>OY728122.1:1582560287-1592560287 GCA_963277665.1 Viscum album
CACTGATACTAGTTTTTCTAGAACTAGGCATTATCTATTCCATTTATTGTGATGCATCAGGTAACAGGTCTAGGAGCAGTGATTATGTAAGGAGAATGAGTCTTTGCGTATAGGTCACGACAGTTGAGGCCACATGAGTGGAATTACCCGACACATGATCTCAAGTTGGATGTAGTTATTAATTACTTACGTTGTTGGAGACCTTAACTTCTGGGAGAGCATTATGTTGGTTTTACCAAACAGAAATGTTTCATGTGAATCTTCACTCATCATGATCTGAATTTGAGACAGCGAATGTGGGTTGATTACCTTCAGTCCGTTGATTTTTAGCTTTCCTACACGCCGAGGAAAGTCAACGCTATAGATGATGCATTGAGTAGGAGGACTCAGATACATGTAGTTCAAGAGGCCAATAGTGAGTGGAAGCTGATCGATTTGTTATATGAGATGAATTTGGGGTTTCATGATAGACAGGGGAAATTTTTTCTTTCTTCATAAGTTGTTACCTCTACTCTTCTTGATCGAGAGCGAATGAGGCAGTTATCAGATTCTAAAGGCCTAGTCCAATGATAATGTGTGTCAAGAGAGAACCATATTACTGGATGGTCCATATGTGTGGATGAGATCTGGCATTTTCAGGGGCGTGTATGGGTGTCCAAAAACACACTTGAGGCGGTGAGGTGGGACATTCATTCCTCAGCTTGGGCAGTTCATCCTAGCGTTACCAATACGTATCATGATCTACATCATCAGTATTGGGGGCTATGTATGAAGAGACATGTTTCTAGTTTCATCTTGTGGTGTTACACCTGTATGTAGTTAAAGGCAGAGCATCATAGACCAGTAAATATTTTGCAGCAGTTACCCATTCCCGAGTGGAAGAAAAATGATATCATGATGGATTTCTTGATGTGTTTACCGGGATCGCCTCAAGGGAAATATGCAGTTTCGGTTGTCGTTGACAAACATACGAAGGATGCACACTTCTTCACATTCAAGGAGACCATCAGTGTTGATGATATATTAGGGTTGTACATCTGAGAGATTGTGAGTTTACATGGAGTTCCATACTCCATTGTTTCAAAAAAGGATGCTCGTTTTAGTTCTCTAGTCTAGCAGGGGCTACAGAAGGCTTTGGGTACACAGGTAATGTTGAGTACATCTTACCCTCCCCAGACAGATGGATAGCCTGAGCATTCGATTTAGGTGCTTGGGGACATGTTTTTATCAGGAATCCTGAATTTTGTAGGTTCTTGGGAGAAGCACATAGCTATTGTGGATTTTTTTTGACAAAAAATGTTTTCAATCAACAATTCAGAAGGAACCTTATGAAGATTTGTATATTGGGCCATGCCTATCACCCTTATGTTGTCTGAAGGAAGGAGATGCTGCTATGCTGGGACATCATTTCTTCTAGGAGGCCACAGAGCAGATAGAGTAGATTTGGAAGTGGATGGCTACTGAATAGCCTCGACAGATGTCTTATGCTGATCGACAAAGATGACCTCTGGTGTTCGAGGACAGAGATCATGTATTCTAGCATGTCACGCTGAGGTTGGAACACAGAAGGATTAGGAGGAAAAGAAATCTTTTGCCGAGGTACGTCGGGATGTTTGAGTTTTTGGGGAGATCTTTGCTGGTATCCTATCTGTTGAAGTTACCTTAGATGTACCAGGATATGTATGAAGACTTCCACGTTTCTGAGTTTTGCGATACTTCTCACACCCATCTCATTTGTTTCAACCCAAGGAGGTTGAGTTGGAAGTGGACACATCTTTCAAGGAGCATCCTATCTGGATTGTTGATCAATGTAGAAAGGTTCTCCGTGGTTATTCTATTCCACTTGTATGAGTGATATGGTAGAACATGAGATTATAGGGCGAGACATTGGAGAGGGAGACTGATGTACGAACACAATGGTCGGAGTTGTTCGAGGATTCTTCTTCTATACCGCCTTGCTAGGGAAATTTGGTGATGAATTTCATTAAGGGGTTGAGTTTTTAAGAACCCAGATCTTATTTTCAAGTATTTTTCCCTTTTCGATTGTTTTTGAGAATAAGAGGAGTTTCTATAAATTTTAGAAGTACACGCCGTGTACCCAGTTACCATGGGTAGCCGGGTGGTGGCTGTGTTATGACCATGCACACAGTTGTGTGTTGTGATATTAAGACCACCTAATGCGAGGACTTGAAAAGGCATGTACACACCATGTAATTCTAATGTACACTCCATGTACTTTCTTTTTATTTCATTAAACATATCGGGGTCGTGTCTAATCAGCAGAAAGTCCTCCTTTTGGGATTTGTTCATCCCAGAGCACCATAAGACCGTGATATTTCCCCAATCCCCTATGTCCCCACCTGTTCCCCGATTTAACTGTCATCGGTTGCATTGGGATCTCTACGATAAGCTCTTCAATCTTCTAGAGATAAGTTTCTTGATTCCTCATCTTTCTCAAGTTATCGTTAGTTTAGAGTGCTGAGCATTTTTATAGATCTACAGTGCTCATGGGTGATTCATGGCATGAGGTTCAAGTATAGTGATCCTAAAACACTAAGGTAGGTGGTTTGTGACTTTCCATATATAGTATTTGTGTTGTATGTGAAAAATGGAAAAATACCCATGAACGGGGTATTGCGTGTTTACTGTTTTAGCCCAGTTAATTTCCAGCTAGACATGAATGCTTAAATATATGTAAATTTAATGTGAATAGGGATATTTTTCAATTCATGGAAAGTGTTTTTCTATGCAAGTTTTTTATGACAGTTTGATCCCACTTAGCCAGTTAGGCTACCTTGATTTTCCCATGCCTAGTATTTTAGGATAGAGTGATCATGTATTTTGACATTCTATTATGTTGTGGACTATTTGGAGAAGTAGTTCCTGAGGTTTACTTTGGCCAATACACTTCTCCATAGTTTTTTTACATACACAGGTGCATGAGAACATGGTGTAGTAGACCATAGGGTGAATGGATGTAAGGGCTTCTCCATATTGTTTGCTTTAGAATTACGATGCGAGGCCATAGGGGGAATTGATTTATGTTCTTCATTAGAGTTTTTTTAGTTCCCCGACGTGAGAAAAAGGGGGAATCAGATACAAGTGATTTCATAGAGCTCCATTTTGTTACCGATATGGGAATATATGAGAAATTGATGGTGTGTGCTTCTTCATAGAGTCTATGATTAAGCTGAACCAGGGGGTTAGACTATGAGTACTTCCCAGAGGGTTTCTTGTGTTGTTTAGGTGAACAAGGGGGGTTAGGTTGAGTGTAATACCAAGAAGGACACCTTATCTAATAATCATCTTACTTCATATATGGAATTGAATGTTATTGAATAGTGGATTGTTTACTACTGAGTACATCCTTGTTTACTGCTTCATTTTACTTATTGCCTGCAATGTATTCACTGACTGTTAGGCACAAATATTTTGGCGGTTTCCTTCTGGGATTTATTCTCACACCCTGTTTGGGTCATATTTTTGGATCCAAATAGATTATATAGATGTATTTATAGATATGGGAAATCACCCTTCTACATCAGGTACTTGATTGTTGTGAATCTTGATAGCATGGGACAATGTTGAGGCTTGCGATGCTTAGGATATGTTTACTATTTTTCTTGTACATTGATTTAGTACAATAATTCAGAATTGTCACATTTTTGTATGTTTTAATTTGACATATGTATCATGTATCATTCATATATTTGTGTGAACTAGTTTATTATTTTCGGTTTTCCATTGTTAACCTTTTTATAGTATTAATACTGCTTCCGCTATTGCTATCGGTTTACATCCGCTGTGTTACTCTACCAAAGTTGGCATAGTTTCCCAAATATCACACTCGAGGCCCTCGCTACTAGTTGGCAGCCTCTGGCATTTGGGGAAATTCACTTAAGTCCATGTGACCAACTGGGTATGGGGCGCCTCACGGTGGCTTCTATAAGATGTGAAACCTCTTAAAAAAGAATTCTTGTCTGGAGAAATCCACTTTATTTTTCGATGTGTTATATATAGATAATCCACTTGTTTCCCTACTATACCCTATAATGATAATGTTTTTCCAAGGGGTTCTAGTTTGTTTCATGAGAAATCCAAAAAAAAATCACATCCCCATTCATGTGTATATGATAAAATGGGTTTCTTTGCACTCTATAACTCAAAGGGAAATCAATTTTCAAATATAGATAGTACTCAAATTAATGTGAATTTCTATGTTAGTAATGAATATCCCAAATAATGATAGTGGAAGATATGCATGACTCAACATTGACCTTACCATGTCATACATGGTATTGTTCGTCCTTTAACTATAACCAACACACTATGTTGTGTAGGATGGTGTGAGTTGGAATAGAATCCAAAACTATAATATAAATTAGATGAACACTTGGTTAACATATTCCCCACCATGATCTAATCAATTCTTTTTTATCTTTGTACCAAGATGAAATTATACATAATTCATGAATTCAATGAATTTATAAAAGGAATATGACTTATACCTCATTGTGTAGACATATCCATATATACTCAGGTCATCATAAAAATTTATGATGTATGAATATCTACCTTTATATTTTATTTGAAATGGTCCACACACATTAGTGTATACCAATACTAGAATAATTGTTTCCCTTTCACTCTATAAATTGAATATTGGTTGGTCATTTTTTCATTTTAACAACTGTGACATTTTTCATGTGGTTTTACCTCAGACGTTCCAAAATAACCAACTTGATAGATCATTTTCTAATTCTTCATTTTTTCATGACCATGATGGTGAAGGCACAACTGTGTGATATAGGTTTCTTGTGGACAAGATTTCCTATCGATTTCCAAAACATGGTTTTCATAATTTAATACATAATTGCAATTATTTAAATGTTCAATACCATAACATATATTTTCCTTAAAAAATTATTAACTTTTATATAAAAATTTGAAAATAAAACCATCTGTATATAAAAATAAATAGTAAATTATGTAATTAGTAACTGTTGGTACATACTAACAATCCCTTAAAACCAAATTCATTAATGTTGAAAATGAATGGTGGTAGTCATTAATGACTAGAGTAGCCAATGTCACACCATTAATAGAATGTTGATCCACCTATCCACTTTAAATCATTCAGATTCTACTTGGTTACTAAATTTGGATACAAATGTGAGAACCACAAGCTGTATCTAATTCCCAATGTATAGAAATGGAAAGAGTTCAATCCATAATGAAAAAACCTTTAGCTTACCCATGAATATTGGTTCAGTTTTTCTTCTAGTGGCCTGAATTTTCACATGAAAAGCATAGGGTTTCCTGTTTCCATAACTTTTGATCTTATTCTTCATATAATGACTATTCCAGGGATCATTATACTGTTTATAAGACTTGGGCTCCTATTCCATGTTCTTCCGTTTCTAGTTCACCATATGGACCACATGTTTATCAGGCCCCATTTCCTTATCTACTTTTAAAGACATGTTCTAAAATACCTAAAAAGACTTCTAATTCTTTCTAATATTTGAATTCAAAGTAAATTAGGATAACATCTTTTGTAGTGATGAATGTATGATATTTTTACCCCAATCATCGAGAAATTTAATCCCTAATATTTATAGGTGTTTAATATAGTATATAATTATGGCTACATAAGGACCAGCTGGAACATAATCACTAACATTAGTTGTGAATAAATCATTGGAGATATTTTACCTATCTTGTCTCCCCTTCTCTTGATAGAGATCTAGATGGTGAGACATAATGATAGAGGAATCCATATCCTCATGTTACATTAAAAGATCATTAGACATGTATGATAACATGAAGTACTGAACATATAATGTATCATTAAAATACTTCTCAAAAATATATTTTCCATCATAAATTTACTCATTTCCAGTAACAACTATTAAATGTTCATCCATCACATAATCATTACATTCATGGTAAAGGATGACATATAAGAACCTTTAACACTCCTGGAAATTCACACCAGTAAGATGTTTTTCCTTCAATAGTAAGGGTCAAGATGATATTTTTATTTCATATTATCATTATTTATAAATACTATGATAATCATAATTTTTGTAATTTAACGTATAAAATTTAGAGAAATAAATGAATATTTTTTTCAATCTACCAATATTTTATTAAAACCTAATAGCCCTCATAATTGGCATTAGACTATAATATATTTTGGATATTCTAGTGTAATGGATCCTTTTTTAACTTCTCATTACCTTCGTGTATGTTTTTCATGAAATTTGAATGGTTTTATATAGGCGTTCCAAATTCCAATAGAATTAACACATAGTTTCTTGATTTGTTGAGTGGACTCCCCAATCAAAAAATCCAAATTTATATTTACTCTAATTTTTCCTCTCCATTACACCATTTCCTTATTTAGGATTCAACCCTTGAGGTAAGGAAATTTAATTCAACGTATAACATAATGATAGAATTCCTAGATAATTGAAAGCACCCGAAATTTAGCTAGTAAAGACCATTAAACTCTGGTTCGATTCAAACCTAAGTATTGGAAGGAAAGATCGACATAATATTTTATTGATGTATTTTTTCATATTATAAATAAATTTCCAATTATTATCTTTATCAGATTATTTTTTAAATTATGAGGGATTACCTAAGTATTTAACAAAGTCATAGATAATATTTATGCATATTCCAGTTTATTTTAGTTCCAAAATACATGATTGTAAATTCATTAATAATGTAATTTTGAAAAAATATCCATAATTATATAACCATGAACCTTGATAAAAATAAAATAATGGGAATAATATTGATCCTATACTAATGGTTAGTTTATCATGCAGTTTATAATCTAACCATTTTCCTAGGGAAGACACACCTTCAACCAATCACGGTTCATGTTTATACCTTTACACCCATTTAACTATGTATCTCCCTGGCTTTGTTTCAGCTCAACTCTGAAGACTTACAACCTCCACGTACATGGTATATCCATCCATTATATATGTTTTTACTAGCATTATGTTGAGGATAAAAAGTGGGCCACATAATAGAAACGATGGGCATATGAGACATACATAATAACGTGGAGAGAAGGAACACATGATAAAAATTTTATTTAATTATAAATTTAATTAAACCAATCACATACAAAATATTTGGTCATTCTCATGATCATCTACATTTATGTGTCAAATTATGCGTTTATAAAACTAGAATTTAATTCACAATAATTATTATTTAAGAAAAAACACAGTGAAAACGATTAATTTTTTTCATTAATTAATATAAACTTTTTCATTTATTCTCATAAAAATTTCTTTTAGAGTCACATTCTATAAAATTTTAAAAAAATTAAATAAATCCATTTAAAAGTTTCATCGCACATAAATGTGTCTTGGTGGGAACACGGTGAATACCCATCACATTTTTTCCAATATGTATTATTTTATATATTATTATACTCATATTACATATGGAATACAAGATTTATGATGTAAATTTAGACCATGTACTTCATTAACAATTTCATGAATTACATGATTTTTAAGTCACGCGTAATTCTAAAATGCATGTCGAGTAACAACCTGTAATACAAATCGAACCTGATATTTAGATCTGAGTATTAGGCAAATAATAATCACATATTTACTACTTATGTATATTTAAACATATCACATGGAATTTCCTATCTTTATGACCAAAAAAAAGTACATGCCTCATTGTTTACATAGGAAAATAAATAAATTTTAAATCTGCGTAATTTAGTAAAATTATTGGTTTTGTGGATTCAATATACTTGATGTGAACACCCTTCATCGTCTTTACGATGTACATACATAGGGACTCATCATAAAAAACATACCACAAAAAATTTGGAGAATATGACATATATAATGGGCCACACACTGTGTTGAATCAATTTTACAAGATCACCAGGTTGGTAGGCTGTGTCTAGAATACACAGATCATCTCTAGACAAATAGCACTTCACATTATGTACGTGGGATACACAGTGTGTAGAACTGTAACGACCAGATCTTTTATGAATAAAAGTCCCTTTACATTAATGTTGTATAGAAAACACTTGATCTATTATTTATTTTATTTATTGTTAATAGGATAAAATTATTTTTATGTATCATTACTGTTGATCATATATCCATTGAATAGTGATCACATGACTTATATAAATATTAGGTTTTTAAAAAATAATCATATCGACACAGAAAATGGAGAGGATGGGCTCATCCCTTAGACTCGGGACATATGAAGCACATTTTTCAGATCTCAGAAAGGAGGTAGCGTCATTGTGATTCTCTATTAACAAATCATTAGCAGAGAATCAATACATTAATCTTGAATGGAATCTCTTATAGGAGAAGTTCAAGTTAATTGATATTACCACTAAGACATCTTTATCTGAGACGCCCAATGGGTTTGTCACCATCGCACAACATAACATAAGTTCATTCATAGTTGTTATAAGGGTTTATGTAATAAGGTATTGGTAAAAGATCATATAATCCATTTTTTAAAAATAAAAGACTTATTCCCTTAATTAATTTATTAAATTTTTTTAACGTGATGAATATGATAAATTGTCTTTTTGGTAAAAAGGGGACATTTTAGAAATAAATACATTATATTAATTTATACTTTTTATTTATTATATTATAATTTTTTTTATAAATAATGATTAGATACGTTAGTTATCTATTATTTATTAGGTAATTAGTATGATATGTGTTATATTTTTCATAAGATAAAACTGAAATTGTATTTTCAAATGAACTTATTTTAAAGAATTAATAAATATTTAAAATAATTAATATTTTAATAAAATAATATTATAAAATTAAATTTATAAATAATAAATGATTATATAATTTTAATGAAGTCATATTTAATTTTTCTTATTTTTTGAAATATATTTCTGTCAAAACCATAGAATTTTCAATAAATGTAATTTTTCATTTTAAAAGAAAAAAGTAACATATTTATGAAATTATATATATATATATATAATGATTTTTTTTGGAATCAAGATGTTGAAATTATCCAATAGTGAATTTTTAATAATTTTTTGATATAGTCTAATGTTTTGGGAGAAAATTAAATATCGTAAAAATAATATATATGGTTTTTATGACATCTTAATGACCCCAATGTGATGTAATAAATATTATAATGTGTATTCATAGCCCAATATATGTGTTCCAATTATAATATTTTTATTTTTTATTTTTTTACTTATTTTATAATTTAAACACACCATTCTTACACAATACAAATCTTTTTTAATAATTCAATCGGTTGTGTTGTACGCAACCCATAGTTCAAGCACACCACGACCTATCAATGTAGCCATTTAAAAATATAATATGAATAGAATTAACATCATTTTGAAAATTTATAGACATTATATTTCAAAAAAAGACATCATTTTTGTATTTGGAATATCATAATTAACTTATGTATATATTTTGGTTTATTTCTAAAAAGATTAAATTTTTATGAATATTGAAAAATACTGAATTTTAATTCAAAACAAAATTGTCATCTAATTTATTTATATTATTAGATTTTATTTTTAATTGGTTTTATTGTTTAATTGGATTGATATTTTATCATTTAATCCATTTATGGAAATTTTATTTAATTTCACATTTAAATTTTATATAAACACATGTAATTATTCTAATATTATTTTTTCTTAAAAACATGCTTTCTAGTTAGACAATAAAAATTATTTTTAAATCAATTACTGAAAAGTATGTTTTGTTAATTTATAAAAATTGGTTCCATATATGGAATCAAAATGTTGAAATTGTATAAATATGAACCTTTTATTTTTGTACATTTTTAATAGTAACTTCATCAATTATTTTTATTTACCATGGTTAATGGATAAATCTAGTAAATATGGGTAAAAAAATAATATAATAATATAAAACTACACCTAAAAGAGTCCTAATACTATTGTATTAAATTTTTCTGACCATGGGAATCCTTGGGTAGTTTTGGGTCCCCAGGGAACCACTTGGGTGTGATAATGACATTTTATAAGAATTATTTTAATGTAAAGATAAATGTAACATAACCATGAAACTTTAAATAATAAATTTTTTATTTGGGGGTTATACAATTAATATATTATTCTATAATTATTAATTAGAAATATAAAATTATTTTATAAATATTGATATTCTATTTATAATTATTTGATATTAAATAAATTAATTTATTTATGGCACAATGATGATGCAGTGATTTCCATATTTGTGAAAGATTCAACTACATGATAAAAATAATAATAAAATATATTTAATTTAAATATTTTGATTCCATGCACTAATTTTATAGATGATATTGACAAATTATATTTTAGTTAGTTCATCTTTTTCTTAGAAGACAAGTTGGTATGACTAACAAAAATCAATTTCTAAATAGTGTCAAAATTGATATAAATTAGTTTAAAAAATATTATTTTTTCATATGACAGAATAGTCATAAAAATCAATGATTTGGCCAAATTAACAATATAATGTTAAAAATTTCATTAATTATTCACTTATGGTCCTCTTATAATTTTATAGTACAATTAGTTACAATATATTAAGAAAATGCATTAAGGCAACGTAAAAGATTTGTTTTAACTAAGGGTTAATACTAAAAGATAAGCTTAATTTTTTGACCTACTATTTCCTCAAACCTATTGGTTGATATTTTTTACTTGAAAAAACATATTATATTTGAAATAAAATAATTTTGGACAATTTGAAACCGAAAATGAATTTATAATAAAATAATATTTCAATATCATCCATAAATGCCCCTCCCCCCTCTTATAAAAGGGGAGAACCTCTACAAATTTATTCACACCTCCAAATCCATTTGGCACGTCCAAAACTGGGAAATTCTCCTCCCAAATTTCCTCCCATCATCTTAGAGGCTACTATTTTGCTATAAAAACAACTTAAGGGGTCCTTTTGTTCCAATGAATAGGAGACAACCGAAAAAGAGGTAATCACTTTATCCCTTCTTTCTAAGTTCATATCTTCTTCTACATACTCTGACTAATTTTTTACTATAATAAAATAATAAATCCAGAATTTATTATTTTTTTAGATTTTGTTAAGATTATGGGACAACCATATTCATATTTTTCCCATTCTATAATGAAAATTATCACCAAGCTTGTGTATGTAAGAATTACAGGCATCACACCGTGGTGTAAACTATTTTTCATATATACATTATTTTGACGGGTCTAATGATGAATAAAAACTACATAAATATTAAATATAACATGATATTACTTATTTAAAATTAATATTAAATCAAAATATATTCCATTAAACCATTAAGTAATTGATATCATCGCACGTACGTACGTACGGCTTACCATCTCCATGACGCGATGAGACTCATCTTCAACATTCACCATCCAATAATGATTATAAATATACGTATTATGAATAATTATTATATATATGAAATAGTAATTATACTTTAAGAAGAGAGATATATATATATACATATATTTCATTAACTTACATCCGTTCATATGATAAGAAAATTGAAACAATGTTCATGCGTACGTACGACCAACCGTCTCCATGAATGGTTTTTTCCTATCTATAATATTATGAATATGTATGATATAGAAATCAAATTATATAATTTTGAATTATGTAAATCATTATATAAGTAATATTTTATCGAATAACATCTTAAATCATATATGATAAATTGAAGCGATTATTACCTGAAATGTAGCTTTAACATTGAATTTTTAATAAATGGGTAATATAAAGTCGTAAAATAATCATATGTGATATCATAAATATTTTTATGATTATAATATAATTTCATAATAAAATCATATATGATTTTAAGTAAAATATTGAGAGTATCTGACTTAAAGAAAGGGATTTCCTCTCAAATTCATTTTATTGGGGCATATTGTAATGTTATGCACCTAGTTCCTCTTATATGGTGAATATTATACATTTTGACTATTTATATCATGAATCTCATAAATTTAATGATATTATATTATCTCCTTCATGTAAATAATTTAACAGTTAATATTAGACATATAATATGGTTATTTGATATATCATATTATTTATTTTAGTTATTAAATATGAGAAATTCATTGGAATGGAAATGAAAAGAGGATCTTAGACATTATATAGCACCTAGATGCATCAAAAAGTTCGCATGAGAAAAATTAGTAGGCCAAATGGGGTTTTACCCTTAATTTTAAATCATATTTTTAAAGGCCTTGATGTTAATAGGTTTTGATGTAATTGAGACATGATGTCCTTAAATAAATTATTTACTTCATTTGATTTTAGTTATTACATATCCAAGTGATTTTGTGTCGACATATCTATGGAAGTATTACATTATGAGTTTATTGGATTACGGAATATTTTTCTATTAATTGCTAGAAATATTATTTGTTCCTTATCTAGATTTGAAATGGAAAGTTTCCTCAAATATCTACCTTGGAATAGTGATTAATTATTTCTTACGTTGTAAATAACTTAACTGAGAATTTGAGATCACCGTTATTATGTCTCTCTCCCCAGATTATGATTAAGAGAAACATTATTAATCTTTCATGGATGGAATATATTTCCATTTTTATGTTTCATGATTTATTTTTATTTCCCACTTGATTTGGGGTATTAAGTTTTATAAATGGATTTCCATGACTTTTAAAATATACGATCCTTTGGGACATGATTTCGGGAAATCATGCCAATGTAATGTAATAATGTAATGGAATCAAGTTATATGAGTTCATGGTGTTATTGTTGGTATTAGAGAAAGTCCATCAATAACCTTGGAAACTAGATTTTGAGAACCTAGATTAGGTAATATTACATACGCTTGAATTTGGGTATATACTTATGATAAATTACCCAAAGTAATTTTTTTTTTGTGATTTATGATTCAAAAATATATTGAATTAAAAAAAGGATGTTTTTTAGGAAGATATAGAATCCATTATCTTTCGATCAGAACCTTCATCACATAATTCTTACCAAAACCCACCCCTAGTACATTTAATGAACGAGATTATTAATGAGGAAGACAAATCGTCTTATATGGATGAAGTAGGTAATCATAAAATTTAGTATATACCTATTGTAATTAAATACATTGATGTTTTTCCTAAGGGTTTACTTGAAGACCCCCAAGAGCGTGAAGTTGAGTTTTCTGTTGATTTAATACGAAATGAAAAGATAATATCAAAAACTCCCTATAGAATGGCCATTTTTTAACTAGTAGATTTGTAGAACAAATTGAAGATAAGGGTAAAAATGTATTTTTATACCCTTTCGTTTCCCCATGGGGATCCCCAAATAGATTTTTCCGAAAGAATGATGGATCAATGAGGTTGTGTACTGATTTTATGGAAATCAATGCGATTACCATAAATAACATGTATCATTTATCTCATTTAGATTATTTTTTAATCGAATTAAAGGATTACATGACTTTTTTTTGATTGATCTTAATTCATAATATCACCAATTATGAGTGAAGAAGGATGAAATTCCAAAGAAATCTCTTAGGACGAGGTACAATCATTATGAATTTACAGTAATGAGTTTTGTATTGACTAAATAACCATCAGTTTTATGGATATAATTAATAGAGTATTCAAAGAATATATTGATGATTTTATTGTTGTATTCAATGAAGATATTCTAATATATCCTAAAACATTTTACTACAATGAGAATAACTTTAAAATAATCCTAGAGACTCTCATGAGAGATGAATTATATGGTAAATTTAGAAAGTGTGAATTCTAGCTTCATGAAATTTCATTCCTTTGCCATATTCTCTAAGGAAGGAATATTTATTGATTATTCAATGAAAAAGGAAATTTAAGAATGACTAGAACTGACAAGTACAACTAAATTACATATTTTTATTTGTTTACCATGTTACTATGAGCATTTCATCTAAAATTTATACTGATTGGCTAACCCATTAACCAATATTACACATAAAGGGGTTAAATTTGTTTTTGAAAAAATATTGGGAAGAATGTATTGATTATTTGAAGATAATGTTATTAAATTATATTATATTAACATTATGATCTGGGAATGATGGGTTTGTTAATTATAGTGATGAATCAAGTAATTGACTTGGTTGTGTCCTTATTCCAAATGATAGAGTTATTTCATATACATCAAGTCAATTAAAACCCCTTGAAAAAAATATCCAACTCATGATCTTGAGTTAAATGTAGCTATATTTTCTTTGAATATATAGAGACACTCTCTCTATGGTAAAAATTGTGAGATATATACTGATCAAATGTGTTTGAAATATATTTTTTCACAGAGTTAACTTAACATGAGACAAATGAGTTGGCTTGATAAAATCAAGGATATTGATTTCACAATACACTACTACCTATGGAAGGTAAATATAGTGGAAGAGTCCATGAGAAGAATAGACCATGGAGTTATAAACAATATGTGAGTTCAAATGGTTCCTTTGTTCATTGATTTAGTAAATATGGATATTGAAATTATCATAGAGGGTGAAACATCAGTACTTTTTCAAATGGTTTCCAAAACATAATTACTAGAAATGATAAAAGGATCATAATCTGGTAACAGTGAGTTTCAAAAGAAAACTAATGTTGTAAATAGTGGGAGATTTATTGATTTCGTATATGAAGAAGGAATTTGTAAATTTGGGAAGAGGATTTGTGTTCCCACTATGCCTGAGATAAAAATAGAATTGTTGGAGGATTTACATAGCTGTAATTTCTCTATACCCCCTGTGGCACTAAGATGTATATATATTTGAAGGAACATTTTTTGTTGGAAAATATGAAGATGTAGATTGCTGATTATGTTTCAAAATATTTGGTTTTTCAATAGGTGAAGGTTGGAAGACAACATCCTAAAGGAGTCATGAATTCTCTTCTTATACCTATGTGGAAATGGGATGAAATTTCAATGGAATATGTTAGGGGGTAACCAAATACTCCAAGAAGGAATGATGTGATATGGGTTGTTGATTATCATCTTACCAAGTCAACACATTTTCTTACAGTAAGAGAAGATTTACCACATAGAAATTTAGAAACACTATATATTAAAGAATTTGTATGACATCATGGTGTACCCTTATCAATTGTTTCATATCATGATCTTCATATTACATAAATATTCTGGAAAAGGATTCAGAAGGACCTAGATACTGAAATTGATTTGAAAAATACATACCACCCTAAAACTGATGGATTATCAGAATAGAATATACAAACATTAGAGGACATGTTGAGATCCTATTTACATGACCTTCATGGAATGTGGATAAGTATTTTCTTCTAGTATAATTTTCTAATAACAATAGCTTCCATTCAAATATCCAGCGGGCATCATATGATACATTATATGGAAAGATATGTCCTCCACATAATTTTTGGTATGATGTGGGTGAATAAAGTCTTGTAGTTCCAAAACATGTTGAAGAAACAATAGGGAAGGTGAATATTATGAAAAACCTTATCAAAATAGCTTAGAGTAGGAAAAAAACAATACTAATAATCGAAGGAAGGATTTGGAATTTCATATTGGAGATCATGTTTTCTTGAAGATATCTCTATGGAAGGGTGTTATATGATTCAGTATGAAGGATAAATTAAATACTATGTACAACATAACATTTGAAATTCTCGAATGAATCAGAGCTGTATATTACCATTTGGAAATGAATCTAAGTCTCTTAAAAGTTCATGATGTGTTCCACATATCACGGTTAACGAAATACATTCTAGACATAACACATTTACTCACCTATGATGAAATATAATTGGAACCCTATTTATATTATTATGAAGAGCCTATTATGATTATTGATAATAGAGAACAATTGTAGAGATATATGAAAACTCGTATGGAAAAAGTTATTTGGAGAAACCATAAAATGGATAGGCAACGTGGGAACATGAAGAACATATGATGAAGAACAACCCGAATCTATTTATGTTGTGGTATTCTAGAAATTTTGAGGAAGTAATTATACGAAGGGGGTATAATTTAAAAATCCATGATTCCATGGTATGCTTATTTTTAAATAATTCAATGGATTGTTTTGTAAGAAACGCTTAGTTCAAGCACACCAAGACCAAGCGAAGCAGTCATTTAGAAATCAGTTGAAAAAAGTATTAACCACATTTTGAAATTTTATAATCATTATTTTAAAAAATAGGCTACATTTTTGAATTCTGATTATCAATATTAGCATTGTGTGAAATATTGGTAATTTTCTAAAAAGTTTCAATTATTATGAATAGTGAAAAATTATGCTTTTTAATTCAAAACATCCTTTTAATATAATTTATTTATATTATCAGATTTTAGTTTTTATTACTTTTAAAGTGTGATTGGATTAATATATTATAATTTAAAGAAATAATTTTTATTTTTAGTAATTCCAAATTTAAATTGTACATAAACACATGTAAATCTTTTGATAGTTTTCACTTCTTTTAAATCGTCTTTATGGTATTGACAATAGGAATTAATTAAAAAATAAACTATGAAACATATATGTAATTAAATTATAAAAAATGATTACATATTTGGAGTCATAAGTTCCAATTTTTTTATATAGGTACCTTTTATTTTTTGACATTATGAATAGTAATTTCAGTAATTATTTTTATTTACTATGGTTAAAGGGTATATCAAGTAAATAAGGGTAAATTTTTTTATAAAAATATAAAAATACCTTAAAATGCATCCCTATACTATTTTATTAAATATTTCCATCAAGGTCATCTTGGGGTCGATTTTGGGACCCCCTGGGACAACCTGGGTGTGATAATGACATTTTATAAGAATTAATTCAATGTAACGATAAATGTAAAATGAAAATTTCTCTATTACTAAATAAATTTTTATATGGGGTTATATAATTGTTATATTAGACTATATATATTCATTAGATAAATAATATTATTTTCAACATCATTTTATTTATTTATAATTTTAATAGATCAAATAAATAAATTTATTTAAGACACAATAGTGATGTAGTGATTACCATATTATTTAATAAATAAATTAAAATATATTATAAATATCAAAATAGATGTTGTTTGAATATTTTGATTCCATACACGAATTTTATGGACAATATTGGAATATAATAGTTTATTTAATGTCTTTTTTTTATAAATAATCAAGTTGATATGACTTTAACAAAAATAAATTCCTAAATAGTGTCAAAATTGACATAAATGAGGTTTTTACGGAAACATTATTTTATTTTATGATATACTAGTCCTAAAAATATTTGATTTTTCCAAATGAAATATATAAATATTCCAATATAATTAATGACCCACTTATGGTTCTTTTTTCATTTAATAGTTAATATAATTACAATATAATATGAAAATTCAAGAAGACATTGTAAGAGTTAATGTTTTTAACAAAGGGTTAAAATTAAATGATAAGGTTAAAAATTTGACCTCAACATTAATAAAATATTTTCTTTTAAGAGATTTTAGACCCAAAAAAATTATCTTTTAAATAAATTAGACTTTTAACATTTGAAAATTAAAATCAATGTATAATAAAATAATATTTTAATACCTTCCTAAAGGGCCCCTCCTCCCGCTTATAAAAGGAAAACTACTCAACCCACTAATTCACACCTCCAAATCCATTTGGATCTAATAAAAGTTGCAAAAATATCCTCCCAACATCCCTAAAATCATCCTGTAGTCTACCAATTTATTAGATAACAAACTTATGTAGTCCTTTTGTGCAAATCAGAAGGAGTCACGGGAAGAAGCGGTAATCATTTTATCCCTTTGTTCAAAGTTCATTTCATCTGCTTCTTCGTATTAATTAATTTTTACCATATAATAACAATAATTATAGAAGATAAATTATTCTGTGATTTTTTTATGATTTTGGGACAACCATATTCCAATTTTACCAACCCTATGAAAAACAATATCACCATGCATGCGTACGTACGACTTACCATCTCCACACCGTGGTGTAAACTATTATTCATCTATAAATCATATCGATGGGTATAGTGATCAATAAAAATGACTTAAATAATAAATATAATAGTATTTTACTTCTTTTAAATTCATAATAAATCCATGTACATACCATGAAACCATTAATGAAGTGATATTGTCACTCGTACATACGACAACTTACCATCTCCACGACACGATGAGACACTTCTTCCACCTTAACCAATCAAGAATAATTATAATGATTTTTATTATAAATTATTATGATATATATGACATATTAATTCTAATATAATGATATATTATTTGTATCAACATATATTTAATTAACTTACTTCCACTAATTTGATAAGAAAACTGAAACTACATTCATGCATACGTACGGCCTACCATCGCCATGAATGATGTATTATTAACTATTATATTATAAGAAAATATATTATATATAAATCATATTATACAATTTTCATGTAATCAAATCATTTTCTATGTAATCTGATCATGAATTACAAATCAAATCATGTACGATATTAAAATCTCTTATTACCCGAAATGTTGAATTAACAATGGATTGTTTATAAATGGTTAATATAATTTCATAAAAGAATAATAAGTGTTATCATAAATATTATTATTATTCTAATATAAGTTAATAATACCATCATACATGTGTTTCAGACAAATACATAGAGTGTTGGAATTAAGGTATGGGAATTCATCTCAATTTCATTTCATTGAGTCATATTGTAATGTTATGCACCGAGTTCCTTTTATACGGTGTATATTCTACCATTTGACTAATTATATCACGAATCTCATAAATTTAAAGATATTATATTATTTACTTCATTGAAGTTATTAATAGATACATAATAATCTTTCAATACGGATTTTTAATAAGGAATTATATTTGTTTTGGTTATTCGATATGAGAAATAATTTGGACATACAATGAAGGTTAGAGACCGAACCTTATATAGATCATAAATGCATCTATAGTTTATCATGAGACGAATATGTTGGGAAAATGGGTTTCTACACTTAATTTTAAACTGTCTTCTAAAAGGGCTTGATGGTAATAGGTTTTCATGTTCCTAATACATGAAATCCATAAATAAATTATATCCCTCATTTATTTATAGTTATAAATTACCCATGAGATTTTGTGTGGACATATATATGAATGTAGTTAATTCATAGTTTATTGATTTATGAAATACGTTTCTTTTTGTAAAATTCAAAATTATTTGTGCCCTATCTAGTTTTGTAAATAGAAAGTGTTCTCAGATAATTACATTTCCATCTGGATTTATTATTTCTTCTTTTGTACATACCCAACATGATAACTTGAGATCAAAATTATTATGTTTCTTTCACTAGGTTTTGAAGAAGTGTGCCTTGATAAAACATTCAAGGATGCAGTATATTTAAATTATTCTGTTTCAGGGTTTATTTTGTTTTCCCTGTGTATTATGGGTATCAAGTTTGAATATTGTATTTCAAAGACTGATAAACTATATGGCCCTTTGGGACAAGATTACATGTAATCATGTCAATTCAATCATATAGTTAACTGACATTAGGTCAGTTAAGGTCAGGTAATTACAATAATGCCTTATAGATTTCTCTAAAATGTATAATGTATTTTATGTTGTTAACGTCACTCCTTTAATAATGTGACTCACCTCCACATAATCAATTCTAATTTTTTAATATGTCCGAAAATTGGATGTGAAAATTAATTTTTTCTCGTCCACTTTGAATAAAAAACCATTTGTCAAAACCATTGGATGGTTTGTAGTTTTCAATATTTAATTATATTAATTCCTAAGCATAAGTTCGTGGAATATTAAAGAATTTACCTCTAATTTCATATATAAACCCACAAAATATCCCACTTATATTTACAAAAAATCCTTGGATCACATCCCTAATCATCCCTCATATCAATAGAGTCCTACCAGGGTGCCCCAATCTCTCAGGAATCCCTTCTTCAAGCTCTTAAAGTCACACACTCTAGTAAGGTATTCCTTCGTTTATCATTTTTATCGATGGTTCTTTATATTTTAATACCCATTTACATTCAATTAAAATGTTTTGGTACGATTTTTGACCTCCCCCACACTTCTTTTCTTATGTTTGAATGATATGATACGACATTATCTCTCATTATTTCCTTCGGTGTACTTGCGTTACCATGTTGAAATATGTAAATGATTTTCACTCTTCTAATTTCCATTTCAGTAGTTCTCTCATATTAGGCATCTAAATTCAATTTTATATGTTTGAATATTATCTCCCATGATCCACATACTATATATTTCATGAAAAATTGAAGAGGGAACCATTTCTCTCTCATCAATTAGACGTATGAATTTTCAAATTTCGATGTTTTTCTAACAAAATTGCTCCACAATTTTCAAAGACAATATCATCATGTAGTGAATATCATTCCAATTTCTATATCAAGGATATTCACCATTATGAACATATACATATTTAATGGTACTTAAATTTATGTATTCCACATTCCTCAATAATTTATAAACTTATGATGATGAATGATTCCATGTTATATGATCCATGTGGAAAACTTATGCATGAAATAAAATGTCTATGAAGGGTGCACCCAGATAGAGCTCCAATGCATTGGGTAATGTTTACTATCAAGATACTATATGTGCAGTAAGGGTTTAATCATGCTTATATCGGTTCTATGAGGGTTTAATAATTCTAATTCACATGATATTAGGGTTTACTCATGATAATCCATGTGAAATGAGCTTTGTAACATGCTAATATCACGTGGAATGTCGTCTCCACATTTCCATGATATGATAATCATGTTATATCAGGCATTTATTTTCATGATTCTCTTATTCTCCATTGATAATCCTATTTCATAACATATATTCTATGATTCTTGTTATTACTTATTTACTCCCATACTAGGATGTGTAGCTCACCCCATTCTTTTTATGTCCTCTGGTTATCCCAAGTAGTGTTTTTTATGAAGGAATTATTTGGTCATTCCAAAGAAGTATGAAATAAAGATGTTTTATTTCATCTTTTAGGTTGTTATATAATGTTTCTAATTTCCCAAGACACTATACCACTTGATCCATAGTGTTTTCCTATGTATCAGTTTTGGTAATAAATCATGTCCAAGTGTGTAATAAAGAGCATGGCTGTTATAGTTCGTATCAGATGATAGGTTTAGTTATTTTTGGGATTTGGGATATAAAAAATTATTAAAAACCATATACGTTAGACTGAGTATAAGTATATAAAACCAAAAAAAAATTATTATAGAATATGTGGTCTCTGAAGGAAATATATCCATGTATGAATATGAACAATTAGAGATGTCTCAATCATAGATGTATCTACGGGTAAAACTCGAAAACACAAAGTTGAGCAAGACTCGAATGTGAACTAGTGAACAACAACGAGCCTTTATGCACTTTTGGTTTGACACTCTCGGGAGATATGCTTTGGTAAATTCATAAGATATAATTAAAAATTATAGAGAAATAAAAAAATTCCCCTATGATTATATGATGTGAAGTAGATCATGGTTAACATAGATTGAATCCTATAATTTCATAAGTTAACTAAAACAATGTAATTTATAGGTTATCCCATTTTTCATTGGATTCCTCTTTATGTGTTTAATAAACATACCCTATATTTTCTTTTATTCATGTTATAGACCTATAATATGTGGACTCAGGCTAACAACTGATGTAATGATCAAATTGATGACTATACTAATGAGAATCACAATCCTATAGTAGTGGGAATATCATACATTGTCAAGATAATCTCACATTTAACTCATGTTTTGAGTAGATATAGGGGTCAAGAGGAAATTTCACCCCCTAAGAAACAACAAGAAACAATTGATGTCTTCATGAGACGATGTCCCCCTTCATTTAATAGATCATCTGATCCTTCGATCTCCGAACAATTGATCAACTACATTGATATGATCTTCTCCATCAATCATTGTTATAAACAAGAGAAGATTCTTTTGGATTCATATTGTATAGAGGGTGAATCTGATCAATGGAGTAAATTGATCAAAAAATAAAAGGCCAAAGGAAGAGTACAAGATATTGTAATAGATTGATTACCAGAAATTGTTTTCAATAAATAATTTCCTTTCACCCAATGACATAATATGGAAAGGGAATTACTTTCCCAAAAGAAAAAATATGTTGACTCCATCAGAGCATAAAAGGAAAATATTAGAAGGATTTTAGGATACACCTCTAGCTTTGTTGTAACCCTTAAATGAAAGTTTGAACACTCCTTTTGTGGCCTAGAACCTATCATACAGAATTCCTTAGATATACATCACATTGATAGCTTTGTGGAAATTTTACGATGTTTCCTCAAAGTAGAAAATGGAGATTGAAGAATCTTTGGGTTATCATGGGACTAAGATTTAGAAATTGGACATTAATTATTGTGGTCCGGTGGATAAGTACAACGATGATAGAATGTTAAAACACCCCACATTCAAAAGGAAAGGAAATATGCACCCCAAAAATTTATTGATGGGGGTGAGGAAATGCCTTAGTTTTGAAAGCGAAGTGAAAATGGACATTAGATGTCGACAAAAAAAATAGCTACAACAACAGTATAATGAAATTATCTTTTTAACCATCAAATAATTATTCAATTTCTACAACTACAAAGAACCATTAAACATTGAGTACTAGGGCCCTTAGATTACAATTTTTGGAGGAAACCATCACCATCCAATGTAAAAAGGATGATCTTTTTCCATCACTACAACTGATGTGAATCCTGATAACAAAGTGGTGATAGCTATCATAGTTATTCATGCATGGATTGAATAAATAATTTTTAATTATGGTTATACTAAATATTTTTTATTTTAAATGATTAGTGGAATAATACAAACACCACCACAAAATCCTGGAAGTAGATATATCAGTGATAACATCATATAGGGAAATTATTTCATCTGATTAATATAAATCCTTTCTATCATAATTTGTTGATTGAACATCCCAAGGAACCTATTAGTACTCCCTCTAGTATAACTTGATAAAATTCAAGGCATGGATATTATTTCCCAATATAGAGAAAACATAAATTGTCTTAAGTGGGGAATCACACTCCATATAGTGAATCAACACCCAATTCTAATGATGTTCAAGGTGGAGGATGAATATTATTTAGCACCATAATCTCATGAATCAATATTACTATCATATTGTCATGCATATGATTCTAAGATGGTTGATTCAAAGGAATGAAAAATCCTCTAAGACATGCCTAATTTTAGGGATTTCAATGATGTGTTTCATGATGAATTTCTTAGTCTTCATGCTACAAGAGATGTTGAATTCTTGATTTATCTCATACCTGGGGATTTCGCAAATATAAAAGACTCCAAATATAATAGATTTTGTTGAGTTTGAGGAGCTAAAGTATAAACTATAGGAGAATCTGGATAAATGGTTTATATGACCAAGTGCATCACAATGGGGTTCACCAATCCTCTTCCAAAAGAAGAAGGATGGCTCAATGTGCCTCTGCATTGATTATCATCATCTCAAAAATACCATGATAATGAACAAGTATCCTTTTCGATGAATTTATTACTTGTTCGACCAGATATACTGAGCACAATAATTTTACAATGTGGATCAACATTTTAGATATTACCTAGTAAGGGTTATTTTGGATGATATCCACAAGACGTCTTTTCATACAAGGTATGGGAACTATGAATTCATCGTAATTTCATTCAAATTCACTAATTCTTTGGAAATAATTATGGAAATGATAGATAGTGTCATTAGAGAATTCCTCGACAAATGGTTTGTATTATTTATAGTGGATATTCTAATATACTGAAAAAACAAAATTAGAGCATGAGGAAAATATAAGCACTATAGTAGAGACATTGAAAAAGTTGAATCTGTATGAAAAGTATAAAAATATGGAGTTCTTTTCGAAATAATTATCATTATTGGGGAATATCATCACATGAAACTGGATATATGTGGATCCCTCCATGAAAAATACAATTTATAGATTCCAGAGGACAACATCTTTGATATATATTTATAGCTACTTTGGGATAACTTGATATTCTAACCGATTATTGAGAAATTTCTTTCGATTTTCAAAAATTATAACCATGATAACTCAGAAGGGAGTCATGATTTATTGGAATAATGAATGTGAAGATAGATTCATGATGATGAAATGGAGGCTTATCACTGTACTTATGATCATACTATACACATGTGGAGGAAATTTCTTGGAATTCAATGATTCTGTAGAGAAGGTCCATGGATGTGTGTTTATTCAAATGGAAATGTCATTTCTTATGCATCATGGAAATTTAGATTTCATGAGAAGAACTATCAAACACATGATCTGGAGTTGGCTGCAATAATCATCACTTTGAAAATATGGTGGAAAATTCTCTATCTAGAATGGACCCAATGATTCTATCATTGATGAGAATTTAAAAGAATCCAATATTCATATATTTTAAGAATATGGACATTGGAATCATAAATAAGGCCATATCAAAAATTAATTCAAAAATTATTTCTCAATCGTCTCTTTTGGAACGTATAGTGGATTCTCAAAAAGATTATGTGGGATTCAGAAGATAGTGAAAACTATCAGAGAAGGTAAATACTCATTGTTCAATTTTAATGAAGAAGGAATTGTGAGATTTGGGTGAAGACTATGTCCTCCATAAAACTTAGAGTTAATGATTGAACATTTGGATGATGAACTGAGTTTGAATTTATCCATTCACATAAGAAACACAAAGATGTATCGAGATCAATGTGATCCTAATTGGTGGGATAACATGAAGAAGTAGATCACTGAGTATACATCAAATTTCCTTGTATGTTAGCATGTGATGGCTGGGAGGAAGAAGTCTAAATGGATGATGAAAAAATTATAAATACCAAAATTGAAATGGGAGAACATCACCACGGACATTGTCACTAAGAATTTGAAGACATCCAATGGAAACAATGTTATCTGGGTTGTTGTGGATCATCTTCAAAAGACTGAAAGACTCAATTCCATTCGATAGGATTTTTTATTGGATCAACTAGAACAGATATACATCAGAGAAGTTGTAATGATTCAGGGAGTACCACAATTGATTATATCTGATCGATATCCAGGATTCACAACTATGTTATGGACGATTATCCATAATTCTATGAATAATGAGCTAGAATTTAGTATGACTTATCATCCTCGAATTGATGTCTAATCTGATCAGACTATCCAAACACTTGAGAACATGTGGAGAGAATTCTAAATGGATTTCAATGGATGAGGGGATCAAAAAATTCTTCTGGTCGAGTTATCTAATAAAACCAGTTTCTAGTCAAGCATCCAAATGGATCACTTATATAGCCTATAATGGGAATAGGTGAAGAACACTGGCATGATGGGATTATGTTTGGGAGGGAAAATATCTAATACCCGAAATGTTCGATTAAATGTTGGATATGTTGAAGACCATCTATCACATTAATGACGCTCATAGTCGACAAAAGAGCTATGCTTAAAATCATCGACAAGACCTAGTGTTTAAGGATGGATACATGGTTTTACTCCGTATATCCTCATTGAAGAGAGTTATGATATTTTTGAAGAAGGGATAGCTTAATCCAACGTACATCGATCCTTTTGAGATACTAGATCACATTGGAGTAGTGGCTTATCAACTGTCACTCTCACTGAACCTATCTAGAGTACATGAATGATTCCATGTATCACTCTTGAGAAAGTAGATACCTAACCAATCACATGTAATCAATGAAATTTGGGATCCCTTAGGGAATGACTATTGAAGATTGTATATTATAGAGAAAATTTTCTAAGGAATTAGATGATGTGCCTCATCCAGGGGTTGTGGTGACACCTGATGTTTGAAGATGCATCGTGGGAACAAGAGTATGTGATGAGACAATGTTACACTAATCTATTTTTTGTGTGTTGAATTTAAATATTGAGGGAGAAATCTATTAAGGGTGGAATATTGTAACAATCAAATATTTTATAAATAAAATTCCTTTTCATTGAATGTATTATAGAAAATTGTGTCACTGGTTTTTTATTCGTTATATTATTATTAGTTTTAAATGAATGTCATGTATAATTACTGTTGATAATATAGACATTGAACAACAATCAAACATCTCATATGAATATAAGGGATTTAAAAAATAATCTATTAGACATAGAAAAAGTATAGGATGGCCTTATATAGTAGACTCATGTCGTAAAATGCTTGGAAAGGAGGTAGTTTCCCTGGTGTTTTCTCTTGACCAATCTCTTCCTAACCTTCAACTTGTTTGTCTTCAATGGAATCAGCTATGGGAGAAGGTCACGTTAATAGAGATTACAACCCGAGCTATGGTATCCCAGTCTCCCCATGAATTTATCAACATTGAAAATCTAACCCTTAAGTCATACGTGGATGTTAGAAGAGGTTACACAATAAGGTATTAGTTACATATTGAGTAATCCCTTTTTTATAAATAAATGAATTATTCCTAAAATTATATTATGAAAATAGACATTCTTAAAAATTGAGAATTTTGAATCTTTTGATTTATGGGTAAAAATGGTAATTTAGAAAAATATATAAATTTTATTAAACTATTGTTTTTATTAATAATAATATAAAAAATTATTAAAAATGAATATTATATTAGTTACTTATCTATAATTAAATAGGTAATTTATTTTATACGAGTTATATTTTTTATACTATAAAACGAAAAATTTATTTTTAAGAATTTTTTAAAGAATTAATGAGTATTCTAAATAATTAATTTTTGATAAAAATATTATTATCAAAATAAATTTAATAATAATAAATGAGTATATAATTTTTTTGTAGTAAAATGTAATTTTTATACATGTTTGAAATCTCTTTTTGATAAAAATCTTTAATTTTCCCTGAATGTCGATTTTCATTTTAAAAGAGAAAATTCACATATTTAAAGAACTATTTACATAATATGAATATTATTTTTTGAATCGGGATGTTGAAATTATCCAACACTGAGTTTTTTATAATTTTATGAGACGGTCAAAATTTTGGTGAAAATATTAAATACTGTATAAATAAAAGATGTTTTTTATGACATCATAATAACCCCAAAATGATGTAATAAATACTATTATGGTTCTTAGTTTCCCAATAATTGTCTTACAATTAAAATAATATAATTTTATTTATGTTTTAATTATTTTTTAAAGCCTTAGGTAATCCACCGAAATGTATAATATATTTTATGAATTTAAATTCATTTAATTAATTGTGTGATTCACCTCAACATAAGTACGGCTTGTATTATAATATGTTCATCTATTGGCCTTATAAAATAAATTTTCCGCCCCACTTCGAAAAAAACCATTGGATGATTTTGGGTTTTCAATATGTAATTATATAGTTTTCATAACATATGTTTGAGAAATATTTATGAATTATCCTCTCATTTCCTATATAGACTCACTGAAGTTCCCACTTCTCTTTACTAAAAATCCTTTGGGGATATCCCTACTCTTCTGTCCTATCTATATATTCCTCCCAAGTCACCCCATTCTCTCAGGAAGTTCCTCTTCAAGCACTTGAACTTGAACACTCAAGTAAGGGATTCCTTCCTTTTTCATTATTATCCATGTTTTTTTGTGGTAATATCAATTTTATTTATTTTAATAATATGGGGGTTTGATTTTTCACCTCCCCCATACATCCCTCCTTGTGTTTGATTGATGATATACAACATTATCTCTTATTAATGACTTCTGTGTAAAACTGTTACCATGTTGAAATTCTGTAACGAATTTGTCTCTTCTTATTTCCATTAAAGTATTTCTCACATATTATACATCAAAAATCCATTTATGTTTTTGGAATATTATTTACCATGGTCCCATTATAGTTTATTTCATGTATAAATTTTGAAGGACCCCTTTATCTCTCATCAACCCTACTTTTGAATTACCATGTGATGATTTTATGATGGGGAAATTACACCACAATTTTCAAAGAAAAATCATCATGTAGTAAATACTATACACATTTCTCAATCAATGTTGTTCACCATATGCACATATTCATAGTTAATTGTACTTAATGGTATGTATTCCTCATTAAATAATCCCAGAATAATGTGTAATGTTTAATGATTCCATGTTATATGATCCATGTGGAACACTTATGAATAAAAGAAATTTTAATGAAGGGGGTTCCCTAATAGATTTCTAATGTATTGGGTAATCATCAGTATCATGATAGGGAATGTGCAATGTGGGATTACTCAAGAAAATATATGTGAAATTATTGTCTTCTCATGATAATTTATTTTTAATGAGGTTTTACTCATGCTAATCTATGTGCAATGAGACATGGCTCGTGAATATATCATGTTGTATGTCATTGAAATATTTCATTGTTATGATATTCAGGCTATATCACGCCTTTATTTTCATATTTACCTTATGCTCCATTGATATGCTTATTTCCAAACATTCATTTTATTCTTTATGTTATTCTTTTTTTACTCCCTTAATGGGCTTTGTAGTGAACCCATTTATTATGTTTGTCCTCCGGTTATCCCATGAAATGTTATGTATGAAGGAATGAGTTGTTCATATCAAATATGTTTGAAATAATGATGTTGGATTTCACTTTTTAAGTGGATTTTTAATTTTCCTAACTTAACAATGCACTCTACCTCTAGATCCTCACTGCTGTATTATTTACATGTTTTTTAATAAATCATGTTTTAGTGGTAACTAATAGAAGGGTTGGTATATGTTTGTGTGACCATGATCCATTTACATCTATAAAACATGTGGTGCATTAATGGTGTAAATAAATCCATAATCAATGAATAATCTAAAATTGATCTCTTAATCATATCTGATGTGTTGAACTTGATTACATGGAATGTAACTCTGGTTTCACATCATGTTGTTTGGTTTTTTCTGGATAGAAGCCATGGCACCTCTAGATGAGTTCATCGATTTTATATTAGTCAAAAAATTAATCATCTCGATTATATATAAAATAATAATAGGAGTAATAATCAGATATCACAATTCATATTAATATAATTATTATTCATGAATTGATAAACTAAATAATAAATTCATAAATCCCCAATGATTTATAGATAATTAAAAACAATTGTGTACCCCCTCTAATACTATTTCATGGTTCGGAGTGCTTTGGAATCCTGCAAAGGGAGATGGAATGTATTATATTTTTCCATCAAATGATATCATTTGGATATAGAACATTTATTCATGGTTAGTCTCATAGCACTTCCGGGTTTTCATCATTGCATGAAATGCTATGACCTTTTTCTGTGACAACTATTCTTAGGATTTAATCACATACTATGTCACATATAAGATGAATAATGATATGATAAGTATTATATTAAAATTTAAATCAATGAATTCATGTTTATCATAAATAAAATAGTAGTTGGTTCTTGGGAACCAACTAGAACAACAACCACAAAATAACATGGTTGGGGTGATTCCACTTTATCGGTATAGATTATGGACATGTTCAATAGCTAATATAGGGGTTCCAATCAGAGTGTATGGTTCCCATTATCATGGGCATCTGGGTGGTACCAATTGACCAATATAAAGAGTATGGGTCAATCACACCCTAGTGTGATAAGGGGGTTTTCAACCCTGACCACTCACTGATGATCCTTCCTTATCTGCTACTTGTTTAGCATCTCATATTGATGATTCCAGATCATAAAAGCTGATGTTAAATATTTGAGGCTACAATGAAGTATATCATTATTATATACATGGAAAACTAATCTATATTGGAAAATAGAAATCTAAAACTTGAGTCCATATGAATGAGGTTCACAATGTTTATATTCTTGAGAAAAGTAAATGACATTTACCAGGGATCAAATGACATGTGACATAATGTGGAATATTGGTTTTGTCCTCTCTAGTTCACATAATGGATAGCTATGTAACACTATTAAACTATTGAGGGAACTAACCATTTTCTCTCGGCCACCCTGGGCCCACACATGTTCTCCTTATTATGACATGGATTTGGGTAATACTTGTGTAACATTTGGCATGCATGTTTACACTTGGAATAAAATGTGTTTCATAATATAAATTTTTTGGTCACATGTAGATAGAAAATGAACTCACAACCTATTCAGGGTAACACAATGTGTTGGACCTCCCACATGGTGTGTGAATCTTACACTTACTAAAACCCTAGAAACAATAATGAGGGGACTACTAGGAAAGTGGTCCCAGACTACACTACATGTAATCATGTTTTTCACATAATACCAAGTAATTATTCATCCACATCTCAATTTTGATACTGGTTCAATGACCAAATGAACTGGGGAGTTTGTATATGGGGTCAAATAAACCAAATCCTTAGTCACTGACTTGATTTTGTCCACCTGAGACCTCACACATCTCCTCAAAAATCCCCTGTTCCACTCCAATATACTTTTCTTCATTGGATCTTAAATCCTTGAATCATCACTTAAAAATCAACTGAATCCATTTGAAATCTACTATCCCAATCATTTTTCACTTTCCCACAAAAAATTTAGGAGGTTCATCAAAATCTAGTACACCGTTAAAATGTCAAATTATGACACCATGGAACCATTTTAATGAATATATAGTATGGTTGGGTGAAATCCAAATGAATGAAGTGAAAAACTCATAAGTAAATAGTTTGTGGACAAAACATTCATATTAGTTACATCCAGAGGCGATAACGAGGTATAAGGATATTTATTAGATTTAGAACAATCAAATAATGATATGGGTTCAATGTGAGGGATCACTAAATTTTAGTTCAACAGAAGATAACTAAATCCATTCCAAATATTTCCATAACAATTTCATAAAGTAACATTTATGAGTCTTATCAAGATTTTGAATCAATCTTTGGTGAATACTACATTCTCTAGTGGGGACATTGACATACTTCATTCATTGTCCCTTGATCCAACTCAATCTGATCATATGTCGTCCTCTCATATCGATATGCAAATAATGAAATCGATTATCTACCATTAATTATTATATGAATTATGATGGGATCCATATATAATTTTATAAATAGTTTAAATATATGAATTTATTTCATGGGAATAATAAATAAAATAAATAAATTTAATTATATTTTTCATTAAATGCACATCAATCAACTTCCTCAACTGGACATTCAGTGATGACTAACATTTAATAGTTCCAAGGGTAACTTCCATGATTGGGATTTAACAATGGTATTAGATTTACCACCCATGAATAAATTTTTCATTTATTCGATTATTTTAGGAAAACTAAACATGCATGATATTAATGAATTTAATATTTTGGTAATATCAATATCGATCCCACCAGAAAACTATTTATCACTATATTTCAATGCATGGCTTGTAAAATATCAAATAATATATTGAAAAGTGTTAAAAATAAATAATTATAAATATAGGTTAATAATAATGATCAAACATAAAAACTTGTCCTTAGACTCAAATAAGATATTCTATCTTATCATTTTATGCGCAGGTTGAATAAAATAGATACAAATTCAAGATTTAATAGACATGAAATATTTGATTTATTTAAAAAAAATTTCTCATGGATAAAATATGTGTAAACTTATTAAAATAGGTTGTTAAATAATTTTTAATATTCAAAATATAATCCTTGACATTCCTCAAATGTGAAATATTTACCACCCATGAATCTATTTTTCATTTATACCATTATTTTTGGGAAAAAACATGCATGATATTAATGTATTTAATATTTTTGTAATATCAATATTGATCCCACCAGACTAGTAATTCTCACTATAATTCAACGCTTGGCTTTTATAATATCAAATAATATAATCAAAAGTGTTAAAAATAATTAATTGTAAATATATGTTAATAATAATGATCAAACATAAAAACTAGTCATTAGCGTCAAATAAGATGGTCTATCCTAACATTTTATGCACATGTTGAATAAAATAGCTAAAAATTCAAGATTTAATTTACATGAAATTTTAGATTTTGATTAAATGAAATATCATTGTTAAAATATGTGTTAAATTATTAAAATATTTTATTAAATAATTAATGAATATTAAAAATATAATCCAAGACATCCATCCAATGTGAAACATTTATTTTTTGAAAAAAAATGTTCCAATTTCACTTGGTATGTTAACCTTTAAGAAAATAGCTCGCAATATGTAGGAATGTATAGGGAAGACCACATATCATCCATGATCTGTTTTAATCACCATAATATTAATTAATGTAAATTTATAACTATGATTTAAAAATTACGATTCAAAGGAAATTAATCATAAATATCAACCAATGTTCGAGAAAATATATAATCATAGAAAATTGTAACTACTATGAAGTGTTTTAGAAAAATATGTTGGTTCATTACATAAAACATACAGTCTAGATTCATACATGAATTTATTCCACACCCCTTAATTCACATTATAAATTATTATAGTTATTGGAGAAGTGGAAATTATATCTTAGTGTAATTATAATGTCATGATGATATATTTTCCATTCAAGCTCTATAATAGACTCTATATACCCCAGATCCATTTTCGACTTTCAATATACTACAAAAATATATTATTATACTTCAAAGTTTTTATTCTTAATTTATGTTAAATTTTCCCCTCACGTTATTCAATTATTGTTTCTTAAAAAATGTTGAAATAATGTATTTTTACATTCCATGTAGGTAAAAATCATTTTTCGGATGTATAATGTGGAGTATTACTCACACAACCTATAAAAATATATATATGAACATCATTTTGGAATCATAATTTCAATTTTATTCTATATAAATAGTGTTTATATAACATTAATTTGATATGGATCCCTATGGTGTGTATTTTATGAAGGATGTGTTTCCAAATTTGATGTTTTAAAATATTATTTCCTTAAGTTATATTATCAAATCCACATTAATATTTTTATACACTCCATTATTTTATTGATAAAAAAAATTTCCAAAAAAATATTGGGAAATATAAATCTGGAATCATTTGATATATTAATGGTTAATAATATGACATGGATCCCCATAATCACATTGACTTTAAAAATTTATTAAAGTTTTCCATTATTTGAATAGAATTAAAAAAAATACTACAAACTATACAAAATTATTGGGTACATTTTCCCAAAGAAGGATGATTTCATTAAAAATAATAAAAATAAAAATTGAATAGGAATAATTAATTCAAGATACCAACCCTCCGCAATATAGAATCTCATGAATATTTATAAAGATACTCAAAAGTAATATCAATATATCAAATAAATTTTATAATATGAAATTATAAAAAATTATAATGGGATGAAATGTCTCGGAAATTATTATTTTTTTGACCTTGGAAATCAATTATAATGAGTGATTATCACATTATTCAGAAACTAGTTGTCATAAAAGAGCTGTTTATGTTGTTTCTTTTCTTGTTTCATACAGATCCAATCTTGAATAATTTATTCTACTATTGAAAAAATAAAACACATAGATGAAATAAAATAGATTTATAGGAGTGTTGTATAATATTGGGTGAAAGCCACCAAGATGGGATGCATTTTATTCTATTTATAGTTAAACAACATCGTGAGAACATAAAATCATATATTCAATAGATTATCATAAGTTTGAATTACATTATATATCTCTTCCTCTCTCTTTTATCAACATCCTTATTTTGGATAACCAAATATATATTTCATTTGAGGTACTTATTCAAGTAATATATAGTTTCATCCCCAATATTATTTCCAATATTATAATGCTATAGTGATTCCCCATTTCTTATACCAATTTATCCACATAAACTGTAACTTCATCCTTAAATTCCTATAAAGTATAATTTACAATACTTTCAAAGTAACTCTCATTCAGCATAACATTATCATATTTGGTTTCCAACTACTAAAATTACAACTATTCAAGATAATTTATTTTGGCTATCTAAGGTTATTATTCAATATAATAACGTTAAATTACAAGTGTTTCAGATTCTAGATTTTTATGAAAAGGGACATCATATTTCATTGTTGTGTGGAAATGTTTGGAAGAAAATATTTTAGTTTATGGTCATATCCTTCTTTGGTTTCAACATGTGGATCCATCTAGATGTTAAATTACTCTTGGATTCAATATTTTATGGATTATGAAATGAGTGGGTATTTTAGAATCTAGTGAATATTGATCCCTTACACCACTACTTTTCAATATCCATCTTTGTCCAGCAAAATTTTTCTTGATTATGAACTCACATGATTAGAGAATATTAATTTTAAGGATAATTACTCATATCGAAAAATAATGGGTAGAAAGAAAATATATATACATTATTAATTACAACATTAAACTAAACCTCATAGTGAATTGGAATAATAAAATTATTCATAGTTATAAATAATGGTAGAACATACTCTTCATTAAGATATCCCTCTACCTTCACTATTGAAATAATAAGGGGATGAGTTTCCAATTTTTTCCCTCTAATGCCTACTAATTATATTCTTATTTGTTGGCTTTTAATATTGAAAAGTTCATTTCAGTTCATCATCCTAATTATTATATTCTTCTAATTAATGTATCATCCTTCATTATCACCATATATAGGGGAGGTGGGGGGGGGGTGATTGGAACACTTTCATTAACTATTTCATGAATTTTACTATTAAATTTATATTATAGTTGCATTCCCCTCCTTATATAATTATTTTCCACTATATTATATGGTAATTTCCCCTCCTAGTAATTTCCTCTCATATCACACCCATTCTCACTTGGGAATCTGAATCATTAGAAAATTATATTTGAATTTTCTCCTGACCCATTTTATGAATATGTTCCCATGTAAATGATTATTATAGAGAAATATTTTCATAATTAATTTAGATTATATCTGGGGTGAGATAATTTTTAAATTATAAATACATTAAATGAAAAGAAAAATAAAGAAAACTATTTAAAAATAGATGAATTATATAAAGACTATTGTTTTTCCCTTATTATTTTTTGGCATATTTTAATGAATAAATTTGAGGCTACACACTATGTTATTTTATATTTTTAGGGATATTGAGGGTTTGAATTAATAAAAATATTATAATATATCACTCAGGCTTTGTAATTTTTAAAAAATGGAAGAAATCCAAAATGGATAATCATATGACATATTTGAGATCATCATCAAATTTAAAATATTTTTTAACAATATATTTAATATAAAAATTATTGACCATTTGATTTTTTATTAAGTGAATTCATGGATAGATTTATAATTATTTAACTAATTTTATTTATTTATTTATTATTAACTGCACAACAAATATTCAAATTTATTTGATCATACATTCGGAAAATCCAAATGGTGAGTTAGATAACCCAATGGATTGGAGGGGAAAGGTTGGGAGGAATGTTATTTAGTGAAGGAAAAATGATGATGGAATAATGATAATTTTAGAAGGACCTTGAGGATATTTGAATCTAGATATATATAAAACTGTACATCCTCAATGATAGATCCAAAACAGGAGGAATGTATTTTTTTTGGATTTATCCAATTGGGTTATCCAATGTCAAATTTGATTCAAAAAACATAACCAAAAACAGATTCATCAACTGAAGGTTAATTACAATGAATTTTTTTATTACTAGAAATATGAATTTATATTGCTTCATTGATCCCTACTTACTATAATCCATTCATAATTTCCCTCATCAATGATGGGAATCCAATTAATACAATGGCTGAAATTTGATTTCACTATTTTTTATTATAAATTTCTACAATCATTTATCAAAAGTTCTATGCTAAAATTGAATATCGATGGTGGTTCAATAAAAACATTTCGTCTCATCAGTACATGTTAGATTATTGGCATAATGGTTCATTTTTATGGTCATGGGTCTAGGATTGTTGGAATGAATAAGGATTGATGATGAAAATGGATGAATTGATGATTTACTTGAAGATTTAGGTTCATATGTTTATAATTTTTGAGGGGAAATAATGATAGAATATTATCAATTACATCATTGTCTAAAATCCACCCACTAGAAAAAATAAAACTATGTCAGGACCATATATTTTTTTATTGGACAATTTTTCAGGTTCATTGTAGGTATCTTATGCATGAGATAAACTATATTGAAAAACATTTGGTTTTAAAAAATCAAAAAAAGATTATTTCAGGTCTAGATAACTGACGCCATGTAGTATCCTAGCATCAATGACAGTGGTTTCCAAAAAAATAAAATATCACATGCTATGTGTGACCTATCACACAATATGTGACCATTTCATGGATACTCTCCATGTTTCATTAATATATTGTGGAATTGGCACAACAAATTACATAATAATGACCAAGGCACCAAAGCATGTTCAGTAGTACATGAGGGGGACAAAGTGTAAATGTATAGACATAGGGTAGCCAATATATTCTATTTATACCTTTATACACACCATTTAATTTTTAAAAAATATTTTGATACCCTAATTCTCTTATGTTTGGACCAGTATGTCTTGGGTGCATCCACTGGCCATGCCCCTATGATGGTATAGTGATGCATCACTTCCTGAGTATATGACGTGATTCATTATGAGGTAATAAAATTGAAAAGTGTTCGGGAATCCCTCTATAAAACTGTGTCCTGATTCTATATAATTATTATCTTCCCTTGGCTGGATAAGGAAAACTGTTACTGTCTATTAGGGCATGAGATCCCCATTCAATCACATTTTTACAATTAGGGTCAGTAATCTCCTATTGTCTTCGGTTGAGATCCCATATATGTGTATGAAAATATTCTAAGTTCCATCTATTACATCTCTATTGTGAGTAATGATGATCATGACCACTCAGATGAGTCCAATTAGTGTTTTAAAACTCATGGAGTGAGTTCTCCGTGGTAATAATTACCATGAATCCTGCTGAAAGAATCATGTGATGGCAGTATGGTTGTGACATTACCTTGATACATATTTTATCTTAGTTATATATGAATTTTTATTATCATTCCTTTTATTCGAATTTATCCACTATTATGATGTGTATATGTCTATTCACCTAATGATTTATGATTAGATATTTTTGGGAGTCCTATTGATTATGTATATAATCACCCATTTATGGGAACATACATCAGATTCCATTTCCAATATAGAAGACATGCCTTTCTAAGGAGTCATAAGAGACCATGATATAGTAGGGAATAGTAAAAAAGATAAACCAATATTCATAGTAGTTATTTTATTTTATTTTAGTTCCCACTTTTTTTTTGTAATTTGGTCCCATTTTATTGTTTTGGTGGTATTTCATTTAACAATTATACATTCCAAAACTTATTTCACACTTTTCAATGTTTCGTAGATGTATTCATCAATTTTCAATATCATTTTTATTTTTCTATTTTTCATTATGTCGTTATTTAGAGATTTGTTAATGTTCACAAGTACCTTACTCTAAGGCCTCTCATATTTGTGATATTCCTATTTAGCATTCGTGTCTATCCTCTATCCAATTGGTTGTAGGTTCATGTTTTATATTCCGATATCAGCATTCTAGGATGGTCTTGGTGGGTCAGTTCATGAAATTTGGAATCAAATTGTTGTTTTATTAGGAGAATAATTTAGATATTATATAGGGTTCTGGATTTTTTTGGGGCCTATGTAAATATTGGTAAAGCAATTGGGGCTTGGAACACAAGCCATGGAATCATGGTTTAGTGTCACTCCCTATATATCAATTCCCTAATACTTTTATAAATTGATTATAAAACAATTATATATATGCACTAGATATGGGGAATACTTTTTACATGAATCATATAAGAATGTGTTGTGGTTTCCATGTAAATTTTGAGTCAGTTCAATAGATATAATTTTATATTGTTGTATCTTTTCTCAAGTTTCATGATTCAATCGAAATTAAAAATAGATAGGATTTCATAGTGGGATCAAAAGGATGATATATCTTGTAATTATTATTCAAAACAATTTAATTTTCAATAGGAGTAACCTTTAGGAAGTTTACCAGTCTTACAACCAACTATTGAATAGTAGGGTAAATTGGTTGTAATAGCTGAGTACGTTCATATATAGAGTTTTCTTCAAGGGTTATATAGATATAGACGTCTTAGGTGTCGAGGAAAGTGGGAACCCTAGGTAGATAAGGATTTTCATGAGTAATTACTAATGGTATTACTTCTAATCATGATCAATTTAGATTAAATGGTTATACTAGCAGCGTTCCATGTTCATGGATCCACAAAGAAATGGTATAGAATGGTTAGTCAAATTAATGTTGAGGCATCCCACTATTTAACTGTATTCATTAATTTATTCATATTGGGAGATATATATATACATGTTTCAATCATAAGAAATACAATATATTTTATAGATTCAGCCTGCAAAATATCAATGACACTTTATTCAATGAGGTCTACTAGACACTCCAAATACTACATGATTAGGGTCTGATATAAGTTATTCTAGGCATGGATCCTTGAGAACATCCCCCGCCAATATATCTAGGATAGTGTGATATCTATTTTCATTCATACATATGATGAGGTTCTTATGTTATCATTAGTTATAGAGGGCTTCTTGTTGGAGTAGTTTCCGATGGTTCGGGTTGGTATTCAGTAGTCTAGAGTTGTGACTTTTACATCTCGTAGAAAATGTAATAGTTAGGGTTATAGAGAAATAGGTCATTTCCATAGATAATATTGGGACTAAGTGTCTAATGTTTATGCATCACTTTGTACTAATAATCTGAGAGAGAGAGATAGAGGTTGTATTTCTCCTATTAAGGGAATATATATCTCATTTGAGATTTTCTAAACCATTGTGTTGATGACAAGGGGAATGTCAATGGACCACCTATGTAAGGGTATTGGCTAAATTAGGGAGGTCCAAATGGAAAAATATGTGATTGTGGAGCTCAGAGTTTGGAAGGTGGTGGTCAATGGTTTGATATGTTACCACCACCATCCCTATGTGTTCTTCACCAGGCTCTAGGTACTGGAAATTATAGATCATGGTTACTGTAGGATTTGAAGTCTTGTGAACCACAAGATCTTGGGATTATTCAAGGTAACATATGGATATTTTATTCATTGTGTATTTTGATGATAGATATAAGAATGATTCATTCATATATTTTCATATCCCTTATTTGAGATCTAGATGTTCTAGTTCATCCAATGGATAAACCCTTGAACATTGAGACTCCAACGAGGATAGATTCAATAATAAAACACTTATACATATAGTGTTACACGACTCTTGGAGGAGAGATCTCAAATTGTGAAGTATTAATTGTGGTTACGAGGGGATATGATTTAATTATAGGTATGGACTAGATCAAAATGGTTTTTTCATAGATTGAATGTTTCAGACGGAGGATGTGGTTAATTTATGAAAAATGTAAGAGGATTCAATATTTAAGTTAGAATGAATCCATGTAATGGAAGGATGAGCTCATCTGTAGGAGGATAAAACCTATTGAAAACCAATTGGATTAAATTTAGCTTAGATAAAGAGATGGTATATGCATTGAACATCCTGTAGTGGTAGTATAGTTTTTAGATGACTTTCTGGAGGATGTGTCAGGCTTGCCTCCCCACCATAAAATAATAGATAGAATTTTTTGGAGAGAAGAAAATAATTTATATTATATTTTATTGGAGAGATCGTAGAGAAATTAGCGAGCTAAAGGTGTTATTCAAGGATTTAAAGATAATTGAATTTGTAAGACCTATTCATTCCACCAGGGTAGCAGAAATATTATTTACCAAAAAGGACTATTATATATTTGGGTTTTGAATAGATTTACATCGCTTAGATCATGTGGATATCTAGAATACATATCCACTTTTGTGAATTGATGAACACTTTAACCAATTCATTGGGGGATGATTGTTCTCAATGATTGACCTCCGGTTAGGCAATCACCTATCTTTGTCCATGAAGGGGATATACTGAACACTTCATTCAGTTGTTAATAAAATTACTATTAGTACATAGTGATTTTTTCGGTGTGACGAGTTCTAAATTAGTATTCATTGGACATATGAACTGGATCATTCATCATTCAAGGGACAATTACTTGGTAGTCTTCATCAATTATATCATATAGTACTAGGAGACTATGGAGGAGAACTTGAGACACATATGGATATTATGGGACATACATTCAGGGACCAACATTTTGGGAATCACCTAATGTTTCATTTCAATATTCATGTGCTCCATTTCTTGGGACATGTCTTCTCGACAGAGTGAGTGCAAATGGACCCATAGAAGGTTTTTCTAGTGCTATATTTTGGTTCCAACCATGTGTGTGACTGAGCTTTATAGCTTCCATTAGTTATTAAGCCAATATAGAACATTCATGAATGAATTTTCTAATATTTTGAAAATTGAAACTACATTGACATAAAATGGGATTCTTTTTTTGATGACCATGATGTTCTAGAAGACTGTTTAGGAGTTTAGGTTGTGGTTTATGAGCGCCCACACATTTAAACAGCTAGAGGTGGGTATTGAGTATTATTTGTTTTTTAATACCACTAAAAGTAGGCTAGGATGCATTTTTATGTAGAGGACGATGAAGTTAAGTATGGGTCTAACATTTGAGACCAAATGATATGAACAAAATAACTCACCATCTTATGTTTGTTGTGGAATTTATTTCCTAGAATATGTGGTGACACTATCTTATAAATTATAGGTTTATCATCAATTCTGAACACAATTGTGCCAGTTAAATCATTTACTAGATTCATATTATTGTAACATAGTGGTAGTGGTTACAGTTTCTCCAGGATAATAAATTTTACATAGTCTATATTCCATGAATGGGGAATGTGGTATAATATTCTCCTAGTAGGATATCACGTTAATAGTTGTTGAGTAATGTGTTATAGGAGTTAGCCTCATTATATCTTCCATTAGTGGATGAGGATGGAGAAAATTACAACAATTTGATGGTATTTACCCATTTTCATCTAATGAGTATCAGGGAGGGTATCCTAAAGATACCATCATTGAGAACTAAAATGTTTTCATATCCACTAGTACTTCTCTCAGTGTATCTTTTTAAGGTGGGGTGTATGTAATACTTTCATGAAGACAAAATATGGTACCTATAATGCTGTAGAAACAGGGTTTTTAATGATTTTCATATATCTCCTTTATCATTACATCTTGGAGTGGGGAAGAAGTACCATAAACTTCAGCATCAATTCGGATGGCCACGGATTAATAATTATTTCAATGTTTTTGTCTCTTAATGCCAAATTCTTCAGTAGATAAAGGATGTAAACCATGATTTAGCAGTATTATCTCATCTCCTATGCAGATAGAGTGAAAGTGGGATGGTCTCTCTATAGACATCATGAATGATCTTCCATGACCATCTAGAGGACATAATTCTATCCTTTTGATCAAACACTGACACATGATGTCCACTAACATCATAGCCATCCAAGAGTATAGATCAATAGGAAACATATGATGACTTTACATGAATGTGATAGTCTATCATCTATGAGCTCCCTATAAAATACTTTTAGAATATAATGAATGAATTATATCATTATTATATAGTGGATTGAAAGAGTATTTTAAGACTCAATTTCTTTTGAACATGACATTCACCCCTAGGAATATGTCTATTCTGAGATGATATTTGATTTTATAGAGGATATTCTTTGAGGAAGCATGTTTGAAATTGGATTTAGGTGGATTGGTCACCTACCCTTGGTTTATTTTCTATAAGCCAATAGTTATAACTCCAACATCGGTATGGAAACATTAGTGGCCATTTAAAAATGACCATATGGGTCACCACATTGTTATACTAATTCATGTGAGTCAGTACTCATATTCCAATAGATTGTGTGAACTACATTAGATATGGTGAAGGTCATCTAAGTGCACATGATGACTTCCTAGATCCATTAAAAGTACTATGCAGAATAATGATTTGGGCCATTGCGATTTTATGAGAGACACCATGTATTACTTATGGTATCACCTTGGTAGGATTGTAGAGATTTTCCAGGGATGGAATTTTATTTATGAGATTCATTATCCCATTCTAGATACAATATATTTTTTGAGGTGGCATACCACATAGACCTGCCACAAAGGTAATGAAGGGATCATGTGGTCTTCCAAGTGTCACAATAGAGGACTATATACATAACATATTAGATACAGTCAATACGGTTGGGATGGACATTGAGGATAGAGATACATCTTTTGATTACTCGGTAATAATCACATATTGAAAAAATAATAATTTTTTTGGGTGAATGGTTTCTTTACATGTTTGGTGGAAGCATAAAAATCTATAAGAGAAAATTTGGGATTGGGAGAATTAGAATTGAGATATAAACTATCATCAGTTTTAGTAGGGTTTCACTTTGTGGGATGAAAATTACATAGGTTGGGAAAATTTAATGGCTTTTTTCCCCTGCTAAATACAGGAATATTGAAATGAGTATTTTTGATGCTTCGAATTGAGTCAGAATGGGATTCTAAGACCCAATGAGGCTCAATATTAATATAAAAAAAATAAATACATTATTTTATGCAAGTATATTATTTCTAAAATAATAGAATTACTTCAAAATATTTTTTAACATGGGAAATCCTTGAATTTCATTAAATTTTTAATGAAGGTTTCACCATAGGAATGACATAATATTTTTCGGCATCATGTGTTTGTATTGAATGCAATAATGGGTAGATTATTAAATAAAAATATAAAATAACTTATTTTTATATTATTAAATAATCCAAAACCTAAATACCACTATTTAATCCCATATATGAAAAATAACAATGCGAATCCATATAACCATATGGATTGGAGTGGAGTTACTAGGTGGAGATTTCTTGGATGAATTAAAATGATCATGGGGAAATAATATTTTTTACATGGAGATCATGGATCAATCCATCAACATCAATGAATAACAATTCCCTATTAATTTATATTCCAATCTTATGTTAGTGAATATTAATTATTTTAATAAATCATTGTTTATTATCAATTTTTGAATATGAAACAAATAATCCAATATGAATAGATTCATAGACTATTTTTTAAATTATGGTTGAATATTTTATATTCCTAGAATTAAGAATTGATATTTCATTGTTTCACATGAGTTTTACAATCCATCCTCAATGAACAACATTAAATCTAAAAAATGGCCTACGTCCATTCTCATTTTTTCGTCTTCTGTTTTTCTCTCATTATTGTTCATTGATTCGTCGCTAAACATACATGTGCCTAGTGGTTCAACAATGACCTTGAGACTATTATTTTAATTGATATCATTAGACAATTTATCATTTATGTTGGTTGGTCATTATTATTGAGGAAATGATAAATTTTAGATGATTTTTATGGATGAAAATCTGATGGATTATAAGAGATCGGAACATGGGATTAGATATTTGTTGATGTGGGTTGATGAAGGATGGTTCCAGAGTAAAATAGTTTCCATAATCCCACCACTATTGATACTCATTATTAGTCAAATCCATATATGTGTGTAATCGATGGATTTGGTGGTAGAATTAATCGAATTGATGGAATGAGATGAACCACATGGAAAACTCATGGGTTTGGGAAAATCATAACATATATGAAGTTTAGACCAAAGAAGACAAAACATGTAGTCACATTGCTATGATTGGAAGGGTTTTAGAAAAACAAAAAATCACACATCATACAGGATGTACCACATGAAATGTGTTATGTTCATGGAGACTGTGCAAGAACACTTAAGTAGATGGGTACCAACATGTCTAGGTACACAGGTATGGCCAATTTAAATGGGCATGGAAAATAGTTCACCAACACTATATGTGGTTCATGAGATGACCAAGAGTAGCCTTGTACTACCATGTGTACCCTAATACACGCCATGTAATTTTAATTTCATATTATTTTAACATCATTCACATCAGTTTAGACTAGTATCTATAGTATTAATCCACATGTTCTATCTCCATGAGGGTATAGTGAGGAATCACCTCCCGAGCATAGAATTTGATCCCCTCTATGTCATTATTCTTTGATATATTTGATGAATCTCTTCATGTGTCTTGGTTGTGATACTCTATTATTTTTAGTTCCTTTTATTGGTTGGGTATGGAATATTGGAAATATCTATTACAATGTGAGATCCCCATCATAGTGGATTATTCTAGTTACACTTAAAAATCACCATAGGAAATGTGTGTGACCCCAATTATTTTTATTAACATCTTCTATGTTATATTTTGTACTAAATCATGTTGAGGCCCAAAGAGAACTTCCTCTTGAATGAGTTCCATCAGTGTTTTTAGACTCATGGAGTGATTTATCCCAGATGAGCATTACCATTATTCCTTGAGTAAGAATCCAAGGATGATTGTATTTTATTGGTATTACCATTCTACTTAGAGTGTCTCTTGTCCAAATCAACATTATTATTTTTATGTCTCGTATTTTTATTGACATCATCCATTGATTTTAATCAGTATACTCTCTTAATTCATTATATTTAATGAATTCAAAGTGAAATACTAGGTATATTTACATAATCACCTCTGAAAGGTATCTTCCTCCACATATTAGTATTATGAATATGAAAATACTTTTGATAGAGTCCTATGCAGACTTGTATTTGGCATGAATAATGAGATTAACAAACTATGGTGCAAAGCCTTTATTTTATGTAACAATAATCCCCTTTGTTTCTACTAGATTTGAATCATATTATGATTTTTATAAGATTGTATTTGGCCATTATAAATTCTAGTACTTTTGTTGTACACTAATTTGGGTTATAGAAATTTTAATTCATTCCTAGTATCAGTTTTATTTTTACATTATACCTTATGTCGGTATTTGGATATGTGTCTGTGCATATAAGTACTTGTTTAAAATGCCTACCATGTGTGAGATACACCAATCTATAACCGGTCTCTATCATTTGGACTATTTAATCATTTTATGGGTGAAAATTTTTTATATTCACCATATTTATATTCCCCAGTTCATTGGGTTATGATAAGAGGTAAAAAAAATTAATATAACTACTCATAAATGTTGGTCACTTGATCATGTGGTTGTCACGTGGAAACTAGAGATGATCTGGACTGTATGAATATGATATGATGAAGTGGGATTGGGGAAGATTAACTGATTTTCCATTGAATTTTTCTCGTGGGAAAGGATCCACAACACTTTATTCTAGGTGCGAACTAGGTGACATTTCGTAATTGATATAATTGTAACAGACCAATATGTATAAGGCTACTAGAAAGAACTAAAAATAAATCATTTTCAATTACGAATAATTTAGTGAAAATTCGATACACATGTAATAATATTAAATTTAAATTATGTAAGTAGTAATATAATTATATGGAGAACATAATTACCTTATGGAGAAATATCCAAAATTGAACAAAAATACTTCAAATGAATTTTTATATATTAAAATGCTCAAATTATTATGGTTCTAATTTATTCATATAAAAATAATGAAATATTAAAATCATAATATTCCGAATATTTTAATTTAAATTATTCAAATATAACAATGAATTAATAACGATTTTTTTTGTAATTTCATGTAATCTGAGTACGATAAGTCCAAAATTATGTTTGTTGTAGAATATTACATTTTATTTAACTAAATTAAAAACCACAAAACACCCATTCACCCTTTTCATTTACCACATGTTTCTCCAACCTGATTCTTATCATTTACACCCCCACTAATGAAATGTCACTTCATAATTTTGATATCAGGACCAACCATTCTTTATAAATAATGCCCTCAGAGTGATGTAATATAATTTCTCAATATAAAAGATGCATTTTTCTCTATATGGTAGTTATTTAACACTATCAATAATAAACACCATTCATTATTTCCATGAACCCTATCCTAAATAATATGAGTTTTTCTAGAACACTCGTTCTAATATTACACATATTCTGTGTGATTTTAAACACATAAATTTCTAGTGAAACCATTTGTGCTAATAACCATTAAAACAATTATTTTTAGGAATTTTTGGTATCAATCGGGATGTTGATGACTTGGTAAACCAATTCATAGTGCTACAAAGTCAAGTTTTTCTCTTTAATCCCACTAAATTCCATATTTTTACCAATATTATGAAAATTAATCTCAATATGATGTGAACTTTTGATTCTTTGATGAACATCCCAAATCTGATTCCCCATATCTTGGAAACACCAAAGTCTTAAATACATGTTCATTTTGAAGAAAAAATCAATACTACATGGGGTTTTCCATATTTAATAATTAATTTTAGTTTATATCCAAACGAATTTGATTAATAGATAATAAGAAATATTCTAAATTTTACACATGGATCTTTTCTAGAAGATACAATAAATTAAACTAAATGGAAATGATCTGGAAAATAATATTCATGTATTATTAGACCAAAACCATCTTATACTACTAATAATAAACACTCCATATATCTTTACCATGAAAAATCTTTTTATCAAAATAAAAAATCCATTTATCTTTGAGATTCTATAGGATTTTTCATTCAATGTTTGAACATCAACATTATGATGTGAAATTTTGGAGTTTGAGGCTCAGTATCCTTAATATATATTCTAATCCTACTAGTATATATTATGAAACCCCCATACTACATGTAGGACTGTAATGAGAGAAAAAAATTTCCTAAATTTTTAAATAATTTTTCATCGATAAATAAATCAATCATTAATCCATAATCAAGTAAATCATTAATATAATGATACATATAAAAATGTGGACCATAAATGAAAATTTTATTGAAATACATTTCTTATGGTTAATTCAAAATCATTATTTAAATGATAAGCAATACCCAAATATTTTTTATATATTTTTATTATCAAAATGAATTAAATATTTTTTCAAAATTTTATATGATAATTTTGAACGAAATTTTAATAATTAATACATTTATTTTTAATGTCTATGTTTATTTGTTAATTAAAATTTAAAATTAATCCTGAGAATGATAACTTTCTTACTTATTTTGTCATAAATATATTGATGATTGAAATTTATTTTCATCTAAAAATAAGAATTTTACACAGTGAAATAAAAATTTAAAATTTAAATGAAATTTTGATTCTGAAAATAAATTATAAATTTTAATGGAATGTATATAAAATATATAATTTGTAATTAAAATATTATATTTAATTAGAAAATGATTATATCAATTAATGGTTGATTATCTAAGGACTTAATTATGATTTTTCCTCTGTGAAATATATGACCACAGGGTAACTCAGTCTAAAATTTCGAAACAACCTTTGTATAGTGTGTCATGTGATCATACCATGTAAATCTACTACAAGATGACACATGAAACCTTCCATGAAAAATATTCAAGATACCACCCCAACTCATGGTATCTGAAGCTACCATATGAATAAAAACCCTTTTAAATATGCCTCATGGATACATCCCCATTGATTTTTGATAGACCACTGGAAGAATACTACAACACCTACAAACACAATATAAGAAAAAGAAACACCTAGAACCATTTCTAATAGACCTCAATGATCAATACATCAAAAATGAACCTACATTCTGTGATAAAAAAGTCAACCAAATATGAGAAAAATACAATGAATAAATTAAATTTCATCTTCCACACTAAATTCTAGTCCCTACTTCTAACATATGTCTCCCATTAACACTACCTAAATCCCATGTTTATCTTTAAAGATGGAAATGTTTGTTCATAACCTTGATGGAACAACAAAAATGATGATTGGCCATGAAAAAATCCATTGGTGATAATTGATGAAGATAAATTTATAACTCAGGGCATAACATGTTGTCAATGAATTAAAGAATGAGATCAACGAAAATAGTAAATTTCAACTAATGGATATATTATATTATTTAACTAATATTAATGATAAAGGAGGTTGATTTAGACTATATAGAGGAGGAGAAATTTGGTTCCTGCCTAATCAATCTTATAATATGATGACCAAAATCATTGTGTCAGAAATAATGTTGGTGAATAATTGAGAGATGAATAATTTTTATATGGTTTTCCTATTTTCAGGTGTTCAATCAATGATAATTGTGACTGTTTATACTTACCAATCCACTAGTTGTGAATCTAATAAATTTTTTACACAACATAAATTGAAAAATACCCATGTGAAGGATGGATCGTTTATTTGATTGGTTAATCTAGGTATAAACATTTGAAATGGACACACTAATTACAACATTTTTCCTTATTTATAAGTAAATATCATTGATAGTAACATTATTCCATATAGTGAATCCATTCATATAATTCATATTATATTTCATTAATTGCTATGGGAAGAATCATAATAAGGAATATCTCAAATTCATAATAAGGGAAAAATACATTGAATGAATCATCCAATCAATGATATGATTCGACATGGATATCCAAATAACTCAATAAAAATTCCATGTAATCAATAAACTGAAGGGATGTGTATAAAAATATCGAAATTAAATGAATGGATCACATGCCATAAAAATAACAATAGAAGGAAAAATAAATATGGAATGAAAATAAACTGAGACACATCACATCAAAATAACTGAAAATGAAATTTATCTATAGATATGTTGATGAAAATTCTCATGGATAAATAATATCTTAAACTAGTATAAGGGAAATAAGTAATTATTGGATTCTAGGATTCCTAGGTACATGAAAAATTTACCATAAAGAACATTCACAATACAGTTTACAAAATATCAAGTTAAAAATCTAATGAGGCTATCTAAATGACTCATCTAATGAGACTATCTGTTAATTGAGGAACTATCTATAACCAGACCCCACCCATGATCTACAATACAAAAAAATTCCTTATAGTTTAAATAATAATTTTACAAATTCTCCTCATCAAATATCGATATAAAAATTGAAAATAATGATTAATAAATATTTAAAAAAATAATTAAATAATGTTCAATTTAAGTACCAAATAAAAAATGGTATATTGTTTTAGTAATGTTCCTATCTAGAAAAAATGATATTGATACTTAGGGGAAATTCAATTTCAAAAGATCATAGGAAATTAAATATTTTATGGGAACTCAAATGGATCTAGGATGAAAATGTTAATACTATATTTTGACTACTCAATAAAAACCAATAGAGAAGATGGATAGTGATCATATCAACAAAACATATTCCAAGTGTAGTAAAAATATATGGTTGTTGTCATTGATTAATTAAAATAATATCTTAAAAAACATTCCTGAGTAAAATACACATATGATATAAATAAACATTTGAAAATAGGTCTATTTTTAAAATAAATTTAAAAAAAAATTCATTATAAATAATCCTTTTTAAATTTCCCATGATGAATAAGAGAAATGATACTGGATAAATTTATACATGTCATATGAGTTAAAAATAAACATTCAGTTGTCAAGGTAAAAAGGGTTATAAAAATACCTTGTTCGGATATAAAGAAGAAGAATCCATTAAAAAACATTGAGATGACAAAAAGGAGTTAAAATTACGTTAACAAATCAGTGTAATTTTTTTTAAATTGTTTGTAAAAAATATCTTTTTAGAATATTATAAGTTATCCCACTAAGTATTGAAATGGACTTGGGGTTTCGTAAAATCAATTTAAAACATTGTGAGTTCCAAATAATGGAAAAATGTTTCTAATACATGATAAATGTCTTGAATTACTAGAGGAAAAAAAAATGAAAGCATTTACGGGAAATATGGTAATATAATTTCCTCAAATAAAAAAACCATTTGAAAGATCATCAATGTTATATTTAAGGAAAATAATCATTAAAACTCAAAAGTGTCCCATACCACATTGAAACATTTTAAATCATAAACTCATAAATAAATAATATTAGATTAAGGGAAAAAATTAAATTAATTAAATGGAATACATGGTATAATATAAAAATGTGAAATAAATAAAAAACATAAAATATGAATGTGTAGAAAAGTACATTATCCAACCGATGTTAAAAATTGAGGAGAATTCCATGCCCTCTATCAACATTTGTGAGAAAAGCCTTTAAATTCATATAATTTGAGAATGTTTATTTTATAATTTCATGAGAACAATTTTCATGAATATTATTACTTTCATATCTATGGGTATTATGTTATACTTAAACAGTTTATTTTACGTGATTTGTTTTGATCAAATTCAGTGTATATGTCAAAACCGAATTTGTTGGGTAAACGATGGTAAAATGTATTATTATATAACATATCCAAAATAATAATCATGAAATATTTATCATATTTATAAAACTATACTTTGAAAATCAATAATTAAATATGGCCATTAAAAATGAATCAATGTTACGATCATGGAGACAGTAGGATGCACATACAGAAGAGTAACCTCTCAATTTTTAATGATAGTTGTATAAAGTATGTATGTAACACCATAACATTACATAATTTTCATTATATCATAAATAATTTGTTATTTAATCATATTTATTTTTTATATATAATTATTTTTATGTAAAATAAATCGCCTCATGTCGAGGAGGTGGTAGTCCACATGTTCATGAGTGATGTTATCACTTCTTATGTGTCTGAAAGGGTAATAAATAAAATTATATATATAAATAGTATATTTACATAAAGGTAATTATTTCAAGAATATCATATAGATGATTATTATGTAAAATATTTTTATTTAAAACCATCGATTAAATATTCCATGTATATAGTGAATGGATCACATCACTTGGAGTAGGTGGTAGTACAGACTTCCACCAATGATGTTATCAGTTTCAAACAAAGTGGAAATCACAAGGGAATGTGTTGTTAAAAAAATAAATAAGATTTAAGACATAATATTTATCATATATATAACATATAACCATATATTCTATCATAATTTCCTCCATGGTACCTTATTAATGAATAATAAACAATCACTATTTTGTGAGATAGTAGTTCATCGTACACTGAAATATTATGTTCCTTACTCAATAAAGAGAATTGTGAATATGTTAAAATAGAAAACATAGAATAAATATCCTATAATATTGGTGATTTTGGAGTTTTTATTAAATAATGGTATAAGTATATTTGAGGTTGTGGATAATAGAAATTGAAACTAAATATCTTGTAGAAGTTTGTTACCTCTTATTGGGGTAATGCCTATTCAATTAAAATAAATGGATTCCATGGGATTCATTCATTAAAATAGGAGGATTATAGGATGAGTGGAAGGATTTTGAGGTGATATTTTGGTAGAGTTTGGTTGAGCCAATGTGGCCTGAGATGTGTGACGAATGGTGTGAGGTGTTGGCCTTTTATAGGGGAGGGAGTGGACAGACATGAAATGTTTGAATTTTTTTGGTGTAGACATGTTTTTACCTAAATAATGTCACAAAAACCCTAACCAAACTCAATAATATAAGGTTAATGTCCAATTCATGTTAAAAAAATGTGATTTGGACTAGTTTGTAGGTCATTTTGGCCCTAAATATAAGGTTTAATCCCTATTATTTTTAAATTTACCTTAATCACAATAACTAAATTTCATTACTTTTAAAAATTATTTGGGAACAAATTATTTTTATTGAATCACCCTGAGTTATTTTCTATACTTTTTTTAATTAATTTAATTTTTTATATTTTTTATTTCGTGTGATGCTAATAATTTATTATTTTATATTAAATCACTATATTTGGATTTATCATACACAAAACCACTTTAATAATGAACTATACACAACATAATTTTTTTTATTTCTCTACATATAACACCAAATTTATACTGTGACTTGTCATATGTTGCACGCAACACCGATTATTTGTACAAAACATACAAAACCAGCTTACTGAATGTTACATGCAACACCGAGTTTTTACAAAAAACATTTATATTTTTACCATTATATAAATTATATAATTATAATATAGCTAATAAAAATAATAATATTAATAATTATAACTAAATTTAAGGTATTTTTTATAATTATATTTTAATAATAAAATAAATTTATGATCAAGGATATTTTTTTACTTCCTTTTTAGTTTTAAAATACAGTCTTGTTGAATAAATAAATTTTAATGTCATACTATGAGAAAAAAAATATTAATTTTAGATAGATATATAATGTTAAGATGATAAATGTTTTCAATTGAGAATGTTTACTATATCTTAAAGTGATTTTTTGGTCTTTTCAACGAATCTATTTTTTCTGATGAATATTGAAAGATAATGCATTTTAATTCAAATCTATTTTTATATCTATTTTATTTATAAGGATAAATAATTTTGTAATTTGGTCTAAAATTTTATATATATTATATTTTTAATAAATTAATCCATTTTATGAAATAGTAACCAATTTCACATTGAAAATGGATATAAAAACATATCATGGTTGTGATAATTTGTTATTTAAAAAAACACTTGTTGTTGACCCAAATGTAGGGTTAATTTTATAATATTTTCAGTAACTCTGATGATTGGAGTTTAGAAAAATAGATTCCATATTTTTAATCAGTAAAGTTTATAATCTATAATATGGTCAACTATGTTTTGGACAACAATTTTAAATGAATGTAATTAAAATTAATTATATGGTCAAGGTGAAAATAAGATTAACTGAGTAATAAAACTTTTATTTAAGACTCAAAAAACATAAAAAAATTAAAAAAAAAGTTTCACTTCATGAATTAGTAATGAACCATCCATTAATGATTTTTTATATGACCTTGTTTAGGTAAAAAACATTGGTAGACCTAAATGGATTATAAAAATTATAATTTTTTCATTTACATTCCCAATAAAATTCCACCACCTCTCCCTCTTCAACATGCCTCCTAAAAATCATAAAATCATCTTGGAAATTCCATATCCAATTCCTTACATCCCTCTATTCCCCCTTGAATAAACCTATTTTGAATAAATTCTTCTAAGGGTTCCTTTTGATACAAACCAAAATGAGTTACCCGATTAAGAGGTCACACATTCTTGCAAGCACTATTATTTTATTTTCATCCCCATCAATCATTTATCATTATTACATGATTGTATTAAATTGTATTATGTTAAATATATAAGTATTTTTTTATTTTAATCATTTGACCTACACTTTCACACACATCGATCTGATGGGTAACAATCATAATGTTTATGTCCACGGTGACCTTTTGCCTCACAAAACGATGATTGTTTTATTTTCCTTACAACCTATCATGGTGGAAATTATAACGGAAAATATGTAAATATATACTATAATGTAATTTATTATATCTTTAATGTTATATATTCCTTTTTCAACACATAATTTTTTTACGTTCCTATCAGTGTAAATATGATAATTTCGTTTGAGGAAGTGTGGACTACCGCCCCGTCAAAGCGATATGATTTTTTCAATAATTACATAGAATTTATTAAGGATGTGATTAGTGATATTATATATTATATATAAAATTATATTTATAGTGTAATGATATTATATACATATATACATATATTCCATTTTATTTCTTTCTTTCAACATATCAATAAAAACGGAATCAACATTTTTGTGTACGTTAGAAATATCGTTTCCAGGAATGATTTATTTAATTTTATACTTTTATATTACATAAATTATTATAATAAATATATAATAGATATATTTGATAATTTTATCATTTCTTACATTCTTTATTCATCATATAATTATTAGAACCAACGACATAAATAATTATAACGCATGAGATTAACAAGGAGAATATTATATTAAGTGAAAACATAACATATGAAGATTAAAAATATGATAATATAAGGTTTAAATAAAAAATATACAGTATTATATAGAATAATATGGTTCTATGAATGATTAATAATAATGTTATAGTTATTATACTTATGTATTTGATGAGTACATCGAGATTCAAGACCTATGATATGAGGATTTCATATCAATTTTTATTTCCATGAGATTCATCTAATGCTCACCACACTACCATTTTGTGTGTTTAATATGTTGGAAATTCTTATAGTATTGTTATTTTATAATTAAATTTATTATTATTCAGATATAAATTTTATGGTCTCTCTATCATCGGTATTATGTTTCAAGTGATACCAAATCTAGGAAATATATTTGTCTCAATTTTCCTTCATTGTGATCCATTTTTGGTTGTGCACCTTTATTCTATTTAAATATCTATATACATCCATTTAAGATGTTATATCATTAATTTACTCATTTTCATGATATTTGTAGTTTAATTTAATTTCCTTCTCAATCATAGAGTTAATGGTCCCATGCTACAATGTTTTTTGATTTCACTGAGAAAATCTCATCACTATTTCAGATTGTTTTTATTTATGCTTCTATTGATGAAAGATTATAATCCCTATATCAAGATATTAAATGAATTTTATTATCCTATATTTTTAATGATTAAGAATATATTGGTACCATTTCCTCCACTATTTGGTAATAATATAGGTAAAAATGATTTTTAATGAAAGACAAACATTACCATATTTTTAGTTAGAAATATGTCTTCCATAAAAACCATGTATTCTGAAAAGGGATTCCATGAATATTCTAATAATATAATTCAACCATTATAATAAATTTTAAACCTTTTTTCTGTAACTAATTTTTTCAATGTAATCTTATAGTTACTTTATAAATAAAACATTTTCAGTCCTTTTTACTAGGAAAAAGGAATATTCCTATCACCTCATACGACATGTACTGGTTTACCTACATTCATTACATTGATTTTGTATTTTATTTTTAGTATGGATAACATTAATAAATTTTTTTTTAAAAGTAAATTTGAAGGAAATGTTTTTAAAATGTTTTCTTCCTTCTTTTATGTTTTATCATTGAATATTGTTTTCATAATATATTCACATATTATTTAAACATTTTCAATTTATTTTATACGAAATGGGATTCAAATCTATTGCAAGATTATTTAATATGATTAAATGTAAAAAGGTTTTGAATACATGTTGATATTTCTATATACATTTTCAATGTGTTTTCAATGAAAAATGATTTTTAAATGTTTTGATTCTTATTTTTCTGAATGGAAAATGGAATTCAATATGATTCATGTATTCTTTATTATTGGAATGTTATATTTTAAGAAAATAATTTTCAAATGGTATTATGTTTTGAAAATACATTTTCAATTAATAAAGGATATTTTTCTTAATAATTTTTTAGATATATTTTTTAAAATTATTTCCCATCTAATATGACGTCTGTGGATGTTACACATTTCCTTATAGGAAATAATATAAGGGTTCTATTGAAATTATTTAATTGAATTAGTTAGGATTGATTTCATGGTCATTATGAAACCCATTTATCTTTAATGGGTTATATGTTTATGAAAACCATTATTACTTCATGGGTTATATGTTTATTAAATCCATTTATATTTCATTGTTTATTAATTAGAATAAATTATTATGAAAACTGTATGTTTACACATGTTATGATATGATTACATATTTATAATAACAATTCCATTTTATGTGTAAGGATATTCTTATATATGATATTGTTTCACCTTAATGTATGAATTCATTTTTTGATTTTTAGTTCATATTTCTCCATATAATTAATTGTGTAATGATTTATATTTCATGAGATAAACTATGATCGTAATGGTAATGATAATTGAATACTATGGTGGCCATGGGAGTAAACCATGACTACCAAGATGGAATGAGGAGTGAACTCCAGCTTCTAAAATTTACATTGGGTGAAACATGACCACCAAGATAGTATTATGAGTGAACTTCTAAATCTATTATTTGAAGGGTAGTTAACCAAGAATACGAAGATTGTATGAGGAGTTAATCCATTCTAACAAGATGGTCTTGGAAAAATGCATTGGAATCAATAGAAATCATATTATATGCTTATGTGTCTACCAAAATTCCATATTTTATTAATATATTCTGATTTAATGACTTATTTTCTTATTTATATTACAGATAATGCCCTATGAATTTCCTATCATTATTATGAACTCTAATATTAAGGGTATGATCATTAAATATTATTCGCATGTTCCACGCCCTTTGATGAGTTTAGTATTACACATTTCCTTTAATTTACCTTTATTGAGAATATATGTTAACCCCCTCCTATGTTTCCCTTTCCCATGTTACAAATAATGGTTTTATGTAGATGTAATAATGTTGTAGATCATAACGGGATATTTTTACAATCTTTCACCATGGTTGAAGATTAGTTTTCTATATTTTCAATGAAACTAAACTATTATGGTCCTCATACATTTATTATTGTAATGTAATGAATATTCATCTAAACTAGTTTAATATCCATGTATTTCATACCTATGTTGTTATATTTGGTATCAATGGAGATTTTTAGTCATCATTTGGACACTAAGGTGAAAAACTATATTAATATCCCATGGTATATTTCTAAGGTTATATCTAGGTATGTCTCTAAGGATAATTAAGAAAGATGAGTCAGCAATAAGGAAAATGTTCTAGAATTACTATAGAGGTTACATCATGTGGTTTCCTAGAAATATATCCCTATTTGGATAATAAAAAGGGATCTGGTTCTAGAATAGATGTAACTGGAGGCAATAAATTTAACAATATTTTCCATGGCTAACTTGATGTAATCTGGTACACATCAACGAGCCTTAATACATAACAAGTTTGAAACTCCTAGGGGATATGCTTTGGGAATTAAAAAAATCATCAAAAACCATCATGAGTGATATAAATATAATATGGATATTAATAAATTAGATGAACCTATGGTGTCATTTATTATGGAAGGTGTCATGAATTATACCATAATTAATTAAATTTTTTCTTGACTGTGGTGTTTTATTCTATGATAATTAATGTTCACACTATTCTACTGGATTTATTCAATAGTGGGAACAAGAAGGAAACATATTAAATATAAATGTGATGGATTATTTGTTGATGTGATATGATGTTGGATTAAAAATGGGGTGAAATTTTTTGTGACCATGCCAAATCACATGTCATAGAACATGATTCAAAAAGTGTACCTTAACCAACTCATTGACAGAACAAAGAAAAGAAATAAGGAATTAAATGAGATTTTAACTAATAAATACCATAGGGGAATAGAGATTAAATTTCATTTTTGTTAAAAATGGGGAAATAATCACCTTTATGAATTTATTAGAGCAATGAGAAGATATTTTCACTCAGGGAATGAAGGACTCATAACATGTGACTAAAATGGAAGAAATGAATAGTTCCATTAATAGAATGGATGAAATTATTTTACTCCCTACAGAATCTTTGTAGGATAATTGTTTTTTGAGTTTAATAAAAATTCCCCTAGAGTAAAAATTAATTATGCAACTCAATTCCCCTAGAGTAAATATCTATAAGAGGATCAACAATGTTTTATAAGTAATGGATACAATACATATAATGAAGAGTCTACCGATGAAATGTGATAGTAAAGAGGTATTATGTAAAAATATGAGGTATCCTTACTAATGGAATAAATATGAAGTGGATTAATAAGAGATTATCTGTATTTGGATTTGAGAAGTATGATTTATGAATCGTAAAATATATAATTACTATTTAGTTTCTATTTTCACTATGGATTTTCAATAAGATATTGAATGGTTCTTATAGAATAGAAAAGTTGTATAATGGAAGGGTGATTTACATGGAAAACACAAGATTAAGGGAAATATTCCCCTTACTATGTTCCTTTTTTATGTTAATTTTGATTGGATAACGATATGTGTGATATGAATAAATAATTTTGATAGTACTTATTCAATTGGATCTAGGTAAGGACTTATTAACAACTAGATTATGCTATCATGGATTATGTTTAAAACTTCATGGATTTATTGAATATATCTTCTTAACCTATGAAATAAGGAATCATTAATGATTTCAAAAAGTATTTATGGTAATTCTGGTTGTTCACATGTTCAAATGTAATTTACCATGAGGGTATTCCCGTGATTGGAATCTGACAACCAAGAGATACTTCATGATATATGGGGGATCAATGTTGTTCTGATTTCCTAACACTATTTATAATGTTTTGGAAGATACTTTTAGAGATGGTTTATAAGGTTTTCCATTTATATAATATTTATCTTAGACATCAAGGAAGTATTTATGAACAATGATTGTATTATAATCTTTAGATGAAATGCTATTTATTGAATAACCTAATTTATTCAACATCCATCATAATTTTGAAATTATTTACCATGGTTTTAGAAAAAGAAATCAAGTATGTTGGGTGACCACCATTACAGTCTTTAAATGCTATAGGAATTGAACCGAAGACCGAAGGAAAATAATATTTTCATGTCTACCACAAAACCAACACAATGTCCTAGTTAATGTATAATTATGTTAGATGGATAATAATTTATGATGAAACTGTAGTGTTGGTTTTATTTGTAGAAAATAATTTTTTAAAAATAATTTTTTTATGAATATTTATATATAATTAGTAATACTTTTCATTTGTTTATAGGCTATCAGGTATATAAAAAGATTATTTTACCACCTTAGTCATCAACGTCAATTTATATATGTCCATTAAATGATGTAATTGATGAATTAAAAATTTATAAAAGATCGACTAACGAAATTAAATTTATTTATTTAAATATATCATTTAAGTATATTTCCTTATATTGTGGGTAAATAAATGAGTTACTCAACATTATGATAATAGTAAAATGTAAGTGTGTTAACCTAATAACTTAATTCTGTTGAACCCATGTCATTTTATTTCATAAAATATTTATGAATTTTAGGCCCTCGACTTTTCATTGATCATTCAATTGTTTCTAAAAGACGTCCTCAATAACTACCAATAAATATTCATTCTATTCCTCCATGTTTGACCGCCACTCAAAACCTATGTTTTCCTATTTTGAAACCTAGTTATATGTTACATTGGGTACCAACGATTGTTCCAACATTCCCCATTTAAGGTATGTTTTGGTATATATTTATTTAATGTGGGTTTCAAGGAATGAAACTTTGATGTTTTAAAAATTTTATATCATAGATGAATTATGATAGATAAATTGATGTGTGTGTGGGGGGGGGGGTTGTAAAACCCTTATATTTTGTTTTTTTTAGAAATATATTACACTATGATAAAATTTCATTACACATAACATTGAAAATGGTGTATTTTATATCAAATCACTACGTGTGTCTTCTGTTATACAAAACACATGGTAAGTAGTGAACTACACAAAAAATAAAATTTTTATTCTTTAACAAGGTCCACTATGTTTTGATTTTGACATTTAGTATGTTACTTGGAATAATGACATGGCATATGCAACATAAATCATCAACCCAACATACATTACATGCAAAATTGTGTTTCTATAGAACATCTTCTTATTTTTAAAATTATTTATGTTATATAATTATAATATAAATGATAAAAAATTAATATGAATATAGAAAAAAGCTTTTAAATTAAATTTATATTGATTTTATATAAATAATGAATATTTTTTATGAAATATATTTTTTTCAATACCTTTTATAAATAAAGGTACCATTTCCTCAAATTAAAAAATTTTAATTTCCATATATGAAAATTAATAATTTTAATTTTATACGTATTTATAAATTAAATATGATAAAATAAACATCATTTTTCAATTTATAATGTTAAAATTGTCTTAGGTATATTTTTTTATATTTTTCTGAGAAACAGTATTTTTGGATGAATAATGAAATATAACTTATTTAATTCAAACTGCTATTTTCAAATAATATATTTATAATGATAATTTATACTATAAATTAGTTTAAAACATTAATTAGAATATATTTTTATCAAATAATCCATTTTAGGTAATTTTATCATATTTCAAATTGAAATTTTATATATAAATTTAGAAAACTTTTGATTATTTCTACTTTAAAAACAAAATTATTGAACATACTGTGGCATTAATTTTAAATTAATATTAAGGTGCTACTATGATTATAATTTTGAAACAATTATTCCATATATGTATTCATAATATTATATGTTTTATAATAAGGTATATATAATTTTTTCCCATAATTATTAGTTATTTTAATTTTAATTATTTATATACGTTAATGTAATATTATTCTTATCAAAGGAAAAACATTATATTTAGGACACCAAATGACTTATTAACATGTAAAAAACCGTTTTTTTCAATCAATTATTCACCAATGAACCTTCAATTAATTATTTTTCTAGTTTTATGGCTTTTATTTTGTAGACACATGGGTACACCTAACTTCTTTTCAAAAATTCCAAGTGTTTCCTTTCCATTCCATATAAAAGGCTACCACCTCTCCCTCTCCATATCACCACTCAATCCAAAAAGGATAAGCCACGATCATTCACATAGACATAAAAAATCCCAATATTACATGTTTAATCCTCTATTATAACATTAGGTGATCCAAGAATCATTTTGGAATAAATAAAAATGAGTTACCCGATTAAGAGATAATGCCTTCACTCAACATTATTTATTTTAGTTTCTTTATCCATTCCCAATGTAATAATTACATTATTATATAACAACAAAAATTTAATAAATATTATAGGATGTTCTTATTATATTATGTATTCATACACTTACACTTGCATCAAAAAAATAAGAAACAAACATATTGTTTATCTGTATGATGAAATTATTTCCCGAAAAATGATGATTGTTCAATTTTCCTTACCACCTCTCATTATAGAAATTATTATGAATAATCTCTTTAAATATATTATATATTATATTTATTATGTTTTTAATCTATTTTTCCATTTTATAATACATATGTTTTTACATTCCATTTGGTGTGAACATGATAATTTCATTTGAGAAGTGTGGACTACCACCCCCTCAAAGTGATGTGCTCTGTTCACACACTGCATGGAACATATTAAGGATTGTTTAAGTGAAATAATTTTACATATATAAAATTACAATGAATAAATAATAAAATTATACACATATATACATATAATTCATTTTCATTCATTCTTTCAATACGATAATAAAAATGGAATAAACGTTCATGCGTACATACATCTTACCATCACCTGGAATAGTGTATTCCATTTCATAATTATATAATATATAGAAAATTATAATAAAAATATACTGTATTTAAATGACATTTATATCATGGTTTTTATTTTGGTATTATGATATATGTATACAGACCAGCTATATAACAAATCAAGACACTTGCAAAAAACAAAGTGAATATTATCCATAGTGAACCTTAGTATATGATGGATAACAATAGGGTAGTAAATGGTCATAAAAAAACATATATGGAATTATATATAACAATTTGTTTCTGTAAAATATTTATAAACAATTCATATTTACTCTAATGTTTGTTTGAATGAGTACAATGAGAGTCATGTCACTAGGTAAGGGTATTTCATATCAATCTTTAATTTTGTGATATACAGGCTATGATTTCCACAGTTTCCTTTTATATGGTGTATGTAATTCCCAATTTTTTATTATATGTTTCATGTAAAAAAATTTCTAGTTACTTGAATAAAAATATTCTGATATTTCATTCATTGTAATTATGTTTCAAAATATACCAAATAAATGATATAGAATTGTCACGTTTTTCCTTCATTGACACTCATGTTGTTTAGGAATATAATTTCTATTTTGAGATGTTTATACATCCATTTTACATGTTATATCATTAATTCAAATATTTTAATGTTATATTATGTTTCATGTAATTTCCATTTCTTATAAGGAGAGTATGATCCCATATTACGAAGTTATAAGAGTTCTATGAGACAATGTCATAACTTTTCATTCTTATTTATGTTCATGTTTACTGAATTGAAATCTTATGATCAATCTCTGAACAAAATTCATGAAATTACATCCCCTATAGTTATTAATTATTTATTCATAAATTGGTACAATTTATTCAAATATGTGGTACATTATATAATAATGAATGTGTTTTTTAAGAAAATGATACTTTACCATCTATTATATTAGAACATTTTGTTCCATCAAAACCATGTTTTCTAATAATAGAATCCAATAACTTTCTAATAATTTCATATGATTTTTAAAAGGTATTTATACCATTTTTTATATTATCATTGTTTTCAAGGGAATACTCTTATTTATTTACAAATGATTTATTTGTCCTACCTTTTTACCATGAAAAAGGAATGTTTTTTACTTCATGCTACTTATATGAATTTACTAACCATCATTTCCTTGATGATTCATTTTAATTTTAAACTATCATTTTTAACGAAATATGTTTTTAATAGTAATTTTCAAGGATTTTTTTTAAAAAAATATTTTGATGATTATTTTTTTGATTTCAAGGAATTCTTTTCAAAATGCATTCATGTCAAATATATATTTTTTCAAATTATTTTCAATGAAAAAACTTTTAGAACATTTTCTATATTATTTCATATGTTTTCAAGTAAAATGATTTTGAAAACATTTTAAATATTTCATTATATCATTTCAATTTTTTTTCAATGAAAATGATTTTTAAAATTTCTCAAAGATTATTTTATAATATTTAATGGAAAAATATCATCAAAATTATTTCAAGTCCTCATTATATTACTTCTTGGTATTTTTTTATGAAAAATATTTTCCGTTGGTTTTCTGTATTGAAATTACTTTTTCAAAGAATAAATGATATTTTCCTTAAGAAATTTTCATTAATGATGTATCAAAACTATTTTCCATCTATGATGTCATCTATTAATATTACTCAATACATTCATGGATTTTATCTAATGGTTCCATTAATTTTACTTCTATGAACTGGTTGTGCATAATGTCATCATCTTTATTAAAATGTGTTATCTTTCATGAGCTACATGTTTATGAAACCCATATATTTATAATGAGGTTTTGTCTAATGAAATACATTTCCCTTTCAGAGGTTATGATTTTCATTATATGATTTTGAAACCATTCTGTTTCTATAGGTTATGATATGATTACATGTTTATAATACACATTTCATTTCATGGTTTAAGATATGTTTATTTATGATGTTGAGGTATATGTTTGTATTAATTCATTATGGGAGGGGTGGAAAATATATATCCCACCAATAAATTGTGAAATGATTTATATATCATGAAATATAATAAGATGGTCTTGGGAATGATCATTGACTAAAGAGATGGCTATGGGACTAAACCGTGACTACCAATATAGTATGAATAGTGTACATAGGCTTCTTGGATGGCCATGGGAGTGAACCATGACTAAAAAGATGTTATAAGGAGTGAAATCATGATAATATTATGGACATTGGAGTGAACAATGAATAACATGATTCTATGGGATGTAAAATAATACTACTAATATGATATTGGCAGTGATTCCTTGGCTAATAAGGACATAATATTATATTTATATGTGTCTACAATAATTCCATGTTTTATTCCTATGTTGTGTTTTCATGAATAATTGTCTTAATTATATTTTGATCCATGTCATAAGAATTTATAATATTTATTAGTATATTTATTATCTAGGTTATGGATCTAAAATGTTTTGTTATTGTTCCAAACCATTTTTTCATGTTATTTTCACACATTTCGTTTATTTACCCTTATTGGTCATCTAAAATCAACCCTTATTATGTTTCAGGTCCCAATGTTATGAGGAATGATTTTAAGAAGATGTAATAAATATAGAGATCATTATTGGAGATTTTGATGATCTTCCACCATGATATAATATTTTTTTAATGTTTCATAAGACACCAACCTATCACCGTCTTGGGGCATGTATTGTTGTAATGTACTAAATATTCATCTACAATATGGTAATATGACGTATGTTAAGACCGAGTCACTATATTGAACTTATTAGGTATAAAATATAATAATGATTACAAGTATTTATATCTATTTGTCGAAAAAAAGTCACATATTTGAAAATATTAGGATTACTACTAATCCAACAGATGGGCCAAAATAATAGCTTTTTAAAGTAGTAAAATGTTTGATATATTGTTATGTTTTTATATTCAATATAAAATTTAAATTTATAAAAATGAACTAAATTATATTAATAGATGTATAATTGATGAAACTTGACATAAATAATTTTGAAATATAATTTTATCCTTAATAATTATATAATAAAAAATGTAGTTCTTAACTAAAATGGGTAGTTTTCACTACTCATCAAATAAATATGTTAATTAGAAAAATTTCAAAAAGTTATCCCATTAAAATATTTATATTCTAAAATAGAAAAATAATTTTTATTTTTTGAAACTAAATTTATAATAATGTAATAATTTTGATTTTGAATATGTTCTCCATTAAAAGTCTGTAAAATTGGATTTATTAAAATATAGTGTTCTATGTGTGAAATAGAGTTTGTACTTATCTTATTTTTATCAACCAAAATTGATGAATATAAAACATATTTTACATAGTATATAACATATATAATTTATTTAATTCATTAAATAATTTTAATTAATTATATTTATTGAACAAAAACTCATTTGGAACCTTAAAAATAATAATATTTATTATAATATCAAATTCATTTTTGTTTTCATTTATCATTAATTGGTAACCAATGAAATGATTTTATATTTAAATAAACCAAAATGTTTAAAAAATTGTTCAATAACATTCATAACTACAAAAATAATATCTTGATTATATATTATTATATTACATAATAATATATTAATAATACATTGTTATGTAGTGAAATGTTGTCTTATGTGCATTGAAAGATATCAAGGAAGGTCAAACATGCATGCAACACAAGATATCTCAGTGTTTCACGCATAGAAAGATATATCATTTATTTATGTTATTTTAAATTGTAAATATATATTATAATATCATGATATTATATTCCATTATGTAAATGGTGATGCATTTCATACATGTTATATAATGAAAAGTTTTACAATAGAATTTCAGGGTGTTGCTATCTCCCTACAATACGTAAAATGAATCCTCTCAATTGAAATATGATCTTGGTAATATATTTTTTTATTTTTCCTATATTGAAATACAATATCATGATAAGGGTTTGTAACACATCCTATAGAAAAGATAGAATAATAACTAGAGTGGTCACATGGACTACCATGTTATTAGGTATCTACATATGGGAGCATTAGGGGAATGTGAAATTTTTTTATTGGAGTAAAGGAATAAATATTTATAGGGATTGAAAATTTTCATAAAAAACGGGATGATCAATTGAATGATGAGGCCATCATAGAAATAAATCATTAATTATTTAGAAACATCAGCTAAATAAAAATTAAGGTAATAGGGAAACATTTTATTTTTATTTCATTTTCCTATTGTTGGGTAATTATTTTACTCGACAGAAATACAAGGAAATATTCTTACTTGATAGGATTCCATTTTATATAAATAATCATAAATTATGGGTTTACTTCAATCGAATTATAATTCATCCCATTAATCATAGAAAATAAATACCAATAATTAATTTTTTATGCCTATAACACTAAAATATATTTTTATATGATTGTAAGTCCTATAAAATACCGACAAGTCCCTGTACATATCTTTAAATATCATCCAAAACAAATATGGTAATCTTATTAATCTCCAATCCTTAAATGTGATACTATTGGGTAATAATTATCATTTATTCATCATATTGTTTTACGAAAAAATTATGAAAAATCAAAATAGTCATTGTATAGGTCAGTGGTTCACGTGAAACCCTTACATTCCTTGTATTATTGGTTCAAGACCCACAACCTTACCAGATTTTATTAGTTGTCGCCTAGATTACATATTGACCTTTTATAAAACTTTATTAATGTAATTTAAAAAATATATATGATGAACATCCTTGGAATATAGTTAATCACTAAATGGCCTTTTATAAATGGATTTTAAAACAACTAAAATAAATAAATACATCATCCATATATTTCCATATAGATCCTTATATAGTATAATGTCTTTCATCCTGAAAATAGATTTGATTCGGGTAATTTACATGGATATTTAAACTTACTACAATAAACTATGAAGGATTTCTTAGGATGAGCTTCATTTACATCCATCATACTATTTATTTTTCCACAAAAATTCTTTTAATTATTTTCTTATTTCCAAAAAATAAATCATTTCATTGTTCCATTGAGACCAATTCTTGGGTACCTCCTTCCACACATCTCACATGTCATAAATCAAGCCTTATTTTTATTACATTATCCATCACTCAAGATCATAAAAGTCTCAGTGATTATATTCTGTAGTATGTTCCAGATTTGGTAAAAGTATATATTTTTTGTCACATTTCAGGAATATTATTTGGCATAAAAAATAAATCGTCAACTCCTGTAAACACGTCATCTGGTTGCCAATTTTCTCCAACAATTCCTTCATTTTGGATGTCAACTTGAATACATTGGTTTTCAGACATTGGATAAAACCAAAAACAATTGTTTGAGAAATAAGTGTCATAATGAATGGAATATAATTATATATAATATATCAAAAACATATCATCTTATTTTAAAATATAAAAAACCATAGGATTATCATAAGATATTCATTATAATTATCTTCTAAAATCCCTCATAATGGTTCATAAAGAAACTATGAATTATCCAATGCTTATCCCCCATGAGTTACAATCACGGGGAAGGTAAGGCCCGTTGTTATTTACTAAGTTACCCTGATTCAGGATCAGAACACCTTGTTAGAGTTATAAATCAAAGTTACATCTCTTCAATAACCACATCCACTTGTAGTATCGATTTAGAGATGTATTTCAGGGAAGACCAACATAATCTATTACATACCAAAATTATAGGATTTTATTCTATATTCATCTTAAAATTCTACCATAGTATTATGTTCTTGAACATTTGTTTTTCCTAAATCTAGTTACCATGGATGCTACTAAAGTACAATGATGCCAATTGTAGCAACCCAACCACAGATAGGATTGAACTAGTGTCTACTAATAATAATGCTCTATTTATTATAAGAACAAAAAATTGATGGAATGAGAGTTTAGTAGTCTTTCTAAAAAAATGCATAGATGATATGAAAATATAATAATTAAAACACATTTTTTTCTTCTTATTTCAAAATAAATAAATTTGAGGGTAACTTTATTCCATATATTGGTTCCAAGCATATCATTAACAATATGCTTCATGGATTATTGGGAAATGAAACAGAATAGCGGAGACCTAAAATGGTCATTAATGGAAATTTATATCGAAGTAATAAATAATCAATGTGAATAGTAAATATGAAAAGGTAAATAATTGATCTCACTTACCATGTTATCAATAAACTGAATGGATGTGTGTAAAAAATATAATGGCCACACCCCATTTAACCAAAGTTAGTTCATTATTACATTACATTGTCATGATACAAGGAATGAAGTCTCAAATGACCAATCAGTTTAATATCATTGGAATTACTAGATACATACATATGTTTTAAATTACATCATGAAATAAATAAAAACAACATTATGTCCCCTTTGAACACACTCATATAACTAGCCTATCCCCGAGGGTTAATCATAATATACTTAATAACATAATAAAAAAAGAAAACATAAGTAAGGGGTGATCTCAGATTCATAGTATGGATATCAATGTAGAATAATTTATAATAAATTAGCATAAACATCTAAGGAAATGTATAAGACTAAAAACACAAGCATTTTAAACATTAGATTCTATATAATATGGAAAATATAAATCACATAATTCTATTTACTTATTCACAATGATAATCGAATATTCGTATAATCACATGCAATCTCATTAGCCAATTTCATAACGATGGAATGCATAATGCTAGACAAAATAACCACTTAGTAATTGACTAATGCCAAGACTACAAATAAGATTTTGTCAAGGACTTATACCAAGGCACTAGTTTGTCTCATGAGACCTAACAAGGCATCGAGGAGATATAGTGTGCAAGACCCATCACATAATCTGTCCAATGCATTCCGAATATGAAATGGGTGAAACATAATCTAAACATTCGTATGAAAACTAGCGTATGAAATGTCAATACTATAACTACAAACCATGAATGGAATAAAAATACCACATACATAGTCAAATAGAACTCATTATATACAATATGATAGATTGTGTTATAATAAATCATCCACAATGAAGAAGAAAATACAATGAAGGATATTAAAATAGAGAAAATATCAAGAAAAACTATTTGAGAGAAATATCCCATATTTATATTAAAAACATTTAAAAGTCACACTATATATCAACAATGTCATTTAAAAGTGATTTTTGAATCAAAGGGTCCCATTCCACATTGAAAATTTTAATGAGAATTTTTATTTAAAAACATTCATGTATTAATAAATAAATACTTTAAACCATTTTTAAAACATGTAAATTAATGAAAATGATTTCGAAGAACATATTTTTAAGACATTTAAAACAATAATTTAGTTAAAGAGTTCACAACCCAACAAGTGATAATTAAACACAAGTAATTGAGGAATAAAATTAATCAAAACATTATAATAGCATGAGAATAAAGGTATTTATGATATAATATGTCAAACAATAGTATATATACCATATAAATGTGAATTGATGAATAATGACAAAGAGGTCTCAATAGAATGTAAATTTAGACGAAATCCATTATAAAAACTGTATCTACAGAATAAGGATAAATAAAAGAAATAATTATGTGTTAAAAATATAAAAACAGTCAATATAATTGGATATTCTAAGTAAATAAATCATGGAAAGTTCACACACATTTCTGTAAAAACAATTCAAATGACTTGGATGTCTAACTCAATGAATGGAAATTGAGTTTTGATTCCCCATAACAAGTTTATATCAACAGCATGAGAATATATCAATGGTTTTATTATGTGTATTAAAAGTATATCCACACAAATGGGATTGTAATTTACTACATTAATAATTAATATTTATTCCACACATAATCATGGAGTAATATAATCAATGAAGAATACGTAAAGGCAAATGAGTAGAAAATTAAAATTTTAAAATTTTATACCAATTTGGTGACATACAAAACATACCACCCATATAAGAAGGATCATAAAATGAAGACGCAGATACCAATAAATTAAAATATATTATTCCAAGAATTCAATCATGGGAATTACATACACCACACAAAATGAAATAGTGGCCAATATAAAATGAATCTCATGAGAATAAAATGTGAGATGAAAAACCATTACGTTGTACTTTTCCATGGTCAAGGGTATATTATCCTCTTGTATAATAGTTAAATAATTGTTATTATGTTATTAAAATACCATATAAATAAATATGATATTATATATGATCTTATAATATTGTTTTGTTACTAAAATTTCAATAGTGTCATTGTTTCGGGTGTCAACTAATTTGTTTTTCTTTATTTTTTCTATTAAATAAGCCATTCGTGATATGGATAGAACGTGTTTAGTTCATATCAATAATTCTATAAAGATCTTAAAAATTATTTTTAATCATCAAATGATAATTATTAATGAATGGTTAGGATGAGGAATGAATCTCATCGTGTCCGTGGAGATGGTAATATGTATGCACGCACGAGCAACAATATCATTCAATTGAAGGTGAAATTGTATATAATTGGATGATATATCCTATATAATGAATAATTAACATGATATATTTATTTTTTTACATAAATTATAAATCATTATTATACCCATCTAAATATTGAACTATAGAATAACAACTGCACCACGACATGGAGATGGTAAGCCATACATACACACGTATGGTGACAATTTCATTCATAGGATGGATAAAATAATGAATATGTTTGTACAATTTTTATAATAACGTAAAAAAAATTTAATTTAATATAGTTATTATTTTGGTATTGAAAAAAAAGAGTAAGTGGAAGAAGAAGATGACTCTGAAAGAGGCGATGAAATTATTACCTTTTTTTCGGGGGATTACTTTTGATATGATCCAAAGGGCTCCATAGGATGGCATCAAATCAAAGTAAGGCATCTAGGATTAATTGAGGATAGTTGGGAGGATATATGGGTTGGGTTTGGTAGCGAGAAATGGCATTGGAGGTGTGATTTTTAGATAATGGTATGTTCCCTTTTTTAAGAAATGTGAGGGACACTTTATGAAAAGCCTCAACTATTATTTTATTATAAAATAATTTTCGGTTTCTAATGGGTCCAAAAAGATTTATTTTGAGTAAAAGGTGGTTATTAGTAACAAAAAACTCAACAAATAGTTTTTTACTGATTTATGTCACCATATTAATCTTATATTTTCGATTTAACTCTAAGTTAAAGTGTTCGACATTTACCATGTCTCCTTGTATTTTTATTTAGTATTGTTAATAAACACAATAGTAAAATTCCAATAGACCCTATAGAGGTTCATTAATGATATATATATATATATATCATTATATAAGTACATTAGAGTATCCTAATATTTGTTGAGTTAATGTATCGATTACTAATATTATATTTGTTTTAAAAACTCATTTATGTCAATTTAGATAGTATTTAGTAATTGTTTTTCTAAAAGTCATAACAACATGATTAATTAGAAAAAAATTCATTAAATCACCATAAAATATCATATGAATCTATAAAATTTTTGTAATGCATCAAAATTATCATTGAAAATTTATTTTAATATTTATTATATCCATTATTTTAATCATTTATGAATAAGGTATTTACTGCATTATCATTGTGTCATAAATAAATTTAATTACTTAATTTATTAAAATTATAAATCATATAAAATTATGTCAGAAATATTTTTATCTTTCCAATGAATATTTATAGTCGATTTTATTATATGTATAACCCTATATTAAAAATGTTTTTGTCATAAAAAATTGAATTTAACAGATGTAATTATTCTATATATTAAATAATATTTAATGTCCTGATCTAATCCAAGGTGGTCAAAAGGATCATACATTATTCCTATTGTTGATTTTGGTCGACATACACTTATCCAATTAAATTAGGACATATTTTATGGTAATTATAATATCATTTTTTACCTTTAAATATCCTATTTACTTTTAACGTGGTAAATAAAAGTCAAAAGTTTCTATTCACCAAAAACTATTGTCATCTTGTTGAACCAAATTTTACTTACTTATTTCAACTGTGTCTCGCATATTTTTTAAATTCATTTCACATAAGTTGTAAAATTATGTTTTAGGAAAATTTTCAAATGTGTCTAGAAGGTGGGAAAATGACATTACAAAGTTCAATAAAATTTTATATATCTAAAAGTCTTATAAAATCAATCAAATGAATGAAATTGAACATAAATGATTATTATGTGTATATTTTTACATATGATAATCTTATATAATATAAATATTTATATAAATAAAAACTCAGTTTTAAACATTAACATATTGTTTTTTCAACTATTCATCAAAAATTGAATGTTTTCAGTGAAATACCAAAAATTTACCCTAAGATAATTTTGGTATTCAAAATCAAAAAATTCAGTCCATTTTGAAAAATAAAATACAAAAATTTCAAAATGTCGGTATTACTATATATATTGGCTTGACTGAGGGGTCGTGGTGTGTTAGAACTCGAAGTCGTGTACAACACAAGCTATTTCATTATTCAAAGAGAAACATACAGAGGGTGTTTGGGGTGTTACATTCTCCCCTACTTCAATAAATTTTATCCTCTCATCATAAGCATAGTATTGAAAACAGGGGTTTTGACATTTCAAAATATCATAGATGAAATATTACATTGAAAAATTGATTAATGATGCCTCTATTTAAAAATAAAGAAAGGTAAGTATAAAGGTTATTGCAAATAACAAATAAAATTGTTCCATGTAGGAAAATATTGATATGGAAGAGAAAAATAATAATTACGTTCTAATAGAGAGTTATTAAGAATATTATTATGAGATAGTTAACGATCTGAAATCCATAAAATTATGATGGCTTGAATGGTCATTAATTACCCACTTGAAAAAGTAAAAGAACAAAATTTTTGTTTTAAGTTCCTTTTCATAATGTTGAGGAATTTATTTATGATATTGACTAATAAAATAAGGAGATATAAGTACATTACAAGTATAGTTTCATTAATTGATAAATTTCCACAACAAACTCATCTTTTCCCCAAACGGTGAGTATTCATGATGACTTAGTTAAACATGAAGCACTAGAATCAAAATATATAGTACAAAAAAATCCAAAAAGGATGAACTATATATTTTCCTTGTCTTTAAATATTTAACAATACCAAAGTGGTTAGTACATGATCAAATGATCCCCAAAAAGGATAATCCTTTATAGAAATAAATTGTACTTTAGTCTCTAAAATTTTAACAAACAATACCCAATCTTCAACAAAGACACATCGATAAGAAATTATCCTTAAAATTATTCAAAAGGATCCAAACTATCTTTGAAACCCAAATTATAGAATTATTGGATCACATGGTCTTTCACGATAAATTTTATCCATTATTTCAAAATGGCATCAACAACTATTAATGTCACATAGTTAAAAGTAATTAAACTAATCACATATTGTCTATGATTGGTTAATAATTTCCATAAATAACCAAAATCACTTTATATCCATAATAAAAACAAAGATTCTACCAAAAAAATTAAAAAATAAATCATTACCCCTCAAATAAAAACCCATTGTATTCTTTTTTCCATAGGCATATAGTGTTCCCAAAAGAGCTAATGTCTTCCATAATAATATTTACCACTTAATCACCAAATCATTTTACTATACTAAGGATATCCAATTGATAAATAATATGTTCCTAAAATCAATATATTCTTTATCCACAAATTAATTTATCAAATAAGATTTAGTCATACTCACTATGAAGTTCAGGTAGTCCAATGTTTGGCAATAAATCCGAGTCGCACTTTGGTTGTGGGTTAGATTTCTACAGCATTGTCTGACGTGACTGGCTGTCACATGGTCAATGTTTTTTCATTTTTCAAAAACTATTTAATTTTATAACATTCCAAAAATGAGATAAATTCCTCAAAAATAACCCTATCATATTTTAAACATAAATGTTTTCTCATACCTCACATTTTCATCCCAAAATGTAATTAATAGTAATTGCCTCAATTCAAAGATCATATAAACCTAAATGGATTTTTTAATTATATCCAAAAATGAAAAGGTAATCCTTAATGAAATAGTTTTTTCACATAATAAACATCATGGATATGCATACATGAGAAAAGTATTCCTAAGTAATCCCACAAACAAATATCTTTAATACATTAAAAATTTTATCCATCCATTTTTTTCCATATAGGTTCTTCAATTACCTAGAGGTTATCCTATAAAATAGGGCATTGACTAATGTAATGCCAAAATACCCTAAATTTACAAAAAATGCCTATAATTGGATTCATAGGATTTTTTTTATTTTCTTCTATATTACACTTAATTTTCATTTGGAAATTCCTTAAATTATGTCCTTTCCCTCACAAAAATAATTTCTTTGTTCCATTGAGATACTTTCCTGGGTATGTCCTTCCAAATTTCATGCATGATGGAAATTGAGATTTCTTTTCGGTGTGGATTCAGCTATTGGAGCTCTTATCATTCTTCACCTTTCTCATCATTGTTTTGTTTTGGAGGTGGTCAATGTATATGTTGATGATCATATTTTTGGAAAAATGATTCAACATGAACACAATATCTTTTATGCCTATCAACATTCCATTTTTATTCTCATTTACACCATCATGCCCAACTCATACATCTTGTTTAGTGTCAATATGAATTCCTCAGAATCCAACCATTGACAAAAACCAGAAAGAATTGTGTGAGTCATAAAACCATTTATAGAATATCATGACAACTTATTTTCAATCAAAAACACCTTGGTATTAACCATGGTTATTTTTCCTATCATATATTAAAATCTTTCAAATCGGGATGTAAAGAAAATGTGAATTATCTTAATAATGTTCCCCGAGAGTGTAATAACCAAAACTACATCAAGGCCTATTGTTGTGTTTGAGGATACCCTAGGTCAAGCACGAAAATCCTTGTTGGAGTTTTCAATCCTAGGTACATCTGTGCCAGAGCCGCCTCTACCAGATCTTATATAGAAATGGATGTATTTCTTAGAAAACTCACAAAATATCCTCATTTACAAAATTATAGGATGTTCTTCTATACTAATTCTTAATGTATATATTACGGTAATTTTCTCTAATCATAGTTTCTCTGAATCTAGTTTCTATGGTTTGTTCTAAACTTCCTCTGATACCAACTGTAACACAATGATCCCTGTTATCAAGAGTCAGTAAATTATAACATAACATTTTCATGGTACAAGATTCCATTTTTTAAATACCGATAAGTTTAGTTGCCTTTAGATTAAAAGAAACATAATTAAGTATAACATAACAACATGAGTTAATGAAAAACAACATTTTATTCCCTTTGAAAACTTACATATCATTGGAATTTCCCTGTAGGTTAATTAAAATATACATCTTCACATCCCGTGAAAAATAAAACATAAGAAATAAGTCATCTCAGATAATCATTAAGGATAACAATGTAGTAGAAACTATCTTATGTAAGAATAAACATTTAAGGCAATGTATTGGACTAAAAATTCAAGACTTTTAAATTTAAGGATCAGAATAATATTGAAAATTTAATCAAATAATTCCATTTACTTATTCAAATAGACATTCTACTATTCTAATAATCACATTCAATCTCATTATCAAATTCCGTAACGATGGAATGCATAATGGAAGACATCATAAACACAAATTTAAGGCCTCATGCCAAGACTTAAAATAAGATTTCATCAAGGCCATGTGCCAATACACTAGTTTTCCTCATTAGACCCACTAATTCATCGAGGATCTATAGAGGGACCCACTCGTCACTTAAAAATCCCAATGCATTCCTCAAATTAAATGGGTGAAACATAATATAAACATTTCTATTAAAAATAGCATAAGAAATGTCAATTCATTAACCACAAACCATGAATGGCATAAAAATAGCACATCCACAGTCAAATAAAACTCATTCAAAACAATATGGATGATTGTATTATAATAAATCACGTGCGATAAAGAATAAAATAAAATTAAAGATATTGAAATAGATGAAAATAGTCATAAAAGCTATTTGAGGGAAATATCCCCTTTTTCATGAAAACATTTAAAATTCACACTTTTTATCAAAGAAGTCATTTAAAAAAGATTTTTGAATCACAGTGTCATATACCACATTGTAAATTTTGATAGGAATTTTAAATTAAAAACATTACTTTACAAATAATTATATACTTAAATCAATTTTTAGAACATGTACACTATTGAGAATTATTTAGAAAAATAAATCATTAAGACATTTGAAACAATATTTTACCAAAAGAGTTCATACCCAAATCAGTGATGCTTCAACAGAAGTAATTGTTGAATAAAATTAATAAAATCATTATAAAATCATTAGAATAAATTGATTCATTATATAATATTTAAAATAACAGTATATACACCATAAAAAAGTGAATTTGTGCTGAACGACAAAGTGGTCTCAATGGAAGGTAAATTGAGACGAAATGCATTGTAATGACCATATCCTCAGATTAAGGATTATTCAATGAAATATGTATGTGTTACAAATAAAAATACACTCAATATAATTGGGTATTCAATGTTAATAAATTTGTGTACATTCACACATATTCTTGTAAAAACAATACCAATGACTTGGATGTTTAACTCAATAAATGGAAGTTGAGTTAAGATTACCCTTAACAAGTTCATATCAATGGCATGAGATTTTATGAATGGAGTGATTATGTGTATCAAAAGTATATCCAAACAATGGAGAGTGGAAAATAAGACATAAATATTAAATATTTATTCCATACAAAATCATGGAGTAAAATAATCTATGAAGTGTTCGTAAAGCCCAATGAGTGGAAACTAAAATATGAAATTCCCATACCAATTTGGTAACATACAAAGTATAAACCACATGAAAGAAGGATCACAAAATTAATATGTAAATACCATGAAATTAATGCATATTACACCAAGAATAAAATCATGGGTAGTACATACACCACAAAAATGAAAATAGTGGCCAATATATCATGAATCTCACAAGAATAAAAAGTGTTATAAAATCAAGTTACCTTGTACATTTCCTTGTTCTAGGGTATGTCATCATCTTTTATAATAGTTAAATAATTTTTATTAAATAATAAAATAACCATATATATAAATATGATATTATATATGATCTTCTAATATTGTATTATTAATAAATGTTCTGACGTAATATTGTTTCTGGTTTTAACATATTTATATTCCTTTATATGTTTTGTTACATAATCCATGTTTATTATTGATATGATGTGTTTAGTTAATATCCATAATTATATTATTTTTGGATAAAATATTTGTAATCATAAAATGATATTTAAATTTTAATGGTTACGATGGGGAATGAATCCCATCGTGTTTGTGGAGAGGGTTATCCGTACGTACGTATGATCGACAATATCATTATATTGAAGGTGAAATCATATATAATTGGATGTTATATCATATATACAGAATAATTAACATGTTATATTTATTTTTTTACATCATTGATCCATCATCATTATACCCATCCATATAATGAAATGTTGAATAACAACAACACCATGATGTGGAGATGGTAAGCCATACATAAGCACGTATGGTGACATTTTCATTCATGGGATGTTTAAAATAATGAATATGTTTGTACCATTTTTATAATCACATAAAAGTATTTATAAGGTACTAGAGTAATTATTGTGGTATGAAAACAACAAAGAATGAGGAAATGGAAGAAGAAGTCAACTTTGAAAGAGGTGATGAAATTTGTACCTCTTCTTCGGGTGCTTCCATTAGATTTGATCAAAAGGGATCCTCAGTTTGACTTCTGATCAAAACCGTCCACTAGGATGAAGTGGGGGTATTTGGTAAGATATTTGGGCTGGGTTAGACCATACAGAAGGCAATAGAGGTGTGATTTTGATAGAAGGGGAAGTTCCCATTTATAAGAGAGGTGACAATACCTTTAGGAAAAGCAAGAAATATTATTTTATAATAAAATAGTTTTTGGTTTCTAATGGATCCAAAAGGTTTTACTTCTATGATAAGGTGGGGATGTGACTAAAAACTCTCAAACAATAGGTTTTAGACAGGCTTATGTCACCATTTAAATCTTATCATTTCGATTTAACTCTTATTTAATTAGTTTTTCATTTACCATGTCTCCTTTTATTTTTATATTATATGGTTAATAAATTTATATAAAATGAAAAGAGAACCTCAAGGTGTTGATTAATGATATATCTATTATTATATATTTTTATTGGATGAACATATGTTTTTTGTAAATATTTTATCAATTTATAATATAATATATCTTTTAAAAACTCATTTATGTCAATTTTGACACTATTTAATAATTTTTTTGGGAAAGTCATAACATTATGATTACATCAAAATAATTCAATAAATCAACCCTAACATGACATATTAATCTAAAAAATTCTTTTAATTCATCAAAAGTATCAATTTAAATTTATTTTTAAATTTATAATATCAATTATTTTAATGTTTCATTAATCACATAATTAAAACATCATCATTGTGTCATAAATAAATTTAATTATTTAATTTTTAAAAATTATTAATAAACTACCATTATGTTGAAATCTTTTTTTCATTCCAATGAATTTTTATTGTCAAATATATCTTAAGTATAACACTATATTAAAAACATCTTAGTTGTGAAATTTAGAATTTAACACCATTAACTGTACTTTAAATTTAATAATAATGAATTTTCAAATCAAATACAAGTGGGTAAAAATGGTAATATTTTATTCCTAAGGATTTTTTTGGTCGAAATAAACTTATTCAATAGAATTAAGACATGTGTTTTGGTAATTATAATAATATTTTTACATTTAATTTCCTATTTACTTTTAACTAAGGTAAATAAATGTGAAATGTTATTAATCACCAAAAATTACCTTTCTCTTATTGAACCACATTTTTAATACTGATTTCAACCATGTAACTTGAAATTTTTAAATTTAATATACAGAGGTGCTAAAATTATGTTTTATGCAAATTTGAAAATGCGCCTAGAAGGTGAGTCAAAGTCTGTAAAAAGTTCAATAAAATTTTAAATATCTAAACTTATTATAAAATGACTCCAATGATTTACATTGATCTTATAAGGGTATTATATATCTATTTTGACATAAAATAAATTTAAATAAAATTGATTAATATTTTAATAATAACTCTTTTTAGAACAATAACGCAATGCTTTTCACAATTCATAAAAATTTTATAGTTTTCAGAAAAATACCAAAAATTCACCCTAATCTAATTTTGATATTTAGAATTCATAAATAAATATCATTTTGAGAAATAAAATTTATCAAAATATCAAAATTTGGGTAATTCTATTCATAATGGCTAGTTTTATTGGCCATGGTGTGTTAGAACTCGAAGTGGGGTACAAGGCAATCTATTTCATTTTTCAAAGAAAAACATATCATGGATGTTTGGGGTTTTACAAAAAATATGGCAAGGTAATAACAAGAAACATATTCCATATGAAAAACTAGAAAAGAAAAATAAATATGGATTGGTAAGAAATTATTAAACATCTAATATAAATAACATAAAATGAAAATTATCCATACATTTTGTGAGGAAAAAACTCATGGATAAATAATAATTGAAAATAATATGATGGAAATGATGGATTAGTGGATTCCATGTTTTGTTCTGACATAAAACCTTTAAAATTATGTCCTTTTACCTAATGGTTTCCAAAATATCTGGTAAACCATATCTAATGATGAAAACCAAATTTCTAATCACATGAGACTAATGATGAATCTACGGGATAAGTATAAATAATACCAAACTATTTTGTACCAGTACAAGACATTCATCATAATCAAATAATCAATTTAATAATTTTTTATCTCAAAAATTAATTTGAAATATATGATAAACATTTACCAATATTTCACATAATGATTAAATTAAATTTAAATAAAACACCACAGTAAAAATTGTATTCATTTTAGGGAAGGATCGTATCCCTGAAAAATGATATGGATACTCTAGGGAAATTAAATTTCAAATGATAATAGGAAATTGAATATTTCAAGGGGACCAAAATGGATCAAGTAATTAATTTTTAAAACCATCTTATTCCAAAATAATCAAAAACATACTTGAGGATGGATAATGATATTATCACCACAATATATATCATGTTGAGTAAAAATATATTATTTTTTTCATTTATGAATTTATAGAAGAACCTAAGAAATATTCTTGATAAAAATAAAATTTTCATTGAAAAAATAGTTTCGAATACTTATATTTTTAAGTTTCATTTTTAAAATAATTCATAAAAAACATTTACAATTTCTAGGAATCATCATAGAAATGGTGGTGGGTAAACTCATTTATACCGTATGAGGTAAAAAGAAAAATAACATTTCAAAGGAAAAAATGGATAGAAACATTTATTGTTTGGAAAGAGAAAACAATATCCATTTGAAAACATTGGTATAAAAAAGGAGTAAATTATTTTTCCTAGTCATTTGAAAATAATTTTTTAAATTATTTTGATAAAATATAGATTTAATACGAAAATAGCTTCTCTATATTATGTTAGAAATAGAGTGGAATTTAATTAAAATTATTTTTAAAACATTTTTATTACTAAAGAGTACATAATGGTAATAATACTTGAAAAAGTTCAGTAATTTATAGAGGATAAAACAAATAAATGGGTTTATTGAAAAATTTTAATATAATTTCCTCAAATCGGAATACCATTTTAATACCATTAATGTTATTGTTAGGGAATCTAATCATTAAACATAAAAAATTTTCCCATAACACATTGAAACTTTTTAAATAATAAAATCCATGAAATAATAATATTAGGTGAAATTATTAAACACCATGAATATAAATTAATTCATGATATAATATATAAATATATGTAGTACATACAGAACACAATGAAAATTTTGTTCTGAAAGTGAAATTTATGTCAAAGATTATAAAATTGAGATGAGATTCTTAAACCATGAATTTCCATTCGGGTGAAGAGATTATAAGGTCAATAATAATAATTTTATACCAATTTTTTTACATTATAAAGAATTTTTTTTGTTTATCATTAGTTTTATTTCACATTTTACTACGTTCTAATCAACTTCATACATAATTAAATTAATGTAACATGTTTTGACTAAATTCTGTTTATGTGTCAAAATCTAATTTTGTAGGTCAATAATGGTCGAAGGGGTAAATATAATACATATAATGAATAATAATAATTACATAATAATAATATATATACATCAATTAAAGTTTTATAATCAGTAATAAAATATCATTTTGAAAAATTAATAAATTTTACTGTCTTCGAGACAATTGGTCAATAATATGCTTGAGTAACGTATCTATTTCTCAAATGATTGTTATGAAAACAATGTATGTTACACCATATCATTCCATAATAATTAATATATAACATATAGAATTTATTTGATAATATATTATTATATATAATTATTTTTATGTAAAATTAATCACATCGTGTGGAGGAGACAATAGTCTACACGTCCACAAACGATGTTATCACATATTGTTTTTGTGAAATAGTAATAAAGAACATTATATTTATCTACATTTAATATTTAAAAAAAGTTAATAATTTCATTTATATTATATATATTTAGTGTAAATAATTTATTTTTAATAAAAATAATTCATTATACATTCCATGTATAATGTGAACGGATCGTATCGCTTTGAAGAGACGGATTTCAACACTTCTATAAACGATGATATCGTTTTTGCACAATGTTGTAAGAATAAGGGTATTTGTTATTAAAGAATTATAATTTATTAACAACATAATATTTATCGTATATAACAAATACATATATCGTTTTCATCATAACATTCACCATGATATGTGGTAATAGAAAACAATGAACAATCTTCATTTCACGAGGTAGTATTTCGTCATATAGAGAAAGAGTATGATTGTTTCTCATTAGATTAAGTGTGTGTAAGTATAGTTAGATATCATAACCTCAAAAAAGCCAAGAATATTTTTTATACTATTTTTTTAAACAATTATGTAATATGAATAATTTTGGTAGCAGAGAATGGAAATGAAACTAGATATCTTGAGGAAGTTTGTAACCGGTTTTTCTGTTAACTCATTCCAGTTTGAGTCAATGGGCTTAATATGATTTATTTCTTCACAAGTAGATTCTTATAAGATGAGGGAATTATTTTTTTGGGGCTATATATTTAGATCTTGGTTAGTAACAGTTTTCATGAGAGTTGTGAAGTAGGGGGAATGATGGTAGCCTTTTATAGGGGAGGGGGTGGAGACACTAAGTATTTTTTTAAAACATGATACGTGTACACATGTTCTTACCCAAAAATATATTAAACCAACCAAATACAATAATTTAATGATAATGGAAAATTTTTGTGTATAAAATGGGTGTATGACATGTTTTTAGGTCAATTTCTCACTTAAATATAAGGTTTAGTCTCTTTTAAAGAATAATTTTACCTTATACACTATCATTAATTTTAATCACTTTTACAAATCATTTTTTTTTCAATAATTTGTTTTATCATATTTGATTCAAAATATATTAATGATTACATGAATTTATCAATATTTTTTCTAAATTCAATTCATATAAGATTAAAAATTATGATCTAGTCTTATTTGACAGAGAGGACGAAATAACTGGTTATTAAAGTAGGAAAATGTTGAGAAGTTTGTTATATATTCTTATTTAATTTCAAGTTAAAATTTAGTATAATGAACTAAATTGTATTAATAAATGAATAATTTTATTAATGTTACCTTAACTCATATTTAAAATAAATGTTATCATCAATAATTATTTATTTGAATTGTTAATTTTAAACTAAAATTAACTATTTTCACTATTCATAAAAACCTGAAGTTTCATATTAGAATACAAAAAATACACTGTAACATAATTATGAGATTAAAAATTAAAAAAAATCAATTTATTTTACGAAATTGAATTGATAATTCTGTTAATATTATTATTTAAACAAGGTTATCCATTGAAAGGAGGTCAAATATCCTTCTTAATAATATATGTTTTTATGTATAATATAGTGTTGGTTCTCATCTTATGCATATGATACCTAATGTATGAATATAACAAATATATTATTGAATATATAAAAAATATATTTAATTATAATCAATATATAATTTTAATAAATTATGTTCATTTAGAAATTACTCCTTTGGAAGTATAAAATAATAATATTTTATTTGATATCCAATGGGTTTTTATTTTCTTTTCTCATTAATTAAAAACTAATGATTCCATTATATATATAAAACATTTATTTACATAATTTTGTTAATAATATTAACAACCACTAACATAATATCAATGTTAAGTCATATTATATTATATAATAATATTTTAATTACCCAATTTTATTTGGCAAAATTCTATCTTATGTGTAACAAAAGCTATCAAGGAATGTATATCATCTTTGTAAAATAATATATCTCAGAATTTAATGCATTGCCAGAATGTACACAATGTTTTCATTTATAATTTCATGGTGTTACATATATTAATATTAGGAACAAAAATATGTCCATTTTATATCTGTATCATTAATTCCTACAATAAAACTCAAAGTAAATAGATCCCTACTTCCACTACACCCACTACAGAACAAATCAATTTAGTTGGAAGCTCAATTTATTCTCTCTTAAAGAAGTATCCGTGGAATATATATCTAATGTGATTCCTAGAGAGACAACCACTTAGGAATAACTACATAAACCATTCGTTTATAAATAAATATCAACAAGACAATGTACCTAGACAAGGAATAATATTTATACGGCCATGAATGGATTTGGAGAAAGTATATCTGATTTTTTGGGTGATCTATGAAACCTAATACCTCATTCACGCACTATCCTTTTGTAGAGAACAATTTCCTACAAATATATTACCTAACATTAAGGTTAAATGAACAATCATATTATATTTTACATCCATAGGATCACATATAGACAATAACTCTACAAAATTCATAGATTTTATAGAGAAAATTTCCAAATAGTCCTTATAAATTGGTACAAGGACTACAATAAATGTTCTATATAATGTAAAAAGTTTTGAATCTCATTTAGATGAAACCATTCAAGATTAACTAACATATCATTTGATGCATTTATATTTAAAAAATAATGAGGAGACTATACATTGTACACCCCCTTGGGTTTTCTAGTTAAGAAAAACCCTAGAGCTTCCAACCGATAACCATAAAGAATGCCTTAATAATATTGTTTGCAGAAAACTTATTATTCAACACCCGTTAATAGATAAACATAAAAACATTATAATATAGTTCATTAAGGGAAAACACAGATATCATAGATGAATGTAATTTTAAAACAACTTCTTGGGATTTACACTAAATAGAAATCAATTCTCAATACTATTAGACTAGAACTAATGTAGCTTCAAGGAAAAGACAACCATGTAATGTATTCAATTAATGACATGAATAGTCAATTTATTTGTATTATTCTCACTAAATAAATTAGTAACCCAAAAAAGAAATGTTAGTTCCATTTAATATAGTATTTTATTGGTACTAAGAAATATTTATGAAATCATATCTCAATATAATGATGAATTTAGACAACCCACTAAACTAGAAGAATTTATCCTTGATAAGGAACATCATGTAGAATTATGAGTGAGGATAACACATTGATGAATTAAAAGGAATCAAAAAAGATAAAATATTCATAAAAAACCCCAAATCCATGACCTTAAATTTCTAAAACAACCAAACAATTATTAGCATGAAACAATATAGTATGAGTTTTCAGAAATATTGAAATGGTTGGATATCAACATCTCTTTAATGGGAGACCTCCAACAAAAACAATGTTATGAAAAATTTGTCAAAGTGATGTTCAGGGAGAAGATATGTTTTCAAGGACACGAAGAGGCATGTTTTTTAAAAAATGTATGTTCTCTTGTTTTCCAAATAATACATAGGAATTGATAAAATCAAGGTACATTCACCACCCCATACACCATTTATTGAATCAATTTTTGTAATGATTTTTTTGATTTGGGATATTATATTTTTGTAATTAATTATATAGTTTATTTTTTTGGTACGTAGGTGATCGAAAACCCACATGATTTGTCACACAACAAGGTAATGGTACCACTAATTATCCAGTTTGATATATTCAGGATGTTTTTGAAAGTATACAAGGATTTCTGTTTCCATTGGACATCATCTTTTTAAACATGGAAGATGAAAGTGGTAATGCTTATTCCACTATCAATATAGGTAGACTATTTAAAAAAACTACAAAAAATTTAATAAATATTACCAAGGGAACTCATTTAATGATTGTTATTGAGAAAACTACGAATTTTAATATTTATTCCTCTATTAAATATCCCAGGATTAGAAGGATTTGATTACATGAAATAACCTTTAATTAACCAATTATTCCAAAGATATGATTTAATTTTAAATGACATATTTTTATTTTGAGAAGAATATTAGACACATGATTTATCCAATGAATAATTATTTAAAAATTAATATAATCTAGAATATATATTTTATTATAAATAGTTTTAGGAAATAAATGATTGTAATTTTGATTATTTTCTCAAAACCCATTAGTGAGAATTATTTCTCACATCGAAACGATGCTAGAAAATATAACACTAATATAATAATATAATTATAAACTCATATAAAGTAGAATTATATTTTTTACTTATTTAAAAATTATTATTATTTAATTGAAAATGAGAAACTAATAGTGATAATCTTCAAAACAATATAAAACTAATGTTGGACAACCAATTACTGTGAATTTTGAAATAAAACATTTGGGAAATATGATTGTCCCTAAGTGACAATACAAGGAAAATATATACCACCTTCATGCATAGGATTCAAATAGAAAATTAGTCCATCCAAAAGATGTAAATCAAAATGAGGCTCATGACTACCATACATAAGTTGTGAAAAATGATGTAAAATTAAATTTAGGAGATTAAATCACATACCACATATCAGAACCCCAATGGTTATGCACCATTAAGATTTTCCAAAATAAAACAACCAACAAAATTTTAAAAAATCACAATGAAGATATAGTTACATTAATAATTTAGGATTTCTATAGAGTTTTTATTTATGATCAGATATTGAACTATATATCAGGAAAAAACACATTTTCATTTTCATTACCGAAAAATTTTCAATTGGATGGTGATGAAGCATCACTATTATTCCATTATTTATATTCAAGATATTATTAGGATCTAATAACTACAAATTCTCAAGAAAAGACTATATTCACATACCTCGTCGGTACATTATCATAAAAAAATATTCAATTTTGACATTTCAATGTATTTGGAACCTTTCAATGTTTTATAGTATCCATTTTTTTATATTTTATCGATATTTATTCGAAGTTATTACTTAATTATTTGACTGTTTATAGAAAATGTTTTAAAACCCTTACTGATATTTTGGTATTTTTTTTAATAAAATTTATTGAGTAAATTTTAATATTTATTTTTGAAGAGGAATTTTTAGTTTAGAAAATGAAATGTGTAGGGTTACAGAATTTCGAAGGATGATATTGTAGTATAAAACCCAAAGATTTATGTGACATCTAACATTACTTTTACAAAAAAAATGAGACTTATCCAATCATTTTTGGTCATGTTTGATTCAATATAATTGTTTATCACAGTGTTTAGCAAATTTATATTCTCATAAAAATTCAACAAAAAAAGGAAAGTATGTTTATTTTTTATCATTAATTTAGGCTATAATTTTATATTCTGAACCTCATTATAATCAAAACTCCAATAATCATCCCACTGAACTATAATTTCCCATTTCAACATAATATGTGATGCATATTACAATTTTGTAAGATTCATGTTGTCATATAATGTTTTTGGAACTCAAAAGTGATATCATACACTTTTTATACACTAGAAAAGCACCAAATAAATAAATAAACAATAGAAAATGAGCTATTTTCAACTGTTGTTGATTTGGAAAAATTTTAGTATTATTTTCTATGAAATAAAATAAAAATTTACTCTTATCATGCCAAACTATGATATTTTACTAATAAGGCTGATGAAAATTATGTAATAATAAGGTGGATGTGATAAATGTAAGAGTTAAATAAGAAATCCACGAAAATACTGATGGTGATCATTTTTCATAATAGAAGCCTATATTTTGTCACACATCAAATGTCAAATCACTCACTTAGACTAACATGGATGATTCTCACCCTAGACAGTAGTAGTATCAAACCTCCCATGATACTTGGTACAGGAATCTGGTTAATTTAATACTTATATTAATGGTGTGACCCTTCCTTAAAAAGAGATAAACATATAAACTAAAATATGAGTCATGTTATTATGTTAAATAAGATCCATATATATAGAATACATTCAATAACCCTGTAATTATAAGTTATATATTTTAGGATTAAATTATTATAGTGAATTCATTTTTTCAAACAACGTCACGTGGATTCCTTATTTTCCATTAGATAACTATTATAAATGATTTAGAACATGGATTATTTTATCATTTAAATTATTATATTCACAAAATCTATTGAATGCATGATAAATTCCATCAAATTACAATTTTAATTTATAAAAGTCTTGAAATTTTACAAATCCATTTGTTTTATTTGAATCATTTTTTGGGGGATCAAATTTCATGTGTCCATTTCAAGTCTCATTTGACTTGTTATAAATCTTATTACATTGGGCTACATTTTTTATGGATTGAAGAAAAATCCACAACAAGAGATGACTCTGAAGTGGTTAGTAAATTTTCAAAATCATTAATTATTTAAATTTAGAGTACAATGATTAAAAATTATTAAATAATGAACACAATTTTATCATAAAAACATGTAATATTTACTCCATAAATATGGAAGGGTTGAAAAAGAATAATCTCTATAAAAAAGGAAGATTATATGTTTCTTATAGAAATATTATGAGTATCTTGAAGAATACAACACAACCCACCATGATGAATTAGAGTAAGAAGCTATAGGATGCATTATAGGGAGAAAGTGACGCCTGAAACCCCATTTAGAATGTATAATTATAGAATTGTTTATGTAATTAACATTCAACAACCCTTTGAGTAGCAGTAAAAGGATTAAGACATCATGAATAAGGTAAATTGGGAATTTTGATATGTTAGAGAGAAGATGAAAAGATTGATGATGAACTGGAGGAACTCATAAGGGAATCTTATGATAATTCACATAAATTCATACAGATGTAATAATTTATCCCTGAAACGCTCAATTAGAAATGAAATTTTGAAATTCTAGAAACGTTATATTATTATATTAAATAAGAAATATTTTTTCTTGTAAGAGTCATTAGATTTAGGAAATAATATAAAAATTAATTATTAATATTATATTTTTTGTAGTTGATATTCTGTTAGAATATTCAATGTAGCTATAAGAATTGAATGGACCATACGTGAAGATATTTAATGAATATTTCTAAAGAAACAATGTTGAAGTCAATGATACACCCTATTCCCATTGAATAAAAGACTTTTAGGACGTGTCATTACATTATATTGAATGAGATATTCTTTCTTTAAATATATTTTTACTAAAAAATGCACATAATCAAAAAATTTGAAATGAATTATATTAACTTTTTGGTGAATATATGAATTAATATTTGGATATAAATTCCATTTTTAAATTTTTTTTATTCTTATGTTCTTTGGATTGAAATAAAATTATTAAAATTCTTAAAAAGAATCATCTAGAGTATGCACATATTTTTTCTATTTGTTCTGAAACATTTCTGTGCCTATTTTAGATATGAATACATGATATGTATGGAATCCATCCAATGAAAAATACCAGTCTATACATGGATGGATTTCATTTTTATGAAATTAAAAGAGTTTTATGATTGTTGAGTTTTCATTGAACTTATTGAATTGAATTATTTTTTACACATTTTGTGGTGTTTTTTACATAAAAAAATTACTAAACCAAAATAATTGACTAATGAGACTAAACTTATGAAAATAAACCTATGTAAAAAGACAATAACAATTGAGTAATACTGTAGAGTTCAACCCTAACATAAAACGGAATATATTGAAAATGTAAAATTAAAATGATATGATGTGGTCAGACATATATTTGATCCTATTTGAACAAAAACAAATATGTGTCTTTCAAAACAATAAAATTAGAGTTAATCATGCAAAAGGGATGGATTCCTAAGAATTTCTTCTATGGGATCACTATTATAGTCATTTTTTGGGGATTCAATATATATTAGTATCCTTGAGTTCTAGGTTTTCATGTACTCATTCAATGATTTATTTTAAAAACAATATATGGGATGAATTTATAAATTTATAATTGTCATCGTGGATGAATTGTTTTTTGGAATTATTATCATTAAAGAATAAGGGGTAGATTATTTATCTAAATTTCATTTATAAAGTTCAAGGATGTGTAAAAATAAACCTTCATAAAATATCATATTTGAAATTTATTTTCAATTATTATACAAGTTATAATATTGATTCAACTGTGATATATTCTATTTACTAACTGACAAAGGAACTTTTTCCCCAATTAATATGAGATTGGTTGATACACTCATAGAGGGGGTAGGAAAATAAAAAAATTGAATGAATATTTTATTTCATTGATGTCTGTTTAATATATTTGGGCCAAGATAGAAAAATATTTTGTATAATAGTTTTAACAAATATAAATAAATTTATTTCTTCAGTGATAAATATTTCATGTTTAGGGGAGTGACTAGATAAAAAATTCAAAAAACCCTAATTTCCAATGTTAAATAAATGCATCGATAGTTCAAACCTGGGTAAATCATTAATTTTTTAGTAAGATTATAATATGAAATAAAAATGGCAGAAAATAATTCGTTGGGATTTATTCAATTGACATATTTAATTGGGAAAAAATTCATTAATCATTATTATATATTTTTATTGCTAAAATAATATTAATTTTGTTCAAAAATAGTAATGATCCATTTCAAATTAATTTTGAAATGTTATAATTATATTTTTTATTTTGAATGTTTAATTGTTTAAATAAATTTATAATTAATCTAGAATAATGTTATAATATATTTTGTATAATTCCTTTCCTGAAAAAACTAAAATTATTTTAATACTATGAAATTTATTTTGTGAAATAACAATTTAAAATTTGAAATATCTCTATTATTCTGTAAATAAATTATATTTTTTGTGGAAAAAACCTAGATATAATTTTTAAATAAGATATAATTGTTACATAATGAGTTAAATTCAAATTAATATTTTATCTTCTTAATATGGATGTTTTTATACTTGAATTGAGAAATGAACTCCAAAAAAATATTCTAGGGCTACCCCGATGAACATAGTTGATATAGGTTTAATAGAATTCAACGACACCATAAGAATACACATCAAACCTACCACAAAAACACATTAATGTTTCCACCCCTCTTAATAGAACCTCAAGATACAAGAAGAAGAATTCCCCAACCAAGTTATTGGATAGGGACATCCCCATGGTTGCTTCACCTACCATGAAAAGTCCTTGAATTACCCACACTCGCTCTCAACGAAACTAAAATATCCTGACCAAATGCATGTGAAAATCCGAGGTCAATATATCGACCATGAATATCCCCCCATTTTTTATTAATAGACCTCATTACAAGAATGATTATATGTCTGACCATGATTTTTCCTACTACACGAATGGATGCGCATCCATAATTGATCCATATCACATGTGAACACACTCAATCCTGAGTTCAATATTTGAGATGATAGATGTTATTAAGTTACTAGGGAGAAGTATAAAACTGATGGTAGGTTAAGCCCAAATCCATGGGGTGATGATTTAAAAAGATTAATTTAAAAATAGGGCGAATGTAATCCACCAACTTAAAAAGGTGGAGTGTGGATTACAAATGAGTTGAGATTGATTAATTTATAACTCACATTACATATCCATGACTGAAGTTATAGGACATTAACTAATATAAAATTGATTATGTTGATGATGGTGACCATTTGATTGATCCCCTATGATGAAGATTCGAACCACTGTCTCATGAAAATTGTTGTGGATGAATTGGGAGATAAATAAATTTTTACTTGATAGTATATTTATTGGATACAAATTGTTGTTAAAGGACACCATATATACACCTGAATCCATCATTTATGTATTTGACGAAGGACTCACACAACATGATGAAAACAATTCAAATTTTAACTAATTGTAGGCTTTTTGACTCAACTCTGCATCAATCTAGACTCATACATGATTGTAATCAATCAATTAGTAGCATAAGAGTATATATTCATAGGGATTCATTATCAAATAAAGGACAAAAATATATATCTCTATTTTCCAAATCATCCCTTGATTCAGTATTTGGGTCCAGATCCATTGTGGTTTCTCATAATTTTTAGATGAATCTCACAAAACTGGACTCCAATATTATTATCTCTTTAGCCCCACCAATGCAGGCTAGTTTCCATGAGGCTAAATACTAACTCCCCTAAAATTCATAAACAACCAAACCCATCATCCTATATGTATATGATGATTTAAATTACCTTTGATTTTATTCATTATGAATACATTTGGAAATTTATTTTGGGATAATGTCCACAAATCTAATTTTCTGGAGATGTGACTATATAGATGGATCTCTACCACCAACCTCATATGTGGATGTATCGAAAAATCAACAATGAATGATATGAATATTCCTGAATGAATTGAAATCATTATGTAATGGAAAATAAATACATTATACTCACATAGAAACAACATTATGGAACATTTAGAAAATTTTTCATAATTCTACAAATGTGGAACTATTCAACACTAAGATGGGATTTCTTCCCCAATTTATTACAATCAATAGTTATAGAGATACAGTTTCATTATTTTTTTATCTTTTTTATTCTTTTGTCATGCCTCCATTAATGGAACACTATTCCATTAGTTGTTGATCCTATGAGAACTCTCCCAGCCCTTATGATGAATTCTCTAGTTTAATAATAATTCATCTCGATTTATTTTTTCATGATGGACTGGGGTGTTTATAAAATTAGATATTTACATTTACCTTTAATTTTAATTTATTATTTCCCCTTTTCCAATTTTTTGACACATAAGAAACTTTTTAATTCATTCACATCCAAAATTAGATAGTTGTTTGATTGATCGGATGTAAATAGTGACATACAATCACATTTTTATGTATGTACATAGAATATAGTTGTTAATTTAGACATTATATTTTAGAAAAAATTAATTATAAATGATAATAAATTATATTTTAAATAGGGAATGATGTGTAAATTAAAATTTAATAATTATTCACTTGTATGTGAGAAGATTCATCTGAAGTTAGTCCAAATTCATTTGAACAAATTTTTAATCTAATCTAATTTAGCATTTCAATTTACAACCCAAACCCATTAATCAAAACAAAAAGAAAACCCCCATAACAATATCATATATATATATATATATATCACTTTTCTAATATTTATTCATTAAATTTGGGTTCATAAAATTTATCTACAAATAGCAACAAAAATGGTGGTTTATCAGTATCTCATCTGATATATCATCAAATCGTATCATTCCTAATACTATGGTTCATCACAATTAAGGTTATAAAATTCCTTGTATCATTTCACTAAAAATTATCCATACCTCAATCTATTTTTATTATTCACAAATGAAAGTACTCTATATAATGTCCATGATATAAATAATTGATACTCGCCATGTTCTGATTCACTGGTGTACCCACCTTCCAAAATAGGAAAACAACTATTGCTTTTGATTTTTTCCCTCTCATTATGTTTGAAAACATAATTTTAAATGAAATATTGTAATTATTTTCAAACTAATGGTTTAAATTTCCTTCTTTATTGGCCCATATGATTCATTTTATAATTTCATAAAATCTATCTTTGGGAATTATACTACCTAGAAAGCAATCCACCCCTTAGAAATATTCTACTAAAAACCCCATATCTCACACCTTCTATTACCACGAGTCCCACTATATTAATACCCCATCATTATATAATTTTTTTCATTTATCTATACAATATTTGATCCTATATGATTTCATGACCCATCCCCTGGTGCCTGTGACGTGACTACCCCAAGACCGCCTTCCGTAGGACACATGTTGGTGACTAGCCCCAGAAATGTTTATCCATAGAATGGGAAGGAAATTTTTTTAAACTGATATAATCACACCATCCAATAATAAAACAATATGAAAACATGAATTCAAACTACAATCATAAAATTGTGTAAAAAAATAGAGGTGGTCGGAATACATGCCCAAAAGAAAAGGTACAACAACAACTATAAACAGAAAACATATCCTCCAATCATCCACTAAGGATCGTACCTGAAGGGTAGGTACAACCCATCAAACGGCTCTCCTCGTTCATTGGGCAACTCTATCCAAATCAATTCCTAGCACCCCAAGTCTCAGTCAAGGCTTCATGTCGTCTACACAAGACACACATGGTGCGTTTGATGCCCCTATAGGGCTAAGTATAACAATTTACAAGAGGGTCCCTGTGACCCCAAAGGTATCTAAAAATTCCACAATTTAAAACCAGAAAACATGTTCTCGATCACCAGTATAGAGAAAAATACATAGCTCAATTTAGATATAATTATCTCATCCACATGGATTCAAATGTCCCAAACATCAATCGATTTCCAGGATTTCCGATGATGGCTGAAAGCATAACTCGAGGATAATAAGTACATGCTCCATGAATTGGACATATCTGATGGCACCCATATGAGAGACATACCCCTTCACGTACAACTCAACCATTCCTAATGGAATGTACAAGAGGATGTGCTCCATCGGTAACATTCAGCTAGAACTGACTCTAGGTCCCAACACTAGAGGTCACACAGTCACAGTCTTGCACCTAAGGTAAGAGCATGGGAAACCAAGTGAAGATGCCAACTCCATGACATTGTTTATTATAGCTGAGGGAGCTCCCACTCCCCTAAAGGACCCAATCCCCATCGCAACTTCGGGATGGGGGAGTACTACTTCATATGTGATGACCCCCACCCTACCCAGTAGGGGAGTAGAACTACGGTAGTTTATTTGATGTGGGGGAACCATTCCATTTTATGTTAGGGGAGTTCAGATCCAAGGCTAGAATACCTTCACCCCATCATGATAGGGGAGTACAAACTCTTTGTTCAAGGAAACACAACCTACCCAGTATTGGAGTACAACTCTGGTAGTTTGTTCGTTATGTGGGACCTGCACCCTAGTACGTTAGTGGAGTATCGAAACTATGCCAGAAGACCTATACCCTGGCACTGTAGGGGAGTATTGACTCTATTTGTGAGGATCTAAACCCTGCTCGGTAAGGGAGTACAATTCTGGTAGTTCATTCATTGTGGGGGACATGCGCAACGGTACGTCAGGGGCGTACTGACACCAGGATAGAGGTCTTGCACCCTTGCATGGTAGGCGAGTACTGACTCTACTGTAGCACTTCATAAGTTAGACTTGCACCCTGGGTTGACTGGGGAGTACCTACTGCAAACATAGTGTCCCCGCACCCTACGCAATAGGGAGCACCTAACACTATGTGAATTATTAATGGATGAATGTCACCCTAGTCCAGTAAGAGATCACCAACTAAAAAGATAGAAAAACCAATTAGAGGGAAACTAATCTACACTTATGACACGGGGAGTCCCATATCTATCATAGCAGATGAGTAAGGAATATTCGAGCCTTGAGTCATAAATGGAGTATCCATCCTAACACTTTTTATTAGAAACATCTAGGTTCTTCTCCTCTAGTTATCGATTATACCTCATCCTACACGAATATACATAAGGAAGTAACCCGATGATCATTCAATTCATAATGGTTACAAAGAAACATATGTCGTGTCAACAGGACAGCCGGTCTGTAATCAATTCACATTTTAGTATTAGGAACCCAATTTGATTCGAGTACGATCCAACCTTGGAAAAATCCAAATTTTTCTGAAAGTCATGTAGAGTATCTAAAAAGGACCATCTCTCTTTAAGGTTCCCAGTTCCGCAGCTGGTACTTCAAACAGACATCTAGTTAACATGGTACTATCAGATAATTGTAACTGGGCCCGAGAGGGGTCTGTGTCCTATCTGACCTGGGCCAGACCACCCTAGATGGGCTGGGCTGCAGCAGGCCTAACCAACCGGTTGGCGCAACCCATGCATGGTCGCACAGTCCACTACTCTCGAACGGATCAAAAGAGTCATTATGCTCCTTTATTGGTGGCGCAAGGTGGCACTTCCTCATCTCCCATAGGACATGCAGGGAGAAGGTCCCTTATATCAACATGGAATCGAGTCATGACTCCCTTCATGGTATAGTGTTATAGTGCACCTCCTCCAACACCGTGGATGGTGACTTCTAGCTGTATGCCCACCCACAATGGCACCAAGCAGCGCCGGTCATCCCCCGCGGTCGTCTGTTGTTGGCCGCCACCCATGTTTACTAGTGTCGCACCGATTCTTCTTCCACGGCCTACCAGGTGAGCATCAGTGGCCTATTATTTCTTCTGGATGGGCCTACATTCCTCTTGGAATGCATCTGTCATTTCACACCTCTCAATTTCTAGGTTCTTTCATGTTGGAACAACCCACCTAAAATTATCACAATGAAAAAAACAAGTGGTCGAGGGTCCGATCCTTGTTCGTTTGCCCTGTGCCCTCCATGTTAGCAGTATAACAAGTGGGGTTAATTTATACATCACATTAAAATAATGATAAAACTTGTTCAAATCCCCCACAATGGAAGCCCGAAAAATCATTATTTAGGAGAAGAAATGTATGAATTTTATGTATTAGAATACAACCCCTACCTCGAGATTCCATGGAGATGTAGTATTGGTGGAAGGAGATTCCACATTCGATGATGCCTCCAGTGTTTGTTGATCCTGGTTTGTTGCCTCCTAAGCATCCTTTTCTACTAGGGGAAGTTGTCACGTCACTTCTCTAGTGGTTCCTCACATGATGAAGTCATTCCAAAAACACTACCCCGAGCACCATTTAAATAGAGGGGGGAAAGAGTGAGTAACACACAGAGTAATTAATGAGGTTAATTAATTGTCATAATTAATGGGCCACATTAATTGAACGAGGGTGGTTATACAACTAAAGTGTAACATATCCTTTAATATCCCGTATTAAATGTATGACTACCTCCTTGGAACCCACAGTTTCCTCTAATGAGGTTGCAAGATAAAATAAAATAATAATTCTTTTATTTTATTAATTAAAAATTCCAAAAAAATAGATTTTTTACAGGACGTAATGGGATCAATGTGAATCCTCCCTTTTGTGAATCCCGACACTGATACTTCAACGGTTCCCTAAAATTTCAATTCTGATCACCGGTTCAAAATATAGAAATTTGTGATCGCACGTTTACTGAAGGTAACTAAAAAAAATTCAGAAACTTATTAACTACCACCCTCCACCCACACTCATTGTGGTTAGGATCCTCCAAAGGGAAAAATTTCCCTATTAATCCAACGGTTCTCTCAGTTTTTCAATCTGATTTATGGTTTAGAATTTAGATAATTTAACACTAAAAGAATTGTTATTTAATTATTTTATTGATGACCAAAAACTATCTTCTAATGTTGGCCCATGCCTGTCAATTTTTAGTTCTGCCTAAAGAAATCATAACCTCAATAGTTCAGAAGTGGTCACATATTTTTAATCCAAGTGACCTTTCGTGTGTTATAAACATTTGAAGAATAAAATAATTTTATTTTATGATTTTATTTATGGTTATGACATTTTCATGTTTTCCAACATGAGGCATGCACCAACTAAACTGAAGTCGTCCCTAGCATAAACACACCATCCAAAACACAATGGTGCCCTTGGATTTTTGATCTGTATAGCCATTTAAGATTTATTCAAATTTTTTGGGAAAACCACTCACACATGCTATTTTAAACATGTAACGCCCCGACCCCAGTTACCCAGAGTTAGTGCATTATTACATAACACTGGAATGATCACAAGAAAGATCAAATCACGAATGACCGATTAGTTTAGTAGCCTTGGAAACAGTAGATATATTCATAAATTTTTACATTACATCATAAAGTGAAAAACTGCTACAACAACATATTGTCTCCATAGTCCACACTATTATCCCCTCATAATATCCCTGCAGGTCATTCAAAATTTACTTCTTCACATCCTGGGAAAAATAAAACATAGAAAAGGGGTGAGCACAAATGCTCAGTAAGGATAACAATATAACAAAAACTTTCATAAATAAGAATAAACATTTAAGGCAATGTATAACTAAAACAAAATCCTTTTAATCTTGAACATCAACATAGTATGGAAAAATTAAAATTAAATAATTCCATTTACATATTCACATGGATATTATACTAATCGAATAATCACATGCAATATCAATAACAACTTTCATAATGATGGAATGCATAATGCCAGACTATCATAACCACATAGCCAAGGCCGCGTGCCAAGACTACAAATACGATTTTGTCAAGGCCTTTTTCCAAGACACTAGTTTGTCTCATGATACCTACCGATGCATCAAGGAGCTATAGCGGGCTCTGCCCGTCACATATTATGTCCAATGCATTCCCATATGAAAAGGTTTAAACAAAACATAAACATTCGTATTAAAACTAGCATACAAAATTTAAATAATTCATCCATAAACCTTGAATGGTATAAAAATAACACATCCATAGATAAACATATCACAAAACCTTCAGTTCTATATAGAAGTTTTGTTTCATAATAAATCAACTTCAAATAAGCATAAAATCCATCAAAGGAAGTTGACATAGATGAAATCAAAATTCTTTTTACAGAAATATTTTTTTTTATTTTGAAATCATTTAAGAGTCATATATTTCTAAAATAAAACATTTTCTTTGAAAATATTCTTATAATATTGTAAGGGAAGCTTCTATGATTTTCTAACAGTAGAAAATAGCCACACCCGCTGTATAAGTTAAAAAACATTCTTACCTTAATTCTGTCAAAAAGGTTTAAAAAGAACCTTGTTTGGAAAACGACAGAAATATTCCTTTATAAACCACTTATAAAAGTCAACAATGGTATAAATGACATTAACCCATATTCTAGTAAATAGTAGAAGTGCTTTGAAATACATTTTTAGGAAACATGTATGTGGATGATAAAGAAGTCCCAGTAGATTATTACGTATAAACATCCTCAGATAATGAAGAGATTGCGAAATAAACACTTACCTTGTAATTTTCCTTTGTTGGTTTTAGTTAACATATTATATAATGGTGAAATAATTGTTATGAAATTATACAATAATATGATATCATATATGATCTTTTAACATTGATTTGTTAATAATATCTTAGTATTATCGTTGTTTCATGTGTTATCTTACTCGTTTTCTTTTATATGTTTTGTTATGTAAGTTGTGTATTTCATGGATAGGTTGTATCTAAATCATATCCAGAATGATATCAAGTCCTTAGATACTACTATTAATCATCAAATGATAATTATACTTGAATGGATACAATGGAGAATGAATCTTATCGTGTTCGTGGAGACGGTCGTCCGTACGTACGCACGAGCGACAATATCATTCTTTTGATATTAAAATAAAATATAATTGGATGGTATAACTGATATACAGAATCATTATCATGGTATATTTATTATCTACATGAGTTACACATCATTATTATACCCATCCAAATAATAATTTATTGAATAACAATTACACCACGACGTGGAGACGGTAAGCCGTATGTATGCACGTATGGTGACATGTTATTCAATGGATGGATAGAATACTGAATATGGTTGTACCGTATTTATAATAACATCACAGTATATATAATATAATGGAGTTATTATTTTAGAATGCTAATTACAAATAAGGAAGAAGTGGAAGAAGAAAGGAACTTGGAAAAGGGTGGTGAAATCATTACCTCTTCTTCGGGTTCTTCCTTTTGATTTGATCAAAAGGGATCGTAGGATGGATTTCTGACTAAAGGAAGACCTATAGGATGAATTTAGGGAAGTTGAGAGAGTATTTGGGCAGAGTGTGGCCGAGCCAAAAGGCTTTGAATGTGTGAGTTACTGATAAGGGAGAGTTCCCTTTTATTAGAGGGGTGAGGGGCACCATTGGATAAGCTAGAAATATTATTTTATAATAAATTCATATTCGGTTTCTAATGGCTCCAAAGTGGATTATTTAAATTTTAAGGTGGGGATTGGTCGAAAATCACTCAACCAATATAATTTAGATAGGTTTGGGTTACTATATTAACCTCATCATTGAGTATTAACTCTTAATTAGTTTCACTTTTACAATGTCTCTTTGTATTTTAATATTATATGGTTAATAAACATATTATATACATAAAATAGACCCCCAAGTGGTCCATTAATGATGTACCTATCATGATATAAGTACCTTTTCCGAACTTTAGATTTTTAGGAATTTAATATCAATTAATAGTATATTATTTCTTTTAAACAACTCTTTTATATAGATTTTGACACTATTCAATAATTGATTTTTTTTAAAATAATAACAGAATGATTACTTCAAAAAAAGTCAATTAAATCAATCCTAATATGGCATATTATCCTAGAAAATTAGTTTCATTCATTAAAATTCTCAAATTATATTTATTTGGGTGTTTATAATATCAATTATTTTAATTTTTCACTATTATGTTAATTAATGCATCATCATTGTGTCATAAATAAATTAACATATTTAATATTTAAAAATTATAAATAAAATATCATTACGTAGGAAATCTTTTTAGCTTTCTAAATAATATTTAAAACCGAATGTATCTTATGTATAAACCTATATTAAAAATGTTTTAGTAAATAAACATTGATTTTAACTCTTTAAACTCTCCTTTGAATTAAATAATAATAAATGTCCTAATCTAATCCAACTGGACCTAAATGATAATATTTTATTCCTAAGGTTGTTTTTGGTCGAGATACACTTGTCCAATAGAATTAGGACATGTGTTAGGGTAATATTAATATCATTTTTAACCTTAATTACCCTATTTACTTTTAACCGTGGTAAATAAAAGCTAAAAGATACTATCCACCAAAAATTATTTTCATCTCATTGAACCACATTTTACTCCATGATATTAACCGTGTCTCTCTAATTTTTGAAATTCCAATCACAGAAGAGGTAAAATTAAGTTTTATGAAAAATTTAGTTTTTTAACTACCACTTAGTAGTTTCACTATTCATAAAAAATTGAAATTTTTCAAAACAATGCCAAAATTTAACCCTAAGCTATAATTGATATTCTGAATTCAAAAATGATGTCTATTTTACAAAATTCCAAACATAAATTTTTCATTAATTAATTTTATAATTAATTCCCGCTGTCAGAACAAATAGCGTGTTTTTAAGAAACAATATATATCAAAAGATTGACAATTGTTTATGTCCAATATCAAAGTGAAATTAATTCTAATGAACACTATTGGATAAAATGGTAAAAATATATACTAATTATACTTTAAAACCACTAAATAATATAATTTATCAATATAAATTATTTTTATTAAAAAAGTTGTTTTTAAGTATTTTTCACTATTCATAAAAATAGGATGTTCTCAGAAAAATACCAAAAATTCAACATAGGATAATTTCGATATTCAGAATCCAAAAATGAAGTCCATTTTGAAATAAAAAATATATATAATTTCAAAAAGTAGGAATTACTATTCATAATAGCTAGTTTGATTGGTTGTGGTGTGTTAGAACTCGATGTTGCATACAACACATGCTATCGCATTATTCAAAGAGAAGTGTACCGTAGAAGCTTGGGGTGTTACATTATCACCTCTTTAAAATAATTTCGTCCTTGAAATTTATAAAATACTACCGCATGAAAATACTCGGGTGGGTCTTCATCATATGTTCCTCAGCTTCCAAAGTTGCCTCTTCCATCATATGGTTTCTCCATAAGACTTTTACCAGACGAGTCATCTGGTTTCTCAGTACTTGTTCTCTCGTATCAAGAATCCTGACAGGCACTTCTCAATAAGACAGATCGGGTTCCAGTTCTAATTCCTCATAGGTGAGTACATGCGTTGGGTCAGGCATGTATTTTCTCAGTAGAGATATGTTGAACACATCGGGAACTTTGGAGAGACTTGGCGGCATTGCCAATCGGTAAGCTACAGCCCCAATTCGTTCTAGAATTTCGAAAGGTCCGATGTACCTGGGACTCAATTTACCTTTCTTACCAAAACGTATGACTCCCATCCATAGAGATACCTTCAAGAAAACATGATCACCGACTTGAAATTCCAAATCCTTACTTCGATTGTCAGCATAGCTCTTCTGCCTACTTTGAGCTGCTTTGATATGGATTTGGATTACCTTCACCTTTTGCATCGTTTCCTCCACCAGTTCATGGCCTACATGTTTTCTTTCCCCAATGTCTTCCCAAAAGGTTGGTGTGCGATATCTCTTTCTGTATAACGCTTCATATGGTGCCATATGAATACTCGAATGGAAGGTATTGTTATAGTAAAATTACACCAGAGGTAAATATTGATCCCACATACCCTAAAAGTCAAGTGAGCAGGATCTGAACATGTCTTCTAAGGATTGAATTGTTTGTTATAATTGTCCATCTGTTTGAGGGTGGTAGACAGTGCTCAAATGAAGTTCAGTATCCAAGGATTTCTGAATACTTTTCCAGAATCTTGAAGTAAAACGGGGATCACGATCAGAAACAATCGATAGGGGTACTCCATGAAGTCTCACAACTTCATTAATATATAGTCTTGCAAGAAGGTCCAGTGGTAGATATTCTCTTATAGCAAGAAAATGTGCTGACTTGGTAAGACGATCAACAATGACCCATATTGCATCGTTCCTTCTAGGAGTCTTTGGTAGCCCCATGACAATGTCCATCGTAATATTGTCCCATTTCCACTCCGGTATGGGAAGAGGTTGCATGACTCCTCCAGGTTGTTGCCTTCCAGCTTTCACTTGTTGACAAACCATACATCGTGACACAAAATCAGCAATCTCCCTCTTCTTGTTGTCCAACCAAAAATGTTCCTTCAAATCTCTATACATTTTGGTGCTCCCAGGGTGTATAGAGAAATTGGAACTATGAGCATCATCCAGAAATTCCCTTTTTAGATCACGTATATCGGGAACACAAAGCCTCTTCCCTGATTTCAAAATTACTTCTGCATACACAAAGTCTCTCAATCTCCCATCATTCACAACTTCAATCTTCTTTTGAAATTCATCATCATCGGTCTGAGAACTCTTAACCCTTACTAGTAAAGATGGTTTGTTAACCATTTGAAAAAGCATTGATGTTTCACCTTCCTTGGTTATTCCCATGTACATCTTCACTAGATCCATAAAAATTGGATCCCTTCCAATTCTCATATTGTTCAAAACTCCAGGATCTTTTCTGGTCAAAGCTTCTGCCACCTTGTTTGCTTTCCCCGGGTGGTAGTGTATCGTACAATCATAATCCTTGAGTAATTCAATCCATCTCCTTTTCCCCGTGTTGAGTTCTTTTTGTGAGAAAATATACTTCAAACTCTTGTGATCAGTATAAATCTCACATTTTTCACCATAGAAGTAGTACCTCCATATCATTAAAGAAAAGATCATAGTTTCTAACTCAAGATCATGAGTAGGATAGTTTTGCTCATGAATTTTCAACTGTCCTGATACATAGGCAATAACCTTATCATTCTCCATAAGGACACAACCAAGTCCTTTCTTCGATGCATCACTATAAATAATGAACCCATCATTCCCTGATGGTAGAGTCAATATAGGATAATTGACAAATCTTCTCTTCATTTCTTCGAAACATTCTTCACACACTTTTGTCTAAACAAATTTAACCCATTTACGTGTGAGCTTCGTTAATGGGTTTTCCAATCGGGAAAAATTCTGGACCAAATGTCGATAATAACCTGCCAAACCAATATAACTTCATACCTCAGTTATACTCATAGGTGATGGACATTCATGGATTTTCTTGGTCTTAGAAGGATCAACAGAGATTCCATCTTTAGAGATAATATGGCCAAGAAAAGAAATTTCATGAAGCCAGAATTCACACTTGCTAAACTTCCCATATAATTCATGTCTTCTCAGAGTCTTCAGGATAATGTGCAAGTGACATTCATGATCCTCATAGATTTTAGAGTATACCAAGATATAATCAATAAATACCACCAAAAATTCATCGAGATATTCCTTGAAAACTCTATTCATCAGATCCATGAATACAGAGTGTGCACTAGTCAATCCAAAAGGCATTACAGTAAACTCGTATTTCCCATACCTGGTTCGAAATGCTATCTTCGGAATGTCTTCCTTCATTACACAAAACTGATGGTATCCATAACGATGGTCAATATTTGAAAAGTATTGAGCACCATGAAGTTGGTCAAATAAATTATCAATTCAAGGTAGGGGATACTTGTTCTTTATTGTTATAGCATTGATCTCCCTGTAGTCGATACATAACCTCATAGATCCATCTTTCTTTTTAAAAAAAAAACAGGGGCTCCCCCTGGAGAAGCACTAGGGAGAATAAATCCCGTATTACACAATTCCTCTAGTTGTTTCTTTAGTTCAACTAATTCTACAGTGACCATTCTATAAGGGGTCTTCGATATAGGCATTGATCTAGGAATTAAATCAATGGAAAACTGAACTTCTCATTCTGGAGGATGTCCATGTAAATCTTCCAGAAACACATCTACCTATTCTTTTACAATAGGTACATTCTATATTTGAAAATTCCTTTCCTCACCCACTTTCATTTCATTCTCTTACTCCCCAATAACTGAATTTAGTTGAGCTAGTGGGGGAGGATCAAGATAAGAATTAGGTTGTGACGATTCTGCTCTAAAGATAAGGTGTTACTTATCGTCATCATAAAAAATCATAACCTCCTTCTTCTTATAATAAATCTTCGCATCATAATCGGAAGGCCAATCTATACCGAGGATTATATCAAATTCAATCATAGGTATGATGATGAGATCAGAGGATAATGAACATTTATGTGCTCTAATGGGGACTGATTCACAAAACTGTGTTGCAATGAGACTTCCCTTAGGAGTTTTAACTGAAAACTCCCTTATTAAATCAAATTGTAAAAATCTAATTTTCCTAGAAAACTGGGAAGATATGAAACAATGTGATGATCCAGAATCAAATAATGAATTTTCTAAACATGAGGAAACCATTAAATTACCTGCCACCACGTCTTTCGGAGCTTCTACCTCAGCAGTAGTGATAGCATAAGATTGGCCTTGATCCCTTGGCCTTTTCTATGGTAAGTTCCCCTGATGCTTAGGAAATTCATTTGCATAATGTCCCATCTCCCTCCAATTGTAGCATTGAAAATTGGTAGTTTCCTTTTTCCCTTTGCATTCACGAGCTTGGTGGCCTTTTTCACCACAATTGTAACAGACACCCATTCTATTCAAGCAAGTATCGGGGTGTTTCTTCCCACATTTACCAGAGGATGGATATTCAACCTTCCCCTTCATACCCTTATTTCCATTCCCATATTGATCAGCAGATCTCTTCTTCTCTTGATTTGCTTTATAGTCATAAGACATAGATAATTCCTTTTCTGTTTTGATAGCACATGAGACAATGTCTTCGTACGACGAGAAGGATTGTGAGACTAATTCTCGACGGAGAAATGGTTTTAACCCATCAAAGGAACGATCAATCTTACTTCTTGGGTTACGCATATAATCTCCAGCATGCCTTGCTATCCTTGTAAAGTGAGCCACATACTTTGCAACATTCTCATCCTCCTTTTATCTCAGACTCAAAAATTTCCTTTCCATATCTCCTCGATGGTCACGATGAAAGTATTTTTCTAAAAATATACCATTGAACTCTCTCCATCCCATATTTGATACTTCATAATTTTCCTTCATGTTTTGAATCAATGACCACCATTGATCAGCATCTCCAGTGAGGTGGTAAACTGCCATGATAACTTTTTCCCTTTCACTACTCCCCAAATCCTGAAATATTTTCTCTAGGGAACTTATCCATTGCTCATCTACTAATGGATTTGTACTCCCATTGAATGTTGGTGGTTGATGCCTCATGAAGCGATCTAACATTGATCCTCCACACTACGGATCTGGGTGCTCTATACAGGTAAGGTTATTATTCATAACCTGAGTGAGTTGTCCTAGTATGGTGATTAGCTGATCGGCACCAGTTGCATCACCAGCTCCACTATAATTATATTGAGCCAGAGGGAAATCCCTACATGGAGTGCATGCAATAATAGGGTTTCCATTTCTTCCACTAGGTTCCATTTCTAAACAATGGCATAAACTAGATCAGTTTATGAATCAAAATAAATAATTCCATACTTATAAAACACTTAACATAAATTGAACTATTTATGGATATAATCCATAATCATAAAAATGTTTTATTTGAGGAAGTATATACACATTAACCTTTCATAATGATTTGTAAGGAACATGAGAGTTATCTTAAGCATATCCCCCAAGAGTTTCGTAATCAAGAGTGCAGCAAGGCCCGTTGTCGTGAACTAGTTCTCGGTCGAGTCTAGCTCAAAGTGGTGTTTTCGGGTTTTACCCCTAGGTACATCTGTGCCAGAGCCGCCTCTACCTGCTCGTATCCAGACAGTGATGTATTGCTCCGAAAAATCACAAAATCACTACAATACCAAAATTATAGGAAGTTCTTCTATACTAATCCTCAATGTCCATCTTACGTCTATGTGATCTAATTAGAGATTATCTAAATCTATCTTCCAAGGTTTATACTAAACTTCCTCTGATACCAACTGTAATGCCCCAACCCCAGTTACCCAGAGTCGGTGCATTATTACATAACATTAGAATGATCACAAGAAAGATCAAATCTCGAAAGACCGATTGGTTTAGTAGCCTTGGAATCACTAGATATATTCATAAAGTTTTACATTACATAATAAATTGAAAAACTACTACAAAAACCTATTGTCTCCATAGTACACACTATTATCCCCTCATAATATCCCTGGAGGTCATTCATAATTTACTTCTTCACATCCTGGGAAAAATAAATCATAGAAAAGGGGTGAGCTCAAATGCCCAGTAAGGACAACAATATAGAAGATACTTTTATAAATAAGAATAAACATTTAAGGCAGCGTATAACTAACACAAAATCCTTTTAAAATTGAACTTCAACATAGTATGGGAAAAATAAATTGAAATTATTCCATTTACTTATTCACATGGATATTCTATTAATCGAATAATAACATGCAATATCAATAACCACTTTCATAATGATGGAATGCATAATGCCATACTATCATAACCACATAGTCAAGGCCTCGTGCCAAGACTACAAATAGGATTTTATCAAGGATTTGTGCCAAGACAGTCGTTTGTCTCATGAGAACTACCGATGCATCGAGGAGGTATAGCGGGCTCCACCCGTCACATATTAAGTCCAATGCATTCCCATTTGAAACGGTTTAAACATAACATAAACATTCGTATTAAAACAAGCATAAGAAATGTAAATACATAATCCATAAACCATGAATGGTATAAAAATAACACATCCACAATCAAACATATCACAAAACCGTCAATACAATATTGAATATTTGTTTTATAATAAATCAACTTCAAATAAGAGTAAAATCCATCAAAGGATGTTGACATAGATGAAATCGAAACTCTTTTTAGAGAAATATCTCTTTTTATTTTGAAAACATTTAAGAGTCATATATTTCTAAAATAAAACATTTTCATTGAAAATATTCTTATAATATTGTAAGGGAATCTTAGAAGATTTTATAATGGTGGAAAATAGACACACCCGCCGTATAAGTTAAAAAAACATTCTTACCTTAATTCTGTCAAAAAGGTTAAAAAAGCACCTTGTTTGGAAAACGACGAAAATATTCCTTTATAAACCACTTATAAAAGTCAAAAAGGGTATAAATGACTTTAACCCATATTCTAGTAAAAAGTAAAAATTCATTGAAATAGATTTTTATGAAACATGGATGTGGATGATAAAGAAGTCCCAGTAGATTATTACGTATAAACAACCTCGGATAATGAAGAGATTGAGAAATTAACCCTTACCTTGTACTTTACCTTGGTTGGGGTACGTTAGCCTCCTGTAAAATAGAGAAATAATTGTTATTAAATTATACAAGAATATGATATCATATATGATCTTTTTAACATTGATTTGTTAATAATATCTTAGTATTATAGTTGTTTCGGGTGTTATCTTACTCATTTTTTTATATGTTATGTTACGTAAGCTGTGTTTGTCATGGATAGGTTGTATCATAATCATATCCAGAATGATATCATGTCCTTAGATACTATTATTAATCATCAAATGAGAATTATACTTGAATGGATACAATGGAGAATGAATCTTATCACGTTCGTGGAGACAGTAGTCTGTATGTACGCAGGAGCAACAATATCATTCTTTTGATATTAAAATACTATATAATTGGATGGTATAACATATATACAGAATCATTATCATGTTATATTTATTATTTAAATGAGTTACACATCATTATTATACCAATCCAAATAACAATTTATTGAATAACAATTACACGGCGACGTGGAGACGGTAAGCCGTATGTACGCACATATAGTGACATGTTATTCAAAGGATGGATAGAATATTGAATATGGTTGTACCATATTTATAATAACGTCAAATTATATATAAGATACTGGATTTATTATTTTAGAATGGTAATAACAAAGAAGGAAGAAGTGGATGAAGAAATGAACTTGGAAAAGGGTGGTGAAATCATTACCTCTTTTTTGGGTTCTTCCTTTTGATTTGATCAAAAGGGTTCTTAGGTTGGAATTCTGATTAAAGGAAGGCTTCTAGGATTAAGAGGGGGAAGTTGATAGAGTATTTGGGAAGTGTTTGGCCGGGCCAAAAGGCTTTGAATGTGTGATTTAATGAGAAGGGAGAGTGCCCTTTTATAAGTGGGGTGAGGGGCACCATTGGAAAACCTAGAAATATTATTTTATAATAAATTCAAATTCGGTTTCTAATGGCCCCAAAGTGAATTTTTTATAGGTTAAGGTGGGGATAGGTTGAAAACCACTCAACCAATATAATTTAGACAGGTTTGGGTTACTATATTAACCTTATCATTAAGTATTAACTCTTAGTTAATTAGTTTCACTTTTACAATGTCTCTTTGTATTTTTATATTATATGGTTAATAAACTTACTATATACATCCAATAGACCCCCAAGTGGTTCATAACTGAAACACCTATCATGATATAAGTCTCTTGGCCGAACCTTAGATTTTTAAGAATTTAATATCAACTAAAAATATAATTTTAAAAAAAACTCATTTATGTCAATTTTGACACTATTCAATAATTGATTATTGTAAAAATCATAACATAATGATTACTTCGAAAAAAGTAAATTACATTAATCATAATATGTCATATTATCCTATAAAATTAGTGTAATTAATTAAAAGTCTCAAATTATATTTATTTGGGTATTTATAATATCAATAATTTTAAGTTTTCACTATTATGGTAATTACCGCATCATCATTGTGTCATAAATAAATTAAATTATTTAATATTTAAAAATTATAAATAAAATATCATTATGTAGGAAATATTTTTAGATTTCTAATGAATATTTAAAATGTAATTTATCTTATGTATAACCTTATATTAAAAATGTTTTAGTAAATAAACATTAATTTTCACTCTTTTAACTCTTCTTTGAATTAAATAATAATAAATCCCCTAATCTAATCCAAGTGGACCTAAATGATAATATTTTATTCCTAAGGTTGTTTTTAGTCGAGATACATTTGTTCAATAGAATTAGGACATGTGTTAGGGTAATATTAATATAATTTTTACCCTTAATTACCCTATTTACTTTTAATCGTGGTAAATAAAAATAAAAAGTTACTATTCACTAAATATTATTTTCATCTCATTGAACCACATTTTACTCCATGATATTAACCGTGTCTCTCGAATTTTCGAAATTCCAATCAAATAAGTGGTAAAATTATTTTCTATGAGAAATTCAGTTTTTTAACAACCACTTAGTAGTTTCACTATTCATCAAAAATTGAAGTTTTTCAGAACAATGCCAAAATTTCACCCTAAGCTATAATTGATATTCCGAATTCAAAAATGATGTATATTTTAAAAAATCCCAAACATAAAAGTTTCATTAATTAATTTTATAATTAATTACCGTTGTCACAACAAATAACGTGTTTTTAAGAAACAATATATATCAAAAGATTTACAATTGAGTATGTCCAATTTCAAAGTGAAATTAATTATAATGAACACCATTGGATAAAATGGTAAAAATATATTCAATGTATAATTTGAAACCACTAAATAATAAAATTTATCACTATAAATTATTTTGATTAAAAAAATTTTGTTTAAGTATTTTTCACTATTCATAAAAATTGGATATTCTCAGAAAAATACCAAAAATTCAACTTAGGATAATTTAGATATTCCAATTCCAAAAATGAAGTCCATTTTGAAATATAAAATATATATCATTTCAAAAAGTTGGTATTACTATTCATAAAGGCTAGTTTGATTGGTTGTGGTGTGTTAGAACTCGATGTTGCGTACAACACACGCTATCGCGTTATTCAAAGAGAAGCGTACCATAAAAGATTGGGGTTTTACAAAACATATCATTTTTTGAAGAATCAATCTGGGCACTCCGGGCCTCAGAATTACGCCCCATTAGATTTCGCAGTCTGAAAATAATTCCCTATATATATAAATTATACGGATATTTTAGGACATTACATTTTCCCCACCCAATGTCTTTACATCCACAAATGCCAAAAGAATGGAAAAATAAATAATTGAGTCTACTAAGCACGAATCATAGCCTCACGTTCCCATGTGCACTCCTAGTGTTTCCAGGGCTGCCACTAAACTCGGCTTTGGGGGATCCACCATCCACAAAGGACTATCTTCCCCCAATGCCTATTAATATGACATCTAGAAGTAGAAATACACCATAACTAGAATCATTCCTAGAGACCTTGGGTCACACTATTTTATTTCATGTAGCTACATCCTTCTCATTTCTTCCTAATCCAAGAGCTTAGTGGGGGCCACAGTGGGGTGCTGGTTGTAAGATATCAAAACCTATACCACATTCTGCTGTCATTCACTGGTTGTATTTACTCATCTAATGAATTTTCAACCACAAAGGTTCTCTCTATCACCCAAACATATGTCGGAATAAAATAGGAATAGTGATAGCTCGGATGTCCCTAAACACATATCGCTCTGAGGTCTAATCCTTGAAGCACTGTTCATATCATATTGATCGAGTACCTGTAATGGTTATGAAACCTTGAAGAATAATCAGTTACTGACACGTTGACTTGTTGAAACATTATAAGCTATTTGGAACACAAACCGCTTACCTTTTATTAGAAAGATACCCCCTTATCTGAAGATGTTTCTCAAACTCTATCCACGGAAAAATTCATCTCATTGTATGATATGTGTAATCTAAACCCTACAATTTCCCTACTACGCCATGAAGAATGATCACAGACAGGTCTACCATATGATCGGATGGTGCCCTAGCTAGAGGGAAACCCGGTCACCACCTCAGGCCAGTCCTTAGCCGTGTGTGTGTCAGGCTCACCTCGTAACATTAGGGGTTTCGGTCACAAGAACTCATGTAAGGAACTGAGCATATAAGCGTCCACTACCAATATCCCTAGATCTAATTATTATCCAACAGGTAGTGGTATCACTACGACACCACCAGAAGGTACGTATCTCTAATAATAGCCCTTGTACTAAAGCCTCATGACACCATGTACAATCCTCAAGGTCACACATTGGAATCCTGGATGGCGGTCTCTGTGAAGGCATCTTGAAACAGAATCAAGATGAACCACAATCACTAAGTTATACCTGGTGATCTGACTCAAAATATATTAATGTAAAACATTTCCAAAACACACGAAATTTTTGATTTCATACACTGAGTAAGAAATCAGAATTCCTTGTCCCGGCGTATGGATACGTCGACCACCACACCAACACCGGACACCCCAAACTGCAAACCATAATGAAAATACATAAAACAGTTTCTCAATCAGAAATATTAGAGTCCAAATTCTTCCGTAGAACGGACTCCTCTGATTCTAATATTTTATAACCTGTCCCCTAGGGCCCATGCAGTGACTACCCCAAGCCCACCTTCAGTTGGACATGGGTTAGTGTCTAGCACTAGAAATATGTTCCACTAAAATGGGAAGGCATTTTCTTTAAAACAATATAATCAAAAAGTCCATGAACACAATAAGATGAATCAAATAAGTAAAACTACAGTAGTAAAAGTGTTTAAATAATGTAGAGGTGGTTAGAATAATATCCCAACAGAAAAGGTAAAACATCAACTAAAAATAGGAAACATCTCCTTCAATCATCCACCAGGATCCTAGCACATGGGTGGGTACAAATATTCGTGTGGATCTCATCATCCACCGGTCTCCATTATCCACATCAAGTCATGTCTCCCATAATCTCAATCAAGACTGCATGTCATCTGCACAAGACACAACAACGTGTGGGCGAAGCCCGACCATGGGTGAGTATAAAAATAACCAGTAGGTACCTCGAGACCCCTGAAGTTCTCTCATAATTCCACCAACAGAAACTAAAAAACATTATCTTGATCACAAGAATAATGTAGAAGACTCAGCTCAAACTAGATATACTCATCTCACCCACAATGAAACATAAGGCCCCAACCTCATGGAATTTCAATGATTTCAAAATAAGGTTCAAAGCGTAACTCAAGAATCAGGAGTACGCACTCCATGAATTGTACATACCTAATGGAACCCATCTGAGAGATGTACTTCTTCAGGTACAACTAAATGATTCCTAATGGAATGTTTGAAAGGAAGTTCTCTATTGGGAATATTTTGATTTAACTGCATATATTACCCATCACTAGTGGTCTCTAGTCACAGTCATGCACTCGAGGAAAGACCATGGGAAACCACATGAAGAGGCCCACTCCTAGAAACTCTATCCTGCATTCAATGGACCTAAAAATCCCCTGAAGGACATGTTCCACAACGCTACTCAGAGACATGGGAGTAATAATCCATATGTGAGGTCCTACACCCTACCCGATATGGTAGAACAACTCAGGTAGTTTTTTTTGTGGGGGACCCACACCCTAGTTTGTCATGGGAGTACTGAACCAATGCTAGGGGACCTTCACCCATGTATTCCATGGGAGTACCGACTCTATGTGTGAGGACACGCACCCTACCCTGTAGGAGGGTACAACTCTATTAGTTTGTTCGTTTTGGGGGAATTGCTCCCTAGTACATTAGGGGAGTACCGACCCTAGGCTAGAGGACCCGCACCCTTTCCCAGTATGGGAGTACCAACCCTATCTGTGAAGACCTGCACCCTAGCCATTAGGGGAGTACAACTCTGGTAGTTAGATTGCTGTGGGGGACCCGTTCCCTAGTACGTCAGGGGAGTACCGTCCCCAAGCTTGAGGACCCACAACATGGCATGGAAGGGGAGTACCGAATCTGATGTATCACTGTATATGGAGGATACATACCCTGGGTAGACAGAGCAGTACACACTCCTCACATAAAGGACTCACACCCTACCCGGTAGTGGAGTATATGACTCTATGTGAGTTATGTATGGAGGAATCACACCCAAGACTAATAGAAGATAACTGACTCCAAATTTAGAAAAACCAATATGAAGGAAACAAACCTGTAATCTGGATGTGGGGAGTCTCGTCTCTTTCGAAGGAGAGGAGTCAGAAATTCTTGAATCATGAGTCATCATGGGAGTAGCCATCCTAAATCTCACTATAATAAACACCATAGTTCTTCTCCTCCAGTTTTTAGTCATATCTCGACTACCACGAATTTCCATAAGTATGTATCCAAATGATCCATCATGTCATGAGGTTTCCAATGCAACATACAATGTGTCAACCCGAAACCCAGTTTGTAGGCTATAGGTATTTTAAGTATGAGGGCCCACTGGGATTCGAATACATTCCAACCATAAAAAGTTAAAACTTTATATGAAAGTCACATGGAGTAAATCAACATTAATGTCTCCATATAAGGAACCCATCAACACATAACGATTGTAAAGCAGACATATGGTTCGCACGATACAGTCAATTTAGGGTAACTATGCCCGAGAGGGGAATGAGTTTGGTTTGACCCATAGTGGCTTGGCTGAGCTGTGGTGGGCTCTAAATGATGACTAGCGTGAAATGTATGGGGTCACGCAATATTTAACTCTCTAACGGGGCCTTTATTTGCATCCCTAGCTGGCATCACCCCGCCACCCACAGAACCCACAAGGAGTATGTCCCCAGCATCAATTCCACTTTGAGCCACATCTCCCTGAAGCGCGGTGCACGGTAGTGTGCCACCTCTACTTCCGTGGTCGTCTGCTGCATGACTTCTATACAAAAACTGCAGATATAGAGTTGATGGAAAGAATATTCATCTTTCAATGAAGCCGCTGGAGTTCATCTATCCCTGTTCATTTCCACCTGTACATCCATCTCTGTTGGTGGAAGGTGTCGAGTCACTTCACCAGAGATTCCTCGTTTGATGAAGTTGTGCCAAAAACTCCACCACGAGACCCATTTAAATAGATGGAGGAAATAGCGAGTATCACACCGATGAAGTAATGAGGTTCCTTAATTTACATAATTAATGAGTCACATTAATTTCAAGAAAGGGGATTACACAACCAATATGTAACTAAGTACTTAATATCCCACTCATACAGCATAATAAAATTGGGAGACTCTCTTTATCCATTTCAATCCCCCTCTATAACTCAAATTAATTTTGTAATCTCATCTTGGGTTTTGGGATATTTTAAATTTCATTATAGGTTCTCACACAAATAATTCACTAACGGTTGTCAGGATAAAAAAATATGGTTTTTTTATGCAAGAAACCCCATCAACCATCATATTGGGGTTAACCTATGCGAACTACCCGAGTAGGGGTGGTGAAAAACTAGAACCTTCATGGGAGGGTCAAACCATTAATTATTCTCGTTTATTCCATGTTCTGTAATATTTGTTTAATTTAATTATCTTGTGTTTTGTAATTTCATTCAGTTAGGTTTAATGTGGTAGCATCTAGGAGTCTGACTCAAGGCTTCCACCCTGAAAATAATGTCAGGTTGTCTCTTTCCCTATATTTAGTTTTTCGACGACTATTTATATTTTTCCAAGCATAAATGATCTCTAGTGATGTTTAACTGTTGGGGGAGTTCCAACATGTTAGTTCATTTTGTGTAATGTCTGTTTCTTTCATTTTGAGGTTTCTTTAGCCTTACTGAATATTCATTTCATTTTTCACATATATATTTATTTTGATATAATTAAAATGGTTTTTGAAAAAATCGAATTTAAATGAATGTTCATATGAAAAACTTTTTCATTGAATTGGATTTTCAATCATTTTTATGAGTTTAACTGATTTTTGAATTTAGTGACCATGAAACACAAACTCATAATATTTTACCTATTCTAGTAGGTATTCAAAACCACATTGAAATATTCATAAAAAACCTACAGATTCTTGAGGGAGAAATTTATTTTACATGAGAACTAGAGTTTGTTAATTTTCTATTTGATGGATTAAGATTTCATGACTTTTTTTTAATATGACTGAGGAACTACTTTGTCTAGACACAAATTATCCTGAGACATACCTTTACATCTATCCGTCATAAGCCCTTAGATTCTATGAATTCCCGTATACGTTTAATACACATTACATGCCAATTATTCCTTTCATACATGCACTTTTATAATTTTTTCAATGATATGTCAAGATTAAGTGTGGGGGAAGGGCCAATCATGTGAGTTATTTGGCATGTGATTCATTTGTGGGGGGTGTGAGGTGTATTGCATAATTTTGGGATAATTATTATCTAATAATTGTGCATGATTAATCACTCATTATGATTCATTTTCTTCATCCAGTTCTTCTAAAAAAGCGAAAAAATAAAAAAAATGATGTTATGCCTTTGTAGATAATTAAAAAAAATGATTTCGTGTCTTTCTAGAGATTTAGAAAATAAAGAAAAAAGGGGTTTAATATGAATTATATCATTAATTTCAATCACCAATTTAATGATGTACCTTCTCATGAAAAAGTTCTGGTGTTGTGTTTCACATTCTCAAGGTAGATAGAGTGAGAAATTTCTCGTGGTTTCACATTATTATTCATGCATTTAACATAAAAGTCAAAACACCTATTTCTAGATTTTAATTCTTAAATAATTTACCCAACAAATCAAAGCCACAAAGTCATTTATAACTTTAATTTAATCCCTCATGATTGAAATTTTTTTCATTTTTCGAGCTGGTGGTAAATGATAATTTCTACAAGCTTATGGTGATATACGCAACATTCAAGAATGAGCATAACTATAGAATTAAATTCTCTTGAGTGAAGAGTAACATAAATATTAATGTGTGGTAGGTTGTGATTGTTCCATTCATAAATTTATGATTCATAATAAATTTAAATTTGATGAATGAATGTTATTGGGAATTAATTTTCATTTTGGAGACATGATAGAATTCAATTTTGGGAAATATTGTTTACGTTTTCTCATTTTCTATTATTATGGGAATTTTGATTTTAATATATGATAATTGCTCAGGAGTTCAATGGTTATGTGTGGCAGGTAAATGAAAATCACATTTTCACAAATTCTATTCCACATTTAATTTATTTAAACACACAATTGAGTTATTTAATGGTAATTTATCACGTTTTAGGAGTTTCTGTTATTTTGAGCTGAAATGAGAAAATGGACTAATTATGGATTTTTAGTAGTTTTAATAGCATAAATAGTTCGGTCATATCATTTTCAATTTACATACAAATATTGGGATTACTTTTCTTGGAGTAACCCTTAGTTTTTGGGTCAAATATTTTTCAATAGGAGTAGAGATTGATTCGAAAATATAAGTCCACCAAAAAAGTGTTCATTATGAAGATTCTTTAGGAAAACGTAGTCGACCCCACTTCTCTAATGTAGCCATAAAAATATATTTATTTTTCCAGATCAATTAATTATACTTGGATAAGAAATAGAACATAGTAATACACATCCATGATAAATTTAAATAGAAAAGTCATTCATTAAATAATCCACTGAATGTGTCAAACATGGAGAAAAATTAGGATACAAACAGACAAGAAAATTGGTGTTCCGTAATTAAATAATAACTATCAAAACATGTTTCCAAATAATATGAAATTATATTTGTAAATAGATAATTAAATTTGGAACAACTCACAAGAAGACTTGAGATGACTTATTCTACCATTCAAGGGGCTACGTAACGTTTAACTCAAGTAAACATCGTGTACCTGTCGACAGCCAGAAAAAATTATTTTGATGTGGATGTAGAGGGAAACATGGAGCTGAAGTACACGACATGTACCTCAGGTAATTATCATGATGTCGTCGGAACACAGAAAAATTATTGCTATGATGCCCTATTTTTACGGATTTTTCATTATAAATTAAGGCCCCAACCACCCTCTAAAGCATTCTGGGCACTCTAGGGGATCCTGGACAAGAGGGTGTTGTAACCATGGAGATCCGCTCAAGAGGAGAAGAATTAAAAGATTTAATCAACACCTGATTAAATAAAATTCCATGTTTTGGTGGGAAGTTAAGATCTGAAGGTGTTTTACATTTTAGTTTGTTGTTTTTATTGTGAAAACTTTTCTTTTAAATTATTATGGAGATTGGTTGCTGGATTTGAGGAGATCCTTTTCACTGTTGTTTTCAATTTCTTCTAAATTAGTATGGAATGAATTTCATCTTATGTAGGTAAAGTGTATTATCCCATATATTAATTTTCCATGGATATATTTCTCAATTGACAACAATGGGTTAAATAGGTTTTGGTTACTCAGAGATCTTCGTGTAATCGGATCACATTCACAAGAAGATCGGCACACATGTTTGAGTTTTCATCATGGTTTCTAGATAATTTAGGAGTATAATTTTATTTATTAAGTTATATATTGTATAATTAAATTTTAATTCATTTGGAAAAATTATTAATGGAATTTATCAAGATCAATTCTTGTCCACCGATGCCTCTTTTGTTTGACTTATTTCCAGTATAGTTTCATTGGATTTGTAATTACTAACATAGATTTATGGATGCATATTGATTTGTTTAAATAATTTATAATAATCCATTTATATTTGTATGGTTTATTTATATTTGTGAGAATAATGAGGACCATTCATATAAGAGACCACCTTTCATTTGAGCCTAGGTTGTGCCACTGTGATACATTCTTAGGAAAAAAAATAACAATCGAATCTTGAAATGAAACTGAAATCCCAGTCATCTAAAATCTCATTATGTTTTCAGTCAACCATAACATATTGACATAACAAGAACCTAGAATTATAGAATGTGATATCCCTCTTAATTACATGTCACCAAAAGTATTAGTTTACATCCCTATACATCTTCTATCTTCCAAGATGAATAGAATATGAATAAATATGAATATCCAATGAAAGATACTTCTCCAAATATGGAATGGATAGAAGACTAAAATAGTTCCAAAACATTAATATATCATCATATTCATGGATAAACTCAGGAAAATTTATAACATTATTTTTCATCACTTTATCTTCCTTCTTTTCATTATTAATCTTCAAAAGGATAGGGGGTTGAACATTTATTTGATGAAAATAATATTTTCCCCTTCTGTTGGAATTTCTAGATTTTTTAATTAAAATCCAGTAGTATCAAATTTTTTTTATAATCATCATGGATAAGTTAGCATTACCCCTTTGACATAAAGCATAAACCACTTTTTTAGCCTTCTTAGGGTGGTAATGTATTGAGAAATAATAATCCATTATCAGCTAAAACCATCTTCTCTAGTGCACGTTCAAATCCTTATATGTGAATATATATTTCATAAATTTATGAACAATATATTTGTCTCGCATTTCTCTATAAATTTAATTCATCCAAATCAATTATGCATTCATAACCAATAATAACATCAAATCATGAGTTTGGTAATTATTCTCCAGAATCATCAACTATTGTAAGGCATATGATATAACCATTTTATTATAAATATGACCACATCCAAAACCATGTGTGGATGAGATAATATATATTATGAACCCTTATACAATATAGTAATGTAAGCATTGATACACTGACTACCCTTCTTTTAAATTCCATACAATTTTCCTCTCATTCATTTGTCATGAAGAATTTGAAAACCTTACGAGTTAACCTGGTCAGAAGATTTCTTAGTCATTATAAATTCCTCAAGAAGAATCGATAATATCTACAAAAACCATGAATCCTATGATTCTCAATCACCATCATTGGTCTAGGACAACATTCAATAGCCTTCATCTTTGAGCGATATACTACTACACCATCTCTTAAGATTATGTGACCAAAAAATGAATAATTTTATAGCCAAAATTCACACAATGTAAATTTTTCATATAAATCCTCCATACATTAGTTCTTTAGTAAACATTTCATGCAGTTCCTTGATATTTGAATAAATAAGAATATCATTAACAAGTCGACGTAATCCCTAAATTCTCTATTCATTAAACCCATGAAGATAGTATGGGAATTTGTATGAATAAAATGAATACAAATATATTAATTGTGTTCATACCGTATAAATAATTCTATATTAGTTATATGTTATTTATTTACCCTCAATTTATGATGTCCAAAATGAAGGTCAATAATGGAAAAGTATTAAGATCCACATAGTTGATCAAACATGTCATTAATATGGGATACATGATACTAATTATTGATCGTGATCCTCTTCAACTCCCGATAATCAATTCAGAGTCACATTAATCAATATTATTTTTGAAAAAACATATGGATCACCCCAAGGACACACACTTTTCCTAAATAATACATTATCTATGTTTTGATGGAGTTTCTTCATCAATTAATACTACTCAATTTGAGGCACCCTCTAAAGAGACATTGATATTGTAGTGGATCTAGGTAAATGGTCTTTTGAGGACTAAACTTCATGTTTTGGTCGAAGGCTAGAAATCCCTTTTAAAAATACTTCAAAAAATCCAAAATAATTGGAAAATCATCTATTTCGATTTTATCACAAACCTTTTAATATGAAAAACCTTTTTTAATGGGAATTAAACCCATACATTTGATGTAATCTCCATAGGAAGTACATACTTATCATCACATGGATATATGATCATACGAGTGTTTGAAATATCATTATTAATTTTCATTCCAGAAAAATTGATTTGGGATTTATAAATATAAAGACAATACATGCCTATGATGACAAAAAAATCATTAAAATGAAGAATGACAATATTTTCTAGAAACACATTCCCAAAATCCTCAAATGGAGAGGAATCATAGACTTGATATGGAATCATCATACCATTAGGGGTTTGCACTAACAATTCTACATCTACTTTTATTTCGATTTTGAAAACCCTTTTAAAATTAATTAGATATGAATGTGTGGGTATATCTAGAATCAATTTGGACATTATTAATTATAGAGTGGATGGTATGTGTATCTTTCATCACATTATTGTCACAAGACTCCAAAATATTGCTTTCATTAAATTTACACTTGTCCCTTATCATAATAGGTTTTTTATATCCATCATCATCACCAACCCTAGGGTTTGGGAGGTGGTTAGTATATTTCCCATTAACCTTATACTTGTAGTAGTGAATTTTTAATGGTTCATTTTGTGTCTCCATTCCCTATTAATAATGTTGGCTAACAAAATCCCATCATATAGATAATAAGATTCCCAATAAACATTCCTTATAATCTTAAATGATTTATTAGACGCCTTATAAAAATTCCTTCCATGGTTTTTCCTACACATAGAGTATAAATGGAAAATCATATTCCTCTCTTCAAATTTTTAGATTCAACATTAAATAATATCATTATGTTCTTTTAAAAATGATGATATTGAAATTTGACACCAAAAAATATGTAAACATTCATAGCACAAAAAAAATATCTTTGTAACAGCTAATGGATCTTAAAGGGAATTACCTTTTGAGACTTGTATTTAAGCCACTAAATAACATATCAACTTTACATTAAAAATGAATGATAATTCCTAACGTATAACACAAAATCCTTTTGAAATTAGCCTCATTCATACCAATAGCTACATCACCGCTGTACTTAAAATCCAGGAACCCCGTATCCATATTGTATAAAGAATAAGAATAATGTAATAATGGAAAAATATGTTTTTGAACACATCTCAATGCATGGATACAATATCATATTGTTGAAATGAATTATTGATTAAAGTCCACCAATTTTATTCTTCTCCTTATAACAGATAGAAAACCATAATGAATTCCTCAAGTTCCGAACTTTCTAGAATAGATATTACCTAGCTAGTGGTACTCATCCATTGTTTTGCAACAAGTAGATCAAAAGACCCTCTGAAATTATCCGATTTTTGACTTATGAAAGACTCTAGAGAATTGTGTTCCCTCCTTTGTTCATTTGGATGTCCAAAATGATTCAGAGTTTGAAAAAAAAATTTGAGCATTGAAGTGATGATTTTCTTTCCAACTCCCATAGAATTTTGTTGCTAAGGAGGAAATTTGTTTCATTTTCCATCACAATCATCATTAATGTGGTTCCATCAGCTTCCATCCATTTTCATAAATTGAAATCAATGAGTAATAAATAGTTATTATATTGATGACCTAAAAAATCATGAAAATCCACATATAGGATGTGCTAATTATGGAAGCGTCCATATTCTAGGAAAAATTAGGGTTATCCATGGTTATTCATATGAAATTTTTATATAATTACATCATGAGGGAATATGAAGTGTTTGTGAAACTCTAAATCATATCTCTTGAGAGTGTCAATATAGGCGTGCTGTAAAGCCAATTGTGGTGTACAATATTTCACCTTGTCGGGCCCATAAAATCATGTTGGAGTTGTTACCCATAGATACATATGTGACTTATCCATGTCTAAATGTAGTATCCATTCATGGACATAAATCTCGGAAACCCATCACTCTATCCTCTACCAAAATTCAAGTAAATTTCCCTATATTTTTTCATATCCTAAGAAATATCCCTATAAAATTCCATAGGGTTCTCAGTAATCTTTTCTTATACTAGCTTCCAAAATTTTAAAAACAGTTTAACTAATACCAACTAAATAAACCCTGTCATTTTATACATTAATATTAGATTAGCTTTTTGGAATACATAAAATGTTATTAAAAAAGATGCCAAAATAATGTACTTGTTTAGTATATTTGGAATAACGAAACCATAGTCACTGATAAATATGTGAGTTTCATTATCTCTAACTAGTTTTTTATTGACTGTAACACTTCTTAGACATACAAAAGATATTAAATATTTTCATAACCTGTTGAAGGAAATCTAAAAATGAGTTCATGAAAATTCATAGAACGGGTAACCAAGGTAGTTATATCATCATAATCATGATCATAAGGGTATGATACCATGATAAAGAAAAAATAGGATCATACCAGGCATATCAAAGATCGTATACATGAATTAGGCCTTAAATCTTGGTATTTCATAAGACCCGAATCATAAGGAAATTAAGAACAAATTCCATGAATGAATAACATTGTATGAGAGCACAAAATTATGGAAGAAACATATGAATATATAGTATTATTTCAATAATATCCAAGGAATCTCTTCCAAGACCATATTTCTTGTATAGGTTCACTCCCCATACCATATTGTTAGTCAAATTTCATTCCCATGACCATATTTGTAGTAGTAATTTAATCCTCATTCAAAATTAGTAGTCTTGATTCACACCATGTCCATCTTAGTAGTCATGGTTCATTCCACAAACAATTATAGTCTATCTAATGAAATATAAAACTTTACCAAATGCATTGGGTGAATATATAGGTCAAACTCATATCATAATGATCTTATACATACATGCCCCAAAATATCATAATTAATCATATAAAACCCTTGAAATTAAATTTGTATAGTAAAAATGTAATCATATCTTAGACTGTGAAAGAATAGTGGATTAAAAATGATTTGATCATAAAAATAACCATGAATGTAACTGGGTTTCAAAATCATATAACACATAAAAAAGAAACATGTTTTACAAATAAATTTCCATAAAAACATAATCCATTCAGAGAAAGGATATGAATGGAAACATGGAATAATTTCTCTAGAAAGCCCCGAGTAATACCAATTTATGATATCAATGAATTGGAAAAATAATTATAGATCATGTATAATCATTTAATCAGTAAATATTTTTTCTTTACTGAAAAATTCTATTTAATACATAATACCTTTGGAAAACATTTTTCATTTAAAATATCATTGAAAAAAATGAATTGAAAATATTAAGACATTTTCAAATTACTTTTACAGGATATTGTGCTTTAATGATCATTCAAACATATTTTTTTATCAATTTTCAACACATGGGTTTTGAAAACAGTATACTCTTGAATAAAGAGATAGACAACCAGATTCTACGTAAAAAAATAAAATAAGTAGAAAAGAGTGGGAAATAGTCTTAATAAATAAGGATATATTGAATAACCCTTGTGGAATAAAATTCCTGAGTTTTTATGATATATGGATCATAATAATTCATGAAAGGAAGCATAAATAAAAACAATCTTAAATAGAGATGGGTTTATTTAAACAGAATCTTATAACGTCATATCATGTGATCTTAATCTCCACGTTTAATAGTGAATGCATGAATCTGGATCATAATTTTAGGTATAAACCATTATTTTGGGTTGTTATTGAGGAAAAAGAATGAAATTGAAATTTTCTATGTAAATTCTATTTACATTTGAGTACACATCATGTGTCCAGTTATTGCGTACCACCACATACTGGCTATATAACAGTTGAGTAAATGACCATGTAGGTGACATGGCATACTGCCAAAAGTGGGGGTCAGATGAGGCACGTACAAGACCTGTACATTAAATTAACAAGCTATGTACTTTTATTTTTTATTCTATTAATCAGAGAAGGGTCATGTTTCATGTCCAAAAAACCTTTCTCATCAATGTGTTTTATACATGAGAGAGATGGAACACAGAAAAAGTTCGAACCCCTCTCGATTATGCATCCGACATCCGATTGAGACGTCTTCTGGTGTTTTGGATTCCCACCGGTGAGTTCTCAATTCCCCTAGAGTCTTTTTCCAGATTCATCCTATCTCATGAGTATTTCATGGATGACCGCTTTAATCCATTTTTAGATATTCTTTGTTATATGTCAATTTATTGGTTGACATTATGAATTATTGATCATACAACATCATGGTAGGTGGTTTGTTCCCTCCTTTAGTCATCATTGGATTATATATGCTTAATGTGCATAATACCCATGTTTGGGATTTTGTGTGTTTTAGATTTTATCCCTATTTAATAACTTATATGGTTTCATTGATAGATAAAGGGCAATTGATTATGCATAAGTTTTCACAACTTTATTATGAGTGTATTCCAACTATTAGATTGATTATGGATGTTTAGTCTAGAATTACGGTTAAGAATTATTTTTTTTGTCTAGTGTTGTTAGGATGGAGTTACTAATTATAAGAGATGTATGTGATTTTCAATATGAATGTATGGCCATTGAAATTTTTCTATGAGATATTCCAATGTTATGATCATTTATATATATTTTATGTTATCATGACCTAGAGGTATTTACTTTGAGACCTTCTAAGTGGTCATAGACAAGAGGGGATAGACCTTGAGAACTACCTAGAGGGTCATCATTAAATTAATGTTGGACCCTAGGGAACTGACTGTGAGAGCTGACTTTTTGTTGTTATAGTTTATTTATTCAATGTTGACATTTGGTTATTAACATATTGAGCTACCCAGAGGTCATTTATAATTTATCGATACCATGTGGACCCCTGGGTATTGACCGTGATAGCTGCCTAGTTGGTCATTTGTAATTGATTTAATGATATGTTAAACCATAGGGGTTAAACTATAAGAACATTCCTAGAGGGTTTCTTATTAATGATTGAATGATCATGACATGTATGCCATGCCAAAGAAAAATCTTGGACTCAGAATTTCTGGATTGTATAGTTGGTCATATTAGACATATGTTTCTCAATACATAGGGGATATAGATGTTATTCTAGATATCTGGATTTAATTATTCAATGGTTTTAATTATCAATAAATGTAAATGAATGTAATTAAAGATGATAATATTGTTTAATTTTGAGTACTTCCTTGTTTATTACTTCATTTCTGCATATTACCTACTATATAAATTAATTTACAGTTAGCTACAGATCTTTTGGTGGTTGCCTACAAGGATTCATCTCACATATAGTTTTGGTAATGATTTTGTACCCTACCATAATATGTGGTTGCAAGTATAGACAATGGAAAGCACCATACTTCATTTGGTACTTGATTTTTGTTGGAGATGAAGAACATGGGACAAAACTGTGGCTTGTGATGCTATTGGAGATTAAATACATTACAGAAATTTGGTTTCTATATTGTATTTATAGCATGTTTATTTTTTTGGATGCTTTCCTAGATACATGTGACATGAACTAAATATTTGATCCAGATGTTATATTCGGATAAGTATTTCATTGTTTACCTCTATTGTATAGTATTTCTTCATCCATTTGTTTAACTAATTTTGATTCTAATATGAATACAATACCAATGAGGAAATATTTTCTCCATTATCAGACCTTTTCCCTATCTGTAGACTGTAGCCTATGTCCTTTTGTGAAATTATCTTGAGGTTATATGACCAACTGGGTATGGGGAAGCATTGGGTGTCACCGGGAATTGGGATATTACCAATTGGTATTAGATGAGTATCTTTTGTTCTTTGTCTTACTATTTGGATCCTATAGACATGGATAAGAAGGAATTGATAGTTGGTAATAAACAGTCCATGGGAGTAGCTATCCCATGTACATTGAAAAGCCAATGTTCCTTGAATATATAAATTTGTATAGTTTTTCAATTTTTATATTGATTTGATATCAATATTAGGTGATTCAGATATTTTGTGATGTAATGATCTATATAATTGTTGTTTTATTTTTGGTGTAACTCAATTAGAGGAGTGTATTCCATAACACTAATAATAAAGGATCTTTCTATAAATCACATGTCATGCATTGTTGTTATGATATTTAGGATGCATTACTGATTACATGATGTTTTGGTAGATATTTCTCTAGAAAAGAATTATATTGATGAAGATTACATGATTGAATAACTCTTATTTTTATTGGGTACTGGAATATTTAATGTTTCAATTGGATGGATTCCAAAATTTGGTCCCTATGGTGTTATAGGCCCTCTTCGATCAGAATTTGGTGGATCAAGTTTGAATAGTAACTTAGTTTTTTGAAGTTATGATGTGAAAATGGAAGGCAAAAATTGATTTTTGGAGTTTATGGGACCTCACGGTTCATAATTTATCATGCCTTGGACAAAAGATTATGTTTTTTAGGGTTCTAGATAAGATTCATAGGCTTACTATCTGGAATACCAAACTACCCGACATGTGCTGTTATGAACACACGTTGTGTGTTCATCTTTTTTGGAAGAATCATTTTTTCATATGCCCACACCCTGTAATGTATATACTCATTTTGTAGTCCTAAACTATTTGATTGACTATGTGTGATGGGACATAGGGTTTAAAAATCATTGGTACAACATGTGATGTACTGTGAGTACACCACATTCTGTAGAGACCTTGTATCTAGCTGAGTTACTAATGATATAGGTGGATGTAACATAATTAGTACATACCATGGCATTGATAAATATTCCATGTAGTGTTACATTAGTATAAATCATGTGGATATGGATATGTGGGGGAATACCCCATGTCAACTTTACGAACATGGTCCTTCTATTGAGGTACAAATTCTTCTTATATTTTTTCATTGATTTTTTTTGAAATTACAAGGGTAATTTTGGAAAAGTAATGGAATCATGGGGTACTTTCCATGTATTATTTCAATGTATGATAGTAATACATGGAGTTTGGTCATGTTGGCAAGGAAAATAAAAAACCCCAACTACTTGTTGTTTACTACCTGGTAAAAAAAGTGTAGTCATGTTGACAGATTATGGAAACTATGTCGGCAGATGTTAGCCTCCAAATGAATTGTGAAATTATATACACACAATGTATGAGGACACAAACTCTGTGTACTTTTTTTTCTCCTTAAACAGGATTTAGGATCATTTTCATTCATTTTGGTCATAGGAGGAACCAACTTCGAAATGCAGTAACACCAGAAGGGGAATTGGTTCTCGGTTGAGCATCTGATCTCTATTTTGACCGTCATTGGTCTCGTTTGAACCCAATAGATGAGATCTTGATTAATCTTGATTTGTTATAAGTTATTTTTTTCATGAATAAATTATTTAATGTTGATAAAATATCCTTGTTTCATAGATCTCTATCATTCAATCTTTAATTGGAAGTAGAGGCTAGACAAAGAGAGTTGTATGACGAAGAGGTAGGTGTTCTTGGGAAAATAGATTAATGTCAACATATTGATATGTGTGATTATTCCACATACCCATGTATCGGGTGAATTAAGATTGATATTTTGAGAAATGTTGATACATAATGTCATTAATTAATTGAATAAATTATGTTAAGCATGTTTAGGCTTATTTGGTTTCATTAAGGGCCACCTTGTGGGTGCGTTTTCCCTCAGATGACCATTTTTAGCAGTTTGGACTAGGATTCTGATGGGCATGACATTGTTTTCTTTGAGGGTTAGTTTTAGAATGAAATTGGTTAAATAAATATCTCCATGATAATATGACTGTTAAATCATTGGGATAGATTCATTCACATATTAGTCTGTCATATAATTTTTCCCATTTGTGTTGATTATTAAAACCCATGTAATAGTGTATTTTACATGTGTTGGTTTTAATACGATGAAATGATTATATATCGAGCATGGACCTGAATATGATGAAATTATAATACAATGTGAATAGACCTGATACATTCTAAAATGCTGATACAATAACCTTTTCCTTAGATTTAATACGTTGAAATGCTGATACACCAGGCCTATACCTGATTTGAGTATGTCGAAATTCATATACATCGGGCATGGCCCTGACACATATTGAAATGAAATGACTACTGATGTATCTACCAATCCAAATCAAAAGATTGGATTAATTCTACACTTCTTTGATTAGATACCCTACTAAGGTATCTATTGTGTTTTCTTTAATAGGGGATTGACATGCTTAGGATGGATTCCAAGACTTATATAATTCAATGAATTTAAATTTATTAATGAACATTAAATAATTTTAAATGAATTCTAGTACTTGTAGTATTTTTTACTTTTCAGTACCTTCTTGTTTACTACATTACACTATTTTAATCTATTGTTTCATATACTCACTGTCAGATTGGAACCATCCTTTTGTCGCTACATACTGGGATTGATTTCTCACACCCTGTTTTGGTCATGTTTTAGGTCCCAAAATACTGTATTTATGCAGGGGTAGATAGGGTAAAAACTCCCAATAGAGGTACTTGATTGCTTCATAGGAGAAGTTGAGCATGGGACAAAGCCAAGGATTGCAATATTACTGAGATTCATTTTGTTTCACCAGACATGGGTATTGTATTTTATTTTCTTGTAGTGTATTACATTTTCACTATTTTATTAGAACATGTGACATGCTGTATTAGTTGGATGTTATATACCTTCTAATTACCTATATATTTCAATCATTAGTTGTTTACATCAAATGCATGTTGTTAACTGCTTCTACTATTATAATTAGTTGTTTCATTGTGTTACACAGTTCCATTGATGGCATAGTTTCCCCAATATTACACCATAGGCCCTTTATAATAGTTGGTAGCCTCTAGAATTCTAGGAAATGCGTTGAGGTCATGCGACCAACTGAGTACGGGTAAACGATAATGACATCTAGATCTGATGCGTTACAATGTTGTATCATAGGTTTGAATTCTGGATTTCATTACTATTTGGAATTGATATAAAGGATATGGATTTTGGTAATTTTATATCACCCCAACATTCCATGGTATGTTTCTCTTTTAACAATGCAACATCTTGCATTGTACAACAGATCGAGTTCAAACACACCACGACCAATCAAACTAGACATTAAGAATAATAATACCCAATTTTTTAAATTTTTTAAATTTTATTTTTCAAAATTCACTTCATTTTTGGAATCTTAATATCATAATTTTATTTGGGTGAATTTTTTGTATTTTTCTAAAACCATTCAATTTTTTTTGAATAGTGAAAATCAATGAGTTTTTGTTACAACCATATTAGTATTTAAAAAATTATTTATTTTAGATAAATTTATTATAAGTCAAAATAGATACATAAGATCCATATAAGTTCAATGTAATTCATTGGAGTCATTTTATAATAATTTTAGATATATAATGTTCTATTTAACTTTTTGTCATCTTTTACCCACCTTCGAGGAACATTTGAAAATTTTCATAAAACATAATTTTACCGCTTATGTGAATTGATTTTATAAAATACCAGAGACATAGTTGATTGGAGTAAGTAAAATTTTATTCAATAATATGACCTTTTTTTGGTGAATAGAACCTATTGACATTTATATACCACGGTTAAATGTAAAAAGGGTAATGAAAGGTTAAAATGATATCATAATTACCCTAAAAATGTCCAAATTCTATTAGATAGGTGTATTTCTAAAAAATCAACCTTAGGAATAAAATATTATCCTTTTGACCAACATGTATTAGATTAGTACATTTATTATTATTTAATTTAAAGAAGTGTTAAAAGGGTTAAATTAAAATTTTCTTTACAAAATCATTTTCTATATAGAGTAATTCATAAGATAAAGTTGACTATAAATATTGATTGGAAAGAAAAAAATATTTCCTAAATAATGTTATTTAATTTATATTATTTAGAAATTATGTAATTAAATTTATTTATGCCACAATGATGATGCAGTAATTACCAAATCAATGAATGATTAAAATAATTGATATTATAAATATCAAAAATAAATTTCAATTGATAATTTTGATGCATTCCATGAATTTTATAGATTAATATTATATGATAGGGTTAATATATCAATATATTTATTTATTCGAGATTTTTTACATGTATGTATCTACTAGGAGTTCTTTATCATCCACTTGTGTGTTTCTAAAAATCTATTTCAAAACATTTTGAATATTTCTTAATATATGGGATAAAGCCATTTATACAATTTATTTAATTTTTTTAATTTTTTAAAGGAATTATTTTCTCTCTTTCCAAACAAGGTACTTCATTAAGGTAAAAATGTTTTTTTAACTTATACGATAGATGTGTCTATGTTCTGCCGTTATAACATTTTCAATGTCTAGTGACCCGTCCCTTTCATAAATTAATATAACATCATTTCAAATATAAACAACATAATAGTATTAAAAATAGAGGATCCAAAGGTTTAGTGTCTTGGTATAACTAGGACCATACAAAACAAATACAACATCGATCATAAACATTCATTTAATTTCTTCTTCTATAGATTCTTATTGGAACTTGAACTCTCCCTAGTACATGAAGCCACCTGAGGATATACATAAAAAGGTGTGAGATGAAATCCAAGTAAGAGGATAGATAAGAACAATATATCCTGGGGTGAGCATAATTATACCATAGGAAAAAGATCATGAACATGAGAGGAGCATAAATAATAGACTTGAAATGTGGTAATGCATAAAAATGAAACATCATGTCTTAGTGGTTGACTACCACACATACTTGTGAACCAACCTAGAATCTTTTTCACCCATCATTTCATATTTACTAATGATATTCCTCACTTTACCCAATGCATTGGAGCGCTATATAATTCAGGGTGCACCCATCACATTTAAACATTCATATTACGCTATATAATCCCAGGCGCACCCGTCACATCATAATATTATCATTTATCAGGCTTGAAACAATGAACATATAACATAAATGTACATAACTAACCCATGAAAAGGAATGGGATTCATCTCATATGAAAACATTCATAAACGTTGGGTTAACAAAAGAAAGGGGGAACTACTTACTTTATACAAGAACCATCAACCTTGAATGAGAGCTAAAAGTTGAGTCCTTAAGAGAATAGTTCTTTCGGAAAACATTTGGTTTGACGTATAATTAATTAGAAAACATTTATATACAAGAAAAGGAAAGAAAATGATGAACAATTGATCTTTATGGAGTGACCATATCAAATATGTAGTGAAAGAGGTAGAACCCGAAGGAAGAGAATTGGGTTCAAGATTTTCCCCTTACCTTGTACCCGAATGCTTATTTCTATTTAATGTCCTGTATGATGAAATTATATTTATCCATTAGAAATCCATAACCATGTGTACATTAATAGGGTTTATTATGGTTTTATTATGTCATATTATGTGCCTTTGAATAACTTGTAGAGTTTAAAAACATTGTTCGGGGATGTTTTTTTATGGTTTTTCTTGGGTGGTTCAGTTGTATTCTTAAATTGATGTTAGGGTAGATCATGGGTAAACATCCATAAATGATATTACATGTTATTAGTTATATTATAGAAGCATTAATGAATTTATAATGAATTATATTACATCCTTGTGGGAGAATTATTAGATGATAATTAAATGATGATTGTTTGGGTTAATTTGAGCGGTTTTTGGATCACAACAAACTTGTTTTAACTTTTCACTTAGTAATATGGCCATAGGTTATTTCAAGAACATAAAACAGAACACAATACATATAAAATATTCAGTTTAAACCATAAAAATGGTTTCATGACCATATTTGAAGGTAGAAATGGAAGAAGAGAGCATGTCGTTTTTGAAGGTGATAAATTTAACACCTCATGAACAATGTTCCCTTTAATAAAATAAATGGAAGAGGGAAAGGGGGTGGGGTGATATAATATCCAATTATCATCATAAAATTCAATTATATTTATAATACTGGAGTTACAATACTGTTTATATGAATGGAGGTGGGGAGAGATCAAGAAATGAACTTGAACATGAAAGGAAAATAAATGAGAAGAGGGAGAGAAATTACCTCTTGAATCCTTCACTTGAGAACCTACTTAAGGGCCTAATCATGGTCTTTTGATGAAACCAAAAGCTCTTGGACGTGGTTAAGGGGATAAGGGATATGATTGGGTAGATATTATACAATTATGGAAGCTTGAGAGGTGTGGTTTGGCAAGAGGAGGGGGAGGGCTTATTTATACATTAGGAGGGAGGTGTTTTTGGTATAAAATATAAAATAAAATAATATATCAAGAGTTAGACGTGTAATAGTTGTTTTTTACCATCCTAAATCATATATAAATATAATATAATTCCTTTTATGATTTAATTATTCTTTATAATTCGAATTAATTAATTTATTAAAACGAATGTGAAAGGAAGAGAAAAAGACACTTTAAGAAATCATCTTTTGACTTTAGGCTTTGGAAAGTTCTTTTTAGGTTTGAGAATGGAAGTTATTGTATTTTATGAAACCATGTATTAAATATAATATAATTTGGCCGAAACTATGGTTCTAGAATGTTTATGGCATCATTACATCATTAATGATGCAATTTAGTATACACCGAATTTGCGAAAACTGTATTTTTTACTATTCACACGAAAATTGAAGTATTTCAGAAAAAACCCAAAAATTTACCCCTACCATTTTTCGACATGTAGAATACAAAAATAAATTCCATTTTTAAAAAATAATTTTCTACATATAGTAATTTAATATTTAATTAAAATCAAAATTTACTTAAAAAACAGTTTTTAAAAGTTTAAAATTATTTTATACTGCTTTCAAAAATTATGTAGGGTCTTATTAAATTATCTAAAACAATGATACATTGATTCAATAATTTATGAATACATTTTAGAGAATAAATATTCTTTTAAATTAATTAATTAATTATAATTAATTTTTTTATGACTTACAAATTACCAAAACGTTTACAAAGGTCAAATTGTCATTTTCTAAGATTTCTAAATTTTATTTTATTATTCATAGGTAATGTAACTCTTATGTTCAATGATTTACTATTCATAAGGGTCATATTACTATTCATAAGGTCATGTTACTATTCATAAGGGTAGGTCACTATTCACTAAAAATTATTTTTGATTCATTAGACTCCAAAGATCATCTTGAACACTGCCGTGTATATCATATTTTCAAAATTCCAAACATAGGAGTGACAAACATATGTTGAAAGGTCACTTATCACTTATTAGTTAACTATGTTGTTATTTCATGTTATTTTATGTCATTAATATAAGAAGGGAAATTCCATTGAAAAACTTTTGGTTGATACATTCTTCCCCCCTTAAGATATTTCACCCCAAAATTTCACTTTACACAAAAAGGTGAGGGTACTTCTACTTCATTTCCTCTTCTGGTTCCCAAGTTGCTTCCTCAATCTTATGGTTCCTCAACAACATTTTGACTGGATGAGTTTTCTTGTTGAGTATAACCTTATTTCTTCAATCCAGAATCTTTATTGGATGCTCCTCAAAGGAGAGATCATCTTCCAGCTGCACCACCTCTGAGTTTAGTACATGTGAGGGGTCTGGTATGTACTTCCTCAATAGTAATACATGAAACACATCATGAACCTAAGAAATATTCGGTGGAAGTGCTAGACGATAGGTCACATATCCTATGCAGTAAAGGATCTCAAAGGGGTCAATATACCTTTGGCTTAGCTTCCCTTTCTTTTCAAAGAGCATGACTCTCTTCCATGGAGATAAACAAAGGATGAATTTATCCCCAAAGTCAAACTCCAAGTCCCTTGGACGGTTGTCATCATAGCTCTTTTTCCGACTTTGAGTAGCATTGATGTGTTTCTGGATGACTTGAACCTTCTCTTTCATCTCTTGAACAAGATCAGGTCCATGTAGCTTCCTTTTTCCAACTTCATCCCAGCAGGTTGTAGTTCTACATCGCTTCCCATAAAGTGCTTCATACGGAGCCATCTGAATACTCGAGTGGAAGCTATTGTTGTATGTGTACTCAATCAATGGGATATGCTTATCCCATCCACCTATGAATTCTAGAGATTAGGCTCTTATAATATCTTCAATTGTCTGAATAGTCCTTTTAGACTGGCCATCAGTTTGGGGGTGATAGGCCGTGCTGAAATTTAATTCAGTACTCTAAGCATGTTGAAGGATCCTCCAGAACATAGATGTGAACCTTGGATCACGGTCAGAGACAATTGAGAGTGGAACACCGTACAATCTCACCACTTCCATCACATATATCCTTGAATGTTGTTCAAGTGTGAGATCTTCCCAAATAGCGATAAAATGGTCAGTCTTGGTGAGTTGATCAACCACAACCCATATCGCATTATTTTCCTTTGACGTCTTCGAGAGACCCATGACAAAGTCCATAGTAAAATTTTCCCATTTCCACATGGGTATAGGAAATGGATGAATCATACCTTTGGACATTTACCACTCAGCATTAACTTGCTGACATACCAAGAACCATGATATATATTCAACAATCTCCTTATTCATGTTATCCCACCAGAAGTGTTCTCAGAGATCACGATACATCTTGGTACTCCCATGATGGATAGAGAAAGTTGAGATATGTGCATTATCCAATAGCTCCTTCTTTATCCCGGGTGATGAAGGCACACAAAGCCGCGTTCCAAACCGAATCAGACCATCATCGTCGATATGGAACTCTTGCAGCTTCCCTTCCTTTACTACATTCACCCTCTTTTGTATCTCCAAATCATCCCTTTGTGCTTACTTAACCATTTCTTATATGGACGGTTGCGCAATCATTTGGGCATGGTAGGATGTTTCCCCTGCCATTCTGATTTCTAAATCCATCCTTTGCATATCCAAGAAGATTGGGTCTTTGTCAATCCGTAGGATGGATAGAGAAGCAGGTTCTTTCCTACTTATAGCATCAGCTACCTTGTTCGCCTTTCCAGGATGATAGTGAATTGAGAAATCATCACCCTTGATTAGCTCTAACCATCTCCTTTGATGCATTTTGAGCTCATTTTGTGTGAATATATACTTTAGGCTCTTGTGGTCCGTGTACAAGTCACACTTCTCTCCATGAAGGTAGTGCTTCCAGATTTTCATGGAAAAAATCACAGCTGTCAGCTCTAGATCATGCGTCGGGTAGTTCTGCTTATGGATATTCAAATGTCGTGAGGTGTAGGCTATCAAATTATCATTTTGCAGGAGTACACAACCCAATCCATTCATTGAACATCACTATATATCACAAAACATTCTCCAATTTTTGGTAGTGTGAGTACAGTTGCAGTTATCAGCCTTCTCTTTAGCTCCTTGAAGCTTCCCTCACATTCTTCTATCCAGACATACTTTACCGCTTTCCTTGTTAACTTAGTTAGCGGGCTTGACAATCGTGAAAAGTTTCTCACAAAACATTGGTAGTAACCAGCTAATCCACGAAAAATACGGATTTCGGTGACACTAGAGGGCCTAGGCCATTCCTCAATCACCTTTTTCTTTGAAGGATCCATAGAAATTCCCTCACTTGTGATCACATGTCCCAAGAAAGTGACTTTATTCATCTAAAAGTCAAACTTTCTTAATTTGGCATACAACTTATCCTTTCTCAAGGTCTCCAACACAAGTCTTAGATGTTCATCATGCTCCTCCTTGCTCTTGGATTAGACGAGAATATCATCGATAAACACTACCACAAATTTGTCGATGTAATGTCTAAAGACTATATTCATAAAATCCATGAAGATTGCAGGGTCATTAGTAAGTCCAAAGGGAATCACCAAAAACTCATAGTGCCCATACCTTGTTCGGATGGAGGTCTTCTGAATATCTTCTTTCTTCACCTTTACTTGATGATTTCCAGAATGAAGATCCACTTTGGAGAAGTATTGAGCTCCTATTAACTGATTAAACACGTCATCAATCCTAGGGAGAGGATACTTGTTCTTTATGGTGATCTTGTTGAGTTCTTGATAATCGATGCATAGCCCCATTGTTCCATCCTTATTCTTCACAAATAGCACTGGTGGACCCCATGGTTATGCACTAGGGAGTATGAACCCTTTGTCCAAATACTCTTGTAGCTGATTCTTTAACTCCTCCAGTTCGATAGGAGCCATCCTAAAGGGACACTTCGAGATAAGAGTTTCTCTAGGTATGAGTTCAATTGTGAAATCTACCTCACGATCCAAGGGAATTACGGGCAACTCATCAAGAAATACATCGTCGTATTCCCTCCTGATGGGAATTTCCTCAAGGTTGGAACTTTCCTTTGACTCAACCATTTGGGCAAGGTGTGCTTCTTCATAGGGAATCAACACCCACACCATTGAAGGATTTTTCAAAGGAGATTCATGATATTCCTTTCATTTGTAGAGGATCACGGGATGGTTCGGAATATGAAATGATATTTCCTTTTCCCGACAGTTGATATGTGCTCTATATAACGAGAGCCAGTCCATTCCCATTATAGCATCGAATTCCACCAATGGAAGTATTACGAGATTTTCTGGAAGAATATTCCCATATACGTAAAAAAGAGAAGAGTCAAACACTTGGTTTGAAATGATTGAACCACTTGGTGTTTTTATATATATCTATACTTCATGGTTTTGGGGCTTCGATTCTATAGTTCTAGAAAACTTGCAAGATATAAAAGAATGCGAAGAACTAGAATCAAATAAGACTTTTTCCATTCTTGAGTGAATAGGAAGTGTACCTTGTACGACATCATTATCATGATCCACCTCCTCATTAGTGATGGCCTATTCCTTCCCTTGTTCCATTGGCATTGGTGGTTGCTAACGCTGATTACCCTCGAGAGCTCAAGCATTAGTGCACTGGTTTGCATAGTTCCCTAGCTCCCTATAGTTTTAGAATTGATCCACGAATGGTTCTCTCCTTTCATCGGCTACATTATCCTTTCTTTTCATATATTTTCGACACTCTTGAGCATGGTGTCCTTATTTCCCACACTTGAAGCATTTCCCCGTCCCTTTGAGCCAGTTCCCAATGTGCATCTTCCAACATTTTTGGCGTGTGGGTCATTGAGTTTTCTTCCCACCATTATCATTAGATCCACTGTCTTGAAACTCCATCATTCGTTTCTTATCCCCATATCCATGGGATCATTCTCCAAACTCCATCTCTACTTTGAGAGCACACCGAACTACTTCTTCATAACTCCCAAAGTCTTGAATTGCAAGATCCTTTCAAAGGTGTGGTTTTAATCCACTAAAGAATCTATCAATTTTTCTATAGTTGTTGATAAAAAAACCCAAAGTGTACCTTGATAGCCTTGTGAAATTTTACTCATAGTTTGTGACATATTCTCCTTATTTTTTCTTGACCTCTATGAATTCTCTCTCTATTTTCATGTGAAGAGTTCTTGAGAAATACTTATTAAGAAACATTATCTTAATGTCTTCTCATTCCATCTCTTCAATTTTCTACCATGGCTTGGTGTTCTTAATCAAATCCCACCATTTATCAGCTTCTCCATCTAGACGATAAATGGCTAGAGTCACCTTCCCCATATCAGAACAGTGTAGAACAGAAAATATCTTTTCCATGGATTTGACCCACTGTTCCGCAACTAGTGGATCGGAAGATCCACAAAACGTTGGTGGTCGTTGACACGTAAAACATTCGATAGCTATTTTCTCCCTCTTGGTGAATGTGGAAGTTCCCCATTATTATGGTTATTATTCATAACATGAGACAATTGGGTAAGCATCAACATGATGTTTTGAACACCACCTCCCAAATCCTTGGGGATGTCGTTCGGGAAATCGTTGCATTGGCCCTCACATGAGTTGTTGGCCTGATTTTCTTGGTTCCCACCATTTTCTAAAATAGAAAAGGTTATAACAAAACATAAGTAATAAAGTCATGAATAAATTATTCATTTAAACAATTATACCAAAAACATAACATATGGGATCCCAAGGTATATGTTCTTGTGTTCATATTTGTACTTAATCTCATACTATAAGTTTTCTCTAGGGTTAAGTAATCCTAATTCCCAAATTTACTAAACCTTTCCTATGATACCAACTATAGCATCCCAGCCTTTTCATACATTACTAATAAATAATTTAATGATAAAAAACATAATAGTATTACACATAGAGAATACAATGGTTTAGTGTCTTGGGAAAACTTGGACCATACATAACAAATACAACATCGAGCATAAACATTCATTTAATTTATTCTACTATAGCTTCTTATTGGAACTTGTCCTCTGCTTAGTAAATGTATCCACCTGAGGATATACATCAAAAGTTGTGAGCTAAAATCCTAGTAAGAGGATAGATAAGAACAATATATCATGGGGTTAGAATAATCATAACATAGGCAGAAAATCTTGAACATGAGAGGAGCATAAATAATAGACTTGAAATGTGGCAATGCATAAAAATGAAACATCATGTCTTAGTGGTTAACTACCACACATACTTGTGAACCAAGCCAAAATATTTTTCACACATCATTTCACATTTACTCATGTGATTAATCACTTTACCTAATTCATTGAAGCTCTATATAATTCCTGGCGCACCTGTCACATTTAAACATTCATATTGCGCTATATAATTCCGGGAGCACTCGTCACATTATAACATTATCATTTGTCATGCATGCCACAATGAACATATAACATAAATGTACATAACTAACCCATGAAAAGGAATTTCTTTCATCTCATAAGAACACATTCATAAACTTTGGGTTCCCAAAACAAAGAGTGATCAACATACTTTATACAAGAACCATCGACCTTGAATGAGAGGTAAAAGTTGAGTCCTTAAGAGAAGAGTTCTTTTGGAAAACATTTGGTTTGACCTATAATTCATTAGAAAACATTTATATCCCAGAAAAGGAATGAAAATGATGAACAAATGATCTTTAAGAACTGAACATATCAAAAATGGAGTGAAAGAGGTAGAACCTGAAGGAAGAAATTTGGCTTCGATATTTTCCCCTTACCTTGTACACGAATGCTTCCTTCTCATTAATGTCCTGTATAATGGAATTATGTTCATTAATTAGAAATCCAGAACCAATTTTACATTAATAGGATTTCTTTTGGTTTCATTATGTCATATTATGTTCCTATGGATGACTTATAGAGTTTAAAAACATTGTTCGGGGATGTTTGTTTTTATGCTTTTTCTTGGGTGGTTCACTTGTATTCTTAAATTGATGTTCGGGTAGATCATGGGTAAACATCCAGAAATGATATTACATGTTATTAGTGATATTAATGAAGCATCAGTGATTTTATAACGAATTATATTAGATCCATGTGGGTGAATCATTATCTTAGAATTAAATGGTTATTATTTGGGTTAATTTGAGCGGTTTTTGGATCACAACGAACTTGTATTAACTTTTCACTTAGTAATATGGCCATAGGTTATTTCCAGAACATAAAACAGAACATAATACATATAAAATATTATGGTTCAACCATTAAAATGATTTTATGACCATATTTGAAGGTAGAAATAGAAGAAGAGAGCATGTCGTTTTTGATGGTGATAAATTTAACGCCTCATGAACAACGTTCTCTTTAATAAAATAAAAGGACGAGGGAAAGGGGGTGGGGTGATATAATATCCAATTAGCATCATAAAATTCCACTATATGTATAATTCTGGAGTTACAATACAATTTAGATTATAAGAGGTGGAGAGAGATCAAGAATTGAACTTGAACTTGAAAGGACGATAAAGAAGAAGAGGGAGAGAAATTACCTCTTGAATCCTTCACTTGAGAACCTTATTAAGGACCTATGCATGGTCTTTTGATGATACCATAAGCTCTTGGACGTGGGGAAGGGGATAAGGAAGATTATTGGGCATAGCTTAGACAATTATTGAAGCTTTATAGGTGTGGTTTGGAAAGAGGAGGGGGAGGGCTTATTTATACACGAGGAGGGATGTGTTTTTGGTATAAAATATTAAATAAAATAATATATCAAGAGTTAGACTTGTAATAGTAGTTTTTTTGACATCCTAAATCATATATTAATATAATATAATTCTTTTTAGGCTTTAATTATTCTTTATAATTAAAATTAATTAATTTATTAAAAGGAATGTGAAAGGAAGAGAAAAAGACACTTTATGAAAGCACCTTTTGACTTTAGGCTTTGGAAAGTTCTTTTTAGGTTTGAGAATTTAATTTATTGTATTTTAAGAAACCATTTATGAAATTTAATATAATTGGCCAGAAATAAGGCTCTCAAAAATTTACCCCTACCATTTTTCTAAGTGTCAAATCCAAAAATAAAGTCCATTTTTCAAAAATAATTTTCTACATATAGTAATTTAATATTTAATTAAAATCCTAATTTACCTAAAAAAACAGCTTTTAAAAGATAAAAATTATTTTATAATGCATTAAAAAATTACATAGGGTCTTATAAAATTATCTAAAACAATAAGACATTGATTAAATAATTTATGAATAAATTTAGGGAATAAATATTCTTCTAAATTAATTAATTAATTATAATTAATTATTTATGACTTACAAATTACCAAAACTTTTACTAAGATCAAATTGTCACTTTCTAAGATGTCTAAATTTTATTTTATTATTCATAGGTAATGTTACTCTTATGTTCGATGATTTACTATCCATAAGGGTCATATTACTATTAATAAGGGCATGTTACTATTTATAAGGGTATATCACTATTCACCAAAAAATATTTTTGTTTCACTAGACTCCAAAGATCATCTTGTACACAACCGTGTATGTCAGATTTTCAAAATATTAAACATAGGAGTGACAAACTTATGTTAAATGGTCACTTATCACTTAGTAGTTCATTATGTTGTGATTTCATGTTATTTTATGACATAAATATAAGAAGGGAACTTCCATTGAAATACATTGGGTCGTTACATTCTCCCCCCTTAAGAAATTTCACCCCCAAAATTTTATTTTACACAAAAAGGTGAGGGTACTACTCCTTCATTTCCTCTTCTGGTTCCCAAGTTCCTTCCTCAAACTTATGGTTCCTCCACAACACTTTGACAAGATGGGTTGTCTTGTTGCGTAGAACCTTATCTCTCTGATCCAGAATCTTTACTGGTTGCTCCTCATAGGAGAGATCATTTTCCAGCTACACCACCTCTGAGTTTAGTACGTGTGAGGGGTCTTGTATATACTTCCTCAGTAGTGATACATGAAGCACATCATGAACCAGAGCCATATTCAGTGGAAGTGCTAGACGATAGGCCCCATCTCCTATGCGGTCAAGGATCTCAGAGGGGCCAATATAACTTGGGGTTATCTTCCCTTTATTATCAACTCAAATGACTCTCTTCCATGGAGATATACAAAGGAAGACCTTATCTACAACGTCAAACTCCAAGTTCCTTTGACGGTTGTTAGCATAACTCTTTTGCTGACATTGAGTTTGTTTCATTTGTTTCTGGATGACTTGAACCTTCTTTGTCATCTCTTGAACAAGATCAGGTCCATGTAGCTTCCTTTCTCCAAATTCATCCCAATAGGTTGGAGTTCTACATCGATTCCCATAAAGAGCTTCATACGGAGCCATCTGAATACACAAGTAGAAGCTATTGTTTTATGAGATCTCAACCAATGGTAGATGCTGATCCCATCCACCTTTTAATTCTAGAGAGCAGGCTCTTAGAATATCTTCAAGTGTCTGAATAGTCCTTTCAGACTGGCCATCAGTTTGGGGGTGATAGGCCATGCTGAAATTTAATTCAGTACTCAAAGCATGTTGAAGGCTCCTACAAAAATTATATAAGAACCTTGGAACATGGTTAGAGACAATTGAATGTGGAACACTGTGTAGTCTCACCACTTCCTTCACATATATCCTTGCAAGTTGTTCAAGAGAGAGGTCTTCCTGAATAGCGATAAAATGGGCAGTCTTGGTGAGTCGGTCTACAACAACCCACATCGCATTATTTCCCTTTGACGTATTCGGGAGACCCATGACAAAATCCATAGTAACATTTTCCCATTTCCAAATGGGTATAGGTAATGGCTGCATCATACCATTGGACTTTTTCCACTAAACATTAACTTGCTGACATACCTAGAACCTTGATATATATTCTGCAATCTCCTTCTTCATGTTATCCCACCAGAATTGTTCTCGGAGATCAGGATTCATCTTGGTACTCCCATGATGGATAGAGAATGTTGAGATATGTGCATTATCCATTAGCTCCTTCTTTATCCCGGGTAATGAAGGCACAAAGAGACGTGTTCCAAACTGAATCACGCCATCATCGTTGATATGCAACTCTTGCAGCTTCCCTTCCTTTACTGCATTCACCCTCTTTTGTATCTCCACATCATCCCTTTGTGCTTCCTTAATCTTTTCTTGTATGGATGTTTGAACAATCATTTGGGCAAGGTAGTATGTATCCCCTTCCCTTATGATTTCCAAATCTGTCCTTTTCATATCCAAGAAGATTGGGTCTTTCTCAATCCGCAACATGGATAGTGTAGCAGGTTCTTTCCGGCTTAGAGCATTAGTTACGTTGTTCGCCTTTCCAGGATGATAGTGAATAGAGAAATAATAATCCTAGATTAGCTCTAACCATATCCTTTGATGCATGTTTAGCTCCTTTTGTGTGAATATATACTTTTGTCTCTTGTGGTCCGTGTATATGTCACACTTCTCACCATAAAGGTAGTGCCGCCATGTTTTGAAGGGAAAAATCACGGCTGCCAGCTCTAGATCATGGGTTGGGTTTGTCTTCTCATGGATCTTCAATTGTCGTGAGGCGTAGGCTATCACATTATCATACTGCATGAGTACACAACCCAGGCCTTTCTTTGAAGCATCACTGTATATCACATATCTTTCTCCACTCTTTGGTAGTTTGAGTACATGTCTAGTTATCAGCCTTCTCTTTTTCTCCTTGAAGATTCCCTCACATTCTTCTTTCCAGACATACTTTACCCCTTTCCTTTTTAACTTAGTTAGCGGGCTTGACAATCGTGAGAATTTTCTCACAAAACTTCGGTAGTATCCAGCTAATCCAAGAAAACTATGGATCCTTGTGACACTAGAGGGCCAGGGCCAATCCTCAATTGCCTTTTTCTTTTAAGGATCAATAGAAATTCCCCCACTTGTGATCACATGTCCCATGAATGTGACTTGATTCATCCAAAAGTCACATATGCTGAATTTGGCGTACAACTTCTCCTTTCTCAACATCTCCAACACAAGTCTTAGATGTTCATCATGCTCTTCCTTGCTCTTGGAGTGTAGGAGAATATCATCGATAAACACTACCACAAATTTGTCGAGGTAATGTCTAAAGACTCTATTCATCATATCCATGAAGACTGTAGGGGAATTAGTAAGTAAAAAGGACATCACCAAAAACTCATTGTTCCCATACCTTGTTTAGAAGTCAGTCTTCAGAATATATTATTTCTTTACCTTTACTTGATGATATCCAGAACGAATATCCACTTTGGAGAAGTATTGAGATCCTCTTAACTGGTCGAACAAGTCATCAATCCTAGGGAGAGGATACTTGTTCTTTATGGTCATCATGTTGAGTTCCTGATAATAGATGCACAACCGCATTGTTCCATCCTTCTTCTTCACAAAGAGCACCAGTTCACCCCAAGGTGATGCACTAGGGCGTATGAACCCTTTGTCTGTATGCTCTTGCAACTGCTTCATTAACTCCTCCAGTTCGATAGGAGCCATCCTATAGGGACACATCGATATAGGAGTAGATCCAGGTATGAGTTCAATTGATAACTCTACCTCATGATCCGGGGGAATCCTAGGAAAATCATCGGGAAATACATTGATGTTTTCCCTCGCGATGGTGATTTCCTCATGGTTGGAACTTTCCTTTGACTCAAAAATTTGGACGAGGTATGCTTCTTCATAGGGAATCAACACCCACACCATTGAAGATATTTTCAAGGGAGATTCATGATCTTTCTTGAATTTGTAGAGGAGCATGGGACGGTTCAAAAAATGAAAAGATATTTCATTTTCCCGACAGTTTGTATGTTCTATATATAACGAGATCCATTTCATTCCCATTATAGCGTCGAATTCCACCAGGAGAAGTATTACGATATTTTCCAGAGGAATATTCCCACATATGTCAACAGGAGAAGAGTCAAACACTTGGGTTGCAATGATTGCACCACTTTGTGTTTTTACAGATATCTCAACTACAAGGTTTTGGGGCTTCAATTTTATTGTTCTAGCAAACTTGCAAGATATAAAAGAATGCATAGAACCAGAATCAAATAATACATTTTCCATTATTCAGTGAATATGATGTGTACCTTTTATGACTTCATTATCATGATCTACCTCCACTGTAGTGATGGAATAAGCCTTCCCTTGTTCCTTTGGCTTTGGTGGTTGCTGACGCTGATTACCCTTGATAGCTCGATGTTTAGTGCACTGGTTTGCATAGTGCCCTAGCTCCCCACAGTTGTAGCATTGAACCATGAGTGGTTCTCTCCTTTCATCGGCTACATTATACTTTATTTTCCTGTATTTTAGACACTCTTGATCATGGTGTCCTTCTTTCCCACACTTGAACATTTCCCCGTCCCTTTGAGGCAGTTCCCATTGGGCAACTTCCCACATTTTTGGCATGTGGGTCATTGAGTTTTCTTCCCGCCTTTATCATTAGATTAATCTACTTGAAACTCCATCATTAATTTCATATCCCCATATCCATGGGAAAATTATCCAAAATCCATCTCTACTTTGAGAGCACACCGAAAAACTTCTTCATAACTCCCAAAGTCATGAATTTCAAGAGCCTTTCGAAGGTGTCGTTTTAATCCACTAAAGAATATATCAATTTTGATATCATTGTTGATAACAAACCCTGAATCATACCTTGCAAGCCTTGTGAAATTCACTTCATAGTTTGTGACAAATTATTCTTCTTTTTTCTTGAGCTCTATGAATTCTCTCTCCATATTCGTGTGAAGAGTTCTTGGGAAATACTTATTAATAAACATTATCTTAAAGTCTTCCCATTCCATCTCTTCAATTTCCTCCCTTGGCTTGGTGTTCTTAATCAAATCCCACCATTGATCAGCTTCTCCATCTAGACGATAAATGTCTGGAGACACCTTCTCCGTCTCAGAACAGTGATGCCCAAAAAAGTTCTTTTCCATGGAGTTGACTCACTATTCCACAACTAGTGGACCAGAGGATCCACAAAATGTTGGTGTTCGTTGCTGCATAAAACATTCGATATCTACTTTCTCCCTCTTTGGTGAAGGAGGAAGTTCCCCATTATTTTGGTTATTATTCATAACCTGAGATAATTGGGTAAGCATCGCCATGAAGTTTTGAACTCCACCTCCGAAATCATTGGGGATGTCGTTCGGGAAATCGTTTCACTAGCCCTCGCATGAGTTATTGGCCTGATTTCTCCTGGTTCCCACCATTTTCTAAAATGGAAAAGGTTAGAACAAAACATAAGAAATCAATTCATGAATAACTTATTCATTTAAACAATTATACCAAAAAACATTACATATGGGATCCCTATGTATATGTTCTTCTGTGCATATTTGTAATTAATATCATACTATACGTTTTCTCTAGGGTTCACTAATCCTAATTCCCAAATTAGCTAAACCTTTCCTCTGGTACCAACTATAGAATCCCAGCCATTTCATACATTACTATTATATCATTTCAAAGATAAATAACATAATAGTATTACACATAGAGGATCCAAAGGTGCAGTGTTTTGGGAAAACTAGGACCATATATAACAAATACAACATCAAGCATAAACAATCATTTAATTTCTTCTTCTATAGATTCTTATTGGCACTTGTCCTCTCCTTAGTACATGTATCCACCTGATGATATACATCAAAAGGTGTGAGTTAAAAGCCCAGTAAGAGGATAGATAAGAACAATATATCATGGGGTGAGCATAATGATAACATAGGAAAAAGATCATGAACATGAGAGGAGCATAAATAATAGAATTGAAATGTGGCAATGCATAAAAATGAAACATCATGTCTTAGTGGTTAACTACCACAATTACTTGTGAAACAAGCTAGAATCTTGTTCACAAATCATTTCACATTTACTCCTGAGATTCATCACTTTACCCAATGCATTGGAGTACTATATAATTACAGGTGCACCCATCACATTTAAATATTCATATTGCACTACATAATTCCAAGTGCACCCGTCAAATCATAACATTATCATTTATCATGCTTTCCACAATGAACATATAACATAAATTTACATAACTAACCCATGAAAAGGAATGGGTTTTATCTCATAAGAACACATTCTTAAACATTGGGTTCCCAATAGAAAGTGGGAACAACATACTTTATACAAGAACCATCAACCTTGAATGGGAGGTAAAAGTTGAGTCCTTAAGAGAAGTGTTCTTTAAGAAAACATTTGGTTTGACATATAATTTATTAGAAAACATGTATATCATATAAAAGGAAAGAAAATTATGAAAAAATGATCTTTATGAAGTGACCATGTCAAAAATGGAGTGAAAGAGGTAGAACCCGAAGGAAGAAAATTCGGCTCGAGATTTTCCCCTTACCTTGTACCCGAATGCTTACTTCTCTTTAATGTCATGTATAATGATAGTAGATTCATTAATTAGAAATAAAGAACCATATTTACCTTAATAGGGTTTAATCTGGTTTCATTATGTCATATTATGTTCATTTGGATGACATATAGAGTTTAAAAACATTGTTCGGCGATGTTTTTTTTATGGTTTTTCTTGGGTGGTTCACTTATATTCATAAATTAAAGTTCGGGTAGATAATGGGTAAACATAAATAAATTATATTACAAGTTATTAGTGATATTACATAATCATTAATGATTTTATAATGAATTATATTAGATCCATGTTGGTGAATCATTAGATGAGAATTACATGATGATTATTTGGGATAATTTGAGCGGTTTTTGGATCGCAACGAACTTGTTTCAACTTTTCACATAGTAAAATGTCCATAGGTTATTTCCAGAACATAAAAAAGAAAATAATATATATAAAATATTCTATCTCAACCATAAAAATGGTTTCTTGACCAGATTTTAAGGTATAAATGGCAGAAGAGATCATGTCGTTTTTGAAAGTGATATATTTAACACCTCATGAACACCGTTCTCTTTATTAAAATAAAAGGAAGAGGGAAAGGGGGTGGGGTGATATAATATCACATTAGAATCATAAAATTCTATTAGATGTATAATACTGGAGTTGAAATACAATTTATATGAAAATAGGTGCTAAGAGATCAAGAAATGAACATGAACATGAATGGAAAATAAAGGAGAAGAGGGAGAGCAATTACCTCTTGAATCCTTCACTTGATAACCTCCTTAAGGGCCTAATCTTGGACTTTTGATGAGACCAGAAGCTCTTGGACGTGGGGAAGGGGATAAGAGAGTTTATTGGTCATATCATAGGCAATTCTTGAAGCTTTAGATATGTTGTTTGGAAAGAGGTGGGGGAGGTCTTATTTATACATGAGGAGGGAGGTGTTTTTGGTATAAAATATTAAATAAAATAATATATCAAGAGTTAGACTTGTAATAATAGTTTTTTGACATCCTAAATCATATATTAATATAATATAATTCGTTTTAGGATTTAATTATTCTTTATAAATCGAATTAATTAATATATTAAAAGGAATGTGAAAGGAAGAGAAAAAGACACTTTAAGAAATCGCCTTTTGACTTTAGGCTTTGGAAAGTTCTTTTTAGGTTTGAGAATTGAATTTATTGTAATTTAAGAAACCATTTAAGAAGTTTAATATAATTTGGCCGAATTTAAGGTTCTAGAATGTTTATGTCATCATTACATCATTAATGATGCAATTTAGTATACACCGATTATGTGAAAACTGTATTTTTTTCTATTCACCCGAATATTGAAGTATTTCAGAAAAAACCCAAAAATTTACCCCTAACATTTTTCGATATGTAGAACCCAAAACAAAAGTCCATTTTTCAAAAATAAGTTTCTACATATAATAATTTAATATTTAATTAAAATAATAATTTACTTAAAAACAGTTTTTAAAAGTTAAAAATGATTTTATAGTGCTTTCAAAAATTACGTAGGGTCTTATAAAATTATCTAAAACAATAAGACATTGATTAAATAATTTATGAATCAATTTTAGGGAATAAATATTCTTTTAAATTAATTAATTAATTATAATTATTTATTTATGACTTACAAATTACCAAAATGTTTACTAAGGTCAAATTGTCACTTTCTAAGATGTCTTAATTTTATTTTATTATTCATAGGTAATGTTACTCTCATGTTCGATGATTTACTATTCATAAGGGTAATATTACCATTCATAAGGGCATGTTACTATTAATAAGGGTAGGTCACTATTCACCAAAAATTATTTTCGTTTCATTAGACTCCAAAGATTTTCTTGAACACAACTGTGTATGTCAGATTTTCAAAATTCCAAACATAGGAGTGACAAACTTATGTTTAAAGGTAACTTATCACTTAGTAGTTCATTATGTTGTGATTTCATGTTATTTTATGACATAAATTTAAGAAGCGAATTTCCATTGAAAAACTTTTGGTCGTTACACAAAGCATCCCATACAATATTATAAAAATATTTTCCAAATAAATGTTTAATTTCATAATCACATGAATTTTAAATGATTTCAAAAATAGAAAGAGATATTTCTTTCAATTAGTTTTTATATAATCTATATCAATATCCATTAATGGATTTTATACATGTTTGATGTTTATTAATTATTATACTATTCTTCCATATTGTATTGAATGTTTTGTGATATGTCTAACTGTGGATGTGTTATTCTTATACCATTTATTGTTTATGGTTAATGTATTGACATATAGTATGCTAGTTTTAATATTAATATTTATTTTATGTTTCAACATTTTCATATGAGGAATACATTGGACATATTAAGTGATGGGTGGATCCCTCTATAGCTCCTTGATGCATCAGTGGGTTTCATGAGACAATGTAGTGTCTTGGAACAAGGCCTTGAAAGAATATTATTTATATCCATGGAATGAGGCCTTGACTATGGGGTTAGGATGTATGACATTATGCATTCCATCATTATTAAATTTTCTAATGAGATTTCATTGATTATTAGACCATTAGAATATCAATGTGAATATGTAAATGTCAATAATTGATTTATATTTTCCATTTTATACTGAAGAATAAGTTTATAAATTCTTGTGTTTTTGGTCTTATACATTTCCTTAAATATTAATTCGTATTTAAGATAGATTATGATACATTGTTATCTTTAATGAGCATCTATGCTCTGCCTTTCATATGTTTTTCATTTCCCAGGATGTGAAAATGAATATTATGATTATCCTACAGGGATAGGCCAATGTTATTAGTGTTTTTAAAGGTGAAACAATGATGTTTTTCATTTTTTTCATGATGTAATGAAAAACATATTTATGAATATATTAATTCAATCACAACTAAACTGATCTGTCTTTCATGACATGAATCCTTGTTTCATTCCAATGTTATGTAATAATTCACCAACTCTAGGTAACTTGGGTCTTGGTGTTACAGATTGTATTAGATGAAATTTAGTAAGAAAATTGAAAAGTTGATTTAGAAAAACTCTAATTTGATACCATTACCAAATGATTGACATTGAGGATTAGTATAGAAGATATTCCTAGAATATTGGTAATTATGAGATTTTGGGTGTTTTCCTTGCCTTATATTCTTGTCTGGATACAAGTAGGTAGAGGTGGATTGGGCACAAATGTACCTTGGAGTCAAAACTCTGACAATGAGTTTTGGGCATGACCTGGGGTATCCTGGTGCATGAAAATTGTCCCTTCTTCTTTCTTGGTTACACAACTCCCAGGGGGTATGCTTAAGATAACTCGCATTTTTTAAAAAATTCATTTAGAGAATTTTTATATAGGATGGTATGAAATAGCATTTGATAATCCCTAGATGTTTTAGATTGAAAAATGATTCCATAATATTCTCTAAATGATTTTAATTCTCCCACTATACTTTCGAGTTTTAGTCAATGGTAGGATTCCATGGAAATTATAGTGAAATTGAACATGATTTACATGGTGGTGGAAATTAGCATCAAAATGGAATGTTGATAGGCATAAAAGATAGCGTTCTCTTGAGGAATAATTTTTTCATGAAATATTATCAACAACATATTCATTAACCGACTCCAAAAATCAACAGATAAGTGAAAGGCATAGAATGATAAGCTCTCTAATAGTAGAGACCATGGATAAATTAAAGCACAATTTACATCATGCATGAAATGTGCAAAGAGACACCGAGTAAAGTGTCTCAATGGAACAAATAAATTATTTATCTATGAGAAAGAAGGAAATAATGTAAAAATTTCCAGGGAAAAATGATGAGTACTATGGAAGAAAATATAAATGATCCTAAGAATACAATTATAGTCATATTCCGTAAATATAGGGGACCAGGTTATGTGACAGGTGGAGCCCACTATAGCTCCATGATGCATTGGTAGGTCTCATGAGACAAACTAGTGTCATGGCACAAGTTTTTGGGGAAATTTTATTTGTTGTATTAGAAAGAGGTGATGCCAATGTGGTTATAATGTCCAACATTATCCATTACATAGTTATGGAATATGATAATGAGATTACTTGTAATTATTTGAATAGTGTAATATCCATGTGAATAAGTAAATTTTTTTATCTGATTTATATTATCCATATTATACTATAGCATAATTTTAAAATGCTTGTGTTTTTAGTCCAATTCCATTCCATAAATGTTTATGATTCATTAAGATAGTTTCTGAAACATTGTTATTCTTACTGGGCATCTGAGCTCACCCCTATCATATGTTTTTTGTTTCATAGGTTGTGAAGAAGTATATTATGATAATCATACAGAAATATCACAAGGATATGGGTGTGTTCAATGGGAAAACAATGTTCCTTTTTAAATTTCATGATGTATTGTAATACTAATGTATCTGTATTGAACTACCAGGGCAACAAAACTGATCCTTCGTTGATACATGATTCCTTGTATCCTACCAATGTTAAGTGATAATGCACTGAATCTGGGTAACTGGGGCCAGGGAATTATAAATTAGTTGTGCTAAGGATAATTAACTTGTGTATAGGGAAAATCTAAAAATCCTTGAATTAAATTTTGATTTTGGATTTTGAGCTATTAAAATTGCTTTTATTTCACCATTGGGAGAAACACATGATTTCATCCAATACTATTAATGTAATTTTAGTTCAATTTTGTTGAAACATGATGGGATGAGGGTATTCCCTATCATGCATCATATATATACTTGTTAGAATCACATTCCATGAATTAGGCCATGTCATCCAGGATGCATTATCTATTTCATGTTGTTGTGATAATTGATGTGATAGTTATGCTTGTTGTTGTGTTAGTTAGGTGCAGTAGAAAACGTTGCGATGTCATAATTCCCTCCATAATGAGTATGTTCACTTAATATATTGGGAAATGATTCACTGATGGAGTATAGAAGTTAATTGAACCTGTTATAGAATTGTTTTGTGATATGTTATTATTAGGTGACAAAATTTTAATTTTTGAGAGTATGGGCCCTCACAGATCATAAGATGGTATCCCACTAGTTATTTTTTCTACTGAACATGGGGTTTTTGGGAAATCTAGTTGTCCTATCTGGAAAAACCCTGTATACATGGCGTGCAGTTTAGCCTAACAGGTCATGTATTCTTCTTGTTTCATGAAGATTATGTTCCATGTATTAACATGTACACATAGGGAATCACGTGTACACATAGTGGATCACATGTACACGTAGTGTTGTAACTGAATGTGTATTGGGATGTGTGATAGGAGACATGAGCTATTGAGTTTTGAATAGAACATGCTGTATACTCTCTGTACACGACGTGCAGGCTACCAAGGCAGATGCTCTATAGATCTGGCCATTTGAGAGTACATGGATTGGAGTATGGGCATATGTACACTCTATGTGTGGGTGGAACAAGCCAAGTACCTTGGGATTATACACTCCTAGGTTGGGGTAGCACACGACCATGTGATGAAATAAGGGTACATGTTGTGTATTCGTATTACCCACTGTGTACTTCCTTTCTTCCAAACATTGATGTTCTTCTCATATTATGTTTTGGAACTCTTGAATGGAAAACATTCACAATGAGATTGAACTAAGTCATGTTCTTTACATTGTAGATCCATGCTGTTGTGATGAACAAGAGTTGTACGCCAGGATATCGGTAATGATGATACTCTATAAATTGTAGGGAATGGGATACTGATAGATCCTATAGTCATTACAGCCGCAACACATGATATTATACCAGACATAGGTTTAGATGCACAGTTCCATGATGGTTTTTTGAGGTTCAGGAATACCATTCTTCGAGCACCATATTCTGTCACATCTATTACAGAGATGATGCGCGTATTTCAGTAGTAGAATCTACCTACGTTTTCAGGGATGGATGACTACAAGCTGCAGAATCATGGACAGAATCAGTGTTGACTATCTTCATGCATCTGGAGATTCCTCTTGAGAGGACGATCAAGATCGCGACATATATGATGCATGATTCAACCAATATATTGTAGGATATTGTCCCTTGGGTAGGACATAATTAGGAAATTACATGGGAAGACTTTCAGGTTTCCTTCTATGATTATTATTTCTCCATTAAACTAATGGTCAGTCGATCCTGGGAGTTCTTGCACCCAGATTAAAGCACACGTTCGGTTATGGAATATTCTTCTCAATTTACTAAGCATCGACGATTCCCACTGATTCTTATGGGTGATGACGTATCAAAGGAAAAAGGATTTGTGTATGGTATTAGGTTTGACACCTTATCATTGGTGAAAGTATTCCGGTTTCCTTATGTCTATTGTATTGTTAATCTGGTGCTGATTACCGAGCACATCATATAGCAATTTGGGGGTGCCAGCCAGGGTGGTTCGACACCAAGATCTAGTACTGTCTCGTCTCGAAGAAATATGCATTGTATGGAGATTTATCATGGGGATATGAGAAGATAAAATCTTATTCTAATATCTAGGTGATGTTCTATCAGTGCAGAAGTAATGGGAATAATAAACCTCAGTGCCTGATGGACACGGTCGAGTGTCAAGCATGAGGAATTATAGCCCATTTTCTATGGCTCATCATGAATTTTTCACTAGCATCTAGTGAGAGAGGGTTTACACCAACTCAATTTTCAAGAGTAGGGTCTACAACTTCCCACCAGTCAGTGAACTAGAAAACATCAGGCCATTGTGTCTAAGGGGGTGGTCATGGACTTGGTATCTAGACCCTCAGATCTCAATTATTGTAGGGAAGGTCTGCTCGGGGTAGTCAAGTAGTGTCTTAGGGATGCGACATAGGATAGACTTATTCAATGAAAATGACCCAGCATGAGTAGGATCCCGGACCTTCTACTATCAGAGTTACTATTCTTGTCACCTCTATTTTATATTCTTCACTTTTTGATATAGGTGCTACACATAGTTTTATATTAGTGCAGAATTTGGAAATAATCATGCTCTGGGATTATACTAATATTGATTTTTGATGCTAGACACTCCACTAGGTATTATAATGCAAGGGGTGCGGCAGTTCAAAGAGGGCCCCATAGATATTTGGGGGCTTCACTTTTTATGGAACCTCTATGTCTTGGAGAAGTCTTGATTTGAAGAGATTCTTAGAATTGACTAGTTTGATTATTTTTGAGACTTTGCTGATTTCTATCACTACAGGTTTAGTTTCAAATCACCAGAAGGATGATAGTTACTATATACGGTTAAATGGGAAGTCTAGGGGAGAATATCTAGACCTGATCATCATGGTTTGGGTGGTATGAAATCCTAGATTGAAATTTTATAACTGGATGGTCAGGGAACAAGTCTGAAAAAAATCCCTCTAGTGGTTGAACGTTCCAGATAATTTTTCGTAGACAAATTTCCTGGCTTACCTCATGTCAGAGAGGTGGAGTTCACTGTAATGGTATTTCTAGGAGCTGCACCCGTATCCATTCCTCCTTACAGGATTTCTACAATCTAGTTTCAAGATCTCAAGAGGCAGTTGGAAGATCTTTAAGATAAGGGTTTTATCCAACCCAAAAAATTTCAATGGGGTTCCCCTATCCTTTTCATGAAAATGGTGGATGGTACCCTTAGACATTGCGTGGAGTATCAGAAACTAAACTAGTTGTTAGTTAAAAACTAATACCCCTTTCCACAGATAGATGACCTGTTTGATCATCTTTGTATTGATCGAGTGTTTTTGAAGATTTCATTAAGGTTACTAAATCATCAGGTTCATGATTGACCTATATACATAACTCGTATAACCTTTAGTAGCAAGTATAGTCCCTATGAGTAACTGGTTATGTTTTTTGGTCTCACGAACATGCTAGATGTTTTCATGGAACTAATGAAGTGAGTGTTCTATCCTTACCAATATTCTTTTGTTGAATATTTCATGGATGGTATCTTGGAATATTCCCCTAATTGACCTGACTATGATAAAAATATTGAGATCATTTTGAATACACTAAGAGAGCTATGTTATATTCTAAGCTCACCAAATTCCACTTCTTGATGTATCATATTCCCATATTGGTTCACATCATCAAAGATACTTGAGTATTAGTAGACCCAAAGAAGGTGTGAGCAGTAGTTACCTGGGAGTAACCTAATAATGATTTTGAGGTTCATTGTTTCTTGGGGATGGAAGGTTACTACGTGATCATTATAAAGGACTTCTCATGCTTATCAGTGGTGATGATGGGATTGGATATTAAAGGTGTGATGTTGGAAATGTCAGATTATTGTGATGAAACATTTTAAGAGTTAATGAGTTTATTGAATTTAGCACCGATATAGATATTTCCAGAGCCAGGAAAGAGTTACAATTTTTTTAGGTTCTGGACATAGCTGAAGTGCATTTGTGGGTTTTCCCAACAATAATTTTAGCATTAAACAATGTTCATTTCATGATCAATTAAGATAATAAAACACTATATCTTTATAATAGAACAAAGAATGGAAAAAAAGATAAGGGTCCCAGAACCATCGAGAGATCAATCATATATCGGTTATAAAATAATTTAATTAATTTATAATAATCACCTTGATTGAATTCTTTCATCGTAGATTTTTTCTTGTCATGTTTTGATGTGATTTGTCGGTGTGTCACAGAATACATGTGTAGACATCCTCTAGCGGTGATCCACACATGAACCACATATCTCTGGACGTCGCCAAAGGATTCTCTAGGTGCTATCATGGAGAATCATTTTATTATGTTGTCTCCCATAGATCTCATTGATCTGATGGGGGGGATCTCTCTCTCTCTCTTGAGAGTTTTCTTGGAGGAGGGTGTTCTCTCTACCTTGGGAGAATTTTCTAGAATTTTGTTTCACAATTTTTCAGGGAAAAGTGTTGGGGTTTTGAGGATATTTATAATCGGGTTTGAAGTTATAGAGTTATAACAATAAATAAACATGTTAATTGTTTTATTTATTTAATTAAATCTTATTGAAAAATCCCATATAGAATCATTAATTAATTGACATGAACCCATGATAATAATAGTAAATATCATTTAATAAAACAATATTATTTCTCAAAATATCGACTAGAAAAACTACACGATGTGTTATCATTAATACATGACGTGTACTTTTTTTTCATTTCCTTTCCAAAATGAAAACTAAATGGTGTGTACATCAAATGTACACATCATGTATTTATTTTCTTTCATTTTATTATTCCTCCAACATAAAAATAATTAAGGCTTACTTGAATAATTATTAAACCACATATGGGAATAATATTTATTCTACTTGAGATACTTGGATACACGGAGGGTGTGTCCCTCTTGGAATCTTTCTACTTGGCATTAGGAAGGCTTGCCTAAAGACCTAGATTACTTTCCAGCAATGGTTCAATGCAACAAAGAGAGAGAAGTTGATGTCTCATTGACGTTTCACCTCCTATGATTTCTTATCGGGTAATTTAATCCCTTTTTCTCAATATCTCTAATCAAGCGGGTTGCAAGGTAGTGAAATCAACCCATGTGCTCGATTATTCTTTCTTTGACATCCCATAATTGAACTCCCCCATACCTTACCATGGACATGGATTTATTTACGCTATGTAAATTCAATTAAAGGGCCTAATATATCTACTTCTATTATGGAATTGAAGGGACAAATCATTTCTTACATTGTCTATTAATGTAGTATCATGTGTGATGCACCCAACATATCCCACCTCACTATGAAAAGTGTGTCATCACAATTTTATTCAATACATATAAGTGTGAAAGTTATAATACCCATTAATAATAATATTAAAGTCTATGGAAAAATACACACGTCTACGAGTCTCGTTCTCATAATATCCTCATAGATATTACCAAGGGAGCACACTATGAGAATGTGCCTCAATGTTTTATGAGTCCTCTCACCTAATGGTATGTATTATTTATGTACCTCAAATAACATCATCCGTCCATATAACATATATTCAAGAACAGTGTTATGGAACATCTGGGTTCTCATCATATCAGAGATCCTCAATGAACCTTTAATGCAACAACTATCCTTAGGACATTATCACAGGTATTGACATGCTTATGAACAATAAATAATTGATATGGTATTTATTAATGAATAAATTACAAAGTTGTTTTTTCTATGTAATAAATTCCAATAGTCTCCCACTTGTACTAGAGAGAACTGCTAACAACCTTTAACCCGCTTTCTCTCACACGGTACTCATGCTTCTGGTGAGAGAGGAATTTAGTCATGGGGTCCGTCACTTTCTCTTCCATAGACACTCTGCTCACTTAAAAATCACCCCATTTATAGAAATACCTCAAGAGGTGATAATTCTATAGTATGTTCTTTTTCTGTTGATGTGACCTAGGTTCTTTTTCAAGAGCCACCGCTTTAGTAGTATCACAATACAACATGACATGATCTTTAATACTAGGCATCACATCAATCTCCTGGGCAATGTTATGAATCCAGATGGATTTTATGGCTACATCATAGGCCACTATATATTTGGACTCCACTGTAGAATTGGATACAACTAGCTACTTTGAACTATTCTAGCTCACAACTCCTCCATTGAGACCCAAAACTTATCCATATTGCAACATCAGATATTTCTGATCTATCTGAAAACCAGCATCAGCATACCCTATGATGACGAGTTCTTCATCTCCTCCATACACCAGGAACAAATCCTTATATTTCTTCCTGATACTTAAGAATAGTCTTTATAGCAGTCCAATGTTGTTCTCCTGGATCTCTGTGATATCTGCCTACCATGATCAGTGCATAGACAACATCAAGCCTGGTATATATCATTTCATTCATGATGGATCCTGAAGCAGAAGAATATGGGATCATACACATTATATCTATGTCTTATAGTTTTAGAGGAAATATGTCCTTATAAATATGTCTTCCAAGTGACACTAGAACCAATCCCCTCTTGGATTATATCCTACTAAATATCTTTAGTATCTGGTAATGTATTTACCCTTACGTAGTCTTAGTAGCCTCTTGGATCTATCATGAATGAATAAGATCTATATAATGTAGGCTGATTCACCTAAGACCTTATGAGATAATCCCTTTTTCAACTAGTCCTTAACTAATTGTAATACTGGTACATCATTACAAATAAGAAATATGTCATCCACATATACTACTAAGATAACGATCACATTCCCATTAAACCGCTTAAGAACACATGGATCACATTCATTCATAATGTAACCAAATTCCATTATGGATTCATCAAATAGAATATTCCATGACTAGGATGCTTTCATTTATCTTAAATGGATTTCTACAACTTATAATATTGCTTGGCTTCACGTGGTGTCACAAACACTTCAGGTTGTGTCATATAGACATCTCCATAAAGGTTCTTGTTTTGGAATGTTGTTTTGACATCCATTTTCCAAATCTAATAGTCATGCTAAGCTGATATGGAAAGAATGATCCTTATGGATTTAAACTTGGGAACTGTCGAGAAGGATTCATCGTAGTCAATTCCTTGACACTGTCTGAATCCATTAGCCACTAGCCATGCTTTATAGGTGTTACATGGCCTTCAATGTCAAGTTTTCTATTGAATACCCATTTGCATCCAACAAGGCTTACATCAGCTGGCTCATCAACCATAACCCATACATGGTTCTGATACATAGAATCCATCTTATAATTCATAGCTTATATACATCGTATATCTTTTGAGATTTCTTCAGATTCCTTGTAGGAGAGAGGTACATCATTGTCTAACAATAATGAGTCACCATCCTCGGTGACTGGGAAACCAAATCACTCCAGTTCCCCTACCTCTCTTGAGCTCCTACGCATTACTTCTGTTTCTGGATCCTCTTCCACGGGGACATGTGGATCATGTTTCTTTACCAAGTCCTTTTTATCATTAGCATCAACTTCTTCAAAGTAAATCTTTCTCCCACTATCCCTTTTGAGGTTGTTCTCCCTCTAAAGAATTATGGCTTGTCTAGCGACATTCACTTTCTTATCTTGAGGGTTATATTGGAAATATCCATTTTATTCCTTGGGATACCCTATAAAGATACACATCATGCCCTGAGGTGCTAGTTTGTTTCATGAGAAGGCCATAAAAATTACTCGCATCCCCATACCCGTGTATGCCAATAATGGGATTCTATCCAATTCATAACTCTGATAGAATTCCATTTTCCGCCTTAATTGGTACTCATTTTTATTTGTATACTATAGTTTGTAATGCATATCTCCAGAAGGATAACGGAAGACCTACATGACTCATCATTGACCTCACCATTTTCAATAGGGTTCGGTTCCCCAATTAACTAACACCATCCCACTATGGTGTGTATAAGGAGGAGTGAGCTGAGATAAAATCCCAGACACCTGGGGAAGATCGATGAAATCTTGGTTCAGATATTCTCCACCTCAATCCGATCGAAGTATCATTATCTTATTACCAATATAATTCTCTACATAATTTTTGAATTCCATAAATTTCAATAAGGCTTCTGAAATATACCTCATTAACTAGAAATATCCATATCTCCTCAAGTCAATAGTAAAAGTAATGAAGTAAGAATACCCACCTCTAGCTTCTATTGGAAATGGTCCACACAAATCTGTGTGCACCAATCCTAGAATCTCTGTGGCCATTTCACAATGTCCACCAAAGGGTGACATGTTCATTTATACTTATAAACAAGTGTGACATCTATCACGTGGTTTTTGCTGAGTAGAGTCCAAATAACCATCTTGGCAGAGCTTTGTCAAGAACATCTCGTTTACATGACTGAGACGCTGATTCCAAAACTGGTTGATGTATGAGTCAGGTGAGTTTGTTTTGTTATTGATGGAAAACATTTGGTTTTCTTAATTTAATACAAACAAAACATTATTTAAATGTTTCATACCATAACATACATTGTTCTTATAAAATAGACAACTTTTATTTCCAAACATGAATGTAAATCCATCCATATACAAACAAGATACAAAAATTATGTTTTTGGAAACACTAGGAACATAATAACAATTAGGTGAATCCAAAATCATCCCAGTTGGCAAAGAGAGGTGGTATTCCACAATAACCAATGTATCCAGCCTTACACCATTGGAAGCTCGTAGATTCGCCTCTCCTCTAGCATTATTTTTAAATATACATGGTTCCTAAATTTGAATAAAAATATGATACCCACAAGCTGTATCTAATTCCCTATGCGTAGAAATGGAAAATTACACTTGATAATGAACACAAATTTAGCGCCCCCGCACTTCTGAGTGCATTTCCACTTTTTGTAACGCCCCGACCCTAGTTACCCAGAGTCGGTGCATTATTACATAACATTGGCATGATCACAAGAAAGATCAAATCTCGAAAGACCGATTGGATTAGTAGCCTTGGAAACACTAGATATATTGATAAGTTTTACATTGCATCATAAAGTGAAAAACTACTACGACAACATAATGTCTCCATAGTCCACACTATTATCCCCTCATAATATCCCTGCAGGTCATTCATAACTTACTTCTTCACATCCTGGGTAAAATAAAACATCGAAAAGGGGTGAGCTCAAATGCCCAGTAAGGATAACAATATAGAGGAACATTAAAAAATAAGCATAAACATTTAAGGCAATGCATTACTAAAACAAAATCCTTTTAAACTTGAACTTCAACATAGTATGGCAAAAGTAAAATGAAATAATGCCATTTACTTATTCACATGGATATTCTACTAATCTAATAATCACATGCAATATCAATAACCACTTTCATAATGTCGGAATGCATAATTCTGAACTTTAATTTCTTTGTCAAGGCCTCATCCCAAGACCTAGGGGCTAACTGTAACCGGAACCCAACCCGGAGTGCCTCTAATAACCGGACACCAACCTGGAGTGCCCCTAATAACCGGACACCAACCCGGAGTTCCTTTAATAACTGGAGACCAAACCGGAGTTCCTCTAATAACCGGAGACCAAACCGGAGGGCTTACTTTTACAGGTCCCCAACCCGGAACATACTTGTCTAACACATTCATCTGAATGAAAGTTTGAAATATAACATAAACATTCGGATTACAAATAACTTATGAAATGTCAATAATCTAAACAAAAACCATGAGTGACATAAGAATAACTTATCCACAGACAAAAATATCACAAAACCTTCAATAAAATATGGATGTTTTGTATCATAACAAATCAACTTCAAATAAGCTTAAAATCCATCAAAGGATGTTGACATAGATGAAATAAAGACTATTTTAGAAAAATATCTATTTATATTTTGAAATCATTTAAGAGTCTTATATTTATGAAATAAAACATTTTTTTTGAAAATATTCTTATTATCTTGAAAGGGAAACTTCGACGATTTTATAACGGCAGAAAATAGCCACACCCGCCGTATAAGTTAAAAAAACATTCTTACCTTAATTTTGTCGAAAAGGTTAAAAAGCACCTTGTTTGGAAAACGACGGAAAGATTCCTTTATAAAACTCTTATAAAAAGTCAAAAAAGGGTATAAATGACTTTAACCCATATTCTAGAAAATAGTAAAAATGTTTTGAAATTCATTTTTAAGAAACATGGATGTGGATGATAAAGAGATCCTAGTAGATTATTACGTATAAACAACCTCGGATAATGAAGAGATTGCAAAATAACCCTTTACAATTTGGTAACTTATGAAACATACAACCCATGAAAGAGGAATCATACAATTAATATGTAAATACACATAAATTAGAGTGTATTACAAAAAGAATATAATTATGGGCAGTACATACACCACACAAACGGTGATGGTGGCAATATGGCATGAATCTCACGAGAATAAGGAGTGAGATGAAAACCCCTTACCTTGTACTTATCCTTGGTTGAGGTAGGTTAACCTCCTGTATAATGGTGAAATAATTGTTATTAAATTATACAAGAATCATATACATTAATATGATATCAGATATGATCTTTTAATATTGATTTGATAATAATATCTTAGTATTATCGTTGTTTCGGGTGTTAACTTACATGTTTTCTTTTATATGTTTTGTTACGTAAGCCATGTTTGTAATGGTTAGGTTGTATATTATTCATATCCAGAATGATATCAAGTCCTTAAACATCACTTTTAAAATCATCAAATGATAATTATACTTGAATGGATATGATGGAGAATGAATATCATCGCGTTCGTGGAGACGGTAGTCCGTACGTACGCACGAGCGACAATATCATTCTTTTGAAATAATATATAAATGGTTGTTATATCATATATATAGAATCATTAACATGTTATGTCACGACCCGCCCTCGGGGTCTGTGCCGTGACTACCCCAAGCCCGCCTTCCATAGGCCAGGGGCTGGCGACTAGCACCAAGGCGTAAATCCCGGTAAAAAGGGAAGGCATTACCTTTGAAAAGTAAACACACACCACAGAGTAAACAAGCGGAAAGTAAACACTAAACAAAGCAGAGTACGACTGTAAGTGCGGAAAAGTAAATGGGCTAGAATACAAACCCAAACTGAAAGTAAAGTACAACTCAAAAAGGGAAAAACAGCAACTGAAAAGTAAAAGCCGCTACTCCGAGCTGTCCACTGGAAATCCCACCTGAAGGGTGGGTACTGATAGCTCCTCTGCTCCACGGGTCCCGTCGTCCACCACCTGCTGCTCGGCCAGCTCCTCTGCCTCGTCCGCCTCCTCCCTGCAGACCGCCACGGTCGAACCTCTGCCTAGGCCTAGGTGGTTCCTCAACCGTCTGCTGCTCCTCCGCATGGCGGGTCGGGCAGTCACGAGCCATGTGGCCTTGCTCGCCGCATGCATAGCACTGTCTTCCACTCGAAAGACTGGCTCTGCGTTGTGTGCCCTGCACTGCTGAGCCAGTGCCCTGAGGTCTGGTCTGTCTGGACCCCTGAGTCATTCGTCGACTGCCAGCTGCAGATGACTCTGCCACGTGCCGCCCTGCGGTGGGTCTCTGTGCTGGTGTAGACTCAGCAAGGAAGCTCTCGATCAGAAGGGCCCGCTCCAGTACTCCTGTCTGAGTCGGTATGCTGAGGGAGATCAGCGATGCCCTGATCTCGTGTCTCAAACCCTGCTCGAAGGTCCGGGCCCGGAAGAATGGGTCCCGTACCATGTCGGTCGAGTAGCGCGAGAGATCGGTAAATCTCGCCGAGTACTGAGCGACCGTCATGCTGCACTGCCGCAGCTGTAGAAGCTCCTGGATACGCACCGCACGTAGGGTGGCTGGGACGAACTCCGAGTGGAAGAGGCTCTCAAAATCCGTCCAAAGTAGAGATGCCTCATCGTGCACCTGGAGCATCAAGCTCCACCATCGTCCTGCTGCTGCGTGTAGTAGGCTCGCAGCGAGGATCACCATGAGGTCTGCTGGTGTCCTCACTAGCCTAAACACTCGAACCACTGCCTCCAGCCAGTCCTCTGCTGCCTGGGGATCCGTCTCCCCGCGAAACCTGGGCGGTCGCTGGCGCTGAAACTCATGCAGTGCGCTGAGGCGACGTGCATCGTCAGCGGCTGCTGCTGGAAGCATCGGGGGCTCGGCGGGTAGAGCTACCGCCGGTGCCACTACTGGCAAAGGGCCCTGTACCGAGGCCTCGTCGCTCGGTGGGCTGTCGTCACGCTCGACTCTCGGAACCCTAGCTGGCTGCCGTCGTGGGGCCATCCTGAAAAGGAAACAGGTGCGCCACGGTTAGAACAGTATACCTGGTGAGATGATATAAGTAATCACAAAGAAAACTTTGAAACACACACGCAATCAATGTTTTCGTGCATTAAGTCAGAAATCAGAAGTCAGGGTCCTGGTGTACGGATACGTCGGCCGCCGCACCAACACTGGACTCCCTGGACTGATATCCACACTCAATACGCTAAACATTATTGCTTCACATAGAAAAGATCAGAGTTCGCGGTAGAACCGAACTCCTCTGATACCAATTTGTCACGACCCGCCCTCGGGGTCTGTGCCGTGACTACCCCAAGCCCGCCTTCCATAGGCCAGGGGCTGGCGACTAGCACCAAGGCGTAAATCCCGGTAAAAAGGGAAGGCATTACCTTTGAAAAGTAAACACACACCACAGAGTAAACAAGCGGAAAGTAAACACTAAACAAAGCAGAGTACGACTGTAAGTGCGGAAAAGTAAATGGGCCAGAATACAAACCCAAACTGAAAGTAAAGTACAACTCAAAAAGGGAAAAACAGCAACTGAAAAGTAAAGGCCGCTACTCCGAGCTGTCCACTGGAAATCCCACCTGAAGGGTGGGTACTGATAGCTCCTCTGCTCCACGGGTCCCGCCGTCCGCTCCGTGCACGTCCCGCCCAGTGGTCTACCTCCGGGTACTGTTCCGCTCTGCAAGCCTCAGCTAAGGTCAACGCTGTCCGTCGTCTGCAACCAACACAACGTAGTGCGGGCAAAGCCCGTGCAGGGGTGAGTATAAACTACTCAGTAGGGACCCCGAGACCCCTGAAGGTCTCTCAAATCCACAAAGGAAAAACCACGAAGAAAAGTACAATCATGAAGTAACAACTGACACTGCTTAGGTATATGCCCATACATATACCTAAGTCATCAATTCAATTACGCTCCAACCTCCGAGCCCAAGTACAACTCAGTCCACACAGGATTGTAAACGTATTCCACACAGGAAAGCAAAACGTAATCCACACAGGATTTCACAACACAATCCACATAGGAAAGCAATAGGATTCAGCTCACACAGGTATACTTCTTCAAGGACGATAAAGATGATCACTGATCCATCTAAGTCGTCGGACCCACGAAGGATCGATAGGTAACTAACCCCCGCAAAGACCCACACAGGATCGGGCCCACACAGGACCTGTAGGCGCTGGCTCACACAGAACCGCTGAGCGCGGACCCACACAGGATCGGACCCACACAGGATCGGGCCCACACAGGACCTGTAGCACTGATCCACGTAGGATCGCTGAGTGCTGAAGTCGTCGTCGTCGAATCCACACAGGATCTCTGTACTGTCGTCGTCGCAGTCACAGTAGCAGTAGTAGTCACAGTAACAGTCGCAGCCAGCACTAGGGTTCCCGCACACAGCAAGCTCGTTCGGAGGGTCCGCTCCACGAGCCGAGAGGCTGATACATCAACTGTCCCAAAGACCAGAGTTGATGTATCCAAAAGTTCCGTATCGTCAACAGGAACTCAACTCGACAGACGGCGCGTCGATCGGACGCCCGGTCTGAGAGTTATTGGCATTTTCGTCTCCGGGACCCGGTTGGTTTTTAAGGCAAAACCAACCCGACTGTACTCCACCTGCGTCCAAACCTCGGGCGGAGTATTCCAAAAGATCCGTCTCACTAAGAGGAACACAACGCGACTGACGGCGCGTCAATCGGACGTTCGTAGCTCAAGATATGAGCGTTTCCGCTCCGAAGGCCCGGTTGGTTTCGTGAACGAACCAACCCGACCGAACTCAAAGTTAACCGAAACCTTGAGTGCAATATATCTAAACGACCGTCTCGATCCAAGGATCGCGTTGCCGCAGACGGTTCGTCATTCGGAGGTCCGAGGCTCAAGTTATGGGCCAAAAACCAATTCTGGTTCGAAACGGGGGGGTCCGGGTCCGGGCCGACCCGGCCCGACCCCTCCCCCCCTGGGCGGCGCGGCGGCGCGGCGGGCCGCGGCGGCCTGGCGCCGCGAGGAGGCTGCGCACGCGGGGGCAATCAAGCCCCCGTTTCTTGGATGGCGGCGCAGCTTTGTCGCGTCGTTTTTGTAAAACAACGGCCCCCCTCCTGGGGGCCCGCTTTGAAGGGAATCCGGGGGAGCCGCCAGCCCCCCCCCCCCCCCCCGTGGAAACCGCTCCCCCCCTCATAAAGAGGGGGGTTTTCAGTGAAGGTCGGGGGATTAATTCCCCCGGTTTTTAAGACATCCGGCCGGCCAGCTGGCTGGCCGGTTTTCTCAAACGGGACCGGAATTTCCGGTCCCCCCCCCCCCCCCCCCCGTCGGCTTCCGACGCCGGCGGCCCGGCCGCCGGTCTTCTCTTCCGCCGCGGCCCGGAACCGGCCGCGGTCTCCTCGTCCCGCCGCGGCCCGGAACCGGCCGCGGCGTTCGTCTTCCGGCGCGGTGCGACGGCACCGCGCCCCTTTGCCGTGCTTTGATATTCATTCAACGCGGCGCGACGGCGTCGCGTTCTTGTTGTTTCTTCCATGGTGCGCGCGACGGCATCGTGTAAGTTAAACGTACAATTATCCGCGTGGTGCGACGGCACCACGCCACCTTGCTTCCGCCCGCAAGAATAAACAAGAACGATGGAGGGGGGTTCGGCCGTGTTCGTGCGGTCCGGTCCCCCTCACTTTAAAATAAATAACTCAACTTAAACGTTCAAAAGTCCCATGTTTGACATGCGAAAACCACGATCAAGGAATGGAATAAATAAATATCGAATCAACAACCCCTACCTCGGGTATAAGATCGAAGATTTGACAACGTCCCGCGGAAGACAACGTCGCGGTGGTCGGGCGTCGCGGTCGTCGTTCGTCAATCCGTTGACGAAGAGATATGCCCGAAGAGTTACGTCATTGGCGAATCTTCGTATGCCGACGAAGAAGGTCCGAGGAAGAAGCGGCGTCCCCTTTCGTTGACACGGTAAACGAAGAAGAGCGGAGCGGTGTTCTTCATCGGAAATTGAGCATTCCTCGTCAAGACTTAAGGAAATTCAAATAATAAAGAAAACAACGAACTCAAGAACCTCTACCTCGATAGTCGCACGTTGACGTAGTCGTGGAATATCGGTGTCGATTCCTTTGACGTCGGAGGAAGAGTCGTTGTCGAAGGCGTTCGTCGCGGAAAACCGTCGCGGAAGAGATGACGCGGAAGAAGTACGTCGCGTCGCGGATACGGCGTCGCGGATGGATCGTGTTCTTCGGCGGAGAAGTTCTTCGTTGAAGAACGACGTTCTTCGCGTTCTTCGTTGAGTTTGAAGAAGAAGAAGAGGCTCTCCAAAAGCTCTCAAGGAGACAAACAAACAACCCATAATAAAATAAGACAACTTCTTATTTTATTATTACAAAACACATTAGAATTTCAAAAGTTTGAAATTCAAAAAGGTTTAACTCCCATAATTAATTAAGTAACTCAAGTTGACAACAATAAATGAAAAGATTTAAAGGGGAGGTTTTGAGAGAAAATGAGGAGTTGGGGTTCGTGTGGACCCCACCTCACTTAATCCTCCCAAGGGAGGTTAAGTGGATGTGGGTCCCACTCCCAACTCCCTTTGGTAGGACTTAACTAGTTAAAAATAAAATTTGTTCCTCACTAATTTTATTTAACTTAATATAAAAACCCAAAAACTAACTTTCAACCCGCAACAAACGCAACTCCCGAAAAGGTCTCTTTAAGCGAATAACGGCGCTGCGAGTTCATCGGTGCCCTCGGATTTCAATTCCGAGCACCGGATCAAAAGTTAGGATTTCCCGCTCGTTCGCTCACTGAACGTACCCGAGCCAAACTTCGGAAATTAATTCCGGGCACTCCGGGCCTCGGAATCAGGTGCCGTCAGAAACCGCGCTCTTGTAAAATTCTAAAGAAAATTAAGAAAAAAATTTCCCTTGAATTTTACGGGTCTTTACATTACTCCCACCTCAGGGCTTTACGTCCCCGTAAAGATACATCAAAACTAGGGAAACAAAAGAGGGTACTGAGCACGCATCTGAGCCTCCCGCTCCCATGTGCTCTCCTGGAGATTCCCGTGTTGCCATCTGATGCGCACAAGAGGAATCGATCGCCCACGCAGGACCCGCTCCTGTCGATCCTCTATCTCCACCGGGACCTCCGTAAAGGTCGCCCCATCGTCAACGTCAAGCTCCCCATGGTCAATGATGTGCGTCAGGTCGTGCACGTATCTCCTCAGCTGAGATACGTGGAAGACGTCGTGCACCCGGTGCAACTGAGGTGGTAGAGCCAGGCGATAAGCCACCTCGCCAATCCTGCTGAGAAACTGGAAGGGTCCGATGAAGCGCGGAGATAACTTGCCGCCTCGGCCAAATCTCCGAATACCACGTCGAGGTGAGACCCGCAAGAAGACGTGGTCTCCATCCTCGATCTCCAGTGGCCTCTGCCTCCTGTCAGCGTATGACTTCTGCCAGCTCTGAGCTGTCCTCATCCGCTCCTAGATGACCTGGACCTTCTCTGTCGTGGCCTGGACCATCTCCGGTCCCATCAGAGCTGCAAGATATCTCCTTTGCCGAAAAGAGAAATCTGGTCTCATCCCCTGGATGAACCACATTCTTTGCCTAAAACAGTCAATCCTAACATGGATGATACTAATCCATACTAAGGATGACGTCGTAAGGCCTCGACGCTACTACTAAGAGATTCAACCGTTACTCTCGCCTCCAAGGGTTGAGTCACACTGTCGACATCAGTGTGTGGTAACTGGGTCTCCTCCAGTAGATGTCTCACAAGTGAGGGTCAAGTCAACAGCCAAAACTGGAACCTCTTAGTAACATTACGATAGAGGACAGGAACGAAAACATCACAAGGTATGCGTCTTTTATTATTGCAGCTCGTAATACAAGACACTACACAAAAGCAACAAGGAACCAGAAGTACAAAGGATGTATCCACTAGTTTTGCTCCTGTCCATCGGCTCCCAGAGCTCCATGATCGAAGGACTCGGCTGCCTGAAGCTGAGCTCTCCCCTGCGGTCGGGGTGGACCTCCTGGTGGTGGTGGTGGTAGAGCCTCAAAGCGTCGTCCACCACCTGCTGCTCGGCCAGCTCCTCTGCCTCGTCCGCCTCCTCCCTGCAGACCGCCACGGTCGAACCTCTGCCTAGGCCTAGGTGGTTCCTCAACCATCTGCTGCTCCTCCGCATGGCGGGTCGGGCAGTCACGAGCCATGTGGCCTTGCTCACCGCATGCATAGCACTGTCTTCCACTCGAAAGACTGGCTCTGCGTTGTGTGCCCTGCACTGCTGAGCCAGTGCCCTGAGGTCTGGTCTGTCTGGACCCCTGAGTCATTCGTCGACTGCCAGCTGCAGATGACTCTGCCACGTGCCGCCCTGCGGTGGGTCTCTGTGCTGGTGTAGACTCAGCAAGGAAGCTCTCGATCAGAAGGGCCCGCTCCAGTACTCCTGTCTGAGTCGGTATGCTGAGGGAGATCAGCGATGCCCTGATCTCGTGTCTCAAACCCTGCTCGAAGGTCCGGGCCCGGAAGAATGGGTCCCGTACCATGTCGGTCGAGTAGCGCGAGAGATCGGTAAATCTCGCCGAGTACTGAGCGACCGTCATGCTGCACTGCCGCAGCTGTAGAAGCTCCTGGATACGCACCGCACGTAGGGTGGCTGGGACGAACTCCGAGTGGAAGAGGCTCTCAAAATCCGTCCAAAGTAGAGATGCCTCATCGTGCACCTGGAGCATCAAGCTCCACCATCGTCCTGCTTCTGCGTGTAGTAGGCTCGCAGCGAGGATCACCATGAGGTCTGCTGGTGTCCTCACTAGCCTAAACACTCGAACCACTGCCTCCAGCCAGTCCTCTGCTGCCTGGGGATCCGTCTCCCCGCGAAACCTGGGTGGTCGCTGGCGCTGAAACTCATGCAGTGCGCTGAGGCGACGTGCATCGTCAGCGGCTGCTGCTGGAAGCATCGGGGGCTCGGCGGGTAGAGCTACCGCCGGTGCCACTACTGGCAAAGGGCCCTGTACCGAGGCCTCGTCGCTCGGTGGGCTGTCGTCACGCTCGACTCTCGGAACCCTAGCTGGCTGCCGTCGTGGGGCCATCCTGAAAAGGAAACAGGTGCGCCACGGTTAGAACAGTATACCTGGTGAGATGATATAAGTAATCACAAAGAAAACTTTGAAACACACACGCAATCAATGTTTTCGTGCATTAAGTCAGAAATCAGAAGTCAGGGTCCTGGTGTACGGATACGTCGGCCGCCGCACCAACACTGGACTCCCTGGACTGATATCCACACTCAATACGCTAAACATTATTGCTTCACATAGAAAAGATCAGAGTTCGCGGTAGAACCGAACTCCTCTGATACCAATTTGTCACGACCCGCCCTCGGGGTCTGTGCCGTGACTACCCCAAGCCCGCCTTCCATAGGCCAGGGGCTGGCGACTAGCACCAAGGCGTAAATCCCGGTAAAAAGGGAAGGCATTACCTTTGAAAAGTAAACACACACCACAGAGTAAACAAGCGGAAAGTAAACACTAAACAAAGCAGAGTACGACTGTAAGTGCGGAAAAGTAAATGGGCCAGAATACAAACCCAAACTGAAAGTAAAGTACAACTCAAAAAGGGAAAAACAGCAACTGAAAAGTAAAGGCCGCTACTCCGAGCTGTCCACTGGAAATCCCACCTGAAGGGTGGGTACTGATAGCTCCTCTGCTCCACGGGTCCCGCCGTCCGCTCCGTGCACGTCCCGCCCAGTGGTCTACCTCCGGGTACTGTTCCGCTCTGCAAGCCTCAGCTAAGGTCAACGCTGTCCGTCGTCTGCAACCAACACAACGTAGTGCGGGCAAAAGCCCGTGCAGGGGTGAGTATAAACTACTCAGTAGGGACCCCGAGACCCCTGAAGGTCTCTCAAATCCACAAAGGAAAAACCACGAAGAAAAGTACAATCACGAAGTAACAACTGACACTGCTTAGGTATATGCCCATACATATACCTAAGTCATCAATTCAATTACGCTCCAACCTCCGAGCCCAAGTACAACTCAGTCCACACAGGATAGTAAACGTATTCCACACAGGAAAGCAAAACGTAATCCACACAGGATTTCACAACACAATCCACATAGGAAAGCAATAGGATTCAGCTCACACAGGTATACTTCTTCAAGGACGATAAAGATGATCACTGATCCATCTAAGTCGTCGGACCCACGAAGGATCGATAGGTAACTAACCCCCGCAAAGACCCACACAGGATCGGGCCCACACAGGACCTGTAGGCGCTGGCTCACACAGAACCGCTGAGCGCGGACCCACACAGGATCGGACCCACACAGGATCGGGCCCACACAGGACCTGTAGCACTGATCCACGTAGGATCGCTGAGTGCTGAAGTCGTCGTCGTCGAATCCACACAGGATCTCTGTACTGTCGTCGTCGCAGTCACAGTAGCAGTAGTAGTCACAGTAACAGTCGCAGCCAGCACTAGGGTTCCCGCACACAGCAAGCTCGTTCGGAGGGTCCGCTCCACGAGCCGAGAGGCTGATACATCAACTGTCACAAAGACCAGAGTTGATGTATCCAAAAGTTCCGTATCGTCAACAGGAACTCAACGCGACAGACGGCGCGTCGATCGGACGCCCGGTCTGAGAGTTATTGGCATTTTCGTCTCCGGGGCCCGGTTGGTTTTTAAGGCAAAACCAACCCGACCGTACTCCACCTACGTCCAAACCTCGGGCGGAGTATGCCAAAAGATCCGTCTCACTAAGAGGAACACAACGCGACTGACGGCGCGTCAATCGGACGTTCATAGCTCATGATATGAGCGTTTCCGCTCCGAAGGCCCGGTTGGTTTCGTGAACGAACCAACCCGGCCGAACTCAAAGTTAACCGAAACCTTGAGTGCGATATATCGAAACGCCCGTCTCGATCCAAGGATCGCGTTTCCGCAGACGGTTCGTCATTCGGAGGTCCGAGGCTCAAGTTATGGGTCAAAAACCAATTCTGGTTCGAAACGGGGGGGGTCCGGGTCCGGGCCGACCCGGCCCGACCCCCCCCCCTGGGCGGCGCGGCGGCGCGGCGGGCCGCGGCGGCCTGGCGCCGCGAGGAGGCTGCGCACGCGGGGGCAATCAAGCCCCCGTTTCTTGGATGGCGGCGCGGCTTTGCCGCGCCGTTTTTGTAAAACAACGGCCCCCCTCCTGGGGGCCCGCTTTGAAGGGAATCCGGGGGAGCCGCCTGCCCCCCCCCCCCCCCCCCCCCCGTGGAAACCGCTCCCCCCCTCATAAAGAGGGGGGTTTTAAGTGAAGGCCGGGGGATTAATTCCCCCGGTTTTTAAGACATCCGGTCGGCCAGCTGGCCGACCGGTTTTCTCAAACGGGACCGGAATTTCCGGTCCCCCCCCCCCTTCGGCTTCCGACGCCGGCGGCTCGGCCGCCGATCTTCTCTTCCGCCGCGGCCCGGAACCGGCCGCGGTCTCCTCGTCCCGCCGCGGCCCGGAACCGGCCGCGGCGTTCGTCTTCCGGCGTGGTGCGACGGCACCGCGCCCCTTTGCCGTGCTTTGATATTCATTCAACGCGGCGCGACGGCGTCGCGTTCTTGTTGTTTCTTCCATGGTGCGCGCGACGGCATCGTGTAAGTTAAACGTACAATTATCCGCTTGGTGCGACGGCACCACGCCACCTTGCTTCCACCTGCAAGAATAAACAAGAACGATGGAGGGGGTTCGGCCGTGTTCGTGCGGTCCGGTCCCCCTCACGTTAAAATAAATAACTCAACTTAAACGTTCAAAAGTCCCATGTTTGACATGCGAAAACCACGATCAAGGAATGGAATAAATAAATATCGAATCAACAACCCCTACCTCGGGTATAAGATCGAAGATTTGACAACGTCCCGCGGAAGACAACGTCGCGGTGGTCGGGCGTCGCGGTCGTCGTTCGTCAATCCATTGACGAAGATATATGCCCGAAGAGTTACGTCGTTGGCGAATCTTCTTATGCCGACGAAGAAGGTCCGAGGAAGAAGCGGCGTCCCCTTTCGTTGACACGGTAAACGAAGAAGAGCGGGGCGGCGTTCTTCGTCGGAAATTGAGCATTCCTCGTCAAGACTTGAGGAAAGTCAAATAATAAAGAAAACAACTAACTCAAGAACCTCTACCACGATAGTCACACGTTGACGTAGTCGTGGAATATCGGTGTCGATTCCTTTGACGTCAGAGGAAGAGTCGTTGTCGAAGGCGTTCGTCGCGGAAAACCGTCGCGGAAGAGATGACGCGGAAGAATTACGTCGCGTCGCGGATACGGCGTCGCGGATGGATCGTGTTCTTCGGCGGAGAAGTTCTTCGTTGAAGAACGACGTTCTTCGCGTTCTTCGTTGAGTTTGAAGAAGAAGAAGAGGCTCTCCAAAAGCTCTCAAGGAGACAAACAAACAACCCATAATAAAATAAGACAACTTCATATTTTATTATTACAAAACACATTAGAATTTCAAAAGTTTGAAATTCAAAAAGGTTTAACTCCCATAATTAATTAAGTAACTCAAGTTGACAACAATAAATGAAAAGAGTTAAAGGGGAGGTTTTGAGAGAAAATGAGGAGTTGGGGTTCGTGTGGACCCCACCTCACTTAATCCTCCCAAGGGAGGTTAAGTGGATGTGGGTCCCACTCCCAACTCCCTTTGGTAGGACTTAACTAGTTAAAAATAAAATTTGTTCCTCACAAATTTTATTTAACTTAAACTAAAAACCCAAAAACTAACTTTCAACCCGCAACAAACGCAACTCCCGAAAAGGTCTCTTTAAGCGAATAACGGCGCTGCGAGTTCATCGGTGCCCTCGGATTTCAATTCCGAGCACCGGATCAAATGTTAGGAATTCCCGCTCGTTCGTTCACTGAACGTACCCGAGCCAAACATCGGAAATTAATTCCGGGCACTCCGGGCCTCGGAATCAGGTGCTGTCAGAAACCTCGCTCTTTTAAAATTCTAAAGAAAATTAAGAAAAAAATTTCCCTTGAATTTTACGGGTCTTTACATGTTATATTTATTATATACATGAGTTACATATCCTTATTATACACATCCAAATAATAATATATTGAATAATAATTACAGCACGACGTGGAGACGGTAAGCCGTACGTATGCACGTATGGTGACATGTTATTCAAAGGGTGGATAGAATACTGAATCTGGTTTTAACATATTTATAATACATCACAATATATATATTATACTGGAGTTATTATTTTATAATGGTAATAATAAAAGAATAAGAAGTGGAAGAAGAAAGGAACTTGGAAAAGGGTGGTGAAATCATTACCTCTTCTTCGGGTTCTTCCTTTTGATTTGATCAAAAGGGCGCCTTAGGTTGGCTTTATGATCAAACTAAGGCCTCTATGTTGTAGTGAGGGAAGTTGGGGGAGTATTTGGGCAAATTTTTTCCGAACCAAAGGGTTTTGAAGGTGTGAAAATATGAGAGGGAGGAGTGCCCTTTTATAAGAGGGGTGAGGGGCACCTTTGGAAAAGCTAGAAATAATAGTTTATAATAAATTCATATTCGGTTTCTAATGGCTCCAAAGTTTATTATTTAAATTTTAAGGTGGGTATGGGTCTAAAAAAACTCAACCAATAGAATTTAGACGGGTTTGGGAACTTATATTAACCTTATCTTTAAGTGTTAACTCTAAGTTAATTAGTTTCACTTTTACAATGTCTCTTTGTATTTTTGTATAATATGGTTAATAAACACACTATATACATACAAGAGACCCCAAAGTGGTCCATTAATGATGAACCTATAATGATATAAGTCTCTTGGCCGAAACTTAGATTTTTAGGAATTTAATATCAATTAATAATATAATAGTTTTGTTAAGAACTCTTTTATGTCAATTTTGACACTATTCAATAGTTGATTTTTGTGAAACTCATAACAGATTGATTACTTCGAAAAAAGTAAATTAAATCAAGACTAATATATCATATTATCCTATAAAATTAGTTTAATTCATTAAATGTTTCATATTATATTTATTTGGGTATTTATAATATCAATTATTTTAATTTTTCACTATTATAGTAATTAATTCATCATCATTGTGTCATAAATAAATTAAATTATTTAATGTATAAAAATTATAAATAAACTATCATTAAGTAGGAAATCTTTGTATCTTTCTATCTAATATTTATAATCTAAAATCCAACATATATAACCCTATGTAAAAATTGTTTTACTAAAAGATATATGCTTGTGTCATTTTTGTATTCATTTTAACTTAATTAAAATAAAGTGTCCCTATCACCTACAAGTGGCACCATGTGGTCCCAAAATCGACCCAAAGATGCCTATGGTATACCATGTATCAACCAATAAGTCTAGGACACGTTTTAAGGTAATTTAGTATTATTATAATATTATTTTTTAACCCTTATTTAACAGATTTACCCTTAACCATGGTAAATAAAATATTTACCGCAGTAATTATTCAAAATACCTAAAAATAAAAGTTACCTATTTACAAAATTTGAACATCCTGATTCCAAATATGGAATCCATTTTTCTAAATTCAAAACACAGAAGTGGCAGAAATTAATTTAAAATTAATTCCCGCTGTCCAAACAAAAAGCATGTTTTTAAGAGATAATAACTATCAAAAGATTGACATTTGTTTATGTTCGGTTTAATTGTAAAATTATGTCCAATGAACAAAATTATATTAAATGGTAAAAATATATTCTAAATATACTTTAAAACCACTCAAATTCATAATTTATCACTATTAATTATTTTGATTTAAAAAGTTGTTTTTAATTAAAATTTAGTAATTTTCAATATTCATCAAAATATGAAAGTTATCCGAAAAGTACCAAAATTTCACCTTAGGCTAAATTCGTTACTCCGAATCCGAAAATGAGGTCCATTTTCAGAGATAAAATTTCTAAAATTTTTAATGGTAGGTATTACTATTCATAACAGCTAGTTTGATTGGTTGTGGTGTGTTAGAACTCGAAGTTGCGTACAACACACGCTACTGTATTATTCAAAGGAAAACGTACCGTGGAAGCTTGGGATGTTTCATTTTAAATTTTTTGATGTCCCCATTTAGTCAAAAAGTTTAAAATATTGTATTTAAAAAGGTTTCACTATTAAAAGTTGATAAAAGTGCAATACTGAAAATGAATCAGTTCTTGCATTATGTCTAAGAAACTCATAATATGGATTCTAAAATTATAAGGATTATATAAAGTTCAAAATTTAGTTAATACTATTCATAACCTCTTTTGAATGGATATTTTTTTGGTATGTCATGGTGTGATTGAACTCGGTGTTGCGTGTAGTGCAAGTTATTGAATTATTTTGAAAAAAATAACACACTATGAAATCATGGGGTGTTACATTCTCCCCTCCTTCAATAAATTGCGTCCTTGAAATTTGAAATTGTTCTTAGAAAATAAAAGGTTGAAAATAGAAAATATATTTATGGGAAAACCCACATTGGAATGTGGGTTACTAAAATTTAGTCTTAAAATGTGGAAAAGAGAAATGAAGGGTCACCACCAAATTATGATCTCGATTTGGAGAACATTGGTGGCAAATAGAGACATATAATTGGAGGGAAAACGTAAATATTTATAGGTATTGATTGAGGTCATCAATCACAAACAAGTATAAAATTGAGGTCCTTAAAATCATCAATCTATGATGATTTGAAATACCATCGGTTCAACAAAACATAGGGTATTGGGATAACACATTTTTGACGTTTCAAAATATCTTAGTTGAAATCCCACATCGAAAAATGAATTAATGAGGCCTCTATTTAAAATAAAGAGTGGAAAGTATGAAGATTACCGAAAATAACACATACTAGGGTTCCATGTAGGAAAATATGGATATGGAAGAGAAATCTAACCATCAATTATCTGATGGAGAGTGGTAGAGAACATGGCTATGAAAAGGACAAAAATCCCAAAGCCATAAATTAGTGATGATTTAAGGTACCATCTAGGACAACATTTTTGTTCTAAGATCCTTTTATTAATGTTGAGGAATTTATTTATGAGATTGGCTAAGATCATAAGGAGATATACTTACTTTACAATTAGAGTTTTATCCATTAATAAATTTCTACCACAAACTCATCTTTCACTGTAAAAGATAATAGAACGTAAAAAATTTTCTATTTATACTATTCGTACAGGGTTCCAAAATAAATGAATTTATAATTCATCTACCAGATCTTTTAAAAAAAACTACATTATTTAATCCAGGACATCTCGTGGGCCAGTTGTAGGTGATACACCCTTGTCGCCCTTCGGTTGCGGGTTCAAGTCTCGCAGCCTTGCCGGACGCGACGAGTTGCCGCCCGACCTCCGGGTTGTCCTTTTATGGAAATCCAAAATAATCCAAACTAGAACTATCCAAAATACTTTTGTCCAAACTCACAGTCCAACATTTATAAGTAAGGTAAACAAAATGTAGATCCTTTTTACCCCGTAATAGCATATGAATACCTTCATCATGTATTCTTTTAATACACTGAAACATCCTGAATTACCATATTCCTTATTGATTACATTCATGCTCCCTTATTCCATATAGAATGATGGATATACTTCATCAATCCAAAAATGTTTTAAACCCCAACAATGATGGAATATACAAATCATTAATCAGTTACAAGGTAGTCAAGAATATCCAATATAATTTATCCAAAAAAATCATGTATTATTCCAAAATCACTACCTCGGTATCAGAACTATATTATGGTTTATCATTCTCTCAACCATTTATTTTCCAAAAAATTATCCTTCTATAGAGTCACTTTTCTTTGTTCCACACAATCTCAAGTCCTTAATGAAATTGTACTGTTGTACAATCCTTATATACTCCATAATTATTATAACAAGTACATTGTTGATACACCACTCAATTGACATAATCAACATACGAAATCTAATCATTCCTCTTCATATGTGGTAGTATCATAACTTGATTATTATCCAATAGCATCATATGCGGCATAGTCTGATGACTGTGAAATATGTTCGCGTAGTGTCCAAACTCCTTGCAAATGAAGCATTTTACATTTGAAACCATTTTCTTACCCTTGCAGTCACGTACATTGTGCCTTTTTCCTCCACACTTATAACAAACTCTCATTCCTTTCAGGCAAGTTCCAGGGTGTTTCTTTCCACAGTTATCACATATGGGAAAATTCATCTTTTCCCTATTCCCTTTATCCATATTTCTCTCTTCCATCCTTTTCTTCTCTTGCTTCCCTTCAAATCCATAGGACTCAGTAAAATATTTACTTATCTTATCAACACATGATATTATTTCATCATATGATGATAATACATGTGAGACCATTTCTCTTGTAAATTCTGGCTTAAGACCATAAAATATATGATCCTTCTTTCTCTTTGTATCATGTGCATTGCTAGAGTTCTCATTCCTTCTACTGGGCACCATTTCTAAACAATGGCATACATTAGATTAGTTTATGAATAACAATACCTAATCCCAAACATGGAAAACACATAAAATAAATTAAATAGTTTATCGATATAATCCATAATCATAAAAATGTCTCCTTTGTGGAAGTATATACTCATAAACCCTTCATAATGATTTGTAAAGAAAATTAGAGTTATCCTAAGCATATCCCCCGGGAGTGTCGTAACCAAGAGTGCGGCAAGGCACGTTGTCATGCACCAGTTCCCGTTTGAGTCTAGATCAAAGCGGTGTTTTCAGGTTTTACCCCTAGGTACATCTGTGCCAGAGCCGCCTCTACCTGCTCGTATCAAGACAGGGATGTATTGCTCGTAAATCTCAAAAAATCTCTACAATACCAAAATTCTTGGAAGTTATTCTATACTAATCCTCAAAATTCATCTTAAATCCGTGTGTTCTAATTAGAGTTTATCTAAATCTAGCTTCCAAGGTTTGTACTAAACTTCCTCTGATACCAACTGTAACGCCCCGACCCTAGTTACCCAGAGTTGGTGCATTATTACATAACATTGGAATGATCACAAGAAAGATCAAATCTCGAAAGACCGATTGGTTTAGTAGCCTTAGAATCCCTAGATATATTCATAAGTTTTACATTACATCATAAAGTGAAAAACAACTACGACAACATAATGTCTCCATAGTCCACACTATTATCCCCTCATAATATCCCTGCAGGTCATTCATAACTTACTTCTTCACATCCTGGGAAAAATAAAACATAGAAAAGGGGTGAGCTCAAATGCCCAGTAAGAATAACAATATAATGGAACATTAAAAAATAAGCATAAACATTTAAGGTAATGCATTACTAAAACAAAAGTCTTTTAAACTTGAACATCAACATAGTATGGCAAAAGTAAAATGAAATAATGCCATTTACTTATTCACATGGATATTCTACTAGTCGAATAATCAAATGCAATATCAATAACCACTTTCATAATGTCGGAATGCATAATGCTGAACATTAATTTCTTTGTCAAGGCCTCGTCCCAAGACCTAGGGGCTAATTGTAACCGGAACCCAACCCAGAGTAGCTCTAATAACCGGGCACCAACCCGGAGTGCCCCTAATAACCGGACACCATCCCGGAGTTCCTCTAATAACCGGAGACCAAACCAGAGTTCCTCTAATAACGGGAGACCAATCCGGAGGGCTTACTTTTACTTGTCCCCAACCCGGAACATACTTGTCTAACACATTCATCTGAATGAAAGGTTGAAATATAATATAAACATTCAGATTACAAATAACTTATTAAATGTCAATACTCTAATCAAAAAACATGAGTGACATAAGAATAACATATCCACAGTCAAAAATATCACAAAACCTTCAATAAAATTTTGATGTTTTGTATCATAATAAATCAACTTCAAATAAGTTTAAAATCAATCAAAGGATGTTGACATAGATTAAATAAATACTATTTTATAAAAATATCTCTTTATATATTGAAATCATTTAAGAGTCTTATATTTATGAAATAAAACATTTTTTTTTAAAATTTTCTTATTATCTTGTAAGGGAAGCTTCGACGATTTTATAACGGCGGAAAATAGCCACACCCGCCGTATAAGTTAAAAAAACATTCTTACCTTAATTTTGTCGAAAAGGTTAAAAAGCACCTTGTTCGGAAAACGACGGAAAGATTCCTTTATAAATCTCTTATAAAAATTCAAACAAGGGTATAAATGACTTTAACCCATATTCTAGTAAATATTAAAAATGTTTTGAAATTCATTTTTAAGAAACATGGATGTGGATGATAAAGAGATCCCAGTAGATTATTACGTATAAACAACCTCAGATAATGAAGAGATTGCAAAATAACCCTTACCAATTTGCTAACTTATGAAACATACATCCCATGAAAGAGGTATCATACAATTAATATGTAAATACACATAAATTAGAGTGTATTACAAAAAGAATATAATTATGGGCAGTACATACACCACACAAAAGGTGATGGTGGCAATATGGCATGAATCTCACGAGAATAAGGAGTGAGATGAAAACCCATTACGTTGTACTTATCCTTGGTTGAGGTAGGTTAACCTCCTGTATAATAGTGAAATAATTGTTATTAAATTATACAAGAATCATATACATTAATATGATATCAGATATGATCTTTTAATATTGATTTGATAATAATATCTTAGTATTATCGTTGTTTCGGGTGTTAACTTACTTGTTTTCTTTTATATGTTTTGGTACGTAAGCCATGTTTGTAATGGATAGGTTGTATATTATTAATATCCAGAATGATATCAAGTCCTCAAACATCACTTTTAAAATCATCAAATGATAAATATACTTGAATGGATACGATGGAGAATGAATCTCATTGCGTTCGTGGAGACGGTAGTCCGTACGTACGCACGAGCGAAAATATCATTATTTTGAAATAATATATAAATGGTTGTTATATAATATATATAGAATCATTAACATGTTATATTTATTATATACATGAGTTACATATCATTATTATACCCATCAAAATAATAATATATTGAATAACAATTACATCACGACGTGGAGACGGTAAGTCGTACGTACGCACGTATGGTGACATGTTATTCAAAGGGTGGATAGAATACTGAATATGGTTTTACCATATTTATAATAACATCACAGTATATATATTATACTGGAGTTATTATTTTATAATGGTAATAACAAAGGAAGAAGAAGTGGAAGAAGAAAGGAACTTGGAAAAGGGTGGTGAAATCATTACCTCTTCTTCGGGTTCTTCCTTTTGATTTGATCAAAAGGTCTCCTTAAGTTGGATTTATGATCAAAATAAGGCCTCTAGGTTGTAGTGAGGGAAGTTGGGAGAGTATTTGGGAAGATTTTTGCCGAACCAAAAGGTTTTGAATGTGTGAAGATATGAGAAGGAGGAGTGCCCTTTTATAAGAGGGGTGAGGGGCACCTTTGGAAAAGTTAGAAATATTAGTTTATAATAAATTCATATTCGGTTTATAATGGCTCAAAAGTTGATTATTTAAATTTTAAGGTGGGTATGGGTCTAAAACAACTCAACCAATAGAATTTAGACAGGTTTGGGTACTTATATTAACCTTATCTTTATGTATTAACTCTAAGTTAATTAGATTCACTTTTACAATGTCTCTTTGTATTTTTATATAATATGGATAATAAACATACTATATACATCCAATAGATCCCCAAGTGGTCCATTAATGATGAACCTATCATGATATATGTCTCTTGGCCGATCCTTAGATTTTTAGGAATTTAATATCAATTAATAATATAATTTTTTTAAGAACTCTTTTATGTCAATTTTGACACTATTCAATAGTTGATTTTTGTGAAACTCATAACAGATCGATTATTTCAAAAAAATTAAATTAAATCAATCCTAATATATCATATTATCCTAGAAAATTAGTTTAATTCATTAAAAGTTTCATATTATATTTATTTGGGTATTTATAATATCAATTATTTTAATTTTTCACTATTATAGTAATTAATTCATCATCATTGTGTCATAACTAAATTAAATTATTTAATGTCTAAAAATTATAAATAAACTATCATTAAGTAGGAAATCATTGTATTTTTCTAATTAATATTTATAATCTAAAATCCAACATATATAACCCTATGTAAAAATTGTTTTACTAAAAGATATATGCTTGTGTCATTTTTGTATTCATTTTAACTTAATTAAAATAAAGTGTCCATATCACCTACAAGTGGCACCATGTGATCCCAAAATCGACCCAAAGATGCCTATGGTCGAACTTGTATCAACCAATAAAGATAGGACACGTTTTAGGGTAATTTAGTATTATTATAATATTATTTTTTAACCCTTATTTACCGGATTTACCCTTAACCATGGTAAATAAAATATTTACCGCAGTAATTATTCAAAATGTCTAAAAATAAAATTTAACTATTTACAAACTTTGAACATCCTGATTCCAAATATGGAATCCATTTTTCTAAATTCAAAACACAGAAGTGGCAGAAATTAATTTAAAATTAATTACCGTTGTCAAAACAAAAAGCATGTTTTTAAGAGATAATAACCATCAAAAGATTGACACTTGTTTATTTTCGGTTTAATTGTAAAATTATGTCCAATGAAAAACATTATTTTAAATGGTAAAAATATATTATAAATATACTTTAAAACCACTCAAATTCATAATTTATCACTATTAATTATTTTTATTAAAAAAGTTGTTTTTAATTAAAATTTAGTAATTTTCACTATTCATCAAAATATGAAAGTTATCCGAAAAGTACCAAAATTTCACCTTAGGCTAAATTCAATACTACGAATCCAAAAATGAGGTCCATTTTCAGAGATAAAATTTCTAAAATTTTAAAAGCTGGGTATTACTATTCATAACGGCTAGTTTGATTGGTCGTGGTGTGTTAGAACTTGAAGTTGCGTACAACACACACTACAATATTATTCAAAGGAAAACGTACTGTGGAAGCTTGGGATGTTTAATTTTAAATTTTTTGATGTCCCCATTTAGTCAAAAAGTTTAAAATATTGTATTTAAAAAGGTTTCACTATTACAAGTTGATAAAAGTGAAATACTGAAAATCGATCAGTTCTTGCATTATGTCTAAGAAACTCATAATATGGATTCTAAAATTATAAGGATTATATAAAGTTTAAAATTTAGTTAATACTATGAATAACATATTTTGAATGGATTTTGTTTGGTAATTCATGGTGTGATTGAACTCGGTGTTGCGTGTAGTGCAAGTTATTGAATTATATTGAAAAAAATAACACACTATGAAATCTTGGGGTGTTACACTTTTCGAGGTCGTTCTTGCCACATGAAAAACATACTGCCTCCCGTTTCTTGCCTTGAATCTGGATCTTCCCCTTTTTGGAGGAAAGATGCTCGGGGGCTTCAGACCGTTTAGTAGTCTTTGGACCCTATGCATTGTCCTTCATTTTCTTATTCACTAAATGTACTGCAGTTTTTTCACGCCCCCTGTCCTTATCTACCTAGAAAATTAAGGTCATAAGTTCTGAAAGATTCTTCTCAATGATTCTCATATTATAGTTGACAATGATGCTATAGAAGGTCTTGGACAGTGATGATAGGATGACATCTATACACAACTCATCTGGGAATTTAATCCCTAAGATGTCCATACGTTCAATGTAACCAATAATCCTTTCTACATGAGGCCCAACGGTGGAATACTCTCCAATCTTATATCTAAACATATCATTGGAGATCTCATATCTCTCTTGTCTCGCCTTCCCTTTGTAGAGATTTTTAAGGTGATACATCAAGCTATACACAGTCATGTTTTCCTATAGCTTCAAGATCTCATTAGACATTGATGATAGAATGAAACAATTTACATATATGGATTCATCTATATTTTTTATATAGAGATATATTTCCTCATCACTGGCCTCTTTCCTAAGAGGAGCTGGAACATGCTCTTCAATAACATACAAATTCCTCTCATGGAGAAGGATTATGCATAAACAACTCTGAAACACATGGAAATTGGTGCCGATGAGAAGGTTTTTCTTCTCGAGTATGGTTCTCAATGATATGTTTGAAGTAAGTTTTCTTGTAGTTTCTATAAAATAATATTGCAAATGGTTTTAGTAGTTTATAAAACTAACGAAAATAAATCAATTAATACTTCTTAGTCTCCCACTATTTTATCGAAATCCAATAGCCCTCACCATTTACTTCATAGTATTCTATTTGTTGAATGTTCTAGTAGAAAGGATCCATATTTCTTTTCACATTTCCTCAACTTGGGTTGTTCAAGCTACTTTATGGGTTTTAGGTATGCATTCTAAATTACAACTACATTTATTGACATCTTTTTTATCTGCTAAGGAGACTCCCCATTCCAAAAATCCTTTTCTTTTGAATTTCCTCAACATTTCCCTCTTGGTCACATAAAGTCATGTTGTGGTAGTCAACCCTTGATGCGAACCATGTCATGTCAACAAAAATCCTTGAATTAGAATTCCCCAATAAATGAAAGCACCCCATCTGTTGTAGGTCAAGCACATTGAACTATTATTTGATTATAACCAAGATTATGGAAGGCTATACCGACATAATATTTCATGAGGTATTTTATCCTTATACATAAATTTATATTTAATTGTATTTGATTAAATGCATGTTAATACTATGTCGGATATACTTATGTGATTAACCATGTATAAGATAATATTTATGCATAATCCAGTCTCATTTTAGTTCCATCCTGAATTATTTTTTAATTCATTAATTGGGTGATCAAGACAACACACCCACAGTAAATAAACCATGCCATTGGAAGAAATAAAATAAATGGTATGATCGTGAGAGTTTTCTATTTGTATGTTTATGTAGTAGTTGATAAACTAACTCAAGACGTAGGAGAGAAACACATTGAACCATTCAGGTTCTTGTTTACAGCTTTCCACAGGCCCACCATTGTATCTCCTTGGATTGGTTTCACCTTTGCTCCTTAAATGAGTTTCCTCCACTTGTTTGGGAGATCCATCCTTTACATATGCATTTGTCTCACACACAGGTGTGGGGTAAGTGTGGTTTTCACCTAAAATAATTTTTGGGCGTGCAGGACGTACATATTAATAAGGAGAAGGCTCGCAAGAAAAAAATTAATTTAAATAAAAAATTAAATGAGACAATTCAGATACAAAGGTCTTGGTCTAGCTCATGATCATCTATATATGCAACAATATTTATGAACAAATAAAACTAGAATTCAATTCAATAATCTTTCTTTCTTATGATGAATCTTGCTCGAATCAATTAATTATCTTTAATTAATCAATCCTTTTTTCTTAAAATGTTTTTTGAACTTCCTTGTGATTCTCATCCATCATAATTTCAAACAAATAAATTCATTTAAAATTATCTTTGTACGTAACATGTACCATGGATGCAACCCGGTGAATTCCAATCATTATGCAGATGATAAATTAAACACACTTATTTGAAACACCTATCACGTGTTGTGCCTCAGCATTATGCCTGCACTATGGTACACATATCAAGGGTTTGTATAATATAATAATAAATTTCAATAAACCTGCATAATTTGGATTAGTACACGGAGTGTTCATTGTGATACACACCATGTAGTATCTGTGTTAGAGGGTTTCCAGCCAGGCAGGCCATGTATGGGGTACACGATCCAACCCTAAACTGATGGGACTACACGCCGTGTTCAGTGGACCACACGACGTGTACTCCCGAAACCATGTGCCACCTATTCCTGGTCAAAACACGGTGTCATATATGAATATGGTATACTCTAATACACGACCTGATTTGGGGGACCAGTCGGATGCATTGATCCTAGACTACACAACATGTACTTCTTAATAAACACCATGTATTCTTCTGTAGTAAAACTAGGAACATTTTGCACCGTTGGATGAGATCCTCTAATTTATTTTAATCAAAGTTAAATGAAATATTCGTTTCTGTAAGGTGAACTTGAAACGTGAAAAGTGGAAAAGATCTCAAGATTCAGATTTAAGAATGATTATCATCAATTGAAACAACTAAATTATTAAATGTGTAAATCAAAAATGAAAAACTAAAAAATTATAATCAATGATATGACCGCTCCGATACCACTAGTAGGTTTCAGTCACAGTAGAAGAACATTGGTGGGTTCACCTAACATTAATTTCAGTGTTAAAAAACGTTCAATCCAAGACCTGTCATGATTCTAAAACGCCGGTCATTAGAATAGAATGATGAAAAAAAATAAATTGAAGGGTCTTGGAACCATCAAGAGGATCATAAAATGTTGGTTATAATTAATTTAATTAATTGGCATGAATTAACTTAATGGAATTATTTCTTCGTTGATGTTTTCAAGTCATTTTTTGATGTGATTCATCATTGTGTCACATAAGACAAGTGTATACTTCCTCTAGAGGTGATCCACATGTGCCCCATGTATCTCTGGATGTCTCCAAATGAATCTCCATATGCTAGTGTGGAGAAGCCTCTGCATTAGTTGTCTGCCATTGATTACCATGATCTGATGGAGGATCATCTCTCTCGGTATTGAGAGCGTTTTGGAGGAAGGAGTTCTCTCATCCATGAGATAATTGTCCAGAATTTTTGTGCACGATGATTCATAGAAAAGTTTTGGGGTTGTCAAGATATTTATAATTTGGTTTTAGGTTAAAGAGTTATGACAATAATTAAACTCATTACACGTTTTATTTTTTTCAATAACACTTTTTGAGAACCCCCATGTTGAATCATTAATTCCATGACATGCACACATGCCTAATATAATAAATATCAATTAATAAAAATATATTATTTCTCAAAATCCAATCTAGAAAAAGTACGCAGCATGTATTAATTAATACACGATGTGTACTTTTATTTCATTTCCCTTCCAAAATGATAAATATACGGCGTGTACATTCTATGTACACAACATGTATATCATGTTTTTCATTTTATTCATCCTCCAAAATTAAAGAAATATAGTCTTCCATGAATAATTTTTAAACCACATATGGTAATAATAATTATTCTTCTTGAGATACTGGGATACACTTAGTGTGTGACCCACTTGGCCTCTTTTTTGTTAGAATTAGGCGGGCTTGCCTAAAGTCCAAGATTACTATCTAGAAATGGGTAAAGGAAACCAAGAGAAAGAAGTTGATGCCACATTGACGTGCCACCTCATACAAACACTTATTATGTAATTTAATCCCTTGGTCTCGATATCTCTAATCAAGTAGGTTGCAGGTTAGTTCCATCAACCAATGTGCTCGATTATTCTTTTTTTGAATTCCTGGAATTGAACTCTCCCAAACCATACCATGGAAATGGATTTATTCAGGATATATCAATTCCATCAATGGGCCTGAAATATCTACTTCCATTGTGTAATTGAAGGGTCAAATCCTTTCATGCATTATCTATTAATGCAGTATCACTCGTGAAACACCCAATGTATCCTAACTCACTACGAACAGTGTGTTGTCACTATTTTCGTCACTACATCTATGTGAGAGAGTTGTAATAACAATTAATAAAAATCATAAAATCTAAGGACCAATACACACATCTTGAAATAGGAACAACTAATGACACTATGAAATGTGGAAATCCTACTGGCATGTATCATTCTAATAATATCTTCTGGGATATTACCAAGGGCTCACACCAGAGTAGGTTCCTCATAGTTTTATGAGTCCTCACCCCTAATGGCCTGTATTATTTGTGTCCCTCATATAACATCATCCAGCCATAGAACATATATTCATGAACTGTGTTATGGAACTTCTGGGTTCTCATCATAATTGGGATCTCCTATGACCCTTTAATGCAACAACTGTCCTTAAGAAATTATCACATGAATTTTCATGAAGAAGAACAATGAAGATGTGATAAGGTTTCTATTAATGAATAAAGTACAAAGTAGTTTGTTCTAGGTCACCAACTCAAAGAGTATCTACTGTGATGCATATGGTTTTGGGATGGTAGTTGTGCATATTCATGAGACTTGAGTTGATGCATACATGTCTTGGAAGTTGAGGCCACCTTAGACGAATTACCTGATATGTGATGTTGAGTTAGATGTGTTTGTTCATGCTTTTTACTATTGGAGAAATTATTCATTAGGAGAAAATTATTGGTATTTAGGGGAAAAATAGACTCACATACATATTCACATAGTGTGATTTTATTTTGAGGTAATGATGGTGGGTATAATACCTTTAGTCGTTCAATTTTGACATTTCTTATTTTACTGTAAAAGTAAATTTAGTGGAAGACACATTGAGAATGAGGACCCATATACATATTGTTTAATAGGCCATAGGTGAGGGGAATGTTATGGATTTTTAATGATATTTATTTAATGGCTCTCAACAGTCAGGGATAATCTTATCTTTCATATTTGGTTGTTACCTCTACCATACATGATAAACTGAGGATGAGGAAACACATAGATGACGAAGGCCTAGTTCTACAGGATAGTGTGGTAGGTGTGTACCCTCCTCTAGAGGGACGATAGGTGAGGATGATGTTATGTGTATCCATGGATGTGTGTTGGTTCAAATGGATATACACAAGGATCTTATACTTGAGTTTCTTGCTTCATTAGGGGCTGTGCATCCTGGAGTCACCAAGATGTAATGGGACCTATGCCTTCAGTACCGGTTGTTGGGAATGAAGAAAATGTATATTTTTTGTTATGAGGTGTTACAACTATCAACGAGTAAAGGTGGAACATCAGAATATGACTATGATTTTATATAAACTAATCATTCTTGAGTTGATGTGAGAAGACGACACAATTGATTTCTTGATGGGGTAACAGATGTATCCTATAGGCAACAATATTGTGTGGTTGTGGTTGATAGGATCATGAATGTTTCCAATTTCGTATCAATCATGGAGTCTATCTATGTTTATGAGAATAGAAAGCCTTGTATATGAGAGTTTTTACGACTTTATAGGGTCCCACTTTCTTTCATTTCCAAGAGGGATGTCACCTTTACGTATCATTTTTTGATGTGTTTTCACTGGGCACTAGCTACACAAGTGTTTTTGAGCACAACATACCACCCAAAAACTGATGGACAGTCAGAGCATATGATACAGGTGCTAGAAGACATGTTTCGTGCATGTTTCCAAATCTTTGGGGATATTGGGGGAAGTATATACCCCTGGGTGTGTTCACCTATAATAACTATTTCCAAGAAACTATAGAAATTACACATTACGAGGCATTTTAGGATAGACTATGCAGATCACCCTAGTACTAGTTAGAGATATGTGACGTAGCATTTCTTGGACCACATCTCATTTAGAAGAATTATAACCATGTAATTTTTATTAAAAAAAAGATGGATACTACACAGTATCAAGAGAAATCCTATTTTTTAGAGATTTGGGACAGTTTCCTATCGATTATAGTTTCCTTAGAGGTTGCGAGCCATGTATGACATATTCCACATTTCTCAATTATGTCATAATCATTCAGACTAGTCTCATTTGTTTCATCCTGAGGAGGTTGAGCATCCGTTTGACACATCTTTTGAGGAAAATATGATTTTTATTCTTGACAGGAGAACAAAGGTTCTCCGAGGATGGTCAGTTCCTCTTGTACGTGTACTATGGTAGCATGGCCGAGTACATGACAAGACATGGGTGATGGAGGCTTACATATGTGATCAGTGGTTTGAGTTATTAAAAGATATTCCTCCACCTCCCATGGAAATTAAATTAAGTGAATAATTTCATTACGGTGGGAAGTATGTAAGAACCCATTTCTTCTTTTGAGGTAGAGACTATTATTTTCTTTTTTCCTTTAAATTGTTTTTAAAAATATATAGAAATTTGGGCAATGTTCTAGAATCATGGGATACACACCATGTATTCCAAATCACATGCCATGTATTATGTCTGTTTATAAATGGAATGAATGGTGTGTGGGATGTTTGGTTAGGAAAAGTGAAAAAACCAACCACACATTGTGTACTTCTTGGTTCACACTGTATAATCATGTTGACAGGTGCTTCATAGTATGTCGGTTGATGTCAACCACCAAATGTATATTTAAAAATATAAACATCATTTATATGGACTTAAATTACATGTACATTGAGTTTTTTATTAAAATAGGTAGTAGCCTCTTTTTTATTTTGGATAGAGGAGGAACTGCGTTACTGAGGCAACAGCACTGGAAGGGGATTTTGGTCTCGGTTGATCATCCAAACACCGTTTCGATCGCTGCTGGTCTCGTTTGAACCCAATAGGTGAGTGAATAGTTATTCATGATCCATTATGTGTGAATATTTTTATCGACTATGTAATTTAAGGGTGAGAAAATATACTTGTTTCGTAGATCCCTGTAGTTCTATCTTGAACTAGAATTCGAGGATGGATGAAAAATTTGTACTATGATAAGGTATGTGGTATCATGGTTATTGTTCAATGTGAAGTTGTTTATATTTGTTGTTCTAAAATGCATGCTTATTTTCGGTGACCCTTGATTGATAATTTTACCCATTTTTATACCTAATTCCATTTTGTAATTGAATAAAATAATTGATGCATGTTTAGACTTATTTAGTTTGATTAAGGGCCTCCCCTTTGGCGGGTCTTCCCTCAGATGACCATTGTTTAGTAGTTTAGGCTAGGATGCTGATGGGCTTGACATTGTTTCCTTTGAACTGTTTTTTAATAATGAAATTGGTTAAATAAATGTTTCTATGTGACTATGAAGTTTAATTCCTTGTGATGGTTTAATTCACATGTTAGTCTTGTTATTTAATTTTTTCCCCACTGATTTGATTATTGAAAATCATATATATAGTTTAATTTTAATGTGTTGATTTTAATATGCTAAAATGATGATATACCGGGTTTGGAATTAAATATTAGGAAATGATGATACACCCAGATTGTCCCTGATACATGCTGAGATGACGTTACACCAAGATTATACCTGGATTTAATATTCTGAAATGCTGATAAAATGGGTATGTTCCTAATATTTTTATGATTAAATGCTTATACATTTTGCTTCAACATGATAAATATTAAAATGGAATGACTGGCGATGCATCTTCCAAGACAATGCACAAGCTTGGATTTGGTCTACACTTCTTTATCTAGATATCCTGTTATGGTATATGTTTTGTTTCCTACATATAAGTTATTGAATTTCATAGACTAGATCCCAAGACTTATAGAATTTTATGAATTTTAATTTATTAAATAACATGAAATGAATGTAAATGAATTCATATATAGATAGAGATATATTTCTTTTGAGTACCTACATGTTTACTCTATTTCACATTTGTATACTATTGTTGCATATACTCACTGAAATATTGGATCTGGCCATCGGTGGTTCCCAACTAGGATTTATTTCTCACACCAAGATTGGGTCATATTTTTGGGCCCAAACTACCAATATTATTATAGTGGTTGATAAGGGAAAGTTTCCCAACAAATGAACATGATTACTACTAAGAGAAGGTGAGAATTGGACCAATCCAAGGCTTGTGATGATGTTGAGTTTTATTTTTTTACCATGCTTGATTATTGTATTATAAATGATTAATGTGTGTTCTATTTTCGCTATTTTCATTTAACATGTGACATGATGAATCATTTTGATATTAAATTCATTCAGGTTATCTTTATCATTTAGTTATTAGCTATTTACTTCATTTTCAAGTTTTTTACTCCTTCCACTGTTGTTATTTATTCCACTATGTTACACTCTGCCAATGAAGGCATAGTTTCCCCACTATTACACCTTAGTCCTTCATTACTAGTCAATAGCCTCTGGAATTTGGGGAAATGGGGTCGAGGCCCTATTTCCAACAAGGTATGGGGAACATTTTAGAGTCATTCGAATCTAGGATGTTACATCACTGAGTCTTGTAAAGGACACTCTGTGTAAATTAAGTACACCTTGTGTAGTTGTCTATAGCCAGAACCTGTATGAGTCAGGTTGGGTAGATGGATATAGACATGAAGTAGAACTTGAGTAAACCACGTGTTTTAGGATGGAATATTTTTTACCTATGATGTTTCCATACCTAGGTTGGTGGGGTACACCATTAGGTAAGAGCATGAGTGTACACACTATGTAGTCATCTTTTGTACCATTTGAGGATATGTTCCAATTTTATTCTGATGTCAGTTTTATAATTGGGAGTACTCTTTTCTAATATGTTTTCCTTATATATTGCGATGTTGGATCCTTTGGAGAACTATGCGGACTCTTAATAGTTGTTTTGGATTTTAGATTCTAAATGGAGTGGTTCTTCCTCCATTTATTGTAATAGTTGTCTCTTGGGAGTTATACCATTGCATAAATGATCGGTTGGGTGTTCAAACAAACCTAGTTCATAACTTTGATCTAAGATGAGCTATTATCTATCACACATGATGTTTTGTGTTTGGGGGATGTTTCCTTTGTTACATGTTCCATCTTGAATATTAGGTCTAAATACCTATTGCTTCCAGGAAGTCCCTAGTAGGTTCCCTCATCATTGTACTATTTCTGGGATCCCTCTCGGGGGATGACCTTGATGTCTATCCTTTAAATATCTCCAATAGGATTCCTTTTCATACATAATTTGGAATATTGATTTAATAAAATGAACATCAGTTGTGTTCATGCATTGGGTTGAATTTTTTTGGACTCATGTCGGTTTAACATATTGCTTAACTGATTCCTTAGTTGTTAAAAAGTATCTTACATGATTAATTTCCATTCCTGATGGAATATTAGTGTTGTTAAATGTTTTCAATGAAAGTTGGTGAGACATGCCTATTTCACTTTGACTTGTAGAGAAAAAGTTGTTTCCTAGGGGAATTTGAACCTAGTGAATTTAGTTTTCATAACCCAGTAGTGTAAAAATATTCGTATACATTGAAAGATGATATCTCATGGTATGTAGAACTCTTAGAGATGGTTGTCTTGTTTTCCGCTGAGATATTTTGAAATTGGTAAGATCTGGGTGTCATTGTCCACGATAAGACATATGATTTAAAATGAAATCCTATTTCGGAGGGGTTTTCATTGTTCCTAGAATTTTGATGCAGGAACAAGATAGAGGAACAATTTGTTCTCTAATTTTGACAAGTCTCGAGCATGGTCAGCTATTGGAAGGTCATGTAAAACTCGGTTTTCATTAGCAATGGATGACTTAGTACATCATCACCTATGTTAATTTTTGTGTAAATGATTTTATTTTGAGATAGTTCATGTTTCATCCATCTGTTAATAGAATTCATAGGGTGGAAAACATATGAGTAATACCCCAAAATGGGTCATTTATCTTGTTTGCTCAGGGTATTGTATATTTATATATGTGATACCCATCGAGTGTTAAATGATTAAATGAGTTGTTGTGTTCAGTTAAAATGAAGTCCCTGAGGTCTATAGAAAGGGGTGTATTCAACTGATTTAATTATATAACAATATTGAATATGGGTGAAATAAGTCATTCTAAATTGAGCTATAGTATAGTCAATTCGATAATAAATAAAGTTGTGTAACCTTAGATTCTCATAGGTATAGATATTGAAATAGAATTAATAGAAATAAAGTGAATGAGATCTACAATGAATATTTATAAAAATATAAGATTATATATACTACAATACAGAAACAAGAGGAACTGATAGATTAAAGGGGGTTTTCATGCTTCACATGATTATGTTATTCCTATATAATCTAATATATAAACATGAAGTAAGGGTAATGATGGTCCTCTTACATAGAATGAGAGGATAGAGTGAGAACCCATGGGGTGATTCATAGAAAAATGAGTGGTAAATCAATAGACTAAGGAATTTTAGGAGATCAAGTGGCTAAAATATCTTCAATACTAAAGAAAAAAACTATTTGTCCACTAGGTATGTGGTCAATGTCTCTCAGGTAACTAGTTAAAAATAAATAAAACCTGAAAAACTAAGGTTACAACTCAGAAACCAAGCCAATTATACATTACCCCCTTATTGTCCCCAAATACCAGTGTTCCACAATGGTTCTCCTTCACTCTTCACTATATTGATTTTAATCAACCACAAAATTTTAAAATAAATTTAAAATAGATGAGTATTTTTTACGATTGAAAATCATGGGACATAGAAAACATGATATATTAATGTGTTGTAGTGGTACATATGATATTATAGAATATGTGTATGTTTCATGATAAAAATATTCTCATTAAATAGAATAGGATATAAAGAACCCATTGATGTTATTATTACCAATTTCAATTTGATTTTCCAAAAAAATTTATGAATAATCCTTAATTAACACTCCTTCCATTCCTAATTCTTGATGAATATGTAAAGAACCATTTTATGTTCGGGATGAGATAGTGAGTTTCCCCCAAAATTAAACTCCAATATGTTAGGTGTTAGAAACTAGATCCTCTAGTATAAATAAAACATTATAGAAAAAGTTACCATCATTAATCAATGAAATAAAATTATTTTAATAACACATCAAATGAAAAATAATAAAAAACATATTCAATCAATTTCTTAATATTTTAACAATGTATAATAATTTAAAATGAAAAATCAATCAATTTATGAATCCACTAACAAGACACAATTATAAATCCATGAAATAAGTTGTTCTTATATACATATGTAAATATAAAATAGTGATATATATAAAGAAATAGATGACTTCAAAATCCTATGAACACACCAATTTTTTGAGTAATCATTTTTAAAATAACCACCACCACAAACAGAGTGGTTTCCAATAATAAAATTAAGAGTGAATATAGTAATGCATATTGATTTTCACAATAAGAATCCCAAAAATTTACTATTTAAATAAAATATATTAATGAATTAAATGTGTGTCACATATTTCTATGAAAAATAAATTAAACCTATGGAAATGTTCATATGTACATAGAATACCCCATAACTGACCAAAAAAATTCTCAGAATGAAAAGGCGTGTGTATGTAAGAGAGTAACTAAAATTGTTAAAATATAAAAGGGGGTTGAAAAATTAAATCCGTATAAATAAATTGCCTTTTTACCTATATATTCAATAATTTCATAAAATATTACCAAAAGAGAATGTTGTGAGTGGAATAATATTATATTTATTAAATAGTCCACCAAATACCATGATGTTGGTTAGAAACAATACTCTAAACAAGAGTAGTGGACGCATTGAAAATAATGCTTTACATCACTCCATAAATTAAAAACTAATGTTTTATAATGTAAAAATAACATTTTTGTCTAATCCACCATGAAAACTATATAAATAACCATCATCATCATCATTATCATCCTCATGAACAAACATGGTCAATTTCAAGTTTATTATCATTCTATAACAATAATTTTCTAATTTTATTTCAGGAACTCTTACTAATAATGTTATATAGTGTTTTCAATGTACATAAGTCTAAATGGATCATATAATGTCTCAATAATCAATAAAACAATGCACAATATAGACACATTAAAAAACATACTATAGAGATAACACATCTGGACCATGACCACCTATTCACCTCTTTGTAAAAACAAACATAGTTGAAAGAGAAAACCCCACTAGACCCTCTGAAAGAATTCATATCAAAATATGGGAATGCAAAAATCTAATGAAAAATTATGATAATAGTAATTTACTTTGTACAAAACTATTATCTATATAAAAAATGGAAATATGAACCCTAAAAAACAAATAATATGTACATATGAAACTCACTATTTGAATAAAATAAATGGTCATAAATATATATCCTCCACAACATATTGACACAACCACTTTAGAACATTGTACTAGTAAATTGTTTAATTTAATTTTAAATATACGGATCAAAAAATATTGACAAGTCTTTCATTACATAAATATCTTCCAAAAAATTATCTACATCTAAAATATTATCAATTACATTAAAAACATAATTAATGTTTTATTAAAAAATAGATTTTAATTTATATAAAAACCCATTTGAAACATAATTTTTTTAAATAGTCTCTCTTAATCAAAAAACATAATAATGAGGAAAATTTTTACGAGTATTTATAAAAAAATATCCAAAATATAATTTTAATAACAATATCATAGAAAAATATGAACCAAATTATATAGGAATAGAAAAGTTTATAATAATTCAAAATCATACAAAATAAGAAATAATGAATGGAAGGGTTCTAACATAAATAAAAATAGATAATCAGTTAATAGAAAATTGAGGGTTAATAGTATAATATAAGAAATATAAATAATTATAACTGTAAGGGAAATAATATAGAATGTTCCAACTCACCAATTTTCAAACATGAATTATAGATGTATGGAATGCATCCAGCCACTTCTAGAACATGAAAATTGAATAATCCAAAATTAACATTTATATAACATAATTAACTCAGATAATAGGAGTTATCTATCAAATAAACTACTTAAAATATCATATGACGTTACAACTGATAGAAAAATATGTAGGTATTTAGAAAAATATACTTCAATATCCCAATTTATATGATAAATTTACCAACTAGTACCATTGGCCCATAGTCCCACCATAAAGGAACAAAATACATATATCATAGAAAGGTATATGATTCATACCCTTTAGTAAACATTCAGTTCTAATATAATATTTAAACTAAACTTTTTATATATTGTTATTTATTAGTTAAAAATGATCATTTCACTACCTCATGTTTAAAATAATCAAAATGTAACTCATACTTTTTTTAAAATTTGTTAGGAAACTATGTTTTATGCCCCTATATCATTATATCATATTAAAAAATTTCTTCAAACAATTTAATTATAACATGATATTCAAATAATATTTAAGAACATGAATTATGAGAATACAAAATATTCTACTTCCACTAAACGACATAATAGTACAAATGTAAAGAATTAGAAAATAATAATGATATTATGGGGTTTATTAATTGTGTTTTTGGATACCTCATTAGATATTACTCATCATATGTAATCATTAAAAATATTTTACAATGTCATGGAATACATATGAAAGGGATGATATGATAATGAACTTCCTGGTCATTATGTTCTAGGATCACTATGGGATTCTCTAGGAATGTTGAATCCTCCTCTAAATTGATCTTTTCTAATTCAATCTCAATATATTAGCCATAGATATAAAAATACAATGGTGACACATGTAATAAATAACAATCTCATTAGAGCTAAAGAGGTAGAATAAAATGATAATCCCCCAAATTATGTTTAATATTCATCTCAAATAGACCAATTTATTTCAAATAAATATTTATCCCTTATAAATGTTTTACCCAAGAAATTTAAAAATTAAAGAAATACATGATCAACCACTATGAGTTATAATGATCTTCACTCAATACCTTACCACTAATTTTTTCTATCTTCTTTGAACTGATATTTTCTTATATAAACTATATAATCTTTGTCATATTATGTCTTAAAATGAAACTAAGGATTTAATTCTTACCAAACTCTATATGACATAATATATATCTATATGGTTTCCCATTTAGTTCATTTTACTATTTTATCTAGATATTTGTGTCATAATTTTTTTTGTATTTGAAATCTAATGGAGGTATATTCTTATCCAATAAATTGAAAAAATAATATATTAAAACTCATAAAATCTTTTATATAAAATAAATAACGTTCTTAGACAAATCATATTCTTTATGGTGAAATAGTGTTTTAATGAATTTATTACACAAAATAATTGCTAAAAGATTATCTATATCGTTAATGTAAATTGAGTATCACGGAAAGATAAAATAATCAATATCATTCAATGATATCTCATTTCCTTTATTGTTTATAATCATTACTAATACTCTACTGAAATCTATTCATTTATTGTTATATATTTATTCAATGATTCCATAATGAACAATATAATATAATAAATTATTTTTTTCTGGGATAATATGTCAAGAATTGTCTAATAGCCTCTTCCTTCAACATATATGAAATAATTTGTGGATTTAATAGATCTACATTAAAGTAATAGTGAAAAGTTAAACATTAATATGTAATGAACCAAAATACATATTGCTTATCTAATTAAATCAAATTATGAAATTAGATGAAATCTCATAAATAAAGATACCTATATATTTTAAAAGCCTGAACTACTAAACCGTAATGTGTATCTTTTCTATAATCTTCTCATGAATGAATTTAAGAATATATAGTCATACTATAAACATAAATTGTTACTTATTTATAATAAAAAAAAATATTTAAATTAAATGAAAAATATCTATTAATTTCTTTCACAGAAATAATTATGATTTAATCAACATTAATACCATAGAGAGATGAACTTACATTTGAGATATGCAAGATCTATTATCAACAATATCCAGATCAATATTTAATTTTTGTAATTATTTTATTATTCTATTTTATTTCATCAACATATGGGTAACACTAATATGATATATTTAGCTCATGGAATCAACTATTACATAGTCTTTTGTAGGAGTATAAGAATAATTAACTATAGGTTATTGGTGAAATATGATTTGGTAATTAATTTTGTTAATTTATGATTGGTGTTGGATTCAGTAAATGGAAGATCCAACCATCATGGTATCTCATCCTTAATATGGATTTACCCCTTTTTCCCTTAGCCCGGTAGATTAGAGAATTAACGAACCCATTTAGTCTTGATTTTATATCAAAAACGAAACTCCCTATTTTACAAAATTATTGTGATATAGTTTAAGATCACTAGTTGTATAATTTATGAATGTTCATTTCAAATTCATTAATTAATGGAAATGATAAAATAAGAAGAAATATATTTGAAATTGGAATTGATAATTTTTAAAACCCAATATACATGATGAAAATATATAAAATAAAATATAAAGAATAATTCTCCCTTTGTCTACATAACCCAATCCCATAGAAGATGTTACACCCCCACCCGCAATTTAATTAATTAGGTACAAGGGGATAATGAGAGAATATATTGAAAGAAAAATTAAATGTGTAGATAATGAATGTTTTGACACTCTGTTGAATCCTAAAATTTTATCCTAGGATTTTTTCTCCCAATATAACCCTAGAAGAAACTAATTAATCTACTATTTCTAGTTATGAAGATGTTATATTATTTAATTAATTCACCCATAAATTCATGAAAAGTATATTTGGGTCTGTAATGGTGGTATGATGACATTTAATGTTAAAATGGGACTCCTAATAATGAAAATATCATAATGCATATCCATTTTTAGCCCAATTAGAATATTTTACATTATGAATAGTGATTTACCTCATATGTTTTCATAAATCAGTTCCCCACGAGTTGTTTCCATATGTATAAATACATATTGATAGTTTTTTGGATCATCATAGTATAATGCTTATGTGTCATGTAGTGACATATGTTCTTCATCTCAAGGGTGATTTGTCGGTTCAACCTCAGAAGCCATGTATCCTAATATATTTAAGTTATAGAATGTACATCGAAACCATAAAAATTATTTTACATTCTCAGAAGATTTGTTTTATCATGATTCATCAGTTTTGATCCCCTGAAACTTTATAGGATCATTCACCATAATACAAGACCTATTTGGATAGAAATAATTTATGTTTTGATCCATTTTATCATTTCCATTAAAATTCTTTCCAACCATAGATGAATAAAGGAATGAAATATCCAGGTAATAATAAATCATCAATATCATAATTGTAATATATTTAATTATTAAAAATTAAATTGAAAATCAGTGTATAATATCCCACAAACATGATTTAATAATATTCCTAAAGGATTGAGTAATATCATTATACAATCTCTGTACTATTATTTAAATTAAATATCAATAAAAAAAATATTCAAATGTATCATTTAATTTTGATGCATCACATATTAATTTTTATCAATTCCATACTTTGAAAAGAAACTAATCCACCAATTGTTTTAATATTTTTCATTTTAAACAATGATAAGTTATTTTTAATATTTTTTCTTCAATTCCTTATTAATATTCAGGACATTGGTGATTTCCCTCATACTAAAAAATTACTCACATGAACAAGGTAACCGGTGTAAGTGTTATTTAGATCATACATAAAACACATGTCACATTCAGTAAACTTGAATAATATCTATAATCTACACTATATAAAGAAATAATAAAAAATAATCATGATGCCTTATTCATAAACAAAAAATAACTATGTGTCATTGGTAAGGTAAGTAGGTTATGATAAAAAGAAAAGATCCAAAATAATTTTTGATTCGATATCATAGAATATGATATCCAAAATAATCAAAATTTAAAAATCATGAGTCATGTCTACATAAAATCTTAACGCTCATAGTATAAACACGATAAGAGAAATCATAATGAATAAATGTTTTGCACATACTCTTTTTAGGAAATTGTGTTTATGAAATATATCACACCCACCATATATTCCCATATTATTAAATGATAACTGGTTTGGAAATTGATATTTTTTATCCTCTAAGACACAACCATGTTTTCATCATTTTTAAGAAATATTGGTGAATAATAACATGGACTCTTTCAAAATAAAATTAAAAATCTTACAAAGAAATAATCTCATTCTATTAAATCCACTTATAACATCGATAACCTCTTTTCCACACATAATCCATTAAATAACATGAATAATAAAAAATTTAGGGTTGTAATGGATGTAATAGTCTTTTAATGTCATAAATTTTATAAAATTGTTTCAATTGATTGTATATGATTAAACATTATTAATTTTAGGCGACTCTTTAACTATAGGGTAATGAAATGGTACCCCAATCATATTAAATGTGATTTGTCTATTAATTAATATATATGGGTTCAATAATGTTCAAGAACGATACATTCATGAGTCTCTCAAGATGTATTTTTTAGATGTAAAGGAGGGAAATTATATTAGAAAAGGTTACAAGAATGATTTGAATGGTTTGGATAATAAGTCATGTAAGTGAATAAGAATAATTATACAAATTAATGAAAATATCATATTTTCAAGGCATTCTAATTATCAAAATATTTTGGTTTCAATAAACTATCACACTTCGAAAATTGTGATTATTCAAATCTAAAACAATAAGTTTTTACCTAATAATTATTTACCATATACTAATCATTTCAATTAATTTAAAAATAAAAATAATATGATGGAGTGAAATTTCTTATAAGTAGGTTTTTTATCCAAGTTCAATTGATTAAATTAAAAAAAGAAATAAAGGGTTAATAATTGGTATTTAAGACACATAAATAATTTTAAATGTGTATAATATGTTATAAATTATATAATTTTAAAAAATTGTTCCCTTTCATTGATTGTTTTACATTATTCTACATAGGTTATTGTTTCTCTTGGTTCACTTAGGGTGTTTTTAATGAAACCCATTGTAATAATGTCTGTCATTATCTTGATGATCATGATACCAGAAAATAGATAAGTGAATATAAATTCCATTATCAATGAAATATTAATGATATTGGAGAGAATGATTCACCATAAAATAGAAAAATTAACATCCAACAAATTAGGTTTCTCTATGGTGGTTCTTTTGGTTAAAATTTTTAGCTCATCATTACTTATTTCAATATAGGTTAAATATTATTGAAATAGTTTCACCAGTTTAGTGTCTAAGAATGGCCTTAGATGTTACTTTTTCATGTTAGTAAGCCAATTTTTATCTTAAAAAAAATTAACTCTTCCTATATGAAAAATTTTATCAATTTCCATCATACAATCATATTTTTTCTTATTTACACATAATATACGAAATGAATGTTCATGAACCATCCATTGTGATTGTCACCTTTCAAGACATGTGGTACAAGATGTCATTTCTATGTTAGTAATCTAATCTCTTATATCCCTTTTTTATTTTAAATACCATTTCACTATATATTATACTTTAAAATTTAAGCCAACTCATATAATTAATCAATTTTAGAAGAATGCTCAATTTTGGTTATTTCTTCCTCTAATAAATCTTTTTCATCATTCAAAACAAAGTTCTTCATCACTTGATATATATTGAAACATATGTTGTTCAAAGACAAGTCTTATATTCATTTATATACTTTTTATGTCAATTAACACTCACATAGTGGAAAATACAGTCTCACATAAATAATAGGATACCTATATTCATCGAATTAATCAACTAATAAATTCCTGGGGAAGAGTAATTTTTAAACAATAATTGATAAGTCTTTTATTAGTTCCTAATGGAATTTTACTTCTGAATATGTCAATAATATATCAAATACCATTGGTTCTATACCTTCTAGAAAAGCTTTTTTAAGTTTAATTCATGACAAGATGTTGAAAATAACAATTATATAATAAAAAAGATTTCAAAATTTATTTTCCAAACCAAATATAGGAATGATGAAACTACAAGGGCACTATTTCTTCATATGTAGGTCCTTGGATTCAGAAATTGAATACTACCATGTGATTGAATATTGAAAATTTATATTGATTCCTCATATTTTCATGAGTTATTTAATGTGATTTTCATATGTCACCATGATTGTGATGGAATTTTCAAAATAGTTGTTAATGTGTTTTTTATTAATTTTTTTTATAAATTTAATAATTGAGAATAATTTTTTTTATCTATAATATATTGATATGGTAGCCTCATATTATATGGTAATAACTATTCTTAATCAACTATTTTACATTCCCTCTATACATATCTGAGCAATATTCTTTTTTCATTATTTGTTCCATATTTTCTATTATTGGTTTACAACTTCAAAGAGTGATAACATAAAGATATTTATATTGTTGATATATTGGGAATCCAGTAGCACTTTTTATAGCCTCTCTTGAATTTTCTCTATTATATCTCATATAATTAATTTTAGGATTCAATGTATGGAGTTTTTATCCCTTCATTAATCCTATAACATCAATATTGCATCTCTTTGAAATTTTTTATTTTGATTCATGTTCTTCGATTTCAACATTGGTGGTTGTCATGAATGTTTCTAAAGTATCCTCTATCATGTGGACTCTTCTCTACATCAATTTTCCTTACTATTCTTAAATATCTCATTCTATCTACAAGAAACATTTCACAGATTATTGGTACTTCAAAACCTAGAAATAATTATTACTCTTATAATGAAAAAAACAACGTATTATATATATATATATACCTTGGTATTGTTTCTATAACAGCATCATGTTTATGATATTGGTTATGAACTATATTTTCATGATCGTCCAACTATTGTTTTCATCCATATATTAACAAATTTTTTTACCGTTATTCTTAAATTGGTATTTTTATACTTCAATAACATATTTTAGAATTTAGATCCACTTTAGGGATTTATTTTTCATGAATCATCCAATAGTATCATCCAAAATTGAATTGTTCCCAAAGAAAAGTATTTATAAAATCTTTTAATTAATTTCCAGTTATCAATTACATGATGAAAAAATTTCATGATTAAATATTTTTTTTACTTCTCAAGAATATTAAAGTGATTCATTCATAAAATTTTACAGTGATAAAAAAGTTTTCCTTGATATCAATGGTTTTTGATGGAAGAATGAATCATGAAAAAAAGTTACATTCCTTCTCATATTGTTATATCATCGAATGCCCCCAAAAATTGTATATCCTCATCCATGATCAATATCACATTCAAAATTTGTATATTCAAAGCCAAACTACATCACTAGAGACATTCAAATTTTTTTATGTTTTATAGATATTGAAGAAAGACTATATATACACATTTGAATCTTAGTTAGCTAGTCCAGTGATTACAATGGTGTTTGAGATCACATGGATACTAAATAAATTGATTTTAAAATGATTTTATACCATGGTTCTGTTGATGATTTTCGGATAAAATCCTATGATCAGCCTTGTTTTATGGTTTTAAAGGGTTTGTAGCCCTAGATGTTGGTTTTTAATTCCTCCGATAGAAAATTATTCACCATGCTCACTTTGGATGACTATGTGTTATTTCACTTTAGTGTTTATTCAGGGCCATGATTGAGCTCTAAAATAATTTTTTTTTTCAAATTTGTTGTAAACATACATGTACAGATTCATATTATGAATCTTCAGCATGAAATCATTGGTGTAAAATGGTAATTTAAAATAAAAAAAATAAAATAACAAATTAGATTTATCCATCGACAATGATGGTAAAATGTTTATTTCCTATAAATCATCATTAATACCCAATGAGGATAAATAATTTTAATAATTCATTAAAAATAAATAAATGAAGGTAATTTGTTATTTTATGAATTTAAAATAAATTATATTAATTGATTTTTTAGAATAATGAATTAATGTGTATATTGTTTTTTGATATTGTTTTTGTAAATAATAATGAAGAAATATATTTGGATTCTTAAAATCAATTGACAATAGTCTATGAAGTTATTATTAATTTAGGTTTTATATACAATAGTATTTGGGATATTTATTATGAAAATTCATGTTTTTTGATGGATTCATGATGAGAAATATTCTATAGTCAATGTATTACCTCCTTAACATGACATTCCCATTTTTCCAATTTCTAGGTAGTTTAGGGCGTTACCAAATCAAGTTTGTCTTGATACCTTATTGAAATATCAGTTACCCTGACTACTCAATAGTCTTACGATTGTTTAGGAAAACATGTTAATCATTTTAATAAAGTTATTTTAATATTATAAAATTAATGGTCATGAAAAAATAAAAATATAGGGATTGAAATTTGGAATTACAAATTATGGTAACACAAAATATATGAATAAATAATGAAAATAAAATCTCGAAACACTATCTCCCATTATCTAAATCACCTTATAAAATACTAGGAGAATCCCCGAATTTCTTGTATTGAGGTGGAATGGGAGAATTGAATTAGATAAATAATGAATAATGAAATGTTGCGATAAATACTAGCAGGGGACACTGTATTAGTGTAGTAACTCAAGCCTTGTTTTATTCGTCAAAATAGTCCATGGAATATGTAGGCTATTACTCTAATTATAAATCCATAGGGGTGATAATTTTCATATAATTCACCAATAAATATATCAAAAATCATGCATGGATCATTAATGGTGGGCATTACTTATTTTACTTAAAAATGTGATGTATTTCATGGAAAATATCATCAAATATAGCCATTTAAATCTATTCAACAAAATTTTATTTTATGAATAGTTAATTTAAATAATATTTTTTAATGAAACCTAACTCCATGATTAATTATATGATATAATTTAATGATTTGAAACATTTAGTGTCAGTTACTACATAATTCATATTTGGCACCTTGTGGCCAACGTACTTCTTCAAGGCTCTTCAAGTCATTGGTTTACAACCTATTTCACAGCAATTATACATTTTAAAATTGTCATTTATGATGTAAAAATGTGATTTTGTATCATAAAATTATATATTTCGTCCCAATACATTTTTTCTGACCCATAAAATCATTATATGATCATCCTTCAACAAGTAAGGCCCTATTTTGATGGAAATAATTTCAATTTGGTTCTTTTTTTTCATTATCCAGGAAAACTTTTATCTGTCCATAAGTTACAAAATCCATTAAATATCTAGAAAGGAATTTAGTATTTAAATCAAATCTATATTGTATATTAATAGTAAAAAGTATGACTAAAATATAAATAAAAACTTGTTTCAGGCAATCATTATTCACCTTATTTGTAATAACCTCCTTAGACATTAAATAAATAGGTGTCTGAGTGAACTTTTCATCTATTCAATAAAAAATTGGTTGAAATTACTATTTATAAAAAAATAAATCATTAAAATTAAATACTTTGTATTTATTAATTATGTGTGTAAATGATAAAAAACATTAAATTATATTATACAAAACATAAAAAAACCATATGCATATACCACATTCTTCAGTGTTATATATGAAAAAATCCTTGATCATTATAGGATCTAAAGAAACCACGTTTTATGGTAATATGGTCAAGAAATCAAACCTCATATGTCCAAAAAAACCTTTTATAATTTACCATATAATTTATTAACATGAACCAACCCCAAAACACTCCAAAAATTTTCTACATGATCATTTTTAGCATAGAATATATGTAACACCCCATGATTTCAAAGTACGTTTTTTCTTCAAAATAATTCAATAACTTGGGCTACATGCAACACCAAGTTCAAGTGCACCACAACTAACCAAACTAGCCATTCAAAAGCGGTTATGAATAGTATTAACTAAATTATGAACTATATATAATCCTTAATATTTTACAATATATATTATGAGTTTCTTAGATATAATGTATGAACTAATTCATTTTTTCAGATAGAAGATGTATTTTTTAAAAAATAGACTTTTACCGCCTTTTAATAGTGAACCATTTTTAAATACAATTTTTGAAACTTTTATATGATCAATTTGAAAAAATAAACATCTTCTTTAGAATGAGGGAATAAGAATTTAGTTTCAAATTTTTTTTGGTTTTTTTCTAATAAATTACATATTTTGGTGAAAAGTAAAAAATACTATATATTATCTGGAAATTTTTTTTAATCAAAATAATTTATAATGTTAAATTATAAATTTTATTGGTTTGGAAGGATAAATAGATTATATTTTTACCATTTAATCCAATTCTGGTAATTTTATGTAATGGCACTTTGAGATTAGACATAAAGAAGTGTCAATCTTTTGATAGATATTGTTTCTTAAAAATACGCATTTTGGTTTTGACAATGGGAATTATTTATAAATTAATAAATGAAACTTCTATGTTTTTAAATTGATAAAATATACTACATTTTTTGATTCAGAAAATCCTAATTTGCCTAGGGTGATTTTTCGGTATTTTTCTGAAAATGTTCAATTTTTTTGAATAGTGAAATAACACTGAGTTATTGTTTAAAAACGAATTTTTATTTACAGAATTATTTATTTTATTTAAATTTATTTTAGGAGAAAATAGATACATAATACCTATATATGTTCAATGTCATTCATTAGAGTCAGTTAACAATAATTTTAGATATAAAAAAAATTTATTGAACTTTTCACCATCTGTTACCCACCTCCTAGGAGAATTTTCAAATTTACATAAAACATAATTTCACTGATTATATGATTTATATTTCAAAAATTCGAGAGACACGGTTAATATCAAGGATTAAAATGTTGTTCAACAAGAAAAAAATAATTTTTGGTGAACAATAACTTTTTACTTTTATTTACCACGGTTAAATGTAAATAATGTAATTAAGGGTAAAAATGAAATTAATATAACCCTAAAACATGTCTTAATTCTATTAGACAAGTTTTTCTTGACAAAAAAACCTTAGGAATAAAATATTATCATTTAGGTCCACTTGGATTAGATTAGGACATTTATTATTATACAACTCAAAAAAGCGTTAAAAGAGTTGAAATCAAAAATTATTAACTAAATAATTTTCAATATAAGGTTATTCATAAGATAAATTAGATTATAAATATTAATTATAAAGCTAAAACTGTTTCCTACATAAAGGTATTTTATTTATAATTTTTTGACATTACATAAATAAATATATTTATTACACAATGATGATGCAACAATTAACTTATTCGTGAAAGAATCAAATGAATTGTATTATAAATATTAAAATAAATATAATTTCAATGTTTTTATAAAATCCAAGAATTTTGTAGGTTAATATTACATGATAGGGACGATTCAATGTATCTTGTTCGAATTTATCAAGTTGTGATGACTTTTAAAAAAGAAAATACCAAATAGTGTCAAAATTTAAATAAATTAATATTTAAAACAAATACTATATTATTGTTGATATAATATTCCTAAAAATGTAAGGTTCAGACCAAGGTATTAAATAATATTATATATGACATTTAGGAGCAGCTTTAGGTTTTCTTGTATGTTTAGATTATGTTTGTTAACCATATAGAGTAAGAATACAATAAGACACGGTAAAAGTTAAACTATTTAACTAAGAGTTAAAACTAAATGTTATGGTTAATATGGTCACCTCAACCTGTCTAAAACCTATTGGTTGAGTGGTTTTAGACCCATCCCCACCTTAGCCTATAAAAAATTCATTTTTGAGACATTATAAAACGAAAATAAATTTATTATAAAATAATATGTTAAGTTTTTCCTAATGTGCCCCTCACCCATCTTATAAAAGGGAACTCCCCCTTCACTCCATTTCACACCTTCTAAGACATTTGGATCGGCCAAAACCCGTCCAAATATCCTTTAAGCATCCCTCAATTATTCCCAGAGGCCCTCATTTGGTCATAAATCCAACTTAAGGATCCACTTTGAAAAAATCAAAAGGAAGAACCCGAAGAAGAGTTAATGATTTCACCACCCTCTTTCTTGTTCTCTTATTCTTCCACTACATCTTTATTTGTTATTTCCATTCCAAAATAATTACTCAAGTATATTCTATATAATTTAATGTTATTATAAATATTTCACAGCTATATTAATTATTCTATCCAACATATGAATGATAATGTCACCATGCGTGTGTACGTACGGTTTACCGTCTCCAAGTCGTGGTGTAATTTGTTATTCAACACTATATTATTTGGATGGATATAATGATGAGTAATATGTATATAAATAATTCAAATAACATGGTAATATCTCTATAAAATTATTATTCCATCCAATTCCACTCATTTAAGGAAATTATATTGTCGCTCGTGGGTACGTACGGATTACCGTCTCCATGACGCGATGAGATTTATTTCCACATTCACCATTCATCAATGATTATAAAAATATATATTAATAATATCTTTGTAATATATGACATAATAATGAAACTGGATATATATATATATTTATTTATCATTGTGTGTGTGTGTGTACTTACATATATTTTATTCACTTAGTTCTATTCAATACATTATGAAATGGGAAACATCGTTTATGCGTACGTACGGACTACCGTCTCCATAAACGATGTTATACATTTCATATATATGTCTATTATTCATATATATATTATAAATATATATGATAAATAAATCAGGTTTTATATTCTATATGTATTTAAATCATGATCTAAGTGATACAATAAAGAGTAACAAGTTAAAACACTTTCGATAAAGAAAGCGATTACTACCCGAAATGTTAATTTAACTTGGATATTAATATTAAATGGTTTGTATAAAGTCATAAATGAATAATGTATGATATCATAAATATTAATATTTTTCTGGTATAATTTAATAACATACTTTGGTCTTCATACAGGAGGTTAAACGTACCTGAGACGAAAGGAAAGTGCAAGGTAATGGGTTTTCATCTCACTCTTTATTCTCGTGAGAATCATGTAATATTGACACTATTACCTTTTGTGTGGTGTATGTACTGCCTATAATGGTATTATTTTTGTAATACGCTTTAATTTATGTGTATTTACATATTCATTATATGATACCTCTTTTATGGGTTTTTTTAAAAGTGATCAAATTGGTAAGGGTTAATTCCTCAATCTCAGTATTATCCGAGATTGTTTATGTGTAAGTATTTACTGGGAAATTTTATCATCCATGTCCATTTTTCATAAAAATGATTTCAAAATGAATATTTTATGTATTTTTGAAAGGTACTATTTATCAAGATCTGAATTTTAAATGTTTTAAAGATTTATCTTTCTTAATCTTTTTAATTAATGTCCATGTTTTCAAAATGATTTTAAGGATTTATTTATATGGAAATGAATGTTTTGAAATGATAATTATTTTCAAAAGTTTCAAAGTGATATGGGACAATTTTATTAAAAATTCTATTTTAAATTAATTCCATTATAAATGTGTGACTTTTAAATGATTTTACAAAAAATGATATTTCTCTCAAAAAGTATTAATCATCATTTTCAACTATGTCATCATCCTTTACTGGATATTTTTTTTGATTGAGGTTTATTTATTATGATACAAATCTTCTGTATTATATTGAAGGTTTTGTGATATGTTTGATTATGGATGTGTTATTGATATACCATTCATAGTTTATGGGTAAAGTATTGACATTTTTATGCCAGTTTTAATACGAATGTTTATGTTATGTTTAAACCCTTTCATATGAGGAATGCATTGGACTTAGTAAGTTACAGGTGGAGCCCGCTATAGATTTTCAATGCATCGGTAGGTCTCATTAGACAAACTAGTGTCTTGGCACAAGGCTTTGACAAAATCTTATTTTTAGTCTTGGCACAAGTCCTTGACTATGGGGTTATGATAGTCTGGCATTATATATTCCAGAAAAATGAAAGTTGTTAGTGATATTGCATTGATTATTCGACTAGTAGAATATCTGTGTGATTAAGTAAATGGAATTACTTCATTTTATTTTTGCCATATTATGCTGAATTTCATGTTTTAAACTCTTTTGTTTTAGTTATACATTTCCTTAAATGTTTATGCTTATTTATGAATTCTTTCGCAATATTGTTATCCTTACTGGGAATCTGAGCTCACCCATTTATATGTTTTAATTTTCCCAGGATTCCAAGACGTGAATTCTGATTGATAAAAAGGGTTACGCTAGGGGATTATTGTTGTTCTCAAAGGATCATTTATGTTGCATTTTATTTTCTAAATCTGTTATGTTACTTCAATGTATGTAATCTATTGTCCATTACTGATAAACTGATCGGTCCTTCGGGACATGATTCCTTATAATCATGCCAATGTATTAAAATAATGCACCGACTATGGGTAACTAGGGTCGGGGAATTACAGTTGGTATCATTGGATGTTTATCAATAACCTTGGACACTAGATTTAGATAAACTCTGATTATAGCACATTACCCTAAGATAGCCTTCAAGGATTAGTATAGAAGAACTTCTTAGAATTTTGGTAATGTATAGATTTTGATAGTTTTCTAGGAAAATACATCCCAATCTGGATATGAGTAGCTAGAGGCGGCTCTGGCACAGATGTACTTAGGGGTAAAACCATAAAACATCGCTGTGAGATATACTTGAACAGGAACTGGTGCCCAACAACGGGCCTTGCTATACTCTTGGTTATGACACTCCTAGGGGTTATGGTTAGGATAATTCTCATTTTCATTACAAAACACTATGAAGGGTTTATGAGTATATACCTCCTCAATGAAAAAATTTCTGTGATTATGCGTTATATCCATAAACTATTCAATTTATGTTAGGTATTTCACATGTTTTAATTTTGAACTGAAAATCATATACTGACCTAGTGAATGCCATTGTTTAGAAATGGCGCCCAATAGAAGGATGAGAACTCCAACTATACGTATGATCCAAAGAGTAAGAAGGATCATCTCTTTCACAGTATTAAGCCAAAATGAGATAGGGAAATAGTCTCCCATGTATTCTCAAAATATGAATAAATAGTATCATGTGTTAATAAGATAAGTAAACGATTCTCTGAGTCATATGGCTTTGATGTGAAACAAGAGACAAAAAGGATGGTAGAGAGATGATGGATAAAGGGAAGAGAGAAAAAAAGAATTTTCCCCTATGTGATAACTGTGGGAAGAAACACCCTAGGACTTGATTGAAGGGAATGTTATTTTGTTACAAGTGTGGAAAAAAGTACAACAAGTACGTGATTACTAGGGTATGAAAAACATTTTAAATGTAAAATTTTCATCTATAAGGTGTTGAGACACTACACGAATCAATATCCCATTCATAAGAGTATACCAAAAATGTTGTTATTGGATAATAATCATGTTATGATTCTAACTCATATGAATAAGAAAGACTTGTGTTCTTATGTTATTATTATAAAATTATTTCATTTTAGTGTTGTATCAACTATATACCGGTTACTTGAATTATGGAGATAAATAAGGATTGTGCTGCAATACTATATTGTTGAAGATTTAAGATTATATGGTTCTAAGAAAATTGATTTAATAATAAGCTACACTTTTTGGAAAATAAATGTTTGAATGAAAGGTAATCCTTAATATTGTCTTGATAATGAGATAGTGATTTTGGAATGAGAGATAGCTGATTTTGGTAATTCAAGATATTGCGGTGTTATAAAATAATACACGATGAAGGCGTTCACATGTTATTACCTAGAAAAAATGATCCTCATTATGTTTAACTTCTTTATAAACATAGGAATGGGAGTATGGATATAATTATTTTGGATAATTATAAAGTTTGGAATGGATTAAGTTAGAAATTTGATAAAATTGTTGAGGTTATTTTTGGAATGCCATAAAAAGGACAACTCGAAGGTCGGGCGGCAACCCGTCACATCTGGCAAGGACGCGATACATGAACCTGCAACTAAAGGGAGGCAAGGTTGTATCACCTATCACTGACCCACGTGATGTCCTGGATTGAATAATCTAGTTTTTTTAAATGGTGTGATATTTGAATTATAAATTCATTATTTTTGGAACCCTATACTATTATGATGAATATACTATTTTTAAGTTCTATTATCTTTTAGAGTGAAAGATTAGTTTGTGGTAGAATTTAGTTAATGGATGGAACTCTTATTTCCAAGTATACTTTTTTTCATCCTATGAAGGAATTAATCCTTAAACATTAGGAAAGGGATATTAAAACCAAAAAATGTGTTATCCAAATACCTCATGTTTTGTTTAACTTATGATATTTTAAGTAATCATAGATTGATGGCTCTGAGACCCTCAATTTTACACTTATTTGTTATTGATGACCTCAATCAGTCCCTATAATTATTAACGTTTTTTCTATATTTACGTGTCTATAATTTCCACCAATTTTCTTCTATCTGAAAAACTATTTTGGTGGAGAATTTTTCATTCCCCCTTTCCCTCTTTTTATGACTAAATTTTATTAATCCAATTTCCAATATGTGTTTTCCCACAAAGGTATTTACTAATTTCAACAGTTTATTTTCGAAGAACAATTTCAAATTGCAAGGAAACTATTTATTGAAGGAGGAAATAATGTAACACCCCTTGATTTCAAAGTACGTTATTTCTTCAAAATAATTCAATAACTTGCACTACACGCAACACTGAGTTCAAGCGCACCACAACTTACCAAACTAGCCGTTCAAAAGTGGTTATGAGTAGTATTAACTAAATTTTGAACTATAAATAATCCATATTATTTTAGAATCCATATTATGAGTTTCTTATAAATAATGTAAGAACTAATTTATTTTTTCAGATAAAACAAGTATTTTTCAAAAAATGCAGTTTTACCGCCTTTTAAATGTGAACCATTTTTAAATCCAATATTTGAAACTTTTATATATTCAATTTGACAAAATAAACTTCTTCTTTAGAATCGAGACATTTGGATTTTGTTTTAATAAATTTTTGGTGTTTTTCTATTAACTTTCATATTTGGGTGAATAGTAAAAAATACTCTATTTTAACTGAAAACAACTTTTTTAATCAAAATAATTTTTAGTGTTAAATTATAAATTTTAATGGTTTTTAACTATAAATAGATTATATATTTTTCATTTAACCTGATTCTGGTAATTTTAAGTAATTTCACGTTCAGATTAGACATAATGAAGTGTCAATCTTTTGATAGATATTGTTTCTTAAAAACACACCTTTTGGATTTGACAACAAGAATTAATTTTAAACTAATAAATTCAACTTCAATGTTTTGAATTTGGTAAAACATAATTCATTTTTGGATTCAAGATATCGAAATTAGCATACGGTGATTTGTTGGTATTTTTCTGAAAACGTTCAATTTTTGATGAATAGTGAAAAACCACTAAGTTATTTCTTAAAAACTAATTTTTATTAAAATAATAATTTATTTTATTTATATATATTTGTGGATAAAATAGATACATAATAACTATATAAGTTTAATTTAATTCATTGGAGTAAATTTAAAATAATTTTAGATATATAAAAATTTTATTGAACATTTCGTCGTCTTTTACCCACCTCATAGTTGCAAATTTACATAAAACATAATTTTTCTATTTCCGTGAGTTGAATTACAAAAATCTGAGAGACATGATTAATATCAAGAATTAAAATGTGGTTCAACAAGATAAAAATGGGTTCCTTATGTTGGCTTTCTGACCAAAGGAGGGCCTCTAGGATGATAATGTCACCTTTGGCATATATAGATTGCATGGTTACCTTTTAAACATCATCATATAGAATTACTAGTAGATGATACATGGAATGAAAATATATTTTAAAACTAACCCACACATATAAGTTAATCTGATTCTTCATTAAAACATTCAGTAGGATTAGCGTTTTTCAATATCAGTTAATTAAGCAAAAAATAATCATTTAATAACGTCAACCATTTTTATAAATTGATAGATAAAAAGACCAATGTACACTATGATAACATTCTATCACACCCTCTCACTTTAATTCATTTTCTGACTTGTCTAATTCTGTAAAAATATAACGATCCAAAAACATTTAGGTAAATTTATAATTATATTTTCTTTTCTAATTAATTACGGTTATGTGGATAATTATATAATGAGGTGGTTTGAAATAGGATGTTGGTATATGTGTGTCAAAGGAGTAATAACATGAACCCTAGAAGTCCAAATATATAAAAAATAACCACTAACATATAAATAATTTTATAATCCCTATAAGAACGAAGCACTAGTTGATGATAAATATGAATAATTGGTGAATGATCAATCTATTTCTATTTTACACTAAAATAAATAATTATTTCACAAAAAAGATCAACATGAATCATCTAAAATTCTATCACACCAAACAAAATGAAAATAAAATAAAATTACATAATTGGTTATACTATAGTCTTAGTATACCCATTATATAATTATATAAATATAATTACTTTATAGATAATGTATAACAAAAAATCCATATAGACCATAAGGCCACTTGGAAAACACATAATCCAAAATTCATGAAATGGGTAAAGTCATGTATATATTAAATTGGTACTAACCAATCACATTTTATTGTTTCATATTCCTTAATTAATGTCATTTTTACTAAATATAGTTATCTTAATTAAAAAAATTAGTATATGTAAGGGAAAGAGATATTTCAAGAGTAAGGGGTAATTGTGTTTCACTGTGTTCGATTTTATACATGACCTATCAGTTACTATGTGTGCTTGTGGTATATTGTATATATCTAGGGTGACTATTACATTTGACCTAAATATTTAACCTTGAATACAGGTTTTTAGTTTGATTGAAAATATAAAAAATGATTAAATTTTTATTTTATAGATCAGAAAACATTAATAATACTCTTACACCACCATGATTATAGAATTAATTTGTTAATAAAATATTATCCTTTCAAGAAAACTATGAGGGTTAACTATAGTATGTCATATCATATCTGGAATAATACGTTTTTTAATCCATGATTTTTGTAATGAACCCCATTTCATGTCATCATTTACCCCACATAATTTTATTATTACATAAAGTTTAGTGGATTATCATCGGGGTTTCAAAGGGTTATATATAATTAAAGTAGATTTATAAGAAGGTATTATTGAAATATGGGTTTATAATGCATAATTAATATATTGATGAACTAATGGATTCTATTGGTTTTGTTAAATCTATAATTTAAATTGAAGGCATTGTTAGAGTTTTTATTTATGAATTAATTTTCCTTAGTTTATAGAGAGGTGAATCCTATTTGTATTCTACGTAAAGCAACTACATGTTTTTTAGTTTTCTAATATCTATATGTTAGTGAATTTTCTATGAACATAATATCCTAAATTTGAGGATAAATGTATTTAGTCATTTACAAGATCCAATAAATAACATCCTAATGGAAAAGGTAGTTTAGAAGTGTTAGAATAGTATATATGTACATGTATTTCACATTTCATTTGACAACATGAAATAAAACCTAGTATTTTGTTGTATAACACCACTATTCTATTTAGAATATTTCTAACTATTAATTATAATACACATCAGGGAATCAAGGGGAAATGAATCATAATAATATGGGGAGTTATAATGCCCAATAAGGGCATTCATCTTACCTAATCAATTATAGATAACAAAAAATAATTAATATGGAATGGTAAGGAAATGAAACACATTCCCTTTTATCAATAACATGAACATGAATAATCATATGTTAGGATTTAATGTTTATCAAACTAATACCATATCAATAATCACATGAGATTTAAACATATAGATGGATATTATTACTAGTAATATTATCATATGGAAATCAATAAAAATATTATAATGACGGAATGAATAATGCTAGATATTATAACCATACTATAAGGTACTTATTCAAATATGTATTAAATAAGTGTGTAATGACTATTAAAAATACCCAAGTGAGCTTATATCATGAGACATCAAGAATTTATCAAGGAGGTATTTTGGGTACCACATGTATCAAATAATGTCTAATTCAATCGTCTTGGAAAATTAAAATATCAAAAGAAACATAAAAACATATTGAAAAACTAGAATAAAAATGTTAATAATTTTCCAAATAAATACTAATAAAGAATATAAACATTTTATTGGATACTATCATAAAAAATGTAAACAATTTCCCCCAATAAGTAAACAAATTTTTACACAATGTAGATTAAAATGGATAATGGTATCATAATATAAAACCCATGGTCAAAATGTTATTAAACCATCAATATAAATAATAAGTATGCATTCATTTTTCAATATTACCAATGAAGAATTTTTAAAACAATGGTTTCTATATTTTATATATTAATATAACATAAAGTTTCCAATAAAGAGAATTTAAAAGAAAATATTATTTTAAATTTGAAGATAAATTTGAAAACAAAAAATATGAAGAATATTTGGAAATTTAATTTCATTTAAAATATCATTTTTTATCTTATAAACTAATCATAAGAAAAATGATTTTTGAAGATGGCATCTAATTCTATATATTCTGTATGTGTAATAAAAATTTATCCTATTTTAATAAGGAATAATAATATCTTGTTCAGACATTGATTAAAATATTCCATTTCCACAATTTTTTAATAATATAATTTTTACAAAAATTGTTTTAAATGAATTATTTGGATAATGGGGATAAAAGTTAAATAATATTTTTAGAAACAAATGAAATCGAATGAAAATTATGTTAATAAAATAGAGAAATAAAGTTATATTGTCATGAAAAAACTATTTATAAATAATTTTCATTATTATAGAGAAACAAATGATTATATTTGTTAATATGTCTATGAATAAAAAAATACTAATAAAATATATTTGTTTTATGATGCAAATATAATGAAACACCCCCTAGGGAGGCATATATATAAAAAAGTATTTGATAATAAAGTGGTTATGACATATACCCCCACCCCATTGGTAACTTTTGAATGGTAATCGAAAAAAAAGAAACCAAATCAAATGAAACATTAAATGCTATAATGATACTGATATTCATGTTATAACATTTCAAAGTGGTTGTATATACAAAAATATATATATTTGGTGAATATATTATATGTTCAACTGAAGTATATGTTATTTGAAAAACCCATCGAATGATCATAATGATTACTAAATAAATAATTAGTGGACTGTTTAAGGTTATCAATTTCTAATATACATATATAATGTACAATAAAAAACTAAAATTTACAAAATAAAATTAACACATGGTAATATTATAATATATATACTAAATAATTTATATAACCTAATGAAAAGAAATTGAGTTATAAATTTACTTAAAAAATGGTAACATTATAGTCACAACCACTTGGGTGGAATAATTAAAACTAAATTTTAAATTACCTTGAAAAATTAATTATTAATTATAAAGAAATTTAATTGGGTTTTATGATGAATATAAAATTATTTGGTGTATAACATTAATATATTCCTCAGTTAAATTTGATTGAGATAGAATCATTAACATCTATTTGATTTAATTTGAATGTATAAGAACAAACAATATAATAATATAGATTTAATATAAATAATTTAATGAAAAAAACAAATATATGTTTATATATAACCCTTTATTAAGTAATTATAGTATTTTATAACCAGTTAACTAATAATTCTCTATTAAAATATTTTTTTGGAAATAACGACATATTTGTTATTATATTCATTGATTTGGTAGTTTTTATACTTATACAACAAACATGGATATATAACATACATAATTTAATCCATGATATAAATATCATATATATTCATTACAATGTTTTTATAATAGTCCATAAATTATAGATATAGAATAACGAGCTATGCCATTCATAAAGACTATAGTGAGTACATACTCATTAACATTTTTTTCATATTTCTAAAAGTTGTAAATTAAGAAAGGTATGTAATAATTCCCATTTACAGAATCATCGTTATATCATAAATATCATAAATATAATTTAAACGTTTCATTATTACTATATATGTTAAAATAAATTAGAAAACAATTCACATTGATTCATGGAGGCAGCAGTCAGTACGTCCACATGAGTGATATTGTCATTTTTGAACATTTATAATTGTTAGAGGATATATCTGATATCATAATTCAAAATTTTATTTATTTAATAAGTATATTATATATACCTTATATCTGTAATTATATCCTTAGATTAAATTTTTTAATTGAATATGAAGTACATCATTTTGTGAGGGGGTAGAACACAAAACACTCGATCAGTGATGTTATTTCCCATTTCAGGGAACAGTAGATGGAAATAATTTATAAATCTCACATTATAACATCTAATTTTTTAGTTAGTATTCTTATTTTATTATTATAGTTATTTTATAAATTTATGGGGTATTAGAAGAAATAAAATGAAGATGCATGAATAAGAACTATAAATATTCTTTAGTGAACCACATTAGGTATATACCTAAAGCCTTCTTAGATTGCGTTTCATATAAAAATATGGACTAAAGATCGTGGATAGAGTTTTGAATAATGTATTTTGTTAGGGATTTTTAAAACTAATGTGATTTTTTATGGTGAATTGGATAGCAGAGGTGGTGTCCTCTTATAAGTGAGGAGTGGACTATCAGGGAAATTATATTGAAATTTCACAAAATAATAAAAAATAATAGACATTTCCAAGAAACATTATTATGAATAATTTTATATAATATTTTATCGATAGTTTAATGTTTTAAAATTTCCATGTTGTAGCATATTTATAAGTTTAATAGGAAAACATAACCTTATCAATATGTTTAGTACCCTAAGTAAACTATTTTAACCTTTTCCATGATAAATAAATTTTACTTATTTTTCTATTAATTATTACTGATAGTTATGTTGAACATGTTAAATAAAATTAATTACTATGATTATATATATGGAATACATATTACCAAATTAAATTCAAAAAGTGTAATAATTTACTTTAAAAATTATCTAATAGACACGATGAAATTTTATTTACAATGAAATCATTATTATATTAATGCTGAGAATATAAATAATTAAAATGACCTTAATATTTATAATTATAATATAATTTATTTAAGTTTATATATTAAATAATTAGAAAAAAAATTTACATTTTTAATTATTTAAATGAAATTATTATATTTCAAATAAAATTAGTAATTTTTCAGAATTCATCGAATGTAACAACGCAATATTTTAGAATATGAACATCATATTAGATAACAAGAATGAAACACAACATGAAGGATTAAATAAAATATAATATGACAATATTTTATGATATATAGACCATTAAATACAATTTATTTCTTTCAATTCATGTGACACTATGTTTATCTTACATTATATGTAATAAGATGTTCCTTAGATGGCTTACTTTACATAGAAGACTATGTTTTATCGAATAACAATATACAGTAAATATTAGTATTAAATATAATTTTATCTCTAATACAATAGAGATTCAATAATAAATATGATTTACTAACTAGTTAAAATATATTAATTCGAAATTTTATTGAATTATTTATTGATTATAAATAAAATAAAAATCCTTTAAAAGAAAATAAATGTTTTTAGAAAAATATTTTTTTTCTAAATGCTTATTTATCTATTAACTGAGAATGATTTAAAACAATTTCTTAACAATTTTATATAATATATTTTAAAAAATAGTAATAAATTTTGAAATTAGAAAACCATAATATTATTATGGGAATTATTTGTGATTTTTAGAAGTTGTTTAATTTATTGGTGAATAATGCAAAATATTGAAATATAATTGAGAAGATATATTTCTTATAAATAATTTATAATGATAAATTATATTTTAAATAATTTTTAATTTCAAAAGAGTTCAATTATACACATTTTTTTCTTATTTAGGTTATTTAAATCATTTTCATATTTAATTTATATATATATACTGTAAAATTTTATACAATTTCAATAAAAAACATGATTTCTCATCACATATAGAGGATTAATTTTAAATTAAATTATGAAACTTATTTGAAATTAAAATACTGCAACTCTCCCCACATAGAAAAGGCCTCTCTATCTCTACTCCACTTCAAACCTTCAAATACTTTCTTTTCCAATACCTACCCAAAATAACCCCTAAATTCCCTCCCCTAGTACTATGAGGCTTACGTTTGGAATAATGAAACCCTTGAATTTATTGACTAAAAACCTACTAAAGATATCCACATGAGAGATAATGTTCTTCTACAAGCAATATCATTTTATTTCCTTCTCAATCTTCTTCAGTTTTTATCATAACATGAATATGTAAAAACCATAGTATATTCCATACATATTGATTTATATATGATATAGGTAATTCATAAACCACAGAAACATCCATCTAACTGGATAAGAAATCATCATTCATGTGTACGGAGGACAATCACCCCATGAATCGATGTTGTTTGTTTTTCCAATAACACCTTTAATGGTTGGAAAAAATTATAGAGATATATTTTATATGTTATATATATTAATTTAAAAAATATTTAAAAATGGAGTAATTATATAATATGTATCTTATTACCATCAATTCTGTAGGATATACAATAATTTTACTCGTCTACGTGATGAATAACCACCTTGTGAAGTGATGTGATTTTTATTTCACTAAAAAATATCATGGATGGTGATAAAGATAATTTAATGATTATTTGTTATTTGAATTAAATAGTTATTATATTAATAACATATAAATAATTATTTATTTATAATATATATCATCATCATTATTAACATTTTCAATCATCTAATGATGATAACATCATTCTGATATATGTGGACTACCGCCTTCATGAAATGATCTAACTCATTTTTCATCCCAAAAAATTGATGATTTATGTATGTCTATAATATTATATTAATTTAATTAATAAAATTTTGTAAATGTAAAATATTACTTACGACATCCAAAATAATCAGAAAAAAGGAAACATTTCTCATTCCCGTGTATGACCTTCCCTCCCTATGATTGTATCATACATCATTCTCCAAATAATAATTAATTATTGGTTTAAAAAGTAAAATTTATTTATAAATATGATTTATATTTCAGTTATATAATTACAGAGTTATATAACTATATAATATTTCCTTGAAATTTATCTTTTATAAAAAAACACATATAATTAAAAAAACCAATTAATTAACACTAGAATAGATAAATATAATGAAATATTATTATTAATTGGGGGATACTATTTCATAAAAGGTTAATACGTGTTTTTAATTATAATTATGTTTTATAATAACTTAATTACATGGTTAAACCCTATACATAGGAGTTTAAATTACATTTAACAAAAATAGAATATAATGTAAATGATTTCGCCTCAATTTATATTCCAATGTGACTTATTTATTTTTATGGGTCAATTCAATTTTATTTTTTATATATACAACCCCTTTGAAATATAACATAACGAATCGTACATTATTAAATTTTTTTGTTTAAATTTCAATTCATTAATCTAACGGTATTGGAATTTAATCTTATCAAGTTGTAATGGATTTTATAAATCAATTTCTTCTTGAGGGGGTTATATTACTTATTCATTATCGTTGATAGGATAAAATTATTAGTATAATGAATTTTTACGATATATTATTTTATTTACCAATTTTCAGCTATATTTATGGTTTATACGGATCATAAGTTCATTTATTAACTATTAACTCAAAACTATGATCATTGTAAGTGTTTACTTCAAAATAACATCCTTACCAATATCCTTTATTCATGAATTTCAGTTGAAGGATTTTATTCATTTACAAAATTAAAACACTAATTATCTTATCCTCTAATTATTTGTGATATTTTTCAAATAATAGTACCATTATTTCACACTTCAATACTTATGGTATTTTGGGAAATGTTTTAATAAAATATTACATCATTTCTCACGTGAGTCAGAAGTATGTTTTCATCCAAAAAAATGTTTTAAAAAAACAAATTTTTTATCATTTTACAAATAATTTATTAATCATTTTCTTAACAAATTTAGTCCATTTTTAAATTAATTAATGCAATATTACTTATTTCCAAATATGTATATTTTATAACGATTTTACAATAGAAGAATTAATGTTATTTTTAGATATTATGACATGTACAAGGATATTTTTAAAGAAATTATTTTTCTTAATATTTTGGAAATTATTAGTTTTTATGAAATTGATTTCCTATGAAAAGTATTTTCAATGCGATTTATGTTTCAAAAAGTTGTTTTCAAAATAAAAAAGTTATTTTTCCCAGGAAAATTTTTAATGAAATTTTTATGATATTAATATTTAACAATGAAAAATAAACTTTATGATAATAACATTTTTTATAGGTAGTATTCTTTCTTGGCCTGATGGAAAGCCCCACAAGCACTTGGGCAAGAGCAAAAATCTATGAAGGGGAAACTGACCGCTCTTCGCCTTTCCTCTACTGCCAAGACTACTTGTGTATCACTTCATATCTCGGATCCATATTTCTCTTTCACAACATACTCACCCTAGTCAATTCCTTGTCTATAACTTCAATAAAACATTGCTACCAATTTTCACTCCCCACCTCGATATCACCCTACCAATTTGACTCCTCATTGAGCCTCCCCACCTCTAATGATATCATTTGTTTTCTTCACTACTAATTCCTCTTAGCCTTGATGTTTTCATGATTTAAATTCATCAAAAAACATATCAATGGGGTGGTTTAAATTTCTAGTTATTGATACCACTAGTACTTTGTATTATATGTTAATATTCACATAGTAAAGGGAACCATTTTAAATGCCTATCTTTGGCAATAACATTTCCCGAACCGGACGTGGTTGTATTAATAAAATACTTATTATTCCACTATGTGCTTTATAAATTTTTTTACAAATGATTCTATCTACATTCAGATCGTTGAGTCATTTTTATATTCATTAACATCGACTTATATTAATCATTTTCATTTGATCAGTGAATAATAAATTTCATATACATTTTCATTTCATTTAGCATGTATATGATTAATTTTTTAAACTGTTATTAATTTTTACATAAAATATTAAATTGTATTTTTTTATTTGATGAAATATTGATAAATCATTATCATTTACTCAATCCAAATACACAATAAACTACATTTTTGGATAATTAAATTTATTATCTCATATAAAAAGGTATGATTATGAATTTAAACCCAAAGGATGTGGATTTTCTAATGTTATATTTTCAATGCATTGGTATTCTGATGGGATGAATCAGTTGTCCACCCTCAGCTATGTGGATTTTTTCATACTATGAATTACACTATTTTGAGGATATATCTTGATAGGAAATGAATATTGTCTCTGGGAAACATGACATCCAATTATTATGAACTTGCCATAATTGAGTGTTTAGTTATTATTATATATGATATATTTTATTTGATATTAACTGTTGATGTCTTTAATTTTTTTTCAATCCATTATGTTCCATGATTTACAGTTATCTACCTTACAGTATTGACTTTTTGTTATCTACTGAAGTAGTCATTTTATTTAAATGACAAATATGTTTTTTATTTACATTATCATATTGATTATTATTATTATATCATGGTTTCTTCTCCTATAGTTAATCCTTTATGTTAATGTAATCTCAGTTTTATTTCTTTTTCATTCCTCTAGATTTCATAAACTTTACTATTACTAATATTCCGATAAATTGTAGATTGAATAATGTAATTTTCAAAAAAATTATCATGTAACTTGTTCATTCAAATGTAATTTATGGATCATGCACATATCATGTTTACCAAGAATGATAAATTAATTATTCCTTTGGGATGTGATTCCTTGTATTGTATACCATTATAAATGATGTAGGCACCATCTCATGGATTTTAGGGGTCAGGTTTCCTACGGTTAGAGTAAATGGAAGTGTAGTAGTAACCTTTGGAACTAAATATAAGAAGAAATAGATTATATAAAATAACAGTATGATAGAATTATAGGATATGTTGAATATCCTAATATTTTGGTTAGGTATATATTATGTGGGTTTTCCTAGAAATAAAAATATACATAAACACTATATGTGAATTTAGTTCAACAAAATATGTAACTTAGGGTAATTTGTAAAAAATAGAACAATTTTATTTACTTAAAAATCACACAGCACATTATAACAGGCCTCACTGTTCACCTAGTTTGAAACACCTGAGGAATTTGTTTAAGATAATTCGGATTTTATTTACATTCCACTATAAATTATTTTAATAGATACAGAAAAAAAATTACATAGGATAAACCCTAGAATAAATATGGACCTATATTTAAAAAATGAATTTATTATTAGGATTATAAATTATATTGTATAATTACATTTATTAATCATATTTTTGTTATAAAAATCATGAAACATTAACTGATTAAGTTACATTTTAATAAATCATGTATGCTAATTTTTTATCTATTATGAATACCATCATTGGATAATGAGGATAATGTTCTTCATAAGTTCAAATTCAAGAACACCACTTTCATAATTTTTTTGGATAGAATGTCCCAATATTAATGGAATTTTGAATCAATTTATGGAATAATTTTTTTTATTAGAATGTTTTTATGAATAATTCCTTAAAATTTTATATGACACGAGTTTAATGGGAATGATAACATTTTGGTTAATATGGTTCTTAATGACATTGTAATAGTAGTTCAATAGTATTTTATGATGTTGTAAAAAATTTGTTTTCTAAACATTTTTTTAAAGGTTTTCTAATTATTATTTTTTATTTCATGGATGTCCATAATATTTGTTTTGGAACATTAGTAGAATTACATTAATAAAAATGATAAAATTCACAAAGGGTGAAAACTAATCTTGTCTAGATGTGCCATGGGGAATGTACATGTGACTGATGGATAATAAGGTTTTAATACCAACCACATGCTAACATTATGTCCTGATTAATATGAATTTTTCTAGATATATAATATTATTGATAAATACAAATGATAAAACAATAGTATTACATTCGATATTTAGTGATTATTGTATTAACTATATTGTTTTTGGAAAATAGTTAATGATATAGGGAAATACATTTCACTATATTATTGATCATACGATTCATTAAAAGTAAATTTTTTGTGCTTTAAACATAATAAGTTCATTTTTGGATATATATATATATATATATATTAGAAAAAAGAGATTAATTGGAAATTGATCAAAACCAAATCAAAGGATAAAAGTGTTCATATGAAATAAAAATGAGTCATGTAAGTATATTTCCAAAGATTAATATATATTAAAATATTTCATAATTTTTAAATAGGATTCTTATTTTAAAATATATCTTGTTAGAATGATTTCTGATTATATCAATGTAATTTTAGCACCATTTAGATATATTTATTTGAGGTCCTCAACATTCAAGTGATCATTCACTTTATTATGATCAATGACCTCAATCACCCTATATAAATATTTATTCTTTTCATCTATGTAAATATATTTACTTTCAACAAAATTTCTTTGGTAAGGAAACCTGGATTTGTTTTAATCCATATAACATACACACTTCCCTTTATCTTTTAGTAAGGGTTTAAATTATTTACACTTTTAAGATGTTACTTTTTTAAAAATGGTATTTCAAAATGTGAGAAATTTTCTTATTAAGACCATGTTTAAATTAATATGATTTTTTAGTGTTGGTATATATAACACCCCATAAATATTGAATCTCTCTATAATATTTTGAATCATGTGTGGCATGAAAAACTAGGTATATAACAAAAATAAATTTCAGAGACATTATTATATATTTACTATTAAATAATTTTTTTTTTATTTAAATGAATGAAAAAATGATTTTATATTGTTTTACCAAAAAACAATATGTTTCTTTAGTATATTTCATTACACACTTGAACAAGTTTTACCAATTAAAAATAAACTATTTATAATATTGGTCATTATAGTAGTAATCACAAATAAATTTAAATAAGGGGAATAAACATGATTAAATTTTTTATGAAAACTTATATATTTAAAACGTTTATAACTATTAATGATTATAAATAAAATAAAATAAAATTGAATGTTCTCTGAAAAAATATAAATTATTTCTATAATAATTATTAATAATTATAGTGATTAATCTAACATGAGTTTAATGAGTGTTTAATCATAGAATATAATGTTTATTAATGACCAAAAAATTGTCTAAACCCCCAAAGGAGGAGAATATTTATATATTATCCAGAATATTATCAATAATGGATCTTCATTTGGGTCAAGTGACCCAAAGAAAACATTAGGTGAAATTCACTCTTTCATTAAAATACAAGTTTTCCACTAACAAAACATATAAAAGGTCACCCACTCTCCTTTTTAATTAACACCTAAAACCCAATTTTTTTTGAATAATATCAAACATATATGAAAAAAATACCTCACCTAATCCGTGAAAATTTATCATTGGAAGAATGAAAACCTATGAATTGTTTAAAATAATCCAATTAATGTTACCCGAAAGAGAGGTAATGTTTTTCAATAAGAGTATTCATTTTATTTTTTTGTCCACCACTTTAAATTTATATTATAAAATAATTTATATAATAATATCAGTATTTAACATATACTATGATTATTTACTGTTAATTTTATGACATAAAACCTCACACAAATCCATTAAATGTGTTTCAAATTCACCATCTGTGTGTATGTTGGACAACCTCCTTGTCAACTGATGTCATTTGTCCCCATTACCACCTTTCATGATTGGGAATAATAATGGATATATACATTATATATGATATTTATAACATATTAAAATATATTTTGTCATTATATCATTTATATATTTTTACCTCCTTTTCAATGGATGTATTATAACACTGCTCATGTGAACAACGGACTATCGTCTGGCGAAGATATGCGATCAATTATTTTATAACAAAACATTTAGAAGGTGATTATAAAAATGTTAATGATTATATGTGATATAATTATATAATTATCATATACATGACTTATTTATAATTTAATAATTATAATATATATAATTTTTTTCTATCCATTTCACTCACATAAATAAGATAACATCATTAGTGTATGTGTGGACTACCTCCTCTGAGAAGAGATATGAATCTATTTTACTAAAAAACCACATAGATGATATATATATGTTTATTATCAGATATTAATGATTCTAATATAATTATTTCAAAGAAAAATATTTGTTTAATCCATTCCATAATGATTATTCTATAATATAAATGTTACCAATGTATACATATGACTAACCGTCTCCATGATGGTAACATTCTTAATTTTAATAACCATCATTAATTATAGGTTTAAAAATTAACATTTATTTATTAATATGATAGTTATGTGATGATTATTTTTCAAGATATGATATAACTATATAATATATGAACAAAATTAATCATTACTAATAAAAAAACATAAGAAAAACATGTTAATTAACACCCTAAATGAATAAAACAATGAGATAATATTAATGAAGTAGGGATAATATGTTAGAAAAGTATAAGACAAGATATTATAAATTTAAATATGGTTATGGAATAATTTTATATCATATTAATTACCACTATACTATAGTTTATATCATGTTCAACAAAATTTAATTTTAAGTTAAGAGATTTCTTCTGAAATTAAATTCCATTGGGATTTATTTAATATTAAAAATAAATTATTTTTTATATAGTGTATATAATTTCCATTTGAAATGTAATACAATGAATCATTCATTATTCATGGTATTTTATTTTTTATTTTTTTATTCCATCAAAGGGGATTTAAATTCAATGTTACCAAGTTCTAATGAATTTCATAACAAAATTTCTATTCATTGAGTGATAATAATTCAACTTTGTCATTGATATTATATGATTATGTGTATAATTACATGTAAATAAATATTTTTTTTATTTTTAATTGATTTATATGGATATTTTTTAAATAATAATAGTAATTTCATTGATTAATTATCACTTAAATATTATGATTATTATATTTGTTTACTTCATAATCTAATCGTCATCGAGATTGTTTATTCTTGAATTTTAGTTGAATTTATTTTATACATTTCTAAATAAAATATTTAATTTTATTATCCTATAGTTATTACAAATATTTTTATAATAATATTAAATTTTTTATAATATTTTGAACTTACATTCATTGGGAAGATTTTAATAAAATCTATCATCATTTATTTCTTTGGTTTGAAATATGTTTTCATATTAACCCATTTTTCAAATTTTTTTATCAAAATTGTTTTTAAAATTTTATAAATGATTTATTAATTTAATTTTTAACCATTTTTATTTTACCAAATATCTTGAATGGAAACTTATTTTCATTTTATGAACATGTCACTTTTCTGAAAATTTTACAGTGGAAAAGAAATGTTATTTTTTCTTTTATGTTATATTTAACATTTTCCATCATTATATCATTGGCGGTTCCTTTGAATGTTTAAAAAAAATTGAAGATTGTTTAAATTATTATGGAAATTATTAGTGTTTTAAATTCTAATTTTTATGAAAATGGTTTTCATTTCTTTTGAAAATAAATTTATAAATGAAAAGTATATTTTCTAGATGAATGTTTAAAAATATATATTAAGGAATTTCTATTAATCAATGAAAACACTAATTATTATTACTCCAATTGATATACACTTTATTAAAACCGTAATTATTATATATTTTCATTGTTTATAATGATTTCCAAGAAAAATATTATCAAACCTAACTTCCTTGAATAATTTTTGAATTTATTAACTTCCAATTGAATTTTTATTTGTCCTGAAATCACTAATAATTGTATTAATCCGAAATATCCATAAAATTTATCATAGATATAATTTTTTCCTAAAACATATACAATTTTTAAATATTGTGTTTTCATATAATATTATTTGATTAACTTGGTAAATATAGCAAAATATGAATCTTTAACACAATTCCCATATTTGATGATGCACACTATTAAGGAAATTATTCAATTGTTTGATATATGAGAAATTATTTGGACATGAAACAACTAGGATGGGGATGGTTTTATTCAATCACAATGATTCATTAGTAGTTTCATAGGATAAATTATATGGTAATAATTATCTATGTGAGATTTTCAGGATCCATATTTATATGTTCATGAGAAAATGGCTTTCTATAAACGGTATTATGTTCCAGAGAAACATGAGATCCTGTAATTATGAATTTTAATTCCTTAACAGTTCCATAATTATTTTATTTTATATTTACCTATGATATAATCTCTATATTCATTACATTTTTAGCTAATTATAAAACTAGTATGTTTTTTATTTATTTACATTTCAATAATTATTTTGACCTATTTATTTATATATTCATTTAATGTCTTTAGAATATATATTTAGTTATTTACATATTCAAATTTACTATGATTATTTAGTCATGATTTCTTCCACTACAATTAACTATTACTTTTAATTTTATCTCATAAATATATTGTTTTATTTCCCTATGATAAAACCATTCTTATTATGACTAATTTTTATGGATTTGATAAATGGAATAAATTTATTATGAAAATAAAAAAATTATATTTTCATTTGAGTATTGACATTTAAACTGATTTTTCCAATGGTATTTGATTCATTATAACTAATTAAAATATAATGGTTTCATGAATATGTTGGGGACTATTGGGGTCTGGGTTAATAAATTGAAAAAAATTATTTCTAGAAAATTATCAAAAAATTGCCGTAATTTAATTTTTACATAATGAATTTAAAAAAATTAACTTTTTTCTAATTAATTTTCTTAAATAGATAATATGAATAATATTATAATAAGAATAAAATATGCGATGAGAACTATTTTTAAAGAAAACATGTATTAAATATAAAATATGATTTATTCATATCTCATACCTAGAAAAATTATTATATGAATGAAAAATATAATTGAATATATACTATATGATTTTCATTATAATTATTCAAAAAAAATTGATTAATTAATATTATTATGAGAAAAACACATTGCAAACAAAAAATTATTTTTTAGAAAAAAAATCATTGAAATTAAAATTATTTTTGTTAATATTTCATTGAGTTACTTTTTAATTAATTATTTTTTACATATTTAAAAATCATAACATGTATAATTTAGTTAGTTTTATTCTTACCATCTAATATAATAACTATGTTTTAATATTCATACTAAAATAACACATTTCATGTTTTATTTTAGCTCAGTATTTCATATTGTATAGGCAATCACATATAATTTTCTAGTTCTAAAGTATTCAAGAGTAATAATTTCCGCAAAAATAATAAATTTTTTCTTCATTATTGTTATATTCTATGAAAAAAAGGTTTACAATATGAATATACCTTATTTGAAACCCTCTATCAGAAAGAGGACTAATAAAACATCCTAATGATAAGATAAATGTGGAAGAATTAAGGTAATCTAGAATAAAAATAAATCGGTTTACAAGAAGTAAAAATTTATTAGAAAGTGTAAAATATATAAATTTTAAAAAATTAAATATAATTATGGTGAGTGAAATAGATTATGGAAAAAAAGAATGATAATGATCAAAACATAAGAAGCAGTAATAATAAACAAATGAGGTGTGAAAAATACCATTTGATTCATGAAAAATGACGATAAATACATTACATTTTTTCAATATACCATTGATAATGATGATGGATTTATTTACTAACATGTAATAGGACACTAGAATGTATACTTATTTTATATATTTATATTTCATAATAATGTTATCATTTTTCTATTCTTTGATCGACATCTATTTCATTTCATATTCCAACTAGTTACTATTGAAGATGATTAAATTCATATAGCATTAATGTAAAATTTTAACATGTTGTGTATTACAAAGATGAATAAAATTATATTTATATTATCATTAATAGAACCATAATGATTATAATAATGTATTACAATATCAAGAATGACTTATCATCAAAATTAATCACAAAAATTTGATAATAAAACTAAATGTTTCATAAAAAACAATTCTGTAAATAAAAAATATACAATAAAATTATATTTCATTACCTCAATATTAATTATTGTTTTTGAATAAATGGTTTTCTCTTACAATTCATATTTATCCTCCAAATAAATAATTTAATTCTTCACTAATAATCTGTCATACTAAATTTAATGGTAATATATACTTTAATAGAAAAAAATACAACCTAAAATATTACTAATCACCTCAAAATAAAAATAATTTGATCCAATATTTGTTTCCAAAAATAAACCCAATATTAATCAATCAAAATATTTTATTAAAAATTAATTTCATATTAGCCAGTCCATCTTATATGTCAATAGTATGCACTCCACGCATTTAATTCATAAATTAAGCCTTCAATCTACACTAACATACCCAATTAATTATTTTATCACCCAATATGTAGTGTTTCTTTTTTCTGAAATCATATAAAAATAACATTCATAGAAAATTTTAATTTAAATGATAAACATCATAAAAATGTCTTTAATCATAAAAACACTTTTAAATTTATAATTTTCTCTATAAATAATATTTGTTCACAAAAAATAAAATAATAATGATCTAAAATTATTACCATATAATAAATGATCATATTTAGCCTAAATGATTTTATATTATCGAAAAAGGGAATCGTCCAAAAATACATATTGTTCCAAAATGAATAATATTCCCAATGAGTATATTAAAATAAATATATTACTAAAAAAAATTATCATTTTGGACATTCATCACGCAAATCATCAAAAAGGGTTCATAAGAAATTATTATTATAATCAACTGAAACATTTAAATAGATTATTTTTCATCGCATTCTATTAAAACTAGATTGTATTGAGATCTTTTCATTATCTATAACCAAATAGAGTAGTGTGATAAATAATAATAAAGGTGAAAAATAATATAATCATTTATGGGATGTCAAAATCATTACAAATTGTTTTCAATATATGACATTATAGGATTAACATAAGCAATTTATTTTCATCATCTATTCAAATAGTTTATGATTTTTTGCAAATAAAATGTGAAATAACATAAAAATATCCGACATGTGTGTCAATATAGATATGATTTATAGATTATTATCATTAACTAGGTCACCATCAAGTAAAATCTCAATTTTCAGTATTTTAACTTATTAACACTCTATAAAAATGCATAATAGATTCAAAAACGTTTTATATCAATACATGGATGTATTTATAGGGATTGAACATGATCATTACATCAAAAAATAATTTGGGTGTTATTATATACATAAACTTGTTATTAAATACAATATTAGTTTCATGTTCTCTAGTCATTATTTTCCACAATATAGTCTACAAGGTTTCTATAAAAATTACTTTAATACCAACTATAATGTCACTATCCCTAGTGGCCATGATTTCGTGGTCATTATGTCTCATTGGTTCGATATACATGGAATCACATAATGAATTACCAAATAATATTATAGTATTTAAAAACAATATACATCTTTACATTCATATTAATTTGAAAACATGCTATAAAACCTATTAATTTCTTTGATAACACCACTATTCCCTTTAACATATCCTTAAGTATCAATAATTATACCATTCCAATCATTATAGGGAAATGAATCATAAGAAAGGGGTGAGCTCAAATTCTTTGTAAGGGAATGCGTATAAAAGAATCTTTCATAAAAAAATTATGAATAATAAATTTGGAACGGTAAAAAACTGAAATACATTTCATTTAGATAATAAACCGAACATGAGGAATTATATCGAATGGATAAATGATGATAAAAATAATTCCATATAAATATTCACACGACCATGAATCTTTTCAAAGGGTACTCGAACTAATCAAATAATAACATGGAAATCTATAATTAATAATATAATATGGAAATTCCTAATTTGAGATATCATAACCATAACACCATGGCCTAATTCTATTACATCATTCATAAATGGGTATTTTATGTAAAAAATAATCAAGACACATTGTCTCATTAGATCTACCAATGAATTGAGGGGCTATAGTGGTCCTTGACCATCATTTACAATATAAAATACATTCCACTTATGAATGGGAAGAAACATAATAAATATAAAAAATCATATAGAACAAATATCACAAAAATGTTTATAATTACCTCAATCAAGAAATATAATCAACAAAAGCATTCAAATAGTAATTTAGAGTATGAAAGGTTAATCAATTTACCTAATCACTAAACATAATTATAAAAAATATAATTTAAAAAATATAATGGTTTGAAACTATTACATCACCAAAAATATTTGATTAAAATCATCTAGAGAAATAATAATGATGGAATATTTAAGATATATTAACAATGTATCATATTATTTTTTTATGTAATATATAAAATTAAATAAAAATTATAAGAAAAGATTTCATGGAAAATACACATTTTATTTAGGAAATTAATTTTATAATATAAAAATCCCAGAATATTAGGGTAAATATTTAAATTTAAATGATCATTTTAAGTATTGTATGTTATGATTCAAAAAAATATTGATAATGATATCTAGAAATTATATATATTTAGTATATGTAAAAAAATTACACTATAGAAAAATGGTTAAAAATTAAATCAATTGAAATATTATAAGATTATTACTTTTACAACAGTTTTTAAAAAGAAAAAATCGGTAAAAGAGTATATATTTAATAATTTTCAGAATGTTACAAAAAATTTTAAAATATTTTTCAAAAACTTTATTATGAATAGAAATGATTTTTTTCTGAATAGAAGAATAAAGAAATAATTGGTTGAATTTTTTTCGTAATCATACCATGTATCAAAGAGCGGAAAAAGGTAAAATTACCATAAATTTTTGGAATAACAGTTAGAGATGAAAATAAATTCTGTTTAATAGAGAAATATCAAACACTTTCCCTATGGGATTCATAAACATAAACAACCCTGATCCATGATTAAACATTGAAAGAAAACATTATGAAATTAGTAAGTATTGAATTGTTTTCCCCATTAAATGGATAAAATAAAATTAAAATTAAAAACTATGAATACAATGAAATTAATGACATAACATATCAATGAAGAATTATATTCACCAAAGAAAAGAAAAATGAGGTGATTATATCATATGTATCACATATGTAGAAGTGAGGTGAGAAACATTTGTAAATATCATTACATTGAAGAGAGTATTAATCAATTTATTGATTATGTGAATTGATTTTAGATAGGAAACCTTCTAACACAACCTAAAATATTGAAAAGACATAATAAATATAATCATATAATATCTAATACAATGAAGAAGTATTATATCCAAATGAAATGAAATTGTGCTATGAAATTCCTTAACACATGGTAAATTTTCAGTCATAACATTGTGGTTGAAATAATTCAAATTAAAACATAAATATAATTTGTAATGATTTACTAGTTACATAAAATGTAATATGATCACTGTCTACACCATATAAAATAATTTGGTACATTACATTATTATATTCCTTAACGAATGGAAATTGAGAGATAATCCATTAAATTCAGTCCCACATCCATTTTGTTCCTGAAACACATATATAAAATAGTATATTTATTATAAATATGTTAATATATATATCTTTATATTAGATACTTATAGTATATTATCATCTATTTAATAAATTGTTTTTGTTAAAATCAATGTTTTGAGTATAAACGACGTCATTTTTTTTTATATTTTTTGGTTTAGTTGATAAAATAATTTTATTATGATTAGGATTCCCTAGTATCAAAAATTTAAAACCTATTATAAATAAAATATATATTCATTAAATAAGTATTAATAAAATTATATAAAATTTAGAGATAAAATAAATGAGTTACAACATTCTTATATTCGATAGCTCGTACATACATAAGAAAACTATTTTCAATATTTCAAAGGATGGAATGAATGAAACGTAAGTAACAATTAAAATTTATATAAAAATTATTATATCATATATATTAATTAGGAAAATACTTTTTACCATCATTTTAAATATAAAATGTAAAAAAATCACATTGCCTTATGGAGAAAAAAGTCCAAGCGTACACATATGTAATAATATTGTTTTCAAATATATTATAAGGTAAAACATTAGATGTGAAATTATAGTTAAATATGATTAATTATGTAATAAATATAATATATTACGTAAAATAAATCATTAAATACATCAATGAGTGGTTTTGATAGGAAAAATTACTTTAGTTTTTGAGTAATACTCATCTTTACACATGACTGATGGTTTCATTTACAATTTGATAGAAGAGGAGATTGATATAAATTATGGGGAAAAACTAATATTATATAATTATATGATTGAAACCAATTTTTTCATTATTTCATATTTTGATAATATTTAGAGAGGTTGTAGAATGAAATAAAATTTAGATTCATGGTTAAGAACTATACGACTTCTTTGGAGAACTCTAAAGATTTATACCTAAATTCTTCCAAGATTGGTTTTCTGATAATAAATCAAAATAGTACATGTGTATGGTTTTATGTTTGGTTTTTTTTATGTAATCCCATAAAGTTCCTTTGGAGGTATGAATATTTGATGATATGGGGTGTACGTTTATAAGACGAGGATGGTAACTTCATGGAAATAAGATGGAAATTTCCCAAATAAATCATAATGAAAAATTTATTCCCAAGATAAATAATTTGAAATGAACATATATAAAATCTTACGATTAGATAAGATCAAAAAAATGACAGAAAATAGGATTTTTATAATTTTAGTTTCCAAACATACCTATATGATTATTAAGCCCCTAGAAAGCTCGTTTTAACTGGAAATGGACTAACTAATTATTATGGTTTTCACTATTAAATATGACCAAAAATATTGTTTAAAATGTTAAATAATAGTAATAATGATAATTAAAAATATGAAATAAATTTTTTATATTCATTTATTATAATTGAATAATTAAATTTATATTAATCCTAGAGAATTGATAAAAATGGTTTTCTAAAGGAAATTTTTTCAGAAGTATATAATGTTTTACTCTATCAATTGAATATATAAATTATTAAAATGACCTAAAATCTATTAATTATAATTAATTTTATCTTCATTTACTTGTATTATAGTATTTTGAAAAATTTATCTCTATAAATTAAATAATGGAAATGACTGTTTTAAATAAAAATCAATATTTTTTACTATTCATAGAGATTTATTCATTTAAAAAAATTCTAAAAACATCACTCTAAGATTATTTTTAAGTTATTATTTCAAAATGTATTTATGTTTCCTCAAATAAATTTTATAAATAATTTTTTATTAATTAATCTTAGAAAACCCTACGAAACATATTTTTTGAAAAAATAAATTTTTAAGCATAATCCTGGATTTATTCCTATTTGAGGCCTCATAAATAATTTAGATATATTATAAATGATTAAATTTAATATATATTATATATTTTATTAAAATATTTCATAAATAGTGATTAATTTATTTTATTAATCAAAAAATGACAGCAAATAGTAATTTGTTTATATAATTTCATATAATTTCAAATTGTTTTTATTTTTATTATAATCAATTGATAAATAATGAATTTATTTAAACAGTAATAAAACATATTATTACCATATTTTTTTATCAATACTCATACACACAAATTTAATGGACAGTTTATATTTTTTATATTTAATGAATATATTTCGGTGATTGTTTATGATCAGTGTTGTATTTCGTATACTATATCTAGCATAATGTTCTACATATATTATCTTGTGGTGTTACGTGATGTAATAGGGACTCACTTATTCAAAATATTGTATGGGTTATCACATTACATTTCTATTATATAATTAAAATGTGGCCATTATAAGAAATCATTGTATAGTCAGTAAAAATAAAACCATTTTTCCATTGATAATAATTTTTAAAAAAATGGGTTTATCCTAAATCCCTAATGGAATTGGTAATCCACCATGAATGTAAGTCATGGGTTTTTTATTTTGTAATTACCACATATATTATAGATGATTAATAAACATTATGAATTTACATGAATTCTTTCATTTGTCTTATACCATGTTTATATACAATGAGACTATATATTATTTCCTATTGAATAACTTAGATTCACACCTACCTAATTCCTATAAAACACGTTTACGTGGATCATGTATTCACTTTCACAAGAAATAATGATTTTAGAAATTAATATATTTAGTTATCTAGAATAAAAAATTATTAGGGACAACTATATAAAATTTATATAATATATATTTGTTTATAATTATTTAAGCAAAAATTATTCCCTAATATGACATGTTTAGGGATTAATTCATCCAATGGAAATTACAGTGTCCCGTTGTGTAACTCAATGTTATATATGAGCGTATTATGCATAAAACGATCCTTATACCATTATGGTTAGTGTTTTGTTTGATAATTGTATTCCAATTATTTGATTTAGGATTCTAGGATCAAATTAATGTGTATATACATCTCCTTAATATTTTATATGGACATCTATGTTTGATATGTGTTTCATATGTAGGTTTCGAGCATTTTTTATGTTTGGTATTAGGAAATGTGTGATTGTTTCTTGATGGGGTTTCAAATATATATATATATATATATATATAACCAACCACTATATTGAGAGTGTAAAATTTTATTTAAAAGACAACATATATTCATAAGATTAAATATATATACAAAAATTCCTTAATCTGAGAATTGGTTTCTCTTATGTTGGGATCACTTATATATAACATGTCTATGGAGGGGGATAGGTTCCCTCCCATGAGTGAGTGATTTATATACAGTACCTCCATAGGGGGATCACTATAGATACATGTATATATTTTATTAATTAATAATATATACAGAGACTCTTATAAAGGATGGATTCAACTAGGAAGCTTAGATATATTTGTATCATATGGGGGATTTTTACAATACTCGAATTTTATGAGGTTCTCAACGTATGTTTGGAAGATTTATATAAAAATTATGAAAGTATCACAGATTCATTATTATTATTGAACATTAATGGAATAAACTATTTAATTAAATAACATTCATACTTATTCAGAATTTTATATTATCTAATATGACCGCTTCTTTAGTAATAACACTATTTTTGAACATTTTATTAATTCTTAAACTTTTCAAACATGTATTCCTATGTTTCACACTTAGATTTATGATAATCAAACAAAAGTTAGTGGTTTCCTCAATGTGATATGATATACTCAGACCAAACCTGTATTCATTTTGAATTCATAATGATTATCTTGCATGACCCATGTAAATAAAAATAACATATACACAATAGATAAGGGAACCAAATAACAGGTAGTGAGAACAATGATCATCTAGACTAAGGAATAATATTTCATAAATTTTGTGGGATGTGTGGAATGAGTTATTTGGGGATATATATATTTTTTCAAATAGATAATTTCAATTTTTGTGTTACTATATTTACTAATTTTGGAATGCTTTATAGGACAACATTATATATTGTGGCTATCACACTATTAAAACACATTAAACGTATTCTATTTATGTAAGGGACAATAGTTTAACAAAAATTCCTAATCAAAAGGAAACATAATTATGTGTTGAGTAGTTAAAAATCAAATAAGATTTTCATTGGAATATGTTACTTATGTTTCCCACAAAATAATATCCATATAAGCCATCTCTACTTTATATCTAACAGATCATTATTATTTTTATCACTAGTTTATTTTTTCAATTAGATAATACTATATTGCACTTATTTTATAGCTATTCATATTTTTTATAGAAACAATGGATAATTAGGAGGTGTTAAATATGTCTTTAAGTGGCCTTGATTAGGTTCATTGGGGTTATGAATTAGTTTGTAAAATTATAATTTGTTTTTAGATTACATATTCATTAGAAAAAAAATTTCACTCTTTTAATGGATAACCACAACGTTTGGTAATAAATGTACATGTTAATAGGTAACATCATTACAAATGAAAATAGTACAGAACATGTTTATCCTTTTGATTAATATGAAAAGGTAAAAATTAATAAATAAATTCCCCCTATAATAAAAATTTACTCACCAATAAATAACAATATGACTTGGATAGATATATATTCATTTATATTTTTTCAGTTCCTCTTATAAAGAATACACTCATTGATAGGTAATCTTACCTAAAAACCTTTTAATATGTAACATATACCCCATGTTGAAATGATATATCATCAATGGGTATCCTCTTAGACATGAAAAAAATAATCTAATAATATTCTCATTAATCAAAACAACATTGGCTATATGATCTATCATAGTCATCCTTGAATCCATGTCTACCACATGAGGCACCCATCACCCAAATCTTTGGGATTCCATGTCATTTTCAAAATAATGATACCAAATCACTTCTACATTATTCATAAAATATTATTCATTAAATATTTCATAGGAAAGTATAATATTTTTTATCAAATAAATATATTATGTCACATCAAGACATCATTTCATTTCCCTTCTCACAACTATATATAAAATAAAATATTTTGATAATTTCAAAAGTTCAATATTCATAAATTTTACATTTTTGCTTATATATTAAGAAAAATTTACACCATACCATGTTATGAAGTATACCTTAATTTATTTGGTGTCATGAAATATTGTAATAAAATATTATCATATCCCAATATTCCATTCCTAGAATTATGGTTTCAATAATACCTCAAGCACATCTACTCGCACACTAGAGGATTTCAACTAGAATAATAAGTTTATTGTGGTATATTGGAGTGACTATAATATCATATTAATGTAAAATAAGACTTGAAATAAGTTTAACTGTGTAAATCATGAATTTAATGTTACATAAAGACTTATAGAACTGTGTTGAAAAACCATAGAAATAAACCAACTTATATCAAAATGAAACTATACACTACATTAAATTTATTCATATATCAATAATAAATATTTTATTCATATAAACCTCAATATGAAAATATCAAAAAATTAAATACTATAAAACAAACCCTATGTCCAAGACTAGTAATAGAGTCACTAACTCCTTAGAGTATGTTAATCATCAATAACCAGATTTTAACATGCCCAATATTGTAATATAGTATAATCTAATTTAGAACCCAGGTTACATAGAGGCCTTATTATGGTGATTTTATAACTTAGTATCACACCACCAAGAGTCTACCTAAATATAACTGATATAATATAATGTACACATTTAAATTATACAATTAAATAATTTTCATGTTGAGAAATTCAGATTAAAATTAGTAAGTAGACACATATTCTTTTTTTATATGGTTTACCATGATATCATTCAACACTATCATGGGTCAATATGTCCATGACTCCAAAATAAGATTCATACATCATCCAATAATAATTTCTCTATGATAACATGTTATTGATCATTCCCACCATAATATCATGAACACCCTTTTGGGGGTTTCCACATCAGTATGATTACAACTATATAGTGTATATTCAAAACATCATATATTGGATGTTTTCCTCACCTAGTCCTAGAGATTTTTCAAGCCACACATCCATATATTTTTTTGTATATGTTTGAAAAACTCAATGTAGGTTTTTTCCACAACATCCAACAATAATATTTTTCACAGCCACCTTGTAAGGATTTTTCAATAACAGAATCCAATTTATAATATATGATTTTTAATTATTTTTAATCATACCACTTAAAATAAAAACACCCTTCATAATTTAATTATTTAATTTGTAAATTTCCATTAATGATCAAAACCTTTACAAAATCCATTCACAGAATACTTGTCAAGGTTTACTTGTACACTCTCCATTGTCATACTAATTCACAATGTTGTTTTTCAATAAAATATTAAATTACCATTACAATAAATTAATAAAATGTATTATTACCCCATTACATTTAAAAATAATAATAAAAAAACATAAATATTACAATCAATGTTTCCAATTAATATTCTATTTCAAGTATTCTATTATAGTTACCAGAAAATAAATTTTCAATTTAATTCATTATTTTAAATGACCTTATTAATTAGTATGATTTACTATTTCATGGATTCTATGTTATTTACATTTTATTATTATGTAGTAAGACAATAACATCTCATGTTTCACTTTTCATTTTAATGATGGAAATCCTAGTTCACAAAACCATTTAACAGAAACAATTATCAAATTTACTCTTATTATATCCCCTCAAATCACCCCTCGTTTAGGTTAATTAATAAAATTCAATTATTTGATATAACATTCATAAATAAATATTAATTCATTTAATTTTTTTCAAGGTCAAAACATGACAATAAAATGTGACCATACTATTCATACACCCGAATAATGAAGACAAAAAAATACAAAATTATATAGACCACCTTACATTACCTTAAAAGTGTACAATTGATTAATATAGAGAACAATCCCAATATAAAATGAATGAAAATAAAGTAGTATACCAAATCCATAGAAATAGTTTATACTTGGTTAATATGTTAGGAAATTTTTTGAAATTGAAACAAATGATGGAGTAGAGGGAAAATAGTCAGAGGACTTCCTCTAACTCCATATCATCCTTGAAAATATTCTTTGTAACCAAGGATCTATTGTGATCCCCTAGAGATAAGAAAGAAGAGAAAGAGGAGTGAGAGGATTCTAGTGAAATTTGAGGGATCAAAATAATGAGAATTATTTATGGTGGTGGATCTAGGTATAATTTAATAGATACACACATTTAAAAATGGGACAAGCAACTTATAGATAGATATCTATCCAATTACACATATATGATTTTTTCCTCTACAACCAAAAACCTGCTGGATATACACTAGCAGGAGAATGGAATTCTAGTGGGACTTCATACTGTAATCCATCACCCCATTGAAAAAACTAAAATCTTGCACCCCCTGTTTGCCTATGACGAATCTCATAACATCAAAAACACCCCGACCATGAGGTTTTTCTGAAACTAAATAAAATATTAATTGTTACATACCCATTTGAATGGATGATATGTTACAACTTACCTATAAGGAACCAGCCTAAAAAAATTACATTTTTTAAGTATTAGTCATGAAAATACATTCTTACACATTAATGATCCTTTTAGGTTTAGACTTGTAGAGAATTATGACATAATCCATATATAATACCCATAATCATACATGAATATTCTAATAAAACAATGTACAATTTTTTAAAACTAATAAAATTATCAAATAAAACATAAATTATATGAAAATTATTCATAACATTTAAATTGTATTCCTTCAATATATTACACATCCTTATAACCCATGAATTAATTTTTGAATCATGGGATGGTAACCAAAATCTCAAAAAGGGATATGATTAATTAAATTGTTAGTCAATTGATAACAAAAAAACGAATAAAACCCATACCATACAACACTTACAATCACCATTACACAATGAATAATAATTCGATCAACTTCCATATCATGTGTTCCAAATGAATTGGGGAGCTATAATGGGGTTCATCTATCGTATCATGAGCTATAATGGGCTCAAAACAATATACCTACAACTATAATGGGTCTCAACCCTTCATCTATTGAGATATAATGGGATAAAAATGACATAGATATGTTCAGGTAACTTATAATAATTATAAATAATCATGAAATAAAGAGGAAATACTCATGCCATACCATTATAAAATATTCCTTTTTAATTTCATTTAAAATACTTTAAAAACATTTCAAAAGGAATGTCCCTTACAAATATAAAAAGAGTGAGAATTAATATAATGGATGAGATATGAATTTACAATATTAAAAACATTATAAACCCTTATATAAAAAATAATAATTACTAAAATAATCATAACTGAACTCTATGAATAATGTATTAGGCTATCCAAATGAATTGAAATTGGTATAAGAATTCCTTTACATAATTTAGGCATGGTTATAGGTGCAATTTAGAGGGATTAATGATAGAGAAAGGGGTATGTATTCATTTATGTACAATAAGGAATGTATGGAGGAGGATCACAGACATACTCGATCCTTAGTAATTAAAAATAAAAGGGCATAATATTGAGGTGTTTATTTAATAGATGTGGGAATGTGAGGACAACTAACCTCATTTTTGACTTCCATAAAACATGTTTTAAAATCCTATATAATCATTAGAATAGTGTTATTAATATATTAAAGAAACATATTAATTTTTATAAAAACATGTATTATAATTTTATAACATCATTCAACCCATTTTTTAGTAATATTATGTTATTTAAATACATTCTGGTGAGTTCTTTAAATATATTCCACAGAGGGATCATAATGCATTTTATTGTCGAATGAAAGAGAATGTCTAGTTGTGGAAAGATATTGTATTTAAATTTATTTAGAATCTTAAATTATACCATTTATCAATTTTATTTCTTGATATGAGGATGATTTATTAATTAAAACATTACCGATATTAGTTTAGATCATTTCAGCAGTTATTTGATAAATACAAGTTTGTTTCATGATATTCAATTAATATTATGCATATATGTTAATTCCAGAACATATGAGAGGTAATATCCGAAAACTTACAATAATTTTCAAACATCAAAATGGTTTTATATCCATATTTTATGGATGCAATGGAAATTGATGACACATCGTCCATGATGTTGGTAAATTGACACATCAGGGATGGTGTCCTTATTTTTAGAAAGATAATAAGAAGAGAATAATTATGATGATTAATTTTATCCAATAAAATGATACAAAACTAGATTATATATAATAATAGGGATTTATTTCCACTTGTATATGGATATGTGAAGAGAGTATAAGAAAGGAAATGAATTGAAAAGATAATACAAGAAAAATAATGAGGATATTTGCATCATGATCTCCTCTCCTTTGGATCCACCTGAAGGCCTTTTATATTCATCTTTTGGGGAGACTAGAATGTCATGAATGTGGGGATGATCCTTAGGAAGTGGGTTTGTAAAATTTAGGTTGTGCTCAAATCCTGGGTCGTGTAAGAGGAATAGAGGGAGAGGTTAGTATTTATAGTGCAAGAGAGGAGAGGATTTACATTATTTTAATCATTAGTTATTTTATTTTTTCAATACTATGAATAGTCCTAATTATTGTGAATTAATAGAAATTTGTGCATGTGAGTTAGAACCAAGTGTGATTACCTCATCATAAGATCATCAATGACTCAATAAATCAAGAAATTAGCTTTTTTTTATTATTGTATTTTACTATTCACCAAAAATTGGGGTCTTTCCTAAAAATAAAAAAATTACAACAATTATTTTTCAACATGTAGAATTCTTAAATGAACTCAAATTTATGAAAATAAATTTATAAATAGGACACATTTAATTTTGGAATAAAATTAAATTTTTTTCAATTAATATGAATTTTAAACCCAAAACCAATTTTATAAAACCTTAAAATATTATCATGGTATCATAAAGTTCTGTTATAATAATAAGACAACAAAATAATAAAATATTGCTACATTTTATGAAAATAAATTTTTATTTAAAATATTAAAATCTTCATAAATGTAATATTTAATATTTATGAATTACAAAATACCAACACTTATGTTATTTTTATATTATTAATTATAAGATTCATTCAAATTATAAAATCATTTGTGTTGATACTATTTATTTAGTCAATTTACTATTCATAAGGTACATATTAATATAGATAGAAGTAGAGTACTATTCAGATGAGTTGGATATTATACACCAAAAAATATGTTTTTCATATCAGTATCCAAAAAAACATACTGATCGTAACCATATATGTTATATTTTTTAAATTCTAGGCATAGAAGCTAAAATAATAAGTTCAATGGATTTTTTTAAATATATCCTTAAAAAAGTGTTTCTTCACAGAGACATAATGTTTGATTCATTTCATTAAATTTATTGGTAAACACTTTGGATGTTAGATTCTAACAACCTTCTAAGATTTATGTACTTGCATTTATTAGTTACTTATTAATAAAGTGAGGGTACCATTACGTCATGAAATTTTCAGATTCCCATGCTTCTTCTTCAACAATGTGTCTTTTTACAAAAAAATCAATACCTAGTTTATTAAGTTATTTTGAAATACTTCTTCTCTACGATTATGAATTTGATCAGGTCCCTTTTCACAATAAATTTTCACTTCCAACAGAACTACATTTGGGATAAAAACATGAGATGAATAAGGGACATATGTTCTGAACAACAAAACATGGAAAACAAGGTGTACCTAAGATATACTCTTGTAAAAGAAACTTATTATGTAAATGGTCCAAATTTTTCCATGATTTCATAAGATCCAATGAACAGTGGACTTAACATTCTTTTTTTCCAAAATGTGTGACACTTTTCCAAGTTGTGTCTTTAAGGAAAACAAGATCCCCTTCCTCAAAAGATAGTATTTCGTCCTTTGATCTGCATGTCATTTCTTCCTTCTATCAGATAACATAATAATTAATTGAATTATATGATTATTTTCTTCCATTTCCTATATTAATTATGGCTAAAAAGACATCCATTACCTGACATCATCCGAAAAAGATGGATTTTCACACTGCTACCCATATAATACTTAAAATGTTGCCATATATATTCTGGAAAGAAAACTTTTATTGATTGAAAACTCAACTAAAGAAATTTGGTAATCGTAATATCGCTTGTAATCCACTAAACAAGATTGAATCATAACCTCCAATGTATGAATCGTTCATTCTGACATCCCATCTGATTTCGAATGAAGATATATAATAAAATTTTATTCAATTCCCAAGGACTTCTAAACGGCTTTACAAAAGATAGAATCAAACCCAGGACAACGATCTAATACAATGGAGAGAGGATCTCCATGTATCCTAACAATATCTTGGAGTTACTATTTAGAAAGCTGATCTAAATACATATTATATCGAATATAAATGGAATGAGAGGATTATGTGAGTTAGTCAATAATAACCCAAATTTCATTGTTACCTCATGAGACCTTTGAGAGTTCTACAAAAAATTCTATTGATATATTTTTTCATTTCCACCATGGGATGTGTATAGGTGAAATCATCCCCTTCATCAACATCCACTCTTCATTAACCTAATGAAACGTCAAACATTTCACAATAAAATCACCAATAACTCCATTCATTCAATCACGCACATAATAATTTTTATGATCTAGATATATCTTTGTGATTCCGTGATGAACTGAAAACATTGAACTATGATATTCATATAACAACATTTTCAGCAACTCAGAATCACATGTAAGTCATAATCAATTCCTAAAACTAAAAACAAAATCCAAGTCAAGGATAAATTTTAGAAACATACCCATTTTAATAATTTATATCTTTTTCTGTAACTCACCATCTTTTTTATGTGCTTCCCTAATTCTTTATGACAGATACAAAGGCAATGAAACCTGAAACAAAATAGATGCATTTCCTTCACCGACAACTTCCATGACAAAATTCATCAAATCATAAACAAAGGGGTCATGTTCATAACGTATCAGTGTTAATGTAGAATTATTTTATCTAAATCAATGCATTATCAAATCTTTTTTATTTTCAAACATGGTAATGGATCATGTAATAATAATCCTTGATTATTATTAGCCACCTTCTCTATCTCATTATTAATTTCATCTATGTGAATATATACATCAAACATTGATGGTCAGTATATATTTCAGTTTTTACTCCATAAAAATGATTCCGCCATATTTTTAATGAAAAAAATATTATCTAAATCCAAATTATGTGTAGGGTAATTATACTCATGTGGTCTCAAATAAAACAAATCCTATTAAATTGCATGGTATATCTTCATCAGAACACAACAATGTCATTTCCATAAATAATCATTGTAGATAAAAAAATTCACCACTTATGGAAGTTAGGGTCATAACTGCAGCATTCAAAAATATTATTTCTAATTTTTAAAAAGAATCATAAAATTATTTTTTCCAAAAAAAATTACACCCTTTTAAAGTCATCTAAGTCAGTGTGCTAGATAACAGCGTCATTTTTAAAAAACCCTCCTATAATAGCCTGAAAATTGATATAAATATGAATGTAAATTATTTTTTTGGGTCTTGTAAATTCGTGATTAAAATTCATTTTAGTTGGGTAAACCATTTTCGATCTTTAGAATCAATGAGGAAATGTAATTAAATTTATTTCAACTAGTATTTAAAATTTCTAAACTTTTCATTTCGTTAATTTTCTTTTTGGTTAGATAAAGAACCCATAGATTTTTTACATTATCATCTTTACTTAAAGAATATAACATAATTTCATCAATAAAAAAACCATAAACATATCCCAGAACATGTGAAATATTATATTAATAAGGTGTAATAATATATCTGTTGAATTAGTTCACCCAAAAAACATAAAGACAAATTCATAATACCCATATCTAGTGGTGAATGATGTGTTTGGGATGTCTTCTTCATTTACTTTCATCTGATGATTTGACAACCACAACTCAACCATTGAAAAATATTATTCTCCCTGAAGCTGATCAAACAAATCATTGATATGATTAAATAAATACTTTTTTGTAACATTGATGATATTTAAATCTATATAATCAATGAAATTTATCATTGAAACATATTTATTTTAAACAAACAAGACTGGAGAACCCCATGGTGAAGTACTCAGACATTTGAAGCCTTTGTTTAATAATTCTTGTAACTTCTTTTTCAATCCATAACTTCAATTTTAACGATTTTAGAAGGGGTATTATAAATTTCTATAGTATCACGAACTATGTGAATAGTAAAATCAACCACTAGATCATTAAAAACACTAGGAAAATCATCAGAAAATAAATAAAGATACTCATATACCACATGCACATCATAAATATGAATGTCGTGCTTCATTGATACAATTTTTGAAAGATAACATTAATTTACATCATTTAACAGTTTTGTAGCTTCCTAATATTTTATCAATGATTTGGGTTTATTCTCTAACGCAAAAAAATATTTCTTTAAAAAAATTATTTTTTCTCGAATATATATCTTGGTAGGAAACAATGTAAGACAACACATACCCAGAATAACATCATACTCTACTAGAAGAAATACAATAAGGTTTTCTAGTAAAAAATTTCTAAAGAAAAAGATAGGTATATTCTTATAATTTTTTCCACATTATTTTCTCTATGTAATTTTACAATGAGTTTCGGTTTGATTTCCTGAGGGGAATTCCTAATGTTGAATAAAATGGATCATAAATGATGTAATTTCTTGACCATGAATAAAAAAATACATTTGTTAATTCTATAAAAATAATAAATGTACCGGATACTGCCTCATTTGATAGCTCAACATCTGCAGAATTTGTTGCAAAAGAATTTTCAACAGCCTTAAACATCAAATATGGCCGATTCCCGGCCTGAGTGACTAACATAAGACACAAATTACCAAAATCACATTATTTATAATAGTTAAATCATCTCACAATAAGCTTCCCATTAATTTATTAATCATTTTACATTCACTCATGAGACATGTTCCCAAACATTCCACATCAATAGCATTTACATAATTTTCAAGACATTCACCAGGATGCTTTTTACCATAATTTTCACTGGAATAGAAATTGATTTTCTTACCTCCACATTTAATTAATGAATTCTTCCCCAATTACTAAAAAACACATCATTGTTTTTCATGACAAGGTACATATTTTTCAGCAAACGTCATCTAAAAATTTTCAGCCTAATGAAAAGTTTATCATAAATTTCATATGCTCATAGGGAGAAATATCTTTATAAAAATGGATTCAAACTAGTGTATAATTAATTAATTTTACAATCAAAATCCTGAGTAAAATCGTCTATATACCTGGAAAATCATGTAAATTTGGCTTCATATCCTTCCACAAAAACATCATCGTTCTTCTTTAGTTTTTTGAATTTTCTATATTTTGTGTCACATTGTTTGAGAAATATATTACTCCAGAAAAATACTATTAAAAATATCCCATTCTAGACTCTCAAGATCATCTCTTTGTTTAGTATTCTTAACTAGATACAACTATTGTCCTGCTTCACATTCAAAATGATAAATTTATAGTATTACCTTTTGACGTTCTGAACATCACATGACATTAAATATATTCTCTAGAGCAGTGATTCGTCCATCAGCTATCACTAGATATATGGTTCCAGAGAATACTTAATGAAATTTTCTCATAAAATGATCCACAAAATAAATTTTTATTCAAAGTAGATTAGGTTCATATATATCATGGATACCACCACCATTTACAACCATATTAAACTGACACATTGTTATCCCAAACAACTCATTTCCATTTTCATCTTTTCCAGGTAGGATATTCGGACAGATATCAGCCTCTCGGTGCCTTCAAACTTCAAAATCACTTTTTTCTTTAGTGGAAAAACATTCTGAATAGACATATCTTAGATGAAGAAAAATGTTAATCATTATATTCTATATCATTCTAAATTAATCATAATGTAAAAAAAGAATATTTATTTTGTTCTATTAATATCATATTAATAGATAATGTTATCTAAACCATCCTATGATACCAACTATAAGCATCCATCCAGAAAACATTACATAATCTTATTTTTAGACAAGAACATGGATTCTAACACATTAAAGATATTTTCAAGTTTATAGTTTTCTATAATTATGAAATGAAAAATAAATAACAACCCATAATCATACATTATGATACTATAAATAAAATATTCACTTTTCCAAAATATAATAATATTCAAATAAAACATAAATTCATTGAAAACACTAAATAAATTATAAATTTAATTCTGTACTTATTGTACACATCCTTATAACCTGTGAAAAAAATAACAAACTTGTATGAAAACAAAAATCTCATTAATAGATATGATGAAATAAATTGTTAGTCATGTTATATCATAAAACCCAATGAAACCCATCAAATAAATAATTATTAACACACATAGAAGAATCATGTATTAACCTTGGGACATATTTACCACATAACTCTTACAATCACTGTTTCACATGAAATAATCATTCAGTCAACATTCATATTCAGAGTACCAGATGCATTTGAGAGCTATAATGGGGCTCTGTAGTCATATCTTGAGCTATAATGGGATCCTTCCAAAATATATTGTGATAAAATGGGGTGAATCCAATAATATCATGAGATATAATTAGATTTACCAAAAAATAATGTACAATGAACATATCAAAGTAATAAATAATTATGAAATTTTGAGAAACTACTCCTTATATATAAAAACAATCTTTTTGAATTTCATTAAAGATACATTAAAAAATATGTCAAAAGGAAAGTCCAATACAAATATAATTGGGGTGAAAAATAATAGAAAGGAATGGAAATGTGAAAAAACTGTAAATAAACATTATAAAAAATATTATAAATATAAAATCATCACACAAATAATATTAATAACACATAATGAATAAATTAGAATTTTACGAAAGAGAATGGATATTTGGTAATTAAATTCCCTTAAGAAATTTATGGATTTTAACAAGTGTACTTTGGTGGGATTAATGAGAGAGAAATGGGTTCTATAATATATTATATAAAATATGGTATGTATGGGGTATGTTAAAAAACATAAATAATCATTATGAATTAAAAATAAGTGGGAATAACATTGGGGAGATTCATTAATAAAAATTACAAATAGAGTATCCCTTACCTTAGGACTGACATCCTTAAAATATTATTAAACCTCAATTATAATGGTTAAAATAGTTTTATTAATAGTTTATATAAACATATTTATTTTTACGAAAACATATATTATCATTTTATATCATCATTGAACATATTAATTAGTAATATTTTTTTATTTACATTATTTTGGTTGTGTTCTTTACATGGTTTCTATGGTTGGTTCATAATGGATATTTTTATCTAATGAATGAGAAACTCCATAAGTTGAAAGAGATGGTATTTAAATGATTCTATATCAATTAATTATACCATTTATCTTTTTTATTTTCTAATATGAGGATGATTTATTTGTCAAAACATTAAGATATTATTTTAGATTATTATGGTGGTTCTTTGAAAAATATGAACGTGTTTCATCATATACCTATAATATTATAATTACCTATTAGTTATATAACATATGAGAGGTCATATCATACACATTAAAATATTTAATGACCATTAAAATTGTTTTAAAAATATATTTGATGAATTTAATGGATATTGAAAAAACATCGTCCAAAAAATTGGTAAATTGACACACCACGGACGGTGTTCTTATTTATAGAAAAATGGAGTTTGGATAATATTAATGATGAATTTTTTCTTATAACATGATATAAATAAGAATATATAATAATAATATAGCTTTTATGCCTCTAGGATAGCGGTAGGATAAGGGAATATTAGAAGAGGCAAGCATTGAAATGTAAACATAAGAAAAACTAATAAGATCATTACCTCTTGATATCTTATCCTTAAGATCCACCTTAAGGCCTTTGGTATTGGCCTTTTAGTGAGACCATAAGGAATTGGAAATGGTTAAGAGACTTGGTAAGAGGGTTGGGTAGAATATAAATAATGTACAATGCTTGACCGAGTTGAGAGGATGATGGGGTGATGGTGACATTTATTGGTTGGGAGAGGAGAGGTTTTACATTATTTGAATCATTAGTTTATTAGTTTCACCAAATAATATCAATAGTCAAAATTAATTTGAAAAACATTATTCATTTGAGTTAGAAATATAGGTGATTACCTCAGAATAACATCATCAATGTCCCAATAAATAATTTATATAGATTATTTTAGAAATTACAATATTTTTGTATTCACTAAAAATTCTATTATTTCAAAAAAATACCATAAATTTATACCAAATAGTCATCGACATCGACGATTCCAGAATGAACTACATTTTATCAAAACAATTATAAATATTAGAAATTTAATTTTTAATTAAAAATTAAATTTATTTAATAAATATGAATTTTAAAACTCTAAATAATATTATAACAAAATGAAAAATTAATAAAGGTCTAATAAAAATATCACATAACCATAAGAGAATAAAATAATAAATTTTGACTACATTTTATTAAAAAAATTCATTAAAATTATTTAAATAATAAAAAATCTATAATCAAATATTTATGAGTTACAAAATACCAAAAATTATTCTATGATCATATTATTACTTATAGCATTCCTTCTTAATATACATTAAATGGTGAGATCACTATTTATTTACCAGATTAAATATTTATAATATTCATATTACTATTCATACTTGTATGTTAATATTCATAATAGCCTGTTACTATTCACAAAAAATATTGCTTTTCCTAATAGAATTCAAAAAATATACTGATCACAACCATCTATGTGATATTTATTAAATTAAAAACAGAGAAGCAGAACAAATATGTTAATGGCTATTTTATAACTATCTACGTAAAATAGAAATCACGTAATTGTGACTAAGTGTTTCATGAATTTAATTAAATGTATTTGTAGAACCATTTTATGTTACAATAACCACCATATAATAACTCTTACACAAGTTGTAATCTTGAGAATCAATGATCCCTATAACTAATTCTCCTCATGGAATATGTCATTACCCCCTTCCCATTTAATTTCTCACCACTTCTAAATATAATAAGGTCACAACCATGGTGAAACACATGTGATTTTGTGTTCGCCCCCATTAAATGTATGTGTTCAGAGACATTAATCAATATATGAACCTTTCTTACTTTTGGAAGTCATAATTATTTTAGAAAATGAATTATTAATTTTTAGAGGTCACCTATATAATACTTTCTTATAAATTATAATTCAATAGCCTCTAAATGGATACAAACATATAAAGTTTCACCCATACAACCCCTTTATATAAATCTTAAATAGAACTTGTCACATGGAGGTGAACATTATAACTACCTCCATACATATATTCCACCTTTGGTGGAATTAGTAGATCTTAAAACCATCTAAAATCATCACAACATTTCTCAAACAATCCACAACATAATCCTTACATCATTGCTTATGTAAAAAATATGACATCGAGCGCCCAATCTCTAATGGATATATCTAATACACAAAAATATTCCAAATATTTACTTTTTTCATATCACTAAATCATTAAAAATTATATATTATTTATCAAACGTTTACATCAAAACTCTATTTGAAAACCACAAATAGATTCGTCAAAACACATACCTCAGATTCTAGTGTTCCACATGATGTTGCTTACAACTCACCATATCCGACTACAAAATGTTTAAACATTCAGACCCCTTATAAAATCTATTTATTAGGTGATATATGTGTCTAATATTAATTAATTATTTTTAAATATATATGTGATGGAATATCCATATACAATAGTTTTAGTTCATTTTAAAATTTAACTTCAATTCTAATCAAATGTAAAATTAATGTTTATATTGTGTCAATTTGGGCCTAAGTAATCATCATCATGTGTATTATATTACATTATTTAGTTTAAATATATATTTCAGTAATTATTTATAACATTATGTGGAATTTTTTTTATTTTATGGTCAATGTACGATTCCTTAGTGAAGAAGGATATTTTTTACCATCGATGCATAAGTATCTAGAAAAATAATGATGGGCGTCAAGCCCATAAAATAAATTTAGATCAGAGAATTCATGACCAATAATTCTGAAATTTTACCTTCATATAGATAATGTTATGTGGAATAATTCATTCAAATATGATGATAAAAAAATTTTATATTTTCAATCTGATTTATGTATCCAAAATTGATGTTTAAATAGTGTTCCTTATTTGAATCCACCTAAAGTCAGCCCACCAATATCATTCTAATATCGAAATAAAATAAAATATTATTCTGAAATATCATCATATAAAAATCTATACATTGAATAACAGATATTTATTCTTAAACAATAAAATATTTATACATCCTCAATGTTAGTTTTTCACATGAAATGGTCTGATGAATTTGGTGGGATTGTTTTTCAATGAATAAAATTCTTATTCCCATTTTCCCTCCATCCTTTTAATATACTACATAATTGTGATGGAAGTAAATGATGGGGGATCAAATATATGTCACAAAATCCTATTTAATTTTGTGTTCGAGATGACAAATTGTGGATTATTTTATTCTCTCAATTGTAATTTTGCGTTGTTAATTTGTTATCACATGTTCAATTTGTATCATGTATGTATTTCTGATCACCAATGTTTCTGAATAATATTCATTCATCATCACTTTTTCTATAATATTTCAAAAAATGGATTTATTTTAATCATGTTGTGAATTTATCTACTCTAATTAATAAAAATTCCTTACAGAGTGATCATTATTTCATTGTTTTCACTTTGTCAATTCCATATTTTTATATTGACATACATATTATGTTGAGGTATTTTCATTAATAGATGAATATTAAATGTATGTTTTAATCCACGGGAGTTTCGTGGGGATGGATTTAATTTTGTTTAATAGGATATAATATTTATATAAGTTAAAATTATTAAGAGTTTCATTTGATGGTTTATTTTTGTTTTCATCTTCGCCAGCTTTTATGATGGAAAATTTTGAGTTCTTGTTTGATCCAAATAAATTTATTTATAATTATTGTTATGGTCTATGTTAATTAGTTATATGCCTAATAATTATGAATTTATTAAATTAATGATTTATTTGGGATAAATATGTACTTGGTTGGATATAACATCAATTGTTGATTTGAAATTTTTTGTAAAAACAAATTAATCCAACCTAGCCTTAGTGAAAAGCATAGATTGATTTATATTCTTTAATTGAATCCATTTAATTAATACCCATAGGTATTTTAATATTATGTTACCCCAATTGAAATCAACACTATTTTAGTCATCTTCATTTCATATCCTCAATATAACTCTGAGAGTCCCATGGGGTTTTCATCGGTCATGATGCATTTGATCCCTATATATACTACACCAATTTATTATAAATATTGGGTAGATATTAGATTCAATATATATATAACCATTTCAGAGGAAATAATTTTGTATCCTTTGTATATATTATTTTATTCTCATCCCATATCTCTATTATCACACCTTTCCTTTTCAGATCATTTATAGAATATGTATGCCTACAATCGGGACAATCAAAATTATTTTTTTTGGAATGAAAAATTGAACTGTGCGGTTTCTAGTTAATCTAGGGAAATCCATCTCATAGATCATATTCATATTTAGGCATTCTATTAAAAAAATTTCTTCCATAAAATCTTAAATCTTCCACAAAACTAAATTTGATTTAAGGTAAGTAACCCAAATTGAAACCAAAATGTATAATCCACAAACATAGAAAATATTATAGACAAGACCATAAATGTACAATGTGACACCGACCATGAAAAATTCACCATATTATATTAGGAATGATTTTATAGGATATAACCAATATGGTTTCATACTCAATTTCATGATCCACCATCAATAATTTCAAGGGATTAGTCTGAGATTCCTTACCTTCACGTTAAAGAATTAAATGACATTATTTAAACCACGCCCCCTCTAAATAAAATTGGATCATCCGAAGTGATATTGTGTTATTTTTTTCATGTAGGATCAAAAAATGTATTGGAAATCTAATTTTTCACCGAAAACTATTCACTATTGGGACGAACTAAAAAATTTAAAAAAACATCACACCTAAAAGTAACAGTTTCGCGTAAAAAAAAATCTAACTTTTAAAAAAAGATGATGATAAGATATTATATAAAAGATTCGAACGGATCAAAGGAACCTTAAAAATGGTATCACACTACGGATTCTCTCTACCAAAATAGGTGTGAATTTTATTAGGGGGGATATTTATAGGTAATAAACATTTTATTGATATGAAATGTAATGGAAATTTAAAAATAACATCCACAAATGATTAATATGATTATTTGTAAAATATTTATAAAAAAAACGAAACATGGAGAAAATAACCATACAATTATATGAAACCCAAATATGGAGGAACACATAATTTATCATAATATGGAATTTATATGGAAAAACATATTCCACTAACTTGGGAGTTCTATATGATCAATCATATGATGTTCCATAGAATCAAAACAGTTGTGCCAGTTTTCAAATTTTTTAATAAAACATTACAAAAAGACTGAAAATTTACAATCCTTTCCTTATATAAATGATTTCATTTTTGGAGGACCACCAGAAGTGTTCAATTCCATGAGAATTCATTGAATATAATATTTAAACACTTTAAACATAATGTATAAGGACAATCTTGGATTCTAATGGAAAGATAATAAACAACCAACCCAATAACAATGTATCAATCCCTAAACTCAATATAATTAAAAAAAACATCCACAGTGAAATATTTTAATACCAATAACCCTATATTAAATACTAACAACCCATCCAACATTTTATTCATCAAAAATTCAAACAACCAAATTATCCTCCTGGGATAATCTTACTTGCACAAGTCCCTGCTGAATGTGTCCCTCAAACAATCATTGAATTGTTGTGTAAACAAATAGATAAAATGAACACATAATTATCCTCACAAAAAAATTAATTACAAAAAATAAAATCCTATATGTCCACCATGATTACTAATTATATCCAATCCACAATTTTGAGGGGAGATTCCAGTTACAATCAAACCTCTAATGAATGCCTAAAATCAGGGACTATTAAAATATGTGGGATTTTCATTTAAAAACATGATCAAACCACTATAGAACCCTTAAAAGATTCAATATATCATGAAATGATTCCTGAAATACCCACTTATTATTCCAATTCAGACAATAATTCTAATGAACTTGAATGTCACCAAAAACATAATACAATATTCTCCCTAACATAAACATGTGGGAAGAAAATCTAATAAAAATGGAATAAAGCACTGAGTAAAATCTTCTATCAGGTTAATCGTAACAATAAAATTCACGATTAAATTAAAAACATTCCTACCTACTAAAAATATGTTAAGGACTTGTGAAATATTAATAGGAAATTATCACATAAAAATGATTCCTTTTAGTTGGCAATGTGAGTACCACCATTCAAGGGACCATTCCACCAATGTTGAAAGACCAAGAATGTCCATATATATAAACACTGAGTTTAGAGAGGAAAAATATTTAAATTAATTTTGTAATATAGGTGATAGAGTTAATTTAATCACATATTAAATTTATTATCAATTAGGGATTAAGGATCTACATCCAACATTTGTCACACTCTCACATGCAGATCATTGTGTTAAAGTTCCAAGGGATCTCAAAGGTTGATTTAGTGAAAGTGGAATATTTTATTTTCACTTATTACCTTTTTTTTCCTAGAAAATAACCTTGTATTATCTTATAGGGAAAAAACCCACTTATTATTAGGTCTTCCCTTCTTATAATCAAAAATCTCAGTCATTAGATGAATAATTAGGAACATGAAAATTACTTTTAGAAAATTGACCCTTGATATGTACATTTATAATGAAAAAACTCAAATTGGGGATGACAAAGACATGCATGAGGTAAATTGTATTGGTAGTAATGGTATAAAATTATAGGAATATTGATGAATTATTAATTGATTATTAATTCAAGATGAGATTGATTATGTTTTTTCCAATGAAGGAAATTTGTCTCCATTGTTTGGATCCATTTTAGATGGATCCTTTGATTACTTTTTAGGGTCAACAATTAATGAAACCATTAATGAAATAAAATATATCAAGTCCATCCCCATTAATTAGTGTAATCTTCCCACTTTGTTGTTTGACACAACAATTAAAAAAGAACCCATTATATTAAGAATGATGGAAAGAGAAACCAGATCTAATGTGAACTCCAGTCCATATTTTTAAAGTGTTAACCAACATGATCTTGAATTTAAAGTCCCAAATTTATCACTCAAGTATGTATTATTATGGGAAAATAAATCCTTTAAAAATTTTATATCTTTTTATATTTAATACATTCATAATACCATGCTTTTATATTTCTTAGTAAAGATTAATAAAGTAATCGTATAGACCATGTCTGATATTGATGGGATTTTCCAACTCATTGGTAGACATAGGATTGTTCTAAAATTTGACTCCGAACCATGTCATAATAATTAGAGGAGTCCCAATATTATTAATTTGGATTTTCTATTGAAGGAACATATAATGTTTTTGAAATCAGGTATCATATACACCATTCTAAAGAGGGAGTTTTCATAACCGATTGAAGTTGTTCCATATAAGGTTTCATTCATATTGATTACAATTGATTATATATATCTTCTCTATAAAAGGGGGGGAAGTTGATGGAGAGTTTAAATTGAATAAAAGATGTTAATGTAAAGTACCATGAGATACCATTTCTATTTTACATTCCTTGATAATGACTTTGAGAGTGTGGAAGGGCATTAGGTCTACAGCTTCCAAGACAGATTCTCAAGGTATAATCAAATTGATTACTCCTTAAAAGTTCATCTAAAAATAACCAACTCTATCAATTTGTATGTTTTTTCATTAATAATTTCCCTTTTAGTAATTAATAGACCCATGTATCTTTTAGTGGTACATGATTGGAATATTACCTAACAAGGTGGGGGCTGGTTTAGAGATTATTATGGATGAATTTTCCATCAACCAGGATATATTTTAGGGATGCGTAATAACTGTTGAAAGTGATATCATATTAAACTAGGAAAATTTCATCGTTATAGTAAATGAAGGATATTTTAAAACTATATAGTCTCTAGTAGTGGGATTTAATTTAATAATGCTAAAGTTGATATAATTTTTCCACTTCCCTATCTGAATGCTTTCAAGGATGTGGGGTTATGATTAGGGGATTTTTCATTATAATAAAGTTATATATGGAATATTAGTTAAATTTCCTATCATGTTATTGCTCTTATATTGATATATAATTAATTTTAATGAATTTAATTCTATGAGAAATCATTAATGACACTCAAGTCATTCCTTACCTCCCACCTATCATGAAATAACCCAATTATAAACATATATTCGATCACATGTTTGATGTTAGTGATTTTTCTATAGGATCATACTTAAGATGAAATTTTTCTTAAAAAACCAAGTTTCATTTCTTATATATGTAAATAATTAAATTATTCAAAAATAATGGTCACCAACATAGAAATGATATATATTTTTCCATTTAGAAATTCATTTCCTATCTCTTAGGACCCCCTATAATTGTCCTCACATATCATTCAAAACTAACATAACATGTCCAAAAAAATATGTGATGTTTAGATAGATTAGGTGGATCCTTTATCATAATGTGTTTTTAACCATTAATGAACAATGTGGCTTGAGAATATTATATCTTAAAAGCTATCTAGTATGAAATTCAATGATAACTCACGTCACCTTTTAGGGTCATATTCATTTCCCGATGAGAACCTATAGTCTATGATAGATAGTCTATGCTATGTTGAAATAAATAACCAATTGGTTATGGTTATCATTACTAAAATATTTAAGACACATTATAAGATGAAATTGCGTTTTTATGTTCTATATTATGTTATTGATGATCCATACCTCTTATATTTCTGTCTTGATCAAGTCATTAAGATATTTTTTCTACAGTCTGATCATGTGTCCATTATTATATTTTTTCATAGAGTGGCATGTGGAGGACATTTTTTAAAAAAATATCCTCAAAAATGATTCCATTTATCATAAACATACTATGAATTTATAAAAATTATTCCAATGATTCCCCCAATGTGATAAATTTTGATCCAAAAAAAACATTCCCTTTATTACAATTTTTTTTAAATCTTTGGTTTGGGGGGAATTTATTTCATTAGAACATTCTCAATATCTATGGGATATATCTACATCCTCTTAGTTAATGATTACATGTCCAAATAAATTTAGGTCATTTCAAATAAGTCCAATGACCATCATATTGTTAACCATTTCCTAAAAGAATGCATTTTTTCTACATTTGGAATTCCTAGGGGTGTCATCATTGATAAAAAACCCCATTTCTAATCAATACCTTCTCAAAAATCATTTATGTATACGTGATTTTGCTCAAGTGTTTAACTTCCTACTATCCTAAATACAATGTTCATGATATGTTGGATAATTGAAAAAAATAAAAAAATTCATAAAGAACACATCCATCCCTCATAGAATGATTAATCTGTGAAACAGATGGGTGCCCTTTGGGAATATCCTAATGCATTTAAAACTATCCTATTAATTTCACCAAATATGATGTTTTATAGGGAACTATTTCCATTTGCCTTTTTAAATTGATCATAATTCCTTTTGGGCAATCAAAAAATGTAATATAGAAAATAAATTGGTTAAAATAGAGGAAATTAGATCCTAACGAAAATGATTAAATTTGGAAATATGAATATTAATATTCAATTATTAACTAATATTTTGTTCATGACAACCATTATAAGAATATAAAATTTAAAAACATTCAATCACCATAATTTTGGATTTTTATAGATCCAAATGTCACATACAAAATCGAAAGTCATGGTTGAGATGGTTATGGCCATAAAAAATCCATCTTAAATAGCCCCATAGTGAAGTATCTTTCAACACCGAGGGAATTTTTATTAAATGTCGGTGTGTGGGAATGGAAATTTGATAATTTGAAAAAAAAAATTGAGGGTTTTGTTAAACCATTCTACTCATTATCCATTCATAAATTAATGTAATGTCCGAAACATGAAAAATGAATGTCATGTAAAATATCCTACCTTGATTCTGATTTTATTGAAGCATTATATTCATGAGAAAAATTTTTTGATTTTATTTTTCTCCGATGTGATTTTTCTCTATAAAATTTTTAATCCATTCAATAAATATGACTCAATAAACATACTTCGGATTATGGGTTTGATATTTATTTCACATTGACCATTTTTCATATTTTGTGGTTTGGGATCACAATGAGTGTAATTTGAGTATCTAAAAAATTGAAAAATAGTGAATGCATAGGGAGATATTTTTCCTATATGAGTGTATTAAAACAATGGGAGATCATGAATCCATAGTTTTCATTCCTAGATTTTTGATTTACATAGGGCATGTAAATGATAAAATGTGTGTTTTGTGATGCTTGGGGATTGTGACAGAGCTGTTTATTTCCCAATTTTGGCATTTTAATCAGTATTTTGGTAAAAAATAAATTAAAATAAAAAAAAAATTCAAAAAAGGATACATAACTATGTTTTATGGTTATTACTACATATTTCATCCATCCCACCATTAAACATGAAAATAAACCCCCATGTTAATTGTGATGCACCTCATAATATCATTCTTTATTATTAAATTAACAATTGTGGTAATGAATTTGAAGAACAAAAGGGGATTGAGATTGGGATATTCTTGTAATCCAATAATGTGTTAAATTTTTTCGAATGTTTTCATTATTATTTCCCATGATATATTTTGGAGAGTGTTGTATGATAAATGTTTTTTAAAAAACATAATTCAAATTTTATTTTTTTGATATTTTTATTACCAATGACTAGAAAAAAGTTTAGTGTTTAAGTAAACACATAGAAGGGTTAATATTCAATTTTGATATTTTAATATTCTTAAAAATAAATTTATATAAACACATATTTTATTGAATTTTATAAATTTAGCATTATTTCTCATAAGATGTGAAACTCATGTTTAGGGAATATCAATTGAGGCCTAATTAATCATTTGATAGTGGATTGAATAATAGTAATTATTTAAAATTGATAATTAATAATTTATTTTAATTAGTATGTAAATTTGTTTATTATATGGATATTGGAATATTCCTAAGAATAGGAATTTTTTCTGTGGATGGATAAATATCTGGACAGACCAGAATGGGAATTATGCCCATCAAAAATTGTTGACCCCAAAATTAATTCCAAATGAAGGTCAAATTTTGACTATATATAGATAATATTATAGTCAAAATATCATTAAACATTGATGGAAACTAATTTGGATGTTTTCATGTCGATCCATGTGGCCAATGGTGATGTTTAATTTATGAGCGAAATTTGAAGGCTGGTAAATCTAGCATAAGGATTTCATCATAACATCTGAAAGAAATATAAAATTGAAATGAAAATCGAAAATAAATTAGACAACATTTGTAAGAAAATTTTTACTTCTAAATGCACCCAAAATTATTCCATATTACAATTCATTTTTTCAGGTAAAAATTGGGTTGGATTTAGACCAATTTTTGTTGTCAATGTTAAAAATTAGTCTTTAATATTTATTCCCAAACACCTTTTATTTCCATAATATCTTTGTAAGATATTAAATGAATGATTATTGACCCTAATTCCATAATATTTCTATTTAGGATGGTGGTAGTGATTTATTTGGTTTTTTTATTCATTGAATTTTAATTTTATGCTATTATTTTGAAATCACATGTTCAATTTCATTCAGTTACGTTTTTTGAATAACAATTTTTTCTTAATAAAATGTATTCTTATTCACATATTAAAAAAAATTCATAACTAATTGATTCATTTGAATCATGTTTTTATTTTTTTTTACAAAAAATATTGTGAAATGATTCAAATAGTGGTGGAGTGTTCATAATTTCATTGTTTTCACTTCTTCAATCCTACTTCACTAAGTCGGCCTCCATATTGCATTGAGTGATTTGCATCAGTGAAAGGCTAATAATTTTATGGTTTAATATTATGGATTTTATTGGGAATATATTTAATGATATTTCTTTTGACTTAATATTCCAATTACTTTATTATTTTATGAGTATCATTCAATGAGTTTTTTTCCACTTCATATTCGTTAACATTCATGATGAAACTTTTTCACTACTAGTAGGAAAAAATTATTTTTAGTTGTAAATAATGTTATCCTCTATGTGTAATGGTTATTAAACAATGAATTTTGTTGGGATTAAAATAATTAATGAAATTATATAATTATCTAAATTTTTGGATACATATTGAATTTGTGATATGAAATTATCTAGGTAAATAAATACATAAAATGTACTCATAGTGACGAAATTGTATAGAATAAAAATCATTAATTATTTTTGATAATATATTTGGTGAATAATTATCAAATTTAATCTATTATCTTATGTATGTAGGTATTCATTTATCTCAAATTCAATCAAATCCAATGATTCCAATTACATATCCAATCCTGCCAAAAAATACTTGTGTCTCAAGGTTACTTTTTCGGTCCCTGTGAATTTGATCCAACATGTAATAAAATGACTTATTCCACTTAAAGGGTAAATTTGGGAGTCACCATCTTTTAATAATGTTTCCCTTCTAAATTGTTTGATGCATGAAAATGACTCGAAATCATCATACAGAGCACTAGAAGCCATCTAGATACCCTAAAATCATTCACACTGTAATTTGAACCAATCTACTAGTTAAATTCCACAACAATTTCGTCATACCTATAAAAAATCGATCATAATATTTAAAAATCACTTAAGCGACCTCGATCTGCCTCCATCATGGATAACTAAATTCTATCTTCAATCTCACACTAACTCTCAAAATCTTCCAACACATCGTTGGGATTTAAAATACAATATTATAAAAAATGGAATATATAATTCATCAAAACATAATAAATTAAAATATATTTTAACATTCAATCAGCATAACTCACATCATCCATGATACACCCCACACGGAACCACATGCTCACAACTTATTTTTTACAACCCACTTTTAAATTACACTCATTATCGATCTATCAAATTAAATCCACCATTATTCATGGTCTATATTATGTCCCATAAAAAATTTAATGATTATATATGAACACACTAATAATACTAGGAATGAAACATAGATCATCATCTACCTCATGATCATTGTTTATCATGAATATCATCTTTGTAATCAACGTGAATCATGATCAAATAGAGGGTCACACCCTTCAACATCCATTGATGAACTCCCAAATGTAGGGAGTCACTTATATCTCCACTCAAATGTATCCTCTATAGGTTCTATCATCATAATGTCCGTGTTTAGCTAACAAACATAATAATTAATCGTGCTACCAAATAAAAAAGATCAATATTTGATTAACTATGTAATTAAACTTTGTACTAATCACAATATCTTACCTCAACACGCTAACACAGTAATTCGTTGCCAAGGTCCCATCCTAGAATTCTTGAAAGCCCCACATTGAATCAATATTACCCCATAAAAAAATTCATTCGGATTGATAATCAAACGGAACTACGTGTAACAAGTGCACAATTTATAATGGGAATAAAATATAACACCACACAATCCACATACCAAATGAAAAAAAAATCATCTCTAACACACTCATTCCACAATGATATCATGAAATATAAATTATTTCATTGCTCTACATAAAATAATAATGAAGGCATAACTCAATTTCCAAGGAGTAATGTCCTATAAAAAGTAGGTTATATATCCAAGTCATTAGACATGCCTCCACTACATGCCAATATCACCATGTGTATGAAAACTTATTAATTTTAAAAAATTGTGTATATTCACCACATAGAAACTATTTACATAAATACCAAAATCTCAATCATAATTATAACAAATGAAGTATATATCTATGCTTTCATTTCCCTATATTTTGACACATAGGGTTACCGTTCACCAACTAAATATAAATCTCACCTATATTCAATATTTCTAGGAAAACTAATGATCATTACCTACAAACCAAGAATTACACTACTAGGTCTAGAACTAATGGTTCTACACATAACATATTCAATCATATTGAATGTGAATCGATCTTAAAATGATAATCTTCTCATTCCTCAAAACTTTAACGTCACCTAAGAGATCAGGACAAACTATTGAGCGATTACCCTCAAATATAACTAGATATAAACTTTCCATATAAGGATACATATCAAAACTCGTGATATTCCATCCTGATTACAAGTTAATAAAAAATCATAATCCTAGATCATGGGAAATACCCCCATATGTATATTACAATCAAATAGAATTTTTTTACTAGCACCTAAGTGATATGTCCTATATGGTTTTGAATATAATTGAACCCATATTATCTTTAGTCAGTTATAAAGTATTATGGTCACATATAGTCAATACACAACCATGCTGTCATAACCTATACGGGTCACAGTTTACTCCAATGACACAATAGACATGAAATTTCAATACCTTAAACTCCCCAGACAATAACGGTCCGAAAGCCAAATATATCTCTCTATCTTGACATACAAATAACTATAATATGGACCAACACACCGTGATCTAAACCATTTGTCATTTTAAGAACAATAATTGTTACCAAATTCATATCTCAAGTAATATATAAATTGGCACACAACCTGGTATTCTATACGCCTCAGATCACATAGATGTCACATGAATTAGGTTCTTTCCCACACCCATTCATTCCATGCAAAGGGTCTGAAAGTATTTTCACTATAGGTCCACATCACAGACACAATAATTTAATAAAAATTATGATATAAAAAAATTTATGCTTTTATATTGTACGTAACTCAACATTTTCATTAAAAGGTAATACGTAAATAAAATTTCAATTATAATTTGTAGTGGAAAACACATTATGAGTTTTAATAGGAATTTTATTTGGATTATTCCATATACTAATCATGTTATGTGGTTAATTAGAAAAATTTTAATGATTTACATCATCCAAAATATTACCATAATAGAGGCTTTTCATAATTAAATTTCAACTAAATATTATATAGAAAAAGACTATATATGTATCAATTGTAATATTATTTTGGTAAAACCCCATAATAATTTATAAATGTTACAACACATGCATTTTAAACCTTTATAGTATCAGTTCATTAAGGTTACACTACACATGTACATAAGAAAATTCTGTTTAAATGGACACAAATACAGTAAATAACATCTTTGGGTTATAGTACTTATAAACAATCAATATAAAAAAAAAATTCATGTGAATCCTATGTGACTGATATTATACATTAAAATAAGACATAGTTGTATTTAATCCAAGATATTTTATCCTATATGTAATTACCCTCATAATCGTGGGTACCACTCATGTTGATATAAGACCAACAGTAAAACTGGAAAACATCCAAAACCTTCCTATCCCTTGAAACATGGAAATACCACATATATAGGGTTGATAGTCCAATTCATAAGTTCAATAACATATCATAACAACATCATATATCAAATATACCTATATCATATAGTTGGAAAAGAAAAATAATACTCCAATACAACGTTTTAATGTTCCATAACCCCGTACCATTATTCGATGGCCAAATTAGTTGTCGACATAGTACCTTAGTCACACGTCCCAATAATTCATATGGAACAAACTAGAAAAGTGGGTCAATGGTGGTATGGTGGTTGGAGCTATACCATGATAAAAATTTAAGGTGATAGTGGATATTATTAAAATCATATACATTTTAAAAATAATGTGATAAATAGATATTCATTATTATATTGAAAAACCTCAAAAAGAAAAACAAAATAGCAACATGAAATTTTACATTACATTACAGGTATTCATAAAACATCATGAAATTTTATACACACAAAAAACCAAAATAAAAAAATAAAAACAATTGAAGGATCTTAGAAAATATTATGGAGTCTTACCCGGTCTCAAATTCCCATGCTATATCTGTAATGGCCTGGACCTCTTCGGTCCATTACATTGTGAAAATGTGGTGTTGGAGGTGTTCCGGGAGGTCAAGGTTACTTATCCCCAATACTTTTCCAAATTTCTAGTTCTGTAAAGAATGTTTCTAGTTTTATGAACAGTATCAGTAGGAGAAAAGTGGTTCTAACGGTGAGGTTTAGTGAACAGTGTTTCTATTAGTGAGGTTCAGTGAACAGTGTTTCCAAAACATTAACCTTCTAACAGTGACCTTATAATTGTAGACTTCAACAGTGTTTCTATAATGGTAACATTCTAACGGTCACCTTATAACGGTATACTTGGACAGTGTTTCCAGAACGGTAACCTTCTAACAGTTACCTTCTAACGATGGACATGAACAGTGTTTCCAGATTCCTACAGTTTCTCCCCTTTGACGTTTCCATTGACATAAAATACATTTAAAGCCTTATTTTAAGGACTCTAAAGGACGATTAAAATGACATAAATCCTATATTAATTATTCTTATGGCTTGGGATGTTTTTACTTGGTCAAACCACATGGGTTAATGTGATCCATTTTTAATGGAGAATTAACCGGATCTTAAACTGTCACCCATTAAATAACAAAAAAGGGATGAGATATAATTCTCCATTGATCGTCCTCTTTTTTATCAGCTATGAGACTCTAGAACCATTAAATCCTTCACGTAGGAGTTTCAATATCAATCTTTACTCCTAGGATTGGTTTTTCTCTGTTTTGATGCAACCGTGCTGTATCGATCAATCTTTGATATAAGGTATGTTGTATCATCATTCTTTTGGGGATAATCTTCCTTTTTTTCTCCATTCCATATTATACCATGTAATTTCCAGGATTCTAATGGATTTTTCTTGGGGTTGGTTGGTACTGACGTACTGTGGCATCCTCTGGTGGATGCATTTGTTGTGAGAGGAGGATTGTGACCCGTTTTGTGGATAAAGGACATCATGAACTCATTGAGGTAGGGGATTCATGGCTTCTCTAATTATATATGTGAAATCGTATAATTAGCATGATTTAGCCCTTTGGATCACAATGAAATTGACCTAATTAAATACTTCAACCGGATTAAAAGAATTGGTTGATCGCATGTTGTTGCTTTGTATCATGATAACGGTTTTCCTCATGTTTTTCTAGATAGAGTGACATCTATGTTTTCTTCAATTAGTTGTTCATTCTTGATGGAAATTGATAATGAACATAATGCCAGAATTAATTGTTAATTAATTGTCTAAAGATAAAGAGACATGTAAATGAATCTGGTTGTTGTCATTGTTGTAGTTGTTCTAATTTGAGGTTAATAAAATTAGGGAAGTAAGAATGGTTATTTAATTGTGATATATTACGGATTAGGTATCCCATAATTGGAACCTACGAATAACAAATCTACTAATTCAATATGGATTAAAGAATAGATTGTGTGATAATTTCATTAAGGGGTTCTGAGTTACCCTCTTAATTGTTAAAGGGATAAGATCCCATTGATGTGATGTTTTTTTCCTGCTTCTTGTGATGTAATGCGAGCCTGGATGGCTGTTGTGATATGTGGAGGCATGGGGACTTGTTGTTGTGGGAGTTCATTATGCCTAGGGTGGCGAGATGCATCATCTTATGCATGTGGGTGTCGGGGAGGACACCAAGGATGATGTTATGGAATGAATGTGATGGATGGATGTTTGTGGTTTTGATTGGTTGTTTATCTGATTTACTTTTCTCCACTCCTCAAGGCATCTATTCTTGCTTACCCTCCTTCCGAAGGAGGCGAAGACATGCGGGGTATGCCACGTGCATTCCGTGTTTATCCCCTCAAGGTAAAATGTGTCTATGCTCTTCCTATAGGCGACAAAGACTCAACGAGTACTATATCAACACACCATGTTGAGCCCGCTCTGTGTTTAGTAGCATAGGATGCCTTTCTAGAATGCCTGGGAATATGGGAATGTAATTCTCTAATGAATTTTTGATTAAATGGTGATAATCCCCAGGGAGGGAGATACTGGAATTTAAAGGTGATGTGTATCTTAAAAGGAGAAGTTGTTTTTTAATGGGATGCCAATTCAGTTTAATGTGGAATTATTCATGGTTAATTAATGTTTAATGAATTGATTAACGTACAGTGGAACTGATAAAATGATAATGGAGTAATCTAATAGATATCTTCAAATGTTTGTGTTCTTATAGGATACCTAGTATTAGAAGTAGCAGCCTGGAGTCTGAGATACGTTAGACGCAGATGTATCTAAGACAAGGTAATGCACATAGTGTGGATGTGAGTTATATATATATATTCTTTACTTTTTGGGTCTCTATATGCTACTCCACCCTGTCAGTAAGGGAAACTGACATCCCTTGGATTCTGAGCCCTAGGGGGTGTTCTTCCAATCATTCTGATGGGAGGTCGAATGGTTGACTACCCCCTTTGGCCCCACTCTCTTCTATTGGTAGATACATGTGCCAACATGAACAATAGTTAGTTTCCCCATATATGTGTGTAGATTTATTTAATGGCTTGTGGTTATTTCACACACATATATTCTGGATATAGTATCATATGTACTACTATAGGTGTAACGTGTATAGGCTGTTATTTCTTAAGGATCCCTACTCCGTGCATGGGCTATAGTGGCTTGAGTTATAATACCTGATGTATGATACATGTTATGCGGGCTGTGGTGGCTCCCGGAACGTACCTGGTTACTTTTGGTTCGTAGGATGGTGTGGTGCTTCACCCATGTGTCTGCAGGCAAGCCTTTGTGGTGCACGGGGTGGAGATTGTGTAGCTTAGTCGAGGTGTCTGCGGGAAAGCCTTTGGAGAGAGATGGAAAGTACGCATGTCATTGGGGAAAAGCGTCAAATCAGTGGGGAAGTTTTAGAGGGGTAACCTATATAATATTTAATATATTCTATATTCTTGTATGCGTTACTTTGTGAGATTAGCCATGGTGAGGTTGGGAACTTAGTATACCTATTTAGGTGACGAGTTAGTTTCACTCGTTGTTCACTGGGATTTAACATGATTAGTTTACTTTGGAACTAGATGCTTGGGGAAGATCCTAATGAGTATATTTTTATACTCAGCCTATGTATATATAAACAGTTTTTTAGGTCACTTGGAGCAGTTTGGAGATCAATCTGGTTACTACTAGCTTGTGGTTGGAGGAGGAGTTGTTCGGGCTTGTGGTCGCTGCCATTTTACTTTCTTTTGGGTACATTTAGTTTCCCCTTTCAGTTTTAGTATTTTTTTCATGAAATTTCATATATGTAATTGGGTTTCTTTTATATTTCAGTTCTTATTTGGATTTTATTGGTGTCTATCTTATCTCTCTCTTCCGCATGTGTTCTCTTAGAGTGTAATGCCTCCCATTTGCGTGTTTACTATACCCTTGGTGCTAGTCACCAACATGGGGCCTACAAGTGGTGGTACTCGGGGGTCATTATCTTCCTTCTCACATTGTCAGCCCGGGAGGGGTACACTCTATGGAAAGGGGGTCTTGACAGAGTGGTATTAGAGGTCTAGTTGAGGCATATGATGGAGTTTGGAGTCAGGCACACATGAGGTGGCATGGATTGGTTGTATTTGGTGCATGAAATTGTGGATTTCTACAGGAATAATGTCGTTTTCATTGATGTAGATGGAGAGAAAGTGGTGTTTTTTGGTGAGGGAGATCCTCAGATGGGTCATAGACGAGTTCCATCATTATCATCCATAATGGCTGAGATGATGCTGAGTTCTTCAGAGGTTCAGCAGATGGCGTTTCCTAGGGTCGTAGAGGAGTACCTTGAAGTCTTCCCAGAAGGGGTTGTAGCCTTACTCCCTTGATGAGAGATCAAGTTTGGGATCGAGCTACAGCCAGAAGCGTCTCATATCTCTATGTCTCCGTGTAGGATGACCCCTTTTGAGTTACTAGAGCTACGTATTCATCTTGATGGTCTGTTGCAGTGCATTTTTGTTCGGCCAAGTGTGTCACCGTGGGGTGTGCCAGTTTTGTTTGTGAAAAAGGCTGACGACAGTTTGTGGTTGTGTGTCGATTATCTTCAATTAAACAAAGTGAAAATATATAACTGTTATCCTATCCCACAGATTGATGACTTATTCGACCAACTTAAGAGTTCAACTTGGTTCTCAAAGATCGACTTGCAGTCATGATATCATCAGTTGCGTGTAAAGGATGAGGATATCCCAAAGACTGGTTTCCATTGTCGTCATGGGAATTATGAGTTTGTTGTAATTCCATTCGACATGAAGAATGCTCTAGATGTTTTCATGGGGTTGATGAATGCTGTGTTCCGTGGATTCTTGGACAAGTTTTTTTGTGGTTTTCATCGACGACATCCTTGTGTACTCTACATCTGAATAGGAGCATGAAGTGCATCTACGAGCCGTTTTGGGAGTTCTTCGCCAACATCAGATGTTTGGGAAGTTGTCGAAGTGTGAGTTTTGGGGTCGAGAAGTTATTTTCATGGGGAATGTTGTGTCCCAATAGGGAGGAGTTGTGGATTCATCAAAAATAGAAGCAATGGTGTCTTGGGTAGCCCCCGAGACCGTGTCATAGGTGCAAACATTCTTTGGTCTCACATGCTATTTTAGGAGGTTTGTAGCCAATTTCTCCCGAGTTGCGACTCCTCTGATAGCTTTGACCAGGAAGGATCAAGCATTCATATTGACTGATTAGTGTCAGGCAGCTTTCGAGTATCTAAAAGAGAAGTTGGTAAGTGCTGCAGTCCTTTGTCTTCCAGCGGAGGGAGTCCATTTTGATGTTTTCTATAAAGCTTCACATCTGGGGCTAGGCTGTGTTCTCATGCAGCATATGTCAGTTGTTTCTTATGGGTCTTGATAGTTGCGTCCCCATGAACGCAACTATGCCATCCATGATATTGAGTTGGCATCTGCGGTGTTTTCTATGAAGTTGTGGAGACATTACCTCATTGGTGAGCACTTTGTGGTTTTCGCCGATCATAAAAGTTTGAGGAATGTTTTCTCCCAACGTGACTTGAACTTGCGGCAGCGTCAGTGGATGTAGTTCTTGTGGGAATACGACATTAAAATTTCATATACACCTAGAAAAGGGAATGTTGTAGATGATGCACTAAGCCGAAAGTCACGTAATGAAGTTGTGCATGAATCTGGTGATTCCTGGTGTGTAATGGAGGAACTGTACGCTTTGCATCTTGATATGGAAGAGGATGGAGGTAGAGGTTGTCTTTTCCAGATGACGGTGCAGTCATCCCAGATGCAGAAGGTGGAAGAGTCCTAGTTGGGTGATCCAAATGTGGAAGTTTGGAAAGACATAGTTGTTTGTGGTGAGGCCCCTGATGGTTGGTCGGAGGATTAACAGCATCGAGTGTCGTATCGTTGTAGGCTTTTTGTTCCATTGGCGATGCACGAGATGGTTCTTCGAGAGTTCCATATTCACCCTTGGCAGTATATCCTGGTGTGACAAAGATGTAACGATCCTTGAGGAGTCAGTTTTAGTGGCCTGGGATGAAGCATGCGGTTGTAGATTGTGTGTCTCGGTGTTTAGTCTTCCAGAAGGTGAAGGCTGAACAACGTGTTCCTGGTGGTCTTCTCCAGTAATTATATATTCCTCAATAGAAGTGGGAGGACATATCAATAGACTTTTTTATAGTTTTACCTCGAGCTCCGAGAGAACATGATGCTATATGGGTGGCAGTGGATCGTTTAACAAAATCAGCCCTTTTCATAGCAATCAAGGAGTCGAGCTAAGCAGATGTTTTGTCGAGGCAGTAACTGGAGGTGGTGGTGAGACTTCATGGAGCACCTAGGATGATAATTACTAATTGAAATCCTCTTTTTACCTCCTGGGTGTGGAGAGGTCTCCAACATGCTTTTGGCTCTCAACTGTTCCTTAGCACTGCTTTTTATCCTCAAACAGATGGTCATACAGAGCGAACCATCCAGAATCTTGAATACATGTTGCGCTCTTGTGTTCATGATTTTGGAGGTCATGTATGAAGCACTTACCCTTGGTAGTGTTTTCTTACAATAATATTTTTCACTCTAGCATCGGTATAGCTCCGTTTGAAACCTTGTATGGCCGGCCATGTCGTTCTCCATTGTGCTGGACTGGGGTTGGAGAGTCAGCAATCCATGGACCGGAACTAGTACAGAATAAAACCGAGATGATTTAGGTGATTCGTGAGAGGATAAAGATAGTGCAAGATCGTCAGAAATCATAAGCTGATCAAATAAGGAGACCCATTGAGTTTAATGTTGGTTATCATGTGTTTCTAAAGGTGAATCCCCATCGTGGGCAGCGAAGGTTTGGTCGTGGAAGTAATATTTCTCCCCGGTTTGTTGGGCCTTTCAAGGTGTTAGCTCATGTTGGAGTTGTGGCATATCGAGTTGCACTTCCCCCTCATATGAGTCGAATACATGATGTTTTCCATGTATCACAGGTCCTTCGTTATCTTCATTATGAATCTCATGTTATCGATTGGGGAGAAATCGATATTGATGATGATGCAACCTTCGATGAGCGAACTGTGGAAATCCAACACCACAAGGGGGAGGTGTTGCATGGGCATTCTATTCCCTTAGTTCGTGTCTTGTGGTGACATGGTGGCATGAAAGAGAGTACCAAGGAGTGTGAGTCAAAGATACGTGCTCAGTAGCCATAGTCGTTGAATGATTAACTCTTTTTGTGTAATGATGTTTCCTTGGTTGTTAGACCTTTTATGTTTTATTTATGAACTTCTTTTATTACTTTTTGTGGATTTCTCTCTTTTGAGAGGTATCTCGATGGGTGGTTGTTCAAGACCCGTTTCTTTTTCCCCCTCTTTAGGTTGGTTTTGAATTCTCGCGGACGAGAATTTTTTGAGAGGTATCTGATGTAATGGCCCGAAACTCCCCGGTCCATTACATTGTGAAAATGTTGTGTTGGAGGTGTTACAAGAGGTCAAGGTGACTTATCCCCAACACTTTCCCAAATTTCTAGTTCTGAGAAAAGTGTTTCCAGTTTTATGAACATTATCTGTAGGTGAACAGTGTTTTTATCAGTGAGGTTCATTGAATAGTGTTTCTATTGGTGAGGTTCAGTGAACAGTGTTCCCAGAATGGTAACCTTCTAACTGTGACCATATAACGGTAAACTTGAATAGTGTTTCTAGAACGGTAACCTTCGATCGGTGACCTTATAATGGTAGACTTGAACAGTGTTTCTAGAACAGTATCCTTTTAATAATGACCTTCTAACGATGTACTTGAACAGTGTTTCCAACTTCCTACAGTTTCACCCCTTTGACGTTTCCTTTGAAGTAAGATACATTTAAAGCCTTATTTTAAGGACTCTTAAAGCCGATTCAAATGCCATAAATCTTATATAAATTATTCTTATGGATTGGGATGTTTTTACATGGTCAAACCACGTGGGTTAATGTGATCTGTTTTTAATGGAGAATTAACCGGATGTTAAACGATTTCCCCATTAAATCTTCAAAAAGGGACGATATATCATTCTCACATTTTCTTCCTCTTTGCTATCATCTATGAGATTCTAGAACCTTTAAATACTTCACGTAGGAGTTGAAAAATCAATCTTTACTCTTAGGATTGGTTCTGCACTGTTTTGATGCAACCAAGCTGTTTCCTTCAATCTTCGATATAAGGTAAGTTGTATCATCATTATTTTGGGGATCATATTCTCTTGTTTCTCCCTTACATATTATACCATGTAATTTCCAAGATTCTAATCAGTTTTTCTTGGGGTTGGTTGGTACTATCGTACCGTGGCATCCTCTGGTGGATGCAGCTGTCGTGAGAGGAGGATTTTGACCCATTGTGTGGATAAAGGACGTCAAGAACTCTTCGAGGTAGGGGATTCATGGATTCTCTAATTTTATATGTTCAATCTTTGAATTAGCATGATTTTTCCATTTGGATCACAATGAAATTGACCAAATTAAATACTTGTACTGGATTAAAAGATTTGGTTGATCGCATGTTGTTTCTTTGTACCGTGATAACGATTTGCCTCATGTTTTGATAGATAATGTGATATCTATGTTTTCGTCGATTAGTTGTTCTTTCTTGATGGAAATTGATAATTAACATACAGGCAGAATTAATTGTCAATTAATTGGATAAAGATAAAGAGTCATGTAAATGAATCTGGTTGTTTCTGTTGTTGTATTTTTTCTAATTTGAGGTTATTCAAATTAGGGAAGTAAGCATGGTTATTTAATTGTGATAACTTACTGATTAGGTATCCCGTAATTGGATCCTACAAATAACAAATCTTCTAATTCAATATGGATTATGGAACATATTGTGTGATAATTTCTTAAAGGGGTTCTGAGTTTCCCTTTTGATTGTTAAAGGGCCAAGATCCCATTGATGTGATGTTTGTTTTCATGCTTATTGTGATGTAATGTGAGACTGGATGGCTATTGTGATATGTGGAGGCATGGGGACCTGTGGTTGTGGCAGTGGATGATGCCTAGGGTGGAGAGATGCATCAGCTTATCCATGTGGGTGTGGGGGAGGACACCAAGGATGATGGTATGGGATGAATGTGATGGCTGGATGTTGTTGGTTTTTTTGTTTTTTATCTGCTTTACTTTTCCCCACTTCTCAAGGCAGCTGGTCTTGCTTACCCTCCTTCTAATGGAGGTGAAGACACGCGGGGTATTCCACATGCTTTCTGTGTTTAGCCTCTCGAGGGAGAATGGGTCTATGCTCTTTCTATAGTCGGAAAAGACTCGATGGGTAGTATATCTACTCACCGTGTTGAGTCCCCTTTGTGTTTAGTAGCCAAGGATGCCTTTCTAGAATGCCTAAGAATTTGGGAAAGTAATTTTGTAATGAAATTTTGATTAAATGGTGATAATCCACGGGGAGGGAAATATTGGAATTTAAAGGTGATGTGAATCTTAAAAGGAGGAGTTGTTTTTTTGAATGTGATGCCAATTCAGTTTAATGTGGAATTGTTCATGGTTAATTAATGTTTAAATAATTAATTAACGTACAGTGTAACTGATAAAATGAGAATGGAGTAATATAATAAATCTCTTCATATGTTTGTGTGCTTATAGGATAACTAGTCTTAGATGTAGAAACCTGGATTATGAGAGACGTTAGCTACAGATGTATCTAAGACTAGGTAATGTCCATAGTGTGGATGTGAGTTATATATATATTCTGTAATTTTTGTGTCTCTATACACTACTCCTCCCTATCGGTAAGGGAAACTGACACCCCATGGATTTTGAGCTCTAGGGGGGTGTTTTCCCCAACATTCTGATGGGAGGTCGAATGGTTTACTACCCCCTTTGGCAACGCTCTCTTCTCTTGGTAGATATATGTGCCAACATGCACAATAGTTAGTTTCCCCATATATGTAGGTAGGGGGATGTAATGGATTGTGGTTATTTCACACACATATATTCTGGATATAGTAACCTATGGACTACTATAGGTGTAACGTGTATAGGCTATGATGGCTTGAGGATCCCTACTCGGTGTATGTGCTATAATGGCTTGAGGTATAATACCTGATGTATGATACACGTTATGTGGGATGTGGTGGATCCCGGAACATTCCTGGTTACTATTGTTTGGTAGGATGGTGTGGTGCTTCACCCAGGTGTCTGCAGGAAATCCTTTGTGGTGCACGAGGTGCAGATTGTGAAGCTTAGCCTAGGTGTCTGTGGGAAAGCCTTTGGAGAGAGATGCATAGGATGTATGTCGTTGGGGCAAAGCGACAAACCAGTGGGGAAGTATTAAAGGGCTACCCTTGATAATCATTACTATATGCTATATTCTTGTATGCGTTACTTGGTGAGAGTATCCATGGAGAGGTTGGGAACATAGTATACCTGTTTAGGTGATGAGTTAGTTTCACTTGTTGTTCACTGGGCTTTAGTATGCTTTACTTTTTCAAGAGAGGCTTGGGGAGGATCCTACTGAGTATACTGTTATACTCACCCTATGTATATATAAACTGTTTTTCAGGTCACATGGAGCAGGTTGGATATCATGCTTGTTACTACTAGCTTATGGTTAGAGGAGGAGCTTTTCGGGCTTGTGGTCGCTGCCGTTTTACTTTCTTTTGGGTACTTTTAGTTTCCCCTTTCAGTTGTAGTACTTTTGCATGACATTTTATATATGTACTTGGGTTTCTTTTATATTTCAGTTCTGAGTTGGAGTTGATTGGTGCATATCTTATCTCTCTCTTCCACATGTGTTCTCTTAGAGGGTAATGCCTCCCATTTGTATGTATATTATACCCTCGGTGCTAGTCGCCAACCCGGGGTCTACTGGAGGCGGGACTCGGGGGTCATTATCTTCCTTCTCACATTGCCGGCCTAGAAGGGGTAAAATTTTGGGGGAGGGGGTCGTGACAATATCCTTGTAAGTCAATCACCATGAACAGTTTTTTCCCAAAAAAAATTTGGCAGTCAGGTAGAATTGGCTGAGGTAAAAAACATTCATGTGGGAAGGAATATGTATTGCGTATGGATCAATTGGACACCACTAAAAGTGTCTCCAAATATAACCATTCTAAAAAAAAGTTCATTCATATGTTGTATAATTAAAAAATGTAAATACCTTTTCATTTTAAAAAATACGAGCTAAAAAAATAATGTCGCAACTCTATGGTGATAGCCCATATTGGTTTATAGCATTATATATATTTTATCATAAAACCCCAATCAAAAACATTGACATTTTATACAATTATGGGGTCTCTATGAATGATTTATAGACTATTCCATTCATATTATCCAATCTAGATGATTGGGTGTTTTCTATATATGTTTGTAGACCACCACATGGTTTTTTTACCACCTCTAATAATTTTAGTTCTCATGTCCTCCCTATAGTTAGTATTCATGGCTTATCCATTGATATTTTTCTGTATAAGTATCACACATACCAAATATGGTGTTTTTATGTCCTCTCACAATATGAGTTCTCACAACACATCCTTAATGATATTTAAATATAATAATCCAATTTATTATTTATTAAATATAATTAAATATAATTAAATTACTTAATATGATAGAAACAACAAAAGTTTTCTAATTCAGTTCCTAAAGTGTCACTGATGCTGAAATATATCACAATATCAATTTATTATATAAAATTCAATGTTTCCCATGAAAATTTTGGTGTCATGTTAATTAACCATGTTATTTTTCAAAATAACAAATAATTATAATTTATAAGGCAGGAAAAACATTATTATTCCCTATTAACATTTAAAAAAAAATAAACATCCAGTTAAGATAAGACATTAAATTCAAGCAATTAACCATCCATTTCATGGAGGGCTTTATAGTCTTCACATAATAAATTCTGAATTTTATTATTTATTCAAATATACCCAAATAATTTTTAAATTTTACCATATAAAAAATACCACGTAATATAACTTCTTATAGTCCCGAGTATCTAATTATTATTTCATAACATGTCATATATCACATTCCATTTTATGTCATTTTAATATAGTTCACCAAGTAATCTTACCAAAACCAATTTACATGTTCATGTTTTGTTAAAACAATTGAATAAACACATTTATAGGATAATCAGTTTCATATATGTAAGTGATATTAAATTATTAAATAACTAATAATTTCTTAATATAGGGTTATAGTTATTGCATGACATACCAACGTGACCAACTACATGTGATATTGATGATTAATGTGATGTTATAGGTATACGTTTATGGACTTTTAAACCCCTAGATTTTATGAAATAAATTTAATTTTATTTCATTGATGTATTGTGTTTTACACTACATCAATATTATATTGTGCTATACAGAACACCGTTTTGGCTTATAGTAGATGCAATAATTTTCGTGGCTTATGTTGCACACAATATCATGTTCTTTTGATAGAAATTATTTCACACAACAATGAGAATTGATTTTTCCCTTGTATAAATGAACTATGTTTCGATTATGTTATAGGTAGAACCAAAGGAAGATTATACTACACAAAATAGTGTCTTGGATTTCGTTACACGCAAGACCGACCTTCCACAATAGATTGTGGTGTACTCGATACCGAGTTTCACTAAGTAATGATATATTATTAAAACATTATTATTTAATGGTATATAAAATGAATTTATTAACAGTATTAACAACATTTTTTATTTTACAACATTAATATTCAACTTATATATTTTCTAGAAATTGATATAAGAAAAAAATCAATTTTTCGAATAAAATAATTATTTTAAAAAAATGCAGTTTTACCACATTTTGGTGGAACCGTCATTTTAAATCCAATTTTTGACATGTTTTAATATAAACTTTTGACAAAATAAACTGATTCTTTTAAACCAAGTTATTAAAAATTAATTTTTATAAAATTTTCATATTTTTTTGGTAAATATCCTATTTTTATGATTATAAAAATATGCTAAATTTTAATTAATTTTTATTCATGGAGATAATTAATTTGGTTAAATAATAATATTGAATTGTTTTAAAGTATAAACAGAATATATTTTTACCCTTTAATATAATTTATGTCATTATCATTAAATTTACATTGAATTCGTTGGTAAAATCTTTTCAATCTTCTACAATGTTTTAACTTCTTAAAAACTTGTTTTCTCTTTTCAGCAACAGGAATAATTCTAAATTAATTACTCAAACCTATTTATTTTGAATTTGGAATAATTGATTTCCTTTTTTTTATCAGGAGTACCAAAATATGTAAATAGGCTGCTTTTATTTTTAGACAATATGAATAGTAACTAAAGTATGTATTTTATTTACCATGGTAAAAATGTAAATCTGGTAAATAAAGATAAATATTAATATTATAAAAATATTAATTTCCCCTAAAATATGACAATTCCCTTTTTGATGGTACATGTCTGACAATGGGAATCCTTGGGAAAATTTTGGGACCCTGTTTATCCTCTTGTATGTGAAAATGATATTTAATTACATTTAATTTAATGTTAAGGAAAATATAACCTAATCATATATTGTGTACTAAAAAAATTTAAATGTTTTTATATAAGTGATATATTCAACTATAAATTGTTATTAGAAAGCTACAAATATTTCCTACATCAATTTTTTTATAATTTTTGTGAATTAGAAAAAAAATATTTATGAAACATTTATGAGGTAGTGATTATCGCATTAATGAAAGAATCAAATAAATGAATTTATAAATATTAAATTAATTTAAATTGGGTTATTTAGATATCATCTATGCCTTTTATGGATTCTATTGACATATTATATTTTGGTTAATTCCATATTTTCGAAGGAATCAGGTTGTTATGAATTTTTATAAAATTCATGTATAAATAGTGTCCAAATTCAACGAAATTTTCAACTTAAAACAGTAAATATTATATTTAATGTTTTTTAGTTAATAAAATTATATGATTCGTCCAAATTTTTAATATAAGTCCATATATGTCATAAATATATTTTTCTAAGTCGTTTGATATGATATTGAAATTACATTAACCAAAAATTTTTATATAACATGATTTGACGGTAAGATTTAAAAGGGTAAAATTGGGGTAAACAAAAAATATAAGTATACAAAAATATTCAAAACATGTCTAAAAATTATTTTATGAAGGGAATTAAAAGAAAATTAATCTTATATTCAAATTAAATATGTTTTGGTTCATTTGAAGTCAAAATTGAATTTATAACAAATTATTATATTAGGACTTTCCTAAAGTGCCCCTCTCCTCTCTTATAAATGAGAACCTCCTCCCTCCCCTTATCAGTAAATTTATACATTTAAAGAACATAAAAACTCTTCCAATTTACCTTATCAACTAACATCGTTATATTATAGAGGTTTTGGTCTTCTCAAAATACCAACTCTAGATCCCTGAGATGGAATTTATAGGTGTCACATCGAGGAAGAGGTAATCTCTTCTATCGATTCTTTCAAATTTATTTCTTCTAGTACCACCTATTATATTGGTTTTCCATTATAATTTAATAACATAAATATTACTCATTTAATTATTTGTTAATATAAATATGAAAAAACCATATTTCACATAATATCCAACTTATCAAAAATGATATCACAATGCGTGCATACGTACATATTACCGTCTCCATGCAGTGGTGTAATTTGTTTTCACCACCACCTTACATTGAAGGGTATAATGGTGGAAATATTTACTATATAATATTATTATAACATGATTCTTAGAAATTATACACCATAAAATTCAATACCATTAAACAATTATGGGGGCGATAACATCACTCGTGCGTACATACGGCTTACCGTCCCCACGACGTCAAGACATTCAGTATTTGTGTTAACCATTAATGAATGATTATAAAGTATATTTAATATATATACCTGAAATATAATATATAATAATGAGAGTGGATTTAGATATAAATTTATATGTCATTAAATAATTCCATTAAATTCAATAATGAAACAAAAATAGTGTTCATGCGTACGTATGACCTTCAATCTCTATGAATGGTGTATTCCATTTAATTTATCTCTATTTTGTATATATATATATCTATATACTGAATATATCTGTAAATAAATCATCTTTTATATAATGTATGAATGTAAATCATGATAAAATTGATAATATGAAGAACTCAAATCCCAAACACGTAAGATACATGAAATGATTATTACCCAAAATGTCGTTTTAACATTGAATTGACGAATGAATGAGTAATATTACGGTGTAACTGAATCATATATGATATCATAAATATTATTAGGGTTATTTTAGAATTCAATAATATGTTTAAACCCACTATTCAGGAGTTTTAGACACATATGGATGAAATTAGACCTATGTTAAGCGATAACATTTCTAATCTTGTTATACCGAGATTCTTTTTTCATAAGTATCTACTAGGTATATATTTATCCTCCATCTCCATGTTTTCTAAAAATATTCTCATAAAATGTAATATTATTATATTTATGTTAAATAGTATTTTTACCCATTTAGACATTTACTATAAGGTTCGGAAGGAGTTTTCATTTTTTTACACATAATGCACTTTTTGAATTTTTCGGAAAAAGTACAAGGAGTATGTTTTTTAAAATTATATGACATAAACGGATTTTTATGTCTTCTTAATGCCTTATTTCCCCTGTAACACCCCAGGTAAATAAATAATATGACATTTTTATATTTATCCCTATTTCTTAATAAAATGTTAATATTAATTTAAAGGGAACGCTATGCTTGATGGTTTACCCAATTCGCAACAACGAGTTCCATTAGAATCTTACGTTGCACTCTAATTATAATATAATTTTATTTTAATTTGTAGTTAACACCTAGCCGTTGTAATGAAGGGAATGAACAGAACTAACTACAAAATTATTATATATGTTTGTCAAATATTTTTTCTTTTTACATTAAACGTTAGAGGATTAAAAATGCGAATGAATCCAATTTTAAGCGTATACATTCTAATATTCTTTAAAAGGTCGATTAAAAACCTTTTGATGGAGAACCTATTTTAAATCCACTTTTTGATAATTTTATGTGTTATATATGACAAAATAAAATTCTTCTTTAGAATTGGGACATCAAAATTTACTTTGTGTAAATATTTGGTATTGTTCCGATAATGTTCCTTTTTAATGAATAGTGGAAAATTTTGTATTTTAATTCAAAACCTCTTTTTAATCTAATTTATTTATATGATTTGATTATATTTTGAATGGTTTTAAAGTGAAATTATAATATATTTTTACCATTTAATCCAATTGTTGTATTTGAAATTAATTTCACTTTGAAATTTGACTTAAACTAGTGTCGATCTTTTGATATATATTGTTTCATAAAAACACGCTATTTGTTCTGACGGCGGGAATTAATTATTAAATTAATTAATGTAACTTATATGTTTGTAATTTTTTAAAATAGATATCATTTTTGAAATCAGAATATCAAATATAGCATAGGGTGAAATTTTGGTATTTTTCTGATAAACTTCAATTTTTGAAGAATAGTGAAACCACTATGTGGTACTTAAAAAACTGATTTTTCGTTTAAATGAAATTTTATGTAACAACCCGAGATTTTATAAGATACATTCTTTTTAATTTCATTCATATCTTCTATTGTACGACACATCAAGATTATCTTGCGCTATACGCAACACTGTATTAGCTTGTAGTATACGCAACACTTTTCTTGGCTCTTGTTACACACAATTTCAAGTTCGTTTGATAGAAGTTATTCTACGCAAAATTGAGTGTATATATATATATAAATTAAATGTGTAAATAAAATATGGTTGGATTCTGTTATACGCAACAACAAAGGATTTGGGCACTACACGCAACCCTGACTTGGCTTTCATTACACGCAATCACGACCTTCCTCGATAACGTGTGTTGTACGCAATACCGGGTTTTACTAAAAAACGATATATTATTATAATATTGTTATGAACTAGCCTTTATGAATACTGTTAACTAAATTTCGAATTTTATTACATTATTATTCATCTTACACATTTCTAGCACATGGTATAAGAACAAAATAAATTTTTCGGGTAAAATAAGTATTTTTCAAAAAATGCATTTTTGCCGCCTTTTAATGGCACACCCACATTAAATATAGTTTTTGACTTGTTTATAAGTTCAATTTTACAAAATAAAATTCTTATTTTGAATCAGGATATGAAAATTTACATTAGATAAATTTTTGATAACTTTCATATTTTAATGAATAGTAAAAACACACTATATTTTAATTACAAAAAACTTTTTTCATCGTAATATCTTATGTGGTTAAATTATAATATTGAATGGTTTTAAAGTATAAATAGAATATATTTTTACCATTTAATATAATTTATGCCATTAGCATTGATTTTACCTTGAATTCGTAGGTTAAATCAATTCAATCTTTTGCAATGTTTTAAAGAAAAACCCATTTTCTTTTGACAACGGGATTAATTTTAATTTAATTTATGAATCTTTTTTTTATTGAATATGGAAAAATGGATTACATTTTTGGAATCAGTGGGTCCAAATTATGTTAATAAGCTACTTTTTATTTTTGGGCATTGTAAATAGTAACTACGGTAAATTTTATTTAGTATAGTTAAAGGTAAATCAGGTAATTATGGGTAAATATAAGATTATAAAATTATCCTAACACTTGAAAAAATCCTATTGGATGGCTAAAAGTAGACCCATATAACTTAAGGGTCGGATTTGATTCATTTTATGGACTTTTTTCCATGAAAATAATTTAATTATTATTAAAACCAAAGAATGTGACAACATTTCACTTTCTTAAGTTTTATAAGTATAATAATTTTAAGTTAGTGATAAACTTAATAAAACTTAGAACATAAATAGTCTCCAGAAAGCTAATACAATTATATACATCATAGGAATTTATTTAGCATTTTTAGGGATTAAATAATTGTCATTTATTATGACACAAAGATGATGCAGTAATTGTCTTATTAATGAAATATTGACATAATTGATGTTATAAATGGACAAATAAATGTAATTTGAGACTTTTTATGACTTACACTAATTTTATAGGTTAACATGACATGTTATTGTTGATTTAAGTAACTTGGTTCGAACTTATCATTCTGTTATGAATTTCATAAAAATCATGAACCAAATAGTGTCAAAATTGACATAAAATAGTTTTTAAACAAAATATTATATTATTAATTTTCATTTTATACCTAAAAATCTATGGTTCATCCAAATGTCTTAGATAAGGGTATATATATTAATAATAAACAACTTTTGTTTCGTTTGGATTGATATAGTAAGTTTAATAACCATATAGTGTAAGAAAACAAAAAGACATGGTAAAAGTTAAATTATTTAACTTTGAGATAAATCTAATTGATAAGGATAAAATAATAACCTAAACTTGTCTAAATCCTATTGGATAAGTGTATGTCGACCCATACCCACTTTAGCTTCGAAATAAGACCCTTTGGAAGCATTATAAACCGAATTTGACCTTAATATAAAATAATATTTTGAGATTTTCCTAAGGTGCCCCTCTCCTCCCTTATAATAGGGCACATCCTCCCTCTCCTCCTCACAAAAATTTGAGCATTAAAGCTCGGAAAACCCCTGAAAAAATCTCTTATCCACTTCCCTAGTATCATCCTTGAGGTCCTGGTCTTCTTCAAAGACCATCCTTAGTTTTTTATGTGGAGGTTAAAAAGAGGCGCGTCAAAAAGAGGTAATATCCATTACCGATCTTTTTCAATTTATCTCTTCTTCATCTTCTTCTTCTTTAGTTGTTTCATGATAAAGTAATAAAATAAGTATTTATTATAAACGTATATTTTATTATGAATATGAAACAACTCTAATTAACCTTCTATCCGTCCTACGGAAAAAGGAAATCACCGCGCGTGCGTACGTACGGAATACCATCTCCACGCCGTGGTGTAATCTATGTTCCGCCACCACCTTAATTGGATGGTTATAATGGTGTAATGAGTAACTATATATGATTATTATAAAGTGATATTGGTACTGAAATAGTATACATACACTTCAACACAAGTTCACGATCATGAGAATGATATCATCGCACGTGCGTACGTACGGACTACCGTCTCCACGACGCGATGAGATTCATTCTCCACATTAACCATTCATGAATGATTATAAAGTATATATAATGAATAATAATGAAATATATGACATGTTAAATCTACTAGATTTATGTATATATATATATATGTATGTCATCGACTTACTTCCATTCAAGACAATAAGGAAAGAAAAACAGCGTTCATGCGTACGTACGGACTACCGTCTCCATGAACGGTGTATTTCTTTCCATTTATCGATCCATTATATATATGTATATTATGAATATATATTATATATAAATCATGTTTTATATTCTGTAATTAAGTAATCATGATCTGAGTAATCATATGAATAATTACAAGTTAAAACACGAACGACAAATGAGACGATTTTACCCAAAATGCTACTTTAACATGAATTAACAAAAGAACGGGTAATATAAAGTCATAAGTGAACCAAATATGATATAATAACAAAGAATATGATTCTGTAATAAGTCAATGACATTATTTAAATCATTATACATGAGGTTCAGACACTTACGAAGTAAATCGAACCTAAGGTAAGGGAAATATCACAATCTCATTTTTATCCGATATTGCTTATACTTTGGTATTTACTGGGGTGTATTTTATCATCCACATCCATGTTCCCTCAATATGTAATATAATTTCCATCCACCTACAATTGTTTAAAACCTATTTTACACTTTGGTGAGTTTTTAGTTCATGATATGAAAGGAATCTTTTGTCGTTTTTCGTACGAGGTACTTTTTGACTTTTCCGACAAAAGTACGAGAAGAATGTTTTCTTTTAACTTATACGGAATGAATGGATTTTTAAAACATTATTTCCATGAAGCATCCTTTAATTGTTTTCAAGATTATTTTTAATCAAATTCATTTAGTTTAAAATTGTAAGACATGTTAAGAAAGGAAAATGTTTTTGAATTTGAAAGGATATTTTCCTCAAGAATGGAGTTCATGTGTTTTATCAAATTATTTTCCATATAAGATAATATAGGGTTATGTTTATATCCCTATTATTAAATTGATTTCATTATGTTTTGATGGAATTATTTTTATGAATTCCATTATCTTATAGGAATTGTTTGATGATGTCACAATGTTTAAGATTCCCATTTTTATTACATGGGTTATGCAATGATGTATGATGTATGATTTTTTTTGCACACATATGAATGGTATCATTATGAGATGGGTGGGACCTATATCTCCCTCTAATTCATTGGGTAAAGATTTTATATCTCATGAGATATACATGGCTGGAATGGTAGGTTATACCGGTTCAGTGAAACAGGACTGAAACGAGAGTGACTCAGTTCAGAAATGGACTTTGTCCACTAAGATAGTCTTGGAAATGAGTCTTGACTAATATGATATGATTCTCTATGATTATTTGTGTATGACAAAAAGTTTCATGTTTTATGTTATGATTATTGGGATTTCATTTCACTACTATGATTTATCCCATGTTATGAAATTATGCTCTCTTTTGCAGGATAAGATTTCCAAAATGTTATGTTCTTATGAATATGATGTGATTGATATTTCTTTTGTTTACCCTTACTGAGCATTTGAGATCACCCTTTTATGTTTTCTTTTCCCCAAGATATAAAGAATGGTTTTAGGTAAAAAAAAGGAAGTTCTTTATGGGAGATGTTGAAGATCATTCACCACAATTATAAGATTATATTCCAAGTTTCCAAAGATAGTAAACTATTACGATCCTTGTGTGTGTGTTTTTGTTATGTACTAAGTATTCTGAAAAAGTAATGTAATTTCCATGTACATCATGCTTCGGGTTTCTACAGTTGGTATCAGAGGAAAAGTTTAGTCAACCTTTGGAAACTAGGATGCGAAAACGTTAGTGAGATCCCAAGAGATATTTCTATGGTATGTCTAGGGATGTCCCTAAGGATAAGTATACATATAGGATATAGTCCTAGAACTATGGTAATGATATTAGATTAAACCAAAGATGTTAGATATTGAAGTTACTCCCCCTTTATTATGATTTTTTCCTCTAACACTATTCTTTTTGGGTTTTAGAAAATGGCTGGAAACAAGATGATTCACGATAATGGAGGATATGATGGACAATGGAATGATATTCTTCATGAGAAACCAAATGAAATGGGATTTGGAAGTCCAAACATAATTATTATGCCTAATAAGAAATCTCATAATATATCAATAAAGTAAAATTTGGTAAGTTTCCTGACTCGGCTAATAAGAGAAAGATGGAGTTTCATGATGATCCTAGAGGAAAGAAATTTCAATTTCACATTTTCAAATCATGTGGGAAGAGGCATCAAGGAGAATGTTTTAAAGGAACTGGAAGATGCTTTGGGTGTGGAAAAGAAGGACAAAAAGCCATTAAGTGCAAAAGAAAAGGTTCAGTTAACACCAGGGATAAGGATAATGGTATTGCTACGACATCAACAATGGTTAAATTTTTTAAATGAGGAATGTACGGGTATTATGCAAACCAATTACCTAAGGGAAAGCCTCCTAAAGAGAATCAGTATGGTCGTATGGGTAGTATTTATGTTGATGATGATGATGAGACTACAAATGATAAGTGAGATAAAAGAATTGTTGAAGCTGGATCAATGGTTTAAGAATGTAGTGGAATGATTACATGTTTATCATGTGTAATGTTATATAAGTAATCTCATGGTACTATGGAATAAAGAGACATCTAAGGATTGTTACACTGTTGTCTTTCCTTGAGTTTTGAAAGTGAATGGTACCAGCATCTATGAAATGTTATTCAGATATTTTTGGATTGTAGATGATATGCGCATAATGAAGGGATAAGGAGAAAATTAAATGTTTGATAGTATTCATGAGCTCATGACTGATATAAGGAGAAGGTTATATCATGGTTTGAGTATATAGATTTTTTGGATTTTGGTATGTGGAAAGAGTTAACTTTTGACTACATTCATGTTTTCACTAAGGTTCAATGGGTATTCATTCTTTAAGAGAATACATGATTAAGGTATTCACATGTTTATAATTTGACAAACAAGATATATCTTATGATATATGGGGGATAAATGATGGAATTCACGTGATTGTTATGTCACATTTCAAGTAATAATTTTTATACTATGAGCTTGGACGGAATTATTTTGGATAAGCCTAAATATTGGGATGGATTATGTTGGACATAAGTTAGTATTGTTTAAGGATAGATTTTTTTCGATATTATTGATGGGATGTTATAGTAATATAGCTTTAGGAAAAGGACAACCTACAGGACGGGCGACAACCCATCGCGTCGGACAAGGCTGTGGGAATCGAACCCACAATCGAAGTGCGACGGGCCTTTATTTCCTACCACTGGCCTACAGGAAGTCCCTGTTTAGTAGAAACTAGTTTTATTATATTAAGTAGTATGATGTATGAAGTATAATTCCATTTTAGGAACCATATATGATTAATCTCACTATAGATGGACTTAGTTATTTTTTGATAACTTTTCTAACCTTTTGTTTGAGACAGATCAAATGACTGATCATTCTATCACATGATCTGCTAACACATCACGAATGACAAATTCAACTTCATTTATTTAAGAGATGAAGTGGAAATTGTCCAAAGAACGACCAATGTTGAGACTATACCGAAATCACGAATGTATTTCTTCTAATTCCAATTTCATCAACTTTAGGGAAATGATCTTGAAAACCAAAAATGTTGTCCTAGTTTTCTTATATCTGATGAATCAGATGGTAAATTATATCGTCACAAATTTATGGCTTTGTGATTGCTGGATTTTCCATAGCCATGTTCTCTACCACTCTCCATCAAAACATGATGATTATATTTCTCTTCCATATCCATATTTTCACCTATGTGGAAACCGAGTGATTAGTTTATTTGGGTAACCGTTAAATGTCATACTTTTGTTTTTAATGATTGGTTTTGGTATTCCTTTTTACGATGTGGGTTTCTATTAAAGAAACTTTTGAAAAGTAAACCATTTATAACCCCGACAAATTTTGAGGGCGAAATTCATTTTAAGGGGGTAGAATGTAACAACCTGAGATTTTATAAGATACATTATTTTTAATTTCATTCATATCTTATATTTTATTACACACCATGATTTTCTTGCGCTATACGCAACACTGTATTAGCTTGCAGTATACGCAACACTTTTCTTGGCTCTTGTTACACACAATTTCAAGTTCGTATGATATAAGTTATTCTACGCAACATTGAGTGTATATATATATATATTCAATATATAAATAAAATATGGTTGTATTATGTTATACGCAACAAAAAATGATTTGTGCACTACATGCAACCCTGACTTGGCTTGCATTACACGCAATCGCGACTTTCCTCGATAACGGGTGATGTACGCAATACCGGGTTTTAATAAACAACAATATATTGTTATAATATTGTTATGAACTAGCCATTATGAATAGTGTTAAATAAATTTTGAATTTTATAACATTATTATTCATCTTACACATTTCTAGAACATGGTATAAGAACAAAATAAATTTTTCGGGTAAAATAAGTATTTTTTAAAAAATGCAGTTTTGCCGCCTTTTGATGGAGCACCCACTTTAAATCTAGTTTTTTACATGTTTATAAGTTCAACTTGACAAAATATAATTCTTCTTTTGAATCAGGATATAAAAATTTATATTAGAAAAAGTTTTGATAACTTTCATATTTTAATGAATAGTAAAAACACGCTACATTTTAATTAAAAACAACTTTTTTCATCGTAATATCTTATGTGGTTAAATTATAATATTGAATGGTTTTAAAGTATAAATAGAATATATTTTTACCATTTAATATAATTTATGTCATTAGCATTGATTTTACCTTGAATTCGTAGGTTAAATCAATTCAATGTTTTGCAATGTTTTAAAGAAAAACCCATTTTCTTTCGACAACAGGATTAATTTTAATTTAATTTCTGCATCTCTTGTGTATTTAATTTGGAAAAATAGATTCCATATTTGGAATCAGTGGGTCCAAATTATGTCAATAAGATACTTTTTATTTTTTGGAATTGTCAATAGTAACTACGGTAAATTTTATTTACTATAGTAAAAGGTAAATCGGGTAATTAAGGGTAAATATAAGATTATAAAATTACCCTAACACTTGGAAAAATCCTATTGGATGGCTAAAAGTAGACCCATATAACCTAAGGGTAGGATTAGATTCATTTTATGGACTTTTTTCCATGAAAATAATTTAATTATTATTAAAACCAAAGAATGTGACAACATGTCACTTTCTTAAATCATTAAGTATAATAATTTTAATTTAGTGATAAACTTCATGAAACATCGAAAATGAATATTTTACAGAAATCTAATACAATTATCTACATCATAGGAATTTATTTATAATTTTTAGGGATTCAATAATTATCATTTATTATGACACAAAGATGATGGAGTAATTGTCTTATTAATGAAATATAGACATAATTGATGTTATAAATGCCCAAATAAATGTAATTTGAGACTTTTTATGACTTAAACTAATTTTATAGGTTAATATGATATGTTATTGTTGATTTTTGTAACTTGGTTTGAACTTATCATTCTGTTATGAATTTCATAAAAATCATGTACCAAATAGTGTCAAAATTGACATAAATTAGTTTTTAAAACAAATATTATATTATTAATTGTTATTTTATTCCTAAAAATCTAAGGTTTGGAAAAATGACTTAGATAAGGTTATATATATTAATAATAAACAACTTGGGGTTCAGTTGGCTTGATATTGTAAGTTTATTAACCATATAGTGTAAGAAAACAAAAAGACATGGTAACAGTTAAATTATTTAACTTAGAGTAAAATCTAATTGATAAGGTTAAAATAATACCCTAAACATGTCTAAATCCTATTTTATGAGATTATTTCGACCCATCCACACTTTATCTTCTAAATAAGACCCTTTGGAACCATTATAAACCGAATTTGACCTTAATATAAAATAATATTTTGACATTTTCCTAAGGTGCCCCTCTCCTCCCTTATAAAAGTGCACCTCCTCCCTCTCCTCGTCACACCAATTTGAGCATTCAAAATACCATCCTTAGTTCTTTAAGTGGAGGTTAAGAAAAGGCGTGTCAAAAAGAGGTAATATCCATTACCGATCTTTTTCAATTTCTTTCTTCTTCAACTTCTTATTTATTAGTTGTTTCATGATAAAGTAATAACATCAGTATTTCTTATATACTGATATGTTATTATAAATATGAAACAACTCTAATTAACCTTCTATCCATCCTACGGAAAAAGGAAATCACCGCGCGTGCGTACGTACGGAATACCGTCTCCATGTCGTGGTGTAATCTATGTTCCGCCACCACCTTAATTGGATGGGTATAATGGTGTAATGAGTAACTATATATGATTATAATAAATTTATATTGATACTGAAATAGTATACATACACTTCAACACAAGTTCATGATCATGAGAACGATATCATCGCTCGTGCGTACGTACAGACTACCGTCTCCACGACGCGATGAGATTCATTCTCCACATTAACAATTCATGAATGATTATAAAGAATATATAATGAATAATAATGAAATATATGACATGTTAAATCTACTGGATTTATGTATATATATATATATATGTGTGTGTGTGTGTCATCGACTTACTTCCATTCAGGACAATAAGGAAAGGAAAACAACATTCATGCGTACGTACGGACTACCGTCTCCATGAACGGTGTATTTCATTCCATTTATCGATCCATTATATATATGTATATTGTGAATATATATTATATATATCATGTTTTATATTTTGGAATTAAGTAATCATGATCTAAGTAATCATATGAATAATTACAAGTTAAAACATGAACGACAAATGAGACGATTTTTCCAAAAACGCTACTTTAACATGAATTTACAAAAGAACGGGTAATATAAAGCCATAAGTGAACCATATATGATATAATAACAATGAATATGATTCTTTAATAAGTCAATGAAATTATTTAAATCATTATACAGGAGGTTCGGACACTTACGAAGCAAATCGGACCTAAGGTAAGGGAAACATCACAATCTCATTTTTATCCGAGATTTCTTATACTTTAGTATTTATTGGGGTGTATTTTATCATCCACATCCATGTTCCCTAAATATGTAATATTATTTCCATCCACCTACAATTGTTTAAAACCTATTTTAGGATTTGATGAGTTTTTAGTAAAAGATATGAAAGGAATCTTTTGTCGTTTTTCGTACGAGGTACTTTTTGACTTTTCTGACAAAAGTACGAAAAGAATGTTTTTTTAACTTATACGGCATGATTGGATTTTTAAAACATTATTTCCAAGAATCTTCCTTTACATGTTTTCAAGTTTATTTTTAATCAACATCATTTAGTTTAAATTTGTATGACATGTTATGAAAGGAAAATGTTTTTGAATTTGAAAGGATATTTTCCTCAAGAATGGAGTTCAAGTGTTTTATCAAAATTATTTTTCATCTAAGATAATATTGGGTTCTATTTATATCCCTATTAGTACATTAATTTGATTATGTTGTGATGGAATTATTTTTATGAATTCCTTTATCTTATATGAATTGTTTTATGATGTCACGATGTTTAAGATTCCCATTTTTATTACATGGGTTATGAAATGTTGTATGATTTATGATTTTGTGGCACACATATGAATGGTATCATTATGATATGGGTGGGACCTATATCTCCCACAAATGAATTGGGTAAAGATTTTATATCTCATGAGATAGACATGGCTGGAATGGTAGGTTATACCAGTTCAGTGAAACAGGACTGAAACGAGGGTGACTCGGTTCAGAAATGGACTGTGTCCACTAAGATAGTCTTGGAAATGAGTCTTGACTAATAAGATATGATTCTCTATGATTATGTGTGTATGACACAATGTTTCATGTTTTATTTTATGATTATTGGGATTTCATTTCACTACTATGATTTATCCCATGTTATGAAATTATGATATCTTTTACAGGATATGATTTACAAAATGTTATGTTCTTATGAATATGATGTGATTGATATTTATTTTGTTTACCCTTACTGAGCATTTGAGCTCACCCTTTTATGTTTTCTTTTCCCCAGGATATTAAGAAAGGTTTTAGGTTAAAAAAAGGAAGATATTTATGGGATATGTTGATGATCTTTCAACACAATTAGAATATTATATTCCGAGTTTCCAAAGACACTAAACAATTACGATCCTTGTATGTGTGTTTTTGTTATGTACTAACTATTCCGCAAAAGTAATGTAATGTCTATGTACGTCAAGCTTCGGGTCTCTACATTTTACCACTTATGTGATTTTAATTTTAAAAATCCAACCTACATAGTTTTCATTATGATGGAAAATGTGGATCAATGTGATTAAAATATTTTTAGTGAATAGTAACTTTTTAGTTTTATTAATCGCGATTAGAGATAATTAGTGTAATTTAAGGTAAAAATAATGTTTTAATAATATTAAATGACCTTGAAACATGTCCTACCCTTATTGGATGTGTCATCGCCGACCAAGACAATCCATGGATCAACATGGGGACCCCATGGTGCCACTTTGGTAGGAAAATGACATTAATAACATTTTATTTAATGTTAAAATAAAAATGTCACAAACATGTGTTGTTTTACTAAAACAATTTTTAAATGGGGTTATACAAGTCATATTTTTTACTATAATTATTCATTAGATATATAAAAAGGTTTCCTACATCATGGTATTTGTTTTATAATTTTTAGACATTAAATGAATTAAATTATTTATGACACCATGATGATGCAGCGATTACCTCATTATTTAATGATTTAAATAAAATGAAAAGATAATGTAAAATCTAAAACCTAAACTTGTCAAAAACCTATTGTATGGGTGGATTTAGAACTCTTATCACCTTATCATCGAAATATATAATTTTGGGACCTTTAAAAACCGAAACTCAATTTATAATAAAGTAACCTTTTTTAACTTTCCAAGAGTGCCCCTCCTCTCCTCTTATAAAAGACCCCCACCTCTACCACCATACCCACACCTATAAAGCCTTTGTCTCAGCCATCCCCAACCCATTATGTCACTCCACATCCCTCTATAACTCCTAGAAGTCTCACATTGGGTAGAGTCTTTCCAAGGAAGCCTTTGATCTCAAATAAAAAAGAGTTACCCGATTTAAAGGTAGTGTCTTCTCTAGTGTTCTTTTGTTTTATTTTGCTTCTCCAACACCCTAAAAATTTTTAATTACTTTATTTTGTAACAAAACAATTATCTTAAATATAGTTGGATGTTTTTATAAGTATTATTAGAGAAACACTTATGCACACATCCGTCTAATAGATAAAGAACATACTGTTTCTATGGATGGCGAATTACCGCCTCACATAACGATGATTGTTCAATATTCTTTTAACAACTTTAAAGGTGACCATTGTGATCTCACATTATTTTATATATGATATATATGGTATTTATGTTTTCTATATGCTTATATATTTTATATTTAAAACATACCTTTATTCTTTTCATGTTGTGAAAATGTGATAATTTAATTTGAGGAATTGTGGACTACCGCCCCCTCAAGTGATGTGACTCGTTCCTGAAAAACATGGAATGTATAAATAAATAAATTAATGAACATATGTGACCTATATAAAATATATATTATAATGTAATTATTATTTATATATATATATCTCATTTATTTTTAATTCCATTAATATGAAAAAAATGAAAGTAGCGTTCATGCGTACGTACGACCTACCATCTCAACGAACAGTGATTTTCATTTTTTATCTCCAAATGTTATGGAATAGTATAAAATTAATATGTACTGTATATATATGATAATTTAATCATTGATACTATTATGGAACTGATTTAATTATAACTACATGGGAAAACATTTTTAAAGAAGTTCATTTTCGACTTATGTACCAAACATCAACAAAAACGTCTGATATGAACTAACATTATTAAAAAATTATTATAATATTATAATATGTGATATGAAATGAATATTAATCTATAATGAGGTCCTTATGAAATTATAAATAGACCAATGTTTATTTTTCATGAATATAAAGAAACGAACAAGACATGTCGGACTTGAGGTAAGGGATCCTACCCCTCTCTTTCTTTTTATGTACAATCGTTTATGTAATTCCTTTTAAGATCATATTTCTTTTGATTGGGATGTTCTTTTATATTAATCTTACTATACATTTTATTTTCATATTATGAGAGACCCTATTTTCTCTCATCAATCCATTTTAGAAGTTTTGATTGGCGCCGTTAGGCTATCGAATTTTCGTAAGTGATCCAACCTATCTCTTTCTTATTAAGTACTCTCCTTTATGTCACTTCTTTTAAGCTCCTCTTTATTAAGTTGGGGGATGTTATTTTATATTCCTGTTTCTGTAAATTTTATTTTAATTTGATGAGAGACCCTATTTGATCTCATCAATCCATTTTGGGATGTTTTAAGTGGCGTCGTTAGGCTGCCGAGTTTTCGTAAGGGATTTTTCATCTCAATTTTATTCCCACGAGATTTATGCTACATTTTCCACCATTTCCTTTGAGTGGTATATTTACTTCCAATTTTTCTACTCTTTGTGTAATATAATTTCATTTTTGAGTATATACATCAATATTTTTTATACTTATTTCATGGGGTGTATGTTTTGAAAGATACCCAAGTAGGTAAGGGAACGTGTCACCCTCCTCTTCATTAAAAAGGCTTCTTTTGTTATGCCTTTTAAATTACATCTTCTTATGTTGGGATATGTTCTCATACATCCTTATTGATTTAAATTTAATTTGAATGTGATGAGATAACATTTTTATCTCTCATCAACTCATTTTATAAATTTTGAAGTGACGCCATTAGGATGTCTAATTTTTGCAAGGGAACTTATTAACCCAATATTAATTCTTTAAGATAAACATGTAATCCTTTAATATGTCATTCTATTAATATGTTTGAATGACCTATGATTGTTTTACACATAATATCCACTTATATTTGGATTATTTTTTTGTCACACATAATTATGTAATTGATTTATCCTTAATCCAAGGATACCATCTTTGTATGGAACTTCATATCAATCTATTTTTATTGAGGAATATTTTTTTATAAAACAAGAATTTCATTTATATGGTGTATAAACCCCTTTGAATTTTAATTTTATACAAAAGGAATATTTTTCTATGAATCTTTTTACAAAACAACAAAAAAGGAATGTTTCATTTAACGTACGTGGTGACAACGACCTTTTCCGCAGCCACAAGTATTATTTGGACTTTGCCTTCATCAACAAGACATAATGTTTTTAAAAGTAAATAAATACCATATAATCTTTTATGTATTTTGGTATTGAAAATGGTTTTTATAATGTATTTTTTATGTCAATATATTTTAGTGATATATTGTGATCGTAATGTGGAAATGTTTTTATTCCATTATATTTGTTTTATGTCTTATGATTTTATAATGGTACTTGGACATTTGATGGGTGGTTACATGATAAACCATATGAAGGGTGGTGCAGTGATTACCAGGACGGGTGGTTACGTTATAACCTCCAAAGCATTGGGTATGGAAGTTGTCTGTATGGCTATTCAATTAAGTGATATGTAATGAAGTCGACCGTATGGTTATTCCATTTAAGTATGTTTATGTCCCATGTTACCTTTATATGTTATGTATTTGGGTTTTATGGTAATATTTTGGTTACAAAAGGGTATGTAATGATATTTTATTCATTGAAGAGTTAATACTACTTCATAAAGGTGAACAATATTAATTTGATAAAGTATTCATGGTTTACTTGTTGTTTTGAAAAACTAACAGTTTTCCTTCTTTGTTTATCCCTTACTGAGCTTTTTATGCTCATCCCATGTTTTTTTTGAAATGTTTTTCATAGGACATAATGTTGAGTAGGGTCAAGGATGGGATCAAGGAAATGTTAGGCTATCTAAAACATGGAACTATACATGTTTATTTCTAAGAGTTTTTATTTTATAGAAACATAGTAGACGTGTCTACTTTGTAATATTTTGAGATGTAATAGGTATGTACTAATTCTCTAAAACTCTAAACCCGAAAAGATCCTCAATGTGAATTATGAATTTAATTCAATAATAAGTAATGTTTAAGGTCGGGTCCTTATATCCCAGAAGCTTCCTATACACTATCCAAAGTTTATTTTCAACTAATTTCATTTATTTTATAATTTCACGTCATTTGGAGAAAAGAAATAATTTTTAAATAAGAAATGATATTTTACTCAAGAATTAAGTTCATGTGTTTTATTAAAATTATTTTCCATCATTGATGACCTCAGGATATGTCTCTGTCACTATTATTACATTTAAGTTATTTTTTATGAGGTAATTTTTTAATGATGTCCATTGGACTTTTATGGATTATGTGATGATTGAATAATTTTTAAGAAACCCATTTTATTTAATAGGTTACGTTATAATGAATGATTTATGTTTTTTTGGACCATGTATGAATAATATAATTATATAATGGGTGTGACCAATATCTCCCTGAAATAAATTTGGTAAATATTTATATCTCATGAAATACACATTACTGTGATGGTAGGTAAATATTTTTTAGTAATACATGGATTAAAAATAAGTAAACCTAGTTCAGTAATGGACTTTTTCCAATATGATGGTCTTGAAAGAAATGTCTTGAACACTATGGAAATAATAATATGTGATGATTATTTTTCCAATATTAAGTGATTTATTATAATTCTATTATGTTATGGTTAATTTTCCTTTGTGATCCACGCCTTACAAACTGCCATGATTTATTTTGTTGCGCCATATTTTGATGTTTAAACATTATATTCATGTATTTTATGTTCAAATGTTTATGGTTTGTTTTATATACTGCAGGATTACACTTACTAAGAATTTGAGATCACCTTTTTGATGTTTTCTTTTCCCTAAGATATATTTAAAGGTTTTATGTAGCAGAAAAAAAGGAGATGATCTTTATTAGAGATTTTGACGACCATTCACTATGTCAGAATAATGTGTTCTTTTTTCCAAACACATAGACCTAATGTGGTATTTGGGTATCTTTTTTTGTCATCTAATAATTATTTTACAAAACTAATGTAATTTCCATGTACATTATTCTTGGGTCTCTATATTTGGTATCAAAGTGAAGCTTTAGTCATCCTTTGGAAACTAGGATGTGAAAACTTTAGTTAGATCCCTAGACGTATTTCTAAGGTATTTTTAGGGATGTAATAATGATTATGTATAACTAATGGTTAAGATCTAGGAATTATATTAATGACCATAAATAACATATAATTAAATCAAAGGTGTTATAGATTGAAGATACTCTCCTTGACTATGTTGTATTTGTAGTATGATTTTTTCCTCTCACACTATTCTTTTTGTGCTTTAGATGATGTATGGAACACAAATGAACTGTCATAATGATCAATGAATTTTCCAATGCAATTATTATTATCCTAAAAATCAAAATGATAAGGGATATGGAATGGAAAATCTTATTTCAACACTTTCCTTGGTGATGAATCATTATAGACTCGCAAATGAGCATAGAAGGTAACAAAATTCTATTGTATACTTCATGAGGCAACGTCCACCTTATTACAGTGGGTCTTATAATACACTTATTGGTGAAAAATTGATCAATACCATTGAAAATATATTTTCCATCCTTTTTTGTACATAACAAAAAAAATTCATAATTGTTTTCAATCATTTAGAAGGTGAAGCAGACCAGTGGTAGACTCTACTTCAGAATACAAGGAAGTAAGATAAAATTGAATCCTTGGAATGGGACTAGTTTAAGAACATATTTTTCAATAGGTACTTCCCTCATATTCGTAAAATTATATAGAAAAGGAGTTCCTTGAGCTGAAGAAAAATGATGATGAATCTATTGGTATATACAGGGAAAATTTTACAATACTTGCAAGTATGCTTGTATATTTTTCATTCAACATAATAGTAAATTTGAGCTATTATTAAGTTTTTAAAAACCAATTATTGGAAGGGAATTAGCTATAAGAGACATCAAAATATTTGAAGGGTTTGTGTGTTTTTCTATCAATGTAGAAATGGATGTTTGTGTAACATATACATCTCATGATTTTGACATGAAAATAATGATGGAGTTCAAAGGAAAATATCAAAATAATGGTGAAAAATAATAATTGTTTCCTTATGATCAAAGTGTGGGAAGAATAATGGATGTAATTTTATTAATTTCACTAACACGTGTTTCATTTTTGAAAAACAAGGTCATAGAGATTTTCAGTTCTGATGTTATGGGAAAAGGGTTTCTAGGTAGGGGAATTGAGAAAATACGATAAAGAATGCCCCACCAACACTTAAGTGCTACAATTGAAAAGAAATGAGGAATTATTCTAATCAATTCCCTAATTCATAGGATAAGGATGATCAACATAAGTACTATATTAAGTAAAAATACAAAGGGAAGTCACATAAAATAAATATTGATGATGTTGAGTATGACAATAATGTGGTGGAATGATTACGTGTTTATGTAATGGGCCAAAATAGTGTTGTGGAATCTCATTTATATTATTGTTGAATATTGGAATATCTATGTATTGGTTTATTTTTGTTTTCAATAATTATATGGTACTGGTAACCATTACAATTGATTGAAATATTTATCAAAAGAAGATGATATGCGCATAATAAAGCGATAAGGAGAAAATAATTTGTTTGATATTGTTATTAATCTCATATAAGATAAATCTATATCGTGGTTTGAGTATATAGAATTATTGGTATGTGGAAATATTTAATTTTGATAGAGTGTATAATTTGACAATGATTCAATGGTAATTCATGTCATTATAATGTTTCAAAAGAATACATGATTAAGGTATTCACATGTTTGGAATGTCATGAACAAAAAATACTATATGTGTTATGGGATATAAATGTTATATTGATTTAGTTCAGCTATTTGTATGTTTTATTTTTATTTTAAAAGGATTTTAATATAATATATTTATGGATAATGAAAGTTATTTTCTATTTTATGTTTGTTATATTATTGTATTCTATCACTATAGGGGGTCTAATGCTAATTTGATAACATGTTCTAACCTATTGGTTGAGGCAGATGGAATGGCCTATCATTCTATCTCATTATTAGCTAACCCTTCATGAATGAAAAGTTAAACATAATTTTTTTAAGTTATAAATTGGAAATTGTTCAATGTGGGAAGAAAGTGATATTTTACCAAAATCATGTATGTGTTTATTCTGATGAAAAATTATTCAACTTTAGGAATATAATTTTTGAAACAAAAAATGATATCCTAGTACCCTTTTATCTGGTGAATCAGATGGTCCCTTAAATCAATGTAGATTTATGGCTTTCTAGTAGTTAAGATTCACTAAACCATATTCTCTATTACTATCCATCAGAACTAGTGGGTTAGATTTCTCTTCCATATCCATGTTTTCACTTCCCACCTATGGTCTACTATGTTGATATATAAGGAATTGTTAATTTGGGTAACCATTATGTTTCAATATTTACTTTTTAAGTTGATATTTTAGTATTCCTTTTTACAATGTGGGTTTCCATGAATGAATCTTTCATGTTGTAAATTATTTATAACCCCGATGAATTTCATGGGAGAAATTTATTATAAGGGGGGTAGAATGTGACAAACCAAGATTTTATGAGATCAGTTCGTTTTAATTTCATTGATCTATTGTGTTTTACGCTACACAAATATTAGATTGTGATATATGCAACACTGTATTATCTTGCAGTAGATGCAACAATGTTCTTGGCCTGTGTTGCACACAATTTCATGTTCTTTTTATAGAATTTGTTTCACGAAACAAGGAATAAAGATTTTGTTCCATCAATAAATGAAAATTGTTTGGATTATTTTATATGAACCTCCAAAGGAATCTTATAATACACATGAAACTAACTTGTCATGTGTTACACAAAATAGTGACATTCCTTGATATCATGCATTGTACGCGATACTATGTTTCACAAAACAATGATATATAGTTAATATATTATTAATTAATGGGATATAGACTTCCCTTTATGAATATTAGTAACCATATTTTGAATTTTAGAACATTAAATTAATATTATATATTTTCTATAACATTATATAAGAACAAAATAAATTTTTCGTATTATAGAATTATTTTATAAAAGATGTAGTTTTACCACCTTAGGATTCAGCTCCCATTTTTAAATAGGTTTTTAAACTATTTATAAGTTAATGTTTTCAAAAAACACCATCCTTTTAATCAATATATAAAAAACTACTTTGGATTTATTTTTGGTATTTTTCTTATAACTTCAATATTTTGATAAATAGTAAAAATATGATATATTTTAATTAAAACACATTTTTCATTCACATATTTTAGATGGATAAATTATAATATTGAATGATTTGTATTTATCAATAGAATATTTTTTACAAAATAAGATAACTTATATAATTATTAAAAATTTTACATTGAATTCATTGGTTAAAACAAGTCAATCTTTTTCTATTTTTTAACATTTTAAAAACTCGTTTTCTCTTTTCAACAACAGGAATAATTTTAAATTAATTAACTCAACATCTAGGTTTTGAATATGGAAAAATGGATTCAGAATATTGAATTAGGAGGTTCAAATTTTGTAAATTGTTCTATTTTATTTTTAGTTATCAGGTATAGAAAATGAGTAAATATTTTATTTACAATAGTTAAAGGGTAAATCTAGTAAATAATTGTAAAAATAATATTATAGTAATATTAAATCCCCCTAAAATGTGTCTTTACCCTATCGTATGATAAATGTATGACCATTATCATCCCTGGGTAGATTTGGGTACCCCATTGAGCCAATTTTATGTGAAAATGACATTTAATTACTTTTAATTTAATATTAAAGAAAATATAACATAAAAAATATCTTTTACTAAAAGAAATTTATATGGGGTTATCTAAGTGATATTATTGACTATAAATAGTACATAAAATGATAAAAAAAATTCAAACATCATGGTGATTTATTTATAATTTTTTTAAATTATAAATATATAGTTATTTATGATACAATCATGATGTATTAATTACCTCATTAATGAAGGATTCAAATAAATGAATTTATAAATACCTAAAAAACTGTATCTTTTTATTTTTATATCATTTGAAAATTTTCTAGACTATATTGACATATTTTCTATGGTTTATTTCCTTATTTTATATGTAATCATGTGGTTGTTAATTTTTAAAAATGTTTTGTATGAATATTGTCCAAAATTGAAATAATTCATAACTTAAAAAATAACATAATTTATTAAATGATTTTAAATTCATTAAAATCTAATATGCATAAAAAGGGTTAATAGAAGTCCATATATTTCAGATATAACTTTATATGGGTCGTTTTATATGATATATTAATTACATTAACCCAAAATGTTTAAATAACATGATATCAAGGTAAGATTAAAAAGGGTAAAATAAGGGTTAATCAAAAATTATAAGGATAAAAAACATTCAAAACAAGTCTAATAATTATTTGATGTTGGGTATTCGAACCATATTCATCTTATATAATATTTAAATATGATTTGGTAAATTTCAAATCCAATGTGAATTTATAATAAATTAATATATTAGGACTTTCGTAAAGTGCACATATCCTCTCTTATAAAAGGGAACTCCTCCCTCTCCTCGTCACTAAATTTTTCACCTTCATGCTCAGCCAAACGCTGACCATTAGTCTTATAAAAATCCATAGTTATATTCTATAGGTTATGGTATTCTCAATTGTCCAACTCTAGTTCCTTAAGATGAAATTTAAAGGAGGCATGTTGAGGAAATGGTAATCCCTTTAACTGATTATTTCAAATTTATTTCATATTCTACATCCTCTTATTTAGTTGTTTCATTGTAAAGTAATAACATGAGTATAACTCATATACTGATATTTTATTATAAAAATTAAAGAAAACTATTTCACCTTCAAGCCATCTTACAACAAATGAAATCACCACACGTGTTTACATCGGGATTACCATCTCCACGTCGTGGGGTAATAAGTTTTTCACCACCATCATACTATGATGGGTATTATTGCGGAAATAATTAATACATAATATTATTATAAAATTATTTTGAGAAATTATAAACCATCCACATCAATACTGTTCAACAATTATGGGAATGATATAATCGCTCGTGCGTATGTAGGACTTACCGTCTCCACGACGTGGTTAGATTCATTCAAAATGTTAACCATTCAAGAATTATTATAAAGTATATATAATAAATAACTTTTAAATATATGAAAAAATAATGATACTTTATTTATTTGTATATTTATATTTCATTTATGTACTTTGATTTAATTCAATAAGGAAAAAAATACAACGTTCATTCGTACATATGACCTACTGTCTCAATTAACATTGTATTTCATTTCATTTACCTATCTAATGTATATAAATAAATATAAAAAATATTTATGATATATAAATCATTTTTTACATTTTTTATGTAATTAAATCAAGATAAAAGCAATAATATCCAGAAAAAAAGTTTGAACATGTACGATACATGAAACTATTATTACCCAAAACATTTCATTAACAGGGAATTGACGAATGAAAGGGTAATATAAAGTCATTAGTGAATCATATATTATATCATAAATATTATTATGGTTCTTTTAGAAGTTAATATTTTGTTTAAACACTCTATATAAGAGTTTCAAACACATATGGAAGAAATCAGACCAATTGTAAGGGATAAATATTCCAATCTCATTCTATCCTAGATTGTTTTTTCATAAGTATCAACTGTGTATATATTTATTGTCCATGTCAATGAATTCTAAAAATATTCTCATAAAATTTGTAAATTTCATATATGTATCTATAAAGTCATTTTTAAACATTTTGACTTTTACTATACGGTTTTAAGGAAATTTTCTTTTGTTTAATACATGAGGTATTTTTTGAATTTATTTGACAACAGTGCAAGGATAATGTTCTTTAACATGTATGGAATGAATAGTTTTCAAATAATTTCTTTTTTTAAAAAATTCTTGACATTTTGAGAAAATAAAATGTTTTTGAAGGAGAAAGGATATTTTCATTAGGAATTTAGTTCATGTTTTTTATCAAAATTATTTCCCATCTCCGATGACATATGGTTATGTCGTTGTCCCAATAATTATATTTAAATGATTTTATTTATTATAGAATTATTTTTATAAAGTCCATTTATCTTTTTTGGATTATGTGAGGAAGAAATGATGTTTGGGAGACCCGTTTTATTTCATGGGTTATGCTATGATGATTAATTTATGTTTTTGTTGCACAGGTAAGAATGATTTAATTATCAGATGGGTGGGACATATTTCCCCCTCCAATTCATCGGGGAAAGATTTATATCTAAGGAGATAGACATTTTGTGAACTTTAGTTAAATCTGGATTAGTAATACATGGCTGGAACGACAAATAAACTTGGTTCAGTACTCTACTTTTTCCACTATAATGGTCTTGGATGAAATTCCTTGGCTACTATGGAAATCTTAAAAGCTTATTATTTGTTTTCCACAATTAAATTTTTTTATTCAAATGTTATTATATCATGGTTAATGTTTCTTTATGTTCCATTCCTTATGTACTGCCAATATTTATTTCATTGCTCAGGATTTTGATATTTAAACATAATATTCATATTTTTTTATGTTCAAATGTTTATTCTTTGTTTTATGTTCTAAATGGTTACGATTAATAAACATTTGATCTCATCCTTTTTATGTTTTCTTTTTCCAAGTATAAAAGTGAATGTCTTAGGTAGGAAGACAAAATGGGATGATTTTAATGGGATATGTCGAAGATCATTCACCATGTAAGATGATTATGTTATTTGTTTCTGAAGACACTAATCGAATATGGTCTTTGGGTATATTTTTTGTTCATATATTACATATTCTACAAAGGTAATGTAATATTCATTTACGCCAAGATTGGGTCTCTAAATGGAATAAGTAAATTTTCCTTATAAGAGGCCAAACATAAGATACCATGATTTATTTCAATATAATATATAATTTAACATGTAATAAAATAAAATCCCATGAAATATGTCATATTAAATAAAATTGTATGTTTTTTTCTTGATAATAAATTAATGGAATAGGTATAAAAAATGTATTCATAACCATACCTCTAGATCATACACATCATCGATGAAAATTCCAATTGAAAATGGATCAAAGGATATACTCATTCAAGATGAATGGATACAAATTGGAATGAGTGGTTTTTACTAGTCCGAATGTGGATAAAATAACCAATGAAAGAGGTTTATGTTGTGGCCCTAAAAACATTATCTGGCTACCATCATTTAAAGACAAAACAAGAGGAGACCAACTGAATGGTGTGAAAAAAACTCATAAAATACCTCTAATAACTAATGAGTTGGTTGGATTTCTGTAGGACCTCCTACAACGTTCCCTAGTCCATTTCGAGATAATAGAGCTTCCATACCCATATATTCCCCTGATGTGTCCAATAAATCTAAAAACTCATCAAACAAAGGGGGTTCCTTGAGACTCAATATAATTTTTTGTAGCCCATACCCTAGTTAAGGGGAAATATCTTACATACATCATTAATTAAATAGTTCTTATTCCACATGTAATCATATATATAATATTTTCACATTAAAATTTTTACCAAAACTAAAAAATATTTAGTTAACTAAAATAATACACATTCAATTCATTAGGATCATCTATTCTTAATGTTATTCATATAAATTGAGACTAAACTATCTATCCATTGTGAATACTCATTTAACATACATTTAAATATATTATTATATATAGTTATATATTCCAATATATATGACTCTAAGGATATATTGTTTGTATCATATGGTCCTTCTATATGATGACTCCTTATATTATTTTGTATTAATATTTAATTAATTTATATTAATTTTTTGATTTTTTAAATGATTATATTAATTATTACAATGCAAGGCCTCAACCAAACCCAAACAAATATCCTAAGACAATATTTTATAAAACCTCATCCACCCATAATATGACATAAAAATAGTTCATAGTACTAATGGATACATTTTAATAATTAGTTATACATTTACCATTGATTTCAAAACACTTAATAACATTATATATAAATAAATTAATTATTAGAAAAAATAGTATATTTGAATAATAATAAAAACCAATAAAAATGTTATAATATACCATACCCAAAATTAACCCATGTAATCTTATAATATATATATTTAAAAACAATTAAAATGAGTATCTAAATGGATATATGGAAAATAAAAAGTACAAGTAAAAAAATAATATTAAATGTTAGTCTTCTAATTTAAGGATAAACCATACCTTTATACCAGGAATATATATCCCCACCACCATTATCCCCATCCTTTACCATCAGACATGGAGACCTTTCCCTAATATTCATAATCTTATACTTTGTTTCAATATACATTAAAATTGTAGGTTTATGGGGTTAGTAGAAATGAAGAATTAAATTGTAACTAAATCGACCCATAACTTAAAAATTATGTAAAACTAGTTAATATGAATTTATGTTATGTAAATGACATATTAAATATGTAATCATGTTCAAAATGGTTTATAAATAGTTTGAATCACAATTTTAATACCATGTATCTTTGGTGCTCAACCAGTCCTACATCAACCTATGATATTTACATTCATATCCTCATAATTAAGATGGAGTATATGTATGACATGTTATTACAAGTTATATTTTTTCATATATTAATTAAAATAGTAATTTATATGATGGATTTGGAATTCATTAAAGATATATATATTATTAGATATATTTATGTGCACATGTAATGTTGGATTGGATAAAGTAGGAGAATATTAAAGAATGCCATCACAATTTGATTTCATTATAGATGATGTGAGCATTAATTATTACTAGATTATTGTTAGAGATTTTAGAATCTGCTCAGTGGGATTATATTTGAGGTTATATATATATATCAATGACGATTATTCAATTTACTGACTTCCTTCGATGAAAATTTTATTATATATATAAAATTATTTATATAGTTAATTTGGAAGAATGTAATTGAATATCACATGGCATGATTTTCTAAAGATGAACTCTTATAGTAATGGAGAATATCACCTAGTATAATGGAATAGATAGATCGTGTTACTCCTTGTTATGATCAATGATGGTTTCATTATCCATATAATGATTTACTAACCAACGATTGGATATATATAATAAATACTGTTCAAACTAAATTTTTGTTCGAAAAACATATATATATATATTTTAATAAATTTGTCATGATTGATGAGGAGTTAATCGCAGGACAATATTAATCTAATATGAAGTCTTTTAAGCATTTACTTTTAAGTAATCTTGATTATATTCCATTTTTAGGTTATCATTCTATATTATTTCCTACTGGACAATGATTATAATGATAATGATATTAAATGAAATTAATAATATTACAATGATATTTTAAAGTTAGGATGATGATTTTTTACCATTATAGATACAAGATAAGTACAAATAGGAAAAAAGTCTTGGATTATATGGAATAAATGAGATGAAGGATATCATTGTGCAAGAGAGAATCACATAATGATAGAGTTACACTAGGATGAATTTATTTAAAATATTCTCCTATCAAATAATTATAATTACTTTCAATATAATGATTTGAAATTTGAGATTGTGTTTTATTTAGATTTTTGATACCATGACATGAATGGTGACTATCATGCGATAACATGCTCCTATTGCTATTATTCATGGAAATACATATCTTAGATAATAATGATAATTATAGAATAATGTTTTAATATCTTTTAAAATTGTTATGCCACTACCTTATATTGATTTAATGAAAAAAATTATCTTGTGATTGAAGAATCAAATCATTATCAGATTTTATGGATCATGACAGTATTTTTGGTGTTTTATAATGTTTTGATTGCATCATGAAGACCAACGCAAATTATATTTTTGAGACACTAGTATATTAACAATGTTGGGTCATGCAATAAAAAATATCTCTCACCAAAATATATGTAGAAGGTTTGAAAACATTACATTGAGTTAGAAAACATGAAAAAACATTCAGTGTGGTTAAAATTTAAAGGTGTAATTGTTCTGGAATTTATATATTCCTCATGTGATGGAGGATAAGATACATTAGGGAATTTTGTGAGCACATTGGGAGATACAGATTCCATGATGTATTCTATAATGGCATAGAAAAATCTAATGTTGGAATTGGTGTATATAATGAGAGATATAATGTGTGATTTTTGTATAGATTTTTTTTATTTAAATTGACTAAAAGCCTAAAAATAGTAGTATACATTTCCAATATTTTTATGTAAAAAACATGTCCCATGGGAAATTGTTACACTATAAATGTTGTGAAAATATCATATAATATTTAATGGAATAATAGAAATTGTATAATGAGTTCAAAATTATCAACACTATCCCAATCAATGAATTTATATAATGATTTATGTATTTAAACATATCATGGTTTTACAACATGTATCCCATCAGAAGGTATTTCCCTAAGTTGAATAATATATATGTGATAAATATGTCACATATGTATATTTATGTTTAAAATAATAGTCTATAATATGTTAAAAAGGTGAGGCATAAAATTAATCAAAATATGTATATAAAATATTATTCGAAAGATGTTAAATGAAATGTAAAATCACTTTTTCATGCACATTTTGTTTAAATTTATGATATAACAATACAAAAAACAATGAGATGAATTATTATGTGGAGGCAAGTACTCATGAATAAAAAATCATAAAAACCAACAAAGTCCAATTAATGGTGGTAAGGTAATTATTTTTATCCATAATATATTAATGTAGAATAATTTAATAATTTTAAACTGATGGTTTTTAATTTGATCATAGGGCCTACAATTGTTACTAGGATAACACTCTATGACTATGAAAGGAGAAATGGATAAATGTAAAAAATTAAAAAAATTAATTCCATTAAGACCCCAGAATAAGGTGCGATTCGTGAAAAATATCATCTAGCCACATAGAAGAGGACTGATGTTAGGTAAACACCATTTTTATTCTTGTATGATTAATATTGGTATACCATCTTCTATCACACATCAAATTCTCCACTGAAACGCCTCTACATATTCTCTCCCAAATGAAAAGAAGGGGGTTTAGATGATCTTGATAACACTATAATTGGGTATCCATATATTAAAATAACTTCTACCAAATTGAAGAAGTAATGAAGTGTATAGATGTGTTGGAACCTTTACCACACAAAGAAGCACTCCCACTATGAACCATGTTAATTGAATCAAGTATTATTGGAAAACTCCATAAATATAATGAGTTGTAAGGGACAACATGAGAAGGATAAAAAATGGTGCAATATAAGGAAAAAATTATTGATACACTTTAATTAGTGCATAATATAACACGTGAAATGTATATTCTTTACATATTAAAGGAAAATCATTAATAGATATTATTAATAACCCAATATTAATCCACTATGTTCTTAGTGGTTCTTGAATGAACCACTTATAGCCTAGTTACCCTACCGAGTAATATGACTAAGAAAATAGTGTCCCAGTTCTTGTTGAATATATAAGTGATCCTTTTCATCAAATACTCTCAAACCTACAATTACCCAATGATACTCCCATATAAATAAATTAAAATATAAACACATTAAAATAGAGAGTTATTAAAAAAATACCTACCATGAGGGTTTGGGTTTTTACAAGTTATATAAGAATCTAGGATATATAATTAATTTTTTATCAGTACATTTATTTTTTACCTAAATAAATGAAATATGATTTTATCATATCATTAATATATATTATAGGGATTGATTTAAAAAAAATTAAATATTTTCATCCTATTATCCATATTTCATTTCGAATCATATTAAATTGAAAATATTTTCTAAATAGTTTTGATGGTTTTTGATGAAAATTATATAACGATTGATACCATTTTTTGGTTTATAAGATCTCATATTATAGTTATTTATTTGATAGTTTTTTATGGTCCGAGAGTTAGGTTAAGTAAATGTAGTCTAATTTCCTAATATAGAAATTATATAGTATTGATTCATATGTTAAAGTAAATATTTTATTATCTTTTAAAGTATAAACTAGTATATTTTATAAATATTTAATTTTAATTTTATTGATAAAGTATTTAAATAGAGACAGATTTAGTATAAAATATGTTTTTATTATATTTATTACTGTAATTTTATTATTTCACTGTGGTGTTGTTATTGAAATGTGTATGAAGAAGGAAATAATTTTTTATACATTATGTTCATGTAATTTAAATTCCAAGAATAATTTTTAAGGAATGTAATGAAGATTTTGTTGGATATGTGATGTGTTGTTTACCTAAGAGAAATGACATGAAATTTTTAATGTGGAATGAATTTATGTGTAAATGAAGTGTGTTAGTGGAGTTTAATAATCATTAATTAATTTAACTAATTACATTTTATGGATTATTTTCATACAATAAACAATGTATTATGATAGATATTTATGCTGTGGTGGTGATATATAATTATATGATTAAGTGGATTCATATATTTTCATCTTGATGGATTGGTATGTAATAGAAATTTAAATATTATTCTGAATATATGGAATTAAAATAAAAAATAGATTTATTAATGACATAATATGAATGAGATTATTTTTTTAAATGGGAGTATATTTTTAAGAAATGAAGGGATATAATTATTTTTCTTTTGCGGAATTATTAATTATCCTACCAAAAAAATTTCATGGGAAAGAAAACAAATTAATTGCGGTGGTGTGGAATATCAATATGGATAATTAAAAATAATGATATTCTATGAGTGATCTAAGAAAATCGCGAGAGGGTGAAACCGAAACAATTATCATGGAATTTGGGTAAGTGGTTTTAGTCATTAACTTCTTTCTAGAATGACCTATAGAATAAGTAATATATTATTATTTATAGATGACTAAATTAAAAAATAAAAAGTAGAAATAAAAATGGTCAGGAGTAATTGTTTTTATTATTTTTTCCCCAATAAATTAATACATCATTTGATAATGGTTGAATCCGAGTATTACATAGGAAATTAAATGAAACCTTGATTTTGAACTTGTTCCCTCAACATGAGAAAATTTTTTGTATATCCATCAAAAAATCACGATGACCATTGAAAGGGGTAATTAATATAAAAATTTTCATTTTCTTTACACTCACCAGGAAAATCCAAGGAGAATTAATATAAAATTTATTATGGTTCTAAAATAATAAATCACATGGATTTTTAATTATGGAGATAGAGTTTCCCTAGTCAATATACTTGATTAAACAAACGGAAATGTTTCCACCTCATTTTTTCCCATTCCCATAGAACTCACTTCTCCAAATATTGTTATCTTGATCGAAAAAAATTCAATTTCAATATACAACATAGATTGTGTTTTTATTCTATACATTTTTAATTAGCTTAAAAAGATTAAATATATTCCTAGAACCACTATATCATCAACTCCAACATTCCAAAAGTGAAATGGGGTCCCATTAAATACGTCTAAAGAAAATGAGAATTACCCTTATCTTTCATGAATTCTATTACATACACTGCAAATGTATTACCACATTTAGAATAGTATATCCATAAATAGATATATTTATGTGCATGACACATAAAAATATTTTAAAACCAGATAGAGACCAAAAAATACACCATAACCGTAAAAAAATATCTTATAAATAAAATATGATTTTAATACATATATAACTTATTAAAATATGATTTTATAGAAAACAATTTCACTGCATTCCATTTTTTATCTTATCCCGCTATAAAATATTGCTATAATTTTTATGTCGGTATTGGAAATTATTATGTATCTCAACTATTGATAATATGGCTATTATATAGTGAACATTGAGATTAGTATATATTGAGTGTTATAATAATATTTAATTTGACATTGATTGAGGAAAAATTTCCATAATATGTAGGATCATACCCTGTGAATCTCATTTATTAGATATTTTTAGTGAAATGGAATCACTAGGAATTTATATAGGAAAAAAACTATTATAATATTCAATAACTAAATGTCAAGTGAACCCATATATATGATATGTATAAAATTATAGATATCTTTATCCAGGTAATTTTCACCAAAGCATACCAAGAATGTACAACAATAAAAAACCCTACCTTAGGGAGTATAATAATATAATAAAGAGATAAGTATCTGGGACCTAGTGTAATGATTTTTTATTTTTGAAAATACATTAATGATAGTATTTATATCATTTTCATTATATCACTATATATATATTATCATGTTAGTATTTTGATTAAAATTATATTTTGAAAATATGATGTAGAAAAAAATTTAGTTAAATATATAAGAACAATTAAAAACTATGATAATTTCATGAAATTTTTTAAATTTATGTTTCGTAATGATATATTTTTATTGAAAAATATTTATTTAAATATAATGATAATATAATTTAACAACGACTAATAAAATTTTTATTAGGGTTTTATAGTGGTCAGCATCAAAATAACTGTAATTTTCTAGGATAAATTGATACTAATTAAAATATATATATTAAAAAATATAGAAAATTTGTTTTTTAAAATATATAATATTTTTTAAATATTTATTTTGAAATTATCCACTGGTAATTGTTTTATAATTTTTTTTAAATAATTGGTATCTTTGGAAAAATTAAAATATGTTAGAAATATATGGTAAATACTATGATATCATTATTATGAATTAAGTTACAGATAAAATTGTTCATTGGAATCCAAGTCCATAAGTATATTTAAACATTATTATATTGTGTTTATTAGTTTATTTTATTTATTTTACATAACATTAATAAATCCTCAAAAAACTATAATATATTTTCAGGCTCTAAAATAATTTATTTATAAACATAAATCATTACGAAAACATCAATGTTATTTTTTTAAGGATTGAATTTCCTTTAATAATAAAATATTTAAAACAAAGTCTCATTGGGTAAATAAATTCAAAAACACATCTTACGGTTTTTGGTTATGATAACATCATCAAAAAGTGTTCAAAACAGTAGATTATAAATAAATTAAGAATTTCACTCTTTTTTGACATAAATACAAACCCATCCCCCCAATAAATTTCACTAAACCCCCATTTATCCAAAATTTACTCTACATATAACTCAATAAATCCCTCTAATGGTGTTACAATTCATTGGAGATGCTCATCCCATATATTTATATCCATCTTGTGAGGCTAATGAATTTTCTTCTTCCCACTCATTATTCAAGTACGTTATTGGTATTATTACATATTAACTAAAATTTTGTTGTTGTAATATGTTTTGCTACATCCCATTACTATAAATATTATTTTAAGGAAATTATATACAAAATTTAACTCTAATTAAACACTTTCATGAATAATTATATAGTACCGTTAATCGGTCGAAATTATCCCATGATTTTCTATACAAAGAATATTTATTGTGAATATCCATCATAATTTCCACTCAAGGTATTTCAAATAGATGTAAATATACTTGAATGATTATGGAATTACATTTATTTAACCAACATTCCATATTAATCTGATTGAAATAAATGGAAGGATTTATTATTTTGAAGGATCTATATGGCACATAAATTCATGTACATGAAATAAATGTGATGTGTGGGCCAAAAATTATATATCAATCTAATAATTTTGGTGATTTTTTTATCACATGAGATAAAATTTATTACTATAGGGGAGTTTTAATAAGAAATAAATTTTTTGATATCTCTGTGATTAGCCTTGACTAATCCTTATGATTTTACATTTTATGTTGTTTCAACATTCGTATTTTCCCCTAATGTAATTTTGTTATAGAATGATATGATGATTATTTTTATGATTCCCACCCATAAATGCCACATTTATATTATTATTAACTCAAATTTATTACCTTTTTCATGTTATTCCTTGATTATTCCTTCACTGGGTTTTCTATCTAACCCCCTATATTTATTCGTCCTTATGTTATCTGGTTGAATGTTTTATGATTGTTGGAAATATATGGGAATTCTATACAGTTTTAATTAGTGAAATTATATAAAATTTTCAGATTATAGTGATATAAATTTAATTACCCAAATAAACTTGGTCTCTTAATATTTTTTTATTTGTATATATATGTAATAAATATTTGTTTACAGTTTATAAATTATATGGGTTGTCATAGTTGGTATTAGAGTGAGGTCAGTTATTTATGGGTATTAGGACATGTAAAAACAAATTTAATGAAATATAATTAAGTGTAAACATAAAAATTACTCTATAAGTATGCAATAAGAGAATAATGATGAGTTTTATGTAAAAATATCCTAGCCTTGATACTACATGCATAATTGGATCCATCACATTATTATTGTGTTTTAATAACCAAACAATGGTAAAATAATGAATTAACCTGATTGTAATCTATTAAGTGGTACATAGTCATTGTTGGACACTTGGTTTTACTATAAGGATATGCTTCATTAAAATAAAAAGATCATTATAAACCATTATGAATGAAAAAAAAATCTTACGAAATCTTATATTATAAAAGTACTAAAGGATAACATATATTGTGAATGAAAAATATATAGTATATATAATATCTGGAATTTATGATTTATCCCTTGAATGTTAATATATTCAATTTATATGATTAAATTATATGACAATCCTACTCAATAATTTTCCTTTATTTTTTTCAATGGATGGAAATTGGAAGAATAGAGTGAACAATTATTGGGATAAGAAATCTGATGACTATCTAAATGACAATCCTAACATAATAGGAGTAGAAATTTATAACTTTATAAAAAAAATTGTTCTAATAATTGATGTTTCGAAGAGAAACATGAACCAGGTGAAAACCAAAACCCCCTAATAAATCTAATGTATCAATTGAGAAAATTATATGCCAATTCCCACCAATTATTAGTGGTTCTCTCGATCCATTAATAACATTACAATGAATCAACTCTATTGAAAATAAAATCTCCAACCATTTATTCACTATGTAATAGATGATAATTCTATTTTTTTATCACCTTATGGGTGAATCTTTTCAATAATGGATATTGATAAAGAATGTGAAATAATACAATGTGATAATAATGGGGAGTGGAAATAATTAATGGAAATTATTTTTGATAAATATTTACCTCACAAACTCTGACTTAAATGATGAGGGTATTCCTTGGATTCATGAAAAAGGATAAAAATTACATCAGATCATTTATAGAAAACATAAATATATTTGTGTGATAAGAATCTCCATTTTATATTTAACAAAAATTTAATTTTGGATTCTTTTTAGTGGGATATATTTGAATATATGCATTTTTTTGGATTATAGATTTTGATATAAATAATGTAATAAGATAATGTGATGACATGTTAGAAATAGAGATAAAAAATATCATTGAATCAGAGGTCTGGACATATGATGTGGATAATGATGATTAGTTATGGAATATATATTGATAAATATCTTGGTGATATGAAATTAAAACTAATGACATGTTAAAACTGTGGAAAAAATAATCTGGGAAATTTTATAAAGGGGATAAGGAAATTATTTAGGTTTTTGATGGATGGGATCCTTGCAAGAGATTTCCGATGAGGAAACCCTAAAATGTGATGAAAAAATTGGAATTATCTAGTCAAACCAGTCAAAAGATTTTCTTGTTTAAAATTATATAGAAATATGAAACTATGAATACCAATGCACTAATCCAAGGGATTTTTAGATAATACTATTAACTATTTATTTGAGTTTGGGGGTACTATCATCAATTTTCAATAAATTTCCAATTATTTGGAAACACAATAACCATGATATCATGGAAGGGATTAATGTTTTTTATTATGAATGCAAAAAAGGGATTTAAAGAGTTAAAGAAGAGGAAAATCAGTGAACCCAATCTTGATATACCAATTTAGAGGCATGTATTTGTGATTTAAAATAATTTATCCAAAAAGGGATTGGGCTGTGTAATCATATAAGATGTAAAGTATAAAACTATACCATTATACAATTAAATATCCTTCTATAAAACATCCCAACCCATGATATAGTCTTGGATATAGTGATATTTTAATTATGTATATTGTGTAACTATAAGTTTATTGATATGTGTGTAATATATATATATATTTCATGACCCATCCTCGGGGTCCGTGTCGTGACTACCCCACGCCCGCCATCCAGAGGCTACGGGCAGGTGACTAGCCCCAAATGTGTAAATCCCTATACTGGGAAGGATGGCCTTTAGAAAAGTACAAAAACAACAGAGTACGCAACTGATGTATGCACTAAGATATATTGTATACAAAAGTAAATGCTAAAACGAAAAGGGGCTGGAAATACAAGCCCAACTATAAGTACAGTACAACTAAAAATCTAGTACAACTGTAGTAAAGTAAAACAGCAACCACTGAGTCATCCTCTGGGAATCCCACATGAAGGGTGTGTACATATGAACTCCTCATCGCCCCAGGTCTGTCTGTCCACTTCCTGTACGTCTCGCCACGTGTTCCACCTCTGGGTACCATCTAGCTCTACAAGTCTCCTCCTTGATCATTGATGTCTGTCATCTCCATCCAACACAATGTAGTGTGGGCATAGCCTGTGTCGGGATGAGTATATGATACTCAGTTGGGACCCCGAGACCCCCGATGGTCTCCCAAAATCCACGAATAATAAAACACAGAAGTAATATACAATCACGAAGTATTAATCAACATTACTAAAGAATATTCCAATACATATACCTAAGTCATCAATCCCTGTTCGGCTCCAACTCTCGAGCCCATTCACAACCCAGTCCACACAGGAAATAAGTCAATCACATCGAAGATAATGATAGATAATCAAGAATCATCTCAAACCAGGTATAGAAAACTTAATGAGAGTAAGAGATGATTAGTTATAACCATTGAATCATCTATCACTGTCGAACATCAAATACCCGCAGAAACCTAAAATATCAGTATCTCGTTGCTATCGAACCCACGGAGGATTCAGTCCAGTCTCATTACTGTCGAACCCACAGAGGATTCATTCCAGTCATGTTGATGTCGAACCCAGGGAAGATTCAGTACAATCTCATTCCTATCGAAACCATGGAGGATTCTAGTATTGTTGTCATTATGGCCAAACACACAGAGGATTCCAGTACAGTTTTCTTCGCTGCCGAACCCACGAAGGATTCCAGTGCAGTTGTCATCACAGCCGAACCCATGGAGGATTCTAGTACAGTTTTCTTCGCCACCGAACCCACGGAGGATTCAAGTATAGTTGTCATTTCAGTCGTAGCCAGCTCTAGGGTTCCCGTAAAAATAACACTCGAATCCAGGAGGGTTCGCTCCTTGAGCCAAGGGGTCAATAAATAAACTATCACAAAGTACAAATGTAACGCCCCGACCCCAGTTACCCAGAGTCGGTGCATTATTACATAACATTGGCATGATCACAAGAAAGATCAAATCTCGAAAGACCGATTGGTTTAGTAGCCTTGGAAACACTAGATATATTCATAAGTTTTACATTACATCATAAAATGAAAAACTACTACAACAACATAATGTTTCCACAGTCCACACTATAATCCCCTCATAATATCCCTGCAGGTCATTCATAACTTATATATTCACATCCTGGGAAAAATAAAACATAGAAAAGGGGTGAGCTCAAATGCCCAGTAAGGATAACAATATAGCGGAACATTCAAAAATAAGCATAAACATTTAAGGCAATGAATTACTAAAACAAAAGCCTTTTAAACTTGAACTTCAACATAGTATGGCAAAAGTAAAATGAAATAATTCCATTTACTTGTTCACATGGATATTCTACTAATCGAATAATCACATGAAAAATCAATAACCATTTTCATAATGTTGGAATGCATAATTCTAAACTTTAATTACTTTTCAAGGCCTCGTCCCAAGACCATGGGGCTAACTGTAACCGGAACCCAACCCGGAGTGCCTCTAATAACCGGACACCAACCCGGAGTGCCTCTAATAACCGGACACCAACCCGGAGTGCCTCTAATAACCGGACACCAACCCGGAGGGCTTACTTTTACCAGTCCCTAACCTAGAGGGCTTACTTTTACCAGTCCCCAACCTGGAGGGCTTACTTTAACCAGTCCCCAACCTGGAATATACTTGTCCAACACATTCATATGAATTAAAGATTGAAATATAACATAAACATTCTTATTGGAACTAGCATACGAAATGTCAATACTTTCACCATAAACTATGAATGGTATAAAAATAGCACATCCACAGTCAAACATATCACAAAACCTTCAAAACAATATAGAAGTTTTGTATCATAATAAATCAACTTCAAATAATCTTAAAACCCATCAAAGGATGTTGACATAGATGAAATCAAAATTCTTTTTAAAGAAATATCTCATTTTATTTTGAAATCATTTAAGATCCATATAAAATCAAACATTTTCTTTGAAAATAATCTTATAAGATTTTAAGGGAAGCTTTGACGATTTTATAACGGCGGAGAATAACCGCACCTGCCGTATAAGTTAAAAAAAACATTCTTATCTCAATTCTGTCGAAAAGGTTAAAAAGCACCTTGTTTGGAAAACGACGGAAAGATTCACTTATAAACCTCTTATAAAAAATCAAACAAGGGTATAAATGACTTTAACCCATATTCTTTTAAATATTAAAAATGTTTTGAAATACATTTTGATGAAACATGGATGTGGATGATAACGAGATCCCAGTATATTATTACGTATAAACAACCTCGGATAATGAAGAGATTGTGAAATAGCCCTTACCAGTTTGGTAACTTATGAAACATACAACCCATGAAAGAGGTATCATACAATGAATATGTAAGTACACATAAATTAGAGTGTATTACACATAGAATATAATTATGGGCAGTACATACACCACACAAAAGGTAATGGTGGCAAAATGGCATGAATCTCACGGGAATAAGGAGTGAGATGAAAACCCCTTACCACGTTAATCAACTGAGTCGTATGGCCAAAAGTTAATAACCATCAAATTATTTACAGAATAACATGAATATGATAATATATATCAAATGCCAGTACACAATACACCACTTTAAATAATTTAGTGGCGAATAATGGAAATCTCACGGAATTGAATGTGAGATAAGAAAATCCCTTACCTTGTACTTTTCCTTGGTTGGGGTAGGTTAACCTCCTGTATAATGGTGAAATAATTTTTATTAAATTATACAAGAATCATATACATTAATATGATATCATATATGTTCTTTTAACATTGCTTTATTAATAATATCTTAGTATTATCGTCGTTTCGGGTGATAATCGATTCGTTCTTCTTAAATGTTTGGTTACGTAAGACATGTTTGTAATGGATAGATTATATCTTATTCATAATCAGAATGATATTAACATTATTTTTAACCCTAAAATGAGAATAATACTTGAATGGATACGATGGAGGATGGATCTTACCGCGTTCGTGGAGACGGTAGTCCGTACGTACGCACGAACGCTACTTCCATTTAATTTTTATTTTAAAAGAATTGAATCCAAATGATACATAGGTATATTACTATTCCAGTATAATATAATATTTTATATATGTTACTTAAGTTCATTAACACCATCCTTTATACGTTCCATGTGTGGTAAGAACGAGTCATATCATTTTAAGGGGGCGGTAGTCCGCACTTCCTCAAATGAAATTATCGTATGTATATACAACATGAAACGAATAATGGTATGAAATAAAATGGAATTACAGAAGCTTATATATAAAATATATATCATTAATATCATATTTAATTATAGTGCCATCATAATGGCCACCATGAGAGGCGGTAAGATGTATTTGAACAATCATCGTTTCGTGAGGCGTTAGTTTTCCATCCACAAAAACATTATGTTCATCATCCATTAGATGGAGTTGTGTGTATGTGTAGTTTGAATCCTTCTTATAACAACATCCTAGTATATTGAGGATACTGGTGTTGTTACAAAAGAAAGGAAATAAAAAGAGTTTGGGGGTTGGAGAAGCAAAATAAATGAAAATAATTTAAGAGAAATCGTTACCTTTAATTTAGGTAACTCACTTTAGTTGGAACCAAAGGACTTCTTGAAATGCTTTCTGCCTAAGGGGAAGCTTCAAGGATGAGGAGAGGGATGTGGGGAGCTTATTTGGGCAGAGTTTGGACGAGCCAAGTGGCTTGAGAGGTGTGAGGAATGAGTAGAAGTGGTCTCCTTTTATAAGGGAGAAGAGGGGCTCTTTAGGAAAGAGTGAAAGTATTACTTTATAATATAATTATATTCGGTTTATAATGGTCCAAAAATCATTGAGGTCGAAGATAAGATGACTCATATTATAAATAACATCAACCAATAAGAATTGGACAGGTTTTAGATAATATTTTAATCATTATAATCTTATTTATTTAAATGATTTATTAATGAGGTAAACATTGCATCATTATTGTGTCATTAATAATTTAAATTATATGATGTCTAAAAATTATAAATAAAATATAATTATGTAGGAAGACTTTTTAGCTTTCTAATGAATATTTATAATCGAAAATCCAACATGTATAACCCTATGTAAAAATTGTTCTTCTAAAAGATGTAAGCTTATGCCATTTTTATTTTTATTTTAACTTTATTAATATAAAGTGTCCCTACCACATACAAGTGGATCCAAGGGGTCCCCAAATTGACCCAAGGATGCTCAGGGTCGGGTATGTGTCCACCAATAAGGTTAGGACACGTTTTAGGTTAATTTTGTATTATTATAATATTATTTTTTAACCCTTATTTACCGGATTTACCCTTAACCATGGTAAATAAAATATTTACCACAGTAATTATTCAAAATGTCTAAAAATAAAAGTTAACTATTTACACAATTTGGACATCCTGATTCCAAATATGGAATCCATTTTTCTAAATTCAAAACACAGAAGTGGCAGAAATTAATTTAAAATTAATTCCCGCTGTCAAAACAAAAAGCGTGTTTTTAAGAGATAATAACTATCAAAAGATTGACACTTGTTTATATTTGGTTTAATTGTAAAATTATGTACAATGACCAAAATTATATTAAATGGTAAAAATATATTCTAAATATACTTTAAAACTACTAAAATTCATAATTTATCACTATTAATTATTTTGATTAAAAAAGTTGTTTTTAATTAAAATTTAGTAATTTTCACTATTCATCAAAATATGAAAGTTATCCGAAAAGTACCAAAATTTCACCTTAGGCTAAATTCGATATTCCGAATCCAAAAATGAAGTCCATTTTAAAATATAAAATATATATAATTTCAAAATTTAGGTATTACTATTCATAACGGCTAGTTTGATTGGTTGTGGTGTGTGTTAAAACTCGAAGTTGCGTACAACACACGCTACTGTTTTATTCAAAGGAAAGTGTACCGTGTAAGCTTGGGATGTTTCATTTTAATTTTTTTGATGTCCCCATTTAGTCAAAAAGTTTAAAATATTGTATTTAAAAAGGTTTCACTATTAAAAGTTGATAAAAGTGCAATACTGAAAATGAATCTGTTCTTGCATTATGACTAAGAAACTCATAATATGGATTCTAAAATTATAAGGATTATATAAAGTTTAAAATGTAGTTAATGCTATTCATGACCTCTTTTAATGGCCATTTTTTTTGTAAGTCTTGGTGTGATTGAACTCGGTGTTGCGTGTAGTGCAAGTTATTGAATTATTTTGAAGAAATAACACACTATGAAATCTTGGGGTGTTACATTCTCCCCTCCTTCAATAAATTGCGTCCTCGCAATTTGAAATTTTTCTTCGAAAATAAAAGGTTGAAAATAGAAAATATATTTGTGGGAAAACCCACATTGGAAATTGGGTTACTAAAATTTAGTCTTAATATGATGAAAAGAGAAATGAAAGGGTCACCACCAAATTATGATCTCGATTAGGAGAACATTGGTGGCAATTAGAGACATATAATTGGAGGAAAAACGTAAATATTTATAGGTAGTGATTGAGGTCATCAATCACAAACAAGTATAAAATTGAAGTCCTTAAACTCATCAATCTATGATGATTTGAAATACCATCGGTTCAACAAAACATAGGGTATTGGGATAACACATTTTTGACGTTTCAAAATATCTTAGTTGAAATCCCACATCGAAAAATGAATTAATGAGGCCTCTATTTAAAATAAAGAGTGGAAAGTATGAAGATTACCGAAAATAACGCATAATAGGGTTCCATGTAGGAAAATATGGATATGGAGGAGAAATCTAACCATCAATTATCTGATGGAGAGTGGTAGAGAACATGGCTATGAAAAGGCCAACAATCCCAAAGCCATAAATTAGTGATGATTTAAGGTACCATCTAGGACAAAATTTTTGTTCTAAGTTACTTTTATTAATGTTGAGGAATTTATTTATGAGATTGGCTAAGATTATAAGGAGATATACTTACATTATAATTAGAGTTTTATCCATTAATAAATTTCTACCACAAACTCATCTTTCACTCTAAAAGATAATAGAACGTAAAAAAAATTCTATTTATACTATTCGTACAGGGTTCCAAAATAAATGAATTTATAATTCATCTACCAAATATTTTAAAAAAACTACATTATTTAATCCAGGACATCTCATGGGCCAGTGGTAGGTGATACACCCTTTTCGCCCTTCGGTTGCGAGTTCAAGTCTCGTTGCCTTGCCGAACGCGACGGGTTGCCGCCCGACCTCCGGGTTGTCCTTTTATGGAAATCCAAAATAATCCAAACTAGAACTATCCAAAATAATTCTGTCCAAACTCACAGTCCAACATTTATAAGGAAGGTAAACATAATGTAGATCCTTTTTACCCCGTAATAGAATATGAATACCTTCATCATGTATTCTTTTAATATTCTGAAACATCCTGAATTACCATATTCCTTATTGATTACATTCATGCCCCCTTATTCCATATAGAATGCTGGATATTAATCCAAAAATGTTTTAAACCCCATCAATGATGGAATATACAAATCATTAATCAGTTCCAAGGTAGTCAAGAATATCCAATTTAATTTATCCAAAACAATCATGTATTATTCCAAAATCACTACCTCAGTATCAGAACTATATTATGATTTATCTTTCTCTCAACCATATATTTTCCAAAAATTTATCCTGCTATTGAGTCACTTTTCTTTGTTCCACACAATCAAAAGTCCTTAATGAAATAGTACTTCAGTACAATCCTTATATACTCCATAATTATTATAACAAGTACATTGTTGATACAACACTCAATTGAGATAATCAACATAAGAACTCTAATCATTCCTCTTCATCTGTGGTAGTATCATAACTTGATTATTATCCAATAACATCATTTTCGGCATAGTCTGATGACTGGGACATAGGTTCGCGTAGTGTCCAAACTCCTTACAAATGAAGCATTGTACATTTAAAACCATTTTCTTACCCTTGCAGTCACGTACTTTGTGCCCTTTTCCTCCACACTTATAACAAACTCCCATTCCTTTCAGGCAAGTTCCAGGGTGTTTCTTTCCACAGTTACCACATATGGGAAAATTCTTCTTTTCCCTTTTCCCTTTATCCATCATTCTCTCTTCCATCCTTTTCTTCTCTTGATTCCCTTCAAAGCCATAGGACTCAGTAAACTCTTTACTTATCTTATCAACACATGATATTATTTCTTCATATGATGATAATACAGGGGAGACTATTTCTCTTATAAATTCTAGCTTATGACCATGAAAGATATTATCCTTCCTTCTCATTGAATCATGTGTATTTCTGGAGTTCTCATTCCTTCTACTGGGCGCCATTTCTATACAATGGCATAAACTAGATCAGTTTAGGAATCAAAATACATAATCCCATACTTATAAAACAATTAACATAAATTGAACTATTTATGGATATAATACATAATCATAAAAATGTTTTCTTTGAGGAAGTATATACTCATAAACCCTTCATAATGATTTGTAAAGAAAATGAGAGTTATCCTATGCATATCCTCCGGGAGTGTCATAACCAAGAGTGCAGCAAGGCCCGTTGTCGTGCACCAGTTCCCGTTCGAGTCTAGCTCAAAGCGGTGTTTTCGGGTTTTACCCCTAGGTACATCTATGCCAGAGCCGCCTCTACCTGCTCGTATCTAGACAGGGATGTATTGCTCATAAAACTCACAAAATCTCTACAATACCAAAATTCTAGGAAGTTCTTCTATACTAATCCTCAAAGTTCATCTTAGGTCTACGTGCTCTAATCAGAGTTTATCTAAATCTAGCTTCCAAGGTTTGTACTAAACTTCCTCTGATACCAACTGTAACGCCCCGACCCCAGTTACCCAGAGTCGGTGCATTATTACATAACATTGGCACGATCACAAGAAAGATCAAATCTCGAAAGACCGATTGGTTTAGTAGCCTTGGAAACACTAGATATATTCATAAGTTTTACATTACATCATAAAATGAAAAACTACTACTACAACATAATGTTTCCATAGTCCACCCTATAATCCCCTTATAATATCCCTGCAGGTCATTCATAACTTATATCTTCACATCCTGGGAAAAATAAAACACAGAAAAGGGGTGAGCTCAAATGCCCAGTAAAGATAACAATATAGCGGAACATTCAAAAATAAGCATAAACATTTAAGGCAATGAATTACTAAAACAAAAGCCTTTTAAACTTGAACTTCAACATAGTATGGCAAAATTAAAATGAAATAATGTCATTTACTTGTTCACATGGATATTCTACTAATCGAATAATCACATGCAAAATCAATAACCACTTTCATAATGTTGGAATGAATAATTCTAAACTTTAATTACTTTTCAAGGCCTCGTCCCAAGACCTTGGGGCTAAATGTAACCGGAACCCAACCCGGAGTGCCTCTAATAACCAGACACCAACCCGGAGTGCCTCTAATAACCGGACACAAACCCGGAGTGCCTCTAATAACCGGACACCAACCCGGAGGGCTTACTTTTACCAGTCCCTAACCTGGAGGGCTTACTTTTACCAGTCCCCAACCTGGAGGGCTTACTTTAACCAGTCCCCAACCTGGAATATACTTGTCCAACACATTCATATGAAGTAAAGATTGAAATATAACATAAACATTCTTATTGGAACTAGCATACGAAATGTCAATACTTTCACCATAAAATATGAATGGTATAAAAATAGCACTTCCACAGTCAAACATATCACAAAACCTTCAAAACAATATAGAAGTTTTGTATCATAATAAATCAACTTCAAATAATCTTAAAACCCATCAAAGGATGTTGACATAGATGAAATCAAAATTCTTTTTAAAGAAATATCTCCTTTTATTATGAAATCATTTAATATCCATATAAAATCAAACATTTTCTTTGAAAATAATCTTATAAGCTTTTAAGGGAAGCTTTGACGATTTTATAACGGCGGAAAATAACCGCACCTGCCGTATAAGTTAAAAAAAACATTCTTATCTCAATTCTGTCGAAAAGGTTAAAAAGCACCTTGTTTGGAAAACGACGGAAAGATTCACTTATAAACCTCTTATAAAAAAATCAAACAAGGGTATAAATGTCTTTAACCCATATTCTTTTAAATATTAAAAATGTTTTGAAATACATTTTGAAGAAACATGGATGTGGATGATAACGAGATCCCAGTATATTATTACGTATAAACAACCTCGGATAATGAAGAGATTGTGAAATAACCCTTACCAGTTTGGTAACTTATGAAACATACAACCCATGAAAGAGGTATCATACAATGAATATGTAAGTACACATAAATTAGAGTTTATTACACAAATAATATAATTATGGGCAGTACATACACCACACAAAAGGTAATGGTGGCAATATGGCATGAATCTCACGGGAATAAAGAGTGAGATGAAAACCCCTTACCACGTTAATCAACTGAGTCGTATGGCCAAAAGTTAATAACCATCAAATTATTTACAGATTAACATGAATATGATAATATATATCAAATGCCAGTACACAATACACCACTTTCAATAATTTAGTGGCGAATAATGGAAATCTCACGGAATTGAATGTGAGATAAGAAAATCCCTTACCTTGTACTTTTCCTTGGTTGGGGTAGGTTAACCTCCTGTATAATGGTGAAATAATTGTTATTAAATTATACAAGAATCATATACATTAATATGATATCATATATGTTCTTTTAACATTGCTTTATTAATAATATCTTAGTATTATCGTCGTTTCGGGTGATAATCGATTCGTTCTTCTTAAATGTTTGGTTACGTAAGACATGTTTGTAATGGATAGATTATATCTTATTCATAATCAGAATGATATTAACATTATTTTTAACGCTAAAATGAGAATATGACTTGAATGGATACGATGGAGGATGGATCTTACCGCGTTCGTGGAGACGGTAGTCCGTACGTACGCACGAACGCTACTTCCATTTAATTTTTATTTTAAAAGAATTGAATCCAAATGATACATAGGTATATTACTATTCCAGTATAATATAATATTTTATATATGTTACTTAAGTTCATTAACACCATGCTTTATACGTTCCATGTGTGGTATGAACGAGTCATATCATTTTAAGGGGGCGGTAGTCCGCACTTCCTCAAATGAAATTATCGTATGTTTATACAACATGAAACGAATAATGGTATGAAACAAAATGGAATTACAGAAGCTTATATATTAAATATATATCATTAATATCATATTTAATTATAGTGCCATCATAATGGCCACCATGAGAGGCGGTAAGATGTATTTGAACAATCATCGTTTCGTGAGGCGTTAGTTTTCCATCCACAGAAACATTATGTTCATCATCCATTAGATGGAGTTGTGTGTATGTGTAGTTTGAATCCTTCTTATAACAACATCCTAGTATATTGAGGATACTGGTGTTGTTACAAAAGAAAGGAAATAAAAAGATTTTGGGGGTTGGAGAAGCAAAATAAATGAAAATAATTTAAGAGAAATTGTTACCTTTAATTTAGGTAACTCACTTTGGTTGGAACCAAAGGACTTCTTGAAATGCTTTCTGCCTAAGGGGAAGCTTCAAGGAGGAGGAGAGGGATGTGGGGAGCTTATTTGGGCAGAGTTTGGACGAGCCAAGTGGCTTGAGAGGTGTGAGGAATGAGTAGAAGTGGTCTCCTTTTATAAGGGAGAAGAGGGGCTCTTTAGGAAAGAGTGAAAGTATTACTTTATAATATAATTATATTCGGTTTATAATGGTCCAAAAATCATTGAGGTCGAAGATAAGATGACTCATATTATAAATAACATCAACCAATAAGAATTGGACAGGTTTTAGATAATATTTTAATCATTATAATCTTATTTATTTAAATGATTTATTAATGAGGTAAACATTGCATCATTATTGTGTTATTAATAATTTAAATTATTTGATGTCTAAAAATTATAAATAAAATATCATTATGTAGTAAATCGTTTTAGCTTTCTAATGAATATTTATAATCGAAAATACACCATGTATAACCCTATGTAAAAATTGTTCTTCTAAAAGATGTAAGCTTATGCCATTTTTATTTTTATTTTAACTTTATTAATATAAAGTGTCCCTACCACATACAAGTGGATCCAAGGGGTCCCCAAATTGACCCAAGGATGCTCATGGTCGGGTATGTGTCCACCAATAAGGTTAGGACACGTTTTAGGTTAATTTTGTATTATTATAATATTATTTTTTAACCCTTATTTACCAGATTTACCCTTAACCATGGTAAATAAAATATTTACCACAGTAATTATTCAAAATGTCTAAAAATAAAAGTTACCTATTTACACAATTTGGAAATCCTGATTCCAAATATGGAATCCATTTTTCTAAATTCAAAACACAGAAGTGGCAGAAATTAATTTAAAATTAATTCCCGCTGTCAAAACAAAAAGCGTGTTTTTAAGAGATAATAACTATCAAAAGATTGACACTTGTTTATGTTTGGTTTAATTGTAAAATTATGTACAATGACCAACATTATATTAAATGGTAAAAATATATTCTAAATATACTTTAAAACTACTAAAATTCATAATTTATCACTATTAATTATTTTGATTAAAAAAGTTGTTTTTAATTAAAATTTAGTAATTTTCACTATTCATCAAAATATGAAAGTTATCCGAAAAGTACCAAAATTTCACCTTAGGCTAAATTCGATATTCCGAATCCAAAAATGAAGTCCATTTTAAAATATAAAATATATATAATTTCAAAATTTAGGTATTTCTATTCATAACGGCTAGTTTGATTGGTTGTGGTGTGTGTTAAAACTCGAAGTTGCGTACAACACACGCTACTGTTTTATTCAAAGGAAAGCGTACCGTGTAAGCTTGGGATGTTTCATTTTAATTTTTTTGATGTCCCTATTTAGTCAAAAAGTTTAAAATATTGTATTTAAAAAGGTTTCACTATTAAAAGTTGATAAAAGTGCAATACTGAAAATGAATCTGTTCTTGCATTATGACTAAGAAACTCATAATATGGATTCTAAAATTATAAGGATTATATAAAGTTTAAAATGTAGTTAATGCTATTCATGACCTCTTTTAATGGCCATTTTTTTTGTAAGTCATGGTGTGATTGAACTCGGTGTTGCGTGTAGTGCAAGTTATTGAATTATTTTGAAGAAATAACACACTATGAAATCTTGGGGTGTTACAACAAAGTTGATGTATCTCGAAGTTCTGTCTGGTCAAAAGAAACCCAATGCGATAGACAATGCGTCAATCAGACCCTCAGTATGAGAGTTATTACCATTTTCATTCTAAGAGCCCGGTTGGAAATATTCTTGTTCCAAATCCGGCCATTTTCCATAGTCATCCAAAACTCTCTTAGAGTATCGCAAAAGGACAGTCTCGTCACAAGGTTCCCAGTGCCGCATACATCACATCGATCAGACGCACAATGAAGACGTTATTCACATTTAAGTGAAACGGGCCCAACCCATCAAACCCGGTGGGCTGGAGGGTCAGCCCGTCCTGGGTCGGTGGGTCCGACCTAGCTTAGGGGTCGGCTAGGCTCGATAATGCAGGGCCCATCCCGGTGGGGCTCTTCCCGGCCCTTGGCAGGAGGCCCAACACATGCAAGGGCGCGACACGCCCCAGACCGGCCCATCTCGGTGATGCCCAATCGGCGCGGCCGATGGTTGGTTGTGCCTAGTCTAGCTGGTCGAGTTGGTGCGGGGGGGGGGGGGGTGCGGTCCCCCCGACATCCCGAACAGGCGGCGCCGAGTAGCGCCGCCCTCCTGTCCGGCCGGCCGAATTTGGCTGGTCTTCCTAGCGCGAGCGTCCCACGGTTGTGGGCCACGAATCCTCAACTGCAGCACCCATGGGCGTCGCGGCTACTTCCACCCGACCGGACGACGAGCCGGCCGGTTTGTCAGCCAAATCGGTCCGCCCTGTGTGGACCGCGGTTCTCCACAGTGAGGTGCTGAGAGGCGATGTGGTTCTCCTTTCCGGCCGGCTACAACAGGCCTGTTCTTCATTAGTCGAGCAGCCTGGTTGTGGCCCCATGTCTCTTCCGCCCATGCGGCACCTGGTGATGCGGTTCTCTTACAAACTAGCGAGTCACCTCCAAATTCCTTGTCACCTCTGATCGTCATCTCCAAAATAAACAAGAATTTTCGGAGGGTCATCGGGCCGTGTTTGTTCGGCTCGCACCCTCAGCGTTAGCCATTATCAATTGACCATTAATGATCACTTTCTTTCATCAACTACAAGAATATAATTTATTCAAATTAAATTATACAGTCACCCTACCTCGATTTCAAGATAGGTTCACGTCAACGGTCCGCAAAAGACAATCGCCATGGAGGTCGGGCATCGCGGAATACGACATTGTGGAGAACGGTGTCGTGGAGAACGGTGTCATCCCATCACCTTTGGAATTTGCTGTCATAGATGGTGTCCCACGTGAGCGGTTTCTTCTCCCTTGATTCTAAGAAGATGATATGATGAAGGTGTTCCTCAAAATCGTGTTCCGGTCGAAGAGAGGATATCGTTCCTTGTGTTCCTCATTGCCGAGGGATGAAGCTCTCTTCAAAATTCTACAGGGGTTTTCCAAACCAAAATATTTTCCAAATTATATACATTAATAAAGATTCCACATTTTAATATTTGGAATGCAATTCAAATTCTAATTAATTAATGAAGTCATTAATCTAATTGTGTTGGAAAACATAATGAAAGGGTGGTGGAGAGACTCCACCATAATAAATGTGGGGGTTATCAAAATAAATGAAGGAGAGTTAAATGGGAGTTTAAGGGAAGATGAAGGATCAGGGGCTCGTGTGGGCTCACCCACACTTTATCCTCTCATGGAAGGTTATGTTGGTGTGGGACCCACTTTAACTCCCCCTTGTAGGAATTATCCAACATTTATAAATAAAATTGTGTACAAAAATTTTACTTAACTTATTATAAATCCCAAAATTAATCATTCAACATGCATAAAATTCAACTGCGGTAAAGGTCCCCTTAGGAGAATACTGGTGTTTCGAGTTCATCAGTGCCCTCAGATTTCAATTCTGATCACCTGTTCCGAAGATAGAGAAAGCCACACGTATGTTTACTTAACGTACACGAACAAAACTTCATAAATTTATTTCGGGCACACCGGGCCTTGGAATCAGGCGCCGTTAGAAACTATGGTCTCATAAAATTCCAAATAACTTATGAAAAAAAACTCCATGAATTTTTTGGGTATTTACATCGCCCACACCTCAGAGCTTTATGTCCCCGTAATGTTACAACACACACTAGGGAAACAAATGGGGATACTTAGCACCAATGTGAGCATCCCTCTACCATGTATTCTCTTGGAGGTACCCCTGGTACCAGTGAATACACACCAGAGGAATTGATTATCCACATAGGACCCTCTCTTATCGATCCTCGATCTCCACCGGAACCTCCTTGAATGTCGCCGCGTAATCGATGTCCAGTTCCTCGTGGTCGATAATGTTGGATAGATCATGCACGTATCTTCTATGTTGAGATACGTTGTAGATTTCATGAACCCAGTGCAACTAAGGTGGAAGGGATAGGCTGTAAGACACCTCACATATTCTACTGATGACCTGGAAAGGCCCGATGAAACACAGAGATAACGTGCCGCCCTGACAAAATCTCCACAGACCTCATCAAGCTGAGACACATAGGAAGATGTCGTTTCCATCCTAGAACTCCAGTAGTCTCTATCTCTTATCAGAATATGACTTTTGTCTACTCTGTGCAGTCTTCATCCGCTCTTGGATGATCTACACCTTCTTCGTCATAGCCTGAACCATCTTTTGTCCTACAAGTGCTGACTCCCCTGGGTCAGTCCATCACAGAGGTAATCTGCATGTTCGGTCGTACAGTTCTTCGTATTTTGCCATCCTGATGGTGGAGTGGTAGCTATTGTTATAAGTAATCTCTACCGAGGGTAAATGACCCCCCCGGATACGACCAATGTTAAGGAAACATGCACATAGCATGTCCTCGAACGTCTGAATTTCCTCTCAGTTTGACTGTCCATCTGAGGATGGAAGGCGGTGTTCAGACATATATGCATCCCAAAAGCCTCTTGTAACTCCTTCCATGACTGGGAACTAAATCGAGGATCTCGATCGTATATGATATATGACAACACACCATGAAGTCGTATGATCTCCTGAATGTAGAGGCATCCCATGCTCTCTATTGATCCATGCTCTCTGATCGGTATGAAGTGGGCCGACGTGGCGAGTTGGTCTACGATCACACAGATAGAGTCGTGTCCTCTATATGTACGTGGAAGCCCCATCACGAAATCCATGGATATCCCATCCCACTTCCACTCTGGGACCACAAAGGGTTGTACAAAGCCTGCTGGTACCTAGTGCTCCGCCTTCACTTGTTGACAAGCAAGGCATTGTGAAACGAACTCTGCTACAACTTTATTTCTACCTAGCCACCAGTGCTGTCATTTGAGGTACTGATACATTTTCAGCACTCTCGGATGTGCCGCTAGAGGGGAAGTGTGAAACTTTCTCAACCCCTCAACATGTAACCTCACGATGGGCGCACTATTCAACATCTGCCTCTTCTCCTGAAAGCTCTGCTGGCATCTCTCAGACCACACGAAGGGTTGCCTCTTCTTCGTCAACACTGAAAGCAGTGGTGCATCTCTGGAGAAGACTGGCACAAAGGAAAGTCTGGCCGACTCCTTAGTGATCAACTACACCCACCTATGCGTGATTCCAACCTGTGCTGCATGGGGTTTCATTTTCGCCGACCGAGAAAAACCCATCCCAACGTTGTAGGTAAACCACATCCTTTTTCACAATACGGTCAATCTGTGTTTGAACTGTGTTTTCCTAGTCCATACTCAAACTAACGTCGTAAGGCCATGATGCTACCACCAAGAGGTTCCAACTGAAACTCTCGCCTCAAGGGTCAGATCACACCGTCATTTTATTTATGATTATCGAGTTTCCTCCCAAAGGTATCTCTAGATGTGAGGATCAATTCAACGGCTAAAATGGAAACTCTTGTTATATGACAAGATTTTTGGAAGGAAGCAATGACTGGTACCTATGTCTATAAATACGGAAGCTATTAGTAGACACAGACCGTACGACGAATAATTCCTAGAGAACATGGGTAACACTCCTCAACCGCATGAAGCTACTCCATTCCTCTACCCTCCATCTCCCTAAGCCTAGAGGGGACTAAAAAGTAGGGTGGTTGCAAAATGTCAAAATGGTCACCACCTCATGCTAGTCTCCATGCTCGACTTCCATGTCTGCTACATTGCAGATTCATCTGTCCTTAACATTTCTTATTCAAAACATTTTACACACTCAAGTCTCTGAGACTGGTTCCAGTTCACATCTTCCCACTACTAGCATTCTCTGGTTGTAACTGCTCAGCCAAGGAACATTCAACAACAAAGGTTCTCTCTATCACCCTAACATAATTAAGAATGCATAGAGGAAATAGTACTAGCTCAGATATCCTTAAAAACATCTCAATCCGAGGTCTGATCTCTAAATCATGGATCGAATCATATTTTTCGAGTACCAAAGATGTTCATTATGCCTCGATGAATACTTAGCTACTGACACGTCATCCTGCAAAAGTTATAGAAGTTCTAGGGAACTCTCAACCACTATTTCAAACCAGTCCTTAGCCGCCTATGAGTCGGGCTCACCTTGGATCCTAAGGGATATCTGATGATGAAACACGTATAAGGCACTAAGCCTACATGCGTCATCTACCGGTACCATCAGATGTGTCTGCAGACCAACGAGCAGTGATATAGGTGGAACACTGTCCGAAGGTACCAGCTTGGAATATGGTCCAAGTACCAAAACCTCATCACTATGCAGACCATCCTCATGGTCACTCACTGCTAAATATTAGTAGATAAGATCAAATTTCTTCCCTACTTGTGTCTCAACTAGGCGGAAAACTCCAGTAATCGCCTCCATCCAGTCCTCTGGTGCCTGGGAATCTGTCTCGCCTCAAAAACTCAGAGGCCTCTACCGCTAGAACTTGTAAAATGTACTCAATCATTGTGCATCATCTTCCAGTGCAGCTGGTGGTTTCTTCTGCCCAACGGGTGTTGGGGCTGTTGGTACACCACCCAATGGTGCCAACATAGAAAGAGGGTCCTGCATCAGAGCCTCGTCTCTAGGTGGGTCGTCGTCGTGTACTCCCTCGGGAACCCTAGATGGTTGTCTTCATAGTGACATCCTGATAAAGAACAGGTGTGCCATAGTCAATAAGTTATACCTGGCGAGCTGACTAAAAGTAATCACAGAGAAAACATTTGAATGACACATGCGATAAGTTTTTTCGTGCACTGAGTTTGAAATCAGGGGTTAGGGTTCTGGTGTATGGATACGTCGGTCTGCGCACCAACACTGGACTCCCTGGACTAATAACCACATTCAATACTCTTAACACTATTGCTTAATCGAAAAGAATTATTAGATTCTAGAGTTTTACGATAGAACCGACTCCTCTGATACCATTTTATCACAAACCGTCCTCAGGGCCCGTGTTGTGACTACCCCAAGCCCGCCTTCCATAGGCCAGGGGCTAGTGACTAGCACCAAAGGCGTAAATCCCTATAATGGGAAGGCATTTCCTTTAGAAAAGTACAAACACAACAAAGTATTCAACTAAAGTAAGCACTAAGCAAAACTGAATACAAAAGTAACTACTGAAAGGAAAAGGGGCTAGAAATACAAGCCCAACAGTATGTACTGTAAAACTGAAAAGCTAGTTCAACTGTAGTAAAGTAAAACAGTATTCACTGAGTCGCCCTTCGGGAATCCCACCTGAAGGTGGGTAAATATGGCCTCCTTCACACCACAGGTCCCTCTGTTCTCTCCGTGTATGTCTCTCCAAGTGGTCCACCACTGGGTACTATCCATCTCAACAAGTCTCCTCCTCGATTAGTGTTTTCTGTTGTCTGCATCCAACACAACATAGTGCGGGCATAGCCCTTTCAGGGGTGTGTATACGATACTCAGTAGGGACTCTGAGACCCCTGGAGGTCTCCCAGAATCCATGAAGTATAAACCACCGAAGTAAGATATAATCACGAAGTATCATCCAACTCTACATAGGTATATGCCCATTCATATACCTATGAAATCATTCACAGTTCGGCTCCACCTCTCTAGCCCAAGAAAAACCTAGTCCACATAGGAAGTAAGTCAATCACATTGATGAAAATGATAGATAATCAAGAATCAGATCGCACCAGGTATAGATAACGTAATGAGAGTAAGAGATGATTAGTTTTAGCCATGGAATCAACTATCACTATCGAATGACAGATACCCACAGAAACATAAAATATCAGTATCTCATTGATTTTGAACCCACAGAGGATTCAGTCTAGCCTTGTTGCTGTCGAACCCATGGAGGATTGAGTCCACTCTCTTTGCTGTTGAACCCACAGAGGATTCATTCTAATCTCATTACTTTCAAAACCATAGAGGATTCCAGTACAGTTGTCATCGCTACGGAACCCACGGAGGATTCTAGTACAGTTGTCATCGCTGCCGATCCCACAGAGGATTCCAGTATAGTTATCGTCTCTATCAAACCCAAAAAGAATTCTAGTATATTTTTCATCAATGCCGAACCCACAGAGGATTCCAGTAAACATGTTATTGCAGTCGCTACCAGCTCTAGGGTTCCAGTACACTTCATGCATGATTTTGGGAGTGTCCGCTCCACGAGCCTAGGGGTCGATACATAAATTATCATGAAGTCTAGAGTTGATGTATCCCGAAGTTCGGTCTCATAAAAAGAAAACCAAGGCGACAGACAACATGTCAATTGGACGCCCGGTCTGAGAGTTATTACTATTTTCGTTCCTGGGGTCCGGTTGGAAATACGCTCATTCCAACCCTGATCGTTTTCCTAAGACGTCCAAAACTCAATTAGAATATCGTAAAAGGACCGCCTTGTTTCTTGGGTCATAGTACTGTAGACAGTGTGTCGATGGGACGCATGGTCATCAAGTTATTCATATTTATGTAAAAATGGCATGGCCCATCCAGCCCGGTGGGCTGGCAGGTCGGCTCGTCCTGCATCGGCGGGTCCGACAAGACTCAACGGTTAGCCCGGTGTGATAATGCGCGGCCCGGCCGGGTGGGGCGCGACAAAGCCCGTGGTAGGCGGCCCGGCCTATGCAAGGGCTTGGCCCGTCCCAACTAAGTGTAGTCCAGCTGGTGGGGCCCGCGGTTGACTATGACTCGGCCAGCCGGTCGAGCCAGTGTGGGGGGCGCGGTCTCCCCGACTTCCTGAACTGGAGGTGCCGAGCGGCGTCGCCCTCTTTTCCAGCCGGTCTTCCCTGCATGAGTGGCCTGCGGATGGAGGCCGCGAATCCTCTGTAGTGGTTCCCATGGCCATCGAAACTCATTCCTCCCAGCCAGCTGATGAGCCAACCGGTTTGTCAGCCAAAGGGTCATGCCATGTGCGGGCCATAGTTTTCCGCTACGGGGCGCCAAGAGGCGCCGCGGTTCTTCTGTCTGGCCGGCTATGCCTTGGCCAGTTCTTCTTTAGTCGAGCGGCCCGGTTGCAGGCCGTGGTCATTTCCACCAGTGCCGAACCCGGTTCCGCGGTTATCTAATGAGCCGGCGCGTGACCACCATTATCGCCGCCACCTCTGATCATCATCTCCAAAACATACAAGAATATTCGGAGGGTCGTTGGGCCGTGTTTTTTTGGCTTGTGACCTCCGCGTTAGGAATTCTCAATTTTCCATAAAAGATCACTTGAATTCATCAACTAAAAGAGTATAATTTATTAAAATTAAATTATACAGTCACCCTACCTTGATTTCCAGAGACGAGCACGTCAACGGGCCGCAGAAGACAAGCATTTCAGACGTCTCGCGTCGTACAATATGGCCTCGCGGAGAATATTGTCATAGAGAATGGTGTCTTACCATCAATGATGGAAGTCATTGTCATAGACAGCATCCCTCGAAAGTTGTGTCTTCTAACTTGACGCGAAGATGAAGAAAGGTTGAAGGCATTCCTCAGAATCTTTTTTCGGTTGACAAGAGGATATCGTTCCTTCTGTTCTTCGTTGGAGAGGGATGAATCTCTCTTCCAAATTCTCAAGACTTTTTTCCCAACAAAATATTTTCCATGGAAAATATTTTAATAAAGCTTCCCCATTTTAATATTTTCCATGCAATTAAAATTACAATTAATTAATGTAGTCATTAATCTAGTTGTTTTGGAAAACTCAATGAGAGGGAGGTGGAGAGACTCCACCATAATAAAGGAGTGGGTTGACAAAATAAATGAAGGAGAGTTAAATGGGATTTTATGGGATGTTGATGGATTAGGGGCTCATGTGGGCCCCACCACACTTTTTCCTCTCATGGAAGGTTATGTGGGTGTGGGCCCCACTTCTATCTCCCCCTTGTAAGAATTAACCAACATTTATAAAGAAAATTGTTCACATCAATTTTATTTAACTTATTATAAATCCCCAAAATAAAATATTAACACGCATAAAAAGGAACTGTTGTAAAGGTACCCTTATGCAAATACAGGTGCTGCGAGTTCATCGGTGCCCTTAGATTTCAATTCCAAGCACCTGTTCAAAAGATAGACAAACCTATACGTACGATTACTGGATGTACCCGAAAAAAACATCATAAATTTATTCCGGGAACATTGGGCGTCAGAATCAGGCACCATCAGAAACTTTGGCCTCGTAAAATTCTAAAGAACATAAGAAAAAAAATTCCTTGAAATTTTTGGGTCATTAAAATATAGATAATAAAATAATGATTTATCGTTTTACACAAAAGCATATCTATATTTGTTACTGACTGATGTTAGTGAAAATCAAGGAAAATCTATTAAAGTAATTACCATCATGGTAAGGAGAATAATTTAGTAGACACTATGAGTAGAAAGGATCCCATAATCATATATGTGATGAGGATTGAAAGAGATCCATCATTCATAGACATAAAAATCCTTAACAATGGATCATTAATGGAACTTCATCATACCTTTCTAAAATAACTACTCAATCATCCTTTAATGTGATGATAATTGAGGCCAAAAATATGATGATGAGATATAGGGATGTTTAGTGAATATTCTAGAGTTGAACATAAAAAAATATGGTGTTATAAGGTTTTGAATACAGGTTTTCATCCCATACAAATTAAAACTCTGTAGGGAACTTATTGATGTTGTGCATTTTTCATATTTCTCTATTAATCACAAATGCACAACGATACATAGATATCTGATGAAAATATTATTTTTTGATAATATGAAGTGTGAGATTGTAGAATTTATAACTTGATTCTTCTTATGTAAAATATTTATGGCTAAACTATGGAATACTATGTGAATGATTCACATATTACCCATAACATTATAAAAATGAGATAAAAAACAATGTTTTCAAAATAGTTCAGCAAAATACATCAACAAAGAAATAAAAATATTTGAGTTTTTTACCTATAATTTTCATGTCTTATTGTTTCATTTCTATCTTTGAATAATATATCTCCAAGATAACATAATATGATATATATAAGAGAAGTGGAAGGACAATATGTATTAAAACTTTAGATCTTATTTGTTCAAGATACGAGGTTTACATTGAGGTATATAGAATATTTAATTAGGATTTTGATACAAAGCTATGTTCTATTACATAGAAACACCATCATACATAAGGAGAGTCTAAGAAAAACATTCAAAATCTAGAGGATAATGTTCACACCATTAATGTCATATGATATCAATTTGATATCAAAATAAATCTTATATAGGAAATTTTCAATTACAACTTGTGTTTTAGGTATAATATTATGTTGTCCATCATATATTATAATGGAAGAATATCATGATTTTTGGGATAAAGGAAGATATTTTTTGTAAATACGTTGATTTCATTGAGATATTTGATCACATTAGATGTGTGGCCTTTTAATTACCACTCCCACCGACCCAATATGATGAATACAATGTATTCCATTTATCCCATATAATGATGTACATACCTTTCTAATAATATAAACAGAATCCATTGGTGGTATCATTAAATAATTATATTTCATGTGAGGATTCGATGGTGAGGATATTATATCATAGATAAAATTTTCTTTGAAACAAGATAACTGACATGGGATGTGTACAATGTTAGAACAAAATATTTTAGAAGGAATCACGGGAATATGAAATAGTAATGAAAATTAATTAAAGTTTCATACTATATTGTATGAATATAAATTTCAAGGGATTAATTAAAAAATTGTGAAGCATGTAAAAAAACATTAATAAATGGTATACAATTTATATGAATTATATTATTATTAATTAATTTAATTATAAAAAAAAAAGCACTACATATCATTTTATTATTTAAAAAGATTTTTAAATTGGGACATAATTTATGTTTCTGGATTTAAAGACCGTTAATCATTATAATCATTGATGAAATATTCACTCTATAGTAACTATTGATATTACTATATATTTAGGGATATAATTATAATTCTTTAGCATTGAAAAAAATGTTATGAACTCAAACGGTAGGATTTTACCATTTGGATCCCATTTAATGGATCATCAATGAGAGATATAACCACTATTCATTACATATTCCCATGAAAAATATTATATTTATCAGCTGGAACATGTGTGAAACCATTTATGGGAAACTTTCATGGTTATTACGATCAGGTAACATACCATGTTTGCCCAACCACCCCATGAATGTTCCACCATCGTACCCCTTACCCTTAGTGTACATGCTATTGTAATAAGGGTCTATGAATGAAGACCAAAGTAATCTGACATTTTATATTTTCGATTTTATAAATTATTGACTATATTTATCCCTTTTTCATCATTATGTTAACGAGATATTATTAAAAATGATTTTGATAAAAATTTGATTAGGATATTATAAAATAAAATATTTTTTTGGGAAATATAACATTTCAATTAAAATAGTTTAGTTTATTATTTATATAAAATTTTAAATGATTTTTATTTTTATCAAATTTTCTAAATAATAATTATTTATTTTTATATATAGGATATTATAATTTATGGAAGTCCAATGACAATTTTTAGGGATAAAAATTCATTGCTGTCATAAGAAGTATTATTTTACAAAAAATATGAATGTTAATTTAAAATTGTAAATTATCATATTTATCTAATTATATTGATAAATTAAATATTATTTTTGAAACACCTATTAAAAAAAATATTGAATGTTGAATTTTTCATAAATTTTGTACATAAGTAAAATTCTTGGTAAAATGAAACATGGTATAAATATAAATTTTGTATTATGAAAAAATAATTGTCTATTACATGATATAATAAACACTCTAATAGGGAATAAATGACCTAATATTTTTCAACATTATGAAATGTGTTTTTATGTTATTTGGGTAATTTTAGAAACTCGTAATTAATCCTCCAAAAACTACAATATAATGTGGGGTTAAAATCTATTATTTAATAACATGTACCACTTTCACAACCTAAATGGTTTAGTTTAAATTATTTTAGTTATTATTTGAAAATATTTAATTGAACACATTTTTAGTTGAAACAAATGGAAAAACCATTGTATTTTTTATACTGTTTTTTATCTTATTACATAGAGTCCAAAAACTAAATTTCAAATTGAATAGTGAAAAACCATATATTTTTCTATAAATACCCACCCATTCTATCATTCCCCTTCACATAGAACCCATTTAGAATTATTTTCCTCTCTTAATAAATCTATTAATACTTCACAGTGTGATCAAATATATATAAAATTTCATAAAATGATTTTTGAGGCTCCTTCATAGGGTATATTTTACTCTTCCTATTCATCATTATTCAAGTAAATTATTTTAATTACACCATTTAGTTTCATATTGATAATATTGGAATATAGTTTTTCACATCAATATAAATTCCTTATGATTCCCTGATAATGGGATACCTATTTTCAATCTCATTAAATCATTCCTTGAATCGTTATATACACCCATTGTGATCCCAAAATTATCCCATGAGTTTTTATCCCAAGAAATATTATTTTGAATACTCTCCCAGATTTACACTCATGTGTATTCCCATACATGTAAATATCCCTTATTTTTTGAATAAGTTTATACGTGTAACACAAAATAGGCAATAATGGGATAAAATTGATTAGTGGAATCATTATGTCTATTTATCTATGTGGAACAACAATTAATTTACATTATATAAATTTTCATTGGGGGCCTAGAATTATATAACTCGTGTATGCATTGTTTAAATTTTCTATATCAATAGATTCCATTTATTGTGAATGGGTTTTCACATAAAGAATAATATATTATGATTTTTTAAATTGTATCCTTGAATTATGATTATGATGTCATGTTATATTTTTTTACCACATTCCTTTATTGTATTAATGTTATCAAATTATGTTGTGATTCAATATTCTTGTTTATGTTTCTTACACTTTTATTTCACTATTATATTCCCATCAACACACATGTATTGATTTCATCATGTTATTATATTTTTATTTACTAAACGAGATTTATAGATTTCACCTTTATATGTAAATTCGGTAGATATACCGTATAATATTAAAATATCAATTTAAATTTTTGTTCATGTTATGGAATTTTAAATATTTTTTCATCCCTATAGAATAATATCTTGATATATAAGTAATTATAAAAATTAAATAGTCACCAAAGTCTCCTAGAAATGTATTATGTGTAACATAATCTAGTAAATTCTTGATAATTATATTTAATGATATATATTTTAATAATTAAATTCTAAAATTCACAATGAAAATTTTTATAATTTCATCAATAAATACAATGATTATTCTCCTTATTTTACTAAATATGTATCTAAAATTAAATAATGTGCTTTAATTCATACAACACAATGTGAAATGTCAGTCTCCAGAAAAAAATAAATTCCACACATAAATCTCCATGGCATGTTGTTTTCCATTTCTTCCCCATCTAGAATATCACTCACTCATTGGATAGGTCAATTGTTATAGTTGGAAGATCCATTTTTTCACAATGGTGTAGTTTTATTATAGACAAACAATCAATTTTAATGGATTTTCAAAAGAGTCACAACATGTCAATGCTACAAAAAGAGGAAAAACAAAGAGAGGGTCATGGTGGTATGATGTAGTAAAGGCCACGGGAATCCAAGTGAAAAACAGTCAACACCTCATTATGGAAGGATTAAATATCGGAAAATAATGATAGAAATACCCCTTGAGATACCTTGAATTCTTAGAAGTCAACCAAAAAATTTTCTTCCTAGAAAAGTATGACATATCTCTGTGATGCTGCTCAAAATCCACTTACATTGCCAAATGGTGTGTACTATAGGCCATGGGATGGGTCCGATACCTCACATAGTGATGTACATAATAAGTGAATCTATTTCCACAATAGCAAGATGGACATTATTTTCATTCATAAGAGTAAACCAGTGAGAATATCTGAGGCCTCTACTTGGATGACATCCCCACATCCAAGAGTGCCACAAAAAATCAAGAGCCACTGATCCCATTGGATCCCGAATCACCCCCGCCTCACATCATGAACATGATGTATGACCTGTCCTTGTTCATTATGAGGACCAAATGATGGGGAAATGAGCGTACCCATATTCCATGCTTTCTACAGTTGTCATTGTTCGGAGAAAATGTTGCAGTGTGATGGGAATTGATAGAAAGCGCATCCTGGCATGCATGGAAAAGCCGGACTAGACCAGCCATCATGTACCTAGTTTTGATGATATGACCCTCATGGGATCCCAAGATACCCTTATGTCGGGCCTCTTTTAATTCCTTCCAGATCCCCAGCAGCCAGCCACAAATAGGACAGCCCTAGCAACCCTTTATATACCATTGTTTATTTGTTCACTTGAACCACTCCTTGAGATGACCAAACATGATTCCCCTTGGGAGCCTCACCCCATGATTCCTTCGAACTATTGCAACACTAAATTTTTCCAATCACTTAAATAGAAAAGATGATTAACAGTTTCTGTCTATTCCACCCTATAACATTAGGATTTAGAGGCAATATTCAAACCCTTTCGGGGCCTCCCCATATCTCTTTGTTGGGATTTGAAGCCACCACATGAAATGAAATTAAGTGATTCAAATTAGATAGTTTTTTAGACATCTCGAACAATATTTCATTTTTATAATAAAACAAACTGACCCCATCCTCCACATATTCCAAAAAACCCACATTGGGTTTTTTATTTATCCATGAACATTTAATAAACAAAAACATCCAAAAAAATTTGGTGGACACATGAACCAACATCCACTCTAGTTATATACATCTATAAAATATATTGGATGAGTTTTCCATGATGTTTTATGACATGGTGATGTCTTGATAAACTTGATTGAATAGAAAACACCGAAGACCACTATTTTCAAACCACTTATTCATTATGGGTATGACTCCTATAAAAACTTAATAAAAAACATCCTAAAAATGAATTTTGATTATTTTTAATCCAACAATATCCCACATTGGGTTTGTGGAAAACTCTAGAACACAATATATCTAATCCATAACCCTCAATAACATGCATTAATGATTCATTACTCATCAAATCAAATCCCATGTGATAAAAAATCTATGAAAAAAACATGATTCAAATGAACAGATTGACATGATTACATAAATGAACATATACCACAGAAATTCATCCAATTATCGAACAATGTTATACTATACTAGACCAATAATAGTCTCAAAATATCTATAAAATGTATTATGATATATTTCCCCCTTAATAAATGATTCCAATGTTATAAATTTCCTAATAGGTTGTAGAAGAATATTAAAATATGACAATGAAAATTGAAAAAGTTCTATAACATGAACATGATATAAATTTCCTTGCAGTAGTGGGAATTTATTTTATATATATATATATATATATTTACATGAATTAAATTAGAATCTTATATCCCATCAATGACATGCAAAAAAACAGGGTATTTAATTTGAGATAATATCCAATACGTGTTATTTAGTTGATACAATCTCTAAATTCACAAGTTTTTTTCACCTTCTTCTCTAAATTTTTTTATAATATTTTATTTTTCATGGTCCGTGAATACTGGTTGATATTTTTCTATGTTTATTATCCATAATGTTGTATCAGGTAATCTAAATAGCCAATCCCACTTCAATTATGTCCTATTGAAGATATTGTTTTATTTAAAGTAACTAAGTGAAAGATTGAGTTTCTTTTATGTATTACACCTATAATGTGAATAATAATATGAAATATTAACTCTTATTGGTATATTATATGTAATAAATAATATGGTATAACACACCAACATATGTTTAATTGTAGTCATAAACCAAATATTATAAATCAACATCACTAAATCCCAAATTACTACTGTAACGAAGTACTATTTTAAAACCCCATAACCCCTTATATAATTTTTTTTATTTAAATACTATGTAAATATATTTCATATGAATTTCATTATGTCAATAATGATATTATTTATTTTTACATGAGGAAAAACAGAATATCAGGATGAGTGGTTGTCAATTAATAAAATCAAACAATTTTTCTATAATCTTTCTTATCAACTGCATTAAATTTTCCAAATGTTGATAATTTTTTCTTACTATGTGAATGTGTAGTAAATATTATTGATTCAAAAAAATAAATTTATTTTTCAAAATTCCATTAATTTTTATTCTCCTAAATAAATTTCCCATTATTTCTTCAAATTACTTATCATAGTAGGAAAATGATGAAAATCATTCATTAATGAAATTTCTAATTCACACCTCAAAATGACTTAAATATTATTTAATTGGGTATAATGTGATCTAATAATGATAAAATCATCAATATTAATACGAATTGTCATCAAATTTTATATTTCATTCATGATATATATGTTTTGATAATAATTCCATTAAAAAATCATGTTATTTGAGATATTGAACAAAACACGATTTATATGTTCTCATTGATTTCTTCATCCCATTATAAAAATTCATTAAATAAAACAAATTTAAATAATCTTAATTAAGGATAAATCCTCTCATAAAATCTATTTAGACCTCTACTTTAATATGACATGAAGTAATTTTGAATTAACTTCTATTTAATACACCTAGATTATTTTATCACATCCATGTACAAGAATAATCAAATGGTTTCTAGTGTAACCATAAGTGAAAATATATCATACACATTGAATCCTTAAATCTGGAAACATCCATACAATATCAACCATGGTTCATTTATTTTCACCTTACCATAATAATTTTATATATTTTTTTAGACAAAATTTATTTATATAGAATTCATTTCCTGTGGATTTCTTATATAATTTGATGTTCTGTTTTTATCAAAGTGGTCATGTTTCTTATTCATATTGACCTAAAATCATATTTATCAACATATTAAAAATAATTGGTTCCATAAATGATAATAGATAGAAATATAACAGATAATTTATCGTTATTATTTCAATTGGGACTGGTTTATCTCCCAAAATGTTGTCATCGGTGATTTCATCCATGTTTGATTATTTAAAAATTGTTATCCAAGATTCAATGACTAAATTATTTGAAATATTATAAATTTATAGTAAAACTGTAAATATTACCTCATATACCCAAACATTTAAATAACAATAATCTTCTATGTATAGAAAAAATTCCTTAATAATTATCTCTCCAGAATTGGTATCCTAGTAATGTGCAGCTTATACGTACTCATTTTTAACTAATTTGATATAATTTTTATTAATAATTATTTGAATAATTTTATTTAATAACATATATTATTTTATTTTTCATAAATATCAATGTAAAATAATATAATCTCTCGGATCATTGATATATCTATTATTTTATTTTTTATTAGTGAAACAATTACTTCCAAACACACTGAAATATTTAATTATGGGATTTATTCCATACCATATATCATTTATAGTTTTATTATTTTTTATAAATTGAAATATTCTATTAGAGATATGGAACACTAAAATTAGTTCTTTTTCATAACATTTCATCTTTAATCCCATTTTAATTAACATATTCTAACACATATTGTCTATAATTTAATTTCTTATTTCAAACAATGTATTATATTGAGGAGTTATTTTCACTGAATCCTAATGATGAATTCTATATGTATAAATAAATTATTCCAAATTATATTTTTGGAATTTCCTAAAATTTTATATTTGAACCCTTTTAAAATTTATACGTACTAATGTTTTTACATTCATTCTAATATCTTGGGATAAATTTTAATAGCTTATATCAATGAGATATTTCCATTAAGCATGTAATTATAATGGAATAATTAAAATCATATAATACATTTTTCCATATATTAATTTTTTTAATTTTATAATTTATTTGTATATTTATGATCTCATGTAGTTTTGATTTCATCAACTTCATTGTATTATAGGTGTTTGTTATGATATTCTACTTGTATCAAGAATAAAATTTATGGGTGTGGTCACATATTTTTATTTTAATGTATTGATATCCATAAACCATCAACATATATTCGATTTATTTTTTGTTCATATTTACAAGGAAATTATGATACAACATATTTCTTCTTTCTTGGATAACATACAGAAATTTTTATCCCTAACAATGTAATGATTCAACATTATCAGTATTCTCCATGAAATAACTAAAATGAATCTTTTATTAACTAATAATGTTTTCTTGTTGAACACTAATACAATATCTAAGACAATAAATTTAATTTCACTAATTAGATTATGACGTATTTCTTCAAGAAGAATAATGTCACTTCATCTATGATTATTTTCATTATCATTCATCAGCCCAGATCCAACAATAATGTGATCCTCATTATTTCTAAAAAAAGAACACTAGCTTGATTCTATATTATTCCCATAATGATATCATAATTACTAGTTATGTGAAATTTTTATCCATAGATACAATAAATTAATTTTATCAATCCATTTCTCTCAAGTCGATCTCAGACACTTAGTCCATATCATACATTCTTTTCTTCATATATGAGTGTTATTCTACCAAAATTTATTGTGTATGACCTTCCATTTCATTTAGATCTATTTAATCATTGTTATATTGAAATAGAAGTAATTATTTTTAATTTTAAACCTGATAGATTAACATTCCATTGAACAAATTCCACCATCTTTATTCATTTGGCATTTATTATCATACTCTTGAATCTTAATGAATATATTTATAACAAAAACCATAAAAAATTAATAAGATCAATTAAATTTAAAAGAGATATTTTAAATCATATAAGAATATTTATGTCTAGGTTACAATTTGTGATACATATTTGTATTTAAACTGACATATTGAGTCTTAAAAAATTCCAATAGAAAAACATCTAATTTTCCGTGTTCTCTTTTTATAATTCATGTGTATAAAAGAACACTATTGATGGATGTGAAAATTCACATTCATTTTGGGTGATGATGCAATGGAGATATTCTTCATGATATCATGTTCCATTATATACTTCACTTTTAATTTAATGTTAAATATGTCTGGTATTGGAATATTATATTTTAATGAACCTCTATAAATTTCATTATATTGTCAAATGATATAACTTAAAATTATCCTTCCTATAATGAAAATCCATTATTTGTTTCCAGAATTTTAGATCCAATAAATCAATTTTCATATATGTTATTTATTAATAATAAACCTATAATTATCTATTTTTATATCCTATATATGATATGTTAATATAAATTATATTTTATTTTGGACTCAACATCATTCATAAAATTTTCATAATTTAAATAATTATTATTCTCTCCCCTACTAATAAGTAAAAATTTTCTTATTTATTTTAATTTGTATAATAAATTTATTTACAAACAACTCCATTTTATTTAAAATTAGTTTACCTACTAATAATTTATTTCATCAGGTGGTCCCTTATGTTCATATTTAAGGTTAATTAATCACTCAATCGTACAATTCTCTATTAAAAACCCACTATAATTTGGAATGTATAAAATATAAATTAATGAATCATTATTGATATCTTTGTAATATTAAACCCATTCCAAGTCAAATTATTTAAAATTTAAAATTATCTTGAGTTAAATTTCATTATTTTCCTAAACCATTATTATGTGAATTTTTATCACTTCACTTATTCCCCATCATTCCCTTAAAATTTATTATGAAATAGTATACGAACATGTCATATTACTCCATATCTAATGAAAGAGAGGAAAATATTTCATTTGAACATTATTTTTCAAATTTTAATTTTATATTTTAATAGTGAAATAGATTTTTAAATATCGTATTCTTATTGATACTCCATGATGATGAGTGTACTTATAGAATTTAATGATTTATTATTGTAAAAATCATTCAAACTATATAAAATATCATTATTCATCATTTTTTCTAAAAGTGGATTGATATTCATGTTATTTAGAATGATCTCTTTTTGAACATTTTCATAAATAAATAACACAATAAAATTAAAATTTGGAGGATGTATTTTAATAAATATTTTAACATTACAATCATCGTTGATATATTTAAAAAGGTACATTATATCAACAACAACTGCATTAAATTTATAACAGAATTTATTGACTGTCTTTTTTGAACACATTCACAAGTTTTCATATATGTTCCATAGAACCTATAACATATCATGATTATCATTTTGGTAAAAAAAATAGACATTCAAATGTTTTTCCCATATAATGATGTAGGGTTGTAATGAAACAACATTATTTAAATGTATATGTCCAGATCACCCCTTTGGTCATTAATTTCATTGGAATCCATATCTAATTCTCATAATTCATTTAAATACATAGCTCTATGATCCATCATTTGAGAAATGAACAGTGTGGATTCTTAATATTCATCCATACCCAATGATCATGAATAATTTTATATATAAATCTTCCAAAATAGAATATTATTTCCTTCAATGATATTAATTCAATTGTGGTTGAAATTTTTTTTCTATCTTATACATGAGAGATTATACCCATAAACAAACTACCTTTGATACTACTTATTAATATCAAGTAATTTTAATAATAATTAAGTGGGGGGATTATAATATTATATCAATATATAAATTAAACCTCTATTTTGATCTTGTTCCTTCAACATGAAAAAAATTAAATATCTCCCTCACTATCCCTCTAAGACTATCAACAGAAATAACTAACAAAAATTATTTCACATTATTCAACGTCTCTAGGATACTCCAATGAGACTTCACGATAATGATCCTTTAAAAATATAATTTGAATCATTTTAAAATTTGTAGTGTCTTTATTAACCATTATTTTTTACAACCATGAATAGATAAAAATATCACTTTTCTTTTTTACAAAATAAGTCACTACTCTAGATGTTTTTATCTTATACTTTAATATATTGTGGTTGAAATATAATCCACATATAAAATTTCATTAATGTAAAATTGCATCAATATATTATATAGAATAAATCCCAAAATACCTCATTAATTAAATTTATCATTTTAGATGATATCTAGAATACCCTTAAATATTTCCTATGATGTAATACCCAGATGTTTTTATGAACAATTTTCAATAAATAAATTTATTTCTTTAGTAGCCTCTATTTCACACAATCATTTGATTAAATGAAATAGGATATTACCTTAGTATAAAATTACCATTATATCATAACCATTTGGAAAAAGAGAATAAGTACAACTAACTTATAAAAATGCAATGCGAAATCAATGGCTACATATTATTTATGAAAAATATAAAGGAATTAGTTATTTTTATTTTTTTGTGAATTACTATTGTTAATGAATATCAATATATATATGGTATATTATTAATAAAATATTTTTTATATTCATCTAATGAATATCAATGTCCTTGGCTGTGAACAAACCCCATTTAACGTATAAAACCATATTTTTTTAAAGGATAATTTTACTCTATTAAATTGAGAACAGATTTTAAATTAATAATTTTACACATTAATAATTTTTATATGAAATGAAAAAAAATTCATTTCAAGATTGGAAAAAAATTCATTGGATTAATATCTGATATTGTTTCTGTTAACATTCAACTTTTTATGAATAGGTAAAATACAGTAAATTTTATTGAAACATTGATTTTCATGGAAATAATATATATGGTTAAATTATAGTATTTAATTATTTTAAATTAAATATATAATATATTTTTATCATTCTATGTAATGTATTTAATTAAAATTAATTTTCAATTGAATTCAGATGTAAAAATATTTCAATATTTTGCAATATTTTAACATTTTAAACTCATTCTCTATATGCAATAACATGATTAATTTTTCAGTAATTAATAAAAAATATATTATTTGAAATTTGAAAAATGGACTTTATATTTTTAATTAACAGTTCCAAATTATGTAAATAGATTTATTTTATTTTTCATCATTAGGTTTAGTAACATGGGTACTTTTTATTAATATGGAAAATGGGTAAACAAGGTAATTAAGGGTAACAGATCAATTATAAGATTACCCTAAAACATGTGTTAATATCATAGGATTAGTGTTTTTGACCTACATAAAACTTGGGTTGAAATTATTTCTATTTCGATACATTTGGATGGCATTTAGAATTTTATTTTATTTTATTAAATGAAATAAAAAATATATTTCAATAAAATTATAATAAATTAATTAATTTTAATGTAAGGTTATACTAATGATAATAAACATTATAAATACTAATGTTAATGCTATTTTTCTCTTATATCATGTTAATTTATTATTAATTTTTAGGATAAAAATAATTTCATTAGTAGCTTATATATTAATGGTTTATAAATTGTTTAATTAATGACATATCAATAATAATATTTAAATTAAAATAATATTACCCATTAAAAGATCCAAAACATGAAAAATTCATATTTTTAGAGTATATCTCTTCCATAATCATCCAATGGTCGAGTTTTGGACCATTTATGGCCATATAAAAGTGAATATGAGTCTTATATTATTTTATTTAAATTGATCTCAAAGTTGTTACATTCATTATTAAATAAGTATAAAATTTTAAATTATTTGACATAAAATATACTTATGAAATACATTAGATTCATATTCATCATATATTTTTATTTTTATTTTTATTAAGAAAAATATAATCATAAATAATTACAAAAAAATGTTTTAATAATAATATTATTAAGAGAATGATCAAATAATTCTAATTTAAAAAGTTAAATTAAATATAATTTGGGATAATTAACATATCTAATAGTTATATAGAATACTTTGAAAAAATATGAATATTATAAAACGGTGGTGTCACAACCCGTCCTCGGGGCCCGTGCCGTGACTACCACAAGCCCGCCTTCCATAGGCTAGAGGTTGGCGACTAGCACCAAAGGCGTAAATCCCGATAGCTGGGAAAGAATTGCCTTTATAAAAGTAAACAAAACACCACAGAGTATAAGAGAAAGTAAAACACTAAGTACAAAGAGATGTGATGAAAAGTAAATGGGCTAGAATACAAACCCAACTGACGGTACAACAACAACTGAACAAAAGTAGAACAGAAAAATACAACAGCTGGAAGAAAGGAAGCAGCTCCTGGGTCGTCCTTCTCGGATCCTAACTGAAGGGTATGTATAGATAGATTCCTGAACGCTCTCACCCGTCAACCTCCACCGGGTGTCGTCTCGTCGTGTAGTCCACCTCCGGGTTCTGACTCGTCGTGTAGTCCACCTCCGGGTACCATCCAGTCCTCGAACACTCGGCCTCCTTCAGCACTGCCCGTCGTCTGCAACCAACACAACGAGGTGCGGGCATAGCCTGTGAAGGGGTGAGTATAACGTTATGCAGAAGGGAACCTGAGACCCTCAAGGTCTCACTAAAACTAACTAGGATAACCACAAAGAATATCTCAACAGATAACCTCTACTTAGGTATATGCCCATACATATACCTAAGATATCAAGTAACCCATCTCAATCATGAGGTAACACAAAGATTATGAAATCAACGGATAACCACTACCCAGGTATATGCCCATACATATACCTAAGTTATCAAGTGACCCATCTCAATCATGAGCTAACACAAAGATTATGAAATCAACAGATAACCATTACCCAGGTATATGCCCATACATATACCTAAGTTATCAAGTGAACCATCTCAATCATGAGGCAAACACAAAGTCATAGACTCAGCTCAAACCAGGATTTTATTTATCAAAACCATAACTGCTGAAGAGCTCCGTCTCTGGAGTGTACAGTGGTCCTGTCACGACTCCGAGGTACTGCTCACTGATCCATGTCTCTGATGTACTGCTCCTGTCGAGTATCGCGGGTCTGCTGCCAAATATTGGGCGCTTCGTCCACTGTGGGTCGGCCCCCAAATACCGGGCGCTCCCCCTAATAGCCTAGAGTGGTACTCATCTGGTTGAGTACCGCGGGTCTGCTGCCAACTACCAGGCGCTCCGTCCGCCGTGGGTCTTCCGCCAAATACCGGGCGCTCCGTCCACTGGGCTAGTCGACTCACTCCAAGTCGAGTCGGTCAAGCAGTCGTCAGGTCTCGGTCGTCTACACGGTCTCCGTACTCCGCATGCTCGTCTCTGGGAGGGCCCACTACACGAGCTACAGGTCGATACTCCAATTATCTCAAAGTACCACAAAGAAGTATCTCCAAGGACCGCCTCGTCATAGGGGTCTCAACGCAACAGACGGCGTGTCAATCGGACACCCGGTATGTGAGTTATTATCCTTTTCGTCCCAGGGGCCCGGTTGGTTTCGTGTACGAACCAATCCGGCCGTAACTCAATTATACCCCGAACACTCCTAGGGTATACTCATAGGGACCGTTTCTCAACGTGATCACCAACGCCGCTGACGGTTCGTCAAACGGACATCTGGTCTGAATGATATCAGCTTTTCCGTTCTAGGGGCCCGGATGGATTTCGGGTAAAATCCAACCCGGCCACTATCCAAAAGCAACCAAAACTAGGGCGAAGTATTCCAAATGTTCTGTCTCATCAAGAGGGAAACAACGAGACAGACGGCGCGTCAATCGGACGCCCGGTCTGTGAGTTATTGGCTTTTTCATTCCAGGGGCCCGGTTGGTTTCTTGAGCGAACCAACCCGACCGCACTCCGACAGCATCCAAACCTCGAGTAGAGTAATCCAAAAGTTCCGTTTCATCATGAGAAAACCAACAAATTCGATGGCACGTCAATCGGACGTCCGAAGCTCAAGATATGAGTGTTTCCGCTCCGAGGGCCCGGTTGGTTTCGTATCCGAACCATCCCGGCCGAACCCAAAGTTCTCCAAAACCTTGAGTATATTATACCGAAAGGACCGCCTCGATCCAAGGATCACATCTCAACTGACGGTTCATCGATTGGAGGTACGTAGCCCAAGATATGGGCGTTTGAACCAACTCAGTACGAAAATAGGGGGTCTGGGCCCGGCCCGGCCCGACCAAGTACCCCCTGGGTCGGCCGAACCGGGTTGCCCCGGACTGGGTGGTGACCCGACCCGATGACCCGGCCCGGCCCGACGACCCGTCCTAGCCCGAAAGCCCGGTCCGGCCAGCGGCGCGGCGGCACAGCGGTGCGGCCAGCGCGGCCAGCGTGCTGCGCGAGCGCGTCCAAGGGAGGGGCTTCGCCCCTCCATTAATACGAACGGCGGCCCCCATTAAGGGGTCACGCCAAGTGCAACTCGGGGGGTGTAACCCCCCGTCTTTTCCCCTGTAACGGCCGGCCAACGCAGGTACGGCCTGTTTCTCACCGCGGGACCCCGCGGTCCCGCACCGGCGGCCGGGGTTCCGGCCGCCTCCTTCGTGTTCTCCGCCGGCCGATTTTTCCGGCCGCCACTTCCAAGATGGCCGTGAATCCGTCCAACATGGCGTGACGGAGCCGTGCCCTTCCGCCGCGGCCTGACTTCGGCCGTGGCCTTGTTCGCAATCCTGGGCGCGGCGCGACAGCGTCGCGTTTCTTCGCCGTGGCCCGCATCGTTCACGTCTCCTTTCGCTCAAGCGTGGTGCAACGATGCATTACCATATTTTCTAATCAAAACTGAAGAATATCAAAGGGGGGAGGGGTATCGTCCGTGTTTGTGCGGACCGATCCCCTCCCATTATATCGATAGCAGTTGGCCGAAACATAAAACATTTAACCTTTACAATTTTAAATTAAATAAAAATTGGAACATGGCCGTCAGATTTATCTTTCATATTCAAAGGAAAGAATCACCAACATAAAATAGTCGAACCCCTACCTTGGGTATAAGCCGATCGGAAGGAGGCGTCATCGTTCGAGGTTCTTCGCGGTATGGCATCGCGAGGATGACGACGTCGAAGGGGGATGTCGGCGTTTGTCCGACTTGAGGGAAGGCGAAGCCGTCGTCGCTCGCTACCCGATTCCGCTTCCGAGCTTGTTCGTCAATCCATTGATGATGAAGGGGAAGAAGAAGATCCGTTGAAGAGTCTCACCGTGGAAGGGGAAAAATTCCGTGGAAGGAATACGAGCGTTCTTCGTCAGAGGTGGCGCGTTCTTCGCGTTCTTCGCGTTCTCCGGCGAAGGAGGAGGAGGAGAGGAAAACTCAGCGCAACGATTCCCAACCCAAAAATAAAATGAGGCTAAGGCCTTATATTATTGCTTTCCGCCAATGATTTCAAATTTCAAACAACGTAAAACTCAAAATTAATTTCAAGTGCGTTGAATAATTTAATTGATGGGTTAGAGAAATTATGGGGAGGGTGGAGCGTTATGCAATAATAGAAGGGGGTTTTAGAAAGTCGAAATGGGTGAGGCTCGTGCGGGCCCCGCCTATTTAATCCTCTCGAGGGAGGTTATGCGGGGGTGGGTCCCACCAACATAACCTCTCATGAGAGGTTATGGTGTGGTCGCCCCCACCTCAACCCCCCTTTTGTGGTTTTAACCTCCACTTGGTGGTTTTAACAACCACCAATAAAATTGTTTCACAATTTTATTTGTTCCTCAAAAATTTAACTTCTCCACTCGAGAAAAGGAAACAGCAGTGAAGGTTCCCTTAATCAATAACTGGTGTTGCGAGTTTAACGGTTCCCTCAGATTTCAATTCTGAGCACCGGTTCAAAAGATAGAAAATCCCGCTCGTTTGTTCACTGAACGTACCCGAGCTAAACTTCAGAAATTAATTCCGGGCACACCGGGCCTCGGAATCAGGCGCCGTCAGAAACTGTGTTCTTGTAAAATTGAAAGAAATATAAGAAAAAAATTTCCTTGAAATTTCCGGGTCATTACATTACTCCCACCCCCAGGGCTTTACGTCCCCGTAAAGCTTCAACACAAACTAGGGTAACAAAAGCGGTATTGATCACGTACCTGAGCCTTCCGCTCCCATGTGCTTACCTGGAGGTTCCGTACTTCCAAATAAAGCACACCCGAGGAATCGATCGTCCTCATAGGATCCACTCCTGTCAATCCTCGATCCCCACTATATCCTCCGTGAAAGACACATCATTGCCATCTTCCAGCTCCTCATGGTCGATGATATGCGAAGGGTCGAGCACGTATATCTTCAGTTGAGATATGTGGAAGTCGTTGTGCACCTGGTGCAACTGTGGTGGATGGGTCCAGCAGTAAACCACCTCTCCTACCCAGCTGAGGACCTAGAAAGGTCCGTTGAACCTCAGAGTTACCATGCCGCCTTGGACACATCTTCGTAAACCTCGTCGAGGTGAAACCCGTATAAGGATGTGATCGTCATCCTCAAACTCTAGAGGCCTCCAATTCCTATCAGTATAAGGCTTCTGTCGGCCCTGTGCTGTCCTCATCCGCTCTTGGATGACTTGGACCTTCTCTAGTCTCACAAGAGCTGCTATGATTTCTTATTTTCCGATAAGAGAAATCTGGTCTCATCCCCTGGATGAACCACATTCATTGCCTAATACAGTCAATCCTGACATGAATGATGCATTCATGCCATGGATGACGTCGTAAGGCCTCGACGTAACTACCAAGAGATCCAACTGTCACTCTCGCCTCCAAGGGTCGAGTCACACTGTCGGCATCAGTGTGTGGTCACTAGGTCTCCTTAAGTAGAAATCCCGAAAGTGAGGGTCAATTCAATAGTCTAAACCGAGACCACTGAGTATAAACCAAATAAAAAAGGAAAGGAAATCAAACGTTACAAAGATAAGTGTCTTTTCATTATTGCAGCTCTTAGTACAAAGACAAAAATGTAACAACAACAAAAATAAAAGCAACGTGATCAATAGCATCTAGGTCTGGAGCTAGTCCCTCTCCTATCCATCTTCTTCTAGAGCTCCATGACCATAGGTCTCAGCATCCTAAAGCTGAGCTCTCCCATGTCCTCCTGTCCCCTGCGGTCGGGGTGGTCCTCCTGGTGGTGGGGGTGGAAACACCACGAAGCGTCGTCCACCTCCAGTTGCACGACCATCTCCTCTTCCATGGCCGCCTGCTCCTTGTGGTCTTCCCTGATCGAACATCTGCCTCTGCCTGGGAGGTTCTTCATTTAACTGTATGTCATCTGCATGGCGGGTCGGACAGTCACGTGCCATGTGACCAATTCCGCCGCAGGAGTAACATTGTCCATTGTCAGCACGTCTGGCTATGACTCCACCCCGGTTCCCCCGTACAACTGAACCTGAGTCGTGTAGTCGGCCACCGGTAGGTCTGGTCCTCTTGGACCTCTGTGTCATTTTTATACTGTCTGCTGTAGAAGACTCTGCCGCAAGCTGGCTATTGGTGGGTCGTGCTTCTGGAGACTGCTCAGCAAGGAAACTCTCCACTAAGTGGGCTCTCTCCAACACCGCTGTCTGGGTCAGAATGCTGTGAGAAACAACAGAAGCTCTAATCTCCCTCCTGAGCCCCTGCTCGAAGGTTCGGGCCCTGAAGAACGGGTCCTTCACCATATCTGTGGAGTAGCGTGAGAGTTCTGTGAACCTCACAGAATACTGTGCCACTGTCATGCTGCCCTGCTGCAGCTGAAGTAGCTCCTGTATATGCACCTCTCGAAGGGTGGCTGGTACAAACTCTTCCCGGAACAGGCTTTCGAAGTCTGCACAACGAACTGTCGCTTCATCATGCATATAAAGAATCAAGCTCCACCATCTGCCTACTGATGCCTGAAGAAGGTTGGTGGGAAGGATCACCATGAAGTCAGCCGACGTCCCCACTAGCCTAAAAACTCTCACCACAGCCTCCAGCCAATCCTTAGCCACCTGCGGGTCCGACCCTCCCTGGAACCTGGGTGGCCTCTGCTGCTGGAACTCGTGCAGTGCGCTCATGCGACGTGAACCCTATGCTATTGGGGCTGGTGGCATCGGTGGACCAACGGTTAGTAGTACCGCTGGTGGCTCCGCTGGTGCCTCAACTGGGATAGGGCCATGTACTGATGCCACGTCGCTCGGCGGGCTGTCAGTACGTACCACTCTCAGGGCACTAACTGGTCGTCCACGGGGAGGCATCCTGAAAGGAACAAACATGACACGGTCAAAAGACTTATACCTGGTGAGCTGATCTGGTTTGAGCTGATATTTAAATAAAAACTTCTGGAAACGCACACACAATCAGTGTTTTTGTGCACAAAGTCGGAAATCAGTTGTCAGGGTCCTGGTGTACGGATACGTCGGCCGCCCGCACCAACACTGGATTCCCTGAACTGAAGACCACACTCGGTACCCTTAACACTATTTCTTCACAGAAAGAAAACATCAGAGTTATAAGTTCTGCAGTAGAACTGACTCCTCTGATAACAATTTTTCACGACCCGTCCTCGGGGCCCATGCCGTGACTACCCCAAGCCCGCCTTCCATAGGCAAGGGGCTGGCGACTAGCACCAAAGGCGTACATCTCGATAACTGGGAAGGCATTGCATTTATAAAAGAAAAAAAAACACAACAGTGTACAAGAGGAAGTAAAACACTAAGTACAAAGAGAAGTGCTGAAAAGTAAATGGTCCAGAATACAAACTCAACTGAAGCTACAACTACAACTGAACAAAAGTACAACAGAAAAAGACAACAACTGGAAGAAAGGAAGTAGCTCCTGGGTCGTCCTTCTCGGATCCTACCTGAAGGGTAGATACAGATATCCTCCTCAACGCTCTCGCCCGTCAACTTCCACCGGTTGTCTTCTCGTCGTGTAGTCCAACTCCGGGTACTAACTCGTCGTGTAGTCCACCTCTGGGTACCGTCCAGTCCTCGAACACTCGGCCTCCGTCAGGACTGCCCGTCGACTGCAACCAACACAACGAGGTGCGGGCATAGCCCGTGCAGGGGTGAGTATAACGATACTCAGTAGGGCCCCCGAGACCCTCAAGGCCTCACTAAAACTAACTAGGATAACCACAAAGAAGATCTCAATAGATAACCTCTACTTAGGTATATTCCCATACATATAGCTAAGTTATCAAGTAACCCATCTCAATCATGAGGTAACACAAAGATTATGAAATCAACGGATAACCACTAACCAGGTATATGCCCAGACATATACCTATGTTATCAAGTGACCATCTCAATCATGAGGTAACCAAAAGATTATTAAATCAAAGGATAACCACTATCCAGGTATATGCCCATACATATACCTAAGTTATCAAGTGACCCATATCAATCATGAGGCAAACACAAGGTCATAGACTCAGCTCAAACCAGGATTTTTATTATCGAAACCGTAACTGCTGAATAGCTCCGTCTCTGGAGTGTACAGTGGTCCAGTAACAACTCCGAGGTACTTCTCATTGATCCAATTCTCTGAAGTACTCCTCCTGTCGAGTACTGCGGGTCTGCTGCCAAATACTGGGCGCTCCGTCCGCTGTGGGTCTGCCACCAAATATCGGGCGCTCCCCCTAATAGCCTAGAGAGGTATTCCTCCGGTCGAGTACCGCAGGTCTGTTGGCAACAACCAGGCGCTCCGTCCGTCGTGGGTCTGCCACCAAATACCGGGTGCTCCGTCCACTGGGCTAGTCGACTCACTCCAAGATGAGTTGGTCAAGCAGTCGTCAGGTCTCATTCGTCTACATGGTCTCCATACTCCGCACGCTTGTCTCTGGGAGGACCCGCTCCACGAGCTACAGGTTGATACTCCAAGTATCTCAAAGTCCCAATAAGATGTATCTCAAAGGACCGCCTCATCATAGGGGTCTCAACGCAACAGACGGCGTGTCAATCGGACACCTGGTCTGTGAGTTATTAATCTTTTCATCCCAGGGGCCCGGTTGGTTTCATGTGCGAACCAATCCGGTCATAACTCTACTATACCACAAACACTCATAGGGTATACTCATAGGGACCGTTTCTCAATGTGATCACCAACGCCGCTGACGGTTCGTCAAACAGACGTCTGGTCTGAATGATATCAGCTTTTCCGTTCCAGGGGCCCTGTTGGATTTCGGGAACAATCCAACCCAGCCACTATCGAACAAAAATCAAAACTTGGGTGAAGTATGGCAAAAGTTCCGACTCATCAAGAGGGAAACAACGAGATAGACGGCGCGTCAATCGGATGCCCGGTCTGTGAGTTATTGGCTTTTTCGTTCCAGGGGCCCAGTTGGTTTCGTGAGCGAACCAACACGACCACACTCCGATGGCATCCAAACCACAAGCGGAGTAAGACAAATGTTCTATTTCATCAAGAGGAATCCAACAAAGTCGACGACATGTCAATCGGAAGCTCAAGATATGAGCGTTTCCGCTCCGAGGGCCCGGTTGGTTTCGTATCCGAACCATCCCGGCCGTACCCAATGTTCTCCAAAACCTTGAGTATTGTATACCGAAAGGACCGTCTCGATCCAAGGATCACATCGCAACTGATGGTTTATCGATCGGAGGTCCGTAGCCCATGATATGGGCGTTTGAACCAACTCAGTCCGAAAGTAGGGGGTCTGGGTCTGGCCCGGCCCGACCCACTACCCCCTGGGTCGGCCGAACCGGGTCGACCCGGCCTGGGTGGCAACCCGGCCCGACGACCCGGTGCGGCCGACGGCGCGGCCAGCGTGGCGGTGCGGCGATGCGGCCATCGCAGCCAGCGCGCTGCGCGAGCGCGTCCAAGGGCGGGGCTTCGCCCTTCCTTTAATTCGAACGGCGGCCCCCATTAAGGGGCCGCGCCAAGTGAAACCTGGGGGGTGTAACACCCCGAAATTTCCCCTGTAACGGCCGGCCGGTTTCTCGCCGTGGGACCCCACGGTCTGGCGCCTTCCGGCGCCGGCAGCCGGGGTCCGACCGCCTCCTTTGTGTTCTCCAGCGGCCGGTTTTTCCGGCCGCCACTTCCAAGATGGCCGCAAATCCATCCGGCATGGCGTGATGGCACCATGCCCTTCCACCGCGACCGGACTCCGGCCATGGCCTTGTTCGCAATCCTCGGCGCGGCGCGACGACGTCGCGTTTCTTCATCGTGGCCCGCATCGTTCACGTCTCCTTTTGCTCAAGCGTGGTGCAATGATGCATTACCATCTTCGCTAATCAAAACTGAAGAATAGAAAATGGGGGAGGGGTATCAGCTGTGTTTGTGCGGACCGATCCCCTCCTATTATATCGATAGCAGTTGGCCGAAACATAAAACGTTTAACCTTCACATTTTTAAATTAAATAAAAATTGGAACATGGCCGTCAGATTTATCTTTCATATTCGAAGGAAAGAATCACCAACTTAAAATAGTCTAACCACTACCTTGGGTATAAGCCGATCGGAAGGAGGCATCATCGTTCGAGGTTCGTCACGGTATGGCGTCGCGAGGATGATGACCTCGAAGGGGGATGTCGGCGTTTGTCTGACTCGAGGGAAGGCGAAGCCGTCGTCGCTCGCTACCCGATTCCGCTTCCGATCTTGTTTGTCGATCTGTTGACGATGAAGGGGAAGAACAAGATCCATTGAAGAGTCTCACCGCAGAAGGGGAAAAATTCCGTGGAAGGAAAACGAGCATTCTTCGTCAGAGGTGGCGCGTTCTACGCATTCTCTGGTGAAGCGTTATGCAATAATAGAGGGGGGTTTTAGAAAGTTGAAACGGGTGAGGCTCGTGCGGGCCCCACCTAGTTTATCCTCCCGAGGGAGGTTATGCGGGGGTGGGTCCCACCAACATAACCTCCATTGAGAGGTTATGGTGTGGTGGCCCCCACCTAAACCACCCTTTGGTGGTTTTAACCTCCACTTGATGGTTTTAACCACCACCAATAAAATTGTTTCACAGTTTTATTTGTTCATCAAAAATTTAACTTCTCCACTCGAGAAAACGCAACAGCGGTGAAGGTTCCCTTAAGCAATAATCGGCATTGCGAGTTCAATGGTGCCATCTGATTTCAATTCCGAGTACCGGTTCAAAAGATATAAAATCCCGCTCGTTCGTTCACTGAATGTACCCGAGCTAAACTTCAGAAATTAATTCCGAGCACATCGGGCCTCGGAATCAGGCGCCGTCAGAAACTGCGTTCTTGTAAAATTTCAAAAACAATTATGAAAAAATTTTCCTTGAAATTTCAGGGTCTTTACAGGTGGGTTCAAATATATCTTGTTATATTAATTTTTTAAAAATAAATTAATTGAATTGGGTCAAAATATATACTATTGATTGTTTATCAAAATATTATTTTATTAAATTGTTGAAAAATAATTGAACATTTTTTCAAAATTTTTAATAATTAAGATATTTTATAAAATGGACTAATGTATTTATACTTGATATATATATTACATCAAATAAGTAAATATTACAACCTTTTAATATTTAATTATTTGTTACCCTAATGAAAAATTCAATAGAATAACTATGTGTTATTCGAAAATACAATATTTAAATTTATTAAAATAGATGACATAAATTTATTGGATTATATTATTACAACCATATACCATCTAATATTCTATATTGATATATTTTGGATTTTTTTCTACGGTTTTATTTTATTATAAATAATTATTTATGGAGTTTGAAAAAATCATCCTCGCCTCAAATATAAAAGGAAACCACCTCCCTCACCTCTTTACATCACATTAAGCTTTCTAGTATGGTTATTACATGAAATGATTTCTTATTGAAGTCCATATTTAAATTATACATTTTATTTTCATCTTTAAATACCATCTCTACTGGTCTATGAAGAGCTTTAGAGGAAGCATGTTGAGGAATATGTTATCTCTTCTACCTTGTTATTAAAACTACATTTTTATTCTACATACTCATAATTAGTTGTTTAATAATAGAATATTATCATTAGTTTAACTCATATACAGAAATGTAATTATATTTATGAAAAAACATATTCCACCATTTATATATCAAACGAAAAATGAAAACACCACGCATGTGTACGTATGACTTTCCGTCTCCAAGTCGTAGTGTGATCTATTATTCACCACCACCAGACATGGATGGGTATAATGATCCAAATAATAACTATATATAAATATAATAACACGATTCTAATTCTTGAATATTATACACCATCCAATTTAGAACCATTCAATAATAATGGGAATGATATCTTCACCATTGTTTACTTACGGCCTACCCTCTCCACTATGCGATGTGATTCGTTCTAAATGATTTTAATTAAACCATTATTATATAAATCAATAAAATTAATAAATATGATATATATTATACTAATATCATTTGGTAAATGATATAACTATTACTCATTAAATGTATCATGAAATTATTTGTCCAAACTAGCATAATAACATAAGGTAGTTAATATTAGAATAATTAATGATAATGTTATGTTAATAATAAAAGGAATACATTATGATCATATAGGATATCATGAAAAACTAAAATGATTATATAATATGTCAATAACATTACTGGAATAATTTTACAAGAGGTTCTGATACAAATGGATGATATCAGACCCATGGTAATCGATAATTTTTCAATCTCATTATTATTTGATATGGTTTATATATAAGTATTTACTAGGTATATTTATCATCCACACCCCTGTTTACTAATTATTTAATTTTATTTAAATTTTTTTTTTAAAAAAAATTAATTTTACCTTTTTTTTAATTTTTATTAAACATATTGATATGATTTTTTTACGCTATCTGATACGAAGTACCTTTTGACTTTTCCAGCAAAAGTATGAAGATAATGTTTTTTATCTTATAGAACAAGAATAGATTTTTATGTCTTAATAATGAATTATTTAAATGATTATTCCTTTACATTAACTCAATTTAATTTTAAAATATATAATTTTTTATAAATTTATGTCACATTTAGAGAAAAGAAATCATTTTTGAAGAAGAAAGTATATTTTCCTCTTGAATTAATTTCAACTGTTTTATAAAAATAATATTTTCCATCTATGATAATGCTATTTCAATAGGTTTATGTTTCTATACCTATTATTTATATAATTTTATTTTGTTAATGAGGTAATTATATTTTATATAGATGATGTTATGGTGTAATGATGTTTATGAAACCCGTTTTATTTCTTGTGTTATGTTATTATGAGTGGTTTATTATTTTGTGGAATATGAAATAATTATTTAATAATGGGATTTTTGGGACATATATGTCCCTATAATTAAATGGGTAATGATTTATAACTCATTATATTGATATTAATGGAATGATGCTTAAATTTGGTTCTGTAATATAGGGCTAGAACAACAACTAATCTAAGTTTAGTTATTGGCATTTTCCTCTATGATTGTCACAGCCATGATCCTTGAATGATATGAAATTTTTTCTATGATATTGTGTATTACAACAAACAACATGTATTATTACATGAATTTTGGGATTATTACCATTAATTATTTTTTACTTTTATCCCATGATGTGATATCATAATCACTAATATGCAGGATAATATGTTCAAATGATATGTTTTTATTTTATATGGTTATGCTATGATTATTATTTCCCTTGTTTACCAATTCTAAGAATTTATCTCACCCTTTATATTGATTGATTTACCTAGGTCCAAAAGAATGATATTAAGTATGATATATAAAAAATGTATCTCTTTATGAAGAAATAAGTAGGAGAAAATGTAGAAGTTTTTCAAATAGTTGTTTCTATTTCCCAGTTTTTAAATTCATCATACCAATATAGTACTTTCATAACATTATTAAATTTTATAATGAATATAATTTAATTTTGAATTATTTTCAATGTATTTAATGTATGGGTTTTTATAGTTTTTATCAAATTAATGGTATATTTTCTCATTGGAAACAATGATTTTAAATACATAGTAAGAACCCAAAGGTTATGTCTTTGAATAGGATAAAATCATAGTATTGTAGAAATGACCCTTAATAAAATATAATAAAACCTATTGTGTCCTGAATTGAAATTTTCTTATTTATTATGTGGTTTTCCTATTATGATTAGTGTTTCTCACACTATCATTCAAGGTTTCAGTCAATGATAGAGACTGATGGAACCACGTAAATGTATAATGTTACAGTAAATGCAATGATTTTACTCCTCAGAAAATAAATTTAATGGGAGTTTGAATGAAAACTATTTTGGCGTTGTACACACTGATTTATCAAGATATGAATCATTTAGGACTTCCATACAACTAATGAAGAGAGAAAAATTCTATTGTGTTCATTAGGAGGCAGTTGTCACCTTCTTCTAGTGGATCTTATGATACTATTGTATCTGAAAAATGGATTTGTACCACAGAAATGAAATTTTCAGTTATTCAATGTTTTGATCCTAGAAATTTAATCTTATTAGTATGTTTTTTGGAATGTGAATATTGATTAATGGTAAAATATTATCATGAATATGTGGAAACTAGATAAATTTAGTCCATGTTGTGGGGTGAGTTCAAGAAATTATTTTACAATAAGTACAATCATCGTATTCATCCAATAAATATGGACAAGGAGTTACTTGAACATAATAAAAATGGTGATGAATCTGTTGTTACCTGCAAATAAAATTTTACAATACATTCAAGGTACGATTATGGTATCATTATCCAGCAAGGGAGTAAAATTGATTTATAATTTTGTATTGTAAAACCAAGTACTTAAATGGAATTATCCATAAGGTTCATTAATAGATATGAGGAACTCGTTTGATGTTCTCTGAAAGATGATATGGATATTGGAGTAACCCATCACTCCTATGGGTATTATAAGAATGGAAAAATGGAATTCAAATGAATAATTAAAGACCACCCTGAAAAGATGATGAATTTTCACCTATACTCAATGTGTGGAATGAAACATGTGTTTTATTATTTTAATTACACTTGTAAATATAATAAGGGTGAAAAATAATGTCACCCATTCGTTGAAATTCGATGTGATGGGAAAAATATGTCTAAATATGCGAGTAGTGATATGGATACACTGAATGCATATCCTACACGTCAATTTTACATGTACAGTGAAATATGGAATTATTCCAGTCACTTCATTACAATAATAATTATTAATGATAATCTAAGATACAAAATTCATAAGTTAAAAGACAAATTAAAGTCAAATGAAATCACTATTGGTGATGTGGAGTACGATAATGAAGTGGTAAAAGTTACACTTTCATTCCACTCTAATGTAGAAAATATTTTCTATGATTCTGGATCCACTGAATTTTTAATTTATGAATAACATTACTATGTATATCACTATATTAAATAAACAATTATATGTTGGGTTAGATGTGAAATCTCCTAATGTCACAATAGTCTCATCAATCGTTTAGATTTCTTCTCTAATTGATGTTTCTTGGAATTTTCTTCCTGCAAATCTAGTGATCATTACTATAGTATAATATGATGTGATTCATGGCATGGATTGGATTTATATATATGGATCTCATATAAATTTCCATAGAAGGAATGTCATATTTCGTTTTCATGATCAATCTATTATCATCTATTGATGAATGGAGGAATATAAATTTAGAAAAGAAACTTTATCCATCTTACGTGTCTTGATTGCTATAAATGAAGGTAATTTATTGTAGATGTATGGGGATAATATCATGATAAATAATAAATCCATTGTATGAGATTTGTTTTATATATTTGTATAGGAACCTCCAGGTTTTCTACCAAATTTTATGTTGAGTTTTCAATATAACTCATAATGGTGAGATTCCTATTTCAATGAAACCATATAATATTTCCCCAATTGAGTTACTGTAATTGAATAAGTACCTCCAATTGAATCTTCTTATGTGATTCATATTACCTAGGGAATCACCTTGGGGATAACATTTTCTATTTTTTATGAAGATATATGAATCAATGAGTCCCTATATTGACTATTTTGAACATAATTACATCACTATTAAGAAAAAATATAACCTTCAATGCATTGATGACATATTCGTCCATATACATATTACACAACCATTTTCCATGATTTATATTCATTTAAGATTTCATCAATTAAATATCAAGAAGGAGGACATAAAAAAGATGACATTCCATAAATGGTATAGACACTATGAATTTATAGTGATTCCTTTTGGTTTTACTAATTCCCCCATGATCATCATGGATCTAAAAAATAGAGTCTTTAGAGACTATATTTATTTTTATGTGGTATTATTTTTAGTTGATAATCTTGTCTATAAAATTAGCATGCATGAACATCAAGACCACTTGATAAATGTATTGAAGAACATTGTAAATGATATGTTTTTTTAAAATTTACCATGTAGTAAATTTGGATTCAAAATGACACATTTTGGGGTTATAAAATCATAAGTTATGGGATATCTCTGTATCAATCAAAAATATATTTTATTGATAGTTGGCATTGTCCAAAAATAGAAATTGATATCCGATGTTTTCTTTTTTTGGATGGATATTATCAATGTTTTGTGAAATATTTTTCCTTATGTTCTAATAAACTAATGAAGTTGAATCAGAAAGGAGTTTATTATTTATGAATGGTGTAATGCGAAGATGATTTCAAAGAGTAAAATAGAATGTTATCCAGTGCACATGTGCTCACACTACCTTGTATTTGAGAAAGGTTTTCTCGTATATAGTGTTTCATACAATAAGGGTTTGGTATGTGTTCTAATACAAAATCATAATGTTATAGATTTTGACTCATAGAATTTGGAAATCCTTGTGATAAATCACTAAACTCAATATTTGTAGTTAGCTATGGTAATCGTTACATTAAATATCTGGATGAATTTTAATTATGGTTAATGGTGGGATATTTATACTGATCAAAAAATTGTAATGTATATTTTCACACAAAATGAGTTGAATATGATATAAATAAGACGATTGTTGTTGACTATAGATTATGACTACCCAATAAATTACCTCCCTATGAATGAGAACAAGGTGGTAGATTCTTTGAGGCGATAAGACCATGCTAGCCCATCCATGATGGGGACACAAAATGTCCAATATTTATGTATTTGAAAAGTATCGATTATGAAATTTTTATGGATATGGGAGAAATATTTTCTTTCTAAAATGAATTTTCAACCATCTATTCATGTGAAGATGAAAGAGATGTAGAAGAAATATATAGAGACAGAAAAGAAGGTAATAAATGTTTTTGAATTCAACCTTGATTTTGATAGAATAACATGTTTTAGGAATTGCGTTTTTATTTCTCCAACAATAGAATTAATGACACATCTATTGGATGAGGATAAAATATCTTCATTCACAATTTTCCCTAGAAGCACAATTATGTACTTGAACCTGAAATAGTATTTATGGTGTGATTGAATAAAAGGAGATATTTTTGAATATTTTTCTCAATGCTTGGTGTGTAAGAATGTTATGGTTGAGATACAGAATTATAATTGGTTGTTACAAACTTTACCCATATTCAAATGGAAATGGGAAAGCATCACAATATAATTTTTCATCTTAATTCCAAAAAATACCAAAGGAAATAATTCTATTTATGTTATATTTGATCACCATACGCAATCAGTACACTTAATTTCTATTAGAGAGGATTTCTCTCTTAATTAGCTTTTCAAGGTATTTGTAAAGGATGTTGTAAGATTCTATGGAGTACCACATTCCATTATATCTGATTGGGATCTAAGATTTACATTGACATTCTGGTTATTTCATTAGCATGATCTAGATACAAAGTTATGTTTTAGCACTATTTATCATCCCTAGATAGATGTTCATTCTTAGTGGCCAATTAAAACTCTAGAAGACATGTAGAGATATTTCTATAGGTATTTCCAAGGTGTTTTTTATTAACACCTACTTTGGTGGAACTTTCATAAAACAATATAATTCACTCTAGTATTCATATGTCTCCATATATGTCCCACTATGTAACGAATTATAGAACTACAACTTTCTGGGAAGAATATGGTGAATGAAATCTATTAGGAAATGGTCTTGTTGATGAATTTGATGAAAAGTTACTATATATTCCACAACACATAAGAGCATTCCATAGTCGAAAAAGAAGATAGGATGACAATCGAAGAAACGAAATAGAGTTTGAAGTGGGGGACATAATGGCTCTATGAATATCTCCCCAGAAGAGAGTAATAATGTTTTTAATTATGTGAAATATGAGGCCAAGCTATATGAGTCCTTTTGAAATCATGGATCATGTTTGGATGGTAGCATACTGACTGGTTCTTCCCCCAAATCTATCTAATGTTCATGATGTGTTCCATGTATCTCACTTGAGAATATACATACCTAAACTATTACATTAACTAAACTATGAAGTTTTACCACTAGGGAAAGATCTAACTTATGAAGAACAACTATTAGAGAATATGTATCATAGGAAAAAAGTTCTAAGAAGTAAGAACACTCACTTGGTTAACATTTTCTGGTAGAAGCATCAATTTTATTATGCTAAGTGGAAAATTGAGGATATGATTAAGGGGAGGTATCCTCATCTGTTTGTTTCCTTGTGAAAAATTGACAGGGAAATATTTAGTTTGATGGGGGTAAAATTTAATTCCCAGATGTTATTATGAATTATATCCTTTAAATAGTTTTTTTCTTCAAAATACTGTCTTTTGAGAAATTATGAGATTAAATAAAAAAGAGAGACCCATGGTATAAAATTACTATTATATCCATGTTTTTTGGTTTTTAGGAATGAATATAACTAACTTATCAAAATTGTTTGTGAGTTCATTAGATATAAATTATTAAAAAAATCAATTAGAAATATTTATTTTTTACTTAATTACTATTGGTGGTAAAATTAATGAGATATATATGTTATATTTTTAATAAAATATTTTTGATATACATCCAATGGATATTTTCATCATAGGGCATGAATAAAATCTATTTGATGTATAAAACACTATATTTATTAAATATATATTTTTAAACCTTTGATTTTATAACCCCATTTAAATTTATATTTTGACACGTTCATAATTTGTTTTCTAACAAAATAATAATTTTCTATTTAATCAGGACATAAATAATTACATTGGGTAAATACCATATAATTTTTAGATAACATTCAATTTCAGATGAGTAGTAAAAATACAATAAAATTTATAAAAACAACAATTTCAAATGGAATATATTTCAATCACTCAATATAATGTATATTAGTATAATTATTTGTAAATTGAATTCAGATGTAAAAACATTTCTATGAGTTGCAATGTTTTAACTTTTAAAACCAGTTATATTTTTTCGACCACATGAATAATTTTAAATTAATAAATGAAAATAAAATGTTTTGAATTTTGAAATATGTATTCCATATTATTAATTTGTAGGATAAAATTATGTAAATAGATTTATTTTATTTATGGGAATTATGAATACTAACAATAAATATTTTTATGAATACGATAAAAGGGTAAACTAGTTAATTAAGGGTAATAATTTTGTAATAAAATTACCTTAACAATTGTATTAATATAATTGGATGGGTTTATTTTGACCTTAATAATACTTGGTTTGAAATTTTATTCTTTTGAATCCACTTGGATGAGAATATAACTTTTGATTTATTTTATTTAAAGACATGTTAAATACATCTCACTCAAATTTTAATAATAAAATTATTTTTAATATATAGTAATACTAATGATAATTCATATTATAAAAACTAATTTGAAAGATAAATTTTTTTCCTTTGTCATGGTAATTTATTTTTAATTTTTTAGGAAATAAATAATTACCCTAATAGATTATATATTATTGATTTATAAATTATTTAATTGATGATAAATCGATAACATAGTTCTTGTTAAAATAATAATAACTTTTAAAATATCCAAACACAAGATAAAATATTATTGGTCATCTATATCTTGACCATACTCATCCAAGGATTGTGTTGTGGACCATTTGGATCCATATATAATAGATTATGGTACATATATTATATTATTTAAGGTGATGTTAATGTTGTCACCTTCATAATTTTATAAGTATAACATTTTAATTAATCAAATTTTCAGAAGGTAAATTGTACTACGGGATTTATTATGAATATAAATATATTCTAATATAATCATTATTGTATTTTTTTTATAAAAAAAACAAATTTAATATAATTACCCAAAAATAATGTAGTAAGTATTTTAATATGTGAAATATGAAATAAATGCTAATAAAATTTTTAATGTAAACATAATTTGGGCTAATTAAGATGTATACGGATTTTTAAAGATTACATTTACTTCCTAGGGAAAAAATACGATGGTTTTATTGATGTTTTCTTGTTATATTAATACATTAAAAATCAATGAATTTAATAGTGTCAAAATTTATACTATTGTTTGTTTATCAAAATAGTGTATTATTAAATAATATAAAATTCGATAAATTTTCATAAAAAACATAGAAAAATTATGATATTGTAAGAAGTAATATAATTTATTTATTTATGTTATATTTTACATCTAATAAATTAATATCTCACCATTTTAATATTTAATTGTTTTTTACCATAGTTTAAAATTAAATTGAATATCTATATCGTAATTGAAAATATAAGGCTAAAATTGACATGAATACATGTACAAAATATATTGGTTGATAAGATTAAAACCATATATCATCTCATATTCTAAAATTTTTACATTTTTGTGGTTTTTTATTGTGTTCGATTTTATTATAAATTATTATTTATGGAGTTTTCAAAATATCCCCGAACATATATTTTAAAAGGGAACCTCCTCCCTCACCTCTTCACTTAACATTTTTCATTGATTATTATAAATTCACTAAACTTTATTCTTATTAACATCCTTATTTACATTTTATATGTTTTGGTAATCATCAAAGTCTATCTCTAGTACTATATAAATAGATTTAGGGGAAACACGTCAATGAAGAGGTAATCTCTTCTACCCATTCATTCAAACATAATTCTTATTTTACATCCTATTATGTTGTAGTATAAATATAATGTGATATATTTAGTATCACTAATATAATATATCTTATTATAATTATGAAACAACCATATTCCACCGTGTATCCATCATTTGAAAAATGAAATTAGCATGCATGGATACGTACAACTTTCCATCCCCACGCCGTGGTGTAATATATTTTTCTCCACCACCATACATGGATTGTTATAATGATAGAAATAATTACTATAAATTATTATTATAAAATAATATTTATTCTTAAATATTATACCCCATCCACTTCAATACCATTCATCAATTATGCGAATGATATCGTCCCACGTGTGTATGTATAGCCTACCATCTTCACGTCATGATGAGATTCATTCTAAATGATATTCATTAAGACAAGATAATATAAAAAAATAAAGTGAATCAATATGATATCTATTAATCTAATATAAATCTTAAAATAATATAACTATAACCTCTGAAGTGTAACAAGATCTTATCCCAAAAAACATTCATAATAACATAAAGGAGTTAATATCCAAATAATGAGTGATAATGAAATTTTACTAATAAATAGATGATAATATGATAATATACGATATCATAATAATTAATATGATTTTTCAATAAGTCAATAACATTATTCAAATGATTATATAAGAGTTTTTGTTCATACGAATTATATCATACCTAAGGTAAGGGATAATTTGTTAGTCTCATTGTTATCCAAGATTTTTTATATAGATGTATTTACTGAGTCATATTAATCATTCACATCCATGATTCCCATGTATGTAATAGTACTTATATTGTTATGAAATATGATTCTTAATTTACCATATGATAATTTTTTTTTCAAATGTATTAAATTAATCTTTTTTTTATTTGATACAAGGTACATTTTTAGTTTTTTGGTAAATGAATAAGGATATTTTTAAAAAAACTTTAAACAGAATGATTATATTTTTATATCCTCAAAACACCTTATTCCATGAAGCTTACACGACACAATTTTAATATTATTTTCAAATAAATTATATTATTTTAAAAATGAGAGGTATTTATAGAAAAGAATTATGAAGACTGGATATTTTCTAAATGAATTAATTTCAAGTATTTTATCAACATTAGTTTCTAACTATGAGGATGCTCTTTAAATTTTCTTATGTTTCTATCCCAATTATTAAAATAATTTTATTGTGTTAATTATTAAAAAATATTTTCTATGTATTATTTTATGATGTAATGATGTTTATGAAAAAAAATTTATTTCTTTGGTTATGCTATGATGAATGATTTATATTTTTGTTGAACATAGAAGAATGATTTAATTATATGATAGATGTGAACAATATCTCCCTCTAATGCAACGGGTAAATATTAATATCTCATGATATATAAATTATTGGAATACAAAGTATATATTTTTTGGTAATACTGGGCTGGAACGACATGTAAGCCTAGTTCTCTAATGGACAATGTACTCTATTATGGTATTGAAAATTTTCCTTGGATAATATGAAATGATTTTTGATGATTCTTTGTATGCCAAAAACATCATGACTTATATTAGGAATATTGAGATTATTTCCTTTAAATATTATGAAATTTTTTTCAATGATGTAATATGAATATTTTTCATACGATAGATAATACGTTGAAAAGATATGTTCATATGTGTTATAATTATGATTTGATTGATAATTGTTTACTGTAACTAATAATCTGAACGTACCATTTTATATGTTTCCATTCCCGAGGTCAAGAATAAGGGTAATAATAAATATATTTAAAAAGGGATTCTAGTTATATAGAAACGAGTGGGAGACAATGTAGAAGTTTTATGATCTAGTTTTTTTATGTTTCCTAATTTCTAATGACACTATGCCTATACAGCCAAATCATAGATTTATTTTATTTTGTAATGAATATACTTCAATTTGATGTAATCTCAATGTATGTAATGTATTGGTCGTTATATAGAAGGAACATAAATCCACCATTAATTTTACATGGTACAAGTTTTGTGCACTATCATATGTTTTATATCATGATACAGAGTCCCCCTTAAAATCAATCATATTATTCACATTATCCTCTTAACAAATTGATTTATCTTAATAGATATTTAAATATAAAACATATATTTTTAAAAATATATGATTGAAACATATATAAATACCTTAATAACTAAAATTAATATATTATAGATGTAACTTACATGATCATACAAACATATTTAAAAATTCATATCATCCAAATATTATGACATGGAATGTGTATCTTTTGTAATAATTCCCTTCGACATGTCAATTTCCATGAAATGATTTATATATTCCATTATATTAACAAAACATCAAATCTCTTTGCAATTATCCAATAACACCATCAAAACTCCCAACATTTTTTTCACAATATCATACTAGTATTATAGAATTTCATTTATTTAAATAACCCTAGGACCAAAGAGTGGACCATTTTGGGCTTCCCTAATTCTCTCAGGTGGAATTTCAAGCCACCCCACATAATGAAATGAAATAGTGATCTTATGTTATATATTTTTCCCCATCTCGAAATACATATCATTAATTCAAGGATACCACTTGTCCATGACCTAAAATTACAACCCAATGACCAATGTGGTCAATTTGTTTCATCACATGTAAAATTCAAGACAGAAACACCCATAAAAAATATGTGGTCTCTCAAACCAATCTTCAATACATTCTTTAAAAACTAAAAAAATGGATCTAATAATTTCAAATGGTGTTGTAAAATCCATGATTAATTTCCACTTTAATATAATAATAGACACTCCAATGTTAGATTTATTTAAACCACTTAAACATTTTATATAAGTATACATTAGGAATTTCTTTCGTAAAAAACAACCCAAAAGTTCTTAAGGGTGGAGTTTTTACAATATCTAAATTATTATTAATTTAATATTATTGATTTTTTTTAAAACAAATTGAGGAATATTTGATGCTAAATAAGAATTTATAATTTCTAATAATATATTATTGCACTATATGATTATAATCCCAATACATTAGTTTTCATTTATTAATGGTAGTTTATGGATCTTTTTAAAATTAAAATATTTTATTAATTATATAGATTATTTTTATTAATTATTTTTAATAGTAATGTGATATCTGCTGATGTACCCAATGTGAAATTTTTTCCTGATGTAGGGAAATCTTGTATAAAATACATTACAGGTGAAGGGATGAAATATAGAAAATTTGAATGTTCAATGCCTATTTACATGAAAGTTATGGCACTTATTATAAATAATTATTTAATTAGTTGTGAGGAAATAAGGATCACACAAAAATGAGTTACATGCGTTCAAATTATATATGCATGGGTCCATTCCCTGTTATAATGATGGAGGATCCCTATGTAATTGAATTACATTGGGGTGATGATATTTTTTTAGTTCCATTATAAAGCTCCACATTCCAGAGAAATTTATATTTAGTTTGATGTTTTTCAATTATCATAAAATGTAATTCTTTGGGGATGGTATAATAATTTTTTTCCTTCAATGATTTTTTATAATACCCAATATAATCCCCCGAGTGTGAATAAATAGAGGTGTGTATTTAAAATTGAAATGGTAATGATTTGGATTGATTTATTGGGATAATTTTATGTGTATTGAATGTATTTTTTGATTATATAAATTTATTGTTCCTCAGATATAACAAATAGTAGTTAGGAGGTGTAATTATAATCCATAGTATCTATTAGTTGTGGGCCTAGGGGATAATGAAATAAGTATGAAAATTATCCGATGTAATGTGTACCTAAGTGACCCGTCAAGTAAGACGCATCATGCCATATATTGAAAATTAAATATATTTTATTTATCTCCAATATTTTCAAATATTCTCATTCATATGAAATAATTAGTTTTGGGAATAATCTATTTTATGAACTTTTCAATATAAAATGTGAGGTAGGGTCCTCTAAATAATCATAGTTTTATTGGAAAATATTTATGTATTTGTAGTTAATTATCTTATTTTGGATGATGATTGTATAAATTTGAGATATCTAGATTCATCATGAGGCTAAGCAGTCCTATGATATCATGCATACTATAGGGTTCATAAACCCTTTATCTAATACATAGATCAATATTCCTTAATATTTTTTATTAGTTTTTGAATTGTCAAAATTTTGTTGAATATTAACAAGAACTAGAACTTCTGGATATGTTTTCTATGGTAGTTTCATAGAAGTAAGGAATATAGTGGATGTTTCTAAAAATTGTTGAGATCATAAAGAATCATTTTATTTAATTGAAAACATTTTCTATTTATATTAAATGTTAATATTATGCGATTTCTCACTTTATCTATGTATGTTATATCATTGAACACTTGTGATATTTTCACAGCCCTTTCACCAAGGCTCATACCATTACTACCCCAAGCACGCCTTCAATTTGGGAGAGGTTGGTGACTATCACCAGAAAAGCGTATCCCTAAAACGATAAGGAATTGCCTTTAAACCTATATATACTCATAGAGTAGAACACAACAAGAGGCAACCACATAGACTACAATGAAACAAATGAAAATGTGAAGTAAACTTCTATAGTAAAGAGTGATGAATATAAAGGGTCTGGAATACAAGACCAATTAAAAAAGTACAAGTACAGTTAAAAAATTACAAAACAATAGTAAAGTGGAAGGAAACACCATGGTCATCAACCATGGATCCTACCTGATGGGTAGGTACAAGTCACGATCAGTAGTCCTTCCATCACGTCACACCAAAATATTTACAGATCCATGTTTCATCTAATCCTACCTCCCATAGCCACGATCAACGTTGTATGTCGTCTTCACTAGTCACAAAAAGGTGCGAGGGAAGCCCATGCAGGGGTGAGTATAATGATACTCGGTTGGGACCCCAAGACCCATGTAGGTCTCCTAGTGTTCCACAATGGAAAAACCACAAAATATGATGCAAATGTACACAACACAAGTCAGATCACACTTGGAATCACTTTAGGTCAAGGATAGAAGAGTAATCACATCATCAATCTCCTCATATATAGGAGAACTCCACCTATATTGAGTACAGTGGGATTGCTGGGTCACACAGAGCCGCTTCCCATTATCCATGAACGGTTGTGGTACCTATCCCTAATGGGTATCATGGGCTTATTGACTAACATAGTGTCGCTTCACACTATGGGAATGTTGGGCCACACAGAGCCACTTCCCACCTTATCCAAACTTTGGTACTCCTCCCGACGAGTGTCGTTTGGTAGTTGGGTCACAAAAATCCGCTCCATACCATGGGCATATTGGGTTTCACAGAGCCACATCCCACTGGGACAATAGTCATGCATTTTTAAAGAATAAGCTAATGCAGGGTTCCATATGTAGACTGCTTTGGAGAACCGCTTTTCAAGCCTCTCGCTACATGTCAATATCCATGTAATTCACAAAAAATATAACAAATGATCGATATCCTCAAGAGAGTCCCAATGCCACAAACGTCTCTCCAATTGGATGTACGGTTTGAAATATTCCAGCTATTTATTACTGAGTGCCCGGATGGATTCGTATGCGATCCAACCCGACAGTACCCCAACATTCTCTAAAACTCAAGTGGAGTGTTGCAAAATACCCCCCTCATCCTAATAATCCATATTCCATTTATAGTTCATCAAACGGACGTTCGGTTTATTAGTTTGGGCATTTTCTGTGTAACAAGTGGGTAATGGGTTTGTTCCTCTCTTACTCGATCAGACCGGCACGACCACGTTCAGCATCGGCTGACCCGGATTGAGCTGGGTCGATCCAGCGAGACACAGGTCCGACCCGTCTTGGGTCAACCTAGCCCGCTCGGCCCAGCATAACCCAGTTGGGCCACAGGTAAAGCTGCTGGGTAGCGGGTCGACCCGCTTGTCCACGGGTCGGCACGCTTGGTGGCTAGTAGGTCTGTTGGGCTGACCCAGGGGTGTCACCCTCTAGGCGGCATGGGTTTCTGGGAACACCTGGACATAGTGTGTCTGGGTAGGGATGACATAGCACAAGGCCAAAATATCATTATCATATGTCTGATCATGAGACAAATCTAATATATGATAGAAATTTTGGAAGATGACAATATAAGGAATAATAATAATTACATTGATGAATCGAAAAATAAATCATGATTGAATTGAATGGATTCTCCACGAAATATAGAATAAATGAGGTGGTTCATTCTTCATAGAAGGATTTTGGGCGGTTTTATTTTTTAATGTGATATGGGAGAGGGAAGAACACTTGATTTAGTTTGTAAAAATAAGGGAAAAGAGTAGTTTTCTTTAGTTTTTAAGGAGTTGGATGAATCACATGGGTTGGGAATTGTATTTCTAGACGGTGTTCCCATCCAGTTCACTTTATTAGTAATGGCTAAACATCCAGATGGTTGTTCCAAAATATTATGTGATTCATGTTCAAAAAATTCTAAATAGGTTTACTAAAATTGAAAACGTACCGTCATGGGATCTATACGGGTACTTATAACCATGTGGTAATTGTGTAGTTGGACATTCATATTCTTTTGTAAAAATTTTTCTTTTAAAAAAAATTTTCTCTCTAACACTCAATAAAAAATAATGGAAATAAATTACCAAAGGAAATATTAATGAAATAAATGGTCAAGTTCAAACATGTACATGGATTCCCAAAAAGATATGTTCAAAAAAAGTATTAAATGGGGTGAAACTACACAATAACGTGATATTTACATTGTAGTACACAAAATGGGGCCCAATTTCCAGACACAATGTACTCTTATGTTCTTAAATTCCACGAGAAACATTTAGGTCTACCACACAACATCTCATCTATATGTTAATCAAATTTTACTAATGAATCCTACGATTCTCATGAATCAATGTGTAACTACCAAAAATTCATTTGTTATATTACCTTACAAGTTTCATATATATAGTAATCTAAACCATTCCAACATTTACAAATAAAATATATTAGTATATCAATACCTATTTTGTTTTCAAAACCCTGCTACTTTACTGAATGTTATATACTAGAGTGCATGTGGAAATAATTTAGGGATTGTGAAATTATAAAAACAACAAAACATGTTTTGTAAATGTAATAGAGCCAAACTATTATTTTTAATATCTATATCCAAACATTGGGACAATCCATACCAAAAATACTTTTTATTTTATTAACAAGTATATGAGATAATGATTCGGTTCCATCTCCTTTGAGTGGTAATGTTATAACTCTTATATATACCACCCACAGACACACACACACAGAGAGAGAGAGAGAGAGATATATATATAAATAAATAAATATATATATATATATATATATTTGTATATATTCAAATGTAAGGAACACAATTGGGGTCTCTAGTGAGATATCCAATTGAGGGAATGAGAATCCAGTGTATTATAGTTAGGTATATTTTCTTCATATCCATTTATGAATATAGGAAAGGAAATTCAAAAAGTCAATATGTTTCATTCCAATTACATTACAAAAAACACTCTTGTTCATCATAAAAAGATTATGTACTGAGATTAAATAATATAATACATATATTCTGAAGTGCACTGTGTTGCATTTGTTGTCAATGAGACATGTTGTTGTCTTAGAATGAATGGATGTCAAGAATTTTCAAGATGTGAATGCCAAAGGTTGTGATGGTGTTGGTGGTGAAGGAGAATGGCCATGGTACTAAGATGCATGTCACTTAGGAGATTCACTAAGTGGTATTGGAAATTGTGGTTGAAACATTCTCCATGCAATATCTGACGATTGTTGAGCTGCTCTTTAAGTTCAAAGAACTTGTATCCTGATGATACAATGTCACAACATTGTTTGAAGACCATGTATTGTACTTACAATGCATGAGGAGATGAAAGCTGATCCATCCACAACTACTAAGTCGATGAAGTGGATTAAAGAAGTCCATGTACTAACTCTTAGTGCATGTGAATTGGAAGTGATCCAACTTGATCTCTGATTAGATCAATGAAGCACATTAGAAATTTCTGTGATTCAGGAGCTCAGTTGATGAAGAACCTTCAAGAATTTCCATTCCTAAGTAATAAATAAATGTTGAGGATGAATGGAGGAATTCTTAAGAAGAAGAAGACAAATGGAGGAGAAGAAGAATGGCTTGGGAGAAGATGAAGAGTTGTGGCATTTGGCATTTGAACTTGGTTACTTTGTTTTTAACAAAGTACTTGTTCTATTACTTGCAAAAAATTAGCCTTCTCAAGCCAGCCTTAAGGGTTCAACCCCCAAGGCACATGTGGGCCTAAGGCGCCACGCCCAAGGGGGGATCCCATGTGGCCATCCCGAGAGGCAGGGGGCCGTGTGTAAGCCCCCGAGGACACGAGGTGGTGAAACCCGCGCGCTCGAGGTGCATAGTGGGCGCTAGGAGCGCGCCCGCAGGGAGCAGAGCGCACCCGCAGGGAGAACACAGTGCGGGGCGGCACCGTGGAGGAGGAAGTTCAATTGAAGTGGGGATGGGAGCGGCATATTGATAAACCGTAGAAAAACCGCGCGAGGATTCGATGTGGGACGCAAAATTTCGCCGCGGATCAGATCTGAGCCGTCTGTCTCATCGCGCGCTCGATCTCCGCCGCTCATCGCATCGCGCCGCTCCGGTTCAAATCCAGGCTGTCCGATGTATTTCAAACGCCCGATCCAACGGCCGGCGAGTCGTCCCCTTCCTCGAGCTCAGCCGAAGGCCACCCGAAGCCACCCGCGAGCTCCGTTCGAACCAGGAGCCTCCCGACGACAGAATTTGAGTTCCCGGCCACCGCTGATCGAGCCGAAGCCTCTATTGTGATCGTCTGGCCTCTACGAACACGATCATGCATTAAAATGTTGCATGCATGCATCGAGAGAGAATTCTAAGCAATGCCGAGGCAAACGAAGTTGCTGAGGCTTCATGGGTTCGTGCCTTTGCATGTTTTGGATCAGAAGAAGGCCGTACATGCGTTATAAATCGCATGCACGAGGAGGAAAGAAAAATGAGAGAACCCGCGTGAAACAGACGAAGAAACGAGATTTGAAAAAATCTTTAAAGAACCGAAATCTTCAGGGTTTCGAAAGATATCTCTCCACGGAAGGCAGAGGCTCTCCTCGGCTATAAAAAGAGAGGCCGAGGCTCGAGGTTTCTTGCTGAAAACTTGAAGATCCGCGTAGATCTCTCTGCCTCGCGAAGAAAGAAGCCACCGCGCAAAAACTTTGCACGTCTATTGTTCTCGGTGCCACCCGAGGCCCGAAGGAGTTCCTTTCGCGCACCCCTTGCGCGAAAGAGGTGAAGGGAAGGAGTTCCCTGTGCGCCTCACTTGCGCATCAGGAATAGCTCTCCCTGCCCGCATACTTGTGCGGCAGGAGTAGCTTGCGCGCCCAAGGTGTCCTCACCCTTGTGGCTTGCGCGCCTTGTGGTGTTGCATCCTGCACACCCGAGTGCTTGTGCACCCTGCGGCTCAAGATTGGCCGCGGCTCAAGCAGACCCTTGCGCGCCTCCTTTGGCATTCAGGTTGAATAGAAGAAGAAGGCCGAGCCTTGTGCTTGTGTGCAAAGTGAAGGATGAACACCCTACGGGCAGTAGGTGTGCAAAGCAAGAAGAGCCGAGGCTTTGCCTCTTGTGTGTGCAAAGTAAAAGTTGAAGGCCGAGAGGAAGTTTGTGCAAAAGAAAAATACAAGTGGAGGCCGTAGCCCTTGTGTGTGAAAAATGGAGTACCAAGTGGGTGCATAAGAGGAGTGCACACTTTGAAGGAAATTAAAAGAACAAGGAAGTGTGTGTGCTTTGCAAGTGAAGTAGGCCAATCTCAAGTGTTTTCCAAAGTGAAGAAGTTTTTTGTGCAATGAGATAAGGAGGCCGAACCTAGTGTGTGTGCACTAAGTGAAGTGAACACACTTAGAAGAAGGAAGAAAGAGGAGACTCTCACACTAATGTACAACACACTTAGGTTTTTGTAAACAAAACGAACAAAGTTGAAGAAGGAAGAAGTGTGTGTGCTTAAAGAAATTGCACTCATTGAGTGTTTATCACACTAAGAAGAAGAAGGGGAGTGCATGCATGCATGCATGCACGTGCACACGTGAACAGAGCCAAATCAGTGGTGTGCATTTGAGTTGTCCAAGACCAGGAGGTTCTTGAAGAATTGAGAAGGCCATGCTATCAGTTCATGGGGATGAAGAGCTGCCATGCACTCAGTGCATGAAGTTGAAGTGATAGAGACTGAAGCCAGACTGAAGTTAAAGACATCAGCTGCCTAAGTTTTCAGTAATTGAGAAGACCCTGATCAACAGAAGTGATCAGAAGATTTGAGCAAGACCAATATACCTTTTCAGAGGCTATTGAAGATTCTTGAAGAGTGAAGCCAGGTCATCCTTAGAAGAAGGAGATAAATCCTGATCAAGATGAGAAGACCTGTTCACCACAAGTGATCAGAAGAAGAGCAAGGCCAGCAGCCTTTATCCCAGGCTGCTGAGGATACTTGAAGAAGCTTAAAGTGAAGAAGAGCTACTCGTGTGACTCGAGGAGCCAAGAGAAGACCCCGTGGGACTCAGGGAGAAGAAGTCTTCAGTGGGATTCTGGAGCAGGCCTGTGGGACTCTGGTAACACTGTGTGAAGCAGTATAAAGACCCTCCTGTGGGACTCAGGGGAGATACAGTGGGACTCTGTATCGACCATTGTAATACTAACCGATTATAATGGGAGAATCCATGCTGGGAAAGCATGGAAAGGATGTAGGCCTTTGGTGTAGAACCTTGTAAATCCTTGTGTCCTGTGCCTTTTCATTACTGAATCATTCGGGAAAGGTTGAGAGATACAAGAAGAGTGGATCAAGGATTTAACCAGCCATAGAGGATTAATTGATAACAATAAATTAGTAAAAAGTTTTAAGGGATCACTGATTCACCCCCTCCCCCTCTCAGTGATTCACACTGATCTGGGCACTTCAATTGGTATCAGAGGGAGGTTACCTCTAAAAGATCCAAGGGAGTCTTTATGAAGTGCAGATTTGAGGAAACGAGCGACCAGCCTCAAATGGAGATATCTGCCAAGACTCAGAAAAATAGAAAGAAGAAACAGGCCAAGAAGATGAAAAATCATGTCCTAGCTGTGATGAAGTTGAAAAAATGAATGATATTCAGAGTGCACTCAAATATCTTCAGAAGACAGTTCCCATGGAAGTGGGAAAGTGTATAGCTACAGGCATCCATGATCTTCATGAAGAAAAATCACAGTTATAAGAAGAAGCCAATTCAATGGAAGATCAATTGGCAAAAAGGGTTGGCATAACCAACACTCTCAGAAAGCTGGTGAAGGCTAAAGATGAAACCGTTTCTCTTTGCAATGAAATATATGAAGACACTACTGAAGAATTGCAAAGAAGCCTTTCTGAGAAAGATTTCTTTAAAATAATGGTCAGAGATGTTTTCCATGCACTGGAAAAGAGGCACAAAGTGTCAATGAATGTCAGAGATGCTCAACTCGAAGAAAAAGTCAAATTGGTGAAGGAGCTTGACAACTCATTGCTTGAAATGAAAAAGGTGCATGAAGACCAGATAAAGCAGCTGGAAGAGAAATGGGAAGGAAGGATAAGAACTATTGAGGATGAGAAGAACTCCCTCAATATGAAATGCTTCGAACTGGAGGTGATATTGAAAAATCAGCAATCACCCGAAGCCCAAGCCTCCCAGACAGCTGGAAGATGAAATGTTGCCACTCAAGTGAGCTTTGAGAAGGATGATTCTAAAAGAAAGACATCCTCTAGTGAAAGTGCAACAACTTCTAAAAAGAAGGTCCCATCCATACCATCTTGTACTCATGCTTCTAAAAATGTTTCTACTAAAAGTGCAGGATGGAAGAATGAATCCAAACAAGTATGGATGAAGACAGTGAAGAAAGAATGCTCTCCTGAAACAACACAGCAATTCAAGACAAGTACCCTACAATCAGAAGGAATCAAAAAGTCAAGATTTGTGGGTCATTGTTGGTGTTGTAACAAGTATGGGCATTGTGCAAAGGATTGTTGGTACAATCCACTGAATGCCAAAGCACAGAGGAAGCCCATGCCAAGGGGGAGCAATCCAGAAGAAAAGAAGCAACATCCACAGGTCCAGAGACATCTGTTTACTGCAAATAGATTTGGATTGCTTGACAACATCTTGGATGGTTGCAAAAGTGGTCAAAAGAATGGTACATGTCAATCTCCAACTGTATCCAAAGCTGGAAAGAAGAAAAGATCACAGAACCTGGCTAAATTGGAAACCTTGGGAAGCAAGCAGAAGAATGTTGAAGATGCTCCCAAGAAGATTTTGTCAAAGGAAGAGAAGTCCTTGGATTTGAAATCCAAGAAGGGTGATGCATCCAGAAGGACCACCAAGAAAACATGCTTCTACTGTGGAAAGAAAGGACACACCATGGATCTTTGTGAACAAGCCATGGAACTGAATAGAGGCAGACTGGACTCAAAAAGACAATCAATCCAAAAGAAGCAGAAGGGATTGATTGAAAACAAGTTCCCTAAGAAAGGTAGCTTGAAAGCATCAAAAGAACCATGTGGAACTTCCAAAACTGAGGCCACACTTCCAAGTGACTTACTAGTCATATGGCCTAATCAGTTGCAACTTGCCAGAGAACTACAAAGAGTTGAAGATGAAGCTCTGGAAATTGCTAAAGAAAAAGGGAAGAAGAAAGTTTCACATGAAGATGTTTTGAGAACCACACCAGCACAAACATCATTGAAGATCAAATGTGCAAGTGTGAAGAATGGTGAAAATGGGGCATCTCGGTTGAGAGAATCTTCTCAACCTTGTTGTTCACATTGATGAACCAAGGAGGTTCCATCTTATTCCCTTATACTCTTGGTATATACATGTGCTAACATTGCAGGGAATTGAAGATGATGATCATTCTCATCTGGAGGATGGTTTGGAAATAATGGAGTGCACCCCTTGAGGGGGAGCAAATCTGAAGAAGAAGATGTTCTGAGATTAATATCATCTTAAGAAAATGGATGAAAGGGGGAGCTTTATCTTTGCACATGAACTTTCTAATGAGTTTTGTGATGTATGTGCAGGATTTAGCAATTCATTGTTATATCTGAAAAATTTCAAACCCCTGAAGCATGATCTCACATGTATAGTGAAATGTGGACAGCATTGAAAAATCTTGGTTATATCACTCTTGTTTTCTACACCGGGTTAGCCCAAGTAGACTTAGAGTTGATTTACTAAAGGTTCTTTGCTAAAGAGAACATGTGACATCATCCCTCTCTTAGTGATTTTCAAGAAAATTCTATTCGAAGGGAGGAAGTGATTTTTGAAAGTGAACCACACCACACCTTTGCATTTGATTGCCAATAAGGGGGAGAAAATATTGGCACACATATTGACCAATTCATATGTGCTGAAGTGGTGTATTCACAACAAATACAAAGGGGGAGATTGAAGTGCACTGTGTTGCATTTGTTTTCAATGAGACATGTTGCTGTCTTAGAATGAATGGATGTCAAGAATTGTCAAGATGTGAATGCCAAAGGTTGTGATGGTGTTGTTGGTGAAGGAGAATGGCCATGGTACTAAGATGCATGTCACTTAGGAGATTCACTAAGTGGTATTGGAAATTGTGGTTGAAAAATTCTCCATGCAATATCTGACGATTGTTGAGCTGCTCTTTAAGTTCAAAGAACTTGTATCCTGATGATACAATGTCACAACATTGTTTGAAGACCATGCATTGTACTGACAATGCATGAGGAGATGAAAGCTGATCCATCCACAACTACTAAGTGGATGAAGTGGATTAAAGAAGTCCATGTACTAACTCTTAGTGCATGTGAATTGGAAGTGATCCAACTTGATCTCTGATTAGATCAATGAAGCACATTGGAAATTTCTGTGATTCAGGAGCTCAGTTGATGAAGAACCTTCAAGAATTTCCATTCCTAAGTAATAAATAAATGTTGAGGATGAATGGAGGAATTCTTAAGAAGAAGAAGACAAATGGAGGAGAAGAAGAATGGCTTGGGAGAAGATGAAGAGTTGTGGCATTTGGCATTTGAACTTGGTTACTTTGTTTTTAACAAAGTACTTGTTCTATTACTTGCAAAAAATTAGCCATCTCAAGCCAGCCTTAAGTGTTCAACCCCCAAGGCACATGTGGGCCTAAGGTGCCACGCCCAGGGGGGGATCCCATGTGGCCAGCCCGAGAGGCAGGGGGGCCGTGTGTAAGCCCCCGAGGACACGCGGTGGTGAAACCCGCGCGCCCGAGGTGCATAGTGGGCGCTAGGAGCGCGCCCGCAGGGAGCAGAGTGGGCGCAGAGCGCGCCCGCAGGGAGAACACGGTGCGGGGCGGCACCGTGGAGGAGGAAGTTCAATTGAAGTGGGGATGGGAGCGGCATATTGATAAACCGCAGAAAAACCGCGCGAGGATTCGATGTGGGACGCAAAATTTTGCCGTGGATCAGATCTGAGCCGTCCGGCTCATCGCGCGCTCGATCTCCGCCGCTCATCGCATCGCGCCGCTCCGGTTCAAATCCAGGCCGTCCGATGTATTTCAAACGCCCGATCCAACGGCCGGCGAGTCGTCCCCTTCCTCGAGCTCAGCCGAAGGCCACCCGAAGCCACCCGCGAGCTCCGTTCGAACCAGGAGCCTCCCGACGATAGAATTTGAGTTCCCGGCCACCGCTGATCGATCCGAGGCCTCCATTGTGATCGTCTGGCCTCTACGAACACGATCATGCATTAAAATGTTGCATGCATGCATCGAGAGAGAATTCTAAGCAATGCCGAGGCAAACGAAGTTGCCGAGGCTTCATGGGTTCGTGCCTTTGAATGTTTTGGATCAGAAGAAGGCCGTACATGCGTTATAAATCACATGCACGAGGAGGAAAGAAAAATGAGAGAACCCGCGTGAAACTGACGAAGAAACGAGATTTGAAAAAATCTTTAAAGAACCGAAATCTTCGGGGTTTCGAAAGATATCTCTCCGCGGAAGGCAGAGGCTCTCCTCGCCTATAAAAAGAGAGGCCGAGGCTCGAGGTTGCTTGCTGAAAACTTGAAGATCCGCGTAGAGCTCTCTGCCTCGCGAAGAAAGAAGCCACCGCGCAAAAACTTTGCGCGGCTATTGTTCTCGGTGCCACCCGAGGCCTGAAGGAGTTCCTTTCGCGCACCCCTTGCGCGAAAGAGGTGAAGGGAAGGAGTTCCCTATGCGCCTCACTTGCGCATCGTGAAGAGCTCTCCCTGCCCGCATACTTGCGCGACAGGAGTAGCTTGCGCGCCCAAGGTGTCCTCACCCTTGTGGCTTGCGCGCCTCGTGGTGTTGCATCCTGCACACCCGAGTTCCTGTGCACCCCGCGGCTCAAGATTGGCCGCGGCTCAAGCAGACCCTTGCGCGCCTCCTTTGGCATTCAGGTGGAATAAAAGAAGAAGGCCGAGCCTTGTGCTTGTGTGCAAAGTGAAGGAAGAACACCCTACGGGCAGTAGGTGTGCAAAGCAAGAAGAGCCGAGGCTTTGCCTCTTGTGTGTGCAAAGTAAAAGTTGAAGGCCGAGAGGAAGTTTGTGCAAAAGAAAAATACAAGTGGAGGCCGTAGCCCTTGTGTGTGCAAAATGGAGTACCAAGTGGGTGCATAAGAGGAGTGCACACTTTGAAGGAAATTAAAAGAACAAGGAAGTGTGTGTGCTTTGCAAGTGAAGTAGGCCAAGCTCAAGTGTTTGCCAAAGTGAAGAAGTTTTGTGTGCAATGAGATAAGGAGGCCGAACCTAGTGTGTGTGCACTAAGTGAAGTGAACACACTTAGAAGAAGGAAGAAAGAGGAGACCCTCACACTAAAGTACAACACACTTAGGTTTGTGTAAACAAAAAGAACAAAGTGTGAAGAAGGAAGAAGTGTGTGTGCTTAAAGCAATTGCACTCATTGAGTGTTTATCACACTAAGAAGAAGAAGGGGAGTGCATGCATGCATGCATGCACGTGCACACGTGAACAGAGCCAAATCAGTGGTGTGCATTTGAGTTGTCCAAGACCAGGAGGTTCTTGAAGAATTGAGAAGGCCATGCTATCAGTGCATGAGGATGAAGAGCTGCCATGCACTCAGTGCATGAAGTTGAAGTGAGAGAGACTGAAGCCAGACTGAAGTTAAAGACATCAGCTGCCTGAGTTTTCAGTAATTGAGAAGACCCTGATCAACAGAAGTGATCAGAAGATTTGAGCAAGACCAATAGACCTTTTCAGAGGCTATTGTAGATTCTTGAAGAGTGAAGCCAGGTCATCCTTAGAAGAAGGAGATAAATCCTGAGCAAGACGAGAAGACCTGTTCACCACAAGTGATCAGAAGAAGAGCAAGGCCAACAGCCTTTATCCCAGGCTGCTGAGGATACTTGAAGAAGCTTAAAGTGAAGAAGAGCTACTCGTGTGACTCGAGGAGCCAAGAGAAGACCCTGTGGGACTCAGGGAGAAGAAGTCTTCAGTGGGATTCTGGAGCAGGCCAGTGGGACTCTGGTAACACTGTGTGAAGCAGTATAAAGACCCTCCTGTGGGACTCAGGAGAGATACAGTGGGACTCTGTATCGACCATTGTAATACTAACCGATTATAATGGGAGAATCCATGCTGGGAAAGCATGGCAAGGATGTAGGCCTTTGGTGCCGAACCTTGTAAATCCTTGTGTCCTGTGCCTTTTCATTACTGCATCATTCGGGAACGGTTGATAGATACAAGAAGAGTGGATCGAGGCTTTAACCAGCCATAGAGGTTTAATTGATAATAATAAATTAGTAAAAAGTTTTAAGGGATCACTGATTCACCCCCTCCCCCTCTCAGTGATTCACACTGATCTGGGCACTTCATATTCTTATATTCACATTTGGTTTAATAGATCTAATTACAAGATATACAAAAATAGTCACTGGTTTGACATAAAAACCGATTTTAATATCATTTAAATATTTTCTATAAAAAAATAATAATATCCCACTTTAACGTAACACATAATTCAATAGAAAAATTTATAATTCATGAATATGTATAATAATATACTATAAAATAAATCATATATTTTACCCAATAACTTGTAAAATTACATCATAATGAATAAAAACCCCATTTCATTTTATAAATAAATTTGGAAACCATTCATTAAGTGTGATTACCTTATTTACATGAAGTTCCCCAAGCCCCAATGTTTTATTAATATATAATTCTATGAGTATCAGATGTTGAATGAGTTTTACCACATCAAAAAATGAAATTATTTCCTTGACATCGATAGGAATCTATATATGAAGTTATCTTGCTACATTGTTTTCCATATAGAAAATGTAAAGAATATTGAATGAAATGACACTAATGACATTTTATCAATAAAATTATTTATATAATTAATAAAAATTCGTAAAAATATATTTCAAAATAAAAATTTATTATTATTTTCTCGAAAATATTGAATATTATTAATGTATGGTTCAATTAAAATATTATTTGTAAAAATTAAGACCTTTTAATATTATGTAAATTCAAACCGTATTAAAATTAAAATATGTTATTTAAATTCAACAAACATGTTTTTTTAATGTAAAAATAAATAATTGTGAATATTTTATTGGTTGATGATATTAAAACATTATCACATAATAAAATCAAATCCTTTAAATTTTGTTTTATTCAGATATAAAACTGAATTTATTATAATTTAAAATTATAATGATTTTCCAACCGTACCCCCTAGCCTCCAATAAAAAATACCCCTCTATTTTTCATTTCATTTCACCAATATGAGAATTATAGATAAAGAAAATTTATTAATATTCCGAAGATTCTCAACATGTTATGGTGGTTCTTTTCCTCCAAATGAACACCTCTAGATCAATTAAAAATATATCGAAAGGACGTTCACTGAAGATGAGGCAATCATCCTTACACACTCTATGAATTTTATTTCTTCTTTTACATCCCATTCTTGAGTTGTTACAATAATAAAGTGATAAATAAAGTATTATATTTATAATTAGATTATATTATTATTATGGTACAACCTCATTCCACCCTTTATCAATCCTTCTAAAATTGAATACAAAACATGTGCATACGTATGGCTTATTATCTATGCGACGAGGTGTAATTAATTTTTCATCCCCAATTTAAATAAAATGGTATAATAATGGAAATAATAGATATATATGACAAATATCACATCATATTTATTTTATGAAAATTAATATATCACCCACTTCTGTACTCATTCAACAGTAAGTGAATGATATTGTCGCTCTTGTGTATGGATGACCTAACATCTTCATAATGCGATGTGATTAATTTTTAATGATTACCAATCAATAATGTTTGTTAAAAATATATATAATAAATAAATATGATATATATTACATTAATATAATTCTAGATATTAGGTAACTGTATTCTATGTATAAGAACCATTACATTCATAACAAAACATGCATCGAAAAAATAATTAGATAACACATGAAACATGGGTAATAATGAAGTATTATAAATAAATGAGTATTAAAATGATATAATAGGATGATATATGATATCATAAATATAAATATATTTCTTTTAAAAATTAATAACATGTTTTAAAACATTATACATATGCTTAAATCACATTAATTTATGGGAAATATCAAGGTAATGGTCTTCACGTCACACATTTATTACTGTGAGATATTACTTCTTCACCCCATATACTTTATGTGTTCTGTATGTATAAATCCATTCGATATATAATATCATGAAATTATTTTTAATCATTGTATTAAATATATTATTTGTTTATTATTAAATTCATTGTGCAATCTATTTGACTATTTGGAATGTGGTAAAGAATTTATTAACTCAGTTTTCATTCTTTGGGTTAGTCGTATATTATATTTGTTATGTCATATTAAGGATATGTGTAAAATTAATATCAATTATCATATGATATATTTAATTTTATGTGTTTTTGTAGTGAGTACAAATTATCTATTTATTTGATTATTGATTTTTTCATTTTAATAGAATTTTTTCTAACATTTATTTCTGTGAGATATTACTTATTGAATAGTTATTTAATTTATGGGGTGTAATTCCTAATTGTTACATCATATCAAGAACAACTTTATCATACTTGTTTCTAATGAGCCATTTGATAATTAATTAATTTTATGTGGATTAGGAATCAAATATTTCAAATTGGTGTCAGATAATTTTATTGAATTATATCTTTTTAAATTGATTATTCGATAAATGATAAATAATTTGGAATGGTGTGACATTGGTTATGTAAAATTTTGTGTAAGATCTCTTGGTTTGGGACATGTTAATTCAATACCTTCGATGCAATGGTATTCTTCATTATGTTAAATTAGTTCATGAAAATCACTTAACTTTTTTTCCAATATTATTAATCAGAAAAGATTCTACCAAAAGACATAAACTGTATTCTGAAAGGCCTTGAAGGTATAATGGTTCATGTGCCATTTACATGATGTCAATTACAAGGAATTTCCTGGATATAAAATTCAGTTATTATTATCCAAGTTATTCTCACTGTGAAAAAAATAGATGAATTAATTTTCATTTATAGTTTATTGATTAAAATGTATTTTCAGTTAATTACACTTCCAAAATGATTAAATTTATTTTTTCAAATTATATTCTATTGTACATAGCCAATACAGAGAATTTATGGTCAACCATTTATTAATTTCATTTTTTCCCATGGTTTTATGATGTTTATTATGATTGATATTTTGAGTAATTCTAAGGTGAAAAATGCTTTTCTCGATAAATTTTTTTATTTTAGGCCAACATTTTAATTTGAATTTAAAATATGTGTCTAGTTTAACCAATGAATATTAAACTATTCAGTCCATTGGGATGAATTTTCATGTATCATATACAAATTTTATAATGTAAGTCATCATCATTGTGCTACTGGGGTTGGGGTATTTATTATTGGTATTAGAGAATGTTTAGTTAAATCCATGGTAAATAGATTTACAGAAACATAGATTAAGGAATATAACCACATTACTAATTTTTAAGATAATTCTACGAATAAGATATCATATTATAGATTTATTAATATAATGTATATCCATATTTAAACCTATTGAATCAAATATTGAGAAGAATATTTCATGATTTGGTCATCCTATGAATGAATATTCATTACAGTAACACTATGAATATTGTTTATGACATTGTGTATTGGGTATTGGTCAATGGTTAGAAGTATAATTGTTATACATGTAAGGGTTAAATTATGATGATAAACTGACTAAAAAAGAAAAATGAATGAAAAATTTTATTTTGGAATAAGACAATGAGGCATATTAAAGGGTTCAATGGTGATGTATAATGAGTATTTTTTTTTGTATTTGGATAATAGATTTATTTAATCAATCGTGCTTTGATTATAATAATAATGATATATGTAAAGATTCTACTCCAACATTTAATTATTCAAGAAGAATAATTTTATTAATATAAACATCAACCAAGAGAACTGATTCTATTATAAGCCGATCATTTGGAAAACAAATGATTTTGGGATGATAACCCTAAAATCATGATTTATGTTCATATAACAATAAATAGATGTTTATGGTATAATATTTGTGACCATGAAAATTGTTAGTGATTTTATGGTTTATTCTATGTTGGAATAATTTGATGTTAGGATTAATGGAATATATTGAATAACATGATATTTTACTATTGGATGGGTGAATATGTCACAAAGTATTAAATGATATCAAGGTATTAATATATATGGTATAAAATAAGAAGAACATTATTTGGGAAAATATTATATAAAGTCAATTTTGTAAATTTAGTTACCTTTTATGAAATTATTAGGTTGTTTAATTTGGGATGATATTGTTTAGATGTATCTCCAAATTATGTATTTTTATAATGGATTATGTTAAACATTGGAAATTGCTGATTTTTGAGAACATGTAACAAATATTTTTGTTTTATAAAAAATCTAATGGCCAAATTAATAACATAAGGAAATTTTTATTATTTTAATGTTCTTCCCTCATAAAATTTCATCTTGAATATCCATCTCTAGTTGTAAGAAATGGAGGTAAACTATATGTAAGCACAATAAAAGGATGAGATTATGGTCTTGACATGGAATATAGTCATGTATTTTTATTACCTAATTTTCTTATTTGAATAGAAAATATTCTGCTAAATACTAGTAAAAATATTTTGGAACAAAAATGTTATCTATTTGATTTTCATTCAGATAAATAAATTGAAATTGAATCATACAAAAATTTATGGATATGTGATGTTTAAATTTATAGTAACCATGTTCTCTATCACTCTCCATTAGAAACAGATAGTTATATTATCCTTTATTGTTTATCCATTCACATTTGAGTCATTATATCATTTTTAATGATTATTTTCCTGGTTAACATCACATTTCTCTTTCGATATTTTTAAGAAAATGGTTCACTAATCATTTTTACAATGTTGGATTTCACCAAGGGTATTTTAAAATAAAATCATAGTGGTTATGAATAAAAATATAAAATTAAGAGGTAATAATTTATTGATGTAGGATATTAAGTAGTACCCCAATATTGTATGGTATGTATCTTACTAAATTTAACATCATTAGTAGCTTATGTTTCACACAATATTGAGATAAAAAATTGAAATTACAATTCAAAATCTAACATTTATTACCTATACATTTTATTGGTGTGAATGATTAGTTTTAATAATATTTTAAATATTATATATTATGTAATCACTAAAATATTTATGAATTCATCTTAATAAATTCTATAGGCATTAGATGAAATTTAATTCAATTTTACTCATAGAAGACTATATTTTTCTAAGGTCTATTTAACTACCATTTAATGACGTAATTATCTTAAAAAAATTATAAAAATTATAAATTATATTGAAAAAAATTACCATCATTTTTAAAATAAATATATAGAAATTATCTTATAGTGAAATTTTGGAGATTTTATGAAAGTATTTATATGATAGTGAATAGTAAAAATATCAATATTTATAAAACAATAAATTTTATTATATTAAACTTATATTTATTTTATTAATTATTTCTAAATGTAACTAAAATACTATTAGGTTCATTAAAATATAATCCATTTCATTTTATTCATTATTATACCTTAATTTATTATATATACATTTTATGGCTAAAAAATGTCTATTCATGAAAACTATGTTATGTTGTGTTTTATTTGTGAAATTTTAAATATAATTATCCTAATTAATTGTTTTAATTAATTAAAAAATTGCATCATATTTTTATTTATATGTTACCAATTTAGTAAATAGAATCCATTTATTTTTCACCAGTATGAAAAGGATCATTGCTATTTTTTTCTATGGTTAATGGTAAATAACCTAATTTCGATAAAAAATTAATATATTATGGATTTGAAATTTACCCTAATTTATTTATAAATATTAATAGAAAATTTATTAAATACCTTTAGAATCTAATTTTAGAGTTTTATCTATTTTATTTACACTTTTTCATAAGATGAGATTTTATATTATATAAATTAATGAACCTAAAAAATGTCACTTTAATTGTCTTATATATCACTTATGTGGCTATATGGGGACAAATTTTGAATTTTAATGAATATTAGATTCCATATTTATCTTGATTCACTTATTTCCATGGTATATAATTATTTACTATTTTTTGGAACAATTTGGATGATGATATTAAATTTATAATATTTTTTTTAAACAAACATCAAAGATGTCACATTAATATTTTAATAACTATATTATTTTTAACATATTTCTATTTAAAACAAATTTTATACTATATATATTAATTTTTGAGATAATATATCAATCTAAATTATGTTAATTTACTTATAAATTTTATTTAATAAATAATTATAATAAATAATTATATTATGATGACGTTTTAATTATTTTATTAACCAAACAATCAAATAAATGATATTAAAACTATTAAAATAATTATAATTTTAATTCATTGAGGAACTCAACTAATTTTTATATTAATATGACATAATAAGGATATATTAATTTTTTTTCAACGTTATCGTGTGGTATTGTAATCATTATTCCCATTGTAATGAACATGGTCCAAATTTACACTAATGATATTTTATGAAAAAACTGTTTTAGTAAATTATTTAAATGTCATAAAAATAATTTAAAATAAAATTATATTATTATATTGTCCAAAATGTCATAAATTATTAATTTATACTGTAATTGATATATTATATGTTAAATTAATGAATTTTAATATTCGATAAACTATTACCATATTTAAAAATAATTTTTTTTTATCTAAATTCAATCCAAATAATATGGTTTAATGTAAAAATACATATAAATATTTTTTGGATGATTATATTATGACATTATATCATAATATATTCAAATCCTAGTTTAATTGGTATTATTTATATTAAAAATTAATTAATTTTAATTTCATATTTTGATGATTTACAATTGTACCCTCACCTCAATTACAAAAGGGAACTCCTTCTTTCATTACATTTAACCACCTTGAGGTGTCTAGCAATACAAAAATACAAATATTTAACTTCCCTAAATAATTATCCAATTTATGGTGGTTATTTTCATTCCAAAATACTACCCCTTTATCCATTAAAAATATATCTAAAGTATGTTTGATAAAGAAGCGATAATCTTCCTTACCCACTCATTGATGTTTATTTCTTCATATAATTACTATTCATGAGTTTTTTAAGGAAAAATTAACAACTATAACATCATATATATAATTAGATATTATTATGATTATGGGACAATATATCCCACCCATTACTCATCCTAGGGAAAATTAAATCACTACCTGTATGTACCTATGACTATTTGTCCTAATTTCATGGTTTAATTAGTTTTTTTCCCAGCATTACATGGATCAGTATAATTATGGAAATAATATTTATACATGATTAATATAAAAAGATATTTTTTTAACATTAATATACCATAATCTTCTTTACCCTATTACCCTTATGTGAATTATGTCGACACTCATGCATACATTGGACTTATCATCTCCACGATATGATGTGATTCATTTTTCAACATCCCCATTAAATAATGTTTCAAAAAATATATATATAATTAATAAATAATATATATTTGACCTTAATATAATTCTATTTTTTTAAATTCTAACATATGTATAAGAACCAGGACCTACATGAAAAAACCTATATTGAAAAATAAAGCAGTTAACACACAAAACAAGGCTAATATTGAAATATTATTCCTGAACGAGTAATTAAATGATTAAATAGTCTAAAATATGGTATTACGAATTAAATTTTTTTAAATTATAATCTAAAAAATTCATTAAACCATTAATCATAGTATAAATTATTTCAACTTAAGGGAACGCTCCATGGAAGGGGTTTTCTCATAACAATTTTATTTCTATGAAATATTCCATATTCACCATATATTCCTTGTTTTTAGTGTATTTATGATTCATTTAAAATATTATGGAATGAAAATAATTATATTTATGGTATTATATGTATCATTTGATTTATATTAATTTAATGGGGCATACAATTTTTATTATTACAATGTGGTAAGGGAATTCTTAACTCAATTTTTATTCATTCTTTTAAACATCTATTTCATTGATTATGTCATTATAAGGTTACGTGTAAAAATAATTTTTATTGTAATATATTTTATAAATATTTTTATACAGATTAATTTTTAATATTCGTAATCATCATATTTGATTAATGATTTGATCCTTGTAATGGATTATCGTCTCACTTTTATTTCTGTGAGAAATGACTGATTCAATAACTATTTATTTGGTTAGATGTTTATCTTATTTGATATATAATATCATGAATCTATTAATATACATTCAATTAAATGTTACAATTTTATAATTATTTACTTTTATGGATATTATGATCAAATATTTCAAAGTGGTATGAGACACTTTGACTTAATGATATATTTTCAATTCAATAAATAAAGATACGAAGAATGATTTGATTATTATGGTATGGGTTTGGGGTCATTTAATGGAATATCTATTGTTTTGGGACTCATAAATGTAATCCCATAATTTTATCGGTAGTCTCACGAAATGAATTTATTTTAAATAATAAATTGTTTTCATTTCCATGATTAATGAGAATAGATTCTACCCAAATACATAAACAATATTGTTAGTGGTATTGATATTATAATGGTTCATTTACCAGATAAATTAATTCGAAAAAATGAGATGTTTCAACATATATAATTATGTTATTATTACGGAGAGTATTTTTACTTTGAAATAAATATATGTATGCATTTTGATCCTATATTTATTGAATGGAATGTGATTTTCAGTTATTTACCATTCTATAATGATTATACATATTTATTGATGTTATATTAATTTTTACATAACCATTTTTGATCATTTGGGATCACACAATTCTTATTTGTTTCCCTAGGTCTCTAAAAATATTACAATTATTGATATGTGGGTCACTATAAGAGGAAAAATGTGTTTTTAATGAAAATAAATTTTTTATATTTTATGTAAAAAATATTAATATTAATTTTGAATATGTATCATGTTTTACAAGACTACTAAACTATTCAATCCTTTGGGGAGAAAATTCAAGTATATTATAGTAATTTTTAAAAATATGGCACCAGCTCGAGGCTACTGGGGTTGGAGTCTTTAAAACTTGTAACTTAGAAAGTCCATAGTCTTTATAATGGATCATATTCCACTTTAAAATAATTATATATTAGATGAGGAATTGATATTACATTAAAATAATAAGTCACCATAAACACATTGAATTATTATACATCCAAATATATATAATGAATAGAAAAACTACTATTAATTTCACTAGATTTATTCAACTCCTTCCATTCAACAAAAATGACCATCTCAAGATCCTAATAATTCGAGTGAGGGTATTTTGAGTTCCACTAAAAACCCACCTTTAGAAAATTACGTGCGGGAATCCAATGTTTGTGGAATAAAGGAAGATATATAGAAGGATTTACCCTAATATATAAAAAATCAAATTAATATGAAAACCAAAAACATGAAAATATAAATGATATAGTTCAAAAATAATCTTGACAGTGTAAAAACATGCATGAAGGATACAAAAACCTCAATCAATAAGAGAATATAAAATAGAAGAAGAACTAGAAAACATTTTATCATATTATCCTAGTAAACCTCAATAGAAAATTAATGATTATATATATAATGAAACAATGTACATTATGCTCCCATGAACATGCTAATTTTATACAATAATCCTTCTAGATGCACCCACAAAAATGAAACTATTGTTTTTAAATGATATAAATAGTATAAATGTGTATAATAATCATTATTAGGTTTATTCCTTATAAATATGGATTGTCAATATTTAATAGACTATAATAATTACTCTATTAAGTGAAACATCTTATTAGAAATATAATAAAAACTATGGTAATGTAAATATATACTATATCCTCCCCATAGCACACTACAACATTTTTATCTTATAGAAAATTTGTATGTGTGTAGTGGTATAACTCACACAATTAAAAAATATCAGACACTAAATACAAATTCCTACATGATTGTCAATAAAATTACCATTATTAGGCAACATGTTATCAACATAACCATTAGAGAATGGGGAGATATGGAATAACTAGTCAACTATCCAACATTCCTCCAGCTACGATGGTTATTGGTGGAATATACACTCTAAATTAAAGTTTTTCATCCATAAACTGGATTATGCACATCATCCCTGAAATAGAAAAACCATAAATATGATACTATTTTAAAAAAAATCCATATTAAAAAACCAACCAACCCTATTGGAAACCCATCATCATCATCCTCATCATCATCAACTATAACCTCATAGGTTAATATCAAATTTATGGTATTCAAATAAAAATAAAGAACCATATTATTTTTAGTGGACTCATACCTGGTACGGTCTCAAGAGTTTTACATGATTGTAAATTTAGATATATTATAGAAAATTTCAATAAATATTAAAATTATTCACCATATAAGCACAAAAAATAAAAATACATTTGGGATAACTCATCATGACAAAATAAAAGTTCTGTATACAGGATGTGTTAAAATAAATATAGGAATCATATATCAAACTACATGAAATTTGATACCAACACATATTAGTCGATGTATAGAAAAAATATACAAAATATTCAAAAAAAGTAATTGAGATTATGAAACACCACATATATTCTAAACCTTTTTAGAATCATGAACCCATCAAAACATAGTAAATGAAACCTATAATATTTACAATTTTAAAAAAAATATCTTAAGAAAAAATCAACTACAAAATATAAACATGATCCCTCCAAATTTTAAAACAATAAATAGTTCAAAATGATGCTAAAAAGAAAAAACCATAAAAAATCATAAAACACAACTCAAGTATCAATTGTTGTGAACACTCAATAAATCTCAAACATCAGTAATACAAATTGAATCCCAATGATGGGTTTATGGTTTAAATAAAATGGCCTTATAGAAAACACAATATGAAACTAATGAGTTTGAAATATCTAGGAATCAAACTAAGAACACTTTATGGGAATATAAGAGAATTACTAAAATACATTATATTTCAAATTTAATAGAAATTTATTTTTCATAAGAATATATGAATACTGTATAATGAAAAAAATTATTAAAATATTTAAAATAAAATATTTTTTAAAAAATATATATGGAAGAAGTAAAATATAAACAAAAATAGAAAATTATTGATGATGGAATTAAAAATAAACTCTACACTACAATAAATAGAGGCATTATTTGATAATAATGTAAATTAAGAGGGTAGTTCAATGTATCCCATTTAGAAACATGATCTCTTGATGGTAGGAATTCTTCTATCCACTTCAACCACATGATATCTAGATTAAATTTGATTAACATTGAAATTAAATACTAAATAGTTTTAAGAGAAATTATATATCATATAGAAAACTATAATTCAAATTACATGAGAAGCGAGATATAAAAAGTGAATATAGTTGAAAAAATATTTATAAATAATATTATTTATCTATTCATTTAGAAACATTTCATTATAATTACAAATGAAAACACCAAATAAATAAAATTTATCATCCCTGGTATAGAATATGATTTATTCAAATAGGAGAAAATATAATTATAATATCCAGTTTCCACTTGAGTTTCACATTTGTGATATTTCATAAATTCAAAATGATTACGTCACCATATTTTGTATAAAATAACCAATATCCTCCCCAAAATTATGATAGATTGTGAATAGACAAATTCACAGGCCATAATATCAATTCCAAAATTAAATATTATTATCCAAAAGAGATAAAATATAATTACATGTGATAAGAATGAATATATAAGAACCATAATTAATGAAACTATCTAATTTTATTATTCAACTGATCCTTTTATGATTATAGTTTAAAATCACATATTTCACCAATAAGGGTGGTATGACGAGACATAATAATTCAATATATTGAAATATAATTATATTTTACATATTATTAGAAATATTTATTAATAATTCATATATTTTGGAAACTCACTTGTGAGGAAGAACAAGAATAAGAAAAACCTTGTTTATATAGTAAATTATTTCTATCAAATGCTCTTCAATTGTTAGACCATCCTATAAACATATTGTTTCATATTCAGTGACATGATATAGTTTATACACATAAATACAGAATTGCCAGATGATTAATATATTATTCCTTCAAATTGACAATAGTGGAAACACTAATTGATAAACTAGCTTACCATGTTGACCAATCACCTTGAATTTCCGAATAATTATAAAAGGAATCTTTATTACACTATTAATTTGTTTACCCAAGTAAAAGAAAAAATAATAGGAATAACTAATCTACCAACATGAAATATAGATTACTTATGTTATTAAGAAAATATTAATCTTGTTACATTTCTTATTATTCATTAATTCTTGTATCAACAGTATGAACTTGGTCATTATCATTACCCAGTTGACATTGAGGATTTTATTCTTATTTACCTCTGCTAAACATAAATGATATGAAGATGGAATCAAATATTTTTCCATCCTTATTTCCATAATTTTATATGAAATATTATAGTTATTATTGTAAAACTCTAATAGATATATATTCAAGAACTATGAGGTAAATACAATATATTCAAAATAATACCTTATATACTTGATTTTGGAAATTTTTAGTAGTCAATTAATTAATTTTTTTGGGAAATGTTTTGATAATGAAAAAAATAGTACCAAAGGGATGATAAAACAATATACATATATTAGAAATAAATTTATTACCACAAAAAATATACTTATATAATTAGTTCTATGAAATCTCATTGCCACAATTATTTATAATCATGCTTAGCAATCTATTTCATTCAATAATTTTATGGAATTTTTTTCAATGGGTCCAAAATAACACCTATAATATCATGAATTTCTTATCTATGAGATAACTCTTTAATGAATTATGTTAAATAAACATACCAAATTTATTAAGAAATAATAAACAGATGTATGATAAAAATGTGAATGAAATATTTGACAATTGTATATTGACATATAATGAACATCACCACATACTCATCCATATATTACTTATTTATTGGAAACTAGACGGATTCTATATATGCTTGAAAAATTAGTATTACACGTGGATACACTACTAATTTGTTCTATGGAACATTTATATACATTTATTTTTATTCTACTAGAATAAAAGTGTCACTCCTAGAACATAACCTTATGCTTCATATCGTGTGATAAATATGTTTGAATGTCTATAAGAATTAAAAAAATATCACCATTCAATAATATAAATAACAAGTGATACTCAATAAATATTTTCAAAAATGATGATTACACTAAATTTAATGTATACATGACAATACATCCACAAACTATCGATAAATATTTAAATTATTTGTTGTTTTTTATTCTCTACTTTTTTCTATGGATATTTGGAAAAAATACATATGAATTTCATCTTAAATGATCCCCTATTTTATTATTACTATCCTAGGGTTTTATAGGATCATAATTTCATAATACTAAATCAAATCAAATAAATAGAAGTAAAAAACATTCATACATCTCTTATAACGGATATTATAAATTGTTATATGATTAAAAAGACCATAAAGTATCTTTCTAGAATATAATATATGTTTATCATCAATGAAAAAAAACATTGAATTATAAATATTATAATAAGTAGGATTTTACTCATTATGTAAAAAATATCATAACATATAAGAAATGAATTTACTTTATTAGACGAAAATACATCCGAAGTCTAAAATTAAGGAATAAATATACATTATATATATATATAAATCCAAAAAACCATAAAATATAGGAGTTGTGATTATCATCTCATATATTCTATGATGAATGATAAAAAAACTTCCCATTATAGAATAATGTGTTACCCTTCCAAGACATGAACATCAAAGGATTCATTATTTTAGAAACGTAGACTTAAATTTTCAATTATGTTATACAAAAATAAGAAAACTACATATGTACAAGACATTCCTGGCTAGATCCTAGAAAAAACATCTATCATAATTGGGTATTCCATAAAACTATTTTTAGTGAAATAATTCATGAAAAAATAGCCTCTCTAATATAAAGAAAATTATAATTTACCATTTTATTTATTTCCATGAAATTATACCAAACCACACCTAAAATAGTCAACATAATCCTTATTGATATAGAATATATAATAATATATTCAACTAAAAATATATATAATAATATATATTAGTAAAAAATATAAAATATATAAACCCTGTAATAACTATTGGCATGTTCATCAAAATTAATAACATCACCATGTACTAATAATTCACGCAACTATACTAGATGGTTATGTTTGGAACACCATCCAAGGAAATATTCAACTGATGATATCTAAACTATAAATATATCATTGAAAATTAGATATCTAAAATTTGAAAAATTAAATTCAGCATCAATAAATTCTAGAGTACAAAGGTTATACACCTTCAAAAAATTCAACAAAAAAATAAATTTATAACATTAAAATTTAATTTTCATTCTTATTTAACATTAAAAGAATTCAACGTAATGAAATTCATTCAATCCAAACAATTATAATTTGTTTACATAGTTATATTATAATTTAAATGGATAAGGATTAATTTTTTTGATACTTTCATCATTTTATATTATATATTTTAATATTAATTTGATCTAGTTTCAGTGGGTAAATGGGGTTGAATATATTTGTTTGTGGTTTGAAAATTGAAGTTGTGAAAATAGTCATTGATTTGTAATGAACGGACCAATAATACACCATATATATGAAATATATGTATAAAATAATAAAAATTCCTTCATCACTAATGATAGTTAGTAGGGATCATGGAAATATATAATACATCTCAGAGGTGATATTTTTATTTTTATTTCACTCAACATGATATCATAGTTTATATGAAATACACATAATGAACCCCCTATAAATTTGTCACACTATAAACAGGGAAACTAAAATAGATATCCCTAAGTAAAAATTATTTTTTCTTATAATATCAATGAAAAAAAAATATAAATACTAAATCTTTTGATATAATATTTACAATAATATCCATATACAGCTATAAGGCCATTTGGAATATAAATAAACGAAAACTAAAGAAGTGCATCATGCCTATTATGTAGAAAAATGCTAACTATAACTCAACATACACTACCCCAAGTACCATATATTATGTCCATACTACATATTTATGAATTTATATATGAAAAATATTATATCTATTGATACCACACTTTTCTAGGGATGTATGTGACTGAAAATTGAGTTTTTAGGACATTACACATGATCTCTCAAATAGCCTGATTATGTGTGATATAATGTCAACAACTTATGTGCATATAACTTGTGAAATAAATTATTATCCATAAATACATGTTTTACATAAAAATTAAAAAACACATATTCAAGTAGTATTGTGCAGAATAAAACAATATAAAATCCCATGGCACTACTGTGTGGATAAATTGAAAATATAAATAATTTATAATTTACTCTATAACACATTGAAGGTTCAGTAGATCATACAAACCTCATATAAAAATAATAATACCATAATCAAGGATTTGGTTAGTAGTCCTCTTTTTTGGAGTCATTATTTCCCAAAAATCTCATGATCATGGGTTATTTAATAAACAAATTCGGTGTTTCAAGTTATTTAGAAGGAATTATTAGAGTGTTAAAATAAGGGATAGTGGGTGGACATGTAAAAAAAGTAATTGGTTCTATGTAGTCACATATAAGGTATTTTATGTGGTATTTATAGGTGTAATTGGTTCTATTAGGTCCACTAGGTACCCAGTGGCCTTATTAAATGTTCCCAGTAAACTATTGGGAAAATCACTTTGAAAAGGGTAATTTTTTAATTTCATATAATAATTTATAGACATAATCACCAATTTATCATAATATTTCTACAATTTCAAATATTTTAATTCCCATTAATTTCTATAATTCTCTCCCCATCCAATTTACGAATCTCTTTCATCAATCATGCCTCAGGTCAATCCTACGATGTCGGGGATTATTATTTATTGATTAGTGTAATTTTTTCATTCACCTAATATTTTTGTAATTCTACATTCCTTCATGGCAGTAAAGTTATATTCATGTTCTCTAATAATGGATTGTTAAATAAAATTTATTAGTTTTTTTTTCTTCTCAATTAGGTTCAATGGGAGTTTAGCCTTGGTAAATCACCATCAATTTTGGTGTATTGATTTATATATTTATTTTTATTAGTATTTTGAAATCAAAATCCTTTTTGTATTATAAGTATGGATATTGTAGGTGTTATGTTGTTTCATATCATTATTCTAACTAGTGTTTAAATTATACATTTTATAGTGTGGGTGATCCTCCTCTGTTTTTAACATTAAGTCAATGAGTGTATTTTTTTAGTTATTAGGTATAGTTATGTATGATAAAAATAAGTTTTTTCAATGAAAATAATTCATTAAAAATTGGTTTCAGCAAAAACATATTTGTAATTTGTTATTACCAACATCTTTAATCATACACATTCCCATGGTGGGTTTTAATGACCACATTCATTTATATTATATATATATATATATATATATATAATATTTTCTATATGTTCCCTTCATGTTAAATAATTTCTTACACCATATTTATGTGACTTTTAACTATAAATCTTCACTTATGGTATAATTGGGTGCCATATTGGCTTATCTAATAAAAAATAGGCTTCCATGGATTATAGGTAACATTGATTTCCAGATAATTCATTTAGTAGTTGATATACATATTGGCCATGTAAAGGAAATATTCATGGGATCCCCTATATAAATAATATATTGAAAATATTCAATTTGGTTTTAATGTCAAAACATATGTGCTATATGAGATATATAAATATTCAATTATTATATATCCAAGTTAGGGTTCCTTTATTTCACCAATGTATATATATGGCTTGATTAGTCTTTAAATGATTACATATAATATACATGTTAAACATATTTTAATACAACATTAATTTTTTAGATATTTATATTTTATTTTTGGGATTTTATTTCATCTATGGGTTCACTATTTTATCCTTTTATATTCTATTTATATAGAGGAATGCACATGGTTCGTGCACACATAGATGAAACTATAAACCAACATATGATAAATGATATAGATAGGATAGTCACAAAGAAACTCAACATGATTAGGAATGTCATTTGGGGAGATTGTGAAACTAAACCATGCTTCTTCATCAATGGGAACCAAAACCACTTGCATGGTTATTGAATGGTTGGGAAAATTAGACATCAAAATAGTGTAGTATTACAAAATTGTAAAAAAATTATTTATTAAAATACCCACCACAAATTACCCCCTTTAATCCCATGTTTTTCTTCATTCATGAATCATCCAGCTCTAGGTGAATTAAATATATACACCACTCCCATTTTTCACACTTTTGGATTATTTTTAAAAATATTATTCCCTGAAACAAGTGAATCCCCTCTTTTATCATTTGTATAATCTCTATTATTTATTCCATTTTCCCTTAAAAAGTAGTTATTATGACATGGGGTTGGACTAATCTAAACATTATAGAATAGATTTTGATGTTTATTTATTGAAAATTGAATTTTATATGATTTTCATAAACCTATATATGGATGAGAGGCATCCTACATACTATTCTACAACTAAAAATATATGATAATCCATTTCATATTTAAAAATTCAATAATTCTAAAACAACCAATGATTGTCCCCAATCATCGCTATCATGAGTTAGCATTGTTCTAATCCCCATCCATCACTACATCTTCATCACCTATAACCAATAAAATAGATGTTTGAGACCATCCGAAACCACACATCTTCAATCCCCATCAAGAATTAAAAAAAAACAAAAAACTATGGACAAAAATAATATAATCCATCAAAACTAGAAAAGAACATCACAATACATGAATTCATCATCATCTCTTAGTGAACCCTAAAAAATGAAACACCAGTTCAACCAAAAACAAAAAGTAATTACCCCCAAAAAGATTATTTACCACTGGTATGGAGAAAATAAACCTTCAATGAAATATGCGGAAGAAATACAAAGGAACCAAAACCATCAGTGAAGGTCACACACCATGATAACTAATTTCCACAAAACGACATGTCCAAAAACATCCATGTTACCACCGCTCCAAATCCGACCAAGATTGCAGAAGTGGACTATGAGGTTATGTAAGAGGTTTGACCATCCTAGGGATCTAAAAGATAGTAGGGTTAATGAGGTAAAATATAGGGATCCTTCCTTGAAGAAGAAAACTCACACATGTAGCACTTTGAGACAAATCGCCCACTGAATTGTGAAACCCAAAACCTCTTGAACCGTAACACCAAATACGACCTATATAGCTAAAGGGTAACTGGAGGTCAAATCTATTTGAAGAACATCTGAGGGAATAAGTAGAGGAAACAAACATAATAGGTGATGAGAGGAAGAGAGGTAAAACACCAATGTGTCTCAAACCCATGGTAGAGCATTATAGAGGAAACCCTAGAAATGGAAGCATCAAGATAGAGAAACATCCGAGAAGATCAAAAAAGAGAGTTTAGATAGAAGAATGGAGGAAGGATATGATTCACTACAAATCTTGGAGGTGTCGCCAAAGCTTCCAAGGTGTATTCTAGGAGGTAACCATAGAATGTGAATTACAGGTAGAGAGTGAAACCCCAGGAGAGTTAAACTCCATCCTTAGTTTGATATTTATTATTCATTATATCTTCATCCGGATCTCCACTCATTGGATTTTGTTTTCAGACCTGTTATTTTTTGTTCCTAGGAAAAGGGTCAGTGATTTCATATTCTTCTTTAAAGAAACATTTTAATTTTTCTTTTATCAAAGACCAATGATATTTTCAATGGACTATTTTGTGTAAATGGGATGTAGTCATGGTGATTTGGTGTGAGATAAAAAATTTTGAAATAGATTTCCCCCGAGGATATGGTTGGTAGTGTTGATATTTTGAATGAAGTGGTTGGTTTTTAAAAAAATTGGTTAAATAACATAAAAATTCTAGGTACCTAATAGTGAATAATATGAAGTATACTCTAGGAATTCCATTATCTACATAGATTTATTTTCATATAACATTATGAAAAAATTTATTTTAATGTTAATTATATATAGATCGAGGATTTTCATTAACCATTTCATCAATGGTAGGATCCCTATGATCATGAGGATCCAATGTCCACACACACCCCATTTACATAGAGAATATACATGGCTCATAAGGTCATATTTTTCCAGTTCTGTAGTTATTCACGTTTTCACCACATTACATTTAATTTATAAATCATTATTTGAATTATATTGTTTTCATTATTTAAAAGTTGTATATGTATTTTTATTATGAATATCTTTCATGGAAAATATAGTAGGATCCTATTAAGAAGGTGATCCCACACCCTTAAAGAACCCAATGGGTGTATGGATATATTGATTTATCTAACTCTGGTAAATTCATTCCCTTTTACTGTGATAGGGGATATCCTTTATAGTGGATTCATCAAGGATTGGGTCTTGGTGGTGACATGATGATTGGTTTTATCGAATTTCAACATAGATATATTTAAATTTTAGTTCATGTATTTAATTTTCCCCAATTCTTCACTTCCTATTTAAGTAAATATAATACATTTTTCTGTTCCTTTTCCTTTTAGATAGATTCTATTGTGGATGGTTAAGATAATTCATTGTGTCTATTCGGATAATTATTATGGGAGAAATAATTCATAATGGATTTTATTGATGGCCATGCATTAGTTTCCCACACATATGGATATGGAATACTCATTGGGATATCCCAAGGGTCATGTTAGGTGTTGAGTTGGATGACTTCCCGGAATGGTTCATAATGAACAAGTATAATAGCGATTTTATTATTCTATGGGACTTCATATTTTAGAGAAGATTGAAAATGTATGAGTAAGGAATATGAGGGATTAAATATCTAGTTGTGAGTGGGTTTTCGAGAAATAAATCTGATTATGGACCATGGTTAAACATTTTTTGTTGATAATATGTATTGAAAAATATTTATGGAACAATATGTAGTTTGTAGACTAAGTATGGGAACTAGTGCAGTTTGGAGTGTTTTGAGTAATCATGGTTTAATTAGAATTTATTTGAATTATTTGTTAGGTTATATGATTTATCTATATTGGGATTTGTGTATTGATTAATTTATTTTTTTAATTTTTTAGTATATGGCCTCCCTAAAGGCATCATGCACAACTATAGGAGGAGGATGGAGAGAATTCATCAGCGGATAACCTACTAGTTGATTAGCGAGTTATAATGGTTGTGGTTTTTTCTTTTAAAAATGGATTAGGCAATGGGATCTAGGAATACATTTGTTATAGAATATTAACTAGTTATTGATAATGATAGTTAAAAGGATTAACTTATTCATATGTACCATTACATTCAACTAATCCCCAATCACCATGATGCTAAAAACTAGCTAGGGAAAATTGAGATGATATTTGAGTTCCATTGAAGTCATTATGAAATTAAACTGAATTTTTCTGGGGTTATATTGGATGTTCACTATCATAGGTGGTGGGATACTCTTGTTCAATCTTGGAAACATGAACAAATTAGATTGATGGAATTGAATTCCATTTTTCTCATGCAGTTAATCATTGGAGCATTGTCCCTCAAAATTTTGTGAGAGTTTCTTCATCTTCACCATGGGAATATATTATTGTTTGAGTATTAAATATACTTTTATGAACTACTCCACTTTTTTCTTTGGCTGGTCCCCAAGGAAAGGTTCAATTCCTGATGGATTGACATGGGGTTATGACCATATATTTAATATAAATACTTCTTTTTGAAACAAAAAAACACATAATCAGTCAATTGGCCATGATTTTATAGTGGATATCGACTTAGACGACATGTTAGTTTTGACTAGGATTCTCCAAACATTAGTATATAATAGTATTAACTCCTCAAAAAAGAACTTGTAACATGATGATAATGGTATAAAGGGTTCATGTAGAACTGGATACCCTACCTAGCTGGCATCATTAGTACTAGCAAGTGGAGGAACATTAGTGTTCCATTAGTATGGAAGGTTAAGTCACATTATGTCCACATTCCCATTACTACCTTAGAAGTTCCATATTTCGAAAATAATGGGACATCAAAAAAGGTTTTATAAAAATTCCACTCCTTAGTGTGCACATGGTATCACTACAAATAGATGGACAAATGTTGGTTCTAATGCGTCCACAGATTAGGGATATTTTTATGGTTAGTGTGGTGGAATGGAAATATCTTCCTATTAGTAGAAAAGTGTGAATCATAGATATATGTTATTATTATACAAATGGATAAAAAATATATGTTGTATTTTCATGATATTAAATAAGAACTAGTGGAATTTTATGTAGGTCCCATGAGAGTAAAAGGTATTATTCTCATTGAATCACACATTAGGACAACTCTAACTAATGTTTCTACTTCACAATCATTCATAACCACTAACCATATGTGTTTCTTGAATCTACAAATATTATTTTTGTTTTATGCCATGAATTTTGTTATTCATATCGGAAATAGGAATGAATAGGGATTGTAGTTCCAATCATGAATTGTCTCATTTTCATAACTAGACATATGATGGTAATTTTCATTCCTGTAATAGGAATCATTGAAAGGATCCTATAGATTTTTTAGATGAAATTTCATAATAAAATATCAAGTTATATCATGTGTAGGTGACCATTACATCCCCTGATGTCTGAAATAATGTTTTCCAAAGAGAATAAGATCATATATGTGGATTAGTGGTGCCTACTATTTCATATTGATGTAGTAATTATTTCTAAATATCATCTCTATTGTTTCAAATTGATATTGAATGATTAATTAGTGGTATAAAATCCTTGTTAATTGAGATCCCAGAAGGGTTCATGGTTGTATTATAAGGTTTCACTTTAAAAGGGGGTATAGAATTCCCTGATTATTTTTTTGAGGAAAAACTTAATATCATTTCAATTACATTTTATGAATCTCACCAAATATATGGTGTTAAAAATTAAGATATATGATTTAGGGAATATTTTTTAAATTAAATTTAGTGTGTCTCCTAGTGTATCTGTAATACACTTTGATAATAAAGCGAATGGCTATCATCTATTTTGTATGAACTTATGAATGAAAAAATAGTTATGGTAACATTGAATATATTTTTATTACATTTACATTAGTGAAATATTCCATTTTTTTCATGCACCATATGAAATTTTTTTACATAAACATGTAATCTGATTTTTTTTTAAGAGGGAATTACTATTTAAAACATATCAAAAGTGGTTCATCAAAAACAATTGAACATAATTCTAGGAACATTACCGAACTATTGTCTATATGTTAGGAGTAAAAGTTATGTTTCTGGATATAGGAAGTCATGTTTCATGATCTTGTGATATCATAAATTTTGTATTATATTGATGTAATAAAAATTATATAATATATTTCAGATGTATATATAAGGAATTTTGTTGAGGTCATAATCATTTTGGACCCAGTAGGGAACTCCATGAATTTCATCAGGGATTTAGACAAAAATTCATCTCCTATGATTAATGTTACTTGGAATGGGATGTAGTTATCTTGGAGCCCAATATGTGAAGTGAATTTTTAAGATCACACATGTTGGTTGAGCACACCCCTAACTTTTAAGATAAACAAATGAATGAAAATTTTACATGGTATATTGTGATGCCTATGTAATGGGTTTGGGGAACATGATTTTAGAGGGAGATAATGCGGTGGAATTTAAATACAAAAAAAACTAAACATATGGGAGGATTTAACCAAAGCATGTTCTTTGTCATTTTTCTATGATGGATAATCATATTTTTTGGTTGAATTATATCTTCATAGAATAGATTTTGATATACTTAGACCATAAAATCCTAACATATCTTTATAGAAAAATATCTTAACATGGGGAAAATATAATTTATAGAGTATCTCTATGGTTTTGACCATGACATATTCTAAATTTCCATAATGGGAAGACAGTCGGTAACTACATAATTGTTTTTTGTGATTTTATGATCTAATGGAGTCCAATATAAGTGGATTCTTATGGGTTTTTTCTCTGATTCATTAGGATTATAAATAAGAAAATGGGAATATGTTTTTAGTAAGAATATAAATTATTTGGTTCTTTTAGAGTTGATCTTAGAGTGACATCAAATGATAAAGTTGTTTCAATACTCTTGTAAGTTCCTAAATTCTGGGGAGGTACCTAGTGTATGGACTTTGTCATTAAAATGATTTATTTTCATTATGGGTCATGATACTATTATTTTTTCACTAAGGAATGTGGTGATGTATGAAATTCACAAATATCACTTGGCCACCCATCCTAGTGCCAAAAAATATTTTATGATGCGTTGTGTCAGTTATTATGTCTATATATGATATTTGAATCTACTGATTTTTTTCTCAATGTTATACTCTTCAGAGTGTTAATGTTAAGAATCAGAGTCCCTAATGCATGTTTCTACGTATTCCTACAACCTATAAGTGGTATTAGGTATCCATTGATTTATCATTTAGTTATCCATTGAAACCCAGAAATGGAAAACTATGTTGTTGTATATATATTATTTAAAGAAATCTACCCAATTTATACGATTCAAGGAAAATTTCAAAGGGGTTGGTCTATGTAATCAATTTTTCATGATATAATGAGGACTCAGGTTGTGATATTGACTTTTGTTTCTGAAAATATTACTTTCATCACCTCTTGGTTATATATAAATAAAAAAAATAATGGGGTCATAATTCTATAATATAATGACCTACCATCCCCAACTAGATAACCTAATAGATTGTTCCAACAATATTTTTTGAGGACATGTTTTATACAATCTTTTTTGATTTATGTAGTCTATGGGATAACCATTGGTATTTGTGGAGTTTTCCCATAATAATAGTTACCAATAATTGAGTATGATGGATACTAGTGAAGATCTATATGGTAAACCATTCATGTACCCCCTTGTAAAAGAGAGAAGTGGATGGGTCACCCTTAGTGGGGCCAAGCATCAGGTATAAAATAGATAAAAAGATACATATGGTGAAGAAAAATTTAATGAATGATAAGATTAATTATAACACCTATAAAAATCATTGATGTTTAACAGTGTAAGTTTCATTGAATGACTTTGTATTTTAAAATGTAACACCACTTTTAGGATATCCTCACAATGGGATGAAATGTAATCATACTCCAATGAATGGCATAAATTTTGAGATTACTGAGGTGATATAAATGGGTGTATACCTCTTTGTATTTCTTTATCTGTTTCCATTTATTCAGGAATTTTTCCATGTCTCCATAATGAAAATATATCATCCATACCTTTATCATGTTCTTAGTTAGTCAAACTATGAGTCAGAACTGAATTTGTTAGAGAATGAGTAGCCAATTCAGACTATTTATTCCCAAGTGACATTTTGTTGATAGAAATCTATTTTATTTGTTCAGGAATTAAAAATAAATTAGAATGAAAAGAATGAAATTTTGGAATATAATAAATTGGTATAAGTGAAGTGGACTCAAATATATTCTAAACAGAATATAGAATCACATTCTGAGGGAAAAAAGATGCATGATGGGGAGAATTATCACAATAAGGATGAAATTTTTATATATATTATTAATTTTGGTAATTTCATTTCATTAATGGTTTTCTAGGGATATATACTTCGAAATAGGATGTTATTTAGAGACAAATCCAATGGAAATTTCATAACATAGTTTAAGGAAACTCTTCGACAACATATACAAATCATGTGATCTTGGATAGTGTTTATTGACAAACCACACTTATAGGCACACTATTAGAGGAGTCAATGTGACCAAATCATGTGGAATCTTCTAGTATTATCGAAATTATCCACATTATTTCACATGGTATTTAAAATTGTTGTACCAAAACATGAGGTCTATCTAGTTTCTAAATAATTTGAATTTTTCAAACAACCCCTTCACTTATTTAACCTCTCTCACCCATTATTTCCCCATTCTTGACTCCTCTAGAACTTGGAACAGAAACCCAATTCATCATTACATCTAAGATCAATTAGTGAGAGATTTTAGAATGTGTTCTTACATGATACATTATGTATGAGAATTAACTCTTATCCCCTTGGTTTATCCTCCCATATTTTATAGTTTTCTTCCTACCTTGTGGTTGTGATGTCCAAGGTTTGGTCCAATTCAATATGTATGGAATGGATTATTAATTTTTGTTGATCATTAATGATTCTATAATATATCATGTATTCTGGGATTTTATTCCAACCTGTACAAGGCATTTTAACGAAACAATTTAAATGATTTATTAATTTTACTTTGTTTGTAAATAAAATTATGTTTAAATTTAAACCCAATTATCATATAAATGGAATAGTGGTTAAATGTAATTTATTAATGGGGTTTTGGTGTATATTAAATGTTTATAGATTGTAATTTCCCTATGGGTATGATTGGAAGTGTTTTTATTTGGAATTTTAGGGTTATATTATTATGAAAAGGGATTTTATGGTTAAAATAGGGATTTCTCACATTGGAATCATGCGTTCCTTTGTGGAAGACATGCAAATTACTATTGGAATGACTCTTAAATTAAAGAATTATTCAATAACATTAATAAATTAATGATTCTGGAGTTGACCAGTTATGTCTCTACACTGGGAATAACCATTCACATCCATGTTAATATCATCATTTGTACATTGATCATAGGTCCCAAAGGAACCTAGCACTATAAGAATCTCCAATGGTTCTTATACATTGTTTTAATCAATAGACATTCTATTCCTGAGTTCCTCATTTTCAATGCTATGTGTAAATATTGTTTTAAATAAACAATTTTCCCTAATTTTAAAACTATTATTTCTATAGGTATCATAATTTCATTTACTAGAACAGTTGTTGGTATCCTACTGTGAATGTGATATATCTCTATTCATAATCCCAATGGATGTATCTATATTTTTTTTGACTCAGGTAATCGAAAGGCCTCATATGTTTCTGTTGGATACTCATCATTGTGATTTCCTACTGGTATTAATGTTGTTGGTGATATGATTTGTTTTTAGTCCTTGTGTCAGGAGGGTATTTTTGTCTCTTTTGTTGTACTCATTCTTTTTACTCATTTTTTACATGTCGATGGACGAAATCATAAAAAATATTTATGTTTCTTTTCATTTTATATTTCTTCTATTATAAATTTTTATGGTCATAATTTATGTATGATTGTATAATTATTATGGGAGAAATTATTCCCAAATTAGATAATTTATTCATTGGAACTAGTTTCTATCCCAAGGGGATCATGAATGACGATTTGGAGATGCAATATTCTAGGTAGATAGTTGTAATTGATAGAACCCCTAATTGTTTTATGAAATAAATTTTTTTGGAAATGATCTTTTCATGATATATGTTACAATTCAATCATGAACATAACGTGTAAATACCTTTTGTTAGTATTTTTTTATAACCTTATTTACTTTTAATTCATATTCTTTTGTGGCCCACTATTTTGGAGGTTTTGTTATAAGAATGTATGCTTGTTACTAATTGGAATTTGTATATATATATTGATATTAAAAATATCTCCCTAATGGTAGAAGGTCAAAATATATTTAAAAAATCATATATATGCATATATTTATACATATATACCCTCAATAACGTATTCAATTGAGAGTTTGAGTGACCAATGTGAGGATGATATAAAATGGTATATCTAAAATTGGGGTTAGGTGGCCTATAAATTCTAGATGATTTATTTACATTTTATCTCGAGGGATTCTATTATAGATATATATATCTATGGTATTATATATATATATATCACATTTAAGGTATGTATTGGATAGTAAACATATAATGGGCATTTCTAACGTGGTGCACATATACTGTAGATGGGTTATAAATAGATTTCAATGTAGGATTATATGATAATACTAGAAAATATTCACATAACCAGGATGCATGGTTATTATTGGTCAATAATTTAATTTTTTGTTGACTTTATTTTCATAGTTAATTATATTACATGTTTTAATATTTTAAATGACCTCATATTTAGATAAAACATTGTTTGATTTACTATTTATGATTTCTTGTTACATTTATACATTATATTGCATTATTATTTTAAACAATTGGATTTATTTGTAACAAAATAAGATTAGTTTGTGACCTTACCAATGTAAGAGGTAATCTATGAATATAATTATTCCATATAAACATATATTTTCCTTTTTTTTTGGGCTTCGAAAATGGAAACGCACAAAACACAACGGAATAGGCTACTAGAGCAAGGCTTGTTTGTTCAGATGGAATCTGGAGTCAAGATATTAAATTTTATGTATTTTAGTTACACATGTAGAGAATGTGTTGTTGGGCCTTCTAGAGTTCTTAAAATATGGAATTTCACGTCGATTATCATTTTTTCCCCTTAGGGAATGTTTGGTGGGAAGCATTATGGACATTCATTATTGTACTACTATCAGAATTTTTATATATTACATAGATGTTTTGGATTATGGGATGACATAACTGTATATTTATATAGATACCAAATTACATGTTAAATAGGTAAGTAATAAAATGTGTTTTATTAGAAAATTATAGTGATTTTTTCTAGTCAGTACAATATCCACAATAGATATTCCAAAGTTCCTTATTGAATCATTGTTGTACTATTGGTCACATGTTTATTTTTCCAATGATTCTAAATCGTCTACCACATGTTGAATAATTATAAATTTATATCTAAATTTATCTATGTTGATCAAGAGGATCAGTTACCAATTTAAGTTGTTTATCATGGTTTCATTAAGAGTATGGGTTAGGACAATACAATTATAATTTATTATAGATCTTATTTCCCCTTGGAAAATTTTTACCCTATTAATATGAATCAAAAACATTTTTTATGAAGTGTACATGCTAACAGGTAACCCCATAATTATATGATAAATATAATCCTCAATGGTTTATTCTATCCACAAATGGAAAAGGTATACATTAAAAAATAAATCTCCCATAAAATATATTATTTACTCATTAATAGAAAACAATTCTCTTAGGATGAAAGTATAATCATTTATTTTTTACCTCTCCCTTACATAATTAATATATCAATTGATATGTTATATCAACATTAAAAATAAAATATTAATATTAATATAAAACATATAACTTTGGTGGAAATATTTTTCATTAATATAACCACCCCAATGAGAAATGAGCTAAAAATATACTCATTACTAAATTTTACCCATGCAATTGGAGAAAAAATAATCATCTATGAAACATAGTATACCACAAAATTCATATATCATTTCATTAATTTAGATGTGAAATCATTCCCAAAATAATTATTCCAAATCAATTATAACGGAACCAAAAAATTATAATAAAAAAGTTTACATCGAAACATATATCATAATTTATCATTTAAATATATCATGTTAATATTCATAAAAAATTTATATATGATCAAATAACTACTTATCACATTATATATTTTCATCATTTGGTATATTAAATAGGTATGATATTTATTTGTGTACTCATATTTTAATAAAACATTAAATACTATCATATCATGATATTTAATTAAATCATATGGTGTCATGAAATATATTTTATTAAAGCATTTTATTATTCCATATGTTATGTCATATATCCTATTGTAACATTGTAATCAAAACATAGACCTATAGAAAATTTAGTTTAACAATATTTACCCAATCCATTCTATTTAGTTAATTTATTCACATATCTATTTTTATGGATTGATATTGTTCCATATTACCATGGTGAATACTCATCCATCAATTATTTAATTATTTTTTTCCTAAATAGTTAAAAATTTCCAAATTCAAGATTAATAGGCAATGTTACTTTATTAAAACATGATATTTGTAATTTAGGAAATTTTAAATTATTATTTTTTAAGTATACCACTATATTTTGAGAATTTCATTTATCTAAATCAAGTTTAATTTATTCTGTGTAATGAATTATACTAACCACAACACTATCACCAGAGCCAAAATACCAAAATACCTTATCTTCACACCTCGATCACTTGTGGGATCTAACTTGAATTTAGAGGTTCCATTTAATAATTTGGTATAAATATAAATTTTATAATATATTACACAATTATAAGGTAAATTTGTTAAAAAAGTACAATGCAAATAAAATCATAGGAAAATAACAACAAATTACATAAAAAATGTATAACTTATGACACCCAAAGGCACAAACATCATCGTATAAGATTTTTAAATTAAATCATTAAAATAAAAATTATTTATATCATATGAAAAATAATAATAAAAAGATAATAAAACATAAAGGATAATTGATCCATCTTACATTCACTATAACCATTCCTTTGAATTCTAACTGTATATTCCTTCTCTGAATATCACCACCTTCATCCATCATTTATATGGAATTTTACATTACATGTATTAAATGATATAATGTTTTACAATACATGAAATGATTCTGTTATAGGTGATAGTTTGAATGGATTAATAGATTAAACGAAACATAACCAATACAACTAAAATATTGTAATGTGAATATATAAGAAATTTCTTAAAATAAATCATATATTTAATATTTAATTATATCCAAAAAAATTAATCAAAGATTGATTCACTGTGTTCTTACATAGCCTACATGGTGCTCCAATATACCTACTTTGGCCAATGATGGGGATACAATCAGGAATGTCGTGAATGTGGAGTCTATGAATGAAATTTTATGATATGGAAGACTTTTTTCAATGGATAATGACACCATTCAAAAAAATGGTATTTAAAATATTAATAATATATTTATGTTCAAATAGAAATTGTTGAGAATATATCATATTGGATTTTATATGTGAAAATAATATTACAGAATATAATTATAGGATGAGATATATATAGATAAATTGAATCGTCTACCATAGAAGAAGAGTGTTGGAGATTCAATAATCTACCATGGAATGTCTATAGGATGTGTTTTTTTGTAATCCATATAGGTAAATGATGATATTTGAGTCTAAAATTTTTCATGGATGACTCATTGAGAAGATTTATAAAAGGGTATGTGGAGTTATTTTGGTCGAATGTAATTAAAGATATTATTCAGTTAAATGATCATGAAAAACTATATTAAGAATAGATATTCTCATGATGTATAATGTGTTGTAGCTTAATGTTATGATCAAATATGTTTCCATTTTTATATGATCACCTTCACACTAATGGATATATATTTCCCAAAAACACTATGAAAACATTCGTTCTGGTGGAATCAAAATATATATGTAGTTTTATATGTATTTTTTTTAGTTATTAGAATTTCATGGAATCATAACATAGTTAATAAACACATGTAATTATGTTTTTTTATTAAGGATTTTTAGAATACATCATTGGGATATTGAGATATATTATCCATATAACATGGAAAAAGAGAGTTAAGATAAATATGACATTATGAATTAATGATAATGAGTGGACACTATAATATCATTATAGAAATTTACGACCCATATTCATGATAGAAAATACTATAGCGTAATCTATTGCTTCTATGGAGAGGAACCACTAATATAATGGATGTAACAATCCAAGATAGATAATTGCAACACTCTATTTTTACACAAAGTGGAATTTATCATTGAAAGTTACCTAAAACAACAGTAATACTTTATGGATGATAAATCTATGGGGGATATTGTAATTTTTTTGTTGAGACATGTAACCCCAAGTCATGAATAGTGATTTTCATACTATAACATTCTTGAGTTACTCTTCTTTTTCTAATTCTTCCATTGGAGATTTAATTGGGTGATTTATTTATTTCATCTCAAATAGTTGTATATTACATTAGACTAGTCATCTATCCTCCATTCTTGTGGCCACGCATTACTTCATTCATTAACTAGGTGGCATATACCAATATGATTAATGACGTTATCTCCTTAACCAGAATGTGATGATTGGATGTCTATTCCTCAACACATGGATACCTTCATGGATATTGTTTATTAATATTATTCTCACTCATGGATTTGAGAAATGTTAATAAATCAAATTCTCGATGAAATCTTGATATTGAAATCAGTAAATTATGTTCAATGTTCTTTAAATAGGGTATTGACTCATGGTTTGAGGTGATTGGATTTTTCAAATATGTCTTGAAATTTGTGAATGTTGGATGATTTATGAATTTTAGAAATTTATTAAATTTAATATCTGTTGTAATATCATGTATGAGGTATCTCTAGTATATAATCGAATACATCCCATATTCATTACATCCACCTAGAAAATGTGGCATTAGGTGTCCATGGGTTTCTACCTCGAACATCTGATACTTGTGAGCTATAGTGTAAATACCCCAATCCTCTTATAATGATATATTATATACTATCAAATCAATACTCATTATATAACATAAAACCTCGTACTAGAATCATATTTTTTTATTTAATTTGAAAAAATAGACCTGTAAAAAAATTACATATGTTAACTGCATCATCTCTGATAGTGATAATTATAAATAGGACGCATCTAAAAAATATAAAACAGAAAACCATTCATTAGAAACATGTATAATAATAAAAAATAAATTTTTAGTTCAAATGAACAGTAATGGTGAACAATTGATATATCAATATATCATCAGCATAAGTCTATCTGAACATATTTATATCATTTGTAAACCATACCCTGTATATCATAGATCATAAAGATTAATTATGGGTTATACCATGATAGTTCATAATACATGAACCATAATGTAATAAAAGAACATGGACCATGTGAACATAAATCTAGAATAAGGATTATATTTTATTCATTCACATATGTTTATAACATTGTGAACATGTACTCTTAGAAATTGGTCTGCTCATTATGTTAATGACATGAAATCCATCCCCTACATAAACATATGTATATGAAACCATTTATACGTATAATCTTATGGACATGAATGCCTATTCTATGCATAACATTGTGATCTTGTGATCATGTAATCATGTTCATCCAAAACATTGAGAATATATAATAAGGTTTGTGTATATCATGTTTGTCCGTGATTAATCAATCATTACCCCATGCAATATAGGTTGATATAGGCTTACCCATTAACATCATCCAAACATATGTGCACCACAAGATCATATAAATTCGCCATATAATTATTATAGGAAATAAATGGGATTCATAACTAAATTATAATTTCCAACCCAATGCAAATAAATAGGCATCATAACACATTTATCATTTTGGTACCATTGAAACAAATAGTATTTCATAAAAATTTCATTATATCATATCACATGGAAAAGACATAGTCTTCAAAAACATCATTTCGTCATAATAATAATCAATTAAATGATTGAATAATAATATTATATTTGGAATATATTCATAATAATTCATTACTAATATGAATGAATGTCACCTAGATGGAAAATGATTTTGAAAAGACATATGAAACCATTCATGAGGAAAATAATTTTTTTTCTAAATAAATTTTTAATTCCCAAAATTAATAATAAATTGTTGAAATCTTTTTCCCTAAAAATAGTTTTTAAAAATTTCAATGAGGATTAAAAAAAATTAAACATTTCTTGAAGATTATATCCATCGAAAACTGGGAACAATTTTTAAAACATTAAATCATTGTCAATAATATTCATTTAAAATGAAATTGGAAACATGTAATATATGATTTTAATCATTTAGTGGGATTGAACATGTGAAATGATGTACATGTTAATGGAAATATTCATTTCACCGTTTCAGTAAAACCAAAACATTCATTATTCAGAAAACAACATGATGATTACACTAAAATAATTATTTCATACATAAATTATATATATTATTGTATTTATTAAATAATTTTATGAATGATAAATAAAATTTGATTAAAAAACATTTTTTTGGATGAAAATGAAATTGTGAAGTAATAAAGAAATAATTTTAGTTTTCCGTAGAAGAATAATTTTGAAATATTGAGTTCATAAAGATAGAAAAATAAAGGTAAATATATATTATCATGAAATTACCATAATATAATAGAAATTATTGATCTACTGAGATATGGATCATGAAATTTCTTCATTATAATAATAAACATACACAATCTCGATAAATAATCAAAATGTATTGGAAAACCACAAGAACTCTTGTTTCATTGATTCATAAGACCCATGAAGGAATAATTCTAAATTAATTATATAATATCATAATCTTATATAATTTCATGACATTAAATGTAAATTTATATCTACATACAACTCAGAAAAGAATTCATGTTTATAAAATAGCATATCTCTCAACAAATGAAAATTGAGAAACAAAATATTTTAATGCATTATAAAATTTGGATCATTAAATACCATGAAATAGATATAATAAAAGGTAAATGTAAATAAAAATATTTCATATGTTAATTATCATAATATTTATTTTACGGGATGTATATACACCACATTAAAGAAATATGTTGAGAAAATTTCATATGTCTCTCATAAAATAAATGTCATATGGAAATCCCATACCATAAGTCTCAAATCCCATTATACACATACATACTTAAAATTAAATAAATATATATTTATTATACATATTTTATTTAAAATTATTTATATATCAATATAACACCATATCTTATTTTATTATGAAATATTAATTCATATTTATTGAATATTTCATGATAATGTTATATTTCATGAAATAACATCATTGTCTGTTGTATACATTTTGATTTTATTTTATTGGTATTCATACATTTTTTCATGGTTATGTTATATAAATAATTTAAAAATTATTTTAAATAGTATATACTTATTCACAATATATAGAGACCATGACCCTAGAAGCTTGGTGTCAGTGCCTACTTTTAATTACATTGGAATTGTTACAAGTACTCATGCCCAGAAGGACCAATAAGTTTAGTAGTCAAGGAATCCCAGATATATAAATGAGAATTGAATTAAAAATAGATTCACTAATTACAACATATTTTTTTCATATAAAAAATAATCAACATTTTGGATGACTCAAGTGAATATATTATATTATTTCATATATTTCATAATCCGCTTCAAGGATTGCTTGGGAATGAAATATAATAACAGTAATATCAAATTCTTGGTAAGGAAAAAACATCATGGATAAAATAACTAATTAATAAGAATAGTAAATATGAAAATGTGAACAAATAAAAATATTTTCCATTCAAATATGATGATATGGAAAAATAAATATGTAAAATTGTTGAACTAATTGACCTAACATTAATTAATGAATGGAAATGAAATATTACCATAGATCTGCTAATGGAAAATATCATAGATGAATAAAAGATAAAAATAGAATAAAAGATAAGCGTAATTATTGGAAACCATGATTCCTAGGTACATGGAACCATTATAATCATGAACTTTCAAAAAACGGTTTATCTTTTGGGTAAAACCCCATTTAATGTTGCTTGAAAATTATTTCATATTATTATCCTACTAATGAATCGTTGGTATTTCATTAAGTAGTCCCCATAATATGATAATGTCACGAACCTTCCCCCGGGACCCACATCGTGACTACCATGAGCCCGCCTTCCATAGGCTAGGGGATGGCAACTAGCACCAAAGGCATAATTCCCTATAACTGGAAGGCACTTCCTTTTTAAAATGTAAACACACACAACCAGAGAACAACAAGAAGAAAACACTAAGTAAAGTAGTATAACAATTGTGATGAAAGTACAAAGGGGCCAGAAATACAACCCAACTGAAAGGTACAACTACATCTGAAAGAAAGTACAACTGAAAAGACAAACAACTGGGAGATGGAAGCTTCTCCTGGATCGCCCTTCGGGTTCCTACATGAATGGTAGGTACATATGTCCTCCTTAGCACTTAGAAACTATCGGTCTTCTTCGTGTGCCATAACGCCAATTGTCCACATCCGTGTACCGTCCAGTCCACGTACACACTGCCTTGGTTAGCACTATCCGTCCTCTGCATCCAACACAACGAGGTGCGGGCATATACCATGCAAGGGTGAGTATAACGATACTCAGAAGGGACCTCGAGACCCTCAAGGTATCACAAAATCCAACCAGGATAAACCACCATGAAATATCTCAACAGATAACCTTTACATATGTATATGATAATAAATATACCTATGTTCTCAAGTAACCCATCTCAATCATGAGGAAAACACAGAGGTCATTGACTCATCTCAAACTGAGATTTTCATTATTGAAACCACAACTGCTAGAGAACTCCTCCTCTGTCGAGTACAGTGGCCCTATCGCGACTTATAGGTGCTACTCACTAACCTTAGACTGCTACGGTACTCTTCCTGTCGAGTAACGCGGGTCTGTCTCCCCAACATAGTAACACTCCCCACCATGGGTCTACTACCTGAACACAGTAGCGCTCCCGATAATAGCCTATAGAGGTACTTCTCCGGTCTAGTACCGTAGGTCTTCTTCCAAACCAGGCACTCCAACTGCAATGGGTCTACCGCCAAACCGAGCACTCTTTCCACTGGGCTAATCAAATCACTACGAGTCCAATCGGTCAAGAAGTCATTAGGTCTACAGCTAATAGGTCTCCACACTCTGTCTGCTCATCTCTGAGAGTATATGCCCCATGAGTGACTGGTCAATACTACATGTTTCATGAAGTCTCACCCAGAAGTATCACATGGGACCACCAATTCAGTGGGGGTCTCAACGCAATAGACGACGAGTCAATCAGATTCCTAGTTTATGAGTTATTAGCTTTTTTGTCCCTGTGGATCGGTTGGATTCATGTATGAACCAACCAGACTGTATCCCAACTGTACCCCGAAATCCCAAGGGGTATACTCAAAGCGATAATTTCTCAAAGAGATTACCAGCGCCGCTGATGATTCTTCAAATGGACGTTCATTCTGAGATTTATTGGCTTTTCCGTTCCAGGGGCCTGGATGGTTTTGAGGTTGAAACCATCCCGACCATACTCCAACTTCATCCAAACATCAAGTGCAGTTTTCCAAAAGAAGAATCTAATCAAAATGAAACCATCTTAGTTGAAAGCACGCCAATCAGAAGTTCAGTCCCTAAGTCATTAGCGTTTCTTCTCTGAGGAGCTAGTTGGTTTCGAGTTCGAACCTTCCCAAACGTAGCCAAACTTTGCCAAATACATGAGTGTAATATACCGAAACGACCGACCCGATCCACGTATTAATAATCAACTATCGGTGCGTCGATCGGAGGTCCTTAACTCTTGTTGTGGGTGAATGACCGAAAATTTTTTGAAAAGGGGGGGGGGGGTCTGGGCACGGTCTGACCCGGGCCAACCCACTCTCGGTCGGCGCGGAGCGGGTCGACCTGACCTGGGTCCGGGTCCGGCCCAGTAGGGAACAACCCGACGCGGCTTGGCACGGCCTGGCCCGCCTGGCGCGACGTGGCTAGGCCTGCGCGGCCCAGCCCACGTGGTCCTCCCCGGCCCGGCCGGGGGGGGGGGGGGGGGGGGGCTAGCTCGGCCCGGTGGAATCGCATTAACCCACGCCTCTCTAATCCCGAAATAGCTGAGCCGTTCCGGTTTTTTCCACCACTGCAGCTCAGCCACAGTGGTCTGCTCCGCCGCCGCCTTCTGCGGACCACTGGATGCGCTCTGGTGGTCTGTTTCACCCACCGTCTATGCCTATGTTCATCTCATTTCCTAAACATTACTGTGAAGGCCCCAAATCACTGTTTCGGCCCCGTTTCATCGTCACCCATAATTCCGCGCAAAGAAAAATTACTAGCGGAGGGTCAAAACTTTTCATTAGCCTATGCCATCCGCATTAGAGCCTCAAACCATAATTCATCATAAATGAACACCCAAGTATAAAGGTACAATACAAATATATTCAATTATACAAAAATAACACCCTACCTCGAAAATACGTCGCGCATCATCGAAACGTGGAAGACGAACATCGTGGTGGTCGGGCATCGCAGAAGATCGATGTCGATTCCATTGATGTCGGACTGCACCCGAAGAAGAAGCATCTTTGGCGACTTCGTGTTCCTCGAATCATAGAGTGTTCTTCGTTGAAGGAGAAAGTCATTCTTCGTTGATGGTTGGTGTTCTCCTTCAAAGAAGTCCACTTCCTTATAAATCCTCCCAAGAGCTCTTCCACCAATATTGCAAACCAAAATAATAAAATGGCCCTCCCATAATATAACATGCCATGTCTTTTCAAATTAAATCAAACTATTTAATTAATTAATTGAAGAGTTGTTTAATTAATTTAGATGGGTTGGCAACGAATTAAATGGGAAGAGGGAGGAGGAATGTGGAGAGGCTCCACCCAATTAAATGGGGGAGTTTATACGAATTAAACAAGGGGAGTTAAATTGGGGTGTTTAAGGGAGGTTTAATGGAGATGAATGGTTGGGAATCGTGTGGGCCCCACCTCAAAAATATCCACACATGGGATGTAATGTGGGGGTGTCCCCCACCACCAACTTCTCCAGGTTAGATTTAACCACCAGGGTGAATAAAATTTTTCTCAGCAATTTTATTTAACTTTTTAATTAAACCACAATTTTTCACTTTAAACCTCAATTTTTGACTTTAAACCCGCATAAAACAAAACTACGGTAATGGTCCCCATAAGCGAATACCGACGTTGCGAGTTCATCGGTGTCCTAGGATTTTATTTCCAAGCACCAGTTCAAAAGATAGAAAAACCGGCATGTACGTTTACTGAACATTCCCAAAAAAAACTTCGGAAATTGATTCTGGGCACACCGGTCGTCGAAATCAAGTGATGTCAGAAGCCACAGACACGTAAAATTCCAATGAATTAAGAAAACAAATTCTTGAAAATTCCAGGTTATTACATTACTCTCACCTCAGGTATTTACATCCCTATAAAGCTACAACACACACTAGGGAAAAAAAGGGGTACTAGGAATGCATCTGAGCCTGTTGCTCTCATGTGCTCCCCTGGAGGTTCCTATGCATCCAGAAAATGCACACAAAAGAATCGACCATCCCTGTTGGACCTGCTCCTGTCGATTCTCAATATCCACTGGAACCTCCATGAAATTTGTCTCGTGGTCGATGTCCAGCTCCCCATGGTCGATGATGACGGTTAGGTCATGCATGGTTCTCTTTAGCTAAGATACATGGAAGACGGCATGCACCTGGTGCAACTGAGGTGGAAGGTCCGGGTGGTAAGCCACCTCGCCTACTCTGCTTTGGACCTCGAAAGGTCCGATGAAATGTAGAGATAACATGCCACCCATGACAAATCATCGTAGACCTCGTCAAGGAGAGACCCGTAGGAAAAAATGGTCGCCATCCTCGAACTCATGTGGTCTCCTTATCCTATCATTATAGAAATTATGAATACTCTATGTAGTTTTCATCCGCTCTTGGATGATATGCACCTTCTCCAGTAGCCTCAAGATGGGCACACTTGTCAACCTCTACCTCAGCTCCTGAAGAGATCTGTTGGCATCTCTCTAACCACATGAATGGTTTCCCCTTCTTCATTAATGATAAAAGTGGTGCAGCTATTCTGGGGAAGTCAGGGGCAAATCTATGTCTGGCCGACTCATGAGTGATCGACTGCACCCACTTATTCATGATTCCATCCAGTTCTGCCTGGGGTACCCTTTTCTCTGACCAAGATAAACCCATCCCAGAGTTGTAGGTAATCCCCAACCTTTCTTCTTAATACAGTAAATCTATGTATAAACTATGGTTGCCCAGTCCATACCAAAACTAACTTCGTAAGGCCTCGATGCTTCCACTAAGAGGTTCCAACCGAAACTCACTCCTCAAGGGTCAAATCACACCATCAATGTAAGCATGATCATCTAGTATCCTCCCAATGGTATCTCTAGACGTGAGGGTCATGTAAAGGGCTTAACCAGATACTCTTGGTCTGGGACAAGATTCGTGGAAGGATGGAATCATTCGTATCAATTCCTGTTGTTATGGAAGCTAGAATTAGACACATAATGTACCTCAAATCATTCCTAGAGCCTTTGGGTCACACAATTTGACCCCATGTAGCTACTATCTTCCCCTTCTCTCCTGCTTCCTGAGCCTGGCTGGGTCTAAAAAGGCGGGTGGTTGTAACATTTTGAAATTTACATCACCACATGCTGCCCTCCTAACTCTGATTCCACACCTACTGCCCTCCAGATTCATCTGTACTTAACACTTCCTATTCATAAAACATTTTACATGCCCAAGTCTCTATGAATGGAATCAGTTCCATACTTTTCCACTGCTAACATTCACTAGCTGTATTGGTTCTGCGAATGAACATTCAACCACAAAGGTTCTCTATGGCACCCTAGCTTAAGTAGGAATGCATAGTGGAAAACGTGCTGGCTTAGATATCCATTAAACTAACCAAATTTGGTAGTCCAAGTTCCAAAGCACTGATCGTATTATATTCATTGAGTTTCTGGAACGATTGGTATGACTCGATGAATACTCAGCTACTGACATGTCGTCCCGATGAACCTGTATAAGTTCTTGAGAACTCTCATCCACCTTCTCAGGACAGTCCTCAACCGCCTATGAGTCGGGATCTCCTTAGAACCTGAGGGGTATCTAATGCTAAAACACATGTAAGGAACTATGCCTCTAAATTTCCTCTACCGGTACTACCGGTTTTAACTACTGATCAACAGGTAGTGGTATAGATGACGCACTATCCGAAGATACCATATCATAAAACCGTCCACATAACAAAGTCCCATAACTATTCCGACCATCCTCATGGTCGCTCACTGAAAATAGACTAGTAGATAAGATCACTATCTACTCTACTAGTGTCTCAGCAAGGTGGAAAACTGCACCAATCACCTCCATCCAGTCCTCTACTGCTTGGGAATCTGTCTCGCCTCGAAACCTCGGAGGCATCTATCGCTGGGACTCGTGCAATGCGCCCAGTCGGCGTGCACCGTCCGCCAGTGTGGCTGTTGGTTTCTACTGCCTAACGAGTGGTGGAGTTGCTGGTACACCACCTGAAGGTGCCACATAACAAGGGTTCCCTCCACTAGAGCCTCATCGCTCGGTGGGCTGTCATCGGGTACTCTCTCAGAACTCCAACTGACTTTTTGCGTAGAGGCATCCTGAACAGATGTGACACAGTCATACGATTAAACCTGGTGAGCTAACCTGGGTGATCTTGCTTAAAGAAAACTTTTTAAAATAGACATGAAATATGTGTTTTCATGCACCGGTCGGAAGTTAGTAGTCAGTGTCCTGGTGTATGGATACGTCGGCTGTCGCACCAACACTGGACTCCTTGAACTGAAAACTATAAACTTTAATCTTAACACTATTTCTTCACAAAAAAGAGATATTAGTGTCCTATGTTCTTCTGTATAATCGACTCCTCTGATACCAATTTGTCACGACACATCCCCCAGGGCCCGCATCGTGGCTACCCCAAGCCCTCCTTCCATAGTCCCGGGCAGACAACTAGCACCGAAGGCATAATTACCTAGAACTGGGAAGTCATTTACTTTATAAAACGTAAACACACACAACTAGAGAACAAGCGGAAGAAAACACTAAGAAAATTAGAATAACAAGTGATCTGATAGTAAAAAGGGGATGGAAATACATACCCAACCGAAAGGTACAACTACAACTGAAAGAATGTACAACTGAAAAGACACACAGCTGGGAGATGGAAGCAGCTCCGGGACCGTCCTATGGGTTCCTACCAGAAGGGTAGGTACATATGTCCTCCTCAGCACTTCGTGTGTATTGGTTCACCCCATGTGCCATCACACCGAGTGTCCACCTCCGAGTACCATCCAGTCCTCGTACACATTGCCTTGGTCAGTGATGTATGTTGACTCCATCCAACACAACGAGGTGCAGACTTAGCCCGTGGAGGGTTGAGTATAAAAATAATTAGTAGGGACCCCAAGACCCTCAAGGTCTCAAAAAATCCAACAATGATAAACCAAAAAGAAAGATCTCAATAGATAACGTTTATTTAGTTATGTTCCTAAAAATATACCTATGTTATAAAATAACCCATCTCAATCATAAGGAAAACACAAAGGTCATTTACACAACTCAAACCTGGATTTTCATTATCGAAACCACAACTGCTGTAGAACTTCTCCACTGTTGAGTACAGTGGCCCTGTAGCGACTCCGAGGTGCTACTCACTGACCATAGATTGTTGAGGTACTCCTCTTGTTGAGTACCGTGGGTCTATCACCCCAACAAAGTAGTGCTCCCCGCAAGGGGTCTGCCGCCCCAACACAGTAGGGCACCCCCTAATAGCCTACAGAGGTACTTCTCCTGTTGAGTACCATGGGTATGCTGCCAAACCAGGCACGCCATTTTCCATGGGTCCACCACCAAACCGGGCACTCCGTCCACTGGGATAATAGAATCTCTTCGAGTTGAATTAGTAAATCATTCGTCAGGTATACAACTACTAGGTCTCTGCACTCTGTCTACTCATATCCACGAGGATCCTTTCCATGAGCAATTGTTCTATCATCCAATTGTCACGAAGTCTCACCTAGAAGTATCACAAAGGACCGCCTCGTCATAGGGTTCTCAACACAATAGATGGCACGTTAATCGGATGCCCGGTCTGTGATTTATTAGCCTATTTGTCCCCAGGTCCTAGTTGGTTTCGTGTACGGACCAACCTGACCATATCCCAAATCCACCCCGAACTCTCTAGGGTTATACACAAAGGGACCATTTCTCAATGTGATAACCAGCATTTCTAAGGATTCGTCAAACGGATGCCCGGCCTGAGAGTTATTGGCTTTTTCGTTCTAGGGACCCAGTTGGTTTTTAAGATGAAACTAACCCGACCATACTCCAACTAGGTCCAATCCTCATGTGGAGTATTCCAAAAGAACCATCTCATCAAATGGAAACCAAAATAGTGAAGGCACATCAATCGGACATCAGTTCCATAAGTCATAATCATTTCCGCTCCGAGGGCCCCATTGGTTTCGGGTTCGAACCTACCCGGCTATACCCAAACAACACCGAAACCATAAGTGTAATATAGTGAAAAGACTGTATTAATCCCAGGATTCCTACGCAACTGATGGTGCATCGATCAGAGGTCTGTAGCTCATGTTATGGGCGAATGACGGAAAACGGCCCGAAAAGAGGGGGTCAGGGCCAGGTCCGACCCAACCCAACCCACCTTGGGTCGGCCCGATCCGGGTCTGGGCTGGGAGGGAGAGGCCCGGCCCGGTGGGGCGTGGCCCGGCCCGTCTAGTGCAGTCGGGCCCATGTTGTCCTCCCCGGCCCGGCCGTGGGGGGGGGGTGCTGGTTAAGTTAGCTGGCGCGGCATTAAGCCATGCCTCTCTAATCCCGGAACGGCTGAGCCGTTCTAGTTCCTCCCACCACTGCGGCTTAGCCACGATAGTTTTCTATGGTGGTGCACCCCCGCTGCCTTCTGCGGACCACCGGACGTTCTTCAGTGGTCCGTTTCTCCCACTATCTAAGACTGTGTTCATCTCGGGTTCCGAAATTTACTGAGAAGGATCCAAATCAAAATTTCATCCCCGTTTCGCCGTCGCTCGTCATTCCGCGCAAAACGAATAACCAGTGGAGGGTACAGACATGTTCATTAACCTGTGCCGTACGCATTAGAGATGAAAACCATAATACATCATAAATGAACGCCCAAGTTCGATGGTACAATACACATATATAAAATTATACAACAACAACCCCTACCTCGAAAAGACGTCGCACATCGTCGAACTGCAGAAGATGAACATCGCGGTGGTCAGGCGTCCTAGAAGATCAGTGTCGATTCTGTTGATGTCGGAGTGCACCTAAAGAAGAAGTGTCATTGGAATCTTTGCGTTTCTCGAATCATTGTGCGTTTTCGTCGAGGGAGAAAATCATTCTTCGTATATGGTTGGTGTTTTTAATTGGAGAAGAACACATCCATATAAATGCTCCCAAGATCACTTCCACCAATATTGCCAACCAAAATAATAAAATGGCCCTCCCATAATATAACATGCCATGCATTTTCAAATAAAATAAATCTCTTTAATTAATCAATTGAAGAGTTGTTTAATTAATTGAAATGGGTTGGCAAAGAATTAAATGGAGAGAGGGAGGTGGAATGCAGAGAGGCACCACCCAATTAAATGGTGGAGTTGACAAGAATTAAACAAGGGGAGTTACATTTTGGATTTTAAGGGAGGTTTAAGGGAAATAAAAGGTTGGGGCTCGTGTGGGCCCCACCTAAAGAATATCCACACATGGGAAGTTATGTGGGGATGGGACCCACCATCAACATCCCCATGTAGGATTTAACCACCAAGGTGTATAAAATTGTTCTAAACAATTTTATTTAACATTTTAATTAAACCCCAATTTTTAACATTGAACCAACATAAAACACAAATGTGGTAAAGGTCCCCTTAAGAGAATATCGGCGTTTTGATTTTATCATTGTCCTCATATTTCAATTCTGAGCACCGGTTCAAAAGATAGAATAACACGCACATATGTTTACTGATCGTACCTGAACAAATCTTCAGAAATTGATTTCGGGCACACGAGGCCTCAGAATCAAGTGTCGTCAGAAGCCATAGACTCGTAAAATTCCAAAGAATTAAGAAAAAAATACTTGAAAATTCCAGGTCATTACAATCTACGTTTCCAAATAATTCTTCATATTGAATAATTAAATAATTAATATTCCTTATCAAATTACAATAATTAATGGGAATACTGATTTATCAATAATTCCCCAATTAATGAAATTGATACCAAATTAGGCACTATCTATAAAATGTTATGTGGTTTTTTTAATATTAATATCCATCAAAAATGAAATGTATAATAAGGGGAAATTAAATTTTAATGATCATAAGATATTGAAAAAATTAAGGTGATTAAATATGGAATTAAGCAAGTTAATTTGAATACTATCCTTGGCCAAATCAATAATAAACCACCCTGAGGATGATTAAGGATTGTATCAACACAACAAATACTAATTGGGGTAAAATAAAGGTTTTTTTTCATTTATTCTATAAAAAAATATTTAAAATTATTATTGAAGAAAATATAATTTTCATTAAAAAATCATTTAAAATACTTTTCATGAAAATAATTTTTTAATTATATTTTAAAAATAAAACATTTAAACCTGAGGATGAGGATACACAAAATTATGGTAGATGGATCAGTACATGTCATACAAGGTAAAAAAAATATTCCTTTTGTTGTGAAAAAGTGTAGAAAATATCTCATTAAGAAATAGAAAAGATCACTCCTACAAATATATTCGTAAAATAAAAATATTTAAACTCAAATTTATATATTATAGATGTATGGAATAATATTCTTATATACTATTTCTAGAAATCAATGTTTTTATTATATTTCTAACAGAATAGAGGGTAATGTCGGGCTTTCTATAAATAACATTAATAAAAATATTATATAAAAATTTGGTTAATGGTACAAATAAATTATTATAGCATGAAATAATAGAGAGTAAGGAAAATCATGGGTTTTCATGAGAGATCCCTCATAATATTTCATCTAAGGAAACATAAGCATAATAATCCTGAATTTTTTTGGAGATTTTCTCAACAAACTCTTATAAATTGGTAACATTGATCATACTTTCCATATGAGAAAAGTAATTTACAAGAATCATATAATATCATAAAAATATTTAGGATAATGATATATCCTGTAAAATTTATATATATATATAGACCTAAAAATAGATTACGAACATACTAAAACATGAGTTCACATACGGGAAATTGATATAAGACATTTTATAGATTATGTTTCTTTTAAATCAAAAACCACATAAAAGAAGGATCATTACCTAAATATTTTAATACACAATCATTTTAATATTTGATACATACTATACAATATTTACAATACATACAATATTGCAAACTAATGAGTGTAGGACATAGCATGTATCTTGTGGAAATTAATAGTAAGATGAAATCCCCTAAACATGAGTTTCTATTATGGTGAACGCCCTATAGCATCCTATATAATAAATTTATGATAATTTTATACATTCTTAATAACATTCTTAATTTTTAAAATTACTTAATTTATCTTATTTTGACGTTTTATACAATACTTAGTAAATTAAATTTACGTCGGATGTTTTTGACCAAATTTGGTTTTTGTGTTCAAAAAACTACTATTTGTCAAATATGGTTGAAGAAATCAGTAAATAAGATCTACAGAATAATATAAATGACATATTTATAATATATGTACATCAATTATTATTTTAGAATCAATCATTAAATATTCTTATGAAAATGATAATATGATAAAATCTTGGAGTCGGTAGGCCATACTTATGCATGAGTAACTTTGACCTTTTTATATGATCATTGTGGAAATAAGTTATGTAACTAATATCATTCCAGAATGATCATTATATAATAAATATCGCTTTTAAATCATATATAGTTTTGTATATAATTATATGATGTAAATGTAATGGCATCATGCCAAGGAGGTGGTAGTCGACCCATCCACGAACGAAGTTATCTCTTTTAATGTTTGTGAATGGGTAATTAAGGATATGATTTATATATATATATATATATATTATTTAAAGAAATATAATTATTTTATTAATATATTATTCATGATTCATATTTAAATTATGTTTAATTTGGATAATTCATTTATACATTCTTTGTATCATGCGAATGATTCAAATCACATTGATGGGGTGGTAGACCATATTTCCTCAAAATAGATTATCATATTCACAATAGTTAGAAAGAATAAAGGAATGTTATAAATAAAAATTACATAATAATGAACATTATAAATTAATTATATTTCATATATAAATAGTTATTCCATAATAATGTCCTATATATGAGCCAGTAATGGAGAATTGAAAAATCATTTTTCCTTGAGGTAGTTATTCACCATTCAGAGAAACAATATGTTCATTACCCATTAGATAGAGGTGTATATATATTTAAGAAACAAATAGCATAAAATTCCTAGAATATTTAGTATACTCAATTTTTTATTTAATGATATAATAAGAATATTATACATAGTGGATACTAAAAATGAAACAAAAATTCATGATAGATGGCGTTACTCTTAATGGAGCATCATTATTTAGTTTAAACTGAAATGATTTAAAGGAAGGAATTATTCATGGAGTGATTATTATAGGTATATGAATGGAATTCTAAGAGAATATTTTTTTTCCACGTATTGGACATTCTTAAGAGGGTTTAGAGAATTGAGGCATTGGAATAGCTGGTGGCCTTGTATAATAAAGGAAAATGTTTCACTTTGTATTTTTGAAATGATGTTAGTTTTTCACATGTTATTAACTAAAAAATTCTAAACAAAACAATAGAACACAAAAATGGAAGGTTTATGGAAGACATATGGAAAGAAAATTTTTATTGGATAAGTGGCCAGGTAATTTTTACCATTATGTTAATGGTATAGTCTTTATTATGCTTATTTTAACCTCAATATTGTAATTATATTTAATTAATTTAATTAATCATTTAAGTAAAAATTAATGTTTTTTTATTATACATTATATATTTTTCATTTTTCAAATAAGGAATCCATTTTTTCAAATTCCAATCTCAAATTTGGATGAAATTAATTTTAAGTTAATCGACCTGGTGGGATAACAATGTGATTTTTTAAAGTAAAAACGTTCTAAATTTGGATACATTTTAATAATAAATTTCAATGATAAATAGATACCAATCAACTAAATTGTATTAATTTATACAAATATTATCTAATTATACTTTAAAACCAATTAAATTTATTATTTAGCCTTATTTATAAATTATATTAAAAATCATTTTTCAACTAAAATTTAGTATTTTTAAATATTTGTTAAAAAATGAAATCTCAATGAAAAAAATAAAAAAATAAAAAAATTCTAATTCATATGATTCTCATTAAAAGAAGAATATAATTTTGACATATTAAATTTATAAAGGTATACAATTTCAAATTTTAAATTTTTTTCGGTTTAAATCCTGTAAAATTGCCTTTATAAAAATATAGGTTTTTATATATAAAATATGGATTGTTATTATATTATACATTTAAAACAAAATTTATGAATATAAGAAACATATTATTTAAAATATAACATATATATTTCATTATAATAAATGAAATATTTCAATTACCTTTATTTATTTGGATAAAAGAGAATCTAGGCTATAAAAATGGTTTTACATAAAAACATCTTGTTTTTATTCAATTTGTTCATATATTCATTTCTAATTAATTTTAATCTTATTACCTAATCTTATAGTATCATAAGAAATATATTTTGATATTTCAGTTATATTATTTATAACCACTATCTTAAATAGTATGTAATGTCATACTATATAAAATAATATTATTTTAATAATACATTTTTATTTAATGAATCTCAGTCTTGTGTTTATGGAATGATATCGAGGAAGGTATCTCTGGCATGTAACATAATCTATCAAGAAAGGCCTCTCTTGTGTGAAAAAAATTCTAATTTAATTTTTCTATCATGGAATCTATTGTAAATACTAAACATATAATAATTTATCCATATATTATATTAATTTACATGCGTTCTTTTGCATGTCATATATGATATTGAATACATGGATCATACTTTCCAACATTGTGGTGTCACATTCTACCCACATTTTTTAAATTTCATGCTCATAATTTAAACACAATAGTGGTTGTATATTGACTGATACATCTGTTGTTTGAAATACAACATCATGAGAAGGGATATTTAGTATTACTCTATAAAATATATAATTGAATTTACTATGGTCACATGGAATGCCATGTAGATTGGTGTCTAAGTAGGATAACAACATTATAATTTATAGAAAATTTATTTGAAAAAATGCCTTAATATTTTTAGTGATTTAATGAGGAAAAAATCATAATCTTGTAAATTATCAATGGAATGTTTAGGGCCTCAAATAAATAAAAAATTGATTACATATATGGTCATCTATTAAACAAAAATTTAGGTATTAGGAAAATATTTAGTTTTATGTTATTTTAAAAAAATTTGGAAATCCATTAGCTGACCAATAATATATTGAAATATTACTAAATTATAGGATTAAATCTCATAAAATTGATCCTAAATTTTGGTTGTGCTTTGACCAAATTATAATTCATTCATTTAATCCTAAAAATTAATTATCAGAATGGATTTTTCTTATTCCTGATTCCCTAAATGAAAAATTGAAAGGATAGTAGGGCCCATAAAAGAGTGATACTATTTTCTATTTGACACTAACTACCTATAAAAATAAATATCTATAATATATTAATTTATAATCTGAAAAATTGTTACTCTTAATTCATTATTAATATTTATTCATTAAATTATTTAATAAAAACAGTGAAAATTAACATGGACATTTCATAGGTCAGTGGTTTTCATGAAAACCTTATCATCCTTCAGTCACGGTTTCAAGACATGTGACCCTATAGAAATTTATTGGTCGTCACATGGATTAATGGGTTCCCTTTTCTAAAACAATATTAATATAATTTTCAAAATATATACGAAGGACATCAATGAAATTATGTTAATCCCATAATATCATTTTGACTATGATTTTTATTATAGCTCCAATACATAAATACATCATCAAATTATTTACACAAATATCCTTCCATGTTCTAGAGTTTATCCTCATTGAGAGGGAATTATAAAGTATAACATCGAGGTTCCCCACACTTATGAAAAACAACTACAAAGGTTTCTTTAGGATGAGCTTCATTTCCTTCCATCGTACTCTTGCTTTTTCCTTGGAAATAATATTCATTATGTCCTTATTTTCCAGAATTAAATCATTTAATTATTCCATTGACACAAATTCATGGTTTTCTCCATCCACACATCTAACATGTTGAAAATTAATCCTTCTTTTATTTCTGATCTACACCACTCGAGCACTGGGAAAACTCCATCTATCCCTTATATTGTGCACTCGGTAGTGGGTACACGTACATTTTGTAAATCATATTTCAGGAAAACTAATTTTCTATAAACATGATTTCCATTAATCATAAAAATACATCATTTGGTTTCTCACAGTCTCTATATTTTACATTCTGTTTGATCTTATCTTGAATCATTTCGGATCCAAAAATTGACTAAATCCAAATAAAATAGTGTGAGAAACAACAATCACAGTTATAAAAGTATATATTCCCTTATAAAATCTCTAAATCATTAATTATTATTGATAAATCAAAAAAAACTTATGTTAAAATGCATTATTCATTTCCATTGTCTATTCAAAACCATATAAATGAATTTTAATGAAAAGGTATTTTTTCTAAGAATATCACCCATTAGTGTCAAACCGGGTAAGTAGTAAGGCCCATTTTCATGTACCATGTTACCAAAAGTAAGGCCCACAACACCTTGTTGGAGTAGTTACTCCTTCATACATTTTTTCTATAAATATATCCAGTTGTAGTATGCAGATAGGGATCTACTACTATAAGGATCCACATAATTTAATGTTTACAAAAATTTTGTTGCATTTATTTGTACTTTATTAAATCCAACATAAGTGTTATGATCTCTATTATAGGATTCCAAAATCTAGATCATATGGTACCATCTTAACATCTATTGATTCCAACTATAATGTCCCAGACCCGAGAATCCCATAACCAATGTTTTCTATCAATTACAGTAGTATCATTACAAGGAATCAATCCCTAAAGGACTGATCAATTTATTAGTATGGGAAAACCATATAAAAAATATTAATTTTATAAAAAATGGATACACTAATTAAATTTTTCCCTTTATAAACAATTAAACAACATCGGGGATAATTGTAATCCATAAATTATATTCATGGATATCATTCATTGTATGCTTCATAGATTCATTGGGAATGAAACATAATAAGTGTGATCTCAAATTATCAATAGTGAAAATATTTGGCGGAAGCAATAATAAATCAATGATAATAGTAAATATGAGAAGAAATATTTCTAAAAATACATCCATTCAATTAGATACACGATGATAAATAAATATGGCATAGAATGAAACCAATACACATTGTATTAATCAATGTACTAATAAGAAATGTTTCCATAGATTCATTAATGAAATATCTCGAGTATGTATAAAAACTAAAAATAATTAGAAATTAATTATTAATTATTGTATGCCATGATTATTTGGTAATAGAACTAGTACCATAAAGGCCTTTTAAAAGGTGATTTATCTATAGTGTAAAAACCCATCTAAGGCGATTTTTCATCTATTTAGTCTCATGAGACTACCGATACATCAATGTGATCTCATTAACTGGTCCCCAAACCATGTCTACCTTTCAAAATAATTCTACATATTGAATAGTAAAATAAATCATAATTTTTTATCAAAACATCATATTGAATTATATATATATATTTATCAATTATTCCCTTATTTATAAAATCACATAAAATGTAGGCATCATATGTAAAATTATATATTGTTTCGAAATAGAAATATCCATGAAAAATGAAATGTGTTATAAGGGGAAATTTAGATTTCAATGATCAATGGATATTTAATACATTATTTTTAAAAACAGTGAAATGAAATATGTAAATTTGAATATTATCCTGGTCCAAATCAATAATAATCCATCCACGGGATAACTTATGATGGTATTAACACATCAATACCCATGTAGGGTAAAATAGAGGGTCAGTGTTGTTGATGAAATAAAATAAAAACTTTTAAAAATATTCTTGAGGAAAAAATTCATTTCATAATAAACCCTTCCTAAAATACATTTTATAGAAAATTATTTTTAAGTGATATTTTTAAAATAAACCATTTATGCATGATAATGTGGTTTCAAAGTGTAGATAGTGGATAATCTGTAAATTTTATACAAATTAAAAAAGGAATATACCTTTTGTATGGTGAATGGGAGGAAAAGACTAATTTGGAAAGTTAAATGAAGATTCCTTAAAAGAGATTGGTAGAAGAATAAAATTAAAACATTGTATTTTAAATATTATAGAGTAATGAAATATTAATCTTATTAACCATTTCATGAAAACATGGGTTTGAATATATTTCTGAATGAATACAGCATAAAGACATGATTTCTAAAAACAAATTCTTTTAAATATTATGTACCAAATAGTAGATAATGGTACAAATATAATAATATATAACTAAATATTAGTGGGGAAGGAATCCCATGAGTTTTAATGCGAAATGGATTAGAAGATTTCATCTAAAGAATCATAAACTCAAACAATCTTGAAAAATAGATGAGATGTTCTCAATAAACTCTTATATCGTGGCAAAATAGATCATATCATTCGTGTAAGAATTTTAAATTACATGAATAATATAATACCATGAAAAGATATAAATTCATGATATATCATGTAAAATGGAAATATATTTTCTCTGAAAAAGTTTTTAGTTGCATAATAAAACATGAGTTCATATAAAGAAAACTGAGAAAAAACATTATACCGATTTGGTAACATTTGAATATTAATCATTATGAAAGAATGATCATAAAATGGATATGTGAATATCATAAAATTTAATAAAATTATACACATAATGAAATCAAGGAACTACATACACCACATAAAAATAATGAGTACCAAACATAACATGAATTTCAAAGAAATTAAATGTGAGATAAAATGCACATACCATGAAATAATTATCATATTTTTTCATAAATTATACTTTTAAAATCAATAATAAAAAATGGATATTAATATGATAATATGTAACTATCATAGAGGTAGTAGGTCGTGCATACGAGTGGCTAACATTCCCATTTTTAAATGATTATTGTCGAACGAAGGTAAGTAACTCAAATAATTACATACTAAAACATATATAATAAATATCATATAACATAATCAGATATACTTATATATATAATTCTATTATGTAAAATAAATCACACCATGTCGAGGAGGCACTAGTCCGCACATCAATGTATAATATTTTAGTTGTGTTTAATGATGGGCATTCATTTATATATTCCATGTATCATGCAAAAAAATCATATCGCTTTGAGGGGTCGTAGTCTACACTTCCTCAAATGAGATTATCATATTTACATTGTGGATATCAAAAATTTATGTTATAAATAATATTGATAGAACAATAAGAGTTTATAAATTACAAATATATCATATATAAATAGTGTTTACATCATAATGGCCACAATAATAGGTGGTAATGGATAATTAAATAATCATAAATTTGTGAGGTAGTTTTTCATCGTTAAGAGAAACAGTATGTTCGTTACACATTAGATGGTGGTGTGTGTAACTGTAGGATGAAACCATTTCATAAAAACATACTAGTATATTCTGTACATGTTTTTTAATTTAATTATAACATAATAAGTGTATATAAACATGATAATGGAAACGAAAATAAATATCATGGGAGAAGTTGTTACTTCTTAATCTGACAGGTTCATTTAGTTTCAACCAATAGGCTTGGTAGGATGGGTTTGTTCACAAATGTATGCATCTATTTATAGTATTGTAATGATAGGAATCTATTTATTTTTGTCTTTTAAAAACATAGGAGGATTGATAGGTGTGAATAATTAGTAAAGGTGGTGGCCTTTTATAAGAAATGAAAAGGAACCACTGGGTAGTTTCGAAAAGATGTTAGGTGTTCAGTTGTTGTTACCTAATAAAAGTAATTAAAAAATTAAACTACATAATGTAAATTGAATTCCCAAGACATGGCCATACTATTTTTGTTTCACAAGTGGCTAGGTCATTTGTCCCATTTAGTTAATGGTTTAGTCCTTTATTAATCATAGTGTTACTTTTGTAATTTCAATTAATTTCAATTAATTTCAAAAATATATTTTTTCAAAATCAATGTTTTTATTTTTATAAATTAAAAATTATTCTGATTCCAAATATTGAATCCATTTTTCCAATGTTACATAAAATAAGTGGCTGAAATTAAATTTAAAATAACCCCACGGATTGGAGGACAATGTGGGGTTTTAAAGTGAAACCGTCTGAAGAATGGGCATGTTTTTATAACCAATTTCAATTTTAAATTCATCCAAATAACCTATATTGTATTAATTAATAAATTTATTTTCTAAATAAAAATAAAAACCAATTAAAATTATAATTTATGCTAATAAATAAATTATATTACTATGCGAATTTGAACTAAAATTCAGTACTTTTAAATAGTCATCAAAAATAAAAATGCCATAGAAAAAGATTATTAAATTCACCCAAACATAATATTTATTTTCTTATTTAAATGAATATTAATATATTGAGATATTAAATTTATAAATGTATCGAAATTAATAATTTTAATGTTTACTCCATTAAAAGGCGGTAAAATTACATTTTTAATGATATAGGGTTTTATGTGTAAAATATTATTTGTTCTTAACTTATGCATATAAAACATAAAAGATGAATATAATAATTTTTTCATTGATTATATACCATATATATTTCTTAATAATAATTAACTAATTGTTATTTATTTAATATGTTAGGATAAAATAGCTTTGTGATCATAAAAATGGTTTTATATAAATATATTCTTTCTAATTAAATTGTTCCCTATATTAATTTCTAATCAATTTTTAAACATTGAATTAATATTAAATTATTATTAGCCAAATATTTTCTTAATTTATATAATGTTATTCATAAAATCTAAAATAACTACATGGTTATGTCATATCATATAAAACAATATTGTTTTAATAATACATTGTTATTTTTTTAAACATAGTCTTGCTTGTAATGCAAGATATTAAGGAAGGTATCTCTTGCATGTAACACAAGATATCGAGAAAGGTCACTCTTGGATGTAACAAACAATAACTTTTCGGTGCATTCAAGGAATCTATTTTAAATTAAAAACAATTTATAAAGTATGTGGATATTATATTACCACAAGCGCTGGTTGTCGTGTGTCACACAGGATATCGAATACAAGGTTCATATATTAGTTTTTGTGGGTTTCACAATATATTAATATTTTAAGTAATCCAAAAAAGTTTTGTATATAAACAATTTTCGACTTTCATGTATATGGTATTTCATACGAAAACATCAATGCATTCTACATTTTCTCAAGGAATATAATTAATGAACAGTAAAATAAATATTACATTATAGAATCATTTTTTTGAAATATATATAACAATTATACATTAAATTTACCCTAATTACCATCAATTAAAATAAATTGTGAAAAACAAATCACATCGCTTCATGAGGCAGTAGCCCGCCATACACACAAACGACATTATATTGTATACAGTTATGTTAAACAATATCATGTACATAAATTCTATCTATCATCATAACCAACAATTAGATATGTTTAAATAAAATGTGTCACATCTGCTTCTATGGAGGTAGTCTCCCATACACACGAGCATCTCATCGATTTCCCATTTGAGGGAATATTAGATGGATATAGGTCATTACCATTATACCAAAACATATTATTAGATGTAATATTCCTTGGATAAATTTTTTTCTTATTTTAATAATATTTTAGTGTGGTGTATAATGAAATAAATAAAACACTTGGTTATGGATGTTATGTCTTCCTTCGAACGAATATTTTGTTTTACGTAAATACTTCCCTAGCTAATATTTTTGACCAAAATAGGGATTCATAGTTGAAAGGAGGGATGTAGTGTAGAAATACTGTAACACCCCATGTAAATAAAGAATATGACATTTTCATATTTATCCATATTTGTGAATAAAATATTGATATGACTTTAAAGGGGGCGCTATGCTCGATGGCGTACCCAACACGCAACAACGAGTTTCTTGGGAATCTTACGTTGCACTCTAATAATAAAATAATATTATTTTAAATGGTAGTTAACATGTAGCCGTTGTAATGGCGGGAATGGATAGAAATAACTAAAATATGATTATATATGTTTTTACATTTATCCAATAAAGGATAGAGGCTTAAAATACGGAAAGAATTCAATTTTAGGCTTAAATGCCCTAGTTTTCACTAAAGGTTAACTTATCACCTTTTGATGTTGAAACATCATTAAATATAGTTTTCTTCACTCTTAAACATTCTTTTGGACCAAATAAAACTTTTTTTAAGAATCGGTACATCAAAATTTACTTTGTGTAAATTTTTTGTATCTTTCCGATAAAGTTCATTTTTTTAATGAATAGTGTAAAATGTTGTATTTTAATTCAAAACCTCTTTTTAATCTAATTTACTTATATGATTAGATTATATTTTGAATTGGTTTTAAAATGAAATTAGAATATATTTTTACCATTAAGTCCAATAGTGGTCGTTGGAATTAATTTCACATTGAAATCAGACTTAAACCAGTGTCAATCTTTTGATACTTATTGTTTCATAAAAACACGCTATTTGCTCTGACAGCGGGAATTAATTATTAAATTAATTAATGTGACTTATATGTTTTGAATTTTGTAAAATTGAATTCATTTTTGAATTAGGAATATCAAATAAAGCTTAGGGTGAATTTTTGGGATTTTTCTGAAAAACATCAATTTTTGATGAATAGTGACACCACTAAGTGGTACTTATAAAAACTGATTTTTCCGTTTAAATGAAATTTTTCCATCTTTGTGTTTTGAATTTAAAAAAGCAGACATACATGGTTTTAATTAAAAAGTAAAATGTGTTTGAATGGGATAAAAATAATTTTTGGTGAATAGTAACTTATTATGTTTTTAATCACGATTAGAGGTAATTAGTGTAGTTTAAGGTACAAATAATGTTTTAATAATATTAAATGAACTTGATACATGTCCTAACCTCATTTTATCTGTAATGGAAGACCAATAAAAGCCATGGGTCAACTTGGGGACCCCATGGAGCCACTTTGGTTGGGAAATGACACAAATAAATTTTAATTTAATGTAAAAGTAAAAATGACACAAACATGATATGTTTTACTAAAAAACTGTTAAGTGGGTTTATACAAGTCAGATATTTTATTATAATTATCCATTGGAAATCTAAAAAGATTTATTACATCATAGTAATTTTTTTTTAATTTTTTAGACATTAAATAAATTAAATTATTTATGACATCATAATGATGCATCGATGACATCATTATCTGATGATTTAAATAAAATGAGAAGATAATGTAAACTCTATGACCTACACATGTCCAAAACTTATTGTATGGGTGGATTTCGAACCATTGTCACCTTATCCACGAATTATTTCAATGTGGTCCCTTTTAAAACCGAAACACATTTTCAAATAAAGTAATATTTCTTACTTTCCAAAAGTGCCCCTCCTCTCCTCTTATAAAAGGCCCCCACCTCTACCTCATTTCACACACTCCTCAAGACTTTGGCTCGGCCAACCCCTGACCATTTACTCTCTCCACATACCTCTACTCATCCTAGAGGATTCCCTTTGGGCAGAATCCTTTCAAAGGAAGCCTTTAGGCTCAAATCAAAAAGAGTTACACTTTTAAAGGTAATTCATTCTCTCATGTTCATTTGTTTTATTTTGCTTCTCCAACCACCTAAAATCTTTTTATTTACTTCTTTTGTAACAACAACATTATCTTAAATATACTAGGATGTTGTTATAATATTTATTCGAGCTACACTCTCACACAACTACATCAAATGGTTAAAGAACATACGGTTTCCGTGGATGGCGAAATTCTGCTTCCCAAAACGATGATTGTTCAATACTCATTTAACACCTTCAAAGGTGGCCATTATGATGTCACTATTTTTATATATGATATATAATGTGTTTATGGTTTCCTTAAGCTTCTGTTTTTTTTTCATTTTGGGCTACCTTTATGGTTTCCATTATGGGTAAACGCGATATCTTCATTTAAGGAATTGTGGACTACCGCCCCCTCAAAGTGATTTATTCGTTAAATACCATATGTGGGACGTATAAAGGATGGAACTATGATATTATATATGATATTATACTTTAATTATAATATACATTTATATGATTATTATTCCATTCTATAAAATACGATATAGAAATGAAAGTAGCATTCATGCGTACGTACGGCTTACCGTCTCCATGAACGGTGCATTTCATTTCTTACCTCTAAATGATTATGTAATTTTATAAATGCATGAATGTAATGTATATATATGACATATATGATATCTACATCATGAATACAATTCTGGACATAATAAACATTTGGCAACACGAACAACATGTAATTGTAAGAAGTCCACTTTCGACTTAAGAACCAAATATCGGCAAAACAAATATTATTAACTTAAATGATTACATAATGTTTATGACATGTTATAAGTGATATAAAAGGAATAATGAAAATTAAAAAGGTTCTCAAGGAAGTAGAAATTAACTCATGTTTATTATTCAGGAGATTAAAGAACAATCGAGTCAAGTCGGACCCGAGGTAAGGGATCTTACTCCTCTCTTTCTTTTTATGTACACTCTTTTATGTCATTCCCTCTAAAGATCATCTTTCTTGTTATTGGGATGTTATTTTATATTACAATTACTGTAATTTTTATGTTCATGTGACGAGAGACCGTATTCTCTCTCATCAATCCATTTTGGATGTTTTGAGTGGCGCTTTTAGGTTGCCGAATTTTCGTAAGAGATCTAACCTCTCTCTTTCTTTTTTAGTACTCTCATTTATGTCACTTCTTTTAAGCTCACCTTTGTTATGTTGGGGGATGTTCTTTTATATTCCTCCTTCTTTAAACATTATGTTAATATGATGAGAGACCCTAATTCCTCTCATCAATCTATTTTGGATGTCTTAAGTGGCGCCGTTAGGCTGCCGAGTTTTCGTAAGGTATTTTTCATCTCACTTTTATTTCCGTGAGATTTATGCTACATTTTCCACAAATTACATTGAGTGGTGTATTTACTGCCCATTATTCTACTATTTTTGTAATATACTTTCATTTATGATTATTTACATAAATTATATATTGTCCTTCTTTCATGGGGTGTTTGTATTGAAAGATACCCAAGTCGGTAAGGGAACCTTTCACCATCCTCTTTTTTTTAAAGACTTCTTTTGTTGGGTCTTTTAATTTACATATTGTTATGTTGGGATATGTTTTCATATATCCTTATTGATGTAAATTTTATGTCCAAGTGATGAGATACACTTTTTATCTCTCATCAACTCATTTTGATGTGATGCCGTTAGGCTGTCAAGGGAACTTTTTAACCCAATTTCGATATCATTGGGTTCAACATGTAGTCATTGAATATGTCATCCATTGAATATGTGTGAATGACCTTTTATTGTTTTACACTTAATATCCACTTATATTGGGTGTATATATATTTGTCACACATATTTTTGAGATTGATTTGTCCTTAATTTAAGGATACCTTCTTTGTAAGGGATTTCATCACATTTGACATCTCTATTGAGGGTTCATTGTTTTTATGCACCAATTCACTCGTATATGGTGTATATACTGTCCTTTGGAGTATTATAACATGAATCCATTTATTCTCATGATATTATAAAGTTCTGACTAAATGTTATTCCTCAATTATTGTATTCAAGTGTCTATAATTTTGGTAAAACCCCTTTAACCAAAATATCGTTTTAAATGTTTTAATTATTTGTTCTCATTAATATCCATGTTTTCAAAATGGTTTTAAGGATTTATTTATATAGATATTAATGGTTTAAAATTTTAAGATTCAAGGTGGTATGGGACACTTTGATTCAAAAATCTCTTTATTAAATGTTTTAAATGGTTTTGGAAATGGTTTCTTTTTGAATGGATTCATTATTTCAATATACTAAAATGTTATATTGTGATTGAAATGTGGAAATGTTAGGTTTCCATTATACATGTTTTATGTGATAAATTTATGTTATGGTTCTTGGGCATTGTTATGAAAACGGGTGGTTCCGTGATAAACTAAGGGCGGGTGAGCCCAATATAGCTCTCCAATGCATTGGGTAACGCGAAGGAGTGAAACGTTAAGGTTTCTCCGAAGAGATTTAGGGAATATACTGTGATGGGTATTCCAAACGTAACAAAGAGGGTTACTCCCTACGTAAGAATGTTATTAATGCCTCAAGTTACCTTTATGTCTTATGATATCTATGATTTATTCATGGTTTGATGAGGTGTGTTAAAGTGCCTATGTTTTATGGGTAAAGTATGATTTCATTCTTATGTATATATGAACTCATGTTTCCTTTCAATATTTTTATAACCCTTACTGAGCTTTTTATGCTCATCCCAAGTTTTTCAAATGTTTTTTACAGGTCAAGGGAAAGGTACATGATGTGATGATAGTTTCAAGGATGTGTCAAGAATGAATCCATGTTTTATTTTCAATATGATTCCATTGATGGGAAGAATGAATACTGTCTTTTATGTAGCCACTTTGTTTAAAATGTGGAATGTAATGCAAGTTTCATGATCTAATTCTCTAAAACTCTAAACCTGAAAAGATCCTCAATGTGTAATCTTGTAATAACTCAAGATTAAGTAAGGTACAAGGCTGGGGCCTTATAGTTGGTATCAGAGGTCGGTTTAGATAATATTAGAGGTTAGGGTATTCTTTAAGCATAAGTGACATTACCATAATGGTTTGGATTTCATAAAGAGTCCAAGTTTTAGATAAAGTGAATGAGTAAGTATATCTTAGTGTTTATCTTAGTCATTAGTACATTATGTTTTTGTTGTTATACTCACACTGACCTTTTTGGTTTTAGTAAATGGCTGGATCTAGCAGGCACCAAAGTAACAGTGGATGTGAAGGCAATTGTGACAGTTTTTTGAGCAAGGAACTGAATGATATGGGATCTGCAATGATAACTCTTGTGATTATCCTCAACCAACAATCTGGAGTCATGATTGACCACCTAAACCTTGGAGATTTCCCTAAGGCATCATATATGCAAGAAACAAATCCCTACGGAAGTACAGGTAATAATCATAAAGGTAAGTGTGTTCAAAAACCTATGTGTCAAAGATGTGGAAAGAAACACCTAGGAAAATGTTTCAAAGGGACAGAAATATGCTATAGATGTGGAAATGAAGGTCATAAAGCTTGAACATGCCATGGAAAAAGGAAGCATCCAGTTTACTCGAGGAAAGGGAAAGAAGTTCTTTCTGAGGGATCAATTGAATGTTTTAAATGTGGTGTGCATGGTCATTATGCAAACACATGTCCTATGAAGAAGTTTCGTGAATGGGGTCACCAAGAGCGTACCAATATTCGGTTACCAATACCTAATGCCATTCCAATTGAGGATGAAGAAACTGACAATGACCAATCAAAGGTATATACTATTTCATGACTATTGTTTTCCTATTTTGGAATCTTAGGATATGATTCATGATTTTGTTTGTAGGAAAAAGGTATTTCGGAATAAGTTGGAAAGGAATGGATAATGGATCATGATGAATGTTGAATGAGTAAGATGTCAACATATAAGGTCTTCAAGAGTTATGGTGAAATTCTTAAGAGTATTAAGTCTCTTTTGATGATGAGGTTACATTAGATGACTTTTTATATTATGTGTAACCCTGATGTTTAATATAGGCAAATTTCATTCAAGTAATAGTTATCTTTTCTTTTGTGGAAATAGTTATAAAGAACCATTTGGGTTTATATGTTCCTTACTTTTGAGGTAATTGTGGGTTACTATATGTTATAATTGAAGTGAAAGGCACGAGATAAAATTGAGGTTAAATTATGTTATAGTTATTTTTGATGATTTTATCCCTTTTTGGGGAATGATTTTAGAATTATATAGTTTTGGAAAAAGGACAACACGTAGACCGTGTGACTACCCGTTGCGTCGGACAAAGCTGCGGGAATCGAACCCACAATCAATGTGCAACTGGTATTTATCTTCTACCACTGGACTACGGGAAGTCCCTGGTTAGTTTGACTGATTATTTTTTTAAGAGTAAGTTGATTTTGGGTTATTTAAGAAAATGATTAACCTATCATAAAGGATTTGTGATTAGGTTAATTAATTTTCAATACGAGACTTTAGGAGCAACTGATGTTGTTTGGAGATAAATGTTACAATTTAACATGGAAGACGTGACTAAATCCTTCAAATATTTGGGTTTAAATCTTATATTGGTTTACTTTGAAAATTTTATGGACAAATTTTTTATCAGATGATCCTCGTTGAACTTTGGGTTTTGTTGGACAAATTTTGGAGATTAAGCATAGATTTTCTTTTTAAAGGGTTATCCTTTTCTGGATTATCTGACCTTGTACTAACATTTTTTTGGTTTTGGTTAAGGTCTAAAGATATGGGATGTATATAGTTCTCTTTGGTGGATTAGGTGTCTCTAGAAGTTGATTATAGTACTCTTAATGCGAACAAGTCTCCCTAAATACTCGTCTTTTGGAAAAAAATATGAGTTTGATTAAGGAATATAGTAAAAGTTGAAAGTCAACATGATAAGTGATTATGTTTCCTTATGAATAAATTACTCAATAAAAATTAACTTAAAACAAAAATGTTGTCTATAAACTTTTCCTACTGGGGAACCCAACACCGTTTAACCCATCACAAGTTTGTGATTTTCTTATTTTTAACTTTCTCCTAAACATGTTTTCTATCACTCTCCATCAGAACATGACCCTATGTTTTCTCCTCCATGTCTATATTTCTCTACATGGAATCCTAGTATGGGTTAACTTGGGTGACCTTTGTACTTATCTTTCTTTATTTTAAAGTGGTTGTTTTACCGACTCTTGTTCCGATGAGGGACTTTCAAGGATGTTTCCAAGCTCAATTTTAAAAATTGCAGGGACGCAATTCCCAAAAGGGGGGAAGGATGTAACAGCCCAGGTAAATAAAGAATATGACATTTTCATATTTATCCATATTTGTGAATAAAATATTGATATGACTTTAAAGGGGACGCTATGCTCGATGGCATACCCAACACGCAACAACGAGTTTCTTGGGAATCTTACGTTACACTCTAATAATAAAATAATATTATTTTAAATGGTAGTTAACATGTAGCTGTTGTAATGGCGGGAATGGATATAAATAACTAAAATATGATTATATATGTTTTTAAATGTTTTTACATTTATCCAATAAAGGATAGAGGCTTAAAATACGGAAAGAATTCAATTTTAGGCGTAAATGCCCTAGTTTTCACTAAAGGTTCACTTATCACCTTTTGATGTTGAACCATCATTAAATATAGTTTTGTTCACTCTTAAACATTTTTTTTGGACCAAATAAAACTCTTATTAAGAATCGGGACATCAAAATTTACTTTGTGTAAATGTTTGGTATCTTTCCGATAAAGTTCATTTTTTTAATGAATAGTTTTAAATGTTGTATTTTAATTCAAAACCTCTTTTTAATATAATTTATTTATATGATTAGATTATCTTTTGAATTGGTTTTAACGTGAAATTAGAATATATTTTTACAATTAAGTCCAATAGTGGTTGTTGGAATTAATTTCACTTTGAAATCAGACTGAAACCAGTGTCAATCTTTTGATACTTATTGTTTCATAAAAACACGCTATTTGCTCTGACAACGGGAATTAATTATTAAATTAATTAATGTGACTTATATGTTTTTAATTTTGTAAAATAGACTTCATTTTTTAATTCGGAATATCAAATATAGCTTAGGGTGAATTTTTGGGATTTTTCTGAAAAACATCAATTTTTGATGAATAGTGACACCACTAAGTGGTACTTATAAAAATTGATTTTTCCGTTTAAATGAAATTTTTCCATCTTTGTGTTTTGAATTTCAAAAATCCGACATAAATGGTTTTCATTAAGAAGTAAAATGTGGTTCAATGGGATAAAAATAATTTTTTGGTGAATAGTAACTTATTAAGTTTTTAATCGCGATTAGAGGTAATTAGTGTAGTTTAAGGTAAAAATAATATTTTAATAATATTAAATGAACTTGACACATTTCCTAACCTCCTTGTATGTGTAATGGCCAACCAAGACAAGCCATGGGTCAACTTGGGGACCCCATGGAGCCACTTTGGTTGGGAAATGACATAAATAACTTTTTATTTAAGGTAAAAGTAAAAATGACACAAACATGATATGTTTTACTAAAACAATTTTTAAGTGGGTTTATAAAGTCAGATATTTTATTATAAATAGTCATTGGAAAGCTAAAAAGATTTCGTACATCATAGTTATTTTTTTATAATTTTTTAGACATTAAATAAATTAAATTATTTATGACATCATAATGATGCAGCGATGACATCATTATCTGACGATTTAAATAAAATGAGAAGATAATGTAAACTATATGACCTATATATGTCCAAAACATATTGTATGGGTGGATTTCGAACCCTTATAACCTTATCCACGAATAATTTCAATGTGGGACCTTTTAAAACCGAAACACATTTTCAAATAAAGTAATATTTCTTACTTTCCAAAAGTGCCTCTCCTCTCCTCTTATAAAAGGCCCCCACCTCTACCTCATTTCACCCACTCCTCAAGACTTTGGCTCGGCCAAAACCTGCCCATTTACTCTCTCCACATCCCTCTCCTCATCCTAGAGGATTACCTTTGGGCATAATCCTTTCAAATGAAGCCTTTAGGCTCAAATCCAAAGGAGTTACACTTTTAAAGGTAATTCATTCTCTCATGTTCATTTATTTTATTTTGCTTCTCCAACCCCCTAAACTCTTTTTATTTACTTCTTTTGTAACAAAACCAGTATCTTAAATATACTAGGATGTTTTTATAAGATTTATTCGAGCTACACTCTCACACAACTACATCAAATGGTTAAAGAACATACGGTTTCTGTGGATGGCGAAATTCTGCCTCCCGAAACGATGATTGTTCAATACTCATTTAACACCTTCAAAGGTGGCCATTATGATGTCACTATTTTTATATATAATATATAATGTGTTTATGTTTTCCTTAATATTATGTTTTTTATTCTGGGTATAACTTTATGATTTCCATTATGGGTAAACGCGATATCTTCATTTAAGGAAGTGCGGACTACCGCCCCCTCAAAGTGATTTGATTCGTTAAATACCATATGTGGGACGTATAAAGGATGGAACCATGATATTATATATGATATTATACTGTAATTATAATATACCTTTATATAATTATTATTCCATTCTATAAAATACGAAATAGAAATGAAAGTAGCATTCATGTGTACGTACGGCTTACCGTCTCCATGAACCGTGCATTTCATTTCTTACCTCTAAATGATTATGTAATGTTATAAATGCATGAATGTACTGGATATATATGACATATATGATATCTACATCATGAATACAATTCTGGATATAATAAACATTTGGCCACACGAACAACATGTAATTGTAAGAAGTCCACTTTCGACTTAAGAAACAAATATCGACAAAACAAATATGATTAACTTAAATGATTACATAATGTTTATGACATTGTAATAAGTGATATAAAAGGAATAATTAACTTGAAAAAGGTTCTTAAGGAAGTAGAAATTAACTCATGTTTATTATTCAGGAGATTAAATAACGATCGAGTCAAGTTGGACCCGAGGTAAGGGATCTTACTCCTCTCATTCTTTTTATGTACACTCTTTTATGTCATTCCCTCTAAAGCTCATCTTTCTTGTTATTGGGATGTTATTTTATATTACACTTACTGTAATTTTTATGTTCATGTGATTAGAGACCCTATTCTCTCTCATCAATCCATTTTGGATGTTTTGAGTGGCGTCTTTAGGTTGCCGAATTTTCGTAAGAGATCTAACATCTATCTTTCTTTTTAAGTACTCTCCTTTATGTCACTTCTTTTAAGATCCCCTTTGTTATGTTAGGGGATGTTCTTTTATATTACTCTTTCTGTAAACTTTATTTTAATATGATGAGAGACCCTACTTCCTCTCATCAATCCATTTTGGATGTCTTAAGTGGCGCCGTTAGGCTGCCGAGTTTTCGTAAGGGATTTTTCATCTCACTTTTATTCCCGTGAGATTTATGCTACATTTTCCACAAATTCCATTGAGTGGTGTATTTACTTCCCATTATTCTACTCTTTGTGTAATATAATTTCGTTTATGAGTATTGACATCAATGATCTATTGTCCTTCTTTCATGGGGTGTTGGTTTTGAAAGATACCCAAGTCGGTAAGGGAACCTTTCACCCTCCTCTTTTTTTTAAAAGACTTATTTTGTTGGGTCTTTTAATTTACATATTGTTATGTTGGGATATGTTCTCATATATCCTTATTGATGTAAATTTTATGTCCAAGTGATGAGATACACTTTTTATCTCTCATCAACTCATTTTTATGTGATGTCGTTAGGCTGTCAAGGGAACTTTTTAACCCAATTTCGATTTCTTTGGGTTCAACATGTAGTCATTGAATATGTCATCCATTGAATATGTGTGAATGACCTTTTATTGTTTTACACTTAATATCCACTTATATTTGGTGTATTTATATTTTTCACACATATTTTTGAGATTTATTTGTCCTTAATTTAAGGATACCTTCTTTGTCAGGGATTTCATCACATTTGACATTTCTATTGAGGGTTCATTGTTGTTATGAACCAATTCACTCTTATATGGTGTATATACTTTCCTTTGGAGTATTATAACATTAATCCATTTATTCTCATGATATTATAATGTTCTGACTAAATGTTATTCCTCAATTATTATATTCATGTGTCTATAATTTTGGTAAAACCCCTTTAACCAAAATATCGTTTTTAAATGTTTTAATTATTTGTTCTCATTAATATCCATGTTTTCAAAATGGTTTTATGGATTTATTTATATGGATATTAATGGTTTAAAATTTTAAGATTCAAGGTGGTATGGGACACTTTAATTCAGAAATCTCTTTATTAAATTTTTTAAATGGTTTTGGAAATGGTTTCTTTTTGAATGGATTCATTATTTCAATATACTAAAATGTTATATTGTGATTGAAATGTGGAAATGTTATGTTTCCTTTATGCATGTTTTATGTGATAAATTTATGTTAGGGTTCTTGGGAATTGTTATGAAAACGGGTGGTTCCGTGATAAACTAAGGGAGGGTGAGCCCGATATAGCTCTCCAATGCATTGGGTAACGCGAAGGAGTGAAACGTTAAGGTTTCTCCGAAGAGATTTAGGGAATATATTGTGATTGGTATTCCAAAAGTAACCAAGAGGGTTACTCCCTACGTAATAATGTTATGAATTCTTCAAGTTACCTTTATGTCTTATGATTTCTATGATTTATTCATGGTTTTGTGAGGTGTGTTAAAGTGCCTATGTTTTATGGGTAAAGTATGATTTCATTCTTATGTATATATGAACTCATGTTTCCTTTCCATATTTTTATAACTCTTACTGAGATTTTTATGCTCATCCCATGTTTTTGAAATGTTTTTCACAGGTCAAGGGAAAGGTACATGATGTGATGATAGTGTCAAGGATGTGTCAAGAAAGAATCCATGTTTTATTTTCAATATGTTTCCATTGATGGGAAGAATGAATATTGTCTTTTATGTAGCCACTTTGTTTAGAATGTGGAATGTAATGCATGTTTCATGATCTAATTATCTAAAACTCTAAACCTGAAATGATACTCAATGTGTAATCTTGTAATAACTCAAGATTAAGTAAGGTTTAAGACTGGGGCCTTATAAATACTGGTAGGGATTGTGTAAAACACATGGTTATTGATAAGTGAAGAGTAAAGAAGAGGTTGTGTCCTTTTATATGTGTGGCCAGTTGTATAGATGTAGTTTTTGAAAATAAAGTTTAATGCATACAGTTATTACATGAAAAATGGTTTAAAAAGAAAAAATAATAGTTCATAAAAGATACACGGTCGAAATATTTTCATATAATTTGTGAAAGATGCATTTTTGAATCATTATAAACCAATATCATAGAAGTTTAACCCATGACAAATACATTTTAACAAAGACTTCCACAAATAATTTTTTCTATTTTTAAAATTCATTTTGGGAAATAATTGCATGTCCTTATTATATAATATAAATTAAATATTTTAAAATGTGAACTCAATTTTTTTAAATTCATCACATATAAATGTAAAATTTTAATTTTAAATTAGTCCTCAAGATGCAATGAGAAAGAAGGTCTTCTATGAGAATGTTTTAATATATAGTGATTAATATAAATTTTCAATATGAATTTTTTTACAAAGAAATAAATTAGATTAATAGATATATAAATAAAATAATTATAAATTTTAATAAAACACTATTTTTGGAAAATTTTATATTCTTTATCCTAAATTAATATTATTAATAAAAAGTATAATTTTAAATAATTTTTTTTAAAAAAATAACTTATAAAAAATTCCTTAAAAATTATTTCTCTTATTATTTTAACATTTATAAGTTAAAAAGGATTTTAAATTTTCCAAAAATATTTTTTAAAAATTAAAAAATTATTTTTTATTATTTTTTCAAAAAAATTAATGAAATAAATTTCATTGGGAAAATAATAGTTTCAAAACATGTAAAACTTATTCTATGAATTACATGTTTTTTTAATATAATGTTTTCTTAATATAAAAACAATTCAATTAATGTTTTAAAACTAAGTATTAATATTCATATTTTGTTATTTAATGGCTTAGATATAACCACCATGTTTGAATAATATAAATAATAATAATATATCATAGTTTTTTAAGAATATGTTTGATGTGTTATTAAAGCTAATGTTTTAGAATATTTAAATGAAATTTTTCCATCAAATTATTTTTTTATAATAATAAATCCTACAAAATGGGGCGTTATATTTAATGCTTCTAAAATTAATTTTTAACGTGAAATTCATCAGTCAGATATAAAAAATGTGGATAATTTTGTCTCATCATTTCCTTAGGATCCCATTTTTCTTTTTCAGAATTGTAGAACTTCAGAAAAATATTTAACATGTGAGTGGTATTATTTTATTTTAATTTTGGTATCTGATCTATAATATACACCATTAATTATTTATAGTTAAATTTTTTCTCCAGTGACATGACATTAGAGATACATACTTGTGATGTATTAAGTATGAAATATCTCAAGACAGATATATTTTAACTCCTCTTGGTTATACAAATAAATAGAATGACTGCAACACTTATCCCTTAAAAAACACTTTTATAGGAGATGTTTATAACCTGGATTTTAACCATTTTTTCCCCACTTTTGTTATTCGAATTACAAAAAACTGACAAACACGGTTGTGATCTGTATGATATTTAGAATAAGATAGGATCAACCTAATTTTTTTTTGAATATTATCTTGACCCATTGTAATATTAATGTTACCTTTATGAGTACTAACATGACCTATGAAATAGTATCCTCACCTAAGAAGGTGTAAAATTTATTTCTGTTCCATCATTTTATATTTGAGTTTAGTTTTTTCCAAAAATTATAATGAGTGTGATAAATTTATTTTTCTGGTAATAATTTTATATTTTTAAAAAATTTAAATAATTATATCAATAGAAGGTTTAATTAACGTTTATTATAATTACATTTTCTTATAAACAACACTTCATGAAAAAAATGGTAAAATAATTTTATAATTGAAAGTGTTGAAACATATAATATGCATTTTATATCCACTATAAATTTTAATAAATAAATATATTCATATTTAAATATTAAAATTTTCATATATAATGTATTATAATGATAACATAAATATCATTTTTGAATTCAGAACATCCATATTAGGTTATGCTGAATTATTGAGAAATTAAAAAAATACATTAATTTTTTCCATGAATAGTGAAAATATAGTTTGGAGTTTTTTGTATGTTTAATGATGTGATATTGATGTAATAATTAATATAAAATTCATGAAAAACAATATAAATTTAAATAATATACAATGTTTCCCATTTGTTAAATACCATCGGCAATCCCATCGTTTTTTACATAAAACAAATAAGGTGTCACTAGTGTGAAAACACATGTTAATGTTGTTTTTTTTCTTTTTGATTGCAGTTTTTAAACATATATTATAAAGGAAATGTAAATAATATAATTTTCGCATCAAATTTATAAAAACTGATGCCGAAAATTATTTTTTAGGGTTTCATTGTTGGTTAATTAAATAAAAGGACGTCGATAACCAATTCTAAGTTCCAATTGTAGGTAAAACTGATTCTAGAAATAAAATAGGATTGGGTTTACGGTGTATGTTTTGGATAAAACTGACACCAAACTCCCAATTTTTAGACATTGTGAACAATTTTTAAAATAACTGAGTCTGTAAGTTAATATTTTTTGAAAAATCTGACAAACTACTAATCTAATAAAATTGAAACCCCTCTAAAAAAACAATCAAAATAATCAAAAAATATTTATTATTCAATGAAAATATATAACATACATATTTTAATCTACTTAATCAAAATATTACCTACACATTAGTATTATAATGTAGAATTAAAATATATATAACTGCAACCAATGACTTCTTTCAAAACATTTGTGACCATTGAAAGTCCCACAACTCCAACATTTTCATTTCTCGCACTGCCAATATTTTCTTTACTATCAAAGGAAACAAATTTCATTCACTAAAAAATTAAGATGGATTTCAGTAAAAGATAAATGAATAAATAAATCTTACAAAAATTAGACAAAGACGCTGTAGAGTAACATGAAAGAACTCGATGAATTCTTGTGTCAAATGTTGGAAGAATATGTCAATGTAGTCATTGCAGCATCTGTGGTTAAAGATGAATGTGATGGTTTGATGGTAAATTGTGCTATAATGGATTATCAAGTAAATTAGGTAGATAATGAGATGGCTGATGAATATAATCGATTGAAGAACATCATTAATCATTGGAAATTAGTGATTTGTTTCCTTTTATGTGTGTGTTGATATACCATGATGGTTGAGTGTATGTAAATTTCTTATAATAGATGTATATTATAATGTATGTTTAGGGTTTTTGTGATCTAATACCCAAATCACCATGTTTCCAATTTCTAGACTCATATGATATGTTATATATAATCAGGGAAGAAGTAGATAAATATCATATATTTCATTATTATTTGAGTGATAAGTTGAAAAACTAGTTTAATACGATACATAATCAATCGGTAACCACATGGGGTGATCATATTAAATGGAGGTCATGACGTCCATTCTATTCATGTTATTTTACGTGTAACCTCTAATGGGTTTGGTATATATCGAAATATTTATTTTCCCAATGTGTCTTTTATTTTTATGTTATGCACAATGGTGTGTGTGTGTGTGTGTATGGTCTTGAGAGACGTTTCTAGTATGGTTACTAATGTTCATTAGTAATCCATGAGACCATATTTGATGTCTGATTCCATAAAAACTCTTAAGTAAAATGTTTCCATGTTACATAATTTTCACATGTTTATGTATATTACTATACATATCTCATGATGGCATGTATGGTGACACCTTTTATGATATTTATTTTTCAATGTATTACCATACATAGGGAAGCATTATTTACTAGTGGAGTAAGTGGACCATCATGATGTGATTATACTTGTGTGGTTGATCTGACACGAGACAATGATTACAAATGTACCTATAATTGTACTCTTTATAGACCTAAAAATTAGTTAATTATGGAAACCAAGTACCATGCAAGAAATATTTGCCATGTGGATATCAAGTACATCTTCACTCATAATAATTGTGACATCCCATAATACTCATTGCCTTAAGGACACCATGTAATGTGATTATTGTACTTTTGGATTGATCTTGGTTACTAAAAATGTATGTTTTATCCTTTTGGCATGGAGTTGTAGTAGGTATGACATGGGATCATGTTATCCTGGATAGTACATAGCCTCTTTGCACATGGTTGACTTATTATTTAGTCATTCATATACCATGAATAAACAGAAAAACATACACAGAATGATACAATTTTTTTAGAAAATTCAGAAGACTACACTTTCCAAATAATGTAGAATTTAAATGCACGCACCTGAAGTTTACTGCATGATGATTTTTGGTTATTTTTTGAAGCATTCATTTGATTATTAGAAGGTTCAAACACATAATATATCGAAACTGTTTGTTTTTTGAACCCATATTGAATATTATTTATAAATATTATAATATACATACCCTAAATCCTAATCCGAGTTAACAAATAGTTTTCCAAAGTAGATTGAATATGGGTCAAATAAAATTTGGAATAATACTATAAATCATTGAAAGCCTAAAATAACATTTATTGATATGAGATAAAAAATAGAATAATATGGATGAAAATATTAAAATATTAATTCAACTAACATTATAAAATTCATTAGTTAACCCATTTGTGATTATCTCACACATGAATCATGAAATATATTAACCACATTCAACATGTCCTCATTTATGATGACACCATAGTTATAAAACATTAAACAATTAATAAAAATTTAAATATAACAAAAAATCAGAACAAATTCTAATATAAAAATTAATTACCTATACTTGAAAATATTTTATTTTATTTCGTTTCTTTATCAACATGTATTCCTTGTTAATTTTTTTTCATTAACAAAATTTTCATATATATGAACTAATAATATATATGTAAACAATGATAATTATACATAACGAGCTTATTAAAAATCATACCTTTCTAAAAAGGTTGAAAATGTTTTACTAAGATTCCCTAATAAAGAGAAAAACCAATATAGGGTGGATTCACATGTTAACAACGCACCAAACATCCAATGACCCCTACAATTCAAAAAATATCACAATTATTGTCATTATAATGATCACTAGTTCCTAATTATGTTTCTATTCTAACATATCATGCAATTGTAGAAACTTGCACATAATCTTCATATGTGATAATCTATCACACATATATGCTACTCTATTAAGATTCCTCACATATTTCACTTCTATGGAAATTAATTCTAGATCTACAAAACTGTAAATATTTGTACATTCATTTTTTAGAAGAATCATGTGTCAATTAAAAATTTAAATTGAAAATATAGTTAGTTATTTCAAAACCAACATTTATCAAGGAAATACAAATTAAAATGTCAATTTACATACATGGTAAAAAACTGGACCACATTTAGGACGAAATCTTCAAAATTAACTAGATGCATGATATCTTATTTGAGTAATCGAAATAGATATTTTCTTCCACATATAGTGGTCGTCACCTGAAACTTATAAATATAAATCAATGATGATGATTCCTGAGATAATCTTTGTATCCCAAAAGAAATATCTGAAGTATCTACATTTGATTGTTTCTGAACATTTTGTTTCATTTTTGAAACTTATTTTTCTTTTAGATAATGCTATATAAGATAAATATTAGAAAACAATATAATAAATTTCGAATTATTTGTAATTAATATTTAAAAAACACCATACCTTATATGAAATATATCAAATCCTACAAGTTTTACAATGTAAAAAATAACCCACACAGTCCCCAACTATGGTCATATACATGGTAGAAAATTGTAGTAGAGAATTGTGATCTATAATATCGAGTACTAATACTCTATCCAAACCCATTTGAATAGACCATTGGTGTTTAAAATCCCCCCAAAAAATGCACGAGTCCCAACCCAACAATATGTAAATGAGAATCGTAAGCTAAAAACTCACAATATACGTTTTGGTCCAAGAAAGGTGGTGGAGAAACAAATTAAGTAGATGAGGCAGGTTAGTCTAAGAGATAAATCTTGGAGAGATGAAAAATGAATATGTTATATTAATTTTTATAATTTATAAAATTAAAAAAATTGATGCTAAATAAATAATATACCTGGGAAAGCTGCTCATACGAGGCGTGGTAGGAAGATGGGGTAGGGTAGTATGGGTGATCAGGATGGGAAAGAAAAAAATTGAAAATGTTATATTAGTATTTATAATTTAAAAAAATTGAACAAATGATGATAAAAACATTATATACCAATGAAGGATTCTCATATGGGGAAGGGTAGGCAGCTGGGGTAGGGTAGTCTTGGGTGAGTATATTGGGAAGGCTGAAAAATGAAAATTTTATATTAGTGTTCTTAATTAATATAATATAAAAGTGGAAAAAATAATATACCTTGGATGGATGATCATACGTAGTGGGGTAGGTAGATGGGGCAGGGTAGTCCGGGTGAGTAGGTTGGGAAGGACAAAAGATGAAAAACTTATTTTATTATTTATAAATTATAAAGTAGAAAAATTGATGAAAAATAAATAATATACATGGGAAGGCTGCGTAGACTGTGAATTTCTAGCCATGTGATCCAACATATCCTTCTACACTGCAACTTGAGTTGGATAACCCATATATTGTTTCATATATTTTATCTCTACTATTAAGGATTCTATTTCTCAGTATCCTTATTACTAACTCTTACAAAAAAACATCTGAATACTAAAATCTATCTGATTATCCTCTAAAATGAAAAAGGTATTCTTACCTTCCACAAGCAATATGTAGGATGTCTATCCTATATCAGGGATAAAATAACCATGTGTCTCCTACTCCAAATGTTCATCCTGTATTAAAAATTAAAAAAGTTTTGTTACTATATATAATATAAAAATTAGAAAATATGATAAAAACTATATTATATTTAATTACAATATTATCATCTACATGGTTAGCATCCTCTATAAGATACTATTCCTTTTACCTTATTCTTTCTTGTTTCCATTTTTCATTGCGAGTGGGAGGAGATGAAGTGCCAAATTGGACCATTTCTGAACCACTACTATATCGATCTCTTAATGCTTCAATATTTTATTCAATAATTTTTTTCTTAGAATACGAGTACAACCCACATGATAATATATTAGGGTATAGATTTTTCAAATGGATCCTCTGAAGAGATCTCCTAGAGTATTGTTATATAAAAATAAACTACTTTGTAATAAGAAATATATTTATTAAATTCAACATTATAAAATAAATATCATTCAGGAATTTTTTTTTGTTTTTGCTGTCAACAAATCATGTCCATGTATCTTCATTTCTAAATGGATAGTTGAGGCATGGGTTTTCAAACCTTATCTTTCCAAAAACATAATTTTTTTGAGTATTTTTGTAAAATTTCTCTATTGAACTACCACTAATTCTTGATTTCTTTTCTTAATTTCATTGGTTTCCCCAAAATTGAATGGAATCATTAATTGAATAACATAAATATTTCATTTAAAATATAATATATCAAAAAATCATATAAAATAAATCAATTAAGATATTTTTCCATCACAACCCCAAAAGAAGTTGCATTTTTATCCTATCCATTGACTTCCAATCAGGATATAAAATATTAATCCTACAAAATCTTTGAATCTCTATATCATTGAAAAACTGAACTTCATTTGGGGAAATTTAGTAATTATCATCATCAAAATAGATATGTACTCTGTCATCATAACGACAGAGTTATAGTTTTGGTAAATGTGTAATAACACCTTTACCAACATCAGAACATGTTTTTTAGTAGTAACATGAGAAGTATCCTCCACCGAGGATGCATCAGTAGTCCAACAATTTTTTTTGTAAATTAACAGTTTTATGTCAATAAATAAATATATTGCTGAATATTTAATAATATGTAAAAATAGATATACCTCGATAAATACTCATATCTATCTATATGTGAAACATTTTCTAGAATGTGTAATAAAACAGACTGAACCTACATTTCATTAGAAAACATAATATTTAAAAACAATGAAGTCAATAAAATAAGAAAATAAAAAAAGTGGCATGCATTTTTAAGTTTCAAAAAAAGAAACAAAATATATATATTTACCAGAAAAATTAGGATACAAATTCAGTTTTTTACCACATGTCTTCATCATGATCATTACATAATGCGCGCTCTATATCGGGGTTATAGTCATTATAATCATCCATAAATTTCATAATAAATGAATAAGGCTTATATAAATCACTAACCTCATTAGCATCATCCTCATCAATAAAATAGTATCCTTTTTCCTTTCAAAATAATAGACCATTGATCATTTGATGGATCAATGACAAAAAATACATGTTTTTCATGTGTCACCATGATAAATGGTTCCTCATTATAATTAAATCTTTTTAAATCAACCAGTTTAAACCCATATTTAGCATGTATCAAACCACTATTAATGTCATCCTAATTACACTTAAAACAGTGACTCTAAATTTAATATAATAAATTTCCCATATTTTTTATAGAACTCAAAAATATTGTATTGATGTAGAAATTGTTTTTTTATGTTTAGCACATGAAAAATGCATTGCTTTATCAAAAACCATCACACTACCATTTTGAATTTTACTATTTTCATCTTGGTTTTTTGTGTAAAATGTGTAGCCATTGATTTAAAAACTATACCATGTCATCACATTAAGAGATGGCCACCCTGATAACCACTTTAATGTTTCTAATTCAAATATATTTGGGGTGACATTCACTTTAAAACGTAAAATAAATGTCTTTTTATTCTCAATCATTAACCACATTTCGTTTGTTTTTTGATATCGTAAATTTAATTCGTAAATATGTGAAGATATATATGATATAACGTCATCTGTGTTGTTCAAAATATATAATTTTTCCTTTATCACATCATCACATGGAATGGAAATTAAAATATAGAATATAACCCCTATACATTAACTATCAACTGTCATATGTTGTGATATATTGAGACCAATATGCTCCACCAAATACAAATAATCAGAACAAGACTCAATCACTAATTCTAATACATATTTTTGAATAATAGAGGACTATGGTTGATAAAGATTTATAACATATCCCTTAAATGTTTTCATATATCATCCAAAATGTTACATCCATTTAAATAAATAGTCCAACATATTCTTATCTCACACACCAAATGAACAAGCAGATGAACTATTATATCAAAAAATGTGGGTGGAAAAAATATTTCTAATTGACAAATAATAAGATTTTATTCATTCTCCAACACATCTAAATAATTTCAATCAATGACTTTTATTCAAATGGATTTGATAAAATTACATAACCCGATGATAGACTTTCTGGCATTTTTTGGCAATATACCACACACTTCTACTGGTAGACGTTTTTGCAACAAAACTTGGAAATAATAAGATTTCGTACCTATTAATTTAGAATTCTCTAAAGAAACCAAATTATTAATATTTTATGAAAAACCACTTGGTAAATTAATTCAATGAATAAACTAACTAAAATTCATCGTTTCAATATTGCTTAATTTATGACAAGCCGAGGGTAAATATGTTCTGTATCCTTTCACAGTGGGAGCTATCTCCAAACATATTTTAATTAATTTCAATTCCAATCTAGTATACAATCCAAATTTTTTCTTTCATTTTATTTCTAAAATAGTTCGAATAAAACATCCACATATGTCTTTCTCAACAACCATATCATTGATGTTCTGTTTTATCTCTAAAAATTTCTAACAAGGTAGTTCAAAACAAATAGACTGCACCATCCAGAAATTTCATTGAATGATATAACATATTTACTTTCTTTAATATTGAATCAGATTATTTCACCCTGTCATAATATTCATTATGTGAACATTGTCAAGGTGAGAGGGTTGTATTCTTCTAATATGTTAAATTATTTTTTCAATCTACGATAAGGATGATCAATTCGAAAAAAAAACATAAATATCCCTTGTACACGGTCTTTATTAAATTCTTAAATTGATAATATGAAGTATGTTCTTCCCAAATTGTTCATGCTTTATGTCCCATAAGACTATATCTAGGTAAGTTTCCATATACATGAAATTAATTTACATTGAACATTATCATAGCATGAAAATGAAAATACTCTTTCTTGTATGAATCGAAAAAATTAACACCAGCCTCCAATAGTAGTTTCTAATCAACAATAAATGGTGAAAGATATACATCAGTATAATTTCCTGGTTTTTTTGGTCTAGAAATCACTATGCTCGTAATAAAATATTTTTCATCACACATAGATGAGGGGAAAATTTGTAAACTACCAGAACAATAGGCCATGAACTATGTTGTCTACTGAGGCTCCGATATGGATTCATTCCATCAGTACATAGTCCTTTTCTATGATTTCTAACTTCACTTCCAAAATCATGATTTTTTTTCAGAACTCTTCCACTGTGGGGAATCAGTAGGGTGATGTAAATACCATTAGATATTCACTCATTGGAATTACATCATTGAATATTTTCACCAATTTAATTTGAAAATAGCCGCCTCAAACGAGGAATTATTTTATGGTAACAAATTTCATTAGCAAGAGTTTTGATTCTGGTTTCTAAAATGTAATCATAATTAATATATCATAATTATGTTCCAAAAATATTTGATGATATCAATATAAAGTAAAAAAAATGTAATTTTTTAATGCTAGATGACATCACCAGAGAATGAATCTGAGTTGATTTTTTTATATATCTTATTGCATGATGTGCCACATGTTGGTAAACATGATAAATATTCATTTTTTATTATACAGTACACAATCATTGTACAAGTATGTATCTTATTATACCCCAAATCCCATTGAGTATAATATCTTCTTCACATCATAATTAGAATCTGGAATCCTATTGCCTTCTGGAAGTATCTCTTTTAAAAGCTCAATTATACTAGAGAAAATTTTAACGCTCTACCAATTTTTTTCTTTTATGGTAACTAGTGTCAAAACTACTGATAAAACTGTATATTTACAACAACATGTGTGTAATGTATTTTAAGAATCTCTCCTAAATGGTTCAACATTTTCTTTAATTTCTATTATTTCAACACATAAATCATGAATTGATTCTTCAATATGACGCTTTGCCACTTTATGAATATTGTCATCACCATTGGATAATGAATTTTGAGTTCTTTCACCATGCCGGATGGAACGTCTATAATTAAAGCTAAAAAATAAAGAATTAGATGATCCTTGATTTTTTGGGTGTTTAACATTATCATATTTAAACCCTTAACACATGGAAAAAAATACAATCATTGTTTTGAATGTGTTGTTTAAAAAATTCCAAGAATTCATCAACTCATGTATCATATTCACTACTGGTTCTTCATAAATGTATCCAATTACGTTACATTCAATATCTAATATCAAAAAATAATTGGTGAATATATTAAAACATATAAACATTTATATATATATATATATATATATATATATATATATACTCATAAATTTTAAATAGAAACACATTTAATAAAATCTATTGATAATCAAACATAAAAAATCAGAAATGAAACACACATACAAATTGTAAACATTTTATTTTCATATTATAAACATGTGTTAGTTTGAAATTATAATTAAAATATAATATATATCATTTAAAATATATTAGTTCATTTTTCATAGTTTTTCCTTATTTCGTTGTTTCATGTCTCAAATGTATTGAAGATTTCATTAATTTAAAGGGAGAAAATTTAGTTACTATTAGTAATATGAACTAATAATTAGATTAAATGTTCATTTTATAAGTGAAATCAATCCAAATACTACAGAAATTATGACAGATGAAATTAAAAACATATATAAATTAATATACTTTTCAACACATTTGGGTGAGAGAATAATATAATCATTTGAGGAATAATAAGTTGTTGTGGATCCATTACATGTTATAATGAGTATATACTTATATTATTTGGTTTTTGGTATAATTTAGGTGGAACCAATTCATGCCCCAAACCCCCACCCATCTTAGGTGTATTTTCTCAGTCCAATGGGGACACATAATGTTATAAAAAAATAATTTCAGAACATAATTTAGTCAATTGGTAAAGATAAATATAATGTTAGATAAAAAAATTCATCCCATTGACTAATAGAATTGTTAATGACCATTGACCAATAAATTTAAACATAATTTTATATATAAATAATATCAGATAATGTTAATTAAATTTTTTTATAAAATTAAGTCAGGAACATTGACTAATAAAATTATACATAATTATAGATAAAAACTCATTATCTAAAATAACATAGGTCAGATAAAAATTATGTCAGATAAAATGTCATAACCTAAAATCACACAAATCCAATACATATGATGAACATTGACTAATCAGTCATAAGGATTATATTAACTACATTCCAACGTATTCTAAATAATCTTTATACTAATATTTTAATAAAATAAAAATGAAAAGTAAATGATCAATAATTTTTCTTCAAAATTTAAAAAAAGTACAAAATTTGGAATTTAATATTGAAATAGATCCCCATTCCAAAACTTTATCTGTATAAAGCATTGAAAAATTATGCACTTCAATATATAAATAAAAATTTATTATAACAACGAAAAATAATGATAAACAATAAAAAAATTAAACGATTGTTGAAAGTCACTCAAAATTGATTACAAAAGAACACATAATCCATGGACAGTCAACGAAGAGATTATAATGAAAAATGAAGAATGTAGATTGTGAAATTGGAAGAAAATGATCCATAATGGTGGTTTGAAATAAAAAATATGGCATAATATTCATTGCGAGATGAGAGGAGCCGCTATGGTTTTTTGATTTTGAACAGCGATGAAGATGAGGGTTTCTTGATCCAGATATTTTTTAACTGACTTTTGAAGTATGTTTTTTCAATAAAATGACACTGAAAATAAAACCTATGGCATCTGTTTTCATTAAAACAAATGGAAAACACATTTTTTTAGTGTTGGTTTTAACATTAACTGATGCAAAAAATCATCGTATTCTAATTGTTGGCGTCATATTTTAGTAAAACCGACTCAGAAAACCACACATAAAAATTTTTCTTATGGGTTTTTTGAAAACTGATGCCAACAATTTCTCTTCCAAACTATATTATTTGGTTAAAAAATGATATTAATAATTTGATGTTAAATATCGTATTTTTTCTAGCATATCTTTAGAAATTAATAAGAAATTGCATCACTTTTTTTATAAATACCAACACATTTATTCCAATAAATTAATTACAAATTGTTCATCATATAATATAAATACTTTTTTACCTCCATATAAGTCCTTTAATTATTTATTGAAGCCACCAATGTCCCGAAATTAATGTTTTTGTAATTACTCTACAAGGTATGGTAATCTACCACCCGCCTCTTTATCTAGAACTTCTTTTATGTTATTAATTTGTAATTTCCATTGGTTTATGTTGAGATGTGACATTATATATCCACCTTACTGTATATATTATTTAAAATTGAATATATATCCATTTTTCTCAAATCATCATATTTTACTATAATTTCACTGACCTAGTTAGGGTGTCGAATATTTGAAAGGGATTCCCAAATCCTCTATTACATTTTATTTTTTTTCAATTCATTTTATATCCTCAAATACATTCATCCAAAACACAAGAAAACTCATATACCATACATATACTTGAATTTTATAATTTGAATGGAAAAGTCATCATCATCTTTCATTTCCCCACCTTTTACACAAAAAATGAAAAAATTGTCCGAGATGTGTTAATTTAATGTATTCGAGGATGATGGGTTTTCAATTTATATTACAATAATAAAGGATTTTTGTGAAAAATATATTATAGTTGATCTTTAATATAATATATTATATATATCCTACTTTAAGTTCATTAATATGTTTATATATATAGAAAAAAACTAGACTGTAAAAATCGGAGAAAACCCATCGTAAGAATTTAAAAGATAATCACAAAATGTATTATCTATTGACTCATCATAATACTTTTCACCCCAAAAATATATATATAACATTACACTCCTAGGTGTTCAATAATAATATATAAGTTCCTTTTTGTATAATTTTATCCACTCCACATGAAATCCAATATATATAATCATGCAGACCAATCATGAAATCCAGGAAAATAAACACATTAGAATGATATAATTCATTCCTATAACATTTCAATAAGAAAATAAATGAACATAATAAAACTATATTGAATAATATTTATATATATTATCTTATAAATTAATTAATTAATGGATTAAATTTATATTTCTAGGACATTAAGTAAAAATGTACAATACATTAAAATATAAGGGTTTTCTACAAGAACCTTCATTTAATTTGGAGATACTATTTATTTTACATAATACAAATTTAATTTTTAATTATTCACATATACTCCTCAACTTTTATTTTTTAATGATATATAAGTTTTTAGCAATCATAATCCATATTTATTTTTTGGGGAGATAAAATTTTTATAATGATTTCCCTCAATTAATTTTGATATGAATATCTAATTCATGAGTAATCATAAATAGTTACATATTTTAATTTTCACTACATAATCTGATTCATGACACAATTATTTATGTAAAACCCTAATTTCATCATGTAAAAACAATATTAATCAATATCTCATGTTATGAAATTAATTTTAAAAACAATATCATATTTTCAAATTAATAGTTTATTTCTCTCAAAAATTCATCGATGATTTTATTAGAGTATTATTCTAATTCAATGACTCAATTGAATTTTATGTGACATTGAGGTTATAAAATTATTAATGTCATCTAGAATTTTATATTAAATTGTTTATGATCAGTTTGACAGTGGATCTGCTATCATCATAACAATCACCACAACACATTGAAAGGTTAGTGATTATTTGTATAGTTTTCTGAAAGTTATTTCATTTGATCATGTGTTTTCTATTTAAAAACATCATATGAAGAAATAATTCGAATTTGAATGTTATTGGTGGGTACCTCTATATACCCTTGATTCATCAGAAGTTTTCATGAACAAAAAAATTTGGGTTTTGGTCGAAGCCTTACCCTAGAATCTTTAGATATCATGGCTGAGGCCTTGAAAATTTGTTTCATATTTCCTTCATTACACATTCCCTGATTATGGTATTAAAAGACGATAAAAAATGTGATTATTCAACTAGTATAAGACAAATGTTATTGTTTCATTATATAATGATCAATTATATGGCCATAATTAATCATATTTCTTTCCTTCCATGTTATGTTCATGATAATTTTGAAAGGAATGATTTTTCAGTTATTCACCATGCCTCGTGTTTTTTTATTACATCCACTACATTACATACCCTTAATGGGAATCTGATCAAACACCTTTCTTATTTTTTATTTTTTCAAGGGGGTGAAGAAAAATATTAAGAATTTTATGAACTGATACTCATTGATATTAAGTGTGATTCAAAATAAAATGATATGTTTAATTTCCTTCCATGTTGGAATGTTGATATTATGTATGAATATTCTTTTACAATGTTAATAAACTATTTTTCCCACCAGGATAATAATTTGTATTTATATTTAAATTTAATAAATAATGTCATTCACTCTCAGAAACTTGGCTTAAGTCTTTATAGTAGGTCTCAGAGGACTTTTAGTATAAAACAAAGATACAAGATTTAGAAAACGTAGAATAGGGAACCAAACCCAAATGTAGACATTGATGATATGTATACAGGAAAATCATTTAATTTTTTTAAGGTATGAATTATGTTCCTATTTATATAAAATACATCAATTTCTAGATACTAAAAGTAGAAGTCTTTTTTTCAGAGATATAAATAGGAGTAACAACTCTAATATGGTTTTTTTCCCATGACCAGAGGTATCCTACTATACAACATTGAGCCTTTCTATGAACCCAGTTTGAAACTCTTGTAGGATACGATTAGGATAATTCATATTTTATTTATAACCCTTTATGAATTATTTAAAGGTAAATAGGTATTCAATGTATTGATGCTTATGATTATGAGATTTGATAGGAAAAAAATTCAAATTCATGGTATCAATTTTCGTAGTACAAAACTATACATTGTGATTCATAACCTAACAAAGTGTATGATGTTATTTGGAATTATTTTCTCATTGAATTAATGTAAACTGAATTAACACATGTATCACATGTAGGTATTTTCCTCATATGCAAGATAATGATGTTGGTATTGGAGTTCTGACTGGTGATGAGAAATATATTACTATACTTGGATAGCTGAATCATGTTATGAAAAATAACCTTACTCATATGGAGAATCCTAAACCATAATTTGGAGGTGAGATGTTAAATCTCTTTTTGAAAAACAACCTCCATCATTTAATGGGACTACAAACCCATTTTTAGCTGAGTAGAGGATAAATTCCCTATAAATATGTTTATTTCTTTTGTATGTAATGAAAGTGAGAGGATTTTCAGGGTATTTTATTGTCTATCAAGAGATGTGGATCAATGGGGATAATTGATTCAAAACACAAATAAGGAGGATTAAATAGAATAAATTGAATGGATATAATTTATAGAAATATTCAAAGATTTATTTATCCATTAAGAATATTAACAAGATATATAGATCTAATTACTTAGTTTGAAAAAAAAAGTGGGTGAAATTTATGTGACGTATGAAGAAAATTTTTAAAGGGTAGAAAGGAATTATGCAGCCAACATACATAATAAATAGAGAATGATGGATCAATTTATTTATGATTTAAATATATTCCTTCGAAGAATCCTGGTGTCCCAAACATTCTCATCATATGAAGATATAGACTGATGTGAAATAAAGATAGATACTAAATTATCAAGGTATGATGACATTCAGGTAATGAATGAGAAGAAGTGGGTTGAACATGAAATAATGGATAATGGGATGAATAATAAGTAGTTTTTCTAACATGTGATACTTGTGGAATATAACACCTCAGGGCCTACTTAAAGGGAAAATGAGTTAATAATAAATGCGGACAATGATGAAACCAATCTCAAGATTGAATGTAAAATAATGAAGTTACCAATGTTCATTTCTAAAATTGTAAAGAGATGGGACATTTGTCCATTGATTATACAAATAGTGCAGGAAAAATTATCCAGAGAATGCCATGAGTGCAAGGCGATGCATCTAAAATCTCAATTGTTGAAGTTGATGCTCCTAACAATGTGGTAGAAGGGAATGTAATCATTACCTCAAACTTGAAAATGAATTATTTGATTTTGGATCATCAAATTCATTTATATCTACCAATTATTCATTAAAAATTATAATTTTTGAATTATATTTAACATGGGAGTTGTATATTACAACCCCTAAGGGATTTCTCATTGGAACACAGATGTGTCACGAAGTCCCATTATGGCATATAAATATTCATTATCTACTACTTTTTCATCATACCTTTGGTGTAATTTGACATAATCCTTGGCATGTATTTTGTATTAAAATATGATTCTAAAATCTAGTGTAAGTATAAAGAAATTATGATTTTTGAGGAAGTGGTAAAATCTAATATCAATAGAGCAGAAACATCCCAATCATATTGTTATCTAGATCCAACCCATGTATCATTATCAAATGAAATAATTGTGGAAGTTTACAACTCAATATCTATGAGCGAGGAAAGAAATATTCAAATTGGGTATGTAACAATAGTGAAAAAAATACATTGATGTATTTCTAAAGGATTTACCAAGACATCTTATGGAGTAGGAAAAAGAGTTTTCATTTGATTTAATTCCTGGAGAATTTCCTATAAAAAAATACTTATATTATTACTAATGTGGAGATAGTATAACATAAAAAATTACTAATAGAATTTCGTGATAAATGATTTTCCCTCACTTGTGTTTCTCCTTTAGTAACCCATATTTTCTTTGTCCTGAAGAAACATGGATCTCTGAGGTTGTGCATTGACTATAGTGAAATTAATGATTTTACATTGAGGAAATGAATCCCCTTCGATGGATTGATGATTTATTGGATCAACTCTACAGAGCCCAATATTTTTCAACGATTTAACTTAAATCTAGATATCAATAGTTTTGTGAGAGGAAGACTGTTATTTCAATGACAAAATTTCAACTTCGTATGGGCATTATGAGTTTACTGTAATGCCTTTTGGGATCAGTAATTCAACCTATGTTTTCAGGGATTAAATGAATATATTTATCATGGAATATGTTTAGGAAATTGTATTATTGTTTAATTTTGATATCCTGGTTTTATCGAAAATCTATAATGTTATGAGAATTACATGGTAATTATTCTGAAGACTCTTTGAAGAAATTATTTATATGGGATGTTTCAAAAGTGTGAATTTTGGATTTAGTTAGTTTCTTTTCATACCAATGATTTCTCTATGGATGGATTCATAGTTGATCCTATGAAGAAAATGAATATCCATGAATGTCCTACTCCAATGAATTCAACCTAGGTACATATTTTTAACGTTGTATCATGTTATTATCGGTGTTTGTTCGGAACATTTCCCATTTGTCAAACCTAATAACAAATGTTACATGTAATGGGGTAATGTTAATATGGCCAAAATAATGTGATGAGTGTTTCAAGAATTGATCAAGAGGTAAGTAAAATCCCCCATCATGACCCTACCATTAGGAAATGGTGGATTTTTTATTTATAGTGTTGCATCAAATAAAAGAATTTGTTGTGTTCTTGTGCAGAATTATAGAGTAGTTTCATATACATCAAGGAACTAAAAAACTCCAGAACTAATCTACTATAATCCTGATATTGAGTTACAAACTATAATCATTCCTCTAAATATATGTAAGAATTATATATATGGTTAAATATATGATATATATTGATTAAAATATATTGAAATATATCTTCTCATAGAATGAAATATAAATAATGAAAAGGCAATTGCTCAAGCTACTCAATGATTAATATTGTTCAATACAATACAATCCTAGAATGGAAAATATGTTAGCTGATGTATTGAGCTATAAGGATCATGGATTATTAAACAAAATGAGTACTGAAAGGGATCCTAGATTCATGGATATTGTAAAAAAATTTATTGTAATTTTAAAAGAAGGTGAAACATCAAAACATTTTCAATTGTTTTCCAAAACATATTTATTAGAAATAAATAAAAATTCTTATCCTGATGATGATAATTATTAAAATATAAATAATGGTGTGAATTATGGGATGTTGGTTATCTTCTTTTGTTGTGATTGTGTTTTGAAATTTGGGAAGAGGTTATGTGTTCCTTCTGTACCCAAACAAATAATGGAGTTAATGGATGATTCACATTGCTCTAATTTCACTATACACTATGGAAGAACTATAATATATACATACATGAAGGAAACTTTTAAGTGGTACCACATGAAATGGGAAATTTATGATTATGTATCACGATGTTTAGTCTTTCAACAAGTGAAGGATGACGGACAACATCTGGAAGAATTCATGAAATATCTACCAATTCTTGCATGAATAAGAGATGATTTGAACATGGATTGTTTCACTATATTACCACAAATTCCATTAAAGAATGATGTAATATTGGTTTTTTAGATCCCATTAAGAAATCTACAAATTTACTCACCAGAAGGGAGGACTTTCAATTGTAGAACCTTGACCAACTCTATATCAATGATATTTTGAGAATTCATTGAGCACCTCTCACAATTTTGTCTGATCATATTCCACAATTCACAAAGAAAGCAAGGAAATATATTGGAAAATCATTGAATATTGAGATTTAATTGAGTAATTATTATCACCTTTAATGTGATGGTCCATCCTAAAGGATATTCCATCCTTTAGATGACATGTTACAATCATGGTCATTTATTTTTCAAGGTATGTAGAATCAATTATTACTATTGGTGGAGTTTTCCATCAATAATAGTTTCTATTAATGTATTATAATGGAACCATATGATGTATCGCATGAAAAGAGATGTTGTAAACCAACGTGTTGTGATGATGTTGGTGAATGAAAGCTTGTGGGCCCAGATTATGTAGAGGAAACAACAGTGAATGTAATGTATATTGAAACCCATATCAAATAATCCCATAGTATGTAAAAGATATATGCTGTTAAAATAAGTAATGGTTTGGAATTCTAATTCGGAGATCAAGTTTTCATAAAAGTCTCTCCATGGAAGGGTGTTATATGATTTGGAAAAAAAGGTAATGTGACCCCTATGTGCATTGGACCATATGAAATTTTAGAGAAAGTGGGATTTATTGATTATCATTTTGAAATGACACCTAGCCTTTCTATGATACATAATGAGTTCCACATATCATTTTTGAGAATGTACATGCCAAACCCAACACTTTTTCTCACTTTTGATGGTATATAATTGGAACCAAACTTATCTTACTGAGAAGACCCTATCCAGATTATGGACACTGAAGAATAGTTACTGAGGAATCGTATTACTTGAATGGTAATGGTACTTTTGAAAAATAATTAAATTGAGTAGGCAACGTGGGAGGATGAGGATCATATGATGAATAACTACACAAATATTTATATAAGATAAAATTTGGTAATTTCGGGTTACAAACATTTTATGAGGGGGAGACAGTAACACATTGAGTTTTTATAAATAAATTGAATGAATGCAACATTATTCCTCTGAGAAAAAAACACAATATTATAGGAGATATTTATAAACAATTCACTAATTTTTTTTCAACTTAATTGATTTGAAATTCTTAAAAACTATCGTACATGATTGTGACCAGTATGATATTTATATTCTAATGTGGTCATCATAATATTTTGGTGAATTGTAAATAGACCCATTAGAATAACAATGATCCCCTTATGAATAGAAATATGACTAATGGAATAGTAACCTCACATAGGAAAGTATTAATAAAATTTTTGTTCCATCATTTCTGTTTTTAGATTAGTTATTCATAAAAAGATCAAAAATTTGATAAATTGTTTTTAATAGAAGGATTGTACATTTAAAAGAGACTTTAATTATTATATCAATATAAGGTTGTATTAATCATTATAATAATGAAATTGTCTTATCAAAACACAATTCATTAACTATAAATGATAAAATAATTTTTTTATTTTTATGTATTGAAAATTGTACCGTTTATTTTATGTCCGCTATTATTTTTAATAAATTATTTTCATTGAGATAATTTAATTTTTTTGGAAAATATTAGTTATTGTATTTTATGTTTGTGGTGTGATTGTGTATGTTGAGAATGATAGATTGTAACACACCAATAATTTACAAATAAATTTAATTTATAATTCATGAAAAATTGAGTATCTACACAACACAACTTTGTTGTAACCTAGCATTTAAACATAAAATTACCACATCTGTTATTTGAATTTTGAAAATCTGATAATCACGGTTGTGTTCAAAATGATATTTAGAGTATGATAGATTTAACTTATTTTCTAGTGAATAATATCCTACCATTATGAATAATAACCTAAAATTATGAAATGTAACTTACCCTTATGAATATTAATTTGAAAATAGAAAATATGACATACTTGGTTATGTTCCGGATGATATTTAGATTCTCATAAAATTAACCTCATTTTCAGTGAATAGAAAACAACTCTTATGAATAGTAAAATACCCTTTACAATAGTAACATACCATTATAAATAGTAATATGACTCTTATAAATGGTATTCATAACCTTGAATGTATAAATGAATTTAGGCACCTTAAAAATGAAGAAGAATATTTTAAGTGTTTCTATTGTTTGATTTAATAGGGATTTTAATTAAATATTTCATTAATAATATTTAGGAAATTATTTATAAAAAATGGACTCCATTTTTGGATTATACACATCGATATATGGTTAGGGTGAATTTTATGGTTTTTTCTGAAATACTTGAATTTTGTGAATAGTAAAATATATTAATTTACCACATAAATACATTATAATTTAAATTAACTATTCCAATCATCATGAGTGTTTTATGAAATAAAATCAATATATCAAATTCATATATTAATATTTTTGGTCATGGAACACTCACTAATTCCTGTCTTGAGTGGAAATAAAAAATTAATGATTATAATATTAAGAAAACTCATCTCTCCTCCACTATAAAAACCCCTCTTCACTCCCTATTCAATTCACTCCAATAAATACTTGATGCTAGAAAATAATATGCCTGAATCTATCCCAAATATCCTCCCCCACGTCCAACATATCATATCCTCTTCAAAATACCAAAAACTCATCCCTTGAGCGGTTCTCGAAGGAGGAAGTCTAAAGGGGTAAATTCCTCTTTCTAATTCCTTAATTTCTTTTAGGTTGTTTCATTTTTGTTTCTTTCCTCACCTACCATCACCCAAGTAGTATGATAACTCCAGTAATATACATGTACTAGCAGGTTTTTATGCTAATGTGATATTTCATTATCTTCTCTCCATTCCCCACCCATTATTTGAAAGAAATGAAAGCACTGTTTGACATGTGCTAATTGACCACATTAAAGGACAAACCTTTATCAATTTCTTTTAATATCATTCATTATGAAAAGGAATCCCTTTGTGATATGGTTGATCTGGATTACTATATATGTAATATATCCTATTTTCGGTTTTGTAATCATTTTTTTTACATATGGTATTAAGTGATAAAGAGAAACATTTTCTTTGTAATCAGACCAACTGATTAACAAAAATGTTTGTTACTGTGGTTTTATATAATAATTTGACATCACTCCATGTCCAAAAATTAAATTTAAAACCATGTAATATCACGAATGTAAAATAATAGAATATAACTCCATTTCTGGACATCAACTTCAATATATCATGTTTATCCAAACTTGAATATAAGTGAGCTGATCTTTAAAATCATGTAAACAAACGAGCCCGAACAATGAAATTGAACCATATAAATAACCCAAAAGGCCCTGAATATACTAAAAAAGGTTATAATAAATCAATTTCATATAGATGTGGTTCTGATATTTTGATGTAATAAGCCTAATTTTTTTCAGTTCATTAACAACAAGTGGAGAACATCAACATCTTTAAGGGAAGGGATTGCTTAACTCAATATTCATTCTATGAGTTAAACATCTATTTCATTGGTTACATTGTTCGATGAATATGTGTGAATGAACTATTATTTATTTATACTGTATATCCACTTATATTTTGTGGATTTGTATTTGTCACACATAAATATTTCATTGATTTATCCTCACCCTAATGACACAATCTTTGAAAGGGATCCTCTATCTTACTTTTGTTAAAGAATATACACTATGTTTTCCCTTTTGTTTTTATTTCCTAATGATGGGGTATGTATTCACACCTCCCCCATACTTCCATTCTGACATATAAATAGTGGTATTCACCTTTACCTCTCATTAATCCCTCGCAATAACACTCGTTAACATGTCGAGATGTTTGTAAGGGGTTTTATCATCCCACATTCAATTTTGTGGGATTTCCATTATTCGCCTCTTATTTCTTATATGTAGTATAGGTGTACAACCACATGATATATGTTATAATGATTCTATTTATATTCATGGTATTATGTCATTTCGTTTGGTGGTTATTAACTTCTGGTCATATGAATCAATTGATTTCAACGTGGTAACGAGCTTGGTCTCAATTTTCAATTCGTAGTGACTTGCTTAGTATTGTGCACATACTCTTTCTTATGTAATGTAAATACTCCCCATTTCAGGTTACTTTTCAATTGAAATTATATTCCATTGAAATTTCCATATTCTCATAACATGGATATGATTATTGTCTAAGCATCATACCACTTCACATACGGTATTTAATTTGAATGTTGTTTTGACTGTGGAAATATAGATGAACCTGGAGCCTCTATTCTATATGGATAATGTTCATTCATATTTCTCTTATGTTTAACTGTGTATAAATAATTATTTGGATGAAGAGGTGTGTGGGGACCTCTACAGCCCCTAGATGCATCGATAGGTCTCATGAGACAAATCAGTTTGGAAACAAACCCTTCGAGTTTGATTACAAAAATAAGACGGGTTTCTACCCATATAACTAAACCATTTTAATAGTATTATGGTTTCATGTTCCAGATACCTGACATTAAATTAATAAGAATTCTATTTATCCATTATTAGTTATTACTATCCATGAGGTTTTCACTATGACAAAATCTAAGGATGAATTTTAATTCATTGTTTATTAATGGTGTGATTTTTCATTTATTCACCATACCATATTGATAATGTAAAATTGTTTACATTTAAGTTGTTATTTTATTCATGCTTCCACTATTTTTATCCCGTAATGAATGTTTGATCTCATCCCTTTCATTTTTTATGTCTCATAGGTGATTAAGATATGATCATTTATTGATTTTATGTGGCTGCTATTTTTAGTTTTATTATGTATCATATTTTGTAACATTTTCCAATGTAATTTGTGTTACATATATGTATTTAGTTTTTATCAAGACTACTAAACCGATCGTTCCATCAGGATTTTCATTACTTCTAACCATTCCAATATCACAAGTAATGCATGTGCTTCAGTCTAGAGTGGTCAGGGTGTTACAGTTGGAATCATATGAAGTTTTGTAGGAATCATGGAAACTATATTTAGAAAATGTAGATTAGGGATGTATCCATAAGATTATCCTTTGAGGATAAATGTTCAAAAATGTCCTACAATTTTGGTAAGGAATAGATTATATGGATATTTCATTCAATGCATCCCTATCTGGATACGAGGAAGTAGAGGCGGCTCTAGCACAGATGTATCTAGGGGTAAAACCCGAAAACACCACTTTGATCTAGACTCAAACAGGGAACTGGTATATGATAATGGGACTTTCTACAATCTTGGTTATGACACTCCTGGTGGATATGCATAGGATAATTCAAAATTTATTTACAAAACATAATATAGGATTTTAATGTAATTTTTCCTCACAGAAACATTATTTATGGGATTAGCTATGCATAGAATGTCAATCTATGTTAAGGGCCCTTCCGTTTTAGATTTTATTACCTCATCTGGTGAATTCCATTATTTAGTAATGGCGCCTAATGGAAGAAGGGGAATCAAACACATAGGAAAATTTAGGGATTATGAGTTTTCTGTAAACAGATGGTTAGTCTTTATGTCTATTATTTATGTTAAATCCTTGTTTTACAAATTTTAAGATCAAAGAACGTTTGTTACAAATGGAAGGAGGAAGATCTCAAACGCAATTCATTTCCCTTCCAGATGACTTTCTTGCAATAATTATTGCAACTTCATGTCCCAACAACTCTGAAATATTTTATATCATACAACTCACTTGACAGAAATTGTTTGAGATATCAAACACCTCCATTATACCTCGATACCATCGTGGATCATGGGTTGTATTTAATCAAATCCAATTTATTCAATATTCTCATATTTTAAAGAGAGGTAAATATTATCAAGGAATTTTCCAATATTTTACCTTATCACAAGATTTTGAAGCATTTTATGATTTTGAAAAAGGTGATCAAGAAGGAGACCCTAGTGAAACATATTTATATTTGATTTTAAAATATAGTCTTTCAGATCATACTAATGGAATTTTAGAATTAACAATGATTGAATTTTTCAACTCAAAATCAGTCCGGCTATTTTATAAAAAGCATGTTTTATCAGATGTTTTGAAAATATATTTCCTACAACATTATTTTCTGAAACTATTTTTCTTTGAACACCCATATTTCCCAAGTTGTACACAGTGTATCTGGATGTGGGAAACAAATGATTTTGAAGGATCTATAATTCATGGTGGCAATGAATGGAAATTATATTTACATGAGAAAGATGGTGATGAAACCAGATGGAGACCATGATCCATGTAACCTCACTTTTTTTAGTAAGTACACAAAATTTTGAGGAAAAAATTTTCGAAGGAGGGAATAGTGTAACACCCCAATAATTTAAAAATCAATTTAATATAGAATTCTTGAAACATTTAGTCTCTACAAAAGAACACTTTGTAATGACCTAGCCATTAATCTTAAATTTTCCAGCTCTGTGATTTAAATTTTTAAAATATGACATACACATTTGTGTTCAAGATGATATTTTTAGTATGATAGAATTAACATAATTTTTTCTGAATAGTAACATTCCCTTAGGAATAGAATCCTAACCTTATGAATAATTACTAACCCTTATGAATAGTAATTTGAATTTTGAAATCTGGCATACATGGTTGTGTTCAGGATGATATTTAGAGTCTGATCGAATTAATTTAATATTTAGTGAATATTAAACTACCCTTATGAATTGTAACTTAACCATATGAATATAAACATCCCTAATGAATGGTAATATGACTCTTAATAATGGTATCAATATACTTGAATGTATAAATGAATTTAGGCACCATAAAAATAAAGATGAATATTTTAAGTGTTTATTTTTTTTGATTAAATAATGATTTTAAATAAATATTTTATTAATCATATTTAGATAATTATTTTTGCAAAATGGACTTCATTTTTGGATTCTACGTGCCAAAATATGGTTAGGGTGAATTTTTGGGATTTTTCTGAAAAACATGATTTTTTTTGTGAATAGTAAGATACATTAATTTACCGTATAAATACATTATAATTTAAATTAACTATTACTATCATCATGAGTTATGTATGCCACAAAATCTCTAAATCACATGAATATATTAATATTCATCATCATGGAACACTCACTACTTCTTGTCTTCAGCTGAAATAATAAATTAATGATTATAATATAAGAAAACTCCATCTCTCCTCCACTATAAAAATCCTCCTTCACTCCCTCTTCTCTTGACTCCCCTCAAGCCTTGTCCCTTCCCAATTTTCTACCCAAATATCTTTCCAAGATACTCCCCCACGTGAAAAATCTCCTATCCTTTTCAAAATACCGAAATCTCTCCCATTATGATGTTCTCAAAGGAGGTAGTCTCAAGAGGTAAATTCCACATTCCAATTCCTTCATTTCTTTTATGTTCTGTTATTTTTGTTTCTTTCCTCAACTCCCTTCACCCCAATAGTATGATAACTCTATTAACATACATGTACTGGAATGTTTTTATTCCAATAGTATATTTCATTATCTTCTCTCATTTCCCCAGACATTATTTGAATGTAATGAAAGTGCTGTTTTAGATTTGCTAATTTAGCACATTCAAGGAAAACCGTTTATCAATTTCTTTTATTATCTTTAATTATGTTCATGAAACCATTTGTGTTTTGGTGGAACAAAATTAATATAAATGTAATATATCGTATTTTTGATTTCGTAATACTTTTTTTTCAAATGGTATTATGTTAATAAGCAAAACATTTTCATGGTAATCAAACCCACTGATTAACAAAAACGGATATCACTATTGTTTTATATAATAATTCGACTTTCAGTCAAAGTAATAAAATTAAATTTTAAACAATGTTGACTCTTGGATGTAAACTAATATCATGTAACTTCATATCTTTACAACCACTTACAAATTTCATGTTTATCTAAACATTATTATAAGAGAGCTGATCTTTAAAACCCTGTATACAAACAAGCTTGAACAATGAAATTGAACCTTATAACTAACCAAAAAGTCCTTTAATGTACTAAAAAGGGTTATAAGAATAAATTACATATAGAAGTGGTTCTGAAATTATTAATTAATAAGACTAATTTGTTTATTCAGGTCTTTAATATCATGTAGAGAACACCAACTGGTTTATGGTAAGGGATTTATTTACTCAATTTTCATTCATTGAGTTAAACATCTATTTCATTGGTTACATTGTTCCAAGAATATGTGTGAATGACCTATTATTTCTTTATAATATATATTCACTTATTTTTTTTATTTTTTTTAACATAAATATTTCATTGATTTATAATCACCCTAATGACACATTCGTTGTTAGGGATCCTCTCTCTCACATTTGTTAAAGAATCTCCCCTAGGCGGTGCACTTTTATTTTTTATTCCTAATAATGGGGTATGTCTTCTCACCTCCCCCAAAATTCCCTTGTGACATATAAATAATGGGTTTCCCCTTAACCACTAATTAATCCCTCACAATACCAATCATTACCCTGCCGAAATGTTTGTAACCTGTTTTCTCATCTCACTTTCAATTCTATGGATATTCCGTTGATCACCTGTTATTTTTTATATGTAGTATAGGTGTACTTCCACTTAAAATATGTTATCATAATTCGCTTTTTATTCATGTTATTCTTTTATTTCTTTTGGTGGTTTCTAATTACTATTCGTAAAAATCATTTGATTACAACGTCGTAATGAGCTTCGTCTCAATTTTAACATCGTTGTGACTTTCTTAGTATTGTGCACCTACTCTTTCTTATGTGGTGTACCTACTGCCTATTAGATATTAATTTTCATTCGAAATTATATTCCATTTAGATTTCCATATTCTCATAACATGGATATGATTATTGTCTAATCCATATGACACATTACATATGTTATTGATTTTGAATGTTATTTTGACTGTGGAAATATTGAGGAATCTGTAGCCTCAATTCTATACGGATAATGTATAGTCATATTTCTCTTATGTTGTACAATGTATAAAGAATTATTTGGATACAGAGGAGGGTGGGGCCTACTACAGCCCCACGATGCATTGGTAGGTTACATGAGACAACTCTATTTGCTGACAAACCCTTCGAGTTTGTTTCTAAAAATCACACAGGTTTATACCTATAGAACTAAACCATTTTAACGGTATTGTGGTTTCATTTTCCAGATACATGACATCCAATTAATAAGAATTCTATTTATTCGTTATCAGTTGTTGAGATCCATGAGGTTTTCACTATGACATTATATATGGATGTAGTTTCATTCTCAATTTATTAATGGCGTTAGTGTTCTATTATTCACCATGCCATATTGATTATGTTTAATAGTTTACAATTTAGTTATAAATGTATTCATGCTTCTTCTATTAGTAACACTTACATAGAGTTTGAACTCACCCATTTCATTTTTTTCCTTCAACATTTGATGATGATAATATCATATATTGTGTTCATGTGGCTGCAATTTTTAGTGTTATTATGAATTGTATTTTTTAACGTTTTCCAATGTAATTTATGTTACATCTATGTATCTAGTTTCTTCAAAACTAATAAACTGATTTTTACTTCAGTATTTTCATTCCATATAACCATGCCAATATCATAAGTAATGCCCTGGCTCCAGCATAGATGGATCAGGGTGTTACATAGATTACTAATAATGATTCTTTTTTGTGTTTTGAAAATGAATGTTATCATCATAGGAGTGATTCATAAGATGAACTAGAATGAAAATTAGAAAAACAAGGGAACCACATACCATGGAACCAAGACCATTACCCATGTTCAGGATGGTTATTGATCGCATACTGAGTAGTGGGAATGGTACATGGATGTGTTTTCAATGAAGGGATCACAATTTTCAGAAGTGGTTATGGTTTAAAGGGTGGCATAAAATAATGGTGCCACGTAATAACAAAGGCAGTATGCAGACCGCAGTGGAAAAATTATTCATGGAATTGGCATAGATCGAGGTGAGAGAAGTGGCCTGCTGTTAATGGTGTAATAAATTAGGATTCCATAAATCTTGAATTAGTTATCTTTGTGGATATATTTAACATTATATGGCTCAGAAATCCCACAGATTATAGTGAGAGTTAATTTCATTATAGAGAATATCATTACTCTCGGAAATAGGTGAAGTCTAAAGGACGTTCACATTGAAGGAATTCCACCGAATGTTTTTATAGGAATCTATATCCTGTAATAGATGCAGTACACATAGGAAAAAGGATATAGTACACAGTGAAACATAGTGTGGAATGTAGGGGAGTTTATAAAGGTGATTTTTTTCCTGATGATGGATCTTTGATGAGAAGTGATTCCCACTGAAGTAATTCCACCTATGGTTTTTTTGGCATTATTGCCCAAAATGGAATATGAGATCCATATAGAGGATGTATTATATTTAATGAGTAACTGCACATGTGGTTTGCGAAATAAGGTGGTTCAAAAAAGTGGTTTGCAGAGGAGGTTCGTACTGTCGGCATTTAGAGGTGGAATAAGATAGAGAAGGAGAAGGCAGACCACAATCATAGGGTGGTTCATGGAAGTTGCAGCGATATGTGGAAGAGGTGTTCTATATAGAAAAACTGCTACACTATATGCTTGAAGAGAATATAGTTCACTAAAGACACTAGTACGTTTGAAAAAGATTCAATTTTTTTTGAAAAAGTCATTTCATTTACATAAAAGTATTTGGAGTGGTGTATTTAATATGCGTGGGAAAAAAATTATTTAATAGAGCATCCAACTATTGTTAAGGATGTGTAATTTATGAAAATGAAGTTACCTAAACGTCTATAAATTGTGATTTACCTACATGTTTATAAACTATAATTAGGTTCTTTTCCAAGTGTATTGAGAGATGGAAGAGGAAAATGGTGACCCTTTCCACTAACTTGGAAGAATATAAAGAGGCATTGGTAGTGACCATTCATAATTTATTGAGAGGACCCTTATCCTTGTAATGGTTGTGAACCTGGGTAGAGAATGTGTTTCCCTAACCTTGTATTCATTATTAGTAGTGAACCTTAGTGAATTTTTTACATTGGTACACCACCGTTTTATGCTCCATTGATTTATCCAAAGGGGGGTGAACCATGTAAAAATGATCTTTCTTGGGCGTGATTTAAATTATTTTTATACATAGATATTTGACTTGGGAGAAGATATTTTTGATTAACGATGAAACAAGATCCATAGGGGAATAAATTTAAATTTTTTACACACTATTTAACCCCCCCCCCCCCAAGGTATTCAACCAAGGGGACCTAAAAATTTTCATATTTTGAGAAATATAATTTTATAAAATATTTAATTTTGGAATTAAAAATTTATATATTTGGTTATGATGAATTAATAAAAAATTTATATAATGGTTTCATTTTTCGTGATTAGTAAAAATACATTTTCGAATTTTGGGTATTTTTGATGACATCATAATGATTTAATAATTAATTAAAAATGATGATAGACTTTTATACGTTAAAATATGATATTTGGTGTCCCAATAGGACAACACCATGGAATAATACCATGGGAATTCCATTGGTTTTTCAAATTCCACTACTGAGGTGTCCTAAAAAATCAATAAATAATTCCCTCAAAATTTCTATAAATACCAAGTAATTAATTTAAATACATTCATTCAAAATTCAACATCCTATATTATATTGTATTTTTCTTCTCTATGAGTCCTAAGAAGGAGTAATCAAGTCCCCAAGGCCCTAACAATAATGTTTGAGTAGATACTCTGCAAGGTAAAAGAATCTACCACACTTCTCTTTTTTAATCGCTCTTTTTATGTTATTCATTTTTTAATTTATTTAGTATTATTTTGAGATATGTTATTCCATATACCCATTACATTTATTATTATTTATAAATTAATGGTAGATCAATTTTTTATAATCATTATATTATATGGATGTTTATGTGTCGTCTTTAGGCTCGTGAATTTTCGAATGAGATTTCTCAACTGTTATTTTTCTTTCAAGATCATATATTTTTTTTATCAAAAATCCACTCATAAAATGTTATTATTACTCTACTTCCATAAATATAATTAAATTTTGTTATGATATTGTAATAATTAATCCCCATCTCTCTTTTCCCATCCTTTTATATAAAAAAGATAACACAGTCCGAGATGTATTAATTTATCGCATTCAAGGACGATGTGTTATCAATTTCTATTAACGTATTCATTTCTGGTCCTGAAATAATTTTAATTAATGAACTAGAATATATAATATGTTTTATATCCTAATTTATATCTTTCCACCAATATATATACATTAAACAACATTAGTTTTTAATAATAAAATAAAAACCATCGTAAAAATATAAATGATTATCACTAATTTTCCTCTCTATTGGTTCATCCTCATACCATGTTCCCAACAGATATATATAATCAATTACAAAACATTAATTTCATTAACAATATATATATTTAGTTCATTATAATTATATACTTTCTACAAGAAATCCATTACTTATAATCAATCATACTGATCATGAAATCATGGAAAACAATTTCTCCATAACGATACAATACAATTTTATAACATCTCCATAAGAACACAAGAGAGTGTAATAAAACAATAGTGATTAATATAAATTTCTATATGGTTCAGAATTAGTTAATTAAATAATTTTATTTTATTATCTAGGATATTAAGGAGAAGTTCAGAATACATTCAGATATACGGAATATGTTTTCTAACTAAACATCCATTTCCATTCAGAATAATCATTGTCTCACTTATCCCTATTTAAATCATAAATATTATCAGGTAATCCTCATAGGTTATTTTTTTATGTTATATATATGTATAGCTATCAAAATACATCGTTATTTTATGGGTATTTCAATGATTTATAATGATATTTTTAATATCTTTTCGACAAAGAATCATGATTCATTGGAACATCACAAATTCATACCAATATCCAGTGCAATATATAATTTAATTGATGAATTTTATTATAAAACCACTCATTTAATCATGTAAATAAAAAATTATTTCATTTATTTTTTAATGAATATAGTTTTCAAAAGAAATGATTCTTTTCCAAGGAAAAGTGTATTTCTCTCAAAAATTACTCAATGATTTTATTAGTGTATTTTTGTTTAATTCAGAACATCTATTAAATTTTATGACATATTTATGATATTATCTTATTTATATTCTCTAACATATTGAATCAAATGGGTTATGATCAGTTTTCCTACATATATTATTTCTCGATACCTTTCAACATAAAACATTGAATGGTTAGTGTTTATTTTTATAGATTTAGGTATTTCATTTAATATTTTCATTTGTTTTATATACAGACCATATCATATGAGTAATGAATTGTAAATATAATGTTCCCCCCAATGCCTTACCCTAGTATTATTAGACGTCTTGGCTGAGGCCTTGACAATATGTTTTAGATGTCTAGCATTATGTAATCCCCCATTATAGAATTAGATATTGATAAACCATGTGATTATTCTAATATAAGAATATCAATGATTATTTTTAATTCCATCATGAACATTTATATGGCCTAATTTAATCAGTATTCATTCCTCGCATATGATGAACATGTTTTTTAAGACACGTGTTTTCATTTATTCACAATGCCTTGTGTTTCTGTTTATGATAAAATCTTCTATATTACATACCCTTAATGATCATCTGAGCTCATCCATTTCTAATGTTTCATTTTTTCCTAGGTGGTGAAGATGAATATTATGAAGTAATTTCAAGGATTTTCTTGGAGATTACGTGTGATTAAATATAAGATCATATGTTTCATTTCCATTAAAGTTGTTATTTTGAACTTATATATTTATGTATTCATTAAAATCTACTAAAATACTTGTTCCATCCTAATACAAATTACTTATTTATATGCCAGTGTAATAAAATAATTCACTGGCACATTGAAAGTCGGGTTGGGTCCTTTTATAGATGTAATATATCATGGAATTTAGAGATTTTTTATGGAACAATGAATCATTCAGCTTCATGAAATATATAAATAAATTCAAAGGTAATAATATACATTGGGATTAGTTACCCATTCTTCCCAAATCTCATAATCCACTTCCATTGGGAAATTATTTTGAAAACCTTATCACCATGTTCAAATTCCAAATCTGGATTATGTTTATCAATATAAACTTTCATCCATATTTTTGATTCTTGTATGTGTTATTGAATGTCTCAAACATTATCGGCCTTTTCTTTTGTTATCTTTGTACTAAATATATTCGTTTCACAAATTTTATTACAGTACCTTGGAGTTATGTTATTCATTACATATATCACATCATAAGTATAAATATTAATGTTCAATTTAAATATATTATTTTCTCAATAAAGTACTATAGGATGATGTTGATCTAATGAACATTTAAAATACTGAGAAAAAAATATCAAATTATACTATAGGGTTCAGAATCTTCACTCAAACAAAACAAATATCTTATGATGATATGGATTTTATTAAATCAATTTTGTATCATCATCATATTAAATTATTATCCAATATGTGTTGTAAAATTAAGATCCTCATTAAAAATAGGATGTGGTACATTATGAAACATCACAACATCTATAGATTATAATATAGAAAGTAGATCTAGATAGATATATTATTTGATTGAAGATAATTTTTGTGACATCATATATTTTTTATCTAAAATCCCATTTTATCTTAATATCAAAGATAAAGTGAACACTAAAGGATTAAAGAATTTTTAATCATATATCAAAAAACATTAAATGAATTCCTCATCAAATATATTTCTCACTAAAAAATATTTTAACCAAAGGGATTTATGACTATAAATATATCTTAAAACATCATTAATTTTAATTAACTACCTCTAAAAACACATAAAATGGGTTTTAATGACTTGGAACATATGATTAACCTTAAACATGTATACACATATAAATATTCATAACTATAAATTTAATCATACATGGAGACATATATATACACCTCATTTAATAAAACCATTATTTCTTATGAAATATATTATCATATACAAAAAATAATTCATCATAATATTGAGTTCATCCATGTATTGATAGATAATCATATATCATTTCACTATACTAGAATCAATGGTTAGGGAGATAATCTAATGAAATTTAAGTAAGGGTCAAAAAATAATATTTTCATAGGGATCATTCATAAAAATATCAATCTGGATATTCCTAAATATGTAGCGGAAGATAATGTGACATAATAAAAATGATTCATTTAATAGTTTATGATTCCATACACAATCTCATTTTTCCATTTAAATCATTGGTTTAATATAATAATAATCAACAATAACCCATGTAATGGGTAATTGGATCAAATTATTAAAAATAATCCACGCATGTGAAACTCTGATGTTTCGGAAGTACATTATGTTGAGCTCTCCCTTAACCAATTTCATTGAAGGAATACACCACACAACATCTGAAATTTTTACCTCAATAGAATGGATTCCCACACATGGAACACCCTCTTATTCCTTTCATGGATTCACATAAGTTCTCCTTCCATGATTTGATTTAATTAGCTGACTAAAATTTCATTATATGATGTGATTTATTTTAGTTCTTGTGGAATTGGGTCCTACATTTTGTATCAAAACCATGAGAACGGTCAAAAATTAAAATTTCCTTTTTATACATCAATTAACAACATGTATGTACTTTGTATCTACATATGTCACTTCTAGAAAACTGAAATAAAATAATTTCTCTTCATCCACCAATGAAATGGTAAATTTTTCATACTAGACTAATGATTAAAAAACAATTTTACCATATATATCTTGTATAATTAAATAATTATGTACCAAAAGATTCACGATAATTATATTTTAGCATGAATGATTTCATATCCATTATTTTGGTAGAATATGAAGGGAGTTCTTAAAATACACCCATTCCATGGAGTCATTTAAATCATATTGAATTGTATTATTAAGAAGGTTCCACCCTTTATATTCTTCACCTTCCAAATGATAGAAATCGAGAATTTATTTTGGTGATTGTATTACTAAGGTGCGTAAAATATATTTTCATTCGAATTAATCCATTGCTTAGTGACTACAGATGCAATGGAAACACTAAAAGATGGGGGAAGGTTCATCATGAAGGACCAAAAATAATTTTGTTCCATCCTTTGATTGTTTTTATACACAGTATCATTTATATATTTAAAATGTTTTGTGTCATTAGAAACCATGATTTTCATTGTATATACCATAAAATTCGGCGGATAAGGAGGAAATTCAGTTCATTATCAGATTCATTCATCACAATCATGATTACTTTGGGTTATATCCATTGAATATAACTAGAATGAATAGTGTGAGAAATAATAATCATAGCGTAAAAACAAATAACCATTAAAAATAACACATAGGATGTTTAAATCATGAAATATAATTTTTAATCATGGACACCATAGTCTTAACCGAATTAATTCATTGTCAATATTGAAATAAATATATGATTCATTGTAATGTGATTATTAATTCAACAAAATATCCCTGGGTGTATCATACCATGTATACTTTAAGTAAAATTTCAAGAAATAGGTGAAAAATTTTGGAAGATAAATTTTCAATATTTGAATATATTACCCCAAGGTAACTCTTTTTTGGAGGCACATACACATATAGATTCCAACATGGAATTAGATTATAGGAAAATAATCACTCTATATAATGCCAAAATTCCATAAAATTTTCATATTCATTATCTAATACAAGGACTTATCATTAATTAAATATCTATACATATTCTAATAAATATCTATAAGGATATCCTGAAACATTTCAATGATTATTTTAAAAATATAAACAAAAACATACTCTAATACCAATTCTAATGTCCCAAAACATATTGTAAATAATGATAAAATATTAATAGGACTCATTTCCTTACATAACTAACAATCCATGCCAAAATAATTATGTTTTATTTCCATTGGATACAAGTCCACATAAACAACTAGTTTATAAGTGATCTATGTCATATCCAATTATGTTCTTCATAACATTAAACCCTCATAGAACTGTCCGACATAATACCATTCATAAGAATATGGGTAACAAAAACATAGTTTAGGTTGATGTAAAAAATCTCAGTAAGGGTAAACAAGGGATCTATCATTCTATCACGAGCATGATATTATTAAAATATTAGAGTTAAAAATTAAAACCATAACCTACATATCATTGAACAAAAACATGACTCATGGAATAAATCATGGTTTTTTATAATACATGAATATTAAAGGAATCAAATAAAATGAAACATTATAACATAAACTTGGAATACGGTGTACATATGTTGAATATACATAAGTATATAACATGGTTAATGTATATAATTATAATTTTGTTCTCTCATTATGATATGTACATCCAAATTAAGGCCCTTTATAAACATATATACATGCAACATGATCTATACATAACCTAATGGATAGTTTTCCAAGTCTATACCTAAAAATAGTGAGTGCATTATTTGGTTCATAAATAACATTTTGAATTAGTAATCAGGTTCATGAAGATCATATATAATCATTAGTTATCCATATTTACCTGACTCAACGATTGGATATATTGGGGAAACATGTTTTATAATCCATAGTTATTTGATATATAATATTTTGTGACATTCATAATATAAGAATCCATGAAATGAAATGGGATATATAACAATTTTTTCATATCAAAACCCAAAAAAATAAATGGGATTCATAAAAGACTTATTATATCATTACACATGAAATGAAATGAGATTAAAAAACATTTCATTGTAGCATAACCCATGAAAAATAAAGACTTCATAAAAATATTGTCATTATAATCATAAACCATTTAAAAAAATAATAATTATGGTATAATTGGATCATATTTAGAGTAAAAAATAACTAATATCAAAGGATGCATCTTAAATTGATAAGGATTTTGAAAACACACTAGACAAAACTTATTAAGGAGAAACCCTTTTATTGAAAATCACAATTTTAAATCTAAAAATTGTTGAATACTTTTTTGATTCTTTTTTTCTTGAATACAGTCATTAAAATTTAAAATGAAATATTTAAAAATCATTTAATACACTACATGACAAAAATACAATTTTTACTATGAAAAAAAAATTTAAATGAATAAATATTTTCAAAATAAATTTAATTAAAAATAAATTTTTTGTACATTTAGAATAATATTTATGTTAATGAGTGTTTTATATTGAGTGAAATATCATTCATAAAAAAATAATGACTCTTTTCACTTCACAGGTAAAACTAAAATGGTACTTATTTGGAAAGGTACATGAAGACTTTATTCAATAAATTTTTAATAGTAAATAATATATAAATATTTCTTTATTAAATAACATTTATTATTTTTTTTAAAATATGGTATATTTTTAAAAAATATTGAATTTGTGGAAAAAGGATTTTCAACCAAAGAGGGAAAGATTGTCGCTTTTCCTTGAAAAATATTTTGAAATGTATAGCTAATATAGAGACAAAAATAAAGGGAATGAATTAATTATTAGAATATTACCATATGGGATTAAAATAAAATGGATTATAGATATTTGTAATATATTAATTCATCATCATAAGTAATAATAGAGAAAATAAAAACAAAATTACATTATATTATAAATCCATTACCACTTTGTGACATTGAATCAAGTAACCCAAAACAAATATAATTGATTTAATGATATAATATTTTGAGAATAATTAATTTTTTGATATTACATGTCAAAGGGTCTATATACCCCAAATAAAATATTATTTTTTTTAAAATATCAAATATCTCTAAGAAGGAAAATGGAGAAACAATTCCATTCATCATTCAAAACATTTATAACGTAGATTAAATAAATAGAGAAAAAAATTTATATATAAGTGAAATTTCTTTAGTCAAATAATTATTATTTAGAATCATGTGATGTATATAGAACATATAAAGGAATCACATGGTGAAAATTCCATGTGTCTCACAACAAGTTAATTTGAGTTAGAAGTCTGTTACTATAAGTCTTGAATTCAAGTTTATAAATTTGAAAATGCTATAAAATAAATATAAGATTATCCTAAATCTATTATGTAATATTGTTTTATATATCATACCATATAATAATTTGTTTTTAGATTTTATTTATCAATTATTTATAATTACCTATAATAGCCATGTTTCTTTTAATAACTTCTTTTTTATGTATGTTTGATTTTTTTACATACATTTATCATACTATGTTCATGGATAAATCATCTATGAAATGGTATCCATGTTATAAATATCATATATATATTTATATTCAATATATTTTTATTTATAGTAATCCATAAAAGTTTTTGATAGAAAATAAAATACACCATTTATTGAGATTGTACGATATACATATGAATGGATGCTATTTCCATTTTACCATCATATTAAATAAATGAAATGTAAATATTATAATATAATTTAAAATTAATTGTAATATAATATATTTCACATATATTAATTAAATTAAAATTAATTATTTTAATGAAAATTCATATTGAAAAACAAATGGCATCACATTGGATGGATATAATCTGCATTACACTTGACTATCTTAATCCTAACCCCAACAAAATTGATTGTTATATGGTATGTGTTATATAAAAATTATATAGGTATATTTATTTTAAAACAATAATATATATATATATATATAATAGGGACATTGAATCTTATTTGAACAACGCCATTTGGTTTTCCTCAAAAATCCTCCATCGGTTGGGTTTATGACAAAACTAATGAATCTCGAATATGAGTAATGCATTATGAAACGTATTTGGTAATTAATGTTTTGATAATAATATTTTTTGATATATGATGATAATATTATAAGGGGTGTTCTTTTATAATTATGTTGACTTAAATCCCTGTAATTTTTGAAATGGAAAATTTATACCCATGTTTTTTGAATTCCCAATGGAATAAATAGGCTGAATTTTTTAGATAATATAAATTATTATGATTCTATATATGGAAGCCACTATCCCTAATTCACTTATTTAATTAGAAGAAATTTAATTTATAATTAAATCCATAGATTTGATGAGAAATCATTTTTCCAAAGAGAATTTTTTTCACATGTATAAAATGTTTTAACATAAAATATCAATATTAAATTCACTAAAATGATATAAATTTTATTATTAGATATTTAAATAGACGAATTTTACTTTAGAGGCCTCCTTTAATCAATTTTCATGTTCCTAAATGATATTATGGGATTATAAAATCATTAAAAAATCCATTATTCATCAAGGTTCATATGAATGTATAACATTTCATAAAACTCTAAAAATATTACTCTAAAATATTTTTGACATGATTATTTAAATAATTATTTTCAAAATTTAAAATATTTTTATTAATTGTTTTCTAAAATTATATTTTATTTAAATATCTCAATAATTTAATTATTTTTGGGGAATAATAGTATTTTTTATAAAAATGAATTCTTTTCTAAAATAATAATATTTTTTTACCATTATGTTATCATTATATAAAAAATTATTTAAAATATTGAATTATTATTTTTAACATTTATATCATCATGTTTGTTGACTATGTTATAAGGACCATTTTAAATAATAACATTCATTATATTTCAAAGTTTGTTAATATTTGGTGTCACTTGTAACACAAATTAAAACTACTGTTTCATATAAAATATGAAATAAAAAATTTTAATTCAATTTAAAAAATTAAATAATAAAAAATTCGATGGTTATATGGTTAATTGATATTATTATGTGTTTCATGTGGCATTGAGAACTCATCATTTCATGAAACAGATATTATTAACATAATGAATCCCAGGATCACTACCATGGGAGTCTCATGCTTGTCACATTAGGTATAGATTCTGGTTTATTTGGTGGGGTCATAGGGTTATGTACTGTTCTGTCCATTATAGTATGTTTAACATCATTTTTTGGAATCATTAATAGGTAATGGTCTTAATATTACTTTAATTTCTAGTGTTTTTTATAATGAGCATTGTTTTTGTATGGTTAGGTGTAAGAGTGTAGAAACTGTGCATGAGGATTTTTGAATGGGGAAGTGTCATTTTTCTTATTTGGGTAATAGTTAGTCTGTATAATTAATTCCTAAATTAAACCATGTGGGGATGGTTTTTGCTAGGCAGTTCCCCCATCTTGGTTGGTGTACTATTTGGAAAATAATGTAGCCTAACCATGTGGTTTAACAAAAAAATTAAAAAACTATTTGGGGATTATTTAATATTTTAATACATTTCTTAACAATATATAGGATAAATTCCACTTCACAGTGTCATCTTCCTGATCATGTGAGATAATCCCCCAAGACCACCTCTTTTGTAGTGATTCCCATGGAAGAAGTCTCTCGTGTTCCCACCACCTCCTTTTCTCATAACATGATCCCTCCTCCACCTGACATGGCCTCCTCTCTATAAACTCCCCTCCCATTCACATACAATTTACCATGTTCAATAACCCATATATAAGTAACCCATCATCTATCTAAAATTAATGTTTATAATAATTTTTATTTCGATCATTATGGTATTGGGTCAGGTAACCTATGTATGACCCTTTCATTACTATATTATTTTTTTGATTGACTTCTCCTCCACCCTATTGTTGTGATATTTTTTTGTTTTAACCTTGGGTTTTTGGGCATGATAAATTTTGTGGGTTTTGTGATTATGGGGTTTTCAAGGGTTCCTTTTTCTATTTTTGGGTTTCTTACATCGAAGGATATGTGTTCCAGCAAGCTGTAGATTCATTCTTTCTTGGATGATTATATATTTTGTTATTTTTTCTTTTAGCCTTCACTTTTAGAAAATATTTTATCTGAGATTTTGTGACATTTTAACCACTTTTATTATTTTATACCAGTTTAAGATCAATGAAGGTTACAAACATGTATATTAAAATAAGGTAATATATATATACAAGTACCCCTTTCACATATTCACGTATAATAATGATAACGTGAACATTGGGGATTAATTTTTATTTTATTGATGTGATGGTTCATATGAGTTATTCTAAAATTGTAGTTTTAGGTGTCCATTTCAAATGGTGACTTGTTTTAATGTATTTGTTTCATTATATATATATTTATATTACATGACTGTAATTTCTAATGTAATTTTAATCTCGTTTTAATAAATTTAAATACCCATTAAATTTATATATATTATTGAAATTATTTGTTATTGGATTTTTAGTTCCCTGAACGAGACATGGATACATGATAAGTGTTTGTGAAAATTCATGGTGAACATATAAAATAAATCTCCTAGTTTTGATTATGGTTCCATGAAAAGGAATGACGATTATTAATGTTCTCATGAATCATTATGACTTTCAATCGATGTGTTGGGTTCTTTTGAAAGAGTTTGAATGAAAAAATACAGGGTGTGTGATTTAAAACGGTGAGTTTAGCGATGTAGTTATTGTCTTTGACACTTGGTATGGATTTGAATGTCTTCAAAAAAAATTTAAACTGTATTTTTGAATTCCCATTTTAGTTTAAAAAATTATTTTATTAAATAAATTAACTATGACAGACCAATTTAATGGCATGGTACATTTATCATTTTATGAAGTTTATTTTTAAAAATTATGTGAACATCCCTTTGTCTCCCTATGATTGTTGTGTTTAGATGCTGGCATGTGGACTCAATAGGGGATTTTTATTAACATGAATTGTATATTGTAATTGTATTTTATTATGTATCTATTTTCATGGTATTGTGTTAGTGGTTCTTTCATGTGTTATTTGTTCCCTATTTTTATGGTTCATATTAAAAAAAATTGAGTAGTTTTTCAAGGGTTTTTAAAGAAGGAACATGAATGCTCTAATTTAATTGTTATGAAATTATTTTTCAAAATTATTTGGAATAGTTATTTCTTGTTATAAATGTGGAACCTAGGATCAAATGACATTATTCTATACTATTACAAATCATATTTTTTAAAATGTTTTCGTAAACATGTGATAACTATTATCCTATTTAGTGTATTGAAAAAATGTATTTCCAAATAAGGAATCTATAAAAATTTTCTAATGAGGGATATTAAAATTTTGTTTTGGAAAAGATGTTTTGAATGATAAAAATATGATTTTCATGCAATTTTTTCATTTATGAAAAATATTTCAAATCCATTATTAGAATACTTAAGATATATGGTTTCGTAATTTTTATAGACATATAGAATGTGTTTTATTTCAATTTAATTCAAAATATAATACATTGGATCAAATATAAATGAAAATTCAAGGTTTTGGTGTGTAGTGGTGGCCAGAAAATTTATTTAATTTCTCATACCTATATTGTCATATCAATAGTATGTTCCTAGTTCAGTTCATTGACCACGCTTTGAGTTTATTAATTATAGATTCCATGAATTTCATATATTTTATTTAATTTTCACTTGTATTCCTTTATATCGTTCATTTGATAGAGGGTAGATATAGGTTCTTTGGGTGATAGATATCCATTGTATGATTGAATTGATTCATTATAAGAATTTTTTTTGGTGTTTGAGGGAGGTTATTGGTTCAAAATATTGATTCACTACAATCCAGGATTTGATATTAGGTTTTTATTTGATAGTTTTCCTTTGGTGTGTACTATAGATGTTCAATAGGGTGATAAATGAATTTTATTTACATTTATACTTCACTACACATATTATTATGTGATAAAAATTTCATTTGAATTATTATGATTCCACATAACTAGTTCCCTTGTGTAATTATTGAGAACACCTTTCTGGTTATTCACGAGCTAGTTCAGTTGTCAATCATTTGGACATACCAGACTGATTCTATAAAAATGGCATTAGATCATATGTTCTTTTTTAATATAAATCTAATAAATTTAAGTGTAAATTTTTTTGGGGTTTCACGATGAGGTCAAATTTTAATTATTCATTTCATCTAAAGAGGTAGGTTCAAGGATAATCAAGCTAGTTATTTCCATTATTGTGCCTCATGATAGCATGGGGATGTTTGTCAGATATTTCTTTTTGGATTTCATTTGATTTCTAATTTATGATGTTTTGATCCTCATAGGCATAATTTATTTTCAATGGGGATCATATTTGACTTTGGGATGATAGATAATAAATAATTCAAATCATGAAGTTGTGTCATAGGGTCTAAGAACCGATGTGACAACCAAATGCGTGATTCTAGACACATTTTAGTGACTAATATATGAATAACATAGGGATATAAAACATGTAATTAGGAATTAAAAAATCACACATCTAGGTTATTATGTTGCATATATAATAGGAATCATGTATTTCCATGGTTATTTGGGTCACAAGACAATATTTGTTGTCAGTATTTTGACATGTTGGGATTTTCAGATGATATTTTGTTTAAGGATTGTATTATACATTATTTGGATACTTTGTGAAGGTGCACTGAAATTCCTTTTTTGTGTGTTAAAAATATATTTCATATGGAAAAATTGATTTTGGTCATAAAAAATGGAAAAACATTTTTATTAAAATTATAATGTTTTACAAAAAAATCATTTAAATATTCAATTTCATTTCTAATTTGTAGTGTGATTTATATGTTAAATGTTTTCAAATCAGTTTAATGGTGTTCTTTTTTAAATATATTAAAAACCTTTTAAAATTTTCCAATATAGGTTCCATCTTCATTTTTCAATTTTTTAAATGGTTTATATTTGTTTTTAGAAGAAACAATGCCTATTTATTATTGGTGTGTTGATTTTTTAAATGGTATTTTTATAAAACAATTATTGTTGTTGTAATGTTGGTGTTATGGTTTTCTACCCAGTGTGTTTTGGGATAGATTGGAATTATTTTATTTTAGTATATACATAACTATATATATATAGGATTTTTTGGGGGGGACTCCATGACCCAAAAATGTTCTATTATAGAATTATTGTGTTTGTAATAGGTGTATTTCTTCCTCCTTCTTGGCACTCCACATGATTTTATAGACGTAATTGAAATATTTTCATTTTTAAGATGAATCATTAGGTTTAATGTGACATTTTATCTCATTGGGAGTATTTTAATATTAGTCGATAAAATGTTCTAGACCCATGATATTTTTACTGAGGAATGAATCAATGATAAAAAATCTTTTTGGAATATTTTTTAATTGAGTTTTGTATTGGAATAATTCCATATTTCATTTTGAATACATTTTAGGATTATATAGAATAATATCAACTTTTCTATTTGAAATTCAGAAGCATGGTCATATTAGTTTGGTGTTGATATGTATTATAACTTATATTAATTGATTTTAGACTAGTTTGGATTTAGGATTCCTTAACCTCGTTCATTCATAAGTTCTCTCCTGGTTTCTCTTCCTAGAAGTGTTCCCTTTGGAAGTTTGTTTTTTTATTTTCACTTGAAATATATGTATTCCCTTATGTGGACTACAACATGGATAGATACATTTTTGGAATAATTGATATTATTATCCATGCCAGGTAATGAACCAAGTGTTCACATATGGTCACACGGGGTGTAATTTTAATTCCACTTGGGTAGTTCATTCCACCAGGATGTGTATCCCTATAAATTTCCCTTGGATGTATTCTGAGATAGATTTATAAATCATTTTATATTGGGTATAGCCCTTCTTATATAACCTTATCATTCATTTTAGAGTATAATTATTTGTTTCAAAGCATCATGTCTGTATTTATTTTGTGGTTTTATAACATGTTTTCTATGTTGGATCTCGCAAAAAGTCATTGTTTATCACCTTTATAGATTTTGGTAATAAGGTTAAAAAGTGAATCTATATTTCATAATGGAAAAGGTTTTATTCTTTTCATCATTGTAGAATAATTATAAATTATGGGGAGATTGATTCAGGTTCTCTATTTATTTAGATCCTTTGGTTGATCTATTGATGATCAATTTTAACTAATGATACTATATAGTTGTCGTAGAATCTATTACATTTTAACACTACTTTAACCTTATACATTTTGGATGTGAAAATATTATATGGGGGGTTCTGTTTTAGACCTATGTAACAACGGTTTATATTTTATATTATTTTTTATTTTCTTTGGGCTGGAAAATTTTTAAGAAGTCTCAGACATCTGATTTTTAAAAATTTTAGAGTTTCCGTATTACAGATGGGATGAAAACTGTTTGGGGTAACCATGAAGAAACTATACAAGAGGTTCTAACAATGGGATATGTTTTTTTGGAATGGTTCAATAATGGTGACACTAACAATATGATTCCAAGGGGAAACCATGAGTTAAGTGTTTTGGCTATGAATTACCTCTATGATGGAAATTACATGGGTAGAAAAATTTTGAATAATAACAATTTATTTTAGTATATTTTTAATTGTATTGTTATATTTTATATGGTAATTCATTTAAAAAACAAAAAACTACAACTCACAACACCCACACCTCTCCAATATTGCATGAAATACCCCCCCCCCCCCCCTACAACAATACTCTTCTCAGATAATGCCCAATAATAAAGACCAACACACAAAGTCCACCTCCCATCATGGTGGGTGACTCCATACTCTCCATCATGTGGAATCCACCCTCCTACATCCACACCCATTCATGCACGACACCAATATCTGACTACCACTAGCCAGATGTGGCTCCCTCTCCCTAGCTACCCTCATTCATGGAACATTTTGGTGCCATATAAATAAATTAGGATTGGCTCGCCATGGAATGGGGTCTTAATCCATCTATTTCTTATCTATTTGTCATTTTATACTCTCTTTTCCATGAATTTTCTGACCGAACACTGTGGTTATTAGGCTTCATTAATTTTGAGGATTTTTTCTAATCTAGGTTTTATTGTGGTTTTTTACAATTTTTGGCATTCTTCATTGATTGTGATGTGTTAGGATCCCCATAACATACTTCTGGATGGATTTTCATGGTTATAATGTAGGTTTTCTAATACCATTTACATTTATCCAAAATTTATTTACAACTATTTTTATATTTATTTACCTTTATTGTTTAGGGCATCATGAAAGTATTTGAAGTAAACATACATGTTTTTAAACATATAGACATATATTTAAGGAACCACTTATTTATATTCAGTTGTGTAAATGATAATATGCTCAATTGGGATATATGTTCTTATATATATTTAATGATACATATTTGTGTGAGTATTAATGGGATATTTTCAGTGGTCAACATAAATGTCCACATGTTTGGTGTTAGGTGTTTCATTGTAATGAATTTCTATTACAGTATATTATTTTTAAATATTATTTTTACTTCATTTTAATAAATATAGTTTGATAGTATATTATGTTGTTTGATTTGAATGCTTTTATGATGGATTTTTAGTGCCTTACATGGGACATATAACATTCCCATTGTTTGTAAAAATTCCAAGTGGGGTATTCAATAAACCCTCTTGATTTTTAGAGTGGTCATAATAAATAACATGATATTTTAAAATTTTAATTTTAACCAATATAGGTTTAAAACCATGTATTTGTTGTTTTTGAAGGCATTTAATCGATTAAACATGTGTTTTCTGGTTTTAATGTTGTAATTTAACACACACGGTTTTTATATTTGATGTACATTTTGCACTGAATCATTTTTAGTGTAATTTTTTTAATAAATGGAATATTGAATCTCAATTTTAATTTAAAAAATTATTCAATGAGGACTATCAGTATTTTGAGCATGTGGTATTGTTACCTCACATTTGAAAACTTTTGGAAAAATGAGTTTTCAAAATGATTTGAGTGCCACTTAATCACCTTGCAGTTCGTGTGCGCTTGTGGTGGTTTGTGATCCCCTTAAGGTATTTTTATTCTTATACATCATATATGATACTTGTATTTTCTTGATTATGGGGGTCTTCTATTATTTGGGTTTCAGGGGTGAAGTGTATTTTTTTTAAACTTCATATGATGTAAGTTGTTTATTTTTTATTACCACAACAATTTGGATTTTTTATGGGAACCTCAGTAATTATTTTGGAGTATAGAGTTCTTCTCAACTAGGAATATGCACACAAATATTTTCCCCTCTATGGTGTGATATGGATTGATATTTTCTGAAATTATATATGTTTCGTTATTGGATAATCTGGTGGTTGTATAATGATTTACTGTATATTAGAATCTTATTCTATTTATAGTGATAATGATGGTATCATTGTAAGACCTAGGGAAGATCACATGAATCAAGATCAGTTTTTATAATGATTTAGATGATTTGTCCTTTTATATTTATTTTAACACCTTTAATTACATTATTCCATGAAACATATAATATTGTGATTTTCTTTCCATTGACATGACATAGTATTTCATGCTTGAATTATTTATTTCATCTTTATATGGTTTTCATTTATAATTTATTTTAAAAAAAATTACACTTTGTTATAATTAAGAAAGTAAAATATGTAATTTCAATTATTTCATAAAAATTATATGGAATAGTATAGTATGTTTTCAGTCATGAAATATAAAATAGACACTTTGTTTTTTTAAAATAATTTCTGACTCTTTTAAATTTATGGTTTTTAAAAATGTTTTAAAAAACCATATAATAAATCAAAATCAATAATTATTTTTGAACTCAGCATTTCCAAATAAGGAACCTAAAAAATATTCTATAGTAGGACTTTAAAATGTGTTTTATCCATGTGGTTTTTCCTATGAAAATATTTTTCCAATAAAATTGATTTTATTGAATAAAAAATATTCTAAAAAGTTTTTTGTCACACTTGTGTTGTGTTGTTACTTTTCGATATAAGATTTGTGAATTTTTTTAAATTCCTATTTTAATAAAAAAAATTAAATTATTGATAGTAATATGAAAGAGACTTTTTAGTTGTGGTTGGTTGTGGTGGCCTACTAGTTGATTTTTTTGTCACTCATATATTATTGTCTATATTTAAGGATAATGTTTCAGTTTATTGAATTTTTATTTAGAATTTTATGATCAAGGATATGTTGTTTGTATATATTTTATTGCATTTTGAAAAATAACCTTTTGTCATTTATTATGGATGGAGGGTAACAAAATTTTGTTTTGTGAAATAAATATCCATTGGTGGTTTCCGTTATTACCTTGTAGGAGAGGTTGATAAGAAGGTTAGGGATGATTTTCGTGCTTGATAATATTTTAATAATTCTCTAGTTTGGATATTATGGGTTTGTTTCATTGTTTTTCTTCAATGTAAATTTATTATATATGAACAGATCAGGCCAGATTTTTATTTTAATGTCTACTTATTTTTTCTAATTATTTAGATAAAACCTTTCCAATTATGTTCCTTTGAAGCCCAGTAAATAGTTTTCATATAGTGGCGAATGGGAACACACATTGAGCTAATTGAGAGAAGATTCAATCATCCATTGGACGGATGACCCAAAATGGTTCATTATATTGGTAGTCACATATTCTTGATTACTAATGGTGGAAATCCTATAGACCATGATTATTATTGATAGATCCTTGATTAGAAAGGGTGTGTGGGAGTTTTCTTAATCCTTAAAAATATTCACTCTTGGAGTTCATTCCATAAAATGTCTCTCTGTAATAGATTTGAGATGTGTTCATGAATCTTATTCCCAATGCCCTCTTGAGATGGAAATTAGATAATTTTGTTTTGTGCTGTTGTGATATGAATTCCACCTATGGTCAGATTTGATGAAGACATTGTAAATGTGTAGACATATATGGTTTTGGGTTTATTGGGAATCTGTAGATGTATTCCCTATTTATATTTGTTGGAATCACATCTATGATTCCTCTTAAATATATAACACCAGGAATCCCATATTAATTATGTGTAAAATATTGTTCTTGGTTTCAAGTATCATTGAATTTTGTTTTAATATGTCATGTACATGTATAAATGGGATTATTTCTATATTTTATGATGTTAGATGTCGAATCATACACTAATCTTACCAAGAAATATATTCTTTTCATATATGAATTCATAGGCTCATAACCCAGAGAATCGCCTATTTCTCACAAGAGGAATTGATTATAATGAATCAAATTGGTTAATATTTAATAAATATTATAGGGAAAAAATAATTTTTTATTATTATTTTAGGGACTATCATAGTGGAATCTTTGATTTTAAAAGATGAACATTATTTACTATTGCATATGTGACATGCGACACCAACCTATACTAATCCATAAAATATTATTATTCAAATTTGATCAATATAGAGAAGATATTAAATTTTTGGAAATTAATAGTATTCACTAAATAGTAAAATATATAATAGTCTTACTCGTTGATAAAATAAAAATTAATATTTTTTTAATGATCGCTTGATTTTAAGTAACGATATTTTATTGTTCAAGCACATGTTCTCTTCAAAAATGACGTTTCACTTTTTTCATGAGTAAATTTTATAATAAAAAATTAAAACGGATATAAATTTAATTTATAATAAATGTGGAAATTATTAACTCAAGAATATTAAAATTATCATAGGATGAATTTTGTTATTTTTTTAAAATCGTTGGACTTCTAGTTATTAGTATAATGATTTTTAAAGACATGTCAATTTCATTCTATTTAAACGTCCCTATATGATTTAATTTATTATAAAATTAAATTAATTAAAAACTAATAATTTATAATATAATTAATTACTTATTAATCATTATTATAACTATGTTTAATTTAAGTTCATTTTCTTGCATAAAAATGAATATTTCATCAAAAGTACATTTCATTGTTGTTTTCAAGATTAATTTTGCAAAAATGTAATAAAAGTTTATATAATGAATTTAACACAATGTATTACATTTTTTTGATGTTTTTGGTATAAAATTATTAAATTGTTCACTTTAAAATTTGGTCAATATAAATAGTAATCATTATAATTATTTTAACATAGTTTGTGTGTAAATCAGGTTATTTAGGTAAAATATTAAATTTTAGGAACCATAAAATAATCCTAGTTCATAAATAAATCTTATTGGTTGAGAATATCTCAACCACAATCATAAAAGTGTCTAATGTGTGATCTTTTTCTTTCATTTTTAATTAATTATTTGAATTATTAATATTTATTTAACGAAAACTCAAACATGGCGGACTATTTATTTTAAAAATTGTAATATTTATAATATTATTTTATGATGAGTATATGTTAAAATATAAATATTAATTTGAATTATAAGGGATTTATCTTACTTATGGTAATTTTTTTTATTTTTTAGATAGAATTAGGTAACATAAATTCTTACACTACAATAATGTAGTAATGTTTTATTTAACGGTATAATAAAATAAATGATATAATAAATATTAAAAATAACCTAATTTGATATATATATATATATAAAGAGGTTACTTTATTCTGTAAATGAAATTTAAAATTTTTAGAATATAATAAAATTATTATTTTTTATTTGTATTCGTAAAATTTTTAATGTCTCTGTAATAAATAGAATTTTTTTTGACCATAATGATATTTTTGGGATTAATATTTTATAAAATTATTTTAAAATTACAAATATATAAAAATATATATATATATATTATAAGGTCTAAAATTTCATCTACTATCAATTTATTGTAATGTTTTATGCATTTTATTCTAGAATAATCATACAATATTTTAATAATTTGAAATACTTGAAACATTCCCCTCACCCCAATTATAAAAGGGAACCCCTTCTTTCACTACATTACAACACACTGGAACATCTATATCTACCAAAAACTACCCATTTTTATTATTAACATTAATATAAAACATATTGTTGTTATGTCCCATCTATAATATCAACCCCTGATTCATTAACAATAGATCTATTCCGATTCCACTAAAGAAGTGGTAATCATAATTACCAATGTTTTCGAATTTAAATACTCTTATACATCCTTTTATTGTGTTTTTCGCAAAAAACATTATAATTTTTCGTAATATATAAAATGATATTTTCTTATGATGATGATATAACTATATTCAATCGTTTTCCATCCTATGATAAATGAAACCACCGCATGTGGGGATGTATGACTTAACATCTCCATATAGCGATGTTATTAGTTTTTATCACTAATTACATAAATAAAAATTATGAGGGAAATAATGGATTTATATATTAATAATTACATAATAATTATCATGGATAATTAATAAACTCGTTATTTTCCATACACATTCACCATTATAGTAATGATATTGTCACTTGTGTGTTCGTATGACCTACTATCTCTAGGTAATTATGCTGCTGATTATTCATATCATTAATTCAATATTGGTTCTAAAAATTTATTAAAAGAATAAACAATAGACTTATATAATTACAAATATTATTGATATCATTAATCAATATCCTATTCACATGAACCGATACTTATGAAAAAAGCAAGCATGGAGAAATTGAACCATTTAAAACATAAATAAATGGTAATATGGAAATATTATTAACAAATGGATAAAAATACGATATAATAAGATCATGTATGACATTGTAAATAAAAATATGTTCATAGTATAAAATAATAACATATTTGAAACTATTTTACACATGGTTATGGTGTGTTCAACTAAATGTAAGAATGAGGTAATAGTTTTCTTAACTCAGTCCCAATTCGTGGGGTTATACTTATATTTCATTGAATATGGTATACCATGATTATGGATTAAATAAGCTCGATAGTATTATGTTTTATATCCACTAGCTTTTTTATATGAATTTTTTACACTTAATCCATTTATTTACATATCTTTATTTTAATTTTAGGATCATTAAAACAGTTTATTGCATCCCTTTTTCTCATGTGGGAAAAAATCATTATTCACAACTTATTTATTTTTTATACTGTATATACATCCAATTTTATATATTATATTATTAAAATTTTTCTATTCATTGTATTTTATATTTCATTTAATGTTATTTATTTTGTGGGTATAATAATTCAGAAGTAACTATAGTGGTAAGGTGTTTTTGATACAATTTTATTTCTCTGGAACACATATCATAATAAAAAACTGGTTTACTTATGTGGTGTATATAATTCCTAGGAATTAATTTTATGGTTAATAATATCCATTTAATGGGGAAGTAATCATCAATCTAATTTTATTTCATCAGTGGGTAATATGATTCCAAATATATCATGGTATTAAGGATTTATTTCACAATCTCGTCATTATTCGGGATTATTTATCATTATGTCTCAAATGAGAAAATTTATATACCATTTTCATTTTTTCTAAATGTTTTTCTAAAAAGGTACATAATATTTTCATACAATTGATTAAAATAATTTTTACCATTTATTTCATTTACATGAAAATAATGGGAATATTCCCATTATTTTTTTATATATGGTACTTTTTTAATTTCTTGAAAAAATAAGAATGGATTGTTATTAACATATAGAGTACAATAATACTTTATCATCATAATTTAAATTTAATTTTATTACAATTCCATTAATATTTTACAAGGGGGTTTTCAAAGTAATGTGTTATCTTTTTATATGTACAACTTCATTTCTAAAGTGATTGTCAAATTGAATAAATATATTTTCATCAAAAATGATTTTTTATCTTTCTATTTCACATTAATTAATCACTGATAATAACCATTTTGTTCATATTCAAAACATATTATAATCTTTTATTGATTCTATAAAACGTATAGTTAAATTTATTTTGTTCATTGGATATTTCATTTCCCCTAAATATAATTATTCATTTTTCAGGGAAATGATTATTGAAAACATTTTATTCACTTTATACATATAATGTTACATTTTTAAAATATCTGATTAACATTAAATTATTCTTTTACCTATATTCATTTATCAATAAAAATATTTATTTTTATTTAATATTGATTAATTACTTAAATAAGACATTTTTGTATTTGATAAATGCATTGGACATTTCATGATGAGTGAGGACAAAAATTTTTTATCCACTTGATGCATTTATAGGTCTTATAAGATGAATAATATCACAAAATTAAATAAGTATTTATAACTAATGATTAATCTATAATTGAAAATGTAATTACAATATAGATACCATCATTTATGATATCATGTTGTCCTATATTATGTATTTTAATTATTAAGAATTTTGTTATTATTATCAATGAGATTTTCACATTGATATTTTCCATAAATTCAAATTGGGAAAAATATATTTAATAAATGTATTTTTTTTCAATTATAAACATTTCAAAAATTATTTTGACTTAATATACCATGATAAAAAAGTTATTAATTAAATGAATTTTGTCGTTATGTCATGACTAGTCACCTAAGGCCCATACTGTGACTACCCCAAGCCTTCCTCCTGAATGCCAGGGGCTGGTGACTAGCGTCGAAGGCGTCAAACATCATGTGTGAGGAATTTACCTGAGTACATATACGCACATACATTCCCCCCCACATCCCAACACACTAAATGGGAGAAATATTGTATACTTCTAAAAAAAGGCTTCGTGCAAGTACAATTGAAATTATGTTGGCCAGAATACAAACCCACAAGGAATTGAAAAATTAAAGTACATAAATTTGACATTGATGGCCATCCATAGAAAACCCCACCAGATTATGAGAGTAGTGAATCTACTAGAAGCCTAAGTACTGTGTCCTTTACACCCAGTCCTATTGATCCACGTGTGGTCTTTGACCACCATGTCAATCATCATAGTGTCCATATGTCTTGTCTCCCTAGGCACCCCTATAGAAATGTCGGTCATCAGTACCGGACACAACATGTGTGGGTGAAGAACATATAGGTGCGAGTAACACCATACTTAGTGAGGAACCCAAAACAAAAATGAAATGCCATAGAACAATTCCTCAACTGAATGAACATAACACAAGACTACTCACACTAGGTATATTCAAGGGTAGTAAAAATAGTATCATCAGATACATAGTGGAACACCTAGGTTGCTGGGGAAATCCTCCTATAACGAGTATAGTGTTCCTACTAGGTCATAAAGAAGTTCTTCCCACTATCCTTGGACTTTTTATGTATTCCACTCCATCGCATACTGTGGGCATTCCATGTCATATTGAGGTCTTTTCCACTAGTCGTGGACAACTGAGGTACTCCTCCTTATCTTGTACTATTTTACTGCAAAGTCATAGAGATGTGATTCCCACTGTGGTCCTACAAGGTCAGAAAGAAGTGCATCCCACTAGGAAAAAATTCACATGTCTTCAGGTCTCAGCCAGTCAAAGGGTTTTGTCCGTAGCGCACTTGGGAGAAATGATCATCAATCTGTTATTAGCATCGCAAATATCCAAAAAATTCATAAAAGAGTGTTCCAAATGATTTGTATCATCTAAAGGGTCCCAACGCCGAAAACAGCTTGTCAATTGGGTGTACATTTTGAAAGATACATGCATTTTAGTAACCAAAGGGCCGGTTGTGATGGGGACCAGTCTAACCACGTAAGATTTAACCAACCAATCTGGTCCAGGGGTCCCACATACCCCAGTTCATTAAGAAGGAATCAACATGACCTTGTGTTAGTCGAGGGAAATCTTGTCCAACATGGCCAGTGGGCTAGGCCCAATAAGCCTCACCGGAACAGGTCTAGTTGGCTGAGGGTTCAGACGGCCGAGTCACCTACCGACCCGGTCTAGTCATTTATAACACAAAAATGGAGTGGGTCTGACCTGGATTTTTGGGTCCTTCCATTGGTCGCAGGTCCACCCCACCGACACAGTCCTTCCTACTAAGCTCGGGTTTGGCCGACTAGGTTGCGGTACTGACCTGACCTGAAGAGGGCGTGGCCCACCCGCTGGGGAATGGTCGTGAAGTGAGGGTGGTAGTGAAAACCATCCAAGACATGGGATAGATAATGCGTATGGATCCCCTTTGGCTCCCTGGGCTCAGGGAACTTCCACCAGATGTGGTCGACGAGCGACAGAATCCTGGTCAACGTGGCCTGCCAGTGCAGGCCAGCCGCCGCTGCTGCTACCGGCTCTAGTAGCCGGAAGGTTGTTAAATAGACCATCGATCAAGATCTTATGGTCTATTATTGGAGTTTTACAAATATGTGGCCTCTAGGGAGTTTCATCTTCACCGTGAGGATCCCAAACCTTCCAAGCTGACATTTCGAGGGTATGACCACCAAGAATGAAATGTGGAGAGGTTCTGGCCTTGTTCTTATCTGCTCAGAGCCTATGCGTTAGGGGTTTAAAGATGTGGGAGGTTATAGGTGCTTCCATTCAATCATTCCATGCCATTATTTGGACCCCAAATAAAATTACCCCTGTAATCAGTCAGCCTCCTTCATAACAAATTAATCTCAGATCATCATATTCGTGGGATTATATGTTTTCATCATTTTAAGAAAACTATATGGAATAACATAAAATAAAAAACCTCTACCTCTTATGACATCTGATTCCATAGTGTTCATCCTTTTGGGATTAATACATAGACGTCATTTCTCATCTCCGATCATCGAAAATGCATGGATGATGATGAAGTACCACTACTGTTCATTGTTCTTTGATGGGGTGGAATTCTAACTGAGTTTCTCCAAGGAATCCTCCAACTTTTTTATCCTTATTTCCCCATTGCATTAAACTGTTAATAGGATCACGTAGCAGCGTATCCATTATGGTGCGACGTCATGTCGTTATTATATTTTTATTTAAGAAAAATCCATGTTGATACAAATCATTAAAGAATCATTAAACTATTATTTAATGAACCATTAATGAGCATCTTTAATTCTCATATTCATACTATGCAACTCAATTGTGAGAATGAAAATAAAAAAAAATCTTCTAAATTATTTCATTATTTTTCTCGAAATGTCCAAAAAAATAACTTCTCTATCTTCCCCATGCCGAATGAAGTTAGTTCATTTCATGGTGAATTCCATCATTCAAAATTTTCCAATTCCCTTGTATTTGTAATCCGATAACATGTTATAAATATAGAAAAGTCACACCCTCACATTCACTAAACATTCCTTAAAATAGTTCAAAAACACGTTCTAGGATATCATGGCCTCGGAACCACATGTCGTTGAATTTTTCCATATCGAAATAATTCCATATAAAAAAATTTACTAGGATATTATGAGACGTTACATTCTCCCCACCTTAGGGATATACATAACCGAAATACAAATCAAAAAAATATATAGGGGTAATTTTCACAAATTTGCGCATACCACTCCCATGTAGTCTCCTAGAGATTCTAGTTCTCCCATCGGATGACCACTTGGGATTTCGACTACCCACATATGAACCACTCATGTCGATCCACTATCTCCACTGAGAACTCCAGAAACATTTCCCAATCATCAATTTCCAGCTCACCCCACCTGATGATGTGCCATGGATCATGTACATACCTCGTGAGATATTACACATGGAAAACCTCGGGAACCCGGTGCATCTATGAGAGATGATTTTGGTGGTACGCCACCACACCAATTCTGCTAAGGATCTAAAAAGGTCTAATTATCCTCTGAGATACATTTTTCACTAACCAAAACTCTACAATCCCCGTCACGGTGAGACCTAAAGGATCACATTATGTCTCTCCTTGAAATCTAAGTGTCTCTTTTCCCTAATCAGAATAACAATTTTTTCAACATTGTGTTGTCCTCATATTCTCTAGGATGTTATGCACCTCCTCAATGGTATCCGGTACCAACTCTGTACCCGTGAGTGTTGACTCCATTGGGTCAATCCGGCATATGATCAATCTACTAGGCCGCCCGTACAAGGCCTCAAATTGTGCCATGCCAATGGTGGATTGATAGATGTTGTATGAAAACCCTACTTGTGGAAGCTTGATCTACCGACTAATGCCAAAAATCAAGCAAGAAAGTATGAAGCATATCCTCTATGGTCTATATGGTACACTCTGTCTGAACATCTATCTATGGATGAAAATAATTGCACAAGTGTAATAGTGTCCCAAATACATGTTTCAATCCCTTCCACAACTGAGGTGTAATGAGTGCTTCATGATCCAGGAAGATCGTCAAAGGAACCCAGTGGAGTCTTACTATCTCTTGTATTTATAGGTATCCCATTCCCTCTACTGATCCATACTCTAGGATGGGTATGAAGTGAGCTGACATGGTTAGTCGGTCAATGATAACGTATATGGAGTCATGGCCTTAAAAAATATGTGGTATCCCCGTCATGAAATCAATAGAGATACCATCCAATGTCCACTCTGGTACCTCGAGAGGCTGAGTCAATCCAGGAAGAACATAGTGCTCGTCCTTCACTAGCTAAAAAGAGATGCATCTTGAAATGAACTCTGATACTTATTTCTTACTCCATATCCACCATTACTAATTCCAGAGGTCCTAGTACATCTTTTCCATACTAAAATGTACTAAAATAGGTGATGTATGGAAATCCCTCAACACATCCACCTATAACATCACTAGTAGTGTGATTCACCCTCTAAAAATGATGACATACACTCCAGCTATCGAAAACCCATTAGGAACCCATCCAGAAGACATCTGAGCATGTAGGGCAATGCAATCAACAACCCCCAACTATGAACTCCTGACTCGATGTAAGAGTGGGGGAGTAACAGTCATCAACTAGAGGTAAGCAGCTTCACCGTCATCCATGAAGGTTATCTTCATCATGGTAACTACATTCTCACCTCACTCTGAAGATGCATCCCAGTCATCCTTCTGACCACATCTTCCACCATTTTCCCCTTTCTAGAAATATAGAAAATATCAAAGTCATTGTATTGGACAACTCTAGACTTGGTCAATGTCTCAGGATCAGGTGCTTCAGGTAGAATATATACCTAAGACTCTTTTGGTCATAATAAATAGTCAACCACTCTCCCATGAAGTAGTGTCAAAACATCTTCAAGGAAATGATAGCTTCATCAAACTCCATGTCATGGGATGCGTAGTTCTACTCATACTTACTCAACTATAGGGAACTTTAGGGGATAACAAATTGATCTTACATCAGGAAAAAACCGAGTTCGATACCTGATTTCTCACAGTAAACTACACACCCAGATCCCTACTTAGGTATTCTCAATATTGGGGAACTAGTACGTCTCTACCTCAGCTCTTGGAAATTCTGCTAGCATTTCTTCGTCTTCATGAAGAAATTTACCTTCTATTTCAATGGTGATAATGGTTCTTCTACAAAAATTTTTTTTGGCATGAACTTATGATAATAACCAGCCAATTCCACGATGTTATGTACCTATGTCACACAACTAGGTGGATCCCAAGACAGAACCTCCTCTATCTTTTCGGGACATACTACAACTCTAGCATCTGAGATGACATGTCCTAGGAAATAGGCCTCTGAAATCCAAAAAACTACACTTATATAGCTTATCAAACATTAATGCTCACATATTGTATATAGGACTATCCGCAGTTGTATAACTTGCTACTTCACTAACACATAGTACACCACAATTTCATTAATGAATACCACAATGAACCAATAGGGGTAGGGTTGGTAGATTCTTTTCATGAGGCCAATGAACACATCTGGGGCCTTGGTCACAACAAAAGGAACTTCTAGGAACAAATAGTTTCCATACCATCACCAAAAGGCTATCTACGGTACACCCTCAAATTTTACCTAGATCTGGTGATAGCTTGATATGTGGTATATCTATATGGACATCTTTTCACTATTCATCAGGTCAAAGAGTTGATCAATTCAATGTAGTGGGTCTATTTTCTTCAAGGTCTCCTGGTTCATGAACCGGAAGTCCACACACATCCTCAAACTCCCATATTCATTTTTGAAAAAGAAATGGGGCTACCCATTGGAAAGAATTGGGCCTTACAAACACCTTACCCCTCAATCCCTCTAGCTATACTCTCAACCACTTATTATCTTCGAGAGCCATTCTATATGCTAGTGTGGATATCAGTGTCTCCCTTGGTATAGGTTGATACAGAAGTATAACACTAAATGAGGAGGTATCCCTGGAATCTCATAATGAAATACATCTTCATACTCTTCCACCATTACAGGGAAGATTGGTATCCTCTCCTTCGCTGCACCCAGGGTGTGGCTAGCCAAATTGGGAGTGATTGACTTCACCCAACACCGAGAGCGTCCATCCATTGTGCACGGGTTCTCTTATCATTGGTAAAGGAAAACCTAGTTCCATATCCATGGACACACCTCACTATATTTGTAAAATAGTCGATCTGATCATGGAATATGGATAAATCATGCATACCCAATATGAAATTGTAAGGCCTAGACGTCACTACTAGTAGATCCAAGCCAAAGCTCTTGCCTCCAGGAGAATGCTAAAACTACTAATACCAGTGTTTAATCGTCGAATTTCCTATCGTGAGAGTCTCTAGCTATAAGGACCAAGCCAATGGATCCACTAAAAATATTGACATTCAAATGATTGTTTTGGAATGGATGGAGTGGCTAGAAATTGGATCTATAAGTACTACATCTTGTTTTGAGAAAACACAGATTGTACCTCAGAGATCATCTCTGCAGCACTATGGTTATATGTCTCTCCTTCCTAGAGTTGATCTCACGCCTTTTTTTGTGCTCCCTATGTTCGGTTGGGACAAATTATGGGTGGTGGAGGTAACACCACGATCCTTCGCCACCACCTACTACTCAGCCATCTCAACTACTACGTCCTCTGCCTTGTGGACCTCCTCAATCAAAACTCTGATGCTAACTCTACGGCCCCTTGACCATATATTGGTCATCTGTACGGTGGTTCATGAAATCACAAGCCATGTTTCCCTACCTGCCACACCAGTAGAAAATCCTGGTTCCCCTCTAACTCCCTCTGGCCTGGGAGCCTTGCACTACCGACCCTATGTCCTCGGGTTATCCTTTAAAAGACATATCTTGCATGGTCCCACACATATGTTGTCTGCTTCCTAACGAAGACTCTATGACCTAGGGTTTTCTAGATTTTAAATCTCTCAGAACATGTTCTTCCATGAATCCCTCTATTATAAGGGATCACTCCAGCAACATGACTTGGGTAGGGATGTAGAGAGACACCAACAAAATCTAGATCTTCTTCCTGAGTCACTGATCAAAGGATCGAGCTCGAATGTAAGGTCCACACACCATATTTGTGGAGTATAAAGAATGTTTTGTGAACCTTTCTGAGTACCCATCCACCAGCATGTTGTCCTGATGTAGGGGAAGTATCTCTTGTATGCACATAGACAACATGGTTTAAGAAAAATAATCTTCCTAGAAAAGACATTGAATGTCAACCCAAGTAAGGGTCACATCATTGTGAGTCTGGATGGTCAAACTCCACCATCTCCTAACTAATCACTATAGAAGGTCTGCTTACATGATCATAATATCTGTAGGATGTTTCCTCACTAAATGTAAAACCCATGTCACAACCTCTAGCCAGTCCTTGGAAACATGAGGATATATCTCTCCCCTAAACCTGGGAGGTATCTATATATGAAACCCTTATAGGGAACTTATCCTATGAATCAACTATTTTGGAACTTCAAACAAAAGAGGATGACCATTGGATAATAGTAGAAATTGTGCAACACCTCCTGGGGCCATCATAAGAACTGGTCCCTGAACGGATGTCCCTTCGCTGACCGGGTTGTCCTCACAACCTCGTATTGAGATCCTTGCAGGTTGTCCACATGGAGGCATCCTAAGATAGGTCAAGATGTACCCTGGTATAATTTTATACTTGGTTTGCTGAATTTTATTCAATAGAACACAAGGGGATATGTATGAAATAATTTTTTTGATGTTTTGATCCAAAAAGACTAATTAAAGGTTTGGGTATATGCATACGTCAGCCACCACACCACCACTGAACTCTCCAAATCTAAAATTTGGACTCGCAGTACATAACATGGTTGCATCAAAACAAAACAAACACTCTTAGACATTGAGAGGGAACTAACCAGCGTATAATACAACTTTTTCAAAACCCGTGACCTGGGGTCCATGATGTAAATACCTCAATCCCGCATCCCGAAGACCAGGTGATGGAGATTATTGTTGATGGAATTAACCTGCATGGAAGATGAATTTTCTTGAATAACAATAAGAACACATACTCCCAACCACATCCCAACACACTGAATAGGGGAAATGAATTATACAACAAATACAATTTTGAGTGAAAGTGAAACTGAATGTAAGTGGGCCAAACTACACAACCAACAAGGAACTGAAAAAAAAAGTACAAAAAAAAGAAAATATCATGGCCATATTCAGAAAACCACTTGTTATCATGAGTGTATGGAAGCTATTGGAAGATGTTGTTGTATTTATTTCCCACCCAATCCTACTGAGTGCCGCCTAGTCTTGGGCCACCATGTCCACGGTCATAGTGTCTATCAGTCTTGTCTCCCTGAACACCCCTGTCGAATATTCGGTCGTCTGCACCAAACACAACACGTGATGGTGAAGCCCGTGCATGGGGTGAGTAACAATGTAATCATTAGGGACACCATAATTAAAAGTAAATTTCACAAAATTATTCCTCAATGGAAACCATGAAACACAAGACATCTCACACCAGGAATATTCTATGGTAGTAGTATTAGCATCATTCATCACAACGTCAAACACCTCGACTGATAGAGAACTCCTCTTCGCACAAGTATATTAGAAATACCAACTCATTATGAATTATTTCCCATTATCATTGGACTTCATATGTACACATATCCCTCATGTATTATGGGCCTACAAAGTCACAAAGAGGTGATTCCATCTAGTCATGGCCTACTGTGGTATTCATCAACAATATGTTCCATGGTCCTACAATGTCACATATATTTGATTGCCTCTTTGGTACTTCAATGGCATAGAGAATTGCCTCCCACTAGGCCAAATTTTGTAATTTTTCAGGCCTCACCAAGTCGAAGGGTTCTGTATATAGCCAACTGGGGAGAACCACTTTTCATGCCCATCATTGCTTCTCAAACTTCACCAAAAGTCTATAAAGTGAATTCAAAAATACTCATCTCCTCTAGAGGATCCAGATTACAATAACTCCTCGTCAATCATATGTTTTTTTGTAAGATACATGCATTTTAGTGACAAGGGCACCAATTGCGACATGGCCAAGTCTGACCCAGTCTGACAGACCTGACCAACCTGGTCCACGGGTCCCACATACCTTGGTTCATTATGTCAAACTCGACCCAACCTAGTGTAGGTCATGGTCGGTCTGGTCTATTATGGAATATGGTCCATGCCCAATAGGCCTCACTGGACCCATCCTGATTGGCTGAGGGTATAGCCCGCCATGTCTCCCAGCGACCCGGTCTAGTTCGGCCCTGCCCGAATGTGGTGCGGGACTGGACTACCAATGCAGTCCTAGACCACTGGGTGTAGGATTGGAATTCTAGCCCAGGTCTAGCCCATAGGCAATGGTCTGGCCCACCGGCGCGGTCCGACCTGTTGGGCTCATGTCCGTCCCGCAGGTGTGGTCTGGCTCACTAGTTAGCAGAACCTGCCCAAATAGAAGGGGCACGAATCGCCTGGTAGTTACTGGCTACGAGGTGAAGGTGGAGGTTCCGACTACAGAGACGCATCATAGCGGACACATCCAGCTCCCCTAGCCATGCGGTCACGGGGCCCTTTCAACTGCCACGGTCGATGGACTGTGACTTCTCAAGCCGTCTGGATGACCGGGATGCAGGTATTCCAACCACTTTGTACCCCTCCGGGTGTCACATCATATTTCATGTCGTCACAACTTTACAGTCAATGTAGCTCTTCGGGGCGGGACACCTTATCCAAGTGGATGACGATATCGGCCACCACCACCGACTCTGGTACGTCAGAAGGGAGTTTTTTGGACCTATGGAAGTGCTCTGGTGGTTCGTTCTTCGAGTTGTCCATGTCTGTGGCCTCTTGACATTTTACCCTTCAACACAATGATCCCAAACCTACATTATTGTAATTTCAAAGTTACACCCACCTAGAACGCAAATGAAAAGGTTCTTGGTCCTTGTTCTTGTCGGCATGACCCCTTCGTGTTGGGTGATTAATGATGGGGGAGGTATGGGGAGTTTCTGTTGAAACAATAAATCACATGATTTGGACCCCCAAAAAATAACCTCATGAATACATCACCCTTCTACATATCACACAAATAATAGATCAACCTGTTTGTGGGTTGATCAGTGTTTATCATTTTTTGAAAAGTACGGGGAAGAACATCAAATCAAAAACCCATACCTCTTATGATGTCTACTAATGCTGTGTTCGCCTTCTTGGGATTAAGATGTCAGTGTCACTTCATATATCCTATTTTCAAAAATGACTCGATGATATTGAAGTTTCACCAGTGTTCTTCATTCTTCGTTGGGGTCGAAGTCTATCAGAAGTTCACCAGAGAGTCCTACAAACTTTTATTAATTATTTCCCTAGCGCGTTGATATATAAATAGGAGAACGTCATGGTGATCCCATTATGATGCGATGTCGTGTCAATACGATGTTTTATTTAATATATAGCATCTATATTGCATGCCATTAATGCGTCGTCACACTATGAGTTAACGATCCATTAATGAGAATAATCGATGCCTCGTCAATTCCTCACAACATTTCCTTCCACCACTAAACTCTGAGAAGGAGTGAAATTATTTATATTAAATTATTTTATTATATTTCTTGAAAAGTACTAAAAAATAAAATTCAGGTGTTGGAATTCCTGGGTGAGGAGAAATTGTTTCTAGGTGAATCTGGGCATTCTATGTTCAACTATGCTCTAATAGATCTAATCTAAGCACTGATTCAAAAGATGAAAAGATCTTTCTTACATGTTTATTGAACATACCTTAATAAAAGATCAAAAACACGTTCTTGGATCTCGAGTCCATGAAACAATGTACCGTTGAATTTTGTGATCTCGAAATATATCCATATAAATTTAAAAATATTACACCATAATTCAGAAAATTTTATGTTAATTTTTTTACCTTAATATATTCATTACATAAAAAATATTTTTATTCATGTAATACTTACAATGAATTTGTGGTCCCCAATATTTTCTTTCTTTTCCCGATGAAGTGAACTAAATTCCGTATAATGAGTCCATAGATTCCATATTTTTTCCTTTATTATGTATTATATCTTATCGTCATTGTAAAATTGGAGTCTTGTGTGTATCTAGTTATCCAAAATATTTAAAATTAAAAATCATTCGAAAAATTAACTAATTATATTTTTTCTTATTCAATAATGAAACAAAGAATTTTGGTAATATGGGATCTAGTAGTTTACAATTTTTATTGGAAAAATTTTATTAGAAAAATTTGGAACTGGATTTTGGAAAACAACGATTACGGAATATGTCCATATGAATGATTTGGAGAATAAGTATTAGTATATGATTATATCTTAATCATTTTCAAATGACCATGGACAACCAAGGTCAAAGATATGGGACCATTTATTAGGAATAATTCATCATTATTTTAAAAAATATTGAATAATAATTTATTATTATATGATATATCACTCTAATTACTATAGTTTTATTCATACACATTTCTGTTTGGTGTTTGTTAATGGGTGGAAGTAGAATAAAATGCAATAACATCACATGTGATTCAAATTGTGGTGATTATAAGAAACCAAATGAAATTATAAGATGGGTGAAATATAATTTAATTATGAATAATCAATTAACATGATATATTATTAACAATATATACCTTAGCAATATATAATAATCACCAATTAAAAGTTGAAATGTGTTTTTAGGAGTTCCAGTTGTTAAGGACATGGGGAAATGTATAATTAATTTCATTCATGTCAAAAATGTGGATAGATAAACCTTGAATATTGTCTCAATGGAATGGGATAATGTTTCATATGTTTTATATATGGACATAAAAAACAATTTTGGTGTAAAATGTAAGAGTACAATGGAGAGAAGTAAATTTCATCTTAGAGATTCATTTATAGTTCCTTTTCATAAAAATGTGGAACCTACGAACTATCAGAATTCATTACGTCATCTTAATATTAACTCACATAAAATGAGGGGACATGTGTATTTATTTTCAAATAATTATAGTGAAATGATGGATATATTATGTATTAAGATTCATGATTTTTATTATCGATGTATTTTTACAATTGTGTTATTATTATTTGAATCATCAAACATATGAGGATTATATCATATTTTTGAACCATATATGTATAAAATTCCATAAGAGTTATGGACACTTCAATGGGTTTAGAAGTTGAAGGATTGTCCTATTATCAAATTCATTTATACCCCTTTATGAAATGTATGTTATTGGAATATATGATGATTATGTATTTTTTATGAAAACGTTTATTTAAATAAAACTCATTGTTATATCATGTGAAAATATTATTGGAGGAATAATTATTTTTTATATATATAATCATAATTTTAATGTTATGGATAACCTATAGGGTTTATGTGAAAATTTACTTTATTATAATTATGTGTAATTATATTTTTTACAATGAAAACTAAATATTATGAGGTATCCTTTGATGATAAAAAATTGAATTTATATTGAATATTTTGGGGTTATTGTTGAGGATATTTACCAAATTTTTTGGAATTGTGTGTGTATAATATTTATATGTTTTTAGAAAAAAATCCATATGTCAGGTGATAACCCCTCACATCTGGAATTGTCATGTGGCGTGAACCCACAACTAAAGGGAATTAAGGGTGTATTACCAACTACTAGACTACATGGTGTTATAGTTTCTATGTTATAGTTCTTCATTTTTGAAATGCTATTAAATATAAATGATAAGATAATTTTCGGAAAATATATTTTATCATAAAGGAAACCATTGGGTATAAAATTGATTTAGTGTTCTGTTATTTCTATTATTTTTTCAGGATGTCTTGTTTTTTTGTACCGTATAAGATTATTGTAAATAGATTATTATGGAATTTTTTTTGAAGAATAATGGATAGTTTTTACTTTGGATGAATATAATATTTAATATTTGATTTATTTTTATTTCTGTTATTTAAGGAAATGGTTAGCGTATCGTAGACATTATATGTTCATATAATGAAATTTTTTTATGAGAAGTATTTAATTTTACATGGAAGATTCTGTGGACAAATACATATGATTTTTGGTTATCATTTATATGTTTTTATTTTCATGATGAAATTTAAGAATACATATTTATTGAATGATCTCGGATAAATTTTCATTATTACTACAGATTTTGAGAAATTAACAATGTTATCCCCATATAAAGGATTGTTTTTTATGAGAATTATGATATCTTATGATAAAAATATTTAGTTTTATAAATATAAAAATATATGATGAATAAGTAGTTTTATTTTTATCTATATAATTTAATTCCAGTAATTCCTGAATGAAAAAAATTAATAATCTACATTTGGGGAAAATGAGGAGGTTTGGTGGATATTAATTAACTATAGAAACAATATATATTGTGTAAGTTTATTTTATTATGTTCATACACTGTGAAATAAAATATTTCCTCATTATAGGGAAATTATTTTGAAAATAAAAATGTGATATGTTTACTTTTCTAATTGAGAATTCAATGGCCTTTTCTCCGATAAAAGATTTATAGGTTTTGATGATTCACATTTAAATGAAAATTTTCTCAATAATTTTCCATCATTAATTAGGATTTAATTTTCTCTACCATGTTCATGTTTACACTATACATTTTTATTTCACATCAATGAAAACTATAATTTGTTATTACATATTATCTTTATGCATCTATTTTGTTCTATTTATGTGGAAGTTCAATAGGCCACTTTAATGATGTGGGATTTTAAAAATTCTATTATTAATTTTCAATCCTCAGTTAGTAAGACCAATTTAAAAATTGTGAGGATTAAATTTCATTATGTTGGGTATAATGTAACACCAAATTGTTTTAAAATAATAATATTATGCTTGATAGAGTAAATGAAATTCAAAACCCACCACAAATAGACTATACAATAATATTTGTTAAATGAGCCCATTATAAAATTGCTAATAAATTGCTGGAAATGAATAGTTTTGCTGAGTAATTTAATTTTTAATATTCCTACACAGTTTTAATGTATTAAAAAATTCTTTTTTAATGATAAATTTTATTTTTATAAAGCCATTTTATTCATCAAAAAGATGTTTCCATTAATAATGGGTTTCGTAATTTTTTTTCTGTAAAATTACAATCAATTTCTTGAAAATACATAACATCTATGAATAAAAGAAATATCATTATTGAAGTAAAAATTTTAAATTTTTTTTTGTTTATTTTTGGGTTATTTTCTTAATGGAATGATCTTCTTTTGAATAGTGAAGATAATTATTTTTATAAAATAATCAATTTCATTATTTTTAAAATCCCCTTAATGATTATAATTTCAACAAAATTTTAATGATTTAATATCTATTTAAATAAAATTTAATTAATTACATTTTAATCATCCTTATAACTAATTTTTACATAGGTAAATTTTGGGATAGAAATTTTTTTTTCATGAAATAAGTATTCATTACTATTTTTGCTCATAATTTTATGTAATTTCTAATATTAGTGTATTTTATATTTTCATAAATAGATTACATATTTTTAATCTATGGTTAAAAAGTGATTAATATTTCAAATTTTATTTTCTTCCTTATGAAATTTAAATTTAGTGATTTTATTACTATACTAATGGAAAAATCATGTAATATAGGTTAAAATGAATTATAAGAACTAGTAAATGAAACAAATAGATTCCTAAATTTTATTTTAAGTGCATATCTAGGCTGTAATCATCCAAACATATAATTTAAAACATTTTGGAGCCAATTGGATGAGATTTTGACCATCATAGTATATTATTTTATGAGAAGTTAAACATGTAACACTATTGTTTTTAATAAGTATTATATTCATAATATAGTTATCGGTAGAGCATATCATTGACTATAAATAATAATTTGTAATATAAAATATATACACTTTGAAATGTAATATTTATAAATATTTTGTAGAGAAATATTTATCTTTAATTCTTATACAATCATGATGATTTAATTATTTAATTAATTGAATAATTAAATCATTAGTGTTAATGAAATTAAAAGTAACATAATATGAGATATTAATGGATATAAAAATATTTCCTAATTTAATAAGATGTTTTTAAGGTATAATAAAATTATTTTATTGAATTTAACTTATTGTATTGAATTTCTGTAGTCTATATAATAAATAGTATCGTAATTGAAAATAATAATATTTTAAGGGATTATTATATTAATAAATTATTTATAATTAATATAAATATTTAATAAAAATAAAGGGGATAAGCTACGATAAATAATTAATCACCAATTTATTTTTATTTCATTTTACATCATTTATATATAAAATAGTTTTAGTATATTTTAATATTTGAGAATTTTTAAAAGTTGAACTCACATAAATTAAAAAATATCACACCTTCGTTCACTTATATACACCACAATGATCTATTTATAATAAAAAATTAATACAAATTACTCTAATTAAATATTAATATAGGTTTTATTCTTTCAAAAATATAATCCCTAGGTTCCATAAGGTGCATTCGAAAGGGAATCCACAAATGTAACGGTAACATCCATTATAGATACATTCTAGTTTATTTGTTTTTCCAAAAAATATTAATATTTATTCCTAAAAAAATAAGTAATATATTATAATATATATATATATATTCCATTAATTTTATAAGGTAACCATATTCCTCCATTTATAAATCATTTGGAAATTGAAAGCATCGCAGGTGCGTAAATACTACTTATCATCTACACATAGTGGTGTAATTTTTTTTCCATCTCCAATTTACATCAATGATTATAATTATGTAAACAGTGGTTATATATGATACATATGACCTAATATTTATTCTATAAAATTAATATTCCATCTATTTCCCTACACATTAACCATTAAGGGAATGATACCATCACTTGTGTGTATATCTAGACTACCATCTTCAAGCAGTGATACAAATAATATTCCATATGAAAAATTAAAAAATGATAATAAAAATATTTTAATAATTAAATGCAATACTTAAAAAATAAATAATATATTGTAAATGATGAATCTATATCCCATCCTCATGAACTCAAACTCATTTTACAAAAAAAGTCAGTAAAAAATAAAGAGGGTAAAATAAGAATTTATGGTAATGGAGAAATATTATTAACAAAATGGTGATAAATTGGTATAATAGGATCCTATATGGTATTATAAATTTGTATACGGTTCTTTTATAAATTAATTCCAATTTTAAAACCATTATATAGTAGGGTAATGCATGTTCAACTAAATTTAAGCCTGATGTATGGGGTTTCTTAACTAAATATATATGCATTAGGTTATACTTCTACGTCATTAACTATGTTATAACATAATTATGTAATAAATTTCAATTGATATTATTATGTTTCATTTAGAAATTTTTTATATGGTTGCATATTTTTTACACATTATCTCATTATAAATAGGTTCTTATTTTAAGGATATGATATTTTTAATGGCATCTCATCACACATTAACTCCTATGATACATATGCCATATCAACAACTAATTTCTTTTGTGTAGTATATATACAACACATTTTATGTATTATATCATAAACATCTTCTTCCTTATGGTATTTGTTGTTTCTATTGATGTTATATATTTCATTGGTCTTATGATTCAATAGACTGTAATGGGGAAATGTATTTTCTCCTAACATTTAATTATGCGGGACAAATACTATATTAACAAAAAATTTGATTTGTTTTACATTAAACCAACGAAATAATTTTATGATACATGTTATCAATTTAAGAGTATTTATATATCCATATATTTTTACATATTTTAATGAGATTATGATTCAATAAATACTCATGTGTTGATTATTTATTGCAAAATATCATCATAAATACAGATTATCTATCATTGTATTATCTGGGAATATTTATCTTCAACCTCCATTTCTTATTAGAGTTCATAAAAAGTATTTTTTATTTTCTTTTGATATTTTGAATGTCATTTTTATCCATGTTAGAATATTATAAATTGATTCAATGGTATTTTTCTTGTTATTTTTTAAAATGATGTATATTTTTACTTTCATGAAAAAAAAAATTAAAGGAATATTTTTTTACATATATAGAATGATAAAATAATCCCACCATCATGATGATTTAATTGTTTTGAACCATCCAATACCTGTCTAAAATGATAATTTCAATGAAATTTTTTTCATTCATGTGGGTTCAATTTTCTTTAATAGTGAATCTTAATGGTAAAATGGATATTTAACTCAATTTTTAAATATATTTATGATATTTTAATTGATCAATGAAAAAATCCCACTATTTTATTTAATCACCACTGGTTATATGTTTTATTGACACCATCATTTAAATAATTCACTTACTTGTGATAATTGAACCTTTATTCTCTTAAATATACATATTTTTGTGCCATGGATATGAGAATAGAGAAATCCATATACAATTTCAACATATTCTATTTAAATTTTTAAGTATTTTATTTCTTGCAGAATCATATTTAATTTGATATTATTTAATAAATGTGAATATTTATTGATAAGGCTTATTGAATTATGAATTAAATCAATTAGTTTAATAAATGTGGAATGTGTGGGAAATGAAGTGATTGAAGGGACCTAAAATTTTATATCCCATCTACACAATAATGAGTATAATAAGGCAAATAATTTAGATAAATTTTCAGGTTTATTATCTCTAATAATTAAACATCCTTATAAATGGTCTTAATATTATAGATTCCATGATGTCTATGATTATGGAATCTGATATATATTATTTTACAAATTAATTATTCATTATTAAAGACCATGCGATATTCAAAATGATACTATTGATAGGTTAAAATTCATATAAATTTATTATTTAAATAGATTTTTTAACTTGTTTCCACTTCCATAATGATTTTTCCTTATGTCTCATGATAAAAAATATAATGATTAAACATAATGTTTTTTGGTTATTTTCCTACCTATATTGATTATACATTATAGCTTCTCAAATATGTAATCCTTAATAGGACTTATATGTCACTATTAATAAATTTATCTTCCCTAGTTTGTGAAATAGAAATCATTGAATGAGTTCATGGATGCTGAATGATTACCATTATTATGTTTTATATATAATATTGTATGTAAAATGGGGGTCATGTATATCAGTAATTTTTAAAAACTTCTAAACTGTTCAGTCCTTTAGGAATTATATACTTTTATTTTTGATATTGTAACAATGTAGTCATCAATTTTTCAATAATGGAATTATGGTCATTACCTTCAAAGGGTTAAAATCTTCTAGGGACATGGTCATTGGTTAATTTTTTTTAGATATATGGGCATATGTTTAATTTACAGTAGGGATGTTTCCAATGTATTTTATACTTTTTCTAATGTAGAGAAGCATCACATTGTGTCACTTAAAAATAATGGGGACATCCTGTTTGGAAGAAAATATGTGGATTGTGCCCCCGGGTGGGGGGGACTATCACACATTGTTATTTTTACCTCACAGATGGAAGACCTATATATTTGTATTGGTTATTGGATTTAATATCAGAAGGAATTCTATAATTCCATTTTAGGAGGCAAGGATGTAAACACATATAGACATATTTTAGTAGTTTTCTATAAGGAAAAAACAATTAATAATAACATCGTCTGACAATTAATGTTGAATGGATAAAGGATATAACCATGGGAAGGCGTGAGTAATACACATGGAAGCTATCTATTTTTTTTTGGGGGTATCACATCATTATCAAGTGTTTCATCCATTATTTTTCACATAGGTTATGAGTATTTTTCAATGTCACATGTTGGGGATGTCATCATCTATGTTACATCGTGAAAAATTGAAATTGTTGATATGTTTAATGTCATGCATCTAAGAAGAGATGTGACACACCCATGGGAAAGCCCTTTAAAATTTATGGTTTATAGGGCCCGCAGATTCCATTGATGGTGAAGGAATGAGGCTTCCCTTGAAGATGGTACTATTTTTGGGGAGGCATTTGTTGGTCTTATTTTATGGTACATATGGATACTAGTATAAGTAAATAATATTTTATATTAAAGAATGTTGATGAATTATACTATACATGATGGATAATGGTGCTGAAAATTTAGTTATGGTTCCCACAAAATTACCCTATTTCGATAGTCTTAGGACACATTGGAACATAGATTTCACATAACTTTTTATGATAGAGTGTGGAATTTTTTTTTGGACCCAATGGTTCTATCGAACAACATTAGAGTTTAACAAATGGTGTGTTTTGCATGAGAAAATTCAAATAGCGTAAGGATATGTAATGGATTCATGGGTAATAGTGTCACACAACATTAAGTGCTATGAAAAGATTGTTGATGTGAGAGGAACATTCACTTTGCAAAAAAACCTCTTTTGAATTAAGGGATGTTTCATGAGGAAATATCTAACAGAAGTTAATTTTATTTTGGGGACTATTTGGGGGGTTTCACACAACTTATATATATATCAGAATCCATGGAATGATATATTTTCAGGATTTTATGAATTATTGGTTTTCATGAATAACATTTATATGTCTCAACATCCATAGTTCCATCCCTGAAAATTGGGGGTGATGCTCTATTTTTAGAAAAATAGTTTTTCCATGTGTTGAGTATTGTATTCCCTGCTACATCATGAAACATGAGTGTGTATCAGACAACTATTGGATGCATGAAACATTTTTCATTACAATTGGATATAAAGTGGGTAAGGTTGTCATTTTACATCACCCTTCATATTAATGTTACATACATGACACTACTATCATTTCACATATTTAAAAACATTTTTGTTAATCTGTGGATATTTGTTTGGTGGTAAATTTTAGCATTTTTGTAAAACTTAGTTATTGACGTTTCCATTGCCACATTGGCGACTTACATTCTAAAAATGTTAGTTGGTGATAATTATCAATATTTCATATACATGTATCCTTCATTCTGGAGTGGTCCATTGATATTATTATTTATATATTTTTTTTCAAAAAACCACTTCCTATAGTGATCTAAATGAAATTATGGAACCATTAAAATCCCCATACCATGTAATTTCAACAGATAGGGATGTGGAATTTTAAATTACATCGAAAATTTCAAATATTCATCAATTTTTTATTGTTTCACAAAATTATGATATAGGGTATCATAACATAGGTATCTGGGAATTAAACATGAGTAGTCCCTTTCCTATAAGGGTTTATAGGGGGACCTAGTACATTCACATTTCCTTCATGTATTAAAATCCTTCTCTCAAGAAAAAAACTAAAACTAAACAATCTTCCTATAGAGACATTGTACGATGATCCTTAGGGAACCTCTTATTATAGTAATATATATTCCTGAAACAATCATTACATTTTGAACCCAAAATAGTGTATTGGAAAATAGAACAATTTTGTGGGAAAACTTCTATTTTCATGTTCTATCGATACATGCATGATTTTTCCTTTGATGTTAATAAAAAATTGAAAATCACGATTGTAAAGATTCTCATTCAGCTGTCAGATGTTGATGAAAGGCTAAAATACCTAAAATCCCTCTTATTAAGAGGGTCGTCATTGATAATAGGGAATTAGTAGGTTTGATGATAGAAGATCAGAGGGTATATCTTATAAACAATATTCTACTCCTCAATGACTTTGGTTTGACCATTGATGTGGTTGTTCCAACTATGGAAACCCATATGCTGATATTTTGGTTCTCCTACCACAATGAGAATAAATGATGAAATATTTCAATTATAATCCACTCAACCATGGAATATGATGACATTATCATGAATATACCAAATGAAAAATCAAATAAATTCTAAGGGTAGATACCATCGGGTGTATATATCCCTTCCAAATATGCAAGTATCTTACAGGGAAATATGTTGAACTATAGGATGAATAAGTATAAATACTAAGACCTGCATTGAGGGGACATCAAAAATGAGTGGAAGTGGGAATATTTGGTTCACCGCACTTATGATGAGTTTGAGATTGATATTTTTTATATAATTTTATATAAATAATATTAGATTTTCCAATTTCAAGTCTGACGCTAACTTGATAAACTACCAGAGATCCATATATGATAGACCATAGAAAAGAAAAAAGAAATAAATCTCCAAAATGGGTAGTTCTGTATTTCTCGATGGGACCTATAACACATTGGCATGATCCCTATTATGGATTTTAAATATTATGACTTCCTAAGGGTTCCCAGCACATTGGGGACTATGAAGAATATGGTAATAGTTTTGATGATTCTACTATATTTTCTGACACCGGTCATGATGCACCACCATTCCTTATTCAAAAATATTCCCATAATTATATGGATAGGGATGTTTATCAATAACTAGTAGAGAATATGCTACAATTTTTTTATGAAATTCCAAAGGTCCTAATAGTATATGATGATGGGGACATACTTTTGGATAGTTTATGAGTAAATTTATCATTAATGGGTCAACAATATAGAATAATAAAACATAGTGGTACAGTATGTATTGCACCTAAAAAATTATTTAGCTGCTGGATAAATAAAGTAACGATTGATCAGATAGGTCTGTGGCCACCATGATTTTTTATAATAATAATAACGACTTATAAGAACAAGGTCAACATGGGCTTCCTAATCATTTCGTAGATTAATAATTAATTTTTAATTTTCTGGAAGGGTTACATTACCATCAACATATGAGGTCTATATTGATTATTTTGTAGATGGATTAAGACATATTAGAGTGGATTATGAATATGAAAATTGTATTGACCCCCCTAATTTTTTTGTTTGGAAATCCATCCTCATCTTAATTGTGGTGAAATTGAGGAAAATTTCTAAGACTAGGGTGGTGGATGACATTATCAATTCATGGTACTTCAACTTCCACCCCATCCCAACACTATATGGTAGTATGATTAATGATCCTATTCAGATGTGGGATTTTATCCTATATGAATAGGACTTCTATAGTGTGGTGTATACCACATGGATGTAGAAAAATACCTTTTAGGTACCTTACACCTCACATTTTCAGGCTCAATATTTCAAATATATCCATCATCCTGTGAGGAAGGTGAAACCCCAACATCCAATTTCTTATGATTTAAATACTTGTTTATTTGGGCATTGTTGATGAAATAGTGTCACCACCAGCCAAGAATAACATTATATTCCCCAAGAATTATGGGACCAACTATGTGGAATTTTTCCAATGTGGGAATTTAAAATAATGGGTGATGAAGATGGATCCCATTGATGATACCTATGTGAAATTTGATAGATTTTGGGCATCTCTTAACGGTTCATGTATGGATATGAGGAGAGTTGTAAAAATATAGGGAGATAGGGGACTATGAAACATATATGATTCTAGAGAGTCCCCAAGAGTAAAGAAATATTGAGGTTTTGATCTCCCTAAAATTATTTTTCATGAAAATGTTGAAATATTTTGTGTAGGGTTGAGTAGGTCATGAGAGGCACTAGGGATTAAGTTGTTCCACTTAGTAATGGCGTACATGGATCAATATTTACATATGATTTGGGAGATATTGTGGATTATGGGGTTGTCCCAAATTCAATATCAACTATGTAAGATTCTCACTAATGATAAAATTACACATCTAGAGCTTAATCATTCCCAAATCATCCCCCAGGTGGCCATTTATGATATGTTCAAATATTCTACAGAGGTGTAATATTCGTTCTGATGGAAGATAGAGGGAGATGATGTAACTACCAATAAATGGTTTATGATTTACAAGGAGAGTGTGGAGGACATTATGGGAGAAAAACATTCATAGAATGAATGATCCCATGACATATTTATTCATAGATCTAGTAGTGTAGATTCCTTAGGCAATGATGCCATAATGTTAGGCTCGCAAATGATGAGGGTGGTGACCCTTAAAGATAATGATCTATCAGAGATCCTATATCGAGAGGTAATATTCTAGCTCAATAGTTTTATGTCAACAATAGGTCTTATATTAGTGTAAATTATTCATAGGAATGATATTTACTAGCTGAAGGAATCAGAGAGATTATAAGATTCCCCTAAATGTTTGGATAAAACCTATGTGGAAGAATGATATCCTAATATAGTGTTTATCCATGAAGAATATGAGGAAGATATGCACATGGAGGTGTATAGGGGGAATATATTGTATCCCATACCCACATGGTCATATATAGGGGTCCCCATGCTATCATTCTGAATATAATCCACTCTAACAACCCAATGGGAATCCCATAATAGCTAAAAATTAGCAACTGAGAACATCCATGAGGTAAATTTCAAATTCCATATACCATATTTTTATGTTAATTTTTATTATTACCAATAATATATATATATAAATATCTTGATGTTGTGAAGAACCAATCTGTGATACATTAATTGATTCTATGTTGGTTATAGAGGCTTCCACTGGAAAAGATGGTTCACCAGTGGTGGAACTTCATTATAAGGCCACATGGACATAAATATTGGCCAGTGGTACATACACTCATGATGTGGTATTTATGATATGATATAAATGCAATTCATCATTTCCCTCACATATCATGTGTTTTATTTATCATGTATTTCATTTACCGTTATTGCTATTTGAGATTAAAGAGACCAGTTTTCTTCTATATGTGATGATTTTTTCAGATTCCACCCTTTAGAATACTAGTTCTAATGGGATTGGTGCTTTGGAACACATCCTAGTGGGTGTTATATGATCGGATGGATTGTCCATTAATTTAAATATTACCCACATATAGTATGATCATCCCACTTTTCAACTGATGCATCCATGGAGGTGATGATGATTGAAGCTGATGAGGGATTCAATAATGGTGAATGGTAAATCAAAGATAAGATCCTTATTGACATGGATCTCATACTATTTGAGAGGATTATCGTGGTGTACTATAACTCTAATGTTCTTTTTCCCTTCTCCAAATTTCATCAGGTTCCACCTAAAGACTTCAATGATTCTTGGATAAATGTCACCTTGTATAATCTTGTCATTCTTCCCTTGTATTAGAGGATAATGACGATCTTCATCACTCTAACCCCATGGGTGGACTTATTGATTTAGATTGGATATATTCGCCATTGTAGGATGAACCTAGGTATCAGTGGTATATACTAACATATGGTGTGATACATCCTTGCTAAGCGAGGTTACACATAAAAAATAGATTATGATTACACCTTGAATAATGAATCTTTTTTAGGAATTAAGGATCTCTGTGAAACTAATCAATTTATTTCTCATCTAGAGGAGTGAATTATGAATCATGAGTCTATCACTATGAAAAAAATGAGATATTATCATCTATTTGAGAGAGAATTAGTTGGTGAATTTGGATGATGAAGTGAAATAAGAATCATTAGTGAATTAGTTCTATGCTGAATAGGGATTGTTGAAAATTCAAGCTGAAAAATTTCTCCCTTCAATTGAGGAGTAGGTTTCAAGGCAAGATAGGTTTCAATTAGTTTTCAAGTACACCGTCAATAGACTAGAATAGTTATATGATTCTCAAACTCTATCAAATCCATTGTGTTACTTTGGTCTTTTTTCTTTTTTATATAATAACTTAGTGGCTCAAGCTAGTGGATGTCCCTCCTTATCACTACATACTATAGAATAATAAAATTATTCTTTCTTCTAAATCTGATATATTTTAATTTTTTTCCGTATACATTATAAAAACAATAAATCCAACCATAATCTGTTAATTCAAGGTCATTTTATCATTGTGTGAGTAACCAAAGATGAATTTTGGGTCACTTATTCACATGGGACCATAATACACACAATCAAGGGTTAGGGTCAAAATAGTCCTTCAACCATCATGTGTCCCAACTATGGAGGAATTGGTCAGAGATAGGGACTGAGTGTACGTTCATAGTGTAACAAAATTTCTTTTTTTGGGTGATATATAAATATATATATATATATTTATTTATTTATCATATTATAACAGGGGATCTTGAATGTTAAATTTATAATTAATTCTTTATATTGGATCCAATGGTTACCTTTTATTATGATTATTTTCTTCATGATGTTGTTGCTCTTCTAAAAACCCTTTATGATTACCTTTTCTTCCCTACAATGATTTAAAATTAAAATCTATATAAAGGCAATCTACACATGATTCTATGAAATCAAATAAATACCAATTGATTTTAGGGTGATAACATGGTAAACAAAATGTATTTCTTTATTCATTTTGATCACTCAACCTTTACACAGAAGGAGTGTCTCTTTCATTTTTTGTTCTTGAGAGGGAGAGAGAAGAGGTAATTTGAGAGAGAAATATGTTCTGAACAACGTTGATATATTTCATTATTAATCCAAAATAGTAGATATAACAATTTATTTATAGAGTTATGTATAAGGTTAAAAAATTATTGGATTACATTTTGTACCTTAAATAGTAAAATTATATTAATTTAACCCCATTCTATAAATAATAATAATAATAATATTTTATTCAATTAAATAATGTGTGAAAAAAATTATTTAACCTTCTCCTAAATTAATATTTTTCACCATACATAGTCTTAATATATTATAAATCATAATAATTTATTGAATAACCTAACAAATTTTGTTATAGTATTTAATTCATCGATAAATATTTGATATCAATAAAACATGAATAAAAATATTCCTTGTTATTGAGAATATATTTTTCCCCTAATTATATTCAAATAGATTTTAATCGAGATCAATAGACATACATAGTGTGTGGTAATCTTGAATTATTTCTCATTGAAATTTGGTGGGGTAACATTAGTCCATTATTACTATCTAGAAATAGCTAAATCAACCCAAAAAATAACATAATGTCACAATAATGGAAATGATATTCTAATGGTTATTGTGTTATTTAATCTCTCCATCTCAATATTATATCAAACAGGTTTCACATCAACATCACAAAACTACATTACCAATTCATATGTATATGATTGTCTAAAATAAACACTTCATAAAACTATTTTCATGTAATTTAATGTGATATGTCTATTCCAATCAAAGGGTTGACAGATAAACATTTGTAAATATTTTGGAGAAAAAAACTATCATCGACTTGCCCATTAATAAAAATTAATTCATGACACAACTAGTGTACGCTACATCTTAAAATAATATGATTAGTAGATTTTGATTATTAAATAAAATTTCCTGAGTCAAAATATGAATAAATTATAATAATAATAATATCAATGTACCATTAAATATTCTCACATAGAGGAATAGATGATGAATCCTAAATAAGAGGAATTCTATATGGTGGGACTTTTCTCGTAATTTCTTGTCTTATATATTACTATGTGTATAACTTATTATAAGAAGAATCGTCCACTTGTAAGTACATTTAAATGACATGATCATTTTATATTTCCAGTAATAGAATTTTATTAGACAATATAATAATATTTGAATATTTTTTAAAAGAACTTCATGCCTCTCATCATGGTTATAAACTACTAATAACTAATAAATGAAATTAAAACCTTTAAAAATTATTTAATTTAATTACTCTTAAAAAATGATAAATATATAATAATATCATATTAAATTTAAAATATTAAAATATACTTGAAATTAGTTAGTGAATAGATCATCCTAGGAAACTAACTACCCCACAAACCAACATCGACTAGTGCCAAATTCCTACATAATTTATTATGATAGAAAATACAAGATAATAAGGTTTTAGTTATGTCAATGATTTAATCAATGGATCTACAATGATTTCATTTATGGAAATTTTACTCAACATAATATCTCCTATCTGTGAAAAAAACCACATGCGATGATACTTCCAATGTATATGTCTCATCTGTTGATGAGACGATGGGTCTTTTCAAAGGGCCACTATTATAGTATTATCATAATAGAGTGTGGTATGATATTTATTTATATGTATCACTTAATGATCATTTATTAAGATCCATGTACATTCTACTTATTTATCTATGTCAAAAGACACAATATACGTGAATTCTTATATATAATCTTCAACAAATCCCTAATTTAAGGTTTTATTACTCCCAACACCACTAATTTAATCTGATTATATATATATATATCAATTTCAAATTTATATTATCTTGATCTGTTTGGAAACTAAAAAATAAATATCCTTTAATGACTTGTTATTCATCACCTCAATATACTATGAACATACCCATATCATGACTTAGGTACTAAAGGATAATCATTTCTACCATCCAATGTTGGTCACAAATTCCTTCTTGATTACATCATACCACAATATATGGATTTTATAAATATAGTCATGTTCCAATAATAGCATATATGAGTGGCCCAATCACCAATGTGTATGGAAAATATCCTATCCATTTAATTTCCTCATGTGTCTATGGAATCATTTTATTGGGAAGATGAATTCCACAAGGCACTTGCAACAATCCCCTATTTTATTGTTCCATACTAAAACTCATTATTATTTTTAAATTATAAATACTTGGACTTATACTGACCAAAATCATGGATCTATCATAATTGATCTTGATCCCAATAATATATTATGCCTCATCCATGTACATTATAGAGAGTATAATATTAAACTCCAAAATAGTAGATTTTAATAATGGTATCATATTTGAATCCTGAAATAAATCACCATCATATTCTATTAAGAGAATTACATCACACCAAACTAAACCACATATAAAAACAAGTCAATATTTCATTTTTTTGAAACCCAATTCCATTATTTATTCATAAAATTGAATGATTGATGACATATATTATTTATTTTATCCATAATTTTAAATTTTTCACATACATTTGGTCCTACATTTGAGTCACAAACCCCTTGGTTAGTGTTATATAAGTATCTATATAATGGATTAATTTATGGATTATTGTTTTGATATACATTTTAAAAAATTAATTTTCATGGAAGTAGAAATGGACATTATAATTTTGATGGATTTCATTAAAAAAATAGGATAAAATGATTTATTTTAATGTTATTTAAAACCTTTATCAAGTATTTGTTCCTTATAGGTTCTGAATTCTCTATCAATGTCCAGTTTCATCTTGATTACAAATTTCCAATAAACGTCATATATATCCACTATAGGATCTACTAAAATTGATATTTTGATTTATTATATGGAATCCTTGATATAATTCATGTATTATTGTAATTTTAAATAATATACGAAATATAAAAAAATCCTTATAGGATATATGTTCATTTATATCCACTAATAATGAGTCACCATTATCAGTGACAATAAAAAAAATCATGATGGATCTCTAACATATCATGAAATATTTTTTTGTATTTTTGTCTTTGGAACAACATATTCTTCATTAGGTATTTTTGTAATCTGTTATTATTCGAAATCCAATGTATTGTGATTCTTGGAATAATTGAAGTCTATATTTAACTCACAATATCTTTTAGATATTTTATCCCTCTTAAGGAATAGAGAGTGTCCAACAACTATTAACATTTGTTACGAAGGGTCATATCGGTAATATCCCCTTGTATCATTGTGGTTTCCATCGAAGGTACATGATTGACTAATTATATATGAAAATTTTAAAAAAATTTGATTTTTGGATGTTTTAAATGAAAAATACCATTAAAGGCATAATTTAGTGAATTTTGTGATATATAAATCAAGAGTTTAAATGAGTTTAAATGATGGGATAATTTATTATTTTTTAACTTTTTAATTTATTTTGACACTGTGATGAAATATTAATAAGCTAGACTGAAATTCTGGGTGATTAAAAATTTAATATGCAACATGACAAGGAAACCTCAACGCCAGACCATCCATGCCACTATGATAGGTCACAGAGAGTCTGTGACAATGAAGAAATAAAGGTGGTCTATCTAAACCCAAGGTATCCACAATCGGAATCATTCTGTATAGGAAAGCAGAGAATTTGGTGCCAATCCCACAAGGGAGTAGCCTTTTGGTATTGGATGATGGGGTCTATGAATATGGTGTGGCTGAGGATTTTGTGTGAGTGTATTGTGGGAGTCCATCGACATTGTAGATTACCAATGAAGATATAATGCACATTATGTTATAAACTAGAATGTACATAACTCACCATTTCGATTTGAGATTGATAATTTTAAAAATTAATGTTAATCATTTTTAATCCCCCCATTCCCATGCTCGGTTATACCATTCAATCATCTCCATTGCTTTATAATTCTTGATGTCATATGAAAACTAATAATACACATGTTAAAAACCATATATGACCCCCTTATAGATTATGGTAAATACACCTCCCACTACTATGCCTCTACATTACCAAAAATTCCCTCTAGAACATTCTATGACAAAATTGATCTCCATATGATCACAGTGAAGGCCGAAGGGGTTAATGAGCTCTCTGAACCACAAAGATTCACTCCACCCATTCCACTACAGTCATTTCGAAATGGCTATAATGAAATAGAAACCGAGAATAATGAAGAGGCCCGTGAAGCGAATGTCCAAGATAATTTATAGGAAGCTCAATAATAATGAGTATCCAAAAACTATATTTTAAAAATATCGACAAGATCCATGAACTAAAATGATGATTTCCATTGACCAAATCACATGATTGAAGCATATCATTCAGAGGAACCTTTCCTCTATAAATATATTAGATTAATACTCATACTAAGAGAGGTAACACAACCCATATGGGGTCATCTTTCTAAGGCCAATGATTCTACCGTGGTTGTTATTTTTTGATTTATTCTATTATTTTTTATTTCTCATGTAATTGTATTTTACATCTTAATAGAACATGAATTTTTTTTATAAAATTTTTATTTAAAACACATTTTTCTTCATATTTTATTTCTTCATCTTCTTTTTGTTTTTATTTCATCTCAATAATAAAATTCTTATTCTTTCTCTCTCTTTATTATATTATTTAACTAATTTCATTCTCTATGTACTTACCGCCGTGAAATATTTCTCTAAAATATGATGGCATAACCAAATTATTTTCTAGAGTGAGGAATGTGGTGTTTAAATTTTATTCATCACCTATATTCAGATATTTTATTTAGGCTTGTGCAGAGAATGATCGATGTTCTTGAGTGTAGTCATTTCCCATCTATAAAATGAACTCAAACAAAGTTCTATTATTTTATTAAAATTTTTCCTTCCATATTACTAGATACATTCCTCTTTATATAATGTAGTTGATCCATTTATTATAAGGCCATAGCCATAAACCTTACATAATCTTGGGTTATTACAAGATTACACGTTGAGTATCTTTTCAGGTTTAGAGTTTTAGAGAATTAGATCATAAAACATGCATTACATTCCACATTTAAACAAAGTGGATACATAAAACATAGTATTCATTTTTTTCCCATCAATGGAAACATATTTAAAATAAAACATGGATTCTTTCTTGACACTTTCGTGACACTATCATCATATCATGTACCTTTCCCTTGACCTGTGAAAAACATTTCAAAAACATGGGATTAGCATAAAAATCACAGTAAGGAATCTAAAAATATGGAAAGGAAACAAGAGTACATGTATACATAAGAATCAATGAAATCATACTCTACTCATAAAACATATGGACTTTAACATACCTCATCAAACATGAATAAATCATAGAAATCATAAGACATAAAGGTAACTTGAGGCATTCATAACATTCTTGTGTAGGGAGTAACCCTCTTGGTTACGTTTGGAATACCCATCACAGTATATTCCCTAAATCTCTTTGGAGAAACCCCAACGTTTAACCCCTTCATGTTACCCAAGGCATTGGAGATCTATATCGGGCTCCCCCCGCCCTTAGTTTTTCACGGAACCACCCGTCTTCATAATAATGCCCACGAACCATAACATAATCATAACACATAAAACATAAATAAAGGAAACATAAAATTTCCACTTTTCAACCACAAGATATCAATAAAACACATTAATATAAAAACATTATGAAAACTATTTTCAATACCAAAATAAAAGAAAAGTAAAACATGGTATTTATTTTTCTTTTTTTTTCAAAGGTATGGCTTGTAGAGGAAGCCGAAGCTCAAATAATGGTCACGGCGGCGGAGAAGTCGTCGTCGCCACATACGTATGACAAAAACATTCCCTTTTGTCGTTTAGTAAAACGCTTCGTATAAAAAAAATATTCCTTTTGGATAAACGTAAAAGTAATAGGGGTTTATACACCATATAAAAGAAGGTTGTGTATAATAGAAAAATATGCCACAATGAAAGAAGATTGAGATGAAGTCCCATACCTCAGGTCCGACATGACTCGATCGTTCTTTAACCGCCTGAATAATAAACTTGAGTTAATTTATACTTGCTTAAGAACCTTTTTCATGTTATTTATTCCATTTATATCACTTATTACCATACCATGAACACTATGCAATTATTTAAGTTAATAACAGTCATTTTAACGATCATTGGTACTTGAGTAAAAAATATGCTCTTTATAATTACAAGTTGTTCATGTATCCATTATATCCAGAGTTATACTCCTGATGTATATATAATATATATCATATATATCCATTATATACATGCATTTATAATATTACATAACATTTAGAGGTAAGAAATGAAATGCACCGTTCATGGAGACGGTAAGTCGTACGTACACATGAACGCTACTTCCATTTCTATTTCATATTTAATGGAATTAAAACATAATGATACATTATATTATTATAATTCCAGTATTTTATCATATATTATATCATTCAATCTATCCCTTATACGTACCACATATGGTATTAACGAATCAAATCACTTTGAGGGGGTGGTAGTCCGCACTTCCTAAAATGAAGATATCGTGTTTACCCATAATGGATACCATAAAGGTATGTCATAAATGATATATAGAGAAGATTAAGTAAAACATAAACATATTATATATCATATATAAATATAGTGACATCTTAATGGCCACCTTTGAAGGTGTTATATGAGTGTTGAACAATCATCGTTTCGTGAGGCAGAAATTCTCCATCCACAGAAACAGTATGTTCTTTAACCGTTAGATGTTGGTGTGTGTAAGCGTAGCTCAAATACATCTTATAAAAACATCATATTATATTTAAGATAATGTTTTTGTTACAAAATAATGGAATAAAAAGAGTTTAGTGGGTTGGAGAAGCAAAATAAAACATAAGAACAGAAGAGAAGTCAATGCCTTTAAATCAGGTAACTCTTTTTGATTTGAGATCAAAGGCTTCCATGGGAAGACTTATGAAAAAAGTGAGGCTTCAAAGAATAATATAGGGATGTTGAGAGACAAAATGAACATGGTTTGGCCGAGATAAAGGCTTTGGAAGTGTGTGTAAGGAGGTAGAGGTGGGGGCCTTTTATAAGAGGAAAGAAGGGGCACTCTTGGAATGTTACAAAATGTTACTTTATTTTCAAATGAGTTTCGGATTTTAAAGGTCCCACATTGATGTATTTAGAGGATAAGGTGATAAGGGTTTTAAATCCACACATATAATATCTTTTTCACAAGTGTAGGTCTTATATTTTACATCATCTTTTCATTTTATTTAAATCATTAAATAATGACGTCATCACTGCATCATCATGGTGTCATAAATAATTTAATTTATTTAAGGTCTAAAAATTATAAAAAAAAATCATGATGTAGGAAATCTTTTTAGCTTTCTAATGAATATTTGTAGTCAACAATATGACTTTTATAACTCCATTTAAATTTTTTTAGTAAAACAACCCTTGTTTGTGACATTTTAATTGTAACATTATATAAAAAGATTTTAATGTCATTTTCATACCAAAGTTGCTCCATGGGGTCCAGAATTTGACCAATGGATTTTCTTGTTCGGCCATGACACATCCAATAGGGGTAGGACATGTGTCTAGGAATTTTAATTTTATTATAATATCATTTTTTCCTTAAATTACACTAATTACCTCTAATCGCGATTAAAAACTTAAAAGTTACTATTCACCGAAAAATTATTTTAATCCCAATGAATCACATTTTAATTCTTAATGACAACCATGTATGTTGGATTTTTGAAATTCAAAACACAGAGGTGGTAAAATTTCATTGAAACGAAAAATCCGTTTTTATAAGTACCACTTAGTGGTTCCACTATTCATCAAAAATTGAAGTTTTTCAGAAAAATATCAAAACATCACCCTAAGATATATTTTATATTCCGAACTCAAAAATGATGTTTATTTTAAAAAATTCAAAACATATAAGTTACATTAGTTAATTTAATAAATAATTCCCATTGTCAGAGCAAATAGCGTGTTTTTATGAAACAATAAGTATCAAAAGATTGACACTAGTTTAAGTCCAACATCAAAGTGAAATTAATTCAGATGACCACTATTGGATTAAATGGTAAAAATATATTCTAATTTAACTTTAAAGCCAATTCAAAAAATAATCTAACAATATAATTAAATTATATGAAAAAGCAGTTTTGATGTAAAATGCAGTATTTTTCACTATACATTAAAAAATGAACATTGTCATAAAAATACCAAAAAATTATCCAAAGTAAATATCAATGTCCCAATCATAAATAATAAGTTTATTTTGAGAAATAGAGCTTATAAAATTTTCAAAAGTTTTATTTAACAATTTTTTCCATCACAAGGAATTAAAATAATCTTTTAAAAATATTAGTGTATTCCATGCTTAAGATTGGATTTATTCTCATTTTATGCCTATAAAACACTATCTAATTCATTAATAGACTTAGATAAAATTATCTATTATTCATTACTTACATGGGATGTTACATCCTTCCCCCTTTAGAAAATTGCGTCCCCGCAATTTATTTACTTATCGAATAAGTGGGGGTATTTAGCCCTCATTGCATTTTCAGATTCCCATGTTGCCTCTTCATTCATGTGGTTTTTCCACAAAACCTTTACCTGATAAATAACCTTATTCTGTAACACTTGCTCCCAGTGGTCAAGAATCTGGACCGGTTGTTCCTTATAAGATAGGTTCTCTTCCAGCTGAACTACCTCTGGACTCCAAACATGAGATGGATCTGGCATGTACTTCCTTAACATTGAAACATGAAAAACATTGTTTACCTGAGATAAACTTAGAGGTAATGCCACTCGGTAAGCATCTGATCCAACTCTTTCCAGAATTTCATATTGTCCAATGATCCTTGGACTCTACTTTCCTTTCTTACCAAATCGCATCACACTTTTCCATGGCGAGACTTTGAGAAAAACATGATCACCTACCTCAAAAGATAGATCTTTCCTCCGGTTATCTGCATAACTCTTCTACCTGCTCTGAGCTGTTCTCATGTGTTTCTGTATCAGCTGAACTTTTTCTGCAAACTCTTCTACCAATTCTGGTCCCATCAGCTTCCTTTCACCCACTTCATCCCAGAAAGCTGGAGTTCGACACCGCTTCCCATATAACGCCTCAAATGGTTCCATCAGTATACTGGAATGAAAACTGTTATTATATGAAAACTCAACCAAAGAAAGATGTTGGTCCCAACTTCCCTGATAATCCATCGAAAAATCATGTAGCATATCTTCCAAATTTTGAATTGTTCGTTCCGATTGCCCATCTAATTGAGGATGAAAAGTTGTACTAAAATTTAATTCAGTACCCAACAACTTCTGAAGGCCTTTCCAAAAGTTAGAAGTGAACCTGGGATCATGATCAGATACAATGGAGAGAGGAACTCTATGTAACCTGGCTATCTCTTTAAGATACAAACGGGAAAGTTGATCTAGGAAAAAATTATCTGATATAGCAAGGAAATGAACAAATTAAGTTATGCGATGAACAATAACCCAGAATGCATTATTACCTCAAGGTGTCTTTGGCAATCCCACAATGAAGTCCATGGATATATTCTCCCATTTTCACTCTAGTACTGGTAATGGTTGCAGCATCCCTTTAGGTAACATTCTCTCTACTTTAACCTACTGACAAGTCAAACACTTCACAGTAAAACTAGCAATATCTATTTTCATTCCATCCCACTGGTAATACTCCCGCAGATCTCTGTACATCTTAGTACTACGACGATGAACTGAAAAAGGGGAACTATGAGTCTCACATAACAACTCACCCTTCAACTATGAATCACAAGGCACGCACAATCTCTTCCCACATCTCAAAACACAATCATTATCAATGTTGAATTCAGGAAACATACCCTTCTGAACCAGCTCTACCTTTTTCTGAAACTCACTGTCAGGCTTCTGTGCTTGCTTGATCTTGTCTGATAGAGAAGATTTCACTGATACCTGATATAAAATATAAGGACAGCCAGCACCAACAACTTCTATGACAAAGTGCATCAAATCCTTAACCAAGGGATCACGTTCCAAACGCAACATTGTTAATGAAGTATTACTCTTTCGACTCAAAGCATCAGCCACATTATTTGATTTTCCCAGATGGTAATGAATTGTAAAATCATAATACATGATTAATTATAGCCATATCCTCTGTCTCATGTTCAATTATTTCTAAGTGAATATATACTTTATACTTTTGTTATCAGTATATATTTCACACTTTACTCCAAACAAATGATGCCTCCAAATTTTTAAAGAAAAAACAACAACAGCTAATTCAAATCATGTGTAGGGTAATTTACCTCATGAGTTTTCAACTGTCTTGAATCATAAGCAATTACCTGATCATTATGAATTAGGACACAACCAAGTCCTTTCAATGAAGCATCATTGTAGATAACAAACTCCCCATTCCAGGAAGGTAGTGCCAAAACTGGAGCATTCACCAATCATTTTTTCAGTTCCTGAAAAAAATCATCACATTATTTTGTCCAGATAAACATAACACCCTTCCGAGTTATCTTAATCATTGGACTAGATAAATGTGAAAAATTTCTGACAAACCTTCGGTAATAACCTACCAAACCAAGGAAACTACGAATCTCAGTTACATTTGTGGGTCTTGGATATTCTTCAGCAGCCTTTGTTTTTGCAGTATCAACAGTTATCCCATCTTTAGATACAATGTGACCAAGGAAAGGAAATTTTTGTAACCAAAACTCAACTTTGCTGAATTTTCCATAGTGTTTATTTTCTTTTAAGGTTTGAAAAATAACCCTTAAATGTCATTCATGCTCCTATTTACTTTTAGAAAACACTAAAATATCATCAATGAAAACCACCACAAACTTATCCAAGAACTCATGGAAAATTCTATTCATTAAGTCCATGAATACAGCAGGTGAATTGGATAGCCCAAAAGGCATTACTACAAATTCATAATGGCCATATCTTGTACGAAACACAGTCTTCAGAATATCTGCTTCCTTTACCTTCAACTGACGGTACCCCGATCTCACGTCAATCATGGAAAAGTATTGAGCTCCCGGGAGCTTAAAACACTTCATTTGATGGCCCAACATCTTCTGAAGTAGTTGCAAAGGATTTCACCACCCCTTTTTTCTTGTAGTCTAACTGCTTCCCATCACTCAAGCACTTTTTTGGACACTCATTTGCATAGTGACTCATCTCATTTCACTTAAAACATTTCACTAACTATAAATCAAATTTGGTCTTACCATCACCTTGATCATTTTCAGTGAAATCACGAGCCCTATGTCCCATCTTACCACATCAGTAGAACTTTCCAGAATTCAAAAGACATTCCCCAACATGCCTTTTACAACATTTATCCTAAACTGGAATCTTAGTTTTCTTACCATGAGACTTTTTTGAAGAATTATTTCCTTTCTCCTGCCACCCCGGTCTCTTCTTATGTTGGTTGTTATAGAACACTTGATCATTAGGAAACTCCATTTCCACCTTCTAAGCACATCGAAGAAGATTTTCATAACTTTTAAACTCATGAGAAGCTAATTCCCTTCGATATTTTGGCTTTAATCCTGAGTAAAAATGATTGATTTTAATATCAAGGTCTCGGATAAAATTTGGAGCATACCTTGCCAACCGAGTGAACCTTTCTTCATAGACAGCCACTGAGTCTTCCTCTTGCCTCAATTCCAAGAATTTTTTGCCATCCTAAGTCGAATAGCCTTATGAAAATACTTCTCAAGAAACATACCTTTGCATTCATCCCAGTCAAGAGCATCAATCTCATCAGCATCCTTGATACTTTTAACCATCGACCACCACTGATCTGCTTCACCCTCCAAACGGTAAATAGCAAGACTAACCTTTTGATTGTCTGAACACCCCATGACATCAAAAATCTTCTCCATTGCTTTAATCCACCCTTCATATATCACAGGGTCAGATGATCCTCTAAATGATGGGGGATGTTGCCTCATGAAATGTTCCCCCACTGACATGTTCCTCTGTGGTTGATCTGGCTGATCTCGTGCATGGATACCACCACCATTTCTCGCTTGAGTCAACTGCGCCATTACAACAACAAACTGTTCAATTCCAATTTCGACCATTTTAGGATGCTGATTCGGAAGGTTATTTCCTTCTGTATGCCTTCCTAGCACTACTTCCCTGTTTCCTCTACAGAAAACCATTCTGAAAAACATGTCTTAGATGAAGCAACATGGTAATATTCAAATGCTATATCATTTCCAATTCAAAAAAAAATATTTTTGTATAATCATTTAACAGAATTATAACTCCTAAAGTTATCTAAACCGACCTCTGATACCAACTATAAGGCCCCAGCCTTAAACCTTACTTAATCATGAGTTATTACAAGATTACACGTTGATTATCTTTTCAGGTTTAGAGTTTTATAGAATTAGATCATAAAACATGCATTACATTCCACATTTAAACAAAGTGGATACATAAAAGATAGTATTCATTTTTTCCCATAAACGGAAACATATTTAAAATAAAACATGGATTTTTTCTTGACACTTCCTTGACACTATCATAATATCATGTACCTTTCCCTTGACCTATGAAAAACATTTCAAAAAGTTGAGATGAGCATAAAAAGCCCAGTAAGGGATCTAAAAATATGGAATGGAAACATGAGTACATGTATACATAAAAATCAATGAAATCATACTCTACTCATAAAACATAAGAACTTTATCATACCATATCAAACCATGAATAAATCATATAAATCATAATACATAAAGGTAACTTGAGGCATTCATAACATTCTTGCGTAGGGAGTAACTATCTTAGTTACGTTTGGAATACCCATCATAGTATATTCCCTAAATCTCTTCATAGAAACCTCAACGTTTAACCCCTTCACATTACCCAATTCATTGGGGAGATATATTGGGCTCACCCGACCTTAGTTTATCACAGAACCACCAGTCTTCATAATAATTCCCAAGAACCATAACATAATCGTAACACATAAAACATGCATAAAGGAAACATAACATTTCCACTTTTCAACCACGCGATATCAATACAACACATTGATATAAAAACATTATGAAAACAATTTTAAATACCAAATAAAAGAAAATTAAAACATGGTATTTATTTTTCTTTTTAAAAAAAGGCATGGCTTGTAAAGGAAGTCGAAGCTCAAATAATGGTCACGGAGGCGGAAAAGTTGTTGTCACCGCATACGTACGACAAAAACATTCCCTTTTTTCATTTAGTAAAACGCTTCGTATAAAAAAAGATTCCTTTTGGATAAACATAAAATTCAAAGTGGTTTATACACCATATAATAGAAGGTTGTGTATAAAACAAAAAGATGCCTCAATGAAAGGAGATTGATACGAAGTCCCATAAATCGGGTCCGACTTGACTCGATCGTTCTTTAACCTCAGGAATAATAAACATGAGTTAATTTATAGTTGCTTAAGAACCTTTTTCAAGTTCATTATTCCTTTAATATCACATATTTCCACTATGCAATTATTTAAGTTAATAATGGTCATTTTAACGATCATTGGTACTTGAGTCAAAAATATGCTCTTTATAATTACAAGTTGTTCATGTATCCATTATATCCAGAGTTATACTCATTATTTATATATCATATATATCATATATATCCATTATATACATTCATTTATAATATTACATAACATTAATGTTATGAAATGAAATTCACAGTTCATTGAGACGGTAAGACGTACGTACGCATGAACGCTACTTCCATTTCTATTTCATATTTAATGGAATTAAAACATAATGATAAATAATAGTATTATAATTCTAGTATTTTATCATATATAATACCATTCAATATATCCCTTATATGTATCACATATGGTATTAAAGAATCAAATCACTTTGAGGGGGTGGTAGTCTGCACTTCCTAAAATGAAGATATCACGTTTACCAATAATGGAAACCATAAAGGTCTGTCATAAATGAAAAATACAAAAGCTTAAGAAAAACGCAAACATATTATATATCATATATAAATATAGTGACATCTTAATGGCCACCTATGAAGTTGTTATATGAGTGTTGAACAATCATCGTTTCGTGAGGCAGAAATTCTCCATCCACAGAAACAATATGTTATTTACCCATTAGATGTAGGTGTGTGTAAGTGTAGCACGAATAATTCATAAAACAATATCCTAGTTTATTGAATATACTTTTTTTGTTACAATAGAAAGGAATAAAAAGAGTTTAGGGGGTTGGAGAAGAAAAATAAAACATAAGAACACAATAGAAGACACTACCTTTAAATCAGGTAACTCTTTTTGATTTGAGCTCAAAAGCTTCCTTGGGAAGAATTCTTTCCAAAGTGAGGCTTCAAAGAGTAAAATAGGTATGTGGAGAGACAAAATTAGCAGGTTTTATCCGAGCCAAAGGCTTTGTAAGTGTGGGTAAGGAGGTAGAGGTGGGGGCCTTTTATAAGAGGAAAGGAGGGGCACTCTTGAAAAGTTACAAAATGTTACTTTATTTTCAAATGTATTTCGGATTTTAAAGGACCAACATTGATATATTTAGTGGATAAGGTGATAAGGGTTCTAAATCCACCCATAAAATAGGTTTTTGACATGTTTAGGTCTTATATTTTACATTATCTTTTAATTTTATTTAAATCGTTAAATAATGAGGTCATCGCTGCATCATCATGGTGTCATAAATAATTTAATTTATTTAATGTAAAAAAATTATAAAAAAATATCATGATGTAGTAAATATTTTTATCTTTCTAATGAATATTTATAGTCAACAATATGACCTTTATAACCCCATTTACTGTTTATTTTAGTAAAACAAACCATGTTTGTGACATTTTAATTGTAACATTAAATAAAAAGATATTACTGTCATTTTCCTACCAATGTGGCTCCATGGGGTCCCCAAGTTTACCAACGGATTTTATAGGTCGTCTATGACATATCCAATAAGGGTATGACATGTGTCTATGTATTTTCATTTTATTATAATATCATTTTTGCCTCAAATTACACTAATTACCTCTAATCGCGATTAAAAACATAAAAGTTACTATTCACCAATAAATTATTTTAATCCCATTGAACCAAATTTTAATTCCTAATGACAACCATTTATGTATGATTTTTGAAATTAGAAACACAGAGGTGGTAAAATTTCATTTAAACGGAAAATCAGTTTTTATAAGTACCACTTAGTGGTTCCACTATTCATCAAAAATTGAAGTTTTTCAGAAAAATTTCAAAACTTCACCCTAAGCTATATTTGATATTCTGAACTCAAAATGATGATTATTTTATGAAATTAAAAACATATAAGTTGCATTAATTAATTTAATAATTAATTCCCGATGTCAGAGAAAATAGCGTGTTTTTATGAAACAATATGTATCAAAAGATTGACACTAGTTTAAGTCCATCTTCGAAGTGAAATTAATTCCAACGACCACTATTGGATTAAATGGTAAAAATATATTCTAAGTGATCTTTAAAACCAATTAAAAAGATAATTTAACAATATAATTAAATTAGACGAAAAATCAGTTTTGATGTAAAATGCAGTATTTTCACTATTCATTAAAAAATGAACATTGTTAGAAAAATACCAAAAAATTACCCAAAGTAAATTTCAATGTCCCAATCATAAAGAATAAGATTATTTTGACAAATATAGCTTATAAAATTTTCTAATGTTTTATTTAACAATTTTTTTCCATCAAAAGGAAGTAAAAAAATCTTTTAAAATTATTAGTGTATTCCATGCTTAAGATTGGATTTATTCTCATTTTATCCATCTAAAACACTATATAATTAATTAATAGACATAGATAAAAATATCTATTATTCATTAATTACTTGGGATGTTACATTTATTGGATGAAAAAACAAATGATAGAGTCAGGTCTTTAGAGTTATTTCATTATTAATCGAGATGTTGCATCAACTATGATTATAGGAGGAGTCAAAATTAACATTTCAAAAGGAATTTGATATTTCACACCACTAAATAAAATAATATTAATTCACGTATGGGATTAAAGAAATTAATTCTAAAACTAAATTTAAAACACAAAATGGAGAATTATGGGAGACATAAAGAAAACCAAGAGTCCAAGTTATTTATTTTAAAATAACATTACATAATTCAATGATAGTTTACATTTTATTATTTTATTTGTATCCTTAAATAACCGTTATATCGTATATTAAATTAAAAAAATAAGTATTTTAGGGGAATTAGATTTTGTAAAGAAAGATATAAAAGGATACTTATGTGAGATACCTTGGTAAATCATTGTCCCGCCTTAAGAAATATATATTTCTTGTTTTTTGTGTCGTGTGATAGGAACACATCATAACTTTTTTGGTTGAATGGGATCAAATCCATATTTTTTTCTTTCCTTTTCACATTGTTGATATATTTTCATTCTATTCTATATAAAAAATCTTTTTTCCCTGATGTATCACAATGGAAAATATCATCATGCATAGATCAATTACTCACAGGTGAAATAAAAACATGAAGAAAAGACACAATATTGTAATTCTCAGGTTCCGGGCATTTGAAAAGAAATATAACAACTCGGGGGAAAACTGGACATAGAATTTTAATATTTTAATTATGGGAATGAGCAACTAGAACCTAAGATATATGTTGAATATAGTCAAAATCTATATAAATCATACCTTGAGTGTGTGATAAAACATGATCTCTCTAAATAATAATATCTCGCACCATTAATGTAATACACCACCCAAGTGGTATAATTTGAGGGAAAAAAAGAGTAGCCTGAATTAGTACCTCCATCCACTATGCTCCTTCTTCAATGAGAAATTACCAAATTAAAAGTGATTTATCCATAAAAAAATAATGGATATGTTCTTATTTTAAATTATTTTATTTATAAATTTTATTAAACCAAATTGTCGTATCAATCATTATAGTTTTTAATTCTAAGATTTATTAAATTATTTCAATTCATTAGATGAAGATGAATAGACATAAAATGCACATGTTGAGTAATATATAGATCTCCATGATTTTGATGAATATTAATTTGAATAAGCCTACAAATATGTCCATGTGGGTGAGCCTAATTAAATAAATTATGATTTTATTCATATTGTAATATAGAATGTAATTACACTATTACTTATGATATCATTATTTATACATTAATAGAGCAACATCATATAGGAGACATAATTTTAAAAACATAAATTTCATTTAAACATAATATGTAGAATCATTTGAACTGTAACTGAAATTCCAAATGAGTTTATACTCATTTTTTCATTACCATATAGAGAATGAATTTCCTTTAAAATAATATGAAAAAATGAGAACATATTGATTATATGATAAAAAATATACATGAATTTAATCATGACTGATGGGAGAAAATATTCAATTTGTTATTGATCAGGTTTTTAAATGTATCATTATAAAGAATTAAGGAATTTATTTTAATAATAAGAGAAGTGTAATAATATTGAAATGTGAAATAGTAATATAAATGTGTTTATTTTTTAGATGAAAATTGTGATATTGAATTGATATTTTACATATAATTTGAAATGTTTGATTTAATAATGACACTTATTTTGTTTTATATCATTGAAATATATTTGGTGGAATCATTTTTTCCCTATTATTTTCAAGGATGAGATTTTAGGTTTGAAGAAAATCATTGTTTCTATGTGACGTATTTGATAGAATCATTTCATCGTGCAATTTTCAATAATATTTACAAGTATATTTTTTGGGTTTTAATGAATAATCCCATGAAATGAATTGTTAATGTTAAATGTGGGGAATTATTAATATATAGTTGAAAATAATTTATAGGACATAATTTATCATTATTTTTGAAATTTGGAATTTATTTTAATATTGTGTTTAAATGTTACTAATTGAATTTAAATTTTAGGTGTTTACAAAAAATTATGTTGCATCGCAAGGAATCACTCAACAAAGAAGATACCATGAAACATTTCAAAATGAGGAGAGACTACAATAAGTAATAGTGTTTGGATGGTTGACCAGGTTCAAGGCCGCCTCCAGGGGCATCTGTTCATGAAAAAGAGTGACCAACACGATTTCATGCCTATAGTGGAGTAACATATTTTCTATGTCCGATGTGGGTTTTTCAATGTGTAGTACACGAGCATGTACACATTTCTTATTAGAGCCCATAACCAATATTAGAGATATAAGTATGGACATCAGGCACTTCCATATACATCAGTCCACATATAACATTCCATTACAATGTTGAAAATTGGTTTTTAAGGTTTCAATTCATCATTTTAAATCCCACCTAACCCACAGTCACTTATAACACACCTCCTTGTACTCTGATGTCCACAGCTCGATGATAGACTGTGACAACATAATCACTTGATAACATCCATGTCCATCTCCCTATGAGGATGGTGTGGATCCATCTCCAACATCTACACCTCAATACAAACATAGTCCCCCTATGGTACATCATCTTTCCAAGGTGACCCCCTCTATCCACTATGTTGTTCCAAGGGGTTAAATAGCTTGATTAAAACCAACTCTACACCACATCCATGAAACATATGTCCCTACCATATGGATATGAATCCAAGAAAAACATGAACACTAATGGAGGACCATGTAATTATTGATACACGACACATCAAGGTATGTCCCAAATTTTGGTTAATTGAAAATTAAAAAAAATAAATATACAAGAACAAAGAATTAATATGAAAATTTCCCTCGACTAATGTTGTTTATAAAAATATATCTAGCTGAGGATTTCCACCAAAATAAATTGAGGAGTTATACACTGATAAGAGAGGATCAACGACCCACAAAAGGGAGATCCTACCATGGATTGGGATTCAACATTTTTTTAATTCAATTATTTTTATTTTTTCTCTAGTTTTGTTTTCGTTTGTGCTTTTCCTTTTCATTTTAATAACACATGAATTCATTGAATAATAGTGTTTCTTCAATATACATTAATGTACTTATAATTCTTCTTATTAAAATTTCATTATCATGTTTTTATATATTGTTACACATCCTCCATTTATTCTCATATTTTTATTATCATTATTTTATTTGTTAATAGCATCATGACATATTTTGCTCTGAGATGAATGAATAACATGTGGCTTGGACCGAGGGTGCTATGTGGTCTTTCTGTTTCAAACTATATGTAAATTAATATGTTTTATTTTAACTCATTATGACCAAGAGTGAGGTTCTTGAGTGTGGTGATTTCCAACCATGAAATTAACCTCAAACTCATTTTAATAATTTTAATATAACATTTCTCTCCCTTCTACCCAGTACAATTTATTTTATAGTTGAGTTGGGAGGTTTAATAGATGTAATGGAATATGATGGAGTCATTTCCTAGATGATGTTACACTAATGATTTGGGTGTTCCATCAACCTTCAATAGATGAGGAAGTGACTTTATAATTTTTAAAGGAAGTTATCATTTATCACTACTAAATAATATAAGAGTAATTCGTGCATGATAGATCATAATTGAATTTTCAATCCAAATTCAGATACCGGTAATGAGAATTATGAATCCCATAAGGAAAATGACATTGGTTAATTTCATTATTTTTTTACCAAATTAATATATTTCATGTGAGTATAAATATTTTCAATTCACCAATCTTCTAAAATTACACTAAATTCATAGATTGTATCAAAAAACCAAGAAGTATTTTAGATCAATTATATTAAGAATGTATAAAACAAAAAAAAGTAATCTTGTGATACCACTATGTGCAGCCTCTATATAGCATCTGGAAAATAAAAATTATTTCTAGAGGACTTTTGATTGGAATTAATTTTTACACATTATTCATCATGATGTGTTACATTTATCCCAAATTGGGAATTACATACCTGACCACTCACATTAACTTAATCCTATGGTGGTACCATTGGATAATGGTCTTTCATATCTGTATAATTTAGTGACAATCATATTTTTTCATTAAATGTTTCTATTAAACAATAAAACTCCCCTAGTCATTGTGTTATGGTTGAACAACATGATTATAGAAGAAACTAGGGAAATGAAGAGGTAATCAAACAGAAGTACCATAATGTTTTTAGAGTATCAATTAAAATCTGTTAAATTTTTTTTGGGGGGAACAATGTAATGACCCAATATTTTATAAATTCAATTCAATTTGTTAAATATACACTATATTTAATAATTCTTCTTGAATAAAAACTGCACTACAATAGATTTTCATAACATGATATGTTTAAAAAATAAAAAAATCATATCATTTGACAATATATTAATTAAATAGTTATTAATTGAATAATATATATAAATGGTCATAATAATGTTGAATTGGTATAGACAGAAGAATTTATGGACTAAATGAGTATGCTCATACCCTATAAAGACCTTTAATCAGATCCTATGAGTGCGAAAACATATATGTTGTTCTCTCATTACTATGGCCACATAGATATTCAAAAACTAAATGTTAAATGAAACCGTTTTACTTTTGACTGTCAGGGACAATAATGTCATGACCCAAACCATGTACTATGAAAAAAACCAATAAAATATCACCATACCACAACTTATATGTAGGGTGTTCACTTATGGAATAAAAGGAATTGTTGTTTTTCATATCATAGTGAATTTTTATATTTTAAAATTATAAAACAATTGTTAAATTTTTACATATTTAATATTACATTCAAATGATTAAATAAAAAATATTTATAAATTTCAAAAAATGGTATAAATTACTCTAGCCCATATTCTAGGAAATATTAAAAATGGTGTGAAATAAATTATTAATAAACACGGATGTGGATTATAAATATGTCTCAGGAGATAATTATGTAGAAACAACCTCAAATAACAAAGAGATTATAAAATTAACCATTACCTTGTATTTTTCCTTAGTTTATGGTATGCTAACCTCCGATGTAATAGTTAAAACATTGTTATTAAATTTTAAAAAAAATTTATACATAAATATGATATCATATATGATGTTCTAATATTGGTTTGTTAATAGTATTTCAGTACACTACTGGAAAGAGTGGTTTTCACAATGACTATATACCAATGGACCTCTTAAACCGTTGGTGTACATTAATTTTAACAACGTTTTGAGTAAAACGTTGTCAAATTCATGTTAGAATTATCTTTTACCAATGGTTTTTGTAAAACCATTGGTAAAATCATACTCTATACCAACGGTTCAATAAAACCATTGGAATATAGTGGTTTTAATGATATTATACCAATGGATTTTTAATACCGTTGGTAAAGGATTTCTTTCCCAAAATTATTTAAAAACCATTGGGAACATTTGGCCTAGAATTTCCAAATGCTTGGGCTCCCCCGTTCCGCACAACTACGACACTAAACAGAATCAGGGAGAAGGATTTTGTTTACCCTACTACCAAAATTCTTCTATCTTCAAAATTTCGCAGTTCATCAGTTGTAATCTGTATGTATACCTTCATGTTATTATTCTGCATCTACTTTTTCATTTTTATGTTTTCATTTTAGGGAAGCGGAGAAGCAGAAATACTACTGCAGAAATCCTTGATAGGGCAGTTGACAGTTTCGATGAAATTCCTTCTTGGTTTGTGAAACATTTGTATGAAAATGGGCCTTTTTATCTGGAATATCTTGTATTTGGAGATTTGGACTTTCAAAACCCTATATTTAGTCACTAGAATAGCAACATGAAATATTTCCCATTCAAATACTTGATATTAATTTGGTAGTTTGGGTTTTGTGTCTTTGTTTCTGTTTTAGTATGGTTTGGGTGAGGGAAAAATGGAAGAGACAAATTGTTACGCCTTGATCTAAAATGGATTATTGACCTATATAGAGTCTGTGTACACAGTTCAATATCCAATGGTTGGTGATTCTCAGTTGGGATATGACTCACTATAATGTCACATGGTAAGTCACGAACATTAGTTCATCACTTTTGTAATTTTCTAAGAGTTTTTTTTTGTTTCAGAATCATTTTTTATGATTGAACATTAAAGGTGAAAAATATTTTTTAATGGAAAATGATTTCATTCAAATGGTATTGGATTTCAAAAATGGTCTTAAAATGAAAATGTTTTATTTTTAAAATTTTGTGAATTCCTTAGTTCTAAACATCTAATCTTTAAGTTATGAACTTCATAATATGTAAGTGATACATTCATTTTAATGTTCTACATCTACTGTTTAGGTTTTCTATTTTGATTTGGGTATATATATCTTTTTATTTCTGGTTGATTTGGGTGTCTGTGTTGGGATTTGATAGTGTCCCACATATAATGGTTATATTATGGGATTATTCTATAAGGATAATTAGTAAAGTGAACCAAATTTGATTCAAAATGAATTATGTGTTAATATCATCCATAAAATTTCAATTAATAGAATTCTTGGTATTACTGGGAATTTTATGTTAATATCATCCATTTTCCACATGATTCATATCATCGAATTAATGTGTGATGATGTTGTTGAGATAGGAGAGAAAAACCATACACTCTAGGTTGTTTATAGTGGCATGGTTAGTTAGGAGTGATAATTGGCATCCTAAGATGATTGTACTAAAATAACTTTAGGGTCAATTAAATAAGGTTCTCCCTCTAAGATGTATATTATTCCTATTTCATGGCCAATACAGACTTTTATGATGGTGGGGTGCTTTTCAATTGCCATACTGGCATGTATAGACGTCCATAACAATGTTACATAAGTCACAAGATTAATTCAGTAATCTTGTTATCATTGATAATCATTATTATTAATCGCAAATTGAAAAATAAATATTTTTGTCAATACATTATGAACCTAAACCTTTTTACATGCCATGAACAACCTATTATTGTAGAAGCCTAAACTTTATCCACCCATGGGGTGTGAGTGACATGGGGAAATATTTGGGTAATGAAATGTATGACCATAGAGGTTCCAATAATGAGTTATTGAACTTGAGTGAATGATTTGGGATGCTTATAACACATAATGGGACCTGAGGGATTTTCCTCATATATGAGACCTAATGAAAATGAATAAAAATAAATTTTTATTTAATTTTTTTGTACATGTTCATTGATTATTTATTGGGAGTTCCTTGATGAAACCAACATAGGATTCGTGATGAAAAATTATCTTTGTATTCCATTTGGAAATACCCATGGATTCATGATGATTTGGTTTAGAATACCATGATGAAATCAACCTTGGATTTATATTGATTGTGATTTAGGAAGCCTTCGAGAAGTCCCCCTTGGATTCAAAACTAGAGGTCTATCTCTTTACATTGGTTGTGAACTCCTTCCTCCCTATAAATCCATCTGAATTAAATAAATTTGTATATCATTACATTGTTTTAATAGTTCAATATGTCAACTAAAAACTCCTTATTTTATCATTTAATTAAATATATTTTTGATTAAACATCAATCCAATAGAATTTCATATGATGAAATGAATTATAACAATTCTTTTTACAAAATGGATAGAAGTTGGATTTATGAGACCATTCGGATCTCACGATTTTATTAATACAATTTGAAGATTTTTTTAGATTTTTCATTTAACAATTTTTCAAATAGTGGTCACATACACTACCCATGTTCCAATTGTGTTAGTATACCCTGGTTGAGCTGTGAAGAACTCATCTACCACATAACCAAATATGGTTTTCATGCAAAATACTATGTGTGGTATTAAAATGGGTAGAAAATGAATGCTCAATTTGCTGATGATTGAAACGAAAGGACTGGACATGATAATTTGTTAGATGACCGGTTTCTGTTTATTGGTCATCATGGAAAAGAAAATATTTCGACTCAATAAGAATTTTATATGAGGATAGATGATGCATCTAATAATGATGATGATATTTTTAGGGTGAAAAAATTGACTGATGTTGCCACGACTCCAGCTTATCGATAGTGCGATAAAATTAAAAGGTTGTAATTTTTAATCCTATAGGATCATGGGAAAACTATTAATGGGATTTATAATACAACAATCGATTACATTCTTACCTTGTTGAAGGATTTACTTCCAGATGATTCTGATATTCCCTCAAACCACAATTTTCATGGAAGTTAGTTGAGGAACTTTGATTTTCAAGAAAAAAAATCCATGCATCCCCGAAAGATTGCATTTTATTCTGGGAGGAAACCGCTGAATAATATGATTGTATAAAATGTTGCACTTCCCACTTGAAGTCAAAATCTGATTGAACACAATCCCGCGGGCCACAGAAAGTAATGTGGTACTTTCCATTGATCCTCAGAATCCAGAATCTTTTTTGTCTAATGACATATCAATAAAAATGAGACACAATGATACTGAGATAACGAAGACTAATGGTGATTTAGTTTACCATACAGAGGGATTTTCATGGTAGATATTTGATCCTTGATATTCTGATTTTGCAGATAACATGTGTAATGTGAGGCTTGTCCCTTCATGTAATGTTTTTAATCCATTGGGGAAGATTCTTACTTCTCAAAACACATGGCATGTTTCTATACAAATTTATTATCTTCCCCCATGGTTGTGTATAAAAACATTTAACATTCAAGAGTATACACATATCTGGCCCTTTCGATCCAATCAATGTTATTTATGTATAGATGCAACCTTTAATAAAAGAGTTGAAACTTCATTGGTATGTCGGTGTGCGCACATATGATGCATGTTCAAAAGACATATTTCAGATATGTGTTTCCCTTATGTGTACGATCACTGATTTCCAAGATTATGCAATGATGAATGGATGTAGCATGAATGGAAAACTGTTATGTATTTTTGGTATGAAGAATACACAATCTAGATGACTGAAACATCATTGTAGTTTCAGTTTTATGGGACATTGACGATTCTTGGGAATTGACCATCTATATAGAAATAATCGTTGAAAATTGGACAATACCATAGGGACTGATGATCCATCTCAGCATATTTCTTGAACTGATGTGCATAATGAATTGAAATATTTGAGTGTTTCATTCAGGAAGGTTCATATGAAATCTTGAAAGAGAAAGAATATTTCCACTAAAACCTATTACAATTGGAGGAAGGGTAGTATTTTATTGATTTGAATTATTGGTCAACCAATTTGATACATAATTGCTTATGCATAATGTATATTGAAAATAATATATGTGAAATGTTTCTTTCGATTCTTCTAAATGTCATGGGGAAGACAAAAGATAATTTAGAGTATCAACATGACTTGGTGGATTGGGGAATCAGACCAGAATTGCATCCTGTGCATATCAGTGAAAATAAATGGAAAGTTCCATGTGCTTCTTATGTGGTGAAACTTACGAAAAAAACAATTTCTAGATGTATTAAATACTATTAGAGTTTCTGATGGCTATTTAAGAAACATATCTACACTGGTCAATAGAAGAGTGTTGAAGCTAAAATCATTAAAGCCTCCTTATTATCACATTCATTAGCATGAGTTCATTCCTATCAAAATCCGTCAAATTTTTTCCATTAAAGTGAGGGTGACTGTTATTCAGTTGTGAAAATAGTTTATAGATCATTATGCTAAGAAGTTATCCAAGTCTTTATTGCAAAAAATGTTTACAGATTCCCCATTAATTTTTTGTGAGTTGGAGAAAATATATCCTCCATCATTTCACACATGCATTCTCCATCTGACAATTCATATTCCCCCTGAAATACTTCAAGGAGAACCTGTTTCTTTCCAATGGATTTATCCAACAGAAATAAATATGAACACATTATTATATTATGTCAAAAATATGAATCATCGCGAAGTTTCTATCATGAACGGTTACTTGGAAGAAGAAAGTATGGATTTCTTCCCAATGTATTTTTCTGATCTTACTATATGTATTAATAGACCAACGAGAAATAAAGAAGAATAGTATGAGAAAATTGATCCCAGTTTCCCATCACTTCCTTAAATAGGAGGAATTCCTGGATCATAAACATTGAAGACATTATTCCTTAAAGAGTGGGAGATGGAACATCACACAGTTTTGTTCAACTATGATTGGTTCAATGACTACATCAGGTAACAAAATTGAAAATGTATACCATATATATATATATATATGTTAAATTATTCATATTTTTTGTCTACGTGGAACCAAAAACAATGATAAATAGAAAGAATCATTCTTTATCTTTTATAAGGAGGGACACATTTCACAGTAAATAGTTTTCTTCTTGGTTAAAATTAAAGGTAAAAATATTACTATTAAAAAAAATTAAATAAAAATTTAATTAATTTTAATATTTATTTATATTGCTGGTGTTGAGTTTTCCAGTTCACTCTATCTCTCAAGAAAGAAGTGCTTTGTCATTTGGTCCTAATACCGTGGATCATGACTGTAAATCGATTGATATCAATGGGCAAAACTTTATTGTCCCTGAATGTGAAAAGGACATGAGAACACAACATGATGGTGTTATGGTTACTGCCACAACAGACTGTAATGCCAGTGCATCAGATAGTAGACCGCGATTTGAAAATGTGATTTATTATGGAGTCATTGAAAAAATAATAATGTTGTATTATTACTGTCATGGATGAGTCACGATGATGAAATGTCATTGGTTTGATTCAATGACGATACATGCCACATATATTGATAGTTTTTGATTTCAAGTAATTAATATGACTCTCACTCTTGTTACCGAAGAACCATATTTTTATGTCAACGACCAACATTGAACATAATTTTATGTCTTAGTTGACGTAATTCCAAGACATGTTTTTTATGATGGTGATTATGGAATTGACACCATCCCTACTGCCATTGGAACCGATCCATTTTATTTTTTTGATGAATCCAATATATCAATTGTCATAGTTTACTATGAACTTGATGTTGTGGTGCGAAATGTATAAAATCATACATTCATGTTCTCAATTCTTTTGGTTTACCTTGAGTTTGGCTAAAAAGGTTGGTTCTATTCAAATTGATTTAATATTGAAACCTGCATCATCTACTTTAGCTAAAGAAATTAAATTTTTCCATAACTTTAACAATTGTTTTTTCACTTACGAATCTGGAAGAATCAATTTTCCCTAATTTTAATAGACTAATGACCCATAATAAATAATAATCCTACTGAAAATAAAATTTCTTTATTACATTTTATACAATTTATTGACTTCATTATATATTTGTTCAAGCTCACATAAAACAATGGTTAGTAAAATTATCGATGAATCCCCTTATTCCCTCTCATTTATTTTGTTTTTTGGGTTGCACATTAGTTATTCTTTTCTATTTACTTATATATTTGTCTTCAAATGTAGGAAATAAAACCGATTGATGAGAGGAAACATAAACAGATTTTGGACAACAATAATCACATGAATGAGCTGGGCATTCAAACACTACTGCCTGTAGTGAGTATTTTATTTCAATTATATTTATTTAAATTATATATAATGTCATGTGATTAATTTTTTAAACAATTTTTCTAGATCCATCTATTGGGCGACAATTATTTGAGGAGCAATCGAGTAGTGGTCCCAGTACTCTGGGTGTTTGTACAAGGGGGTGTTATGGAAGCTAGATGATCTGGTCAGCATGCCTGATTAGGCCTTTCTCCTCCCACTGACATTTCATCCATCCCACATTTTGATCCCAGTATTCCAATAGGGGCACATGAGAAATTTAGGCCTCCCATGTTTTCAGCAACGTTTCCATCTGACCCTCCGCATCCATCTCTATCATATCAAATGATGATTCCCACTCCCTATCAAGCATTTGTACAGCCATCCATGTCATCTTCTTTTTCTACTGCTTCGATCTCTCTGGGCTTTTATATTCCATCTTCTTCGACTACTGCTCTACCAGAGTCTGTCCATATAGAGCATACATTACGACCCACTCCATCGGTACAAGGTGTTCCTTCAGTTTCAGCAGATCCGGTGGAGCCCATTGATCAGACTACCCCTTGTATACTTATACAAGCCTAAAAAAATTTACACCATTAATTATTTTTATTATAATATTTATTGAAAAAATATTTCATTTTATTTAATAATAGATAATCTACTGATAGGAGGTTGTGGTGGGGTCGTACACGCATGTGTTCGGTGTGGAACCGCCACACTCAGTTGATGGTGGAATATAATAATGATAGTGAGATGATTGGAAAATCGGGGTAGCAATGTCAAAGTTTTATAGAGACGACAGCCAGTACTCTGGGGGTTTTTACAAGAGGGTGGTACGGGAGCTAGATGATCTGGTCAGCATGCCTGATTAGGACGTTCCCCTCCCACTGACATATCATCCATCCCATATTCTGATCCTAGTATTCCAATAGGGTCACATGAGAAATTTAGGCCTCCCATGTTTTCACCAACCTTTACATATGACCCTCCTCACCCATCTCTATAATATCAAATGATTATTCCCACTCCCCATCAATAATTTGTCCATCCATCCATGTCATCTTCTTTTACTACTTCTTCGATCTCTCTGGGCTTTTATATTTCATCTTCTTCGATTACTGCTCTTCCAGAGTCATTCCCTGTAGAACATACATTATGACCCACTCCATCGGTACCGGATGTTCCTTCAGTTTCAGCGGATCCAGCGGAGCCCATTGATCAGACTATAGCAAGTATACTTATACAACCCTAAAAAATTTTTACACCATTAATTATTTTTATTATAACATGTATTGAAAAAATATTTCATTCTCTTTAATAATAGATACATCTACTGATAGGAGGTTGGGGTGGGGCCGTACACGCATGTGTTCAGTGTGGAACCGCCACACTCAGTTGATGGTGGAATATAATAAAGATAGTGAGATGATTGGAAAATTAGGGAAGCAATGTCAACATCTTTTGGAGACGACAGCCAAATACTCCGACATCATTCTTGTCAGCCTACTCTCTTGGAGATAGCTGCCAAATGAATCCTACGATAATGCTTAAGAAGGGATATGTGTAGTCAAATCTGTTGTATTTAATGCAATATATTAATTTTTGTATTTATATTAACTCAAATTTTGGTTTTAGCTACGAATTTACTTCCCCGATGGTGAGGGTTCACAGCTAGCACAACTAAAGGATTTAGGCGAGCTTTGGAGAGCTTATAAGCATGATTTTTACATTGGATGGAATGTTAGAGTGGGAAAAAAGTTAGAGGCGATCTATATCGTAGATGATTTCCCATTAGAATAGTAACGTCATATGATTACTCATTGGGAGACTAGCCAATTTATCGTTTTATCAAATTAGTAGTATTTAAATGAAAACATTTCGTGTTTTTTGTTAATAGTAATTATTGAAATTTATTTAGGATTCTTTTGAATGAAATAACAAAAAATTGATGCTGAGAAATAAATCCACACATTTGGACATACTATGATTCGAGATCATGAGAGACAACAGGAATCAAAGTTTATAATCATTCTTTACGACATGTATATTATATTGATTCCTCCATAATTTATCTTATTTCTAAAGTAGTTATAAAATTTTAGATATGAAATTACTATGTTTTATAAAATCCTAATTTTCATAATGTTATTCTACATTCATTGTCATTCTAGATTCATAAATATATTATAGAAGGACGTTTGACTTGAGAAAAACTATTTTTCTCGTGTAGAAAGAAACAAAGATGGAAGTGCAGTTAATGAATCGACTCACCAGCAGATTGTAAGTTTTACATTGTAGATTTAAAATTTTAATATTTATTTTTGAACATAATAATATATTTATATTTGTAACAGGTTTCATTAGAATCCCTTGATGCCCAGGAACCAAACAATTTTGGGCCAAACGATCACTAACATTAGTTGTTGGGAGATGAGCACCCTAGTAGTGTATATTGTTGACCTGGGAATAGTATTGTTTCTACGAGTTATTGTACTTCCTTAGTTATGATTTTTAGTGCCACCGAGTTGCACAAGGTTATGGAACATGAATAAAAGGATGAAAAGGGCCAAAGAGACAGCATAACAGTCTACTAGGGAAAGCAATGTATTTATGAAACTGATTGATGTTTTACATCCAACACTTCCATCGAAGTCCACCAATGCTTGTGATTAATATATATCACCAATGTGTTCTATATATGGTTCACCTAGTAGCAGTTCTAGTGGTGTTTGAGATGATGGTGAGGAGGAGGCCGAGGAGGAGGAGTAGACGAGGAGGAGGGTGAGGAGGAGTCCGAGGCAGAGGAGTAGGGCGAGGAGGAGGCCGAGGTAGAGGAGGAGGGAGATGAGGAGGTCTAGGCTAAGTACGATGGTGAGGAGGAGGGTGGGGATGATTATGGGGATGATTATGAGGATGAGGGTGAGGGTGATAGTGATGGTGATGATAGTGATGGTGATAAGGGAAATATTGATCCATTACATTTTTGACTGATATTACTGACCATTCATGTTTACTAAGTTATTGTGCCTGAATATATGTGTGATTATGTACGTCACATTATATTTATTCTTTATCTATTTTAATGAAGTTTAAAATATTTAGTGGAAGTTATAAAATATATGGTCTAATTAGAAGTTTATATATTGAAAAAAATTACCTTTGTAGAATTTTCATAGAAAATATGTACATACTATCCCATGTGTCTAGGAAAGCACCCCCCCCCCACCATTCTCCACGGAAAACCCCCAGACAACCCCCTAGACAGCCCCTCGGACAACCTCCGATCAACCTCCCACCCTCCTCCATGGACATCGGAAACCCCCCAGACAACCCCCACCCTCATATCTGGGACCCAAACATCCCCAAACCACCTCCCTGGACCCTGGACATACCCCCTCTTTGCCCCCTGGATAGCCCCCCCCCACCCCAATGTCCTCCCTGGACCTCGGAAAACCCCCGAGTAGCCCCCACCCTCCTCCCTAGACCCCAGACAACCCTCCTCCTCCATGGACCCTAGACACCCCCCCCCCCCCCCCCCGTCCTCCCTATACAATAGATAGCCCCCAGACAGCCACCCAGACAGCCCCCTAACAGCCCCCTGGACAGTCCCTCACCCTCCTCACTAGGCCCTGGATAGCCCCGCCCCCCTCCATGGACCCTGGACAGCCCCCCAAAAACACCTCTAGACCCAGGAAAATCCCTCAGATATCCCCCACTCTCCTCCCTGGACCCCAGACATCCCCCTCATACATGGACCCTGGACAACCCCCACGCTCCTCCCTGGACCCTGGACGGACCCCGAACAGCCCCCCGGACAGCCCCCCCCCCCCCCCCCCCCGACAGCTCTCCCTCCCTCCTCTTGAGATAGAACCACCAGGATATCCCCCCACCCTCCTCTCTGGACCCCAGAAAGCCTCCTCCTCTCTGGACCCAGATCACCCCTCCCCCCACATCCTCCCTCGACTCTGGACAGCCCTTACCCTCCTCACAGGACCCCGGATAGTCCCCCCTCTTCATGGGACCTTAGGCAGCCCCCACCCTCCTTCCTAGACCCTGGAAATCACCCCATACAGCCACTCAGACAGCCCCACCCTCCTCCATAAACCTCGGACATCCCCCACCCTCCTTTTTGGACCCCGGACAGCCCCCCCACCCTCCACCCTTGACCCCAGACAACCCCCTGACCCAACATCCCAACATTGGGTGAGTTGTAATTCAGCCTATATAAAACATCACGATAATTAATGATTGTCTAAGTACCACCTACCTTGATTCTGGATACAATCACACTCTTTATTCGACATCTTGGATCTGAATCTATGATCTCTATAAAATGGACACCCATTTAAGTAAAAATATATGGGATACGGAAAATTGATCAAACATATTTTGATTTTGTTGATACATTAGCACGAGGATCCATTGGTCATTTGTGACGCCTATGAGTCAACCCTGCCTCGATCTGATGCATGGTGTGTCCGGTATAATCAAAGTGTCAATTATGACATGTACGAGTCAACACCGCCTCAATCAGAGGCACGGTGTGGCCGAAATCACTCAAACTCTCTCACTTTTATTTGAAATTCGTAGGATTTTAAGTTAAAATAACTACCTCTATAAAGAAAACCAACCAAACACTTTCTGATTGTGTTGATACATCAGTACAACGATCCATGGGTCATTTTTGACATCTACGAGTCACCCCCCCCCCTCAATATGAGACACAGTGTGGCCGGTATCACTCAAAGTGTCTCTCTTTTGTTTAAAATGGACACCGTTTTCAGTAAAAACAGCAAACATATGGAAAACTGACCCAACATATTCTTATTGTGTTGATACTTTAGCAAAAGGATCCACGGGTCATTTTTGATGTTTACGAGTCATCCATGACTCAATCCATGGTTTGGTGTGGTGAGTACCACTCAGAGTTTCTCACCTTTATTTGAAGTGGTCATCCTTTTAAGTGAAAACAACAACTTACATACTAAAAACTGACCAAACACATTCGGATTGTGTTGATACTTTAGTAAAATTATCCATGGGTCATATGTGACTTATACGAGTCAACCTCACCTCAATCTGAGGCATAGTGTGCCCGGTATCACTCCAAATGTCTTTATTTTGTTTAAAATGGATACCCATTCAAGTAAAAACAACTGGAATATGGAAAATAAACAATCGTATTTGGATTATATTTATACTTTAAAAAAAGACTCCATGGTTCTTTTTTTACATGTAAAAGTCAAATCCTCCTCAATCTGAGGCATGGTGTGGCTGGTACCACTAAATGTGTCTCACATTTGTTCTTGAATTAGACAACATTTAAAGGGTAAACAACAATTGGCACTATATCATCCCTCCTTTTTATCACATAAACTTTCATTACATTTTACAAAACCGAGGATCTTTAAGGTTTAGTGTCTTGGAAACCGGGAACTTAAAACATGAAAACATAAAACATTCTTCTTAAAAACATGAAAGGATTCTCCTCATGTTCATCCTAGGTTCATTACTGTATCTCATAACCTAGGGACATACATCAAAGAAAGGGTGATCAGAAGGCCCTGTAAGGGAAATAAGAGAAACATTTTACATGTGAACTAGAGATACTTCAACAATGTCATGAAAAAGAACTTTAAGGCATGAGAAAAAAATCGTTAGGCAAATCATAATAAAAATAACATTTTTCATAACTTGAATATGTGGCTACAACATTTAATATTGACAATCATTTCGTTTCACCAAGGTCTATCCCCAAGGTGTCATTAAAAATTACCAAGGTTATTCACCAAGGAATCAGTCTAAAAGGTCATATCTAGAGATTAAGTCTTTACCCAATGCATTGGAGCGCTATCTGGGAAAACCCTTGACATGTCTTTATTATCATGGGAGCCACATATATCATCATAAATAATTTCATAAACAACCCATATAGCATAAAATAAATGGGTTTCATTTCATAATCTTAACGTTTTAAAAACTTCTTTAAAGACATGATCTTTATGTCAATTTAAACCCACGAAAAGGGAAAGCGGGTTTCATGTATGTAAATCCCAGAATATAAAATGGTAAATTTTGGTATATATGTGAATACCCATATAGAAGAGATAGATTTGAGTATTCACTTAATAAAATAAAATATCTTTAGAAAAAGAGAAAGACATTTTGAGACGAAAATTCTGCAGCATAACGGCAATGTTACAGGGTTTTAGAAAACATTGAAAAGAGAGGGGACATCTGTCAAACATTCAGTAATGACTCATAAAATAGTAGAGGGACAGAATATAAGGGATTTAAGAACAAGGTAATGAAATTTGAAAATATACCATATGAACTGAATAACAAGATAGGAAGACAAAAATAATATTTCTCTTATGAAAATTCGGCAGCCTAACGGTGTCACATAAACTTCAACCAAAAATGAATTGATGAGATCAAATAGGATCTCTAATCATATTAACATAAAAGATAAGTATGATAGATATAGAGATCATAACTCAATGTAATAAAATGTATCATTCAAAACTTGACATGGAATTAGAACATTGAAAAAGGAGAAAGTTGAAAGTACCACTTAAAAATTCGGCAGCCTAACGGCGCCACTTAAAAGTTCAAAATACTGAATTGAAGAGATCAAATGAGGTATCTCATCATATTGTCATAAAATAATAGTATGATAGATATAGAGATCATACCCCAACATAATAAAAAGTAACATAGAATACTTGACATGAAAGTAGAACTTGAAAACGAGAAGGGTGAAAGAACCACTTAAAAATTCTGCAGCCTAACAACGCCACTTAAAACTTCAAAATACTGAATTGAAGAGATCAAATGGGGTCTCTCATTATATGATCATAAAATATCAGTATGATAAATATAGAGATAATAACCTAATATAATAAAAAGGAACTTGAAAGACTTTACATGAAAATAGATCTTGAAAAATGAGAAGGGAGAAAGAATCCGTTACAAACATTTCGGCAGCCTAACGGTGCCACTTAAACATTCATAAAACGAAATAACAATATTAAGAGGGGGATTCTCATCATATGAAAATGAAAAGGGCAGTAATAGGAAAATAAAATAACATCATCCAACATAAGATCATGTAGAATAAAACAAATGACATAAAAGAGATGACTTGAAAAGAAAGAGAGAGGTCTGATCCCTTACCTTAAAACGTAACTCTTAAAACTCAAAGGTTAGGACCTTGAGGGCTTGGGGGCACCTTTGGAGGACTCTTTTGAAGGTAATGAGACCAGAACTTCGTTGAGAATGATTTTGGAGTCCAAAGGATGAGAGAATGGCTTGGTATTTATAGGGAAAGTGAGGGGATAAGGCATTAATGGCCAAGGGACACCTCATAAGTGGGTTTCTCAAAACCATGTGCTCTCCCATGATATTTCCCCTGAGGTTAGGCCACATAGGGCCCCCAATACAATAATTAATCACCTTTGGTCGTACAGCCCATAAGATATCTCATGAAATCATCATGACACAGTTATGATGTCATTAAACATACCGAAACCCTAAAATTATATTTTTACTATTCACTAAAAATTCAACTTTCTTAGAAAAATACCAAAATTTCACCTTAACCAAATATCAATGCTCTGATTTCAAAAATGTACTCCATTTTATAAAAATATTTTTCTAAATATTTTTTATTTTATTTTTAAATAAATCAACTATTCACCGAATGTTCTTTTTTTTCAGAAAAAACCCCAAAATTTACCTTAACATAATATCGATGCTCTGAGTTGAAAAATGAAATCCATTTTATAAAAAAAATTTCTAAATATTTTTAATTTAATTTTTAATAAAAAAACTATTCACCCGAAAAAACTAATACATGAATAATAATTTATGAAACCGTTATTTAAACATTTTATTGAATCACACTACTTAATCAAGGTGCCTAGATTATATTAATAATTTCTTTAAGTGAGATTACTAATCCATTTGGTCACAGTACTAATCCTAAGAATAAATTCACTATTCATAATTTATTATTCATAAAAACTTATGTTGATCTTATTAGACTCTAAATTTTGTACTGAACATAATTGTAGAAGACCATTTTTTGAAAATCATTACACATTTTTAATTATATAAGGTTTACATATACATTTTTTAAAATATCTTTTCTCTAAAATTCACCAAAAATATGCATACTATATTTATCCGGAAATTTGAAAAGTCATAAACATCATCATAAGAATAAATCTCAATTCTTATTTAAAAAAAAGGATTACACAGGGCAGTTACGGTCTCCTTACATAGCCCCTTATCACACCAGCATAGGACCTAAGTGTAAGGTGTTCTAAGGTGAGAGAATCCGAAAGAGGCTCGGCCAACATCGCACAAGTAGTAATTTCTATCAGTTTGAACTTCTCACGAAGGCGATCTCGTTCTAGATTCACACGATGAAGTTCATCTTGGGTTTGGTCCAGAGCAAAGCCCAGTGGTGCAACCTCCTTCCCATGTTCTGTTAGATTGGCTTCGATCGGTCCAAGACTAATGGGTGAGGCCATCGAATATTATTTCTATATTAATTAACCATGATTACCTGTATATAGAGACAATAATCCAAACGTTTAGTTTCTAGCGGTCATATTGACCAATGGTCATATAACAGTCAAAACCCAACGGTCTCATTTTAATTATTCTCATGTTATCAAATGAAACATTTTTGTTGAGTATAAAAATAAAATAAAATTACACACAAAATTAGATAACAATATTTATTCAAAATTTCAGGTCGTTACAATCTTCCCCCCTTAAGAAATTGCGTCCTCGCAATTTTTAAAATTGGGTTTTGAAATTTCATTGAAAGTCCCACATCGGAAAATGAGTTAGTAACACTATTAGTTTAAAAGAAAAAAAGGGAAGTACAAAGGTCACCCGAGTTAACCCATACTAGGATTCCATGGAGGAAAACATGGATATGGAGGAAAAACAAAGGGTCACGTTCTGGGGGAGAGTGATAGAAAACATTATTAGGAGAATGTTGACAACAAGAAAATCCCAAACATATGATTTGTGTAAACGGTCTTTGATTACCTAGTAGGAAACATTAACAAACAACATTTTTGTTTTACGTTTCTTTTCATAATTTTGAGGAATTAATTTACTACATAGAACAAAAATATAAGGAAATATACCTTCCTTTATGTAGAGTTTCATCCTTTAATATGTTTCTTCCAAAACTAATCTTTTCTCCAAATGATGTGCATTAAAAAACACTTGGTCTCATCAAAACACAAGAATCCTCTTCTTTAGAGTCACGTAATACACAAAAGATTAACTATCAATTTCTTCTATCTTTAAAAATTATCCCAAAAATAGAAAGGGTAAGATAAAATAACTCTTCAAAAATAAAGAATCCCATAAGAAGGGAAACTACTTTTAAATCTTCAAAGTTCCATGGTACTACCCAAAGTTTATCATAGAAAATTACATAAATAAATATCCTTAAAATTCGTTGAAATAAACCAAACTACGATTGAAACCCAAATACCAGAAGGATTAGATAACATAGTCTTCCAAAATAAACTACATTGTTCATCTCCAAACAACATCAACCACTCCTAAAATCTTATAACAAAAGTAGCTAACCTAAACATATTTTACCCCAGATAGGTTAATCATTCCCATAAGTAACCTAAATTACTATATTTCCACCTTAAATTAATTGATTCTTCAAAATATAAGTCAACCTTACTCCTCATTGGAAATACCATAGTAATATATTTACCTCGATCATATAGGGTCCCCAAAATAGTGAACGTCTTCCAAAATAATAATCATATTTTAATCCCCTATTCATCTCTGTCATATTAATACGGCAATCGTTGCATTTTCTATCACATTGGTTGTTGGGACATGTTCTTCCATTTCCCACCATTAACTAAGAAGAGAAAGTATAATTAGGGGCTTAAATACTTAGCCAATAATCATGAAAATGAACTTAAATCATATAAGGATAACTTGTAGAAGAAAATTATACCTTATCATCTGATCCCCTAGGTTTCAAACCAGGTTATCCATGATCAAATATTCTTATGTGAATATTTATTTTATTTTATCTTTGTTCCTTTAATAATAGTTCATACTAAGCTTATGAATATACCAAATCAAATCCCCCAGGAGTGTCGTAACCACGAGTGCAGCAATACCCGTTGTCGTGTACCAGTTCCTGTTTGGGTCTAGCTCAAAGAAGTGTTTTCGGGTTTTACCCCTATGTACATCTGTGCCAGAGCCACCTCTACCTGCTCGTATCCAGACAGAGATGTATTTTCATGGCAACCCATTACTCAATACTCACCAAAATACCAGGAAGATTTCCTATATATAAACTTTTCTATAGGATTATTTCTAATTTTTTCATATCCTAATTTCCACAAATAACTAAACCATCCTCTGATACCAACTATAGCATCCCGTCTATTTATCACATAAAAATTCAATACATTTTACAAAACCTAGGATCTTTATGGTTTGGTGTCTTGGAAACCGGGAACTTAAAACATGAAAACATAAAACATTCTTCTTAAACACTTGAAAGGATTATCCTCATGTTCATCCTAGGTTCCTTACTGCATCACATAACCTGGGGACATACATCAAAAGAAAGGGTGAGTAGAAGGCCCAATAAGGGAAAAAAGAGAAACATTTTACATGTGAACTTGAGATACTTCAACAATGTCATGAAAAAGAACATTAAGGCGTGAGAAAGAAATCGTGTGGCATATTATAATAAAAATAACATTTTTCATAACTTGAAGATGTGGCTACAACATTTAATATTGAAAATCATTTCGTTTCACCAAGGTCAATCCTTAAGGTTTCATTAAAAATTACCAAGGTTATTCACCAAGGTATCAGTCTAAAAGGTCATCTCTGGAGATTAAGTCTTTTTCCAATGCATTAGAGGGCTATCTGGGCACACCCTTGACATGTATTTATTATCATGTATGCCACATATATCATCATCAATCATTTAATAAACAACCCATACAGCATAAAATAAATGGGTTTCATTTCATAATCATAACGTTTTAAAAATTGCTTTAAATACATGATCTTATTGTCACTTTAAACCCACGGAAAGGGAAAGTGGGTTTCATGTATGTAAATCCCAGAATATAAAATAGAAAATATTTTTATATATGTGAATACCCATATAGAAGAGATAGACTTGAGTATTCACTTAATAAAATAAAATAACTTTAGAAAAAGAGAGAGACATTTTGAGACGAAAATTCTGTAGCATAACGGCTATGTTACAGGGTTTTAGAAAACATTGAAAAGAGAGGGGACATGTGTCAAACATTCATTAATGACCCATAAAACAATAGAGGGAAAGAATATAAGGGATTTAAGAACATGGTAATGAATTTTGAAAATATACCATATGAAATGAATAACATGAAAGGAAGACAAAAATAAGATTTCTCTTATAAAAATTCGGCAGCCTAACGGCGTCACATAAATTTCAACCAAAAATGAATTGATGAGATCAAATAGGGTCTCTCATCATTTGAACATAAAATATCATAATTATAGATATAGATATAATACCCCAACATAATAAAAAGTAACTTTCAAGACTTTACATGGAATTAGAACATTAAAAAAGAGGAAAGGTGAAAGGAGCACTTAAAAAATCGGCAGCCTAACGGCGCCACTTAAAACTTCAAAATACTGAATTGAAGAGATCAAATGATGTCTCTCATCATATGGTCATAAAATATCAGTATTATAGATATAGATATCATACCCCAACATAATAAAAAGGAACTTGAAAGACTTTACAAGAAATTATAACTTGAAAATGAGAAGGGTGAAAGAACCACTTAAACATTTGGCAGCCTAATGGCGCCACTTAAAACATCAAAATACTGAATTGAAGAGATAAAATGGGTTATCTTATCATATGATCATAAATGATCAGTATGATATATATATATAGACCATAACCCAACATAATAAAAAGGAACTTGAAAGACTTTATATGAAAATAGATCTTGAAAGAATCCGTTACAAAACATTCGGCAGCCTAACGGTGCCACTTAAACATTCATAAAACGACAAAATGAGAGTAAGAGGGGGATTCACATCATATGAACATTAAAAGGGAAGTAATATGAATATATAAGAACATCCTACAACATAAGATCATGGAGAATAAAAGAAATTACATACAAGAGATTACTTGAAAAGAAAGAGAGAGGTCGGATCCCTTACCTTAAAATGTAACTCTTAAAACTCAAAGGTTTGAACCTTGAGGGATTGGGGGAACCTTGGGATGACTCCTTGGAAGGTAAGGAGACCATAAAATCGTTGAGAATGATTTTGGAGTCCAAAGGATGAGATAATGTCTTCGTATTTATAGGGAATGAGAGGGGACAAGGCATTAATGGCCAAGGGACACCTCATAAGTGGGTTTCTCAAAACCATGTGCTCTCCCAAGATATTTCCCATGAGTTTAGGCCACATGGGGCCCCCAATACAATAGTTCATCACCTTTGGTCGTCCAACCCATAAAATATTTCATGAAATCATCATGACACAGCTATGATGTCATTAAACATACCGAAACCCTAAAACTGTATTTTTACTATTCATTGAAAATTCATCTTTCTCAGAAAAATCCCAAAATTTCACCTTAACCAAATATCAATGCTCTGATTTCAAAAATGAACTCCATTTTATAAAAATAATTTTCTAAATATTTTTAATTTATTTTTTAAATAAATACACTATTAATCGAAAATTCAATTTTTTCAGAAAAAACCCCAAAATTTACCTTAACATAATATCGATGCTCTGAGTTCAAAAATGAAATCCATTTTATAAAAATATTTTTATAAATATTTTTAATTTAATTTTTAATTAAAAAACACTATTCACCCGAAAAAACTAATACTTGAATAGAAATTTATGAAACCGTTATTTAACCATTTTATTGAATCACAGTACTTAATCAAGGTGCCTAGATTATATTAATATTTTCTTTATGTGAGATTACTAATCCATTTTGTCACATTACTAATCCTAAGCATAAAATCACTATTCATAATTTACTATTCATAAAAACCTTAGTTGATCTTATTAGACTCTAAATATTGTACTGAACATAATTGTAGAAGACCATTTTTTGAAAATCATTAAACATTTTTAATTATTTAAGGTTTACATAAACATTTTTTAAAATATCCTTTCTATAAAATTCACCAAAAATATGCATACTATATTTTTCCGGACATTTGAAAAGTCATAAACATCATCATAAGAAGAAATCCCAATTTTTATTTAAAACAAAGGATTACACAAGGCAGTTAGGGTCTCCTTACATAGCCCCTTATCACAGCAGCATAGGTCCTAAGTGTAAGGTGTGCTAAGGTGAGAGAATCCGAGGGAGGCTCGACCAACATCACAAGAGTAGTAATTTCTATCAGTTTGAACTTCACGCGAAGGCGATCCCGTTCTAGATTCACACGATGATGTTCACCTTGGGTTTGGTCCAGAGCAAAGCCTAGTGGTGCTACCTCCTTCCCATGTTCTGTTAGATGGGCTTCGATCGGTCCAAGACTACAGGGTGAGGCCATCGAATCTTATTTCTATATTAATTAACCAAGATTACTTGTATTTAGAGACAATAATCAAAACGTTTAGTTTCCAGCGGTCCTATTGTCCAATGGTCATATAACAGTCAAAACCCAACGGTCTCATTTTAATTATACTCATGTTATCAAATGAAACATTTTTGTTGAGTATAAAAATAAAATAAAATAACACACAAAATTAGAAAACAATATTTATTCAAAATTTTAGGCCGTTACAATCTTCCACCCTTAATAAATTGCTTCCTCGTAATTTTTAAATTTGGGTTTTGAAATTTCATTGAAAGTCCCACATCGGAAAAGGAGTCAGTAACACTATTAGTATAAAAGAAAGAGAGGGAAGTACAAAGGTCACCCGAGTTAACCCATACTAATATTACATGGAGGAAAACATGGATATGGAAGAAAAACAAAGGGTCAAGTTCTGGGGGAGAGTGATAGAAAACATGATTAGGAGAAAGTTTGCCACGAGAAAATCCCAAACATATGATGTGTGTAAATGGTTTTTGATTACCTAGTAGGAAACGTAAACCAACAACGTTTTTGTTTTACGTTTCCTTTCATAATTTTGAGGAATTCATTTACTACATAGAACAAAAATATAAGGAAATATATGTACCATTAAGTAGAGTTTCATCCTTTAATATTTTTCTTACAAAATTAATCTTTTCTCCAAACGATGTGAATTAAAAAACACTTGGTCTCATCAAAACACAAGAATCCTCTTCTTGAGAGTTATTTAATACACAAAAGATTAACTATCAATTTCTTCTATCTTTAAACATTATCCCAAAAACAGAAAGGGTAAGATAAAATAACTCTTCAAAAATAAATAATCCCATATGAATGGAAACTACTTTTAAATCTTCAATGTTCCATGGTACTACCCAAAGTTTATCATAGAAAATTCTATAAATAACTATCCTTAAAATTCCTTGAAATAAACCAAACTAAGATTGAAACCCAAATACCAGAAGGATTTGATAACATAGTCTTCCAAAATAAACTACATTGTTCATCTCCAAACATTTTCAACCACTCCTAACATCTTATAACAAAAGTAGCTAACCTAAACATATTTTACCCCAGATAGGTTAATAATTCCCATAAGTAACCTAAATTAATATATGTCCACCTTAAATTAATTGATTCTTCAAAATATAAGTCAACCTTACTCCTCAATGAAAATACCGTAGTAATATATTTACCTCGATCATATAGGGTCCCCAAAATTGTGAATGTCACTCAAAATAATAATCATATTTTAATCCCCTAATCATATTTGTCATATTAATACGGCAATCGTCACATTTTCGATCACATTGGTTGTTGGGACATGTTCATCCATTTCCCACCATTAACTAAGAAGAGAAAGTATAATTAGGGGCTTAAATACTTAGCCAATAATCATGAAAAGGAACTTAAATCATATAAGGATAACTTGTAGAAGAAAAGTATACCCTAACATGTGATCCCCTAGGTTTCAAACTAGGTTGTCCATGATCATATATTCTTATGTGAATATTTATTTTATTTTATCTTTGTTCCTTTAATAATAGCTCATACTAAGCTTTTGAATTTACCAAATCATATCCGCCAGGAGTGTCGTAACCACGAGTGAAGCAATGTCTGTTGTCGTGTACCAGTTCCTGTTTGAGTCTACCTCAAAGAGGTGTTTTCAGGTTTTACCCCTATGTACATCTGTGCCAGAGCCAACTCTACCTACTCATATCCAGACAGAGATTTATTTTCTTGGCAACCAATTACTCAATACTCACCAAAATACTAGGAATATTTCCTATATATAAACATTTCTATAGGATTATTCCTAAATTTTTCATATCCTAATTTCCACAAATAACTAAACCATCCTCTGATACCAACTATAGAATCCCGCCTTTTTATCACATAAAAATTCATTACATTTTACAAAACTGAGGGTATTTAAGGTTTAGTGTCTTGGAAACCGGGAACTTAAAACATGAAAACATAAAACATTCTTCTTAAACACCTGAAGGGATTCTCCTCAAGTTCATACTAGGTTCATTACTGTATCTCATAACCTGGGGAAATACATCAAAATAAAGGGTGAGCAGAAGGCCCAGTAAGGGAAACAAGAGAAACATTTTACATGTGAACTTGAGATACTTCAACAATGTCATGAAAAAGAACTTTAAAGAATGAGAAAGAAATCTTGAGGCATATCATAATAAAAATAACATTTTTCATAACATGAAGATGTGGCTAAAACATTTAATATTGACTATCATTTCTTTTCACCATGTTCCATCCCCAAGGTGTCATTAAAAATTACCAAGGTTATTCACCAAGGTATTGGTCGAAAAGGTCATCTCTAGAGATTAAGTCTTTACCCAATGCATTGGAGCGCTATCTGGGCGCACCCATGACATGTCTTTATTATCATGTGAGCCACATATATCATCATCAATAATTTCATAAAAAACCCATATAGAATAAAAAAAATGGGTTTCATTTCATAATCATAATGTTTTAAAAATTGCTTTAAATACATGATCTTTATGTCACTTTAAACCCACGAAAAGGGAAAGCGGGTTTCATGTATGTAAATCCCAGAATATAAACTAGAAAATTTTGGTATATATGTGAATACCCATATAGAAGAGATAGCCTTTATTATTCACTTAATAAAATAAAATAACTTTAGAAAAAGAGAGATACATTTTGAGACGAAAATTCCACAGCATAACGGCTATGTTACAGGGTTTTAGAAAACATTGAAAAGAGAGGGGACATGTTTCAAACATTCATTAATGACCCATAAAACAGTAGAGGGACAGAATATAAGGTATTTAAGAACATGGTAATGAAATTTTAAAATATACCATATGAAATGAATAACATGAAAGGAAGACAAAAATAATATTTCTCTTATAAAAATTCGGCAGCCTAACGGTGTCACATAAACTTCAACCAAAAATGAATTGATGAGATCAAATAGGGTCTTTCATCATATGAACATAAAATATCAGAATGATATAAATAGAGATCATAACCCAAAATAATAAAAAGTAACATGCAAGACTTGGCATGGAATTAGAACATTAAAAAAGGAGAATGGTGAAAGGACCACTTAAAAATTTGGCAGCCTAACGGCGCCACTTAATACTTCAAAATAATGAATTGAAGAGGTCAAATGAGGTCTCTCATAATATGGTAATAAAATATCAGTATGATAGATATATATATCATACCCCAACATAATAAAAAGGAACATTAAAGACTTGACATGAAATTAGAACTTGAAAACGAGAAGGGTGAAAGAACCACTTAAAAATTCGGCAACCTAACGACGCCTCTTAAAACTTCAAAATACTGAATTGAAGAGATCAAATGGGGTCTATCATCATATGATCATAAAAGATCAGTTTGATATATATATATATATATCATAACCCAACATAATAAAAAGGAACTTGAAAGACTTTACATGAATATAGATCCTGTAAAATGATAAGGGAGAAAGAATTCGTTACAAAAATTTCGGCAGCCTAACGGCACCACTTAAACATTCATAAAACGACATAATGAGAGTAATAGGGGGCTTCTCATCATATTAACAAGAAAAGTGATGTATTATTATTATAAAAGAACATTCTACAACATAAGAGCATGGAGAATAAAAGAAATGACATAAAAGAGATTACTTGAAAAGAAAGAGAGAGGTCGGATCCCTTACCTTAAAACGTAACTCTTAAAACTCAAAGGGATGGACCTTGAGGGGTTGGGGAACCTTGGGAGGACTCCTTGGAAGGTAAGGAAACCCGAACATCGATGAGAATGATTTTGGAGACCAAAGGATGAGATAATGGCTTGGTATTTATAGGGAATGTGAGGGGACAAGACATTAATGGCCAAGGGACACCTCATAAGTGGGTTTCTCAAAACCATGTGCTCTCCCAAGATATTTCCCATGAGGTTAGGCCACATGGGGCCCCAAATACAATAATTCATCACCTTTGGTCTTCCAACTCATAAAATATCTCATGACATCATCATGACACAGCTATGATGTCATTAAACATACCGAAACCCTAAAACTGTATTTTACTATTCACTGAAAATTCAACTTTCTCAGAAAAATCCCAAAATTTCACCTTAACCAAATATCAATGATCTGATTTCAAAAATGAACTCCATTTTATAAAAATAATTTTCTAAATATTTTTTATTTATTTTTTTAATTAATACACTATTAATCGAAAATTCATTTTTTTCGAAAAAAACCCCAAAATTTACCTTCACATAATATCGATGCTCTAAGTTCAAAAATGAAATCCATTTTATAAAAATATTTTTATAAATATTTTTAATTTAATTTTTAATTAAAAAACTCTATTCACCCGAAAATACTAATACTTGAATAATAATTTATGAAAATTTTATTTACCCATTTTATTGAATCACATTACTTAATCAAGGTGCCTAGATTATATTAATACTTTCTTTAAGTGAGATTACTAATCCATTTGGTCACATTACTAATCCTAAGCATAAAATCGCTATTATTAATTTATTATTCATCAAAACCTATGTTGATCTTATTAGACTCTAAAGTTTGTACTGAACATAATTGTAGAAGACCATTTTTTGAAAATCATTACACATTTTTAATTATTTAAGGTTTACATAAACATTTTTTAAAATATCCTTTCTCTAAAATTCACGCAAAATATGCATACTATATTTATCAGGACATTTGAAAAGTCATAAACATCATCATAAGAAGAAATCCCAATTTTTATTTAAAACAAAGGATTACACAAGCCAGTTACGGTCTCCTTACATAGCCCATTATCACACCAGCATAGGACCTAAGTGTAAGGTGAGCTAAGGTGAGAGAATTCGAGGGAGGCTCGACCAACATCGCATGAGTAGTAATTTCTATCAGTTTGAACTTCTCACGAAGGATATCCCATTCTAGATTCACACGATGAAGTTAATCTTGGGTATGGTCCAGAGCAAAGCCCAGTGGTGCTACCTCCTTCCCATGTTCTGTAAGATGGGGTTCGATCGGTCCAAGACTAGTGGGTGAGGCCATCGAATCTTATTTCAATATTAATTAACCAAGATTACATGTATTTAGAGACAATAATCAAAACGTTTAGTTTCCAGCGGTCATATTGACCAATGGTCATATAACAGTCAATACCCAACGGTCTCATTTTTATTATACTCATGTTATCAAATGAAACATTTTTGTTGAGTATAAAAATAAAATAAAATAACACAAAAAATTAGAAAACAATATTTATTCAAAATTTCGGGTCGTTACAATCTTCCCCCCTTAAGAAATTGTGTCCTCACAATTTTTAAAATTGGGTTTTGAAATTTCATTGAAAGTCCAACATCAGAAAAGGAGTCAGTAACACTATTAGTTTAAAAGAAATATAGGGAAGTACAAAGGTCACCCGAGTTAACCCATACTAGGATTCCATGGAGGAAAACATAGATATGGAAGAAAAACAAAGGGTCAAGTTCTGGGGGAGAGTGATAGAAAACATGATTAGGAGAAAGTTTACCATGAGAAAATCCCAAACATATGATGTGTTTAAACGGTCTTTGATTACCTAGTAGGAAACGTAAACCAACAACATTTTTTTTATGTTTATTTTCATAATTTTGAGGAATTCATTTACTACATAGAACAAAAATATAAGGAAATATACCTACCTTTAAGTAGAGTTTCATCCTTTAATAAGTTTCTTCCAAAACTAATCTTTTCTCCAAACGATGTGAATTCAAAAACACTTAGTCTCATCAAAACAAAGAATCCTCTTCTTGAGAGTCACGTAATACACAAAAGATTAACTATAAATTTATTCTATCTTTAAACATTATCCCAAAAACAGAAAGGGTAAGATAAAATAACACTTAAAAAATAAAGAATCCCATAAGAAGGGAAACTACTTTTAAATCTCCAATGTTCCATGGTACTACCCAAAGTTTTTCATAGACAATTCCATAAATAACTATCCTTAAAATTCCTTGAAATAAACCAAACTAAGATTTAAACCCAAATACCATAAGGATTTGATAACACGGTCTTCCAAAATAAACTACATTGTTCATCTCCAAACAACATCAACCACTCCTAACATATTATAACAAAATTAGCTAACCTAAACATATTTTACCCCATATAGGTTAATCATTCCAATAAGTAACCTAAATTACTATATGTCCACCTTAAATTAATTGATTCTTCAAAATATAAGTCAACCTTACTCCTCGATGAAAATATTTTAGTAAAATATTTACCTCTATCATATAGGGTCCCCAAAATCGTGAACGTCTTCCAAAATAATAATCATATTTTAATCCCCTAATCATCTCTGTCATATTAATACGGAAATCATCACATTTTCTATCACATTTGTTGTTGGGACATGTTCTTCCATTTTACACCATTAACTAAGAAGATAAAGTATAATTAGGGGCATAAATACATAGTCATTAATTAAGAAAAGGAACTTAAATCATATAAGGATAACTTGTATAAGGAAATTATACCCTAACTTGTGATCCCCTAAGTTTCAAACTAGGTTATCCATGATCGTATATTCTTATGTGAATCTTTATTTTATTTTATCTTTGTTCATTTAATAATATTTCATACTAAGCTTATAAATTTACCAAATCATATCCCCAGGGAGTGTCGTCAACATGAGTGCAGCAAGGCCCATTGTCGTGTACCAGTTCCTGTTTGATTCTAGCTCAAAGCGGTGTTTTCGGGATTTACCCCTATGTACATTTGTTCCAGATCCACCTCTACCTTCTCGTATCCAGACATGGATGTATTTTCTTGGAAACCCATTACTCAATACTCACCAATATACCCGGAAGATTTCCTATATATAAACTTTTCTATAGGATTCTTCCTAAAGTTTTCGTATCCTAATTTCCACAAATAACTAAACCATCCTTTGATACCAACTATACCATCCCACCTTTTTATCACATAAAATTCATTACATTTTACAAAACCAAGGATCTTTAAGGTTTAGTGTCTTGGAAACTGGGATCCTAAAACATGAAAACATAAAACATTCTTCTCAAACATTTGAAAGGATTCTCCTCATGTTCATCCTAGGTTCATTACTACATCTCATAACCTAGGGACAGACATCAAGAGAAAGGGTGAGAATAAGGCCCAGTAAGGGAAACAAGAGAAACATTTTACATGTGAACTTGAGATACTTCAACAATGTCATGAAAAATAACATTAAGGTATGAGAAAGAAATTGTGAGGCATATCATAATAAAAATATCATTTTTCATAACTTGAAGATGTGGCTACAACATTTAATATTGACAATCATTTCGTTTCACCAAGGTCCATCCCCAAGGTTTCATTAAACATTACCATGGTTATTCACCAAGGTATCAGTCTAAAAGGTCATCTCTAGAGATTAAGTCATTCCCCAATGCATTGGAGTGCTATTTGGGCGCACCCTTGACATGTCTTCATTATCATGTGATCCACATATATAATCATAAATCATTTCATGAAAAAACATATAGAATAATATAAATGGGTTTCATTTCATAATCATAACGTTTTAAAAACTTCTTTAAATACATGATCTTTATGTCACTTTAAACCCAGGAAAAGGGAAAGTGGGTTTCATGTATGTAAATCCCAGAATATAAAATAGAAAATTTTGGTTTATATGTGAATACCCATATAGAAGAGATATCCTTGAGTATTCACTTAATAAAATAAAATAACATTAGAAAGCGAGAGAGACATTTTGAGACGAAAATTCTGCAGCATAATGGCTATGTTATAGGGTTTTAGAAAACATTGAAAAGAGAGGGGACATGTGTCAAACATTCATTAATGACCCATAAAACAGTAGAGAGACAGAATATAAGGGATTTAAGAACATGGAAATGAAATTTGAAAATATACCATATGAAATTAATAACATTAATGGAAGACAAAAATAAGATTTCTCTTATGAAAATTCGGCAGCCTAACAGCGTCACATAAACTTCAACCAAAAATGAATTGATGAGATCAAATATGGTATCTCATCATGTGAACATAAAATATCAGTATGATATATATAGAGATCATAACCCAAAATAATAAAAAGTAACTTTCAAGACTTGACATGGAATTAGAACATTAAAAAAGGAAAAAGGTGAAAGGACCACTTAAAAATTCGGCAGCCTAACAGCGCCACTTAAAACTTCAAGATACTGAATTGAAGAGATAAAATGAGGTCTCTCATCATATGGTTATAAAATAATAGAATGATAGATATAGAGATCATACCCCAACATAATAAAAAGGAACTTGAAATACTTGACATGAAATTAGAACTTGAAAATGAGAAGGGTGAAAGAACCACTTAAAAATTCGGCAGCCTAACGGCGCCACTTAACACTTCAAAATACTGAATTGAAGAGATCAAATAGGGTATATCATCATATGATCATAAAATATCAGGATGATAAATATATAGATCGTAACCCAACATAATAAAAAGGAACTTGAAAGACTTTACATGAAAATAGATCTTGAAAAATGAGAAGGGAGAAAGAATCGGTTACAAAACATTCGCAGCCTAACGGCGCCACATAAACATTCATAAAACGACATAATGAGAGTAAGAGGGGGATTCTCATCATATTAACATGAAAAGGGCAGTAATATGAATATAAAAGAACATCCTCCAACATAATATCATGGAGAATAAAAGAAATGACATAAAAGAGATTACTTGAAAAGAAAGATAGAGGTCAGATCCCTTACCTTAAAACATAACTCTTAAAACTCAAAGGTTTGGACCTTGAAGGCTTGGGGAACCTTGGGAGGACTCCTCAGAAGGTAAGGAGACCATAACTTCGTTGATAATGATTTTGGAGTCCAAAGGATGGGAGAATGGCATGGTATTTATAGGGAATGTGAGGGGACAAGGCATTAATGGCCAAGGGACACCACATAAGTGGGTTTCTCAAAACCATGTGCTCTCCCAAGATATTTCCCATGAGGTTAGGCCACATGGGGCCCCCAATACAATAATTCATCAACTTTTGTCGTCCAACCCATAAAATATCTCATGATATCATCATGACATAGCTATGATGTCATTAAACATACCGAAACCCTAAAACTGTATTTTTACTATTCACTGAAAATTCAACTTTCTCAAAAAAATCCCAAAATTTCACCTTTACCAAATTTCAATTCTCTGATTTCAAAAATGAACTCCATTTTATAAAAACAATTTTCTAAGTATTTTTAATTTATTTTTTAAATAAATACACTATTCATCAAAAATTCATTTTTTTCAGAAAACCCCCCTAAATTTATCTTAACATAATATCGATGCTCTGAGTTAAAAAATGAAATCCATTTTATAAAAATAATCATTTAAATATTTTTAATTTAATTTTTAATTAAAAAGCACTATTCACCCAAAAAAACTAATACTTGAATAATAATTTATGAAACCGTTATTTAACCATTTTATTGAATCAAATTACTTAATCAAGGTGCCTAGATTATATTAATACTTTATTTAAGAGAAATTAATAATCCATTTGGTCAAATTACTAATCCTAAGAACAAATTCACTATTCATAATTTACTATTCATCAAAACATAAGTTGATCTTATTAGACTCTAAATATTGTACTGAACATAATTGTAGAAGACCATTTTATGAAAATCATTACACATTCTTAATTATTTATGCTTTACATAAACATTTTTTAAAACATTTTTTCGATAAAATTCACCAAAAATATGCATACTATATTTATCCGGACATTTGAAAAGTCATAAACATCATTATAAGAAGAAATCCCAATTTTTATTTAAAACAAAGGATTACACAAGGCAGTTATAGTATCCTTACATAGCCCCTTATCACACCAGAATTGGACCTAAGTGTAAGGTGTGCTAAGGTGAGAGAATTCGAGGGAGGATCGACCAATATCACACGAGTAGTAATTTCAATTAGTTTGAACTTCTCGCGAAGGCGATCCCGTTCTAGATTCACACGATGAAGTTCAGCTTGGGTTTGGTCCAGAGCAAAGCCCAGTGGTGCTACCTCCTTAACAAGTTCTGTTAGATGGGCTTCGATCGGTCCAAGACTACGGGGTGAGGCCATTGAATCTTCTTTCTATATTAATTAGCCAAGATTACTTGTATTTAGATACAATAATCAAAACGTTTAGTTTCCAGTGGTCATATTGACCAATGGTCATATAACTATCAAAACTCAACGGTCTCATTTTAATTATACTCATGTTATCAAATGAAACATTTTTTTTGAGTATAAAAATAAAATAAAATAACACACAAAATTAGAAAACAATATTTATTCAAAATTTCGGGTCATTACAGGCATATGAAAAACCGACCATAAGCATTAGTATTCTATTGATGCAATAGGAAAATAGTTCATGGGTGATTTGTGATGTGTAAGAATCAAACATGCCCCAATCTGAGGCATGGTGTTTCCAGTACCACTCAAATTTCCTCACATTTAATTGAAATGGATAGAATTTTAAGTGATAACAATAACATGCATATAGAAAACTCCCAGAATGCTTACTAATCATATTTATACATCCGAGAAACAATACATGGGTCATTTGTGATGTGTAAGAGTCAACCCCGCCTCAATCTGGGGCACGATGCTGCTAGTATCACTCAATGTGTCTCTCTTTTGTTTAAAATGGACAATATTTTAGGTAAAAACAATATAAATTTGGAAAACTGACCAAACATATTATGATTGTGTTGATACCTTATCACAAGTATCCATGGGCAATTTGTGACATGTACGAGTGAACCTCATATCAATCTGAGGCACGGTGTGGCCGGTACCACTCAACGTGCCTCAATTTTATTTGAAATGGACTACATTTTAAATTAAAACAACAACTAACATACGGAAAACCAACCAAACATATTCAAATTATGTTGATACTTTATGAAAATGATCCATGGGTCATTTTTGGCACGTAGGAGTCAACTCTGCCTCAATCCAAGGCATAGTGTGGCCAGTACCACACAAATTATCTCGCTTCTATTTGAAATGGACATGATTTTAAATGAAAATAACAACTTGCATATGGAAAACCGACCAAACACTTTCGGATTATGTTGATACTTTAGTAAAATGATCCATGGGTCATTTGTGACATGTAAGAGTCAACCCTGCCTCAATTTGAGGCATGAGGTTGTTAGTATCACTCGAAGTGTCTCTCTTTTGTATAAAATAGACACTGTTTTAAGTAAATACAACAGACATACAGAAAACCAACCAAGTGTATTCTGATAGTGTTGATACATTAGAACAAGGATCCCTGGGTCATTTGTGACATGTATTAGTCAACTCTGACTCAATCCAATTCACGGTGTGGCCGATATAACTCAATGTGTCTCATCATTATTTGAAATGGACATCATTTTTAGTGAAAACAACAACTAGCATACAGAAAACCAACAAAACACATTCATATTGTGTTGGTACATTAGGAAAACGATCCATGGGTCATATGTGACGTGTATGAGTCATCCCTGCCTCAATATGATGCACAGTCTAGCTGGTATTACACTTAGTGTCATTCCATTGTTTAAAATGGACACCCTTTTAAGTAAAAACAACTGGCATATAGAAAACAGACCAATCTTATTTGGATTGTGTTTATACTTTAGAAAATTTATCCATGGTTAATTATTGACATGTTCAAGTCAACTCTGTATCAATCCGAGTTATATTGTGGCTGATACCACTCTAAGTGTCTCACTTGTATTTGAATTGGACAACATTTTAAGTGAAAACATAAACTGGCATACGGAAAACTGACCAAACACATTCAGATTATGTAGATACTTTAGGAAAACAGTCCATGGGTCATTTTAGAATGTATGAATGAACCCTGACTCAATCCTAACCATGGTGTGGCCGGTAACACTCAAATTGTTTCTCTTTTATTTGAAATAGATGGGATCTTAAATGAAAACAACATCTTGCATATGGAAAACCAACCAAACGCTTTCAGATTTTATTGATACATCTAGAATATGATCACTGGGTCATTTTTGACTTGTACGAGTCAAACCCACCTCAAACCATGGCACGGTTTCAGGGGTATAACTTAAAGTATCTCTATATTGATTAAAATGGACTATGTTTTAAGTAAAAAATCAGACATTCGGAAAACTGAGAAAACATATTCTGATTTTGTTGATACTTTATCATAGGGATCCATGGGTCATTTGTGACATGTACGAGTCAACCCCGTCTCATTCAGAGGCATGGTGTGTCTGGTTCCACTCCAAGTGTCTCACTTTTATTTGAAATGGACCACATTTTAAGTGAAAACAACAACTGACATGCATTAAACCAACCAAAAACATTCAGATTAAGTTGATACATTATGACAATGATCCTTGGGTCATTTGTCACAGGTACGAGTCAACCTTGCGTCAATCCAAGGCATGTTGTGGCCAGTACCACTCATACTATCTCAATTTAATTTGAAATTGACATGATTTTAAGTGAAAACATCAACTTTCATACAGAAAACTGACCAGACATATTCGAATTGTGTGGATACTTTCACATAATAATATATGGTCATGCCTCACACAATCCACTTCTCATGTGAGGAACTCTTACCCCTCTTATAAAACACATAAAATTTATTATTCCAATCTCATCCTCAAATGGTGGGTTCTAGGACCCAAAAAAAGTCTTTTTGGGAACCCAATACCAAATACATAATTGAAAATTCATACCCACTACCCAAAATGGGGATTCATCACACATCACACACAGGAGACCAAATTAAAATTATGCACATACCCTGTATTCTAATTTAATAGTATATAAAAAACATGTAGGATATTCTAGTAACCAATATCATATGACGAGTTTGGACAATTTTTTCAACTAACACATCAGGAACCATTTATACATGGATACATAGTCATTAGCGGAATATTATCATCCCATGCGCTTCCAAAAACACATCCTAGGTCTAAGAACATGACCACTATCATTTTATATCTTATGTTTATCAAGATCCTTGTCCTCTCTATCCATGTTTTTCGGTTGGTTTTAAGATAGTCAACCCAAGACCATGAGTAAACATCCATTGTGCTTCCTATAACATGTAGGTTTTTCTCTTGTGTTATTGGTGTTGTGGATTGAGTGACGAATGAATTCTATATTATGAATACTATTATGGGTTTTATTGCTTTTCAATTCTAAATATCATAATTTTTGATGTATTTGATTCTGTCTATATTGGTAATAAATTTTATATTTTGAACACTATTATTTGTATTGGATTCTGGATGTATTTGATTTTAATTTTTTATTGGTATTATGGGTGTTATTTCATTTCAAATCCTCATGTATTGGATTGTGGATGGATTTGATTCTGGATTTTTCTCTTTTGTTATTGTTTGAGTGGGGAAAGAAATTTCTATTTGTAAATTTCTGAATTTTGGATGAATTTTAAACAACCCATGAAGCCTTTTTGATTCTTGGTGTATGTATTCTTTCAGGTCATGGAGAGAAGGTTGGAGGTGGCTGCTAATTGCTGCTGTTGTGGAGCTGGTGTGGAGGTGGCCACTTCTGTGGAGCTGTAGTATATGTATACCAACAGTTTTGAAACCCATTGGTATATCCTTTTGATATATATTATACCAACGCTTTATTATAACTGTTGGTATAAACATCTACCAACCGTTTTTAAATTCGTTGGTATATCCTTTTCAGTTATATTGGGCACTATATACCAACGGTTCTAAACTGTTCGTATAAGGGTAACATATACCTACGGTTTGTGAAACCAACGAAATTTCTCTTCCTTTAACAGATATAACAACGGTTTACACAGAACCGTTTGGATAATCGTATATGAATGGATTACTTGGACGTTGTTTGGGAAACCATTGGTATGTAATATACAAATGGTTTCCAAGCCTTTACCAACAGTTTAGAACGGTTGGTAATGTGTAAAATTCTAGTATTGGTAGTATCTTTGTTCCGGGTGTTAACTGATTCATTTTCCTTTATATGTTTTGTTACATAGGTAATTTTTTTATGGATATGATGTATTTGATCCATATTCATAATTATATAATGTTATTAATCATTATTTTCAACCATAAAATGAAAATTATTCATGAATATTTATGATGGGGAACTAATCTCACTGCGTTCCTGGAGATGGTAATCCATAATTACACACGACTGATATTATCATTAAATTGAAAGTGGAATCATATATTATTAAATGTTATATAATATATAAAGAATCATTAACATGTTATATTTATTATTTATATCAATTATACAATATTATTATACCCATCCAAATAATGAAGTGTTGAATCACAACTACACCTCGACTTGGAGACGGTAAGCCATACGTACGCATGTATGGTGACATTTTCAATCATAGGATGGATAAAATAATGAATATGGTCCTAAAATATTTATAATAACATCACAATATGAATACAGTACTGTTGTTTTTATTTTGGTATAGGAATATTAATTAAATGGGAAGTTGATAAATAAAAGAATATGAAAGAGGTGTTGAAATAATTACCTCTTCTTCGAGTTCTTCATTTTGATTTGATCGAAAGGTATCCTTATATTGGATTCTGAATAAAGGATGGAATATAGGATTAAATTAGGGTTGTTGAGAAGATAATTGGGAATGGGTTGACTGAGGCGAAAGGCATTGGAGGTGTGATTTCCAGAGAAGGGGAATACACATTTATAAGAGAGGAGAGGGTGAAACTTATGGAAAGCCAGAACTATTATACTATAACAAAATAATTTTCAATTTCTAATGGATCTAGAAGGATTTAATTCGTGGCTATGAAGGGGATGGGTTGAAAAAATCTCAACCAATAGGTTTTATATAGGTTTAGGTCACCATATTAACCTTATCTTTTATATTTAACTCTTAGTTTAATAATTTGATATTTTCCATGTCTATTTATATTTTTATATTATATGGTTAAAAAACATAATATAAAATTCCAAGAGAACTACAAGAGGTTAATTAATGACATTTTAATAGTTATATATGTCCTCTATCCAAATCATATTTTTTTAATATTATACAATTTAATAATATAGTGTTTTTTTGAAAACCCATTTATGTCAATTATGACACTACTTAGTATTTTTTTTTGTGAATGTCATAAAATAATATTTATTTCAAATAAAATAATTTAATAAACCCTAACATTCCATATAAATATATAAAATTCGTGGAATGCATCAAAATTATCAATTTACATTTGATTTGATATTAATAATACAGATTATTTTAATCACTTATTAATAAGGAAATTAGCGCATCATCATTGTGTCATAAATAAATTTAACTATATACTGTCTAATAATTATAAATAATGTACAATTCTATATTAAATCTCATTATCTATGCAAGGAGTAATTATATACTAATTTATCTTATGTTTAACCCAATATAAAAAATGTTTTAGTCGTGAAAAGTTGAATTTAAAACTATTAACTCTTCTTTAAATTAAATAATAATAATTTTCTTAATCAGATCCATGTTTGTCAAAAGAATCATATACTATTCCTAAGGTTGGTTTTGTGTGAAATAAACATATCCAATTGAAATAGAATATGTGTTATGGTAATTATAATATCATTTTTACCTTTCATTGCCCTATTTACTTTTAACCATGGTAAATAAAAATCAAATGTTACTATTCAAAAAAAAATTTCATCTTTTTGAACCAAATTTAACATAATGATGTTAGATGTGTCTCTCATATTTTTGAAATTCAACTCACAATAGTAGTAATATTTTGTTTTTTGAAAATTTCCAAATGCTCATAGAAGGTGGTTAATTGACGGTAAAAAGTTCAATAAAATTTTATATATCTAATATTATTATAAAATGACTCCAATTAATTACATTAAACATATATAGGTATTGTGTATATATTTTTACCTAATATAAATTTAAATAAAATAACTATTTATTAAAATAAAAACCAGTTGTAGAAGAAAACACAATGTTTTTTCACTATTCATCAAAAATTGAATGTTTTCATAAAAATACAAAAAATTATTAATATACTTATTTTGATATTCCAAATACAAAAATGAAGTCGTATTTGAAAAATAAAAATTATAATATTTCAAAAATTGGGTATTACTATTCATAATGGCTAGTTTGATTGGTCATGGGTGTTAGAACTCGAAGTGTCGTACAACACAAGCTATTTCATTATTCATATAGAAACGTATCATGATTTCTTGGGGTGTTACATTCTACTCACCTTCAAATAATTTTGTCCTCAAAATTTTCAGAATAGTACTACATTAAATGATTAATGTGGTTCTTCATCATAAATTCCTCGAGTTCCCACGTTACCTCTTCCATATTTTGATATCTCTATAGAATTTATACCCGACAAGTCACCTGGTTTCTCAACACTTGTTTCTATTATCCAGAATCGTGAGAGGCTCATCACAATAAAATAGATTGCCTTCGAGTTCTATTTCTTCATAGTTGAGTACATGTGTTTGGTCTGGCATGTATTTTCTTAACAATGATATGTGTAAAACATCATGAACATTTGAGATACTTGCTAGCTGTAATGTCTTAGAAATTCTGTATAATTTTTTTTTATTATATGAAATTTTTTCGAAACTATGTAATCTAATGTCGTGCGATTCCGAGGCCTAGAGTTCTCGAAATGATATTTCGTTGTATTTTTAATCTTTTAATAGCTTGCGTAAGCAGTTATCATAGAAAATTAGAATAACTCTTAAACAGTTACTCAGATAAGAAATATGAGTGCCATGTCGTGCAAAGGATGGCATGTTTAACCTAAGCACGACATAAGTTTAGTCAGTACAAGCCTATGGTGATAAAACCCTAAAATTGTAAAACCATTTATAAAATAATTAAACAAAGTTATTTTATTTTCCAAATTCTTATAACTCACAAAAAGTAACTCAGATAAAAAATTCAAGACAACCACTGAACTCGTGAGGGTATTCTTTCTTGAAGCATATACTAAATTTGGCCTCCATGGGCAACCAGAGAAAGATATTTTTTGCCACCAAATAAAATAATTAAGTGACAATTATTTTATTTTAAAATCCATACCATTTAAATAGTTATTCGGATAGGAAATATGAGGATACTGTTGTGTTCATTGGGAGTGTTTTGCTTAGGAAGAGTTGAACCTCGACAGGGATGGTACGATGGTGACTGTTAATAATTTTCCGAGCATTTTTTGGGTATGTTCTCTAATCCCATGAGTGGCATTCTGTAGAATTTAAACTGTACCTCGGAATTGAAATATGAGGACACTGTTGAACTCACATTGCTAATATTCTCATAAGGAGACCATCACCTTGACCACAATAGGTCAAGGGTGAATGTTATTTATTGTGTTGTACATGGGAGATAATAAAATAAAAAAAGTTTATTTTATTTTTGAAATTTATTCCTCCCAATTTTTTTGGTGGTGGGGACCACCCAAGCTTGAAAAATCCAAATTGTAAATTAGTGGTTGGGACCACCCCACCCTTGAAAATCCTCTTTAATGAGGGAGGTGGCTCTTTGTTTCTTTTCCAATTAATAGTGCCGACATCAAATTAATTAATGTTCCAACTATAATTAAATTAACAAAATAAATTTAATATGTTGACCTCTTATTTTCATTAATTTGTGAATGTGTTGGACGAGGGAGTGTTGGGGAGAGAATTGGAGGACATTCTCCAACAAAGGATGACCTCCAATGAATAATGTATTCTGAAAACAAAGAACATGGAGCCGACCTTGGTGTGTGGTGCGGGTGTGATGAACACTGACACTTCAACCACTTCGTCTACTTCCTCGAGCCACATCCATTGGAAAAATGAGGTAGCGGTTTTATATAAGTTGAATTTTTATTCAATTGATTACTCATATCAAATATTCATGATGATGATGGCCAAATGAACATGATCGTCATCCTGCACATAAACCTTGCTCCTATTTCTTTTTATTATTCAATGATTCTTCGTGCGTTCTTCAACAACTAATATTTATGGATGTTGGAAACATAGAATTTCATTAAGAACAATATATGGACATGGACCTCTCGACACAAGGATCATGAAAAAGATATCGCTTATTTTTTGGGACTGGAACGAAGTCGAAATGGGTCACGGAAGGAGGGGGCCAAATTTTTATTGATTCTGGAAACACGGAGTTTTGCTGAGAGTGATATATGGATGCAGAGCCCTAGACACAAGGATATCGAATAAGTAATCATTTAATTTTTTGGTCTTGGAACGAAGCTGCAATGGCTCACTAAAGAAATGGGTGGTCGGCACCCAGTCGGCCGTGAGGAAGGTGTGGAGGCTCGTGTCTGCACCGCCAAAAGAGCAAGAGGGCATGTACCATCAGCCGCAACGGAGCAGGGGCGGCCTACATCAGGCCCGCCGCACGACAGAGTGGCGGCATGCGTCCATGCCACCGATAGAGCAGGAGGCTGTGGCGGAGGGCGAAAGCGGGTGGAAACTATCCAACCTTTCAGCCGGTCGTGCCACACCAGAGGGTACCCCCTAGTAGGTCCTACATACCAGTAGTCAAACAGTCCACAAACTTTTTGGGAAGATCGGGGGGCACCTCCCCTGGGTGTTGGTCATGGAGAATCCCACCTCAGTGGACTGCTAGCTGAGCGGGCCGCGCAACAGCGGGCCATGCTGTAACGGGCCACGCCGCAGCGGGCCGCACTCAGCATGTCAGGCCACTGGGCTAGGTCAGGCCGTCCCCTTGATGGGCCATGCCTGCCAAGACCCAAGCCATCCAGGTCAATCCCAAATTGGGCCGAGTCGACCTGAACCAGTTCGGGTTATTCCAGGCTGGGTTCTGTCGGGTCGGACTAGTCCCAGGCCCATTTGGACCCTATTACTCCTTCGTGGAAATAACATGTGAACCGAGTGTCTGTTTGATGAACTATCTATGGTACCATATTCTTTGGACATAGACGGGTTTTTTGGATTACTCCACATGTGTTTTGGATATTTATGGGTGTGGCTGGTTGGATCGGACCCTATATCCAACCGGGCCCTTGAAGTAGAAACTCTAATAACATGCAGACCGGTTGTCTAATTAATGCGTCGTATGTTGTGTTGGGTACCTTTTGATGTGAAGGACCTTTGTGATACTTCATCGTGGAACATCAGGGATGTTGTGGTATGACTGATGGCTTGGGGAGCGGTTCTCACATGTGTGCTACATTCAAGACCCTTTAATTGGCTGAGATCTGATTACTAATGACCATTATGACTCAGACTGACTCAATATGCCCAGTGGTGAGCACCTCTGTGTGATGCGGAAGATCCATGGTGGGGAGCACCTCTGTGTGACATGGCAGACCCATGGTACTCAACATGATGAGTGCCTCTGTAGGCCATGAGAGGGAGCACCTCTCTGTGACGCGACAGACCCATGGTGTGGAGGGCCACTGTGTGACTCGGTAGACCCACTATACTCGACATGATTAGTACTAAAGTAGTCCAAAATTAGTGGTAAGCACCTTTGTGTGACGCGGTAGGCCCACTGTACTCGAGAGAGGAGAAGTTCTCAAGCAGCCGAGGTGTTCAATGATGTGACCGGGGAGGTTGCTTGTTACTACACATAGAAAAAATCCTACAATGACATGTCTTTACATTGGTATTTTTATTGAGGTTATGCTATGTGATACTTCACACTATTGATGTAACATTCATGGTCTACATCCCACGTTAATGAGATGAGTATAGCTTGATAACATAGATATATCTATGGGATTATACATAAGAATATTTGGGATCTTGCTTTGTGGCCTTTCCTCTGTGGAAATATAGTAGACCTACGAGGTCTCAAGGACCCTATTGAGTATCATTATACTCACCCCTGCATGGTCTACTCCCGCACCTTGTTGTTTTTGGTCTAGATGACAGACATCACTGATTGGGGATGAGGGTGCCAGGACTAGAGGTAGCTCAGAGGTGGACATTAGACGAGGTGTACCGTAGAGACGAAATTTCGAGAGCTATGCCTACCATTCAGGTAGGATCCTTGGAGGGTGTTTATAGGATTTGTTTTCAGTTTTACTTGTAATTTTCAGTTTACATGTACTTTACTGTTGGACAGGTATCCTGGCCCCTTTTATGTTTTTTACACATCCTCTTTACAATAGAGTTTTAATTTGAGATTGTATCCTACTTTGTGCATAGTTGTGTGAGTTTATAGGTTATAATGGCAATGCCTTCCCATTTTTAGTGAATACACCTTTCGGTGTTATTCGCCAGCCCCTGGCTTATGGAAGGGGTGCTTGGGGTAGTCGCAGCACGGGCCCTAAGGGACGGGTCGTGACAAATTGGTATTAAGGGATTTTGATTCTACTGAAGAACAAGAAACTCTTATCTTTTCTATGTTGAAATACTTTTCAGTGTGTCGAGTGTGGTTTTTAGTTCAGGGAGTCCAGTATTGGTGTGGTGACCAACATATCCATACACTAGGATCCAGAAGTCTGATTTCTGACTCAACCAATAAAAACACTGATTGCATATGTTTTTTTAAAGTTTTTATTTTTTATTCCTTGGAGTCAGCTCACTAGGTATAAAATAAAAACTATGGAACATGTTTTCTTTATCAGTATATCACCGCTTTGACAGCCACCCATGTGTCCTGAGAGAGTACGTGATGTCTGCCCACTGAGAGACGAGGCCTAGGTGTAGGGACCTCTTATGGTGCTATCAACATCGGGTGGTGTACTAGTAGCACCACTACCCATTGGGAAGCTGATACCACTAGCTCCACCTGTAAAGGATGCATGCCGACTAATCCTGTTGCATGAGTTCCAGCAGTAGAGTCCTCTGAGGATTCTAGGCAAGATAGATTCCAAGGAAGCTAAGGACTTGCTGGAGGCTATGACTAGAGTTTTCCACTTATTAGAGACCCTATTATAGATGGTGGTGATCCTAGCATCTAGTATTTTCCATTGAGTGACCATGAGGTTGGTACACAGTGATGAGGCTTCATTAAATGGATAGTTTCCCAAGATAGTACATTTTGGTTGTTTGTAAGCTATATCACTACCCGTTGGTAGCAGTTACAACCGGTGATACCAGTAGAGTACACATTTAGTCATTGTTCCATACATGAGTTTCAGTATCAGATACCCCTCGGATTCTGAGGTGAGCCCGACTCACAGGCTGCTAAGGACTAGCTTGAGGAGGTGGTTGGGAGTTCTCTAGAGATTCTACAGCATCGGTAGGACGACATGTCGGTAGTTGAGTACTCATCGAGGCATACCGACCATTCCTAATACTCAATGAATATGATACCATCAATCCTTCAAGTCTCATACTTCCATGTGTGGTGTATTTTAGTATATCCAAGTCATCACTATTATTCTATGCATTCTTACCTATGTTAGGGTTCCTAAGAGAACCATTGTTGTTGGATGTTCTTTTCCTGAGTCTATACATCCATTGAATGATAAAGTTGGGAAAGATGAAAACTGGAGATAGTCTCAAAGACTTGTGCATGTAAAAAATTTTCTGGAAGAAGAAGTGATAGGTAAAGATGAATCTGTAGTGCTACAGATGCGGATGTAGAGCTAGGAGAGAAGCATGAGGTGGTGTACATTTCAACATGTTATAACCACACCCATAATTGTTCTTATTTTACTTTAGCCAATGAGCCTTGTTAATATTGTTTTATTTTTACCGGGGTTATATAAACAACCCCACAAAAATTTTCTTTTGATGTCTCAATATTTCCTAAATCATACAAAATGTATGTTTAGGGATCTGAGACTCGACTTTTTTTCATAGTACCCTTTATGGGTTCCCAATTTAATGAGTACAATGCCTTTTGTTTTTGGTAGTTTAAAGACATGCATGTTGGATTATATAAGGGATAATATTTAAGGTCAAAGAGATTTGACCAAATGGATGATATTGACTCAATTCTTGATAATTGTTTTGGAAAAATATTACCATATTCAGGTATGGAGGGGTAAAATTGTAAACTGTGACTGCAGACATTATTAGTATGAGGAATGGAATTGGAAAAGAGCTAAGAGTCATTATAGGAAGTATTTTCTAAGAATTAAGTTGCCACTACTTGACCAACCAGTTATGGGGGCTGAATTATGTAGCGCCAACTAGGGCATAAGCTGCATAGTCAAATAGTATAATCTATTGCGCTGATAGGTCTGTTATGTAGACAACTTATGAAAGGACACCTAAGGGAACGTGCTGCATAGTCAAAAAAAATAACTCTCAGAAATTTGAGTTTCTATTCCTAATAGAAAAAGAATGTTTTATATGGATTCAAATTTTACAAATCCTAGATTCCACTTTATGGAGAAATTTACTCAAATATAGAGAAGATAATTCCAATTATAATTGTCATAGAATTGGAGGAATGTTAATTCTACGATGGTTTGACACAAATGTATAAAAAAAGATCTCTTTTTTTTAAAATCATATGACTAAAACTTGAGATAGAAACATTATATGACATAATATTTTCAGATCATGAAAAAGAGTAAGGAACAAAAATGTTATGGACGAAATTTTTTTAGATCCTTACATATTGTCATTAGGACCTATTGGGACAAAAGAAGCTTCTCCTATGAATGAATTTACCACTACATGACAAACCTGTTATGGGGGATGAATTATGCAGGGCCAACTGTGGAATAAACTGCATTGTCAAATAGTAGCATCTTCTGGGATGACTAGTCCGTTGTGTAGACAACATATGCAAGGCCACCTAAGGGCACATGTTGCAATGTCAGGAAAACGATCTCTCAGGTATCATATATTTTGAGACTAGAAGTCAAGAAAATGTTTATGGATATCATGAATATTATTTGTATAATGTTGTGGCTGGGTCCTGAATTGAGATTCTGGATGTCACTACATATCTCATTAGGATGATAATCAAGCCACACATAGTTCATGAAATACATTCTAACATCATGCAGGACGAAAGAATGGAAGATCTTAGTTTAGGGTCATAGAACTCAAACCATAGTGAGGGAGACATATCGTGCATTTTTTATAAACCTGATGTGAATAAATACCAGGGTGTTCCATATCACACAATGTGCTCCCAGGGGGACTTTTCAGCCAAGTGACCGAAATTAGAGTTTGGGGTTAGGCCCAAAGGCTCGAGGCTGGACTCGAGGAATGCTATAACATTCCTACGTATCCCATGAGGATTGGAATCAAGCCACACACATTTATTGAAATACCCTTTGTACAGATTTGGTTCATACATATGATGGGTAAAGGGGACTTTATTAAAATTATGGTTGGACCCAAGATGAAAGACTTGGGTGTCACTACGTATATCATTAGGATGTGAATCAAGCCATACATAGTTATTGAAATATGAAATAGTTGAAGACCATGTTGATGATGATTCCTATCGAGTGAAGGTATCAGGGATTGTTGTATTTTATTGTCATACCTAACAAATTTACATATAGTTCATGGTCATATGCATTGACCAGTGCTATGCAATTTAATTTCTTGTAGCAAGGACAATGGGGAACTCTATTGTTTAACGTCATATAGTTAGGACGATGGGACATATACAGTTTAACGTCATGTAGGATGAATGTGAACTGATATGAATATGAAATTTGATGGGGGATTCAAGGTTCAACATCGTATGGGATGGAGGTGAATCAATGTGAAGAATGTGGTTTTTGGATTGAACCATAGGAGGTTGCCTACGTACCCAGCCTAGGAGGCAAGGATCAAAGTCCGCATAGTTCAATTGAGAGGGATTTGGCGATCGGGGTGTACTTGAAGACAGAAACCCGAAGATGATGTTGTGACATAAACATGGTTAGTGGCCCAAAGAAGATGTCATGGTCCAAACATACTCTAAGATCACGTTAGTCATTCTCGGTGTGAGAAACAAGAACCAGAAACAGACCTGACGATCATGTCGTGAAGGATGCGACCATAATGATAGTGTTGGGATTATTCATTATTTCCTACCCGGGGAATGCATGTAAACAGTGTTTAAAAAATAATTGTGCATCTGTTGATCATAGTTTAATGTCATGTTTCACAGACTAGGGGTGCTTGTCTATTTAATGTCTTACAGCTCGGACGATGCACAGTTTAATGTCAGGTTGGACAATAGAGGGGACACATTTTAACACCATGTTTGACTACAGGGGCGGCTATGTAGTTTAATGTTTTGTATCATGGGAAATGGGTTTATTTGTGTTACACAAAATACTTCATCAAAAATCATTCATTGGATGGAGTTGTAATGAGTTCTCCATCCATTGAGATTAAAGAATAAGTTCCATTGGGGTAAACCCAGTGTATTGAGTAAGGGCCTTCCCACTATAGCTCAATCATTGGAGGTTTCATTCCAGATATAATTGGGTTTCTGAGGACCAATACCAATTATCATTTAATTAATGGAAGAAGACAAACTTTTTAATGTATGATCCTAATGTTCGATTTTGATTGACTTTTAAAAGGTGATTTGTGCACAATCTGTTTTCATCTAGTCATTCCAATTCATCCAATTGGTTTTGAGATTGATCATCTGCAGATAACTGAAAAAAAATGGTGACTCTATGAGAAGGTAATCGGACTTCAATAGGAAATACTGATTCCGTTCCATATACCAATGAATATGGAGTTGATTATGTAGCAGTGCGGGTGGCAGTACGATAATCCCATAGTGCATGAAAAAATTTATCAGGACTTGACTTCATTTCTCTATCCACCATCTTTTGAAGTATATTTGAGAAAGCCTTGTTGAAATCCTCTACTTGACCATTGGCCGCTGCATGATACCGAGATGATGGATGGATCTGATATTATATTCTTGATAAAATTTTCTTACCTCGGATGAACAAAAGTTGGTTCCATTATCTGTCAATATGGAATGAGGAACACCAAATCTGGTAATGATGCTGGACTTGAAAAAGATAACAAAGCCTTTAGAACATAATTATTTGAGAGTTATAATCTCTTCTCATTTGGAAAAGAAGTGAGTAGAAGTAAGAATATACTTAAACTGCATAGTTTTTGTCAGATGATAAGGTCCTACTACATCCATTCCCCATGTAGAAAATGGCCAAGATTATTTATCCGCATGATGCAACTCCGAGGATTGATGAATGAAGTTGGTACATACTTGGAAGGAACAAAACTTCATAGTGAAAACAAAAAAATCTTGTATCATTGAAGGACAAAAAAATCTAGGACTTTGAATTTGATAAAACAGACTATGTCCAGACTGTTGGGTACCACAAACTCTTGCATGTACTTCATTCATGATCACCATAGTCTCTTCACCATCAATAAATATGAAGATAATTCCATCAATACATCACTTTTATAGAATTATTTGGTGATATGGGCTATCATAAAGAGTAAAATTGACCACATGTCGCTAGACATGTTCTTTCCCGGCTCTATCAGGTGGGAGTGTCCCATTTTAAAGGAATTACATGATAGGAGTCATTAATCCTGTACTATAACCATATGGTTTAGAATGGGACTGATTTCATTTATTTCCTATGTTCTTATTTGAACATAAGGTGAAACTATATGACAGTGGGAAATAGTGATGATGGTTTTGTCCCGATCTGGATCTACTAGGGTTGTGGCTACAATAGCCAGTGCATCAGCATGGGAATTTTGTGATCTCGGGACATAAGAAAATGTCAGTTCCAAGATAAATTCTGCCATTAACACTCTGAAATAATCACACAAATGGATTAACTCTTCTTTTCAGTCCACTGTTAGGTGACTCCCTTCTTCATTAATTTGGTGAAAGGTAATCACTTTCCTACCAAATTGGAAATGAAACACTGAATATTGGCTAGGTGTCCTTGAAGTCCTCTTAATTCCATAAATTTCTAGGAGGTGACATGTCAAGGATTGATTTTGACTTCTTAGGATCAAATTTTATACCATGAAGGCACACAATAAAGCGGAGAAATTTTCCTGAGGTTACCCCGAAATCACATTTCAAGGGGTTCATCTTTAAATTATGCTGTCGAAGTTTGTTGAATATGAATTACAGATCGACCAAGTGATCAGAAAGTGGTCTAGATTTAACCACCAAATCATCCACATAAAATTCATCAACTTTCCTTAAAAATGGTTTGAATATATGAGGAAGGGCATGTTGATTTGTTGCACCTACACTCTTCAGGCCAAAGGGAATTACTCAATAGAAAACACACCTTCAGGAGCTATGACAGCTATAGACTCCCCATCTTTCGGGCCCATTCATATATAATTGTACCCAGAATTACTATCCATGAAGGAAAGAGCTTTATAGCCACCTGTTGCATCAATGAAGAGTTCTGTGATCCAAACTAGAAAATCATCCTTGGGATAATGCTGATTAAGATTTCTGATGTCAATGCGAACTCTAATTTTTCCATTCTTGTTTTTCACAGGGACAATATTATCCATCAATTTGGGACATTTAACTTCTCTGAAAAAGTTATATTTGATAATCTTATCAACTTTATCTTCAATTTTGGAGGCATAATTTCGGTGTGTTCTTCTTGCGACTTTCTTGAATCCTTGATGTTCTTCTAGAAAACCCAAATGATGAGTGGAAATATCCGGATCATGACCTATCATTTTTGTATAATTCCATGAAAATACATCTCTATTTTTATTTAGAAATTATCTATATATTTCGTTCTCTTCAAGATTCATGGCAACACTAATTAAACTGGTGCGTGGATCTTCTTTTATACCCTGATTTATTTATCTGTGTTCATCCGCAGTGGAGGAGATACCCTCTTCAAATGCCGGAGGAGAATTCCTTAAATATTACTCTTCTACTTCTTCAATTTGTGTTACTTCTTCTAATTCTACTTGCATTGTATATTATGAAGAATAATTTCCATGATCAGGGGAAAAGATAAAATTTGAACATCTTGAAGAAGAGGATGCCATTTCTGTCCTTATTGGCGATGTAGGTTCTTCCCGAGGTAATAAATAGGAGTTGAGGGATTGAGAATCAACATCATTATTTTCCTATGATATTGTTATAACTTCATCTGGCCTGGTTGATGAAGTACAGAATCACTAGATTAGAGTGGATGAAATGAAGACATGTCTATTTAATCTTTCAACACTACATGGAAAATCAACAATTTCTCCCATGTTGTCTATCTTGGTTGACATAATTGATGTTTTGGAAGATTCCATAAGAGTGTTTGGATATTGGCCTATCCTATCAATATGAATGATAGACACCACATAATCTGTAATAACATGTATGAATGAGTTTACTGGAATCTTTTCCAAACCATTTAGAGCATTATTTTTGGTAACCTCCATTGTCATGGATTTTTCCTTTCCATCCATGTGATTGAATAATGCCTAAATGTGATGAGATTCACACATTTTTAATGGGGCTTTATCACCTTAAATGTCACAATTTGACCATTGAAACAATATTTGAGACATTGTTTGAATGATGAAGGTATGGATGCATTTAGATTTTTCCAAGGTCATACATAAAAAATGTTGAAGGTTTTGTCATGAAGAACAACCATGAAATATGAATTAAACAAAAGGTCTCCAAAATGAGTTCTGAGTGTAATCTTTCCTAGTGATTCTTGTTCATTATTATCATATCATTGAAACAATATTGTAGAAGGAGTTTTAACAAAAAACGAAGCTCGGTCTCTCCCCTGCGTGAGAGTCTCTCTCTCCTATATTTTCTAGGGTTTCAGTTCCGCGGCCGTTTCGTTTTCTCGGCGGCGCCGCTTCTTCTCGCGTGTTTCGCGCTTCCGCCTGAGGTTTGCGCCACGCGATCGTTCTTCTCCCTGTGTTCTGGTTATCCTTCTCTCCGGTGTTCCCCCCCTCTTCCCTCCTTTTGCTTTTCCGGTTTCCCCTGGCTTCCCTCGCCGCCTGTGCCTCGGCTTCCGCCGTCTGTGTCTTGCAGAAAAGCGGGGCCAACCCTCGTCCTCTGCTGTTCTCCGAACCCGGGGTTGGTCCAGGTTTCCTCCGGGGCTCTGCGCTGCCATCCATCGCCCCTCCCCCCTTATCGGCTTCTGATTTGGGTGAGGAATCGCTTCGCTTGCTCCTCCCTTCCTCCTTTCCCCCGGTTCCAGATCTGGGCGCCTCTGGTCTGGTTCTTGAGACTTCCCAAACCCGTGTTTTCCCCTTTCCCCTTTTTTTCTGTTGTTCTACCTGCTTGCGTGAAATTTGTGCTGACTGACGACGGACCACTGAGTCCTCGCTACGCAAAGCGGCTCTCGCAGAGTTCACTATCCCGCGAAGTTCTCCCAGCTTCCGCGAAGGAGTAATCGCGAAGGTGTGGTCGCTCCCCTAGGCGAGGAGGGAGTGGACGTGAAGACGAGTTCCTCGGCGCGCAAGCTGGAGCACCTCGCAGCCTGCCAGTGTTACCCAGCGCGAAGGAAATTCCCAGTGCACAAGTTGTAGCGCGAGGGGACTTGCGCGCAAGTTGAAGCGCGAGTTGAAGCGCGCAAGTTGAAGCGCGAGGGGACGTGTGCAAGTAGAAGCGCGAGGGGGCTAGCGCGATTTTTGTCTGTATTACCCAGCGCGTTAGTTTTTACCGCGCAGGGCGGGTTGTGGAGTGAGTTTGTCCCCAGCGCGTTCCTGTTGGCCGCGCAGGTCTTGGTGCGGATGGTGGTCTTCCCTTTCTTGAAAGATTGGGTCGTGTAGAGCTGGCACGGAAAGAATCAGTGGTATGGAGCTTCCAGGCCGCACCTGACTGGAGGAATTTTTTCGGGTTGTGCCGGAACAGAGACATCGTGAGGTCGGGCCTGACCTGTGCGAATTATTGTTCAAATCCGGTCTGAGATACTTTTTGCTGATTCCTGGAGGTCTGGAAAAATTGCGATTCTCCTGGCCGCGTAGCTTCGGTTGTGAAGAACTAGCTTGCGTTGGTTCGGACTGAGCCGGAGTCTCGGGGTCGGGGACCCCCTCTGGGCCTGACTCCCCTTGGATAGCGGACCTCTGTTTGGCCTTTCCCTCCCTGGGAGTTTTACGTGGCTCTCAACATGGAGACGGCTCTGCTGAACCAATGGAAGAACCTCACATTAACCGACAAAGAAAAAGAGCCACTCGCAGCCCGTATAAATGAAGATAACACTTTGACAAAACGAATGGCTTTATTAGTGGTCGGAAGACTGGCGACCAAGACACCTTTTAATCTAAAGGCCCTCAGGACCACTCTTCAAAATCTCTGGAAATTGGAAGCTGGAGTAGCCATCCGGGAAATTGAGAATAAACTCCTTGTTTTTGAGTTCTTCTGCGATAAAGACAAAGATAAAGTCCTCAGAGGACGACCTTGGTCCTTTGATAATCATCTCATCCTGATGGAGGAATTTAAAGGGGGTGACGAGATTCAGAATTGCACACTTACACGATCCCCGTTCTGGATAAGAATTAAAGGAATACCGTTCCATGGGAGATCAACACAGGTGATGAAAGAAATTGGAGACCGGATCGGCCATTTCCTAGAATGGGATTGCTCGGACCCAATACAATGGGGCCCCTGGGTTCGAATAAAGACTGAGATCGACGTGTCTGAACCCTTAATGCGAGGTATGTTCCTAAAAATTGATGATTCCAACACCTGGATCTCGTTCGAATTCGAAAAACTACCAATCTTCTGCTTCCTTTGCGGACGTATCGGCCACATGGAGAAAGCGTGTGGGGCAAGGCCAGAGAATTCCACCGAAACTATTACCTTTCAATACGGTCCGTGGCTCCGGGCCAAAACACACAGAGAGGCATATATCCCTGAGGCGGAGAGACAAATTGATCGGGACCGTCTCTTTGCAGCCCATCTAAGGCGACCGGAATCTGAACAACCTCCTATCATAAGGATGGGACCACCTGTCTTCCCTAAAGAACCCCCGGCTGAACCTAGGGGAAATGGAAACGCCTCCCAAGCGATTATCGTCAGATGTAATGATGGGGCTCGGCAAGACAGTCACCTGACTCAGGGTATCACAAAATCCGACTTCGCTTCCACAACACCGGATTTAACGGTCCTTACTTCAACTGGGCCGCTTCCAAAACCAAAATAACCTCCAGAGAAATGTCCGAGGCAGGAACATGTTTTCTTGGATCCGCCTGAAGCTGAGCAGAGTCCAAAGCGGTTCCCAACTGATGCCCTTCTGCAAGCCGATTCTGGGATGACTGAAGCCTCACCTCGAGGACATGTTACTCGTGGAACCTGGAGAAGGGCACGTGGTGGTGGTAAAGGCGATTGTCCAGGGAATCCGAAATCAGGAGATCTGAAACGGCAAAGCGAGTCCAGTGGTATGTACACCAGTCTTCCCAAAAGGAGGAAAGCATCAGGTACGTCATTTACCCCACAAGAGACAAAGGCGGAGGCGGGCCAGGCCCGGCCCCGCCTAGAGCAATGATTGTGTTATGCTGGAACTGCCGTGGGCTTGGCAACCCACGAACGGTTCGTATGTTTCAGCGCCATTACGCTCAAAGTCGCCCTGATATGGTTTTCCTGTCCAAAACCATATTGGATAATAAGGACATCACAAATCTTGCCCTAAAATGCGGTTTCCAGGGCTGTTTCCCGGTCCCCCGACAGGGTCATTCAGGGGGATTGTGTCTGCTCTGGAAGGATAATGTCGATGTTAGGCTCCTGTCTTTTTCCCAGCGCCATGTGGCTGCTTCCATTTGTGATCCCCACAACCCCACGTGGACTTTTGTGGGCTTCTATGGCTGGCCCTCCCAGTCTGAAAAGTGGAAATCTTGGGATCTTCTTTGCAAACTCCGTCGTGATCTGCCAAGCCCCATTCTGTTTGGAGGGGACTTTAACGAGATCCTTTTCCAGAAGGAGAAAATTGGTGGAGCTATGCGCTCCTCCACGTCTATGTCTGATTTTAATGATGCGATCCTTAAGGCAGATCTGATGGACCTGGGTTACACGGGTAATCCCTTTACATGGTTCCGAGGCAGATATGATGGAACCCGAATCGCTGAACGTCTGGATAGATTCTTCGGCTCAATGGACTGGATGAGCCTCTTCAAAATGTACCATATCAGACATCTCTCGTTCAACTGCTCGGATCACTGCCCAATTGTCATTAACTGTACCAATAATGAGCACGTTACTAGTTCCAGGAAACCTTTCAGATTCGAAAGCTTCTGGTCAAATGATCCTGAATGCGAGGCGGTTATCCGTTCAGGCTGGAAGAATGGGCAAGCGGATCTGAGAACCAACCTTCTCCGAGTAGCATCTGATCTGAAGACATGGAGCGACTCTAAATTCCGCCATCCGGACCGGCACTGCAATTTTCTTGAAAGGAAGATTGGCTATCTTCTTAGCAAACCCCCGTCTTGCAGCATTCTCTCCAGAATAAGTGAAACCCAACGAGAGCTGGATGTTGCCCTGCGCAATAAGGAAGGATTTTGGGCTATGCGAGCGCGTGATATTCATATAGCTGAAGGGGACGCTAATACCTGTTATTTCCACCAGAAGGCTTCAGCAAGACGCCGGAAAAACTTTATTTCTGGCATTCTTAATTCAGATGGTAGTAAAGTGTCTGACCCAGGGGGAATCCAAGAAGCATTCCTGAGCCATTTTCAGAAACTCTTCTCTACAGGCCATTCTTACATTTCTCCTGAGATTGAGGAATGCATCAAACCTGTGATTTCTGATGATATGAACAGACAACTTTCTAAAGATGTGACGAATGACGAGACTCTTAAGGCCTTAAAGAAAATCCACTCTACGAAAGCCCCGGGACCAGACGGATTCCACGCCCTCTTTTTCAAGAATTACTGGCACATCATCGGTCCAGACTTTTGCAATTTAATGCGGGATATTTGGGCGGGGAAAACGGACCTGTCTCCTCTTAATGATACTATTCTTACTCTCATTCCCAAGATGAAAAATCTGCAAGGGGTGTCGGACTTTCGACTGATCAGTCTGTGCAATGTCTCGTATAAGATCTTCTCGAAGATCCTGGCGAATCGGTTGCGTCCTTGGCTACCCGACGTCATTTCTGAGAACCAAAGCGCTTTTGTGGCAAAAAGGTTAATCACTGATAATGCCATTATTGCTCATGAAATTTTCCATTCCATGAAAACACGTACACGAGCAAAGAGAGGGATCATGGCGTGGAAATTGGATATGGCTAAGGCCTATGATAGAGTGGAATGGAACTTCCTGGAATTTGTGATGCTCAAGATGGGTTTCTGCACCAAATGGATTGCCATGATCATGCAATGCGTCTCGTCAGTTTCCTTTTGCATTAATGTCAACGGGGTGCTCACCCGAGGCTTCTCCCCATCCCGTGGGCTTCGCCAGGGAGACCCTCTTTCACCCTTCCTTTTTATTTTAGTGGCTGATGTGTTTTCTAACCTCCTTTCCAGGGCAGCCTCGCTTTCCATAATCCATGGGGCGAAAGCGTGTCGCAAGGGCCCTCCGATATCCCACCTCTTCTTCGCTGATGATTGCCTTCTTTTTTCTCGAGCTACCCCTAATGAGTGTACTGCAATCTGCCAGGCGATACAACAGTATGAACGGGCTTCAGGACAAATGATCAATCAGAGTAAATCAAAAATTTCTTTCAGCTCTGGAGTTCCCCAGCCGAAAAGAGAAGATCTCTGCTCTTAAGCACGCATTCCTGGGGTCGATAAGCACCAGAAGTATCTTGGGCTCCCGACGGTGGTTAGACGGTCAAAGAAAGAAATCTGTTCAGCTATTGTGGATCGAATTGAAAGAAAAATACAAGGTTGGACCCCTAAAAAAATCTCCAAGGCCGGCAAGGAAATCCTCATCAAGGCGGCACTTCAATCTGTCCCCAGCTATTTGATGTCTATTTTTAAACTCCCTGACTTGGTGCTTTCAAAGATTCAATCCAGTACATCTAACTTTTGGTGGGGACGAAAGGATGGAAAAAATAAAGTCCATTGGATCGCCTGGTCTGCTCTCTGTCAACCAAAATCTGAAGGCGGAATGGGCTTCCGGGACCTTTCTCTTTTTAATGATGCTTTGCTGGCTAAACAAGGTTGGCGTATGATTAATAACCCATCATCCCTATGCACGCGTGTTCTCCGGGCTAAATATTTCCCACATAAGGATTTTATGGACTCCCATCTTGGCTATCGACCCAGTTTTCTCTGGAGAAGCATTTGGGGCGGTCGTAATCTTCTGAGGAAAGGTCTCGGCTGGAGGATTGGGAATGGTTCTACGGTCAAGATTTGGACCGATCCTTGGCTTGTTGATCAGACAGGCATGAAGGCGTCATCCCCTATTTTTCCAGGTTCCGAACATGCCACAGTCTGTTGTCTTTTTGATGATCAAGGGGCGGGATGGTGTCTGGAAAAACTCTTCTCCTGGTTTAATGAGAGGGATAGGAGAATTATTCTGAGTATTCCCTGTGTGTCAGACGCAGGGCCAGATCATCTCTACTGGACAAACGACAGCTCAGGTGAGTATACAGTGAAAGCTGGCTACCGGCGAGCTCTTTCTGCTCAGATTTCAGAAGGAGATGCGAGGCCCTGGACATCAATTTGGAAGCTTAATGTTCCCCCTAAAGTTCGCTTTTTCTGGTGGCAGGTGTGTACTGGTATCCTCCCAACTAAGAGCCTCCTTGTCTACAGACACTTTTCAAACGACAACTCTTGCCCTTTCTGCCCTTCTGAGACTGAATCCCCTTTCCATGCTCTAGTTCAATGTCCCGGGGCTCAGGAGGTTTGGAATGGCTGGGGATCAACTTTTGAGCTGCTTCTGGACACCGCCTCAGATCTTACATCTCTCCTGATGCGATGGTGCTCCTCCTTTTCGCCGGCCAAAGCAGGCGCCCTGTGCATTTTGGCTTGGATTATCTGGAATAGGCGGAACGTGGCCATTTTCAATCATTTCCGGAGGCCCCCCAGATTTTGGATTGACCGGGCATTGTCATGGATTGCGGTTTGGAAGAACCACCCTGAACAACAAAGACTTTCCACCCACCCTCCTCTTCCCCAACATTGGTGCCCCCCACCGGAAGGGATTTTTAAGATCAATGTGGATGCCTCTCTCCCTAAGGATGGCCCAGTTGGACTAGGTTTACTGGCCCGAGACAACCTGGGAAATCTTATCGCTGCCAAATACGAAGCACATTATGCACTTTGGGAGCCCTCAGTCGCGGAGGCCGCCGCCATCCTTGCTGGATTAAACATCGCAAAAGATTGCGGTTGGGATTCCATTCACATCGAATCCGACTGTCTCACTGTAATCAATGCCATCAATCTCACTGATGGCGGGCTTCAACCTTTCGGTCCCATTATCCGGTGTATTCACTCGCGGAGACAAGGCTTCAATTCCTGCAATTTCTCATTTAGTAGAAGGGAAGCGAATGAAGCCGCTCACAAGATGGCAGGCATTGGCCCTCCCTACGAGGATTTTCTTTGGCTCAATCATTTTCCATCGTGGTTATGCTCCTGTATTTCTGCTGATCTCCATCATTAATGGATCCGTCTTATTTTGTTGCCAAAAAAAATAAATATTGTAGAAGGAGAAAAATCAGATTCTGTGAGTCACAATAGATGATGTGCACGAATTGGGATGAGGTTGACTCCTGATCCATTATCAATGAATGATCGTTGGTTGTTTTTGTCATTGACTTTTCTAGATAGATACAAAGGTCTGATATGTCCCTGTACAACATCATCTTCATCTTTATCTATAAAAGATATTACTCCATGCCATTTTGAAGGATAATTATATATATGGTAGACCACAGCCACAACACTTTAAGTATCGAATTCCTTAGGACTTGATGAATCCTCAATATGCGCCTCATGAAAATATTTTGAAAGATTCAAGGCATCCAGAATTGATAACCTTTCCATTACATGGGCCAGATGTATCATGATATCATACTTTGGTTCCAAAGGTCAGCATCTCCCATCATGTAATGGTATTTTAGGTTCCTTTGATGTTTATTCTTTGGCAGTAGATGCATCCCATATCAGGGCATGAATTGGAAACACTCCTGGATTCGGTAGATTAGAAAAACTAGGGTTGTCTATTTGCTGAGAGGAAGAAGGTGTAACCTCTAACTGGTCTTCAAAAATAACTGTGTCATGATCAAATATTCCATGTGTTTAAGATATTTATTGTTCATGTTGAGCCCATTGAAGGGATTTTCCACATGTTTCTACAGTATATAAAGTTATTGTAGGGGTTGGATTGAAATAATGGCATCTAGAATATCAACCTCTTCCCCTGTATCCAAGACCTCTGTCTCTTCCTCTTATTCATCTATTAATTATAGGGAACTTAGTCTCATCATGATCGAAACTGTCACCGACATAGGGATCCGTTAAATGAATCATGTTAATATAACAAAAGATCATTTCTTTATCTGATGATGATTCTGCCTGATGAACTAGTACTGGCTGTGCCGTTTGGTGGGGCGGTGCCTGTTCTTTTGAAGTAGATGGCCTAAAATCTTCCAGAGTCAAAGACAACTTTGGCATTGGAACAAGCTCACCTTATTCTTACTTCTCTTCTTTCTTAAAATTATGCCACTTCATTGATGATTTTCTATCTAATGTAGGGGGTTTTACTGTGGTAGAAATATCAGAAGACATGATTGGTTGATTAAATTGTGTTTGTAAAATGACATGAGTTCGATTGATCATTTTCTTGACCATCCAATACTCATATTTCTGTGCATTTTTACTTTTTAATTTATGGCACTTTCCTTCATTATCTATATTAGTAGAAGTAACACATTCTAACTGGGTGGAGGAACCTTTCAGTTTTACTTTCCAACAGTCCACTATCTATTTTATGAGTACTTTGATGAAAAAACACTCCTGAATGGGATTCCCCATCATCTGATGAAATAGGAAATAGTTGGGGAGGTCTTCATCTACTTCATTGTTCAATATTTTGGGCCTTGGAAAATGAACCAGATTATTTTCAAGAGCCAAGAAGTAGTTACCATGAACGTGTTCATTCCGGAAAGAATAAACGTTGTTCTTTAAATCCTCAAACTGTTTCCGCCGTTGATGTTTTTGTCATCTCAATGAGGTGGCCATTGTTGATGACACTAAAAAGGGGAAACCCATCTATATGATGAAGGTTTTGAAGTGGAAGCATGTATAAGTTCTTGTTAAAGTTTAACTATATTGTCTCTGATTCCTTATTCTCCTTCTCAGAGCTAATAGAATTAAAAGAGTTTTAGCCCTAGTCTCTATAATAGAGTCTTTGATCTACTGAGCGATTGAAGTAAGGTCTCAAAACCCTCTTGTGTATTTCAATGGTATAAATGGTTTGTTTAATTCTTCATGCACATTTTCCACACATATTGGCAACAACACTTCTTGAGGGAGTGATAAACTTAAGGAATATGGTTATCCCTTCTAGCGACCAATGAAATATAAAACTCTTTCATTTTACCTTTTTTCACAATTTGTAAGATCAAGAATTATCTTCTTTGATAATGTTGACCTTTATTGATGAAGGAATACTTGAAAAAGATCTTCCCACCCAGTAATTGACTGAGATTGTAAACATGTAAACCAGAAAAAAGGAGTTCCTTGTAATGAATACACAAAACACCTGAGCTTAGCTGCTTTTTTGTTCTTTTGGAGTTCCCATCATAGGATCACAAATAGAAACAAAATGTGTTATGTGTTTTCTAGATCTCCCGAATGATTATTCATTTTGAATGTAGAATTTGAAAAATCTACTGGGGGAGGAATCGAATCCACCCATTCAGGGTAAGTTATCTTTTCCAGCTGAACTTGTGCAAATTTTCCATCTATATCTTCCAACTAAGTTGTTAATGACTCAATGGTAGTCATTAATTTTTGAGAAACATCTGGTTGAGCTTGGACCTCAGTAGGTTTAATAACTAGAGTTTGGATGGGTGTGGAAACCGGTACCACCACTGATGGTAGTGTTGTTGGTTTTTGTCGCAAATGGCCCATAGGATTGGACCTATGAGGGTGTACTTGTAAAGGAGATATTCTTGATACATCCCAGTAGATGCAACAAATTCCCTTGATTGGTTAACTCTAGGATGCTTAAGAGTAATACAACTTTGAAGTAGTCCTGCATTTAACCACCTTAACTCATTCATTTCATCTTCTTGTTGTTCGAACCATTCCTCTAATGAGAGTGATTGGAATTATACAGAGGTTGGGTGGGATGTTAGCCGACTTTCACCCTTTTCCTTGGCATGTGCCTTTCTAGAGTATGGAAGGGAATTACCCAATGGAATGTCTTGCCTCTGGGAAACCCTCTGGGTTCTAGAATGAAAAGCTCCATCATTTGTTTCTGTGTATGCAACCTCTTGAACATGAACTTCTTCATATGATCCCTCTGAGTGAGCCTCATGTTTTGGGAGATTAGTGACAATGACATTGATGACATTTATCGATGAATAATGCATTACAACCCTTCTTTCAGTCTTTCTACGATACTGTCTTCTTACTTTTCCTTTATGAGATATTGCCTTTTGTTTGGATGATCACTTAAGATCTTCTTGTATGAACCGTAATTTGTACGGATTTTCCAGATAACTCAGCTATGTGTTCCTCTTGTGGATTCTACCCTAATCGATAGAAGCCTGACTTTAGCTGAGGGGGAGATTGAGAATTTGAAAAATTCCCCAATCCGGTGGACTAGGATTGTTCCTATTTTTCCTACTCAACTCCCTGAATCCTATTTGTTGATCTCGAGGGTTGGATAAAAATAGACCCCAACCTAGAAATATGAGGGGTATATTGAGCTCCTACATATGTAACATTAATAAAATCTCTACTTATTTTGCAGATTTTAGTCCAGAAATTAGCTGGAAGAACCATCCTACATCCACTCAAATCACCTGGCTCAGATAACCGTTGGATTGTTTCTAACACAAATGTCACCTGATGATGCACATTTTCTAAATGACAAGTCTATTCGATATTCTCATTTTCTTGATGCATGAGTAATTCGACAACTTGTTCTTTATATGACATAATATGGGAAGAATTAGTTGAGGCATGTTGTTGAGAAAGCCTTTGATTACACACACAACTAATAAATGTGGCCAGCTATGGGAAATAGCATTGCACGAGACTAATTTTGGCAGACATTATTGACTGGAGGGCACAGTGAAATGAAATGCTCCATAAACACCCCATCCCATGATATGAATACCAGATGGGCCATTGGTAATTAACTGGTGCAACATTTTCAATTCACCAGGGAATGTACGCTGAAGGGCTCTCTACTGCATTTCAAACTTTGGATATCGGTAAACTGAGAGAGATTTCAAGTCAATTAGGAATTGCAACCCTTCTATTACATTAACATGGTTTTGATATTCATCATAAGATAATATTTTCTCTTTTTTTGACAAATATTTTTCCACATATTGAGTCAAATATCATGAATACAATATTATGTCAACATTTCTAGAATATCATACTTAGAGTCAACCCAAGGAAAAAACATGACTGTTATTTCACGTTTCGCGATTTGTTTTCTCATATTCACCAATTCCACTTTGCCATTTGATGACGATACTTCTACCTGATTAGACCAAAGTTGGTTCTTCTTTGTTTCTTAATTAGATTCAACAAGATTGGTAGAGAATTAATTTTTTAAATTAAAAGATGAATTACCCATAGGTGGTTCAGATAAAGACCTACACCTCGAGAAATCTTCTGATTGAGATAGTATTTTCACCTGCTAGTGGTAAGGCATCAGACATGACTAGATTCACATTTGAATGTGCCTCAAGATAAGAGAGTATTTTCATTACTACATTTTCCATGGATGAATTTTCTACGAAATGGTAATTAATTAAACGGAGAGGACTTTGGCAGTTAAACTCATCATCATGGGGAGGCCCACCATGGTGGGTTACCGAAAAAGATGAATCCTTTTGCTCCATGGTCCTCTGGTCACACAGAGGGTTATCGTGGCTCTCATATGAAGATGATACGTTGAGATTGACTGAATTGACATGAAGCAAGCATTCATGAGGAAATTTCTGATGAAGACCTTCAGAATGATTGTTGTTACTTCTAGAATTTTTAAATGATAGAGTAGAATATAGAGTTGAAACATATAGTTTTCTGAGGACTTCAAGAACTCCAGCATTGATCAAGGGCTTATTGCAGATTGGATCATTATTTTTTAATTGTGCTGGATGGGTCTTTTTTCTTGGATTCCTTATTACTCCCTTTTCAAAACACTTGTTGATGATAGTTCTTATTATTGGAAGATGTATGTGCTTGCTAAGGAGAAATGGTCAGGTTAGGCTGATTATATCCATTTAAATCGGGTGTACGTGGCCGAATTGATTTTCCGTATGACATGGCAGAGTATGCAACATGACCCTCCTAAACTAGAAGAGATGTGTGTATCTGGTCCATGGTTAAATGGTGATGAGTCACTCCACTGATAGAGATAGATTTATGTTTCATTCCATGTGATGTCACTGAAGTTTTTATAATATTCAAACAGATGTCTAGAATGTGGGCAAAGATTTTCTTATGATCTTTCCCCATTGTCAGAATGTGCTTGGTGACTTCAGCTGTAGGAATGGGAATATACGTCCATTCCATGTATGGATTAGGTGTATGTTCCAACTCCTTTACTCCTTTTTCAGTCAGTGTATTCTGACAGTACTCATGTGTGGGGACAGAAAGTTGTGTTTGCCTCCTGTTTCTCATTGGAGCATTCCAAGGGACATATCCGGGTGATACAAAATGAGACGGTTGGTTATCTTGATGAATTGAAGGTGTATGTTCTTGTTTATTGTTCTACACCTAATATGATTGATGATCTTCCTTCAATACTAGTAGATGAGACTGCTGGAATAATTGATGAGTGTAACAAGGTGTTTGTGCTTGTTTATAGGTGGTCAGCACATTTGATTGGTGAGCTTCTTTGGATATAGTCAGAAAAGCCTGATAACTGGCTGAAGAATTATAAACATGTGTATGTTCTTGACTAGAGTAATCTATCAGAATTTCCTGGTGGGATTGGTGTGTTACTCCCAGATGAGTCTATTTGGCAGTGAAATCAGATCGGACGTGTGTGTATGTCTGCTCATTGTTTACCATCAATTTAGATTGATGGAATTATCTGGAGGGGGGAAGAGGTATGAACCCGGTCCTTGTTAGCCTAATTTCACCTCTAATGGTTATACATGATTTCTCGGGTCTGAGTAACCTGAGTCAAACACCGAGAGCCGATACCCGTATCATGTTTAGGGTGCACTACCACATGAGTCTGGCATCGATTGTTGGTGGGAGTCCTTAAGAGGGGATCATGCCTTCTTGAACTGAGGCCTTGAGTGACCTCATCATACACCTCCCTATAATCAGTGAGGGACTGGTTTTTTTATTCTTGGGGTAATGACCCAAAACAGTTGGAGACAGTGGTTTGCACCACCATCTTCTTGACCACTCGCCATCGCTGTCCAGACAACTAGGGTAAGTTGTTAACTTGGAGGGCTTGTCAAGCGGCCTCCAGAGTCGGGACGGTACCATGATAATGGTATTCCCTCAACAATGCAATCAAGACCCATCATTGAAAACCCTGAGTAGGTTATGTCATCCTTATATTGGATGAGGATCTAGCTGGAGTAGTGGCTGAGACATTCACAGGTGTGAACATTAAAGAATCCATTCTATGTTGCAGAGAGATCTTGGAAAAGAGTACCTGTTTGATATAGCATACATAATAAAAATAGTCTAGGATAGAATACATCTTTTGGATGAGAACATATGTTATTGATTTCATTGTTGGCCCTCATATTGAGTTTAATAGGGGCCTAACAAATAAGTAAAACATCATTTAACTTGGTTCATTATTAAGATTGGGTTCACCATTTTGTATTCTTCTGGAAATTTGAATGTCCTTTTTTATTTATGTTTCAAACTTTCCAATAGATTTCTAATGGGTTTATCCATAGAATTGGAAACACCCAAGGATTCTATATCCATTTGGACATACTTTCCAAGGTAGGTGCTCATTAGTTGTGGACCTATGAGGCTTAAAATTTTTTATTGGTCAAGAGGATGCGAGTTCAGTCTCATCAAAAGTTTTGGGGGGAATTATTACCTACTCTGGGACACTCTTATATATTTATGTTATGTTCAAAAATCCTCATTAATTCACCAAGAATGAATATGAGTTTTCCTTTAGATTTGGAAATTAATGATTGATATGTATGGGATTTAGATAATCTTTTATATGTATTTGAGGTTATTGATGGATAGAGAATCATCCGTATGCATTGGAGATTCATAGTTAATGGTATCCTTCAATATATTATATAGAAATATCTTGGTCATTATGATGACCATACTAGTTTAAAATCCACTCAGTGGGGCACTTGATGTGTATTATCATTCAGAAAGATAGAGATTATTTCAGAGTTGGGATTGTACCTGTAGATGGGTAACCTACGTATCATCATTAAAAAGGAATCAGAACCCACATAGTTCGATAAGAAGGATGGGGTTTATTCAAGTTTAATGTCCTAAAAAGGGATTTCGTGATAACTATTAAACTCTAAGCTCACTTGAGTCATGCTCGGTGTGAGAAAAAAGCCGTGTTAGTAAACGTGACGATGATGCCACGAAATATGATGTCCCGAGAAATGAAGAGGGGATTTCGTATGCATCACTGCCCAAGTCGATGACGTCAATGACTTACAATAGAAAATAATACAAGGAGAAGGTTCCATAAAAGTATTTGTACATTATGGAGACTTATTGTTTTAACCCAAGGATTACCCAGGAGAAGGAGGTTCAAATTAAAAGGGTCTTAGGATTGGGGATTATTTCTGAGAAGGAGGCCCAGATGAAAATAAATTAATGTTGGGGATTACTCCTGAGTAGGATGCCCAAATATTAAAGGGGACTTATACATGGGGAATACTCCTGAGAAAGAGACCCAAACTAAGGGAACATGTGACAAGGTCTTACTCTTGAGAAGGATGCCCAAATTAAAAGATCTTCTCATCTTAAAGGATGAGGTTATATGGAGGAAAACTCTAACCATAGTGACATAAAACATGTATTTCACGTGGTTTAAGAAGAGGTTCTCATATAATCCAATTATATAAGGAATCCAAGAAAAGAAAAATTCCATAAATGGCTATGAACCGAGGTTTTAGGGATAATATCTGGAAGAGAAGAGGTGAATGGGAGAGAGGCACACAAATGGAGATGGCGCTCAACTATAGGTTGTGCAAGTCATTTAACATGCATGTCTTGGCCACGCAAGTGTACTTTTGTGGCATGGGTTCACCTGGGTGATATAGAATCTATAGGGTAATACTTGGGAAATACCTAACTGATGCCTTTAGTACTATCATAAGATGTTTCCAAAAGTTTGGCGTGCAAGTTTCATTGAATGGATAGGGCGGTGCACAAGTGTTTCTAATTTTAAGGACGTCTGGGAACATAGGCGTGCAAGTGATTATGGATTCTAAACACTTATTAATTATCCTACTTCTTCAATTATTCCATTCTAGAAAAAATATACCTTAAAAGTTTTTGAAATAATTGAGTTGAAGACATGGGTGACTACAGCATGAATTTGACTTCTGTAAAATCCGTCCGTGAAATGGGGGCCCAAAGGGGATATTTATTGGCCACCTTTCACCTTGGGAGAAAAATCAAATAGGGCACACAAGTGAGTTGTGTGACCCCTAGGTGGAATGCAAGTGACTTGCGAGGTGCACAAGTAACTTGTGCGCCTCCCTCCAAATGGGCTCCTAGTTCATGTCATTGTAATTTTTTTTATTATTCTTAAAAGGGTTACCCTCCTTGTGATTAAGGTATTCCATTTTCCAGGTATCCCCTATTTCATTCATTGGTCCCTGTGATGGATAGGAGCTTCAATAGGGATATATAGGGCAAGGAAATGGAGTAGCTTTATGCGATCCAGGAGTGAAACCCAAGTGCTCTGGAAATGATTCGAGGTACAGTCTGTTTCCACTAATAGATGTCGTAACAATAAAAATAGATATCAATCATTCCTTTCTTCCATGATTCATCTCAAAGAATTATAGTTTCCAGTTAAAACATTGACTTGACCTTAACGTGTGAAGATACATTTTTTAGGAGACACGCTAATCACACAAACACTGATAGTGTTATCTGGACCTTGAGATGAGAGTATTGGTTGGAACCTCTTAGTGGTAGTGTCAAGGCCATACGACGTTAGTTTTGGTATGGATGGGACATCCACAATTCATTCTCATATTGACTGTATTATTAAAAAAGGTTGATTTTTATCTAAAACACTCGAATAAGGTTTTCCATGGTTGGAAAAAAAGGAAACCTAGAAAAAGAAAAAGAAAATAATACATAGGAGGGTGCATCTGATCACTCTTTTATCGGCCAGACTTACCCACAAGGAAGTAGGAGTTTGGTGTATTCAGTTCCCAACAGGAGTGGTGGAGTGTGGGGAAAACTTTTAAAAGTATGTATCCCAATTTTCCTCCCAAAGGGGAGAGGGACTTTTTCCTGGTCTGGGTACTACCATAGTTTTGAACAAGAATTCTATAGGGTAGTGGTACCCTTTTCATCTTTGAAAAAGAAGGAGAAGACATTCTTGTAGACAGAGATGTTTAAGCGGATAATTCAAGAGAAGTGACAATGAAGATGGATAGAGTTGTCCTAGACTTTGAAATTTTTATAGTCTATACTTATGGGAAGGGTAACATGATACCGGATGCACTGAGCAGGATGTTTGGTCAGCAGCTGTTCAGTGAGGTGTCAGAACTGCTAATCAAGATGTAGATATCATTCATGGATAGATATGGAGCAACATACCTCCATTCTGTAACTATCATTTACCCAATTCATCAGTGAATCTAGGAGGCACAGTTTGAGATGTTGACTAGAAGTCCCAACTATCAAAGATATCCTCAGTTTGTTCTCAGGAAGGATTTTCTGATGGTGGGGAGCATGTCATCCATTCAGAGGATGCACCATGGTACCAGTGATTCTTTTAGAGGAGGTGTTGAGGGAGATCCATTCATCCTCTTTAATGGTACATCATGTAGTGGTGAAGATAAACCAGGATCTCCGGCATTAGTACTGATGGCCAGGGATGAATGAAGTAGTGGAAGACTTTGTATCAAGATGTCTCACTTGTCTGCAAATGATGACTGCACAGAGCTGGAAGATGACTTATGCCAACAAGAGATGGAGACCTTGGTAGTTCCAGGAGGGGGAACCACATTTTCTTATGACTCTCCCCTAGATGGGGACTTCAATGATTTTGCCAAGGTGATAAGAGAACACCATGGTTTATCAGACCATTTCTGATACATCAAAGGTTTTGCGAGGTAGGATACCACTTTGCACTACCACCATGGTTGGAGTGGGTTTAGGGTGTCTTCCATGTATCCCAGTTGAGGAGATATGTGCATGACCCTTCTAAAGTCATTGACAGTGGAGAGATAGATGTAGCCAATGGGGTGATGTTTACGGAGGATCTAATAGATATTGATGATTTCCAAGATCAGGTACATTGTGGGTGGTCCATACCTCTAGTGCACATTCACTGGCAGTATAGGAATCCCCTGGAGAGAACATGGGAGTGGGAGGATCATATTCGTGCTCAATACGCCCATTTGAATCCTTAGTCTATGATGTGGCTTTCTAGGATGTAAATCCCTATGGTGGGAGAATATAATGTCCCAAAAATTCTGCATATTTTTTTTATGTGAATTATTTTGAGACTGGGAAATCTAACAGCCTGCAATTCAGATGCCTGGAGTGCCTAGAATGGTCTGTTGTAGTTTTTCTAAACATTAATTAGCTGACATAAATAGTTTTCCTAGAAAATTGGAATAACTGCTAAATGGTTACTCAGATCAGAAATCCCAGGGCATCGTTGTGCTCAAGATGGGGGGTTAACCCTTGGTGCGACTTATGTATAATCAGCACAATCCTATGGTGAGAAAACATGAAAATGGAATTACCGTGAATAAAAAAATTATACAATATTATTTTATTTTTAAAATGACTATAACTCACAAACATTAACTTGGATTAAAAATCTGAGACCACCACTGAACTCATGATGGTATTCTTTCTTTAGGCAGATACTAACATTGGCCGATGCATGCCACCAGAGAAAGTTAATTTGTGGCCGTATATAAAATAATTAACTGACAGTTATTTTATTGTAAAACCTATAACATTTAAATGGTATCTCGGATTGGAAATCTAAGAGTACCATTGGGTTTTTTGGGGAATGATTCACTTTGGAAGTGCCTAACCACGACCGGTGCTAGTCGAGGATGGCTGTTAATAATTTGATGAACATTTTTTCAGTTACGTTCAGTAAAAGCACTACAGGCATTCTATAACTTTTGAACCAGTGCTCAAAATTGTTATTATAGGACACTATTGAACTCAAATCACTGATATTTGCTTAAGGGGACCTTCACCTCGACAGTAGTTGGACGAGGGTGGAAGTTAGTTTTTGGGATTTTTGTGGGAGAAAATAAATCAAACTTGCATTATTTTATTTTTGAAATTTAATCCTCCCAATTTTTTTGGTGGTGGGGACCACCAGAGCATGAAAAGTCCCAATTTTAATTCAGTGGTTTGGACCACCAGACCATTGGAATCCCGCTTTAATGAGGGTGGTGAATCTTAGTTTCTTTTCCAATTAATTATTCTATCGTCAAATTAACTAATGTGCTGATTCTAATTAAATTTGTAAACATTATTTAATAAGTTGGCTCCTCTATTTCGTGAGTTTGGGAATGTGTTGGAAAAGGGAGAATTGAAGAGATATTTGGAGAACATTCTCCAATAAGGGAAGTACTCTAATGAAGAACGCCTTCTGTAAAGGAAGTACGAGGAGCCGACCTTGGAGCGACTTGTGGGAGTGATGAATGACGACTCTTAGACAACTTTGACTACTTCCTCGTGCCACCTACAACGGAAAATAGAGGTAAGGGTTTTATATATGATGAATTTTTATTCATTTGATTCTTCATATCCAAAATTTACTATGATGATGGACATATGAACATGGTCTTCGTCCAAACCATAAAACAATCTCCTATTTCATTTTATTTTTTTCACGTTCTTCGTGCATTATTTAATGCATAATATTTATTCACATTTGAAACAAGGAGTTTGGATGAGTGAGATATATGGACACGGAGCCCTCGAAATAAGTATCACAAATATGCGATCATTGAATTTTTCGGGCCTGGAACAAAGCCGCAATGGCTCATGGAATTTTGCAGTCAAATTTTTATTGATGCTGGAAACACGGAGTTTTTCTGAGCACTGTATATGGACACGAATCCCTTGAAAAAAGGATCATGAATATGAAATCATTTAATTTTTTGGTCTTGGAATGAATCCGTAATGCATGGGAGAAAAAATCAGAGGTTGGAACCCAGTCAGCCACAAGGAAGGTTGGGCGGCGAATGTCCACACCACCGATTTCGAAAGATGTCACGACCCATAGACTGTGGCAGAGCATGGGTGGCCGACATCTAGCCAGCCGTGTGGAAGAGTGTCGGTGAACGTATATTCCTTCGATGGAGTAAGATGATGTGGCCACTTATCCACGACGGTGGTCAATAGCGGCAAGAAACCGGCCGGACGCGGTGGAGCAGCAGCGCACTACGGTGCCATTGGGAGGAATACTGGCCAGCCTTCCGGCTGGCGGCTCCACAATGGGTGGGACCCTCAATTGGGTCCTATGTACCAGAAGAAGAATGGTCCATGGACCATTCTAGAAGACCAGGGGGCGCCTCCCCCAGGTATCGATCACGATGAACCATGACTTGGCAAATCGCCAGCCGAGCGGGCCGCACCACAGCGTGCCTTGAAAATGTTTTGGGTCGGGCCGTCCCCTTCACGGGTTGGGCTAGAACAGAACCCAATGGGCTGGGCCCGCCAAGGGCCAGGACATCCAGGCTAGACCTGAATCAGCTCGAGTCAACCGAAACCAATTCGGGTCGGCCCAGGCCGGGCCGGTTCGACAGGGTCGGACCAGTCCCCGGCCAATCTGGAACCAATTACGCCTTCATGGCCATAATTTGTAAAACATGAATATGTTTCATGAACCATCGACGTCATCAGAATCCTTGGATAAAGAAGGTAAATTTGGTATAATTCAAATGAGTTTTCGATATGTTTAGAGTAAGGCCGGCTGTTATTGGACCTAGAATCCAACCAGGCCCTCAGAGCGGAATGGCTAAGAGCTTACAGAAGAGGCGTTTGATTGATGCGATGTCTATTGAGTTGGGTCCCTATTGACATGATGGAACTTTGAGATACTTATTCATTGAACATCATGGTGGTTGAGGTATGATTGATTGCTTTGGGAGTGGTTCTCCCAAGTACGATACGTGTGGAACCTTTCAACTGGCTGAGATCTGACGACTGGTAACCATTACTACTTGGAGTGACTCGACAAATCCAGTGGGGCGCTTCTCTATGGGATGCAGTTGACCCTAAATGGGGAGTTCCTCGGTGTGACAATGAGGACCCACGTTACTCAATAGGAGGAGTACCTCTGATGGTCATGAGGGGGAGCGCCTCTATGTGACGCGGAAGACCCATCATGGGGAGCGCCTTTGTGTGATGCGGAAAACCCATAGTACTCGAAGGAAGTAGTATCTCGGCAGTCCATGATTTGTGGAAAGAGCCTCTGTTTGACATGGTAGGACCACATTACGCAATAATGGGGGATTTATCTACCATATGAGGTGTTCGATGATGTGACTAGGGAAGTTACATGTTACTACTCCAAGAATAAATCCTGGGGTGAGTTGTCTTTAGATTTTACTTGTGATTGAGTTTACTCTACGAGATACTTAACCATTGTGGTGTTGCCTTCATGATAATCTACCCAATTGTATGAGACGAGTATAGATTTTTAGCTAAGGAATATGTATGGGAATATAAATATGTAGAGTTGGGATCTTTTTTTTGGTATTTCCTTTTCGAAATTCTAAGAGACCTTCAGGTTCTCAGGGTCCCTACTAAGTATCATTATAGTCATCCCTACACAGGCTATACCCACACCTTATTGTGTTTGGTGTAGATGATGGAAATCACAAATTGAGGATGAGGGTTCCAGCACTGGAGGTAGCTCATAGGTGGACTTTAGATGAGGTGAACAGTAGAGACGACCATTCGAGAGTTGTACCTACCCTTCGGGTAGGATCCTGGGTGGGTGTTCATTGGAGTTCTTTTCAGTTTTACTTATACTTTTATGTTTACTGGTACATTATAGTTGCACTTATATTTTGTCCCCTTTTACATTCTGTACACACCCTGTTTACTATTTATTTTTATATTGAGTTTTATCCTATTTTTCACCTAGTTGTGTTAGTTTACAGGTTATAAAGGTAATATCTTCCCATTTTTAGAGAATATGCCTTTTGTGCTAGTCGCCAGCCTCTGCCGTATAGAAGGCGTTCTTGGGGTAGTCACGGAACAGGCCCCGAGGGATGGGTCATGATAGCGGAATTCCAGAATCGTAATCTAAAACCACAATTGATTCTTGAATTTTGAAAGTTCTAATTTACCTAGGAATTAATTTAACCTTCTTACTGAGTCATATAACTCCCTTCCATGGAGACACCTTCAATAAAACATGATATCCTATAGAATATTTGAAATCCTTTTTTGGTTATTGACATAAAAATTTAGCATACTTTGAGTATCATTGATGTGGGTTTGGTTAATCCGCACCTTTTTATTTGTTTCCTCATCAAGTTTATGTCCTAAGAGTTTTTTTTCACCAAAATCATCACAACAAATTGGTGTGCAAACTTCTCTTTTCATATAACTCTTCATTTGGTGCCATATGAATACATGAATGGAATATATTGTTATCAGAATACTATATCAGAGGTAAATATTTATCCCACATACCTTGAAAGTCATGTGAGCAAGATCTCAATATGACAGATAAGGTTTTAATATCCCTTTATGATTTTCCATCAGTTGGAGGGTGGTCGGAAGTTCTCAAATGATGTTCAGTATCCAGGGCCTTCAGAAGAATTTTACAAAATCTTGATGTATAATGGGGATCAGGATCTGAAAAAAATTGATAGGGGTACTCCAAGAACTCCTAAAACTTCATTAATATAAACTCTTGGTAAACGTTCAAGTGGTGATTCTTCTCTTATAGAAAGAAAATGTGTTGACTTGGTATGACTATCAATAATGACCCATATTTCATCATTCCTTTTAGGAGTCTTTGGAAGCCCCCATGAAATACTCCATTGTAATATAATCCAATATACACTTAGGTATGGTAAAATTTTTCATTACTATTCCAGGATGTTGTCTTCAAGCTTTCACCTACTGGAATAACATACATCTTGACATATAATCAGCAATCTTCCACATCATGTTGTCCCACCAAAATTTTGCTTCCAATATATAATCATGTAAGAGCTACCATGGATTATAGAAATATTTGATCTATGAGAATCATAGAACAATTACCTTTTTAACCGGTATATCAGGAAACCAAAGTCTCTTTAAAAATTTAAAAATTCCATATTCATATACGAAGTTTATCAATATCCCATATTTCACAACATTAATTTTCTATTGAAACTCATCATCTTCATTATGAGAACGTTTTATCCTTTCTAGTAATGATGGTTTGGTAACCATTAAAAAAATTATTGATGTTTCACCTTCCATGGTTATTCCAATGTCTATCTTTACTAGATCAATTTTTATAGGATTCTTTTCATCAATCATCTTGTACCAAAATCCATGATCCGTTATATTAAAAGCATCTGCCACCCTATTTTTTTTCCCTGGGTGGTAGTGTATGGTGAAATCATAACCCATGAGTAGTTTGAGCCATGTCCTTTGCCTCATGCTGAGTTATTTTTGTGATAAAATATACTTCAAGTTCTTTTGATCAGTATAAATCTCACAATTTTCACCATAGAGATTGTTTCTCCATATATTAAAAGAAAACAGTACATCTTTTAACTCAATTTCTTGGCATGGATAGTTTTTTTCATGAATTTTTTTCTGTCGTGATGCATAGTAAAAAACCATATCATTCAGCATAAGGACACAACCATGTACTTTCATTGAAGAATCACTATAAATTACAAACCCATCATTCCTCGATGGTAGATTCAATATAATAGAATTGAATAATCTTCTCTTCAGTTCTTCAAAACATTCTTCACACTCTTTTTTACAAAAAAAAAAAAATTAACCCCATTACGTGTGAGCTTGGTTAATGGTTCAACCAATTGGGAAATATTCTGGACAAAAATGCTGATAATAAGCTTTTAAAACAATAAAACTGCATACCTAAGTTATACTCATTTGTGTGGGCTATTCTTATATTGCTCTTATCTTCTAAGGATAATTCGTGATCCCATCCTTAGAGACAATATGGCCATGAAAATAATTCTCCTCAAGCCATAATTTACACTAGCTAAACATCCCATATAATTCATTTCATCTAAGAGTATTTTGAATAATATGCTAGTGATTTTCAATATTTTCATTTCTATTAGAGTATACCAGGATATCATCAACAAATACCACTATATGGTCATCAATATTTTCCAGGAAAAAGTTATTCATTATATCCATGAAAATAGATTGTGCATTAGTCATTCCAAAAGGCATTGCTGTAAACTTGTAATTCTCGTACCTGGTTCAAAATGCTATCTTTGAAATGGCTTCCTTATTCACACAAAACTGATGATATATGGATTGAAGATGAATCTTTGAAAAATATCGAGCTCCATGAAGTTTATCGAATAAATCATCAATGTGAGGTAGAGGATACTTTTTCATTATTCTTATAACATTGATATCCCTGTAGTCAATTAACAACCACATATAACCATTTTTCTTTTTAACAAAACGAACGGGGGCTCCCCATAGAGAATCAAAAAAGATAATTAATCCATTATTACTCAACTCATCTAGTTGTTTCTTTAGTTCCACTAATTTTACAGTGGTCATTATATAATGGGTCTTTGATATGGGCGTTGATTCGGGAATTAAATCAATGGAAAACTCAATTATTTTCAACTTATTGAACCACATTATACTTAATTATGCCAACTATCTATCTTAGATTTTTTAAATTCAACTCACAAAGAGGTAAAATTATGTTTTATGCAAATATTCAAATGCTTCTAGAAGGTGGGTAAAAGACGGAAAAAAGTTCAATAAAATTATATATATATAATATTATTATAAAATTACTCTAATGAATTACATTTATCATATATAAGTATTATGTATAAATTTTTACCTAATATAAAATTAAATTTAATAACTAATTATTTAAATAAAAAGTTTGTTTTGAACAATACTTAATGTTTTTTCACTAGTCATAAAAAATTTAATGTTTTCAGAAAAATACAAAAACTTAATCCTATGAAAAGTATGATATTTAGAATCCATAAATGATTTATATTTTGAAAAATAATATTTATTAGATTTCAAAAAGTGGTTATTACTATTCAAAACAGGTTTTTTGATTTGGTTCTTTGTGTGCTAGAACTCGAAGTGGCGTACAACGTAAGCTATTGCATTTTTCAAAGAGAAACATATCGTCGAAGCTTGGGGTGTCACAATGTACTCTATGTTACACATCTTGTGGGTTTCTTTTCCAAATATAGGATGTGTGAATCTTATCCCTTCGATATTGAAGGGATGTTTTTTACTAATACAATTTAACATCACATTTCTCATGAATGATAATTTTTCACCAATATTATTATAAAATGGAAGTTAAAATAGATTCATAAAACAATAGAATATTGTTTTTTGAGATTTGTTTCAATATCCATATAAAATTCAGTAGTCAAAATCACCTTTCACTCACAAATTTCTAGTGTAAAAAAATGGATGTTACATACGAATGCTAAAAATTGTACTTAAATGTCTCATCCAGTCTGAAATGGACCACTATGTTTGGTTTTACATTATATTTGGGAAAAATATATTTTTTTATTCTTGGGATTCTTTTTTGATTACAAAAATTCTATTTATAAAATGAGATACCATATATGATAAGGAAGAAAACAATTAATTTTTCATCCAATCCAAAATTATTCTCATAGAAGAATGAGTAACTCTAATATTAAAATGTTATTCTATTGTGTTATTATAATATAAGAAAGGATTTTATTTAATAGGGGAAGAATAACACTATTATTATATTGGTTTGACTTTTAGTTTCAAACCTAAATAGTTTATGAGGATTCAACGTGACCATAATGATAATCCTGGGAGATATTAGTTTTATGTAGGTTTTGTAGAATTTGGACTCATGACCGAAAGAACGGGATCTTGCAATAAGATCAATATAAGGAATATATCTACGAAATAGTAGATTAAAATATTCCACAACACCCAGTATGTATGTAATTCAATGATAATATTGTTCTAGATTTTTTGGACTCAAAATGCCTCTGTATTTCAGGTCATTTTATAGCATGAGGGGACTATAGGAGAATATTAAGATCCAGTGTTGCAATCTTTTTGGGAATTCAATAATCATAAAGGATGAATTAGTGTTTTTAGTGGTACATATGAAGATATATTTTCATAAGATTTATTTTATTGAATTGTAACAAAATCTTACACTATGGTGGAATATACCATGCTATAGAGGCATTATTTGAGTCGTTATTATGTTTTTCATACCATAATATATGAGATATAAATAATACCACCAAATCACATCTTTAATATTATATGAATGAAATTGGGACTCATAATAGGAAACATCAGCTGTTAAATTGATTAAAATACATGGGATTTTAGGAATATATCTAATCATGAAATATGAGGACATTCAGAACTAATGGATTTTTAGAGATTTTTTCTAGTGATATAGAGATATAAAATATCCCAATATTTTTTTCCTTCATATAGTTAGAAGTATAAAAAATTATAAGTTTTAATCTATTATGAAAAAATGACAAAAAGTTAATTACTTGATCATTGTGAGATCATTTACAAGGCTAGATTCATCCAACCAAGTCATGCTTAAGAGAATAATAAGATTAGAATTTAGTCCACCATTCCAACGGTACCTGAAGAATATATATGAAATATCATACATTTTAGATAAATTCATGATATAAATCATTTCAATTTTTTATTGAATTTAACATTTCTATAAGATTTCTTGGAAATTCCATTTATCCATCCATTGAGTCATTAATCATTGATAATTTTTTTGAAGTGGTTATCAGGATGATAATAATATATTCACTATTGACGTAACAACTTGATTAAAAAGTGTCATGAACTATTTAAACAATGTTCCATGTATTTTATATAACTATACTATCATTACAATCATCTTTTTTTGTATGTTTCATTATATTATCAACACACTAATAAAAACATGGGTATGTAGTTTTGAAATGATAAAATGGGGAAAAGTTATCATTGATTTTTGATAATTTATTCACATCCTCTTAGTGGTCAGGAATATAGCTCAACAAGAATTATCAATTGGTATTCAATAAGGTTCAACAATATGGATCAAATGACCTTATTTTTTATATAAAAAATTATATTTGGTTTTTTATGACCATTATGATTTTAACCTTCACAAAGGCTAAGGTAAAAGGAATCGAACTATACATGAAGTTTCTTGAACCCGTAATAAAATATTGACATCATTTTTTATAATTGGATTTATAAATTTCATACTTTGATTAGTATATATTCCTACATATGTAATTTGATAAAAAAGGGTGGCTTTCATTCATGACATAATTTTGAGGATTTCATTTGTATATATATTTTTGGGGATATATGTTTCATATTTTTTTGTTCAGTTTATCACAATGAGATTTTCATTGAGCTAATATATAATATAGTTAAATATAATATATATGTAAAAAAATTTATAAGATAACATTATAATTGTATTATTGGATTCAATGCATAAAAATCATTATGAATGGAATGGAAAATATGAAAAATGAATATAAGTAAACTATTTAGTCCAACCTATGATTCTCATGTGGTTTCTTGTAAAAATTAAGCAGATCTCAAGAATGGAAAATATATGATACAAAATATAAAATAAACTCAATTTATGGGTCTTTATTAATCTAAATCTAACAAAATTTTCATGAGTATATATTTTTCACAAATCAAAAATGATGTATATTCTCAATAGTTTTAATTGATCACTCTCTATTTCATCAATAATGGTTATTTTGTTTAACATAAGGATGCAATTATATGTATATTAATGGATTTATATGGTTTTATGGAATCCACACACTCTAATACAATATATCTCATATATATACATTGAAAAATCAAGATATATTGGATCATGAGAATTTTATATTTATTTTATATCTTGAGAGATGGTGAAATGCTAAAAATGAGAAAGAAAATATTGGATATTTTTAAAACCATGAAGACCAGTATATGTAGGAAATATATATATAATGTGATATTACTAAAAATGATATATTTCCTAAAATAGTTAATAAAATTACAAGAAATGTGCTAGTGATTCAAAAATAGAAACTCCTTATAAGAAGAAACTAAAGGGTGAGTGTAATGGGAAATAGGTTATTATCAATGATAAAACCAAAAAAATTAACATAGGTACTGGAGTAAAGTCGATAATGGAGGGATAACCTTCCATAAATTTTGAATTTTTTGTAGTTTGGTGGAAGACTGACAATTATAGAGTATATTTGAATTATTACCTCATTATATGGTAGGTACTGTCCAACTATTTAAAATAAAATATTATTAAATCAACACATGGAACCTATTAGGGAAACATGTTTCAAAAAGGATAAAATGACTCAATTTTATTATCCATTTTTCATTTATTGTCAAAAATAATATTTAATGGTGTTTATAAAATTTTACTTATAAAAATGAAGGAGGGCGATTTCGAAAAAATTATGATTCTAACGAGGTTCACATAAATACTGGTAAATATTATTATTTTAATAGTTTTGTTAAACAATTCAGACACATTGATAAGAGGAATTATCGTAGGAAAATATTTTTCAAAAATAATCATTTATTATTCATTCATAATCTAGATTAAAATATCATTTTGATTCATTTTTAAGAGGATTTACAAAATCAAAAACCAAAAGGAATACTGATATATTCTCATAGTTCGAGAGCACCATTATATACTCTTAAATCTAAAATGTGATGAAAAAGGTAATGGTTGTTTCTAAAATGATCAATAGAATAAAATAACTTGAAATTCATCTTCCCAGTTAATAAATTAAATGCATTGATTAAAAAATATAGAAAATAATTTTTGGAGAGTCTGATATTTATTTATAGGAAAAATATAAATATTATGTTGTTATAAATCCTAAAATATCATTTTTTTATAAAATAATATATAAATAGTTGAACTATCATAACCATATTATTTATTTAATTATGTAATAATGTTTTTGTTCTAATAAAGGGTGATATTTTTTAAAAATAAATGTGGTGTTGTAGAAAAACCAAATATTTCTAGTGGATCTTGTATAAACATCATATTTTTATTCATTGTTGACACGAGATTCCTATAATGGGGTATCATATGAATATAATGGTTAAATTATGAGTACATTATAGAGTATAAAAAATATTAGAATCTATTAGCTATTTTTATGTAATTACAATTGTTTAGTTATATAATGGATGGTCATGTGATGCATTACACCACCAAATTAATAAAATTATTCACACATAATTTTCTAATTCTTTGAATACATTAAATGATATAAAAATGTATAAATGGATATGATCATTCATTATTAAATATGGTGTAAACATTTATGGGTACAAAATTCCTAGTTATCAAAGATGTTAATTCACTAAAAAATGATAGAGAATAATTCCGAACATATCAAGGGGTGAAATTGTAATAAAATCCAACCCATCTAATAACTATATTTCCTTTGGATTATGTTGTCAATAGTGAGGAATAAACATAAAAATTGAAACTATCATTTTTTAAATTAAAAATACTATCCAAACGATATAGTGGGGTTGATATCACTATGATAAAAACACTAGTTCATGATTAGTCATGATGTTTTAAAAATCCTTCTAGGGTTTTATAAATGATGAATTTATGATTTCAATATTATTAAAAAATATAAATGGTGGATTATTGTGTGCATGTATTTCATGATGCCAGAGTTGATTCATGATTGTTTCTATCATGTTGGATATTTCTAATTGTTGATAAAACCATTAAATCACAAACAAGACTTGGAATACATTGACGAGTTTGATATGATTTGAGAAATTTATGTGAAAATTAAAAGAGAATATCATCATAATATATGTTGAATAAAAATATTATGAGGAGTCTTCTTTATATGAACGAATTTTAGGGATAATTGAATATAATATGGTATGACTATCAGATATGAATAAAAGTAATCTATATAGATCTATAATGTAGTTTAACTATATTGGTTACCCTGGAAAACTAACTAAATATATTTATGGAAGGGTACATTGATCCATTTTGGAAGATATACATTGAAAATCATAATCAATTTAAATGTAAGGAGTTTATTTTTTTGGAATAGAGAATAAAAAATAATATGATGGGTAAGATAGTTTTTATGAATCAGTGTGATGATTAATGATGTTTTATTAGAAATATGATTTCTTACTCAGAGGGATAAAGACATCTAAAAGACACTATCCAAAACATTGATATGGTGGGATGAACCTCAATATAATTTTTTCATAAATTTAAAATTTTAAATGATATGTTTATAAAACCCTAATATAGTTTTCTTATATATGTGTAGAGGAGATATATTTTAGGTATACATGAGATGATGTACTTGTATTCCCATCATATCATATTATTATCACATGGGATAATAGAATATTAATAAATAGGTCAATATGAATAAAGGTTTTTATGTGATATCATAGAGTTATAATAGAGATTGAATACCAAAATTTCCTCACATAGTAGTAACTCAAGTTGTTTAAATAATTATTCACATTGAGATGAATTTTAACTGAGATTTATGATACCATTAAAAGCCTATTTATTACCACATAGGATCACTCTTAAGTGAATATGATATCACCAATTCCTATCATATGTCATAAGAAATAATTGAAATTTTTTATTATTCATTCCATGATGAAAATGATATAAAAATGGGTTAATCTAATATATGGTGATTATGGTGATGAGTTATTTTGACTTGTGTAAGGAGTATATTTGATATATATGAATAATTTTTCAATAGTTGAATTCATTGACCATGAAATTCCTTCTCAAGTGTCTATGACGAATTGATTTTATCATGAAGACAATAATGAGGGATATTTTAGCCATGCTTGTTTGTGATCTGTGTAAACGATCACTGTAAGTAAAAGGATAACACTATATGATTTGGTGAAAAATTAATACAATATCATTGTAGAAGAATAAACATTACAAAAAATTTGTTGGATTGAATTCAATGATACTACATTTTTTGAATATATATGGTCATTCATACATGGAGCTCATTTAATGATGTATCCCATAGTGACAAAATTGTAAGATACATACACGACAAAAAAAGTGAACAAAGATTGATACGAGGGAATTTGGTGGATTTTATTAGTGATTGGAATATCTATTTCAACTATGATTTTTTGGATATAATTTTTGATGAAGACCTTATGCTATGATGGAAAATACAAATCTATAGAATCATTAATTGATGAATTATTAATAGTTTTTTTCTAAAATATTATAATGATAAATAATTACTTGAAATGGATTTACATTTTTTTATGAATTAAATAATGAATCAATTTAGGAACGTTTTACAATAAAATAATTGAATTTACATAAGATTTAATAAAGTTATCTAATAGAGAAAGATGAGGATATCATAGACTCATTGATTGATTGGGAATAGAACATGAGATAAAAATAAATCAAATATCCCTATATAAATTCATTAATGATATTGGGGGATGTGTACACAGTTACAAGTCATCAACTAGGAAGAAATGATGAGGCTTGGATGAAAATAGACACATTATCATATCGGTTAGACGGAGATATTTTTCCAACTATGCCTTTCATAAGATAATAATAATATCCCACACCATCTCCTCATTCAAGATACACTCGTGGAATATTGAGGAAGGATTATACATGTTAAGGAACTTCATTCGGTAGATAAATTTTCCTTATAATTGTATTTATTATTTATGTTAAGGATATCCTCATTATCCCCCAATCATTCCATTCATAACTGATATCAAGGTTGTAAAATATTCATTGAGATGATAATCATTCATCAACTAATGATGTAACAACTATATGAAAAAAGTTTTGCGAATCTTTTAAACCCCATGTCATGTATTATATGTTTGTATTATCATAATAAAATAATTTATTTTTTTATTAGTATTGTCATGTGAACCATGTTATTACAAATAATAATTAAAATAATCCTAGAATTTAAAAAAAGGATGTTTTCTTATTGGAGTAAGGCCACTGATTCACCCCCTCACTAGTCATGTATTTCCATTATAAGGTGAAATATACTAGTATTGTCGACAGGATCATAATAATGATTTAATTGGTAACCTTTTATTTCTATAGGAATCATGTTAATTGAATAATAATGATTATTATCCAACTATATGAATACCAAGTTAACCTTATCTCACCATAGTTTCAGAGATATTAATATGATTCATATTACTTAATTGACCCATCATAGCATCATGGAAACATCATCTCACTCATAATAGTAGACAGAATTATATGTATCATGATTATCAACTGATAAAATTTCAAATCAACTTAAATAATTATTCTCATATAGTGAAATATATGAAAATACCAAATCTATTCATATTTATAAATATATTTCAATGCATTAAAAATCAATTAAAATTGATATAAAATTTGTGTTTACCTTATCTTCATTCTTTTATATTAATTTTTGTTAATTAAAATTTTAAGTTAATTATTTATTTTAATGAATCGTATTGTCATTCGAAATTTTTTATATTATTTTTATGTATTATTTTTTCTCATTTTTTCAATTTTATGTTATTTATTGAATATTATTTAAGTTTAATTATAGGATATAACATAATGTGAATGCATAAATGGAATGTTTATAGCTATATAGGTGAGAAAATAGATTAATGGACATCATATAAGTAATTAATTTGTATATAAAGTGCCGTCATAAGACATAAATATTGGTAACCAATGTATCTATGCTTTTAAACAACACATATAAATGTAATTTAGATAAAACACATTGACTTGTCGTTATTTTAAAAAGTAGTTTGATTATGGGTTTATGAAATTTGGGAGAATTTAATGAAATAAAAAATTAAGGTGTGAATGGGGTAATAAGATTAATATTAAAAAAATGTTGTGTTTGAAAATATATTGTGTTTTGATTTCTTTATGGGTTAGTGGTAGATCAGAGAAGGCTCAGTTTTCCTTGCTACATAGAGTAAGTAATATGAAGTAACATAGTAGAAACATTTGGTAATTGGGTACCCAATTAATATCATAGGGTAGAATGTCCACTATATGTTCCACTAGTTGGCCATGTAATGGATAGACCATAGTACATAATGAATGAATCCTTAGTGCCCTAAATTACTTGTTGTTTTTTAGGGGAATATTTCCTTTAATGGAAAGTCAAATAATTACCAAATTGGTTTCTTTAGACTGTCGCTAAAATAATTCCCAAAAGAGGTCACCAGATAGCCTCCCCCCTTCAATTCTCAAACTTTAATCAACATAGGTTCTGAATTTCTTTTATATATTAGTGGGTTTTTATACATATAATCTAGGTAATAAAATAAAACCATCTTCTTTAAATATATTTTTCTCTCTAACTTTATATAGTTCCGCGTTGGTGTTTAATTATTTTTCCACCATGGAATTGAGGAATCATCATTAATGCAGATATACTCAATTTTTTATTGGTCGATTATTTTAAAAGTTGATAAATATTTTCAAATTCTTATTATTCTGATATAGGTTTTCCCCTAGAAGAATTTATATATATATTTCACCAATTTAGGTATAACATGTCATTTTTTGGAAGTATCTAAATGATATTTTAAAATAAATGTTTACATGGGTTTATCATAGATATTCCTTATGTTGTTGACCAAAAATTATAACATTTCAATATTATTAGTGAGTTTTGTTGATTATGAACATGGAATAAAATAGTTTAAATAATTATAAATCCTTATAATTAATTGTGAATACATTGTGTCTTGATGTATGAGCTCAGAACCCTAGAGAGGCTCAATCCATGTATAGATGAAACATAAGTGTGCATCTAAGGGAATTTGATGACTAAAAAATAATGGAAGTGACTATTTTAATACAACTCCTCATATTAGTATATTTATGTCCATTTCATTCATGTTATTTTTGGGGTTTCGGTCTCGGAATGTTTTGAATGTTGTCTAAGGGAGTCCCAAATTGTGTAAGAGGATTAGGGAAAGTCTTTATAAGATTGAATCACGTATCTGATGCATATATTATAGATATTTATGAATCATAGATATGATTAAAAAAGGTATAAATCCAAGTGTCATTTGATGAATTCATATGTGGGTTTTTTTCATGAGATGATTTTTTTTGGAATTAGATAAGACTTGTTGAGAAATTTGAGGGATTCTAATTTGTTATTCATTGAGGAATGAATCTATTAGTATTGAGGATTGGAAATTTTGGGGGAAAGGATACGATAAGAGTATTGAGATCCTGTGACTATTTATGTGATATTTTCTAAAAGATATGAATTGTCCATGTTTGTAGTGTTATTCTATTATGCATGAGTTTTTGTGATTTTTTTCCATTAACAAAAGTAATCACCCAAATAAAGGGTTATTTTTTTCACAATTTGTTAATTATCTGGAGGATGGGATATCTAGACCATGGTGTAATTTGGAATGATGAATTGATTATGATCCAGAAGATGAAATTGTATAGTGCTTTATATTTTATGTGAAGGGTGATTTAATGGAATATGTTTTTATTACTCACGGTGTAATACCTATTGGTAGACTCATGTGGGGTGTTAGATAATCTATTAGTGGATTTGGTTCATGGATAGGTATTGAAAAGGACCCTAGAGCACTATATGAGGATCTATAGAGTGTAATTGGGAACTTGTAATGGTCTTCTGATTGGTGTATATATTAGAAATATTATCAATAAAGTCTCAATATATAGTTTATGTATTTTATAAGGTATAATGACTTTGTATGTACATGTATTACTTTAGTGTTAAGAATATGGGTAGAGTGTTTCCTAATGTACTGAGATCACCATCAACATTATTTTGGCCTTATTCATATTAGATGAGTGAGATGGTTTGACAATTCATGGATGTATATATAGAGATATTATGTATTATCATCTATCTAGGTTCTATAAATGGAGATATAGGAATATAATAGAAAAGTAATGGGATATGTTTTTCAATTTACTAAATGAATTTATTTTAAAACATGATTTCATTATTATTTAGAATAATGCAATAGGTATACATGGGATCAAGGATTGGTTTATAACATGCATATATAATTTGAGGTGGGTTGGCTACTAAATTTTGATAATTGAGTGGGATGGATAAGTGACCTCGCCTCATGTTTTATGGTGTTATTACAAGATGTTCATTGGAGATGTCACCGTGACTGATAGGGTGGTAGTATGATATGTGTCTACGAGATCAAATCCTCAGTGAAAGGGTATGGGAATAAAATGTGGTAAAGATACATCACCATCAGTGATTATATGTTGGTATGATACATGGTAACAATACATCACACTTAGGATTAGGGGGTTTTGATGGAGACTCTCTTGTTAAATAAACCCGGAGTGATTTGGTATTCAGAATTGTTTTTCGAAATTTTCCTATATTATTCCATCTTAAAAATTAGTTTCTATGTTTTACTTGGTGGATCAATGGTTCTAGACGAGCCTCAATTTATTTATTGGGTCAATGTAGGCGGGGTTACGTAACATGGTGTCCAATATAAAACATGATAAATTAAGACAAATTCTTTTATTATTTATTTTACACCTTGTTTCTTAACATATACATGAATACATGTTAAATGATGTAATATATATGTGTTAAATTGACTAATCCCTAAAAATTCATATTGTATGAACCAATATGTCTACCATATTGCTCGTTTAGACCTTTTTATGTCTTTCTTGTAGCTATTTCCCTAGGGTATCCAGCTAGAGGATTTGGATGAAGTATTACGAGACATCCTGATGTGGAAATCTAGTGTGGTAGGTTTTCCAACTCAAGTATTTTATATTTAAAATGAATTTTTACATGTTTAGTATAGTTAGTGACCCATGAAATATATATATATATATATGATGAATATATATTAGAAAAATGTTATAATTGGTTGCTATTTATTTATTTAAAGTCGATGATATTAATTTATATTCAATTATTTATTCTTACTCTGATGTTTTATGATGAAATTTTTTTAATCTATATTATGTATTTTGGAAACACCAGTTTTGTCTCCCCACATTGGTTATTCACTCTTGCCTCTAGTGTGAAGCGTGTGAAATATGGGGTTCCATGCCATAGGTAATGTGGTGGCCCGACCATACAACATATTCAGTGGGTATTTGAATTGTAATTATAAAATGATACCAAAGAATGTTAATGATCTATTTTATATTTTTGACATGGTATTTGGAGACATGATGTTTCTGAATCATGGGATGGATTTCGTCCCATTGAGTAGTTTCATCACATATAGGGAAAGTCTAATCTATTATGGAAATGATAATTTTTCATTTCATCTCAAACATATTATTTTTCTACTAATTCAATAATGATGTTGTAGTGTGATTATGTTGTTTATTGCAATAATAATATATTAGGGTTGATAATGTGAGAGTGTTCATGAATAGTACTAGGCATGAAGTTTTTCTACACATTTTGGTGTGTATTTTTGTCTGTTGAATAGTTTTTAGAAGGTAAAATGGAATTAAAACATGTATCTCGGAATGAAAATGATTGAGGCAAAATGACTTTTGATGTAGGGGTTAGTGAGTTGGGTACTTCTCTTTAGCATTAGGACAAGTGAGTAATTATGGTGAAAAGTAGGTGATATATAGGATGGTGAAACCTAGTCTTGGTTTTAGCATTGTAATTTTGATTTCAAATTTGGATGTCCATATATGAAATGGATGAATAATGAGTGAGTAAGTAAAACAATCTCAAAAAATGAATGATTTCAAACTATATATGGTTTCAACTACTATGATTCATGGAATAGTGGAATCATTGATAATTGATGGTATGAGGAGGAATGGATGGGTCTTTGATAGTGCTAATATTTAAAATTTCTTATATCTAATTTAATGATTTAAACCCAACCAATGTGACGTTCAATGTGAAATTTCATTGTTTTTATAATTGCAGGATATTTTAATTTAAATATATAAAATTTCATTTATATGATCTTAAAAACTATTTTTTGTTTTAGGATGTATTCTAATACTGAAGGAAATCACTTTATGAAAATATATTTTTCATAAAAGAAGTAGAGAATGAAATAGAAGTAGAATGCCTAAAAGACCTGTATTACCCTTACAAATCGTGGCCATTTTATAAAAATCCAGACTAGACAAGAATAAAAGTTATGTCACATCATGAAAAAATGTACAAGACACGTACTCATTGTACATTTAATTGAGGGAGTCAACCAGTCAAATCTACATACAGGATTCACGGGATGTGGAAGAGAAATAAGATCTATGGTACACCACGTGTAACCCAAGTACATGTTGTGTGCTGGTCCTTGTGCAATGAAAATTAAGGTTACATGGGTCATAGGTTCCACTAATGTTTTCTGATAAAAGGATCTACTTTGCCTAATTTTGGACCAGTTAGGATGGTCATAGAGAAATATAGACCACAGACCATCCTCTAAGAGATCTGATGCATTCATTTGTCCTAGTGGAGATCAAGATCATGATGATTTCGTCCATCGATGATGTAACAGAGAACATGGAGGCTGCACAAGTGATGAGAGGCTAAGCCCCACGTGGTTGTGAATGGGGAAACATGATGGACACCGTCTTTTGAGTTGTGATCTAATTATGTAATCTTATTATGAATTTCATTTGAACTTATATCATTGAACGAATTTGGTTATTCCAATTATTGAATATAAATTCATCATTTTTTTGGATGGTTGTTCTATCTATGAATTAAAATAACTTACTTCACGAGTTAAGCTTCTTTGGAAATATCTATTCACTATGTATATTAGTTTTATTAGGTTTTATTTCTTGAGGATCTTCCTGTAATTAAATCACTTAAATAGGTGGGGTAATAATCATATTAGGATCATAATATGATATCTATATAAATTTTATTTTTCACATGGAAATACTTGGGGGTGCATTTATATATTCAATTGAAAAATATTTGTATTTGAGTAATATGGGATGTTCTGAGAAGCTTATATATTTCTGTTACCACTGTTTTAATCCGATTTTAATGGCCACTCTATTTTGGGTACTTTCTACCATATTATTCAATTTTATTTTATTTTATTTTTTTCAATAAATCAAATGCAAATATTTCCACTCTTTCAAAATTAAAAAAATGAAAATTGATTGTTTTGAAACTCAATTAAAAGCCTTGTCAGGATAAATCCCTAGTACCACCAATATACTATAATAAAAAGGGGGGAAATATTGATTGAGGTTAAATCCACTGAAAAAATAACATCAACTAGCTGCATTACCGGGGAGGATGATAGAGTTTATTTTTTCATAATTTTTTTTACTGATAATTATGACCTCACCTTGTTACTTGTCGATCCTAGGATAGATAGTAAATATCACTGTAGGGTTAGGTCCATCATAAATCCCCCTATAGAATATAGTGATTCTTCCACCGTCACACCAGCAAGGAGTAAAGTCATCACTGAATTTATAATTGCGTACAAGATAACCATGAATGAACTTTCATAATCTTATGATGAAATCCACGAAAATGCAGTGGAATATCCCAATTCACTTGATGGTTTTCAAATCAAATCTTGTTTTATAATAAACATCTAATATTCAATGTAATTCCTGGTGATGACATGCACAAAAACCTTCTTGAATTCAGCTATGTTTCTTCCAACTTGAAACCTCATGAAGTTGATTCAAATAAAATGAAATTGACATCTTTTCCTTTCTCTTTATAAGTGGTTTAATATAGAATATTTTTTTTCCATTATCATTCATCCCTGAATTGTGACATCAATGAACATAAAAAATATTTCCAAAAAATATTTTTAACATCCTCATGAACCCCCTCAATTCTGGTGGAGATTTGTGGAATTAGGAAGACTCAAGGGGAAACACTGCATGAATACTTGGAACAGTTCAAGATACTCTTCTCCAGCTACACCCATTGTTAAATTCGAGACCAACTACTCATCCAGTAATTATTTGGAGGATTTTTTATTATTGATAGAAAAATGATTGATTCTGATGTGGAAGGATATCCAGTTGAAATTTTACCTGCTACATATAGGAATATAAATTAAAACACGGCCCAAAGTGCCAAAAAAAATTTATCAAGAGGACTTAGCCATGTCTAATATGCATAGGAATTCCCCACTATTGTTCATGAAAACAACACCATTTTATGTAAATTTTCTGATCTTAGCCACATGGTAATGTCGATGATGTTGTCTAATGACCCACCATTTCCATCAAATCCTGAAAAAACATTTTAAATGAAAGTCCACGGTTTAATATGTGCTTCCAATTAAAATTTCAATGACCATTGAACTAAAATTCAAGAACCTACTGACAAATGTAGTTTGGGTTTTCCATGAAGAACATGTAATCAATGGAAATTTAAAAAATTTAATATTTAAATCAGGGAAGGAACAAGCAATCTACTAAAATATTTTGGAAAACTAATCAACCAAGAGGATCTTTCTAATTAAAATCAATTAATTCACAGCTATGGTATTTCAATGAGAAGGCTTATTCAGATTCTAAAATTAACAACTAGGCTTTTCTTTTAAATAATAATCTAGAGATAATCCATTTAAAGGAATTAAAATTACATTAAAACAGATTCAATGACTTGATGAATCAAATGCATTGGAATACCTCTAATATCGGTGTCTTGATAAAACAAATTAGTGGATGTTTTCCATCACAACATGATGTTAATCCGAGAGATATTGTGAAAGGAATTGTGAATGTTATTGATCATATGAGTGGAACTAAATTGAATAACTGGAAATATTGGAACATCAAAACCGTTATAGATAATATTTGATGATAATATCACGCATTATTAAAATGCTGATAAATATGATGTCGATAAAAACAAAATTTCAATAGAAGATATGTTATTTTAATGAATATGGAATGACTGGAAGATGATGTATGGTCATTTTGTTTCTCCAAACAGTGTACTGAATAACACAAAAACATTAAAACACCCATAGAATTATCAAAGGTGTCAACCATCAGCATTGTCAAGTGATGAAAAGGAACAGTATAAGGTGGTTTTGGAATCATTCGTGAATGCCAAATTCAACATTCCATTTCCTAATGATGTGAAAAAAAATTACAAGTTATCTAATGTTTCTGAAATATTTTTCTACCCATAACATAAAATTCAACGTAGAAGAAATTTCAACATATGGAGGAATGTTTCATCCATGATTCAATATTCTTTTACTTTAAAGTGTAATAACCTTTGAACCATTACCATTACCTACACCATTGATAAATGTAAATTAGAAGATGTGATGATTGATTTAGGGGTGTCTATCAATGTCATTTCACATTCCGTTTACTAATATATCCAGGATGGAGAATTGAAACCCTCATGAATTATCATTTCGCTTTCCAACGGATGTACCACCAAACCTATAAGAGTGACAAATGATGTTCTTCTTTAAGTAAGAGACATGATTTTCCCTATGTATTTCTAAGTCATGGATGTAGAAGAAGATCGATTTTGTAATCATGACCCACTGATTATTGGGTGAACATTTATGAATACTAACAAATAAATAATCAATGGTCCCAAAACATCACCTTAACTGTAATCTGGTAGAGTTTTTGTTCTTTTCAATATTTTTTAGTCAATGAAACACCTAGTTGAGTACTATTCATAACCCCCCATGAAACATGATCAAATTTTTTTCATTAGACATGTTACCCGATTTTTCCTATGATGAAAATTTAGAAAATTATTAAAAATATGAGGATTTTTCTGAGGATGAAACTAATTAATTAGAGGTTGAAATGGAAAATAATTAAGCTAAGACTGCTGATCTGAGCACTAAATATGTTTACTCTCCGAAAATCCATGAACATGCCAATGTTAATCCTTTAGATGTTTCCAATTTTACTTATGATTTTTTTTGATATCATGGAAACTGATCTCCATGATGATCAATGTATTTTGATATATGAATACACATTACCTTAATTTGATATGACAATGATTCATATGAAAATAATATATGCTTTCATAGGTGAATAGAAACAATCACATATCGTAATTTCAAAATATTTTTCTAGAGACCAGAGAGAAAACTAATAGACTTCATCAAGTCCATTAAGATTGCTATAGGATGGAGAAAATATGATTTAATAGGAATCTTCCCCACAATATTCATGCATAAAATTTTTCTGGATGATAATTATAAAATTTTATGGAATGTTAAATGATGATTAACCCCAACACTATTGGAGGATTTCAATAATGAAATCACTACACTACTAGAGGTTGGAATTATTTTCCTCAAATCTGATAGTTAATGTGTATGTCTATTCGATGTTGTTTTGAAGAAAAGTGGCTATAAAATCTCTATAAATGATATTGGTGATGTTGTTTATGTGTGGTTTCAAAATAAATTGATAATTTTTGTTGATTTATAGAAGAAAAATTTAGTTATGTGAAAAGAACAATACCCATTGTTATTTATTCATCAAGTACAAGAATGACTAGTTGGGAAAACACACTATTATTTTTAGGATGTATTATCTTGATATTTCCAACTGCTAATTTCACTAGAAGAGCAAGAAAAACCCACATTCACAAGACCATTTGGAACTATTGATATTAAGAGGATGCTGGTTTGTTTGTGTAATGCACTTGGAAAATTTCAAAGGTGTTTGATGAGAATCTTCTCTGAATTTTATGAAACATCGATTGAAATTTTTAAGAATGACCTCACTACATATTCAGCATTATTCAATGGTTTTCTAAAATGATTAGATCAGGTTTTGAAAACATACATTGAAAAGAAACATGTTATCCATTATGAAAAATTAAATTTCTTGGTTTTTAAGGGGATTATTCTTAGACATGTTTTTTCCATTGATGTAATTCAATTTTTTCAATACAAATAAGAATGAATATCTCCATTCAATAAAAATAATAATGAGATATTTGAGGTCCTTTCTAGGACATGATGGCTTGTATAGGATATTAATTAAGGATTTTAGTATTGTGGCACTTACATTTTTAAGATTTTTTTTGAAATATTTACTAGTTGTCTTTGATGAGAATTGTAAAAAGTAATTTTTTTGAGATAAATCCAAAACTGATAACCCGTTAAATTTTTTTATCAACATAATTGGGTCTTTCCCCATGAAATCATGACCTATGAACCTAAATTTTATTTAGGGAAGAGTTGAGTAAAAGGATGGAAAATAAATATCATGTCATTTCATACATCTATAGAACTCTAAACTAGGGGAAATCAAACTACATGAAACACATAAAGAATTATTGGAATTTGTTTTTTTTGGAGAAATATAAATTATTTCTACTAGGATCCAATGTGAATGTTTTCACAGATCTATTTTCAATAATATTATTTATGAATAAACGTGATGATAACCCAAGAATTTTGAGAGTGACAGATCTATTACAATAGTTTGATACTTAAATAAAGGAAAATAATGTTTCTTACAACCATTACTATGATAAATTGAGAAGAATTACATCTATTTTGAATGGAAACCATTAAATATTTCAACCCATTAAAGAAACATTTCTTAATTTATAGTTGTTTCTTGTCAAAGTGAAAGACCATTGTTCTATAAGATTGTGAACTATTTAGATTCTAATGAATTTCTCAACTATTTTTAAGGTAAAAAATTAATTAAATGGTGATTTATTAGAAGAAATAAATTTTTTTGGAACTTTTCTAATGTCTCATTGGTAGTGATCAAATGATTCAGAGATGAATTATGAATTCGGAATTTCAATCCATTTAACATTTTTTTCATACTATAATCTATAAAGGACACTTCAGATAAAAAATAACTACATGTAAGGTTCCATATTCTGGATTATATTGGACCACCAATTTTGGAGATGTTTTCAAATTTTTTAAAACCTCTAAATATTGTCAATTCCTTAGAAACATTTTTAAAAAGAATGAGATGCCACAAAAACAAATTTTTATTGTGATGACTTTGTTATCAGGTGAAATCATTCCATTGGACTGTTTCCAAATTCTTTTGTATATATAAACATATTAATTTTTGTTGATTATATGTCCATGTGTGTTTGGGATATCCCCACTATAATTTATGATACAATGTTTTTTTTCAAATATGATAAATGAAATTTGTTTTCATGGTTTCGATTTCATATGTTTCAGATTACAGAACAAGGAACCAATTTTTTCAAGAGTACATTGGAAACTATTTTTGGAAATTATAGAGTTCATCATAGGGCCTCTAGACCCCATCATCCTCAATCAAATGGAATGGATGAGTTGAAAAACTGAGAAATAAAAAAACATTCAAAATATTGAATGCAAAAAAAAAAGATTTCTGTTTGAGACATGATGAAGCTCTCTGATCCGGAAAGACTACCTTTAAAACACCAATTGGAATGTCACCATTTAGATTGGTATATGAATTTTTTTATCAAAACCCCGTTGAGTTAGTTAATTATAATTTTTCATATTTCAATAAATGTAACATTAATATGTTGTCCTCTAGAAATGAATGATTATTTTTATTGATGGAGCTAGAGGAGATTAGAAATGAAGCATATGAGAGATCCAGATTATTTAATGAATGATCCAAATCCATTCATGATGGGAGTATTCTAAACATAATCATTTAGGAGGGATGAAAATTTCTTATGTTTAATGATAGAATAAAACTGCCCCTATTAAAATTTTGTTCCAAATTGGATGTTCCTTTCATTGTTACACATTTTTTTACAGTTGGTGAAATAAAGATAAAATAACTAGTCAATGGGACACCATTCAATTTCAATGGTCATATGATGAATCTATTTAGAGAAAAATTTCAAGATCAAGTAGTGTAGGAGATCCAACATTATGAAGTAGGCTATATTGGATTCCACATTGTGTCATTTCTTCTCAACTATTTTTATTCCTTTAATATAATGATTTTAATTATCACATACAATTTTGGTACAATGAGGAAATTGCACAAATAATGTGTGGTGGGAGGCATAATGATTGGTAGATTAAGATTATATATGATTTCCATTGATTTTTTTTTCAAATATTCATTCAATTTGAAGTGTGTTTTTTTCATCATTTTCAATTTATAAGAAATTTTTATTCAAATCATATTTTTTATTAAAAATTAAGTTAAATGTAAAAAAATATTCAAATTCAGTGAACAACTTTTAATGCTCATTCCCATGAGTGATCCAATTTATCCTATAAACTGAATATAAATAAATGTTGAAATCACACTATTTCAATTACATAAATTATGAAAAATCATGAGAAGACCTCTATGTTTTAAATCTAATAACACATATAACAGTCTTTGAATTGGAAAATATAATTCTTGTGAGGCCTCTGATCCCATTATAACATATTATTCACATTCACCTATTTTCTAGAGAGAATCCAACAATTCATCATTAAACCATAACATGATTTTTTTCCTGCCAAAACATGAGGGCTGGGATACAGGTGATTAAAATGATTGAGAAAACTATTTGGATTTTGAATCCCCCTTTTCGTGATTATTCTTTTTATTTTGTCCTTCCTAGTACATTTGGTCCTTCTTAAGCCCTTAGTATCCATGTATTTCTTATGGGTTAGGGAAATTACTAGACATTATCTCTTTAAAAATTTATGCCGATGTTTAAATGCATGATGTAGTTGAACTTATAGGGGGGTTATGACATGTGATGTGATACCTCATTTTCTACCTCTTTGGGTAGAGAATAAAATATCGATGACATGTCTTCACTGCTATAAGATATTTTTCAGAGACCAATGCCTATATAGAGATCTTCTAAGATATGGAGATATTTCGATTTGGAGACAAAAATGGATGAATGTTGTGCCCTATCTATAGAATTATAAATGAAGTAAGAAATAAAATGTCATATCTACTACTAAATGATATTTATTAAAGATTAGCGTTTATTTTCTTCAGAGGATAGTAGGGTGGAAAACATATATTAGTTAAATTTATAATAATGATTTTTTTGCATCAAATAGAACCAATACTATCTTATTCACCCTAAAATGTTTTTACATTTCAATCCTACAAATTCCATGACACAAAAACAATTAATGTACTCATTATAGTAACATGTTCATAGAACATATTGTGTAGATATGTAGAAATTTATCAATCCTATGGTGATTATTTCATGGGTTGGGATGATGAGAGTCTTGTTGAAAATCCATAATCATTTGTTGAGATAAATTATTATAAGAAAAGTTTGTTGTGTTCATTAGATGAGAAAAGAATTGGAAGTTGATTGAATGATCTAAAATGATAATTTGAAATATTTTCTATTAAGGAAGGATAATATATACTGATACTTTGTGACAAATTTGTAAACTCTATTGGAATGTGTTGTGAATATTCTTTTTTTACATTCCTTTTTTCTAGGAGTGATAATGATATTTTTGGGTAATTGATAGTGCTAATATTCCCACTATTTTTCCTATCTAATTTAATGATTTAATGCCCTCCAATGTGTTATTCTATGTGAAATTGGATTGTTTTCATAATTGATGGATTTTTTGAACTAAATTGTGAACATGATGTTATTGTGGACTTTAAATTGTTTTCAATTTTCAAAAGTATTACAAGAATTCAGGTAATCGCGGTGCGATAATAGTTTTTCAAGATAATAAGTGGAGCGGGAAACTGAATCAGAATTCCTACAAGATGTTACATGTCGTCACTATTTAAAAAAAATAGTTTAACCCACAATAATAGAAGTTAATGTAGATCACATCGTGAAAATCAAGCACAATATGTGTTGTCCATGTACACATCATGTAGTGAGTAAACTGGTCAAAACTGCATAAGAGATTCATGGGATACAGAGGATAAAAAGGATTTGGGGTTCACGACGTATAACCAATGTACACGTCATGTTCAGGTCAACATGTAATTAAATTTAAGGCATCCTAGTCAATGGTTTATTCAATGGTTTGCCTATAAAATACACCCCTTTTCTACCGTTTTAGAGCACCCGTGACAACATAGAGGATCAAACACCATCGAACATCCTCCAAGTGATCTGATGCCTTCCCTCTCCATAATGTAGTACATGATATTGATGAATATGTCCATTGAATCTGTAATGGTGAACATGGAGGCTACCCATGTGATGATTAGATAATCCATACAAGGTTGTGGATAGCGACACATGAATATATATATTCATAAAAGGATTATCAATAGGTTTTACATAAAAATGATACCATTTCTTCATTAAAAATTCATTTTTCATGAAATGTTTTTTTATTTATTAATGAAATTTTATTTTATTAAAATAAATATATTATGATAAAAGGATTATTTTAATGAAATTTAATTTATAAGTGAATAGAAATCTATGATAATATTATTTTAACAATTATTATTTTATATTAAATATGATGAATATAAAATACTGTTCGAAATCAAATTCTATAAAAAGTGTTTTACGATATATGTTTTTTTATTATTTAAAATTAAATAAAGAGATACATAGATAAATATATTTATTTATCTGTAATTTATTATATATTTGGAATATATATGATTGATATAGATATTATGGGTCAAATTTTATTTTTAATAACAAAATAACTACCATGGTAAATAATTAAACATGATAAAAGATGTTAAAAGATGTAAAAAACGAAATTTCATGATATTGTGGTATTTAAAATGATATAAAGTCAAGATAAAACAAATTTATTTGGGTTTGGTCATAATGTTACAATTTTACCTAACATTTCCGTACCTAAATCTCCTGAATCCTTGGTGATTTCAGTATCACACCTTACTAAACTCTTATTTGATATGAAATGTCCCACTTTTTTTACTTATAAAATTATCTCTCCTCAACCCATTTTAGAAGCATGATATCATCTAGTGGAAATTTTAATATGTTATTGGATTCTTTATATTAATTTGTTTATACACATTTTTTTATCCTTTCTCCATAAGTTACTAGCTAATAAACGTTGTTTTGAAAGAAGATGTAGCAAGAAGTGTAGATTCTATCGAAGTATGTAATATGATATTACTCATCACATTAATTTAATTTATTATCTATAATATTAATAATTATCGTTATAAAAAAATAATTATGTAATATTAAAGAAATTTTTATTCTATAAAAATTATATAGTCATAATATATCTCTATCTTCATACTCAATCAATAGTTAAGGATTTGACAAATTTATAATTTTTATATGAAAATATAAGAATTTTATTTTGAATTAGGATATAAAAATTTACTTTGGATGAATTTTGATATTTTTTTTGATAATATTCATGTTTTGATTAATAATAAAAATATAGTATATTTTAACAGAAAAATTTTTTTTATTGAAATAACTTATACAGAAAAATTATAATATTCTATTGTTTAAATGTATAAATATAATATATATTTATTATGAAATATAATTAATATCATTATCATTAATGATAAATTAAATTCATATGTAAAAATATTTCAATAATTTTCAATGTTTTAATATTTAAAAACATGTTCTCTCAAACCGAAAATGGGATTTATTTCAAATTAATTTGGAAATTGTTTTGTTTTTAATTTTTCAAATATTGACTCAATATTTTTAATTAGTTTATCCAAATAATGTTAATATTCTATTTTTGTTTTTGGTCATTAAAAATTTTAACTTTTGTAATTATTTTTATTACTATTTTTAAATATAAATCGAGTACCTAATGGTAAAAATAATTCAACAAACATACCTTAAAACCTATAAAAATGATACAGGATGACTAAATAATACACTTATAATCTATGTTTGTAAATATTATCACTTAATTGAAACGGTCCCATGAATATGAAATTAATTATAATAAAATCTTGGAATATGAAAAAATTCCAAACTTGAATTTTATAATAGAATATTATTTATAATATATATATAACTTGGAGTTAACATCGATTATAGGTAGTATATTTAAATCTAAAATACTTTAATAAATCATATAAAATTATTTATAATTTTTAGAAATTAAATAATTACATTTAATGATGACAGAATAATGACGCATAAATTATTTCATTAATCAAAATATCCAATAAATAATTTCAAAAATATTAAAAGATATATTATTTTATTTTATTTAGGTTATCTGTGAATTATATAGGTTGTTATGACATTTTTCCAGTATATTCAATGTTTTGGTTCAATGTTATCTTCTTTTTTCGATTATATTTAAAATCAATGAAATGATTTATGTCAGAAATTTACACTATTGATATTTTATAAAAATAATATTTAATTTAATTATAAAAAAATTATTAATATATTTAAAAATTACAAAGTAATAATTATAAGATAAAAATTTCATTTATTACCCATTTGTTGTTAATTAACACCGTATAATTAAATATTTATAACCAATAAATATTTAGAATGTTATTACCACAATTAACATTAAATAAATTAAAAAAGGATAAATCAAAATGATAAGGTTTAAAATAATATCCAAACTATTTTAAATTTTCTTCATTGTGAGGATTTAGATCCATAATCACCTAATATTATATAAAATCCACATTGGATGCATTTTAATTTAAATGTTAATGTAAATTAATTTAATATTTTCTGTATTTCCAAAGGTTGCCCTCCACTCACTTATAAAAGGGATCCTCTCCTTCTCATTTAATAAAACCTCTAATTTCCATTGGATAAGAAAAAGTATTTCCATTTTCTATAGAAAATTATTTTAATTCATCATAGAATCCCCACTTTCAGAATAAATCCATCCTATGGAGACCTTTTTTGCAAATCAAAATGTGATACTCCAAAAAGGTAAATTTTTTATCACCTCCTTCAAAATTTATTTCTTATTCAACTACCTATTCTGATGTTGTTTCCATATTTACATAATGAATAATGTATCTTATGCATTCTGAAATGTTATTATAATAATGGGATAACCTAATACCTCCTTTTATCCATCCAACTAATAATAACAGCACCATGCGTGCGTATGTACGACTTACAGTCTCTATGTCGTGGTGTAATTTGTAATTCCACAATAGTTAATGTGGATGGATATAATGACGTCTCTAATGGATGTAAATGATGAATATTACATGATAATTATTTTTTATAATTAATAAACCATCCAATTAAATCCTATGCTTAACAATCATGACTCGAAAAAATTGGAATGGGAAAAAAAGTAGTTACCAATAGAAATAAAGGCAATATTGAAACACTATTAACCAAATGATATACTTGGATCATATATGATATAAAAAAAAGAATATGGATTGTGTTTTTCAATAATTTATTAAAATTATATATCCATAATATTGGATGTTATGTTTCTTATAAAGTATATGAGATCTAAGGTGAGGGATAATTTTGTAGTGTCATAATTAATTGAGATTAGTTACACGTAAGTATTTATATGGGAATATTATTCATACACATTCATGTATTTTAGAAATATAATATTATTTTTTGTTCATGCAATATGTTTTAATGTACATTTTATTCCATGGTAATTTTTTATTAACAATATTAAAGGAATTTTTTTGTATTTTTCAATATGAGGTACTTTTTGACTTTTCCCGAAACAAATATGAGGAGAATGTTCTTTTAACATATACAGGAAGAATAGATTTTCACATCTTAATAATTAAATCATTAATTAATATTCCTCTACTTGAATTCATGTTTATTTTAAATTAAATAATTTTATTTTAAAATTGTGTGACATTTTATAAATAGATAATGCTTTTGAAGAAGAAATGACATTTTCCTCAATAATTTTTTTTAGGTGTATTATCGAAATTATTTACCATATAATATGACATAGGGTTTCTATTATATCCTTATTATTAATTTTAATTTATTATGTTTATTAGGGAATTATTTTTATGAAATCCATTTATTTTATATATACTATTATGGAATGATTATTAGGAAAACGATTTTATGTCATGGGTTATGCTATAATGAATGATTTATGTTTTTATAGAACATGTAAGAATTATTTCAATATATTATTGCTAAAACCAATATCTCCCTTAAATGAAATGGGTAATGATATTAAAATAAGGATATAGACATGACTAGAACAATATATGATTCTTATTTGGTAGTACATGGCGTGAAGGGAAAGTAATCCCAATTTAGTAATGAATGTTTTCGGTTATAATGGTCTTGTCTATGAGCCTTAGATAATTTTGAAATGATTTTCTATGTGTTTATTTATTCCATATAAATTAATGCCTTTTTTATGAGTTTTTTTTATTTTGTCCATTAATTATTATGAACATTCATCCCATGACATGAAATCATTAAATTTTTATATGCAAGATACGATTTTAAAATGTTATGTTCATTTGTATTAAGTTATTATATGAATGATGTTTCCATTTTACACCCTTACTGAGAATTTGAGGTCACCCTTTAATATTTTTATTCTCCCTAGGTCGTGAAGAAGGGTATTAATTATGATATGTAAAAAATGAGTCTACTTATAAATATATAAGTGGGAGACAATGCCGATCTTTTATGAACCAATTGTTTATGTTTACAATTTTTTAATGACATTATAACTATATAGTCCAATCATGGCATTATTATAAATTTTAATTAATACTCTTAAATTTTTATGTAATATAAATTAATGTAATCTAGGGGACATTTAAGGGAGGATGAATTCGAGTGGTGTCCATATAGATTTAGTGGTGGGGATAAGACTGAGTTAAGTGTTCGGTAAGGGATCAATCGAGGAGAATGGTGTTGAATGATCTACTTTAGAAAACCTATGGTTGAATAATTGACCCGATTTGATCAGATATGGTATGGCTGAGGGGATTTCATGATCCTTTAATTTTCTCCGAAAAGTGGTCATCGTAGATATGGTAGGGATGGCTTATGTGCACATATCTGTTAATGTTCCCCTGATAATTTTTTATCTTATGAAGGCTGAAGAAGACACACACAAAAGGAACATTATGAATAAGAAGGATTCCATTCATGATTGTATTGTGAATAAGGTATATAATTCCTAGGTGATTACTAATTAGTGGTATAATTTATATATCTAGCATTGGAGTGTACTGTATCATTTAAAGTCATATTCTTCTAACTGGTGAAAGCTTTTGTAAATTTGATGGCCATGATCAAAAGTTAGCTTCTGTTTAAAACTCTTCAGATTTCAGGTGTATACCCTTAGTTGGGAGATTCATTGATATCATCATCTCATTATAGTAAATGAATCACGGGACTTGGGGGATTCTATTAAAATACATAAATATTTTTATGATTTTATTTCAAGAGTGGGAAATATGGTTAAAAATATTTTCATTAAAAAAAAATTGAGATTTGGTTGGGGACCATAATTATTGTCCTTAAATGGATCCTATAGAATCGAAAATCATATTTTATGTTTCTTGTATTGTGGGTATTCCAAATAAATTGGATAGAGAAACTATGATTTCTATGGTCAGGAATATTTATTGGTTCTTAGAGGAGGTTAATTTACAATGGTTCATAATAAATAATATTATTCTATCATCCTTGTATGATGGCATCTCATTAAATGTTGAGTTTGAAATACTTCATAATTTTTTTTTCAAAATGTAAACAATTGGTATTGTCGAAAAACATTGTTGTAAAAATACGGTTTTCCCATTTTACTCATTACATGGGTGTCATTAGATATATATCAGATTGATGATAACTATGATGTAAATTTAGAGATATATTTATCATATTAGTGATAGGCACACATCTTGGAATAAGCCTTTGGATAATGTTGGGTTGATATTTTGAATGTATGAGTTTCCTTCTTTTTGATAAAGCTTGGTCTTGATATTTATATTCATAGAGGTATCACAAATCTTGTCATGTATACTGGTATTTAAGAGGGTTCACATAATTGTATAATGGTTCCACAGATAGGTACTATTCCTGTATAATATTGGAATATTCAAGTGGATACATCTAATATTGACCATGGTGATGACGGTATAAAGAAGAAAATGATAGCTGAAGAAGATGTCTAGATGCACGAGGGTGACAAAGAGAATGATTCTATAGTGTCTGATTTGGGAAATTATTTCATGTAGCTATTTACCATTTACCATTTTCCCCTTAGGAAGATTATTTCAACCAAAAAATGATGCTAAAAAATATGTTAAATGTCATCCGTAAATCCAAAAAAAAACATTAATTCCTCTAAAATTTCTGAGAAATTTCGAAATTTCATTTATGATTAAGGAGTGAATTTCGTTACCCCTATTAAGGAATCACTTAGTGGTGGGAATTCCATTTTTGAGGATGGAATCTTATATGGTGTGGAAAATATGGTAGACGGTGGGAATTTCACCCCTCTTCCTTATAATAAGATACAAAATAATGAATATTCTAATATATAATGGAATTTTTCTACGTGATCATCATCTATGATTTCATGGAATTAAAATATATAAAAAAATTTGATCTTTATTCATGGTTACAATCAATTTGGGTGGGAAACTAGTGATGATTTAATTTAGTGAAATGATATGCCCTATAATGATCTATAGATATGTTTTATGATGGATGAGTCCAATTCCATTTACATTACCATGACTAAATATATATAAATTTTCTATATTTATAATTACTGGTCATAATATTTTCATATAGATGTAATTTTATGGTGGTGTTGTTTTATTTTTATAATAAAACAATTTCAGTTTCTTAGTTCACTATCCTCATTGTGGTGAATTTCTCATCCTTTTCCAATTAAAAGGCCAGAAAATATTCCCAAAAATTCATAATTTATGGATATATTTTGTATCCAATAATATTTATAACACTATTTTGGTTTAATTACAATTATTTTAAGTTTATATATAAAGATATTTATCCATCAGTTGAATTAAATGACTTGATTTCCTACCTCAAATACCTTTTATATCCTAATTTTAAAAGGCATCATTGCGTTATCCATCACAATTTAGGATTTCTTATTGGAGAACATTTATATTTATTCAATATTATATAGATTAAATATAATTTCTAAATAGAAATTATAAAATAAATATTTAATACAGTTATATATAAAAATTCCTTTTTTATATCTATAACTAAACTATATTTGATACAGAAAATAATCCAATATAGTGAAATATCAATATGTGTTTTATAAAATTTTTTCTAAGAACACAATCAATCATAACATTGTTCTGTCATGTCCTTCCTCGAGTATCTCATAGTATTTTTAATAATTAATATCAAGGTATTGTTTGTTATTTTAATCAATCCACATGCCTTTTTGAAGACTTCCAATCTCAACCTTAAATTTATACATCCCGATCAATAATTTTATTCATAAATTTCAATAAATTTTCAATTATAATGACCTTTAGAACTCTATATTTACAAAAATATATTTTATTAAAAATTTCATGAAGGAAAATCCAGAATTTTAATTCATGGAAATGGATCATATTATTTAGAGACATAGTGTACTATCTTAAAAATGATTACATTCCCATGATATTTTGGGAATGCTTCCACGATGTCTAGAATGGAGACATTTAAATCATCATCTTTTAAATTTCCATTTTAATAAATATATTGCATTAATATAAAACATATAGTACCCCATAACCAATCTTGTATTTTTTTAAAAATAGTATAATTAATAATTTAAGTACAATAAGTTCTAATTTAGTGTACGTTAGTGAATATATTCATATTTCAATAATATCATGCACATGATGATGTTTGGTGGTTTATTAATATTGGGAAAAATATTCTTATAGAACACGTCTTCTATAATTAAAATCATCCCCTATCTCATAAATGCAATGATCCTTCAATAACAATTTCTTCAAATCATCCCTAAAATTTTTGATATCATTCCAATTCATTCATAATGGAATGATACTATGTTTAAATATAATTTTTACAAATATAGAACCCATGTTTAGAGTATACTAGGAGAAATTTGTTTTTCATCTAACAAAATATCATTATATGATGAGCATGATCTACCTGTTGGACTTTTAGTATAGGTAGGTAACTAAAAAATGATTCTCAAATCCCTTACTCTTACTAATTTCTAGATGAAACACATATGTATGAAATCTCTATCTGATGAACCAAGAATTCATATCCTTCTATAAAATTAATTATTTTCATGTTGAGTGTTCTCAGTATACACTCTCCATTCATCAAATGAGATATGAGTTGAAATATTTCATTAAATAATATGAATATATATTTTTATTGTTTTATCAAAATTATACTATATACCATGTAAAATAATAATTTCATTGTACATTATATGTTTCATAATTTATCTTTTATAAAAAAAATGATTCCCATGGAATAGTAAATAGAATTATACATATTTTTAATGGTATATTCTGTTATGGTAATGTGTAATGATTATTTCTATGTATTCTAAAAAAACATGCCTGAAATTATTTATAAGTAATGAGTATAATTCCCAGGTTGTTTTTTGAAAAGTCCTCAATGAATCTTCATTAAAATACATCTTGTAAAAGGATTATTCTCAATACCATTTCTGATGTTGGTGGATATTACACTCCAAACATAGAGTAAAAACCTTCCTTATAAAGCTATGATATATTCCATTACATGGAATAATAGACTATAAACAACCACGATATTTATTATTGATAAAAAATATTAAAATCAACGATAAACATTAATAAATTATTTTAGTTCAATATGAAATATTATTAAATAATGTACAATAAGAATAAAAAATTGAAACTAATACGACCACAAAAATAAAATCGTCATTGTAATTGATTTAGATGAATACCTTATATATGATTTACACTATATAAATGAGGTAAATCATTATAAATATTGGAAAATATTTGAGAAATATGTAAGAAAAAAGGATGAATGATTTTATAGACATATATATGGATATATAAATATATTTAATATGACTATTATATATATGTTTATGGATATAGAATAATTGGATTTATGAGACTTAGAAATATATCCATTAGAGATATGGTCTGGTGGGATAAATTCATCAATTAATTAAATTTAGAATTTAAATGTTATATGTAAATAATGTGTTATGCCTAAAATATTTTGCATCTATTAATTTTAAATAGATATTAATTAATTAATGAAAATATAATCTATTTCAATGAAATTATATTTGGAACATAATTTATTAGAAAAATATTTTCATTTCCCTTAATGTGAAATTTCATTAAAAAATATTGACAACATTCACAATATTATTTAAAAAATAATTAAATAACATCCCTAAAATAATAAAAGAATTATAAAGAAGATAAATTTAATAATTCATCATCAATGAAATATTTTTTACTAAAAATAAATTATTTTCACTATATATTATATGTTTTCATAAATAAATATAAATTTTGATATGTTTATTATTATATTTAATGAAATTTATTATTTATATTTATTTAAATATTTATAACCATATGTACCCAGATAAATTATTTGTAATTTATAAGAATAAAATCAACTACTTTTTTAAAAGAATGTTTTATATTTATTATTTTTTAATTGCGTATACAATTTTATTTTATCAAATGACAAATATTTTGGTTGAGTGTTGGGTTTATTAATATAAAATCTTTTCATGTATAAAATTTAGTCCTATTCTAGTCATTAGTAATTAATATGAAATAATAATATGAAAACATAATTTTCAAAATTTCTCTTTCATACTGTATTTTCATATATATCTTATGTTTCATTTGAAAAATTAGTTTACAATATATAAACTTTTATTAGGTCTAAATAATTTAAAATATTATTTAATCATTTTAGTGTTATGTAATAGGGGCCATCTTATATTTGTAGTAAAAATAAATTTACAGGGAAAATAATTAAATGATGTAAGAATGGTAAAAAAGTTTAACCTGAGAGAGGTGTACATTTTTATAAATAAAGTGATATAAAAACACACTATAAGAAATTTTTGTGATTATATTCAATACTATGATTCTAAATAAATTTTCAAAAACTATTTCACATAAATCACATGTGATTTAATCTTTATCATTCACCATACAGTTGTTTTCGAAAAAGTGTTTTTATTTTTTACATATAAATGTATATCATTTCCTACCACTATAACCCACACATATCCATCAGTTTTCCCTAAATTAATTATCCCAAATCCAACTCAAAAATTAATTTTATACATTTATTTGTCAATGGCCACACAAAAGAGGGCTAAGATCTTCAATATGATGGAAGAGGTTATACATAGCACTTCTATCAATGTATGTAATTATTTATTAATAATTGAATTCATTTCATTCATCTATATTTTTCTAAATATCATTATCCACTCAAATTATGTAATATTAACATCGTTATGGATCTATACAAATTAAATTTTCCAAAAATAACTCTATGCTCTTACTCATTAAATTATTTTTATGATTTCTTGTTTGGGAAGGTTTTATTAAATCCAAGAATGATGTCATAATTTTACCAACTGGAGTCATTTAGAAAACTAAATTAATTTTAAAAGTATTTAATAATTATAATTTTTTTACAAAATTCGGAATGGTAATATATATAATTATAATCATTAATAAAATAATTTATTTTTATTGAATGAAAATTTCAAAAAGAAAAAAATTCTGAGCATTATTTATGTATAACGACCCATGATTGACGTATATGGATATTATATAATTGAAGATGAATATTTATAACATTTCACAAATGTATTCTGAAGAACCCTAGAAGTTCAGTGTCTTTGGAAACCTAAAAAAAATTATTTTAATAAAATATGATCATCATCTTTAATAATGTTCACCATCATTATTTATTCATTTTAAAACCACTCTTAATAACCTATTAAATGGAATGAAAATAATGGTGTGAGATTAGATGATCCCCAATAAGAAATAAACGAATTTAGTAAGAATAACATAAAAAGGGTGGAACTTGATTATAACATTAGAATAAACTAACTTTCATATTAGTTATCATAATAAATATTTTAATTTTATAAGACATGAATCTTATAGAAATAAATAACATAATCCATTAAATTATAAAATAGGATGGAAAAATGGAATTCTGGAAAACACATATAAAACCCCTATATTATAGTGGCCTACCAAGGCCTTTGTAAAATGTTAGTATTGGGTTAATAAACCATGTAAGTACTGAGGACATGGTATGCCCTCTCATGTAACCTATTCATTAGAGATTTTGAATTCCTCCTGTATACCGTCTTATTTTGAGATTTTACTGTCCTCATGAATACCCTCTTTTTTTTAGGAATGGTATGTCCTCCTTTGTAACTTCTTCTTTGGAGATTTAAATGTCCCCCCAAGTACCCATTTTGTTTTCGTTTTTTGGACTTCCTTCCATACACCGTCTAGTTTCTAGATTGGTATGTCTTACTATTTACCTCTTCTTTCAGTCTTTGGATTTAATCCTATATACCCTCTTCATTCATGATATTTATATCCTCCACTATATCCTATTGTTTTTGGATATTTATGTCCTTCTATGTACCATCTTGTTTATATCATGGGATTTCCTCTTTTTTACCCTCTTCATTATTATTGGGATGTACTCCCATGTATCCATTGGTTTTGGGGTTTTGATCTCCTCTGATTTACTCTCTTGTTTCAGGCTTAAGAGGTCCTTTCATTTACCCTATTGTTTTGAGCATGGTATGTACTCTCGTATTCCATATCATTTTAGTATTGTGATATACTCTCATGTACCATCTTGATTCGTGTTTGGGATTCCCTCCCATGTAACATTTGGTCACATAAAACATTTATCACCACCCAATGCATTTGGAGGGAGATATTGGTCAAAAACATCTCAATACAAAATCATTCATTCGTGGTTCACAAAAAAAATTAATTCATCACCTGTTGACCCATAAAAAACATATTGTTTTTATTCATAAATTAATAACCAATGAAATGATATATTTATCATTAATATATCATCAAATCGCAAAATATGAAAATAAATATGTTTTGCAATCACTTCTTGAAGTCATAACCAGTGAAATGAAGTGAGATTCAAATGATACAAATCATCGAAGAGAAAGAAGTTTCATATATATCATGAAATAAAAAAACAATTCATAGAAAAAAAATAAATTGAATCATTAGGTAATTTCCTAGAAATTAATGAGTAACATCCTCTAATGTTATCTTTGGGAGAAAATAATTTTGAAATTTGTTTTGAAAACATTTATTCAGGTGACTGCCGTATCATATTGATAAATGATTTTTAAAAATATGAATCAATTTGAAACCAATTTTAAATGAAAAATTAAAAAATAATTTTTATGAATTTTTAAAAACAATTACATTTTTTAATGTTTTAAACGTATAAATAAACATTGAAAATCATTTGGTAAACTATTTTCTATGAAAACATATAAAAGAATATTAAAACAATTTGGAAAAACATTTTCTTTGAATATGGATTTGACAACATATAAAGGAAGCATTGAAAACCCAAAAAATTTAGCATACATTTCCTTTAAAATTGATCTATAAGGATTAATTTAAGACATTTTTTGAATCTTTTTAGAGAATATGGTTTTAGAAATAAATCAGATTTCTTACCAAAAAATAAATAAAACAAATTTTTATTTAAAATTTTCATACTTTTCTTCTGTACCAAAGACTATAAATGTTTAAAATATATTTTTATATATTGAATAAAAAGAGGATATAGAAACTCATGAGTTTTCTTTAGAGATATATTATATTTTTTCATTAAATAATCATAATTATTAACAATAATAGAAAGATATGATATTGATTCAATAAAATCTTATAAAATGCTATCATGGGATCATAAAATTCATGTAAGAAAGGAAAATTAAATGAATCATAAAATATAATTAAATAGACTAGAATCCAAATATAACATTTCAAATGGAAGGATATACACCTTGAAAGATAATTTATACAAAAAAAACCTAAGTCTCAATGAAAGAAAATTGGGACAAAACAATTTTACAGATTTGGTAACTTTTAAAAAGTAAACCTCATGAAAGAAATATCATAAAATTGAGAAGTGAATACTCATAAATTTAATTATACAATAATTAAAATAAAATATGGGAATTGCATAATCCAAAGGAAAATAATGATTTGTAAACATAACATTTATCTCATGAAAATAAAAAGTGATATGACTTACCCTTACATTGTCTCCTAACTATTGTCAAACTCACTCAAAACAAAATTATATGAAATATAAATTTATTGTAAATATTTTAAAGAACAATATTATTATATATAATACCATATATGTCTTTATGATGAACATATATTACCTTCTTGTTAGCTATCATATGTTAAGGATTCACATCTGGTAATATTCGATGTGTTTTTTGTATGTGTCTTAATTTGTTATATTGTATTTCCTTAAACATATATCATGATTACATAATGTAAAACAAGATATAATTATCATGTATTTATGGTATATTTTTTTATAATGACCTACAATAAATATATATATATGAATCATAATACACCATTCATGGATACGGTAGGTTGTACGTACACATGGAAACTATTTTTGTTTAATTGTTTTGTTCAGGGAAAGAAAGTAAAAGAAACAGACACGCATATATATATATATATATACATATAATTTTTTTGGATCACATATGATATAATATATCTCATATATATACATGAAAAACATCCTAAATTCAATTGAATTAGTGTATTAATTAATCATATCATTTTGAGGGGCAGTAGTCCACACTTCATCAGAAGAAATTATCAAATCTACATAAGACAGAAAGCATAATGTTATGTTCAAAATATAAATAATAGAATCCAAACTAAATTATAAATATAGTATATATCATATATAAATATATTTTCCATCATCATTTCCACCATGAGAGGTGTTAATGGAAATTTGAACAATCATCATTTCGTGAGGCAGCAGTTTTTCATACATAGAAACAGTATGTTTGTTACCCATTAGATGGAGGTGTGGGTATTTTTAGACTGAATAATTTACATTAAAAATCATATTTAATTGGGGATAAAATTAATTTAATATAATAAAACAACAAAAATTGTTTTATGGGGTGGAAAATGAAAATAAAAAAATTGATTGAGAGAAGACATTACCTCTTAATCTGGTAAATCCTTTTGGATTGTGTCGAAAGGCATCCATGGGAGACTTTCAACCAAATGTAAGGGATTAAAAGTGTAGGGGATAATTTTTAGGATGTGTATTGGGTATGTATTTTCAGTAATTAGTAGTTTTTATTGATTTTCTTATGTTGGATAGGTGGTAACCTTTTATAAGGAAGGAAAATTACTCACTTGGAATGTTTTAAAATATGTTAGCTGTTCACATGTTATTACCTAAAACAATTCATTAAAAAACAACACCAATAAATAATTTAAGGTTAATGTTTTAATAATGGCATAAAAATTGTTTTTTAGATATGTTTATATGTTATTTGGGATCGTAATACAAAGGTTTAGTCCTTAATTAAGCATAATTTGTCCTTAAATGATGTGATTATTTTTTATCACTTTAATTTTTTCAAAATAATCTACATGATATAAAAATAATAAAAATAATATAAATACTAAAATTGATTATGTATATTTTGGAAAATTTAATTCATTGAATTGAATAATTTATTATTAATTCTAATCCCATAAATGGTATGAATTCGAGGGTATTTAAATAGAATGAATTTCAATAATTTATTATGTTTTTATACACATTTTAAAAATGATGTTGATTTTAATGAAATAAATTTTATTAAGAGATGGATAAATGATATATTGTGACCCTAAAATTTTAAAATATAATTTAACTTTAATAATTATTTAATTTAAAAGGTTTTTTTAACATAAAAGTAATATTTTTAACTATTCATCAAAAAATAATGTTTCATTGAAAAATCCATTAAATTCACTATAATATTACAATGAAAATATAGATTAATAAATGAAGTTTGTTTTATAAAAATAAAATTATGAAATATATTATTTTTGTTTTTTTTTATTTTTTCGTAGAAGGACCTTAAAAGAGCCTCAATCGAGAAAATTGTATTTTTAAATATAAAAGGAAATTTACAAAAATCCAATATTTTATTTACAATATGATTTATCTTTAAATCCAAATAATTTATAATTTTTTAAATGTAATTATTACTATTAATATTAGAATTTTTATTGGCTATGTTATAATTATCCAATTTAAATAATTATAATACAAAAATGATGTTTCGTATAATCATCAGTATTCAATGTAATGAACGCCATGTAGGTATTTCATGTTGTGTAATAAAACTAGTTTTTGTGTGTACAAGTTACCAAGACAATGTTCTATGAATTTAATATTTTACATATCATTTTAATATATATATATATATAATTGTTGTTAGTGTCATGTGAAATAAAAAATAACTAAAAGATAAATTAATTCGGAAGAAAATAATTCCCAATATCTTGGGCTGTTAAATTCTACCACCAAAAAATAAATTTTACCTTCAAAATTACTCTTGGGTATTGATGTTTAAATATAGGAATTCTTCATTAATAGAAAGCCACATAGTATAAAATGAATATTAGAACATATTTTAAAATGAAATATTGGGACGATACATATACCCAAAGTAACATATTAATAGGGTTACATGTGTGGGATCATGGTTGGGATGTGAAAGCATGGAAATTGATGAAAAATATAACTATCATGTTCAGATGGTGGGTGATAGAGAAAAATATTAGGTAATGTTAACAATCTGAAAGCTACAAATATGCAATAATCATAGGGATCTTCTGATTCATCAAAAATAAAAGTACTAGGTCTCTATTTTCATTTTGAAGTTCATTTGTCTTAATGTTAAACAATTTTCATGAAAATATATAATTTCATTTTTTATGAAAAAATCACCCTATGGTTTTTCATTGATCCACTTTACTTCTTCCACTAAAAACAATGTTTAGTTTTTCATTCATGAAGTACTGAAGAATTAGTAGACAAATGATATCCCATCCCATGTGTATTCATCATCAAAAGGCAGTACAAGAAAGTTATCAAATATGCATAAATAATCATATAGTTAGATAATTCCTTAATCACAATGTCTTCAAATTAAGATCACCTTAATTATTCCATAAATGGTTAATGTTTTAACCCTACCAAAATATAATCGAACATATATTACTTAAACAAGAACATATCTTAACCCAGAACAATTATATGAAATCTAGAACCATCATTGTACTGATAGAATATAAAATGTGATTTTATTATTAAATAATCTATATTAACAAAGATAATCCCATGAAATCTCACCAAAGATGATCAATTTGAATTTCATAGGTACTATTCATACAATATAAAAAATAAAATCCCCAAACAATGTGATAATGATAGGTAGTTCTTAATTATAATGCTTCATATCATCCATTATGATCCCATAAGAATTCCCTTTGTCCTTTGTATTTAGAGGATTTTTTTGTCTCATTATTAACATTATTCCATGGATTTGGACACTTGTTAACAAAATTACCAGACACCATAAAATTGAAATATTGATGGTTGGGAGGTGACTTCATTAAGTATTTAACATTATTTGAATCATTATCTAACTCACTGCCATCAATTCAACATTCAGTCACTGTATGACCTTCCCTTCAATAGTTGAAACAATTAGTAGTCCACTTAAGATAAATACATCCATGTTTATTTAGACATGTTTTCATAATGGAAGGCTACATATCATTCCTCTATGGTTGACATATTTTCCTTTTATCTCCATATTACTTTTGTTGTAAATCAATGAGATTTCTACCCAACCCCAACCAATATATCCACCATTATATCACATCTAACAAAATATTCATAGCCCATAAGAACTCTTGTTGCCTGGCCATTCGATTACAAGGTTTTAGAACAACAATGAATTGTTAAATTCATCTATTATGTTGCATGATAATACAAGAAGGGTACCTCCAAATACCTATTAATTATTCCTCATAATAAATAATATATTCGTCATCCATATATAAAATCACAATAAATTCATCTTCAATATTCATATTATGAATCAAAGAAAAAAACTTATTTAAATAATTGTTTTTTGTCATCCCAATCCATTGATTCAATTTTTTTTACCAACTCATATTATATATTACATCCCAACACTGACCTGGTCTTACTTTTAACTCATAATCAACAAAAAGTTCATTATCATATAATAAATATTAGAGACCAAATTTCACTTCAGTGGTACTGATCAATTTTTCTACTATTAATAGATCAATAGACTGAATGAATGAAAGCAAAAATTTCCACATAAAGGACCCAATATAATGTTGTTCCTTCCTCTCATTTTGGAATCCATCATGGTTCGTAGATTGTAAATATCCATGAGTATAAAAATTATACTTTTCATTTCTACTCCTATTGAATATTTATACTCAGTAGGACAATAAAAACATTGTTCGTTGATTCACCATTAACATGGTTCATTCGGGTTCCATCCATTGGCAAAAACCAATAACATAGAGTATGAATTAGTTATCAGAGTGAGGAACCACATAATCATGAAAAACCGTAATATGATGTCTAAATAATGACACTTATCTTAAAAATGATACATTATTTTTATCTAATAGTAATCATATCTATCTTATATTTAAATAATTTATGATAGTTCATGAAGTGTGTGTGAATTCCAATAGCATATCCCATGTGTTTGTCAAACTCTGTATGAAGCAAGGCCCATTTTCCTGCACAAGATAACCCATATTTCAACTCAAAACATCTTTTCAGTGTTGTTACCCCTAATTATTTATATTTTAGGGCCACATCCACATGTATTATCAAGATAGGGATCTATTTCTAGGAAACCACTTAATCTATCCTTTAAAAAAAATTATAGGACACTTTCTTAAATGTTATCTCATACTTATTCGTATCCATAGATACTTTCAATGAAATATTCATCAAAATATACCTAGGTATATCAGTAATTTCTCCTCAACTAAGTTTCCATAGGATGACCAAACAGTAACTTTTATACTAACTATAATCATCCAGGTTTAACATTCATGGACATTAGATCATTTTAGATGAATATTAATTACATTAAAAAAATAAATACCTGAGGACCATTATAGTTTATTATATGTTTGAATCTTGGAATAAAATGTCATATCTCATTGAATTATTTTTAATATCTCCCATTATGATCCCCACAATTAATAATTATAACTAAAAAATTTATTTATAACAGGTGGAAATAGAGTATAAGAAATGGGTGATCACATATACACTGTAAGGGAAAACAATAAATAAATAATCCAATGATAAAAATGGTAATGAAACCTGATAATAAAATTTGATGATAATAATTGACAACATAGGGGTCAGAATATCTATTTTATAGTCCATAAGACCTAAATCAAAAGGATATAAATGACATAATCCATGAAATCATAACATACAAATATGACATGGAGTTTTTCTTAAAAAAACACTATTATGTGGTGTATACGAATTCCTCTGTGACATGTTAGTCTTGTTTAAATCAGTCATGTACCTACTTTAGACATGAGATTTCATCTAGTTCACCCCATATCTTTGGGATCACAATGTCCACCTGCATACCCACTTATTTTGGTATTAGAATATCCTCAAAAATAAACACTCTTTTCGGGCACAATATGCCCTCCTGTGTACCATCTTGTTTTGGGATTGGGATTTCCTCCAATGTACATTATTGTTTCGTGCTCATGATTTCTCCCTTTAACCCTGTAATTTAGGTCTTTGGCTTTCATGATGTTTACAAAAAAAATTGGGATTTGGATTTATTCTCATATACCATATTGTTTTAGGATTGGGATGCCATCCCATATACCCAGTGGTTTTGGGAATGGGATATACCCATGTTTCATTTTTTCACTGGGCATGGAATTTTCTCCCGTATACCCTCTTTTTCTCTGGATTTGGATGTCATCCCATGTATGATCTGGTTTCGGGATTGGGATTTCCTCATGTGTACCCTATTGTTTCTATATTTTGATTTACCCATGTATACCCACTTTTTTGGGCTTGTGGTGTAGTATTTTAGAGAAAATTGTGTAGGTCTTGGGATTCCTTAATGTGTACACATTGATCACATAAAACATTTATTATTACCCATAGCATTGGAGTGAGATAAAAGTCTCACCCATCTTATTATGACATCATTCATTCAGGTTCCACAAAATAAACCATTCATCATACCATGTGCAATAAAAACATAGGTTTTATAAAAATCAAATGATAACCAATGAAATTAAAAGTATATCATTAATATTTCATCAAATGACAAACTATGAAAATTGATAGGATTCATAGTCAATTGATGAAATAATAACCAATGAAAATAATTTGGTTTAAATGCATATAACCTGTGGAAGAGAAATTAGATTTATATACATCATTACATAAAATAATAATCCATTAATAGAAATAATAAGAATATAAACATTATATCATATCATCTAAAGGAATGGGTAACATAAATATATGTCATCATGGGTCAAAACCATTTTTGAAATATGTTTTGAAAACAAATCTTGATGAAAATATATTTTCTACAAGATAAATAATTTTTTTAAAAATAAACCATATTTAATTTTTTTTTGAATAAAAACATATAAATGGATATTAAAAATGATTTGAAACCGATTAAATATAAAAAATAATTACAAACATATAATCAATTCTATAAAAACATTTTAAAAACCCCTTTCCTTGAAAGAATAAAAAAGAAGATTGAAAATAATTTTGAATTCCATTTTTTATAATAGGGTTTTAAATTTATAAAGAGATATTTGAAAACCATAAATTATTTTTAAAATACTTTTCACTTGATTATGGTCTTTAAGGATCATTCTAATACATTTTTTAAATAGTATCCTTGAAATAATATTGATATCCAACCAAAGAGAGAAATAATGTCTAATTTTCTTTAAAACGTGTTTTTTCCATTATTATGTAACAATGATTAAGAAAATGGTATTATTATATTGTTATATAATGACTAAATATAATATAAGGAAACTCAAGAGTGTTCTTTATAGAATATATATAATATTGCATTAAAGTAGCATAACCATTCCTAATCTCTAAAAGAGGTGATATTGTTTCAATAAAATCTTATAATTTAGTAACATTGAGTAATACTCCTCACGTAAGAAATAGAAATCACATGAAGATAAAAATATTATTAATTAATTTGAATTCTAGGTATAACCTGTAGAATCAACTTGTACATAGTTTGATAGATAATTTTTTTATTGAACAAAACATGAGTCTCAATGAATGCATATTGAGAAAAAAATATTTTAGTTATTTAGTATCATTTAAAAAATAAACCCCACGAATGAAATAACTAAAAATTGATATTTGAATACCCATACATCTAGCTATAAGATACATAGAACAAAATATTTGAGATCACATACACCACACAAAAGTAAATTGTGGAGAGCATAACATGTATCTCACAGAAATTATTTTTTTGATGGAATCCTCGTATCTAATGTCTTGACACTCTTTGTACTCATTAGAACAACCTATATAGTAAATATAAATATATTAATAATCCATTAAATACCATATTATTAAATATTATAATATATATGGTTTTATTACGACCATATATTACCCACTTTTTAACCATCCTATGTTATGGTTTCACTTCAGGTAAAATTCTCTTGGCTTTTCTAATGTGGCTTAATTTGTCATATTGTTTGTTGTTATACTTATATCATGATTCTAGAATGTAAAAAATTAGATAAGTTTAATTTATATATAGAATATGTGTATTTTAATAGTCTATATAATATATATGTGTGAAATGGAATACACCATTCAAGGAGAATGTAGGTTGTACATACGCATGAACTCTATTTTTGTTTAATTGTCTTGTTCATAGAATGAGAAAAATGTTTATATATATCATTATTATAATAGATATATGATACCATACATATCATATATATTTACTAAAACCAAACTTAACACAATCCATGTGGTTTATGATAGAATCATATAACATTGAGGTGGCGATGGTCGACACTTCCTCGATTGAGCTTATCATATTTACATATTATTGAAAGAATTAACATATGTTAAAAATAAATAACATAATAATAAAGAGATAATAAATATCATATATATCTTATATTAAAATTTATTCTATCATAATTTCGACTATGAATAGATTTAATGTTAAAATAAACAAAATCATTTTGTGAGGAAGTAGTTCACCGTACACATAAATAATATTTTTTTACCTCATAGAAGGACATGTGGGTATTTTTAGTTAGACACCGTAAATTAAAAAAATTCTATTATATTCAGAATACCTCTATTGTTATATAATAATTTAACAGTGACATTTTTTCGGGTGGGTATGGAAAATAAAATAAAGGACTTTGGAGAAGATGTTACACCTAAATTGAGTAACTCCTTTTGGTCAGTGAGGAAAGGCATATGTTTCAAAATTTCTTCCCAATTTGAGGCCTAAAATGAGTATGTTCTGATTTCATGAAATTTTATTGTGTAGGTAATGGCCCAAAATAATATTTCTAAGATGATTGATGAAGTGGTAGATGTGGTGGCCTTTTTAGAGATATAAATTGACTTAATTTTATTTTTTTTAAAAAGTTAGTCGTGGACACGTTCTTACTTATAAAAAGTAAAACATAACCTATAAACATAATATAATGTTTATGGCTTAATTATGTCAATAAATGTTGTTTTGGACATGTTTCTTGGTCTTTAGTCCCTTATGATAGGGTTAATCACTAATTATTATTAATTTGGCCAAACTCATTGTGAATAATTTGAATAACTTTTACTAATCATTTGGGTCTAGAAATAAACATGAAATAATTAGAATATATATAATATAATTAAAAAATGTTTTATGTAGGATTTTTGAAATTTATTTCACCAAAGAGGAACATTTATTATTAATGATATACCCATAGAATGGATGAAATTAAGAAGTTTTTTAAAGTACAAAGAAGTTCAAATGTTTATTATGTTTTTTAAACAATTTCATGGAGAAATTTATTATAATGAAAAAAATGTATTAATACATTTATTATTGATCTATTTTGATAGTAACTAATTTTAAAATATAATTTCACATTAATAATTATTTAAATTAAAATGCTATTTTTAACCATAAAACAATATTATTCATTATTCCTCAAAAGATAATGTCTATAAGAAAAAACACAAAAAATAACCCTATGAAAACATCAATATTCAATATTAAATAATGATATTTATTTTATATTGTATAATTTTTTAATGTCTCTATAATAAAATGTAATATTTTTTCACTATTGAACATTAAAAGTAGGTTATTCGAGGAATCCTTTATTTTAAAAATTTACTTTTCACAAAATCATATATTTCATTATGAATATGTTTTAACTATGTAAAATAATTAATAAAAATATATGAAAATTATATATTACAATCAATATTACTATGTTTAATTTATAAGTTATAATTATATAATTTAAATGATTATGAAAAAATTGATGTTTGATAGAAACATAGGTGTTGCTGGTAATGCACGACATGTCAATGTCGTACGTAGTGAAATCCAAGTCAGTATTGTTTATAGAACAATCCAAGTCAGAATTACGTGTTTCACAATACAATTTTTTGCCATGTAAAACTAATTTATCACTTATTATTTTAATATATATATATGTGTGTTTTTGTGTCTTTTTGTATATAAATAGTTATTTCTAGTGTCATGTGAAATGAAAAAAAAAATAAAAAAAAAATTAATTTTCAAAACATATTTCACAAAATATCTTCGCGTTACATTATGAACATTCTCTATTGATAAATTTAATATTAAATTGGAATTAATACATATATAAAGAAACCTTTTAACCACGATTTATATAATGCAGTGGATTAAAACAATACGAAGGTCGAGGACTGGAAGTTCTAATCTACAATTAGAAGTGAAAGTGGGAAAATTAAATCCCCATGATTGATTTTAAAAAATAATTATTATTAAATGGATATTAAAATTATAAATTAGTGACATTATTGTAAAAAATATGGTTCTTATATATCTTAATAAAATAACTAATTTGATTATTTGTGTGTTTCGACAATGCATGAATGAATAATAATCAATAGTAATAGTTTTTATTCTTAATTTCCTTTTTTTGTGAAATGAATACTATAAGATACATATTTTCATATATAGGGGTTATATAAATCCTATTAGGCATATATTTATTAAAACTAAATATTTATGATTATTTGAAGTTCTATTTCATGTTCTATTTTTTCATTTTCCAAATTTATTCATAAAGTCATTTTCTTGACAATATTTTCATTTCATTGAAAAAAATTATTATACATTCAGTATGTTCTTTTATGTATTAAATGTTAGGTAATTACGATATTTAATCTGATTTTATCTTTTTATCACTAGGTAATATACATTTCAATTTCAATATCTTCTTCATTTATTGATTTTTTTAATAATAAAATATAAAAATGTTATGAATAATTAGTATCCTATCCATCTATTATTTATCCCCAATGGCTATTCAAAGTCCTTAAAGATGTTTCTAACTTCTTATTTTTTTATTTTAGATATGTAATATATTATATAAACAATATATTACTATTAATATATTCTCAATAAGAGATTATAAAATATTTATATTGATGAGGGTTTTCAATAAAACTATTTAAAAAATTAATATCATTCAACATACATATATTATTATATTTCAATAAAAATTCATTCTAATCTTATTTTTTTCTTTTCCAGGACGTGTAGTCAATATTAATTTTTAATTATGGATTTTAAAAATTTTATCATCATTTTTTTAAAATTATTTTGAAATAAAAAATGGAATTCATTTTTATAATAACAATATAAAATATGGGTAAATTTTTTTTGTTTCTAAAAATATTTTCCTGTCTATTAATAAAATATCTATATAAAATTGAGATGTTTTTTTGATAAACCTCTAGATTATATAATGATATACTTCTTTTGGAGGGTTGTTTTTTTAACAATCCAATTCATGATGTCCTTTTATACGATGTAATATAATATTTGTTGTAACTCATTTTACTTTTCTATTTTTTTCATGATAAAAAGTACGCATGGTTCCATATAGCACACATATGTATAGTTCAACATGATGTAATGGATAAATATGATATTTTCATCATTTATATTGGTTAAAGATTTATATCTCATTAGATAATAATGTTATTTAAAGACTGGATCGCTATTAAATCTTTTCACATTGTTTTCTGGGGACATGACTGTGATTAATTATGATCAAAATGATGTGTGTGGAAAAAAAATTGGTTAAAAATGTTCCAAATTTTTAATGTGGACATTATTTTGATCATTTATTTTCACATTGGTTTCTGTGTAAATGTTTTTGAATAGTTTTTTTCACAAATTTGGTCACATACCAAATTATAGTTTGATATTATCCAATTTTATCTTTTGAGATGATTCATTTTATCTATTTACAAAATTTTATATATTATCTAGGATTAATTGTGAAAAATCTATATGTTATAGTCTATATATTATTTTTAATGACACAAGATTCAATTCACTAGTTACTCATGTCTTATGTCATTCCAAAATCCATATATTATGACCCATGATTTGTTACCAATATTTTATTGTTTACTATTTGATTATGTCCTTTTCATGTATATGGACTATGTTCTAAAACACAAATATTCATCATATGTTCACATTAAAGATACATTTTCTATATCTCATATTTTTCCAATTAAAAATGAATTTTACCTCATCCCATCTTAAGATTCCATTCCTCAATTAATGATGAAGATTAATATATATAATTTGTGTATAATATTATCATGTTAGAATTTTATTTATGAGATATATTGAAGAATATTTTAAAGCATGATTGTTTTGTATGTAGTATCCAAACAATATAGGATTATTTGTTTTGGGGAATGATTTATTTTTAGTTATAATTCCCATTCAATGAAAATGATGTATTATATATGTTGGATATATTTTATTCATGTGGGATTGTACTAATGAAGTGCTTTGGGGATTAGGTTAACAAGAATAATAAAAATAATTTAATATAAAATGATAAACTCCATGTATCATATGATAAAATTATTGTGTTATGGTGAAAAGAATATTATGTGTGATTTTATACTTTTATATTAATATTTAACTAAATTTTTAATAAGATATTATTACTTATTTTTCAATATTTACACAATTGTTTTAGTTACATATTATAAATTTAATCATGATATTTTTGGGCTGACCTATATTCTCATTTTTAATGAACATGTTATTTGATTCTAATACATAATATTCCTTTATATCATTTAAATTTTACATGAATATTGAACCATATCCTAAATCATGGTATTTTTTATTTTGAGTAATAATATATTGTTGAATTATTAGATTGTTAAAGGTATATTACTATTAACTCAGTGAGGTTTTTATGAAAATAAATCATTATAGTTCAGTTCCTCTTCCTTTGGAAGAAATTTTTATTATATTGGTAATATATTGATTCTCCATAGATTAATGTTATTACAATTTTCTAGATATTTAAATATCATATTATATCACAGAGCATCATATGATCATATATCCATTATAGTATGATATTGAACTCCCATTGGAATAAAATTCTGTAATTATTGTCTTTAGACCCAATAATTAGGGATAAATTGATCAAATTACCTATGAAGAATTAAAAATTTATGTTATGGATATTTCATAAGAATATATTGTTGTATTTTTTAAATAAATTTTTTTACTGTAAAATGTATGGTTTACTATTCAATTAATCTTGTATCTATTTCTATTCCTATATCAATGATTCTATACAAGATAACCATTAGAAAATTATAATTTCTTAGGAAAATTTTATAAAATGCAAGAAGAGTATGGATTTATTTGTCTGAGTACATCACCAAGGGTGAATAGAACCTCTTCAATGGGAATAATGATAGATAAATTAGTGTCTATATTGATTATAAGGAATATTAATTAATATAAATCAAGAACAATGGTCCTCTACCATGTATTGAAGAATTATTCAATCAAATGTATGTAGGGGATCTATAATTTTAATAAATTGTCATTTTCTGTGGATATCATAAATTAATTTCCAGACAGGGGAATGTTATAAAGACATCATTTTATACGAGGTAAAAATAAATGAATTCATATTGATTGCATTAAATCATAAAAATTCCAAAATTATCCTCTTGGATCTTCTGAATAGTGTCTCCAAAAGTTCTTATGAATAATTTTTGGCTTTCATTATTGATGGGATTTCAATATATTATTGTATTAAGGAAGATAATGAATAGAATTTGAATATTGTGATAAATATTTAATGATGTGAGAAATTGTATATATATTTTAGAAAGTTTAAATTCTAAATATAGATAGTTTAATTCATATGGAAAGTAATAATAAGAGATGGTATATTTTTTGAACCTTCAATGAAATAATCAGTCAAATAAAATAATAGACTGAATTCTATAATATATATACATTGTTTTCATAAATAAAATTTTTAATATCGAAGTTTTTCAATGTTGATTCTCATGATTATTAATATACTAACCAAAAAACTCAAAAGGAACTAATTTTACTAAGAATATATTAATGTGAAGGAAAACAGATATCAATATACATAATGTGACTATAAATTTACTCATAGTACCCTTTAGTGGAGAATGTATTTTGATATATAAAATTGAAATTTTGATAGATGTTTTAACACAAAAAAAATATGGAATGGGAAGGGGAATATTTGGACCAGTTAGGAATGATGATTTATAGATTTTTGACACAATTGGTGCACAAATCATAACTTCTAGAAAATGTATAATTCAATATAGAGGGTTAGATTTTATAACATGAGATGAATATTACAATATCTATTATTAAATAAGATTCTACCTATATAGTTATGTTTTTAAGGATAGAAAATTGGGAAATATTTTATTTTTTACAATATGTGAGCATGTTCTTTTAAATAGGATAATGCTTTGATTAAAAATATAATAAGCATACATGGAAATAAATTTGAAGATTTTTTTAAAATTAATGGATAATCATATATTGTTTTTTATATATAGTCATTACTCAGATGCCAACCATTTTACTGAAAAAATATCTTTTATTGTCGATGAATTGAGCGGGAAAATATGACAGTGACCTTAATTATGTGGTTTTTTCTTCAGAACCAATTATATTGATTTAAAATGATTATTTTAAAACATGTTTCAATTTAGAAAAATCATTTTCCCAAAATTTTTAATATATTTTCCATGGGTATTGTTTTAGATGAACGAATATGGATATTTTCACATGGAATTAACATAGTGGTGGAGTATTCATAAAACAAATTAATGGAACATGACCTAAATTACCTTGTGAATCATTTAGAGTTGTAATTAGTAATTTTTTTCGTATATATATATAGATTAAATATACCTATAGAGAAATGTTTTATATATTTACTGATCAAAATAAGATAATGTATATATTTACACTGAATGTGTTGAAAATGTACCAAAAATATTGTTATAGTATATCATAGAATATTATATGTAGCACCGACGGATTGAGATATGTAGCTTTTATATTCTTTTTTATGTGTTAATTGTTTGTCATAAGAGTTGGGAAAATTTTGGGATATATGTATATTTTTATATTCCAAATCATAAGGTGCATGGATTAATCATGGTTAAGAATAACGATGAAGGTTCTCTAGTAAATCGTGTAGGGGAGAGAGTTGGCTTTTCATGGTTTGTGCAATGTTTTCAAAACCATTTGAGACAACCATGTGGTACCCCTTATATTGATGTAGTGAAGTGTGAACAATTAGTGCATAGTTTTCTGAACAATGCAGGCTAATTGTGCAGCCATATAAAAAGGGGATTTTTAAAATCGGGTTCTCTCAGTAATCGCTTATTTGAATCCAAAAATTCTCCGAATAAATCCTCAAACTGGATTTTTTCTTCTAAAGGGTTTGAGAGGATGTTAGAAACATTTTCTAGGTGAGTATAATGGGTTTGAAGTTGTTTTATCATGGTTAAGTCTCTTCTCATGGTTTTCTTTGTTATGTGTTTCTTTGTAAAATTCAATTTGTTGGGCTAATTGGTGATGGTGCTATAGCTTGGGGAATTGTAGTTCCATTCCATTTTTAGACATGGTATGGTAAGGGTATGTTTTTTATGTGATAATTGTTGCAGTATTTAATGTTTTATTCAAACAAATTTATATAAATGTATTAATAGGTCATTTTTAGTGGCATATATTGGGATGTCATTTTGAAAAATCTTACATAGTATTATTAATCACCCCTACATTGGAACATAGTTTTTTGCAGATGTTGTATTCTGAATACTGGTTTGGTTAAAGTATCTCATTTTTTACTGGTTCAATATGAGGATTTTGGGATGTTGTAGTGCTTGGAGCATAGATCATGGTGTGGTGGTATTTATGATGTCTGTGATCTTTGGGGTCTTGTTGTGTAGCCTTCCTCTTGCTACAATTCTATTTGGTTTGGTATTATGGAAATTTTGTAATTTTTATTGAATAGTTGGTTGAATCTGGTTAATGTATGGGTTGGGATTTATTGTTAACATACCTCTTGTATCTTGGTTTCTAATGGAATATTTTGTTGGTTTATTTTGTCATAAGGGAAAATTTTTCCCAAAAGAATCATAAATCCCTTGGAATTTATTGCCACCCTTTGGCACCATTGGAATGTTTCTTATGTCCATGTACCATTCCTTCACCCTCTCAAGCCAATGGTATGGGGCGCGATGTTCCATTATTTCTAAATACATTAACGCCTTCTGATCGAAACATAATTGATGATACTCTCGCTAGTAAATATCATAATTCCATACATGTTATGATGAAATAGAAATACTCAATACTCATTGATAGTCAAAGGATATGTTTTGTAATCCTAGGATAGGGGGAACACATATCATTCTAATTATACTTATCAATCATTCATCTATGTGTTTATCAATGAAGTTTCTATGAATATTATGTAGATAAAAAATATTTTAGGAATTATTCATTTTTAAAAAAATGATATATATATATATATATGTAATATCAATTGTAACATTGATATATGTCCCATCCATGCTAGAGATGAAAATGGTCCATTTAAATTATGAACATATCTTATCCATTATTATTATCCAAGGTCTGAAAAATATATATATAGAGGAAATTATAAACACTTATGGTGGGAAAACATGATGATGGAGATTTTAGTTTATAAACGATGATATATTAAATTAAAATATGTAGTGGATGAACATAATAATCGAATGGTATTAGGAAAAAAAATTTATATAATAGTATTGAATTTGGATAAAATTACCATGTGTTTCAACAAGGGTATTTTTAATACCTAAAGATGATATAAATGCAATTGGGATTTTGTTGATTGACTTACAATGTTTAATCACTTCATTTTTATTTGAGAGGATTTACCACTCCATGACCTTTAGCTTTTATATATAAAGGAACTAGTAAACTTACATGAAGTACCAATTTCAATTTTATCTATTTTAGATCCATAGTTTACATCAATGCTCTTGATATGTCTCAAATTTTTTTAGATAAATGGATGAAAAAGAAATTGACTAATCATCATTAAATCAATTGTAAATATAAAAGAACTTTCATACATTTGATGATATAATAGATATTGATTAATAAATTTCCAAGGATGTCGGGATCAATATCTTCCTTTATTTTCGTTCTTATCCATCAATAGACATCACAATTGAATTTGAAATATCACAAATTATGGCATTATATGGGGAAAGATGTCAAACTCCCAAAACCATGGTGAATTTGGAGAGAAGAAGATGTGGGGGATTTAAATTGTACAAGAAATGATAAAGAATGGAAGAATCCCTTAATCACTTATCAAAGTATATGCAATGAGATAAACATGGTATGAGGATAATCATCGACAATATATATGGTTTAATGACAGTGATATAGTGTCCCTCTAAATACATCATTGAAAATGGTTTGTGATATTTATGAATAAGGGAAATCTAGAACCTAGATATATTGGACCCTTTATGTTATTAATCATGTAACGACACTACCTTATAACTTATAACTTTTAAAAAACCTACCATATGTTCATTTTTTAAAAATTTATGACTTTTAAGGAAGTATATACTAGATATATCTTATGTAAAAACATTGATGAAGTGGAATTTGAATGTTATATATCTTATGAGGTAAAAATGGTGGAGATTAGTGATCATAGAGATAAATAGACATGGAACATGGTCAAACACTATGTTAATATCCATTAGTTACATCATAAACATGTGGATTCTACATTGCAACCTTATGATGTAAGAATAAAATGATCAATCATTTTTTTATATATGAGATGAAATTGAGAAGAAAAAATTATTTTATATGCGTGGAAATTTAATTCCCCATCGTCTAATAGTAAATTTACCTATAAATACAACATTAAATTTCATACATGAATTAAAAAAAATTAAAATGAAACGTGAAATGTTTTATTGATATAAGGTTTTCCAATTCTAAAAAAATATGTTGTACGTTATGGAAGTTAAATTTGAAACACTAGTAAGAAAATGTAAAAAAAGAATAAACCTGGACGTAAATAATACGACCATGAACTTTAAATAATTATCCTCATGGTTTTCCTTAATACGCATACATATAATTAACTCTAAAAAATCCTAATAAATATATCATAAATTTTTAGAATCGAGTCAATAAATATGATATGTTATTATAGAGAAATATTTATGGTTGTCTGCAGAAATTTAATATGAAAGTTTTATTGAAAGACATTAGACAGATGTTCATTTGATATGTGTTCAATGTGTATACATATTTCGAATATATAAATATAATATTTTATAGTTATTGGTAATCAATGAGTTATACAAAAAATTTATATTTACATTATTTATAATAGATATTAATTTCTATTATAAAATTCATATTATATAAAGAACATGTTTTTAGTTTGTAAATAATTTAAAAAGAAATCTATAGATAAAAATGAAATATTTTAATAAAATTGAAAAAAACATTAAAGTAATTATTATAAGGATATTTAAGGAATCATGATATAATGATAAAAGGGTTATAAGGAAGAAAATAAGGAATCATTTTGAAAGAAATAGCATTTATTTAATTTTATATTATATATGATGTTTCTTTTCGTATAAGATAAATATATCATGTTTTTATTATGTTGTTTTTTTGTTTTTTTGTAGTTTATATATATATAAAAATGAATATATATATATAAAAGATATATCAATTGGTTCGGCGATAAAATTATACTATTTATTAACTAAAAATATATTTTTCATGAATTTTTTTATTTATTAATGAAATTATATTTTATAACACTAAATATATTATGGTAAATTGATTATTTTAATGAAATTTATTTTATATATGAATATAAATATATAATTATATTATTTTAACAATTAATATTTTATATTAACTAAGATGATTATAAAATAATATTTCAAAAAAAATTCTATAAAAATTCATTTACTATATATGTTTTGGTATTATTTTAAATTAAAAATATATATATATTTAAAAATTTATTTATATGTAGTTTAATCCAAATATGGAATATTTAAGTTTAATATAGATATTATGGGTCAAATTTTAATTTTATTAAAAAAATAATTACCATTGTAAATAATTAAACAAGTTAAAATATGTTAAAAGAGGTAAAAAGAAATTGAATTAAATTTTGATAATTACAATGATATAAAGTCAATATAAAACACATTTTTTGGTTTTGGTAACAATGTTACAATTTTATCTAACATTACCTTACCTAAATCACCTGAATCCTACGTGATTTCATTATCACACCTTACCAAACTCTTGTTTACAATGAAAAGTACCACTTTTTTACTTATAAAATGGTCTCTCCTAAAACCATTATAGAAACATGATATCATCTTGTTTTATTTTTAATAGATTATTAGATTCTTTATATTAATATTATTATAACTTTTTTTTATCCTTTCTCCACAAGATGGTCGCTAATATACGTTATTTTGAAGGAAGGCGTGGCAAGAAGTGTTGATTCTGTTGATGTATGTAATATGATATTATTCAACGCATTAATTTAATTTATTATATATAATATAAAAAAGTATCAAAATAAAAAAAATAATTCTGTAATATTAAAATAATTTTTAATCTATAGAAATTATATAATCATAATATATCTCTATCTTCATACTCATTCAATAGTTATAGCTCGTTATTGTTTGGGATGGTTTTTCCACCATCATGAATGATTCTATAAATTTACCATCATGAATGTTTAATAAAATTTAAATAATTTAAATATGATTTATAAATGATAAATTAATGATTTTATCATAATTTTAAAATAGTAAAATTTATAATAATATCCATTAACAATGTTAATTATTTTTATTGAATTGAACGACAGAAAAAGAATATTTTCAAAACCCATTTCTGAACCATCACCATAATACATATAGAAATTAAATTAGACTAAAAATGTCAAATAAGAACCAATTATACTCCATATAAATTATAGATGTGATTTAAAGTAGATAAATGTTGACAGACTGAAACATCCATTTTGAAATGAGCAATAGTGAAATTGAAAAATTAATACAAAAAAATAATTTTGGAAATTAATTATTCAATCATAGACAATATTAAATTGTAAATAAATATTATAATTTATAATAAATATATCTATTTTCCTTATATAGATGAATAATACACCAAAATAAATTATAAAAATATTTAGAGAATATCTAAGCGATTGATATTATAGGTTTGGGTTTTCAATCATAATTTATATTGTTTGATATATGTTTGTATTGTACACCTATATTCATTTTAAAGGTGAACATGTGACATTACTAAAATTTATTATCATTGTTTCATATATATTCATGGTATTTAATGTTCAATTTCAATTTCATCCTTTTATTTTCACATTCCATAATAATTACTAAAGTAGTATGTATGTATCAAAACCCATGTCTTTAAAAAAATGTAACACAAGATAGATTACATAAAAGAACATGTAGTACAACAAAAAATTTCATGTATACTGCTGTTTTTTGGTAATTATTCTCATATTATTAAAAATTTGACATGGGGTTAAAATATAATATAATAAAAACTCCATAACATGCCATTATAATATTTGGATCTTCAATGACTACATTAAATAACCTATGGATGTTCATAAGAATATGGGAAACTATAAACACCAGTATAGGGAAAAAGAACAAAATAATGTAAATTATTAAATGTTATCCAATATGATTAAAAATTATTTATATTAGGGATAGAATACTTATCTTTAATAATTAATAACGATCGAAAATGATAGGAAAAAATTAAATATATGAATGTAGAGACACAATTTAATAAGTAATCATAAACATAGTTCAAGGATAACTATAAAGACATACTAAGTATTGTAATAATACACATAATGGACAAGATTTATTACCTAATACCATTTATGATGTATCATCAGACTAAAAAATTACCCAATTCATTGGAGCGATGCTAGGGAACACTCATCTTAACATGTATATTCATATGTTCCCCTACATTTATTGTTTAAAATATGTTCATATTTCATTAAATTTAATCCCAAGATTTAGGAGAGTGGTTTACTAAATATTTTCCTCCAATAAATTATTTATATGTACGCCAAGATGAATATGCCTGATTATAAATGTGTATGAGTATTAATGACACAAATTTTTATCAGTGAAAAATGTAGGATAATGTTATTAGCAATAAAAGGGTACATAAATATTCATGGGTTGGATTAATGAGATTAAATGGGGTATCTAATTACATTGAAAGAATAATGGAAATAATATGTAATTGTGAGAACAAACCTTTCCATGAAAAAATATGAAAACAAATGGATTAACATTTAGGAGGTTCTTCAATAAGGAGGAGAAGAATTTGATCCCTTATATTGAGGGGGAGTTTTGAGAAGCATTTTAGGGGAATATTTAGAGAATGGAGGAACTATGGAATGAATATATAGAGATTCCTGAAGAGTAATTTCCTTAACAAATAGTTTTATAGATGAATAATGGGATGTTGGTTTTTTTTATTTATGAAATGAGGGGAGAATTCGTTATTAGCATCTAAACAAATGTTTTTTCTTCTATATTTAAAATTTATCAAAAAACACATCCCATAGTCCTTCCACATGGTTTCTAAAAATTGGAATGATTTTAAGGATTTTAAATTTTTTGGATTCTAGATCCTTAAAATGATTCCCATTATATCAAGGAATTGATTCCTGTTTATAATGAATTGATTTAAATATCATGAAAGAGAATATATATTAATATAGGATTAATTAAGGAATAAAAATTGCCTCTAATAATCTAATAACATATTAAATTAAAGGGGAACCATAATTCTGGTTTGGAATACCCAATAAAGTGTTTGTTAAAATAGTATTTTACTTTTATGATGTCATAATGCAACTATAATATTTATACTGTATTTAATTTAAAATTGAATATTCTATTATATAAAAAATAAATAAAATTAATTGTTTTATAATTTCAATATTCAAATTATTATCATATTATTTATCATAAAAAAATAACTCTTTAAATATTATAATTTACAATTTTTTGACAAAAACCCCTTATTTATTTATGGATTATGGTTTTTATACAATAATGATTTTCGGATCATTATAACATTGACATTGGACATTTCAAAATAATATTATAATTTAAGTTTAATATATAATATTTAATAATAATATGTAATTAAAATATAATTTATTTCAACAATTATTCAATTATTAAAATTTTATGTCTTGATTGAATTTATATATTTCCAAAATAAATATAATTTTTATTTCGTCTTAATTAAATAAAATTTTATCAATTTGTTTATCAATTTTTTTAATATTAACAAAGAAAGTAGAAAAATATATTCATTCTTTAATTAAATAAAAAATTATAATTTATAATATTAGGGTTTAGATACATAACCCATTATTACACCATCAATATTCTTATGTGTATGGTGCACAATGGTGAAATTTTGTGGGATGGTTCAATGTACATAGTTTTTTCCATGATCAAGATGAACTTGATCTTCTCTCATAAATAGTTTAATTTGTGCTTTAGTTGATGATGATGGTGTATGGATTAGACGATTTTAAATCCCATTGATGTTATATCCCAAAAAAATCATTGATTAATTTATATCATATAGAAGGATCCGACTATTTAAGGCCTTCACTTCATTAGCCTATTCAAATTTGGATTTTTCTAATCTCATTAAATTTAATTGTCATGTGATCATATTTCAATGAAAATATTATTAATATTTATAATTTATAATAGTATTTTTGAAACCAAATAGTTTATAGTATTCTAATGTACTAAATGTGTTTTATATATAAACATTATTTAATAATAAATTTATTCATGGAATTATAATTCATTAACAAAAATTTAGGTTGATAAATTTTTCCGTCTTTTTTATTTTCTCCCTCATATTTATTATTTAAAAAACTAATTAATATGAGGGTACTTATGTTTCAATGCTTATTCATGTTTCAATATTAGTTCCTCAAAATGAGGTTCCACGATAGCACTTTTACAATGTGAGTTGTCTTGTTTCATTGAATATTGTCTCTGTGATATATTATTTTCACAAGCATATCATTATATGAATGATCATTCTCCAAAAGGAAAACATTAGGATTTAGAACATGTGACAGGTCTAGTATGTACTACCATAAAATGGATTCATGGAAGAAATCATATACATGAGAAAATTTAGTTGGGGTTCTAGTTGTTATTCTCAAGGTCTAAAGTAATAAATAATAACAAATGTGCACATATATCTTGGACTATTGATCAAATTCATCCCAAAACCAATGAAATAATCCCATAGATATATTAAAATGAACACTCGGAATCCAACCACAAACTATTGATCACATCAATGGTTTTATGCATATCTCTTCATCCGACATTGTGTGGATTTCAAATGATGTTGAATGTTTTAATCTATTTTAATATACTATTGGAATTTATTATTTCCTATGTTATTAATCTATAGAAAATCATAACATAATGTTTTATTCCACCACCTCTTCACATACATACCCTCAAAATGATCCAATATAAATTTACAGTGGACATAGTTGTTATATGATAACTCCACTAGTTGTAGGAGTTGATCCAAAAATCATTTTAAATCCCTTGAGTAGGATCTCAATATATCATGATGGTTTTTAATGGACCCTTTAGACTGTATGTCAATCTATCGAAGATAATTTGCAAGAAAACTCATATCTATATTCAATGCTTTCAAATGGCCTCTATAGATCCTCAAGGTAAATATTAGATACCAGACTGATATTAAGTGTGTGGAACTACATGATTCCTTATAACATCCAATGTCTATATAATTACATGTTCATTGAGAGAAAATTGTTTAATTATTTCAATGAAATTTGATGAATTTTTTTGGAGATCTTCTACCACCCATATTATATTGTTTACATTAGATGTCCTCAGGGTTCCTTAAATGAAATATGTGGTTTTTTCCCATTTCCATCATTTTATGGGAAATGGTGAAACCGTACCCCTAGAATTTAGTTAAAAATCTAGAATTGTTTTCATATTAATCACAGAGATAAGAATTCCCCAATGTATCACTTCGGATTTCATACCAAATTTTTCATTAAATTTATAATAATTTTTTGTCATCCCAAATTAATACATAAGGATGAGCTAGGAATATCACCCAAAATTTACCTATTCATTTTTTTGGATGGGACACATATCTGAGTTTTAATAATTATAACCACGTCATTAGAAATTATATACTGATGAATATTAATTTTTTTCTTTTTGTAGATCCTCATCATCATGTTGGTCTATGCTGATCGCTTTCTGAATCAATGAATGTGAAGTAATTTTAGAAATTTATTATTAATATTAATTTATATAAACATGAATGTCCATTTTATAGTAATAAATATTGGATCCCATTTCATCCATATCATGGATATGTTTGAGTGATCCTTTAAACTCAGAGGATATTCCTCTTTGTTTTTATACATTGGATTTTAGGGGATTGAATGACAATAATACATTATAATATCTAAAAACATTCAATAATTCATATGTAGCAACATTTTTGTTAATATATTCTTGTGTATATTTATATTTTAATTTATGTAAAAAAATTCTCTTAATAGATAATTCTACAAAATATTTTTCTTAAAAATTACTGTAGCGATTTTTAGACCATTGGTTGGGTAGTTCTACTAAAGATTAATATTTATAGAGAGAAATATGTTTTTATATTTTCATAGTTCATGATTAAAAAAAACACAACACTTTTTTATAAATTAATTTACGAAAAAAATATTCTTCTCCACAATTGGGAAATATGGTAATAGGTGGAGTAATTAGCATCTTCTTTATCCCCTTGAAGTAATCCACACAATCCTCAGCACAACAAAACCTGAATCCCTTCTAATTGCGATGGTTAATGGGATTTTATATTGGGATTATATTATAATAAATCTGTTATATTATTAATATACGAAAAGGAAAACCCATAATTTTTTACACCAAAATATTTTATAAATTAAAAATATATTCGAGGTCATATTTTACAAGCAACGTCGAACTTATAATGCCCGTGAAATATATATAAATTATAATATAGACATTAAATTTGAGTATATAAAGAGTATAAACTAATGTATATATATTTATATTGTACACTAAATGATATTTTTTGATATATTATTAGTAAATAATTTATCACTTTTTAGTAATGTAATTTTATTCATCAAAGTTAATTTCTTCATTGAAAATGATATTCATATTTTTTATAAAATATTTTATATTTTTCATTTTTTAGAGAATTTATTTGATGCTCTTAATATCTTCTTTTTAAAACAATATCTAAATCAACAATGGTATAATTTATTTTATTTTTTGTAATATATTTAATTTTTGATGAATAGTAAAAACTACAGATTTCTGAAAAATAATAATTTCATTTATTTAAATTTATTAATTTAAAATACTATAATTTTTTATAAATAATATAAAGTAAACTGAAAATAATTTATTTGTATTTAATCCACATAATTAAATTTGATTATTATTTTTATTGAATTTAAATATATATTTTTATTTTTTCTTTTCAGAATAAGAGTTTTTTAAAAATTAATTTAACATGCATAATAAATCTCAATTTAAAATTATTAAACCCCACCCCCTAATATGAATGATTTAAACTAAATTTATAGAAAATATATTAATTTTGGTTAATTATTATTAGTATAGTCATTCTTATTATTCATATTTTTTGTAAAAAACATTTTTTTCCTGCAAAAATGATTTTTTGAAAACCATTGTTTTCCTCGTATTTGTGGGTTTAATTTTAAATATATTTTGTACAATTAAGATAAAATAATTTGACAACATTAATTCTTTATATTTAATCAAAAAAATTTATACTATCTAATAATTTTGACTTATTTGATTACTACATTTAATAGTGAAATATTTAAAAATTAATTACCTTGGTTAAGGAGAATAAGTGTTTACCCGAGGATCAAATAACATGATAAAGGTGAAAATTACCTAAAAAATGTCTAATATAACTTTAATGAAAATATATTTACCTTAACTAGTCTATGTATAACAAATCGTACATTTTTATCTGCTTGTGGAATGTGAACAATATTGGTACACATTTTTATTTTAAAAAATTACATGTGTCCCACTCACGTCACTTATAAAATGGCATGAAATCTCTAATATTATTATCACCATAAAAGACATATTGATTACAAAATACCTACACAAATTCAAAGATTTTGTTTCTTTCAAAAATCTTTACATGCACTGATTATATGTATATTTGTGTATTTAATATTAATGAAACTTTTTATTACATAATGTTGGTTATTCTTGAGGAAACTAATGTAATTATTCAATAAAATATACGTCGCATTGATAAAGTAATAGAATTTCCCCATAGCGATGTGAATTTTGTTTTTCAATGATGATAGTCACAAATAATTTCATATATTTTGATAACATAGAATGATGGGAGACACGGTACATAGAAGGTCAAGTGTGAGTACTCATAAAAAATGAGGCTTCTTCTCATAAATGTCACAGTTGTTAATCTCCAAACCATTGGATTATGAGAAAATGCCATATTCTAGGAATTCCATATGTTTTAATGTCATTAAATATTCCAATCTATGAGTGTGTGTGATTGTCCATATAATTTAACATTATTATTAATGAATTTTTCCAATAACATAAATATATGTAATTTATAAACCATAATGATTACTATTCAAAATGAAATTTGATATATTGGGTGAGTCATAAGTTACATGTCATTAATGAATACGTTTAGGAATTATTTTTCCCTTACATCATTTTAGATGTTGATATCTTCCCCTTTTATTGAAATTTAATGGTCATAGTAAATTATATGGCCATGGTCTAACAAAATTATTATTTTATAAAGTTAATGGAATACATATCGAGCATACAGTTTGGTGACATGGATGTGAAACATACATGATGAAGTATTGGCACTAGTGGATTATACTACATATATAAAATTCATATGTGGTTTTCAACATTGTTAAATTTTGATCCTTCTCTTGTCTGCCTTGATGAATTGCAAGATAGTAATCATGGAATTTAGGAAAGCCAACCAAATTCCAATGAAAAATATTCTTATAGGGTCACACACTAAGTGTTTCCTATAATCAAAATTAAATTAAATTTTATTTTTATCAATTAAATAAATATTATTATGAATTCTGAGGAATATGTTTTTTCAATATATATTCATCATATAAATTAAATTAATATTTATTCATCAGCTTGTGAATAAATATTTATTTTATTTATTGAATTTTTTAATAAATATTATTTTTCTAGATTGATAATAAAATATTTATTCATGAATAAAATATTTATTATGTTGGTCAATAAATAATATAGGATAGAAAATGTTCCATGACCGAGAACTATGAAAAATAATAATTTATAATGCACTTATATAATATTTTTTATTTCAAAATATGGTGTATTACACGAAATAAAAACTATATAAAAATTATTAAGAGGATTTGGATTTGTAAAAGGTAACATATGTTATTTAATGGATATAATGAAATTAATAAATATTTTTTCTTAAATCCCAACCCTATAAGTAGGTGGATATGTCTATTGTTTTGTCAACCCAAAATTTCTAAAACTTAATTTTTGACCACAACAAATTCAATTTGAACTTGTTATTATCTATCCATATAATGAACAAGAAATCAATTGGATATTTCTATATAACCAAAGAGATAGTGATCGATAATAAACAATCCAATGCCTTTAATTCATTGCTAGATGGATTCAACCCATGGATCCTCCGAACACAACAATGGTATTCTGTAAATGTAATTTATATTGATCAACATTCACTATAGAATTTAGTTTCAAGGCACAACAATTTATTTCATAAAATATTAAAAAAATTAATTAAAAACCTAACATAAAATATCCACATTCTTTGTTTTAGAAAATAATTATTAATAGAAATTCGAACAAAACATCAACCTCTATATTATTCTGCTTCATCCAGAACCATCCAGGGGTACCAATGGGAGGTAACATTTAAATTGATAATTTTTTTGTTTATCTATGTGAAAATGTGGTTAGTATTTTATTTCATGTTATTCTTATATCATAATAATTTTCTTCACATGTTTTCATCATAATAATCATTGTCGTTTAGTGTTTCATCTACATAATGTTTTAGAAGAAAATAAGCATCACCGATGAATCAATTTGGAATTTCCAAAACATTTTCTTGTAAGACTGAGTTACATTGAAAGAAACACAATCACGTGTCATATAGCCATGATCATTTTATATAGATGCACCATGAAATTAATTACACCTATATCCTTGTTTACATTCCATGCATTAATCGGGCCATACCAGAACATGGAAAGCATGTACATGGACTATAACATGAATGTACACTCTATATAGTCCATTGGAGTTAAAATTATGAATCCCCAAGAATGTGACTATGGTAAATGGAAACCAAGGAACATGGAGTGAAGCTTTATATACAAGTCATGTAGTCTCCCATTAATGAAAAAAATAAAATAACATTATATTTTGTAATTGATGCATTAAAACCTTATTTTATTTATTATAACACCATTGTTTGTTTGACAATTAAATAATGGTTAAAAATAATTTTAGATGATCGATTAATTTACTCTAATTTATATGGAATTATTTGTTCTTCCATTTATTTTCAATTACTTCCTTTAATTTTTGGTATCTCAATATAATATTGGACGACCAATAAATATGAAATGGAATTACCTAATTAATACATCGACAATTTTCCTAAATAAATGAATTAATGGGAAAAGACCAAAATTATATAAATGAATTACTTATAATTTTTGATCAAACATTGATAATAAATTATGTAACATCCACATAGTATTAAAAAGACATTTAAAATATAAAAAAGTAAAAATTTATGAATAGTAAATGAAAACTATAAATTAAATATTATGACCAACAAAGAGTTCCATTAATTGATTGGGAATGATCCCATATAACTAAGTGTTGTTTCGAGCTAATGTCTGGATAATAACATTTATCATAGAGTTCTAGTGTCTCGAACCAGGCCATGATACCATCCAACCCAACACCCGAATGGGTCCTTGTCCTGGAATAATGATTTTTAGCATTCCCCACAGGCTGGAAACTAGTGTGGGGAATCAAAAATATACAAGGGGGTTTTTTAGCTTATCATAAACTAAGATCAAAGAATAAATTTATCACAGAGAATAACTAATAACAAAATCTCAAATAAATATAGAAAATGATTCAGTTTCAATAGAAGACATGAATATATGATAAATTGAAATGAATCTACACCCAATTGATCGCTACGTGACCTTGGGGTTACCTCTCACAACAATACCTTTCCACTCCAACGGTGAGAACATGAACCTAGGAACCTTAAAAAATTTAGGACCAACAAAATAGCTTTTTTCTACTGATATCGAGTGTCTTCTTGTTGCTAGTGAGCAAGATATCTTAGTTGGTAATCACTATATAATCAATGTGTTTCCATTCTAAAAATACCTCCATTAGCACTAGTTTGAAATATAGTAAAAATAATAGGGGTTTTAACATATTATTTTACAAAATTGACTTCCCATTTAAAAACCAATGCACGAAACATTCCATTTTCAAAAGATTACCATTTTAAAATCAAATCCCAAAGAAATTATAATCATAGCATTTTTTTGAAAATAAAATAAAAATAATAATGATAGATGAAAAAAAATAAAAAAAAAATAAAAAATATATATAAACCAAGGGATTTGATAAACATCCCTCAAAAACCACTGTATATACTCGGTTTAGAACCTCCTAACGGCATTTGGTGATTCCCATAAGTGTATAACCAACTGGCTGCTATAAATTATCCTCACCAATGACACAACCCACCTAACCTAACAACATATCTATGGGTACCAACCAATATAATTGGAATTGATCAGAAACCATCAAGAAATTCTCTAAAATATTCTTAGGAACCCATGTTTGTGGTTCAATGTGTATTTGGGAGGCATGCGCACATGTGACTCACCTTATCAGTCATCAATTCACTTCTTTACCCCATACCAAGACACCATATATGATATCATGTAATTGGGAATCCATCCAATTGAGGTTACCAACATATAAATTTATATTCATCACATCAAAGAATGGTCAACCATGCTTTCATGTAATATATGGTTATACAATACTTCGTATACATTTAAAATTTCCAATTGGGAATTTACATTATCAAAACTGCATGCCATATCCAAACACAACATAAAGTGAAAAGTAGGACTTCAATACGTTCAATTCCAATATATCACACAATAGTTCGCAAAATATTTAAAAAACAACATAATTTCACTTTCATGTATGCTAAGTAAAAAAGATATTTATGATTTATAAATCATATCATCATTAGAAAATTTTAAACAAACTTAAAGTAAAATATGAAACCTTATAAAATGTCTCAAATGTGATCTTATACCAAACACACACCCATAACACATATCATGTATCAAGAAAGTAAATCATTGAAAACTGCAAGTGAAACTACTTTAGGAAGACACTCAAAGGAACCAACACACCATTTGTGAATCCAAGGTTCGAAGAAAGAATCCCTTTGAATTGCCATCTTAATTTGAGTGATAATCCAGTGAAACCATCTAAATTTCATGAAAGACAAAAAATAATTGTTAAAAATTAAAAATAATTATTCAACTATTCCCAACTATTCCACAAAATTAAAAGAAAAAAATCCATATGATATTGAAACCATGAAAACCCATCACCAAAACATAAAATAATATCAACTATAGTAAAGTGTCAATCAATTTTCATGTCAATAAAAATTAATACAAATGATAATATGTTACCAAAACATTTCTAGTGGAAAATATCATAGCAATGTTTTATTTCATCTAACATAATAATTAGCATTTTTGAAATCATATTAAAGGAACAACATAAGGTTATAATTGAAGAATTTCACTAAAAAGGACTTATTAATTTTTTACCAACACCAAATCACAACAATATGCTAATCATAGTCACAATGTCGGTATGAAATAGGTATATAAATATTTAAAAAATTAATGAATCATTTAAAGGGAAAAAAATCGGCGTAAATACGAAATTCATATCAAACCCAGTTTTTAACAAGTTTTACTAGGAAGGAAACACAAAAATGAACTAAACACGAATATTATCAAGGTTGAAAATAAATATAAAAATTAATTAATGATACCCATGAACTAATGATTTTCATAGGAATGTAAATACATAGAAACACATACCTGAGTGGCGAGTGAACACAATGAAACCATCAGAGATGGAATATTAGGGCCTTCTAGATGATCTTAAAACCCTAGAACCTGATAAAATATATACATGTATAAACCATAGAAAATAGGGTTATTAAATGGGAATAAATCACTAAAGAAACAAAAAAGAATAAATAGTTGAATTGGATAATCATAGGAGGGGGGTCATCCTGGCGATAGTGGACCCACCGCTAGAGGAGGGGTAGCCACCAGAGGAGTGTGGTCTACCGAAAGGCCTTATTCGTGGCGGTCTCATGCGAGTAGGGAGTCCAAATGTGGGAGTGGGAACCATGTTAGTGTGATCCTTTAGAGTGGTAGGGTTCTATTGGGGTCGCATTCCAAATATGATGGTGTTGGAGGGTTTAGGTGAGTAGAAAAGGGAGAGGTGGTTTATTGCTTAAGATAGAGAAGGGGTTCGGAGGAGCTTAAGGGAGTGTGGGAAATGGAGTGGGAACCCACATAGGGTAAAAGAAATATAAAAAATAATAAAATAATTAAAAGAAAAATAGTCTAAATTAAAAAATATTAATGATATTATTAATAATAATATTTAAATAATAATTGTAATAATAATATTATTATTATCTAAAAAATAATAATATGGTTGTCATGGTTAAAAAATTCATTCATTATATATTTTTCTATTTATTTAATTTTAGTAATGGGAAATTGCACAGTTACCTTGCGTGGTTTATACAACCATGTGCAAACCATGCAGTAGAACCTGTCCATTCCTGATGTAGCTACATAGGTACTTGTTCGGAAAAAATGTTTTTCTATAACTATGTGGTGTCCGTGCACAGTCCAAAAACTAACCAAAAAATATAAACATCTAATTTTTTAATATGGACCAATCCCATACTTTGACCAGAAGATTCATGGAAAATATGATAAAATAAAAATGAGTCATCGTTTGGGTGTGAAAATTCTCCCCACCAAAGATACATTATATGCCTAGAAAGTCACCATCACTACTTATAGAATCAAATCAGATGATTGCCGAGTCAATACCAAGAGTAAATGAGGACCTCGGGCTGGCCTTTCACTCCACATGTAAGAAACGACCGATCCTGAAGAAACCACAACACAAATAATAAGATATCACATGATGGTTATTCTCATCACAAAGGCATAGGTAGCATAGAATTTAAAACCCAAATATACCACCCAACGGAGCAGGCCATTGATGGAATTCCCTAACAAAAACCAACCCACATATGGTTTAAACATACTCAATGAGGAACAAATGATTCCAAAATCCACATTTAAAAGGTAACAACTAGTTTATTATAATATAACATGCCCATAATAATCTACCAAAGAAATCATAAATAAAAAACCTTGATAAAAAATCAAAAGTAATAAAAGAATAAATAGAAGAATATAAATTTTAAAATCACAATAAGGAACATAAACCTAATCTGAGAAATCACACACCACCCACAACTCTTAACAATGTGATATCATCACCCAGTGACTTGTGGCTGAGTCATTTATGGATGAAGGATCTCCTGCTACATATTCATGTATGTGCATCGTAGGTTATATCTCCTTCTTCGAGAAACTCTTATAGAAGAACTATTCTAGATAAACCACATAATCGTAATGATGGAACATCATTAGAATGATGTGACAAGTTGGATTTGAATTCCAAACCCATCAACACTAATGGCTCACCACTAAACGGTATAATGAACATGAATCTAGATCCAAAAAAATAGATTCCCTAGAGATTGGTTCTTATTAAAAAAAATCTCACTAGATGGGGAACATTTACGAATGATAAGTAACACTGAAATTTTCATGCAACTATACTATAGAAGCCAAATCATTGTAGAAGTCATCATAGACCATCATCATCCACTGGACATGTTGAACACACATGAGCTCATTCCACTTCATTTCCCAAACCCATAAGGTAAAATCCATTGGAAAAATATGAAATTATTAAAATCCACTTGTCTAAGGATAAACCCTCAACCAAACCCAAAATAGAGTAATCCTAGAAAATTTCAGGAGATTCAAACAATTCCAAGACAAATTATACATTTTCAAAACACTATAATTCATCTAACAGAGCTCAATTGACATGATAAATAGGGAATATAGTATAGTAATAAAAAAACTATGCAAAACTCATCAAAAAAATTGGGGACCATTCTGTGCAGAATGTCTTGGAAATCATATAAAATAAAAAAACTAGAACTGATATCAAGGTAAATTAGATTAAAAAGGAGAACCCCCAAAAAAATGCATAAAAACCAATCATATATACACTTATTAAAAAATATCCCTTTCAAAAAACAACCTTTAAAATCAATTAAAATCCTTTAGTTTCAAATAAACACACATGGAATCCCATAACTTATCTTACATGTGTTCCTCCAATTAAATCCACACGTAACAAAATAAACATTTCACAAAACCTACCCTCAAATGTCAAATCATCCATAATGTGTACTGAGGGACAACCCCAATCCGTCTTCTTAACAATTCCAAACATTTAACAAATTCTCCAATCCAAATTTAATTTAATTTTAATACCCACTTTACCAATTTAAAATTCTTTACAAAAATCATTTTACTTTATCAAACTTATTTCTTTTTAAAAAAAACACGTACCACACCAAGAAGAAAATGAACCACGACATTCACCATACATCCAGAATGAAGAACTAATAGTTATTCTTAACCCGGAAACATTGTACAGATTCATGCCCAATGTAAGAATCGACAACTTGGAAGAAATAAAAATTTCTAATCATACTCCACATGGGTCATTAATAAATGTGTAATAATTAACTAAAACTAGTTATCCTCTATTTCCATCCCTCAATTATAAACAACAATGGATGTCCCAAATACCAAAGTACGCCAAGATTATGGGGGTTCGGAATGACCATGGGTTCATGATCCTCTTTCTATAACTACCTCTTCATTCCCTACATCCCTAATCTCAAACTACATAACACCCCAAATAACAAGGGCCTTCTCTAATCATGTTTTTTCATGAACCGGGACAAGATTAAATCTATACCCACACCCGACCTGGTCCAAGGCAAGGCCAACATATGGTTCCTAATCCCTTTGGGATACAATCTTTTGACAGACATCAGAAAAATAAAGGGGAAATGATTTCAGTAGATAATCAACCATTATAAAAAAAGAATTTAACATGTAGAAAATATTCCTTTTGAATATGAAATAAATAGATAATCTAGATCAATTACAACCGAAGGGAAATAAGATTGAAAAAACTGAAACATAACTACACTGACCAGATATCCATGTGACTTCTTGGTCACCGCCAAACACAAGAACTCATTGCTCTAATGATGAACACAAACACCTGTAAAGCTGAACAAAAAGTAGCACCAAAAAAAATAATGACTCTACCTATACTGAGAGACAGAAGTAGGTTGTGAGATAGAAATATCAGTAGGTAATCATATTAGAATCCCAGTGTTTCGATACCTAAAACATCCCATTAATAGTAGTTTGAAATACAATTATACAAATTTTCATTTTCACATTTTTTTTAAAAATTATATACTTCCATTTAAAAAATTGTACACCACATTCTATTTTCAACGGATTATCATTTTATAATCAAAACCCAAACCAAATTATAGTAATAGGGTTTTTTAGAAAATAGATAAAAAAAATACTTAATGATGAATACCAAATACAGGAAAATAAAAACATAAAAAAATAAATAGTAACCACGAGAATTCATAAATATCCCTATAAGACCCCTGGACATAATTAGTTTGGAATCAGATATCGATGTATGGTGAATACCATAAGATTATAAGCAATTGGATTTTCTTAACTAGCCTCAATAGAGAAACATCCCACCATGCCTAATAACAAATCCCTGGGTTATCATCCTGTAAAATTGGGATTGATTAGCATCCATCGGTCAATCCTATTAAACATACTCAGGAACCCATTGAGGGAATGTACTGTGTAACTGGGAGGCCCACGCAGGAGTGACTCGTCTTACATAACATCACTGCACATGGCTACCCCTTATAAGGAAAGCATATACGATAACACATAAAGGGAAATACCTCCTATAGAGGTTCCTGATATATCTATTCATAGGAATCACATCAATGAAAGTTCCACCAAGGCCTTCATGTCATAAAATCTAATAATATACATCATCAAATTTCTAAATTCCAATTGAGAATTTACCCTTACAAAACCACATTCAATTTCCAAAAACAATACAAAGATCTGACTAGGCCTTCAACACATTCAATCCTAATATATCACACAATATTTCCCAAAAAAGTTATAAAACATTTCAATATAACTATCATGTTTTCAAAGCCAAACATGCCTTTATGATTCCTAAATCTTATCACCTTTTCAAAATCCTTTACAATCATTAAGTTGAAAAATAAACCAAATAAAATATACCAAATTTCACTTTATGCCAAACACACACTCAAAACAGATATCAATTATCAAATGTAAAAATCATTTAAAATTACATTTGAACTATGTTAATAAGCCACTCAACTGAAACAACACACCATTTGAGTGACCATGGTTCAATGAAAACATAACTTTGAGGTTCTTTATTCATTTCAAATCACATCCATAGGTTCATTTTGTGAACCCATGGATGTTCCATCATCCAATGACACCATCAAAATTTCATTAATGACCCAAAACCATTATTAAATCTAACACTTTTTTTCAACCAATCCCAACCATTCCACAAAATCGCAATAACATAACCCAAATTCTTAAGAAATAATGAATTCCCTTTCTCAAATAAAAACACTATAAATGGTAAACAAAAAAACCACAATTTTCATGTTAATAAGAAATTAATAAAATTGATTCCTTGTTAGGAAAATATTTCAGGGGAAAAATATCAAAACAAGGATTTATTTCATCAATGAAAAGAATGGTAATTTTATCAAACACATTTCGGGCACCATATATAAGGCAATATTTGAATATTTACACAAAAAATAGTTAAAATAATTTTATACCAACTCAAAATCACTATAATAGGATTAAAAAAATGAACAATGTGGGTGATAACATGTTTATCAATTTATAAAAAATGCACAAGCATCACTTGCTATGAAAACCCACAAGTATAAATTGAGAACTCCCATTTAAACAAAATTTTAACAATTTATAAAAATAAGAAATTACAACAATGATCTAGCTATGAATATAATCATGGTGTAAAACACATTTAAAAATTAATTGAAGATATCTGAGAGGTAGTGTTTTGAACAAGATAGGAATAACTTGGAAACACCATCTATAGTTGTGTGTAAATTTGACAAATACATTGGAGAAGGATGATTTGGGAAACATAGAAGATTTGAGTTCCATAGAAACCATGAAAAAAATATCCATGTATAAACCCAAGGAATTTGGGTTTGGACATTATAATAAATCCCAAAAGGAAAAAAATGTTATCAATAGGTTAAGAAGATACTCAATGGAGGGGGAGCAGATCGTGAGAGAGAGAAATCACCGATAGAGGAGGGGTGGCCTCCAGAGGAGGTTCCCGGCCAAAAGGCCTCAGTAGAGGTGGTTGCGCATGAGTAGGGATTCCATGAGAGGGAGGGGATTTCGTGTGAGGGATATTAGAACGAGGGGTAGGGTGTTGGTGGGGTCATATGTCAGATAAGAGTGTGTTATCAGGGTCGAGCACTAGAGAGTATGGTACTAGTGGGGTCGCATGGGCCTTGAAGGGAGATGGGGAGTGTCATATAGAAGAGATAATGGGGATTGAGGTTCACTAGGGATAGGGGTAATGGGAGGGGAAAATACACTTTGGTTAAATGAAAAGGAATAAAAAATTATATATTGATGGGAAAACACTAAACTAAATAATGACAATAACAAAATATTAATAATAATAACAATATAATAATAATAATTATAATTATAACATTAATATTTTATCCTAGATTAATAATATTATTATTTTGGTTAAATTTTTATTTTATATATTTATTTATTTATTTTTATCATTGGGAAAATGAATAGTTACCCTGATTGGTTCGTGCAACCATGAACACACCTTGCCAATGTTCCTTTCCATTCTAGATGAAGTCACACATGTACCTGAACTGACCTCATAGATCCTAATAACCATGCTATTCCCACACACATGCCTATAACTATCCAAAATATCAAAACACCAAAATATTTTAACACAAACAAAACCTAATCATTTACTAGAAGATTCAAGACAAAAAATGATAAAATAAAAAGGATCTGAGGTCAGGGTGTGACATATAATTAGAGTTTTTTGTAGAAATTACAAAACATAAATTTATTTTCACAGAAAAATTATATTCAGTACAATTGTGTAGGTAGTTGTTGATGAAATACATGTCTGGATTTCCTGATAGGGGAATCCACTCAATGGACCAATGAGCAGCAAGTCGGTATTTTGAATGACTACTTCCCTAATTACATTATTTTGTTTTTCATGAACAAATGATGGGATAATTATGATATGTAATGGGGATCCTTTCCATTATAATTTTGACATAACTAGAAATTCTGAGCTCAATATTGAGGACTGTTGATAATTGTTACAATATGGGTAGATTTAATAAATAAATTTTGAAAAAACATTTAAGTTATCATATCTTTCTTATTTGGTAGTCCAAAATGTAGCAATAATCAGAACTTATTTATTATATAATAAAATGACATTTTAATCAACTACACAATTCTTATAATCAATACTGGATATTTATAACCACCTAAATGTAATTAAATTCTATTAATGGTGTTGGCGCCTTCTGGTTATGCTCCTCCATGAACCAATATCTTACATTCTCGGATCGACAATTAGTGATTCACCTAATAAAGTGTCATGTCTTGAAGATTTTCTTATCTATGAAAAATATATGTGTGACAAAATAAGTGTTTAATGTCTTATTTATTCATCATTGTCATGTGAGCAAATGAAGTATCAGGAAAACATGTTTATGAATATCAGTCTTGAAAAACATACGGGTATTTACATGTAGAGAGTTGGATTGAATATTTTTTATATTTCCATGATTTTTTTTAGAAATCTAGTTGAGGATTCCCAATATGGGAATCACATAGTCATGTTCATTGGATACCTTAATATCATAGAGTTTATTGGGTTTAAAATTCATGAAGAAATTGGCATTTTACTCATATTAGAATGACTCCCTCAGAGAATCTCCATTATTTCTTTTAAATTTTAATATGAACAGAATTTAGAATTATCATACAGATAATCTTATGATTCTTCTCCATGATGATAAAGATACAATGATTGGAAAATATCAAGTCACTGTAGTGAAAAAATTTAAAGCTGAAAGGGAGATAATTGAGACCAAATCAACTTTAAACCCTACTAAGAAGATCATGATTAAGGGGAGATCAAAGTAACATGTTTTGAACTATTTATCTTATGGATGAATGTCCAACTAAGGGAATAATGCACCTATAAAATTATTTAGTAGGAATTATTGGGTTTATTTATTATCAGTTGAAATTTGTGAAATCATAAAAAATTTATTAGATAAATCTTGTGGTTCTCACCTATTTATTAAAATCCATGAATCATGTAGATTCAGAATGATTGATAGGGGAGTGGTTGATAATTGCGAATCCAACATTGATAAACATTATATTGTATCTGTTGGGGATTACCACATCATGTTTCCAATTATAATGTCCTTGGATTTTAATCATTTTTATTCTGTGAATTAAGATACAAAAAAAAACATTGTTTCGTTATCCATACACGACATGGATAAATTTTTTTAAAATATTTTTATAATATTTTTTCTTTTATAAAGATATAATTTTTATTTCAATGAATATTTAAATACCATTATTTATTTGTTTTATTGATTGATATAAAAATTGGTTATCAATAATGAAGTTACATCACATGACTCACTCATAACTAAACGTTGGATTTAACGAAAAGATCATGTAAATTAAAATTTCAGGGATAAATTACATCAAGAAGTATATTTATATTCTATGTAAATCATACCATTTAGTGTGTGACATGAATGTTTTCAACAAAAAAATGTCCATATTTATTGGGAAGTGTGAAAGGGATAAAGAACATCTCAACTAAGTTAGTACTAATGATTATTGATTATTTACTATTGATATATGGTATGGGTACAGATACATTATAACTATTAGTAACTATTTTAGTAGGTATGGATATATAAATGTAATGAGGTATAAGTCAGACACTTTTGTAAAATTCAAGGAATAAATGAATGAATTTGTGAATTATATTGTTAATAAGTGTAAATAAATTTTCATTGAATGTTTTAGAGAAAAACATAATATCGACTTCAACAATTATTTATGGGAGTTTTTTAGTTTATCACAACTCAATCCTCCTTATATTACTAAATTTAATGGGGTTCAAAAGTGAAGTCCCCATGAGTTGTTGTGCATGGTGAGAATAGTGATGGTTCATGTGATTATTCTATTATACTTTGGGATATATAGCTTACAAAATACAACAAATGTACTAAACCGAGTTCTAACTAAAGAAAAAGACGATATACCATACAATTTTTTTAATGGAATTAAATTCATGTTGTATTATGTAAACATGTGGAGTTGTGAAGCATTCATTAAGTCCATTTCTATTAATAATCTTACATCTGGAGGCATAATTTTAATCTTTAAAGGATATCCAAAATAAGAAAAGGGATAATGCCGGTAAAATAATTTAGAAAACATATTTGCTTTAAGCACAACCCACATTTCTTGAGGATGATATTATATAAAAAAAGATAGTTGGAGAGGGATAGACATCGATGAAATCTAGAATCAGGATACACTCGAGTATGAACATGAAAAAATTCCAAAAAATCATATGTAAGAATAAATTGTTCCAGAAACACAATTAACATATAGTAGTACTATAAGGGTTTAATAACAAAAAAATATTTGGTTTTCATGTCAAAGAGGATGGTGAGTCATTATTAACTGATAATAATGATCCTATAACCTATAAGGAAGAAGTATGTTGTATAGATGAGTTGAAGTGGAATCAAGTCATAAATTCTGAAATGGATTCCACATACATTAATCAATTCTGGATTTTGGAAAACCCTCTGGTATATGTAAATACAATTAATTGAAAATTCATATTCAAGATGAAACGTGACATAGAAGGAAAAGTAAATAACCATAAGGTATAAATGGTTTCAAAAGGGTTTCAACAACATGAAGGAATTTACTATGATGAAACCCATTCACAATTTTCCATAATTAAATCCATCATATATAGAATTCCATATTTTAATTTCTATTATTATGTTGTTTGGAAAATGGATGTCAAAACATAAATACATAATGGAAACCCTCAGGATGATGTCGATATAGAATATCTTGAAGGGATTGTGACAATATAGGATTCCAAAAATTATTGAAATATTCAAATATAAATTTATGGATAAAATAAATCATACAGGAAATTGAAGATTTATTTTGATGAGGACACAACAAGGATTTTATTTCAAGAAGTTTGAATACAATACATGTGACTATTTGAAATTTGGTGGGAGTGAAACCATTTTATTAATTGTATATATTGAAAACATACTACTCAATGGAAATGAAATACCTTTATTATTTACTAGAAAGGATTGTTGGAATAAATTTGTGTCTATGAAGTACGTAACAGATGCATCATATTGTTATAGAATCACGATCACTCACGATTTACCCATGAGATTTCTCAGCATAATCCAATGAATATACATAGACTATATACTAAATATATTCAGTATGGAACTATCTAATAATGATTTTAATCCAATGTCACAAGGAATTTATCATTCTAGGAAAATGAGTCCTCAAAAACATGTTGTAAGAAATGGTATGTCATGTATTCCATATGCATCAGTGATTGGGTCAATCATGTATTATATGTTATATAATAGGATAGATGTTCCATATGAATTATGTTTTGTATGTTGATATCATGTTGATCCTAGTGACCACTATAATATGGAAGTCAAGACTGTCCTTAAGTATCTGAGTAAACTTAATGATATGTTCATGGTTTATAGAGGATAGGAAGAAATAGATATCGAAGGATATGCTGAATCTAGTTTACAAGGAATTTAAGATGATATAATGTCACAACCAATATACATCATCACTTTTTTATGGTGGTGTTGTGAGTTGGAAGATCTCAAAGACGACTACGGTCACAAATTTGACAGAAAATTCTGAGTATGTTGAAGCTCCAAAGGTAACTAATGATGATTATTGGATGTGAAACTTCTTCTATGATATTGATATTTAAACAAGAAGTAAATATCATATAAAAATATATTGTTATAATACTGATGAGTTAGACCTTGAAAAACATCCTACATTACATAAATCGTTGAACAACGTACATATGAAGTATCATATCTTCATTAAATGTTCTCATATATGGGAAATTGCAGTGAGGAGTATTTATGTAGAAGAAACTGTGGGTGGCCCCTTGAAAAAATACCAGACTCGGTAAAAACATGACTATAATGTGAATTCTAGTCTATTGGAGGTTTTAAAATGTTGGATCTAATCACAGTGGAATTTTTTTGGGTGTTGGGGTCAATAGACCAACAATTTGTACATGGATTAAATATTTATTTCAAGTAATTAATTTCAATAAAACCTCTAATTTAATAAAGTTTATTATTATTCATGACTCTAATTAAATAATACCCATGAGTATACATCACATTAATAAGGTCATTGTAGTTCAATGCTATATTTAAATCCTATATGTTCAATATTGAGTTTTTCGAATTATTTTCTTCTTTTGGATACCATACTATAAAAGGAAATTTACTAGATAGACATTTAGATGTGATTACTGATATAAAAATGAGGCTCCATCCCATTAATGTGTCACTAGGTAATCTCCAAGATTTTAGATTATGAGATCAGTCCTTCCAATATGAATTTTAAATTTTTTGTCATTTGATATTGCTATATATGAGTGTGTGTGATGGTCCGTATACATGAACATTATTATTAATTAACTTCAAAAATCACATACATAATTGTAATTCCTAAAACATGATGATAAAATTTAAGGATGGATGGAGAAGTGTTTTATACATGACATGTGACATTTCAAAAATTAATAATTCAAATAAGGATTTGTCCCATTAATCGCAATGGAATCTGATATCTGGAACCATTCACTAGATTATAACCATATATTATAATTCCTTGTTTGTGTTGTAACAACGTATTTGTTTCATATAGTAAATGTAATAAATATTGAGCATATATGTTGGTTACATGGGCGTGAATCATTTTTTATGAGATATTATGAAAATGGGATTAAATTACACACTCATAATTCATATATGGTTTTAAAAATTTTGACATTTGGATCTTTCTCATGGGTGCATGGACTATGTGGTAGCTACTAATCATATAATTTTGTCAATCCCTACCAATAATAGTGTGAAAAAAGTCCAATAGGGTCACTGACTAAGTGGTTCCATTTATCTTTATTAAAATCTATTTGAAATTAATTAGGGGAATATAGATTATTTTAATATATTAAAAATAATTTTATTCACATTGTGTTGACCAAATAAATTAATTTTATATTTATTCACCGAATTGTGAATAAAAATTTTATTTCATATATTTAATATTTAAATAAATATTTATTTTCAAGATAGTGAATAAAATATTTATTATTGAATAAAATATTTATTCATTCACTCAATAAATTCTTTTGGAGTTAAAACATACTAAGACCAAGTCCATTGAAAATTATCAATGAAGTGGACCATTATATAATATTTGTTATAACACATGTTGGGGTGTTAGAAAAGATAATAATTATATAATTATTATTACAAGGCATGCTATTTAATAATGATAATAAATTTTATTTATGATGAGTATGAAATTATATTTAATTCATAGTTAAATACCAAATATATAAATAATATATTATCCCTATTATGTAGTGCATTCAAAATTTTAAATAGAGAATTTTTTATCAAAGAATTCTCTCTCAAATTCACCATATCTCTCCCTATAATGAATGAGAACTAGAAGTGATATTTCCTAAATACTGATTGATGAGTGATCAAGAATGAATAATTCATGACTTTCGACTCATCATTCTATCAGCCAAAGATCAATGAGTGTTTCACAGAGATTATAGGAGCATGTGTGGATCACCAGTAGTCTAATTCTAGCATTGGATCCCTACAGCACAACAATGGAAATCTGAATCGGTCTTTTTGGATGATCAACATTTAATACTGATGATGGTTCCTAATACCATGTATTTATTTCATCAAATAATAAACAAATTAATTATAAATTTTATGTGAATGATCCACTCTCCTGGTTTTGGATAACGATTATCGAACAAAATTTCAATACATCACCTACGTATGGATTATTATGATGCTCCCAGAACAATAAAAAATGTCTTAATAACTTCAATCCACAGATCCTAATAGTAATTTTTCATCATAAATCCATCATATGATGGGTTTTAGATCTAACCGATGTAGGTTTATGAAAAATAGGATCCCTTTTTAATTGAGTATATTTAGTTTTATTTATTCTATACCATGGTAAAAATAATTTTAAATTATTATTATATAATAAAAATTTTACTATCATAGACATATATGTTATTATGTTTATTAGAGAACCATAATATGTCATTTCCTCCATCAAATTAGATAATAAATCATCAATTGTGAGTACGTTATACTACTTCTTCATGAACTGATGTCAATAATTTTTCATATTTTCTAATCATCCATTATTATTTGGATGGATTTAAATAATATATAGAATTTTTATCAAATTTATAATTTTAGAGTTTTTATATAACTTATGAATTCATAGATACCATTCCAAGGGCTATACAATAGAATATACCCTTTGAATAGAGGGCCACAACCTCACAAATCATTTAGATTCATTTTCCACAAAAACTTATAATGGATGTAAATAATAGTTAATTTAAGGAATATATGTGATATAAATGGAATTATTATTACATTAATAAAATATATATCATTTAGAAAATATAACATATCATTTTATTTTGGATAACAGAAAATCAAAACATCATTCATACAAACATAAAGAATACTACGTTCAAAAATTGATATAATTATTTTTTCTTCACTTGAATAAATGTATGATATAAATAAATATATTTAAATAAATAATATATTATTTCTGATATTATTATGATTCTATAAATATGAATCAATATATAAATAATTTAAATAATTTTCACTTAAAATGGGTGTGTTTATCATGCATATGTATGACCTATCGTCTCCATGATTTTAATTTAATTCTTTATTCCAAACCTGATTAACTAATTGGTTTCAAAATTACTATATATATATATATGTGATAAATATTACATGATAAATATTCATTTAATTAGTAAATAATTATTTATTTTATAATGTTAAACACAATTATTTTGTTTTTAAATTATGAATATAATGTCCCAAAAATAGCCTACGCCAACTTAACAAATAAGTATTTTAATATGTTGTTAAATATAAAAAATTTAATTATTTATGTATAAGTTATTAATATAGGAAATATTTCCTAAAAAGTAAAAAATATATTCAATATTTTTATACAATTGTAAGGGTTCATAAATGGTAATCTAGTATATAGCAACCCATATCATTATTATAAATTAATGCATGAATTTTTATATAAGTAATCACTCAATAAAAAATATATAGATAGTTATAGTGTATCTATGTAATTAGGTTCATAACATAGAGTCATAAAAACATGTTGTATAATAATTTTTTTTGTGAAAATTTATAACATTAACTTAATATTGAGTTGATCAAAAAATTTAATGGGATAACATAAAGACATATATAAGAAATGGGATAGAAAAAAATCCATATGAGGGAATAATCAATCCTTAACATGAATAATAAATTAAATTTTGGAAAATAATAATTTAAATATGTCATAAATGTGGTGAGAATAATAAATATGAATAATGAGGCATTATATTAGTTGGTAACAAAAAACAACATGAGAATGTTGAAATAACATTCAACAAGACGTCATAAACAAATGACATGGATAACTACCAAGGTGTTATAATGTAGTGGTAAAATACACATAATGGATTATTTTTATTACATAATACCATATAGGACTTATCATAGGACTAGACCATTTCCCAATGCATTGGGTGTTTATATAATTTTTGTAGCACCTATCGATTTTATGTCATTTACTTTCATAAGTGCCCCACACTGATCATACATAATTAGGTTGTATATATTAATTATTAACCAAACTATAAGGGATTATGTTTTCTATTAATGGAATTATAAAATAGATGAAGTAAATTTACATCATTCTGAACACCAATGATTAAAAATGATAGGTGATATTCCGATAAAATTGTTTATCATGAAATATCACATTGAAATTTATCCATCTTAATTTCAATAGTAAATGACTCATAAAATTTATTAATGAGAGTGAAAGAGGTATATAATATTGTTATATCATACAATATAATTGATGTATATTTAAAATAAAATACCATTATTAATAAAATAAAAAAAATGCATTATAAAATAAGGTTTTTGAATTATGGGGAGAATGAGAGGACCCCTTATCAATATAGGGTTATTCTAATAACGTGTGATATGATTCATTAGAGAATGGATGATCCTCCATATGACTAAAGAATGTGGAGGTACATTTACATATGTGCTCCATTTTTTTATTTAATTGGAATGATATCTTGTGTGGGGTTTTATTGGAAATTAGTGGGGGTGGGGGTTCATTCTTATATCCCAAAGAATGTTTTTATGTACATACAATGATGTAATAGAAAAAACAAAATTTCCAATGATTTTGGACATTGACGAGGGAATTTTATTATTTTATAATACCAATATCAATAATCATTAAAATACTACGACTGTTGAACTCGATGTGAGTTATTTTCATTAAGAAATCATTTTGAAACTGTTAAATATATATTATGTTTTTTGTATGACTCAATAATCCTCCATAAAATTAATAAAAATCCATCAAAAAATTATTTTTAATACTGAAACATATATTTGATATTTTATACCTTGTAGAGAATTTATTGAATCACTTATGGGTTATTAGGATGTCAAAATACACACAATATATTTATACAGCTTAGAATTTTTATAAAAAAATATTACTATCTCAGAAAATTATGAATTTTTTTTTGTTAATTTCAATATTCTAGATACATATATAATATATATTTTTTCAAAATAATTTAATTACTATTTTAATTTTTAATTTTAATATGAGAATCAATATTTATTGTGAAATTCTTATTTTTTTGACAATATCTATTTTTGAACACTAATTACAATTTCATATGAATTCAAAAAAAATATTATCATTTATATATAGTCATTATTATTTTATTCTAATATTTTTATATATGTATATATAAAATAATTTTAAAATTATTGAATTAATTAAAAATGGAATTCTTAAATTTAATTTCATGTTAAAAATGATACAATTTGTGTTTTATTATGTCAAAATAAAAATCATTTATAGTTGAACAAAAATAAGATATCAATATCACCATTATTCAGTTATAAAATAAAATAAATATTTTAATATTTTTTTGATCTTGATATATACAGCATCATTACCCCAAAAAACTGAATAAGGGTAAGGTGTTTGATTGTGATATTTTTAGGACCGATTCAGTGTACACATTTTCAGTCATGATCCTGATGAACTTGTTCTTTTCCCAATCAAATCCCTATAATACTTTATTTTTTGGATATATGATTGATATTATTTAATGTAAAATCCCAATGATTATTCCTCCCATGTGTGATTCTATAAATGGAAATCATAGTGTTTGAGACCTCTAGTTGAGGAAATCACATCCTATTTATGTGTGAATTGGTTTTATCAGAAACTTATATTTATACTATTAATATTATCTATATTAAATAGATAGTTTACCAATTGTTGTGATTATTAACATTATTTTACATATAATATGATATAACTAAAAATAATAAATTTGTGTTTCTTCTTTTACATTATAGAACATATAATTTAATAAAAATTGGAACTATATTTAAAAATTACCAATAGATTACATTCATCCACCCTTCAAAAAATTTTCCAAAAAATACACATTTCATACCCCTAAATAGATTATGGTTATTATGATTCATCACCTCCTCTGATTCCCACACTAGTTATTCAAATTTATGATTTCTCGATATCACTTTGACTAGTTTAATTGTCTTATTTTCTAGACATTTTTTTATGATCTAAGATCTTCATCGAATAATACTTATATGAAAGATCATTTTAAATTGGGGAAAAATATAGATTTATCACATTTTTAGTATATGGTATATAATTCCACAATAGGGATATAGGAAACCGATAATGTAAATGAGATATTTTAGGTTGTAATTCAAGTTGATACGCAACTGCTCCAACGTGATCAAGGATCTCAAAAGGACCGATTCAACATAGACTATGTTTAACCATCATCAAAAATCTCATGACATTATTTAATGGATATATAATGTAGAATAACTTATATAAAACATCAATTTAAATGCCTAATCTATGATTTAATGCATATCTCAGTAGTATAAGATAATCATTCGTAATGTAATGCGGAATTATCTTTTCCTTTTCCACAATTCCCTCAACTATTGCAAGACACATTGTTTCTTTTCACCAACATCATGGTAGTATATTGATGATCTACACCTATTATATTAAATGAATAAATGAGGATAAATTTTAATTATTAAGTGTAAAATATTATTGTGAATTCTCACAACATATCCTTGATTGTCTAGATAGTATGCTCATATATTCACTTAGTTTGAGGGTGATAAGGCATACAGATGATCAAAAGAATATTTGGTTCATGTTGGGGACTATTCCAAATCATGCATGTAAATCCTTGTTTTCAAACAAATAAAATTGATAAAGGTGTTCCAAGAAGCCTCAATAATTCTATAATTTTTATCCATGCATGTTGTTTATGTGAGAAATCCTCTAAGATTTTAACGAACTGATATTCCATTTAATGTTGATCCACCACAACTCATATAGAATTATATCCTATTGATGTCCTAGGAAGAGGTGTTAAAAATTCAATTGTTATGTATTACAATTTCCATGTAGGTATAGGTAATGGATGCATCACCAGCTTGGAAATTTTCTTTCCATCCATCACTTGGTGACATATTAGACACCTTAATTTATATTCTGTGATCTCCTACTTCATATTCATCCAAAAAAAATGCTCTCTGATATCAAGATACATATATGTGATCCCCTGATGTATGTAGGATGTTATTATATGTGAATCATCCAATAACACCTTCTCTAAATCAGGATTTTAAGGTACTTATAGTTATTACACAAATCCCTCTATTCATTATTCATTAAATTAGAACTCATACAATTTTTTTATCATTTATACCTTTCACCATCAACCAAATTTATATATTGTGTGTTTGAACATCATTAAACTTCTCTAGATTTTGTGGTTAATAAGTTATTTTTGAAATGATTTATAATGTTACATCATTTAATATTCCCATGTATATCATTTTCTAGTCCTAGAAGATCATATCCTTGTTTATAATTATCACTGATAAAATTTACAGATTCCTTATACATAGAGAACCATCAAATTTTTTTCAATCAAATAATGGTAGAGGATTGGGAATTAATAGTATGTAATTTGATCTAACCATCAATTTATTATATATAAGTATCATTCCTTATGAATAAATACATTAGTCTCCTAATATCTAGATATATTTCACACTTCTCCATGAATGGATAATACTTCCGTATTTTCAATTAAAACAATTCTATGTTATACTCTAGATCTGTCATTCAGTAGTTTTGATCATGAAATATCAATTTCCATAGGCTGTAGGCTGTCACGTTTTCATTCGAAAGAATCAAAAAACTCAATCAATTCATTAATACATAATTGTCTTCAATTAATTTTTTCCCACATGAGGGTAGCGTAAATACTTGATTAGTGATAAGAAACTATTTAAACTTCTTTATTTGACCATCACATTCCTTATTTCAAACAAACATGACACCCTTCCATGTTATCTAAGTTTTAATTTTGGAAAATAAAGATAAATTTCTTGAAAATCAATGAGAGACCAATCTAATTTGATGAATGTACAGATTTATGTCATAGTGATTGGACTTGGGAATCATTCAATTAAATTTATTATTAATTCATTCAAAGACGTCTAAATTATTATGATAAATTTCCCTAATAACGAGACTTAAATTTTCTTGGACTCACAGTTTCAATAATTTTCTTATTGATTATCTTTTTATGAGGACTTTAATAAATTTATAAGATTCTCCTCCTAGTCATTTTTTCATTAGGATTGTGTTATAATATCTTCTACAAAGAAAACCATAAATTTTTCAAGGTAGACTATAAATATAATATTTTTCATTTCCAGGAATATTTGTGTGTATAAATTATTCCCAATGGAATTTATATGAACTCATAGAGCTCATATTGTGTACAAAAATATGGTTTAGGCATAGCCACCTTCTTCATCCTTACTTGGTAATACCCTAACTATATATCCAACAAGGGACTTTATTGGGGCCCATGTAGGTGATCAAACAGTATATAAACCTATGGAATAAAATACATGTTTTTTCCATTGTCGTCATGTTGAGATCATGAACATCAATTCAACGAATCATAGTCCCATCCTTCTAATTCATGAATAGTTCTGGGGCACACCATGGTGAATCAGTTGCGCATATGAATAGATTATATTGATTCGTATATATCTCCTACTTCATCTCATAATGTCCCATAATATCTACTATATAAGATGTATTGGATATCTAGAAATCCCAAGGTATATTCCTGATTGAATATTCAGTGTTGCAATTTAGGAGAAGACTATGAAATTCATAACGAAATAGATCATTATATTCCTATAAAATTTTCATGTGTTCAATGATTATATTTTACATAGATTCAGTCATCTAATACAGATAATATTTCATGAAGGGAAATAATATTATTTCATGGAATTTTGGTTCTATATAATATTATTCGTCTACCTTTCACATGTACAAAATCAATGGATGATTAATGATATAAAGAAAGATTTCCGTCTCATGAAAATTAAATTTTACTATATATCATGAAATCCAATATATACCTAGAATATAATCAAATTAAAATAAAGGGATTATCATAAATTATTGATGGAATGTTCAACCAAAAAATTCTAACAAGGGTGGGGATATATAATTAGGATGCAATAGTTAATAGTTTTTCCATCTTAACCACCACCATTCCTCGTTGATTTTATATTGGTGTTTGTGTAGTTCTAATAAACATTTATGATATGGAAGAAATTATATATATGTTGAAGACAACCCTTTCTTTAACATTTACATTTTTCTTCATACGAATTACATTATCCAAAATAGAAATAGGGATGATAATTGACAACATATTAACCAAAAAAATGGGAATCCAATAACATTAATCTGATAGTTTATAAATGTAATGTATTTAATTAATATATGTTTTTAATTTCATTAATTTACATTGTCCGTGATATATTTGAAATCATAGACTCTTAAGTGAATTTTTTAATAGTTAATAATGATTATTAATGAGATTATGAATTAGTCAAATCTTTTCTCCAGGTAGTGTCAAACAAGGTGGGATTAATTCCCATAGTCGTGAACGAGATCCTGATTGATTCTAACTCAATGAATTGTTTTTATGTGGTACTCATCTGTACATATGGTCCAGAGACACATCGATATGTAGATCCCACATAAGGCATTATTTTAATGGAAACCACTTAATCAATAAATTAAAAAAAATTAGGATAGTAATCTTTTGTTAAGTGATATCTTGAAATATTTATCTAATGTTTTCAAATCCTAATTCAAAAAATAATTATTCTTTTCACTAATACTAACTAGGACTTCTCTTTTCGTTATTATGTTTTAATCTACGATTCCTTACACAATACTACATATAATAATAAAATAACAGTATGAGTAAGTCGATAATATATTACAAATTAGTTACATTACATTACAACATAAAATTTGGTTGTACATTTAAAATATTTAAAACAACATTAAGATGCTTGTAATATTACATCGATTATAAAATTGCATGTTTTAAACTAGGTACTTACATAAAAATGGGTTTGTCTATAATGAAAATTAAGGGAATAAAGATATCATATCATTAAGAGATTATTTCATTTTATAAAATTTCAATTTTAATGGGATATAAAATGGATGAAAATAATAAATATGAATAATGTTCCATGATGTATGATGACAAAATAACAAAAAAAATGGAATGCCAAAATATAATTAAAAATCATTATAAATATAAGTCAAAGAAATACACAATGATATCAAAGCATATTTTAAATAATCCCATTATGTATTAGGTTTACTACCTAATCCTGTAAATTACATCTCATGAGTCTAAAACAATACCCAATCCTTTATAGTGTAATATATTTCTAGGCTAACCCATCACTTTCATATCATGTACATGCATACGTGCACCAAAAGGCCATACAACATACAGATTGTAAATAATAAATTTGAAACCAATTATCATGGAGTGTGTGTTAAATATGTGAACATCCATAATAAATGAATAATATGTGTAACATGGTGAATAAATTTGAGTGTAAATGGGGTTGGATATTCATGATATATTTTTTTGGCAGGAAAAATAATTTCGAAACATGGGAATCCTAATAGAATAATATAAATATCCATAAAATGGTTTAATGGCTGTGAAATGGGTCACTCATAATTTTCTTTATCAAAAATTCAGAAATATGGTGTGTAAAATTCATGTCCCAATTTTAGGATTCAAAATGAATTGAATTACATAAATATGGTGTTTGAATAAAGGGGAGAATGAGACGATTTGTTACTATATGAGGGTGATTCCAAAATACCTCAATGAGATTTTTGACTGATTTAGAGAACTATGGGATATAAATATAGTTGTAACGCCAAAGAAATTAAATTGTAGAGTATTTTTAAGTGAATAGGAATTGGATATTAAGTGGGTTTATATTGGAAAATTGATGGAATATTCTTTTCTTGGTATCTTTAAATTACTATTGGATTTAATAATTTTACAAGGACCATGGATTAACTAGTTAAAATATTACCCTCGGTGGTGTGGAAATGAGTCATGTTAATAACCAATTGAATTTAAAACCATAAAATGTAATATTGGTTTTTGAGAGATTCATAAAGGATTTAAAAAATTAATAAAATGAACTAAAAATTATATTTTAATATGGAAACACAAATTTGGAAATTTAAACCCTTTATAATTTATTAAATCAATTTTATTAATTACGTTGTTATAAAAGAAAACATATATTTATTCAATATTTATTTTTCAGATGAAAAATGTATTATCGCCGAAAATTATGAAAAATTAAATATTGGAAATTTGTACATGACCATTAAAAAAATAATATATATATTATCAAAATATATTTCTATATTTTCAAAAAATTTACTTTTATGAATAAAAACGGTTGTAACTGAGAAGTGATCATTTTTTGGTAATTATCTATTTTTAAAAAACCCATTACATTTACATTTGACATCATAAACATTATATAATCTTACATATTTAATAATATATATATATATATAAATCAGGAAGTCATTAAATTGAAAATAATAAATGAAATTGGTTTTTAAACAAAAATAAAATTTGATTTTATATCATATAAAAAAATCATTTTAAATTTAACACCAATTATAAGAAAACATAAACATTAATATATTTTAAAATACAATATACATGAACATATTATAAGTGTATTTATATATATACCTTTATTAGACTATAATATTATTTAAGTGTAATGTGAGAGATGATGATATTTTCCAATCATTGTTTAGTGTACATTGCTTTGGTAGGGATCTTGATGATCTTCAAATTTTTCCATTGACGGGTCTTGTAACACCCCAGGGAAATAAAGAATATTACATTTTTATATTTATCCCTATTTGTGAATAAAATTTTAATATTAATTTAAAGGGAACACTATGCTCGATGGCTTACCCAGTACGCAACAACGAGTTCTTTTGAAATCTTGCGTTGCACTCTAATAATAAAATAATTTTACTTTTAATGATAGTTAACACCTAGCCGTTGTAATGATGGAATGAACAGAACTGAATACAAAATTATTATATATGTTTTTCAAATATTTTTACTTTTTACAATAAATGTTAGAGGATTAAAAATGCGAATGAATCCAATTTTAAGCATAAACATTCTAATATTCTTTAGGGGGTCGATTAGCTGCCTTTTGATGGAGAACCTCTTTTAAATCCACTTTTTCACAATTTTATGTGTTATATATTACAAAATAAAATTTTTCATTAGAATTAGGACATCTAAATTTACTTTGTATAAATTTTTGGTATTTTTCCGATAAAGTTCATTTTTTGATAAATGGTAAAAAATGTTGTATTTTAATTTAAACCCTCATTTAATATAAATTATTTATATGATTATATTATCTTTTGAATTGGTTTTAATGTAAAATAATAATATAATTTTACCATTTAATCCAATGGTGGTCGTAGGAATTAATTTCACATTGAAATTGAATTTAAACAAGTGTCAATCTTTTGATATATATTGTTTCATAAAAGCACGCTATTTGTTCTGACAGTGGGAATTTATTATTAAACTAACTATTGTTACTTATATGTTTTGAATTTTTTAAAATAGAAAACATTTTTGAATTCAAAATATCAAATATATCTTAGGGTGAAGTTTTTGTATTTTTCTGAAAACATCAATTTTTAATGAATAGTGAAACCACTAAGTGGTACTTAAAAAACTGATTTTTCGTTTAAATGAAATTATACCACCTATGTGTTTGGAATTTCAAAAATTCGACATAATTGATTGTCATTAGGATGTAAAATGTGGTTCAATGGGATTAAAATAATTTTTTGGTGAAAAGTAACTTTTATGTTTTTAATCGCGATTAAAGGTAACTAGTGTAATTTAAGGTAAAAGTGATATTATAATAAAATGAAACTATCTTGAAACTTGTTCTAACCCTATTGGATGAGTCATGGAATACCAAGACAACCCATGGGTCGATTTTTGGGACCACATGGAGCCACTTGGGTAAGATAATGACATTAATGCCTTTTATTAAAAGTAAAAGTAAAAATGACACAAACAAGTATTGTTTTACTAAAATAATTTTTACATGGGGTTATAAAAGTCAGATTTTTGACTATAAATATTAATTGGAAATATAAAATGATTTCATACAACATAGATTTTTTTATAATTTTTATACATTAAATAAATTAAATTATATATGACCTCATGATGATGCATTGATTACCTCATTAATAAAGGATTTAAATAAAATGAAACGATAATGTTAAAAATGTAACTGTTTCGGTGCGGATGTGCGTCGGGTTACGCTGTTCCGCCAGGACGCGTTCGCGCGTGCACCCGTCAACCCGAGGGGATGGGCGCGCGGCTTGTGGTCCCGCAGTCCCGCTTTCCAAGGGCGGGCGGCATTCGTCCCTTATTCAGGGGCGTCTGCTCCTTGATCGAAACCGGGATGATGGGATTTCGGCTCCTCCTTCCTTGGACGTCTCCTCGGAACTCGTCGCCTAATCCGGGTCTCCCTCATAGACTTAAGAATGTTCATGAATCTCGTTCTCGGCGCCATATCTTCATGGACACCGGTTAATTACGCCGCTTTCGCCCGGACGCTCCAAGGAGTCTGGGCGGGGCAGCAACCTGCAGTGAGAAGGCCGGGTGGCTCTGGGTGCTGGGGGCGTGTCGTGACACTACGGCTCTGCACGTCTGTCTTCCGTCCCTAATAAGGCTTCTCGAAGGCATGATGGCCTGAGGCATCCCGTACTGGGTGCGGGGAACTGTGTCACCTGAGGTTTTCCTCAGCTTCCCATGTTTAACACGGGGTATGCCGCGAGTTTAACGTCCAGCGGGGACGGCATCGGACCGATCGACACGAAAAGTGGATCGGATGACAGAACCCCTTGCGGGGAACCTCCGACGCTGGGGCCAGCACATGGGCGGCTTCCCAAATGATATGGAGTGGAGTGAAGTGGCATGACCCCACCGGGATGTGGCGGCCCGGGTAAGGATCAGGATGGATGATGGAGTGAAGAGCTTGGACCCCGTAGGGGCTTCCTACGTACCGCGCGTTAGCACGGATCAAAGTCAACGTAGTTCGGGTATACAGTTTAACGTCATGCTGGACGTCGGCAAGCCGACTCACGAAGAAGTCTAGGCCGCCGGGCGGAGGATTGAACCGAACCACCTCGCACAGAGGGGGATGGAACGGCCGGGTGGATCACAGTTTCACGTCATGCTGGACGATAAAAGGAGAAATGGAAAAGGGGGGGCTGTGGGGAGGCACAGTGGAGATACACACAGGCAGTCTCCCACAGGGGCGGATTCATAGGTGAATCGACGCAAGCGTGAACCCTGGAGGGGTCCACTGATGGACGAACCGACGTAAATACGACCGGGACGACCAGGTGGTGGGCTTGGACCTCAGGGAGGCTTCCTACGTACCCTGTTTAGAAGACAGGGATCAAAGTCCACGTAGTTCATTCTGTCAGGACTTACGCACTTGAGGCAGCCCGGATGCGGCAAAACTCAGTTGGAAGGGACTTGGACCGAAAGTAGGAGACACCTCGATCCCAGTCACACCCTCTACTGGCTTCGGCAGTGGGGGAGCGCAATGGAGATACACATGTGCAGCCCCCCACAAGAAACTAGGGGTTTGTAATACCCTGCCCCCGTAGGGAAAAGCCACTCCCATTAAATCGTCCCAAAAGCGGGACAATCCCGACATCCCTGCAGAGACGAGCAGGTGGGGGCCACATCCAAACCGGGGGGGACCCTGCGTGCGGAGCACGGGATCAGGTTGCGGACGGTTTAACGTCTTGCCGGACGAAGTACAGTTTAACGTCGTGTGTTGAGGACGAAGCGGACGGTTTAACGTCTTGCCGGACGAAGTACAGTTTAACGTCGTGTGTTGAGGACGAAGGTGCTTGGCAGTTTAACGTCTTACAGCGCGGACGTGGTACAGTTTAACGTCATGCTGGACAAAACACTTGGCAGTTTAACGTCTTGCAGCGCGGACGATATGCTAGGCAGTTTAACGTCGTGCAGCTTGGACGTACGCAGTTTAACGTCGTGCAGGACGTGGTGCAGTTTAGCGTCATGCAGGACGATAAAGCCGCCGGTAGGTCCGTGTCACTTCGCGCGAGCCTGGGGGGGGGGGGCGCACGGAAAGACGACGCACGGTGCGGGCACCTGCGATGAAGACCATCGGGCGCCACGCAGGCGGGTACCCAAAGGGGGTCAAAGGGGGCGACCCTAGCGGTTTGCGCGCAAAAGAGGAGCTTTGCGCGCAATACCGCGGGTCGGCGCGCAAATGGACGGGCTGGCGCGAAATTGGGCCAGCGCTTTGCGCGCGGATGATTGAGATTGCGCGCACCGGGCTTCGAACAGCTCGCGGGGGCAATGGCTCATTCTCTAACGAATGGCCACTTTGAAGATGGGGGTGCGCGCAATCGGGTTGGATTGCGCGCACCCGGGGGCAATTGCGCGCAAGAGGCTTCTTTTGCGCACAAAGGCCTTCGGGTTTGAAATTTATTCAAAGGAAATGAGCCAAGGGGATTGCGCGCGAAGGCGGACCCCAAGGCTCTATTGCGCGGAAGAAAGGAGGTTACCTGAAGATCGGCATTGCGCGCGGAAGGGGTTGAATTGCGCGCGCGGGAGACCGTTCGACTTCCAGCAACCTTTGAAACGTTGGGGGTCGCCTAGTATTTATAGGCAACCCCGGGCGCGGAATCCAAGGCGCGAGCGCGGAATTCTCCTCGCGGGCGCAGAATCGGGCACGGCGCGCAAGTGAGTTGCGCGCATCCCGGGGGTTTGCGCGCGGATCATCATCTTTGCGCGCAGGCCTCTAAAATTCCGCGCAAGGCCTCCGGGCCCTCCGAAACATTCTTCCGACTCCAAATATGATCTCGCTTTCCGCATCCGGAGCTTCGTTTGGGAACAACGGACTTTTCCGGCGTCTACAAAAGCCCCCCCCTCGGAATCTGATCGGCGAGAGGTCGCAACGATCGGGTTCCGAGGGAGACGCTGGAATGCCGAAGTCCTGGGCGGCGCGGGACTTAGGCGCGCAAAAAGGGGCGCCGGTCGCGAAATTCGCCGCTGCGGTCGCGCAAAGCGCTTTCCGCGCAGCGCGGACCCCGGCCTCGCCTATAAATAGGGGCACTGGGTCCCTCCGTGCCGTACATTGGCCTTCCGCGCGATAAGCATCTCTGCTCTCGTGCGCGAAATTGCCTTTTCCGGCGCGGAATTCGCCCGCTCGTCGCGCAAAACCGTCCGGATCTCGCTCTGTCTTTGCGCGAATACCCGGGGTTTTACGCGAACGACTTCCCGATTGCGCGCCGTCCACTAGGATTGCGCGCCGACTCTCAAACTTTTCCACCAGCCTCGTTCGATTCCGCACACTTCATCCCTTAACCCGCACGACCCCCGGAACTTCTGAGATGGCCGCGAATCAAGGAAATGAGGGGGATGCCGCCACTCGCAGGGCTGAGATGGCGACGAACGAGGAGGTTTACGGAGCCAAGGAGATTGTTTCCAACAATCAATCCTTGTTCGACTTGCTGACGCCGGCCCAGAAGACATATCCGCTGTCGGACAACCTGCCACTCTGGAACTTCGGCATCCTAGATGAGGTCCTGGTGCCAGGGTTCGAGATTGATGCGTCGCAGACCTGGGTGACTCGGGAGGACGAGCTTCCCCGCTATAACATCACCAACAATGGGCATCCTGCCAGGGAGACCAGGAACTTGGACGTCTATGTCCTGAACCCGAGGACGCGAACCATTGACGGGGGTGAGCCTACTGCAGAAAATTCTCCAGCCCTCTACTCGAGCATATATCGCCAGAGCGTCACGGACGACACCAAGGGCTGGCTGAAGGACTGGGACTTGCGGTCTGTGGGCAATTTCACCAGTGAATGGGCCTGGGCGTTCTGGGTACGCCACACTTGCGATCACTTCGCAGAGGAGCTGCGGTACATCGGCCTGTTTGAGGCGGTGTGAACGTCGCAGTTCCACTTCTACCAGCAGTCTGAGCTCGGGCCGGAGCTGTTCACCCGCTGGTCCCCGGATACCAACACCTTCCATCTTCACCATGGGGAGGTCGGCATTGGTCTCTGGGACATCCACTGCATCGGAGGTATCCCGCTGGAGGGCTACCAATACGATGAGTTCCTGCCACCGAAGAACACCTGGGAGGACAGGTCACGGACTCCCATCCTGACCTGGCATCTGCTTGACCTGGCTACGCAGCGGCTCGGGATCAAGGACTTCCAAAAGGACATATCCTACAAGGAATGGTTCGGCCAGTTCTTGGAGCATGACCCGGCGGTCAAGATGCCAGGCAGGGGGAAGCGGTGCCCGACCGCAGCTCAGAGGAGCCGGAACGGGTCATACTGGCGGGTCCTGGAGACGGGCGACTACCGCTCATGGGGGTACCGCGTCATCGAGGCCCGGGACCCAAACGTCCGGTACGCGGCGTTCCTGGCCGCCTTTCTGAGCGGGTGGCTCCTTCCAGTGCGGGATGCGAGGATGGGCGTCCGCCCGGCGACACTGGCGATGGCGGGCGCCATGGCTGCCAATAAGAGATACAACCTCGGGGTCCCAGTGTTGGCGAGGCTGTATGCCATTCTGGGATGCATCTCACGAGGGGGGTCGCCACGAAGGATCTGTGGTCCCTTTCAGTTCTTCCACGGCTGGGTGGCTGCTCACCTTGGTGGGTATACGTTCCCAAATGCCATCATTCCTCCGGGAAACGGCCTGCGACCCTCCCTGCTGAACATTGCGGGGGTCGCTCCGATGACCCTAAGTGAGGAGGGCGTGAGGGTTCGGATTGGCAATCATGCCAATTTCAACTTCAGCCCGTTCCCCACTCCCGTCGGCCAGATGATCGACAATGGACAGGGCCCGCTGGAGCAGCATGAATACTTCCTGAACATGCGGGGCGGGGTGCTCGTGGCTCGGATCGACGGGAAGGTGATCTGTGAGCCTTACGTGCCGACCCGGTTCGCCAGGCAGTTCGGGTGCCTTCAACGGATGCCGAAGAGGGTATTCACTGCTGTCCGGGAGGAGACGAACCCTTGCGTCCTTCGTCAGATGTGGCTGATGTTCGTCGCCTTCGGCTCTGGCGACGTCATCACTCTCCCTCCTACCGGGATCGACGCAGGCTTGGCAACCGAGTACGCCGAACACTGGGCCATCGCGTACCCCGAGGGGCTTCTACGGAAGCCAGTTCGGCGGCTCGAGGTCACCCGTGCGGAGACCGGGCGTCAAGGGAGGAGGCGAGGCGCCGCCACACGGGGGAGAACGGAGGCGCGCCAAGCAGCGGGGCCGGCGCGAGTAGGGACTTCGGCGGCGGGCACATCGCAGGCTGCCGCTACGACCTCGGCGCCCAGAGAGGGGGCACATGCGGCGGTCGGGGAGCGGCCCGGGAAGCAGGTGAGGCGTCTGCTCGAACCCTCCCACGATGCAGTCTTCCCGGCGCTGTGGTCGGCCTGGATGACCCTGCGGCAGTCACTGGGGACCGACGTCATCTGGTGAAAGATACTCAGAGAAGGAATCGATCCGCCAGAGGTCGGGCGCCTCCAGATCGCCGGCAGGGTGGACTTCAACCGGCAGTATGCGTATCTGACGGCCATGGACGAGTACGCGCGCCAACGTGGTCAGCGTGCGGAGCCATCCCTTCTGGTGAAGGTGATGCTCGGTCTCGAGCCCGCTCCAGAACAGATGTCGCCGGGAGAAGATGACAGTAGCGACTCCGAGGAGGAGGAGGAAACAGGGGAGGATGAAGGCTCCGAGGGAAAGTCTCATCGGGGGAGCCCGCGGGAGAGCGGCGAGGTGGCCGGCTCTGACAACGTTGATGTCGCTGAGCTCCTCGAGGTCCGCTTCTATCCCTACTCAACCTGCTTCATCTATTCTCTTATGCAGCTTCTAACCCATTTCTCCACCTTTCTCAAGAGCACACGGATGCTGGTCAGGCGTCCTCAGCGGGAGTAAGAGAGGCGACAGCGGGACAAGGCGGGGGCCAGACACCCATCATCGAACTGACAAGCGCGGAAGGGTCCCCTGCTGCAACTGTTCCTGCGGCGGCCGGGGCAGCGGAAGATGACGCTCCGAACTCCCGTAAGTCTCCCTACTTTACTGCTGGTGCTTTCCGTTGACGATCTGTGACTAACCATGGCATGCCCTGCGCAGTGATCTCAACACTGGAGGCTCATCGGGTTGCCGAACCCGGGCCATCCACGAGTGGACCGGTGGCAGACATGCCGCCTGCTCCGGAACAGGCTTCCCAAACCGAGCCGGCCCCACCAACTGCTGATCAAGGGGCTGCGGACATCGGCGGTGCTGCCATCGGAGAGAGGTTGGGGGCTGACGAGGGTGTCAGCGCCGCTGGGGAGAGAGAAGAAGGTCGCCCGGATGTTGGGGAACCTATCCCTCGTGAGGACCTCCCAGGGGCGGACCCTGCAGCAGACCAGCTGGCTGCCTTCCCTGCCTACCGGCCTGCCGACCCTGAGGAGATGGACGACTCGGACGCGGAGGCGGTCGAGGAGAGCCGGATAACGCGCCGCAGGGGGTGGAAGTGCATCCAGCGCTTCCTCAAGCGAGACCCATCGGTGTGGCTGGGGTGCATGGGATCACTTCAAACCTGGCTGCGCTTCCTGTGTGCCGGGGGAGCTGATGCTCAACGCCTCCATCTGACGGTCCGTGATTTCATGGCCGAAAAGATGCGCGAGAGCTGCCGGCGTGCCGACGTCACACAAAGTCGTGACATGTCGGAGAGCACGCGGGCGCTCCTCGCGGCGGAGCAGGAAGTCCGGCGTCTCGAAGGGCAGGCGGCAGAGAAGGAGGCCTTCGTCGCAACATGCACCGAGCTTGTGGAGCAACTAGCAGCCCAGCTGGTTGACGCCCAAGTACAGCTGACGGAGGCGGGCCAACAGATGGTGACAATTCAAGTCGAGCGGGAGCGTGCACAGGCCAGAATCGACGAACTGCGTGCTGCGACCGCCGACGAAGAGAGGGCACGCAGAGAGCGAGAAGCAGCTCTGGAGGCCGCCAGCCAAAGGGTAGCGGCATTAGAAAGACTTATCCAGCACGCTAACCCCTAGGGGCTTTTGTTTTTTTCCATTCCCAGAACATTTACTTCCGCTACTCAATATTTAGATCCATTTGTATGAATCAATATATTTACCTGCGTCTTTTGGCTTAACATGCCCAACCACAATTCGTTGTCCTGCGGGAGTGTTAACCAAGCATCAGGCATCCATAATTGGGCCTGGATTTCTGGAGAAAAGAGGGAGGTCATTCCTAGGAAAGGAGACCTCAGACCTAATCAATGTATCATCCCCCCAACTTGTTCCAACACACGAGCGGGACAACGCTAGGGGCGTTGAGATTTTATCCGAACATAGGGAAATGAGAAAGGGTGAATCGCGTGTCCCGAATCCGGACATCCACAACGGTCGGCCTTCCAGGAAATGCCCAAGACGGTAGGCGGACAGTGGATCGACCATAACAACTGCAATAGACGGACCGAAAAAGGCCATCATTCATATTGCAGGAGGCGGACCACATGTCATCATGAATACCGCTTTGGGGTTCCTTCAGACACAAGGGTGGAAATCCAGATCAACAGGGCATGCGAAGCGTGGGGCGAAGTGACGATTTGTTTGGACTGAATCCAACGCTCTCAAAATTGCGCCACCGTGGGGAAAGCGTATTAGGTGGATGCACTAACATGGCCGTGAGTCACCTCAATTCTCAGACAGCACCTCTCTGACGAGGAAACCGTCGCTTCCCATCCTTGCGATGGGGCATCCCGAGCTGAATCGGGGAGAATATCACAACTGCACCACTCTACCCGAAGTCAGGCCAGACGGCCGGCGACGAGGAGGGGCGGGACTTAACGATCCCTGAGGCTGGACCCGAGTCGGAATTCCCGGGCGTTCCTACGTACTCCATCAGGCTGGAGATCAAGCCACACGTAGTTCTGAGAGTGCAGTTTAACGTCATGCAGGACGTAGGACCCCATTTGGGGAGATCTTAGTTTAGGGTCGTAGAGCTCGGACCATAAGGGCTAGATCTTAGTTTAAGGTCTTAGAGCTCGGACCATAAGGAGAGATCTTAGTTTAAGGTCTTAGAGCTCGGACCATAAAGAGAGATCTTAGTTTAAGGTCTTAGAGCTCGGACCATAAAGAGAGATCTTAGTTTAAGGTCTTAGAGCTCGGACCATAAAGAGAGATCATAGTTTAAGGTCTTAGAGCTCGGACCATAAAGAGAGATCTTAGTTTAAGGTCTTAGAACTCGGACCATAAAGACCTCAAAGTACGCCGCATCTGGTCATATCCCCTGGATATGCGAAGATGCACTGAGGGATAGTGTCAAGAGTGTCGAGGTTTCGCCTGGCCGGAATGGGAGGTGGAAGATGTGAATCATGCAGCCATTCACTCGAGGACCGGGAGCACCGGCGTGACGATATGAGAGTACTGCCGACCGTGGCGGAAAAGCAGCATCAACATCGCACTAACCGTTGGTGGAATGAGGCAGCAAACGAGCATCGACCGCTCAATCGCAGGATTCATATCGATTTGCTGCCCGAGGCCATTGGGGGTACCGGCCCGAGTCGGTGGGAGAGCACTGAGGCATTGTGTCCGAACCGTTCACGGGGGCTCCACCCAGGGCGTAGACGATGGGTCCGAATGAAAGGGAGCACGAAGCCTGAAAAGTGGAGGAAACCTGACCAAGCGGATCCTGACCCTCCTGGCAATAAACCAGAGTACTCTTGACACCGGTGGACCACTGCAAGGGGTCGGGGAACACGCCTTGAGGGTGACCTGAAGGCAGCGGATTCCCCATAGAAGGGGGAATCTCTAAGAGGTGGGGGGCTGGACCCGAAGTTTCAAACATCCGGGCGTTCCTACGTATCCCATAAGGATGGGAATCAAGCCGCACGTAGTTCTTGAAGCGCGGTGCAACACAATCGGGCACCAGCGCGGGGAGGAGTGCGGGTCTGACCCTCGCACACAGAAGGAGCGGCATTTGATATTTCTTGTTTGTCCTTAAAGATGAATGGTTTTTCTTTGTGCGGCGACATGCCTGTGATTGAGAGATCTCTGGCGTCGCCACAATAATCAAGCCACGGAAGGCATTGATGAATGGCGTGGTTATTAACCAGCGCCCAACATGAGTGCCCCCTGAGGGGAACATCACGATGCAGTGCCGTTTCTCGTCGGGCGGCCAAGACGATCACAGTTTACGGTCGTGTGGTAGGACCAGACAACACAGTTTAAGGTCGTGTGGTTCGGACCATGGAGGAATCCGCATATCGCGGTACGGCGGACACGGCGGAGGTGGGAGCATACCCAGCCCTGCGGTCACGCAAGATTCCAGGAGAAGAGTCTTGGGATAGGGGCCTGCGTATGTCCATCACCCGAGGGGCAGAGATGCTAGCCTCCAGATATACTGGGCCCAGAATGCAATTGTTCGGGCGACTCCTTCCTCCTTATGGGGATGAGGGTCCAGCTACGCATGGCCCTTAGGGAGGATATCTGCATATATCCTTGGTGCTCAGATCATGGGAGCCTCGAACGACATCATTACCTTGGTTGGCCTGCCTAACGTGTAGAGGTGTACTGAAGGTCAGTATGAAAAGAGTGTCAAGATTCCACTACAACGCACAAAGGCGGAGTGTGATGAGGACTGCGCAACCAATGTTCAGAGCCTGAAGGAGCTGACATGGCGATCAAGGATGTTGCTGACGCATTCGCAACACAACATCCGATCGCGTCAGCCTAAGACGGGGCAAGCAAACGAGCATCGACCGCTCAATCGCAGGATTCATATCGATTTGCGGCCCAAGACCCGCCGGTAAATCGACCCGGAGCGGTAGGAGAGCACTGAGGCATCGTACCCAAACCGCTAACGAGGATCCCTTTGAGTGAAGGCTCGAACAAGAGGAAGCGCGAGGCCTGACAATCAACACAGGACTTGTCGGGATTGAATCTGACACTACGAGTCATAGACCGAAGTACCCAAAACATGTTAACAGATCTCCGGAAAGGGTCGGAGGACTCACCCTGAGAGCAACCAAAAGAGGGCAGATTCCCGTGATCAACCAAGGGACGGGGCTGGACCTGAAACACAAGCGTTCAGGCGGTCCTACGTATCCCATAAGGATGGGAATCAAGCCGCACGTAGTTCTTGAGAGGCAGTTTAACGTCATGCAGGACGATGAGGGGTGTGAGGTAGTCCCACACACGGGGGAGGCGTACGGCGCGGCCAGTAGACCGACGTGAATGAGGACATAATCCCCCGCTCACGCGATACGCCTCGCACAAAAAGGAGGGGAACTGGGGCCAGAGGCCCAACGCGGGATAGAGATTCCCGGGAAATGGGGTTGGGCCTGAAACATGAATGTCCAGGCGGTCCTACGTATCCCATAAGGATGGGAATCAAGCCGCACGTAGTTCTTGAGGGGCAGTTTAACGTCATGCAGGACGATGAGAGAAAACAGGAAGGGGGGAGCAGAAGGCATCCCCAAACGTGGGGGGGGGGGGCGTACAGCGTGACGAGCAAACCGACGTGAATGAGGGCATAGCCCCGTGCTCACACCATACGCCGCACACCCGGGGGCAACTGGGCCAAGGGCCCGAGATGGGATGGAAATTCCCGAAGGATGGGGCTGGGCCTGAAACATGAAGGTTCAGGCGGTCCTACGTATCCCATAAGGATGGGAATCAAGCCGCACGTAGTTCTTGAGAGGCAGTTTAACGTCATGCAGGACGATGTACAGTTTAACGTCATGTTGGGCGGAGCACTTGGCAGTTTAACGTCTTGCAGTGCGGACGATACGCTGGGCAGTTTAACGTCGTGCAGCTTGGACGTATGCAGTTTAATGTCATGCAGGACGTATGCAGTTTAGCGTCATGCGGGACGATGTGCAGTTTAACGTCATGCTGGAAAAATGTGCAGTTTAACGTCATGCTGGACGTTGTGCAGTTTAACGTCATGCTGGACGTTGTGCAGTTTAACGTCATGCTGGACGTTGTGCAGTTTAACGTCATGCTGGACGTTGTGCAGTTTAACGTCATGCTGGACGTTGTGCAGTTTAACGTCATGCTGGACGTTGTGCAGTTTAACGTCATGCTGGACGTTGTGCAGTTTAACGTCATGCTGAACGTTGTGCAGTTTAACGTCATGCTGGACGTTGTGCAGTTTAACGTCATGCTGGACGTTGTGCAGTTTAACGTCATGCTGGACGTTGGTACACTCAGACAAAGTACTGCTTGAGGAACCTAGCGTTGGTGGGAGGAGTGACACGCTCACCATCCATAGTCGCTAGGGAGTACGCGCCATTGGGATAGACCTTGTGGACAACAAAAGGTCCCTCCCACTTGGGCTCCAACTTGGGTGGCTTCCTGCCGGGGATCATCGGCGCTCTTAGGGCTAGCACTAGATCACCCTGCAGGAAGGAGCGGAGGCGAACCTTCTTATTGAAAGCTCGAGCCATTCTGCTTTGATGCCTCTCCAAGTTGTGCAAAGCGCGAAGTCTATTCTCATCCAGTGCTTCCAACTCGACTAGACGGGCTTCAACAACTCTGTCCGGCGCTTGCTGGTCGTAGAACGCAGTGCGCAAGGACGGCAACTGGATCTCGATGGGCAGGACGGCCTCAGCTCCGTACACCAGGAAATAAGGGGTCATCTGGGTGGAATTGCGAGTCGTCGTCCGATAAGCCCAGAGGGCGTTGGCGAGCTTGTCCGGCCAACTCTTCTTGTTCTGACCAACCATCTTTTGCAGAATGTTAGAGAGGGTTTTGTTGAACGCCTCGATCTGTCCATTTGCCTGCGCATGATAGCGAGATGTATGGTTCGAGCGAATTTTATACTTGGCGTACAACTTCTTCAACTCGGCTGCTCGGAAATTGGTTCCATTATCCGTGAGGATAGCGTGAGGCACTCCAAATCAATGGATGATGTTGGAGGTCATGAAGTCAGCGATCGAACAGGATTTGACCTCTCTGAGCGGAATCGCCTCTGCCCATTTGGAGAAGAAGTCCGTGGCGGTCAGAATGAACCGGCACTGGCGAGCTGTCGCCGGCGGGTAAGGTCCCACAACGTCCAGTCCCCAGACTGCAAAGGGCCAGGAATACCTTGTGGTATGGAGAGGCTCCGGCGGCCGATGCACAAAGTTCGCATGAACCTGGCACGCATGGAACCTCCTGGCATACTCAATGCAGTCATGGATCATAGAGGGCCAGAAGTATCCCAACCTCCGAATCTGGTGGGACAGCTTCGGCCCAGTCTGGTGGGCGCCACATGAACCAGCATGAACCTATTGCATGACCCGTGGGATCTCAACTCCCTGAAGGCAACGGAGGAGAACACCATCAAATCCGCGTTTTTAGAGGATCTGCTCCAGGCCGGGACTGCTCTGGAGGACGAACTGCGATGCGCGGCGTCGAACTCGCTCGCGCTCGGCCCGATCCGATGGAAGAATGCCATGTTGGAGGTACTCAACCAAAGGCGTCCTCCAATCAGGGGCTGATCCGACTGTCATATCTGGGTTACTCGGGGCTCCGGGCATAGGGGCAACCGTGGTGAGGTTACTTACCAACGGGCCGCGATCTTCTTCCGGGATAACGGGAGCGATGAGCCTGCGGCGCGTCACGCGGACGATCAGGTTGTCCTGTTCAGGCTCCGCAAGTGACGCAGCGAGGCTGGCCAAAGCATCTGCTCGACCGTTCTGCGACCGGGGAACATGGACAATTTCCGGCCGAGAAGGGAACCGGGCCATCAGAAGGAGGGTGCACTCCAACAATGGCACAAGTTCTGGCTTCCTGACAAAGTAGTCGCCATTGATCTGCTTAACGACCATCTCGGAGTCCCCTTTCACGCACAGACGGGGCACGTCGATCTCGAGAGCCAACTCGAGGCCGGTGATGAGGGCATGGTATTCCGCCTCATTGTTGGTACAGCCCTCTGACAACAGGAAAGAGTATGGCAGCACGGCTTGCTCCGGGGTGATGAAGACGATGCCCAAGCCCACTCTGTTGAGCTTAGGATTATCGAGTCTTCTACCGGTGGGGCTCCGGGAGGCACCGTCAAAGTGCATCTGCCAGCATGGATCGGCTCGATCAACTGAGAGAATGGTCTAATCAGGAAACCTAGATCCAGCGGCTGATCCGCGGAGGTCGGGTGAGCTGCCAGAAAGTCTGCCAATGCTTGTCCTTTGATGGCCTTCTGAGACACATACCTGATGTCGAACTGCTGGAGAATCACAGCCCACCGCGCTAGGCGGCCAGTCAACATAGGCCGGCTCAGGATATATTTCAACGGGTCTACCCGAGAAACCAACTGTACATCATGGTGCTGCAAGTAGTGTCGTAATTTCTGTACGGCAAATACGAGCGCCAGGCAGCTCTTCTCGATGGGGGAATACCTAACTTCCGCATCGAGGAGCATGCGACTGAGGTAATAGAGGCTATTCTCCGTTCCCTCGTTGTTCTTCTGGGCGAGAAGGGCACCCAGGGACCGTTCCAGGGCGGTCACATAGAGGACCAGCGGCTTCCCGGATACAGGCGGCATCAGGACCGGAGGTTGAAGCAGGTACTGCTTGATCTCCTCGAAAGCGGTCTAACACTCTTTATCCCATACATAGGTGGCACCTTTCTTCATGAGCCGAGAAAAGGGCTTACACTTGCCGGCCAGATTCGCGATGAATCGGCGTATATAGGCTAAGTGGCCTTGGAACCCTTGCAGTTCCCGGACGGTACCTGGGGGAGGCATCTGGCTAATCGCCCTGATTTTCTCTGGGTCGATCTCAATACCCCGGTATCTTACCACAAATCCAAGGAACTTTCCGGAGGTGACGCCAAAGGCACCCTTCAACGGGTTCATCATCAGGCATCGAGACCGGAGGAAGCTGAACACTTTCTCAAGATCTTTGAGATGGTCCTGACGCTGGCGCGATTTGACAACCAAGTCGTCGACGTAGCATTCCACCAATGTGCCGAGGATTGGCTTGAATATGCGGTGCATCTCCCGTTGATAGGTGGCACCTGCATTCTTCAGGCCGAAGGGCATGACCCGGTAGCAAAAGGTACCTTGGGGGGCCCTGAAGGCAGTGAACTCCTCATCCTCAGGGGCCATCCGAATTTGGTTGTATCCGGAGTATCCATCCATGAAGGAGAGGGCTTGGAACCCTGTCGTGGCATCAATCAACAGCTCTGTCACTGGAAGGGGAAAATCATCCTTCGGACAGTGGCGGTTGAGATCGCGGAAGTCGATGCAGACTCTGATCTGCATGTTCTTCTTCCTGACCGGCACAATGTTGGCCAACCATTTGGGGTACTGAACTTCCCTCACGAAGTTGGCTTTGATAAGCTTGTCAACTTCGGCCTCAACCATGGCACCGTGGGACGGGTGCATCTTCCTGGGAGGCTGCTTGAACCCGCGATGGTTCGCCGGGAGACCAAGGCGGTGGACGGCTACCTGAGGATCTAGCCCCGACATCTCGTCATAGCCCCAAGCGAACACATCACGGTGCTGCCTGAGAAAGTCCACGTACTGCTGCCGCTCCTCAGAGGGCATGGCGGCACTAACCAATGTGGGTCTTGGATCGGCCTCGGTTCCAAGGTTCACCTGTATTAACTCATCGACCGTGGCGGGGACGCCCTCCTCAAAGGCTGGGGGTGCATCTTCCACGTCCTCTCCGCTCGGGGAGGGATCGTCCACGGGAGAGACTGCGTTGGAAACTGCATTGGGGCTACCAGATCCTGCTGGGCCACTGGTGCTGGCGCGGGCGGTCGCGGCCATCTCATCAGGAGACTCGCGGACCGTCAAGACCATGGAGACGTCCAACCGGTGAATCGGGAGGACGTAAGCGTCATCCAGACTTTCCCAGGGATCGCTTGCAACAGCGACAGGCTCAACCTCACCTGCCAGGATCTGCTTATCCTTGCTCTTGTAATAGTCCGCGTCCAGATAGCGGGCTTCACACGAGGCAAAAGGAGAGGCATCTCCTTGAAGCACGCCTACTCGACCATTAAGGGAGTATTTGAGGCATTGGTGGTATGACGAGGGAACCGCCGCGTGAAGATGGAGCCATGGCCTGCCCATCAATGCGTTGTACGCAGTGTCCTGAGAGACTACCATGAATTCGGTGTTGGCAACCAAGTCACCGAACTGGGTCTTCAAACGTATCTTGCCGACCGGGGTTTGCTCGGTGCGATCGTACCCCTGGATCCTGAGGTCGGAGGGAATCAAGTCATCCTCAGACAACCCCAATCTCCGGAGCATCCGAGTTGGAATCAGGTTAATCCCGGACCCCATGTCGACAAGACAGCGCCGGACTTCAAGGCCATTGAACTAGCCAGTGACATACAGCGGACGAATGTGTCCCTGTATAGGAGGGTCTTCATCCTTACCAGAGAACGAGATAACTGCCTGACATTCGGCGTCCTCGATCGTTTCGGCGTAAAAGGCCTCTGCAGCCGCAACCTCTGTCTCAAACTGGAGGGGGCTTTTCAGGGCTTCAGCGAGTGCCTCGCGCATCTCAGATGACATGCGCAGAGCCTCAAGGATGGAGAGCCTTGCTGGGATGTCAGCCAAGTGCTTCAGGACATCATACTTTTTGGCCAAGCGCGAGCCCCTGGTTGCAGGAGGTTGCTCTGCGGTTGGTGGCATGACGGGCCTTGCCGGTTGGATCGGCGGCCGACTGGTACTTGGCGCATCTCGCTGTTCACTGGTCGCAGTCCGGGAAATGGTCACCGTACTGGAGTCAGGAGGCCGGGATGGACCCGTGGCAGGGCGGAGCTGGTCGTGACGCGGCTGAGGCGGTTCTGCCTGGTCCCACACCACAAACAGCGGCGGAGGCGAATCCGTCATCCCCGAATGGGGGGGCGGCGCACGTTGTGCTCGGTTTTGAGCCTGCTGCCTAGTCTCAGTGGCGTGCACGGCCTGGCTGGAGGTACCAACGGCTGTGCCCCGGCGACTCCTGTTGCTGCGGTTCTTCCGACGGTAGCGACGACCGGGGACACTAGGGAGGTCCACCTGGTGTTCTTCAACGTCGGGAACCGAAAAGGGATTTACCAGCTCGGCGGTGTTAACCGAAGCGTACCCAATACCGTCATCGAACGAATCATCCATCACCGGGCGGATCCGAGGAGGGACCCCCATCTCCGGGGGCATGAAATCGCTGAGAGTGCGGGATAGTGGCGGAACCGGCGGGGCGCGCTCTTCCTTCTTGCGCTGCCGCCGTTTTCTCCTCTTGGAAGAGGCAGGCTGGGACGACGATGCCGAAGCGGCACCCGCAGATTCTGGGGGCTCAGGCTGATTCAAGCGCGCACGGATGATTCCATGGGCGCGAATGGTCGTCTTGCAGGCCATCCAGTTATTATACTTCTGGGATCCGCGGTTGGAGACCAGCTGCCATTCGTCCTCGTTGCCACTATCGTCATCTGATCCCACGAACACGCCTGCCACTTGTGCCGGAGCTGGGCCCAACCTGATTACATTGTTGTTAATCTGGTCTTGGAGCCAATCCTTAAACACATAGCACCGCTGGATGGTGTGCCCCATGGCCCGATGGTAGGGGCAGTAGCGGGGGTTATTCGTAAGATGTGCCTCCTCTGGCCTCCAACACTCAGGCAGTCGCACAATTCTCTACTCCAGGGCGCTCCGGAAATAACCGGGGACCTGATCCTCGTGGAATGAGTAAGTCAGGTGTCGCGGGCCCCTGGGAGCGTGGTCTTGACGAGGGGCTGGAGGGGCCGGCCGAGGAGGTGGACCCTGATTATCTCTCCTGGGTTGCGGCGGTACATTACGCGGAGGGTCCGGCCGGTGGTGGCGAGGCGCAGCCTCCTCAAGGCCTAGGCGAGCCATTTCCCTAGTGGGGATGACTCCCTGTTCCTCGTATCTCCGCACCAGGGTGTTGATCACCCTTCTCTGGATGACCTCCGAGGGGGAGAGAGGGCGTGGTCGTCCCGCAATTGCGGCTGCTGGGACGGCTGTGGAACGAGCGGGACCGCGCGGAGTAGCCGCGTCGGTGTTTCCCCTACCTCTGCGCCAGTGGGCGGGTGGCGATCGGGCACTGGATCGGGCGACCTGATTTCTGAAAGCAGGGAGAAGGACCCATTAACACTGACAGGAAAAAGGAATCGACAACCAACCATTAGCGCCACGACGCCTTCCGTGGGGGGAACCCAGGCCCTCGACGTTGCGAGACGGAGTGCCCGATGTCCCTTCCCCAGCCCCTGGCGGGTAAGACTGAATGCTTGGCCGGGCAACACGCCGGTCTTCCAACACCTCTGAAAGCCATCGGCCTTCGTATCGAGGAGAAGAGATTCACGTCGGGTTCACCATTTTTCTGTTTCGGTGCGGATGTGCGTCGGGTTACGCTGTTCCGCCAGGACGCGTTCGCGCGTGCACCCGTCAACCCGAGGGGATGGGCGCGCGGCTTGTGGTCCCGCAGTCCCGCTTTCCAAGGGCGGGCGACATTCGTCCCTTATTCAGGGGCGTCTTCTCCTTGATCGAAACCGGGATGATGGGATGTCGGCTCCTCCTTCCTTGGACGTCTCCTCGGAACTCTTCACCTAATCCGGGTCTCCCTCATAGACTTAAGAATGTTCGTGAATCTCATTCCCGGCGCCATATCTTCATGGACACCGGTTAATTACGCCGCTTCCGCCCGGACGCTCCAAGGAGTCTGGGCGGGGCAACAACCTGCAGTGAGAAGTCCGGGTGGCTCTGGGTGCTGGGGGCGTGTCGTGACACTGCGGCTCTGCACGTCTGTCTTCCGTCCCTAATAAGGCTTCTCGAAGGCATGATGGCCTGAGGCATCCCGTACTGGGTGCGGGGAACTGTGTCACCTGAGGTTTTCCTCATCTTCCCTTGTTTAACACGGGGTATGCCGCGAGTTTAACGTCCAGCGGGGACGGCATCGGACCGATCGACACGAAAAGTGGATCGGATGACAGAACCCCTTGCGGGGAACCTCCGACGCTGGGGCCAGCACATGGGCGGCTTCCCAAATGATATGGAGTGGAGTGAAGTGGCATGACCCCACCAGGATGTGGCGGCCCGGGTAAGGATCAGGATGGATGATGGAGTGAAGAGCTTGGACCCCGTAGGGGCTTCCTACGTACCGCGCGTTAGCACGGATCAAAGTCAACGTAGTTCGGGTATACAGTTTAACGTCATGCTGGACGTCGGCAAGCCGACTCACGAAGAAGTCTAGGCCGCCGGGCGGAGGATTGAACCGAACCACCTCGCACAGAGGGGGATGGAACGGCCGGGTGGATCACAGTTTCACGTCATGCTGGACGATAAAAGGAGAAATGGAAAAAGGGGGGCTGTGGGGAGGCAAAGTGGAGATACACACGGGCAGTCTCCCACAGGGGCGGATTCATAGGTGAATCGACGCAAGCGTGAACCCTGGAGGGGTCCACTGATGGACGAACCGACGTAAATACGACCGGGACGACCAGGTGGTGGGCTTGGACCTCAGGGAGGCTTCCTACGTACCCTGTTTAGAAGACAGGGATCAAAGTCCACGTAGTTCATTCTGTCAGGACTTACGCACTTGAGGCAGCCCGGATGCGGCAAAACTCAGTTGGAAGGGACTTGGACCAAAAGTAGGAGACACCTCGATCCCAGTCACACCCTCTACTGGCTTCGGCAGTGGGGGAGAGCAATGGAGATACACATGTGCAGCCCCCCACATGAAACTAGGGGTTTGTAATACCCTGCCCCCGTAGGGAAAAGCCACTCCCATTAAATCGTCCCAAAAGCGGGACAATCCCGACATCCCTGCAGAGACGAGCGGGTGGGGGCCACATCCAAACCGGGGGGGACCCTGCGTGCGGAGCACGGGATCAGGTTGCGGACGGTTTAACGTCTTGCCGGACGAAGTACAGTTTAACGTCGTGTGTTGAGGACGAAGCGGACGGTTTAACGTCTTTCCGGACGAAGTACAATTTAACGTCGTGTGTTGAGGACGAAGGTGCTTGGCAGTTTAACGTCTTACAGCGCGGACGTGGTACAGTTTAACGTCATGCTGGACAAAACACTTGGCAGTTTAACGTCTTGCAGCGCGGACGATATGCTAGGCAGTTTAACGTCGTGCAGCTTGGACGTACGCAGCTTAACGTCGTGCAGGACGTGGTGCAGTTTAGCGTCATGCAGGACGATAAAGCCTCCGGTAGGTCCGTGTCACTTCGCGCGAGCCTAGGGGGGGGGGGGGGGCGCACGGAAAGACGACGCACGGTGCGGGCACCTGCGATGAAGACCATCAGGCGCCACGCAGGCGGGTTCCCAAAGGGGGTCAAAGGGGGCGACCCTAGCGGTTTGCGCGCAAAAGAGGAGCTTTGCGAGCAATACCGCGGGTCGGCGCGCAAATGGACGGGCTGGCGCCAAATTGGGCCAGCGCTTGGCGCGCGGATGATTGAGATTGCGCGCACCGGGCTTCGAACAGCTCGCGGGGGCAACGGCTCATTCTCTAACGAATGGCCACTTTGAAGATGGGGGTGCGCGCAATCGGGTTGGATTGCGCGCACCCGGGGGCAATTGCGCGCAAGAGGCTTCTTTTGCGCGCAAAGGACTTCGGGTTTGAAATTTATTCAAAGGAAATGAGCCAAGGGGATTGCGCGCGAAGGCGGACCCCAAGGCTCTATTGCGCGGAAGAAAGGAGGTTACCTGAAGATCGGCATTGCGCGCGGAAGGGGTTGAATTGCGCGCGCGGGAGACCGTTCGACTTCCAGCAACCTTTGAAACGTTGGGGGTCGCCTAGTATTTATAGGCAACCCCGGGCGCGGAATCCAAGGCGCGAGCGCGGAATTCTCCTCGCGGGCGCGAAATCGGGCACGGCGCGCAAGTGAGTTGCGCGCATCCCGGGGGTTTGCGCGCGGATCATCATCTTTGCGTGCAGGCCTCTGAAATTCCGCGCAAGGCCTCCGGGCCATCCGAAACATTCTTCCGACTCCAAATATGATCTCGCTTTCCGCATCCGGAGCTTCGTTTGGGAACAACGGACTTTTCCGGCATCTACAGTAACTTACACATGTCAAAGACCTATTGGATGACTATATTTCGAACCCTTACAACCTTATCCTCGAAATACATCAATGTGGGACCTTTAAAATCTGAAACACATTTGAAAATAAAGTAACATTTTGTAACATTCCAAGCTTGCCCCTTATCTCCTCTTATAAAAGGCCCCCACCTCTACCACCTTACCCACACCTCTCATGCCTTTGGCTCGGACATACCCTGCTATTTTTGTCTCTACACATCCCTCTATTACTCCTAGAAGCCTCACTTTGGGAAGAATTCTTCCCAAGGAAGCCTTTGAGCTCAAATCAAAGAGGGTTACCCGATTTTAAGGTAATGTCTTCACTTGTGTTCTTTTGTTTTATTTTTCATATCCAACCCCCTAAACTATTTTTATTCATTTTTTTGTAACAAATCCAGTATCTTAAATATACTAAATGTTTTTATAAGATGTTTTCTAGATACACTTACACACACCAACATCTAATGGTTAAAGAACACACTGTTTCAGTGGATGGTGAATTTCTGCCTCACAAAACGATGATTGTTCAATATTCTTTTAACACCATCAAAGGTGGCCATTAAGATGTCACTATATTTATATATTATATATAATATGTGTATTTTTTCCTTAAGATTCTGTATTTTTCATTTTTATCATACCTTTATGGTTTCCATTATGGATAAATGTGATATCTTCATTTTAGGAAGTGCGGACTACCGCCCCCTCAAAGTGATTTGATTCGTCAATACCATATGTGGTACGTATAAAGGATATATTTAATGATATTATATATGATAACATACTGGAATTATAATACTATTATGTATCATTATGTTTTAATAGAATTAAATATGAAATAGAAATGGAAGTAACATTCATGCGTACGTACAGCTTACCGTCTCCATGAACGGTGCATTTCATTTCTTACCTCTAAATGTTATGTAATATTATAAATGCATGTATATAATTGATATATATGATATATATGATATCTACATAATGAATATAATTCTGGATATAATGAATATTTTACCCCATGAACAAACATTTAATTATAAAGAGTTTATTTTTGACTGAAGTAGCAACGATCGACAAAACGACCATTATTAACTTAAATAATTACATAGTGTTCATTACATGGTAATAAGTGATATAGATGGAGTAATGAACTTGAAAAAGGCTCTTAATCAAGTATAAATTATCTCAAGTTTATTATTCAGGGGGGTAAAGAACGATCGAGTCAAGTCGGACCTGAGGTAAGGGATCCTACCCCTCTCTTTCTTTTTAAGTACACTCTTTTATGTCATTCAATTTAAGCTCATATTTCTTATGATTGGGATGTTATTTTATATTACTCTTACTGTAATTTTTATTTTTATATTATGAGGGACCCTATATTCTCTCATCAATCCATTTTGGATGTTTTGAGTGGCGTCGTTAGGCTGCCGAATTTTCGTAAGGGATCCTACCTCTCTCTTTCTTTTTATGTACTCTCTTTTATGTCATTTATTTTAAGATCATCTTTATTATGTTTGGGGATGTTATTTTATATTACTCATTCTGTACTTTTTATTTTTATATTATGAGAGAACCTATTTGATCTCATAAATCCATTTTTGGATGTTTTAATTGGCGCCGTTAGGCTGCCGAAATTTCATAAGGGGCTTTTTATCTCACTTTGGGTTTTCGTGAGATTCATGCTACATTTTCAAATATTTCCTTTTGAGTGGTGTATGTACTATCCATTATTCTACTCTTTGTGTAACATAATTTCGTTTATGAGTATTTACATCAATGTTGTATATTCCTTCGTTCATGGGGAGTACGTTTCAAAAGTTACCGAAATCGGTAAGGGAACCTTTCACCCTCCTCTCTTTAAAATAATTCTTTTGTTATGACTTTTAATTTTCATCTTATTATGTGGGGATATGTTCTTATATATCCATATTGACATAAATTTTATCTCCAACTTATGAGATACCCTTTATATCTCTCATCAACTCTTTTTCTAAAATTTGATGTGATGCCGTTAGGCTATCAAGGGAACTTCGTAACCCAATTTTGATTTCTTTGGGTTCAACATGTAGTTATTCAATATGTCATCGTTTGAATAGATGTGAATGACCTTTGATTATTTTACACTTAATATCCCTTTATATTGGGTGTATTTATATTTTCACACATGGTTATGAGATTTATTTATCCTTAATTTAAGGATACCTTCTTTATAATGGATTTCATCTCATTTTACATTTCTATTTAGACTTTATTGTTGTTATGCACCAGTTCAATAATATATGGTGTATATACTGTCCTTTGGAGTATTATATCATGAATCCCTTTATTCTCATGATATTATAATGTTTTGATTAAATGTTATTCCTTGATTATTGTATTCAAGTGTCTATCATTTTGTTAAAAACCCTTTAACTAAAATATCATTTTAAATGTTTTAATGATTTATTACTATAAGTATTTCCCATTAATATCGATTTTTTCAAAATAATTTTAAGGATTTATTTATATGGATATTAATGGTTTAAAATGTTAAATTCTTCAATGTGGTATGTGACACTTTGATTTAAAAATATATTTAATAAATGTTTTAAATGGTTTTGAAAATGGATTTTAGAATGGATTCATTATTTAAATATCTTAAATGTTATATTTTTATTGAAATGTGGGAATGTTATCTTACCTTTATGCTTAATTTATGTTCTATTATTATGTTATGGTTCTTGATCATTGTTATGAAGACAGGTTCTTCCGTGATAAACTAAGGGCGGGTGTGCCCGATATTGCTCTCCAATGCATTTGGGTAACGCGAAGGAGTTAATCGTTAAGGTTTCTCTGAAGAGATTTAGGGAATATACTGTGATGGGTATTCCAAACGTAACCAAGAGGGTTACTCCCTATGTAATAATGTTATGAATGCCTCAAGTTACCTTTATTCCTTATGATTTATGTTGAGTTATGCATAAATCTTATGATTTCATGAGGTATGTTAAATTGCTTATGTTTTATAAGTAAAGTATGATTTCAATTATTCTTATGTATACATGGACTGATGTTTTCCATCCATACTGATATAACCCTTATAGAGCTTTTTATGCTCATCCCATGTTTTTGAAACGTTTTCACAGGACATAAAAGTTGAATAGGGTCAAGGATGGGATCAAGGAAAGGTCAGGCTGTCTAAAACAAGGAACTAGACATGACTCTTTTGTTCAAGAGTTTTTATTTTGTGGAAAAGAAGGAATCATTGTAGATGTGTCTACTTTGTAATCATTGAGATGTAATAGTTATGAACTAATTCTCTAAAACTCTAAACCTGAAAATATCCTCAATGTGAATTATTCAATGTAATTCAATATTAAGTAATGTTATAAGGTCGGGGCGTTATAGTTGGTATCAAAGGTCGGTTTAGATACCTTTAGAGGTTAGGGTATTCTCTATGAATTAGTGACATTACCATAATGGTTAGGATTTCATAAATAGTCTGAGTTTTAGATAAAGTGAATGAGTAAGTATATCTTAGTGTTTATCTTTCTCATTAGTACATGATGGTTTTGTTGATATACTCACACTGACATTCCTATTTTTAGTAAATGGGTGGATCTAGCAGGCACCAAAGTGACAATGGTTTTGAAGGAAACTATGGTGGTTCTCTGATTAAGAGACTGGATGAAATGTGGGATTCAATGAGGAATCTTGTGGTTGTTCTAAACCAATTATCAAGGAGTCATGATCAACCACTTGAACCTTGGTGAGTTCTCTAATGCATCATGTACGGGATGACCAACTCTATGTGGAAGTTTAGGTAATAATTATAAAGGTAACCATTATGGTTTATATGATCCTTACTTTTGAGGTAATTGTGGGTTACTATATGTTATAATGGAATATGAACGACATGAGATAATCTTGAGGTTAAATTATGTTATGGTTATTTTTTAAGATTTTATCATTTTTTGGGGAATGGTATAAGAATTATATTGTTTTGGAAAAAGGACAACACGCAGACTGTGTTACAACCCGTCGCATCGGACAAAGCGGTGGGAATCAGACCCACAACCAAAGTGCGACTGGTATTTATCGCCTACCACTGGACTACGTGAAGTCCCTGTTTAATGTTACTAATACATTTTAGTTAGATGATTTTAGGAATCAAGAGTAAGTTTATTTTGGGTTATCTATGGAAATGATTAACCTGTCATGGAGGATATGTGATTAGGTTAATTACTTTTCAATATGAGACTTTATGATAATCTAATGTTATTTGGAGATAAATGTTAAATTTTACCCTGGAAGACTATGTTATTAAATCCTTCAAATATTTGGGTTTCAATCTTAGTTTGGTTTACTTTGAATAATTTTATGGACAAATTGTTTATTGAACGGTCTTTGTTGATCTTTTGGTATTTTGTGACAAATTTTGGAGATTAAGAATAGATTTTATTTACAAAGGATTATCCTTTTCGAGTATTATCTGATCTCATACTAACCTTTTTGGTTTTATTTTTGGTTAAGGTCTAAAGAAATTGGAAGTATATAGTTCTCTTTTATGGATTAGGTGATTCTCTAGAAGTTGATTATTGCTCTCTTAATGTAAATAAGTCCTCCTAAATACTCATCTTTTGGAAAAAATATGAGTTCGTGTAAGAAATATAGTAAAATATGAAAGTCAACATGACAAATATGTATGTTTCCTTATTTTTTAGTTAAGCTCAAAAATAAATTCCTCAATGAAAAGTTACTTAAAAAAACTTTCTATAACATTTCCTACTGGGGAATCCAATACCATTTAACCCATCACAAGTTTGTGATTTTCTTATGGTTAACATTCTCCTAGACATGTTTACTCTCACTCTCCATCAGAATATGACCCTTTGTTTTCCCCCATATCCATATTTTCATACTTGGAATCCTAGTATGGGTTAACTTGGGTGACCTTTGAACTTCACTCTCATTCTTTTTATGTGATAGTTTTACTGACTCTTGTTTCGATGTGGGACATTCAATGGAGTTTCCAAGCCCAATTTTGAAATTGCAAGGACAGAATTCCCAAAAGGGGGGAATGATGTAACACCCCAGGTAAAAAAATAATATAATATTTTTATATTCATCCCTATTTGTGAATAAAAATTTAATATTAATTTAAAGGGAACTCTATGCTCGATGGCTTACCCAGTACGCAACAACGAGTTCTTTTGAAATCTTATATTGCACTCTAATAATAAAATAATTTTATTTTAAATGATAGTTAACACCTAGCCGTTGTAATGATGGGAATTAACAGAACTTAATAAAAAATGATTATATATGTTTTTCAAATATTTTTTATTTTTACAATAAATGTTAGAGGATTAAAAATGCGAATGAATCCAATTTTAAGCGTAATAATTCTAATATTCTTTAAAGGGTCGATTAATCGCCTTTTGATGGAGAACCTATTTTAAATCCACTTTTTGAAAAAAAAAAATTTGACAAAATAAAATTATTCTTTAGAATCAGGACATCTAAATTTACTTTGTGTAAAATTTTTGTATTTTTATGATAAAGTTCATTTTTTGATGAATAGTAAAAACTGTTGTATTATAATTCAAAACCAATTTTAATCTAATTTATTTATATTATTAGATTATCTTTTGAATTGTTTTTAAAGTAAATTATAATATATTTTTACCATTTAATGAAATGGTGGTCGTTGTAATTAATTTCACTTGGAAATTGGATTTAAACTAGTGCCAATCTTTTGATATATATTGTTTCATAAAAACACGCTATTTATTCTGACAATGGGAATTAATTATTAAATTAATTATTGTAACTTATATGTTTTGAGTTTTTTAAAATAGACATCATTTTTGAACTAGGAATTTCAAATATAGCTTAGGGTGAAGTTTTGGTATTTTTCTGAAAAACTTCAATTTTTAATGAATAGTGAAACCACTAAGTAGTACTTAAAAAACTGATTTTTTGTTTAAATGAAATTTTACCACCTCTGTGTTTTGAATTTGAAAAATCAGACATACATGGTTGTCATTAAGAATTAAAATGTGCTTCAATGGGATTAAAATAATTTTTTGGTGAATAGTAACTTTTAATTTTTTAATCGTGATTAAGGGTAATTAGTGTGATTTAAGGTAAAAATTATATTATAATAAAATGAAAATATCTTGAAACTTGTCCTAACCCTATTTTATGAGTCATGGACGACCATGAAAACCCATGGGACGATTTTTGGGACCCCATGGAGCCACATGTGTAAGATAATGATATTAATGCCTTTTATTTAAATTAAAAGTAAAAATGACACAAACATGTATTGTTTTACTAAAACAATTTTTACATGGGGTTATAAAATTCAGGTTTTTGACTATAAGTAGTCATTTGAAAGCTAAAAATATTTCCTAAATCATAGTAGTTTTTTTATAATTTTTAGACATTAAATAAATTAAATTATTTATGACATCATTATGGTGCAGCGATTACCTCATTAATAAAGGATTTAAATAAAATGAAAAAATAATGTTAAAAATGTAACTGACACTTTTCAAAGATATATTTGATGACTATATTTCGAACCCTTACCACCTTATCCTCGAAATAAATCAATGTGGGACCTTTAAAATCCGAAACTCATTTGGAAATAATGTAACATTTTGTAACTTTCCAAGAGTGCCCCTCCTCTCCTCTTATAAGAGGCCCCCACCTCTACCACCATACCCACACCTCTCAAGACTTTTTCTCAGCCAAACCCTGCTAATTTTGTCTATCCACATCCCTCTCTTACTCATATAAGCCTCACTTTGGGCAGAAGTCTTCCCATGGAAGCCTTTGAGCTCAATTCAAAGAAAGTTACCCGATTTTAAGGTAATGTCTTCACTTGTGTTCTTTTGTTTTATTTTTCTTCTCCAACCCCCTAAACAATTTTTATTAATTTATTTTGTAACAAATAAAGTATCATCAATATACTAGGATTTTGTTATAATATGTATTCGAGCTACACTTACACACACTAACATCTAATGGTTAATGAACATATTGTTTCTGTGGATGGTGAATTTCTGCCTCACGAAACGATAATTGTTCAATATTCTTTTGACACCATCAAAGATGGCCATTAATATGTCACTATATTTATATATTATATATAATATGTTTATTGATTCCTTAAGATTATGTAATTTTCATTTATGGCATACCTTATTGGTTTCCATTATGGGTAAACGCGATATCTTCATTTTAGGAAGTGCAGACTACTGCCCCTTAAAAATGATTTGATTCGTTAATACCATATGTAGTATGTCTAAAGGATATCTTTAATGATATTATATATTATAACATACTGGAATTATAATAATATTATGTTTCATTATGTTATAATTCCATTAAATATGAAATAGAAATGGAAGTAGCGTTCATGTGTACGTACGGCTTACCGTCTCCATGAACGGTGCCTTTCATTTCTTACCTCTAAATGTTGTGTATTATTATAAATGAATGTATGTAATGGATATATTTTATATATACGATATCTACATAATGAATATAATTCTGTATATAATTAATAGTTTACCCCATGAACAAACTTGTAATTATAAAGAGTTTATTTTTGACTCAAGTAGCAATGATCGACAAAATGACCATTATTAAATTAAATAATTAAATAGTTTTCATAACATGATAATAAGTGATATTAAAGGATTAATAAACATGAAAAAGTTTCTTAAGAAATTATAAATTAACTCGTGTTTATTATTCAGGAGGTTAAAGAACGATCGAGTCAAGTCGGACCCGAGGTAAGGGATCCTACCCCTCTCTTTCTTTTTAAGTACACTCTTTTATGTCATTCCTTTTATGCTCATCTTTATTATGATTGGGATGTTATTTTATATTAATCTTACTGTAATTTTTATTTTCATATGGTGATAGACCCTATATTCTATCATCAATCCATTTTTGAAGTTTTGAGTGGCGTCGTTAGGCTGCGGAATTTTCGTATGGGATCCTACCTCTCTCTTTCTTTTTAAGTACTCTCTTTTATGTCATTTCTTTTAAGCTCATCATTATTATGCTTAGGGATGATATTTTATATTCCTAATTCTGTAATTTTTATGTGTATATTATTATAGACCCTATTTTATCTCATAAATCAATTTTTGGAAGATTTAATTGGCACCATTAGGCTGCCGAAATTTCTTAAGGGTATTTTTATCACACTTTGTGTTTTCGTGAGATTCATGATACATTTTCCAATATTTCCTTTTGAGTGGTGTATGTACTTTCCATTATTCTACATTTTGTATAACATAATTTCTTTTATGAGTATTTACATCAATGTTTTATAGTCCTTCTTTCATGGGGTGTACGTTTCAAAAGTTACCCAAATCGGTAAGGGAACCTTTCACCCTCCTCTCTTTAAAAGAATTATTTTGTTATGTCTTTTAATTTTCATCTTATAATGTGGGGTTATGTTCTTATGTATCCTTATTTCCATAAATTTATGTCGAAGTGATGATATACCCTTTATCTCTCTCATCAACTCTTTTTCTAAAATTTGATGTGACGCCATTAGGCTGTCAAGGGAACTTCTTAGCCCAATTTCGATTTCATTGGGTTCAACATGTAGTTATTGAATATGCCATCCTTTGAATAGCTGTTAATGACATTTGATTCATTTACACATAATATCCACTTATATTGGGTGTATTTATATTTTTCACACATAGTTATGAGATTTATTTATCCTTAATTTAAGGATACCTTCTTTATAATGGATTTCATCTCATTTTACATTTCAATTAAGACTTTATTGTTGTTATGCACCAGTTCACTCTTATATGGTGAATATACTATCCTTTGGAATATTATATCATGAATCCCTTCAATCTCATGATATTATAACATTTTTATTAAATGTTATTCCTCGATTATTGTATTCAAGTGTCTCTCATTTTGTTAAAAACCCTTTAACTAAAATATCGTATTAAATGTTTTAATGATTTATTCCTATATGTATTTCTCATTAATATCCATGTTTTCACAATGGTATTAAGGATTTATTTATATGGATATTAATGGTTTAAAATGTTAAAAGATTCAATGTGTTATGGGACACATTGATTTAAAAATCTCTTTATTAAATGTTTTAAATGTTTTTGAAAATGGTTTTTAGAATGGATTCATTATTTCAATATCTTAAAATGTTATATTGTTATTGCAATGTTGGAATGCTATATTTACATTATGCTTAAGATATGTTCTATAATTATGTTATGATTCTTGGGAATTGTTATGAAGACGGGTGGTTCCATGATAGACTAAGGGTGGGTGAGCCCGATATAGCTCTCCAATGCATTGGGTAATGCGAAGGAGTTAAACGTTAAGGTTTCTACGAAGAGATTTAGGGAATATACTGTGATTGGTATTACAAACGTATCCAAGAGGGTTACTCCCTATGTAAGAATGTTATGAATGCCTCAATTTACCTTTATTCCTTATGATTTATATTTAGTTATGCATAAATCTTATGATTTCATGGGGTATGTTAAATTGCTTTTGTTTTATGAGTAAAGTGTGATTTTAGTGATACTTATGTATACATGTACTGATGTTTTCGATCCATACTGTTATAACCCTTACAGATCTTTTTATGCTCATCCCAAGTTTTTGAAACGTTTTCACAGGACATAGAAGTTGAATAGGGTCTAGGATGGGATCAAGGAAATGTCAGGCTGTATAAAACAAGGAACTAGACATGACTCTTTTTTATCAAGAGTTTTTATTTTGTGGAAAAGATGGAATCAGTTTAGATGTGCCTACATTGTAATCTTTGAGATGTAATAGTTATGACCTAATTCTCTAAAAATTTAATCCTGAAAAGATCCTCAATATGAATTATTCAATGTAATTCAATATTAATTAATGTTATAAGGTCGGGGCCTTATAGTTGGTATCAAAAGTCGGTTTAGATAACTTTAGAGGTTAGGGTATTCTCTATGAATTAGTGACATTACCATAATGGTTAGGATTTTAGAAAGAGTCTGAGTTTTAGATAAAGTGAATGAGTAAGTATATCTTAGTGTTTTTCTTTCTCATTAGTACATGATGGTTTTTTTGATATAATCACACTGACATTTCTGTTTTTAGTAAATGCGTGGATCTAGAAGGAACCAAAGTGACAATGGGTTTGAAGGAAACGGTGGTGGTTCTCTGATTAAGAGACTGGATGAAATGGGGGATTCAATGTGGAATCTCGTGGTTGTTCTAAACCAACTATCAAGGAGTCATGATCAACCACTTGAACCTTGGTGACTTCTCTAATGCATCATGTACGGGATGACCAACTCGATGTGGAAGTTCAGGTAATAATTATAACGGTAACCATTAGGGTTTATTTGATCCTTACTTTTGAGGTAATTGTGGGTTACTGTATGTTATGATGGAATATGAACGACATGTGATAAGCTTTAGGTTAAGTTATGTTATGGTTATTTTTTAAGATTTTATCATTTTTTGAGGAATGTTATAATAATTATATAGTTTTGGAAAAAGGACAACACGCAGACCGTGTGATAACTTGTCGCGTCGGACAAAGCTGTGGGAATCAAACCCACAACCAAAGTGTGACTGGTATTTATCACCTACCACTGGACTACGTCAAGTCCCTGGTTAGTTTGAATAATTCCTTTTAGTTAGATGATTTTAGGAATCAAGAGTAAGTTTATTTTGGGTTATCTATGGAAATGATTAACCTATCATGGAGGATATGTGATTAGGTTAATTACTTTTCAATATGAGACTTTAAGATATACTATTTTTATTTGGAGATAAATGTTAATTTTTTCCTTGGAAGACTATGTGATTAAATCCTTCAAATATCTGGGTTTCAATCATAGTTTGGTTTACTTGAGTAATTTTATGGAGAAATTGTTAATTGAATGGTCTTTGTTGAACTTTGGGTATTGTTTGACAAATTTTGGAGATTAAGAATAGATTTTTTTTATAAAGGGTTATCCTTTTCGGGTATTATCTGATCTGATACTAACCTTTTTGGTTTTAGTTTTGGTTAGGGTCTAAATACATGGGAAATATATAGTTCTCTTTTGTGGATTAGGTGATTCTCTAGAAGTTGATTATAGCTCTTTTAATGTAAACAAGTCATCCTAAATACTCATATTTTAGAGAAAATATGAGTTCGTGTAAGAAATATAGTAAATGATGAATGTCAGCCTGACAAATAAGTATGTTTCATTTTGTTTTAGTTAATCTAAAAAATAAATTCCTCAATGAAAAGAAACTTAAAAAAATGTTGTCCGTTAACTTTTCCTACAGGGGAATCCAATACCATTTAACTCATCACAAGTTTGTTATTTTCTTATGGTTAACTTTCTCCTAGACATGTTTACTATCACTCTCCATCAGAACATGACCCTTTGTTTTTTCCTCCATATCCATATTTTCATACTAGGAATCCTAGTATGGGTCAACTTGGGTGACCTTTGTAATTCTCTCTCATTCTTTTTATGTGATAGTTTTGCTGACTCTTGTTCTGATGTGGGACATTCAATGGAGTTTCCAAGCCCAATTTTGAAATTGTGAGGACGCAATTCTCAAAAGGGGGAAAGGATGTAACACCCCAGGTAAATAAATAATATGAAATTTTTATATTTATCCCTATTTGTGAATAAAATGTTAATATTAATTTAAAGGGAACGCTATGCTCGATGGCTTACCCAGTACGCAACAACGAGTTATTTTGAAATATTACGTTTCACTCTAATAATAAAAATTTTATTTTAAATGATAGTTAACACCTAGACGTTGTAATGACGGGAATGAATAGAACTATCTAAAAAATGATTATATATGTTTATCAAATATTTTTACCTTTTACAATAAATGTTAGCGGACTAAAAATGTAAATGAATCCAATTTTAAGCGTAAACATTCTAATATTCTTTAAAGGGACGATTAACCGTCTTTTGATGGAGAACCTCTTTTAAATCCACTTTTTGAAAATTTTATGTGTTATATTTGACAATATAAAAGACTTCTTTAGAATCGGGTCATCAATGTTTACTTTGTGTAAAATTTTGTTATTTTTCCGATAAAGTTCATTTTTTGATGAATAGTAAAAAAATGTTGTATTTTAATTCAAAATATCATTTAATATAATTATTTATATGATTAGATTATAATTTGAATTGGTTTTAAAGTAAAATTATAATATATTTTTACCATTTAATCCAATGGTGGTCCTTTGAATTAATTTCACTATGAAATTGGATTTAAACTACTGTCAATCTTTCGATATATATTGTTTCATAAAAACACACTATTTGTTCTGACAGCGGGAATTAATTATTAAATTAATTATTGTAACTTATATGTTTTGAACTTTGTAAAATAGACATCATTTTTGAATTCGTAATATCAAATATATCATAGGGTGATGTTTTGGTATTTTTCTGAAAAACATCAATTTTTAATGAATTGTGAAACCACTAAGTGGTACTTAAGAAATTGATTTTTTGTTTAAATGAAAATTTACCACCTCTATGTTTTTAATTTCAAAAATCTGACATATATGGTTGTCATTGAGAATTAAAATTTGGTTCAATAGGATTGAAATAATTTTTTGGTGAATAGTAACATTTTTAGTTTTTAATCGCGATTAAAGGTAATTAGTGTGATTTAAGGAAAAAATGATATTATAATAAAATGAAAATATCATGAAACTTTTCCTAACCCTATTGGATGAGTCAAGGACGACCAATACAACCCATGGGTATATTTTTGGGACCCCATAGAGCCACATGGGTAAGATAATGACATTAATTCCTTTTACTTAAAGTAAAAGTGAAAATGACACAAACATGTATTGTTTTACTAAAAAAACATTTACATGGGGTTATAAAAGTCATATTTTTTACTATAAATATTAATTGGAAAGATAAAAATATTTCATACATCATAGTAATTTCATATAATTTTTAGACATTAAATAAATTAAATTATTTATGACATCATGATGATGCATCGATTACCTCATTAATAAATGATTTAAATAAAATGAAAATATAATGTTAAAACTGTAACTTAAACTTGTCAAAGACCTATTGTATGACTATATTTCGAACCATTACCACCTTATCCTCGATTAAAATCAATTTGGGACCTTTAAAATCCAAAAATCATTTGAAAATAAAGTAACATTTTGTTACTTTCCAAGAGTGCCCCTCCTCTCCTCTTATAAAAGGCCCCACCATCTACCACCTTACCCACACCTCTCAAGCCTTTGTCTCGGCCAACCACTGCTCATTTAGTCTCTAAACATCCCTCTATAACTCCTAGAAGCTTCACTTTGGGCAGAAGTCTTCCCAAGGAAGCCTTTGAGCTCAAATCAGAGAGAGTTACCCGATTTTAAGGTAATGTCTTCACTTGTGTTCTTTTGTTTTATTTTGCTTCTCCAACCCCCTAAAATATTTTTATTCATTTCTTTGTAACAAATACAGTATCTTAAATATACTAGGATGTCATTATAAGAATTATTAAAGCTACACTTACACACACTAACATCTAATAGCTAATGAACATAGTGTTTCTGTGGATGGGGTATTTCTGCCTCACGAAACGATGATTGTTCAATATTCTTTTAACACCATCAATAGTGGCCATTAAGATGTCACTATATTTATATATTATATATAATATTTTTATGTTTTACTTAAGATTATGTATTTTTAATTTATGGAATACCTTTATGGTTTCCATTTTGGGTAAATGCGATATCTCCATTTTAGGAAGTGCGGACTACCGCCCCGTCAAAGTTATTTGATTCGTTAATACCATATGTGGTACATATAAAGGATGTATTTAATGATATAATATATGATACCATACTATAATTATTATACTATTATGTATCATTATGTTTTAATTCCATTAAATATGAAATAGAAATGGAAGTAGCGTTCATGAGTACGTACGGCTTACCGTCTCCACGAACGGTGCATTTCATTTCTTACCTCTAAATGTTATGTAATAGTATAAATTCATGTATATAATGGATATATATGATACAAATGATATCTACATAATGAATATAATTCTGGATATAATTAATATTTTACCCCATTAACAAACATATAATTATAAAGAGTTTATTTTTGACTCAAGTAGCAATGATCGACAAAACGACCATTATTAACTTAAATAATTACATAGTGTTAATAACATGATAATAAGTGATGTAAAAGGAGTAATGAACTTGAAAAATGTCCTTATGAAAGTATAAATTATCTCAAGTTTATTATTCAGGAGGATAAAGAATGATCGAGTCAAGTCAGACCCGAGGTAAGGGATCCTACCCCTCTCTTTCTTTTTAAGTACACTCTTTAATGTCATTCTTTTTAAGCTCATCTTTCTTATGATTGGGATGTTCGTTTATATTACTCCGACTGTACGTTTTATGGTCATATGATTAGAGACCCTATATTCTCTAATCAATTCATTTTGGAAGTTTTGAGTGGCACCGTTAGGCTGCCGAATTTTCGTAAGGGATCCTACCTCTCTCTTTCTTTTTAAGTACACTCTTTTATGTCATTTCATTTAAGATCATCTTTATTATGTTTGGGGATGTTATTTTATATTCCTAATTCTATAATTTTTATGTTTATTTTATGAGATACCCTATTTTATCCCATAAATCCATTTTTGGAAGTTTTAATTGGCGTCGTTAGGATGCCGAAATTTCGTAAGGGGCTTTTTATCTCACTTTGTGTTTTCGTGAGATTCATGCTACATTTTCCAATATTTCCTTTTGAGTGGTGTATGTACTGTCCATTATTCTAATCTTTGTGTAACATACTTTATTTTATGAATATTTACATCAATGTTGTATAGTCCTACTTTCATGGTGTGTACGCTTCAAAAGTTACCCAAATCGGTAATGGAACCTTTCACCCTCCACTATTTAAAAGAATTATTCTGTTATGTCTTTTAATTTTCATCTTATTAAGTGGGGATATGTTCTTATATATCCTTATTTCCGTAAATTTTATGTCCAAGTGATGAGATACCCTTTATGTCTCTCATCAAATCTTTTTCTAAAATTTGATGTGACGCCGTTAGGCTGTCAAAGGAACTTTTTAACCCAATTTCGATTTCTTTGGGTTCAACATGTAGTTATGAATATATCATCCTTTGAATAGGTGTGAATGACCGTTGAATATTATACACTTAATATCCACTTATATTGGTTGTATTTATATTTTTCATACATAGTTATGAGATTTATTTATCGTTAATTTATGGATACCTTCTTTATAATGGATTTCATCTCATTTTACATTTATATTGAGAATTTATTGTTGTTATGCACCAGTTAACTCTTATATGGTGTATATACTATCCTTTGGAATATTATATCATGAATCTCCTTATTATCATGATATTATAACGTTTTGATTAAATGTTATTCCTCAATTATTGTATTCAAGTGTCTATCATTTTGTTAAAAACCCTTTAACTAAAATATAGTTTTAAATGTTTTAATGATTTATTTTTATAAGTATTTCTCATTAATAACCATGTTTTCAAAATTGTTTTAAGGATTTATTTATATGTATATTAATGGTTTAAAATGTTAAAATCTTCAATGTGGTATGGGACACTTTGATTTAAAAATCTATTTATTAAATGCTTTAAATGGTTTTGAAAATGGTTTTTAAAATGGATTCATTATTTAAATATCTTAAAATGTTATATTGTTATTGCAATGTGGGAATGCTATATTTTCATTATGCTTAAGTTATGTTCTATGATTATATTATGGTTCTTGGTCATTGTTATGAAGACGGGTGGTTTCGTGATAAACTAAGCGCGGGTGAGCCCCATATAGCCCTCCAATGCATTGGGTAATGTGAAGGAGTTAAACGTTAAGATTTCTCTGAAGAGATTTAGGGAATATACTGTGATGGGTATTCCAAACGTAACCAAGAGGGTTACTCCCTACGTAAGAATGTTATGAATGCCTCAAGATACCTTCATGCCTTATGATTTCTATTGAGTTATGCATAAATCTTATGATTTCATGAGGTATGTTAAATTGCATATGTTTTATGAGTAAAGTATGATTTCATTGATTCTTATGTATACATGGAATGATGTTTTCTATCCATAATGTTATAACCCTTACTGAGCTTTTTATGCTCATCCCATGTTTTTGAAACGTTTTCACATGACATAAAAGTTGAATAGGGTCAAGGATGGGATCAAGGAAACGTGAGGCTGTCTGAAACATGGATGTAGACACGACTCTTTTGTTCAAGAGTTTTTATTTTGTGGAAAAGATGGAAGCTATGTAGATGTGCCTACTTTGTAATCTTTGAGATGTAATAGTTATGACCTAATTCTCTAAAACTTTAAAGCTGAAAAGATCCTCAATGTTAATTATTCAATGTAATTCAATATTAAGTAATGTTATAATTTCGGGGCCTTATAGTTGGTATCAAATGTCGTATTAGATAAATTTAGAGGTTAGGGTATTCTCTAAGCATTAGTGACATTTCCATAATGGGTAGGATTTCAGAAAGAGTCCTAGTTTTAGATAAAGTTAACAAGTTAGTATACCTTAGTGTTTATCTTTCTCATTAGTACATGATGGTTTTGTTGATATACTCACACTGAAATTTATGTTTTTAGTAAATGGGTGGATCTAGCAGGAACCAAATTTACAATGGGTTTGAAGGAAACTGTGGTGGTTCTCTGGTTAAGAGATTGAATGAAATGGGGGATTCAATGAGGAATCCCGTGGTTGTTCTAAACCAACAATCAAGGTTTCGTGATCAACCACTTGAACCGTGGTGATTTCTCTAATGCATCATTTACAAGATGACCAACTCGATGTGGATGTTCAGGTAATAATTATAAAGGTAACCATTAGGGTTTATATGATCCTTACTTTTGAGGTAATTGTGGGTTACTATATGTTATGATGGAATATGAACGAGTTGAGATAAGCTTGAGGTTAAATTATGTTATGGTTATTTTTGAAAACTTTATCGTTTTTGGGGAATGTTCTATGAATTATATTAGTTTTGGAAAAAGGACAACACGCAGACCGTGTGACAACCCGTCGCGTCGGACAAAGCTGTGGGAATCAAACCCACATCCAAAGTGCGACTGGTATTTATCGCCTACCACTGGACTACATGAAGTCCCTGGTTAGTTTGACTAATTCATTTTAGTTATCTGATTTTAGGAATCAATAGTATGTTTATTTTGGGTTATCTATGGAAATGATTAACCCATCATGGAGGATATTTGATTAGGTTAATTACTTTTCAATATGAGACTTTAAGATTAAGTAATGTTATTTGGAGATAAATGTTAATTTTTACCTTGGAAGACTATGTGATTAAATCCTTAAAATATTTGGGTTTCAATCTTAGTTTGGTTTACATAGAATAATTTTATGGAAAATTGTTTATTGTATGGTGTTTGTTGAGCTTTGGGTATTGTTTGACAAATTTTGGAGATTAAGAATAGATTTTTTTTATAAAGGATTATCCTTTTTGGGTATTATCTGATATCATACTAACCTTTTTTGTTTTAGTTTTGGTTCAGGACTAAAGACATGGGAAGTATATAGTTCTCTTTTTTTGGATTATGTGATTCTCTAGAAGTTGATTATAACTCTCTTAATGTAAACAAGTCATCCTGAATACTCATCTTTTGGATAAAATATGAGTTCGTGTAAGAAATATAGTAAAAGTTGAAAGTCAACATGACAAATAGGTATATTTCCTTATGTTTTAGTTACGTTTAAAAATAAATTCCTCAATGAAAAGTAAATTAAAAAAATGTTTTCCATTATCTTTTCCTATTGGGGAATCCAATACCATTTAACCCATCACAAGTTTGTGATTTTCTTATGGTTAACTTTCTCCTAGACATGTTTACTATCACTCTCCATCAGAACATGACCCGTTGTTTTTTCTTCCATATCCATATTTTCATACTTGTAATCCTAGTATGGGTTAACTCGGGTGACCTTTGTATTTATCTCTCATTCTTTTTAAGTGATAGTTTTACTGACTCTTGTTCCGATGTGGGACATTCAATGATTTTTCCAAGCCCAATTTTGAAATTGCGAGGATACAATTCCCAAAAGGGGGGAAGGATGTAACACCCCAGGTAAATATAGAATATGACATTTTTATATTAATTCCTATTTGTGAATAAAATGTTAATATTAATTTAAAGGTAAGTCTATGCTCGATGGCTTACCCAGTACGCAACAACGAGTTCTTTTGAAATATTACGTTGCACTATAATAATAATAAAAAATTATTTTAAATGATAGTTAACTCCTTGCCATTATAATGACGGGATTGAACAGAACTGACTACAAAATGATTATATATGGTTTTCAAATATTTTTACTTTTTACAATAAATGTTAGAGGACTAAAAATGTGAATGAATCCAATTTTAAGCGTAAACATTCTAATATTCTTTAAAGGGTCGATTAACCGCCTTTTGATGGAGAACCTCTTTTAAATCCACTTTTTGACCATTTTATGTGTTATATTTGACAAAATAAAATTCTTCTTTAGAATTTGGACATCTAAATTTACTTTGTGTAAAATTTTGGTATTTTTCCGATAAAGTTCATTTTTTGATGAATAGTAAAAATGTTGTATTTTAATTTAAAACTTCTTTTAATATAATTTATTTATATGATTAGATTAATTTTTTTATTGGTTTTAATGTAAAAATAAATTATATTTTTACCATTTAATCCAATGGCGGTCATTGGAATTAATTTTAGTTTGAAATTGGATTTAAACTAGTTTCAATCTTTTGATATATATTGTTTCATAGAAACACGCTATTTGTTCTAAAGACGGGAATTAATTATTAAATTAATTATTTTAACTTATATGTTTTTAATTTTCTAAAATATACATCATTTTTGAATTCGGAATATCAAATATAGCTTTGGGTGAAGTTTTGGTATTTTTCTAAAAACTTCAATTTTTAATGAATAGTGAAACCACTAAGTGGTACTTAAAAAACTGATTTTTCATTTAAATGAAATTTTACCACCACTGGGTTTTGAATTTCAAAAATCCTACATACATGGTTCTCATTAGGAAGTAAAATGTAGTACAATGGGATTAAAATAAATTTTTTATGAATAGTAACTGTTATGTTTTTAATCGCAATTAAAGGTAATTAGTGTGATTTAAGGTAAAAATGATATTATAATAAAATTAAAATATCTTGACACATGTCCTAATCCTATTGGATGAGTCATGGACGACCAAGAAAACCCATGGGTCGATTTTTGGGACCCCATGGATCCACTTGGGTAAGATAATGACATTAATGTCTTTTATTTAAAGTAAAATTAAAAATGACAAAAACATGTATTGTTTTACTAAAAAAAATTTTACATGGGGTTATAAAAGTCAGATTTTTTACTATAAATATTAATTGGGAAGATAAATATATTTCCTACATCATAGTATTTTTTTTTATAAATTTTAGACATTAAATAAAGTAAATTATTTATGACATCATGATGATGCAGCGATTACCTCATTAATAAAGGATTTAAATAAAATGAAAAGATAATGTTAAAACTATAACTTCCACTTGTAAAAGACATATTGGATGACTATATTTAGAACCCTTACCACCTTATCCTAGAAATACATCAATTTGTGACCTTTAAAATCTGAAACTCATTTCAAAATAAAGTAACATTTTGTAACTTTCCAAGAGTGCCCCTCCTCTCCTCTTATAAAAGGCCCCAACCTCTACCACCATACCCACACCTCTCAAGCCATTGGATCGGCCAAACCCTGCTCATTTTCTCTCTCAAAATACCTCTGTTACTCCTAGAAGCCTCACATTAGGCAGAAGTCTTCCCGAGGAAGCCTTCGAGCTCTAATCAAAAAGAGTTACCCGATTTTAAGGTAATGTCTTCACTTGTGTTATTTTGTTTTATTTTTCTTCTCCAACCCCCTAAACTATTTTTATTAATTTATTTTGTAACAACTACAGTATATTAAATAATCTAGGATGTTTTTATAATAATTATTAGAGCTACACATACACACACCAACATATAATGGTTAAAGAACATACTGTTTCTATGGAAGGTGAATTTCTGCCTCATGAAACGATGATTGTTCAATATTCTTTTAACACCGTCAAATATGGCCATTAATATGTCACTACATTTATATATTATATATAATATATTTATGTTTTCATTAAGCTTATGTATTTTTCATTTATGGCATACCTTTATCGTTTCCATTACGGGTAAACGTGATATCTTCATTTTAGGAAGTGCGGACTACCGCCCCCTCAATGTGATTTGATTCATTAATACCATATGTGGTACGTATAAAGGATACATTTAATGATATTATATATGATACCATACTATAATTATAATAATATTATGTATCATTATGTTTTAATTCCATTAAATATCAAATAGAAATGGAAGAAGCGTTCATGCGTACGTACGGATTACCGTCTCCATGAACGGTGCATTTCATTTATTACCTCGAAATGTTATGTAATATTATAAATGAATGTATATAATGGATATATATGATATATATGATATCAAAATAATTAATATAATTCTGGATATAATGAATATTTTACCCCATGAACAAACTTGTAATTATAAAATGTTTATTTTTGACTCAAGTAGCGAAGATCGACAAAACGACCATTATTAACTTAAATAATTACATAGTATTCATAACATGGTAATAACTTATATAAAAGGATTAATGAGAATGAAATATGTTATTAAGCAAGTTGATATTAACTCAAGTTTATTATTCAGGAGTTCAAAGAACAATCGAGTCAAGTCGGACCCGAGCTAAGGGATCCTACCCCTCTCTTTCTTTTTAAGTACACTCATTAATGTCATTCCTTTTAATCTCATGTTTCTTATGATTGGTATGTTCTTTTATAATACTCTTAGTGTACATTTTATGTTCATATGATGAGAGACCCTGCATTCTCTCATCAATCCAATTTGGAAGTTTTGAGTGGCACTGTTAGGCTGCCGAATTTTCATAAGGGATCATACCTCTCTCATTCTTTTTAAGTACTCTTTTATATGTCATTTCTTTTAAGCTCATATTTATTATGTTTGGGGATTTTATATTATATCCCTAACTCATTAATTTTTATGTTTATATTATGAGAGACCATATTTAATATCATAAATCCATTTTTGGAAGTTTTAAATGGCGCCGTTAGGCTGCCAAAATTTCGTAAGGGGCTTTTTATCTCACTTTGTGTTTTCGTGAGATTCATGCTACATTTGAAAATATTTCCTTTTGAGTTGTGTATTTACTGTCCATTATTATACACTTTGTGTAACATACTTTCATTTATGAGTATTTACATCAATGTTGTGTAGTCCTTCTTTCATGGGGTGTACGTTTCAAAAGTTACCCAAATCGGTAAGGGAACCTGTCACCCACCTCTCTTTAAAAGACTTTGTTTGTCATGTCTTTTAATTTTCATCTTATTATGTGGGGATATGTTATTATATATCCTTATTTCCGTAAATTTTATGTTCAAGTGATGAGATACCCTTTATCTCTATCATCAACTCTTTTTATAAAATTTGATGTGACGTCGTTAGGCTATCAAGGGAACTTCTTAACCCAATTTCAATTTCATTGGGTTCAACAAATAGTTATTGAATATGCCATCCTTTGAATAGGTGTGAATGAGCTTTGATTATTTTACAATTAATATCCACTTATATTGGGTGTATTTATATTTTTCACACATAGTTATGAGATTTATTTATCCTTAATTTAAGGATACCTTCTTTATAATGAATTTCATCTCATTTTACATTTCTATTGATACTTTATTGTTGTTATCCACCAGTTCACTATTATATGGTGAATATACTATCCTTTGGAATATTATATCATTAATCCCTTTATTCTCATGATATTATAACGTTTTTATTAAATGTTATTCCTTGATTATTGTATTCGAGTATCTATCATTTTGTTAAAAACCCCTTAACTAAAATATCATTTTAAATGTTTTAATGATTTATTCCTGTAAGTATTTCTCATTAATATCCATGTTTTCAAAATGGATTTATGGATTTATTTATATGGATATTAATGGTTTAAATGTTAAAGGCTTCAATGTGGTATGGGACACTTTGATTTAAAAATATCTTTATTAAATGTTTTAAATGGTTTTGAAAATGGTTTTTAGAATGGATTCATTATTTCAATATCTTAAAATGTTATATAGTTATTGCAATGTGGGAGTTCTATCTTTAATTTATTCTTACGTTATGTTCTATGATTATGTTATGGTTCTTGGGAATTTTTATGAAGACGGGTGGTTCTGTGATCAACTAAGGGCAGGTGAGCCCGATATAGCTCTCCAATGCATTGGGTAACATGAAGGAGTTAAACGTTAAGGTTTCTCCAGAGAGATTTAGGGAATATATAGTGATGGGTATTTCAAATGCAACCAAGAGGGTTACTCCCTACGTAAGAATGATATGAATTCCTCAAGTTACATTTATTCCTTATGATTTCTATTGAGTTATGCATAAATCTTATGATTTCATGAGGTATGTTAAATTTCTTATGTTTTATGAGTAAATTATGATTTCATTGATTCTTATGTATACATCAACTGATGTTTTGTATCCATACTGTTATAACCCTTACTGAGCTTTTTATGCTCATCCCATGTTTTTGAAACGTTTTCACAGGACATAAAAGTTGAATAGGGTCAAGGATGGGATCAAGGAAATGTCAGGCTGTCTAAAACAAGGAACTAGACATGACTCTTTTATTCAAGAGTTTTTATTATGTGGAAAAGATAGAAGCTGTGTATATGTGTCTACTTTTTAATCTTTGAGGTGTAATAGTTAGGACCTATTTCTCTAAATCACTAAACTTGAAAAGATCCTCAGTGTGAATTATTCAATGTAATTCAATATTAAGTAATGTTATAAGGTCGGGTCTTATTGGTCTAATCATGCATTAGTGATTTGATCCCATATATATATTGGTCAAGGGAAAATACATGTGATTCTCTCTCCCTTATAATATATAATTAGTGGGCCTCATATGGTACAATCATTCTAGTCAGTCCCATCAATTAATTTTTCTGTGGGAATTTGATTTATCAAAACCCAATATTTATACTATTAATATGTCTACTATTAATTGATATAATATCAAAGGTTATAATGATTAAAAGTATTTTTATTCTGAAATGATATAATAATAACAAATATGTAAATTTAGTTTCTATAACCATAATAGGTAATTCAATTAAATAAATTTTTTTATTCATAAAAGTTTTTGTTGTTACATTGAATTGGTGGTATTGTTTTTATCATCTCACTTTAATTTCATTATTTAATCTTCAATATTCCCCATCATTATTTATTCAGTTGAAGTATATACTGCCCATTAATTTACTTCTTGATTTAGTTAATATATTTTTATGTGATTTAAAAACCCATTTGATTATCTCCCTTTTTGGGGATTTTATCTAGATATTATAAATTCCGTAAGAGACATTCTATCATTTTTCAAACAATAAAAATATTTAAATATTATACACATAAATTCCTTAATAGTGTATTTATATGTTCTATTTACTTTTATTTACATGAAAATTCCACATATATTTGTATATTAATTTTAAATTTTATTTATTTAATATTAGACGATTTTAATTTAATGTTACCATGTGTAAATAATTTCATAAATCTGTTTCCCTTCATTGGTTTAAATTACATGCTCATTGTGTTTGATCTTTTGTGATAATTTATTTCAATAATTTTGAATATATTATGTTGTATTTACATTTTTTATGAATATTGAAACATGATACACTTAACTGATTCCATTATTAATTTTCAAATTCAATGGTATATTTTTGGTAAGGGTTATTCGTCTCAAAATATATTTCATGGAGACATAGTTTAATAATATGAAACTAAATATATTTGTGAGGTGTAAATAATACCAATTTATATGTTACATTTTGAAAATTATTACATTTATTATATTTTTTATGACCACAATATTCCACGATGCATTTCATTTTGAATAATACATTAGCTTTCTTTGTACGCAACTTCGAGTACTAGCAAACCACGATCTATCAAACTTTCCATTTAATAAGCAGTTGTGGATAGTAATACCCACATTTTGAATTTTTATAATTTTTTTTTCAAAATGGTCATTATTTTTAGAATCATAATATCAAAATTAGCATGTGGTGAATTTTTTGTATTTTTCTGAAAACATTCATTTTTTATGAATATTGAAAATCAATACGTTGTTTTTTAAAATCAACTCATTATTACATAAATATTTTATTTATTTAAAATAGTTTTAAATTTAAATTAGATACATAATACATATATTAGTACAGTTTAATTTATTGGTGTCATTTTAAAATAAGAATAGATATGTAAAATTTTATTGAACTATTTAACTCCTTTTACCCACCTTTTAGGGACATTTTAAAATTTTCATAAGACACAATTTTACCACTTCACTGAATTAAATTTCAAAACTCTGATAGAAATGGTATTCAATAGTATGTAAAATACAATTCATGGAATGAAAATAATTTTTTCTACATATCTAAATTTGAATATTATTTACAACTATTTAAATTAAATATGGTAATTAAAGGTAAAAATAATATTACAATAATATAAATTACACCAACACGTGACATCAATATATTGTCTATGTGCTTTTCGACCAAAATCATACTTAAGAAATAAATAATATCCTTTTTGATCCATTAGGGTTAGATTAAGACATTTATTATATTTTATTTAAAGACAAGTTAAAAGCCTTAAATTTAAATATTAATAATAAAAACATTTTTAATATAGGGTTATAGATAATATAAACTCGACTATAAATAGTCAGTAGAAACATAAAAATATTTCAAACATCATGTTATTTTATTTATTATTTATAGAAAATAAATTAATATATTTAATTAATACATAATGAATATGTAGTAATTATATTATTAATGAATGATTAAAATAATTGATATTATAAATATAAAAATAAATTTAAGTTGATACATTTTCTTCCATACTAAAATTTTATAGGCGGATATTACATGTTATTGTTGATTTAGTGTATTTTTAGAAGTAATCAAGTTTTTATGACTTCCTAAAAAAATTCTAAATAGTGTTTAAATTTTAATAAATGACTTTTTAACAAAATTATTTTATTAAATTATATAATAGTCGTAAAAATATATGAATCAGACAAATGACTTAGATAACATTATATATGTATGTAATTAACCAGTTTATATTCTCTTTAAATTTTATTTTATGTTTATTAATCATATAGTGTAGGAATACAATAATATATTAAAAAGGTAAACTTTTTATCTAAGAGTTATATCTAGAATATAATGTTCATATGGTGACATAAAGTTGTTTAAAACACATTTGTTGAGAGGATTTATACCAATACCCACCGTATAATCTAAATAAATATACTTGGTTCTATTATAAACCGGAAATGATTTTATAATAAATTAATTTTTTAATATATTCGTAAAGTTACCCACACATATCTTATAAAAGGGTACTTCCCCTTATCATTAATTCACAACATAAAAGAAATTTGGCATGGCCAAACCATGCTAAACAATCCTCCCATTAACACTCATAGCATCTTATAATTCTTACATGGATCAGAAAGCCATCCAAAGGACACCTTTTGTTTAAATCATTAGGAATCACCTGAAAAAGATGAAATTATTTTACCACCTACTTCAACGTTTTCTTCTTCTTCAACTTCCTCTATCTTTTCCGTTTCCATTAAAAATTAATAACTATCTTACGATATACATAATTTGATTTAATTAAAAATTTGGTACAACCATATTCATTATTCTATACATCTTATTAATGAAAAAGTCACCATATGTGCATATGTATTGCTTACCATCTCCACGTCCTGGTGTAGTTTGTTTTTCAACACATCATTATATGGATGTGTATAATAATGATAAAAATTCTAGTAAATAATAAATATAACATGATAATGATTCTTTATATATTAATATACCATCCTTTTACAAATGATTTTACGGTGAATAGACTGATATTTTCACTCGTGCGTTTGTAAGGATTACTATATCCACGACGCAATGATTATTCATTCCCCGTAATAACCATTCATGAATAATTTTAATTTTAGGAATAAAAAAATATTTTTCATAAACATTATATAATTGTTTATATGAATAAAATACATCAAACCTGTAACAAAAATTACTTAAAAACATTATTTATAATGAAAAACGAATAAAGTAGGACTTGAAACAATGATACTACTAAAATATTATTAACAATGAAATATTATAGGATCATATTCAATATAATATTTATGTATGTGGTTCTTGTGTTATATAATAAAAATCATTTAACTTGTATGTAGGAGTTTAACGTACCCTTGACTAAGGAAAAGTACATGTTATGGGTTCATTTTACAATCTCTTTATTATCTGAGGTTGTTTTTATGTAAGTATCTACTAGGAATTCATTAACATCCACATATATGTGTCGTAAAAATATATTTCAAAACATTTTTTCTATTTACTAGATTATTGGTAAAATTTATTTATATCCTTTTTTGACTCTTTATGAAATGTTTTGATATGAATATTTCTGTATTCTTCCAAGCAAGGTATATTATAACCATTTTTACAAATTGTGTAAAGAATGTTTTTTAATCATATACAGCGGGAGATGAAATATTTTGGCATTATGTCACCTTTGAAGCTTCCATTAGAAAATTATAATTATTTTTTCATAATAAATGTTTTCTTTACTTTTAAATGGTATCAATTTAGAAAGGTATATTTCACTCAAATAATTTTTGGATTGATTTTATCTATTTCAACATTCTTTGTTGGATTTTACACTTGTTTAATGTAGATTTATAATGAAAAAATAATTAGTATTGTATTGAAGGTTTTTTGATATGTTTGACCAGGTATGGGCTATTTTTATAACACCAATGATTTATGGTTAAATTATTAACATTTTTTATGATATTTTTTATACTACTTTTTATGTTATGTTTCAACATTTTCATATGAGAAATTAATTAGACATAGTATGTGATAGAAGAGGCATGTTATAGCCCCATGATACATCAACATGTCTCACGAGGAAAACTAGTTTCTTGTCACAAGGCGTTGAGACAATTTATATTGCAGGTCTTGGAACGAGGCCTTGACTATGTGTTTATGATGTCTAAAATTATGCATTCCATAAATATAAAATTAGATACTGATAATGCATGTGATTATTCGACTACTAGATTATAAATACGAATAATTAAATAGAATTATTTTATTATTTTATTCCATATTATGCATAAATTTAAAATTAAAAGGCTTTTATTTTTGTCTTATACAAATCCTTAACATTTAATTCTTATTTATGATAGTATATAAAATATTTTTATCCTAACAGAGCATTTGATCTCACAACATTCATAATATTTATTCTACCCAGGATGTGAATAACTATATTATGAATGGCCTACAGGGATAGGTTAAGGGATATGAGTGTGTTATATGGAGGCAGAATGTTTTTCTTGTCATTTCACAAATGAAAAGTAAAACTTATGCATGTCTTTTGTGCATCAAATCCTACAAAACCGATCGGTATTTCAGGATATGAATCTCTTGTGAACATGAAAATGTTATATAATAATGAACTGAATATGGGTAGCTGGGGTTGGGGCGTTACACTTGTTATCAAAGGATTGTTAGTAAAAACATTGGAAACAAAATTTTGAAAAACATTGATTAGGGAACATTACCCTATGATATACTTTAAGGATTAGTATATATGAACATTCAAAAATATTGGTAATGTTGATATTATGTGGTTTTTCTATGTAGTATAACCATTCCTGGAAACTACAAGAGGATGTGGTTCATAAGTAGATGCACCTAGGAGTGAAAACTCTGACCAAGAGTTTTGAGCATGAGTCGGGGTATCCTGGAACCCGACAAAAGGCCATACTGCGCACCTGGTTTGACACTACCAGGGGATATGCATAGGATAATTCATATTTTTCTACAATCCAATTTGAATAATTTATGAGTAAATACTTCCCTAAAGAAACCATATTTATGATTATGGAATATATGCATAAAATGTTCAATTTATGTTAAGTAAAATATAAGTTCAGAATTATGAAATGTGATTCATGTACTAATCTAGTTTATGATATTATTTAAAAATGGGACATAGTTGAAGGAATGGATAATGTGTCAATGCACGTAATCCACGTAGGGATTTACCATCTATTAAAGATAGTCATTATATAACTGGTGATGCAACTGTTACTAAAAAAATTAAAATAATACTCAGACAACTCTCTCAGGTTATCTATAATAGCAATACCCATATTAATCACCCTTATCCACAACACCGAGGATCAATGTTGGCCCTCTTCATTGGGAAATATCCACCAACATATAGTGGGACTACAAATCTGTAAAGACCCGTAAAATTCAAAAAAAATCTTAATATTCATTGGAATTTTACAAGAACGCAGCTTCTGATGGCACCTAATTCCGAGGCCCGGTGTGCCCGGATTCATTTTCCGAAGTTTGGCTCGGGTACGTTCAGTGAACGAATGAGCGGGTTTTTCTAACTTTTGAACTGGTGCTCGGAATTGAATTCTTAGGGAACTAATGGAATCGCAGTGCCGGTAATTGCTTAGAAACGCCTCTTCCGGAGTTGCGTTTTCACGGGTGTGGTTTTTATTTTGTGAGCTTAAAGTTAAGAAATAAAATAATTGTACGACAAACTTTATTTTATTTCACTTAAGCCACTTGGAAGCCACTTAAAGCCACTTAAAGCGGCTTAAGCTGAGTTGATGCAGATAGGGTGCAATTTAAAAATATCCTACCCTCTTGGTAGGATATTTGTGAGGTGGGACCCGCACGAGCCCCACCGTTTCTTTTCCTCTAAGTAATGCACCCACGAAAACTCGTCATTATTAAAGTCAACTGACGCGTTTTATTAATTTCTTAACACACCAATTAATTGTGCGGTTTTATTCGTTGAGTTAAATGGGCGGTTTATTCGTTGAAATTAATTCTATGAATTAATTTCATTCGTTTCTTAACATGTTTGAAAAATGTTGGCATAATAATAAAATTAGACCAACGCACGACATTTGAAAAAAAATGCTCGTTGAGAAGTTTTGAGAAGTTTTGCGCCTTCTCCCTCCTTCGTGAAGAACGCAAAGAACGCGAAAAATGCGAAGAACACGAAGAATGTCGTCACCCTCGGAGATTGACGATGCCCATCCGAGACGTTCTTCCCCACCCCGATCTCCGATCACCTACTGCTGGAGTTCGTCGACGCGTCACCATTTTCTGTGACGTGACACCCTTCTGCGACGACATGACGCCCTTCCACGACGACGCGACGCCTTTCCGCGATGACGCGACGCCCTTCCGCGAAAATGAAATCCGCGAAGAACGCGCGTGCGATGACTTGACGAGGTAGGGGTTTTGTTTGTGAAATGATTTTATTCCCGTGGTTGTTCGTCTAAAAACAATAATGAGCCGGGATCAAGTTGCAATTTTAATTTATTAAAATTGTCTCTTGAAATGTTTCATGTGTTGATAATTAATTTTTTTCCCAATTGTTATCGCCTAATGCGGAGGGTGCGGGCCAAGAAAACACTGCCCGACAACCCTCCGTCGTTCTTCGTTGTTGTGCGGATTTGGCAGGCAACGACAAAACGTGACGCAAGGGCGATTTGATGATTATGCAGTAAAGAACGGGTCCCAGGAGGAGTAACGGCGCAGACGGGAAGGATAACGGACCACCGGAGCAACTCCAAGGTCCCGCAGAAATCTCCGGCAGCGCGGGTCGCCGGTGCGGCGGCGGCGGCCAGCGGACCCGCGGCCGCGCAGGTCCAGTTCGCCCGCACATGACGCAGTAGAAGCCGCGTCCGCTTTTCTAGCGCGGCCCCACGCGGGGCCGCGACACCTCCAAACCGCGGGGGCAGCGCCCCGCGGCACCCGAGCGCTCAGCCGCGCGGCCGAGCCAAGCCAGGCCGGTTTGACCGGCCGGGCCGGACCGGGTCGGGTCGACCCGGTTTGGCCGACCCAGGGGGGTCGGGCCGGGCCCGGACCCTCCGTCTTTAGACCGTTTTCGGTCTTTTGGCCGTAACATGAGCTACGGGCCTCCGAACGACGCGCTGTCAGCGGCGATACGATCCTTGGATCGAGCCAGTCGTTTTGGTATATCACATTCAAGGTTTCGGAAAACTTTGTGTTCGGCCGGGTTGGTTCGTACACGAAACCAACCGGGCCCTCGGAGCGGAAACGCTCATATCATGAGCTCCGGACGTCTGATTGACGTTCCGTCGACTTTGGTGGATCCCTCTAAGTGAGACGGATCTTTTGGCTCACTCCGCCCGATGTTTGGATGCAGGTGGAGTACGGTCGGGTTGGTTCGCACACGAAACCAACCGGGCCCCTGGAACGAAAAAGCCAATAACTCACAGACCGGACGTCCGATTGACGCGTCATCTGTCTCGTTGCTTTCCTCGTGATGAGACGGAACTTTTGGCATTCTTCGCCCGAGTTTTGGTTACAGTTGGATAGTGGTCGGGCTGGATTGTACCCGAAACCAACTGGGCCCCTAGAACGGAAAAGTTGATATCTTTCAGACCAGACGTCCGTTTGACGAACCGTCATCCGCGTTGGTGATCACGTTGAGTAACGGTCCCTATGATTATTCCCTTTGGGAGTTCGGGGTACAGTTGAGATACGGCAGGGTTGGTTCGCTCACGAAACCAACCGGGCCCCTGGGACGAAAAGGCTAATAACTCACAGGCCGGGCATCCGATTGATGCGCCATCTGTTGTGTTGAGACCCTTATGACGAGGCGGTCCTTTGAGATACTTCTTTGTGGGACTTTGAGATACTTGGATTATCGAACAGTATCTCGTGGAGCGGACCCTCCCATAGATGAGCGTACGTAGTACGGAGACCGTGTAGCCGGCTGAGACTTGACGACTGCTGATCGAACGACGGGGGTGCGCTTGGTTGTAGCGGCACAGGGGAGCGCTTGGTTGTAGCGGGAGACCCACGACGGAGGTGCCCTTGGTTGTAACGGCACAGGGGAGTGCTTGGTTGTAGCGGCAGACCCACGACGGCGGTGCACTTGGTTGTAACGGCATAGGGGAGCGCTTGGTTGTAGCGGCAGACCGACGGTGGAGGTGCGCTTGGTTGTAGCGGCACAGGAGAGCTCTTGGTTGTAGAGGCAGACCCACGACGGAGGTTCGCTTGGTTTGAGCGGCACATGGGAGCGCTTGGTTGTAGCGGTAGACCCATGACGGAGGTGCGCTTGGTTGTAGCAGCACAGGGGAGCGCTTGGTTGTAGCGGCAGACCCACGACAGAGGTGCGCTTGGTTGTAGTGGCACGGGGGAGTGCTTGGTTGTAGCAGCAGGCCCACAGTACCCGATAGATGGAGAACTACAGCAGTCCAAGGTAAGAGGAAAGCGCTTGGTTGTAGCGGCATAACCATTGTACTTGATGGAGAAGGAGTTTCCAAATAGCTTTGGGTTCAACTCCATGATCGTTCCTATGTGGGTCATTGCGAGGGTTAGTACCTACAGATCCTTTGTGGGTCCGACAACTTAGATGAATCAGTGGCTACAACTGATCATCTCTATCATCATTTGAAGAAGTATACCTGGGTGAGCTGAATCTTGTTTTACTCTCCTTTGTGGATTGTGTCGAGCTATCCAGTGTGGATTTTACATTTTGGTTTCCTATGTGGATTGGGTTGTTCTTGGGCTCGGATGTTGAAGCCAGACGGAAATTGATGACTTAGGTATATGTATGGGCATATACCTAAGCAGTGTCGGATGTTACTTTGTGATTGTATCTTTCCTTTGTGGGTTATCCTTGGTGGTTTTAGTGAGACCTTGAGGGTCGTGGGGTCCCTACTGAGTATCGTTATACTCACCCCTACACGGGCTATGCCCGCACCTCGTTGTGTTGGTTGTAGACGACGGGCAGTGCTGACGGAGGCTGAGTGTTCGAGGACTGGACGGTACCCGGAGGTGGACTACACGACGAGTCAGTACCCGGAGGTGGACTACACGACGAGTCAGTACCCGGAGGTGGACTACACGGCGATTTTGTACCCGGAGGTAGACTACACGACGAGACGACACATGGAGGAGGTTGACAGGCGAGAGTGTTATGGAGGCTATTTGTACCTACCCTTCAGGTAAGATCCGACGAGGACGACCCAAGAGCTACTTCCTTTCTTCCAGCTGTTTTCTTTTTCTGTTGTACTTGTTCTGTTGTAGTTGTACTTTCATTTGGGTTTGTATTCTGGCCCATTTACTTTTCAGCACTTCCTCTTGAACTTAGTGTTTGCTTTCTCCGCTTGCTTACTCTGTGGTGCGTGTTTACTTTTATAAAGGCAATGCCTTCCCAGTTATCAGGATTTAAGCCTTTGGTGATAGTCGCCATCCCCTGGCCTATGGAAGGCGGGCTTGGGGTAGTCACGTCACGGGCCCCGAGGATGGGTCGTGACAAATTGGTATCAAAGGTGGTCGGTTCTACGGAAGACTCTGATCGTTCTCCTATGTGAAGCAATAGAGTTTTTCATATTGGGTGTGGTTATCAGTCCAGGGAGTCCAGTGTTGGTGTGGCGGCCTACGTATCCGTACACCAGGATCCTGGCTTCTGATTTCTGACTTAATGCACGAAAACATTGATTGCATGTGTGTCTCAAGTTTTCTTTGTGATTACTTTATGTCAGCTCACCAGGTATACTGTTCGGACCGTGGAACACTTGTTTCCATTTCAGGATGGCCCCACGACGGCAGCCATCTAGGGTTCCGAGCGATGTGCGTGGCGAGAGCCCACCGAGCGTCGAGGACTCGGTACAGGGCCCTTTGACAGCTGAGGCACTGGCGGTACCTATACCCGCCGAGCCACCGATGCTACCAGCCCCAGCCGCTGACGATGCACGTCGCCTCAGTGCACTGCATGAGTTCCAGCGCCAGCGACCACCCAGGTTCCGCGGGGAGACGGACCCTCAGGCCTTCGAGGACTAGATGGAGGCAGTTGTACGGGTTTTCAGATTAGTGTAGACACCAGCAGACCTCATGGTGATCCTCGCAGCGAGCCTCCTACACGCGGAAGTAGGCAGATGGTGGAGCTTGATGCTCCAGGTGCACGACGAGGCATCTCTCCTCTAGACGGACCTTGAAATCATCTTTCGCTCTGAGTTCGTCCCAGCCACCCTTCGAGCGGTGCGCATCCAGGAGCTACTATAGATGCGGCAGGGCAGCATGACAGTGGCCCAGTACTTGGCGAGATTTACTGATCTCTCGCGCTACTCCACAGATACGGTACGAGACCCGTTCTTCTGGGCCCGGACCTTCGAGCAGGGACTGAGGCACGAGATCAGGGCTTTGATGATCTCCCTCAACATTCCGACTCAGGAAGGGGTGTTAGAGTGATCCCTCTTAGTGGAGAGTTTCCTTGCTGAGCAGTCTTTAGCAGCAGGACCCGCCACTTGCAGGCATGCGGCAGAGTCTTCTGCAGTGGGCAGTAGACAGATGACGCAGTGGTCCAAGAGGACTAGACCTACATGTGGTCAACAGCATGACTCTGGATCGTTTGTGCAAGGCACTCGGGGTGGACAACGACTTTCCATGAGAGGGCAGTGTTACTCCTGTGGCGGGATTGGTCACATGGCTCATGACCGTCCGACCCGCCATACGGATGACCAGCAGATGGACGAAGGGCCCCCCAGGTAGAGGTAGAGGTTCGATCAGGGCGGGCCGCAAGGAGCAGGCGGCCATGGCAGGGGAGCTGGCCGTGCAGCTGGAGGTGGACGACGCTTCGGGGTGTTTCCACCACCACCACCAAGAGGTCCACCCCGACCACAGGGGACAGGAGGAAATAGGAGAGCTCAGCTTCAAGCAGCCGAGGCCTACGATCATTGAGCTCCGGGAGCAGATGGACAAGAGCGGTACTAGCTCCAGACTTGGAGACTTTTGTTCATGTTGCTTCTAGTTTTGTTTATGTATGTTTATAGATGATTTGTGTCTTTTTTACTTGAGCTATAGTAATAAAAGACACCTTTTCTTGTGGCATTTATTTCCCTGTCCTCTCTTGTGTTGTTACTAAGAGGTTCCAGTTTTGACTGTTGACTTGACCCTCAATTGTGAAACATCTACTGGAGGAGACCTAGTTATCACACACTGATGCCGAAAGTGTGACTCAACCCTTGGAGGCGAGAGTAACGGTTGGATCTCTTGGTAGTAGCGTCAAGGCCTTACGATGTCATCCTTTGTATGGATTAGTATCATCCATGTCGAGATTGACAGTATTAGGCAAAGAAAGTGGTTCATCCAGGGGATGATACCAGATTTCTCTTATCGGCAAAGAAGAAATCACAGCAGCTCTTGTAGGACCAGAGAAGGTCTAGGTCATCTAGGACCAGATGAGGATAGCTCAGAGCCGGCAGAAGTCTTTTGCTGACAGGAGGCGGAGGCCACTTGAGATCGAGGATCAACAGAAGCAGGTCCTACGTGGATGATAGGTTCCTCTAGTGCGCTTCAGATGGCAGCTCGGGATCCTCCTGGAGAGCACTTAGGAGCGGGAGGCTCAGATGCGTGCTCAGTACCGCCTTTGTATCCCTAAGTTTGTGGTGAAGCTTTACGGGGACGTAAAGCCCTGTGGTCGGAGTAATTTAAAGACCCGTAAAATTCAAGAAATTTTTTTTTCTTAATTTTCTTTGGATTTTTAAAAGAACACTGCTTTTAACGGAACCTGATTCCGAGGCCCGGTGTGCCCAGAATCATTTTCCGAAGTTTTTCTCGGGTACGTTCAGTGAACGAACATGCGGGTTTTTCTAACTTTTTAACCGGTGCTTGGAATCGAATTCTGAGGGCACCGATGGAATCGCAGTGCCGATAATTTCTTAGAAACGCCTCTTCAGGAGTTGCGTTTGCACGGGTGTGGTTTTTATTTTTTGAGCTAAAACTTAAGAAATAAAATAATTGTACGACAATCATTATTTTATTTCACTTAAGCCACTTGGAAGCCACTTGAAGCCACTTAAAGCAGCTTAAGCTGAGTTGATGCGGATAGGGTGCTATTCAAAAATATCCTACCCTCTTGGTATGATATTTGTGAGGTCGGACCCGCACGAGCCCAACCTTTTCTTTTCCACTAAGTAACGCACCCGTGAAAACCCATCATTATGAAAGTCATCTGACACGTTTTCTTAATTTCTTAACGCACCAATTAATTGGGAGGTTTTCTTCATTGAGTTAAATGGGCGGTTTATTCCTTGAAATTAATTCTATGAATTAATTTCATTCGTTTCTTAACCTGTTTGAAAACAGTGGGTGCAATAATAAAATAAGACCAACGCACGAAATTTGAAAAAAAATGCTCGTTGAGAAGTTTTGACAAGTTTTGTGCCTTCTCCCTCCTTCACGAAGAATGCGAAGAATGCGAAGAACGCCGTCACCTTCGGATATTGGCGACGCCCATCCGAGACGTTCTTCCCCGCCCCGATCTCCGATCACCTACTGCTGGAGTTCGTCGACGCGTCACCGTTTGCTGTGACGCGACGCCCTTCCGCGACGATAAAATCTGCGAAGAACGCGCGTGTGACGACTTGACGAGGTAGGGGTTTTGTTTGTGAAATTATTTTATTCCCGTGGTTGTTCGTCCAAAAAAAATAATGAGCCAAGATCAAGTTGCAATTTTAATTTATTAAAACTGTCTCTTGAAATGTTTCATGTGTTGATAATTAATTTTTTTCCCAATTGTTATCGCCTAACGCGGAGGGTGCGGGCCAAGCAAACTCGACCCGACAACCCCCCGCCGTTCTTCGTTGTTGTGCGGATTTGGTGGGCAATGACAAAACGTCACGCAAGAGCGATTTGATGATTCTTCAGAAAAGAACGGGTCCCGGGAGGAGTAACGGAGCAGACGAGAAGGAAAACTGACCACTGGAGCAACTGCAGTGGCCCGCGAAAATCTCCGGCAGCGCGGGTCGCCGGCAGCCGGAGGCGGCGGCGCACCAGCGCGCCGCCGTAAGAGGTCGCCGCAGCTGAAGCTGCGGTGGCGGGTCCAGCTCACCCGCACGGGACGCGGAAAAAGCCGCGTCCGCTTGTACAGCGCGGCCCCACGCGAGGCCACGACACCTCCAAACCGCGGGGGCAGCGCCCCGCGGCACCCGAGCGCTCGGCCGCTCAGCCGAGCTGAGCCAGGCCGGGACGGGCCGGGTCGGGTCGACCCGGATCGGCCGACCCAGGAGGTCGGGCCGGGTCGGCCGGGCCCGGACCCCCCGTCTTCAGACCGTTTTCGGTCTTTTGGCTGTAACATGAGCTACGGGCTTCCGAACGACGCGACGTCCGCGGCGATGCGATCCATGGATCGAAACGGCTGTTTCGATATATCGCACTCAAGGTTTCGGAAAACTTTGTGTTCGGCCGGGTTGGTTCGTACACGAAACCAATCGGGACCTGGGAATAGAAACGCTCATATCATGAGCTCTGGACGTCCGATTGACGTGTCATCGACTTTGGTGGATCCCTCTAAGTGAGACGGATCTTTTGGATCACTCCGCCCGAGGTTTGGATGCAGGTGGAGTACGGCCGGGTTGGTTCGCTCAGAAACCAACCGGGCCCCTGGAACGAAAAAACCAATAACTCACAGATCGGGCGTCCGATTGACGCGTTGTCTGTCTCGTTGCTTTCCTCGTGATGAGACAGAACATTTGGCATACTTGGACCGAGTTTTGGTTACAGTTTGATAGTGGTCGGGCTGGATTGTTCCTGAAACCAACCAGGCCCCTGGAACGGAAAAGATGATATCTTTCAGACCAGACATCTGTTTGACGAACCGTCAGCGGCGTTGGTGATCACGTTGAGTAACGGTCCCTATGAGTATAACCTATGGGAGTTCGGGGCACAGTTGAGATACGGTCGGGTTGGTTCGCTCACGAAACCAACCGGGCCCCTGGGACGAAAATGCTAATAACTCACAGGTCGGGCGTCCGATTGACGTGTCGTCTGTTGTGTTGAGACCCTTATGACGAGGCAGTCCTTTGAGATACTTCTTCGTGGGACTTTGAGATACTTGGATTATCAAACAATAGCTCGTGGAGCGGACCCTCCCAGAGACAAGCGTACGAAGTACGGAGACCGTGTAGCCGGATGAGACTTGACGACTGCTGATCGAACGACGGGGGTGCGCTTGGTTGTAGCGGCACATGGGAGCGGTTGGTTGTAGCTGCAGACCCACGACGGAGGTGAGCGTGGTTGTAGCGGTACAGGAGAGCGCTTGGTTGTAGCGGCAGACCCACGACAGAGGCGCCCTTGGTTGTAGCGGCACATGGGAGCCCTTGGTTGTAGTGGCAGACCCATGATGGAGGTGTGAATGGTTGTAGCGGCACAAAGGAGCGCTTGGTTGTAGCGGCAGACCCACGAAGGAGGTGCTCTTGGTTGTAGCGGCATAGAGGAGCATTTGGTTATAGCGGCAGACCCACGACAGAGGTGCGCTTAGTTGTAGCGGCACAAGGGAGCGCTTGGTTGTAGCGGCAGACCCACGACGGAGGTGCGCTTGGTTGTAGTGGCACATGGGAGCACTTGGTTGTAGCGGCAGAACCACGACATATGTGTGCTTGGTTGTAGTGGCACGGGGGAGTGCTTGGTTGTAGCAGCAGGCCTATAGTACCCGATAGGTGGAGAACTACATCAGTCCAAGGTAAGAGTAAAGCGCTTGGCTATAGCGGCAAAACCACTGTATTTGATGGAGAAGGAGTTTCCAAATAGGTTTGGGTTCAACTCTATGATCGTTCCTGTGTGGGTCATTGCGAGGGTTAGTACCTACAGATCCTTTGTGGGTCCGATGGCTTAAATGAATCAGTGGCTACCACAGATCATCTCTATCGTCATTTGAAGAAGTATACCTGGGTGATCTGAATCTTGTTTTACTCTCCTTTGTGGATTGTTTTGAGCTATCCTGTGTAGATTTTACGTTTTTCTTTCCTATGTGGATTGGGTTGTTCTTGGGCTCGGATGTTGGAGCCAGACGGAAATTGATGACTTAGGTATATGTATGGGCATATACCTAAGCAGTGTCAGATGTTACTTCGTGATTGTATCTTTCCTTTGTGGGTTATCCTTGTTGGTTTTAGTGAGACCTTGAGGGTCTCGGGGTCCCTACTGAGTATCGTTATACTCACCCCTGCACGGGCTATTCCCGCACCTCATTGTGTTGGTTGCAGATGACAGGCAGTGCTGATGGAGGCCGAGTGTTCGAGGACTGGACGGTACCCGGAGGTGGACTACATGACGAGTCAGTACCCGGAGGTGGACTACACGACCAGTCAGTACCCGGAGGTGGACTATAGGACGAGTCAGTACCCGGAGGCGGACTACACGACGAGACGATACACGGAGGAGGTTGACAGGCGAGAGCATTGATGAGGCTATCTGTACCTACCCTTCTGGTAGGATCCGACGAGGACGACCCATGAGCTGCTTCCTTTCTTCCAGCTGTTGTCTTTTTCTGTTTTACTTGTTCAGTTGTAGTTGTACTTTCATTTGGGTTTGTATTCTAGCCCATTTACTTTTCAGCACTTCCTCTTGTAATTAGTGTTTTCTTTCTCCGCTTGCTTACTCTGTGGTGCTTGTTTACTTTTATAAAGGCAATGCCTTCCCAGTTATCTGGATTTACGCCTTTGGTGCTAGTCGCCATCCCCTGGCCTATGGATGTTGGGTTTGGGGTAGTCACGGCACGGGCCCTGAGGACGGGTCGTGACAAAATCCATTTGTATCAAAGTAATTGATATATTCCTTAGAGAAATTATTTCATGATTTGGGGATGAAGGGAGTTAAATAACTATGGGTGAGGAAAGGAATGCACAAATAAATAATATACCTATTGTTCAATAATATGAATATGTGTTTCCAATGTACATACATTGACATCATCGAGAATCTGAAATTGAGTTTTCCATTGACTTAATTACTAGTTCATGGCCTATATCGAAGACCCCTAATAGAATGTACACATTATAATTAGTAGAATTAAAAAACAACTAGAGGAATTTAGTAAAAAATTATTTATTAATCCTACTATTTCTCCTGGGGGAGCCCCTATTTTATTTGTTAAGAATAAAGATGGATCTATGAGGTTGTGCATTGACTATAGGGAGATCAATTTCAAAATAATAAAGAAAAATTATCCATTACATCCCATTGATTATTTATTTGATTAACATCATGGAGCTCAATATTTTTCAAATATTGAACTTTTATTTGGATACCATTAGTTTTGCGTGAAGAAGGGAGTCATTCCAAAAATTGAATTTCGAACCATGTATGGACATTATAAGTTTACAATAATTCTTTTTTTATTGACTAATGTACCCTATGTTTTCATGGATCTAATGAATAACGTTTTCATGTAATATCTTAGTGACATTTTATTCATATTTATTGATGATATCTTGGTATAATCTATAGTCAATTAAGATCATGATAATAATGTCTTCCCTATTCTAAAAACACTTAGAAGAAATGAACTCTATGTGATGTTGGGAAAGTGCATATTCTGGATTTTGGACATTTATTTTCATAGACATATTTCCTCTATTGATGGAATCTCTATTGATCCCTTAATGACAAAGACAATCCAAGAATGTCCACCACATATGATTGTTAAAAAGGTACGTATTTTTGTTGATTTATCTGGTTACTATTGGTGTTTCTTCGAGAATTTTTCCCGATTGGATAACCCATTAAACAATTTCACACTAGAAAGGGTTAAATTTGTTTGGACCAAAGAGTGTGATGACTGTTTTGATGAATTGAATAGAATGTTAGTCAAATATGCTATCCCGAATCTACAATCAGGGAATTAGGGGTTTTTTATTTATAGTGACGATTCAAATAAATGAATTGGTTGTGTCCTTATGCAGAATGATATAGTTATTGCCTATGTGTCACAGAAGAAAAAAATCCAAGACAAAAACTAACCCACAAATTATCTTGAGTTAGTAGCTGTAATATATTCACTATAAATATAGAGACACTCTCTCTATTGTGAAAAATGTGAGATATAGCATCCCTCCTTTTTATCACATAAACTTTCATTACATTTTACAAAACTGAGGATCATTAAGGTTTAGTGTCTAGGAAACCAGGAACATAAAACACGAAAACATAAAACATTCTTCTTAAACACTTGAAAGTATTCTCCATATGTTCATCCTAGGTTCATTACTGCATCTCATAACCTGGAGACATACATCAAAAGAAAGGGTGAGGAGAAGGCACAGTATGGGAAACAAGGGGAAACATTTAACATGCGAACTTGAGATACATCAACAATGTAATGAAAAAGAAATTTAAGTCATGAGAAACAAATAATGAGGCATATAAAAATAAAAATAATGAATTTCATAACTTGATGATGTGGCTACAACATTTCATATTGACAATAATTTCGTTTCACTAAGGTCCATCCCCGATGTGTCATTAAAAATTACCAAGGTTATTCACCAACGTATCAGTCAAAAAGGTCATCTCTAGAGATTAAGTCTTTACCCAATGAATTGGAGAGCTATCTGGGCACACCCTTGACATGTCTTTATTATCATGTGAGCCACATATATCATCATCAATAATTACATAAACAACCCATAAAGCATAAAAGAAATGGGTTTCATTAATCATAACTTTTTAAAAACTGCTTTAAAGACATGATCTTTATATCAATTTAAACCCACGGAAATGGAAAGAGGTTTTCATGTATGTAAATCAGAGAATTTTAAATATAAAATTTTGATATATATGTGAATACCCCTGTACAAATAATAGCTTTCAGTATTAACTTAATAACATAAAATACTTTTGAGAAAAAGAGAGAGGCATTTTGAGACGAAAATTCTGCAGCATAACGGCTACGTTACAGGGTTTTAGAAAATGTTAAAAAGATAGGGGACATGGGTAATTCACTAATAAATTATCTATAATAATTTTATAGGGAAAGAATATAAAGTATATGAATCATGGTAATGAAATTTGTAGGACATACCATTTGAAATGAAAAACATGGAAGTAAGACAAAAATAAGATTTCTCTAATAAAAATTTGGCAGCGTAACGACGTCACATAAACTTCAATAAAAATGAATTGACAAGATCAAATAGGGTATCTCATAATATGAACATAACAGTTCAGTATGATAGATTTAGAGATCATACACCAACATAATAAAAAGGAACTTGAATGACTTGACATGAAAGTAGAACTTTGAAAAAAGAGAAAGGTGAAAGAATCCATTAAAAATTCAGCAGCCTAACGACGCCACTTAAACATTTATAAAAAAATGGTGTGAGTAAGAGGGGATATATCATCATATGAACATAAAAGATCAGTATTATAGATTTAGAGATCATACCCGAACAAAATAAAAAGGAACTTGACATACTTGACATAAAAGTAGAACTTTGAAAAATGATAAAGGTGAACGAATCCCTTATAAATTCGGCAGCCTAACGGCACCACTTAAAACAACAAAATAATGAATTGAAGAGATAAAATAGGGTCTCTCATCATATGAACATGAAAAGGTAAGTAATAGGAATATAAAAGAACATCCTCCAACATAAGAACATGGAGCATAAAAGAAATGACTTAAAAGAGGGCATTTGAAAAGAAAGAGAGAGTTTGGATCCCTTACCTTAAAACGTAACTCTTAAAACTCAAAGGTTTGAACCATGAGGGTGTGGGGGATCCTTGTAATGACTCCATGGGAGGTAATGAGTCCAGATCTTCGTTGTGGGATAGATGGGAGTCGATGGATGATAGGATGGTATTTATAGGGAAAGTGAGGGGACAAGGCATTAATGGCCAAGGGACACTTCATTAGTGGTTTTGGGAAAACCATGGGCTTGCCCATGGTATTTTCCCATGGTATTGGCCACATGGGACACCTCATAACTTATATTACTATTCATAAGTCGACCATATTGATTACATACTTAATACATAATTTAATGATGTCATTAAACACCCGTAACTTAAAAACTGTATTTTCAGTATTCATCGAAAATTCAATTTTTTCATAAAAATCCTAAAATTTCACTTTAACCAAATACCGATGCTCTGATTTCAATAATGAACTCCAGTTTATAATAATAATTTTCTAAATATTTTTAATTTAATTTTTATATAAATAAACTATTCACCGGAAATTCATTTTTTTCAGAAAAATCCCCAAAAATTACCTTAACATAATATCGATGCTCTGAGTTCAAAAATGAAATCGATTTTATAAAAATATTTTTATAAATATTTTTAATTAAATTTTAAATTAAAAAACAATATTCACCTAAAAAAACTAATACTTGACTAATAATTTATGAAACCGTTATTTAACCATTTTATTGAATCACATTACTTAATCAAGGTTCCTAGATTATATTAATGCTTTATTTAAGTGAGATTACTAATCCATTTAGTCACATTACTAATCCTAAGCATAAAATCACTATTCATAATTTACTATTCATCCAAAAAGTATGTTGATCTTATTGGACACTAAATTTCGTACTAAATATAATTGTAGAAGACAATTTTTTTAAAATCATTACACATTTTTAATTATTTAAGGTTTACATAAATTTTTTTTAAAATATCTTTTCCCTAAAATTCACAAAAAATATGAATAATATATTTATCCGGAAAATTGAAAATTCATAAACTTCATCAAAAGAAGAAATCAAATTTTTTTTTTAAAATAAAGGATTATACAAGGCAGTTATGGACTCCATACATATCCCCTTATCACACCAGCAAAGGACCTAAGTGTAAGGTGTGCTAAGGTGAGAGAATCTGAGGGAGGCTCAGCCAACATCGCACGAGTAGTAATTTCTATCAGTTTGAACTTATCGTGATGTCGATTCCGTTCTAGCTTCATACGATGAATTTCGTCTTGGGTTTAGCCCAGAGTAAAGCCCATTTGTGCTACCTCCTTACCAAGTTCTGTTAGATGGGCTTCGATCGGTACAAGACTACTGGGTGAGGCCATCAAATCTTCTTTCTATATTAATTAACAAATATCACTTGTATTTATAGACAAATATTGAAATGTTTAGTTTCCAGCAGTCATATTGACCAATGGTCATATAACAGTCAAAACCCAATAGTCTCATTTTTATTATACTCATGATATCCAATGAAAAAAAAATTTTGAGTATAAAAAAATAAAATAACACACAAAATTAGGAAACAAGATTTATTCAAAATTTCGGGTCGTTACAATCTTCCCCCCTTAAGAAATTCTGTCCTCACAATTTTTAAAACTGTGTTTTGAAATTTCATTGAATGTCCCACATCGGAAAAAGAGTCAGTAACACTGTTACTTTAAAAGAAAGAAAAGGAAGTACAATGGTCACCTGAGTTAACCCACACTAGGATTCCATGTAGGAAATCATGAATATGAAGGAGAAAACAAAGGGTCATGCCTTGAGGGAGAGTGATAGAAAAAATTATTAAGAGAAAGTTAACCACGATAAAATCACAAACATATTATGTGTGTAAACGGTCTTTGATTACCTAGTAGGAAACATAAACCAACAATGGTTTTGTTTTTCGTTCCTTTTCATAATTTTGAGGAATTATTTTACTACATAGAGTAAAAACATAAGGAAATAAATCTACCTTCAAGTAGAGTTTCATCATTTAATAAGTCTCTACCAAAACTAATCTTTTCTCCAAAAGATGAGAATTCAAAAACACTTGGTCTCATCAAAAGCACAAGAATCATCTTCTAGAGAATCACAGAATCCACAAAATATTAACTATCTATTTATTCTATCATTAAACATTGTCCCAAAAACAGAAAGGGTAAGGTAAAACAACTCTTCAAAAAGAAATAATCCCATAGGAATGAAAACTTATTTTAAATCGGCAAAGATCCATGGTACTACCCAAAGTTCATAATAGATCATTTCATAAATTACTGTCCTTAAAATTCTTCAAAATAACCCAAACTAAGATTGAATCCCAAATAAATTAAGGACTTGATATCATAGTCTTCCAAGATAAACGTTATCGTTCATCACCAAACAACATCAACCACACCTAACATCTTATAACAAAAGTAACTAACCTAATCATATTTTACCCAAGAAAGGTTAATCATTTACATAAGTAACCTAAATTACTATAAGTACACCTATAATTCATCGATTATTCATTATATAAGTCATCCTTACTCCTCAATGAAAATACCATAGGAATCTATTTACCTTGATCAAATAGGGTTTCCCAGAATAGTGAACGTCTTCCAAAATAATAATCATCTTTTAATCCCCTAATCATCTCTGTCATATTAATACGGAAATCGTCACATTTCCTATCACATTGGTTGTTGGAATATGTTCTTCCATTTCTCTCCATTAACTAAGGAATGAAAGTACAATTAGGGGCTTAAATACTTATCCAATAATCATTAAAAGGAAACTTAAAGCCTATAAGGATAAACTTGTAGAAGAAAAGTATAACTGAACTTTTGATCCCCTAGGTCCTAATCTAGCTTATCCATGATAATATATTCTTATGTGAATCTTTATTTTATTTAATCTTTATTTCTTTAATAATGGTTGATACTAATCTTATTAATTTACCAAAGCATATCCCCTGGGAGTGTCGTAACCAATAGTGCGGAAAGGCCCGTTTTCATGTACCAGTTCCTGTTTGAGTCTATCTCAAAGCGGTATTTTCAGGTATTACCCCTATGTACATCTGTTCCAGAGACACCTCTACCTGCTCGTATCCAGACAATGATGTATTTTCTTGGCAACCCCTTACTCAATACTCACCAAAATACAAGGAAGGTTTCCTATATTTAAATTTTTCTATAGGATTCTTCCAAAAGTTGTCATTTCCTAATTTCCACAAATAACTAAACCATCCTTTGATACCAAATATAGCATCCCTCATTTTTAACACAACAACTTTCATTATATTTTACAAAACCGAGGATCTTTAAGGTTTAGTGTCTTGGAAACCAGGAACATCAAACATGAAAACATAAAAAATTCATCTTAAACCCTTGAAAGTATTCTCTTTATGTTCATCCTAGGTTCATTACTGCATCTCATAACCTGGAGGCATACATCAAAAGAAAGGGTGAGTAGAAGGCCCAGTAAGGGAAATAAGGGGAAACTTTTAACAAGTGAACTTGAGATACATCAACAATGTCATGAAAAATAAATTTAAGGCATGAGAAAGAAATCATGAGGCATTTCATAATAAAAATAAAATATTTCATAACATGATTATGTGGCTAAAACATTTAATATTTACAATCATTTCATTTCACCAAGAGCCATCCCCAAGGTGTCATTAAAAATTAACAAGGTTATTCACCAAGGTATCTGTCTAAAAGGTCATCTCTAGAGAATAAGTCTTTACCCAATGCATTGGAGAGATATATGGGTGCACCCTTGAAATTTATTTATTATCATTTGAGAAACATATATCATAATCAATCATTTCAGAAAAAACCCATATAGCATAAAAGAAATGGGTTTCATTTCATAATCATAACGTTTTAAAAACTGCTTTAAAAACATGATCTTTATGTCACTTTAATCCCACGGAAAGGGATAGTGGGTTTCACGTATGTAAATACCAGAATTTAAAATAGAACATTATTATATATGTGTCAATACCCCTGTAGAAATATGAGCTTTGAGTACTCACTTAATAACATAAAATATTTTTGAGAAAAATAGAGAGGCATTTTGAGACGAAAATTCTGCAGCATAACGGCTACGTTACAAGGTTTTAGAAAATGTTGGAAAGAGAGGGGACATGGGTCACTCCCTCATAAATGATATTTAAAAATAGTATAGGGACATAATATAAAGTATATGAATCATGGTAATGAAATTTTATGGACATAACATTTGAAATGAAAAACATGGAAGTAAGACAAAAATAAGATTTCTCTTATAAAAATTCGGCAGCCTAAGGACGTCACTTAAACTTCAATAAAAATGAATTGAAAAGATCAAATAGGGTCTATCATAACATGAACATAAGAGTTAAGTATGATATATATAGAGGTTATACCCCAACATAATAAAAAGGAACTTGAAAGACTTGACATGAAAGTAGAACTTTGAAAAAGAGAAGGGTGAAAGAATCCCTTAAAAATTCATCAGCCTAACGATGCCACTTAAACATTCATAAAACAAAATGATGAGAGTAAGAGGGGATATCTAATCATATGAACATAAAAGATTGTTATTATATATTTAGGGATCATACACCAACAAAATAAAAAGGAACTTGAAATACTTGACATGAAAGTAAAACTTTGAAAAATGAGAAAGGTGAACGAATCCCTTAAAAATTCGGCAGCCTAACGGCACCACTTAAAACATCAAAATAATGAATTGAAGAAATAAAATAGGGTCTCACATCATATGAACAGGAAAATGGAATTAAGAGGAATATAAAATAACATCCTCTAACACAATAACATAGAGCATAAATGAAATGACTTAAAAAAGGGCATTTGAAAAGAAAGAGAGAGTTTGGATCCCTTACCGTAAAACATAACTCTTAAAACTCAATGGTTGGGAGCTTGAGGGATTGAGGGAACCTTGGAAGGAATTAATGGGAGGTAATGAGACTATAGATTCTTTGGGGGAGAGTTGGGAGTTGACTTGATTATAGGAGGGCTTGGTATTTATAGGGAAAGTGAGGGGACAAGGCATTAATGGCCAAGGGACACCTCATTAGTGGTTTTCGCAAAACCATGGGCTTTCCCATGGTATTGTCCCATGGTATTGGCCACTTGGGACACCTCATACCTTATCTTACTATTAATAAGTCGACCATATTTATTAAATACTTAATACACCATTTAATGATGTCATTAAACACTCGTAACTTAAAAACTGTATTTTCACTATTCATCGAAAATTCAACTTTCTCAGAAAATCCCAAAATTTCACCTTAACCAAATATCGATAATATGATTTCAAAAATGATATCCATTTAATAAAAATAATTTTCTAAATATTTTTAATTTAATTTTTAAATGAATACACTATTCAGCGAAAACTCATTTTTTTCAGAAAAATCCCCAAAAATTACTTTAACCTAATATCGATGATCTGAGTTCAAAAATGAAATCCATTTTCTAAAAATAATTTTCTAAATATTTTTAATTGTATTTTTAATTAAAAACCACTATTCACCCAAAAAATACTAATACTTGACTAATAATTTATAAAACCGTTATTTAACTATTTTATTGAATCACATTACTTAGTCATGGTGCCTAGATTATATTAATGCTTTATTTAAGTGAGATTACTAATCTATTTGGTCACATTACTAATCCTAAGCATAAAATCAGTATTAATAATTTACTATTCATCAAATATTATGTTGATCTTAATAGACTCTAAATTTTGTACGGAACATAATTGTAGAAGACCATTTTTTGAAAATCATTAAACATTTTTAATTATTTTAGGTTTAAATAATCATTTTTTAAAATATCCTTTCTCTAAAAAACAAAAAAAATATGCATACTATATTTATCAGGAAAATTGGAAATTCATAAACGTCGTCATAAGAAGATATCAAAATTATTATTTAAAACAAATGATTACACAAGGTAGTTACGGTCTCCTTACATAACCCCTTATCACACCAGCATAGGACCTAAGTGTAAGGTGTGCTAAGGTGAGAGAATCCGAGGGAGGCTCAACCAACATCGCACGAGGAGTAATTTCTATCAGTTTGAACTTCTCGCGAAGGCTATTCCGTTAAATCTTCATACAATGATGTTCGGCTTGGGTTTGGTCTAGAGCAAAGCCCATTGGTGCTACCTCCTTCCCAAGTTCTGTTAGATGGGCTTCGATTGGTCCAAGACTACTGGGTGAGGCCATCAAATATTCATTATATATTAATTAACCAATATCACTTGTATTTAGAGAAAACTATCAAAATGTTTAGTTTCCAGCTATCATATTGACCAGTGGTCATATAACAGTCTAAACCCAACAGTCTAATTTTAATTATACTCATGTTATCCAATGAAGATGTTTTGTTGAGTATTAAAAAAATAAAATAACACAAAAAATTAGGAAACAAGATTTATTCAAAATTTCTTGTCTTTACATGAGATATATACATATCAAAAGAGTTTGAGGTATATTTTTTCATAGAAAGAACTCAACATGAGAAAAAATCAATGGATTGAACAACTCTAGGATTATAATTACACAATACACTACCACCTGGGAAAAAAATTATGGTGGAAGATTCTTTTAGAAGAAAGGGTCAAGGATTTCCAAACAAAACAAGGGTTGAAAGGGATCCTATGTTCATGGATCAAGTAAATATGGATATGGTAATAAACATGGAAGGTGAAAAATCAATTATTTTTCAAATAGATTCCAACCCATCATTAATAGAAATGATAAAAAATTCTTAAGAAAATGATGAGGAATTTCAAAAGAGAATTAAAGCTATGACTGATGGGAGATTGATGGACTTCGAATATGAATATGGAATTTTTAAATTTGGGAAGTGACTTTGTGTTCCCAAAATACTTGATCTATAAATGAAAATTTTGGATGATGCTCATAGATATAATTTATCCAAACACCACGGTATTGATGAGATGTATAGAGAATTGAGGGAACATTTTTGGTTGGACAACATGAAGTGGGAGATTGATGATTTTGTGTCAAGATGTATGGTTTGACAACATGTGAAGGAAGGAAGACAACATCCTAGAGGATTCATGAAACCACATCTCATACTTGAGTGGAAATGGGATGATATTACAATGGGTTTTGTTAAGGGGATATCAAAGACTCCTAGAAGGAATGATGCAGTGTGGGTCATTGTTGAATGTATTACGAAGTCATCTAATTTTCATACTATAAGGGATGATGTATCACGTTAATTTTTATAAAGAATATATATTAATGATGTAATAATATTGATGGGGTGACCTTATCAATTTTTTATGAACGTGATCTACATTTTACATCAATATTATGTAAAAGTATTTAGAACGTCCTTGATACTGAACTTTCTTTGAGCACTGCAAACCACCCTCAAATTGATGAAAAATCTGAATGAAATATTCAAACAATGTAATACATGTTTATATCTTGATAATATTACTTTTAGGTTATGTGGGATCATTATTTACCTTTGGTATAATTTTCCTATAACAATAGCTTCCATTCGAGTAATCAGATGGCACCACATGAAGCGTTATATGGAAAGAGATGTCACACACCAACTTGTTGGAATTTGTTGGCGAAAGAAAACTCATAGGCCTCGAAATTGTTTGGGAATAAATGGAAAATGTGATAATTATTCATTACCACATTAAAGCTTCCCAAATTAGATAAACATGTTATGACGATAATCGATGGAAGGATTTGGGATTTCAACTAGGATATCATGTTTTCTTAAAGGTATCTCTTTTGAAGGTTGTTATACAATTTGGTAAGAATGGAAAATTGTGACCCATGTATAGCGAACTATTCAAAATTATAGAAAAAATTGTAGTTGTAAATTAGCATATTTAAATTCCACCAAGTGTCTTCAATGATAATGATGTGTTCCAAGAATCAATGTTGAGATGGTACATGTGAGAACCAATGCATGTACTCACCTATGAAGAAATAGAACTGGAACCTAATTGGTCTTATCATGAAGTGAAATTCGTGAATCTTAATACCAAGGAACATGTGTTGAGAAACTAGCTGACTCACCTGGTAAAGTATCTTTGGAGAAAAAGTAAAATGGAAGAGGAAACATGTGAACCTGATGATATTATGATGAAGAACAACATGAAACATGTTATGCAGTAATATTATAGATATTTCATGGAAGAAATTATTTGATGTATGGAATAATATAACACCCCTATCTTCCAGGGTTTTCTTCTCTTTGAATAATGCAATAACATTTTTGTACACAAATGCAAGCTCTAGCACACCATGACCAATCAAACATGCCATTTAAAATGATGCTATGAACAGTAGAACAAATGTTTTGAAATTTTATGAATTTTATTTTTCAATATGGACTTCGTTTTTGTATTCGGAATATCAAAATTAGTTTATGGTCAATTGTTTGTATTTTTTTAAAACATTCAATTTTTTATAAATAGTGAAAACACTCTGTTATTGTTTAAAACCAACATTTTTTAAATAATTATTATTTTTATAAAAATTTATTTTAATATCAAAATAGATACATAATACCTATATCTGTCCAATTTAATTCATTCGATTCAATTTATAAAAAGATTTGATATATAAAAATTTATTGAACTATTTAACACCTATCACCCACCTTCATGGAAATTTTCAAATTTTAATATGGATAAATTTTACCTCTTCTGTGAATTGAATTAAAAAATTCTGAATGAAATGGTTGTCATTAGAAAGTAAAATGGGATTCAGTAGGGTAAAAATAATTTCTAGTGAATAGTAACTTTTGAATTTTATTTATAGTGGTTAAAAGTAAATAGGCCCTTAAAGGTAAAAATATTATTATAATATTATAAAATTTCCCGAATACATGTCCTATTTATATTAGATAGTTTTTTTCAGCCAAAATAAACTTTATAACAAAAATAATATCCTTTTTCGTCCATTTCGGTTAGATTAGGACATTTATTTCGTTTTATTTAAAGAAGGGCTAAAAGTCTTATATTCAAATATTAAAAACTAAATGATTTTTAATATAGAATTATAAATAAGATATTTTCAACAATAAATATCATTCGGAATCTAAAAAGATTTCCTACATCATTTTTTATTATTTATAATTTTTTTACTTTAAATAATTAACTTTTTAAGGAATAATGATGATGTGGTTATTAACATATTAATGAAAGATTAAAATAGTTGATATTATAAATATTAAAATATATGTAAATTGAATATTTTGAATCCATCCTTTAATTTTCAAGGATAATATGAAATATATGTGTTGATTCAATCAATTGTTTCGAATTAATATTGTAGTTATGACATTCAGAAAATCCAATTAGTAAATAGTGTCAAAGTGGACATAAATGAGAATTTTTTGAAAAATAAAATTTTATATATTTATACAATAGTCTTAAAAATATTATATTCGACCAAATGACTTGGATAATGTTAAATATGTCATTAATTAACCAAATTCAGTTCGATTGAATTTTTATAGTCTGTTTATTAATCATATAGTGTAAGAATACAAGAAGACATGGTTAAAGTTACATTATTTAACTAAAAGTTAATTCTAAATGATGAGGTTATTATGGGGACCTAAAATTATAAAAAACCCACTATTTTATAGTCTTTTGACCCATACCCACCTTATAATATGAATAAATACAATTGGAGATATTATTAAACGAAAATGATTTTATAATAAATTAATATTTCAAGAATTTCTTAAAGTTCCCCTCGCCTCTCTTATAAAAGGGTTCTTCCCCTTCCCTTAAATTCAAACCTCAAATGCAATGTTTCTCAGCCAACCCCTGGTAAAATATCCTCCCAACTACCCTAGAATAATCCTAGAGGCCATAATTTTATTGAAAATCCATTTTAAGGAGCCCTTTTGTTCAAATCAAAACGAATCACCCAAAGAAGAGGTAATTATTATACCACCTCTTTCAACATTCTTTTCTTCTTCCACTTATACTTTCAATGTTTTTTCCATTAAAAAATAATGAATCTAGTAATATATATATAATGTGAATTTTATATAAATGTGGTACAACCATATTTATTATTATATCCATCTTTTGAATGATAAAGTAATCATACGTGTGTATGTACGGCTTACCGTCTCCACGTCGTGGTGTAATTTTTTATTCAAAAAAATTATTATTTAGAGGGGTATAATAATGAGTATAATTTATGTAAATAATATATATATCATGTTAATTATTCTTTATATATAATATACCATTCAATTACAAATTATTTCACCATCAATATAATGATATTGTCGCACGTGCATACATATGGCTTACCATCTCCACGATGCGATGAGATTTCATTCCCCATCATAACCATTCAAGAATAATTTCAATTTTGGGATTTAAAAAATATTTTTTTGAGAACATAATTTCATTATGGATATCAGTAAAAAACATATTACACATAAGATCATTACTTACATAAAAAATCATATAAAGAAAAAAAATCTGTTAACACCCGAAACAATGATACTTCTGGAATATTAATAAAAATTCATTTTTAGAGGTTAATATTTGATATCATATTTATGTATGTAGTTATTTTATAATTTGATAAAAATGAATTAACCATTTTATAGGAAGTTAATATACCCTCAACTATGGAAATGTACATGGAAAAGTTTAATTTTTCAATCTCTTTATTATCCATGGATGTTTATATGTATGTATCTACAAGGAATTATTTTTCACCCACATCTGTGATTCATAAAAATGTATTTCAAAACATTATTACTATTTCCTAGACTATTGAATTATTTTATTTATACAAATATTTTAATTTATATACTTTGTTTTGAATGAAATATTTCTAAGGTTTTTGAAGCAAGGTACTTTTGACCTTTATGATAAATTATTGAAAGAATGTATTTTAAAATTATACGCTGGGTGAAGCTATTTTATGTAGTTATAGAACCATCAAAGATTCCCTTAAAACCTTATAATAATATTTTAAAAATAAATATTTTATTTATTTTTAATTTATTTAAATGTATGAAGAGATAATTCACTCAAATAGTTTTTGGATTGATCTCATCGGTGTGAACATACTTTTTTGGATTTTACACTTTTTATTAAGTTGATTTATTATGAAAAAATATTCCATATAGTATTATTGGTTTTGAGATATGTTTGACTATGGGTGTGCAATTTTAATACAATCCACGGTTTATTGTATAATTATTAACATTTCGTATGAATGCTTTAACACGAATGTTTATGTTATGTTTCATCCTTTTCATATAAGGAATGCATTGGATGTAGTATGTGATGGGAGGGGCCTTCTATAGACCCTTGATGCATCGGTAGGTCTCATAAGACATTATAGTGTCTCAGAACAAGGATTTGAAAAAAAAAATTATTTACTGTCTTGGAATGAGGCCTATACTATGTGGTTATGGTGTCCGACATTATGTATTCCATCATTATGAAATTTGAAATTGATATAAAATGTGATTATTCGACAAGTAGAATTTCGAAGGGAACAAATAAATGAAATTATATTATTTATCGTGTAAATATTATGAATATGTTTATGTTCAAAAGGATTCTGTTTTAGTCTTGTACATTTATATAAATGATTATTCTTATTTATGATAGTTTCTTCTTTATTTCTATCCTCACTGAGCATCAGAGCTCACCCATTTCCAATGTTTTATTTTTTCTAGGATACAGGAATGTATATTATGACTGAACTTCAGGGATAGGTTAAGGGATATGAGTGTGTTTTAAGGAGACCTAATGTTTTTCATTTCATTTCATAATGTAATGAAATTTTTTTATGTATCTAATTCATCCATGGATTCTTAACTTATAGGTCTTATAACACTTGAATCTCTTGTGAATATGAAAATTTTATGTAGTAATGCACTGTCTCTGGGAAGCTAGAGTCAGGGAAGTGCATATTTATTATATCATTTAATGTTATTATTTCAAGGGGATTATGATTGAAGATTTTCAAAATATGAGAAGGAATTGTGTTAAAATATCAATTATTTCAGGATTGTTTATGTTCAATATTCTCTTGTAATAAATAATGAGATATTATTTTCCAAAACCATGTATAAATTTTTATTGAATCATTATGAATTTGATCCAAATTATTAATTTAAATTTCTAAAAATATTATTTTATTAAATATAATGAATTATTATTTTAATTATTACTAATCATTTTTTACTTGTAGATTAATTTTATTAAAATAAAAAACTTGGTTATGATTTTCTAAAGGATGATATTTTTCATATGACACATTGAATGAGAGGATAAAATTACACGGCTATAAAATGATATTGATTAATGTTCTCACAATTTAACCCTTTAATTACAAGTCTATTGTCGATGTAGATTTCATCATGTTACACATGGTTGATGATGTAGTTTATTCTTGAGAGATCCTCTTTGAATTTTATCCATTGAGCTATCAGCTTCCATGAAAATTGAGCATCAAAAGTAGCATATTATTGAACAATGGTAATTACCAAACATGTTAGTTTAGGATTCCCTCATGAATCTCCTTCATTATTGAACATGAGTCAACCAATGAATGGAGAGTTACAAATAATTTCACATTAACATTTGGATGAATGATAATACTAACAACACCCTTCAATTTCATTGTAGAACAAATAAATATTTAGTTATTATAGAAACCATTTTTTTGGTACATTCCTCTCATATGTCAACCATAATTTGAGGTGTTTCCATGGGGACATTCAGTGTTTTTTTCAAGTCATTATTTGTTCGTTCATAACCAGATAAAGTGAACAAGCTAAAGAGTCATTCTCTTCCATATCCAAGACTTCACAAATGATTTGAAAAAAATGTTCCTTTCTAAAATTTATTGTATTCTTAAATATAGTTTTCATTATATTTTTTAATATTTTACAATTTCTTAAAAGGAAATTTATCGATGTTGTACGAATGGTATTATTTTTAATCCCTCTTTAAAAATGATTTTAAAAGAAATTTTATTTTTAACGTATCTCACATGAAATGAATTTTCTACCCCTATGTCCATTATTATTATTTTAAATTAAATTATATGCATCCACCATTGACTACAATGAATGTTATTTTCCAAATATTTTGTGATTTTTGTTGTTTCTATGATTTATTTGGGTAATGAAATTTTTATTTTACTCAAAAATATTTTTAATAAACTTTTATTGGTATTTGAATTCATCAACATAAAAAACCAAGATTTTTCATATCCTCCACTATGGATAAATTGTAACTATACCATCATAATTCATTAACATCAATGATTATGAATATTTATAAGGGATTATTATATAAGGAGTTACTTTTATATGGGTAAATCAGGTTTCAATGAGAATTATATTATACCCATATTTTGCAAATGATTATTATATTTCTAATAAATTTTTAGGGAACTCATTTTGTTTCTAAGGGAAAACAATATTTCAAATATATTTTCATTGAACACATTTATTTTATACAGTTTATTCATGTTATTAAAAGAATAAATATTTTGAGTTTTTTATGATGAAATACTTGTTTGATGTATTTTTTTTGTTATGAGGTTCTTGGAATCTTTTTATGAGGGTTTTATCCCCATTATTTCTCAAGGGTGTTTGCAATATGGCTTATATGACTTGGTTCTCTGAATTATAGTTCATGAATAATTGGCCATATCATTTTCCTTAAATGAAGGGTGATAGTAATTATAGCTCTACAATTACATGAATAATGTCATGACCCGTCTTTCAGGGCCCATGTCATGACTACCCCATTCCTTCCTTCCATAGGCCAGGGGATGGAGACTATAACAAATTGGGAATATCCCAAAAGGGATGGAATTTTCAATTAATCATGTACACACAGACAATGATAAAAATCCAAAAAATGTACACAATGTAAACCAAAACTATCACTAAGACAAATACTTAGAGTAAGGTACAAAAAAGTAAAAATGAGAAAAAATACAGTCCCAAAACCACAAAGGAATGTAAGAAAACCACTATCCATCCACTAGAGACCCTACCAGAAGTGTAGGTGAAGGGTAGCTTCCTCTTGCTATAGAATTATTCATGTATGTCCCATCTTGATGAGAACCATTAGGTCTCGGGCCACCAAGGTCTCTATCAAAGCTTGCATCACCTACATGATACATGACACGTGCAGGTGAAGCATGTGCCAGGGAGAGTAACACAATAATCAGTAAGGACCCCAAACCATAAAGAAATGAAAAAAAAATTAAAACCTTAAAGCAAGTCCACAAATAAATTACACAAAGTAATGACATCTCACACCTTGTATAACTCAAGATATTGACTGTAATATTACCAGTTGTAAAGATTAATATTATTTTACTGTATAGGGAATCATCCCTGATTATTCACATTTGTTTACTCGGCCATTGGACCACAATGGTCAACTCCTCTACTGGACCATGAAGGTCAGCTCGATGACATTTCCACAATGGTCTACTCCTTTACAAGTCCAATGTGGTCCATTGAGCCACTGGACCACTGAGGTCCTCATAGTTATATGACCAATGAGGTCTTCTCATGTACTAGACCAATGAGTTCCTCTCTTCTACAGGGCCACTGAGTTCAAACTCATCATATCCTTTGGGTCACAACTAGTCGTAGGGTTCCTTCTCTCCAATGTCCATGATTCTGGATGAAAATACTCTTCATGCAATCATTCATACCTTGAAGGATACTAAAAATCATAGATAGTATACAAAATAGACAATATAATTGCAAGGGATCATTCTACCGAAACAGTGGGTTAGTTGGATGCTTGGTCTGAATGTTGTTGACTTTTTAGAGAATAGGTTCAAGATGAGTCTACACCGAGTCTGACTTGGTCGGACCGACCTGACCAACCCGGCCTAGGGACCCGTATGACCAGACTCTTTTCTATCGATCGAACCCGACCTCGTTGGGTCTGGACCATCCCTATTCGGCGAGGTCCAGTGGCTAGGGCTATTGGGACCTACTGAACCCATCCATATTTGGCTGTTGTTCTATCCCTCCAGGTCACCCAACAACCCTTTTATCATCCAGTCTGGTCCGACTTAGTCTATCGGGTTCTGACCAGTCAGGCTACCTGGTGGTACAGTTTCACATCCGAGCCTCGCCTCTTAGGCTTTCCAACTCATCTCAATATTAGACCACCCAACAACCTTGTTTAATGCATTGGGTCATCCCACATATTCTATAAAACATGGAACCATCCCAAACGCCAACTGGCATCTAGTTCACGCAACAATTTGACCCACTAAGGCTAGATGCATCCCTCCACATGTAGTAAAGCATGGAAAATGTGCCAGCACATGTCATGCCCCACCATGTGGGATACTCCCTTTGACATAGTTCCTGAACAGTACTGCGCTGCTGCAACGTCATGCCCCTGATGGCTGCGGCCTCTGCCACCTTGGTGTAGCACGTTCTTCCTACGGCTTCCAGATGTGTCGGCACACAGGTGGTTCCTTCGACATGCCACCAGACATACTATGGAGGACCATTTTATGACACGAAAGGACCTCCATAATCTGAGTATTTTTATCATCAGTACTAGGGGATCAAATTTTCCTCGGCGTCAGTATAGGGGTTCAGTAAAAAAGAACACAAGTATACCCACCATAGATGGATTCATACATTGTTGCTATCGGACTGATCCATCCATCATAGAATTAATAAAAAGGATTGACAGAGGTTTAAGAGTGTAACATTGATAAAATTTTACATCTATCCCTACATTAATAACCCATTCCCACAAAAAATGACCCAAGGATCAACCTATTAGTCAGCTAGTCTATGTTAATTGATTTATAAATTTTTAAAGGTAAATAAAAAATCACAATGAATAAACCCCAACATAGATAATGTTTTTGATCATAGGGAGGCTTCATCGATAAATGTTTTCCACCATTAAAGTCCTCATTCTTTTATAGAGGCTGAGATCTCTCGAAGAGTAGGGGAAGTGCTCTAAATTTTTGGATCTCCTCTTTAGTCATTCTTCATTCATCTAAGGTGATCCCCTAGATATTCAAAATTATTTCCAAGATCCTTCTATGATCTCCAATTCATTTCATCCCATTAAATTGGGAAATCACATTACAATACTGATCTTACACTGAGTCATCATCCATATGATATATCATTTATGAAACCGCATTTCTATTAATTTTTTTAAGTGTCGTTATGTGTCTTCATTCTTAAATGAAAAATTTTTCTCATCACTATTTTGCAACAATACAATTCTTGATAAAATAGATTTTTTTAGATTATACTATTTTCTCTTAAAACAGTCGATAATTAAATTTTATACATGACCTCTACCAACAAATATTTGTTCCTCCTTAAAGAGAACATACCATTATGTATTCAATAGTGGTGTTGGATATTCAATCTGAGTTATCCATTATAAATAATAGGGAATCAAAAACAATATAATCTATTTTATTTATTTTATTTTATTTATATTTACTTCCCAAATAAAACATTCATTGTCTTCCTGTATCGGCCAATTTAAGGCTCCATCTATAGAAATAAAACTGTCACAATAACAATGGTGATCTTATATTTTCAATCTGAGTTACAGTAATGAGTATTAAGGACATGAAATATGAAATAATCTAACTTAATTATTATATTTAAGGTTATTAGTTTTTAAGTTTTTCTCACTGGAGACCCACATCGACAAAACATATGTCGCGACAAGGGTAAACCTACTTCTATGAATTCAATGGTGACCACATATTTCTGATCTAGGCACCCATATAATAATTATACAACAATTTTTGGAAAACTACGAACACCTGATACTTGAAAGTTAACATTTTGTTGATAGGTCATTCCAAGCACTCTGATCCCCACTATCGCATGTTTTATTAGGGGCACATCTTGAAATAATCCCATATAATTAAAAAAATTACACTGAATTATGGGATATTCCATTACCCATTCCTTTAGAAATTTTCCTCCTTGATATCCAAAATAATGGATAATAAAAAATATAGGGGTACTGAGCACGAATCTAAATATCTCAATCCCAAATTATCTCATAGATATTATTGTACTTCTAATGATCAATAAACAGAGGAAGAGACCATCCATGAACGATCATCTCCTATCAATCCTCCATATCCACCAGGTACTCTGTGAATATATCCACATAATCAATCTCCATATTTCAGTGGTTGATGAAGTTAAAAGGTTCATGCACATATCTACATAGTTTTGATATGTGGAATACATCATGAACCCTCTATAACTATGGTTTTAGAGACATCTCGTATGATACCTCACCTACTCTGCATAGTATAAGAAGAGGTCTTATGAACCTTAGAGAAAACATGACACCTTGGCCAAATATTCACATCCTATTCATGGGGAGACCAATATGAATATGTTTCCCCCCTACTCAAACTATAAGGGACTATATCTCTTATCATCATTGGACTTATGTCGACTTGGTGTAGTCGTTATCCGCTATTGTATGACCTTCACCTTATAAGTGGTATTTTGTACCATATCGGGACCCACGAGTGATGAAACCCCTACTTTTTTTCAACATAATAGTGACCTGCATGGTCATCTTTACAGTTCCTCAAATGATTTCGTACAAATGGTGGAATGATATCTAGTTTTGTGAGAAAAATCCACCAGTGATAGGTGGTCCTCCCAACTATGAACAAAATCATGAACAAAAGCACTATGAAAGACCTAAATGGTTTGTAACGTCCTCTCCATATCAACATTATTATGTGGGTTAAAGGTTGTGATCATGTGTATCTGAGTCCAAAACTCATCCTACAATCCATTTAGCAACTAGAATTTAATTCGTGTATCATGATATGAGTCAATCGTAGATGGGAATCCATGGAGTAGAACTATCTCCTTAACTTTTATATATCCCAAGCTATCTACAGAACCCTAATGATGAATGGGTAGGAATTGGACTGACTTTGTGAGATGGTCTACGATAACCTAGATGGTATTGTTTACCATATATGTATGTGGTAATCCCATCACTATGTCCATTTATATTCCATCCCACAACCACTCTAGAACCTTGAGGTGTTGTGCCAAACCTTCCTGGACATTTTCCTCATCTTTCACTTTCTGAGACGTGTGGCATCTCTAGACAAACTCTGCCATTGTATTCTTCATCCCAAGAAACTATTACGAATGTCAGAGGTCCTATTACATATTCTCCAAACAAGGATGTACCACCAAAGTGTATGTACAGAGCTACCTCAACACCTCCCCATGAAATTTCCATTGGAACTATGATGTGTCCTTTAAAAAGGATGAATATACATCAAGGGGATTCCCTATCGACATCTAGGAATATGTAGTATCACATCTGGAATCTTCGAGTTGCACTTCAATGGCTCATTATAAAAGTAGAGGGGAAACTACAATCCTTTGATTAATAGATGTCTCCTCTCTTTCCATGAAGGATATCTGATGTGAGTAAAATTTCACTATGATGGGTTCAGTAGTTGTGAGCTCAATCTCTTATTGAGAGTATCTTCCACCAAGTTCCCCTTCCCAAAAGTATAGACTATCATGAGATCATTGTACGAGAGTAACTCTATCCAAAATCACTATCTTAGATTCATATCATTTTGTTAAAAGATATACTAGTTAATATTGTTGTTAGAGTAGATGATGAACTATTCTACTACTGAGGTAGTGTCTCCTCATCATCAATACAAGGACTACCACTGCTACCTCATGATCAAGGTGCTCATCAATCACTGTGTTAATTGCTTAAAATCCTACATGAACCATTCCATCCATGTGAAATAAGCCATTAATAACTGTTTGATGGGTGTATCGTCCCTCTATTAGTGGGTGTTATCTCTCCATAGCAACATGGTAAAAGGTTTGGTAATCCACACATAACCTCTAACAGTGTGTCTTACAATGACATTCATATAACCTCATTTTTTTAATTCTCTATGAAATCCATCTAATATAATAATGCTGATATCGTTTCCATCATGGGGGATATAATGAGAAAGAAATCCGCATTATCTACCACTACTATTGGGAAGTAAAAAAATCAAAACAACCACTACCCCATGGGTAAGGTTGGACGACTCATGTGTGATTAGCTGCACCCACCTATGCATGATTTTATCCCTTGTTGTATTGAAATCCTTCTTCTCTATCCACGGAAGACCCCATTCAAACACTACAGATAGAACTCATATTTTTTACTAGAATAGTCAATATGAGAATGTATTGTGGACGACCAATCCATCCCAAAACCAACATTGTAAGGCTTCGATGCTATAAAAAAGAGATTCCAAACAAAAATCTCACCTCATGGGTAATATCACACCATCGTCATAAATGTGATTATCGTGTCTCCTATCTTAGGTATCTACAGATGTCATGGTCAGCGACAAAGTGGGTACCATGGAACATATGTTCATTATAGATCTCATGGCTGGTCTCAGCCCGAGGATGACCATAGGGAACCCTAGCGAAAATGCATCCATCTGGGAAGCAGTGGCCCAATCTGTCACTAACAGGGATAACATTTGTCTTGAATGGATCCATTACGGGGATGAAATTTACATGGACATTATGAATCTCAATCAAGAGAGCACTCCCGGCCCTGATGGGTTTCCTGGATCTTTTTATAGGGATGCATGGGATGTGGTTAAGGATGATATCAATATTGTTGTTCAGGACTTCTTTCGGGGAGGTAGCCTTCCGAGGGTTGTCTACACTACAACCATGGTTCACACACCGAAGGTTAGAGACCCTTCCTCTCTCTTGCACTATAGATTGATAAGTATGTGTAATTTTCCCTATACGATACTGGCTAGTATCAAAAACTTGAGGCTATCCAAGATCCTTCCTCAGTGGACTTCTATCTAACAACATGGGTTTGTTAAAGGTCAGTCAATACAAGGGGCCATTGGCAAGGCTCATGAGCTCCTGAGGGATATGAACACAAAGATTCATGGCTTGAACTAGGCTATCAAATTGGATTTGAATAAAGCATATGACTTAATGGAGTGGGGTTTCATTAATAGAGCGTTTTCAGAAATGGGATTCTCTCATAATATTGCAGACCTCTTTTTCAAATGCTTCAGCTCCTCCTGGATGGCTGTATCCTTAATGAGAAAGACCATAGTTTATTCAAATCCAAATGAGGGCTTCAGAAGAGAGGCCCAATCTCTCCCAGCATCTTCTTTCTTTCACAGTACATGATTAACCGCATCATTAGTAGGGGTCTATTCAATGGTGACTTACTCCCTTATCACAGAAAGTTGAATCTTCCTCTAATTTCTGACTTAATTTTCATGATTGACACATTGATTTTCATTAATGGTGGAAGGATATTTGTTAACAGTATTGAAGATGATTCTAGAAGATTATTGTGACTGGAGTGGTAAGGTAATCAATAATGATAAAAGTAATATGTACATCTCTAACAAGTGTCTTCCTAGAAGAGCATCCTCCATTTTTTGCAGGCTTGAAATGCGAAGTGGATCATTTCCCATAGATTAATTGGGAACTCCAATTTCTGTAGGGAGACTCAGGATTCGTGACTATGATCATATTGTAAGTAAAATCAAAGGGAGGATTATCATCTGGAAGAATAGTTTACTTTGGGGGGAGGATTAACCTGATTAAGAGTGTAATGTCGTCCATTCCCATGCATGCAATGGCCTCCACTTTTGTACCTAAAGGAGTTATCAGGTTTATAGACGTGATAATTGAAGGCTTCGTGTGCAATTATTTTTCTGAAGGGAAACACCACTGGGTTTCGTGGGAATGATTTTCAAAGCCCATCTAGGAAGGGGGAGTTTATGTGACGAGCCATAATTCAACGCTGCACTGCATGTATGCCAAGCAGGCATGGGTAGTCATCGAAGGGAAAACACTATAGGGAAATCCAATTCCCACAGCTGGGTGGAGGATGAGTAGAACACTAGCAGTACTGAATCCCCACCCTATTCCAGGATCTACCCACTCATAAACAGTCTTATTGGATATTGGGGGAGGGAATGCTTCTCCTTTGGAGGCATAACTGGGTTGGCACTGTTCTTGGATTTCCAGGCTGCCCAACCCCTTGATATCATTAAAGGATTCTAGCATTCACCCCTATATTATCAAAGTAGTGATGGACTCAAACCAGCAAGATATCCTTAGTTGGATTGTTATGAACTCAAACCTCGACACCTGCATTTTCACTGAGTCCTCGTCGAGGTGATTCTTTACCAAGAATTACCGCAAGCTATCATCTTTGAACGAACCTCACGATACCTGGAACACCACCTCTTTGTGCAAGAAGATCCCCTCCAAATACAATTTTCTTATATGGAGGATCAGAAATTGTGCTGTGTTGATGGATGAAAAAGTCAATAGGGAAGGGATTTGTCTGGCCTCCAGATGCCACTACTGTCGTAACCAGTGGGAAGAGATCACGATTTATTTTTTCTTTGAAATCGAGTAGGCCCAAAGTGTTTGGTCTGCCTTTGGATCCCTCACGACATTCTCCAATATCTCTCAAGGTGGTGCTTCATTTATGGAAAATTGCTTCCACGGGATGAACCTTCCTGACATGGAAAAGATGGTGCGGTCTATTATTTTCAGTGCGGGGTGCTGGAGGCTATGGCAAGCAAGGAACCAAGCCTACTTCGAATGTGTCATTCCCATTGGGAGGTACATTATCACGAGCATGCTGAACCTATTTCTGGACCTAGTCACGCTCATCCAAAACTGGCGAGAGGCTCTCTCCTTGAAGCTAGTACAGGTCAGTGATTCTCTAGTTAATAATTCCCGTAACAGGAGTCAGGGTAGTATATTTCCTGGTGCCCTCCAGCCTCGGGCTACAAGATCAACTCTAATGGATCTTGTCTTCCGGGTGATATGAGAGGAGGGGGTGTGGTGAAGGATACTTGTGGTAGAGGGGTGGTGTCATTTACTGCTTTCTATGGGAAGGGAAACCCACTTCAGGAAGAGGCCAGAGCTTACAGCATTCTCCCTTTGCGAACAGAGGAAAATTGTGATCACCCAAGTGGAGAACGATTCATTAATTCATAAAAATTATCTGATTGGTAATGGGAATACATCCTGGTCAGTATCTTACATGGTTATAAAATTTTATACCCTCCTCCACAATGTCATGGTAACCTAAACATGGCGTGAGGGGAATAGAGTTGCAGGCCACCTTGCGAAACTTGTCATCCCCGGCTCCGACATCACCTGCTTCCCATCGATCAATTTACTTAAACCCAAAGGGGTTAATTTGATAAGAGGAGATTCACATGGTTTACATTACTTTAGACCACCCTTGGACCCATGTGCCACATTGTTTCTTGCTTGTATCCTGCTTTGTTTCCTTTTCATTTCCTCTCCTTGTTCCTGTGTCTCTTCTTAAATAAAAAATTTGACGTTATGATGATGAACAAGGTTCATGATAAGAAGGAATGATTATCATCTGTGTATATTAATACAATATCTAGGAGGAGACACATATTGTACTTCAAATCATTTATGGATCCCTTGGGTAATAATCCTTATCTTCATGCAACTTCCCCACCCCCTTTTCCTCCAGCTCCTAATCCTATTGTGGACCACATTGGGGTGGTGGTTGTAATATTTCAACATGTATACCATCTCCAGATTCACTCCCATCTCCTTTTCTATATTATATTCCCTCTTGATTAATTATTTCATGTCACTCTACCTACCCGGGTGTCCCATCCACCATTTCCCTATTACCACAATGGGATGGACAATCTCTAGCAAGATGAACCCTACCGTATTTTGAAAATCATTACCTCTTTCAAGGATGACTGGAATCACCCTATGAGCCTTCATATGTTAATCCCATATCTTGGGTCCACTTTCTCGAATGTATCACATCTCCATGTCTCTTAGATAGATGAAGGTCTCCTTCTTTCTAACTACGGAATTCCACTTGTTGTATCTGTTAATCTAATGTATTTTCAGAAAAAAAAAATTCTATCTATAACCCTTGAATAAGTAGTAATGTACATAAGAATATATCTTGTTTGGATTTCCCATAAAACATCACTTTTAGAGCTCTGAGACCTGAATAACTTGTCGTAACGTATTCATCGAGTACCTAGACTGGTCAGTACACCACGAAGAACACTAATCTATTGTCTTGTCATCTGGCCAAAACTAAAAAAGCTCATGGTATCCCATATCCCTTATATGTTATTAAAAGAGGCCCTTATCATGGGGAGGTTATCATTCTCTATCCACATAAAAGTCACATCATTGTATGATCTGGTAATCTATACCATGTCATCACCCTGCAGATCCAATTAGGATACTCACTACAAGGACAACCAACTAATCTAACGCTTCCCTAACGTGAAGGAAAACTTGGTGACCACCTCAAGCCAATCCTTATCCACCTTTGAGTTAGCCTCACCTTCAGAACCTGTGGGGTATCTATCACTGAAACATGTAATGTGAGATCATCCCATGCATCTGATCTGTCCATACTATGAGTGCATTGTGCTACACATCATGAGGTTGTATAACGGGGACACCACCTAGTGGGTCTGCCTCTGGTAAGAACCCTTATACCCGTCTTGTATCCATGTTGATCATCATCATGATCATGTGGAAGAATATGGATTGTCATTATTTCTGGATTCACATTGCAATAAAACATGATGTACCACGATCAATAGTGTTTCATTGGTGAGAGGACTATGACTCAGATTGATCATGAGAAAACATTCAGAGATGCATGTAACTGTTGTTTTCTAATACTAAGTTGGAATGATAAAATCAGGGTCCTGGTGTATGGATACATTGGCCGCTAAACCAACACTATACTTCCAATCTATAAATCCAAACTCTAAATACCTAAACAATTACCCCATACTAATTTAAAGACTCTTAGTTCTTTTGGTAGAACTAACCTCCCTCTGATACCACTATTTCATGACCTATAGCCCAGGGCCTATGCTGTGACAACCCCAATCCCTCCTTCCGTAGTCAAGGGACTGGTGACTGGCACCATGTGGGAATATCCAAAATAAGGAAGGAATTTTCCTTCAAACTAGTACACATGCACAAAGATCAAACAAAATAATATAAACACTAAGTAAACCACAACTGGAAATGAGACAACAACTGAGAGTACAAACCAAACAGAAAGTACAATGGGTCTAGAATAAAATCACAATACTACAATGGAATGTACAACTATTGTGGACCATCCTCTGAAGACTCTACCTTATGGGTAATATAAGGGTAGCTACCTATATCCATAGAAGTATGATCATATGTATCTTATCATTGAGAACCAACTAGTCCCAAAAAACAAAGGTCTACATCGATGTGTCGATCACCTACACGAGACACAACATGAGTTGGTGAAGCGAGTGCAGGGTTGAGTAACACAATACATATTAGGAAACCCAAACCATAATGGAATAACCTCAATAGAAAACAAAAAACAAAACCACAAAGAAAAAAAAAACAAATAAAAGATACCCCACACCATATATAACTCATGAAATATAATGTTAGATTGTCAGTAAAAAAGATGTAGCATCATTTACAAATAATGTACTCATTCTTGATAAGTCATTTAAGTTCCCTCGACTACTAGAAAACCTAAGTATGCTCAGCTACTAGACCACTAATGTCTCCTTGGATATAGGGCCACTGAGGTCTTCTTTGCAACTGGACCACTGACCTACTGTACCATTGAGGTCCAATGTCAACCCTGATCTTTATTACACACTTAAACAAGATTTATTACATATACGTCACTTGATGAAACATAGAATTCCAATAGGTCTAGTGTCTTTCGGGCTTAGGATCATTTCACAACAACATTGAACATAAAACACACAATATATTTTTTGAAAACATCCCTTAACCGACAACTACATTCCCTCATACATAGCATTTCCATGGATAACTTGAGGACATGCATAAGAAAAGGGTGAGTTATAAAGCCCAGTAAGGTAAATACGATGAATAACAGGAGGAAAACAACACATGTTAGAAAATTGGCATATCATTAGAGCACCAATGAAACATAAACATAAATACATGATAAATAATGACAATCATAACATGTAAATGTGGAAACAACTCTTAAGATTGAATTATCATGTGCCAAGGCCCATTTCCCAAGGAGCGTTAGCATATACTCATTGAATATTAAGCACAAGTAAACTCTAATTGCAATGGAATTATCATGAGTCAATACTCATTTCAAATGACGTATCATGATACTATACATTACCCAATGCATTGGAGTGCTATCAGGGAACACCCTTCTTAAAAATTTCATTTCATCTATAAGTGTTCCACATAGATCATACAACATGGAATCATTCATCATAACTTATTCCATGATAAAATGATTTGGAATACATAAATGAAGAATTATAATCAACAACTAAATTTTCATAAATGTGAATATCCCTGACAAGGATGTGGGCATTTTATTCACTACACAATTACAATGGATTGGAAAATCATGGTGTAATTTCGGAAGCGTAACGACGTGACATAAGAATTCATAAAAAAGGGTTAATGAGAGATAAATGAGTGTCTCGACATATTTTAATCAAATGGAATGTGTGGGGGTCACATAGATACATGTCCCGAAAATTTTGATGGAATATAGATTCATGATTCAAAATAGTTTCATTAATTTAAATGAGGAGAGAAAAATTTCGTTTGGAATTTCAACATTGTAACAAGTTTACCTGGGAGGAATTTTATGAGTGGGAAAGGGGTATCCCATCAATAAAAAATAAATAGGGAAGTATGGGAGTGGTGAGAAACAATACCCCAACATTTATAATGGATATTAAAATTTAATAAAAACTTAATGAAAATTGGAAAAAGTGAGAAATGAGAAAAAACCTTACTTGGAAGCGTGCTTCCAAAGGCTTGAGAGTGCCTTGAGAGAGGATTTTTGGGAGCTTGGAGAACCTTGGGAGGATTCTAGAGAGATAAGGGTAGAGGTTGGAGGAACACAAAATGCATTTAGTGAAGGGGATGTGGGAGCATGGGTGGGTTTATATAAGAAAAGAGATGGAATTCATTATTATTTAGTTTTGTGACACCTCACATTAAACGAATCAAAACCACAAACCATCCCATGGTTTTTTCCCATGGTTTTGACGAAAGGGGAGAGGATAGAAATATTTCATAATTACATTTTCTGAAATTTTTAAAATAATAGGGTTTCTTATGAGGAGGTGAGTCACACAATCAAGGAAATCAATTTAAAAAGACTACATTTTTTATAAGTCTTGGAGGGTCCACTAGGGATTGGTACTATAAAACCAAAAAACCCAAAATCACATTATTTTAATGTAAAAACATATATTTTCCTAACATTATGTTTATATTAATTTATTACATCACTATTTGGTCATTATGATGTCATAAATCACAATATATATTTAAACGATATTTATTTGTTTTCCCAAAAATTCGAAAGTCTTAGAAAATTTAGAAAAATTTACCATTGGATAATTTCGATGTCCTTATTCCAAAAATAATATTAATCATATCTAAATAATTTTATAAATATTTGAATTTTCATTTTTAAAATATAAACCGACATTTATAAAAAAAATCATGGGTTTTGACAGAAATAGCTTTCAAAACATAATAAAAATTTCAATTGCATTAATAAAAGTATGCAATAATTTTTATTTAATAAATAGAAATTTAAAAATAATAATAAAATATTATTAAAATACTATTAAATTCCAAAGTCCATTAATTCTTCAAAATAGATTTCTTAGTTGAATATTAACTAAAAATACTATTTGCGCTTCAAAAACTATTTAAAAATTAACATTAACATAATGAATGAACATTCATTCTAAATAATAATGTACATATTCATAGTCAAAGGATCTTGTTACATAACCCCTTAAAACACTCACATAAGATATTAGGGTAAGGTGTGTGATGGTGACAGACTCTTGGGGTGGCTCGGATAACATTGCTCAAGTGGTAATCTTTATCAACTTCAACTTCTATAGTAGGCAGTTTCACTCAAGATTAACATATTCTAGATTGGATTGGGTTGGTCAAGTGCAAAGCCCAATGATTCATCCTCCATTCTGAGCTCTGAAAAATGGGCTTCATGCAGGGAAAGTCTACTGGAAGAGGCCATCGATACCTTTTTCTGAGTAAATTGGATTCGTTAGGGCCCTATATTTATACTAATAATGTGATCACTGTTAAGTGGCTATATTAGAAATAGTCTGAAATTTTAACGGTATTTTAAAATCCAAAAACATGAATCCAAAAGGTTCAAATGTTATATAAATATTTTACAAAATGAGATATTTAATTATATATAGAGGAATTTCCATTAATGAAATATTGGGTCATTAAAATCTTCCCCCATTAAGAAATTTCACCCTCAAAATTTCATCTTCCCATAGTAAAATATATGTGGGTAACTATGCCTCATCACTCTTTCTGATTCCCATGTCACTTCTTCAAATATGTGGTTTCTCAAAAACACCATGATGAGGGGAATTTTTTTATTTCGTAGTAAATTTTCCCTATGATCTAAAATCGTTACTAGTTGATCCTTATTTGAAAAATCATCTTCCAGATATACTACCTCCGAAGAGTGCACATGTGAAGGGTCTGGTATGTACTTCCATAAGAGGGATACATGAAAGGCAACATGTACTTTGGCCAATATAGGCCGAAGTTCTAGTCGATATGCCACAGCCCCGACACAATCAAGATTTTCAAAGGGGTCTATGTAACTTGGACGTAACTTCCCTTTCTTTACAGACCACATAACCTTCTTCCACAAAGATATGAGATGAAACACATTGTCTCCAACATTAAACTCAAGGTCTCATCAACAGTTATCTACATTACTCTTCTGTCGACTCTGGGCTGCCTTGTTACAGTGATCAATGGTATTCACCTTCTCCAGCATTTATTATACCATTTCTTGTCCATGCAGCGTATGCTCACCGACTTCATCAAAACATGCAGGTGTTCTACACCTCTTCTCAAATAGGGCTTCATATGGTGCCATTTGGATGCTAGAGTGGAATCTATTTTTATAAGAGAACTAAATAAGAGGGATATGTTGATCCCATTCTTCTTTTAAGTCCATTGAGCATGAAATCAACATGTCCTCATGTGTTTGGATAGTCTGCTTGAATTGTCCATCAATTTTAGGATGATAAGTTGTACTAATGTTCAACTCAATATCCAAAGAATGTTGTAGACTCTTCCAAAACATAGAGGTGGATCATGAATATCGATCGTATACCATAGATAGTAGTACTCCATGCAACCTTACAACTTCCTAGATATATATTCATTCCAGTTGATCTAATGATAAATCCTCCTGAACTGCAATTAAGTGCGTAGAATATTTTAGAAGATCCACAACAACCCAGATTGAATTGTTTCCTTTGGATGTCCTCATATTTATATTGACAATGACCATGGTGATGTTCTCCCATTTCCATGCTTGTATGGGTAATGGTTTCAGTATAACCTTAGACTTACATCTCTCATCCTTCAATTGCTCACACAGTAGGAACATTGATGTAAATTTAGTGATCTTTTATTTCTAGTTATCCCACTAATTATGTTATCGGAGATCTCGATACATCATTTTGTTTCCCACGTGGATAGTGAAACTCTAACTATATCCATTAGCCCAAAGTTACTTCTTCAAATCTGAACATGATAGAACACATAATATTTTCCCAAATACCAAAATTCTGTCTTCATTACCATTAAACGCGAAGGATTTACCTTTCCTAATATATTCCACATTATTTCAGAATTCCCACATCATCATTTTGAGTATCCTTTATCCTTTCCAAAAGAGAAGGATGAGAAATCATTTTGGAATGTATTGATGATGTTACCTCCTTTATTATTCCCATGTCCATCTTCATAAAATATAAAATGATTGGATGCTGCTCAATTATCATAAATGATTGAATTCCTAGGTCCTTTCTTCTTATAGAATCTTCCACCTTGTTCGCTTTCCCAGGGTTGTAATGGATTTAGCAGTCATAGACTTTGATCAGCTTTAACCATCATCATTGGCGTATGTTCAACACATTTTTTGTGGATATATACTTGATGCTTTGGTGGTCCATATATATTTCACACATCTCCCCAAAGAGATAAAGCCGCCAAATTATCAATGTGAAGATCACTACAGCCAACTCAAGGTCTTGTGTTGGATAGTTCTGATCATGAACATTCAATTTCTCTAAATCATAGGCAATGAATTATTCATTTTGCATCAACACACATCCCATGCCCTTCTTCAAAGAATCACTAAATACAAAAAAAACTTCTCCAATTATGGGTAAAGTGAGAACGAGCATAGTGATTAGCCTCCTTTTTAACTCCTTGAATCCTTTTCACATTCAATACTTTAGAAAAAATTTACACCCTTCCGAGTTATCTTGGTATGAGGGTTGGAAAATCATGATAAATTTCTCACAATCGTCGATAATATCCTGTGAATACCAAGAAACTACAGATATCTGTTACCGATGTTGGCCTAGACCATCCCCCAATTGCAGCTATTTTTGGTGGGATCCATAGATATCTCATTGCTTGTGATGATAAGGCCCAATAATGAGACCTCATCTAACCAGAACTCAAAATTGTTTTACTTTGAATATATATTTTCGTTTCGAAATGTCTCCAGTATAGTTCTTAGATGCTCCTCATGATCCTCCTTGGTTTTTTAGTATTTCACTAAATCATATATAATGACTACAAAAAATTTGTCGAGGTAATCTATAAAGGCTATATTCATCTAGTACATGATGCTTTCTGGTAAATTGGTGATTCAGAAAGACATTACTATGAATTCATAGTGCTCGTACATTGTATGAAAAGTAGTCTTGGGGACATATTCTTTCTTCACCCTTACTTGATAATACCCCGACAGATAATATACCTTAGATAAGCATTGTGCTCCATGAAACTGATCAAAAAAGTCATCTATTCATGGGAGAGGATACATTTTCATTGTACTAATTTTATTAATATCACGATAATCGATGCAAAGGCGCATTGACCCATCCATTTGTTTAACGAAGAGGACTGGTGCACCCCATGGTGAAGCACATGGGCGGATAAACCCTTTATCCAAATTCTCCTGCAGTTGTTTCTTCAGCTCCTCAAGCTCCACAACATCCGTTATATACGGAGTTTTGGATATTTGTGATGATCCAGGTATAAGATCAATCAATAATCCAACATCTCATCTTAGAGGAAGACCAGAAAATTCCTCGGGAGACACTTCTATGAATTCCCTAAAAATAGGCATGTCTTCAAGGATTTTTTACTCCATGGACTCAATCATCTGAGCTAGATATGCTTGATCATATGGTAGTAATATCCACCCTTGAGATGATTGAGCTAAATAAGATTCATATTCTTCCTTGAACAGGTAAAAAATTGGGGGTCGATTCTCCACATGGAGAGTGATTTCTCTCTCATGACAATTTATGTTGGCTCTATATTTGGAGATCCAATACATGCCAAATTCTAACAGAGGGATTATGAGGTGGTTCTTCGGAATGTTCAATCCATAGATTATGATAGGGGAATAGTTATATTCATGGGATGCAATGATTTCCCCAGTTTCAGTACTCACCAACATCTTCACATCCATGATTTGTGGTGGTGCTATGATTGTTCTATTAAACATTAGGGATATAAAAGAATGCGTAGAAACTAAATCAAAAATTATGTTAGATATTTGTGAATGAATAACCAGAGTAACCTTAAATGCTTCATTGTCGGGGTTTACTTCAGTAGTAGTGATGGAATAAGATCACCTTAGCTGCCTTGGAGGTTATTGGTTGCCTCTGAAAACCCTTGGCTTAGGACACCGATTTACAAGATTCCCTATATTTTTTGCAGTTGTAGAAATGAACTATGCATTGAGGATCAATTGATATGTTCCTTACCCTTGTCAACACTGGGGGTTTTTGTGCCAATAGTTAATAGCCAGGTTCACTTCTCTTCCACGCCTAATGTATTTCCCCATCCCATTCAGGCAATTTCTAGGAGAAAGCACTAGTTGGTGAGTGGAAACCAAGCTTACGGAAAGCACTAGTGATCCGAGTTTTATAGTATTTCATAAAATAATTCAAACATTCAGAAAGCACTAGTCATCTATAATGGCTACAAATTTTTTTTCAAAGACTTGGATCACTAGTGCTTTCCACAAGCTTGGTTTCATCCCACCAAAGAAGTGGTATACCTTGCATTCGGGGGTAATGAAAAATCTAGAGGAATATCATGAATTCCTTGTGTTGTTTTCCTCATATGCTTCAATAGATTCATTTCCATTTTTCTTGAGTGAAAGGAAGTACCTTTCCATCTTAAGGGGGTGGGAGTGTTGAAAATATTAATAAATTTTTTTTTCTGGAAATCCTTCCATTCCAACACCTTGATATCCTCCTTAGTCTTCATATTTTTGATTAAAATAAACCATTGATCAGCTTCACTCTCCATAAAATAAGCATCTAGGATAAACTTCTCTTGTTCAGAACATTAAAATATAGAGAATATATTTTCAATGGAGTTGATCCATTGTACATTGATTGAGGGATCAGATGATCCTTTAAAAGTATGAGGCCTTTGTATCATGATTCTCTCGATATCGACTTGTTATTTCATAGGGGGCGTTGAATTTTCCTCTTGAATCATGTTTCTATTTAAAATGTGAGTTAACTGAGAGAGAATCAAGACAAAGTTTGTGATTCCCTTTCCCTTCTGATTGGGCATCTCATTAGAAAAGTCATCGCATTGATCTTTACATCGGTTGTTAACCCGAGTCCTTCTATTATTGGCCATTGGATAGATGAAAAGTAATGTTATGGGTAACACATAGAGTGTAATCCAAGGACCAAAAAAGGGTTACTTATAAATAGATTATATTTCATTAACATATGAATCTATAGGTTTCAATATATTATATTCACGATCTACTTTCTAACATATATTCATCGGGGATTTTTTTATTTCCTTAGTAATTTTTCATACTAAGATTGTGAATTTTCCAATGCACATCCCCCGGGAGTGTCATAACCAAGAATGAAGAAAGGCTCATTATTGTGCACCAGTTCCAATTCCAGTCCATCTCAAAGCAGTGTTTTTGGGTTTTACCCCTAGGATGCATCTATGGAAGAGCTGCCTTCACTAATCGTCTACAAATAGGGATATATTAGTTTGATAAACCACATACTCAATACTCATCCATACATAGGGATGTTTTAATTATACCTAGACTTTTCTATAAGCAATTACTTGTGTTATCTAATCCTAATCCAAAAAACAAATAAATCTACCCTCTGATACCAACTATGACTACCATGATCATAATTACACACTTAAACTTGATTTATTACATAAAAATCACATGATACAACATAGAAGATCGAGAGGTATAGTGTCTTTGGGGAATATTATCATTACATTAAAAAATAGAACCTAAATCACACAACATCTTTATTGAAAACATCATTTACTAGAATTCAACATTCCCTCGTACATAGAATTGTATAGGATAATATTAGGACATGAAAAATAAAAGGGTGAGCTATAATTCCCAGTAAGGGAATAAACATGGAATAACATTAGGAAAACAATACATGTTAGAAAATAGCCATATAAATAGAGAACAAGATAAAAATAAACATAAAGGCTTGATAAAGCATGATAATTATAACATGGAAATGTGCCAAAAACACATAACATGGTATTAGCATGATCCCAATCCCATTTCACATGGAACATGAGAAAATCCTAATTGCACATATAGAATGATTAAACTCTCATTTCACTTGAATTTGAATGTGTAAACACTCATTGCACATGACATATCATGATACATTACTTTACCCAATTCATTGGAGCGGTACTAGGGCACACCCTTCTTAAACATTTTATTTCATACATAAGTGTGCCACATAGATCATACAACATGGAATCATTCACCGTCATTTATTCTGCGATAAAGGGATGATGATTACATACATGAAGCATTATAATAAATAAAAAAAATGTGCATAAGGGTGGATACCCAAGATAGAGATGTGGGCATGGTATTCAATACACAATGACATTGGCTTGGAAAATCATGGTGCAATATCGACAGTGTAACAACGTGGCATAAGAATTCATAAAAAATGGTTTAGGAAAGAGAAATGAGTGTCTCATCATATTTACATGAAATAAATAATATGTGGGTCATATATATACATGTTCCAACAATGGTAATGGAATTTAGATTCATGATAAAAAATAATTTATTGAATGTGAATGGAGAGAGAGATATTCCTTTAGGAAGTTCAACATAGTAATAGATGTACATGGGGGGAATTTTATGAGAGAGAAAGGGGTGTACCATCATTCCAAACTAAAGGGTATTTAATTTTTACCCAAAAAATTCGACTTTCTCAAAAAATTATGAAAAATTAACCATTGGATAAATTTGATATCCTGATTCCAAAAATAAAATTCATATTATCAAAATAATTTTCTAAATATGTTAATTTTTACTTTTAAAATAAAAGCTGACATTTATTAAAAATTCATTGGTTTTGAAAGAAATATATTTCAAACCATAATAAAAATTACATTTTCATTAATAAAATTATATGATCATTTGTATTTAATAAATATTAATTTAATAATAATAATAATAATTTATTAAAATATTATTTCATTAAAAAATCCATTAATTCATCAAAATTTATATCTAAGTTGAATATTAAATAAAAATTCTATTGGCACATCAAAAATTATTTACAAAATAACAATAATAAAATGAATGAAAATAATTTATACAAAAATTACGTATATAGTCATAGTGATGGGGTATTGTTACATAACCCCTTAAAACACCCGCATAATATCCTAGGTTAAGGTGTGCGATGGTAAAAAACTCTTGGAGTTTCTCGGATAAAATTGCTCGAGTGGTAATCTCTATCATCATCTACTTCTCTTGTAGGAAGGTATACTCAAGCATAACATATCCATGATTGGATTGGGCATGGTCAAGAGAGAAGCCCAAAGATTCCACCTCATTTCCAAGCTCCCACAAATGGGCTTCTTACTGGGAATGTCTACTGGATTAGGCCATCGGTTCCATTGTTTGAGTAAATTGGATTTGTTAAATCCCTATATTTATACTAATCATGTGATCACATATCAACGACTATATTAGAAATGGTCACAATTCATAACGATATTTGAAAATCTAAAAAAATAATGCCAAATATGTTATCATTTTATTTAAACATTTTACATAATAATACATTTATTTATATGAAGAGAAATTTCCATGAATGATAGTTTGGGTCATTACAGGTCCGTTCGGCCACTAGACCACCAATGTCCTCTAGAAGACTTGACAACTGAGATCTGCCATGAAACTAGATTGCTGAGGTCCACCTGGCTACTAGACCACTCAGATCTGCTCGGTTAGTGGACCAATGATGTATGCTCGGATACTAGAACATTGATTATTTCTCTTATATTGGTCCAGCGAGGTCCCGCTTTTCATATCCTCCATGCCACATCCAGCTGTAGGTGACCTTCTCTGCAGAGAAATTGATTCTGAGAGAATAAAATTATTAATCCTTCTTTCATATCTCGAGTACCACTAAAACACACTTAGAGTATACCCAAAGGATATTCTCTTCCCAAAAATCTCAACGCCTCATATAGTGCGTCAATATGATGCCTATTCAAATAGATATTTGGAACTATAGTGAATAGGATCTAGTTGTGTCCTAGCCCATCTAGAATAGGTCGATCCAACCGATGAACCCAACCTAGGGGTCACACATGAAATGACCCGTTTAAGCCGACCAGACATGACTTGGATTGGTCTGGTCCACCCTTGTTTTTACTGGACTAATGGAGAGGCTCATTGAGATTTGATGGACCCATCCAGGATCGATCAGGGGTCTAGACCACAGGGTAGCCCAGTGAACAAGTTCTCATCTGCTCTGGTCCGACATAGTCTTACCTATTATTACTATATGGGCCACAAAGTGGCCCAGATTTCCATCTGTCCTAGCCTGCATCATTGGGCCGACTTTTCTACAGCCTGGACCACCTAGAAGCCTATTTTACAACACTATTCCATCCCACATCAGCAATCCATCTTGGGTCTATCCCAGACTCTCACTGGCATTTGGTTCATGCAATAATGCTACTAGCTGAGGCCAACTACCTCGCAAATTTATCCAACAGGCTTCACAGCTGTAGCCTTAGCTTCCTCCCTCAATTTGTAGGGAAACATGTACGACATACCAATGCAAGCCTCATCCCTCACCTAATTCTCACTTTGTTTGACATGGAACCCGACCAACTCTTCCCTGATGCACCGTTGCTTCCTCCGCGGCCTCAGCGCACCACTGGGGTGCCCCGTCTCGTACCCATGGACATCGTCGATATCGGCGCAACTATGTTTCATTCATTGGGAAATTATACTTTCTCTAGTGGACCATTTTACCATATATGGGAAACTTTTAGATCTTGGGATCATTGCTATCACTCCTATGGGTTCAAATTTTCCTTGTCATTGATTTGGGTTTTCGGTCATAGAGAACATGTTAATCCCCACAGTGGAGGGATTTGTTCTTTGTTTGTGTCGTCCCGATCTCTCTACATTATACTTCATAAACATGTCTGAAGAGGGATTAAGAATATAAAATGGATCAAATTTCCCATCTCTCCTCACATGAAAACCCATTCATATAAGAACATATGACCCGCAAATCAATCTATTAGTGGGTTTGTAAACATTATTTGTTTTATAGTGAAGAAAATGTTAATAAAAAATCACACAGAATAAATACCTACTTGGAGAATAGGTTCGATCAGAGGAAGGATTCATCATTAAAGGAGATTCTTCAATGAAGGACCTTGATCCATCATTGAGGGTAAGATCTATCAAATAAGAGATGAGTTCTCAATGTTGTTGGAGATCATCGTTCAACATTTTTCCTAAGGCAATAGTGATCCTCCTATGATTTAGAGTGATTTTCAAGATCCTACATTGATCTCCAATTAAGGATCTCCCATTAAATAGGGAAATCTTGTTGTGGCATTTCAATTACATTGATTCTTCATCATTACAATTTTTAATGTATGAAATAGAGTTCATTTACTATGAGTTTTCGTATCATTTTTTGGTTTCGTTTATGGATTGAAATAGTCATAAAATCGCATCATTACAGTGAAATAATTTTCAATAAATAGAAGTTTTTAAGTTAAATTTATTTTTCCTTAAAATGTCATGAAATTAACATTTTTTGTTGACTCATTCCAGTCGTGGTTATGTCATTTGTAATGAGAATATTTCATTAAACACTCAACAGTGGATCAGACATTCATTCAATGTTACCGTTTATGAGTTATGAGGATTCAATAATAAAATAATTTATTTTATTTAAATTATTTTAAATACTGTTACTTCCAAAAGTCATCTTTCACAGCCGGCATACATCGGCCGATGTTAGGCTCTTTCTATGGAAATCATGACATCATGATCTCAATTTTGGTCACATATTTTAAATCTGGTATACCATTCATGAGATATAAAAACAAGAAAAATAATTTAATCTTACTTAATTATTTTATTTACAATTAGGAAAATTTTGGTTTTTCACATTGGAGACCAACACTGACAAATCTTAAGTCATACGGAGGATATACCCACTACTCTAAATGTATTGGGGATTTTAGATTTCTAATCATGGTAACCTTTTATGATTTATTCTACTTTTTAGGAAAACATATCACATGTTCTATTTAAAACATATCATTTTTTATGGATCATTCTGAGCATTCTAAGAATCTAAATAGCACTTCTTTTCAATACATAGTCCCGAAATAATTCCATATAATTTAAAGAAAAAATATTAAATTGAATTCTGGGAAATGACATATATTTCTCATTGTCCTTAGAGTAGTGAAGCAAGGTGTTAAACTAGTGGTCTCTTATTAATTTAACTAAGATCCATAAATTTATATCATGATATTAAAATGGTTTATGTTGTTAATGTTCCAAGATACCAACACATTTTAATTATTCATCATATAGGTAATAAATTATTACTCTAATAAAGATTGATATCACATAGATCATGTTTATTGTTTTGGATTATTCTTTCTATTATTATTTAATTAGTACCTGATTCAACTATTGGTGATCCATATACTGATGGGTAAGAATACAATTATTTTAGGATCAAGAACATGGATTATGTCATCAATCCATTATACTATTAGGATAATCCATGAAGGCATTTAATAGGCAATGAATATTTTTATCCCTGTTGATAACTTCATCCCACCCTTCTCATGTATTATTTTTAAGAAAATAGCAAGAGTGGTCATTGATGCATTATATATATTAGTGTTTTATATGGATGATGCGATGAATTAATGTGAAATATGAAAAACATGGTTTTGTTAGATAAATTATCTTTTAATGAAATTGATATTGTTTGTATAACAGTTGGTCATAATTCATTGGAACTATAAACCAATAAAACATTGAGAATATAAGTGATATATTATTACCTATTCAAGTTTTCTGTTCCAAATGGAAATATGTTTTTCACTTGGATTTGAATCAATGATATAAATTTCTAGATTATTATTTCAACACTAGATTCATGAGTGGGGGTTCAGGGTAATTATAAATGTTATTAGAAGTGGTTTTATAAAAAAATCATTAGTGTGATGTTTCCAAATTTTATTATGCTAATATTTATAGATAAAATAATTGGACAATATTGTTATATTTGATGATAATTTCAATGTTGTAGACTAATTTTTTGATGATTTAGGTGAAAATATATTAATGTGATTAATGAACTAGTAATATAATTTTTATCTGGTTGAGGTATATGAAAATATTTGTTATAAAGTGAATTAAAACTGTTATATTTTGTTGAAATATGTTTTATTTTATTGATGTCAATTTGGTTTATATTATCATGAATATTGACATAATTGTTTGAGAACATGTTTTATATTATAGTAGACCAGGGGATTGAATTTTTATTTAGAGACTAAGTGGTTAATATTATTTTCGAAATTGATAACTGTAGTTTTTTTCTTCAAGCCATAAATGGATGATATAAAAATTATGTTTGAAACAACCGTTATATATTTTTTAAAAATTATATTGGATAAAGATTCATTTATAATGGTAATTTTATATTTTTATTAATTTATATTAATATTTAATTCATTATATTAATGTATTATTTCATTATATAAATGATTATTAATTTTGAGAATTTTCATAAAATGTTAAAAAATGGTTATGGATAATTTCTAAAAATAGGTGGAATTGATTTATTTTCTCATTAATGGTTATATTGTATTTTTTAAATTTATTTATGTGATACTAAAATGAAAATATCATCTATAATAGTCATCATTTTGAGATAATGATAAGATTTTGGTGAATAATTATTAAATTAAATCAATTCAATTTATCAATAATTTATATTTATTTATTATATTTTTCTATATGTTTTGAAAGTCCTCAACCCAAAAAAATTATCTTGAAATAAATACTCTTATTAATATCATTTATTATTATATCAATTCCATTTTCACAAATCTTTGGTTTATGGGTTACCGGTTCATAACATTATCCGGACCCTTAAAAATCATTTTATAAATGGTCTTTCTTAGGGAATTAATTTTTTTTCATGTCCTAATATTCAAATCCAACAAATTTTATCATATTGGTAATCCTATTATGCATTATTAAAAAAATTCATTTATATGATATTTTATCTCATATCAAAAGGGTGTTTTATTAATCCTCTTTATGATGTCAGTTTCCAAAAATGGAAGTTTTAAATGTACAAACGTTCATTAATCATACGATTATAAATTTTGAGTAATATATTAATTAATGGGGGTACTATGTAAAACTGTATGAAGAACGAAATGAAAAACATGCTCTATAGAATTTTCAACACACAACAACGATGTTAAACGACATAAAAAATATTATTGACTATCACAAACAAGCCAAAAATTTCATGGGTATGAATAATATTTCAAAAACTAAGAAATATATCTGTATATAAAAAATTAATACTCAGTAAAAAATTATTCATAAATTAATAGATATTAGTTATTCAATTTTTAGTAAATAAATTTTATTCATCAAAAAATGATTTTTTTCCAGAAATTATTTTATTGAATTTTTTCAAAAAAATATTCGAATTAAAATATTAAACTTTTATAAATTTAATTTTATAAAAATAACATATTCTTCTAATACATATTATCAAAATTAACATATGGTAAAATTTTGATAATTGTTGGAATAAATTTATTTTGAATAGAATAGTAAGAAATTAATATTTTGAAAAAATACTTTTACATTCAAATAAATTAATTAATTTGAATGTAAAATTATTTTTCCAATATGATTTATTTTGAGAAATTTTTTTTTTATATTTAATAAAACTAATTACATTCTTTTCTTCTTTATATTGAATTTTGTTATTCTATTCTTTTGTCTGTAATAATGGGATTTTTCTGAAAACAGTTTTAATATGAATAATGGTTCTTATTATTAATTAATAAAAAAACCATAAAGATGAATAATTTAAATATAGTTTATATATTATTAAAATTTATTAATTTCTATTCATTAAATTATTTTTATTCGTCATATAAACAATATAAAATAATATTTTTTCTAAGAAAATACACCTATTAAAAACTAATGTTTTCATCATGTCTATAAATATTATTTAAAAATTTCAATCATACTAAAATAAAACTTGTAAAAATGGTTTCCATAATTTAAATCAAAATAATATTTATTACATAATATGAAAATAATTATTTTTTACAATGATGAGTAATAAAAATACAGAAAATTAATTACTACAACGAAGAAGAAAAGTGGATTACCAATGATTAAATTATGTTCAGAATGGTAAAAACACCAAAAAATGGTTTAAAATTCCTTATATTTTCATATTAAGTCTTTAACATGTCTAAGGGTCATGAATGGGTCATGTTTTTGTCTTTTGGAATCTTTAAATCATTATTACACAAATTTACATTCAGAATTTAATTTTTTTCACAGACCTCAAATATTAATGTATTCCAAAATTCATATATAATTCATATCATAAAGGAAATTTTTATCAACAAATAACTTCCCAAATGAATTCATAAATACCTAACACATCCAATAATCCTTTTTCTAAACATAAATTTGTCCTAACAATTATATTGGTGCAAACCTATTGTGGTTGTAGGAAAAATTGGTATCATGCATTATCAAATGTTTTATTTTATTTCTTATTCCAAAATCATCAATTAAAAGTATATTTTTATTATAAAAAAGAATATATCCCATGTAATTATATATAATATTTTTTATTTAATAACATAAACACAATCTCGTATTCATTCAAATAAGTTATTAAATCATCTTTCGTGTATATTAAAGACTATTGTATCACTAATTGATGTCATTATTTTTTTATCCACTCAAAATAAGTTATAATTATGGATTTAAATTATATATATTATTTTTGGAACATATTTATACTTATATATTTCTTATTTTAAAAAATATATTATTTTTCATTTACTAGGGGATAAGATAGCATTTATTGAATGTACATCACAATACCTCTTTACGAAACGATGTGATTAATTTTTATATGATGATTTTTATGGAATTTAAAAAGTAAAATATTAATTAATATATGTGATACAAATTAAATAATTTTTATTTCCTTAAATATCTATCCTTATGAAAATATGACATTTTATTCATTCTTATATTGAATAATAATAATGTGGTTTTTGTATATATGTGGACTACCACCTCCTCGAAGCGACATGATTATTTCTTCCACACCCCAACACATGGATGATTTATCTTATTATATTTAATGACATAATATTTTATTTATTTATTTATCATTATTATTTAAATATTTAATAAAATATAAATAATTTTTATAACATTCATTTTTAAATGGAAATGTTTATCAAGAATACGTAGGACATGTAGAACAAATTCTTCTATCATAGTTCAATTTTCATTACCATAATCCATGATTTTTATTAAAATAATAATTTACCTATAAATATGGTACATATTTTGTAATTATTATTGTAGATAATTAATTATAATGACATATTTTATCATGGACAACTCACCAAATCTTCATTAAACTAATGAACTGAACAACCTCAAAATAGCTTGTGTGGACATAAAAGGTTATGTATTTAAATATATCATTATAAATAATTAAACTAAATTGATTATTTATATGGTATTATGAAATTATATGGTTCTGAATAAATTAAATAATTTATTTAATCGTATTATCCTTGATTAAAAGGACAAACAAGGAATTTTTTCACTAGAGGAATGAATTTCCTTGTATCACTTTTATTTTTGTGAGACATATTTCATATTGACGTATTATTTTTTATGTTTCATATATATAAATATGATGAATTTATTTTAGTATTATTTTAAAATATAATATGGTATTCATAAATCCTTATAAGGTTCTACCCTTTATGTAGTTTTCATCTATACATTGTCAATGTTGTAAGTGACATCATTTAATTTTCCATCGTTGAGATATATTTTAATATTGTGGAAATTATTTAATTTTTATGGTGTATATAATTCCCCTTTGGATTGAATAAAATGAACCCTTCATACATAATGGTTATTTAGTTTTCAATTTAAATAATTTTATTTAATATGGATTGAATTGAGAGTTTCCATGTGGTAATTAATTTAAGAACATATTTATTTTCCATTGGGTATATTACTTATTGAATGTATTTGATATAATATGATTTTGTGTCTAACAAAATTTTAGTATCATATCTTTTATTTCCAATTTATTAATTTGTTTTTATGTTTTATATAAAAAATTGATTCATTGATTAAATCTCAAATTCAACGATATGATTCTTGTAATTGTTATTCATCTCAAATTATATATAATTGAGATAAAAATTTATTATATAAACCCATATTAATTTAATATGATTATATAATTCCACTTTAAATGTTTTTTTGGAGATTCATTCTTTTAATTATAATACATTGAAATACTCCTATATATATTAACATAGATAAATACTATGACAATGTGTGATTCTGAGGCCCAGTGTGACTGAATATAATTTTATAAAAACAATATATAATATCTATATAGGACACAGAAATCATCTTAAATAGAATGGAATAAATATTAAATGGATGATCATATTGAAATTCTGAAACAATGGAAGAGTTTTGAATGTGGTTTTTAAACTAATTGCAACAGAAAATAGGCCAGTCATGGTTGTTCGAATTCTTTTCTCCTTGATGGTATGTTCAGAAAAATAATAAATTATTTTATTAATTAGTTGTTTTGTATCATTGATGAAGATAATTCTCTTTGTATTATTCTTGTATGAATTACCTAGGGGTTTTCACATCATCCCTTCAAGGATTATAGAGCGCTCCCTTCATTATTTATTAGGGAATCTCATCAAATGATGATGAAATGCTGGATGAGATCATATCGAGAAGCATCGAACAGATCGACCTTTTTAAATCATAGGTGTATGTGTCATTCATCATTGACTGATACATAATTTTGTAGGGATCATTTTTTTCACCCTTTGATTAAATTTATCCATTACACACATAATTTTACATTTAAATCTTCCAAATATTGATTGAGTGTGTTCCTACATACTAGATTTTTATATCAATTTCATCATTGATTTCTAAAATGGTATTATTTTTCTTCATAATTGGACAATAGTTCTTTGAGAATGATCCTACAAATAATTTTCATGATGAATTTCCCCCTCGTTTCAACACATTCATCACTGATTGGACCTCAAAATCCATAGTTCATCATTTTTTGGTAGTACCGAGCACGATTGGGCCCCCAAAACCATGACAGATTCACCTACAAAGAAAGGATAAATCGATATTGTATAGATGTTGAATTTTTTTGAGTATGGTGTTTTTTTTAATTTTATTAAAAAAATTATGATGAATGGAATATGTTCATGAAGAATGAATTATGATACCCCATGGATGAATGAAGGCCCATTTCTAGCATTCAACATCATGGAACCATGATTTTTGGGAAGATGAAACTTTTATTTCCATAGATAGTGAAACATTCAATGATAAGAGACCATATTAAAAGATCAAAACACAAATATGGAGATATGATTTTTAGGAAAAAACTAACTATATGTCGTCTAATTGGATGAACACATGGTGTGTAGCCCCTTCAGTGGTGGCTTGGGTTTCTAAGAAGATATTGATGACATGATGATTTTTCCTCCAACACACCTTGTACACATTTCTAGTTTGTATAAAACATGTGATGGGTAACATGGTTGGGAACCTATGTGGAAGTACCCAGACGTGTACTCAAGTACATGGACACAACCAAAAGGACCCCAGCTGGTCACTTTTAGCATGTACACACCATGTTGTCTGCCTACACGGCTTGTACCACAATATGAGATGGATCTGTTTACCATCAATGGACATAGAATTGTAGTGGAGAAGTAAAAAATTTTGATTGTGTGACCTCAACTACTGTGTTCCCCATAAGCTATTTTGAGTAAACATCAATATTCTGTATCTACTTTGTCAGAAATCAGAATTTTGCATGTGAGTAGAATATCCTTATTTTTATCACATAAGAAATGATGGTAAACTCCATTGTGTCTTATGAAATATAGTGTGAAATGTTTCTAGAAGGATTCATATTTGTGGAAGAATCGATGATTGAGGTGATCACATAATATCGTAATGTCCGTTCTGACCAAACCCACACATGAGGGTTGGGAATTGGAAATCCATGATGACCATTCCAAGTGGTTATATATAGTACCAATGTATTGTGGAGTTCATCAATGTACTTTCTGACTAGTACCCTTTAGTGAGGCTGGGAAGTGGATTTCATCAATTGCCTTCTGAGAGGTACCCTCTAGCAAGGCTTGGTAGTGGAGTTCATTGATGGCATTTTACTTCAATACCCTCTAATATGTCTTATATGTGGACTTCCAAAACATATATATGTGTGGGAACCTCCAATCATAATAGTCATGGGTCTCCTATGTAGAGTTTTGTTTCTCAAGACTGCGTGTCACATTAAGGAGATGTTTCAGGAAATAGGTGGTTACTTCTAGAAAGATGCTATACTTATTGGTGATCATTGGTAAGATTTTGGATCTATTGGATACTCTTCATATTGGAAAGAGGTTCTAGATGGAAATCCTCATAGTCTCTTGTTTAGTCTTATTATAACTAAGAATATATATATATATATATATATATCTATGTGGGCATGTGTTCATGTGTGCGTGTGTTTGTGTGTTTGTTTCCTTTGCAATACACTACTTGTATAGTTTTACACTCCTTCTCGGATAGGCGATGATATGTAAGGAATTCCACATTCATTCAGTGTACATCTTCTCATTCTTTTGTGAGTCTACACCCCATTTATAGTTGGAAAACACTAAATTGGAAATTCATATGGTCACCTTGATTCTCTTATTTAGCATTGATGAGATTACATTATATTTTAGTTTGGGTTGAGAAATTATCATTCACTATACCGTGTATCTAATATGATTCCATCAATATTTTTTATCTTAATACTACCCCATCATCAATATTGTTTCATACAATTTATGTATATCATCACACATTCCTGGGATTTTCCCACATGTATCATGTTCTGTGAATTTGAAATATAGGTCGATGTTGAATTCTGGGGAACATAGACATATTTGGTTCTTATACCACATATAGTGGTCCTTGAAGGGGATTTAGGAGTGGGGCTCTATTTCAGCGATTTAATTTTCAATATTTGTTAGTTTGGGAAATATATTAGGTTTGGTTTATATTTTCCCCAATTACATTTTAGTTGACATTATCATACTTCTATATTATATCTTGGTTCATTCATTCTTGGATTAAATTATAGTAGTGTTGCATAATTCTCATTTTCCATTGGAATTTTATTTTTTGATATGGAAGCGTGTGTGAATAATGGTACATAGGAAATTTCATAAAATATTTTTGTTATTCCCTCAGCACATAATTCCACACCGTGTTCTATGGGTCCAGGCATGGGGTAGTTGCATCTTGAGCCCATAATTGGTTTCGATCATGGATGATTGGTATTATAGAACTATTATTCATTGTGAATTTTTTTGGACTGTACCCCATAATATGATTTGGTTAGGTATAGGATGATACTGTTAGTGTTTCTCATGTGCGGATCTCAGATAAGTGAGTTCATTGATGGTCTTGGTGGATGATTTATCAATTCACTAGGACCATGATTATTGTAATGTCTACACATCTTGCGGAGACATTTGTTTGTAGTTAAAAATGGAACATGCATCATATAGTATTGACTCATTGACATTGCATATTTTTTATCTCCCCTAATATATATATATATATATTCTCATCTGTCAAGGGAATGTCTTCCTAAATCATAGGATATCTGTATGATGACATGTACTTAGGACACAAGTTTTAGTTTGTGATGATGCCGAAATTCAGGGTATATCCCATAACCAATTACATCATGTGGGTAGGTAGTTTCACCTCTAACTATTATGAAATAGATAGTTCCACCAGATAAGGCTGAGGAAATGTTGTCTAAGAGTGCTCTATGAGTTCCATCACTAGAGGTCACTGATGTATTATAGTGAGATAGATCCTTATGCATCAAATGTTTTGATAGAGATGAATGTATACATCAGGAGGGTAGTTCAGACCCAAGAAGATCGGGTTGTTTCACATGAAGGTAGAATTTTCCATTGGGCAATTAGGTTCTTCTGTATCATTTTTACGTAGATTCATGATTAGTACAAACTCTGATTGAATGACTTGTGGAAACAATTCCCTGAGAATTACTACCCCTCCCACTTTTGTTCAGTCCAAATCCTATAGCTTATAGAGATTCAATAGGGTGGGAAGACCATCGATGTGTGTTCAGAGAGGTTTGGAGAATATATGCAGTAAACTCTTGACATGTTCTAAAGAGGCAACATCCGAGCACAGATTTTTGAGTCGGGTCTCCATAGAGAGATTTAATCCCACATTATACCCCTATGTGTCCACACCATTTATGGGTTGATAATGTGATAATTTTTTATGGAGATATTCCTTTCATAGTGATTCTAGATAGATTTATATGGACAAGGTTTCCATATATTTTAGTCTTCTATAGCATTTCAAAAATGATTGAAACCAAGATCACATTTCATAGGACCTCCCCATAATCAGACAGAAGTTTGTATTTATTCTATATAAATATAGTACATAACACTAGGGTAGCCTAGGGAGGGTCTATTTTTTTCTTTTAATGTGTGAGGTCACATGGTGTGTCACTGTCTAAAAAGATGTGTCGATTAGTACTTGAATATTTATATTGGACCACCATGGTAGTGGAAGTTCTCTAATGGGTGATCTCCATGGCATGTATATGTTTTTCACTAGAGGCGAAGATATACTAGTGGAGTTGGTTTATAAATGGATTTTAGGAGACACTATGATATCATTCCACAAGCACCACAAGGTAACCCATATTAGAGTCAAGAAGCTGGCAGTTCGGGCCAAAGAATGATACACCCTTTTGATGCCTTTAATCCGAAAATGTAGTATATGACAATTGGTAGGATTTTTGTTTCATATATTATTGATTTACTATTAGTTTACACATGTTCAATTCATTAATTTATCATTATACTCCTAGTGTGAGATATTTATCTCCTAGTTGAGGCAATGGAATAGAAGATTATCCATGATTTTTATTCTAGGAATGCTACTTAGATGTCATTTATCTACCAAAAATGAGAGATATTTCTTGGTGGAGGGAGGTTAGTGTAGTAACATTTGGCCATCATGGTGGAAAATTATGACCCTATCTATGGAATGGATAGGTTTTTCATGGTCCAGTATCATATTAAATATCAGTATAGAAAATTCATATGCTTGCGCACTGATGAGATTAAATTATACTTTATGGGGAGAGAAATATCAGAGATGGGAACGTATGATTTTCAACACGGACAATAAAACCTATCACCCATCTATTGGTATGTAGATCCCATGGTTCGATATGATCTTCAAGAATCGGTATTCCTTTAGTCATCAAGAATTATATTGGTGTCTTCACCGAGGATGTATTAAGACTACCTCTAAGGAGGAATATTTCATTTTACATCTACTTACATCCCAGTACCACTATGATATATTTTGTAGAATATCAGATGATAACTAAAAATATATAGGAGGTGAATTTGTAGTTGGAGTAAGTTCAAGAGAATTTTTTCATCAGACCAAATGTGTCCCCCATGGATAATCCATCATTCTTCATGAAGAAGTGGGTCAGAGATTATTGATTTTTCTAGAATATCATCACCTAAACCCATCTATGATAATGAATATGTACCACTTAAAATGTATTAGCGACTCATTTCAAATATCATGCATATGTTTTTTAATGATAATATGGAATATCACATAAACGAGATCCCTGATCAGATATTTGAGTGTACCATTTCATTCAGAGTAGTGGGTTTACCCTACGAACATCTTATGTCTAGTCGGCACGAGTCTCTAGTGAGAAACCACAAAAATTTCCTAAACATAAATAAAATAGTTACGAAGAAAAATTTATTTTTCAAATCCTTATCACTCTTGAACCGTAACTCAGAAGGAAAATATGAGACCAATATTGAGTGCGTGAGTGGTTTCTTTCACTATAAAGTTCCAAACATTTGTCGGTGCATGCCAATAGTGGAAAGTAGTTTTTTCTATAAATAAAATAATAAAATAAGGTTATTTTATTTTCAAATACTTATAACTCATTAATGGTAAATCTGACTGAATATTTGAGATCACTGGTGAGCTCACTAGGGAATGTATTCCTTAGGTTGAACCTAATATCAGATGGCATTGGACGACTATGAATGTTGGAATATGGGATGTACATGTAAATAAAATAATTTAAATAAAATTAATTTTATTTTTCAAATCTTTATAACTCAAAAAATAGTAACGTGGTTTAAAAATATGAAACCACCATTGTGGTCGTGATGAGATGTTCTCGTTAAGAGGGGTGTCACCTCAACTGCCACAGGATGAGGGTGAATGTTAATTTTTTGGGAGATTTAATGTGAAATAAAACAAACATAGAAACATTTATTTTATTTCTAATATTTCTTGATAGTGACCCAACATCTCTGCAATACGACGACATGATGATGATGATACTCATTAATGAAATACATTACTATATCAAGGTGATAATGTTGTTTCAAAATGAAACCGAAACAATGAAGAAAATTTTTTGTTTAAAATAACCTTAAATCATTGGGATTCCAATGGATGATGAATTTTTTTTTGCGTGATCTAAATTAGAATAGAATTGTAGAAAATCCTTTCTGTTCGTGCGAAATGAAAATAAAATTTCTAAGGACGAATGATTGATGATCAAGGAATAGAAAACGTCGGTACAGTAAAACCGATCTTCACCATCAAACGATCCATCCATGAGGTATGTGTTTATTATTTTTTATTTATTTCCCATTACATATTTCTAAAAAAATGATTGAAAACAATCAAAACAATGGTTTGATCCATGGTTAGTTTGTTATTGTGGGATGGTTTTCATTTTGGGAAAAAATTTGGAAAATAGATCTTTTTTAAATCATTGTTTTGAATTAAATCATTATTTGTCCTCCCTTAAATTTTATATGTGGGTAGATTAAGGATGACATGAATAAGGATCGATTCGTCCACCTTATATGTTAATGTGAGCGTCTTTCACCCTCGTTCATTGTCAATTTGATCTCTATCACCGAAAAAACTAAATGATAATAAAATGGATGTGAATATCAATAGATGTGGATGAATACCGTGATAGGAGGACCTTGAGACATGGGGATTCAACCTTGAAGGGTCTTTAGCGTAGGAGCTGACGACTAGAAGTGGGAGGAAGCACACACATGCGGTAAGCCATCATAGAGGATGGTGGTGTCTTATGAAAAGTCGATGGGGATTTGGTGGATGCGGTAGTGAGCCACACCTTATGGAAGGATGACTCTTCCGTGAATCTACTATGAAGACCAAGGGAGAATGTGCCAACCAATGCATCTGTTCAAGCCGAGACTGGCTTCCCCAGCTGGTCGGACACGCCACATATTCAGTTGAGGCACAACCTAGACCGAGTAAGGAAGGGTCAGGTCGGGTTGGCCTCAGGTTATGTTAGGTCAGAGATGGGCCAGTTCTGGTCGGACTGAGAGTGGACCCAACCATCCCCTTTTCAGTAAAACAGGAATCACACCCAGATTGTACATCTAATTAACAAACTGTTTTAATAGTTGCGTCCCTAGGGACGAGGTTGTACCTTTGATATACAATAAGTGGACTTTGGTGGATGTTTATATGTGACAAAAGGATTAAAGATTTTAATATCCTAGAATCAATCAAGTTATGAGCAGAAATCCTACAACTAGTTGTTTCAAGAGGACAATGATGAGAGGGTCTAATTGATTTAGCTGGCTTGCGAGAAGAGGTGGTCAACGTGATCGATCTGCCTCAAGATACAAGCCGGTATAAGTAATCTAACTAGACCAATAGATGTGTGGGCCTAAGTGATTATACTTTACCAACATATGAGAGGGTATATGTGATCCAGCTAGCCCAAGAGACGAGTGGGTCTATGTGATCCAACTCACCCAATAGACTAGAGGTTCTAATTTATACAGATGGCCCATGTGAATAGTGGGTCTAAGGGATCTCGAATTCCCATGATCACATTAGGAATGGGTGCTTCATTAATAGTCAAGCAGACATCAATGGCCTGATATATGAGAAGTATTTGAGGGGAACATAGTTTCCTGACAAACAAAAGTAACCAAGAAGACAACAATTTCCCATCAGAAGAGAAGTATTAGTGTGTACCACTTTGGCTGGAAGATGAATAGACAATAGTGACTCATTGGGGATGAGCTCGTATTTATTACAAGTTGTTCAAAATTATGACTGATGATGTCTACATTGTGTAGTTCTCAGTGATTTGTCTTTGGATAGGGCCCAATAAAGTTTTACTTATTTGTGTACATCTCTAATGACTTGATTTCTCACAGATTGAGTGCTACTGGGATGAGCATTCCTTAATCATAATCCTACGGAGAAGTAGTGGCTACGACATCGAGTCATTTTGTCTCAGTGATACTAGACATACGTGAAAAGAATCATGATGTAACATGACCATATATTCTCTTAGATACATTGGGTAGAATTTCTCTACATGTCTACTATAAGATAGCTCATGGGGATGGATCACTTGAAATCGAGCGTGTTACGTACAAAACCATACGTCTTTCAGTGGATGAGATGTTGCATATTGGAATAATTTATTAGTATATATGAATGTAATAATTATATGTGTTGATGAAATATACATGTTTTGAGCGTAATATATCTTCATGGTGGTGTTTTCTTTAGTGGTCATTTTCTTTTGGGTATTGTGGGTCCTGTAATGAGTTTTGTTTACTCACACCTGCATGGAATTTTCCCGCACATGGTATGTCTTATGCAGACGAGAGATGATTTAGTGGATTCTTAGATGGAGAAGGACCATGACCATAACCAAGTAGTTTCTTGTGATATTAGATGGGAATCGGTGTGTATGTAAGCTTCCTTCAATATCATCAATTACATTGTTTACGGTCAGGCTTTGGAGTTGTCTTTCTTTTTATAGGCTTATATTCAGGCTTGATCGTACATTTCTCCATTTCTATATATCGTAATTTGTTGTTGGGTGGTAGAGTTATGCATGCATTTATATACATCTTATATTCATCTTCAATTATCTGTGAATTGGAGTTGTGTGAATGTGTACAGGTACTTAGGAAAATTCCACCAATTTATTTGGGATATTCCTACTCAGGGCTAGTCTCCAACCCCTGGCCTATGGGAGGCGGGCTTGGGTTAATCATGGAATGGTCCCCAGGGTACTTGTCATGATATAATATTATTATTCCATAATCCAATTTATGGAATCTCATGAGTGTAAAACATTGTCGAATTCTTTATAGTGCCTTTTGGGTGCACCCGTCATAACATGTACATGGATATTTGTTCCACATAGATCATTCAACATAAAGTCATAATTACACATGTTTAATATAAGAATCAATTACTTTCTGAGTAAATCATATAATATTCCAATCAATCATGTATCCATACATAAATTTGAATTTCCTTGTGTGGATGTGGTCATTGGTTTGCACTAATCATATAATTGTTATGGAAAATATGAGGATAATTCTAACTATAAAGATTGTATATAATGGTTCATGGGATGGATAATGAGATTTAATGGTGTATCTAATTAATTTTAAATAATAAGTGTAGTAATAGAGATGTGTGATAATATAATCCTACCATAAAAAATGTTCAAAAAATTGATGATCATAAAGGTGGTGCTTGAATAATGAGTAGAAGGAGAGGATCCCTTACCTAGAGATGGTGTATCCAGAAACATAGGAGGGGCATCTTAAAGGCATGGAATAACCTCAGAATATCTATAGAGATGGAATATAAAAATAATTTCCTTATCAATATTTTTTGTGTGTATTGAAATTGTATGTTATATTGGTATATATATAAAATGAGGGTATTATACATTATGAATTTCCAAAAATATGGTTTTAACCCTTTATAATAATGTAATCTAATCCAAAAACCAACACTTGGGGATTCCAAAATTTTCCATAGAATTGGAGTTGGATAAAATAATTTCCATTCTTAAAAAATGATATCATTAAAATAATACAATCGGTGACGTAAAAGTGAGACATGTTTAAAAGGATTTGTTTTTTAAAATAGAAAATATAATATAAATTTTAGAGGATTCAATAATGGATTATAAAAATAAAAAAATAACATTAAAATAATTTTTTTGAAATGGAAATAGTATTTTGGTTATATATTCCATTTACAATACATATTTCATCACAATTAAAATTTTATAATTTCACTATATATAAACTATAACTATACCATATATCAATTTTTCGTAAAAATCCATTTATATCTAAAAATTATGAAAAAAACACCATTTGATATTATCAACTTGTTTATAAAAAACAATAAATATTTAGTCAATATTACTATATAAATAAGAAAATATAAACTTTTAACCCAAAAATACATATTATTAAAAAAAATTCTTTTTTCTAATAATAGTTCTCAGACCCTTATACAATTTTCATTTGCACTCATATAATTATATATTATTCAAAATTTAATAACTTTAATTAAATAATAATTAATTATTATAATTTAATTTATTTCAAAAATAATAAAATTCTCAAAAATAGCTCCTTGATTGAAACTATTAGTTCACAAAAAGTATAATTTCAATTTAATTATAACAAAATGTTCTCTTTATCAATCTATATGTTAAATAAATTAATTTATATATTAAAAATTAATTTTAATCATTGTTTTATTCAATGAAACAAAAAATTGAAACATTTGGGGTCTAGATACAATTTTTTTTATTTCACTAGGAAACCCACTAGTGGTAATGTCTGTAATGATGAGATTATCTTAGTGTGGTATAGCATATAAGGATTCTGTCATGATCTAAATAAACATGGACATATCCTATAAATATTTCCTTTTTTTATTTGTCTAATATCAACATGGTTTTGATGAAAAAAATACCTAGTGATGTTGTTTCCCTCATAATTTACAATAAATGTGAATAATAGGGTACGGTCCAATTCATCATGTCCATTGCATCTTCCATCTATGTAAATTGGGATTTTTCATAACCCTTAATATATTCTAGTCATATGGTCACTATAAAAGGACTATATTATCAATTATTATGTTGTTTAATGTTATTTAAAAACTAAATAATTTATAAAAGTCCAATATAGTCCATGAGTTTTCCATAACCACATTACATAAGAAGGCATTAATTCAATGAATAAAATATCATTTATAAATGCCCAGGATGTTACAAAAATGTTTTTTTGAATAAATAATCATTCATTTTTATCATAATACATAAAAAATAATTATTTAATCTAAATATGTTATATAATATTTATGGAAAATATATTTCCATGTTCAAAATCATATTCATTCATTTATATCTATAAATATAAAAAAAGTAATTATGAGGTATAATTCTCATCCTCACTGTTGGAACATTATCTTCCCTATCTTTATAACTTCTTAAAACCACAATTTGTGTTTCATATTTGGAATTACATACTTTTATAACCATAATATTTAATATTATATTTTATAATGAATATAGTTTAAAATTATTTAATTAATGTTGGATTTTGTTAAAAATATATTAAAATAATAAAAAAATTATTATATTCAACATCAATATATTTTTATCTTCAATTACACATTTTTTTTAAATTACATTACATATTTTCCGGGTTCAATTATTGAAATATTTTTTAATTTTTTTTATAGTTTTTTGTAAATTTTTGGAAAATGATCCTGAATGAATCTAATAAAAAAGATTTTATTAAATGAATAAAAAATATTTAAGAAAATTATTATTAGGTGGTTTCTTAAACATTCCTCTCTATAATGAAATAATCAATCTCTGATGGAGTTGTTTTTCATGAATATACCTATATATTCTCAGAATATATACTTACATTGGGATATTAGATTTTTGGGATTGATCAATCCAATTATTTATTTCATTTTATATTGATCCATATGAAAATATCTTATATCCAATTTTATCTATATGGTGTATTCAAATCATTATATATTACTAGTATCAATTTCAACACATATTTATCATAAAGAATTATGTGATGGGTGGGCCTAGTATTCCCCAACACTGTATTCAGTAAATATTTATATCTCAGGAAAATATGATGTTCCTTGAATAAAAAAGTATGATTTGAAATATTCACAAGTTTTTTCCTAAACATGATCACTATTAAAAATGTTAAAAATATTATTCATAGAGTTATTTGTTATTAACATTGTCTACAATGTCATGAATATATAACATTTTATTCAGATATGTTCATTAAGTTTTAATTATCATGGTTGACGTTATTTGTGCTCATAATATTCTTGTGTGGATATGATATTTATTTTTCAATACTCTAAATGTTATTGTTTACCAAAATATTTTTATTCAAAATTACTTTGTTATATTCTATGGATCTTTATTAGTACTCATGTTTGTACACTCCTATGACTCATGAAATGATCATGCATCCTTATTATGTTCTCATAACCATATGTTACTCTAATATTATCTTATTTTATTTGAGTTATTCCTCTCATGCTCACCCATTACTAAGAATATGGGGTCATTGCTTTTTACTTTTATATTATTTAGTTAACAATGAATAGTAAAATGTGTGATGTTTCTAAATTTATATTCAGTGATAAGATCATTTCTAGGAGAATTAGGAGTATGTTTCTAAAATAATTTTTCATATATGTAATATTGAAAGACATTAAACATACAGGTTATAAAATGTGATTTATTATGATTAATAATTAATACTCATGCGTAATAGTGTTTAATATATGCATTATAGTATATGTGATCACCAAAAAGGATGTTATGAAATATAACATCAATTTTAATATTATCAACATTAATATTATCCTAGAATATTTTCTTAGAATATAATTCCTTCTCAATTCATAAATTTGATATTCTCGTTGTTGAGATTCTGGTTGGTTTCATCATAAATATAAAACCCATGGAAATATCTTCATATAATTCCCCTAATTTCCTTTCAATTATACAAAATTTAACCACGAATGTATCTATGAATTTATCTACCATTTATTTAATATGGTAATCAGTTACCCTTAAAATGAGGTTAGCTCTCCCCTTAAACAAAATTGTATTTCTTATATAAAATTATTCTTTATTGAAATATAAAATTTTATTTTATTATTTAATAATATCAATAGGAACGTTTTTTTAATTTACATAACCATTCAAGTTGTATGAGTAGGTTTTTTCACTAACCATTATATATTTCATCAATGACTGGAAGAGGATGATGATCAATCTATTGGACTATTTTCAATATGCTATAGTTAATTGAAATTTTACAAATAATTATAATCGTAATTAAAATATACACACTCTATTCTTTTTTAATCAAGGAAAAGACACCCTTTTAATTACAATATGAATAATACATATATATGGACACATAGATATGTGATATTTATCATATAATATAGTATCATGACGAAATAATACTAAAATAAATCCCTTATAATCATATTAAACCCCTTTACAACTCAATAGTAATATTATACTCATCCTAAATAAATTATATATATATATATATATTTAAATCATTGATATAGACCATGTAATAACATCCATATGATTCCATAACACATCATTTATCATTTAATCCTATTTATATTTAAATTCATTTGATATAATAACAGATAATGTCTCCCTTGCACGACTATATAAAATTTTATTCATATTTGGTAATGACTTCAATGGAAAACATGTTTTTTTCATTTATTCATTCATGGAATTCATATCATGAACAAATTTTTGTCTAAAATTTACAAGTAAGTCCCTATTATAGATTCATTTTTAAATCATATTTTATATATTCTATTTAATGGACCAATATTCTCAATCATGAGTATTCTATTATAATTAACGTTTTTTTAATTAAATTTGATCTATGAAACATATTAAAATTCCAGATCAATGATATGAACAATAAAGAATTTATCTAGTCCCATGAGGATTCGTTGTAACATAATATTCATTGATAATTTCATTTTGTTCACCTACATGAAAAATTACCTTCCTTTCAAGAATAATAATTTAGAATCCTCTAGTGAAAAAAAATGATTTTCATATGTTAAAAGGATATTGCTTTCAAATTTTATTTCTAAAACATATAAATTAACAATATTAATCAAGTTTCTAACTAAACACGTATGAATTTAATCACACATAATGGATACAAAAGTGATATATCATCTAATTTAAATGAAATAGTTATATAATTGATCTATCAAATATTAATATCCATATAGTAAACTTATTAAATAAGATAGATATAATACAATAAATCCACTAAACATGTGAATGTCCAATAAACTTAATATTCATAAAATAATATAATACTCCATATATACATAGAATTATTTATTATTTTTCCATCAATTCCTTCTTTTCAGTCCATCATGAGTGGAACCAAGAATAATTTTAATACCAATATTGTTTTATATGACTTTACTCAAGAACATTTTATATGATAGTATATTGAAATGTTAATGTATTAACATTATGAAAAATTCAATATTTTTTTTAATGTTTATAAAACCATCATGAAATATTTTTCAACTAAATCATCCAATTCTATAACAGCTTTAGGGAATATTACATTTTGTTTGTAATTCTGGAAATTGATATTAAAAAGATTAAATCTCAATATCTTTTTAAAAATTTACATTGTATTCAAATATTTATTTTCAAAATAATTATCTTATTGTTATTTTTCATTTTCTCTATCATTTTAATTTTATTGGTAGTATGATTTATTATTAGTTTCTATTTTTTCATGTTTATGAAAATATTTTTAACTATTCCATTGACAATCATTCCACCTATGATAATAATGGATGTATATCCCTATATTGGGATTGTTTTAGTATGTCAATGGAAAATTATTTTTCCCACAATAGTTTTTTTATTAGACATGTCAAAACATTTAATTCCCATATTAATCATTTTATAGAGGATACATTGTATCAAATGATCTACTGTTTTAATGTTTTCACTATCATATATTACAACATGATTCCACATCATTCAATATAATTTGACCACTCTATGTTCATAAATCATATTATCTATATAAAAATAAATATTATTTTATTAAGAATATTGGTTCCCATTAGTTCACTAACTAATTATTTTCTTATAATAATATTGTTATTTTCTAGGAAACATTGATTATCATTTTTTTCAATTTATGTATTCAATCATGAAATTTTTGTATGATTCTTACATACAAGATTTCATATTATTGAATATGTTCATTTTTCATTGATTCCCCCCTATGTCATCGTTAAATATTGCTTGATTCCTCTAATTGAGTTTCTAGATATTTTTGATCTTGTATTACAATGTTATTAAAATGGATTAAATTATACGTGAACAAACTATAACATTGTAGTGTTCCATTTTCCCATGATATATGGTACAAGAATTTCAATATTTATTTTGAAATTTGATATATATACATTGAAATAATCCATTACCACAACATTATATATAGTGGATATTAAACCTCTAATTACCATATATTATAGATCTAATGTGAATAACTAATAATGGATATTCAATTCATTATCTATCTTATCACTATAGTGACCATCAACAAAATTATCAACTATATTTACAATTTAATTTATTGATTAATTGAAATATTAAATCAATAAAGATATTTTAAATTGATAATGGGGATAATCTCATATCTAGTTAATGAACCACTCTTGATCTTCATTGAAATCCTATTTTCCTTTTGTATAAATATAGGGTAAATTTTATATATTTGAATGATTATCTATGTGGGGAATTGTCTCTTCAAATATTAATTATTTATCAAATCACCTATATTGATAAAGATATCATGTTTTGGTTTAATACATGTTCTTGTTTTCTATTGTAAAATAAGGAAAACCAAATATATTTTTATTATATTCTTAGTCATTGTATTCAATTCAATGAATTGGAAATTTTACTAAAATTATTTAATGAATTATAGTTACTCCTCTTACAAAATGTCCTATAACTTATTCATGTACTATTGATTTTATTTTTTTAATCTTATATATACAAAATTGTGTGTAAATGTTATGATACCTAGGATTCTGATAATCCATGGGGGTTTAAAATCTATTAGGATTAGTTTCCTTTTATCATTTTTGATACTCTATTCATTAAATTGATATTTCCCTATATTTTTCTAAAATTAATAAAATTAGGTTCCTCAATATATTCTCATATTAATGATTTACTTCCATGAAATTTTCTGTCCAAATCATGTTTGGGTTGACGTGCACTTCTATTGTGCATGCACATGAAAATAATGAAGTTGTATCTACAAGTGTTCTCTATAGAAAAAATGAAAGAATAACGTGGTTTATAAAATATTCTACAAAATATATTCTATGTTTTATATTTATTTTATGAACGATAAACTCAAATATTAAATTGAATTCACCGTACTAATAAATACATCCAAATATTACTGATTGAAAATTATATAACAAAAAAATAAAAATTTCATAGACATACATATGGTGATGTTAAAAAATAATATATAGTTCAATATTGTTTTATTAGGGAATGTATTGGAAATTTAATTATTCAATTTATTAATGTTGATAATTTATAGAGTATGAGGTGTGTATTTATATCATGTGACAATGAGAATAATGTATTAGAAATCACAAATTGATTGTATGATGATTACATGATTAATCTATTAAACAATAAAAGTTATAATTTCAAAAGTGTTGGGGTGTTGGTTTTTATTCTTTTCGTCTTTTTACAAGTGCTATATTTTTCTGATATTTTTCATAACACTAACAATATATTAAAATTATCTCTCAATGTACTCTTATGCTACCTAGAAAACTAAAATTTCTCTATTCATATTATAATTACAGCATATGGATTGTGATCATTTAATATTGGATTAATTTGTCTATTAGTATTTGTTGACACTCCCATACATAATAGACATTTGTCAATATTCTAGGGAATATGTTGGAATTCCACTCTCTTTAATGAACCCTAACATAAAGGTTTATATAATGGGTGATAAAATAAGTTAATCATTATGAAAAAAGTATTAGATATAATAAATTGAGTCTCTGATGGATTCAATTGAAATCCAAAACTACACCTCACATTAACCTAAAAACATGAGGGACGTCCCACACTCAACATATTATAAATGTATCCTTCAATATTCAATTACAGAATGTAATCATTTATTTGTAATTAAATAATAAAAAAAATTTCATTTATTTTTTTTGAAAAATAAGTTTAAAATGATTAAAAATATTATAAATTTATGTTGGTATTTTTTTAATTCATCGTGTCAAAATTCTTTTTGGGTTAATTTTGATATTTACAAAATATTTTTTTTTGAATAGTGAAAAATAAAAATTTCATAAGACACTCATTTATATGAGATTAAAATGAAATAAAAATGATAAGAATTATTATAATACCATTTTATATAAGAAATAAATATCTAGGAAATAATTGAATTTGCATTAATTTATAATTTATAACATATAAATAAATGATTAAAATTTTCCAAATCAATGATTTTTTAAAAATAATTATTTTTTTAGTTCACCCATTTTATTCAAGTATATTAGAGATTTCGTTAAGTGTTCATTTTTTTACTAAAAATTACAAACATTTTATTTTTAAAAAGTACAATTATTCCCAATTTAGTCACTCTAATACTCCATTTTTTTTGTAAATTCATTTTTTTGTTTAATTTTTTTTTATAAAATAGGATTCCATTGTGTTTTATGTACAAATATTAAAATTATTTATTAGCACATTAGAAAATTGATTCATGTAAAAATTGTTCCATATATTTAATCCTTATAAATAATTATAAATAATATCATCTACATAATTTTCCGTCAAAAAGAGCTATAGAATTGGTAATTATTTTCCAAATCATTTTAGGTTAAATGAGTTAAAAGAGTAAAAAAGGGATACATAGTGAATGTAATATAAATATTAATGAAACAAATTATTATCGATTATTTAGTCCATACTTGTATTATTTTATATATTTTAAAATTTTTTGAACCACAATTCTTGAGTAAGACATATTTTATATAATAATGTTTTGTGTATTTACATGTATTCTAACAACATCACATATAAAATAGCATCCCATCTCCTCTATTATAAATAATTATTGTGCTAGTTAGCTTAAAAATATATTACAAATACATTACAAAACCCCCTAAAATCCTATAGGTTTAGTGCTCACTAAAATTTCACAACAAAAGTGCATAAGCTATAAAAAACATTGGTTACGTAAGTAATGGTATATTTAGTCACCAATATTTTCAAGTTCCCTACTTCTTTTACCACCTAGAAAAAATCAATTACCATCCAAAATTATTTAAATTAGTAAATAATCCATATTAATATTTTTTTGTTAATGTTACATCCATTTTTATCTCCATTACATTCTATGGAAAAAGAAAACAACAATTGTGTAATATACGTCACACGATGCGAGGTATAATTTATTTATAATACCAAACTAAATAGAGGATTGTATAATTTAATATAATGAAATTGATATTAATGGTATTATTAAAATTATTATTAGAATGGGAAAATTCTGTGACACCTTTTACAATGGTCAATATAAAAATGTTATTTTTGGGAAATTTACTAAACAACCTTATGTGGTTAGTAGAAACTAGAACTAAACAATGAATTGATAGAAAGCGATAAATAATGGACCATAGAAAATAAAATAAAAATGAAAATGGTTGTTAGTTAAATATTAATAAAATTTATGGTTTTTATTCAACTTGATATAATGTTTCTATCCAAGTGGAAAACAGAGGTTTGGGGTTATTCTATGATCGCATTTTCATTTAAAATATATATTTTTACATTTATATTGAATTAAATTATAATAAATTTATATTTAAAAATCAATCTATTTTATTATCCTTTTATTATATGTGTAGTTTAATTTTTTCTGTTTAGTTTTGTTTTTTTGTACACATAACGCCTAATATTACAAGGAAAATAAAACATATTTCTAATTTTATGGGGGATTATTTATGCTCCATATTCATTATCACTATAATTTTAAGACGTGTTTTATTACTATTAACAATTAATTTTGAAATTAATTTTTTACTATATTTTATATCCTTACATTGGTCCAAAATGAATATTATTTTGATTTTCTTAATGAGGATCATTTTACCTTTACCAAATTTGTGAAATGAATACTTTATTTAATGTAATATGAATTAATGATTTGTCTCACCTTAATAAATAATCAATATATTTATAGTTTTATTAATGTTTTAAATGGTTATTTTCTTGGATATTTGATACATCAATATAATAGAATTTTATATTTCATTATATGTCAAAGGAAAATTATAATTTTCTCATCTTTTCAAATAGAGGATCGTATGGTATTTTAATATTGTTTACATATTTTTGAACATAATTTTATTATTCATTAAATTTTATGTGGTTATAATCTTTTTATTCCATCATATTATTTCATTGAATAATATATTTTTAAATTGTTTTATTTATTGGATAGGTAAAATATTAACATTTCATATAAAAGTTTTTCAACATAAATATCTATGTTTATAATATATTTTAATGATATTACTTTATTTTTATATAGTGAATAAATTGAAATTATTAATTGGTAGATATTTACAATTATATAATCTAAAGGAATTAGTTGGATTCATGAGAAGAACATGTTTCAGTATTTGGAATACACCATAACTATTCAGTTATAATGTCATTTCAAGAAGCATGAAATGTAATATGATGATATATGAAATTATTAAATATATAAATATGAAAAAATTTATTATTATAAATGTTATAATTTACATTTTCTTGTAATACATGGATAAATTCCAATTTTATAAAATTGTTTATTTATAATATTTGATTATAAATTATCTAAATATTAGTATTCATCATTAATTTTTTTAGTGATATTATATTTTGTATGATTTACCTTAGTTAATATATATGATCAATATTTTTGTATTTCAATTTACCCAAGATACCATGAAAGTATAAATGAATGACTTTACAAATAGGATAAATGAAATAATAATGTCCCCGATATTGTTTTAAGATTCCATCAAAAATAATCTGAGAATCATTTATATATTTTTTTCAAGATTGAAAATATAATACACCGATTTGGATGAGATATATTTAATATTTTGGAAATGTAGTATGATAACTATTCCTCTAGGTTACTATAATGGCAATGTTATAGTTTAAAACATCCCAACCCTAAAAACTCTATCTGATGTAAATATCATGTAGACTCATGTAGAAATCCAGTTATACATGAGGTTGAGGACTAGAATTAAGGGTTTATGCCCTTTATTGTGCAAACTGTAACAATAGAATAATTTAATTGAGATAATAATAATAATAATAATAATAATAATGAATATAATAAATAATCAGAGTATTCAGGCTGAAACAATAGACGTGATATAAGTATAAACAGGGAAAAATAAAAGGGGGCCAAATGTTGATAACCAAACCATGTAATTCTCGAAAAAAATAAATATATAAATAGTATGGTCCATTGATGTTCAAATGATTCCAGTACCGACTATGTACTCCTCTACTCATTCGTCCACCACACATAGCTTTCCCTACACAAAACTATTTCCAAGTATTACATAAGCACACTAAAATTCATAAGTAGAGTGTGAGTACATTACCAATTAGTACACCTAAAATGTGACATTAACATAAGTTAAAATAATATATAATAGTTTATGACATGATATATATAAATTAATAAATATTTATACAGTTATTGTTTTGCGGAATCATGATACACTAATTAGGCCATTATGAACTCTCTCCCTAACTACTTTGGCTTGTTTATAGTAAGGATATCACATAATATAATCATAGAAGAACCACTAATGTAGCATGTATCACCCCACCATGGTAGTGGTAGTGATAATTGAAACTACTGGAGAATAATAAATCATTCTTTCACTTACTTACACACATCTATGTATAGTGATCGCTATCCCATATTTAAGGTTATTTGGACCGTGTCATCTGCCAATAGACTAGCTATCCGTACATATTTATACTATGATCGGAACAACATATTTTAATAATTATTGTTACATGTATGATTAGTTAAATAATGGTTTATGAATATCCAGCTAAAGGGATAGTGGTTCCCGCTTTATGGTATATTAGCCCACATTAATGTATCCTCAATGATTCTCTTGATCATATTAATTCCTAAAAAATAGTTCCATAGGATTTTCAACATAATAATCCACACATGAAGTAGTACGGAGCATGAATGAATAATAAGGATGGACATCAGGGAATACACATAAAAAAATGGTCATGGTCAAGAAAATATCATAACCACTCACGACCCACAACAAACAAATAAAAATAATCAGGTTAATCAAGCATGGACAAGAAATAATATAGACTCCACATATAATAATTATTGAAAAATGGAAAATAAATTGTTAACTCTGATTCATTGATTCAAACATAATGGATAAGCCAACCTATATGGTTCAAAAGATGTAGTGGAAAACTCAATAACTATTAAAAGCACCCCTAGACATTTTATCATAGTTTCTCAAGACATTAATGCACATGATTAATTATGGGGTCCTAGAACAAAATAAATCTAATTTATTTTAATATAAAATAGAATATCACTTGTGGCCATACATTCAGTCTCCTCTAAAATTACAACATTATATGTTGAGGTCGAGATATATGATAGAAATCATCAGCAGAAGAATAATCATATAAACAAAATTTATAATATGTATCTATCGAGATTAATATGTGACCATATATGGTAGTTCATTATAATAATTCATTGAAAAAATATAAAATAATCCTTCATAATTGTAATATTTATCTTTTAATTTTTTTTATAATTTAACTATCCATTGATAAATTAAATTATTTTTACCAGATCGTACATTTTAATTATAATTAGACAATATTAATTATAATCATGTGATAAAATTCATTATAAATCAAATACTATTTAATATTAACATTTTATTATTTTTAAACGTTATCCTTTTATAATTTCACAAAAAAATTATTTTTGTTCTTTTTATAAATTATCAATGATAAAAAATGTAATTAATATTTTATAATAATTTACATTTATCCTTAGAAAACTCAATATAATTATTATTCAATGATATTTTTTAAAAAATAATTTTTTTATAATTTGCTGTAATATTCATTGGATAATTCGTCTTCGTATTATATTTGGATAATTTCTTGTAAATAAACATTCCTTCAATTTAACCAAACTTGTGGCTCAAAGAATTGTTATGTCCCATATAGGGTAAAATTATTATTTAGAATCTATTGGAAACCCAATATTTCTGATCAAAAACACTATTCTATAGATATTTAATTAATTCTATGAAACCACACACACATGATATAATAAATTTCATAATTTTATTATAACTATATTTGTCCTCTATGGGCCCTAGAATCTTGAAATGACATTGTGATGAACTCCATCAATATATATCTTTATGTATTCCTAGGTGTTTCTAGGGAAAACCAGATTCATTATATCAATTGTTATTTTATCCATATGCAATTCCATTAAATCATTTATAATGAAATTATTATTGAAAAAATTATAGATTCACATAAAAATAATCTTCATTTTTAAAAATTAGGGGGGTTTCATAAAAAATTGTGAATATTAACTTATCATTCCTGATTAGTATCTCTATTTTTAATGTTTAATCGAATTGGTCCATTGAACACAAACATTTGATCCCCATTCCCACATCCTTTATTGGATCATTCCATGCAGCCATCAAATTTATAAATGTGGTATAATCTCCTTTTTGAAGGTGTTTCCTACATTGGCTGATAATATACTCCAAACACACCTTCTATGATTCATATGACAAAAACTCAAAATCTACATAGTCTATAACTTCTATAAGATCATGTGTGTTCTACGTAGGATGAGAATTATTGAGCACATCATGAATAATTCGATAATTCTGATGAAGTTCTATTTGGTACATCATTGTCCCAACCCCTTCCTTGATCTCAATGATTATAACAAAATAAGATGCACTATTTCCCTACATTAATATGTATATCGATTTCTTAATAGATGAGTTTTACTATAGAAAACATGATTCGTAATTGTAAACACCATGGGTCACCCCGTGTACTCTTAAAATGGCCTATTATTTCTCTATATAGTGAAAAACACTTCTTAATCAGATAAATCTATTAGAGTTATTTTTAACTAAAATGATCCCCATAACAACAACTACATTTTACATATTCAAAAAAGTGGTGAATGACATGGACTCCCATAATGAGCCTCGTACAGTTCCATACGAATTTATTCTTAGTAAAAAAAATACATGAGTTCAAATAATGAATGATTATCATCCCATGATCTACTAGAGTCTATAATTGATTATAAAATAGTATACTCATATATTCATATATTCTTCTTTGACCGTCCATCTGTCTGTGGATTATACTCCATGTTCAATCTCATCTGAGAACCTAGGGAATTATTAATGACTTCATAAAAAACATAATTCATTTATGTCTATCTAAATAAATTAGAAATGTAACTCCCTTAAATTTAAAAATAACAAATGAATAAATCTTCCCTATCTCATCCACTGAATGAGTATATTAGAGTTGCAGAAAGTGGGTCAATTTCATCATGTAATCAAATATCACCCATATAATAACATAACTCATTGTGGTCCTGGGTAACCCGAGTGCTAAGTCTATTTTATGTTTCTCTATAATACACAATGTTAATGGATGTCGTTGGACAAAACCATTGAGTGGATGAGGCTGAACCGCACCCTCTAGTAGTTTTGGAATAGATATTCTTTCCTAATGACAAAAACTAATGCCTAATGTCAAGGTACATCATTGATGACCAAGGATATATCAACCATCGTGAGGTAGATATATCCCTCACCATCTGACCTATATTGGAGTAAGTGACAACAAACTCTCCAATGACCGCAGATTATATCAACATCGCTGGATGACCACCCATGTATCTAGGCACCTTGACCCTGAAGTTATCTCATTACAACACACTATTTTTTTGAATCTCATTTTTTCATTACCTATAATTATAGATAGGTAAAGATTAGAAATATATACTTAGTCATCAATTCATAATACCAAAATCATCTATCCTCTATTAAAAAAATAAAAATCATCTGGTTTTTCTATTACATCGAAGGATACAAATCTATCTCATTATGAAAATTCATGTTTTGGCTATGAAAATATGAAAAAAAAAATTATTTTTAAATGGAGAATAATACACCTAGATGATAACCATAATTAGATACACCACACATAAACAATTTCTATGATTAATTTACCTCTAATGGAATATATTAGGATGGATATTATGTTCAGTTTTGATAGTAAACTTCTCTCCAATGAGATATTTTTACAAACACATCCGTGAGTGTACAAAAACTATCATCTATATACCATGAGTGGGTTTCTTCATCTCAGTATGTCACATTTTTCATGAAACATAATCTACTAAATTCTATCTCTCAATTATTACATCTCCGATACTAATTCCAAAAAAATCATAGTATATCAGATATTTGATCCCACGGGAGTATCATTACTTTAGTTTTAGTAAACCTCTTACTCAACATATGAAAATATTATCAACATAGGTCTGACCACTATATCATAAATAACTTCTCCATAATTTTAATCAAGGGTGCTAAAATTCCATATAAATTTTGGATAATGTTTATGGTTTGTCCTGGTAGGCCAAACAATACAATGATTTCTAAAAAATTACTATGGAATTTCTATGTCCTCACCTCCTCTACATTATTTTGGTCATTGGATATACCTATACTAGACACAAACTTCACCATGAATCAAACCTCATTATTCTAAACACCACTATTAGATATAAATTTATAAAGTTGATGTTCTCAAATAATAATCGATACTATCTTGAAGAGTATAGAATGATTCTTAAATGACCGTGAGTAGATGACGATGTCATCAATAGAAAACATGATTAAAATGTCTTAGAAATGTTATATGATATTTTTAATGATTTCTTTGAAGATTTCCTACATGTTCCTGAGTCCATACATCATCATCATATACCCATATAATGCATTTGTTCACCAAAACTACATCTCTAGAATTTTCAACTCTCCAAATTGCAATTGGTGATAGCCTAGTTGTTGTTAATTTATTCTTGAAACTTTACACTCCATGTAACTAATAATAATGATCATTGATACTATAAAATAGATATATATTATTTACTATAATGTATTTTTTATTCCATAAATTAATGAAATGAAAAAAATATCATCTTATATCATAGAGAATTATATAGTTGGAACCTGTAGTGATATACTCACTATAATAAATCCCATATATTCTAATTCATCCAGTTTTATTGTGAATCCATTATATTGATAGTTTCCTTATGTCATAGGGGTATCAAAATGGTTTACACACCTTTGATGAGCTTGTTTTTTCCATACAAATCGATCCTTCAAAGTCTCTACTAGGTTAAGGATACATAATAATTTAAATCCATTACACATAATCCTAAGGGACTTAAATGAATTTTAATTATGAAGAAAGATGGAGTTTAATTTCATTAAATATTCATCCATATTTTAAAACTCTTATTCATTTTAAAGTTAGTGAAAATATTTTGGACAAAATAGCCCCACTACCCAATCCTAGGAGTAGCATAAATATCCTTATTTACTATATACGCCTATCTATATATTGGTAGAGAATGAAATTCTTCTATTATGGGAGAATTACATCCCCACATTAAAATTAGTAATGATGATAAAAATACGTGAATATTCTGTAAAATAAATGAATCATTAAGAATATATATAGATCATATATTGTAGATGGGATCACAGAATGTTGTCTTTGGTGTCTACCCATTAATCATTGAATACCCCTCTTAAAATTAAATATAGTTTCCCCTATATTATTGTCAAAATAATCAATCATATAAACAAGTATATAATAAACCTAATTTCAACAAATTTATTCCATTATATATATATCACACCACAACAAAAATAACTATAATTTACATAAATTGTTGCAATTAAATAAAACAGTGATATATATAATAATAATATGTCTATATAAGTCATGTGAACGATTTTGTCCTGCAATGATTCTTGAATAAAACCTAAATCCAATAATTCACAAATCAATATAATGTGAATCACCCATTCTGAATTTTATCAATAGTAAAATCAAAGAGAGAAAAATAAATTCACACAATATGCAAACTCATTGGTACACAATATTTTGTTGTCTAGGAACATACATAAATCCCTAGCCTAACTCTTGAATATCGTAAATATTGTCTATCCTATCTCTAATCAAAGAAAAGTGAAAATAATGTTATAAAAAAATCTCCAACAATTAAATTAAGTAACATTACATTAAGAACCACAGAGTTTGAGAAATATTTCATAAGAATGCATGTACGACTCCCCATATTGAAGAGGTTACTAAGTATTAGTGGAAGCCTAATTTATTAAATTATGTGATTATAACATCATTATCCCAAAATCGGTCTAATAATATTAATAATTAATATAATAAATAATCTGAGTAATTATGCAGAAATAATAGATGAGAAATATTTCATACAAGGTATAATAAATAGTTCCTGAAGTTTAATGAAAAACAATAAAAATATAGTGATAGATAAATAAATATATAGAGGTGTCCCCCAGATTCCTTCCTGGTCTACTAAAAGCTCTGTGCTCCACTTCTTAGCCCTCCACCATAGGTATCATTCCCTTTCTCGAATCTATAGCCCGGAAATTTTAAAAAATACTACTGTTCCTGAGAATGGTGTTTTTAAAACACTCTTTAGGACACCGCCAAATCATCCTTAATATATTTTCATAGAATAAAAAAAATATCATTCAATGACATACATAAATTCTTAGGCAATCATTAAATCTTTTAATAGACATGTTATCATGAGATTAAAATGATTGAATGATCCTTGAAACCACCTTCATCATCCTATTTTTAATATAAATATCTGATAACTAAAACACAATAAGAACAATAAGTCCACTATAATTACACCATTTTAATGATGGTAATAATTTGAAATATTTTACAAGGACTAAAAATAATTTATCTATCCACTAGTGAAAATATATCTATTAGAATTTTCTCAACCACCATTATGGATTTTTTTATAGCATTATATAATAATATTCCATCCAATGATATATGGAAATCCCTCTATAGGGATTCCATCACCAACCATTATGGATGTTTGGAATGAATCATTTTGGTTAACATTTTATCTATTAATGTATATATATATAAGAAAATAAACACCCTCCATTATAGATAGTTAAATTTTTCCAACCAAACCTTAAGGATCATTTAATCATTTCAATACTTTATAATCTACTCTACTTGGTATGCAACACAACAAACAGTACATTTAATACCACAAAACAATTAGGGATAATAAGTAAATATATTAAGAACTATAAAAAATCACATGTTCATAATCAAAAAACCCACATGTCCACTAACACGCCCACGTGAAACTAATATCAAGCATTGGTTCAATCAACTATAAGAAAAATAGTATGTCAGTGTCATATATATTTTTCAAAAATGGTATTGGATATGCTACCTCAATGTAATTGATGTGAGTATCATGGATAATCCACCCTGTGTATTTAGAAAGCTGGAGTGAAAAACTCTTTGGTTATAAACATCTCATCCTAGCCTTGTTATCCAAGTTTTCATCACATCAACAAATTGGGATCATTATGTGATCAAAGAATCAACAAAAAATAGTTTATTTAAAAAAATTCTAATATCACATGTGATGAAATGTTATCTCTGATGGATAATTTGAAAAAATTAATTTTATACCAACACACATGCTATCAATATTCACCTCAAGAATAAATATAAAACAACTATTATCAATATATATATATATATATCAAGAATATTTTTATACCGTATAAGTTATTCATTTATATTTATTAAGTTAAAAAAATTTATAATTATCCTTGATAATATTAATAATTATACTTATATTACTTTTTAATAAATTATTATATGATAATTATGTATTATTATAAACTGATAATTAGTTATATTAATACATGGATAATTTGAACAATTATTTTTTGGTAATTCCCTAGAATTTTTTTAATTTTATTTCATTATTTTATGAAAAAATTGGGTAATTATTATTTTTTATTTTCCAAAAAAAATTCATCAGAAGATTGTTTTATAAATAATCCTTGATAATTAATTTAAATTATTTTGTTATAAATCAACAAATTTTTCATTTATTATTCAACATTATTATCTTAATTTTTTTTAAATTATCAATTAATAATATTGTGAAATTATCATAAGAGAATTCATCAAATTATTATCTTTTGAAAATTTCACCTAATGATCCTTACATGAAATTTTACCGAAAACATAATAAAAATAAATGTTATGTCACGCCATGTTTAAAATAAACATTATGGATTTAATGGAAGTCTCAAATTTCATATATGAAACAATTCATCAGAGATATTCAATTATTTCAAAAAAAACAACTTTGTGATTAAATATATTGAATATTTTTATTATATCTATAGTGAGGCTATACAGCCATATGAATTCTATGATAACGCAATTCCATTCTAAAAAAATATACCACCAATAATTCTATTGTTATTTTTGGAAAAAATTTCGTTGAATGAAAAAGAGTTTTACCCTAACACAATGAAATCCAATAATTTATATATTTATCATTATTGAAAAATAGATTTCTCAAATAAAAATAATCATAAATTACATCTAAAATAGGGTTTTATTGTAAATTATATATTGGGATTATAATATAATATGTATCAAATTATTTTTAGTATAAAACATTTGAATATTATTTTGGAAAACATAGATTAGATAACATAAACCTATGATAGATTTTAGAGTGATATCTATGTATAGTATAATTTCAAGACGACTTGGATAGGTTAATAATGTGTTCTTACTCAATAATTTATAAACTATATTTGTATAAGAATGTTGACATGGTTGTCATTAATATTCACCTAAAGGTAAACTGACTAAAAAAAACTATTGAGTATCATCTCTATATTATATCAGTGAATGATGAGTGGTAATAATACTAAAAACACACATAGACACTCCTACTTTATATGGACTGCTTTATTCATATTCACTTTTTGAATTTTTTTTATTTATTTGAAAATATTTTTTGATTGTATGATATATTCAAACATACTATCCTTCTGACTATAAAATTATATGAGTGTAAATTTAGTGTTATGAAAAGTGATATAGACAATTTAGAAGTATACATTATAGTCAAAATATTAAAAATTAATGAAGAAATTCTATATATTCAGTTATCTAGAAATGGGGTATAGTGGATGGAAAGGAAAATATATCATTTTATGTAATCTATTTTTCGATTTCCCTCTAGATATTGAAAATCAATCCAAAGGTGGATCTGAATTAATTAAGACTATATTGTTGAAGATAATGTAAATTATTCCCAAAAAATACCCATATGGATAATCCTATAATTCACCAAAATGTTGAAATAATATTGAAATTCTTCATATGTTAAAATCCACTATATTTCCTTGTGACTACTAATCACTTAGTTTCAATGAAATTGATCATGCCCGGATATATGTTATTTATCACTCTAGGACATATTGAATGAGATAATGTTATTATGTAAATTTATCATTTCATGGGATACTTTGATCAGGAGATGAGTTTTTTGTTTCAAATGGACCACCTCAAGAATGCGATGCACACGCCACTAAATTTTTTAATCCACTATTCTATTTATCATGCATTGATTCCCCCTCATTTGGCATTAAATATTTAATTACAAGAGTTGTGAAAAAAATACTCCTCTAAATGAATTTTCTATCCCTAATTGAATTCCCCCTATGTGATACATCATTCAGGACCACTCATCATCATCACTCCCCCTTCTTAGTATTTTCTTGTCCCTATCTACCTGATGGTCCCTTGGGTGTCCTAAAGACTTTTTTTAATGGAATGTTCACAAAATCTTGATTTTTCTATCTTCATAATTTAGGGATGCATTGAATCACCTTTAGTAGATTCATACTGTGTGTTTTGGGGAAGACAATTATCCACTGGTGACAATAAAAATCTTCTTCAATTCATGGAAATTAGTGATCCTAAATAGGGATTTAGATATGAATTGTAAGGATTTATTTAGGGTTATTGGTTCTAGGGAGGACATTGTTAAGGAATGGAATGGTAGTCTCTGAACAGTCATTTTCTAGAACATATTTTATTTTTTATTGGCAGTTGAGATCCACATTTCTATCAATTGATATTGGGTGTCCATGTGGGTCACCCATCCCAGTCATCCCCTAGATTTCATAACATGTCCTTCTTGTGTGGAATTGAGAGCTCATTGGGGGAGTTCCTATGTATATAGGATCAACCACTATTCATGGAGGATGCCTCGACTTCTCTAATCTGTGTGTTAATTAAATTTTCACATCCCTTCCAAATGAGTCTCTTTATCATAGTTGAAGGTATATAAGAATATCATTAGGGGAAATTAGCACCATATTTCACAGACTTGGTATGCTCCATAACACTATTTACATACATCTCTCTTGAGGGATCACTAATGGGTTTGACTTAATCGCAATATAAACCCCATAATAGATATAATGGATTCATCCATGTATTCCCTAAATAATCCAATAACCATTTTATCAAAGTCCATCCATTTTTATATTTCCCATAACAGCAACATTGTATTATTTCGTGACCACCATTTATGTGTCCACTTTGAAAAATTAAACCCATTATCAATGAATTTATAGGATCCTTTCTACACACCAACTCTTTCTCCAACATTTTCAATGACTATTTACATCATTAATCCCACTAGGACCCCTTCCCGATATTTTTCTTCGTAAAATTATAAAACAACATCATGGTCAAACATCAAGGGAATGAAGGTCTATTTCAAATATCCACCTCTTCTTCATCACCTACAATATGTATACATAAGAGATCCCTGCTTTTGATATTCTATGGAAAGAAATAATATTCTAAAAATTAATTCCATATCACCTAGGAAAAATACAATAAAAATATGTTTTGATGATATCCATCATCATTTTGAATTCCTGAGGATTAGGTAGATGATATTAAATAGGGTATCTATAATCAGAAAAACATAATTTCTACACCTCTTGGTTACTTTTCCGGAACTAAAACCAATCTTATCAAATATTTCATTTTTGGAGTATAGAATCATGGTAAACAATTACAGGCATACTAATCCTACGAAGAACCATATATGGATCTTTTAGAAACCATTATTGATGGATTAACTAATTGGGTATTAATAATAGTTTGAAGAATACCAAGTTCATTTTAGGAACTCATTCTATTTTCCTAACTCTTCTTTATGTGAAATTTAATTAATAGGTGAGAGGTTATTTTTGAATAATTTTGGATCATTCATCCCATGGGAAATTTATTGGAATATTGATGGTAATTTCAATATATATCTAGAACCGATGGAAATTTTAGGTAGGGGTATCAGCCCTTGTTCTGATAGTCAGAACATTTCCTCCTTTATGGGAAAAAAGGACACTTGTACATGGGGTATTTTGTGGATCAATTCATATAGTGTAACAACTAGTGGGTAGATCATCACAAGTGGTGCTACCTCTACCGGATACTGAAAGCTATAATGTTATCTCATCCTTATAATACCCAAGGGTTACCAACCATCATTATATTTTATTAGACTATTTCATGCATAAATTTTAATTTTTCCCTATAAATGTGAAAGAAAAATGTATCCACTTATCCCTTTTGTGTGTGTCCAACTCAGACTATCAATTGGCCATGAATGATTCGTCAAGTACAAATTCGTCATGGATTCACTGGTAGGAACATCATAATAAAATCAAAATCATATTAGGTGATATTCAGAACTAAAACCAAATTACCCCTCCCCCATATGATATTTTTATCGAATTAATATGGAGATCCTATTACTATATTATATTATAGAATTTGAGTAGAGAGAATCTTATCTGATGAGCATGCCTATCAAAAATGAAATCTAGTTTTTATGATTTTGATGAATGAATGACTAGACCCTTACTACTCTAGAGTATTATTGATTATTGGTGTTAATTGAAATACGATATTACATCAGGAATGAATTAAGGATAAATGAATATTCACTATTTCAAATATCATTGTTGACATTGTATCATACTCAAACGATCGTGAGGTTTTTGGAGGTATGGATGAGAGATACAATCTATCTATTAATGATGGTCCTAATTCTTTCAAGCATGATGGTCACTAGATTTTATTGGAAGATATCTTATTTGATATCCCAATAATGGGTCATGATCCTGAAAACACATCCATTGATTCCATTAGTAATTAAAATAAATACATTAGGATTTGAAGAATCTCAACCCAATGTGTGAGCCTAGAACTAACAGGTTCTCATGCTTGTCCTACTGGGGCTCATGGGACTTGGTTAATGTCCATCTGGCACTTATGATACCCAATTCCTTCTACTAAGGTAACATACATTGTGTGGAATGTGCCACTAAACTTGGTCTTATCCCTAAGATTAAAGATCACTTTTCACTCTATAATTATTATACAATAATTATTTGAACCTTCTTGTATAATTTCATGGAATTTGATGTGAACATAAGTCTATTAGATCACCTTAAATAATTTGTTATAGAGTATTTCAATGAGTATTTCAAGGAGAGATCAATCAATGGTGCATTTGGGACCACCCATGAAATTTTTGAAAACATCATCCAATGGAACTTTCTGTCCAAAATTTCAAGAAAATCTCAACATTGATAATGAATATGGTTGAATAAAATTTAAGTATTTCCTTAATTTTATTATATGAATGTTCTTTAATTCATGTGAAAATATCTAACATGTAGTTGCTTTATCTCATCTTATATATAAATTCTTTTATGGGAATGATATGTGGTCTATTCATATTAGTTCAATGACTGAGGTTTGGTGAGCCATTTTCCACAAGCTTATTCATCCTCAATCAAGACATCATTAGTCAAATAATTAATAAAAACATAACAACATGGAGAATTACCTTTTAACAGTGCATGTATAACACCTCTGGGGAATCTCATAGAATTTATTCTTATGACACTATCATATTTTTAAATATTTTGAATTATATTTGTGGTATTAAAAAGATCCTGGAAGAATAATATAATTGTAGTAAACAAATTTTTAACCATAGATGGAGTTGTACATGAATTTCAACCTAATAATAAAAAATTTGAGATATCTATTTAGAGAGCCCAGTGGGAATGTATAAAACAAGCTTCCAAATTTATTTTCTTTGAGCTATTATTTCATCAATCTGGCTCCACATTTATCAGTTTGAAACTGTTATGGATTTTGAATTGTTCACGAACTGAACTAGAATAATCTCTTCATCTATTTTGGGGATATAGTCACATTGGATAACAATGTTTTATCATCCATACCCAAGGATGTTATTTAGCCTCTAAATGTGAAGAAAAGTAGTCATATCAGGCACTAATTGGACTATCCAAATTTACATTTGGGATATTATTTTTTAGGATAAAATTAACTAGACATACTAGGGAAGAATATCTATAATACTGAATGAATGTGTAATTAATTTCAAGAGTATATCTAAGAATATTCATAGTTTTCCTGTGATGATGGAATGATAGGTTATTTAATTTCATATTCTATGTGATTATTTAGGGTGAATAAATAGGCTTGTAATAAGGGCCTCATGAGAGGGAATTTTTCCTTCCTTCATCTCATGCTCCAACCCTATATATTAACTGTCTTGTATCACAACCATTGGATTGTATGAAGGGGGATTTAAATTTATAGTGCCACAATTGGGTGGGAAACAGACATATTTTCACTAATTCCACTCCATAGACTTGAAATTCATGTAATCCAATATGTACCCAAGATTCAATATTTTTTTACTAAATTATTCCCTATTTGATAATTTCTACAACAACATGAGGAATTTAGAATATGTAAAATGTCTCTTTACTAGATCATCATAAGAAATTTTTTCGATAAAGAATTTATGAAGAGTTACAATGAAATCTAGTTTCCATGACACTTGGGATGAGATCCTATGTTGTATAAAGACTCCTAGAAGAGAAATTCTACAACTTGATGTGTAAGGAGGATAGATATACCCATGGATGATAAAATTAAATAACTCAGAATCAATCTTGTTTCAAAGATTTCCTACTGCAATTCCCCATGGGAAGAGTCCTAGTATCACTTTTTAATTGAATTGGAATGGGTGCGAACCATGTGGATCACTCTCAATAAATTTTATAAAATCACTATCAAGGCCTCATAAGGTGCCTATTATTTTAATTAATTATTCCAGGGGTTGGGAAACACTACTATATAAATGAATTCTACGTGTCTAATCCTTATGGTAGGCTATCGATACATATAGAACTAAATAAATAATTCACGTCACATGGGTATATATTGAAAAAAATATCACTATGGTTTTCAAAAAAAAATATAGTATTTCCAGATATTGATTGGATTCTTAAATTTATATTGGAAGCCCACATTCTAAGATAGTTTGAATTTAGGAGCCACATATATCACAGGTTAAGTGGTAACCAATTATTTGGTTCGGAGGGTTGCCCTAATAATTAAAACCCATGAATAATACATAAGGACAATACATTTTTTATTAATATGATAGGGAGGAAGATTGGTTTTCAATAATAATGTTAAAATTATTCTTACAATAAATACCTATATTAATAGCATAAAATCTCTATATAGTTAGGATAACATGCTTCTAATGGTTCTCTAAAATAGTAAATGGGGAAATATTTATCATGAAGTCGTTTAAATAGACTAATCTACAATTCACAACTCCCTTTATGGTGTTGGACATGTCCATTGGTCGATTTTCAATCATATCCATAAATATAGGGGCCTTATCAGTGCTAACATAGATCTTATTTACACATATAGTATGGGGAAATGTTTTTTATTACATCACTTCACTTGAAATTTATGATGTGCACATTACCTGAAACATTATCTTATGGTCTTTTCCCTATGAGGTTATGAACATTGTTGTAGGTGAATCCCCAAAATCCACTCTTAGAATCCCCAATCATTGTTCAAAATTCATTGATTTCAGAAAACCATGTTCTATTAAAATGCGTTAAAAATGGATTACTCTACCTCAATGATGTTTAAAAAACATTTTGAAATTATTTTACCATATTTAATTACAGTTTAATAATTAATGTTATTTTCATTTTCTAATCAATGATATTTTCTAAACTATTAATAGTTTTAATGTAATCTCTTCCATCTACAGTATTACCCACCATCATAAATTTAACTTCCCTGATGCTTACTTTATATTTTTAAAAGTGCATTATTAGAAATTTTATTCCTAATATTCTATAAAATTTTTATTTTAAAAAAAATCAATGATAAATGGGTTTAAAATTTTTATCTATTTAAATTGTGTTTGAAATGGGTTTCAAAGATTCCTTATATGTTTTCCAAAATACATTTTCAAAGGGAATAGTTTTCAAAATGATTTCATGAATTACATATATGTTTCACAGTATTTTAAATAAAAAGGGATTTCAAATTGGTTTCAATAAATCATCATATGTTTTCAATCTATTTTGAACAATTATTTTTAAAAAACTTTCCCTTCGACACATTATATGTTTTCATGGAATAAGGTTTTAGAAATGTATTTAGTATTATTTTCATTTTTTATAGGAAAATGCATTTCAAAATGTTTTTTGGTTTTGAAAATAATTATTCAATTGTGATATGATATTTTCCTCATGAAAATATTTTGAATGAAATTTAGAAATTATAGTTCATCTAAGAGGACATCTTTATTTAGTATCACTCATACCTTTCTACTTCAAATACCCAACCATTCCAATAACATAATTTCTCTAAATTATTTACCTTTTCATTACATATATCAATGAAATCCCTTATTTTTACCTACATATATGTTAATGAAAACTTCTTATTCTCAGATGTAATTATTTCATGAAATGATTATGAAACTTGTTTCATTTCAATAGATTATTATATGATTTCTTGTGTATGATAAACATTTAATTACATGGGTTATGATTGGTTTTTTTGATACTATATTCCACACATATGTATGATTTCATTATGAGATCGGTGGGATCTATATCTCCCTAAAATTAATTGGGTAATGATTTATATCTCATGAGATAGATATGTATTGAAAGACATGTCAACTAATTCTAATGGTAGACTGTGTCAACCATGATGGTTTTGGAAGTGAATTTTAACCACTATGATTGTCATGAGAGTGAACCATGAATAACAAGATGGTATGGGGATTGAAACTATACTAATAAGGCGTCATTGACAACGATCCACTCACTTTTATGAATATAATTGTATATGATTATGTGCATACCAATAATTATGTGTCCAATTCATATATAATGGTATCTAGGTTTATTATATTAATTCCATTATGAATCATTTCATTTGTGTTGGTAATATTTATTACATGTATTAGTAATATGATCTTTCATATGGAAGGAATGATCTACAAATGTTATTTTCATGTTCTTGTCACCTTATGATAATTCTATCATTATGGATCATCTTTTTTATCTATACTGGGCTTCTATAATCCACCATTATTTATGAATCCTTTCCGTAGGTTATTAAGGATGATTTTACATTGATTTACTATAGGGGAATGAATTTGTGGGGAACGTCGATGATCTTTCATCTTGTTAAAATATTTTTCCAATTTTCCAATGAAACAAACCTATTATGGTTCTTGTGCAATTATTTTTATAATATACTGAATATTCATCTATAATGATGTAGTATCCATGTATTAGAAGCATGAGTTTGTATAATTGGGATCAAATGAATGATTTAGTGAAGCATTTGAAACTAGAATATTAAAAATTAACTAAGATCCTTTTGGACATTTATTTCTATATGTATAGGGATGTATCTATGGATATGTATAACAATGATTTAAAGTATAGGAAAATGTCAAGGAATTTTGTTAAATGATAGAGTGAGTGGATTTAGAGAAGTACCTATCTTTTTTATTACTACAAGTGGATATGGTTATATAACATATGTACCTATGGGTTACAGCTCCAAAAATGTGTTTTTGGCCTAACTTGAGTGTGAGCTAGTACATGACAATTGGCCTCGTAGCACACCTAGTGTGACACTCCTGGAGGATATGCTTTCAAAATTCACAAAATCATCACACATAATATGATGGATTTAAATATAATATTACAATGTATAACAAAGAATAAGTCTATTTTTTCATAGATTAATGATGCAGGTTTCATTATTATGACATCCTATAGGTGATTTTTCGTGATTGTGTCGGTTTTTACTATGTGTAGCATTTCCCACCCTATGATATATTGTTTTCGTCAATATTGGGAACAAGAATAATCTTAGTTGACAGTAAATTTATTATATGTTTAATTTATGGGTGTGATGAAAATATATTTCTTAAGTAGAAATATCATGAAGTGAATTAGGATGGTCTGTGATTATTTGTTATACTACTGAATATAAAGAGACCATAACTCTCATGTGAAAGGTGTGTGATTATTTTCCATTGTTATTTAAATTTAAATAATAATAATGGTTATATTGGGGTTGATGGTGCTAAATCCTGATTTATATTTCATATTCATTTGAATTATATTAAGGGATATGGTTGTGAATCCTAAATTATTTTTTATGAATAATGTTAGATTATTGATGTTTATATGTATTGGAATTCATGATTTATCATCTATGACTAATGAAATATATGGTTTACATTAACGAATTTCAAAATATATGTTTAACAGTTCAAAATTAGTATAAAATGTATTTTTTTAAAAATTGATATTTTGACAAATGTATGGAAACCCATAGTGTGTCTCTAATATTTAGAAAATGGAGTTGATATTGGATAATGAGATGATTGATATAAATAACATGTATTGGATAGTATTGGTTACACTAGAACTGATTTATTACTTTTTTAATATGTGGTCTATATCATTATATATGAAGTTTACAACATCATTGATTTATGTAATATATCATGTAATAATTGGAATATGGAAGCATTCATGTTTTACGAAAGGATTTATTGTAATTATTTGTATTGAAATCTTACAAGAGAATATACAAGTAGTGTTTTCACATGTTTGGAATGTAAAAACCAAGAGAATCATTGCGATATATGGGGGATCATTTCTTATTTAATTTCATGGCCACATTTATAAAATCTTGGATATTCATCATCTAGAAGGGTCATAAGGATTAGCATTTATGAATTGGTGTATGTAAATATTCAAATGAAATTTTAGAGATTAATTTATTATCTGGCCATATATGGATTTATTTTAATTTGATTGATTTTGATAAATATTTTTTTTGTCACAGATGTAATGAAATATGAATTTTTATGGATCTCATGATGTTATAATTATAATATAATGACAAATTCACCTCTATTTCATAAATTTTGTGTTGAATTGGAACGCGATCAAACTAATCCCATGTGTGAGGTTTCCCTGAATTCATGGAAGAATTAATTTTCATGAAAATCCTTTACTTATGGGGAAAATAAATAGAAATAAATTTTTTCCCAAATAAAATAATTTTTTGTGAACCAATGGCCTTTAAAATTACTAAAATAATTATGAATATGAAGCCATTTACTTAAAATTAATCATTCACATGGTTTTGATTGATGACCTAAATAACACCATATAACTATATATGTGTTTAATCTATGACTATAATTTTACATTCGACAAATTTTTTCATATATGGATAAATAGTTATGTGTTAATGTAGGAAGCCTTAATTTTTCTAGAATTTATTTTTTAACTGAGGTTTTATTATTCAATTTTTCAATCTTGTTTTCTATTAATTTAACATTCATGTTTTAATCCTTGATTTCCCAGATGAATATTATGGGAGAAATTTATTTTAAGGGGGTAGAATGTAACATAATTAAATTGTCATAATTTTATTTTCGAATTATTATAATTAATTTATTATTTTTCATTAAAAACAACACTAAATATTTCTTGTGTTATATGAATGAACTATGATTAATTTTTATTAATGCAACACCATGTTAATATTACACTAATATAATAACTTAGAATATATTGTTGTTCACACAACAAATGTTTTGTCTTCTGTTAAAAACATTTTTATTTTCCATTGATAGAATATTTTACACACAAGACATAGTTTTACCAAAATACATCATACTATTAATAATATTGTTAATATATTATTGTAGTTTCCACCTAGAAATTAGGTTGAATATTTTCAATTAAATATGACTTAAACATGTTAATAATATGAATCATTTTAGCTCAATAAAATGGTAAGAACTATTTTTGAATTATGATATTCTTTTTATAATAAAACAAATTTTCTATATACAAAATACATTTTTACTTATTAATTTAAAAATTGAAAATTTATAAATTTTTCTAATATATTAGATACTCAATAAAATATATATACTCGTTAAAAAAATACATTAAATACCCTAAGGTGGGATATGAATCTCAGTATTACAAAAATTTCACATTGAGTTATTGTTTTTTTAATAAAATATTCCTTAATCGATTTTATATATAAATATATGAAAAAAATAAAATCATTCATGATACATATATATTTAACAAGGATCACCCCCATAGGGCTACATACGAGGAGCATATAATAAAAATATACCGAATTACCAAATCCCCCGAGGCTCACATACAAAATACAAGGAATGACCCAGATCACATCAATGACTAGGATCACTTCCTTTACAATGTACATGGATATGTAACTACATACCTAGGGATACTCCCTCAATCTCTCCTTTAATTGATCACATCTAGAAAAAGGTATCAACTTCTTCCTCTTACATTTCTCACTAATGATAGAAAGGATTCACTCATATTTTATGAACATGTAGGTCCTGCTATTAGGGATAATGAATAAATGATGAACTATTGATAGATGTTATGTTCAATTTGATCATTCATAAACTCGATGTACATCACTAATACACATATTTACTGGGAAATACATTTTTAATAAATTTAGAATTCTCACTTCTTTTGTAAAGATCCTTTCATTCACAATTATCACAAATCCTTTTTGGAGCCATATATTTTCATCAAGAATACTAAATTTTTGAAGCTCAAAAATCCTTTACAAAGCATCCCATATTTAAAAATCATAAAATAAATTTGTGAATATCACATATCGATTACAAATATCACAACATTAATATATCTTTTAAATACTTTGAAAATATCATTGCATCATAAAATATTTATTAATAATAAACTTATTGATTCACCTTTTAAAATCTGGAGACATAGAATAATTGTTAGGTAATTATTTTTTATTGACATGGGTAATAGACTATTTATAGGAACATCCTCTAATTCTAAAATCTTATATAAACATCACCAAATTTTCTTAAAGATCTCCAAAATAATTTTTTATGCTTCCTATTTTAGAGATGAGAAATGTATATTTCCAATTCATGATGCTTCTTATAGTTAGGGTGATTACCATCAAACCATTCTCCATCCATGACGATCCACTCATGGTGATGCACAGCTCATTTAAACGACTTTATAAAAATATAGTATTCACAAAATTCAATCCATAAAAAAAATTATTTGTATTTCCAAAAAATCCAACATTCATGATGATAACCATCCTCTATATTTTGGAACCCCATATTTATGAAAAAATGGGAAATTGAATGAATTTTTGTAAAAAAAATTCTATATTGCTTCAAGGGAATACATTCAATTATCTTTAATCATTGTCAACATACCAAATTAATAATATCTCTAAAACTCTACAAAATACCTTGGAAACTTACTTAATCAACAAATATAATTAGTTATAAAAAACTAAAAAGGTAACTTGGGGAATTTTTAGCCACAATATCCCACTTTATATTTTTTTAAAAACACTTCACATTTTGATACCTCTATAAATATTCATCTATATAATACCAAACATCAATTCATGTGATTAATATAGAAATAGATATTTAATCAACACACACTCTAATCCAACATGACCAATTCATAGTTTTATAAACAAGAGTATAATGTATAGTTCATAAATGAATCAATTCATTCCAAAATTAGTCAACATATTTCATCATGATCGTCATATGTCATGATATATTTTCTTTCATCAATTAAAATTATCATCATAAGATCTATACTCCCTCAAATCCTTTAATAACCATATCAGCTTCTCCTCCTATCTGGATTAGTAAATTTTCTCACTTTTTATACCCACAATTTACCCCTTTTGTAATGAACCTGAAGGTCACTTTTTTATGGACTGTAACATGGTAATGAATATATATGATAAAATTAGGAAAAAATAGACTATTTCATAAGGATATGGGGTCACAAATTTACCATTTTTCAAGGGTGGGGAGTCAAATTAACTCTATAAACTAGTCGATAACGTTCAAATTCTTCATTGGGTAAGACCTTTATTAGAATTTATAAAAAATTTAGAAATGTAATAACATAATACAACAATACAAACCCTAATCCACCTTCTCCTTGATAAATTGATACATGATATCAATGTGGAAGGAATTGTTTTTTCTAATATTTATAAAATACCAATTCTCACAATGGATTCTTATTGGATAATTCACATCAACTCACATATCATCATGCTACTACATTTTCCACAATTAAAATGTGCAGACTTGATTATCCATAATATATTTATCTTCTTTGGTGATCAATAAAATGAAATATAGTATATTTCATATCCAAAAAATACAAAATCCAACTAGATTGAATGTTCCACCTCATGTTGATTTCCTATCATATATTGATTGACCCAAATCTATATATGTATAGGATAACATATCATGTTGAGATTTTTCATTTTTTAACAATCCGAAATGTATTCTTCCCATAATAAAATCTTTATTTTTTTCACTAAATGAAATTTTTTTTCCTTTGGATTTATTTAATAAATTTATTCTTGTCATGTTAAAAAACAATACATTGTTTTGTATCTTTCATATAGATTTTATTGTCAATGATTTTCATGTATAATGTATCATTAACTAAACTACCTTCATTGACTCATAACAGTTTCATCCAGGTCTCCACCATATTCTTCATATACATGGAATGTTTTATTCCAAATGTCCAAAATTACCACATGTAATAATTATATTGATAATTTAATGTTCCTTTTATTCCTTGTGTATCCTATTAACCAAAAAACAATTTTTTACCAATCATTGCAATATCAAATTCAAATTCATGAATTCAATGAATTATTTACATTTACAGTTATATAATCCAAAAAATATAATGTAATATGAATTCATTAACACCATTATAATGAGAATACTAACATTTTTTACATATATATTAAAATAAACTTCACCATAATGAAATCCATGTTTCTTAAATAAAATGGACCCATCATTAAATACCTTGATTTATATCCATAAATCAATCAATATAAAGTGATTCATAGCCATAAAATTCTATTATTAACTGAATTGTGGAGAAATAAATCTATATTAATAATATAGAAAAATTAATCCACAATTCTTTTCAGCAATGATGGATTGATATCTATCTGGAAAACATTGAACATTCATTTCACAAATATGGCCAAGAGTAATATGACTCTATTTTGGGTAGAAACATGTGTAAATGTTTCATGAACATAGATACCCTCCATCAAGTAGTAAAATTTCCATACTAGTCATGTTGTGTTTCGAATTAGAATATAATATTCAATCATATAGTTAGAAGGACCCAATTAGTCCTAATAATATAATTATCTATTGGCCTTGAAACAATCTACCATGTCTAATTCTTCTTAATTTTGGAAAACTCATCATTCATATACTAAATCCAGTTGGAATATCAAGAAACATCCTCAAACAATTTAGGCTATAACTATGATATGAATTATGGATAGTGTAGGGTCTCAATCCTCTATGTCTGTACTGGTGATGTATGATCAAATATTTTATTTTGGTCTATAAATTTGGGATCTAATTTTCATCTTATATGATGATAGTAGTTTATGATCATACATTTCATTATCAAAATCTTATTTTAATTCATCCTCTAGAACATGAACGTCATCTACGCTACTTATCAATTCATTACTATTGTCTTAGAATAAACATTTATTTTCTAATGATTCACTTCTTTATCTACTATAGATAAATCACAATATTCAGCTACAATACCATCAACTTGTTAAAAAATGTCAATACATTTTCTTTTTTATGTACCTATGGATTATCCATTAATCTCCATTGGGTTAAAAATCATGTTTTTATACTTATTTTTAACGAGTCACATACTTTTGATGATTCCTAGGTATATAAATGATAGCTTCTTTACAAACCATATCTCATATGGAGTATTCTATTCTATTGAACATAATAACAGATTATGTTATGTATGAATGATTTCATCAATTATTATTTAAAAATCCTCTTTGGAGGGTCATTATAAATGAGAATTGGTCTAGACATTTTGTTAGTATTTAGAATTCCTCTCTCATCTACTCAATTTTTTTGGGGAGTTTATACTGTGGAATATTGGTGCATTACCAAATGTTTCCTAATATAATCCTAAACCTAGCTATTATTTGAACACCATTCCATTATAATTCAAGAATATATTGATTAAATTACCCAAAAATTATTCCATATCACTTCAATATGTTTACATTTAACTAAAAGCATCATTTTTTGAGTGATGATAAATTCCAATTCCATTCTACTAAAATCGTCATTCAAGAGAACAAAATATCTCCTCTAATAAATTTCTTTGGGTGAAATATGAATTCCCACAATAGTACACCAAATCAAGCACTTTTATCATCCTTTAATATTTTTATTTATATGTATATTGATTAATCATACCGTATTGACATGCATCACATGTATGGGAATGATCACGTGATAACCCAGGGTGGTCTTGATCAACATCAAATTTCACCAGATCATTGAAAGATGTATATCTAAAATTACTATGGTGTTGATGTCATAAGTTATTTTTTCTACATTTGAAAAAATAACTTTTTCTCAATTTAATTTTTTATATTTTACATCTTATGATTTTTATACAAAAAACTTACTCCATATTTTCCCTTCATGATACATAATTTCATAGAAAATTACATGAAATTACCTAAGACAAATATTTGAAATACAGGTAGAATTTTGTGATTGAGACCTTCAAAAACCATGAAATAATATTGTCTCATGTATTTTCCCCAAAATATGTATTTAGAAAGGTAATAAATTTGAAGCCTTCATCATTAAAAAATATTACCATACCATCTCTGTTGTATCTAATTGCTATCTATAGTTCCTTATATATTCATATGGTAGGTGAATAAACTATCAATGATCCATATTATAGTTCAATTAGATGATTTGAAATTAATCTCAGCAACTACTAAATTTTAATAATTAATCATTTTTATCCAGGTTTATGACATTATACCAGATACATATTTGATAATATTGATCTTCCTAAATAAATGATTGACCATCTTCATCCTACAGAGCTACAAAATGATTTTTCATCTTTATATAATGTAATAATACATTTATCTGTTTCATATTTCCGTATTTAGTCTACTTCCACACATTAATCTGGATTATTGGTGACAAGTATATTATCTTGTGTTTAAATCCTCTAAAAAAAATAGTGATTATCAATTGATATCCTGGAATATTGAGTTTAATTGGGATTATTCCAATGGCCATTTTACCTTCGATACCTCTTATCTATTGAACACAAATTTTTTGAGTCTCCCATACTTCCACACCAATAAAATCTAGTGTGCGGTGAATTTCTATTTGAAACTACTACACTATGAGATTTACCTTGGGTTCTCTGAATCGTCTATTTTTTATTCTTACCAAAATCAATTTCACTCTTAGGGAAGGATGTTCTGTTCTTACATCAACCATTACTTCTTTCTATTTTCAGTCAATCCCCAGTTTTGGTGTAACGTTTAGATGTATCATTTTTTCATTATGAAAACCCATTTTTGCTTTCACTAATGCCTTGAACTCTACATTTCAATTTTATACTATCTATTCAAGCTACTTTGCTAGAGTTAGTATTTTGACATAATCATTCATTTTAATTTACATTCTAATAACCGCATCCTCAATGTTCTCAATTATTTTTTCATGATATCTTGATAAATTATTCAAATAATTAATCGCCATTTTTAGTTCAGAAACATTTAGGTTATAATCACAGATCAAATCTGACTTACCTAGGATTGAAAAATAATGATTTTAAATTTCATCTGTTTTCTCAGACATGTCTTCTTATTACTCCAATATAATGAGTTTTGAATTATCATCTACACAGTTATCTTTTCTTTATATCCAAAAATCTATCTCTATATGTGCATCATATAGATCGACATGTTGGTCAACTATTTCCTATAATTCTCCTTCACAATTTTTGCATTCTTCTATTATTTGGGAATTTTGGTCCACTTCCACCATAGAATATTATTCATCATCATTTTATTCCTCTAACTCTTCTACCTCTGATTCTTCAAAAATGTCTTCTTATATCGAAAGAATATACTTCTTTTCGAATAATTTTTTCACCTAATATTTATTACCATTCACATATGTTTTAGGCTTATTCATGGAAATATTACATTATCCAAATAATAAAATAAAAACTTCATAGAGATCCTTGCTACAAGATGTCCAACCATTACTCATGTAAATCATGCAAGTTCGAGTTTACATTTGAACATTCTATTTAATCTTTGTAAATGTGATAAATTGAATGACATGATTTATTGTGCCTCTTCTTATTTGTACCCATCATTAATAATTATCTTCATTATAGACATGAATTCCCATTCTTTAGACATAATATATTGAATAGATTCAATATCATCATTATCAATATTTATTATAACAATAATATTATGAAATCTATCTAGTGTATGCTCTGTAAGATCTTTATATTACAATACAAAAACATTTAGATTAAACCAAATTGGATGGATTGTCCCTATTTTTTTGAAAAACATTACATATTAAATTAATTCTTTAAGACCAAACATTTATTAAAAAAATTATTTTGTCAGTCAATGAATGGATCAACATAATCTTTAAGTTTTATTCTAGAATTATCATACTTGTTTGATAAACCATATTTTTTTCCTCAACGACTATTAAGTATCCACCATAAATATTAACAATAATTTCCCACTTAAATTTTTTTTATTACATGAAATCACCCAAATATATATTTAATTAGAATTGGATAACCTAAATGAATGATTTATTTATAGTTATTACCTAATTCCCTTAATTCATATTCTAATAAAGAACCTCTAATGAAATTTTATGAAATTCCATGCAACACAACAATAAAAACATCCATAAAAAATTATTGAAAGTAGTGATGAATATGATGCTTCCACAATTGAAAATTACTTCAATTGAATATAACGATCCCCTTGTTCTTAAAATCTAGAACATATTATACAGATATTGAATCACTAACATCCAACCTTTAAATCTAATTAAAATTACTAGACTAAATAATATAAATAACGTGAGAGGTGGGGGGAATTAGGGTTTGATAGATTAAATCAACTTCCCCATAAGATCATGTTTCTTTGAAAAACACAATTCTATCATTTTCCCATATAAATGACATAATAGAAATGAAATAATGTATGTGGCATAATGAAATTACATATTTCAACACCACTGGGCTAGGTCAAAGGAGTATACCCTAATAATGTGATTTTGTACCTAATCGACTAAGGATCATCACCAAAATTGAATGTTCTGGTTAGTCCCATTATATGCTGAGGATTGTATCCTTTATAATGTTTATGGACATATCACTTCATTCCAAGGGACAATCCCACAATCTCTCCATCAATGAATCGCTGACTCTTAATGGGTTGGCATTCCTCATATTCCATTTCTCAAAATTCATGTAAAATATTCACAAAATATTTATAAAAAGGTAGGTACATTAATTATTGATAATTAACACATAACTGAGTATAGATATATTCTATATTGTTTTTTTACCTCCTTACACTTGATGAATATCACATTACCATAATTTAAATGAAAATACATTTTGAACACATTCACAATGCTCCCTACCATTTATAAAAGAATTCATTATGAAATGAATATAGATCCTTAATGATAACCAAAAAAAATTTAATGCTCAACTCTTTAAAGAATATCACGTGACCTTCAAAAAATATACTTTTTAAGAATCTCAAAAATTGATTAAAAGATCATTTATAATTCCCAAATCTCAGAACATTGGTTAGATTAATCACACTTCATGATCATTTTTTCTTTGTGAATTATTTTGCATGAACTACCTTTTTGAATCACCTTCACGAATATAAATACATATAATTCTCATTAAGTCTCTCTCCCTTTATTTAATGGGATACATAGCCATTTATATAAATTAACACCAATAAAATAATCTTCCATTCGTATCATCAACATTTTATGAAGCTCTACCATCTTGTTCACCATGCTCCCTATTATCATGATGAACCATGGTAATTTCATATTCATGATGATTCATGTAGTACAGGATATTTCAATAAAACGTTTTTTCACTCATATTTCTCCACTCTTGATGATCCACACATTCACAAAACAACCATCACGTAACCCAGTCTTTGTGAAACTCATTCCTTTATAATATTTTGACAAGGCCTTAAAGGGAATTCAAAAAAAGGATGATAACCATAATAGAAATTATGGAACATAAAAATATGAAAAAAGTAACATAAATAATTTCACCTTGCATACAAAATTTTCTATACCAATTCTAGGTAATCCATTAATATTTGTTGGATATTTTATAATATTTTGTGTTAACTGTCTATCTAAAACTCTAAAAAAATATGGAATCCCACTTGGTCATCAAAAAAATCAGCAAAAAAACTGAAATATTACCTTGAAGGATTTTCACCCACATTTACACTGATCCAATACATTTAATTGAAATAAAATAAAAATATTAAAAAAAATTCATTAAGAATACTTATTTTTTATGAAGGTAATTTTGCATCCTTTTAATGGAGAAACAATTTTTATCTGATTTATTACACATTAATAAATATTATTTGAAAAAATAAACGTCATATTCTAAATAATAATATCAAAATATACATATTTTTTTTCTGTAGTTTTTTTGAGAAGAGTCATTTTTTGGATGAATAATGAAGAACATTGAATTTTAACTGAATAATGAATTTTTATCTAATTTATTTATAATGAAAAATTATATAAATAATTATTTTTAATATTAAATATAATTAATTATACAAAAATTTATCAAAATTAGGTCATTAAATTCAATTTCACTTATAAATTGGACATAAGAACCTAAAAATGTTTTTGAATGTTTTTACATTAAAACCCAACATTGTCATCTTGTCTATAGGATTACTATTAAAATAATTTCTAAAAATTACGTGTCTAGATTTTGAAAAAATGGAATCCATAATTTTATTTAGAATAATTTTTAATTTTAAATTAGTTAAACATGATTTTTTATTATAATATTATTAAAATTCAATAAAATAATATATATAGGTAAAGAGAAAAATTATCATAAAAAATGTCTAAAAAATTATATGGGACAAAATGACCAATAAAATTTTCCAAAATTGATTTAATTTACATATTTAGGCCCTAATATCTTTTTTGTTGAATTTGATTCAAGATTGGATACCAATTTCAAATGAAAATGTGGTTGGGATTCCCTTTTCATAAATTTACTAGAATGGAAATCCTACATTATAAAAACGAATTTATCCCTCCAATTTATTCAAACATTTTCGGCCCATTGATAAAAATAAATCCTCAAAATTAATATCCCAAAATGCCTCCTCTGAACCTATTAACTTCGCCTTGCACAAAGATAAATCGATGTAATCCCTTTGGCGCAATCCAAAAGAAGTTACCAAAGAAGAGGTAACACCCCTCCCCAAGATCCATCGTTTTATATTCATTATCCACAAATGATGTTTTATTATTACATTTTTATAAAATATCTTGTACATAATCTCTGTATGATATGATTTTATTCTATGTGAATTACGTACATATACACACACTAAAATCTAATATTTAATGAATATACCATTATTGTAAATGGTGAACTACATCCTCATGAAACGACGTTGTTCGTTTTTGCTTTAACACCAATAATGGTTAGGTTTTATGATGTAAACTCGGTTTTTATATGATATATATGATATTTAATATTTATTTATGATTCAATAATTATTAAATAAAACATAACATCAGGATGTCAATTTTTTCGAATATGATAACTTAGTTTTTGGACGTTTGGATTACCACATCATCAAATATTCATGATTCATTCAAACCAAACAAGGACTGTATTAAGTAAAATTATAGTAAAATTAGATGATATATATGACATAATAATTCTATTGGAACATTATATTGTTGATATGTATATATAAAATTTACTATCATTTATTCTTTAAATACAACATCAAAATTGAAACTATGTTCATGAATATGTATGACCGACCATCTCCATTAATGGTGTATTTCATTTAATAATTCAATAAACAATTTAATTTTATAAATAAAAATATAATTAATAATTTTTGGTATTTATATCATATTTTAAATTCTTTATGTAATGAAATAATCATCTATGTAAGAGGAACAAGAATAAAAAATCAAAATTTAGATGAAAAATATATAATTTTTCATCTGAAACATACCATTAACCTAGAGTTATTAATAAAAGTATAACATAAAGTCCTATTTAAATACCATATTTTTTATATAAATTAGTATGGTACTATTAAGGAGGGGTGAAAAACTTATACTTATTTTAAATGTATTTTAAAGGGTATAATGAGAGTAAATACATATATAAAGGGTTTTCTCATCTAAGTGTTATTTATGTAAGACTTATGCCTTAATCACCACTAATTAATTTTTTGTTTCATACATACCATGAATCTATTCTATTATTATTTTAATTTAATGTAGATTAATTTACATATTCAATTTTTTATCTCTCTGTAATGGTCATTAATTATTAAATCATACAAAAATAGAAAAGTATTTTTGCCCCACTTTTCCTTCTTTTAGACACATGGCATGATATGCACCAATGATCTCCTACGAGCTATATAAGATTATATTTTTCATGTTATATATTTAATATAATTATATTATTTTTTTATCATTATGTAATTTAATTTTCATACATTGGTAGTATGATTTAGTGGTATAAATTAAAAAGAGTCTATTGAAATAATCTCATCGTCTATTGGGATTCATTAGGATTATGTTTCATTTGATGAAATATTATAATCAATATATCAGTAAATCTAATGAATTTTATTCTAATAAATTAATTAGATGATATCTCCACGTATTGTTAAAATTTCCCCATATTTGTTTAATTGTTACAATTAAGAAAATTTTTTCAATAAAATATGTTCTCATTTAATTTTTTGGTCAAAATTATATTTATTTTAAAACCCATGATTTATTAAAATATAGTCAAAAATATATTAACATTATCCAATCATGTCTAAAGGAAAATTATTAACAATATTCTGAAATATTAAAAAATGGTATTAAGATTGTTATTCTTATCTTTCATTATCACATCACTATTCAAATCATTTTAAGGTTAAAAAGATTGGTCGACATGTATACACTTATGTGTCTTGATAACGATAATTTCCTTGAAGCATACTTTTAGAATTATAAGGATATGTTTTTAAAAATATATTTCCAAATATTCTAAATTGTATTTATTTAACAAAAAAATATCAACGAAAAAGGTATTGAAATTTTTTTTTTATTAAAAAGTGCATTAAATTATAATGAAATGTTCAATTATTTTTTTTTAAAATGTTATTTTTAACGATAATGGTCATAACAAACTTTTCTAGAATTATGTTTTCTGTTTCAATTTATTTTCATAGAAAAAGGATTATGAGATTTATTTCAATATTTTTAATATATTTTAAAATTATTTTAAGTGTAAAATATTTAAAAATGTATTCCATAACTGTTTTTAGGTTTTCTAATGAAAATGGAATTCAAATTCATTTAATATAATTTTTTTTAAAAATTATTTTTCTAAACAAAATGTGTAATTCCGAAAAAAATGATTTTAAATATATTTCATATAACACCCCAACCATAGTTACCCAGAGTCAGTGAATTATTACGTAATATGTGAATGATCCCAGGGGATCAAATCCCCAATTACTGATCAATTTACTATCATTGGATGTATTAGATACAAAAAAAAAGTTTTACATTACATTATGAAAAAAACAACAACATTTTGTCCCATTCGAACACATTAATATCAATTATCCCAATTGTGTAGGTATATTATTATCTATTCAATGAGGATACTATTAATTGAAAATATATATAATATTCAGGTGCTTTATTATTTATAAACACCATTTTAGTTCATTTTACACATTGAACATTATTTTATATTATAATTGGAATTTCGTCTTAAAATATAATGTTACATGATACATTTTTTAACATCATTTAAATTACCCAATGATCTTGATTTTATTTTGATATTTAATTTTACTATTTTTCATTACATTGGTAACAATTTATAATTTTTGAGTACTTGATGATTCATATATGAAGGCCACCAATGTTGGCCTTGAACAAACAACATTCTAGGTGAACTTAACTAGACAAATGCTCAATAAAACTACTTTAGTGGCCAATATCCCAGCACACATATTATTAAAATTGAAAATAACATAGAATAAATCATGGGGATCATTTAATTAAACAGGGTCCAAAGCTAATTCTTATTTATGAAAGATGTTTCAGGAAGCCCAAGTTAGAGATAAAATTCTGGGCCAGATTTTATGGCCTAGAAAAACATACCACCATTTAAATCATATCTCAAAAAAACATTCATTTGGGAGGATATTATACAAAAGGTTAGGGTACATAGGGGCCTCCATTTTCTTAATCTATGGAACACTATAATTCAGCAATATCAAAGGTCATTTTGACCTGTATGTTCAGTGTATCCATGTTGGATTCCACTTCAATTCAAGGATAAAGAAGTTCACTCTCACTTATATTCCAACACCCTGGGCCTACTATAATTAAATTATATGGTTTGTAATGTTGGTAGAACGACCCATTCCACTTGATATGGCTATTTAAGGCATTTTTGGTGAAGGATTACATCATCTTGGACCTTTTTTTACACTATAATGTTATTATTCCGATTTGTTTTCATAATTTTCTTCATCAATTGTATGTGGTTTTAAATCATCTTATTTTCTTTATAAAAGTTCTTATTTTCCTATTATTATGTTATTATCCATCCCAATTTTATACCATTTCCTCATAGTGTGAATTTATTCACACCAATTTTGTGAAATTAAATACACAACGGTGGAGTGACCATTTTCTATTTATGGTTTTCTTACTTCTTCAATTACTCACTCATGAGTCTACTTCCCGCTTCCATTGAAACCATACAATCAATGGAGGGATAAATCACATATTGGTTGATCTAAGTGAGTAGAAATGTGATTAATTAGAAGTTATTTATCCCCCTATTAATTTCTAATCACTTCTTTTAATTGATATTTCTATATGATGATTTTGAAACTTCTTCGTCCTTGTGGAATTTTAAGGCCACATACATCATGATCTAAAACGAACCTTTACCATGGTGTGCTCTTAAATTTGATACTACAAGTTTATAGATGATTAGTATTCTGGTTTTTTGGTATTAAACTAGTATGTGATGAATTTTATTGATCTTCTTGAATAAACTCATTTCAAATATAAGAAATTGAAATTGTAAATAAATGAATTCATTCAATCCACCTTGAGATATAACCTAGGATCAACTCATTATTTTAAATAGAATTAAAATAAATATGTTATTTATCCTTTATAATCTTCTAAAATCAACACATGTTGGCACATGTCTACCAACACCCGCGATAATTCAAACAGACTGGTAAGGGTGGAATTTCCTAAGATAGGGGAGTCAAGGGAAATGAGGGCATTGTTTCCATTAGATCCTAATATTGTTGATACTACAGAATGAAAAATTGAATCAATTTTAATGGTGGGTATTCAAAGAGATCAAATTGTAAATCTTGATGGAAATAAAATGGGAATCCAAAATATAGAAACTCGAAATAGAGGGAATGTAATCGATCAAACAATGAATGACTACCTCACTCTAGCTTGGAATAATTTCTGCTCATGCATTAGACACAATTACCTAAGATATACATATTACATCATTAAACACCATGTCCTAAACCATCTTCCAACCGTTCTCAGGATGGATTCTAGGTTTCCCTACCTTCATATTAAGGATTACTTTGACATTTTTTAATCCATTTCCCCCCACATCAACTAGAATCTTCTAAGATGAGGCTCTTTTCTTTTTCATTGAAGGATCGAGCAAAATAGTCGGTAAACAACATGAGACCTAAATCAATCCACTCATGGGACCAACTACCAGAAGAATTATACAAAAAATATTCCTTCCTCACCAAAAAATTGCATATAAAAAGTGCATTCAATACATTTTTGAAAAACAGGGAGAATAATTCTATGAAACATGGGAGAGGTTCAAAGACAACCTAAACATGATTCCAAATCATTGTTTTTCTATACCTTAACATGTGATAATTTTATATGATGGGATGTGCCCATGGAACAGACAATTCATTGATATGATGTGTAGTAGAACCTTTAAAAACAAATCCATAAATGATGCTAATAAGTATCTGGAAAGCCTTGTTGAACAAAACCAAGCATGGGGAACACCACATTATTCTAAAAAACCACAAAGAACAGCTGTAAATAATACAATTAAGGAATAGGAATGCCTTAAGGCTAAACTCACAACACTTTCTATGATGGATGAATAGATAGACCATAGGAATGTCCATGGTATCCAAACTAAAGACGTTGTTTGCAGAATTTGTGACAAACATGATTATACGACAGACAACTGCTCTACCATTACATAAATCAAGGATGTTCTTTTTGGAGGACCCCAAGAGTATGTAAGTTAATTGAACGTTCAATATACTCAATACCAAAACACCTTCTTACCATCCTATAATTACCACCCAGGCTTACACTAGAGAGATTACCAAGAAGATCTCCTACCACATGGACAAAATCCTTACCCCCATCAGAACTACCAATACCATAATTACTTCAAATCCCATGTTTTCCAATAACAACATCCACGGTCCATTTTCAAGAATCAATCCAACCTCTAAAATATCCCCCATGGATATACCAATATTCTAATTCACCAACCCAATATGTTCCACAAATACTACTAGAACAACTGTGAAAAAAAGGAACAAAGTGAACTCAGAATTATCTTCCCTTAAACAAGAACATGAAACCATCCAAACTAGAAATTCACGCAAGCCTACACAAGCTGTTCCACAACAAATAATAATGGGAGATTCATGTTTCACTAATACAAATCATGAACAACTAAAGCCGGTGACTATTTTAATAATTGGGAAATTATTTGAGAAACATGAACGACTAATTCAGATCCCATCTGAAGATTCAAACTTGGATGAAAATTTAAATGAACCAAATGATCAAACTGAAAAACATGAAAACCTTTTTAAATAAACAAGTCTTCAACAAACAACCCCAAATCCTACCCCATTTTTTCAATTCATTAGGGGTATAACCAAGCCTAAATTGAGTGAACCGTTGTGGTAAATATTCTCACAAGTCATGTTGTACATTCTCCTTCTCAATTCAATCCCATCCATAACATCCTATACAAAGTACCTTAAGGAATTGTGAACTTGTAAAATAAAATTTTCACATAATAACCAATTAATTTTGGAGGCAATGTGATTACCACCATTCAATGGACCATTCCTCCTAAGTAGAAAGACATGGGCTGCCCTTACGTGAATATTGAACTCAGAGAGAGAAATGTTTTCAAGAAATCATTTGTCCAAGGTTTTAGTGTCAATCTCATCCACTATGCTATGTACTTCCAGTTAGGCCTAAAAGAGCTCCAACCCACATATGTCACACATCAATCTAAAGATAGGAGCATTAGTGATTCATAGGGATTTTAAAGTGCATTATGGTAAAGGCTGAATAAATCATCTACCATGCTGACTACATTATCCCTGGTACCATAAAATCATAGGAAATAAGGATCAAACCACAATCCTCCTTGTTCATCCATTCCTTTCAACAATAAACTCTATTATCCGAGTTCCAAATGGGATCTTGACCATCTAATTTGGAAACTTGAGTCTATACGTGAACATCTCTAAAGAAAGCTCAAAAATTTGGGATGAAGATGACATTCATAAAGTAAACATGATAGGAATCATTGATAATGAATCCCTAGAACATCATGAAATATTTTATCGATGTTTATGTCAGTATGAGATTGATTTCCTTTTTCAAAAGAAGTATGTGTATCTTCTTGGATTGAATAATTTTCAAATTGAGATTATGATTATGTATTAGGTCCCACAATCATTGATACCTTTTAGGAAACTAGTTTCATGGAGACCAATCAAACTTCATTCCCTAAATCTAATCAAACCAATCATGTAGTTGAAACTTCTACACAAATGGATTTGATTATATCTAAAATTCAAAGAAACAAAATCGATCTTGATCCAATGTCCCAATGTTCTGCTGAAATTCTGAACCAACCTGATCTTGAATTGAAGGAACATCCCGAGGCACTCAAGTATGTCTTCTTAGGGGACAGTCAAACTTATTATATTGTAATTTATTATTTTATTGATGTTAACAATGAGAGGATTCTTCTATATGACATTAGGAAATATATAAAATCCATTGGTTGGACCTTGTCTGATTTTCCAAGGATTCTCCCACTAATCGGGACTCATAAGATTGTATTTGAATCTGATTCAAATCCATTTCTTCAACCTAAATAGAGATACAATACTAATATCATGGAGGTAGTAAGGAAAGAAATTATGGAATATTTAAATATTGGTATCATCTATATTATAGCTGAGAGTGAGTGGGTGATCTAATTTATGTGGTTCCCAAGAAGGTCAGAATCACAGTGTTAACCAATAATGATGGAGAAGTTCTTCCAACTAGGGTGAGAAGGGGATGTAGAGTCTCCATCAACTGTATGAAGCTAAACTCATTTACCGAGATGGACAATTTTTCCTTAACATTCATTTACCATGTCCATGAGAGAGTGGTAAGTCATACCTTCTACTATTTCTTAGATGGGTAATTGAGGTACAATCAGATTGAGGAATCCATAAAGAATCAAGGGAAGGCTAAATTCACCTATCCATTTGGCACCTTTTCTTTCAAATGCATGCCCTTCAGGTTAAGCAATGCCCCTAGAACCGCTTAGCCATGCATGATGGGAATCATCTCATACATGGTATAATATTTTTCTAGGGAACTTCATGGATGACATCACTGTTATTGGGGATACATTTGAGGGATGTTGTAGGAATTTATAGAGAGTTTTTTCAAGATGTGAAGAATAAAATCTATTCATAAACTGGGAAAAATGTCATTCCATGGTTAAAGAGGGACTAGTACTATGCCATCTAGTCTCGGGTAGTGTTGATGAAGTTGATAATGAAAATCATGACATCATTCTTCACCTTCCATCACCTAGAACTATTAATGAAGTGAGGTCCTTCTTATGACAAGTTGGTTTCTATAGAACATTCAGCAAGTACATTAGTTCAATATCCCATCATCTTTCTGCTCTCATAGTAAAGGATGCTCAATTTGTTTGGACATAATGTTGGGAGGGTTCATTCCCAACACTCAAATAATCTCTCACATCTCCTCCTATCAGGAAATCTTCAATATGGAACCTTCCTTTTTGAACATATGTGTGATGCTTGTGACTATGATGTAATAGATGTGTTAGGAAAACATTGTGATAAAACTACATATCTCAATGCATATTCAATAAAATCTTTAAATGATTCCCAAATAAACTACACCACGATTGAAAAAGAGTTAATTTATATTTTTTCCTCATATATGTTTAGGTCCTACCTCTTAGGATCCCCCATAACTCTGATCACTTACCATTCTGCACTAAAATGCCACTTCCAAAAAACAATATTCTAAGGATAGACATATTAGGAGGGTCCTACTGTTACAAGAATTTGACTTCAAAATCAAAGAGAAAAAGGGTGTTGAAAATGATGATGTTAATCCCTCTCTAGAATAGAATTCAATGAAAAACATTCTCACCTTTCTGTGTCTGATTCCTTCCATGATGAACACCTATACTCTGTGAGTGATTGCACTTGGTATACCGACATAGAAAACCTCATATTTACAGGAGTCATTCCAAAATTCCTAGGGACTCATGCTTGAAGGAAATTCATTTCTGATGATAGGAACATTGTGTTTAATGATCCTTAACTCTATATGTTCTTCCCTGACCAAGTCAGTAGGAGGAGTGTCCCAGAATCTGAACATGAGTCCATCCGTAAATTTTTTCATTGTGAGGCATGTGGAGGTAACTTTTCTTCAAAGAAATCTTCTGATAAGGTTCTTCATTGTGGTATCTTTTGGTCCACCCTCTCAAGGGACTCCTACACATTTGGTCAAAGAATTATTAAGTGTCAATAAGTAGGGTCCATCAGATAACGGAATCAAATTCAACTCACTCCCATCATAGTTATTGAAATCATTGATTTCTCGGGAATCGATTTCATGGGTCCCTTCATAAATTCTAGACTATATCTATAAATCCTTTTAGCTGTCAATTATGTATCCCAGTGGGATTAGGCCATTCCTTCAAAATCCAGTGGTCATCAAATAGTGATTATATTTCTCAAATAAAACATATTTTCTAGATTTGGAATTCCTAGGGATGTCATTAGTGATCATGGAACTCATTTTTAAAATCGTCCATTCTCATCACTTAGGGAAAAGTATGGAATTTCTCTAAAAGTGTCCACTTCATACCACTCATAGAACAATGGTCATGATCATTTATCTAATCAGGAAATAAAAAAAATTCTTGGGAAAACTTTTAATCCATCTAGGAATTATTGGCCGAGAAAACTCTTAGATGCTCTTTGGGCCTATCGAACCACATAAAACTTTTTTAGGAATGTCCACATATAGGTTGGTTTATGGTAATGCATGCCAGTTTCCAGAGCAGATTGAACATAAATCCTTTTGGGAAATAATGAAAATCAATTGTGAACTCTCATTGGATGAAACAAAAAAAGAAAATTAGATCTCAATGAACTTAAAGACCATAGTATAGAGGCTTATAGAAATTCAAGGATCAATAAATCTAATGAATGAGACTACCAATCTTGAATCCTTAAAACCAAACACATTGAACCATGAAAACTTGTTCTTTTATATAATTCTAAACATTACTTACACACATGAAAATTTAGGTGAAATGGTCAGGTCCATAAATAGTGCATAAGGAGTACCCTGATGGGGCTATTGAAATTGAAGATCCCACCAATGGTAAAACATTTAATGTTAATGATCATAGAGTCAAACCATTCTACGAAACATTATAAAAGCATGATGTTGATGAATAATTGTGTGAAACTACCATATATTATGAAAATAATTAATCAATTAGGGGTCCATGTCGAGCTAACAATGTTAAAAAAAGTGATGCAACAGAGGAAACCTGTGGTTTTCCCATTTCCGATCATTTTTTTATATTTACCAGCTTTATATATGAGTAGTGGATCATTTATATATATATTTTTAGTCCACCTCATATTATTTACATTTTCTTATCTTATGAGTACGGATGGGCATTAAAATGGATCACCGTAGTCATCCGTGTCACAAGATGTGATCCCTGAGTAATACCTTTCCCATAAATTAAAAGGAAGAAAATGTATGATCAGTTTGATTTAAAAAAACAATAAAAAAGATGAGAGTAGGAATTAAATAAATTTTTCTGTGGATTTTTTTTTCTAGTTTGTTCTTTCTTTGGATCATGGAATATTTTTTGTGATACACATTAAATGAAGGAGGATAATATATCTCCCATGAGAACAATGAGTGATTTTCAAGCACCATAATCATCATTATGAAGCCACCAGCTGATCTTGTTACATACCCTTTCCAAATCATTCCCACGTCCCATTTTCTCCTTTCTTTTATTTTAATGAAACTAGGGATAGTTTAAAACTATGTGGGGGGTGTGGAAACAAATTTCTTTACAAAAACAATGATAAAGAGAAGTAAAAATATATTATCATTAATATAATAAAATGATTTCTCGCTTTAAAATTACATAGAAACTAATTTTTATGTCCTTGACTCTTAATTTAATTCAGGATTAAGTATACAGGAAATGATTTTGGAATTTTGGTTGTCTAGTGAGAGTTTTAATCATTTTTATATTCATCTTTTAAATAAAATTTCCACAATGAAAATCCTCTAAAATGTGGATTACTAATTGTAATTCACGGGGTCCCATAATAAATAGCATAGGAATGACTAATTTTTATGAATAATATGTGTATTTAAAAAAATTTAAAAACAAAAAATAAAAAATAAATTTTCATGTTGATCAATGGCTGAGAAAATGTGAGGATTTAGACACTTTGGGATTATGAATCCATAGTTTTCTAGAACTGAGTTTTTCACTCTATCATTATTTATGGTAATATGAATTTTTTTGAAAAATTTAACTCATGATGATGCCTGATTATGTGGTATTCATTTGTTTCCATAAGGCCATTGAGTCTTGGAGTCATTGAAAAAGTCTAGCTACACGGGTTATTTTGATTAGCTGCAATATCAGTTACTATGGAATCATTGGAAAAAAAACTAAAAAAATGAATACTCATATTAAGATTAAATGTGATTCCATCTAGCACTTCTAGGATTTCCCTTGTGAATAAAAACGAACCCCCATGTCCATTGTGATACATAACACATCCTCATACTTAATTTATATTGGATGAAATATGGTGATGAATTTGAACAATGTAATGGTCTTGGGATTTGGATCTTCTTATGAAATTATTTTGTATTAAAATGTTTTGATGGGTTTCATACTTATATGGTATAAGGGTTTTTTGTGATCAGTGTGTATTGAAATGTTTTTGTAAAAGGGAATTCTAATATAATTTTTTTTTGATACATGATTCTCGGGACTAGAAAAACTGAAGTTGAGGGTTTGATTAGCCACTTAATGAGGATAATATTAATTATTAATCTATATAATATTCATGGGTATTATTATTTATAAACACTATTTTTTTCATTTTACACTTTGATCATTATTTCATATTATCATTGTAATTCCTTCTTATAATTAACTATTTCATGGTTCATTTTTTAAAATCATTTAATGTACACATTGATCTTGATTTTATTTTCATATTTAATATTCATGTTTCTCATTACATTAGTAACAATTCATACATTTAGTGTAATTTAATATTCATATTAGACAGGATCCAATGTTGGCGTTGAACAAACCATATTTTGGGTGATGTGAACTGGACTACAGCCCAATAAACATATTTTAGTGGCAAATATCCATGACCAATAATTATTAAATTTTATCTACAGATAGAATAAATAATGTGGAAAATTTAATTCAACAACTGTCCAATGGAAATTCTGATTTTTGAATGTTGATTCTGGCGGCACAAGATAGAGATAAAATTCTGGGCTAGATTCTACGGCCCATAAAAACATCCCATATTTTCAATCATTTTTCAAAATAAAAAATTCTATATGGGATGAAATTTTCCATAATGTTAGTAGAAATTCGGAGATCCATTGTCTTATTCTATGGAACACTCTAATTAGTTCTTCTAGTATGTTATTTAGACATATCTGTTCGGTATAAATTTATTCACACCAAACGTTGTGGAATTATTCACAGAATGGTGGAGTGATCATCTTCTTTTTATTTTTTTTATAACTTCATTAATTCCTCCCTCATGAGTCTACATTTTTCTTTAATTAAAACCATATCATCAATGTAGGGATAACCTTATTATGGGTTGATCGATGAAAGTCGAATAGGGCTGGATTCGATGTTCTTTATCACCCCATTAATTTTATAATCACTTATTTTAATGGAGATTTTTATTTTATTGTTTTAAAACTTCTTAATCCTTTTTTAATTTAATAGCCACATAATTCAAGTGCTAATACAAACCTTTACCTTGGAGTGCTCAAAAATTTGATCCTCCAAGTGTATAGGTGATTAGTATTATGGTGTGTTCGTATTAAACCAGTAAGTGATGAATTTGTTTGATCTTCTTGAATAAACTCATCTCGAATATAAGAAATTGAAATCATTAAAAAATAATTTCATCCAATCCACCCTGAGTAATAACCTAGGATCAACTCATTCATTTATATCGTATTCACATAAATCTCTTATTTATACTTTAAACACATCTAAAATCAACACTATTTGGAAAATTCATAGGAAAAAACAATCCATGGAATGTTTGTGTCTGTAGGTTATTTCTTAGGTCTTTGAGGATTCGATATCCCTAGATAAACTAAATGAGACCTCTTAACCCTAAAATATGGGTAAATTTTTTCGAGACCAGTCAAACATAAAATACATATTCACAATCTGGAAAAAATAAATGATAGAAAGGGGTGAGATCAGATGCTCAGTAAGGATAAAAATATTGGAAAATCTTTTATAAATAAGCATACAAATTAATGGAAATGTATAATAATAAATAATAAGAATTTTAAAAATAATCATCAGCATAATATAGAAAAAATAAATAAAATAATTCCATTTACTTATTCAAATAGATTTTCTAATAGTCAATTAATAAAATTAAATATAAATATCCAATTTCATAATGATGGAATGCATAACATCGGACATCATAACCACATACTCAAGGCCACATTCTAAGACTACAAATATTATTTTGTGAATTCTGTTTTCTAAGAAACTAGTTTGCATCATTAGACCTACTGATGCATCGAGGAGTTATAGAAGCCACCACCCGTCACTTACTAAGTCCAATTCCATCATCAAATGAAAAAGATGAAACATAACATAAACAATTATATTAAAAATAACATATGGGATGTTAAAATTTTAACATTAAACCATGAATGGTATAAAAATAAAACATCCACATTAAAACATATCACAAAACCTTAAATATAATATCGAATATTTGAATCATACTAAATCAAATTCAAACAAATATAAAATCCATTAAAGGATGTTGACATAGATGAAACAAAATCAACATGAGATAAATAACTCTTTCTATTTTGAAATAATTTTACACTAATGTAATTATAAAATAAAAAATTTATTTTGAATATATTATTATAATCATTTTAGGGATGATTTGAATATGATATAATGGTAGAAAATATCCCCACCCGATGTATACGTTAATAACATTCTTACATAAATTTATTGAAAAGTTCATAAGTTACATAGTTTGGAAAATGACAGAAATATTCCTTTAAAACATTTAAAAAAGTCATAAAAGGGAATAAATTATTTTAAACAATATTCTATGATATAATAAAAATGTTTTGAAATATATTTTTACAAAACACGGATGTGGATGAAAAAGATGTCCAGGTAGATACATACATATAAACAATCTCGGATAAAAAAGAAATTTTAAATTTAACCCTTACATTGTACTTCACCTTAGTCAATTGTATGTTAACATCTTGTATAATATTTAATACATTTTTATTAAAATATACATGAACTATATACATAAATATGATATCATATATGATCTTATAATATTGCATTGTTAATAATATTTCAGTTGTATCATTGTTTTAGGTGTTAACTGATTCATTTTACTTTATATGTATTATTATGTATGTAATTTTTGTTATTGATTAGATGTATTTTATTTATATAATGAAGGATATTATGTTCGTATAATTTAGCTTTATCCATAAAATGAAAATTATTCTTCAATGGCTTCGATGGGGAATGAATCTCATCGCGTTAATGGAGATGATAATTTTTATGTATAAACGAGCGACAATATCATTCAATTGAAGGTGAAATCTTATATAATTGAATGTTATATTTTATATATACAATAATTAACAAGTTATATTTTTTATTTACATAAATTATTAATCATTATTATACACATCCATAAAATGATATGTTTGTATAACAACTACACCACGACATGTAGACAGTAAGTTGTTCATACACATGAATGTTGACTTTGTCATTCATATGATGGGTAGAATAACAAATATGGTCATTAAATATATATAATAACATCACATTATGAATATGGTAGTGGATTTATTAATTTTTTATGGAATTAACAAAGAACAAGGTTGTGGAAAAGAAAAGAACATAAAAGAGGTGGTGAAATAATTGACTCTTCTTCGGGTGCTTCCTTTTGATTTGATCAAAAGGGATCCATAGGATAGATTATGATGAATGGAAAGAATATAGTATTATTTGATGGTGGTTGGAGGATATTTTGGAAGTGGTTAGCTGAGATAAATGGTTTTGGAGCTGTGATTTTGAGAGAACGGTAACTGCCCTTTAATAAGAGAGGTGAGGGTCACTTTAGGAAGAGAATAAAATATTATTTTATAATAAAATAAAGTTCAGTTAATAATGGCTCCAAAAGTATTTATTTTTATAATATGGTGGTTATTGGTAGACAAACTCTCAATAAATAGGTTTTATACTAGTTTAGGTCCCTAAATTATCCTTATCTTTTAGAATTAACACTTAGTTAAATAGTTTGACATTTACCATGTCTCATTGTATTTTTTTATTGTATGGGTAATAAGATTACTATAAACTGCCAAGAAAACCCCATGAGGTTCATTATTGATATATAAAAATTTATCTATGTCCTTTGGTGGATCCTTATATTTGTAGGATTATTATATCATTTAATAAAATAATATTTGTTTTAAAAACTCAATTACATCAATTTTGATAATATATTGTTTTTCATTTTTGTGAATGTACTAAAAACATTATTACTTCGAATAAAATTTATTAAATAAACCCTAACATATCATATTAACCTATAATATTATTTGAATACATCAAAAGTATCCATTTACATTTATTTGGATATTTATAATATCAATTATTTTAATCATTCATTTATAAGGTAATTACTGAATCATAATTGTGTCATACATAAATTTATTTATATAATTCATAAAAATTATAAATTAAATAATATTATGTATCATATTTAGTTAAGATTTAAAATGAATTTTTTTGTCAAATTTATCTTGTTTAAAACTGTATATTAAAAATGTTTTAGTTATTAAACATTTAATTTAAAACTTTTAACTCTTATTTAAATAAAATAATAAGAACTGTCTTAATCTAATCCAATTGGAACAAAAGGATCATATTTTATTCCTAAGGATGAAATAAGTCAAAATATAATTATCCAATATAATTGGGACATGTGTCAAGGTAATTATAATATCATTTTTACCTGTAATTGCCCCAATTAACTTTTAACCGTGGTAAATAAAAGTCAAAAGTAAATATTCATGAAAATATATTTTAATCTTATTGAACCATGTTTTATGTAATGATATCTACGATGACTCTCAGATTTTGGAAATTCTTTTAAAAAAACAGGTAAAATTATGTTTTATTTAAATTTTCAAATGCGCCTAAAGGTGGGTAAAAGACGGTAAAAAGTTCAATAAAATTTTATATATAAAAACTTATTATTAAATTAATACAATGAATTAAATTGAACATATATAGGTATTATGTATCTATTTTTAACTAAAATAAATTTAAATAATATAAATAACTATTTAAAAAAAAGTCGGTTTTATACAAAAACACATTGTTTTTCACTATTCGTCAGAAATTGAATGTTTTCATAAAAATTCCAAAAAATCATCCTAAGCTAATTCTAATATTATGAATCCAAAAATTGTATCCATTTTGAAAAAAATTATTAAATTTCAAAAAGTGGGTATAGCTATTTATAACGGCTGGATTGATTGGTTGTGGGGTGTTAGTACTTGAAGTTTCGTACAACGCAATCTATTGTATTATTCAAAGAGAAGTGTACTATGGAAGCTTGGGGTGTTACATTTATTCCATCCTTCAAATAATTTCATCCCTGAAATGTATAGAATATCACTACATAAAAAATACATAGTTTTTTCTTAATCATAAGTTCATCGAGTTTTCATGTCGCCTCTTCCATCTTATAGTTTCTCCATAGAAATTTTACCAGGCATGTCATCTGGTTCCTCAACACTTGTTATCTAGTATCCAAAATATTGAAAGGCTCTTCACAAAAAGACAGATCATGTTCCGGTTCTATTTTATCATACGCGAGTACATGGGATGGGTATTGAATGTATTTTTTCAATAGTGATACATGGGACACATCATGATCTTTGGAGAGACTTGGCGGCGGGCCAAACCGTAAGCTAAATCCCCAATTTATTCTAGAATTTTGATAGGTCTGATTTACCTAGAACTTAATTCAACATTTAAACTGAATCGTATAACTCCCTTCCATGGAGATGCCTTCAAAAAAACATGATCTTATACTTTAAATTACAAATCATTCCTTTGGATATCAGCATATCTCTTTTGCCAACATTGAGTAACTTTGATGTGGGTTTGGATAATCTTCATCTTTTCCATTGTTTCCTCAAAACATCTAGGCCTAAGAGTTTTATTTCACCAACATCAGCCAAACAAGTTGGTGTTCGACATCTCTTTCCATATAACGCTTCAAATTATTACATCAGAATATTTAATTGGATGCTATTGTTATAGGAAAGTTCTACCCGAGGTAAATACTGATCCCACATACCATGAAAGTCATGTGAGCAAGATCACCACATGTTTTCTATGTTTTGAAGAGTCTTTTATGATTGTCCACCTATTTGAGGGTGGTATGTATTACTGAAACAATGTTCAGTATTTAGGGATTTCTGAAAACATTTATAGAATTTAGATGTAAAACAGGGATCATGATCAGAAAAAATCGATAGGGGTACACCATGAAGTCTTACAACATCATTAATATATATTTTAACTAAATGTTCAAGTGTAAAATATTCTCTTATGGAATGAAAATGTGATGAATTTGTAAGACAATCCACAATGACCCATATTGTATCATTTTTTAAGGAGTATTTGGTATCCCCATTACAATGTTTGTCGTATTATCATTCCATTTCCACTTAGGTATGGGATAAGGTTGCAAGAATCCTCCAGGATGTTGTCTACCAGATTTCACCTGTTACAATCCATAATTCTTGACATATAATTAGTAATATCCCTCAAGATATTATCCCACCAAAAATGTTCATTCAAATCACTATACATGTTAGTGATACCTAGGTGTAAAGGGAAATTGGAGCTCTGAGAATCATCCAACTATTCCCTTTTTAGATCATGTATTTTTAGAACACAAAGTCTTTTCCAGAATTTGAAAATTCCATCATCATACAAGAAGTCTATCAATCTACCATCATTCACAGCTTTAATTTTTGTTTGGAACTCCTCATCATCTTTATGAGTACTTTTTATCCTTTCTAGTAAATATTGTTTTTGAACCACTTGAAAAACCATTGATGTTTCACCTTCTATGGTTATTCACATGTCCATATTTACTAGATCCATGTATATAGGATACTTTTCAACTCTCATATTGTTCATAACTCCATGAGCATTTCTACTCAAAGTATCTTCCATATTATTTGTCTTCCCTGGATGGTAGTGTATGGTGCAATCATAATCCTTTAGTAGTTTGAGCAATCTTGTTTGCCTCTTGATGAGATCTTTTTGTGTGAAAATATAATTCATGCTCTTGTGATCAGTATAAATCTCACATTTTCACCACATAGATAATGTCTCAATATCCTCAGAAAAAACATTATATCTTCTCACAAAATATCATGTGTGTTATAGTTTTATTCATGAGTTCTTAGTTTTCGTTATGTATACGAAATAACTCTATCATTCTTCATAAGGACACAACCAAGTACTTTTTTTGAAGCATCACTATAAATAACAAAACCTTCATTCCCCCATGGTCTAGTCAAGATAGGATCATTGAAAAATATTATCTTCAGCTTTTCATAACATTTTCACAATCTTTTTTCCAAACCGATTTAACCTTTTTACACGTGAGTTTGGTTAATGGGATTTCCCATTAGTAAAAATTATGGATGAAACGCAGATAATAAACTATTAATACAATAAAACTAAATACCTCATTTATAATCATCGATGCAGTCTATTCTTGGATTTCTCTTGTATTAGAAGGAACAATAGAGATTCTTTCCATAGAGACAATATGGTCATGAAAAGAAATCTCATAAAGCCAAAATTCACACATTCTAATCAACCCATATAATTCAATTCTTCTAAGAGTTTTTAGAATAGTGCCAAGTTATTTTCATGATCTTCATAACTTATGTATTAAACCAATTTATAATAAATAAAAACTACTAAAATTTAATCATGATATTTCTTGAACACTCTATTGATTAGATCAACGAAGATAGAGGGTGGATTAGTTAGTCCAAAAGGCCTTACAATAAATTCATAATGACCATATTTGGTATGAAATGTGGTCTTTGAAATGACTTCCTCCGTCCTATGCAACTGACGATATACAGATCAAAGTTCAATCATTGAAAAATTATGAGCTCCACAATGTTGATTGAAGAAATCATCAACGCAAGGTGAGAGACACTTGTTCTTTATTTTTATAGCATTGATCTCCATGTATCCAATGCACAACCTCAATGATCGATATTTATTATTATCTAGAAGAACAGTGGATCCCCATTGAGAAAAACTCGGGTGAAAAAAATCCTTTATTACTCAATTCATATTGTATTTTCTTTATGAACCTTAATTCTATAGTGGCCATTATATATGGGTAATTCAATGTGGGCCTTGAATCGTGATTTAAATTAATGGAAAACTCAATTTATCATTCTGGAGGATTCTAGGAAAATCTATTGGAAACACATCAATATATTATTTCACAATAGGTACATCCTCTATTTAAACATTATTTTCCTCACCCAATAAATTAATTTACTTATTCTACTAGGTGTGGATCTAGATTTCAATCATATGGTGACTTTACTACTTTAAAGATAAGGTGTTCATTATCATCATCATCAAAAATTGTAAACACCTTCTTCTTAAAATAAAATTTTGAAACATAATTTAAAAGACAATCAATACTGAGGATTATATCAAATTAAATCATGGTTATGACGGTGAGATCAGTAGATGAATCAAGATTATATACCCTAATAGAAATTTATTGATAAAACATTGTTGTAATGGGACCTCCTTTAAGAGTTTTGACTGACCACACTTTTGTTACATAAAATTGGAAATATCTAATTTTATTAGCAAAATGGGAAGATATGAAACAATGTGATGATTCAGAATCATATAAAGCAATGTCTAAATTTGATGAAACCATTATATTACCTGCCACCACGTCATTCGGAGCTTCAAACTCAACAATAGTGAACCCATAAGCCTGGCCTTTCTCCCTTATCATTTTCTATGGTATGATTACTTGGATATTTGGAAATTAATTTTAATAATTAACCCTTTATTTATAATTTTAGCATTCAACATTGAAAACATCTTTCATTACTTTTCAATCATGATCATGGTGGCCTTTTTATCATCACTTGTAACAGACTCTCATTACCTTCATGAATGTACCATGGTTTTTCATCCCACATTTACTGTAGGATGGATATTTAAATATTACCTTCTTCCCCAAATTTATATTTCAGAGTGATCTTATTATCTCTTCCTCTCATTTACTTTAATGTCATAAGTCATATTGAATTATTATTTTTTCATGATAACACATGAGACTATATCTTCCTAAGACGAGAAGGATTGTGAGAATAACGGCTGATGGGGAAATGATTTTAACCCATAAAATAATCAATCAATCTTACTCCTTGATATATGTATATAATCTGCAGTAAGCCTTTCTATCCTTGTAAAGTTACCCTCATATTTTTCAACATTCTCATTCTAATTTTTTCACAGACTCATAAATTTTTTTCATATCCACTCGATGGTCTAACAGCCCGACCCCAGATACCCAGAGTCGGTGCATTACTTCGTAACATTGTCATGATCACAAAAGATCAAGTCTCGAAAGACCGATTAGTTTAGTAGCCTAGGAAACACTAGATACATTCGTAAACGTTACATTACATCATAAAGTGAAAAACTATAATAACAAAGTCTCCATAGTCCACACTCCTATCCTCTTCTGACAATCCTTGTAGGTCATTCATAAAATACTTCTTCACATCCTGGAAAATATTAAAACATTGAAAGGGGTGAGCTCAGATGCTCAGTAAGGATAACAATATTGCGGAATCTTTCATAAATAAACATTAACATTTAAGGCAATGTATAACTAAAACAAAAGCCTTTTAAACTTGAACTTCAGAATAATATGGAAAAAATAAAATTAAATAATTCCATTTACTTACTCACATGGATATTCTACTAGTCGAAAAATCACATGCAATATCAATAACCACTTTCATAATGAGGGAATGTATAATGACAGTCATTCTGAAACATTTTTTCAAGGCCTCAGCCAAGACATCTAAAATGATTAAGGCCTTGGCCAAAACCATAAATCAAATTGGGAAAGGGCCTCGGCCAATTCCACCTCTAGTTGTCTCATGAGACCTACCAATGCATCGAGGAGCTATAGCGTGCTCCACCCGTCACTTATTATGTCCAATACATTCCTCATATGAATAGGTTTAAACATATCATAAACCATAACATAATCATATCACATAAAACATGCATAAAGGAAACATATGATTTCCACATTTCAATCACATGATATCAATGCAACACATTGATATAATAAAAACGCTTTCAAAACCATTTTCAATACCAAAATAAAAGAAAGTTAAAACTTTGTATTTATTTTTCACTAAAAAAAAGATGGCTTGTAGAGGAAGCCGAAACTCAAATAATGGTCACGGCGGCGGAGAAGTCGTTGTCGCCGCATAAGCACGAAAATAAAAACATTCCCTTTTTTAGTTTAGAAAAATGCTTCGTATAAAAATATTCCTTTTGAATAAACGTAAAAGTCAAAGGGGTTTATACACCGTATAAAAGAAAGTTGTGTATAAAACCAAATATGCCTCAATGAAAGGGGATTGAGACGAAGTCCTTAAAAAGATCATTTTTTATAAAGTAGGTCCATTATGTGTATTCACGATAAGTACATATAAATAATGTAAAAATACAAGATCGGACCTAATAATATCATGACATAATTTGAAAGTAGGAGATTAACCCAAAGAAGAGAAATTGGGTTAAGAAGTTCCCTTACCTCGTGTCTGACTTGACTCAACTGTTCTTTAACCTCCTGAATAAAACAATAGAGTTAATATATACCTTATTAAGAACCATTTTTAATTTCATTATCCTTTTTATATCACTTATTACAATGTTATGAACATTATGTAATTATTTAAGTTAATAACGGTCGTTTTGTCGATCTTTGGTACTTGAGTCAACAATAAACTTCTTATAATTACAAGTTGTTTATGTGGAAGAATATCCATTATCTCCAGAATTATATTCATGATTTAGATGTCATATATATCATATATATCCAGTATATACATTCATTTATAATATTACGTAACATTTAGAGGTAAGAAATTAAATGCACCGTTAATGGAGACGGTAAGCCGTACGTACGCATGAACGCAACTTTCATTTCTATTTCGTATTTAATGGAATTAAATCATAATGATATAAATGTATAATATAATTCCAGTAAAATATAGTGTATAATACCATTTACTCCATCCTTTATACATCCCACATATGGCATTAACGATTCAAATCACTTTGAGGGGGCGGTAGTCCGCACTTCCTAAAATGAAATTATCGCGTTTTACCCATAATGCAAATCATAAAGTATGTCATAAATGAGAAATAAAGAAGCATAAGTAAATCATAATCATATTATATATCATATATAAATATAGTGACATCTTAATGTCCACCTTTGAAGGTGTTATATGAGTGTTGAACAATCATCGTTTCGTGAGGCAGAAATTCGCCATCCACAGAAACCGTATGTTCTTTAACCATTAGATGTAGGTGTGTGTAATTCTATCTCGAATCCTTCTTTTAAAAACATCCTAGTATATTGGGGATACTGGTGTTGTTACAAAAGAAATGAATAAAAAGATTTTTGGTGGTTGGAGAAGAAAAATAAAACAAAACAACATTAGAGAAGAAATTACCTCAAAATCGGGTAACTCTTTTTGATTTGAGACAAAGGCTTCCTTGGGAAGATTTATGCCCAAAGTGAGGCTTCTAGGAGTAAGAGGGGGAAATTGGGAGAGTATTTGGGCAGAGGTTGGCCGAGCCAAATGGCTTGAAAGTGTTAATGAGGTTGTATAGGTGGGGCCTTTTATAAGAGGAGAGGAGGGGCACTCTTGGAAAGTAAGGAAATTTTACATTATTATACAATGCTTTTCGGATTATAAAGGTCCCAAACTTATATAATTCGTGGATAAGGTGATAAGTGTTAGAAATATACCCATCCAATAGTCTTTGGTCAAGTGTAAGCCTTGGATTGTACATTATCTTTTCATTTTATTAAAATCGTTAAATAATGAGGTCATCGCTGCATCATAATGATGTCATCAATAATTTAATTTATTTAATGTATAAAAATATAAAAAAACTACTATGATTTAGGAAATATTTTTAGCTTTCCAATGAATAATTATAGTCAAAAATATGACTTGTATAACCCCATGTAAAAATTGTTTTAGTAAGACATTTCATGTTTGTGTCATTTTTTACTTTAACATTAAATAAATATATATTAATGTAATTTTCCAACCAAAGTGGCTCCATGGGGTCCCCAAGTTGACCCATGGGTTTTCATGGTCGGACATGACTCATACAAAAGGAGTAGGACAAGTTTCAAGCTCATCTCATATTATTAAAACATTATTTTTACCTTAAACTACACTAATTACCTCCAATCGCGATTAAGAACTTAAAAGTTACTATTCACCAAAAAATTATTTAAATCTCACTGAACCACATTTTACTTCTAAATGACTACCATTTATGTCGGTTTTTTGAAAATCAAATCACATAAGTGGTAATATTTCATTTAAACGAAAAATAAGTTATTTAACTACCACTTAGTGGTTTCACTATTCATCAAAAATTGAAGTTTTTCAGAACATTGCCAAAATTTCACCCTAAGCTATAATTGATATTCCGAATTCAAAAATGATGTCTATTTTACAAAATTCCAAACATTTAAGTTGTATTAATTAATTTTATAATTAATTCCCGCTGTCACAACAATAGCGTGTTTTTAAGAAACAATTTATATCAAAATATTGGCAATTGTTTATGTCCAATTTCAATGTTAAATTATTTCTAATGACAACCATTGGATAAAATGGTAAAAATATATTCTAATTATACTTTAAAACCACTAAATAGTATAATTTATCACTATAAATTATTTTGATTAAAAAAGTTGTTTTTAAGTAATTTTCACTATTCATAAAAAATTGGAAGTTCTCAGAAAATTGCAAAAAATTCAACTTTGGATAATTTCGATATTACGAATACAAAATTGAAGTCCATTTTGAAATATAAAATTTCTATAATTTTAAAAGGTGGTTATTACTATTCATAACGGCTACTTTGATTAGTCGCGGTGTTTTAGAACTCGAAGTTGCGTACAATGCAAGCTATTGCATTATTGAATGAGAAGCGTATCGTGGAAGCTCGGGGTGTTACATTCTCCCCTCCTTCAATAAATTGTGTCATCGCAATTTGAAATTTTTCTTTAAAAATAAAAGTTTGAAAAGAGAAAATACCTTTGAGGAAAACCCACATCGGAAATAAGATTAATAAAATTTAGCCTTAATAAGAGGGAAAGGGAAATGAAAAAGCCACCACCCAATTATGATCTCGATTAGAAGAACATTGGTGGCAATTAGAGACATATAATTGGAGGAAAAACCTAAATATTTGTAGGGAGTGATTGAGGTCATCAATCACAATCAATTGTCAAATTGAGGGCCTCAAAGCCTTCAATCTATGTTGATTTCAAATATCATCAGTTCAACAAGACATAAGGTATTGGGATAGCACATTTTTTTGTTTTAATATCACTTTACTAAAGTTTAAGAATTAATTTATTCATTGAATAAGAGATAGATATATATATATTTATGCTTGACAATTAGATTTTCAACCTTCAACTCATCTTTCACTCAAAAAGATAATAGAACTCAAAAGTATTATAATTATCCTAATTGTATATGGTTCCAAATGCTAACACATACCATTTAGATTAGTAAAATTATTTTGTAATAACCAGGGACTTCCTGTAGGCTAGTGGTAGGAAATAATGGCCTGTCGCACTATGATTGTGGGTTCGATTCCTGCCGCTTTTTCCGACGCGATGGGTTATGCCCCACCCTGCAGGTTGTCCTTTTCCTAAAACTATAGTATCATAATATTCCAAAAATAATCTTCATAAATTTTTTAACCTTAAAAAATACTATCCAAAGATCAACTTAATCCACTCCAACCTTTATAGTTATCCAAAATACCTCTGTCCAGACTTTCTCTAAAAGGTCTTTTAATTCCAAAATCAATTTATCAGATTCCCCAAACAAAGTAATGTTTCTCTTATTGTCACATACTAAAAATATAATTACTTTCATCATATTAAAACCTCACTGAAATCAACAAGTACTACAGTACAATCCTTATATATATATATATATATCACATTATTCTAATAACCAGAATATAATCCATGAGTCCAAAAGCACCAATACATTAGTTATTCTACTTCAACTGTAGTAACAACAAAATATTGTCCTTGATCCCTTGGCCTTTTCTGAGGTAAGTTTCCCTGACGCTTAGGACATTCATTTTCATAATGACCCATTTCTCTACAATTGTATCATTCAACTTTGATAGCCTCTTTCTTTCCCTTGCAATCATGAGCCTGGTGACCCTTTTCTCCACATTTATAACAAACTCCCATTCCTTTTAGGCAAGTACCAGGGTGATTCTTCCCACAATTATCACATAATGGAAAATCCTTCTTTCCCTTTTTCCCTTTATCTGTCTCTTGTTCCACCGTTCTCTTCTTCTCTTGCTTTACTTTGTTGTCATCAGACTTGGAGAATTCCTTTTCTATCTTGAGAGCACACGAGACAATATCTTCGTATGATGAGAAGGATTGTGATCCTAAAGATCGACGGAGAAATGGTTTTAACCCATCAAAGAAACGATCAATCTTACTCCTTGGGTTACATATATAATCGGCAGCATGCCTCGCTAACCTTGTAAAGTTAGCCTCATACTTTGCGACATTCTCATCCTCCTTCTGCCTCAGACTCAGAAATTGCCTTTCCATATCTTCTCGATGGTCACGAGGAAAGTATTTTTCTAAGAAAAGCTCTTTGAACTCCCTCCATTCCATATTCGGTACGTCATCATCTTCCTTTGTGTTTTGAATCAGCGACCACCACTGATCGACATCTCCAGTGAGGCGGTAAACTACCATGACAACATTCTCCCTTTCGCTACTCCCCAAGGCATGAAATATTTTCTCTAAGGAGTTTATCCATTTCTCAGCTACTAACGGATTTGTACCCCCATTAAATGATGGTGGTTGTTGCCTCATGAAGCTGTCTAACATTGATCCTCCACGTTGTGGATCAGGGTGATCCATACGAGTAAGGTTATTATTCATAACTTGAGTGAGTTGTCCCAGTATGGTAATAAGTTGATCAGCACCAGTTGTATCTCCAGATCCACAATAATTATCTTGAGTAGGAGGAAAATCCCTACATGGAGTGCGTGCATTGATACGGTTTCCATTCCTTCCACTAGGCGCCATTTTTAAACAATGGCATAAACTAGATTAGTTTATGAATCAAAATACATAATTCCATACTTGTAAAATACTTAACATAAATTGAACTATTTATGGATATAATCCATAATCATAAAAAGGTTTTATTTGAGGAAGTATATACTCGTAATCGTTCATAGTGGTTTGTAAAGAAAATGAGAATTATCCTAAACATATCCCCCGGGAGTGTCGTAACCAAGAGTGCAGCAAGGCCCGTTGTCGTGCACCAGTTCCCGTTCGAGTCTAGCTCAAAGCGGTGTTTTCAGGTTTTACCCCTAGGTACATCTGTTCCAGAGATGCCTCTACCTGCTCGTATCCAGACCGGGATGTATTGCTCGGAAAACTCACAAAATCTCTACAATAACAAAATTTTAGGAAGTTCTTCTATACTAATCCTCAAAACCTATCTTTGGGCTATGTGCTCTAATCAGAGTTTATCTAAATCCAGCTTCCAAGGTTAGTACTAAACTGCCTCTGATACCAACTGTAACGCCCCGAACCCAGCTACCCAGAGTCGGTGCATTACTTCGTAACATTGTCATGATGACAAAAGATTAAGTCTCGAAAGACCGATTAGTTTAGTAGCCTTGGAAACACTAGATACATTCGTAAACGTTACATTACATCATAAAGTGAAAAACTACAATAACAAAGTCTCCATAGTCCACACTCATATCCTCTTCTGACAATCCCTACAGGTCATTCATAAAATACTTCTTCACATCCTGGAAAATATTAAAACATTGAAAGGGGTGAGCTCAGATGCTCAGTAAGGATAACAATATTGCGGAAGCTTTCATAAATAAACATTAACATCTAAGGCAGTGTATAACTAAAAAAAAAGCCTTTTAAACTTGAACTTCAGCATAATATGGAAAAAATAAAATTAAATAATTTCATTTACTTACTCACATGGATATTCTACTAGTAGAATAATCACATGCAATATCAATAACCACTTTCATAATGAGGGAATGTATAATGCGAGACATTCTGAAACATTTTGTCAAGGCCTCAGCCAAGACGTCTAAAATGATTAAGGCCTTGTCCAAAACCATAAATCAAATTGGGAATGGTCCTTGGCCAATTCCACATCTAGTTGTCTCATGAGACCTACCGATGCATCGAGGAGCTATAGCGGGCTCCACCCGTCATTTATTAAGTCCAATACATTCCTCATATGAATAGGTTTAAACATATGATAAACCATAACATAATCGTATCACATAAAACATGCATAAAGGAAACATAACATTTCCACATTTCAATCACAAGATATCAATACAACACATTGATATAATAAAAACGCTTTCAAAACCATTTTCAATACCAAAATAAAAGAAAGTTAAAACTTTTTATTTATTTTTCATTAAAAAAAGATGGCTTGTAGATGAAGCTGAAACTCAAATAATGGTCACGGTGGTAGAGAAGTCATTGTCGCCGCATAAGCACGGAAAGAAAAACATTCCCTTTTGTCGTTTAGAAAAACGCTTCATATAAAAATATTCCTTTTGAATAAACGTAAAAGTCAAATGGGTTTATACACCGTATAAAAGAAAGTTGTGTATAAAACCAAATATGCCTCAATGAAAGGGGATTGAGACGAAATCCTTAAAAAGATCATTTTTTTATAAAGTAGGTCTATTATCTGTATTCACTATAAGTACACATAATTAATGTAAAAATACAAGATATTACATAATAATATCATGACATAATTTGAAAGTAGGAGATTAAACCAAAGAATAGAAATTGGGTTAAGAAGTTCCCTTACCTCGTGTCCGACTTGACTCAACCGTTCTATAACCTCCTGAATAATAAAATATAGTTAATATATACCTTATTAAGAACCATTTTTAATTTCATTATCCTTTTTATATCACTTATTACAACGTTATGAACATTATGTAATTATTTAAGTTAATAACGGTCGTTTTGTCGATCTTTGGTACTTGAGTCAACAATAAACTTCTTATAATTACAAGTTGTTTATGTGGTAGAATATCCATTATCTCCAGAATTATATTCATGAATTAGATGTCATATATATCATATATATCCAGTATATACATTCATTTATAATATTACGTAACATTTAGAGGTAAGAAATTAAATGCACCGTTCATGGAGACGGTAAGCCGTACGTACGCATGAACTCTACTTTCATTTCTATTTCATACTTAATGGAATTAAATCATAATGATATAAATTTATAATATAATTCCAGTATAATATACTATATAATACCATTTACTCCATCCTTTATACATCCCACATATGGCATTAACGATTCAAATCACTTTGAGGGGGCGATAGTCCGCACTTCCTAAAATGAAATTATCGCATTTTACCCATAATGGAAATCATAAAGTATGCCATAAATGAGAAATACAGAAGCATAAGTAAATCATAAACATATTATATATCATATATAAATATAGTGACATCTTAATGTCCTACTTTGAAGGTGTTATATGAGTGTTGAACAATCATCATTTCGTGAGGCAGATATTCACAATCCACAGAAACCGTATGTTCTTTAACCATTAGATGTAGTTGTGTGTAAGTGTAGATCGAATACTTCTTATAACAACATCCTAGTATATTGAGTATACTGGTGTTGTTACAAATGAAATGAATAAAAAGAGTTTAGAGGGTTGGAGAAGAAAAATAAAACAAAACAACATTACAGAAGACATTACCTCAAAATCGGGTAACTCTTTTTGATTTGACCCAGTGGATTCCTTGGGTGAGTTCTGCCCAAAGTAAGGCTTCTAGGAGTAAGAGGGGGAAGTTGGGAGAGTATTTGGGCAGAGGTTGGCCGAGCCAAATGGCTTGAAAGTGTGAATGAGGTGGTAGAGGTGGGGGCCTTTTATAAGAGGAGAGGAGGGGTACTCTTGGAAAGTAAGGAAATTTTACATTATTATACAATGATTTTCGGATTATAAAGGACCCAAACTTATATAATTCGTGTATAAGGTGATAAGGGTTCGCAATCTACCCATACAATAGACATTGGTCAAGTTTAAGCCTTGTATTGTACATTATCTTTTCATTTTATTAAAATCGTTAAATAATGAGGTCATCGCTGCATCATAATGATGTCATAAATAATTTAATTAATTTAATGTCTAAATTTTTTTAAAAAAATACAATGATGTAGGAAATATTTTTAGATTTCCAATGACTATTTATAGTCAAAAATATGACTTGTATAACCCCATATAAAATTTTTTTTAGTAAAACATTTCATGTTTGTGTCATTTTTTACTTTAACATTAAATAAATATATATTAATGTCATTTTCCAACCAAAGTGGCTCCATGGGGTACCCAAGTTGACCCATGGGTTGTCTTGGTCGGCCATGACTCATCCAATAGGAGTAGGACAAGTCTCAAGCTCATATCATATTATTAAAACATTATTTTTACCTTAAACTACAATAATTACCTCTAATCGCGATTAAGAACTTAAAAGTTACTATTCACCAAAAAATTATTTTAAACTCATTGAACCACATTTTACTTATTAATGACAACCATGTATGTCAGTTTTTTGAAAATAAAATCACAGAAGTGGTAATATTTCATTTAAATGAAAAATCAGTTATTTAACTACCACTTAGTGGTTTCACTATTCATCAAAAATTGAAGTTTTTTAGAACAATGCCAAAATTTCACCCTAAGCTATAATTGATATTACAAATTCAAAAATGATGTCTATTTTAAAAAATTACAAACATATAAGTTTCATTAATTAATTTTATAATTAATTCCCGCTGTCACAACAATAGCCTGTTTTTAAGAAACAATTTATATCAAAATATTGGCAATTGTTTATGTCCAATTTCAATGTTAAATTAATTCTAATGACCACCGTTGGATAAAATGGTAAAAATATATTCTAATTATACTTTAAAACCACTAAATAGTATAATTTATCACTATAAATTACTTTTATTAAAAAAGTTGTTTTTAAGTAATTTTCACTATTCATAAAAAATTGGAATTTCTCAGAAAATTACAAAAAATTCAACTTTGGATAATTTCGATATTATGAATACAAAAATGAAGTCCATTTTGAAATATAAAATTTCTATAATTTTAAAAAGTGGTTATTACTATTCATAACGGCTACTTTGATTAGTCGCGGTGTTTTAGTACTCGAAGTTGCGTACAATGCAAGTTATTGCATTATTGAATGAGAAGTGTATCGTGGAAGCTCAGGGTGTTACAGATGGTCACTATGAAAGTATTTTTATAATAAAACAGCTTTAGAAACCCTCCATTACATATCTTATAGTTAATCATATTCCTTTTGGTTTTGAATCAATGACCTCCATTGATCTGCATCACTCGTGAGGAAATAAACTACCATGATGACATTTCCCATTTCGCTACTCCCCAAAGCATTAAATATTTTTTCTAAGGAACATATCCATTTCTAATCTACAAATGGATTTATTGTCCCAATGAATGTTGGTAATTTTTTACTTATTAATTGGTATAAAATTGATCCTCTATGTTGTGGATCAGGGTGCTCCATAAGGGTAAGGTTAATAGTCATAACCTCAGTTAGTAGTCCCAGTATGGTGATAAGTTGATCATCACCAGTTGTATCAGCTCCTACACTAAAATTATCTTGAGTATGAGTAAAATCCCAACCTGGATTACCTGCATTGATATAGTTTCCTTTCCTTCCACTTGGATCCAATTCGAAATAATGTCATACGGTAGATTATTTTATTAATTGAAATACATAATTCAAAAATTATAAAACACATAACATAAATTGAACAGTTTAAGGATATAATCCATATTCATAAAAAAATATTTTTTGAGGAATTATATACTCATAAATACTTCATAATGTCTTGTAAATAAAATGTGAATTATCCTCTGTTATCCCCTAGGAGTGTCATAACCAATAGTGCTGCAAAGCCCATTGTCGTGTACCAGGATACCCTGGGTCAAGCCCCAAAACAACTTGTCTTAGTTTTCACTCTGTGGTATATAATTTCACGAGCCACCTCTACCTGCTCATATCCAGATAGGGATGTGTTACACAGAAAATACTCAAAATCTCTACATTATAAAAATTCTAGAAATTTCTTCTATAAAAATCCTTAAAGTCTGCCTTAGGCTAATGTTCTCTAATATGAGTATTTATAAATCTAGTTTCCATGAAAAGTGAAAAACTTATGCTAAAAAAACTCTAATTCCCCTACCCTAGTTTCCCAGAGTTTTTTATTTATTACAAAATACTGGCATGATCACAAGGGATCAAATCCGGAAATATAGATCCTTTTAGTAGCCTTGGAAGTACATGATACATACATATGTTTCAGAATAAATTATAAAATGAAAAGAACAACATTGTGTCCCCTTCGAACACACCCATATCCAATAGCCTAATCATATAGGTCAACCAGAAAATACTTCTTCGCATCCTGGGAAAAATAAAACAAAGAAACGGGTGAGCTCAAATGCTTAGTAAGGGTAAAAATATATCAAGAACATTTATAAATAAGCATAAATATCTATGGAAATGTATTAGAATAAAACAAATGGAATTTAAAATAAATATTCAGCATAATATTGAAAATTTTAATCCAAAAATTCCATTAACTTATTCACATGGATATTCTACAAGTCAAATTATTACATGCAATATCAATTTCCATTTTCATAATTATGGAATGCATAATGCTGGACATCATAACCACATTGTCAAGGCCTCGTGCCAAGAATAAAAATAATATTTTTTCATGTCCATGTTTTGAGAAATAAGTTTGACTCATGAGACCTACCGATGCATCGAGGAGCTATAGTGGGCTGCACCTATCACTTACAAAGTCCAATGCATTCCTTATATAAAAGGGTTGAAACATAACATAAACAATGGAATTAAAACAATCATAAGAAATGTTTTTACATTAACCATAAACCATTAATTGTATAAAAATAACACATCCATAATCAAACATATCACTAAACATTCAATACAACATTGAAGATTTTTATCATAATAAATAAACTTCAATATGTATAAAATCTATTAAACGATGTTGACATAGATGAAATCTGAACTATTTGACAAAAATATCTCTTTCTATTATGAAATCATTAAAATGTAATGTAGTTATAAAAGAAAAAAATTATTTTTAATATATGGTTATAATCTTTTAAGGGAGGATTCTAAGAATTTATAATGTCATAAAATAGTCTCACCCTACGTATATGTTAAAAAAATTCTTACATTAATTAGTGGATAAGGTCATAAAGTACCTTGTTTGGAAAAAGTCGAACAAATTCCTTCCAAAAATTTATAAAAAGTCAAACAAGCGTATAAATGACTTTAAAAAATATTCTTCGAAATCGTAATTTTTTTTAAATATATTTTTAGGATTCACATATGTGGATGATAAATAATTCCCAGTAGAAACATACGTAAAAAAATATTCGATAAATAAAGAGATTGTAAAGTTAACCCTTACCTTTCTCTTTTCCATAGTCGATGGTATGTTAACCTACATTATGATAGATAAAAAATTGTTATTAAATTATACATGAACTGTATACATAAATATAATATCATATATGGTAGTCTAATATTTATTTGTTAATAACATTTCAGCAGTATCATTGTATTGGGTGTTTTCTGATCCATATTCCTTTATATGTTTTCTTATATAAGTAATAATTTTTAGCGATAGTATTTATTTGATTAATATCTAGAATGATATTATGTTCATAAAAATTATCTTCAACCATATATTAAATTTATTCTTGAATTGTTACGATGGAGAAAGAATCTCATCAAATTCGTGGATAGGGAAATCTGTACATATGCATGAGTGAAAATATCATTAAATTGAAGGTTAAATCATATATAATTGAATGTTATATCATATATAAAGAATCATTGAAATGTTATATTTATTATTTACATAAATTATATATCATTATTATACCCCTACAAATAATGATGTGTTTTAATAACTACTACACCACGAAGTGGAGATGATAAGCTATACGTAAACATGATTGATGACTTTGTCATTAATAGGATGGATAAAATAATGAATACAGTAATAAAATATTTATAATAACATCATTGTATGAATAATGTATAGGATTTATTATTTAGGTATGGGAGTTACAATGAAATAGGATGTGGAAAAAGAAAAGAACTTGAAAGATGTGGTGAAATAATTACATTCTCTTCAGCTGGTTCCTTTTTATTTGATCAAAGGGGATAATTGGTATGTATTTTGATCAATGGAAGGCCTCTTGGATGAAGTTAGTGTGGTTGGGAGGATATTTGGGCAGGTTTTTTCTGTGGAAAATGGCATTGGAGGTGTGATTTTGAGAGAAGGGGATGTGTCGTTTTATAAGAGAGGTGAGGGTCACTTTTTGAAAACCTTGAAATATTATTTTATATTAAAATAATTTTATATTAATATTGGCTCTAGAAGTATTTATTTCATGGATACGGTGGGAATTGGTTGAAAAACTCTCAACCAATAGGTTTTAGACATGTTTCGGTCAATATTTTTACCTTATATTTTATATTTTAAATCTTAGTTAAATAGTTTGAGTTTTACCATGTGTCCTTGTATTTTTATATTATATGAATAACGAACATACTATAAACTACCAAGAGAACCCATAGTGGTTCATTATTGATATATATAATAATATACATGTCCTTTGGCCAAACATTATATTTTTATGTATATTAGATTATTTTTTAAAAAATTATTTGTTTAAAAAACTCAATTATGTCTATATTGATATTATTTAGTTTTGTTTTCTGTTAAAGTCATAACAACATTATTAGATCAAAAAAATTATTTAGTAATCCCTAACATGCAATATTTACCTAAAAAATTATTAGAAGACTAAAATGTCTCAAATTACATTTATTTGCATATTTATAATATCAATTATTTTAATCATTCATTAATAAGATAATTAATACATCCACTACTGAAATTATTTGTACTTTCGATGGCCTATTTGGGATAGGATCCTGTTGCAAATAGGCTTTAGCGATGGGGCCTTGTCGCAAATACCACGTCGTAGAAAATGCTTTCGCAAATACAATTATTTGCGAAAGGCCCGTCACAAATAAGCTTACGATTATATGTATTATATCTACAAAAACGTTTTCATGATGGGCTCATCGCAAAAAAAAAATTTGATGGGATATTGTCCCGGTGCCAAAAATATATATATATAAACCTTTCTACGACGGGCTCGTCACAACAAATTTTTTGCTACGGGACTGCTTGACCCTCACAAATATGGTTTAAAAAATATTTAGCTAGACTATTTGCGATGGGGTCAAATCGCAAAAGGTCTCATCACAAATAATAAATCAAATTTAAAAAAATAAAATTTTATAAAATTACGATTAATTAAAAAATATTATTACTATTTTTAAAACAAATAAAAAAATAAAAATTCTAAAAATTCCCAATATTCACAAAAAAATATAAAAAAATAATAAAATATTAAGAATTAAATTATTTAATATTTCCATCGATATAAGAGACAAAAAATGTAAATAATTCATATTAAAATGTTAAATTCAAATGTTTGTAACATAAAAAATTAAATGGGGTTCGTCCATTACAGGAGGTGGATGAGCTGAAGTGGCTGGTGGAGGAAACTACATCCCAAAACTACGAGTTAGATGGAGCACGTACTCCATCTACATGTGATGCTGCTACTATCATCGAATCATCTCCTCCTTGTGATGCGGCTGCTACTGCTGCCACCGACACATCTCTTCTTGCTGCTTCTACAAAATCACTATATGCTCAGCCTGAGCTCGAAAATGATCCTGATACTGTGAGCCATGAGATGATGCCTCTCCATGAGCTCCTCTCGAGCTGGACGCCGACATCACAGGAGTACCATAATAAGTACAAAGATTCAAATGAGAGTCGATGCCAACTACTCTGCCCTTCTCAAATCCATGCTGAGTTTCCTGAATCCATGTCTCCTCATCCAAATGGCGAGCACTGATCTACTCAGCCGTCTCATCCTGACCCTCAGCCTATGTCTGAGAGGTCGCAACCTTATATGACTCCTTCAATTTCAATTTAAAATTCAAATTGTCAAAATATTATATGCAGTTAATTTTTAAACTGAAAAAATAATATTAACCACAATATAATGATGGCGATCACCTCTAATCTCTCCAGTGGCTGGATCGTTGTACATCTTCCGATAAATTTCGAACTCCGTAATATCAGGATGCTCGACTGCCTACAGAAATATAAAATAAACTGTTTATATTTAAATTTATATAAAATATATAAAAAATATACTTACCAGATGCTCTTTATGCGAACCGAATGTATAACTACCAGCTCGATATGTCACCTCATATCTCACATGGTTCTTTCATCCCACTAATGATCAACTATGGTCGGTGGCCTATGAATAACTCAACAAATTATGTCACGCCTGCTTTCTTAATGACTGCTCTTCTCAAATTGTGTAAAAAATAGAGGAAACGGTCACGCATAGAAACCTACCATTTTGTGTTGATAGCGTCGTGGATGCTATCAGTGATAGGATTCCATAAACCCTTTAAATAATTTATAATATGAAGTTGTTAAAAAAATAAATTTCAAAATAAATATTATTTATTTACGTACCAGCCAATGATGGAACATATCGTGTCGCACATCAAAGGGAATCTCTTCCCATGTGATCCATGGTTGAGAAAAAAAATTGCATAATATAGCACTCCCATGTCCAATAGCTATATGCTGAAAAGTGTGAAAATGAATAAATAATCACACAATTAGTATATATATAAATAGATTAATGGAATCTAACTAAAATATACAGGTTACCATACCTCGATGTGCATGGATCGAAACAATGATGTGGACTTCGCTCGGGGATAGGGTCAGGAATCATCAGTCACGCAAGACCGCACCCACTCTGCGTACCTCCTGAACTACAAGTAGGATGAGGGTCAGCTGATCCCACATCCTCATCATCCAATGGTAGCTCAACCCCCTCTAAGACACACAATATATCAGAGTCCATCTGAAACACAAAATTAGCATTGTTAGTAGATTGTTGAAAATAACTATTATATATAGAAGTATATTAGTTATGATTATAACTAGCATTTAATTGTGTCAATATTCATCTTCATCCTCTTCTCCATTTCTGTCAATGTTAATGTCTTCATCTTCCTCCTCAACATCATCAATATCCATAGGAGTTTCAGTTTCAGCATCTCTGGTCGTTTAAAATTCATTTGTAACATCATTAACATCTTCATCACCATCGATCCTTAATTTTGTGGTATCATCGTCGATATTCACGTCTCATTGTGAATCAGATGGATTTTGATCCGTCTCTTGAAAAATTTCAATTCCTTCCACTTCAGTGGAACCACATTCAGTTTGAGTAAACTGATTTTCCTGAGATTTCATTTTTATTATGCTCCACCAATCGCTAAAGACTCTTGAAGTAGCACAGTACATTGGATAATAAATTTGATGTGCCTCTTGATCTAGTAAAAATGGTTCATTTACTGCAAGAAGACTTTTATATTTAATATCAACTATTCTATGAGTCGGATGAACATGAAATCCTCTTTCAGTATCCAACCACCGACATTTAAAAATTGTTTTTTATTTCTTTCCCTGATAACATAGCTCAATAATTTCATCCAAAATTCCGTAAAAGTCAACCTCAGTATATCTATCCTTGATTTAACCAAGATCGATCATTTAACAATGACTAATGTCAACTTCCATGTTCCATATTTTTCTACATAAAATATAAAATCACTACTTCTTTTGAATAGTTTGAAATTATAAAAACACAATCTGAAAATGAAGTAAAATAATTAAAACTACATTATAATTATCATTAATGAAGGGAGACATAATTTCCAGTGGATTGACGGCTACACTTTTGTCCAGTAGCTCATTTAATTGCATCTCTCTCACACATATTATTGCTAGTTATTGCTAATTATTCCTAATTATTCCTAATTATTCCTTCTTATTACAAATTACTACAAATTAATTCTAATTGTTACTAATTATTACAATTTATTACTAATTATTACAATTTATTACTAATTATAATTAATTTTTACTATTTATTACTAATTTATTAATACTAATCTATACATAGAAAAAGGAAAACTTCTTGAATAATGAATGTAAATTTTGGCAATCATCGTTGTGGACATGATTTCAAATTTTCCCTTCATTATCCAAGTAGATTTTATTTACTATTTATTAGTAATAAAAAATTATATTATCGATATTTATGAAAAAATAATATTAATATTATTAAAATATTAAAATATTTATAAAATATTAAAATTGTCAATATTCACAACAAACTTCTTTGTATTAATGACATGTTCAAATCTCAAAGGGTCATCAATTGTCAAGTCATGTGAAATAAAAAGATTGTGGCAGACATGTCCAATGTAAACTCTATAATTGTACTTGGTTTGTCCGATTGCAACACTACATGCGAGGTGATCAATTATGCAAGGACAATTATAGAGTTGACATTAAACATGGCTAACACAAACTTTTTATTGCGCATGACCTGACAATTGGAAACCCTTTTTGATTTGAATATGTTAAGAATAAAGAAAAGCCTATTAAGAATATTGATAATTTTAATATTTTATACACTTTTTATTATATTAAAAATATTAATATTGTTTTTTCATAAATATTGATTATATAATTTTTTATAACTAATTATTGCTAATTATTCCTAATTATTCCTAATTATTCCTAATTATTGCTAATTATTACTAATTATTACTAATTATTATTAGTTATTACAATTTATTACAATTTATTACTAATTATTACTAATTATTACTAATTATTACTAATTATTCCTAATTATTCCTAATTATTACTAATTATTACTAATTATTCCTCATTATCGCTCATTATCGCTCATTATAGCTAATTATTCCTAATTATAGCAAATTATAGCAATTTATAGAAAATTATAGCAAATTATAGAAAATTATTCCTAAATATTCCTAATTATAGCTAATTATTACTAATTATTTCTAATTATTCCTAATTATTAAAAATTATTCCAAATTATTCCAAATTATTCTTAATTATTCCTAATTATTCATAATTATTCCTAATTATTATTATCTATATATAACTATAGTGAACTATAGGTATGCATTTCTAATTATTCCTAATTATTCCAAATTATATCTAATTATATCTAATTATTGCTATTTATAGAAAATTATTCCTAATTGTCGCTAAATATTCCTAATTATTCTTAATTGTAGCTAATTATAGCTAATTATAGCTAATTAAAGATAATTATGTCTAATTATGTTTAATTATATATAATTATATCTAATTTTATCTAATTCTATCTAATTATATCTAATTCTATCTAATTATATCTAATTCTATCTAATTGTATCTAATTCCATCTAATCCTATCTAATTGTAGCTAATTGTATCTAATTCTATCTAATTGTAGCTAACTGTATCTAATTGTAGCTAATTTTAGCTAATTAATTCTAATTGTAACTAATTGTATCTAATTATATCTAATTATTACTATTTTTTACTAATTATTACTAATTATTACTAATTGTATCTAATTATTCTTAATTATTACAAAATAATTACTAATTATATCTAATTATAGATAATTATATTTAATTGTTCCTTATTATATCTAATTATATTAATTATTCCTAATTATTACCAATTATATCTAATTATATCTAATTATTACTAATTATTACTAATTATATCTAATTATAACTAATTATTACTAATTATTACTAATTATTACTAATTATTACTAATTATTACTAATTATATCTAATTATATCTAATTATAGCAAATTATAGCTAATTATTACTAATTATATCTAATTATTACTAATTATATCTAATTATCTCTAATTATTACAAATTATTAATAATTATTACAAATTATTACTAATTATTACTAATGACTACTAATTATTACTAATTATTACCAATTATTGCTAATTATTACTAATTATTGCTAATTATTACTAACTATTACTAATTATTACTAATTATTACTAATTATTCCTTATTATTCCTAATTATACCTAATTATTCCTAATTATATCTAATTATTTCTAATTATATCTATTTATTCCAAATTATTACATATTATTACTAATTATATAAAATTATATCTAATTATTACTAATTATTACTAATTATTACTAATTATTACTAATTATTACTAATTATATCTAATTATATCTAATTATAACTAATTATAGCTAATTTTTACTAATTATATATAATTATTACTAATTATATCTAATTATACCTAATTATATCTAATTATTACTAATTATTACAAATTATTAGTAATTAATAGTAATTATTTCTAATTATTTCTAATTATTACTAATTATTACTAATTATTACTAATTATTCCTAATTATTCATAATTATTCTTAATTTTATCTAATTATTACAAATTATAACAAATTATATCTAATTATTTCTAATTATTACTAATTATATCTAATTATATCTAATTATAGCTAATTATAGCTAATTATTAATAATTATATCTAATTATTACTAATTGTATCTAATTGTATCTAATTGTATTTAATTTTAACTAATTATTACTAATTATATCTAATTATATCTAATTATTACTAATTATTACTAATTATTACTAATTATATCTAATTATTCCTAATTATTCCTAATTATTACTAATTATTACTAATTATTACTAATTATTCCTAATTATTCCTAATTATTCCTAATTATTCCTAATTATTCCTAATTATTCCTAATTATTCCTAATTATATCTAATTATTCTTAATTATATCTATTTATTCCTAATTATATCTAATTAATATTAATTATAACTGGTTCTTTATAATTATAACTAACAATATCAATTTCTTAGTAAAACTAAATATAAATATAAATCAATTGAAATCTAATTAAATTAGAACTAATAAGCAACCATTAAAATTAACATAAAAATATAAAATCAATATAAAAAAATAAAATCTCAATACATTGAACTTTGATATTATGAAGCTATTGATGCCCTCTGATTGCTTTCGTCTGAAAAACTTGAACTAGATGAAAATTTCTCTTTGAAACTGTAAAATGAAGTCCGAGAGAAAGCAAGATGTGAAAGATTTTGGAAAAAATGGATGGGGGTATATATAGGTTAGATTAGTTGCGACGAGGTTTTAGCGACGGGCCGCCCGTCGCAAATGGTTGTATTTGCGATGGGCCCCGTCGCAATTACCTTCGCCCACATTAATTACAGTCAGCGGTTAAAAGGTTATTTGTGATGGATCCCATCGCAAAAAGTACCTGCCAATACTCTCTGTGCGATGGGACGACATCCCATCGCAAAATGGTTTTTACCACCGCTGGGTATTTGCGACGGGACACGTCGTAAATACAGCAGCACGGTTTCGCGCACAAGTTGTGCCATTTGGCGCGCAAGACAAAAGTTACAATTCAAAAAAAAATTATTTTCATCATGTTGAACATTATTTTATATTGTGATGTTAACCGTGTCTCTTGGATTTTTGAAATCCAATTCACAGATGTGGTAGAATTATGTTTTATGAAAATTATCAAATTCTCCTAGAAAGTTGGTAAAAGACAGTAAAAAGTTAAATATAATATTATATATCTAAACGTATTATAAAATGACTCTAATGAATTAGATTTTACTTATATAGGTTTTATGTATCTATTTTGACATAAAATAAATTTAAATAAAATAAATAATTATTTAAATAAAAACTCAGTTTTAAACAGTAAAGTAATGTTTTTCACTATTCATAAAAAATTGAAGGTTTTCAGAAAAATAAAAGAAATTCACCCTGAGCTAATTTTTATATTTCTAATTGAAAAATGAAGTACATATTGAATTATAAGATTTATAATATATAGAAAGTGTGTATTACTATTCATAACAGCTAGTTTGATTAGTAGTGGTGTTTTAGAACTCGAAGTTGCATACAACACATGATATTGTATTATTCCAAGAGAAGCATGCCATGAATGCTTGGGGTGTTACATTTCAAAATTATTTTCCTTTTATGATGACATTTTTTTGGTTGAATCATTCTTATTTAGGGGAAATGATAAAAAACATCCATTCAAAAACATTTCATTGAATGGTTTTACTTTTGGTGGAATATATTCATGAAACCAATTTATTTTGGAGGAGTTATATAATTATGAACCACATTTATTTTCCATAGGTTTTATTTTTTAAAAACCACTTCTTCTTAAAGATATTTTATGATGAAATGATTATGAAACTCATCTATTCTCCACATGTAATAATATAATAACATTCTTACAATACATATTTCATTTCATGGCTGATGATATTATTTTTAATGATCTTATAGAAAACGTATTAATGATTTAATTATAAGATGGGTGGTAGAAATTTATACCTTTCATTACATGGGTAATGATTTTTATCTAATGATATAGATATTGAAGGATCATGGAGGGAAGTAATTTTACAAATAACTTTTTCGGAATAGATTCTATTGGGAGTGAACCTTGACTACTAAGACGGTCATTGGAGTGATGTATGACTATCAAGATTTATGGAGAGTGAACCCATACTACTAATATGACCTTGACATCAATATATTGAATGCTATGGAAATAATTTTATATCCATGTTTTTCTACCAATAATTAATTTCCTATATCCATGCTATGGTATCATGGATTATGTTATTCTTTCCATTATAATTCATGTTTAATGAACTGAAAATAATTATTCCATGAATCATGCATATGATCATTGATATGTAGTGATGATCATCAAATTTTACTTTTTTCCAATACCCTTATGCTCATGTTATCATTCTGTATCTCTTTTGTTTACCCTTTTTGAGAATCTGATCTCACCCATTTTTTTGATTATGTCCCATAGTTTATGAAGAAAGGATTCAAATATATGTACAAAAGGGTAAGATCTTTGTGGGAATCATTAATGAGGTTTCACCATGATATAATATTTTGCACCATGTTTCAAAAGACAATAAACAATTATCCTAACCAGGGAGGTATTTTTATAATGTGCTAAATGGTCATCTAAAATTTTGCTATATCTATGTGTTTAAAACCCTGTTCATTATATCAACTATATTAAAACTGATCCATGATTCAATAATATACAAGGAACTAATCAATGCGGAATCATTCATTAGAATATTATTACAATTTTTGTGGTATGGTTTTACAATTTGGCGATTCGACTGAGCCATGGAAATGATGATGGTAATGTTATGGAGGTATGGGTGATGGTGGTCTCAGACATGGTATAAAGATAACCTCTCCCATGGATTGATTATAATAAATTTTATGAAACATAAAAACAACAATTTTAATTATAGAAAACCATTAATGGTGATTTACACCATGATGTGTGTGAAACAAAACTTTTCCAATGGATAAAAATGTTGTTGTGGAGTGGGTGGAGAGGACTGAATAGACTGGATATTTCATGAAAATGTGATGCACAAAACATGTTGTTCAGAAGAACACACATCATGTGGTCACCTAATTCTGGACGATTGGGATTGTTTGTGGAGTTAAAAGTCACAAACTATTTGAGGGACCAACATGCCCTATGACACTTATCTGTTCATCATACCATGTACAAGGAGTGCACATCCTAGAGAAAATGTGACCCCACATTCCATGTGTGATGGAGAGCACAGAATTTTGTTTGGAAACTACAAATTCATGCATTATAGAAACATGTAGAATGTTGTACTAACACTTAGATGTTTATTAGTAACAATACATAATGTATATAAAGAGTAACATTATATGTTAGATGTAAGGATGAAGATAGTTCAACGATTATTGAGATGCACACTTATTCCCATGTGACACACAATATACTCTTTAAAGGGAAAGATAAATCCCTTTTTAATTGAATAATTGTTTTGTTATGTGATTGGTAATGTACCTTCAAACTGTATCTGGGTGGGTCAATTCCCTAAGACCATCCCTTAGTGGATACTAGGTTATATCATGTCCCCTGTGTAGGATGGGTGACCCCATTAAAGGGATAATTTTAACTTTAGTCAAGAATACATCCATGTGGCCTAAGGTTTGATACATTACATTCCCACATAGTATTGTTTAGGTATATCATTACCAATATCTAAGGAATGTGATCTCAATTTTAGGGGGATGTACAAAGTTATGTTTTGTATCCAATGTAAAACCTGTGTTTTATCCCATATATATGGATTAGAATAGATTTTATTCTAGTGGGGTTTAGTATGATTGACAGAGTACCTCAGATAATTCCTCTCAGTTCCAAAATTCATATCAATTGAAAAAATGAGTATACAAGTTAGATGTGTGATATAAATATATAGATAAATAATGAGTGATTAATATCTGATTAAGGTGACAATGGATACTCATGTATATTCTTATTCAGGAACTAAGGAATAAACAAAACCATAATACATGGACACTTCCTTTGAGAATATTTAGTGTTCATTTGTTTCCCTTAGATGTTTTATATAGAGAAAGCTCCCTCATTGAGGTTTTTATTTTTAAATTTCAAGATATATTAATGTGTATTTGTATAATCAACCCTATATATGAACTTCACACACTTTTCAAGTCTTATGTTGACAAAAATCTCTTTGATGGAGTCCTAGGAGGTCCCAAATAAGGTGGAGATCTATTGTGTTAGACGGACCACATATAGTTCAAGGAGTGTACAAATTGATATTTTAAAAATATTATTATATGGTTTGACTATTGTTTAGTTTTGGTCTGATATTATTATAGTATATACTCATTTTTTCATGTTCTTATACATTTTCATGGGGAAGATGTTTTAAATTCATTTACATTATGATTTTTTATCTATTTAATTATTGTGTTAGAAAGACCACATATAGTTTTGGTTTGATACATTACATTCCCACATAGGATTGTTTGATAATATACCTTGGTGTTACTCACTAAAACCTAGGAAATTGCGTGTGGGATAGGTGTTTAATTCATTTCTTTAAACTAGTTACAAGGGGCCTAGTGGGTCTGTTCATGATAGGGTTGTTTCAAATTGAAGATGCCTTAGAACTATAGTTTGGCATGAACATACTGTGAGGATTTTTCATTTCAAATAATAAGATAGTATTAATATATATATAATTTAGACCATAGGATATGGAACATAGGGATATTGTTGTTTCCAACATAATAAACTACAGTGACTGTAAAAACATTCTTATTGAATCAAAATGTATACACACTTCTTTTAGGAAAAATGTGATACAGTAATTATATGGGATGGTTTTTTGTTTCATTATCCTTATTAAGTCATCTACCAATATATTATCTATTGAATATGGAGCATCTAAACTATATCAAGATTCCTCAAGGGAGAAAATATACTTTACTGCAAGATCAAAATTATGCTTCCATTATAATGAGTTGTAGTATTGATACATGTGCACGAGATAGTTCTTTCTAGGGAATAGTGAACGAAGCTCCCATGCATTAAGGATAATATTGGCCCACGTTTGATGTATTAGGGGATACTCTGCATTATTTCATTAACTAATTGGTTCAAATAGTCCTTGGATATGACACACAAATAAAAAACATTCTTAATGTGTTATTGTCAGGGAGACGACACAGTTCTCATTGTGAGCTGAACCACTCCCTCAAGTGGAAAAGGAATTCGTAGATAATATATTTGTGAATGATTTGTCTATTTAATAATTCTCTTGATTGTGGTCCAAAAGTAAATACTTCTCCAAGGGGATATAGGGAACTAGTATAGCCATGTGCGGGTGCTATTTTCTATTACATTAGACATTAAATGTAGAGGGATGCTTCCCAAAAAAGATTATTTTCATTATTATATTTTTTTAAATACATGTGGGTGAGTTTGTTCCATCTAAATTGAATATTATCTATGTTTGGAATACATGTTTATTTGATTTGTTTTATTACGTAATTTTGTTATCCACTATTCTATAATAGTGGATTTTGGTTATGGAGAAGAGGTTCGAACTTGGATGGAATGTTTCATGAAGTATATTCTATTGAATTGGATGTTCTATGGGTGTTTTGATATATGATCTATGTTTTATTTAATTTAATTGTAGATTTAGTATGATTTTGTGTGACTATTTTTCATATTCACATCAATTATTTAATATATAAGGATTCATTTGGAGGAATTTAGATTTAACACTACATTTGGATGCTTTTAACAATGTAGATTTGAGATCACACATTTGTGCCAACATTGTGAAGTACATATTACAGGAGAGAGCCTCATATAGTATATCTCCATAGTAATGGTGAGGCCATATGTTATTTTAGTCATAATTATTGAGTTTTATACTTTCCCTTCCTATTTTAAAAAATTTGTAGCGATGATTTTATTGTGTGAGATATGTTGCAACAAAATTATTCAATTTTTTAAAAAATATCTCCCATGTAGAGAGGGATTATCTAATGTATATGATGGCACAAATGATTTATTATCTATTGGATAGTATGACCCTTTTAAATATTAGATTATCTGGTTTTTCAGTTTCCTTTTATATTTGTTGATTATGAGAGTGTCATTAATTAGGGTGTTTCCGAATAACCTCTAAATTTAATTATAGAATTCTTCATAGACATTCATGTAGGGATAACTGGATATATACATCACCATAACAAATAATTGTATATATAGGGGAGAGAAAAATTTATTTTTAGATTATATGTAATGGAGGGGATTTTTATTCATACTATGTTCCCATGGGAAACCCCAGTGCTGTTCACCATGAGGGTGGATAAGATCCTAAGGTTATGTTTGTACTATTGTCTCTTGAACAATGTGACTATCAAATCTACATTACCACGTTTGTGATTTGATAACCTCTTGCACCTCTGAATAGGGTTGAGATGGTTTGATAAAATTTATTAAAGGATAATTTATACACATTTCTATGTTTGTGGTGATACCAATTAGAATGAAAAATTATCTTGAATAGTACCTAAAAATATTGAACCATGTCATTCATACTTTGATAGACTGGTTCATGATGGATTTTATAAATTAAATCCTTATGTAACCCGGATTAGAGGAGGAACACATGATGAATTTTAGGATTGACCTAGACACACTTAATAGTGCCAAAATTATGGATCAATAAAAAATTCTTTTTTATGGATTCAGGTGGTCATGTTATTGATAAACGAAATATTTTATGAGGGTGTAACAATAGACATAACAATGGTTGAGGTAATTCTAACTCTATAACCACCCAATACTGTGGACATGTTTTTAATATTACATATATTTGTTGGATATTATACTATATTAGTTCATGATTTCTATAGTGTTGGGTATAATTTTACCACATTGACATAAAATGGGATTCCATTCATGCAGATAGAGAAGTGACAGCGGGAATTTCAGGAGAAGCTGTAATAGATGGGGAGAACCCACATATTATATGTACAATAGGTTTGTGTTGAGTATATTGTGTCACAAATTTATTCCATTGGTGGTCTTGAATTAATTCAACTGTAGAGGAATGAAGTGATACACGTGGGTACAAGAAATGAATACCCAATGGTTATAATTACATGGCCCAAGCATTAGATCAAGATTTTTCAATTTTCACCCAAAATCCATAATGATACAGTCTTATCAGAGATTGATTCATCTTCATTTAAAAAAAATATAATTATGTATATATTTTCACAAAATGATCTCCAACTGACGTATAATCATTTTTAAGATCCTATACGTTTATGGAATTAAGAGATTATGTACAAAAAAATTGGTAACATGGTATAATATTTTCATGGAATGTATTTGGAGTCATTATTGTTGCGCGATGTGATAGATTAATTATCCCTATTGATGTTGACCATTGTATATGAAGATATTTTATCATATGTACCGATGATTGTTTTCACACATCTAGTTCTTTGTGTTTTAGGGAGGCATAACATGGCGATATTGATTGTTTGATCATGCATAACCAGATATCAAATACATATGCTCTAATTGGTATTTCAAAATGTCAGGATAATTCCATCATTGAGGATGGATGATTTTAAAAATCATTTTATGATAGGTGGTGTTGAGGGAATTATGTGGTACCACTATTTCTGTACTTCATGTAGAGGTGAAGATGTATCATTATCATTTGTTATCAATTTTGGTGGACAAGGATATATTTTCCTGATGTATAGTGTGTCTTTATATGACTCATTGGCTAATAGTTTCAAGTTGATGCACACATATGGAATTGGAAGTGGGATACTATCATAATGGTTTTTGGATAATAATTTCACAATTATTGTGATGCCACAACACCATTGATGTGTTCATGGACTGACTAAACTAAATAATTCAATTCATAACCATAAGAGAGAATATATCAGTGGAGAGTTTTTAGAGCCTATTCATGATGGAGATTATCTATCTATATGGAATTTACATTATGATCATTTTACTATATGATACTCATATCAAATCAAAATTACTATGTGGATAATATAATGATTTGTGACTCAGTATTGGTTGATAAAACATTTACACACGAAGAAATATTACAAAATAGGGCGAACCATTCATGTTCTGGAGGAAAACATTTATGTTTTTATATGGATTTTTAACTATATCTAGGAGGATCACATATCCTTGGGGGAGTTGTGTTGAATACGAGTTTCCACAGTAACAACATATTGGTACCATTCGAGGCATTATAGTGGGGAACATATAGTTAACCATTATAGTTGTCGAAGCTGAAGGAGATAATTACCACAAATTTAATGTTTGTGTGAGTGACAATAGAGAGGGTTCATGTTATCCTAATGTGGATGGGGAAATCATAATGTCATTTGATGTCTCATATATACTGATGAATGGTAAATTTAGAGTTCAAAAATGGGACAAGGTGATTCATATAGCCTATCATCATTGCCAATTGTAGTGACATTGCTGAGGTGGGAAAAAAATATTCAAGATTGAAATGATTTTTTTGAGAATCTCCAAATGGTTGGTGATAGAAAATACCACATGTCCCTATATCCATTTCTAGATATGGAAACTTTTTCTCTCCACATGCTCTTACTAAGGACTTAGGCACTCAACCTATTTCACATAATCGATCGGGGTGATATTGGTATTGTGGATACAAATTCCCTATCTGATTAAATAGTGATCATCAAATATCAGAAGATAATCATTCTTAGAGGGATAGTGACTCCCATTGTGTTTTTTTGGAGGTACATCAATCTAAATGAGCATTCATTGGAGTAGGATAACCATATTTGAGTTTAGTATCCTCGCTAATTTGAATAATTTATCACATTTTGGTATGAATATCATTGATGGTGAGCATTTTTTATTAACATTAATGTTTTATTTTTCACATTTTAATGTTTAATATATTATTTTTGATGTTAGGAGCTGAGCCAACATTTTTTTTCCATGGATTATAGTGCCTTAGTAAAGATATATTAAATATAATATGTCACACAGTATATTTTTTTATAAATATTATAATAACTCAAAAATGATGTCTCAAATAAAAAATCTATGTCGACCATTATTCAAATTACAGGATATTTTTTATAAGGACCAATAAAAATTTATTTGGCATTGTAATATTTGATTGAGTATAGTCTTTTGAGATTTAGATGAATTAAAATAATTCCTTAATATAATTTTTATTTAATTTTCCAATTCCCAATAAAACTCCTCTAAAACCCCCAATTTTTATATTTCCATAGTGTTTGACTTATATCACGGGATTATTATACGGATTGATAGAGATCCATGATGCAGAGAATGATAGTGGGTGATCATGTGATCATAGATCAATGATCATAATACTAGGGTAATTCTGTCACAGAGGATTTTTTTGAATAACGATGACAACATTGTTATTAAATCATCTTCATAATAAATCAATCCAACTCATGGTAGGGTGTTTGATTTTTTAATTCCACATTTATTATGATTTATAAAAATAGGGATAATATAATTTAAAATTAATTAATTGGTTTTTAGGTTGATTTTAGAATACATTATTTTCCCTCCATAGGATTAGGAATTTGATATATATTATGTTTCAGAATTTTGGAATTTTATTATTCCCCCATTCATAAAATCACTTGAATGATGGAAAATGAAAACAAAAATAATTTGAATCTAACATTTTTTTGTATGTTAGTATATAATTTCACTAATACTCATCATCAATATTCAAATCTACCAATTATTTAATGATTTTTGAGGAATCTATCATTGTCAAATCATCCTATGGTGAAATGTGTCATATTGTATGTCTATATTTATGGATTTTGTGATATGATTGTGTTTTTTAGTGATGAATGAAATAAAAAAATTATTCAGGAACTATTATTTTCATGTTCTCGATCGAGTGAGTATCTATTTTAGAATGAAAACTTCCAATTTCTCTAAAAAGAACATCCAAAATAAAACTAAATATCGGATATTTATGCAGTTTAACATTGAAATAGGATTGATTGATGGTATTATAGAATATTAGATGGAGGAATTGACTTGGTTTAATATGTATAAAAATACTATCATTTATATTAATTTATGATTTACATAACTTGTTATTTGAAGGATCTCATGTAACGTAGACTCGATAGTGTACCAGATAGGTTTTACATTGGGAGTAAAATATAAAATTCAATTTGGGGGAGATAAACACATGGAGTCCCTTATATATCCATCTCGTGATTTACATTGAGTAAAATACTAGCATTACATTTTCCCACACACTCTATATGTGACTTGGATGATCCTTTGTACTTTTCCAAGTGCACAGTCTTGTAAAGGCAGCACAAGTCATATAATTGACCATTATCTACATGAGGTTTGTATAAAAACATGTTGTTCATATAGGGAGGTACAAACCATGTGAGGTCGTAGGAAATCTGATGTTCTATGCATAGTGATAGAGACAGTGTAACCCATGGTAATTCTCATGTAATCCTTATAGAAGGATAGAGAATATTTTCTCCACAAACTAGAAGAGGTAGGAGCAGGGTTGATTTCCCACAAATGATATCATTATGGGTGTGTTACAAAAATATTTACAAAATATTTTACTATAATGTATTCTATTCTATTTATAAGATGATTTATCTCATCAATTGTTTATATATTGAAAGATTTATTATCCCTTTATGTGGTCCAGTGTGTGATCCTATATCATTCTTCAGTAGGTTTGGTCATGTATCCAGTTTGCTATCCAAGGCATGTGGTTCCCTTCATAGTGGGTTTCCCCATATAGGGTTGATAATCCTCCATAATCATTGATAATGTTTGCCTATCTGTGTATCAAAATCAATTTACATATAGTGTGTTATAGCCTATTTTAGATACTAACTCTAATTATCCCTATCAGTTCCTATATGATTCTCCATGGAACGTCCCTATGATTATATCCTCTCAATTGATTTCTACCAATATATAGATATCATTTGATTGATTTATATTGTATTAATGTTTCCTTGTATCATTGATTAGAATCATAAGCTGTAAGTGAGTATGTGACCTAAAATTGAGACATTGTTACTTTCATTGATCCAATATGGGTTATCTAGTTTATTTTTATTGGATTTTTTATATAAATACATATAAATAATTGGTGCATTGTGTTTTTTTATGACATGGTTTCATAATATGTTTTCATATTGTGACCCAAAAACTTGTTATTCCAACACATTTAATTTCTTATTTAGATAAAAATATATTCCATGGAGTCAAAGGATTACAAGGAGCAGTTTGCGTATGGTCATATTGGACATACCGTAGATGATACCAAGAGTTTTATTTTAGAATGCATCCCTATTTCTATAGATAGTTCGAATATTTTATTGTTTTATTGTTCTTTTATTTCAACATTTTATCTTTTTTCATTAATTCTACATGTAAACTGATAGGAGATAATTTTTATGAATTAATTTATCGAAATAGATGCTTATATCATCTTATTTGTATTTGAATATGGATAGGTATTCAGGCGTATATGTACATTATTCTAATGCCTTCCATTAGTGATATATTTATACTCGATGTTAACCTATAGAAACTAGGCTATTGGATGTAGGATTTGGGTTTCAATCTTTGTATACCACTATCCAAATGTCCCATAGTGGGTTGGGTTGTCAAAACATCATTTATAGTACTATTTCATTGAAGTAGAAATCTTATATCCATAAGCAATGCACAATTAAAAAAAATGAGTGGGATTTATGTATGTGTAATTAAATAATGTTAATAGATTAAATATCAACAATATTTAATTATATCATGAATTTCAAGGATATTAGAAACCTCATGCTTAAATTATATGCTTATGGGAACATATTAGAAAACCATGTATGTGACCTCCTATATGATACAATACTCAGTGATACTACCAATATAATAGCGTGGTTGGTATGACACCGAAAAGTAACTGTAAATTCATATATTTAATTCATGACTTGGTCAAATAATGGAAGGTCATACTTATGAAATATGATGATGTATAGACTGGAACAACAATATCACAATTGAAGGGAAGAATTCATGTAAGACAGACAATCTCATTAGAGTATTAGGTTCACTAATGTAGGATGGTTACATGCATAGAACGTTATATATCTCACATAGGATGGTTTCATGTTCATGGAAACAAAACCTTACTTTTAGTGAAAATTAATTTAGTTTAATGAACTATCATACTACTTCACATGGAGCTATTTATCACAGTAACAGATAATTTTTTTGTTTTAAGAGATTTCATCATTAGAAAAGAATTTTTCATTCTATCATTATATATTTCTTATGATTAAATAAAATTAATAACTATATATGTTAAAAAATTATTACTAAATTAATAAAATTAAAAAAATATCTAAAATATTAATATTACCATTAAGAAACTCTAAATTATTCAATGAACAATAAAATATTTATTAATATTTATTTAATATAAGAAATATAAAATACTATACAAAATTAATATTTATTTAAATTTGAATATCATGATTTAATTTTGTTCAAAACATAAACTATATAAACACCTCAAAATTAAATTAATCAAAAATATAAATATAAATATATTCTACAATCTTCTCTATTTGTGAAATTAAAAAATAAAACATTAATAAAAACAATTTTTAATCATTCTCTAACATTTTGAAATTTATTAAAAAATAGATGAACTAAAATGATTTTGGTAAAAATTGACACAGAAATTAAATATATTATTGTAAAATCTTGATTTAAGAATAATTTTAATCTCATATAACACATAGTTTTAAAAAGAATTTTTATGAAAAAAATAATAAAAAATATTAAAATTGAATCTAAACTTGTATAAATTCATATAAAACATATCATAGAAATAATAAGATATGATAAATATATTCCGAAAAAAACATAGTAGGCATATTATAAAGTATCTAACATTTCCAATTAAAAATTATAATAATCATTTACAAAATAATCCATTGTTTTTTATAAAATATGGTCAAAAATATTTTTAGTAGGTACATAATCATAAAAAATATCATCTATAATAAATTATTATCCAATAAAATTATAACAAAGCCATATATGAGTAGTTATTTAATGAATTAAATGGGATTTTGAGATAAAAATAGTTGAATAAAAAACAAAAATACATAGTATCTTTTACCAATTAAAAGCATTGTTAAATTAAAGTTTGTTTCATCTATAATGTCTATGAGAAAAGGATTTAGCATAGATATACTCACATTTAGTAGTAGACAGAGAAACAATGTTTTGATTCATTAAACTCCATGAAACTAAATTTTGACAAATTATTTTATAGATACTATAGGTACTTTTTCAATCAAGACTGTATCTTCGAAAACTATAATGAAAAAAGCTAAATAAATAAAAAATATTATATCTATTATAAAATAATCCACATTTAATAGTTCATTTAACATATCTAATAACATAATAATCAACATTTATGCTATATTCATTGGGATATTATTGTAGTATATTTAATAAAAATCATAAAAAAATTGTATTAGGTATGGTTTTAGTTTAATTAAACAAACTATTAATGATGACTCAAGAAAATTTTGTATCAAAATATTTATTAAATGAAAAAAATGCCACATTCAACTAATATTCACATGGGTCTAAAAATATTTATAAGAATCATGTCCAAAATGAAAAAAATAAAGTATTAGATTATTTGTATAGATTCAAAATATATAATATCATTTCATTAAAACATTTAATGTCCCATAAATATTTTCAACTCTCCAACAAGTCACACTTAAAACACATTATACCTTAAATTTTAAATGACTTTGGAAATAAAATACTTTTAATTTTAAAAACAAATAACATCAATATAAATTTGAACAATTAAAATTTCATTTGAAATAATTTAAATAAACAATGTAGGATAAATATAACCTCGCTTAAAAATAAATTTCCAAATATAAAATATATTATATAATAATAATGAATATTTTAATATTTTAATACCACACATATAAATATATATTGAAATTCTAAAAATATGGTTACGAAATTTTTCAGTTTGCAAAAATGGGGGTTGAGAAACAAAAACATTTTTAAAAATAAAAACATTTTATAACACACCTTTGACATCAATTTGAATTAACAATTAATATTTAACATAAAAATTATATAAATTATCTAATTGATTCAATTCTATAAGTATTTGTAAAATAATCATCTCCATAAATAACTTTTTCTTCAAAATAACCATGGAAAATATTACAAGATTTATTCTAAATAGATATTCTACATTCATCAATTTTTATTTACAGAAATATATTTAATTCAACTAATATTATTATCTATTATGGGTTCAGTTAATTACCAAAGAGTATTAAGATAAAATTTATTGAGTTCATCAGGTAATAGAAAAATCTAGTTTGATTCATTCAATGAATCAAAAAAATTATTATAAATAAAATCATAAATAAAATAAATATAATGGAAAAAATAAAGAAAATATAGTGTAAAAACAATTTTCAATTTTACTGATACCATTTAAAAAATGATGACCTCTATAAATCATCCAATTTCTTGTATTAGGTTAAGAATTAGTATTCTCTACATCAATTATTTATCATTTTCTTTTTCTTCTCCAATATTAACTTACCTATGTGTATTATTAATAATATATTAAATATAGTTCAATTTTATTGATTCTTATTGTAACATAACATGAATATATTATTCAACAACCAATGATATTTTATTATAAAAAATACCATCCATAAATTTTTTTTATTGACTAGATAAATTAGGTTGATCAGCCTTATCATCATATTTATCCTAATCATCCATTGAATTAAAAAAAAGTCTAAACATCACATCCAAACACTCTAAAATATCATATTTTAAAAATTTTATCATTAAAAAATTTAATTGGATTTTTAATCCCATATATATAAAAACTGATTTATATTTTAAATATAAAAATGTATAAAAACATCTTAAATCCAATAATATATAGGCAATGTATATTATCTTTACAATCTTTTATCCATTTCAAAATGTGTTTTTTTGTCTATTATATGAAATAATTTGTGTGGGAATTTCTAAGAGTATTATTTTCTAAAAATAATTATTTGTTTCAAATACATTTATGATCAAAATTTCAAAATTCACCACCCATATCCCAAAAAAATTCATTTTCAACTAAATTAAAAAACTTATTAAATTTATATATTGTTTCATTCTTATATGCATGAAAATAAACCCCTATAAATTTACTAAAATCATCAACAGTAGCTAATTTATATTTCATTACTATAAGGATATTAATGTGAGTATAACAAAATAAATCATGTTTTACAAATAGTAAATTACTATTTGTACCAATATAATTTATATTTATGAATGATACATTATGTTGTTTCCATTTCATGGAAGTATCACAAAACTGAAGATCATCAATCATCATGGTAGGAAAATACAAAATATTAAAATTTATATGGTTTATATATGAATTTAACATGATATAATACTCAATTCCAAAATATGTCATCACTTTTCATAATATTCAAACAATCAACTAGTTGAACAGATATCATAAAAAATAAATATTTATTAATATTTTCTTTAAGTATAGGATAAAATTAATGTGAGTTATCTAAATAAACTGAAATGATATAACATAGTAATTTAAAATCCATCCCATCATAGAAAAATTGGTATACATATTACATATTTTATCATAAAATAAATATATATAACATTTGAAAAAATTATATTTATAAATACAAATATTACCAAAACCATTTAATTTTCATTTTGAATTATATATTGATATAATTTTTAATCCATAAAATATTATATATGTGATAAACATTTATTCTTCGCCATTCATAGACATAATTCATTTATTCTCTAGGTACAATATGTTATTATGGATAAATCGACGATATTTTTCAAATAAAATTCAATTACTTAGAAATTTTGGTACCCCAACTACATTTATAATATTATTATAGTAAAATAATTTTTAGGTACCCAAAAAAATATAAACAAATATTTTAAGGTAAATTAGATAATTAGTATTTAGAAATATGAGTCCTCGTAAATCCTATATATGTTTAAAACATATAGATACATAATATTAAAAAATTTCTATTCTAAAAACACTATAAATGATAAAATTAGAAATACAAACTTTTTTTTCAAAAACTAATTTTGATACATGTTGGGAAATTTATTATCATGGAATATATTATATTAATTTTTGCATCAAGATTATTTTAGTGATCAAAACTCATGGATATTATGTTTTTCAAAACCTCAATTTTATATGATAGAATACAAATTTTATGAAAAATAACTAAAAAAAGCTTATGTTTTTATATGGTGTCAGTTTATATGATTTGGAATTAGTTTAAGAAGATGTAACCATAAATCTGAATGAAATAAATCAAATATATATTGATAATGATAAACTACTAAAATATCTACTACTATTAATTTAAAACTATTAGATCTACCATTGAAGATATATCCCTAATAGATATACCTTTACTACATTTACAACTTTATTGTCATACCACAACATTTTTCTATCATTCACTGATCTACTTCCATCATTGATCTACCATCTGTATTTTTTTACATGTAGACTGCTTGAATTTATTCTATACATTTATTCATATATTTTAGTCTTATTCCTAGATTGGGTAATATAAATCTGTTAGTATTCACATGGATTTATGAATTATTATCCTCAAACTACTCCACAAATGCATTGTGGAAAAAGTTAGATTATCCTTTTTTTCACTATATGAGGATTTAGACCCCAGTGGATAATTGAAAATTCTACTATAAAAATTACATAGAAGTCACACATGTTATTATATGGTGAACCTATGTGATCTTAGATAACTAATAACAATGAAACATTCATATGATTACAAACCTGCATATGACGATTCGATTCAGGTCATCAAAATACTAAAAAAAGATGGAATTCTCAAACCAATACATCAGTCTAATTTCATTCACATTATAAAAAATAATTTTTGATCCTTTCCAAGTATAAACCATGGGACTCATATCATTATAATAAATTTATATTCATAATCTAAAATGTTTTATATCTCTACTCATTTTCCCTATCAATTTATTATTTAATTTGGAGTAGAATGTCTAGGTACTCAATTAATCTGTAGAAACTATTATTTGGATTATTTAAAATGTAATGTTCATGAACCATTACAAAAAACACACTTATTTTATATCCATTATTAAATATGGAATATTTATTGTTTGATGTGTTACCTCTTTTATATCACGTATAATTGGGGAAGAGGCTTTGGGCCTAGATATCCATATGTTTTGTTGATTGTAAACTTTTATTCATGTTATGGATCATGTTTATTTTTTAGTAATCATTGTATATGTTTTTGATTTACATTTAGAGGGGATTAAGTATCACCTTAAGACAAACCCACTTTTTTTATTCCTATATTTGTTATTGTTTGATATAATTAATGGGTATTAAAAAATATGTGTTTGATAAACATTATCCAAACCCTTACACTATTTTTTATTCATAATAAATAATTTTTATAGTTTTTTTTATCATTTAATTTATTATAAAATGTTAAATGTATTTATAGTAATTTATTAACATACTATTGTTCCCTCGTTGAGATGATATTGGAAAAATAAAATTATAGGTTTCTACTCTTGTGAATACCAAGGTGGTTTTATTAAATAAATTGATTTAATTTTTTAATTTTTCTTATGTAAATATTTATTTGAAACACAATTCAACAACCTCATGAGTTATTTAAACCGACAGACATTTAGTATCCTATAGATTTTCAAAATATCTTTTACTATGATCTATTTTCTATTTTAATAATAAAAAATTTATATTATTTATAATGTAATATTTTTTATAATTGTAAAGTGGGGATGAACTCTAAAATGACTCTTTATTTTATTTGATAAAAATTATTCTTAATGGAAATTATGTTTAGAATGCATATTTAGAGAATGAGTTTTCAGATTTTCATTATTATTGATGATATATATGAATTACAGAAAAATATGACCGATGAATAGAGTTATCATTCTAGGTAGTATATAATAATAAATATAATGTTATGAATTATTTTTTCTGTTCAATAATAGATGAATAATTTAATATAATTTCAATATTCACTACTACATTTTATATTTGAGATACCATGGTTTATTCTCAGGAAGGAATATAAAACAATAAATTAAATTGAATACAAATAAAATTAACTATAATAATTTTATGATGAAATTGGATTAATAAATTAATTATATGAATTAGTGATTCAATGATATTCAAAACATGAAGCATTTATTAGTGAATACATTCAATGAAAAAGGTCATGTGATACACCTATTGAAATGGTAACAGGATATATTGGGTGGAACATCAATATCAACTCGAGAGTCATGTGATATTAAATGATTTCCCATTAAAGTAATTACTAGATTTCCCAGGATATATAAAGTGGAAGTGGAAGTAAATATAGAAGATGATAATGATCTAAAGAAGAAGTCAGTATTGTTTAACACTTATGACTCCAATAAAAATGGGAATATTATCGATGAAAACTATTGTGATATAGAGTAATCTTATGGAAATGATTATGAAATGATTCAATTTGACAAATTGTTCCAGAAAATTTAGAAAATAAATATTTTCTTATAGAATCCGATTTACAACACTTTTTAAAAAAATATCATTAATTGGAGATAATAATGGAAGAAGGATGATATTTTAAATATAATAATCTTCTTATGATAGAAAAAGATAAACATCATGTGAATGTTAAATATTATAGGATAACATAGAAAAAATTGGACGAGGAAAAAGATTAGTGAAATAATAAGGTTGTGATTTAAAAATGGAATTTAATTGAATATCTTTCATCTAATACATACTCAAATAAACATGATATTCATGGTAGATAAAATATGAGTTTTATAAAAAACACATATGATGTAACTTTTTTTCTTCATGCATGTCATTCTCATAATTACAAACATAATATTGTTGAAAAATGGGAATAAAACATATCAAATAAATTAATGTTTTGTGTAATGTAATATGTTGTAGGATACAATCAATGATCATAATTATAAAAAAATTATTAAAGAATAAAAATTATTACCCTACTCACTTTAAACTAGATCATAATATAAAAAAGACAAAAATAAACAATTCATTAATGTAAATGTAAATATAATGTTATCTAATGAGCTATTGAATATTTTATTTAAAAAACAGAAATGGATGAAGTTATTTATCACAGATTAATAGAATTATATTTCTCCAAAATATACTACTAGAATATGACATCATCCATGATAAATAATGAATAATAAAAATAAAGTCACACCTATATCTTGTTCCAATGTTTCTATTACTGTTTTTTTACTAGACCAAACATTTATTTTATTATATAAGTTTTAGATAATCCTATAAAAAATATGTAAATAATTAAGGATTCTAATATACATTATTATTAACATCATTCTACCTATGAAAATTTCTGTTCTGATGTCATTTTTGATATAAAATATATTTTATATGAATCCTAATTTAATGTATATAGTAATCATTAGTGGTATTTTGTTAGTCTATACTCGAGACACATGACTGAGGACTTTTCATGTTTTAAGAACTAAATAAAGTATGTTGGTTGAGATGAAGCCTTTAGTGAAAATGTTAAATAAACAATATTCAACAAGGTCAAATAAATAATTCTAATACATTTTTAATTTCAAAAGATTTATTTTTTACATAGAATAATGTATGATATTATAATCATTTCACAATTATGAATTGATTCATTCATGTTAAAATAATCTATTTATTTTTTTTAAATTCTATATATTCATTTATTTTCACTTATTTAGAAAAGTATAATCCATAGGTGGTTATATAGATTCTTTGTTTTCTAAAAACATTTCATAGCAAATTGATTATCAAAATGAGTCCTGGATTTGGCCGAGGAGACTTGGTAATTATAACATTTACACAATTATAAAGATAACTATGAATTGATTACTAATTGATATACCTAAAATAGAATTCCAAAATTTCAATGTCTTAATCCCATCTATAAAATTGAGATAACACAAATCAATATTAAATCAATTAATGATGTTTCAACATCCGAACACCTTGATTTGGTTAACACAATTTTTTGGGTCCTATAAATCTTATATCTTAAATGGGATGCACTGTGTGTATTTTTCTGTAGATTAGTTGTCTAGATAATTGTGGGTATAATTTTATATAAGAAATAGAACTCTATATATAATTTTCAGAGTGTTCCAAATCTATTGGAATCATATTTTACATAGAATTAATACATCGATTAGTTATCATGGCCATTAGATTGATAATAATTATCATGATTTATTCTATTCAAAAAATAGGTATAATTAAAAAATTCCATCTCTTAACATACCACAATAAAATTGTTTAGAAAAGACCAGAAATAAAACCCTTTATGAAATAACTTATAACAAATACAATGATAATTATATTTAAATTTAGTTATTGGAGAATTCTATTAATACACCTTACTTCATAATTAATAGTGTTTTTATAAGAACGCTTTTAAATAAAACCACATATGAATTATGTAATGGAAGATAACTATTGGTTATATTTTGTAGAGTTTTTTGGATGGAATGTACTAATTCTAAATAAAAGGTTTATCTATATAATATTTAATCCAAAAGAGATTTTGGAATTTTCCTTGGTTATTCCATAACTTTAAATTCATATATAGTATGTAATAACAGGGAAATTATTGTGGAGTTATATTTACATATGAAATTAAGTGAAATAGATCCATATGTGTCAAAGAAATCCTAATAATATATTAAAGAAAATATGTATAATCTAAATATATAGGGCACACCTTTTGATATCATTTTAAAAAAATTGATGAAAAATATAATAGTTCTCATGAACTACATAAAGTCTAACCTATAGAGTACAATGAAATATGTAGTCCTTATTTACCTTGAACCATTATGTAGCATAGATATCATCCAATTGAAGCTCTAGATGGAGACCAAGATAGATGAAAAAAAAATTATATTACCAATGAAATCATGTTAAACATCATGATTTCATATCATATAATGAACCTAAGAACATCACTGATGCAATTAATTATGATATCTTGGTAATAAAAATGAAATAATAACACTATTAATTTGAAAGAAATTAATGTTAGGATCTATTTTATAGACGTCAAGAAATTATGACAATTAGAAATAAATGGATATTTATAAATAAATTTTATGAGTTAGGAAGGGGAGTTCAGAAAAATTATAGATATTTTACACAAGGATATAATCAAGATGTAGTAATTGACTGTGTATGGAAATTTATACAAGTAGAAAGACCTAGTTACAATAGAATTCTTCATTCCTGTGTTGTGTAAAGAGTTTATTCGAGTCAATATCAAATAGATATAAAGATTGTATTTATAAATGGTTATATATATTTGGGTGTTTCTCTTCAACATTGACATGGATTTAAATAACCTAATTTACCAAATATTTTTTTAAACTATCAAAATAATCTCACGGTTTGGAATAATCTCCATGAACATGTTACAATATGTTCAACACATTTCTATTTTTAATATGGTTTTGAAAAATGCATAGCTAACCATAAATTATTTATAAAATGAATTTCAAGAGATATATTAGTAATTCAATATTATATTCATGACATAATATTTTGATATTCTAAAAATTCATTGTGTAATGATTTTAAAAAAATGATGAAAAGTTAAATTGAAATGACTTTAATGAGACAGCTAAAATAATTTCATGGTTTTCAATGTTTTAAATATAATTATATAATTATTTTAAATCAATTTAATTATACAAAGAATTTTTCAAAAAATTATGGATATCACAAAAAGTAATGATACCCCTATTTGTAGACCCACTAATATGGATAGTGATTAAACTAGAAAATCAGCAGATCAAACCAATTATAGATGTATTATTAGAAATTTTCAATAATGAACTACTAGTTTACCATATATTAGGTTTAGTGTGTTAGTGTGCCAATTATCATTAAAATTATAAATATTCCTATATTATTGATTTAAATTAATTTTTAAATATCACATGTATACAACATACTTAAGAATATTTTATCATATTGTTAAATATTTTGTTTTATAATTCAATTCAGATTCATATATTTATAGATATATTAGATAAAAAACACCTTAAGAAGATATTATCATTTAGGAAAATCACTAGTTCCAAGGTTTAGTAAAATGAAAAATTTGATTTCACTATCTACTATTGAAGATGAATACATTATTATTTAGTGATTTTGTGAAAATATTCAATGTGTGTAAATATTATTTTCTAGAATATGGTAATAAATTTAGAAATGTTCCTAAAATTTTGATAATAGTAGTGTGATAAATAAATCTAACCATATTTTTTCCATTTTATAATAAAATATATTGATATTAGACAACCAATTTTTAGAAGTTTATTTGTAAAAAAGGTATATAATTCTTAAATTCATCTAATCCAAATGTAATCATTATGATATTAATAAAAAGAATTTTAATTTTTAGATATTTATCAATTTTATACTTGAACTCTAAATGATAAACTATATTTATTCTTTTCCTTTTGTATTACTCGTTTTTAGTGATATTCCATTACTGATATACTATTAGTGATCTATCATTTGTGATCTACATTTAGTGATATACTATTGATGTTCCACCATTGGTTGTCATCCATTAGTTATATATCATTAGGGATCAACTGTTATTGATTGACCATTGGTGATCAAGTTTGGTTATAAACAATTTGTGATAATCCATTTGTTATCGTCCTATGCTGATCCATCAATGGAGATCCACCATTATAAATATGTGATTATATTTTTCTACTACTATATTTTTTTTGAAATAAATTTATTATTTTATTTTTTAATGTAAATTTTATTGTATATTATAGTTCAAAATCCTGAAACTTTAAATTGATTATTAAAAGGATTTTGTATACCCCCTTATTGGAACCACCCTTTGACACTTTTTTCATCCTTTCTATCATGAACATCAACCTTGTTCATGTAGTCACTACTCCAATTGATCAACTACAATGGTGAGACTGAAAAGTGCCCCAGTTTGGGCACCTAATGGATCACATCCTATGAAAAATCCTCATGTTGAAAAAACTCAAACTACTATTATTGATACAAATTAACCAAAACTATTGAATCATGTTGTTTATGATGAAATAGGGAAGAATCTAAATGTATAATTTCATGAATTTTATAGTTTTGTTGGTGATCCAAGAAAAGATGCTTCAGATTGTTTTCATGTAATGATTTACCATTCCATCTTATATTATATCATGAGTTTATTTGGTATTCATAGAATATATTTTCCCAGAAGATGGATGTGATTAAAATGATGATCAATAAAAATGGTTTCCTTCTTGTAAATGAAATTGGATATATTCTTCAATGTACTTCGTATGGGTATTTATGATGATTTTTACGGTTCCGTTACGAATAACTATGAGTTTTTTATATGTGAGGATTCCCTTCTGCAATTTTTTAGAAATATTAGTGTAAGAATATCCATTGTTATATAACATGTTCGGGACTGGAGATAGGTGAGTCTGTTCATCCAGAACATTAATTTTCCATGGATGGGGGATTTAGAATCATAGTGTATCAATATATATTCTTCTTATTTATTTTGAGAAGATTTGATTAGATAAAAAGTAATATATATATATGATGGATCCCATGATGGAGATGGTAAAGAGTGGATATTGTTCATATTCATTGATCTATATTATGATTCATTCTACTATCATGAAATTCATTTGAATTTATCCTAGAGTTAGAGATGCTATAGTTTGTTTTGGAGGTTTTTGTGTATACCAATTTAGATAAAAAAAGATTTAAAAAATTAATAGTCCATTGATTATGAAATTGGTTTATGAAAATGGTATGATATATGATAATTTAAATAATATCAAGCATACCTTTAGATTCAAAAACATGGTTGATCCTGGATAGGATCTAGACAATGTTTATGTCCATTATTGATGTTTTTGATTAATTGAAGAAGAAGGTGAATATTATGAAGAATAAAACGAATTTTTTTAAATAAATTATCATAGTAATCCTGATATGGTTTAAATCATAATTTCTTAATGTGGACCTTCTAGTTATTCACTTCATCTTCATTAAAAATACTATTTTTTAGTAAAGGTGAAGAATACGAGGAGATTAGTTTATCTAGTCCAGAATAGTTTGAGAATTATTCTATCATATCAAGAGATTAAGTTAATGTTATTGATAGATCATTTTGGTCAATGAATGATGGATTTGGTGATTATATTTATGATGACCACTCACATTACTCACTTATAGATTATATATAAATGGTTTCGAGTGATTATGGTTAGGGTTCAAGGATGTAATTTTTAGAAATACTATTCCTTGTATGTCACGATGAATATAATATTGAGGAAATGGATAATATAATATTGAATGACCATTAAAATGATGTTATAATTTCTGATATCATCCAAATGTTGTTGTTTCTCATAGAGATAAAAAGAGATAAATGTCTAACTAGGACAATACCTAAGAATATTCTCATATTGGTATTGAGTACTCTAAGTTAAAATCAGTCAATGGTGATGGGAATGGGTTTTCATCTGAGCATGGAAGACATTCCATTCCCTTTTATGGGAATGAAACCAAGATATATATTGTAAAAAAGAGTTATGGGGCTATAAAATTGGAATCCATGACCTTGGATTCTCCTAATGCAGAATCCATAATTTTTTAAGCTACATTTCATAGTTAGGATAGAATTAAATATCCATTTTGTTATTTTTATCTACAAAATAATTTTTCTAAAATGATTATATGAATAAATTTAGATTATGGATGCATTCATTTATTATTGGTATACAATTTTCCAGCCCCCCTAGAGAGAACATTTTGGGTGATGATGACACCAAATAGATATTTGAGTTGTTGATATATAATTTTGAGACTATGATGATCTTAATGATTAATTAATTTGATATTGGGAACATTTGTGTGGAAAATAAAATGGAAGAAGTCATATCCATTAAGGAAAATAGGAGAGGACGCTTTACTACATGATATACATCACTTCATAAGAGATTTTGAGTTCTTACCTATTGGAAATGATTATATATCTATTTATCCACCACCTACTTATTTAATGGATGTTGATGATATTTTATCTATTTTGAGAGAGGAGATACATGTTATCCTGCATACTCTTTCTACTTATCAGTAAGAAGAACATTGGTAGATTAATTACATTAGTATAATATATATAAATTGGTTAGTGAATTATTAATGGAATCATTTTGTGATATGGGGACTATACCCAATTTCATAACGTATTATAATTAAATAATTTTTACAATTCTCAAGATAAATTCTCATTTTATGTTTTGTGATGAGAATCAAATGATTTTCCAAATTTACACGAAATAATATGAGAATGTATATCAAAATAATATTTTCCCATATTTATCATGATCATCATTGAGGTGAAAATGGATTTCATAAATGAAATGGAGTGAGGTGGAAAACCAACAATATATTTGGTTAACATTGTGAATTTATTTTATGAATTTGGGATTTTAGTAGTCGATTATATAGATACACCCTTTTATATCTTGGAATATTCTCCTGCTTCATCACCAATTCATGCATTGTTTCAAAACTTTTGAATGATAAAAGGTGGGGTTTTTGGTATCTTTATCACATCATCATCTGAGGGATTCATCCACCTTCTTATACAAACTCATTTTCCAATAGCATACCTCATATCCATAGAAATTTATGAGAACCAATTGTTTCTTCTTCCAATTGAACTTAGGTTGGTTCCAATATTTATTAGACAATTATTGGTATTTTAATTTTTTTTATTATGTTTTCATGATGTAGTCTTTCAATCTAATATATAATGAATATTCAATATTACTATATATCAATATTTATATGTGTTTTATTATAATTAATTAGTTTTTGGATAATACTAATAGAATGTGTATACATAAATGTTATTTAATATGGTATTACCTGTATTCCTACATTGTATATGTTATTTATAATAATCTAAAAATATATATACATATATATTTCCATTTTTCATACACTCATATATATTATATGATCCGTTGTCATAGAAAAGGATGATATTGTTGGAACCACCATATATTAATGATAAAAATCATTATAATTTTCCTAAAAAGATCAATATTTTATGATAGAAAATCATTTTCTATGTAACATTATAACCACACATGGTTATGTGTTGATCTACCGTATGTTCATGAGATCTATATTTAGATTAAGATGATATACTATTAGCCCAAGGTATATACTACTAATGATCAACTACTGATAACATACTACAGAGATATCAAACACTGTAGATATACTACTAATATATCCATGGTGGAAAATCAACTGATTATAGATCCACCACTATCAATTCTCCTATTGCATTGTCGTAGCTCCTTCTTACGCTACTTTTCACGAATCACACACTAGTGATAACCTACCACAAACATTGATCGACCTCTTTATTTCATATACCACCATAATACTAGTGTTTTTATACAAAATATTATTAGAATTTTATATACCATCATCTAGTTTTTAATATTTAAAGCATTCAAGATCGATGGGGATTTTAAAATTAGTATACATAAACTACGCTATGTATTAATCGATTAAAAAATTATACCTTCTATATTTTTTTCCCAATACGAGGATTCATATGCCAACAAATAATTCGACCAACAACTATATTAATTTTTTAATTCTACTTACATATGAATGTGTGGTGGGACTATTATATCACAGATGTCGACTAATAGTGACATGATTATAATTATTACGTACAATCAGACCAAAAATCAATTCAGGACAACACAAAACTAAAATACATGGAATTTTAAGACCATTATGATGCCTTATTTTTAGAAACATCTAGAAAAAATATATTCATTTTCATTTCACTATCACAATGAAGGACCTAGGAACATTTAATGAAATTCATATCAACTATAATCACTTATTCATATTTCATCTCTTTTCCTCATTTTTTATACTCATTGCCTTTTTATTAGTGTCTTGCTTTACTATATTTTTCAATAAACACTAACTATTATACTTAAAATGGGGGTTCATGAAACATTCTCTCAAACTCTGTTATTATATTCACTTGAATAACGATTGAAGAGGTCATGTGTGACATGATACCTTCTTTAACCAACATATATCTATTTAAAAGTCTTTTTGACTAGATAGAACTATGTGATGTTGAGGGTAAAAACTAATCTCTCTAAGGAACACATTTAATGTATAATAAAAAAAATTTCATCATGTAATCGACAAGTTGATGGGATTATGTATCGTTTATATATTAAAGCCCTATTTAAATTTAACATTATTAATAGTTTTTTTCTATTTCATGGTTTATAAACAGTATTTTAATTTTAAACTATAGAAAATAATTTTATTTAATTGTTAATAACAATATTTATTGTAGATTTTTTAACTTTTGATTTAATATAAACCAAAAAATTGATATCAAATATAGTTTTAACATAAAATTGTTGATAATGTGAGAAGTAATTTGAAAAAAAAATTATTATTTTATTATTTTGATTAACTAGTTAGTTTATAAATTAATGGTTGTATGTTTAAAAATATTATTATATAGAAATTTTTATTGGTTAGTATTTCCCCACACCTCTTGAGTTACTATCATTGACCAAAATATATTTTATTCATATTTATTACTTCTATGTTAATTTTAAGGAACATGTATAAATGAAGAAACTATTATTTATATTTTCCAAATACTATTATAATATTTTATTCAAAACCAAATAATATTTTAAATGGTCATAATGTTTATAATGATATGTAGAAAAAATAATTTTTAATTTTTAATTTTGTAATATTTAATGTTATATTTAGATCTATTATTATTATTATTTTATTTCTGCTTATTATATGAGTCAATTTATTAAAAAAAATTATTAGTCATTTAATTTCATCAGTTACCATATATAAAATTAAATTATCATAAAGAGAATAATTATTAATATGAATTGAATGTAATTTAGAATCTATAACATTGGGAAATACATAAAAAACACATATATTAACATATTATTTTTCATTTATAGGTTCTCAAATAGATTCAAATTCTATACTACAAATCTGTATAGTTTTCAATTTTTATTATCTATCATTCATTATTTTTATTTATTTTTATGTTTCACCCATTCGACATAATATTCCCATTACTTCATTAAAAAAAACATGTGAAATATATATTACTATAAATTTGTATACCATTCTTATCTCCCTCGAAATTATCATTTTGCATGTTTCATGTAAATTAGTTCTCGAATCATTTCTATTCTCTAATTTTCATAATTATAGTAACAATGTGAGCCATATATTGATATTAACAATCCCATTTTTAATAATTTGATGTGTTCTGAAAACAAAACTAATAGATTTAAACACTATATGGTTTCTCTTTATTGTCTCATCATTAGGAATATTAATCAATTCGATTTCATTCTGAGGAACTGATCAAATAGATTCATTATGAGTGTACTCTATGATGTTCTTATTTTCATAAACATAATCCATATTATCTTACTATTTCTTTTCTTATATTTTTATGAAAATTTTATGAATACATTATTTTATAATTTTTATTTTAGTTATGTCATTTCATTCAGAATGGGATTCAATTAGTGGAATATCATGTTCTATGTTTAATCTTCTCACATAATGATGACATCTTACATAGAATCATGCATTATATGTTAACTTCCAATCAACCAATTTGATATAAGGAATAAAAATTGTACATTATTTAGTATCTATTGACCTGTCCAAGAATAAATAACATGAATATAATAATTTATATTAATTTGAAACTATAAGATACTGATAACATTATAATTCAAAACATATTTAGTATTATCACTTCCTATAAGTGTATTACAATTACAATCAGTAAACATATTTTATTTTACTATTACTATCAGATGATCAATATTATGATTGATGATATAAAACACAATTAAAATTATCAATTATATATATTATTTTCCATAAAAACGTTCTTTAGCACTGGATATTGTTGATACAATATTTATATATCTCCCCAATATAGGGAATTCTAAAAATGGTTATCTTTCTAAAATCTAAACAGACACTATATATCCCAAAGGAAAAAATATCATGGTACTTTGTAATTGATATCATTAAAAAAATATTAATGGGAACATATCCTTAAAAACCACACACTCTAATATTTTTTTTTGAATTAGTAAAACAAAAATAGAGCTAAAATGAAATCTCAAAATAGATACACTATTTAATATTAATATTTATGAGGGAAATGATGTTAGAGGAATATTATGTGTGGAATAGAATATATTAAAAAAATAAGTAGATAAAATATAATTATACATTTTATATTTAATTATTAGAGTTGGTTAATTAACTATGAATAAAAAAATTATAAGAATAAGAAATTCCTAAAAAATCTCAATAAATACTACACCAACTCTACTCATATACCTCTCTAGTATGTGATATATACTTAGATTACTATAATGATATTTTGATTACAATAATAGCCCAATTACAAAACAATTTTCTATAATTTGGGGTGGATAACCATGGTGAGAAACTGAATTTCTTTTGCTGATTTAAAAAATTACAACATTGACATTAGATTATTAGAGTCACAATCAAAAAATGACCTGAATTTATAATCTCACAGTTAAAATGGGTGATATAAATAATTATTTTTAATTAAATTTTACTTATAATAAGTTTAAAAATAAGTGTAAGATATTTAATGATGTGTTAAAGATGTATGAAACATATTTTAAATAGATAGAAGACCAAAAAAATTACATGTACTATTTCTTGAGAAAAATATAAATTCACCAGATCAGGGTAATAGTAGTTGAAATGGTTTTAGTTCGTCACTTCTGGGATCATTCATATGATGAAAAAATGACTACATTGGACTTCACAAATTTGTATGGTACTTTGAAAATTTACAACATTGATTCTGATGTAATTTTAATGATTCAATGTTCTTATTAATGATATTTCAAACATCTGAATCCAACTCATCATCTAATAATATAGATAAATACAATAAAAACTATCAAAATTTACCAGTAAAAAATAGAAAATAATAATAATAATAGCCCTAAAACTATCATAACTATGATATAAGAGAGTGAATTATGATTCCATATTTATATTATATATTTTTATTTCATAAAATTTGAATAAATGAAAAAAATAATGCTTAATATTGGTTCAATCAATATTGAAATTTTAATAAAATAATTATATTTAATATTTTGAATATATAAATAAAACTATTAATGATAAATAAATATAAAATAGCCTAGTACGAAATTTCAAAAATCATTTTAAAATTAATCAACAAAATAAATTTTCAATAAAAATAATTATGTTTTTTTTTAATTTAATATATATTAGTATAACTACTTCTAAATAATAAAAAATAAATTAAACAAATCACTAAATCAAACTAGTAAAAAATAATAAATATAATTCATCAAAAATTAATTCAAAAATATTAAAAATAATTTATTTTTTCGGTAATGGAGAATAAATTATAGAACCTTGACTTTGTAGTACCATGAAATCGTAGTACATGTATTTTTATCATGATCATAGTCTATGGATTTATGTGAAAAGAATTTGATCAAAAACATAATTCATAGTATTATAGTAGAATCACCATTCTTGTATTTTCAAACAAGTCATAGTCTAAAACAAAATACGTATTATTCATATATGATTACTTTCATATTGTAAATAGAGGTGAGAATATAAATATAAATATATATATATATATATATATATATATATATATCTTCATTTAAGGTATACTATGTAATATTTAAACCTCATGCATATGGTACATACTGACTAGGAGATATCACATCACTATGAAGATGATCTTTTATAGGCAAAAATACTCAAGTATTTTCATAATATATCAACTTAGTTAATAGTATATGGAAAATTCACTATACATTCATTATTTTATGTTGAGACTCACTGGATGTAAAATAGTTTATATTGAATGAAATACCTAAAAATTATATTTATGTTGAGGCTTCATGGATAAAGGGATGATTCATGTTTGGATATATGATATCATACTTTAATGAGGCTCATAAGCGGATGTTGGGAAAAGATTCTGAAATATGGATATATTAGAAAGGATGATTTCATGTTCCTAGAAGGCATAACATAGTTAAATTAAAAATAAAATTAGAGTATATAAACTCACATAAAATTCTAAAAAAAATAATTCATCACGATAGAAGGTAAATTTCATGGTAGTGAGTTATGTTAATGTCACATAAGTAGTACTCATTGAAGTATAAAGTATAACATATAAATGAATAATATTATACATTTAATTTTGTAATCAAAATATAAATTTTAATTATGAAATACACTATAATAATATTCAAAAATATTAATAACACCATTTATGGACAATAATATAATCGAAGTATAATATCACCTGAACTAAAAAATTATAATTCAATGCATTAAAACACATATGAGAACCAATATAAAATTATTCTTGAATATCCTGAGTATTTTTTATATACCAAATATATACAACATAAATACCAAAAAAAATTATATTTAAATATAATAGAATATATAATCTCCCATATCAATATTGTGTGTTGGAGACTCAGGATATATTGGTAATTGAATATATCCTATTGGGGATTTATTGATATAGTGTGGGAGGATCTGTACTCTAATGTGTTTCCCGCACTATAATTTTTTGATGCCATTGCCTTGTAATTTGGATTCAACCTCCATTATAGAATTGATGTGTTCACTAGATGATGAACATGTGGCTATATTTATTTTATAATTTATTATCTTGACATGGTTTGAGGATTTATTGGAAATTTATTATTCAAAAGTGTGCCTCAACAACACTATGTTAACTCCAAATGCTTATCATAGTTGGGATCAACAGTATATTTCATTATGAATTATATATTAATATTCATTATGGTTTTATATTAGTTGGGGGGAACAATCCTCAAGGTTCCAAACATATATTATGGTATCCCCCTTATAATATTTACCCTTCCTTTTTAATCAAAGACATCCCTTCCATTTTTCTACATATAATAATGAATAAAATTCCATTATAATTGAACATAAAAAATTAAATTAATTATTCCCAATATACTCATGAAATAATTTAATGATTCATTGAAAGTTAATAAATAAAATAATATATACTATAATGAAACTATTAGAAAAAAATATTTGAATTAAAAAAATAAATGAAATATTTATATGAATATAGACAATATAAAACAATAAAAAAATGATAAAAATGAAAAATATGTACAATTTAGTGCTTTTCATACGTAATTTGTTATCATCCCCCTCCATTTTAATTAATACAACCCCCTAATTTCCTCTTTGGATTTGTGGTTGACTAGGGGGTTTCACAACATGGTATGTTTTTAATATTATTTCTAACTATCCTCTATTAAACTTTTTGGTTATTCCTCTTATTTTATATGTTTCATAATATGAATTTAACAATGATTCCATCAGTTCATGGTGGAATAATTGCAAATAATTGAGATACATTGAGCTCTATCCTATGTATATTTAAAGAAGATGAATAAAATAAAATTATTCACATTCCAATTAAGGTATATTTTATGAATATATATTCAAATTATTCCCCCAAATTATATAGAAATCATATTTTTTGTTGATGTCTCATATGTATTTATCTAGAATGGGTTTCAGAGAAATTCCTTGATTACACTAAATATATTTGTTCAAATTTTTGATGTTTCGATGATACATAGTGTGTTTATTATTATTATTTTTACTGAATCCCATTTTTTATTTACTTATAAATTAATGTAATTAATTATTGGGCCATTGTGGCATGAGGTGCAGGATCGAGAGTTCCATGAGGATTAGTTTGACATTGGATAGGGATGGTGCGTGAAATTATGGAATTTTGGTAGATTTTTTATATCTAGAAAAGTGAACTCATCAATAAAAAATAATATAAATGTGTATATACATGAATACATTAATTTTTATTGTGTTTATTGAGGTTGTTGTTGGAAAATTCTAATAACACTATTTTTAGGGGCTGATTCATATGTGGTTTGATTTTACCAATAAAAAATTAACATATTAAACATAAAATAACTTTGGATATTACCCATCATCACCTATTATTATTTTAATTATTTTTTATAATTTAACCATATCATACACATATATTTTTTAACAATATATTAATTAAAAATTTCACTTTTCCTATTAGAATTTTCTATCATTCCCTAGAAAATAAACTCCTTGTCATGTCAAATCTTGTTGAGTCATTGATTCTAAACTATAATCATGTTTCCAAGTATATTATGTGTTTATGAATAATACAGGGAATAATATAGAAACATTATTCAAAAAATATTACACAAATTTCTTTTAGATATTATTTTGTTTAAAATCTATCACCATATAATCGAAGAAAAGAGTAATTTATACTATTTATATAGTAGTTATCTACCACTATTTCTTTACTTACATCCACCGTTAAAATTAGATATTATATAGGAACTAGGTGGATATTCACCTATAATATTTGATTAATTTATTAATTTTGTAGAGATATGACTACAAAAATGTCATAATATATAGATCATGCAACATATCCACAAGATCTATCCAAAATAACCAATTCTTCAAAGAAACTATTGATGCATTTTATCCAATAAAATGAAAATAATACAATACAAAATATTATTTTCATAGATTTTATGATATTATACATAGTCACATAGTATTTCCTATTGATAACTTTTCTACTAAATTAGGCTCATCTTCAACACAGACTCTTTACAATCTACAGATTACATGTATTTATTGTTCTTATTATATTGGAGTTATATGTCACAAATATCCTTATATTTTCCCAAATCACACAAGTATACTCAATTAATGCTTAATTTTTTCCTTTTATCCACTGTCATCTAGAAATCACAAATTATAGGTGAAAATATTTAATAAATTTCATCTTTTCAAAATAACATAAATGGTATGTAAATAAAGAAAAAAACTATTACAAAATAATCATTAGAGAATACCTAGTTTGGATCCTATTGAATTCCAATGCACTATGTTCCACATCATGGTTTACTCCTATGATAAAATTATTATGTTTTTAAAAAATTTTGAATCCTGAATAAATAATACAATATATACTTAAATATATTTATTAATTATATCTTTTTAAATAATCTAAAAATTTCATTAGAAAAATCATCATGTTGGTATAAAATGTACAAAAAAGGGGAATTATTCCCCAGAATTTATCTATAACATTTTTTTATCAAGGTTAAATTCCTATATTTTCATCAATTTTCATCTATATCACTCAAACCACTTTATATAAGTATTATATAGCCTTTGAAAATGATATCCTCAGATTTAATGGTGCTTTTTCAACCATATTATTGAATACAAGGGAAAATTATTTTTTAGCATCAATAAGTATATGTTGTGCTTATCCTAAATAATTATTATTCATAATATATTTTGATCATGTAATTATCAAGACTCATGATGTTTCGAACATGATATCACAACATTTGTATCTTTATATTTTTTGTTATATTTAAAAATTTATTGAAACACTATTTTTCCTCAATGTTTAATCATACCATTCCATATATGAAGGTCTTATTCCATTTATTCTATTGAATATATCATGTTCCTCACAATATATATGTGAATTAATTAATATGTTAGAAAAAGTTCCTAATCTAATTTCATTTCATTTTCATGTGATTAAAAATTTGGAAATATGAATTGTCATATAGAATAAAATTTATATTTTCAAAAATTGAAGATTTATGTGGGGTCCATCATTGCATTATGGTCACCGATGAATCTTATTATTTACTCAAATGATTCAACAAAACCATCTAAAATAAAATTTAAAATCTACTTATTTTTACTCAAAAAAAATATTTATGCATGGGAATAAAATATATACTCTCAATAGAATTAGACATTGGATCAACCACCTATCATTTTTCAATAGACAAAAATGCCATATTATAAACATAAATAGTCAACAAGTACATATGATAACCAAATTCATGTTATTAGTTTCAATGACTTCTGATTGACTTAATGTCATCCATTCAACACAAATTTCTTACGATTACTTTCGGAAAATACATACGCTATGAATTTTTATATTTTTCAATGAACACCCTATTTCATATTTCTTCAGGTTACGTCATCTGAACATATACATCCTATAAAACATCCCAAAACATGCTAATATAATTTAAAATATTCTATAATGTTTGCTTGGAATTTTTTTAAAAATATATAACCATGATTCTAGATTATCTAATGTGTATTATAATATTACCTAGAAACAATCGATTATTTTAGTGACTATATCTACTAACTATGGGGTGACATCACTAAATAAATCCACTTGTATCCCTTATAATATTCATTTATTACAATGGAGTGGATATACATTTATTATAGTAGTGATCATTCCTTATATTATGTAGATGGATTCTCTAAAATTAAGAACAATTGAATGAATCCATATAGCAAAACCAAGGATATGTGGCGTTCTTATTTTCTATTTATTATTCATGGAAAATAATCCTCTTAAATAACTCAATGCCCAATTTTTCATCAAATCCCTCGTCACAATGATCCTGTATTATTGACCTGATCATTGAAAATAAATAAAATGATAAACTTGTGAAAATTTCATCCACCTATGTCTTTTTTTGAAAATAATCATATGATATCAAATTGAATTATAACATTTCACCATTTTTTAAAATAAATATAAAGGGGAAATTTTCCCTCACTATTTACACATAGTGTGATATTCTCTCCAATATTTTAACAAAAGAGGGTAATAATTCAATTTCATGTCCCCATTACTATTTTATATCAATAGAGATACTAATTTTTATAAAAATTTATACCATAATTGAGGAATGTTTATATATATATCCCATTTATAATTCCACCATGAGATATTTTCAAAATAATCATTGTTTACCACTTTCGTGTTATTATTGTAACTATAAGAAAACATATAATCATCTCAAATGCACATTATAAAAAATTATCCTTAGAAATGTTCTATATAAAAATTAACAAAAAATATACATGGGATATACATTATTTTAAAAAAAATTATCATATCTACCAAACAATGATATCCACATTATCACATGTGATACCATATTTTTTTATTCCAAAATAGAGGGATTTAAAATATAATTTGCTCAATAAATTTTAGGAAACTATTATCAGTTAACAAAATCTATCAAAAAATTTGAAATGTTATGTCTTCCCCACTTGGTTTGAAAACCGCTCCACCTTGATAAACACAGTGAATACTTACTAAATTTTTGTTTGGAAAATAAAATCATACCACATCCTTAGGAGTTTTTATGGAATGTATATATTTTAGAAATAAATATTATTTATAAATATATATCAATATCCCATATTTTATATATCCCCTTAAGTGATAATGTCCATATTTGGTCACCATATCATTATATCAATGATTAACTAACCAAAAAATATTGGCTGAAGTAGGATATCACAACAACACTTCAATTCAAGTAAAAAGGATGAGGTATATGTCTCTACCAAATAAATACATTTTTTAAAGGATTAAAATATTTCTATATTATTATAAATGTAAAAAGTTGTGATTTTTAAATCTAATCCTCTTTGGGATGCATGTAAATTTATCCATCATTGGATTTATTCATACCAGGAAATGGACCGTCCACACTAAAATAGAGTGAACATCATTCCTTTTAAACCATAAAATTATTTCAATATAACATCAACTGATCTGGCTATATTTTTAGAGACCTAATAGGCCAATGAGAAAAAATATATTTATGTATTGTTTTATTCAGTTGAGAACCACTTTTTGAGATTTATATTATATGTGGGTTGGGTATTTTTACATCTAACTAGGAATGATATCATACGCCATACTACCTTGTGTGTTTTCTTGTTTAACCAACCACCAAAAAAAATTCTATTGGTTTCCCCATAATTATATACTTCTAAAACAACTAAACATGAGTGTCATCCACTATACCAATCCAACATTCACTTTCAAAAATTGTTTCCCTTTTGTTTTTTAGATTTTTTCATTTGACGTAGAAATTCATGGCCACCATAAAATGGCTCATGGAGTGGAATATTATTCCATTGTAGTAACATCTTGTCCTAGAAGCAATTGTGGTATTCTTATTTTCATTTTATATAATGGGGAATAGATTATATTATATCATATTAAAAAAATTCTCATAGGGAGGGAACACAATCCTTATTTCCTTAATTTTATCATTGTTTTGTATATTCTTCTAAAAATTACACATATAATTACAAGATGTATTTTCTTAAAATTTATCATATAATTGATCTCTATTTACACAAAAATCATAATCCACATTCTGGCTTTCAAATATTTTCACCAAATACATATTCCTCCATTTCAATGATTTATTATTCATTCCATCATGTTTCCTTGAAACATTGAATTTCCTCCCCATTTTTTTAAAATTCATAAAAATGTGTATGTTGACATGATATTACAACAATAAATCTCCATATTCATGATCATCAGACAACATTTTAGTCAAATGAATAATTGTTTTCTCATAGGTGAAGTGCATCCAACATGAAAAGTCATTGGTTATTAGGCTGTGACATAAACTATTAATACACATTTTAATGATAGTTCTTATTAGAAAATGATCACTTGTGTATTGAAAATATTTTTTCAAATCCTAAAATTTTCTATATTCTATAGTTGGTTAAATGTATAATTTATTTTTCACAAAAAAAAATAAATGATTTAGAATAATTCTATTTAATGTAGTAGTGGTATCTCTTATTTAATAAGATATAGGTAGAGTCTTATTCACCAATTTTTATCATATTTAAACCACTATTTTACGTATTATTTAATGTATTCCCCACAGATATAAATATTTTTTCGAAAATTTAATTTCCAAATGTTTTGGGAATAATTTAATTTCATAGAGTCCAAATTTATTTTTCTACTTTCATATCTTTCACTCTTCCATAAATAGAATTTTACTAGTGAAATTTTATATCAATCTAGAAATTATAATTTCAATTTAATTAATAGAACACTTGCAAAAAAATTATTAATTTTTTTCCTAACATCATTTTATTTTAATTATTAAATATTTAAATATATTATTTCATTTTAATTAAAGAAAATTCATCATTGTATTTTAATATCTTAGTGAGATTATTATAGGTGATAAGTTTCTTTTCTAATTATTTTATTACTAAATCATCCTAATCATATAGCTATGACATTCCATCACCAAATTACTTTAAAATATTTACATATATATTCAGTGCTTTCATCCATGATAATTTTCAAATAATAATGAGAAACCATATTGAGGTATTTAATATATTTAATGAATCTTCACATATTACATTAAATTTTTTAACAACATAAATAAAACTAAAAATATTTGATAACCACATCCACACCACTCTTTTTTCCTTCCAGTAATGGTATTTCTGCTGAATAATTTTTTTTATTTCATTTCATGAGGTCAAAATTCATTTTTCTATTTGTTGATGAGTTGGATGAATAATTTATGTATATTTTGACTGTAATAGAATTTCAATTTTCCATGTTATATTATTCATTAATAATTTTAGGTCTAAAATTCATGTAATCAATCATAAAATCTCGAACGAATTGTCATCATAACCATAGATATCATTGGAATTTTATTTCTATTATAATAATTCCATGTAACCTAATAGAGGGGACAAAGGATTTGAATCAAAATAAAATTTAATTTTAAACATGAAGACACACATGTTGGGGGTTGACCAATTATGAACCGATTTACCAAAAAAAATCAAATTCTTCATTTAAAAATAAACACGTTTTGATTTTAAACTCTATCCGATGTTAGGATTTGAATGGATATTTTTAATTTTAACACTGAATTGAATAATATTAAATATTATTAATAAATTTATATGTGGAATATTTTTTTAAAAGGATTGATAATGATTTGGAAGGCATTCTCATTATTTGGTAAAATCCATTTAAGACATGTAATCTCTACTATAATTGATTAAAATAATATTGTTTGTTTACTTGTATCATCCTAGAACCTACATCCCAATATATTGAAAATATATAGTAACCAAATTATGTTGTTAACAATCCTTCACTATATTAGGCAATTATAGGGACATTTATGTGACTTAAGTAGTCTCAAACTACGATGAGTTACCTTATTACTATCATATTTTAAAGTATATTTATTCTAAGCCCCATGTCAATATGTAAAAAAATACATTGATCTCATTACTCACCTTATAGAGATTCTATTGATACCGTTATCATTATTATCTCCTGAAAATCATCTTACATAACATTTAATAAAAAAATGTTCTTCCCAAAACCCATTGAAATGAATCTCAAATTAATCTAAATTTATATATACCATAATACATTTTTAGGGGATTTTATTCACTTGATCACATCCATATAATATTTATTAGAAATAATCACTTGAACACAAAGGATTTAACTTTATCACTCACATTTTTCTCTACATTGGTTACATCATATTATTAGTATTATTATTATTATTATACTTATTCTTACAGTACTTATTTTTTTTATTATAATTATTATTATTATTCATCGTATTCTTCTTCTCTAATATATTCAATTATATTGGAAACAAATTTAAATCCCTTCACACACACATAACCATAGTTATTTATTTTGATTTCCTATGATTGGTACATGGTATTATAAAACCCCCAACGATATAGGGGGAAACATTATATTATTTTTCTCTATTACAAATACCTAAATTATAAGATTTTAAGGTAAAATAATCACTATCACAAATGAAGCATTATAGAATACCTTGTTTGTGTTATAATCAATTCTTATGTATTCATTTTTAATCCAATATATATTCCTAGAATTAACCCATTAAATTATTATCTCTTTCTAATAAATGTGAAATGAATATGCTTTATTTTAATATAGGTATCAAGAATTATTTTAAAATTTATCCATCAAATATTCACTCCAAATATAAAAACCTATATAAAAAGTAATATATAATTCATTTCATTTTAAAATATAACTCAACTAATTTTTAAACCATGGTTAAATTTACAAACATCCATCTCAGTTCCTCTCATACACTAAAATTAGTTAAAATTTTTATGATATCAAATATAATAAATAGTATCTCAATCATGAATGGTTCCACATCTACATTATTCTTGAAAAACATAAAAAATAAATTTTATCATCATTAAATAAATTTAAGAGTTATCATCAATATTTTTCATAATAAAATTATATCATGGATCAAACAAGATTTAAGACTTTCGAAGATGATATCATATCACAATCATAAGTGTTGTATTACTTCGAAAGAATTGAATTATTTCTAGAAATTCTATATTTTAATTCATTGATCATACAATTCTAGGGATGAAGACCCACTTCTCACTAATTTAAAGCATCGATTAAAACAAGTTTATATGTATCTAAATTTTATATTATGATCAAACAACACTATAGTCATGATAGTTAATTTCATATTCATAAGATTCAAAATATAGAAACTATATTTTTCATCCAATTGAACATTAAAATCATTATATTTGTGGACACTATACAATAAGAACATTAATGGCTTTTGATCACTAAGAAAACAACTGAATTTTTATTACAATATAATAGATTTTGAAATTTTAATAATGTATTAATTCATTATTTTCCAACAAAGTGATTTTCCAGGGTCATTATGAAATTGTGCAAACTAGAACAAGACTAATAATCAATGATTTTAATTTTCAAATTTCATTATAGATAAATGCCTTAAAATGATGTTTAATTATTAAAAAGGAATTTAATTTACAAAAAAGAATCATTCATTTATGATCAAAAACATTATATCACCTCAATGTCTTAAGATTCATACTTAAACCCTTAGGATCCTAGTAACAGAAATTCTTACTATCTAGACATATCCTTTTTAGTGCAAAGTAAAATTTATATATTAATTTTTTTCTTCAAACAAGCACCACATTTTTCACAGACACCTTAAAATAGAATTCATTTTTCTTATAAAGTTATAAAATATTTAAAAGAATTATTGAAATAATTAAAGATTCATTTTTACACATACATCATGTTTTGTATATAATAAAACGCTATTAATAGTGTATTTTAGTCAATATATGTGAATGATGAGGTATATATTCTCTTAGTGATTCATATACCATATATTATAAACGAAATCCATAATTCAGTAGTTTAAAAACACTAATTTTATTGACAACATAATTTAAATACCCTCGTTACAATATCCTGTTTTAAAGACTAATGATTTTTTGATGCCAAAAATTATATAGATATTATATTCAATTCATTATAAGTGTCAGTAACTCGTATTAATGGGTGATTACTCACTTACTCATGTGATACTCTATCCTATTAAAATCATATCATTGGCATGATATTTAACAAAACATTCAAAAATAACATTATGTGTAATTATTTTTTGGAATATGATTTTTTTGAAAGTGGATAAAAATAGTTCAATATTATGTAATACATTTTGTTAAAATACTATAAAGTGTGAAATGTATATTCCAAATATAGGTTACAGATCATGGGTATCTTTTGTATATATTAATCCTTGCTAACATATTCTGCTATCATTTTACGTACCACTGTGTTATCTTAGATCACGGTCTCAGTTGTGTTTGGAATTGGATGATACATGGGGTCCCATTAGTGGACTTATAGGTAGTTTACCCAAATAAAATAGATTAGTTAGTGTATATTTTATGAAATTATTAATGGAATAACAATGATAATTACCAACATTCTTTTAGGAACCAAGAGTGAGAGGAATACAATTCTTGGAATTGGACTATTTATCCAATTGAAAGATATTTGGATTCAATATTCTAATTTTTTAGTTTATTTTGATCATGAATGTTTGAAATCAAATGATAGAACATTTTTCATAGAAATTTGTGTTTATATTCTTTGTTATGGAGGACTTATCTATATGTGGGTACACGATTATTAAAATCCATGAAAATAAACTGTGTGTATTGATTATGGAAGAAGGGTAAATGCATAGTTGGTATATGGATAAAGATAGAGTATGCATGCAATAAAATTTAGTATACAAAGAGGATTTAATTATTTGTAATGGTTCATAAAATCATGTGGGAAATTTTTCCAAAGCGGATTTCTTAAGAGAGAAAAAACCACATTCTTCAATAACAATTAATAAATCTATTTGTCCAAAAAATTCATGTTCATAGATTTAATAGAAAATTGTTCTATTACTCTTTTATCGACTTGGTCACTTACCCCTCACCCCTATCCTTGTAAAATTTCTCTTGAGAGATCCTGGGGTTCTACCTCTCCATTTGATACTTTGAATCACACATTAATTGTGAATAATATTGTTGTGATTTTCAATTAATTTAATGACATATCAATAATCAGCATCATATTATCTCTTACTCATATATATACTTATGATTTTATTAATTTGTTTTATGGTTTTATTGATGATTCCAACAGTCCATACTAGAATATTATTGAAATAATAAATTATTTTCCTACAATGGATAGATGATATAGACGATATATAATTTATTTGGTTTCTTTATTTTTAAATAATGGTATTTTGTTTGATTGATTTTATTTTATTTTTCATTATATATATAATGATATTTGACATCAATTTAGGGAAATAACATGGTTTTTTTATTTGGGGTATGTTTGAAAGCATGTCCATAGTGGACTACACCTTGTTTCAATGGGATTCAGTGATTTTGTATTGATTAGTGAGATTATTTATGATTATTACATTTTAAATTTAAAATGATAAATTAAATGTAAATTTTCATTATAAATTGTATTATGTCTCATATAAAAATAGGGGAACCCATCTTGATGTGTGATGACTGATAGGTCTTAGATTTTCATGGGAGAGAGTAATTAATAATTTAATATATATATAAACTACATGGATAAGGTAGTGATCCTATAAGCATATCCATTATTTAAATATTTATATAATGAATTTTATATCAAATATCCATATATGTGGGTGATTTATTATTATATAAAATATTTTTTTTGAATCATGTAGAAAGGATTAATGTTCCAATGCCAAAAAGTGACCCTTGAGCACCAGAATTGTAACGACCCGAAATTTTGAATAAATCGTGTTTCCTAATTTTGTGTGTTATTCTATTTTATTTTTATACTCAAAAAAATGTTTCATTTGATAACATTAGTATAATTAAAATGATACCATTGGGTATTGACTGTTATATGACCATTGGTCAATATGACCACTGTAAACTAAACGTTTCGATTATTGTCTCTAAATACAAGTAATCTTGTTTAATTATTTTAGAAAGAAGATTTGATGGCCTCACCCAGTAGTCTTGGACAGATCGAAGCCCATCTAACAGAACTTGGGAAGGAGGTAGCACCACTAGGCTTTTCTCTGGTCCAAACTCAAGCTGAACTTCATCGTTTGAAGCTAGAACGGAATCGCCTTTGCGAGAATTTCAAACTGATAGAAATTACTACTCATGCGATGTTGGACGAGCCTCCCTCATATTCTCTCACCTTAGCACACCTTACACTTAGGTCCTATACTGTTGTGATAAGGGGCTATGTAAGGAGACTGTAATTGCCTTGTGTAATCCTTTTTTTAAAATAAAAATTGGGATTTCTTCTTATGAAGACGTTTATGAATTTTCAAATGACCTGATAAATATAGTATGCATATTTTGATGAATTTTAGAAAAAGGATATTTTACAAATGTTTATGTAAACCTTAAATAATTAAAAATGTGTAATGATTTTCGAAAACTGTTCTTCTACAATTATGTTCAGTACGAAATTTAGAGTCAAATAAGATCAACTTTATTTTTGATGAATAACAAATTCTGAATAGTGATTTTATGCTTAGGATTAGTAATGTGACCAAATGGATTAGTAATCTCACATAATGAAAGTATTAATATAATCTAGTCACCTTGATTAAGTAATGTTATTCAATAAAATGGTTAAATAACGGTTTCATAATGTATTATTCAAGTATTAGTTTTTTCGGGTGAATAGTTTTTTTTAATTAAAAATTAAATTAAAAATATTTAGAAAAGTATTTTTATAAAATGGATTTCATTTTTGAACTCAGAGTATTGATATTATGTTAAGGTAATTTTTGGGGATTTTTCTGAAAAAAATGAATTTTCGGTGAATAGTGTATTTATTTAAACAATTAATTAAAATTATTTAGAAAATTATTTTTATAAAATGGAGTTCATTTTTGAAATCAGAGAATTTATATTTGATTAAGGTGAAATTTTGGGATTTTCGTGAGAAAGTTAATGTTTCATTGAATAGTAAAAATACAGTTTTAGGGTTTCAGTATGTTTAATGACATCATAACTGAGTCATGATGATGTCATGATATATTTTATGGGTTGGCCGACCAAAGGTGATGACGTATTTTATGGGGGGCCCATGTGGCCTAACTCCATGGAAAATACCATGGGAGAGAACATGGTTTTGAGAAAACCACTTTTGAGGTGTCCCTTGGCCATTAATGCTTTGTCCCCTCACTTTCCCTATAAATACCAAGCCATCCTCTCATCCATTTCGACTACCCACTCTACCCCAACAAATTTATGGTCTCATTAACTCCCAAGGAGTCCTCCCAAGGTGCCCCCAAGCCCTCAAGGTCCCAACCATTGAGTTTTAAGAGGTACGTTTTAAGGTAAGGGATCTGACCCCCTCTCTTTCCTTTCAAGAGATCTCTTATATGTAATTTCTTTTATTCTCCATGTTTTTATGTTTGAGGATGTTCTTTTATATTCATTATACTGTCCTGTTTATGTTCACATTATTAGTGACCCCCAATTACTCTCATCATTTCATTTTATGAATGTTTAAGTGGCGTCGTTAGGCTGCCGAAATTTTTGTAACGGATTCTTTCTCCCTTCTCATTTTTCAAGATCTATTTTCATGTAAAGTATTTCAAGTTCCTTTTTATTATGATGGGGTAAGATCTATAAATTTATAAAACTGATATTTTATGATCATATGATGAGATACCCCATTTTATCTCTTCAATTCAGTATTTTGATGTTTTAATTGGCGCTGTTAGGCTGCTGAATTTTTAAGTGGTTCTTTCACCTTTCTCCTTTTTCAAAGTTCTAATTCCATGTCAAGTCTTGAAAGTTACTTCTTATTATGTTGGGGGTATTATATATAAATCTATCATACTTATCTTTTATGTTCATATGATTATATATCCTGTTTGATCACTTCAATTCAGTATTTTGATGTTTTAAGTGGCGGTGTTAGGCTGCCGAATGTTTAAGGGATTCTTTCACCCTTCTCATTTTCAAGATCTATTTTCTTGTCAAGTATTTCATGTTCCTTTTTATTATTATGGGGTATGATCTCTAAATATATAATACTTATCTTTTATTATCATATTATGAGAGACCCAATTTGATCTCATCAATTCATTTTTGTTGAAGTTTAAATGACGCCGTTAGGCTGCCGAATTTCTAAGGGGTTCTTTCACCCTTCTCGTTTTCAAGATCTATTTTCATGTCAAGTATTTCAAGTTCCTTTTTATTATGTTGGGGTATGATATCTATATCTATCATACTGATAATTTATTTTCATATTATGAGAGACCCTATTTGATCTCGTCAATCCATTTTTGGAAGTTTTACGTGACGCCGTTAGGCTGCCGTATTCTCATAAGAGAAATCATACTTTTGTCTTCCTTTCAAGTTCTTCGTTTCATATGGTATATCATTCAAATTTCATTACCATTTTCTTAAATACTATATATACTGTTCCCCTACTATTTTATGTATCATTTTTGAGTGGGTGACCCATGTCCCCATTCTTTTCAATGTTTTCTAAAGCCATGTATCGTAGACGTTATGCTGCATTGTTTTCAACTCAAAATGCCTCCCTCTTTATCTCAAAATTATTTTATGTTATTAAGTTAATGCTCAAAGCTCTTATTTTTATAGGGTTATTCACATATATATCAAAATTTTCTATTTTAAATTTTAGGATTTACATACATGAAACCCGCTTTCCCTTTTCCGTGGGTTTAACGTGACATAAAGATCATGTCTTTAAAGTAGTTTTTAAAAAGTTATGATTATGAAATGAAACCCATTTCTTTTATTCTATACGGGTTGTTTATGAAATGATTGATGATGATATATGTGGCTCACATGATAATAAATACATGTCAAAGGTGCACCCAGATAGCACTCTAATGCATTGGGTAAAGACTTTTTCTCTAGAGATGACCTTTTAGACTGATACCTTGGTGAATAACCTTGGTAATTTTTAATGACACCTTAGGGATAGACCATGGTGAAATGAAATGATTTTCAATATTAAATTTTGTAGCCAAATCTTAAAGTTACGGAAAATGTTAATTTTATTATGATATGCCTCATGATTTCATTCTCATTCCTTAAAGTTCTTTTTATGACTTTATTGATGAATCTCAAGTTCACATGTTAAATGTTTCCCTTGTTTCCCTTACTGGGCCTTCTGCTCACCCTTTCTTTTGATATATGCCCCCAGGTTATGAGATACAGTAATGAACCTAGGGTAAACATGAGGAGAAGCCTTTCAATTGATTAAGAAGAAAGTTTTATGTTTTCATGTTTTAAGTTCATGGTTTCCAAGACACTAAACCTTAAAGATCCTCGATTTTGTAAAATGTAATAAGAGTTTATGTGATAAAAGGAAGGAAACTATAGTTGGTATCAAAGGATGGTTTAGTTATTTGTGGAAATTAGGATATGAAGACTTTAGGAAGAAACCTATAGAAATGTTTAAATATAGGAAATCTTCCTGGTATTTTTGTGAGTATTGAGTAAGGTGTTCCCAAGAAAATACATCCCTGTCTGGATACGAGCACGAAAAGGTGGCTCTGGCACAGATGTACATTGGGGTAAAACATGAAAACACCGCTTTGAGCTAGACTCAAATAGGAAATGGTACACGACAACGGGAATTTATGCACTTTTGGTTACTACACTTTTGGTTACGACACTCTCGGGGGATATGCTTTGGTAAATTCATAAGGTTAGTATGAACCATTTTTAAAGGAACAAAGATAAAATAAAATAATGATTCACATAAGAATATACGATCATGGATAACCTATATGGGAACCTAGGGTATCACAAGTTAGGGTATACTTTTCTTCTACAAGTTATCATTATATTCTTTAAGTTCCTTTTCATGATTATTGGCTAAGTATTCAAGCCCCTAATTGTACTTTGTTTTCATAGTTAATGGAGGGAAATGGAAGAACATGTCCCAACAACCAATGTGATAGGAAATGTGACGATTGCCATATTAATATGACAGAGATGATTAGGGGATTAAAAGATGATTATTATTTTGGAAGACGTTCACTATTTTGGGGACCGTATATGATCGAGGTAAATAGATTACTATGGTATTTTCATTGAGAAGTAAGGTTGACTTATATTTTGAAGAATCGATGAATTTAAGGTGGACTTATAGTAATTTAGGTTACTTATGGGAATTATTAACCTATCTTGGCTAAAATATGTTTAGGTTAGATACTTTTGTTATAAGATGTTAGGAGTGGTTGATGTTGTTTGGAGATAAACAATGAAGTTTATTTTGGAAGACTATGTTATCAAATTCCTCTTGTATTTGGGTTTCAATCATAGTTTGGTTTATTTTGAGGAATTTTAAGGACCATTATTTATTGAATGGTCTATGATGAACTTTGGGTAGTACCATGGAACTTTGAAGATTTAAAATTAGTTTCCATTCCTATGGGATTCATTCTTTTTTAAGAGTTGTTTTACCTTACCCTTTCTGTTTTTGGGATAATGTTTAAGGATAGAATAAATAGATAGTTAAGATTTTGTAGATTATGTGATTCTCTAGAAGATGATTCTTGTGTTTTGATGAGACCAAGTAGTCTTGAATGCTCATCATTTGGAGAAAAGATTAGTTTTGGTAGAAACTTATTAAAGGATGAAACTCTACATGAAGGTAGATATATTTTCTTATGTTTTTTTCTATGTAGTAATTGAATTCCTCAAAATTATGAAAAGGAACGTAAAACAAAAATGTTGTTAGATTAAGTTTCCTACTAGGTAATCAAAGGCCGTTTGCACACATCATAAGATTGTTATTTTCTTATGGTTAACTTTCTCCTAATCATGTTCTCTATCACTCTCCCTCAGAACTTGACCCTTTGATTTTCTTCCATGTCCATGTTTTCCTACATGGAATCCTAGTGTGGGTTAACTCGGGTGACCTTTTTACTTCCCTTTATTTCTTTTAAAGTAATAGTTTTACTGACTCCTTTTCCTATGTGGGAATTTCAATGAAATTTCAAAACCCAATTTTCAAAATTGCGAGGAAACAATTTCTCTAGGGGGGAATATTGTAATGACCCGAAATGTTGAATAAATCTTGTTTCCTAATTTTGTGTGTTATTCTATTTTATTTTTATACTCAAAAAAATGTTTAATTTGATAACATGAGTATAATTAAAATGATACCATAGGGTTTTGACTGTTATATGACCATTGGTCAATATAACCGCTGTAAACGAAATGTTTCGATTATTGTCTCTAAATACAAATAATCTTGGTTGATTATTATAGAAAGAAGATTCGATGGCCTCACCCAGTAGTCTTGGACCGATCGAAGCCCATCTAACAGAACTTAGGAAGGAGGTAGCACCACTGGGCTTTGCTCTGGACCAAACCCAAGCTGAACTTCATCGTGTGAAGTTAGAATGGAATCGCCTTTGCGAGAAGTTCAAACTGATAGAAATTACTACTCGTGCGATGTTGGCTGAGCCTCTCTCAGATTCTCTAACGTTAGCAAACCTTACACATAGGTCCTATGCTGGTTTGATAAGGGGCTATGTAAGGAGACCGTAATTTTCTTTGTGTAATCCTTTTTTTAAATAAAAATTGGGATTTCTTCTTAAGAAGAATTTTATGAATTTTCAAATGACCGGATAAATATAGTATGCATGTTTTGATAAATTTTAGAAAAAGGATATTTCAAAAATGTTTATGTAAACCTTAAATAATTAAAAATGTGTAATAATTTTTGAAAAATGTTCTTCTACAATCATGTTCAGTACGAAATTTAGAGTTTAATAAGATCAACTTGATTTTTGATGAATAGTAAATTATGAATAGTGAGTTTATTCATAGGATTTGTAATGTGACCAAATGGATTAGTAATATCACTTCATGAAAGTATTAATATAATCTAGGCACCTTAATTAAGTAATGTGATTCAATAAAATGGTTAAACAACAGTTTCATAAAGTATTATTCAAGTATTAGTTTTTTCGGGTGAATAGTGTTTTTTAATTAAAAATTAAAATAAAAATATTTAGAAAATTATTTTTATAATATGGATTTCATTTTTGAACTCAGAGCATCGATATTATGTTAAGGTAATTTTTGGGGATTTTTCTGAAAAAAAATGAATTTTCGGTGAATAGTGTATTTATTTAAAAAATAAATTAAAATTATTTAGAAAATTATTTTTATAAAATGGATTTCATTTTTGAAATCAGAGCATTGATATTTGATTAAGGTTAAATTTTTGGATTTTCCTGAGAATGTTGAATTTTCAGTGAATAATAAAAATACAGTTTTAGGGTTTCGGTAAGTTTAATGACATCATAACTATGTAATGATGATGTCATGTTATATTTTATGGGTTGTCTGACCAAAGATTATTAATTATTTTATGGGGGCCCCATGTGGCCTAACTCCATGGTAAAAACATGGGAGAACACATGGTTTTGAGAAAACCACTTTTGAGGTGTCCCTTGGCCGTTAATGCCTTGTCCCCTCACGTTCCCTATAAATACCAACCCATCCTCTCATCCATTTCGACTCCCCACTCTCCCCCAACTAATTTTGGGTCTCATTAAATCCCAAGGACTCTTCCCAAGGTGCCCCCAAGCCCTCAACATCCCAACCATTATGTTTTAAGAGTTACGTTTTAAGGTAAGGGATCTGACCCCCTCTCTTTCTTTTCAAGAGATCTCTTTTATGTCATTTCATTTATGCTCCATGTTCTTATGTTGGATGATTTTCTTTTATATTCATTATATAGTGTATTTTATGTTCACATGATTAGAGACCCCCTATTACTATCATCATTTCATTTTATGAGAGTTTAAGTGGCGCCGTTAGGCTGTCAAACTTTTTGTAACAGATTCTTTCTCCCTTCTTATTTTTCAAGATCTATTTTCATGTAAAGTATTTCAAGTTACTTTTTATTATTATGGGGTATTATCTCTAAATTTATCATACTTATATTTTATTATCATATGATTAGAGACCCCATTTGATCTCTTCAATTCAGTATTTTGAAGTTTTAGGTGGCGCCGTTAGGCTGCCGAATTTTTAAGTGGTTCTTTCACCTTTCTCCTTTTTCGAAGTTCTAATTCCATGTAAAGTCTTGAAAGTTCCTTCTTATTAAGTTGGGGTATGATATCTAAATCTATCATACTGATCTTTTGTGTTCATATGATGAGAGATACTATTTTATCTCTTCAAATCAGTATTTTGATGTTTTAAGTGGCGTCGTTAGGCTACCGAATTTTTAATGGATTCTTTCACCCTTCTCATTTTCAAGATCTATTTTCTTGTCAGGTATTTAATGTTCCTTTCTATTATGTTGGGGTATGATCTCTAAATATATCATACTGATCTATTATTTTCATATTATGAGATACCCTATTTGATCTCATCAATTCATTTTTGTTGAAGTTTAAGTGACGCTATTAGGCTGCCGAATTTCTAAGGGGTTCTTTCACCCTTCTCGTTTTCAAGATCTATTTTCATGTCAAGTCATTCAAGTTACTTTATTATTTTGGGGTATGATATCTATATATATCTTACTGATCATTTATGTTCATATGATGAGAGACCATATTTGATCTCATCAATCCATTTTTTGACCTTTTAAGTGACGCGGTTAGGCTGCCGAATTCTCATAAGAGAAATCTTACTTTTTCCTTCCATTCAAGTTCTTTGTTTCATATGGTATATCATTCAAATTTCATTACCATGTTCTTAAGTACAATATATTCTTTTCCCCTAATGTTTTATGTATCATTTTTGAGTGGGTGACCCATGTCCCCTCTCTTTTCAATGTTTTCTAAAACCATGTATCGTAGACGTTATGCTGCATAGTTTTCGTCTCAAAATGCCTCCGTCCTTATCTCAAAATTATTTTATGTTATTATTTGAATACTCAAAGCTCTTATTTCTATAGGGGTATTCACATATATATCATAATTTTCTATTTTAAATTCTCGGATTTACATACATGAAACCCTCTTTCCCTTTTCCGTGGGTTTAACATGACATAAAGATCATGTCTTTAAAGCAGTTTTTAAAACGTTATGATTATGAAATGAAACCCATTTATTTTATGCGATAGGTTGTTTATGAAATGATTGATAATGATATATGTGGCTCACATGATAATAAATACATGTCAAAGGTGAGCCCAGATAGAGCTCCAATGCATTGGGTAAAGACTTAATCTCTAGAGACGACCTTTTAGACTGATACCTTGGTGAATAACCTTGGTAATTTTTAATGAAACCTTCGGGATGGACCTTGGTGAAATGAAATGATTGTAAATATTAAATTTTGTAGCCACATCTTAAAGTTATGAAAAAATTTATTTTTATTATTATATGCCTCAAGATTTTATTCACATTCCTTAATGTTATTTTAATGAATTTATTGATGTATCTCAAGTTCACATGTTAAATGTTTCCATTGTTTCCTTTACTGGGCCTTCAGCTCACCCTTTCTTTTGATGTATGTCCCCAGGTTATGAGATGCAGTAATGAACCTAGGGTGAACATGATGAGAATCCATTCATGTGTTTAAGAATAATGTTTTATGTTTTCATGTTTTATGTTCTTGGTTTCCAAGACACTAAACCTTAATGATCCTCAATTATGTAAAATGTAATGAGAGTTTATGTGATAAAAAGGCGGGATGCTATAGTTGGTATCAAAGGATGGTTTAGTTATTTGTGGAAATTAGGATATGAAAACATTAGGAGGAAACGTATAGAAAATTTTAAATATAGGAAATCTTCCTGTTATTTTGGTGAGTATTGAGTAAGGGGTTTCCAAAAAAATACATCCATGTATGGATACGAGAAGGTAGAGGTGGCTCTGGCACAGATATATATAGGGGTAAACCCCAAAAACACCGCTTTGAGCTAGACTCGAATGGGAAATGGTACACGACAACGGGCCTTGCTGCACTCTTGGTTACGAAACTCCCGGGGGATATGCTTTGGTAAATTCATAAGCTTATTATGAACCATTATTAAAGGAACAAAGATAAAATAAAATAAAGATTCACATAAGAATATATGATCATGGATAACCTAGATGGGAACCTAGGGGATCAGAAGTTAGGGTATACTTTTCTTCATCAAGTTATCCTTATATGATTTATGTTCCTTTTCATGATTATTGGCTAAGTATTCAGGCCCCTAATTGTACTTTGTTTTCGTAGTTAATGGAGGGAAATGGAAGAACATGTTCCAACAACCAATGTGATAGGAAATGTGATGATTGCCATATTAATATGACAGAGATGATTAGGGGATTAAAAGATGATTATTATTTTGGAAGACGTTCATTATTTTGGGGACCCTATATGATCGAGGTAAATAGATTACTATGGTGTTTTCATTGAGAAGTAAGGTTGACTTACATTTTGAAGAATCAATGAATATAAGGAGGACTTATAGTAATTTAGGTTACTTATGGGAATGATTAAGCTATCTTGGGTAAAATATGTTTAGGTTAGCTACTTTTATTATAAGATTTTAGGAGTGGTTGATGTTGTTTGGAGATGAACAATGAAGTTTATTTTGGAAGAGTATGTTATCGAATCCCTCTTGTATTTGGGTTTCAATCTTAGTTTGGTTTATTTTGAGGAATTTTAAGGACCATTATTTATCGAATGGTCTATGATGAACTTTGGGTAGTACAATGGAAATTTGATGATTTAAAAGTATTTTCCATTCCTATGGGATTCATTCTTTTTGAAGAGTGGTTTTACCTTAACCTTTCTGTTTTTGGGATAATGTTTAAAGATAGAATAAATAGATAGTTAATCTTTTGTAGATTATGTGATTCTCTAGAAGTTGATTCTTGTGTTTTGATGAGACCAAGTAGTTTTGAATGATCACCATTTGGACAAAAGATTAGTTTTGGTAGAATCTTATTAAAGGATGACACTCTACATGAAGGGAGGTATATTTTCTTATGTTTTTGTTCTATGTAGTAAATTAATTCCTCAAAATTATGAAAAGGAACGTCAAACAAAAACGTTGTTAGTTTACGTTTCCTACTAGGTAATCAAAGACCGTTTACACACATCATAAGTTTCAGATTTTCTTATGGTTAACTTTCACCTAAGAGTGTTCTCTATCACTCTTCCTCAGAACATGACCCTTTTCTTTTCTTCCATGTCCATGTTTTCCTACATGGAATCCTAGTGTGGGTTAACTCGGGTGACCTTTGTACTTCCCTATCTTTCTTTTAAAGTAATAGTTTTACTAACTCCTTTTCCGATGTGGGAATTTCAATGAAATTTCCAAACCAAATTTTCAAAATTGCGCGGATGAAATTTCTTAAGAGGGGAAGACTGTAACGACCCAAAATTTTGAATAAATCTTGTTTCCTAATTTTGTGTGTTATTCTATTTTATTTTTATACTCAAAAAATTGTTTCATTTGATAACATGAGTATAAATAAAATGAGACCGTTGGGTTTTGACTGTTATATGAAAATTCGTCAATATCACTGTTGTAAATGAAACATTTTGATTATTGTCTCTAAATACAAGTATTCTTCGTTAATTATTATAGAATGAAGATTTGATGGCCTCACCCAGTAGTCTTGGACCGATTGAAGCCCATCTAACAGAACTTGGGAAGGAGGTAGAACCACTGGGCTTTTCTCTGGACCAAACCCAAGCTGAACTTCATCGTGTGAAGCTAGAATGGAATCGTCTTTGCGAGAAGTTCAAACTGATAGAAATTACTACTCGTGTGATGTTGGCCGAGCCTCCCTCATATTATCTAACCTTAGCACACCTTACACTTAGATCCTATGCTGGTGTGATAAGGGGCTATATAAGGAGACCATAATTTCCTTGTGTAATCCTTTTTTAAAAAAAAATTGGGATTTCTTCTTATGAAGAAGTTTATGAATTTTCAAATGACCGGATAAATATAGTATGCCTATTTTTATGGATTTTAGAATAAGGATATTTTAAAAATGTTTATGTAAACCTTAAATAATTAAATAAATTTAATGATTTTCGAAAAATGTTCTTCTACAATTATGTTCAGTACGAAATTTAGAGTCTAATATGATCAACTTGATTTTTGATGAATAGTAAATTATGAATAGTGATTTTATGCTTAGGATTAGTAATGTGACCAAATCGATTAGTAATCTCACTTAATAAAAGTATTAATATAATCTAGGCACCTTGATTAAGTAATGTGATTCAATCAAATGGTTAAATAAAAGATTCATAAAGTATTATTCAAGTATTAGTTTTTTCAAGTGAATAGTGTTTTTTAATTAAAAATTAAATTAAAAATATTTAGAAAATTATTATTTTTTAAAATGGAGTTCATTTTTGAACTCACAGCATCGATATTATGTTAAGGTAATTTTTGGGGATTTTTCTGAAAAAAATGAATTTTCGGTGAATACTGTATTTATTTAAAAAATAAATTAAAATTATTTAGAAAATTATTTTTATAAAATGGAGTTAATTTTTGAAATCAGATCATTGATATTTTATTAAGGTGAAATTTTGGGATTTTCCTGAGAAAGTTGAATTTTCAGTAAATAGTAAAAATACAGTTTTAGGGTTTCGGTATGTTTAATGAAATCATAACTGTGTCATGATGATGTCATGTGATATTTTATGGGTTGGCCGACCCAAGGTGATGAATTATTGTATGGGGGCCCCATGTAGCCTAACTCTATGGGAAATACCATGGGATAGCACATGGTTTTGAGAAAACCACTTTTGAGGTGTCCCTTGGCAATTAATGCCTTGTCCCCTCACTTTTCCTATAAATACCAAGCCATCCTCTCATCCATTTCGACTCCCCACTCCCCCCCCCCAACGAATTTATGGTCTCATTACCTCCCAAGGAGTCCTCCCAAGGTGCCCCCATGCCCTCAAGGTCCCAACCTTTGAGTTTTACGAGTTACGTTTTAAGGTAAGGGATCCGACCCCCTCTTTTTCTTTTCAAGAGATCTCTTTTATGTCATTTCTTTTATGCTCCTTGTTATTATGTTGGAGGATGTTATTTTATATTCATTATACTGTCCTTTTTTTGTTCACATGACGAGTGACCCCCTATTACTCTCTTCATTTCATTTTATGAAAGTTTAAGTGGCGTCGTTAGGCTACCGAAATTTTTGTAACAGATTATTTCTCCCTTCTCATTTTTCAAGATATATTTTCATGTAAAGTATTTCAAGTTCCTTTTTATTAATATGGGGAATGATATCTAAATTTATCATACTGATATTTTATTATCATATAATGAGAGACCCCATTTTATCTCTTTAATTCAGTATTTTTATGTTTTAAGTGGCGTCGTTAGGCAGTCGAATTTTTAAGTGGTTCTTTCACCTTTCTCCTTTTTCAAAGTTCTAATTCCATGTCAAGTCTTGCAAGTTCCTTATTATTATGTTGGGTTATGATCTATAAATCTATCATACTGATATTTTATGTTCATATTATGAGTGATCCTGTTTGATCTCTTCAATTCAGTATTTTGATGTTTTAAGTGGCGCCGTTAGGCTGCCGAATTTTTAAGGGATTCTTTCACCCTTCTTATTTTCAAGATATATTTTGTTGTCAAGTCTTTCATGTTCCTTTTTATTGTGTTGGGGTACGATCTCTAAATATATCATACTGATATTTTATGTTCATATGATTAGAGACCCTATTTGATATCATCAATTCATTTTTTTGAAGTTTTAGTGACGCTGTTAGGCTGCCGAATTTCTAAGGGGTTCTTTCACCCTTCTCATTTTCAAGATCTATTTTCATGTCAAGTCTTTCAAGTTCCTTTTTATTATGTTGATGTATGATATCTATATCTATCATACTGATCATTTATGTTCATATGATGAGAGACCCTATTTGATCTCGTCAATCCATTTTTCGATGTTTTAAGTGACACCGTTAGGCTGCCGAATTCTCATAAGAGAAATCTTAATTTTTTATTCCTTTCAAGTTCTCCGTTTCATATGGTATATCATTCAAATATCATTACCATGTTCTTAAATACTATATATTCTATTCCCCTACTGTTTTATGTATGATTTTTGAGTGGGTGACCCATGTCCCCTCTGTTTTCAAGGTTTTCTAAAACCATGTATCGTAGATGTTATGCTGCATAGCTTTCGTCTCAAAATGCCTCGTTCATTATCTCAAAATTATTTTATGTTATTAATTGAATACGCAAAGCTCTTATTTCTACAGGGGTATTCACATATATATCAAAATTTTCTATTTTAAATTCTAGGATTTACATATATGAAACCCGCTTTCCCTTTTCCATGGGTTTAAAGTGACATAAAGATCTTGTCTTTAAAGCAGTTTTAAAACGTTATGATTATGAAATGAAACACATTTTTGTTCAAATAATATTATAATAAAACGATAGCATCGGTAACCATAGTAGCATATATATTATAACATACTCTGGTTATGTTTTTTTGACCACATATATGATAAACACTATAAATTTAGATCATGTATTGGAATGGTAGACTAAAATAGGATCATAAAAGTAAGTAAGTAATTATAAATATTTTTTAAAATAATAATTTATCATGATAATAAATTAACGTCATTTTAGTGGTTAAAAGTTACTCAAACATCCTCCTATAAAATTTTTATACTACTTTTTTAACTATAATTATCAGATAATTAATTTTAAAGATTATAAAAAATCCAAAAAACATAAATTATAATATTACTTATGATCTATGAATGATGACATATGGTAGAATAATGAATTGGAAAACTGTGATTATTAAACATGTTTGAAATGATCATGATTAGTGATGCCTGAAATTGAAAATCATTAAGATGTAACTAATATGAAGGTACAAAGTAATTATAAATTATTTGTATATATGGAAATATAAAAAAAGGTTCTGAAATAGGTTATTTATATATTTTTTTTCATATACCTTAGGTTAAATATAAACTATGGAAATTAGGTTCTATGGTAAGGGACTTCGGTAACTTAAAAATATTTCATGGAATTAATTAGTTTCTTTTCATCATTTAAAATTAACGTTCAATGTAATGAATTATATAATTTTCTACATATAATTTCAAATTTATCTCCATAGGAATAATTATTTCTTAAACAAAACACCCTTTATTTTATTATTTTCATTTCCTTAAAATTTGAAATGTTTTTTATAAATTATTTAATTTTATGTGTCCATTTCTGATAATTTGATATATCGATCAATACCAGGTTTTTAATAACCTCAAATTCTCTATATTTTTCTTAATAAATTATCAATTCAAGTGATTAATATACCAACTTTTTAAATATATTATATTTACATGATTTTCTGATTCAAAATAAAATTTAACCTACCTATAAAAAGGGATATATGTTCTACGATTTTATGTTTTATAATTCACACTCAAAATGATATTATGAAGTTAATATTTTATATGATTTGATATTTAAGTAATTTAAATTTTTAGGAGATTATTTATTTGATAAAATTTTAAACATAAAGTAAAATCCATTCTTATTCATGGGAATTAACGGTATGAATATCAATTTTTTATAGATCAAAATAATGTGGTAACTAATCATGTGATGGGTGAAACGTATATAAAACTCCATTACATTATGTAATGAACTTTACTTAATGAGATAATGGTGAAAAATTAGTGATACATCATCCAAAATAGCAACTATGTTCTGATTCTAAATTCACTATGGGAATATATCGAGATGATTGATCCACTTTAGAATTATAATGTGTTGATCCTTGGTCTATTTTTTTCAATTCATATATTGGGGAAATATCTCTTGGTTATGAGTCTATTATATAATAATTGGATTGTGATTTTGGTCTTATGATATCACAATATTTATACCATTTTGTATGTTTCAAAACATGGGAGTACTTATTCAATTCTCATTCCATATTATTTACATGTTTATTTAATTTGAAAATTATCTCATGGTTTGGTATTATCATATAATTATGATCTCAATATAGGTAAATTGTATATGTTTTTATTTTCCCTACACTATGTAGTTGATATCATCCCATTCTTGTGTATCTATTTCCCGGGGCATTAGGATGAGTTTATTTTTGGGGATTTTTAGAAGAAAAATTATTATGATTTAATTATGTTGAATTATTATAAATAAGTGTAAAATTAGTTATGTACATAGCTAGTATCCAAACACACTAAATATATCAGTTATTAGGACGTTCATTTTGTTTTATTTTAAATGGTTTTTAAATTTTAAAATGATGTATCATATGGGAATTTTGATCTTCTTTCAACATAATTTTTTTAAGATAGAGGTTTAATTAATTTTGGAAATTTTTATAGATACAATTGTAGTAATCCCTAGATAAGATAGTAAAAATTTAAGATATTAGCCTACATATAGAACCATATCATGAAATTTAGTTTCTCTTGAGTAGGTAGTTTTCCTTGATATACATTACTATATTTATACTAGATGTGGATGTAGTGTCTAGAATAGAAGTACTAATGCATAATAACCATCAAGAGTTAATTCTTTGTACCACCCAGTTTCCACATGGTGCATGAGAAAAAGGGATACATGCTTAGCTAGTTCTAAAATCACTGGAAACTTATTTTGTTGATCATATAATCTTTATGACCCCCAATTATGGACTGATTTCCTAGTTTGTATGAGGGACTAGGTTTGGATGTATAAGATAACCCATCATAATGTATGTAAAAGATTTATAGAATAAAATGATGTTGTAAAAGGGGAAAATGATTTATCTTTTAGTACCTTATACATTATTTATTATGATAACCCACAATCATGTTAACTTTTCCCCACTCGTAACAACAACGTTAGGTATTTGGGATGGATGATACTATAAAGAATTCAATTAATAATATCTATATGGAATAATGAGATGAATGACACAATGAAAAAACATAATATAATATGGATAGAGTAAAAACCTCATGTAAATTATCACCCACATCACACAAGTTATGAACAATATAAAGAATAAAATTATTCTCCAAAATGAACATTAGAGGTAGATACATGTTGTGGAGTCTTCCATGGGATAACACAAGCCATATTTTTTTTTCTATATTAATCTAAATATTATTGATAAATTAATCAATGTGATTAAAATATATTTTATTTTATCTTATTCTCATAACATGATAAGGTTGTTTTATCTATCTATATGTTAGAAGGTTATGAAAACAAATGGTGGATTAATATGAATAATGGTATATCGAAGGAGTATTTGGAATACTTCATAAGGGAAGAGTTCATGAATGTTATCAACATTAATAATTTTCTGTTAAATCTTCATAAGATGATAATAAGGGAAATCACAAAATTGAGAAAAAAAGAAATTTTCTAAAAATATAATAGGAATATCACAATTTAAGTTGGGTTTACTATAGCTTTTTTAAAATTTTGGAGAATAAGATGAAATGATTTTTTGGTCACCTTAATCTATGTTTTTGTAGGGAACACACTATAGGAATTTCTAGTCTCATTAATGGGATTTCCCCTAGTGCACATAAGCTAGTGATATAGGCCACATTCTATTATTACGCATGAAAAATTAAATGTATTTTATAGTTCTATGGGAAATAAATTTTAAAATATTAGAAATTTTATTACAATAAACCCCATTTATACTACGTATGTGTGAAGAAGAAATCAATATATTACCTAATTGGGTTACTAAGATGATTTAAATGAGGTAGTTATTGTTCCTGAAAAAGGTATTCCATGAACTTTTCTATAGTATTAACGATTTTATCATCACATTGTCACCAAATATTGTGTTTGAACAGAAATGTGTCCTTATTCTGGATGGATAAAATTGGATTTCTATGTGCCGTAAGAATTATCAATAACTGGGTAATGAATATTCCTTAGTAATATTGATCAATCAAATGGAATGGTGGTGAAAACCATTATATAATAGTATTTCATGGATTTATAATGATTTATGCTGTTGTATGTTTCAAACCCAAAAATTTCCTCCAACATGACATAAAAGGTTGTACAGTGACTTTTAATTATCGATGGGTGTCAATAATAGTAGGGAAAGAACCAAGATAGTGATTCAAGACCACCACCTGGATGTTATGTCTACAGTGGGTGTGGAGGCACATCCCACATGTTATAGTGTAGGTTTTTTCCATGGTGGTCCTACATAAACCACCCCTGCATGCTAATAGGATGGTGCAAGCCCTTCATTCCCCGAGCAAAAGGTACATGAACCCCTATACAAGGCACACACATCAACAAAATATACACACCTCAAAGCTCACACAAGATCAACTAAACATCCCATAAGTATAAAACAACCCTTTGTTAGGTACCAACATGGTACTCCAACATATGGTACCATCAAGGACAACCTCCTCAGACCAAGGTGCCATGTATTCCTATAAATAGGTCACTGATTATCTTCATTAATTTGACTAAAAAATTGGATGATTCCTCCATGATTTGGTTTCGAAAACCATTATCCAAGATCAATAAAATTCATTAAGTTATATCTCCATAACATTTGATTATAGATAATTATGGTTTATAGATTGATTAAAGTCCCTCCATGGTCTGAAAAAACAACTATAGCTGCGTGAGGACACCTTCCCATAGTTAAAGGGAACTAGAGAAACAATCCCTTCAAAAATAAAGGACACATGTGAGGCCATTCAAGGGACACCTAAGGAAACCATTGGTTCCAATAGTAATAAATCAGCTATATGCTTTTTCATCTCGTCAATCCCCAATGGAACCAACATCTCATAGAGGCCTACCATGAGTGAAGAACTTGCTACTCATACTAGGTCACCCTTCAATGAGAACCATCATCATTCTATTATTTCATTAGTATGATACACCTTATAATTCCAATTTCAAGACTATGATAGTAGGTATCCCCTTCCTTTGGATCCCATGTCATAGGTGGTTGGATTCGATCCCACATTGAATCCTTCAATATTTCACGACCACATTAGTTGACCCACTACAGTGTCTCCCATTTGCTTATCCATTCCATAAATAATAGGTTCCCATCACTTTTAATTCTAGATAGGTTGATTACTATTTTCCATTCATTTATGAATCCCATTATTCATTACATATCCAACAATGGGATTACTATTAGGTACCTCTCGGTTTTAGACGAGTGGGTTTGGAATGTGTTTATCCCTCATCGTCTCAGAGAACAGGTCTTATGGTTGCATGTTTTTAGGGATATGATCAGGATTTTTTTTTCATTTTAGGGGTAGTGGTTGATCCACCTTTTTTCTATGAAATTAGGATTATGAAATCCATCTTGAGTATTCCCCTTGGATTTCTTATAGGGAGTTAGACAGAAGGTTGGTCAGATATGACAATCCTATTTATCAAATTGGGATAGGGGATGGGAACATGAATACCATTTCCTTTTCTACTATCACCCTTCCAGCTTCCACTATTGGATGATGGGGATTTATTGGTTTTATAGACCATATAATTCATATTGATTCTCAGATTTGAGTCTGAATCCTATGGGCTTATGGGTTATCTTTGATCATAACACCCAAATATTCATATACATGTATTGATAGAAAATATGATTTTTTCATCCTCTCAATTTATTAGAGGGATTCCCTAGGTGAGTGTCTTCAAATCCAAGGGTTCACCCTCGAGGGAATCATTATATATGGTTTAATCATTAAAATAATTTATTATTTCATTCAAAGTTCAGCATTCAACTGTGATAAAATCCTTTATGGGGACTCCATATACATGGTTCATCACAACCAAACTATATGGGATTTGATTACAATCCAAATGGGATATGTAAAAAGATTTTCTAAGGTAAAAACACAACACCCCAAAATCTACCATAATTTTCTCTGGGCCACACTCCTTGTATGGTCATTTTCAACAAAGAATCTCAAATACATTCAACGTTCCCTTAGACACATTACCATATTTCATGCACTAATAATTTACTAATAACATTTCCCCCAGACTTCTATCCACATTATGTTAAACTATAGAGTTTGGTACTCATCGCTTGACAATTATAGGTATGTTGTGACCCATTATGTGGAACCAAAATACATGGTTTCTAAGACCTTTCATAAGAATATGTAGGAATCCCGTATCATGGTCCTTATACTAAAATAAAAATTACTCTATAGTCCTAATATAATGATAAAAATTATAGTTCCCCCACCGGGTGGCTTAAAACTATCATCCTAATAACAAATGAAAAAAAGAATCTATAATTCATATATAAAAATGTATAATTGATGGAGAATCTTGGATACATTTAGATATATCAATCGATTGAAAGCTTCATATACATATAGATTATTCCAAATTTCATATATTATAATAATTTTTTTAATTCAAGAGTTATTGATATCATAAAAGGGAATTGATGATAGATTCATGGACATATCTAAAATAAATATGAGAATGCATAGTAGGTAACTATTCCCCCTAACTGTTTTTGATGAGCCCAAAATACAATCCTCTTGACCAATTTGAGTTAATAGTAATCATTTTCTATGATCTATAATTAGTTATTTCCACTGTAATGAATGACTATGAGTTATCTCAAATTATAAATCCATTAGTAGAATCCAAATCCACAAATAAACCCTATTTGAAGCCTCCCAGATAAGTTTTGGTTATATATGTATTTTTTGATGTTTATCCCATAAAGAACCCAAAATTTCATTCCATACCCACATGGTATTTTTCAAACGAAATAGATATATTTTACATGAAATGAAACATTAATCAAGAAGGGGATTTCACCAATATGTTAGGCCCAATTCCCCTCAAAATTATAATTACATAAAGAAGAAAATGAATTCTATAAGTGTTCATTTACTAAGATGATAATTTTAGGGGATTTTATTTTTGTGTATATAACATATATATTAGGAACCCTGGAAATGAAATCCCATTGATTGAAATTGTGTCACACATGTTCTTTCAAAAATATTCATCAACATCTATTATTTCTAGGTTATCAACTACACAATAGACACAGTTTCAAACCTATAATATTCAACTCTAGGTCTCGAATGCATTAGTTTGGTAGTGAATCCACAATGGTACTACCCCAACCATAGAAGATGGTCAATAAGATATCCATCCCATGAATCCCCACATGTCACCCACATAGTGACGACTGGTGGTTGAGAAAGAGGTGACATGAATAACCATCTCCAACTTATTTTGGTGGTTGTCCTCATGACATATAAATAAAATCATCCTCTATCATAGGGAGGTGTATCAATAGGATACAAATGAACTCACCCAGAAAACACATGGGTGCTTAAAATTGCATCATGATAGTAGTTTACACTCGAAATACCATACATTAGTGAACCCTATGAATAATGGGGGATTTATCCTTGTGAGTATGGCCCAGATCATCCTTACATGTGCACATATCGTAGACCATATAGGGTAGAGACTCGCCAACATGGAACATTGATACACTTTTATCCCCTCCAGATAATCTTTTCATTTAGTTTTTGTGGAATACAATGAGTATGAAAAAATACCAGCTCACACTATTTTTCCTTTCAAGAAGGCTCATCTATAAGAATCAAAATAATATTTCAATAGGAATAATGTCGAAAATCACAAATAGGTAGAAACATTATCATTCACCCTAAAATCCAGCCAGTCATATTCAATAGAAAACCTTGAGTAGGCACAATCACCTTAAAACACCAACCACACCTTCATATGGCCTAATTTGGTAGTATATAATGAAGCTTATTAGCAAAATTTAATGACAGAACAAGAAAATAATAAAAGACCAACCCACATAAATATATTCTTACTATAAAATTAAATTGAATATTCATGAATAACACACTCCTAAATTTATTAATCAAACTCGCCAGTAGCCTTTTTAAATAGATTTTGTAAAAATCATTTTGTATATCCAGACAACAAATAGGTTGTAGAAAAATACCCAAACCAAAACAAATGATTAATTTCTGTATCCAATGGATGGAAATGGATGATATATATAGGCACAAACCAATTATACCCCCACAGAATGTTCTTAAATCCATGTTCTATCTGCTAAAATTAGAAATAACATTCCAAAAAATGGGTAAACGGTAATAATTTTTTCCCCATAGTATATAATCATATCAAGTAATAATAATAGTGGAATTTATGTAAATGGAGAAGACAAAAGAGTCCATCACCACAACTGTGGTGGTTCATCAACATGTAACTATATTGAGGATAGAAAACTCTTCTTCCATCCATGAGGGTCGTGGTCAAATTCCACTTTTGATATATGGAAAAATGTTCTAAGAATATACACAAATTCCAACAAGATGTAATAAAAATATTTCAATGACCACTCAAATGTTGGAAAATTACAAAATCAATATTCTAGAAATTTTTTGGAATGTTTTTATAAGTAATATGATAGGGAACCATAAAATAATACAAATATTAAAAACTCGTTAACTATAAAGTTCCCCAAATAATTCATAATACAAAATCCAAATAAATCATCACTAAATATGTCACTAAAATTATGACAAGATCTATTTAATAGACCTACATAAAACTATAGTTAATTAAGAAATCATATGTTTATCTGCGGTAGTTTAGGATCCTATACTATTTTTAACAAATTCTATGCATACTAACAGTAGTTCTGGAGGTCCTCCTAAGACATCTCATCATGAAGTATTGATTCATTTCTGGAATAAGATATATCGTGAAATCACATATCCTAATTAGAGCCACGATAGCAATCTAAATGCCTAGAATATTAAATCGAAATAATTTAATCATGATAATACCTTTTTTCCTTGATGCTCATCTATAGGGTATATAGTACAAGAACTCTCCTCACAGTTGGGAAACTAGAAGTGATATAACTCCTCCAAATTATTAAATTTCACATCATCCAGATAGTACCACCTTTAGATTTAATGAAAAAACCCTCTAATCAAGTGTACCATGATAGAATTAGGCCAATCAAGTCTGACACCTTTTCACTAAAATTAAAAATCATTTATCCTCTAGAACAAATACCAAGAAAATAGTAACTACCCAAAAACCACTTAGATCACCCACAATCCAATTTGATGAAGGATTTCCCTACCAAATGATTTTCATACAATATGTTAGAATGGATAAATCCAATTTATTTGGTGTAGGTCAATAAATATGTTGGAAAAGATAAATAATTCCAAGTAAACATGACGAGAGTGTTGGATAAAGATGGAATACAAGTCAGGATCTAGTATTTATCCGCTCCATAGAACAACATTCCAAAATCATTGTCCAATGATTGGGTACATGAAATCTATCTCAATATATGGATAAATATTAATAAAATAGTATAAAACTTACTTCCATTAAAAAAAATTATGCGACGTTAATGTTACAAAAGTGACACACTACTATAATAACATAAAGTCACATTTAGAAACATGACACCAAAAAAATGGAAAACATAACAGACCACTTTTGTTCTCAAGTCTCATTGTTTTAAAATAATTATGTTTTTGGATCACCAATTATCCATATAGAGTTTCTTTTTGAGGATAATGTGAACATGGATAATTGTATTTCACTATGATCTCTAATCCACAAAGCCCTCAAATGTTGACATCATGCAATGTAATATCCTCAGGATAGCTCTATTAATAGTTCACTTTTCACAATAGATGATTAGCTAAACAGATACAAGCCATGATTGAAACTCATAGTCCTCGAACCATATGATATAAATCCTTCAAAATACTCATGCACCTTGTGTCTAAATATATCGGGCATGCCATCATCATGAGTGAAGAAAATCACAAAATTGAAAAAATGTTGCAGAAATAGAGGATTCCTAAAAGAGAATGTTTTTCTTGTAAAACCCATTAAATGAAAATATAAAATGATTGAACATGTCTTTGTAAAATCATGAAGGAATCCACAATAGAATAATCCATGAAAATCTCGTAACAACACCAACTGAAAATGTTGTTAGACTTTTTAACACAACATTTGAGGTCTGAAAACCAAATAGATTAGGATTAGACCCAACCCACAAGGATGGGATATTTTTAACACAAAAACCTATTCCTCAATGAATATCAATCCATTCTTAATTTATATAATCACCAAATAGTGAATAATCCAATTTCATCCCCACTAGGTATTTTTTATCATAAATGGGACCACAAATGAATAAATTCTCTTGTTATTCACTTAGGATTTACCTCTATAAAAATGATCCAAGTGAACCATCAAAGGAGATGAAAATTCCTCAGGGATTGTTGAAAAACATTGTCTCATAGAGATTGTGATGAAATTTTTGTAAGGAGTTACAAATAAATGAATGGATTTAACACCACCCCTGAAGACCCTATAGAACATGAGGCCTATATAGAGGAGAAAAAATAATAAATATTGGTTACTAAAACCATCCGTAAAAAAATTATGATATTTATATACCCAAACCCATACAACATTTTTAATTCTGACATTATTTTAACCAATCTATTATAACCATTACAAAAAACATCCATCATAAGAAATGTTGATAGAATGGTTGTGCCTCACCCACCTTCGGAAGTTGTTTACCAATTTAAACATGAGAAGATAAATTATAAAAAATATGAATAGATTAAATAATTGCGAAGAATCAACATATAATTACATTGTGGAAACATTCCTTCCAAATATGTAATAAATATAGTTCCTCAATATTTAGTCCAAATTTTCATACCCAAATAATGAGGGTTCGAAGAAGAAATAAAAATATATCCAAATCATCTTCTCAATGTGGTGTATCAAAAACAAAGTTCATCTCACATCAGCTGATCAATATTTCCATACACTTTGAAAGAAATGAAATAGGGATATTCACATTATTATAGAAAATCACCTATTGGTTACCAATAAAATGATAAAAGTAGGGCCTCCATAGCTGGGCATACCTACTCTTTCCCATTTTATGTTCCTTCTCATAAGGTGATTAATAAAATGATATAAATACTATTTAGTTTCCCATATAGAAATTAGAAGTTATGGTGGACCATGGTACACTAGTATCACTGTAAAACCCGTAAATTTTTAGGAAATTGTTTTCTTAATTTTCCTTGGAATTTTACAAGAACGCAGTTTCTGACGGCACCTGATTCCGAGGCCCGGTGTGCCCGGAATCATTTTCCGAATTTTGGCTCGGGTACGTTCAGTGAACAGACGAGCAGGTTTTTCTAACTTTTGAACCGGTGCCCGGAATCAAATTCTGAGGGCACCGATGAAATCGTAGCACCGATATTCACTTAGAAACGCCACTTCCGGAGTTGCGTTTTCTCTGGTGTGTTTTTTAATTTTCGGGATTAAAGTTAAGAAATAAAATAATTTTGCGAAAACTTTATTTTATTTCACTTAAGCCACATGGAAGCCACTTGAAGTCACTTAAAGACGGCTTAAACTGAGTTGATCTGGATAGGATTCTATCCAGAAATCTCCTACCCTCTTGGTAGGATATTTGTGAGGTGGGGCCCGCACGAGCCCCGCCGTTCCTCTCTACTAAGTAACGCACCCGCGAAAACCCGTCGTTATGAAAGTCAACTGACGCGTTTCTTAATTTCTTAACAGACCATTAAATTGGGCGGTTTATTTCGTAAATTAAATGAGCTGTTTCTTTCGTTGAATTAATTCAACGAATTAATGGGTCGTTACTTACCCCTTTTTCGTGTGTTGGCATAATAATAAAATAAGACCAACCAGTCATTTGAGAGTTTACTCGTTGAGAGAGGATCCTTGAACCTTCATCCTTCTTCGTGAAGAACGCGAAGAACGTGAAGAACGACGTCATCCGCAGAAATCGACGACGCTCTAATCCGAGACGTTCTTCCCCGCCCCGATCTCCGATCACCAACCATTTGAGGTGAGTGATTTCAGGTTTCTTCTAAAAGATCTTTGTGTTTTAAAACAGAACACGAATTTAATTATTTTATAATTAAAATCTGTTGTTTCTTGGTCCGTTGAGTTCACCGACTCAACGCCGGTTTCCGCGACGACGCGACGCCCTTCCGCGAGGACGCGACGACCCCATTCTTCCACGACGAACAATTCCGTGAAGAACGCTCACGCGCGCGACTACGAGGTAAGGGTTTTTTTTCTTTGAAATGCCTCTTTTTCCCATGTCATTTCCGTTCAAATTGAGGAACCCATTTTATAAAACAATTTTATTTCATTAAAAATTGTTTTCGGATATGCGTTCATGTGTTGAACTTTATTCCTCCCGTTGTTTATCTCTAACGCGGAGGGTGCGGGCCAAACGAACACGGCCCGACGACCCTCCGTCGTTCTTCGTTTTTATGCGGATATGGCGTGCGACGACGGAACGTTCCGCAACAGATGTTTGATGATCCGGCAGTGAAGAACGAGTCCCGGGAGGAGCAGCGGCGCAGACGGGAACAAAATCGGACCACCGGAGCGATCCCGGCACCCCGGCGCGCCACCGGACAAGCCGCCGCGACTGAAGTCACGGCGGCGGCCGCACCCGCGGCCGCGTGGGTCAGGTGCACACGGATGCGGCAAAGCCACGTCCTTGACTCAGCGCGGCCCCACGTGGGGGGCCGCGGCAACACCAGGCCGCGGGGGGCAGCGCCCCGGCCGCTTGGCCGAACCGAGCCAGGCCGGTCCGACCGGCCGGACTGCGCCCTGGCCGGACCGGACCAGGTCCGGTCGACCCAGTTCAGCCAACCCCGGGGGGGGGGGGGTCAGCCCAGTCCCGGACCCCCGTCTTCGGGCGGTTTTCGTTCAAATGCTCATAACTAGAGCTTCGGGCCTCCGAACGACGCGCCATCAGCGGCAACGCGATCCTTGGATCGAGACGGTCGTTTCAGTATACTATACTCAAGGTGCACCTTCCTTTTTGGGAGCCTACAAGGTTAAAACTCCATAGTTAAGCGTGTTTGGCATAGAGTAGTGATCAGGATGGGTGACCTCCTGGGATGTTTCCCAAGGTGGGTGTGAGACGGAAAGGCCAATAACTAACAGACCGGGCGTCCGATTGACGTGCCGTCTGTTTCGTTGAATTCCTCTAAGTGAGACAGATCTTTTGGCATACTCCGCCCGAGGTTTGGATGCAGGTGGAGTACGGTCGGGTTGGTTTTGCCTTAAAAACCAACCGGGCTTCTAGGACAAAAAAGCCAATAACTCTCAGACCGGGCGTCCGATTGACGCGCCGTCTGCGACGTTGAGTTCCTGTTGTCGATACGGAACTTTTGGATACATCAACTTCGGACTTTGTGACAGTTTATGTATCGGTCTCTCGGCTCGTGGAACGGACCCTCCCGAACGAGCTTGCTGTGTGCGGGAACCCTAGAGCTCGCTGCGACTGCTACTTCGACAGCGACGACTGTGCAGAGATCCTCAGTGGACTGCAGCGACGACTGTGCAGAAATCCTCAGTGGACTGCGATGATTAAGACAGCTGGTCTAGTATCCTATGTGGGTCCTAGATGTGATGGTCCTGTATCCTATGTGGGTCCCAGCTTAAATGATTCAATACTGGTCTTGTATCCAATGTGGTTCCCAGTATAGATGAATCGATGAAGACAACTGGTCTTGTATCCTATGTGGGTCCTAGCTGTGCTGGTCTTGTATCCTATGTGGGTCCCATCTTAGATGATTCAATACTGGTCTTGTATCCTATGTGGGTCCCAGTATAGATGAATCGATGAAGACAACTGGTCTTGTATCTTATGTGGGTCCTAGCTGTGATGGTCTTGTATCCTATGTGGGTCCCAGTATAGATAAATCAATGAAGATAGCTGGTCTTGTATCCTATGTGGGTCCTAGCTGTGCTGGACTTGTATCCTATGTGGGTCCCAGCTTAGATGATTCAATACTGGTCTTGTATCCTATGTGGGTCCCAGTATAGATGAATCGATGAAGACAGCTGGTCTTGTATACTATGTGGGTCCTAGTTGTTCTAGTCTTGTATCCTATGTGGGTCCCAGCTTAGATGATTCAATACAGGTCTTGTATCCTATGTGGGTCCCAGTATAGATGAATCGATGAAGACAGTTGGTCTTGTATCCTATGTGGGTCCTTGCTGTGCTGGTCTTGTATCCTATGTGGGTCCCATCTTAGATGATTCAATACTGGTCTTGTATCCTATGTGGGTCCCAGTATAGATGAATCAATGAAGACAGCTGGTCTTGTATCCAATGTGGGTCCTAGTTGTGCAGGTCCTGTATCCTTTGTGGGTCCCAGCATTGATGATTCAGTGCTGGTCTTGTATCCTATGTGGGTCCCAGCTTAGATGATTCAGTATCTATATCTAATCATCATTATAGTCATTTGAAGAAGTATACCTGCGTGAGCTGAATCTTGTGTTACTCTCCTTTGTGGATTGTGTTGAGCTATCCTGTGTGGATTTACTGTTTACTCTCTTTTGTAGATTGTGTTGAGCTATCATGTGTGGATTTACTGTTTACTCTCCTTTGTGGATTGTGTTGATCTATCCTGTGTGGATTTACTGTTTACTCTCCTTTGTGGATTTTGTTGAGCTATCCTGTGTGGGTTTATGTTTTGCTTTCCTGTGTGGACTGGGTTGTGCTTGGGCTCGGACGTTGGAGCCGAATGGGAATTGATGACTTAGGTATATGTATGGTCATATACCTAAGCCGGGCCATATGTTACTTAGTGATTGTATCTTTCCTTTTTGGTTTATCCTTTGTGGATTTCTGGATACCTTCGGGGGTCTCGGGGTCCCTACTGAGTAGCTTATACTCACCTCTGCACGGGCTATGCCCGCACTACATTGTGTTGGTTGCAGACAACGGATAGCGCATCGGAAGCATGGTGTAGGCTTGTGGAGCAGGACGGTATCTGGAGGTGGACCACTGGGCGGGATGTACTCAGAGCGGTCAGGTGGACCCGAGGAGCAGTGGAGGCTATCTGTACCCACCCTTCAGGTGGGACTTCCAGAGGACAGTTTGACGCTGCGGCTTTTCTTTTCAGTTTCTATTTTTCCTTTCAGTTGCACTTTACAGTTGGGCTTGTATTTCTGGCCCCTTTTACTTTCAGCACAGCTTGTACAGTTTTTACTTATTGTTTACATTTCTGCTTGCTTACTCTGTGGTGCTTGTTTACTTTTCAAAGGAAATTCCTTCCCTTTTTTGTTCGGATTTACGCCTTGGTGCTAGTCGCCAGCCCTTGGCCTATGGAAGGTGGGCTTGGGGTAGTCGCGGTACGGGCCCCGAGGAGGGGTCGTGACAAATTGGTATCAGAGGTGGTCAGTTCTACCACAGACTCTGAAATTTCTTATATGTGAAGCAATAGTGTTTAGCGTATTGGGTGTTGTTATCAGTCCGGGGAGTCCAGTGTTGGTGCGGCGGCCGACGTATCCGTACACTAGGACCCTGACTTCTGATTTCCGACATAATGCATGAAAACATTGATTGCATGTGTGTTCAAGTTTTCTTTGTGATTACTTGTGTCAGCTCACCAGGTATACTGTTCTGACCGTGGCGCACCTGTTTCTTTCAGGATGGCCGCACGACGGCAGCCATCTAGGGTTCCGAGAGTGGAGCGTGATGACAGCCCACCGAGCGAAGAGGCCTCAGTGAAGGGCTCCTTGTCAGCAGAGGCACTAGCGGTACCTTTACCCACCGAGCCACCGATGCTTCAGGCACCGGCCTCTGACGATGCATGTCGCCTCAGTGCACTGCATGAGTTCCAGTGCCAGCGACTGCCCAGATTCCGCGGGGAGGCGGACCCCCAGGCAGCCGAGGACTGGCTGGAGGCAGTAGTGAGAGTTTTTCGGTTAGTGAGGACACCAGAAGACCTCATGGTGATCCTCACAGCGAGCCTCCTGCACGCGGCAGCAGGCATATGGTGGAGCATGATGCTCCAGGTGCACGACGAGGCATCACTCCTCTAGACGGACTTTGAGAGCATCGTTCGCTCCGAGTTCGTCACAGCCACCCTCCATGTGGTACGCATATAAGAGCTTCTTCAGCTGCGGTAGGGCATCTTGACAGTGGCTCAGTACTCAGCGAGATTTACTGATCTCTCGCGCTACTCCACAGATATGGTACGGGACCCGTTCTTCCGAGCCCAGATCTTCGAGCAGGGACTGAGGCACGAGATCGGGGCTTCGATGATCTCCCTCAACATCCCGACACAGGCAGAGGTGTTGGAGAGGGCCCTTCTAGTGGAGAGTTTTCTCACTGAGTAGGCTCCAGTGACAAGACCCTCCGCAGGACGGCCCGTAGCAGGGTCTTCTGCAGCTGACAGTAGACAGGTGACGCAGAGGTTCAAACGGGCCAGACCATCAGATGGGAAGTCTCAGGATGAAGATTCGGTTGTGCGGGGCACCCGACGGAGAGCCCTCTACACGAGGGGCAAGCATTGCTACACATGCAGCGGGTGAGTTCACATGGCTCGAGACTGCCTGACTCGTCTTCCAGATGAGCAGCAGGTGGTAGATGGACCTCCCAGACAAAGGTTCGGCCACGGTGGTCTGCCGGGTGCAGGCGGACGAGGCAGAGGAGCTGGTCGAGTAGCCGATGGTGGGAGACACTTCGAGGTGTTACCACCACCACCACTAGGAGGCCCCCCCCGACCACAGGGAGTTGGTGGACATGGGAGATCTTAGCATCAGGCAGCTGAGGCCTTCGATCATGGAGCATTGGGAGCAGATGGAAAGGAGCGGAACTAGTGGACAAGTCCTTTGTACTTCTAGTTCCTTGTTGCTATTGTGTAGCGTCTTTGTATTATGAGCTGCAATAATAAAAGATGGATACCTCTATGATGTTTTCATTCCTGTCCTCTTTTGTGTTGTTACTAAGAGGTTCCAGTTCTGACTGTTGACTTGAACCTCACTTGTGAGACATCTACTGGAGGAGACCCAGTTACCACACACTGATGCCGACAGTGTGACTCAGCCCTTGGAGGCGAGAGTAACGGTTTGATCTCTTGGTAGCAGCGCCGAGGCCTTACGACGTCATCCTTGGTATGGATTAGTATCATCCATGTCAGGATTCACTGTATTAGGCAAAGAATGTGGTTCATCCAGGGGATGGGACCAGATTTCTCTTATCGGCAAAGAAGAAATCTTAGCAGCTCTTGTGGGACCGGGGATAGTCCAGGCCACGACAGGGAAGGTCCAGGTCATCCAGGAGCGATGAGTACAGCTCAGAGCCGGTAGAAGTCTTATGCTGACAGGAGGTGGAGGCCACTAGAGTTCGAGGATGGCGACCACGTCTTCTTGCGTGTCTCACCTCGACGTGGGTTGCAGAGATTTGGCCAAGGCAGCAAGTCGCCTCCACGCTTCATCGTTGACCATGGGGAGCTAGGCGTGGATGATTGGGCGACTTTTACGGTGGTCCCGGTGGAGATAGAGGATCAACATGAGTGGGTCCTACGTGGACAAACGATTCCTCTTGTGCGCATCAGATGGCAGCACGGGAACCTCCAGGGAGCACATGGGAGCGGGAGGCTCATATGCGTGCTCAGTACCGCCTTTGTTTCCCTAGATTGTATTGAAGATTTACGGGGACGTAAAGCCCTGTGGTGGGAGTAATGTAAATACCCATAAATATCAAGGAAATTTTTTTCTTAAATTTCCTTGGAATTTTAGAAGAACGCAGTTTCTGACGGCACCTGATTCCGAGGCCCGGTGTGCCCGGAATCATTTTCCAAAGTTTGGCTCGGGTACGTTCAGTGAACGGACGAGCGAGTTTTTCTAAATTTTGAACCAGTGCCCGGAATCGAATTCTGTGGGAACCGATGAAATCGCAGCGCCGATATTCGCTTAGAAACGCCTCTTCTGGAGTTGCGTTTTCTCAGGTGTGGTTTTTATTTTTCGGGCTTAAAGTTAAGAAATAAAATAATTTTGCGACAACTTTATTTTATTTCCCTTAAGCCACTTGGAAGCCACTTAAAGACGGCTTAAACTGAGTTGATCTGGATAGGATGCTATCCAGAAATATCCTACCCTCTTGGTAGGATATTTGTGAGGTGGGGCCCGCACGAGCCCCGCCATTTCTTTCCGCTAAGTAACGCACCCGCGAAAACCCGTCATTATGAAAGTCAACTGACGCGTTTCTTAATTTCTTAACAGACCATTTAATTGGGCGGTTAATTTCGTAAATTAAATGAGTTGTTTCATTCGTTGAATTAATTCAACGAATTGATGGGTCATTACTTACCCCGTTTTCGTGTGTTGGCATAATAATAAAATAAGACCAACCAGTCTTTTGAAATTTTACTCGTTGAGAGAGGATCCTTGAACCTTCATCCTTCTTCGTGAAGAACGCGAAGAACACGAAGAACGCGAAGAACACCGTCATCCGCGGAAATCGACGACGCTCTAATCCGAGACGTTCTTCCCCACCCTGATCTCCGATCACCAACCGTTTGAGGTGAGTGATTTCGGGTTTCTTCTAAAAGTTCTTTGTGTTTTAAAACGAAACAAGGATTTAATTATTTTATAATTAAAATCTGTTGTTTCTTAGTCCGTTGAGTTCGTCGACTCAACGCCGGTTTCCGCGACGACGCGACGCCCTTCTGTGAAGACGCGACGACCCCCTTCTTCCACGACGAACAATTCCACGAAGAATGCTTACGCGCGCGACGATGAGGTATGGGTTTTATTTCTTGGAAATGCCACTTTTTCATATGTCATTTCCATTCAAATTGAGGAACCGTTTTATAAAACAATTTTATTTCATTAAAAATTGTTTTCGGATATGCGTTCATGTGTTGAACTTTATTCCTCCCATTGTTTATCTCTAACGCGGAGGGTGCGGTCCAAACGAACATGGCCCGATGACCCTCCGACGTTCTTCGTTTTTATGCGGATTTGGAGGGCGACGACGGAACGTGCCGCAACGGAAGTTTGATGATCCGGCAGTGAAGAACGAGTCCCGGGAGGAGCAGCGGCGCAGACAGGAACAAAATCGGACCACCGGAGCGATCTCGGTGGCCCACGGAACCAGCCGGCGGCGCGTGTCGCCGGCGCAGCGGCGCCGGCAGCTGGCAGCGGCGGCGCCCCAGCGCGCCGCCGGACAGGCCGCCGCGCCTGAAGCCGCGGCGGCGGCGGCACCCGCGGACCCGCGGCCGCGCGGGTCCGGTGCACAGGGACGCGGCAAAGCCGCGTCCTTGACTCAGCGCGGCCCCACGCGGGGGGCCGCGGCACCACCAGGTTGCGGGGGCAGCGCCCCGCGGCGCCCCGACCGTTCGGCTGCTCGGCCGAACCGAGCCAGGCCGGTCTGACCGGCCGGGCCGCGCCCTGGCCAGACCGGACCAGGTCGGACAGGGTCGGGTCGACCCGGTTCGGGTCGACCCAGTTCGGCCGACCCGGGGGGGGGGGGGGTCGGGCCGGGTCGGCCCGGGCCCGAACCCCCCGTCGTCGGGCGGTTTTCGTTCAAATGCTCATAACTTGAGCTTCGGGCCTCCGAACGACGCGCTGTCAGCGGCAACACGATCCTTGGATCGAGACGGTCGTTTCGGTATACTATACTCAAGGTGCACCTTCCTTTTCGGGAGCCTACGTGGTTAAAACTCCATAGTTAAGCATGCTTGGCCTAGAGTAGTGATCAGGATTGGTGACCTCCTGGGAAGTTTCCTAGGGTGGGTGTGAGACGGAAAGACCAATAACTAATAGACCGGGCATCCGATTGACGCGCCGTCTGTTTCGTTGAATTCCTCTAAGTGAGACGGATATTTTGGAATACTCCGCCCGAGGTTTGGACGTAGTTGGTGTACGTTCGGGTTGGTTTTTCCTTAAAAACAAACCGGGACCCTGGGACGAAAAAGCCAATAACTCTCAGACCGGGCGTCTGATTGACGCGCCGTCTACGACGTTGAGTTCCTGTTGACGATACGGAACTTTCAGATACATCAACTTTGGACTTTATGACAGTTGATTCATCGGCCTCTTGGCTCGTGGAGCGGACCCTCCCGAACGAGCTTGCTGTGTGCGGGAACCCTAGAGCTGGCTGCGACTGCTACTTCGACAGCGACGACTGTGCAGAGATCCTTTGTGGACTGCAGCAACGACTGTGCAGAAATCCTCAGTGGACTGCGACGATGAGGATAGCTGGTCTTGTATCCTATGTGGGTCCTAGCTGTGCTGGTCTTGTATCCTATGTGGGTCCCAGCTTAGATGATTCAATACTGGTCTTGTATCCAATGTGGGTCCCAGTATAGATGAATCGATGAAGACAGCTGGTCTTGTTTCCTATGTGGGTCCTAGCTGTGCTGGTCTTGTATCCTATGTGGGTCCCAGCTTAGATGATTCAATACTGGTCTTGTATCCTATGTGGGTCCCAGTATAGATGAATCGATGAAGACAGCTGGTCTTGTATCCTATGTGGGTCCTAGTTGGGCTGGTCTTGTATCCTATGTGGGTCCCATCTTAGATGATTCAATACTGGTCTTGTATCCTATGTGGGTCCCACTATAGATGAATCAATGAAGACAGCTGGTCTTGTATCCTTTGTGGGTCCTAGATGTGCTGGTCTTGTATCCTATGTGGGTCCCAGCTTAGATGATTCAATACTGGTCTTGTATCTTATGTGGGTCCCAGTATAGATGAATCGATGAAGACAGTTGGTCTTGTATCCTATGTGGGTCCTAGCTGTGCTGGTCTTGTATCCTATGTGGGTCCCAGCTTAGATGATTCAATACTGGTCTTGTATCCTATGTGGGTCCCAGTATAGATGAATCGATTAAGACAGCTGGTCTTGTATCCTATGTGGGTCCTAGCTGTGCTGGTCTTGTATCCTATGTGGGTCCCAGCATAGATGATTCAATACTGGTCTTGTATCCTATGTGGGTCCCAGTATAGATGAATCAATGAAGACAGCTGGTCTTGTATCCTATGTGGGTCCTAGCTGTGCTGGTCTTGTATACTATGAGGGTCTCACCTTTAATGATTCAGTGCTGGTCTTGTATCCTATGTGGGTCCCAGCATAGATGAAACAATGAAGACAACTAGTCTTGTATCCTATGTGGGTCCCAGCTTAGATGATTCAGTATCTATATCTGATCATCTTTATAGTCATTCGAAGAAGTATACCTGCGTGAGCTGAATCTTGTGTTACTCTCCTTTGTGGATTGTGTTGAGCTATCCTATGTGGATTTACTGTTTACTCTCTTTTGTGGATTGTGTTGAGCTATCCTATGTGGATTTACTATTTACTCTCCTTTGTGGATTGTGTTGAGCTATCCTGTATGGATTTACTGTTTACTCTCCTTTGTGGATTGTGTTGAGCTATCCTATGTGGGTTTACGTTTTGCTTTCCTGTGTGGACTGGGTTGTGCTTGGTCTCGGACGTTGGAGCCGAACGGGAATTGATGACTTAGGTATATGTATGGGAATATACCTAAGGTGTGCCAGATGTTACTTCGTGATTGTATCTTTCCTTTTTGGTATATCCTTTGTGGATTTCGGGAGTCCTTCGGGGGTCTCGGGGTCCCTACTGTGTAGCTTATACCCACCCCTACACGGGATATTCCCGCACTACGTTGTGTTGGTTGCAGAAGACAGACAGCGCAGCGGAAGCGTGGTGGAGGCTTGCGGAGCAGGACGGTATCTGGAGGTGGACCACTGGGCGGGATGTACTCAGAGCGGTCAGGTGGACCTGAGGAGCAGTGGGGGCTATCTGTACCCACCCTTCAGGTGGAACTTCCAGAGGACGGTTCGACGCTGTGGCTTTTCCTTTCAGTTGCTGTTTTTCCTTTCAGTTGTACTTTACAGTTGGGCTTGTATTTTCGGCCCCTTTTACTTTCAGCACAGCTTGTACAATTTTTACTTAGTGTTTACTTTTCCGCATTCTTACTCTGTGGTGCTTGTTTACTTTTCAAAGGCAATGCCTTCCATTTTTTGTTGGGATTTATGCCTTGGTGCTAGTCTCCAGCCCCTGGCCTATGGAAGGAGGGCTTGGGGTAGTCACGACACGGGTCCCGAGGACGGGTCGTGACAATCACATGAAAAGATTACTTCCTACAAATGTGTTGATCTGTCCTCTCCCATCCAATCATTGAAAATACAATTTTTCCAATATTCAATGGATCAGTAGCCTCATAGTAGAATTCCAACATTTTTTTAGCCCACTATGATAACATGATATGGAACCCAATACAATTTGATGTAGTGAAATTATAGATCAACCTACAAATACAATAGGTTCCTCCCAATATATGATACACTATTTTTCCCATACATTCAATTACAGGGTGGAAGGATCTCCACTAGAAATTTCTATTCCAACTTTTCTCAATTCTGTGAAACTCCATATCTCTCTATGTGTAAAATACAAAATATTAGGTGAATGATAGGGTTTCATATTTCATTTTTAGTGGAAGTGGTTGATATAATCCCTAAACCTACGGCTTCCTCAAAAATATTGTCAATACAGATATATATAAGATGTAACAACCCGAGCATCCATGATACGCTTCTCATTCAGTAATGCAATAGCTTTCATTGTACGCAATATCGAGTTCTAAACCACCGTGACTAATCAAATAGCCGTTATGAATAGTAATAACCACCTTTTAAAATTGCAGAAATTTTATATTTCAAAATGGACTTTATTTTTGGATTCGGAATATCGAAATTATCCTATGTTGAATTTTTGGTATTTTTCTGAGAACTTCTAATTTTTATGAATAGTGAAACATACATAAAAACAACTTTTTTAAACAAAATAATTTATAGTGATAAATTATACTATTTATTGGTTTTAAAGTATAATTAGAATATATTTTTACCATTTTATCCAATAGTGGTCATGATAATTAATTTAACATTGAAATTGGACATAAAAAATTGCCAATCTTTTGATATAAATTGTTTCTTAAAAACACGCTATTTGTTGTGACAGCGGGAATTAATTATAAAATTAATTAATGCAACTTATATGTTTAGAATTTTGTAAAATAGAAATCATTTTTGAATTCGGAATATCAATTATATCTTAGGGTGAAATTTTGGCATTGTTCTGAAAAACATCAATTTTTGATGAATAGTGAAACCACTAAGTGGTAGTTAAATAACTGATTTTTCGTTTAAATGAAATATTACCACTTCTGTGATTTGATTTTCAAAAATCCGACATACATGGTTGTCATTAAGAAGTAAAATGTGGTTCAATGAGATTAAAATAATTTTTTGGTGAATAGTAACTTTTAAGTTCTTAATCGCGATTAGAGGTAATTAGTGTAGTTTAAGGTAAAAATAATGTTTTAATAATATGATATGAGCTTGAAACTTGTCCTACTCCTATTGGATGAGTCATGGCCGACCAAGACAATCCATGGGTCAACTTGGGGACTTCATGGAGCCACTTTAGTTGGAAAATGACATAAATACCTTTTATTTAATGTTAAAGTAAAAAATGACACAAACATGAAATTTTTTACTAAAACAATTTTTACATGGGGTTATAAAAGACATATTTTTTACTATAAATAGTAATTGTAAAGCTAAAAAGATTTCATACATCATAGTATTTTTTTAATAATTTTTAGACATTAAATAAATTAAATTATTTATGACATCATTATGATGCAGCGATGACCTCATTATTTAACGATTTTAATAAAATGAAAAGATAATGTACAATCAAAGGCTTACACTTGTCCAAAGTCTATTGTATGGGTAGATTTAGAACCCTTATCACCTTATCCACGAATTATATAAGTTTGGGACATTTAGAATCCGAAAATCATTTTATAATAATGTAAAATTTCCTTACATTCCAAGAGTGCCCCTCCTCTCCTCTTATAAAAGGCCCCCACCTCTACCACCTCATTCACACTTTCAAGCCATTTGGCTCGGCCAAACTCTGCCCAAATACTCTCCCAACTTCCCTCCCTTACTCCTAGAAGCCTCACTGTGGGCATAATTCTTCCTAAGGAATCCTTTGGCTCAAATCAAAAAGAGTTACCCGATTTTTAGGTAATGTCTTCTCTAATGTTGTTTTGTTTTATTTTGCTTCTCCAACCCCTTAAACTCTTTTTATTCCATTCTTTTGTAACAACACCAGTATCTAAAATATACTAGGATGTTGTTATGATAAGTATTTGGTTTACACTTACACACACATTTGTCTAATGGTTAAAGAACATACTGTTTCTGTGGGTGGAAAAATACTGCCTCACGAAACGATGATTGTTTAATATTCCTTTAACACCTCTAATGGTGGCCATTTTGATGACACTATTTTCATATATGATATATATATTATTTTTATGTCTTCCTTATTCTTCTGTATTTCTCATTTATGGAATACTTTATGATTTTCCATTATGGGTAATGCGATAATTTCATTTTAGGAAGTGCGGACTACCGCCCCCTCAAAGTGATTTGAATCGTTAATGCCATAAGTGGGATGTATAAAGTATGGAGTAAATGGTATTATACATTATATTATACTGGAATTATATTATAACTTTATACAAATATAACATCATTCCATTAAATACGAAATAGAAATGAAAGTAGCGTTCATGCGTACGTACGACTTACCGTCTCCATGAACGGTGCATTTCATTTCTTACCTCTAAATGTTATGTAATATTATAAATTCATGTATATACTGAATATATATGTTATATATGATAACTACATCATGAATATAATTCTGGATATAATGGATATTTCACCACATGAACAACTTGTAATTATAAGAAGTTTATTGTTGACTCAAGTACCAAAGATCGACAAAACGACCGTTATTAAATTAAATAATTACATAATGTTCATAACATTGTAATAAGTGATATAAAAAGGATAATTAAAATGAAAATGGTTATTAATAAGGTAGATATTAACTCTAGTTTTTTATTCAGGAGGTTAAAGAACTGTTGAGTCAAGTCGGACACGAGGTAAGGGAACTTCTTAACCCAACTTCTATTCTTTGGGTTAATCTCCTACTTTCAAATTATGTCATGATATTATTATGTACTATCTTGTATTTTTACATTATTTATATGTACTTATAGTGAATACACATAATAGACCTACTTTATAAAAAAATGATCTTTTTAAGTACTTCGTCTCAATCCCCTTTCATTGAGGAATATTTGGTTTTATACACAACTTTCTTTTATACGGTGTATAAACCCCTTTAACTTTTACGTTTATTCAAAAGGAATATTTTTTATACGAAGCGTTTTTCTAAACGACCAAAGGGAATGTTTTTCTTTCCGTACTTATGCGGCGACAACGACTTCTCCGCCGCCGTGACCATTATTTGAGTTTTGGCTTCCTCTACAAGCCATCTTTTTTTTAATGAAAAATAATTACAAAGTTTAAACTTTCTTTTATTTTGGTATTGAAAATGGTTTTGAAAGACTTTTTATTATATCAATGTGTTGTATTGATATCTTGTGATTGAAATGTGGAAATGTTATGTTTCCTTTATACATGTTTTATGTGATATGATTATGTTATGGTTTATGATATGTTTAAACCTATTCATAAGAGGAATGTATTGGACTTAATAAGTGACGGGTGGAGCCCGCTATAGCTCCTCGATGCATCGGTTGGTCTCATGAGACAACTAGACGTGGAATTGGCTGAAGCCCTTTCCCAATTTGATTTATGGTTTTGGCTGAGGCCTTAATCATTTTAGATGTCTTGGCCGAGGCCTTGACAAAATGTTTCAGAATGTCTGGCATTATACATTCCCTCATTATGAAAGTGGTTATTGATATTGCATGTGATTATTCAACAAGTATAATATCCATGTGAGGAATTGAATGGAATTATCTCATTTTACTTTTGCCATATTATGTTGATGTTCAAGTTTAAAAGGATTTTGTTTTAGTTATACAGTGCCTTAAATTTTTATGTTTATTTATGAAAGCTTCTGCATTATTGTTATCCTTACTGAGCATCTGAGCTCACCCCTTTCAATGTTTTAATATTTTCCAGGATGTGAAGAAGTATTTTATGAATGACCTGCAGGGATTGTCATAAAAGGATATGAGTGTGGACTATGGAGACTTTATTATTGTAGTTTTTCACTTTATGATGTAATGTAACGTTTACGAATGTATGTAGTGTTTCCAAGGCTACTAAACTAATCGGTCTTTCGAGACTTGATCTTTTGTGATCATGCCTATGTTACGAAGTAATGCACCAAATCTGGGTAGCTGGGGTCGGGGCATTACAGTTGGTATTAGAGGAAGTTTATTACAAACCTTTGAAGCTAGATTTAGACAAACTCTGATTAGAGCACGTAGACCTAAGATGAAATTTGTGGATTAGTATAGAAGAACATCCTAATATTTTGGTATTGTAGAGATTTTGTGAGTTTTCCGAGTAATACAACCCTGTCTGGATACGAGCAGGTAGAGGCTGCTCTGGCACAGATGTACCTAGGGGTAAAACCCGAAAACACCGCTTTGAGCTAGACTCGAACGGGAACTGGTGCACGACAACGGTCCTTGCTGCACTCTTGGTTACGACACTCCCGGGGGATATTCTTAGGATAATTCTCATTTTCTTTACAAACCACTATGAATGGTTATGAGTATATACTTCCTCAAAGAAAACCTTTTTATGATTATGGATTATATCCATGAATAGTTCAATTTATGTTAAGTATTTTATAAGTATGGAATTATGTATTTTAATTCATATACTAATCTAGTTTATGCCATTATTGATAAATGGAGCCATGTGGAAGGAATGGAAACCGTATCAATGCACGCACTCTGTGTTGGGATTGGCCTCCTGATCAAGATAATTATTGTGGATCTGGAGATACAACTGGTGCTGATCAACTTATTACCATATTGGGACAACTCACTCAGGTTATGAATAATAACCTTACTCGTATGGAGCACCCTGATCCACAATGTGGAGGATCAATGTTATACCGCTTCATGAGGCAACAACCACCAACATTTAATGGGGGTACAAATCCATTAGTAGCTGAGCAATGGATAAACACCTTAGAGAAAATATTCCATGCCTTGGGGTGTAGCGAAAGGGAGAAGGTTATCATGGAAGTTTACCTCCTCACTGGAGATGCTGATCAATGGTGGTCATTGATTCAAAACACAAAGGAAGATGATGATGTATTGAATATGGAATGGAGGGAGTTCAAAGAGATTTTCCTAGAAAAATATTATCCTCGTGACCATTGAGCAGATATGGAAAGACAATTTTTGAGTCTGATACAAAAGGAGGATGAGAATGTCGCAAAGTATGAGGCCAACTTTACAAGGTTAGTGAGGTATGCTGCAGATTATATACGTAACCCAATAGGTAAGATTGATCGTTTCTTTGATGGGTTAAAACCATTTCTCCGTCTAGCTTTAGTATCACAATCGTTCTCAACATACGAAGATATTGTCCCACGTGCTATCAAGACAGAAAAGGAATTCTCTAAGTCTTATGACAACAAAGTAAAGAAAGAGAAGGAGAGAATAGTGGAACAAGAGACAGATAAAGGGAAAAAGGGAAAGAAGAATTTTCAATTATGTGATAATTGTGGGAAGAATCACCCTGGTACTTGCCTAAAAGTAATGGGAGTTTGTTATAAATGTGGAGAAAAAGGTCACCAGGCGCGTGATTGCAAGGGAAAGAAAGAGGCTATCAATGTTGAATGCTACAATTGTAGGGAAATGGGGAATTATGAAAATGAATGTCCTAAGCGTCAGAGAAACTAACCTCAGAAAAGTCCAAGGGATCAAGGACAATCTTATGCTGTTACTACAGTTGATGCAGAATAACTAATGTATTAGTGCTTTTGGACTCATGATTATATTCTGGTTATTAGAATAATGTGATATATATATATAAGGATTGTACTGCAGTACTTGTTGATTTCAGTAATGTTTTAATATGATGAAGGTAATTATATTTTTAGTATGTGACAATAAGAGAAACTATACTTTGTTTGGGGAATCTGATAAATTGATTTTGGAATGAAGAGACCTTTTAGAGAAAGTCTGGACAGAGGTATTTGTGATAACTATAAAGGTTGGAGTGGATTAAGTTGATCTTTGGATAGTATTGTTTAAGGTTAAAAAATTTATGAAGATTATTTTTGGAATATTATACTACTATAGTTTTAGGAAAAGGACAACCTGCAGGGTGGGGCATAACCCGTCACGTCGGACAAAGCTGCAGGAATCGAACCCACAACCATAGTGCGACATGCCTTTATTTCCTACCACTAGCCTACAGGAAGTCCCTGGTTATTACAAAATAATTTTACTAATCTAAATGGTATGTGTTAACATTTGGAACCTTATACAATTAGGATAAGTATAATATTTTTTAGTTCTATTATCTTTTTGAGTGAAAGATGAGTTGAAGGTTGAAACTCTAATTGTCAATCATAAATATATATATACCTATCTCTTATTCAATGAATAAATTAATTATTAAACTTTAGTAAAGGGATATTAAAACAAAAAAAATGTGTTATCCTAATACCTTATGTCTTGTTGAACTGATGATATTTTAAATCAACATAGATTGAAGGCTTTGAGGCCCTCAATTTGACAGTTGATTGTGATTGATGAACTCAATCAATCCCTATAAATATTTACGTTTTTCCTCCAATTATATGTCTCTAATTGCCACCAATGTTCTCCTTATCGAGATCATAATTTGGTGGTGACTTTCTTATTTCCATTTCCCTCTTAATAAGACTAAATTTTATTAACCTTATTTCCGATGTGGGTTTTCCACAAAGGTATTTTCTATTTTCAACCTTTTATTTTCCAAGAATAATTTCAAATTGTGAGGACAAAATTTATTGAAGGAGGGGATAATGTAACACCCCGAGCTTCCATGATACGCTTCTCATTCAGTAATGCAATAGCTTGCATTATACGGAACATCAAGTTCAAAAACACTGCGACTAATCAAAGTAGCCGTTATGAATAGTAATAACAACTTTTTAAAATTATAGAAATTTTATATTTCAAAATGGACTTTTTTTTTGATTCGGAATATCGAAATTAGCCTATGTTGAATTTTTGGTATTTTTCTGAGAACTTCTAATTTTTATGAATAGTGAAAAATACTTAAAAACAACTTTTTTAATCAAAATAATTTATAGTGATAAATTATACTATTTACTGGTTTTAATGTATAATTAGAATATATTTTTACCATTTTATCCAATGGTGGTCATTATAATTAATTTAACATTGAAATTGGACAGAAACAATTGCCAATCATTTGATATAAATTGTTTCTTAAAAACACGCTATTTGTTATGACAGGGGGAATTAATTATAAAATTAATTAATGCAACTTATATGTTTGGAATTTTGTAAAATAGAAATCATTTTTGAATTCAGAATATCAATTATAGCTTAGGGTGAAATTTTTTCATTGTTCTAAAAAACATCAATTTTTGATGAAGAGTGAAACCACTAAGTGGTAGATAAATAACTGATTTTTCGTTTAAATGAAATATTACCACTTCTGTGATTTGATTTTCAAAAATCTGACATACATGGTTGTCATTAAGAAGTAAAATGTGGTTCAATGAGATTAAAATAATATTTTGGTGAATAGTAACTTTTAAGTTCTTAATCGCGATTAGAGGTAATTGGTGTAGTTTAAGGTAAAAATAATGTTATAATAATATGATATGAGCATGAGACTTTTCCTCCTCCTATTGGATGAGTCATGGCCGACCATGAAAATCCATGGGTCAACTTGGGGACCCCATGGATCCACTTTAGTTGGAAAATGACATAAATACCTTTTATTTAATGTTAAAGTAAAAAATTACACAAACATGAAATGTTTTACTAAAACAATTTTTACATGGGGTTATACAAGTCATATGTTTGACTCTAAATAGTCATTGGAAAGATAAAAATATTTCCTACATCATAGTATTTTTTTTATAATTTTTAGAAATTAAATAAATTAAATTATTTATGACATCATTATGATGCAGCGATGACCTCATTATTTAACGATTTTAATAAAATGAAAAGATAATGTACCATCCAAGGAATACACTTGTCCAAAGTCTATTGGATGGGTATATTTAGAACCCTTATCACCTTAGCCACGAATTATATAAGTTTGGGACCTTTAGAATCCGAAAAGCATTGTATAATAATGTAAAATTTCCTTACTTTCCAAGAGTGCCCCTCCTCTCCTCTTATAAAAGGCCCCCACCTCTACCACCTCATTCACACATTCAAGACATTTGGCTCGGCCAAAATCTGCCCAAATACTCTCCCAACTTCCCTACCTTACTCCTAGAAGCCTCAATTTGGGCAGAATTCCTCCCAAGGAATCCTTTGGCTCAAATCAAAAAGAGTTACCCGATTTATAGGTAATGTCTTCTCTAATGTTGTTTTGTTTTATTTTGCTTCTCCAACCCCTTAAACTATTTTTATTCCATTCTTTTGTAGCAACACCAGTATCTAAAATATACTAGGATGTTGTTATGATAAGGATTGGGTTTACACTTACACACACATTCGTCTAATGGTTAAATAACATACTGTTTCTGTGGGTGGCAAAATACTGCCTCACGAAACGATGATTGTTTAATATTCCTTTAACACCTCTAATGGTGGCCATTTTAATGACACTATTTTCATATATGATATATATATTATTTTTATGTCTTCCTTATGATTCTGTATTTATCATTTATGGCATACTTTATGATTTTACATTATGGGTAAATGCGATAATTTCATTTTAGGAAGTGCGGACTACCGCCCCCTCAAAGTGATTTGAATCGTTAATGCCATAAGTGGGATGTATAAAGGATGGAGTAAATGGTATTATACATTATATTATACTGGAATTATATTATATCTTTATACAAATATAACATCATTCCATTCAATACGAAATAGAAATGAAAGTAGCGTTCATGCGTACGTACGGCTTACCGTCTCCATGAACGGTGCATTTCATTTCTTAACTCTAAATGTTATGTAATATTATAAATGCATGTATATACTGAATATATATGTTATATATGATAACTACATCATGAATATAATTCTGGATATAATTGATATTTCACCACATGAACAACTTGTAATTATAAGAAGTTTATTGTTGACTCAAGTACCAAAGATCGACAAAACGACCGTTATTAAATTAAATAATTACACAATGTTCATAACATTGTAATAAGTGACATAAAAAGGATAATGAAAATGAAAATGGTTCTTAATAAGGTAGATATTAACTCTAGTTTTTTATTCAGGATGTTAAAGAAGGGTTGAGTCAAGTCGGACACGAGGTAAGTGAACTTCTTAACCCAATTTCTATTCTTTTGGTTAATCTCTTACTTTCAAATTATGTCATGATATTATTATGTCCTATCTTGTATTTTTACATTATTTATGTGTACTTATAGTGAATACACATAATAGACCTACTTTATAAAAAAAAGATCTTTTTAAGGACTTCGTCTCAATCCCCTTTCATTGAGGCATATTTGGTTTTATAAACAACTTTCTTTGATACGGTGTATAAACCCCTTTGACTTTTACGTTTATTCAAAAGGAATATTTTTTATACGAAGAATTTTTCTAAACGACAAAAGGGAATGTTTTTCTTTCCGTACTTATGCGGCGACAACGACTTCTCCTCCACTGTGACCATTATTTGAGTTTCGGCTTCCTCTACAAGCCATCTTTTTTTAATGAAAAATAAATACAAAGTTTAAACTTTCTTTTATTTTGGTATTGAAAATGGTTTTGAAAGCGTTTTTATTATATCAATGTGTTTTATTGATATCTTGTGATTTAAATGTGGAAATGTTATGTTTCCTTTATGCATGGTTTATGTGATATGATTATGTTATGGTTTATGATATGTTTAAACCTATTCATACGAGGAATGTATTGGACTTAATATGTGATGGGTGGAGCCCGCTATAGCTCCTCGATGCATCGTTAGGTCTCATGAGACAACTAGACGTGGAATTGGCCGAGGCCCTTTCCCAATTTGATATATGGTTTTGGCTGAGGCCTTAATCATTTTAGATGTCTTGGCCGAGGCCTTGACAAAATGTTTCAGAATGTCTGGCATTATGCATTCCCTCATTATGAAAGTGGTTATTGATATTTCATGTGATTATTCGACAAGTAGAATATCCATGTGAGGAAGGGAATGGAATTATCTCATTTTACTTTTTCCATATTATGTTGATGTTCAAGTTTAAAAGGCTTTTGTTTTAGTTATACATTGCCTTAATTTTTTATGTTTATTTATGAAATCTTCCGCATTATTGTTATCCTTACTGAGCATCTGAGCTCACCCCTTTCAATGTTTTAATATTTTCCAGGATGTGAAGAAGTATTTTATGAATGACCTGCAGGGATTGTCAGAAGAGGATATGAGTGTGGACTATGGAGACTTTGTTATTGTAGTTTTTCACCTTATGATGTAATGTAACGTTTACGAATGTATCTAGTGTTTCCAAGGCTACTAAACTAATCGGTCTTTTGAGACTTGATCTTTTGTGATCATTCCAATGTTACGAAGTAATGCACCTACTCTGGGTAGCTGGGGTCGGGGCGTTACATAAGATCTTAACGTTGAGTTTCACACACCACTCATTTCAATGAAATATATAGGATGGATTGGGAATCATTTGTCACATTCTATGTGAATGGATTAATCCAATGAATTAAACCAGGTTATGACCTAAATACTTCCATCAACTTATATTTTGAAAATTTGGAAAGTATAAGCTTCAAACAGTAAAGATAAAAAGATCCCTACACCCACTCCATCTCTAAATCCGACACCATATCATGTGATTCCCAACACAATAATAAGAAAAAATTACCAATTCATCATGGTGAGAAATATGGATAGAAGCGAAAATAATTTGAGGAATTAGTGGGAAAATTTTATTCTTTTTGAAATGACCATACACCCAGCTACTTCACATTAGAATTGGAGAACAAATTCATCAAGTACCAAAGCACAAGAAGCGCAACCCATATTGTGTTGAGGCTCTAATAAACTATTTACACATTTAGTATGCATTGAGTTACATCATTTAGAAATATAATACATTAAAATATATCTTGAAATTTTTTTAGACATCGAACTTGTAAAGATAGGAAAGTCACCAACACATTTATCACGTGTTTCTTATGTCAATATATAAGTGGATAATGATAAAAATAATGTTAAAAATAACATTACCAATAAGTTTCATTATAAGTAAAATATAAATATGATAAATTAGATTCATAATATCCACTAATAATCGTTTATCAGGGCATCTATTTCCCATAATTATTTTGATAAAACACATCCAACTCCATCACCACCATATTGCAGCAAAATCTTGTCTAAACATAAATGAAATGGAAAAAGGAATGAAGTTAATATTGTATGAAGATACTTCAAAAAGGATAAATATATATAAATTTTTCTATTGGAATTCCTTTCTTCAATCCCAAAACCATGGGAGTTGTCCCCCCCAAATGATACAATAATATTAAACACACCTAAATGAGTCCTCATCATATAAATAGTTATTATTCATTTCCATTAATGTTATTCACATAATGGATCCCCTCTAAAATGATGAGAGTGGATATGAACCTTAATTACCTAAATATTATTGACTAATTAATGGACGAAACACAAGATAAAAAGATATAAGGGATGATTTTGTTATTATTGAAATCAATACACTATCCACATCCAAACTATAACTGTCTCAATAGTCGAAACTCGTGGGAGAGAACTCCAATGAGCTCAGTAGATGTAACAATGTTCTCCAACACATGAAATGAATTTATCTGACCCAATATTCCATGAATATTTATAGATGGTATCCCATTATTCAATATAATTTTGTGCATTTTATGACATAATCGTCCCAATTCACCAATGATATATGTGAATACATCTCCTATTCTATGGGATGATCAAACATATTCATGTACATCAGTTCCTAATGATCCTATAATAGAGTATCCCATTAATGTGAAAAAATTACATTACCCAGAAGTATGAGATTTTAAATAAATTATCCCTTATTATTGATATGTTATAAATAATTTGTTCCATGATTTTATCAAAATACATAAGAAAATTTATCATAGAGGCTTTTCCATGCCCTCAATAATTTGTGGTTGATGTTACTCATGTAGAAGTATATTTTTTCGAGATTGATACTACATAATTCAATGAGATCTATTCTTTTATATTGTATGTAAAATATTCCATTTAATATGAAAATATCATTAGTTTGTATGTATTTGGAAGGATAATTAACATTGATTTTCAGTGACCATTCGTTGGTAACAACACATGAGTCAACCTTATTCCAGTATGAATACATAATCAAATGTGTTATAATGAGTCCTACATGTCCTCTTATACAATAATGTTACAAGGTATTGAAAATATTATATAGAAGACCCTCTATGAAATAATTTTTATGACACACTTTGGGTATTTTGAATCTGACTAAGAAGTCTAGGTTGTTCAACAAGATATATAATTAATCCTTTAGCTAGGTATCCTTGGTTATATTACAATGCATCAAATCTTTCATCATACCACAATTGTCTCAAATAATTCATTACGGGTAAAATTTGGAAATTTGATTGTGATAATTCCCCCTTTTAATCATGATAATGAATATAAATTGATGTTCTATTTTATGTATATTTAATGAAAAACCCCCATGATTTATAATGTTGATTGAATTAATGCACCGAATGGTTTGTAAATGAACCAAAAAAATCCCTTATGTATCTTATTAAGAGTATGTTCTAAAAATCAATCAAATGAAATTGGAGGGTCTAAATGAAGGCACATTTTAATCACGATCCATTATATCAGCAATGAAAAGAAAACCCAGTTGTTCAATAGAAGTCATTGAATCTATAGGAAATATTGAAATATTGAGTTATAATTCCCTCATTCTATTACAGATTCTTCAACAAATCAGTGCCTCATCAACATGGTATAATGATATTTTCAAATGAATTAGATAATATAAATATGCCAATTCTCTATATATTCCCTCACATTTGATGATTTAAAAATATCATTGTAATCATTTGGATTGGATGTAGTGACATCACCATCTAAATTATGAAATATTGTCAACTACCATAAAACTAGGAAATTTTATTTAAACAATACGTCTAATATGAAATATAATGTAGTGAAAGAGTTGTATCTAGAGTAATAGGTAGATGAGTAAGACTACAATGATTCCATGCTATTATTTAAGTATATTTTCTCTACCACTCTCAATAAACTCAAATAAATAAATATGAGTACAAAATAAGATCCATGATCAACATTGATCTCGGTGTCTATATATTCAAAATAAAAATATCTATACACATCCTTCCTAAAGCATTATAATGAAATTTTTTACCATAATGAAACATAGATTCTAAGCCTCAATCATTAGGTTGGAGCTCAACACTTCGGATTTCCTAAAAACAATCGTTTTTATAAAAAGACATCCAAAAGAAGACGCTCAACTCATGAGTCAAAAATTGAGGCTGATGTGAAAAAGATTATCAAGACATTCTTCATTCAATAAGTTCAATATCTGAAATAGTTGGACAACATTATCATGTTATAGAAGATGAAAAGGAAAAATCAAGGAATTCATAAACAACATTGATAAAAACAAACACTTCCAAAAGATGACTGCTATATTCCAATCCCAAATATATTGATTGATTCTATAAATACCTATGAAGGAATATAATTCATGGAGGGGCCTTTAGGTTAATAATAAATCAATATAGTCACTGAAGATGTAGATTTAACCTCCTTCTAGCCCCATTGTGTGTATTCTGATATTAGGTAATTCCCTTTGACATGAGGAATATTTTCACCAAATACCACCTTGAAATAAACTACATCATCAATCATTTCATAGGGATGATAATTTAATTCCAGATAAATTACCTAGTTGTTAGGTCCTAACATCATTTTAAAAACCTGGATAATCATTAGACTATCTTCATCAATATGTAATAGAATTCCTAGAAAATGAACCGCTAGAAATGTGCTTTCTAGGTAACCATGGGAGGGTCTCTCGACTCCGTCACACATCATCATGGAAACATATTTGACGTTTCGAATACAAAGTCTAAAATCAATAGTTCACCACCTAAAAAACTCAATTTTATTATGGGCATATTTTTATATACCTAAATTGATCATGTCATTTCCATCCTCATAGGAAAGTGTTTTACCTTCACCATGTTGATTAATAATGGGGTAACATATCATTGTAAGAATGGTTTTCAACAATAATTTTACAATCTCATGAAATACCACTTATACCCGACAGAGATAATATATCCCATTGAAGGGAAACTGGTAATTCATTATGTAATACCCCAAGAGTGACTAATGAGACTCACTATTCAGATATTTAGAAGTGATCCCTTGTTTTTATATTTTCTGTTCAAAAAAAGGCACTACCTATAGTACCATGAGGTCCATTAGATATCTCAAAACAACCTAACAAAATATATCCTCAACCATACTATATTGAAAAGATGTTTGGTATGTTTGGATGTTATGATGTAGTAGTTTTCCATATAGTTCATGCCTCTAAAAGTGTGGAATGTAATGTATATTAAATACTTTGTCCAAAACAATTCTAAATTAAAAAAAATCATTAGATACTAAATTCAAAATGAATATATCTTATTTTCTTATGATATCCCCCAGATATGGGAAATTTATTTTGATTGAGAATATTGGAGCCTATGTTGGAATATATTGAAAGATCGTATTCTCAAAAAAGGTGGGTCGAGAGTCGTGATCATCACTCTATAAAATAGTGTTTTTATAATAATCAATCAAATTGATAGATGAATTTTAAAATAATGAGGTATAATTTCATGTCCTCATTATTGGCATAGATCTTGAACTTCAAATACAAGTGGACCACCTAAAAGAAACATGTGATTTTGAGTTCATAATCAAATCGATCATCTTCGATTAACACATTTGAAAACAAGATCTAATCACACTCCATGATAATATCATTAGGGAAATGGAATAATTACAATTATATCAATCAATAATAATGTCCTAAGATCCTGAAATTCCAAAAAAAGATTCATCAGAAAATTCATCGATGACTTTGGTAGACCTAAACCAGGATCAAATAGTCATTTGAATCTCACAGTTCTGAATGATGTAACATTTTTATCATGAAAATATAAACGATATCAATTAAGTATGTCCTATTCACAAACCAGATGGTCACATGACTGGTTATATGGTACCCATTTTGGAAAACAATAAAAACTAGGTTCTATCTTCAAACTGATCTCGAAAATATTTGATCAGAGTATAAATGACAATCATTATTCTTTATGGAAGCTCAAATCATATAAAAGTCATTTATAAATGAATCCTTGATGGAGTCCTCCTCAAATGAAAAGATAGATACGATACCAATGAAATCATAAAATATTTACACATAGGAGCATGTGGTTCCCACCTGTCATTGATCCTACATCGTAATCAATATTTATGGGTTTGATGCTTCTAGATATCAATTATTCAATATTACATTTAATTCCCTAGGACATGTTATTCCTTCCAAGTGGATTCTAACATCATCCAACAAACCATGGATATTCAACATATAAAAAAATAATAATCATCATTTTCTATATGGAGGATAAATATTGTAGGATCATATCATCTAGCTACATCAAAACAAATATATCCAAATGACTATCAACATCATCTCAAATTGGATGAGGCAGTACCCCTAAATTAATTCCACCCTAAAACAATTGTACACTTTTTAAAATCCAATAATATTACTATGTTTTCTTCCCCTCGTACAATAATGATAGAAAACAACCCCAGTTTCTATACTAATGAGTTTGATAAGCTATATCAAGATAATAATGTCAAATAGAACCACTTGTTCCACTATCATATGAATCCAAATAGATAGATAGTAGCCTTCAAAACGATCTTATCATACATACTCTAAGACATAGTGGATTAAATTAAAAATTATTTTCCTAACATTCTATTTCATAACTTTGAGGGATACTTGACAACAACTAATACATCTACATTGGGATCCCTTTATTAAATTTAATATGGACTAGAAGTAGTCTTTCGCATTGAGTTGAAACATTCCATTCTCCACATTTCCTTCTAGGATCGAAGTTCAATGTATTAGATGTCCCATAAATGGATTAATGTATTAGAGTTACTCAATGAGAAAATAATACATACCATGAATGATATAAAGGTCCCTCAAAAATGGATACTAAATGACATTAAGATGAGGTTTCACCATTGTTATTTCCTCTAAGGAGAACTAGAAGTGGGCTTTAGGAATACAATATTACGATATATGTATTCCCAAAAGCTCAATGTAAATTGGAAAGAACCATATTCAATGAAAAAGGTCCACTCAAACATATATTGTTCCCTAATAATTATGGATGGAGATATCATTATGGAAGCTACCAATGCGAGGATTCGGAAAAAACTCATCATGTGACAAATGATAGATATTTTTACACTACACATTGTTTAATATTGAACTCAGTCATTTTTATTAGACCATAAAAACAATGAAAGATAATCCACATCACAATATGATAGACTGTATGATAACATCATCTTTGATGTATGAAATTAAACTGTATTGCTTCATGCTATTATATATATGACCCTAGATGGAAACATATATAGTTCTAGTCATATGAACAAAGACAAAAATATATCATTATTTTTTATATAAGACTTTAAACTAAACATCCTATCATGGTGGTAATATGATATTAAAATATATGAAAATTTCATTTCATCACAATGTAAAATTTCATAATTAACATCCATGTTTCAGGATTTAAATGTATCTAACATTCCAAACCATTAATGTCTGGATTGCAATCTTCGATGCTAATAACCCACGAATCCTTTTCAAGAACCATTTGTGGCCTAATTCCTGCCATCATCTAATATCTAGAGATTTGTATAGCTATAATACTAAATCCACCCACAATAAAAAAACAAAAAAAACATGTATCATACATCATGGTCCACCCACCCCAAAATCAAAATGCCCATATCTATAATATTTATATCCTTTTTTTCTGAAAGAAAAATATTCCACACATTATTTCGAATATTGATCATAAAACCCTTGGTATTAAGAGTTTTATTAAAGGATTCCCCATATGATTAAGGCATAACAATTCACATTAGGATTACACTGTTTTTAGTCACAATACCATAAGAGGAACACCAAATTTATTTTCCCCATGAAATAAAACATCACCATTTCTATTGAACTATATATGGAATGATTCTCGTTCTAACCAGATACATAATGATTTTTGGACCCCACATCTTTATTTATACACAATATGGTTAATTCCTCCAATCATTTTTGTATTTTTCAAATATACATACGAAGATCTAATATAGGTTCTCACACAATTCTTGAGGCTCTTTTACAAAAATTCCCTTCTCCACAATGGAGTTCAATCTGTATGGGTATAAAAGACCCTAATCTTTTTCACATAACATTAAATGAATTTATTCATAATTATACGTTGTAATAAAAAACAAGGATTGTAGTGTCTTGTGTCGTTGATGACTAGGTACATAAAATGGAAAAGATGAACCATTTCTTTATTTAATCTTCATTAGGATATTCTATCCTCCGTTGTGATAATACATCAGAATATAATTAATTAGGGATAATAATTTCACATGGCTAAGCTAAAAATCCCTGTAAGGGAATAAACATAATAATAAATCTTTATTACATTTGTTAGTATGCATGATATAATAATTAAAAAATTAATATAACATAATTGAACATATAGAAGAATAACATGAATAACATTGGGGCCTATAAACATGTAGTCAAATTAATATGTTAGAAATACAAAAAAAGAATTTGGATTGAGTCAAGGCTCATTTCACGTAGAGGTTCACAAGTGAAGGATAACCACCACGACCACTGAACATGTTAGAAGAAGTCTAGGTTAACTTCCAAGACCATTCCACATGGTAGCCCTATTCAAGGAAAACCACCAAGACTGTTGCACATAACATCTCATGAGACTCAAATTTCCCCAATTAATTGGAACACTATTTGGGAACACCCATCATAAAATGTTCAGTAATATTTTTTCCACATAAATTATCATACATAATCAATCATACATAATCATTAGGGTTACCCATAGAAAGAAAAGGATATCATAATCATGTCCTAATATATAATAAATTGGTCCATAATTAATGTTTCCATGAATGTAAGGAGTTAAATAACACAATGGAATTAATAATATAAAAATGAATATATTATGGTATGTGATGTAAAATATAAGTGACAACTTAAAATTTTTATCAAATACTCTTTAAAATTAATATAGTTTGGTCCTATTTTGAGGAATATTCCAAAGGCCATTTAAACAATAAAATGGAATACTATTTTATATAAATACAAAAGTAAACCGAGAGTGTTTTAATAATAAGGATAATGATTTTATAAAAACAATGGTGCTTTAAATCAAATGATATTTTTGCACATGAAATTGGGATGGAATTTTGGAATATCCTTTAAAAATTGTTTTCTAAATAGAAAGTATTGAAGGGGGAACCATTTAGAAACATGTTTGTCCCCAAGATATATTATGAAATTGTATTGATACAATTATTTTCACATATAAATCGAATTTAGAATATTTACATTAATAGAATATATAACTTTGTTTTGGTAAAAAGAAATATAAAGCTACATGACAGAGTAAATGAGGTTGAAGTTGAATCCATTAAAAACCTCTACATGGTAATGGTTATACATATGAGGGATTAATAATAGATAAATAGTTACATAATTATTTTTATATCATGAGGGAATTATGGGGGAGGTGAAAAAACATACCCCATCCATAGGAATTATTAATAAAATGGAATAACATAGAGGAGATTCATTAATAAAAGTGAGATGGATAGGATCCCTAAACTTATGTCTAAAGTTGTTTTCAAAATGATATAAATGATATGAATAATAAATTTGTGATCATTAGTTAATAATTATAGAATATAATTTAAATATAAGTGTTTTTATATCCTTTTTATGTTAATTAATGGCATTTTTATGGGTTAAGATGATTAATTTCATTGATTGTGTCTCTTTGTTCCATGATCAATTTACTTATACACATTAATAGATAATAACTTAAAATGAGGGAGGTTCACCATAATGTGTTGTATATTTTATTATTGAACATCTAGAATGTTATGTGGTTTTTAAATTTATAATGTTACTTAAATTGATGTAGAATAATTATTTGAAACATTACTGATAACCTTTGAGTTAATTGGCGGTTTTTTATCACAACGAAATCGTTTAGTTTTATAAATTGAAACTATGTTTAAAAATATTCGATAACCATTGATGTATCATAATACATATATTATAGTTTGTTTCAACCATTATAATTGTTTCATGACTAGAATTGAATATGGTAAAAGAAAATGAAATCCAATGGTCCTTGAATGTGGTTAATCAACACATCTTGGATGGAATTCTGACTACAAGTATAAAAGAAGGGTAAATGAGATATGGCAATTACTTATTCTGTTATCATATCATCATTCCAATCAATTTTTGGTATTATATTATTCATAAAATATGGATGAGGAGAGGTAATACTAGAAAATAAAACAAAGGACCATTAACTGATGGTAATAGAATTGAAGAGAGGAAGTTACATTTTCAATTAATCTTCCTTTATATCCTATTAAGGGGAGAGGATTGGATCTTTTGAGGAGACCAATCGATTATGTACGTGGGTGAGTAGCATGGATAGAGATTTGTTCTGAATTTAGGAATATCACATGGAATGAGTGTAGTTATGTTAAGAAGAGACTGTTGGTGGTTTTTATTGTGATGGGGTGGAGGGATTCATTAATATTTTAATCATAAATATTTATTTCTCCCTAAGACAAGAAATAGTGAAGTCATTATGACTGGAAATAGTAATATTTTCATGTGTGTTCAAACCCATGGTTCTTACATCATCAAAACATCACTCATTACTCCATAATTAGTGTATTTAGCATATTAAGTATATTATCATATTTCTCTATTAATAAAAAATATATGTATTTTAGAATAAATTCAATATTTCACCCTAAACATTCATTGATGTTTAGAATCCAAAATTGAAATCCAATTTTTAAAAAATAATTTTCACAATATGAGTAACTTAATTTTTCATTACAATCAAAATTTTCATGAAAATTAATGATTTTAAAATTAATATTGTTGTTATAATGGATTAAAAATTACATAATGTATAATAAAAATATCTTAATACCAGAAGACATAAAATTCAAAAAAAACACTATTTAAGAAGATATATATTATTTACAAATAATTCTTTAGTTTTTTTAAATTATTTATGACATAAAAAATTATAATAATTTTACAATGGTCATATTATCACTTATAATATGAAAAAATATAATTTATAAATTCAAGGGTGAGGTTGCTATTCTTCTGGAATGTTTACTATTCATAAGGGTTATCAAACTATTGATATGGGTAGGTTAATATTCATAATGGTATGTAACTTTTCACAAAAGAAATTATGTTTGTTCAATGAGACACGAAAAATGACACTGAAGGCAACCATCTATGTCATAATTTTGAAATTCAAGGAACAAAAGTGGAAACATTTTGTTTAATGCTCACATAGGGTTTATTATCATATTATTTCATTATCTTACTTAATGTGATTATGATATAATTCATAATTATAATAATGGAATTCCATTTATAAAACAATAAGTCATTACGTTACTCACCTGTTATGAAATTTCACCCCCAGAATTTCATTTTACATTCTAAACAATAAATAGGTGAGGGTTCTTTACAACATTTCATCTTCTAGTCCCATGTTGCTTATACGTGCTTATGGATCCACCATAGTACCTTAACCAAGTGAGTTGTCCTATTGTGTATAAATCTATCATTACAATGCATGATATTCACTGTTGCAAACTTTAAATAACTATCATTCTCTATCTACAACACATTTGATGCTAGTAAAAGAGATGGATCTAGTGTGTACTTTATTAAGAGGGATACATGGACGAAATCTTGAACTTCAGAAATGGTAGGTACAAGTTCTAGTCGATAGGCTACAAATATGACAAGATTCAATGCAATAATGTAGTAAAAGATATGGATCTAGGGGTTGTATCCTTATGTTAAATGATAGTGTTATTTCCAATGCAAGAATGTAGTTAAAAATTCATTAAAAACTATCAAACTCATAATGTTGAGTTTTATACTATGATCATTTCTCTTAAAATATTGAGAAATTATCTCTGTGGTGAAAGATGTGAGATATATAAAGAACACAAGAGTTTGAAATATATTATTTCATAGAATGTACCCAACATGAAGCAATGACAATGGCTAGATCTACTCATGGATTGGGAATTTTCGATACACAACCAACCATGAAATAAAAATAATGTAGCTGCTGCATGGAGAATGAAGGATCATGGAGTTTTAAAAAATGAGGATTTAAAGTGATCATGTATTCATGGATATATTAAGGATGGACATCAAAATTATCAAACAATATGAAAAATTTTTACTTTTTCAATTGGTTTCCCAAAAATATTTATTTGATAAAATTAAATGTTCTCATCCCAATGATGAGAATATTAAATAAATATTAGTGTTGTGGAAGATGATAGGTTGCAAGACATCATATTTGATGATGTAAATCTAAAATTTGGGAAGATGCTTTGTATTCGAGCTATAACCGATCTAAAAAGGGAGTTTTTTGATGATGCCCATAGTTCAAATTTCTCTATACACCATGGTAACAATAAAATGTTTGTATACTTGCAGGTAAATATTTGGTGTGAAAACATGATGCGGGAAATTGTTAATTATTTATCAAGACGTTTTATTTTTTATTAATTGAAGGATAAAAAACAACTTCCTCGAGGAGTCATGAATCCCCAAACCATTCCAACATGGAAATGGGATGATATCACCATGGATTTTATTACCAGATTTCCCAAAACTCAAAGAATGAATGATAAAATATGGGCAATTTTTAATTGACTTAACAAATCTTCACATTTCCTGGTTGTACGGGAGGATTATCCACTATAGAACCTTGCATGATTCGATATCAATGTTGTTGTGAGAAATCAAGGACACACTCTGTCAATTGTGTCTAACTATGATCCATGGTTTACAATTAAATTCTAGAAAATTATTTAGAAACTCCTAGATATAGATCTTGGATTGAGTAATGCATATCACACTAAAACTAAAGTGATATAAAAAAGTACGGTCCAAACATTATAATAAATATTGATATCAATCTCAATTTATTTTTCTGGTATTTGGGAATAATATATACATTTAGAGTATTTTTCAACAATAATAGCATACATTCATTAATTAAAATGGAACCATATGAAGCATTTTTTCAAAAGACATTTTATACACCAACATGTTGGGATAAAGTCAGTAAAAGGAAGCTTGTGGATCTAGATCTTGTGAAGGAAAAATTATCAAAGGTAATGACAATTCAAACACATATGAAAGAATCTTAGAGAAATCAAAATTGTGATGGTGATAATAAAAGGATGAATTTGGAATATCAAGTGGGAGATCAACCATTATTAAATGTATCTCTATGGAATGGTGTTATATGATTTAGAAAGAAAGGTAAACTGAGACCTCTGTACATTGGCCATTTTGAAATTTTGTAAAGATTTGTAGTGGTGTCTTATAGTTTTGAAATTCCTATTATCCTTTCTAATGTAGAAAATTTGTTCAGTGTCTCATTATAGGGAAAGTTCATTCTTGACCCAATTCATGTCCTCACTTATGAAGGTAGTGAACTGAAACCTGAATTATGTTACTATGAATAACCTTTTGGAATCTATATACATAGGAACAGGTGTTGAAGAATAAGAATACATGAATGGTAAAGGTACATTGAATTATTAGTAAATTGAATATGCAACATTGTAAACTATTGATCTTATTATGATGAAATACCGAAATATATTTTTGAGTTAACATTATAATAATTTCGATGATAAAATTTTTGTATTGGGGGGGGGGAATGTTACACCACAAGACTTTATAAATATTATAAATATAGAATGCATGATACATTGAGTCTCCAAAAAACACCACTTTGTTATAACATACACAATAAAAATATCTTTTCTACCACAATGATTTAAATTTTGATAAAATGACATACAAACATGAGTTTAGTAAAATAATATGATTCTGATAAGAAAGAATTATTATTTTGTGAATAGTAACTATAACATCCCCGATAAATGAAGAATAAGAAATATTTCATATTTATTAATATTTGTAAATCAAATATTAATTTTACTTTAAAGGGGTTTCAATGTTCGATAGCGTACCCGATACACAACAACGGGTTTCTTTGGAATCTTACGTTGCACACTAATAATATAATATTATTATTTTTTAAAATTTTAGTCAACTTATAGCCGTTGTATTGGTGGGAATGAATGAAACTAACTAAAATATGATTATAAATGTCTTTTAGATGTATTTACATTATCCAATAAAAACATAGAGGCTTAAAATTTGAATGAATATAATTTTAAGCATAATTTACATTAAAAGGCCGATTTATCACCTTTTAATGGAGAAACCTCTTTAAATATAGTTTTGGTCACATTAATACATTCTAATTGAACAAATAAAATATTTATTTATAATGGGGACATCAAATTTAACTTTTAGTGTTTTTTTGTTATTTTACTAATAAAGATAATTTTTTAAAGAATAGTGAAAAATATTGCATTTAAATTCAAAAGTGCCTTTTAATATAATATATTTATATGGTTATATTATCTTTTTAGTTTGATTTAAAGTGACATTAATATATATATATACCATTTAATCCAATGTTGGTAATTGGAATTAATTTCACTTTGAAATTGGACATAAACAAGTATCAATCTCTTGATAGTTATTGTTTCATAAAAACACGCTATTTGTTTTATCAAGGGGAATTAATTTTGAAATTAATTAATTCCACTTCTATGTTTTGAATTTGGAAAAATATACATCAATTTTGAATTTGTAATATGAAATAATTCTTAGGCTGAATTTTTGCTCTTTTTGTAAAAAACATCAATATTAAATGAATTGTGAAACCACATAGTAGTAGTAAAAAAACTTACTTTTTCATTTAAATGAAAATTTACCACTTATGTGATTTGAATTTCGAAAATCTGACATACATGGTTGTTATGAAGAAGTAAAATGTTTTTCAAAAAGATGAAAATATTTTTTGGTGAATAGTAACTTTTGACTTTTATTTACCGTAGTTAAAGGTAAATAGGGTAATTCAAGGTTAAAAAATATTATAATAATTCAAAATTACCTTAACATTAGTCCAACCTTATTTATTGAGTAATTTACAACTATGGACATCTTTGGGCCGATTTTGGTACCCCATTGAGCCACTTGGGAGTGATAATGTCAATTTAGATTAATTAATTTATTGTGAAGACAAAATTGACAGAAAAAAAATATTTTAGTAAATTATTTTTATATGGGGTTATATTAATCTTATTTTAGACTATAAATATTACTTGGAAAGATAAATATATTTCCTATATTATAGTATTTTATTGATAGTTTTTAGACATCGAATAAAATAAATTATTTTTGGCACAATAATGATGAAGTATTTACATAATTAATAAATGATTTAAATAAAGAAAATTATAATGATTAGTTTATTATCCAAAACATGTCCAATACTGATTGGATGATTTTATTTCGACCATGACTCATATTATATTTGACTATAATTATTTATGGTCCATTAGAAACCGAATATCTTTATATAATAAAATAATGTTAGAACACTTTCCTAAAGAGCCCCGCCTCTCCCTTATAAATGGAGACCATTTCTATCCAATTCCTCACACCTATAAAGACATTTGGATCCTCCAAAATCTACCCAATTATTCTCCCTACATCCCTCTCCTCCTCCTAAAAGCCTTAACTTAGGAATAAGGCACATCAATAAGTCCTTTGGTTCAATCCAAAGGGAGTTTCCCAAATTAAAGGTAACAGTTTCCCTTAAATTGTTTTCATTTATTTTACTTCTCCAACCCCAAAACTCTTTTTATTCCTTTTTTTGTGAAAAAACTAGTATCCACAATATACTAAGATGTTTCTATAAGAAGGATTCGAACTACAGTTACAGACACCTCCATCTAATGGATGAAGAAAATAATGTTTCCGTGGATGGAAAACTAACGCCTCACGAAACGATGATTGTTAAATTACGTCTTATCGCCTATCATGGTAGCCATTATGATAGAACTATATTTATATACGATATATATTATGTTTATTATTTCCTTATGCTTCTGTATTTCGAAATTATATCAATCCTTTATGGTTTCCATAGTGGGTAAATACGATAATTTAATTAGAAGAAGTGTGGACTACCACCCCCTCAAAGTGACGTGACTAGTTAAAGCCTTATATGTGATGCATAAAGGATAGAGTTAATGATATTATATATGATATTATATTTGAATTATAATATTAATAGGTATCATTATGTTTTATTTCCATTAAAATAATAAATATAAATGAAAGTAGAATTCATGCGTACGTACGACTTACCATCTCCCTAAATGGTGTATTTCATTTCATACCTCCAAATGTTATGTACTTTTATAAATATATGTAAATATTTGATATATATGATATATATGAGGAATGTCATTCTGGATAAAATGAACTACTGAACACATGGACAACTTATAAATATAGCATGTTCATATTTGACTAAATAACCATATATTGACAAAATAGACGTTATTAACTTAAATAATTACATAATTTTTATAACATGGTAATAATTGATATAAAAGGAAAAAAAATGGAAAAAAGTTCTTAATTATGTATAAAATAACATTAGTTTTTTATTCAGGATATTAAAGAACGAACGGGTCAAGTCAGACATGAGGTAAGGGACGTCATCTCAATCTCCTTTCATTGAGAAATTTTTTGTTTTATACACGACATTATATTATATGATGTATAAACCCCTTTTAATTTTCATTTTATTCAAAGGGAATATTTTTTGTATGGAGTGTTTTACTAAATGACAAAAAGGAATGTTTTTTTAAGGTAAGCGGTGACAACGACCTTTCCATTACCACGATTATTATATGATCATTGGCTTCCTTAACAAGACAGAATGTTTTTAAAATTAAAAATGAATACCATATAATCTTTTTAAGTATTTTGGTATTGAAAATGATTTTTTAAAGGATTTATTAATTAAATATCTTGAAATGATATTTTATTGTTGCAATATGGAAATTTTATCTTTCCATTATGCTTATGTTATGTGTTATTATCATGTTAGGTTCTTGGGAATTATTTATGTATATAGGTGGTTTTGTGATAAACCTAGGGAGGCTGAGCTTGAGATAGCTCTCCAATGCATTGCCTAACATGATGGAGGTAAACGTGAATGGTTCTCGTAAGAGATTTAGGGAATATACTGTGATGGGTATTCCAAAGTAACTCCCTATGTAGCTGTGATAACTACAATGTAAGTATGATATATATTCCACAAGTTACCTTTATGATTTATTATTTCTATGCATCTTTCATAAATTTTATGATTTTATGAGGTAAGTAAGAGAGTTCATGTTTTGTATGTATTTATGAACAAATGTTTTCATTCATTGTTTTCTAACTCTTACTGAGCCTTTTATGCTCATCCCATGTTTTGAAATGTTTTCATAGGACTTAAAGATGAATAGGGTCAATGATGGGATGAAGGAAAAGTTATGATGTCTTTAACATGGAACTAGACATGACTCTTTTTTTCAAGAGTTCATGTTTTTGTAAAAAAATGTAACTGTTTAGAAGTGTCTACTTTGAATTCTTTTGAGATTTAATAGTTATGTCCTAATTCTCTAAAACTCTAAACCTGAAAAGTTCTTTAATGTGAATTATTCATTTAATTCAATATTTTGTAATGTTTTAAGGACGAGTCCTTATAGTTGGTATCAGAGGTCGATTTAGATAACTTTATGTGTTAGTATATTGTTAAATTAATATCCATAAAGTAATTTATGTTAATATTGATATCATATAGCATTTCTAGATTACCATGTGGCTTTGGCTAAGATATTTTTGTGGTCAGAATGGTTTTCTGCAGAGGAAACATGGGATCTATATTGGGACGCCATCAGGAGGAAGAAAACCATTCAAATCAGCAATCTGAGATGGTCGGAATCGGAACTGAAAAGTTTTTTATAGTGATGGAACAGTTGAATCATCCTATAAATTGTGGTGGTATCCATGTACGAGATCATCCAAATCAACCACAGAGGAACATGTCAGTAGTGGAGCATTTCAATAGGCAACATCCCCCATCATTCATAGGATCATCTGAAACTATGCTAGTTGAAGGGTGGATTAATGCACTGGAGAATATTTTTGATGTCATGGGTTTTTCAGAACATCAAATGGTTAGTCTTGATGTTTACATTTTTGAAGTTTAAGCTGATCAGTGGTGGTCGATGGTGAAAAATATCAGGGATAATGACGAGATTGATACTCTTGACTGGGATGAGTTCAAAGGTATGTTTCTTGGGAAATATTTTCCTAAGGTGGTTCATCTTAGGATGGAAAACTATTCCTCTAATTGAGGAAGGAGAATGACTTAGTGGGTCCTTATGAAGAAAAATTCACTCAACTGGCAAGGTATTCTCCAAATTTTATACAAGATCATGATAGAAAAATCAACAGATTTTACTCCGGATTAAAGCCAATGTAACAAAGGCCGTTAGCTTCCTGTGAGTTCAAAAGTTATGAAAAACTTGTTAGTTGTGCGGAGAAGGTGGAAATGGTGTTTGTTGATGATCATATATTCTTTCACAAATAACAGAATAAGAGGTTGAGGTGGCAACTGAAAGAGAAGAACTCTTCAAAAAAGTCTGTTGGTAAGAAACATAAGTTTAGTGTTTTTGAAAATTGTGGTAAAATGAATTATGTGTAATGTATTTTGTATTCTGTTAAGTTCTACAGATGAGGTAAAATTGGACATAAGGCTCGTAATTGCACTAAAATTGATTAGGGTAATGGTAAGACAAAATCTGATTTACAGTAAGTAAAATGTTTAAAGTGCAATGAAATGGGTCATTATGCAAATGAGTGTCCAAAAAAGAACTCAACTGAAGGAAAGATGCCAGACTACAAGAAGAAAGGGGTGGTAAAATCCTATGCAACTACTTCAGAAGATGTTGGGCCATAAAATGAAGTGTTGTTAGGTACACTGTCGGTTTTTTTAGATTATGCCAATGTGTTTTTTGATTCAGGGTCTACACACTATTTCATTTCTGAGAAATTTTCTAGTAAATTGGGAATTCCATCTCATGATATGAATACTGAACTTATGGTAAAAAACCTTGAGGAAATGTTGAGATAAAAAGAAAAAAGAAGAACATTCATGTCCTTGTGCGCTGAAAGAATTTTCCTGGAAACCCTATTGTTTTTCCTCTAGTAGAGTTTGATGTTATATTGGGAATGGATTGGCTTTCTGTTTATCATGCTAATATTGATTGTAGAGAAAAAGAGGTTTATTTTCAGAATTATTTTCAATTTATATACAAAAATGAACCCTTGAAGTTGATAACATATTTGGAAGCTGAAAAAATAGTAAAATATAGAAATTAATGTTACCTTGCACATATTGTTGAAAATAATAAAACTGCTTAGATTAATGATGTGCCTGTGGTAAATGAGTACCTTGATGATTTTTCGGATGATTTTCATGGTATTATACCTGATCATGAAGTTGAATTTACTGTTGACTTAGTTCTTCATGCTATGCCAATTTAAAAACCCCCTTATCTAATGGATCATATTGAACTTTTAGAGTTAAAGAAGAAATTGCAGGAGTTATTAGATAAAGGTTTCATTTGGCCTAGCACATCACCATGGGGTGCCCCTGTCTTGTTTGTTAAAAATAATGATGGTTCAATGGGACTTTTCATTGATTATAGAGCATTGAATAACATCACTATTAAGAATAAGTATCATTTTCCTCATATTGATGATTTTTTTGATCAACTCCAAAGAGATCAGTGTTTTTAGAAGATTGAATTGAGGTCGGGGTACCATCAGTTGAAAGTAAAAGAATATGACGCTCTGAAGGCCGCATTTCATTCTAGATATAGAAATTATGAATTTTTAGTTATGCCTTTTGGGTTAATCAATGCACCTACTGTATTAATGGATCTTATGAATATAATTTTCTGTGAGTTCTTAGATGAGTTTGTGGTTTTGTTCATTGATGATATTTTGATTTATTCCAAATGTAAGGAGGAACATAAAAGTCATTTAAGGTTTGTCTTACAACCTTAAAAGAAAATAAACTTTATGGGAAATTTAGCAATTGTGATTTATGGTGACAACATATTTATTTCCTTGGTCACATTGTTTCAAAAAATGGCATAACTATTGATCCTTCTAAAGAAAAAGTTGTTGAAGAATGGCCAAGACCCACAAATATAACCGAGATCTGTATTTTTCTTGGTTTGGAAGGTTTTTACCGGATGATTGTTGAATATTTTTCACGTTTCTAGTCCAACAACTAAGTTAACTCGAAAAGGTGTTATGTTAATCTGGACAAAAGAATGTGATGATTATTTTTAGGAATTGAAATGAAGATTGGTGAATGCTCCAGTTTTGGCACTGCCTTCTAGAAATGGTGAGTTTTTTATCTATAGTGACTCTTCGTTAGAAGGACTAAGTTGTTTCCTAATGAAAAATGATCAGGTAATTGATTATGCTTCATGTCAGTTGAATCCACATGAGTTAAATTACCCTACACATGATTTGGAATTAGCTTCTGTTGTTTTTTCTTTAAAAATTTGGAGGCATCATTTTTATGGAGTGAATGGTGACATATATACTGATCACAAAATTTTGGAGTATATATTCACTCATAAATAACTGAACATGATACATAGGAGATGGTTGGAATTAATCAAGGATTATGATTGCACGATTCATTACCATCCGGGAAAAACAAATAAAGTGGCTGATGCTTTGAATAAAAAAATAATACATCATTAACCATGTTACGTTTGGAAAAAGAACCTTTGGTTTTTGATTTAATGAATTATGGAATAGTTGTTGTTGGTTTAATAAATTCTTTGGTTTTTTTCATGTGTCAGTGAAATCATCTCTATCACACAAAATTAATCAATCATAGATGGAAGACAGTGAGTTGCAGAAAAAGGTTTTGTTGGTTCAGAAGGGTAAGTTACCTGATTTTAACATTGATAATGATTGTGTTTTGATATTTAGAAAGATATTATGTGTGCCTTGTGATTCACAGTTGAAGAATGAGTTGTTATGTGAAGCTCATAGTTCTCTGTTTTCAGTTCATCCTAGCGGTACTAAGATGTACAGAGATATCAGTGACTATTACTAGTGGGATGGAATGAAAAGTGACATTGCTGATTTTACTGAGAAGTGTATGACTTGTCAGTAGGTTTAAGAAGAGTGACAGTAACCAAAAGGGATGCATCAACCTATACTGGTTCTAGAGTGGAAATGGGAAAATATATCCATGGACATTGTTGTGATATTTCCAAAGACATCTCGAGGTAATAATGCAATATGGGTTATTGTTGACCGATTGACTAAATCTTCTCATTTCCATCCTATTCGACATACTATGTATCTAAATCAAATTTCTCGGTTATATGTTAAAGTGATAGTCATGTTTCATGGGGTTCTCCTCTCCATTGTGTCTTATCGTGATCCCGGGGTCACTTCTATCTTTTAGAAATGCCTCCAGAAGTCATTGGGTAGAGAATTAAAATTTAGTACGTCTTTTCATCCTCAATCAGATGGGAAGTCAGAACAAACAATTCAGACCTTAGAGGATATGTCACATGCTTGCTTAATGGATTACTAGGGATGTTGGGACCAACAACTTTCTTAGTTTGAATTTTCTTATAATAATAGCTTTCGTTCTAGTATACAGATGGCTCCATTTAAAGAATTATACATAATGAATTGTCTAACTCCAGAATTCTGGGATGAAGTAGGTGATAGGAAGCTGATGGGACCCGAATTTGTTGAAGAGATGGTAGAGAATGTTCAGTTGATTCAGAAGCACGTGAGAACAGCTTAGAGCAGACAAAAAAGATATGCAAATAACTGGAGGAAGGATCTTTCTTTTGATGTAGGTGATCATGTCTTTCTCAGAGTTTCTCCAGGGAAAAGTGTGATTCATTTTTTAAGAAGGGAAAGTTGAGTACGAGGTTCATTGGACCTTATGAAATTCTGGAGAAAGTTGGATCAGTTGCGTATTGAGTGGATTTACCTCCATGTTTATCCCAAGTACACAATATTTTTCATGTTTCTATGTTGAGAATGTATATTCCAAATACATCTCTTGATTTGAGTCTAGTGGTAGTTCATTTGGAAGAGAATCTCTCTTATGAAGAACAACCAGTCCAGATTCTTGAACGTAGAGAGAAGGTGTTGCGGAATAAGGTAATTCACTAGGTAAAGGTTTTGTGGAAAACCAATAGGGTTAAAGAGGCAACGTGGGAATCTGAAAATGCAATGAGGGATAAATACCCCCACTTATTTTGATAAGTGAATAAAAATTGAAAGGATGTAATTCCAAATTGGGGGGAAAGATGTAACATCCCAAGTAAATGAAGAATAATACATATTTCATATTTATTAATATTTGTGAATTAAATCATAATTCTACCTTAAAGGGGTTTCTATGTTTGATAGCGTACACGATACACAACAAAAGGTTTCTTTGGAATCATATGTTGCACACAAATAATATAATATTATTATTTTAAATGGTAGTTAACACCTAGAAGTTGTATTGGAGGTAATGAAGGAAACTAACTAAAATGTGATTATTCAAGTTTGTTAAATGTATTTACAGTATCCAATAAAACGTTAGAGGCTTAAAATGTTAATGAATCTAATTTTAAGCATAATTTACATTAAAAGGCCGATTTATCTCCTTTTAAAAGAGAACCCTCATTAAATATAGTTTTGTTCACTTTAATAAATTCTAATTGACCAAATAAATACTTATTTAGAATGGGGACATCAAATTTTACTTTGGGTATTATTTTTAGGTAATTTTCTAATAAAGTTCATTTTTAATGAATAGTGAAAAATATTGCATTTTAATTCAAAAGTGCCTTTTAATCAAATTTATTTATATGGTTAGATTATCTTTATAGTTGGTTTTAAAGTGAAATTAAATTATATTATTACAATTTATTCCAATGATGGTTAATGGAATTAATTTCACTTTCAAATTGGACATAAAAAAGTATCAATATTCTAATAGTTATTGTTTTTTAAAAACATGATGTTTGTTTTAACAACAGGAATTAATTTTTAAATTAATTAATGCCACTTCTATGTTTTAAATTTGGAAAAATAGTCATCAATTTTGAATTCAGACTATCAAATAATTCTTAGGCTGAATTTTTTGTATTTTTCTGAAAAACATCAATTTTAAATAAATAGTGAAACAACTTAGTAGTAGTTAAAAAACTAAATTTTTCATTTAAATGAAATTATAACACTTATGTGATTTGAATTTTTAATATACGACATTCATGGTTGTTATCATGAAGTAAAATGTGATTCAATAAGATAAAAATAATTTTTGTTTAGTAACTTTTGACATTTATTTACAACAGTTAAAGGTAAATAGGGTAATTCAAGGATAAAATAATATTATAATAATTCAAAATTACTTTCAAACTTTTCCAAACCATATTGGTTGAGTCATTTACGACCATGGGCATATTTGGGTCGATTATGGGACCCCATCGAGCCACGTGGGAGTGATAATGAAAATTTAGATTAATTAATTTATTGCGAAGACAAAATTTTCATTAACAAAAATCTATTAGTAATTATTTTTTATATGGTGTAATATAAGTCCTATTTTCGACTATAAATATTATTTTTAAATATAAAATGATTTCCTACATGATTTTATTTTTTTGATAATTTTTAGACATCGAAAAAATTAAATTATTTGTGACACAATAACAATGAAGTATTTACCTCATTAATAAATGATTTAAATAAATTCGATTATAATGATTAAATTATTATTAAAAAAATGTCCAATTCTAATGGGATGATTTTATTTCGACCATGAATCATCATATCTTTGACTATAGTGATTTTTGGAACATTAGAAATCGAATATCATTATATAATAAAATAATGTTTGAACACTTTCCTAAAGATCCCCTCCTCTCCCTTATAAAAACAGACAATTTCTATCCAATTCCTCACACCTATAAATACATTTGACTCATCCAAAATCTTCCCAATTAAACTCCCTAAATCCCTCTCCTCCTGTTAAAATCCTTACCTTCGGCAGAAGGCACATCAAAAAGTCCTTTGGTTCAATCCAAAAGGAGTTACCCAAATTAAAGGTAACAATTTCTCTTAAATTATTTTCTTTTATTTTACTTCTCCAACGCCTGAAAACTTTTCATTCCTTTATTTTGTAACAACACAAGTATCCTCAATATACTAGGATGTTTTTATGAGAAGTATTCGAACTACTATTACACACACCTCCATCAAATGGATGATGAACATAAGGTTTCTATGGATGGAAAACTAACGCCTCGCGAAATGATGATTGTTCAATTACATTTTATTGCATCTCATGGTGGCCATTATGATGGAACTGAATTTATATATGATATATATTATGTTTATTATTTCATTATTCTTATGTAATTCCCAATTATATCAAGCCTTTATGGTTTCTATAGTGGGTAAATACGATAATTTAATTAGAAGAAGTGCGGACCACCGCCCCCTCAAAGTGACTTGACTCATTAATGCCTTATGTGGGATTTATAAAGGATAGAGTTAAAGATATTATATATTATATTAAACAATAATTATAATATACCTATTTATCATTATGTTTTATTTCTTTTAAAATAAGAAATACAAATGAAAGTAGCATTCATGCGTACGTACGACTTACCATCTCCATGAACGGTGCATTTAATTTCTTACATCCAAATGTTATGTACTATTATAAATTCATGTAAATACTGGATATATATGATATATATAATTAATTTCATTATATATATAATGAAATATTCACCACATGGACATCTCATAAATATAAGGTGTTCATTTTTGACTCAAGTACCAAATATCGACAAAATGGACGTTATTATCATAAATAATTACATAATGTTTATAACATGGTAATAATTTATATAAAAGGAATAATAAACTTGAAAAATGTTCTTAAGAAAGTAGAAATTAACTTTAGTTTATTATTCAGGAGATTAAAGAACGAACGGGTCATGTCAGACACGAGGTAAGGGACTTCGTCTCAATCTCCTTTCATTGAGGCATTTTTTGTTTTATACACGCCTTTATTTTATATGGTGTATAAACCACTTTGAATTTTCATTTTATTCAAAGGGAATATTTTTTGTACGAAAAGTTTTACTAAACAAAAAAAAGGAATGTATATTTTACATAAGCAGTGACAACGACCTTTCCACTGCCGTGAGTAATATTTGATCTTTGGCTTCCTTAAAAAGAAGGAATTTTTTTAAAAGGAAAAATATATACCATATACTCTTTTGACGTATTTTGGTATTGAAAATGATTTTGTGAATGGATTTATTACTTAAATATCTTGAAATTATATTTTATTATTTCTATATTTAAATTTTATCATTCCTTTGTGATAATATTATGTGTTATGATCATATTATAGTTCTTGGGTATTATATACGTATACGGGTGCTTTCGTGATAAACCTTGGGTGGGTGAGCCCAATATAGCTCTCCAATGCATTGGGTAACATGACATAGGTAAACATGAATGTTTCTCCTAATAGATTTAGGGAATATAATGTGATGGGTATTCAAAAGTAACTTTCTATATAGCTGTGATAGCTACAAAGTAAGTATGATATGTATGCCACAAGTTACCTTTATGATTTCTGATTTCTATGCATCTCTCATAAACAAATGTTTTCATTTATTGTTTTTTAACTCTTATTGTGCCTTTTAGGCTCATCCCAAGTTTTGAAATGTTTTCATTGGACTTAAAGATGAATTGGGTCAAGGATGGGATCAAGGAAAATTCGTGTTGTCTTTAACATGGAAGTAGACATGAATCTTTTTTTCAAGAGTTCATGTTTTGAAAAAAAAAGGAAACTGTGTAGAAGTGTCTACTTCTTATGCTTTTGAGATGTAATAGTTATTTCTGGATTCTCTAAAACTCTAAACCTAAAAAGATCCTCAATGTGAATTATTCATTTAATTCAATATTATGTAATGTTTTATAGCCGGGTCCTTATATTAACACACCCTTATGAATACTAATTTAAATAGTATTATAACCCCTTTTAATATTGAATCATATTATTATTTTATTATCTTAATGTTATAAGATAATGGGATCATGATTATATTTTTCATGGATATATAAAACAATTTATATTTTTTAAATTTTTATTTTATGAAAAAATTATTCTTTTATTGATAAATTAAATCAATAAAATTTAGTGAATTATTTTTGAGAAATGGATTTCATTTTTGAATTCAGTATATCAGTATTATGTTTTTCTTATTTAATGAGAATTTTATATAATAATTTAGTTTTTCATGAATAGTAAAAATACAGTTTTGAGTTTTTGGTATGATTAATGACATCATAATGATCTAATTATTAATAAAAAATGTTGGTATACTCTTGTAAATTAAAATATTATATTATTTTTTTCAGGTGGAAATTTCAATGGGAAAATACCATGGGATAGACAATGTTTTTCCAAATACCTCTACTGAGGTGTCAATTGAAATTATTAAAAAACTCCCTCTTTTTTACTATAAATAAACATTCATTAATTCATTTTCATCCATTAAAAATTCATCATCTGAGATGATATGTTATTTTTACCTCCCTAGGAGTCCTCCCATGGTTCCGTTATTCCCTAATGGTCCAAACCATAATTCGTTATGTGTTACTCTACTAGGTAAGGTAATCTACCACCATTCTAAATTTGAAGCAATCATTTTATGTTATTTATTTTTAATTTCAGGTGTATTAGGATTAGAATTGTCATTACACATTCACAATACAATAAATAATATGTAATATTGATTATAGAACCATTTTTCTGTCACCAAAATAATTTTTAATTTTTAATTGATGTTGTTAGTCTCCTAAATTTTCGTATGGGATGTCTCAATTTCCCTTTTTCTTTCATGTTCCGTTCATTTAATTTTCTCTCCAAAAAAACCCGTCATAAAAAAGTATGATAACTCCATTCAATTACATATAATTTAAATTTTTATGCTAATGGAATAATTCATCAGAATGTATCCTTTCCCCTCAATATATCAAAAATGAAAACACCATTCAAGATGTGTTAATCTATCGCATTCAATAACGAAGTGTTTTTATTTATATTATCATATTTATAGAAGGTCATGAAACCATTTTTATGGTTATACCATACTATAAAATGTGTTTTATAACCTATTAAATTTTATGGAACATTTTTATAGTCTTTATACTAATTCATAAAACATACTACATTGTCAAAATTGAAATATCAACATAATAATCTAAATGGATATCAATAATGTTATATCTAATAAATCATCATCATACCTTGTAGAAAAATGATATATATATTTCCATTTACACTTATATATTTTCATCAATAATATATAAATTCAATTCTAGTTAATTATATAAATTCTACATAAACTCCTTTACTTTTAATCAAGCTAACAGATCATGAAATCATGGAAATTAACACTCGAGAATGATGGGATTCAATATTATAAATTGCAAAATAGAACCAAAATGAACTTAATGAAACATTAATGAATAAAATATATGTATATAAGGTTTTAATTTTTTTTAATTAATTTATTTAATTTGTTTATCTTGTACATTAATATATGGGTAGAATATGTTCACACATAATGTATGGATTTCCACATCTCAATAAAAGTTTTTTTGAGATACGCCTTATTCAACATAATTTCTTATGTATGATCTATTTATACTGAATATTGATGTATATTATCAGTAATAACATTATTTTATTGGTATTAAATGTAAAATTTTATGATTATTAATTCTGTGGAATATAATTCAATTGATTACAAAGTGCTTTGCATTTTCTACCTGAACCTCCATTTTCATTCAGGTTACTCTTATTCTCCACCTTACCCAATGAAATTGTTATTTATTAATATATAATAATCAAAAATAATTTTAAAATTATTATTTTTTACCTACCATAATACTTTTTTATTTTCTGGGGATTTATATGTTTTAAGAAGGATATTTCAAAAATTATTCTTGAAATTCAAGCCTAATTCTAGCAATTTCAAAAATTGATACCATTATAAGGGGGACTATAAAATATTTTTTCTATAAAACATTATCTTCCTAAAATAATTCATTATATTATGAAAAGAAATCTTACTTTACTTCTAGTTTTATTCTCAAATTTGGTTCAAATATCTCTTATTTTCAATGTAAAATTATATATATACCAAGAATTACAAGATGATTTTATTAGAGTTTATTAATAAATTTCAACACAATTTTTTATTATTATTTATTTTTGGGATTAATATATTATGGTATAATACACAAAATTTTATTTAATTCCTTATGATATGTTTGACTTTTTATGTGCTATATTAATACTATTCACCAATTTACTCTTAATAGGTAGTGTTTATGATTATTGTTTGAGGAAAGTAATTAACATTTCAACTGTTAGTTTTAATATGAATGAATATGTTGTTTATGTTTATTCCCATTCATATATGGAAATAATTAGAATCCGTATGTGATTGGTGGGGCCCACTATATCCCCTCAATGCATCGGTAGGTCTCAGGATACAAAGTACTGTTTTTTCACAAGGCCTTGACAAAATTATTATTTATTGTCCTGGAATGGGGACATGATGATAAGGTTATTATGTTCGGAAATATGCATTCCATCATTAAGAAACTAGTAATTTAGTTTTCATGAGGCAATTCAACTAGTAAAATACCCTTGATTATGATTTATTATGTCATGATTTATTCAACATGTATTTATTCCGTAATATGTTCATGTTTATTTCAAAAGGCATGTGTTTTTAGTGATTCACCTGGAATAATATTTTTTCTAATATCTTCTATTGAATTTCTTACCCTTATAGGGAATTTGATCTCACCACTTTCATATGTTCCATTTTCCATGTACACAAAGTGGCATAGTATTAATGACATGTAGGGTTAATCTTTGAGTAATGATGGTTGTCAAAGGAATTTTTATATTGTATTTTTTTTAAAGTTGTAATGTTAATCTTAGGTATGTATATGGATTTCTAAAACTACTAAACTATTAATTCTATTAGTATATGACATTCTTGTAAATAGAAAATTATAATTATTTAAGGCATTGGATCTAAGAAATTGGGGTCAGGTCATTAAATTACATAAGGAGATGCCTCCAGAGAATGGTTTCATTATGCCTACCTACAAGAAACGTGATTCCACAAAGTGATGGAGCGAAATAATATCACAGGCCAAGCATTATCAGTGTATTGTTTGGGTAGAATTCACAAGAAATTTTTACAACAAATTATTTCTACAAACTTTGAGAATGTAACATGTCGTGCAATTAATTTATCTTCAGTAGGGAACTAGGGTTGTGATTGAGTATTTGGCTCACTTGATAGAGATTCATAATTTTTTAATGATTCTAAATCATGATGAGTTGACATATATGAGGAATTTAGAGGATGGGAATGGGTACAATCTTTGATTTTTCCTTAACATATTATAGTTTTATATGATTCAAATTTAAGATTATAAAGTGGTTATTATATAACAGAATCTGAGAAAAGATGGAAATGTGAGGCCTGGAAGTTTATTTCCAAGGTAGGTCAATGGGTAATCTGGAAGCATAATGAAATTTTTTAAAGTTAATGTGGGTGTAGTAACATCCTAGGGAAAATTTTTTGGTATTTCATCGGTGAGGAAATAAATTCTACAAGAAGCCATTGTTCATGAGGTACCTGCTCACGTGTTGATCATACTGCATGATGGGCCACCTTTATCACTTTTTCAAATATTAAACTCCATCTTCAAGTGATACATGAACTATATAAACACTACTGTCATATATATTATTATTGAATCCACATTATTCTAGGAGTTTCTGTTCTATGAGATGATCAAGTTGAAGTGGTAATTTTTCTGCATGATGTAGTTAGGCAATAGAGCTTCAACATCAAAAGTGCTGGCCTTCCAAGTGTAGTTAGGTAGAATTTAATGGTTCTAAATGATTATATATTTATTTGTTCTAGCCTATGCATGAAGAGAAGAGTTTAGGGTTATCTAAAATATGAGGTCTAAATTTAGTAACATCTATAATTGTTTCTTCCATTTTTAAACAACCTCATTATAGTCCGTTATATGTAATATCTTTATAGAATGTCTGGGCCTTGAAATTGAGTACATTTGTGGATTTATATCTACAAAAATGACTTTATGTTTCATATCAATGTGAATACAACAGTTCTAGGAGTTCCCACATGAAATATGTGCGTATGATTTCTTATGTAGTTAGTTCATCCTCAATATGATTGGCTTCAACATCATTATCAAAATAAATAGGAATGTACCTTATTATTCCCATGTGGAATTATACCACAAATGGGAGTCTTTTACAACACCTTTGGGATGAACATTTATTCATAAGTGATAATGGGATATCATGGAAATTGATTTTGGCAGAAGAATACTGGGATTGGAAGAGTGATAGTCCATATTAAGATTCTCTTAATGATTGATCAAGGTATGTAGTTTGTGAAATAACCTATTTTTTTATTTTCTAGAGGATGCTTTTTCTAATGATTTCTTGGTCTTACATCATAAGGTAGAGTTTCAATTCAATATTTATCTTTTCCACGGTGTGGAACCAGTTTCCATTCCTATATATATTATACTAATAATTATTAAATATCATAATATAAAATTTGATGATCTAGTGAAAAATGGTTCTATCAAGCCCAAAAAATCGTTATGGGGTTTTCCAATCCTTTTCACATAGATGGTAGACAATACCATCATATAGTCCATGGATTTTGACCCATTGAAGAATATTTTATAGTAAATTCAGTGTCCACCACCTCATATTAACATCCTCTTTGACTAGTTATGAGGAGAAATAATAATATCCATGATCAATTTGTGGTTTTTGTGCATTAATATGCACGTGATACCATCAAACATAATGAATTCAGATTTTCAAAATTTTTATGTCTTATATATGTATTTTTTTCATTTCCTTTAGACTGATGAACATGTATCCAATACTAATGGATATAGTAAAGTGTTTTTCCCACCTATATCATGAACACAATGTGGTGGTATTCTTAGATTACATATTTGTGTTTTATCTCACCAAATAAGACCATAAAAATCACCTTAAGATCATTCTTAATGGACTATGATTTCAATAGAAAAATTTTATTCTCAATAAATTTCACATTGAAATTAGTAATGTTAACTTATTAGGTCATATAATACTAGAATCAGACATATTTGTTGACCTAGAGTAGTTTCATACCATTGGTTTCTAGTACGTAGCCAAGAATATATTTAAGAAACACAATTTATTTGGGTGTTATAGATATTTTGGGAATTTGATCATTGATTTATCCTTCATATCAGTGAAAATTATGGTCTTCATTAAGAAGGGATTGAAATTCATGTAGTCTAATTATTTTGGGGAATCAAGTCTGATGTTATGGGGAAGACATTCTTCAACACAGATCTGGATTTAACCTGATCTAGAAATAATATATATATTTTACTATGATGCCTTAGGAATATATATAAGAGATGTTTTTATGTATGGTGATTTTGTTGTCGAATTTGTGTCCCACCATTAGAGATCTCGAAAAAGGAATTACCCTATAAATGACTAATATCTTACTGATGTGGTCAATTCCATATGCTGTTGGTGGAACTATATATTCTAGGAGTATTTTGTTCTTTACATAGACTAATAACATTAAAATAAATTTCCACACAATTATACATGAATATGAGGCATCATTGGTGGGTTGAATACCTTTAGTACATTGACATTATGATTTATTATACATTTAGTAAAGGTAATTTTGTGGCCAATACCTAGATTCGGAAAACCTAGAAACATGACTTTCAAATGTCTACGGGAGAGTGGTAGCTGATGGATTTGATTTTTCAGATGCTTCTAGAGGATTAAGAATGTAATTAGAAACTAGTTTTAAAAACTATTTACATGAAATCCTCAAATATATATCAGGTGCAGTTTAGTTAGGTATTAGATATTGATGGCCTCATCCTAATGAAATGTGTCTTGGATAAAATCCCACCTCCTTGTTAGGATGTTGATGAGAATGAGATCATACACTTCATTGGGTATTTGTTCATGAATTCTAATATATGGGAATACTTTTTGAAAAAATTTCATGAATATGATTTATCAGTTCATCATGGTATTATAAATATGTAGAGAAATATATGATGTTAGAATTGGTGGATAGGTATGAAGAGGAAAGATTATTACTTTATCCCATGGTTCCCCACATATTAAAAGGTGAATCCAGAACAATGGTATCCTTTTGAGATATTACATCCCCTCTCCATTCCTATGTGGAATTGTAATAACGGCATAATGGATTTCATGATGTGATAGATGCGATATTTTAAAGGTAGGGATTCGGTGTGGGTGATCAGAGACATATTAACCAATGTGGCATACCACTTACCAATCTAAGAGCCGTACTCTATTGATGATCTAGAATGTCTACATATTTTGGAGATAGTTTGATTCATGTTGTACTGTGTTATATAATTTGAGACCATGATGTGTTCTTTAATTCATGATTATTTCAATGGTTACAAAAGGAGCTCAGTTAACATGTACCATTGAGTACAATATGTCACCCCAGACTAACAAGAAGTCCAACATGATGATACTTGTAATATATGACATGCATCAAATATGTATACTTGTTATTTTTGGATTTCATTGGAAATGACTATAACTCATATTGAGTTATACTATAATAAAATCATTAATATTATGATTCAAATTGGTTTGTATGTCTCCCTGTATGGTAGTTTGAGCTATTAACATATTTTTTGGTTAATGGATTGTGAGGAAGTGCTATTAGGTCGTCATCTCATTCAGGATACATTAGAGAAATTCTAGATGATTTATAATTATATTTATATAACTCAATACAATATTTTGTCACATAAAAATTATCTCTATAGACCTTTAGAGTTCCCAGTGTGTCATCATGTATTTAGAAATGTATCACTAGTATTAGGTCCATGATGAATTTAGAGATCTGGGGTGTTATTAATTAATTATATCAGGCCATTAATGATAATTTAATTATTTTGATCAATATAATATCAATTATTATTACCCCATAAGTACCACACCATTAATTATTTCTTTCATGTATAACACATTCTATATTTTAATGTTGAACGACATCATTAATTTGAGAAAAAATGATATTGATTTGTAGGCATATGTTTCCTTTGAGGACCATCTCATACAAATCATTGATTGTAGAATTATGTCTCTATATGATATGTTATATCCAATGTACTGGGGTCTATGGAATCAGAGTTGTGTTTCAGATGAGACCCTATAGTAGTATAATGATATACATATATAGTGTTAAGAACTATTTAAATTTTATGTTTCATGATAGAGTTAATATTTTAATTATTATTTATATGTTTTTTAATGATTTAATCCCTCCCAATTATTCAATGTGAGTGTATTTGCATCATTTATGTGTTTTTGGTGTATTTTGGGCTTAAATGTGAAAATGGGGTAATTCTGTAAAATTGTCAGTTTCATATAGCTTCTGTTTTTCGGGAATAAATTTTATAATATGGGTCCAATTTAAGTGAATCTATTTTGTTGGATTTCTATAATTGTGGGCTTAAAATTTTCATTCTGGACCAATACCCAATTCGAAATCCAATGGTGAAGAAAATTCAATCAAGTGGAGAAATCAGTTTGGAAGGCATAATGGAACCCACTCCATTAAATATGAAATATCTCCCTCATCCGACCTTATAATGAGGTTATTCAAGCTGTTTTCGACATAGGCCTTCAAAATGATGGTTCAAATTAAATTTCATAAATTATTGATCTCATTAATGCATCCTTTTGGCGCGTCCAAGTGGAGTGGGTGAAACAGTGTTTGGCGGCCCGAAAATTAATGGTCATTGATTCAGTCATATCGTTCTTTACACCTGTCCAATGACTCTCAAATTTTGAGCGTCGATATAAAACTTCATTCCAAACATTCTATAAGAAGGGACCTCAGTGAGTTTCGGCAGGATGGTGGGAATAACAGAGGCAATCTTCTGGAGGATAGATTCTGGAGGATCAAATTTCTGTTCTTTCTTTTCTTTGTTTTACACTTCTTAGTCTTGTAATGTGTTCTTCTTTCCCCTTAGTAAAAATTACCCTTACCATGGTGGGGTAAAATTCTCTGTGATTGGGGAAGGATAGGTTTTCCATATTGTATTTCATGAGTTCCTACTATTAATGTTTTAAAATCTTCTTTTCTCTTCTGCGAATCTGTTTCAATTTATTATAACAATTTTTATTATCATGTACGATTGTATCTGATTTTATATTCTCTTGTTCAGTTATATTTGGTCAATGATCAATATCTCCCTCCACTAGGTTCTGGTTTATAAACAGTGGAATAGACTGGGATTTAGTGGTGTAGTACTTGGTGATCACCGGTACGTGTGTGAGGAGTAGTGAATGTTCTTGATTACTTGGGATAATCAAGACCTGATTGGGAATTGCCTAAGATAATTGGGGGTATTTTATACAACTCTATTACACATTGAAAGGAGTTTATACCAACCTAAGATTTTATTAAGGTTTATTCTCACATTTTTAATTGACCAAGGGAGTGAGAAGAAATGATTGTGGATTCTCACTCTTAACGATTTAGCAGTGGAGAATTGGGTAAAATGAACAATGATAGAATTACAATTGGAAAACTAACCCTAACCTGATCACCATTTCATATCACTGATTTAGATCACATCATTTGTCAATTTGTTTCATAACTTTCACTTATTTACTATAATTTATTTAGTTTCTTTCTTGTATTTTTTAAATCAATCAATTTCTAAAAACAACCTCACTTCTTTCTATTTTAATGTGACAGCTTAATTGTTGTTCACTTCTCTCAAGAGACAACCTAGGTATTCCATTATAATACATTTTAACATAGGTTATATTTGTTTCTGACACACCCAATGACAGGCACGTGTCAAAACATGGCGTCGTTTCTGGGGAGGTAGCGCCAACATTTCTTTTCTTTTCTTTTATCTCTTTTCATCTTTTCTCTTCAAAATTGCATGACTCGAACCTCAAAAACTGAACCTTTACCCATAGATCCTGAAATTGAAATAACCTTGTTGAATAGACTTGGAAACATTAATTTCGAATCTGAATTTGAGGAATTTCCCCTTGCAGACTCTAGTGAAACTTCAAGTGTTCACTCTGAGCCTGTCATCATGGATGAAAATCAAAACCAAACACTTAGAGACCTCTGTGCACCACAATTCCTTAATCAAAACAATCAACATGTCATGCAAGTGTTACAAAATTATTTTGAAATGAATCCTAACATGATTCCTTTTCTTCCAATGTTTCATGGTTTGGCAGTTGAAGATCCAAACAAACACATTAAAGAGTTCACACATGTTTGCTCAACTTTCAGACCCTGTGGAATTTCCAAGGAGTAGGTAAAGTGGAAGGAATTTCCGTTTTCATTGGATGGAGCTGCTAAAGAATGGTTGTACGACCTACAACCAGGAGACGTACATGACTGGAATGACATAGTAAGATGTTTTATGCAAATATTCTTCCCCACCTCTAGAAGCACATCCATTCGGAAGGAAATCTATGTCATACGACAATCATCTGGAGAAACCCTTTACGAGTACTGGGAGAGATTTAAGAAGCTATGTGCTGGCTGTCCACATAAAGCCATTATGGAACACCACTTTCTTGTATTCTTCTATCAAGGACTACTGGACAATGATAGAATCCTTCTTGATGCATCATCTGGAGGTGCCTAGATTGACAAGTTACCAGAAGAATCCAAGGGCTTGATTGAGAAGATTTCCCAAAACTCGTAGCAATTTGGAACAAGAGGTATTGGAACAAGAGGTATCCATGAGGTACGCACTTCTCATCCATCACCTTTATTAAGAACTAAGATTTAAGAGCTTACTAGTTTGGTGAGACAGATGTCCATGAAGCAAGTCAGTGACCAACAGGCACCAGCTAAGGTATGTGGTTTATCCTCATCACCTGATCATTTTACTGACTAATGTTCTGAAATACAGGGAATGGAAACATGTGCAGCAGCCTTTCAGCCAAGGAAAATCCAGAAAAATCAAGGATGGAGAGAGCCTAACCAAGTCCAATATGGATTTGGAAATCAACAGAATCAAGCTAGGCCCCCATACCAAAATCAGTTTCAAAACCAACCCCCATTCCAGAATCAATACTAGAACCCTCCACCATTTCAACAAAAGCAGTATTATAATAAGCCTTCATACCAAAAACCAACCAATATCCAAAGAACCTATGAGAAACGATCCACTAGTGTCCAACCTCCAATTCAAAACCAAAAAAATCTGAGTTTGAAGGACTGAAAGACATTGTTAAATATTTGTCCAACAAGTTTGAGAGTCTCATGGACTTTCTGACCAAAAATCTAGGTAAACTCCCTTCCCAAACAGTCCCAAACCCAAAAGATAATGTTAGTATTATAACTACAGGAAGTGGAAAAGAACTCCAACCACCATCCACCATTGAACCTGGAACAAGAAAAACTGATCTAGGTGAGAATGAAGTTAGAAATGATGAAAATTCTGTGAAAATGCATCTAGAAGAAGATAAGAAAGAGGAGGATGATAATGATAGGCCAAGAAGGAAGAAACAAGAAACACAATTTCAAAGGAAACAAAGGGAGAATAAATATATACCACCACCATTTCCATCAAGGATGATTGAATCAAAGAGGTTACAAGAAGAAGCACTGCAAAAAGAAATTTTGGACACCTTCCAGAAAGTGGAAATCAACATACCTCTGCTTGAAGCACTCAATAAAATTCCAAAGTATGCTATGTTTTTTAAGTATCTTTGCACCAAGAAAATAAGACATCAAGGGAATGAGAGGATCAATTGGGGAAGAAGCGTCTCAGCCCTTATCACACCAAAATTTCCAACCAAATGTCAAGATCCAGGGAAGTTTTATATTCCATGCACCATTGGTTCATTAAATTTCACTAATGCTTTGTGCGATTTAGGTGCATCAATTAATGTATTGCCTCACATAGTATATACTTCTTTGCAGATGGGAGACTTGAAGCCCACAAGAGTGGTGGTCCAGCTTGCAAATAGATCCAAAGTATTCCCAGCAGGAGTTCTGGAGGATGTCCTGGTAAAAGTCAAAGATCTTTTATTCCCTGCTGACTTTTATGCGTTGAATATGGAAGATGATAGGATCCCATCACACTCACCCATCATTTTGGGGAGACCATTCTTAAAGATGGCAAAAACCATCATCAATGTCCATGAAGGGACACTTACCATGGAGTTTGGAGAGATAGCACTCTCCACTTCAATATTTTTGAATCCATGAGGCACCGATCAGATGATCATTCACTCTTCGCACTCTCCCATGAAGATGACATAGAACCAATTGAAGAATCAGGTAGATTTTATGAATTCTTATCATTAGGAGAGAATTTTTCCATTAAAGATATCCCTGAACATATGGATTCCCAAACTCTTGGAGGTTCTGATTTCCTATTTGAAGAAGAGGTAAAATCTGATTTCTTTGATAATTTGTTAAATGATGATGAAGATGATATGATTTCTTGTGTGCATGATGTCAATCCATTTGATGTTGAGATCCTCAATTTAGTTTCATCTCTTGATCATCCTCTTGATCTAGAATTAAAACCACTCCCCGCTGATTTAAAATATGTTTACCTTATGGAGGGGGAGAAATTACCAGTAATAATTGCTAATAATCTATCTGAAACTCAAGAAAAATCATTTATTGATCTTCTGAGAGATAATGTCCAAGCAATAGGGTGGATCTTAGGTGATATCCCAGGAATAAACCCAAAAATTTGCTTACATAGAATTTTTCTTGAGGGAGATTCCATACCTGTCAGACAACCCCAAAGGAGGTTGAACCCTACCCTGATGGAGGTTGTGAAAAAAGAGATTGAGAAGTTATTAGAAGTAGGGATCATCTATCCCATATCATATTCACAATGGGTTAGCCCCATCCATGTAGTCCCAGAGAAAACTGGCCTAACAATTGTGAGGAATGAAAAGAATGAATTAGTCCCTGTGAGAATTCAGAATAGCTGGAGAGTATGCATCGATTTTAGGAAGCTGAATCAGGTCACTCAAAAAGATCATTTCCCTATCCCGTTTATTGACCAGATGTTAGAGATATTGGTAGGGAGAACTCATTATTGCTTTTTGGATGGATTTTCAGGTTATTTTCAGGTACCCATTGCCCCTGAGGATCAAGAGAAGACTACCTTTACTTGTCTTTTTGGTACTATTGCATACTAAAGGATGCCATTTGGATTGTGTAATACTCCAGGTACATTTCAGAGGTGTATGGTAAGTATATTTTCTGATCACATTGAAGATTTCTTGGAGGTTTTCTTGGATGACTTCACAGTTTTTGGAAATTCATTTGACCATTGTTTGAAAAATCTGGAAAAAGTTTTGAAAACGTGCATTGAAAAGAACCTTGTTTTGAATTTTGAAAAGTGTCATTTTATGGTCGAGAGAGGAATTGTTCTTGGGCATGTCATTTAACAGAAAGGCATTGAGGATGATAAATAAAAAATTGAAGTAATAAATTCTTTGCCTTACCCAACTTGTGTGAAACATGTTAGATCATTTTTAGGTCATGCAGGATTCTACATGAGGTTTATAAAAGATTTCAGTAAGATTTCTCTCCCTCTATCTAGATTACTTTTGAATGATTCTGATTTTTATTTCAATGGTTCATGTAGGGAAGCATTTGATGAGTTGAAGAAGAGATTGATTACACCACCAGTGATGCAGCCACCAAATTGGGAAGAACCATTTGGGCTACTTTGTGATGCTTCAAACCAAGCAGTTGGAGTTTCCCTTTCTCAGCGAATTGAGGGAAGGCCACAAGTCATTGCATATATCTCGAAAAACTTAGATGAAGCCAAATTCAACTACACAACAACAGAAAAATAGTTTTTAGCAGTTGTTTTTGCTTTAGAATGTTTTAGATCGTATCTTCTTGGAACTAATGTCATTGTTTTTTCTGGTCATGCAGCTCTTAGGTACTTGATGAAGAAGGCTGAAGCAAAACTGAGGCTAGTGAGATGGATGCTACTACTACAGGATTTCAACATAGAAATCAATGATAAGAAGGGATCTGAGAACCAAGTGGTTGATCACTTAAGTAGACTACCCAACACCGCTGAAGTTGAAATTCCAGACACTGAACCACTAAATGATCGCCGTCCAGGGGAGAAGTTGTACTTGATTGAAGGAGAAGTACCATGGTATGCTGACATGGTCAATTATCTGGTAGCTTCTCAGGTCCCATATCATTTAAATTCTCACCAAATTCACAAATTAAAATCTGAATCTAAATATTACATTTGGGATGATCCATTTCTTTGGAAGATTTGCAATGACCAAATTATCAGAATATGTTTTCCTAAAAAAGAAATTGAATCAGTCTTTAGGTTTTTTCACACATTAGATTGTGGAGGACACTTTGGACCTCAATGGACAGCGAGGAAGTTTTTAGAATCTGGACATTATTGGCCAACACTTTTCAAATATTCTCATGAATTTTGTAAATAGTGTGAAAAATGTCAGTTTACAGGAAATATTTCAAAGAGACAAGAAATATCCCAAAATCCACTTATTTTTTTTGAAATATTTGAAGTTTGGGGGATATATTTTATGGGACCTTTCCCAATGTCATTTGGAAATTCTTATATTCTTCTTGCTGTTGATTATGTTTCCAAATGGGTGGAAGCAAAAGCCACCAGAACTGACAATGCTAAAGTTGTTTGTGATTTTGTCTGGGCTAACTTATTTTGTAGGTTTGGAGTTCCTAGAGCCATCATTGGTGATCAAGGGACTCACTTTTTTAATTTGAGAATGGCGGCTTTGTTGAAAATGTATGGGGTGCATCATAAAACATCAACTCCCTATCATCCACAGACTAATGGGAAAGCAGAAGTGTCCAATAGGGAAATCAAAGGAATTTTGGAAAAGACTGTTAATCCAAATAGGAAGGATTGGAGACAAAGGTTAGAAGACACATTATGGGCTTACAGGACAGCCTACAAAACTCCAATTGGAATGAGTCCATATAGGCTGATTTATGGGAAACGTTTTCACCTACCTGTGGAATTGGAACGTAAGGCATACTGGGCTGTGAGGAAGATGAATCTGGATCTTGAATGTGTTGGGAAAGTGAGAAGATTTCAATTACAGGAGTTGGAAGAAATTTGAAGGGAAGCATTTGAAAATTCCAGGATTTACAATGAGTGAACAAGAGAGGCTCATGACAAACTGATCCAACCAAAGGACTTCCATCCAGGAGACAAAGTGTTGTTATTTAATTCAAGACTCAAGCTGATACTAGGTAAACATCGTTCCAGGTGGGAAGGTCCATTTATAGTTACTCATGTATATCCTTTTGGTGTTGTGCAGATTGTGAAGGATGGAGTGAAGGATCCATTCAATGTTAATGGGCACAGATTGAAGAAATTCCTTGGGACCATGCCATCAAAGCCAATGGAGGAGATCACACTCCTCCAAACTGTTTATCAGTAAACTCCATCAGTTCGTACCTCTCCTTTATATTTTCATGATTTTTGTGATTCAATTTCCAAAATTATTAAATGTTAAATACATTTGAATGAATTGTAGACACTGCATAATTTAAGTGTGGGGGAGGGAACCTTTGTAGTGTAGGATTTTTATGTGTTATTTGTTTTCCCATTTGTTTTAAAAAAACATGTGAGTGTTTAAAATTTTGTGTGTTTATTTTTCAATTTTTGTGTGTTTTTGAAACTTTTGAGCTAAAATAATTATCATTGATATTTTTGAAACCCATATCCATGAGTGAAATAATTTATTCCATGAAACTGAGCCTAAATGAATGCTGAAAATGACATTGTTTCAAGCTCAATTCATTGGAAATTTCTTGAAAAATACTCTGTTTTTTGAATCCTATGACACATATCACTATCTTTATATTTGAAATCACATTCCCGTGAGGCTTCTGAACCTATTATTTTCATATTATTTACATTCACCTCACTTCTTGAGAGAACCAAATCAAGCTTGATTTAACCAGAATTTTATTTATTCCTGTCAAAACATGAGGGTTTGAGGTACTTGTGTTTTAAATGATTGAGGCATTTCTTTGGTTTGAAATCCCCCTATTCCAGATAATCCCTTTCATAATGTCCTACCTTGAACATTTAATCCTTGTAGCCCATAGAAGCCATGAAAATCCTTTTAGGTTCGCCACATTACAAGCCAATATTCCCTATCCAACCTGCTCTTGAAGTGAAATTGCAGGATCTATTTGAACATAAGTGTGGGGGGAAGATGTCTTGTATTGTACTACCTTATTTGGGGATACTTTGGGTGAATTTTTTTTGAAGAGATGTTATTTCTTCTGAAAAAAAATCATTCTGCTGAAAGCTGTGCCTTTCTAGAGCTTTCATGATGAGAGAAGCTGTGCCTTTGTAGAGCTTCTAATGTAAAAAGGATGTTGTGCCTTTGGTGGAGCTTTCAATAATTATTATATTTGAGAAGATTGACATGTTTTCTGCTGAAATTATGAACTATGAGAAAATTCCTTGATATTCCATGTAGAAGGAGTTTTCTTCTAAGGGGAGTGAAGAGAAGACCATACTTTTGTGAAAATTAGAGTAATGCAATTTTGCTTCAAAAAGAGCCAAGCCCAATTCATTCAACCTCATAATTTTCACATATAAATCCTACCAACCTAAAGCCATAGAACAACCTTAACAATTCCTCATGATAAACATATGTCCTTGACTCACATCGGGTGGAGATGTAGGAATTTATCAAGCCTATTGTGACCCTTGTATGAGTTTGGATGAGAAAGACATTGCTAAAAAATTGAGATTTTTGTAATGAGAGATAATGAAAGTTAGGTAAGTGTTTTGTGTGTATGGGAGGAGAAATGAAGAGTAAATTTATTTAATGATACTAAATTAATAACATGAAATAATAGAGTTTGGGGAGGCATGATATATTTTGTTTCTTGTTTTCAAATTAGTGGATCTCATGGATATGTGTTTTGAATTTACTTTGAATTTATTTTGATTCTGACTTGTCCAGGAGTCCAAGTGATAAGTGTGGGGGAATTGATAGAGTTAATATGTTCATTATTATTTATATTTTTTCAATGATTTAATCCCTCCCAATTATTCAATGTGAGTGTATTTGCATCATTTATGTGTTTTTGGTGTATTTTGGGATTAAATGTGAAAATGGGGTAATTCTGTAAAATTGTCAATTTTATATAGATTCTTTTTTTCAGGAATAACTTTTATAATATGGGTCCAATTTAATTGAATCTTTTTTTAGGATTCCTATACTTGTCGGCTTAAAATGTTCCAGCTGGACCAAGACCCAATTCGAAACCCAATGGTGCCGAAAATTCATTAATGCATCCTTTTGGCATGTCCAATTGAAGTGGGTGAAACAGTGTTTGGAGGCCAGAAAAGTAATGGTCATTGATTCGGGCATATATTTCTTTACACCTGTCCAATGACTCCCAAATTTTTAGGGTCGATAGAAAACTTTATTTAAAACATTCTATAAGAAGGTACCTTAGTGTGTTTCGGCCGGATGGTGGGAAGAACAGAGGAAATCTTCTGGAGGATAGATTCTGGAGGATCAAATTTCTGTTCTTTCTTTTCTTTGTTTTACACTTCTTAGTCTTGTAATGTGTTCTTCTTTCCCCTTAGTAAAAATTACCCTTACCATGGTGGGGTAAAATTCTATGTGATTGGGGAAGGAGAGGTTTTCCATATTGTATTTCATGAGTTCCTTCTATTAATGTTTTAAAATCTTCTTTTCTCTTCTGCGAATCTGTTTCAATTTATTATAACAGTTTTTATTATCATGTACGATTGTATCTGATTTTATATTCTCTTGTTCAGTTATATTTGGTCAATGATCAATATCTCCCTCCACTAGGTTCTGGTTTATAACCAGTGGAATAGACCGAGATTTCGTGGTGTAGTAATCGGTGATCACTGGTACGTGTGTGAGGAGTAGTGAATGTTCTTGATTACTTGGGAGAAAGAAGAGCTGATTGGGAATTGCCTAAGATAATTGGGGGTATTTTCTACAACTCTATTACACATTGGAAGGAGAGTAGACCAACCTAATATTTTAGTAAGGTTTATTCTCACATTTTTAATTGACCAAGGGAGTGAGAAGAAACGATTGTGGATTCTCACTCTTAACGATTTAGCAGAGGAGAATTGGGTAAAATGAACAATGATAGAATTACAATAGGAAAACTGACCCTAACCTGATCACCATTTCATATCACTGATTTAGATCAAATAATTTGTCAATTTGTTTCAAAACATTCACTTAATTACTTTACTTTATTTATTTTCTTTCTTTTATTTTCTAAATCAAACAATTTCTAAAAACAACCTCACTTCTTTCTATTTTAAGGTGACATCTTAATTGTTGTGCACTCCACTCTGGATACAACCTAGGTAATCCACTATAATACATTTTAACATAGGTTATATTTGTTTTTTCCACACCCCATGACAGGAACGTGTCATTTTACCACCCTAAAAATAGAAACACATTGAAGTTTATTCCTATGCAATGGAGGTTGTAATGTCACATTTTTTCTCGAAGATAAAACCAATTTATTTTTTATTTTAATTATTCAGATTTACATTAATAATTTTTCCAAAGGGATTCATGGATCTCTTGGTGGCATATGAGGCTTGTTCAGAGCGTAGATACTGGAGATTTGAAGAAGTTGACTGGGCCACATAGTTTATCTCAATATACCGGTTGAGAGGGTGGGGGTATTGTGGGACACATAATTTTTCACCAATCATGTTACCACATGAAAAGGCATGTTTGAGGTTTCTATATTTTTTTGAATTTTTTCATTCACATGTTTGGCACATGGTATAGAAAAACATGGATCCAAACTATGTGCCCATTCCCATTAGGATGAGATTTTAATTTTCCACAGACATATTTTTAAATCATAAAACCATATTTATCTTTTTCTCTAGTAGATTCATCATCCCCCAATAATCCTATTCTGCTTCAAAATAATCGGATCATGGAACCTCTCAAATGCGGTCACCAAATATCTCACCATTGGAAGTATCATAATGTTTGAGGTATGATCTACAATCCTCTTACTTTTATTCTTTATTTCTTCTCCCACCAATTGCATTATTTTGGTGTTACTTCATTTTCCATGTTTTTAGGAAATTCCATTATTTATAGATATCAATTTAATTGAATCAATTATGGGGATTATGATGGATGATTTTTGATATAATAACTAATTGTAGGTGGTCTACATACTTTCCCAATGTTTTGTGATGTTCTATATGGTGTATTGTTATTCCTCATGCCAGAAACATTTGGAGAATACTCTAACACGATAAATAAATTAATATATTTTCTCCCATTTATTTTGTGAGTACAGGGAGTGGAGAGTCATCTTTTATTTTTTCTCCTTGAATTATTCCACCCCAATGGATGATCTATCTCTTTATGGCCTTAATTCACTTTTCCCATATTGTTTAATAACCTCTTGTGGTAAATGTGTTGAAATTTTAATTGATTCTAAAATTAATGATTTTGGATGAGATGAATGGTAGTCCCCATATTAATAAATCAAAATAATACTTACATACATAGGAATTACATAATTTTAATATAATTTATCATAAATTAAACACACACACACATTATTACAACACCATATAACATAACTGGGATAAATTCACATTACAGTCCTGTCAATCTCATAAGATATAAATCATTAACCTATACATCGGAGAGTGATATAGGTACCACCCATCACATACTGAAAACTATACATATTTTCCCTTAAAAAATATAAAAAAATAATCATATTAAACCCCAAGGAATTAAATGTTTCCATAAACATCATTAAATCATACAATTACCCATGGGAATTAATTGGGTTTTGAAAATATAATGCCATCAATATCATAAATCAATAATATGATGAATGTGGATAAAATATTAGAAAACATGCCCTGTAAATAATGTATTATATAAATAATATTTTCATATATGGAAACAAATATTGAGAGGTTACATGAAAATATTTATTGGGGAAAATATCTTTTCTTTTATGAATTTTTTTTTCATCCATTATGTTTATTAAAAACATAAATGAAAAAAAATATTATTGAAAATAATCAAGTATGATTTTAAGGAATTATTAAAGAATTAATGTTTTATGGAACTGTAATAATAAATTCACACCATATAATTTTGAATGAACAGCCCTTTTGCAATTTTTCTTGAAAATTCAAAAATTATTGGGTTGGGAAAATGAAAAAAATGATTCATTTGGAGCTATTTAGTAAAAAATTACTAATGGAAATAAATAACCTTAATTATTTTTATAATAATAAAAAATATAATTTAAAATAATTTTTTATAAAACAATTTTAATTAAGATAAATATTCTCCCCTTGAAAATTACATATAAACAATCTCAAATCATAATGATATTGGGAAATTTACCCTTAACTTTGGCCGACTTTTCATTATATATATAAAATCTTCGTGTGTAAGGATTTAAATAATTTTATTAATTTATAATAGAATAATGTTTTTACATATTATATCATATATGTTCCCATAATAACATCTTATAACTTGTTTTTTTAATAATATTTCATTATTTTCATTATTTTTGGTGTTAACAGCTTCATTTTTCAATGAATGGTTTGTTGTATAATCCTTGTTCCTAATAATATGATATATTGAATTATTTTAAAGAATCATATTAAGGTAATATAAATCATATTTATGGTTTATATAAATATATATAATCATTATTCAATAGTCAACGTGGAAAATTAATATAATCACAACATGGAGATGTTTGGTCACATGTACAGACAAGAGATGATATCATTTCCTTAATAGTATATGGTTAAGTAGGATGATGGTGTATATATTTTTATAGAATAAATGTCTATTTGTAATTATTTTATATTTCTAATATTTATATCACTATATAAATCCTACTACATTTTGGATGAAGACTACATTACGTCATGATGAGTTGATAGTAAGTCGTATCTATACAAGAGGGGTTATTTAAATTATCTTAGGATAGATAAAAGGTGGAATTTTTCATAATAAATTTAATAACATATAATCATATATTTGATTTTTGAGTTTTTTTAATTTATAATTTAAATAGAACATGAAGAGTAATTAGAAGAGTAAATATTTTTTAATGTGTCAATGTGGATGATTATGTCATCTTTAATGAACATCTCTGATATCTATTCTTATAGACAATAGGGTTTATGTTTCTAGAAGGAAAAAACCTCAAGAATGTTTATAGAGAGTTTTAGAAGAGTTTTTGGCCAGCTATGTATTATCTATTAAGACTAAATGTTATGTGAATATATGGGGGAGGAGATGTCATTTTATAATTGATGTGAGGGGATCATTTAGAATTAACCAAAAGATTAAATTAAAATAATCTCATTTTAAATCAAAATTCCAAAAAATATCCATTGATTCAAAGATTATATAGGATATTTTCATAATATTGTTTCATGGTTTTGGCCTCGAAACGCCCAACAGCTCCGTATACTATGATTGATGGACCTGCTTTCCAAAAGAAAGCATTCGCCGGATGGTCTGACCAGAGACTCTTAAGAACTCACACTAGTCGAGAGGATAGGAATCCGGGCTCATCCCACCCTTTTGGGGACAATTATTGCATGTTCTGGGACTCTCTTATAGATTTAAGACGTATTCATATGATCACGAATCTTTAGTTTATACCCAAACATAGTATCCACGGATTTAACCCTGGTGGGAAATGGTCAACTGGATGAAAGGGGTTCAGAATCATTCAGGCCTGAGGTTTACCATATCTCATTGGATTAATGACCCCGAGGAGTTGGAACTCATTGAGGCGGCACTAGTAGTCGCATGGTGAACCGATGTGATGATAGTCGTATCGACCGATTGTTGGGCTTGAACCTCATGGAGGCTTCCTACGTACCCTGCCTAGGGGACACAGATCAAAGTCCACGTAGTTCACATTGGAGTGTCGTATAACCAACGTGAATGTGGACCCGGGGGTTAGAAGGTGGTCAGGCTTGAACCTCTTGGAGGCTTCCTACGTACCCTGCCGAGGATGGAGGGATAAAAGTTCTCGTAGTTCGCATATGCTTGGGGATTACACTCTGAGGAGGCCCAGAATGATGGATTGGGGCTTACACTCTGAGGAGGCCCATAATGATGGATTGGGTCTTACACTCTAAGGAGGCCCAAGGCGATGTCATGGTCGATGATCACTCTAAGCCCACACGAGTCATGCTCGGTGTTAGAAAAAAGTGTCAGCAAGGACCAGAGGATCACATCGCGAAAGGTGAGTCCATGCGAAGTGGAATGGGGCTTTCGAATGAGGGCAACCCTTGGTGACAAAGCGCAGTGGGAGAGGGAAATTGGGTGCTCCTGTGCCCGCCACCTCTCCTGCAGTACATGATGGATTCCTTCTGATGGGTATTTTACTACCCCCGAGGAGCCCTTAACATGTAGAGGGGCAGAAAGGGGACTCCCGTGCTTAGAATCCACACTACTGTGGGAATGTGAACCCAGGAATGCTTCAGGAATCCGCTCAAGGGTCGGGGAAACCCCATGGCCCCTATTTACTGTGGGTATGTGAACTCAAATGGCATGCTGGTGCGCCTAAGGGTTTCACCACATGGATCTGATGGCTCTGGTGGAGGCCATGGCTCGGGGACGATGAGTAGGACAATGAGGGAGTCATGAGAGATCGGGCCAGATCGGGAGGATCTTATGTGGCATGGGGAATGAGAACTCTGAAGGATTCGGAGAACCACACCAGGGTATGGGTGGTGGCGCCCTTCACGTAGGGATGCGCTATGCAGTTGGAGGGGCCGTTTGTGAACCAGGGTTGTCCGCAGAATGAGAGGTCAACTATGAACCAGGGTGGTCCATGAACGGAGAGGCTATCCGAAAACCAGGAGTGTCCGTAGATTTATTGGAATACCGCGAACCAGGAGGGTTCACAGCTTTGGGTTTGGTCCGTGTACTAGGTTGGCATGCGGAGGGTTCCACGTGAGCAGCGATGACCATGGATGACACCGGTCGGGGGTTCGTCGGTCGAGGTTTCGCCAGCGTTGGAGCATGCTATGCGGTGCGGCGGATCAGAAAAGAGGTATAAACTCCCTGGTCCGCAGGGAGTGCATCCGCGGAGGGGCTATCATGCAAGGGCTTCTCTTTTTGTTATTTTAATTTCTTAGTTCACCAAATTATTATGTGTTTTCAGTTCATTATTATTTCGTTCCTAGGTTCATACATGCTCTTGTTTGCGAACTGGAATATTCGAAATCCTAAGCCTTCATTCGAAATCCTTCCACGTGAATCTGAACGATCTCCTCTCCGTCTCCTTTCTACTTTCTCCGAATCTGAATCCCCTTTCCTTCCCCCCTCGGTAACCTTTTATAGTGTGGGGAAAATGATGTATCTGTGGTTAAATGACACCATTTGCAGAGGCCCATGACCGAATACCTGATTTACGGCTGACTTGGTCAATCCGTAATTCGTGGTGGGTATTGAGCGCTTCTCACCCCCCCCCCCGAACCGAACGAGGGGAGCACATTTCGGCCGTGGAGGGTTCCTCCTCCACTTACCGAATTAAAGCGGATGCGGTTCGGGCCGGATGACACAGGTCGCAGCCGGGGCGGTCCAGAATGGTGGACCGGGTTGGCGCCCGCCCAACTTCGCGCCCGTGGAGGATCTCCGCCTCAATTCTGCAAATGAAAACGGTCCACGGAGGGGAGGGGGACACTTCACGGAACCGGCCGTATATTTCTGACATTAGACCGGTCCGTGGACTGGTTCCTCCTTCTCCATCCTTAAGTATTGTCCACATTTTCCTATCCCTTTTTAGGGGAAATTGGGCAGAATCTTTCATCAGTTAATGTGGATCATCGTTCTCCTTTTCAGATTTTTCAGGACCCTAGAAATTCCCCCCCATCGGAATGGGGTCCGATTGGAACGAAGAGGAGGGAATTCCAATGAAGAGTGGTCCTGAAACTCAGGTGGTTCGCAGTAGAGAGGTGGACCCGGTAGGGGACAACGCCTGTAAATACAGAGGGCCCTTTCATTTGACTTCTTCCAGATTCTTCGTGGAACCATAGATTCTTTTGTGTGTGTGCTTGTCCCTTCACGAAACGCTTCATCCGTGAACTGGATTATACATCCACAAACCATTTCTCATTCGCTCCATTCTTCATCCGCATATCAACGACCCAGCCATGTAATAACACATTTAATTAATTAAAAACAATGTTACGATGACCCTTGTAGGAACTTGCCTTTCTGTTTTTGTGCTCCGCGGTTTCGATGCTCAGCGGACTAAAATATTTTGAAATTTAAAAGTTTCTAAGTGTTCCAAACTTAACTACTTAATCTCGAGATTAAAATCTCACGGAGCAACCTGGTCCTCGGTTTCCTGGCCAACTCTTATCAGGCCAGGGTTTTGCGGACTACTTTCGCAAAGGGATGGTTTCCAGGATGCTGACATCGTGAACCATCCATTGAGGTCTCCACGTGTACTTTGCTTATGAAGGCCCCTCAAATGATCCTTAGCCATATATTTGGTATTTTTTCTGAAATTTTTTTATTCAGGACTAACTGCTTGTTGGCTCTTGTCGTGTAGGGAGAAAATATGGCTCCCCCTCGTTCTGTCCCGAGGCCCGCTGCGGAGCCGCTCCCAATTTGTTAAAGGAGACGATTAGCTATGATTTGCAGAGTGGAGGGCATCCAAGAGGACCGTAGTCTGTCAATTATTCCTAACAATGGTGTCTTGAAAGACTTGCTCCCTCCCGAGTTCCTGGATTATCTACTATCAAATCGTCTTCGATTCATGGATTCGGTGTTCAAGATGATTTCCCTATTCCCCCCACATTCTCATGTCTTCCTTCTCCTTTCTTGGAAACACCTTCTAGGTGTATTCAGGTGAAACTTACCCAATCGGGGGAGATAGTTTCCGACTCTGAGCAGAAAGACGCCTTTATTTTGAGAGGCTTTGTTTCGAACCAAAGTTATTAGCATGCCAGAGAAATTTCTCAGGAAGCTATCTTCAAGAGTTACCCATCCCTTATCAACCTTTCTCAAGTAGATCCCGATGCGGGGTGGATTCCTAGGTGGGATCTTCGGTCTGGCGGGATCTTCTCAAATGACTAGGCATGGGCTTTCTGGGTCCATCATCACTGTCAGGAGTCTCCCGAATCACTGGAAGCGGTCATTTTATACACCGCAGTGTGGGCTTCCCAATTTTCTATTTACCCACCATCCTTGGTCTTGCCAGACCTAGTTAGTCACTAGTGACAAAGAACTAATACTTTCCACCTTGCCAATGGTGAAGTTGGCATTAGTCTGTGGGATATCCATCACTTGGGAGGACTCTCGATTATCGGTGAAATGTATGACGAATTTATTCTTGCTCCTGACGCATGGGATGATGTTGAAAAAGTTCCCTCACTGGCTAGGGATCTTCTGGTTATGGCAGAGTAGTCACTGGGTCAGGAATTCCATGGCCGCTCTCTTATTCCCTATAGTACCTGGATAGGGTTGTTTCTGAATACCACTGGTCTCGTTCTGAAGATCAAGGGCCCTAGGACTCATCCTTCTCAATAGTCACGATCCTCCCCAGGTTCCGACTGTGTGGTTCTGGAGGCGGGAGACTACCTTTCATGGGGTTACGAGGTGCGCCCCGGTGTGCCACCTATGCTCCGGGTGGAGGGTTTGTTTTCTATGTTCCTGATCAAGTGGCTATTCCCTTCTCGGGATATTAATCCTGGCATCTGGGAATGTACCATAATGATTGCAGTTGGGCTGGCAGAGGGCCGCCTGGTGAAATTGGTGGTTCCCACATTGGCTCGTATTTATGAAATGATGGGACACATGTAGAAGGGTGGTTCACCCTTCAGTCTGAGTGGCCCATTTCAATTTTTGTATGGCTAGGTAGTGGATCATTGTCGCTTTTATGAGTATCATCACAACACGGTCATCCCGCTTCCTACTTTTCGGCCTACACTGCTTAATATTGCTGGAGTTCGCCTGAAATACCTCAACACTAGTGAAGTCCTCAAGGTTCTGAGTGAATTTTCCTAGATTGCTTTCACTCCCTACCCCTCCCCATCTGGAATCTTAGTAAACAACCGCTGGAAGAGTTTGGAGGAGCATTCGAACATGATCTCTCTACGGGATGGATTTCTGTCAAAGTGAATCGACAGGGTTTCTCTGTGCGATCTGTATGCCCCGTATAATTTCTCTCTCCAGTTTGGGTGCATGAAAATACATGCTTCCCACCCCCTCCTCAGGCTAGAGGACTGCACCCTGTCATACTTTGTCAATGGTGGCTGATGCTGACACAGGAGGGATCTGACACGAGCATTCCCCTACCTGTCGTGGGGGCGGCCACCAGCCTATCCCTGGAGTATGCAATAGCGTGTGTAAAACACTATCCCTATGAGATACTAGGCAAGGTTGTCCGACAGGTTCCCAAATCAATAGGTACTACATCTGTTGAATCCACTTCACCTTCCTCATCAGCTCTAAGGGAGGATCGACTGATGGAACGCCGATCAAAGCAACTCAGGGGATTTTCCTCTCCCAACCCTGCGGTGGCGGAAGTTCAGAGAGGTCCATCCTTCATGGACGTGAATAAAGATTACCCTGTGGTTCCTAGTCCCAGCGAGACAATCTGTGAAGTTTTTCCAGTTGATATCGGGCCTAGAAACATGATCTGAAAGCCTGAACCGAGGATAGAGGCTCCAGTATTTCTGTCTTTGGAACCAACTTCTAGCGAGCACATGCCTGCACTGGTTTCAATGCCAGATTTCATTCCTGTGCCATCCAGTGTGGATACCAAATAATCCCATGTCATGGCAGATCACCGGGCGGTGCGTAGGTGGGCCTAGCCCTGGATTTGAGAGATCGTTTCCGAAACTCCTCCAGCTGAGATAGAAACTAAGAATGAATCACTTCGACAGCTCTTCCTGGTTTTGGGGTCCGGTGGCTTTGACTATCGGCCGATCCATTCTCTTGCTTTCCAATTCTTCATGGCCCATTAGGAAGCTTCCACTAGTGAACACAAAGTTGTTCACTTTGCTAATGCTCATTGTGGGACCCAATCCCTAGAAGAGGCCATGATACAGCTCCATCAGATGATATCACATGAGGTGATATCTCGAGATCAGGTGGTCGTCCTATCCTCCGAGTTGCATGAATGTGAAAAACGGGCAGCAATACTGAGGAATCAGTTGTCAGCTGTGACTGGTCATCTTAAAGCCAACAGAAAACGGATCGACAATCTCCAAACAACACTGGAGCGTACACGTCTGGTGGCTGAGGTTGAATCAAGAAAGAAGGTCGTGTTGGAATAGTCTTGCAATGACCTCTGCCGTAGGGTTTTTGATCTGGTGGAGAGAGAGAGTCAGGCTCCGTTATGACTATCAGATCCACTCTTGTACCCTCTGTGTTACTTACCCCTCTCCCTTTTTTTGTGACGTAGAGACCCTAGTTTGTGGAAATCCTCCCTTTTTGTTCGAACAAAATAAATTATCTTTTAATCACTTGTTGTTGTGAAATTTTAATATTACTTAAAACAATTTTTGTGTAAATTACAATTCACTTAATCAGAATTAATCACAACTCAGGAAAACAAACTCTAATTTTTTCCTAGGCCATAGGGTCTAGCGAGCCTAGTGTGACACAATATAGGGATTTATAGAAAATCCCTACAAACTTTTGGTCTTTTCTCGTGATGCCCTAATTTTTCCTAGGCTCATTTTGTTTGAACCCTGTGAGTATGGCCTGACTTTTTCTTAGGTCTCCCTTTCTAGGTTTTCGGCCTAACAGGCTTTGTGCCTCTTTTTATGAGCGGTTTAACATCCCGCTGACAAGACTATCATTACTAATTTTTTAGGTCGAACAGATTTGACTAGACATGGTGGGGAAAGGACCCCAATGGGGTTTGGTTGATTAAAACCCGTCTCGGTGTCCTTCATATGCATTTGAAGGGAGTATGTTTAAATTTTAACGACATGCATGGAATGTCTCAAGGCATGGGAGCTGCATCGACGTGTAGTGGTAGGAGGAGCATTGCCCTATGTAAATCTTTCCATTAGTAGATAGGCCAGGGGAGAGCAATATATAGAGCCATTGAGGTCATGGTATTCATAGTCGTGCAAAGGTGTCCTTAAGTCAATGACTCTTCATTTATGATGGCCATAGGACTTCATGAACATTCGGCTTATGGAAACCACCATGGGTGGCTTGGAGAAAAATGAAAACCACCGGGGGTGGCCCAGAAAGGGTATGTGATGTCTGAAGGGTTTTGATAACATCTGTATCAATCAGCAGTGTGGAAGCAAGGTTCCTATCCTAGCATAAATGATGGTTGGGGTTTGGCGTAGTTTAAAGTCATGCAGATGGGACATCATCTAGAATGGAACAAATTCTCCTGGTCCTTAGTAATTTTGTCAGATACATTCCACCATATTCATTTATGGTTGTGAAAGAGGTTGGTAAACTATAGCTCAGAGGGTTTCCGAATCCCGAGATAGACATGGCAGCTCGGAGGCCAATAAGTGTTTGGAGAGAAGCATTACCTACAGAAATCCTTCCTTTGGTAGACGGGATAAGGTTGATCAATATTCAGAGCCGCAGATGGCATGGTATGCATAGTCATGGAATGCTGTCCTTAGGTCAATGATTGTAATCCCCTGATAGCCAAGCAACTTCAGGGAAGTTGAGATTTTGGACCACCAGGGGTGGCTTATGAGGGTTCGGATTTTTTTGAGTACAATGTATGGTTTATGATGAGAGGGTTCCTGGATACGGGGGAACCATCTAGATTGAACTTCTGGAGAATGGGTGAAGTAATCCCTTCTCACGTGGGTGTGAGACGGTGGCTTGTGCCGGTCTGACCCGTGCACTGAAGGACAGGGAAAATACTCCTTTCTTTACTGAACCCGTGGTAGGTTTGACCATGCAGTATAGTGTCATGTGTTATATATGACGAACATTATTAGAGGATTTCATGCAGTTTAACGTCATGCAGCGAGGACGAGGGCATTTTCATTCTTTTTCCAATGTTCTGCAGTTTAACGTCGTGCAACAAGGATGATTGGCCATGCAGTTTAATGTCGTGTGGTGAGGATGTAGTTAAAAAAGGACTATTTTGATTAAAATGTAACTGGACTTGAGTATCCTGGAATGTCCAAGACATGGAAATGGGGATTGATGGTGTAAATCATGGTTCGCGGGCTTCTTGGTTCAGGAGAGATGTCATGGAGGCTCTGGGGACAGTAAGCGCATGGGGCTAGGAAGAGTATCACCCGGGGTAATCATTCCATTGGTATATGGATCAGGGTATATCAATATGCAGATCCACTGAGGGTATGGTATGCATATTCATTCAAAGGTGTCTCTGGGTTGATGAATATCCACTTATGATGGCCATGAAAGGTTATGAAGATCCTCAATTATCTGGGCCACGAAGTCTGCCGTTGGGTATGGAAATATCTGAACATGTCGGGCATACTAGGCACTGGTTGCTGTTAAAGCTTAGAGAGATCCCTGTGCAGATTTATTTTGCGCGTGGGGGTCTACCTATACTCCATGAAGATTAAAATCGTTCGGTAAGGACGAGGTACTCCTAGTTTAGCGGTCGTAGCACTCGGACCATTGGGAGACTATTACTGCAGTCACTCGATGGATAACTGAGTCAAAATGTTCTGATATACTTGGAACAATGTAGGGGATGAAGGTTGTAAACTGCAACATTGATTTTTCCCAGATCAGGAGGTATGGTATGGGGGCTCTGAGGCCTGTAAGCGTACAAAGCTAGGAAGAGTACCGCCCAAGGAAATCATGCCTTTGATGGATGATCCAGGGGATATCATTATGCAGAGCTACTGATGGCATGGTATGCATAGTCGTACAAAGGTGTCCCCGGGTTTATAATTTTCCACTTCTGATGGCCATGAATGATTATGAGAATCTGCGATTTCTCACTGTGCAGAGTTCAGCACATGGGGATAATGGTGTCTTAGTATACATGAATCATCTTCACTGCAATTGTTCGTTGAGTTAAAGTATCCTAGCCCTGGCTTGATATTCGTTGATGCAGGTCGCTATGTGAATCAATAGCGGACACATAGGATAACTAGATAGGGATAATCTGGGAAAACATGGATGTGAAAAGGGGAATTAACTTGTAAACCACTTCTCCATAAACTTATGGATTAAGAGGTATGGTATGGGGGCTCTGAGGCCAGTAGGAGTACGGAGCTAAGAAGAGTGTCGCCCAATGAAATCATGCCTTTGATGGACGAGCCCGGGGATATCATTATGTAGATCCGCGGAGGGAATGGAATTCATAGTTTTACAAAGGTGTCCTTGAGTCAATAACATTCCACTACGATGGACATTAATGATTATGAAGATCCATAATAATCCGGGTCGTGGAGTCTGATGTAGGGAGAGGATGCATCCAAATGTGCGAGGAGTATCTCCATCTCGTATTGCCATGTGTCTTGGGTGGGTCGCGACGAAGTCTGTGCAGTATAACTTCATCTGGTAAGGATGAAGTCCGTGCATTTTAACGTCATGCGGTAAGGATGATGTTCGTGCAGTTTAACATCATGCGGTAAGGATGAAGTACACACCCCATGCAGGTCTGGTCTGTACAAGGGGGAATGGGGAATTTTTAACATTATTTTCCATGCAGTTTAACGTCTTGCAGCAAGGATGCAAAAATAATCCCCATGCAGGTCTAGCCCATACATGGGGAAATTGGATCTATTTTAAATCTTGATATCCATTCAGTTTTACGTTATGCAGTAAGGACGAGAAGTGCTCCTCGTGCCGGTCTGGTCTGTACCCAGGGGGAAAGGAGATTTTTATCTTTTATTCCGGGGGCTGGGCCAGGACGAGTAACCCTGGAATCACTACTTATCCTGCAAGGGTAGTAATCAAGCCACACGTAGTTATCTGGAAGAAGTACACCCTGTGTAGGTCTGGTCCATACACGAGGAGAGAGGGGCATTGTCTAACTTTTTATTCTATTTCATTCGGAGGTGGCTGGTCTAGGACGGGGAACCCTGACGTCACTATGTATCCTGCAAGGCCAGGAATCAAGCCATACATAGTTCTCTGAATGAATTACACCCCGTGCAGGTCTGGTCTATACACGGGGGAGAGGCATTGTTAAAACTTCTTTTCAATGCAGTTTAACATCATGCGGTGAGGACGAGGGATACACCCCATGCAGGTCCAGTCCGTACACGGGGGATGAAGGAATTTCTAACATTTATTTGGGAGTGGATGGGCCCGGATAGGGGATCCCAGTTTCACTATGTATCCTGTGAGGGTAAGAATCAAGACGTGCGTAGTTCTTTGAAATCTGTGCATTTTAACGTCATCTGGTGAGGACGAGGAATACACCCCATGCAGGTCTGGTCTATACACGAGGGCAAGAGGCATTTTTATCTTTTTTTAACCCTACAGTTTAACGTCGTGAAGTAAGGACGAAATCTGTATAGTTTAACGTCATGTGGTTTGGATGAGGGATATTATTAGATTCTGTGCAGTTTAATATCATGCGGTGAGGAATAAATACTCTTATTTTAGTGTCATAGTGTTTGGACCATTGGGTTCTTGGCAGTTTATTGTCATGCAACTCGAACGATAACTTCTTTTAGTTATGCCGATGAGGATGGGATACTCTTAGTTTAGGGTCCTAGAGTTTGGACCATTGGGTGTTTGGCAGTTTAACACCTTGCTTCTCTAAAGAACTCCATGCAGTTTAATGTCATGCAGTGAGGATGTGAAGTACTATTGTATTACATGCAGTATAACGTCATTCGGTGAGGATAAAATACTGTTAGTTCAGGGTCATAGAGTTTGGACCATTGGGTGCTTGGCAGTTTAACGTCGTGCAGCTCGGACGAACTCTGTGCAGTTTAACGTCAAGCGGTGAGGACTTGAAGTACTATTTGATTCTGTGTAGTTTAAAATCATGCGGTGAGGATGAAATACTCTTAGTTTAGGGTCATAGAGTATGGACCATTGTGTTCTTGGATGTTTAACGTCATGTAGCTCAGACAAACTCCATGCAGTTTAACGTCATGCAGTGTGGACATGAAGTACTATTGGATTCCATGCACTTTTACATCATGTGATGAGGGAGGAATACTCTTAGTTTTGGGTCCTAGAGTTTGGACCATTGGGTGCTAGGAATCTTAACATCATGCAGCTCGGACGAACTCCATGCAGTTTAATGTCATGCAGTGAGGACGTGATACTTTCGGTTTCAATGTGAAATACTTGTTTAATAATCTTTCATTGGTAGGAGCCATTGTAAATTTTATGTCCATGGAAATCAGGGTATATTCTCCATTGGAGTAGAAATTGTGTAAAACCTATGGTCGCTCCCAATTGGGATCCATCTTTGGAGGATTCTTTCCAGGTATCATTGGGGTTCAGAGGACCAATACCAATTCTACTTCCATGAAAGACCGGAGACAGACCTTTTTATTGAAGGCTCGTGCGATCCTGTTCTGGTAGACTTCCATATGCTGCCAAGTGTGCAACCACTTCTCTTTTAGCTGTTCCAATTCACCTAGCCTCTTTTCAGACTGCTCATCATTGGACAATTGATCACAGATGGAAACACGGAGTGAGGGAATTTGGAGTTCAATGGGTAGGACCACCTCCGTGTCATACACCAATGAGTACCGGGAGGCCCAATTAGCGATGAAGATTGTGGTGCGATAATCCCACAATGCATAGAGGATTTTATCCGGCCATGTATTCTTGTCTTTGTCCACCATTTTCTAGAGAATTTTGACAAGGTATTGTTGAAAGCCTCTATCTATCTGTTGACCGATGCATGGTAGCGGGATGACTGGATAGCCTTGATACCATACTCATGGTATAGTTTCTCCAATTCAGTAGAGCAGAAGTTGGTGTCGTTGTCCATCAGTATGGTATGATGGACACCAAATCTAGTGATGATATTGGTCTTCACAAAGCTAATTATATTCCATTCCCCAACATCCTTGAGGGGTATAGCTCTTGCCCATTTGGAAATGAAGTCGGTTTCTGTGATGATATACTTATGTTGTTTGGTCGTGGTGGGATGATATAGTCCCATGACGTCCATTCCCTAGATAGAAAAAGGCCAGGAGTACATGGCTTGATGATGAAACTCCGGGGGTTGGTGTATGAAGTTGGCATCAATCTGGCATGAGTGGAATTATGTGGTAAAGTGCTCGCAGTCTCGTGCTTCTGTGAGCTAGTAGTACCCAAGCCTTCCAACCTGATGGGAAAGCATGGTCCCCGGTTGATGTCCTCCACACACTCCAGCATGTACTTCATTCATTAAGGAAGCAGTTTCTTCTCTGTCAATGCATCTGAGGAGCACTCTATCAAGGCCTCATTTTTAGAGGACCTCTTGCTGACCCGCACCGCTAAATTACACAATGTTGAATTCCCTTCTTCATATTTTCTCTCATTCAGCCCTGTATGATGGAATTTCTCCCCATTGAAGGTAGTTTTCAATGGGGGTCGTCCAGTCAATGGTCGGGGAACATGGCTCGGGGACATGACCGACTTCATGGATTTCTTCTGTCTTGGTCTGATAAAATGGCAATACCATTTGACGGTGAGAAATACTGATAACTGTTTCATCCTAGCCTAGATCAGATAGGGCTGTGTCTGCGTTGGCTAATGCGTTAGGCTGGGAGTTCTGGGACTAGGGAATATAGGTCAATGTGGGTTATGTGGAGAATTTCTCCATTAACACTTGAAAATGGCCAAACAGGGGGATCAACTCCTCCTTTTTAATATCAATGTCACTATTGACTTTCTTGATGACCAGTTCTGAGTCACCTTTTACCTTAAGGTGCTATACTTGTGCCCGGAGTGTGAGTTCTAGGCTTGCAATAAGAGCTTGATATTCCACTTCATTGATCGTACATCCCTCTAACAAGAGGAAGTAATATGGCAGGACTTCCTTTTCTGGGGACAGAAGTATTAATCCCAAACCCACTTTGTTGAATCTGGGATGCTCCATCCTCTTCCCGGTTGGGCTTCAGGATGCGCCGTCGAATTACATTTCCCATGGCGAGAACTCCTCTTGAACCGAGAAGATGTCTTCATCAGGTAGCTTGACGTCCGGTGTAGTGGGCCCTATAAAAGGGTTCTCTACCAGAAAGTTTGCTAATGTCTGACCCTTGATGGCTTTCTGAGGAACAAACAAGAAGTCGAACTGTTGCAGGATGACCGCCCATCGGGATAGTTGTTCGGTTAGCATTGGGCGGCTGAGGATGTACTTGATCGGGTTACTATACGAGATAAAATGGACTTCATGATGCTGCAAATAATGTTGCTGATTTTGAACTGCGAAGACCAAGGCTAAAAAGCTATTCTCAATGTTTGAGTATCGAGTATTATCATCAATCATGGTTCAACTGAGGTAATAGAGACTGTTTTCATTGCCTGTGTCGTTCTTTTGTGCAAGGAAGGCTCCTGGTGATCACACTAAGGTTGTCACATACAAGATGAGAGGTCTTCCCTCAACCGGGGGCATGAGAACTGGTGGGATTGTAGACGCCAGAAAAGTCCGTTGTTCCCAAACGAAGCTCCGGATGCGGAAAGCGAAGTGATATTTGGAGTCAGAGGCAAGTTCCGGAGGGCCCAGAGGACTTGCGCGAAATTTCAGAGGCCCGCGCGCAAAGTTGAGTCGCGGCGCGCAATCCTCCCGGGATGCGCGCAATGCGCTGGGCCGGCGCGCTATTTTGCGCGCCTGTGGCCCGCGCGGCGCCCTTGCGCGCTGGGTCCTGATTCCGCGCCCGTGAAGGGAATTCCGCGCCCGAGACCGAATTCCGCGCCCGGGGTTGCCTATAAATATAAGGCGACCCCCGACGTTTTGAAGGTTTCTAGAATCCGAAGCGTCTCTCGTTCGCGCAATCCAACCCCTTCCGCGCGCAATGCCGATCTTCAGGTAACCTCCTTTCTTTCGCGCAATAGAGCTTTGGGGTTCGCCTTCACGCGCAATCCCCTTGGCTCCTTTCCTTTGAATAATCCTTAACCCGAAGGCCTTTGCGCGTAAAAGAATCCTCTTGCGCGCAATTGTCCCCGGGTGCGCGCAATCCAACCCGATTGCGCGCACCCCCCATCTTCAAAGTGGCCATTCGTTAGAGAATGAGCCGTTGCCCCCGCGAGCTGTCCGAAGCCCGGTGCGCGCAATCTCAATCATCCGCGCGCAAAGGGCTGGCCCAATTGCGCGCCAGCCCGCCGTTTTTCACGCCGACCTGCTGTTTTGCGCACAAAGCTCCTCTTTTGCGCGCAATCCGCCAGGGTCGCCCCCCTTGACCCCATGAGGGTACCCGCCCGCGTGGCGCCCGATGATTTTCATCCTGGGTGCCCGCACCGTGCGCTGTCTTTCCGTGCGACCCTCCAGGCTTGCGCGAAGTGACACGGACCCATCGGCGGCCACCAACGTCCTGCACGACGTTAAACTGCATACGTCCAAGCTGCACGACGTTAAACTGCCTAGCATATCGTCCGCGCTGCAAGACGTTAAACTGCCAAGTGTTTTGTCCAGCATGACGTTAAACTGTACCACGTCCGCGCTGTAGGACGTTAAACTGCCAAGCACCTTCTTCCTCAACACACGACGTTAAACTGTACTTCGTCCGGCAAGACGTTAAACCGTCCGCTTCGTCCTCAACACACGACGTTAAACTGTACTTCGTCCGGCAAGACGTTAAACCGTCCGCCTCACCCGATCCCGTGCCTCGCACGCAGGGTCCCCCCCGGTTTGGATGTGGCCCCCACCCGCTCGTCTCTACAGGGATGTCGGGATTGCCCCTCTTTAGGGACGATTTAATGGGAGCGGCTTTTCCCTACGGGGGTAGGGTATTACAAACCCCTAGTTTCTTGTGGGGGGCTGCACATGTGTATCTCCATTGCGCTCCCCCACCGCCGAAGCCAGTAGAGGGTGTGACTGGGATTGAGGTGTCTCCTACTTTCGGTCCAAGTCCCTTCCAACTGAGTTTTGCCGCATTCGGGCTGCCTCAAGTGCGTAAGTCCTGACAGAATGAACTACGTGGACTTTGATCCCTGTCTTCTAAACAGGGTACGTAGGAAGCCTCCCTGAGGTTCAAGCCCACCACCTGGTCGTCCCGGTCGTATTCACGTCGGTTCGCCCATCAGTGGACCCCTCCAAGGTTCACGCTTGCGTCGATTCACCTATGAATCCGCCCCTGTGGGAGACTGCCCGTGTGTATCTCCACTGTGCCTCCCCACAGCCCCTTTTTCCATTTCTCCTTTCATCGTCCAGCATGACGTGAAACTGTGATCCACCCGGCCGTTCCATCCCCCTCTGTGCGAGGTGGTTCGGTTCAATCCTCCGCCCGGCGGCCTCGACCCCTTCGTGAGTCGGCTTGCCGACGTCCAGCATGACGTTAAACTGTATACCCAAACTACGTTGACTTTGATCCGTGCTAACGCGCGGTACGTAGGAAGCCTCTACGGGGTCCAAGCTCTTCACTCCATCATCCATCCTGATCCTTACCCGGGCCGCCACATCCCGGTGGGGTCATGCCACTTCACTCCACTCCATATAACTTGGGAAGCCGCCCATGCGCTGGCCCCAGCGTCGCAGGTTCCCCGCAAGGGGTTCTGTCATCTGATCCACTTTTCGTGTTGATCAGTCCGATGCCGTCCCCGCTGGACGTTAAACTCGCGGCATACCCCGTGTTAAACATGGGAAGATGAGGAAAACCTCAGGGGACACAGTCCCCCGCACCCAGTGCGGGATGCCTCAGGCCATCATGCCTTCGAGAAGCCCTATTAGGGACGGAAGACAGACGTGCAGAGCCGCAGTGTTACGACACGCCCCCAGCACCCAGAGCCACCCGGCCTTCTCACCGCAGGTTGCTGCCCCGACCAGACTCCTTGGAGCGTCCGGGCGGAAGCAGCGTAATTAACCGGTGTCCATGAAGATATGGCACCGGGAACGAGATTCACGAGCATGTCTTAAATCTATGAGGGAGACCCGGATTAGGCGACGAGTTCCGAGGAGACGTCCAAGGAAGGAGGAGCCGACATCCCATCATCCCGGTTTCGATCAAGGAGCAGACGCCCCTGAATAAGGGACGGATGCCGCCCGCCTTTGGAAAGCGGGACTGCGGGACCACAAGCCGCGCGCCCATCCCCTCGGGTTGACGGGTGCACGCGCGAACGCGTCCTGGCGGAACAGCGTAACCCGACGCACATCCGCACCGAAACAGAAAAATGGTGAACCCGACGTGAATCTCTTCTCCTCGGTACGAGGACCGATGGCTTTCAGAGGTGTTGGAAGACCGGCATGTTGCCCGGCCAAGCATTCAGTCTTACCCGCCAGGGGCTGGGGAAGGGACATCGGGCACTCCGTCTCGCAACGTCGAGGGCCTGGGTTCCCCCCACGGAAGGCGTCGTGGCGCTAATGGTTGGTTGTCGATTCCTTTTTCCTGTCAGTGTTAATGGGTCCTTCTCCCTGCTTTCAGAAATCAGGTCGCCCGATCCAGTGCCCGATCGCCACCCGCCCACTGGCGCAGAGGTAGGGGAAACACCGACGCGGCTACTCCGCGCGGTCCCGCCCGTTCCACGGCCGTCCCAGCAGCCGCAATTGCGGGACGACCACGCCCTCTCTCCCCCTCAGAGGTCATCCAGAGAAGGGTGATCAACACCCTGGTGCGGAGATATGAGGAAGAGGGAGTCATCCCCACTAGGGACATGTCTCGCCTGGACCTTGAGGAGGCTGCACCTCGCCACCACCGCCGCCCCCGAGGGCCGCGCAGGGAGGCACCGCTGCCTACCTCAACGTCCAACCGCTTCGGGAGCTTATCCCCGGAGCGCTCTGACAGTTCCCTTCCCTATGCGGATGAGGTGGAAGATGCCCGGGATCACCCTATCCGGGATTCACTCCAGGGATCTACGGTAAGGACCCCCGCCAGGCCACGGCGACACCGCCGCCAGGCCTCTCAAGTCGAAGAGCGGGCTCTCCACCTGCCCGCGCCGCTCATCCCGACTCGTCTGTCCCGACGCCAACGTCGGGCACGAGCGGAAGAGGATGCCCACCTTGGGGCCCTAGCAACAGCGGCCGCATTGGCCCATGCCACTGTTGGCTTCAGTCGCCAGGCCCCTGCGCATCCTGAGCAGGGGAACTTCTATGCCCGACCTGGATCGAGGCCCCGACCGCCCCAAAGGCAGGTTGGGTCGAATCTCCTGGTTGCTGGTACAGGCAGTAGCCACCGCGGACCACCTCGCGGTAGCGCTATTCACCAGCGGGATCTACTCCGTGTGGCCGATCCAGGAGGCATGGGTCATCCAACCTTCCGATCCCAGCCCGGAGTCCTGCCCGGAATCATCTCTCCCCGCGTCCCCTTTGATATCTGTCCCGGTGCCCCTCGCACCTTGGTTTCCAGTCCTCTTGACCCCAGCACCAGTGCGGCCGGAGGACGCCAGGACAGAGATCATCCGTGCCCCGAAGAACCACCCAGGGGCAGGAAGGCAAGGCGTCGACGTCGAGGGAAGAATGTTACGGAATTCCGGACAGAGATCCGACCGGTTCGCTTCTCTTATTCAGAGGCGGAGTACGATTCGGCGACAAAGCCCTTTCCCCAATCCCGCCAGTCAAGGGCAGGGGTAGGAATGCGGCACGTCAGCCTCGTGCTCCCCGAGAGCGAGATCGATGTGATCCCCGATTCTCTCCGAAGGTATATCCGGAGTAACGAGGGCCTGGTAGACCCCCAAGGATTAAGCTTGCGGTTGGTACCGGCCCCTCCGAAAGTGCCTTCCGTCTCGGTCGGAGAAGCCGGAGACTTTTTCTGGGGACCGACGGTCGAACCACGATCTGGTGCACCCTCAGCGAGAACCGATGCTACGGCAGGATGTTCGCTCGCCGGCCTGTCCTATTGTGATGTGGTATCCAGGGCACCGCCATCCTCAGAGGGCGGCCCGGGATATGGAGGCCAATCGGCCTGTTCGCCGTATTCACCGCCGGCCAGCCCGTCAGCCCGGCGGCCCGCCTCGGCACCACTGCCGGTTCCCCGTCCGTTCCCAGCCATTGAAGAGGACCAAGGAGATCTGGGTCCCGAGTTTGAGTCGTGGAGCTTCTGGACCGTCCTTGCAGAGGGCCACTTCCCTGAGAAGTTTTGGCCAGTCGCAGGACCGGGCTTTGATGCACCCGAATCGCTCACCCCGGATGAGTTCGAATGCTTCCGTCGAACTCTCCGGGAGACTCGCTCCTGTCTTCACCTCCTACAAATGCCATACCCCGGGAGTCAAGCGCACCTGGAGGATATTGGTGAGCAGTGCCGTCAAATTGACCTGGCCATGCTCCCCGCGGTTCGGCACCCCGGGTCATTTGGGCACCACGAGGCCCTCCAACAACGATGCGTTGAGTGTTTTCAGGTACTCCGCACAAAGTTATCGAGGAAGCCTCTCCCCACGTGTATATCCGTGGATGGGGGCAGTATGCTGCCCTACGCTTCAGTGTGATTCGCCGACAGCCCGATTCACTGGGCGGCCCTGAGGGTATATCCACAGGGACGGAGACAGTCAATATGGCTGACCTGTCGGGAGAGGGGAACGACTTGGAACTTCTCGACGGGGGCTTCCCCCCCGAAGACAAGCCGTCGTTAGATCCATCGGTGAGAGTTACTCGTCATCAGAGGAACCTCCTGGGGCTCCCCGCACCCACTGAAGCACTGACGTTGAGCCGAAACGTCAGCAAAGGAAAAGAGCATAGCGAGGCTATAAAGCCCGCCGACCCATCTGCCTCCATGCAGAGGGCAGAGGAGGATCCCGAGAAGGCTACGCTACGTCAGCAGCTCTCCGAACAGAAGAAGCTGGTTGAACAGCTCCTCGCCGAGCGCGCTGCAGAACGGCGGCCTGACTACGGTGATCCTAGGCCAGGACAGCAGGGGCCGGAACAACCGCTCCTCGACGAGACTCTCCCGGGCAACCGTGATTACGCCGTGTTCGCCGACAGGAGAGAGGCCATTGCCTACGGCAAGAGGGCGCGGTATGTTTTGCCGCACCCTCCCGAGCGGCGTGACTACCTGAGAGACCCCGCTCGGATTCCTCCCGCTGCCCCAAGGGCCGCTCCGCCCGCCATCCCACGAGCTGCCGAGTTCGACGACCCGGTCGACGACCCGATTGAAGGGCCATGCAATGCGCTCGTGGTTAGAGATCCTCGCCAGGACTGGAACCCATGTCCGGACGATCCGATGGCGGCACTCATTGCCCGCTTGGAGGCCTTGGAGACTCGGCAGGTGGCGATCCCACCGGACGGCAAGCCCTACCCAGCATGGTTGGATGACATGCCGGCGCCTCCGGGATTCGGGAATCCCACTTTCGCTCCCTTCAACGGGACTGGAGATCCGCCACAGCATTTAGCCCACTTCAACTCGAGGTGCGGGCCTATGTTGGGGACTCCAGCGCAGCAAGAGGCCTCTAAGCTTCGCTGCTTTGTTCAGACACTGGAAGGGCCAGCATTTGTCTGGTATAGCCAGCTCCCCGTCGGGTCGGTAACCAGCTGGGAGGACCTCCGTAGACAGTTCCTCTACCAGTTCAGTTCCACGACCCGGAAGACAAGTATCGCAGACCTCTTCAAGTGCAAGCAGAGGCCTGATGAGCGAGTCGCGGACTTCGTCGCCCGATGGAAGGGTCTCACGTATTCCCTTGACATGCCAATGACTCAGGAGCAGTTACTGACAATGTGCGTCGGGAACGTCAAGACCGAGCTGGTCCCTTCCCTGATCACTCAAAATTACCCCAGAGGGTTCAGGGACTTCTCAGACAAAGCTCAACGTCTTGAGGAAGCCCTGCAACAGGCCAGCCAGGCACACCCGCTGCCTCCTATGATTCCTGCAAGGAGAGTCAGCAGGGCTGAGCCCGCTGCTGTTGCCCAGATAGAGGCCCCCAGGCCATTGGAGCTGCTGCCGGCGAGGCCATCTCCACAGCCTCACAGGAACCCGCCTCCACGGGCTCAGTTCCCGGCCCAGCAGCGGCAGCCTCAGAACCGGCTGGCCCCTCCGCGTAATGTACCGCCGCAACCCAGGCGAGATAATCAGGGTCCACCTCCTCGGCCGGCCCCTCCAGCCCCTCATCAAGACCACGCTCCCAGGGGCCCGCGACACCTGACTTACTCATTCCACGAGGATCTGGTCCCCGGTTATTTCCGGAGCGCCCTGGAGCAGAGAATTGTGCGACTGCCTGAGTGTTGGAGGCCAGAGGAGGCACATCTTACGAATAACCCCCGCTACTGCCCCTACCATCGGGCCCTGGGGCACACCATCCAGCGGTGCTATGTGTTTAACGATTGGCTCCAAGACCAAATTAACAACAATGTAATCAGGTTGGGCCCAGCTCCAGCACAAGTGGCGGGCGTGTTCGTGGGATCAGATGACGATAGTGGCAGCGAGGACGAATGGCAGCTGGTCTCCAACCACGGATCCCAGAAGTATAATAACTGGATGGCCCGCAAGACGACCATTCGCGCCCATGGAATCATCCATGCGCGCTTGAATCAGCCTGAGCCCCCAGAATCTGCGGGTGCTGCTTCGGCATCATCGTCCCAGCCTGCCTCTTCCAAGAAGAGCAAACGGCGGCAGCGCAAGAAGGAAGAGCGCGCCCTGCCAGTTCCGCCACTATCCCGCACTCTCGGCGATTTCATGCCCCCGGAGATGGGGGTCCCTCCTCGGATCCGCCCGGTGATGGATGATTCGTCCGATGACGGTATTGGGTACGCTTCGGTTAACACCGTCGAGCTGGTAAATCCCGTTTCGGTTCCCGACGTTGAAGAACACCAGGTGGACCTCCCTAGTGTCCCCGGTCGTCGCCACCGTCGGAAGAACCGCAGCAGCAGGAGTCGCCGGGGCACAGCCGCTGGTGCCTCCAGCCAGGCCGTGCACGCCACTGAGACTAGGCAGCAGGCTCAAAACCGAGCACAACGTGCGCCGCCCCCCCCATTCGGGGATGACGGATTCGCCTCCGCCGCTGTTTGTGGTGTGGGACCAGGCAGAACCGCCTCAGTCGCGTCACGACCAGCTCCGCCCTGCCACGGGTCCATCCCGGCCTCCTGACCCCAGTACGGTGACCATTTCCCGGACTGTAGCCGGTGAACAGCGAGATGCGCCAAGTACCAGTCGGCCGCCGATCCAACCGGCAAGGCCCGTCATGCTTCCAACCGCAGAGAAACCTCCTGCAACCAGGGGCTCGCGCTTGGCCAAAAAGTATGATGTCCTGAAGCACTTGGCCGACATCCCAGCAAGGCTCTCCATCCTTGAGGCTCTGCGCATGTCATCTGAGATGCGCGAGGCGCTCGCTGAAGCCCTGAAAAGCCCCCTCCAGTTTGAGACAGAGGTTGCGGCTGCAGAGGCCTTTCACGCCGAAACGATCGAGGACGCCGAATGTCAGGCAGTTATCTCGTTCTCTGGTAAGGATGAAGACCCTCCTATACAGGGACACATTCGTCCGCTGTATGTCACTGGCCAGTTCAATGGCCTTGATGTCCGGCGCTGTCTTGTCGACACGGGGTCCGGGATTAACCTGATTCCAACTCGGACGCTCCGGAGATTGGGGTTGTCTGAGGATGACTTGATTCCCTCCGACCTCAGGATCCAGGGGTACGATCGCACCGAGCAAACCCCGGTCGGCAAGATACGCTTGAAGACCCAGTTCGGTGACTTGGTTGCCAACACCGAATTCATGGTGGTCTCTCAGGACACTGCGTACAACGCATTGATGGGCAGGCCATGGCTCCATCTTCACGCGGCGGTTCCCTCGTCATACCACCAGTGCCTCAAATACTCCCTTAATGGTCGAGTAGGCGTGCTTCAAGGAGATGCCTCTCCTTTTGCCTCGTGTGAAGCCCGCTATCTGGACGCGGACTATTACAAGAGCAAGGATAAGCAGATCCTGGCAGGTGAGGTTGAGCCTGTCGCTGTTGCAAGTGATCCCTGGGCGAGTCTGGATGACGCTTACGTCCTCCCGATTCAACGGTTGGACGTGGCCATGGTCTCGACGGCCCGCGAGTCTCCTAATGAGATGACCGCGACCTCCCGCGCCAGCACCAGTGGCCCAGCAGGATCTGGTAGCCCCAATGCAGTTGCCAACGCAGTCTCTCCCATGGACGATCCCTCCCCGACTGGAGAGGACGTGGAAGATGCACCCCCAGCCTTTGAGGAGGGCGTCCCCGCCACGGTCGATGAGTTAATACAGGTGAACCTTGGAACCGACGCCGATCCAAGACCCACATTGGTCAGTGCCGCCATGCCCTCTGAGGAGCGGCAGCAGTACGTGGACTTTCTCAGGCAGCACCGTGATGTGTTCGCTTGGGGCTATGACGAGATGCCGGGGCTAGATCCTCAGGTAGCCGTCCACCGCCTTGGTCTCCCGGCGAACCATCGCGGGTTCAAGCAGCCTCCCAGGAAGATGCACCCGTCCCACGGTGCCATGGTTGAGGCCGAAGTTGACAAGCTTATCAAAGCCAACTTCGTGAGGGAAGTTCAGTACCCCAAATGGCTGGCCAACATTGTGCCGGTCAGGAAGAAGAACGGGCAGATCAGAGTCTGCATCGACTTCCGCGATCTCAACCGCCACTGTCCGAAGGATGATTTTCCCCTTCCAGTGACAGAGCTGTTGATTGATGCCACGACAGGGTTCCAAGCCCTCTCCTTCATGGATGGATACTCTGGATACAACCAAATTCGGATGGCCCCTGAGGATGAGGAGTTCACTGCCTTCAGGGCCCCCCAAGGTACCTTTTGCTACCGGGTCATGCCCTTCGGCCTGAAGAATGCAAGTGCCACCTATCAACGGGCGATGCACCGCATATTCAAGCCAATCCTCGGCACACTGGTGGAATGCTACGTCGACGACTTGGTTGTCAAATCGCGTCAGCGTCAGGACCATCTCAAGGATCTTGTGAAAGTGTTCGGCTTCCTCCGGTCTCGCTGCCTGAAGATGAACCCGTTGAAGTGTGCCTTTGGGGTCACCTCTGGAAAGTTCCTTGGATTTGTGGTAAGATACCGGGGTATTGAGATCGACCCAGAGAAAATCAGGGCGATTAGCCAGATGCCTCCCCCAGGTAACATCCGGGAACTACAAGGGTTCCAAGGCCACTTAGCCTATATACGTCGATTCATCGCGAATCTGGCCGGCAAGTGTAAGCCCTTTTCTCGGCTCATGAAGAAAGGTGCCACCTATGTATGGGATAAAGAGTGTCAGACCGCTTTCGAGGAAATCAAGCAGTACCTGCTTCAACCTCCGGTCCTGATGCCGCCCGTATCCGGGAAGCCGCTGGTCCTCTATGTGACCGCCCTGGAACGGTCCTTGGGTTCCCTTCTCGCCCAGAAGAACAACGAGGGAACGGAGAATAGCCTCTATTACCTCAGTCGCATGCTCCTCGATGCGGAAGTTAGGTATTCCCCCATCGAGAAGAGCTGCCTGGCGCTCGTATTTGCCGTACAGAAATTACGGCACTACTTGCAGCACCATGAGGTACAGTTGGTTTCTCGGGTAGACCCGTTGAAATATATCCTGAGCCGGCCTATGTTGACTGGCTGTCTAGCACGGTGGGCTGTGATTCTCCAGCAGTTCGACATCAGGTATGTGTCTCAGAAGGCCATCAAAGGGCAAGCATTGGCAGACTTTCTGGCAGCTCACCCGACCTCCGCGGATCAGCCGCTGGATCTAGGCTTTCCTGATGAGACCATTCTCTCGGTTGATCGAGCCGATCCATGCTGGCAGATGCACTTTGACGGTGCCTCCCGGAGCCCCACCGGTAGAAGACTCGATAATCCTAAGCTCAACAGAGTGGGCTTGGGTATCGTCTTCATTACCCCGGAGCGAGCCGTGCTGCCATACTCGTTCCTGTTGTCAGAAGGCTGTACCAACAATGAGGCGGAATACCATGCCCTCATCAATGGCCTCGAGTTGGCTCTCGAGATCGACGTGCCCCGTCTGTGCGTGAAAGGGGACTCCGAGCTGGTCGTTAAGCAGATCAATGGCGACTATGTTGTCAGGAAGCCGGAACTTGTGCCATTGTTGGAGTGCACCCTCCTTCTGATGGCCCGGTTCCCTTCTCGGCCAGAAATTGTCCATATTCCCCGGTCGCAGAACGGTCGAGCAGATGCCTTGGCCAGCCTTGCCGCGTCACATGCGGAGCCTGAACAGGACAACCTGATCGTCCGCGTGACGCGCCGCAGGCTCATCGCTCCCGTTATCCCGGAGAAAGATTGTGGCCCGTTGGTAAGTAATCTCACCACGGTTGCCCCTATGCCCGGAGCCCCGAGTACCCCAGATATGACAGTCGGATCAGCCCCTGATTGGAGGACGCCTTTGGTTGAGTACCTCCAACATGGAACTCTTCCATCGGATCGGGCCGAGCGCGAGCGAGTTCGATGCCGCGCATCGCAGTTTGTCCTCCAGAGCAGTCCCGGCCTGGAGCAGATCCACTACAGACGCGGATTCGATGGTATTCTCCTCCGTTGCCTTCAGGGAGTTGAGATCCCACGAGTTATGCAAGAGGTTCATGCTGGTTCATGTGGCGCCCACCAGACTGGGCCGAAGCTGTCCCACCAGATTCGGAGGTTAGGATACTTCTGGCCCTCCATGATCCATGACTGCATCGAGTATGCCAGGAGGTGCCATGCGTGCCAGGTTCATGCGAACATTGTGCATCGGCCGCCGGAGCCTCTCCATACCACTAGGTATTCCTGGCCCTTTGCAGTCTGGGGTCTGGACGTTGTGGGACCTTACCCACCGGCGACAGCTTGCCAGTGCCGGTTCATTCTGACCGCCACGGACTTCTTCTCCAAATGGGCAGAGGCGATTCCGCTCAGAGAGGTCAAATCCTGTTCGATCGCTGACTTCGTGACCTCCAACATCATCTATCGATTTGGAGTGCCTCACGCTATCCTCACGGATAACGGAACCAATTTCCGAGCAGCCGAGTTGATGAAGTTGTACGCCAAGTATAACATTCGCTCGAACCATACATCTCGCTATCATGCGCAGGCGAATGGACAGATCGAGGCGTTTAACAAAACCCTCTCTAACATTCTGCAAAAGATGGTTGGTCAGAACAAGAAGAGTTGGCCGGACAAGCTCCCCAACGCCCTCTGGGCTTATCGGACGACGACTCGCAATTCCACCCCGATGACCCCTTATTCCCTGGTGTATGGAGCTGAGGCCGTCCTGCCCATAGAGATCCAGTTACCGTCCTTGCGCACTGCGGTCTACGACCAGCAAGCGCCGGACAGAGCTGCTGAAGCCCGTCTAGTCGAGTTGGAAGCACTGGATGAGAATAGACTTCGCGCTTTGCACAACTTGGAGAGGCATCAAAGCAGAATGGCTGGAGCTTTCAATAAGAAGGTTCGCCTCCACTCCTTCCTGCAGGGTGATCTAGTGCTAGCCCTAAGAGCACCGATGATCCCCGGCCGGAAGCCGCCCAAGGTGGAGCCCAAGTGGGAGGGACCTTTTGTTGTCCACAAGGTCTATCCCAATAGCGCGTACTCCCTAGCGACTATGGATGGTGAGCGTGTCACTCCTCCCACCAATGCTAGGTTCCTCAAGCAGTACTTTGTCTGAGTGTACCAACGTCCAGCATGACGTTAAACTACACATTTGTACAGCATGACGTTAAACTGCACATTCGTCCCGCATGACGCTAAACTGCATACGTCCAGCATGACGTTAAACTGCACATTTGTCCAGCATGAGGTTAAACTGCACATTCGTCCCGCATGACGCTAAACTGCATACGTCCAGCATGACGTTAAACTGCACATTTGTCCAGTATGACGTTAAACTGCACATTCGTCCCGCATGACGCTAAACTGCATACGTCCAGCATGACGTTAAACTGCACATTTGTCCAGCATGACGTTAAACTGCACATTCGTCCCGCATGACGCTAAACTGCATACGTCCAGCATGACGTTAAACTGCACATTTGTCCAGCATGACGTTAAACTGCACATTCGTCCCGCATGACGCTAAACTGCATACGTCCAGCATGACGTTAAACTGCACATTTGTCCAGCATGACATTAAACTGCACATTCGTCCTGCATGACGCTAAACTGCATACGTCCTGCACGACGTTAAACTGCATACGTCCAAGCTGCACGACGTTAAACTGCCCAGCGTATCGTCCGCGCTGCAAGACGTTAAACTGCCAAGTGCTCCGTCCAACATGACGTTAAACTGTACATCGTCCCGCATGACGCTAAACTGCACCACGTCCGAGCTACAAGACGTTAAACTGTTCAGCATTCGTCCTGCATGACGTTAAACTGCCTCTCAAGAACTATGTGCGGCTTGATTCCCATCCTTATGGGATACGTAGGACCGCCTGGACATTCATGTTTCAGGCCCAGCCCCATCCTTTGGGAATTTCCATCCCATCTCGGGCCCTTGGTCCAGTTGCCTCTGGGTATGTGGCGTATGGTGTGAGCGCGGGGGATTATGTCCTCATTCACGTCGGTTTCCTCGCCACGCTGTACGCCCCCCACATTTGGGGATGCCTTCTGCTCCCCCCTATTTTCTCTCATCGTCCCGCATGACGTTAAATTGCCTCTCAAGAACTACGTGCGGCTTGATTCCCATCCTTATGGGATACGTAGGACCACCTGGACGCTTGTGTTTCAGGTCCAGCCCCGTCCCTTGGTTGATCACGGGGATCTGCCCTCTTTTGGTTGCTCTCAGGGTGAGTCCTCCGACCCTTCCCGGTGATCTGTTAACATGTTTTGGGTACTTCGGTCTATGACTCGTAGTGTCAGATTCAATCCCGACAAGTCCTGTGTTGCTTGTCAGGCCTTGCGCTTCCTCTTGTTCGAGCCTTCACTCAAAGGGATCCTCATTAGCGGTTTGGGTACGATGCCTCAGTGCTCTCCTACCGCTCCGGGTCGATTTACCGGCGGGTCTTGGGCCGCAAATCGATATGAATCCTGCGATTGAGCGGTCGATGCTCGTTTGCTTGCCCCGTCTTAGGCTGACGCGATCAGATGTTGTGTTGCGAATGCGTCAGCAACATCATTGATCGCCATGTCAGCTCTTTCAGGCTCTGAACATTGGTTGCGCAGTCCTCATCACACTTCGCCTTTGTGCGTTGTAGTGGAATCTTGACACTCTTTTCATACTGACCTTTAGTACACCTCTACACGTTAGGCAGACCAACCAAGGTAATGATGTCGTTCGAGGCTCCCATGATCTAAGCACCAAGGATATATGCAGATATCCTCCCTAAGGGCCATGCATAGCTGGACCCTCGTCCCCATAAGGAGGAAGGAGTCGCCCGAACAATCGCGTTCTGGACCCAGTATATCTGGAGGCTAGCATCTCTGCCCCTCGGGTGATGGACACACGCAGGCCCCTATCCCAAGACTCTTCTCCTGGAATCGTGCGTGACCGCAGGGCTGGGTATGCTCCCACCTCCGCCGTGTCCGCCGTACCGCGATAAGAGGATTCCTCCATGGTCCAAACCACACGACCTTAAACTGTGTTGTCTGGTCCTACCACACGACCGTAAACTGTGATCGTCTTGGCCGCCCGACGAGAAACGGCACTGCATCGTGATGTTCCCCTCAGGGGGCACTCATGTTGGGCGCTGGTTAATAACCACGCCATTCATCAATGCCTTCCGTGGCTTGATTATTGTGGCGACGCCAGAGATTTCTCAATCACAGGCATGTCGCCGCACAAAGAAAAACCATTCATCTTTAAGGACAAACAAGAAATATCAAATGCCGCTCCTTCTGTGTGCGAGGGTCAGACCCGCACTCTTCCCCGCGCTGGTGCCCGATTGTGTTGCGCCGCGCTTCAAGAACTACGTGTGGCTTGATTCCCATCCTTATGGGATACGTAGGAAGGCCCGGATGTTTGAAACTTCGGGTCCAGCCCCCCACCTCTTTGAGATTCCCCCTTCTCTGGGGAATCCGCCGCCTTCAGGTCACCCTCAAGGCGTGTTCCCCGACCCCTTGCAGTGGTCCACCAGTGTCAAGAGTACTCTGGTTTATTGCCAGGAGGGTCAGGATCCGCTTGGTCAGGTTTCCTCCACTTTTCAGGCTTCGTGCTCCCTTTCATTCGGACCCATCATCCACGCCCTGGGTGGAGCCCCCGTGAACGGTTCGGACACAATGCCTCAGTGCTCTCCCACCGACTCGGGCCGGTACCCCCAATGGCCTCGGGCAGCAAATCGATATGAATCCTGCGATTGAGCGGTCGATGCTCGTTTGCTGCCTCATTCCACCAACGGTTAGTGCGACATTGATGCTGCTTTTCCGCCACGGTCGGCAGTACTCCCATATCGTTACTCCAGTGCCCCCAGTCCTTGAGTGAATGGCCGCATGATTCACATTTTCCACCTCCCATTCTGACCAGGCGAAACCTCGACACTCTTGACACTATCCCTCAGTGCATCTTCGCATACCCAGGGGATATGACCACGATGTGGCGTACTTTGAGGTCCTTATGGTCCGAGCTCTAAAGACCTTAAACTAAGATCTCTCCTTATGGTCCGAGCTCTAAAGACCTTAAACTAAGATCTCTCCTTATGGTCCGAGCTCTAAAGACCTTAAACTAAGATCTCCCCTTATGGTCCGAGCTCTAAGACCTTAAACTAAGATCTCTCCTTATGGTCCGAGCTCTAAGACCTTAAACTAAGATCTCCCCCAAACGGGATTCTACGTCCTGCATGACGTTAAACTGCACTCTCAGAACTACGTGTGGCTTGATCTCCAGCCTGATGGAGTACGTAGGAACGCCCGGGCATCTCAACTCGGGTCCAGCCTCAGGGATCGTTAAGTCCCGCCCCTCCTCGTCGCCGGCCGTCTGGCCTGGCTCCTGGTAGAGTGGTGCAGTTGTGATATTCTCCCCGATTCAGCTCGGGATGCCCCACTGCAATGGTGGGGAGCGACGGTTTCCTCGTCAAAGAGGTGCTGTCTGAGAATTGGGGTGATTCACGGCCAGATTAGTGCATCCGCCTAATACGCTTTCCCCACGGTGGCGCAATTTTGAGAGCGTTGGATTCTGTCCGAACAATCGTCACTTCACCCCACGCTTCGCATGCCCTGTTGATCTGGATTTCCACCCTTGTGTCTGAAGGAACCCCAAGGCGGTATTCATGATGACATGTGGTCCGCCTCCTGCAATATGAATGATGACCTTCGGTCCGTCTATTTCAGTTGTTATGGTCGATCCACTGTCCGCCTACCGTCTTGGGCATTTCCTGGAAGGCCGACCGTTGTGGATGTCTGGATTCGGGACACGCGATTCACCCTTTCTCATTTCCCTATGTTCGGATAAAATCTCAACGCCCCTAGAATTGTCCCGCTCGTGTGTTGGAACAAGTTGGGGGGATGATACACTGATTAGGTCTGAGGTCTCCTTTCCTAGGAATGACCTCCCTCTTTTCTCCAGAAATCCAGGCCCAATTATGGATGCCTGATGCTTGGTTAACACTCCCGCAAGACAAAGAATTGTGGTTGAGCATGTTAAGCCAAAAGATGCAGATAAATATATTGATTCATACAAATGGATCAAAGTAGCGGAAGCAAATGTTTTGGGAACGGCAAAACAAAGCCCCTAGGGATTAGCGTGCTGAATGAGTCTCTCTAACGCCGCTACCCTTTGGCTGGCGGCCGCCAGGGCTGCTTCTCGCTCTCTGCGTGCCCTCTCCTCGTCGGCGGTCGCAGCACGCAGTTCGTCGATTCTAGCCTGTGCACGCTCCCGCTCGACCTGAATTGTGACCATCTGTTGGCCCGCCTCCGTCAGCTGTACCTGGGCGTCAACCAGCTGGGCCACTAGTTGCTCCACAAGCTCGGTACACGCTGCGACGAAGGCCTCCTTCTCTGCCGCCTGCCCTTCGAGGCGCCGGACTTCCTGCTCCGCCGCGAGGAGCGCCCGCGTGCTCTCCGACATGTCCCGACTTTGTGTGACGTCGGCACGCCGGCAGCTCTCGCGCATCTTTTCGTCCATGAAATCACGGACCGTCAGATGGAGGCGTTGAGCATCAGCTCCCCCGGCACACAGGAAGCGCAGCCAGGTTTGAAGTGATCCCATGCGCCCCAGCCACTCCGATGGGTCTCGCTTGAGGAAGCGCTGGATGCACTTCCACCCCCTGCGGCGTGTTATCCGGCTCTCCTCGACCGCCTCCGCGTCCGAGTCGTCCATCTCCTCGGGGTCGGCAGGCCGGTAGGCAGGGAAGGCAGCCAGCAGGTCTGCTGCAGGGTCCGCCCCTGGGAGGTCCTCATGAGGGATAGGTTCCCCAACATCCGGGCGAACTTCTTCTCTCTCCCCAGCGGCGCTGACACCCTCGTCAGCCCCCGACCTCTCTCCGATGTCAGCACCGCCGGCGTCCGCAGCCCCCTGATCAGCAGTTGGTGGGGCCGGCTCGGTTTGGGAAGTCTGTTCCGGAGCAGGCGGCATGTCCACCACTGGTCCCCTCGTAGATGGCCCGGGTTCGGCAACCCGACGAGCCTCCAATGTTGAGATCACTGCGCGGGGCATGCCATGGTTAGTCACGGATCGTCAATGGCAAGCACCAGCAGTAATGTAAGGAGACTTACGGGAGGTCAGAGCGTCATCTTCCGCTATCCCGGCCGCCGCAGGAACAGTTGCAGCAGGGGGCCCTTCCGCGCTTGTCAAATCAATAATGGGTGCCTGGCCCCCGCCTTGTCTTGCTGGCGCCCCTCCTACTCCCGCTGAGGACGCCTGACCAACATCCGTGCGCTCCTGAGAAAGATGGAGAAATGGGTTAGAAGCTGCATAAGAGAATGGATGAAGCAGATTGAGTAGGGATAGAAGTGGACCTCGAGGAGCTCAGTGACATCAACGTCGTCAGAGCCGGCCACCTCGCCGCTCTCCCGCGGACTCCCCTGATGGGATCTTCCCTCGGAGCCTTCATCCTCCCCCATTTCCTCCTCTTCCTCGGAGTCGTTGCTACTGTCGTCTTCTTCCGGCGGCATCTGTTCTGGAGCGGGCTCTAGACCGAGCATCACCTTCACTAGAAGGGATGGCTCCGCGCGCTGACCACGTTGGCGCGCGTAATCGTCCATGGCCGTCAGATACGCATACTGCCGGTTGAAGTCCACCCTGTCGGCAATGTGGAGGCGCCCGACCTCTGGCAGATGGATTCCTTCTTTGAGAATCTTTCGCCAGATGGCGTCGGTCCCCAGTGACTGCCGCAGGGTCATCCAGGCCGACCACAGCGCCGGGAAGACTGCATCGTGGGAGGGTTCGAGCAGACGTCTCACCTGCTTCCCGGGCCGCTCTTCGACCACCACGCGTGCCCCCTCTCTGGGCGCCGAGGTCGTAGCGGTAGCTCGTGATGTGCCCGCAGCCGAAGTCCCTGCCCGCGCCGGCTCCGCTGCTTGGCGCGCCTCCGTTCTCCCCCGTGTGGCGGCGCCTCGCCTCCTTCCTTGATGCCCGGTCTCCGCACGGGTAACCTCGAGCCGCCGAACTGGCTTCCGTAGAAGCCCCTCGGGGTACGCGATGGCCCAGTGTTCGGCGTACTCGGTTGCCAAGCCTGCGTCAACCCCGGTAGGAGGGAGAGTGATGACGTCGCCAGAGCCGAAAGCGGCAAACATCAGCCACATCTGGCGAAGGACGCAAGGGTTCGTCTCCTCCCGAACGGCAGTGAATACCCTCTTCGGCATCCGCTGAAGGCACCCGAACTGCCTGGCGAACCGGGCTGGCACGTAAGGCTCGCAGATCACCTTCCCGTCGATCCGAGCCACGAGCACCCCGCCCCGCATGTTCAGGAAGTATTCATGCTGCTCCAGCGGACCCTGCCCGTTGTCGATCATTTGGCCAACGGGAGTGGGGAACGGACTGAAGTTGAAATTGGCATGATTTCCAATCCGAATCCTCACGCCCTCCTCACTTAGGGTCATCGGAGCGACCCCCGCGATGTTCAGCAGGGAGGGTCGCAGGCCGTTGCCCGGAGGAATGATGGCGTTCGGAAACGTGTACCCACCGAGGTGAGCAGCCACCCAGCCGTGGAAGAACTGAAAGGGCCCACAGATCCTTCGTGGCAACCCCCCTCGTGAGATGCGTCCCAGGATGGCATACAGCCTCACCAGGACTGGGACCCCGAGGATGTATCTTTTGTTGGCGGCCATAGCGCCCGCCACCGCCAGTGTCGTCGGGCGAACGCCCATTCTCGCGTCCCGCACTGGCAGGAGCCACCCACTCAGAAAGGCGGCCAGGAACGCCGCGTACCGGACATTTGGGTCCCAGGCCTCGATGACGCGGTACCCCCATGAGCGGTAGTCGCCCGTCTCCAGGACCCGCCAGTACGACCCGTTCCGGCTCCTCTGAGCTGCGGTCGGGCACCGCTTCCCCCTGCCTGGCATCTTGACCGCCGGGTCATGCTCCAAGAACTGGCCGAACCACTCCTTGTAGGCTATGTCCTTCTGGAAGTCCTTGATCCCAAGCCGCTGCGTAGCCAGGTCAAGCAGATGCCAGGTCAGAATGGGAGTCCGTGACCTGTCCTCCCAGATGTTCTTCGGTGGCAGGAACTCATCGTATTGGTAGCCCTCTAGCGGGATACCTCCGATGCAGTGGATGTCCCAGAGACCGATGCCGACCTCCCCATGGTGAAGATGGAAGGTGTTGGTATCCGAAGACCAGCGGGTGAACAGCTCCGGCCCGAGCTCGGACTGCTGGTAGAAGTGGAACTGCGACGTCCACACCGCCTCAAACAGGCCGATGTACCGCAGCTCCTCTGCGAAGTGATCGCAAGTGTGGCGTACCCAGAACGCCCAGGCCCACTCGCTGGTGAAATTTCCCCCAGACCGCAAGTCCCAGTCCTTCAGCCAGCCCTTGGTGTCGTCAGTGACACTCTGGCGATATGTGCTCGAGTAGAGGGCTGGAGAATTCTCCGTAGTAGGCTCACCCCCGTCAATGGTTCGCGTCCTCGGGTTCAGGACATAGACGTCCAAGTGCCTGGTCTCCCTGGCAGGATGCCCATTGTTGGTGATGTTATAGCGGGGAAGCTCGTCCTCCCGAGTCACCCAGGTCCGTGGCGCATCAACCTCGAACCCTGGCACCGAAACCTCATCTAGGATGCCGAAGTTCCATAGTGGCAGGTTGTCCGACAGTGGATATGTCTTCTGGGCCGGCGTCAGCAAGTCGAACAAGGATTGATTGTTGGAAACAATCTCCTTGGCTCCGTAAACCCCCTCGTTCGTCGCCATCTCTGCTCTGCGAGTGGCGGCATCCCCCTCATTTCTTTGATGCGCGGCCATCTCAGAAGTTTCGGGAGTCGTGCGGGTTAAGGGATGAAGCGTGCGGGATCGGACGAGGCTGGTAGAGAAGTTTGAAGGTGGGTGCGCAATCCAAGTGGACGGCGCGCAATTGGGAAGAATGTCGCGCAAAGTTCCGGGTTTTCGCGCAAAGACAGGCGAATTCCGGATGGTTTTGCGCGCCGATCGGGCGAATTTCGCGACCGAAAAAGGCAATTTCGCGCACGAGAGCGTTGAAGCTTATCGCGCGGAAGGCCTGTGTACGGAACGCGGAACCCTGGACCCCTATTTATAGACGAGGCCGGGATTCCGCGCCGCGCGGAATGCTTGATTGCACGACCGCGGCTGCGAATTGCGCGCCCGGCACCCCTTTTTGCGCGCCTAAGTCCCGCGCAGCCCAGGACTTCGGCATTCCGGCGTCTCCCTCGGAACCCGATCGTTGCGACCTCTCGCCGATCAGATTCCGAGGGGGGGCTTTTGTAGACGCCGGAAAAGTCCGTTGTTCCCAAACGAAGCTCCGGATGCGGAAAGCGAAGTGATATTTGGAGTCAGAGGCACGTTCCGGAGGGCCCGGAGGACTTGCGCGAAATTTCAGAGGCCAGCGCGCAAAGTTTAGTCGCGGCGCGCAATCCTCCCGGGATGCGCGCAATGCGCTGGGCCGGCGCGCTATTTTGCGCGCCCGTGGCCCGCGCGACGCCCTTGCGCGCTGGGTCCTGATTCCGCGCCCGCGAAGGGAATTCCGCGCCCGAGACCGAATTCCGCGCCCGGGGTTGCCTATAAATATAAGGCGACCCCCGACGTTTTGAAGGTTGCCAGAATCCGAAGCGTCGCTCGTTCGCGCAATCCAACCCCTTCCGCGCGCAATGCCGATCTTCAGGTAACCTCCTTTCTTTCGCGCAATAGAGCCTTGGGGTTCGCCTTCGCGCGCAATCCCCTTGGTTCCTTTCCTTTGAATAATCCTTAACCCGAAGGCATTTGCGCGTAAAAGAAGCCTCTTGCGCGCAATTGTCCCCGGGTGCGCGCAATCCAACCCGATTGCGCGCACCCCCCATCTTCAAAGTGGCCATTCGTTAGAGAATGAGTCGTTGCCCCCGCGAGCTGTCCGAAGCCCGGTGCGCGCAATCTCAATCATCCGCGCGCAAAGGGCTGGCCCAATTGCGCGCCAGCCCGCCGTTTTGCGCGCCGACCTGCTGTTTTGCGCGCAAAGATCCTCTTTTGCGCGCAATCCGCCAGGGTCGCCCCCCTTGACCCCATGAGGGTACCCGCCCGCGTGGCGCCCGATGATTTTCATCCTGGGTGCCCGCACCGTGCGTTGTCTTTCCGTGCGACCCTCCAGGCTTGTGCGAAGTGACATAGACCCATCGGCGGCCACCAACGTCCTGCACGACGTTAAACTGCATACGTCCAAGCTGCACGACGTTAAACTGCCTAGCATATCATCCGCGCTACAAGACGTTAAACTGCCAAGTGTTTTGTCCAGCATGACGTTAAACTGTACCATGTCCGCGCTGTAGGACGTTAAACTGCCAAGCACCTTCGTCCTCAACACACGACGTTAAACTGTACTTCGTCCGGCAAGACGTTAAACCGTCTGCTTCGTCCTCAACACACGACGTTAAACTGTACTTCGTCCGGCAAGACGTTAAACCGTCCGCATCACCCGATCCCGTGCCTCGCACGCAGGGTCCCCCCCCGGTTTGGATGTGGCCCCCACCCGCTCGTCTCTGCAGGGATGTCGGGATTGCCCCTCTTTAGGGACGATTTAATGGGAGCGGCTTTTCCCTACGGGGGTAGGGTATTACAAACCCCTAGTTTCTTGTGGGGGGCTGCACATGTGTATCTCCATTGCGCTCCCCCACCGCCGAAGCCAGTAGAGGGTGTGACTGGGATCGAGGTGTCTCCTACTTTCGGTCCAAGTCCCTTCCAACAGAGTTTTGCCGCATCCGGGCTGCCTCAAGTGCGTAAGTCCTGACAGAATGAACTACGTGGACTTTGATCCCTGTCTTCTAAACAGGGTACGTAGGAAGCCCCCCTGAGGTTCAAGCCCACCACCTGGTCGTCCCGGTCGTATTCACGTCGGTTCGTCCATCAGTGGACCCCTCCAGGGTTCACGCTTGCGTCGATTCACCTATGAATCTGCCCCTGTGGGAGACTGCCCGTGTGTATCCCCACTGTGCCTCCCCACAGCCCCTTTTTCCATTTCTCCTTTCATCGTCCAGCATGACGTGAAACTGTGATCCACCCGGCCGTTCCATCCCCCTCTGTGCGAGGTGGTTTGGTTCAATCCTCCGCCCGGCGGCCTCGACCCCTTCGTGAGTCGGCTTGCCGACGTCCAGCATGACGTTAAACTGTATACCCGAACTACGTTGACTTTGATCCGTGCTAACGCGCGGTACGTAGGAAGCCTCTACGGGGTCCAAGCTCTTCACTCCATCATCCATCCTGATCCTTACCCGGGCCGCCACATCCCGGTGGGGTCATGCCACTTCACTCCACTCCATATCACTTGGGAAGTCGCCCATGCGCTGGCCCCAGCGTCGGAGGTTCCCCGCAAGGGGTTCTGTCATCTGATCCACTTTTCGTGTTGATCAGTCCGATGCCGTCCCCGCTGGACGTTAAACTCATGGCATACCCCGTGTTAAACATGGGAAGCTGAGGAAAACCTCAGGGGACACAGTCCCCCGCACCCAGTGCGGGATGCCTCAGGCCATCATGCCTTCGAGAAGCCCTATTAGGGACGGAAGACAGACATGCAGAGCCGCAGTGTTACGACACGCCCCCAGCACCCAGAGCCACCCGGCCTTCTCACCGCAGGTTGCTGCCCCGACCAGACTCCTTGGAGCGTCTGGGCGGAAGCAGCGTAATTAACCGGTGTCCATGAAGATATGGCGTCGGGAACGAGATTCACGAGCATGTCTTAAATCTATGAGGGAGACCCGGATTAGGCGACGAGTTCCGAGGAGACGTCCAAGGAAGGATGAGCCGACATCCCATCATCCCGGTTTCGATCAAGGAGCAGACGCCCCTGAATAAGGGACGGATGCCGCCCGCCTTTGGAAAGCGGGACTGCGGGACCACAAGCCGCGCGCCCATCCCCTCGGGTTGACGGGTGCACGCGCGAACGCGTCCTGGCGGAACAGCGTAACCCGACGCACATCCGCACCGAAACAGGGATTAAGAGGAACTACTTCAAATATTTGAACGCCTCTTGGCATTCATCTGTCCATTAGTACGTGAAACCCCTTCTTCATTAACCTGGTAAAGGGAAAACATTTGCCTTCTAGGTTGGCAATGATCCACCTAATATAGGCTAGGTGTCCTTGGGAACCCCTCAACTCAGTGAGGTTGTGGGGAGGTGGCAGGCCAAGGATAGCCTTTGTCTTCTCAGGGACGACTTCGATGCCACGATGGCATTCGATGAAGCCAAGGAATTTCCCTGAGGTAACCCCAAAGGACCATTTCAAGGGGTTCATCTTCAAGCTCTACTACCGGAGTTTGTTGAAGATAGTCTCATGGTCTGTCAGGTGATCCGAGCACTATCTGGACTTGACCACCAGGTCATCCACATAACATTCAACGAATTTCCCCAGGAATGGTTTAAAGATATGATGCATGGCACGCTGATATGTGGCACCAGTGTTCTTGAGAACAAAGGGTATGAACCTGTAATAGAATACCCTTTGAGCGGCCCGGAAGGTAGTGGCTTCCTCCTCTTCTCGGGCCATCCTGATTTGATTACATCCATAATAATCATCCATAAAGGATAGAGCCTCGTACCCGGTAATCGCATCAATTAATAATTCAGTGACCAAGATCGGGAAATCATTTTTCAGACAATGCCGATTGAGATCTCTAAAGTCAATGCAGACGTATATTTGTCTATTATTTTACTTGAAAGGGACGATGTTTGCCAAATAAATGGGGTATTGGACATCCTGAATGAATCCTTCTTTAATGAGATTATTGACTTCAACATCTATTTTGGTGGCATGTGAGGTATGCATCCTTCTGGCGCCTTGTTTATTGCCCCGGTGGTCTTCTAGAAGACCCAGGTGATGCGCCGCCACATCCAGATCGAGTCCCGACGTTTTTGGGTAATTCCAGGAAAAACCATCCCGATGTTGCCTCAAGAAAGAGGTATACACCTCGTGATCAGCGGGGGATATGTCTTCACTTATGAGAGTTGGCCTCAGATCTTCTTCAGTAACCAGGTTAATTACCCTACGCTCGTCCAACGTGGTGGAGATACCGTCCTATAATGTGGGAGGTACATCCCTGAGATCTTCCTCCTCTTCATCACCCAAGTCCTCATCTTCTTAATCAGACAAGGAGAGTGTTTCCAGTCTAAGCCTTCGAGGGCTTGAGGGAGAGGCATCATGGGTATCCCCTCTTGAGTATTCATCCCCAGTTCGAGGGTTGGTGGACGTTATCGCATTGTCGTACTCGGCCATCATGGATAAAGTCATGAGGACATCCAAGTGTGTGTCCGTACATGAACTCCTAATCCCATCATGGTTGATGGGCATGACATAATCTCTACCAAGCTTCCAGAGGTGGTCATCAGGAACCATTTCCAAGCCATTTGGAGCTGGGATCCAGTCGACACCATCGACCGAAGGTTTCTTTTTCTTTTTCTCATAGAACTCGGCCTCAATGTAATGTGACTTGGAGAGCTCAAAAGGGGGCCTATCGGCATGCAATGTTCCACTTTTTCCATTAACGCATTACTTGATACACTGGTGGTAGGATAATGGAACGACCATGTGCTTATGGATCCCTGGCCTTCCCAGCAGGGCATTGAATGTTGTGCTCTGCCGGACCACTAGGAACTCTGGGTAGGCTACCATGTCACCAAAATGTGTCTATAGGTTAATTTGTCCCACTAGATTCTGATCACTCTTTTCGTAACCCAACAAAGTTGTGGCCAAGGTAATTAGGTCATCCTCACTGTAGCCTAACATACGGAGTGTCCGTAGGGGAAGGAGGTTAACGCCAGAGACATTGTCTATGAAGACATTCTGGATCTCAATACCATTCAATGTGCCAGACACATATAGTGGTCTAATGTGTCCTTACATGATGACATCTTCATCCTGATCGGTGAAGGAAATCACCGCATTGCATTCATGTGGGTTAGCCTCCGTTCGGTAAATCTCGGCTGGAGCTACCTCGGCTTGAAACTCCTGGGGATTGATCAAAGATTCTATAAGCGCCTCCCTGAGGTCTTTTGATAGACTTAGGGCATCCAGGATTGACATCTTGGCAGGTACCGATGCCAACTACTTAAGGATATCATATTTCTTCTCCAGCAGCCGACGCTTCTCCATAGGCGAGAGAGTCTTAGCGAGTGCTTTAGGGGATGAAGCATTTCTTGAGGAGTGACCTCCCGTGGGGTCGGATATCGATGGCGCTCCTGCGTTTGGAAGACATGTCCCGACCTATCTATTTGTGCGCACTAGGCAGCCAGCCATTTGTTCCTCCTCTAGTGGGTATCACAAAACAACAGGTCCAGAGTGGCTGCTTGTGGAGTTGGAGGGGAATTCATTCTCCTGCTGAGTCTATTGAAGGGACCTCCCTCAGGGTTCCGTGATACTAACTGTTTGGGCCAGGGTCCAACCATAGGGTTGGTTTCGGCCGCGGCTACGCCTCCCCTGGTATCCCCTACCTTTGCAATTCCTCCTCCCAACTCATTGTGCATGGAACTCGGGTTCGTAACTGTACCCTTAGTTAGGGAATGATTCTATTAGATGGATGACATTTATAGAACAAAAGATTGGATCTTCATCCTCTAATAGGTGAACCTGGTCGGTTGTCCCTGATGGTTCCGTTTAGTGGGTTGGTACCTGTGGAGCCAAATTCGAGGGCATATAATCTTCCAGAGTCGGGAATATCATTGTCCCTGTTGTGGACTACTCCTATTGCGATTGTTTCCTATTTCGATTACGCCTATATGACGGTCGCGTGGAGGGTTGTGAGGTTGATACTGACAACTCTGCAGCTTCAGGGGATGTTGGAGGCAACACCGGCTGATGTAGTTGAGCTCGGAGTATGACTTGGGCTCGGTTGATAGACTTCCGAGTCATCCAGTTGTCAAATTTTTTCCCCTTCTTGCTGGTGATTTTCTTCCAACCCTCCTCTTTTTTGGAGTCTATGGTAGAGATACATGCCACATGTGTTGACGGTGGTCCCAACCTAACCTGTCCAGAGTCTACCATCCTTTGGAGGAGGTCATTGAAGGCGAATCACTCTCAGATACTATACCCCAACATCTGATGGTAGGGGCAGTAATCTGGCATGTCATTGCGTCCGACCTCTTTAGGTTTACTAAGTTCCGAGAGGGGGAGAAAATTGAAGTTCATGGTGGCAATGAAGTAGCCTCAGACATGATCATCTCGGAACGAGTATGATTTTAGTCTTCATTCCTCAAACTGGTTCTGCTTCGGTCCTCGCTGATTGTCCCATTTAGGAAGAGGTGGTTGCTGATATGCAGGAGGCCCTTGACGATTTGGTGGGGGCCTGAGCGGTGGAGCAGGCACAGGGGCCGGCATGAGTGTGACAACAGACACTTCAGCTCTAGGGGCTCTTTTTTCAGGATCCTACGAGGCTATTTGGGACTTCAAATTAGTTCTCTACAAGGAGTCCTCAATTCTCTGGGCAATGGCTTAGAGATGGTGGAAGCCAACGGTGCACTCCACTAGTATGAGTGGTGTTCGCAGCTCATCTCGAAGATTATCGATGCATATGTCTAGCATCTGATCTTGAGGAATTGGCCTATTCAGGAAATAGGTTAGACCTTTCCATCTGGCGATGAAATCCGAGAACCTCTCGTTCTCCCTCTGCTTGCAGTTCATGAGGTCGCTGACCGTTGTTTTAGGCAACGTCGAGTGGAAGTGGAACAGGAAATGCTGCCGAAGGTCCTCCCAACTCTTTATTGACTGGGCTGGCAGACTCGTGTACCAGATGAAGGTGGATCCTTGCACGATCCGTACGAAGCATCTGAGTTTCACTACTTATTGATGTTCTAAAGTCCCCATCATAGGGTCGCAATAGGATGTATAGTGCATTAGATGCTATTCCGGATCAGCTGATCCATTGAAGACAGCGAATACAGGGCTCCCAGAATTGGGTGGAGGTGGGGTGTTGCTCACCCAATTCAGGTAGGGTTACCACTCCGACTGTATCAGAGCATGTCGACCTTCTATCGCTTCCAATCGAGCTGTTAGTGCCTCGATGGTATTGGTGAGACCCTGGTTTACATCCGGTTGGGCCCGGTCCTAGGCAGGCGTAGCCTGAGGCATTGCCTGAGGATCCAGAGTGAACGACAACAGGGGTGCGTGTGCCGTTTTTGGCACCTTCAGAGGGTTCATGTTTACTCGATCTGGTTGCTTTCTGAGTGGATGTCTTGTTATTCATATGACTCTACGTTTAGGTAGTTGGATGGGATGGGCGTCTCGTTGGATGGGAGCCCTGACCGTGTTTCGTTGGCCGGGGAAAACCTTAGTCTTTGAGGTGCACTTGTTGGTAGTCCATGATGTGGCTCCCCCTGGGACGCACTATCAATAAGGAGGTTCCTCTGGAGTAGCTCGGCGTTAAGCTGCCTCAACTCTTTCATATCCTCTTCCAATCGAGTGAATATCTCTTCGAGCGTGAGTGGCTCATCTTTTTCAATAGGAGGTGGGTTACGTGTAACCAGTCCTTTGTTATTATGCTTGTTGGAGTCTCGTAGGGTAGGCAGAGGAGGGTTGGCTGGAAGGACGAACATATTTAGGGCGGCCCTATGGTTCCGAGTGTGCACACCTGGTGGTTCATTGTGAGTCAAATCCAGACTGGAACAATCTTCTCTCGATCCCCCCTGATTTTCACTATCTCTGGTGTCACCCAGGAGGTTAACCTCTATGATGCTGATAGATGCATATCACGGGGTAGAGAAGATGTCATCTTCTAAATAGGAAGAGGATCTCCCTCGTCTTCTGCTGGCCATCCCATTCGTGACCTGGGATTTCCTTCAGACTTCTTTGAGAATTGTGACGCTGATATTTCTTTGACGTGACCTTACGATGCGCCTTTTTCTAGGAGGGGATGATGATTCAAATGACGGTATAGGACGGGAACCTCCTCTTCTGATTTTCCTCCCTATATGATAGAATACCGACTCTCATGGGGGAGGTTTTTGTTGAGGGGGTAATAATTCCCACATCCCTAAGGGCTAGGGTTGGCTCCGTTCCTTGGACATAGAGTCTCTTCCCGGTTTCATTGGTCTTATGAGGGAATTTGTTATTAAAAATTACACTAGCCCTACAGGCTGGGGTTGACCCTAAATTGTGGTAGTGGATGCGACTACCGCTACCTGCCTGATCTTGTGTGCCCCCATTCGGGGGTGAATTTGGATTGATGCTGAGTTATTCTTTGAATAAATCCCTTCTCGGGAGGCAGGCAAAGATCACTGATTGGCCTCTCTAAGGCGAGGGGCCTATTGTATTCTCTTGGTGTCTTGATTAAGGATTTCATGAATTTCTTGTTCCCATTGGGCCTGACACCTCTGGAACGTACTCCAGGCCTGAATCTTTTGGGTTTGTTGCCTTACATGAATAGGGAGACCACTAAATTTCCTTCTTTATGTGATGAAGTTGCAAGAGACCATGTCGAACGGGTTTTTTTGGGCGGGGAATGGATTGAAATGCAAAGCTCCACGTTCCCCCATCCTCTGATATGGACTCCCGTCGTAGCATCACCAATGAGGCGGCGTAGCTTGTGTAGTGTACCGAGGCAGGCTATCTCCATGTTTCATTTGCACCTCTCAGGTCGTTGTTGCCTCACCAAAGGAAGAGCTTCCTGGTCGATATGATGCAAGAGGTCCCCTATTGTCTTGATGTGGTTTACGTACCCTTCATAGGGCAGGTAGATTTATTTCATTCGGTGGAGGGTTTTCTATATATTATGGAGGATTTTGTGCATGCATTCTTCCGACAACTCCGTGGGTATGTCGAACTGAGAGGTGGCGGTAGGCCAAAACACAACAGGTATATCATCCCTGACCAGTCGTTTCCTCAAGTGGAGCATATCAGCATACTCCTCCGCTAGTGACTCCTCTAACTGGTCGGCCCAACTAAGACGCTCTCTACATATGTGGTCGGAGGCAGTGGGACTGGTAGGTGTTGAGTCATTATGTGGGTGATTCAGAGGTGGTTCTGAGGATGAACACGGCCCTAGACCGTATCCTGATTGCAGAAGGATGTCTTCATAGACTAACTGGGAATCTGACATGCTTGATCTCTTCCTTTGGAGTTCCTCGGCATACGAGGGCTTTCTGGTGCTTGATTTGGCAGGGGGAGGACCTTCCTGTCGATACGATATGTCATCGTGTGGATGACCTTCGCAATGGTGGCTGTAATGGCGAGTAATACCATTACTACTTGATGTTTCACGTCATAGAGTACTTTTGTAGTGTACGCCTTGGGGTGGGACATCTAAGGCATGTCGTAGTAAGGGGAGGACCTTCTGGATGCGTAGCATTGTTACGAGGAGGACCTTCGCAACAACTGCCATCATGGTGAGGATGTCCATAATGGATTGACGTTCGTTGTGCATCCTATGGAGGACCTTCGGGACACACTGTGACAATAGAAGGACCTTCTTGTTGCGTGGGGCCAATGTGAGGAGGACCTTCACTATGGTGGTCGTGGTGGAAAGGACTACTATCACAGCTACGGAAATGGCGAGGACTACCATTACTGCTGCCACAGGGAGAATATCTGCGGGATACATCCTGGGGAGGGCCTCCAAAATATACCGCAATGAGGTGAGGGACTTCTCGTTTCTCGACGTCTTTATGGGGAGGACCTCCATTATAAGGGTGGGGAGGACTACCGCCATGATCTGATGCCTGGCTGCGTGGAGTTCCATTGCAGTGTAACCCCTGGGGAGGACCTTTAGGGCAGGCTATGACAAGGGGAGGGCCTTCATGTCATGATGAGGCATCACTGCGGGGAGGGCCTTTGCAGTTGAGACTATGATAGCGAGGACTACTATCATAATTTTTGTTTCCACTAAATGGAGAGTGATTGCATCATATACCCCGGGGAGGATGTCACACCCGTCCTTTTTATTTTTTTTATTTTATTATTTATGTTGGGTATCAGATGATTCGGGTCAAGGTCGAACTTAAAATTTCTGAGTTTTATTTTGAAATGCAGTTTTTGGCCTTTGCGACGTTCAACGCGCTGCTGTTAAAGCCACGCGACCTTGCTTGGGTCACCGTGTGGCCTCGCTCCGTTCCCCGCTCGCCTGCCCTTTGTTCATCTAATTAAATAAAAAGAATTCATATTAAATAAATAAAATTAAATGAGTTTTTTTTGGGCTTTTCATCATGCGACGCACGAGCGAAGCACGATTGCGAAGCCGTGCGGCTTTGCCAAGTCCATCGTACGACCCTGATCGATGGTCAACTAATTAAATAAATGAATTAATAATAATGATGAAATAAAATTAATGTGTGGAAAGGAATGAGGGTAATGTGTTGATTTAATAAACTATGTTTTAATGTTAAAAATATTATTATTCTCATGATTTTAGTTTGAGAATATTAATAATAATAATAATATTATTATTTATGGGTTTTAGTTTTGGTTTTTCTTTTATTTCATATTTATTCTTTTTTATTTTATTATTTATAATTTTCTTTTTCCTTCTTTTTTTTGGGTTAACAGATTTTTATTTATTTATTTTATTTTATTTTTCTTTTCCTTACCTCTCCCTCCCCCTTGGCCCGTCGCACCCCAACCCCCCAAACCCTACCCCTTCGCGCAGCCGCCCACCAGGTGCGCCCCTCATGCTCGCACCTCTCCCCTCCGGCGACCTGCCGTCGCCCCGCCTCCCTTTCTTCGCCTCGCATCGCACCCACAAGCCACCGCCAGCCCCCCCGGCCCTATCCGCTACAGCCCCCCCCATCATCTCCCAGGTGCGCTGCTCCCCTGGACGCCGAAGCCCTGCGCCTCCACTCTCCTTCGCGACGCCCCATGCTCCTCCGGCCAGCCTGCTCCCTCTCCCGGTTGCACCGCACCCACAATCTCCCCTCACCCGCGCCGTCCGACGGAGCCTCGCCGGACCTCCACTGGCGCAGCACCATCATCCGGCAAAAACCACAATGTTTGTACATTTGAGTTTTTCTTTTATTTATTTATCTATTTATTTATTTATTTCATTCATGTACTTTTCTATATTTGAAGTTTGGTTCTACAATGGGTTTTGATTCTGGATTTGAGGTTTAATGGTTTGTTTTGGGGCCTTAATTTGAGGGCTTTGGGTTTGGATTCATGTTTTTTTTTGGGTTCGTGTTAGGTTCAATGTGGTGCAAACGGCACGCGATTAAAGTTGTGCGCTGCCATATGAAGTTTTCACTCCAATTTTGAGGATTTATACATACCGGTAGGTGGTTCCATGCCCTTGCATCATCTAGATAACTTAATTTGTTTGTTTAGTTAAACTTGATAAGTTCTATGATTTAATTGCATGGTGTTGTCTTTGTTTATAATGCTTTGCCATGCTTGTTTGATAAAAATTGGATTTCCGAAATGGTATGCTTTTGTGTTTTATATGTGTTGTTGTATAAATGAATGGGTGTGTTTTATAAGTTGCACGGAATGCGGTTTAAAATTTGTTTGACATGCGTGCGTGGTAAAAATTTCACTCTCTTTAGAAATGGGTATGTTTTTGTTTATTTATTTATTTCGACCTTATTGTGGTAAATTTTTAAAGTGTCTAATTAATTGTGCAAATGGTGTAAATGAGGTTTTAGAAAAGTTGAGTGTTTAATTGATTTTTAAAATGTTCTTTTCATGGAAAGATTTGTGTGTTTTGAAGTGAGGTTTTATGGTATACATGTGATATGTTTTTTTTAAACTAAGCGATGGTCCATTTGAGTGGTATTTGGGATTCCAAACAAGGTTGAAAGGTTCTGAAGGTTGTTTGGTAGTGTGAGATGTGTTTTTAAGTCGCTTTAGGTGTTTGTTTATTTAAATAGACATTTTCAAGTATGTGAATCACTTTTGGTGTGTTTTCCTTGTTCTGCACTTGTGAAATTGAAAATGAATTTTTTTTAATGGAAAACAAGTTTTGATGTGGTCACCTCATGTATCAAGTGTTAAAGTGACGCATCTATATAGAACCAAGTGGTCTTTGGTGTAAAGTCTTCTTGGGTTTTCTTGAAACAATTTCATTAATAGTTCAAATGGTTCTTTGGTACATTTTTATGATGTGAAAATGGTATTTTGAAGGAGTTGAATACGCATTCATTTTTATAGTGGTGTATTTTTATAAAATGAGACATGTCCTTTGTGTGCGTGTCTTTGAAATAGTGTTTTGGTATGAAAGTGGTGACTTTTGTGTAATGTCAAGCTTGGTTTGTGAAATGTGGAAGTGGTGAATTATGTGAATGTGAAACTTGATTGAGCACAAGGGAGACCCTGGGTATCTAGGTGGGCAGACTAGAACTAGTGTGCTAGTGAACCGGATGGGTATCGTCCCTGTTTCACTCAGCTGGATTGACGATTGCAACACTAACTAAACATAAGATATCTGAGGGTCGTGGCCTTCTAAGCCACGTGTTCTGAGGGTCGTGGCCTTCTAAGCCACGTTTTCTGAGGGTCGTGGCCTTCTAAGCCACGTTTCACCGAGACACGAGGTTTCTAGGGTCCCACTCGAGCTAGATGATCCTTAGGGGTTTTACCTATAGTGCTCTACCATCTGTGGCATGGTGCCTTCCATCGGCATATGGAGGACCATGCGGGTTAGCGTGTGTGTGTGTATGGGTGTGTGAGTGTGTGTGTGTGTGTGTGCCCATATTAAACTTTTCCCTTCCTTTCAAAAATCATATTTGTGAAATGCATTCTTTTTAGTGTTTTCCTTTCGCACTTGGCTTGTAAACGTTTTCTTTAAAACCATCATGAAAGTATAATTTTGAATAAACACATTAAATTGTCTTTTTGATGTTGTGGCATGGAACCTTTTTTATTGGGTGACGTCCTATTGGGATTTTGGCTCACACCCTACATACACCTTTGGGTGTATGTAGACTTTGTTTCTTGTGTATTCCAGGTTGTGACTTTGTGCTCAGGGATGGTGGTTCAGGTTGCAGTTGGTCTTCTCATGCAGAATGGTGTTGATGTGGTCTCACTTATGCCCGGAGGTCGGGTATGAGTTTTAGTTTCCGCTGTCGTCTTTTCTTTTTAGTTATTGCTTCAAGTTGTAGACTTTAAACTTGTTCATAGTTTAAAGGCACGTTTTGTTGTCTATTTCTAATTTCAGTTTATCCATCTTGTTAGTTGGTTTTTCTTTTCTGTCTTGTATTTCGGGTAAAACCGTTCCCACCTGTTAAACTTGATACCCGGGCACTTGTGCCAGCCCGTGGGGATTGGGAACGCCCTTCGGGCCTTGCCGCGGACCGGGTCCGGCGCCGGGTCGGATGGCGACCCGGCCTGGTTCGTGACAAAATGGTATCAGAGGGCAAGGTTTGCTCTCTTGGGTCGTTTGCTTTTGAGATGGAGTCAGAGTCGACCAAGTTTAAGGTTGTTGGAACTCAACGTTCTAGCTACGAGCAATGTGCCTGGCCATCACACCTCGTGACGGGACTCGAGTTACCAAAGTAAGTTGGGTTTGTCCGAGCCATTGTTCCGTGTGGTTAATCTTGCTTAAGGGAAATGAAAAGAGAGTGGGGCCAGTGGTCTTAGTGAGCTCGCAGGGTCTGGAAAACCTTGTGGAGCCGGGGACACTGTCCTAAAATACTCTCTGTGGCCAGTGGCATGATTGGTGTATGGCCGCCAACCATATGCTTCAATCACCCGCTGACACTAGTTTTCTCTTGCGTCGTTTCTCGTCTTATTGTTTTGGATTTGTGGAAAGTTGGTTTTTAAGTTAAAATGTTTTGGTCTTAGAAAATGTTTTCAAATGAAGCACATTAAAAATGAAATGATGTGGAAGGTTTGAAAAATTTGGGTTGGATGTTTTGGTTCTGGAAAAATGGAATGGATTGGTTTTGGTACTTGGTGTTCTCATGGACGACCACATGCATAAGTGTATATGGAAAGAGAAAGGGTTAATGGCACGAGCAGATGAGTGCCTGGATGAATTTGAGGTGGGTTCCAGTGCGGCACGGGAACATGCATGTGCGAAGCTCACGGGACGCCATTGGTGTTTGTGCAACCCACTGGGTTTTCTTATTTTCAAAAAGTTTTGTTAAATGAAAATTTTTTTGGTGCTTTAGTAACTAATGGTTGCATGGTGTATCCTTGTGTTTTGAAAATGTTGCGTGTTAAGCGTTTCGAGGCGAGGATCCTTTTGAACTGACTTGTGTTTTGATTTTGAATTCTTATTTGTAAGTTGGTCAGTTGGTGAGAAAGCACGTGGTTAATGGTCTCTTTTGAAAAGTGCTTCAGTAAGCCCTTGCAGTGGTTTCCCCTGCATGTGTAGCGTTCACTTGTGGTACGTCTCGACCATTGGACCAGTTCGGTTGGGTCCATGGTTTTCTTTATTGGCTAGTGTACGCCCCCAATAAAGAGTTAATGTGCGAATGACGTGCGACCACAGATGGTTCGCCATTGGCCGAACCTCCAGTTGACTAAAGTAAGGACTCTTTCTTTTATTGACAATGCTAAGTATATTCCTTTTTCTTTCAGTTAAGCGGATCCCCTCACAGCAGAATGACGGATGCGAGGGGAGTTGAAGGGAGTTTCGGTCTTTTTGAGTTGTCTAAGTCGTCGGGTATGATGTTTGACGTCGTCGCGTCTGAAGGTTCCCCCCTTGAAACGGTGAAAGGAATCCCAACGGGGAAGGCTGAAGGCGGTTCAGAATTATCCGTGCTGACCAATGTCTTGAAAGGTTTGTAGTGTTGCCCTCGGTTGTAAGGGTCATGTTTGTGGCGTCTTGCAGTATGAGTTTTCTTAGATAGTAGAGGGTGAAGTTTGACCACTTTAACATGAATGTTGTGTTTGGAAATGGTGAAGGAGATTCCAGTGGGAAAAGGTGGAGGCAACCTAGAATGGTTGGTGCGGGCCATTATTCTATGTCACTTTTGGTCCTTTGGTGGTTTCGTTTAAGAGGTCTGCGTTAGGCCACTAGTGTGGAAGACCTAGTCACATGGGGATGCTACGATCAATTGCAGGAGTCACGTGTTGTTTAAGACTCAGTTTGAAGTCCCTCTCCATATAATGTTCCTCTCAACGGCAATGGTCATGTTTGGGTGATGATTGGCGGTGTCGTATTATCATTCAGTATGATAAAGGGTGATGCACATGCACCATTTCAACTCTGGTGTTGGTGAATATTCCGCGTATGATCAGTCAGATGCTGTAATGTGTTATGTTTGATGGTGTTGCCTCGGGTGCAATATGATTGCATGTGACACCAAAAAGGAGAAGCTCCGTTCGGGAGTTTTCCATTCCTGACTACGAGGCAGAAGATGCTTCAAACATCAGGGCTCCAGCCATAGGCCTCGGAGTGAAGCTGGCGCGTGGTCAGGAACCCCGAGAGTATATGAGACCCCGACTTTATTTCTGTCATCGGTGTTGAAAGTGAATGCTGCTCAAATTGATTCCTACGGTTGTTCTGCTCCAAACGAACCATCTGGTTGCATAAAGTTTTCATGATCATGTGGAGGCTTGTTCGTCTCGTTGACTTAAAGTCTTTGGGGTTGTGTCCCATTGGATGCAATCACTTTTAGTGATCCTTGAGAGTCTGTTGGGGAAAAATCAGTCCCAAAATTTTATAATGCTTATCCCGGGATGTGGATGTGTTGGTCAGGTCTTAAGTCATAGTTCTGACGCCCGGGTGGTTAGGCCCCTCCCTCCCCGCCCCTTGTGGTGGGGTGTTTGGTCACCATTGAGAAGTTTTTCAAAGTTCTATGCATTTCGTTAGTTCAAATGGTGGGGAGTCCTCATGGACCTCCCCATGTTGGTTTTCTAGTCTCGCCTTTGGCGTTGGCTGGTTCCTAATGGTGGGGAGACCCACATTGGGTCTCGCACGAATGTCTCGAGGATTAATCAGTGCTGGACTTTTCTTTAATGGCGGGTAGTCCGCTCGATCCTTCCCCGTCGGTTGTCCACTCTCATTCCGAGCATCAGTGACTTCTTAATGGTGGGGAGCCCCTCGAGCTTCCCCATGTTGATCTATAGCTTCTGTTTTCCAAGATAGTTTGTTGATAGTGATAGTAGTGTTCCGAGGACGTGGTTTGACCTCTTTTGTTCATATTAGCCAAGTGGTGTGGTTTCGGTTTCAGAGTGCTTGAGGTGTTTTGGCGTGTGAAGTTGGCCCTTGTGGGTTCAAGAGTTCGTTTTCTAAAACAATCGGCTGGAGGCGTTCTAGCTTTTGGGGTGGGCGACACATATCGGAAAGTCTTTTTATGCATTACTTGATGTTGTCTTTGAGTCACTTTCTCTGAGCACGATGTTTATCTCTCTCTTTTGTTAATGTTTGTGGGGATCATATTTGATCCTTAGTGGGGTGTCGTTTCCTACTTTGGGTCTCAGCCTTAGTTGCGGCTTTCCGGGGGCGGAAAGCTTTATGGTGGGGAGAATTGTCACACCCGTCCTTTTTTTTTTATTATTATTATTTATGTTGGGTATCAGATGATTCGGGTCAAGGTCGAACTTAAAATTTCTGAGTTTTATTTTGAAATGCAGTTTTTGGCCTTTGCGACGTTCAACGCGCTGCTGTTAAAGCCACACGACCTTGCTTGGGTCACCGTGTGGCCTCGCTCCGTTCCCCGCTCGCCTGCCCTTTGTGCATCTAATTAAATAAAAAGAATTCATATTAAATAAATAAAATTAAATGAGTTTTTTTTGGGCTTTTCATCATGCGACGCACGAGCGAAGCACGATTGCGAAGCCGTGCGGCTTTGCCAAGTCCGTCGTACGACCCTGCTCGATGGTCAACTAATTAAATAAATGAATTAATAATAATGATGAAATAAAATTAATGTGTGGAAAGGAATGAGGGTAATGTGTTGATTTAATAAACTATGTTTTAATGTTAAAAATATTATTATTCTCATGATTTTAGTTTGAGAATATTAATAATAATATTATTATTATTATTTATGGGTTTTAGTTTTGGTTTTTCTTTTATTTCATATTTATTCTTTTTTATTTTATTATTTATAATTTTCTTTTTCCTTCTTTTTTTTGGGTTAACAGATTTTTATTTAATTTTTTTTTCTTTTCCTTACCTCTCCCTCCCCCTTGGCCCGTCGCACCCCAACCCCCCAAACCCTACCCCTTCGCGCAGCCGCCCACCAGGTGCGCCCCTCATGCTCGCACCTCTCCCCTCCGGCGACCTGCCGTCACCCCCGCCTCCCTTGCTTCGCCTCGCATCGCACCCACGAGCCACCGCCAGCCCCCCCGGCCCTATCCGCTACAGCCCCCCCCCCCATCATCTCCCAGGTGCGCTGCTCCCCTGGCCGCCGAAAACCTGCGCCTCCACTCTCCTTCGCGACGCCCCATGCTCCTCCGGCCAGCCTGCTCCCTCTCCCGGTTGCGCCGCACCCACGATCTCCCCTCACCCGCGCCGTCCGACGGAGCCTCGCCGGACCTCCACTGGCGCAGCACCATCATCCAGAAAAAACCACAATGTTTGTGCATTTGAGTTTTTCTTTTATTTATTTATCTATTTATTTATTTATTTCATTCATTTACTTTTCTATATTTGAAGTTTGGTTCTACAATGGGTTTTGATTCTGGATTTGAGGTTTAATGGTTTGTTTTGGGGCCTTAATTTGAGGGCTTTGGGTTTGGATTCATGTTTTTTTTGGGTTCGTGTTAGGTTCAATGTGGTGCAAACGGCACGCGATTAAAGTTGTGCGCTGCCATATGAAGTTTTCACTCCAATTTTGAGGATTTATACATACCGGTAGGTGGTTCCATGCCCTTGCATCATCTAGATAACTTAATTTGTTTGTTTAGTTAAACTTGATAAGTTCTATGATTTAATTGCATGGTGCTGTCTTTGTTTATAATGCTTTGCCATGCTTGTTTGATAAAAATTGGATTTCCAAAATGGTATGCTTTTGTGTTTTATATGTGTTGTTGTATAAATGAATGGGTGTGTTTTATAAGTTGCACGGAATGTGGTTTAAAAATTGTTTGACATGCGTGCGTGGTAAAAATTGCACTCTCTTTAGAAATGGGTATGTTTTTGTTTATTTATTTATTTCGACCTTGTTGTGGTAAATTTTTAAAGTGTCTAAATAATTGTGCAAATGGTGTAAATGAGGTTTTAGAAAAGTTGAGTGTTTAATTGATTTTTAAAATGTTCTTTTCATGGAAAGATTTGTGTGTTTTGAAGTGAGGTTTTATGGTATACATGTGATATGTTTTTTTTAAACTAAGCGATTGTCCATTTGAGTGGTATTTGGGATTCCAAACAAGGTTGAAAGGTTCTGAAGGTTGTTTGGTAGTGTGAGATGTGTTTTTAAGTCGCTTTAGGTGTTTGTTTATTTAAATAGACATTTTCAAGTATGTGAATCACTTTTGGTGTGTTTGCCTTATTCTGCACTTGTGAAATTGAAAATGAATTTTTTTTAATGGAAAACATGTTTTGATATGGTCACCTCATGTATCATGTGTTAAAGTGACGCATCTATATAGAACCAAGTGGTCTTTGGTGTAAAGTCTTCTTGGGTTTTCTTGAAACAATTTCATTAATAGTTCAAATGGTTCTTTGGTACATTTTTATGATGTGAAAATGGTATTTTGAAGGAGTTGAATACGCATTCATTTTTGAAGTGGTGTATTTTTATAAAATGAGACATGTCCTTTGTGTGCGTGTCTTTGAAATAGTGTTTTGGTATGAAAGTGGTGACTTTTGTGTAATGTCAAGCTTGGTTTGTGAAATGTGGAAGTGGTGAATTATGTGAATGTGAAACTTGATTGAGCACAAGGGAGACCCTGGGTATCTAGGTGGGCAGACTAGAACTAGTGTGCTAGTGAACCGGATGGGTATCGTCCCTGTTTCACTCAGCTGGATTGACGATTGCAACACTAACTAAACATATGATATCTGAGGGTCGTGGACTTCTAAGCCACGTGTTCTGAGGGTCGTGGCCTTCTAAGCCACGTTTTCTGAGGGTCGTGGCCTTCTAAGCCACGTTTCACCGAGACACGAGGTTTCTAGGGTCCCACTCGAGCTAGATGATCCTTAGGGGTTTTACCTATAGTGCTCTACCATCTGTGGCATGGTGCCTTCCATCGGCATATGGAGGACCATGCGGGTTAGCGTGTGTGTGTGTATGGGTGTGTGAGTGTGTGTGTGTGTGTGTGCCCATATTAAACTTTTCCCTTCCTTTCAAAAATCATATTTGTGAAATGCATTCTTTTTAGTGTTTTCCTTTAGCATTTGGCTTGTAAACGTTTTCTTTAAAACCATCTTGAAAGTATAATTTTGAATAAACACATTAAATTGTCTTTTTTATGTTGTGGCATGGAACCTTTTTTATTGGGTGACGTCCTATTGGGATTTTGGCTCACACCCTACATACACCTTTGGGTGTATGTAGACTTTGTTTCTTGTGTATTCCAGGTTGTGACTTTGTGCTCAGGGATGGTGGTTTAGGTTGCAGTTGGTCTTCTCATGCAGAATGGTGTTGATGTGGTCTCACTTATGCCCGGAGGTCGGGTATGAGTTTTAGTTTCCGCTGTCGTCTTTTCTTTTTAGTTATTGCTTCAAGTTGTAGACTTTAAACTTTTTCATAGTTTAAAGGCACGTTTTGTTGTCTATTTCTAATTTCAGTTTATCCATCTTGTTAGTTGTTTTTTCTTTTCTGTCTTGTATTTCGGGTAAAACCGTTCCCACCTGTTAAACTTGATACCCGGGCACTTGTGCCAGCCCGTGGGGATTGGGAACACCCTTCGGGCCTTGCCGCGGACCGGGTCGGGCGCCGGGTCGGATGGCGACCCGGCCTGGTTCGTGACAGAGGACCTTTAGGTTGGACAACAGCAAGTGGAGGACCTTCTTTCTACTCGATATTCTGGTCGCGGGGACGGTTTCCTTGACTCACATCAAAAGAGGAGCTCTCGTGATCAATCGTTATGTGCCCGCGGGGTAGGCCCCCACGGGTTCCCTAGGGAGGACCTTCAAAGCTGCTGGTACAAACATTGTGGGGAGGACCTTCGCAACTGCTACTACCTCTCCCATAATATGGTAATGGGTGGGCAGGGTTCTGAGGATGCGATGTGTGCTTAGCGGAGTTGGTAACCCTAACTTACAGTAGAGTGGAGTCAAGAACCAACACTTCATTTTCCGGCTGCCTTCGGTGTGTTTGGGGTGCTTTTTTACGGGCAGTGGGGACTGTCTGCTGTTAACAACGGACTTCACCATTGGGTCCCGTAACATTGTAGGGATAAGCCAATGAACATCTTTACTTTTATTAGGGATATATGCCTGCTCTGGAGCATCCACCATGATGGGCGGTTGTCCCCCAGTTGTAATGTGTGAAGTTGCTCAACCCAGATGCCCTTGGGTCGCATAATACGGTCGGCGACCCTCCTGTGCAGAAGCAAGGATGTAGATCTGCTCCGAGGCGGCTATCTCGTCTCTTAGATGAGTCACCTCAATTGGGGAGAAGGGTTAATGGTCCCAAGTCCTTACTGTTTCCGTTGATGCAATTACATTATGGAAAGTCTACAGGATATGATCAGGGGTCGTTACCTGCTTTTCCATCATTTCCATGATATGTAGAGTGAAATATTTGGCTGGAATGGGTATGAAGGCCCATTCCGGTATCGGAGTAGGAATATCTTGCTCCGGTCCTCTGGTGATCAGCGGGTACTAAAAATTCTTCTGTGTTGGGGAAGGTGAACGAATCTACCCCTGTACCGGGAAATGGCGGTTTATCTCTCCGTTCGCCGCCACATCACGTTGGAGGGCTTTACCTGCATCCGAAGGGAGCTGGCCCTACATGTATTGGTTTCCCACTGTATCGAGTCGGTGGCTGTTGTTGGTGGGGAGACGTGTCGTCCTATGATTTGCCGCCACATCTGGGTGGCTGGCTTTGATGATCGCCACCATATCAGGATGGAGGGGCTCAGAAGAAACTGCAAAGAGCTGGTCCTATAGGCACCATGTCACCACCACGTCATGTTGGTGGGCTTCACTACCCTGGGCGTGGAGAGGTTCCTTCCTGGAATGTGTCGTCCCGTGTGAGCGACATGCTTGATGGAGCTCGGCGGGGATGCGCGCCAGCTTGCATGATTCCACCATGTCTGGATGGAGGGCTCGAGAGGAGCGAATAGGTGTTGGTGCCTGTTTGTAGTACGTCTCTATGGCTGGACAGCAGAGCTCCTCCTCAGAGACAATGGTGATGATTGGTCCCTGATTGTACGTTTGTCGCCCTCGTCGGGCGGTCCGAGGGGCTATAGCTCGGGGAGGATGGGCCTGAATCTTGGGTGAGATATCCTCCTCGGCGTGGGGATGTTGAATCGTGGCGTGACCATGATGACGTCTACTGGTGGGGGCCTTGTATCATAACCCCCGTTCGGTGAGGATGAGGTCCTCAACGTCGACCTCATCCACCTCCCTACAATATGGGAGGTTCGCATTGTCCCATTCCAGGGATAGGCTCCCGAAATAGTTGGAGACAGTGAAGGTGGATGACTAGATCTGCCTTTGCGTCCACTGTTGGGCAGGTGACCAGTGAGTTCTAGCTGATTGGAGGGTGTGTAAGGCCGCTTGCACTATTGGGAGAGTACCGTTCACATGGTACTCTCAGATTAGCGTGTCCGATACCCAGCGTTGAAGGCGCTGGGTGGGTGATGGGGTCCTCCACAGGTTAGGATGTCTGGTCATTGCGTAGTTGGAAGCACGCTCTTGTGAGTTCCTTTGGGATGCCATTGGATCGAAAGGAGTTCTGAAGGTAGTATATGCAAAACATTTTATCATATACAAGCAGCAAACCCGTCAAAGCAGCATCTCATGATCCCATGCTTAGTTAATTACCTTGTTTGTCCCTCGTAGTGAGTAAAATGGGGCACATGGTGGGATTAAGTTAAATACTCCATGCTTCGTTAAATATTCATGTCGGTTTCACCATTTTTGTTTCATGTTTTCGGCCTAGAAATGCCCAATGGCTCCGTATTTGATGATGGATGGACCTGCATTCCAAAATGAGGCGTTCCCCGGATGGTCTGACCAGTGACTCTTAAGAACTCACATTGGTCAAGAGGATGGGAACTCGGGCTCCTCGCACCCTTTTGGAGGGGAATTATTGCCTCTTCTAGGACTCTCTTATAGATTTAAGATGTATTCATATGTTCACAAATCATTGGTTTATACCCAAAAAAAGTATCCACTGATTTAAACCTAGTGGGAAATGGTCAACTGGACGCAAGGGGTTCGAAATCATTCAGGCCTGAGGATTACCATCCCTCATTGGATTAATGACCCTGAGGAGTCAAAACGCATTGAGGCAGCACTAGGAGTGGCGCGGTGAACCGATGTGAGGACAGTCGGATCGACCGGTTGTTGGGCTTGAACCCTATGGAGGCTTACCACGTACCCTTCCTAGGGGACATGGATCCATGTCCACATAGTTCGCATGGGATTGTCAGAGAACCGACGTGAATGTGGACCTGGGGGTCTGAAGGTGGTCGGACATGAACCTCTTGGAGGATTCCTATGTACCCTTCTTAAGAGGAAGGGATCAAATACCTCATAGTCCTCATAGGGTTGGGGATTACACTCTGAGGAGGCCCCGAATGATGGATTGGGGCTTACACTCTATGGAGGCCCAAGGTGATGGATTAAAGATTACACTCTAAAGAGGCCCAAGGTGATGTCATGGTCGATGATTACTCGAAGCCCACGTGAGTCATGCATGGTGTGAGAAACAAGAGGTTGCAGGGACCAGAGGATCACGTCGCGAAAGGTGTGTCCGTGAGAAGTGGAGTGGGGTTTATGGATGAGGGTAGCCCATGGCTACAAAGCGCCGTGGGAGTGGAAAAGGGGGAGCTACTATGCCCTCCACCTCACCTGTAGTACATGAGGGATTCTTTTTAATGGATATTTTACTACCCCCGAGGATCCCGTAACAAGTAGAGGGGCATAAAGGGGACTCTTGAGCTTAGAATCCACAATACCGTGGGAATGTGAACCCAGAAATGCTTCAGGAATCTCCTCAAGGGAAGGGAAACCACTTTTCCACTATTAACCGTGGGTATATGAACTAAATGGCGTGCTGGTGCGCCTAAGGGTTTCACCACATGGATCTGGTGGCTCTGCTGGAGGCCTCGGCTCTGGGCCGATGAGTAGGCCAATGAGGGAGTCATGGGGGATCAGGCTGGATATAGAGGATCTTATGTGGCTCGAGGAACGAGAACTCCAAAGGATTCGGTGAACCACACATGGGAATGGTAGGTGGCGACCTTCACGTAGGGAAGTGCTACGTGGCTGGAGGGGTTGTCCGCGAACCAAGTTGGTCCACTGACTGAGAGACTGTCCGCGAACCAGGAGCATCCGCGGTTTGATTGGAATCCCACGAACCAGGAGGGTTCGTGGATTTGGGTTCAGTCTGTGTTCAAGGTTGGCACATGGAGGGTTCCACACGAGCAGCGGCGGCCAAGGTTGACACCGGTCAGAGGTTCGTCGGTCATGGATTCACCCGTGTAGGAGGGTGCTACGCGGTGCGGCAGGTCGGAAAAGTGGAAAAAACTCACTGGTCTGCGGGGAGTGCATCCGCGGAGGGGCTATGGTTCGCGGTCTTATATTTTTGTTATTTTATGTTCGTGGTTCACCAAATTATTATGCATTTTATGTCCCTTATTAGTTCATTCCCAGGTCCATACCTGCTCTGGTTCGCGAACTGGAACATTAGAAATCCTAAGCCTTCATTAGAAATCCTTCCACCCGAATCTGAATGATCTCCTCTCCGTCTCCTTTCTCCGAATCTGAATCCCAATTCCTCCCCCCTCGGTCTCCTTTTATAGTGTGGTGGAAAAGATGTATATGCCGTCACGTGGTACATTTTACGGAGGCCCATGACCTAATACCCGGTTTACTACTGACTTGGTCAATCCGTAATTCGTGGTGGGTATTGAGCGCTCCCCCCCCCCCCGCGAACCAAACGAGGAGAGTGCTTCATGACCGTGGAGGGTTTTGCCTCCATTTCGTGAATGAAAGCGGAGGTGGTTCAGGCTGGCTGACACGAATCATGGCTGGGGCTGTCCAGAATTGTGGACCAGGTTGGCGCCCGCCCTTCTTCGTGCCCGCGGAGGATCTCCACCTCCATTATGCTAATGATAACGGTCCATGGAGGGGGGGGGGGATGCTTCCCAGAACTGGTCATGCATTGCTGACATTAGACCGGTCTGCGGACTGTTTCCTCCATCGACAACCTTTAGTATTGTCCACATTTTCCCATTCATTTTGAGGGGAAATTGGGAAGAATCTTTTTGAGTTAATGGGGATCATCGTTCTCCTTTGAGTATTTTTTAAGATCCTACAAATATCATCAACAAATAGAATTTTTACATGTGTTTGGATCATTATATACCTTATCAATTTATTTCACCCCTTGGTTAACTATTCTCTACCATAACAATATTAATAATTATGTTAATAATAATGGGTTAACAATGTTACTATAAAATAAAAAATGTCTCCAAAATTAATATTTTACTATTTTTCTGTATTCCTTTATGATGATCTAAGGTAGTATTTCCACGAATTTTATATAATTAAATATTTTATTCATTTTTCAAAAAAAAATTACTGTCCATTGTGAAACTATTTTCGAATTTGACATGAAATACATCAAAATGGTAAATTAAAATATAACCCATTAAAAATGGAATAACATGTCATATATATTTATCAAATGCATTTAAAAAATTATAACATTCAAATTATTTAAAAATTAATATTTTCAATATAATTTTGTTAATTATTCTTTTAATAAAATAAATATTGTAAATAATATTTTGAAATAACTTAAGGAAATTATATAACTTCTATAAATTATAAGTAAATTTAGATAATGAATTATTTTTAATTATGTTAATGTTTATATTTTAACTAAATCATATTTAGATCGTATCCCTATATGTTGAAATAAATGGTATTAAATAAAAAGAGATTGAAAATTTTAATTATCCTTGATTTAAAAAATATTAAAATGATTTTCATGGATTGGTGCCTATTAGATAATTCAAAATCAAGATATATGTTACAATGTATAGTTATTATTAATAAAATAATTTTTTATACATTTTAGGTCATTTTTATACCCTTGTCTTTTTTATTCAACACAGGTTTGATCACATTAACTACTATTATGACCAAAACTGGTATTACTCTTTGATGGTTAATATATTAATTATTAAATGACTAAAAACTCATAAATTAATCATTGATGAAATATATAAAATTTTGAAAATGAAATGGGATAATTTTATATATTTAATATTATAATAATTTAATAAAATATTATGTACTTCATAATATTATTAAAGTCAATTTTGATACTATTCAATACATTGACTTTTAAAAAAATCAACAAAACTAGATAAATTAAAACTATGTTTTTTATTATATTATAAACTTGTCATGTAATTTTATAAAATTATTATGTGACATTAATTATGTCAAATTGTATTTATTTTAATAATTTTAATATCAATTATTTTATATTTCCATTTATAATTTAATTATTACATCAATGTTGTGAGAGCATTTATGTTTCTTATTTTAACACTAAAAAGTAGATATTTATTACCAAGATTTATGTAAATATATTTTTCAAAATATTATTAATATTCATATATATATTCTATTTATTTTTATATTATAAATATTATACATAAATAAAATTAAAGTGAGATATTTTGTCACATTATTTAATTTTTATAATATCAAATTTATTTTAATGGAAAAGTGAACATTAAAAAATATAATTAAAAAAATTTGTTGTTAATGGTCGAAGTAGAATCATAATATTAATTGTTGGAAACTGTTAGTGTAATTTTAAAATCTTAATCACATTATTATTAACCTAAATTATCAAAAATACCTTTACCATGGTAACAAAATTACCAAAGTTATTATTCATATGGTACAAAAAGGTAAGAGACCTATATAATAAATTTGGATATTTTAATTCGAAAATCTTAATCCATTTTTGTCAAATTTATTTCACGGTATTATGTAAAGATAATTGAAAATTAATCCCATATATGGGACAAAACAATGAGTTTTAATGTCAATATGATAAAATATTTGGAATGTTTTTATATCAAAATTCAATTTAAATTTGATTCAAATGAACTATATTAAAAAACTATTATAAAATTGGTATCATTATTTTATAAAACCAATTAAATATATAATATTTATATTTATATTAATGGGATTAATAATTTATTTTCAATTAAAATTAAGTATTTTCCTTAATTCATTTTTAATAGGAAATATTCCAGAATATTACAATAAATTCAACCAATGCAAATTTTGGTTTTGATAATTCAATGAAAAGGTATCATTGTATAATATAATTTTTATAGGGGACAAAAACATGATTTAAAAAATTTCCTCCAAAAAAAGTGATACAAAAACTTTAAAATGAATTTACATTTCTATGCATAAAATTGGAATTATTTTTATATTATAACTTGAAAAAATTACATGAATGTTGATAATTATTTCTAATATTATATATATATATCATTAATATAATCCATCAAGTATGATTTTTTTATTTTGGTGTTCTAAAAAATATTTTGAGAATTTAAATTGTTTTTTAGAAATATTTTCCCTTTATTCATAAACTATACATTCGAAATTCTGTTAATATTTTTATACATGAAATTATAATTGATAATTATTAAATTTCATGATTAAATAATTAAAATTTTAGAATAATGTCTCTTAGGAACTATGTGCTGTGGGAAATGCCTATTATATTATGTTGCGTGTATGTGAAGCTTAATATGGTGTTTCAAGTAATGAATTCTACTAAATAAATATGATTATATACTAGTCTATTTCATAAAATATTACAGTGCGATAATCTATACCATTAAAATGAACTTCACATCAAAAAATTAACAGTGTCGTCAAATGTTTATTATTTGAAAATTCTTTTCGTAGAAGACTAGTTCATAAAACTTTATACAAGAACTACATTTGAAATGAAATTTGAGAAACATAATAGATTCCCAAAGTTAATCACAAATAAGTCTCCACATAGGATAACATCAGTGGAATTTGATAACATTGACATCGAAGATAAATCTAGATATCATGTTCTAATGGGGAGTGATAGATAAAATTGTCAGAATAAAGATTTCATTCAAAAATACCAAAATCTAGGATGATCTAACAGACCATTTGATTCATCGGAATATAAGTTACTATGATAATTTTTTTTGTTTCTAAATCCATTCCCTAAAGTTGATTAATATTCATCAGAAGAAATAATTACATCATTTCTTTACATTTAAAAATTACAATATTATCCTTCAATTGTGCCATGGTCAATTTCAACTTTTTCACGTATTCCATGAAATGAAGGTGTTTTTTATTCTTAATGAATTATACAACCATGATATCCATAAATATAATGATAGTTCATTCCATCTGTTATTAGTGAAAATAACAACAATAAGGTTATAACAAGGTATCCGATATGCATAAATTCTCATATGATGTGGTAATATGTTAATCTCTAAAACCTCGTCCATATCATAATGTAAACAATTTCATATATGGATACCATGATGATCATTCCAAAAAATTATTATCAAAAAAAATATTTTGAAAGGAAATTCAATATAAAATGTATATTTATCATTAATCACCCAAAAAATAGTACTCAGCTTTAATTTTTCACACAAAAATCATGTGACGACTGATATAAATTATTCTATTGAACCATTGAAATAAAATGTATTACAATAAATAAATAGTAAAATAATGAAATATTTAAAAATGTTTCTATTTTCCCATACTGTTAACCAATAAATTCTATAAACTCAATCCATAATATCTTAATCCACTTTGTTTTCATATCAGTCACATAGTCATTAATACTAACCCATTTATTTTATCAAACACAAACATATATTTATTTCATTACGACAACATCATGCACATATTAGGGGTTATCCTTCCATTAATATTGTGTTCTAAAAAATATCACTCAAGCAAATCACTAAATTCTATGGTTAATAGTAACATGATTTCAAATAATTATGGAATAACTAAATTAAACCAATCCTCTATTGTTTTGTTATTCCACAATACCATAAACATAATTCATAAACATTACTATTGAATTTAATTACATAAACACAAAATCATTCAAGCACATTTTTTTCATACTCCATATAACCAATTTTGATAGAATGATATTCCCTTCATGTTTGTCTTTAAGATGTTACAAATGTTGATCATCAACATTAACCGTTATATTTTGGCACTGATAAGAACAATACCCATTTTCCTTGCACTTTAATAATTGAAGTGTTTGTGTGTGGGGTGTGGGTTTATTTTGTTTATCCTTCTTTCTATTCACATTATTTAATAAATTTTCCCCATTATTTCAGTATTCTTTTCTTAGATGACCTACCTTTACACAAATGAAACATTTACTCTTACCCTGGAGACAATCTCACCAATGATTGTTTTTATAAATTGAGCATAAATAAAATATCAACATTATTTCACCATGGTTATTATCATTTTCATTAATGTCAATATTATGTTCCTAGTCCAAACCATGAGATTAGTATGTTATCCTAAATTCCATTTCCACAATCATATCATAATGAAAAATATATTGGCAACTATTTATGTCTTCTACGACTAACTCCATTAGAAGACATGATTTTAAGAAATAGAATAATCGATCAACATCACATTCTACATGAATTATAAATCTAGAAGTGTACATCACAAGAATTTTTAAACATTTCACATAGTTACCAGTAGTTTCATCATCATTTTTATTAATCTCACATTACTCCTTATCCATCTTAATATGAATAATTTTATTGATGTACTTATTAAAAAATGTGATTTTGAAGTCATATATTTCGATGGATTCAATTTCATCATGGTGTTGAATTTTCTTTATTAGTGTCCACCATTGGTCCGCTTAATATTTTAAATAAAATCATTTAAAATGAGTTTTTCCTTTTTATGAATTATGAATGATAGAAAATATCATTTCAAATGTATATATCCATTATTCACCAACAAGTGGATCAGAACATCCACTGAAAGAATGTGGAAGTTTCCTCATGAATAATTAAATATAAATATGTTAACTTCCTTGCTCATGTGTTCATATATAACTAAACTTAACATGTGTTAGTATAGCTATATAAATATCATTCTAGTTATACTAACATTTGGTTTCTTATTAGAATAATCGATGAATTTCCCATATCGTTCAACATTATCACGGTTCCTTTGGTTTCCAACAAGTAAATAAAACCAAATGTATAGTGTGAGTAACAAAAATCCCTATTATGAAACCACATAACCTTGGGAAATATCATTACATCAATAAAATTATTGTTTTAATATTGGGTTACTCATGATCGTTACTGAAACTTAATGATTGAATCATATACATTGTCATAGATATATGTATCTTTTATTTTTATCTCATCATAGTTTCTAAATATTCCGCAAACCATTAATACGATACTAAATATTAGGACCAAATATTAATAAACAAATACATTAAATCATTTTAGGGAATAGTTATTACACTATGAAAACATATACCCAAGGAACATATTAGTTTTGTGCTTTTGGAATCATTGAACACAACCATCTAGTCTGTTGAATGATCTTCAATGTTTCTAATAGTGATCTTCCCATTTAGTATTCCTACCTAAAACATTGTATTTACAACTTGTGAAAATTAATCATACAAAACGGGTGAGCTAAGAGGATCAATAAGGGTCAAAAAGGGAGATATCAATCATATAATTATAATCAACCATAAAAACATAAAAAACCTATTGGAAATTATATCATGTATATCAAGGATCATGATATTGTGTCATGTAAAAAATCATGGTTGTTTATGACACATGTTCTATTGAATAATAAACAAACATAATTAGTAGGGTCATAAAATAAGACACAATGTTGTGGAATACACATATTTGTAGAATATAATTCATCGTATCTGTAAATAACCACATATAACACCACCATAGTGTACAAAGCCCCTTACTAAACAGAATTCACTCCTCATTCTATCCCTATAGTAGTTAACAACATTCACTTTCAGTTTTAGTCATGTGCAAATCATGAGATATAAATTATTACCCATTGAATTGGAGAGAGATATATGTTCAATTAATAAAATATTGAAAACAATATATATGTGTTAAAAAATAAATGAAGTCATTCATCGTATGGAAAACCATTGAATAATATGGGTTTCACAAACATCATTGAATTATTATATAACATAGGTGAATAAAATGAGTTTTAAAAATATCTTTCCATCATAACCATATATCTAATATATACATAATAGGGATAGTGTATTTCAATAATATCCCTATTAATTCATAAGTAACATTAAAAAATATTTTATTATATGGACAATGATTTTAAGACATTTCATGAAAATAAATCATGAGAAATATATACATTCTTCTTTGAAAAATGGATTCTTATCCTAAAATAGAATGGAATTTAAAATTTAAAATTTTATTTGAAAACAACATTGTATGATTTTATAGAATTATTAATTTATTTATGGTTTTTTAAAGGTGAAAAAAATCCATTCATGTTAGATAAATTAATGAATTATTACTTTCATATATTTTCATTAAAAGTCCCAATTTACCTCATTTGAAAAATGAAAATAATGATTCCATTGAATATAATTATAAAAGATAATACAACATAAAAAACTAAATTTTAAAATAAAATAATAATTTAAAAAATGATTGGAAAAAATAACTAAAAATCATGCATATTGAAGATTAATATTCCCAAACATATACAGATAAATAGTACCAAATAATAATGAGATTTTGAAATTAACCCTTATTATAGGTTTCATTTCCAATGTATGTATATGATACAATTATATAATGGTTTAAATAACTATATTATTATATAATAGATTCATATTAATAGTCATTATATCATATATTATCTTAATATATCATCTTATCAAAATTTTTATATTAATATTTCATTATTACCGATATTAAAAGTGTTAAAATCTTCATTTTGTTATGTATTTTTTTCATATAAGTCCTAATTCTGTTAAATATCATATAGTTCTATCATATTATTAATTATATGATGGTAAGATATAACATATTTATTCATTATGTAAATATATATAATAATTATTAATTATTGATCATGGAAAACAAATTTCACCATAGTATGGATATGACATGTCCTACATACACACGAGCGATGGTATCATACCATTAATGGTAAATTTCTATAGATATTGATGATGTATTTAATTTTAAATAATACGTATATTACTATAATTATGATATATATCTATTAGTTCAATCCTTATACCCATACAAATAATGTAGTGTTGAAAATAGATTACCTCACAATGTGGAGACAATATGTCGTATTTTTTTACTTGCAATACTTTCATTTTTTATAGGATGTAAAACATGAATAATATGGTTTTTTATTAATTATAATAAATTCTAGAATATTAATATATACTGGAGTTGTTAATTTATAATTGAGAAAAACTATAAGAGGATGTACAAGAAGAAATAATTATAAAAGTGACTTTACAGATGATTACCTCTTCTTCTGCAAACATCATTTAGATCTCTTCTTATAGACAATAACATTAGTATTTTCCTTAGAATAAAACCTCTATAATTTGGATATATAAATTTATATTAGACAAGATTTGGGTATTATCATGCTTTAAGGATCATTTTTATTTGACTATGTGAGCGAGGAGGGTTGCTTTTATTATTGAGGTGAGGGAAATTTTTTGGACTTTCTCCATAAATTATGTTTTATTACATTATTTTTCTATATAAATTCCAAAAAATGTCCATTTATTAAACATTAATATAGTATTTGGTTGTTATAAAATAATTAAGTAGTATTTATATAGAATTTTATGTTATTTTATACAATATTATTTTGATTTACTCATTTCTTATTTTGTTTTTACCGTAACTATAGTAACCATTATTTTAATCTTCAAAGGTAAATAATATTAATATAAAAGGAAAAATGATTCATAAATCAAAATTTCATTATATTTTTAACTATATAACATTAAAAAAAATATAATACAGTATTTTTATATATTTTATATTATTTTATAAAATATTATTTTGACAAATCATCATTAATTTCAAAATTGAAAAAACTTTTTTATATTTGACTTCAGATACATAAAAAATGATGTAATTCGAATATAATAATTTAAAATCTAATTAATATGTAATATAGTTTTATAAAATTCTTACAATACATTACCTCCTTCAAATTATAGAAAAATTAATATTTTTTAATGTAATGTAATTTATTTTTATATTAAATAAATAAATAATACTTGTAGTATTTATGAACAATTTAATGTAATTATAAAAAAAATAAAAATTTCTATAAAAAAATTATTTTCATTAAAATAAATATAAAAATTTAATATCCTTCATATCATGGTTTTCTCACTATGTGTACACATAATGGATATTAATTTCCAAGAGATTGATGCTTTGAAAATATATTTGATTCAAATAATTTATCAGTCATTTTAATGAAAATGTCTGTATTAAATAACTCTAATTAATCTATAAGGTAATAATGGTTGAATAATATCAATATAATACCTTTTTTATAATTATAGTCCATTGTTATACACTTGTATTTTTTAACCCCTATTTGATCATGTTTACTCTTATCAGGAAAACATGTATTTTAACATTTTGATGATTAATATAGTTATAATAAAATTACAAAAAATCCATAAATGTTTTAATAAATAAGTTTTTAATATTATCCCAATTCAGTTTTCTAATTTATGATGTTTAATAATGTTATATCGTTTAATAAAATTTTATTTATTTTAAATTATTATTAATTTCAATTATGATAATATTCATTATTTGACTTTAAAAAATTATAACAGAGCAATATATATTATTAAAAAAAATATAATATTATTCCATTACTGGCCAAGGTATTCTAAATTTTATTTGGTGAAATTAATTATGTTAAATTCTATTTATTTTTATATTTGTAATATCATTTTTATGATATTTCCTTCAATAAAATAATTTGTCGATCAATGTTACGTGGTAATTTATAGAGATTATTTATTCAATAAAATTTATAATTAAATCACCATGATTCGGATAAAAATTTCATATTTCCAAATATTTTTTATTTTCAATGATATTTTCTATTTATCTCAATATTAAAAATATAATACATATACAAATTAAGATTGTGACATCATGTAACATTCTTTAATTTTGAAAATATATAATTCATTATTGTGTAAAAGTTCAAATTAAATAATTATAATTTAATCCACTGGATTTAAGGTTATAATTAACATCATCAAATTTTTTTAAATTTTTATGGCCATTTATTGTCCTTGTCACTTTATTTGTTGAACCTATATTTTATAATTTTCATTTTAGTGTGGTAGTAAAACTACCAAAATTACTATTAAAATTGGAAAAAAAAATTAAATGGAACTATTTCATGTGTTTTTACATTAAAATTCCAAAAATTTAATACATTTTTAAAAAAATAATTACCAGAATTTCATTAATTAATAAAAAAATTAATCTCGTGGAGAGAACGAAACAATGTGTTTTTAAATTAAAAATGTTTAAATGTTTGGAATGTTTTTATTCCAAATTTCAATGTAAAATTTATCTAAATAATATAAATGGGATTAAATGAAATAAAATTTACTTAATTATACTTTAAAACTACCCAAATATATAATTTATCATAAAATATTATGGAGATGAAAAATCTATTTTCAATTAAAATTTAGTATTTTTTTAGTATTCATAAAAACAGAAAACATATTCAAAAAATAGCATAACATCAACCAATATAAATTTTAATATTATTATTTAAAGTAATAATTTTATTATTTGAAATATCATTATTAAAAATTTTCAAAAAATATATTTTAAACATGTTCACCATAAAAAGATAATAAAAATCATTTTAGGAAAAAATAATTTTTCGTATTAAAAATTGATTTATTATAAAATCAGGTCAAAAAATGATATGATAAATGTTTAAAATTATAATGATTACTATATATATAAATTAATTAAATTTAATCATACAATATTTATATATATTTTTATCCTATACAACACAGTTGTGCGTAATTAATTATTTTTTTGGAAAAATTTTTATTTTATTTGTGGAAAATAAAATCATAATTTATTTAATCCTATTAATAACCACTTTTTTAATTTCCATGTAATAGTTGTCCTATCTAAATGATTAAAATAATAAAATTATGTCGCATAGAAATTTGATGATTCATGTAATGAAATCTATGCTGGTGTTGCGTGTAGTTCATGGCTTACAAGGTTTAGAGTGAAATGATTGTTAATAATGAAAGACGATTATTTAAATATATAATTCATAAAAATATTATGTTGAAAAAAATTCTATTTTTTCATAGTTAATATTCTTCATGGAATGGTTGAACTCCTCTAATGATAATAATTGGGTTATAATTATTGAATGACACAAAAGCAATTACTTATGCTTGATGCCCTGTATTAACCACTTCTATATTCATTATTTCAGGTTAATATATTTTACATTGGGATTATAATTATGATTATTTTATGATTATCATTTCATATACCTTTTTATATATAATATACCTTATTCTTATTTTATTAGTTCATTATTCATTAAACATTATGACATGATTATTTTCCTTGAAAAAATTCTCGTCTATCTTGTTTGTCTTGTGACATTGAAATTTGTTGATGATGATGTGTGATTGTAAAAGTTATACCTTATATAAATATGATGAGATAGATAAAATGAGTCTAAAAATATGGAAACTTAGAAAAATATCACCACGATGTGTAATAGATGTAATAGACGTTCTGGGATAGACCCTTGGTTTTTCTTGGACACGCACTCGAGGACGATGGATTATACTGTTTTGTTTTATAGATTCCATATGGAAGAAACTATGGAAATTGTCGTTCCTAATTTTTTTATTTTATTCATTAGGTGATACTCAATCCCCATGTGTGATAACATATTAATACCATGAGTTCAACATACCATGGGGATGTGAGGGATGCCATTATGGGTGACCGTTGGTGGACATTGATGTATTGGTTATATGGAGGGATCATTTAGATACCATTGGATTTTATTAAGGATTTTCTTGGATGGGACTAGGATTCCATTACAGTATTTTATATATTACATTCTAGGATTATATTTGATTACTTTAAACTAATTATGAAAATGTCAAATTGATGAATAATGGATATTTACCAGTAGAAAAAACAATATATTGTTGTTAATAATGATTTGTTCCCTTATAAAGAATGACCATTTGAAAACATAATTTCTTGTACAGTTACCATGGTTCAGTCATATGAAATAGGTTATATTATGTGGTATCTACTGTTAATCCATTCTCGTGCCTATTAATATGTTTTCTTTATTCATTTACCTTTATTTAAAATCATTATGAAATATTATTCATTTATATTGCCCAAAATAGATTGATATAGTCATTGTTTATGGAGGCCTACAAGGGTTATACCTCACACCATGCTTGGTCCACCTTTGCTACACAAGATATTATCAGGTTTACAGTTTTTGAATAGGCGAAGAGATATTATTTCTATGCCTGATAGTACTTTCTAGGATGTCGTGTTGGAGATAGGGACTAAACTTATGATCAGGATCCTTATATTCGCTTCATTCTGTATGTTTTTACATTTGATAGTATGTTGAATATTCATGTTTCCCATAAAACCCATATACTCATTTTTTATAGTTACTCAGCATCATGATAATAATACTTTGTATCAATTTCTGTTTAGTTTCTATATGTCTTTTAGTTATCTTTTTCCATCCTTTAATATTGTTACACTGAAATCAATGTGTATGAATAGTTCTGCTTTTCCATGTTCCTATTCTGGTCACACACTATCAAATTATGCTGGTTGTAATATATATATATATATATTAGTTATCTAATATTATTGTAGATACCCAAAGCTTGACGTACATGGACATTACATTATTTTGGTGGAATACTTAATACATAACAAAAACAGACACACAAGGACCATAATAGTTTAGTGTCTTTGGAATCTTGGAATATAATCTTCTAATAGTGGTGAAAGATCTTCAACATCTTCCATAATGATCTTCCCCTTTTGTTTTAGTACCTAAAACCATTCTTGAAATCCTGGGTAAAAGAAAACATATAAAGTGTGAGATCAAATGCTCATTTCGGGTAAGCATGGAGAAAATAAAACAAACCATATGCATTGGAACTTAAAAACACAAACATAACGTTTAACCATAAAAATAATGAGAAAAGACATAAATATTGGAAGTACGTAAGGCATGTATCATAATGTAACATCAATCATGATAAAATAGCATGGGAATAAATAATGTAATTGCTGCAACCATTCCGCACTTGTTATTATTTCCATAGTAGCCAAGGCATTGCTACCAAGACCATCATAGTGGACAAAGTCCCTTTCTGAATCGAGGTTAGTCCTCTTTCTAGTCCTGTATCACCGAATATGATTAACTTACCATTCCAGCCATGTCTGTCTTATGAGATATATATCTTTACCCAATGCATTGGAGGGAGATATAGGTCCCACCCATCCCATAATAAAATCATTCTTTCATGTGCCACAAAATAAACTTAAAACATTCATCATAACCCAAAGAATAAAATGGGTTTCATAAACATCCTCCCATCATCACATAATCCATATAAAACAAATGGATATTTCATAATAACAAAAATGAAACCATATAAATCATAGTGATATTATACTAGAAACATGCACATATGAAATAATGTTATCTTTGATGGAAAATAGTGTGGATAAAACACTTGAAATTAATTCTTGAGGAAAATATCCTTTCTTCTTCAAAATCATTTTCTTTTCACAAAATGAATTTTTTTTTAAAAAATGATTTTATTGAAAATAACCATGAAATTTTGTAGAGGAATATTCATTGAAATAAGTCGTTATGAAACTGTGAAAATCGATTCACTCCGTATAAGTTAAAAACACATTCTCCTTGTACTTTTCTCGAAAAAGTCAAAAAGTTCCCCGTCTGGTAAAAAAAAGAAAGACTCCTTCCATAACACACAGTTAAAGTATAAGATGGGTATACATGAAATTAAATATAAATGGAAGAATATTTAACACATTATGAAAAACATCTTATGGGAATGGATGAAAAATATAACCCCAGTAAAAACTTACGTATAAGAAATCTCGGATAAAAATGAGATTTGCACAAATATCCCTTACCTTATGTATGATATTCTTTGTATGTTTCCGAAACTCCTGTATAATGATTTAAATAATTTCATTTAATTATTATAGAATCATATTCATTGTTATGATATCATATATGGTTCACTTATGACATTATATTACCCGTTTTTTTTGTAAATTCTATGTTAAAGCACTGTTTTGGGTAAAATCGATACATTTATCGTATGAGTTTTGACTTGTTGTTCTTGATATTATTACTTATATCCTGATTTACATAATTATATAATGTAAAATATGATTTATATATAATATATATGATAGATCGATACATGGAATGAAATACACCGTTCTTGGAGACGGTAGGTCGTACGTACGCATGAACGTTGTTTTCATTTCCTTAATGAATTGAATGGAATTAAGTAGTTGACATACATATATATATATATACACATAAATCCAGTATCATTATTATGTCATATATTTCATTATTATTCATTATATATATTTTATAATCAATCATGAATTTTTAACATGGAGAATGAATCTCATCGTGTCGTGGAGACGGTAGTCCGTATATACGCACGAGTGATGATATCATTCAATGATCGTGGAATTGTATTGAAGAGTATGGATAATATTTAATAATCAACATAACTTTAAAATAATCATATATAGTTATTTACTTACACCATTATTCATATCCAATTAAGGTTGTGGTCGAAAACAGATTACACCACGGCATGGAGATGGTATTCCATACGTACGCACACGTGGTGATTTCATTTTCCATAGGATGAATAGAAGGTGAAATAGGGTTGTTTCAATTCTATAATAACATATCAGTATATAAGTAATACTGATATTATTACTTTATAACGATACAACTAAAAATGAATAAGTAGAAGAAGAAAAAAACATGAGGGAATCGGAAAAAGAGATTACCTCTTCTTCGACGAACCTCCTTTAAGATTCTGATTATGGAAGTAGAGATGGTCTTTTGAGAAGACCAAAACCTCCAGAATGTTGATAGGGAAGTGGAGAAGAGAAATGGGTAGGGTTTGGCCGATCTCCAATGCTCAAAAGGGTGTGAATAGAAGAGGGAAGGTGTGCCCTTTTTATAAGGGAGGAGAGGAGAACCTTCGGAAAAACATACAATATTATTTTATAATAAAGTAATATTCGGTTTATAATAGCTCATAATTGATTTATTTAGAAGCTAAGGTTGGGATGGGTCGAAATCATCTCAACCAATAGATTTTAGACCAGTTTAGGTTACAATTTTAACCTTATCATTTGGATTTAACTATATGTTAAATAATTTAACTTTTACTATGAATTCTTGTTTTCTTACTCAATATGGTAATAAACATACTATAACAATCCAAACTAACCCCAAGTGGTTAGTTTTTAATATATATCATTATCTAAGTCATTTGGCCGAAAAATAGATTTTTAGGAATAAAATAACCATTAATAGTATAATATTTGTTTTAAAAACTATTTTATGTCAATTTTGACACTATTTGATAATTGATTTTTGTGAAAATCATAGCAGCATGATTAGTTATAAAAAAGTTAATTAAATAAATACTAACATATAATATTAACCTATAAAATAATTAGGATTCATAAAATGTCTCAAATTAAATTTATTTGGGTATTTATAAAATCAATTATATTAATATTTCACTAATAAGGTAATTACTGCATCATCATTGTGTCATAAATAAAATTATTTATTTAATGTCTAAATATTATAAATAAAATACCATTAGGTATTAAATATTTTTATCATTCTAGTGAATATTTATAGTCGAATTTATCTTATGTATAACCATATATTAAAAATAAATTAGTTATTAAACATTGATTTTCACTATTTTAACCCTTCTTTAAATAAATTATTAATAATGTCCTAATCTAATCCAAGTAGACCTAAATGGTCATATTTTTTTCCTAAGGTATTTTTCGGTCGAATTACACTTATCCAATTGAAATATGACATGTGTTAGGGTAATAATATTATCATTTTTACCCTTAATTACCCTATTTAATTTTAACCTTGGTAAATAAATGAAAAAAGTTACTATTCAATAAAAAATTATTTTCATCTAATTAAACCACATTTTAGTCCTTGATATTAACTTTTTCTCTCGGATTTTCAATATTCCAGTCACAGAAGTGGTAAAATTATGTTTTATGTGAATTTCCAAATTTTCCTAGGAGGTGCGTAAAAGACGGTGAAAAGTTCAATAAACTTTTTATATATCTAAAATTTTTATAAAATTACTCCAGTGAATATCATTGAACTTATATAGGTATTATGTATCAATTTTGACCTAAACTAAATTTAAATAAATAATTATTTACCTAAAATGTCGGTTTTTAAATAGTAACCCAGTGTTTTCACTATTCATCAAAAATTGAAAGTTTTCAGAAATATACCAAAAATTCACCCTAGGCTAATTTCGATATTCCGAATCCAAAAATGAAGTCCACATTGAAAGATAAAGTTTATAAAATTAAAAAAAGTGGGTATCACTATTCATAACTACTAGTTTATATAATATTTTTATAGCATATTTTTGTTTAGTGAAACTCTGTATTGCCTACAACACACACTATCATAGAAGGTCACGATTGCGTGTAATGTATGCAAAGTCGGGGTTGTGTGTAGTGAAAGACTCCTTTGTTGTTAAGTATAATAGAATCCAACCATATTTCATTTATACATTTAATATTTATATATATATATACACTCAATGTTGCGTAGAATGACTACTATCAAACGAACTTGAAATTGCGTGTAACACAATCCAAGAATAGTGTTGCCTATACTACAAGCTAATATAGTGTTGCATATAGTGCAAGATAATCATAGTGTAGCGTACAACACCAGACATAAAATAAATTAAAAATAATACATATCAGAAAAACTCAGTGTGTTACATTATACCCCCCTTAAAATGAATTCACCCTCGAAATTTGTCGGGGATATACATGATTTACTATTTGAATGTTTCTTTCATAGAAACCCACATCATAAAAAAGGGATAATAAAACTTAACTTTAAAAACTAAAGTATTAAATGTAACAATTGACCAAAGTAACTCATCACTGGGATTCCACATATGAGAAAACATATGAAAAATGGATATGGAAGAAAAATATAACCATCAGGTTCTAAGGGAGAGTGGTAGAGAACATGGCTATGAAAAATCCAAAAATCAAAAAGACATAAGTTTGTGATCATCTATGGTACCATCTGATTCATCAGATATAAGCTCACTTGGAATTTTTTTTTGGGTTTTCAAGATCATTCCCCTAAAGTTGAAGAATAATTAAAAGAAATACTTAATTGATTTTGGTATAATCTCACTATTTTTTGTGCCTTGAAAAATTTCCACATCATCTCTTAAATAAATAAAGTTGAATTAGTATTCCATGATGTGTTAGCATATCCTGCGATAGAATTATGGTTCATTCCATCTGTCTCAAAACAAAGGTTAGAAAAAGTTATCAATTATACATAAGTCCATATATGGTGAGGTTAATCATATATGATTCCAAAAATGGACTTATACTTCATATATCATACCTCTAAATATAATAAAACTAGTTTCTAATAACTAGGGACTTCATGTTGGCAAGTGGTAGGCGATAAAGTCATGTCGCACTTTGGGTGTGGGTTCGATTCCCACAGCCTTGTCTGATGCGACGAGTTGTCTCCGATCCTGCAGGTTGTACCTTTTTCTATAACTACATTATAATAACATTCCTGCAATAGAAAAAAGATCTAGCCTTAAACAAATCAATCTTATTTATAACTTAATTCATTCCAATCTTTAGGCATATCCAAAATACTTCGGTCCAAGCTCATAGTATAAAGAAAACAATTACTAGAAATGTCATCTACCAAGCTTGTGAATATCATCATTTTTCCCCCATATAAGATATATCTTGTTGGTCACATTCCAAAAATGTTAATACCATAATCATGTATTCTCTTGAAAAATGAATACCCATTGAATCTTAGAGAAAACATGAATGCTGTAAAAAGATAACACTTTCCACATACTAAAATAACAAAATTTCAATATACTCCAACCATGGTAACACATTGTCCTTATATCAGCCATGATCTCATCAATATTATACAACATATCATTATCTCCATATCCCTTCATTATGCGCATATCACTTAATTTCCAAAAATATATGAATTAACCTTTCATGGTTACCAGTACCATTCAACATATACTTTCAAAACTCAAAAAAAAATGACATAGTGTAACAATCCATAGATTTTTCTTTATTCTATAGTATCATACATTATTCCTGATAAACAAACAATCATTACACTACCTTCTTAAACCACTAACTAAGATTCATCATTTCTTCTCATCCCATATATCATTTTAAGTCTTTTCATCATCATCCACATAAATTCTACCCATATGACCATGCATATTCTCTTTATGAGATTTTCCATTAGGGCATTGGTTTGCGTAATACCCGTACATTCCACATTTAAAAAACTTAACCACTGTTGGTGTCCTAGAAATACCATTATCCTTGTCCATGGTGTTAACTGAACCTTTTTGTTTACAATTACTAGCTTTGTGTCCTTCTTTTCCACACCCAATTCCTCTTCCAGCTCCTTTGAAACATTCTCCCTAATGCATCTTCCCACATGATTTACATGAGTGAAATTGAACTTTCTTTCCTCTATGATCATCATGAAACTCCATCATTCTCTTATTAGCTGATTCGGGAAACATTCCAAAGCTGATATTATTGATCATATTATGAGATTACTGATTATGCATAATAATGATATGTGGACTTCCAGATCCAATTTCATTTGGTTGGTCAGGAAGAATAGCATTGCATTGTCCATCATATCCTCCATTATCATGAATCTTCATGTTTCTAGCCATTTTCTAAAACCCAACAATAATAGTGTGAGAGGCCATAATCATAATCAAGGGGGAGTAAATTAAATATCGAACATCTTAGGTTTAATTCTAATATTGTTACCATAATTCTAGGACTATAACCTATACATATACTATACCTTAGGGACATCCCTAGACATACCTTAGAAATATCTCTTGGGATCTCAGTAAAGTTCTCGGATACTAGTTTCCAAAGGTTGACTAAACCTTTCCTCTAATACCATCTGTAGGGACCCAAAGCGTGACATACATTGACATTACATTACTTTTTCAGAATACTTAATACATAACAAAAACAGACACACAAGGACAGTAATAGTTTTGTGTCTTTAGAAACGTGGAATATAATCTTCTAATCGTGGTGAAATATCTTCAACATCTCCCATAAGGATATTCCACTTTTGTTTTATTACCTGAAACCTTTCCTTAAATCCTAGGAAAAATAAAACATATAAAGGGTGAGCTCAAATTCTCACTAAGGGTAAACATGGAAAAAATAAAACAAACCATATATATTTGAACTTAAAAACACGAACATAATGTTTAAACATCAAAATCTTGAGAAAAGACATAAATCTTAGAAGTATGAAGGGCATGTATCATAATGGAACATCAATATTGATAAAATAACATTTGATTAAATCATGTAATTGGGGAAACCATTCGGCACTTTTTATGATTTCTATAGTAGCCAAGACATTGCTGCCAAGACCATCTTAGTGGACAAAGTCCCTTTCTGAATCGAGTTCACTCCTCGTTCCAGTCCTGTATCACTGAACCGGATTAACTTACTGTTCCACCCATGTCTATATCATGAGATATATATCTTTACCCAATGAATTGGAGGGATATATAGGTCCCACCCATCTCATAATGAAATCATTCATTCTTTTTCCACAAAATAAACTTAAAACATTCATCATAACCAAAAGAATAAAATGGGTTTTATAAACATCATCCCATCATCAAATAATCCATATAAAACAAATGGATATTTACTCATAATAAAAGTGAATCCATGTAAATCATAGAGAAATTATACTTGAAACATCCACATATGAAATAATGTCATCTTAGATGGAAAATTGTGTTGATAAAACACTTGAAATGAATTCTTGAGTAAAATATCCTTTCTTCTTCAAAATCATTTTCTTTTCACAAAATGCCCCAAAATTTTAAAAGAAAAGTATTTTATTGAAAATAACCATGAAAGTTTGTAGAGGAATATTCATTGAAATAATTCATTATGAAACCGTAAAAATCTATTCATGCCGTATAAGTTAAAAAAAACATTCTCCTCGTACTTTTGTCGAAAATGTCAAAAAGTTCCTCAAATGGTAAACAAAAGAAAGATTCCTTCCATAACACAAAGTAAAAGTCAAAGAGGGGTATACATGACATTAAATATAATGGAAGAATATTAAACAAGTTATGCAAACCATTTTATGGGAATGGATGAAAAATATAAACCCAGTAAATACTTACGTATAAGTAATCTCGGATACAAATGATATTTGCACAATTATTCTTTACCTTATGTCTGATATGCTTCGTATTTTTCCAAACCTCTTTTATAATGATTTAAATAATGTCATTTACATATTACAGAATAATATTTATTGTTATTATGTCATATATGGTTCACTTATGACTTTATATTACCTGTTCTTTTGTGAATTACATGTTATAGCACCGTTTTGGGTAAAATCGTTTCATTTATCCTACGAGTTTCGACTTGTTGTTCATGATAATATTACTTATATCCCGATTTACCTAATTCCATAATTTAAAACATGATTTATATATAATATATATTCAGCATAAAAATATATATGATAGATCGATAAAAAAAATGAAATACACCATTCATGGAGACGGCAGGACATACGTTCGCATGAACGCAGTTTTCGTTTCCTTAATGAATTGAATGGAATTAAATAGATGAAATAAATATATTTATACATAAATCCAGTATCATTATTATGTCATATATTTCATTATTATTCATTATATATACTTTATAATCATTCATGAATTGTTAACATGGAGAATGAATCTCATCGCGTCGTGGAGACGGTAGTCTGTACGTACGCACGAGCAATGATATCATTACCATGATCAGGGAATTTTATTAAAGTGTATATATAATATTTCAGAATAAAAATAAATTTACAATAATCATATATATTTATTTATTTACACCATTATACCCATCCATGTAAGGTGGTGGTAAAAAACAGATTACACCACGGTGTGGAGACGGTATTTCGTACCTACGCACGCGCGGTGATTTTGTTTTCTGTAGGATGGATAAAAGGTGAAATATGGTTGTTTCATATTTACAATAACATATCAGTATATAATTAGTACTGATGTTATTACTTTATAATGATACAACTAAATAAGAAGAAGTAGGAGAAGAAAGAAACTTGAGAGAATCGGAAGAAGAGATTACCTCTTCTTCGACGCACCTCCTTTAAGCTTCCACTTATAGAAGTAGAGTTAGACTTTTGAGAAGAAAAGAACCTCTAGAATGTTTCTAGGGAAGTGTATAAGAGAAATGGTCAGGGGTTGGCTGAGCTTCAAGGCTCAAAAGGGTGTGAAGAGAAGAGGAAATGGGTGTCCTTTTTATAAGGGAGTAGAGGGGCACCTTTGGAAAAACGTAAAATATTATTTTATAATAAAGTCATATTCGGTTTATAATATCTCAAAATAGATTTATTTAAAAGATAATGTGGGGATGGGTAGACACCCTCTCAAAAAATATATTTTATACAAGTTTAGGTTACTATTATAACTATATCATTTAGATTTAACTCTAAGTTAAATAATTTAACTTTTACAGTGTCTTCTTATTTTCTGACTCGATATGGTTAATAAACATACAATAACATTCCAAACAATCCCAAAGTGGTTAATTATTAATATATATATCTTTATTTAAGTCATTTTTCTGAAAATTAGTTTTTTAGGAATAAAATTACAATTACTAGTATAATATTAGTTTTAAAAACTATTTTAAGTCAATTTTGACACTATTTGGTAATTGGTTTTTGTTAAATTCATAACAGCATGATTAGTTCTAAAAAATCTAATTAAATAAATAATAAAATATCATATTAACCTATAAAATGAGTTTAATTCCTAAAAAGTCTCAACTTACATTTATTTGGGTATTTATAAAATCAATTATGTTAATATTTCATTAATAAAGAAATTACTACATCATCATTGTGTCATAAATAACATGAATTATATAAATTATAAAAATTATAAATAAAATACCATAAGGTAGAAAATATGTTCATATTTTTAATGAATATTTATAGTCTAATTTATCTTATGCATAACCCTATATTAAAAATGAATTATTTATTAAACTTTGATTTTAACTATTTTAACACTTCATTAAATAAATTAATAATAAATGTCCTAATCTAATGCACATGGACCTAAACTGTCATATTTTATTCCTAAGGTTGTTTTTGGTCGAATTAAACTTATCTAATAGAATTAGGACATTTGTTAGGGTAATAATATTATCATTTTTACTCTTAATTACCCTATTTACTTTTAACTGTGGTAAACAAAAATAAAAAGTTACTATTCACCAAAAATTATTTTCATCTCATTGAACCACATTTTAGTCCTTGATATTAACCGTGTCTCTTGGATTTAAATATTCAACTCACATAATTTGTAAAATTACGTTTTATGTGAATTTCCAAATTCTCCTATGAGGTGGGTAAAAGACGGTAAAAAGTTCAATAAATTTTTTATATATCTAAAATTTTTATAAAATGACTCCAATGAATTTCATTAAAATTATATTGGTATTATGTATCAATTTTGACATAAAATAAATTTAAATAAATCATTATATAAATAAAATGTAGGTTTTTAAATAGTAACCCAGTGTTTTAACTATTCATCAAAAATTGAATGTTTACAGAAAAATATCAAAAATGCACACTTGGATAATTTTGATATTTTGAATCCAAAAATGAAGTCCATTTTGCAAGATAACATTTTTAAAATTCCAACAAGTGGGTATTACTATATGATTAACCGTATGGGAAGATATACATGACCCTAAAATGTCAGGATGAAGTTATATATTAAAATAACATTCTATATTATCTTATTAATGAATTTATAGAGAATTTACAAACCATTTAGTGTTATATTAAAGCATAATTTTTCAATAAAAATTATTTAAATAATCATCAATGAGAATGTAATTTGATGTTAGGGATATTTTATTGTTAAATATATATAAAATGATGCTTGATCAGATATTTGTGATTAAGGGGATGCTGACCCTTAGGTAAATTGGTCCATTTGACGTCAGTAATATTTCCATTGTAGTATAATATCATGTAAAACTCTCTTGAAGCATATCCCAGTTGCATGATGTGTTTGATGCCTCACTTTTAATTAATTACATAGTAGTCTTATCATATGTAATGAACAAGGATGATGATCAACATTATCATGATATCTAATATGTGGAACATCCATTGGAAATTCATGATTTAGGATTTAATGTACTTTGGAATAAGTCCACTCATTTGATCGTAGTTATATGGGTGAATCATAATTTCAAGGATGATATGTTATAAACCGAAGATATTATGTTAAAAAATTATCCATTCCTTCTGTAATTTTAATAAAAAATTATGACTATTGAATTCCTTTTATGGGATCTACATTGTAATGACTGAGGCTTTTAGTAACTAGATTTCACTAATAAATTACAATATGAGAATCTTCTCTTACTTGAATCATAAAAAAATGAATACAATTATACTTTTTTTTAAAAATAAAAATTATTTTTTAACTAGTATATTTGAATACATAAGTAGATGTATCCAATTTACAAAATTATATAAAAATGTGCAATAAAACAAAGGTCATTTAACGCTTAAATGTATGTTTTTTGAAATAAATTTTATGCATTCTATATTCAAAAAAAATTCCTAACATTTTCATTTCAAATATTATAAAATTATATGAATATTTTTAATACAATTATTTAATTTAGATAACGATTTGAACAACATTTTTGGACAAAAAATATTAAAAAATAATAATATTTATCACAATAGAACATTTATTCAACAAATTTCACATTTTAAAATATTATGGTTGTTAATTATATGAAATTAAACTAAATTAATAATCTAGTATCATGTTTATGAATATATAAATATTAATTAGCATCTATTTTATTGTTAATAGATATTAAATAATATTATGAACCCTTAATGTACAAAATTAATTTAATTTACCAATTTTTTTTGAAAATATTATATATTTTAAAGGGAATGTTAATTTCTCTATTCATAAGTTAAATTAGATTAATAGGAGTCCAAATATATATTCAAAAAGAAAATATAATTAAAAAAATATTATCATATATTTTTAGGGATAAAATAATAACCATAATTAATTATTAATCATGATTAATTAATTTTATAATGGATAATATTATATATCTTAAACTTGAAATTCATTTTAACATGCATAAATTATAATATTACATTTTTTTGTATATATTTCCAATTGAATATGTAACATATTCATTTAATGCCCAAATAATCTTATAGTTATTCAATTCCATTCTTAACCCGTATGAAACATTTTACTCTAATGATTTCCCCTTTTTAACTTATTTCCCACTAGACATGTTCAAAATTCAAAGGAAACGCTACATAATTTTGGTTATGTCATATCAAATATACACTATTTGAAGAATTTATCATTAATATTGGGGTTTAGGTCTTTCATCCGTAATGGATACATGAAGAGAAGATCTAATTTCTCATTAGAATTATTAACTACCAATTAACATTATTTATTTACCCTTCACATCCAAACTCCACCCAAACTATTCAAACCATATGTATTTCATGAAATCAGTATAAAATTTAATCTAATATTATATTATATTGATTATATTAGCATTATCTATACACATCGTTTTTAATAAAATAAATGATAACTTTTCTCATGTGCGTGTGCGGACTATCACATCCATGAATGGAATGTTTCACTTTTATATTATAACCATTTAGGGATTTTCATATGAACTAATTTATAGTGTGGATATTTTATTTGGTACATTATTTTTCTTCTATAAATTTATATAATTAATTTTTTATTTAATATTATCAATAGTTGATCAATGTAACAATAACCTCATAAAAAATAATTCTAATTATAAATTTTTATTATTTGTAAGTGAAAAAATATTATTTATTTACAAAATTCACAAATACATCCAAATTATGTTAAACCACCCTAATAAAATATAAAATTATAAATTATAAATTTTTTAAAAGTAAATTTTATTAATCGGATATCATCTATATCAGTAATCACAAAAGGATAGTAGCAAACTCCTATTTGATTTTTTGACCACATACATGAAAAATGATATAAATTTTTATCATGTATGAATTAGTAAGAATCATATTGGATAAAAAGTATAAAACTAATATTTTTCCTTCTATTTTGATTAATATAAAAATAATCATTTTTAATTAGGTGACCAGTATTCCTTAGTATAAAATCCTTGAAACCTTATATTTTCAAATATCATCTACATGAACCATAAATAAAAATATCCTATGATTAAATTATATGTTTATTAAATTTTAAGAAACATAAATTAAATTAAATTATATTATATTTTAATAATGAAATTTGGTTTATTAATGATGATGGAATCCAAAATAAAAAAATATTTTTAAAAAATCAATATTAATCCCATTTGAAATTGAAAAGGGATAAGAACTTACTGATATATAATTAGATAATAATTAGTTTTTTTTAAAAAAAAATTGTGTGTTTGTGAAAAATGATCTAAATTTTTGATTATATTACATTTATATTATATAACAAGTCAATCCACTTCTATGGAAATCAAAGAATAGAATGGATGAGTTAGTTTCTACCATTTAGAGTAGTGGGTGTGTTGTGTCAATGGGGGTTCTTGTTTTAAATTTAAATAAAATGTAATTATTCTTATGAGACTTCTTAGACTACGACCCCCCTAAGAAAAAATGTATAGTAGACTCGTGGTCACATAGGAAGTATAAGAACAAATATAAAATTATATTTAACTTATTATGATATAAAGAGTATTCTTATTCATTACCGTGGGTTCTTCCCCCGGAATTGCATATCCTACTCACCATATTCCGCATTGAGTTTAAATTTTGAGAAATCTTGTGACATATCACAAAAATTTTATTTATTAAATAAAAAATTCATATAATAATGCAACATTATAAGAATATATTATGAATGTGATAACAAAATAAATAACGATTCATCAAGAAATAAATATAATAAAATTTCACTTTGTGTCTATAAATATGAAATAATCAGTTTACCACTATTCAGGTTGGAATTGTATGACACATATAAATATATACTGAAAGAAGATCTATTGAAACTATGATATTTATTGGACATAAATCATTCAAAAATAAACAATGTATTCAGAATCTTCTTCAATTAAAATTCTATACTTATATAAAATATAGCATCCCATCATTTTAGTAAATTTATATTACATCATTTTTAAAACTAACATATTAGAGATTCAATTATAATATTATAAAGATTTCTATATGTGGAAAATTACGGTAATTCATAACATGTTCATGATGAAACATAAATATTTATTCAACTAAATCAACATTAGCATAAAAATACCCTATTATATTTATTACATGAAACAACATAAGGATATATTTTAATGAAATCTGTATGTTAAAAACCGATAAGAGGAAGAATAAGGGACATCCGTATTCCTAACATGGTTGAGAATAATCATCAACATCACTGTAACGTCCTGGTTCCAGAAGCTGTACAGAGGCACCACATACCCGGTTGGTCAGATGGCCTCAAGCACATTTCCACAAATGCCAGAGTCTGCCGACAGGCAGCCTGGGCCTTGGGTGTGATTGTGTGGATACTATTCCCTCATTGGTAGAGTACACAGTGGAAGTATATAAATACATAAAAGAGCAGAAGCAGTAATAATGACATACAATAGTAACAATAGGAATCTGAAAGTATAAAATGGAAAACATATATAATATGATGCATGATACTTTTGAAGAGGAAAATATCCAGAAAAGTCACAATGTTGGAATAAAAAAGTGCTAACCCAAAGTGAATAAGAAATTATATATTCTCATTAGCATCACAAGCCATAGAATGGTCCCAAGCACTTCAACTCCACAAAAAATCATGTACCTGAAGTTAAAGGGTGTTTTCCCTTATCTATACCCACAACAATATAATCTGTTTGGGCACAAAAGCAAGGCTAAAACATGGTGTGAGACTAATTTCCAGTAAGAAACCTCCTGGATATCTGTGCCTAAAAGTCAGTGAATATATGGTTGGTAAAAGTAAAGAAAACATTAAATAAGAATGTTCTCATTAGTATACAATCCACAGATTCAATATCAAGCAATAGCGAAACAAACAGCTAAACCTCAACAGGTAACCCTCTGAAATGTGCACTCAGCCTAACCCCTCTGGTTCAGTCATAAAAATATAATAAGACTCTATAAGGATGTTCTCACAGTCAATACCCTTATAGTCTTAGGTAAATCAAGACTCGCTGAGGAAGCTCACATAGTTAATTCCCCATATAGTCTAAGGTAGTCAAGGACTCTCTGAGAAAGCTCGCACGGTCAATTCCTCATATAGACCCAAGGACTAGGAATCTCTATGGGAGCTCACTCGATCAATTCCAATTATATCCCTGGTCATTCAATAAAAAAAATACTCTCTTCGGAAGCTCACGTGGTCAATCCACTTATAGTATAATGCAATCAAGGTCACTCTGAGTAAGCTCACTCGATCAATTCCCCTTATAACCCCATGTGGTCCTAGGCTCTCTAAGGATTCTCACTCGACCAATCCACCTAATAACCTAAAGTTCTCAAGGACTCTTTCAGTAAGCTCACTCGGTCAATTCCCTGTATAGTCTACTACACCAGGTTCACACGGCCCTATATAGGTCAACGGGCATAGCAGTGTAATTTAGCAAAAGTAAACATACAAAACTACTTGGCTAAATAGTCTACAACATTTGAAGCATTTCATAATACTAATTATACATCCAACAAAAAGAGGCATGGAAAACCGGAAATCCACCCAAACTGGCTAAAAAGGACCAATCCGTTGTAACAGAACATGCAAGGGAAATATATCCAAAGCATAGCAATTATCCCTATTCATAAAAAATTTACCTCTACATAGGATAACAAGCATGGAAGGAAAACAAAATGGGTAAAACGATAAACATGCAATTCCCCATTGAAGGGTATTATTGGAATTTGCACATAATACTCAAAGAAATTGAACAGAAAGGAAAAAACCTCATACCTCAGGGTTAGGAGAACCCTATATGTCAACCTTAAAGCTTTAATCTCCTTACAACATCAATGATCTAAAAAAATCTAAAAATTTCAACCAATGATAACATGGAAAGAAGAGAAATCGTGAAACAAGGCTCTAGTACAAGAGAGAAATCAATGATGTGATAATAATGAAATATAAGGTGTTTGATTCAGAGGAAGAATGGAGGCTCGGGGGCTCGTCGAAGATTTGATTTCATACGGACACTCTCGGATGAATGATACATAGAAGAAGGCTGTTTTTTCCGTCAGATGCGACCCTAGTGAGTTTTATTAAAACAAACAAAATACTTATCATGTATATTAGATGTACATGTTGTGTACTATTTGTCTTCGTACTCCATATTAGGCGGCTTCCAAGACACCCCCACACAGCCGTGTGTGTTGCTACTACGTGGCCAGCACACGGCCTCCTGCGGCAAGGCGGTACACGACGTGTACTCATAATGTACACTACGTGTACGACAAAAATTCCTAGAATTTCATCACTTTTCTCAAAAATGACCTGAAAAAGAAAAACATAGCTGATATGAAGGTCATGGTTCTTTCAATATTCCCCCCATAAAAAATTAATCCTAGAATTTCTCTAGCGCGGCGTAGATGAAGAAACCCTGAATAGCTCCAGCCACTCTTCTCGTACATTAGCCTCCCTCCCCAAAGTCTCGTCCTGTAATCACCGGTGATTCCATAGCACTCGTACCAGAGGAACATACCATCCATAAAGAACCTTTGTATTGTGATCCACAATACGGATAGGATTCTCTTCAAATGACCCATAAACTTCGAGCTCATCCTGCTCGGGTTGAAAGAAATGAGACTGGTCTGAGAAGTACCATCAAAGCTGAGAGATGTAGAAGGCATCGTGCATAGCTCTGTAACTCTGAGGTAACTGAAACTGGTAGGCAACATAACCAAATCTATCCAACACATCAAATGGCCCGGTGTACCTCGTTGAATGCTTACCATGTCTCATAATCCTTTTGTGTCCAGTCCTCGGTGTGACACACAGGAAAACATGATCCCCGACCTCGAATTCTAGAGGTCATCTCTTCTGATCAGCATAAGAAATCTGTTGAGACTGTGTAGAATCCATCCTCTTCCGAATCATCTCTATCTACTCTGTGGTATAATAAACAATATGAGTTCCTAGAAAAGCTACCTCTACTGCCTCCATCAAAAATAAGGGTGATTGGCATGGCCTATCATACAATGTATCATAAGGTGCCATAAGAATAGTCTCTTGAAAACTATTGTTGTAGGAAAACCCCCAAGAGGTATATACTTCTCCCAAGGACCTCCAAAATATGGAATTCACGCTCAGATCATTTTCTCCAGCTCCTAAATTGTATGCTTGGATTGGGAATCTGTCTGGGGGTGGTATGTCGTACTCAAAAGTACCTGTCCACCCAAATCCTTCTAAAGACCCTGCCAGACAAGAGAAGTAAAGCGTGCATCCTTATCTGAAACAAAGGAGTGTGGAACTCCATGAAGAAATATAAGCTCAGAGATGTAAAACTGTACAAGTTCATCAACAATGACTGTCTCCTTGATCATCAAGAAGTGAGAATCCCCCATGAGTCTGTTAATAACAACCCAAATAGTGTCGTTCCCCCAAGATAACATTGGCATACGGGTCACGAATTCCATCGAGACATCATTCCACTTCCACTCGGGAGTGGGTAACTGCTGTAAAAGCCCTGCTGGCCACTGATCCTCCCCCTTTACATGCTAAAAAGTGGAAAACCTCATGAAGAAACCAGCAACGTCCCTCTTCATACCTGGCCACCAATACTTATGGTGTAGATCACAATACATCTTGGTGATGCCAGCATCAACTACCCAACCAGAAGAATTAAAATCCTGCATCAGCTACTCGCATATGTCTACATGAACCCATATGTGTCCCTGTAAACACAATTTTGCATGATCACCTATGGAGCATCCAGGAATAGGGTCCTATCCTAACATGCTTTCCCTTATGACAACGCCTTCATAATCTTATATCTACCTCATTAAGACTCAATCCAGAAGAGTAGAGGTAACAACTACAGAAGAAAGAAACGTTTGCCCCTGACTGTCGTGCACCTCCAAATGTATCTCATAGAACAGGGCCATAAGCTGCCACTCACCACAACAATCTTCAACTGCATGTATCTACGTCCTCCTGCTCAACGCATCAGCCAATGCATTGCCTTTCCCAATAGTATTATAAAGCTCAATGTCAATGTACTGAAGGTACTCAACCCACCTGCACTATCTCAAATTCAGGTCACGCTAAGTGAATATATACTAGAGACTCTTGTGGTCGGTGAAAAACACAATTTGATCTCCTGGAATATAATGTCTCCAACAGCGTAGGTCATGTACAACAACTTCCAACTCCAGATCGTGCGTCAGGTAATTCCTCTCGTGTTGCCTCAACTACCAGACCCGTACGCAATGAACCCATCTCCCTAAAAAATCACAGCTCCCAGCTCGATACCTGATGCATCAAATTAAACAATATAGATCTTTCCTGGCTCTGGCAAGACTAGTATTGGTGCTGTAGAAATCCACCCTTTCAACTCCTAGAAGATTGTATCACATGAATCTGACCATAAGAAATTATCACCATTCTTAGTCAGACCTCTCAGCGGTGCTTCTAAGAATGAAAATTCCTGTATGAAACTTCTATAGTATCCATACAGTCCTAAAAAACTACACACCTCAATGATGATATTCAGATGATCCCTAGAGACTACATCTCTCACTTTCATTGCGTCTACTGATTCTCCTACCTCTAAGATAACATGACCCAAGAAGTGAATCTGATACATACAAAATTGGAACTTTGATAGCATAGCATATAATTTATGATCCCTCAATGTACTAAAAGTGGTCTAAAGTTGTGTATCATGGTTGTGTCTAGTCTGACAGTACACCAAGATATCGTCCATGATTACCCCCACAAAGGAATCCATTTGTGGATGTAACACTTGGTTCATCAGTGCCATGACAATTGCAGCTGCGTCCATGAGACCAAACGGCATAACCAAATACTTGTATATCCCATACCTTCTCCTGAAGGCTTTTAGAGGTATATTTTATGGTCTAATGTGCAATTGATGATAATCATACCTCCAGTCAATCTTCGATAACACCCGGGATCCTCAAATCTGATCAAAGAGATCACAAATCCTCGAAAAGTGATACTGGTTCTTGACCGTAAACTGGTTCAACATCCGAAATCCCACAAAAAGCCTAATGGTGGAATCTTCCTTCTTCGCATATAAGACATGACAACCCCATGGATAAGTACTGGGTTGGATGAAACCCCTTTCCTACAACTCTTTAAACTGCATCTTGAGCTCCGGCAACTACGTTTAGCCATCCTAGAAAAAGGGATGGGCACCGGTGCCGCTCCTTGCACAATCTCAATCGAAAATTCTTTTTCATGCTATAGAGGAAAACCTGAAAAGTCCTCTGGAAAGGCATCTCTGAAATGACTCAAAATTAGCGGAAATTCTTACTATGAAGTACCATGGTCATCCAGATAAATACTAGTAATATGGGCAGTAACTCCTCAAAAAAGATGATCCTCTGGACCCTCTCTGCTCATCTAGGGATCCCAATAGCCCTTATGAAGAAACGATCCACCCTCTGGTGATATGAAACTCACCTTGATGTGATAATAGTCAAGGAATTCCTATAAGAGGATTAGCTAGTCCATTTCATGAATGAAATCATAGCCTTTCATTTATAGGATGTAGAGGTCTAATAATAAGTGACACCCACCTACCATTAGAGGTCACTCTCTCCACTAATGTACAATAGCGGTTCTAGTCCCCAACGGTGTGTCTGAAGTCAAGATATCAGCAGAAGAAATGATATCGAGCCTAGGGCTCTCCACAATAGTAACAGATATAAATCTATAGGATGTACTTGTATCAAAAAGAGCCGAAGAAAAAACTGAGGCTACAACAATCGTACGTAGAATGGTAAAAGGTCAGGGATCCTGCCCTTGATGGGTCTACTCCACTGCAAAATTCCAGCCCGTACCATGGCCCTATGACCCTGCCTGACAAATCTGAGCTGATATAACCTGATGTCGCTGAAAACCGGGTGAATGACTACCACATAAATGACCTCTACCATAGCATTAATGACCGGCTGAACTCCACTTCCCAAACTATTGAGAAACTGGTGGCACTGCTCATGAATGAGAAGTCATAGAAGAACCCCTATCACCAGATGCTGGTGAGAAGAACTGAAAAAATTTATAATGGTGACCCATCTTTCCCTAAGATCGACACACCACTGGGTCTCTCGATGAACGCGGGCTCATATGCCTTCTTCTACCACACTGGTAGCACAACACCTGGCCTCGGGAAGATGCATCCCGCCTACTCTGATCTCATCGTGTAGCCTCCCTGTGGTGCTTCTTACTATCAGCTGGAAGAGCACTAACATTGGATGTTGAACTGCCCTGGCTCACATCTCCATAATACCTTATATTGCACTCTAATATCAGAGCCTAGTTGACGATAAAATATATTGAATTCAACCTAAAGATTTTCACCTGATATCAGATGCCATGCCTTAGACCAGCCTCAAACATTTGTGCAGTGAACCACTCATCACCTCCAGGAATAGGCATGAAGCACTGCAGCTCTGTGATTCAAGAGGAATACACCATAATAGTAAGAGTGCACTCCTCCAGAATCATGAAATCTCAAGCTCAATTTCCCTCAAGGTATCCCGATAGATGTAATCACAAAATATGCGCTGAAACTCATCCCAGGAAACATTCTACTGGAATCCCACCTGTGAGATCACAACCCACCACCACTTGGTGGAGTTTCAAACCATGTAGGTAGTGATATTCACCTACTTCTCTGGTGGAATCTTTAGATTCTTGATAATTTTCAGCAATGGTTCTAGACATGAATCTAGAGCCTGAGGTTATCCATCCCTTGAGAATGTGGAATGATGCAGCTGCTGAAAGAACCACATCGAAACAACCATCGATGGGGCAGGAGGCGGTGCTCCCTAAAAGGTCAGAATCATCTTAAGAATGCCCTCCCTGAATAGTGCATCAGTCCCTATTTCAAGTAAAACAGCTGGTTCCAATGTAGGCACAACTAGAGGATCTGCAGGTAGTCCCTAATCGGCCATGTCATGTGTCTGATCATCATCTGGTAACTAGTGCAAAACTGATGGAAATCTTGGTGGAATGAATCTGCAAGGTAATGTGAATGCCATTGATCAAGATTATCATGGACTGGAAACCAGGAGTTTAAGAAGGCAACATGGTAAATTAATTATTCATTTTTTACAAAACATGAATACACGACGTGTACATTTCCTACACAGCGTGTTCCCTAATATCATTTATGTGGGAGTGTAATCCTGCCTAAACTGGTCGTGTAACACCCCAGACACATGGCGTGTTTTCATAACACAAGATGTGTACACGAATCCTCTTTCCATTCCCAAGCACTTTTACACAGTTAAGCCACACAGATCTCCTACGTTAGGACTACATGATGTGTATAATTCTTACATTGTGTGTAATAGACTAGATTCACTTGCCCCATGTTGTTAGTGACACAGGCTGACATACTACTCACACTACATGGTGTGTTCCGGATGGACATGGTGTGTACATGAATGGATGACACCAACCAGTCTTGTTCGTGACACAGATGGGTACTTGGGTATGACTACACAGAGTGTTCAAGGTAGACACAACATGTATGTGAAAGGGTAAAACCAACATGTGTTGTTCATGACATGGTTGTGTACCTGGGTCATACTACATGTCATGTATAGACGGAACATGACTTGTATTAGATAAGACTTGGCCAACGTTTGTGGTTAGTGACACGGGTGGGAATGAGGTCAACTCTACATGGCGTGTTAGACGTGTACACGGAGCGATCCCACCAGACATTCCCCATCACATGTCTATACCCAAACGGCCTATGACACTATTAGAGACTCCATGTAGTGTACATATAGTACACGACATGTACATATGAAAAAAAATTTCATCCTGAACAGAAGAACAAACGACATGTAAAAAAAATACACAGTGTGACTTCTGGGTTTTTCCAAACAATAACCCTTAGAAACTACTCTGAAACCCAGAAAAATATGAAATGAGTATTGAAAGTTCCAAATTTCGATCCATGGGAGCCCAAACTCCCCACGAATCAATGTTTGGAATCTTGTACACATTATAACATGGAAAATGAGGCAATGATCTAGGTTATTCCGGTCCATGAGGTCCCATAACACTTGAAGAACCAATGTTTGGCATTCATTCAAGCAAATATATACACAAATAAATACCCTATCAAAAACTAGGTAGTTCAATCAAGGAAATTATCAAAGAAACATGTATATTTTAAAAAACATCTATCACAACAACAAGAAATCACTAATGCATCCTAGATGGCATGGGAAAAATGCATGACCAGTGACTTCTAGCAAGTGCCTATATAATGCATGAGATGGCATACCCTCAAATCATCGGGTTGCAACAGAAATAGAACATCAATAATGTCATCAAAAAAATAACAAATCATGTGAATCACTCATGGTAAAATCAAATCAACTGTAATAATTTCAAAACTAGAAAATTTGAAATTTTATTGATGTAGATTGGATTTTCTATGTACACGGGTTAGCTACTCTAGGGCCCAACTTATTACCAAGTACCAATTTCTTCCTATCCCTGGAAAAGGCTCCATACAGTATGTCTATAGAAAGTAATTACTATGATACCACATTGTAACGTCCTGGTTTTGAAAGACACCCAGAGGCACCCCGTACCCGGTTGGTCACATGGCCTCAAGTACATATCCTTGAATGCCAGAGGCTGCTGACTAGTAGAGAGGGCCTTGGGTATGATAGTGGGGAAACTATAACCTCACTGGCAGAGTAAATAGCAGAAATAAATAAATACATACAAGAGAGGAACTAGTAATAATGACATAAAATATTAATAGAAGGAAACTGGAAGTATAAACTTGAGAACATATATTAAATGATGCATGATACATATGTCTAGGAAAACATCCCAATAAGTCACAATGTTGGAATACAATAGTGCTAAACCAGAGGGAAAGAAATGTAGATAATATCCTCATCATCTCAAGATATTTCTTGGTCCCAAGATCTCCAACTCCACAACAAATCAAGTACTTGAAGTAGAAGGGAACATGCCTTTATCTATACCTGCAACAATATGATCTTTTTGGGCCCAAAAGAATGGTCCAAATAGGCTGTGAGACTAAATACCAGAAGGCAACCACATGATGATCTTTGTGTAAATGTCACTAAATATATGGAAGATAAATGTATAGAAAACACTAAACAGGAATGTGCTCAGCTGTAAACAATCTACAGTTTCAGTATAAAGAAACAACGAAACAAATAGCAAAACATCAATAGGTAACCCTCTGTGAAGTGCACACAGCCTACCCCCTCAGTTTCAGTCATAAGAATATAATTAGACTCTCTGAGGATGTTGTAATAGAAAATACCCTTATAGTCAAAGGTATAAAAAGACTCTCTGAGTAAGCTCACACAATCAATTCCACGTATAGTTTAAGGTAGTCAAGGACTCTCTAATGAAGCTCACACAGTTAATTTCCCTTGTATCCCCAAGGTCTAGGACTCTCTGAGGAGGCTCACTCGTTCAACTAACCTTATTTACCAGTTCATTCAATTAAAACAAATAACGTCTAAGAAATCTCACGCGGTCCATCCCCTTATAGTCTAAATAAATCAACAACTCTCACAGAAAGCTCACTCGGTCAATTCCCCATATATCCCCAAGGGGTCCTAGGCTCTCTGAGGATTCTAACTCAGTTAATATCCCTTATAGCCTAATGTGGTCAAAGACTCTCTGAGGAAGCTCACACAGTCAATTAACCTAATTGTCTACTACAGCAGGTTCTCACGACCCTGTGTAGGTCAACGAGCATAGCATTGTAATATGGCCAAATTAGACATACATAACTAATTGGATAAATAGTCTAATCCATATCTAGCAAGTCAGAATACAAACTCTCCATCCTATAGCAACAGGAATGGAAACATGCAAGGAAGACAAACTATCTAAATAGGAACAATCAGTCATAAAATAAAATGTAAGGGCAATACATCCAAATCATAAAAATTATCGCGATTCTAACCAATTTACCTCTACACAGGCATACATGCATGGAAGGAAAACAACAAGGGTAAAATGGTAAAGACGCAATAACCTCTTCAATGGTATTGGTGGAATTTGCACATAATACTCAAATACATCGAACAGAAAGGCACAAACCACGTACCTCGGGATTAGGAGATCGCTATATGTGAACCATAAAGCTTGAATCTCCTTTTAACGTTGATGATCTACAAAAACATCTAAAATTTTCATCCCACAAAAACATGTAAAAGAAGAAAAATCATGAAATGAGGCTCCAGTAGAAGCAAGAACTCACCGATGCGATTCCAACGCAACTGACAGTGTTCGATTCAGGTGATGGACAGAGGATCGGGGGCTGGATGAAGATATGCGGCCATACGGTCTCTCTCAGATGAAGGAGACCAAGAAGAAAGGTGTTATATCCATCAGACGTGACCCCAATTCATTTAATGAAAAAAATATACGACGTGTACTTTTAGAGTACGTAGAGTGTACTTTCCGTTTCTATACTCCGAATTAAGAGGCCTGCAAGTCACTCCCACACGGCTGTGTGTGTGGCTACTACACGGCCAGCACATTTCCTCCTACGGTAAGGTAGTACACAATGTGTACTCATAATGTACACGGTGTGTACTTAGAAAATTCCATAATTTCCTCTTTTTCTAAAAAATGACTAGAAAAAATGAAAACATACCTAAAAAGAAGGTCTGTGTTCTTACAATCACATCAGAAGTATAACATCGTCATAAAAATCATGATGAGGACATCATATAATGACATGGAATGTTTAAATTCATTAAAAATAAGCATCATTTAATATTGGTAAAATACCACACATCATTTTGAACAAAACTAGCATCATGTTCTTGTAAAACATATGTTCATAATCATAAAAAGAATCATTATGGAAATTGATATAATCATGTTAAATCATAATACACATTATCATTCCAGATGAATCACATTACTAACTGAATTAGATAAATTATAAATTTAGGGCCACCTATAAGATAATAATATCTATATAATCAAAAATTCCATATACAATGTATAATAATCATAAATAAGAAATATCCCATGGAATGAAATTGGTTTCATAAGTATTTTGAAAAATCATATATTAAAAAATAAACTCTTGGAATCCATAACAAAATTGGGATACCATAATTCAGAATATTATATAATTTTTCATTCAAAGATAAGCAACAGATGAAATATTGATGATATGTTTTGAAAAAAAATTCTTTTAGGAAAACAATTGTATTTAAATTAAAAATAATGGTAGAAAATTTTTTATCCCTTAAATGAAAAGGAATGAACTATGAAATTATATTTAATAAATATTAATTGAATATACACAGCAGAGATGGAGGGAAAGTGGGATAAAATAAGGACAATGAATTTGTTTTGAGAATCCCCTTACTCTTAATTAATTTTTTATTTTATCACTTTTTTCCTCCTGGACAATAATCATGGATTTATTAAAACATTGATATAGAAGTTAACTATTTCAAATTTTTATACACTTAATAAATTATATTCATTTTATTATATATCATAATTGCGTTGGTTATAAGTTTATAATTTTGATATCATTTTTGACATTAAAAATTATCATTTTCCCTCGATTTCACTATTTAGGTTAATGTTAATTAAATATTAGTATAATTAATTCAGGAACATGTAATACAAATAATCATATATATATATAACTCAGAATTAATATCCATGATGATGGTAATATGTGTTGGCATGGAAATTTATCTCCAGGTTGTTGTCTAATTATTGAAAGGACATTATTGGTAGAGAAGTAAAGGGAAGCTATTAATTTAAAAGTATATAATATAAAATACATAATGTTGGACAACAAAATTATTATAATTTTAACTTCTGGACTAATTAATAATTTTTTCTGAAACAGATGGTGAAAAAATATTGATAAAAATTCGAATAAATAAAAATATAATATTTTATCAAAATATACTTAACCCTTAGTTTAGCTTCTCTCGTACGATACTAAGAATCCGATGATATTTGGAGTTAGATTACTCTAGAACATCCCTATGAATCCTAATGTATATAAATAAATAGCTTTTTAGAGTTTAGGATTTCGAATGTAGGGGATGAGTTTTTTACTATTGGAGGGTGTGAGGATATTTATAATTAATGAGAGGGATATTATTAGAATAAAAAATTGAATAAAAACATATATCCAAGGAAAAAATTTTAACATTGAATTTTTTAGAATATAAATTATATATTAATATAATATAATTACTTTCATAAAATTAGAAATAATTATAATTATATTTAGTTATTCATTTAAAAAGGAATGTGAATAGGCCAAAAAATTGTTATTTTATGAAATCACTTTTGACGATGTGTTTTGGAAAATGATTAATATGGTTGAAATTATTGATTATTTTATTTTAATTAATAAAAAATTAAATTAACTATATTACTGATGAATATCATGTTATATAATGTTTTGGTACATTATTATATCATAGATGAATTAATTTATAATACATTAGTTATGTGTGAAACATTATTTTTAGTATTCATAAATATTTATGTTTTTTAGAAAATTAGAAATAAAAAAATTTACAATTTTGATTTTACTGTTTCATGTATGGTATTATGTTTTTCAAAATAATTTTATAATATTGGAAATTTTATTTTATTAATATAATAATAATTACATTTACAATATAATTTAAAATATTGTTTATTAAAATGTGATTTTATTTAATTTGAGTTTTTTAATCATGATATTTATTTTATTTGAATAATAATATTTATATTTAATTAAATTAATCACGATAAATATTATTTATATAATAATTTATTCTGTTGTGATTAAATTTCTATACCAATGGACATGTTACTATTCTTGATGGGAATGTTATTTTTCTCAATGATATGGTTCATATTTACAATAGTCTTGTTTCATCTAAAATTTCCACATTACCTCTTATAAATAAAAATACATTCCTTCATAAATTATTCATCTATATTCGTATCAAGGAAATATATTTTCATTTTCAATAATGTATATTGGTTTACTATATTTTATTCCTTTTGTATTGTTTTTAATATCGACGATGATCCCTGTAGTTTGGTGTGATCCATGTCTTGTTATTTTAGATTTTTTAATATTTATTTTTTTATACTTAAAATTTATGGAATTTTATTGGGATACAATAATGAATAATTTATAATTATTTATTAAAGAAATATTTATTATATTTAAATCTATTATAAGGACCCATCCTTAAAACATTACATAATATTAAAATAAATGAACAATCCACAATGAGGATCTTTTCAGGTTTAGAATATTATAGAATAAAGTCATATTATTAAATTACATCTGAAAAATTAAAAAGTAGACACATAAACCCTGTTTCAATTTTTAACTAAGAATAAAAACTATTGGAAAACATATTCATATATAGTTCCATGTTTTAGAAAAAATGACTAATCCTTGATACCATCCTGGATCCTATACATCTTTATGTCCTGTGAAAAACATTTCAAAACATTGGATAAGCATAAAAAGCTCAGTAAGGTTTATAAAATAAAAAAATAAAACATTAGTCCATTAAAACATATGATTTTTAACATAACTCAGGAAATACTATGATTTATATATAACACATAGAAAACTAAAATCATAGTGGTAAATTTTGGCATCCATAACAAACATATGTTGTTTCATTCACCTCTACTTATGGAGTTACATTGGGATTACCAATAACATTATATTCCATAAATCTATTTGGATAAACATTTAATTTTTCCTCTATCACATTACCCAATGCATTAGAGTGCTATCTCAGGCTCACCCGCCCATGGTTTATCATGGAACCACCAGTATACATAAACAATTTCCAAGAACCATAACATAGTCATAACGCATAAGACAAGCATAATGGAAAGTTGAAATTTCCACAATAAAAAAACAATATATCATATCAATATATTATTATAATCAATCTATTAAAAAAACAATTTTAATTGAAAAATAAATAAAAAGAGTATATGGTATTTATTTTCCTTTTAAAAACATAATGGATGGTTAAAAAATTAAAAGATCAAATAATACTCGTGGTTGTAGAAAAGGTCGTTGTCACTATATATGTTAAAGGGACGAATTCATTTTTTCTATTAATAAAATTATTTGTATAAAAATATTGACATTCAATGAAATTAAAATTTAATGGTTTTTATACACCATAAAAAATAATGTCGTGTATAAATCTAATTATTCTTCAATGAAAAGATACTGAGACAAAGTCCCATACCTCATGTCTCTGTTGATTCGTTCATTATTTAATTCACTTGAATAATAAAATAATGTTAAATTCTACTTTCTTCAGAACCTTTTTGAAGTTTATTATTCCTTTTACATCACTTATTTCCACTTTATAAATTTTAAACAATCATTTAAGTTAATAATAGTCGTTTTGTCAATATTCGGTACATATAATTACAAGTTGTCCATGTGGTAAAAAATATATTATATTCACAATTATATTCAGGATTTAATTATCATATATATCATATATATATAGTATATATATGTATTTACTGTAGTACATAAAATTTGTAGATATGAAATGAAATGCATTGTTCGTGGATACGGTAAGTCGCACATACACATGAAAGCTACCTTAATTTATATGTCATATTTAATGGAATTGAAAAATAGTTATAATTATGTATATTATAATTCTAGTATAATATCATATAATATTTCATTAACTCCATCATTTATACATTCCACGTATGGAATGAACAAGTCATATTACATTGAGGGGGCGGTAGTCCACACATTCTCAAATGAAATTATCGTGTTTACAAATTATGGAAACCATAAAGATTTTCTATAAATGAAAAATACTGAATTATAGATAAAATATAATTATAATACATATCACATATATATATAGTTACATCATTATTTCTACCATGATAGGTGGTAGTAGATAATTTCAAAATCATCGTTTTGTTAGGTAGTAGTGTTCCATCCATAAGAATAGTATGTTTGTATCCATTAGATGGATGTGTGTGTAAGCGTAAATTGAAAAATATTCATTAAAAAACCCATGTATAAAGGGTATACTGGTGTTGTTGTAAAATAAATTAATAAATAGAGTTGAGGGGGTTGGATAAGTAAATGAAAAGAAAGTAACTTAAGAATAGATGTTACTTATAAATCAGTATCTCCCTTTTGTTTGAACCATAAGGATTACTTGAATTGACATCTGCCTATGGAAAGGCTTTTACAAGGAAGATATGGATGTAGTTAGATTAATTTGTCAGATTTTGGATGATCCAAGGTTCTTGAGAGGCTTGAAAAATGGGTTATAGTTGATGGGTATTTATAAGGGGGAGGGGGGCTCATTTGGAAAGATTGATTTTTTTATTTGTAACCAAATTTCTGTTTCAAAATGAACTAAAAGTATTAAATTAAGAGATATTATGACTATTTTTCAAAATCCTCTCATCCTATATGTTTTAAACAATTTTCTGTTAAAAAATTAACCTTATAATTTAGTTTTAACCATTAGCTAACTAATTTGACTCTTACCATGCCCTCATATATATTCCTCCTATATTATTAATTTATTTACTATAAAATGTCAAGATACCCAAAACATATAATTTATGATATTTTTAACATTATTTAAGTCTTTATTATGAATCATAGATTTTTAGGATTGTTTTATCATTTAATAATATATACCATGTTTTAAAAACTCATCAATGTCAATTTATAAACTATTCATATCATGACTTTTAAAAATTATATAAGAACATGATTATTTCGAAAAAACATCATGAATTCAAAGATAACAAGTAATTTTTATCTCTAAAATTAGTGGATTTCATATAATGATTGAAACTGATTTTATTTCAATATTTATAATATCATTTATTTGAAACCTTTATTGATCAATCAATCATTGTATCACTATTGTGTCATAATTAACATTATTTATTTGATTTTCTAAAATTATAAATAAAATATCATCGTGTAGGAAAATTTTTCATTTTACCATATAATATTTATAGTCAAATAGATAACTTATATAACACCGTATAATTTTTTTAGTAAAACTATTCCTATTTAGGTTATTTTTGTCCTTTAAATTTAATAACCTAAATTGTCATCATCACTCCGAAGTGGCTCCATGGGATCACAAATATATACCGAAGGATTCCCATGTTATTATTTTTATATTACAACAGAATTAGGACACATGTTATGGAAATTTAATATTATAATAATAATATATGTTTACCGTTATTTACCATATTTACCCTTAAACCATGGTAGAAAAAATATTTTCTAAAATAAATATTCATAATGTCTAGAAATAAAAGTTACCTACTTACAAAATATGAACCTACTGACTTCAAATATGTAATATATTTTTCCAAATTCGAATCACAGAAGTCAAATAAATTAATTTAAAATTAATTCCCATTGTCAAAACCAAAAAGTGTATTTTTAAGAAATAATAACTAGAATTAGATTGACATTAGTTTTTGTCCCATTTCAAAGTGAAATTACCTCCAATTACCAAAATTGGATTAAATATTAAAATAATAATCTAAATAAACATTAAAAAAAATTAAATATATAATCTATCCATATAAAAAAATAAATTAAAATCTTCTTTTGAATTAAAATGTTGTATTTTGCACTATTCAATAAAAATGAACTTTAACAGAAAAATACCAAAATTTGAACCAAAGTAAATTATGATGTAATAATTATAAATAATAATTTTAAATTGTCAAATAGAACATATAAAATTGAAGAAAACTGGGATTTAAAAATGGATTTCCATCAAATGGCTGTAAATCGAACTTCTTTGGAATATTAGAGTATTTGTACGTAAAAGTGGATTCATTCACATTTTATGTCTCTAAATTATATTCGATAAAGGTAAATAATTTTAACAAACATGTATAATAAAAATTTAGATAGTTCATTCAGTTCCCACCAATAAAGCTTGTAGGAGTAACTACCATAAAAAATAATATTATTTTATTATTTTTTAGAATGACTCAGCATTGTCTGTGATGTAAGATTTCAATGAAACTCATTGTTATGTATCAGGTACGCCATTGAATATATCATCCCATATAAAGACCCTACCTTAAACATTAAAAAATCTTTAATTAATTGAATGATTCACATTTATGATCTTTTCAATTTTAGAGCATTAGAGAATTAGGCCATAACTATTACATCACAAAAATTACAAATTAAACAATTTTGATCAGTTTCCTTTTTATCATAAAATAGACACTCTAAAAAATGAAACTTTTATAGTTCCATGTTTTACATAACATGACTGTTCATTCATCCCATACTTGACCCAATTAATCTTTAATTCCTATGAAAAACATTTCAAAACATGGGATGAGCATAAAAGCTCAGTAAGGGATATAAAATAAAGAATGAAAACATTACCCCATAAAAAAAATTCAAATCAATGAAACCATAATTTTCAAAAATAATATTCTTTATGTAATCATATTATTTATGAATAACACATAGAAATCATAAATCATAAAGTTATCTTCTGGTATACATAACATACTTTCATTGTAGCTATCAAAGAAAAATAGGGATTTATGTTGGAATACACATCACAGTATATTCCCTAAATCTCTTAAAAGAAACATTAATTTTTACCTCCATCATGTTACCGAATTCATTGGAGAGCTTTCTTGGGTTCACCCAACCTCGGTTTATCACAGTACCGCCCATATTAATAAACAATAACCATTAACCATATCATATTCATAACACATAAAACAAGCATAATAGAAGGATATAATTTCGACATTATAATCACAATATGTCATTTAATGATATGGAAAAAATAAATGATTTATCAAACATTTTTCAAAACCATTTAAAACATTTTATAATGGGATATTTGAATTAAAGTGTTCGATACCACTTTAATAATTTTAATGGAATAAAAATATTAAAACATTAATTTCCATATAAATAAATCCTAAAAAATATTAAAGCATGGGAATTAATGAAAAATATTTATAAGAATAAATCATTAAAACATTTAAATTATCATTTTAGTTAATGATCTTTTAACAAAATGAGAGATGCCTGAAAAAATAATAATTGGGGAATAACATTAATCAAATCTTTATTATATCAAGAGAATAAATTTATTCAAGATATAATATGCCAAAGGACATTATATACACCATATAAAAGTGAATTGGTTCATAACAACAATAAAGTCTCAGTGGAATGTAAATTCATACGAAATCCCTAAAAAAGACGGTATCGTTATATTAAGGATAAATCAAGGACATGATTATCTGTGAAAAATATATATACACCTAATATAATTGGATATTATGAGTAAAAAAATCAGAGTTGATTCACACATATTCATAGAATGTCATAATCTTGAAATAGAAGTTCATCCCAAATAATTGAAATTGCGTTAAGAAGTTCCTTTAATGAAATTTGAAAGCCTAAAAACGTCAAATTAAAAATAATAAATTTAGTTGATGAGATAGAAAATGGAATATCATAAATTGGGAATAAAATTTAGAGTAATAAGGATATAGATTAACATATCCCAACATAAGAAGATGTAAATTAATAGACATAACAAAAATAAGTCTATTAAGAATAGGAGGGTGAAACGTACCATTTACAATTTGTTAACTTACGAAAAAAACAACCCATGAAAGAATGTTCATAAAATGAAGGTGAAAATATCCATAAATTTAAGTAAATTACACCAATAATACAATCACGTGTAGTACATACACCACAGAAATGGATATTGTGTCAAACAAATAATGAATCTCACGGGAAGAAATGAGAGATGAAAACACCTTACCACATGCAATCAATCAAGTAGTATGAAACAATGTTAATAAACACCAAATGAATCACATAATACCATCAATATGAAGTTAATAATGATAATATATATCAAATATCAATACACAATACACCAAATTCAAGAAATAAGTTGCTAATAATGGAAATCTCATGGAATTAAAAGTTAGATAAGAAACACCTTACCTTGTGTCTGACTTGACCAGCTCGTTCTTTAATCACCCAAATAAAAAACTAATGTTAATTTCAACATTATTAATTAACTCTTTAATGTTTATTATTCAATTTATATTACTTATTACCACCTTATAAACATTATGCAATCATTTATGTTAATAATGGTCATTTTGTCGATATTTTGTACTTGAGTCAAAAAACAAACTTCTTATAATTACATGTTGTTCTTGTGGTCAAAAGTCCACTATCCCCAATAATTATAGTCAAAATTTATATTTAATATAAATCATATATATTCCATATATTTATGTATATATAATAGTACATAACATTTGGAGATATGTAATGAAATGCACCGTTCCTGGAGATATTAATCCATACGTACGTGTGAACACAAATTTCATTTCTAATTCGTATTTAATAAAATGAAAACATAATGATAAATAGTTTTATTATAATTCAAGTATAATATCATATATAATTTAATGTATTCCATACTTTATACGTTCCATGTATGGCATTAATGAGTTATATCACTTTGAGGGGGCGGTAGTCCGCACTTCCTCAAATGAAATTATCATGTTTACCCCTAATTGAAACCATAATGCTATGCTATAAATGAAAAATAAATAAGAATAAAGAAAAAATAAACATAATATATATCATATATAAATAGATTTCCATCTTAATGGACACCTTGAGAGGTGGTTGGAGATATTTGAACTGTCATCGTTTCGTGAGGCAGTAGATCACCGGCTACAGAATCAGTATGTTCATTACCCATTTGATGGAGGTGTGTGTAGGTGGAGTTATAATATGTATCATAAAAACTTCATAGTATATTAGGGATACTATTTTTGTTATAAAAGAATGAAATAATAATATTTTAGGGTTTGGAGAATTAAAATAAAAGAAATCAATTTAAGAGAAACTACTTCCTTTAATTTGGGAAACTCCCATTGGATTGAACCAAAAAGACTTCTTGAAGTGCCTTATGCCTAAGTTAAAGATTGAAGGTGGAAAAGAGGGACCTTGAGAGATTATTAGGGTAGGGGTTGGACCATAAATGGGTCCTGGGAGATGGTAGGAATGGGGTATAAATTGAGTCTTTTTATAGGGGGGATGGGCACTTGAGGGAATTTTGAAAATGTAATATTATTTTAAACATTTCATCAGATTCAAAAAGACCAAAACTCATTAATGTCATATAAAAGATGAATCATATTCTAAATAAAATAATCTAATCATAATTATATTGGTTTTGGAATTTTTTTAATATTTATAATCTTTTTTATTTTATTCATCAATTAATGAGGTTAACATTACCTCATTGTTGTGTCACACATAATTTTTTTATTTTATATCTAAAAATTAAAATAAATTCCATGAGGTTGGAAACCATTTTATATTTCAAAAGAATATTTATATTCTAAGTGATAACTTAATTAACCCCATGTAATAAGTAATTTACAAAAATTTTTGTGTTTTTGTCATTTTTGCCTTTACTTTTTGTTAATTAAAATAATGTGTCTTTATTACTCCTAAGTGAAAACATGGGAGTCCAAAAATTGTCCCATGGAAGCCCATGGACATCCATGACTCATCCAATAATATTAGGTCATGTATTATGGAGATTGTTTATTATTATAATATTCATTTCACCTTGAATTGCCTTATTTACCTTTAACTACGGTTAAAAAATTCAAAGATACTATTCACCAAAAATTATTTTAATATTATTGAACCAAATTTTACTAACTAATAACAAACATATATGTCATATTTTGGAAATTAAATTCACGTAATTGGGAAAATTTTATTGAAATGAAAAGGACATATTTTTAACTACTACTTAGTGGTTTTTCTATTTATAAAAAATTGATGTTTTTCAGAAAAATACAAAAAAAATTGTCTGAGCTATATTTGATATTCCAAACTCAAAAATGTTGTCTTTTTTACAAAATTCAAATACATATGTGTGGGATTAAATAATTTAAAATTAATTCTCATTGTCAAAAATCGTGTTTTTAAGAAATATTACTATCAAAAGATTTACAGTTGTTTATTTCCAATTTCAATGTGAAATTATTTCCAATGAAAAAAATAGATTAAATGGTAAAAATATAATCTAATTACAATTTAAAATAAATTAAAAATAAAATCTAACCATATAAATAAATTATATTAAAAGGAAGATTTGAATTAAAATACAATATTTTTCACTATTCATTAAAAATTAAATTTTAACAGAAAAATACTAAAAATATATCCAAATTAAATTTTGATGTCCTGATTCAAAAGAAGAATTATTTTCATCCAAAGGAACATATAAAATTGAATAAAATTATTTTTAAATTGGGTTTTTTATTAAAAGGCGGTAAATCGACCTTTTAATGAATATTAGAGTATTTATGCTTAAAATAATATTCTTTCATAATTTAAGACTACATATTTTATTGGATAAATGTAAAAACTTGTAACAAACATGTATACTCATATTATAGTTTTTTATATTTAAACCTGACATTACAATGGCTAGACAATAACTACCAATTAAAATTATAATATTATATTATTAGTGAGAAACATAATATTTCAATAAACCCATTGTTGCCTATTTGGTACTCCATCGAATACTAAACCAAATTTAAAGTAAACTGAATATTTAATTCACCAAATATTAAGAAATATGAAAAATTATTGTTTTTATTTACCGGGTATGTTAGAAACTTCCCCCCTTTTGGAAAATTCATCCTCGAAATTTTAAAATTGTGAATGGAAACTTAATTGGAAGTCCCAAATATAAAAAAGTGTCAATAAAACTATCACTTTAAAAGATGTAAAGAGAAGTACAAGGGTGACATGATATAACCCATAGTAGGAATCCCTTAAAAAATTGATGTGTAAGAAAAACTAACCATCATGTTCTGATGGAGAGTGAATGAAAACATGATACGGAGAATGTTAACCACCAGAATATCACAAACCTATGAGTGGTTAAACAGTATTTGGTTTCCCAGTAGTAAAATTAAACATACAATATTTATTAGTTTTTATTTACTTTTCATAAATTTGGAAAATTTATTTATGACTGTAACTAAATACATAAGGAAATATACTTTTCAGGTATATTTTCATCCTTTACTATATTCCTACCACAAACTCATATTTTCTCCAAACGATGACTATTCAAAAAAACATGGTCACCTAAAAAGAGCTCGAATCAACTTATAGAGTAGAACATATTCCAATAAAGGAACTATATATTTTCAATGTCATTAGACATTAAAAAAACAAAATTTGGTTAGTACAATATCAGATTATCCTAAAAAAAGATAATCCTTTATAAAAAGAAATACTATACATAATCTCCAAGATTCAACAAAAAGTACCCAACGATCAAGAAAAAACTTTCAATACACAATTTTCCTTAAAAGTCATCAAAATAATCCAATCTATCATTGAAACCCATAACATATATTGAATTAATCACACTATCTTCAATAGTAAATGTTAACATTTAACTCCAAATACATCGAATACACTTAAAGTCTCGTAATGAATTGTAATTAACCTAATAACATATTCACTATGATAGGTTAACCATTTCCAGAATAACCCAAATCACCATATGTCCACAATAAAAACATATATTATTTTAAAATAAAATTCCACCATTACTACCCAAATTAAATCCTATAGTATTCTATGTTCCTTAAGTATACATTGTTTCCCCAATAGATAGAACATCATACAAAATAACCACAATAACATAATAACCAAATCATTTCTTGAATAAGGTTATCCATTAAATAAAACATTATATAAAATTATTATGGATCCATAAAATCATTTAACTAAAAATAATTAGTCATACTAACCAGGGACTTCTTGTAGGCTAGTGGTAGGTGATGTGTCGTTGTCGCCCTTCAGTTGCGAGTTCGATTAACATAGCCTCGCCAGACGCGAAATGTGGTCACCCTTCCTATAGATTTCTGTTTTTCTTAATCCATATAATTTTATAACATTCCCAAAAAATGAGATAAATTTCTCAAAAATAACTATATCATATTTTAACCACAGTATTTCTCATTGTAGCATCCATTTCATTTGGTTCCTCTTTATGGAAACCACCACAGTTTCATTAACTTCTATTATTATGTAGGTTTTTAGTAGATCCAAACATTTACTAAAACCAAAAAGGTAAATGTGAGTATATCAGAAAATCCATCATATAGTATCTTATGTGGAGGGTAAATAATTTGATAGACTTATTCATGTTATCTTAAAATTATTCGGTTTATCTAAAATAACTATGACTCTTTATAATATGATAAAAATTATCGTTATTTCAATTTTTCTTAAATAAAACCCTACCCTATATTTATATCTAAACCGACCGTTGATAACTACTATACGGAATCCGCATAAAAAATTAAATAATCATTAATTAGGTGAATAATTCTCATCGACGATCTTTTCATGTTAAGAGCATTCGAGAATTAGGCCACAACTATTACATGTAAAAACTTACAAAGTAGACAGTTTTGCTCAGTTTCCATTTTTTCAAAAAATACACACTCTAAAAAAGAAACATGTCTACTTCCATGTTTTAGACATAATGACTTTTCTTAATCCGATCCTTGACCTTATTCATTATTAATTATTGTGAAAAACATTTCCAAACATGGGATGAGAATAAAAACTCAGTAAGGTCTCTCATATAAGGAAAGAAAACATTAGACCATCTATAAATACCAATCAATGAAACCATACTTTTCAATCCTAACATTGGATATGAAATCATATGATTTTTGAATAACACATAGAAATCAAAAATCATAAAGGTAACATTTAGAAAACATAACATATATGGAATGTAGTTATCACTTCTATATAGTGAGTTACGTTTGAATACCCATTACAGTATATTCCATAAATCTATTAAGATAGACATTAACGTTTACCTCCATCACGTTACCCAATGCATTAGAGAGTTATCTCGGGCTCACCCGCCCAAGGATTATAACGAAACCGCCAGTACACATAAAAATTGATTGAAAAACATAACATATTCATAACACAGAAAAAATCATAAAAGAATTATAAAATTTCCACATTGCAATCACAATATTTCATTTCAAAATATTGACTTAAACAATTCTTTATAAAACCTTTTTCAAATCAATTTAAATCATTTAAAAAAGTTATTTTTGAATAAAAGTGTCCCATAAAACATTAATGATTTTAATGGAATTATTATTTTAAAACAATAATTTACATATTAATAAATGATAAAAACTATTTTAAAACTTTTCCATTAATGAAATCAATTAAGACGAATAAATATTTAAATGATTTAAAAAATATTTCAGTTAAATAGCTTTAAACAAAATGAGATATGACTGAAAACAAAATAATTGAGGAATTGCGTTAATCAAAACATTATAATTTCACGAGAATATAGGTATTCATGATATAATATGAAAAAAAGTTTGTATATACACCATATAAAAGTAAATTGGTTCATAACGACAATGAAGTCTTAATGGAATGTAAATTGTGAATAAATCCATAATAAAGAAGGTATCTTTAGATTATGGATAAATCAATGACCTAATTATGTGTTAAAAAAATAAATAAAGCAAATATTAGTGGATATTAAGTGTAAAAAAAACAATGGTTATTCAAAAATATTCATAGCATGGGATAATTAAGAGTTATATGTTTAACACAACGAATTGAAATTGTGTTAAGAAGATCCCTTACAGAAATTAGACATTCTAATGATGTCACGTTAAAATTCATAAAATTATTTGATAATAGATACAATGGTATATAATCACTTGGTCATAAAATTTAATGTAATAAGGATATATAAAAAATATCCCAACATAAGAATATGTAAATTAAAAGTCATAACAAAAAAGTCTTTTAAAAAGTGAAGGTTGAAGGGTACCCTTACGGATTTCATAATTTATGAAGCATAAACTTCATGAAAGAAATATCATAAAATGAAGATGTAAATACCCTTAAATTAAATTAAATTACACCGATATTACAATCATGGGCAGTACATACACCAGAAAATGTAAATAGTGGCAAATAAAGCATGAATCTTTTGGGAATAAAAGTGAGACGAAAACCCCTTGCAACTATTCAATCTATCGAGTCATATGAAAAAAATTAAATAACCACAAAATTAATAAAATAAAACAATTTAATATGATGATAATAATGATAATATATATCAAATGTCATTACAAAATACACCACATGGAAGAAAAAAGTTTCGAACAATATAAATCTCATGGAATTAAAAGTGAGATAAGAAACTCATTACCTTGTGTCTGACCTGACCTGTTCAATCTTTCATATCCTGAATAATAATAAAAAGTTAATTTATACATTATTGAAAACCTTTTTCATGTTTATTATTAATTTTATATCACTTATTAACGTGTTATAATAATTAAGCAATCATTTATGTTTATAATGGTTGTTTTGTCGATATTAGGTACTTGAGTCAAAAAATGAACTTCCTATAATTACATGTTGTTAATTTGTTCAAAAGTCCATTATATGCCGAATGATTTTCATGATTTAGATTTCATATATATATTATCTGTCAAATATATGTTAGTATTTATAATATTAAATAACATATGGAGATAAGAAATGAAATGCACCACTCAAGGAGACGATAAGTCGTACGTACGCATGATCACTACATTCATTTATATTTCATATTTCATGGAATTAAATAATAATGATAAATAGTTATAGTATAATTCCAGTATAATATAATATATAATTTCATTATCTTTATCCATTATACGTTCCATGAATGGAATGAATGTGTCATATCACTTTGAGGGGAAGGTAGTCCACACTTCCTCAAATAAAATTATCTCGTTAACCAATAATTGAAACCATAAAGGAATGATATAAACGAAAAATATAGAACAATAATGAAAAAAATTAAAATAATATACATCTTAAATAAATATAGTGACATATTAATGGCCACCATGGGAGGAGGTTGGAGATATTTTAACAATCATCGTTTTGTGAGACAGTAGTTCATCGTGCACAGAAATAGTATGTTCATTACCCATTAGATAGAGATGTGTTTAGGTTTAGTTCAAATAAATATCATAACAACATCATAGTATATTTAGGATACTGGTTTTGTTTTAAAATAATGGAATATAAATTGTTTAGGGGTTGGATTCGTAAAATAAAATAAATAATTTAAGAGAAACAATTAACTTTAATTCTGGTAACTCCATTTGGATTGAACCCGAAAGACTTATTAATGTCCATTATTCCAATGCTAAGGATTCTAGGTGGAAGTTAGGGATCTATATTGATTATTTTAGTTGGGGTTAGCCGAGAAAAGGGACTTGAGAGGTATGAGGAATGGGTAAGAAATGGTGTTCTTTTATAAGCGGGATAAGGGGATCTTTAGTGATGATTGAAAATTATATTTAATTATAAAAATATATTATGATTAAAAAGGTCCAAAACAAATTAAATTTGAATATTAGAAGAATAATATTCTAAATAAAATAATCTAATAATAATTGGACAGGTTTTAAATATTGTTTTAATATTTATAATCTTATTTATTTAATTCATCCATTAATTAGGTAAACATTGCATCATTATTATGTCAAACATAATTTTCTTTTTATGTTTTCTAAAAAATATAAAACAACAATAATTTAGGAAATATTTTTATCTATAAAATGAATATCAATAGTATAAGAGATAACTTATATAACTCCATTTAAAAATTAATTTACTAAAAACTATTTGTTAATGTCATTTTTTCCTTTACTTTATGTTAATTAAAATAAAGTGTCATTATAACTTTTATGTGGCTCCATGGGGTCCAAAAATATACCCACGTATTCCCATGGTTTTCCATGACTCATCCTATAAGGATATGACAAGGGTTATGGTAATTTTCTATTATTAAAATACTGTTTTTACCCTGAATTACCTGATTTACCTTTAACCGAGGTAAAAAAAGTCAAAAGTTTCTATTCGCCAAAAATTATTTTAATCTTATTGAACAAAATTTCACATAATAATAAAATAAATGTATGTAGTATTTTTGAAATTCAATTCACAGTAGTGGTAAACTTTCATTTAAATGAAAAAGTCTCATTTTTAACTACTACTTAGTGGTTTTTCAATTCATTAAAAAATTGATGTTTTTTCAGAAAAATAGAAAAAATTTAGCCGAAGCAATATATGATATTAGAAATTCAAAAATTATGTCAATTTTACCAAATTAAAAACAATTATGTTTGAATAAATAATTTTAAATTAATTCATTTTGAAAAAACTGGTTTTACGAAATATTAACTATCAAAATATTGACAGTTGTTTATGTCTAATTTCAAAGTGAAATTAATTCAGATGACCATCATTGGATTAAAGTGATAAAATATAACCTAATTAATCATTAAAACCAATTAAAAAGATTATATAACCATATAAATTAATTAGATTAAAAGGTATATTTGATTTAAAATATAGTGTTTTTCATTATTCATTTAAAATTGAATATTATAAGAAAAATACAAAAAAATAAACTGAACGTAAATTTTGATGTCCCAGTTCTAATGAAAAATTTATTTTATCCAAAACAACATATAAATATAACCCAAACTGGATTTAATTTGGATTTTCAATTAAAATGAGGTAAATCGACTTTTTAATGAACATTATAGTATTTATGCATAAAATTAGATTCATTCTTATTTTATGCATATATATTTTGTTGGATAAATGTAAAAATATTCAACACGCCTATATAATCATATTTTATTTATTTCTATTTATTCATTCCATTACACCAGCTAGGAATTAACTACGACTTAAAATAATAATACTATATTTTTAGTGTGCAATGTAAGATTTCAATGAAAATCGTTGTTGCTTATTGGGTATGCCATCGAACATAGAACCCCCTTTAAAGAAAATTTAATATTTAATTCACAAAAATTAATAAATAGTTAAAAGTAATGTTCTTTTTTTACCTGATATTTTACATCCCCATTGATGTAAAAATAATATTCAATTCAGAAATATTAATAAATATGAAAATGTAATATTCGTTATTTTTCTGGGATGTTAAATCCTTCCCCCATTTTGGGAGTTTCATTCTATGCAATTCTATTCATTTATCAAATTAGTGTGGTTATTTATCCATTCATTCATTTTCATATTCCCATGTTGTGTCTTCATCTATATAGTTTTTCCACAAACCCTATACATGATTAATTACCTTATTTCACAACACTTTCTCTCTATGGTCAGGAATATGGACTGGTTGTTGCACATAATAGAAACTCTCTTCCAACTGAACATCCTCTAGACTCAAAACATGTGATGGATCTGGAATATACATTTTCAACATTGAAACATAAAAAAATTGTGTATCAAGGATAAACATGGAGGTAAATCAACTATTTAGGAAACTAATCTAACATCTTCCAGGGTTTCATAGGGTCCAATGAACAACAGACTCAGCTGTCAATTCTTACAAAATTGCATCACACTGTTCCACATAGAAACTTCAAGAAGGACATGATCACCTACCTTGAATGAAATTTCCATCTTCCAGTTATCCACAGAACTATTATGCCTACATGGCTTTAACCTATTGAAAAGTCAAACTCTTCATAGTAAAGTCAGAAATATATTTTTTCATTCTATCCAACCAGTAATACATTCAAATATCTCTGTACATCTTAGAAGTTCTAGGTTGAACTGAAAACAGAGAACAATGAGTTTCACATAAAAACTCATTCTTAAACTGTGAATCACAAGTCACACATAATATCTTGAAAAATATCAAAAAAAAATATCATTATCAATGTTAAAACCAATAAAATTACCATTCTGATCCAACTATACCTTTTTCTACAACTTACCATCATCCTTCTACGCTTATTTAATTTTGTCCGATAGAGACGATTTCACTAACACCTCAAACAATATAGAAGAATCTCCTGCAGCAAAAACTTCTATTCCATATTTAAAAAAATTCTTTATAAAAGGAACCTATACAACACGTAACATTGTTAATGTATCATTATGTTTTTGACTCAATGAATTGGCCACTTTGTTTTCCATTCCTAGATGGCAATGGATTGTGCAATCAGAATCCTTGACTAGTTCCAGCCATCTCCTCTGCCTCATTTTCAATTCATTGTAAGTCAATATATATTTAAAAGATTTTATTAGTATATATTTCACATTTTACTCCATCCAGATGATGCCACTATTTTTTTAAAGAAAAAACAATAGTAGATAATTCCAAATCACGTGTAATGTAATTTAACTCATGATATTTAAGCTGAAATGAAGTATAAGAAATTAGATTATCATTCTTCAATAGGAAACCACAAAGTACTCTCAAGGAAGCATCACTCTAGATAACGTAATCAAAATGTCTTGAAGGTAGTGTCAATACTGGAGCATTCACCAATCGTCATTTCAATTATTGAAAACTAAAATGAAATTTTTTATTACAGATGGACATAACACCATTTTGAGTTAATTTAGTCAGTGAGACCAATAACCATCCCAAATATTCAAATATCCTTCAGTAATAACTGGGAATACCAAGAAATCTATGGATATCAATTATATTTTTGGGTCTTGACCATTATTCAACAACTATTTTTGTATCCAGATCAACAGTTATGCTGTTTTTTTTTTAAACAATCTGACCAAGGAATGAAATTTTTTTCAACAAAAACTCACACATTCTGAACTTCCTATACACTTTAATTTCATTTAATATTTTTAAGAAAAACATTAAATTACTTTAATGTTCCTATTTAGTTTTGGAATAAACCAAAATATAATCAATGAACTCAACCACAAACATATACAAGGAGTCACAATATATTCTATTCATAAGATCCCTGAATATAGTAGGATCATTGGTTAACCCAAAATGCTTAAGCACCAATTCAGAAGGCCTATATCTAGTACAAAACACAGTATTCATAATGTCTTATTCCATTACATAAAGTTGATGGTACCCCAATCTTATGTCAATATTTGAAAAATACCAAGTTCCTTGGAGCTGGTCAAAAAAATCATCGATATTTGGAAAAGAATTCTTGTTCATTATAATGATGTTATTCAAGGAAATATAATCAATTAAATGTTTCATTGAACCAATATTACTTTTTACAAACAAGAAAGGATCACCCCATGGTGATGTTCTAGTTCGAATGAATCCTTTATCTAATAACTCCTACAATTCAAATATTAATTCTAAATTACCAATTTGAGCCATTTGTTAATGGGGTTTTGAAATTGGATTAGCATCAGAAACTTAGTCAAAAATAAATTCATATTCCCAATCAGGTATTATTCTAGGAAACACATTAATAAAAATATCAAGATTCTCATTTACCACTAGAAAATCATTAATCTGAACAATTCCTTTGTTTCCAAAAATATGAGCAAGGTTAAATTAATTTCCATATTTTAGTAGTTTCTCAACGTCTTAATATATTATCTAAATTATGAGTTTAATTCTCTACTCAAACTAAAAATAATCCTAAAAATAAGAATCTTTAGATCTGATGTTAATATTATCTTGTTAAACGGAATCATAATCCATACCCAAAATGACATCACACTCCACTAGAGTCAAACCAATATGGGTTTCAAGAAGATCATTTATATACACAAGAATAGGAAGTATCTTATAATTTATTTTTTTTCAACATTTCCTCCAGGTGTTTCTACCATAATATCGGTATTCATATATTGAGATAGAATTCCGAATTTACTAGAATTCTTTTTAGAAATAAAAGAATGTTTAGACCCTAAATCAAAAAATATAATGGCATAATCTGAAAAAACAAACAGTGTACATAGAACTACTTAATTCGATGGCCCAATATCTGCTAAAGTAGTTGGAAATGATTTCACAACACCATTCTTCTTATAGTCTGACTCCATTCCCAAAGTGGAGTTCTGAGTTCGACCCTCATTTTCATAATGAACCAGTTCATTTCACATAAAACATTTTACTGATTTTAAATAAGATTTGGTCATACAATTACCCTGATCTTTTTCAGTATAACTGCAAGCCTTATTTCCCATTTTCCAATATCAGTAGAACCTACCAGAATTCATAAGGCATTCCCTAACATGGTTTTTATAACAATATTTACAAACTGTAAACTTATGTTTGTTACCATCAAACTTTTTTTATGAGTTATTACATTTAATTTTACACATCATACTTTTATTTTGTTGATTTTCTAAGAAAACCTTCTCATCAGAAAACTACGTTTCCACCTTCTCCTCTCATCAAATAAGTTTTTAATTAGTTTTTACCACATGATAATCTTAAAAATTTTGATTCATATTCATTATTCCTGAGTAAAATTGATTGATTTTACTATCAAGTCTCAAATAAAATTTGGATAATACCATTCTAGTTGAATGAATTTTTTTTTCATTTGGATCCACTAAGTCATCCACCTACCACAATTCATGGAATTGTTTTTCTATCCTACGATGAACCACATTAGGAAAATATTTCTCAAGAAACATAATTTTAATTCATCCAAATAAAGTGCCACAATTTCCTCATTATCCCTGATATTTTTTACCATTTAACACCACTGATCAGATTCTCCTTGAAAATGGTAAACAACGGGACATACCTTTCGATGTTATAAACATTCCATGAAATCTAAAATCATTTCTAATTAATTGACCAACCCTTAATCTAGCACAAATTTAGATGATCCTCTGAATGGTTGGAGATTTTGACTCATGAAATGCTCCATTACTGATGTGTTCTTCTATGGTTTTTCTGACTGATCTCATCCATGGATACCACCACCATGTATATCCTAATTCAACTATTTCATCATTGCAACAAATTGTTCAGTTCTGATTCTAACCATCTTAGATTTTTGATTTGGAAGGTGTTCGTCCTTCAAATGTCATCCCATCATAGCTTCCATGATTCCTTTTTGTAAAACCATTCTGAACATAGAAATATATTAGGGAAAACAACATGGTAATATGTAAATTCAATATCATTTCAATCTTACTATATATCAATTTATGGATATTATTTTAACAATATCCTAACTCATAATGTTTTCTTAACTGTCCTTTGATATAAACTATAAGGACCAAACCATAAAATAGTACATAATCATTAATTAAATTAATATTTCACATTTATGATCTTTCCAGGTTTAATGATTTATATAATTAGGTCAAACTATTACATTACATCTCAAAAATTGAAAAGTAGACCCTTCTACTCAAATTCAATTTTTTTCATAGAATAAAAACTATTGATAAAAGTGTCATGTATAGTTCTTAGTTTTTTACAGCATGACTTTTCCAAAATCCTGTCCTTGACCGAATTCATCATTATGTGTTGTGAAAAAAAATTCAAAACATGGGATGTGCATAAAAAGCTCAGTAAGGTTTATAAAATAAAAAAGAAAACATTAGTCTAATAAAACATAATCCTTTTATCATACCTCATGAAATCATATGATTTATGGATAACAAATAGTTAACATAAATCATAATGGTACCTTATGGCATCCTAAACATACTTACGTTGTAGCATTCACAGCTATGTTGGGAGTTACATTTGGAATACCCATCATAGTTTATTCCATAAATCTCATAGGAGAAACATTAACCATTACATCCAATACATTACCCAATTCATTTGAGAGAAATATCAGGTTCAGCCACCTTAGGTTTATCATGGAACCACCTGTAAAAGTAAATGATGCCCAAGAACCATAACATAGTCCTAACACATAACACACACATTAATGAAAAATAACATTTCACATTGCAATAAAAATATATCATTTCAATATATTTAAATAATCAATCCATTAACAGAACCATTTTCAATACCAAGATACATAAAAAGAGTATATGGTATTTATTTTCCTTTTAAAAACATTATGGATAGTTAAGGAAGAAAATGATCAAATAATACTCATGGCGGCGTAAAAGGTCATCGTCACCATGTATATTAAAAATAATAATTCCTTTTTGTCATTTTGAAAAATTCTTCATATAAAAATATTCCATTTAAATTAAATGAATATTAAATAGTGTTTATACACCATGTAAATGAATATCATTTATAAATCAAATTATGCCCCAAGGAAATGTGATTGAGACGATTTCCCTTACCTCGTGTCTGACTTCATTCATTCGTTACTTAAATATTATGAATAATAATGTAAAGTAAAATTATAATTGCTTTATAACCTTTTAAAAGTTTATTATTCTTTTTAAATCACTTATTACCATATTATAAATGTGACCTAATCATTTAAGTTAATAAGGAGTGTTTTGTCGATATTTGTAACTTATAATTACATGTTATCCATGTGGTAAGAACACTATTATATAAAAAATTATATTCATGACTTAGATATCATATATATGATATATATCCTAGTATATATATTTTTTTATAATAGTATATAACATTTTGAGATAAGATATTAAATGCACCGTTCATGGAGACGGTAAGCCGTACGTGCGCATGAATGCTACTTTCATTTCTATTTCATATTAAATGGACATGAAAAATTAATTATAAATAGGTATATTATATTTAAAGTATAATATAATATATAATTTCATTAAATCCATCATTAATATGTTCCGTGTTTTGCATGAACCAGTCATATAACTTTGAGGGGGCGGTAGTCTGCACTTCCTCAAATGAATTTATTGTGTTTACCCATTATGGAAAGAAAAAAGATATGATATAAAAAAACATACCAAACGATAGAGACAATATAATTATAATATATATCTCATATATATACAGTTCCATCATAATGGCCACTATGTGAGGCGGTTAGAGATAGTTGAACAATCATCATTTTGTGAGGCAGTAGTTCATCGTCCACAGAAACGACATGTTCATATCCATTAGATGGAGGTGTGTGTAATTATAGATCGAATAATTCACATAAAAACAACCTGTTATATTTCATAAAAAATTTTAAAATAAAGTAATAATGGGAGTTTATGGGGATAGATAAGATAAATCAATGAAAAGAACTTCAGAAGAGATGTTACCTTTATATCGGGTATCTCCCTTTTGTTTGAACCAAAAGGTTTACATGAATTTCCATCTGCCAAGGTAATGGATTATAAGAGGAATATAGGAATGTTGGGAGATTTTTTGGTCAGATTTTTGATGAACCAAGGGGCTTGAGAGGTGTTTGTAATGCATTAGAGGTGATGGATTTTTATAAGGGGGAGGAGGGACTCTTTTAGAATGTTTGAAAATATTAGTTTATTATACACTAAAATTCGTTTTAAATATTCCCCAAACATATTAAATATGTAGATAAGATGAGTATTATTCTAAATACTCTTAGCCAATAGTTTTTATAAAAGTTTTTCTTTCAAAATTAACCTTATCATTTAACAATAACGCTATGTTATCTAATTTGGCTCTTACCATGTCCTCTTATATATACATACTATACGATTAATTTATTTACAATAAAATTCCAAGAGACACAAAAATGATCATTTATGGAATTTTAAACATTATTTAAGTCATTTTAACTAATATTAGTTTTTTTAGGATGATTTATTCCTTTAATAAATTATTTATTTTTTTAAAAAACTTATTATTTACAATTTAAAAACTATTCATATCAAGACTTTTAAAAATTATATAACAACATTATTATTTTGAAAACACATAATTAAATCAATAATAAAAAGTCATTATTTTCTCTAAAATGTCATTATGGCATAAAAAGTTTGAAAATAAATTTATTTTAATATTTATAATATCATTTATTTGAATCCTTTATTATTGAAGCAAGTATTTCATCACCATTGTGTCATAATTAATGTTACATATTTGATGTCTAAAAATTATAAATAAAATATCATAATTAATAAATATTATTATATTTACAAATAATATTTATATTCGGAGAGATACCTTATATAACCCCATAAAAAAATTTAGTAAAAAATTATGTTGAGGTTAATTTTGTGCTTATATTAAATTAATTAATATAAAGTGTCGTTATCACTCCCATGAGGCTGTATGTGGTCTGAATAATCGACCCATGTATGCCCAGGGTCATATATATATATATATATATCTGATAATAGTATTAAGACACATGTTAGTGTAATTTAATAATCTTATAATAATAATTGTTTCCCCTTAATTTCTAGATATAACTTTTAACGATGGTAAATAAAATATTTACAAAAATAATATTAATAATGTCTAAAAATTAATGTAACCTATTTAATGATTTTTAACCTCCTGATTCCAAAAATTGAATAATTTTTTCCAAAAATCAAAACCCAGAAGTGGTAGAAATTAATTTAAAATTAAATCCCGTTGCTAAATCGAAAATCATGTTTTTATGAAACAATAACTATCAAAAGATTGTCCTTTGTTTATATATCATTTCAATTTGAAATTACATCCAATGAAAAAAATTGGAATATTGGTAAAATAATAATCTAATTACACTTTAAAAAAAATAATATAATCTAACCATATAATTAAATTATAGTAAAATCTAGTTTTGAATTAAATTGTTGTATTTTCCAATTTTCATTTAATATGAAATTTAACAGAAAAATACCAAAATTACATCCAATGTAAATTTTGATGTCTTAATTCTAAATAATAATAATATTTTATCAAATACAACTTTTTAATGTGAAATAAACTATATCTAAAATGGATTTCCATCAAAAGTCGGTAAGTCGACATTTTAAGTTATATTTCAGTATTTATAATAGAAATTAGATTTATTCTCATTTTAACCCTCTATTATTTATTCAATAAAGTTAAAGACTTATAAAAAATTATGTATAATAATATTTTAGTCAGTTCTTTTTGTTACCTCCAATACAACGACTAGGCATTATCTAATATTTAAAATAATATTATATTATGATTTTTTAGTATGACTCATCATTGTGTGCAATGTATGATTTCAAAGAAACTCATTGTTGCGTCTTGTCTACCCCATCGAATATAGAATCCCATTTGATATTAAATTAATATTTATGTCACAAATATTAACAAATATAAAAATTTTATATTATTTATTTCACATGGATGTAAGATGTATAATAGTATATAATGTATTATTACAAACATTTATTTTGTTTTAAAATTATCATTTATACCCTTTGGATTGTTAAATTTACCCCTGTTTAAATTTATGCAATAAATTTTATATTTTTTATCATTTGGGAATTGGTGAGGGTACATTTGTTTTATTAATTACTTGGGTTCTCATGTCCCCTCTTCATATGTATGGTTCCTCCATAAAACTATGATTATTTGAGTTTCCTTATAGTATTGATCATTATATCAATAGTTGATGATATCCCCCATATTATATTCATAAATGTGGTTATCCTCTAGTTGTACCACCTACTTATTCAGTATCTTATTGGGATTTACTATTTAATTCCAGCTTAGTGATTGGAATTACACATTATAAACATTATCCATAATTGGTGGAAGTGAAATCTGGTAGGGAATTAATCCTATGAGGTGAAGGATTCGAAGGGGGATAATTTGTCTTGGTAATTGATTACCTTTCCTACCCAAAACCAGAACTCTCCTCCATGGTAATATTTGTATGTAAAATTTTTCTCTAACATCAAAATTTATGTTCCTTTTATGGATGTAAACAAATAACATTTACTAATTTTACACATCTTTTATTTATATTTTGATGAACTAATTATTCTCTATAATAACATTCCCAAGGCTAGGCCCATGTATATTTTTCTCCAACATCATCCCAAAAAATTTGGGTTATATATTACTTACGATAAAGAGCTTCATTTAAATCTATTTAAATACATGATTGAAAGCTATTGATATATTAAAACTCAAGCAAGAACTATTCCTAAATAATAATAATGTGGGAAATCCTTGTGAGTAGATTCACCATAACCAATAGCATAATTAATTATTTGGATATAATTAGGATACCACTAACAAATCCCTTGGTGACATTTCGTTACATCTTAGATTTTATTTTTATTTTTTTAATGGATCTCTATATCAAAATAACTTTTTATATGTATTACATTAAAATCACATAAAAATAGGTTTTCATTTAAATATAAAATCATACATTAGGTCTAAATCTGAATATCTACATCTATTAAAAATAATGGGATATACACAACAAACAGTATTATATTCACTATAACTAACACAATATTCTTTGAATCTTTCTATTATATCTCTTCTATAATGAAGAATATAAAAATGAAAATGTGTTTTTATAGAAAAATTGAAAATATCAAAGGATTCATAAGAACTATTTCAAGAACGATTGTAACTAATGATGAAGGTATTATGTGTTATTTAAAGGGAAATATGACTGTTTTACAAGAGCAATGTTGAGAAAATATGATCAGTTAGAATTACGACAAGAAATTAAGATGTCGGTAGGTAAATATTCTTATTGTTGGAACAATACATTGAAAAAGAGGATTAGTTTATAAAATATATATAATTATTTATGTAAAAATAATATGTTAATATGATAAATATATATCATTTAAATAGATGTTATTTTCATGAAATTATCTAATAATGAAAATTTAGATGATAATATAAATTAAATAATCCCTCTATAATTTTTTTAATTATCAAAAATTCCTTCTTGTCATAAAAATAATTAAGATTCAATAAATAATATTTTTTATTTAAAATCCAATATTATTATATTTGGAGTAACATTTTGATAAAAAAAATTATTCTTTAATTAATCTATTAACATTTAACATAGTGTGAATTGAAGTTAATTTTATAAAAAGTCGATTTTTGTGTTAAAATGTGAAATTATTATTTTCATGAAATATTATAATAATTATAACATAATCATGATATAAAAATTAATTAAAATTATATAACACCTATTACTAATCTATTATTATTTATGTAAAAATATAGTAAGCAATTTGTTACTTTTATAAACGCATGCTTATAAATTTTTTAAACAATTACATTACCCTTTAAATAGTCCATATTTATGTGTTATACTCATATAACATTAGAATTGATTATTATTAAATTTTATTAAATTTTTTATTTAAAATTTATTTCATATATGGTATAATAATTTCAAATTAGTTCAAAAGGACAATTTAATTTTTAGACATAAAAAATTCACACTGATCGAAAATGATTTACTATAATAAATCTAAAATATTCTATAAATTTTTAAAAAAAGGTAAATGATTAAAATTATGAAAAATAAAACATTAAATGTATGATTTATTTATTTATCAACCTAATCTTTCCTTGATAAATAATTATTTTAAACTAAAATCATTGGATTTAATTCTATCTAGTATTTTTAACCCTTAAAAAAATTAATCATCGTCAATTCACATAATAAAACACCTCTTAACATATTAATACCACCTTACCAACAAAAATATTTACTAAAAAATCAAAATACATGAATTAATGCACATTTATCCTTCCATATAGTCCCTACATGTTTCTACGAGGTTATTCTAATGTAATGTGGTTACACCATCCATGATTTTGGAGGAAACATTAATGATAATGTATTCCTCCTCCTATGATTTTCCATTCATGTACATCGTTATATTGAGTCTTCCAAGTGTGCAAATTTATACTTTTTGTTCACTGTATTTAAAAAATGGTATGTATAACAATGGGATAACTAAATTCTCTCTCATTATGATTTTTTCAATAATCAATTTTTATAGTGTTATGTTTTCATAATTGTTTCATGAATTTATATATGTTAACCAAATATTTTCTTTTTGTGGATACACAAACTTATACCATTTACATATAAATTAATCTATATGTAAAAAATGTTATTTATTATAGAATTTATAAATTTGTAACCCATATTCCATTTTCACTGGTAAAAAAATATATTTTTTTCAAGAAAATATGTTCTTTGTAAACTATGATTTATCAATATATCCCGTTAATTATTTCAATGCATTTTTTAAGAAATAGTTTCATTTATGATCCATGTGGGTCATATGATTTAATACTTATTAATGGTTTCCTCCAATATCAATCCAATTGATTGGGTAATTAAATAGTCTTTAGTGATTACATGATTAATATTCCTTAGTGAATAACCTCAATAATTATGATTTTTGAAATGTTTACAACAAATATTAATGATATTATAAAAAATTTATTTTTTTCTATTTTGTAGCCTAAGTTATATTGAATATTATTAAAATTTATATTATTTAAATACCACATATTCTAATGATCATTCCTTTTTGATATTCATCTTTCTCCCATAATTATTGTTTTATTTATTTATTTCCTTTATTCATTTCCATAATTCAGTATAATCACTTCTTTATTTGATGTATTAAAAAAGTATGTGATATGGAATGAGATGAAATATGATGAAATAAAAAAGGACTATCCCAAAAGAAGTTAATAATGATTATATTTATGTTTACCGCATATAATTCAAATAATATGATCATAATATTCACAACACTATAGCCAAATGACCTTAAATATTTCTAAATGTTGTATCATGAAATTAAAAATGTATGTAATAAAAATTTGGGTAAATATATTAGGTTTAAAATAATGGTTTACCTATTTTTTTAAATACTGAATAGAAAACATTAATAATAACCCTAATCACACGGCTAAATTTATGGAAAAATCATAGTATTTTTCAATGTTTTGAGTAACTCCTTTATGAGATAAAAAACTATTTTTGGATATAAATAATTTTATGTGGAACTAAGCAAAATGTACCAAGTTGTACTACTAGAAAACACAAAACTGAGATCCACCTAATCAGGATCTTGTAAATGAAGGCTAGACTTACATAAATTCTATTTGACCTTAATGGGGGATATTAATTTTTTAATAATAAGATAATGCAATACATTATAATGGATACATTTATAATGAATGAAATTTATTCAAATTGAAATATATCATCCTATAAGAATAATTTATAAAAAACATATGATGATTATTTACATTAGAATTCTTGTTATAAAATACCAATAAGAAACAAATTTATCATGTAGGTTTTTTCCTTCCTAAAAAGATGTCTGTATAAAAGAACATGTGTGTAATATTAATTTAATGCTCATTGTGATGACGAAAATACCATTATTTGGTGTATTTAATTGAAAAATTTATGATGATGATGAATGAATTATCTCATGTCATGACCAATAATTAAAACACCTAGATCTTTCGATATCTGCAATTTAGGAACTAATAGAATTTGAATCCATCATGTGTTAAATACCACCCTATGTTAGTAGATCTATTAATAAATTTATTATTATAAATTGTATTACCTCTATATAAAAATTATTTTTTTTATGTTGTATTTAGTGCTAGAAAATATTACACTATTTGTATATCTCTTATAAGTAGAAGTTTATCTGTGGAAGAAAATGATTAAAAATACAAAAATATAATTGGGTAATCGTGCAACACAGTGTGAATAGAAAAGGGGAATCCTATTCAATATGTTTTTTCTTGATTTTATGAAAAAAAGGATGTTAAATTATTAGATTAGATGTATACGGAAAATGAATCAGTTGAAATCTATGATATGTAACATTAAAAACATTTATTAATCTCTTCTATCTTTTTTGAGGATCATATGAGAATGATTGATTAATAATTTGATAGACTAATACCCCATATGTAGAGGAATTTGTAAAATAAGTACAATCAATGTTATGGAGAGTTACTATGTAGTACTATGAATGTTAAATTGCAGTTTGTAGAGCCATAGTGGTGACATAGGTTGAATTATAATTAAATATCTATAGACCCAAACAAAAGGAATAATTATCAATGAAAAACATAAAAAATAATGTGTAACATCACATGTGAAATTAATGTTAGAATAAACATTTTTGGAACTACTTTCACAGTCTTGAATATTCATAAATGTGTTGAGGATATGGCCACATACATTGTAACTATTAAAGTGAGTATATACCTCTACTTGTCCACACAAATGAAAGATTGTTGATCGTTCCATCCTACCTTGATTCCAATGCATCATGTCTGTACATTTGAAGAACATTTCCAATAACTATAATGATTATAAGATAATGGATAGAAAACACCATCAAACAAAACCAAGGATAATGGACAATGATTTGGAGTTTTAAATCATTAAAGATGAAAATAGAGGCTCCAACATATCTGGAGGTAGGTACACTCATCATTCTATCAATGTATGAAGGTAATTTGTTTGATCATAGATTAACATGTTACTTAATATAGTCAATGTTTATAAATAACATAGAAGAAAAATAGATTCTTCTGGATGTAGTGTAATCAGTCAATAATCTTGGAGTGATTATCCAAATAAAAATGTATATAGAATGAATAGTATTAACATTAGTAACAAAAAACTTATCGAATATATATTAGTCTTTCCAAACGTTGAATCTTAAACTATAATAAGAAATTATTGGCCCTCAAATGATAATTATAAGATAAAATATAGAAAAAATTGAATTATAGTTTCCATTATTGGAATGACTATAGTTATTTTCAATGTAGATATATCTCATCATGATCATAATTTAGAAGTGCATATAATTTCATTAATAATGCATATGTATAGTGAGGAGGGGGAATTAAATGAATGTATTAAAGTAAAATATGTACCATTTTTTAAGAAATACATTGAGAAATTTCCTCAAATGTTACCTGTTCCTCCACCATAATGATAGGTATTTTTCTCAATTTAACTTATACATTGCTTCAATACAATATTGATGAGTCCAGATTGATTTGAAAATGTAGATTTGGGGGAATTAATGTAACAACTTTAAGATCATCTTGAGAAGGGAATTATATGAATGAATGTCTCTGCTTGGGGGAACATATCCTCCTTGACATGATGAAGGATGTATCAATGCCACTATCTATTCATTATTGAGTACAAACTGAGATAAAATTTATTTTTATATACCACCTCCCAATTATTGATGATTTATTTGTGTGTCATAATGTGAATCAATTATTTTCTATGATTAACCGATGATATGGGTATCATCAATAGTGATTAAAGAAATAAGGCATCTGAAAGAATTCCTTCTGAATAATATATGATCATAATAGTTTCTATTTATTCCATTTAGTTTGACCAATGATCTGGAAATATTTATCCACTTGATGAATATAGTATAAAGTTACTTCCTACATAAATTCCTAGAACTATATATTAATGCACTTATGATTTCTAAAAAACCCTATGATGAAAAATGAGATCATCTAATAATTTTCTTATGAACTTTATGGAGGGATACATTTATTTCTATGTTTAGAAAATACTAGTTTTTGTTATATAATGTTGCATTTTTTGGAGACATAATATCTTATAAAGTGATCATAGTGAATCCAGCAATAAAAAGGGTCAAATAAGAGTGGCCACATCCTACAAATTTAACTAAAATTTCTGGTTAACTAATACTAGAAAGATGCTATAAAAATTTAGAAAATCCATTTCAGGGATTTATACTCCAATAACTATGTTAACTCAAAATGGAGTTATGTTAATCTAGAAAAAGGAGTGTGATGAAATATTAAAATAACAAAAGATGTTGTTGGTTAGTAAACCTATGCTAACGTTACCCACTAATGGGGATTGATTTTTCATTTTTTGGACTTCATACTAAATCATACATGTATGTGAACTCATGGAAAATGAAAATGTAATTTAATAGGAATCATGATTAATAATGTCTCAAGAATATTATTATTCTCCCAATTATCTACAGTTATATGTTGTCCTTTTTAATATAATTGTATGGGCACAATATATTTATGGTGAGAAGTATGATATGTACACAGACCACCAATGTATGATTTATATAATCAATCCTAAAGAACTGAACATGAGAAAACAGAGATTAGTAGAGATTTATAAGGACTATGATATTCAAAACATTACCACCCAATAATAGAGAACAATATCAAATATACATTGAGTAGGTAAGATACTTGTATTATTTCAATGATGAGTATTGATTGAGATTCATTGGAAAATGGCCTTGTTATTTTGTACGTGGGAATCATATGTGAAGGGACAACATGATCCCTATTTCAATATTTTCCATTACTGACATTAATTGAGAAGATCGCAAAATCTATATAAAATGATCATTTAATAACGAAAAAGATAGATGTTGCAAATAATGTAATGCTTCCAAAATTAAATAGTGATCAACAATGTGTACTAAAATTTTGTACAAGGATATGTATCCCGTTAATTCTAGAGATAATTACGAAGATAATATATGAAGCTCATAGATATCAATTCATTACACACCCATAATGGAATAAAATGTATTTGATTCTTTATGATCAATATTAGTTAGATAAAATGAAATGAGATATTGATGATTTCACTACAGGTTTCTTTTTATGTCAATAAGTAAATGTATTTTGAAAAATTTGTTAATGGGTATTACATTCACTACCGACACCTACGTGTATTTGGGATAACATCACTATGGACATTTTCAGTAGCCATTGAAAGATATCCATGGGTAGAAATTCTATTTGGGTAATCATCAATAGATTGAAACATTTAGGTCATTTCATTTCCATAATAGTGGAAATCACACTAGTGTTTCTACCTCACCTATATATCCAGGAAGTAGTGTGACTCCATGGAGTACCACTATTGAAGGGTTTATATTGATATCTAATCTTTACTTTTATATTATAGAGGAGCCTTTGAATTGTTATGAATACAGATGAAAATCTAAGAACAACCAAGAATCCATGTATTGATGACTATTCTAGAAGGATTTTGGAAACATAGGATCATAAATTATAGGATAGTTCATTTTATTTGACAGGAATTGTGAATCAACAACTTCAGCATTATAAATCTCCCTACAAAGAATTTTTCCACAAATTAATTGAAATGAAAATTTTTGAAGATCTCCATGGAACAGGTTTAGAACTCAAACATCTTGGGATGATTCTGGAGAAGATAAATTTATGTAACTAGTCATTATTAATTAATATACATAGAATATTCATGTGATTTATAAAAATAACAAGGATGGTAAATACCAGATAAAATATTTTCCCCATAAATGAAGATGGTGTTAGCGTTCATTGTCATTGATCATAAATTCATAATTGTATCATCATGTAATGGTGTTATTGGATTAACAATAAATGGAAAACTAATTACATGGTTCCTTGGATCATTGAATTTCATTATGTGTCTTGGAGATATTTTCTATAGTTTAAAACTACCTATAAACCATTACATTGTCTATGATTTGTCCCATGTGTCCATAGTAAGAACTTTAATGGGTGACCAATCAGATATACATGATACTAATGGTTTAATTTTAGATACTAACATCTAATATGAAGATAATTGATTCAACAAATTTACATTAGGAAAAACTTTTTGAAGAATAATATATCAAATATTATGGAGGTCATATTGAGAAATCAGGAGATAGAAGAGGCTACATGGGATCCAACATAATCCATGAATTAGATATACCCTTACTTATGTTAATATTAATATATAAAATTATATTTAGATGTAAAAATTCTTTCAACGGTGTATGAATGTATCATCTTTGATAATTATCTTCTTTTATAAGGGAACTTTGTACTGGAAATATATTTTCGTATGTTTTATAATTAAAGTACCTACAATGTATATTATTGTTTATTATTAAATAAATTGAATAAATATTACTCCCATAAATGTATTAATTATTATTCACATTATCTCTATCAGATATATCCCATCACTGGTTATTCAATAGAATATTTTGGGATCATGTTATTTAGTAAATTTTAATTTTGTATTTGGTGGATATAATTATTATTTATGAAGTAGTGAATAATTCAGAGAAATTTATTTCAAAAATAATTTATTATTATTCAATGCTCGATAAATATTATATATTAATGGAAGACAGAGTATAATGGTTTGGTGAGAAATAATATATATTGAATATTATTTCAACAAATTATATTTCAATTAATTTATGTGTTGAGGACATATTAAGAAATAATGAAAATATTATTATTATCAAATGAGGTTCCATGGGGATTAAATTAATAATAATTTACAATTGTGAAATTATTTAGTTCAATCCCTAGTGTTATATGTACCAAATTATTTTATATTTCATTAGTTATTTTTCATTTTGTTATTTTTATAATGTAATCCAAATAATCCATTTATTTCCATGGATATTTCCCATATCCAAGAATGGCCAGATAAATAGAGAGGGATATTCCTCCACCTTCCACAATAAAATATTGAATGAAAAAGAAGAATCATTTTGATATGAATCACAAGTTGACCCTTGGTATATTATGGATGTGATATGATCATCATTGCTAATACTGTGGGAATCAAATGATAAATTTTTACATTTATAGACAATGTTTTGATCATTTCTAGAGAGAATTTATTCATGATTCTTGTTGAGAAATAATGGAATGATGTATATATGGGGTCACATCCATCAATTAAGAAATACAATCATGTTAGATAAATATTCAATTCCTTAAATTAATTTTAACAATTCTGTCATGATATAATCTTATGGTTCTATTTGTAACTATTTTCTATCTTTATTTAATCAATTCCATTGATCAAAAAAATTTATATTCATGTAAATATCATATTAATCATTGATCATGAAAATAGAATTGTTGGTAATTACTCATTCTATTCATCTTCTGTGTTTGGAACCTATACGTGGTATTAGCATGGCGGAATAATTATTTATAATTATTTAATGATCGTTAATTGGATAGTGAATTTATTATTCATTTTCAATTAATGTTTAATAATTTTTTTATCTAAATTACTTTATTATTTTTCGTCATCTCCATTTATCATAATTATAATATAGACGATTAATGTTATGAATGAAATAAATTAAAAGATATAGTCTCGAGGTGTGGTGGAATATAGTTAGATTACAAACTAATACATTCCATTTAACATGATTAACACATATTGTACTAATGATTAATGAAATAATAAATAATATGAATTTATTTCTTGTCATTTACATTTACATCACATTATGAATTTAATACTACATGATGTGATGACTAGGTATCCCAAGAATATGTTTATCTATAGTACATGCCCTGTATCATTCATACACAATGTAACGTCGTTTAGTCATAGAAATATTTTTTATATTGTTAAATTTCATACATTAATGGTGTCCATTTAACTCAAATAAAACATGCCATATATTTTATGTACCTGTCATGTACTAAAAACGTTTCCATGGCACAAATACAAAACTTGTCCCTAGGTTTGGTCTGCAGATACATAGTGGGAATAATACTCAAAATTTATCAAAAATGTTTTTGTTTTGTACTACTACCAAATATTGTAGAAAGGAAATAAATTTTATTATACTATAAAAACATTATCATTATGATATATTCTTTTGTCAATAAGTGGATAAGACACACCATGTGAGGATTATATATATATAGATGTTTAATTAATTTCAATTAAATGATTGGATATACATATCTTTTATAAGTCATGTTATAGCTATTACTCATCAATTGTTGATTTAAAATAAAAAACACAAATACCATGTAAATTGTTCGATCATTAGGTTGATAGTTTAAATAATAAAATTTCATAATATGTTTTTTATTCCACATGTCACATGAGTAATCTATTTATGAGTATAATACTTTTTTTAGAGTTCTGATGGGTACTCACTATGTTTCCAAAAATTTATATTTATTTGTTAATCCATGTTAATGTTATATAAATTTACATATTTGTTTAAAAAATTATGATGCATGATAATATCAAGGAAATTTAGATGTGAATTATTATAAAAATACTTTATAATTAAAAAATATAAATAATATATTCGATCACTATATATCTTAAATAATAATAATTAGAAATAATTGTAATTTTGTTAAATGTATAAATCATTTCAGGAATGTTGATTGTCATGATCCAAGAAAATACCTTTGATTGTTATTTATTTATTTATTTAATTAATCAATATTTATTTCTTGAGTGTCATCTAACATCTCATTATGTAAGGGGGTTTTTATCCATTGTATCTTTTATATCAACCCCTACCAAATAATTTGGTTCCCATCAATTTTATGTGTGTAAAAACATATATAATAAATGAATCTCTCATTCTAGAGGAGGTGCTTCATTTTTGTATATGAGTTAAAACCAATCCAAGAGTTATACATAGGTGGACATGTTAAATGTTGGGACATGAACCTTATTCGGTTCATTGTGTTTTCAACCTAGATCAATAGTTTTTTTATTATCCTCTAGAAAACTATCCATTATTAAGATCTCATTATCATACAACATTATTATTTTTTATTTCAAGATGAATGATTATTCAATTATGCATCGATTGATGTGATCACATGAATTAATGAATTAATAAGAAGAAAAGATAAAACAAAAATCAGATGGATTGTGCATAAGTATTATACATGACATAGTTAATCACATAAATAAATTAAGATAATATTAACATGAATTTTATGAAGATAACAATTGGGAGTTTATGTGAAAAGGAAAAAATATAACATATATATATATATTAAGTTAGAATAGCATTCCACTACTACAGTTAGAATAAAATGATAGTTCAATGTTCTTGACCAACCAAATTTTTGGTTCATCCAATTATGAGGGAATTCAAAATATTTTTTTGGTTTTAATTAACACTGTTCAGATCAAGGGATGACCTAAAATGTTGTACTTCATTAAATTAGGTGGATAGAGTTTAGGAAATCCATTTTATGGATTTCAAGATTGAGGATTCTAGTCAACATATCATTGAACAGTGAGTTAATAATATTTTAATCTTGAATTCATATGTAATACCCTTCAAATTACATTATCATCCAATGTAGGGGTGATGAGAAGGTTAATATGTATCCATTACACTAGAATGACCAAGGAATGAGATTTTATGAATCCAATTTATTGGGATATTGTGTTTCAAAAATGATACTGTATATTAATAAAAATATAAAAATTATTTCTTTTATTAAATTTTTGAAAATAATGTACTAAATAACTTCTCATATTATTTATAAAAATAATAATAAAAATGAATCCATACCTATCACTATGATCTAAATATGATAAGGATAACCTTTTCACTAGAATAAATTTCTAAAAGTGGAAAATGTACTTATGAATTATCCTACAACATTAATGGAAATTGTATGGAATAGAAGAACCCATTCCACATTAACCTGGTAATGAACATAATGATGAAGCTTTTTCCCTCAATTAGAAACATTTCAATGATACTAGAATGTAAATTTTTTCAGTCAAATATCCATTAACAATGACATTTTTATTAAATAAGAGTAAATGGATATGTATATCCTAATGTAACCTAAATTGGATCACTATCTATAGAAGGTGAGATATGAGAGATTTGAGGTCTCTAGTGCTATATTTATAACTAATAATGGCGAGTCTACACTATATGAGCATCATGTAGTTAGTCTTAGTAGCTATGTTGAAAGCTCAAAAAAATTGAGGAATAAATTCCCATATTATTTTTTCTTATATATCAAACATTTATCAATATCCAAACCCTTAAATAGTATTATTGTCATTTAAACCATGAAAATTAATGTAAAGAGTGTTTTACCTATCCTCATAATGATTTAAAAATTAATTAGGACATGTTGCATGACAAAAGATTTTTCATATCCTAAATAAGAAAATTAACAACTAGGAGAAGGTTTCAAATACACATAATAAGTACAAATATAATCATCAATGTCCATTGAATAAGATTAATATCTTGAGTAAACATATGGAAAAGGAGTTAGTGAAATTTTTATGTGGAAATCATGGTCACCATAAGAGGAATTGGTACACATAAGAATTTTTCTGGTAATGGTGTGTTTTTTATCAAGAGTAATCTTTTAATATCTAAAAAATCTAAATTAGATATATCTTATAGTGCTCACATATGTATTAAAATTAATAAACAAATTTTATTTATAGCAATTTCCAAAGGAGAGGTCGATTTTTGAGCTTCAAGTGCTGCGATACAATCTACATTAGACAACAATGATGACCACCTTGAATTTCAAAATTGAATTATATTTGTTTTAATAGAAATTAATTCTTTACTATCTATTACATAGAAAATAATTTATGTATCATTCCTTGAATTAGATCATTATATTTTCATGTTTGGAAATAAAATTTGATTCTCTTTAAATACATCATATGTTTTCATATAGAATATTAAAATAATTGTACTTATGTATTAATTAAAAAAACCATGTATTAGAAATAGATAATGAATCATGTCTAAAGAATTCATAAAACTACTAGATGTGTCATAATTATCAAAGTTATGTAAATGAGAATAATTCATCCAATATCTATCAAGAAGGTTAATTTGAAACTTTGGATATAAAAGAAGTTCAACAATGTCTTACATGTTTAAAAATAAAAATTTCCAAACAACAATTACATGTTCACGGTGTAAGTGCCACATAGATTTTGGAAATAATACAAACTGATATATGTGGATCATTTCTAGTAGAATATATATGTTTATATACATACTTCATTACATTTATTGATGAATTTATTGGACATGGTAATGTGTACATTATGAGGTATGCATCTGAGTCATTTGATAAATAAAATGAATATAAGAATGTAGTATTGAATCAATGTGTATTGAAGATAAAGAATCCACTAACTGATCATAGTGGTTAATATCAAAACCAAATGTTTATCAACCTTTGATGGGAGATTGGGACATTATCCCAACTCACTACACCTTATAGACCATAATGCAATATTGTTTGTAAATGATGGATTCCTACCTTGTTAGACATGGAATGGTTGATGAAGATTAATTAAGATCATCGAATATATTTTTTAGGATACATATATAGTAAAATGAGAACCAAAAAAGAATAAAAAAATAATTCCCATCAAGTTATAGAGTTGAAGGAAACCCATTTTTATCACATACATGTGGATGGGATTGAGATGTGTTTCATACAGTCTTATCATGAAACAAATCAGAACAATGGGGAACAAAGTGTATCTCAATTGGGTATCATATGGAAGAAAAGGTATACTATCTATAAAACCCCCAAAACAATTAATTGATTGGTGTTATACAAGATTTAATTCATTAAAGGGAGAACAAACTCTAATAGAATTATGTTAGATCTATTAGCTTCGATGAAGATGATGCTATAGATAGAAAATATTTGGTATATTGATATATTACATAGGGCCCCATGTAGGTATTAGTTCCTCAAAAAGAATTACATCATAGGATAACTGGAGTGTTAATAGAAATAGATTGATATGGATTTATAATCAATTAATATAGTGGATAATTAATAGTTGACAATGATGATCCACTCTCATGTAAAGAATAAATAGAGAGATAGAATTTACAATATTAAAAAGATAATATGGATTCTGACATGGATTCAATGTATCATATCCTTGATTGGTATGTTATTGATTATCCTCATGATGTTAACCACATGGGATGAAAATTTTTATTACTGAGAAAAATGTATATTGAAGGTAAGGTATGTACCTAAGATGTAAGGGTAATGAATAAAATGTGTAATCAACATTAAGGAATTGACTAAGATGAATAATGTTTACTAGTTTCCTTGTTAAAATTCATAATAATTATACATTCTATAGAATATTAACATCATTATGATATTTGAAAGATTAATTTCAAAAAAAAAATTCCATAAGGGTAACCTTTAGCGAGATGTCTAGTTGAAACCTCAAAAAAAAATTGTGACACTAAGTGATGTGAAAATCATTTTCATGTTGAAGAGATAAATTTATAGATTGAACATGAATCCAAATCATGAAACCTTTTATTCAAAGATTCTAAAAAAGAATTTGGATTAATTAACATGGAATGTGATCTATGTTTTTTCATGAAATTTATTTGGAATGTGTTGGAAATCCTAGTATTATATTTTGAGGACATATTACTTATTTGAAGAGATATACAAATATTACATAGTGTATTGGAATGATTTATCCTAAGTATCTACTTTAATTAATTAGGTGTGGATGCCTTCATTCTATGTATTAGTATAATTCATGATTGATCTATGGTCTTCTAGATGTATGTTAAATAGTATACAAGGGCATGATAAATTAGTGATTCATTATTGAATAATCCATGAGAGTGTTGGTTCTAGTGTCACATGGTATAAATCATTCTAGGAAAATGTTTCTCAAACCCAACATTATAATGAGGGATTGAGTATTATACCATGAACAATACCAATTATATTAATAATGTATTCCATGTTATGCATTATGCTTTATGATTCTTATACCTTGATAATGGATGGAATATATCACGATGATATATGATAAAAACATTGGTCTAATGTATAGTTGTCCTAATGTACCTGATAAGAAAAAATGATTTTTATTTGAAAAAAAGACATGAGGAGAAAGGAATAAGGGTTCATACGGAATGATGTTTTCAAATTGATCATAATGATTTAAAGTAATAGTTGCGATATTTATTCTGACTCAATGGAGGAGTTTCGAATTGGAAGAGTTCAAAGTATATTGCTATTGTAGACTATACAATGGAGTCTATGTATATAAACCCTTGTAATGTATCCAAGAATGATATTTACATAAAAATAATTTTCCATGAGAATGATATGTTACATTATAGTGAAGACCCAATCCCTATGTATTATGATAATATTGATGTAGTGTATTTTTCGAAATATACAATTATACACCAATAGAAAAACAACATACTCTAGATGTATCACATCTTGAGGGATTTTTTTCAATGTTTGAAATCATGAAAAAGAATATTTAACAAATAATAATATATGGAGGACCCCTTGACTAAATAACAATCAATGTAGAAGCATTAGTATTATATGAGATGTAGTAGAATAAATATTGTTAGTAATTTTATCTAGTATAATATGTAAAGACCATGTTTTTTACATGTAATTATTTTTAATTATATGGAAATATTATGAGTATATGAAAATTGACAGCATGTGATTCGAAGGACCGATGAACCCCGAATGAATTTATGAACATTTTTAAGGTACATTCAGTTAACATATGAGCAGGAATTTGTAACATTTCAACTGGTTATTAGAATTGATATCCAAGGACACCGTTGATCTCGTAGAGCCGATATTCACTTAAGGGATTATTCATCTCAACTACAGCACGTTGAGGGTGGAAGTTGGATTTTAGGATTTTCATCAGAGAGTTATAAATAATAATAATATAAAAAATCAAATTTTATTTTATTTATTTGAATCCTCTCATTGGAATCTTGTTGGTTGGGACCACCCAACCATGAACCCCCTTTTTAATGTGATGTAACTATTAGAACCTCCACAATTAATGAGGAAACATTAATTGATCATGTAATTAACATGAACATAATTATGTTGTCTCCTCACATCTCTAGGTTGGGGAAAATTGTTGACAAACCAGTTTGGTGGAGAACTCTTGGTGGATGAACCACCTCCAATAAAGAACAAACCTCCGGTTCAAGAATGAGGAAACAACACTCGAACTCAGATCAGAAGCGTGTTACGGGAGTGATGAACATCGGCATCATCTTATTCATCCTCACACCATCTCCACTGAACAAATGATGTAGGGTTTTTTATTATTAGTGGTTCGTGAATTTTGACGTTGAATGAATCTTCATGAGCTACTTGATATCAAAATAACGCAGAAGGAGCAGGCAAAACGAACAAGGCCCGATCCATCCACCACCTCATGGATGGATGTGTTCTTTGGGGGTGTATTTTCAGGTTGTGTGAAACTCGACCACATTGGGATAGATGCGATAGTGTCATCCTGAGATGAACATTTAACTCCTCGGATTGAAAGACGGGCCACCGGAGCACAACCGGTGACTCGAGGAAGTCCACCAGTGACAGGTGCCAGAAGGGAACAAGGTGGTGGATAACACACCGGCTCTCCGCGATGGTGGCCATAGAGCAACCACGCCACCGGAGGAGTTCACGATAGAAGAGGATGGTGGCTAGAACGCTGGTCAGCAATGTGAAACTAGGGTGGCGCTCGTCTGTGCCTCTGGTAAAGGAGGAGGTCAAGGAAAATGAGCCGCGGGGGTGCACCCGTAGGGAGGCTGACACCCATCCAGCTACGGAAGGAATAGTGGTTCCATCATACCACTGAATGTGGGAGCTGGCCTGATTTCTGGATGACGGCGTCAACCAGAGTAGGACTTGCTCTGGCGTGTCCCGCATGCCAGCAGGCAGTGCTACATGATGCTGTCAGGTTGGAAAAATGCGAATTGTCCATGGGATAGTTCTGAATTCTGGTGGGGAACCTTCCCCATCAGGTAGCGGCTCAGGTGGGACCCGCCATAGAGGACGAAAACCAGTTGAGTAGGCCACCCCCATTGGGCCGCCCTGAACGGGCTACACCCAGCGGGCCGCTCCCGTCGGGCCACACCGAGCGGACCACCCCTAGCGGGCCGTTCCACTCGTTTTCATGTCAGGTTGGACCACGGGCCATCGGCTGGGCCCTCTACGGCTTGGTCCATCTGGTTCATACCTTGGTCGGGTCGGGTCGGCCCAGGCCAGGTCGGTCCGACTCGGTCGAACCGGGCCCGAGGACATTTGGACCCAAATACACCGTTTTGGTCTTATCATGAGAACTGAACGTCCATTTGATGAACCGTATGTGGACCCGGAATCCTTGTATCGATATGGTCTTTTTGGTATACTCCAATTGAGTTTTGGATAATGTTGGAGTACATTTGGGTTCGATCAGACCCAAAGCTAACTGATCCCTCAAAACAGAAACACTAATAACGTACAAACCAGGAGTCTGATTGTCGTGTCGTTTGTTGCAATGCGACCATTATGACGTGGTCGTACATTGGGATACTTTTTAATGGGAATTCGTGGCATTTTAAGTATTTTACAATGGATTAAGTAGAATATCCTCCAAGAATCATGCGTTCTTAGTACGGGAACCCTATGGCTAGTTTTACTTGATGAGTCATTAGATCATGTGTGTGTCATCTTCATATTCTATATTGGTCACCTTTTTACGTTATTGTATTGGTCTTCAAATGATCCTTTCTGGGTAATATTTAGATCCTTTGTGGGTTATATTCATATCTTTTGTGGGTCATCTTTGATCTTGTGTGGGTCAACAACATAGCTTCTCGACGATGTAAGAAGACATAGTAGTACAACTAATCATCTATAGTTCCGTAATTAAGTTATACCTGGTGTGAGATAAGTCTTAACCTTTGTGGTACTTTTCTGTGTGGGGATACCTTTTTGGTATTTTTCTATGTGGTGTTATCTTTGTGGTACTTTCCATTCTTGTGTTACGTCCATGGTATTCTTTCCTTCATGGACTAGTTGGGCTTTTGGCTAAAGAGTTTCATTATGTTTCTTAATGAAAAATATGGGTATACTTGGTAATGTAGGTTTAGATATGGTAATTTACCAAAGTTGATTATATTGTTGCTTTTTTATTTTTATTTTAGTCTTTATTTTTGGATTATTCTATGTGCATTCTAAGATACCATATGAGGTCTCGGGGTCCCTACTGAGTATTGTTATACTCACCCCTTCGTGTGCTATGCGCGCACCTTGTAGTGTCTTATGTAGATGAAGGAACAACACAGACCGAGGTTGAGAGTACCAGGACTTGAGGCTGTTAGGATGTGGACCTTATACAAGGCGTACTACCGAGACAACCATTCGAGAGTTGTACAAACCCTTCAGGTAGGATCCATTGTGGGTTCTCACATGCGTTGTTTTTATTTTAACTTATTCGTTCCAGTTGTGATTGTATACCATCCCTTTAACTTATTTTACTTAGTCTATTTACTATATAGTTTACTTCTGCTTGTATCTTGATGTGTGACTGGATTGTGTGAGTTACAGGTTAAATGGAAATGTATTCATGGTTTTAGGGATATGCTTTTCTAGTGCTAGTCGCCAGCACCAGATATATGGAAGGTGGGATTGGGGTAGTCACGGTATAGTCCCCGGGGGACGGGTTATGAAAAATTGGTATCAAAGGAGTTTTCTATACTGGAGAAAATGGACTCTAAGTTTTTGATTCGGTAATAGTGTTTCGTGTATTGTGTGTGGTTTTCTGTTTGGGGAATCCAGTGTTGGTGTGGTGGCTGATGTATCCATAAACCATGAACCAGGCATCCGATTTTTGACTCAGTGTATGAAATCAATGATTGCATGTGTATTTTTGAAAAGTTTTCTATGTGATCTATTTGAGTCATCTCACCAGGTATAATTTATTGACCATGGTGCAACCAACAGATGAGTATGAATGTCGCATGAGAATATTGCATTATTTTCAGTGCCATAGGACACTAAGGTTCTGGGGTGACATTGATCCACATGTGGCTGAGGACTTGCTGGAGGTTGTGGTTAGATTTTTTCGACTAATAGGGACACCAACAGATCTCATGGTGATCCTTCCCTCCATTCATTTTCAGGAAGTATCTAGAAGAAGGTGGATCATGATGCTTCAGGTTTATGATAAGGAGACACTTCTCTGGGCAGATATTGGTAGCCTATTCAGGGTACAGTTCATCCCATTAACTTTATGTGCATTGCATATACATGAGATTCTCCACATGCATTAGGGCTGCTTGACCGTGGCTCAGTATTTAACGAGGTTCACCGACCTCTCGCGCTACTCCACTTTCATTATGCGAAACCATTTTTTTAGGGGAAGGACCTTCGAATAGGGGATCAAATGGGAGATTAGAGCATTGATGATTTATATCAGTATCCCGACAGATGCAGGGGTGTTAGAGCGAACACTCTTAGTGGAGAGCTTTCTTGCTGAACAGTCACGAAGTGTGAGACCCACCACCGGAAGTCTCATAGCATAGTTATCTACATATGGTAGCAAAAAGATGACAAAGATGACCAAGAGGACCCCAAATATTGGTGGATGACCACCAGATACAAGGTCGGTTTAGAAGGGCTCTCAACATAGAGCAGGACATGTAAGGAGCATGTAGTGTTACTCGTGTAGCGGGCAGGGTCACATGGCTCATGACTGCCTGACCCGCCATACAGACTACCAGTAGACATTTGAAGTACCTCCTGGGCAAGGATATGATTCTATCAAGGAGGTATGAACGTTGTAGGTGGACTTGGAAAAGGATCTTGGGGTGCACCAGTTGGTGGGTGGAAATTCTAAGTTCAACCGCCACCACCACCAGGTGGTGCACCCCGACCATATGGAGAAGGTGGATAGGGACGACCTAATCTGTAGGTAGCTGAGGCCTATGACCACGGTGCTCTAGAGATTATTTGAGGTATGATCTCTGTCTACTCCACCTTAGCTGTAGTACTTATAAACATAGTTGACAGTCACACTTTTATTTCCTCAACTATCGTTCAGAGCTTGGAGATTGCAGTAGAGTATTTGGCTCGATCCGTACGGCTAGAGACTCTTATGGGAGAGGATTCAGTGACAACACACTGGTTCCGACAATGTGAGATTACTCTAGGAGTTGGGGCTTCAGTTGGGATCTCCTAGTAGCGATGACGAGGCCGTACAACGTCATCTAGGTTGTGTACTAGTTATCAATATTCAATTCATAGATCGACTATATTATGAGCAAAGTGCGGTGTGTTTGTGATGATGGGACTATGTTTTCCGTCCCCGATGATAAGGGAACCTTTGCAGTATAGGATGGACTTATCAAGAGGATGGTGTAGCAGATCACACCTCAGTTGGATATAATTACTCTAGGAGAAGTTGATATTGAGAGTCAATGATATCTTGTAGTGGTGTACCATTACGCTGAAGATTTCCCTGATGATGTTTTGGGTCTACCACCTCATAGATGGGTGGACTTTTATATCTACTTGTACCTTGGGACAAAACTAATATCTACACCAGCATATCAGATGGCTCCGTCGGAGCATCGAGAGCAGCGAGTACAACTGGAGTACTTAGAGTGCAGGGGGTTCATTAGGCATAGTGTTTATACTTGGGAAACCCCGATTTTGTTTTCCATGATGGTGCATGGGAGTTTGAGACTCTATGGGGACAATAGACGCCTTAACTAGGTGAATGTGACGAACAAGTACCCCCACCCCCCCTGAGGATTGATGATCTCTTTGATCAACTGAAGAGAGAACAATAGTTTTTAATGATAGAACTCAAATCATTCTATCACTAGCTTAGGGTACAAAACAAGGATGTGCAGTAGACATCCATCAGATGTCGGTATGACCATTATGATTTATATGTTATGCCTTTTGGCATGACCAATGCCCCAAAAGTGTTCATGGGACTCATTAACAGGATCATCCATCCATACCTTGATCGCTTTGTGGTAGTCTTCCATGATTACAAATTTATATACTCAGCTATAGAGGAGGATCATGCCTATCATTGGTAGATAGTTTTGGACACACTCTGAGAGAACCGACATTATGGTATGAACTCGAAGTACCATTTATGGATAGAAAGAGGTTTAGTTCCTTAGACAAGTCATCACGAAGTCTGGAGTTGCGGTGGATCCAGAAAATATGGAGGTAGTTCTTTCAGGGGAGCCACCCAGGAGAGTGACGGTGGTACGAAGTTTCATGGGTCAGGCCGGTTACAATCAGAGCTTTGGGCCTAAATTTTCTAGAGTTGAGGCACCCTTATCAGTATTGATGAAGAATGGGAAACCATTCATGTGGTCGGAGAGATTCCAACTATGTTTCCAGAAGCTGAGGTAGAGACCGATGTGTGCCCCCATATTGAGGCTACCAGAGGAGGGTGTTTGGTATTTAGTCTACTATGACATATCAGGGACTATGATCAATTGTGTCCTGATGCAAGAGCAAGCAGTGATCGTGTGTGGTTCTCAGCAACTGAGAAAACATGAGAATAATTTTTCCACACCAGACATGGATTTAGCAGTAGTGTTCTTTGCCTTGAATATGTGTCCACGTTACTTCATAAGTGAATGTTTTACAATCTACTCTAATCACAAGAGTCTAAAGTATATATTCTCTTATAAAGACCTGATCATGAGGCATCAGCATTGGCTTCAGTTCCTCTGGGAATATGACTCTGATATAGTCTATAATCCTAGGAAGGGGAATGTAGTAGTAGATACACTCAGGAGGAGATCTAGTATACAGTTTCTTAGTGAGGTGATGAAGTAGCTAGTCGCTATGCGGATATCCAACGTGGATTGAGATTGAGTAGGTTATCTTCAGTATCTTATGATAACTCCCCAACTTCTTTAGTGGGTCAGGGAGGTGTATCTTGGGGAAACCGACTGTGAGGCTCAACTTGGTCAGATATCCACAGGACATGCACCAGATGGATTTTTTGAAGCTGTGGAGCATGTCATCCTCTTTAGATGATGTAATGTGGTACTGATGTATCTATAGGATTAAGTGTCAGGGGGGCTCCATTGGTCCCCTCTAGCGGTACATCAGATAGTAGAAAATATGTATCAGCACTTTCTGCATCAGCATTGGTGGCTGGGAATGAAAAAAGAATTAGCAGATTTTGTCTCATGGTCCCTCACTTGTTATCTAGTGAAGGTAGAACATATGCTTCCAGCTGGTATAGTTCTGCCACTAGAGGTGCTAATGTGTATGTGGGATGTAATTTCCATGGACATTGTGAGAGGACATCCACACACGTCTAGAGGTCATGATTCTATCTGGGTGATCATTGACTGACTCACCATGTCATCTCACTAAATACCTATCAGAGAGAAAGGATAAGTAGATTGATTGGGATTCCACTATGTATAATTTATTGTAAGGATTTATGGAGTTACCATGATGATTGTCTCCGATCATGGTCCATGTTTTACTTCCTAGTTATGGAAGGGATTGATCGAGGTGTTTGAGACTCAGATTCGATTCATCACCACCTTTCATCCTTAAATGGATAGACAGACAGAGCGTACCATTCATACCCTCAGGGGAATGTTGTGTGCTTGAATCCTTGATTTTGACTGCATCAAGTAGGATCATTTTCCCTGGGTGGAGTTTGTGTAAAAAACATCTATCACTCCACCATCTTTATGGAACCATTTGAGGCATTGTACGACCAACCTTGAAGATCACCACTAGGTTGGAATAACTCAGGGGAGTCAACACTCATGGAACCCGAGATGGTGTGGACTACCACAGAGAATGTGCGTGTCATTCAAGAGTGGGTGATGAATGCATAGAGCAGTCAGAAGTCTTATGCTGATAAGAGACAAAGACCTCTGGAGTTCAAGGATGGTGACCTTGTCATTCTACGTGTCTCACCTCATTGTGGTTTATGACGATTTGGCCAGGACGACAAGGTATTTCTGAGGTTCATTGGACCCTTTTAGTTCTTCAGTAGCGCTGGAGAGGTGGCACACCACCTAGATCTTCCCCCTTAGTTGCATGACGTGCTCGATGTTTTCCACTTATCCTATCTAATGAGAGACATACACAATCCTTCACACATCATTAACTGGGGAGAAATGGATATTGACAATAGAAAGACATTTTCATATTTTCCATTAGAGATTGAGGATCAATAGGAGAGAGTTCATCATGGGTGATTGATACCTCTAGTGCTCGTACATTGGTATCACATGAACCTCTAGGAGAGAACACTGGAGCAGGAGGCATAGATTTGTGTTTAGTACCACCACATGTTTCCCTTGTTTGTGTTGCATATTTCGGGGATGCAAATCTATAGGGTGTGGAGAATTTAGAGACCTAGATTTTTTATGTAATTTTTTAATTATATTTAAATATTATGATTCTGTGAAAGATGACAGTGCATGATTTCGCGGCCCAAATTTCCAGGAATGATTTTATAATCAATTTATGGTACTTTTAGTTAACATGAGAGTGAAAATTATTAACTTGTGCTCAGAATTTAAATATGGGGACACCATTGAACTCGCAGTGTCAATATTCTCCTAAGGGAGTCCTCACCTTGACCCCAGTAGGTTGAGGGTGGAAGATGGATTATTGGTTTTTCGTTGGAGTGTAAAAAATAATAATAAAATAAAATAATTAAATTTTATTTTATTTATATGAATCCTATCATTTAAATCATGTTGATGGGGACCAACTGACTTTGAAACCCCTTTTTAATGTGATGTAACTGTTGGAACCACCTAAAATAATGATCCAACAATAATTGATCTAGTAAGTAAATTTATCTTAATTAAGATGGCTCGTCACCTTTCGTGGTTGTGGAAAATTGTTGGAAAACCTTTTAGGTGGAGAACTATTGGTGGAAAAACATCCTCCAATGAATAACAAGCCTCCGGATCAAGAATGAGGAACCAACACCAGAGCTTAGATCAGAATCGCGTTGCGGGTGTGACGAATGCCTCCACCTTTATCTTCTTCCTCATGCATTATCCCACAAAAAAATGAGGTAGGTTTTTCTCTTTTTTGTAGTTTGTTATTTTTTATGTTGAATTAATCTTCTTGAGCTGCTTGTTATCGAACTAACGTGGAGGTCGTGGGCCAAACGAACATGGCTCGATGCATCCACCACCTTGTGGATTGATGTGTTCTTCGCGAGCGGATCATAGGGTTGAGAGAAACCCAAAAACGTCAAGATAGATGAAACAGTGACGTCCCTAGATGAACATTGTACTTTTCGGATTGATGGATGGGTCGTCGGAGCTCACCCAGAGACACGAGGATGTCTGCTGGCGACCGGTGCAGGCGACCGTCGCCGGCAAGGAACAGGGCAGAGACCGAAAAGCCGGCCGTCCACAACGGCGGCCCAACTGCACCGCCATAAGTGCACATGGCCCGTTGGCCATTGTAGAGGTAGACGGTGGCCGACATGCCGGAAAGCCACATAGAACTAGGGAATCTCATGTTCGGGCAACTGGTAGAGGTGGAGGCCGTGATGGTTGTACTGTAGTGGCGCACTCGAAGGGAAGATGGCACCCGATCAGCCATGGATGGAACAGAGGCCCTGTCACACCATTAAAAGGGGGCTGGATGGATTTCCTACTAGCTACGTCACACTGAGTAGAACTCACTCCAATGGGTCTCGCCTGCCAGTAGGTCGTGCCACATGGTGTTGCCGAGTTTTCAAAAAATGAACGGTCCATGGGACCGTTCGAAAAGAAAGGGCTTGGCTTCCCCCGACGTAGTGTCTATGGATTTCCCCGCTATAGTGGACTGCTCCCATCCGAGCAGACCATGATGAGAAGGTCGCGCTGCACAGGCTGCGCCCTACGAGCTGCTTCGAGCGGGCTAGCGCCTTTCCAGGTCGAGCCGAACCGCGGCCCAGGGGGCCCGGCCCACCCTGGCCCAGTGCATCAATGTCAGACCAAGGCTAGGTCGGGTCGACCCGAACCAGGTCAGGTCCTCCCAGGTCCAGTCAGATGGGACTCGGGCCCATCTGGCCCCAAATATGCCTTTTTGGGCATATCTTGGGAACTAGGCATCTGTTGGGCAAACCTTCTACGATGCCAGAATCCTTGTATCCAGAATTTCCATTTGGTATAGTCCACATGATTTTTTGATAATGTTGGAAAATGGATGGGTTGGATCTAACCCAAATCCAACCAGGACCTCGGAACAAAAACACTAATAAGTTACAGTTCGACTATCTGATTGATGAACCGTTTCATGCATTGGGACCCATCTGACGTGGAAGTACACTGGGATACTTCTTCATGGGACTTAATGGATGTTTAATTATTCATCGATGGATTTATGATCATATCATCCCAGAATCATGTGTGTTTATTGAGGGAACCATATGGCTAGATGTACTTGAAGAATCTTCAGATCCTATGTGGGTCATCTTTAGATCATGTGTGGGTCAGCTTCTACTGATCCATTGTGGGTAATATATTGATCATGTGTGGGTCATATTCAGATCCTGTGTGGGTCATCTTCAGATCATTTGTGGGTCAGCTTCTACTGATCCTTTGTGGCCAATCTATTGATCATGTGTGGGTCATATTCAGATCCTGTGTGGGTAATCTTCAGATCATGTGTGGGTCATCTTCGATCATGTGTCAGTCAACATTAGAAAATCTTGATGAAGTAAGATGATCTAGTTGTATAACTAATCATCTATACATCTATAAATAAGGTATACCTGGTGTGAGTTGAGTCTTTACCTATTTGGTACTTTTCACTATGGTGGTACCGTTGTGGTATTCTTCTTGTGTGGTGTCACCATTTTGGTACTTACCCTTGTTGTCTTACCTACATGGTATTCGTTTATTCATTGAACATTTGTGATTTTGGATAAAGAGATGGATTGGGTTTCCTCATGAACGAGATGGGTATACCTAGTAACATAGGTATATGTATGGGAATATACCTAAGTAGAGTTGATTGTTTCTTCATGCTTATAATTGTAGTATTTAATGGGGTATTATCATTGGGGGATTTTAAGTGAACATAGGGGGTCTCGAGGTCCCTATTGAGTACCATTATACACACCCCTACATGGGTTACTCCCGCACATTTTTGTGTCTTATACATAAAAAGTAAATCGCTGATAAATGTCGAGAGTACCATGACTGGAGTTTGCTTAAAGGTGGGCATTAACCAAGGCGTACCTCAGAGATGACCGTTCGAGTGTTGTACCCACGCTTCATGTTGTATCCTAGGCAGGTGTTCACAAGAGCTATTTTAAGTTTTACTGGTACTTTCCAGGTGGTCTTGTATTCCATCCACATAACTTATTGTACTAATACTATTTAATATATAGTTTACTTATTCTTTTATCTTGTTGTATGCTGGTATTGTGTGTCTTTCATGTTAAAAGGAAATGACTTCCCAGTTTTAGGGATATTCCATTATGGTGCTAGTCACCAGCCTTTGGCCTATGGAAGGTGGGATTGAGGTAGTCATGGAATGAGACCCAAGGGACGGGTTGTGACATAAGAGGTATTTTGTTGGATTTTCAAACCTAGAACCACGTTATTTATACTCTATGAGAACATGTATACATTTTTTTCAATATTAATATACTTATTATAATTTAATGATTTCACATCTACATAACAAAGTATGTGATATTTGTTTACGAGTAGATGTCACACTAAAAGGTCATAGTTGTTCCATTCTATGATGAGGATAGAGAAGTTCCTTGAAAATTTTGTATAGTATTTTTTCTATATTAAAATGATATCATATTCAGTTCACATATGATATTATCTATGATGGGTGGATACTCAATGTACATTAATAATCCTTATCACTATGTATGCCCATGGTAATATCCACTGTATGATATTATAAGAATGAGACATGGTTGTAGTAAATCAATAATTATAGTTATCCTTCTGTGATTCTAACTATATATGTGTGCATTGATCTATATAAATTAATATTTTTATTAATAAGAGTTATAGGTCTATTAAAATGATGTGTCAATTAAAATCATGATGATACATTTTTGTGGTGAGTTATGATACATTGGTTGCGTCATGAGTAAAACTTCATTAATAAATAGTGGAATAATGAATTTTTACCATAATTTATTTAATGAATATTTATATCTTAGTCCATTTGCTGGAAATGATATATACTAAATATATCCCCATCCATGGTGTCCTATTTGTATTTTTGAATTTTTCAATGTTAAAAAATGAGATATTTTTCACTTAGGATGATGGAACCACAATGCTAGATTCTTAAACCAGATATATAGTGTTTAATACATTGTATGAATCCTTATGAGGTATTAGGTATTTTTATCAAGAACTTATTTCTCTATGGGGTCTTTACATGCTTCTAGATTCTAGCCTTGGACAATGGGCTGCTTCGTATAATTCCAATGAGAAAGATGCATAGTTGGTCACACACATATTGTAACCAAAATCTCAGTTGAATAATATATTATTAATTATTATTTAGAAATAATAATTAATATCATTACAACATGATGTTTAATAATAATTCATGTTTTAATGATCATATATAATTGGATGCTTTTATTTGAGAGAGTATTTGGTGAGTAGAATGTTTAATTAATATTTTTATTGGATATAATACTTATTTACATTAAAAAAGTGTTCTGATATATATTATTTAAATAAATAGTCATGTTTTAATACACAATAAATATTATTTAGAAATGTATTAATGAGTTTTATTTGCATAGTGAGATATAACACATAACAATTATTATATAAATTTAAAACTTTATTCTAATTCATGACATTAGCACATCGAAGAAAATACTAATATTATTATTAATATAGAAATTGGGTTTCAGAAGGAATATATAAGTAATAAGGGGAACTTGTGAAATAATTTAATTCTATCCATAGTTTTATATATACTAAATTATATTATTTTTCAAATGGAACAATTTATTTTGTGTTGTTCACAATGAAATATAGAGAATCATCTCAATGCCATAATGATATCACTTCACTAATAATGCTATCATCAATAGAGAGTGATATTCCCCCACATTCCACTCTCAATTGAATATTGTCCAATGGGAATACATTGGACACTATTCATGGGGAGACCAATGTCGAATGATGTAAGAAATATGATCTATCCAACTAGAACCTATAGATAACAATAGTGATAATTTCTGATTCTTGGAACATGTGTGGATCACTACAAGTTGGAATCAAAAACTGATTCCTACAATGAAACAATATTGTGAAATAGATCCATTTTTGGATCCCTCAAAAATAAAAATATTTCCCATATGTTAATTATTTAATATCATAAATTAGTTATAAATAATATGTGATGATTATAAACTTCAATATCGATGTTCATCTGTCATCTATATTCATTGAAATAATTATTTCGATTACATAATTTATCATTGTTCTTGTATTAATAATCAATCACGAAAAATTAAAAGTTTTCAAAGAACCATATGATTCCATCACTACATCATGACCTACTAGGTATTCATGCACTCACCCACGAAAGGGATTTTCTGATATGTTTGATAACTTTTTTAGATGACCAACCATTTTATGGAGTCCTATAGGGGCCAAGGAAAGGTATAGATTAGTGATCCAGAGCGACATATTATTTTTTTATTGGCCACATTAACAATAGTAATATCAGAATTTATAGGTTGTCCTTGTTTTCTATATCTTTTAGTGGTCTTGTTTAGGAACCTTTAATCACATACCTTTTTATTCATACTCTAATTTCTGGATCATATATTAATTTATATATGTTCATAAGTATTTTGACATTTTAGTAGGGTATAAGATTATATATATTTATATATATTAGTAAATTAGAAAAATACCTCCAATGTCCATGAGATTCCTACTCTATGATATTCACCAGCCCATAAAATATTAGTGGGAGGGATTAGGTAGTCAATGTTGAGGTCAGGTTTGGCAAGGTTATGATAGTTATACTTGATCCAATATGGGAATATATTTTTGATGGATGATATGTATTGGAAATTGTGTTGTGATGCATGATATACTAGGTGGAAAATATAGCTATACCTAATCCAAATCTCTTCCATACATGATTATATTATGGATACACTACTTTGATATGAAACTATTCTATGATTCATGATCATGATATAGTCCACTTACTTACAAAGCCTATCCTATATATTATATGTTTTATTATATTTGAGGACTTTTTATTTTATCATCCCACTGGTAACATTTATATTATTATTTGTTATTTAAATCTCATTTTTATAACTTATTAATGTATTGATTTATACTTATGCTCTCTTTATATGTAATATTTTGATCTGTTTGTTTTTCACATAATGAGATTTTTTTATTTGTCTGTTGGTTTTTTTCTGTTTGTTTTATATCATTATTTGTAATGTTACCTATGACATTATTGAGCCACATTAGGTTCACATGGGATTTTATATTATGTTTATTCATCATATAATGTATGAATATATGAAGTCATTGTAAAAGTTTTACTATTTAACTAAGTGTTAAATATAATATATATGGTTAATATGGTAACATGAACATGTCTCAAACTTATTGGTTGAGATACTTTAGAACCAAAACCACATTATCATCTAAATAAATCCACATGGAGATATTATAAATAATGAATTAGTTTACAATAAATTAATATTTCAGGTTTTTCATAAAGTGCCTATCACCTCTCCTATAAAAGGTTACTTCCCTTTCTCTTAAATTCACACCTCCAAATCCATTTGGCTTGGAAAAACCCAACTAAAATCTCCTAAAAACGTCCATAAATTCATTATAAGGGTATTAAATTGATTATAATGATAAATTATAGATCCCTTTTGTTCAAATCAAAATGAAGCACCTGTAGAAGAGGTAATTAGTTTACCACCCCTTCCAATGTTCTCTTCTTCTTCCACACACTCACTGTTTGTTGTTCCCATAAATAAATAAAAATCATGTACATTATACATACTGATATTTTATTTTATATATGGTATAACCATATTCTTTATTCAATCTATCTTATTAATGATAAAGTCACCATACGTGCGTATGTACAACTTACCGTCTGCACGTCATAGTGTAGTTTTTTATTCAACACATCATTATTTGGATGAGTATAAAATTGATTAAAATTGATTTAAATAATAAATATAACATGTTTATAATTCTTTATATATAATATAAAATCAAATTACAAATTATTTCTCCATAAATAGAATGATATTGATTATCATGTGTATGTACGACTTACTGCCTCCATGATGCGATGAGATTTCATTCCCAATTGTAACCATTCAAGAATAATATTAATCTAATGATTACAGAAAATTATGAACATAATATCAAAATGTATATCAATCAAATACAACCAATCAATAAAAAATCTAACTGACGTAACAAAACATGAAAAGGAAAATGTACCAGTAAACACCCAAAACCATGATACTGCTAAAATGTTATTAACAAAAAATTATTAAAAGATCATATTTTATATCATATTTGTGTATTTTTTTCATGTATACATTAATAAAAATGATTTAACTATTATATTGTAGGTTAACAAACCCACTACTATGTAATGTATGATGTTATGGGTTAATTTTACAATCTCGTTTTTATCCAAGGTTTTTTATAATTAACTATCTACTAGTATGTATTTATCATCCACATATTTTTTGCCTAAAAATTTATTTGAAAACTTTTTTTCTATTTAATAGACTATGTGTTAAATTTAATTAAACATTTTTTTTTAATTTTTATAAAATGATATGAAAATAATCGTTCTGTTGTTTTCCTTGTAAGGTACTTTATGACCTTTTCAACATATTATGGAAAGAATGTTTTTCTAACTAATATAGTAGGTGAAACTATTATATACAATTATAAAACCTTAATAGACTCTCTTAAATTATTTTAATAATATTTTCACAATATTTTTTTACTTTTAAATGATTTATAAATAGAAATAGATATTTCCCTCAAATATTTTTTATTTATTTCATATATGTCAACATAAATTTTTATAATTTTTCTGGATTGAAGTTTGTTTATTATGATAAAATCTACCATATTGCATTGAAGGTTTTGTTATATGTTTGAATTTTTCTGTTCTATTTTTATAAAATCCATGGTTTATGGTTAATGTATTAATATTTTTTATGCTAGTTTTAATACAAATATTTCTATTCTATTTCATCGTATTCATATGAAGATTGCATTGGACGTAGTAAGTGATGGGAAGGGCATGTTATAGCCCCTCGATTCCAAAATATGTCTCATAAGACACACTAGTGTCCAAGAACAAGGAATTGAAAAAATTTATATTTATGGTCTTAGCACGAGGCCTTGAATATATGGTTATGATATCCAACATTATGCATTCCCTCATTATGAAATTTGGTATTGATATAAAATTTTATTATTCGATTAGAAGAATATAAATGTGAAAATGTAAATGGAATTATACGATTTATAATTTCAATATTATGTGGAAGTTTACGTTTAAAAGGCTTGTGATTTAGTAATATATGTTGCCCTAAACGTTTATGCTTATTAATGATAGTTTACTCTATATTGTTATACATGCTGAGAATTTGAGCTCACCCTATTCATATGTTGTTTTTACAGTATGTGAAGATTTATATTATGATTGACCTACATGGATAGGATAAGTGATATGATTTTGTTCAACGGAAAATAATGTTTTTTTATTTCATAATGTGATGTAAAACTTATGTATATATATAGTACGTCCAAGGATACTAAACTGTTCGGTCATTTGGGATTTGATCTTTTGTGATCATGCCAATGTTATGTAATAATGAACCGAATTATGTTAACTCGGATCAGGGTGTTACATATGTAGTGTTATTGGCTTGATGGAATATGGACGATCTTGTCTGGCATTATAGTGGTACTAAAGAACGAAATTTCATATTGAGATATTTTATTGTAATTTTTTGAGTGGTTTGTTATATTATTTCATATCATAATTGTTTTTTTGCACTATTTTCAAACTATATATGGATATAATGATGGTTTGGACCATCTCTATTCTAATGGATATATTGTTGGATTTTATTCTATATTTTATTGAAACCTGATTGTGATATTTCTTTTTTTAATTTTCTCATTACAATATATCCCAATAATCTTTTTCATGTCTCCTTTTGAGGGATGTTATTATCATCCATATGGTTACCTAATGTATTGTACTGAGTTTGTGTATTCAGTGGTTCCTTGAAAATATTTAACACAAAAAATTTCCCTATAAAATTATATAGTTTGTGAATATATTAAGGATGTAAAAGACTGATAATAGTTTTATGCATATCTAATAATGGGTTTGATAAATATTGATGTCAAATACAACATATGAATGAGGGTTCTACAAAATTATTGTTCGAAAAGGTTGGATCGGGATTGTATACACTCTCCCTAGTTTATATTCTTTTTAAGGTATTATATCAAGTTTGCGAGGATTCATACCAGTTGGTACATCATTGATAGTTTGGAATAAATAAATAAATTTTCTATGTATTTTAGCTTCATTGGTATCCATATGATGATTTTCATTACATAAATTATGGAGTTATATATATAAAGGATCAAAATAATTTTATAAATTTCCCATTTGAGATCCTTGTTCATCACAAAAAATATATGTTTGGATGATAAGTATATTATTCTGTGATATGGGGTGGAATTGTTGAATTTAGATGATTTTGTCTTATGGTGTTTCTTAGTTGTATAAACATTATCTTTTTTATCTAGGGAATAAATTATTTTGTGTTGTTTGAGAAAATTATTGATTGGATTTTTTGATGATATTGAATACATGGTGATTATAATGAAATTTTTCTTAATTTTTTTGTTTTTCTTTTTAGTAGATGATGACATCACATTTAATAGGTGTCCATCCATGATTTCATGGATCGATGGAATATGTGGTTTCATTCAGAATTTGGTTTTGACACATAATGGTGATAATTATTTTTTATGATTCGACTATAACAATTTAGTTCATACCAACAATTTCCTTATTGATTTTGGATATAGGTGGTGTTGTTAATTTAGGAATGAAGCACTTGGACGTCATGATGACTACCATTTTTTTAAAATAGTCATGGTTGCAGCCATGGGGAATCTAATTTGGGAGATATGAATGTGGTGATCATGGAATTTTGGTATAAAAATATAGTTGGTATCCATTTTATTTCATCCATTACATTGGGTCTAAACAACCCATTATTGGAGTATATAATCAAAATCATTTCACTATGGCTAATAAATACATTATCTATTAAATATTCATATTTATTTTTATATACATTATTGTGGGAGATTTGGATGAGAAGATTTGAGGTCATAATCTAAAATTGGTGGTCAAAATGTTCAATATGGTGCGTTGGATTTTTCCCTCTTTGAAATACTCTTGTAAATCACCCATATTGAATGTCTTGGTGGGGTACAGTAGAGGATGTATATGGTTTATTATGAGGTATGTGTAAATACTGAGATAGATAACTCCATTGCATGGTATTTTTAGTGGTGAGTAAAAATCAATGGATTTTCTTGTACACTATAGTGATGTCGGTGGTGGACCTTTAGGAAATTCAAAATAGAGTCCTCAACAACATGGTAATGTGAATGGAATAGGTGAGATCATGAAATTCTATTTTTAAAATGATCATGAATTTTTTTTGTAAAGAATTTTTTTAATTCCTCGATAATTTAATATCTATTTTAACTAAGATCCCCATTGACATAATGTCATTCACCATGTTATGGGGTTTTATATTTGTGATTCCCATAGAAAGAGTCATTTTGAACAGTTTTGGATTAGGGTTTACTCAATATTTCAAACCAGATATTTTTCTAGTCCATCTAATTTCTCTCTCAATATATATTTTTATGTTTTTAGGCCAATTTGTTAATAAGGATCAAAATCTATTTTAACTTAGTATCCCTCAGCCTATCATTCTCTAACATCATAATCCTTTTCTTCTTCATGTGATTTTCTTGATATTGGCATTCATTAGTTTTGGGACAATGTTTGACCATTATATGATGGTGTATTGTTTATGTTGGGGTCCAATTAAAAGTTATCCCTTTATGGTGGTGGTTCATTATCATTTCTTCCATTATCAAGTTGTTTTTCCTTGACCTAATTGTACTTTCAAATGGAGTTCAATGACACATTGGTATATATTTAAATTTTTTTATGTTTTCTCCAATGGTTCATTTAATATATTGGTGATAGTCAACATAAATAATTATAATAAATAGGACTATGATAAAATCAAAGCGATGGGGTGGGGTATTTTAAATGGTCATTATCAGGTTGTTGTTATTTAATTATTGTGATGAAAGGATGGTTTTTTTGTGGAGTAATTCAATTTTTTTATACAATAAACTTGATTGGGAAAATAAAATATAGCAGTATCTCAATTTAAAATATGATATTTTGGTGAATATGGAGATAAATTATATATGTAAATATTAAATTTTTTCTTGGAATCCAATATCAGGTATAATAAGTATATATTATTTCAATATAAAGATGAATTTTTTTATATGTTGTTGTGATGACATGAATGTGAATGATTATATTGTTATGATATTAATTGTAGTTAATATGTTGATTTTGGGGATTGGAAGGTAGTGTTACCATTTATGAATTTGGGACAAATAATGTTATGGTATGTGGGTCTATGTTGACTCTTTGTGATAGATGGGATCTGATTTTTGTTGATCTGTGGTAGTTGGGTCGTAGTGTTGGATTGTAGAATGGGTGGTTTGAAGATTTATGGGATGGTTATTAATTCATTTGAAAGAATAGGTTTTATATTATAAATTTCTATTAAATCTGTTACTTAATGATTAATAATTTAATAAGGCATTGGATGTAAATGAATAAACATGTTTCATCCCTGAGAGGATTAATACATGAAATGAAATATTGTGAGTTCAAATTAACCATGGTGAAAACATGGGTTGTTTTCAATAGAAAATTAAAAATTAAAAATATAATGAACATATTGTAGATTGAAATCAGTATTTATGGATGGGTTAAATTATGGTAGGAAATTGGAATATGGGATTGTCGTTGAAGATATTTCATTTTCGTCTTTTGAATTCATTTTCATCATAAATGACTATAGTAGATGTGTGTGGTAGTGGTCGTGTGGTGATGGTTATGTTTTTATATGAGTTTTTTTTTGCAAAATACAAATTTGAATCTTATGTGTTATATATATACATGATTTATTATCATTATAATGTATTTTTACACCCCAGAATTGTCATATTACCATACTTGTGCCAAAAATTTTACAGTTATTGGTGATTATCCACATATATTGGTTAGTAAGGATATATAGTTTTCTACAATATAGTAACCTATATCTTGGCAGGTTATGGTATAATGGTTTAGTTTAATGGATGGAATGGTGACATATGTTGGTGGTCATGTATGTGAAGTGGAAGGAAAAATGTTTGTAATCATTCATGATCACTCTACTTATAGTAAATGATCATTTTTGGACAGATCAAAAATTGTAAGTGTAAGTGAGTATGGAATGAAAATGATGAAGTTACTATAGTTTTTTCATTACATAGATAGACTACTTCCATCACTAGAAACATTACCATATAATTTGTTGTGATCGGTACAGTTGGAACTCAATCCATATAAGATATTATAAGTAGTAAGCATTGGAAATTTGAAATTGTTATATGAAACAAAAAAATAACTATGTAATTGGTTATTGAAAAATATATATAAAATATTGATATTATGTTGTTACACATATATTTATACATGCGAAGTTATCATTGGTATGGTTGGGTTGTATTTTGGAGGATAGTTACTGGTTTTTTTATCATTGTTCACCAGATCATTAGTGTGATTCTTTCACATTTTGGTGAGAGATATTTATTATATCCCACAATGACTAACCTTGTTATAATTAAACATATCAAAAAAAAATTTTCTAGGATTGTTCATTGACCATTATTAGAATTAATAGTCTGATTCTTGGGTTTTACATTAGATACAATGCCCAGGGACCATATTAATATATGTTTTAGGGTTTTTTGTTTTTTGTTAAATTATTTATTAATTATAGGGCTTATTTTAGATTTTGGATTATTTATATTTTGGTTTTATTCAATGTTATATTTCCATGTCTGATGGTTATATGCGGTTAATGGTTCCAGTTGTATTTTATATACCAGTGGTTCTAGTCATTAACCCAGATCATATTAGTGGTAGGCCTTCTTGGTCACTCTCATTATCATTATAGACAATGGAGGGGTTCCCAATGTGGGTGGGTAATTATTGTGGTGTTTAGTATGTACCATGGGTATATGAGTACTTTTATTCATTGGTGAGATTATGTTCCTGAGGTGTAAAATTGTTTGTCACACCTATGGGGGTACTCACCATCTTGTGCAAGCTAGAAGAGCAATGTAGTACCTTATTGTAGCATATTGTTTCATGGATCCATGATATCTGGTCTATGGTTGTGATTTATATTAATATTTTTTATTTTACTATACATGGGATGTGATTAAATTTATGTTATATATAACCTATAACCATAACTAAGGGACTGTATTGGCTATTTTCTTCAGAATAATACACCCTTTAGTCTTGTTCGTTACCTGGATTATATTGAAATATATAAATTTCACCACCATCACTTTTATCACCTTAGAGATATAATGATGCATCACCACATTCCTATTCTATTAATATTGATCCAACGATTGATTATTTTTTGTGAATATTCGCTACAAATGATTATCACAACCATCAGATATTCAACACAATCACATTGGTAGTAAAACTATTTAGTAACTAATAACCAATTTCTAACAGAAATCCATCATCCTGTAGTTATAATTATCCCCTATTCATTACCACTATAACAATTATATTATTTTGGATATTAACCATGCTTGAGGGGGTTAATAATGTATTTTATTGGGTATTTAAGGTCCACATCTATGTGGTTTATCTAATTGATTGATTAGTTCAATTAATTAAATAATTAATTAATTATTGTTAATAAATTATTTGTTAATTCCAAGATGTTACTGCCCTAGAATACCAGATATGTATAATACATACACTGATATGTTAACTCCATCATATCCTACATCTCCATTGGATACTATAAAAAAATAAATCCATCACGGATTTCCATATCCACTAGTCAAGGATATTTGATGAGTTATTCACAAATATCTTCCACTATAACATGATGAAGTCATATTGATCCACATCTAAATGAATGTGTAATGCTTAATTATGAGAAACCTCACACACCATATGTAGGTTCTAGGTTACACTTATGATCCTTTGGGATATCATGAATCCATAATTATATATCTATTAATCACGATATAGTTATACCTTTTGGAACAAAATCCATCAACCCTTATACTAAAATGTCATTTTCAGTAGTCAATATACAAGTTCCAGTTTCTCTAAGTAGTCATCATCCTCTCCCAGGCCACATTCTGCTTGTTCATATTTTAGTGACATACTCAAACCCCATTATCAATATATCAATTTCCACTTTCTAGAATAGGGGTTACCTAAGATGACTTATTTGATGGTTATATAATTTGTTAATTCTTATGGTGGAGTATAAACATTGTTTTATGAAAAATATACCAAAGGAAAGTGATCATCACATATTTATCTTATATAAATCATGTATACCATTCAAATATCCATCATAAACATAATTTTCTCTGACGTATGGATTTCTATATGAGGGTGGAACACTATAAACATATTAAATTTAGTCATGAATTCTTCATATACACATCCCCATAACTAGGATGTAAATATATCATCATTGTTACAAATGATTGATTAGGGTACTCTATGTAGCATGATAATCTCCTAGACATACAAACATCATATGATATAATCCAATATATGTAGGAACACACAAATTTCCTATATATATATTACAAATTATTTTATTATTAATCAATACACAATATAATGATCAATGCAATAATTTCATAGGTCTGGTTCATTTAGGAATCTAGACACATAAAAAAATTTCTGAATTAATCTACGTTATCGCCCTTTATTATTTTAATAAAGAGAAACCATACTGAGAAGATCATATATAATAAAATTCGTCAGAACCATTGGAAAGGGGAACAAAATAAAGGGTGATATTTGATGCCGAGTAAGGATAAGTATATGAGATATAAATTATTTTGTAATAATAATGAGCATAGGGGTTTGAGAATATGATCATGACATTTTAAAAACATTTTCTAAATATAATTGATAAAAATAATGATTTATAGAATTAAAATTTGTATTTCATATGTCATGATTGATGTTGTCACTAAATAAAATGATCTGCAAGAGCATAAAAATATCATAATACATAATGGTTTGTTATACACAGATGAATTGAAAATTATTTCTGTACTAGTCAAGCCATACCACCAATACCTTCATTGTTGATATTTCCACTCCCAATTCGTTTTTAGTTGACTATGATCACTCACATGCGTATAATAGTGGATGGATTTCATTAACGAAATGGGTTCATTCCCCTTTCTATTCCTCATAATCTCATAATATATCCATCTCTCCTAGAAGAATATGATGGTTGTATAACTTTTGTTCGAGATGCTATATAATGAAAACTACTCTCATCTATTAATCATGATCATAAAAGAGTCGTCAAATTGTAACACAATGAGAAATTGTTTTTATAAACATTTCACTGTGGAATAACCCATCTAAATGAAATCGTTTTCATAGAGATTATATCAACTAATGTTTGAAACCCCATTGAAACTATAACATGAGTCATAAAAATATTTAAAACGTAATCCTAGACCATCCATTGAATTTATATGGATGGTATCATTGGATCATGTCAAATGTAATTATTATAAAACATTAAATGATATAATCATAGATGGAAAATTCTTTTAAATTATAAAATTGATCATTTATGGGGTGAAATATGGTTTTGAATTATAATTCACTTATTTAAAAGAAATTAATATATTAAATATTAAATAAACCATTCACCTTTATATGATTGTTTTTATAATTTTATTGGATTATTAAAATATTAGAAAAATCATGGTAGTAGTATATTATATTCATTTTGATTAAATTAAAATAATTCATTTACACAACACGTAAAAAAATATAAAGTATGTCATATAGAAGGGAAAATTAATAATAATATTGATAAATATAGTAAGAAATTATATAAAGGGTAAAATTTAATTCAAAAAACTCAATCGTGAATACAAAAAAAAATATTATTGAAATCGTTTTTAGAAAACAAGAATATTGAAGAATTTGGTTTTTTGAAGGAAGAGTAAAATAATGTAAATTCCCTTTAAAAAACATATTTTTCTCCCATAATAAAAAAATTCTAAGAAGGTGAAAGGGAAAAATATATTTCAATGAAATAAAAAATATTAGTAAAATGGTCATGGGTTTCATTATATGTATATAATAATATTTCAGCATCAGAATTATAATCATAAACATTCCAGATAAACAATGAGATTGTATCATAAAACCATTACCACATTGGCATCATTAAAATAACATAATAAGGAATGAAATAACTATATATAGATATTAATATCCCCATAATTTCTAATGTTATAATAATTAAAAAATACATTATTTTTATATGTAGAAAATAAAATAAACTACTGTTGAATATGGGATTTTTCTCACAATAATACAAGTGAGAAAAAACTCTATCACCTTATGTTCCAAATTCATAGAAATAAATATAACACCTAATATATGAAATCATAATTTATTATAATTTATGATAAAAATAATTCATGTAATTATAATATAACAAATTATCAAATTATAATATTTCTATATCCATTTCCTAATAATTCCATATTAAATTAATTATTGTTGAGTGCTCAACTATTCCATTTTTTATTTCTATATCAGTTTCGAAGATACATTATATATACTATGATCATGGTTTCCTCATATCAATAATGATAATATTATTGTTTTCATACATAACGGATAGAACCATTAAAATTAATTATATCATTCATGGAGATAGTACGCTATATGTACGGATGAAGGTTGATTTCACATTTGGACATATGAAATGTAGGAAATATAAATATTAATTAAATATTAAAGAATTATTATTATTACATATATGTAAGAGGTTTTTATTTAATATATAACTAATTCCATCAATGTAGTGTTGGAATGAAAAATTTATACATTCACTTTTTCATAGTATTAGTCCACATATATGCATGTTGGACATTATCATTTTCCAATAGTCTATAAATTTAATTGATATATGTGATATTAAAAATATAGAAGTATTATTACTTCAATATATATATATATATATAGTAAATATATTTTTATATCTACCCATTAATGGTAGTGGATGAAGAAGAATTGCATAAGTTCATGATATGACAATCCATCATATATACAGAGGACATTTTGTTTTCCAAATTTATTTAGGTGGAGATAGAAATGGGTTATTATAATAGCCTAATAACACATATGTTTTTAGAATAAATGTTTTATATTTTTTTATCATGGTTGAAAAAAAATTTAACGATGTAGGATTTGAAATAAAATGAAAATCCATAGTTAAGAACTATACTAGTTCTTCAAACATCCTCCTATGGATTATACGTAAAACCTTTATAGAATATTTCTTTATCAGAAATAGTTATGTTGGAAATGTGGAAGGATTTAATTTTTTTTATTATGGTATTAAATGGCTTAAAAAGGATCATTTTCTCCCTATAGAGATTATGATAGTGGGTTTTCATTTATATATGGCAGAGATGACACACATAAAAGTTTGTTTAAAATAAATATCATTGTATTATTCAAAAAAAAAAACAAACCATTATAGAAAAATAGATTGGATTCAAACTAAGTATTCATAAATATACAAGTTAGATAAAATATTTATATTATTTTAAACTATACCATTTAATTTTATCATATAGTTGTAATGATTTCATATATCTGTTGTGAATAATTTTTACTATTTTTTTACAATTCGTTGGGAAATAATTGATTTTACTTATTAACTAATATTAATTTTTTATATTAAAAATATTTTTTTTTATAAAATTGAATTAAATAAATATAAATAATTTAATTTAAAATTAAACTGATAATGTTTTTGAAAAACGATTTTCCAAGGATTATTTTTTAAGCATAAAATGTTTTTATTTTAAAATTTCAAATAAAATTCATCCAAATATTCTAAATTTTATTATAATTTTATTAATTTTAATTTTAAAATCATTATAAAAAATTTATATTTTTTAAATCATTCAAATAATAGTCAACATGTAATGAATAAAAATTCTTTTTTAGTTTTCATCAAAAAAAAATCAATTTATATAATTCTGAAAAAATTCTCTTTAATAAAATTTTGATATGTACATTTACAATTTTTTTAAATTTTTTAATTTTTTTATAAAAATTTAAAAATTTAAATTTATAGATTATTGTTGTAACGAAGACAAAAATTGATTATGGAAAATGTTTGTTTTTTCGATGAAAATATCTTCATTAATAAAATAATATTTCGTTTTTATAAAAACAATATACATATTTATAAAAATGTAAAATTTATATTTATAAATAAAATTACTTGGATATATTCTAAATTTATATTATATAATAGATTATTTAGTATTTGGTTTTAATGTATTACATATTATTGATGACATTATTTTAATTCCAAAAAGAGTGTATCAAATGATATCGAAGAGATTAAATTTATCAAAAAACAAATATATCATAACATATTATTGTATTTCATACTATAATCCTAAATTTCATGGAACATTACTTAATGGTATGACAAACCAGATCAAATCATAACCTCTCACTGATTTTGGTAGTCAAATTTTGAAGTATAGAGTTATAGTATGTCACATTCAATAGGAAATCTCATTGGGTGTTTCATAAACTACTTGAACATGATTTTATACATAATCATGAAGAATATTGAGGTTAAAAGATAAAAATTCAAAAAATTGTCCCTTCATATTTTCTACCAAATCTGATTCCTTAGGACATCATGCATGTCAACCAATCCTATATATGAAACCATTGGTAATGTATGGAACTCCCTCTTCTCATTCCCACACATAGTGGCTGATGCAATCCACCTCCCGAAAAAGTGGATGATGTGATCCATACATATGGATGATATATCTATGGAATTTTCAATGAATATTTGGTCATTAAAAATCTTGAAATTGATTTCTCCAAACATTGCCTGTATAATATAATGATGATGTGGAATAGTTACCCCCATTGATGTATTCTAATAAATATCTCTTACATCCACTATGGAAAATGATAAAGTATCAAATTGATTAGACTCATTCACAAGTAATAATGAATTATAGTTATTATAAATTTTATTATGAGAAATGTAACCTTCCCCTAGAGTAATGAATATCTCAATGTTATAATCATACATGAACAATAATAAACACACATGTCTCAGATGAATATATCAATATGTGAAGATGTAGTAGATATTATTTTCAGACATATTGATTAATATCAGTTTGTACAATATGAGATTTATATATATATTTATAGAGGTATTTTTTAATATACCTTATCCAATTATTATATCATTATTATTTATAATTTGACTATATTCATCCATTATATTTTCCAAATATTCATTCAATTCTAATAATATGACTATATTTTTAGAGTTCAGCCAAAATCCAGTAATGTTTTTGGGAAATTATTTTTTTCATAATTAATAGAAAAAATCCAATTATCATCTAGATAATAATAAAACACATTATGGGATACAATTTTATGTACCAATTCAATATTAAGGTCAAGATTCATATATAATTTCCTATTTTTAATTCATGATAAAATAGAAAAATTTAATTTTCATAAATGTTGATATTTCGGTAGTTTTCCTATTCAATAATAGTATTAAGTAGGTATATTCTCTACATTAACTGATAATATTTTAAATTCAGGTTCATCATAAAAAAATATAATATCCCTAAATTCTCCATTAATTTTTCTAAATATGAATTATTTTTTGTGTAATGTACTTAAAACATAATATTCAAAGATTCATCTACTATAGTTGTTATTTTATGATATAATATAAAATAATGACAAGAGGTAAATTAAACTAGAGAAATTTCTTCGCAAATTTATTAATAAAATTAATATAAATTATCTTTAATGATTTAATGAATCACTTTCCAACAAAAACATCTAAAATAAAAAACATTAGTTTTGTTTGATTTATATAATCCATAGAAGTATTTCATTAATAATGTTCTTATATTAATTATCTATAATATGTAACAATATTTGATAATATTTTGAAAATATATATTTATGTAGATTAGATTTATTTAAAACATTTTTATTAATTTTTAAAATCATACTATTTTATGAATTTAGAACCCCATTTTTAGGTAGATTCCAATGGGAATTTTCATTGAAAAAAACCATTTTATTTTCACAATATATCAAATTATATATTTAAAAATTCACTTCATTAACCACATCTATGGGAAATAATTTCAAATCCTTATATATTTTTATCTAATTTAGAAGAAAAATTATATTATGTCCGAAATTTTTTTGAGACATCATCCTTGTCCCTATAAATAGAATATAATTACAGAATATAAATAAATTCCTTATAAGATATTATATTAGTATTAACTGGTATAAAAAATAAAGATGAATATGTTTTAGATTTCATAGTATTTTAAACTGTTTTATTTTTATGATGTTTTCATTATATACTTTTCCATTTAAACATGAATATAAAACATTATACTTAATGTAAAATTTATTAAAGAAGTATTTATTTAAAAAAAATCACCCCGTAATAAGAAAATTATGATCAGATGGTGATGAGGAAATAAATCATTTGGAATCTAAATAATATGGTCCAAAATTTCAAGGAAACAATGAAAAATTAGTTGAGTGGGAAACTAGTAAAAGATAAGTTGTGGAATGGATTCTGTAAAGGAAATAAATCCAATTTTCAAATAAAACAATAAGGAGGGACTCTAAAAATATGGAAATACCTTATGAATGATGATATTTTATTGGAATGGCCTTGGGATTTAGAACCCTCCCTCGTCCACGAACCTTATAAACTATTATGTAACCCATATTCCATCTTTGACTTGGATTTTGAAGAAGATAATTTCTTCTGTTAACTAGAAATAATTTATAAATAAATTTTTGGGGTATAAATTTGTTTGTAAATGTGAATGTACATTTACACAGAAAATATGGGGGGTTTATGCATGAAAACATGAAGAATAATGGGTGTTGTTGTCAATAAATACATACATTGATAACATTTTCCAGGCATTGAAAAAAACTGACAATTTCATTTTTCCATGAATCTAACTGTCAAGTAAAAATAAGGCATATTTAGAGAGATATAGACATTATTAATGTAAGTCAAGGTCAAAATGAATAATATTTTGATACATCATCTCTATTTTGTGAACTGAGAATAAAATGATAATTTTTATCAAAAGGACTGCATATCAAGAATTTTATACATGTCTTGATTATTTAAATCTTTATAAATTTCCAATAACTAGGGAATTACAAATATAGAGTATAATTAATGTAAATGGTAATGTTTTCATTAATTTGGAAAGAACATTTGTTCAATTGGTAGACATGCATGCACCCATTAGGTTCTCTATTTTTTCCATTCCAAAAAAATCAATCATTCCATTGTCTGATTGTTATGGATCTTCAGATGTATATATTATGGATTTCCCATTTCCTTTTAAATTCAATAATTATTTTCTTGTTATTATTAGATGGATATAGATTATCATCAAATCCAGGAGGATGGGATTTATTGGTATCCATCTTCTCTTACTTTTGGAATTGCATAGAAACTATAAAATTTTATAAAATAGTGGAGATAAAAGTCATATTCAAATCATTTTGAATACATCATGGATCTAGATGATTTATTGGTTTTTTATAAATTCTAGAAATCATAATATGTATTCTTTTTCTTGGGAGGAGTTTAAATAACATTCCATGATTAATGACCCTTTTTGTATTAAGGAAAGACCCTATAGGAAATATATAAATGTAAACTTTCTTTGGGAGGGATAAAATAATAAAATGATTCTTCACTAGACTTACATGGAAAAAATGACAAGTTGATATGATAGAGTCTATGGCATAAACGGTTACAATCACACATCTGAAAAAGAAATTTATTATGCTATGGTTAATCACATTCAAGCCCTCTACTTTGATGATGGATATGATAAATATCACTTTGTGGTATATCATATTCATAATTTCACTAAGGATCATCATTATATGAGCCTCTCCATTCCCAATTGATCCAGAAGTAAAACAATCACACTTATCCAAAAAACATCGATTGTTCTCCAAGAATATATGAGTTTACTCATATGTTTTTTATATTCTACTTTAGTATTATTAATGATAATGTGTCCAATACTACAGGATAATTTCTTAATCATACATACATGTCATATATAATTAATTCTATCTCCATTCCACATGTTCTTAGAAATTAATGTTTTAATGAGGTCTAAGGCATTAGTTTTTTTTTTGGTATTGGAGGTAATTTACCAAAAATCATTATCACAAAAATTATGATACTATTGATTACTCCCTAGAAAAGTGTCAATATGATGTGGAAGGGAACATAAAATGGGAACTTAAACCATAAAATATACATCTCATAAGAATTTGACATTATTAAATTATCTTTGTCATTTTTATTCTAAAAAACTATAGATTTCTTCTATCTTTATTTAACTCATTAGAACTATTCTAAAAAAAGTGACAATTTAAATTATAATAAACAGATCCCCTCATTTATTTGTAGGGGCACGAGGTGTTTATGATAACATGATCCTCTATCATGTACAATATTTTCTATTATATATTATTATATTAGTTGAAATATCAATGAACTAACTCAAATTGGATAATATAAATTCTTCCCCTCCCATCTTTTATTTTATTATTATATCCATATATATAGGAAATACTGAAAAAATTGTCTTCTATTAAATATATATCTGAACATTTGGTATCTGTAGCCAAGAAAATCCATTAGATGCAACACATATTTCAATATATTTGTGGATTTAATATCTTCTTCTAAGAAGAATATAATTTCTCAAACACTTGGGGTGAGAAGATGAAAATTTAAATTCATATAACTCAATGTTCATTAATTTTTATGTAAAATGCAATGAATATTTCATTAGGATACTTTTTGTAGAATTAAAAATAAATTTTCGAGATGGAAATGAAAAATAATATCTCAATATAGGAGAATCTTAATTTTTATGTTTGTGATCACAACAATTATTATTAATTCTTTTCATTTTTTAAAATGTTTAATGGGTCTTCTCAATAATATGTCATGCATTATTAGGAATATCATATCGAATGATTTAGTTTATGAATTGGGGATTATTATTTTTATCTGGTAAAGAGTACTTTAAATCCATTGACTTGGTAGTCATGGAATAAAGGATATCAAATATTAAATGATTCACTTCATGAAAAATATACATAGAATATGATTACCTAATATGTATATTCTTTTGACATTCCATCGTGATGTTTCACTAGTAAGATGATGAGGTGATATTCCCATTATATTACCTTATACATTTCACCCAACATTAGATGAACAATTAATGAAATTAGTTGAAATTCCATGTGGATGGTGAGCTAGCAATCAAAGTTGATTTTCTAGAAAACACCTTGGCTAGACAGTCTCCCTGATGAGTGAATGGAAGTTCCTTCAATCCTGAATAATTTTTATATTTCTAAATTCTATCATGGATTCATCAACATTAATGTGGTAATTCATTCCCATATTTCTCTAATGATATAGATTATCAGTTTTTTTATTGAGATGTTCTAATCCATAATCCAATATTTTTTAGAAATTAAACAATAAATATCATTATTGGCTCCATTTTGAAGGAAGTATTGACATTTCAAAATGGATATCAACATTATAACACCTTTAGTCAACCCTCAAAATGGTTTCCCATATGCTGAATCTGGTGGGCCCACTTTCCAAATTTATATATCCTACAAGGAGTTGGAATCCTAGTATCCCTAGTCCATAGTGTCATATTCAATAATATAGAAAAATTTTATCATGTTTTCATTATATGAAATTTTTCTACACATTTTGTGGAAACCTACAGGCCTGGTTTGGAGTTAAAAGTTTTGTAATTCACTCAGTGTATGACCTCATTAATTTTTCCAATTAAATACATTTTATTGGATAGATTCATAACATTTTTATGGATGATTCTATTTATTATATTTTCTACAACAGGAAAGGTAAAATTTCCCCACTAATTCACAAATAGGCTTCATTATATCATGCCAGAATGATGGATATATTATAGAATATATTTACAGACTCTTATATATAATTTTTTTAAGGAAAATAACTTTCATAACATTAATATTTTATGTTTTTTTGGAGCTAATGGAGTGTCAAAAAATATTATAGTGTCTAAATCCATCAAATGGATCCCTCCTAAATCTTCTTGAATAATTTTGAATTTTTATTGTGATACATTCGACAATGCAGTGCCCTCTAGTCATTGGGGTAACATCGGATCACCTATTTATATCATTTTTTATAACACCTTTAAGACTATGATTGCCTAGATGACTAATTTTTTTTCATATATCTCAAAGAACCCATTAGATATGATTCATCATTATTATTTTGTTTCTAGTCATCAAAATTAAATACTAATTACATGCAGTATGACTATGTTTGTCTCATCCTTCTTGACTTATAACACACAAGTTCTATTACAACATTATACTTTCAAGTAATAATTTTCAACTATTTTAAATCATTCCCTCTAAAATAATTCTTGAATAACCTTGTATTCATCATTATGTTGTAAATTCAATTTTTTATGTGTGGTATATCATATTTCTCACATCATTATATCTTGGAATAAGAATAGTAATAAGAAACGTTAATAGTTATTTTAAATAAAAATCTTTGATCACATTTTCTTTATAAGTAATGTAAATTATCCTGATTTTATATTTCAATTACGAACTAATGGTTTTATCAAATAAACAATCCTTGAAATTCCTAATATAATCAATAAAAATATTTTTATCAAAACACTTATTTTATTAAGTAATCTTCCCCTTTCAGACAATACTATATTATCCCCCACAAATACAAATTCACTAAAAACATTTTCTGAGATTTGAAATCTAAGAAACATATGGTTCACATGATCATCATTAACAATTATAAAGTGTTTATATTCTCAATGTAGCTTTTCTTGACTTGTTCTTCTGAGAAATTATGTACCATAGTTTGTGATTTGTAGTATTTTCTATGTTTCAGGAGATGTATTACATATGGATATAAAAAAAACATTGTTATACTTACAAAAAAATAATATATATTAATGAAATTTTAATTTCAAACCTTAATTACCATGTCATTATCGATAGTTTAAAAAATATTGGAATCTGTTAAATTTTATAGTCTCACTATAACTTTAAAATGAATAATTATTAATTGTTAAAGTTATTCTTCCATACACTCCCCTAATATTCATTATCATTAACATGAAAATAATATGTAATTCACTAAATCCATCAATAATTTTATATGATAACTAAATTCTCCTTGGTAAATTTATTTAGAATTTAATTTATAGGAAAATATTGACACAATTAATATTAATGTATAGAAGTCAAAAATTCATAGGAATTTATATTAGTCATCAGCTATGTGTGGGTGTGGATAATATTTATAGTCTTTGTAGATCTCCTTAAAAGAGTATATATATCATTGAAAACTATTTAATATATATGTGTCTCTTATCATGTTGATATAATTCATTCAATTTTTACATAAGTTCCAGTAAACTAAAATATATATTATTGTGCATCAAAAAAGTATAAAATGTAGAACACTTGATATAATTTAGTATTATAGTTCAATATGAATCAACATACATTTTTCATCCTATATTAGCGATGAATGAAATTAAATATAATAAAAAATCCACACTATTGAAAGTATGTGGTGATTTTTTTATAAATTTCATTTTCTCAACATATTGGAATAATGAAAAATAATAGAACATGAATTTACATTGGAATGATAAAAAATTCAAATTACCTTTTATTATAGTCGAATAACCCTATAGAAAGAATTATTTGAAAATAAAAAAATATTAAATTATTAAATATAAATTATAATCAAAAATAAAAATATTTAATAATTCGAATCCAAAATTAAAATAAAAAACATCTCAGAATAATAAAATATATTTTAAACTTATTCAATTATTTTAATGTGTTTTAGAAATTGAAGCTCCCTAAATGTTATCATAGGAGGATAATTTAATTCACCTAAGAAAACCTTATAGGATTTTGTTTCTAATATACATTACATAAATTTTTGACAACTTAATTGTGTTACATTGATAAAAATATAAAGATAAAATTTGTTTAAAAATATTATATCCAAGTTATTTATAAAATTAATGTTTCTATATTTAGATATATAAATATAATATTTATACTTGCTTCCTAATGTCACAACAGGTAATTTTTTTAAAAACCTTTGTTTGAAAAACAACAAATTGATGAATCATAAAAATTCTATATAAAATTAATAATTTATGTTACAATATAATCAATAATGAATATGATACAAACATATCCTTTTGAATTTTAAAATAGATAATTAATATTGTAAACACTAACATTGTAAGAGTGATATGAAAATCATTTTAAGAGTTGTACATAATTTCTTTAGAAGACCCTTTTATGATTTTTTATCAGTGAATATAAACTCATCATATTAGTTATATATTATTTAATAAGTTTAAATAAAATTATTATATAATATTAAAATTAATATTGTATGAGTCATCTTCAGTTTGATTTTGAGTCATTTTCTAATTGAATATGTACAATTTTACATCATTGTATAAGTGAATTGATTAAATATTGGATTCATTGCATAAAAAATTAAAACATCATATAGTCCAAAATGATTCGTATATATATATATATATATATATATTTTTCTACAATTATTTTACAATCCTAGAGAAACAACAGTTTATCAATCACTAAAAAATATAATACAGTATATTCAAATAAAAAGAGATAATAAAAAATAAAATTATAATGAATAATTAAAAAATGGGATAAATTAACAATGAGGTAGGAAATTTTAATTATACAATAATTAAATTATATGTTATTTATTTTATCAAAACATAAAATTTAGGAAATCCCCATCAAAATATTAATATGAATTTCATGAAATGAAGAAATTACCTCAATGTATTATAGAAAAAACTACCAATGAAAACTCATGTTGTAGTAATATTTTTATAATCATGTTGTATCTATTATCAATACCCATGGGTAATAATTTACATACTCTACATTATAAAAAATACAAATGACATATATTGAACCACTACCAGACATCATATTGATGACCCCCTTCTCATTGTTCCGCTGATCAAGATCACTCACAAATATCATCTTCATCTTTTAAATATCCTTCTATCATAGAAAAGATTAAACAAAATATTTTACCTTTTGTGTAATTGATGTCACGATCTATTAAATTCTTATGATTTATTTCATGAATATTCGATTGTAAAATGAAATCCCAATAAACATCCACACCAAAAAAATGTTATAGGGTGGATTCTAAGATAAAACTACCTCAATATTCCCTAGGTATAAAAATAATCCACCATATGAGATGAAAGTCCCCAAAAGTGGACATATAAAATCAATAAATAACCATTCATGTTAATTTCATAATGTTTCTGAACCTATAATACATTCAAAAAAATTCTTATGTTCTAATATTTTTCATTCCCTAATTTTGAATATATGAGGATGTAATTGTTAGAGGCACTAAGATATATTCCCTGAAAGGCATGAAGATATAATTCATTATACTATTTTGTATAGCTGGTTCATTAGTCAGGTTGATTTAAATCATTTGAAAATTATAATGGAAACAACTAAATTGAAATTATATTTTCAAAATATCATTCTCACAAAGACATTATTGTTGATTTTCCAACATGGGACCAAACATTAATAACCACTTATCTCAATTAAGGTGGTCTTAGAGGTTTTTGATCCTATAATGTGGTACTTCAACCATGATTTTACATGATTCATATGGAGATATTTAACAAAGAGCATCCATCTAATATACCTATTCATATTGGATAACACCATAAATATCTTTGGCAAACATTGGGTCTGATGAATCCTTTCTATTTAGGTTTTCTAACTACACCCTTATTTTATTATGGTCATATTGGGATATTTTATAATCTACTAAGAATATAAAATTGATCCCTATGTGTAAATAATTGTAGATCTCATCCACTCAGTAGGGTTCAATTCTATAACATTCCATTGAAAAATGTTAATTTACACATCATCCAATACTAAAATCTTAAAATTTATGGTATCTTCAAAATAAAATTCTAAACTAATAGTCTACCTGATGACCAAATTAATCAATACCCACGAAGGAATATATTTTCTTGACTAATGGTTTCACTCTAAAATCAATAAGAATATCGAATAACATTAATCTCAGATGGTAGAAATATATATGGGGATGAATTATAGATAACAAGTTCATTCCATTGACAATATTGTATGGATTCATCATAATAATCATTGGGTCCCAGAAAATTGATCCAAATTAAGCTCATCCTCTGAACAGTAATAGATGTGGGTATGTGATTGATTGCTTCCAAATAATTATCTACACACATTGATCATGTTGGGGGGAACAACACAAGTATCTATCCCTCAAACAAGGGATACGATAATAAAGGAATATTTGACACCAATGTATACTTGTATTAGTTCTATTATAGAATATATATTAATCATACATTTAATCCTTTTCATAGGTCATAACCCTTCATATCCTATATTTGGGAACATACCTATCCACAAACCCAATGAGCCCATTAAGGAACAATAGTGGGTACTTGTGACTGAATATTGTTATTATATCCTCCAACTCTTTATCATCCTCATTGGGTACCACTAACTCCACTTCCAAATAGAACTCCAAATTTTACATCCTAACAACAACTAGTAGGTTCCAAATTTTCCCACTTATTTAGATGTAAAATGTAAATTATCCTCAATGATACCAAATACTATACATCAGGTTTGGAATAATGCACCAGATGCGCTCGTCCCTCAAATTCGTAGCAATTACTATCCACTGAAGTAGTGGATCCTCTATATTATTTCTATGTTAATCATTATTTGTTCTAATGCATTTAATTAATATTCCTCATGCATTATGACCTCAAATCCTGGTTTCATCTAGAAAAAAATAATGAATTATCTCTTCGGGGACCACATCAAACCCCTTTGACCTGTTTAACATATAATGAATCTATATGTCACGAATGATTACTCTAGTAACATGAAATAGGTTCGGATAGAGTGGGGAATAATACATTCTTGAAAATATACATGGAATCCATGCGCAAACATTGTGAGTTAAAATAACCCATGACATAGAATATATGAGGATTAAATTGTGAGATAAAAAATCTAAAAACAATCTAAAAATGATAATTTTCACTATACCAAATCTCTATCATGTCCCATTCTAGATCGTAATTATTTTATAATAAGATATGTATCCTTATTCAAGGGAGGATCTCCTTAGAATAGGTCTGGTTGGTCATGCATGTCTATCAAACCCAAATGGAATGGAAAATATTGGCTTCAAGAACCCTAATAGTATCTGTATGCATCCAAACTCGATAGTATACTCAAAAAAGTAACTGTGGAAGTTTTTTATTTTCATTATTTTTAGAAAATTAATAAATCCTTATTGTTATCTATTGATACATCTCATGAAATTATATAAATATTTGTGTATACTAACTATTCAGCATATGAATAGTCAACCATAATATACAAAAAGAAATCTTTCCATAACTATTTGAGGAATATATTCTTATACTATAATATGATAATACACACCTCCTCATGTAAATGGTGTAAAAAAATGATGCATTAGAACTTTAATGGAATAATCATCACCCAACATGATGTTAGTAGTGGGATCCACCACTAGTAGAAACATGTCACATTCATTCATTGGGATCCTAGATAGATATATTCAAGGTGACATAATATAATTTAATACAATAAACCATACTCAATGATTTTTGTTTTGGGAGAATAATCAATATATAATTGTAAAAAATTAGCCTTTTTTATATGATCCATTTACCATTCCATATATAATGCTATAAATGACTAAATTTTTTGAGTTTATAAATAAGTTATGAGATAAATAGTGAATGAACATATAATTTTACACATAAAAACCAGGATCTATTTCATGAATTAAAATCATGATACCTTTTAACACATTTTCAATAAATGCCAATCCAATACTCACATTACACATATCTCTAAACACTTTTCATATGACAAGAATTTGATATATTATGAATCTATCATGAATTGAGATAATGTGTATCATCTTTGTTTGAAATGAGATGGGGGTTCCAGCATAGGCTCTAACAACAATGGAGGTGGGACGGGGAGGTCTTCCTATCCACCATCTACTCTCGTTGGGTCCCCAAATTTTTGTACCTAATTATTGTACATTTAAACTCTATGATACATTCATTAAGAAATATATATAATTAATTATTATTTTATGAATTTAAAAAAAATAATTAGTTTTCATATAAATTATACAGACACCTTAACAATAGTATACTTTATTAAACAAATGATGGAGTTTGTATATCCTAGTGTTTCTAACTATGTCATTGTATTACCAGGATGTGTGATTACACTATGAAGAATATTAATAATATGTGTCATTTCATGTATAAAAAATCAAATGTTTTTTTATAAAATAATATCATTATATATTTTTCTAAATTTATCTAATCAATAATCCATTAAGAAGTTATGGTTTCCAACTTTTTAATTATGGGTCTTTTATATAGTGGTTTTTATTTTAATTCATATAAATTTATTATTTTATATTATCATACAAACACAATAGATACCCCTTATAGAAGATTTTTTTAATTTTAAAATATAAAATACAAGAAAAGGTAATGTTATATTTTCTAAAGTAATATTTAATCGATATAAATTATATTTATATGTTGTTAAATTGTTCCTCAAATTTGTTTCATAGAAATCAGGAATTAGTTTCTAGCCAATGGAATTCAAGGAAAATGATTATATTATGCTCTATTAAAAACCTATTTGATAAAATATTTAGTTTTATTGTTTACATTCTACATGATGAGACCTACGATATGAGTTATCAAAGTGATGTATACTAGTAATGGAAATATAAAGGGAAAAATTGACTGGAAAAAACATATAGTTTTTTATTTTCAATATTTACTAAAATATTTTATCACTCTTCCCCATTATTAAAAGAACATGAACCAGTCACTAATGATATAATGTTGTATCTTATGATATATAGACAATAAATAATTAGTAAAAAATAAAAACAATTTCAGATGGAACCAAATATTAAAATATATTCAAACAATTAAGATATCATAAAAACATTCTTTTGAATATACTAGAATATTTGGAGGAATATGAATTGTATTTACATTAATCCATTGATAAATACATTATAGGGGATGATAAAATTATAAAATAATTTCTTATAATCCTTATAAAAATAAATTTACAAAAAATAATTCATCTAGGGGATGATACACAAGAATTTTATTGAATATTATCAAATAACCCTATATTCATATTAGAATGATATCTGCATGATAATGGGAAAACTAATCATATGTGTTTATAGACTGACGACCCAACATAATTAATTCTATCCTTAGAGGATAATGAATATGTTTTTTTGATATACATAGATTCTATAACAACTTTAGTGTCCCATTTCACTACCCACTGAAGAATATATGATGTTGAACACAATGTGTAAAATTATTAATAAATAATATTTTCAAGATAATTTATAATAAAAAATTCATAATATCAATAAAATTATATCAATGGAATATAAATTTAATCTAATATTAATTTAGTATGATATCTAACACAATCTCCCACAAATATTTCGTTATAAATATACTATTTCAAAAGAGGTGAATATAAAATATTATAGGTAAGTGAATCATCTAATTTTTTTTTGTAATTACAGAGATGAATTGATGTGGTGATTCAAATTAATGAAAAAACCCTAATAGTAAATTATTCATAATTACAGACAGTCACTGGTTATAGTCAATAAATTGAAATTCTGAGGTGGAAGCCAATTCATTGTTAATTTATGAAATTTTAGTGTTTTTTATTATTTTTTATATAAAAATGGAATATTGAAATTATAATTTAAATTATATAGATGTTAATACGACCAATTAATTAAATATTTCAAAAAATAATTCATGTTTATTTTTTCATTGAAAATTTTTAATTTGTTATCCTGATGTCTTAATTTATAATTTGAAATTGAAATTGGAAAGAGCTATATTATACGGAAAAAATATAGAATTAGTGTTGGTATAACTATATTGTTATGTTTTGTGTGTGTTTTTGTTTTTGGGTTTTTATGTTTTATTTCTAAAAAACAAATCATTAAATATCAGTTAGACATTTGATTACATTATTAATAGTTTTAAATTCATTAATTTATAAATAAGTGTATTAAAATATAGTTTATGTTAGTTTAATTTTATGATAGTAATTCTCTATAATCTGGGTCAATTGATTGAGAATTTTTATTCATTCCAAAAGTAAATTTCTAATATTATTTTCCATTTCTAAGGAGGTTTCTAAACACCAATGAAAAATAATTTTTAAATTTTTTATGAGTAAATAGCATGACATTTATACTTATACAATATTCTATATTTCTTTTATACATTTCGAAGAGTAAGGTTAGAATAAGGCAATTTGATATTAGTGATGATTCATGTTTTTGCAAACACATTAATTGTACTATATTATTTTACCATCTTCAATTCCAAAAGAATATATAGTTAGAATAATAGGTGAGGGAAAATAAATTCTTATTCCATCACACCCCTAATTTATTTTATATCATTTATGAATACTATTCATGTTATATTCATAGTGAAATCTATTTCATGGAATTCATTGAGAGGAATTAGATATATTATAGTGATAGGGTGTTGTATAGTCTATGGCATGACTAAAAGGATAAAAATTATTATTTTTATTATAATTACCATATACCACCCATTATACGAACATATTAATATAGCTATATAAAAGTTGTATAAAATGATTTTTAGAATTGAAAGTTGAATAATGGAAGAATTTAACATTATTATAACATTCATTAATTGAGAGATATTGAGTCAAAATTGAAATTTGATTGGGTTATGTGAGAAACTATATTGTATGTGAATTTGAAGTATTCTGAAGTTTTTAATTATAATCATACAGTTTTATTTTATTATTCAACATTATAGATTGATATTATTCAAATTTTATGACTATATCCCACAAAACCTAAACATGAATAAAAAATACATGACTTCATGACCTGTATAGATATTATAAATAATAATAGAAAAATTATTAACATATAAAACAAATGAAAAATATAAATGTACTTTAGGATTAATTTTAGTTATAAATAAATTATCCTTGAGAGTAATGTGTAATTAAAATTATTATAATTATGTTCTAAATTTTATTTAAATATTAATCACAATAAAAAAATAAATAATTTAGAATATTAGTGGAGAATATTGTGAATATGATCATCATGATATTTTTTTGATAATGTAGGATAGTTATTTCACATTGAGATGTGTGTTTGGAATTGTTATGGGAATGCAACTAATTGGATTTATTTTATTTTATTTTTATAGTTGATTAATTTATTCATGTGGGGGGATTGACGAAACAAATTTCCTCATGTTTTTATTTATATTTATTTTTATTAAAAACCCCATAATTTATATGAATTGATCATTGAACACATTATCAAAATATTTTTTAAATTTCTTGAATAGATGCCACATTTAAGTAATTTTTGATTTTAATGATATTAATTATCAAATTTAATAAATAATAATATGGTTATAGATTATCTCGTTATCCTTTTCAAGAATATAGGTTAATTAAATAAGGCCACAAATGTTCAAATGAATTAGATAATTTCATTATAATTGAGAATTGATATTTGTATGGAAATGTGGGGGATAAATTAGATTCCAATACATTGTATATCTATTACCCAAAAATATATATAGAACATGGAAGTCCAAAATATCAACAAAATTGGTTATCATTGATATGAAAAAAATTTAAGGAATATATTGGATAAATTGAGTTAAATATCTTACTAAATTCAGTATATTTTTTAAAAGAATAAAATTTATTAACATAGAAATTAATGAGAAGGATTATAATGACAATTTGATAAGTCTCAACGCTGAAATAAATAAATAAATTTTTGATAATTGAATTATATAATATTATCTATCAATTTATAGGAATCATATATTTCATTATTCATATTTTTATTGATCTCAATGAATAATGGAATGAATGTTCGGATAATTTTGATGACTAATAGAGTTAGAGTGTTTTTAAGGGGGCGATTTATATCTGTAAATCTAGACAACATGATTAGTTTTATAGTTTTATTTTATATTTTTGTGTACCATTATACTATATTTATTCTCATATATAAAATTTTATAAATTATATAGAAATAACAAAAACTGTGATATATGTGGGAAAACCAATTTTTAATTTCAAATTGGTGTTATAATAATTCAATTTATTTTACTATTATTTCTATGAAGTATTACCTTGAATATTTTAGCGATCAAACTATTTTTTTCCTTATTCCATTTTTTTTCATTATATTATATTCTTTGTTAACACTATAATCATAGTATGTAAATTATTTTGGATACATTATTTATTTGTTTGAGTTTTATTGATTATTGGATGAGTAAACCATAGTTGTGTTCAAGTGTTGTATGACTCAAACTTATGATATTTATTTCATTATTGAATTTGTTTAGTAATATTTATTTCATGTATTTAAGGAATATTTTATTATTAAATTATTTAGTGGGTTTTCTAGTTCATGTTTGATTAAAAATGATTAGTTCACTCAAGATCATATCGATATTCCTCATACACATGCGATACTGCCGGAGGATAATAAGTCTATTTATTTTAATATCAACATAAAGTAATATTGATGCTATCCAAAAATAAAATTATAATTTTGAACAAAATTATTTGATGATTGATATAAGGATTAAAAACATTATTCATATTAACAATTTATTTATGTTCTATTTTAATTTTATTATATTTTCATACAAAAACAACCATTATTACATCAGAGGGATCATTATTTTATAACAAAAATTATAAAACTGGTTATTATATCATTTTATATCTTCATGAGTGGAAATATAATGCTTACATCATATTATGCTATTTTTTTAAATAAACAATTATATTCGGTAGAGGACATATGATCAAAATCATCGTCTTATAAGAGAATATAATGTAATATATATTTTTGATAATCAAATATCATAACTAGGTTGCATCATATCACATATATGATAAAGGGAAAAAATATGTTTCGTGGTACGTTTCAATCAAATACGACTTAAATGTATCCTCATGTTACTCATAGGGCATGGGAGAAAAATTTTATGTTTTTTTGAGATGTATCATCACCTAATGGAAACATTCACTTTCCAAAAAACTACTGTATGATAATATTAATCCATGATATTGGACAATATCAAACCAATTTTTTATTATGATCTACTAAAAAATGAATTATTATAATTAGTTATATAGTAACTAAGATACTGTTTCATTTTGACTATATTAACAAAAATTAAATTCAACTCCCATCACTCACTCTGAGATGTATAAAGTAATAATTTCACACATTTTACAATATTTAAATTATTATTTAATATATTTCAAAGACCAAATATCATTTTTTTAAATTTTATCAAATAGTTAAAATCAAGTGGTAAATAATTGTGTATTATATAAATTATTCTAAATTTTGAAAAATTATTTTTAAACCACTAAATACTCTATTGATTTTATAATTCATTACCTAACCCCAGGTATTTCCCTTTTCATACTTGTGACTATTTACTAGTCCTAGCATAAAAAACCAATAAATTGAACAAAAAAAATGGCACATATGATTTAAATTAAGCTTTAAATATTTTTAAATAAGGGAAATTATAAATAACATAACATTTAACACATTTAAATATGAGTAATTTTAGAAAGACATAGTTTAATAAATTTAGAGGTACTATACACTAAAATTGAATACTCCCATGATAGAAAATTTTATTTCATGATCCTAGGTGCATGGTGTCCATATCCTGGAATGTATTTATATACATTCAAGGACTATATGTCTTATCCGTGTTGGTAGTGAGAATATGATTGAGAGGTATTGGGTAGAAGAACATATCTCTCATGTATTTAACTGATTGAGAAAATAAAATTCATTGAATAAAACGTAAAAAAAATTAACGTCATTTTATCTGATTGATCAAAAAATGAATTAATATATCATTATATATCCCAATATCTTTGCAAAGATAATAAATAAATTTGTATTTCCAATCATACTATAGTGGAAAATTTATCCATGTTATTTATGTTTTTGACCAACCTGGATTTTAATGAGCACATAGTGAAATCAATTTGGGTTCGTACGTCAATCAATTTTATATGAATTCCGTTCCATTTAGTTTGTATCAATTTTATGATTTTTTTTATATAAATTTTTTTGTAAAATATTCTAATTCAAATTCCAACATTTAAAACATAAATATAAATTCTCTCTAATATTTTTTATTAATGATCATTTAGACAATGAATGTGATTATAAAATAGTGAAATCAGAATATTTATTAAAAATAATCACTACATAGATCACATATATAAATATTAATTACATATTTAATTCTAGATCTATACTTATCTCTAAAACACTAGACTTGGTATATTAAATTTCCCACATATAGTGTTATATTTTTACCACATTATGAACATGTTTTCGATCAAAGGAGGAATAAGCACCCAAATACATGTCACCATAACTAATAATATTTGAATTATATAGATCATACATTTGAATCAATGTTTCATCAAAGGAATCAGGAATCAAGCATAACATAGTAATAAGGGTAATTTTTTATGTTATTTTCCAAATATTCTTTAAATTAACATAATAATTCATTAGTTACAATGAAAATATTACATAAAAAACATTTGTAGTGTCCCAATGAAGATTACCAAAAGAATGATTTAATCCCTTATGGAAAGAATCATAGGCAATTTTTTTTTGTTTTAATTAAGCCATTACAAACTCTTATAAATATTTTCTTATTTCCTATTAAACATAACATTTCCATCATTCAATTATTAAATACATGACCTAATAGTTTTTATTCTCACTATTTTATAAATTTGAGGAGTTTCACGAATAATCTAGAATATAATTCTTGAAATGTTTCCATAAGTATTGAAATATGATAAACTATAAGATATTGTAACTCAATTATGAATATATAATCTTCCCATATGTCTTTAGAATTTATAATTCAATGTAAAAAGTTATATTATAATAGTTAGATAGTATGACATTATTCATCAAATATATATTGGTAATAAGTAATTACGCAGTTTTTATATAAGTACCAAATTCTTAATGGAACCAATAAAAATAATATTATGTAAATATTTTAACAATAAATTGATATAATACCCAGTGGAACCACATAAAATATTAATATTTCCATTACGTATGTCATTCCTAGTTCATCAACTAAATAAATCAAAGAAATCTGTTAGAATTATAAAATCAATCATAACTGAAATCTAGATTTAATTCCAAATCAATATACGAATAGGATGGGATTTTATTGTAAAATCTAGTCAATATAATTTTATAAGTACCTATTAATATATGTTATCGTTAATCAAGTCATAATACATCCCTATTCATCAGTAGATTATATAATTTTCTCAAATATCAAAGTGCATCTAGGAAAACCTGATTTGAATTGTCAATAAATAATATTGGTAGTGAAATATTATATCCTTTAATATATAATTAATTATTACCATTATCCCACCCATATTTGAGAAATATTTCTCATCTCTCACCCATCAATATATGTCCTCCCCACTATCATTGTATCTCAAATAATAACTCAATCATTCTCCACAATAAAATTATCTTCCACCCAAACTATAATAGATAATGTGACTCATGGTGTTTTTAAAACAACATTTCCTATCTCATATTCCATATATATTTGTACATTATAGATGTTACAACTCAACCAAAACATTATTTTTTATTAATTGAAATACCAAAAATCATAGTTTTATTTAAAAAAAAATTCTATATTGATTATATTATTTAAATATTATTTCATATAATTTTCAATGAAAAATGGATATTCAACCATTATCATCCAAAAAATAAAAATATATTTTATTAAATGATATATTTTATTATTTTTAAACAAATATTTTCTACAAATTTCCATCTGAATGGATAGCGAATCCAACATATATTGTTATTCACATTGTCAACTAACTCAAGGTTCTGCACTGAGAAAATAATATAATTTTTAATCATCTACTCTGAATCATTCTATGAATGGAGAATTTTTAAAATTACTGTAACACCCCGCCCCTACCTCATTTGATTGATGAGCTGGTGAGGGCTACCTGGCCTTAAGTAAAGTTCGTGAGACGCCAAAGGCTGGAAATAAATGCCGAGTGCTTTAAAATCATGTTGGGGAATGATTTTCTCTTAAGACAAAACCATCCAAACCATCAACTAACAGCTACTATATGATTCATGTAAAGAAAAAAACCAAACATGTATTCTGAAAAACAACAAAGTTGTTCCAAAATACAACCCCAAACCAATACAACTAGATATTTCCACCAACATCAGAGTACAAGATTAAACTAAACAACCAGAGCACCACGAGCCGAGACACCTCCATAACTCCACACCCAGCTCCATGCTCCATGCTCCATGAAGAAATCACAACGCACACCCTAAAGAAGGATGATGCCATACCTTTGACCACATCACGGTACACGACATCTACAAAGACACCAACGTTCCAAAGTAGGGGTTGAGTACTAAAACTTAGTAGGATTTACCTAAATGACTTCCTTACCCATGCCACTTAGATAAAACTGTTAGAAAATTTATATAAAACAGTTTATATAAAATAATAACCAGTTCAACCATTACCATAATCCAAACATGCTCTTACCAAGACATCACACCCAACCCAAGAAACCAAGGGAAAGCCAAACAATAAGCCACAAACCATTACACCATTTATACGTTAGCACAATAATTCCATCTTGCAAAGAAATGCACAACAAACAACCAAACAACCAATTGGGGGAGCTTCTGTCCAACCCGTTCACCCCTTCACACATAGTGGAACTTCCCATCCAATTGACATCGACGATTTCCCTTCCATACACTATCCATACCCGATTCATAGTGGTACATCTCTCCATTTCCACAAAACATTTCATACTAGCCAAACCAAGAATATAACCCACCATGTTCACAACCACATGCAATCAAACAATTCCATTTCATATCAATCCATTTCAATAAATCATCCATTTATTGAAAAACATTTTCCATTCCAAACAACATTTAAATAAAACAACCCTTTTTACTGAAATCACCTTTCCATCAATCATATTCACAAATCAACCATATCATCAAATTTTAAAATCTCCATTTTAAAATCCACAAGAATAGAATTTCAACATTAAACCCCATTTTTAAAAATATCCACAAAACATACCCAAAGGATTTCCAACCAATTTAGCCTATCAATTAACACTTAATTTTTTGCAGAACAATTAATTGTAACAAGGAACCACAAGTTCTTACCATGTGAAGTAGATGGTGAATCCACATACCTTTAGGGTTCTTGAGAAGACGACCCACAGACAACCGCACATCCAAACCGGCGAACGCACCAATGAATCCCCTCTAGATCACCTTCCCTAACCATCAAAAGCCTTAAAATTAACATCCAAGGAAACCCAAACCCTAGATCTACACCCAACAAGTTTAGATCTTGAAAAGAAAAGAAAGAGAGGGATGTAGATCTAGAGTAAAACACATGAGAAGAAAGAGAAGATACTTACCCAGAAACAATCACCTTCAAACAACCTTGAATCCTCTTTGAAACGCTTCCAAATCGTGTTAGAGAGAACTCTTAACCCCTGAAAACCCAAAATCCAAAGTGAGGCTCGAGTTGGAGGAAGATTGGAGTGAAATGACGCAATACTGAGTGAACCCAGAACTTGTAACCCTAACATTAAGTGGCCTCACGGTTAGCCCACAGGTTTTGGAAAACCGTGCGCTAACCTTGTGCACGCCACTGCCTCGAGAGCTGGGGTCCACACGGTTTCCTCGCACGGTTTGGAAAACAGTTCATAGGCCGTGCGAGGCCTGCTGTCTTGAGAACAATGGTCCACACGGTTTCCTAGGGAACCCTCATGGTTTCCACCAACCGTTCTCAAACCATTCACCTCTTTAAAGGCCTCCAAACTCATCCAAAACCATTCCAAACACTCACAACCTCTTCCCAAATCATCCCATGAACATTAGACACATAAATATGTATAAAAAAGGCCACATACCTCAAACATGGGGGTTCTAAATTCTCCCCACCATTGGAAATTCCATCCTTAGAAAGTAGTGAACTTGCCCTCTACCGAAAGAGATCAGGCCACTGCTCGACCATCTCTTTCTCCCGCTCCCAGGTCTCCACATGAATCTTACAATTTTGCAAAAAAACATGAACTAAACCAATTATTTTACCATGAAAGGATTTCTATTTCTTATCCACAACCTGCACTGGCACGTGCACCAATGAAGCATCTGGTTCTAGCAAAACATGATACAATCGAATCACATGGTCATGATCCGTCTGATACTTTTTAAACTATGAGACATGAAACCCATTGTACACCACACTAAACCATTGTGGGAAATAAAAATGATAAGACACCTCACCATCCTTCACAAGAACCTCAAAATGTCCAATATACCTCAGAGATAGCTTTCCCTGCTTCCCAACTGACGATGTCCCAACCTTGGAGAGATCCTCAAGAACACAAGATCACTCAACTAGAATGACAATGGCCGTCGACGATGATCCGCATACAATTTCTGATGACTATGAGCCATCTCCATTATCTTCCTAAACAACATGATCTTATTCGTAGTCTCCTAGACAAGGCTCAGTCCAAATATCGAAGTCTCACCTGTTTCAACCCAATATAGTAGAGAACAAAATGGTCGCCCATACAATGCTTCAAACAGAGCCATCTGTATGGATTCCTGATAACTGTTATTGTACGAGAACTCACCCAACGATAAGTGATCCTCCCATGAGCCATCAAAATCCATGACACAAGCCCCTAACATATCCTCCAGAGTTTGTATCGTCCTCTCGGATTGACTATCCATCTGAGGGTGATACGCTGTACTCATCGTCAACTGTGTTCCAAGGGCTACTTATAAGGAATTCCATAAACGAGATGTAAACCTCATATCTCTATCTAATACAATAGAAACTAGAACACCATGCCTCTTTACCACCTCCTAGATATAGATATTTTACAGATCATCCACCGTTTGTGATTCAAAAATCAGGATGAAATGGTCAAACATCATTTGCCGATCCACTATCACCCAAATGGGATGTGCTTCTTGATAGTTCATGGGAGACCTATGACAAAATACATCGCTATCTGCTCCCACTTCCAAACAGGGATTGGTAATGACTACAAAATTTCAGCTGGCATCTAATGCTCTATCTTGACCTGCTTACAAGTCAAGCATCTCGAAACAAACTCATCCACACTTCTTTTCATACCAGCCCACCAGAACTGCGCCTTCAGCGCTTTATACAGTTTATGAACTCCAGGATGAACATGCCACCTGGTATGATGATACGCCCTGAGAAGATCCTCCTGACATGAAACTGGTACAACCATCTAATTCTGAAAACAGAAAACTCAATCTCCATTCTGTTGCCAACCCTCAATGGTTATGCCACCATTGAGTCTCGACCCCACATTCACACACTCAAAATAAGGTATATGTGCCTCCCTAACCCGGCCAACCACATTACGAATAAACAAAACTAGAAATAAGACCTCTCTATCTCCCTATTCCTCACATTCCAACCACATATCAGCTATAACCAACATCAACTGCCACTGGTTTGATACCTGTTTCACCACCTGAGCATATGATTTTATACTTAATGCATTTTCCACCGAATTTCCTTTACCCGATGTGTACATCATGTCAAAATCAAACATCTTGAGATATTACACCCATATCCTTTTCCTCAAGTTCAAATCCCATTGTGAGAAAATGTGTTTCAAGCTCTTAGGATCTGTATATACTATGAATTTCTCATCGAATAGATAATGACGCCACACATTCAAAGCATGGGCCACTGCTGCAAACTCCAAATCATGAGTTGTGTAGTTCTTCTCATGCACTCTCAACTATCGTGATCCATATGCAACCACATGATTCCCTTTCATGAGAACGCACCCCAACCCTGATCCGGATGCATTTCAATACACCACGTACCCTTTTCCTGATTCTGGAAAAACCAATATTGGTGCTGATGAAAGGTGACACTTTAACTCTTCGAAACACTGCTGACATTGTTCATTGCTATGGAATGGAACATTCTTTCTTTTTAATGCATTCATCAGCGAATCCAAATGTGAAAAATCAAGAACAAAACGTTGATAGTACCCAGCTAGACAACGGAAACTCTATATCTCAAACACATTATTTGGTGGTTTCCACAAGACAACAACCTCTATCTTTTCTGGATCCACAGAAACACCTCTTTCAGAAATCACCTGGCCATGAAAACGAACATCCTGTATCCAAAACTCACAATTTAAAAACTTGGCATACAAAGGATGATCTCTCAAGATCCCCAGCACTGTCGCAAAGTTCTGATCATGCTCCAAACACATGTTTGTTTTCCACACTCAGCTCTTTATCACTCTTCCGAGGCATCGTGATATTCTGAGAATTACCATGACCCACTTTACTCTACTGAAAAGGGGTATTCTTCTGTCCCCATTCCGTCGAAGCATACGATGTATGCGATCCCTGAGGAGTGTCACATGCACCTGACCTTGGAGCATTCCGACAATAACGCTACAGATGCCCATCTACTTATAATTATGACATGCTCGAGGTTGTGTTGTACAATCCCGCTTGATGTGGCTCGTTGAACCACACTAAAAACATCTTGGCTTTCTCTGGGGCTTTGGAGGAGGATTTACCGATCCTTCCATCAGATTATATGTCATTTTACCACCATAGGAATATGTTCCCCTCCTTCTCTTGAACCCATCGTTTGAGTTCCCCCTATTCTACATGGGTACCACTATGCTTCCCCCGCCCGGAGCTCCCAACAGTCCCACTCAGCCACTGAGGATCTATTCACCATCTCCGTGAAATCATCTATACACAACATCGCTATCTTTGAACGAATTTCTTGTCGTAACCACGCTTTAAAGATCCTTTCCTTCAAAGATGTGCTATCCACCACCTCTGGTGCAAAACTCAATAAGTTCATAAACTTAGCTGCATATTCCGTCACAAACATCAGCTCATGCTTCAAACTGATGAAATCAGTTGTACACTGAATTATGAACGTATGTGGGAAGAATTGTTTGTTAAACAATTCATGAAAGCCTTCCCCCATCATACCTTGGTCTATCCCCACTTGGACTACTAACTCTCACCACTGAAGGGCGAGATCTTCCAACATATACGTGGAAAACTTCACTTTCATCTCTACCGACATTCCCAAGAACTCAAAGTTCTTGTACATTCTATTCAACCATACTTCTTCCCTTTCCGGCTCTGAATCACCCTTGAATATTGGTGAATTATTCCATTGAAACTGAACCGCATGATCTATATTCCTTGGTTCATCTGTTTTATTTCCACTTTCCACAGATTGGAATGCTTGCACTATACTTTACAGAAGCTGCTGGTTCACCTGAGGATTAGGTGCTACAACATTCTTAGCATCCTCCTCCTGTTGGTCTCTACGATGACTACCCGATGCCATTTCTATAAACAATAAACAAACAACCATGAGTCTTACGTCAGTAAACATCACAAAATCCCATTTCAAATCACATTATGCAACACTATCACAACAGGGCCTTCCATTAGTTCACATTTTTCCACATGTGCCATGTTTCAACATTTTGAAAACCAAACCATTTTCAAAATACAAATTTATTCACATTATAATTTCACATATTCTTATCACATCATAAATCATTATACCACATTGAAATATGCATCATAGAGGGAAGTCATTTCTACCATGCATTCTATGCTCATCTCATTGGCTACACCCATGACAATGAGATATCCAATGCCTATAAGGGTTTCCAAAACACTTCTGTACCCAACTCCATGGTAACTTGAATTTCATCATAAAATGGTTAGATAATTCATTTTATGCTTTACATTCCATGTTCTGACATTCCTATGCCTAGAAACCATCTCGTCCCAAGGATTATACCACAATGAATGTCAACACCAAATCCGAGAATCAACTCCAAAGGGCCGAACAACCTGATACCACTTGTAACACTCTACCCCAATTTCATTGGCTTGAGGATGTGGTGAGGGCAACTTGGCATTACGCGACATTCCTGAGATGCCAAAGTCTAGAAATAAATGACGAGGGCTTCAAGATCAAGTTGGGGAAAGATTTTCCCTTAAGTCTAAACCAAAAAAACCATCCACTGAAAGCTACTATATGATGCATTTCCTGAAAACACCAAAACAATTATTCTAAAAAACAACCAAGTTGTTCCACAATACAACCCCAAACCAATACAAATAGACATGTCCACCAACATCAGAGTACAAGAGGAAACTAAACAACCAGAGCACTACGATCCATGACACCTCCACAACTCCACACCTAGCTCGAAGCTCCAAAATCCACCAAGACATCACAACACACCACTAAAGGATGTTGATGCCTTACCTTTTCCCACGTCACGGTACACAACATCTGCAAAGACACCAACATGCCAATGAAGGGGGTGAGTACTAAAACACATTAGGATTTCCATAAATGACATCCTTACACAAGACACTAGGATAAAAATGTTATCATATTTATATAAAAGAGTTTATATAAAATAATTACAAGTGCAACCATTACCATAATCCAACCATGCTCTTACAAACCCATCCCACCCAACCCAGAAAACCAAGGGAAATCCAAAAAAAAGCCACAAACCATTCCACCATTTATACATTAACACAACAATTCCATCGTTCAAAGCAATGCACAACAAACACACAAACAACCAATCAGTGTAGCTTCTGTCAAACCCGTTCACCCATTCACACTTAGTGACACTTCCCATCAACATTCCATCTATGGTGGACCTTCCATCCACGATCCAACCCCTTTTCATAGTGGAACATCCATCCATTTCCACACAACATTTCAATCAAGCCAAACCAAGCATATAACCCACCAAGGTCACAACCACATGCAATCAACCAATTACATTGCATATCAATCCATTTCAATAAATCATCCATTTATTGAAACCATTTTCCATGAAAAACAACATTTCAATAAAACAACCATTTTTATTGAAAACCCATTTATATCAATCATTTTCACAAATCAACCATAGCATCCCATTTTAAAATCCACATGAATATCATTTACCATAAAACCCCCATTTTCACATATCCCCAAAACATCCCAAAACAAATTGAAACCAATTTTTCCTAACAATTCACAATTAATATTCAGCACAATAATTAATTTCAACAGGGAACCAAAAGTTCTAACCATGTGGAGTTGAGAGAGAAGCCAGCTACCTTTAGGGTTCCCGAGATGATGACCCACAAACAACTACACCTCCAAACTGGCGAACACACCACCGAAACATCTATAGATCACCTTACCTAACCATCAAAAGTTTTAAAATTTACATCCAAGGCATCCCCAAACCTAGACCTACAACCAACAAGTTTAGATATAGAAAACTATGAAAGATAGGGATGTATATCTAGAGGAAAACACATGAGAAGAAAGAGGAGAGACTTACCCGGAAGCAATCAACTTCAAACCACCTTGAATCCTCTTTGAAACGCTTCCAAATCAAGTGGGAGAGCACCCTTAACCCTCGAGAACCCAAAATCCCGAGTGAGGATCGAGTGGGAGGAATATTGGAGTGAAATAAGGCAATCCCGTATGAGCCTCGAACTCATAACCCTAATTTTATGTGGCCACAAGGTTAGCCCGCACGGTTTTCCAAACCGTGCGCTAGCCGTGAGCACGCCACTACCTCGAGAGCTAGTGTTCGCACGCATTCCTCACACGGTCTGGAAAACTGTGTGCAGGCTGTACGAGGCCTACTATCTCGAACACAATGGTCTGCACAGTTTCCTGGGGAACCCGCTCGGTTTCCACCAACCGTTCCCAAACCGTGCACCCCTTTAAAGGCATCCAAACTCATCCAAAACCATTCCCAACTCTCCCACCCTCTTCCCAACTCATCCCATGGAAATTAAACACATAACGATGCATAAACAAATTCCAGATTCTTCAAACCTGGGGTGCTACGAGTATCATATCCCATTCTCATTCCATGTAATTTCTTGAAATGGGTTCCATATGTCAGTTCCCCTAGCCAGTGGGTCACAAGAACATTGACACAACTTCCCATATGATATATGCGAGAGACTTGTAGTGACAGTATAATATATATATATATATAATGTGGGGATATTAATAACTAATTATCAATGAATAAAAAAATAGTGATAAATATCTTATATACAAATGATTATAATCAAAATCTAGAATAATACCATTACAACAAATACCAACATCACATGATAATATGATTGTTAAATACATGATGGTACACCAATGCAGTAAATATTAAATTTCAGATATGTGTCATATGTCAAAACAAAACCAATAATGATGACATACTAAGATATACCATCAGGGTATTGACATGATGTTTGGTTCCACCATCAATTATATATCCCATATAAATTGTTTAATATGGGATCTATCCCATATCCTATCATGATAACATGATGTATATTCTTGTACAATCAGAAACAAAAATAAGTTGTCAGTATAACTCCTTAGGACCTCAACAATTGTGTCTTAAACATATAGAATATATATAATAGATGATGTAGTAATATAAAGAAACAAGTATACATATAAGTTAAAAAATTTGTATTTAAATCATTATATAATTAACCAAATAAATACATGCGTTCACGATGGTGGATGTTCCAACAATACCTACATAATCCCATTCCAGGCATTGAACCATGCACATAAGGATATCACATTTCATTTTATCATGGGTTTCTATTAGAAATATAATTTTAATTTCACATTCAGACATTGGGGGCCTAGGGTAGTAGTTCTTATATCACAACATGCTGATGACATGCAACAAATATATAGAATTGGGGCCTAGGGAAGAAGTCCATCACCCAATGGTTATGTAGAGAAGTAGTACCTATCCCAAAAATATGTCACAATTATCACATCGCATTGTTCAACATTATTAAACTTTTATCATCCATTTCCATAACTTAATTCTCAACCAATTTCATAAAATCATCATTTCAATCTTATAAGAACACTCAATGGTTAACTATCATATTTATTATCCATTAATCAATATATTTCAAAATCATATTATTCTCAAATTTCATTATCACATATTAGACCAATTTCATCAACACAGCCAAATAAAATCAAAAAATTATTTAAATTAATTTTCCCATTTTACAATAAAGAAATTGAAATTTCACAATCACATAAATGTATTTATAGTGAAGGATATGTGAATTATCAATGATACCACCAAAATCATTAATGTTTATTGATGTTCTTAATAAAAAATTCACAATTAGATACATAAATTATAAAAACAAGGAAGAATGGAAGTTCTCTAACAAAGAACAATACAGATTGAATGGATTAATATGTTTCGAAACATACATCTATACCATCTCCAATGGAGGAAAACTCATCCCTCTTCACTATGAAAGAGATAAGGGTGATAGAGGATTCCAAGAGGTGAAGAAAACACCAACCATTTATACGATGATCGTTCAATCAGATCATAAATTCAACAAAAAAGTATTTGATGATCCTTGGAATCCTTCTAAGAGTTTCCAAAATCATCAAATATGGATAGGGATGAGCCATAGTGAATAGGTGTAAAAAACATGAGTTTTAAAAAAACTAAAATAATGAAGAATAAAATCATGTACTTGTGGTTTTATGGGAAGAGGCGAAAGGTTTCACAAACTATGTTCCATAACCATGATTATATTCATAGGGGATAGATAGTTTAACCTATGTGGATCAAAATCTAAAAAACCATGCTCAATAATTAAGTTCCCCTATATTTAAGGATGCATGGTTTGGGAGGGAGGATTTGTGGTTTTAAAAAAAATTTATTACCGTGAACCACCTCTTATCTCACCAAAAAGGGTGTATAATTATTTGTTTCATGATTCATGTTTTTCCTTAACAATTATCCAATGGTTTAAAACCCCATAGTATTACCATCGTCTCCAATTTCACCCAAAAAAAATCTTTAGTAAAACCCCAACCAAGGTTAATCCAAATAATGTGTAAATGTATACAAAAAAATTTTGCACTATACATCTATAGAAAGGTCATGATCTTACATTCTCCCGGGCTTATAACAACTCATCTTGATGATTTTGTTACAATAATATCTATTATTATGAAGAAAAATTGACATTCTATAGATCCTACATAACGTTTTCTCAGTACCATGTTTCATCATGAACAAAACCATAATTCCAAAAAACATAAAACAATATGATGGTATTTCCCAATTAAACATCCACACTCTGATATATAACATGAATTAGATGGGCATCAAAGGATGTTCAAGCCTCATTTTAAATGTAATCAACATCAATTAGATCAAAATGTTTTGGGTGATATTATCAACGTTGTGAAAGATGATGAAAATTATTCATTACACGATACTTATAGGGAAGATCCAATTAGTAAACCACTAGCATGAATCTCTTAAAATCATAAAAATTTCTCCCAAACCCTGGTCCCGATTCACATTATCTTTGAATCCTATGGTGAAAAATTTTTGTACACACCCTAAAAAACACATGATCTACCAATGTAAGCTCAAGGGATTATTGAAGGCAATCAACATATGATTTAAACCTATAATGATTTGTATCAATATATTTACATGTAAACTAAAACAAACCTCAATGTCTCATACATGATACTCGATCCAAAAAACACTAATTCACCTGCCTCCATCTACTATAGAGGTGATCTCAATGGACTACCATAAAGAGCCACATTTGGTTCCAACTAAATATTCACAAGATTACTATTTTTATATTATAAACCAATGTGTGGTGGGTGAATCTCCCTAGACCCACCAAATTAGAGAATGAACTATTATGGGATACCCTATAATACATTTATAGAATGTTTTTACAACCCATTTTTTTGTGGGTGGAAATCCATAATAAAAAATAAATGGGTACCAAGCGCCTTTTGCAAGACTTTCTAAAAGGCAAATGGGAAACACAATCATAGTTTCAAACTATACACTTTGGAACCCCTGTGCAGATTAATTGTCTCCCAATATACATTTCTCCAAACTAATACATTATGAATGTCTCTTTGAAAAACATGATATATACTAATTTCATCAATTGGTTAATAATATCCCATACATAATTTTTATTACATGGAGTCCTCAAAATACATACCATGAGGTGAATAATAACTTCAACCCACATCTATTCCAAAAAATGGGAATTGACATTAGAAAAAGGTGGAACCATTTATTATAAACATTCTATTATTGTAATGTGTAGCAACATGTTACAAAACATTCAATCACCCTTTCCATTCCTATCCACGAAAATATCTAATGTAGGTTACACAACATTTTTGTCAAATGAGGATGCACTGCCCACTTCTTGGCTTGAAAATCATGAATCAACACCTCTAAAAAAATATTGAAATATAAATTTTGTTCCCAATATATATAATCAAATTCAAATATTTAGTCTATTCAGATACTTACTCACCACCTTCATGTATTTTCTTTAAGTATAAATACTATATATTATCATAAATCTTCTCCCTGATCAATATAAATTGTGTAGAATTCATAAATACTGATAGGAAGATAATCTAATCCTAGACTATATAAACTGTAATTTTCATCTCAAAATGAATGGACATCATCATCCATTTTTAAATAGATTCTAAACATCCTGAGTCTATTTAATTCTATATAAAGCAGCATCAACACACTTTTCCATCCTCAGAGCATATTCTAGATAAAACTCAAAAGAATACATATACCAAACCCATATCCACTACAATAGAATGGAATAACACATTCAAAAGATATTAATTAAAAACTAATGGTTTTTATACATATTAATAATATCTTGAAATATATAATACTTCGGAAACATAAAATCATAAACCACCACATATTACTGGACAACATGCATGGGGTAATTCTGTTCAGGTGGCCTCAACTACCCAGACCCATACACCACATATTGAACTAAAAACATCAAAACCTATCCATTTATTACATCATAAAAATAAAAATACATTGTAAACTCCGCACCTGGACCTAGTAGGATCAAAATAGGTGTGTTAGTAAATCACATATTTTAATCAGAGAAAGAATTTTCAGATGATCAAGACAATTAAAACAAAATTCCCTTCATTATAAATCCAAATTATGGTTCTAAAAAGAATGAATTTCCTTGGATGAACCTCAAATATAATATAGTTATCCAAAAAATTATTTAGATTGAAAAAATATTCAATTGATACTCCGAAAAACCACTACCTACACACTCAATGTGTGCACTGAGATACCTTGATTAGAGATATTGTGACCAAAAAAATGTAACATTTTAATCTAGAAATGAATCATATATAGCATGGTATGTAGTGTATTATATCATATTGTACATAATATGATTTCATGATGTTATTCATAATCATCATGAGTCCTAGAGTACACTATGTGGCCATCTCCAAAAACTACCAAAAACAAATCTATGTATTGATGGAAGATTAAGTTAATAAATGCAAAAAAACCTATCAGGATTGTTTGTCATCCTGAATGGAAATATGATTTATTAATATATTAATTACCTTATTCTAAATGAAATATGTTTTATAATAAAAATATTAACACCCCTATAATGATACAATGATATCAATTAATTTTATTATATTACACAATACCAAAAAAATAGTCCAAAATATCATTGATGCATTGAATAAGATGTCAATTATTCACTCCTATCTGGATAAACTAATTCTAATCAACACAAAAATTCATGGTCTCATCAGCCATATTAGAAAACAAGACTATATAACCCAAATATGATGTAAATTGATAGATAAATACTTTATCCATCACCTCTTAAAGTTTTGTGATGAACTCCTGAATCTCTATTGGTTCTAATATATATGGTCGAATAAATACTGGTTCGACTCCACACAAGATCTCTATATTAAAAAAAACGCCCATCATGGGTGGAAGTCCTATAAAGTCTTCAGGAAACAAATCATAAATATATTCCACTAAATGTGTAAATACAAAATTATTGCACCGGTATAACTTGGTAATATCCTTTTTACATTGAATGTGAGCTCTTCTAGTTAATAATGAACAAGTCATTCATTGATTTCTGGGATATCCCACTCACCACAATGAACATAACTATCACCATTAGAAGATATAAGGGTCCCTCCCCAATGGTAAAAATTGATATGGTATTGGTACAATGCTATTTATTCCATTCAGAATATAAAGTCATATATTTGCATGTTGAGACTCTAGAGATAGAAAATAAAAAGGTATTCACCATCATGGATAGAAAATCTATTACACTAGTCAATGTATGTTCACTTCACTCCCATTATTATTTCGATACTCATAACCCCCTCCTAAAACCCACTATGATATTAAATCTATATATAATATGAGTAGATATAAAATAATGGGAGGCTAATGTATCAAATTTGAAATTAGTAATAATAAAATCTAAAATAGTTATATAGCTTAATATCAATTGTATAGACTGCCTATACATAATTGAGAAATGAAATACATGAATGATTCCATGCATACATAAATATATTATAGTCTTACTCCATTGATCTACACCACTTTATTGATATGGGCATTCTATCCCTTGTATTAAATGTCCATAGCCTCGGCCAACACAACTACTAAAACTCAAACTGCTATACTGACATTCCATAGAAGAACCCCTCTTAGTGTTTTGATTCATTGTAGCTCCATGTTCACCACATAAGTCTATGGGTTCATATAATACCTTTGAATTTTCTCCATCCTACAATAGGTATGGCACTCAAATGGAGACCATGGTCATTTTCTATGTATGTGTCTAGACCTAAAACCTTGGTGGTAGTGTATATTGTTATTGCTCTGAGAAACTGATCCTTCTACCTAGCCACTCTTATTTAAACATCCATGGTTAGAATTTTCATACTGATTCTTCATAATCTATGAATACATGAAAACTAGTAATCTAGTAGAAACCACTTACACTCCACTAGAAGCCTAATATATGTTCCACAAAAAATGGGAGAATGATCCGCCACATAAAAAAACATATTCATCCGATAGATATTAACATGGGTGTTAATTTAACATTTATGACCATTCTAGAAACACTATTAAGTGATAGCCTCTTATCACGTCATCACTTGGAAATTAATTGAAAATAAGCGAAGTAATAAACATAGTCTATCACAGAAGTACTCCCCCAATTCACCCTCATAAACTCAGCTTCCATATCATTCCTAAAGATTTGTTGGTAATTGTGTTATGATAATATCTCATGAATTTCGTTCCATTATGTATTCTATACCTACTCATACAATATCTGTAGGTCCTACAAATTCATTTCATTATCATGTTTCTTATATTCCGATGGATGAATTTATATTCCGTATGAGTCTCAAAATTACAAATAATCATCTAAATTGAGGCAATCATGAGCACAGTTCCCCCATGTCCTCCCTCTCTGATTAATTTTGGAGTGTGTTACAACAAGAACTCCCCTTTCAATGAAGACATATTCCATAAACAATACCCTAGGAATTATTCCATAAACTACATGTAATAATTTAAGTTCTCACAAAATGTCTCTCTTATCCCTTCACCTGGAAATATCAGGAACTCATGATTCATTACTAGGGAAACATTTCCAGAAAGGTCCTCTTATTGTTTAATCCACAAGAATCGTTATAGAGGCATGTCTCTATAATTCCAAACACACAAATTAGGACACATAAAACATCATTAACATAATTTAACAAGTTCTCTTTACCTGAATCCTTGAAATCTCATTCTGCATACCACCCACATGATAAAAACTAAGGAACTATTACTACCCTCATCCATCCCTCATAGGGGTAATAGATATAATATGTAAACATTTTATTGAATTATTTCCCACATTATATACCCAATTATCAACATAATTTTCCCATATTTATAATCATTTAAAAAAATTTATTTTCTTGTTAGGGTCCTTTTAATCGCATATTTCTAAATTAAAAAAATAATTATTGTTTTTAAAACTGACCCAAAACATTCATTTCCTTATGATTCCAAAATGATTAATGTAAGATAGTAATAATGAGTTTCTATAATTATCCATATATATTAAACTATCAACCAATTCAGGGACACAATAATGATATTAGAAAACATCAATAACATCACACAACATGTTCTTCACTATAGGTGAAATAACATCAAATTATACAAAAAACATAAAAAAATCCCACCATAGGTATTGGGGTCATCCCATATACTTGGGATAGAAAATCCCATGCATAACTCCATTAACAACCCATGATACATCAATGTACTTGGTAATACATTCCATAATATTAGGAAAAATAAAAAGAAATTAAGCTTCCCATTGATACCACTTTGTAGCTTATCAGCTCGGGTGCAACATGCTTGTGACCTATGTTAGTTAGTTCCATGACAATAGAAATGACTCACTGTCTACAAGAGGCTAATTATTAGTAGTGATGGTCTTATATATACACTCTGGAGACACTATACCCACATTATCAATGAATCAAAAAAATAGATAAATAACATAAATAAAAAATATAAAAAATTATAAGCATAATAATAAAATAGAAATAAATACTAACATCACGTGAAAATATAAAATATGGAAACATGACCAAATAATTGTTATCAGGAATGGTCTCAAAATATTTTTAACTATGTGAAACATCATGGCTAACCTATGTCATTCTCTTGAGGATATATTGAGGTCAATAACTCACCAATAATTTAATTTTAATTTTTATGTACTTTATTATATTGTAAATATAAATTAAATGGTTGTCTAATAATTAATAATTTGACAATAGAAATTAATCATTAAAATGAAATTAATACACAATTAATGAATACATAATAATGAAATGGAGAAAGGACATATTCTCAAGTGAATAACCCCAAGTGAACCCTAAAAATCATATTGTTTGATTCAAATACATAAAATTAATATACTACATCAATTGTGTGAAAATACACTTCTTCATATGATTTTGAATATATAGTGGAATTGATAATTGTTAAGAGACCACACTTCCACCTCATCAATCATTGGATAATGTTAAAGAATTTAAATCTAAACCAAAGGTGAAATGTGGATAAAAAGCGATCATTTCCAATTAATATACACATAGGAAGAACTCTACGAAAATAATAAATTTTATAATTATATCTTAGAAAATGGGGTCAGCTCTGGATTCTCCCCCCTCCCCCCATGAACATTCTCAGGTTAGTTACTCATGAACATGAGTTTAGTAGATCAATGTGGAGAAAATAATTAATTTCAAAACACATAAGATTAAAAATATGAGAATTATATGAATAAGAATATTAAAATACCTAATTTTTATTAAATAAAATTACAATATAAAATAAACCATAATACTAATAAATTTATTGATCTATATTTTTGAACCATTATAAATGAGATGGAACACATTTTTATTGGAAAATTTGTGTTGTTTTTTACTACAAAATAATCCTTTTAATGATTGTGAATTTAGATTCAATTAACGATATAACTGGGTACTTTTTTCTTCATGAATATTTTGAATATATTTATTTTCAATCTATACAAAAATGTTCATCCTAAATAGACACCTCATCTAGGATTCGTGACTAATTTGTATCGAGAAATTTTTTCAAAATCATTGATTGTTCATATTAAAATTCTCCACATTCCCATGCATTAATAGACTTCAAGAAGGACAACTCAGTTATGGTAATTGTTTTATTAAATTTATTACCAATATCATAATATATATCCTTGTCATATTTGAGATCCATTTTAAATTTATTTTGTGGTATATTATCCCACAATTAAAAGTGTTCATATTTGTGCATTGTTTTTCTATCTAAACTAGTGGGATAATTTTGGGCCTCAAAATGATTGATTTCACATTGGGAATAGATTAATTAGAACAATAAATAATTATATGGATGTACAACAAATTAATTTATATATTTTATTTACTGTAAAAAAATTAATGGCTGAAATACATACGTAAATTGAAATAGTTAAATTAAAAAATTAGGCTATTTTTTCATTTATGCTCAAAATTTTATTAAAATGAAAAAATGTGATAATTTCCCTTAAAATAACAAAGTGGTGGGATTAAAAACATTATAATTTAATAAATAATAACTTAAAATAATATCTCTAACAATTCACGCACTCTTAATCAATGTGCTGCTAATAAATAATGTAATACCATAGTCAAGAATGACGTCCCAAGGCATAAATTACAACGCTACTCAATTATCACATAAATGTACAATATGATGACACATACATGGTTAAAAACACCCTATAAATTGATAAATAATAACAATACATTCAATTTCATGATAATCTCCTATGCATGTCATCCCAAACTCTCTGGAAGAATAATTAACACTTAACTCAAGTTCATTTTATAAGGAGTTTTTCACATTCCCAAGAACAAGTTGGATATCCTTGGTCTTCTTACCCTCATAATATCTTCACCTCATAGAGTCCCAAATGAGTCAATCATGATGTATTTTTCTAGGACTATTATGAGGATGTGGGTGGGTAAGATTAGAATAGGGAAACACATGATGTCGAATGAGGAGGGATAAGATATAAACTGAAGTAATTGCATGAAAACATTTTCTCTAAACAAGGGCGTTCTCTATAGTGATCTCGAAACTGAATCTCCAAAAAATACCACATTGGAATTTGGATTTTTATAACAATAATTTTCAGAATCAATTATAAATTTCATCCATTATTCCCCATTTTTATCATTACATCAGCTTTAATTCAAATATATATTTCTCATTAGGATCATATTTTATGGGAAAAAATATAAATAATTTCTTCTAAAAAAATTAGCGAACACTCATCGCAAATACATCATAAAATATGCTATTATATTGAAATTAATTGAAATGAAATGTTTTTTATCAATGAAAAATCGTGTTCCAAAGTGTTCCACTTCCCAAAATAAGAACCAGATTAATGAATGAGGATTTATCACAAATCCCCAATCAATATTTTGTTTATCTAATGATGGAATATATTGAAAACATAGGGTCTATATAGAGAATGAAACATACAAATCAATGAAATATCATTATCACTAATAATTTTATATCTAATATTTAATAATATTATATAATTAACTATATTTTAATGATTCTTAAAAAATTAATCTATATATAGATATATATAATTCATTTTTGGAATAAATGAATTCATACAAAAAAATATGTTAGATAGAATGGAGATCCACCTAGGAGGACACATATAGTGAACCTTCATCATCTCTTAACTAGTTTCAAACATACTTAATAATCATAATTCATCATATGAAGAAACTTCCCCATTAAAATGTTGATATGAATAAATAGTTCAAAAAAAATATTAGATAGACAACACATCACCCTCTTGATTGAGGGATAATATTTTAGATGTGAAAGCTTAGCCTCGGGTGGGAAGTAGAGACACAACGATTCCTTCCCCACTAAGGTCCCCCTCAGTTTTACTCTAAAAAAATTATAATCATTAATAAATATATTTCATATAATTAGTATCAAAAATAGATTGATCTTTAAGAAACATAGTAAAGATTATCACTAATAATCATGTTTATATAATATCATGGTGGAGAAAAAATATAGGTGGAAATAATTACATAAAATTATCTAGTGAGTTAAATAAAAGAAAAAAATATCAAAATATGAAAAATATTAATTTATAAAAATTAATGAAATCAATTTTAATAAAAATTTCCTCTTTGTGTTCAACCCCATTGAAATGGATTTGGGAAAATGTTTTATAGAAAAAAGGTGTGAATTGTTTTTGACACCGAATATGTCCACTAAATGTTTCAGCAAGCTATACCCATTAAATCATCCATTTAGAAAATATTATATTATTAAAAGTTCTTTTCAATCTTTATCCCAATTAACCCAAAATAATTTTATCTTCAATTCCAACATCTGGATAGTGTATTATCCAAATTACTCTTGATATGTATTTAGCCAAAAGGTAGACTCTATATATTCAACATATATAATTTTAACTGAATTCATGAAAATGAAGAAGTATATAGATGTTTTGGTATAAGTTATGAAATTTGTTTCCTGGATACTTATCTATCTGATTATAGAGTTTAAGATCCTTCGGACATGAATTTCATTAGAAATGGGACCATAATAAAAATTATCTATATTTGTGAACAATTTTTAAAACTCGAAATGTGGGTTGATTTGAGCCTCAAAATGATTGATTGATATTTGTGTCCAGAATAATTAAATGAATCCTGTAACATATGAAATACAAAAAATTGGAATTTTACTAAATAAATTAGTTTACAAAATTATATATCCTAAATACATAAATAAATTAAAATAGTTAAAATCCAAAATCATGTCATTTTTTCAAATTTCGAGAAAATTATAGTGATACCATAAAATGTGACGATTTCACATAATATAAAAACATAGTGTGACCGGAAAAATGAAATTAAATGTCAAATAATTGAATATATTTCATCTTTCAATGCCCACAAGCCAATATTTTAAATATTCTATTCCATATATGAATTAAATGAATAAATTAAACCTAATATAAAAACATCTCAACATCTCCGAAGGCGATCCCAACATTTTTTTCATGTTACCTAATACATGATACATTCTAAATATCCATATAACATAGTTCTATTTCAATTACCCCATCCCTAAAACATGATGTGTATTTGGGTAATAATGAGGTGTCATTATTTATGGAGTGGGTACAACACTGTAGGACACCACTGAAACTGTCAAAATATTTCATGTCTATAATAGTTTATATGAATATATATTAAAAAGACTACAACATATAAAGTAAATAGTTTTTCCATTAAAATTATTATATAAAAAACCACAAATTTTATTGTCTTCATGATGACACATGTACCAACAATACCTACTATCCATAGTCTTAGAGTCTAAACCATCCCAAAAGTCATGTCACATTTCATTTCATCAAGAGATACAATTATTCAATTAATCCAAATTACACTTTCAAACAATTGGGGCCTAAAATTCATTTTAGAACCAATGGGTATTTAGAGGATCATTAAATATCACATAACATAGATATAAAATAAAACACATATATATAAAATTTTTCCATGAGAAGCAGTCTAGATCCTCGTTGGTATTTGGAGATGTAGTCTTTGTCCCACAGCTCAATCAAACATAACAAATCACATGGTTCCACATTCTCAATAACTTTTCAACCATTTACATAACTTCATTATTCATCCCATTTCATAAAATAAAAATTTCAATATTATTTTTATTCACCCTAGGTTTCTAGGATATTCATAATCAATTAATCAATCAATTTAATAATACCAGTATTCAACAATTTAATTATCACATATTCAAAAAAATCATTATTAAATTGGAAAAATAATAAATTATTTAATTCAATTTAGTGTTGAATTTCAAAATATGGAAATTTAAATTTCACATTAACAAACTAGTAATTGTAATTAAATATATTGGAATTTTCAATTAGACCACCTAGATAAATATTTTTATGAATATTCTCCATCCCAAAATCACCGAAATGATTGAGAAAAAGGAAAAAATACAACCATGTGGAAGATCATTGACTAAAACCCAAGATCATGTTTTAATGGATAAATATTCCTAAAAACCTAGATCCAAATCATTTCCTATAAAGGAAATCTATATTATCATCACTGAGAATGAGATTTAGGGGGAGTGGAAAATAAATGCGGAATAAATCACATAACATAGTGAATTTAATCCATATTAGGATATTTTATTCGTCATGAATGGGGTCCGAGGGGACTTGGTATCCTCTTACGATATTATTAAAATTATGAAAACTATTTATAGATGACATGGAGAGAATAATACATAAATATTTGGGTAGGGGAATTTTTTTAAAAAAGTAATAGCTATTAAATCCCATGTGTATAGTACATCTAGGAGGAGGCACAATGTTTTCGAAACCATTCACCATTTTAAGGGTTCATGTTTTCTCATACGTGCTACACGATTTGAAAATCATTGTTTTCACATTGAATATCCACTCCATTTTAGTATGTACAATTTTGGAGGGTGTTCGTACAACTTGGATAAATATTGAGACAAATGTGCACCCCCCATGTCTCAGAAAAATGGGCACATAATTTCATGGGGAAAGACTCAAGGTTACCTCAAACTGCGTGAGAAACATGCACATCCCATTGGTTTTCCAATAATATACAATTTAACATAAAACACATAGTAAAAAACAATAAAATCAAAAGAAAATAAAGGGTAATAGAGTCCCTAAACCATGAATGATACATCTCACAGAAGGTAAAGATATTACAATCATCATGAATAAAAATTCATTCCACGAATGTCTAACCCATGTAACATAATATTATTGTAATCCCTAATGTATACCTCACATTGGTCTCATAGGATTGTTTTTTCATTGTATATCCACCAAAAATTCATCTCACATCACAGTAATATGACTCGTTGACGATGAATGATAATTTTGGTAGTAATGAATATAAAATATCATACATTTATAAGATATAGATGATCAGAATCACAAACATTGCCATTAACCAAGATATGAGTACCTCATCACACAATGAATATACTAAAATAATCAATTTTCAAATAACATGTCCCAAAAATATTATTTCCATAATCCAAATTGAATATTTGAGATCATGGGATAGTTAAAATATGATAACATTATTAGAATTGTGATTAAGAATTTTTCCATATTCATTGAAAGATCAAAACACCACCCTAATTGAATATAAATAATATTAGGTCATACAATTAATTTGGTTTACCAATATTATTGGGTGTAGTTTACCAACCCAAAACAGACCACTATGAATAAATAAATTCTATATAGACTAATAATGTTTTTCATTAGAATAACCTTTTCATTCACCATATATTGATTGTAACCAAATTTACGTTTATAATGGATAAATAGTCACCCCCCCAATTGAGAAACCATTTTATTAATCAAAATAAATTGATAAATTATTTTGATAATGAACCAATGAATATTGTTATAATTTCATAATTATCTCAAACACTCGAAAAATGTCTTAGTTACTAGTACTAGAACACTACATATAGATATTAAATATCCGATAAAATCCCCTTGTGATTTTTTTTGTTTAATATTTACTTTAATATGATTATTTTGACAGATATTATAATATATTATTTATATTTGTTAATTCCCCTACATTAATTTAATTGTGAACTTGACACCTCCATATAATGTTAACAATAATAAATTAAAATTAAAACAATTGATAATTGGAAAAATAAAGGATAAAAACAATCTATTATAATCCCTTGATATAATTTATCATCATATTACCCATTTGGGAGTTATTATCTTCCCACATTCGTATTACATGTCATACACACCCCAATTCAAAATCCAAATGCATGAAAATGAAATAGATATCATATATATATATTACATTAATATGGAACTCTTACTATAAATAAATCTATGTATGAACGGATATTTTTAGCCATTCCATAAACATACTCAAGGAAAATATCTTTCATTCTATGATATAAAAATAAAATACAATTCTACAAATTCATAATATTATAAAACATTATAAATAGTTCTTAGGAATTTCAGCCCATGTTTTCAATTGAGTATTAGTAATCAACATCTCTTCAAGGAACTCTATATTAAACAAATATCACAAACCAAATAACTAAAAATAATGGAATTTGAAGAACCTATATCATGGAAAAAACAATCAAACCTAGATGTGAATATAATAATACAATCAAATGTAGAAGATTATCATCATTGTCACCAGAATTAACTTAATAAAAATAAGGCTCTCTAATCCATAATTTTGTTCTTGAGAAAGATATTTTTTAATAGGAATGATTATTATTCCTTATAATTATGGCCTCTAAAAATCCAACATAACATTATATCTCAATATATCAGATATTATCACATGGCTACACTATTGAGATCATTATACTTTAGAATGAGTGTCATGATTAATTTTCAAAGCACCCAAATATGTACATGATATTTATATAATGTATGTAGATATATTATATTCCCCATTGAAATCTATTGATTTAAATTTATGATCATGGTTTGTGTTGGATCTGTCTTTTTAGCATTGTCTCTATATAATTTTTTCCTTTAACATACTTCATTTTGAGATTTTCCTCATATAAAAACTATAGATTATATGTCTCCGTTATAGATATATGTCATTTAAATAAACACATTTGGGAGATGTGAGGAAAATTAGAAAATCTAGGGAAGATCCATATAGAGTGCCATTGTTTTGGAAAATGAATTACAGCTCAGGGATGCATGCCTTCCAAAATTAATGGGGTCTAGGTATAAATGTTACATGTTTTGTCATGCATTCTTGGTCTATTGAGAATCATTAAGTGGTGTTCAGGTTTTTTATTAGGAAAATGGGTTCATGAAAAATATGTAGAATATTTACACATAGTCTAAATTGATTCAAAATGGTTTAATTTTTGGATGTTCTTAATATTCATCCAAGTCAATTATTATTATTTTGCATATCCCATTAAAACGACTTACTGGATGTGTAACTTGATTTTATGCAGTTTAATTCCCCTACATTATATTTTTCATGTATGTTGTGATGATGATTTTTCAATTCACCGACATGAAGAAATTCCACTATTGAACTAGTGAAATCGTTCATGCATTTTTTGAGTTCCAACCATCCTTCCAAACATTCAATTAATATGATCAATCCCTGGTAAGTCTTTTAGGATATGTGTATCCCTTATCTACCGTGTTTCTCCAATAGCTTGGTTTTATACCATTGACGATGTGCACCGTTTGTTTTGATCTTCCTCAGTTTTGATATAAGAACTTCTTATTGACCATCCACACCTTGTTCATCAAGATCATTTAATAATGGAAGAATTATTTTCATCATCAGTTAAAGTATGTGGTGTAAATTTTAACCATATGCTTTGACGATTGCATAGTATTTTGAAATATTTTGATTGTTCCAACATAAAGGGTTCCTGAATTAAATTATTAATGAATTATATTATTCCATGGAATCCAATAGATTCAAATTTCTTTCCATGTCTTATGGATACCCATTCAGTATCTGATCCTTAAATAAAACAAAATTTTATAATTTATTAAACTGTGTTTAACATCATATATATCCTTAGGATGTTGCATGATATTGAATCCCTATGATATGGCTAACCGTTAATTGATTTGATTTTCAATAATGTCTGGTTTAAATAAAAGAGGTAAATGAATTAAAAATGTTAATTTGCAAAATTAACCATTCAGAATTGGGATGTGATGTTCTGATATATAAGTTTCTAAGACATTATATGTGAATCATTATGCCAATATTAAATATTGGACATGTACCTTGATGTTCCACACATATATGATGTAATTATGATATTGAGTAGTATCGGTCTAGTAAAATGATATTATTCTTATGGGTATTTTACCCGGATGGTGTGATGATTATACATATTCGACCCATATTGATGTGATTACACTATATTTTTTGGTTTTGATTGGAATAGTCATGTGACATTATAAGAGATATTATGACACGATGAAAAAGAATATTATTTTTAAATAGTTATACGGTAATGGTTGGAATAGTTGTGAGATATGCATAGATATATTTGGACATGATGAAAAATAAGAATATATTTCTATTGTTATATGGTTTTTATTTCCATGGATAGAATAAATTCTCAAAATTATTATAGAATGGGGAAAAATAATTTTATTTCGTTATATTATTAATTATTTAATTAATTAATATACTAGTTTATCAATATATTTCATAATATTATAATCAGGATGGTTTGATTAGACATTGTAATGATGACCTACTAAGTTATAATCACACCATATTTAGGCTTCCGTGAGTAACCTGATCCAATTACGTAGATGTAGGTTTGGAAAATGTAAAGGGCCTCGATGTCATTTGCATTCAAACTGTATACGATGATTTTTAGAGGATTGATTGACTTCTGATTTGGGACTAGGGAATTTTGATTCTTTACATGAGTATGCTAGTTTGTAATTGTATTACTTATTTCATGACATTTTGTTACTATCCATCATGTGATTAAATTATTAAAATTACTATTTATTATATTAATCAGTTATGTTTTATAATTGGTTTCCACTATTCCTTTACTCTATTTTGTTTCTTTTATTTTGTTTATCTGTACTTCTATAACACTTTCTATCCAGGGGGATAGTATCCCCACAATACATATCACACCCCATCTACTAGTCAACAATCATTGGAATGTGGAGAGGCATGCTTAATTTCTAATAACAATTTTTTTTCTGGACAAGTGATAGAGATTTGTATTAGGGGACAAAACATTGTTGTATCATAGGAGCATGTTTTCATTTATTTTACATCACTACATGATAATGGGATAATGGGGAGTATGATGTGTCCGGACTTTCTAATGAGCTATTTCAGGGGAGTCGATATCCCTTGTATGTTGAGAATCGATGTTTCTTGGGGTGTGTTCCAATTTATAATATGTTTTTTATAGATCATGTTATTTTACCTTGATTGATTCACATTTTTTGTGAGGTTTTTTTTCATCTATGTTGGTGGTACAAGATATTTATACTTATGGCATGGTATGGTGTGATATATTTATGAATTTATCATAATATGAAAATAAGGATATATTGAAATTAAGTTTTCAAGATGGGGACATATTTATTTCCATGTGATATATATTTTTTTTGTTGAACTACGATATGAGATATATATTACACATGATGACTAAAATAAATTTAATTAATTTAAATGCAATGCTAAAACACCTGTAATCTTTGTTTACGAGACCAAAAATTATTAGTAATTTGTTTCAGTATCCTATTGAGGTTTTAGATATTTTAGAACCTACTCTATTGTATGAATTGCATTATAGAGAAGACATATCATCATGATGATCGACATGAGTTTCAGGATTTTGGACATCAACATGCTTCCTAAAACACTGAACATGAGATTCCGATAGTTCCTAATGGTCACATGGATGTTCACCTTCAAGAAAGCTTCTGATGTGTCACGTGATCCATGGTATGGGAGAAAATTCATGATGTTCAATAAATTTATTAGACGAAAATATGTTATCATTTATTTAATCTAACTACATTTACTACAGAATGAGGACACCATAAAAAAGAGTTCTTGGACATCAATTCCTAGAGGATATTCAGGCATCTCAATAGACCCAAAAAAATTATATAGATGCTTGTTTCTTATCTGATTCATGTACTTTAAATGTGTTAATGGGATATTTTTGAGGATGAATGGCTATTTTTGGAGTTATATTTCATGCAATTTGAAATCAATTCCCTTACCAATTTCTACCCTGGGACATTGAGTGATGAATAATATCATGAGTTTATGGACCTAATTAAGGAAATCCTGTCCATTATGGAATATTCATGTCATTTCAAAATAATAAAAATCTATTAATCATCATTGAAAGCTGGTTAGATCCCTGTGGTGGGATTTTTTTAATACAGTATTCTCTACGAGATCTGATCACAAGGGAATGTTTTTCTCATAATAATATTTGAATATGTGATAATATAGACACACATCATGGAAGGAAAATTTAGAGTGGTATAGAGTCATGGACATGTGTTCTCATTAGGGAGAATGGGGAGAGATTATTTTGTGTAGAATGATGAATTTCTGTGATAGTTTCCGGTGAGGATGTTCTGTTTAGAGTAGTCAGGGGTGTTGATAACATTATCAAGACCATATTCTATTGTACTACTATAATTATTTCATGTTTTCTTACAAGCCCGTAAATTTTTATTTCCATGAATTTAGGTTTTTTATCTATTCTATAATGGTACATATTTAGTGGTTCTGTTTAATATTTATGATGTAGACTAGTGGTAGAGGATCTTGAAAAATCACTGTATCTGGAAGGGACCTATCTAACACATAACAATATGGTAGTTGGAGTTCCAATATAAGGTCATGATAACATATGGGATGTTGTCCCCTAATGATAGGGAAGTAGAAACATGAAAGGGATATAACCCAAGGTAGCCATATTTGATACTAGGGAAGAGATATATTTCAGCTACATGTTATATATATTACTCTGACTATCTTGGATTAATAACCATATATCGTTAGAGGTCTGATTATTGTACCATATATATGAGATTATGTATTTTTATCACACATATATCAAAATATTATATATCATTTCATTTTAAATGGTTTGGGATTGGATAGTTCTTTGACCTTTGGTACAACAATTGGATTTTGGTCAGAGTATATAAAAAGTTGCACGGTCTATTTGTTAGAGGTTGGTGGTACCGATTGTTTTTGAGAATATTTACACTGGAAATGATAGTCTTTTACATGATTATTGTTATGGATTTTTCAGTTCCATTCCAATATTATATCAAATATTATATGTGGAGAGTTACCACTAAATCTCTAGAATGAAGAATCATTTTCTCATAAAGGATAGTGGGATCTTCTTGCAGGTCTTGCAAGGCTAATTCAATTTAGATTAGAATGCCTCATGGCTCGAATATATGGTCATTCTCTTGATGATGGTCTAATGTAATAGGATTATTTTTCTCTACTTGTAGGATGTTCTCACGATGTCTTTCCAAATGAGTTTTAAAGGTTACTGTTTGATTTAGAGATCATGTTCATGATAGAGTTAGTTTAGGAGAAGAACTAGTTTCTATCATTCTATATAAAATGTAACTAGATGTGATTTGAGATAAGAATGTTTAGTTGGAATGTCTAGATTCTAAAGGAATCATATTAAAATGAATATCTTCTTCATTTTTTCCAATTATCTTATCCAAAATTGATGACGAGTCTTTTAAATTATGTGTTCATTACATGTGGTTGAACCACATGACATTTATGAGTTGTTATCCCCTTCCACGCATCTATGAACTATTTGATATGATAAGAGATCATAAGATCATATCTAAGATTGATTCGGAATTTTGATAACATTATTTGAATGTGAGACCAACTAACATAAACTATACTTCCTTTAGAAGCATGTATAATATATGAATTCTTATAGTGATTTTTTGCTGACTAACAAACTTTGGGAATTCATGTTATTGATTAATTGGATCAATAATCCATTTCCATATTGTTTTGTGGTTATTTTCATCCCATAAATTTTAGTGTACTCCTATTTAGTATAAGTTTGTTCCAAATATCATTACATTATCATCACTCCATTGACAATGATATTTCATTACCAAAAGAAAAAAATATCGTTTCTAGATAAATATATTCCACTTATTGGGTCATGTCATCTCGGTGGCAGTAGAGTCAGTTGACCCAGAGAAATTTTCACCTATAGTATATTTTTAATATCCAAGGAATGAATTCTCAATTTTGTGCTCTTAGGGATTATAAGGATAATATCATCCACCTACTAGGGATTTCATCCATTTAACATCCCCAATGGCTAGGACGTCCAACAAAGGGGTGATTATTTTGGTCTGACTCTTATGATAAATATTTTCAAGGGATGAAAAGAATGTTGGCCACATCACCAATCTTCAAATTACAAGTTCTAGGTAAAACATAGGAATAATTCTATGTTTCATTTTGATTTGGAATTGAAGAAGTAACGATGCTAGCGGATCAAGTTGTGGCTTGTAGATCTATAAATTTAAGACTTTTTTGGGTAATTATTGTACTCATGATCAATAGTTATAAAAAGAGGTAAATTCCCTATGATTTTAGTGATACCATATCCTAGGTGAGAGGTATTTGGTAGAAACAAACCATAACAATTCAATGTATATTTCTCTAAAAAATATAAACATTGGAATAAGAGGTGGGTTGAGTATCTATATTATTTCTACGTCATATTCGGTTATTCCCCTTGAATGGAAATTTTTTTCCCACTATATTGATCCAAATGACATAAAAAGTGGCAATGTAGGAGTCTTACGATTAGTGGGTAATGATGTCCTTCCTTGTAGAAATGAATATAAATGTCCAAGAGTCTTAGGGTTTTGAAACTATAACCTCAACATAATTTATACATGTTCATTTTGACATTATTAAGACAATATAGTTATCTAATTCCAATGATACAGTTCTACGCAAAAAAATATATGATGGGGAGACACCATCAATATGGTTCATTATAATTAAAATTTTATTCTTTTTATTATGGAGTATTAATTCCTCTGGAATTACGTGAGGAGATAAGGAGTGTGTTTCATTATTCTATATTGGTGATGTATCCTGGTTTGAAAAATATTTATTGTGATCTCCATAGAAAATGTTTTTTGGAAGGATTGAAGATGGAGATATCATACTTCATGTCTAAATTCATGATTTTTCAGTAAGTGAAATACCAACACCATAGAGTTTCTAGTTTTTTGTATACTTTACCACATTCAAAGTGGAAATGTGATTATTTTAAAATGGATAATGTAATTTCATTATACGAGAAAACCTATAATAATGACTTTGTAAGATGATTTTTATTTACATGCATGAGTTAGATATGTTACATGGTGTTTCAAATAGTATCATTTCAAACAATGATCCTTGTTTCACAAGGGGTTTCTTGAACAATCATCAGAGGTATCCAGGATCATAATTTATTTTCATAAAAACATATCATCTTACAACTATTTAGTTTATAAAAGATTGGATTCTTGCTATGTTTTGGTTTTTGGTGGTTTATGGGATCATCATATGTCCCTCCTGGATTTATATGATATTAATATCATCATGGAATCAAACTAAATGGAAATTATCTAGGAATTGAATGTTAGGACTTGTTGTTAAAACATTTCTTTGGTTAGAAGAACTTCATTATTCACTTATTTGAACTAGTCTCATGCATGAGATATCTGAAAAGGTTCTGTTGATCAGGCTGTGGGTGGTGACCACATATATTAGGGAGAAATCAAATCCTGACCATTAGAGAAAACTTCTAGAATTTCATTTTTTCATTATTCTAAAATTCAGGATTCATGTTGATTTGAGAAATAATAAATTAGTAAATTTAGAATGCTAACACCCAAGTATGTACAACTATTTCAGATATTGGCGAGTTCAGTCTACCGGAATACCGTTTCCCCCACCACATCACTAAATTGAATTAAATGAAATATTTTACATGCTTAACATTCAACAATATCATACCAAACCTTTCCATGTGAGAAACAAAGTAGATTACAATATTCTTTTTTGGATTTTCACTTTAAGGATAATATGATATAGGTTTTGGATCAAACTGATAAATATATCAGGGTAGGACTATACTGTTGGTTATAGTGTAGTGGAATCATTCACAATATCAGTAGGAGACCTCGTATGGAGGGAATGATATACTAATGAAATGGATATATTTTTTCATTGAGACCTAACATATATTTTTGGAGAAGATCTTGGATGAGATGTTATATAGTGTTGAGGATGTATGATCCAATAGTAGTATAGATATTCCTCTCCCTATGTTTGTTGTTAAAAATATTTCCTTTTATTTTTTCCTCATAAAAAATACTTGGTGGTTTTGTTTCTCTAATGGATTTATTTCATTTGAAGAAATGTAGTATGGAATTGTGAGTACGAATAAGAAAAACTAGATAAGATCTATGTTGAGATCATTTATTGGGGAAAATGAATTTATATGTATGGATGTATGTTTATTTATTTAGTGATTTTGGGTTATAAATGTATCTTATGTTATCATGGTTTCTTGTAATTTGTTAGGGGTTAATAGTGTTCAGGTTTCATATAAAGGAAATTGGTAGGAATGAAATATTTAAAACATTGACACACCATGTAAATGGGTTACACACTGTTTAATGTTTGGTGGTTTTTAATATGAAATTGAGGTCAAGGGTTTTTTTCACATCACATTAAAAATAGTTAGACAATGTGTAATGAAATTACTCTCTATGTAATTCCCCAACCTTATATTTGAATTTTTGAATTGTTGTTGAAATTTTTATTCGACCACATTGTCTCCTCTGGAATTAAGGATGATCTCATAGATTTAAGATTGAAACATTCCAAGTGGTTTCTAACTGGTTTGTTCATAGAACCGGAAACATCCAATGATTCCACATCCATTTGGACCTACTTTCCAATGGTAGGAGCTCATTAGTTGTGGACTGATGAGGCTTAAGAATTTTCATTGGTCGAGAGGAAGAGAGGTCAGACTCATCAAACATTTTTAGGGGAATTATTGTCTACTCCGGGACTCTCTTTATATATTTAAGTTATGTTGTTGAATCCTTATTACATTACCAAGTATAAAATGAGCTTTCCTTTAGATCTGACAATCAATGATTAATTTTTTAAAAAATTTAGAGAATCTTTTATATGTATTCGAGGTTCTTCAAAAATAGAGAATCATCTATATTTGTTAGAGATTCTTAGTCAATGGTATCCTTCAAAAAATAAAAGACTCTTGGTAATTATGATAACCATACTGGTTTTAAAGCCACTCTATAGGGAACTTGAAGTTTATTGTCATTCAGAAGGACGTAGATTATTTCAGAGTTGGGATTGTACCCACAGATGGGCTACCTACGTATCATTTGTTTTGTAAAAGGAGTCAGAACCCACGTTGTTCGAGTAAGGGAGTATGATGTTTATGATTGATAGCTCAATGAAAGTTGTCATAATTACTTTTACACTCTAAGCTCACATGAGTCATGCTCGGTGTGAGAAACAAGAGGTATTGGTAAAATAAGACAATTATGCCATGAATGATTCAATCATAAGAAATGATGTGGGGATTATGTATGTTTGACTACCCAAAATAGATGAATATTGGGTTTTACTTCAGGGACGAAACCCAGGAACAAGGTCCATAAAGGTATATGTACTTCATGGAGATTTGCGTACTCTATCTTAGGGCTTACTCCTAAGGAAGATTCCCAAATTAGGAGGGGACTTATGATTGGGTTTACTCCTGAGAAGGAAGCCCATATCAAATGTAAATTATGATTGGTTAAGATAAATTATGACTGGGTCTTACTCCTGAGAAGGAGGCCCAGCTTAAGGGACATGGGGCTTACTCTTAAGGATGATGCCCATATTGGTAGACTTTGAGGCTTGGACTTATTCTTAAAGAAGAAGCCCAGGATAAGATAACCAGTGTTGGGGCTTACTCTTGAGGAGGATGCCCATATTTGGGAACATTAATACTGGGGCATAGTCTTGAGAAGGAAAAACAGGTTAAAGGAATTATGAATAGGGCTTAATCCTAAGGAGGATGCCCAAATTAGGGGACTTAGGGATTACTCCTAAGGAGGATTCCAAAATAAATGAGAATTTGTACTGGGCTTACTTCTGAAAAGGAGGCCCATGTTAAGGATTCTCTCATCGTAAAGGATGAGGTTGAATGAATGAACTCTCTATCTTTAGTGATATAAAGATGTGTAAATCACTAGGTCTTGAGAGATGTTCCATAGAATTCCATTTAGATAAGGAAGCCGACAAGGAAATCATGCCATAAATGGCTTGGGAGAGAGTTCTGAAGGATTAATCCTGAAGAGTAGATGTGGATAGGTGTACGAGGGGTGAAATGAGCAGGAAGGGAAGCCTAAAAGAGAGGGGCACGCAAGTACTACGTGGGCATGCAAGTACTGTGTGGGCGCGCAAGTACTGGTCGCGCAGGTATACGTGTGCGACACATGGGTACTTGCATGCTGGCTAATCCTTAGGGTAGAACTTAGGTGAGGCTTGGCTCAAGCCTTTTATACTATCAGGGAGACTTCCAGAAGAGAGGCGTGCAAGTTATGTGGAAGGAGTAAGGCGGCGCACAAGTGTGGCCATTTCCCTTAAGGACTGGCCACCTAGGTAGCCCATCTGAAGGAAGGAGGGACACTCGAAATACATGGGTTCTGATTCCTTTTTCAAAACAAAGGATACGTAGGTAGCCCATCTGTGGGTATGATCTCAACACTGAAATAATCCATGTCCTTCCGAATGAAAATAAACATCAAGTTCCCTACTAAGTGGATTTTATGCCACTATGGTTATCATAATGACCAAGAGACTTTTATGGATTGAACGATACCATTGACTAAGAATATCTAACTACTACATAAGATTTTCTATCGGTGAAGAACCTCAAATACAATTAAAAGTTTCTATAAATTTCCTACATTTTTAATCATTTATTGTCAGATCTAAAGAAAATATCATTTTATACTTGGTAATGTAATAAGGATTCACAAACATAACTTAAATCTATAAAGAGTGTCCCATATTATACAATAATTACCCTCAAAAAGTTGTGATGATTCCATCCTCACATCCTCTTGACCAATGAAAATTCCTAATCCTCATCAGTCCACAACTAATGAGTGCCTAACTTTGAAAAGTAGGTCCAAATGGATGTGGAATCATTTTATGTTTCCCGTTCTATAATCAAGCCCGTTAGAAACCACTTGGAATGTTTGAATCTTAAATCAATGATATCATCCGTAATTCGATAGGAAACAAAAAATGGTGAACCTGATACCACCGTTTAACGTCATGTTGGATACTTTAGGGACTTTTTCACAGTTTAACTTCATGTTGGATGATGGCACAATATAACGTCATGTTGGACGAAAGGATTCAAATATTTTATGTATCTATTCATGGACAGTTGTTTATGCAGTTTAACATCTTGCAGGATATAAGGGACTTCTGTACAGTTTAACATCATGTAGTTAGGACGTCCCAGTTTAAGGTCACGATTAATGTAAGTTCCAATAGTTTAAAGTCATATGCATGGACCATGGTTGTATTTTGTGTTCGTAGAAAAAATTTCTTCAGAAATCTTGCATTGTTTGGAGTAGTGATGAGTTCTCCATCCATTTATATTAAATAATAAGCTCCATTGGAGTAGACCATATGTATTGAATAAGGTCCTTCCCATTTTGGCTCAAGCTTGGGATGTTTCTTTCCTGGTATCATTGGAGTTTTGAGAAGTAATACCAATTCTCCTTGAACGAATGAACGAAGAAGAAATTTTTTATTGAAATATCATGCTACATGATTCTAATAGACTTCCAAGTGTTGCAGGGTGCACAATCGTTTCTCATCTAACCGTTCCAATTCATCCAATCGATTTTGAGATTGGTCATCTGTAGATGACTAATCACAAATGGCTACTCTGAGAAAATGTAATTGAACTTAAATGGGAAAGACTTCTTCCATTACATATACCAGTGAATACGGAGTTAACCTCATTGCAGTGCGGGTGGTGGTCCGATAAGACCCTAAAGCATGAAAGAGTTTATCAGGCCATAACCTCTTGTCTATATCCACCATATTTTGCAGTATATTTTACAGAGTCTTGTTGAAATCATCTATATGTCCATTGTCCTCTGCATTATACCAAGTTGAATGTTTAGATTTGATGTTGTATTCTTGATACAACCTCCTCACCTCGGATGAACAGAGGTTGGTGCCATTGACTGTCAATATGATATGAGGGACACCAAATCTGGTAATGATGTTAGACTTGATGAAGCTAACAATGCATTTAGAACTAACTTCTTTGAGGGGTATCGCCTCTGTCCATTTGGAAAATAAGTCAGTAGGAGTAAGAATATACTTAAACTACTTGGATGTAGCTGAAGGAAAAGGTCCCACTACATCCATTCCCTTTGTGGAAAATGGCCTCGATTATTAAGCTATATGAAGCAATTCTAGGGGATGATGAATAAAGTTGGCATGTACTTGTCACGAATGACACTTCTTTGTGAAATCAACACAATATTGTATCATTGAAGGAAAAAAGCAACCAATCCTTCGAATCTAATTAGATAGTCTTTGTCCAGACTGGTGGGCACCACAAACTCCAGCATGCCCTTCTTTCATGACATCCATTGTCTCTTCACTATCAATGCATCTAAAGAGAACTCCATCAAAACCACGCTTGTAGAGAATTTTCTCTAGGTGATCTGGGCTGTCATAAAGAGTAAAATTGACCACACGTCGCTAGATTTGTTCTATCCCAACTCTATCAGGTGAAAGTATTCCATTTTGAAGGTATTACCTGATAGGTGTCATTCATCCTGTAGTATGACCATATGGTTCAGGAATGGGAATAATTTCATTGATTTCCTCTATTCTGATATGAACATAAGGTGAAATTGTACGACAATGGGAAATACTGATGGTTGTCTCGTCCGGATTTGGATCTTCCAGAGCTGTGGAAATATTAGCCAGTGCATCAACATGGGCATTTTGTGATCTAGGGACATAAGAAAATGTCAGTTCCGAAGGGAATTCCTCCATTAACTCTCTGACATAATCATACAAAGGGATTATTTCTTCTTTTATGATGTAATAATCCCCATTGACTTGCTTGATTACCAAGTCTAAATCACCTTTCACCTTTATGTGATTCACTTGTGCTTGAAGCGCAAACTCCAAGCCTACGATGAGAGCTTGGTATTCTACTTCAATATTTTTACCACCTCCCAACAATGAGAATGAATAAGGTAAAACATCCTTTTCTGGAGAAATGAGCACAATTCCTAATACAACTTTGTTGAATTTAGGATTTTCCATTTTCCTCCCTATTGGACTTCTGGATGCACAATCGAAATACATTTCCAATGTTTGAAGAATTTCTTGAATAGAGAAGACTTCCTCGTCGGGGAGTTCAATATCTGAAGATGTGTCTTCCACTGAAGGGGGTTCATCCAGGAAATTAGCCAGAGGCTGGCCCTTTATTTCCTTTTGAGACACATATTGAATATCAAATTGCTGCAGGATAACTGCCCACCTTTCCATACATCATGTAATCATTGGACGACTAAGGATGAATTTGAGCGGGTTATTGAGAGATACCAATTATACCTTGTGATGTTGAAGGTAGTGTCTCAACTTCAGAACTGCAAAGATTAATGCTAGGTAGCATGTCTCAATACTTGAATATCGGGTTTCCTCTTCAACCATAATCTGATTGAGACAGTATAGGTTGTTTTCATTGCCAGCATCACTCTTCTAAGAAAGAAAGGCACCCAATGATCGCTCTAAAGCTGTCACATAGAGTATAAGGGTCATCCTTCAATAGGTGGCATTAATACTGGTGGACTCAAGATATACTTCTAGAGAATATCGAATGCTTCTTGACATTCTTCAGTCCAATGGTTAATGTCTCCCTTCTTCATCAATTAGGAGAAAGGTAAGATTTTGCCTACCAAATTGGCGATGAAACGCCGAATATTGGCTAAGTGTCCTTCAAGTTCTCTCAATTCATTCAAAATTTGAGGAGGTGACAAACCAAGGATTGACTTTGTCTTCTCAGGATCGACTTCATTACCATGATGGCATACAACAAAGCTGAAAAATTTTCCTGAAGTTACCCGAAAATCCCATTTTAAGGGGTTCATCTTCAAATTACGTTGCTGAAGTTTGTGGAATATGACTTCCAAATCTGCCAAGTGATTAGAATGTTTTCTTTATTTGACCACAAAATAGTCCACATAACATTCAACCAAATTCCCTAAAAAGGGTTTGAAGATACGATGCATGGCACACTGATATGTTGTGCCTGCATTCTTCAGGCCAACGGGTATTACCCGATAGAAAAACACACCCTGAGGGGATCTGAAGGCTTTAGATTCCTCATTTTATGGATCCATTCGGATTTTATTATACCCAGAATATCTATCCATAAAGGAGAGTGCTTCATAGCCATCTGTTGTATCAATTAAGAGTTCTGTAATTGGTACTGGAAAATCATCCTTAGGACAATGGAGATTATGATCTCTGAAATCAATGAAAACACTAATTTACCCATTATTCATTTTCACTGGGACAATATTCGTCAACCACATGGGATATTGAACTTCTCTGATGAAGTTAGATTTGATAATCTTATCCATTTCAGCATCAATTTTGGATGTATAGGTTGGGTGTGTTCTTCTAGAAGCTTGTTTGAAACCTCGATGTTCTTATAGAAAACCCAAACGATGAGTGGAAACATCAAGATCAAGACCTGGCATCTCTATATAGTTCCAAGAAAATATATCTCAATTTTTCAATAGAATGGAAATATACATCTCTTGATCTTCATGAGTCATGGACGCACTAATTAAAGTGGGGGCGTGGATATTTTTTTGTAATTAGATTTATTTCTCTGAGATCATCCATGGTGGTAGAGATACCCTCTTCAAAAGCTGGAGGAGCATCCCTTTGATATTCATCTTCTTCTTCAACATGTGTTATTTCTTCTATTTCTACATGCATAGTAGATGATGATGTATAATTTTCATGATCAGAAGAGATGTTAAAAATTGAACGTCTTGAAGAAGAAGCTTCCATTTCCGACCTGATTGCTGAGGAAGGGTCTTATTTGGGTAATATAGAGGAGATAATGGATTGAGAATCGACATCATCGTTTACCTCTAACACTGCTATAACTTCTTCTGATCAAATTGGAGAATTCTAGAATTTATTTATTTCACCAGATGAAATGAAGACATCTCCATTTGAGCTTTCATCATTTCTTGGTGAATCATAAATTTCTCCCACATTGTCTGGCTTGATTGATGTGATTGACATTATAGAGGTTTCCATAAGAGTATTTTGATTTGGGTCATTCCTATCAATTTTACTGATAGGAAACACATAATCTTCACTCACATGTGTAAATGGATTTACTGGAATCTATTCCAAACCAAACAGATCATTAACTTTGGTAATCTCCCTTGTTGTGGATTTCTCATTTACCTTCATGTGATAAAATTCCACCTCAATGTATTGAGATTCACATGTCTTCAATGTGGCCTTATTACCATACATTATCCCAACGTGACCATCAAAACAATATTTGAGACATTGATGGTATGATGAAGTGATAGTTTCATGTTGATGTAGCCAGTGTCTTCCAAACAAGATGTTGAAGGCTGATTCTTGGTCAAAAACCATGAAATATGAATTGGATACAAGATCTCTAAACTGAGTTCTGTGTGTAATCCCACCCAACAGTTCATGTTCATTTTTATCATATCCTTGTAACATCATAGTATTTGGAGATAAATCAGATTTCGTAAGGCCTAATCAACGATGTGTACAAATGGTCATGTGGTTGACTCCAGAACCGTTATCAATGAAAGCTCTTCGGATGTCTACACCATTTACCTTTCCAGATAAGTACAAAGGTCTAATATGTCCATGCACGACATCATATTCATCTTCATCAGTAAAATATATCACTACATGGAATTATACAGGATTATTCTCTACCTGGTAGACTTCAGCTGCAACAATTTCAGTTTCAAACTTCTGAGGACTTGACAAATCCTTAATGAGTGTCTCCCGAAGATCCTTCGATAAATTCAAAGCATCCAAAATTGATAACATGGATGGTATTTGGGAAAAGTGTGTCAATACATCATACTTTTGATCCAAAGGTCTGTGTTTTCCAACACGAACATGTAGTTTCACTTGTGCCTTATAAGTTGATACTTTGGAATTTGATGCATCTTGTACCGGTATAGTAGTTGGTAATACTCCTTGATTTGAAAGATTAGACCGATATGGTCTATTTACATGCTGAGAGGAAGAATATGGAACCTTCAATCGATCTTATAGAATAATTGTGTCAGGACTGAGTCTGCCTGGTGTGGAAGAACATGCTTGTTCTTGTTGAGCTTGTTAAAGGGCTCTACCATGAGTTTCTTCCGCATACAGAGTTCTACTAGGGGTAGAATCGAAATAGTGGCCTCTCAAAGTTCCACATATTCCCTTTTATCCTGAACCTCTAGAAATTCCTCTGATTCCTCTATTTGATACAGTGAACTCGGGCTCATCAAAATAAAAACAACGACTGGCATATGCATCTGCTAATTGAATCATATTAATAGAACCGAAGATCAACTCTTCATGTGATGAAGACTCTACCTGATTAGCCTGTTTAGGCTATGCCGCTTGGTGGGGTGGTTCCCGTGGCATTGAATTATATGGCATAAAATCTAACAGAGTCAAAGACAACTTAGGATTTGAAACATGCTCATCTTATTCAAATTCTTCTTCTTTCTTTAAATTATTCTTTTTCTTTGAGGATTTTCCCTCTAATGAAGAGGGTTTTGCTACGAAATTCATTGCAGAAGTCACCATTGGTTTCTTCAATTTTGTTCGCAAAATAGAATGAGTTCAGCTGATCGTTTTTCTGACCATCCAATAATCATATTTTTGTTCCTTTTTTTGACTTCTTGTCACTCACCTTCCTCCTCTGGATCTGTAGCAGTAACACATGATGCCTAAGCTGAAGAACCATTCAGTTTGACTTGTCCCAAGTCGACCAATTTTTGCAGGAGGTCCATGAAGACAAATCAATCTTGAATGGGAAGCCCCAACATCTGTTGAAACAGGAACTATTTGGGACAGTCTTCAACTCCTTCCTTGTTTGGCCTCTTGGGACATGGAAATTGAACCAAATTATTTTCCAGAGACGAAATGAAGTAACCAGGAACATGTTCATTTCGGGAAGAGTAAACTTTTCATTTTAAATCCACAAATTGTTTCCTTCTTTGATCTCATTGATCAACGTGATGAAATGACCTCTTTTTCGGATGCTATGGAGGTGGAGCCCATCGAGAAGATGAAGGTTTTGATGTAGAATCAGGTACAGGAGCTTGTTTAAGCATAACTGTAGAAGTCTTTACTTTACCCATTCACCTTCATAAAGATGATGGAATTACACGGGCATTATCCATAGTCTTCATAAGAGAATCGTCAATCTATTGAGCGATTGAAGAAAGGTCTCAAAACCCTCCTATGAATTTCACGTGGATCAGTGGTGTACGCAACTCATCAAGTAAATTTTCCACACATATTGGAAACAATTCCTCTTGAGGGAGTGCTGAGCTTAGGGAATATGTTAACCCCTTCCAACGAGAAATGAAATCCGAGACCCTTTCATTATCCCTTTGCTTACAGTTTGTAAGATCAAAAACTATTGTCTTTGGAAAAATTGATCTGAACTGAAGAAGAAATTTTTGACGATGATCCTCCCATCTGGTAATTGACCAGGATTGCAAGAATGTGTACGAGGCAAAAGCAGGTCCTTGTAATTACTGTACAAAACACCGGAGCTTAACTGCTTCTTTTTGCGGAAGGGTTCCCATCATAGGATTCCAACGAGAAAAAAAATGTATTAAGTGTTGCTCTGGGTCTCCTAAACCATTAAATATTGGGAATGTGTTACTTGCAAAATTTGATGAGGGATGAATTGCATCAACCCATTCAGGATAAGCTCTCTTTTCTTGTTGAATTTGAGCACGCTTTCCTTCTATAGAATCCAACCGAGATTTTAATGACTCAATAGTAGTTATTAACTTTTGAGAAACATCTGGTTGAGCTTGGACCTGAGTCGGGGCAATAATTAGAGCTTAGACAGATGCGGCGACTGGTGCTGGAACTGATGGTAGCACCGCCAATTGTTGTTGCACTTGACCCGTAAGATTTGACCTGTGAGGGTGTACTTATAGAGGAGGATACTCTTGATCCATCTCAGTAGCCACAAAAAATTCCTATGACTGATTGACTCCAGCATGCCTAGGAGGAAGACTACCCTGAAGTAGTTCTGCATTCAACCTCCTTAATTATTTCATTTCTTCCTCTTGTTGTGCAAATATTTTCTCTAGTGAGAGGGATTGGCCTTCTCCAAAGGAAGGTTATGTAACCTGATTCTTTCCATTCCCCTTGTTAGATCCATTTATGAGAGGGGGAAGTGGGTTAATTGAAGGAATATTGTGGTTCTGATTAATCCTTTGATTTCGTATACGCACACCTTCTTCATCTGTGTCTGTGCATACAACTTCTTGAGCAAGAACCTCTGCATTTGATCCCTCTGAGTGAGCCTCATCTGGTGGATCAGATACTACATCATTGATGACATTGAATGATCCATAATGCATTGCATCCCTTCTATCGGAATTTCTGTGATATTTTCTTCTTCCATGTCCTTGATGAGACATTGCCTTTTGTTGATTCGATCCCTCAGAAACTTCTTGACGAACCGTAATTTTGAGGGAATATCCTAATTATTTTTTTCTTCATTCCTCTTGAGGCTTCTTCCCCAATCAAGAGAAGACTGAATTTCTCTGATGGAGGGATTAGGGATTTGAAAATGTCCCTAGTCCGGTGGATTGGGGTTGTTCCTACTGTCATTGCTCAACTCCTCGAATCCTATTTGTTGATTCTAAGGGTTGGATTAAAAGAATCACCAGTCTGGTAAGATGAGTGGTTCTTGACATGGTATATATGATAATTTCTTGAAATCTCTCTTGATCATGCAGAATTTAGTCCAACAATTAGCTGGATGCATCAACCTGGATCCACGTTTTTCACCTGGCTCAAAAGACCGTTGGATTATTTCTGACACTTCTGTCACTTGATGATGTGCCTGCTACAAATGAGAGGCATGTTCAATGTTCTCCTTTTCTTAATGCAGCAGTAATTCAATAACTTGTTCTATGTATGTTTATTTTGAGGGAAACTAGTTGAAGCCCATTCCTTGGCAATATTTTGATTACAAACAAACCCCATTGACTGTGGCCGGCCATGGGCAATAACATTTCATGAGATCATTATCGGAGGGCATTTCATACTGGAGATCACAGTAAAATGTAGTGCTCCATGAACACCCCATCCTTTTATATGAATATCTGATGGGGTATTGGCAATTAACTAGCACAATCTTCTTGGTGCACCAAGGTACGAACGCTGAAGGGCTCTCTGCTGCTTTTTAAGGCTTCAGATATCGAGAAACTGAGAGAGATACCAAGTCAATTTGGTGTTGTAACCCTTCTATTATCTTGATATGATTTTCATATTCATCATAAGATAATATTTTATTTTTCAACCGACCAAGAGTTTTCCATATGTTGAGAAGAATATCATGAATTCCATCTTCCGTCAACATCTCTAGAATGTCATACTGAGAACCAGCCAAAGGCCAAAACATAACTAGCACATCACCGTTTTCCAGTTGTTTTCTCATATTCAGTACTTCCTCTTTATCATGTAATGAAGATTATTCTACCAGATTAGACCAGAGCTGCTGCTTCATTATTGCTTCATCGGATTCGACAATATTGGTAGAAAAATTATTGATCAAACTAGGAGATGCCTGACTTTGGGGTGGTTCATAGAATGACCTACACCATGAGATATCTTCTGGTTGAGAAAGTATTTCTCCTACTAATGGTAAAGCATTTGACATGAATGGCTTCACATTTTCAAGTACCTCAAGATATGTGGTATTTCTCGTCACTACATTTTCTGTAGGAGAATTTTCCATGCAATGTGAATCACTACTACAGAGAGGACTTTCGCAGATAAATTCATCATCATGGGGAGGACCACCATGGTGGGTTACATCAAAAGATGATACAATTTTCTCTTTGGTATCCTGACCACACAGAGGGTTCTTGTGGCTCTCATCTGAAGATGAAACTTCGAGATCGACTGAATTCTATTGAAGCAATCCTTCATGAGGAATTATTTGATGCAGAACATCAGAATTAATGTTCCCACTATTGGGAACTGAGAGAGAATTTTCTTGAGTTGCAACAGATAGTTTTCTGAGTGTATCAACAAACTCCACCATCGAGTAAGGCCTTATCATTGATGGGACTTTTATTTCCAGACTATGCTAGGTTGTCCTTCTTCTTAGATGCCTTCTTACTCAATTTGGCAGGTGTATGTGCCTACTTAGGAGAAATGATCATGTTAGGCTGATTATCTCTGCTCAAACCAGGTGTATGTGCCTAACATGGTTGTCCGTATGATATACGGGAGTACCCCCCCCACACACACACAACCCTCTTGGATTGGAATGGATATGTGTGGCTGTTCAAGAGTGAACTGTTGATATGTCACTCCACTTATAGGGATAGATTTATGTGTGTTACCCTGAGATGATATTGATGATTTTATAATATCCTGGAAGGCATCTAGAATATGAGCAGGGATTTGCTTCTACTCATTCACCATTGATAGAATATTCCTGATGATAGTAGCTGCCGGAACGGGGATATATGTCCATTATATTCTTTGAGTAGGTGTATGTGCCTGCTCATGTCCTCCTTTTCCTGCTAGTGAATCCTGAAAGTACTCATGTGTGGGGGCAGAGAGTTGAGTATGCCTCCTATTTGTCCCCGGAGCGTTCCCACTGACTTCTCTGAATGATACCAAACGATAATGTTGGTAGGCTTGATCAATACTAGAAGGTGTATGTGTCGGGTGATTGCACTCTGCTGAACGTGGTTGATGAGACTCCTTCAACACTGACAGACAAGGCTGCTGGCAGGATTGATGAGTGTAAGAAGGTGTATGTACCTATTTACCAGTTGTCAAAAATTGGGTTGGCGGTCTCCATCACATGTAGTCAGATGAGCCAGCTGACTATCTGATGATTTATAAACAGGTGTAGGTTCCTGTCTATAGTAATCCACCAGAATTGCCTGGCGGGATTGATGTGATGCTTCTAGACGAGTCTACTGGACAACAGAATTAAATCAGACAGGTGTGTGTGCCTTCACGTTTCTTGCCACCAAGGTAGGTTGGCGGACTTCTTCAGAGATGGAAGAGATAAGAAAATTCTCACTATTAACAATATTTCGCCTCTGTAGGTTCGTCTTGCCAGCTCGGGTTCGAGGAACCTGAGCTGAATTCCTGGAAACAATACCCTCACCATGTTGATGGCGCACTGTCGCACGAGTCTTGTGGCGATTTTTGATGGGAGCCCTCGGGAAGGAATCTTGTATCCTTGAATTAAGGTCATGAGGGACCTTCTCATTCACTTCCCATGAATACGGGAGTGAATTGTGATTGCATTCTGGGGATAATGACCCGAAATGATTGAAAATGATCGTTGGCACCACCTGCTTCTTGATCACTGGTCGTCAATGTCTGGACGACCAGGTTGAATTATTGACTTGGAGGGCTTGTCGAGTAGCCTCCAGAGTCGGAATATTACCGTTTTGATGGAAATCTTTAACCAGCGCATTTGATACCCAGTGTTGAAGACACTGAGTAGGTGATTTCGTCCTCAGAGCAGAAGATGATCCAGAAAAATTTGTAGCAGATGCATTCACAACAGAGGTTTTCACAGTAGAGGTATTCAAAGACGTGAAAATAATAAAATCCATTCTTTTAATGAAGAAGATATTGGAAAAGAGTGCATGTTTGATATAACAAACATAATCAAGATAATTTTAGCAGCTACATCTTTTAGATGAGAACATATGTTATTGATTGCTTTTTTTCCCTTCAAGGAGTTTAACTAGAGGCCTAACAAATTGGTAAAACATAACTTTATTTTGGTTAAGGATTCACATCGGGTTCAACATTTTTTGTTTCCTCTGGAATTAAGGATGATCTCATTGATTTAATATTTAATCTTTCCAATCGGTTTCTAATGGGTTTCTTCGTAGAACTGGAAACATCCAATGGTTCCACATCCATTTGGACCTAAATTCCAAAGGTAGGCGCTCATTAGTTTTAGACTGATGAGGATTAAGAATTTGCATTGGACGAGAGGATGGGCGGTCGGACTCATCACACCTTTTTGAGGGGGATTGTTGTCTTCTCCGGGACTCTATTTATAGATTTATGTTATGTTCATGAATCCTTATTACATTGCCATATATAAAATGAGATTTCCCTTAGATCTGACAATCAATGATTAAATATATAGGAAATTTAGAGAATCTTTTATATGAATTCAAGGTTCTTCATCGATAAGGAATCATATGTATTTGTTAGAGATTCTTATTCAATGGTATCCTTCAATACCTAAAAGTGTCTTGGTCATTATGATAACCATACAGGTTTTAAATCCACTCAGTAGGTCACTTGATGTTTATTGTCATTTAGAAAGAAATGGATTATTTTAGAGTTGGGATCGTACCCACAAATGGGCTAGCAACGTATCCTTTGTTTTTGAAAAGGAATCAGAACGCACATAGTCCGAGTAAGTTAGTATGATTTTTATAATTGATGTATCAATGAAAGATGTCATAATTACTTTTACACTCTAAGATCATGTGAGTCATGCTCGGTGTGGGAAACAAGAGGTATTGGTAAAACCAGAAAATTGTGCCATGAAAGATGCAATCATAAAAAAAGATGTGGGGCTTATGTATGTATGATAGCCCAAAATAGATTAATATTGGATTTTACATCAGTAACAAATCCCAGGAACACGGTCTATAAAGGTATAAGCACTTCATGGAGATTTGTGTACTATAACATGGGGCTTACTCCTGGGGAAGATGTCCAAATTATGAGGGGACTTATGATTGGGTTTTACTCCTGAGAAGGAATCCCAGATCAAAAGTAAATTAAGACTGGTTAAAATAAATTAAGACTGGGGCTTACTCTTGAGAAGGAGGCCCATGTTAAGGGAATTGGGACTTACTCCTAAGAAGGATTCCAATATTTGTAGACTTTGAGATTGGGGCTTATTCCGGAAGAAGAATCCCAGGTTAAGAGAACCATTGATGGGGTTTACACCTGAGGAAGATGCCCATATTTGGGAACATTAAGACTGGGGCCTACTACTGAGAACGAACCCAGGTTAAGGGAATTATGACTGGGGCTTACTCCTAAGGAGGATGCCCAAATTAGAGGCCTCGGGGCTTACTCTTAAGGAGGATGCCCATATTAGAGGACTTGGGGCTTACTCCTAAGGAGGATTCCCAATTAAATGAGAATTTGGACTGGGGCTTACTCATAAAAAGGAGGCCCAGGTTAAGGATTCTCTCATCTTAAATGATGAGGTTGAATGAATGAACTCTCTAAATTTAGTGATATAAAGATTTGTAAATCACTAGGTTTTGAGAGGTGTTCTACATAATTACTTTCTAATAAGGAATCCATCAATGAAATAAAGCCCTAAATGTCTTTGGAGAGAGTTATGAAGGCTTAATATTGAAGAGGCGAGGTGGATAGGTTTAAGAGGGGTGAAATGCGCAGGAAGGGAACCCAAAAAGAGAGGGGCGTGCAATTACTGTGTGGGTGTGCAAGTCCTAGCTGCACAGGTATAATTGCACGACACATGGCTCGATCCTTATATACTAACCCTGGAGACTTCCAGAAGAGATGCACACAAGTTATGTGGAAGGAGTAAGTCAGAGCGCATGTGTGGACATTTCCCTTAAGAGATGCCCACCTAGGCGCACAAGTGTTGATGAGTTTCATCACATAGGCCTTCATCCCCCTCTTTAGATCTTCTGTTCTAGGTAAGAAATTACCTTAGATGTTTTCGGAAGATTTGAGAAGAGACTAGGGAACCGGGAGATCAAATCTGAGGTTCTGGAATTTTTACTCTTCCAAAATGGGGGGCCCATAGGGGGTATTTATAGACTGGAGATACCCTGGGCGAAATTTCAATGAGGGCGCGCAAGTCACTTGCACGACCACTGAGAGGTGCCCAAGTATACTTGTGTGACCATGTTGAAACTTGCGCAACACATGTGCATTTGAATTTTGGTTCATACCATTGTCAATTTTTCATTCATTCATCAAAGAATGAATCAATTTATGCTAAATCATTTACCTTTCCATTCTTTTAGACTCGGTGACAGAAAGGAGAATCAACACACATGCATATCTTCTCTACATGACCTAGGGTGACATTCATGCAATTTTTGGAGTGTAGTTATATCTTGTTGATGTTCCAATAATGATATAAATAAATGATAGTTATTTCCTATTAGGGATTACCTTATTTAACATTTTATCGAACAAATGTTCTATAATACCATGTCTGTTTGAGTTTTTGGGTTTGATTGTGATAATATTTTATCAAGAAAACTTCTTGTGATCATCCACAACTTAATCATGATGAGTGCATTATATTGGAAGTGTTCCATGCATTATTAGTTATGTTATGGGTTCAAAATCACCACTATATTGTTTGATAATATAATTGTATATTCTATATTGTTTTTGTACCAAAATTCAAGGGGCTTCCATCTATTCACATAAGCCTTATTCACAATTTGAGAGATTGAAATAAGGATACAAAATTCATTACATATCTTCCTTCATCTAACACCCCATGTATTTTTTTCATAGTTATATGAACCCTTCCCCCCCACCCGAGTGTGTAAACATGGTTTGGGATGACGCTTTGGGTTTTAATTACTTTCAAACACACTGACATGTTTTTTCGATTCATAATTCATTCAATAAAAATACTTAATGTTAGTTGGATAGATCATATTTATCAAATAACACTAATAATTCTAAATAATGATAGCATCATGTTCATGAAAGTCATATGTTCATTACCATAAAATCATCTTTTTGAAAAAAAAAATTGAATCATTTTCATTCATATTTCTCATTTTTTTCATAACATACATCACATTATCAAATTCATTTGAGGGTACATTATTTTTTGGACACATGTCACACCATAACAATTAAATAATAATTCCCGTGACATAGATTTCATAATAATTAAATTTACTAAGTAACCCATATAATGGGTTTATTTTCCTAGTGATTAAATCAATCATGAATATACATGGTACTTACTGTAATGCCTCGACCCCAGTGACCTAGAGTCGGTGCCTAATTTTAATACATTGGCATGATTACAAGGAACAAAGTCCCGAAAAACTGATCAGTTTAGCAGTCTTGGAAAATAGATTACATACATGAATGTTACATTTGAACTTTAAGATATATAAAACAACATAAATAATCTTTATGAACACCATTATTTCCTTGGATTAACCCTACATATCAATCACAATACACTTCTTGGAATCCTTGCACTTTCCTTTAGTCGAGGGTACGTTTAACCTCCTCTTCTTCGGGTTCTTTCTTTTGATTTGATCAAAAGGGAAACTTAAGTTGGATTTCTGAATAAAGGAAGGCCTCTAGGATGAAGTGAGGGAAGTTTATAGAGTATTTGGGTAGAGTTTTTCCGAACCAAAAGGCTTTGAAGATGTGAGTTAATGAGAAGGGAGAGTGCCCTTTTATAAGAGGGGTGAGGGGCACCTTTGGAAAATCTAGAAATATTATTTTATAATAAATTAATATTCCGTTTATAATGGCTAAAAAGTGGATTATTTAAAGGATAAGGTGGGTATGGGTCGAAAACACTTAACCAATATAATTTAGACAGGTTTGGGTCGTTATATTAACTTTATCATTAAGTATTAACTCTTAGTTAATTAGTTTCACTTTTACAACGTCTCTTTGTATTTTTATATTATATGGTTAATAAACATACTATATACATCCAAGAGACCCCCAAGTGGTCCATTAAGGAAACACCTATCATGATATAAGTCTCTTGGCCGATCCTTAGATTTTTAGGAATTTAATATCAATTAATAATATAATATTTGTTTTAAAAACTCTTTTATGTCAATTTTGACACTATTCAATAATTTATTTTTGTAAAAATCATAACAGAATGATTATTTCGAAAAAAGTTAATTAAATCAATTCTAACATGTCATATTATCCTATAAAATTATTTTTAATTATAAAAAGTCTCAAATTACATTTATTTGGGTATTTATAATATCAATTATTCCAATTTCTCATTAATTAGGTAATTACTGCATCATCATTGTGTCATAAATACATTAAATTTTTTACTGACTAAAAAATATAAATAAAATATCATTATGTAGGAAATCTTTTTAGCTTTCTAATGAATATTTACAATCGAATTTAGCTTATGCATAAACCATCATTAAAAATGGTTTAGTAAATAAATTTTGATTTTAACTCTTTTAACTCTTCTTTGAATTAAATATTAATAAATGTCCTAATCTAATCCAAGTGGACCTAAATGATAATATTTTATTCCTAAGGTTATATTTGGTCAAGATAAATTTTTCCAATAGAATCAGGACATGTGATAGGGTAATATTAATATCATTTTTACCCTTAATTACCGTATTTACTTTTAACAGTGGTAAATAAAAGTAAAAAGTTACTATTCACCAAAAATTATTTTCATATCATTAAACCACATTTTACTATTTTATATTAACCGTGTCTCTCGTATTTTCAAAATTCCAATCAAAAAAGTGGTAAAATTAATTTTTATGAAAAAATCAGTTTTTTAACTACCACTTAATAGTTTCACTATTCATCAAAAATAGAAGTTTTTCAGAACAATGCCAAAATTTCACCCTAAGATATAATTGATATTCCGAATTCAAAAATAATGTCTATTTTACAAAATTCCAAGCATATATGTTGCATTAATTAATTTTATAATTAAATCCCGCTGTCACAACAAATAACGTGTTTTTAAGAAACAATATATATCAAAAGATTGGCAATTATTTATGTCCAATTTCAAAGTGAAATTAATTCTACTGAACACCATTGGATAAAATGGTAAAAATATATTATAATTATACTTTAAAACCACTCAAATTCATAATTTATCACTATTAATTATTTTGATTAAAAAAGTTTTTTTTAATTAAAATTTAGTAATTTTCACTATTCCTCAAAATATTAAAGTTATCCGAAAAGTACCAAAATTTCACCTTAGGCTAAATTCGAAACTCAGAATCCAGAAAATTTAGATCATTTTGAGAGATAAAATTTATAAAATTTTAAAATGTAGGTATTAATATTCATTATGGCTAGTTTGATTTGTTGTAGTGTGTGTTAGAACTCGAAGTTGCGTACAACACACGCTACTGTATTATTTAAAGAGAAGCGTACCATGGAAACTTGGGGTGTTACATTGTAATTTTTTTATTTCCCCATTATAAAGAATAAATTTATTTAGTCAAATTGAATATATAAAAGTTTAAAATATTGGATTTAAAAAGGGTTCACTATTAATGTTGGTAAAAGTTCATTTTTGAAAAATACTTATTTTATCTGAAAAAAAGGAATTTGTTCTTAAATTATGTCTAAGAAACTCATAATATGGATTCTAAAATTATAAGTATTATATAATGTTTAAAATTTAGTTAATACTATTCATAACCTCTTTTGAACGGCTTTTTTGGTAAGTCATGGTGCAATTTAACTCGGTGTTGCGTGTAGTGCAAGTTATTGAATTATTTTGAAGAAATAACACACTATGAAATCTTGGGGTGTTACATTCTCCCCTCCTTTAATAAATTGCATCCTCGCCATTTGAAATTGTTATTCGAAAATAAAAGGTTGAATATAGAAAATATCTTTGTGGGAAAACCCACATCGGAAATTGGGTTACTAAAATTTAGTCTTAATATGAGGAAAAGAGAAATGAAAGGGTCACCAACAAATTATGATCTCGATTAGGAGAACATTAGTGGAAATTTGAGCTATATAATTGGAGGAAAATGTAAATACTTATATGTAGTGATTGAGGTCATCAATCACAAACAAGTGTAAAATTGATGTCCTAAAATTCATCAATCTATGATGATTTGAAATACAATCGGTTCAACAAAACATAGGATATTAGGATAACGCATTTTTGGTTTTAGGATTCCTTAAATAATGTATAAGAATTAATTTCTTCATATAATAAGAGAAGAAGAAAAATATATTCTTGACAAGTAGAGTTCCATCCTTTAACTAATTTCTACCACAAACTCATCTTTCACTATAAAAGAAAATAGAACGTAAAAAAATATTCTATTAATCCTATTCGTAGAGGGTTCCAAAAAAATTATAATTCATCTACCAGATCTTAAAAAAACTACATTATTTAATCCCGGACATTACGTGGGCCAGTGGTAGGTGATACACCCTTGTCGCCCTTCGATTGTGGGTTCAAGTCTCGCGGCCTTGTCGGACGTGACAGGTTTCCACCCAACCTCCAGGTTGTCCTTTTATGGAAATCCAAAAATAATCCAAACTAGAACTATCCAAAATTCCGTAGTCCAAAAATGAAGATCCTTTTTGCTTCTTAATAACATGTGAACACCTTCATTATGTATTCTTTTAAAACACTACAACATCCTGAATTACCATAAAACCTTATTGATTACATTCATGATCCCTTATTCCTTAAATAATAATGGATATACCCCTTCAATCCAAAAATGTTGTAAACTCCAACAATGAAGTAATATACAAATCATTAATTAGTTTCAAGGTAGTCAAGAATATCCAATATAATTTATCCAAATCAATCATGTATTATTCAAAAATCACTACCTCAGTATCAGAACTATATTATGATTTATCATTCTCTCAACCATATATTTTTCAAAAATTTATCCGGCTATTGAGTCACTATTCTTTGTTCCAGACAATCTCAAGTCCTTAATGAAATAGTACTGCAGTACAATCCTTATATACTCCAGAATTATTATAACAAGTACATTGATAATACATCAATCAAATGACCTAATCAACATAAGAACACTAATCAATCCTCTTCATTTGTGGTAGTATCATATCTTTATTATTATCCAATAGCATCATTTGTGTCATAGTCTGATTACTGGGACATAGGTTCGCGTAGTTTCCAAACTCCTTGCAAATGAAGCATTGTACATTTGAAACAATTTTCTTACCCTTGCAGTCACGTACCTTGTACCCTTTTCCTCCACACTTATAAAAAACTCCCATTCATTTCAGGAAAGTTCCAGGGTGTTTCTTCCCACAGTTATCACATATGGGGAAATTCTTCATTTCCCTCTTCCCTTTATCCATCTTTCTCTCTTCCATCATTTTCTTCTCTTTCTTCCCTTCAAAGCCATAGGACTCAGTAAACTCTTTATTTATCTTATCAACACATGATACTATTTCTTCATATGATGATAATACATGGGAGACTATTTCCCTTCTAAATGATGTCTTAATAACATGAATGATACGATCCTTCTTATTCTTTGGATCAAACGTATTACTGGAGTTCACATTCCTTCTACTGGGAACCATTTCTATACAATAGCATAAACTAGGTCAGTTTATGAATTGCAGTAAATAATTCCTAATTCAAATTGAACTGTTTATGGATATAATCCATAATCATAAAAAATGTTTTCTTTGAGTAATTATATACTCTTGAGCCCTTCATAATGGTTTGTAAATAAAATGAGAATTATCCTAAGAATATCCCCCAGGAGTGTCGTAACAAAGAGTGCAGCAAGGCCCGTTGTCGTGCACCCGTTCCCATTTGAGTCTAGCTCAAATTGGTGTTTTTCTGTTCTACCCCTAGGTACATCTGTGCCAGAGCCGCCTCTACCTTCTCGTATCTAGAAATGGATGTATTTCTTGGAAAACTCACAAAATCTCTACAATACCAAAATTCTATGAAGTTCTTCTATACTAATCCTCATAGTCTATCTTAGGTCTATGTGCTCTAAATAGAGTTTTTCTAAATCTAGTTTCCAAGGTTATTGCTAAATTTCACCTGATACCAACTGTAATGCCCCGACCCCAGTGACCCAGAGTCGGTGCATTATTTTAATACATTGGCATGATTACAAGGAACCATGTCCCGAAAAACCGATCAGTTTAGCAGTCTTGGAAAATAGATTACATACATGAATGTTACATTTGCACTTTAAGATGTAAAAACCAACAAAAATAATCTTTATGAAGTCCATTATTCCCTTGTCTTAACCCTGCATATCATTCACATTACACTTCTTGGAATCCTTTCACATTCCTTTAGTCGAGGGTACATTTAACCTCCTCTTCTACGGGTTCTTTATTTTGATTTGATCAAAAGGGATCATTATGATGGCTTTCTGACTAAAGGGAAGGACTCTACGATGAAGTGAGGGAATTAGAGAGAGTATTTGGGCAGAGGATGGCCTAACCAAAAGGCTTTGAAGGTGTTAGTTAATGAGAAGGGAGAGTGCCCTTTTATAAGAGAGGTGAGGGAACCTTTGGAAAAGCTAGAAATATTATTTTATAATAAATTCATATTCCGTTTCTAATGGCTCAAAAGTGGATTATTTAAAGGTTAAGGTGGGGATGGGTCGAAAACCACTCAACCAATAGAATTTAGACATGTTTGGTTCATAATATTAACCTTATCTTTAAGTATTAACTCTTAGTTAATTAGTTTCACTTTTACAATGTGTCTTTGTATTTTTATATTATATGGTTAATAAATCTACTATATACATCCAAGAGACCCCCAAGTGGTCCATTAATGTTACACATGTCATGATATAAGTCTCTTGGCCGAACCATAGATTTTTAGGAATTTAATATCAATTAATAATATAATATTTGTTTTAAAAACTCTTTTATGTCAATTTTGACACTATTCAATAATTGATTTTTGTAAAAATCATAACAGAATGATTAATTCGAAGAAATTATATTAAATCATTAATAACATGTCATATTATCCTAGACAATTATTTTTATTCATAAATAGTCTCAAATTACATTTATTTGGGTATTTATAATATCAATTATTCCAATTTTTCATTAATTATGTAATTACTGCATCATCATTGTGTCATAAATAAATTAAATTTTTTAATGCCTAAAAATTATAAATAAAATATAATTATGATTGAAATATTTTTATCTTTATAATTTATAATTACAATAGAATTTATCTTATGTATAACCCTATATTAAAAATGTTTTAGTAAATAAACATTGATTTTAACTATTTTAACTCTTTGAATTAAATAATAATAAATGTCTTAATCTAATCCAAGAGGACCTAAATGATAATATTTTTTTCCTAATTTTGTTTTTGATCGTAATAAACTTGTCCAATAGAATTAGGACATGTGTTAGGGTAATATTAATATCATTTTTACCCTTAATTATCCTATATACGTTTAACCATGGTAAATAAAAGTAAAAAGTTACTATTCACAAAAAATTATTTTCATCTCATTTACCACATTTTACTCCTTAATATTAAATGTGTCTCTCGGATTTTCAAAATTACAATCACAGAAGCAGTAAAATTATGTTTTATGAAAAATTTAGTTTTTTAACTACCACTTAGTAGTTTCACTATTCATCAAAACTTGAAGTTTTTCCGAACAATGCCAAAATTTCACCCTATGCTATAATAGATATTCTGAATTCAAAATTGATGTCTATTTTACAGATTTCCAAACATATATGTTTCATTAATTAATTTTATAATTAATTCCCACTGTCACAACAAATAGCGTGTTTTTAAGAAACAATATATATCAAAAGATTGACAATTTTTATGTCCAATTTCAAAGTGAAATTAATTCTAATGAACTCCATTGGATAAAATGGTAAAAATATATTATAATTATACTTTAAAACCACTAAAATTCATAATTATTCACTATTAATTATTTTGATTAAAAAATTTGTTTTTAATTAAAATTTAGAAATTTTCACTATTCATAAAAATATTAAAGTTATCCGAAATGTACCAAAATTTCACCTTAGGCTAAATTCGATACTCCAAATACAAAAATTAAGTCCATTTTGAGAGATAAAATTTATAAAATTTTAAAAAGTAGGTATTAATATTCATTACGGCTAGTTTGATTGGTTATAGTGTGTGTTAGAACTCGAAGTTGGGTACAACACACGCTACTGTATTATTCAAAGAGAAGCGTACCATGGAAGCTTGGGGTGTTATATTGTAAATTTGTTTTATGTCCCCATTATAAATAATAAATTTATTTAGTCAAATTGAATATATAAAAGTTTAAAATATTTGATTTAAAAAGGATTCACTATTAAATTTGGTAAAAGTGCATTTTTGAAAAATACTTATTTTATCTGAAAAAAAGTAATTTGTTCTTATATTATGTCGAAGAAACTCATAATATGGATTCTAAAATTAGAAGGATTATATAAAGCTTAAAATTTAGTTAATACTATTCATAACCTCTTTTTAACGGCTTGATTGGTAAGTCATGGTGCGCTTTAACTCGGTGTTGCATGTAGTGCAAGTTATTGAATTATTTTGAAGAAATAACACACTATGAAATCATAGGGTGTTACACTTACCAATGAAATTATAAAAAACATATTATTTATATGACACATCATTCTTGACTGAAGACGAATAATCTCATGAGAAGTCATCATGTGTTTTGGAAAGAATAATTCATTTGGAAAATATTTTTATTCCTCATAAAATAATATTATAGAAATTTATATCTCATAAAATAAAATAAAATTATATTTTTTTATAATAAAAAATATCCAAACTAAAACATTTAATGAATGAGAAATAACCGAATAAAAATTAGTTAGCATCAACAATACACATAACTTATGTCTAAATGATTACATCACATTAATATCCCATATAAAAAAATAATATTCTTTAATCACATCATATATAAAATATTATGTATTTATTTTACATATAATAATTTAATAAACTTCGTTTATTTACATTTTAATGAGTTATAGAGTTCAATTTTATTATTTTTGTATCATTCATTTTCAGGAAGACATTGTCAGTTTATTTTGAAATATTTATGTATGTTCATCTAAAATGAGAAAAATTATGAACAAGTAAGATTATTTTGTTATTAATGTACTTATAGATTTTAAAATGTAATAATATAGAATTATTTATTTGGTATGAGAATGATTCACAAGATTGAGAATTGTTGAACATTTTTAAACTATTTTGGAGATTTTTATAAAATCATGGACTGGTGTTATTTTATCTTAAATCAGGATTATATATTGGATACAATATATAAAAAAGTGATAATATGTATATTACTATTTAATTTAACCATGAAAATGGTCTAATGATCATCCTTTAATGGGATAATATAAAATAAAATATCATCGTACCTAAAAGTGATGATTCCAGACATCAAATCCAATGTTTTCATTTATTTAATAAATTAGAGTGGGGAAAAGGATTGATGATAGATATCAAAATAATTAATAAAATTTACGTATACATAAAATTCTATACGTATCTTTTTTCTTTAGATAATCGAGGTTCTGATATCATAGTAAAATAAAAGTTAATAAAAGAGGAAAAACAATGAATTTATCTCTTTCGTTTCTTCCTAATGATAACCTCCTTATGGAAATTGGGTTTGGTATTTTTTATTGTTTGGATTATTATGTATGTGTTTAAGAGGATTGGGAATAAAATTGGTAATAATTTATACCAGCATCATGTCTTATAAAGTGTGAGAAATATAGGTACTGTGGGGTGGTACTTATAGGGGGGAGAGAGGTGTTTTTTAATTTTTTAATTCATTAGTTTAATATTTTCTTCTCAAGAATATAAATATTTTTTATTGTTATAACTAAATATAGAAAAAAATTTAGGTGAGTTATAAACAAAGGGTTGTTACCTCATCCTTACATTATCCATGACTAAAAAATTACTGTATTTAACTTATATCTCAACTATAGTATTTAACTATTCAATTACAATTATAATATAATAGAAAAAGAAAAAATAACACCATAAAACATTTATGATGTATAGAATTAAAATATTTACTCCATAAAATTTTCATTATTTTAAAAATAAGATAATTTTTGAAACTAAATTCATTATCTATTTGGAAAATACATTATTTAATATTATAATAGATTTTATGAAATTTATGAAAATTATTTATTGTCTCATAAAATTATAATATATTTATAATAAAAAATAATGATTTGTGAATCTATTTTATCAAAATAAATTGTCATTCAAAAAATTATAATGACTATAAATTTGTAAATGAATAAATAAGTTTCATATAAATACAAACACATATTTAATCATTTTAAAAATATGTATTTTCACACACTATGTTATAATTGAATCATTATTTCACTTAAATGATACATAATTTTTTTTATACATTCAATGATGAGGTTATTATTCTACTTTATGGATTACTATTACAAATGGTTATGTTACTATTCCAACATTATGGTTACTATTCCAATTGTGTTTGTTCTATAATATCTATAAATATTACTTATTTCATTCTTAAATTTAATATAAAACTTTTTTTATTAGACTTTTAATGTCATGTATGTTTATTATAAATACATTAAAGGAGATTCAGATTATAAATTTTAGTTTTATTACATTATACCTCATTTTTTATGTTTCACAGCTGAATTATTTTTACAAAATATAGTGATAACATGTCACGATACTTCTGTTTTATTACAGCATCTGGTTCTCATGGGACCTATTCATATTTATGATTTTTATAAGACAGTTTGACAAGGTGAATTGACTTTTTTCATATGAATTTATACCTTCTATATAATATCATTACAGATTTCCCTTCATACAAGAGGCTATTCTCATGTTGGAACACATATGGATTCAGTACGAGTGAGGGGTCGGCTATATACATCTCATGTGAGTTACCTAGAACACTTCATAAACATGATAAATATTTGGTAGATGATAAATATTATAGGCTAGTTCTCCAATGTGGTCAAGGATACCAAAGTGGAAAATTTTAATTTGGATAAACATCCATTTATTTCAAAATTACATGAAACTTTTTCATTGTTATATTTTAAGGACGTATTTTTCTCTAATATTGAACTTTGATTCGTATTGACGATTTTCTGCATAGATATTTCGATAATTATGTGAAGATATGATATGTTGTTGGATGACAATAACCTTCTCTATAATCTATTACAAATGACCTCTTCTAAGTATATTTCAATCTCTATCTTCATCCCAATAGGTTTTAGTTCAAAACTTCTTCGCATATTTTTCTTTATATGTGTAAAAATAAATACTCGAGTTAATGACATTGTTGTATAATAACTCTACAAATGGGAGATTTTGATCCCATCCACCATCGAATTCAATTGACCATGCTCTTAGAATTTACTTTAGAAATTGAATAGTCATTTTATATTAGACATTAGTTAATGGGTGATACACCGTGATAAAATTAAATCTGATTCTAAAGTCATGTTAAAGACTTCTGTATAATTACATTGTGAATCATGTATCATAAATATAGATGATCCCATTTGGTACCCCATGAAAACCCACTATTTCATTCACATATTTCATGTAAATTTTTTAATGATGATAAAATTCTCAAATATATATAATTTGGTACATCTTGGTGAGTCGATCAACCAGAAACCATGTCACATTATTTCATATAGGTGTCCTCTAAGTACTAGTGTTAAAGGACATAGTGAAATTCCCCAACATCAACATGGGTATATGAACTGGTTTCATCATTACATTGGACATCTATTCCACTTATAATAATCAATGACATATGAAGAACATTGAGATATAATCGATTGTAACATTATTCATGTTGTCCCGCTATAAGTGTTCTCAAAGATCATAATACATATTGTTACTTCCATGATGGTTAGAGAAACATGATCTCTTTGCATTATCCAATAAGTCCTTATTTTTCACGTGTGGTGAAGAAACACACAGTCGCATTCAAAACCAAATCACACTGTCATCATTGATGTGAAATTCATGTAAATTTCCTCCCATTATAGTATTCACATTATTTTTAAACTATAGACCATCTTATTATGCCTCACTAATATTACCATGGATAGATGGTGGTAAAATTATTTTGGAATTACTGGATTATTCCATACCATTATGATTTCGAAATGCATCTTTTCAACATCCATTCAGATAGTGTCTCTCAGAATCTACATCCTAGAAATAGTAGTATGTTCATTTCAGATAATAGCGGTAGATAACATGTTCACCATTCTCATCCAGTAATAAATAGGGATATCATGGTCCTTGATTAGATTTAATTAGATTATTTTACACAAATTTAGTTTCTTTTGTCTGAATATATAATTTTGAATCCACTGATTGGTATATATTTCATAGTTCTCACTATAGAAATTGTGCTACCAAATATTTAGAATTAATATCATAGATGTTGACTCGAGATCTTGGTTTAGGTAGTTATGTGCATGAATCATAAAATTTCATTATGCATCAGATATCACTTCATTATTTGATATATGTTAAGAATGAAAGTATATATATGAATCATAATGGAATATCCTAACACCTTCCCCTCTTTTTTTAAACTTGAGCACATGTGCAATGATTATCTAGTTTTTCTGTTCATTGTAGATTTAATAAAAATTTTCTATAAAGATATAATTTAACCCTTTTAAAATTAATATATTAAATGTGTTACCCAATCATGTGAAATTTAAATAAAAATTTCATTAGTACAATAAATATCCACAAATATTGTTGATTTCCATGACACTAGTTAGACCGGGACATTCATCAATTAAATTTGATTTTACGGGTCCACAGAAATTCAATCAAATTTGTTCACATGTCCCAAGTATGTGACTTACGACATCCAGAAATCACACATGCTAATCATGTCTTACAATTTATAATTCTTTTATATTTCTAATATTATCCATAGAAGTTATTCATGTTCCTCATTTATCATGGTATATATTAGAATATCATCATTAAAAACTACCACAATTTTTCCAAGGTAGTGTCTAAATACTCTATTAATCAAAATCATGAATATTGTGGGGGAATTGGTATGTTTGAGGGGAAACAAAAAAACTACTATCTATCATTCCTTTTACTGAAATTAGTCTACTGAATAATTTCATTAATCAATTTTTTTTATATGAATAATGAAAATCCACCTTGGAAAAATATTGATGATTACATAGTGGATCAAAAAAGTCCTTAATACATTTAAGATGATACTTTTTATTTATGGTTACCTTATTTATATCCCAATAAAAGACATATGGAAACACTATTCCATAAATGTTCATAAAAATGGGGAATAGATTACCCCATGGATTTACAATACGGTGTATGAACCGTTCATACAAATGATCTTGCATCTACTTATTTTATTCTGGTATTTCAATCAAGGCCATCAAATATTGGAATTTTTAGATGGGAGTGTCTCTAGGTATAATATTTATTGACAACTCTATCTCATGATTAGGGGATCATAAGAGTAATAATTCAATAAATATATCACTATGTTCCATAAAAATGAGAATTTTCATAATGGTGATGCCTTTCTTTGACAAAACCATTTAAGTGAAGTATAATTCATAACATGTAATCATCCCCTACAACGTTGAAGGATTTTATATAAGAGATCCATAGTCCTCCATCCATTTATTGAAGATTATAGGATGTGTTGGCTTATGAAAATATATTTCCATATCTTGACATTTGATATCTAGTATATATATTGAGGTTCAATCTATTCACAGTATAGAATCAAATTCTACCATGGTATGGATCACATGATTTTCTTTAGGAATCATCCCATATACTCAAATATGATAACATTCTAACACTTGGTCCACAATCATCACACCCATTGTTCTTAATGGACATATCTTCTTTAAGGTATCATATATTCAATTAAATAGTTCCATAGAGCATTCATAAAATAAAGGAATTAATAAAAATAGAATGAAATAAGACTATTTAAATTATTTAGTTAATAGGAAGTGTACCTTTTATGAATTCATTTTCAAGATCCACAACTATAGTATTGATGAAAAATGATTTCCCTTTTTCCATTTTCATTGGTGGATACAAACATTAGTTACCATAAAGGCATCATGGTTTAGAACACTACCATCTATAGTTCCCCTGACCCCTATTTTTTAGCATTGATGCAGGCTTGGTTATAAGAATTCCTCCATCATATTAGAAAAATTCATCATATATCTCATGCATTCTTGTGGTTTCTGGAATTTTGACCCATACATGAATTACTTATTAATTTCATTTAGGTAATTTCCATAATGATTCTTCCAACACTTTATACATGTTAGAGGTTGATCTTTCATTATACCTTTATCATTGGATCATAAATACTCAAAAATCAACTTTCATTTCTTATTACCATATCCATGAAACAATTATCCAAATTCCATATCCTATTTTAGGTCAAATAAGAAAAATTCTTCATAATTACTCATATATCTAATAACAGGTTAATTTTTATTATTTTTTAATCTCCTATATAATCTATATTTTTTCATTTTTTATTTGAAATCCCAAGGTGCACCCAGAATGTCTTGTGAAATTTTATTCAGAAGGCATGAAAAATTCGACAACCTTTTGGATCAGATATATGAATTCTTTATAAATATATTTATTTGAAGAGATAATGGGAAATAATTATTATTAAATATGTTAATTTTGTCTTCCAACACATTCTCTTAGGTTTTATCCTTCGACATTATATTATGAAGCAATGACCACCATTGATCAACCTCTTCATATAAATGATATATAGATAGATTCACCTTCTCCATCATAAAGATGTGATGCACAAAAAATATTTCTTCTATTAATATAAACCACAAATATATAACAACTAGATCCAAATATCTACTAAATGTAAGTGGTCATTTCCACAAAAACGATTTAACATTTAGTTTATCCCTCTTCGAGGAAAAATTATGTTCCAAATTTTTCATGGTAAAATTCATAGAAGGAGACATCTAGGTAAGAATCAGATGAAATATTGATATCCACCTCCAATGGCATAGGGTATGTTTTTAATGAAATCAAAATAGTGTTCCTCATAAGTGTTTTGGGCGTTTTTTTCTCCTAGATCACACCATTTTCTAAAATAGAAATCGTTTTAACAAAACAGAATTCAATAAATCATGAATAATTTATTATTTTCATCAATTAAAATTATGTAATATATTATGGGATCAACATATTTATAATTTTTCTAGACTAAATTTCTTAGATTCATATATATTCATATTCTCATACTATTGGTTTTCAGGGGTATAATTTTATCCAAATTCATTCATTAACTATGTTGTGCTCTAATACCTACCATAGAAACCCTTGTTTTTCTTAAATGAATATTTCACTATGTTAAAGATAGAAAACATAACAGTGTTATAAAACCATGACCTAAATGGGAAATTTCATAGAAAAATTATACAAATACATTAATTTTACATAATATAATTATAAAATTATTTAATTCCATCGTATTGGACTTCTCAGTGTCCATCAGGTTCCCTTTAATACAGGTAATCCACTATGGATATACATCAATGTCCATGGTGATCTAAAATCCCAATAAAAGGATAGAAAAGGAAATTAATAAATATATAATGGTTAAGTATAATCATCATAATCATCATAAAATAGTCAAAGTATCATAATCATAATCATTAGAGAAATAATTATATAAAGGAAATAAATGTTTCAATGAAAAAAACTGAAACATCAGGTTTTAGTGGTCAAATACCATAGATAATTTTGAAAATATATAGACTCATGCTCAAGAATATCATATGTGCATAACCATAACATCATTATTATACTCAAATGTCTAGTATCTGATATTATTTTTTCCTAATCATATTTTATAAAATGAATACGATGAGTCCATCATTATAAGTGATTATTAAAAATATGAGTATATATTACACAACACATACCTGCATCCACAATATGAAAAAAAACTGTTAGGTGTCCAATGGGACAACACAATGTTCATCTTTATGAAAAACTTCTATGACAGAACATACTAAACATGATTTTCTACTCTATATGCACATGAGATAGGAATTAATTTAATTTAACAATCATAGATGATGTATTCTTTTTTAGAAGAAAATAAAGATTAGAAGCTGTCTGATGAATGATATTACATTAAAAAAATTAAATTATAGTATATTTTTATACTATATTTATCATTAATATTTTTATTTTGTCGGTGATGAAATAATATGAAATGAAATGAAAAAATAATAATATGGAACAAATAAGGAATTTACCTCCGAAAATGGTCTCCCTGAGAACCTCTTTATGGAACATTGGTTTATACTATTGTTGATTTCAAAAAATATGGGGAAGTTTAATGGGAAGTGGATTGCTAATATTTTATATTTGATTAAATTATCGAAAGTGTTAAGGAGATGTGATGGTGAATGGTTGACTTTATAGGGGATTTGAGGCGTGGTTTTGGATTATTTTATCCATTAGTTTATTGTTTTTTCAACAATATCAATAGTGCTGATAACAATGACTAAATGTAGTAGAAATATTTATACATTTCTAAATTTTTTTTACATTATCCAAGCATCATCCATGACTCGAGAAATCATATATTTATCTTACATAAAAAATTATCATTTCCACTATTCAAAAAATTAATCTATTTTTAAAAATTGAAATAATTCACCAAAAACATTTTATTGATATGTAGAATTAAAAAAATGGAATCCATTTTACGAAAATAATTTTTTAAATATGATTTGTTTTATTTTTAATTAAAGTATTCAATAATAAGAAAAATATCAATTGTAATATTATTATAAATTTTATGACATCTTTAAAACATAATTAGGACCACATAAAATTATATTATAATTATAATAAACCAAAAATATTAATTTAATTATATTTTTGTTTAAAAAGATTATTCTAAATCATTATCTTAATTTTAAAAATATTAAATACATATTAATATTATAGGAAAATACAAACAATTAATTAATCGATTTTAAAACATTCATACACTTACAATATTCTATAATTATATCTTATTTGAATATATAGGATAAATAAATAGTTTTTATAATTTCATAGGTCTAGTTTCTATTCTATTGGTGAGATTACTATTCTAAATGTTCATGTTAATACTCTAAAGGTAATGTTACTACCCTTGTAGCATAAGTTATTTAGTTTATATAAATATTACCAATTTAATTTTTGATTTATTTGAATGTTGTTTTTATTTGGATATATATGTTATGTTGGTGTATTATAAATAAAATAATGGAAATTCCACTAATAAATGATTGGGTTGTAACATTATCCCCAAATTTTTAAAATTTTCCATAAAAATTTTATTTTTGAAACCCTGGTGAAATAGGAGAGGGAAATTATCTTTCACTTATTCATCTAGTTCCCATATCACCTATTTGTACTTATAATTACTCCACAAAACTGGTAAATGGTGAGCTTCCTTATTTAAAAGGTCATTTTTTCTTCATCCAATATATCCATCGTCTAGTATTTATATGAATGGACATTGTTAAATGGTACCACCTCTTGATTAAGAACATGAAAGGGGTCAAGTATGTACATCATATGTAGATATAAATTGAAGATGCCTGGAACTTGAACCATATTAGTGGGAAGTGAAAACTTAAAGACCACTAATCCTATGAGATCAATGATATCAAAGGGACCAATATACCTTCAACTAAACATCTATTTCATTCAAAAAACCAGACTCTTTTTCATGGAGGTATTCAATAAATTTATTTATACAATATACAATTAGATGTCTATTCGATGGTTGTCAGTTTGGTTGTTTTACTGATTTTGAGATTATTTTATTTGTAGTTCGATATCACAGAATTTTTATGTAATCCCTTAAACATGTTCATATATAAGTATCCTTTTATTTCCAATTTCATCCTAATAGGTTGGAATTTTACACTGCTTCCCATATTGTTCTCCATATGGAGGAATCTTACAACTAGAATGAATGATTGTGTTGTATAATAAATCGTCCAATGAGAGATACTGATCCAATCCACCTTATTATTCAATTTATGATGATACTATCATGTCCTCAAGCATTTGAATATTCATTTTATATTAGTCGTCATTCTGTGTGTGATTAAACGTGATGAAATTAATTTCAATAATAAATTCATGTTGATGACTTTTCCATGATATAGAGGCGATCGTTGGATAATTATTAGTGAAAATAAATTTTTAAAAACCATGGAGCATCACTACTTCTTTTACTTATATCATGGAGTATTTTTCAATGAAATATCAATTCTAAAATCTATAATGGGGGATGTATTTGTGATTTAATGCACGAAAACACATAAAATATTTTTCCTTTTTGATTTCATTGAGAGAGAAATGAATATAGCCATAATGAAATTCTCCCACTTCCACATTGGTATAATGAATGTTTCATCATCCCATTGGAATTGTTTCTCCCCTCTTCAATTGTCATTCATTTAAATCACCATGAAATATAATATACAATCTTATTATTCTTATTTTCCCTCTGGAATTGTAATCACTGATAACATTTCATCTAGGTACTTCTAGGATTGATAGAGAAACCTGATTTATGTATGTTGTCCACTTTCTACAAATGTATGAAATGTAATGAAGGAATATAACACCTTGATAGATATAAAATCACACCACAATCATTTATATGGAACTCATGTAGGTTTCCATTATTTCATTGAACATCCATTGTAACACCAAATCATCCATTTATTCCTCCATAATCTCATCATGGGTAGATGATTTGGGAAACATTAGGAAAAATAAGTATGTTTTTACTACCATTAAGATTTCAAAATTCTTCCATTGCATACAAATTAAGATATAGCCTTTATCAATCCACATCATATATATAATTGCAGGTTATTTTCTTCTATGTGAATCAACTAACTATTTCTCCTTTCCTAGTTGGTAATGAATAAAGAAATAATATTTCTTAATTATATATAACCCTTGATTTTTACGCATGTATAGTTCTATATATGTTAATATATACTTTATAATAATTTTATTATAATATATGTCGCATTTCTCTCAATAAAGATTGTTCAAAATAGTCTTTATTGTAAATATCACAAATGATAAATCTAGATTATTCTTCAAGTAGTTATTCTCATGGATCATAAACTATTGTGAGGAATATAATGTCACATTATTATTATGAATTATTATAATACTCAATTAATTATTTGAAGCATCATTTTATATAACAAAACATTACCCACTTGTTGTTAGTGAAAGAATATGTATTTTGATTACCTTTTCCTGAATTCCATGAATGTTTTCCCACATTTTCCCATCCAGTCATATTGTAACCATTTCTAGAATAACATAGTTTGTGGGTAATAAAATCACAATAAATTTGAAAAAAAACATCAGTAGTACACTAATATACAATGAAAAATATATTTTTTAGTGACACTAGTAACTCTAGGTTATTCTATAATTAACATTATTCATTACGGGTCTATAGTTATCCCATCCCTTTTAATCACATATCCCATGAATGTGACATTATATAATCATAAGTCACATTAGGTGAATATGGAATACAATTTCCCCTTATATAATGTTTTCATTATCATCCTTTGTTAATTTTCATGTTCCTTGTTTGTCTTGTATTAGATGGAAATGTCATCGATAAAAATGAAAATAAATATTTCAAGGCACTGTCTAAAGACTATATTAATCAAATCTAGGAGTATTTTTGAAGAATTTATAATTCTAAAAGAAATCACTAAAAATTAAGGGATATAATACATTGTACATAAATCATTCCTTATAATATCTACCTTATTCTCCATTAGATGACAATATCAAGAATGAAATTCGACCTATGAGAAGTATTGGGATCCTATAATTGATTAAAAATTTCATATGTCATTAGAATAAGTTGATTTATCATTTCAGTGATATTATTGTTCTCTCGATAATCGATACACACCCACATTGATCCATTATTTTTCAATAAAAATATCACTAACTGGCCATAAGAAAATATAATTGCAAGTATGAACAATTTTACCAAATTATCTATAGATTCTCCTTTTACTCCATCAATTCAATCAAGGCCATCCTATATGGGTATTTTGAAATAAGAGGGGCTACAGTTAAATATGTTCTATTGAGAACATTGTCTTGTGATCTGGGAGATGTCTAGGTAACTCTTTTGGATATTTACCATTGTGTTCCCTTAAAATGGATATTACCTCTATGATGATACCTTCCTTTCACTGAACCATTTTATTGGGGTATGTCGCTTTAGAAGGAATCAACCACCACCCCATTGAGTATTTTTCTAATGGATATGCATGGTCATTATTTCTTTTTTAGTGGAACATGTTATTTTTTGGGATATAAAAATATAATTCCTTTTACATACAGTTGATGTGTCCCCTATATAATGATATCCAATACATTTCCATTATAGAATAAAATTACACCATGGTATGTATCATGAGTTTTTCTGGAACAATATTCCCACAAACACCAATAGGAGAATATTAAAAAACATGGGTTATAATGATCGTACCATGTGGTATTTTAACAGTTGTCTATACATCCACATGTTAGAGTATTGATTCAATAGTTCAAGAAAACATTCATGATATAATGGAATTTGTAGAATCTAAATCAAATAAGTCATTTTACACAATTGAGTGAATAGTAATTGTAGCATTAATGACACTGTTTTCTTCCACACTATCAGCAATAGTGATGGCATAATCATTCTTGTTCGTCTTTGGAATTTCAGTCTGCGGACACTGATTACCCAAAAAAAGTGGAGTAATAGAACACTATATTCTATAGAGCCCTTTCTCCCCACAATTGATGCATCAAACCATTGTTGTTTCTCAAATTTCTTCTATCATATTGTAGATATTATCCATGTCTCTTTGAAATTCATGAGAAAAGTGGCATTATCACCCACATTTGATGAATTTCTTATTCACTTTTTTTATAATTCCCATGATTCTTCTTCACACATTTTTGGAAAGTTAGTGGATGAGATTTCATAAATTTTTCATTAAATTATCCATCTTGAAACGTAATAATTAATTTCAAATCACCATATCAATTATTCCAAATTCTATACTCGATATCCTCTTTAAGAGAACATCTAAAATCTTCTCCAAAATAACAATGTCTAAAACATTTATATCCTTTCAATGTTTTGTAATTAATCCACTAATGAATCAATATATTTTTTTATCATTATTGATAAAAAAGTCAAGGAATACCATGCAAACATTTTGAATTTTTTTACCATATTGCATGATTGAGTCACCTACCCTTTTCTTCATCTTAAACAATTATAAGTCAATATTTGTATGTATAGTTAAAGGGAAGTAATTTTAATGAAATATATTGTTAATATATTGCAACTATGTCTCATCAATTAAAACATTTTTCTTGGATTTTTCAATCAATGACAACCATTGACCAGATGATCTATCAAAATGATAGTTGGAAACTATTAACATCTTCTTCTTAAGAACAATATAGCATATAAATGATCTTATCCATTATGTTAACCAATTTTTCTGTAATAGGTTGGTTTGATGATCAACTAAATTTCTTTTGTCATTTCTATATAAATTATTCATTATGTATTTTCTACCAATTATGTGAAGTAACATGTTCTACATTTTTCAATTTATTGTTCATATCATGAGTTATCAGGACAAGTACCCCAATGAGATTTTTATCTACACCTCCCATGGAATTAGGTATGTTCATTAGGAAACAACTACATTATACCTCAATCTTTTGATAGTTTGGTTTCTCCTAGTTACCATAATTTTCTTAAATATAAAATGATTCATCAAAAAAAAGTAAATAAATAATGAATAATTTATTCTTTCATGAAAATTGTAATGATGGAATATCAAATTTGATACCCAAGATGATAATCTTTCTAATACCATATTCTTGGATTCTTATATATACTCTGTCTCATATTAATGGTTTTCATAAATGTTATCTAATCTTAATTCCCAAATGAACTAAATGGTTCTATAATAGCAAATTTAGAGAAAAAATTTTTTATTCATGACTACTAAATTATTTAAATGATAAATAACCATATTCTGTTAAAAATACAGAATATACAGGTTTCATGTCATGGAAAAATATGTCTTATACATTAAATTTATATAATGAAACATAATATATATTTAATTCATTCTTCTCAGGCTTCATAGTGGACCATGTGTTCTGCATAATATATGTCATCACCTGAGGATATACATCAATTAATGGGGTGACATGAACCCCCATTGAGAGTAAAAATAAGGACATGAATCAATATATCACAACAAAATATAAAATAAAAAAATTATAATATGTCAAATATAAATTATTTTGATTTATTTATCTCACCTCAATAATGTTAATGTGGTCTCATATATTGTTTCAATATTATAATTATAAAAAATATAATTTATGAATCTATTTTATGAAAATAAATTATCTTTTAAATAAATATATAAAACTTTAAACTGTTAATAATCATTTACATTTCACAAATGTAGCAACAATTAATTTTTTGTTTTGACACATATATTTTTCAACACTATAATTCAAATATATCATATTTTAATTTATAAGATACATAATTTTTATGTATGATTTCATAGCTTAGGTTAATATTCTATTGGCCGGAGTACCATCCAAATGGTCATGTTACTATTCCAATATACATGTTATTATAACGTAGGTATTGGTTACTTAAGGTAAATAAATATTACTTTTTTCAATCTTAATTTATGAGAATGTTGTTTGTATTAGGGTTTTTATGTGATTTATGTGTTTTATAAAAATTTGAAGGGAAATTATATTGACAAAATGTAGTGTTGTTACATTCATACTATGTGTATAGTCTCCCTAGTATACAAATCACACCCCGGATTTGATTTTTCAATCATTGATGTATGAGGGGGAATGATTGAGGTCTCATAAGAAATAATATTTCCAAATAATAGAGTGATATATCTAGGGATTCTAAATGTTGATTTTTACATTTTATGGATTAATGAAAACACCACAAATAATGTGTTACTATTATTAAAAGATAATTAGAACCTCTTCCATTATTTATGTTAACTAAAAACACTAGATCAACTCACCAAAAATAAATATATAAAAATAGAGGATATATTTATGAATTAAAAAAAATATGGCTTCATTCAAATTAGTGACATTATAAATTATCTTTAATTGTATATATTTCTTGTTCAGCAACTCAAAATATATATGTCAAGTCAAAATACATATCTATGATAAAATATGTTTTGAATGATCTATCTCATAATTGAATAGAATTGGAGGTCACAAACACACCATATATAAGGTAGGCCTAATATAAATTTACATTCTGATATCCATATTCCATAAAAAATGATCATCACATTTATGTTCAATAAATATTTTGATTTTATAACTTATAAAGGTATATAAAATATTAATAAAAGAATGCATAATACTCATCCAATGATAGATTATTATGATTATTATATATAACCAATACATAAAACAATTATCATAATTAATCCCCTAATAGAAATACCACTATTTTCACATTATATTTTAAATAGGATTTATTAAAAAAAATATGTGACTCAGTTTGAACAAAATATCTATGCCTAGTGATCAATTGTTTAAAAAATCATGTGTAATAGTTAGTTAATTATTTTTATCATTTTTAAAATTTAATAACATATTGGAATAACTATTTCATATTATTATTCATCCAAATTATATTCATGATATTTTTTGTTCAATTATATCCTCTATAGCTTCCACTTATTGGGATTATTTTTTTTCCATATTGGAATTATTTAATGCAACTCCTCGACCCATGGTATATTATTATCTCCCTAGATGAGGACACTACATTTCCACATGTAATCCTCCTAGTATGTTATATTCATTTAAATAGTGTTTGGAATAGAATTATTTTATATTCGAGTCATATAAAAAATGTATCATATCAAAGTATCATAATGATAAAAAATAATCAATGTATGATTAATAAAAAATAAAAATATTATATATTTAAATGATGTTTGACAAAAAAATTACGTTTTCAATGAACATGACAATTTAAAATACATAATATCATAAAAAATATACATACAATCTCTATAGTTTTTCTTGATCCTCATCAAAATATTTAATAAACTTAGATATTTCCAAACATGATACACTAAACATCCTATTATTTAGATTGAAAGATATATATATGATCTTAATTGAAACTGATATTCCAATGAGTGGAGTGATCATGTTAAATAGTATTATATAACCATTAACCCCTAATATATGTCTATATATTCATGTGAGGTGACCCACAAATAACATACATAATTATTACATTACATTGGATGAATATTCAATGCATAACCCAATTATATACACCCAAGAACCATAATAGATTATTTTATTTAATGTTTATATAGAAGAAATTTTATATCACAATTTACCTTCAACAACTCCTCTAATTTTATTATATCATTTTATATTCCATAGACATAACCTATATAAAATCATTTTTGAGAATGCCAGGAATATGGAAACAAAAAAATAGTGGGAATATATACTCAATAATGTTAAACATAGTTGTTATCAGTCAATGACCATTATTTATAATTATTGTTTCATAAAATGGCCATAACATATGAAATCCTTAAGAAATAAATTAAATATTATTAATGATGATTTATTTAAAAAATATTTCACATTCGAAAAGATTGAAGTTATAAGTGTTTGAAATCATCAATAATCTGTCATAAAAATGGAATCATATTAAAATGATGAAAAATTCAAAAAAAATAAATATATAACATTATGAACATATATAAGTAGAAAACATTTATCTAGATATGTTATGTATATGATATTAGGTCCTCACATAAACTCATGGACATGAAACTACGTCCACACATAGACAAATAGACATGATATTATGTCTTCACATAAGGTTTTGAACATGAAACTTGTTTCACTCATAACATAGTCTAAAATGATTTACTCACCACTAATTATCTAATTAGATATAAACTATATCCCCACTCATTACATAATATATTTATATGAATGTTATAGGATCATGAAACCAATTATAATTTTGTCATATAAAATATATGGAAAAGATAACCACTTTAATAAATATATATTCATTATAAAAATAACATATTAATAGAAAAAAATGTAGATAATATCATTTTATCGTAACCCCATTTAGTAATAATTAACATCAATGGATCATTTAATTGTTTAAAATACATTTAATGGATATAGAAAACATTTTTTTAAACGCCCCATTATTTTCTAAATTATATTATTCAAAAAAAAAATTTCAAAAAATATTAGGGAAAAATTTAAATTTAAATTAAAAATTGTAAATTGTAATTTTATTTTCATAAATAATATATTTTCGGAAGACAGTGTAATTTACTACTATATTATTTATCAAAATTAAATATTTCATTAACACATTTTCATTAAAGTTCCAAGTTGATAAAAAGAAATGAAAATATTTTTTATTCCACATATGTTACAAAATGTCACAAATAAACAATATTATAATATTATAATCATTATTGAAATTATATTAATGTATACTTTGTAATGGAATAAAATCAACATTGACCGAATATGAAATAAGGATAGAGTTTCCAAAAATTCTATCTTAGTGATTTTATGTACCAATAGGACGAGACAACAATATTTCATGAAAATTTAATTGAATAAATATTGGAGAATAAAATATATAGTGTTTAGTAGATAATAACATTATAATTTCCAATAATAGAAATTAACCATTTTAAATCACGAAAATAAACAATATTGTTACATAAGACATTACATCAAGCCTCATCCTACGTCATATGTGTAGAAACTACCTCTTCTTTTGAAAAACTCCAAATGTGTTTACATAAATAGGTATTAGGAAACTATAATGATCATACATGTTATTATATAAACTAGTTATAGATGTTTGGAATGATTTTGGAATGACATGACTAAGATAATAATCAAATCAAGTATGGATACAAGAGGAGAGGGGTGTCCTTTTAGAAATCAGGGAGATAAAAACTTCAAATTTCAAAAATGATTAAAATATAATAATATAATTCTCATAAAAAAAGTATTAAAAACGAATATAAGTGGAATATTATATTATTTATGGTCAATATATGTACATCATATATTATTTAGGGACTTTTTTAGGTCATTTCAAAACTTCTGAAATATTTTTTATCCCTTTTATGTAGTTTTAACTCTTAAGTTGGGGTCATATGAATAATGATAAATAATTAATGTTGGGACACTAAAATATTTTTAAATTATGATTCCAAATATGGTATCCATTTCATAAAATAAAATTTATATAATATGCCAAAATTATTTTAAAAGGCTACAAAAAACAGGATTAAAAAGATTTAAAAAAATAATTTTTTTAGTATTTAATGTTTTTATTACTCTTCCAAAATGAATTTTTATTTCAATGACACTTTAAGGAAGAAGTGGGTTATCATGTAGAACAAAATAAAATTCAGTTCATACTGACAGAACTCACATATTTTCTAAATAATAGAATTGGATTCCTAGAATCAGCCACCCTATAGAGTTCCCATTGTGGGGATGTTACCTGAATATTTAGGTCATCGTTTAAGAGTTATTCAGTATGATTATCCATTGTGTCCCATGTATGAATGAATTTTTCCACATTTATTTTTTGATCGTTGAATCCTTTTTCCATGATTTTTCCTTATTCCTTGAATCCACTCCATTTTGGTCCACATTGGTAACATCAACTTGATGTCTTCCCTCATAAATTATATCAATATTCTCTCTTGTATAATTGATCTGAATGACTCCTTCTAGAATTTAATCCATTGAGTGAATAATGATCTATAGACACCCCATTGTCTGCTTCCAATACTTCATCAAGATCTTTGTTTTCTGCGGTTGGACACTTCTTTCCCATCTTATCAAAGAGTTGCTAGACCCCTTCCACTTTTGATACCTCCGCCCATTTTACTTCTTTCTCATTCCTCTTTGCCTTACCAGATGATCTAGTCACTATAGACTTTGCAATATTCGAATAGTTCTTGCATAGTCTTTCTTCGCCCCCCCCCCTATAGACTGGGAAATTCCTAGGAAGAGTAAATCCATCTTTCCCAATCCTTGAGCCAGGATGTACAATGTTTTATTCTTGGGAATCCTACTCATGATTCATTGTTGGATGTGATTCCACTTCTATATCACTGATTTCATTTTCAACTGAATGGTTTGAACCAAGATTTTTTTGCTTCCATCTTGGAATATTCAATTTTCATCCTTTCGGATCTGCATTCTCTTTATCATCACCACTAATGAACCTATTAGGACCAGACCTAAAAAATTAAATAATATTGGATTAAGTGAATAATTCAAAGTGAAGATATTTTTAGGTTTATAGTTTTAGAGAATTAGACATAACTATTACATCTCAAAAGATTACAAAATTACACACTTCTACTCAGTTTCCTTTTTTTTTGCATAAAATAAAAACTCTTAAAAAAGGATTCTTGTCTAGTTCCATGTTTTAGACAGCATGACTTTTCCTTGATCCCATCCTTGAACATATATATCATTATGTCCTTTGAAAAAATTTCAAAATATGTGATGTTCATAAAGTACTCAGTAAGGGTTTTAAAACAATGAATGAAGCAATTTGTTCATAAATACATACAAAAAATGAACACTTTTACTTACCTCGTTAAATTATAAGATTTATGAGAAAAACTAGAAATCATAAGTCCTAAAGGTAACTTGTGGCATCCATATCATACTTACATTGTAGCTATCACAGCTACATTGGGAGTTACTTTGAAATACCCATCACAGTATATTCCTTAAATCTCATAGAAGAAACATTCACATTTACATCTATCACGTTTCCCAATGCATTGGAGAGACATCCTGGGCTCACCCGCCCATGGTTTGTCACGGAACCACTCGTATACGTAAATAATTCCCAAGAACCATAACATGATCATAACACATAACATAAGCATAAAGGAAAGATAACATATCCACATTGAAATAACAAAATATCATTTCAATATATTGAAATAATAAATCCATTCTAAGAATTATTTTCAATACCAAAAGACGTAAAAAAGTATATGATATTTATTTTTTCATTTTATAAACATTCTGGCTTGTTAAGAAAGCCAAAGATCAAATAATACTCATGGTAGCAGAAAGGTCGTTGTCACCGCTGACGTAAAAAGGAAATTCCTTTTTTTCATTTAGCAAAATTATTCATATAGAATGATTCCCTTTTAAAAAATTAAAATGTCAATGGTTTTTATACATCGTATAAAAGAAAATTGTTTATTAAAAAAAATGCCTTAAGAATGGAGATTGAGACAAAGTCCCTTACCTCGTGTCCGACTTGACTTGATCATTATTTATTCTCCTTAATAAAAAAAAAGATAATTTCTACTTGCTTAAATACCTTTTTTCACGTTTATTATTCCTTTAATATCACTTATTACCATGTTATAAACATTATGTAATCATTTCAATATAATAATGGTCGTTGTTTTGATATTTGTTACTTGAGTAAAAATTGAACACCTTATATTTATACGTTTTCCATGTTTTCAATAGTACATTATATCTTTAATGATATAAATTATTTAGATATCATATATTTCATATATATCTAGTATATACATGTATTTATAATAGTACGTAACATTTGGAGGTAAGAAATGAAATGCACCGTTCAAGGAGATGGTAAGCCGTACGTACGCATGAACGATCCTTTGATTTATATATCATATTTTAATGGAATTAAGACATAATTATAAATAGGTATATTATAATAAAAGTATAATATAATATATAATATCATTAATTCAATCCATTATACATCCCACATAAGGCATTAACGAGTCACATCACTTTCAGAGGGCGGTAGTCCGCATTTCCACAAATGAGATAATTTTATTTAACAACTATATAAACCATAAGAGACTGATATAAGTGGGAAGTACATAAGCATATGGAAATAATAAACATAATATATATCATATATAAATACAGTTCCATCATAATGGACACTATGATAGGCGGTAAGAGATAATTGAACAATGATCGTTTTGTGAGGTGTTAGTTTGCCATCCACAGAAACATTATGTTCGTCACCCATTAGATGGAGATTGTGTAAGTGTAGTTCTAATCCTTCTCATAACAACAAACTAGTATTATGAGGATACTGGTGTTCTTATAAACTAATGGAATAAAAATATTTTAGGGGTTATAGAAGTAAAATTAAATATAAGAAGTTAATAGAAACTATTAACTTTAATTTGGGTAACTTCCTTTAGTTTGAGCAAAAAGGAATTCTTGATGTGCCTTCTGCCTAAGGTAATGCTTCTAGGAGGAGGATAGGGATATAGGGAGCTTAATTGGGTAGAGTTTGGACTATCCAAAAGGATATATAGTTGTGAGTAATTGGTTAAAAGTGGTATCCTTTTACAAGGGAGAGGAGGGGCTCTTTAGGAATGTTTGAAAATATTTTATTATTATATATTGATATTTGGTTTCTAAAGGACCAAAAATCATTAAAGTAGAAGATCAAATGACTCATGGTCGAAATAAAATCATCCAATAGAAATTTGATAGGTTTTGGATAATATTTTAATCATTATAATTTTATTTATTTAAATCTTTTATTAATGAGATAAATACTGCATCATTATTGTGTCATGAATAATTTAATTAATTTATTGTCTAAAAATTATAGAAAATAATATCATTTATGAATTATTTTTATATTTCTAATGAATAATTATAGTTAAAAATATTTTTTATATAACACCACATAAAAATTAATTTACTAAAAGATTTTAGTTTTTGTCATTTTGTCCTTTAATTTAAATTAATTAATCTGAAGTGTCATTATCATTAATAAGTGGCACCATGGGTCCCTAAATCGACCCCATGATGCCCATGATCGGTCATGACTCATCCAATAAGGTTAGGACAAATGTGAATATAATTTTTAATTATTATAATATTCTTTTTACCTTGAATTGCCCTATTTACCTTTAACCGCGGTAAATAAAAGTCAAAATTTACTATTCACCAAAAATTATTTTCATATTATTGAACCACGTTTTACTAACTAATAACAACCATGTATATCGGATATTCAAAATTCAATTCACAGAAGTGGTAAAATTTAATTTAAATGGAAAATTCAGTTTTTTTAACTACGACTAAGAGGTTTCACTATTCATCAAAAAAATGATGTTTTCCAGAAAATTCAAAAAATTCAGCCTATGATATATTTGATATTATGGATTCAAAAAATGATTTCTATTTTAAAAAATTATAAACATATAAGTTGAATTAATTAATTTAAAAATAATACATGTTGTTAAAACAAATAGCTTGTTTTTAAGAAACAAAAACTATCAAAATATTGACACTTGTTTATGTCCAATTTCAATGTAAAATTAATTCCAATAACCAATATTCGATTAAATGGTAAAAATATATTCTAATTACACATTAAAACAAATTAAAATTATTTTCTATCAACATAAATAAATTATATTTAATTATAGTTTTGAATTAAAATACAATATTTCTGATATTCATTAAAAAATGAACTTTATCCAAAAAATTCCAAATATGTACACAAAGTAAATATTTATGTCCCCATTATAAAGAAGTATTTTATTTTGTCAAATAGAATGTATTAATGTGTCCAAAACTAAATTTAATGAGGGTTCACCATTAAAAGGTGGTAAATCCTCATTTTAATGTAAATTATGCTTTAAATTAGATTCATGCACAGTTTAATCATCTAATTTTTATTGGATGAATGTAAATACATTTAAAAAACATGTATAATCATACTATAGTTAGTTTTGTTCATTACCCCCAATAAAACAGCTAGAAGTAACTACTATTTAAAATAATAATATTATATTAATAGTGTACAACATAAGATTTCAAAGAAACTCATTTTTGCGTATTGGGTACGCTATCGAACATAGAAACAATTTTAAGGTAAAATTAATATTTCATTCAAAAATATTAATGAGTATGAAAATATATTATTCTTCATTTACTTGGGAGGTTACATCCTTCCCCCCTTTTGGAAATTGTGTCCTCGTAATTTTTATACACTTATCAAAATAAGTTGGCGTATTTATCCCTCATATAATTTTCAGATTCCCACGTTGCCCCTTGTAACATAATGTTTTCCCACAAAACCATTCCCTGGATAATTATATTATTCCACAAAACTTGTTCTCTACAGTCAAGAATCTGGACTGGTTGTTCTTTATAAGAGAGATTCTCTTCCATCCATACTACCTCTAGGCTCAAAACATCACATGGATCTGGTGTATACATTTTCAACATCGAAACATGAAAAACATTCTGTACCGTGGATACACTAGGAGGTAAAGCCACCTTGTACACAACTGATCAAAATTTCTACCGAATTTAATAAGGTCCAATGAAACTCAGACTCAACTTTCTCTTTTACCAAAATGCATCACCCATTCCAATGGCGAAACATTGATAAATACATGATAACCTACCTCAAAAGAAAGATCCTTCTTCCTATTATCTGCATAACTTTTCTATCTTCTCTAAGCTGTTCTCATGTGCTTCTTAGTGAACTGAACTTTCTCGGCCATCTCTTCTACCAATTCTAATCACATCATCTTCCATTCACTTACTTCATCCCAAAAAGATTAAGTTCGACCACACCTTCAATATAATGCCTCAAATGGATCATTCTGTATATTAGAATGAAAAATGTAATTATAAGAAAATTCAACCAATGAAATATGTTGTTCCCAACTTCCCTGATAATCCATCAAGCAATCATGTAACATATATTCCAATTTCTGAATTGTTTGATCTGATTGCACATCTGATTGAGTGTGAAAGGCTGTACTAAACTTAAATTCAGTACCCAATGACTTCTAAAGACCTTTCCAAAAGTTATAAATGAACCTGAGATCACGATCATATACAATGGAGAGGGGAACTCCATGAAACCTAACTATATATTTAACATACAACGGATCAAGTTTATCTAGTGACAATGTATCTCCATTAAGAAGGAAATGAGAAGATTTAGTCAATCGATCAACTATAACCAAGATTTCATTATTAACTCAAGATGTATTTGCTAATCCCTCAGTGAAGTCCATGGATTTATTTTCCCATTTCCAATTTTTCACTGATAGAGTTAGAAACATCCTTTTCGGTAACTATCGCTCTACTCTAACCTGCTGAAAAGTCAAACACTTCCCAAAAAATCAGCAATTTCTCTTTTCATTCCATCCCACCAGTAGCACTCCTGAAGAGCTCAGTACATCTTAGTATTTCTAATGTGAACTGGAAACGGGGAACTATAAGCTTCACATAACAACTCATTCTTCAACTATGATTCACAAGGAACACATAATCTCTTTCGAAATCTAAAAACAAAATCCTTATCAATGTTAAAATTAGGCAACTTACCCTTATGAACTAACAATAAATTTTTCAACATATCACTATCTTCTTTTTGTGCTTGCTTTATTTTATCTGATAGAGATGATTTTACTAAACCCTAAGACAAAAAATAATAATATCTTGCACCAACAACATCTATGACAATGTTCATCAAATCAAAAACCAAAGGATCTCATTCCAAATGTAGCATGGATAATGAGACATTACTTTTTCGACTCAAAGCATTGGACACATTATTTGCATTTCTCATATGTTAATGGATAGTGCAATCATAATCCTTGATTAATTTTATCCATCTCATCTGTCTCATGTTCAATTTATTCTGAGTGAATATATACTATTAACATTTTTTTTCAGTATATATTTCACATTTTACTCCATACAAATGATGTCTACAAATTTCTAAAGAAAAAGCAACCGCAGCTAATTCCAAATCATATGTAGGGTAATTTAACTCATGTGGTTTCAACTGATGTGAAGCATAAGAAATTACATGATCATTCTGCATAAGGACACCTCCAAGTCCATTCAATGAAGCATCACTATAGATAACACACTCACTGTTTCTTAAAGGATGTTCCAAAACTGTTGCATTCACCAATATTCTTTTCAATTCATAAAAACAATCATCACATTATTTTTCCCAGATTAACTTAACACCTTTTCATGTTAACTTAGTCATTAGACTAGATAACCATGAAAAGTTCTCAATAACCTCTGGTAATAACCTTCTCATCCAAGATAACTACGAATCTTGGTTATATTTGGGGGTCTTGGTTATTCATCCACAACTTTTCTTTTAGTAGGATCAATAGTTATGCTATTTTTTGAAACAAGTTGACTAATGAAATATATTTTTTGTAAAAAAAACTCACAACTTCTAAATTTCCCAAACAATTTCTTTTCATTTTAGTTTTGAAAGACAACCCTTAAATGAAATTCATGTTCCTCTTTAATTTTTGAATAATCCAAAATTCCATCAATATAAACATCAAACATTGTTTACCTGAGTAAACTAAGTTATCACTGCAACAAGCTACTATGTTTTGATTCTGACTATCTCAGGATATAGATTTGAAAGGTCATTTCTCTCTATATGCCTTCCCAGAAATGTTGTGTTCTTTCCTCTACGAAAAACCATTCTGAACAAAGAAATATCTTAGGTGAAGCAACAGGGGAATCTGTAAATTCTATATCATTTCAATATTACCATAAATTAATTTAAGGACATTGATTTAAAAATACCCTAAATCTTATAGTGTTCTATACTGAACTCTGATTCCAAGTATAAGGACCTCTCCTTAAACATTACATAATATTGAATTAAATGAATAATTCACATTGAGGGTCTTTTTAGGGTTTCTGTTTTAGAGAATTAGGACATAACTATTACATCTAAAAATATTAAAAAGTAGACACTTCTAATCAGTTTCCTTTTTTTACATAAAATAAAAACACTTGAGAAAATAGAGTCATTTCTAGTTCCATTTTTTAGATAGCATGACTTTTTCATGATCCCATCCTTGACCAAATTCATCATTAAGTAATTTGAAAAGATTTCATGACATGTGATGAGCATAAAAACCTCGGTAAGTGTTATAAAATAATGAATGAAAACATTTGTTCATAAATACATACAAAACATGAACTCTTTCACTTACCTCTTAAAATCAAAATATTTATGAATAACAGATAGAAATCATAAGTCATTAAGGTAACTTGTGGCATCCATATCATACTTACATTATAGCTATCACAACTACATAGGGAGTTACATTGGAATACCTATCACAATATATTCCCTAAATAACCTAGGGAAACCTTCACATTTACCTCTATATGTTACCCAATGCATTGGAGAGCTATCTCAGGCTCACCCACCATAGGTTTATCATAGAACCACCTGTATATGAAAATAACAACCATGAACCATAACATGATCGTAACACATAACATAAGCATAAAATAAAAGATAACATTTCCCCATTGAAATAAAAAAATATAATTTGAAGATTTTGAAATAATAAATCATTTAGAAAAATCATTTTCAATACCAAAATATGTAAAAATAGTATATGATTTTTATTTTTCCTTTTAAAAATATTCTGGCTTGTTATGGAAGAAAAATATCAAATAATACCCGGTGTAGCGGAAAGGTCGTTGTAACCAGTTATGTAAAAATGACATTCCTTTTTGGAATTTAGTAAAATGATTTGTATAAAAATATTCCCTTTGAATGAAATGAAAATTCGATGGTTTTTAAACAGCTTATAAAAGAAACTCGTGTATTAAACCAAAATATGCCTCAATGAAAAGAGATCGAGACGAAGTCCCTTTCCTCGTGTCCTACTTGACTCTATCATTCTATAATCTCATGAATAATAAACTAAAGTTAATTTCTACTCTCTTAAGAACATTTTACAAGTTTATTATTCCTTTCATATCACTTATTTCAATGTTATAAACATTATGTAATCATTTCAAGTTAATAATGGTCATTTTGTCGATATTTAGTAATTATGTAAAAAATGAACACCTTATATTTACAAGTTGTCCATGTGGTCAATAGTACATTATATCTAGAATGATATAAATTTTTTAGATATCAGATATATCATATTTATCCATTATATACATGAATTTAAAATAGTACATAACATTTGGAGGTAAGAAATGAAATGCACCGTTCATGGAAACGCTAAGTCGTACGGAAGCTTGAACAATACTTTCATTTATATTTATATTTTTCATGGAATTAAAACATAATTATACATAGGTATATTATAATTAAATTTTGATATAAAATATTATATCATTAAATCTATCCTTAATACATCCCACATAAGGCATTAACGTGTCGCATCACTTTGAGGGGGCAGTTGTCTGTACTTTCTCAAATTAGATTATCGTATTTACCCACTATGGAAACCATAATGGCGTGCTATAAATGGGAATTACATAAGAATAAGGAAATACAAAACATAATATATATCATATATAAATACAGTTCCATCATAATGGACACCATGAGTGGTGGTAAGAGATAATTAAACAATCATCGTTTCGCGAGGTGATAGTTTTCCATCCTCAGAAACATTATGTCTTTCATCAATTAGATGGAGGTGTGCATAACTGTTGTTCGAATACTTCTTATAAAAATATCATATTATATTGAGGATACTGGTGTTCCTATAAAATAAATTAATATAAAGGGTTTAGGGGTTGCAGATGTAAAATAAAAGAAAAGAAGTTAAGAGAAACAATTACCTTTAATTTGGGTAACTTCCTTTGGTTTGAACCAAAAGGACTTCTTGAAGTGCCTTCTCCCCATGTTAGGGCTTCTTGGAGGAGGAGAGGGATGTAGGAAGCTTAATTGGGTAGTGTTTGTATATGAAAAATGTCTTTAGAGGTGTGAGTAATTGGATATAAGTGGTATCCCTTTATAAGGGAGAGGATGGACTTTTTAGGAAAGTGTGAAAATATTATATTATTATATAATGATATTCAGTTTCTAAAGGTCCAAAAATCATTACAGTATATGATAAGATGACTCATGGTCGAAATAAAATCATCCAATTGGAATTGGATATGTTTTGTATTATATTTTAATCATTAAAATCTTATTTATTTAATTGATTTGTTAATGAAACAAATACTGCATCATTATTGTGTCATGAATTAATTAATTTATTTGATATTTAAAAATTATAAAAAAATAAAATAATTTAGGAAATATTTTTATCTTTTGAATGAATATTTATTGTCAAAAATATTCTTTATATAAAACCATATGAAAATTAATTTACTAAAAGATTTTTGGTTCCTCCATTTTTGCCATTACTTTAAATTAATTAATATAAACTGACATTATCATTCATAAGTAGCTCCATGGAGTCCCCAAATCGACCCAATGAGGACCATGGTCGGTCATGACTCATCCAATAAGGTTGGGACAAGTTTTAAAGTTATTTTTAATTATTATAATATTCCTTCTACCTTGAATTACCCAATTTACCTTTAACCACGGTAAATAAAAGTAAAAGGTTATTATTCACCATAAATTATTTTCATATTATTTAACCACATTTTACTAACTAATTACAACCATTTAGGTCTTATTTTCGAAATTCAATTCACATAAGTGGTAAAATTTCATTTAAATGAATAATTCAGAAAAATAAAGTTTTTCAGAACAATACCTAAAATTCAGCCTAAGAAATATTAGATATTCCGAATTCAAAAATGATGCCTATATTACAAAATTATAAACATATATGTTCCATTATTTAATTTAAAATTATTTCTCACTGTTAAAACAAATAGAATGTTTGTATGAAACAGTAACTAACAAAAGATTGACACTTGTTTAAGTCCAATTTCAATGTGAAATTAATTCCAATGACAAACATTGGATTGATTGGTAAAAATATATTCTACATATACATTAAAACCAATTAAAATTATTATATAACCTTATAAATAAGTTATATTAAAATGTAGTTTTAAATTAAAATACAATATTTTTACTATTCATTAAAAATGAACTTTATCAGAAATATTAGATAAAATTTACGCAATTTAAATTTTGATGACCCCATTCCAAATAAGGATTTTATTTGGTCAAATATAATGTATTAAAGTGACTAAAACTATATTTGGCATGGATTCTCTTTTAGAAGGTGTTAAATCGACCTTTTAATGTAAATTATGCTTAAAATTAGATTCATTCTCATTTTAATCCACTTACTTTTATTGGAAAAATGTAAATACATTTTATAATAATGTATAATCATATTGTAGTTAATTTTGTTCATTCCTGCCAATAAAACTTCTAGAAATTATTTTCCATTTCAAATAATAATATTATATTATTAGTGTGCAATGTAACATTTCAAAGAAACTCGTTGTTGCGTATCGGGTACGCTATCGAAAATAGAAACCCTTTTAAAGTAAAATTATAATTTAATTAAATAATATTAAAAAGAATTAAAATATCTTATTCTTAATTTACTTGGGATGTTACAGAACCCATATTTTCAAGGAATAAAATAACTATTCCAAATACTGAGTAAAAATTTATCTTGAATTAATAGAATAAATATAATAATATAAAAATAATTCACATTTTATATATTTTGGTAGTTAATATAAATAACAAAAATTAAATTTTATCTTGATATCCATTTTAATTACATATTATATCATATTTCATTTTATGTTGGATTTGGGTGTACAAAATTAAATTTTTTAAAGAGAAATGTTCTATAAAATGATGCGGTGAAACATTTTCCACAAATATAATAATTTATCAATAGATTTTAGGTCTCTTTAACTTAATTTAATATGGATTATATATTCTTTATCACATCACTGGGTTCCAATATAACTTATTTGAATTTTTTATTCCACCATAGATCATTGACCTAGCGAGTGTAATATTTAGTAGCCCATTATCTCAATGATCAAATATTTATAAAACTTGGTCATCATATTAAAGATAATTATCCAAATGTACACCTAAAATTTTCAGTTAATGTGATCGATAATGTATGTATGTCATTGAGAGAGAAACATGGAAAACGCCTTGATGTTTATAGTGGATTGGTTGATGAACCAAAAAATTATTATTTGTCCCAATATGAAAAATTATCATTAAATATAATATATATCTACAGACCATATTTACCTTTTTTTTAGTCCACGAAATAATCTAAAATTCTATTTTCATATGTGTAACATACCATAAACAGTGAATTATGGACCTTAGTGATGATTTTCAATATAACATCTCTCTCAACATTAACCTCCATATTGTTATTATAATTGTACATGACATTATATTCCATTTCCTTTTGCAAATTAAGTCAAAATATATTTCATTATCTTCCATTATACTGGGATAGTGTATTCCAAAACATCCTTCCATACAAGGATTCATAATGATTCATCTTAGTTCATTAGTGAATACTTCTCTTTTATGAAAATATTTTCAAATAATGTCATTTATCAGCAGCTTTTTAAAATCCATAGAATGTTATCTTAAAATAAATTATAGGTTTTTAATTATACAAGGATATTAAATTATATTTCATAATGATATTTTTTGTAAATGATTGTCTCTATATTATATGTTGGCTAATAAATTCTCTAGAACATTTAGCTATACCTAAAATCAGGATCAGATATAATAAAATGTTATACTCCATAAAATCGTACCACAATTTTAATGTATGTCCTAGGAGTATGATCAGGTGAGATATCATCTCATTTTCCAATATTTTTTCATGACCTAAATGGGAATTGAATTAGATGAAATTTTCATTGTTCCATTTTATTGTTTTGGAGAGTTTGATGGTGAATACCGTGGAAAAAATTTCCCTTATATATTATATATTTTTAATGTTTATAACATCACCCTAATGTCGTTTCTTATGTGGTTGACCATAGAATATTATACAAACCTGAATGTTGAATCCAAGTCTCCTATGGTATCTATACAAATATGGATTCCATTTCACATATGATTTATTAAGGCGTTCTATATTATATAGGCGTAAAAGCCTATTTGTTGGGTATTATCCATGTAATTATACAATATCATGTTAGGTAGTTGGATACTAAGAGTATTTCATATGACATTAATAATATGATGATTGATAGCTGATTATAAGGAAACTATACTTATTAATTCCATTTAGACTACATGGTTGAATACTGGGTAAATTATTGTGAATTCAAGTTAAAATATAATAGCAATTTCCTATCTCCCCCAACATATCACAATAATAAATAAATTTATAGTGGTTTTCCAATTTTTCAACAAAATATCAATTTATAGTGGTTGAATTCTCAATTTTATGAACTAAAATCGACATTATTGGTGTGCCTTCAACGCATAATATTTTTTTCTAATGTAAAAAATTTAAATAACTACTACTAAATCATATACCCATTTAATGATGTTCTAGAAAATGTATTTTTTCAGATATCTATACTTCTTCATATGTATAGTGTAAATTTTGAATGATGAACTATAATCATCATAGAAAAAATTCCATCATTAATTGTGGTTATAATTCTACAAAAAATAAATTTTGATACTAATCATTCCATTAATTCCTTAGTTGAAATCCTGATCATTTCTCAATCTCTTCTCAAATCTAGGTCTTTTTTTAACCTCATTAGTTCACACATAATCAAATGGTGGGAAATTATTTGTGGAGTAATATGATTGTCCCCATATCCTTATTATTTCTATATCAATTTTTTTTAAATCACCCCTATCCTTATTATTTCCATATCCATTTTATTTAAATCAGGAATCATTATATCTATTTAAATCATTACCATGGCCAAACTAGGATGTTACATCTAATGTAAATCATCAACCACCTTGTTGGCCTTTTTAGGATGGTTATTTAATGAGTAGTTATAATCATTAATTAGATCCAACAATCATATCTTGTTCATATTCATCTCTATCTATGTAAATATATTATTCAATATTTTATAATCTATATATATGTCACACATTCCATCGTAATGATCATTCCCCCATATTCTCAATGAGATAATCTCTATTCCCTGATATAAGCCATGTTTTGTTTAATTTATTCTAGTATATTAAATTTTCAAAAGTAATAAAATATCATTATATAATTTTCCATGAGAATCAATCATGATCCTCTGTTCAATGAACATCATTAGATAAAATATACTTCTCATTGACAGGTTAGTGTATAAAGTTGTTCACCGACCAACCATCTCTTTCATTCATTGATATTATCATCGCACTCATATTCCTAAAATTAATTGTATTTATTCTAATTTAATATTGTTTTTAGAAACTATAGTCATGGGAATTTTCTCACAATTCATTGAAAGTGTACTTCTATCCTAGGAAAACTATAGATCTTGGTAACCATAGTTCATGTAATACATTGTTAAAAATCCTCCCTTTAGGAAGGATCAACTGATATATAGTCACATGAAATTATATGACTATAGAATTAGAATATTTTTATCCATAAATTAAAACATTTTAATGTTGGGAGAAATATTATCATTCTTCAAGGTCATCATCACAATCCTAAAATGGTATTTTTTACCATCATTTATTTTAAAATATATAACAATATTTTCTATAATGGTTACAAAAAACAAAGAAATTTTTTATCTAAAACACTACTAAATATATCCATAAAGATAAAATAATAATTTTTTAAGTCTAAATTTAATTACAATTATCTTATAATGACTATAAAATGTAAAAAAAAATGCATTATGTATATCCTCCATCTTGACACATAGCTGTTGATATCCATATCGATGATCCATCTTTGGAAAATATTAGTCACCATATAACTGATCAAATGGATCATCTATATAATTTATATGATACATGTCCATAACATATATATTATTAATTTCTTGATACTCAGAGATAATATTCATTGAACAATATTTCATCTTATCTAAATTAAAATGTGCATCCCATGGTCGTGTGGGAAGCCTAATTAATCCCTCCAAAAAATTCTTATATTGTTTCTTCAATAATTTCCACAATATATTCTATGAAAATAAAAATGGATTCATGGAAATTTATGACTCATTAGGTAACCAATTTTTTTAAATACCAAACATCAAGATTCATGAGAATTCTTTGAAATTCCTTAGTAAATACATCACTATATTGCAAAAGAATATGACATTTTCTAATGTTTTGTTTCTCCATAACCATTTAAGATAATTATCCCACAATAATATGTAGTAAAACCCAATTTATGGACATAATTTTCATTAAGAGTTTAGGTTCATCTTCATAATAATATATTATTTAATAACGATTATTAATATCAAATATGACTTCCACAAAAAAAATGTTTATGGACGTTATACTGAGAGGGATAATATATGAACGAAATAGAACCAAATTCAATGAATAATAATATTTTAATGAGTCTCATACACATAATATTATACCTAAGAGGATCTGTGGACATGATATGTGATAATCAAACCATTATGAGTTTTCAATACTAACTCAACATTTAGTCATTGGGGATTAGATATGATAAACATTAAAATAACATTAACTATAATTTTTCCGATATAATCATAATCAAATAAAATATGGGAAATTATGGTGTGGATGAAATGAGCATTATTCAAAAAAAAAATATTTAAAATGTTTTTCAGTTATAATGGCATTCTATTTCCCTTTATCCAATATATTTACATGTTAGTGAAGAATATTATCCTATATCATCCTTATATTAGGGTATTTAATCACATAATTTTGAAACTCCTTTCATATATCTAATAGAATCATGGGTGATGAATTTGTTTGAGCATTCTATCTATTCATTTCAATGACTAGTGTCTTCAAATAACTTCGATAATCATTTTCCTCATGGATAAAACATTTAAATTTTATTGTTCTTAATATTACATTAAGGAAACCATAAAAATTATCCTTTTACTAATTTTCATAAATAAGAGGTCGAAACAACTTCATACATATAAATAAAAAACTACTCGATAATCAATAAAAATCTATCGTCCCTTATGTATCATAATAAGAATTAAAATTATGGTTTCCATATCCAATTTCTCCCTTTATAGTCATGTAAAGATCTAAACATGGGACACATTTCATCTTATATCATGAGAAAATTATTTGATCGTAGCCCTAAGATACTATATCATAGATCCAAATCAAATTGGTTTTCACATGAGTAAATTAATTTATTTCAACATCCTATTAATTATTAACACTATTCTTTATGGAATAGAACAATTATAAAAATGAGAAACATAGTGCAAGGATAAAATATTAAAAAATCATATTAAAAAACTTTATAAATATATAAATCATTTTATCAGTGTCCTAAAATAATTCACATTCTTATTAACCAATTAAATATTACATTTGACATAAGTAATCCATTGGCAACATCAATTGTTATCATTCATAATGGATCTTAAAAAGAATTTTGATTTATGAAAATCATACCCCATGAGATTTCCAAACCAGGTTTAAAGTCTTATAGCTACTAATAATGTATCTGTGAATGTAAAATTATAATCCAATCGACCCATTTTAGAAATAAAACCCATATTTGAATCAGTAAAACAACAAAATACACTATGTAGTACCCAAATAAATATTTATTTTCTATTAATACACACATTATTTAATTTAACCTAAAATTATAAAGAAATCTTATAATTATAAGTATCCCCAATTTTATCAACAATGATTTCGTATAATAATCCATATTAATAATGAATCCAGTTCTGTATGATGCTATGGAGACATAATCAAAACAAATATAAATATTATATCCTTTAGAAGAATATTAAATACATAATAAAATAATAAAATATCATAAATTATAAAATTTTATTTTTTAGGATACTTGATATATATGTATTCATTTCTAAATTTGATCCTTAAAACACAATACAAAATTATTCTATCAATTTTCATTCCTTATACATATCCTACTTAAAACCCTTCATCATAACCTATAGTAAATGGAAACATAAAAATGCGTGATATCACATGCTCATTAATCGTAAAAATACAGGATATCAATAAATTATTATATATATGAATTATGAAATGAATGTTTTATTATAATGTATGAAAGTAACAATAAATCACTTAAATATCATTAATAATGATTCATGTTATAATTAATTGTCATATAAAATGAAAAATATTTTAGATTATTGGAGCATAAATATACATTCATTAGCAATTTGATGATATAATAAATATTGTAATTTTTTCACAACAATAAATAATCTTATTCCCTGTGAACACATATAATTAGTAATATTATTATTCATTATGTTATGGAAAACAAATATGGTTTTTAAAAAATTGTATTAATAGGAAACTGATTATATGTACAAACCTGTGAAAATTATATTATGTGCATGCATAATGTTGTCTACATTAAATGAGGTTCATGCATAATATAGTTATCTTCGTAGTTATCCATCTATACTATATAAATATGAGATATATAACATACCCTGACGTTATATTATATATTTATATGTATACCAAATGATCATGAAATTAATTATCATTTCATCATTGCTTAACCCATGTAATAGAAAATGATTTTCATCAATATCTCTTCATCATAAGAATATACTTTATAAGGAATAAATAAATATTGTATAATTGGAAACTATACATCATGTATTATAAGTAACAAAAATGTGTGTTTTCAAGATTAAATTACTTTCAAACTATTAGTCGAACAAATATTAATGAAAATTTGATTTTTATTTTCAAATCACATATGTAAAATCTAAAAATATCTATGGTATTATGTGAAAAATATTCCATGAAATGAAAATATTATACTTATAAATTTAATATCATTGAATAGAGTATATATTATGGTAGTAATTTTATATCTTATGATATTTGTTATAAATATGATTATTTAATACAATGTGACAAAACTCAATCAAAAAATTGAATGAAGATTCTTTTAAATCCTATTTCAGAAAGTAAAATATATAAAATTGACCATAAAAAATAATTTATGAATAAAAAAATGATTATTGAAGGATTTTTTTCTTATATGTAAGTGGAAAATTTATTTTATCGATCATTATAGAAATTGTGTTTTTTTCATTAAAGCCTTTTCTTATCCATTTTAAGTGATATAGAGATGAGAAAAAACATATTAAATGAAAAATAACATGAATAACTATAGGATATGAAAATTTATGGGTTTTAATAAAAATGAATCTTATAATATAAAAAATTTAAATTAAACATAAAAAATAATAAAAATAAAATATTCTGTAATATAAAACCACCTATCATGACTTGTGCTGGATCATTTGAAATAATACCCCCTCCACTTAAGAAAACCTACATAGGTATATTCCTAATTGTTTTATAAGATGGTATTATGATCAATAAAAGGAATATATAATGATAGGAGATATTATAGGCACTGATTTTTTCTTAGATTGGATTAGATAAGAGTCTCTGACGGTGTTAAGATTAGATAATATGTGGGGCCCTTTATTATTTTCGAGATATGAAATAGTTGTAATTTTTTAACATTTAAATATAATAATTTCATAATCAGTGATAATGGCTTATAAATGAATAGAATTTGATAATTAAGTTATATTGTTTTAATATATATCAATATAATAATATATGAACATTTTTTGGGTCATTTTAACCCTTATCATTTTATCTTTATCCCCATTCACCTACACTAACTCTAATTGTGGTAAATTTTTTTCATGAAATTTAATATCCATATTTATTAAAAATAAAGGTATTCTAATTTACAAATTTGGACTAGATGATTCCAAATATGGAATCGAATTTATCAACTAAACTTCTGTATGTGGGAGAAAATAATATCAAAACATCCCCCAAAAAATTCATTGATATGAGATATTTCAAAAAATTGTCTCTTAAAGTATAAAAATATTCATATAATTGAAAGTATGGAGTTAATTCAACATGCTCAAGGGAATGTCAAGCCAATGGGGATACCTCAGCATGGTGATATATACAATTTTAATTTACATTGTACCATGTTGTTCAAATATAAATTTGATGTATATGAAATTAAAATATTTCCCACTCATTAAAGTAATCATATTCATCCTCATCATCTCTTCTCCTGCACAAATGGGTGAACCAAGAGGGTATCATCTTCTTCCTCGTCCAATGAAACCCCTCAAATATACGGATGATTCATGGATATAATTCCAAATTTAGTGGTGAATTCACCATCATTACATGATACATTATTATTCTCAACAATAATACTATAATATATTATTAACTGATTTATGGTTAATTTAAAATTTTCAACAAACTATATAGGTAATAATAATGCATGATGGGGATTCTTCTCTTTATTAATAATGGATCCCTTTAATGGATGATTATATTTTGGTACATGTTATTTCATTGAAGGAAAGTGGATGGAAGTAATATATTTTATATTTTCTTATCAATATAATAAAAATATATTTTTAATGGTGTGGGTGTGTTAGGTATAGAGAGAGTGTGCCATGGTCCTTCAGTTAGTGGTTCATTTCCATTTCCATGTGATGAGGTTGGCTGGTCTATATTTAGGAAATTATTTAGAAATTGTTTAAATTTTAAACTATTTATGAATTAATTAAATTGATATTAATGATTAATTATATATCATAATTATTAAGTGTTTGTGGTATTGGATTAAATGGGGTCATAGGGGATTGGAAAATTCATGTTCTACATAGATAGAAAATGGAGAGTTTTCTTAAGCTTCAATAAAGTGTAATTAAATGTAAATTGGGTTATTATAACCCTTTCTAAAATTCATTTTATTTATATTCATGTTTCGTGTATTCCCACCACTTAGGTATATTTACAATCTATTTAAATTTATTTTTTTCCTAAAAATGAAAGATATACAAATAGATAATCATTAATGGTTATAGAAGAAACATTATGAATTGTATTGATTCATCAGTCATCCTGGGATGATGTGGTTGATTTTATATATGTTCTTTAAGTTGTATAGACACTAATGGGTATAAATAAAATTAAATGGTTATTTTGAAAAAACTCTTCGAATAAAATAACCTATAAAAATTTAGGAAGTGGTGACTGATAAATTTAGAGATATGATATACGAATTATAACCATTCGATATAAGGGATTATATAAATCCATCAAGATGTTCTGATGAGCATTTGGAAATTTTTCTACCTCAAATGATATGTGAGTTCCAAGATACGTATGACTTATGTCGACTATTAATAGTTTGGGTCTGAAGAACAACCTGAGATGACCTTGGGAAAATATAACCCTTTTTTGTCACCTTTTATTGATGTTAGTGTGAAATATCTCTTGAGGATATTCAATCCATGATCTTATCATCATAGGGTTGGGGTATTTCATTCCCTCTATGTGATGGTTGATTTATTTAGAGATGGTACTTTGATATAAAAATCCATGTGCGGTATCCTTGTATGCTATGACCTAAGGGACCATGGATGGTTCCCTAGTGATGTATCCACACTTTATAAGGATTATATATGATTTAGTAGTATTTATTTATATTTTTACATTAGAAAAAATATGATGAGTTGAAGGCACAACAATAATATCTATTTTAGTTCATAAAATTGAGAAGTCAACCACTATAAATTGATATTTTCATGAACAATTGGAAAACCACTATAAATTTATTTATTATTGTGATATATTGGGGAAGAGAGGAAATAACTACTATATTTCAACTAGAATTCACAATAATTTACCCAGTATTCAACCATGTAGTCTAAATGTAATTCATAAGGATAATTTCCTTATAATTAGCTGTCAATCATCATATTATTAATGTCATCTGACATACTCTTAGTATCCAACTATCAAACATGATATTGTATAATTCCATGGAAAATACCCAATGAATCAGCTATAACGCCTATAGAATATATAAATCCTTAATAAATCATATGTGAAATGGAATCCATATTTGTATAGATACCATAGGAGACTTGGATTCAACCTCCAGGTTTGTATAATATTCTATGGTCAACTCCATAAGAAACGACATTATTCCCTGATGATTCAACTAGATGGCCTATAAAATTATCCATGAAAGTGGACATGCTCAAGATATTTCTAATTTTCTAAGTAATTACACTATAAAATCATCCATGTGCCTAATTTTTTTTCACTATTATTTGACATGCTTTGAGACACTCTGTCACTACCTGGAGCTAGTAAAGTACAACATGGGTGTCATGTCGGATCCTAGAGATTGATGGTGGTTATTTTTTTATGCTCAACTGTCAATTTTGTTGTATATATTAACAACACATGTGTACACTATTAATTTTTTGATTTATATGGGAAAACATTGTTATTGTCATTATAAATAACAATAGAAACCTTCCTAGGAGGACATAACACCCGGGTACCATATAAATATCCCGAATCATAGGTTCAAGTTGGAAAAAGGTCCAATGTTGTAGGATAATGTCAGATGGATCTGATGATATTAAATACTTGCATGAGGTATGAATCAATGATAGTAGGGGATCCCCACATACACTCATATTATCGTTTCAATTAAGTCTATTTTGAACTTGATAGTATTTTAAAAATTGTTGTGTAATGGGTGATCCTGAATTTTTGTAACCATGAGCTTCTTCCTAAATTTCAATATAACATGTTTTCTTTTATTTCATTAGTGTATTGTATTTTATTATTTTGGAATCAATTTGGGTATTTTATATAGCTGAGGTTGCTACACTGGTATAGGGGTATATTGTACCCATGCTAACACCATAGAACTATAAAGAGAGTTTAAATCATTGGAATATGAGGAGGTGTCCACGAGGTCTCAAATTAGATAATTCCTTTTGCGAACCTATTAATGGTTGCAGTATGGGGAAGACTTTATATAGTAGAATCCATGATTTTTACTTATTTATTCAATTTTGTGATAAGGAATATAGGTGATACACAAATGAATCATATAATGTGAAGTACCATGAACTAGTTTGTGACTAACACTATTTTATTTATTGAATTTATGGGTTACCATGGATATGTTATATCGATTAATGGAATCTATTTTTACAATTTTATGAGTTCACCTATAAATATTTTCGTGTTTTTTATGGATTTTCCCTTTTCAAGTTTTTATCATTTATAAGTAGAATGATTCTAATGTTATTATGTCATATTTGTGAATATGACTCAACAGATAAACATGTTATTGTTCTTGCTTGATATAGATAATAAAAATTTTCATTGATTAAAATATTGATTATATGATATATGGTTTTTCTTGTATAATTTATTAATTGAATCAAAATCATCTAAGAAATTATTTTTATTCTTAAGATGATAGACCTTGTGGATTGTATAGATGGATTTCCCCATAATGATGATAATGTAGTACCTCAATTTAAGGGATGTATAGAGACCCTTACTAGGTTAATATATGAACTTAATTAAATTTTGATTAACCCCTTGTTGATTAATATGTTATTCATTACAAGATAAAATATGAATGATGTTTTAAGTATCTAACACCATCCAATCTAGTGTTTTCGTATATAGTTTAATGGGGTAATTGTACATAACATAGCCATGTGATTATGGTATAATAAAACATAATTATATGATGTGTTTCACCATGTAGACCTCAAGGGGTAGTATAGTATGTAAATTTTATATGAGGATTAGTTCACTAATAGGCTGGTAACATAGAATGTAATGGTTGTAATGTAATATATGAGAACCCTAGAGTAGTAGTTATGAATGTTAGCATTTGGGGAATTTTCTATACAAATAACGAGGTGTTTAATAAGATTTTTATCTAAAGAGAGAAGATTTATATAATAGGCTGGAGAGACCAGTGTTAACTTTTCATTTAAATTTAGGATATTAGTGAGTTAGTGTGTCATGAGAAGTGACAGTAAAGCTACAATGTGGTTAATAATAACATTCTAGTTCGCTAGTTATGAGAATAATTATTATATTATTTAGCATATATGGTTTTTTCATTAAAAAATTAACAATTTTTGGAATTTATGTATAGTTATTCCACATAAAATTTTAATGAGAAAGCACTTGAGAAGCTTTAATATCAATATTTAGATTTAATGTGAAGGACTGTTATTATCACTAGAACAAGTCATTTTAGGTCAGGTTTCTAATGAAATATCTGGTGGTGATTCTAAATGTCTAGACTATGGATCGTTAAATTGTTTTCGGAGATTTTTAATGATTGATTGTGGCCAGAGTTTTTGGGTTATCATGTGATAACTATCCAATATGCTAAATTATTGACATTTAATTGGAGACCAACATTGAATCAAGGTTGTTTGAATTGACACGTTGAGGTGTATGGTTAATTTCATTGGTTAATTTCCCAATATCTTATCATGTGTGATTCAAGGGAGAATACACAGAGGTCATAAAATTTCACTAATGGGAGATTAAATCCATTAGTTTTATATGACAATAAATATTTTGCATTGTTTATTAGAATAACTCAATTATGTATTAAATGGGTGATTAGTTGTGTACATGTCATGGATTTATAGTTTTTAATGTGATAATATGTGAATGGTTTCCTATAGTTCTTATGAAATGATAAAATTACCTCATTGGTTATTGGTGACATTGATAATTGATTCAGGTTGTTATGGAATAGTCATTCCAGAGTGAGTCCTTATAAGGTATTAATTGGATGGAAAATTGATTCTTAAGAGGAGTGACACATGAGTGATTTTAGAAAATATTGAGCTGTCTCTTGATGATACGTATAATGGAGTCATTTGTATTGGGATATCAAAAAATATATTTTTGGGTGTGACCTTCATTACAAATTGATTTATGCTGTGTTTTGAGTGTGTCATACGTGGTGACTAAGGAATGGTTAATAATTAATATTTCCAATAAAAAATATTGTACTAGATTTATTGACAAGTCTAGTCATTTCATATTGTGATGGAAGAAAAATTTTATATGGTTGTACGACCATATGGGATGGGTTTTTGGTTTGATAGGAATAACCATTGTATGGTTTATGTAATCTATGAATGATGGTGAGTTGGTGAAATAAATTTTACATTATTCCAAAATAAATACCAGATTGACTTATAAAATGAAAAATTATATGTTGTTTTTATGTTGGAACCAAGATCAATATGGTTTTATTTTGATAAGTGATTCAGTCATCAATATGTTTCATCAGTTCTCATGCATGGAGTATGGAGTGTGATTTTTTTGGTAGGGGGTATATTTATAAAATGACCTCCAATGTTAGGTATAAATATTAATTTGTGGATTTTATGATGTAAATATACCATTAAGAGTTATGTATATAAATTCAAGTTACAATATTTCACATAATAATATGCAGCCTATGATATTGATGAATTATTAGACATAAGATGCATGATTAGTGATTTTAAATATAATTTTATTTTTGTGAGTTTAGAATAACAGAGAGTGGGTCATAGGACTTTTATGAATACATTTTCACTAGATGACTCAAAGAGAAGGAACACAATGGTTCTTCCATAGAAGTTTTGAGTTGAGACATATAGTATGGAGATGAATAATTATTCACAACAATTGATTTATGAAAACCTAATTTCTTACAGTAGATGTCTTAATTGAAAAGTTTAACTTTTGAAGAAATGTTGATTATATTATGGGAAAAAATTCAATTGTTATCCTTGTAGATGGAGTTGCAATAAATAAGTATTTTTATCATTTGATTATATAGTGTGATGAATTGATTTTTAAATATAACCTATGATAGGATGGGTTTTTGGTGGAATGGACACTATGTATTCTTGGTGATGCAATGTGTTAATATATGGATGTTTTAATTACCCTATCTAATTTTTTTTATTAGTTTAAAATTAAATATATATTTTTAATGTTGTAAGGTTATTAATATTCTTACCTAAAATGATTATTGGGATGTTTAGTTTCAAATATACTCATGGATTTGATTATGGAAATATGATGAGGCCCATAGGTATGTTTATTTTCATGTATATGTTATTTTAAAATGATTGGGGGACTTGAATGCTTCAATTATTGGAAACATCCATAGTGCGGCCAAGAGGTCTACAATGTGGTTAATAATGGTCAAGTAAGGCCTAAAAAATATCCCTTAGTTGACTCTATACAAATAAAAAAATTGATGTAAGGATATCCCTAAATATTGGGAGCTGGAAATTCATTATTCGTGGAGGCCTTTTCAAACACCATCCATGTCTCGGATTAACGAGACCATTAGAAAGTTATGGTTTTCTTATGGATAATCTCTTTTTATCCATTGTAGTTTTTTTAGTTATTGAGTTGTAATATCCAATTTTTGGGTGTTATTCATTTAGTAAATTTAATGAACCATGGGTAACACCAAACCACCATCCTTGACAGGGTGGTGCTGAAATTGAGATGGGTGTGAGGTGTCACCATAGGTCCTTAGATATTTCACACATCATAGAATGGTGTATTGATGAGAATCCATTTAGAAATGGGGTTGAAAAAATATTCATAGTGGGTCACTAATTTTCAGGAAATGATGGCAGAATATCAACATTTTCATTGAACATGGTCATATGGAATGAAAGGTTGAACTGACCTAAATTTTTAGTAGATATGGGCTTTTAGGAGGTTGATATAATGTCTGCTTTTAGGGAACCTCCATATGGATTTGGTTCATGTTGTGGTGGATTTTACCATTTATGAGAACCTATTTAATTTATTAACATTATTTCAATTTTTATTACAAAATATAAAAATAATATAATATAGAAATATTGATATGTCTAGTGTATTTGGGTAATATTTTATATAACACCTTGACATGAAACATGGGTTCATATGTATTATTTAAAACATTGTCACATACCCTATAAATCAATTTATCTTTTAATACTAAATGGGATAATCTTGTGATGTATATAATAAAGGGGTGACCAGTAAAGGAAAATATTTGAATAGCAAATGAATATCTTGATGAATGTAATTAAAATCTTCCCAGAGGCATTTCATAGTGACACAAAAGGGTGAGATTGTGAAACATGATCATTGAAGCGTGAAACATGTTGTTAACATCAGGAAAACAAAGAAATATTAATAAATACTAAAATATTACTATGTAAATAATATTCTAGGATAATATTATGAAAAATTAACATTGTTCTTAGTTTAATAACATGTTCACCAAATATGTTATCATAGGAGATAAAAACATACAAAATATAATGGGGGACTATATAATTCTAATCTGACCGATCATATTTATATCATCTCCATGATTTTATGGGGAAAAATGATCGTAAAAGTTTTTATTGTTAGTAATAAAATATAATTTCAATATTATATAGTGTGGATTATATACATGGATATCCAATATCACTTAAGGAAAGTCACAAGGAGGTGAATACACTTGAGTGGGATAGGGGATTGGTATTCACAACAGAAATGATTTATTCGAAAAACAGGAGTAAATTATAGAAGCATAAAGTGTGTATATAAAGGTTTAGGGAATGGTTAAAACAGATATGTTTGTGGTATCTCATTACATGGGAATCATAAGGAAAATAAATGGTTATTTAAAAATATTTCAAACATGAGTGATTATAAATCAAAAGGAATAACACCATCAATGTACATGACTAAATAGAAGGAGGAGGGAATCCCTTACCTTGAGAGGTAACTTCTGGTAGTTTGGGATGATCTTATCATGAGCATGGAAACATCTTGGTTGGAGTAGAAAATTGTGAAAAAATCATTATCAATGGTTTTTTAGTGAATAGATGATGGAGGATGGGACGATAATTATAGAAAAAGAAAGGGAAATTATTTATTAATTTCTAATAATATGACATAGACTCAATCTGATAAAATAATCAAATTGGTTGAACTTATCATGATTTTAAAAAATAGATTCTCCCAAATATATGAGGTTTTATATATTTTATAATGATAAGAATAAAAATATTAAAATAATATTGTTGGTGATGTAGAATTGAGTTGTGTTCATAAATAATTGATTTTGAAATCTAATAATATAATATATCTTTTTAGAGGATTCCATAAATATTTACTAAATTATAAAAATTACTTAAAATAGATTTTTTAAAGGTAAATTATATTATTAGTCATTTATTCAATTTATAATATTTAATACATGACACATGGGATTTTATAATGCCATGATAGATACTATATATTTAAAATGTATATAGTATTTTCCCAGAAATTTGGATTGTTATATAAAAAATCAATATTTTACAATTGTATAATTTTCTCATGATAATTTAAAAAACCCAAATTATAATATCGACATATTTGTCTAAAAATGAGAATTTAAACTTTTAAAAATTAATATTTAATTATTAAAGAGTACATTTTTCGATACAAATATCATTCTAAATCTTACTAAAATTACAATTGACATTATTAATTTTTTTGATCATTAATATTTATATAAATATTACCCAGATAAAAGTAATTTATTAAAAAATAATTTAATAAAAAATAACATAATTTATATACAAAATACATATAATTGAAATTAGTATTTTCCATAAATTCAATTTTTTTTCTTTCTATCCTAATAAAATTCCAGCCACTCAAATATGGTTTTATAAATAATGTAATAATGAAATGTGATAAATAAAATATTTAACTTGGAACAATTAATACATAAAAAATCTTAAAACATTGATCTAGATATAATCCCGTTAATTACACCATTCAATCCCAATATTATGGTGTACGATGCTATTACATTTTTGGGTGGTTGGGTGAACATTCATTATGTAATGTTCTTAATAAGAATTAAATTATCATACAAAACAATAATATAATGGTATTTATATTGAATCTCATCCGAGGCATGGTCAATTTAAATTGGAAGTGATTCCATTTCCCATGTAACATCTGATAAATTGGGATCATAAGTTACAATACAATAGGTAGAGTCATTTTATTCATCCTATTGCATAAATTTTATTACTCAATAACCCATAATATATACAAATCATGACATTCATGGAATAATTTAAATTAAATAAATCATAATGATTCATATTGTACTTGTATATCTAAAATGCTAAATTTTATAAATGTCAATAATAATAAAATTTGGGAAACTATTTTCTATTAATATATTTTTTACAATTGAATTTATTAATTCAATATATAATTTCATGTATAAAATTTAATGTCATTCAAGAATGATATGGTGAACCTATGTCATATTTAAATGGTGATATACCCTAATATCCCCTTATGGCTTTGAAACATCTTCCCTCAATTTCATACATTATACATCACACATAACTAATACAGGAGGGTCTCATACATCCATATAAATCAATTAATACACATAAATTTTAGAGGATTCATGGGTTTTATTTGTACTATACAGGAAATGTTTCAATCCCTACTTCATCAGTACTTGTTTTTGTTACTTAGCCACTTACTTTAGACAAATTGAGTTAGTTAATATTGAAATTTATATATTTTGACTTGACTAAAACAAGGTATATTGATTAAATGTTTTCTCACTATATATATATTGTTTATAATGGACAATAAAATACATTTATCTCACCTTTTGTCAAATATACTTGATGAATATAATTTATTTTTTATTTTTTTCAATAAAATTAAATTGGATTTTTATTGAGTTCTTAAGGTTTTGTTGTTTTATTGGGATGATGGTACTAGTCCTTTATGGAGCATTGATGATTTGATGGTCACTATTTCGAGGTGATGAGTTTTACTAGTGATTATTTAGGAAATAATAACAAATTTCTATATATTTTTCATTAATTATAAATTGTTATATTTTTTGGTAATTAATTATAAATCATAAAAATTTATGATTGAAAAAAATATATTGAGATAGGTAAAAGAGTGGTTTGGAAATGGATGATATACATAGATATGATTGGGGCAGTGTTTCTATAGTTTCCTACTGTGAAATTTGTTTCATATAAGTTCGGTGGTCCCATGATCATATGATCACGTAGTGAATCTATGTTCATTTACATCCTTCTAAAACATTGTAAAACTAACTTATTTTATGAATAAACCAAATATAATAACTATTTTATCTTAATATTGATTGAATTAAATAATTTAATCCATTTTAAATAGGAAAATATTACTTTTTTTTACAATGTGGGAGTTGCTGATTTGGATATCCTATAGTTAAATTCAAGAAAACAATGAAAAATGTATTATATATGAAGAACACATGTTGACTAAAATTCATACTAATACAATCTAGGGATATAAATTGGATAAAAAATTTATGGATAATGAAAAATAAGGTTTAAATCAATTCTATATGATAAAAAGAATTTCAATTAGTCTCTTATGAGTTCCAAAGTGTGCCGTCATTGGATAGAATCTACATTGTTCAAAACCATGATATCACATTCATAATTAAGATATACCATGTGTTGAAATAATAAACATGATACCAAATTCTCTATGGATATAGACAATAAGTGGGGCCACAATTTTTTGGGTTTTTACAATCAAATACAATAAATTTTTGACTCCCATAACCACACCCCAATTGGTTTCTTGAAATATGGGTTTCTAAAATTACATTCCATATTTCCTATAAATTAGTATCTTTGGCACCCCATTGGTATGTTCATCCAAGGTGAAATCTATGAAATATAGACCATCGAAAGGAGTCCCCAAATCATCCTAAATGTTTTGGAGTCCCATATACTCATAGGGTAATATTGGATAAAGCATGATATCCACATGTGCCTCCTCCTACTATTGAAGGGGATCTAAATAGTGGAAATTCTTATCAAGAGAGTGACATTAATACATTTTTAGTTTGTTTCTGGACAAATTATTGTGATAATATTTTGTTAGTTATTTTTTGGAACATATATTTAGGATATATATTATGATTCTTTTCATTTTAATACATTATTTTTTATTATTATGTGAAACACATTTCATTTCATCCTCAATTGGGTTGAAATATCAAAATGGAATATTTTGTTTGTTGGATTAGACAAAAAAATAATACATTTTCACAATTACATGAATGAGTTTCCAATATTCTCTGGTATACATAATTAAATTATTGCGGTCCAAAAAATTAAAACATGATCATATCATGGATTGAATCATTTTTTTCATTTTAAAATCCATGAAGGGAATTAATAGCTTTATTACCATAAAAATGATTGCATTACGATAAGTGTAATTTTCATGGAAATTAAATAATAGGTTTTTTGAACTAATATTGATAGGACCTCCTTTAGTGATTATTATAAAAAAGGATATTTATTTTTCATGTATTAAACACATTAATGAAGTCAAATTTTTCATAATATTTTATTAAATCCCAATTTGTTTTACAACAGTTTTTTAGAGACACACATTTTTAATTAGAAAGTCTCATTGAAAGATAACTCACTTTAGAACCAATCAAATAAATATACATTATAAAAAATAATTAAATTTATATTCCATGATAATTCTATCAAAAAATTTCATATTTGACTGGAATATATTTAGATTTCATTGTGTGTTTTTATACTAACATTTTGTATTTTGTAACAATATGAGTTTTTCATTTATAAAATTACATTTTTTAGTTATTGTCAAAAATAATCATTTGTAGTCCTAATTAATGATGAAATATTAAATTTGGGATCTAATTTCATTCAAATAAATGAATAGGATATTATTTAATTGACACAATGAATCAATGAATGATCCTTGGATGGAAGATGAAGAAAATAACCATACTCTTTTAAATCCTTGTTCTTCTAATGAAATAAATATCAATTGTAAAATAAATATACATAATAGAGATGAAGATAATTTTAAATTAGAATAAATAACATATCCTTTTGTAGGAATCAAATCCACATACATTCAAATAAAAGGTGATAATCCTAACATTCTAGAAAAAGTGACACACACTAATATATTTACAAAATATCCTGGAACATATGAATAATACAATCAAAAAAATAGATTTTATTTCCATAAAATAAATTCATTATTGTATCATGCTAATATGATTGAGGAATTTTTTATTATTAGGTTATTCCCATTATATTTAGTACAAAATTCATAAAACTAGTTATAATATGATATCTCACCAATTAGAGGTTGTTCATTCCTTAGACAACATTATATTGAAAAAGAAATCAATCATCTCGAATTATTAATTTGAGGATATAATTTTTTGGAATTAGGCATACAATTGGGTATGATATTATCGAAATATATTATGTGTGTATAAATATTTCGTAAATACATCCACACCACAAAATAAGAATGAAACAATTAATAAAATATATATATGGCTGTTTAAATACTATTTATCTATCAGGATTGATACTTTTATAGGTGGTGACAAGGTTGATAAAAAACTATTTTGTAGAAGGTCTATCATAAAAAAGATGACACAAAACGCTCAAAAATAATTGTATACATCCTTGTGTAGCCATTAAAAGTGTCAATGAAGTTAAAAGTTAATAATTTCAAAACAATGTAGACATGAACTTCAAATAGATAATAATCATACTCAATAAGAATTATCATTCAAAATGGAAAACCCGTCGTCCTATAATTTATTTTTTATCTAATTATTTGAATATGGATATTTCTAAAAATTTCATATACTTAGAGAATATTATAATATTTATAAAGAAATTATCCATTTCCTCCCATAATTAAACACCCAATTATTTATGAACCATAAAATCCATCACATGTGTTTGTTGAAATGAAACTAATATTATAAGTAATGTGTATTGAAACAAACATAAACAATCTTCGAACCATATGTGGTAGAGAAGTCATCCTCCACCGATACCCATAAATCCTCAACCAACACAATGGAATTTCCAAAAACTCCTTCCAATAACTAATCCCATAAATGACAATGTGATTCAATTCAGAAATATATTCAAATAATCCTTTATTCAAAGAAACCTCCCAACCAACCATACAAAACACAAAAAATAAATTTGACCAAATACATATCTTGAGAGTGAAATCCAATGTGCATGGCCTAGATAACTAAAATACCAACATGTTACATATACCAAGGTAAAAGGTAATATATTGAGTATAATATTTCTTAGTGTTAATGAGAATTTCCATTATACTAATTCTATACATTATCTATTTCCTCCACTTATTTACTCCCATTCTCTATAATAAAATGATTAATGTTTGGAAAATTAACACAAAAGGGTAAAAAAGTTTTCAATGATGTTACCCCTGAACAATCCATTCCTATTCCCATACATTTAACACTCTAAAATCCATGTAATATATACATAATTAAATTTATATAGATATCCTAGATAACTTTACAATTTTGAAAAAAACATTCCTCTCATGTATTCAGTTAAACAAATTCATCCCTCTAACAAATTTAATAATGATCATTCCCCACATAGACTGAGGTTAAAGGGAATGAAAGATTCAACCATAGATTGAATTATATAAAACTTAATAAATATGTGAGGCCAATGAATTAATGGATATTTTTTCTTATATGATACGCATCAGCCTATGGGATACAATCATTTATAATGAAATTATTGATTTATGAGCATCGATTAATGTGATCCCTCATTCATTGTATAATTCTCTATACATTCCAATTACTTATATAACCAAAATAATTGTTAAACATAATATCTACAGTGTAAAACACTAAATAATAGTCATTTTGGATATATTTATGAGAGAGAAGATTCTTATCTTCCATGTGGACTTATATTTTCTTGAGATGGAAGATTCCAAAATCTATATACATTACCCTCTCATACATGGGGAAACATTACATAAAAAAATACAACCATGATTGTTAGCAATGCTATAATATTTATTGTGTTTTGTGGATAAAATGTTTGTTTAAATATCCATGATACTATAAAAAAATGTAAATTAGAACTCCACTATTACTATATATTTTATGGAAGTATTCTCTAATGAAACCTGAAAATGATTTCACTCATAAAAACATACTATGATTCAATTAAAATATATTAACACATCAATGATTTGGGTTGTGATCCTTCTATATTTTTTTTTGATTTTTTAATATTTCATTTTTTTATTTATATTACTAGTGTGTTCATTATGATGTTCCAAAGAAGATTGATGATTATTGAATTCAAATTTTTATTTAATCTCCTTTATTAGAGAATAAACATGAGTAGATATATAGCTTCATAGTCCTCACTCACCCTAAATCCCATCACATAATACAAAACAACTTATATTGAAATAAAAATAACATTCATATAATTTAAAATAATATAATTTTGTGGATTTTGATATATTTTCCATCATTGTTGATTATAACTTCCATCAAAGTCATTAATCATAAATAATTGACCATTTCCTATTTTAAAAAGCTGATAGTTTGGAAATTGTATGATATTGTTAGGATTGATCCATACATTTTTTTCCATCGAATACATTTAGATGATGTAGATAAAAATGATATCTTTACTTTATTAATAAAATGAATCTTTGACCCGAAACTTTTTTCAATATAGTTTTAATATAACCCTAAAAAATGTGTTAAAATTGGATGATAGTAAATTACTAGCTACTCGGAACATATATCTCATATCTTATAGAAAACTTGTTATCATAATAAAAAAATCGATACTAAAATAGTTATAATTGTTGTTCGAAATTATGGAATTGATGTTGATCCATCATGTGTCGAAAAATGTTGGAAAGTTTATATTAACAATAATCGACTTAATAAATCCATGTTAATGGACCACATTCCTCTATCATTAATTCAAAAAATGTATAATGATAGGATGTTATGTCCCATTATTTTTCCCTTGATGGTTACTTTTATTAATTTAAAATCCATATGGCCCCTAAAGATCACTAAAATCTAACAATTCCAAACAATTTGAAATTTTTTAATACATGGGGATTACATTTGGTATCGATATTAAATTAGGAACTTTTTATAGTTGAATGATAATAACATATTAGAATAACATTACTATTTTATGGAAGTATTAATTGATAAGTTCATAGTTTATAGTTATACCATTAATGATTTCGTGAAGACAGAGGTCCTTTAAATTGTTGTTTCATTGAAAGAGGTCTCATAATTATTAGTGACATGTTCCATTAAAAGGATACAATTGGGATTTTTCGTTTCCATGATATTTCAAAAAAATGATATTCATGTTTATAAATAAAATGAATCAATAATATCATAAATTCTATTTTGAAAAAAAAATGTTCATGAAGAGAGATATTTTTTTATTCATGCTAGTTTTACATATAATTAATTAAATTAAATATTACGATAACACATAAATTCAATTGATTATTATAAAAATATTATATTTTTGTTTGGATATAATATTATATAGTTTATTTAATTCAACTAAAAATATTTTGAAAAAACGGATAATCATCCAAAAATAATTTGTATTCTCCCCATTGAAATTATTTTTGAATGCACTAAATGTAAATATTGGGTGTCTTCATCATAGAGGGTTGACAGATATATTCATTTCATTAAATATGACCTATATACACTGGAACCTACACAAAAAACTAAATTATAATTGAAAAAGACATATTTTTTTAATTTTCACTTTAGAAACATTTCAGTATTATCTAACTGGAAAAAAAGTCAATGGGTAATCTTATCAAACATCACATCAGTTCTCCTTAGAAAATATCAATTTAATTCCTACCTCATATTGATGATTATAATTATCTAGTATTATAGAATAAATTTGTTAAATAATAAAGTATTGTATAATGTATTAAATGGCTATATTATTATCATATTCACAACATTTGGAAACCATCTTAAATCATCCATTCACATTAGAGAATTATTCCATAATTATCATCTTTGTAGTTTTGTATATAAAAACACATGGTATGCATATATTTATAATTTTTCAGAATAATATAAAATAATTATAGTTTTTATAACCTCACAATCCAAGAATTTGAATCATGATTCACAAGTGTACACTTTTTATGATCCATAGATGTGGAAATATTTGGGTTACAAGGTTTTTCTTTGGTTTTCCCCTAACTATGAGTTTAAAAATGTTTTTAGATTCATCCCAACATTAGATTGTGGCGGTGGCATTGGATCTTATCATATCGTTTTAAATTATCCAAACCCTAGACATTTTCTAACATTATTTTTTATAGATTAGCATCAATATTTAATATCAGGAACATGATGCCAATTTTTAGGAAATCTCATCAAGGTTAATAAAATTCACTAATAATTATGGTTATTTTGTAAGATCTGTAATACACTATTCATTGCAACAAAGTGAATTAGAAAAATTAAATTTGAATTGTTTAAATATTCTCAGTTTTTTACTATATTACCTATTGTCTATAAAAATGTAATCACGAACCAATCACTATCAAATAGTTGTTCATTTTTTGAGAATACATATTTTAATTAGGTTTGGTTTTCTAATAATAGTTATTAGAACTAGGTGCTCAAACTTTTATAATTTATATATGAAAATATATCACTAATGGTATGGGGTATTAAATAATATCATTACTACATATTACCACCATACAAACAGAAAAGGTCAATTTTCTGAACCAAGAAGAAAATTTAGTCATGGAAAAATGTTATATCCCAATATGAGTTATTAGACTTTATCCCTAGATAATTCGCTTTTGGCATTCCATACATCTTATAAAACCAAAATAAGAATGATGTCATATATGATTACTTTATAACATACTTTCACATCTGTGTGGATATTTATAAATGTGCATATTGGGTTGTTAAAAGATGAAACATGAAAAATATTAGATGAATGTTTGCATAAGAAGATACAGATTCCTGAGATGAAGGAAGTAAAATGAGAGTAATAAGATAACTCTCTTATATATATGGAGTGAAAAAAGGATTCCCATAAGAAACAAATCTTTTATTGTGAAATGAATTTTTTGTATAAGGTAGTAATTTTAAATAAAATGATAATTTTTCACATTAGTATCTTTTCATCCCATTAGTTATTCCCATACATTATTGATAATGACTATTTAATTTTCATTTTGTATTTTCAGAATGGAAAAACCTAACTACCATTAAATGTGATTGGGAAGTGGTCAATTTACGTTCTGTAACCCCTTTAATTGTCTCTAATAGAGGAACTGTAGATTCAAGATGAAACATTAAAGTGACACCTATGTGGTTGTATCCTACATCCCAAAAATCATTTTTACTATAGTGAGGACACATCAAATTCGAGGGGGGGACACTAATAGGATAGTTATAATTTTATGATTATTTATTTTTTATATATTTGCTTTATTTTATGGTTTTATAACACCCCCCATTGATCATGTTTGTGCTATAATACTATTTTTTTACTGATATGTAATCATGTAAATTATGTAAATGAAAGATGATTTTACTAATTTAATGTTGTTTTAACGATTACAGAATGTTTTTTAATAATATTCAATTTTACTTGTTGAGAAAAATGGTTGAATCAATGTGAAACCATTATTATTATTGATAACCTCTATGTTAGTAGTTTATATAATATAATATTATATAAAATCTCCAAGCATCATTTAACCAACCCATGGAGTGTGAATATATAATACTTAATAGAATGTAAATATAAGTGATGATATAAATTTTTAGCATTACAAAATTATTTTTTAATACATTATTTTCTAATCTAGTCAGTTTTACTACTATATCATATTTACCAATACATATATACCTATTATCCAACTATTTGAAACCCTAAAATACAAATAAAAAATAAAAAAAATTCAAAATAAATAACATGGGGATTGATGAAATGTAAAACCTGTGTGTATATCATGTTCAAATGAGTATGAACGAACTTTTGGGAATGCCTATGTGATAGGATATTGATATTTGATTAAAAGTTTTGTATGCCATTTTCATTTTATTGAATTATTTATGATTATTATTTTAAAAATAAAATATATTTACTAAATATAATATTGAAGGAATATGTTGACTTGGTTTTCACACACACACATGGAGAGTGGGTGTCATGGATGACTTTGGATTTCATTATTAATAATTGTTTCAAACATCACCTTTAATTTCATTCTTATAAAATTAATAAGACATTATATTCCATTATTACTGAAAACAAATCCATTGTGTGGTTTCATCTATGATCACATTACTATAATGAATTAAATATTTTGAGAGTAGAAAATCTATATGATTTTGGGAATATCAACATGAATATTTTTATTGAAATGTAACATTCCCCAAGACTAAATGTTTTTAGGTTTCAATGTGTGATTGAATTAGGATTCACAATTAATTTCCGTGATTTTAAAATAGTGGTTAACATAGATTTTATTGAAAAATAAAATTATAATAGAATATTAGACAACAATTTTAATATTTTGTTATTTTTTTTATCTTTTATAGAATGAAAATATTAATTTCTCTAATTATTAAATTCTATGAAGTGGTTATTTAGATACACCATGTTGGAATTAATGAAAAACGGAAAAATCTATGTATTATCCAACGATTATATGTTTACTAAAATTAATTATTCCTCTTATTAATTTATCGAACTTAGAAGAAAATTGATAGATTAATTAAAAATCATATACGATGCATACATGTATCTAAAATTAATATAAATAAAACTCATCCATATGAAGCCAAAAATGTGGAATTATTTGATAAAATATTCACAATTTGTAGTCTCTTGGTCACTTCAATAATTCATCCATATCACATTATGAATGCCTCCAAATGATTATAACATTTAGTATTAGATATTAAAGAGGTGTATGAACATTTTTTCATGATTCGTCTATTATGAGATAAAGAATTTGGTTCTAACAAAACCACGGTCAAATTACTATATCAAAATATGGATTCCCAAAATGACCTTAAACATTACCAATAAATATGGACCATGGGAACATCTTTTTTAATTTCATATAGGAGAAATGATTGAAAGTTTTGAACACCTAAATTTGTTTTATAATATCCAATATGTTCTAGAGTCCCCTTTACTCAAAGGTACAAAAGGATGAAGGTGAATTTAAATCTAAACCTCCTCCTCCTTTTGATGGTGATATATATAGTGTACGTTGATTTTGAGGGAGATACACGCAAATGGATAGTGATCATGAACATATTGTTCTATTTGGTTGGTTTAATTTTTATTTTGATTAATTTTTGTTATAAATTAAAATGATTCACTATTGAATGCATTATTTGACTATAAGTAATTGAAAATAAATTCATTTCAATGCTAAGAGGGTTGATATTTTATATAGAAATATTTGGTTTTTCATTTAAAAAATGTAATAATCCATTATAAAACTCATATAAATGATTTTTCAATATGATTTTGAAAGCCTCATTATATTATTGAGTTCTAATAATTTGTTACATGATTAATGTGTGACGGTTTGGTTCGTTTTTAATTTTCCAAATATATTTTAGGTGGATAAATATCTTGATCTAAATCCACTAATGTATTCTATTTAGCCATGTTTAATTTAAATAATAATTAATTTAAATATGGTATATAGAACATTAAATAACCTCATTCACTAATTATACATAAAAGTGGAATCTTTTTTAAAATTTTAATCTATTTAATTGAGTAATTTTATTTATAAAATGGGTTTTAACCCCTCCCCCACGACTTGTTTTCAAATATGTTCACATTAATACCCCAATAATCCTTGAAATATTTCCTAGGGTCTTCCAGAGAATATAAATCATCATTAAAAACATAATAAATTTGATGTGTCAGAATATTGTTTTCAACATACCCATAATGTAAATATATATTATTTATTTACATTTATTATGTTGTTTCTCCAATAAGGGATTCTTTTTTTTATTTTATAATTAATTGATTCCTTACAATGATTTTCATTGAAATATAAAATGGTCCAAGAGATGAGATTATTCCTTGTATAATAGCATGATTCCTCACCCATCGATGGATGCTGATAAAATTATAGATGTATAACATTATAAATTTTAATGTATAGGGTTTTGAATTAAATAAAATAACATATAAAATTTTTACCGACCATGTTGATAGGATCCCTCATTGACCACCAGGTATTAGAGTGTTATTACCTATGATGGATAGTATGGGGACTGACACTATGGGAACCATATGATGTCTTAAATCAATCAACCTTATTGATTATTCATATTATATTGGGATTTTATTACATAGATATGAAATAATATATGTATAATATACATTAGACTTGTGGCATAACTGAGTTGTGAACTCATATGATATTATATGGGATTTTTTATTTCAATTAAGTTACATTCTTATGATGATTATTTGGTGACAAAATTTTGTCCAAGAGGTGATCGTTTTATTGATGTGGGATTTTTTCCTCACATTTTTAAATTTATGAAAATAAATATGTTTTAATATAGATGAAACCATTAGGGGTGTCTTTATTTTTTTGATATTTAGGGGACCATGGGGGATTCCATTTTTGCTTTTTATACCACTATGAAGGTCCGTGAGATAATGTGTCATCGTGATTGTGGGTGTAACTATGAAACATGAATTAGTGATGTGATACTTTAAATGATTTAGTGATAATTATTTGTAATTATTATTGGATGAAGAACATGGATGTGTGAAATGGGATTAGATTTCTAACAAAAACATATTATTATTGCAAGTGTTATAGGATATTTGGGGAGAGAAACACTAATATTCTGATTGTATGTTTATTTCAATTTTGGTTACTAAGAAATTTTCCATCATAATAAATGAATTCCTAATGATGTTAACATATGAAATTTTCATTAAGGATAATAATATTAAATATATATGAAGGGGTCAAATTATCTGACCTATGAGCTTGATAGTAAATAATATATTGTATTGTTCAAATGTGCTCATCTGTGATTCGAATATTATAAAAAAATCTTTGGAAACTAAGTTTTTATTTTTCCCATATGACAATATATAATTCCAAATAATAATATATTCATCCATGAAATTAATATCTTAAAATAGTTTTTTCCTCATTGGAATTAATTTTCATCATGATGCTACTATAGTATTTCAAAATAATCTTTCCGAGTAATCAAATTATGGACAAATAATAAAGGATTTTCATTTATTTTTTTATGGGACATGAATAGAAGAAATAGTTCTGTTATAAAGGGTAGTTTTTATGGCCATGTATATTCAATCATCAGAGACTAGGATGAGAAATGAAATTATTCTTTAAGGTAATCTGAAATTATTTTATATTATTTAGTTGGTTTAATATAATTTTATTATCTCATGGTGTGCTCAGTCATGGTATGCTATGGTGTACATGAGTTTGTCTAATAATTTCATTCTTCATTACAATTTCATAGAATTTTTGGGTTTATTTAAACATTTTATATTTCTTTAATATTTCCCTTAATACATTTTCATTTATATACGCAACTATTTATACCCCGATAAAGAGGTATCGTTTCCCAATAGTAACACACTAGATCCCTGCATCTAGTCAACATCCTTTGGCATATTGATAGGAAATCCTATAGATCGAGTGAGGATTTTTGGCTCATGAAATGATAAATGGATATATAATGGTGGAGTACATTATATATAACCCTTGATTTTTTAGTATATGGATTTGAATAAATCAATAATATCATATTCCTTCTTCTTTAGTGTTTCATAAGAGGAAACTCATGATAGAGTGTTATAAATTAATTTATATTTATTATATTATATAGTTTTGAGTTAGGAATCAGTGAGGTTTTTTCATGTTTGGTTGGAAAAAAAATTAATTTAACCATAATACATGATGTTGGATGGGAAATATCATGGAAAAATAAAAATAGTGACCCTTGTGAATGATATCTTAAAACAAATTATAGTCTGAACAAATATTGAAATAGTAATCATAACCCCATGTTATTCGGCATAAATACCAAGATAGCCAAATAAGTATGTTTATGATAGGGAAAACTTTTTTTGGGATGAAAAGTTTTGAATGGTACATTAATAATTTTCATTAATTTTTTTTGAATCCATTTTTAGTGTTATTATTTTTTGATATATTAATTATAATGAGTTTTTCATTACATATTTATATATATAACTTATATATTAAAAATTCCATAAAAATATGAATTTATATTTTTATATTTATAAAATTTCATATATAGTTTTATTATTAAATTTTTACTCAATATTAATTAAAAATCATGTCACATCATGACTAGAATTTGATTCATTTTTAATTATTATAGTTTTATGAAAATTTGATTTCATTAATAAGTAATCATGACTAAATTATAATAATTTCAATGTATATCATTCTAGTAGAATATTGTTAATTCTTACCTATGATAACAAAAAAAATTATACTAATATAATTTTTTGAAATTATTATTCATGTTATGAATTTTATAGTTTTATATATTTTCTATTATAATATGTTAAACTGCTATACTGTTATTTCGATGGTGTTATTTTTTTATTTTAATTATAGAATCAATTTCTTACAGGGCATGATATTGTAATAAAATATAACTTCATAACTTGTGTGTATTAATGAAATATTTCGAGACATGATAATTATTGATTATACTTATTGAGATTAATGTTTCCTTATTTAAAAAAATTAGTAGTGTGATATATAATAACATGTTAGGTATAGTGACCGTGAATATTTTTGTGGATTAATATAAGTTATTTATTATAAAATAATTAAAAAAAGTTAATATATTAATAGGTATCCATTATATGATTATATATATGTTTTATATCTATCACATGATTTTCATTCCATTATTATTTTTTATTATATTGATTAATATATTATGACTCATGAATGATAGAAATATATATTATATTTCATGAATTAACAACACACCAATAAATTGATTAATAAATTATTATGAACATAGTATTGATACACTATAGTTATTTTGTAATCATCTAAAATTTCGAAACATGCTTATCAAAAATAGATGTGAACCTAAAATGTTTTTTAATCTTATCCATCCATATTTATCCCTTATCTTGACTGTTTAATTATTTTCATGCAATGTTGATTAAATGATTATTAAAAATGACAAATATTTTTTTAGTTGTTTTTATTTATATTTTTTTATTAAATTCAAAAATATATAGTTTTTATTGATATTGATGGATGTATTTAGGGTGAAATCATTGGGATGATATAAATGTTGTGGATTGAGTTGAGGTTGAAATGATGGTCATCTTGAGATAGATGATGTGGTCCTTTTTAAGTTGTTCATGTGATAATTGGTGTTTATTTATATGTTTGATGAAATTTTATATTTCATAATGATGAATTCTTGATTACTTATATAAGAATGATTAATTTCATATTTTGATAGAACATATCCATTTTCATATTACTATATGTATAATTACTGTGCTAATTGATTATTTTCATTATAATTGACCATAGACAGGCCGTGTAGTTATTTAATGTTGGAACCTATTTTTTTCTTGACTATAAGGTTCCAATTACTCGAACACAGTTTATATTATTTATTCCATTTTCTTAACGCAGTCATATGGTTTTAAAACAATGATATTATATCCAAACAACTTCATGATTTTGAGAAAGTGAGGAAGAATGTGAGATATGGGAATGAATATTTTATAATGTTCCAGTTAAATGGTTTTTCCATTTTCATTTTGGAACCTATAGTCACATTGATGAAGAATTTTTATAAGATATTAATATTCCTTTTTATCTTTTTAGGACAATAAATTTATTATAATTTTCACTATATATTTTATGTATAATATCAAATAAGGATAGTTGATGATGATGAACGATATTTAAGATGATATTACTATGTCAGAATAATATATAATATTCATAAATATTTTAATATTACCTTTATTGATAGATGTTACTTTTTTTTCTGTCTCTAAGAACAATGTAAAATGATTTAGGAAACCATATTGAGTTAGATCATGGTTTTGTGCCCTTAGTCTGATTAGATGGATATTTTATATATCTGGTGAGAAGATATGGTTATGTTACAATGATATGGGTAAAACCCATACTTTTAACTCAAGAGATATATTAATTCTGAGTACATAGTGGGTATCAATAAATATTTTGGGGGATATGGTAAACCCTATAGATTTTTAGTGAATTTTTCAAATTATCATCTTATCTCTAAATTCATTTTATGTTTATGCCTTTTATAATTTTATGAATTTATTAAATTCCTATGGTGGTGCATATGTTAAATCAAATTTAATGATACAGAATCATATGACATAATCATTTATATGAGAATATTTTTTTTTATCCAATATATTTATTCTTATGGAAATGAATTATTTTATAACAATCTCATACAGGTTCATTTTTTCAAAATCCCCCATTTTTGATAATCTCTTATTCTGAGGGTGTATTAAGGGATTAAATAGTACTTAAAAATGAGTGTTTTTGGTTTTGGAAATACGTGGATTGATCTTTCCATAATGATGGGGATGGAGGGTGCCATAGTAGAACCCATTATGGATCATTGTGAATTATTAGATTCCTTATTGTAATAAAATTATTTTCTAATGTGATATGTATTGAAAAGGTCTAGAAGAGAGTGAAGATATATAAATATTGTCATGAGTAGTAAATAAAAATGTTTTTATATATCATATCTAAGACACTAACCATTTTATATTTGGTTTATTTGATTTTTAGTGAGATGTTGGATTTAGATCACAGTATTAATTTAGAATTTAATGCATGTTTCTATTCGATCACTACTGTTGTTATTATAAAAGTTAGTATATGTATTGGAGTTTATTTTAGGGAAACTACATGAAAATACTATAATTGAATATATGTGTATGATTAACTCCTAAAATATTGACAAAGAAATGAGTATTCTATTTTATTATAAATATAAACTGATTTTCAAACTGAATTGTTGATGTGGCCAGGGCACAAATGCACCAACTCCTAATCACTACAAAAGGGTCATTTGATCATTGATTATATCATCACCAAGATGGATATGGAGTGGGTCTAGGACTGAACAAAAATATAGACAGACCCATGTGATACTCTTTTAATGGTCATATAGAATTAATAAACCACCATAAATGATATATTTCTTAGATATATTAGGGGAATAGAATCATAATTATGTGATAAAAAATCATCAATTAGCCTTGAGAGAACTAATTAAGTTAGAGGATCAACCAAGAATGACATTATCAAATTCCATGTATCATAATTTAACTTGAAGTCATAATTACTGTTGGAATATTTGGATTGATCTTTCCTATTCATATATATTATTGAATTGTGAAATTATAGAATTTAAATTTTTTTGATTAATTCTAATTAAAATAATAAATGCGAAACACTCATTTTCAAATTATTATGTTGTTAATAATAATAATAAATTTATATCAATTCAATAAAATTTAGATAATTTTTAATGAATAATATAAGATGTAAAATCACCAAAATGAATAAATAATTTCTAATTTAATAGTTCATTTCTAATATATAACATTTGAAATCCATAATGGGCGTCCAAATCCCTTTTTTCTAGTAAAATAGTTTTCGAATAATAATTGTTTTGATTTTAATATAATCACATAATACTAAGATATTAGATTAGAATAAAAATTATATATTTATTTTATCATAAAATGTTTTGTTACAACTCAAATGATATATTTTTAATAAAAAACTCATTCACATTGTGATAATAATGATTCCTATATTAAATATAAAATTATAATATCAAAATAATTAATCATATAAAATATCTAAAATGTTTAAAAAATTTATAGAATTACATGGATGTTAAATTATAGAAAAATAACCCCAAAAAATAAATAATCTTATATAATTTGAGCCACTGAACTATGAAAAATGTTTGGAAATTAATAAAATATTTGCGTTGTTTTCAAAAGTTCCATTTTCATATTTTTTAAAATAGGATCACTTGAACCCATAAAAACATAGAACTAAATTTCAAATTAAAATTAAAAAAAATTCCTTTACACATGATATATATATTCATATCATTAAAAACATAAAACCCTAGTCACTCATATCGATTCTTAAGAACTTAATTTCAATGGATCTTCCATGTGAAAAACCATGTCACCAACATATGTATTATCTTATTTTAAGAATATAATCAATATCATATCATTAAACATGTCATATAACCATGATAATATGATGAAATAAGTAAAATTATAATTCTGATATGTTGATAAATTTGTTCATCAACACTTGTTTATTTATTTTCATCCATCTTGAAAATCAAAAGGAAACTTATAGTGCATTTTGAGAAGTCTAAAATATATAATTAATATAAAAATCATAATCTACAAGAAAGGTAAATATTTAAAAAAAATTAAAAATAATCAATAAGAAGAAAATTATAAATAATATAGTATAAGTAATGATGATCAAATAATTTTATAGAAATAGTCAAATTTTATTGAATATTATTTATATATTTAATAACTAATTTAATATTCAAATTGATATTAATAATTAATATCCAAATGAGGTAATCCATAATATTTGGCATCATAAACCTTCCATCAACGCATAATTGAAATAAATATTACCTAAATGGGTAAACCCTTATCCAAATAACAATGTTGGTTTATATCAAGATATATATTGATGCATCACATGGATATATCGGGCTCTACTCGTAACATCAAATTTCTAATTCATTCCACATATTAAAGGTTTGGAATATAATAAAATTTGATATAGAAAATTTATGATATGAAATTATATTACAATAAAAACATTCAAAACCCAGAAAGAGTAATATGTTGAATGATATAAAGATAATATATCCATAGTCCAACTGATCATAAACCATCTGGATACCTAATTAGGAAGGAAAAATTATAAAAAATTACCATTGGGTTATACATGAAATAATGTTTTTTTCTTGGATTAAAAAAATACAATATATATTTTATTCAAAAAATCTCAATGAAAATATAATTTTCACATTGAAAATCATATTAACAGAATTTATATTATAATAAGATAAAATTTTTCAAAAAAAATTTACATTGTAAAATTTTATAAGATTATTAAAAAATAGTTGTCATGATGGTGGTTATGTTTTTTAATGATATATATATTAAAATATAAATTATATTGACATTTCAATATTACCAGTAAATAAATACAATATTTATAAAAATAAATCTATATATTGTTTTCTAAATTTTGTAAAAAATAATACTAAAATGGGTATATATTAACTTAATCAATTATATAAAAATATTTAAATATTCATGAAAATAGTTTTGTAAAATAATTATATAGATGTATAATTATTTTTTAACAAAAGAGAAATAAATTATTCCTTTACTAAAAAGATTAAAATATTTTATGTACAAAATATTGAAAAATGGTACTATTAAATTCAAACCTCTTGATTAAATTATAGAGAAGATAATATATTGGTGTTAATATATTAATGTAAAAAAATCCCCCCAACGGTGGCTTAAAAATAAATAGTCTCTAATAGTGATGAGAGTTTGAAATAAACACATACCTCTGTGGTAATATTTGAATTGAATGCCATGTAAAATTATAATCATTCAATGAAACATAACATCAAATGATGAATAAGATATTTTTTATATAACTATCAATGAGGAAGTATATACACCATATAAAAGGAATATGTAGTGAATATGAAATATGTCTCATTAAAGTAAAAGTGAGATGAGAATCCCATTCCATGTGTATATAAATTCAACATACATTATTAATAATACTATATAATATATATTAAACTATTTAAAATATCAACAATAATAGTAAATAAATGAATTATTCTATATAGTATTTACTAATGACCTTTTATTACACATTTATTAATAATTACGTGATAAAATTACATATCAGGTAATAACTGCTTCATTATTCATGAATGATTTCCTTCTATAGTTTTTGATATATTTAATTTTATAATCATTACATAATGTAAATAATATTAAAAATGATATAAATTACATATAAATTCCTATTATAATTTTTTATATAATTTCAGTAAATCACAATATGGAGATATGTGGTAAACTATTTATGGACATGGTAAGTCATATATAAGACTGGTCGTTGTTTCTATTTTTTCAATAATGATTGTAAAAATGGTAAATAACGGTTTAAATTTTTGGAACATTTATTATTTTAAATATAATATTTATATTCATTAAAAATATCCTTACTATCTTCTATTACAAAATAATATGACACACATTTCACATCACTTTGTTGATGTAGTATTCCACATCCACATAAGGGTAAAATTATTGCCTTCTAAAGAATTGGATAGTAATAAGTTAAATGAAATATTTTATTTAAATTATTATAAATATCCTTTAAATATCATATACATATTGTAAATCATTCATTATATTTGACCATGGGTGGGAGTTCTGGAAAATTAATTCTATTTGTTTGTTTTTCTATAGTCCTTTATATATAAGATCGACAGGTTCATTTCCAATTTGATGAAATATGAAACAGATATAAGTGATTCCATTAAAAATTACATTTTATTATATATATGACAATGGTTTTTGAAATTTTAACCTATATTTATAATATTTTTTGAGTTTTGTGGTGATTTTAAATAAAAACACATCGTGAGGAAAATTATCTCTTTTTCGGAAAACATATTTCGGGTTAAAGTTAAAGCCCTCATACATAATATTTATGACAAAAAATGGATTTAGGATGTGAGTATGGAGTTACAAAATATACATGTATAGTTATAATAAGAAAAAAAAACTTTTTTATTGAAATAGGGGATGATGGGGCCCTTTATAAGTATTGGAGAGGATAGGCAGGGGATTTTAGAATATAGATTGTGATCCCCACATTTTTCTGAAGACACAAGGATACAATAGTATATTAATACAATAATTTATCAATTAATGTGTAAATATTTCAATATAATATAATATGGAAAAATATATTTTCTATTTTAATCCTTAACAATTAACTTCAACCCCCGTAAACTAGTTTTAACCATAATTACAGTTAATAATTTTTTATGTTTATACTAATCATTATGACCCAAAAAATTGACCACATTTAAATATATTAATTATTCTAATTCAATGAATGAAAGAAATTTATTATAATTGTATTCAATTATGTGAAAATAATTATTTCAAAACAAACCCACAGATGGGATGAAATAGTAGTTTTCTAAAGGGAGAATCCACAGAATTATAGAATGTTTTATTACCACAAATAAAATATAACTTGATTATAATAATCAATGTTTTGTTTAATATAAAGTTAATATTATAATATTACATTTAAATTTTATTAATATCAAAATATTTTATTTTATTTTTCTTATTTTGAAGGAATTTTTAAATATAATCACTTATTTTTTACTAATATTTGAAAAGTTATTAAAATCATAAATTTTAAAAAATAAATAAATTATATTATACTTCATTCTAGTTGATTTCTATATTAATTTCATTTCATATCATAGTATTTCTAAACCATGAAAAATATAATTTTAACATAAGATTAAAAATAATGATAAGACCACATTTTAGATAACTATTGTTATTTAGAAATCATTTGTTTTCATTTAAAATTATTCATATATTTCTACAATGATTTTATAACAATTAAATTTATTATATAAATTTTTATACCATTTGATTTCCATAATATTGTTATAAATATTCATTAAAACCTCTTTAATGTTATTTCTATTAAAATATACTATATTACGGTATATTTAGACTTTGGGTTTCATTTTTCCCAAGATATAGAAGTTATTATATTTAGTGAAATATATTTTTTGGTTAAATTAATATATATTATTAATGTCACTAAGATATCCAACACAATGTTCTAATTTTTAAATCATTATTTGGTCTTTTCTACCCTCTTAAATAAAATTCTCCTGATAAATTTAATTTGGGTCATCATTAGACTAACCTTTGTTGAAAACCAACATCATAAAAAGGGAAGATAAATATTACTCTTATTAAGAGAGAAAGAGAAGTATGAATTCCAACTTTAGTAAAAAAAATAACATGGTTATAATGTAGGAAAATATAGAAATTGAAAATATAGACTTTTACGATAAGTCTAAATAATAATGTACAGTGATAACGGTCAATCATCAGAAGATATTGAAGGATTCAACACAAAACCATAAATACATTATATATATTTATGTAATATGATATAATTTTTATTCCATGATCCTTTCCCTATTATATATTTATTCTAATATATTTGTGATGGATTGAAATATAAAATATAATTATCATATTTTTTATTTCATAATAACAACTTTATCCTTTGCTTTTTTATCACCTTCCACATTATTTTTTACCCTATATCATGAATATAGAACACTTTTTTAATAATTAGTGAACTAAAAATAATATTTCAGTGATTATAATATCCAAAAAAATTTGATCAGTGTTTTTTATGTCACTAAACATATACAAAATCCAAGTGGTTGGAATTAGTTATCTAACAAAATAAATTAATTGCACAACCTCAAGAATGGTGAAAAAAATTAAAAATGTATTTATTTTTCATCAATAATATTAATATAATTCTTATAATGTATCCAAAAATATTATGTGTATCCCCAAAAATAACATTTGTCATAAAATTACATTACCAACATATGGGACTGTTATATGTGTTATTTTTTCAATGAAATCAAATAATCTAAATTATGTATTGTTACATTAACATTATCATTAATATTGACCATAAATGTTATCAATAGATTTATGATTATGCACATGAAATATAATGTAATTATTCCAAAAATAAAATTTTGGCTAAATCAAATTCCCACCCAATGGGTTGTATTGGAATAAATTCTCCCAAGAGATTCTCAATAATGAAAACCTACATAAACATCAAACCATAAAAGTGGTGATTAATTAATGTATCATATTATTTGAATTAAACTCATAAACCCATTATGGTAGGCATAACTACTATGTCAATGTTACATGAAGACACCTATTATTCCAAAATTGACACAATCCATGTATGTTTTAATATTATTATAAACAACATAACATTTGTAATATAAATCAATAACATAATTATTTAACCCAAATCCATAATCAATTTAATCATTTTAGTTATATATTACTAGTCGTAAAATAGTGACCAATAAACTGAATCTTATTATGAGTATTATTAATTTTATTTATGGGAAATTCATTTATATAATGCCTTAACTCATTAATTATAGAACAGTTATCAATATAGGATTATTTCATACCCTTTCATTCATGCACATGATGACTTATATTTCACAAAATGAACCAAACAACAACTCCGTTTATGTAACTACTATCACGACCCGTCCTCAGGGCTCGTGCCGTGACTACCCCATGCCCGACTTCCATAGGCCAGGGGCTGGCGACTATTACCAAAGGTTTAAATCCCTATAACTGGGAAGGCATTTCCTTTAAAAAAGTAAACTAAACACCATAGAGTACAAGAAGAAGTAAAACACTATATACAAAAGAAAGTGTTGGAAAGTAAATGGGAAAGAATACAAAACCAACTGAAAGTACAACTAAATTGAATGAAAGTACAACAGAAGAGACAACAGCAGGAAGAAAGGAAGCAGCTCCTGGGTCGTCATCCTCGGATCCTACCTGAAGGGTAGGTATAGATAGCACAGCTCCTGGATCGTCCACCACAGATCCTACCTTAAGGCTAGGTACGGATAGCCTCCACAACGCTCTTTCCCATCAACCTCTTCTGAGTATAGTCTCTCCGTGAAGTCCACCTCCTGATACTGACATGTCATGAGGTCCACCTCCGGGTATCGTCATGTCCTCGAACACTCGGCCTCGGTCAGCGATGCCCGTCATCGGCAACCAACACAACGAGGTGTGGGAATATCCCGTGAAGGGTTGAGTATACGATACTCAGTAAGGACCCTGATACCCTCAAGGTCTCATTAAATCCAACTAGGATAACCACAATGAAGGATCTCAACAGATAACCTTTACATAGGTATAAGCCCATACTTATACCTAAGTTATCAAGTAACCCATCTCAATCATGATGAAACATAGAGATTATGAAGTCAATAGATAACCACTACCCAGGTATATACAAATACATTTACCTAAGTTATCAAGTGACCCATCTCAATCATGAGGTAAACACAATGATCCTAGACTCAGCTGAAACCACGATTTTCATTATCGAAACCGTAACTGCTGAAGAGCCCCATCTATGGAGTGTACAGTGGTCCTGTCACGAATCTGAGGTACTGCTCACTAACTTAAGACTGCTGAGATACTCCTCCCGTCGATTACTACAGGCCAGCCACCCAAACACAATAGTGCTTCCCGCTGGGGTATGCCACCCAAACACAGTAGTGAACACCCCCTAATAGACTGAAAAGGTAATCTCTGGATGAGTACCGCGATTCTACACTGTCACACAGGTAGTGCTCCATCCGCCATGGGTCTGCACCCAACAAAGTAGTGCTATGTCCACTGGACTAGTCAACTCACTCCATGTCGAGTCGGTCAATCAGTCATCAGGTCTCAGCCGGCTACACGATCTCCGTACTCGGAATTCTCGTCTTCGGGAGGGTCTGCTCCACGAGCTAGAGGTCGATACTCCAAGTATCTCAAAGTCCCACGAAGAAGTATTTCAAAGGACAACCTCATCATAGGGGTCTCAATGCAACCGACGTCGCGTCAATCGGACACCCGGTCTGTGAGTTAGTAGCCTTTTCGTCCCAGGGGCCTGGTTGGTTTCGTGTGCGAACCAACCCGGATGTATCTCAAATTTACCTCAAACTCTCATAGGGTATACTCATTGGGACCGATTCTCAACAAGATCACCAACGCCGCTGATGGTTCATCAAACGAACGTCCAGTCTGAAAGTTATCAGCTTTTCTGTTCCAGGGGCCTGGTTGGATTTCGGGTCCAATCCAACCCGGCCATATTCCAACAGTGTCCAAAACTCAGGCGAAGTATACCAAAAGAACCATCTCATCAGTTGGAATCCAACAAAGTCGACGACACGTCAATCATACGTCCGGAGCTCAAGTTATAAGCGTTTCCGCTTCGAGGGACCGGTTGGATTCATTTTCGATCCAACCCAGTCGTACTTTAAATGACACCGGTTAACCAATCCGGTCACACCATTGCGATCCATACGGAAAAACACACGAGATGGACTACCCATTGGTCCAAAACGGATAGCCGATGAAAAAGTTGCATTTCACCGCGTCATGCGAGAACCGGGCCTCATGGGGATCACGCCTCAACTTCGACTTAAATATCCAAAATTAGTCTTGAAACATCCGTCGTAATTCCAGGGTCGCAACGTCGCAAACGGTTCATCATTCTGATACCGTATGAGAGAGATATGTCTGATACAAGATCCCGTAATAATAATAATATTATTATTATTCAGTGTTTCGTGGCCCCACACCATGAACTAGAATTTAGTATCCAATATTAGACATGAATCGACCATGTAATGACGGGATTATATCGCCACTGACAGCAAGCCAATCGGACGTCGCACGCATGAGTTATGGTGGGTCGAAGATTTAATAATATTATTAAATCTATTATTTTTCCGAGCGCTTCGAGTACCTGATCCAAACACCCGAAAAAGACATCCAATATTGGACTCATAAATTCCGTCTCGAAGTCAGGGTCACACTACCGCAGATGGTTCATGAAACCTAGGTCGCACGAAGAAGTTACGACATAAAAATTGTTCTATCAACAAAAGTAATAATAACAATATTTTATTATTATTATTGCTTATTTATTTGTTTTTCCATAACTCAAAATTCAATCAATGCATGGGAATTAATTTTCTACAAGCGGCTTCCATGTGGGCATTCATTTTCCATTTATTTTGTTTTTATTTTATATCCTTTCAATTCCATCTTCTCTCTCCAATCACATAACTTATTCATTCACAATTTCACGCCACCTCTCCTGCGAACCCCATCAGCCAACCTCTTGCACCTAATGCATTCACCAGAACCGTCGCGGATGCCTTTAGCTTGCCGCGCCGATGCTGTCTTCACCGTAAACCAAGATGCACCCACTCCCGCATCACCTGTTTCCTCACACGAATTCTCCCCACGACCTACACCAGTGTCCTCCGCCTTCCGCACTCCATTCCGAATTCGATTTAACTCGGAAAAAGGATTCGAACGCAAATTCATGATCCTCGGGTTGGGATCTTCGTGTCCATATTTCGCGCTTAGGGAAACATTGAGTTTTCAAAGTCAATAAATATTTGGACGCCTCCTTCCGCGAGCCAGTGATGCTTTGTTCCGAGCCAGAAAAATTAAACGATCGCATATTTTTGATCCTTTCGTCGAGGGTTTCGAATCCATATATTGTGCACAACAAAATATCGTGTTTCCAGCATCAATAAATATTTGGCATTGAAGAACACACAAAGAACATGTGAAAAATAAAAAAGAAAAAGGAGAATGGTTTATGTGTAGGACGATTCCCATGTTCATTTGGTCATCATCATCGTGAATTTAAGATATGATGAATCAATAAAACAAATACAATCATATATAAAAACCCTACCTCGAAAAGACGTTGCAGGTCGTCGAGTCATGGAAATCGAACGTCCTGGTAGAACGGTGTTGCAAAGAAGGAATAGAGAGTGACGGCTGTCGTTGGTGTTCGTCTCTTCCGTCGTTTTATAAGTGCACCCAAAGAAGAATCGATGTCTCCTCTCTTGTCGCAAGAAGAAGAGGATAGAGGGTGCGTCGTCGTTCCTCATGGAAGGGTGTGTCGTTCTTCGCCGGAGGTTTCGGTGTTCTTCACCGTTGGAGGAAAACCCCTCTTCCTTCACAAAGCTCTCTCTCAAGAGGGTTCTCCCTACTAAACAAAACCCAACCCTATTAAAATAAGAATCAACCTTATTTTAATTAATCTTCCAAGCCATTCAAAATTTGAATAACTTAATTCATTAATTGTGTAGGTTTCATTTATTAAACATGGAGTTGGAAAAAGTTAAAGTGAAAGAGGAAGATGGAAGAGGAAGAGTCACATAAGTTAAAGTGGAGTTACAAAATTAAAGAGGGAAGTGAGTTATGGGAGTTCAAGGGCGTTATGGGAAGATCAAGGGGGGTTAGGGCCTCGTGTGGGTCCCACCTACCACATATCCACACATGGGATGATGGGTGGTTGTGGGTCCCACCAACAACTTCCCATGGTAGAATTTAACTCCCTTGGTTAACAAAAATAAAATTGTTCCCAATTTAATTTATTTCTTCCTTAAATCCCAAAATTTAACTTCTTCTCCCAAGCAAACACACATATGGTAAAAGTCCTCTTAAGCAAATACCAGTGTTGCGAGTTCATCGGTGTCCTCAGATTTCAATTCCGAGTACCAGTTCAAAAGATAGAAAAACCCGCTCGTTCATTCACTAAATGTACCCATTGTGTTTACCTCTTGATTGAGATGGGTCACTTGATAACTTAGGTATATGTATGGGAATATACCTAAGTAGTGGTTATCTTTTGATTTAATAACCTTTGTGTTACCTCATGATTGATATCGGTTACCTGATAACTTAGGTATAAGTATAGACTTATACATAAGTATGTTTTATCTGTTGAGATCTTTCTTTGTGGTTATGCTTGTTGGATTTAATGAGACCTTTAGGGTCTCGGGGCCCCTACTGAGTATCATTATACACACCCCTACACGGGTTATGCCAGCACCTTGTTGTGTTGAATGAAGATGACTGACATAGCTGATAGAGACCGAGTGTACAAAGACTGGATGGTACCCAGAGGTGGAACTAACGATGAGTTAGTACCCTGAGGTGGATTACATAATGAGACGGTACTCGGAGGAGGTTGGTGGTGAGAGCGTTGAGGATGCTATTTGTACCAACCATTCAGGTAGGATCCGAGGTGGACGTCCTAGGAACTGATTCTATTCTTAGCTGTTTGACTTTTTTGTTGTACTTTTGTTCAGTTGTAGCTGTACTTTTTAGTTGGGTTTGTATTCTGGCCCATTTACTTTCTAGAACTTTCTTTTGTACTTAGTGTATTACTTCCACTGGTACTCTAGTTGATTGTGTTTTTGTTTTATAAAGGAAATTCCATCCCAGTGGTCGAGATTTATGCCTTTGGTGGTAGTCACCATCCCCTGGCCTGTGGAAGGCAGGCTTGGGGTAGTCACGGCATGGGCCCCGAGGACGGGTCGTGACAGAGGACGTATTTCCAGAGGATGTCCCAGAAATACCTCCCATTTCGGAATAGATTTATGCATTGAATTTCAACCCGGGACAACACTGATATCAGCATTAGTATATCATATGGATCCTACAGAACTTCACAAGTTAAGAGTGTAGGTGGATGTCTTGAAGAGGAAGGGCTTCGTGAGACCCAGTGTTTCACCCTGTGCGGACCCAGTGTTGTTTTCCAAAAGGCAGATGGGATCTTGAGCCTGTGTGTGGATTACCAGCGCTTGAATCAGTTGACCATGATGAACCACTATCCACTACTAATGATTGATGACCTCTATGACCTTTTAAGAGGGGAACGATGGTTCTAGAAGGTTGATCTATGATGAGACTATCACCAGTTGCGAGTACAGGATGAGGATATACTGAAGTTGTCTTTCACATGTCTCTACAGTCACTATAAATATTTGTTGATGCCCTTCAGCGTGAAGAACGCCCAAACAGTGATTATGTGACTCATGAACCGGATCTTTCATCGCTATCTATATCGATTCGTTGTGGACTTCATCGATGATATCCTTGGGTACTCTACGTCTGAGGAAGAGCACGCGAGGAACCTAAGGATGGTTTTGGACACACTCCGAGAGCACCAGTTGTACATGAAACTCTCGAAGTGTAAATTTTGTATATAGGAGGTCCACATTCTAGGAAATGTTATCTCTGCATATGGTGTAGCAGTGGACCCAACCAAGGTAGAGGTAGTGCTACAATGGGATCCACCATGGAGTGTAACGGAGGTTCGGAGTTTCCTTGGGTTGGAAGGACACAATAAGATATTTATTCTTGATTTCTCCATGATTTCAGCACCCATGACTTCTTTGACCCAAAAAAGGCAGCCTTTCGTGTGGACTGGGAGATTCTAGTAGGCTTATCAGTGGTTGAGATAGAGTCTGATGAGTGTCCCCCATCTTGAGACTACCAGAAAAGGTTGTGGAGTACATGGTGTTCTGTGATGCATCAGGAATCGGCTTGGTTGTGTCCGGATGCGGAGGCAAGTGTTGATTTCCTATGGTTGACGCTAGTTGAGTCCACATGAGAAGAACTACGCGACCTATGATCTTGAGTTGGTGGTGGTAGTCTTCATATTGAATATGAGGTGGCACTACTTATTGGGCAGGCGGTATACTGTCTACTATGATCACAGGAGTCTCAGAGATATCTTTTTTCTCAGAAGGATCTGAATTTGAGACATAGGTAGTGGCTTGATTTCCTCCTAGATTACGACATTGAGATCGTTTATAATACTGTGAGGGGGATCATTGTGGCAATTGATCTCATCAGAAAATCCAGTTCGCAGTTACTAGATGAGGTGATGAGGCAGTTGGCCTTTTTACATCGTGGACAGAAAAGGGGGAGCAGAGTACAGTAGAGAGCTTGGGACGCCTCTACATTAAGGAGATAGTTCATATTCATGGATTTATGTCCAAAAACATCTTAGATCTTGATTCTATTTTCACTAACCAGTTATGGAAGTGATTCCAAGAATCTTTTGGGACTCAGTCACGCTTGAGAACAGTGTTTCATCCTTAGACTGATGGTCAGACGGAGCGGGTGATCCAGGTTCTGGACGATATGCTACGAGATTACATACATGACATCAGTCGTAGATGGGAGGATCACCTACCACTGTTGTAATTTTCTTATAACAATAGTTATCATTCCACTATTTGTATGGCACCATTCAAGGCTTTGTACGGGAGACCTTGCAGGTCACCACGTTGCTGGACTGACCCAGGAGAGTCAGCAATCATGGGACCATAGATGGTGCAAGCTACTATGAAGAAGGTACAGGGCATCCAAGAGTAGATGAAGACTGCACAGAGTCAGCAGATGTCTTAGGAAGATAGGAGATAGAGGCCCTTGGAGTTCGAGGAGGGAGACCGTGTGTTCCTTCGGGTCTCACCTCGATGGGGACAACCGAGATTTGGCAGAGGTGATATGATATCTCTGAGGTTCATCGACCCTTTTCAGATTATGAGTAGAGTTGGCGAGGTGGTGTACCATTGGTCTCTACCTCCTCAGATGAACCGGGTAGAAAATTTCTTCCATGTGTCGCAGCTGCGGAGGTACATGCCTGATCCATCGCACGTTATCGAGTGGGGTGAGCTGGACATTGAGGATAGAGCAAACTTTACTGTGTACCCATTGGAGATAAAGGATCAGTAAGAGAATATCCTTTGTTGGGTGAGCTATTCTCTTCGTGCATGTCTGGTGGCCGCATAAGAATCTCCAGCAGAGCACGTGGGAGAAGGAGGCTCAGATTCGTGTGCATTACCCACATCATTTTGAGTAGACATTGTTTTGGATTTTTTGAGACTTATTGACCTAAGGTGGGTGTAATGTAATTCCTTAGTTTTCTCCATATTCTATTTTAATATTATACTTAAATTATTTCATGACTATTCCTTAAGACGACGTGAAATTCCGAGGCCCCGTGATCCTGTAACAATTGTTTGAATTTAATTGAATAGTTAAATAGCATGTGCATGTGGTTTTCCTAAAAAAGTTGAATAACCCCAGAACAGGTCCTCGAATAGGAAATCTGAGTGCACCATTGCGTTTAGAGCAGTGATTTTACCTTAGGCGAGGCCTATCATCGGCTGGTCCAGGTCGGTGGAGAAATCATGTTTTTGGACGTAACTGTAATAAAATATTTAATAAAAATATTTTATTAAATCTTGTTGCAGAAAATATATTTTATCTTTTTAACTAGCGATTTGCGAAGGGGTCCCCAATGATAGACCTCATTAATCAGAAACCCTTGGAGGCTCTAGAGGCCGTGGAGGATACCCCCAACGCGGCGGCGATGTTCATGATGAGTTTCGTCGGCGATGACGAAGCAGCGACCAGATCTTCTCCAATGAATGTCACGGATCCATGTAAGAGGTATGATTTTTGGTTTCCATTCCCTGTTCTTGATTCCTACGACGAACAAAGAATAATCCACGAACAGATTAGCCCTTGGATCGATCATATTTGTAGGATGTGATTTTTGCAGAGATTTTGGGGATTTGATTCTTGAAGTTATTTTTGGTTCTTTAATCTTCTAATGGTGGCGAACAAAGATCGACACGAACATCGATCGAGTATATTCCCTCTCGATTTTTTGTGTTGTTATTCCCCAAATTCTCGCAATTTTCATGTTCATTCTACACGTTCTTCATGGAGATATGAACGACAGATTGTTGCACATCCATTTTGTGACACAACGATCCCAAATTGATGATCTAGTGACGGTAAAACCCCATGGAGGTGTGACTACATTGGATATGGAAAGATCGAAGTGGATCAGAATATTTTATTTTTCGAATGATTTCCCCACGGGTGACTGGAATCGGATTTCAGAGCCGATTGAAAGACTGAAACCCATAGATTCAGCATCACGACGACGAGGTGACCCATGATCTTCTGTTTTGTGGAAAACAAACATGAAAAACGAGATTCAGAGATCCTACTGAGGCGTGAGGAGGAAGATGGCTGTTTTAGAGAAATCCCGACAAAATGGACTGTATTATAGGCTACACGGCATGTGTTCATCGGCGGACCCCCTAGCGTGTACTCCTTGAGTATTTGGACATGAGTTTCGTACACAGCCAAGGAAACGGCATGTATACCCATCCCCGACTAGACCGGGCTGGATACATGGATACCCCATATATGGGTACATGGGCAGGGAACACAGACATAGACCGTGTAGGAGCACATGACCATCGTACACGGAGTGAACCCAAGGTGCTCGGACACGGCGTGTAATCTTACTACATGCCAAGTAGTTACTTTTTTTATGAAAAACCTAGATTACACATGCCCTTTACACGGGAAGTAACCGGTGTCAAGGAACATGGCGTGTGATCCTTGAACATTCCATGTAGTTGAGTTTTACATAGCATGGATGGATGACACAGGCCGTTTACACGGGCAGTACCCAGGGTGAAGGGACATGACATGTAACCATACTAAATCCCTTGTAACCTATTTTACATGGCTTGATCCATTTGTCTTCTTTGACATGGACTAGTTTTCTTACAGTTCATTCCCTCGGCCTTTCCCATGAAGGATTATGGTATCATTTCCTATATACAGGAGTACGATCCCTTCTTTAGGTCTTCCGGAATAGAGTTATTGGAATATCCTCTATGAGACAAGGAGTTGGATCCTCTATTTCTTCCTGGTTCCCTAAGTAGTGTTCTTGGTATTGATGTGACTATCTTTAGTTGGGCGTCGATCTTCTGTTTAGCGGATTAGTTCATACTGAGTTGTTGGAATCACCAAATGGCTATTGGTTGTGATCCTCATCTGATCATCATATTCTAACGTACTTGTGGAGTGCGTTCTCTCGGAATGAGTTCTTATTTACTCTCTCTTCATACCTAGGAGTTTGTTCTCCTTGTTACGTTCTTAGTGGAATCTTCAAGATGGATCTTAGTGTTGGTTTTGCGATGATCAGTTATATATTAGTATATCTGGATTTTTCTTGTTATACGTTCAGTAAACATATACTGTGTAGATCTGACTATATCATTCCTTTGATGTATTTTCCATTATTGTATTCCTTTGTGGTTTCGGGGTGTCCTAATGGGTATTGTTATAATCACCACTACACAGGTTATGACTGCAGGTGTCGTGACTTGTGTAGACGAGCGATCCATTGACATGATTCTAGGTGGACTCAGACCGGACGGTGCTTAGTGAGATCAGACAGGTCGAGTTGTGTTCCTATGATAACGGATTGCAGTCCCAGTACCTTTCTTTATATGTTGGACTTTCTTCAAGACTCCCTTTTGGTGGGATTTTACTTTTGGCTTAGGTTTTTACATTACTGTACATTACTTTCTCGTCGCACTCTATTGGTTGGGATTTTAGTGTATGCATGCATTTCCATTTTTTGAAGCTTTTAATTTTTCAGCTTTGTGGGATTGGCGATGTGTGTGCATGTGTACTAGTTTATAGGCAATGCCCGGAATGTTAGAAACATGCCTACTCAGTGCTAGTCACAAGCACCTGGCCTATTAGGGGTGGGCTTTGGGAGTTACGTCTCGGGTCCCACTAGGACAGGTCATGAAACTCATGTTCAATAATGCATGTTTGAATATATATTTATAATGTTTCGGATCGTTATTTATATCACATGTGAATACATATAAATTTTGTATTTATAGTTTTTAATCAATACCTACAAATTATATTTTATAATCATTTGTATGATATTTTATAATGGGTTGTTTTAGTTGCTGAAAATCATGATAAATTAAATGACCATTTTGAATCCTAAAAAATAATTTTCATTCAAAGAAGAATCATTGTAGATGAATAAATCATCATTACTTAATGGTGTTGAAAAAACTAAATCATTCACCAGAAAATATTGTATTTCATTAAATGTATCATCTCATTCTTTTTTAAAGATGATATCAACACCTTTTCAAGTTGATATATTTAGTGGTCTATAAGAGAATGAAAATATTTAAACAAAATGTTTGTAGTAACTTTCAAATAAATGAAAAATATAAATATCTATGAAATTTTTAGTTCAATGAAATTCTAAATAAATTTTTTCATTAGGTTAAATAGTTTTGTTTTCTATAAGAACAATATGTCTATAGAAGAAAATTTTAAAAAAAAGTCACACATAATAAATATTTCTTAGAGATTATTTGTACTTAATTCATTGAAGAAAACAATTTGAGTGAATTTCATTACCAAAATTAATTTTAGAGTAGAAAATATATCATAAATAAAAAATGAAATAATGGATCCCCAAATGGGGTACTGATATGTTGAATAAATCATATTTCTCTCAAAAATATTTTAGAGTAGCATGGAATGATTATGTTAAATGATGAATGAAGGCTTTCAATATAAAATCTTGTAATTTCAAACTAAACATTAAATTTATTACATGATCCATTTGATAATGTGTTTTTTTAATGGGATAAAAATTACGTACCATTTCAACCATAAGTAGAGCCTACTGATAAGAAATATCCAATGATAAATCCACAACCAAAAAATAAATATTTACATCCAATATATGGAAATCACTAAACTAAACTAGTTTCCGTTTTAAAATACACATGACATGTATCATTAACATCCATTTAAAGGCTTTTTATGCTTTTGGTGGGTTATTAATCTAATGAAACCGTTGATAAAATATTTTTTTAGAGTAATATATAACTAATATTTATAAAATTGATGTTGATCAGTATATAAAATTAAATTAATCTCCATGATGGGTAGACTAAAATGATTTAAAAGAAGTATAATTTCACTGATAAAAATAGGAATATTCATATAATTAATGGTTTCATTAATAAATCCACCTGAAGATCCCACCAAATGATATATAAAAAATTTATGATGTGTTTTTCATAATTAATGTGAAAATTTCTATATAATGAATTAATGTGATAATCTAGGGAAAAGTAGAGTATTTCCATAATTAAAATAAACTTGTCATAGACTAGTCATCAATTCATTTGACTTCCCAACATTCATCATAAAATTAGAGTGTTATTTTCCACCCCTTTTTTCTTTCAATATTGATGATTTCCATTATGTGTTACTAACATCTGTCACACATTCCCATAATTTATAAAATCAATTAAATATAATCAACTTATCATCAAATTAAAATTATTTTATGATAATTTTCCTTTTTAAGATATCCCATGTGACAATGATTATCCCATCAGTATAATATCCAATTTTACCAAAAAAATCCACAATTGTTCTTTTTGAATCATTAATTAAAATCAAGGAAGATTATTTTATTACCATTATACTTTTATGATGAGTTTATGGTTTAATAATTTTATCCATAAATTTTTTTAATATTCGTGTTATAGAATATATAATGATTGTAAAACACAATTTTAACCATAAAAGAGCATCAAGAATGATTCAAAAAAATTTAAACTCATAGGAGGCCAACACCTATCAATATATTCGATTAAATATTGTGTATAATTGTTGAAATTTTCTATCAAGATATAGGATAAATTTTTTATATTCCATTCCAAATTTGGATTTTTTTTTCATCCAAAACTACCATGTAATCCTCTTTTTACCACAACTCAATGAATTAATTTTACTTCCAATGTCGATCAACCTTTTGAAAATATTTCTCAGGTATAATATTCCTAAATTCATAGCATTACAAGTTATCATTCACTTCACATTCAATTGAATTATTAACCAATGTACACTATTTATTATCATAAATATAGAAACCCATGTTTTTCATAGATAAATATTACACAATTTTAGATGAATATTAAATAAAATTTAAAAAAACATTTTAGGCCTATAATATTTTAGTTTCATTGGATACTAGAAACACTATATTATTATTTCATGGATGATATTAAAAATATACTAACATAATTGGATCATATATTACTACTTATAGACATACCATACCAAAATTTTTCATCATATCATTAGAAGGAAACATAATAATGTGTGATTATAGAGGCTCAATAAGTTAAAAAATAAGATACACCAATCTATGATCCTGTGAAAAAATATGATAAGAATATAGAATTGTGATCACGAAAATGCATATGAATATCATGACCATTCTTTTTTAGATCTTAATCGTGATTCCTATCATAAAACATTATAATTTTGGAAAACATGTAAAATCGGAGTGAGAAATAATCTTTAAATCAATCACAAATCATAAGATCATGTCATAAAAATATGGTAAAGTCATAAATATATAAAACCATTACATATTTCAATGTAAAACACCTATGAAATCAATATAGTTCATTGGGAATTATCTCCTATTTTATTTTGTGGATCAGGATGCACTTACTTCCTATAGTGGATTATGACTAACATGTTTTTGATGGTGGATTAACATTCATGCGTTTCCTATAGTGTATTAGGCCCAGAAACTTGTTTTTTATTTTAATCACATGAGATATAAAGTTTTATCTACTACATTGGATATAGATATAGGTCCGACCCATAAAATAATTAAAATTTTATTTATTGGTCCTATAATATCAGAAAACATTCATTATGTCCTCTCCTCATAATACAAATAATTAAAATATATTTTATAATCATTTCATCCATTCATCATTGAAAAAACCATGAGCATAAAATGGATTTCATAAACATTTCATCAATATTAAAGTACAACATATAGATAAGGAACAAGGAAGGTATTATTCAATACAATTCCAAGTAATGAATTGGTAAGATAAAATAATGTATTTTTAGGTATATAATTAATTTGAAAGGTAACATTAAACATTTAATAAGGAAAATATCTCATACAATTTCAATAAAAATATACTAAAAAATAAAATATTTTAAAAATCAATTCTCTTTAAAAAATCCAAAAAAAATTTCTAAGATTATTTTATACAAATTACATCCTTTTTTAGGAGAATATCATGTTGATATTAAAAAATACAATAAATTACACATTTTCACTATTATATTCATTAAAAAATACATTTAGGACATATAATGGAATAATTAATTTAAATAATGGTAATATTATAAGAAAATTCAATTCATGAAGTACAATTATTATTAATGATTCCATTCAGATTTTTGGAAAAAGAAAAATGTTTTTTATTTTGAAATAGAAATAGAGATTCCATTAAAAAAATATGAGAAAAAATAAAAAATGGATTAAAATATTTTTATTAAATAATTCCTATTAGGTAAAAAATAAAAAAAGTTTTAGAAAATAATGTTTTAGAATGAAAAATGATTTTTAACAGAATATAGAAATAGATATAGTATTTCATAAAAAACATCTTTTGGGATCTTAAGTACATGAAGAGATGAAGCTAAAAGGAATAAATTGATTCCCAAGATATAACCCTATGAAAAGAAAAATCCTAATTTTCCTAATATATTGGTCATAATATTTCATCATTCGAATGATAATGATAAATAATCCTGAAAACAATGATATTACATCATAAAACACAAAAACCATTGATAACATTGATTAAAAATAACCCTGAAATAATAAAATTGAATGAAAAATATTGTATAAGTAATATAATTATATTGATGATATAACTAGTCAAATGGTTATTTTATACATTTCTCAAAATAAGATATTTGTATAAAATATCATATATCCCATATAAGGTAATTTGAGACCAAAAAATATCCCTTATCAATTTGGTATCTTTTGAATCATAAATGCCATGTATGAGATATCATAAAATGGCTATTTAAATGAAAAAAATATAATTATAATTATATTGATATAAATTATTGGGAAATATATTCAACACAAAAAAGATACATTTTGTGGATATGGCATGTGCCCAACAAGAAAGAAAAAGAGACACTAAAATCAACTATAATAACTCTCAAATTCCTTCATACACAGTCAAACATCCTGTTTAATAAATTTATTTTTATTTTAACTATATTATAATAAAATTATTATATATATATATAATACTATATATGATTAATGTATGTCCATTCATTATATTTGTATTTACAAGTCCATGAGAAAATCATGTTTTTGTAAATATATTCTTTAATTTCATTTATGGTTCCATTTTTTATTTTTTACCCCATTACATTTATCATGGTTAAATAATTTACAAAATATTACCCATTATTTATATATCAACTATATTCAGTGTATATTTAATTAATTAAATACCTATAATTTAGATATAAAATAAGAAATACACTTTTCATCGAGATTGTCGTACGTACTCATGGACATTTATTATATTTTCTAGAACGATTTAATGATATAATGATAGTTAAAATATTAATATAAAAGAATTATTATTATTTTATATATATCACATATTTCATCAAACCCATCCTTAATAAATTCCATGTAATATGTTAATGAATCTCATAGCTTCGTTAGGTAGTAGTCCACAACACACAAGAGTAATGTTTTCATATTCAATCAAAAAAATAAATTAAGAATAAATATATGATATAATAATTCAATATTTTTAATAATATTATTTATATCATATATTTAAATTGTATACATCATTATATCTAACCGTGAGAGGTACTAATGGAAAACAGGGTGACCTCGGTTTATGAGGTTGATTTTGGTGGTACACAAGAAGGGTGATTTCATAACACATTTGATGGGTTAATAGAAGTATTTTGGTTATTCTATTAGAATAATAATATATACATATATAGAATTCAATAATTATGTTTTATCAACATGGAATAACAATAATTTATGAAGTTGTATGAATTAATAAAATAAAATCCATAATTTTTAATATTACCACATATTCTAAAATCATTTTTTTGTATAAAAAAGGATTCATAAGATGGATTTATGATCAATATATGGATTATAGGATAATACTAGGTATTTAAGTATTTTATTTCTATATTTATTGTCTCATATGTTTTTTTTGATATGAAAAATATGGAGGAGAGTTTCTAGCCTTTTATAATTCACTTAAGTGGCACACTGAGATGGTTTTAAAAGATAATCCCACGTTTTTCACATTCAATATGGTACCCAAATTATAAATTTTCGATCATATAAGATTTAATTCTAATATATTTCCCTAAAATGTGTGTGTTTTTTTGGTTTTTCAATCATTTCTAACAGATGTTTTTTTGGTTAACCGCTTTGTAATCCATTTGTACCATAGCTATGGTAAATAATATTTTCTTATAGTTAATTATGGAATGAAATTATTTTTTACATATTAGATAATATAAATTAGAGATATTGTAAAAATGAAATTTACAATTATAATTTACATTTATAAAATTTGATAAATTTACTTTGAAATTATTCATGTATATGTGATGATAAGAAATGTTTTGTAAGAGAAAATGATAAATATTTTCAAATTTTTTAATATCAATAATCAATATGGAAAAGATTCAAATAAATTTTTTTTATTGAAATATATAAAATTGATCATATTTTTTTTATAAAAAAGTTGAAATATTTATCATAGATTTATATAATTAAAAGGAAATGATGATTCCTAAGAAAATATTATATTTTTAATTATTCATCAGATGATTTATCTCATTAGAATATTAATAAAAAATTAACACTAAGATAATATTGAAATTATTATTTCAATAAAATAGTTTAAATTTTAAATAAATTTTCTAAATTTTTGGATAGATTGATTGAAAATAAGTATGAAAAATGTGGGAAAATATGAATTAAAAAATAATATTTATGAACAAGATTAAATTTGTTTCTATATATTTTATTTAGAAAACAAATTCTGATTGTCAAAAAAAATTATTGATTATGTAATATTTAAATTCCACTAAAATCATCCTCCAAATTTAGTATTCTAATTTATTGAGTTAGACAAGATTTATTCTCATAAATGTAGTATTTTAAAAAAATATTACATTTATTTTGTAATGATATTTAGTTTTATTTGTAAATAATTTCTCACAAAAGAATTTATTATATATATATATATATGTTTGTAAACCATATATTTTTACTATTATGGTAATCTAATTAATACCGACCATTCCAATGACTGGGTGAAACTATCATATAAAATTTCAATTTTTTTAATAGTGTGTAGCATTTATTTTAGACATTTTTTTGTATTTAACACAAGCTAATATTAGTGTTTTATTCAACGAATATGAAATCAGTGTTTTTATGAAATCTAAAATTGGTACTGCATATATTGTAAAAGATTGAAATGTAAATTATCATGGAAAATGATAATTCAAAAAATCCTCATGTGTTTCACTCTTCCCACTTAGAAAATTGTAACCCCGCAATTTGAATTTGTGCTCTATGGATTTTATAATATAATATTTTTCCATTGAAACACCACATTCGATGAAAGTGATAATTAAAATTATTCTTCATAAGTGATAATTGAAATTAAAAATGTTATGTTGAATAAAACATACTCGGTTTTTGTATAGGATAACATAGGTGCGATGTGATGATTATCACATGTAAGAAAAGTGCAATTTCTAAATAATGATGGAATGTTAAAGAGATCATTGATCACATAAAATAGAATGATCATGAGAAAATATAAAACCACATAACCATAAACCATATATGTTAGAAAAATGTCATCGGTATCATCATAAATATTGTGAATAATAAAAATTAAATTTCAAGATCCTTTTCTGAATGATGGGGACATTTCAAAAGAAGATATACATACATGATTTAAGTTCATTTAATATGAGAAATAACATTATTTTGTTATTATTTGATAAATATCCACTTCATCTTGTGAAACATTAAATTAAGATTAATTTACTATTCATGAAGAATTAACGTATCACAATATTCATAATAAATTGATAACTGATTCCTTCTTTATCTAGTTGACATCATTACATAATGGATGACATAACTAATCCAATATTTATAAATCTTCATATACTGATGTAATACATAAATATATAAATCCTAATTCAATGATAAACATAAAACATTCCATAAATGAATTACCTTATAACTATTCTAAAATTAAAAATATTTAATGACATACAATAAATTTTACAAAATAAGATTAAACTAAATCCACAAAATATCATTATGTATTTATTAATTGTATCATGAGAAATATGTTAACACCTTTGTCATTTATTCTCCAAAATATTTGAAATGGAAAAAATTGACAAAAAAACTCAAAGAAAAAATAATTCTTCTCTGTTCGTTGAATAAAATAAATTATTATTTAATATAATATATATAGTAATATTTGACGCTCCCTCAATGAAAACATAAGCAACATTATCAACAAATAATTTATCAGTATTGATGTCATAAATAACATACAATTTTATTTACATATACCAATGATCTATTTATACAAACTAAACACAATTTTATCAATGTAAGGATCACATTAAGAGTTATTTTCCCCTAATCATGTGTTTTCTATAAAATTTCACATGCCAATAGAATCGATATTGTTTATAATCAATATGATTCATTAATTTTTAGAAACATGTTAATGCAAATATTCAAAAGTACAATCATTATATATTTCATGTTTCATATAATATAATTATTTAATTCTAATATATATATATATATTAATCATTCCACATTATTCTTAAAATATTTTTTAAGATTCATAATACTATTACACAATACATATTTCTTACAATATGAAATATAGATAATGTTTAAATATTATACAATTTAAATTTAATCATTCCTCTAAAATTTATCAATGATAATAATTATTTATTATACCATAACTTTTAAATGTCATTAGTGGTATTTCTGTAATCAAAACTATAACCATTACATGTAACAGCTTCCTGATTCTCTTTATGATTATTCCACCCAGGATTTCTATTTTAAAAATTCACATTCATTAAAAAATTAATGTATTTTAATATTTATAATAACATTGGAATACCTATATTCCCTTCCATTTAATTAAATAATTTCTTTACATTTCCTGAAGAATATCCTATACTGTGAACTTATTCTCCATAAATAAAACATTAAAATTTCTGGAAAATAAATTCCTTTATGTTATTTTTAAATTTTTTTTAAAAATATTGGAAACTGAATATTCATTCATGTGTAGTATCCTCCCACTAGAGAACTGTGTGAATTCTATCATTATATTCTTTAGTGAGTTTATGATATTTTTAAGGTCCAAGTAGATAGTTATGTATCGTGATAAACGATTATTCATAATAAAAATTAACTTCACTCCATGGATTATCCCATGTGTTTTTATACCAAGAAATTTTTTATAACATGCTACTTTAACTGAATTCCATATGTTTTCCATCATATTTCAATTCAAAAAAGTATATTATGAGAAAATATATTCATATTGGGGGACCACATAACAATGAAAAATATGTAATATTATTTATAAATAATGAATACTTAATTTTAATACAAGACACCTTAGGGTTAACCTAACTCAATCATGGTCATCATCTATTTAAATACTTTTTGTTTGTTTATAAACTGTTTTTGAACATCCAAGTAATATCCCACAGGAGGGTCAGACCAGATAAAAAACAAGGACAATTGTATTGCACCAGGTAACAAAATAGTCTAGTTTAATAAAACCATTTAGATTTATTACCCATATGTACCTATGTAAAAGATCCACATACAGATCTAGAATTTAGACAATGATTTAATTCCTCTAAACCTACTACCTTTATTTTTTCACAAAATTCATGGAAATTTTATATAAATTGACCCTTCTTTATAATTATCCTTATAAAATAGTTTAGTAATCGAAATAATTTTTTTCATCATATATTCTAATATATAATTAACATGTCCTTTGATACCAACTAATTTAAACAGTTTTTTTTAAGCATAAGTACGACCTTTTTATGGATATTTAGTATATATCATAAATAAATAGTATAATACCATAACAGATTAGTATCATTGTAGACTAAAAATACAATATTCTTATATTTTTAATGATCTTCAATATGTCCAACAAAAATTATTCTATCGTGGTAATCCTATTAAGAAACCACACCTAAACTATTTTTCATAACCTTGTGTAAAAAACATTTGTAAGTGTGAGTTCATATGATTAGTTTGGGTAAACATTTTACATATAAATATATGATCATATAAAATAATATGATATTAATTAGGTTGTTTGATCATGAATGTTACATATTTTGTTAATACAAAGAATTTCTGAGATCATAATCATAATTAATGAAATAAAACATGATCATTCTTGAATATATAGACCATTAGAGAGGAAATATACATAAATGAATATTGAAAAAATATTCATTTCATAAATGTGTGAAACCACCATAAATATAATTCCCCATATCATTTTTCAAGGTTACCTCCATTACCACCAGCATTGTGGATCAAGACTTATAACATGTTTCCAATATTTGATTAGGATGCTTCTATTTTCCACAGTGGATTATGACTCATGTGTTTCCGATTAGGGAATATTACTCACCTATTTCCCATAATCCATCAATGTGATCGACAATATTCTAATTATAATATCATAAGAAATAATACTTTTACCAACTCACAATAGGAATATAGAGCTATAACTAATCTCTTAATGAATCCCAAATTTTTGAGTGTCGTAATATCATAAAACATTAATCATATAATCATATCAAAACCCATGTAATTAAAATTTATTTATTAATCATTTCATAAATTAATCATAGAATAAAAAATGGAAAATAAATTTATTTCATAAAAATTAATCTAAATAAACATGAATAATTCAAAATTTGAATATGAACTATATCATTAAATTTCATCCCTTGTAAAAAATATTAAACATCAAAGGATGTTATCTTAGACTAAAAGTGATTTTGAACGATAACATCATAAAATTGATGATAATATTATAATTTAAATACTTGAAAAAAATTAATAGATAAAAAATAAATTCCAAAATAAATTTTCTATAAAATAATCATCAGAACATATAATGGAATCATAAAATTCATTTCAAATATTTATGGGAAAAAACATCCTTTCATCTTTTGACAATATTTAAAACAAAAATTATTTTGATATTTTTTTTCAATTAATATTATCATGAAATAGATAGTATAGATTCATATAAAATAATAGTCATGTGAATGTATAATTTTATTTAATATGTACGTATTAAAAATAAAATTCCCATCACATTTTATTGGTAAAATACAAATGTGAATTATCTATAAAAATTGATATTACATTTAAAAAATTCAGAAAGTAAAAAACGGGTAAATTATAATTTAATTAATAATTTTCATAATTTAAAAATAGTTTTGAAAACAATTTTACAAATATTTTGTTTTGATTAATTATGGGATTACAACCAAATAAATATATGATGAGGATTTTTATAAAAATCATTATTTTCAACTATTCATTACATAAATACAGGAAAATGATGGAAAATGTGTATTCTAATTAAATAATTATAGTATAATAATAGTGAATCATTTTCAAAAATATTGATCATAATATTTCATCCTGGGAAGACAAATCAAATCTAATTACTATAACAGTTGAGATTTTATCATAAATCTCGTTCCACATAGGTAATATTGGAATCATAATCTACATTATATAATTAAATTAAAGGATAATTATATTATAAATAATATAAAAATATCTTTTTTATATCTATATAAATTTTCAGTATATTCAAATTATATAAGGATACAGGTGCATACCATATGTTATTCCCAAAAATAAATAAATTTGAAAGAGAAATGTTCCCATACCACTTGGTAACATTTGAATCGTAATCCCAATAAAAGTGATATCCTTAAATTCATAAGTAATTCTTGGAATATATAATGATGACAGTTATCAAATAAAATAATTTTTATAATATAGAATACATAAAAGAAAGACATGGTGAATATGAAAATTTTCTAACCGAAGAGTATAAGTGAGACATAAATCAATTACCTTATGTATGGAATACCTTCATAAACAACAACACATTATTAAATAAATTCATTTATATTATTACTAATATTAATAAATAATAAATTTATATAAAAATTTCCAAATGGTTTTTTTATATGGACTTTTATTACCTGGTTTTAAAAAATTATGCGTTATTATCACATTTCGGCTAATAAATACTTTATATTTCAAATAACTGTTGAAGTTTTTTTTCATTCATAGTACTTTTATAATGGTTAAATATATTTCATAATTTTATCCATGATTTGAATATAATATATATTTAATATATATTTATTTACACTAATTCATATTAGTTAGATATTGAAAATTACAGATATTATTCATGAAGAGGGTATGTCATTTGTATATATAAATGCGACTTCCATTTTCACGGTAGATTGAAAAAATAATGTTAAATTATTTATTATTACTCAATAAGAAATGATATAATATATATATGAATTATTTTATTCAAAAAACCTTATTTTGTTACATGAAAAAAGTTAATGAATCACATCTCTTTGCAAGGAAATAGTTTGATGTACACTTGAGTGATGTTATCATACTCATACCGAATCGAATGTAAGAAGTTATATGTGATATAATAATTCAAAAATTATAATAATATATTATATTTATTTAATTAACCATTAATCAATCATTATAATCAGTTTTTGTATGGGGTATTCTGAGAAAACATTACATCGATGAATGAGGAGGTAGCCTTTCGTACATATGAATGTTGATTTTGTAACCCATTTGATAAATACAATATAGTTTTACATTTTTCAATTTTCATAATATCAGTTATATATGTGGAATATACTGAGGTTACTATAAAATCATGTTTTAATAATAATATGAAAAGGTGGAGGAATAAATAAAATATAACTCTTGATTAGATACTTTACCACTTCATCCAAATATTTCTATTTGTTTGAAACCAAAATATTCATTGAATGGATTTATTACAAAAACAATCATCTAGGATTAAAGGATTAAATTATGGATTTGATTTTTTAGGACTATTCCTACAAAATGGTCTATAAATGTGAATATAAGATGATTCGGGGTGGCATTTTGTATGTAATGTGAGTGAAAAACTTGTAATTTTTGAAAAGAAAAATGATTACCAATGTTTTTTCCATGAATCAAGGATCCCAAATTTGAATTATCAATCCTAAAAGAGTTAATATATAATTATTTCCAACAACATGGTGTTAAAAGACTTTTGGGTCATTTTTAACTCTTACCATATCTGTTAAACACCCATTAAATCCATATTTACCTTAATAGAATGGAATTTTTCTAATGGTTTGACTATTAACTACGGTTAAAAATTAATTTGGATTTATTAAATATTAAAAATTAATTTTATTCTAAATATGGAATCAAATTATTCTTATTAAATTTTCATAAGTTAAAATTTTAATTTTAAAATTAATCTAGCTTACACGATGGGAAATTATGATATCAAATTGAAACTATTTACAAGTTTAAAAGAATTCCATATCAAAATTAAATTTCAAAATTACTCCAACAAGGTATATTGGATTTATAGACTTATATTTGAAAGAAAATATTCCTTTAAAAACATTTTATTTTTTATGATTTTAAAAAAAATAAAATAAAGGGATATTCATTACATAAGAAGTTATTTTAATTATTCAACAAAATATTTATCTCATTATAATATTCCCTATCAATTATCCTTTTTTTTAAATGCTTATTTCATAAATTCATTTCATTTTTGTGATATTTTTTCAAGAACATTAACTTTTATTTTCAATAACAATGATAAAGGGAAAAAATAATTTATTAGAAAAATTTCTCTTTTATGCATAATATTGTGTTTTTAGATATCTGCTATATAAAAAACAAATACGATAGATTTTGAAAAATTAATTGAAAATAATATATATACATATATATTAAATTTAAATCATTCACTAAGTGTGATTTTTTATTTAATATGATCAAAAACAATCATTTCATAAAAGTACTTTTTAGATGAAATATTTTAATTATTTTTAAATAGTTTACAATATAATTTATATTTAATTGATCACCAATTTAATTTCGATTATAAACATGTGTAAGAATTTTTTTAAATTTATTTAATCCCTTTCATACTCCCAATTCCATTATCTTGTTGAGTAATATTATATGGAATAATAATATTTTAATAGTATGTAACATTTTATATAAACTTGATTTCTCATGAGAAACAAGAATAACCCAGTTTTTCTTGAGATGCATGCTAAGCTGAGTGCTGTGTGTTATGAATGGTAAAGCTGTTGTTTTATATATTGAAAAATATTGGATGTATTGTTTTTATTTTAACAAAATATTTTTCACAACATTTCAGGGTGTTACATTGACCTCCAAAATTATAAATAAAAAAATTACTTTTTAATGATTTCAAAAACACATGAAATCAAATATATTCAATAAATGTTATTCAATAATTCATCTAAAACTATATCCGAATGTCAATTATGTTCATGGGGAAGTTTCATAATAAAAATATCCATTAACAATAATTTCATTTATTGTATATTTTGATTATATATCATATGAATACCATAAAAATTTTATTAAATAAATATAATAACACATTATAAATATAAAATTCTATATTTTAGTTAAAACCTATCCAGGTTTTTTATTCAAAAAAATCTTCATCTCATTGACCTTGTATTATAACTTCCCCACCCTCTTAACAAAAAATCATTCTGAAGGACAAAATTAAATGAATAATCACGGTAATATTCAAATGTTATATGATTTCACATTAACATTTTCATAAAATAGTATAATGGTATTCCATTCAAACTATCATAAACTATAATGTTGTCTAAACAATTCATTTATACAAAATATATGTACCAATCTTTAATCATTAAAAATTCTAGTGACATTAAACGTGTCATAAACCAAGTCAGATACATTGGTACCCTTTTACTCGAGATGATATCAACACAGAACAAAGGGAATTACAGATCCTTATGTGTGGATGACTATCACCCGACATCACAAAATATAAAAGAGTGAATTATTTTCCAAAAAAATATGCAAGATAATCATATATATTAATATGATCAAAACGCTAAAGTGGACTGTGACCGAAACCAAAAAATTACATAACACCCCAAATTTCACATCATTTGATTTATCAATGTATGACAAGATAGACTCAACATACCAATGGACACATCACTCCATGCCCCAAGGGGTCAAGAACATCCACATCCTCTAGGTGGTTTTTTCCCACTACACAGATAAGGAAATATAACGTTTACAAAGGCCAAATGAAAATGAAGGATGCGAGCTAAAAATAGAAATATTGTCTCAAGAAACATTCAATAATAATATTTAATAATAATTATATATATCAATCATTCAAATTTTAATCAAAATTGGACATGTATTACTATTTCATATTTTAAAAAAAAACATGATTTTCATTTACTTCTGATGGAAAAAATTTCCACATGGATTGAATAATCGTTCTATATAAAATTGATTCTATAAGTCAATAGGAACTGTTAAATAAATTTCATAATAAATAAAATTTATAAAAAAAATAGTCCCACAAAGAAACATTTTCAACATCCCTATAGTACAACACTTTCTAGTTATAGGATCCTCGTAGATATTGTATTAGGGATAATTGAAATATGTGTACAGACATCACCAATGATCATGCTAAATATAACTAATAAAACAACCCATCATTGATATTATATAGAAAAAAATTTTGTTAGGATTATTAATTCACAATTTATTTCTATTAAATAATCATAACACCATGCTTGTCCCAAAAAACCCCATAACTACTCAATCTAGAATATTTTTAGTCAATCAATAGATAATGAGAAAAAAATCCTTCACATAAATCATGATTCGAAATTAAATATCGTAATACTCTTATTAATAATGGATATCCTCATTTTAAACAAAATTATTGTGCTTTCATCATTTCATTTTTTTAATAAATAACTAATGAAAGGTTTTTTCAATTCAATAATTAATTTTCCAAAATCAATCCTAATGTAGTTTCACAAATTCTATCAATATCAAAATAACGGCCCATAATATATTTAAAAAAAATATTTTGAATTAAATATTCATCAATAATGAGTTTTTATACATAAATACAAACATGTTCTATCCAAATCCAACGAAGAATGTTAGAGAGGTGGAGGAGACATAATGATCTCTTACCTAGATAGATTGACCAGAACCATCAGGATGATCAATAACCCAAACAACTGATCTAGTGGGATTGGTGATCAACAAAACCGGATAGGAAGAACCTGCAAGTCATGATAATGTATGACCAAATGAATGGAATTGTAAATTCATATAAACCACTTTTTTAAAACCAACATTCATGATTTTACATGATGTGTAAACCGATTCTAAAACATATTATTGTAGAGTTTATCATACACCAAAAAGAATGAGATTTTATTAAATACCAAATATTTTAATATTTAGATGGTGTGTAAGATTTATATGGTATGTAACCATTCATGTTGTGTTCCCATTTCATCGAATATTTCCAGTGATTATTACATGTCATATAGACCCATTACACAGTGTTTAAATAACTAAATGAATAAAAAAAATTATATAATGAAAAATTTGAAAAATCCTAGAATTAAAAATTATTTATTTCCTCCATATTACATATCATCATTACTCAACATACTCAAAAGGAAAAAAATTGTCAAAACATAGTAAAAACAATTTAGTAAGAAATTATAACTTTCCCACAATAAAAAAATTATGTCCCTAGAAATATCGAAAAGATGATTCCATTACAAAAAGTGATTTAATATCTATTTCATTTGGGCCTCATCCTCCCACATCTCATGAGAAAATAAAATATGATGCTATAGAAAAAAACCAATTTTTTCAGCCCCCAACATGTTCTTCGGTCTCAGAATCAAAACTCCTCTATGGATGCTCAGTCATTGATAAATTATGCTCAACATAAAGACCACTCAATATAAATACATGATATGGATCATAAAGATAAATTCATATTTATGAGGCATCTAATAGATTATGTATTGATTAAATAAGGGAATACATTATAAATATTATGAAACTCAAACAATTACTCATCAACCTGAAATGGAACCATAAAATGTCAAAAAGATTTATGTTCTAAAAAAATATTAATGACAAAAACAATGTGAAACCATGAAGAACACTGGGTCAAAAACAAAAAATTCTAACACTATATAATGATGATGAAAATAAGATTTATACTAGCTATGTTATATTGACATATTTTTTATGAATAAAAATAATATGTAATATCATATCTTATACCTTAATCATCAATATTAATTAACTTTTACTAATCTCCAACTAAAACAATATATATTTAATAGTCTCACTAGAAAATTCTTCAAAAGTATACATTATGAACAAGAAAATGTATATATTATTATATATAAACTCAACCATTCCCAAATTTTCTTCCAAAACACACCAAAAGTCAAGGGTGAAAGTATAAATCATAAATTAATGTTTTTTTAAAGCTATCTATGTCTGGACATCTCCCTATAGTTGGTTTTCATTAATAAAAAATAACTAAGGTCCCAGTTCGTCCAGATGGATTCAAAAAAATGGAGATGTTAAAATGGGATCTATATCTAATACTATAGTAGAGAGAACTCAGTAAAAAATGAAAATACAACCCCACATATATATTTCCCAAATCCTAAAATTTTGTTGTATTTTAAATTGTTTTAATTTTATCCATTTTTTTCATCCACTAAATATGAAGATATATCACATTATTATTTCACTACCTCCCTAGAAACCCAACCAATATGACCATATAAATCTCATCCCACTACCATTTAAGCACAAACTGTTGTTTATGAGAAAAAACTACGATGCTCGACGTAGACATTTTTTAATTATGATAGTGAAAAACAATGTATGAGATGTAGAATCACATTATTTGAAACAAGAATTATAACACCCCGAGCATCCACTATACATTTCCCTTTGAATAAATAGCTACCATTGAATGCAACCTTGAGTGCTAACACACTACAACCAATCAAACTAGACGTTATGAATCATAATGATTTTTTTTATTTATAAATATTATATTTCAAAATGGACTTCATTTTTTGATTTGGAATATCAAAATTAGCTTATGGTGAAATTTTGGTATTTTTATGAAAACATATCATTTTTTATGAATAGTGAAAAACAATGTGTTATTTTTTAAATTAGAAATTTTATTTAGATAAATATTTATTTTATTTTATTTTATTTAATTACAAAATAGATACAAAATACATATATATGTTCAATGTAATTAATTGGATTCATTTTATAATATGTTTAGATATATAAAATTTTAATGTACTTTTTACTATCTTTTAACCACATCCTAGTAGCATTTTAAAATCACATAAAACATAATTTTAGCACTTCTGTGAATTGAATTTAAAAAATATGTGTGACATTGTTGAAATCATTAAGTAAAATGTGGTTCAATAAGATGAAAATAGTTTTTGGAAAATTGTAACTTATGACTTTTATTTACCATGATTAAAAGTTATTAGGATAAATAAAGGTAAATATGATATTATTATTACCCAAACACATGTCCTAATTCTTTTGGATAGGTGTATTTCGACTAAAATCAACCTTAGGAATAATCTATGATCCTTTTTACACAGTTGTATTAGATTAGTACATTTAATATTATTTTATTTAAAGAACATTTAAAAGAGTAAAATTCAAAGTTTAATAACAAAAAAATATTTAATATAGGGTTATACATAGGATAAATTAGACTATTAATAATCAAAAGAAATATATAATGATTTGATACATCATTTTATACTATTTATTATTTTTTTACATTTTATAATTAAATTTTTTTATGACACAACGATGATACAATAATTACCTTATTAAAGAAGGATTAAGATGGTTGATTTTATAAATAATATAATAAATTTAATATGAGCATTTTAATGAATTACAATAATTTTAAAGAATAATATGTCATTATATGGTCAATTAAATAAATTTTATTTGATGTTTTAATTTTTTTAGGACTTTTACAAAAATCAAATAATAAATAGTGGGAACATTTACACAAATGTGTTTTTAAAACAAATAATATTTTATTAAATGATATAATATACCTAAAAATATATGTTACTCCCAAAGGAATATTATAATTATATATATGTCCTTAATAAACCAATTGGGGATATGTTGTCATTTAATAGTATGTTTATTAACCGTATAATATAAAAATTTAAGGAGACAAGGTAAATGTTAATCTATTTAACTAAGAGTTAAATCTAAAAGATAAGGTTAATATGGTAACATAAACATTTCTAGAACCTATTGGATGATATTATTTAGACCCATATCCACATAATGCTCGATATTAATTCATTTGGAGCCATTATAAACCGTTTATTAAGGAATTATAAGATAATAATACAATCTTTTCATAAAGTGACCATCAACCCTATTATAAAAGGGCTCATCCCCTTCTCTAGAAATAACAACCCCAAAGCCATTTTGATCAACCAAAATCAGCAAAAATTGCCTTCCAACTTCACTCGTTTCAACATAGAGGCATTCCCCTTTGAATTTAACCAACCTAAGGAGTCTTTTTGTTCTAATCAACAGGAAACACCCAAAAAGTGGTAATTATTTTATCACCTATTTCAAAGGTCTTTTTTTCTTTCACATTCTATTTAATTGGTATTTACAAACCAAAATAATAAATCTATTACTTTTTTACTTACTATGATGTTATTATAAATATGGTACAAACATATTCATTATTATACCCATTCTATGAATGATAATTTCACAATGTGTGCGTATATACGGCTTATCGTCTCCGCAACATTATGTAATTTGTTATTCAAGACTATTTTATTTGGATAGATATAATTATGAGTAATATGTATATAAATAAGTTAAATAACATGATAATGTCTATGTAAAATTAACATATCATCCAATTCCACATCATGTAATAACTAAAGAAAGGATATCATCGCTCGTCTATAATCATGGATTACCGTCTCCATGACGTAATGAGATTCATTTCCACATTCACCATTCAATTATGATTATAAAAATATATATTATTAATAAGTACGTAATATATTAAATAATAATTATTCTGAATATATATATATATGAATTCACATATATCTTAGTCACTTAGTTTTTTTCTATACAATATGAAAACGGAAAGAGTGTTTATGCATTTTTACAGACTACTGCCACCATAAATAGTGTTTCCATTTCATATATCTATCTATTATACATATTTATATTCTAAATATATAAGATACATAAATCCGGTTTTATATTCTGGATGTATTTACATCATTATCTATGTTATATGATCAAGAATAACAGGCTAAAACATGTAGGATAATGAAATCAATTGTTACAAAAAAAAATTAATTTAACATGGAAATATTTATTAAATTGGTTGTATAAAGTCATAATTGAATAAAGTATAATATAATAAATATTAACATGGTTATATTATAATTTAATAGCATACAATAGTAATTATACAAGAGTTGAAACTTACCCTCGAACAGTGGATAGTGCAAGGTAAGGGTTAATTTTTCAAACTCATTATTATCTAAGATTTTTTATATGTAAGTATGTACTAGGACATTTTTTTCATCCATGTCAATTTTTCAGAAAAATGTTTTCAAAATGAATATTTTAATTATTTGTTGAATGTACTACTTTTCAGGATTATTATTTTAAATTATGTAAGTATTTATCTTTTTAAATATTTTTATTTAATGTCCATGCTTTCAAAAACATTTTATGGATTTATTTATATGTACATGACTATTTTGAAATGATAATTATTTTCAAAAGTATCAATGTTTTATGGGACATATTGATTCCAAAATCACATTTAAATTAATTATATTATAAATTTGTGACTTTTAAATGATTTCACAAAAATGGATATTTCACTAAAATGGTTTTAATGATTATTTTCCAATATGTCAACATCATTTTTGGATATTATTCATGATTGATGTTTATTTATTATAAATACAATATTCAATATTGTATTGAATGTATTAGGATATGTTTGACTATGAATGTGCTATTTTTATACCATTCATAGTTTATGGTTAATGTATTATCATTTCGTATGCTAGTTTTAATTTGAATTTTTATATTATATTTGATTGTTTTGAAATAAAGAATGCAGTGGACATAGTAAGTGATTGGTGGGGCCCTCTATAGCTCTTCGATGCATCACTAGTTATAAGGATACAAACTAGTCTATTGGCACAATTCCTTGAATTTTTTTTTTGTAGCCTTGGCATGAGGCTTTTACTATTTGGTTACTATGTGTGGCTTTATACATTCCCTCATTATGAAATTAATTTTTACATGTGATTATATGAATATTATAATATCCTTGTGCATGTTTATATAGCAATGCCAGATTAATTTTATCCTTATTATTTTCATGTTTATGTTTAAAAGGATGTTGTTTTTTACACATTTTTTTAAAATGATTATAGGTTCCGCTAAATTATTTACCCTTATAAAGAATCTGCTCACTCATTCCTTATGTATTGTTTCCCAGGATTCCAAGAAGTGTATTTTATTTTATATGCATTTTTAAGCTAGGGGAATAGTGGCATTATCAACTGATTTTTTATTATGTGTTTTATGTTTGAAAGTGTAATGTAACAATCATTTATGTAATCCATCTTCCAAGACTAATAAACTGATCAATGCTTTGGGACTTTATTCCTTGAAATCATGAATATTTATTAAAATATTACACCAGATCTAGGCATCTGAGGTCGGGGTGTTACAAGAATCATCATTGAAAATCGTAAATATTATTTTTTATTTCGTGGAACACAACCCCATTAGAATTACAAAAATACCACATCATAGATTTTATCTTCGGAAATTATGTAACAAACTAATTCTGAAAATGTCGTACATTATAAAAGGAGAATTACCACTCATAAATAGTATCATATCTATAAAAATAATGTCTATTTTTATGATTATTTTCATCAAGATTATATTTCTAAACAACAATATTTTGGAGAATGGAGGTCTATATAAAACTAGCTATGATAACCTAGACTATATTTCTTAAACTCCTACATTATGATTTTCCAAACGATCCATCATGTTCCACTATTCTGATGTATCATCCATTAAATATGATTGGATTTAAATATTAAAAACTTTATCGATACCTTTCCCTAGGGTATTGGAAATATAAAACACATGACAGGTAGGAATTGTACCCTACAACTCTAGTAGAGATTCAAATATTTTTGGTTGATTATAAATCTGAAGACAATGAGGTCAGAATACAAAGTCAACCTATTACAAAATAAGGCAATGGTGACAAATCATAGGTGCATGAATAAAATCCACAAGATGAAGTTATTGTGTCAGATAATTCTTCTCATGTTGACTAACCTAATGAATACCAAATGAAATGTTGTGATCAATCTACATAAGAAGGTAGCCCATACCCAAACCCGATGCGTCAAAAAAGGCCACATAGCCATGATAGAACTCTAGAAGAGTCAACACCTATGTAGAAGTCAATATATATTTCAACTCACCAAAATTACACTAAAATTTCTTCTCCATAGAAAATATCACTTTCTAATGAGATAGAGTATCCATTGGAGATTCCAAATTCGAGAAGTCCTTGAAAATCCAGCAATAATAGCCAGAAAAACCCAATAGTCTATGAATGTCAAAATAAATACATTGTTTTTCCTATTTAAAAAATATTTCACCTTCTAAGTATCAAATGAAATACCATGTTCTGAGATCATGTTAACAAATAACATCACTTCTTGAATCCTGAAATCATATTTTTCCAACATGAAATAATGATAATGAATTATTAGTAATTCTAGAACTACTATAAAATGATGAAATTGATCCTCCTTTGAAATAGAGTAATGATTGATCTCATCCAAAAAATAAAACCATGAATATATCAAGATACTAATGGAATATATTATTCATCTAATCCAAAAATATTGACTGATTGAAAATTAACATTTTTTTGATTTGAAAAAACACAATACACAAAAGATCATCATGGTTGTCTAAAATACTGAAATCCCAGAGCCACATTGACAATAAAAATCATCCCATCACTAGGAAAAAACCCCAAGTTATAGATGGAAGGAATACTGAAATCAGGGGTTTCCAGAGAGGCTAAAAAATCAGCAACCATATTTCCCTCCCTCCAAGTGTGAGAGATCTAGTTGTGAGTCCCAATAATCAGTTTTCATCTCCTAACTGTGTAAGAAATATTCCATGGTACCTTGACTTTTCCCAGAATCACATTGCACAAAAGCATGGAGTCTATCTCTACCGCTGTCAGAAAAATCATCCTCCGAGATCACATTTCCAAACCTGTAGTCAAGCTTTGTGCCTCCTCCTAGAGTGAGTCGCCTATCCCAAGCGCACTAGAAAACGCTGCAATCACAAACCCCGTAGGGTCATTCATGACACCCCCCCAATGCGCATCTCCCCTACGATCAATGATCCGTTCGTGTTGAGTTTTAATCCCTGGCTAGGAGACCTCTAGTGAACTCACCATCCCTGCGCTATGATTCTGGCCAGTTGATCGGTGAATATATTTTAGGAGATGGATATCACAAATGGCACATAATGATAATTGTGGCATAGTCTAACCTTTTCAAAAAAGAGTTTTTCATTTTGAAAATAACACCAAACCATGATCCAAAATGTATATTTTGGGGACTATCATTTCATTCCTTCCAAATTGTCCACAACCCTACACGAAGAATGACTGGTTGAGCTTTCCTTTCTTCCATATGATTCCCAGCACCTATAACCATGAATTGAGGATGTTTCCATGCGCCCCGTCATAACCGTCCCCACTAAAGAAGGATCCGAAAGTCCGCCATATATTTCCATCCCATTCACTATCATAGAATATATTCCATACGGTTTCCTGGTTAAAAATACTAAAAGATCATTTTTTGAAAAAATTGAATGAAATATTATTCAAAATTGTAATACCTAACCAGAAGGTTTTTTTTTCTAAATGTTAGATTCTGTTATTTTCAATAAGGTATTTTAAAATCAATTTTGAATCTTCAAGAAAAAATTTTCCCCTTTCAAATATACTAATAGATCATTAATATATGGGAATGTATTATTTTTATTTACTAAAACATGGTTTATTTTTTTAGTAATCTCCTCCTAGACAAGGTGTTCTTTTGGATTTATTAATAATGAGAACATGAACCTATCTGGTTGAAAAACAGGAGAAAATAAATACATTTTATAATAGATCATGTATCTAGTTATTATAAAAATTAATTACATTCGATTCCCAAAAAAGACTAGAGATTATATAATGGTTGATCAATATGAACTAAATCACTAAAAAAACAACATCCCTTACTGGTGAAAAATGAGAGATCTCGAATAAAAAAACAACAGGAAACTCAATGTTCACTGATGGTATATCATGACATAATGATTCTTATATTAGATTAAATTATGACTCTGATATCAAATTTCCCAAAATTGGATAAGAAGGCCTTGATAACCTCATCCATAGGTACCATTAAACATGATATACATAAAAATCCCTTAGGCACAAAAAAGGAGGTCCATATAATATAAAAACCTCTTTGGTATTTATTATCAATGTTGAAATTCATTATGAAAATTAAATCAACAATTTTTAGGTTCATAAAATTGAAAATATCATGTATGATCAATCGCTGATAAAATGAAAAAACAAGAAAGAAAATGGAGACACTATGTTATAAATTTCACAAGGGGGTAGAAATATCCATCACATATGAAAAAATCATTATTGGATGATTTGACAGGTTCACAGTACATGTTGATATAAATGATAAAGATTAATTGTTATCAAATATAGAAATAAATTATGAAAAATATATAGTGATTATAACTATCAATGTTGATGGAGCCATATAATTTTTCAATGGTGACTCTTAGAATTCATTAAAAATATTTTTTATTGAAGCCTTTTGGTTGGAACCATATTGACCAGGATGAATCTAATTACACTGCAATAATTTTTTGTGTTGATGGGCCTATTCCATTATGTATGGTTGATAATATATAACATAATCTCGCTATGCTTCCGGAATGAACCAAAATATCAAATATATGGGATTACTTAGTTAAATTATTTTTCGAATGCCTAGTATTTCCCCATTAGAAGCAATTTAAAGGGCAGCTACATGGAATCACTGGAGTTAAATAATAATAATAATATCGATATCCACCATGAAACTCATCCAACCTCCAATTCCTTTTATTGTAACTCATTGAATTTACACTTAGATTAAAAGGTACACAATTCAACATAAACATACCACCATGATAATTGTTTATATTCAATGCACTATCTATTATGTCATCATAGTAATAGATATTCCAAATGAAGACCTAGGATTTAGTACAAATTCGAGGTCTAATGTCAAATAATCTTGGATTTATCATCACATTTGTTAAAAATTTTATGTAAACTAGAAAAATTCAGCTAACAGATATTCATATTCCATCTCACTCCTATCTTCTAGCTTGATCTGGAAAAAATACATAGAAATAATCCCCTATATAGAGAATAGAAAGAACCAACCTGTTAAAAGAACATAAAATTCATTCAACTCTAAACCGTCATGGTTCTTCACTATCACTGTCAAGTAACACCATCTCCCTCTAGGTTCCCCTATCTTCAATTTATTAAAATTTACCTCATTATATTTGGTAGATTCTATGAAATCAAATAGAATATCAATCACTCTAGAATAGTCCACAACATCATGTGTATAATTAGAGCCTTGTAAAACAAGTTGTTTATTTAGAATGAAGTTTTATGCATGATTCAAAAAATCATTTCTATGAGGTTCTATAGTTTGATCATTATAGTGAATGTGTTAAGACTCTTATCCTTGGGAATGGACTACACACAGAACAACTGCAATAAGATTTTGTCCCATAAGATTATTTTCTATATGTGGATCATCATAATATTCTTATAGGATCATATTAAAATATCTTATTTGATGAATGATGTTGCACAACATCAGAAAACAAAATTTAATACAAAATAACATTACTCAGATCAATAACTCAGAAAATATAATTAGGGAAATTATTCTCATTAGATAGATAAATATTATTTTTATCAAAACTAATCAAAAAAATGACTTCAAAAGACTAGAAGAGATCCTCAATACACATTTCCTGAACCACCAACAATGAGATAATTAACATATAAACGATAGATTTCTAGAAACTAACTTCAAACTAAATCTTAGATATCTATGCGATATACCAAACTATATACTAACATCTTTTAAATATATATAACCTACAATGTCGCTACTACTTTAATATGAACTATCCTAGATACCCTGATATTCTAATAACAAATCCAATACAGACATATCACAATGGGAGTTCCAGATCCCTAGGGGTTAGTGACTAACAACTATAATCACACATGATTATGTAGGAAAAAAATTTATGAAAGATAGTAGAAAGTAACGATACATGTTCGTGTGCAGAAAACATTAAAAGGAAATAGTACAAGAAAACCAAATAGTTATATAAATATCCAAAAAATTACAATCTTAAAATAACTCAAATTATGGAATGATACCCAAAACATCTTAAATGACAAGTCACTTTAATCCTTAAGGGATCAAAAACTTCTAAATCATCCAAAAGAGCACATTCCTCTGACTATGATAGGGATGGTGAAAATTTACAAATTCTAGATGGAAAAGGATGGGTGGGAACTAAAAAAATCATAGTGTATCCCCAGGTGTTCCATAATAAGAATCCATTATAATAAACCAAATGATTATTTCCAAATTTAATTAAAAAACATGAATGAAAATTTCATATCATTAAAATATAATATTTAATTTAAATTTTATGGAATACTATTTAAACATTGATTAAATAAATACATTGTATATAACTGTTTATTTCTATCAATATAAATGGGTATAGAAATTCCACAATATGTATAATTTAAAATAAAAATATCCAGGACAAGAACTATGGACATATTTCATGTGGTGTGATATTTTTAAATTATTGGATCCCCATTCATATCATATAATGGATCATGTTTATTTGTGTAAAAATGTCCCTCAATATTGGGATTAAGAGGAATCCTCAGCCTCTCATCACAAATAATTTATTCTCATCAAGGTTGTTTATGGTTGTAATCATCAATTCATTTAAAGATAATTTATGTACAAGAATTTATGTCCCAAATAACCCACTTAGTACCCAGGACCCTCTGTTCTCACTCCAAAAAAAAGTAAAAAGAAAAATCTTTTAATTTAAAATAAATAATCATTCAAAATACAGTAACTAATTTTCAATTTCAAAATTAAAATTCACATACAAATCTATATTAGTATTTTTCATCTATTTATTCCTTTTACAAATTAATCAATTCCTACCTTTTAATCAATTCAACATAATCCATTTTCTAGAATCTATCGAAAAATTACATCAAAATATTCATCAATTTCAATTTAATCCCAAATTAAGGATTCTTATAGAATTGGGGGTTTTAAAAAATACTTATCATAAAAATTTTGATCCCAATTTACATATAATTGGTTCATTATTATTCAATTGAATGTAATTTAAAAAAAAATGATTAGATGTTGAATCAATATTACATTATTAAATGAATTCACATACCTTCTTCATATATCCTCAATGCATGTGACAAGTATCACCAATGGAAAATAAAGGCATATATGTTCATGTATCATGATAGAGAATCAATATTAAAAAACATGAAGTTTAGATCTATCAATACTAGGATGATATATCAATATCCATGGAGGAAATAGATATATATGGATGAGATAGGAAGACCACATTCCTGGTGTGATACACAACAAGAAAACATTGTTAAATCGTTGAAAGGATGATCTGGAGGGATTTGGTATCTCTAATCTCAAAACTCAATAGAAACTATGTCAAGAGAAAGAAATTCAATATTAATGATATTATAATTTCATTCGAAACTCTTTCATAAAATCTATCCTCAGGATTTATCATGTTGGGTAGCCAAATTTCATGGCATGTAATTGTCGAGTCCCACATAAGGTAAAAACCCAATGCCTTTTATTAAAATCCTAATTATTAATATTAACATTTTGTGTAAGTTTTACATAGTGTATATCATTTCACACTACGTACCTATTTCATCAAATAATTCAGGAGATTAATACAGTCTTTGTAACCCTATTACATTGCATTTAAGTCTGTAGAAAACCAAATAACTATTGGTTTTTAAAGTGAATATTTCATTAAAATACCGGAATTCACCAATACATGTATCCTCAAAATTCAGACTCAGCAGTAATCAAAAAATAGAAAAGAAAAAATATAATAGTAGTGAAAACATACCAAATAGAAAGGTAATGAGTTTTTACAAACCATTAATTAGAATACAAAGAAACTATATGAAATTTAATTATTAATTTTTTAAAGAGTTTGGTCGTAATTCTTACATACTAATCCCATATATTACAATGTGGATAAATTTATTTGGTTTTAATTTTGTCATAATATAAAAAATTTATAAAAAAACATAATTTATTTTTTAGAAAAATATTCACTACTTTAAAATCATATTATTAAATTCACTTACGCATCCTTATTAATTTTGAAACAATTTGAAAACATTAGATGAGAAAAAAACTTAGTTTTTTGATAAAAAAAGAAATAATGAAATAGTTAGGACATGAATACTTATAAAACTTCTTTTTCATAAGAAACTATAGTATCAATATATAAAAATTTCATACATATAAAATAACCTTCTCAAGCCAAAATATTTTTAAAATAAATTTCATAAGTAATTATATAGAAAACATAATCCTCATAATCATTTATTTTAATGAATGAATAACACATAATATATTTTTTAACAATTTCAAACATTACACACACAAAAATTGTCACCATCATTCCTCAACATATAAGATAAATATCACACCATGTGAAATAATATGAAAACAACGAAAACACTGATAAAACAAAAATAAAAATGTTGGTATCTTTAGAAATAATTTCCATATCAATCATATAATCACTCATTTAAATGTAATAAATATATAGATGAATTATACACACAATTAATTCAAGCGAATCATGGATCCAATAATCATTAGATTATCCTTAAACCACCCTTCATTATTTAATAATGTGACCACCCATCATTAAAAAAAATATAACCACCTATCATCATAAAAATTCCTTGAAACCATAACATATTCACAAAATATTAAATCTTTCAATTTCCAAAATTACGCTCATAGAATTATTAATGAGTAAAATAAAAATCCCATCTTTAAAATAAATTAATAAATAAGTTATAAATGAATATAATTTCATTAAAAAAAAAACTTCTAAACATGTAATTAAATATTCATTTAATGATGAGTGGTGATAGTGTGAAATTATTATAATTTCATTCTAATTAAAAACCAATGCATTCGATACTATTTTCATAGAATTTAGAGAGTAGAAAATTTGTAAAACAACAAGAATATTCGTGTAAAACCATTTTTTTAAAATTAAAACATGTGTAAAAAATTCTTAAAAATCATTGGAGAATATTATGAACCCCCATTAAATCATTTTTTGATAAAAAGGAAATTGAAGAAAAAAACAACTTTATGGTAAATGTTAGAACATTGTTTTTAAATAAAAGTTCCTTAACATGACTATAACACATCACATAAAATCGTTATGTTGTTGAAAATAAAAAACAGGTTAATTTTTGACATTCTTAAAAATATTCAAGAACTTAATTTTATATTTATTTTTGTATAGTTCTATTTGGTAGAACATTAGTCAAATAATAAAATTAACTTCGGGCATTTTGATGATATTTGGTCCATATTTTAAAAATTACTTCAACAAGTAAACTACATTAAAATATGTTATTATATCAAAATTTATAAAATAATAATAATAATGTTATAATTTTATACATAAATTATAAATTTTAATACTTCCATTGAATATGGTTATGAAAATTAAACTACATTACAATCATGGAGACAATTGGTCATACATACGACTGAATAATGTTTCCATTTTTCAATGAACATTATATAATTATGTTAATTATTATCTTATAATTTCATAAATATCATAATATTATAAATTTCTTGTTACATCATCCAATAATTTTCTATATTCCATCCATCTAATCTGGTGATGAAAAACGAATCACATTTCTTTATGGTGGTGGATGTTAAAAACCCCACATGAATGAAGTTATCATTTTCAAATGTATTGAAAGTAATTATAATATGTTTTTTGTTATCATAAAAAATGATAAATATTTCATTAATATAATTATTATGAATAACTGAAATCCATAATTATAACCAATCGTGATAGAAAATGATGGAAAATGAATTAAATCGCTTCAAGAGGCTATATTCTGTTGTATACATGAATATTCATTACATATAAAATTTGAAAGAGGGTTATATGGATATTGGTTTTGAAATTATCATAAAAAATACCATTTTATGGAATAAAACAGTTTTATTATATAATTAATTTTGAATAATATTTTATGTAGGTGGAATAATAAATATATCTTAAACATGTGGTGAAGAAGTATACCTATTCTATGGAATTTCTACATTGATTAACAATTATTCCCCTGCAAAGGATGGTATTTTCCATAAAAGTAAACCTATATAATTATTTTGGTGATTCAATGAAGTTATATTTGATTGTATTGGTGGAACCATTTGGGTTTTTATGTCCATATGATTGAGAAAAAGTGGTTCTATTTTATTATATATGGGATGGACACTCATTGAATTCCTCATATTATTTGAAAAATTGTTTATAAATAATTGAAGGACAATTTAACAAAATTAATTTATTTTACATATAGTATGTGTGTTCATCATCATACTCTTATATATAATTTTTGGATGTTTTTTGGTCAAATTTGTAACCTTTCCAGTTGTTTTTAACACTTAGTTAACCATTTCTTATAATACTATGATAATATTATTTTTAATTTTTGAATGTCAATATATTTACTGTTAATGTATGAAAGTACCATAAATATAATTTTTTTATGTTATTAAAAATTAAAAAATAGCATATCCAAATATATTATTTTTTTGAATTTTATATCATTTAAAAAAAATATTTTATAAAAAATATTATTAATGATAATTTTAAAAAACTATTAATAAATTTAAATTGATAAAAATAGTAAAAAATAATATTAGATCCAAATATTTTATTATATCCCGATTTTTTCAATATCATCAATAAAATATTTGGAATCCAATAATTATCTCAAATATTACTAAATTATATATTTTTAACATAACTTATTAATTTATTTTAATATTTGAATAATTTCATCTTTTGTGTGTGTAATCATATAAGTTAATTATTCCATGAAAAAAATTTAATGAAATTACTCTGATAAAGATAACCATTTTATTGGTCAAAAATACTTATAAGGGAACATTCTTATGTTTATAACTGTGTTAAAAATATAGTAGTTTTTAAAATAAGAGTGATAATTTTTTACTTTTCATGAATGAAAATATTATAACGGTCATAATCTCTTATAAATTGAACAATACCATATATTCAAAGTTTTGATGACTATTTATGATATTAAATTATCCAATTTTTTTTTGAAATTGTAACATTCATTTTATATTCCTCCTCATTTTATTTATAACCCTTAATTACTGGAATTACCCTTTAGTGTGGTAATAAAAATCACTATAGTTAACATTCTTATTGAGTAAAAAATTAAAGGGCCAATTTAATAAAATTTGGTCCACTAATTCAAAATAATGAATTCATTTTTATAATTTATAAAAAATATTCATTATCTTATTTATTAGTAAATTAATCCTAAAAATGGAAATGAAAATGGATTTTCATAAAATGTCAATTTTGAAATATGATTTTATAATTTAATGAAACAATATAAACAAATCAAAAAACTAATATTTATAAATTTAAAAATATAATAGATGATTAAAATTTAAAAATTATCCAGAATGTGATTTTTGTTTGTAAATACTTTCAAATAATGTATAATTTTCAATAAAATTATAATTTTTAAATATTCATTCAAAAATCATTATTTTCATAAAACATATAAAAAGATTCCTATGATAATATTTAAATTCAGAATTATTAATTGAATCAAAAATCAAAAATTAAAATTTTATAAACTAGAAATCAATATTTAAAATAAGACAATATAAAAAAGAAAAATCAAATTAGGTAAGAAATAATACTTATTAACTTTTGACCTAAAATTTTCTAATTCTATTACAATGAATGTATCTATATAAAGTATAACTAACGAATATATGGATCTTTTTTACATATAAATTAAATGGGATGTTTTAGAATGTATATACATCAATAAAAAAGAATAAGTGATGATATGTCATATGTATCATAATAAAATGAGACAATAACTCATACCCTAAGTATTGACTTCATCTAAACACATTTGAAACTACTATATAGTAAAAAAAAATATATATTATAATTATATTATCTAACCATAAAAATATATATCATACCATATATGATATATTTATTACATTTTATTGTTAATATATGTATACTTCTTGTAAAAATTATGTTTCAAGTAAGAATTACTTCATTAATCATTTGTGATTTTGTTCAGTATTTTCAGCATTTTTACATTTACCATTGTTAAGTCAACAATATAAAGTTTTAAATGAAAATAAAATCATTTATAACCAATATATATGTTATTATAATATTCCATAAATGTAATATATGATACAATTAATTACATTGAACATAGTCTGGGTATGCCACACATAAGCAGGAACACTATTTATAATCTTCCAACATATGGATTGTAAAAAATGAGAAAAAAATGTTTCATAATTAATTAAATATAAATATATGATATATTTACATAAAATTTATTACTTATATCCATAAAAACATCAATGTCAGAATAATATGAAAAAAAATATCATCATGATGTCGATTTAGTAGCCCAAACGTATTGATGAAAATCCTTCCTATTTTCCAATATATTTAATATTTAGAAGGTATAAAAGATATTAAAAATAAATATCCTTATCAATTTCAGTAATATTATATAGATATGTAATATCTATCATTATATCATGTCATGAGAGGTGTTGATAAACAAATTTACATCAGTTAGGGAGGTGGTGGTATACCCTATCTGTGAGTGATAGTTTTTTAATCATTTAATTGATGCGTTTATAGATATATGTTAGTCAATTATCATAATGATATATCTGTATAATTATTATATATTTTTACTATTTTTAGAATAATTTTTGGTTTTAGAGAATGAAGTATGATGAAAATTCATAGTTAGGAAAATTCTCTTCTCTTCAGGGAACCAAATATGTGTTATACAGAAACACTTCCTAGGTATTAATTATGATAAACCCAAGGACTTTAGGATATGAGGTGGGATTTATGGATGATATTTTCATGATGAAATTATGAAACAAAGGGCTTTGGGTGTTTTAATAGAAGATGACAATGAGTATTCTTTTATTAGTGGGTGAGACGACACACTTGGAAATAAGGAAAAGAAAATGTGATTCACAAAATAATTACATTCCCCATGTCTCAATAGATCCCCATTACTTGAATTTTCATGAGATATGGTAAAAATGTTGAAATTAAGTTGAATTTCACAATTTTATTGGTCATTTTAACCCATATATGTCAGGTTTAATCCCTATTAAACATGTTATAACCTGAACCACTATAATTAATTTTTAATGTTATTACTATTAATTATAAATGAAAATTAATTAGAATCATTATGAAAAATTATTTATTTTTATTTTTTGGAATATATTTTTTACAAATTAAATTCAATGAATTTTAAAATTCAAATAGAAAAATAAACTAACATATGTTACGAAAATGTAGTTTCCCAAATAGAAAATTCATGTTTGTATATAAGGATTTCATATACTAAATTATTATAAATATGATTATAGTGACATAAAATTTATATAATATAATATAAATATAAAAATTATATTTTAAAATTAAATTTAGAAGAATATGTGATATTTATGTTTTTTAAATGAAAAATCTATTTTCAACCTAAGTAATAATTCCCAAAAATTGATCGAATAATTACTCATATACAAAATTACATATAAATTCACAACAGGGGAACTTTTAAATACATATTGAAAATTTTAATTCATAATAATTTATTTTATATATTTAATAAAAAATATTTTTTATGTATGTTCACAATGTTTACTATGACCACCAATAAGTGAAATACATTTTTTTCAGAAAACATTTTATTTTCATTCAAATGAATTTTTTTTATTACTAATCGAACGATAACCATTTTATATATTTTATTCATTTGAGAACCATATAATTTGAATAATTTCTTTTTTATTGTCATTTTCATCAATTTAAAATTTAGGTTATAATTATATACAGTATTAATATTCATATAGATATGGGTTTCGTGTATCATACACTATCAAAGATATTAAATTAAATTAAATATATTTCAAAGTTCATTGAAGCTCATGGTTGTGTGTCACCTATCAAACACAATGTTTTAATTTTAAAATATTTAATGTTTATAATAATTTGTATATTTTTTCATAAATGATATTTCAATAATTATCATACTATCAGGTATTGAGAAATGATTTCATTATTACTAATTAGGCAAGAAACACTCATAGTAATTAACTCCTAATAGTCATTATAAACCATAACAAATTTATATAAAAAAGATGAACAAATAAAATTATGATTATAAAAAGGTAAGATTTATAATTATTTTTCTAAAATATGTTATTATGTTGGTGAAGATTGTTTGATATGAGGTTTTTGTGTGATTAATTAATAAAGGAAACGTTTTATGATATTTGTCTAGAATTACTCAAATTTGAGACAGATACTTTTCTATTCCTAATTTACATTAAATTTTTTTGAATACTACCTATTATTATTATAATATCATGAATCATATATTGACATCAATATCAAAATCTCTATCTTTCAAGGAATTTTTATTTTAATTAATCTTAATTCTAATTTTTTTCATTATCTCAAAATATGAATCACATTATACATGATTTTCCATAACATTGTATTAACTATAAAATGGTTTAAATACAACTATGTTAAAAATTTTATCATGATCACTGTATATATTATTATATACAATTTTTTATTATCTTTTTTTTCCTATCATGGGGTTTGGTTTAAAAGTTTTATAGGATGTATGGGGTCTTCAAGAGTCAAATTCCTTCTTTCTATCATAATCAATATTATTTTACTATTATCCTTCATTATTTATCTTTTTATCCTTTAATAATGATATTTTTTTCCAAAATATATTACATGGAATATATTTCTTCCCAATAATTTTTTCTTCTTTTATAGGATTATAATTTCAGAAAAATTTATTTTGGTTAGAATATATTCCCATTACATCCATTGGATTTTCCAACTCAATCTATGTTTTTTCAATCCATAAAATTATATTATTTCAATATTTGAAACTAAAATCCTTTTATCTTCACTAAAACCTATTATTACCAGTATTTTAATTTAGTGGAAAATGTTTTTTAAATTAAAAAACATTGATATGGGGTCCACTAAATGGTGCTAGGAGCCAGTGAATCAAATAGAATGAATGGATCCTCCCCACACACTAGAGTCTATTGAATATAAGTTATGGTATGTGATGTTATAATGGAGAGAATATACCCTCAATAACAAGGTAATTAATTGGTTTAATAAATGAATACATGTTGGAAGCATAATATCATCCAAAAATATTAATAATAATCCAAACCAAGAGTTGAATCATTTATACCATGATATGTATGTCATGAAATAATAATAGAGATAAATAAGAAAACGAATCATTAATAAAGTATAATTCATTTATAGAAATTCAAGAAATACCTTAAAAAATCCTCAGATAGAATCATAGTGAATATCCCATTCTTGTCCTCCCTGTATCCTATGTAATAACAAATCGAGAATCCACAAGATGGTGTTTACAAATTATCCTACCCATATACATGATGTTTTATCTAGGCCCCCAATAATTTCCCGAATAGGTTGTGAGATTACACTAAGTAATTCACCACTAATGGTGTCTATAATTGTCTATTAGCTGCATATAATCTGAAGAGTCGGAAGATATAACATGTGAAAAGTATTTAAAGAAGAAGATATAGTATTCGGTCTAGTAATTCTATTTTCATTAATCAACCATATCCTAAGGGTTATATTAAATCATTCTTATAATCAGGAATTCCTACACATTTTAATAAAAAATAAAATGGTAATAGTAAAGGAAAAATGCATTAGAAATTTATGAGGCATCCATGTATGCTGGATAAAGTAATACATATCCATGCAGTATAATTTTTCAATGAATGAAAATATATCATCTGATATACAAAGTATAAAATTAAATGAAACCATAATTGGTTTTCCGATCAAACATGAGGAAATATTAAATTCATAATAGTAGGTCATCTTATCTATAGAGTATAAATATAAACGGCATCACAATAAGATATGTAAATTGGATATATAGAGAATAAATGTACCTGGGATACTAATAGTACATCAAATCCATTTATTATAAATATCATTATCAACCTAATATGTTATATAAACTAGATCTAAGGAGTATACATATCGATGTATTCCTAATGGGATATTTATTCTATACCACTAACACTCCACTATCTTCATTGAAAATTAATTTATAGTTTCATAATCCATTTCATTAATCATTTCTTCAGTCCTATCATAATTATACACCATCTAAGGGATCATCCAATTAATAAATTTCAGATATATATATATATAGGAAAATATTTTTTACTATAATTAAATCCTTTAGTGAGAAAATATATTAACACATTAATTTGACATCATGAATAGAAAATAGAACTCACCCCTAATGTGAAATTTTAATTTAAAAATAGAAAAACTCATCACATGGTAGATTTTCGTTGATAAAAAAAATCCTATAATATATTACAAGGATGTAACATCTTGTCATATATAATTATATAATATTTAACTCATGGGTTTAATAATTTATGATGTATCATAAGAAATACTCACACATATCTCAATAGAAACATGGTATAAATAATTGTACATTGATGGAAAAGGTATATACCAAAGCAGCACTCATTTTTTCAAAATCCTTATCTTGACTTAGAACTGAATAAAAAAAATGATTTGGTCCATTTCATGATAAAAATAAATATAATCATTCACAACTATAATTTCAACAATTTAATTTCGAAGGAATAAATGATACTATGGAAAAAATAACACACCATTGGTTATGAAATGAGATGAATAAAAGTTTAATAAGAGTCAAGATTATGAAATGAAAAAAATCAAATCATAGTATTTAGAAGAGATTCCAATGGGAGATACAGGATATGTTATCCTCTAGTGGGAATGAAGAATGTAAAATATTCAGGGGTGTTTTAAGGATGAATAAGAAATAAAAAATATTCAAAAGTTTAATATTATAATGGTTTCAAAACGTGGTTGGTCTAACGTAGCACCAACCATGAATCTGAAAATAAATTAAGTCCCCTCCTCACATGATAATGGCAACCTATTATAAAAAACATGATCCAATAATTCGTTTTACCATGATTAAAATTATTTTAAAAAATATACAAGTGTGCATCATAGGATACCCAGTTTCATCAAACCATTAGACCCTATACAATGTTCTGACACTCCAAAAATATCTTCATCAAATCATATGGACTATTCATCAATATTTTACACAACCATGTGTAATAAATCATCGACTTATAGGGGTTATGGGATTTTAAAATTCAAACGAAAACATCATTTCCTAAAATAAAGCAATAAGAAATAATCTAATGTTTCTAAAATGAAATAATTATAAAAAATTGATATGTAAATTCATAAAAATTCATGTAGTTTTAAATTCCACTCCATAAAGAAACTCCTCCACTTAATGGCCTTAAGATGTTATTAATAAATCATCTATGCAATGCTCTAGCCATTGAGCATGTTTGCCCGCCTCTTTCTCCTAATTATTATAATGTACATGGAAGTGATTTTATATCATCTATATAAGAGGAACTGAACATACACGGAGAGGCTTCATGATCTTATCAGAAATACACACTATGTACTCTTCAAAGAAGTATAAAAATTAATTTCATCATCTTACACGTATTAAACATGTGTTTTGTTGGGTTAATGTCAGTTGATATTAGAAATGTGAAAAAATTCATGCAGAGACCAATATATTGGGTTAAGAGATATCCATTATTCCACATATATAATTCTCCCCACAACCGAAAATGGTCTGAAAATTAAGGAGAAAACATAACCTATCTCTGATCTTGTCAACGTCCTATAATGGAAAAAATACTCAATAAACCTCAATCCTTGTCCTATAACTCCAGAGGTCATCAACAGTGGTTGGAATTTGACTATTTCATATGAAATGTGGTCATAACATGTTTCCTAATTATATTCATCTTATCATTAGAATATATAATGAATCATGGTACATGATGTGATTCAATCCATGAATACTACTATAACATAAGTTATTATGACATCCTACCATATGATGAAGCATATGGATCCCTAAGGACAATATCATGAAAGATTTTATTGTAAGTCAAATCAACTAGGTATTTATGCCTCTCTCAGAAATCTCCAATGTATAAGAAAAAATCTCATACAATTTAATATAACACCTAAATCATATACTCTGTCATACCATCGGGTTGAGGTTGTTAGGTTGTGATTAGAATCACATGGGTACCCTTGGCTTTATACAAACATTATAACAATAATGAAATAAATTTAGAATTCATGTATGATATGATAGAAAATGGATCTCTGTGAATTTATAGAGATTCTGTGGTGTATAGACTCCCTATATCATCAACCGAGATGATTTATCAAATATTATATAAGTGGATGTTGTTATTAACTGGTGAAAAAATTAAAAAACTATTTCACCTCCATGAGGTGATCTATAGAATGATATCATGATATATATGGTTAAATCATCCCATTTCCACTTTTTTAAAAAAATCTAATTAAAATTCCCTACTAGCCTATATTGTTTTTATTTACCTGTATATTGGTGGAACACTATGTAATATGTCCGACTCTAACCCATTTCATACCAGGCCACCAATAATGGAAACATATATCTTGATAATAATTGGTGAATATGGGATGTACTACCCATGATGAGGTTTGAAATTCTTAAATTAAATCCCCATAGAAGAATTATGGATCAAATAGAATACCATATATGATTAAGGTCTCATCCTCAACCAATATCAAATAGGGAAATGAATCCTCATCAGAAATGTTATCCCTCAAAATAGACCTCTCAATATCTAAATGTTTCCACAACGTTAACCATTATAGAAGGGTATATGTCTCTACAAAAGAATGGTGGACTATATTATCATGACTCTCTAGGACATCAATATCCATTTTTGAAATTTAGTACCAAATATTCCACTTCATACTAGCCTCCTGAACTATTTTTGTATAATTCATCATGATCATTCCTTTAGGTAAAAAATTCCATTTCTAGGTGTGTAATAATGATCAAGGTTTAAAAGAATTAAAGTATTTAAACCACCTCTGTTTCTGGATATTCATGTCATTTTGGGTAATATTGTACATAAGGATTTCAAGTCCCTGAAAACCAACAAATTCTCCCCAGAATGTAATGCATCCAACAACACAATTCATGAACAAAAACTTCTAACATGAGATAATCTATTTTAATATATCTCTCATATGGCCTTAATTAATGATAACAATTTTCCACTACACACTCCTCGTAGATTAGAAATATTCTTATCCTAATAAAAAAGGTTGAAAAAATTATTGATTATGTCCTTCATGACACAAGAATAATTTGGACCATCCGTGATGTTATTGGCCAGTTCAAATCCACAATGGATTTCTCAAATTCTTAAGACTAGGAAAGCCTCACACCCTGATTAGTGAGTACTCTAAGAGGTGATTCTTGTCATGAGAAGTCCTGAATGAAGAATCGTTTATGGCTGAAATTTCCCAAGTAACTTAATATATCAATGATGTTTTTTATTATCAAATAAAAAACTATAGATCTGATAATATATAGGTCAACTGATACTACAATATCTGAGATAATTTGAAATTTGATGTAAATTTTATCTATAGAATTTTTTATTATTTTAATCAGTGAATATAACTGATTCCCTATTATTGTATCCAATATAGTCTGAAGTGTTTTTTCATGGTTGTTTCAGGTGAAATAACACACCAATATGTCATCTAGGGATACCCTAAAAAATTAATCTGAACAGAGATTGAAATAGTGCTTCAACAGTGCAAAACAAACTGTTGGTGACTTCATGACATCAAGAAATCTGAACAATAACGACCCAAAAATTCTAAATATATTATTCTTATAATAATATGTAAATACCCGTAAAAATCAAGGAAATTTCTTTTTCTTAGTTTTTTTTGTAATTTTAAAAGAATGCAGTTTCTGACGCCACCTGATTCTGAGGCCCGGTGTGCCCGGAATCATTTCCCGAAGTTTGGCTCGGGTACGATCAGTGAACGAACAAGTGGGTTTTTCTAACTTTTGAACCGGTGCTCGGAATTGAATTCTGAGGGCACCGATGGAATCGCAGCGCCAGTATTTGTTTGTAAATGCCTTTTCCGGATTTGCGTTTTATCGGGTGTGGTTTTTAATTTTTGGGGTTAAGTTAAGAAATAAAATAAAGTGGTGCGATAACTTTATTTTATTTCACTTAAAGCCACTTAAGCTAAGTTAAGCGGATAAGGTGGGACCCACGATATCCTACCCACTTGGTAGGGTATTTGTGAGGTGGGGCCCGCATGTGCCCCACCATTTCATTTCCTCTAAGTAACGCACCCGCGAAAACACCTTTTTAAATAAAAGTCAACCAGTGTGTTTTCTTAAATTCTTAACACCCCTATTAATTGGGCAGTTAAGTCGTAACCATTAATTCATCGAATTAATGGTTTGTTTCTTAACTTTGAATTTCAAATTGATGGCATAAGAATAAAATAAGACCGACACAGGTTTTTCTTGCGGTGTCTTGTTGAGAGGATTTAGATAAACTTTATCTTCATCCTCCTCCACGAAGAACGCGAAGAACGCGAAGAACGAATCATCGCTGATGAAGAACGCTGGCCTTCAAAAAAAGGCGACGAAGAACGCCGAACCCTCGGAGATCGACGACGCGACGTCGTGTTCCACGACACCGACAATTATCCTTCCCCGACGTTCTTCTGCGACGTTCCTTCCCCGCGACACTCTTCAATCAACAATCGATTGAGGTAGGGGATTGCGGTCCTTTTCTTTTCCTTTGTGGATTATATCCTCAACATGGATTTAATTGGTGCAATTAAATATGTGTGTTTATAACCCTCAGAGATCGTCGACGCGACGTCGTGTACCACGACGATAGTGACGCCCCTTCCGCGACGCGACGATCCTCTTCTTCCACGATGGTCAATTCCGCGACGAAATCAAGTTCGAAGACAATATTGAGGTAGGGGTTTGATTCATTTAAATCTTTGTGATTTATACCCGCAGTGTACGATTAAATATTTGTTGTGAGACATGTAAAACCACTGACGCGGTGGGTGCGGACCAAAGAACAAGTCCGAACCCACCGCCCGTTTCGTTCTTGGTGTGCGGAACGACAGACAATGAAAAAACAAGCCACACAGGTGATGTAAGTTCCTCTAAGTGAAGGACGGACCCATGGAGGCCCTTTGGCGAAGACGGCATGGAATTCCGACCAACGAAACTCGTCCGGTGGTCCGCGGAACCACCCACAGGCGCGCCACGCCGGCACGGCGGCACCAGCGGAGGGAGGCAGTGGCGCCCGGCGCACCGCCGTGAAGAACCACCACGGCTGAAGCCGCGGCGGCACACGCAGTCCCGCGACCATGCAGGACAAGTGTGGGACGGGACGCAGCAGCCCAGTCGCGTCCGCTGGCAAGGGCGGCCCCACGTGGGGTCGCAGTTCCCTCATGCGGGGGCAGCATGGCCCCCGCTCCGCTCGGCCGTAACCGGCTGAGCCGACCCGCCTGGCGACCGGGCCGCGCCCGCACCGGCCGGGCCGGGTCGCGCCCCGGCTGGGCCAGGCCACCCAAGTCGGGCCGCGCCGCGCCGGCCGGGGGTTTCCAGGCCCAGACCCCCCCCCGTTTTCGGACCTTTTCGGTCATTTTCTCATAACATGATATACGGGCCTCCGATCGACGCAACGTCATAGGCATCATGATCCTTGGATAGAGATGGTCATTTCAGTATATCTCACTCAAGGTTTCAGAGAACATTGGGTTTGGCCAGGTTGGTTCGTACACAAAACCAACCGGGCCCTCAGAGCGGAAACACTCATAACTTGAGCTCAGGACGTTCGATTGACGTGTCGTCGACATTGTTGGATTACTCTAAGTGAGACGGATATTTTGGATTACTCCACCCGAGGTTTGGATGCTGGTGGAGTACGGTCGGGTTGGTTTTTCCTTAAAAATGAACCGGGCCCCTGGAACAAAAAAGCCAATAACTCTCAGACCGGAAATCTGATTGAGGCGCCGTCTGCGACGTTGAGTTCCTATTGACGATACGGAACTTTTGAATAGATCAACTCTTGACTATGTGTCAGTTGATGTATCAGCCTCTCAGCTCGTGGAGCGGATCCTCCCGAACGAGCTTGCTGTGTGCGGGAACCCTAGAGCTGACTGCGACTGTGACGACGACTGTACTGAGATCCTTAGTGGATTCGACGGCGACGCCTAAAGCACTCAACGATCCTACGTGGATCAGTGCTATAGATCTTGTGTGGGTCCGATCCTGTGTGGGTCAGCGCTCAGCGTTCTTGTGTGGGCCAGCACGTACAGATCTTGTGTGGGTCCGATCCTGTGTCAGTCTTTCCGGGGGTTAGTTACCTATCGATCCTGTGTGGGTCAGATCATTTGTGGGTCATTGCGGGAGTTAGTTACCTATCGTTCCTTTGTGGGTCAGATCCTTTGTGGGTCCTTGCGGGGGTTAGTACATATCGATCCTTTGTGGGTTCGATGGCTTAGATGAATCAGTGGAAATATCTGATCATCTCTATCATCATACAAAGAAGTATTCCTGTGTGAGCTGAATCATGTGTTGCTTTCCTATGTGGATTGTGTTGTGCTATCCTATGTGGATTTACGTTTTTCTTTCCTGTGTGGACTGGGTTGTACATGGGTTCGGATGTTGGAGTCGAACGAGAATTGATGACTTAGGTATATGTATGGGCATATATCTAAGCAATGTCGAATGTTACTTCGTGATTGTATCTTTCCTTTGTGGATTATCCTTTGTGGGTTCTAGGAGACCTTCGGGGGTCTCAGGGTCCCAACTAAGTAGCTTATACTCACCCCTACATGGGCTATGCCCGCACTACATTGTGTTGGTTGCAGATGACGGACAGTGCTGATCACGGTTGATGCTTGCGGAGTAGGATGATACCTGGAGGTGGACCACTGGGAGGGACGTACTCGGAGCGGTCAGCTAGACCCGAGGAGTAGTGGAGGCTATCTATACCCTCCCTTTAGGTGGTAATTCTAGTGGATAGCTCGGCGTTGCGGCTTTACTTTTAAGTTGTTGTTTTCTCTTCCTGTTGTACTTTACATTCAGTTTGGGTTTGTATATTGACCCACTTACTTTTCCTCACTTACTGTTGTACTCAGTTTTTACTTAGTGTTTACTTCTACTGCTTGCTTTCTCTATGGTGTTTGTTTACTTTACAGAGGAAATGACTTCCCTTTTTACAGGGATTTACGCCTTGGTTCTAGTCGCCAGCCACTGGCCTATGGAAGGCGGGCTTGGGGTAGTCACGGCACGGGCCCCGAGGATGGGTCATGACAATTGGTATCAGAGGGGTTTGGTTCTACCACAGAACTCAGGACTCTGATCTTTTATATGTGAAGAAATAGAGTTAATAGTATTGAGTGTGGTTATCAGTCCAGGGAGTCCAGTGTTGGTGTGGCAGCCGACTTATCCGTACACCAGGACCCTGCCTTCTGGTTTCCGACTTAATGCACGAAATCATTCATTGCATGTGTGTTTCAAGTTTCCTTTGTGATTACTTTATGACAGCTCACCAGGTATACTGTTTGACCATGGCACACCTGTTTCTTTTCAGGATGGCCCCACGATGGCAGCCATCTAGGGTTCCGAGAGTTGTACGTGACGACATCCCACCGAGCGACGAGGCCTCGGTACAGGGCCCTTTGACAGTAGAGGCACCTACAGGACCTCTACCCGCCGAGCCACCGATGCTTCCAGCCCCAGCCGCTGATGATGCACATCGCCTCAGTGCACTGCACGAGTTCCAGTGCCAGAAAACGCCCAGGTTCCGCGGGGAGACGGACCCCCAAGCAGCCGAGCACTAGCTGGAGGGAGCGGTATGAGTTTTCGGGTTAGTGAGGACACCAGCAGACCTCATGGTGATCCTCGCAGCGAGCCTACTGCACGCGGCAGCGGGCCGATGGTGGAGCATGATGCTCCAGGTGCAAGATGAAGAATCTCTTCTCTGGACGGACATTGAGAGCCTCTTCCGCTCAGAGTTCGTCCCGACCACCCTCCGTGTTGTGCGCATCCAAGAGCTTCTTCAGCTACGACAGGGCAGCATGACGATCGCCCAGTACTCGACGAGATTTACCGATCTCTCGTGATACTTAACAGACATGGTACATGACCCATTCTTCCAGGCCCAGACCTTTGAGCAGTGATTGAGACATGAGATCAGGGCATCGCTAATCTCCCTCAGCATTCTGTCTTAGGCAGGAGTACTGGAGCGAGCCGTTTTGATCGAGAGCTTTCTTGCTGAGCCTTCTTCAGCAGCGAGTCCTACCATGGGGCGGCACGTAGCAGAGTCTTCTGTAGCAGGAAGTCGGTAGATGACTCATGGATCCAGGCAGACCAGACCCTCAGGAAGATGACCTCAGGAAACTGGCTCGGCAGTGCGGGGCACACAGTGCGAAGCCTGTATTTCGAGAGGCAGGCATTGCTACACATGCGGCGGGTATGGCCACATGGCTCATGACTGCCCGACCCACCGTGCCGAGGAGCAGCAGACAGTTGAGGGGCCACCCAGGATGAGGCAGAGGGTTGACCGTGGCGGTCCGCAGGGAGCAGGAGGACGAGGAAGAGGAACTGGACGAGCAGCATGTGGTGGGTGACGCTTTGAGGCTCTACCACCACCACCACCAGGAGGTCCACCCCATCCACAGGGAGCTAACGGGCATAGACAGGCACATCTCCAGGAAGAGGAGTCCTACGACCACGGCGCGCCCTAAATGATTATAGGTACTATCTGTGTCTACTCCACCCTTACTTCAGTTCTTATAGACATAGGAGCGAGTAATTCATTCATAGATGCAGCCCTTGATTGGAGCTCAGAGATTTCGACAGAGCCGTTGGCTCGATCCATACGGCTAGATACTCCTACGGGAGCAGACACAATGATTACGCACTGGTACTGGCAGTGTGAGCTTACTCTAGGAGGCGAGAGCTTCGGCTGGGATCTTCTTATAGCGGCATTGAGGCCTTATGACGTCATCTTGGGCATGGATTGGTTATCTACAGTCCATGCTCAGATTGACTGTATTAGGCGCAAGGTGCGATGTGTACGCACCAATAGGAGCAGGTTCACCTTCACCGGGGATAAGGGAGCCTTCACAGCACATGATGGACTCTCACAGAGGAGAGTACAACCCATCACTCAACAGTTGGCTAGCCTCATCCTAGGAGCAGTTGACGTGCGTAGTCCTAGTTTTCCTGTAATGGTGGTTCAGTATGAGGATGTCTTTCCCGACGACGTTCCAGGACTACCTCCTCGCAGAGAGGTAGAATTTTATATTGACTTGTACCTTGGGACAACCCCGATATCGACTCCAGCATATCGTATGGCGCCCGCTGAGCTTTAAGAGCTACGAGTACAGTTGGAGGACTTGCAGGGCAAGGGATTCATCCGACCCATTGTTTCACCCAGGGCTTCCCTAATATTCATCGTCAAAAAGGCGGACGGGAGCTTGGGACATTGTGTCGACTATCGTCGCTTGAACCAGGTGACAGTGAGGAACAAGTATCCGCTACTGAGGATTGATGACCTCTTCGATCAGTTCAAGGGAGCACGGTGGTTCTCAATGATAGACCTGAGGTCAGGCTCTCATCAGCTCAGGGTTCGGGACGAGGACGTGCAGAAGACGACCTTCAAATGTCGGTATGGCCACTATGAGTTCTTGGTTATGCCATTCATAATAACCAATTCTCCGACAGTGTTCATGGGCCTCATGAACAGGATATTTCAGCCGTACCTCGATGGATTTGTCATGGTCTTCGTCGACGACATTTTGATTTACTCGACCACTAGGGAGGAGCATGACTACCACTTTCGAGTTGTACTAGACACACTCCGAGAGCACCAGCTTTATGGAAATCTCTCGAAGTGTCAGTTATGGTTACTTGAGGTCCACTTCTTGGGACATGTCATCTATGAGGTGGGAGTTATGGTGGATCCAGGGAAGATCAAGGCAGTGCTAGCTTGGAAGCCACCCAGGAGCGTGACGAAGGTGGGGAGTTTCTTAGGGATTGCTGGATACTACCGGAGATTTGTGCCAGACTTCTCCAGAGTTGTGGAACCACTCTCAGCTTTGACGAAGAAGGGGAAACCCTTTGTGTGGTAAGACAGATGTCAGCAGAGCATCCAAGAGCTGAGACAGATATTGACCTGCGTCCCTATCTTGAGGCTTCCGGAGGAGCGAGTTGGGTACGTAGACTACTGCGATGCATCAGGGATCGGACTCAGATGTGTCTTTATGCAGGAGCGGGTGGTGATCGCCTATGGATCACGTCAGTTGAGGCCGCATGACCAGAACTACACTACCCATGACCTGGAGTTAGCAGTAGTGGTCTTCGCTCTGAAGACATGGTGACATTATCTGATGGGCGAGCGCTTTACAGTCATTTCTGACCATCAGAGTCTCAGGTACATATTATCTTAGTAGGACCTGAACCTAAGACAATGGTGATGGCTCGAGTTCCTCCCGTACTATGACTTTGAGATAGTCTATACTCCTGGGAAGGGGAACGTAGTATCCGATGCTCTTAGTAGGAGGACGGGAATTCAGATACTTGAGGAGGCGACAGAGCAGCTAGCCGCTTTGCAGATATCCTTCGTGGATAGAGATGGAGGAGCCTTCCTTTAGTCTCTCACAGTCACCCCTCCACTACTGCAGCGGGTCAGAGAGGCACAACGTGGGGATGCTGACTGTGAGATGCAGCGTGCACAGATATCATCAGGACATGCACCTGATGGTTTCTCCTTTGGAGCAGAGCACGAAGTCCTTTTCAGAGGACGTATCTTGGTACCAGTTGCTTTACGAGAGGAGGTGATGAGAGAGTTTCACACTTCTCCATTGGAAGTACATCCTGGATTAGCGAAGATGTACCAGGACCTCGGACGACAGCACTGGTGGCCAGGCATGAAGAAGCCTGTGGCGGATTTCGTTTCTCGATGCCTCACCAGCAAGCAGGTGAAGGCAGAGCACCAGGTACCAGCAGGCTTGGTACATCCCTTGGAGGTCTCGGAGTGGATGTGGGATGGGATATCTATGGACTTCGTGACTGGACTTCCATGCACTTCAAGAGGTCACAACTCCATTTGGGTGATTATCGACCGACTCACCATGTCAGCTCACTTCTTACCCATGTGAGAGCAGGGCTCAGTGGATAGTTTGGGATGTCTCTACGTTCAGGAAATTGTACGGATTCATGGGGTACCATCTTCTATCGTCTCCGATCAAGATGCTCACTTTACTTCCTGGCATTGGAAAGGGTTGCAGGAGGCATTCGGGATGCAGCTACGTCTGAGCACCGCCTTTCACCCTCAGACGGATGGTCAGATGGAGAGGACCATTCAGACTCTTGAGGACATGCTCCGCACATGTGTCCTCGACTTTGGTCGCAGTTGGGAGGACCACCTAACCTTGGTGGAGTTTGTGTACAACAACAGCTACCACTCCACCATCAGGATGGCACCATACAAGGTGTTGTATGAAAGACCTTGCAGATCTCCTTTTTGCTGGACAGACCCTAGGGAGTCAGCACTTGTGGGACCGGAGATGGTCCAGGACACGACAGAGAAGGTCCAAGTCATCCAGGAGTGGATGAAGAAAGCTCAGAGCCGGTAGAAGTTTTATGATGATAGAAGGCGGAGGCCACTAGAGTTTGAGGATGGCGACCACGTCTTCTTGCATGTCTCACCTTGACGTGGATTACGGAGATTTGGCTGAGGCGGTAAGTTGTCTCCACGCTTCATCGGACCATTCCAAGTCCTCAGCAGGATTGGCAAGGTGGCCTATCTCCTGGCTCTACCACCTCAGTTGCACGGGGTGCACGATGTCTTCCACGTATCTCAGCTGAGGAGATACGTTCATGACCTGTTCCATATCATTGAAAATGGGGAGCTAGACGTTGATGATGGGGAAACTTTTGCGGAGGTCCCGGTGGAGATCGAGGATTGACAGGAGCCGATCCTATGTGGACGGTCGATTCCTCTAATGAGCATCAAATGGTAGCAAGGGAACCTCTAGGAAACCACTTGGGAGCAGGAGGCTCAGATGTGTGCTCAGTACCCAAATTTGTTTCCCTAGTTTAGGATGTATCTTTACGAGGACGTAAAGACTTGAGGTGGGAGTGATGTAAAGACCTGTAAAAATCAAGGAAGGTTTTTTTCTTAATTTTATTTGGAATTTTACAAGAACGCAGTTTCTGACGGCACCTAATTCTGAGGCTCGGTGTGCCCGGAATCATTTTCCGAAGTTTGGCTCGGGTACGTTCAGTGAACGAATGAGTGGGTTTTTCTAACTTTTGAACCGGTGCTCGGAATTGAATTCAGAGGTCACCAATGGAATCACAGTGCCGTTTTTTTCTTAGAAACTCATTTTCCAGAGTTATGTTTTCTCGGATGTGGTTTTTAATTTATGGGGTTAAGTTAAGAAATAAAATAAAGTGGTGCGACAACATTATTTTATTTCACTTAAAGCCACTTAAAGCCACCTAATCTATGTTAAGTGGATATGGTGGGACCCATGATATACTACCCACTTGGTAGGATATTTGTGAGGTGGGGCCCGCACAAGCCCCACTGTTTCTTTTCCTCTAAGTAACGCACCCGCGAAAACCCCTTTTTAAATGAAAGTAAACCGGTGCGTTTTTTTTTTAATTCGTAATGCCCCTATTAATTGGGCAGTTAAGTCGTTACAATTAATTAATCGAATTAATGGTTCGTTTCTTAACATTTAATTTCAAATTGTTGGCATAAGAATAAAATAATACCAACACAGGTTTTTCTTGCGGTGGCTTGTTGAGAGGATTTGGATAAACTCTATCTTCATCCTCCTTCGCGAAGAACGCGAAGAATGCGAATAACGCGAAGAACACATCATCGCCGACGAAGAACGCTGGCCTTCGACAAAAGGCAATGAAGTACGCCGAACCCTCGATGATTGACGACGCGCCGCCGTGTACCGCAACGCCGTCAATTCTCCTTCCCCGGTGTTCTTCTGCGACGTTCCTTCCCCGCGACACTCTTCAATCAACAATCGATTGAGGTAGGGGATTGCGATCCTTTTATTTTCCTTTGCGGATTATATCCTCAACATGGATTTAATTGGTGCATTTAATATGTGTGTTAATAACTCTCATAGATCGTTGACACGATGACATGTACCGTGGCGACAGTGACGCCCCTTCCGCGACGCGACGATCCTCTTCTGCCGCGACGGTCAATTCCGCGACGAAATCATGTTCGACAACAACGTTGAGGTAGGGGTTTGATTCATTTAAATCTGTTTGATTTTCCCTCGCAGTGTACGATTAAATATCTGTTGTGAGACATGTAAAACCACTAACGCGGTGGGTGCAGACCAACGAACAAGTCCGAACCCACTTCCCTTTTCGTTCTTGGTGTGCGGAATGGAAGACAACGACAAAACAAGCCGCACAGGTGATGTAAGGTCCTCACAGTGAAGGAAGGACCCCGGGAGGGCCTTTGGCGAAGACGACATGGAATTCCGACCACCGGAACTCGTCCGGTGGTCCGCTGAACAACCCACCGGCGCGCCATGTCGGCACGGCGGTGAGAGACGGCGGTGCCCGGCCTGCCGCGGGGAAGAACCGCCGTGGCTGTAGCCGCGGCGGCAGACGCGGTCCCACGACCGCGCGGGACCGGAGGAGGACAGGACGCGGCAGACCGGCCGTGTCCACTTGCAAGGGCGGCACCACGCGGGGCCGCGGTTCCCTCACGCGGGGGCTTCACGCCCCCGCTCCACTCGGCCGTAACCGGCCAAGCCAACCCGCCTAGCAACTGGGCCACGCCCGCGCCTGCCGGTCTGGGTCGTTCCCAGGTCGGGACGGGCCACTCAGGTTGGGCCGGGCTGCGTCGGCCGGGTCGGTCCGGGCCCTGACCCCCACTTTTTCGGACCTTTTCGGTATTTTTCTCATAACATGTTCTACAGGCCTCTGATCGGCACACCATCAGCGGCGATGTGATCCTTGGATCGAGACAGTCGTTTCGGTATATCGCACTCAAGGTTTTGGAGAACTTTGGGTTCAGCCGGGTTGGTTCGTACACGAAACCAACTGGGCCCTCGGAGCGGAAACGCTCATAACATGATCTCCGGACATTCGATTGACTTGCCGTCATCTTTGTTGGATTCCTCTTAGTGAGATGGATCTTTTGGCTTACTCCGCCCGAGGTTTGTACGCAGGTGGTGTACGGTCGGGTTGGTTTTGCCTTAAAATCCAGCCGGGCCCCTGGAACGAAAACGCCAATAACTCTCAGACCGAGCGTCCGATTGACGCGCCGTCTGCGACGTTGAGTTCCTGTTGACGATACGGAACATTTGGATAGATAAACTCTAGACTATATGTCAGTTGATATATCAGCCTCTCGGCTCATGGAGCGGACCCTCCTGAATGAGGTTGCTGTGTGCGGGAACCCTAGAGCTGGATGCGACTGTGACGAAGACGACTGTACGGAGATCCTCAGTGGATTTGACAGAGACGACTACAGTACTTAGTGATCCTACGTGGATCAGTGCTGCAGATCCTATGTGGGTCTGATCCTGTGTGGGTCAGCCCTCAGCGGTCCTGTGTGGGCCAGCGCGTACAGATCATGTGTGGGTCTGATCCTGTGTGGGTCTTTGTGGGGGTTAGTTACCTATCGATCCTGTGTGGGTCAGATCCTTTGTGGGTCATTGTGGGGGTTAGTTACCTATCGATCCTGTGTGGGTCATATCCTTTGTGGGTCATTGCGGGGGTTAGTACCTATCGATCCTTTGTGGGTCCGACGACTTAGATGATTCAGTGGAAATATCTGATCATCTCTGTCATCATACAAAGAAGTATTCCCGTGTGAGATGAATCATGTTTTTCTTTCCTATGTGGATTGTGTTGTGCTATCCTGTGTGGATTTACGTTTTTCTTTCCTGTGTGGACTGGGTTGTAGTTGGGATCGGATGTTGGAGCCGAACGAGAATTGATGACTTAGGTATATGTAACGGCATATACCTAAGCAATGTCAAATGTTACATCATGATTGTATCTTTACTTTGTGGATTATCCTTTGTGGATTCTGGGAGACCTTTGGGGGTCTCGGGGTCCCTACTGAGTAGCTTATACTCATCCATGCACGGGTTATGCCCGCACTATGTTGTGTTGGTTGCAGATGACGGACAACACTGATCGTGGTTGAGGCTTGCGGAGTAGGACGGTACCTGGAGGTGGACCACTGGGCGGGACATACTCGGAGCGGTTGGCTGGACCCGAGGAGTAGTGGAGGCTATCTGTACCCACCCTTCAGGTGGGAATTCCAGTAGATAGCTCAGCGTTGCGGCTTTACTTTTCAGTTGTTGTTTTCCCTTCCAGTTGTGTCACGACCCGTCCTCGGGGCCCGTGTCGTGACTACCCCAAGCCCGCCTTCCATAGGCCAGGGGCTGGCGACTAGCACCAAAGACGTAAATCCCAATATCAGGAAAGGAATTGCCTTTATAAGAGTAGACAAACACCATAGAGTACAAGCGGAAGAAGTAAACACTAAGTAAAACTGTATAACAGTAGGTGCAGAAAGTAAAGGGGGCCGGAAATACAGCCCAACTGTAAAGTACAACTGAAAGGGAAAATAGCTACTGAAAGGTAAAAGCCGCTACTCTGAGTTGTCCACTGGAAATCCCAACAGAAGGGTGGGTATAGATAGCTCCACTGCTCCTCGGGTCCCACCGTCCGCTCCGAGTACGTCCCACCCAGTGGTCCTCCTCCAGGTACTGTCCTGCTCTGCAAGCCTCATCCATGATCAACGATGTCTGTCGTCTGCAACTAACACAACGTAGTGCGGGCATAGCCCATGCAGGGGTGAGTATAAGCTACTCAGTTGGGACCCCGAGACCCCCGAAGGTCTCCCAAAATCCACAAAGGATAAACCACAAAGGAAAGTTACAATCACGAAGTTACAACCAACACTGCTTAGGTATATGCCCATACATAACTAAGTCAACAAATCCAATACGCTCCAACCTCTGAGCCCAAGTACAACTCAGTCCACACAGGAATGTATACATATTCCACACAGGAATGTAAAATGTAATCCAAACAAGATAGTACAACACAATCCACACAGTAAAGCAAACAGGATTCAGCTCACACATTTATACTTCTTCAAAAGTCGATAGAGATTATCAGATGTTTCCACTGATTCATCTAAGCCGTCGGACCCACAAAGGATCGGTAGGTACTATCCCCCGCAATGGAATACACAGGATCGTTCAGGAAGTTGAACCCAAAGCTATTGGGAAACTCCTTTTCCATCAAGTACAGTAGTTATACTGCTACAACCAAGCGCTTCACCTATCGGGTATATTGGGTCTGCTGCTACAACCAAGCGCTCCTCCGTCGTGGGTCTGCCGCTACAACCAAGTGCTCCCCTGTGCCGCTACAACCAAGCGCACCTCTGTCGTGGGTCTGCCGCTACAACCAAGCGCTCCCATGTGCCGCTACAACCAAGCGAACCTCTATCGTGGGTCTGCCGCTACAACCAAGCGCCTGTCATGGGTCTGCCGTTACAACCAAGTGCTCCCCTGTGCCGCTACAAGCAAGCGCACCACTGTCATGGGTCTACAGCTACAACCAAGCGCTCCCATGTGCCGCTAAAACCAAGCGCACCTCTGTCGTTCGATCAGAAGTCGTCAAATCTCAACCGGCTCTAGGGTTTCCGTACACAGCATGCTCGTTCCGGGAGGGTCCACTCCACGAGCTAAGAGGTCGATGCATCAACTGACATATAGTCCGGAGTTTATGTATCCCAAGATGTACCGTAGTGGTCACTGCCTAAAACACGGAGGATTCCCGTACTGTTTTCATCATCATCGCAGTTGAATCCAGGATATTTGTACAGTCATCGTTGTCACAGCAGTAGTTGCAGCCAGCTCTAGGGTTCCCGTACACAGCAAGCTCGTTCGGGAGGGTCCGCTCCACCAGCCGAGAGGCTGATACATCAACTGACACATGGTCCAGAGTTGATGTATCCAAAAGTTCTGTATCGTCAATAGGAACTCAACGCAACAGACGAAGCGTCAATCAGACGCCCGGTCTGAGAGTTATTGACCTTTTCGTTCCAGGGGCACGGTTGGTTTTTAAGGCAAAACCAACCCGACCGTACTCCACCTGCGTCCAAACCTCGGGCGGAGTATGCCAAAAGATCTGTCTCACTAAGAGGAATCCACCAAAGTCGATGGCACGTCAATCAGACGTCCGGAGCTCAAGAAATGAGCGTTTCTGCTCCGAGGGCCCGGTTAGTTTCGTGGACGAACCAACCCGGCCGAACCAAAAGTATACCGAAACCTTGAGTGCGATATACCGAAACGACCGTCTCGATCCAAGGATCACGTTTCCACTTACGGCGCGTCAATCGGAGGCTCATAGCTCATGTTACGGGAAAATGACCGAAAAGGTCCGGAAACGGGGGTCTGGGCCCGGGCCGACCCGGCTGGGCCCTGCCCGGCCCGGCCCGGCTTGGTCCGGCTCGGCCAGCGTGGCTGAGCCGAATCGTGGAGCGGGGTGCGCGACTCCCCCGCCCGCCGCTAATTGAGGCCGGCGGCGGATCCTCCGGCCACCAACCCTCCGGCGGCGCGCCGCCGCTGCCTTCCGCGGACCACCAGACACGCTCCGGTGGTCCGTTTCTCCTACCGTCTTCGCCTATGGTCCCCCCGGGACCCCACATTCACTGCGAAGGGATTCAAACGCCAAAACAGCCTATATCATCATCGCCCGTCAATCCGCACGTCAAAACGAATAGCGTCGTCTTTGTAGTTTTCCAGCGCGACCCGATGGTGCCGCGCCCCTTCGTCGCGGCCCGACTCCGACCGCGGTTCTTTGGTTTTCTTTGAAGCGGCGTGACTGCATCACGTTCTTGACTTCCTTCCACAGCGCGGCGCGATGGCGCCGCGCATATCCTTCTGCATGAAACCGCGTGGTGCGACGACACCACGCCTTCCCGTACCAACCACAAAGGAACCATCACGAAATTAAGTAGGAGGGTCGGCCGTGTTTGTGCGGTCTGACCCCCTAGCATTATTCGATAAAAAATGATTTAAATCCACGAAGATCATCAAGTTGGTATTCAAGAATTAAATAAATAAATAAAACCCCTACCTCCGTTCAGGAACGGTGTTCGTCAACGAGCCGCGAAAGACGAGCGTCGCGGAGGTCGGGCATCACGGAAAAAGAACGTTGACGTCGCGAAGCAAGGATTCGAAGTCGTTGATGGAGATTTCGTCGTGGAAAACTGTCACGGAAGAGACGACGTGGAATAAGAACGTAGCGTCACGGATACGGCATCGCGGAAGAACCGTGTTCTTCGGCGGAGAAGTTCTTCGTTGAAGTGCAGTGTTCTTCGCGTTCTTCATCGAGGTTGAAGAAGATGAAGACTTCACGCTTCCCAATCCTCTCAAGGTAACAAAACTCTAACAAAAATAAAATAAGACTCTTTCTTATTTTGTTAACACAACAACTCTTTTGAATTTCAAGAGTTTGAAATTCAATAACCACACATAACTCACCTCATTAAACTTATTACATTAAAGTCATAAGTTATAACTTATGATAACAAAATTAATGTCGGAGTTGAGGGGGGTTTTAGAGGATATTAAGGGGTGGAGTTCGTGCGGGCCCCACCACCCTCATAACCTCCCAAGGGAGGTTGGGTGGTTACCCAAATTCCATCAAGAACTAAACACTTAGAGTAAAAATAATAAAAATTGTAGAGTAATTATAAAATAATCTTCCACAATTTTTATCATCAACACTCATGTAAACGCATCTCCAGAACATGAGTTCCTAAGCAATTACCGGTGCTGCGGTTCCATCGGTGCCCTCGGAATTCGATTCCGGGAACCGGTTCAAAAGTTAGAAATTCGCGCTCATTCGTTCACTGAACGTACCCGGTCCAAACTTCGGAAAATGATTCTGGGCACACCGGGCCTCGGAATCAGGCGCCGTCAGAAACTGCATTCTTGTAAAATTCCAATGAAAAATAAGGAAAAAAATTTTCCTTCAAATTTTAGGGTCTTTACATTACTCCCACCACAGAGCTTTACGTCCCCGCAAAGATTCAACACAAACTAGGGATACAAAGCCGGTAGAGCTAGGCGGTAAGCCACCTCACCAATCCTGATGAGGACCTGGAAGGGTCCAAATAAGCATGGAGACAACTTGACACCTTGGCCAAATCTTTGTAATACACGTCGAGGTGAGACCCTCATAAAGACGTGGTCACCATCCTCAAACTCTAGTGGCCTCCACCTCCTGTCAGCGAAAGACTTCTGTCGTCTCTGAGCTGTCTTCATCTACTCCTGGATGACCTGGACCTTCTCTATCGTGGCCTGAACCACCTCTGGTCCCACAAGAGCTGCTATGATTTTTCTTTGCCAATAAGAGAAATCATGTCTCATCCCTTGGATGAACCACGTTCTTTTCCTAATACAGTAAATCCTGACATGGATGATACTAATCCATACCAAGGATGACATCGTAAGGCCTCGACGCTACTACCAAGAGATCCAACCGTTACACTCGCCTCCAAGGGTTGAGTCACACTGTCGGCATCAGTGTGTGGTAACTGGGTCTCCTCAAGTAGATATCTCACAAGTGAGGGTCAAGTCAACAGTCAAAACTGGAACCTCTTAGTAACAACACAAAATATGACATGAATGAAAACATCACAAAGGTATGTGTCTTTTATTGTTGCATCTCATAATAAAAAGACGCTACAAAATAGCAATAAGGAACTAGAAGTACAAAAGACGTATCCACTAGTTCCGCTCCTGTCCATCTGCCTCCAGAGCTCCATGATCGAAGGCCTCAGCTGCATGAAGCTGAGCTCTCGCATGTCCACCAACTCCCTGCGGTCGGGGCGGACCTCCTGGTGGTGGTGGTGGCAACACCTCGAAGTGTCGCCTACCATCTGCTACTTGGCCAGCTCCTCTACCTCGTCCGCCTGCACCCTGCGGCCCGCCCTGATCGATCCTCTGCCTCTGCCTGGGGGGGTCCTTCGTTCATCTTCTGGTCATCCGTATGGCGGGTCGGATAGTCACAAGCCATGAGACCAATCTCGCCGCCGGAGTAACACTTCCCCCTCATGGAAAGTCATTGTCTACCTCGAGTTCCTCATACAAACGATCCAGAGTCATGCTATCAACCACCTATAGTTCTAGTCCTCTTGGAACCCTGCGTTATCTGTCTACTACCCGCTGCAGAAGACCCTCCTATGGGCCATCCTGCGGAGGGCCCTGTCACTGGAGCCTTCTCGGCGAGAAAACTCTCCACTAGAAGGGCTTTCTTCAACACCATTACCTATGTCGGAATGTTGAGGGAGATCATCGAAGCCCTGATCTCGTGCCTCAGTCCCTGTTCGAAGGTCCGGGCCCGGAAGAACGGGTCTCGTACCATATCTGTGGAGTAGCGCGAGAGATCAGCAAAACTCGCCGAGTACTGGGCCACTAACAAGCTGCCCTGCCACAGTTGAAGAAGATCCTGAATGCGCACCGCACGGAGGGTGGCTGGGACGAACTTGGAGCGGTAGATGCTATCAAAGTCCGTCCAGAGAAGAGATGTATCGTCGTGCACCTGGAGCATCAAGCTCCACCATCGGCCCGCTGCTGCATGCAGTAGGCTTGCTGCGAGGATCACCATGAGGTCTGCTGGTGTCCTCACTAGCCTGAAAACTCGTACGACTGCCTCCAGCCAGTCCTCGGCTGCCTGAGGGTCCGTCTAACCACGAAACCTGGGTGGTCACTGGCGCTGGAACAGATGCAGTGCGCTGAGAAGACGTGCATCTTCAGCGGCTGGTGCTGGAAGTATCGGTGGCTCGACTGTTAGAGCTACCGCCGGTGCCACTTCTGTCAAAGGGCCCTGTACCGAGGCCTCGTCGCTGGGTAGGCTGTCGTCACACTCGACTCTTGGAACCCTAGCTGGATGCCATCGTGGAGCCATCCTGAAAAGAAACTGGTGTTCCACAGTCAGAACAGTACACCTGGTGAGCTGACACAAGTAATCACAAAGAAAACTTGAACACACATGCAATCAATGTTTTCGTGCATTAAGTCGGAAATCAGAAGTCAGAGTCCTGGTGTACGGATATGTCGGCCGCCGCACCAACACTGGAATCCCTGGACTGATAACCACACTCAATACGCTAAACACTATTGCTTCACATAGAAAAGATCAGATTTCACGGTAGAACCGAACTCCTCTGATACCAATTTGTCACAACCCGTCAATGGGGCACGTGCCGTGACTACCCCAAGCCCGCCTTCTATATGCCAGGGGCTGGCGACTAGCACCAATGGTGTAAATCCCGATATCAGGAAAGGCATTACCTTTATAAGAGTAAACAAACACCGCAGAGTACATGCGGAAGAAGTAAACACTAAGTAAAACTGTACAACAGTAGGTGCAGAAAGTAAAGGGGGCGGAAATACAAGCCCAACTGTAATGTAAACTGAAAGGGAAAACTGCTACTGAAAGGTAAAACCAGCTACGCCGAGCTGTCCACTGGAAATCCCACATGAAGGGTCGGTAAAGATAGCTCCACTGCTCCTTAGGTCCCGTCATCCGCTCCGAGTACGTCCCTCCCAGTGGTCCTCCTCCAGGTACTGTCCTGCTCTGCAAGCCTCATCCACGATCAACGCTGTACGTCGTCTGCAACCAACACAACGTAGTGCGGGCATAGCCCGTGCAGGGGTGAGTATAAGCTACTCAGTAGGGACCCCGAGACCCACGAAGGTCTCCCAAAATCCACAAAGGATAAACCAAAAAGTAAAGTTACAATCACGAAGTAACAACCAACACTGCTTAGGTATATGCCCATACATATACCTAAGTCAACAAATCCAATACGCTCCAACCTTCGAGCCCAAGTACAAATCAGTCCACACAAGAAAGTATACGTATTCCACACAGGAAAGTAAAACGTAATCCACAAAGGATATTACAACACAATCCACATAGGAAAGCAAGAATGATTTAGCTCACACTTGTATACTTCTTCAAAATTCAATAGAGATGATCAGATGTTGCCACTGATTCTTCTAAGCCGTCGGACCCACAAAAGATCGCTAGGTTCTAACCCCCGCAATGACCTACACAGGATCGTTTAGAAAGTTGAACCCAAAGCTATTGGGAAACTCCTTTTCCATCAAGTACAGTAGTTATACCGCTACAACCAAGCGCTTCACCTATCGGGTACTGTGGGCCTGCTGCTACAACCATGCGCTCATCCGTCGTGGGTCTGCCGCTACAACCGAGCGCTCCCCTGTCCCGCTACAACCAAGCGCACCTCTGTCGTGTGTCTGCTGCTACAACCAAGCGCTCCCCTGCGCCGCTACAACCAAGCACACCTCTGTCGTGGGTCTTCCGCTACAACCAAGCGCCTGTCGTGGGACTGCCGCTACAACCAAGCGCTCCCCTGTGCTGCTACAACCAAGCGCACCTCTGTCGTGGGTCTCCCGCTATAACCAAGCGCTCCCATGTGCCTCTAAAACCAAGATCACCTCTGTCGTTTGATCAGTAGTCATCAAGTCTCAACCGGCTCTAGGGTTTCTGTACACAACATGCTCGTTCCGGGAGGGTCCACTCCACGAGCTAAGAGGTCGATGCATCAACTGACAAGTAGTCCGTAGTTGATGTATCCAAAGATGTACCGTAGTTGTCACTGCCGAAAACACGGAGGATTCCCGTATTATTTTCATCATCATCGCAGTTGAATCCACTGAGGATCTCTGTACAGTCGTCGTCGTCACATCAGTAGTTGCAGCCAACTCTAGGGTTCCCGTACACAGCAAGCTCATTCGGGAGGGTCCGCTCCACGAGATGAGAGGCTGATACATCAACAGAAACATGGTCCAGAGTTGATGTATCCAAAAGTTCCGCATCATCAATAGGAACTCATCACAACAGACGATGCGTCAATCGGACGCCCGGTCTGAGAGTTATTGGCTTTTTCGTCCAGGGGCCCGGTTGGTTTTTAAGGAAAAACTAACCCGACCGTACTCCACATGCGTCCAAACCTCGGGCGGAGTATGTCAAAAGATCCGTCTCACTAAGAGGAATCCACCAAAGTCGACGTCACGTCAATCGGGCGTCCAGAACTCAAGATATGAGAGTTTCCGCTCCGAGGGCCCGGTTGGTTTCGTGGACGAACCAACCCGGCCGAACCCAAAGTATACCGAAACCTTGAGTGCGATATACCGAAATGACCATCTCGATCCAAGGATCATGTTTCCATTGACAGCGCGTCAATCGGAGGCTCGTAGCTCATGTTACGGGAAAATGACCGAAAAGGTCCGGAAACGGGGGTCTGGGCCCGGGCCGACCCGGCCCGACCCCCTCCCCCCCCCCCTAGGTTGACCTGAACCGGGTCGACCTGACCCGGGTCCGACCTGGCTGGGCCCGGCTCGGCCATGCTGGCCGAGCCGAATCATGGAACGGGGTGCGCGACTCACCCGCCCGCCGCTAATTGAGGCCGGCGGCGGATCCGCCGACCGCCAACCCTCCGGCGGCGCGCCAACGCCGCCTTCCGCGGACCACCGGACGTGCTCCGTTGGTCCGTTTCCCCTTCCGTCTTCACCTATGGTCCCCCCGGGACCCCACCTTCACTGAGAAGGTATTCAAACGCCAAAACGGCATGCTTCATCATCTCCCGTCAATCCGCACGTCAAAACGAATAGCGTCGTCTTTGTAGTTTTCCAGCGCGACCCGATGGCGTCGCGCCCCTTCGCCGCGGCCCGACTCCGACCGCGGTTCTTTGGTTTTCTTTGACGTGGCGCGGCGGCGTCGCGTTCTTAAATTCCTTCCACGGCGCGGCGCGGCGGCGCCACGCATATCCTTCCGCATGAAACCGTGTGGTGCGAAGGTACCATGCCTTCCCGTACCAACCACAAAGGAACCATCACGAATTTAAGGAGGAGGGTCGGCCGTGTTTGTGCGGTCCGACCCCCTCTCGTTATTCGATAACAAATGGTTTAAATCAACGAAGATCATCAAGTTGGTATTCACGAATCAAATAAATAAATAAAACCCCTACCTCGGTTCAGGAACGGTGTTCGTCAACGAGCCGCGGAAGACGAGCGTCACGGAGTTCGGGCGTCGCGGAAAAAGAACATCGTCATCGCGAAGCGAGGATTCGAAGTCGTTGACGGCGATTTCGTCGCGGAAAACCATTGCGGAAGAGATGACGTGGAAGAAGAACGTCGCGTTTCGGATACGGTGTCGCGGAAGAATCGTGTTCTTCGGCGGAGAAGTTCTTCGTCGAAGAACGGTGTTCTTCGCGTTCTTCGTCGAGGTTGAAGAAGATGAAGACTTCACGCTTCCCCAATCCTCTCATGGTGACAAAACTCTAACAAAAATAATATAAGACTCCTTCTTATTTTATTAACACAACATCTCTTTTGAATTTCAAGAGTTTGAAATTTAATAACCACACACAACTCACTTCATTAAACTTATTACATTAAAGTCTTAAGTTATAACTTAAGTTAACAAAATTAAAGTGGGAGTTGAGGGGAGTTTTAGAGGATATGAAGGGGTGGGGTTCGTGTGGGCCCCACCACCCTCATAACCTCCCATGGTAGGTTGGGTGGTTACCCAACTTCCATCAAGAACTAAACCCTTAGAGTAAAAATAATAAAAATTGTAGAGTAATTATAAAATAAACTTCCACAATTTTTATCATCAACACTCGTGTAAACGCTTCTCCGGAACAGGAGTTCCTAAGCAATTACCGGCGTTGCGGTTCCATCGGTGCCCTCAGAATTCAATTCTGGGAACTAGTTCAAAAGTTAGAAATTCCCGCTCGTTCGTTCACTAAACGTACCCGAGCCAAACTTCGGAAAATGATTCCGGGCACACCGGGCCTCGGAATCCGGCCCCGTCAGAAACTGTGTTCTTGTAAAATTCCAAAGAAAATTAAGGACAAAAAATTTCCTTGAAATTTACGGGTCTTTACAAGTTGTAATTTACTTTCAGTTTAGATTTTTTTACTGGCCCACTTACTTTTCCGCACTTACTGTTGTACTCAGTTTTTACATAGTGTTTACTTATATAGCTTTCTTACTCTGTGGTGTTTGTTTACTATACAAAGGCAATGCCTTCCATTTTTACCGGGATTTACGCCTTGGTGCTAGTCGCCAGCCCCTGGCCTATGGAAGGCGGGATTGGGGTAGTCACGGCAAGGGCCCCGAGGATGGGTCGTGACATAATATTTTGTTAAATGGATTTTTGTATAATTAAGACAAACTAAAAATATTTTCAATAAATTTTTCATGAAAAATAATAATTGAAATGATGTGTTTTAAATATTTTCATTATAAGTTAATTACAATATTTATAATTAATTATAACTATTATTTATAGTTTACAAATTAATAATAAAATGGAATATATGGGTTTTCTTGGTCTAAATTATTATTTTGAAATAACATTATTTATTTAATTGTTTTAGTTAAATAGAATTTATTATTATAATAATAATAAATGATAAATATTTTTCATTGAATATTAATATTAATATGAATATAATATATTTTATAAAAATATGAGATATATTATGTTATTCCCTTATTAAATTTATAAATTATAAATTATATATAATAATTCTATTATTAAAAAATTAAAATTATATTTCTATTTTAAATTAAATTAAATATGAATTATTTATATTAAAAAACGAAATTTATATATATATGTACATATTTTAAAATTCCATATATATATATATATTAATGAATTTATACTAATAAAAAATTATAAATGTTTTGTTTAAAATATTTATTATTATCATTTTTCTATTTTTTATTAATGTTTTTTTAAAACAATTTTTTTATTGTATTTAAAAAAACTAAATTGTATTAATATATATTTATATATATATACATAACAATATAATGTGTTATGTTAAAAAATGTTAAAACTAAATGATATAAAATTGGTTCAAAATGAATAAATGTGAAATTAAAAAAAATTAACAAAAACAAAATAATGGATTGAAAAAAAAAAGAAGATAATTTTTATGACAATAAAATGTATATTGTGAAAGAAATTAATTAAAGAGTATGATTAGTAAATAAAATAAAAAAATAAATGTAAAACAAAAATTGATTTAAAATTTATTTGATTTCCTCATCATCCCAAATTACAACCTAAAGAGCACCAACGTCGAATCCTAATATCCTCCTTCCCCTTTAACTATTGGTGACTTCCATTTTTTCGTTCCTTAAATAATTAAGGTCACCTGTGGGTTTCATTTCCTTCGTTGATGTCTACTTCCACCATGGCCCATCTCAGATCAATTTTTATTATTTAATAATGACAATGATGTTTTTCTAAATCAAACCAAATCCATGAAAACATTTATTTCAATCCTCCACATAACATCCTTTGGAACATTTATATATAATAATTTATACATAGTTCAATCCGTGAAAGATTAAATAATTTATCTTTGTGTTTATAAGAAATCCAATAGATCACATTGAATCAGCCAATAATACTAGGAACCCTTCTGTTACTCTCCTCACATTCATACAGTCCATCCGACATGGTGTCGAGAATCCCACAATCCATGGATTCATCCAATTCAAGTAAGGGATTAATTATTTATGACAAAGTTAGGTTTTCTATAAATATTTACATATATATATACATGTACATATGAATCTATATTTATATGATTGGCATAATATTTCTATATGAGGGTTATGTTTGAAATTTCATTCTCAAACTTATATTTGGTAATGGTTTGATTCAATTTGTTTTCAATTTTCAAATCCATGTATATATATATATATGTATAGTAGTATCTAAAAATACTTATAAATACTCATCGTTAATTCATTTTAATAATTTTTATGAAAATATGTTGTTTTTAAAATGATAAGAGATTCCATATAATCCTTCAAATCATATGAACATGCATAAGGGTTTCATTATTTTTTATCAAAACAGGTTGCCTTACAATGTAATATATATATATATAAACTTTTATCAATCAATATAATATAGTATTTTCAGTTAAGGTTTATGTTCTAAATTCATTCCATAAAAAATAAGGGTCTATTTTAATTCATCAAATTTATTTTTTTTGCAAATATATATATATATATATATATATATTCTAGTATATACATTTATATATATGTATATAAACATGTACAACAATCTATTTTGAGTATATATGTGATAAGGGTTTAGAAATAAATGATTATTTCTAAAACCATTGTTTTGAGAGGATTTAATTATTTTCAATTCATAGTATTTCTATTCATATATATATATATATATATATGTTGGTGTGTGTACATATGTTAGAAAATTTACTTTTTTCTATCCATTTAATGAATTTATCATAATTATGAACATAAGGTTTTAATATTTTATCAAATTATTTTGTTCTAAAAATATGTTTATATATATATAAATATATTTTATACCTTTATATATATGTATAATACAATCCTTGAAAATAATTTTTTAATGAAAAAAATCAGTTTTCTATGTGATTATAATTTCTAATCTAAAATTGAAAATAATAACAACCCTATGTTTTTAAATGTGTGCCTTGATAATTTAAAAGTGTATTTCTTATATTTTACATATTATTTCATGTATATATATATATGTATATATATAATTTTTTTCTAAAAACATTTAATCTTTAACTTACCAATCTGTATAAAATGTTATAATTTATTCTTATTCAATTACTTTATGGTTATTATTATGTTTAATCGTAGTATGTAAACGATAAACTCTATTATTTTATGTGACTACTATAAAAAATATATCTATTTGTATGTGTTCAAGATATCATTTCATGGGTGAAACTTAATTCAAACCTCATGGTACTCTATTAGTAGTCAATTATAGCCATCATAAAATTTATAAATGACATTCCATTCATTTTATATACAAATTATGTATTTATTTCATTATCTAATTTTTTTTGAATTTCAAATAAAAAAGGATATTTACATGGAACATGTATACATTGGTTATGTTTTACCACATTCCTAGGAGTATTTCATTGGTCTTATTAACTGATTGGTGGTCCCACAATAGCCCCTTGATTCAACGGCATGTCTCACGGGATAGACTAGTTACATGGAACAAAGATTTGTTGGAATGGATATATATAGTCTTTGAACAAGGGCTTTAATTTGTAGATATGTTGTCAGACATTATGAATTTCCTCATAATGAGTATAATATTTTATCATCTGTGTGATTATTTGATTACTAGAGCATCCAGGTGAAGAAATAATATTTTCAAATGTACAATAAACAATGAATTATATTTATGAATATGCTAACATGTATAATAATTCAATTTTAAATATAGATTAATATTAAATTTCTAATAAATAAAATAATGGTTATAAATTTTTCTATCATTTCATTGTTTTTATTCATCTTATAATTGGTATAGAGTGATATGAAAATTCTAAACTAATAATATTTCAAGTGAAATTTTGTATTAGCACCCATAATATGGTACTTATAATTATGTGTATATGTTATCTAAGCTATAATAAACATTCCATTTATTTTTTTTATTCAACTGTGTCGATTTTTTATTATGGATTTTATTTGTAACTTTTTAAATAAGTATATAAATATTTGAACAAGGGATTCTACAAAAAAGGATTTTAGTAACTATTGAAAATTTATGATGAAATGCTATGAAAAATGATAATTTTTTTAAATGAAATTATATAAAAATGTATATTTATTTGATATAAATTTTTTAAAATGAACTTTTTGATTGTTTTTAAAAACCGTTATTTGTAATTTTAAATTTACACCCTATATTTTAAAAACATTTTTATAGGTTTATTAGATATATTATTTCTTATTATTTCTATTTTGATGCACTGAACATATTAATGTTTTGTTTAATTAATTTTATTTTTTTATTATTTTGGAGAAAATGTAATGGTTGTGTCTAATTCTTTTAATACTACACCGGTGAAGGTTATACTGATTGTGTAATGTGTTGTCTAATTTCATAGTTCGTTTTATATTTTTTTACATTACATATTTTAGCACTGGCTCTAGCCAAATATGGTTTGGGAATTATTATGGGTATCATAGTAGTGGTATAGAAAACATTGTGGATTAGATGTTGTCAATTGTATATGTATAGTGGTCACATTGTTTCTTAATTCTGTTGACTAAAATTCTGAGTTTTCTGGAATCTATGAAATGAATTGTGAAGATGAAATTATTTTAACATGGTGAATATGTAATAACCCACCAATTCTAAAAATAGATTTAGTACCAAAATATTTTATTAAATGGTTATATATATAATTAACATAGGAGGATAATTTTATTATGATTTTTTTCATGAAATATAATATATGAAATTATGTATATTAATTAATTTTATTATCATCTTAATGAAATTATTATAATTAATTATAATTATTAATTATATTTTTCTTATTTATATTCTAAGGATTCATGTGGTTTTTCATTCCTTATTAAAATATTTTAAAATAAAAATATTAACTCAATACTCATGGTAAAATAGAATATGTTATTATAAAATTAATTAATGATAAAACATTTCTATAAAATTAATATTTCCATTAAGATTATCTCTTTTATAAATACATGAGATATATTTTGGTTATTTATAAAATTTATAAATTATAAAAATATATAGTTATTATATTATGAACAAACAGTCAATATATTTATTTTTTGAATGAAATATATTTTGAATTATTTATATTTAGAAAAATTATATTTATATATATACATATTTAAAATTCTCAAATGATATATATATATATATAAATATAAATTTATACTTATGAAAAAGGGATACACATTCGGCTTTAAATTATATTTTTATAGTTTTACTATATTATAAAAATGCTTATTGTTTTAAAAAACATCATATATATATTTTAAAAAAGTAAATTCAATATATATATATAACACTATAATGTGGAGTGTTACGAAAATGATAAAACAAAATGGTAAAAATAATTTAATAATGAATAAATTTGAAATTAAATTAATATAAAAAACACAATGAGGTGTTGACCACAAATTAAGACAAACAATAAGGTATAAAATAGGTTTACATGATTGAAATTTGAATAAAGTGTGTGAGTGATGATTAAAATATAAAATAATACTAAAGTAAATTGAAAAAATTAATTGGATGACTTAGACCTCCCAACATGAAAACATTACCAGCACTAGTATCAAAATATGATCTCCTACATCCCCTACCACAATTCATCTCTTCCATTTTTCCTCCCTCAAAGAAATATGGTCACCTGCTGGTTTCATTTCCATCATGAATGACCCATTCAACTAAAAACCCTTCTTAGAAGAATTTTTTTCAGTAATAATGATATTGATATTTTTCATAAATAAAACAGAATACTTGTAACCATGATTGTTTGTCCTCCAAGTAGCTTATTTTCGAAGACTTATATATATATATTATATTTTATACAAATTTGAATCAATGACATATTAAATAGGTTATCTTTTTTGTTTATAAAACCCTCAATGGAACACATTAAAAACCCCAAGGATACTTCGAACCCTTGTATTACTATCACAACATACACATATTTCCTCCTCTTGGTATCGAGAATCCCAAAATCCCATTATTCGTCTAATTTATGTAAGGGTTTAATTAATTTTGATCCTGATATATAGATTTAATATATATATATATACACATAAATATGAATCTATATTTATCTATATGACTTAATATTTCTAGTTGAGGGTTATGTTAAAAATTACATTTTATAACCTATATTTTGTATGGGTCCATTTTAATTTTTGTTCGATTTTAGAAGATAGGTATATATATGTGTGTTTATATAACAAAACATAAATATACCCATATTTATATAATTTTAATAAATTTTATGAAAATATTTTGTTTTTAATAGGATATGGGATTCCTTATAATCCATTAAATATTACGAACATAAGTAATTTTTTAATTATTTTTTATCAAACTCTGATTTTTTACATAGTTATATATATATATATATATCTATATAATTAAATATTTTCAGTTAAGGGGTATGTTTAAATTTGCATCCTAAACCAAGTAAGGTACTTTTTACAACATTAAATTATTTTATTATTCAATATATAAATAAATATATATATATATATATATCTCTATGCGTAGACACACACAGACACACAGATATATTTATATATTTTTATATACCCATGTAAAAAATCTATATTCTGTATATATGTGATAAGGGTTTTAATTTAAATTATATTTCTAAAAACTGTAGTTTGAAAGGATTTAATTATTTTCTATTTACAATAATTTTATTCATTTATATTTATATATATAACCATATATTTATACACATGTAAGTAAATTTAATTAATTTTTTTCTATTTTAGGAATTAATCAAAATTAATAACATAAGGGGTTATGTTTTAACAAAGGATTTGTTTCCAAAAATATTTACATGTATATATGTGTGTCTAAATATATGATTTATGTATATATATGTATATATTACATTCCCTGAAAAGAATTATCTTTATTTTAAAAAATTAGTTTTCCTAAGAGATTATATTTTTAATCAAAAATTGAAAACAATAAGAAATACCTATTTTTATTGTGTTCCTTAATTTTTTAAAAGTGTATATTATTTTATATTGTAGTTTGTAATTTGTGAATATATATGAGTATATCTTATTATTTCTTATAAATTATTAATAATTAATAATTAAATCCATAATAAAAGCTTGAATTTATTCTTGTATTATTAAATTTTGGTTATTATTATTTGTAACCAAAGTATTTAAATAGTACTATCTATCATTTTATGTGATGAGTCTAAACAAGTTATTATTTTAAGTGAGAAATCTATTTTTTCATGTGACAAACTGCATTCACACCTCTTGTTATGTCATTCATAGTTATTTATGGACATCATCAACTCTATAAATGATGTTCAATTCATTTAAGGGAGAATGGATGTATTTATTTCATTATCTAATTTTTTGTGAATTTCAAATACATAAGTTGAATTACATGACATATGTCAATGTTGGTTATGATTAACCCAATTCATTTAAGGAAGTAATTGGACATATTAATTGTTTTTTGGGTTCCAATATATCCCATTGATGCATCATTTGGTCTCATGAGACAAACAAGAATCATGGCATTAGTCCTTGATGGGGTGGTTACGTATAGTCTTAGCCCGACACCTTAACGGTGTACTAATAATGTCTATCATTATGCATTCCCTCATTATGAGATTGTTGTTTAATATTACAGGAAATTATTTTACTAGTAGAGTATCCATGGTTATGAAATTATAATTTTCAAATATAAAATGTACAATGATTTATATTTATCAATATAATTATATGTATAAAAATTCATTTATAAATATGGACTAATATATATTTTCCATACTATAAAAAAGGTAATAAATTTATCTAACATTTCATGGTCTATATTTATGTGATAAATGATACTGTTTAATGATAAAATTATTAATATGTAATATTTCATGTTCAAATTGGTATCACCACCAATGATATTTCATTGATAATTATGTCTGACCATTATCAATATTATAAGTGGAATTCCATGTTTTTTACTCAAGTGTGTGCATATATTATTATGAATATTGTTTGTATCTTTAAAATAAATATAAAAAAAATTAGAATGGGATTATATGAAAAATGATTTTACCAACTCTCAAAAATGATGATTACATGCTATGAGAATAGCTATTTACTTTATAAGAAAATAATTTATATAGGTAGATTTATTGTAAAGAAATTTTTTAAAAATAATTTATTGATTGTTTTTAAATCCACTAAATATTAAATTTAAATGATGAATATAATGACCCATACTTTACATACATTATTGTTACATCAGATATGAAGAATACTTATTACAACATATCAAAAAAACCATGAAAGGAGTGTATAGGTATAATGTCTGTTGAAACTAGGAAACATAAACAACAGGTTCATCAAATCAACTACATTGTCTCCTATTTATTTAATCATATCTAGAGTCCTTTTTTGGAATATTCTACTTAATATCCTTCTCCCTGACCTGGGGAAAATAAAACATACAAAAGGGTGCGCTCAAATTCTCAGTAAGGGTAAACAAAGAAATATCAGTCATATCATATTCATAAGAACATACTATTTTGAAAATCGTAACCTGCAAAAGAGGTCATAATATCCTGTCATGGGATAAATCATAGTAATGAAAAGTAATCCCAAATAATCATAACATAAAACATGAAACTTTTTGGAATACACACATAATCAGAGAAAATAATTTCATATTAGTCAAGGCTCATTTCCAAGACCATCATAGAGGACAAAGTCCATTACTGAACCGAGTTCACTCCTCGTTCCAGTCCTATATCACTAAACTAGTTTAACTTGACGTTACAGCCATGTTTATCTCCTGAGATATAAATCTTTACCCAATGCATTGGAAGGATATATAGGTCCCACCCATCTCATAATGAAACCATTCTTACGTGTGCCATGAAATCATAAATCATACATCATAGCATAACACATCTAATAAAAATGGTATTCTTAAACATCATGCCATCATAAAATACCCATATAAGATAAAATGACATCATAAAATTAATTCCATCATAAAACAATCAAATAAATGTAAAAATAGGGATAGAAAAAGAACCTTATTTTATCATAGATGGAAAATAATTTTGATAAAACACTTGAACTCCATTCTTGAGGAAAATATCCTTTCTACATCAAAAACATTTTTCCTTTATTAACATGTCATTCAATTTTAAACTAAAATATGTTGATTAAAAATAAACATTATATAATCTAATATACGATTCTTGGAAATAATGTTCTAAAAATCCATTCATGCCATATAAGTTTAAAAAACATTCTTCTCGTACTTTGGCTAGAAAATTCAAAAAGTACCTCGTACGAAAAACGAAAAAAGATTCCTTTCATATCTTTTACTAAAAACTCACCGAAAGGTAAAATTGGATTTAAAAATTTTTAGGAGGATGGAAATAATATTACATATTGAGAAAACATGGATGTGGATGATAAAATAAGCCCAGTAAATACCAAAGTACAAACAATCTCGGATAAAAATGAGATTGTGATATTTTCCCTAACCTTAGGTCTGATATGCTTCGTATGAATCCGAACATCCTGTAATATGGTTTAATTAATGTTAATTGACTTTTTACAGAATCATATTCATTGTTATGATATTATATATTGTCATATTTGTATCTTCTTAGTAGTAATATTTCATTGCTACTTGTTATTCGGGTGTTTATTGATTTATGTTCTTATGTGTGTTTGTCGAATAAATTATTATTCCTCTTTATAGGATATAGATACATCATTTATAGAATGCTATTAGTGTAATATATATCATATTCATTCATTCATTTCATTTATATAATCATTATTCAATCAATATCATATAGAACGAGTCACATCACATCGTGGAGACGGTAGATCGTGCGTACGCACGAGCGATGATATCGTTCCCATGATCGTGGAATTGTATTGAAGTGTATGTATAATATTTCAGAATTAATACCACTTTAAAATAATCATAAATAGTATTTTATTTAAACCATTATATACATCCAAGTTAGGTGGTGGTGGAAAACATATTACACCACGGCTTGGAGACGGTATTCCGTACGTACGCACGCGCGGTGATTTTGTTTACCGTAGGATGGATAAGAGGTGAAATAGGGTTGTTTAATATTTATAATAACATATAATCATATTAGGGATACTGATGTTATTACCTCATAATGAAACAACTAAATAAGACGGTGTAGAAGAAGAATGGAACTTGAAGAAAACAGTAGAAGGTATTACATCTTCGTCGAAGTGCCTCCTTTAAACATTCTCTTAGAGAAATAGAGTTGGTATATTGAGAATACCAGTACCTCTAGTTTGTTTATAAGGATGTGGGGAAGTGGAATGGGCAGGGTTTGGCCGAGCTTGAAGACTTAAAGTGGTGTGAGGAGGAGAGGGAGGAGGTACCCTTTTATAAGGGAGGAGAGGGGAACTTTTGGAAAGTGCGAAAATATTATTTTATTATAAACTTATATTCGGTTTTGAAAGGTCCAAAAATCAGTAAAGATGAATATAAGATGACTCATGGTCGAAATAAAATCATCCAATCAGAATTGGACTTGTTTTGGAAAATATTTTAATCATTATAATATTATTTCTTTAAATAATTTATTAATGAGGTAAATACTCCATCATTATTATGTCATAAATAATTTAATCAATTTGATGTCTAAAAATTATAAAGAAAATACCAAAATGTGGAAAATATTTTTATCCTTCCAATGAATATTTATAGTTGAAAGGATAATTTATATAGCCCCTTATAAAAATTAATTACTAAATAATTTTTGTTAATGCCAATTTTGTCTTTACATTAAATTAATTAATCTAATGTGTCATTGTCTTTCATAAGTAGCTCCACGGGGTCCCAAAATCGATCAAAGGATGTCCATGGTCGTCCATTACTCATCCAATAAGTTTTCGACATGTGTTAAGGTAATTTTGAATTATTATAATTTTCTTTTAACCTTGAATTACCCTATTTACTTTTAATCGTGGTAAATAAAAGTAAAAAGTTACTTTTCACCAAAAATTATTTTTATCTAATTAAACCACATTTTACACCTTGATATTAACCGTGTCTCTTGGATTTTCGAAAATCAACTCACATAAGTGGGAATATTAATTTTTATGAACAATTGCAAAAGCTCCTATGAGGTAGGTAAAAGACGGTGAAACATTCAATACAATTTTTTATAAATCTAAAATTATTATAAAATGATTCCAATGAATTTCATTTAAAATATATAAGTATTATGTATCAATTTTGACCTAAAATAAATTTAAATCAAATAAATGATTATTTAAATAAAATGTCGGTTTTAACCAAAAACTCAGTGTTTTCGCTATTCATTAAAAATTGAAGTTTTTCCGAAAAATACTAAAAATTCAGCCTAAGCTATATTTGATATACCGTATTAAAAAATGATGTATATTTTTCCAAATTCAAAACATAGAAGTGGAATTAATTAATTTTTAATGTAATTCCTGTTATCAAAACAAATAGTGCGTTTTTAAGAAACAATAACTATCAAAAGATCCTCACTTGTTTATGTCAAATTTCAAAGTGAAATTAATTCCAATGACTAAAATTGGATAAAATGGAAAAAATATATTCTAATTTCACTTTAAAACAAATTAAAAAGATAATCTAGAAATATATATTAATGCGTTGAAAAAGGATGTTTTTAATTAAAATATTGCGTGTTTTTACTAATCATCAAAATATGAAAGTTACCAGTATAATATGAAAATTTTATCCAAAGTAAATTTTTATATCCTAATTCCAAAGAAGAATTTTATTTTTTCTAATTGAACTTATAAACATGTCAAAAACTAGATTTAAAATGTTTGTGCCATCAAAAGGCGGTAAAACTGCATTTTTTTAAAAATACTTCTTTTATCCGAAAAACTGATTTTGTTTTCATAACAAATTCTAGAAAATGTGTGAGATGATTTATAATGTTATAATATTTAAAATTCATTTAATACTATTCATAATGGCTAGTTCATGATATTATAATAATATATAGTTGTTTAGTGAAACTCGGTATTGCATACTACACACGCTATCGAGGAAGGTCGCAATTGCATGTAACGCAAGCCAAGCTAGTGTTGTGTGTAGTGAATCATTACTTTGCATATAACATAATACATAAAAAATATATACTTATCATAAAATATCAGGATGTTACATTCTACCCCCCTTAAAATGAATTTCTTCCTCAAACTTTTTCACTTCGTAACAAACAAATGAGGATACCTCTCCCTAATCATATCCTCAAGCTCCCATGTAGCTTCTTCTAATTGGTGGTTCCTCCATAAAACATTCACCAAGAGAGTGGTCCTGTTCTGTAGAACTTTTTTTCTACGATCCAGAATCTCTATTTGATGATCTTCATAAGAAAGATCTTTCTCCAGCGGTACAACTTCTGAGCTTAATACATGTGAAGGATCAGGTATGTAATTTCTTAGGAGAGATATGTGGAACAAATAATGAATATGATAGAGATTCGGTGGAAGAACCAATCTATAAGCTACCTTCCCAACATGATCCATTATTTCTAAAGAGCGGATATACCTAGGGCTCAGCTTTCCCTTCATCCCAAATCACATTAATCCCTTCAAAGGATATGTTCGTAAGAACACTTTATCACCACATAAAACTCTTGGTCCTTTCTTCGGTTGTCGGCATAACTTTTTTGTCGACTATGTGCTACTCTTATGTGTTGTTGAATAGATCAGACTTTTTCTGCCATCTCATCAAAAAGATCAAGTCCTAATAGCTTTCTTTCCCTAACTTCATCCCAGCAAGTTGGAGTTCTACATTTCTTTCCATATAGAGCTTCACAAGGAGCCATCTGAATATTGGAGTAAAAGCTATTATTTTAGGAAAATTCCACAAAATGTAGGTGTTGATCCCAAAAACCTTTGAAATCCATAGAGCAAGCTCTCAACATGTCTTCTAGAGTTTGAATTGTTCTTTCAGAATGACCGTCTGTCTGAGGATGATAAGAAATGCTGAAACTCAACTCTGTATCTAGAGTATGCTGAAGACTTCGCCATAACTTCAAGGTAAACCTAGGATCCCAATCAGATATAATGGAAAGTGGTACTCCATTCAATCTTACCACTTCCTTTACCTGTAACCTGGCAAGCTGATCCAGAGAGGAATCTTTCCTAATAGCAATGAAGTGTGCCGACTTCGTATGAAGATCAACTATAACACAAATAGAATTATTGATTTTGGATGTTTTAGGAAGTCCAGTGACAAAGTCCATAGTGATGTTTTCCCATTTTCATTCGCGTATGGGTAATGGTAATAACATCCCCTTAGACTTCTGTCTCTCAGCTTTAACTTGTTGACAAACCTTGCATCGAGAGACATATTCAGCAACATCTCTTTTCATGCCATCCCACCAGAATTACTCTTTCTCGTCCCTATTCATCTTCGTGCTTCCAGGAAGAATAGAGAATGAAGAACTATGAGCTTAATCCAGACACTCCTTTAATTCGGGGATTTGAGGAACAAAAACCTGATTCCTGATCCTTATTATCCCATCACAATCAAGGTTGAATTCAGGAACATTTCTCACCTTATTTTGTAACTCTACATCTTCTTTTTGTGCCTCTTTAATCTTCACACGTATAGATTGTTGAACATTCATTTGAGAAAGATATGATTTTTCCCAATCCATTATAAATCCAAGATCCATCCTTTGTATATCCATAAATATCATATCTTTTGTGATCCTCATCATGGATAATATATCATGGTCTGTTCAACTTAATTCATCTACCACCATGTTTTCTTTACCATGGTGGTAATGAATTGTGCAGTCGTAATCCTTAATCAGCTCCAACCATCTTCTTTGGCGTATATTCATCTCCTTTTGTGTGAAAATATACTTTAAACTTTTGTGATCAGTATAAATATCACTACTTTCACCATAATGACAATTCCTCCAAATCTTTATTGCAAAGATTACCGAAGATAACTTCAAATCATGAGTTGGGTAATTTTTCACATGAATTTTCAATTGTCGTGAGTCATAAGCTATCACCATATTGTTTTGCATGAGAACACACCCTAATCCATTCTTGGATACATCACTGTAGATCACAACCCTTTCTCTACTACAAGACAGTGTGAGCACAGGTGCACTGGATAACCTTTTTTTCAATTCCATGAATTTTTTTTACACTCCTCCGTCCACACGAACTTAACTACTTTTCGAGTTAACCTGGTGAGTGTATTAGATAATCATGAAAAAGGATTCAAAAAACGTCGATAATATCCATCCAAACCAAGAAAACTTCAGATCTTAGTATTTGTTGTTGTTCTTGACAATCTTTTGATAACCTTTTTTTTGATGGATCCATAGATATCACCTCTTTTGAGATTATGTGACCCAAAAATGAAACTTTTTGAAGAAAAATTTACACTTGGTAAATTTGGCATAAAGCTTCTCCTTTATTAGGATCATCAATATAATTCTCAAGTGATCTTCATGTTTTTCCTTTCTCTTTGAATAGAAAAGAATATCGTCTATAAAGACTACCACAAACTGATCATGATAGTCTCTAATGAATCTATTCATCAGATCCATGATGATAGCAGGGTCATTAGTAAGACCAAATGACATCACTATAAATTCATAGTGTCCATACCTTGTACGGAAAGTTGTCTTTGGTATATCCTCCCTTTTGACCCTTAATTGATGATACCCTGCACAAAGATCAATCTTGGAAAAGTACTGAGTTCTGCGTAATTGGTTCAATAAGTCATCAATGCATAGGAGAGGATATTTGTTCTTGATCGTGATCTTGTTATGTTCTCGATAATCAATGTAGAGTCTCATTGATTCATCTTTCTTCTTAACAAATAGAACATGTGCTCCCAAAGGTGACACAATAGGGCATATGAATCCTTTATCAAGATTCTCTTGGAGTTTATTCTTCAATTCTTGCAACTCAATTGGGGCCATTATATACGGTGTCTTTGAAATAGGCAAATCACCCGGTACGAGTTCTATTGAAAACTCAACTTCACGATTTGGTGGAAGACCCAGTAATTCCTCCGGAAAGACATCATCAAACTCTCGTACAATGGGAATATTCTTAATTGTGAGTTTCTCGCCAACCATTTGAGATAAATAACATTCATTTATTGGAATCAAGACCCATAAGATGGAATAAATTTCCTCTGGAAAGTTATATTCATCCTTGCATCGATAGTCGACCGTAGATTGATCTCAAATATAAAATGTGATTTATCTTCTTTGGCAATTGATATGACCTCTGTATAAATAATTCCAATACATGCCAAGAATCACATAAAATTCCACTATAGAAAGGATCACAAGATTTGCAGGAAGCACCTTCCCACAAACTTCAATCGGAGAAGAATTATAAACATTTTATGTTATTGTTGTTCCATTAGGAGTTGTCACAGCTAACTCAACATCTAATTGTTGAGGTAATATGAAGATAACCTTAAAAAATTATTCAGAAATAAAAGAGTGGGTGGATCTAGAATCAAATTAAACACATGCTACTTTAGAGTGGATGGTTAGTGTACCTTTCACCACTTCGTTATCGTACTCCACATCGCCGATAGTAATTGCATGTGACTTTCCATTGTCTTTGGCCTTAAGAGTTTGTTGACATCGATCATCATCCACAACCCTTGGATTTGGGCATTGATTGGAAAAATGCCACATATCATTACACTTGAAACATAGAACTGTAGGAGGTGCATTATGTGTATCCCTTTCTTTATTCGCATCATTAGACATATTATTCCCATTATTTTGACATTCAACTGCACGATGACCATCTTGTCAACACTTAAAACATTTTCTTGTCACTTTAAGACAATTCCCTCCATGTTTCTTTCCACAATTTGAAAATAAAGGAAAACTCATCTCCTTTTCAGTGTGGTATTTATATTTTCCTTTGAATTCCATTTTCCTCTTCTTATCAAATCTATATGACTGATGGGTTACTCCAATCTCCATCTAAACCTTGAGAGCACATCGAATAATTTACTCACAGCTATTGAAGTCCATTATGGATAACGCCCTTCGAAGACTTGGTTTTAGGACACTAAAGAATCGATCGATTTTACTCCTAGTATGGATAATAATTCCGGAAGTGTACCTTTCAAGTCTTGTAAAGGTAGATACGTAGGTACCAACCGATTCATCATCTTTTTTCTTCAGTTCAAGAAACTCCTTCTCCATCTTTGTTCGGAGAATACGAGAGATGTACTTATTGAAAAATAAGTCCATTATAGGTTTTTGATGGTTTTGTATCACTTTGGTTAATTAAACTATACACTAGTTGAAAATACATTAGATGAAAATTAATAAGTAATTAACCTTCCATTATAGGTTTTTGATGGTTTTGTATCACTTTGGTTAATTAAATACATGGGTACACATAAATTGTTTTCAAAAATACCATGGGATTCATTCCCTTCCCAATACAAGGCTATCAAATATCACTCTTCGTCGCAACACTAAAAACACATAGCTTCTAAAAATTTCAGCTGAATAAAATTCCCAACATCCCACCCTTCCACATATAATCCTAAAATTATTTATAAATCAATCCAAGGTATCATTTCGGTACAAACAAAAATGAGTAAACCAATTAAGAGTTAAATTATTATCTCAAGATCCTTTATTTATTTTACATTTCCATCCACTACAACAGAATTATTCATTTATTTTATATAAAAACAAGAATCACAATTCAAAAAGGTTTTTATCATTCTATTTTTCATCCTAAACTTACATAAGCCTCCATCTTATTGAAAAAAAACAAACTATTTTTGGTTACGGCGAACTACTGCCTCACTAAACGATGATGGTTCATTTTTCATTTCCCATCTCTCACGGTATAAATGATGCTGGAAACTCCATTTATAATTGTTATATAATATATTTATTATATATTTAATATTATTTATTCCTTGTACATAACATATCATTTTACTTTTTATATTTTGTAAATAAGATAATTTCAGTTCAAGAAGTTTTGACAACCACCCCCTTAAAGTGGTGTGATTCAATCACACAATATGTTGAATGTATTATTTATGGTTCAAATTAACATATGTGATATGTATAATTATAGTGATATATTAATGATATTATATAAATAAATAATAATATTTAATTTTCCTTCAATATTTCAATACGAAAAAATAAACAGGAACAACATTCATGCGTGCATACGACGAACCATCTCCATGGATAATGTAATCCATTTCATAATTATATATTTGATAGATTATTATAATAAAAATATATTTAATATACAGAATATTTATATCATGTTTTAAATTTTTTTAATCTGGATATGAGAATAAGTACCAAGGACATAAAAAATGAAGCCACATAGAAATTCTGATATTATAGGAAGTGAAACCGTAACATAAATTTTTTAAAAATGGGTCATATAGGGATTTAATAAAAAATATATTGTATTATATATAATAATATGGTTCAATTTAAGGTTTATCTTAAATTTATATCTTATTTAAAGGTTTATTGAATGAGTAATATGAGAGTAATTTCAAAAGTTAAAGGGATTTCATCTCAAATTCTTTCTTTTAGACACATGATTTATTCTCCACCCATTCATTTTGTATTGTGTATTTACTGATTGTGAATGTAATATTTATCTTTTATAGAAAAATTTATTGGTATTCACATATCCATTTTAGGATCTTTATTTCAGGGGGTTTAAATTTCAAATGTTTCCAAATTGGTAAATTAGTGTTGACTTAGCATTCCTTCTTTGATACTCATGTTTTGTTATACACATTACTTTTGTTGAATAGTATATAATTCCATTTATCATTTTATATCATGAATATAATTATTTTAATAATATTATATTATTTATTTAATTTCATTTTCTTATATATAGGGGATTATCCCATGTATCCAAGTGATAAAAACCTATTGAAACAATCTCATTGGTATTCAAGATTTATTATCTTTTTGTTTCCCTTGATGAAATATTATGAACCATATCTTTTGAATTCTCGTTAGTTTCTTTATCCTTTATTTATTCAAGATATATATATATTTTTATGAGTACCATTTTTAACTTTTATTTACATAATATATTAATTTTAGGAAAAATCTATTAGTACCTCTCTCCAATCAGAAATCTATTGTATACAAACAAAATGTTTTCAAAAATGTTTATTTTTTTCAAAATATAAATGATGCCAATTTCACCAAAAATGTTGTTAAAAAACATTTTGTTGGTTCCAATGATACATTAATATTTTTTCATTTATATTTTCAAAGAAATTGGTTTTAAAAAGGGTTTTATGTTTTAAATATAGTTTTTCAATGAAGAAAGGATATTTTACTTAAGAAAAGTTTTTAAAATAACATTCGAAATTATTTACCAACTAACATAACATATGATGGATTTAATAACTCACTTTATGAAAATTATGCTATGTTTTAGTTAATTTTTTTCTCTGAATGAATTATGTTTTGATGACATGATGCCATTGAAACCAATATCTCTTTCATAGTTTTTTCTTTTGATGATATAATTATAGAACCCATATTTTTACATAGGATATGATATGATTTCATTTTTATAATATCCATTTTATTTCATGGGAAATTATATTATTATTTATGATATTTTGGTACATGTATTTATAATTTCATTATGATATTGGTGGGACCTACATCTCTCTCCAATGTGTTAGGTAAAGATTCTTATTTATTGAGATAGAATAAGATGATATTAGGAATGAAACTTAGCTACTATGATGGGCATGAGAGTAAACCATGACTAAAAATATGGTTTGAGGAGTTCAACCATTATACAAGCACAGTCAGGGGAGTGAAAAGTGATAACAAAATGGAATGGGGGTGAACCCATACTATTGATATGGTCTTGGAAATGTTGTGAGGGCTACTTTGGAAAACATATTATATGGTTATGTGTCTTCCATAATTATATAATCTATTCCAACTTTATTCTATCATGGTCTATGATCATTATTTCTTATGATTCAGGTCTTATAAAATTCTATGATCTATTCCACAATTCATGAATATGATCCTTGATAAGTCGCTTATGATATTATATTTTATTGATCATGTTCTCATACACTTGTGCTCATGATTAAGATTACATATCTCACATTTAACCTTTATTGAGAATTTGATCTCACCCATTTTTATTATTCTTTCCTGAGGTTATGGAGATACATATAATGTTTGATGTGTCTAAAAAGGATGCTACTCAAGAATAACCTATTGAGAGATATTGTATCGGACTTATACATGTATGTTTAGGTTTCCATGTTTCTATATGAACTATAATAGTATGGTCTTTGAGAATCTATTTATATAATGATTAATGTATTTTGAAAATGTACTGTAATGATAATGTTTGAAAATTGATGATTTTATAACATCTTTCCCTACCACCAACATTTTATAACAAAAAATGAACTACCAAAACACATTCTCTGGCTATTAATACATGCTCGTGATGTATTAAAGTGTCACATCCTACCCCAAAATATTGCACCTCTAGTTTGAGAAACTGAACTAACCTACTCCATGACACAACTTCCCACATGTTACATTCATGAATCATTACCTAATTTATTATTTCATTTCTATTTTCATGAGTAAATTCAATCACCTATAATTAGAGGACATACATGAGACCATCCAATAATATCCATGATTTTGATAAGTTTTCACCTAACAGAATTTTTGAAAAATATTGGAGAACCAAAAAACGTATAGAATAGTCCATGACAGACAATTTTGAGAAACTCACTAGTTCAATCAACCATCAATGTAACTGTGTAAAATTAATCATATAAGGAGGTATGAAAATCCATTCAATCCATTTATTGATGTTGATCGATCTATGTAATAATATCCCACCATATTTTTTCAAAATCCCAAATATTTAATTTTGTGAGATTAACTCTCTTATCTAGTAGTCTGTCTAGATGAATGAAATTTTATTGATTGTCCTCTATCCCTAAATTAGCTTCATATGGTCTTTCATCCACCTAAAACATATAATATTAATACTACTAAATTTCATGTGATATCCCTTCTATATTTTGGGCATGTCCTGGGGTTCCATGAATTTAATGATAAAATAGTGGGATATGTCTCGTAACTACGATTAAACTCCCATATCTATTATAACATGATGCGCCATAGGTGGAACTGATGGAGATTCTAAGGGAGGCCTAGGGGTCACTACCTCAAGAGAACGGTCATTTATTCCATACTACAGCTTAAATAGATTCTTTTTTAGTGGCATGTCATTATAAATTGAAAGTACATAACTAATCCATCTTTTCATAAATGAAATATGATATACATAAGATTAAGATATGAATAATCCTTCATATAAATAATTCACACACCACCTACAACTCCTAAATCTATTTCAAGGTGACATAATGATCATTGTAGTTAAAGTTATACTTCATAATTCCTAGAACAATCATATGATTAGGTTCGTGTTATCTATAATAATAAATGGGATCCATTATACATATTTTCAATTGAATGTTGTATAAGAATACAAAATTTTATCAGATTGGAATATCTATTTATTGGCTCCAATATGATTCCAAAAATTATTTAATTTAAATTAATATTGATTTTTATTACAAATATTCTAAAAATAATTAATTGTACAGTTTAACATTGAAAATTTAATATGGTCTATAGAATTTATTATTTGATCTATAATATTATTTTAATCCAAACTATAAAATGTTTCGTTCCATGGAAGCAATGGTCCATGATTATATAATAAATTATTTACTACGTAATGTTGATACATTGTTCTATGGTTGAAAAAAATGGTATGATGATATAGTAGCATTATATAACCAATTGTGATTCTTATGTTCCTAAAATAACATTAAATGAATAAAAAATTTATCCCTGAATTAATATATAATAATTCCATATATTAAATCAATACATCATTTGGTTAACAACATATGAAATAGTTATAAATTTAATAAATTCCAAAATGATGCATGAAAAATGATTCCTTTCCATATGAGGAATGTAAAAAAATTACCAACGTAGGAATAAAGGAATTTCACAGATCATGTTTAACAACCAATAGAAAAATCAAATTGAATATAATAATAATGAAGCAGTACATTAAATCCGATTTTCCTATAATTTGGTATTTGACTATACATATTTTAGCTACTCTGATGAAGATATAATTAAGAATTTCTAATTTTATTCGTATTCTCCATTCTAAAAATCACATATATCATGACATAATGAAAAAATCACTCTAATATCATTTTGTAATGTGTCCAGATGGGAGCTACTGAACAATGCCTCAAGCCTTTGGGTCACATGGCCCCAGGAAACCACCTCAAATTATGAAGGCTCTTGAACAGAAGACAGGTTCCATGATGGTACATTGGGGAGACTAGACCATAATTTTCTGAGAAACACAATGATATGTTAAATGAATAAAATTTAGTAGTATAATATCAAATCGTTGACAAAATAATAATCAATGAAAGGGGAAGCATCATATAAATAAAAAAATAAACGTCATGTACTATAAAAAATACATGAAATATATTTAAATTGGAATCCCAAATAGTATGTGTATTAGATGTTTAAAAATGAATGTACATCGAAATAGAATCACAGACCTTTTCTAGGACATATTCCCCCACGTTCCTATATAAATATAAACCATCCATCACCAAATGATATCTTGATCCTATCCCTAAAAATATCCATGATGTATTTTGGGGTACCCTATGACATCCAAAATAGGGTGTGAGGTAATACAAAGCAGACCACCACCATTGAAGTTTGTAATAGTAAAGGCTATTTATATATGTTGAATCAGTGATCATATATAATAATAGTAAAATTAATATAAGTAGAAGTTATAATTTCTAGTCTACCAAATCAACTATTATCAATAAAATTTATCATAAATGATCACTATAATGCATATTATGTATCATCAATTTCCTTCTTTATGTTATAAATCATCATACAATAATGATCTGGGATAAAATCAGTAGAAATGTACAAGTAATATAAGTAATATAGATCGAGTAAAATTAATCCAATGATTATAAATGACCAAGGATTTGAAATTGGTGATCACATCCCATGATTAGAAATATTTGAGAAAATCCAATAAGTCATATTATCATGGATTTACAAATTTACATGTAATATTATTAGTTCATTTAACAAAAGGATTATGAATTTCCAATCTCATGAACCAACATAAGTCATCCTCAAACAGGTTAGCCATGCCCATCTGTGGAATGTACATATTTGCATTCTCAGTCTCCACGGGTGGGAAACTAGTCTCGAGCATTAACAGTGTAACAAAGGGAATGATTTTTTCAAAAAATAAATAAATAAACAGAACAAAAGAAACTAATGAGTGTTTCCAAACATATATAAATATCCAAATTTGACATCATTTTACAGGAGAATCATAAAATAAAACAACCAAAAAACAAAGACCCGATGAACCTGAAAACTACAACGTCTCATTGTGACCCTGAGTGTAACTCCCTAATAATAATACCAACTATCATACATGATAATTGAATCCCAGATAAAACATGCAGGAACATCTAAAATAAATTAATAACTATATGAATGAGAATTATAACTCATTAAGCACTTCCAAATAATCATATTCTCTATGAACAAACTTTAATGTAGTAAAACATCAACATCATGTTTGAAATACAATATATAAACGTATGATTTCACACACTTTTCAATTTAATACATAATATGGTCCATTTCCATTTTTATTCCAAATATATTTTATTTTCAATTCAAGAAACATCAAAATATTCAATAAAAATGTGTTGATTAATTTTAAAAATTGTAAAATGAGTTTAAAATATTCTAAAATAAATATTTAATTAGAAACCATATAAATATAAAACATCACTTCCCAAAGAAACATATCACACATGAAAACAAACCAATAAGCATATAATTAGGGAAATTTAAATAACCACACATGTGTAACCAACCAACAAGCATTTCAATAATTACTTTATGAAACTACATACCAAAAGGAATTGGTGAACCTAGTATTTCGTGAGTAATCTAGAACATCATAATACATGTTGACTCATCCTAGAAAGAATGCTTCAGAAAATCCCGTTAAATTTTACAAAAATCAGGACCATGCATCACATTATATAATCCAAAGGGAAAAATCACATAAAAATAAAATAAAATGTATCCCTTGGTGATAGGATAATATCTTGTTGGTAAACTGACTAGTGCATAATTTGTTCTCAGAAAATTCAATAACTATTCCAGGTTCTCCATGTAATGATTATAGAAGATGGGTGAACTAACTGATACCATCCAAGAATCAAATCACATGAACACATATCATACATTATACATCACAAAACATGATTCACCATAATTCACCCTAAGGTTTAACCTCCATACCTACACACATAGATCAAAATGGAGTCCACATCGAACATATCCTCTGTCCACACTTTTCAAAAAGTCACGAGGATTACACAATGGTGAAATCTGACCATTTTTAAAATAAACTCTGCTGGATAATTATCCAAATAGATTTTTCCAGAAAAAATAATTTACCATTTTCAAACATATTTTAATTGTGGATCATGATCATTTTCACAAATTCGGACACATACTACTGAACAATAAACATAATTCCAAAAATTTGTAAAAACACCACTTATGATATGAAATTATTTTATTGAACAATTACATAAAATTACCCACACATCATCTATAATCCAAATCCATTTTCATAAAAATTATAAATAGTTCTCAATCCCCCATCACATGTCAAACCACATTCAAAAGACAAATGCACACATATTTTTATCTCAATTCCACATGGAAAACCAACTCTAGAATCCAAATCTATATTTTCAAATTCTATAGATATAAATAAAATTCCAAACCAATTGTTAGATATCTTAAATTACTCACAAATTCCAACTCCGAATTTTATCAAACACCTAACGAGAACAATATAACAAAAACATTACATTTATCACAAAATAAGGTATATTTAACCACTTTTAACAAAAAAAATTTACTACAAAGATCACACAACACTATTTAATTCACAAGTAAAGTGTGAAAATAAATAATCCAATTAATCTAAAATTATTATTGAAACTATAATGGGAAACCTACCCCAAATTTGGATCACTTCAATGATGAACACCTGAAACACATCATGAAGTTTCCAAGAGACATGATCTACTAAGAGTAACCTTAAAAGTGAAAACCCCCATACATAAATCATAGAATCAAAAACACTATATCAAAATGGAAAAGGAAATAAGATATCATGAGAAAATGGAAAAAAATTGATGAAAAAGGGGAATGTAAGAGAATATATTAAATATCCTACCACAAATCTTGATGAAATTAGTAGATATACGTAAAGGGTGGAAGGTGGTGTCATAAAGAACAATCTGGAAGAACACCTAAGGCTATAAGTTCTAGTGTGATAATGGGGGTAGATTTTGGGATAAAAATATAAAGGTGGAATAATTGAACTTTAAATATATATATATATATATATATTGGTGATCCACACAGTTTGTAAGGACGGTTTACCAAAGCATGCTACAATTGTGTGACCCTCACTAGATACAAATTGGAACATTCATAAGATAGACATATTTTTACAAACTATGTTTTAACCATGATAAAAACTATCTTACAATGATAGAACATCCCCACAAAATTGCCACACATTTTGAGAAACTACGTGCAAGACATATGGAAAGCCTTTTCCACCAACACTTACGCTTATTGGTTATCAAGATAAATATTCATGTATAACATAACCATTATCTAATACAAGATGATTCAAATCTAAAAAATCAAATATTAACCAAATACTACAAGATGAAACAATGGAATAAAATTATGACAAAAAATGTATCGTATGATAAAAATTTTAATGTTATCACACTTATAATTCACGATAAAAAGGTAGATATTAAAATAAACAAAAGACAAGGACCGAATATGGAAATAGGTGTGGCAATTATCCCCATGAAAATGAGTTCTGCCCCAAAAAAGAAACAACATCTTTCAACTAATCCCCAAAGACTATACATTTATAAGAGAATATAATTAGAACACTTTTACCAAGAACATGACATTCATATACCAATATAAACTACTCCTCCTGTTAAAATCCAAAAACAATTGACCAAAATACATCTAGAATCAAATAATACTGTTGGGAATACTCCATCATCCCAACAGTCACTCGATGGAAAAATATGAAACTGACTTCCCCAAATAAAACTACCCACTGTTAAAACCACAATAAAAAGCCAAACTAATTACTAATAGGGGAGGCCCGAATGGACTCCCCTCTATTAAAAATGGACTAAAATAGATTATCTATAGAATATATCTCAACAAGATTTTTTGTGGGTCTCTCCACCATTATAAATAACTAGTTTAAATGAACTATCATAGGACAATAAGTAAATAAAAAAACCCCACCAAAAAAGTGATTAAATCACTTGGGAGTCTAAAAACCAAATAATGAACCATACCACAATTCAGTACATGCATATAAGAACATACCAATTCTAAAACTAAACCTCAAGTGCACCCCACAAAATAGTACAATTGAACGGAATATTTTAAATATTTCCAACCAAGAACTATATACCAAATCCATACTAAGGTCTCAAAACCCCTAGTAATTTATTACTCTTCGCACGAATCACTATGTGGCATATGGATAGAGCCCGAATGATTAAAAAATCTGCTGCCTTAAAGTCATAATATGTTTATCCTTGGTAAGATTTCAAAAGTTGGAATTTCATAGCATGCTTCCAAGGAAATAGAATTCAACATGGAAATCAACAAGATTCACTCGAGGAATTTATAGAAAACCAAAAAAATCAAAACACCACACAACACAACTGTCAAAATAGAACTAAATACTACAATATAATGTGAATTTAAACACATGTCCAACATCACTCTATACATATGGACTAGCTTGAAACTGTATCATTGAAACATCCTGATAGAGCCATTAAAAATTCCATACACACTGACAAGCATGAATGGGATTTGGTTCAATCAGATATAAGGGCTTGTTATGATCTATCATGCCACACTGATGAATCACTAAGAACCGATGCTCTGAAGAAGCTAATGAAGATCAAGGGGCCTTTTCATTCCTTATAAACCATGTAAAATATCTAGCATCCACCCCACATCCTTATAGGAAATTCCCTTAGTGTTACAAGGAATTGATTGAGGGAAGACTACCTCCGTAACTCCCACAATCATAGGATGAACTTGAAAAAAATTCATCACTACATTAGAAAACTAATTTTTTTCAACTCTATCATCCCCAACAATAGATCAGTACAAATTCAAAAAACAAAATTCCAATATTGTATGTAATCTTATGTGGAATACTCTATAAGGTAAGGTACTATATCCATGAAGTTATTGGTGTAATCTAACACTAATTCATTACCTTGGGGAAAACAGTACATCTCCATCGCTATCATTACCTTAACTAACTCAGAAAATTACTATTGAGTGAACAATGCATTGATGAAATCCCATGTAAGATACTCATTTAGTTCATTTCGAAAGACTGAATTCTACCGTATCAAAGCTAGTCTATCTTCTATGAAAGTAGAAAACATAACTTTTAATGAATCGTGAAATAGAAGGAGGATGTAAAACCATTTGATCTTCTACATCCAATATTGTGCTTCAATAGTATCCTTTTGAATATAAAAGTGTGGTGGATTTATCTTTTGAAATATGAGAATAAAATCCTTTGTCATATAATATTGAAATCCTAATAATGGGGAATAACATATGGGTTCACATCGAATATCCCAAAAAACATTATGTGGTAAAATTCTAAAAAAACATGGAAATTAATGTCTTAATCAAAACCATATCATCAAAAAGAGTTATAAAACTAAAAACACAACAAAAATCCTCATCAATACATAGAGAAAAGTCCACACATCCACTGTGTAAAAACATAAAATTTACCTCTTTAAAAAGCTTTTAAAATAAAAAAACAAGTGGTATTTTCATACTCTCTAATAGTAATCCTTGGATCCTCATATATGAACATTCTTGTGAAACTTCAAGGACTCAGTAACTCATTCAAATCCAGGCCCTCATCCACCAACATCATCTTATATCAACATTAAACACATATTCTTACATGTGAGTACCCATGTAAATACCAAGGGTTGAACCAAAACATTCCCTTTTTTCAAAGAGAATCAATCCACTAGTGTTTCTATTTTTACAATCAACATTAAATTTTTAAATTTCTCCAAAACATAGAAAATTACTACTATCTAATAAATAAAAATTATTTTCAAACTCTACACCACAATCCATTTCAAAATATAAATCTCTTGAGTCCCATTAAATTTTCTTATCACTTTTCCAAAAAATTCCATTAAAAAACCATATGATTATAACCGACTTCTTCCCAATTAAATCAAGATCCCAATAGAGAAATTGAAATTAATTTCTGATTTATATGAATAAAATAAAAATAATTCCAAATTATTATTATAAAAATCAATTATTGTAAAATATTCTCATTTCAACCCAAATTTTCCTTTTACAAAATTCAATTTTCTAAATCCTTCTTTAAAATTTATTCTAAAAATTCATTTTTTCTTTTAAAAAATTAATCTATCACTACCACTAAAAAAATGATTTCACATATCCAAACCATCTGTTTTAAAAAAAGTATCATGGTACTCCCAAAAATACTAGTAATAGTAAACTAATTTCGATGTGTGACGTTACAATTTGGTAGGCGGTAATATTCCAAACATGACACCATCATAGTGAGTATTCTAAGACTATTTCACCAGCTCCACATGGATTTGTTGGACCATTAATCTACCTTATACATTTATCCCAACACCCATTTGGTATCTCGAGCAAAAAAAATCCAAATATCCTATGAAAACATATAAAACCTTAGTATCCATGGTAACTCAGGGTTTGTTACAAAAAGTGTTGGCCAAACACTCCCCAAAACTATCATCCATCGAATAGAAATTCGATGTAAAAATACCATGAAATATCAAATAAAATGGGGTACTCTAAATTATAGGTCCTATATAGATCCATCCTCCCTCTTCTTCCATTTTGTCATGAACATACCCGAATCAAACCAGAACTAGTCACCTGAGCCGATCTGTAGAAAGGACCATTGGGTGTTCCCAATCCCCAGGATCTAGAAACTACTATCAGTAATCAATATAGTCATCAATAGGCTTAATTTCCCCTATATAAATAAATATATAAAATAAAAAAACAAATAATAGAAACCCATCATATATAAATATCCAAATTGAACATCACTTTATTAGAAAAACAAAAAATACAATAACAATACAATAAAGACCATCTGATCTAATGAAACAAAAAATACACATGTGGCCCTAAGGTTTAATCATTAATATAAATTTGAGCCATCACCCAAGGAAATCCAAACCACGTACAAACCAACACCTCAACCATAAATAATAATGAATTATAACTGTTTGTATTAATACTAAATAGGCATTCTTGAGTAAACCCATTCACAATTATCATCATTTAATCTAACAGAAACAAGAACATAAATTTTTAAATACAATATGTAAATGTAAAATTTTAAAAACATTTCACTTTATATATGTTCCATTTCCCTTTTCATTCCAAATAAATTTTCATTTCCATTCAACCAAAATTATCATTTTGAAGAATAATGTGATGGAAAATTTTAAAATTAGCATGAAGAGTAGAAAACCAATATTATTTTTATCCTTTTTTATAATCTATAGAAATCCATCCATGAAAATCCCAATGAAACATTCAACAAATGAGAACTACACATCAATAATATAATAAGGGAATTGGAAATAACCATACGATGTAACCATCCAATAATAATTTAAATAATAACTGGAAGAAAATATGGGCCAATGAACATGGGTGATCCTAGAAGCCTGTGAATAATATAGAACATACTAATAAAAAAAATTCATCACTAAATGCATTGAACACTGAATAAAATCAAATAAATTGAAATTCTTATCCAAACCTCACCGGGAAAATGTCGAGGGGAACAATCCAATATCAATAAAACAAAATATACCCCCCCTATAATGGTACACTAGATAGTGTGTTACCTAACTAGGGAAACTATATTTTTCAATACATTATATAGTCATATCGGGTTCTTCATGTCATGAGTATAGAATATGGGTGAACAAAATGATGCTAACCTAGCGTCAAATCACATTCAAACATTTAAAATATAAAATTTCACACAATACGTTCCATCTTGAGTCACACCAAGTCTAAGAACCCGGATATTAATATCAGTTATGTCTTTCCTTTTCTAGAGTTTTTGAAATTATTTTGAGTATTTGGAAATTTTTGAAGTACATGTCGTGTACTCTTTTCCCGCTCGAAACAGTGTGTTGGTCGTGTCTCGACCACACACACGGTGTATAGGGGTGATGTGGAGGCCAATTTTGGTGGCGTACGGAAAAACCCACTACACTCCGTGTACTTTAAAAATTCACACTGTGTAATTTTTTTTCAGTAAACGCACCGGGGTCGTGCATCATCGTCACAATCATCTTCTTCTAGGTATGGTTCAATAGAGAGACGTCGTACGACCATGAAACTTTTCAGGATTACCGAGCCTCCATCTATTCTCCGATTAGAGCTTTGTCGATTACGTTGGATGTGCAATGCTGAGTTATTTCTTCTGCTTAAGCCTTGTTTTCCAATTATTCCTCCTTCTCAAGTTATCTAAGGTTGAACGTTTTGTGTGTTTTCTAAGATCTATGATGTTATATGGAGAATCAGCCGTCGTCGTTAATGTATATCGATCTCCTACAATTTAGGTAGGAATTTTGTGCCCTACAGGTCAATGTTTATAAGTTTTATGTGAAAATTCCACCAATACCTGTGAACGGGGTATTGCGTGTTAAATTTTTTTCCGTTTTTGTTATCCTGCCTTGACTGTATGCTTTAGAAGAGGTAATTTGACCATGAAAGAGGATAATTTGTTGTTCTTGGATGTATTTTCCCTTTATTTGTTCTGTTTATGACCTTTGGGTCTCATTTTCCATTGGCTGCTACACCAGTTCTCATGCCTTGCAGTTATAGGTTGAAGTGAAACTCATGAAATACTTGTTTCCTTGTATACTGTTTAGCTAAGTAGCTCTATTGGTGTACTTTGGTTATCCAAGTATCTCTATAGGTGTACATTGGCCTTATATCTTTATTATGCACTGACTGGCATGAGGATGAGAGATCCTGGTGTTATAGACATTAAGGGATAGACCGAGTGAGCTTCCGATAGTGTCTTAAACATTACATACTACACATGGGATGGACCGAGTGATCTCCCAGAGTGTCTTGGATTATATAGACTACAGGAGGGTAGACCGATTGAGCTTCCTCAGAGAGTCTTACCTTGTTTGCATCTCTTTAAGAACCTTCCCAGGCTAGAGGACGAATTGACCGAGTGAGCTTCCTCAGAGAGTCTATGGTATACCTGAGGCTATAAAAGGAATTTACTGAGATATATTCCTCAGAGAGTATCTAGACCTTGGGGCTAAGAGGGTTAGACCATGTGATCTTCCTCAAGAGAGTCCCTGACTACCCTAGATGATACGGGGAATTGATCGAGTGAACTTCCCCAGAGAGTCTCATAAATTTGTATGACCACGCCAGAGGGCTTAAGCTGAGTGCACTGCCAAGAGGGTTTTGGTACTTCTTGGATAGGACCAGAGGGGATGGCTTTGAGTACTTCCCATAGGGTTTCCAGATTATTATCTATTTGTTTCACTGCTGTTGATTGGTTGTGTATTGATTTCTACTATGTATCATCATGTTTTACTGCCTAGTGCTTGATGTTGTTGTTTACTAATTATTGTACTTTTACCTTCCATATACTATCTGACTATTAGGTACAGATCTTCAGGTGAATGGCTTCTGGGATTTTATCTCACACACTGGTTGGCCCATGCTTTTGGGCCCAAGAAGACTATTTTTTGCAGGTATAGACAAGGGAAACTGCCCTTCGACTTTTGGAACTTGATTGCTTGGAGTAGGAGAGAATGGGACCAAGCATTGGCTTGCGATGTTGAGGAGGTGTTTACATTTCTTTTTTACTTGTTTTGGTACTATAGTGTTTTCCGTAATTGTGACTTATTTAGATGAATTCCTAGTTATTTATCATGCCTCATTTCATATATACATATGTGCTCCAATTTTTGATTTAGTCTTCCGCTGTTATATTGTTGGTTATTACTTCTTCTACTATTACATGTTTAATTTTCTTCCATTGTGTACTTTGCCAATGAGGGAATAGTTTCTCCACTATCACACCCAAGGCCCTCAATTCTAGTTGGTAGCCTCTAGTATTTGGGGAAATGCACTTGAGGCCATGTGACCAACCAGGTATGGGGCACCTATGTGTAACTTCCGGAACCGGGAAGTTACAATGTTGTATCAGAGGGAAATTCTTTTCTCGTGCATTATTGTTTGGAGACTTACCCAGGGATAGGACGGATTAGGTACTTGGTAATAAGTTTTTCCTAGGAGTAGCTAACCTATGTATAGGTAATATCCATACTACCACGTTTATTGCAGTTTTGTGGTCTTGGGATGTTACGGTTGATACGATTTCAGCTAGACTGATTCACATGCTTTGTATTGTTATTGTTTTGATTTTTCTGTTCTATTCCTATCACAACCCGATGAGATGAGGGTATTCCATCTCATGCATCATATAGGAACTTGTACAAATCACATTCCATGCATTCTTGTCACGCCATTTAGGGTGCATTAGCGATTGCATGCAGTTGTGATAGACTTTGTGTAGATTATGCATGCTGTTGTGATAGATGGTTGATAGAATCTCTACTTCCTTATTAGAGTTTTGTTGTAATGTAATTTGTTTAAATGAATGCCAATTTTTTATTCTTGAGGCGTTATGGGCCCTCATGAATTGGAAATTGGTGGATCATGATCCTATTTTATCTTGTACATGACAGTAGGGGATTCCATGATTTGAATCATTGGGTTTATGGCCCCCATGGATCATAATTTGGAACCTCTTTGCCTTGTTTTCTGTGATTCTGGGCTTCTGTACAGTTTCTAAGCTGCTACCCAGAAAAACCCAGAATACACAGCATGTACTTTCTGGTTACACACGGTGTAGTTTTTAGGTCATGTTACTGACTGTGTGTGCAGGAACACGATGCTATGAAAATAACTTCAGGAACATGTCATGTATGGTATGTACAAGCTATGTAGTGTATAGACTTGTACCCGTCCGTGTCACTAACAACACGGGTAGGGGAAGCATGAGTAGAACACATCGTGTTGTAAAGGAACATGACGTGTAGTTCTATCCAGGTACCCGGCCGTTTCACGAACAACACGGGTTGGCGTGACCTTCTCTAAGGCACACTGTGTTACTTTCGGAACACGCCATGTTGTCTTTCATAGGTACCTGGCCGTGTTACGAACCACATGGGACGGTGTAACCTTCTCCTATACATGCCATTTTTTGTTCGTATCATGCCGTGTAAGGTCCAGCCGTGTAGACGGCCATGTAACTAAGAACACGGGCTGACGAGGTAGTGTCTAGTACACGCCGCGTACCTAGGGAACACGTCGTGTAGTATGGTTTTAGTTTGAACCATGTGGGTTAGCCCTGTAAGGAGACATGGGCATGGGTTTAGAGTTCAAGTACATGCCGTGTGTGGGAACAACACGCCGTGTAGTTTGGGGTGTTACATGACTTATTGGGCTGGGGTACACACCAATGTTAATTGCATAAGTTGACAAGCCATGTAGTTTTTATAAACGTCGTGTAGTCATGTTTGGTATAAATTGATAGTTTCTTCCCCTGTTCCCATTTTTTACCCCTATGTTTTCAAACTTTGTTAATCCTGATCTATGGTTTTCTTTTGATCTTTCAGAGCTATGCCTGTAAGACATCCTCCGGTCATGTGTTAGTTTCCAAACGGTGACCAGACCCTAGATGTGGCCGACCAGGGTCTTCCTGCAGATACTCCTACTGTGCCAGCTATGGTACCAGCAGTTATACCCATTGCAGGCACTGAGGTGTAGTTCAGGGGGGAATTCTTGAGGATGATGCAGACCTTCCAGGGAGCGCCGCCTCCTGCCCCGTCAATGTATGAGTTGACGTGGGTTTTCCAACAACAATATCCTACTACTTTTTCAGGTCATAGAGGGAACGAGGCTTCAGAGGCGTGGATAGTGGCCACACTGATCATCATTGAGCACCTAGAGATATCTCCAGAGATAAGGGTAAATCTGGATACTTATATGCTCTAGGACACCACCAAGAGGTGGTGGGAGGTGATCTCATGATCAGTGCATCAACATGATATGTCTTTGTACTAGTTTCGACGCACCTTCTATGGCTACTTCATTCTGGAGACCCTAAGGGCTGATCGAGTCGGGGAGTTTATGAGTCTGTAGTAGGATACTCTTTCCATTATGGAGTACTCATCTCGTTTCAATGAGCTGCAACATTTCACATCGATCCCAGTAGGTGATGAGTTTTTTCTTGCTAGGAAGTTTGAGGATGGTTTCCGGTAGGAGATCCATTCCCAGGTGAATATCTTCCAGTTGACTTCTATATCCTCTATCATCAACCAGGCACTAATCACTGAGCATAGTCTGAGAGATTCTGGTGTAGTGATCCAGGGCGGTTCATTATCCAGAACCGGTGTTCCTTCTATAGACAGGAGGAAGCGTCGCAGAGAGTCTTCTCAATGAGATCGAGGTTAACGGGATGCGTCTTCTTGAAGCTAGGTTTTGTGCTACCAGTGCGGTAGGAGTTGGCATACTAGGCCTCAGTTCAAAAGAGATCTGATGGAGTGCCTGTCTTGCAGAAAGATGGGACATCTTCAGCATTTCTGTCAAATCGTCTCACCTTCAACTGGTGGTAGGGGTTCCTCTATGACCTCGTGTTCTGTAGATGCTTCACCAGTTTCCCACCAATCAAGGAACTAGAGTTCTTCCAGCTATTCAGATCGAGGTGGAGGTCGCGGCCATGGTGGTCAGTCACCAGGTCATCGGTGACAGTAGAGTGGATCAGCTCAGAGCGGTCAGCCAGGGGCGCAGGGCTGCGGTGCAGGCCAGTCTTTCGTCATGGAGCAGACCGATCAAGAGCAGGATCCCGACCCTTCTACAATTTGAGGTACAATCTTAGTAGCCTCATTTTTATCTTCATCCCTTTTTCATACTGGTGCATCCTATATCTTTATCTCTATTGTTGTCGTGGAGAGCCTTGGGCTCTGTATCTTTTCGTCTGCCGACTTATTGACTTTTGACACACCCTTGGGAACGAGGACATATAGCGTACATCAGTGCAGATAGTTCCATCTTGAGTTTGCGGGGTGTCATTTATTATGGGTCCTCTATGTCCTAGAGATGATGGGCCATGACGTCATTCTCAGGATGGATTGGTTAGTTCATTTCCAGGCAGTCACCGATTTCTATCGCCGCAAGGTGATTTTTTTATCACCAGAGGGCGGATCATTCCTTCATAGAGGCGAGTGGGATGTCCAGGAGGGTAGAGCTAGTCCAGAGCATCATGGGCTAGGGGAAGTTACAGCCCATATTTCTAGTCTTTATCTGGATGACCAGGGGACTTCAAAGTTAGACATTCCTCCTGTGGTGGATCGTTTCAAGGATGTCTTTCAAGAGGACTTTTCAGGTTTACCTCTAGAGCGTGAGGTAGACTTCTCGATTGAGCTCGTTTCAGGAGCGGCAACGGTGTCCATTCCTCCTTATAGGATGGATACCCTTGAGTTGCAGGATCTCAAGAAGAAGTTGGATGTGTTTGAGGCAAAGGGTTTCATCTGACCCAGTACCCCTCCTTGGGGTTCTCTTATCCTATTTGAAAAAGAAGGAAGATGGTACCCTTCGGCTTTAGGTGGATTATCGGAAGCTGAACCAGTTGATGGTCAATAACCGATATCCCTTGCCAGGGATCAATGACCTCTTTGACCTGCTTCGAGGAGCTCCGGTGTTCATGAATATTGACTTGAGTTCTGGTTATCATCAGTTGCGCGTTAGACCATCTGATATACCTCTTATATCCTTTAGGAGCTAGTATGGTCTATACAAGTATACAATCATTCCATTAGGTCATACGAATGCACCTACTATCTTCATGAAATTGATGAAACGAGTGTTCCATCCGTACATGGACTTCTTTGTCGTGGTCTTTGTGGATGATATCTTGTTGTACTATCATACTTGAAAAGACCACACCACACATATTGAGATCATTGTGATTAAACTGAGAGAGCATCGACTGTATGATAAACTCTCGAAGTTCCACTTTTGGATGGATCAGATTCACTTCATGGGTCACATCACCTCAGAGATAGGAGTTTATGTGGACCTAGAGAAAGTGAGAGCTGTAGTTTCCTGGGAGCAGTCAAAGAACGTCTTTGAGGTGAGGAGTTTTCTAGGGCTGGTTGGGTACTACAGAAGCTTCGTACAAGACTTTTCATGCGTAAAAACATTGTTGACAGGTCTGACCAAGAAGGGGGTGATGTTTTTATGGTCATATTCTTATGAGTCATCCTATCAGGAGCTAAATGGGAGGTTGACGTAAGCACTGATACTATTCATTCCAGAGCCGAGAAAGGGCTACACTATTTACTATGATTCTTTGGGTATCTGTCTAGGAGCCGTGCTTATGAATGGAAATGGATTCATTGCTTACGGGCCTTGATAGTTGAGGCCACACGAGAGAAACTACCCAACACACGATCTGGAGTTGGCAGCATTTGTTCATGCCTTATGTTGTTTGAGACACTATCTTCTGGGAGAGCACATTGTGGTTTTTACTGACAACAAGACTCTCCAGTATATCTTAACCCACCAGGATCTAAATCTGATACAGTGCAGGTGGGTCGAGTATCTTTAGTCCTTTGACTTCGAGCTCGCCTATACACTGGGAAAGGGCAATGCAGTGGCTGATGATTTGAGCAGGAGAACTCAGATTCAGGTAGTTCCGGATTCCAGAAGTGAGTGGAAGCTTATGTATCTATTCTCTAAGATGCATCTAGAGGTGCACGACAGGCAGGGATAATCCTTTCTTTTATCTCTGGCTGTTACCTCTACACTACATGATCGGGTATGAATGAGGAAGCTTTTAGATTCGGAGGCATTTGTCCTGCGAAAGAGTGTTTCAGGAGGGGACCCTCTTCCAGGATGGACAGTGGGAGATGATGAGATCTTGAGTTTCCAGGGACGTGTATGGGTTCCAGAAGACATATGTGAGGAGCTGATGCGGGATTTTCATTCCTCAGTTTGGGCAGTTCATCCGGGCGTCACCAAGAGATGTTCATCCCCAGTATTGGTGGCCATGTATTAAGAGAGATGTTGCTTGTTTGGTCATGAAATGTTCTACTTGTCAGCAGGTGAAAGAAGAGCATCAGCGACCAGCAAGGCTTTTACAGCAGTTACCAATTACAGAGTGTAAGTGGAATGATGTCGCGATAGACTTCGTGATCGGGTTACCGAGGTCACCCCGAGAATGTGATGTAGTTTGGGTCATCGTCGACATGCTTACGAAGGTATCCCACTTATTTCTGATCAAGGAAACCTTCAGTGTTGATGATCTGGGATGACTCTACGTCTGAGATATTGTACATCTACATGGAGTTCCACACTACATTGTTTCAAACATGGATGTGCTCTTTACCTCTCGGTTGTGGGATGGACTTCAGAAGGCCTTGGGTACACATGTACTTTTGAGTATAGCATACCATCCCCAGACTAATGGCCAGTCCAAGCACACAATCCAGATGCTTGACGATATGCTCCGAGCTTGCATTCTAGACTTCGGCGGTTCTTGGGAGAATCAAATACCTCTTGTGGAGTTCTACAACAACAACAGTTTTCAGGAAACCATTCAGATGGCACCATACGATTCACTGTACGATAAGCCATTCTGATCACCCTTATGTTAGCTGGAGGATGGAGAGGCAACTTTGCTAGGATCTTGTCTTTTTCGGGAGACCTCAGAGCAGATATAGTTGATTCGGAAGAGCATGGCTACAGCATAGTCTCGACATATGTCTTATGTAGACAAGCGGAGAAGACCTCTAGAGTTCGAGGTTGGAGATTAGGTTTTCATGTGTGTCGCACTGAGGTTGGGACACAAGAGGATTCAGAGACAGGGTAAGCTTTCACCGCAGTATGTCAGTCCGTTTGAGGTATTGGAGATAGTAGGGTCGGTTGCCTACCAGTTTCAACTAACTCAGAGGTACCAGGCCATGCATGACATCTTCCACGTCTCTCAGCTCCAATGTTACATTTTAGACCCGTCTCATGTATTTCATCCCAAGGAGGATGAGCTCGAAGAGGATGCATCTTTTGAAGAGCATCCTATCCAGATTTTTGATCATAGTACAAAGGTTCTCCAAGGCAGTTATGTTCCTCTGGTACGACTGCTATTGCAGCACGGGCAAGTAAATGAAGAGACTTGGGAGAGGGAGGCTGAGATTCGATCGCAGTGGCTGGAGCTGTTCGAGGTTTCTTCTTCTACTCCCATCTAGGGAAATTAGAGGATAAATTTATTTAAGGGGGGAATTTTTTAAGAACCCAGATCTTCAGTTTAGTTATGTCTTTCCTTTTATTGAGTTTTCAAGATTTTTTGGAGTTTCTGGAAATTTTTGATGTACAAGCCTTGTACTTTCTAAGTACATGCCGTGTACTCTTTTCCCGCTCGAAACCATGTGTTGGCCATGTCCGGACGACACACATGGTGTGTAGGGGTGATGTGGAGGTCGATTTTTGCGGAGTATAGAAAAACCACCTACACGCCGTGTACATTAAAAATACACAACATGTACTTTTATTTTTTTCATGAAATGGATGGGGGTCGTGCCTCATCGTCATAATTATCTTCTTCTAGGTCTAGTTCGAACAAGAGATGTCGTACGGCCATGAAACTTCTCTGGATTCCTGAGCCTCCTTCAATTCTCCGATTCGAGCTCTGTCGATTGCATTGGAAGCACAATGCTGAGTTCTTCATTATGCTTGAGCCTTGTTTTCCAATTATTCCTCCTTCTCATGTTATATAAGGTTGAACTCTTTGTGCATTTTCTCAGATCTATGACATTCCAGGGAGAATCTTTCATCGTGGTTCAATTATATCAATCTAATGGGATTGAGGAATGAGTTTTGTGCCTTACCGTTCAAAGTCTCTGAGTTTTATGTGCAAATTCAACTAATACCTGTGAACGGGGTATTGCGTGTTTACCATTTAACCTTGTTGTTTTCCTACCTTGACTGTATACTTTTGTAGAGGTAATTTGACCATGTTAGAGGATAATATTTTGTTCTTGTATGTATTTTCCCTTGATTTGTTCTATTTACGACCTTTGGGTCTCATTTTCCTTTGGCTGCTACACCTGTTTTCATGCCTTGCAGTTATAGGTTGAATTGATACTCATGACATGCTTGTTTCCTTATAGACTGTTTAGCTAAGTAGTTTTATAGATGTACTTTAGTTAGCCACGTAGCTCTATAGGTGTACATTTCCCTTATAGAATTATTATTCAATGACTGGCATGTGGCTGAGAGAACCTGGTGCTATAGACTTTAAGGGATAGATTGACTGATCTTCCTATAGAGTATTAGATATTACATACTATAGAGGGGATGGACCGAGTGAGCTCCCAGATAATCTTGGATTTTATAGACTACAAGTGGGTTGACAGAGTGAATTCCTCATATAGTCTTACAATGATTGAATCACTTTAAGATCCTTCCCAGGATAGAGGAGGAATTGACCGAAAGAGCTTCCTCCGAGAGTCTGTGGTGTACCTGAGGCTATAGGAGGAATTGACCAAGATAGCTTCCTCAGAGAGTCTCTTGACCATGGGGATAAAAGGGTTAGACTGCATGATCTTCCTTAAGAGATTCCCTGACTTTCCTAGAGTATAAGGGGAATTTACTGAGTGAGATTCCCTAGAGAGTCTCATAAATTCGTATCACCAAGCTAGAGGGGTTAGGCTGAGTGCACTTCCAATAGGGTTGTGGTACTTCTTGGAAAAGACCAGAGGGGATGGCTGCGAGTACTTCCCAGAGGGTTTCCGGATTATTAGATGTCAGTTTCACATCTGTTGATTTGTTTTGGATTGATTACTGCTTTGTATCATCCTGTTTTACTACCTACACCTGGTTTCTGCTGTTTACTGCTTGTTGTACTTTTACCTACCATATACTCACTGACTGTTAGGCACAGATCTTCGGGTGAATGCCTACATGGATTTTATCTCACACCCGGTTTGGGCCATTCTTTTGGGCCCAAGTAGACAATTTTGTTGCAGGCATAGAAAAGTTAATGCGCCCTTCGACTTCTGTAACTTGATTTCTTGGAGCAGGAGAGCATGGGACCAAGCTTTGGATTGCGATGCTAAGGGGTTGTTTACTTTTTTTGTACTTGTTTTGGTACTGTAGTGTTTTCCAGCATTGTGACTTGTTTGGCTTCTTTACTAGTTATGTATCATGCATCATGTCATATATACATATGTGATCCAGTTGTTGATTTAGTCTTCCGCTGTTATATTTTTGGTTATTACTACTTCCTCTATTTCATGCTTATTTTTCTTCCGTTGTGTACTCTGCCAATGAGGGCATAGTATCCCCACTATCACACCCAAGGCCCTCGCTGCTTGTCAGAAGTCTCTGGAATTTGAGGAAATGCGCATGAGGCCATGTGACCAACCGGGCACAGGGCACCTCTGGGTGGCTTCCGGAACCGGGACGTTACACCAAGGGTCAATATCATTACATACACACATAGATCAAAAAGGATTCTAAAATGAGGTTCTCCCATTTTCACACTATTTAGTGAGTCATGAGTATTTTACAATTATAACATCACACCCATTTTAAAAAAATCTCATTAACGGTGTTACCCAATGATAGTTTTCATTATAAACACATTTACCAATTTCACGATGTTTCCAAACAGCCCCAAAACCCTTTTTTCACAAAAACCATCATTTATTTAATAACCAAAATCACCTTTCAAAAAATTTACAACTACAATACTTTTGATTTGGAAATTAATTATTAAAAAAATTCGATTAAATCACTCAAACGACATTTACATGACAATTCCATTTTCATCAACGTTCTAAAAGGGCCACAATCAACTGTACCATGTCAAACCACATTAAAATTATAAATATAGAATTATATTAAAATATAAACCACTTTAAAAACCCATTGATGAATCCCAAACAATCCTTTTAAATTCTAAATATATATTTACAAATCCAAACCATGATTTAGATATCACAAATTACTCACAATTATCAACAATGTATTTTATGAAACACAATGTGCGACAAATATGACAATAAAATTCCATTTATAAAAAAAATTATCATCCCCCACTTTTCACGAACACACAAATATTCCAAATATTACATATAGGAATTTAATTCACATAGATGGTGTAAGAATAATGAATCTAGTTAATCTTAAATTAAAAAAAATGAATGTAATAATGGAATATAACCTAAGATTTTTTTCTATTCAATGATGCACACCTAAAAGAATACATAAAGTTTCCAAGAGGGTATATCTATAAATACGAAGCATAATTAAGAATAAACAAAAACATAAATGAATGAGAACAAAACCCTAGATCCATATACCCATATTATTAAGATATCATAATAGATAATGGAGGAATAAGGATAAGAAAGTATAAAAGTGGAGAATACCTTTACCATCTAGACCCTATTCCAAATGAAATACATAGATATCAAAAAATGTAGAAGGTATTAGGCTTAGTGAAAAGGGGGGAATCACCCATAGGGTATTAAAAAATAGGGAGAAGAGAGGAGGCGTTTAGGGTTTAAAATACTAATAGGAAATAATTATAATTGAACCATTTTTTGTTATCGGGGTGTCATGCACGGTTTGGAAACATGGTTTACTAAACCATTTTCCAACCGTGTACCCTCATTGGATATAGTTGTTCACATACAAGGGTAGGCTGCCTAGTTTACAAACAATTCACAATCTATGTTCCATCCCTGTGGAACCAACACTAATGACTAATGGGTAGTAATATATGGTCACATGGTTTCTGTATCCATGAACCAACAATGAGGATGCATATATTAAGCTGAAAAACTACACTTTTCTCCAATAACTCTTAGATGAATCAAAATAATAACCTCAAAACCAATGATAAATTCATGATTACATAAAAAATTAAAACTTTTCACACCCTTAACTAAATATAAAAACTAAGGTCCAAAAATGATCCAGAGAAAATGATCAAATACAAATACTTGGGTGTGATATAAAATTCATCATAGTAATATATGTAAACTGGATAGATAGAGAAAAAATTTCCAAGGGATCATAATAGTTACTTGTATCTGATGAGTAAATATGTCTATGGAATCCTTATAAATTATGTAACACATATCCCTTAGGCTGATAAGTCTAATAAATACAATGGAATCATTAGTGTAGTACCCAAAACCCTAAAATATCATCATTACCATTTCTTTTACTATTTCCTTAATTATTTTATTAATTATTTCGTTAATCACTTTATAATCATTTATAATAAAAGGGATTATCCATTTTATAACATTTATAAAAATATTAAAGGTGTTCTATTGTCCATAAAAACAATTACACTCCAATATATTACTTCATTCAATTATTATAAAAAATATCTAGATCAAATCACACAAAAGATTACATTTCTACTGGACACATGAAATACCACATCTAAAGGGTGGTTTGAGTTGAGGAAAATGAAATCCGTCATAGTCTAATGGTTTCTTGAAATGACGTATGCATACCATATTACATTAAACGATCAATAATCCAATGAAATCCATTATCATGAAAAAAATTGGATTAAAATGTATGATTAGAGGAATAATAAGAAAAGTATGTCATGTAATATTTCACTAAAATGACAATCTAAATATAATGGAAAACAAAGATTGGATCCTAAGGGATGAGGAATTTACTTTGGGAATCCAAGGATATAATTGATTGCCGAATCAGAGGAATGATGAGGAAGCCATATAAATTCTGATATTAGTCTTGATAGGTTCATCTAATGGAAAAAAGGTTATATGATTTCCACTACAGGTAAGGAAATCGAAAAAGGGATACATGTTTTAAGGAAAAGGAAAAAATGGAAATTCAATTTTTGCTAATGGTCAGCTGGATTGACTGAACAGTTATCCAAAACATGCTCGAACCATTTTCTTAACATTGCCTCAGGACCCCAACTCACAATGTCATGGAAACCAGTTAGAATATCCATTCACAAACCCTGATTATTAACTCTATTAAAATTTCATTGTAAATCACCTGGGTATGCATCCTGGGTTTCACAATTTCATCAAAACATTCAACCATGGATAATGTATTGTGACAACCTGCACATTTTGATTAAAATATGAAGAGTTAGTGACACTGATTCTATCAACCGTATTGTGTCACATCCTATCCCAGAGTTTCTTGCACCATCACTACCCAATGCCCACCTCCAATTGGCTAGCTACTGGTGACTAGAAACAAGTAGGAATATCCATCAAATGATTGCCATTTTTCTATGTACATGTACACATGCACACATCGCCAATCCCAAAATAATCAAATGTAAAAACACAATGATACAAACCATAGAGTAAAAAACTATAGTAATGTACAGTTATGTACAAATGGGACATAATTCAAGCCCATCATAATTGGAACATAAAATCTCTTGAATCTCACCCACTAAAAACCTTACATAAAATGTAAGTACATATACAACAAATTGATTTTTCTGAATCACACATCTTCTATTGATCTTCTGTCTAAGCAGCACCAAACTGCATTCCTCCTAGAAATCCATCAAATAATAGATTGTTAAAAAAGAAATGGAATATGATGGAAATGCCCATTCATGTGTGAGTAATAAAATACTATGTAGGGACCCCAAAACAACAAAGGTACAACACTAATAATTAAATGATGGATAGTCAATAATGTCAGCGAACATAGGTACAAGTCTAAAAGAGAAATAGAAGGATTTATAGTTTTATCACACAAATCACACATTATCTATGACACTAGATGTGTCTGCGGCTCGCAGAGTGTCAATGGTGCATGGGGTGTCGATGGAACACTGAGTGTTGATGGCGCCTAGAGTGTCAATGGAAGATGACTTGTCGGTGACGCATAGAGCAATGATGGGATTCGGGAAATTATTTGATCAAGGACGTTGATGGTAGATGGAGAATAAAATGGTATTGTAGTCCCCCAATTCATATAGTCACCAAGATCATGCAGTCACATAGCTAGTCGTAGGACTCCTCTTTTAGCGCCCTCATTGTAGGTGCACATACCCCTTGAGCCTTCAGGCCATCAAAAGAACATCACAAAAACTAAATTATATTATCTGAAAAGGACAATCTTGAATCAAGTGTCCTAATAGTGGAAAAAGCTCATAAAGTAGAAAATGGTTGGAATGATATGACAATTTATTAAAAAGGGTTTGTTATTGGATGGGCCTGACCCAACCTAAGCAGACCAGACCAACCTGACCTCGTTCGACTGACCAAACACGACTAGTTTGGGCTGGCCCAGATCGACCCGACCCAATGATCCATTAGACTATAGACTGGTTCTCTTGAAAGGCTCATGACACATTAGATGGTTCTTATTTGATGGATGTGGCCTGCCCTAGCTTCATCCCTCGGGCCCATGCGGTATCCCAACCCCATGGTCAGCCTATTCCCCCAGTCAACACTATAGAAGAATGTGTTCCGCGGTCAGTCTACCTTGTCATCCTTGTCCAAAATCCCTGTTGTTATGGGGTCCTCCTCCGACATGACTTCAATATAAAACTCATTGTAGACATTGTACTGGACTCCTATCATGGCACTTGTATGTAATCCATGACATGTTCTATCTTTAACCCCTCTATTGGTGTGGTCAAGATGGACCATAGCTGTTTGCCCCGACGGAACCCAGACTCCCACTAGGCTGTGTGCGACATCACTACCTAACACCATATCATTTTCCCATTTTCTATCGTTCACTCAAACATAACCTACATATTACCTTCTTCTCAATCATCACACCATTGTAATGTTTTCATGTCTCACATCCTTCATTCATATATCATTTCTCTGTGGATCATGGGAACAAAAATCAAGTCATTACATAGTGTTTCAAGGAGAGAATAACATGATAGATTTTGGGAGGATTGATTGAGCACATGAACAAACAATAAATGAATCATGGAATTGTTCGTTCGGAAAGGATCCAATCATGTTCTTGGGATCATTGAGAAACCAACAATACAATAATCACAATAATTTATTCCTTCTAATCCGGAAATAATTATCTCTCCCACAAGAATGATCGAATTGTATATCAACCTGTTCATGGGTAGGAATAGGTTAATCTATTGATTCAATGTAGGTAAAATTAAATTAAAAGGAGATAGACACCCTAACTCGATGATTGGATTAGTCATTGATGAAGAACAGAAGTCAATGTCATTGTCGATCCTTGATCCACATACATTCATTATTGGGTGAGATCATCCTTCTCCGTGCCTCAAGGGAATTCCAAGGATATGAAAAAAAACTATAATTCTTATTTGATTTCATACTAAACAATTAAAATTTAAAATTTCCACTACATTAACATGTACCATCCAAATAAAATATTTTCATGAAATATTTTGATGAAATATATGTTGCAGAACTATCTTTTGAAGTCGACCTGCACAAGTCATTGTTGGGCCTCCCCTAATGAAAACACTAGCTTATGAACCCAAAGTTGATATCAGATTTCCAATCAGACTTATCGTATATATGTTATTATAATTTAAAAAAAAAATTATTTTATTTTATTATTTTATTTATGGTTACATTCTTTTTCAGGATTTTCCCCAAAATACCCAAACCAGCTAATGTTACAGCTAGTGTAAAAACATTTCTCTAATCTTAGAAGTTCCATAAAATTTTCCATTTGAGAATCTATTTTGAATCTATTTCAATTTTTCCAAAAATTCATGTATATTTTTTATTAAAAGATTAAAATTTTCTATCAATCATTCTAGGAATATTGGGGCAAGATATTTCATGTTGTCTTAGTTCCTAGTCTCATAATATACAACAAACAATTCATAAAAATCAATAAAATATTTTTCATTATATGTTGCACAAATGTTTTATCCATTGACTGGGGTTCCTATCTTTGAAAACTCCCTGGAGAACATCATTTACATTTATCCATAAATATTCATTTATGTAAGGGAAAAACACTAAAATAAACTAGAGAAATAATTCCATAAATTCATAAAAATAAGATTCATTACAATATATTTTCTTTATCTTAGGTCTCAATATTTTTAATAAAAAAAGTTTAAAATTTATTTCAATCCAAAATTATTAAATATTTTATCATCCACTACAAACATTATTTTAAAAACATTAATATATTCATCAATTTTACAATCATTCTGATTTTATTTAAAATTATATATTTTAAATGTATTTTCCCCATCCTTTTGGATAATATTATTTGTTTTTAAAATCATAATTATTAATGATTATTTTATATATATAAAATATTCAATGAATTTTCAAAATTTATTTTGAAAACATTATTCCTTTACAAATTGTTCACTACTATATTCATTTTAATCTATCTATTTTGAAGGTATTTTCTCTCTATTTTTAGAAATTATATAAAATTTTTAATCATATATTATCTAATATATTTGTAATGTAATATTTTTTAATTTATTTTCAAGAAAAGTTTTTGAATTCATTATGCTTTTTTGAAATAACCACTATAAAAGGTTCATTTTAAATTTAAATTTAATCAATATATTTTTACATGTTTTCTTGAAATCATTATATATTTTTCATGTCTCCATTATAAAAAATTCTTTTGTATGTAATTTTTTCTATGTATTCTCTCTTCATTAATTGAAAATTTTATGACTTTGAATTTTTTACATCATTAAAAAAGTTATTGTAAATTATTTAATTTATTTCTACATCATCAATTGATTTTATTTATTCTTCTAGTTTCAATTTTTATTGATTGTTTAATAAAAAAATTAAAGTATTTAAACCTCCATTTTTCAAAGCATTATTTCTTTCTGGTGCATATTTTCCAATATTCATTTAAATTAATCATTTTTAATATAGTTTAACAAATAATTTTTAAACTATTGCGTCATAAAATTGACTTTTTTTGTTAACTATATATAATGCATTTTAAAAAATTATTCTCTTCACTAAAATATATTTTCAAAATCCGTATTTACATCTAGTTTTTAAATATGTTGTGTGAATTTATTTTATTTTAGCATATATTTTCACACCAAGGATTACTTTTTAGGAAGTTACTTTTTTAACACTTTTTATTTTAGTATGATATTACATATTTTTGTAAATAATAGATCTTATATTTTATGATTTCTAATTTTCATGTTATCTAATGTTTTTTAATACATTATGAAACTGATACATTTTTCATTAGTTCATTATGGGATGATGAATATTTTATTATCAAGAGGAAAAAACATATCATTGATGAATTTTGTGGGACTAATAATTCCCTCCAATACATTGGGTAGTGGATTATATATCAAGTGATATATATGTCATTTGAACATGTTTTAATATGTCTAGGTTAAAAAATGTTGGGTTCGATAGTGTAATACTTTTGTTCCATTTTATTTGATAACTTGTTATCATGTAGATAGGTTTATAAAGTGTGGTAATGATCGTGTTGAGATCTATAAAATATTTTATCTTAGAATAGTAAACCACATCACTAATTTCACAAGTTGTGAGTGTGAAGGCCTTAAAATCTAATCACAATTTTACAAGTGAATACGTTGGTGAGTAGAACAGTTTTTATGGATAATAAATCTTTTTATTATTATTTTCAAATAATTTCATGTTTTTTTCATATTATGAAAGCTTTTCATTACTATAACATATTTTTTGAAGTATTTTTCACTTTTATCACACCACTACAAAAATAGGAAAGGGAATTTCCACCTTATATCCGCACTAAGAAAGAAATAATGATAAAGAAACCATGTATCAGTGCAAAAATTTGAGCACTGATACCGGGAATCTTTATTAGCACTAGAAAAGTGCTGATACATGAAGGATTTAACAGTACTTGTTTAGTCCTGATAAAGGTATCCTTTATCAGCGCTTTTTTAGCACTGATAAAACCATAGTCCCATATTTTATTAATTCGGTCTCACAATGCACTGAATTTATCATGACCTAAATCTATTGTGGTACTGTAACCCTACAACTCCCCTCTACTGCCCCCCCACCGAGCTTCGTGTTGCCGGACGTCCGCTGCCCTCGTTCATCACATTGCCCAACCTCTGCCCCCCCCCCAATCTTCGTGTGCTGGTCCTCCGCCTCCCTCGATCTTCATGTTTCCTGATTTTTTCCGCCCTCGATCTTCGTGTTGCTGGACCAGATGTGTAATGGTTTTTTGTCCCCTATTATACATACTCTTCTAGAATTATGAGAACCTGTGTTTAAGGATTATTACATCATGATTTTTAGTTTGTGAAATGTTTGCGTGAAGGTTTAACACCCTTGATTTTGTTCCACCACATGTCAAAACACACCTAAATGGAGTGCATCTGTGAGTGAGAGAAAAACATGTTTCAATTATGGAAGTGATGAGGTAGTTCAATGAGTGAACTGATCTAATGATATATAATTTTTCGGTCTCCTGATATCCCATGATATTAAATGGTAATAAATCCTTATTTCGTTCTTCAAAATGGTGTTGTATGTGATCGGAATCAGAAAGAGGGAACCCTCTCAGTTGAAGGATAAATTCATTTTAATGTTTTATATCATACAATCGAAACATGAACCATGTTTTTTAACATAATTCAATGAGATCATTGGACGCACATTTTAATATCATGTGATTAGGATTATGATAATGTATTTTAAGGAGGAAGATATTTTACCAAAATGTCACACAATTTCATATCATACAACTAGAACATATATTTAGGGTGAGGTGAATTTTCCATCCATAGAGTCCCTACACCATGTGAAATATGGGTAGAGGATGATAAAGGTTTATGTTCAGGATTCATGGACAAAATGTGCTGTGTCCCCAAATTTTTGGCATGTCATGCATGAATAACGACCTTATGTGAGAAGGGGCTTGTGGCGGATCAACACCACATGAAACAACATATAACTAGGATGCTTGATTTTTAGATCAAATCCATATATCTTAAACTAATGGAATGGTTTATTCAGGTGAAATATCTCTTGAGAAACCTAGTATTTCTGGAAGGATTGATATTCTCATCATTAATGGATATCAATGAGTTTAGAATATTATAGTGAAGTTTATGAAACATTTAAGGTCCATCCCACTTGGATTACTGTTTCAATATATTCCTCCCAGGTATTATAGAGTCCATTATATCCAAAACCATGTCACCGTAATGTAAGGAAAGAAGGATAACCTTTTTCTTAAAGGAAAACACCACCCGGTTTTGATACATTTCTAGGTCATCCAATGATTGAACCCTATTTTTTCGGGGGGGGGGGGGGTTCCCCTTATTTAATTCATGTTATCTAAGTGATTTTTTCTGGTAGTGAACATGTATGGCACGATGCCTAGACCACCAAGATTTATACCCTTTCCACCCCTACCTGTATCTTTTTTCTTTCTCCCTCGCTGAGGTTACTGACTGCTTCTCTGTAGTGGCCATACCCCTTCCTAGTAGTGTTTGTTCTATCTCCCGTGGCTCTGAGCCTGTCATCCAGCTCCAAATACTTATGGATCCAGAGAGAACTACCTCACCAGCCCCCATGTTTCATTAAACATCCTTCAACTCCTCATTATCATCCTCAACTCCCACTCATATGAATCTTACTAACCAGAAGAGATTATAAACATGTTCAAAATCAAGGGACCTTAATGAGAGATCATCCTCCCACTTCTATAAGGCTACTAGATTTAGATCCAATTCCAGAGCCCTATGCTACCCATCATTTTTATCTTCATATGTAATGCTCATGATCATATTTCCCATGTTAAATCAGACTTCTTCACCATACAAATCAAAAGGAAAAATTTCATTGTTGTTGTTGTAAAATAACACAAAAAACCCAATAATAATTATATAATTCTCCTGGATGATTATGTTGTATGGATTTTTACACACTGACCCCTCTAACAGACACAAATGGGCATTTTGGAATAATAAATATGTTGTTGAGACTATTCAATATTGCAATCAATTCATCACTACCAAGGTGTCCAACAGTGACACCTCCTTCCTTATGACATTTGTTTTTGGAAGCTACGACCCTCTTCAAAGGGATTCTCTATGGATTGAACTAAATGCCTTCGATCATGGCCATCATTCACTGTTTTTTGGGGGTGGCATTAATGTCATTTCCAACCCAATGGAAAGGAATGGTAGAATCCCATTCCAGAGGAAAGCCATCATGGATTTCGTTCCGTTCATGGCTGGGAAGGGCCTCATGGATATCAGCTTGTCAGTTGATAATTTCACCTGGTGAAAGAAATGCAGGGGCCATCACCTCTTGTGGATTCTATTGGATAGGTGTCTAGCCCACATGAAGGACACTATCAAATTCTCTAATACCATGTTTTTCCATCTTTCTTGACGTATTTCAAACCACTCCCCCTCTTGGTAACCATTTCATCATGGCATGATCATTAGGAACGGTTTCACATCTACCAGCAGTGGGTTAACATCTTAGGATTCTAGTACATGGATTTTGAAACATGTAATGAACCCTTGTAGGAGTACCGAGCCACCATCAACCTCAGGGACCTGACCTCGAACACCAATAGGTGTGTGTTCGCCCCATCCTCCTCAGGAACCATCACAACATGGGACTACTGTCACATATGGGCTTCTTCAGAGTATTATGATAGATGGAATGATTCCTTTGGTGTATTGGATAATTAACACTAGTTTGAGATTTATGTGTGACTATATACTTATTATCTTTTCTTATTATTTCTTACACACCACCACTTGTATCGAGTAACCTGATTGAAATCCATATGGGTACTTTGGTTTTTATGTGGACATGGTTTTTTATGTGTTTGTGATGTGTGTATGTGTGGATATATGTGTATTTAGGAATGATGATATTAAATGTATGGAAGAGAACTTGGAGTGGTAGATGTATCATTCTTGATTATTCTTGTATTTGGACTGGGGTGATTTGAGGAAAATATAATGAATCTAAAGTAATTATATTTATTGAATTCGATATTGTAGAGATTAGGAGAATAAATTCTCTACTTATAGAGTTGGATACTGGTATTCATTAATATGTATTTTAGAGGAGGCTATTCCATAGAGGATTATGTCGTGTGAGTTTTACCATCTATGACACAAGTGATTATCCCCGCGAACCCCTCTGTGTTTGTAAATTGTGTTGATTTTTATGGGAGGTCTATCCTGGTTCTGTTGATTTCCAAATCATTATTAGAAATGGTTATGCTCCATTATTATCTATTTTTATAATGATGTGGTTCTGTTCAACTGTATTTTGAAGTCTTGTTCTGTGTACTTGAACCATAAATACTAATATTTCTGATTTAAATATGATGAAGATGAATAATGATTGGATGGATGCTAATCCTTTGACAATAGTGTACAAGAACGGAGTGAAAGAGGACATAAACATTGCAAAGGATCATACAAAGGATCCTTCTCAAATCCTTATTCCATTTTTACGTTGTTTTTATTCTAGACTACTTACTCCAGAGGAGTTGGAAGAACATTTTATATGTCATAGAATAGATCAGATTTATAAATGTTGGAATAAACACGGAGAAAAAGCGAATGTAGCTACTGGTTGGGATAAAACATTGTTTTATGGATAATCAGATATGAATACAAATATGGACAATGATGAAGACGGTATAGTGGATGTGATTACATATGTCAATGATGATGATGACCGTATTGAGGAAATGACAAATACAATGGATGTCGAAATCTGTGATTTCCCAAAAGTGTTTGAGAAGTTAAAAAGTTTTGAAAAGATTCCATTGTATGCAAGTTTCACGAAGTATACTACATTGTCAGCTATACTAATGATTTATAAATTAAAAGCAGGTAATGGATGGAGTGCTATCAGTTTTACGGTACTACTTGCTCTATTGAATGACATGCTCCCGGAATATAATGAGCTCCCAAGCCGGACATGTGAAGCTAAATGAATTCTATGCTCAATTGGTATGATTTCGGAAAGAATACATGTCTTCCCGAAAGACTGTTTATTGTTTCGCAAGGAGGAAAAATCACATAAGGAATTCCCAAGGTGTGGTGCTTCTCGATACAAGATTGATGAATCCAATCCTATGAAATTTGGAAGGTACCTTCCAATCATTTCAAAGTTTAGGCGTCTATATGGATGTGGAGAAACTGCAAGACAATTGTCCTAGCATGCATATAAAAGAAATAAATATGGACAATTACATCATCTGGCCGACTTTTCACAATAGAATAAAATTGATCATGAGTATCCTGAATTTGGAAAAGAGAAGAGAAACCTTCGTCTTTCGTTATCTAGAGAGGAAGTAAATCCTTTTGGTTTTCAAACCAGCACTCACAGTACATGGCTAGTTATGTTGGTAAATTATAACTATCTACCCTGGTTATGCATGAAGTGGAAATTCATCAAGTTATCTATGCTCATATCATGACCAAAAAATCCATGTAACGATATTGATGTTTATTTTGCTTCTTTGATAGAGGATTTGAAGTTATTGTGGGATTCATGTGTTGTGTTGTATGATGCTTATAAAAGTGAATACTTCACGTTGAGAGTGATGTTTTTTGGGACAACAAATGATTTCACTCATTATGGAAATTTTTCAGGCTATAGGATTAAAGGAACTCAAGGGTGTCCCGTGTGTGAAGACGATACTGAATCAATTAGATATAAAAATTCATCGAAATATGTGTTTCTAGGACATTGTAGATTTCTACCTCGTCGACATAGGATCCGATCTTGGATGAAATCATTCAATTGATGTTCAGAATAACATGAAACACCGTCTCCACTAATAGGTGATCAGCTGTTTGAGAATGTAAAAGATGTGAAAAATATTTTTGGTAAACCATTTTCGAAAACCTTATGAGTATCGGTTGGAAAAAGAGATCAGTTTTTTGAATTACCATAATGGAATTGATTGTACGTCAGACATTTTCTTAATTTGATGCATGTTTAAAAAAATGTATGTGACAGTGTTATCGGAACATTGCTAAATTCCCCTGGCTAAACAAAGGATGGAATTAAGGCAAGGTTAGAAATGGTTGACATGGGAATACGAGAAGAGTTGGCTCCAATGAAGGGTGAAAATCGAATTTTCATCCTCCAGCTACTTATACTCTTTCTAGGGAGGAGAGATATCTATTTTGGAACTTCTTCAAGGATATAAAGGTTCCAGATGGGTATACATCAAATATCTTGTACATTGTGTCAATGGATGATTTGAAGTTAAAAATATTGAAATCACATGACTGTCATGTTTAGATGCAAGAAATAATTCCTATAGCTTTACATTGCATTTTTCCCAAGAATGTTCATCAAACGTTAACCCAACTTTGTTTATTTTTCAGAGTAATATGTCGAAATGTTTTAGACCCGAAGAAATTACCAGCTATGGAAAAAGAAATTGTCATCATATTATACGAATTAGAAATGTTCTTCCAACACACATTTTTTGATATGATGGTTCATTTGATGATTCACATGGTGAGAGATATTCGACTTTGTGGTCATGTGCACTATATATGGATATATCCTATTGAATGGTATATGAATATTTTTAAAGGGTATGTCAAAAATCGTAGTTGGTAAGAGGGTTGTATAGTGGAGTGATATATTGTTGACGAATTCATTGAATTTTGTACCGAATACCTATATGATGTGGAAAGCATTGGTCTCCAAAAATCTCATCACAATGGACACATTGAGGGTTAAGGTATTTCTAGAAGAGATGTTGTGACAATCATTATTACATATCAGGAGCCGGCCCACCATTATTATTTTCATAATAATTGGGAGGTTTCTCCATATATTGAAACTCACAAAAAAATCATAGGCAGTAGAATCCATCAATGGATGAAAAATGGTTATCAAATACACATAATCACCAGGTTATAGGATGGTTTTAGGACCATATTTTTAAGCAGTTGGATGAAAATACGAATTCAATTTGACAATGACTTTGTTGGCTAGTCGCTGGACCAAGTGTGTATGTATTATCTTAATGTGGTTATGTAATTAATGGTTATACATTCTATACATATAAACATGATGAGGATAGTACCATCCAAAATAGTGGAGTAACACTAGTGGTAGAAGCGATGCATGTTTCTGGTAGTAAGGAAAAAAAATGCAATTTATACAAATATGTCATACTTTGGCATTATAAAACTATTTTGGGAGTTGGATTATATGACACTCCAATATATGATTTTATAATGAAAATGGGTTGATAACAACAGTGGTGTTAAAATTGATGAATGGGGATTTGTGAATGTTTATTTTAGTAAAGAAGGGTACAATGACGAATAGTATAAAATGGGATCACAAGAGGTACATGTTTTTTATGTTCATGATCCTGCAAACCGAAGGTGGTCGATTGTACTATTATCATCCAAAATTACTGATAGTTCTGATGAAAATTCAGTTGAGGAAGATCCTTTTAGTTGTACGTCACAATAATTTCGGAGTGGTCCCAATGTAGATGATGTTTTTTATGTTAGAGGAGACCATAATGAAGGTATTTGGATAATTGATAGAGGTGTAAAATCCCTTCAGCATTTGAACAAAATAAAGACACCTCAATAAACATGTTATTTTTTTATAATATAGATCTTGTTATCTCATTTTATTATCATAACATTCCTGAATTTTTGTAATCTAAATTAAATGTTCAACCACATTATAATATAATGACATTTACACATTATGGTGCTCCTAACCATGAGGCTGAACTAGTCTCTCAAGCTGCTGCTACTGTGGCTGCTGCTACTCCTGTTGCGGTTGCTGCTGCTCCTGCAGCTGCTCCTACTACGGATCCTGCTGCTGCTACTGCTACTCCTGCAACTAATCCTGCTGCGGACGCTGCTTCTCCTGCTACTATGGCTCATTTTAATCCTAAGGTTGAGATCCAACAACCGTCATCACATGATTTTTCTGTCATTTCAGATGAACATATTGATGATGTTGATATTGATGAAATAGTCGGGATTGAAGGACTAATGTTGCAGAAAACATAGGTACGTCGTAGTTTGATGGTGTTAGCCCAAGTTCTTACGACGAAAAGCAATGGCATAAAATTTGATGTCAGCTGGAATGCATGAGGAAAACATGTGAATCCCAACAAGGATATGATTATTAGTTACATTGGAGTTGTCACTCGGGAACGCATGCCGATGGACATAGATTCATGGCACCAAGTTCTATCCGGGATGAAGGCTGTGAACTGGGAAGAAATTATGGTAACATTATGAAATTATTTTTTTAATTTACTAGAAAATAAAATAAAGAAACAATTTCTTACTCTTCTCAATCTCTTTAAGAGTACATTTATAGTAGATGATTTACACATGGATTATGTACTAAGGCATGTAGAAAGGACTCATCAAGGTTTTCACACTATTTTAACAAGATGTCAAATGAATGATTCTGAAGGTAAAATAAACCCACACCCACCCATTTTTTATGTTCACCTGATATTCCAAGAAACATGGTATGCATTTATTGTCCGTTGTTGGGATGAGAAGTATCAGGTACATTGTGGGTGAGAATACGTTGTTTGAGGATAAATTTATTCATCGCATTGATTTTCAATATTACATTTATGAAACAGAAACTATGTAATGAAAATAAGGAACATGCATCAAAACCAACATACATCTATCATAAAGAATGGATGGGGAATGCTTCCCCAGAAAAGAAAATAATATGTATTTTAAATTTACAATAATATTGTTAAGTACCAATAAACAACAACATAATTATCTTTCTATGTTTATATGTAGATTGATGAGTCTAAAACCAAATACACTTTCATCCCACATCATGTACCTTGGAATGAGCCATGTGTAAATAAGGAAGGGATGCTAGTAGATGGGGACAGAGAAAAGTGTGGGAAATTTTTGTAAGTATGACACGAAGATAAAAAAGATATGTTTTAAATTTCTATTACTGTAAAATAATTATTTATTTTCCAATATCTGACAGTCACATGAATCAGCTACTCCTATAGCAGATGCAGTCCTAACATCGACGCATTTGAAGCTGCCAGAAAAATACGGTCGTGTCTGATGTGCGGGGTTTGGGGTGACACCTCGAATATATTTTGAGAAGAAATGAAAAATGGATTATAGAGATGAAACATTGAAACAAATGAGAGAAAAACAAGAATCCCTTGATGAACGATTTCAATAACAGGGAGTGTTTCTAGAAAATTTTATGGGTGGGAAGCAAGGAGAGGACACAAATCAGGAACAACCAATGTGTGAAGATCCCACCCCACCCCCACCATCTTTTAGGTGATCCATTTCCCTCAAAGAGCTATTTAATCTATGGTTATCAATATTCTAATTATTTTTCCCATGAAATGTGAATCAGAAAAACACTGTTAATTTTCCCGTACTGGTCTTCTACAGGGTGATAATGACTATGATTTATATTTGTCAACACCCACCTATCACCTTTTAGTTAGGTATACAATGATTAACATCATAGAAGACAAGATGCATAATAGATCACTTCTGAAATATCATCTGAATGTGACGATTGTTGTAGCTCATGGGCCAAATGCAGAGCAACCTATTCCACTTGATGACGATGATATTCGTATGGTCGAAAAGTCTATTGGGACATTCATTGCATAGCCGTCAAAACATGTAAGAGTGCATGTGGCCAAATAGGTATTTATTTCCCTTTTTTTCAAGATAAACGTTTAACAATTAATTAAAAAAGTTTCTGAACCAATGAATGTTATTACAGAAACATAAAGGGAAGGGGGTGAAAAACGTCGGCTCAATACCATCTAAAGGATTGACCAACCGATCCCAAGGAGCTACTGAAAGCACAATAACACCACTCGTTCTCTATCCACATTTAACAGCATTGAAGACTCATGTGGATATGAATTTAAGAGGTGATAGTAGTCATATAGTGGTTTTCGAATAGAATATATACGGTGAGGAAAGTCAAGATTTCTTTGCTACTGAAAATGTATATGAGATCCTTGAAAATGGTTGGCTAGGTTTCACTATTGTAAATATATATATGAGCTACGTGTTCGTGAATTGATTTTCTAAAAGCAGATATAATGTGAAAATTATGACTAAATTTGTTTTCTGTTGTTGACATATGTATATATGAAAAACAAATGAAGGATTTTTTCCATGAGCCAAAATCTGGCCTTGTTAGTCCTCATACAACATAATCACGTCTAATGAAATTAGACCCATCAAAAAAGAATGGAATAGTGAATGGATTGCTGAAAAGTTTTGAAAGATAGATTACATATGACAGACTTTTCTTAATACTAACCATTCAGGGTTAAAACTCTACGATTAAATCATATAAATTATATTTTGACTTCTTTTATTACTTATTTCTTTTTGTGTTTTTTAGAAACATTGTATGCTAATTGCGGTGACCTTGGATGCTCTAGAGATTTATTTTCTGGATTCAAAGAAAGGATATCCGTCAAACTGAACACACAGGATGACGTTTGTGAATATCTAAGACACTAAATCCTATATTTTAGGTCTAAACATCATGTAATATAATTTATATTATATTTTACTAAGGATTCCGTTATGATAGGGTGATGTATCATTATAGTCTAAAAAATCAATGAGGACAAGGGATATGCATAAGGAGGTGGGCAAGTACTACATCTGGAAAAATATCTTGGTATATGTAATAAAATTTAACTATCCAAACACATCTCAACACAAGTTACTTATTCTCCTAATGATCAATTTTTTGCAGTGTTCAAAACAAAAAAATGATAATGATTGATGTTATTATGTTTGTAAATTTAAGAAAGAGATAGTTTTACATTAACAAACAAGCATCCCTAAAAAGGTATTTTCAAAAACAACTACTTGTTCATTTAATTTATTTATTAATTCCTTATTTTTATATTTTGCACTACTAATCTGACTTCTAAAAAGCCTCACACTCACAAGATGACATAGATAGGTTCAGAAATGGGTGGGCCAAAAACTTGATGGCAGATTGTAGACAAATAACATGATGATCTGACTTGGGGACATATACAATTGACGGTCATTTTTGAGTGGGGTTAATGGGTTCAAAAGATGACACATTTTTTTTTGAAAATGATCGTTGGAATATTTTAATTTTTATTAAATAAAACATCATTTATCCAATGAGTAAATATATAATTTTAACAGATGATGTGCACCAATAACATGAATGAATGATGAACCACTCAAAGGGTCTCTTTTTTTCTAAAATGAACGGGTTTTTAAGTGACAACAACAACTGACCTATAGAAATATGACCAAATGCATTTGGATTGTGTTGAACCTTAAATATAATGATCCAAGGGTGCATTGGGGATGTGTACGATTTATTCACTCCTTAATATGAGGCACGTTGTGGCCGGTAACACTCAAAGGGTCTCTGTTTTGTTTAAAATGGACACAAGCTTAAGTGAAAACAACATTATACCTACGGAAATATGGACAAACGCATTTGGATGGTGTTAATCCTTTTTTAGAATGATATGTTGGTCCTTTCTGACGTGTATGAGTCAACCCCGCTTCAATCTGGGGAACAGTGTGGCTGGTACCACTCAAAGAGTCTCTCTTTTGTTTAAAATAGACTCAATTTTAAGTGAAAACAACAACTGACCTATGGATATATGACCCAAAACATTAGGATGGTATTGATCCTTTTTAAGAATGATCCACGGGTCCTTTGTGACATTTACGAGTCTTCCCCACCTCGATCAGACTCATGGTGTGTCCAGTATCACTCCAAGGGTCTCTCTTTTGATTAAAATGGACACAATTTTAAGTGAAAACAATAATTGACCTACAAAATTCCAACCAAATGAATTCGGATTGTGTTAATCCTTTAGGATAACTATACATGGGTTCTTTGTTATTTTTATGAGTCATACCCACCTGAATCTGAGTCATGGTGTGGAAAGTACCACTGAAAGAGTCTATTTTTTTGTTTAAAATGGACAAATTTTTAAGTGAAAACAACAACTGACTTAGGGAAATACGACCAAACACATTCAGATTATGTTGATCCTTTAATAGAACGATCCATGGGTGTGTTGGGGATGTGTATGAGTCAGCCCATCTTCAATATGAGGCACGGTGTGGCCGGTAGCACTCAAAGGATGTCTCTTTTGTTTAAAATGGTCACAATTTTAAATGAAAACAACAACTGACCTACTGAAATCTTATCAAATGAATTAGGATTATGTTTAACATTTAGTATAACGATCCACGAGTCCTTTGTGAAGTGTATGAGTCATCCCCGCCTCAATTTGAGGCACGGTGAGGCCGGTACCACTCAAAGAGTCTCTTTTTTGTTTAAAATGGACAAATGTTTAAGAGAAAACAAAAACTGACCTAAAAAAATATGAAAAATGAATTTTTATTGTGTTTATACTTTAAGATAATGATCCAAGTGTGAGTTGGGGACATGTACAAGTCATCCCCACTTCAATCTGAGGCACAGTGTGGCCGGTATCACTCAAATGGTCTCTCTTTTGTTTAAAATAGACACAATTTTAAGTGAAAACTACAACTGACCTAGGTAAATCTAACAAAATGAAATCATATTGTGTTGATCCTTTCGTAGAACGATCCATGGGTCCTTTTTGAAGTGTAAATGGAAACCCCACCTCAATCTGAGGCACGGTGTGGCTTGTAGCACTCAAAAGGTCTCTCTTTTGTTTAAAATTGACACAATTTTATGTGAAAGCAACAACTGAACTATAGATTTATGAACAAAAGCATTCAGATTGTGTTGATACTTTAGGAGAACGATCCAAGGGTCCATTGAGATTGTACAAGTCAACCCCGTCTCAATCATAGGCATGGTGTGGCTGGTAGCTCTCAAAGGGTCTCTCTTTTGTTTAAAATGGATACAATTTTAAGTGAAAACAACAACTGACCTATGTAAATCAGATAAAATGCATTCTAATTGAATTTATCCTTTAGTAGAACGATCCAACTGTCCTTTGGGATGTGTAAGAGACAACCATGCCTCAATCCGAGGCATGGTGTGGCTGATATCACTCAAAGGGTCTCTCTTTTGATTAAATTGGACACAATTTTATGGGAAAACAAAAACCGACCTAAGAAAATATGACTGAAAGAATTCGGATAGTACTAATCCTTTAGTAGAATCATTAAAGGTTCCTTTGTGACATGTAAGTGTCATCCCCTCCCAAATCCGACGCACGGTGTGGCTGGTATCACTCAAAGGGTCTCTTTTTTTAAAAAATGGACATAATTTTAAGTGAAAACAACAACTGACCTAAAAAAGTCCAACAAAACACTTTCTGATTGTGTTGATCCTTTAAGAGAATGATCCATGGTTCTTTGGTGACATGTACGAGTCATCCCTGCCTCAATATGAGGCACGATGTGGCCGATACCACTCAATAAATCGCATTTGTGGTTTAAAATTGACAAATGTTTATGTGAAAAAAACAAGTGACCTACAGAAATCTGACCAAAAACATTAGAATTGTGTAGATACTTTAAAAAAAAGATCCCAAGGTGCGTTTGGGATGTGTACGAGTCATCCAAGCCTCAATCGGAGGTACAGTGTGGCCGGTATCACTCAAAGAGTATCTCTTTTCTTTAAAATGGACACAATTTTAAGTGAAAAGAATAACTGACCTTTGGAAATATGACCAACACATTACGTTTGTATTTATTATTTATAAGAATGATCAATGGGTCCTTTTTGATGTATAATAGTAAACCTCGCCTCAATCCGAGGCATGATGTGCCCGGTAGTACTCAAACGGTCTCTATTTTGTTTAAAATGGAAACAATTTTATGTGAAAACAAAAAATGTCCTACGGAAATCTGGCCAAACGCATTCATATTGTGTTTATACTTTTTGATAACAATCCAAGGGTCCTTTTTGACGTTTATGAGTCATCCCCTCCTCAATCAAAGGCAGAGTGAGGCTGGTTTCACTCAAAAGGTCTCTCTTTTGTTTAAAATGGACATAATTTAAAGTGAAAACAACAACTACCCTAAGGAAATCTGAAAAAACAAATTTGGATTGTATTTATCCTTTTGGATAAAAATCCACACGTCCTTTGTGATGTGTACGATTCATCCCTGCCTCAATCTGAAGCACATTGTGGCCGATATCACTCAATGGGTCTCACTTTTGTTTAAAATGGACATAATTTTAAGTAAAAACAACAGCTGACCTATGGAAATCCATCCAACCGAATTTGCATTGTATTGATAAATTAGGAGAATGTTCCACGGGTCCTTTGTGACATGTATGAGTCATCCCCACCTCAATCCTAGGCACGGTGTTTCTGGAATCACTCAAAGGGTCTCTCTTTTGTTTAAAATGGACACAATTTTATTTGAAAACAAAAACTAACCTATAGAAATCCAACCAAACACATTCAAATTGTGTTGATGATTAAAGATAACGATCCAAGGGTCCTTTATGATGAGTAAGAGTCATCCCCGCCTCAATCAGATGCACGGTGTGGACGGTACCACTGAATGAGTCTCTTTTTTTTGTTAAAGATGGACAACTTTTTAAGTGAAAACAACAAATGACCTACAGAAAGTATACCAAATGCATTTGGATTGTGTTTTAAGTTTTATATAATGATCCACGGGTGCGTTGGGGATGTGTACGAGTTGTCACCGCCTCAATGTGAGGAACGGTGTGGCTGGTATCACTCAAAGGGTCTCTCTTTTGTTTAAATTGGTCACAATTTTAAGTAAAATCAACAACTGACCTACGGAAATCTGACCATGCGTAGTTAGATTGTAATTATCCTTTAAGATAATGATCAACAGGTCCTTGTTTATGTGTATAAGTCAACCCCGCCTCAATACGAGGCATGGTGTTCTAGATAGCACTCAAATGGGCTCTTTTTTGTTTAAAATAGACACAATTTTAAATGAAACCAACAAATGACCAATGGAAATCCAACCAAACACATTTGGATTGTGTTTATCCATTAGGGGAATGATCCAAATGTCTATTTTGATGTGTATGAGTCAACCCCACCTCAATAAAAGGCACGGTATGACCGGAATCACTCTGAGGGTCTCTCTTTTGATTAAAATGGACACAATTTTCAGTGAAAACAAAAACTAACCAACGTAAATCCAAAAATATGAATTAGGATTGTATTGATCATTTAGGATAATGATCCAAGGGTCCTTTGGGATGTGTATGAGTTAACCCCACCTCATTATGAGTCACGGTGTGGCCGGTAGCACTCATACGGTCTCTCTTTTGTTTAAAATGGACACAATTTTAAGTGAAAACAACAACTGACCTACTGAAAACCAACCAAATGAATTTTGGATTGTATTGATCCTTTAGGAGAATTATCTACAGGTCTTTTTTGAAATGTAAAATTCATCACCGCCTCAATCCAAGGAACGGTGTGGCCAATATCACTCAAAGGGTCACTCTTTTGTATAAAATGGACACAATTTAAAGTGAAAACAACAACTGACTGGCAGAAATACAACCAAATGCATTCGGATTGTATCGATCCTTTAGAAGAACAATACACGGGTCTATTGTGATGTGAACGAGTCATTCCCGCTTCAATCAGAGGCACGGTGTGGCTGGTATCATTCAAAGGGTCTCTCTTTTGTTTAAAATGGACACAGTTTTAAGTGAAAACAACAAGTGACCTATGGAAATATGACCAAACGCATTCGTATTGTGTTGATACTTTTGGAGAATTATCCACGGATCCTTTGTGATGTTTAAGAGACATCCCCTCCTCAATCCGAGGCACGGTGTGGCCGGTACCACTCAATAGTCTCTCTTTTGTTTAAAATGGACAAATTTTTAGGTGAGAACAACAACTGACAAATTTAAATCTGACCAAACGCATTCATATTGTGTTTATTCTTTAATATAATGATACGAAGTTGTGTTGGGGATGTGTAAGAGTCATAACTGCATCAATATGTGGCACGGTGTGGCCAGTATCACACAAAGGGTCTCTCTTTTGTTTAAAATGGACACAATTTTAAGTGATAACAACAACTGACCTACAGAAATATGACCAAACTCATTTGGATTGACTTTATCCATCATTATAATGATCCTAGAGTCCACTTTGATGTTTATGAGTCATACCTACCTCAATCCGAGGCATGGTGTGGCCTATATCACTTAAAGGGTCTTTCTTTTGTTTAAAATGAACAAAATTTTAACTGAAAACCAAAACTGACCTATGGAAATCCAACCAAATGCATTCATATTGTATTTATCCAATAGAAGAATGATCCAAGGGTCCTATATAATGTTTAAGAGTCATCCTCGCCTCAATCCAAGGCACTTTGTGGCCGGTTTCACTCAAAGGGTCTCTCTTTTGATTAAAATGGACACAATTTTAAGTGAAAACAAAAACTGATCAACGGAAATCTGACCAAGTTCATTCGGAATGTATTTATCCCTTATGAGAACGATCCACGAGTCCATTATGACGTGTACGAGTCATCCCCGCCTCAGTCCAAGCCACTTTGTGGATGATATCTCTCAAAGGGACTCTCTTTTGTTTAAAATGGACACAATTTTAAGTGAAAACAAAAACCGACCAATGGAAGTCTGTCCAAACACATTCAGATTGTTATGATACTTTATGAGAATGATCCAAATGTCTCTTTTGACACGTACGAGTCATAACTGCCTTAATCCAAGGCACGGTGTAGCCTGTACAACTCAAAGATTCTCTCTTTTGTTTAAAATGGACAAATTTTTAAGGGAAAACAACAACTATCATACGTAAATCAGAAAAAACGCATTCAGATTGTCTCCATACTTTAAGAGAATGATCCAAGGGTGCGTTGGGGACTTGTAAAAGTCATCACTGCCTCAATCCAAGGCACGATGTGGCCGGTAGGACTCAAAGAGTCTGTCTTTTGATTAAAATAGACTCAATTTTAATTGAAAACAACAAATGACCTACGAAAATATGACCAAAGCATTCATATTGAGATGATCCTTTAGTAGAATGATCCACGGGTCATTTATGACATGTACGAGTCTTCCTCTCCTCAATCACAGTCATGGTGTGGCCGGTATCACACAAAGGGTCTATTTTTTGTTTAAAATGGACACAATTTTAAGTGAAACCAACAGCTGACATATGTAAATCTGAACAAATGCATTTGGATTGTATTTATCCATTAGGAGAATGATCCACATGTCATTTTTGATGTGTACGAGTCATCCCCGCCTCAATCAAAGACATGATGTACCCAAAATCACTCAAAGGGTCTCTCTTTTGTTTAAAATGGACACAATTCTAATTTAAAACAACAACTAACCTACTGAAATCCGACCAAACACATTCAGATTGTATTGATCCTTCAGGAGAATGATCCAACTGTTCTTTTTGACATCTATAAGTCATCCCCTCCTCAATCCGAGGCACGGTGTGGCTGGTAACACTCAAAGGGTCTCTTTTTAGTTTAAAATGGACACAATTTTAAGTGAAAACAAAAACTAACCTAAGGAAATCCAACCAAACCCATTTAGATTGTATTGATCCATTAGGAGAATGATCCATGGCTCCTTTTTGACTTTTTCAAGTCATCCCCACCTTAATCTGTGGCACAGTTTGGCCGGTATCACTCAAAGGGTCTCTATTTTGTTTAAAATGGTCACAATTTTAAATGAAAACAAGAACTGACCTACGTAAATCTGACCAATCAAATTTGGATTGTATAGATCCATTAAGAGAACCATCCACAGGTCCATTTTGATGTGTACAAGTCATCTCCTCCTCAATATGAAGCATAGTGTGGCCGGTATCACTCAAAGGGTCTTTCTTCTGATTAAAATGGACAAATTTTTAAGTGAGAACAACAACCGTCCAACGGAAATCCTACCTAACACGTTTGGGATGTTTTGATCATTTAAAATAATGGTCCACAGGTGTGTTGGGGACATGTACGAGTCATCCCTGCCTCAATCCGAAGCATGGTGTGGCCGGTATCACTCAAAAGGTCTCTCTTTTGTTTAAATGGACGCAATTTTAAGTGAAAACAAAAACTGACCTACAGAAATCTATCCAAACGCATTTGGATTGTGTTGATCCTTTATGAGAACAGTCCATGGGTCATTTGTGATGTTTATGAGTCATACCTTACCCAATCCGCGGCACGGTGTTGCCGGTATCAATCAATCGATGTCTCTTTTATTTAAAATGGACAATATTTTAAGTGAAAACAACACATGCCCAATGGAAATCCAACAAAACGCATTCAGATTGTATTAATGCTTTAAGAGAACGATCCACGGGTCCTTTGTGATGTGTACGAGTCATCCTCGCCTCAAAAAGTGGCATGGTGAGGTAGGTATCACTCAAAGGGTATCTCTTTTGATTAAAATGGACACAAATTTAAGTGAAAACTAATACTGACCTACGGAAATCCGGCCAAATGCATTCGGATTGTCTTGATCCTTTATGAGAAAGATCCATGGGTCATTTGTGATTTTTCAGAGTCTACACCACCAACCCCCCTAGACCGCCCCACCCCCTAGACACCAACCCACCCCCTTGACATCCCCACCAACCCGCCCCCCTTGGAGAACCCCACCAACCCCCTGGACCCCCCCCCCCCCCCGGACACCGCCACCCCCAAGAAAGCCCCCCGACACCTTGGACACCATCCCACCTCCATGGACACCCCATGATAGCCAACACCCCCACCTAGACACCCCCATCCTTGGACACCACCCACCACCCTTGTATAGCCCTTCCACCCCCCTGGACCGCCCCCACCCCTGGACACCCCCACCCCTGGACACCGCTATCCCCCGGACACCCCCATCCCACCCTCTTGGACACCACCACACCCCCCTTGGACAACCACACCAAGCCCTCGGACTGTCCCCACCCCCGGACACCCCACCCACCCCATGGAAAGCACACCCCCCCGAAAGCCTGGACACTTGACCACCCCCTAAACACCCCCATGAATAGCCCCCCTCAACTGAACACCCCCTCTCTAGACACCACCCCACCACCTAGACACCACCCCTCCCCTAGACACCACCACCTTCTTTGGATAGCCTCCCAACCTCCTAGACCGCCCCACCCCTGGACACCCCTTTCCCCGCTGACAATCCCTACCCCTCCTTGGACAGCCACCCGAAACCCCTAAACATCACCCAACCCCTTGAATTATGAATCGAATTTTTTATGTATAAAATTAAGTAATGAATTATGTGTTAATGGTGTATGGGTATACATGGTGTAATTAGGTTATGATTTATGTGTTAATTTTGTAGGGGTATACTTTTTGAGATGCTGAATTATTTGCAGATGTTGATTGGGTGTGCTGTTGTAGGAATAGTTTTTGCAGCAGAATTGACATTTATCGGTGCTAAAAGAGCGCTGATAAAATGTAAATTTATCAACGCTAAGAAAGCACTGATAAAATATCAGTTTATCAGCACTCTCTAATAAATACATCCTTTATCAGTGCTAAAACATCACTGTAAAAGGGGACCCTTTTTATCAGCTCTGAGATTTATAGTGCTTTTTTAGCGCTGCTAAAGACCGTTTTTAGCACAAATAAAGCCCGTTTTTTAGTAGTGTCTCCTGTTACAATGTTTTATGTGTAATGATATTTGTTTTTAAGACAAGTGATATCTTTTATCATTATTTAGTGATCAATTTGTGATCTTATATTGCTCCATCATGTTTTTTACTATTATAGATGAAAATTTGTGTTTTTTGAATTCAATTAAAATATTATTCATATTCCCCTGTAGGATTAGGATATAATCCTTTATGATATGTTTTATCCCTTGCTGATCATTTTTCTTCACCTATTTTTAATGTTTGGAATCGAAATATTATGAATTGGATTGTATCATGTGAGATATATAGAATGGGTCTATGGGAGCCTAAATAAGTGGAAATGCATAAAACTGTTGTATATAATTATTTTTATATATTTAATATTTAATGAAAAAAACATTTTAGTGTTTTGTATGTGGGATTTTTTATATGTATTATTTAAATCATTAAATTAATATTTTATTTAAGCCATGTTAACATTGTATCACTTGTGTTGTTATCAGAGAATGGTATTTTTCTAGATTACATAGTTATTTTTTATATTAGTTTAATGAAACACAATGAAAACCGTTTAGTAGAGACTATATATGTGGTGATATCCTAAAATTTTGTTAATTTTATTAATAAATTTTCATAGAAATAATTATGTTTTAGGTACTACAAAATATAATTGGATATTTCAAATATAATATTATATTTAATCACAACAAAAAATAGTATGTTGATTTTTATTTTTATGATCACCCATATTCATGATGATGTGCTCTAGGATAATATATATTATCCAAAACTCCATGTGGGTATTCTTTTGTTGATAAATTTTGTATTATTAATTTATATGAAGTATTTATTTCTTATATACATTTATAATCATGATGTGAAATATGATAGAACACTACTTAATGTAGCCCCAATAAATATAATTTAGTTTTAGGACTAACAAAGTATGATATAGTGGAAATTTATGTATCATATGTGATAAGGAAGGATTAATTTTGAATACATATTTTGATTTTTATTTCATATACATATAATCTAATTCAATTTTTAATTTTAAAATAATTTTTATTTTAGTTTTTTAAATCCACCTAAATGAAATAATGATTCTGAAGGTATGCCCTTGTAAAATCCTATGATATATTTTTGGGATAATTACATTCATAGGGTTACAAACTCTATTATGGATGATATCATTTGGGAAGATATAATTTTAGTTTCTCATGGACATCATAGAATCATTAGTTATTAAATCATAATAAAATTTTTTAGGGAATAAATTATTTATGGGGGGAGAGAAATGACCTAATTTTTTGATCCATTAAAGCACATTATATAGTATGTAACAAGATTCAGATGCTAAAAATAATTAAAAACACCAAATAATACTAATAAGACAACACTAACATGGATATAATAAACAATATGATGGTAAGAAATTAATTCTTATAACTTTATATAGTAACTAATCAATATGAGTTAATAGTATATTTTTTATTTTGGAAAAAAAATCGCACAATTCAGTAAATATTCATTTAAAATATTTATTTAATTTTATTATTCTAAAACTCATTTTTTTATTCCTCATATTAAAATTATCGTTTGATGTATTTTAGAAATTTATAAAAATAATATTCTCTGTTAATAATACCTATTTTGATAATGATGTATTATTTTTAGAGATAGTTTTTATTGGAAGCATTTTCATTTATATATTATAAATTATAAATTGTAATCATGCATTATAAAATTGTAAGGTTAATTTAAAAAATCATACACATGATTTTTTTGTATCCATTTAATGAAAAAATGTTTCCCCTATTTTGTTCAAATAATTATAACGCTAAAAAATGCTTTTCCCTAATTTATTTACATGTAAATAATTACCCACATAATTATAAAATATTATTTTAAATAAATTTGTATTAGGTTCAATAATAATTTTATCCAAGTGTTATCTGTTTTTTCATAAAAATGAACACAAAAATTAGATTTTTAATAGTGGTAGGTGCCGATATTATGTTTAATATCCCTATACATATAGAGTTAATTTTATAAATTTATTCTTATATTTGAAATATTAATATATAAAATATTTAATATGTATAATATGATTTTTGGATATAAATTTAGATTGTTAGGATGAATGTTAATTACCACCATAATAGTGAAATAATTATTTCCACTTTATATTTTATTAATTCTAAAAAAATTATATCCAATCAATTAAATTTAAATAATTTAATTAGTAAGTACTATATCATGTGAAATGAAATAAAAGAAATTATTATTCATATATTTTGAAATTAAACTATTTTATAGTATTAATACATTATATCAAATAGTGTTTCATCTAATAAAATAGTTCTCTTCACAATAGTTTTCATTATATAAATATTAATTTAATAATATTTTGAAATTGAATTATATTATATATGTGTTATATTTAGTTTCATCTAAAACAAATTTTGAAATATAGTTTAATGTTTTTGATTAAAAATATTATGATATTGTAAAACATTTGTTACCATGTTATGAATAAAAATGATAAAATATATTGCATGGAATGGGAACATATAGTTAAATGTATAGAAAATTTTTGGAAAATAAATTTCATCATTTTTCGAACAATTACGACCTAAAACATAATAATTTACAATATTATGATCAATTGACATTGGAATAGTGTCACGACATTATTAAAATATAATGGTTGTTTTAAAATCTTCAATTTCCCTCTATTATAAAAGGGGGTCACTTGATCTCTTTAAAACATACTCTTATATATGGAATAATTGCATCTAAATATTTCCTTCTATGCTTAATAGACCACTTTTGTTCATTCACACATATCTAGTCATTTATATATATCCTAATACCTTCAATTTCAAGAGTAATTCCAATAAAATAATCAAGTCACCAACATATGTGTTATCTATTCATAATATTATATTATAAACCTAACTCTTAGAAAGTATCTTATTACCAAAATAATATTATTAATTATTCTTCGTTAGATATGTGATATTAATTATAGTATTGGTAAAATACATATGTATTTATTTTCAAGCATCTAAAAACAAAAATACATTATTATTTCATTGTGTGGTTTGAAACCAACATGGAGTGACGTTATTTATTTTCATCATTACCACCCTTAATGGGTGGTATAAATGTTGGTAATGGTTGATAAACCTCATAAATATCATATAGCTATTATTAATATATATTTATTCAAAATTCATCATCATCCATTTCATATATTGATAAACGAGAATGACAACATGTTTACTTGAGGACTCCCACCTCCATGTGGAATCATTTGTATTATTTTATATTGATTCTCATTAATTATATAATTTATTTATATAAGTTTGAAAATTTATAGTTCATATAAATAATTTTAATATACATATTCTATCATTACATTATATCAAAATAAACACTTCCACAACAAAAAAATATATAATCATGGTAAATCGTATTGATGTTTGGTTTGAATTAACCACCCACGTCAACAATGTTGTAAAATAAAATTATGGATGACTATTGGAACGTGGAAAATTATTTTATATAAAATATGAAAATATATCTAATTCATTATATTACAATATATTTTACATCACATATTTTACTTATTATTAACGTAACACTTTCATTCACTGAAATTAATTAAAGCAGTAATTAATAATTCAGTTCTTGAATAATGAAAAAAACATATGGAATTTAATATGAAAATTTTATATCAATATATGATATATATTTTATAATTTTCATTACTATTTCAATAATTATGCAGGTTTAATATCAGAGTTATGGATATACAAATTATTAACCATTCACAAAACAGTTAATGTTTGTAATACCTCATGGACATAATACGGTATTATTAATTAATATACTTATGAAAATAATTATTTTAAGGACTCAAAAAGGACATTATTTAATGTTATGATTTAAAAAAATGTTATGTTATTTATTCTTATTTATATGAGGTTAGAGTGTGATCAATTAAGAGATGAAATAATGTATGTATTTCATCTAAAGTTTTCATTCATTGAGACACAAATTATTTTTTCCACCTCATTTGATATAAATGGTTTGAAAGAATCCAATTGTTTTTATAATACCAAAAATTATATTTATCATTTTTTTTCATCAATTTCAATATCTCCCTCATTCATGTGTGTTTTATTAAAAAAAAATTAATACGTAAAGTCATATTTATCTGAAAATTTGAAGCCCCAAAAACGTGTTCAATATGTAGAACATGATTCATTATTAATATTTTAAAATAAAATAAAATCTTTATTTTATCATGGTCCTCTAATATTTTATGATATTTATTTTTCTATTTAATGTTATACATGACACATGGTTTCAATTCCAATGTAACAATGTCTATAAAGTTATCTTGAGTCTCAAATCATTTTTTATTTAAATAATTATTATATATTTTTAAATGTTACAATATTAAATATTATTTTTAAAATGTAAAAAAATTACACTGTCGTAAAATCTCATAATTTCTGTGGAAATTTTTTTTCTTAATTATATGGAAATTTTCTGAGATCAAGATATTCAATACCACATGATTCTGAGGCCCGGATAACTCAAAAAAGAAATTTGATGTTTTTTTAAGACACGTTCAGTAAACATGTGAGAAGTATTTTATATATATTGAAAAGGTGCTCGGATTGAAAATATTAGGGCACTGTTGAACATGGATTGCAAATATTCGCATAAAAATGACTTACCTTCAGCAGACATGGGTCGAATGAAAATTTATTTTTCGTACTTTTCAAGAGAAATAATAAATTAAGATAAAATAATTACATTATTCTTTTCTCATGGTTGAGTGAAAGATCATGAAATTAGGGTGAAACGATGAGCTGATGATGAGGCGCTTTAATGGAGGGGGTGAATAATAGAATATTTGAAACTGCGATGATATTATCTTAATTAACCGTTAAATGAATATAATTAAATTTGGAAAATTTCATAATCATCATTAATCGAAGTACTTTCATTTCACAATTGTTTCCTTTTTATAATTCCAATGTGTGGAGTTTGGGGGATAAAACAAGGAGAATTCAATAACAAAATATCGTGAATATCCTCCCCAACAATAAATGAAAAACATAGGTGGATCTTCATCATCATGGACACATCTCGATGAATAGATCCAGAAGTGGTGACATCAACTCCTTGAAATCTCAAAGACGATCGCTTCGACATCGATTGTCAAAGAGGAAGGGGGTTTTTTTTCAAAGTTCTTCCACATACTTCTTTTATAGAAACGATGAAAACGGATCATCCCACAAACAGGTTGATCCACGATTTGTGTGTTTATGGGGGAGGGTGAAATTTTTTGGGATTTATTTTATTCGGGATTCAGTGTGGCATGAAAATATTGAACTCAATCCCTGATCCTACCCCTTGATTTGAACCTCTAACATGCATGTCCCGTGACGACAAAAAAATCACATGAACCTATGCTCATGTGTACTTGGTGGCTGCATTCTCGAAGTGAAGAAAATTCAATTTCGGGGCCTAGGTAAGGATGAAAATGACACGGGAGGCCTGTAGGCGCGAACAGATCAAAAAAAACTATCAGAGTGACTATTTTGTCCCACAAAAGGTGCCACCAACATGACACCACCAGTGCAACGGTGTCCTTCCCAAGATTACCAGTTGATAGGGTGGTTCCAAGTGCCACCGTAGGGGCAGTGGAGGTGGACGACCCGTGCCAACAGTGATGGAGGTCGGTGTCATGCCCAAATGTGGAGATCACAGTGCTAGGTGGGTGTCACAAGAATGAAGGTAGCTTGAATCCAATAAACCTGGGTTCCAGCAAGACACCGTCTACTGTCCACGTCTGGAGGGGCCTCACTATTGCGGGTCCAACGGATCCATGGGTACACGGTGTGGCTACCGCATCCCATTTGGGCGGTGCACCTCTTCCATCTCATGCGGTCGGGCCTCAGGCCAACTGATTGAACCCCATCAAGCGGGCCGGTCCCATGGCCTAGTGGACCAATCCCACACCCAAGCCGCCATACCTATGTTGGCCGGACAAACCCATGCTCTTCGAGGTGGGTCGAACTAGATCGGGTTTTCGGGCATCAAGGTGGTCTAGACACTCAGCAAAACTGGGTCAGGTCTAGTGAGGCCCATTGTGCCTGCCCCATTGTCCATGCTTGAATTGAAAAACATGAACCCACACTGGTTCATGTCAAGTCAGTCGTTCTTAAACCTTGGTATGTGGGACCCTCTGGCTATGTTGGTCGGGTCGTTCTAACTGTATTGGGATAGGCCCCGTCACAACTGGTCCTATGATTACTAAAAGGTATTTATCTTTCAACCAATAGTTGGATTGATGATACATTTACAGTATTGTGACCCTCTTGAAGAGGAGGATCTTTTGGAATTCTCTATGGTGATTTTTTTGGAATTTGATATGTGACAAAGGGATTGAATAGTTTTTCTCCCCAGCATACTACGTATAGAACCCTTCAGTTGGATGAGCCCAGAGAACTACTGACTTCCGACTCTGGATGATTCCACCATGGCCTAGTGGTAATCACTTCTCTGTGACTTCGTAGTCCCACACTGGGAAGCAGTTCTTTGTGACTTTGTACGAACACTGCATGCGACGTGGAGGAGTACCTCAGTTTGCCACAACAAGTGGGAGGCACTTCTATGTGACTTTTTTGTCCCATGATATGCGATGGAGATAATTACCTAAGAATTTAAAAGTTAGTTAGGTGAACTTCATCATGACTTTGAAGGACCATTGTACTCATTAGAGAATATGTTCTCCAGTAGCCAAGATGCTCGATGATGTTACTGATGATGCTACTGTAACTACCCTCTAATATAATTGTGTGAGTTGTCTTCTTCTTCATGCTATACTTTGAGGCTTTTATGTACAGAACATCCTTTTCATTTTGGGTCCCTTTTGAGTGTTTTGTCACTCACCCCTACATGGGCTTCTCCCGCACGTGTTGTGTCTAGTGATGATACCCGAAATTTCGATAGTAGTGCTCAGGGAGACGGGACATACAGACATGATGACTATGAACATGGTGTCCTATGATAAGGAAAGGCCAAATTGGATTAGGTATACAATAAATATTGTATCATATTCTGGGAGCTACACTACTTCCACAATCAGGTGGGATTTTTTTGGATGTCCATCAGATTTTCATTTTTTATTTTGTTGTTTTCTGTTCTTTGTAGGGTTTGTATTATGGCCTGTTTAGTTTCAGTAGTACACATACTCAAATTTTTTTTGGGTTTTAATTCCCCCTTTCAATGTGTTGGGATGTTGTTGGTCATTTGTGTATGTATATGTACACTTGAAAATGACACTAACTTCGAGGATGATTCCATCAGCACTAGTCACCATCCCATTGTCTTCGAGAGGTGGGATTGAGGTTAGTCACGACACGAGACTTGGTGGATGGGGTCATGAAAAAGTGGTATCAGATGGCAGTTTGATACCTATTAAAGACCGATATATTTTGTTTTGTTTTGGGGAATCAATTTTATGTGTTGTGAGTCTGACTAATAGATTTGCGAAGTCTATTTTCTGGGATACATTATCTCATAGGTAGTAGTTTCAGTAGATAACGTGAAGATATAGGCCATAATTACTAGGGAGCCACCCAAGAGCGTGACTGATCGGTGAATATTCTTGGCATTGGCCGGTTGCTATCGTTGGTTTGTACCATATTTTTGAGGGTATCCACACCCTTATCATTTTTTACATGGAAGGCACAACCCTTCCTGTGGATGGAGAAATGCCAGTAGGGTTTCCAAGAGTTGAGGTGGATACTAACAAGTTATCCCTTATTTAGACAACAATAAGATGGAATTGAGTACGTAGTTTTTCATGATGCTTCCGAATCTAGATGGGGTTGTGTCCTAATGCAAGGAGAGACCGATGATTGCCTACGTCTCAAAATTGCTGAGAGAGCATTAGAAAAACTACAAACCCCATTTAATGGAGTTAGTAGTAGTTCTCATTACCTTGTGGATTTGGTGGATCTATTTTATGGGTGATAAATTTATAGGTTACTCAAAACTCAAGTGTCTTTGGTATATCTTCCTCCGGAAGGACATGAACCTGAGGCATTAGTCATGGATACAGTTCTACTAGAACTATTACATTGTGAAATTCTATGCTCCTAGAATGGGGAACATGGTTGGAGACATGAGCAGAAGATGGACCAGTTTGTCGCTGCTAAGTGAGGCGACATAGCAGTTGGCATCAATGTAGATATCCCTTATGGATGATGATAGTAGATCTTACATTCATTCGACTACTATTACTCCCCAACTCTTATAGCTATTCAAAGAGGCATACCAAAAGTATGTTTACTATGAGTCCCAACGTGCTCAGTTATCCTCATGACAAGCACCCAATGGATTATCAATTTGTTGGGAGCATGTTCGCATTTTTAGAGGGTGAACCACAATACCAGTGAATTTGCAGGAGGAGGGGTTGATGTAATTCCATATATCCCCTTTGTCAGTACATCCTGTAGTGGTGAAGATGTACCAGGACCTCTAATGTCAGTACTGGAGGCCAGGGACGGATAAAGAGGTCACTGAGTCCATTTAATGATTCCTTACTTGCCAACAAGTGAATGATAAGCATCAGGTTCCAGCATTCTTGGGCCAGCCTCTTGAGTTACTAGAGTTTAAATGGGATGGTATCTCGATCGACATTGTGATGGGGTTACAACGTATTTCTAGGGGCCATTATTTCATCTAGGTGATCATTGACTGACTCACATTATTAGCTAACATTATATCCATTGGAGAGGTTGGAAAATTAGAGGGATCAAGACACATCTAGGTCTGGGGGAAATTGATGCTCCATGGGGTGTCTTCGTCAATCTTATCAGCCTCTCATGCACACATTACATCCCATCTTTTGAAGGGATTACCTAAGGAATTCAGGATGAAGCTTCACTAGAGCACAACTTTTCAACCCCATAAATGTGGTTATAGAGAGCAAACCATACATACCATGGGGGACATGCTTCATGCTTCATTCATTGACTTTGTTCGTTGTTGGGAGGACCACCTACCTTTTTTGTGTTTTTATAAAAAAATATCTATCACTCTGCCATCATCATGGAACTATTTTAAACCTTGTATGGGCATCGTTGAAGATCATCCATATGTTGGACAAACCCAGAGGAGTCGGCACTCATGGGTTCAGAGTTCATACGGGATACCACCGAGAAGGAGCAGATCATCCAGTAGCAGATGAGGATTGCAAAGACTGGGTAGAGGTCTTATGTTGATAGGAGATCAAGACCCATGGAGTTTGAGGCGGTAGACCGTGTTTTCCTTCAAGTCTCACCTCAACGAAGATTTTTTAGATTTGGTAGGGGCAGTAAGTTATCTCAAAGGTTCATCAAGACTTTCATGATCCTCAGTAGGGTTGGATATGTTGCATACCGCATATCACATACCCCCACAGATGCACTGGGTGCATGATATACTTCCTGATTCATTTATAATGAGGTACATGAATGATCCATCCCACTTTAGCCAACTGGATGAGTTGGACATTGATGATGGGGTGACATTTGCAGAGTTCCCAGTGGAGATAGAGGCTCAATAGGAGTGGGTCCTTTGAGAGCGTTAGAATCTTCTTGTGAGTGTTTGATGACAATATGGAAATCTCTATTACAGAACATGGGGGAGGGTGGCTTAGATCTGTGCTTAGTATCCAATATTTTAGTATTCTTATTGCTCTGTCTTTTTGGGACATAATTTACTAACGTGGGGAAAAGTTAAAGTCTCAAAATTTTCATGTAAATATTTTTTTAATTATATAGAATTATTTCTTGACTAAAAAATTCAACTTCACGTGATTTAGTGTCCTAGAGATCCTAGAAATAAATATTGATCTTTTTTATGGTACGTTTAGTAAATGCGTGTGTGGCATTTTTTATCTTTTGAAGCAGTGCTCAGATCAAAAATCTGAGTTAACTGTTGAACTCGGAGTGCATTTATTATATTATAAATGAATTTAATTAGGTAGGTAAGGGCTGAAAGAAAGTTAATTTCATTACTCTTTGAGAAAAATAAAAAAAGAATTTCAACGAATTATTTTATTTCTTTCTTGCCATTGAGTGGAACACATCAACATTGTGGGGAAACGATAAGGCATTGACAAGGCACTTTAATAGATGGGGGATGTAATTTCCCATTGGAAACCAAAACATTGTAATCATAATGAATCATTAAATTTGGGTCATTAAATGTGGATAATTTAATTACCATAATTAATGGGTGCAATGGCTCTTCCATTTTTTCATTTTTATAATTCCTACATGTGGAGTTGGGAATAGAATCCTAGATTATTCCCACTGGAAACTACATCGAATCTCCTCCCTAATAATTAATGACCAATGTTGGAATATCTTCATCATCTTTGATGCACCTCGAATAACATTGCTAGATGTGATGATGTTGATGCCCTAAACTCTAGAGACCAATCGCTTCGGCAATTTATGTCAAATAGGTAGACGATTGATTTTATTTTCAATGTTCTTCCCTAACCTTGTTTTCTAGAAAAGATGAACACTGATTAATCTATGAATAGGTTGATCCACGATTCATTCATTTATGTGGGAGGGTTACCTTTTTTGGGGATTTATTTTATCTAGGAATCAACTTCTCATGAAATGATTGAACTCAATCCCAGAATCACCCCTTCATTTAAACCAATAATGTGGATGGCCCATGCCAACATGAATAAGGCCCAAGCACAACATCTCATGTGTTCTTGGTGGCCACAATCATTTAGTGGTGGAAATTCTATTTTGGGGCCAGAGTAGCAATGAAGATGACTCGAGAGGCACATTGGTGCACACAGATCAAAAAATGAACCACCATAGAAACTCCAATGGCCAGCAGAAGGTTCCTCTGGTAGTGGCTAGCCCACACATGCCATGTGAAGTGGCGGTGCAACCCTACGACGTGGAAGAAGCAAAGGCGGCTGGCCCTCACCTGCCACACTAGAAGACGTCGGTGCACCGGGTGAAATGCGGTGGTCAGAGACCTCAGCAAACCAGCCGAGACATCTAAGATCATGGTTCCATTCAGGCACCTCAATGAGGAAGGTGTCCCATGTCCACGCCACCCAGGCACCATGGAAATGTTGCCCATTCACATCGGGTGGAGGGGCCCCATGTTTCCCGGGCCAGCGGAGTAAGTGGGATGCGGCAAGGCTACATCATACCTATTTGGTGGCACCCCCAGCAACGTCATTCGTTCATCCCTCAAGTCGGTGGGCTGTGCCACGACCATCAAGTTGACCCTGCGCTCTTCGAGCCAGGATGAACTAGATAGGGTCACCAGGAATCCTAGTGGGATGGAACCTCTTCCAAACCGGCCCAGGTCCAGCGAGGCCCATTGGGCATGGGCCATTGGCTACACTGGACAAGTCCAAACCAATCTAGAACTAGGTCTGTTTGATTTGATCGATCTTAAACTGGGGTATGGGGGACTCTTAGGTCGGGTTGGTAGGTCGTTCTGACTAGGTCGGACACGAACCCATCACAACCACCTTTGGTTACTAACGAACTTGTATATTGCATATCGCAGGTCTGATTGTTGATCCAATTTGGTCATTTGTACCCTCTCAAGTAGCTAGATATTTTTTCACTCTCTATGGTGACTTTTTTGGAAGTTGAGATGTGAAGAAGGGCTTAAGGATTAGTTCTCCGAGGTTTTATATGTATAGAACCTTACTATTGGATGAGACTTGAGGACTGATGTCTTTTGACTCTGGATGACTCATCCATGGGAAAGTGGGATGTTGTTCTCTATGAGTTTTTAAGACCATGGTTGGAAGGACTTGTCTGTGACATTAGAGGCCCACAGTACGCGACGAGGAGGAGTACCTCAGTTGGTTACGATAAGTGGGATACACATCTCAGTGACTTTTCAGGCCCACAGTACGGGATGGAGTGGTGTTCCTATGTAGTCCATGTGTAGTGGGAAGCACTTCTTCATGACTTGGTAGGCCCACTGTACTCATTAGAGGAGGAGTCCTCTAGGAGTCGAGGTGTTCGACAATGTGACTGATTATATTACTGTTACTACACTATAATATAGATTGTGTGAGATGTATTCTATTTCGTTCTTTAATTTTATGATTTACTATGTGGTACTTCTTTTTTGTTTTGAGGTCCATACAGAATACTATGTTACTCTCCCCTACACATCATCCGCACATGTTTTTTCCGGTGTAAATGACCAATGTCTTGATAGGGGTGCTCAAAGAGACAAGACTAGAGATCTCTATGATGGTGGAATTGTTGGCCTGGACCAGGCATGGCCCAGTAGGACCGGGTGGACATGATATTATACATCGCCTTATTGTATCTTCACCACTTGAATGATAATTTTGTTGTTTTTTCAGATGACCTTCAGGGTTTCCTTTTTTGTTTTGTAGTTTTCAATTCCTTGTTGGTTTTGTATTATGGCCCACTTAATTTCATTTATACATGCACTCAGTATTGTTTTAGGGTTTTTCTAATCCAACTTTCAGTGTGTTAGGATGTGGTTTGGCACATATCTGTATGTGCATGTACTCAGGAAAATTCCTACCACTTGCAGGTTGACGCCTTCGTCGCTACTCGCCAGACCCTGGCCTTCGAGAGGTGCTCTTGGGATTCGTCACAACATAGCCCCCCCCCCGAGTACGAGTCATGACAATTGTACATTCACCATATTTATGGATCAATTTTTTTCTTTTTTAAATTTATAATTTCTAATGATTAATTTAATGTTAGGTTTACTCAATGTATTTCGACAGTACTTCATTAGAAATATATATCATTTTCAATTTTCTTTTTTACATATATTTTATATGTAATATTTTTCAATGTATTATCACAATCCATTTTGATAAAATTATATATTTTTCAATACCCTATTATTAATGATTTATTATAAATTAAACTTTGGGGAATTCTTTTCTATTCCCTTCTTAAATGACATTATATTTTTAACACTAATTTATTGGATATCATTTTTTACCATAAATGTTTTAATAATATTTCCATACATTTTATTAAAAACATAATGTATTTTTCATATTTCAATTATTAATGATTCACTTTAATGTGAAAATTTTCAACGTATTTCCAATTACTCTATTTAAAGAATTATTTATATTTCATTTTTTCATTATTAAATATTCTGTTTTTAAGTAAATGATAAAAATGTATTTAAACTAATTTTATTGGAAAAATTATTTATTTATCTTATTTTATTTATGAATTATTATTTTTAATAGTAAATTGTTTCAATGGATTTTCACTTATTTTGTTGAAAGTTTTTCCAGAATACCTTATTAATGATTATGTTAAAAGTAAAAAACATCAAGGATTATTTACTTGTCTTTTTTAAAGTGATTATTTATTTTCATGTAAATTTTCATAGGAATTATTAATAATATTTTTTTCATATAGATTGAAATTATATTAAATTTATTTTAACATATTTTTCAATTTAATATTATAAATTATTATGTTAAAATAGTTGTATTTTAACATATATTTACAATCTAATGGTTATTTTTTATGATGTGACGTTTTTATCACACATTATATTTTATTATGATTTGATTTATGTTTTGATATTATATTTTTTATGATTTATTATTAAGTATATCCTTGATATACGATTTTTTAGAATGAATTAAGAAAATAATAATCATTCTATATATTCTTTAAGAGATTATGAATGTTTCATTTTCTTGTCAAATAAAAAATTATGGATATTGAATTTGGTGGGACATATATAATAATATAATGTATTGGTAAATGTATTATTACTCATGAGATAGGAAATTATTTGAATAGGTTTTGAAGTCACTATATTCACGTAGGTTGAATGTGATAGTGTAAAACCATACCCAAAATATTACATATTTCTAGATTTGAAATTATTCTGGTCCAAAAATTGTTAGTAAAGATGTTTTATGATCTACTCAAAATTTAAATGGTAATTATGATAGAAAGTCAATATGTTAAAAAAATTGAGTTTGATAGCCTTAATCTGTAATCATGATTTTTTATTTCAATAGGTTCTTGATAATATAGGTTTACAAGGATATGAAATCTTATTTTTTTGTTCCATAATTTAATGTTCATTATAATGGTTTTTAATTTTTTCATTTTTGTTACTTATTTTAAATTATTTATTACTTTTATATTGAGTTTACAAAATTAATTAGTATTAATATGTTACATTGAGTGATTTGAATATGAATAATGATAAAATACAATATAGACCTTACTAGGTAGAAGGCATAGTTTTTTTAATATTTATTATGTATGGCATAGTTGAAATGAAAGCTTCATTTTTAAAAATGAATGTGTCGTCGGTGAATACAATTAAGGTTTACCTTATTTATTAATAAACTATTATTGTATAATATATTAGTAGATCAATTTTTATTTATGTATTATATTGAATCAAGGTCATTTAAATGTAGATTTCAAAGGATTCTATATATTAACTCCAATTATGCATTACAACGATAACTAGTTTCCTAAAATATTGAAGGGTAGTTTGGTGGATATCATAGTAGAATATATATTTTGATTTAATCATCGATATTTTATAATCATCACGTAATTAAATATAATTACATTTGTAATGGTACAATTTTCTTATCTGAGGGGGATGTAATGTCTTGTGATTTTATATCCATTAAAATACATTCTATGTTTTATAAATTTTGACACACATTAATCCCAATGATAAAAAATTAAATAAATTATATTATTATATTATTATATTTATAAGAAACACTAAGATTGTAAACTGTTAAAATTTATTACCTTAAAATAGTAGATAGATAATATTAGTTAATATCTAAAAAAGAAAATTACAAAAGGAAATATTTTATTTGTGCTATGAATTATCTTTTAGAAGATTAATTTTATTTTTAGTTTATGTTTTATACATTAACATTACTTTTATAATTCATCAGTATATTTATATCTAATGGTATATTTTTGGGCTTTTACTAAAATAATTGTGTGTTAGTTAAAATATTTACTTTTTTAACACTATCACAGTTATAAGAAATATTTTTCATTTAACCTATTTTGAATATATATATATATATATTTATGTAAAATATTTCATGTAGAAAATTATATGAATAATAAATCCATGAAAGTCAATTTGAAAAATTTGGAATTATTTTAAAGAAACATATGTTCAAATATTATGTTTTATTATTTAATATATGATGAAATGATATATCTGGATTAAATTATTTTTAAATAAATAATATTTTCATGATAATGAAAATTTTAAATAGATCTGAATTAGTATAATTGATAATTCTATAATAATCAATACTCTTTAATTCTTAAAAGTACACCATTTCCAAAAAATGGAATTCTTACACATTATAATATTTACAATTATTTTTAATTTTCATACAAATTGAAATATAATTTCACAATGTTACTATTATATTTTTTATAATAATTTTCAGTTTACATAATATGGTAGATTTTACTTTTTTGGTATACAAATAATTTATTTACGATTAATTTTATTTTTAATGAAATTACTCGAACATCTCTAGTCCATTCTATTGCTGAAATCTAGTGCCTATGGTGTTCTAGGAGGTCTGGTTGACTTATATAGAAAATTTTTCTAAATTTCTAGTTTTGGGAATAGAATTCCCTATTTGGTGAATACTTCCATCAGTATCAGTGAGTCATTCTGTGAACAATGCCATTTGTATATATGAGTCATTTTATGAAAAGTGCAATCGGTATTGCTGAGTCATTCTATGAATATTCCCATGAGTATTAGTGAGTCATTCTTTAAACTGTACCATCAGTATCAGGGATTCATTTTATTAACAGTACCATTGGTATAGGTGAGTCAATCTGTGGACAGTACCATCAGTATCAGTGAGTCATTTTGTGAACAATTCCATCCGTATTTGTGAGAAATTCTATGAAAACTACCATCTGTATCAGTGAGTCATTCTTTGTATAGTACCATCAGTATCATTGAGTCATTTTGTGAATATTAGCTTTGTTATTGGTGAGTAATTGTGGTAATAGTAACACTGGTATCAGTGAGTCATTCTGTTGACAGTACCATCAGTATTGGTTAGTCATTTTGTGAATAGTACCATCGATATTCGTGAGTCATTTTGTGAATAGTGTCATTAATATTCGTGAGTGATTTTGTGAACAGTGACATTTGTATCTATGAGTGAGATTTGAATAGTTGTATTAGCGAGACAGATGTGAATAGTGTCATCGATATCAGTGAGTTGTTATGTGAAGAGTGTTTCTAGGATCAGTTGGTGTACAGTGTTTCCAGGACCATGTACAGTTTTCTAGGATCAGTGGGTGTACAATGTTTCTAGAATATTGTACAATGTTTCCAGCATCGGTAGTTGTAAAATGTTTCCAGGATTGTGTATAGTGTTTCCAGCATCCAACAGTTCTCACCTATGATTTTTTTGGACATAAAATTCATTCAAGGTCTTTTTTAAGGGATTTAGGGCTGAATAAAATCCCACAACTCATATATTAATTTTCTTAAGGTTTGAGATGCTTTTATATGGTCAAACAGCATCGTTTAATGTGATCCACTTTTAATGGATAATTCAACATATCTTAAACCCGCTCTATAAATATTCTAAGGGTACGAGATATATTCCTCCCTTGTATTACCTTCTAATTCATTGGTTCAAGATGCTCGAACCTTTCCATCATACCATATGGTCCGTGTGATCGAACCTTAATAATTCAATCATTCCCCCTTGAAGATGTTTCCTATTGCATGTGCACCCTCTATTTTGGTGCATGCAGTAAGTGTTGATCTTTCATCAATAGATGGTATGATCTAACATTTTTCTTGTGTTTTTTTTTCAATCTGTATCCATGTTTCTCTCCTTTCCATGCCATGTAATGTGATCTCCATGCTTCTAATATAATTTTTGTGCCTGTCAGATGGTGTTATCATGTCATGGAATCCTCGGGTGGATGTAGTTTTCATAAACGTGGATATTGATATCCATTGTATGGATCATTATCGTATACAGAACATCAAGAACCATTTGAGGTATAGGATTCATTGCTTCTCATTCACTTTTATGTGAAACTATAGAGTTAAATTCTTTTATCCCACTAGATCAAAATGGAATTGACATAATAATTTTTTGAACCAGATAATTTAATTGATATTGATCGTATGTTATTGCTTCTTGTTTTTCTATATAGTTTGATATTTATTCTTGAATTGTTTATATTCTCATTCATGATGTAAATTTGTAAAAAAATGTAAACAATGAATAATTTTAGTTTAATCTTCAACGATAATGTGGCATGTAAATGAATTTGGTTCTTCTTAGTTTAATTTTTTGTTATTCAAATTGATGAAATAAGCATGTTTAACCAATTTGGGATAGCTTTGATAGATAGTTTTTTATGTCACCAATAGATAGAACCTAAAAATAATCAATTAGTTAATTATAGATAGATTATAAACCTGACTATTTGATAAAATGATGTTGCCTAATAGGGTTCTTAGATTCCCTATAGCATGTAAAGGTTATGATCCTTATGCTTGGAACTGTGAGAGCACATTGTGTATGAAGGATTCATTTCTTGTTTATGGTCCAAGATCCCTATTGATATTATTTTTGTTTTAATACTTATTGCATTGTAATGAGAGATAGGATGTTTATTGTGATATATGGGGGCAAGGAGGACAATTGGTTGTACCAAACTTTTATTCCTAGAGTGGTGGGATTCATCAGGTTATGCATATGGGTGTCGGGGAGGACCCATGGGATGATGAAATGGGTTGGATGTGAGTGTTTTTATTCTTGTTGATTCTTATCAGTTGTTTATCTTATTTACATTCTCCACTAATCAAGGCAAAAAAATTTCTTAATTTAATAATGTTTTTAAAAAATATTGAAAAATGATGTTAACCCATGGAGTTGGAGCTTACAGGGATGCAATTTTGAGGATTCAATTTAATAGAACATAATAATTTGGGTGTGATTCTAATGAAATATATTTTGTAAATTGTTAATAGTTAATTAATTTTTAAATAATTAATTAAATAAAATTGAAAATGATAAAAAGGTAATTAATTATTGTAATAATTCTCTTTAAACGGTTGTGTGGTTATTAGATACCATGTATTATATGTGTAATCTGAGATTCTAAGAGACGTTAGTTACAATTGTGTCTAAGACTAGGTTTTTTCCATAGTGTGGTTATGAGAAATAGTATATTCTTTAATTTTTGGGTGTCTAAACACTAATCCACCCCCACAGTTAAGGAAACTGAATCCTTAGGTATTATAAGCCTTAAGGATGTTTTCCCCAACATTTTGGTGGGAGGTGGGATGTCTGACTACCCACTTTTTCCTTGTTCTCTTCCCATTGTAGTTACTTGTGTTGGTAGGCACAGTGGTTAGTTTTCCACAAATATGTGTGTGGAGGGCTGTAATGGTTTTGGTTAATTCACCGTCATATATTCTAGATATTGTTTCCTATTGACTATTATAGGCGTATCATTTTTATGATATAATGGATTGAGGATCCTTACTCAATGTATGGGATTTAAAGGATTGAATTATAATTCCCAACGTATGAAACACATTATGAGAGCTGTGGTGGATCCCAAAAACTACCTGATTACTTTTCTTACATGTATGTGGTGGTTTTGATGAATTAGGTGCATATCTTTGTTATTCGCCTTGGGGTTTGTGGGTGAGCCTTTTTGGAGAGAGATGGCTTAGGACGTGAGAAATTATGGAAAAGTGGAAAACTAGTGGGGATGTAGTAGCGGGGTACCTTTTATATTCCTTATTATATTATATAAATTTTTATGTGATATTTTTTGAGAGTATACATGTTGAGTATGGGAACATAAAATTCATGTTTTTGTGAGAAGTTAGTTTCACTTCTGGTTTACTATGCTTTAGCATGATTTCATTATTTTTGCAGGAGTGGCTCTAGGTAGGATCCAACTGAGTTTACTATCATAATCATGTTATGTATATATAAAATGTTATTCATGTCTCATGGATAATGTTATAGATCAAGCTAGTTTCAACTAGCTTGGGGTTACAAGATCTATTCATGCTTGTGGTTACTACTATTTTTTCTTTCCATTGGTACCTGCATTTTTTCTATTCAGTTGTAGTAGTTTTTCTTGAAATTATGTATGTGTAATTGGAATTTCATTTATATTTCAGTCTGATATGGTTTGTTTGGTTTCTTTCATATCTCTCTCTTTCTCATGTGTTCTCTTAGAGTGAAATTACTCTGATTTTTGTGTTTATTATACCCTTGGTGAAAGTCGCCATCCCAAGGCCTATTGGAGGTGGGAGTCAGGTGTAATTATCTCTCTTCTGACATTGCTGACCTGGGAGGGGTACACCATCTGGGGAGGGGGTTGTGAAAATTAGGATAATAAAAAAATATTCCAAAAATATTGCATTTTTATTTTCCACACATTTTTAATGAAAAAATTAAAATTAAATATATTAAATAATAATTAATATTTTATTTATAGACATATAAATTATTATATTATAAATCATTTTAATGGATAAAATGAGAAAATTCAATCATGATCTGGAATTAATTGTTAATAATATAAATGTAAAATCGACAGAAGTCTAAAATAAGAAACCAAATATTTATCTCTTTGAAAAAAATGGACCGTATATTAAGGAATAATATCATATAAAATTAAAATATTACAATATGGACATTTCTTTGGATATTCCATCATCTATAGGATTGGAATCCCTAAAAACTTGCATGATGATTTAATAAATTGATGGGAGGATGATGATGAATTCAGTCTATTAGTTACTAAGCCTACAAATAATATTAGAATAACGTATTTCGATAGCATATAACTAAAAAATGGAATCATATTCCAAAAAGATATTCTTTCCACATATCTACATGGAAACCTGAATAACCACTATGACCCCAAGCATACACACTTCCTGATAAGATTAAAATAAATAATAACTATAGAGACACCCAATGATATCCCCGTGATTATACATGAAAAATTATCAATATCCTAATGGGTTAGGGATTCCCCGTGAAGAGCCATATGTGTTGATCTTGATCTATAATATAAAAAAAGACTACAAGAATACATAAATTATTCCATAAATAAGATTAAAATTACCATTAATTTAAATATTTTTATGAACTAAAAGATCATGTATCGAGTTGTAAAAAAATACTTTTTTGGGACCTTATCATTTTTTAGAACAACTAATATATTAGAAGAAGTAAAATTAGGAGGAAATATCATTCCATTGTGAAACCATTTTTTCACACCTTCCAAAGTATAAATCCCAAATTCACTAAAACATCCAATAAAAGAAACAAAAGATGGATATAATAAGTTCTTATCCATCGCATATTGAGTTCATAGATATTGAAGAACATGAGTAATCGAATTTCAACTATATCAATGACTGTATTCCACATGGGTGGGGTGGTTTAACATTTCAAAAATATGTGATCTATATGCTACTTGTGTTGATGAAAATGGATGTAAACTGGTCCTACAGAGACACAATATACAAACATCAAATTATGAAAAGTAATTCTTCGATTATATAATCTCCAAACCAGGATGTACCAAGACAGGGAAATGAGATTTCTATTTAGTTTCATAATACATTAATAACTTCTAGTAGAACTAACAGTTTCCTTATAAATTATATATGATTTTAGAAGACATATATTGGTAGGATTCCAAGTCCAAAAGTCTCCACAAAGAGAGAAACAATAATTTTGGAAAACTGCCTTAATATCCATGGAAACGGCCTCATTATAATAAACATGGTATTTAATAAAAATCTCCATGTAAACATAAGATTTATCATGGTAAAGATAATTAGTAAACGTAATAAAATTCCAATTAGTTCTCAAAAAATAAGACAATAATATATAAAAAATGACCATCTTGATTGGGAAGAAATTAAGTAAAATGTGCATTTAATGGATGGCCACAATGAAAAATGAAATTTTTTAAATTTTCATATTTGAATTTGATGAGTAATATTGTAAGAAAAAATTCACGTGAATAAAAATTAAAATTAATAACAAACCATTTTATATAATCTATTAATGATTCATTATATATTATGATATTATTGATTCGGAGAATTCCTTCTTCATAAGTCATGCAACATGTACTCCCTGGTATAATAGAAAATTTCCTCTACAAGATGTTGACACTCCAAAAAAGTTATTAATAACCATATAAGTGCCCTTGATTAGAGACAACAACCATTCATATAAAATAATAGAATAGAATAATTTATCAATGATTAAAATATTTACTAAACAAATATTCCCATCTATAGAGACTGATTTTACTTACCAAGAGGATTACTACCTTCTCATTTGACTGATAATACCCAAAAAGGACAGGATTTTGTTAATCTAGAAATTAGATAAACATAAATATGAACAAAAGTAATAAGTAACTATCCAATACCATGATCAGTGATAATATTTATTTTTCTAACAACTAAAATTTTTCTTCCAATGTATCAATGTGGTTTTTTCCAACTCACCCATTGACTAGACACATCCTCATATTTCAAAAGTCCATTTTTGATATTTTCAATATTTTTTTATCCAATTGGGTTAATAATAAAATATCATAAACATATTGAAAACTTATTGGAGTAAAAATTCCTCATCCAGCACATATGGTATTCACTATCCCATTCATAGCCATGTGTGAAAAAATAATACTATGAAAATCCTAAAAAATATAGTAGAAAATGGAAGAGAGCAGTTTAACCTACCTTACCCCATATAAAAAGAGAACAATCCATTTGAGGATCCATTAACAAGAATAGATATTTGAGGAAAAACTCAATATAATCATTATACTGTCAAAAATAATTCCATCAAAATCTATAAAATCAACGATCTTGGAAATATTATCCCTATCCATATTATCGAAATCCTACTTTATATGATGTTTACGAGCCTATTTTACACCTCTAATTGGATTTTTAAGATGATTAAAACACTTTTCCGGTGTGATAATACAATATAGAATAGTTATTCCCTTAATAAAAAAATGTATTAGAAGAGACCACCGTATTTAAGAATGGATCTAATCTGTTGGCAAGGATCTAACTAATGATAAATACCAAATAATATAAAAACACTATGATGGAAAAAATGGATTTATTAAACTAACATGTTTTTCTAGGGATTATTTTTTTAATTTCAATTTTTTTCTACATTTATAATTTTTTTTAAATAGATGATAAATTTAGTTTCATAATATTCATAAAAAATATATTGGTAATGATATATATTTAATTAAACATAAAATCACATATTCAAAAACAAGACAACTAGTTTAAATGTAAGATGTTAAAATAAAAATAATTAATCGTAAAACCAAATAACATGGTTAATAAAAGTGAGGAAAAAAATTGTTCATTTACAACCCATAGGATCCCAAAACCAATAACTTTTCATTATTTTATCCATTGTATATTGAATTGTTTCATTGAATATTCAGAATATAAGGGGTATTTCTAAATTTTCATTTTAAATATTATAAAAAATTGGATCACTGAATCCCATTAAAAAAGAAAAAAAAAATTCAATGTCTAATTAAAACTATTGATATTTATATTACACATACAGAAATCTAAAAATTATTACCAATAGTAAGAAATATTGACCCAATTATATTCCATCTCAAGAGAACATCTAAGGGAATAATCAAGTTTCCCACATAAACATTATATCCTCTTAATATATTATTCATAATATTATAATTCTAAATATCATATCTGAATAATAATAAATTTTTATCTTTATTTATGTATTTAACTATCATTGTTATTATTATATGTTTTTATATTTTTTGGTACTGAACTTATTTACTTATTTTCTTCCACAAAGAAAACAAGAACTCCATCAGTTTGTTTCATGTACTACTGGATCAAGAAAGTGATGTAATTTGATTAATTGATTAACAAAATTATTGGATAAGTTTAAGAGTTGTAATTATAAATAAATATGGTACATATTATTTAATTATGAATACGTATTTCAATATTAAATCCCAATTCACCACTTACAAAATGTTGAAAATCATGAAGTCTAAATATCCATACTTAAGGACTCCATCCCCCATGATGAGACACATTTAATTTATCATCTTAATTATTATAAACTATATATATATATATTAATATAATTTATATTTATAATTAATTAAAAATAACGTCATTATAGTTTTTTTATAATGATTTTATATGAAAAAACCTCTATAACCATAATTGCAAATCTATTTAAAGGATGCCCATGATTGGGATGATTTAACCACATATATGGAAAATGATTTCATATCAAATTAGTAGTAAATAAGTGAATATTTAAACTAATATATCTATAATACGATAAAAAAATAATTATTATTTTATGTTTCTATAAATAATTTTTTTCCAGTTATTAGCATTGTTATATTTTTGTTTGCTAAAATTATCGAAATATTTGTTTTAATTATTCCTCTCACATAATGTTAAAAATAAAAAAATGTAATTAATTAGAAAAAATCTTAATTAATCTACATAATAAATTAAATAATCTTAAATGATATATTAATATTTAAAATTTTATCAAATAATGTGAAATGATATCTAAATTCTTAAGAATGTGGAAAACAAATAGTGTTATTAACATCTATTAGTCATAATATTCAATAACGTATATTTTTAATCATGATAATAAATTATAATAAATGTTATAATTGTTTAGTAATTATGATAATGGTTCTAAAATTGGATAATTTGTTGGTTATTATTATTACACAGGATAATAGAGAGTTATCAACTAAGCAATGAATCAAAGTAAGGGGTTTTCCTCTTATTTTACATTTTTATAGACACATTATTTTATGTTCCAAATTTCTTATAAATGATTTTTATATAACCTAATGGTTATATAATATCATTAATCTTCATTATCAATGTATTTTAATACCAATTTCAAATATATATCTCCTTTGTGGTGTCTTTATTGGATCATTTATTGATATGTAAGGGTTTTTATTTCTCAAAATATTGTTTGGTTCATACATGTTATAGATATAGATCATATTTACTTTTCAATAGGGTAAATAAAAACATATTATGATTTGTTATCAAGATAATCATATAATTAATTTTGTATAATTTTTAAATTAAATTCTATACCTCTAATGGTGGTATGATTAAAATGTTAAAATTACTATTATGGGTTTCGATGATAAAATATTAATCATTGAATGATCATCAATATTGTTAAAAAATTAACCTTAATTATTAATTTAAATTTAAAATGAGGTTGTAAATAGTGGTTCCCACAATTTTATTCTTCCTTGTGAGTTTATTTTTAATTAAAATTCTATTTTTTAGAGTATAAATATCTATACTTTTAATATATTTTCCTCAAATTTATATATATATACATCCTAAAAATGACCTCCTTTACCTAGTAGAAACTAAATTTTTACTACTAAAATGATACATTTTATTACACATATTTCATTATAATGTAATTATTTTATTATTGTTTGAAATGATATCAGTTTTGAGAAGGCTTTTTAAAAATTCTAAATAGGTTTTTCTATCCATTCGATATAATGGTTTTATCCTCAACTGACAATTTTATTTAAATACCGTTTATGTATTCTAAAATGTTTCATTATTATTTTTATTTTAAATATAATGTTTTAATAATATAAAAAATATAATTTTTTATGGGATATTTTTTTCATTTCGACATTAATAATGATTCATTTAATTGTAAGAGTTGTAAAACTATTTTAAAATTTCTTATTGAAAACGTTTTATACTTTAAAATTCACTATTGGTAAATATTTTTTTAGTGGTATTATTTTACCATCTATATTGACTATGGATTAAAACAAATTAATAATTTTTAATACTGCATAATTAATTATTTATATAAAGAATGTTTTTTCAAATTTTTTTTACTTCCAAATTTTTATGTCTTTATTTTTTAAATATCCATTACAAAATAATATTTTAATATTTTATATATATCACTGCATTTACCCTTATTAAATTAAAGGATTTATATATATTTCTTGTTTCTATTAATAATGATTATTTTTTAATCTAATAGTTTTCTAATAATTTCCACTTCTTTTATTGAAATATGTATTTCATTATAATGTCATCATTAAAAAAAATTCAAATTAAATGTAATATCAATCACCGAATTTAAACATATATTATTGAAAACATTATATATTTTTCATTTTTTCATTATTAATTATTATTTCAAAACCTAAAATTTATCAATATTTTTTCACATTCATCATTTAATATTTTATGTATTTCTCAAAATAATATTATAATAAAATATCATAAAATTAATCTATTTCAATTTATTTTAAAAAATACATTTTTAAATCATAATGTATATTTACCGAAATCAAATTATGAAATTTTTATGTTATGGTTTTCCAAATTATTCTGATACCAATCACATAAATTACTTTGAAAGTAATTTTAACTTCATCAAATTAATTTTTTTGGTTGATTTTGTATTTTAAAATATATTTACCCCCAAATTTTTTTCTTTCATGGAATGATGATTTGATGTACTTTAATGTATTATATGTATATATTTTCATTTGGAAATTTACTGTTATTATATTCAATGATTTATTATTTCAATTTTATGTGATGTTTTTAAATTTTTTATGAATATAATTATTTTACATGGTTTCTTTATGAGATGATGCATATTTTATTTCCTTGGCGCACATAAGAATATTGACTATGAATTTAGTGGGATCTATTTTCCCTAATATATCATTATGTAAAGTATTATATATGATAATACAGAAAAGTAATATTAATAGTTTAGTAAGTCACTATGTTCAAAAAGGATGACTATTATGTTATTAAGCTCTATTCTTTATTTTATTTGTGATAATGTTTGACTTTTGAACATTTAATAAAGGGAGATAATAATGACATTAATATCTTCAAACAATTTTAATTGTGGATAGGGTTGCAAGTCTATAGGTACACATATGTTGAGTGTTATGTTATTAGTATATAATAATTGTTTTATATGTGTATTGTTTTGTGAGTATACTTGTTCGTAAGGATATGATATATTTTATTAATTAGTTTTTCACCATTATACGATGTCTGTTAATTTTTTCTATGATTCAATGAGTATATTAGATATTTAATATTTTTACCACTTTCAAATAATTTTCTCATTTATTATTACTTTTGATATTTTGTTTTAAGCTAGGTCATTTATTTTGAATTAATATAATGATCATATTAAGATCTTATTTTTAAATATCATATTTTCTGAATATTATAAATTTTATTTTGAGGTTTCTTTATGTAATTTATATATTACTTATATTCACATTTGTGTTTAGGTTCCAATATATTAATATAATTCTTTAACCATATTTATTGTTTTATCTCCCCCGTTTTTTATGTTCCTAATAACCATTTCATACAGATGATTGAATCATTTGAAATTTATTGAATTGTTCTAGAGGATGATGATTATGGAGAAATGTATAAAAGTGAAGTACACTAATATGATAATATAACTAATATCTCTGAAACTAAATATTTTTTCAATAGGTTATATGAACTATATTGATATGTATTATTTATATTATTATATTATTATATTATTTAGTCCATGTTTTTATTGGGTTACTTAATTTGGTAATAAAATATGGTTTAGTTATTTTTGGGGTTTTGTTTAGTTTTTAAAACATTTTTTTCAATTGTAGTGAAACACCTAGAACTGAGTCAGTGTATTGGATTACACCCTAAAATGTTTGTGATTTCATGGTTATGTGTTTTTCCATAAATACATACATATATTGATATAAAATAGTTTATATGGTGGTGGAACAAATGAACACGTAGGTAATCTCCCTTAAAATGGTTGGTTGAAAATTGAAATGATCCCCACCCTGATTTATAATTAGTGGTTATAAGACAAAATAACCCACTAAACACTATTGGGGGTTGACTATGGTTGATCATATTCTATTTATGTGCCTCTATGAAGGATATATTATTCTGTTACATTATTGTATTAGGATAAAAAATGATTGAGAGTACAACTTAATTTAACCTAGGTAGAATAGATATAATTAGCAAATTAATCATTACTAACAATGATGAAATAGAAGTATCATAGGAAAAAATATTTTTTTTATTATATAAGATATTGTAGAATTGAGGTTTTATATTCATATTCGAAAAATGATAATAAATATTATTTCAAACATTCTTGTTTAATAATTTGGTTGAATTATGATTATACATATGTTTCTACTATAGTAATGTCCATAAAAACTCCTAAAAAGATTAAATGGGTTATTTATTTTCATATTATTTTTCTGGTTAATGAGGTGGATATATCATTAGAATATATCTGTTTATTTTCACATGGATCTCTTATAATCCTTATATATTAATGAATAATTATATTTTATAGAAGCAAATAACTGGTTGTGGGATGTATTGACTCTATATTATAGGTCATTTAAAATTTGTACTATGTTCTTTAAATTGTGTCACATGGTACACCCAAAAAACCACAAAATATTAATAATACATGATTAAATAATATATAATAAAAAATAAGACGATAAATCATTAATATTTACTACCATTAAAATGTAAATAACTATTTTTTGTTAATGTTGAAAATTTTATTTCTTCAGGAAACTATTCTAATTTTATTTTAATTTCCCTTTTAAAATATTAAGAAAAGCTTTTATATTTAATAATTGATTAAATAAAATTTATATTATAAATCACTCTTAATATAATTTGGTACATTTATTTCTTTATTTTATTATAATAAGTTGTGTTATAATAATAAAAATAACAATTTTTCTAATAGAATATAATTTTTATCACGTATCTGTCTCTAAAAAATTCTAAAAAAATATTATATATTAATAGTGAAAATAATTCATTATAATATTAAATGAAGAATTTAAAAACCCATGATCATCATTTTGAAAATTTATGTTTCATTTTATTGAATAATTTTATTATTATTAAGTCAAAATAATTATAATATGATGAAATCAAGTTTTTTATTTCGATTTTTGTAAAATAAATACACTTTTAATGATAATAATTTATATAATGTCATTTTGAATTATTTAATTTATAAATTTATCCTAATCAAAAAACAATTTATTGGAATTTATATTTTCCAAAAAATAGTCTTTTACACATTAAATTCACAAACATTATGTTTTATTTCCTTATAAATAGAAAGATAACTTTATATTTTCATTCATATATTTCAGAAAATAATATTCAGATTGTTTTTCATATCCCTTTTCATTTATGTGTCAGAAATTTATATTATAAGGATAAATACTAATCAAAACCACAATGATGAAAAAGTAATTTAAAAAATTAGTATTATATTAATAAAGTTATATTTATATCAAATCAATTTAATTTAAATCGAAAAAAACTTAACAATATATAATGTATGAGAACATAATTAAATATATTATCAATAGATTTATTTGAAATAAATAATTTAATAAATCAAGAATCCATAATGGTGAAAATGGATTTTAATTACGAAAACTATATTTCTAGGCATCAGTGATCCTTTATCAAACAATATTCAACCCAAAATCATTAAATATGAATTTTCATTACACATTTTCCTTGGAATATATTCATGTAATCATTAAAATATATGTTTTTTTTAAAATGTGTTGTTTTCCACTCTTTGAAAATAGTATCACACATACAAAGTCGAATAGAAACATCAAATTCATATTTACCTATAAAATAATTCCATATTAATATACCAAGAAACATCACCCAATAATGTATTCCTTGGGTCATTAATTTTTTGATTTATCCATTTAATTTAAATGGATCTTCAATGGGAAATATCAAGTGTCTATTGTAAGTGTTATATCCACATCATATTTTCCTCTTAATACAACACTTACGGATATTTTATCATCATAGAAATATAATCAATTTTGTATCATTTTTACTCAAATTTATTTAAATTTTTTTTTAAAACCATTTTTATTTATTTACATCCACTTAAAAAACCTAATGGGCGCTGTTAGTGCTTTATTCTGAACAGTACCTCCATGAAGTGAAAATGTTTGTTTTGGTAATTTTCACTCCTTAAGGATTATATTAAAGGTGGTATTTATCAAAAAATAAGATAAATAATATAATATTGTTATTATAAAATTTCAATTTGATATCCAATCACACGACATTTAAATAATTCAAAAAGGGTAATGCAAAACATGCACATGTGAGAAGAGTGACCTCAAAGAATAGTCTTTTGAGAACGTTTCATCTAGACTAATATAAATTTAAAAGTAATCTAGAATTTTGGTTGACAATGATAAAATAATTAAAATATTATTATGCATATATATTATAATATTATTATGATATCTGTAATACAACTCAATCAATACATTCCAATATATTTAAAGTGTATTCTTATTTCGGTTGATTTGATAACATATAAGAACAATCATTGAAAATATTATTATATAAAACAATGGGAACATGGAAAATATCATTATTATTATATATAAAGAAAATAATTATTAAAATATTATTTTTAAATGTTATATTTTTTAATATTATCAACGTTCCTTTTTTGTAAAGTAAAAGTTATTAATTAAGCTATTATCCATTATATTTTCACATTACAAAATCAAAACACATTTCGAATGAATTAAGAAAATATTAATTAAATAAAATCAATATATTATTTAATATTACATTATGTGTCAAAAATTATATTGGTATAATGATATTCCAAATGGTATCGAAATAATTAATCATGTGTCTAATATTTAAGGTTATTAACACCTCATCGTCAAAATAACCTATAAAAATTTGATATAATAATAACAATGAATATTAACATGTATTAAAAAAGGGTAATATTTATGATTAAGGGTTTAAATTAGGATAAATTGTTAGTTATTATTATTTTATATTATGTCATTGTGTTTTCAACGAAAAAATGAAACAACAATAGGGTTTCATCTCAAATATTCATTCATTGAGACAGACATCAATTTATAATTATAATTTCATATAGATAGTATTTATATGAACTATTTATTATATATAATCCAGAATCATCAATGTGAGTGTATTTTAAATTACATATCATCATAAAAATCATTGAATGGGTTTTTATTGGAACATTTGATTAACCTTAAGGGATTCTCTATCTCAAAATATGTATCCCTTGAGAGATATTTAAGAAACATATCATTTTTTTCATTTAAATGGTCTAAATACTACCATATTAAAATTTAATAAAATTTTATTTTTATATATAATTATATTTACTGTGATATTTAATGTTATACCTCCCATGTTGATTGGATTCAAAAGTAACAACGATTGTTTGGGGTTTTCGAGACTCCAATATTTTCCCAAGGTCACAATCACTCTTCTTTGACTACTATCATTAAATAATAATTTATTTAAACCATGATGAATATATATTTCATTGACATAATTATTAATATTAAAATATTGTTTTAAAAAATTTCTTACATATTTAATGGATATATTGCTTCATTTAAGTAAATTTTTGCACAATAATTATTGCTACAATTGAATTCTAATTCATATATATGTTTTTACATACCACCAATGTTTTATATTCCCTAGAGGGGGCACGTTTTTTTCTATAATAAACCATTTTATTACTGTAATTTCATTTCTATGAAAATATTTCCCTATGAACTTTAACTATTTTGTTTTTCGATAAGATTATTTCAAAATAATCATAAATTTCTTCCATGCTTTCAAACAAAATGTATTCTCATCTAATAAAATTTTTCTTTTAAAAAAATTGACAAATTATTTAAGGTTGTATTACCAATGACTATTTTAACTAATATGTTTTTTAAATTTTTTTAGAATATCTATTTTGATAATGTTTTATTTCATTCTATACTCAGATTAAATATTATTTTAGGCTTACTACTTTCAAAAATTTCACTATCCCTTCTCAAAATATTAACTTTTTTCCATGTGTATATTATTGAAAATTTTTATGGGTAGGTATCTCCAATATGTTTGAATTATATACATTGAAATTTTCCTATCATTTTTAGTTCCCTATTATAATTGATTATTTTAAAAGATGAATTATTTCAATGAATTTACACTTCCCTTTTCGGAAAAGTTTATGTATTTTTCAACTATCATATGTCAAATATTATTTTTGAAAGTAAATTTATTCAAGTTATTTCTACTATATTTACTGAAAACATTATAACTATCTCATGACTCTATTATTTTTTTTGTTCAAAGAAAAAGTTTTAATAGTATTTACAATTATTTTATTTAAAATATAATTTCCCTTCAGTATATACATTATTAATTATTCATTTTAAAGTTATGAGATTGTAGTGTATTTAATATTAATGATATGAATATATTGTATATTTTTTTACATTATTAATTATTCTTTTTAAAACTAATTTTTATGAATATATTTTTTACATATTTTACAGAAATAATTATTTCTTTTTCATCATTACATTTAGGATGATTCTCTTAATTTTAATAGTTTTCAAGATAAGTTCACATGTAAATTTAATAACATTTCTGCATATTCATGGACATTTTTATTGAATATTTATAAAAATTATTTTAAGTGGAATTATAATCCCTTAAAAATATTATATGTAATATAATTTTGACTTCAATGTTTCAATTGGTTTTTTAAAAATTATGTATTTTCAATAATATTTACCCCCAAAAGAATATTTTAAAAAATTTTATGGATTTATCACCTTTTATATGTCATTATAATATGATTTATTTTATTGAATTTTTTATTTGATATTATATTATTTATTATGATTCATGTTATGTGATAATTTTTAAGGTTTTATGAAAGCCATTATTTTTCCACTATTTATTTAAGAGAGAATTGTTATTTGACTGTTGTGTGGAAAAATATTTGTGTATGATGAAATGACTATTGCCAACATTTCAATATAAATACATTACTTATGTATTATATTCCATTTCATTGATATTTTAGGTGGATTTCTTAGAAACATGATAGGTTGACATTGGGTGTGTGTGATGATATTAATATCTACTTAAAAATAAACATGTAAATGGTGAAAGAGATTTTGGGATAACAATAGGTGAGTGTGATGTAATTATGATCTACATGTAATGTAGCATACGAACAAGTTAGTATTTTTATAGGTTGAAAAATTGTGAGTTGGAAGGCCCTTATTGCTACTAAAAATTTTACATCTGATCATGTTAGTCTGTATCATAGTTCATGAAGATATGAAGTCATATGATTATAATTATTTGACCATTAAAATATTTTTATCATTATTTTCAACATTTTTATGACCATGCATGATTTTTAATGTATTTCAAACATTTATATCATGCCAAAACGATTTATGAGTAATGATAAATTTTGAAGAAAAACTATATTTATGGTTAATTAACCATATTATAATGATATTATATATATCCATAATTTTATAGTAATTATCTATCATATTTTCAAATGTTATTATATTATTTATATCATTCGCATATTCTGCCACATTAATGAAATACTATACAACATGATATTTAATTTCACAATGAATTTTAACTCATTGAATTATTATATTTACAATCCCCTAGTTATGATGATGATTGAAATATGTTATTTTTCTAAAAAGGGTATAGAGTAGAAAAATTGTTGATAAATGATTTCTTATAATTTAAAGTTTGATGTTTTTGTATCTAAAAATGACAAAATTAACCATTTTGGATATTATTATGCAACATTTTGTGATATTTATTGTTTGAATCATGATATTAATATACTATTTTTTTATCGTGGAAAACTTTATTTAATTTAACATTCAAATTCAAAAACATATTTTACTCATAGATAAAATAATCATCATGGGGAATGTATCCTTGTATGATTTCAGTTTTTTAAATAACAAACATATATTGGGACCCATGACATGTGTTTTATTCTAGAAGATGTGTAAAATTATAAAAATTACTACCCAATTAAATAGTTAGTTACATCATGTTACCCACTTTTAGGTATTACTCTTCTCTATTGTTTTTTCCGCATTCATTTTATTTTATTTTGGGACTCCCAAAGAATTAGATAATTTACTATGAAAAATGAACTACAGGATGGTGATATATGATTCTTTTCTTGATTTTTCTGGTTATAATCATGTTAATGGATTTAGAGGGTTCTCCATATAATTGAAGAGTATCATAGATTGTTTGGCATTTCAAAATGAAACTAAGCTTTTGTTGTCTTTAAGAGAAATCCACACTGTTGAAATTTCTTAAATGTTCTGTATTGGTCTCTATGAAAATTCCATTAATCAATATAGGGAATTACATGTTTACTTGAATTGTAATGTAAAAATTATCATTTTGAATAGATCTTATTGGTTTTTTGGTATCATTGGATATATTGTATTTCGAAATGTGAAAATGGAGTACACATAGTGTAACCACTGTGGATTTTAATTTTTGGGCTCTGTACAGATGGATTCAAAATTTATTTGGCCAAATACACTTTTCTCATGACCTAAGAGATCTCCCAAGTGATTTTAGAGACCTCCACTTGTTCTACTTCATATCAATTTTATATTGATCACAATTTCATTTTCCGCATTTCATCGAGTGACTAATACCCATACATCCTTGTTTCTTTGGATCATGGTATCTCTATTTCATTATGTTATTAGATATGTTAATATATTATAATATTTCTATTTATTCTATTTTTATTTTCTATATGACCTCCCTCTATAGGATATCCCCTATATTTTTGGTGGCGTATTGTGAAGATATGTTAAGTCGTTTTTTTATCCTATCCACCATCCATTTTTCTTATTGAATTGATTATGACAAGTGTTAATTGATTGTAGGGAATCTATTTTCATATTTTTGTTCTTCTTGGTTGGTGGATACCTTTTACGGCGATTGTGACCCATGTTTGAGCCTGGTAGTTACATATGTATCCTATATTGGGAAAAGTGTAATTAAATGGTTTTGGTATGTTGTTAAATATAATTAAAATAAAAAGATTGACTGATTTATTAGGGCCTGTGGAATGGGGTTTTCATTAAATATGGGTTCCCCTTGTTTCTGTAAAAGGAAGTTAAATTTTAAGGAACTATAAAATTTATTTTTTAAAAGTATTCAAATAATTGTTTTTTTTTTTTGAAATGGATTGGAAAATAGGGTATTTAGGAATCCTATATTAATTAGATGTATAGAAAAGTAACATTACTCATCTATTCATTTGGGGGTTCACTCATTGGTTGAGACATTTGGGTAAATTCAATATTTATTGGTATCCTATGTGGTATTTCTTAAATGGTATTTTTCTTGGGAATTTTTAAATAAATGTTATCGTTATTTAGGACATGAGTGGATGGTTTCTATGAATTCCTATATAGATAATGTTTTTATGAGTCATGGGTTACCATGGGTGGTTCAGATGTGTGTCTTAGATATTTTATTCTTAAGATTAGTTATTGTTTTTTACTTATGGTTTTATAGAATGATCTTAATTTCTTTATTTTGTAATAATTTCTTCTCTTTTGTCTAGTAGAAGTTTGACACCAATATGTTCTCCATTGTTTCCTCCAGAGGGTGCAATGAATTCTCTTCAAATGAATATTCGTATATATTATAATAAAATTGTGGAAAAAATGTGGAATTAATGTGATATAAACCAAAATGTTCCTCAAATACAAAATTAATTTTTTGAGGTACCACCATGATATTCTGGGAAAGGGACAGATCATAAGAGTCCATGTGTGAGAAGACACCAACCATTATGGGTAATAATTAACATCAAGAGGCAAAAGACTAGCTATAAAAGATTAATTAGATAATTGATTTATTAGATAATATAATTATAATCAAGTGAATGTGTAATTTTTTTGTTATTGATCATTCCAACAAGAGATGGTGGTATTCCGTGTTATTTTTGGTTAAGAATGTGGGAATGGATTGGATGGGTTTGAATTTATTTATTTTCAAAACTCAATGATTATGGTTATGTGTCTATAGTTCCACTATTAGTGTTGTGAATATAATTTTCTGTCAGTGTACACAAACTGGTTTGCTGAGATATTTCAAAATGATCAATAAGAAATAATGAATAACCATACTAAATAATTGATGTTCCTGTAGTGTTTTCAACCATATATCAGATAACATGTATTATGTTACAGTGTCTGACTTATATATAGATTGTATAAAGAGATATAATGGGTGATATGGATATGGAATGTGTGGTTGTTTACTATTACTTTTAACTTCAACCTAGTGGTTCCTTTAGTGAATCATATGGAAAAAAGAGTAAGTGAAAATATCATAGAAGGAAAGATGGGTTTGTTATCAAAGGAAGGCCTACTATTATCCTTTATTTAAATCATGTTCTTTAAAGCAGACCTACTATGATTATATAATGGCATGACACATGTTATTGTTTTCCACACCTCCAAATATGTGACATAGTTGAGGAAGGTATGGCTAACTATAGCATTTGTTCATGGATATTCCTATTTTTTATTATAGTTAACGATTATCAACTCTATGATATACTATAAATAAGAATATGCATTAATTATAAACATTCTCCAACCAAGGCCTCAATATTGAAATTCCTTCATCAAATAGATGTGTTTCTAGTGGTGGTTGATGCGGGTCTTGTGATAGTAAGAGGTACCATCATTACATCATCTTGAGTAGCGATTTTTTTATATTTTTCTATAACAATCATTCATATCTAACTATTTTCCACATATACCTAAAAATAAAATATAGCTCATGTCTTTTTTTATGGTGTATTATAGAACTATTTGGAAGAGAAAAGAATATGGGTTTTTGTTTCTGTCATGTTCACTATCAATAGATGTTTCTAAGATATTCTATTATTTTCACATTTATGATCTTTATTTTTTGAGTTTTAGATATATATAGATTGGACTATCGCTCATCATGAAGAGGATGGATGTAATCAAAAAAATTTCTAGGTTCATGTTGGTGGTTGGAACTCTTGGGAGATTTAGGGATAGTGGGATCCAATGTTTGGAATTGCAGGACCTACTCACATAGAGCTCATGAGTTGTTTTCTAGTGTTTCTATTGAACCCCATGGCTTTTCTTCTATTGATGATCTTCCAAATGTCGTTAAAGACTTTTTAAATGATTTCTTTGATTAATTTTATATTTTCATTCCATATAGGTAGGTTGAGTTTATGATTAATCTGGTTATAGTAAATCATTCAATTTTGATTACTTTGTATAATATGGACCAAGAAGAGATGAAACATATCATGATTATGTTGGATGATTTGAAATAGAAAATGTTTTTTCAACCTAGTATTTATTCATAGGAATCCCAAGTGCCCTTTTCCATGATGGATGATAGCTCACTATAATTGTGTGTAAAATTTTGGTATTTTAAATGTGGAATGGTTATGAATAAGTATCATTGTACTTATGCGGATGATTGTTTTGGACACATAAAGGGGAATGTTAGTTTCTGAATATCAACATTCATTAGGGTTATCTATATCTTAGTTTTTGAGAGTTAGATACATAGAATATTACATACTGGAGCTGGTATGGCCATAATTAATTACTGGGGATTCCATTTGTTCTGATTTATACTCCATTAGTTTTTATGCATATAATGGACAATATATTCGTTGAATATATTTATACTTATGAGGTAGTGTTTTGTATGATAATTTATTCCATTTAAGGTCATTTAAAGATCATTAGAACCATTTTTTGTTCTCAAGATCATGATGAGTCAGTGATTGAATGAAAATCATTTTAATGAATTTTTTTGATTCAAAAACAATTTTTTAGGCTATGTGATTTCTAGGCATGGCTAGTCAGTTTATCTGGAGAGGTTGAAGGATGCCTTCTCATTTTAAGAGCCATGTGACATCTTAAAGATTTAGAGATTCACTAGCCTTTATGAATATTATCCCCAATTCCTCAAGGATTTCTTAAAGTTGGCATCAGCTTTGAAATTTAAAACCTAGAAAGGTGTTAAATTAATGTGGAATGAAACGTTTTTATCTTCATTAAATTATCTAAAAGAAATTCTGACATTGGATTATATTATTATCCTACCTACTCCCAATATAGGTTATGAGATTTTTATGTCCCTTTTTGTTGTATTTTTTGCATTCATATAATGGAAGATCATGTGGTGTCTTATGAGCCTCTTCATCTTCAGTCGCCTGAGAAGAATTACCCGACACAAGATTTAGATCATGGATCAATTATTCATGCACCTAAATGGTGGTAAAACTATACTTATATGGTGATTCTTATGATCCATTACTACAATAAGAATATAAGTGTTATTTTTTCTTAGAAAGAAGTAAATATTATATAGATATGGTTGTTTGAATACTTTAAAATGTTGGACATCGACAATTCTTACACCCCCATGAAGGGGAATACCATTTTAGACACTCTTTGAAGGAATAAAAAGTCCCAGGATGCTCTTGGACCACATGATGTAGGGAAGAAAAGGTACATACAAGGGGCTATTGCGCTATCTTATGACATCACCGATTCAATTAACAATATAGTTTATGGCATAAATATGGTGGTTAATATGGTTACGAACATGGACTTTGATAGTATGGAGTGGGTGTTTTTCAACATGTTTCTTACATGAATGGGATTATCTTCTTAGTCTATCAACCTGATCTAATGGTGTTTTAGTTTAACATGGATAGTTGTTTGATTCATGGGAAAGACCTACAGGTTTTTCATGGATGTTCACGGTTTTATGAAGGGGGATCCTTTAGCCCTGAAACTTTTATTCCTCTCCCAACATTTTCTTAGTTGAATCTCAAATGTGGAACTCATACCGGGTTCCCTCTTTTGTTATTTGTAAAACTCAAATCCTAAAAGTATCTCCCACATAATATTTTCAGATGAGAATGTATCCTTCCTCAATTCTTGAATGTGTATGGTACGTGGTCTCAATAAATTTATTGTATATTATTAAAAATGTTGTGGGTAATTGGTTAACTTTGTAAAGTCCAATTTCAATGTTTCAAAGCACTTCATGTTCAAAAGGGTGTCACCGCTGAGAAGAAGGCTTGGTATGTGGCAGGTATCTATCCCCATGGGCTATCTTAGAGATCATGATTGCATTGGGGGGATGCATATCAACTATTTGGATCATATAGTGGGATGAATTATGAGGAGGTTTAATAATTGGATGAATCATTTCCTTTTGTTCAGTCGTAGAATAACTGTGGTCCAAAGCATTCTATTCTTTATCACGGGTCATGTACTATTGGATTCCATGTTCCTAGAAGGAGTGATCTCTATGTTTGATTCTATTTTATGTTATTTTATCTAGTATTCTCATGATGAGTAAAGGAAGCACTGGTAATCATAAACCTGGTTTTCATGGTTGGTTCAAAAGGGCGGCATTGATGTAAATAGAATTTCCGATGCATTTCATGGAATTGTGGTGAAGCTAGTTTGAGAGGTAATCAATTGAATAAATCAATGGGGAAGTTTCATGGCCTCTCGGCTCGATGGGGAGGGGGGGTGGTTGGCCCCATTGGAAATCAGTCATCATTATGGTCAGCTATTGTTCCCCACGTCTGGGTTTTTAAAAAAAACAGATGGATTGTGGGATATGGGGATATAGCCTTTTGGAAGCAAAACTAGGCAATCTCTTAGCTTGTATTCCCTTACTATCATGTCACACTGATTAATTGTATTCAAAAAACATATACTCAGCATTTATCAATGCAGTCCTGGACAAAAACCAATGGATGGATGTTGATATGATTGATCTCTTGACCGACCTAGATACAAGTGTTTTTACTACATCATATTTGGGTAGCTTCAATTCAATTGATTTTAGGAGGGTTTCTAATGGTGTGGTGCATCAGGAGATTTGGAATTTTAATCTATGGGTGAAATATGTCCCTACAAAATTTAAATTTCATCTTTGGTGCTTTTGGAATAGAGCATTAGACATATAAGAATATGTGAGACTTTTATGAATTAGTATGTGTGGGGGCCACTCCCATTCATGTGGAGTAATCAATGGAAGAATTGTTTTTGGAGACCAACTCACCTATACAGTTAGAGCACAACACCCTGTTAAAGTAAAAATCGTGGACGGTAGCCAACCAGATTGGCATGAAGCTTTTGATGAAGCAGCCTAGGCATGAGAAACTTCAAGGGTTGGTGAACCGACCCCATACAACCCATGGAAGATTTTATATTCATCATCTATAAAATGGGATTATTATCCCATGATATTTATAATAGTGTTGTGTGTATCTTCCAACATTCATCCAGAGAGAAAAATATAAACGATGACCTCCCCATATCCCAAGGATGTAGGCATCACTTCTGAACAACGTAAATCTCTGTTAGTGATCCTTTTATTCCTCATTTTTGTTTATTTTGATCACCACAATGCTTCACCTCCGCCAAAAAGTGGAATCAGAAGGATTGGGAGTGAGACCATGATGCAAAAGTGAAATTTTATAGCGACTGGAAAATTGAAGTTGCTCAAAAAAATTTCAATCCTAGATCTATGAAGAGAATGGAGAGACGATTCTAACGGTACATGCTTCGTCCCAAATGGAGCTGAAACGAAGGTGATAGGGTCGTTCAAATTTTGCTCAATCCAATAGTTCTACAGTACACAAGTACCATATAACACGCTAATAATCATGCTGGCATCAACATTCTAGCTCCATTCCAGCAACTGTTCCAGCACACCATGTCAGCACCATGTCAGCACCACATCATCAATTTATCCAAACCGTTGAAACTGTTTTAGTCACAACTCGGCCAATCAGAGGCCATTTTCAGCGATCCATGAGTCTATTCTAGGTATTTCATCCAATCCAGACACATCTTCATGGTCATATTTTAGAAATTAAAACTTCATAAATTGTATAATATACATTTAATATGATTAAACTTAATGCATTTAATTATTCAATCTCAAAACTAAAAATGGATGAAATTTTATATATTAAATATTTATGGAATCCTATATTAGAAACCAGTAATCTTGTTGCAGTGAATGTGGAGGAAACATCAACATGTGGTATACTTGATGGGAAGACATCATCCGGTACCTTGCTAGTGGATGCAAAGTTGGTCATTCTCAACAGGAAGTGCACAACTCAAATCAAACAGTGGATCTAAAAGATCATCTTCCAAAATATTTCCAATGATCATGACGCCACTGTTATTTGAAAAAAAATTTAAAAAGATATATCTGAGTAAAACCGTGCAAAACAATTAAAACTTGATACGTCGAATTTTCAACAAGGAATACAATGACAAGGCTAGTGTATTAGAGCACATGAGTGAGATTCAATGAACTGATGATCCGCTGAATTCTATGAAAATGATGATTGAGTTTGTGTTTCAGCCATTGTTGTTGTTGAGTTCTTTACCAAAGATGTGGGACACATTAGTTGTGTTGGTTAGAAATTCAACTTCTTTTGAAACTCTTACCGTGGACATGGTTAATGAAAGAATGTTAAATGAAGATTCCAGAACAAAAGATAAGGGACATACACTTAAAATTGAGGCTCTTTTCACTAAAATACAATGGAAGAAGAAATAGAAGGGAAGAAAAAGAGGATGAGAATCATGTGACAAAATCCTTAAAAGGAGGAAGCAATCGAAATCTCAATCAAGATATGAAACGATATTACACCACTGTGAAAACCCTGGACACTTCATCCGGGGGTGTTGAATGCTGAATGGAGAGTAGAGGAATCAGGATGGTAAGACCCAAAATAATGATGCTTCAATTGTTAACGAATAGATTGTTATTGTTCAGGAAGAAAATCAGGTCGGTCAATCTAGCCAAGACTCGAAAGGGGTGATCGATTCTTGTGCATCCTACAATGTTTTTTCCAGATATTACATCCTCTAATCTTACTATTCAGGTAATTTTCAACATGTGAAGATGGGAATTGATTTTGAATCCATACTTTCTGGTATTGGTAATATTTTTATAGAAACTATTGTTGGATATAGGTTTTTTTTTGAAGAATGTGATGCATGTTATGGATATTCCCCTCAAACTGATATCCATTGGAATGTTTTAGGATGAGGGATATTTCAGTTCCATCAGTGATAAGAAATAGAATCTTACTGAAGGTAACCTCGTAATTGATAAAGGAATGGAAGATAGTTCTCTTTATCTCACAGATGCAAGACTGTTTGGAGTAGAAGTAATTGGAGCCATCAATTATGTTCCTACAAAATTTTTTCATAGGAGACTGGGTCACATGAGCGAGAGAGGAATCCGAATGCTCTCCACAAATTATATCATTCCATGAATTAAAGGTATACATTTGGATACATGTGTTGATTGCATAATGGGAAAAAACATAGAATATTGTTCGGTAGTTACATACCATCTTGAAAAAAAATTTATAGATTTGATTCACACTGATGTATGCATGATGAGCACTAAGACGATAGAAGGTTTTATTTATTTTGATACCGTCATTGGTTATCAGTCCAGAAAATTCTGGGCCTTTTCTTAGAAAACTAAAGATCAATAGAATGATGTTATCAAGAATTTTCATGTGAATGTTGAAAGAGAAATTGGCAGGCCATTAATTTTTGTGCGAGAATATAATGGGGGATTGTAATGTGTTCTGTTTGAGGAGTACTTCAAGTGTTTCAGCATCAGGCTGGAAAAATTAGTACCGTGACACCTCATAAAAAAATTCATTCTGAGAGGATAAACAGAACAAATTTTGAGAGAATCGGATTTATACTCTCAAATGAAAAGAATCCAAACACTTTTTGGGGGGAAGAAATGATGACCCCATATGATCATATCATCCATTATCTATCAATTTCACTGAACTATGACGTTATATGATGTTTTTCGATATGTAATGATGTTACATATAAACACTTGAGACTATTTGGATGCAACATATTGGTTCATATCATGGATGATGAGATGGAAAATATTGATGGAAAAGGAGAAAATTGTATATTTTTGGGATACAATCATGATGAGTTTGGATATCTACACTAGGATCACATTTTCATGAGTATTTTAAAAAATCAAGGACGTGGTGTTTTTTGAGGATAAGATGATTAATGATTTTGAGAATCCAGAAAGTGTAGAGAAGTCACTGCCTAAGTAAATTCCAGTCTGTTCGGAACCAGTCTAACAGCCTTCAGTACCAACTAGAGGGAGATAAATACACGACATTGATTATGCATCACTGCCAGGTAATATGACACAATCTAATGATATTTCATTATCATGTCATATTCAAGAACTGATTACCCCTAATACTCGGTTGATGAAATACACAAGAGAAAGAAAACTAAGTAGTAGATACTTACCAGATGAGTATGTGATGTCCACTGATGGGGGAGAGCCAGGCAGTTATGATGCTACGACTAGGAGGTAGCATAAGATGGAATGGTAGAAATCCATGAAATAGGAGACGAGATCCTTGCACAAGAACTGTACCTTTGATTTGGTAGAATTAACACCCAAAATGATGGCACTCAAGAACATGTGGGTGTGTAGAATTAAAAGAGAAGATGGAAGCTCACAACTGTGTTATAGAGCCGGAATGGTTGTGAAGCGATATAGTCAAAAGAAAGGTATTGACATTAATGAAATTTTTTCTCTTGTGGTTAAAATGTTTTCTATCAGAATTGTTCTTGGATTGGAGGATAGTTTGACCCTAGAGGTACATCAACTAGATGTGAAGACAACCTTCATACACTGTGATGATGAGAAGGAGATATACATGGAGCTTCTAGAATTACTTCAGTCGAAATGTAATGAAAACATGGTTATTAAGCTTTAGAATAGAATATATGGTCTGAAACAGGAACCGAGGAAGTGGATAAAGAAATTAGAGACATTCATAGAGAAAAATGAGTACAGATGGACAACAACTAATCACTGTGTTTTTATCAAATAGTTTTTTGAGGGTGATTTCATTATCATTTTGATTTATGTAGATAATATGCTGATTATTGGGAGATATATCATCAATATTGACATGTGGAAGAAGCATTTGAAAATGTATTTGGAAATGATGGACTATTGAGATTCAACTCAAATTCATGGTATATGATTACTAATGATAGTAGGAATCACAATATTTGGCTATATTAGGAGAAATACATAGAGAAGGTTCTTGAATGATTCAACATGGGAAAAGCGAAACGTTTTTGAACTCCACTTGAAAGTCATTTCTAGCTAATGACAAGTCAGAGACCATTAACTGAGAAGGGGAATGTAGAATTGGAAATATTTCACTATCATTCATCAGTTAACATTATAATATCTTCCATGGTGTGCACTAGATCAAATATTTCTCACACTGTTGTCATTATTAGAATGATGAAATCTATATTCGGGTACCTGATATCATTTGCAGGGGAGAATTCGTATGTAAATGATGACATCCATAGAGTGTTTCCATATCCACCTCAGGAGCATAGTATATTGCAGTCACTGAAGGCTGCAATGAGTGTTGTGGAAGAAAAAGTTTTTATAGGAGGTGAGACAGAGTTAAGAAAATTATATTCTCTATAGAAATAGTTAGAGTTCTATTCATCTCAAACAAAACCCAAAATTTCATTATAGGTCCAAACGCATTGATGTATGATATCACTGGATCTAAAATATATTGGAAGGAATATAGTTGAATGTTGTGAAAATCCATTATAGTGATAATGGAGTATACATGATGACAAAGGATTTACTAAAAGAGAAGTTGGATGCTTGCAAGGAGACTGTTGGTATAGCGTCTACCAAAAATTGGTCTTGAGGGGGAGATTTGTGGGGGCCAATATAAATCATGGGTATAAATAAACAAATGAAAAGTTTTCGGTATCCAACACACATGTATAGTTGACGCCCAACTCCCTGTTGATACAGCAATCGTGGAAAACAGATGACGGGACCGGCATGTTGCTTTTGTAGAAGATGCCGATGGCGGGAGAAAGATCAATGGTTGATGAACCATCCCAAACCCACCCTTGACAGACCTGATTTCCTTCATCTTTAAAATGGGATTATGATCCCACAATATTTTCAATCCTACTGTGTGTATCCTTCGGCATTCATCCGGAGAGAGTAATATAAACTAGGACCTCCTCTTCTCCCATGGGAATAGGCATCACATCCAAACCATGTAAATATCTTCTGTTGATCCTTTTATTCCTCATTTGTGTTAGTTTTCATCTCAATGATACTCTGTCGCCCCAAAAATATGGGCCCTTGGCATGCGTTCAATAGGGATTCTAGGGAGGAGATCTCATCCCACCTCTTCATCATCTATGAGTGGGTGTCTCATGTGTGGCGTGATTTTGGTGGTATCAGTGGATATTATTTTGATTCCTTGAGGGACCTCCCATTCCTCGATAGGTGGATTCATTTCATAGGGGAGGCTAGTCTAGAGATGAAAGGTCATGACATGATAATTTCATCATTATATTGGTTTATCTAGACGGCTCAGAATTAGGCATGGAATGAGGGGTATTTCTAATCTTGATGAATGAATGTGGCATGGACCATTTTTTTCATTTTGATATGGTACATGCCCACATCAAATTTAGTGTGTCTCGTTATATATGTTCACATCATGTGGGCCAGCAGGTTAATGTTTCATCAAATCCCAGTCATTTGGTTCAGTTTCATCCACAACTATTTGGGTTTAATCTTAATTTCAATGGATAGTGCACTGTGAATGAAATAAAGCGAGCTGGTGGTGTTCAGGATTCCATTGGGGACATTTATTCTGGATTTAACACCTCATTTTGCAATAATCCATTACATTTTGGTCGAGGACTTAACGATTCTCAGTGGTATTCATCACTGCAAGAAACATAGTATTTCCCTTACTAGGGTTGTGATGAACTTGCACATTCTTCATTACAATATACATGGTATGCTGAGTATTCCATGGTCCTTATCCTATTTCCTCATAAGGTGAATGAATATTGTCAACCTGAACACAACTTTTCCATATACTTGGAGGGGGTAATAAATTGGTTGATCATCTCTCCTCTATGGCATCGAAAGTCCATCGTCCTTTTTTGGCCTCATATTTTTGTTCCTTCATTATGGAAGGGAAGAACCTGATTATTGGAGATGCTCTTGGTCTTCATTGTTTATGTATTCTGTAGTCATCCCCTTATTTTGAACCTTATTATTTGTTTTTCATTATTCTATATAAATAACAACTAATTATTTTTGTGATATTGATGACTAGGATGGTTTTTCATTTATGGTTATGAATGGTGTTCATTCGTCATCATATCTCATAGAGTATATTCTAAAGATTCATTAGCAGGATGATGAGTTCAGAGAAATTTTTTAAATCATATATTTTGTGATAATTTTTTTGTTATTATCTCACATTATATTAAATAATATATATTGGGGTATCATTTTGTTGTCCCAACATTTTTGAGGTGATTAGTTCTTTAAATTCCATCTTTATTGGTGTGTAATCAAACTAACCACCACAGATATGTATTCTTAAAATATATGGTAGTTATGGTGTCAATGTATAAAAAGTGACCTTTTAGGTTATGATTCCCTATGTTACACATACAAACATATAAAGGAATAGCTCTAAAAAATAATTTATTTCCCCTTATTCTACTAATACCGAATTTAAATTGGGACAAGGTGTCCATTCCCTTTTCATAGTATTACCACAGAATCCCTATTGGATAAATTAACACATGTTGGTTACTAATCAGATGACAACATTATATAATTTTATTATTATTAATGACAAAATTAAATTTGATGATCTTCTTCTGTTATATGTGAAATATATCATATGGTTAATGTTATTTCAGAAAGGGTTCATTAGATTACATTAGATTTATGGATGAGTTTCCAAGAGTTGATGGGGACTCTATACAAGATGAGTAGGACATACCATCCATATAGATATGTACATTAGAATCATTTTATTCAGATAATGGATGAAATTATCTATGCATATGTCTTGGATATGAAGGATCATAGGAAAGACAACTAGGACTCACTGATTTTTTTAGAAATAATTAATAGTTTTTTATCAGAATGGATCCCTTTATAGAATTTTATGTTATCTCGTTATGGTCAACTATTTCTTTAGAAGATGTTTTCATTCCTCTTGGGTGGGAACATGTATTTTATAGGATACATATGCGAGGATTTGGGTCATAAATTAATGTCTTGTTAAACAAAATTTTTAGAATAAATCATATAGGGTTCGACAATATCATAGATTGGATTTTTCCATTGGTGAATAAGTATTATTGAATGTTTCTCCTTGTTTGGGTGATCATTTTCTCGTTGAATAATGATGGGTTGTTCAAATAAAAGTTTGACTCTTTCAGATCATTGACTGCCTTGGGAAGTTTTATTATCAATTGGAATTTCCTATTCACTTGACAATAATTCGTGAAATTCTCCACATAAAACATATTATAAATTATAATCTTGAACCCTCTCAGATATTGATTTAGAAGAGATTGAATTGGAGATGGTTGTTTCTATTATAGAGAAACTAGTTGAGATCACTAAATCTAATGTGAAATCCTTTAATGGGAAGTCAATTTTGTTGTGTAATGGTTTATATTGGCATAAATCAGATTCTTTTGAATTTTGGGATCATGATTTATTAATAAGGTAGTATTTCCATCACCACTTTTCTAGATTTCATTCTATAAATTTATTTCCCATGAAAAGAATGTCTTAAGGTTTGGAATTGGTGACATCCGATTACCCATATTCTAGTATTTCTCTACTCTATGTTCATTTACGTTTTTTATTAGGTTGTGTCTTAGGACTCTAGAGGATTGAAGGAATTATATGTGAAAAAATGACCTAAATCATAGTGAAGTAATTTATTTTTAATTATTTGATTCTTTGAATAAATGTGTTAAAGTCTTATTGGGGTTATCCATGAGATCAAATGATGTCTGTGGTGGTTTTCACTTCTGAATAGAAACATGGATTTTTATTGTTTGTAGTTGAAATACACACCTCGTAACGTTTTTACATGACATGTTTTGGGAACTAATAAGATATTGCAAAGCATTAGAAATTGTGAGAAGGTTTGATGACATTTAATGGTCAATGTTGGGATTTTAGCTTGAGGCGATGGGTTTTAAGAATCATTGGAGTTTTTGAATAACATGAAGTGTTAAGGGATTACACTCTATGTAATACAAAAATCTTTGTATTTTAGGAATATAAATTTATGATTTAATATTTCATTCACCCGTAGTATCATTGCTCTTACTCAAGAATCTCTCCCATCTCATTTTGGAGAACCCTTCACTTTACAGAGAACAACATTTATTTATTGATCTCTATTTTTGTTGTGATTCCTTTCGTTGGGTTAATAATCCTCCTACTATATCATAATCTTTTTCCATCATAGCATCATATCATTGTGTTATTTGATATATTGATCTATGAAGACAATTACCTTTGATTCATTCATGATATGCTATATCACCTTCCATAGGATGTTTTCCTATGTGTCTGTTGAGGTGCAACTTGAGTATTCATTGAGTTATTTTGTGTTATAACCTTTATACCCAATGTTCTTATTATTGAAAACACCATGACATGTGAGTACTGATTTAGAGGCCTCCATTGTAAACATTATGTTACTCTTGGTTTTTGGATCCCATTGCATCCTTTTGTTACCCTAGTTAGAGGTATGTAGTTTTTTCCCTATTATATTTTTTATGATCTATATTGGCCAAGTTTTGATAAAAAAAAAATTAAAATGAAATTGAGTTATTCATTTATTTTTGTGAGTGGGATGATAATTTGATAAATATGTGTTTTTCTGTATTATGGTAAAAGAATATTTAATGAATTGGGAAATGGGTTTGAGAAATTTATTTGAAGGAATTCATTGAAAAAATGGTTTTGAACATAGAGCACATGGTAAGGATTTGGTAATTAGGTGTAATGTGTAGTAATTGACATTGTGCTTTCATTGGGGGGGGAATCAACTAGTCTTTTTCTTCACCATATTATATTTTTTTAAGGGACATGTTAGACCTATTGGGGAAGTCTCTTTATGCAGTATTCCTCTACTCATTGGATTATATGTACATGACTATAGTCTTGATGAAATTGATTATCTGTGATTTTTATGTCTACAATAGCTATTTGACCCTATAGTGATCCTTTGAGTGATGTGAATTGTTATTGGGTAAATACTATTTTAGAATTAACTATGATGTATTCAGTATGTGATGTGTTATATTATATTCTTGGATTTGATTGTTTTATGTATATAAAATAATTTGAAACAATTATAATTGTCCTTTGGGAAATGTTGAATGGTGAAAATAATTTTTCCATTATTTTCATATTAAAATAGTGAAACTATATATCTGAAATTTTTTAACTATAGTTCGTAATGTTAATATTTATTTATTGATAATTCTTATCAAATACCTACATGTGATCATACTAATCATAATAGGAAACACCTTAAACACCCATTTAGTGGTGCATAGACATTAGTATGTTTATTGGCATAGGGAAATGAAATGAGCTATTGTGAGGTGATGCGGTTTATATAATTTTGATTGGGGTATCATGTTTCAATATTGAGGGATTTTTGTAATATTATTTCAGGGAGTAGTTAGATATCTATTATAGTATTCCTTTGATGTTAGAATGTTACATTGGGATATTATGAATTCTTTTGAGTTATATCATTTCAAATGTATTTTTTCTCAAATGGAATATATTTTTATATTTATTTAATCTCTATATTATATATATATTCGATGTAATTTTTTTCACTTTGGATTAAAATTTTCACTTTGGTTTTTTTGAGGCCATGATGATAGTATTTATCGCATGGGGATTAAGAATTCCCTTCTGGTGGATCATTCATCATGTGGGGTATCAGGTAGATTGGTAATTCTGGTTAGATCATAAAATGGTGATCCTTTTATTCATGATGTGCTAAGAGTAGGTATGAGGAGAATATGTTGGAGATCATATGTTTTTTAATTTTGAAGATTAGCTCACAGTACGAAGTTGTAGCTGGCCTCAGAGTTGGGGTTTTTACAACAAGGTTTATGTCCTACAACACAGTTTCCAAAAAATTATGGGTTTTGGTGTCTTTATAATTATGTAATGGCTATGAAATATGGATAAACTATAAAGTGGGGGCCTGTGGAGGTATATTATTGAGGTTAGGTTGATCTGATGGACGTTTTAATGTGGTGTGGGTTGGTAAAATAGTAGTATAAAGTTTATTTCATTTCAGAATAACATAAGTACATGCATATTAGATGATTGAGTGCCCATTTATTATATATCAAGTGTTTTGGGGATGGAAATTGTGTTGTTATTTGTTCATTAAAAGAATTAACCATGGTAAATATGATTCTGAATGGTTATGTTGATAATATTATACTAGATTTTTGACTGAGGGGTTCCTACATTACATCACATGGTATTTTGTGGTATCAGGTGAAAATAGTGAAACCGCATAGAATGGGTCACTACATATTGGTTTTTTTATATCACATAAGGGTACATATTCCCAAATCATATTGAAGGTAACCATTCTCCAAACATCAATGATGATATTTGGGTGATCTATGTGGGTGGTTGGGAGGTATTTCTCACTAATTTTATTTTCATTGGCAGATAAATTTAAGGCTTTGTTTCTCTACATTCAATTGTGATACCTTCAAGTGAAGGTTAAGGTATGGAAATGTGATGGGGTCAATGATGAATATTTTGGGATTGTTTATTCTTCCCGTAATAGTGTTCAATTATTTGATTACTTCCCATATATTGTATTTATCTATCTTGGGTGATCAACATGAAAGAGAAAATAATATTTTTATGTATATGATCCTTTTTCTCTCCTAATTACATTGAAATTTTGGGTTCATCAATCTTTTGTTTTTCTTTAGATGTATTATATGAATTGAATTAAACGGTAACAATATAGATGAATTGAATATAATTGCGGATGGGGGATATGTTCATATGTGTTCATTAAATTCCTTATTATAGGAAAATTCTCTTCCTCATGACTTTCACATGTTAATATATTCATTTATAGTTATTCCCTATGTGTGATGTAGTTTACATGATATTGAGAACCTACAATGTTTTTTACCTGACGTGACATGCATAAAAGGATAATTAATTTTATATGTCTAATAAACCAATAGTGTTTTAATACTAATCATTATTATGATACCCATTTAATAATTAGTGTTATATTATGAAAGACCCCATTTAATTTTTTTTTAGGATAACAATTTTTGTTAGGTATATTAGTGAAACTAAGTAATTTTTTTATTGTGAAATCCTTTTGGGGGAATGTATGAAGTTCAAGGTGTTTATCTTGGAGGTGGAATTTGTCAATGTAGTGAGGCTATTTTTATCAAAAATTGGTTAAATCAAGGGGTTAGGTGATAGTTGTTTGTTTTCTACATTTGATCTCTGGTGATAACAATAGATTTTAATGTGACATTGTTTTTATAAGGAATACTAAATTTTTGGTATCATGGAATGTGGTTGTAGTTTCCCTATAGTTATGGTATGAGGATAGTAATGTTAAAAGGGGAATGAGATTGGAATGAACTAACTAAGTATGGGAGAAAATAATTATGTGGTATTTGGTAAATTTATTTTATGATAATAAATGTGGTTGAATTGAATTGTAAATTATTAAACTGAATACGATGTGGGGTTGCGAGTGGTATTCCATTAAATTTGGAATTGATTTTTTTAAATGGTCATTGAATTTGATAATATAGATATTTAATTATTCTTTTTATAATGGAAGGAATAAAGGGACATTTATTCATTATCTTTCATGGTATTATTCATTTAGTAGTAGTAGAAATTGGTGGTTGATTTCACTCAGTGACATCGTAATGGTTTTTAAAATTACATTTTTACTGGATGTGAAATATTTGGCTAGTAAATATGTGAAAACATAAATCAATGAATTTTTATATTACATATATACATCCCCAACCCATATATACTACAATGTATGAGAACCCGAATGTTTTTTTTTGTTTTTCATATAATTGTGGATTGTGAGATAATGAATGTTTTATTTCCCATTCTTAGCTACTATTAATTTGGAGGTAGTATATCAGGAATGTACATATTGTATGGTGAGTTTAGGACAATTATTAAGATTTTTTGGTGATTCCCGTTGATGAGTGGGTGAGAACTATGGTGGTTTTCAGGAATGATAGTAGGAGGGAATGAATATGATGTATGTGATTTCATGATACCTTATTTAGTTTATTTTTATTTCGTACGAATGAAGATATGAAAGTGGAATGTGATGGGATAATATTAGTTTATTCCAATGTGGGATGTTGGGTCACACATATTCTTATGCTTTGTAGGGTTTTGAATTAACCACATCATTATTTTCCTGATACATGATGACTCATATAAATTATGGCATGTTACTCGTTTTCTTCTAATATTTGGGTTTTTAATGGAATCTAAATTGAGAAGTGGATGATATGTGTCTTTATTATTCCTATTGTGATATATTTTAAAATTTTGGATATATTATTTGGTATGTGATCCATAGCAAGGATGATATTTTTATTTGGTATGTTATGGTGTATGTAAATATAGTATACATTCATAGGTTTTCTATCATATTTTGTCATATTATCAATATTGTATAGATATGATCATATAGAGTAAACATGATTCTCATTCATTACATATATACATGAATATATTCTTTTTCATAATTCTATGATTTTTTTAGAGACCATCTAGGGAATTACTATCTTAGAGGCTGGTGATGTTGCATAATTTCTATTACAGGATTTTCCATCGAACAATTTTATTTTGATGATTTTTATTTTTTATAACATGAAATTAATTTTTAGATATTTGTAATTTTATATTATCTGAGGGAGTTTATTGATTTTTTATCATTTCCCTTATCATGTAAATTAAATTGTGTGTAATTCAACCAGTTTGATTGATTTCCTCCCTCTATTATATTCTCTAACATGAGTTTGACAGTTCATAAGATTTACGGTCACTCCTACTCATCCTATATAGGGTTGGTGGGGTACATATATGTGTAGGGTTATAAAAAAGTGGTAACAATGATTATGGTGATCATATAGGATGGGTCCTGGTGTTTAAGAACATGTGGGGTTTTCATAGGTTTGTATTTGAAGTGAAACAATATTAGTTGAGGACAACTCATTATTTAAGGGATACCAAATAGACAAAATTATTTATTATCCATTTATAAAATGATGAATGAATCATTATATTTCTAATCATTCAAGTTATGTGAAAATATTTTCAGGGTATAAACTATGGAGAAGTAAAATAATTGGGTTTTTTGTGGCTATGATTGATCCTGGTGATGTTAGAATGTTGAAACAATGTTAAATAAATGTATATGAATATATTCTATTATTTTTTGCATTTTATTTTAAATATTTATGTTTTAAAAATTTTGTTCATTTTAAAAAGCCGGTTATGTTTTTTCAGGTATCTATTTCTTTTTATGGTGTTATTAAGAAAAAGTGGATTTTATGGAAATTTCATAAGTACACATCGTGTACTCGGTTATCGCAGGTAGCGGGGTGCTGGCCTGGTAACGACCATGCACATGACCATGTGTGGTGTCCTGGGGACTGCCTAATGCAGGGGCCAACAAGGTCACATAAACGCTATGTACTTTCTTTTTATTTCATTAATCATATCAGGGTCGCGTATGATAGATAGAAACACATTCTTCTAGACTTAGTTCGTTTGGAGGAAACCATACGACCGTGATTCTTCCCTGATCCCCTGATCGAGCCTCTATTCTCTAAATCTATTGTCATCGATTGTGTTGGGATCGCCTCGGTACGCGCATCCTTTAAATAGAGCTTCAATTATGGATTCCTCCTCTTTCCCATGTTATCTTTGGATGATATTTTTTTGCTGTTTTTGTAGAAAATCAGTTTTTGTGGGAGATTCATGGCTTGAGGATCACATATAATGATCCTTCAACATCAAGGTATGTGGGTTTTTCCTTTTCATAGATAGTCATTGATTTGTATGCCAAAAATACCCTTGAACTGGGTATTTCATTTTTATTATTTTAGCCCTATTAATTCCCTGATATTCTTGCATTCTTGAAAGGAGGATTAAGGAATATGAATAAGTTTAATTTCTATGCTTTGGATGTGATTTCCCATTCATGTTTTTTATGAAAATTTGGTCCTGCTAAGCCTGTTATGATGCCTTGTTTTTTCCATCCCTAGTATTGTTGGATGGACTGATTGTTTATCTGACATGTTGTTATATTGTAGACTATTTAGCCAAGTCGTTCTTGAGGTTTACATTGGATGATATTCTTTTTTATGCTCGATTGACATACACAGGGCTGTGAGAACGTGTTGTAGTAGACAATATGGAGACTATATGTAAGGGCTTCTCCCGAGTGTCTATTTTTTATGTTACAATGCGAAACCACATGGGGAATTGGAAAAAGTGGTTCCTCAGAGTGTCTATAGTCCCTCAACATAGGCCACAGGGGTAATGAGATGTATGTTCTTCCCTATAGTGCATTTGTGTTACTGATCTCATACTATAGGGTTAATTGACGATGAGTAATTCCCCACAGAGTCTATGCTTAAATTGAACTAGAGGGGTTAGACTGTGAGTACATCCCAGAGGGTTTCTTGTGTTTTTTTTAACCAGAGGGGTTAGGATGAGAGTACATTCTAGAGGGTTACCTGCTTTGATTAGCTGCTTACTTGATATATGGAATTGAATGAAATTGAACTGTGTAATTTTTTACTGGTGAGTAATTCATTGTTTACTGTGAGTTTTACCTTCTTTACTACCTCCTTTTACTTATTACTGGACATATAGCCGCTAACTGTTAGGAAAATATATTTGGGTGGATTCCTAATGGGATTTAGTCTCACACCATATTTGGGTCATGCTTTTGGGCCCAAACAGATTATATTACTACAGGTATAGATAAGGGAAATTGCCCGTCTTCTTCAGGTACGTGACTACAATGGAGTTGAGGATCATGGGATCAAGCAAAGGGTTGTGATGCTGAAGAGTTTATCTATTTTGATTTGTAATTTTTTGTAATATATTCCAAAATTGTGATTTTTTTGCTACATTCCTATACATATATATCATGCATCATTTATATAGGTACTCTAGTTGTTTCTTACTTCCAGTCTTTTGATGTTTACATTTGTGTGGTATTATTACTACTACCACTATTTCTATTTTTTTACTTCAGTTGTGTTACTCTTCCAATGACTGAAAAGTTTTCCCTATCACACCCAAGGCCCTCGCTGCAAGTCAGCAACCTTTGGTATTTGGAGAAATGTGTTTGAGGCCATGAGACCAACCGGGAACAGGGTGCCTCTGGGTGGATTCCGGAACTAGGATGTTACCAATTTATATTAGAGGAAATATTTTCTTCTTGACTAACTATTTGGAGCCTTTAGTATGGGATTCGATGAAATAGGTACTTGTTAATATGTTGATCCCAGGAGTAAATAACATGTGTACAGGGAAAATTCAATTTACCTCGTTATTGTAATTTTTTGGTTTGGAAATTCTACAGTTGATTTTATTATCCCTAATGTGTGATTAACATGTTTTGTTACATTACTGTTTATGTTATTGTGGTTCTATTTCTATTGAATCTCGATGAGATGAGGGTATTCCATCTTATGCATCATATAGTCACTTGTTTGAAATCACATGTCATGTATTCTTGGAATGTTGTTTAGGTTGAATTAGAAATTATATGTTCTTGTGATAGTTGTTGTGCTAGATATTAATTATATTGTGATAGATGTCGTGATTCAATACCTGTTGTTTGATAGGGTATAGATTTTTGGAATGTTTTTTTGAATGAATTCCAAAATTTGTTTGTTGAGGTGTTATGGGCCCTCTTGGACCAGAATTTGGTGTATAATTTTATGGTTATTCCTTGTATATAACAAGTATAAGTGTCCAAGAATTGATTATAGGGGTGTATGGGCCATCAATGATTGAAATTTGGCACTTTAATGTCTGTTTTAGTTGTATTCTGGGTTCCATAGTGGTTTCTATGGCATACTGTCTAGAAAAACCCAGAATACACGCCTTGTAATTTTGAAAACATGCCATGTGTACTTCAGTTCAAGAAGGAACTGTTTTTCTTTTTTATAGGCAGTGTAGAGTATGTACATTCCATGTAGTCGCTTACTATGTCATTGGATGTGTTCATAGAGACACGGGGTTTGGGAAAATCTAGGTGCAACACATCGTGTACTAGACATACAGGTCATGTGATTCGATCCAGTGTTTACCAGTTTGACTAATGATAGTGATGGATAAAACATTGTTTATACATGTTGTGTCATGCTTGAACATGAAATTTAGTGTAACCCTTGTATCCTTCCATGTAATGAACAACACAGTTTGTTGAAATATTTTCTAGTACTCATCATGTCCATAAGGGAACACGCCTTGTTGAGTCAGCCTTGTAACTGTTCATCTATCTAACAACATCGGTCGGTGAAGTTTGTCTACTACACACTGTATATGGCACTATCATATAGTGTAGCCTTTTTATATAAGAACTTTATTGCTCGACTATGTAAGGGAACCCAGGAAGGGGAAGAGGATTCATGTACACACCGTGTGTTAGGACAACATGCCATGTGTTTGGGATGTTACATGACCAGCTTCGGCTGTAGTACACACCCATGTGAAAGGATTAAGGGAACGCTTCATGAAAGTATTATACCTGACCTGTATCCTTGTATTGAAAAACATGAATTATTTCTTTCTCATGTTCACTTCTTACAATTATAGTTTTTAGTCCTTGATAAACTTGATCTATGGTGTCCTGTTGACCATACAGATTCATGCCACCAAGATGGGAAACGGTTGTACGAAAGTGGTTCTGCAGTCATCAAGCACTGAACATAGATGATCAAGGAAATCTATTAGATCCTTCAATTGTTTCTGTCTTGGCACAAGACATCATTCCGGAAATAGGTGCTGAAAAACAGTTTGGAGAAGACTTTATGAGGTTTGTGTAGTACTTTCGAGTAGCACTACCTCCTACCTCGACTATGGCAGAGTTGATGCGGGTTTTCAGCAGCATCCTCCTCCAACCATCAGAGGAGAAGGAGGGCCTCATGCTGATGATTCTTGGTAAAAATCCAGGCTATCTATCATAGTTCATCAGGATATTCCTCCAGAAAGGAGGGTCATTCTCACTACATATATGCTTCATGATTCCTCCATGAGATGTTGAGTTGTGATTGCAGAGGTGGGACACCATCATGTTATGGAATGTGATGAGTTTCATTGTGCTTTATATGACTACATCTATCCGAATATTTTGAGGGCCGATCAAGCCCAAGAGTTCATGAGTATGGAGGTGGGTACTCTTTCTATTATGGATTATTCTTCACACTTTTCTGATCTGCAGCATTTCATGCATATTCGAGGAGGTGATGAGTTATTCTTGGAATGGAAGTTTGATGAACGTATCAGGAATGACATCTGATCTCCGGTAAACATATTTAGGTTGATTTCCATAACTTCTATAGTCAACTAGGCTCTGGTCACATAGTGTAATCAGAGGGATTCTTGAGTTGTATGCAAGGGAGGCTCGACATCTTGAGTTGTTATCCCTCCTACTGACAGCAGGAAGCTTCATACGGAGCCTATGTGTGGAGATACGAGGAGGAAAGATAAATCTTCTGGAATCCAGGTGGTGTGCTACCAGTGTAGGAAGATCAGGAATATTTGGCCACATTGCCCGAGAGACCATGTGGATTGCCGATCATGAGGAATGATGGGTCATCTTTAGCGCATCTATCAAATCTGTTCACCAACTACTGGTGATAGAGGTTCATTTATGACTCTGTGTTCCAGATTAGTGCCACCATTTTCACATCAGTCTGGGTACTGGAGTTATTTTTTCCATTCAGGAAGAGTTGGAGGTTGTTACCGTGGAAGTCAGTCACCAGGCATTCACAAACAATAGATAGGATCATCTCAAAGTGGTCAAGCAGGGTCACTAGGTTGCTGGGCAGTCCAGAATTTTGCAGTGGAACTGACCCAACTGGTGAAGGATCACAAATGTTGTACAATTCGATGTACTATTCTAGATACATCAGTTTTATCTTATTCTCTTTTTGATATAGGGGCTTCCCATGTCTTTATATATGTTGCTATTGTGGAGAGACTTGGGATCTGCATATTTTCTTCAGCTGATATGTTGACAATAGGCACTCTATTGTAGATATTAATGGCTAGTGTCTGACGTTGTATGGAGTTACCTCTAGTGGTTGGTGGGTGTTGCTTATTTTGAGACCTCTATGTCTTAGAGATGATAGGTTGTGATGAATTCTTGGAATGAATTCTCAGAAATCACTGGTTAGTTTCCTTTGACGCATTCATCGATTACTATCATCGTAGGGTGAGTTTAACTTCAGTAAATGGTGGGTTGTTTCATTATAAGGGAGAATGGGATGTCCATGAGAGAAGAGCGGGACCAGAGCATCATGGGTTGGCAGGATTTACATCCCAGATTTTTAGTCTATATCTAGATGCATAGGTGACTGCATAGTTAAACATTCCTATAATGGTGGATTGTTTCGAGGACATCATTCCAAAAGTCATTCTCGGTTTTCCTTTGGAGCAAGAGGTTGAAATTTCTATTGAGCTTGATCTATGAGTGGCACTAGTGTCCATTCCTCATTATAGGATGTCTACACTAGAGTTACAGGAGCTCAAGAATTAGTTGTAAGAGTTGCAAGAAAAGGGTTTCATCCAAACCAGTACATTTCCTTGGGGTTTTCCTATCCTGTTTGTGAAAGATGGTAGACGGTACCCTTAGACAGTGTCTGGACTATTTGATGTTGAACCAGTTGATGATCGAGAACCAATATCCCCAGCCAAGGATTGATAATCTCTTTGATCATCTTCATAGAGCCCAGGTGTTCTTGATGCTGATTTGAGGTCCAGATACCATAAGTTTCTCGATAGACCATCTTATATACATATTACAAACGTTCAAAGTAGGTATGGTCTATACAAGTTTATGGTTATGCCGTTCGGTCTCACGAACGAGCCTACAGTTTTCATAGCACTGATTAACCGAGTGTTCCATCCATACCTAGATTCATTCGTGGTAGTCATCATGGATTATATCTTGGTGTACTCTCACTCTCAACACGACCATGCCACCCATTTTGAGATCATTTTGAGTAAACTGAGTGAACATCAGTTTTATTCTATGATCTGAAAATGCCACTTCATGGATGGATTAGATTCACTTCTTGGGTCATTTCATCTCAGAGATAGGAGTATCAGTAGACCCAGAGAAAGTGAGAACGGTAGATTCCTAGGAGCAGCCGAAGAACTAATTTGAGTTATGATGTTTTATAGGGATGAATGTTAACTACATGAATTTCATATAAAACTTATCACTCATAGAAAAACCACTAACGGACCTATCTAAGAAGGGTACAAAGTTCTTGTGGTCATATTCTTGTGAGTCGTCCTTTCAAGAGATGAATGGGAGTTTTACTTCAGCATTGATACTAGTTTTTTCAGAACTAATAAAGATCTACACTTTTAACTATGATGCATCAGGTATCGTGCTGGGAGAAGTTCTTATGTAGGGACATGGAGTCGTTGCGTACGGGTCTCGACAATTTATGCCACATGCGATGAATTACCCGACGCATGATCTCGAGTTGGCAGCGGTTCTTTATGCCTTACACTATTGGAGAAATTATCTACTGGGAGAGTATTTTCTAGTTTTCACCTACCATAGGAGTCTCTAGTATATCTTCACTCAGTGTGAACTGAATTTGAGACAACAAAGGTGGGTTGATTAACATAAGTCCTTTGAATTTGAGATTTCCTATATGCTGGGGTAGGGAAACGTTGTGGATAATGCATTTATTAGAAGGAGATATATACATAATGTGTAGGAAGTGAGCCATGTGGGGCAGCTTATAGCTTTGTTCTATCCGATGCATTTGGAAGTGCACAACAAATAGGGATCGATGATTCTTTTTTATGTTGTTGTTACCTCTACTCTTATTGAATGAGTGAGAATGAGGTAGCGATCATATTTAGAAGGCCTAGTCGTACATGATAGTGTGTCAAGGGAGAACCCTATTCCTGGATGGACAGCAGGAAAGGATGTGATCATGCATTTTAAGGGGTAATATGGGTGTCTGCAGACATACACAAGGAGCAGATGCGGAACATTAATTCTTCAGTTTGGGAAGTTTATCCTGGTGTCACCAAGATGTATCGTGATCTACACTGTTAGTACTAGTGTCCATGTAAGAAGAGCCATGTTTTTGCTTTCTTCATGAGGTGTTCCACCTGTCATCAGGTGAAGGCGGAGAATCTGCAACCAGTAGAGGATTTGTAGCAATTACATATTCCCGAGTGGACGTTGAATGATGTCGCAAAGAATTATGTGATAGGGTTGCTGAGGTCACATAAAGGGAATGATGTTGTTTGGGTTTTCATTGACAATATCATGAAGGTTTATCACTTCTTGTCGATCAGGGAGACCTTTAGTGTTGATGAGCTGGGAAGGCTATACATCCAATAAATTGTACATCATCATGTAGTTCCACACTCCATGGTTTCAGAAAGGGATGCACATTTACTTATCAGGTCTTTCAGGGGAAATAGAAGTCTTTCGGCACACATGTACATTTGAGTACAGCTTAACACCATTAGATAGAAGGCCAGTCTGAGAATACTATTTACGTGTTTGAGGCCATTCTTCGAGCATGAATCCTGGACATTGGAGGTTCTTAGGAGAAGCACATACCTCTTGTGAATTTTTCCTACAATAATATATTTTAAGCAACTATTCAGATTCCACCTTATGAGGCATTGTATGGTTGGCCATGCCGATCACCATTAAGTTGGCTATAGGAAGGATAGGTAACTATGATAATACCTCGTCTTGTCCAGGAGAACATAGACCAGATAGAGTTGATTCAGAAGAGGATGGCTACTACACAATCTCAACAGAAGTCTTATGCTTATCGACGGAGATGACCTTTGGAGTTTGAGGTCAGAGTTTAGGTTTTCCTACATGTCACGCCTATATTGGGACAAAGGAGGATTAGGACACATAGTAATCTTTCACCGAGGTACGTCAGGCCGTTTGAGGTTTTAGAGAGAGTTGGGAAGGATGCATATTAATTGTTGTTTACTCAGAGATACTAGTCTATGCATGACATTTTCAACATTTCTCATCTTTGACATTATTTCTCAGACAAGTCTCATGATTTTTATCCAAAGGAGAATGAGTTAGAGGTGGATGCCTCGTTTGAGGAGTATCATATCTGGATTGCTGATCATAGTGTGAAGGATCTCCATTACTGGTATTTTCCTTTGGTACGAGTGTTATGGAAGCCCAGGAGTGTATAGAATAAAACATGGGGGAGGGAGACTGATGTCTAATCACAATGGCTGGAGTTTTTCAAGGATTCGTCTTCTATGAAATTATGCTATGGAAATTCAGGGAAAATTTTAATTATGGGGGGGGGAGTTTGTAATAACATGGATCTTCATTTTAGTTATGTTTTCTGTTTTCTGTTGTATTTAATAAAAAGATGAATTATTTGAAATTTCCCATGTACACGCCGTGTACTTAATGAGTACAAGTAATGTAATCAAATACCGCGGGTAGCCAGGTGTTGGCCGTGTAACGGCCCAGTACACGGTGGTGTGTGGTCTCTTGGAGAGAGCCTAATGAGTGGGAAGGTAAGGGAAAGTACACGTTGTGTACATTTTTTTATTTCATTAAACATACTGGGGTCACATCTGACAGACAGAAACACATTATACTTGGCCTAGTTCATTTGGTAGAAAACATACGACCACGATTTTTCTCTGAGCCCCCAATCGAGCATTTATTCTTCAAATTGACCACCATCAATTGCATTGGGATCTCCTCAGTAAGCTATTCCTTCTTCTAGATCATCATTCCTTGATTCCTCCTCTTTCTCAAGTGATCATGGGATGAGCGTTTTTTATGTTTTTTTAGATCTGTGGTGTTCTTCGGTGACTCAATGCATGAGGATCATGTATAAAAATAATACAACACCGAGGTAGGTGGATTGTGCCTTTCCTTAGATAGCCATTGAGTGTTATGTTCCAAATTTTAAAATACCCTTGAACGGTGTGTTGTGTTTTTATGATTTTAGCCTTGTTAATTATCATCTATGCTTTCATGTGATAATAGAGGTTAATTGAATGTAAAAAGGGTTAATTTCTATCCTTTTGAAGTGGTTTCCCATAAATTATTTTTATGACCATTTGATCCTGCATATCCTATTAGGATACCTTGTTTTCCCATTCCTAGTATTGAAGGATGGAGTGATTTTTTATCTGACATTCTGTTATGTTATAGAATATTTGGCCAAGTATATCTATAGGTTTACATTGGACGATATTCATTGCTATTCTTGATTGACTTAAACATGTCTGTGAGAACCTAGTGTAGTAGATAATAGGGATAATGGACCTAAGGGCTTCTCTAGAGTGTCGATTTTTTCTGTTATGATGCGAGATAACATGGGGAATTGGTGTAAGTGCTTCCTCAAAGTGTATGTAGTTCCTCGACATGGGCCAAAACGGGAATGAGATGTATGTGCTTCTTGAGAGCGCCTATTAATTACTGATATGAGACTGTAGGGGGAATTGATGGCGAGTGCTTACCCAGATGGTCTATGCTTAAGTTGAACTTGAGGGGATATACTATGAGTACATACCAAAGGGTTTCTTGTGTTTTTTTCCCTGAACATGAGGGTATAGGTTGAGAGTACTTCCTAGAGGGTTACCTGCTTTGATTAGTAACTTACTTGATATATGGAAGTGAATGAAATTGAACTGCAGAATCATTTACTGCTAAGTACATCCTTGTTTACTGATTCCTTTTAATTAATACATGGCATATATTCACTGACAATTTGGAACAAATCATTAGGTGGTTGCCTACAAGGATTTAGTCTCACTCCTTGTTTGGGACATGCTTTTGGGCCCAAACAGATTTTATTGGTATAGGTATAGATAAGGGAATTCACCCTTCAACTTCAGGTACTTGACTACTGTGGAGATGGGGAGAATGAGCCCAATCTGAGGCTTTTGATGCTAAGGATTTTATATGTTTTCCTTTATACATTGTTTTAGTACTGTATTCAAGAATTTTGTTTTGTTTGGATTCTTTCCTAGACATATTTATCATGCATCATTTATATATTTCCTCTACTTGTTTCTTAATTTTTTTCTTCCACTTATTACTTTTGTGTGGTATTATTACTCCTTTAACAGTTTCTATTTGTTTTACTTCTATTGTGTTACTCTAATAATGTGGTCATAGTTTTCCAATTATCACTCCCAAGGCCCTCGCTGCTAGTCAGTAGCCACTGGAGTTTGGGGAAATGCGCTTGAGGTTATGTGACAAACAGGGTACGAGGCGCCTCTAGGAGATATCCTAAACTAAAATGTTACACTGATGGTCATCCTACACAATCATTTCTAGAAGGAAATTTTTAGTACGTTTATCTAATAGATAATTGATGGTTCAGTCTATCTAACGAGTACTCTATGTGTTAATATATGTTGTGTGATTTTCTATAAAATTTTATGGAACTAAATGAGGGGAACATTTTTTATATAGATATGTGGTGATATTAATATGATCTTGATACCCCATTCAACATATTTAGTCCAAATATGATTAATAGGATCCATTAGAGATCAACCAGATGAATGGGGAACATGTTAATGATGAACAATATATCTTAGAGAGATGGAGGAGGAATATGTTTCTTAGTCTGGCATCTAAATGGAATTTTTTAATATGTTTTTATCTTCATGGATAAATTAGATAAATGGGTCATATGTTTTCTACCTTTAGCATGATATCTTTTTTACATGTGTGGTCATTATATGATTGAATATCATTATATGTTTTAATCAATATATTTTTTCATATTAGGAGCCTTATGTATATAATCTAGTGGGGTGTGATGGTTGAGGATCTAATATGAATTCATTCCATTTTCAATTCATATGTAACTGGATAATGAGGAGGATGTGTAATTGATAGATAATTTTCACACAATGGGAGGACTGCCCATATAGAAAGGTATTCTGATTATATCAAGGAGTGTAGATTTTGGTAGGGGACTACAGTTATTTGGTATGTCATGATTATAATATTTTAGGAGTCAGTTAAAAGATCTTACATCAATTTTATTTGGCGTAAGATATCCAAATCATCATCTAAGAAAACATGGATAATGTGTTATTATTATTGAGTTTTGGAAAATATCATTCTCAGAGCCCAATTAATCAGGGAGAAGAGTTTTTCTTGGAATTCAAGGACCTATTTTTAATTCAAAAGGATGAGATTCCTCCAAGGATAATATAGCATATGATATTTCTATATTTCATTGGAAGTTGGGTCAACATGCTCACACCACATTGATGGTATATGGAACTGTTAGATTCCATCCTATTGAATTTTTTCATCATCACGAACATACAATATCCTGGTTCTGTTGATTTCATAACCCAATGTTGAGATGTATTTGGAACAAGAATATGAAGGTCATAAAAGTTACCGTTATAGTGTATTAAGAAGTTTTTTGACATATTATTAGTTTTTTCCTCCCATAAATTATTCCCAATTTGATTTGGGACCATTTCACATCATTATTTCAGCCAATGTTTTTTACATATTATTACTAGAAAAGTGGAGACTATGAATATAGATATTGTTATTGATTCCACATAGAATTCATGCTATGGTATATGATGTTAAACGAGGGAATATTGATGAAAATATTACATAATTGTTTATATAAATTCTTCATATTTCATTTACATCCATTTGATGTCATCCTTGTCATGGATTGGTTATATTCCACATATATTGTTATATATTTAAATTTTAGAATTTTTATGATTTCTTATGTGGGATGTAAATGAGTTGTGTTCATTTGATGGCTTAGTTTCCAAAGAGATTAATGGAATGATGTTCTTATTTTATAATGGTTAGTTTTGTTGTTTCATGAAAAATATATAGTAGAGGTATCAAGGGTATTTTAGGATTTATGTTATGTATTCTCTAATTTGAATCTGACATTATGTCCTCCAAGAGACATTGATTTATTGATAGTGATTCTACAGGGAATATCTCATATTTAAATTTACCCTTATCATATAGAACCCATAGAGATGTAGGATTTATTAGTTTATATAAGACACATATTGTAAAATAACATTATGTGGACCAGGGTATCATCATGGGGTTCTCCAGTGTTGTTATATAAGATGGAATACTGATGTTTATGGCCATATCTGCACAACCAAATGATGAACTAGATGAAGGAAAAGAATACTTAACCTCTTCCTATGATATAGTATTTATTTTTTAAGATGAATATATCTAGTTTTTTTTTCAAGATTGATATTGGGTTAGGATATCATAAAATTACTTCAAAGTAGTATGATATGTTGAAAACTACCATATAATGTATATATGGACACTTTGAGTTGATATTCACATCAATATATGCCTCATGATAACTATATATGTTAGTGGGGTTAATGAACATAATGTTCAGTGATATGTTAGATGTCTTTATTTTGTGTTCATTTATTAGATAATAATATACTCAATGGCGGGGGAAGTGTCTGATGAGTTCCATAGTATTTTCATTCATTCTATACAAAAACATTATATCAATGTTTTTGTTTTGGAATTGAGACGTATATATCCCTCAGAATATAGTTTCTCATCTAGGTGTGGTTTTATAATCCATTAATTGAATATGTTTTTTCATGGGAGGTAACCCAAAACATGGGATAGATTCATTGATTCTCATGTTTTACAAATTTTTATAATATTTGTGTGCCTAATTTATTTTAGTTTGAATCCATATTAAATGCCATTAACAGGATGGACTAGGCCTTCCTCAGGACTGATTAGTGTCAAGATGTGTTCAAATGAATATTGAGGAATATTATTACTAAAAATGTATTTTAATTTCTAGGGAAAGGGTGGTTCATGTTGTAATTGTTGATTCCTATCAAAATAAATATTAATCATCATAAAACAAAACGTGGTGGTGATATCTTATTCATGTAGGATGATGTATCCCAGATATAACAACTATGTCACCCATGAAATAGACATTGTGTTATTTTTTTTAACTAAATATTTAGATAAACTACAATATCAATAAATAATTTTTGGATATCATAGAATTGATTATGTTGGTAAAAGTCTTTACTCAATGGTTTCTAAACCTATATCAGCACAGGTAGTTTTTGTTTCATTGGGATTGAGATATTGAGATCTTAGAAATCCCAATAAAGGATGTTTTTTAGGTTTGATAAATGATATGGAAGTTGAATAATAATTTAATTCATGAATATTTGGATTCATAGTTGGTGATGAATGAGTTATTTTCTCTACATAATGTAATTTTATAGAGTTATGATAAATTATTCTTGTGTTTTATGATATTAGAATAGTCATTTATGAAATTAGCTTTAGACTCTTATTGGGGAGAATTAAAGGTGTAGGTGATGTTTTATAATGTTAAAAATAGTGATTTTCTAGAGGGTTGGATTGGGGTAGAGTATAATTAGATGATGGTTATATAGAGGATGCGTGTCACATTATACCTAAAAAATGGATTACCTCATGATTTTCATCGACCACCAATAAAAATAAATTTCATTCTATCAAATGTGTATTATGTGATGATTATAGTGATTTGGATTCCTTGGATGATGTTTTTAGTCGATGATTTAGTTGCATTAAGATTGGTCTATTGGTAGGTGAATGAAGAGAATGGTGTCCCTATACGGTCACTGCAACCATTAGATTTCACTCTATACCAATGATAAGGTGTATTGATTAATTTAATCAGCATGACACCCCAATCCATAGGGGATATGTTGTTTTTCTTGCTTACCAATTGTTGATAGTGTATTTCAACCCATTTCTTTATTTCCCACAAGTCAAATTTAATGATTATTTTGTTCATATAGTGTTCAAATCAGGTGATGGGGATATAAGGGGTTCTAAGGAACATAATCTCTAAACATGTTCCTCAAATCACCTTTCGATTATAGATTTTATTTCAAGGTTGTATTAACTTATAGTTATGTCGTATAACAATGATTAATCCATACTATGGGGGTTAGGAAAATATGGAATTGATATATTATTTGACATATTGTTGTCTTTCATTATGGGATTTGGATTATTATGTGGAAACACACCCCATTAGATGGGTTTTTTATTATAATACCTATCACCCATATATCAATATGGATCAAATTGAAAAAATTTATGGACAGACATTTCAAGCTATATTTTTATGGAATGTGGTTTTGGGCCTGCAATTCATATTCCAACTGGGTATAGGAAATGATGAAAATGATGTTCTTATATAAACAAATAATAAGGTTATTTAGGAAATTTATAAGGACTATATATATTATATGCAAAAACCAACTTATTTTGATGATTGAGGCTATATATTTTTGGCTGTCTCACCGAGATAGGGGTTTTGTAGTTTTGGATTGGGAATTTACCTATCAACCCATATTTTTGGTCCTATAAATGTGTTGGAAACCTCTTGTGATGTTGTTTATTAGATTTAATATTCACCATGGAATGATATGATTCAAGATTTATTCCATGTTTCTTAGTTACAATGGAACCTTGATGACAACTATCTAGAAATTAATTAGGGAGAGTTGGATATTGATGATGAGAAACATTCACGGAGAAGAACTTTTGTATCTAGGATCATAAGGATCACATTTGGTGTGGATGTATAATGAACCTAATTTTAATGGTATGGGGGAATGGTGGTCACCTAGAGATTACATGGGTCTGTAAAATGAAAATCCATACATAGTACCCTAACTAGTTTCTACTATTTTTTATAATTTAATTATTTATGTTCGTATTTGTTATATTAATTGATAATATTTTGTTTTTTATCTATTTTTATAATCTTGTATAGTGGTTGTGTTTGGGTCAAAATGGGATTCATGTGAGGTGTACCATCGTATGGCTGTTTATAAATATAATTTTCTCTATTTTTATGTGTTTTATTTTAATTCATGGGTATGTGAATCATTTAATAGTTATCTAAAATATTCGATATATCGTTCATAGATCATTATAGAGTGATAATTATGTTAATTAATTACTAGGATGAGGGTTGAGGATATTCTGGTGGACTTGGGTTATGTTTTCTATAGTGAACCTTTCCTTTGAAACATATCATTTCATGATTTTATGCATAGTAATGCATCATATTACCAGCCATGTATCATAAATTCTAGTGTATTGGGAGAATATGTACATAAAACCAAAAACATTGGAATAAATATAACATTTATTTATTTAATATTTTTTAAAAGATTGTAACATCTGTTGAGATCATAAATATTCATATTATAACCTAGGTATAATAGGAACAAATAGATGAGGTAAAAGTTTATTAATGGAATTAGAAAAATAATAATTCTTTGTCACATGTGTTACAAGGCATAAAATAATGACATAACAATGCATGGAACATATAAAATCATAATTTATAATCTTGGGATCATATAAAAATGGATTCATAGTAATCTGGTAGAAAAATAAAACATGACTTCAGTATAAGTCAAGGACTATTTCACACAGAGAATAAATATTTCGGGATAAACACAAAGACGGTTGCACATGGTAGCCCGAGTCAAGGCTTACCACAAAGACATTTTGACATATCTTATCATGAGTATTAAAATTACCCAATTCATCAGAGCACTATTTTGTTGAACCCCTCATTGCATGTTTAGGAATATACTGTAAACATAAATAATCATACATAAACATAAGGTTACCCATGGAATGAAATGGATGTTATAATCTTGTCATAAAAAATAATGAATGGGTGTTTCATTGAAGTGTCAATGAATGGAATAAATTATAACATATATGGAAATTCATAATGAAAATATTCACATATCATGGTGATTGATGTCAAACAGATCTAACAACATGTAATGAAGTATATTTGTGTAATTTTAATATTAAAACATTTATTCATAGTTTTCGGGAAAATACAGATGCTTATTTAGAATGGAAATGAAAATAATATTTTATATAAAAATAGCATTGAACCAATAGAATTTTAACTGTAAAAATAGTGGATTTAAAAAAATTATTGTTTCTTATAATAGATTACAGTGTTTTATTTAAATTGATTATGAATTTGATAAGTTCCCATAAAACAAGTTTACTTTTCACGAAGTATTTAGGAGGTAAAAACTTTTAAAAAAAATATCCCCATGTATAATGATGAATAAATATTGATTCATTAATTTTGAAAATATACACAAAATTTATAATATTTACAAAAAAATAAAGATAAATTCATTTGGTAGAAAATAGAGAGTGTGTATCCTAAAAAATAATGGAGGTTCAGGTCGAATCTCGTAACTTATGTCTGATGGTGTCATTTGCATTATATTAATGTTATAGAGAAAAAAATTAAATTAATTAATTAATATTTAAAAACACATTTTATTTGTGTAATTTAATTAGTATTACCTTATTATGTTCATTCCTGCCTTTTTTCAGGGGTTAAGTGGTTCAATTTCATTGTTTGAGTCATTGGTTTTCATGACTTCATTACATATATATTTTTAAGGATAAAGATATAAGATGATAATGGTTGTCCAGAATTGAAGATATATTTATTATTTATATTCCAGTGTACTATATAGTAAAAAAATCATTTTATTATTTTCTATGAAGATGAATCATTATATAAAACTGTAATGCAATAATTTTTCATTAATTTGCAATTTTTTATCACATCAAATAGTTTTTTCTGTATAAATTAATATCATGTATAAAAACGATTTAATAACCTTAAATTAGACAGTATACATATATTATAGTCTGTTTCACCCTTAAAAAAGTTGTCATGACCATAATTGATGGGTGGAATATAAATTGATGACCCTACATCCTTGAATGTGAGAAAATAACATGTCTCGTATAGTGTTTTTATTTCTAGTATAAAAGGAGTTGAAATGACAAATGATGAAGAATTATTCCATTTAAATAAAAAAATCTATTACATGAAAGGTATTAGAGTTATCATAACATTTTGATGAAAGGTGGTGATGAAATAAAAGAATAGAATTGAACTTCAATGACAATAAAAATTGAAAAGATGAATTTTCCTCTTCAATATATATTCATGGAAATCCTTTTCAGGGGAGATGATTTGGTCTTTTGATGATACCAAGGGATGGTGTCAATGGGAGAGTGGATTACTGAGGTATTTGAGTAGTATTTTTACTAGGCACAAGGAATGGGAGGAGTGAAGAGAATACAGTGTGGGGGTGGTTTTTTTAGTGGAGGAGAGGAGGGTTATCTAAATATTTTATTCATTATTTTATTATTTTTCTTCGGAAAAGAAATATTATTGAATCATGTGACAAAAAATTGTAATATGATCATTTCCGTTAGATCCTAATTTTATTACATCATCCATAACTCAGTAAATATTTTATTAAAATAGAATTTATATATGTGGAAAATTACAAAATGTTTCAATTCACCAAAAAGATATGTATGTCAGAAAAATATCAAAAATTGACCCCATCCATTTATAGATGATTAGAAAGAAAAAATAATGTCCATATTATGAAATAAAATTTACATATATTTTAAATTTATTATTTACTTAAAATCATATTTTTCATGAAAAATAAAAATTTGAATATTAAAATAACTTTCCTAATACTTTTAAACATTAATTAATGTCCCTTAAAATAATTATATATTCATAACTAATCTATATAATAAATTGTGAATAAGTTTAATGAAATTATATTTTATTTGATTTTATTAAATTAATCATAAAGTTGTAATTTAATATATATGACCAACAAAAATATCAACAAATTAATAATATAATATTTTCACTAATAATATGGATAAATTTTATTTATACATTCATTTTTAAGGTTACATATTCACTGAGATGATTTACTATTCATATGGGACATATTATTATTCATAAGGTACCATTACTACTCATAAGGGCTATATTCCAATCACCAAAAATTATGTCAGTCTTATCAGACACAAAACATCATACTGATCCACACGGTGTATGTGAAATTTTTTAAATTCCGATCATAGAAGTTGAAATATAATGTTTAATTGTCACATTGTACAAAATATTAAATTGTTTTGTGATTTAATGTGATTATACTATATGTAATATCTTGATGAAGTGAATTAGTATTGACAAAACTTTGGGTCATTATATTCTTCTCCATTATTAAATTTATCCCTTGAAATTTCATTATAAATTTTAGTCCATAAAATGGTGTGGGTACTTTTTCATCATTTCCTCAACATGTCGTATGTTGCCTCTTCATACTTATGGTTCCACCATAGTAAATTGACCCGGTGAGTAGTCTTCTTGAATAGACCATTTCCTCTTCAATCAAATGTGTTCACATGATTCTACTAGTAAAAAAATATTATTCTATAACTCTACCACATATGATTATAGTACATGTGAAGTATATGGTACGTAATTTCTTTTTATTGATACATTGAAGACATCATGTACTTCATCCATGGTATGTGTAAGTGATAGTTAAAAGTCCACACATCAAACAAGATCAAGGATGTTGAAATGGACGATATACAAAGGACATAGAATTCCTTTATTCCAAAACCTCATGACCTTCTAACATGTAGATAATTGTAATAATATCATGTATCTAACATTAAACACATGGTCTCATCGATGATTTCCTACAAAGAACTTTTTCAACTATGTGTTACATTTGTGTATTGCACAATGGTTTTCATCTTATCTGCCATTTATTTGACCATTTCTGGTCTGTGAAACATACGATCCATGACTTAATCCCAATATGTCAGTGTTCTTCACTGTTTCCCTTAAAAGGGATTCATGAGGATCTATTTTTTATCAAGAGTGGAAGCTGTTGTAGGAGAATTCAACCAGTGTATTATGTTGGTCCCAACCACCTTTCAAGACCATCGAACATGCTCTCAAAATTTATTCCATTGTCTGAATAGTTTTATCATGTTGACCATTAGTTTGATAATGTTAGGCCATACTCAATTTAAATTCAGTGCTTAGATCATGTTGGACACCTTTCCCGCACATTTATGGGAATCTCAGATCTCTATCGAATAAAACAGATTGTGGTACACCATGTAGCCATACAACCTTCATGATATATATCTATTAAATTTTATCATATGATAATTCATCTTGAATTTTGAATAAGTGTAAATTCATTGAATGATGATCCACAGTGACACATATAGGATTTTTTAAACTAGATGACCTTGGAAGTCTGGTGACATGGTCCATGGTAATGTTCTTCCACATCCATGTTGATATGGGTTCTGGTTTTATCATATCCTTATACTTTTCTCTTCATTTATTCACTTTTTGATATACCAAACACATGTATTTATATTCAGTAATATCTATCATTATATTTTCCCCCCAAAAGATTTCGTTGAGATCCCGATACATATTTATAATCCATGGGTTAATAGAGAAGGTTGAGCTAGGCGTGCTATTCAAAAAATCCTTAATTATATCTAGATCGTATGGTACACTTTTCCATGACCCAAATTATACAACTCTTATCTCATAAATCATGAACTCATAAAAATTCCTATCTCTAACAACTTCCTCACTTTTCATAATTCCCATTACTATTCTTTGATAATCCTTTATTTTTTCCATGAGGGATGGATGAGAAACCATTTGAGAAAAGATTTATAATATTCCACCCATATTGATTCCCATTTCCATACTCTATAAAATCTATGAAGATTTTATCTTTTTTAATTTAAATCAATGATAAATATGACATATCATTTCTACATAGAGAATATTGTACCTTATATTCCATAGTGAGATGATAATGGAATGAGTAGTCATAATAATATAGGAGATAAAACCATATTTACTGAAGAAATTAAACTCCACCAATCTAAATATATATTTGTGTCAATTGTGATCAGTATATATCTCACACTTCTCCCCATAGAGATAATTTCGCCACATTTTCAATGTAAAGATCACAACCACCAACTCAATATAATGATTAGAATAGTTTTTATCATGTATTTTATCTGGTATCGATGAATATGATATCATTTAATTATTTAGTATCAACACACAACCTAATAACTTCATTGAATCATCACTGTACCCCTAAAATAGTTCTCTGCATGTCGGCAGTTTGAGTACCAACGTTGTGATGAAAGTCTTTTTGAGATCCTTAAAGACGTCCTAACATTCTATAGTCTAGAAAAAAAATCCACCCCTTTAATTTTAGCATTCCTATTGGGTTTGAAAATCATTAAATTTTATTCATAATACCTTAATAACAAAATGTTATTCCTAGAATGTGGTGGATCACTATTATAGATATTGCCCTGGGCCACTCTTCAATTCCTGTTGTCTTGTAAGGGTCCACAAATATCTCTTTTCTGGAGATAAAATTCCCCTATAATGATAGTCATCCATCAATAACCCACAATTACTATAAATTGAACACTATTTCTCCCTTCAAATATTATTTTTCATAGTATTAAAATTATCCTCTTGTACCTCCTTTCTCTTGTAATATATCAAAATATCTTCAATAAAGACAACATAATATTTTATAGAGTTAATATATAATTAATCTATTAAATTTTTCTATTAATATTTTTGGAGATTTATTGAGTCTAAATAAAATCAATGTCAACTGATATTTTTTGTACCTCATTCGAATAGAAATATTGGAAATATATTCCACTTGAACATTTAATTGGTGATATCCTAACTGAAGGTAGACCATAGTGAAATAATTGGATCCATGAATCTGATTAATCAAGTCATCTGTTTGTGGAAAGGGATATATGCTCATTATAATGTAACTATCGAGTTCACAATAATCAAATCATAGGCTCATTGGTGCATCCTTCTTCTTGATGAAGTGGACCAACCCCCCATGGCGAATCACTGGCGGGTATAAAAACCTTCACTAGATTCACCTGTATCTTCTTATTTGACTGTTAATACTCAACATTGAACATTATATATTGTTTCTTTTATATAGTCATAGATATACGAATATGTTCAATTGAGAACTCAACTTATCGATCAAGAGAAAGACAAAGAAATTATTAAGGTAATCTGTCATTTTAATTCCTCACGATGTGTATATCATCGAGAGGTGTCATATCCCTGGTATCAATCATTTGAGCTAGAAATTTTTCTCATGAGGCGTTAATGTCCAAATTGGAGACAATGATTCTAATGTAGATTCATCTTCCTCTATATGCTTGTATTGAATTTGGTGATGCATCATGATGTTAATAGTGATAACTCTTTCCTATATGTTGATGTTGTCTATGCATAATGATATCCAATCCATGCCCATGATAACATCAAACTCTACTAATGGAAGTTTGAAGAGATTTTATGGGAGGTTCGTTCCACAAACATTTACCGAGGAGGAGTTATATTCCTTGGATGTTGAAATTTTCCTATTTTCTATTCTCACAGATAACTCAACCACCAAATATTGAGGTGGTGTTCTAATAAATCGACTAAACTTTAACGATATGAAATTTTTCATAGAACCAGAGTAAAATAGTATGTTATCCAATATTGAAGGAATAACTAGTGTACCTTTAACCACATCATTATATTCATACACCTATATACTAGTGATAATATAAACACTTCCTTGTTACCTTGGAGTTTGTTATTGATTTCCTCCAAAAACCCTATGGTGGGGAAATTTCGGAATAATTCCCATGACCCTTGCATTTTTAATAGTAGACTATAAGATGAGAATAGATCTGAACCTTATTTTCTTCTTAAACATTTGTGTTATTCATCATATAACTCAACTATTTTGTAGAAATATGACTAATTATTCCAGATTTTAAGTAATTCATTGATCAATTTAGAATGTTCCCAAGATGCTTCCTCCAAAAATTTTGACAAGTGGGATTTTCGATCACCATTCCATCATTGGATTTTCTCTCCGAACCACCAATATTAGAATCCGTTTTCTACTATTTGTAGGTATCCACAAAATATCCATAAGAGTATTCAATATCCATTTCATCATGATGGAAGAACATAAAATCTCATTTTAACTATCGAATTCACAAATCACCAACACCTTTCGTGGTCTCAACATTTTTTCTGCTAATGAAGCGATATACCTTAATTTCAGTTTTCCTGAAAAATCTAGAGATGCATCATGTATGCCTTGTGATTTTTTCAATATATGACCTATTTGAATTATCTTACTTCAACGTAAGTATGAGGAACTCTCTTTAAATATTAAAACCCAGGGTTCTAGGAGGTGTTTTATTAAAAATAATTTTCTTAAATTTCTCCCATTCCATGGAATATTTTTCTTCCTTGGACATCTTAATATTGATCATTTTCCACCACTGATCAGCTTCCCCATAAAATTGATAGACCTCCATCACAATTTTCACTTCTTTTGAGCAATGGATGATGTCCAATATCTTTTCAAGGGAGTTAATCCACTGTTCCATGAAGAGGGGGTCTAAATATTTTGTAAACATGGGAGGCCTTTATCATAATAAGGATTCAACGACAACATGATAATTCCGTAAAAGTGGGTGTTCCACATGTTTCATTTTAGTATTCAGAACATTAACAAGCTGACAATGTACTTTCATGCTGTTTTGAGTACCTATTCCCATCATATTTGGAAAAAAAATCATCAAATCGTCACATTTCCTAAGGAATTGACTATTGGAATGTGTTATCTATTTCTCTCTATTAACTATAAAAAGAACGTACAATTTAAGTACATGAATACTTAGATATTGATCATAAATGATAAACCTTAAACACAAAAGTATAAACTCTTAATGGAAAATTATATCCAAATTTTTTATTCCCTAGGTTTCAAAATTGGTTATACATGATCTCTTTCCTCACATTTATTCATGTCATGTTTTGTTTTTTTATTCCCTTAAAAATGGTCTATACAAAAAACACGAATTCTAAAAAATAATATCCCTTGGGAGTGTCAATGTTGGAGTGAATAATGACCGATTGATGTTCAACATTACTCATTCATGTTCTCCTCAAATTAGTGTTTTTGGGTTTTACCCCAAAATACATATTTTCTAAATCCACATTCACTTGTTCGTATCCATATAGGGAAATATTTTATTGTTAAACCACTTCCTCTTTACTTATAAAAAATTACGTATGTTTTATTTGACTATGTATAATCTTTAAGATTCATTCTAAATTTATATATTCCAAATATCGAAAAAATAACTAAACTGTCCATTGATTCCAATTATAGAGACCCTATCAATTTACATATATCATTACATTATTTTGAGAATATTTAATAATCATATTACATTAAAATGATCATAAAGTGTAGTGTCATGGCCGATTGAGTACATGAAACTAAAAACATGAGACTAAATAAAACATTTCTTTATTTAATCTTCCTCTAATGGCATGAAGGCCATCAATTTTTTTTTATTTTAGATAATCCACCTTTCGAGTGGTGAGGTAGAACCCTTACAAGGCCCGTAGGTGTAATTATTACATTTCTTTTAGGCCTTAGTTGAATTCATTTCACATAGGCTTCAAAAATTACATAAAACCCAGACTAACTACTTGGAACGTCTCCTCCATAGCATCTTAATCATGAAATCAGCTCTCCACCTTCGCATGGATGTTCGGCTAGGCATTCCCATGCATGCACAGGCTTGTCCCGATGGCATGTTCCGTACCCTCTCATTATTACAATCTGTTTAGATTCTGCTGTGGTGAAATATCTTTGCTCATCCTCCTTGTAGAGCTTGTTCCTTGTAGGTTTTCTAGTTTGCATCTGCACTTAAAGGTGGCCTGAAGGCCTTGAGGTGGCCCTAAGGCCTTATTGACCCAATGTCCTGGGTGGCCCAAAGGCCTTAATAGACTGAGGGACAAAATTAGGGGTCCAAAGGCCCAAACGGGGGCATATTCCCGGATACTACAATGCCAAACTGTGCCCGCTACAATACCTGCTATAGTACTGCACAATTCCCGCTACAATACCTGCTACATTACTGAGGTATAACATGAAAAAAGTGATGATCCAAAATCATAGTATGTAAATATTAATAATAATAAAATTTTATCAAATGGGTTTTAAGGAATATCATAATGATATAAAAAGGAATTAAACATATAGAATTATAATGTTTAAACATGGGATAATATAAAAATGGTTTTATATTAATGTGAACGAAATACAAAATAATACTTTAGCATGAGTCCAGGATCATTTCACATAGAGGGTCATCAGTTATGGTTAACCACCTACACTATTCCACATGGAAGCCTGAGTCAAGGCAACCTCCTAGACCGGCGCACACAAAGTATCATGATACTCAACATTACCCATTGCATTGCAGCTTTATCTAGGTGATCCCATATTAACATGTGAATTAATATTCTTCCCACATAATGAATAATACATAATTATTCATACATAATCATATTGGTATCCATGGAATGAAATGTGTATCATAATCATGTCATAATGCATAATAAATGGGTGTATCATAAAACAATCCTTGAAAGAAAATAATTAAAACATATGTTGACATTCATAAGGGAAAATAATAATATATCATTTTATGTGAATTCAAATATATGTGAAAACATGTTAGAAAAGTATTTAATAAATTTTAACTTTAAAATATTTTTAGTGCGGTATTATGGAAAACACTAAAGTGCATTACAAAATGAAAATGAAAATATATTTTATATAAAACAAAATTTGAGCGAAGAAGGATTTAAAAATTAAAATATTGTTTTTATTAAAATAATGGATTATTAGAACTTATTATATAGTACTCATTGAAATTATTATGATTTTTGGAAGTTCTATTAAAACTGGTTGGCTTATTGGGAAGTATATAGGAGGGAAGCACTTAATGACATGTATATCCATAAATGTGAATTTCGAATGGATCTTGATAAATGCATTTGGTAAATAAAAACAGAATATATAATATTTATATTAATCAAAAATATGTCATTATTTGAGTGAAAATAACGAGTGATTAACCCGAAGGAATAATGGGGCTTCAGGTTGAATCCATTACCTTAAGTGTGATGGTGTCATCCAAATGATCATAATTTCATGTTTAACCAAATAAAATACATTAATTAGTATTTATACAACAAATTATTTATTTTATTGAATTATTTTAAAAGTATTTGGTAAATTAATGAACTTTTTTTTGGGTTAAGAAGACCAATTTCATTAATTGTTTCATTGGTCTTGATGATTGGTTTACTTATATACATGTAAGGATTAGCATGAAAAATTAGAATGGATGTACAGAATTGGATTTATATGTTATTATTGATCATTTAATATATTACATGGAAATAAAATTAATTAGTTTATTTGGAGTGAAGATGAATCATTATATAAAACATTAATGATATCTGCTTTGGTTAATTGGGGATTTTTTATCACATCAAACCCATTTTAATTTATAATTAATATCATCTATAAAAAAGATACCAAAACCATACCTTTTACAGAATACATATATTACATCATTGTTCAACCCTAAAAATTTTATAATGACAATAATAATAGATGGTAATAGAAATTAAAAACATTTGTCCTTGAATGTTATAAATTAACACATATACAATGGTGTTTTCATTTCTATTATAAGAGGTTAAAGGAGAGATGATGTTGAATTATCCAATTATCATAAAAAAAATAACATTAAATTAATGGGATTGAATTTATCATAACATTTGGATGAAATTAGGTTATGAATTTATAAGTAAAGAATGGAACATGAAAGAAAATAAACGAAATAAAAAGTAGAATTTACGACTTGAATATATATTCCTTTATAAACAATTTATGGGAGAGGATTTCGTATTTCGAAGGGACCAAGGGGTGATAGATGTGGTAGAGGGTCGTGGGGAGGTATTTGAGTAGAATTTTGACTAGTTACATGGCTTTTTAAGAGTAATCAGAAGAGGGGGTGAGGGTGGATTTTATAGTGGATGAATGGAGGGTTTTTTAAATATTTTATTCATTTTTTTTAATTTTCCCATGAAAATAAATTTTATTAATTATTGTGACAAAAACCCCAAATATGTTCTTATGAGTTTGAATACTTGGATCTTACCGCATCCATGACATAATAAAGATTTTATGTAAAAAATAATGTATATATACAACAAATTACTATATTTTACTATTCACCAAAATTCCCGAATTTACTGAAAATACGAAAAAATCACCCCAATATTTTTTTTGACATGTTTAATTATAAAATTATTTCCATTTAATGAAAATAATTTACAAAATACGTGAAATTTTATTTTTAATTATAATCATAATTCAATTGAGAAATAAAATTTTATAATTTCAAATCCTTTTCTAATACTTGGAAAAATTAATTAAGGTCTCAAAAAACTATCATATAATCATAATTCGTAAAAAAATAATTTTTGAATAGATTTTATGAAAATATTTTTTATTTTAAATTACTAAATTAATCATTATGTTTTAATTAATTATTCAAGAATCACAAAAATACCAAAACTATAATTAATTTATATTATCACTTATAAGATAGATAAATTTTATTTATAATTTCATTAGTAAGGTTACTTATTCAATTGGATGATTTACTATTTATAAGGGTCATATATCTAATCAAAAGTGTAACTCTAATATTCATCTTGGTCAACAAATATTCACAAAATATTATGTTTGACTCTCTGAACACCAAACATATTAATGATCGCCACTGTGTATGTCTGATTTTTGTTATTCAAATCACTAAAATGACAAAATAATGTTTAAAGGTCACATAAAAAATAGTAGTTCATTATGTTGTGATTTAATGTTTTTATACAATATGAACTATTTATAAGAATGTAATTTCCAATTTTTAAACATTGGGTCATGAAAATTTCTATTTAAAGAAGATATTATAGTGTTGAGAAATAGGATGTTCGTCCTTGAAAGAATTTAAATCATATGATTATTTCTAGTGAAATTAGTTCCTAAGGATTAAGGTGACATTCTCTTTTAAAACTGCAAAATGTTTCTGTGAATCTCCCATAAATTATTTTAAATAGGTATCCATCAATTGGGTTGACTTTGTAAATATCTTGTCTTATATATAACATCAAGTTTTAAAAAATCATGGCATACCATTAAAAAAATTTAATGTGAATGTTATCAATTAGTTATTGAAGATGCATTGATTAAGGAATTAACTATATAATAGGCATTTCATAAATATAAATAATTCAATTGTTTTCAATTAATTATAAATAAAAGTAAATATAATTTGAAAATAATTGATATTTTTCCTGGAAATTTTTTTGTATACGCAAATGTTTTTATCATACAAATTTAAATTAATCTTAATTAGTGATTTATTTTAATTATATATATATATATATATAATATTCAATAAAAAAATTTATCATTTATTTAATATTTTTCCTAAAAATTGGATTAGAATTAACCTTGTTTTATAATAAAAAATGTATTTTTCAAAAAGTTATTTTAATCACATTTTTCATTTTAATTTAAAAAATAATTATTTCCACTTATATATGTATATATTTAATGTTATAATTTTTATTATATATTTTGAAATAGTAGGTTAATTTTTTTTAAATAGGTCCCTATCATTTTTATTCATTATAAATAAAAAACTAGTTATAATTTATAATATTAGTAATGAGTAAATTAGGTTAATATATGATAAAAATAACAGATATGGTCATAAAGATTCATCTTAATTATTATTGGAATAAATTATTCAAACCATTATAACCTTAGTAACTAAATTAATGTTTTTAAGGGACACATTCAAATTTAAATGGCCTACATAATATTTCAACCAACGAAAATTAAAAAATATCACCCTTTTATTTTAATTTGTCTATTTTGGGTCCACATATAGTAATAATAATGTTATGAACGAATGTAAATAGATATTTTGAGAATAATCAATTTATTATATATATATAAATTCTACTATAAATTTTATTAATTATATAATTACATTAAATGTTTATGCATTGTCGATTCAATAATTCTTCAATTATTATAGTCATGAAATAAAAAATAATAATATTATTATGAAAAATATTTTTTGAATGGGTATTTTATTATAAATAATTTTATAAATTTGGGATACCCATTATTGTAATAAAATTAATTATCATTTCATTCCAATTTTTTTATCATGTAATTTAAGTAAAATTAAATAAATTGTTTAAAAATTTATGATATCGATATTTGAGAATAATTAAATTTTATTAAATTACAAACAAATAAAAAATAAACAATTATTTATGACAATGTAGATAATTTATATTCAAAACATCAACTATTTTCAATTAGTTATAGATTTATCAACCCATATGTAAAATTATAACTTTTCAATAGTAAATAATAACATTACCACTCTAAAGGATAAAATAGGTTCATTGAAGTTTTAACTCAAATATTAATGATTAAAACACAACATAAACCTATGCGATATATCCGGGATGATTGTATTTGAACTATATATTATCGTATATTCCATATCATGGGATTTTTGAGTCATTTTGTCTTTTAAATGACTTGTTTATATGTTATTATTTCTGAAAATTCAAAGAGTACCCCTCTCCTCACATATAAAAGGACACATCTCCATTATATTATTCACGTCACATGGATCCTTATACATTCAAAAAATCCTAAAACTATCATTGAAAACCCCCTATAAACATTATAATGGTTTTTGTAATCCTCTAAAACCCATCATTAGGGTTATTTAGTTTATATTTAAATGGGTTGTTTATAAGATGACATATTCGCATTAACCAATCAATTTCATTTTTATTTTTATTTTCTATACACTAATTTATTAATATTGGATAAATAGTATCTTTATTAACATAAATATAATGAAATTTCATTTTTATTATGATACCATAATTATCATCTTTTTTTCATCAAATAGGAAGTGAATGTATTGACCATGAATATATAAGAGTTACCGTCATCATATAGAAATACAATCAATTTTTCATCACCATATATTATGGATTAAAAATATGATGGTTTTATATATTATTTATGATATTTATTATATCATTATTCTTATTTAATAATAATATAACATCTAACTTCATACCTTCAAAACTATTTCAAAATGATAACATCCCTCAATCGTATGTGATGACTACACCCACGATAAAGAAATAAGAATAATTGTTCCCATCCCATTGTAATAGATTGTAATAATAATTAATGTTATGAATATATTTTATTTAAATGTCACAATGTTGTTCCTAAAGTAGTGAATTATTATTTTTATTTATTTCATTCCATCATTAGAATTGCGAAAACAACATTAATGTGTATGTTCAATGTACCATTTAGATATACTCTGCAGTCAATATATATATAATGCTTAAATATAATTATATTATATATATATGATATTTATATCATAATTAATCTTAATAATAATTTGGTACCCTGATTGATATTTTAAGATAATGATTGTTGAATAGAAACATGCATGAAGGAAGAATCAATTGTATACTAGAAAAGATATTTTTATAAAAAAATTAAATTATATGTAAGATATGATTTTATGTGTAAATAATAAAAAAATAATATATATTTTATTATTTTTAGAATAATTTTAAAATAAATCATTATTTATTTTAAAATATGTTCAAATGCGTGTGAATAAATGTGATACTTGATTTATGAAATTTATAGTCTCGCTTTAATTTCCAAGAGATATATGGCATATTCATTACAATGTTATTTTTTGTCGTGTTTATAAATAAAACAATATAATTTATATAATTAATGGAATTATTTTTCGTATATTTATCATTTTATTTTTATTTTTTTCTTCATTGTGCTTAATATAAAATTTTTACAAATGCTATAGTAAATTAATATGTTAAGCTTAATTAAATTGGGATTAATTATGACTAAATTTAAATTAATGAAATTATATGAAAACTAACATTTTTATTTATTCCCATATAGTTGTATTTTAGTGATGGTTTTTATAATTTTATTATGCACATTAAATACTCATGTGGCTAAAATACTACTTTTAAGAAAACCAGGCTATGTTTTACTATTACATTGATAAAAAAATTTCTTCGAAATCCATATTTTCAAAAACTTCTTTAAGGAATTATTTTATTATAATATTTTGAAATTTTTATTTAAAAATTATCTATTCATGAATTTTTTGGAAAAAGGTTTCATATGGATCAATCTATAAATTTTTTAATGATTTACTTGTACAAATATTCTGAAAAATAGTTAATGGAATATTTTAATTTCAATTTTGTAATGTTAAAAATATTTCCCACCATCATGATTAGATTGTACCCGAATGATAAATTTTAATTTTATAAATTTTATTTGGAATGAAAATTTATTTCTAAATATTTTTGAAATTTATTTATGTTTTAAAAAGTGTATTTCAATGTGAATAATATATTTTCTTTAAATAAAATTACAATAATAATTTAAATGAATTTTTCATCAATGGTAACACAATTTTAGGGTATATATGATTTATTAGGGTTGTGATAAAATTTATCCATGCTTATTAATAGTCTATATTTTTTATTATAATAATTATAATATATTTAAGGACAATTTTTATTTTTCATTTGTTTTTAAAAGATTAATCAAATAAATGTTTATGAAATTAATTTTATTTATAGGGGTTACTATATAGTGAGTTTATTGATTTTTTATGATATTATGGAACAAATATATATGGTTCTAATTATGTGATGGGTTTCCCATGAATTGTATACCCCTCAAATTAAATTGTTATATAAATATATTTAATGATACAATAATGGTAAAAATTCTATGTGCTTGATACATTATTAGAAAAAAACATATATTTCTTGACCCTATATGGGAAAAATCTATGTTCTTATTATTATTTGGGAAACAAGTTAATGCACATAATTTGTTATATTTAACAAGTAAATGTGTTTAATAGAGAATGTGAAAATGTCACTGATTCATGATCTATTATGATTTGGTATCCTCATTTGTCTACCATGACATATGAAATGGTTCATATACATATTTTGGATTCACAATTATATGAAATGAAATTATTGTTTATGATTGATTGATTGTTATTAATCAATCATATTATTTTTATTATTCTAAAATGATAATTATTTTTTTCATGACTTAGATTTATGATCTTCGGAAAATTGGCTATGAACATTGTGCGATATGGTCGTGATCCTATTCCATTATTATTTTCCAATTATTTCTGATGATCATGGGTTGATATCTCCCATTTTTACTATTTCTATGAATTTGATATCACTATATTTAATGTATCCTTTTCCCAGGTTATTAATAAATATTATATATATTCCATGTCTCATAAGAATACTATATGGGAATCTCATTGTGTTATTTTTTTAGGATGTTTCATGAAATAAGAATATGGTGTTTATAGAATCAAAAGACCATACCCCTTTATGGTAGTTGGAAATATATTCTGAAATGTATTAATTAGACATTTAAATGAGGTTATATTTATGTAGGAAAATATTGGGCCATTATATTTGGAATCATAGAGATATTAGTTATCTTTTGAGAAGTATAATGATAAAACATTAGTTAGAAGATGAGGTATAAGCCTAACTCTATAATTAAAAACTAATTATTTTGTAATGATCATAGATGACCTTGGATAAACATGAGTCTCAAGGAATGAAAAAAAGGTATAATTCTTTTTGTATCCAATGTAAGTATTTTTAGGATTAATCAATCAGATTAATGATTCTTGAGGGTCATTCCAACAATTTTTGTATTAGAGAGTGATAAAATATAGAATGATGAAGTTGTTTGTGGGATGAATATATTCTTAAACATTGATGTAACCTAATTAATTTTAGATATATGAATACATTTATATATTTCGAAATGTTTATATCGACATCCCTTAATATCCTCATTGAATAGACATTGAATTATCAGTGAAATACCAAAATATAACAATAATTGAATATCTTGTTTATGATTATACTATTATTTATTTTTATGGGAATGTGATTCTTAAAAAAAATTATTCTTCCTTTGGATGAATTTGATGTATCGTAGAAATTTATAACATTTCATTACAAAAACACATCAATAATATTTTTTACTGGAAATGTTTTTTTATTTTTCATACCAACATATATCATATATTTTGGAAATGAAAAATCTGAACATTTGATAGAAATTAATTCCATCGTCTGGGTCATGATTTAAATTAAAAAGTGGTTTTTATCTAATATGTTTGGTTAGAAACTGAACACCATATTTGATTCTATTTTTTGTATTTTTATTAATATACATGAAAAAGGGATTCCTAAACATACACTAGATGATTAAATGGTTTTATCGACATTACTCATAACAAGTACTACACCTATTTTGAAAACAATTTATAGAATCAGACTAATTGAGTTGCATGAATTATTGAAGAAAATCCACATGAATCATATTAAGTATTCATTAATACAAGTGAATCATAATTGGGAAAACATATTCATTTTAATAATATTAAATACAAATAAAAGTGACTCAACAAATATTATCTACAACATAATGAAAAATTATCAAGATGCAATATAATATAACTTATATTGATGAATTTATTGATCAAATCAATGGAATTTAATACATTTCAATGATTGAACATCATTATAGATATCATGAATTCAGGTTTATAAAATAATTCATAACATATATTGATTTTATAAAATCATATATACACTACAAATTTATAGTGATGACTTTTTTTCTTAAAAATTCCCCTCTATCATCATTTATTTAATGAATGTAGTCATTTGAAATTAAATTGATCTGTTTCTAGCAGTCTTTATAGAATATATTTTTTTATTTTCAAATATCAAGGATGATCTTGAAGACCAGTTAAGAATCATATTTAATACCTTGAGTTAGGAGAAAAATTAAACAAATAATTACATTGTGAAAATTTTATCATCATAAAGATTCATTTTTAAATTATATATTCTCAAGTGAGGTTATATTATAATATTCCTTAATGACAAAATTTATTGAACATTGTAACATAATATCCCATTTTAATGGGTTCCATTGTTTTCATGGTTTGGATGGACATTATAGATGCACTGTGGATAAATTATCATGAATGATTTATCCACTTACTATGTAATATCATAAAAGAGCTATGTTACTTTTGGGAAAATGAAAAATATAAATATTTATAGTAATTAAAGAGAAGGTTAGTGAATTCACCCATGATAATTATATCATAGTGAATATAAGGGAATTTATTCTATATTTATGTGTCAAAAAATTTAATGGGATGTTTTATCATTTAAAATTACTTGTTGATCTCTTATGCCTCACCCCCATTGAATAGATTGCTGAAAAAATAACCAACTCATTATTTAGAGTTAGCTGTGGTAATATTTTAATAAAATATCATGGAATTATATTTATTAATAATGTATTGATTTATATATATATACTAATTAGAATATTTTATTATATATATTCATACAAAAAGTGATTAATTTGTTCCTAGGATGACTTTTATAGCTGATTAATGATTATTAATTCACAATACATTAAAATCATGGGAAGGGGAAAAATGGAAATGATCTGAAAAAAACTAATAAATTTATATTATCTATTATATTGAACAAAAATTTAAAAAAAATAAGATTTTTGGAAAATGGATTTAGAAATATTCTTGGAAGAGTTGAAAACATATTTTAATAGAAATAATGTACCACCATATATTCATGAGAGTTTTAATGTGGAGAAGAAGGATTATGTGGAACTATAAATGAATATTAAAAATTTACTAGTACTCAACCATGATTGTGAGGGAAAGATAATTTTCATGAGTCGTGTATGTGTTTCTTATATACCACATTTGGGGAAGGAGCTGTTGAATGAGGTTTATATTTCTCCATTCTCTATTTATAATTGATTTATAAAGAGTTCTAGATATCAGAAAGAATATTCCTTATGGAGGAACATGAAGAGGAATATTATAATGTTTTTATCTAGATGAATGGTTTTCAGCATTATAAGGTTCATAGTGACATGAATGAGAAAATTTTATAACAAATACACATAATAGAATAGAAATCGGAAAACATCATAATGAATTTTCTTCATCATACTCCCTTAAAAAGATAAAAATCACAATTATATATTGGTTATATTCGATTGGCATATGAAGTGATCAAACTTCATTCCCCAAGATATTATTTATCCATTGATCTTCTTTCTAATTTATATATTTCTGAATTGGTGATATTCAAATACATACCACATTCAACATTATCTGGTCTGGAAATGAGTATTAACTTGATGCTCTGAGGAAGTCATTAATAGGATCATTATACACATTTATAGTTTAATATTGTACATAATTGGTAGAAATTTGAAAACTATTAGAGTAACATTCAAACCATATTAGATGTTTCTAGAGTTTATTTATGGAATTCAATTTTTTTCTGATCAACAACACCTTTTGATGGGATTATGTTTCAATAATATTTTCCAGTCAACCATTACGAAGGATCCTTATGAATACCCCTATTATAGGATGTATATTATTCCAATATTATTTTATGATGTTGGATAATTAATATTATTGAGACCAAATATATGCGATAATATGGATGATAATAAAATATCCTATCATTGACACATATGTTTGTCCCATTGTTTGATTTAATGTTATTCTAAATATTTTCTATGATATCTAGAGATATATGTTACTGAAATGGTCAATAATCACATCACTTTATAAGATAGTTATAATGTTTGGTGAGATGGGAAAATTGATCCCTAGATATGTTTTTCCCATTAACATTCTTGATCTTATCCGTATGGTAGATTACCATATGGTGATTCAACTAAATCTCTATAATGATTGTGATGTGTTCAAAGCATATATAATGAGGAAGTATATAAATGTTCATAACATGTAATAAAATCATTTGTCATGTAAATTTAACATGAACTCTCTTATGATGAAAAACTAAAAGAGATTTTAGATCCTAGAAAAGTTATATATTAAGAACCTAACATTATATAATAATAATTCAAGTAAATTTTTTATATAATTAAAGTTATTTTATTCCAAATGATTTTTTTGTTTATTGGTTTATAGAATCAGGTATAACTCGTTATTTTTTATCCCATTAATTATAGTTGGAAAAAATGAATTGTATAAATTTTCCAATCAATCATATGTATTTAAAATATATCATTGTTTTTTCAAGAAAATCTTCACAGTATTCGATAAGGCTTATAATTTTCATTTACCCATACTTATACCCCTTATATATATTGTTGAGTCCTTTTGAATATCCTAGATGAGAAAAAATACAATTAAATATAGGTCATCATCAATGGTATAGATTTCTTTTTTACAGTCATGTCCTATTGAGACTGTTACTGCTTGTATTTCATATTCCATCACACTGATGGGATGCTATTCTCCATTACGGTCTATGTCTCCAAGTATTTTTGATCAAAATTGATTTTCTAGGATGAAAATATTTAATGCATGAATTATTTGATGATCGGTTTACCTTGTAAGTCATTGGAATAACTCTTTATATATATTTTTGTAGGGTTGTTAGACGATGTGAAATTCTAGGACCCTCTTTATCAGTGATTAACTATATAAAAATATAAAATATATTTTATAATAATACATCACATTTTCTTAAATAAAAAGGGATTTATATTTAAAGGAGTATCATATCATATATATAATACCACAGTTTGGTCCAAAACATGATTTTTACCCATGGTGCGATATATAATGGGAAGACATACATCGTTTGGATACAAGTACCCTTTGATAGCTGGGTTTTGTTAAATAAATGATTTTTTTTATTAATTTAATTATCATAATTTATTATTCATATATAATAAAAAATTTATTTAAATTATTTATTTTTTTCTGCAAAAAACTTATGAAAATTTATATACTTCCTTACCCATTGTATTGAGAAGTCAATATATGATTAAAAATATACTTCAAATTCAGCAATATAGTGATGAAATGCACGTAATGATATGTCTAATTCATTAGAGAGTTAGTTATTTGAAAATGAATAATCCAAAACCATGTATGATTTGTAAATTCATGGATTATTCCTTTATTAATTTAATTTATTGAGCATGATAACTCATTTCATTGATCTACTTAATGCTCAATGCATTGCATGAACCTACATAAGATATTTAATTTTTTGCACATTTTTTCACCTCTGTTTAAAAAATTTATATATTTTGGATATTAAATATTGAAAAATAATTGGTTCAAATTTTTTTTCTTATTCTTTTCTGACACCCATTCTTTACATTATTCTCTATTGTATAATGGAACCACAATTAGACATTTCTAAGATTTGTTGAGAGTGATAAAACCCCTAGATTCACATTGGAATCACATGATATGAATAGAAGATTGATTTAGGGATGTATTATGATGTGATTTAGGAATCATGGGATGAAGATTGTGAATTTGAGATGTGGGACCGAATGGAAAACGATGGTAAAAATAGGTGTCATGGGGTTCTTTACCAAGGATCAATAGGTAGTATTTTTTATCCACATGATTGGTGAAAACAAAAATAAAGGGATTGACACTTAAATTTCGAGAGGCCTATGAAAAAAATAATTGTTAGTGACACCAAATCTAGATTTGTGGGTAATGATATGAATATCTTGATATTATCTAACTACATTCCGTGTACATCAGTGAAGACATGTCATATAGAACCTTGTCTATGAGGGATAGTGATTTGGGATGAGTTAATAATGAATGTTCAGGTGGGAACCCCAAATGACATGTGGAATAGTTATATTGACCTATCTTGTACTCCGATAGTGCATGAGCATGGGAATGAACATGGTACGCGGACATGACCTGAGTGATATAGCTATGAGAACAAATGTCAACCCTAACTATCATGGACACACCATGTAGTCTACTGGAACATTGCGTACTTCTACAATAGTATGAAACCATGTTATTTAATGGAAAAAAACTAGAAATATAGTTGTACCATATTCCGTGTAGATCCCCTACAAGCCATATACCCTACCCTTCCTTTTTATGAAACCTAAATCATTCAAATATCCTTCATTTAGAAATCTATTTTTTATGGTGAGTTCCAATACCTAGTGTATTTTTCAAATAGAACGTAATAATTTCCTCTATAGTGAGTTTTTAGATATTATAAAATATTTTTATTGTATTATTGTTATTTATGAGAGGTTTAAATATAGTAGTGATTGGGAAAGATCACCGGGAACATTAGAGGGGTACTATCTAGCATTGTTGGGCAAGGGTCCCATACCTATCTATTGAGGTGAACACTCTTGTGGGACATGTAATGGGTTCCATTTATACAGTTTGATTTGCATCCTCCCATTATGATTGGTAATAAGAACTGTATATATCGACCTTCTGTCACCGTCCTACGGAGATAGGATATGGGTCCTCGATTATGAGCGTTAAAATTTCATCTTTGGAGGTCATGGGTAAAATATAATCTATTCTAGTTCCACCATCCATGAGTTTCAAGTAATTGTTTCATTAATGTTATATCGGGACCCTTTTGTTAGGATATTAATGGGAAAATACTGACCCTTAGAGTAGAACCGACTGACTGGCTAGGTAATAAGTCCTATACTGATAGCTTTTTTGAAACACCCCAGTGGAGTCTAGGAATGGGTTCTGTACCATCATAGTGGAACACTCCATTGAGTGGCATGGGTACCCTATTGACTATAGAGTGGAACCCTCCAATTTACTCTGGCATAAGTCCTCTAGTTTCATATTTTTACAATTCAGTACGAAACATTGTGGCATGGTTTCGCTAGCCTTGGAAATTTTGAAATGGGAAGATACACTAGATGTAGTGCATCTTTTATGGACTTCTAGATGTGGTGAAATTTGCTCTGTGGAAATGATATAGAGATCCCTTTATTTCTAATTTTGGAAGATTTGTGTTTAGAATATATATATCTGAATCAATGTTAATGGTTGTTTACTCTCTCTATTTCGGTTGGTCTTTATACTATCCATTATTTAATTCCCTTTCTATTATATCTCCACATTCCGCCATCAGGGCATCCTACTTGGTTTGTATATACTGACCCATGCACTGTATTTTCCTAAAGGTGTCATGTCATATAAAAATTATTTCCATTTCAAAGTTGGATACATAGGATCATGTGTATACTGGGTTCATTGGATCATGTTAGTTGGTTAAAGCATAGAGATTAAGAGTTGGGCTCTCCCAACACTTTTGAATTCATTTTTTTCAAGTTGGGACATCATTTATGTTGTGTGTGTATTCATCACCGTTAAATTAAATTTTGATATTCATACACTGGGACACCCAAGAGTATTTTACTATAAATAATTACGTTATAAAAGTTATATATTATTATTATTAGTCCTTTTCACTTATGAATTGAGTTGTTTGGGTGTGTGTACTTGTATATTAGGTAATGGACACCAATGTTATATATTCCTTTCAATGAATGATTCCTGCTTCCAGCCTATATTAGTGGGATTGGGGTAGTTGATATTGGGCCTCATTTTTTGGGTCCATAAATATGTAGATGTTTCTCAAAAAAACATTTATTGGCATACACTTTCTCATTTTAAAATATGAATCAATTAATTACTAATATATCTATGATATAATCATTCAATATTTAATTTATAAATTTATTTCAGATTTATTTTGTAAATTTTATGTTTAATATACACTATAATTCAAATATTATTTAGTTATAAATTTATAAGATGTGATTCCTTCACCAAAAAATGATTATTATAGCATGCAAGAAGAATATATGGATTTAAAATGTATTTTAAAAATATACATTCAATTAAATGTTATTTATTTGGGGAATTGACAAAAAAATTAGTTTATTGATTATAAAATATATATGTTATGTCATTATGGATTATTATTAAATGCCAATGAAATTTTTTTTATTAAATTGAATTAATAAGTGTGGTTGAAAAAATGTGTGGATTTATAAAATCAATTCCCATGTTTTTATGATTTGTTATTGTTTATGATGGATTGATTTAATTTTATATTATTTTTATGATTTTGTAAGACTATAATATTTTTATTCACCATTATTTTATGTTCAATATTGGTTTATTGTGTTATATTGTTATTTTGAAATTTATTAGGCCAATATTTTGTTTTGTTACTTCTCAGGAAGTTCTGGGTAATATGTTGGAAATATAGTATAAGAAAATCTATCCATTTTACTTTTAAAAAGTTAGGGATACCTGGTAAAAATATATTCTGTAACTAAGGACTTTAACTAATGATATCATGGGGGAATTCTGTGTTGGTGTGATTCAGGTACTTAATAAGACAAATGTGTATCCATGAAAATAGACCTTGATTTTCATAACATTCTAGATCTTCATGACCTTTGTGTTGTTTATTTTATACTGTTGTTCAAAAAATAATTCCATTTATTTCATCTCATACAATACAACATGTTATGATAAACTTTTTCATATTATTCTCATTATGTTATGTTCTACATCATTTCATTTATATTATTAATTTCATAGAAACCTATTCAATTTTTTACATTTTTCTTATCCTACAAACCATTGAATTGAAAAAGAAATGCCAATTTTTTTCATTATCCTATTAAATGAAACAAAAAAAATATCTAAAGTGATTTTAAATAATCATGTTGAGTTTTTATTAAAAAATTTGTCACATTTATTCATGGAAGTATCATAAAATTCATTGACACATTCCCTAAGGATATTCATTGGTTTGTTATAGATATATATCCTATTGAATATTTATAGGTATTATCATTTATTTCATCCTCAAGAGTGGAAAAGTAACCTAGATATGTAACAATAGAGTTGATTACATGTGAGGGATCATGTTACATTGTGATATACAATGATATTTTTGCACATTTTATGTATTTTTTATCAGTGATGATGTCTTTGTCATGGTATAGGATATGAATGTTGTGGTTTTATTTAATGAATGTTTTCTCCATTATTTTATATGATTTATAATATCTATATTATCTATATAAACAAGATAAAGGTAAAAAATATCTATATATCCACATAAGAAAACCGTATCTCCTAATATAAACTATGGTGATTTTTAATATGCCATAGGGCTGTGTTATTACACTTTTATTATGATGGACACGTATTCAAGATAGTATATTAATGGATGAATTTGTTTTTGGGAAATATAAAAAATTATTATCGGTAATATGTCATAGAATACATTTAATTTGTGGTCATTAACATTTATGATGGAGAAAAAGGATAAAGGGTATCAATTATATATTTTTAAAACTCAATTTAGAGATATAATAAAACAAGAGACTGGTTTTCTAGATTTATTATTTTCCTTAATGAATATTATTAAGAGAATCAACTGAAGGAATGTAGAAAATAGGAAAATTCAATAGTGTTTAATTAGTTCCCTTCAATTTATTACAAAAATATTAATATAAAAATATAAACAGTAGAAAATTAATTTGTGGACAACATACCAGTTGATGAAATATATAAAAAATTGATCATATAAGATTGTCAAGTGGATTATAATTGTATAATTAAAATAAATATGGTATGTATCTTGATTCCAATTTATTGAAATGATATAATCATTAATAATACAAATATATATATATATATATATATCATAATGAGTCATGGGATTTAGAATATGATATGAAGCATGGATGTGTTTTTTGACCCTATTAAATGAATTATTTAATGGTAATGAATAAGTATAGTTACATGTTACTTATCATATTAATCTCTTAATGTGTGGTTAGACACTTTTTCAAAAAATTCTTCGAACCAAAATTTCGATGATGAATTTGAAATATCAAATAAATATTCTTCTAGATGATCGACAATAAGGTAATTATTTTTGAATGAATGAAAAATAAAAATTGGAATGAAATAATATTCTTGTTAATGTATAAGGGACACATAATGTAAAATATTAATGAAATATATTATTTCAATGTCAGTGATATTGATTAATTAAACATTGAAAACTTTATGGAAGGTGTTTTCATTGTTGATGAAATTATTAAAGTTATATTTCAGGTACTGAAAATATAGACGTGGATGAACAATATTAATTAGAATGAACATGTGTTATATGATGATATAGATATGTTTATATAAAAATTCATATAATTAATGATGTAAAATATTTCCCCAAACGTGAATAAGAATATATTTTATTAAAGTATCAAATGATCAATGAAAAAGATTATCCAGCCAGGAATTCGTAACATATAAAGGTAACTAATATCATGTAAAAAATTATTATCAATTATATCACATCATGGATGCTTTTTAGAGATAATGAAATTTTTAATAAATAGTTAATTGTGTATCCTGTCATATTTATTGTTATATTGCATTTTAATGAATTAAAAATGACTATAATGGTTACCGTGAACCTGATTCATTTAATTTATGGTTCGATTCATCAATATAAATAATATAAATAATATTTTATTTTTATATTCAAATAAGTAATTATTTAATGGAAGAAAAATGTAATACAAAATAGAATATCTTACATGTGGGCGATTCTAAAATTTAGATTTTTTCATAGGATTGGTTTGATATTTATTATTTTTTAGTGTACACCATGAACCCAAATAACCCTCATTTATTTAAAAATAAATTAAATTTCTGATAATATAAATTTGTATTTATTTTTATTTATGGTTTGTGATATGGATTTGTAATATCATAGTGGATTGCAATGTCTTCACAAACAATTTTTATTTGGATGAATTAATATTTTTGATTAATAATTTAGTAAGGGTATTTATTATTGAATTTTCAAGGGGATTAAAAATGGTGGTGTTAACATGTAATTATGTTTGGAGTTTATAGAGAGAATAAATTTCCTAGATAATTAATTTTTTACTATAGTGTAATTAGTAAAATAATATCTTCCAAAATTCTTTATATATTAGACAAATGAACCCTAAAATAAATTTTTTTCTCCCATTCCAAAAGATGAATTGATATTTGTGTTATATATAATATTCACAGTGCTAATGATGAGTTATATATATTGATATTGAATCCCAAAAGAAATGAATATATTTCATTGATATTGGGAAATTTACAATTTCACACACCCCTCAATAATCACTCCATCTAGTTATTCTACTCACGATTAATATTTAATTAACACTAAATAAAAACAAAAAATTTAATCAATAATAAATAAAGTATTTTATAAAAATGACAATATGATAATAATAATAATAATAATAGTAATAGTAGTATTCTATTATTATTTTTATGTATAGATAACTCATTGCTGTTAATTTTCATTTGATGTTGATTTAACATGATTTTTTATATGATAAATTTTTTAATCAAATTTGTATTATTTTGATTAGGGAAAAAAATTATTCATGTTCGAATTTTAGGAAATGGTAATAATTATGTTCATCGTATAATTATCCCTTCAACAATCCCTCAATAAACATTGAATTGAACATGATTTTCATTTCATGGGAATCCAACCAACCAACATGTAAGGGCTCAGACCCTCCCGGTTCATTAATTTACATAATTCTAACTGTTGGGGCATCGTGGACACCATCATTGAGTCAATAGAATGTCAGTGTCAGTGATATCATGTCACCATGGTGTCACAAATCAGTTCCACTAATTAGTCTCACTGATCAGTTCCACCCATTGGTCTCACAGATCAGCTTCCCTGATCAGCTTCACCTAATCAGCTTATGAGATCAATGTCACTGATTTGCTTCACTGGTAAGGTTCACTGATCTGATTCACTGATCAGGTTTACTGATCATCTTCACTGATCAGCTTCACTATCAGCTTCACAAATCAGCTTCATGTGATCAATGTCATTGATTAGCTCCACCAGTTTCACCCATCGGTCTGGCTAATCGGTTATACCCATCAGTTTCACCGATCAGTTTCACATATCGGTCTCACTGATCTGTTTCACCCCTCGGTTTCACCTGTTTTTTCACCCAATCGGTTTCACCAGATCAGTTTCACAAATCATCTTCACCTGACCATTTTCACCCGACCAGTTTCTCTAATCGGTTTCACCAGATCTGCTTCACCTGATCAGCTCCACCGATTGGTTTCACCTATCTATACAACCAATCGGCCACATAGGGTTGTCTTGTTTTTCTTCACATATTTTCCTATAATGCCACATTTATTTATTTTTAAGCCTTTAATGAAGTTAAATTCCATTCATAATCCTATAAATGATATCTAAAGTCCCACAATAGCTGAGAATCCCTTGACTTACCAAAATGTGGACCGTTTTCCTTAGTGTCTCCCTTTTCCAGATCTTTTCAGATCCACCACTATTACATGGTTTTCCATTTAAAGGAAATACTTCAACTCATAGCCATTATTTCTACCTCTACAATTAGAATTATAAAATAACAATTAATTCCATTATGTGTAACCTCCCAACCACATAGTGAATCCAAATTTTGTTTTTAAAGCCGTTCAAAAATTTCATATCTTGTAACTCCATGATCTCTCCTTTTATCGCACAAGAATTATTAATTTTTTATGGCCCGATCTATTTTCCTTTCCTTTGAGCGTTTTGATTCTCCATATTGAGGTTAGTGGTGCACCTATGAGGGATCCTTACCAACTCACTTTTCGAGTCCTCAGAGTTCCTCCGCCGGAATTCGTGCATCCCTAGTTCCTGTGTGAGGAGAATGAATGTGATCGTTTATCATCAAAGTAGGGTTATTTCATTCATCTCTATTGTCTGTGTATCATGAGGGGTGGGTATGATGATGATCCTTTGGGTATGGATGAAACCAACCCTTAACAATGATAATTAATGGTTTTGAAGAATGTAGGGATGCATTTTTTGATGTTGTTGAACTCATTTACCTTTTCTAATAACATGTGAATTGTATGTGCTTATGCCCAATAAAAATTTGGTTGATGGTGACCCTTACCTAAACATAAATAAACCTCTGTTTTCTGGATAATTTTTTGATTGAGTGGTTGTAACATGGAACATGTTAATCACATAAAATAGGTTGATTAAATGGATTCCCAATGAATAAGAATCTCTGTGTGGTCACCATGGTTAACCAAACGGAATGACAGAACTAAACGAATGGTGTGTATAAATCTGAAAACTCTATTACTCTATCAGGTGATTAGTATAGATGTTCTTCTTGATTATTGGGAGGTTTCATGGATGTGGATGGAATAACCTTGTGCACAGTTGTTAGTTTTTGTATTTTTATGCCTTATGAGGAATTTTGTTGGGGCTTGGTTTAGTTCTAGTACTTTGAGGGATCACACAGATCACTTTTGTTTTTATGACTTTATAAGAGAAACGAGCATGAATTCTTAAATTGATGTCTGATTATTTTTACTTTATTATCTTGTGGCTATTATTGTTAGTTTTCAAATAGGAAAGAATTATTTAAATGGAACAACTAAAATGTTATAACATGAATGGGTTCATGTGGGATATTATTCTCGGGAATGAGTTTTGACTTGGTTGTGGTTTTTGTTCTTTTTATGAATGGATATTAATTACGTTTTTTGTGTATGGGATGGTTTTTTAGGAACTCTTTGGTTTGTATGAGTTCATGTATATGTATATATATAATATTTGTTTGTATGTTTCTTATTCTCCCCCATCCAGGTTGAGAAAATTGTTCCAAACCCCACCATTTCATAGGGGAGGGTGTTTTTCACAACACTCCATTGAGTGGATGGTCATTATCTCCTTTTCTACTCCCCTTCTCGAGTAGCCTCAAACTCATCAGGACGGTTTTGATGGCCTGAGATCCATATTCTCCTATGATTATTTGTCCAGGGTGGTGGTTGTCTTTGTCCCAAGTGTGTGTGTGGTTTGTTTCACAAGTGTCTTCGAGATGAGGCACAGGTGTCTTCATGTGTGGTGGTAGTGATTGTTGCCCCGATGTCTGTGGGTGGGGATGTGTGTGGTTGTTCTTTCCCAGGTGTCTGTGGATGGGATATTTGGTTGTGGAAGCCCAGGTGCATGTGGGAGGGGTATGATTGTGAGACTGCAGTGAGAATCGAAGGGGAGGTATGACATGTAGTATGTATTCAATAACCAATGGGAAAGTGGTGTGGGGTACCCAGCCATTGATTTGTTATTACAATTGCATTACATGAATTACGTTATTTTGGAAGCATTCTTTGGTGAGGTTTGGGTGGATAGTTACTATGATTAGTACATTGGTTATCTCCTTTTCTCATGGGGCATTAGAATACCTCCCCACTTGTGCATGAGAGATTTTTTTTACCCTACTGTGTATACCTTCATAATCACCCTATATATATAAATTAATTCATTTATCTTAGAGGAATTTGGTGACCGTGCATGAACCTATTAGCACAGACGTCAGGACCATTGACGTCGCTGATTTTATTTTCGCTTGGTACACCCCTTTGGAGTTTCCTTGTACATTGTTGATCTTGTTATTAGAACATGCATAGGGAATGCTTGGTCTTGCATTTACATTTACTTTTAGTTTTGGTGTTTTTTTTGGATTTACTATCTTATCTCCTAATCCTTCTAAATAAAAATGGTAATTCCCTCCAAATTATCTGTGATTCTATACCATTGAAACTAGTCACCAATCTGGGGCCTATTGAATGTGGGAATCAGGGGTCATTATCTCTCCTTCACCTAGAGGATGGAAGGGTCTGCAAACCTGCTGTCTCTTCACTCATCCTGGTGAAGGCGGGTTGTGAAAAAATGGTATCAAAGAGAGGGTTTTCATATATTGGTTAGGTATATGGGTTATGCATAGTAAAAATTGAATGGGATAGTAGGGAAATAGTGTTATTCAATTTTGGTACATGAAATAGGCCACGGAAGTCCAGATAAGAAACTGAATTTTAGGCTCCCCATGATTCAATGCAATGACGTGCGACCTATCGAAAGACCCAGAGAGGCTACACAAATTTTAAGGTAGAGACCCTAAGAATGTTACATATAACATATTGATTTGTATTCTTGTGTGTTATGGGTGTTCTAAGAATTAAAATAAATAAAAATATTAATAAAAATTTAAAAAAAATCTTCTACATTACTCTGGCGTAGGCATTCCTTATTTACCTTGAAACTATGGAAATCGGATGATGACCACATGTAGTGAAATCAATCATGGCCTATGAGGCTTATTAGATTAATCTATAGAGGGTTGATGGAGAGGAGTAGGACTACTAGTGGTATAGGACACTTCGTTCCATTTAGAGACAGACCCTCGGGATGTACGAGGGTAACATCTCAGACATGGAGAAGGAGTGCTGGCTCTATGTGCTCATGATAGCATTATGCTTGATTTGGGATCCGATGGAGTACTAGGTTATTCTGGATTTAACAGAGATGTGGGGAGAATCATGTTATTTGTAGATGCTCTATCATGGGATGAAGAGTAAGGCTAAGTTTTCGTGGATAGACATTGAGAGGGTGTTCGGGGTGGAATTACACTCTTCTAAAACGATGAAAGTGAAGAGGAAGGAGATAATCTCCCTTCATCATGGGAGCATGTTAGTGATGGATTTGGGTTCAATTTCAAGGATATCCATCTCTTTTCAGAAGTCCTTTTTCCAGATGAGGATTCTCAGGAGAGACGTTTAGTGAAGGCACTCTAACCTTATCTTTAGTATGTTATTACTAACTTCACTCTATTGACATGAGTGGAGGTCCAGAAGAAGGTCATAGTGGTTGAGAGGATTCACACACAAGAAGGTGTGCTGCGAGAAGGGATCCATATTTTCTCATTAAAGGGTAAGGCCGTTAGTAGCATGCCTCCAGTGTCAGGGCCTTCCAGGTTTATCCCAGTAGATTGTAGGCCCCAATAGTTCTAGTTTTGATCTCCTATTCCACACTCCTTCGTTTAGAGTCTAGGACCATAATGATTCATCTGTTGTAGTAATTTGAATCTTTGGAATCAGTTCCTATATCGAGTGCAGTATAGTGGTGGTGGGTAGGTTCATCACTAACCTCAGTATTTGCTGTTTTCAGCCAGGCCATTTTAGTAGTAGACATTGGGATAATGATCTCCTGCTCCTCAAATATTAGACACTGCTGGAGGAGGCCAACCATAGGTCAATCCTTAGGGACCTCTACTAGGGAATGTTCATGGAGGTAGTCAAAAAATGAGGGGAATAAAATTTAGGCATGGGAAGTTGCATGTCGTAGAGGCATCAGTTCAAGAAAGTCCACAAGTCGTTCGAGGTATGGTCATCTTGTTTAGGAAACTTTCATGTGGCTTGTTTGATTCAGGAGCTTCCCACTCCTTTTTTTCACCAATTCTATCACATGACCTAGCTCTAAATATAGAGAGACATCCCATGCCTTTGGTTTTATGTATTCCAGTCAAAGGATAGACCTTCCTGTCTCAAGTTTGTCGGGGATGTAGGTTGATGTTGGGACCACATCAGTCCAGTGGGGACTTTCTTTTGTTGCAGATGCAGCTGTATGATGTCATTTTAGGCTTCAACTTTCTTTTATCTATGTGTTCCGTTATCAAATTATTCTATATAAAAATTGTGTTTTCAGATATGGGAGGTCGATGATTGACTTTCGCTGGAGATCAAGGTTCCTAGTAGGGCATTCGGCGATTGGAGTGCCTTCATTCATTTTTATCCGAGATGTTAGTGGAATCAGTGGACTCAGTGATGGTGGTAGTCCCGAGGATCGTCAATGAGTTCATGATGTTCTTCCCCGAAATGGTTGTGACTCTACCCCCTTCAACGTGATGTTGTGTTTGGGATAGACATGCTACCTGGTTCCCATCCTATTTCAATGGTTCCATACCAGATGGTTCCTTCTGAGTTGCAATATTTACATATTCATACTGATTATATGATGAAGAATGGTTCTGTTCAACCGAGAGTGTCATCATGGGGTGCTTTGGTCGTGTTCATAAATTAGGAAGATAGTGGTCTCATGAAATATATAAACTAATATGGGATTAACCAGTTGATGGTTATGAACCATTACCCCCTCCCAATGGTTGATGACCTTTATCATCAGTTAAAGGGACAATAATGATTTTCTAATATTGATCTGCTATAATGATATAACATGTTGAGGGTGAAAGAGGGTGACATCTCGAAAACTACATTCAATTGCATATATGGGAACATTGAGTTTGTGTCATTCTGTTCGGAATTATGAATGCACTAGTCGTGTTCATGGAAATCATGAACTCCACCTTCCAAGAATATCTATACTAGTTCGTAGTCATGCTTAATGACGACATCTGGATCTAATCATGATCATAGGAGGCTCTTACTAAGCAATTGAGAAAGGTTTTAGAGGTCCTATGACAACACCAACACTATGGGATGTTTTCCAAGGTCATGTGCTAGGCACGAGAGGTTCATTTCCATAGACACATGGTTTCCAAGTTGAAAATAGTGGTTAATCCATGAATGTTCGAAGTGGGTTTTTTTTCTAGGGAACCCCCCATTAATGTGATGGAGTTTCATAGTTTCCTGGGTCAGGATGACTATTATCAGAGGATCATGCTAGACTTCTCATATGATTCAACACCTTTTATAGACTTGACCAAGAATGACCAGGCATTCATATGGAGTGAACATTTCATGGAAGACATTAGATATCTGATGGGGAAGTTGGTTAGTGCCCCAATACTAAGGTTTCCAAAGGAAGGGGTGATGTTTGAAGTGTTCTGTGATGCTACGGGCCAAGGCTTGGGGTGTTTGCAGATGCAACAACATTGTGTGATCTCTTAGGGGTGTAGGTAGTGAAGTCTCCATGAGTGTAACTATGCCTCCCACAATCTGGAACATGCAACGGTCATGTTATCACTAATGTTATGGAAACAGTACCTCTTTGGGGAGTGCTTCATGGTCTTCACAGATCAAAAATACATGAGGTATATCTTCCCCCAGCGGGACCTGAATTTGATGCAGTAGGGATGGATGGCGTTTCTTTAGGACTACTACATTGAAATTTCCTACACCTTAGAAAGAGTATACTAGTGTCCAATCCCTTTATAAGGACATCAGAGAGGTATTTCATTCGAGAATCTGTATATTATTATAAATTTAAGGAGGAGTTGGATGCGCTACACTTGGATGCAACGGTGGTGGTTGAAAGAGGTTGTCTATTCCAAATGGCTGTGAAATACTCTCTATTGTTCTAGGTGAAGGAGTCTCAGTTTGAGGAGTTATATGATGAATTTATGTTTGATCATGTTAGACAGGGTGATGCCCTAGGAGAATTTTTAGAATATGGGAAGAATCAGATGCTGTTTCATGGAAATTTGTTCTTCCCGATGGGAATGTGTGACAGTGTTCTTTGTGAGTTCCACAACTCACCCCTGGTAGTATACCCAAGGGTTTCCATGATGTACCAGGGCTTGGGGGTTAGTTTTGGTGTCTTGGGGTGAAGCGGGGAGTGGAAGAGTTTGTGGAAATGTTCCTCATGTGTCAATAGGTGAAGATTGAACACCACATACCAGGACATTTGTTACAACCATTACATGTCCCCAAGTATAAGTGGGACTAAATCTCAATGGATTTCATCATGGTACTACCCTTAATTCAAGGTGGATTTGATGCTATCGAGGTAGTGGAGGACCATCTGATGAAATAATCTCTCTTCCTATCAATCAAGTAGTCGATTATAGTAGATGCCTTATCACAAAGGTACATCGACAAGGTGGTGTGGTTTCATGGTGTTCTGAGGCCCACAGACTATAATCAAGATACCTAGTTTATCTCACATGTATGGATAGGATTGAAACATGCTTTTGGCACAAAAATATACCTCAGAACTGGTTTCCACCCCCAAATATATGGGTAGACAGAGTGATCCATCTAGACATTGGAGGATATGCTACAGGTATGTGTTTTGGACTTTGGGGGATCATGCGTACGAAACATGTCTCTGGTTGAGTTTTCTCACAACAATAGATAACATGCTTCCATTAGCATGGATCCATTCGAAGCATTATTAGGGAGTCTGTGTCACTCACCCATGTGTTGTTCAGGGATCTAAGAAGTAGTTGTTCTTGGCCCGGAGGTAGTGCAGAGCACAACAGATAAGGTTCAGCTTATACGAGAGACGATGAAATTGAATCTGGAGCAGAAGAATTCATATGCCAATAATAAGAGGAGACCCTTAGAGTTTTATGTTGGGGACCACATATTCTTAAAGGTCTCCCCTCAGTGTGGGTAACAGAGGTTCGGTAGGGGAATTAATATTTCTCCCAGTTTCTTCAGACCCTTCGATGTGTTGTGGGGAGTGGTGAAGTGGATTATTAGCTAGCACTACCACTCTCTCTATTGATGGTTCACAATGTCTTCCATGTTTTTCAGATTCGTTGGTGTCTACATGATGATTCATATCTCCTTGAGTGGGGAAATCTAGAATTCTAGGTCAAGGAGAAGTTTGTGGAGAAACTAGAAAGGGTTGAGGATCATAAAGAGATAGATCTTCATGGGAGAATAATTCCCATGGTTCATGTAATATGGAGGCATGGTGGCCTCTAGGAGAGTACCTAGGAATGGGAGGTACATATGTTCTCCCAGTACCTATAGCTGTTTTGAGTTTTGTTCTATTTTGTTTTTTACTTATTTGTGATGTATTGGATGACCTTGATAACAATGAGATGTATTTTTATGCATGACCTATTAGGTTTTATAATGTTTCATGACATTGGAAAGGGTATGAACTGATCCCTAATTAATACACATTAAATTGGATGCAATTATACCCATGTGGGTGACTCTGTGCCGCCCAAAGTGGATAGTATCTTCACATGGGGGATGGGACTCCCTAATACATATGACAGTATGGTATGACCATTGTATGTTTGTGTGGTTAAATGTGGGAGAAGTGTCCATAGATGTTGAGGAGGTTTACTCAAGACCGGTATATTCCATGTTGTTTTCGGGTACTCATGTATTCTCAAGGATGAGAATAGTTTTAGAGATATATGATTTTATGGTCTGGACCCTCCTCGTACCTTACATTTGAAAATTCTATGTGATGGGGTGTCCTGGTCACCATTAGAGAGTCGGGAGGTTGTGGGTGTTAGTGCAAACGTGTCACCTTGGTGTCACCTATCATTGCCACCGATCGGTCTCACCGATCAGTGCCACCCATCGGTCCCACATATCAACTTCACAGATTAGCTTCAGGTGATCAACATCACCTGATCAGATTTAGCAATCAGCTTCATTGATCTTCTACATAGATCAGTTTCCCTAATCATCTTCACTGATCAGCTTCACATGACCTGCTTCAGGGGTCAGCCCCACCAGTTCCACCCATCAGTCTCACCGATCAGTTTCAGTCGTTGGCCTCATAGATCATTTTCACCCCTCAGTCTCACCGATCTGTTTCACCAATCAGAATCACTGATCATTTTCACCTATCGGTGTCACCGATTGGATTCACCCATCGGCCTCACAGATTTATTTCACCAAATAAGATTCACCTGATCAGTTTCACTAATCAACTTCACCTGACCTATTTCACCCAATCGTTTCACTGATCAGGTTCACCCGATCAGTTACACTAATCATCTTCACATGATTAGCTTAACCCAATCGATTTCACTCAATTAGATTCAATAATTAGCATCTCCTGATAAGCATCACATGAGTAGTTTCACTGATTAGATTTACTGGATCTTCACATCCAATTGGTTTCACTAATCATTCTCACCAATCAGCCACATTGGGTAGTCTGGGATTCCTTCCTCAGTTTTCCCATAACGCCAATTTAATGTCTTGTTAACCTTTTAATGTTTTTATGGACATTTTGAAGACCATAAATGATATCTAAAATCCCCCAAGATATAGGAGTCCCTTGACATACCAAAACATGTGTATCTTTCCTCAGTCTCACTGTTATTCACATAATTTCCAGCTCCTCCACTATTACGTTGGTTTTTTTGTTTAAAATAATCACTTTAACTCATAAATGTTATCCCCAAATCTCTAAGTAGAATTAAAAAATAAAAAATAATTCCATCCTAGGTAACCTCCCAACCATGTGGTGAATCCACAATCAACCTTTAAATCCGTTCAAATATTTCATATCTTGTAACTCCAACATCTCTCCTTTTATCACACATGAATTCTTTCTTATTCTATCCTTGTCTCTAATCCTTTCCTTGGATATTTTGGAGTCGAATTCCAGAAGATAGTGTTGTGCCTATGCTGGCACCGTTCCTAGTCACTTTTGGAATCCTCATAGTTCCTCCACTGGAAGTCGCACATCCGTAGTTCTTGGAGTGAGGAGATTGACATCAATTGTTGATCATCCATTAAGGGATTTTTCAATAGTCTTTATTTACTGTGTATCAAGATAGGTGGGTATGATGAAATTCTTGTGGGAATGGATGAAACAAAACATTAAAGTAGATTATAAATGGTTTTAATGAATTAAGGGGTTTGTTTGATGATGTTGTTGTACTCCATTACCTCTTATTATATGTTGTAAATTTTGCGTGATTATTCCCACTGAATATCGGGGTCATTGGTTTTCCTTTCGTGATCACTAAAGAACCAATATTTTATGGATAATTATATTATTGAATTGTTGAAACAAGGAAAATGATTAATCACGCAAACTCAGTTTATTAAATTGATTCTCAATTAATATGAATCCTTGTGCGGTCACCCAGGTTAACCAAACAGAAACACTAAACTTAACAAAAGGTGTGTTTAAATTTGAAAACTCTCTTGCTATGTTATGGAGATGCATATGGTTGTTAATCATGATGCTTTGGAGTTGAAATTTATGGGGATGGGATCCCCTATTGTCCAGTTTTTTTTTTGGATTATTAGGCCATTTGAGGATGTATGTTTTGTCTTGGTTTGGTTCCAGTACATTGGGGGATCTCATGGATCCATTTTGTTGTTATGACATTACAAGAGAACCAGGTGCGAAGGCTAAAATTGATGTTTGAATATTCATACATTCGTGTCTTATGGATATGCATGTTGGTTTCCTAGGTGTGAAGAATTATTTAAATGGAACCATGTGAATGTAATAACAGGAATGGGTTCCATAGGGAAATTCTTCTAGTGAATGAGTTGTGTTTATTTGTGGTAGTTGTTCTTTTTATGAATGAATAGTAATGAGGGTGTTTGTGTACAATATTATTTTATGGGAAACCATAGGTTGGGATGAGTGTTTTTCTAACACTCCTATTAGTGGCTGGTTATTATCTCCATTTCTTCTACCTTTCCCGAGTAGTCGAAGCCTCTTCGGGTAGGCTATGATGGACTGAGGTCTGTTATTGTCCATGATTCTTTGGGCAGGGTAGTTGGGGCGGTTGTCCAAGGGGTGTGAAGGTGATTTGTTTCCCAAGTGTCATTCGAATGAGACCCAGGTGTCTTCAGTAATGGCAGTTGTTGTTGTTTCCCAGGTTTCTGCTGGCGTGGATGTGTGTTCTTATAATGTCCCAAGTTTCTGTGGGCGGGACGTGTGGTTGTGGTTTTATAGGTGTGTATGGGATGGGTATGGTAATGGTATTGTGTTGAGACTAAAGTGGGAGGTCTAATTTGTAGGATGTCTTCAATAGATATTGGGATGGTAATGCGGGGTTCCCAACCATCAATGTGTTATTACTATTAATTTAATTTACTTGCATTATTTGGGGAGCATGCCTTGCTGAGGTTAGCATGGATAGTTTCCATTTTAGGTAATTTGATTATCACTGCTTTTCATTGGGCGTTAGAATACCTCCCCACATGTGAACAAGAGATTTTGGTTTACCATACTGTTTATACTTGTATACTCACCCTACGTATATAAAACATCTTTTAGGTTTCCCGGAGGACATTGAGGACGGTGCCATACCCTATTATCTCGAACGTCGGGACCGTTGATGTTGTTTCTTTTCATTTCATTTGGTACTTCCCTTGGAAGTTTCCCTTTACCTTTTATAATTTATTCTTAGAACAAGAATATGGGAATGGATGGTCTTTGATTTACTTTTACTTTTAATTTTTGGTTTGTTTTTGATATACTATCTTATCTCTTGATCCTACAAAATAAAATGGGTAATTACTTCTATATTATGTGTGATTCTATTCCCTTGGTGCTAGTACCCACTCCAGGTCCTATTGAAGGTTGGTGTTGGGGGTCATTATCTCTCAATCCACTTAAATAATGAAGAGATTTTCAATCTGCGGAGTCTTCCCTCATCTTGGTGAAGGCTGGTTGTGAAACAACAATATTCAATTTTCTTCCTCTCATTTCAATTTAATACTAATTGTTTATGATAAAATATATCCCCTATGAGGATGGTTCAATAGATGAGGTTTATTCATGGAAATATATGATAAATGGGGGATTTCGGTGGGGCTGTGGGTAAGGCCTTCATAATGGAGGACGAATGTGATAAAGGATTATGACTATTGATGGGGAAAATTTTCACATTTTTATATGATTGAATTTTATGGGATGAATTAGATGGTAGGAATATGTATCATTGAAAAGATTGATGTAGTGGAATAAACATTTCTTGAACTAATCATTTTGGATTTCGAATACTAGACCACATTAAAAGTACTCTATATAGACACATGTCTTATATCCCATGAGTTGAGGTTCTTCTGTTATACAATTATATATATATATATATATGACACACTATGTGATTAATAGTCATATATAATGTATCATGAGACATAGTGGGTAGTGTGTATCCATGTAGAAGTCATGAAATTGTGCTTAACTACATGAATATTTTTCCATTATAAACCATTTAAAAAATAATGACCTTTTTTTAGTGAATTAAATGATATGTAGCCACATAAGTCCCAAACAACAATTATTCCGTTGATACATAATTTAAAAATACAATAGTGAGATGTAATATTTCGAGATTATTGTTTTCCTATAATGTATGGTACTACATAACATGTACTATGATTACATTCTAAGAACAATAATACACGACATATACACTATTGATAATAAATTTATATGTTTAAATAACGATATACATGACTTGTATCATACAAGAGTCAATGTGTATGATGACATCAATTGAATTATGCAGTATTGGTACATGATCGTCCTACCTTTGTGTATTACATGTCATGTACCCTAAAAGAAATCATAATTCACTAACCACATTTATAAATTCATTATACCATTATACATTTGTGTTAGTTCAGTTTATATGTCAAATATATTTCGATAGAACAATAATTAGTAAATAAATTTTACATATCACTTTATAATTAAAGATTATTTAAATGGAATATTATATGTTTTATTTTTTATTTATATATATAAGATGGTGTGTGTAGTTTAATGAGTAGAGTAGGCATGATTTGGGTAACCATTATAGTATCAATTTATATCCTTGAAATATTTAATCCAAATACATTGTGAATTATGAAACGTCGTAGACTGATTCACATTACACACATTGAGGCAGAAGTCTTATATTTGTGTTTTTACCCTCTTAGGTATCATACTCCAATGTATGGAGAAGGTCACAAATTTTATTTAGCACATAAGTTGAATATTTATGTAATATAGTGATGGAATTTCATGTTCATAGAAGCTACCATTATCTAGTTATTTAATATTTCATTTAAATGTTATACTTTATTGTTTTTTATAATCGATAATAAATTCCCTTATTTTCATTGTTTTACCATACCGATAATGATTATTTAGGATTATTTGAATATCCTAACCACATATCTTGTTTTCTGATTTATTTAGTGGAATGAATCTTTTTATATTCAGTCATACCTCTATATAGGCTTCATGAGAACATATATTGTGTCTATTTAGTGGATAAAAAATTCAATAGTGGTCTCTAATGATGTGTAATAGGTTTATATTCAATATTGGTTGTATTTTTTTATGTTGTTTACATAAAATGGATTAAACATACATTTTCTTTTGATATTTGTTCCATAGATTAAATATTTTTTCGTTATAATATTATATTATTGCTTTCATTATTGTCTGTTAAATTAGTGGTGTATTTAAAATTATCATAGGAATGTTTCACTATTGTTCATTAAACTATATAAATCAGTGTTTTCATTGATATATACCTACTTATTAAGAGGTTCATTTTTATTGGATTATAAAATTACCCTTCAATTTACATGACATTCATTCACGGTGCCTATCACTAGACCATATGATATTAAAGATGACATTTTTGTTTCATTCTCATCTTACATCCATCGGGGTGTGTCTATATGGGTTAGTTCATATCAAGATGGTCTCTTAATTCATATATTCCTAGGTATTATGTTTGATGTTATTTTTGAGTTTACTATATTTTTGGGAGAATTTGGAAACTATATTAAAGGGTGATTTATTGTGTTCACAAACTAGTGTAAAAAATATTTTCATGGAAAAATAATGAATATATTCACTTGGACGTTGATTACTAGTTATTTTCCTCATAAATCAGAATAATATTTTAGGGATTAATGTGAACTTATGGACATTATATTATGTATTTTTTGTGTATTAATTCACACTATCCTTCAATTTGGTATGATTCTTGTTATCTATTATTAGGGTTATTCATATAAAAATTTTTATATTACATTATATATAGAAATATCACCATTTTATTTAAGGTGAAATTTATTTCATTCCTATCATCCCCCCTCAATGCCCTAAAAGATTTAGTTATAATACTTTATATCATTGACATGATATGGGTGTTTCCCATACTAATGAAAAAACGATTAAGTCAATAATAAATAAACATGAATAAGATAAAATACATGTATATAGTATCCCCCATTGACTATAATTATAATAATCATTGGTGTAATGTGCTTAATGAGTTCCAGGGTTAATGAAATTCGTGGTTCTTGGGATATATAGTTCCTCATACAAAAGCTGAATCAATTGATTCATAGTGTAGTTTTTTTGTTTAGTGAAAAAACGATTTTGGTTCATTCTGATAATATAGATTCTACTATATTTGGATTTTGGTTTTAATTGTTTACAAAGTACAAAAAAATGACTAATTTTAACAGGTCATAGTGGTAATGCATATTCAATGATGAGTACTATATAGGGACACTTATATAGTGTGAGTTAAGGATATGGGGCATATACTAATAGTTAAAATGAGTGGTTATAATTATTTTTCATGGTTTAAGGAACACCTAAAGTATTTTTAGGTTATAATTAGTGATATTTATGGTGCCAATAAAATATTTTAGTGAATCATTCAGTGAGCACTTTTTGTTGGGTCCTTACAACATCCTATTCCCACTCGTTCAGATTATTTTTCATGATTTCTTGACTGTTAATTTTTTATTTAATTATTTTCTAGTTTTCATAGGAATATAATTGGAGGAATATAAAAAATGAAAAAAAATACATGTATTCATCATCATAGGTACCCATATTTAGAATCCCAATCATGTAAGTTATATGTTGAGAGATCCATGGATGGTTTTTCCAGATCATGAAATCAATATTTTTTTATGGTGGGATAGTGGAATACAATAGAATTTCTTTCCACAATATAATAATTATGGGATATCTATATTAATATAGTTGATTGACCCTTCAATAACGTTTGTGTTGATACAATGCACAAAACATGGGGAAAAATGAAATTCCCAACAGTTTTTATATAGGAGGAGTTAGTGGTGTAATAAGAGATTTAGGTAGAAAATAATAAGGTCCACTCACATTAAAAAACTCATTAATAAAACCATGATATGAATAAAATGATATTGTTTATTGAAAAGTAAAAATGGTTGGAAGAATTGGATTTTTGTAAGTGGTTCATGAAATGGGTTGAGGTACTATGTGAATATTCATTATTTTAACACTCATACCCATTAAGTTTGATGTGATATATTAATTTCATATTATATTTTTTTTTGTGAAAGATATTATATTAATTCTCATATATTTCCATCAACATATAGATACACATACTACTAGGAATCAATCACTCTCCCTCTCTCTCATATTTTCCATTGGTGCGAGTTATGCTCAATAGATCGAATTTTTAGCGGGACCTTATCATGATGAATATGATATCTTATGATGTTGTAATAGACAGAGAAATGTTGTCATCATTATTATCTCTAATAGAATACTATTGACATAGTTCTATATTAAATTTGTACAATTGTACAACGTTAACCATAAATATTTTATGGAACCCTCATATTTGATGAGTAGAGACAATACACATGATATTTAACCTTATTAACCATAATTGTTGTCATTTTACAGTGTTAAAATTCTAATATTGAGGGGTATTTTCATACATTTGTATACGAATTTATTGATGTTTTCCTAGAGGATTTCATTGGTTTCATCTTCATTAAGTTACTGGTTTTTATTATAAACCTGAACCGTGGATGAAATAATATCATCAAAAACCTAAAAATATCCCTATATCAACTTTGGGATTTGTAGAATTTGGAAAAAGATATTATCAGTAAATGATTTGTGAAACAGATTTCTTCCACGTTTGTTGATCCAATTTTCTTTTCCAAGAATAATACTGAATGTTTAATTCCATACAAAGACTATTTAACTATTTATAAAAAGGCATTGTATAAAAAACATATATGAATTAACGGTACCTTTTACCAACTAAAAGGAGTTATGTGATTCTCAATGATTGATATCAGGCATGGTTATTGACATTATTGGGTTTAGAAGAATGACATATTGATTATAGTGTTCATCGTTCTCTCTAACCCCTTTAAATTCATAGAAATTCTAGATGGGGTTAAAAACTACACAACTATATCCATAGTACATATGATCAAAATTTTACAACCATATATGGAAATATTCATATATATTATAATTTATCACATCCTAGTATTTTCTTGGTTAGTGGAGAAGTTGATCAAGCATTTATGGATAATTTTGGTGTTTATTTATGAGAATAAAAACTATCTATAGTTTTTGAAGTGAATGTTATGGATATATAATTTTCATTTTAATGGAATATCATTTCAAAAGGTCTTTTTTATATTGATCCCAAGAATTTTTTAGTTGTGATGGTGTGGGTTATAATGAATATGGTATTTTAGAATAAATATTTCCTTGGATTTTTGGGATTCTATAGGTGTCCAATTAAAAAAACATTTATATTAAATAATCTATGATGGTTTATACACAAAATGGTAATCCTTATACTTAGTCATAGAAATTTAATATAGTTTTAATATTGGTGAAGAATATGTCGACATGTTTCAATGTTTTTATATTTCAAGAGAAATAAATTTACAATGATACATATAAAAAAATATTTCCATTATTAGTGGTTTTTATATATCTAAATGAAAATTAATTTTTTTGGGTTCTGGTATGATGCATAATATGAGAAGAAATATTTTCCTCATGAGATAGAGCTTGGTTTTGTATTGAAGTTTCAAATACATTATCATCATAGTTCATAATTATTTATATTATTGTATTATATGTTCCTATGATATGTATTATTATTTATAGTCCCCAATTTTATATAGTAGAAATCATAAGAGTACTATAATGACTAGGAAATTGAGATATACTATATTGAGGTTAAGGGAACAATTTTTTCTCATTCTCGCAACATTGTATTTAATTTTATACTTACGTTGGACATTAATGTGTTTTTAGACACTTTCTTGTATGATTAGTCAAATAAAAGATATATATGCCAATACTTCATCATTCTGGGATTTCCCTTACTTGTTTTTATAGAATAAAGGAGTCCGATCATTGATATATTTATTGGGATATGCTATTGGAATATATTTTAACTAAATATTTTGAAGATGTGTTTTTTGACTGCGTAGGAAACATTATAAACATTTAATGGTGGATATGAGTTCATAAATCAATGAAGGATGATGTCTTGATATTTTTTATTCCCCACCTATAGAAGAATATCACATTGAAATAAATATTTAATGAGATTTCAATTATCATATTGGTTTCTAGACAATAAGCTATATGTTGTTGAGTTTATCTTTCAGTGCCACCCCATTCAGTAGACAATGGATTATAAGAAAATTGCTCCCATATTTAGCCAAAAAACGGGGGATTCATAATGGGATAAGATTATTATTTTTAATGATATTTTTATTAAGTTTTCTTGTCTAGGGTTTCATGGCACATAGCAGAGAGTCCTGTTCCATGACTCCCTAGTACATCCTCCAAACGACCAGGGGTTGGCGACTAGCACCATGTAAGAATATCACCAAAAGGGAGGAATTTCATATGTACCTATATAAATTCACACATCTACAAGCCCACAATTGATGAAATGGAAAAAACCACACCATGGATCAGAATGCATGCATATAACTAAATCCAACAACTAGAGTACAATAGAATGTAACGTGCAGAATGTAAACTATTCCAGAAAAAAATCCCACCAAAATTAATGAAACTTAAAAATACATAGTCCATCTTGTAAACATGAAATAGGTATTAGGACTGTTACTCATCACTGAAAGAACACCTCATCCTGTAGGGAAACTCACAAAACTCTCTCTGGTCCTGGTCCGCCTTGGACTCTACAAAAATGGCGTTAATATTCATAAGACACACAATGTGTGTGAAAATATCAAACACGGGTTACTATAAAAATACTCATTAGAGGACCATGAAAACCAAAATACAACACAAAAGTAAAGGTATGTTCATTTCTATATAGTATATGTCTTCATAACATATACCAATAAAAATATCAAGATATAAAAAAAACCAAGACCCATAATCTGGAGGTAAGTCACAAAGATTCACATACCCGCGACAGGGATTCAGTCTAAAGATTCCATGAGGTACTCATCAAGGAGAAATAACTCCACTTGTCTGATATCTCAGATATCATTTGTTTGATATGTACTATTCATCATGAAGGGACACAAGATAGAGTTATATACACTAAAAAATATGAATAAAGAACTTATACACTCATTTAGGGATAAATTACTCCTAAGAGGGAAAAGATCATGATACAGGGATGAAGATCACAGTGAGGGCCTTGGATTATACCACGATACATTTGGATTCACCTGCTAACTAAGGAATCTAATTCCTATAGGATTGGTCACATCGATACCTGACTCTACTTATGGAAAATAATGGGTAGTGTATCTCACTCCGGGCCTCTGGGAGGGACTACAAATCTATCAAGAAAATCCTACTAAAGGGATTATTCTTCTGTGAATGGAAACAATACCTCAGTTTCAAGGGAATGTGAAAATGGGGACTAACCCAAATGAGGCATGTCCATGGAATGGTGGACAGTGAGATAAATCCATTTATAAGAGATTATATAGTTTGTAGAAAGGTCACACACCATGACCAATGACATTGGGTACATACCATGTGCAACGACCTGAGTTAGAAGACATATTAGGTATAATGTTAAAAAACAACATTTAGTAACAATCCCCTATCTTGTCCCAAAATTGTAGGTCCTCTCCTTGTATAATGTTAATTCTTCCATACATGGCTTCAACATGGGTATTTCATCACGTGTACGAGTATACGGGGTATCCCATATAGTCGTCCTAGTTTGTCCATGTGGTGGAGTACATGTCATGTACTCCACCACGTTTCACTATACAATCTATCATAAATATTGAGTCCCGCATAAGGAGCCAAACACAATGTGATTGTTTTCACACACCGTTTCTTCGCTTCTCAGTTCATGAAACCCTAAAAGCCACAGTTCCGGCCCCACACACTATGTTCTTCATTCAACACATGATATTCTTCGAGATATTCGAAAATCATTGTTCTTACCACACATGCCTCTTGTGAACATTGATCCATTTGTCCAATCAATCTATCTCCTAAAAAATAATTATCTTGGGTCTTCCCATCTTAGAAATGACTATTTTATTTGTTTGGAGAAAAAAATTGTCTAAAAAATATATTGCGATCATCCATTCAAAATATGTTTGAAGAAAGATTTCTTCTGATCTGGGTCAATATTTCTTCCACCATAATCATGGCACCAACACAGGTTTGTCGTTATGATAGATCTCTAGTTTCGGATCATTGTGTTTTGAGACGTACACACAATGATCTGTTTTTCATATCCCCATGATTAACATGAAGAACGTGCGGGTCCAATGGGAGAATAAATCAAAATAGTGAATCGAGGAACGATCACATTCCATCATTCATCATGTTGTTGATCATCCCCCTTTAGAATTTCAATATAGTTAAAAAAAAGTATGAATCAAACAAAACAATGATCAATTCCCCAAAATAATCCCTATTATACACCCTCCAACAAGAACGAATGATCTGAGGGTCATCTTATTCATGGGTTGATCCATATTTTTTGTTTAGTCAAAGAACAGGGAATAAAGAAATAAAAAAACCCCTACCTTGATCGTCGATGAATAGGTAGAGTGGTCATCATTCTGGATTCGATATCATTGTACAACAATCAACGTATCATCTCTAGTCATTTTTTTGTCAAGATTCCTTCAAGGATGGCTCCTCTGTAAAAAATCAGAGCCTCTAAGGAAACTTTTCTTGGGTTATGAACCTAAACCTAGTAATTTTTGATATTTAAAACAAACAAACTTGTAGTTGAAATAATTAAAATGTTTAAAATAAAAATATTTATTATTTTATTTTATTTACATTAAAATTTCTAGAAATTAACATGTGTTTATGAACCACTGCAATTGATATTTGGCCCCACCTATGGTAAAGTTTCTTCCTTAAACAAAATATTCCCCTCAAATATTTGATCCCTAAACCCTTTTAAAATTTATTCCACTTTTTTAGGAAAAACCACACATTTGTGATACTCAAATGTTTAATTTATTTCATAAATTTATTATGTGAACTCTAGACCACAAAATCACATTCCGTCACAAATACTAGTCTCTAGTTAATTAAATATAATATTCAATACTAATTCATGGAAAATATCAGACATTACATTTTCCCATCCTAAGTAATTTACATCCTGGAAATCCAAAAAGGCTACTAAATAAGATGTTGGTATTGTGTAAAAATCTAAGCCTCCCACTACAACTTGATAACATAGATGTTCCTGTGATTCCACATGACTTGCACCAAAGGAATTTCTCATTGATGAAGGATCCTATCAAATCAATCATTTATCTCCATTGGGAAATCTGCTAATTTGGCTCCTTCTTCGATTTTCATATCTCCATATTCTATGTTAATCGATGGGTCATGCACTTACCTCCCCATATAAGACACATGAAAGACATCATGTACCCAGTACAACTATGTTGGAATATCCCTACAGTACGCCACCGTGCCAACTCTATGTAGTATCTCAAAATGGATGATGTACCTCAGAGGCAACATGTAATCCTATCAAAATCTCTAAAACCCTCATCGTTGTGATACCAAAACAATGATATGGTCTCCCTATTCCCATGCCATAGGTGTCTTCCTTCTGTCATCATAAGAATTATTCCATTTTTATGCAGTCTTCATCAACTCCTATATGATCTATACCTTTTTAGTGGATCCATTCACCATCTCTTGATACATGAGTTCTAGATATCCTGGGACGTTCAATCAATGTTTTTACTAGAAGGGTGGCCCATATAAATCCTCATATGGTGCAATACCGATAGTATATTTATATCTATTGTTGTATGCAAACTCTGTTATTGGTATGTATTCCTCCCAACTGTGACCAAAGCACAAGATACAATCCCATAACATATCATGTATAACATGAATAGTTGTCGCATTTTGACCAATGGTTTTTGGATGGAATGATATTATCATGCATAGATGGGTCCTAAATGCCTCTTGTATTCTCTTCCAAAATTGTCATTTTAAATGTTCATCCTAATATTTTACTTTCATTAAAGTGACTCCATGAATCTGAACTATATCGTGCATGTAGAAGCATCCCAAGATCAATACAGAACTCTGATCCCTAATAGCTAGAATGTGGTCCGACTTGGGGAGTCATTGAATGATCACCAGGATGAAATTGTGTCCCTTGGATGTTCATGGTAAGACCAGCATAGATTCCATCTATATTTCGTCCCACTACTACTCCAGAACTTATAGTGGGTGATCTTACCCCATTAGAACATGGTGCTCAAACTTCACCTGATGGCATGTAAGGAAACGAGAAAATAACTCTCCTAATGCATTATTTATCATGGGTCCACCCAAAATGAAGTCGAAGTTCCTAGTATAATTTTTCCATTCATGGATGTACCTACAAGGGGGATATAAAAAACACCCTCAGAACCTCCTCCTGAAATTCCACTTGCACCACTATGCATCCTCTGAAAATTATAACATGATCCACCTTGATAATATCCATTCGGAGCTTTTCTTATTGATATCTTGGAATGTAATGTCTCACAGTCGAAATCCCCATGTTTTTTCTCCCAAACACGTACCAGGGGTGGTGGGGTAACAACCATGTATAAGAGATAAGTTTCTTCCTCCATAACTACTAATGATAACAGTATAGTGGAAAACTGTGCACACGCCTCAATCAACAGTTGAGAACTCTATATCCGATTGAGAGAATCAACAAATAAATTTTCATTCCAAGGATTATAGACGATCATAATTTGGTAATAAAATAGTAACTCTAGCAAACTTTTATTCCTCAGATTCATATCCTTTTCTGGGATGATTTACTTGAGGGTCTTGTGGTCAGTGTCGATTATAATCTTTTTTCCAATTAGGTAATGTCACCACATCTTCACTGTGATGACTACCGTGGCCAACTCAGAATCTTGATTCATGTAGTTCCTCTAACATGATAATTGATAGAACAAAACATAAGCAATAACCACCAATGTCTACATCATGGCACAACCAGGACTGATACATAATGTGTCGTAGAAAAATATGTATTTGACACCATATTTTAGAAATATGAAGATTTGTTATCTTTCCAATATCTATCTCAGCTGTTGGAAATTTTACTGACAAATCTCCATCTATATGAATGTATTCCCCTTATGGTTCTTGGATTTCATTAGTTATGATATTTGGGAGAAATCATGTATAAGTATTAGGTAGTATCCTGCCATCCTGAGGATTATCTACACCTCTATCACAATCCAAGGTGACTCCCACGCTAACAACTCCCCAACCATTGCTGGGTCCACATCTACTCCATCGCATAGATAAAATTTCTAATAAAGTGGACCACATTATTTCAGAATAGGGACTTTGATATATTCCCATAATCATAGTTGACTCGATGTACATCTAGAAACATCAATTGGTGCCTCGTGTTCTTCTCCTCTGACACCGAGTAGACAAGGATGTCATTGATGAAGACCACTACTATCTGGTCTATGTACAACAGAACCATCTCGTTAATAAGTCCCAGGAATATATTAGGGGAGTTATTCATGCCAATATAGGTCATTATGTACTCATGCTGACCATAGAATAATATGAAGTCCATCTTCAGTATATACTTATCTCTTACACTTTAGTGGTGGTAACTTGATTGATGGTAAATTTTAGAGAACTAGTGTTCCTTTATCAACTGATTTAAGAGGTTATTTATCTTCATAATTGGTTAATTCTTCATCACTGTTGCCTGATTGAGGAACCAGTAATCCACGAATATCCTTCATACTACTATATTAATTCTTAGAAAGAACAACTAGGAAACCAAGCGTGAGACCTGTTTTCATACAAATCCCTTCCTCTTCAAATCCATCATCTGAACCATAAACTTGAAAATATCTATTGTATCTTTCTGATAGGACAATGAGGATATTAGTGTCTTCTGATCATTTATGTCGATTCCAAAGTTGAATTTCTATTTGGGAGGTTTTCATGGAACAAATTTCGGAAAGACTTCATCAGACTCCACCACTACTATTGGGAATAGAAATATCACATCATATGTATTTCTGAGGGTAAGGCTATCCAACTCCATAGTGTTTGTATTCACCCTCATGAACATGATCCCATAATGTGCTACATGGGTTTCCTATTTACGAAAATGGAAAACCTCACTCCATCCATACGGACACAAAACACTCTTCACGTGGAGCGGTCTATCTAGGAATGCAATGATCCTAACCAATCCATACCGAGAATGACATTGTCTGTCCTTGATGCTGAAACCACATGGTTCTAAGTGAATCTCTAACCTGCAAGTGTAAGATAACATTGTCAGCAAAGAAATGTGATCATCTTTTCACCTCTAATAGGTGTCTCTAAGCGTCAGGATTAAGTCGACAGCTCCACAAGATTCTAAAGGTTTCATGCAAGACATGTTCCGGGGAAAAAATGACTAGAACCTATTTATATAAGATGAAAATATAATGTTGAAAATACATATATCATACATCATATCAACACAAATTACATGGGTATGAAACATTGACTACTTGTAGCTACCCCGACCCATATCACCCAACTCTGTGAGCATTGTTCAGAACTCTTAGGGGTGGTGGAGGAAGTAGTTTAAAGCTACTTCCACCACTTAATGAACTCCCTAAACATTTACCATGTCTATCGCCGGGTGAGTCAACCTAATACACTCTTTTCCAATCCCAAAATGTTATATACACTACCTCACTGTCTACAATTTTACGGGTTTGTAAATCTCTAGCATGATGTCCCCTACCCTCGCAAGAGTATAATAACCTCTCCCTTGGCTAACTAGATCCATCCTAAGAGCTATAGTATACATATCACATTTCATGGGTACTCCGGTGATGTCTCCCATGTCATGATCCCTATTCTTGACATAAGATCCCAACTGTAGAGGCATTTACACCTATCTGCCTACTACTGACTGCCACTGGATGACTCCGCTAATCCAATGAGCTATTTTCCACCAATGGTCTCTTGAGAAATCTGACATTAGTATAAATTATTACAGGTACTACAATAACTCACATGTCTTATCATAGTCCCTTCTCGATGTTTCGTGCTCTGATGTACTCATCCCTGACCATATCCATCGATTACTGGGTGTGGTTGGAAAAGCACAATGATTAGTCACACAATATTAAAACTCTCTTCTGGAGATAAATAATATCTTATATATGGAATTATCTTATCATAATTGGAGAGAATTTCTCCTTAATGGGTCACTCAAACACATTCCATTAAAAGGTCTCCACGTTTATAGTATACAAGGTGAAACATCACCATCATCCCTCCAAATCTTGAAGAAGGGTTAGTCCTATTATCACCATCTGGCCCTCTAGTGTTCTTACTTGAATGAAAATTCAGTTCACATCCTCATGCATGTTGAAAACTATATGAGGGTTGGAATCACCTTAGAACCTAAGGGGTCTCTATCTATAAAAAAATGGACCACACTCATCCTTTTCTCCATATCTGTTGGTACTACAAGTACAAGGTGCTGATCCAATTGTGGTGGTATAATAGGAGAACCCCCTTGAGGTTGCTTCCAAGGAACCTGTCTCTAAACTCATTCCTCATCATTGAGGGGTCATTCTCATGATCGAAATATTGAATCATAGCGAGTATGCATCATGGATTTATCATATAAGAAACAAGATGTACCACTATTAAGGATTATATCTAGATAGCTGACACTAAAGGACATTGATAACACAAACCATTCTAATATGATACATGTACAACTTTTTTGATTCCCTAAAACTAGTGTCCTCATGCACTGACGTGAAATGTACTTTATTAGACTCCTGGTGTAAGGATACATCAGCCGCCATTTCAAACACAAGAGTCCCTAGACTAAATTCTAGGCTCAAAAAACTTAACACTACTTCCCCAAACCAATATCACACATTGTTGGTACATAGGTAGAATTGACCACCACTAATACCACTCTATAATTACCTATTCCAGTGGGGCCCGTGTTGTGACTCCTCTAACCCAACTCTAATATTCCAGTGGATGGTTTCTATCACCGAGTAGGTAAAACACTAACATGGGAGGCATTTCCCATGTACCTACACACACACAACTCCCAGCCCACAAATGATGAAATGAAAAAAAACCCACCATGGAACCAAATTCATACATACAAAAAACCCCCACTAACAAAGTACAACAAAAAGTAATTTGAGGAATGTAAGTTGGGCCATAATACTAGCCCACAAAAATTATAGAGTTTGAAAACTAAAAAGTTCAATCTATAAATAAGAAATATGTACTAGGACAGCTGATCGTCCCCGATGGAAAACTTCTTCATAATGGGAAAATCACAATGCTCTATTCAGTCATGTTATGCCTTAGACTCTATACAAATCCCTCTCAAATACAGAAGATGTGACACATGTGAGTAATGCCTGTGAAAAGGTGACTATAAAAATAATCAGTAGAGGACCCTGAAAACCACAAAAAACAAACAAGAAAAGACACTGTCATCTCTACATAGTATATGTCTATAGAACATATAACAAGATAAATTTCCAAATATACTTGAAACCTAGAACTATAATAATGATGAAACTTACAAACACTTATATACCCATTCTAGGAATCCGGTCAAAAGATTCCACTAAGAACTCCTTCGTGATAACTCACTCCATGAGAATGATAGATCTGATGACATCCATTCTAGAAGAAAAATAAATTAATAATTTTCCTGACAAAGAGTTATATACGCTAGAAGATCTGATGAGATAACATCTACAATAATTCCATGAGAACACACCCATGAGTGGGGAATGATCCTAATACAAAAATGAGGACCACTGCTAAAGGCCTTGGCATATCCATGACTAATCTAGATTCACCAGCTATGTATTGGATCAATGTTCTATTGGATCGGTCACATCGTCACCTGACTCGATCTAGGGCCAAGAATGGTTAGTGGATCTTGCATTGGTCCCCTCAGAATGACATTGACAATATCTAGAATATCCTTATGAAGGAATCATACTTATTTAGTGGAAAAAATATCTGATTATTAGGGTAATGAAGAATAGGGAATTAAACTCAATGAATCTTTTCAATGGAACAGTGGGCAAGGAGATCAATCCATGTATAAGAGTATACATGGTGTGTAGAAGGGTCACATGTCGTGTCCCTTAACATTTCTTACACCTCATGTGCAATGTATAGAGTATGAATACATGTCATGTTAAAAGTGAATTCAGGTTGTGTAGTATCATTCAAATGTTGTGTCGGATTATCCAGTGTTTGTTCCATGTATAATAGTTGTGGGCTTGTACATGGAATCAACCAGTGTATGCCCACTGATGTAATGATACATGCGTTGACCCCTACAATCGAATTGGACTAGCTGTGTGAGTACATGCCTTGTACTCCACCATGTTTATGTGTGTCACTGAGATACATAGAGAATCCCATGTTTGTAACCACATTCTATTTGACAATTTTGACTTGTTTTTTTCATCTCTTCATGCATCGCGAAACCATAGCCACTATAGGGACATCCTCACATGTTTTGTTCTTCATAGAACATTTTTGATTTCTATACAATTTTCATGAATCACTGTCCTTCCTCCAAACACCTCTATAAATCATACATCCTTGGATAATTCCACTAAATATCCCCAAATATGAATATCCTATTTTTACACATAATGGAAATGCCGATTCAACAAGTTTCATGTGTCCGATTGGCATCAAAAAACATGTTGTGGTCATCCCCATGAAGAATGGTTGTAGATTGATTTATTATGATATTGGTTGATTCATTTTTATACATCTTTGTATCACATTCTCTAGGTTACCATAATATTGGATCTCTAGTTTTGGAAAATTTATTTTTGATATGGACACACAACAATATGTTGTTCATATCCCCATGAAGAATGTGAATAATATGCGATTTTAAGGGGAGATGAAATCAAAATACAAAATCAAGGAACAATACACTTCCATCATTAATCATGAAATTGGTCCTCTCTCATTATAAGCATCAAAAAAATCAAATAAATATTTAAATAAAATCAATCAGGGATCAATTCCCCAAAATAAACCCTACAAAAGACCCTCCCAAAAGAATGAATGATCTTCATCTCAACTTGTTTGTGGGTCGATCTGAGCTCATTGATTAATAAAAGAATAGGGAAAATATCTGAACAAAAACCCTTACATGGATCATGGATGTTGGGGGAGAGCGGTTATCATATGTTATTCGATCTTTCTATGCAACGATCCATGTTTCATTTCCCAACATCATTCATCAAAATTCCTCCATAGAAGGATCAACACCAAAACTCTAGAACATCCAAGAGATGTTTTTCTGAGTTTTGAGCCTATCCCTGGGCTCCTGTTTGTTTAAAAGAAAGAAACGTGTCATTGAATTAATTAAAACTTTTAAATAAAAAAATTTAATTTAATTTATTTCCATTAGAATGTCAAAAAAATAAATTTTACTGCTGCCATACGACATTCTATGTGAGGCCCCACCGAAGGTAATGATTCTACATTGAATGTAACAGTGCACTAGGTTTTTTGATTTAGGATCCCGTTTAAAATTTCTTTCATATTTCAGGAAAAATTCTCCCCAAACCTAGGTAAAATTTTAATTTATTTTAAAATTTTATTTCCGTCACACCGAGCCTCAAAATTTGATGCCATTACAATGCTTGGTTTCAAATTATTTTCATATATATTTAAAACTATAACAAGGAAGTAATAGGACATTACATGAAAAATGGTTATGATATTCTCTAAGTGATAGTTGATTGGAATACTATTTAAAATATCTTTCAATACATTTGGGAGAATAATTAAATTGGGTACCTAATTCATCCAAAAAAATGATATTATATGATTGTATGGAGGTTCCCATGAATTTTATCTCGAATCATGATAGTAAATTGAAATTTGTTATGTGGTGGAGTTTGTATGTGTATTCTAGGAAAAAAATATTGTTTATTATTACATATTCCATGATATATATTGACAAAATATTGGGAATGTAAAAAATAGATTGTCAAAAATCATTCTCAACCCCCCTACATATCAGTGCTTTTTTAGTGGCTCGTATCACTCAGTGCTTCACTCTATGGGTAGTCTCTATGGAGAATTCGGTATGTCATCCTCAAAATAATTCATCTCCTCCTCCGTCCTCATGCATTGCATTGGCGGAAAAAAAACCAGATTAATTAAATAATCCATTGGTTGTTTCTTAAATGAATCACTATAGAGTGTGAAACAGATCAAAGTCCAAATCCAATATATACTATTCAAAATGCCCTATCCCATGCCGCTGATCATTAGGGGAAAATTCCAGATGATTCCCTTTCGGTTGATCTCGTTCCTCAAATGGAATTCTTTTTGGATCATAACCCCTGTTAAAATTGATTACACCACCATTGTGTTTAAAAATAATGATATTAACCCTATTGCTTTGATAAAGTATAAACAAATATCATCCAAGATTGTTTATTGATCACATAAAATTGTTATTCAAAAATACATGTAGGGGAATCATCCGAACATTCTAATCTATTTGTTTGGGAATCACAACATCATAGTGGAGTTGATAGCTTTGTCAGATCACTTTATATCTACTATAATCACATCATGTGAGCACTATTTTTTCAATTATTTTGTCTTTAAAAATTGTGATTATCAGTCCTACAATTCTATATGTAATGATTTGGGTTCCTTTAATGTAGTGTAGTTAACATGGGTTTTTGTCGAGGATATCAACAATATGAAGGATCCGAATAAGGAAAAAGGAGGATGATACTTTCCCCTAAGGGATAATAATGATTTTGTCTCTTTTATGGAATTAAATGGGCCTATGGGAATAGGCTACATGGGTGATTAGTTTAATGGGTGTAATTAATAGAAATGTGTTAATTAGATTTGGTTCTCTTTGGATTGTTGAGTTTCAAATTATCAATACATTTCCTCATATACAAAAATTTTGTTATCACATAGTGCATGTATTTTATATGATCATTATCCAATACACATTATATTGAAATAAATAATCTATATAGGTGATCATATTGGTTATTCTATGCATTGGGTAGATGATATATATTACCATCATATGGAATGGGTTTCATGGAACATACCTTCAAATGGACAATCTTGGGTGGACCCACACAATAAGCATCAATGTCAAATTGGTGACATGTTTACATTGATACATAAAAAATACCCAATATCAATAGGCTTTGAGATGATTATTAAAGATATTGATTGACATGAAGAGATTCTAGGTAATTACAAGAGTTATTCTTAATTTATATATATTTCTACTCTTAAGAACACCTTAGCGAACATGATTTTAATGAAAGAATGACTAGCACATGAAAATTAAAGGATAAAATAGTTTCAGAAATTATACCACAATTTGGGATACATCCATGCATAAATCAAACAATGGAGAATCAAGAGTCCTAATATAATTTTGGATGATCTATGTTTTATTGATGATCCAAATGGGGGGAGAATAGAGGATGATTTCTTCCAATCAATTCTCTCGACCCCACCCTGACCTATGAATAAGATGCATGAAGAGGCTAGAAAATATTATTGGTGATATAACATTTGTGGAGCATGAAGAAAAACTTTTAGTATCAGGAGGCCATTAGGTATGATTCATATATTAGAGAAGGTGTTTGGATTTGATACCGAGAAAGTAAAGCCAGTCCAGATAGTTTTCCTCGGAATTTTTACAATGACATAAGGGACATGGAAATGAGTGATCTTGTGAATGAATTGTTATATTTCTTACATGGATCAGTCCTTCCTTAGGAATCATGTGATAAAATTATGGTTATGATTCCAATAGATAAGGATAAATAATCCCTTTAGTACTATAATCCAATTGGTTTTGTGTAATTTCTCAGATAATGTGTTTCAACGTATTCATTGGCACCATAAAAAACGTCCATATAATTCACCAAATTCTGAGAGACATGTCAATGGAGTAGTGCTCCTTCCACAGGATTCAATTTGAATAGTCTTGGGGCTCGAATGAAGTTATAGATCAGATGTTGTGGTCGTTTGAAGGTAGACTATTTGGAATGTCCATCTGGGATTATTTTGGGGAAAAATATAGATTTTTTTGAAAAAAAATGGAATCATGCATGAAATAAAGGAATCTTTCATGCTACCCATTGAGTAAACATATTATGAGCCAAATGGGACGTCAAACACCCCTTTTCACATGAATCCACTATAGGACATTTGGGAAAACCCCTAGCATGCTCATAATTTTATGTGCATAGTCTCCCAAGGTTTCTCATATATGTACAAGTGAACCCACTAATTCTAGGAGGCCCTCGAGAGGACAGCTGCAGCCCTGATGTGCTTATGTCCATATCCTCCACGCATGTGTGCAATAATCTACATATTTCACAAACAAAATCACTTTTGCATGAAAATTTTCCAATACACCCCATATTTCCCCCAAAATATAAAATTTTGTGCACAAAGGAGCCATTGGGAACAATTCTGCAGGCACTAGTGCAGCCCCTCGCATGTTGCATGCCAAACAACTATTGCGTGCAATCCTTCTTGTATTGTACACAAACCTTCCCTATTGCACGCAATCCTTCTTTATTGTGCGCAACACATCCAACACGCATGAAATACTTCAATATTTCGCACCACAGTTCCACGGTTCCCAATCATTCCCACTACTATTCCACACATAGGAATCTTACACGTATCCAATAATGTGTGTTTCCTTTCTTACGCACAACAGTGCGTAGGCCTGCACCCCTGAACTCTTACTTAGGGACACTGCATGGTTATATTCCTAGACCTCCATGTTTCTCCCTTCGCTACCGCCATTACCCACATAAACAATGGAGTGTCGCACAATGAACTATTCAGGCTGGGACATTTTTATTTTCTATTACACCCTTATGCTCACCTACCATCCACCTATGAAATACAATGATTTTAGATATTCTTATGCACCTCATTAAATGAATTCAGTATATATATTCTTCTTTGTCCCTTTCCCATGTCACGAGGTGATAATATCATCCTCAATTCCATGACTACATTGAGTTGAACGACTCCTCAAGAAACTCATCCAAACCCCGTCACATGGCTTCTATACTAGGTTGAACTTGAAAGGGCCACCCTTGCGTATGTACAAACACCAGAAATTTCTAGGCGCCTTATACTCAATAGTCCTCTCAACATGACTATAAACTTTATTAAACCATGTATAAAGAATATAGGTTCCCTCTTGTTCCAAATAAAATATGCCTTATGTGTCAAGCATAAGATTCCAACAGTCCTCTCTACATGACTATAAACTATAGTACACCCTATATGATGAATACATGACACCTCTTTTCCCAAACAAGAGATGCCCTTTGTGATAAGCTTAAGATTCCAATAGCCCTCTCTAAATGTCTATTAGCTATAACACAATATTTGTGACAAACATAGGATGTCTCTTGCTCCAAACAATAGATTCTTTCTGCTCTGAGAATACAATGCCAATATTTCTATCTATAGGACTATAAACAGTATTACACCCTATATGAAAAATATATTATTCATATTTCTCCAAACAAGATATTCCTTATGAACCAAAAAAAATATTCCAATAGTACTCACTACATGACATTAAATAGTAGTATTACCTATCATTCAATAATAGGATGCCACTTCTTCCAAATAAGATATGGATTATGTGACAATCGAAAGATACATCATGACAGGATTACAATGGAATAATTCAAAAAGAGTTGGAATCCATTTGAAAATTACATCACTCCACCTCAAGCTTTTGGAGTCATTCATTCGGATATTCATCCTCTTTCATTTCTGAAGTGACCCCTAAATGTACTAGTCCCAAGCCGCATCGTCTCACCTACTCTTCTAGGCCACCATTCCGAAATACGTAGGATGAATATTCGAGTCAGGTCCAATGTTTCGAACATGGAAAATAGTCAACCCTCAATTTTTTGTCCCCTTTTCTAGATTTCATAATATGGATAATGTGTTTTAAAAATATTAAATGGTTATACACCATCGTAATTCCACCCTCATTGTGCTCCTAATGTCGTGCACATGATTCACACATTTAATATCCCCTTTTTTCTGATTGATTCCAACACCCTTGGCATTATCCATCTAGTTCACTAAAGAATTGATGTAGGCCTAAATTATATGCCTCAACCCACCATAGAGTTGGGATTACCTCATGAATAGACAAGAGGAATACACCATTGTTGCATCTATTCATAATCTGCATTCGCCACCACCACTCCCTAGCAGCAAATGGGATGCTTCAATGGATATAACCCATTCACCATTAATGCTCCATAGTGGCATAGTGGATGATTATATATGTAAGCCCCATCATCCATTTATTCTTCATAGCGGCACATGATCTCATTCCTTGATTAATCCCCATTCACTATTACCACACCACAGCGACACCTTGGGTAGTTTCCTAGTGTAAGCCTCATTCATCACCCTTCGTGTCTACACCTTTTCATCATGATTGGAATGTATGATGATTATTATTATTTATCACACTGAGAATGACTCATGTGACATTAGTGTAAATAGTCACCATTTTACTCTCTTAGGTCTACCTTAGCATTTCAGCCACAAGACCACCCCCGCTGTTAAAAACAATGAGGTCTTTGATTATTCATCATTCATGGAAAGGTACATAAGAAGACTACATGAGGTTCAAGCCCATCATCCATTGGTCCTGACCCTTTCACATTTTATAACTGTCATCCCACATGACATTAAACTGTATCCCCTTCTAAACTACTTGAACTTTGATCCTTTCCATTCAACAGAAGGTACATAGGAAGCCCCCTAAGGTTCAAGCCCATCATCAGTTTGTTCCGACCCCTTCATGTAGGTTCCCCATCATCCCGCATGATGTTAAACTGTAATCACCATCCTAAATTTTGTGGACATTGATACCTATATCCTAGATAGGGAACATAGGAGGCCTCCCCGAGGTTCAATCCCTTCACCAATTGGTCCAACCCCTTCACATCATTTCACATTCATCCTACATGATGTTAAATAGTTTTCCCAATTCTCATCCTGCATGATGAAAATCTATACCCTTTCTAACTAGGTGGACTTTTATCCCTATCTCCTAGATAGGGTACGTAGGATGACATCATGAGGTTCATCCCCATCCAATGGTAAGCTATTCAACCCCATCCAGTGGTAAGATATTGTGAACCCCTCTAGCTTTAAGACGTGGTTCACCCCTTTGCCGGGGCCCATATCTCTGGTGTGTCCTAGTGGCGTCAGACCAACTATCAGGCTTTTAACCAGGCGTAAGCCACAATATATTTTCAGGTCATTGTCCTAGGTGTACACCCATATTATATGACCTATCATGAACTATGTGGACTATGATTATCTACCATGGGGATACGTAGGAAGTCTCCATGAGGTCCAAGACCATCGTCTATGTATCATCCAATTATCTCCCTTGGGTTTTACATCTTTTAGGTCCCATCCACACATCCATTCTCACAGGACGCATCATAATGTGGTCCATCGCCTTATTGAACTACATGGGATTTGATTCCCCAACATGGGGATATGTAGTAAACCTCTCCAAGGTTCAAGACCAACGTCACCCTTGAATTCAAATCGGTTCCTTCACATTCTCAATAAAATTCATTCAATCATCCATCACCCCTACTGTAACATCCCGATTCCAGAAGACGCCCTGAGATGCCCCGTACCCAGTTGGTCACATTGCCTCAAGTGCATTACCCCGAACTCCAGAGGATGCCGACTAGTAGCAAGGGACTTGTGTGTGATAGTGGGGAATCTATGCCCTCATTGTTAGAGTAACATAGCGGAATACAAACAAATATCCAATAGCGGAAGTAGTAATATTAACATTCAAAAAGAAATAGTGGAACACTGAAGAATAAACAGCTGGAAAAGATATATAATGATGCATGATACATATTTCTAGGAAAGCAGCCAAACATGTCAAAATGTTGAAATACATTACTAAAACAATGTATAAGAAAAACTATAAACAACTCCACAGCATCGCAAGTCAAAGCTTGGTCCCCTGCTCTCTAGCTCTAATGTAGTCAAATACCTGAAGTAGAAGGGCCATTTCCCTTATCTATACCTACAATAATATATTCTATTTGAGCCCAAAATCATGGCCCCAAATGGGTGTGAGTCTAAATCCCATTAGGAAACAACAACAAGAATTGTGCTTAACTATCAATTAATATATGGTAGGTAATAAATATATAAAGCAATAAACATGGATTTACTCAGTAGTAAATAATCCACAGTTTCAATGCCTTCAGTTTCATATCTCAAGCTACAACTAATCAATATTGATAATCACAAACAGGCAACCCTCTAGGAAGTACTCATAGCCGACCCCCTCTGGTCATACCAAGCAACACCATCAAGAAGCTAAAACAAAAAGGTAACCCACTGGGAAGTACTAACAGCCCAACCCCTCTAGTTCAGCTTAAGCGTAGACACTTTTTGGTAGCACTCACCATCAATTCATCCTAGTGTCCCATATCGCTAACTAAACGCAATATAGGGAAGAACCTATGTCACATTCCCAATGTGGCCCATGTCAAGGAACTAAAAACACTCTGAGGAATCACTTACATCAATTCCCCCTATGGTCTCGCATCGTAAGTAAAATCGACACTCTGGAGAATCCCTTTTGTCCATTATTCCAATGGTATACTCCACCAGGTTCTCATGGCCCTGTGTATGTCCAATAGGTATAGAAACGCATATCGACCAATGTAAACCTCAAAAACTACATGGATTGTAGTCTACATCATATCAGCATATCAGAGGAATCACACCATCCTACCACTCGGCAAGGGAATGTAAACATCAGCCTAACCGGAAAACTAGACCCAATGGTCAAAACATGATATCATGCATGGTAAAAAATAGTCAAAACATAGTAATTAACCGTATTTAAATTCAATAACCTCTACTCAAGAATACATGCAATAGGGCTAAAATGATAAATGTGCAATACCCCATTCAGGGGTATTGGGCCAATTTTCACATAAAAGTAAAATACTTTCAACAGAAAGGCACAAACCACCAACCTCTTATGGTGTGTAGAAATCAACCATTCACACAAACACAGTCCAAATTGGGTGAAAAACTCCTTGAAACCACCTCAAAAACCCTTCCCTAACAACAAAAAGCTCAAAATTTAACACACAAAGGAAATAAAACCCTAGATCTACGTGAAACCCTTGAAGATCTAGGTAAATATTAGAGGGAGAGGGCTAACCCAAACCAAAACCTCAATAAGCCAAAAGTGGGACCTACCCAAGGAGAACCACCTTTTATCCACCAAGAAACCCCTTCTATTTTCATCCAAAACAATCTATGAATCTCCCCCAACCATTGAAAACCGAAACTCCTGTGTGATCCATGAGTGGTAGGAAGAAAAAAATAAAAATGGGAAATCCCGAGTGGACCAGGGCTTAAAAAAACAATCTTTAAGTGGTCGAACGTTTACCCCATAAAGTTTGGAAAATGGTGCGCCAATAGTGTGGTTTCCACTGTCTCACCTAGGGACATCCTATGGCTTTCCTGCACGATTTGACAAACAGTGTGCCACCCTTGAGGATCCCACTGTCAAGGGAGCACGATTTCTGGGGCTGGCCACACAGTTTGTTCAGACCGTTCCCCCCTACACAACCACCAAAAAATTTTCTTTTTCTAAAAAATGACTAGAAAAGGAAAACATACCTGAAAATAAGGACCATGTTCTAACAAACTTCCCCCAATAAAAAAATTCATCCCCAAATTTTCCTAGCGTGGCTTAGAAAAAAATCCCCGAACAGCTCCAGCCACTGTGCTAATACATTGGCCTCCCTTTCCCAAGTCTCATCATGAACCCGCCCATGCTGCCATAGCACTCATAACAGAGGAACAAACTTTCCACGAATAAAATTTTTACTGTGATTAACAATCCAGATAGGATGCTTCCTGAAAGTCACATCCACTTCAAGCTCAACCTTCTCAGGTTGAAAGACACGAGACAGGTGTGAAAGGTAACGTCGAAGCTATGAAATGTGGAAGACGACATGCATAGCATGGTACCTCTGAGGTAACTGAAACCACTAGGTAGCTGTCCCACCTCTCTCCAATATCTCAATAAGCCCGACGTACCTCAGCGAATGCTTACCCTGTCTACCGATCCTTCTGCGACCCATCCTCATTGTGACATGTAGAAAAACCTGATCCCTGACCACGAACTCAAGAGGTCATTTCCGCTAATCAACATAAGACTTCTGTTGAGATTGTGCAGTATCCATCATCTTCCAAATCAACTCTATATGTTCTATGGTCTCCTGAACAAGATGAGGTACCAGTATAGCTGCCTCTCCAACCTCTAGACAACAGAAGGGTGATCGGCATGGCCAACCATACAAATCATCATAAGGTGCCATTTGGATAGTTGCTTGAAAACTATAGTTTTAGGAAAACTCCACAATAGGTATATTCTTCTTCCAAGAACCTCCAAAATCCAGAATACATGCTCGAATCATGTCCTCAAGAACCTGAATTGTAAAATTTTACTCGCTATAAGTCTGGGGATGGTAGGCTGTACTCAAAAGAACCTATGTTCCCAACGCCTTCTGAAGCCCCTGCCAGACCCGAGAAGTAAAACGTGTATCCCAGTCTGAAACAATGTAGTGTGGAAGCCCATGTAGAAATACAATCTCTTAGATTTATAACCTTCCCATCTCATCTACTCTAAAGGTCTCCTTGATTGGATAGATGTGAGAAACCTTAGAGAGTCTATCAATGACAACCAATACTGCATCATTCACTCGAGGCGACCTAGGCAAACCAATCACAATGTACATCGCGACATTATTCCATTTACACTCGAAAATGGGTAACTACTGCAAAATCCTCTATGGTCGCTGATGCTCCACCTTTATATGCTAATTGGTGGAACACCTCATGATGAATCCTGCAAACATCTCTTTTCATACATTTCCACCAATACTGACAGTGTAGATCAGAGTACATCATGGTGACTCCAGGATGAACTGCCCAAACTAGGGAATGAAAGTCTCTCAGAAGTTACTCATGTATGTCTATTGGAACCCATATGTGTCCCTATAAACACAATATCCCATTATCACCTAAGGTCCATCCATGAATAGGGTATTCTACTTAGACTCTCTCCCATTACACTAGGCCTTCTGAGTCTGATAGCTTCCTCATTCTTACTTAATCAAGAAGATTAGAGGTAACAACTACTGAAGATAGAAATGTCTACACCAGTCTGTCGTGCACCTCCAAATGAATCTCAGTGAATTGAGCCAAAAGCTACCAATCACTACTGGCCTCATGAAATTCCTGTATCAGAGTCCTCCTGCTCAACGCATCAGCCACCTGTTGCTTTTTACCAGACATGCTGGGAAGCACTATGTCAAAATACTGAAGGTACTCAACCCACCTTCACTGTCTCAAATTCAGATCACATTGAATGAAGATTTACATGAGACTGTTGTGGTCAGTGAAAATCACATCACGTTTTCCCATTAGATAATGTCTCCAATATAATGAATCATGAAAAACTGCCGCCAAACTCGAGATCGTGCGTCAGGTAATTCCTCTCATTTGGCCTCAACTACTGAGAACCATACACAATGACTCCGTTGCCCTGCATATGCACAACTCCTAGAAAAATACCTAAAACATGACAGTACACAGTATAGTTCTTGTATGGCTCTGGGAAGACTAGTATTGGTGCTGAATGTATCCTCCCTTTCAACTGCTGAATGGTTGTCTCACAAGAATCTGACCACATGAACTTCACACCCTTCATTGTCAGACAAGTCAATAGTGCTTCTAATCTTGAAATGGCCTGTAGGATGTTTGTTTAGTATCAAATAATCCCTAGAAAACAACACAACTCAAAGAAATAATTTGGATTCACCTAGGAAAATACTTTTCTCACATTCTCAGGGACTGCAGATATTACTTTCTCAGAGATAACATGACCCAACATGTTAATCTGATCCATCCAAAAGTTTCATTTTGAGAGATTATCATCTTAATAATGCTCTCTCATTTTACTCAAAATGATCTACTGATGTCAGTCATGATCATTTAAAGTGTTAGAGTATACCAAGATACCTTCCACGAAAACAACCATGAAAGAATCCAAGTATGGATGGAACACTCGGCTCATCAATGCCTTGAAATTTGTAGGCACGTTCATTAGACCGAATGACAAAACCATATACATGTATAGACCATACCTACTCTAGAAGGCTGTAAGATGTCTATCAAATGGTCTAATGTGAAAATGATGTTAACCAGGCCTCATGTCAATCTTCGATAACAACCGCGCTTCTCAAAGCTGATCAAAGGGATCGTCAATCCTCGTCAAGGGATATCAGTACTTGATCGTCAACTGGTTCAACAACCAATAATCCAAAAAAAATTCTAAGGGTACCTTCCACATTCATCGCAAAATGGACAGGAGATCCCCAAGGAGGTGTACTGAGTCAGATGAAACCCTTTTCTTGCAACTCCTCCCATTATATCATGATCTCATGAAAATCCGGTGTAGCCATCTTATAAGGAGGAATGGTCACTGGTGTCGCTCCTGGAACATGCTCAATCAAAAAGTCTACCTCTCGCTCTGGAGGAAAACCTGAAAAGTCCTCTGTAAAGACATCTCTGACATGATCCTCCACTGAAGGGAAGTCCATCGGCGATGTCCCCTTGTCATCCATATATAGAATATCAATCTGGGTTGTAACACCTCCTAACCCATGATGCTTTGGGCCAGCTTTCCTTGCCTGGGCATCCCATTCACCCTTATGAAGAAACGATCCACCCTCTGGTGATATAAAACTCATCCTACGATGATAGAAATCGACAACAACCTGAAATGGAACAAACAGTCCATTCTAAGAATGGCATCATAGCCTGTCATCTCTAGGACATAGAGGTCTCATAAGAAGTGACACCCACAAACCTTAAAAGCACACTCCTAGCACTGATGTAAACTTATCGTTCTAGTCCCTAATAGAGTGTATAGTGTCAAAATATCAGCATAAGAAATGATGCAGATATATAGGATCTCCAAAACAACAACAGATATAATGCTATGGGAAGACCTTGTGTCGAAAAGTGCAACAACGAAAATGGAGGCTACTAAGATAGTACCTTGAACTGTAGAGGGTCTGTGATCCTGCTTCTATTGGGTCTGATCCACTACAAAAGTCTGGCCTACAACACAGCCATGTGACCGTAGACTAAGAAAAAAAGGCATTTAGCGGCAGTTTGGATTTACGTTTCGCGGCGGTTTAAACCACCGCTAAATAGATTGGCAGTGGTTTTGAAAAACCGCGGAAAAATCGTGCGTCGAGAAAATATTCGCGGCGGTTTTCAAAACAGTCGATGAACATTTCGCGGCGGTTTTTTAGTCGTTGTTTTTTATTTTTTTATTTTTTATTTTTTTTAATTTTATTATTTTTTTAATTTTATTATTTTATTATTTTATTATTTTATTATTTATTTTATTTAATTTATTTATTTATTTATTTTATATATTCAATTTTTTATTTTATTTTAATTATTTATTTATTTTATTTATTTTATATTGTTATTTATTTATTTTATTTATTTTATTTATTTATTTATTTCTTTTATCTTTTTATTTTCTTTTAACTATTTATTTTCTTTATTTATTTTATTTCTTTCGTATTTATTTTATTTATTTATTTTATTTTATTTATTTATTTAATTATTTATTTATTTTAATTATTTCGTATTTATTTTTTTATTTAATTCATATTTTATTTATTTATTTCGTATTACATTATTTATACATTCATGCACATCCCATTAACATGCACATGCACATGCCAATGCCCATGCCCATGCAATATAATGAAATACTGCGTTTGGTGAGATTTGAACCCCTAACCACTTGCATATTTTCAAAAGACATTACCACTCTAGCAAGCTCGTCATATGTTTAATAAATAGAATTTAATATATTTATATATATTAATTGTGAAAACAAATAATACATAAATAATTTATATAAACTCAATAATAGAGAATATATAATAATAATAATTAATAACACATAATTAATAATTATAAATAAATAATAAATAATTATAAATAAATAATAAATAATAATAAAAAATAGTAAAAAATAAATAATAAATAAATATAAATAATTAATAATTAATAATTAATAATTAATAATTAATAATTAATAATAAATAATAAACAATAAACAATAAATAATAAATAAGAAAATCATAATAATAAATAATAAATACTAAATAATAAAAAATAAATAATAAATAATAGATAATAAATAATTAATAATAATAAATAAATAATAATAAATAAATAATAATAATAAATAATAATATATAAATAATAATATATAAATAAATAAAAAATAAATAAATAATAATCAATAATCAATAATCAATAATCAATAATCAATAATCAATAATAAATATTAAATAAATAACAAGAAAAAGTAAACAATAAACAATAAACAATAAACAATATATAATACTAAATAATAATAAATAATAATAAAAAACAATTAAAAATTATTAAATATTAAATATTAAATATTTAATAATAAATAATAAATAGTAAATAATAAATAATAATATATAATAAATAATAAATAATAAATAATAATAAACAATAAACAATAAATAATCATAAATATTAAATAATAATAAATAAATAATAATAAATAATAAATATTAAATAATAATAAATATTAAATAACAAGAAACAATAAATAATAATAAACAATAAATTATAAATTATAAATTATAAATTATAAATTATAAACAATAAATAACAAATAGTTAATAATTAATAATTAATAATTAATAATTAATAATAAACAATAAATAATAAACAATACGTAATAAATAAAAAAATAAAAATAAAAAATAATAAATAAAATAAAATATAAAATAAATTATAAAAATAATAACAAATAATAATAAATAATAATAAACAATAATAAATAATAATAAATAATAATAAATATTAAATACGAAATAAAAAAATATTTCATAATAAATAACACATAATAAATGAAATATTATTATTAATAAATAAAAAATAATAAATAATAAATAAATGTAAATAATATATAATATATAATATATAATAAATAATATATAATAAATAATATATAATAAATAATATATAAATATAAATAATAAATAATAAATAATAAATAATAAACAATAAACAATAAATAATAAATATAATATATAATATATAATAAATAATATATAATATTTAATATTTAATATTTAATAAATAATAAAGAATAAAGAATAAATAAATATAAATAAAAAATAATAAATAATAAATAACCAGTAAAAAATAATAGATAATAATTAAATTAATGTATATTATAAACAATACATAATAAAGAATAAATGAGACACATGAAAATGTATGAAAAGACGTGATAAGGGATAAAAAATCATGAAAACGCATGAAAATAGATGGAGAAGCATGAAGAATGAGGCATTAGAAAGAATGAGAACACATGAAAACTCATTACAACTCTGGAAAACCCCTTAAGAATTCAACATAATCATCATAATAATCCACAAAAACCATTGATAAAGATCACAAGTCATGGAAACCCAAATAAACATTAATAAATGGAGGAACCGTTAAAACCCGTCAAAACTGTCATAAAGTGAAAAAAACAATGGATTCACATTGACAGAGATAAATTATGATCTGAGAGTCCGTTTCAGATCCGCGACCTTTCAAATTAACGATCCTGAAATGATCTTTAACCTGATAGGTGAAAGAGTCCAAATAGACAGGCGGATCAGAAGTTACGACCATTTAAAAAAAAGCTGACGGGGAACAGGTGCTAGAAACGAGGCATCGAAAAACATAACAAACCCGATACCCCCAAAAACAGCCATAGCATATGATCCAGGAGTGCAAGTGGGCACCACGACCAGTCTAATTGAAGCTCATTGAACGAGCTACAGTCTAGAAGGTGGAGGAGTCTGAAATGACACACGGATCGAAAGATAGGTCCATTTGAAGACAAGTTCGACGGGACACCGGTGAAGGAAATGGGGTTTTGGAGGCCTTCAGATGGGTTTTGGGGTCGATAAACATGACAAAAGCTTTCTTGTGTTGAACTTGTGTATAGCTGACTTCACTGGCAATGATTTGATATGTGGTAGAGCTCAAACAGACACTTGGAGCGAAAGTTATGCTCGTTTGAAGATGGAGAACTTTTTAAACTTTCTTATAACTATCATATCTTCAACACCTTCGCCATTCTCAGGGTTTTGAATATACGAACCTCTAGATATCTTCATGAGTTTCGATTTGACTGGTCATGGCGCTTCAACGGATGCCACGATCAAAAGTTATGGTCAATTTAGTGATTTTGGGGTTTCTCGTGTTTTTTTTATTTTTTTCTTTCATTTCGCGGCGGTTTTAACCAAACCGCAACTATTTTGAGGCAGTTTTTTAAAAAACCACCGCTAATCATCGAAAAAATTAAATAAAAATTTTAAAGAAATAAAAAATTTAAGCCATATTTCGGCGGTATTTTCGCGGCGGTTCAAAAATCGCCATGAAATGATGGCCCGAAACACGGTTAGTGTCGGTTTTTAAAACCGCCGCTAAATGGACATTTTCTGGTAGTGATTCCTAAACACTCTGAGCTGATCCACCCTGTTGTCACTGGTAGCCTGGTGACTGTCCACCATGGCCGTGACCTCCACCTCATCCTGGGTGGCCGGAAGAACTCCTGTTCTTGGACTGGTGGGAAATTGGTGGTGCTACTCCTGAATGCGGGGTCATAGAAGAACTCTTGTCACCAGATGCAGGAGAAAAGATATGACATAAGCGCTAACGGTGACCCATCTTGCCGCAATACCGGCACTCCATTGGTTTCCTCGGGAAATGTTTCCTTGTATGCCTGCTCTTCCCGCACTGGCAGCACACCACTTGGCTACCAAAAGATGCATCTCGCCTACTCTGATCTCCTCGATGATCGTCAGTGTGGATTCTAGATCTCACTCTACTACATTCAATCTTTACAAAAAAAGACTACACGACGCGTATAAACCCTACATGGAGAGTTCCCATAAGTCATTCACCTAGGCGTGTACTTGTGCCACCCCAAGTCGTGTAACACCCAAAACACATGGCGTGTTGTCCTAACACATGGCGTGTACTTGAATCCTTTTTCCCCTTCTCATGTCTCCTTACACGGCTACCCCACAGGGTTCTCCGAAAACTGGACTACATGGCATGTTGGTTCCAGACACGGCTTGTTGCTGAAGAATTTAACCAACCCGTGTTGTTAGTTAAAAGACCAGATATAGGGTTACACTACATGGCATGTTCAAACGGGACATAACATGTATATCATAATATTTATCTGTCCGTGTTGATAGTTACATAGGTGGTCATAGAGTCAACACAACACGGCGTGTACAACCTGTACACGGGGAGTTCCCACCTGAAATTTTCTTAACCCGTGTCTCTTCCCACACAGTTTGGGATGACACGGTGTGTACATTAATTACACGGCGTGTACTTAAGAAAAATAGTTTCTTCCTGAACAGAAGAACACATGGAATATACATAACATTACACGACGTGTATTCTAGGTTTTTTTGGACACTATGCCTCAAAAACTACTCCATATTCCAGAAAAACGTTGAAACGGACATAGAAAGTGACAAATTCCAATCTGTGAGGGCCTATACTCCCCACGAATTAAATATTGTAATCTTATGCAGTTTATAAAAAGGTCAACAAGTCAATGATCCACCAAATTCCGGTTCATGAGGTCCCATAACTTCTCAAGAAACAATGTTTGGCGTTCATTCAAACAAAACCTCACACAAATAATACCCTATCAAACATCAGGTATTTTTATGTAGGCATATATCACAACCACATGCATATTCTACACAACATCTATCACAGCAAATGTAATTTCTAATCCACCCTAAATGGCATGGAAAATATGCATGACATGTGATTTCTAGCAAGTTCCTATATGATTCATGGGATGGTATACCCTCTTCACATTGGGTTGTTAAAGAAATAGAAGCTCAATAAAATTATCATTAATAGGAAAAAACATGTTAATCACCCAACGGTAAAATCAAATCAACTGTAAAATTGAAAAAACAAAGAAATTGAAATAAAGGAGGTAGATTGGAATTTCATTGTACACGGGTTAGCTACTCCTTGTTATAGCTTATAACTATGTACCTATTCCATCATATCCATGACAATAGTATCCATAAAGTATGTCAAGAAAAAAATAATTCCTCTAATACCACAATGTAATGTCAATGTTTTGGAATCCACCCATAGATGGCCCGTTCCCGGTTGGTCACAAGGCCTCAAGCGCATTTCATCGATTTGTAGAGCTTACTTACTTGCAGCGAGGGCCCTGGGTGTGATAGTTGGGAAACTATGACCTCATCAGCCGAGTAACACAATTGATGTAAAAAAAATATCCAATAGCAGAAGCAGTAATATTAAAATATAAAAAGAAACAATAGATGACTAAAGAATAAATAGTTGGGGAACATATATAATGATGAATGATATATATGTCTAGGAAAGAAGCCAAACCTCTCACAATGCAGAAATACACTACTAAACCATGGTACAAGAAAAATAGTAAACAACTCCACAACATCGCAAGCCAAAGCATAATCTAATGCTCTCCATCTCCAAAGTAGTCAAGTACCTGAAGTAGAAGGGTGTTTTCTCTTATCTATACCTGCAACAATATAATCTGTTTGGGCCCAAAAGCATGGCCCAAACAGGGTGTGAGACTAAATCCCAGAAGGTAACTACCACCTGTTCTCTACCTAACATTCAGTGAATATATGGTAGGTAATAAGTACAGAAAGCAATAAACAAGGATGTACTCAGTAGTAAACAATTCATAATATCCAAGCATTCAGTTTCATATCTCAAGTAATAGCTAATAAAAATAGATAATCACAAATAGGTAACCCTATGGAAAGTACTCATAGCCTATCCCCTCTAGTCCTACCTAGAAACACCAGAAAGAAACTAAACACAAAAGTTAACCCTCTGGAAATTACTCACAGTCTAACCCCTCATGTTTAGCATAAGCATAGACTCTCTGAGAAAGCACTCATCGTCAATTGCACATATAGTCTCATATTGGTAACTAAAGGTTCTCTTGGGATGAAGTTATTCCACATTCCCTCTGTGGCCCAAATCGAGGAACTACAAACACTTTGAGGAAGCACTTACGTCAATTTCCCATATGGACTCACATCGTAAGTAAAACATGCAATCTGGAGAAGCCCTTATGTCCATTCTCCCTATGGTCTACTAGAACATGTCCTCACGGCCCTGTGTAAGTCATGTAGGTATTGTAATGTGTATCATCCAATGTAAACCACAAGGACAACTGTCTAGTAGTCTACATCATATCAACAAATCAGAACAATTACACCATTCTACAACAAGGCATGGGAATGTAAACCACATCTTAATTGGAAAACTAGACCAAACGGTTAAGACATGTAATCATGCATTGGAAAAAACATCCAAATCATTGTAATTAAACCTATTTAAATTCAATAACATCTACTCAAAAAAACAAGAAAAGCTTCCAAACAATAGGTATAAAATAGTAAATGTGGAATACCCCGTTCTACGTATTGGGAAAATTTTCACATAAAATTAAAAGACTTTCAACAGAAAGGCACAAACCACCTCCCTCTTAGGGTTTGGAGAAATCGACACTTCCCACAAAAACACTCCAAACTGGGTGAAAGACTCCACGAAACCACCTCAAAAACCCTTCCCTGAAATAAAAAAGATCACACAAAGGCAACACAACCCTAGATCTACATGACACTTTTGTTGATCTAGGAAAATAATAGATGGAGAGGGATAACCATAACCAAAACAACAATGAACTAAAAGAGGGACTCACCCGAGGAGAAACACCTTCGATCCACTAATAAACCGCTTCGATTTTCCTCCAAAATAAGATAAGGTGCTCCCCCAACCTTAGGAAACCAGAAAACCTGCATGATCCATGAGTGAGAGGAAGAAAGTGGGAAAAAATGGGAAATCATGTGTTGCCCAGGACTTAAAAACCCAAAAATTAATTGGGCGCATGGTTACCCTGCACGGTGTGGAAAATCGTGCGCCAACCATGTGGTTTCCACTATCTCACCCAGGGACTTCGCACGGCTTGCCCGCACGATCTGACAAATTGTGCACTTCCCCTATAGAGCCACTGTCATGGGGGAATTGTTTCCTGGGTTGGCCGCATGGTATGTTCAGACACTGCGCCATCCGCGTGCCCTTGCATGACCACAAAAAATTTCAATTTTTTCTAAAAAATGACCAGAAACAGAAAAAATACCAAAAAATAAGATTCAGGTTCTTACACCTACTAATTCTTACATGGTACACCACATACATGTGAGGTCAGGACACCCACATCCTCGCTACTCCTAATAGAAATCGGGTAGCTAACTACGCAGAAGCCCCTCATAGTCACTAATCAACCAACCATGAGTGCCCCTCGTTCGATTGGAAGCTTCCATGCATAAGCCCCCACATGCCTTCATATTTTCATACTTTTTGTAATCCCTGATGCATCACCCCTTTTAACTATGTGGGTTTTGATCCCTGTTGTATGCACAAGGTTCCTAAGAAACCTCCATCAGGATCAATCCCAGCCAATGGTATACCATGGTTTTTCAATTTCTTGGGTGAACATTCCCAGATCTACCCTCAATGGCATCTAGATCAGATTTCAATATGTGATATCTTCCCATTATTGGACACTCCATCTTGGGTCTTCTCTTATTGGGCATCCTGATCTATCCACCCAGTAAACACTCGAGGTGTTCCCCCTAGGTATGTAACAATAAGATCCATCTCAAGGTGAAATATGAGCATTCTTATTTTGTCTCTGCAAGATGTTAAACTTGTGGGATACCCTTTTTTGAACATGGGATGGTTGAGGAAACCCTCAGAAGACATGAATTTGGTGTAACCATCCCACAAGATGATAAACATGTGGCATACCCCATTTTAATAATTGGAAAATGAGGAAGACCACAAAGAAAATCCTCTAACATTAGATACCATGAGACTAATGTGGGATGCCTCAGGTTCTGTGCCCTTGAGATTCCCTCTTATGAGGTAAAATATAAGTGAACAATGTCCATGCATCCATAGATTCCCTAACATGTATAATGTCAACATCTACCTCGACTGAAGGTTATTTACCTATCAAAACCACTTAAAATATCCATATATAAGCAGTGTAATTAAACAACATCCTCATAGATATGAAAACTGAATGGAGATTCATGAACTACATCTTCATCATTATGGGAGACCCAAACTAAGCGATGAGTTCTAAGGAAGAATCCACAAAAGGAGGAACCGACATCCCATAATCACATTTCGATCAATGTGGAAATGTACCTACAAAAGTAATGGATTCCACCCACCCTTGGAAAATTATAATGAGAGGCAATGATATGTGCGTCCTCCGAAGTTGGATGCACACCCCAGAAAATGCGTCAGAAACAGAAATAGTGAACCTGGGGTGACTCTATTCTGCTTAAATATTGAGTCGACCAAATATGTCAGGTAAATTGAGGCATTTCCCATTTTAATCCCGTCACCTTAATATGTGAGAGGATGACCACCATACATTGTGTGGAGACTATTTTTATGGGCTCCTAGCCAATCCTGCCTCCTTAAGAGGCCGTATAGGGGGAATCTGCCCCCAACTACATCGGCTCCTCCCGGATGCTTCAGCCGAAAGAGGCTATGTAGGGGGAAACCACCCCCCCCCCCCCACAACTCCATCATATCCTCATTGAACCATCCACCTTATGAGGCCATGAAGGGGGAATCCATCCCCCAACACCATCTTCTCATCTCTCACTCCACCACCTTAAGAGGTTTCCCGGGGAGATTCCACCCCCAACTGCATCAGCTCCTCGCTGGCCCCGCATCCTTTAGAGGATGTGCTTGGGGAATCCAACCTCGATCCAATCGGCTTCTCACCGACTCCATCGCCTTATGAGGCTATACATGGGTCATCGACCAACCGAATCCATCGACTCCTCACCAACTGCGCTCCCTTTGGAGGCCGCGCAGGGGCATCCTCCCCTGACTCTATAGGCTCCTCGCCGACCCCACCACCTTCAGAGGTCGCACATGGGGAATTCTCCCCCAAATCCATTATATCCTCATAGACTCTAACTCATTAAGAGGACGAGAAGGTGGAATCCTCCCCCTGATTCCATCGGCTCATCACCGACTTTGCCACCTTAAGCGGTTGTGTAGGGGGAATCTTCCCACGAGTCCATCGATGCCTCCCTGACATCGTCGCCATAAGAGGCTGCAAAGGAGTCATCCACCCAAGACTCCATCAGCTCCTCCCCTACTCTTCCGCCTTAAGAGGCCATGGTTGGGGATTTTTCCCCATAATACCTCAGCTCCTTGCCACGTCTGCTGCCTACAAGGCAACGCAAGAGGAAGACCCCCCCACCAACTCTATCTTCTCCTCGCCGACTTCGGGGCCTTTAGAGGCCACACAAGGGGAATCTACCCCTGACTCCATCAGCTCCTTTTTAAACCCATCAACTTTAGAGGCCACACAGGGAGAATCCTCCCTAATTCCATTGGCTCCTCACCAACTCGACTGCCTTAAGAAGCCGTGAAAGGGTAATATTCCCCTGACTCCATCAGCTCATTGCCGACTCTCTGCCTTTAGAGGTCCTGCATGGGTTATCTTCCCCGGACTCCATTGGTTCCTTGCTGACCCCACTGCCTTAATAGGCCGCACATGGGGAATCATGCACCGACTCCATTAGCTCCCCACCAAATTTTCCACACTAAGAGGCCATGCAACATGAGTCGTCCTTACACTCCGTCAGCTCCTAGCCGACTACGCCTCCGTCAGAGGCCACAAAAGGGGAGTACAACCAGACTCCATCATCTCCGTGAGGACTCTTACTCCTTAAGAGGCCACACATGGGGTATCGACCCCCCGACTTCATCATCTCCTTCGCAACCTAATAACCTTAAAATCTGTGTGTGGGGCATCCTACCCCGACTCCATCGGCTCCTCACCGACCCTGACACCTACTGAGGTGGCGCTGGGGGAATCCTCCCCCCAACTCCATTGACTCCTCATAGAATACACCACCTTAAGAGGTCGTGGATGGGGAATCTGCCCCTCACTCCATCAGCTGCTCCCCAACTCTGCCCCCTTACGAGGCAGATCATGGGGCATCCACCACTGACCCCATCATCCCCTCTCCGACCCCACCGCCTTAAGAGGTCACGTAGTGGGAATTATCCCCCGGCCCCATTGGCACTTACCCACTATTCCGCCTTAAGAGCTAGTGTAGGGGTCATACTCCCCCCAACTCAATCGTCTCCTTTCCAGCTCTACTTCCTTAAGAGGCCACGAAGGGGGAATCCTCCAAGGACTCTATCAGCTCCTCCCCAAATTTTCTGCCATAAGTGGTCTTGCCAGGTACATCAACCCCGTACTCCATCACTTACTCACAGAATCTATTGCCTAAGAGGCCACACAAGGGGAATCAGCCCCCTGACTCCATTACCACCTCACCGACCACACTACCTTTAGAGTTCATGCATGGTGTATCCTCCCCCAACCCTATTGGCTCCTCATTGATTCAATAGCCTTATGATACCAAGAAGGGGCATCCACTTCGACTCCATTGGATCCATGCCGATTATTCAGCCTTTAGAGGCTGTGCAGGGGTTATCCTACCCCAAATCCACCTGCACCTCACTGAACTCTTTGCCATTAGAGGGCATGCAGGGGTCATCTTCCCCTAACACCATCGGCTCCTTGCTGACTCTACCTCCTTAAGGGTCCACGTACAGGGAATTATACCCCAAATCCATCATCTCCTAGCAGACCCCACCTCCTTTAGAGGCTGTAAAAGGGACATCCACCACTGATTCCATCACCTTCTCACTAACTCTGCCACCTTAAGAGGCCCCGCAGGGGGTATCGACCCCCGTCTACATCTCATCTTATCCATCCTCATATCCTTCAAAATCCACGTAGGGGGAATCCGCCCTCGACTCCATCAGATCCTTGCTGACTCCACCTCCGTAAGAGGTCATGAAAGGGGCATCCACCCCTAACTCAATCAGATCCTCCCTGAATCCACCCACTTAAGAGGCCGCGTAGGGGGTATCCATCCTCGACTCCATCGGCTACTCACTGACTCCATCGCCTTAAGAGGCTGTGCATGGGGCATCCTACCTCGACTCCATCAGCTCCTCGCCGACTCGGCTACCGTAATAGGCCTTGTAGGTGTAATCCTCCGTCGACTACATCGACTCCTCGCCAACTCTTATGCCTTAAGAGGACACACACGGGGCATCGTCCGCACGACTCCATCTGCTCCTCAATGACTCCACCTCCATAAGAGGCCGTGTAGGGGGAATCCACCCCGACTCCATCAGCTCCTCCCTAACACTGCTACCTTAAGAGGAAACATAGGGGGAATACACCCCAGACATCATTGTATCCTCGCCGACCCCATTTATTTCATTGGCCTAGAAGGGGGAGTCCTCATCGACACCATTATCTCCTCCCTAACTCCACTGCTTTAAGAGGTCGTGTAGGGGGAATCCGCCCCAAACTTCATCAGCTACTTGCCAACTCAACCACCTTAATTGGATGCACAGGGGGCATCGGTCGCCGACTCCATCAACTTATCATCGATGATGCGGCCTTCTGAGGCCAGTTAGGGTGAATACTCCCCCAAATCTATGAGCTCCGTGCTGACCCTCCCTCATTCGAAGGCTACATGGGGCGCAACATCCCCCAACTCCATCTTCTCCTTGTCGAATCATCCGCCTTATGAAGTCACATATGGGGCATCCACCCCATATCCATCAGCACCCCCCAACTCTACCGCCTAAAGGGGATGTGCTTGGGCATCCGCCCCCGTCTCCCTCAACTCCTTGTTGACTCCGCCACCTTATGATTTCATGATGGGGGAATCCACGACTAACTCCATTGGATACTCCCCGAATATTCTTTTGTGACTAGACACGTAGTAGGAATCCCCCCCCCCCCCCGACTCCATTGGATCCTCACCAAAAATCCCACCTTATGATTTCATGTTGGGGAATCCGTCCTGACTCCATCAGCTCCTCACCGAATCTTCCACCGTAAAAGGTCGCGAAGGGGGCATCCGCCCACGACTCCATCAGCTCCTTGCAGACTCTGTCACCTTAAAAGACTCCATTAGGGGAATTTTCCCCCCACTTCATCATCTCCACTTCAACTCCACTTCATTAAGATCCCACAGAGGGGGAATTTCCCCCGACTCCATTAACACGTTGCCGACACCACCGCCTTAAATGGCCACACGGGGGGCATCGTACCCGGACCCCATCAGCTCTCCGCTGACTCCACTGACTTATGAGGCATCAAAGGGGTCATCGACCCCTGAATCCATAACATCCTCATTGACTCTACAACCTTTAGATCCCACACTATGGGCATCCACCTCTGACCCCATCAGCTCCTCACCGAATCAGCTGCCTTAGGATACCACACTGGTTCCATAGGACCCCAATACCATCATTTCCTCGCCATCCCTATTGCCTTCAAAGGCTACGCACGAGGAACCCCCCCATCCCTGACTCCATCGGCTACTCCCTGACCCTAATGCCTTTACAGGACCCCTAATGGGAATCTACCCTAGACACAACCTCATTAAGTGGTCGCGTAGGTGGAATCATCCCCCAAATTTATCAGCTCGTCGCAGACGACACCCCATTAAGAGGCCGCGCAAGGGGAATCCTCTCCAAACTCCATCCACTCCCCGCCATCCCTGACGCCTTCAGAGGTAGCACCTGGGTCATCCACCAGAAATTCCATAATGTCATTACTAAATCTGATGCCTTAAATGTATGCACAATCACATCATCCCCTGACTCCATCAGCTCCATTAGACCTTGCTGCCTTCAGATTCTGGGTAGGGGGAATTCACCCATGACTCCATTTTCTCCATACCGAACCCTCCTCCTTTAGAGGCTGGGTAGGTGGAATCTTCCCCCTGATTCCATCACCTATACGCGACCCAACCGTTTTAAGAGGAGATGCAGGGGGCATCCTCCCCCAACTCCATCACCTCCTTGCTGACCCCACTACTTTAATAGGCGGCGTAGGGGACATCAAGCCCTGTCTCTATCGGCTCATCACTGACTCTTCGCCTCTGGAGGATGCACAAGGGGAATATTCCCCTGACTCCATCGTCTCCTAACCTACTCCTCCTCCTTAAGGGGCCACGCAGAGGAATCGGTCCCAAACTCCATTGGCTCATCACCGACCTCCCATCCTTTAGAGGCTGCACGAGGGTCATCCACTCCTGACTCCATCGACTCATCACCCTTCATGCCGCCTTTAGAGGATGCATAGGGGGAATATTCCATCGAATCGATCAGATCCTCACTGACTCAGCCGCCTTAAGAGGTTGCAGAGTAGGAATTCTCCCCTGAATCCCTCATCTTGTGAATGACTCGACTTCCTTAAAAGGTCGTGCCTGGGGAAACCACCCCCTGACTCCATGGGCTTCTCACTGACTCCTCATCATTAAGAGGCACTGAGGGGGCATCCACCCCCAACTCCATTGGCTCCTCACAGACTATGCCTTCTTAAGAGGATGCACAGGGTGCATCCTCCCCAACTCCATCAGCTCCTCACCGACTTTTTTCCGTAAGAGGCCAGGGAGAGGGAATATTCCCCCCAACTCCTTCGGCTCCTCGACGACTATGATTCCATAAGAGGCCACCCCAGGGGCATCCTCCCCCGACTCCATCATCTCCTCACAAACGCCGCAACCTTAAGGGGCCGCACAGTGGGCATCTTTCCCATACTCTATCACGTCCTCTATATCCATGCCACCTTCAAAGGCCGCACAGGGGTAATCCTCCCATGAATCCATCACATCCTCGGCCACAATACCGCCTTTAGAGGCCACATAGGTGGTAACTGCACCTAAATCAATTAGCTCCTTGCTGAACACACTGTCTTAAGAGGCCCCACAGCGGCATCCACCCATGACTCCATTGGCTACTCACTTCTGATTCCGTGTTAAGAGGCCGCACATGTGGCATCTTCCCTTGAATCCATCGACTCTTCTTCGACCCTGCCACCTTCAGAGGACACACAAGAGGAATTTTCTCCCGAATCCATTGGATACTCTTCTAATTTTCCACCTAAAGAGGCCAGGTAGTGGAATAAACCCCCAACACCATTAGCTCCTAGCCGACCTCGCTGAATTAAGATGTTGGGAATTCACCCACCGACTCCATCACCTCCTCGCTGACCCCAATGCCTCATGAGGACGAACATGGGGCGTCCTCCCTCAACTACATCAGCTCCATGGTGACTCCACCACCTTAAGAGGTTGTGCATGAGTAATACGCACCTCAATACATAGACTCCACGACAGCTACACATCCTTAAGTAGCCGCGCAGGGTGCATCCACCCCTGACTTCTTCGGCTTCTGACCGACTCTACCACCTTAAGAGGCCACACAGGGGCATCTTCCTTGATTCAATAGACACCTAATTTACTCCATCATCTCCTCACAAACTCAGTAGCCATAATAGGTCCTGTGGGGGTGGGGGAATCCACCCCGACTCCATCGAATCCTCACCATACACTCTTCCTTAATAGGCCTTGGAGGGTGCTACAGCCTCCGACTCCATTGGTTCCTCACCGTCTCTGCAGCCTTAAGAGGTCACGTTGGGGGAATACCCCCCCCCAACTCCATTAACTCCCCACAAACCCTTCCACCATCAGTGGGCGTGCAATTGTCATCCACCCCAACTCCATTGCCTCTTCCCCGACCCTTCCCCCTTCTAGGGACACGCAGGGGGAATCCTCCCCTACCTCCATCAGCTCATCCCCGACTTCGTTGCCTTAAGAGGAAACACATGTGGATCCTCCACCGACTGCATCAACTCATCATAGACATTGAAGTCTTCATAGTATTCACAAGGGGAATCCTCCCACGACTCCATCGGCTCCTTTATGATGCCTCCACCTTAAGAGGCCACACATGGGGCATACTCCCACAACTCCATTGGCTCGTCTCCAACTTCGATGCCTGTAGAGGTTGTGCATGGGGCATCCTCCCCCAGCACCATTGGCTCCACATAGACCCCAACATTTTTAGTGGCCACACATGGGGTATCCGCCACTAACTCATTCAGCTCCTCCCCAACTCCACTGCCTTACGAGGACACGCAAGGGGAATCTACGCCCAACTATATCAGCTCCTCACTGACACTTTCGACTTATGAGACCACCTAAGGGGCATTTTACCCAGAATCCATCAGCTCCTCCCCGACTCTTCGGACTTATAAGGCCACACAAGGGTTATTTTCCACATACTCCACCGCCTTATGAGGCCACACATGGGGGAATCAGACTCCAAAACAATCAAATCCTTACCGACACAGTCTCTATAGGAGGATGCACAGGGAGAATCCTCCCCCTACTCCTACGAGGCCTCGCAATATATTCCACTTTAACAGGCCACATTTGGGAAAACCACCTCCATCCAAATGGATTATCGACAATAGAACCAAATTCCACTATGGAGGCCTACCCCGCGTCGTTATCATCCAGAATAGGAATCCTCTCCATCACCATCATCAGCCAGTGTGGAGGTCTACCCCACTTTGCTTAAATTCATGCACTAAAGTCCTCCCTAACGCTAACCGAAGCCACTGTAGAGTTCCTCCCCACACTAATATCATCAGGCATGGGAGTCCTACTTGTCTCCATCATAAGATGTTGTAAAGGCCCTCCACACACTACTACCAATTGACATGGAGTTCATCCTTATTCGCAACATCAACTGGCATCGAGGTCCTCCTCGTACATCTAAAAAAGCTGTCATGGATGCCTCGTCATTCCAACACTCCAGGATTCCACGCCTTCTGGTCTACCTCGTACGGATGCTGCATGATTCCACCCCTTCCAGGATCCATCTCCCTCATCTTAATGACACTATAGGCTTCCACACATTTCAGTCTCTAGATTCCCATTGTACAGATTCTCCATGATTACATGACTTCTAGGCTCCATCGCCCTCATCGTATCAATGATCCAGGATTCCACTTCTTCCGGGCTCCAACGCCCCCATCGTACCGATGCTCCAGGCTTCCACTATATCTGAGATCCATCATCCTATCGTACAGATACTACTGGATTCAATGACTTCTAGGATCCATCACCCCCATTGTAATGATAATCATGTATTCTAAAAATTTTGGGTTCCATCACCCTGTCATTTCGACGGTTTAGGCTGTAATGCCTTTTAGGTTCCATCGTCTCGTCGTATCGACTCTCCATGATTCAACACCTTCTAAGCCCCATCTCCCCCGTCATACAGATGCTAGAGGCTTCCACACCTTCTGGGATCCATCTCCCCATTTTAGTGATGCTCCAGTCTTCCCCAGCATCTAGTCTCTATCACCACTATCATATCAATGCTCCATGCTACCACAACCACTAGGCTCCATTTCCCCCATCGTACAGATTGTCCATACTTCTACGCCTTCTGGGCTCCATCACCCCCATCATACCGATGCTCCAGGATTCCAGGCCTTTAGGGATAGATTGGACCATTAAACCGATGCTCAAGGATTCCACACCGTCAGGGCTCCCTCACCTCATCGTACCGATGCTCCATGCTTCCACGCCTTCTGGGCTCCACCGAATAATTCTACCGACTCTCCAGCCATTCACCCATTCTGAGATCCATCGCCCCAATCATACAGATGATCTAGGATTCCATACCTTCTGGGCTCTATCACCCCACCATACCAACTCTCTAAGATTCCATGTCTTACGAGCTCAATCGCCACCATCATATTGATATTTTAGGCTTCCATGCCTTCTAGTGTCCATCGCCGTATCATTCTGATGATACATGATCCACTAATTTTCGGCTCCATCGCCTGGTCATAATGATGCTCTAGGCTACCACTCCTTCTAGGCTACATCAACCTATCATACCCACTCTCAAGGAATTCATTCCATTTGGGATCCATCCCTCCCATTGTACTGACGCTCTATGCTTCTGCACATTCGGGGCTCCATCACCCTTCCAAATGTGGGAATGATATCATCCCTCCCATGGTCAAACTCCTTTCAACTTCTCATAAAATGCCTACCAATATTTTGACACTCTATGTCATCCAAAATACAACATTGAATCAACCATAGGGGTCCTCCCTATGGCCATAACCCCAATTTGGGGAATGTTCACCATTGGGTAACCCAGCTCTTTCATAGAGCATAATCGTTCATACACTAAGGGAATTTTAGGTTAATCCCATCATATGAATTCCACACTCATCCGAAACCACCAAAATGGGGTAGATATAACTATCCCTCTACCGACACAATCCATGTGGCTCCATGTCCTAGTTGCTTGATGTTCAACTGTGCACAAACCATCTTATTTTTTGCAAGATGTTAAACTGTGTGAAAATGTCTTGGTCACATGACGTGAAACTATACAACATTTTTTTCAATGCTACATGAAATAAAACTACAACAACCATGGTCAAAGATATACAACCATCAATGATATCCACTATGATCCTAAATCTCATTAAACTGCATTATCGTCCTGCATGACATTAAACATCTCATCATCATCCATCCAGATGTTAAATTACATTTTTGTTATGCACGACATTAAATTTTTCATCATTGTCCCTCATGATGTTAAACAACATCATTATCTTGGATGACATTAAACTGCTCATCTTTATCGGAATGTCTTTAAAAATCATTATCATCCATCATGATGGAAAACTATTCATCTTTTTCCTTCATGATGCTAAACTAAATAATCATCCTTCGTGACTTTAAAATACTCATCATCATCTTTTATGAATATAAACTGCTGATTATCATCCTTCATGACTATATACTTCTCATATTCACCCAGCATGTCGTTAAACTGCAATGTTATACTATATGAATTTAAAATTCCCATCTTCATCCTTCATAACATTAAACAACCAAATATTGTCATGCATGGCTTAAAAAACACATATTTATCATGCATGACATTAAAATACATTATCGTCCTGTATAACTATAAATTGTTCATCTCTATTCGTAATGATTTTAAACTGCATTATCGTCTGGAATGAAGTCAAACTATTCATCTTCATCCTTCATGACGTTAAACATCATTATAATATTACATTAATTTAAAATGATCATATTATTTCATCATGACATTAAACTACTCATTATCGTCCTTAATGGCTATAAAATTCTCATCTCTATCCATCATGACGTTAAACATCTCAATATCATCTGGAAAGACATTAAAATGCACGTCTTTGACTGTCATAAAGTCAAAATGCACATTTTAGTCATGCAGAACATTAATACAACCTATTCACGTCCTCGAAGATGATAAATTGCACAAACTCATCCCACAAGACGTTAAGCTATAATTGGACAAAACTCCACAACCCTAAACAAAGTTCCATACAGTCCTACATGACTATAAACTATACCATCCACACTGCATGACTTTAAACTGAATGATCTATTTAGTCTAAATTATGTGAAACTACAAAAAAACAGTCCTTATGACTTGAATCTGTTAAGTATTTTTCACACGACGTTAAACTAAGTGATCTTCCCAAGCATAAGCACGTAAATCTAATCACTACTAGTCCTGCATGATGTTAAACTTCTTAGTTGGTCCAATATGAACTTAAATTGTATTGTCCCCACAGCACGATGTGAAATTTCCCAACCCGTCCAGGCTGAAGGACATAAAACAACCCTACCCTCATCCCACATGACTTTAAACATATATTTCATCCTTTATGAAGTTAAACTGCGAGCATACATTTTGTAAGGGGGCCTAGCCCCAAACATCAGGATCTCCCCTTTCGTCAATCCCCTTTGACCGAATGATTCTTAGAATGTATTGTGGTGTAGGTTTTCCATGCCTCCATTAATCTCATGTTTTTCATGTCAACAACATTTATCCCCTCTCTTGGAGATATCCACCTCTTTCGTCCTTTCCTCCTGACATTAAATGGCATGAGAATATTCACGCATCACGTGCCCCCTTTATTTGGGTCTCCATAAAAATTCACACCTGAAAGGACCCACGAATGGTATGGTTGCTCACCCTTATATCTAGCGTACCATTTTGGGGAAACAACCTAGACTATTTTGAGAGACACTTAGATAATGTCAACTGATTCAACTATGGTTGGAAGTTGAAACCTGTTTTCCCCATTTCAGGTCACATGATATGGATTCTATGTTTCAAATACGGCCAACAACCGTCCTCCATATTTATCTTCAACCATATATTTCACAAAATATTTGGGTTAGTGATTCATTTTGTCCTTCTATCACTTTGAACGTCAAAGTACCTCTAGCAGGGATGTTGGTCTTGGTGGGATTAACCCTACTTATGCTCTTCCCTTTACATTTGTCCCCATATAGATGGGTCTAACCGGATCCCTTTCCTTGTTTCCCACACCAACCATTACTCACATGGGATTAGGAGATTTGGTATGGTCATACCCACATAAAGGGTCACACAATCATGGTCATATCTGTAGGACATTAAACGATAATCCCCACCATGGTCATCACTTGACGTTAAACTACATAATATGTCTATCATTGGGGGATGTAAAACCAGTCACCATTCGTCCCACGTGACTATAAACAACAAGCTGGATGTGGCATTCTATCTGTGGCCGACCTCAGGTCCATCAACTTTTCACTCCATATCCCACATTATCACATTGGATTGTGTGGTGTGGTGTGGACTCTATGTCCTTATTCCTGTCGATCTATTTTTGACACGCCACATACATGCCCTTGAGATACCATTCCGATCATTGTACTTGCCACAAGAATTGAAACTACACATGTCCCACAACACATTACGCATCCCATAATTTGGGTTTCCATCATCTTTTACATTATAAGGGACCCCAAAACAGCATGGATCCTTGGACCTAGGGCTCTCCTACCTTCTCGGTAGTATGTACCTGAGGATTCTGGATGAAAATATGATATGAGTTCCACGTAGTGAATATTATCAGTGGTTGACAATCATTGATTTTATCCAATATAAAAAATACATTTAGATAGTGTCTTGAAAACATTGTCTGTAGTTATCCATGAATACTTTTGTCGTTCTATGGTTTCCCTAATGGTTGGCGGAATGATTAAACCTTTCCACCCATCTGTCCCATGCACATGACATTATACTAGGAATTTGCAGTCCAAAATCTATAACCATAATCGAAGATATACCACATCCTTTTCCTATAGCGCTAAACTACACAGAATATCTAGAACGTCAAATTGAATGATTCCCTTCCTCTTTGGATACGTAAGAAAACCCATACATATCTCTTTTGGGTCCATCCGAAGTTCATCTAATCAATCTCTCAGCATCTTGTGCCAATTTCTCTCCAGTGATTATGAATGGTTTTGAGTATGTTGGATTATTTCCTCATTCATGTCATGTTATTATCCATGCAATACACATTCATCTTTGAGTTACCCCATACCATATTAATCCTCAACATATGAAGTTAAACTACATGAAATGCCTAGAAATAAATGTTCTTGGATTTCCATCCACATCAGATATGTAGGAACCCCAGAAATTTTTTTCAATGGGTCCATCCATGTTTCATAGAAACCTTCACATCCTTCTGACCCCTTAGCCTGTTTCCTCTATGAAGGGCGGGGGGGGGGGGGGCTATGTGTTGTGGAATGAGATTATGTCCTCATTTATATATGGGTTCTAACAACTACCACATGTACATCAAAATTTTGAGATCCCTTTTATCCACACATCTTTTTGAGTCAGCTGCACTTCAATTAGCCTCCTCAAACTTATTTTGATGTTCACAAAATCACCTAGGAGAACAATGGTTCATGACCAAAAGTGTTGGATTCTATATAGATATGTTTTCTCCCATTTTCATGCTTCATGTTCCCCTTTATTTGGGTTCTCATCAACTTTCATATATGAAAGGACCCCTTAATAGCATAGATTCTAGGCCCTAGGGATCTCCTACCATCTCGGGCCAACATCCTCTAGGATTCTTGATGACATTTTTATACAAGCCCTACATTGAGAACATGGTTAGAGGTCAAACACAATTTTTCCATCCCCATGCAATTATAATTCTAAATGTATGATCTATTTCAAATATAGTCAACTATTATCCTTTATCGTCATGTCAGTGTCATTATGTTCTAGATCTTAAGGGTCTTGGTTGATAACATACCACTCCATTATAAATAGGTTGAATTCGAACACACTCAGTTTTACTCCTCTGTGAAACTATGTGCGTTAATTAAGAAGGTCATGGATTTTGGGATGTCATTCACATAACATTCCATTTCCCCTAATGTGTGCCTCCATATACAAGCAAGGCCCCACCACAACTCATTGTTTCCAAAATAAGACATGAATCACGTGGGATTAGTGGTTTTCGTAGGATGTGTACTGGTGCCGTTGCACCATAAATTCCCCTCATCCAACATGAAGTTAAAATACAATTTGATTACTACATATTTCTTGATTCCAATCCTTATGGGGCACATAGGAATGCCCGACCACTTTTTCGCAGGCCTGGCCCAACACTCGTCTTCTTTAGTTTCTCAACCTATGATTCCCCTCAGGATCATGTGGATGGGGACAAACTGTTTATGTCCTTATTAATTTTAGGAATGTACCAATCACACCGTGTACTCCCCCATTTGGGATCTACCCTTTTTACCCTTCATCTTACCATATGATGTTAAACTACATGGTTTAGGCCCCATGTTATCCCACATATATTCAATTCTCTAAATAATCCCACTAGGAACATGTGGTGAGGTGTGGGATTATGTACTCATTCACATCAGGGTATCTACGACACCACACATTTTATTTGTAGGTAATCATGTCCTGGATGCATGACATTAAATAGTGGATCAACCTTGTTGAAGTTTAGGATGCCCCATGATAATTTGGGATGCATCAGCTACCTCATTAGAGGGGACTCCCCCTACCAGCAGTGGTCTCAGACCATACTATTCCCATGAAATACATTTGGATTTATTCTCATCCTTATGTGATATGTAGAAATGCCCATGAATTTTTCATCAGGCCTATCCCCAGGGTCATTTACAATTCTGGCCCCTTGGACATGATCAAATTCTAGTCTGTATGACCTTAAACGATGATTGTACTGTCTGTGCAACCTGACTTTAAACTATTAGCCTTGGTCTTGGAAGTATGACCATAACAACTATGCACATCATACTCAATGTATGAATTAAAATATTGGTCTATCGTCCTCATTGGCATCATATGAAACTACAAGGAATTATATGTCCTCACCAAAGAGGTATGGTCTACATGTATGTTTGTTCCCCAATCAGACCAATACAAACACCTAATGAGTTTTCATCCCGATGGAAAAATTTCAAGAGTGTTGGACTCCATTCAATCAACCCATCACTCAAACCTTCTTTATTTGCATGCCATTTTTTGGATCCTTGTCATATTTCAGGTCTAAATAAACCCCCTAACAATACATTTTCTCGACCTATGGCTCACCTATTGTCCTAGACCAAAGTTCTTGAAGACTATGGATGGAATTTTGAGTCAGAACCCACGTTTCGAATATGGTTAGAGGTCAGCCCTAATTTTTCCCCAATTTCAGTCTAATTCAACATGGATAATATGCTTCAAACACGGTCAATAAATATCCATCATTATCATTCCATCCCTATGGTGTTCCAAATTTTGGGTATCATGATTTACACTTTCCACTCCCATCTGTTCAGATTGATTCTATTGCCCATGGAATTATCTCACTCGTGCGCTATTGTTCATTGAGAAAGGAATGATGCTTTTCCAGAGATTATCGGTCTCCAGCTACCACCCATATTATCCCAGACATTACAAATGGTGATCGATGTCCAGTTACGATCCCATCACATCTTATACTATTCAACACTCCCGTACAGGGGAATGTGCTTCTATTACCTCTTTTTTACCACACTTAGCATTGTTCACAAGGGATTAGTGATTAATTCATATGATTCCTCAAAGTTATTGAGATACATTGGACCCCAAGGAAGGAATTTTACATTGATGTTTCCTTAGAACAAGGTCCGCCATGCCATCCTCACCCTCATTGGACCACATTCATAGCGAGGGAATTTTTTGGAATTAGAATTTGAATCCATATAATTCACTTAATGCTATGAGAACATATCTCTGACCATATCTCATTAAGAAGGATTAGATTTTAATTGTTGTGGAGCCCAAATGGTGTTACAGATTAGATGATTTGACCGTTCGAACACAGACTGTTGGAAATTACCATCCATGATGATTTTGTGGAAATGTATGGATTTCATGCAAAAATGGAATATAGTACACAAAATGGAATATTTCTTGCAATAAATAAAATTTTTGGGAATCCCCTATCTTATACCGATTAGGTTCCAAATGCGATGTCAGACACCCCTTTGCGTGCACACCCACTGCAGGTCACACAAAAAACTAGTTTCATGCTTGTAATGTTATGTTCACCACCTCCCAAGGTTTCACATCTAAATACAAGTGCACCCCCTTCTTCCAGGGGGGCCTTCGGAGGACGATCACCGTTTTGATGCGCATAAGTCTGCATCATCCATGCCTACATGGAAAAACCTCTATACTTGGTAAAAAAAATATATATTTTGGCCCAAAATGTGCCAATACACCCAATATTGAATGCAAGGTATCAATGTGTGTGCATGACATTGCCATCAGGGCCAATTTTACATGCACCAGTGCTGCCCCTGTTCAGTTATGTGACAAAAAACTATTGAGAAAAATACTTCTCTATTGTGAAAAACACTTCATCTTATTCAAAAGGCTTCAATATTTCATGATATAGTGCCAAGATTCCAAATATTTCATGCACCTATGCAGTATAGAGTAATATTTATCTCATTCCATCATGCATGTCGTTCATATTACGCGCAACAGTGCTCAGGCATGCGCTTGCATGTCTATACCGGGGCACCTACACCCTCGAAACACTACTCGGGGTCACTTCCGGGTTGCGGTTTCGTCCATCAAGGTCTGTCCATTCAGTACTTCCAATGGACCCCATGAAAAATGGAGAGTCACAATGTGATCTATTTTGGGATGGGATGTGGAAATTTTCTATTTTCCCTTATCTGCACCCACGGTCAACCTGTATAACACCATGATTTGAGATACTCTTTTGCACCTCATGAAATTCCATGTGTTCAAATATTCCTCTTGGTCCCTTTCCTATGTCGTGAGTTGAGAATCTCATCATCAATTCCCCGAGTACCTTGAGAAATACCATTCCTCAAGAAACTCATCAAAACCCCATCACCTTGCTTCTAATCCATGTTAAACCAGAAAGTTTTATCCATGCATAAGTCACAATACCCACCATTTCTATGTTCCCTATTCCCAACAGTCCTCTCTACTTGATTATAACTATAGTACACCCTATATGATGAATACATGAGGCCTCTTATTCAAAATGAGAGATATCATATGTAAAAAGTAGAAGATACCAACAATCATCTCTACATGACTATAAATTGTTGTATACCCAATATGATAAATATATGGCACCTCTTGTTCCAAATAATAGATTCCTTCTATGACAAGAATAAGATGCCATTATTCCCATCTACATGACTATAAACTGTATTACACACTATGTGACTAACATGGGATGCCTCTTCCTAAAAAATAGATTATTTATGAACCTATAATAAGAATCCAATAGTCCAATATTTATTATTATAAACTATAGTACACCCTATGTGACAAATATATGATGCCTCTTTCTCTAAGAAAATAGATTCCTTATTCACCAATCACAATATTCAAATAGTCCTCACTACATGAAATAAACTGTAATATTACCTATCAATCAACAATAGGATGCCACTTGTTTGAAATAATAGATGAATTATGTGAAAGTCATAAGATACTTCATGGCATGATTATAGTGGCATAATTTTAAGATCGTTGTAATTAGTTCAATCATTTAATCACTCCACATCATGTATTGTGTGACCTTCAATCAGATCATCACCAACATTATGTATGAAGGGACTCCCTAACAGGACGGTCCCATGCTGCATCGGCTCACTACCATTCTGGACCAATGTTCTAAAAGTCATTTGAGGACACTTTGAGTCAGGTCATGTTTTTCAAACACGGTCAGCAGTTAACCATCATACGTTTTCCCTATTATCATCTAACATGATATAGATCATGTGTTTCGAACATGGTCAACAATTATCCTCCATCATTATACCACCCTCACTTCATTCCAAATGTCAGGCTTGTGATTCACACATTTCATCTCCCTTTGTTATGACTTGTTCAAATGGACTTGGAGTTATCCCACTTGTGAACTAGAGCATAGGTGTAGGCCTCAATTATATGCCACAACCCACCAGTGAGTTGGGATGCCCTTCTGACCATACATGGGGAAGACAACCATGTTGCATCCATGCATAAGACCCATTCTCCATTGTCTCTTCATTGCAGCACATTGGATGCTTACATGTGTATCCCACATTCACTATTTCCAGACCATAAGGGCACATTTTCTAATTCATTGTGTAAGACCCATCCCCCATTTCCACTCTATAACGTCACCTGGACTTCTCCCATTTATAATCCACATTCTATATTGACAGTCCACAGCAGTGGCTTGGTAGTTTCCATGTTTAAGACCCATTCATCACTCTTTGTGGATGTACCATTTCACCATAATTGTCAGGTATATTCTTCCTCTTGTTTCTATCATTGAGCAAGACTCACATGAGTTTAGAGTAAACAGTGACCCTGAAATCCTCTTTGGGCCACCTCAGAATTTATACCCCAAGACCCCCTTCCAAACTATGTGGTCGTTGATCCTTCCCTTTCCATGAATGGTACATAGGAAGCCTCCTAGATGTTCAAGACCATCATCCCTTTGTCTAGACACTTTCACGTATGTTAACCTTCATCCTGCATTAGTTAAACATTATCCACTGGCAAACCACTTGGACTTGGATACTTTCCCATTACATGAATGGTATGCATAAAGCCTCCCTTAGGTTCAAGACCAATATTCGTTGGTTCCAAACCCATTACATCAGTTATCCTTCGCCAAACATGACGATAAGCTATATTATCCATCCAAACTATGTGGACATTGATCCTTGTATCCTAGGCATGGTATGTAGGAATCCTCCCCGAGGTTCAACACCATAACCCATCTATTCCAACACATTCACATTGGTTCACCATCATACTACATGGCGTTAAACTATATGCACCCTTCTCGTACTACATGACCCTAAACTATAGCCTTTAGAACTATGTGTGATTTGATTCAGGTCTCTTAGATTGGGTACGTAGGAAGGGTTAACGAGGTTCAACCCAAACCAATGATAATCCGTTCAAACCCATCCAGTGGTAATCCATTGATTCCCCCTATAGAGTTAAGCCATAGTTTAACCCTTTAATGGGACCCATATCTCTAGTAAGTCCTATTGGCGTTGGACCAAAACTCAGGATGGTAAGCATTCATAAGCCCTAGTATATCATCGGGTTATTTTCCAATGTGCACACCCTGATTCTATGACCCATCCCAAAAAATAAGGAATTTGATTCCCTATAATAGTGATACATAAGAAGCCTCAATTAGGTTCAGGAACATCATCCATGTCTCATCCTGGCCTCTCCCTTGGGTTCTAAATCCTTCTCGTCCCATCAACACATCTATTCTCATAGGCCGCCTCCTAAGGTGTCCCATTGACCTAAAAAACTATGTAGACTGTGCTTCCCCACCACAGGGATACATAATAAGCCTCAAGGATGTTAAATTCCAACATAATCATTGTCTTTACGTAGGATCCTTCCTATTCTCCATCAACTTAATTACATCATCAATCATCCATCCTAATTCTTAGTCGAGAAGCCACATCCCACATAGATCATTCCACTAACGTTCTCACTACTTCTATCAGCAATCGGGCAGCTAAAAATGCATAATCCTTTCATAATTGATAATCATCTGGCCATGATTTCCCCTCTTGTGATGGGAAGCTTTCTTTCATATGCCCCATCATGTCTCTAGGTTGTAGTCCCTTTTGTAAACCCCGATTGATCACTCATTTGAACTATGTTGTTTTTGAACCTTGACTCTACCCAAGGTATGTAGGAATCCCCACTAATGTTCAATCTCTGTCAATGGTAAACATTGGTATCTCTCTTTATGAGGTGAAAATTACCAAATTATCCCCCAATGGCGACTAGACCAGACATCACATTGTGATATCATACCATTATTGCGGAGACCATCATTTGTCCGCTCTTATTGGGTGTCCCGATCTATCCACCTGGTATACACACCCGGTGCTCTCCCTAGGGATGTACCATTATGATCCACCATCAGGGGAGTTTAGATCATTCTCATTCCATATCTGTAAGATATTAAACTCGTGGCCTACCCTATGTTGAACATGGGATGCCCGAGGAAAACCTTTGAGGAAATTCCTTTCGGAAAATAGTCTCCTTAAGACGTTAAAACTGTGGAATACCCCATGTTAAGCATGGGAAGTAGTGGAAAAACTCATACGGAAGCCTCTGAAATAAGATACGCAATGACTGACATGGGTTTCCTCTGGTTATGCTCCCTTGAGGTGACCTGTTATGAGAAATAATACAGTTGACCAATGTCCATGCATCAATAGATTCCTCGAAATCCATAATGTAAATATATACTATAACTAAAGGTTAATTCCCTAATAAAACCCCATGTAATGTCCAGACAGAAGTAGCATAACTAACTGGTGTTCACAATGATATGGAACTATGAATGAGACTCATGAACACCATCTTAATCATTAAGGGGTACCCATACAAGATGAAGAGTTCTGAGGAGGAATCCATAGAAGGAGGAAATGACATCCCATAATCCTATTTATATCAAGGAGAAAACATCTTGGAATAAGTGATGGATGTCACCCACCTTCGGAAATCAGGAGTGCAAGGAAATGATTAGCTCGTACTCTATAGAATGATGTGTGCCCTAGAAAATTTTTCATAAATAGTATTATCAACAACATACATTATTTATATATTTACAACAAGGATTTATATTGTTAATTTATAATTCATAAAAGAGTTTTATATTCAAGGTTATATAGATTATATTCAACATTTAATTGGAGAAATCAATCTAAACATCCTCAGATCAAATAAGAAAAACAAATTAGATATAAATAAATCTTATATCAGGATTGAGTTGAACTTCATAATCATGGATTAAGCTTCTATTGGATTACCATCAATGGAATTGATCTATTATTTCTATTAATTAGTTATTCCTATATTTGAACATCCTTCATGTGGAAAATAATTATATTTGTAATCTATTTGTGGTTTAATACAATGATATATTCTCTCTTCCACATTGCCTATTCTCATCATGGATTCTGTGATCTGTTATACCATCAAGGGTATCATAAGTGGAAACATTTATTGTTAAAATTATATAAAAAATCATTGTTTTATTTTATACCCAATTTATGTAAATGACAACATAATTTTTATTAATTATAAAAACTAATATATTTCAAGGATCAACATATTTTTAGAGAATTATTTCTAGTGTAGCAGTGGACTAGTGAACTGTGAAAAGATGCATTTTTATATATCAAATCCTTTCTCAATCATTTAAGTTTGATCTATAGAGGGGAGCCTTTTCATGCATTGGGTATCATTTCATATCAAGTATTTTCATCACCAATTTATATTAATACTCTTAAAATTCATCAATATTAGAATGTGATAAATAGAATCATGTGACAAAATATGAACTGAAAAAATAGGTTTTTTTTCTATTGGTGGATGAATTACCTTAATATAATCCATAATACCATCTATTCCATTGCACATACCATATAATATCATGACTCCAAAATTTTTCTTGGGTATATTGGAAATCATTATGGATTCATTATTATTGGATTCCCAATCACAAAGTAAACACTATTGGGTGTCATGGGATATCATGGTTAGGCCATTCTCTGATTGGGGATTCCATATTATAAGTATATTTGAATAAATTCATGGCATGAATGAAGATATGGAATGATAGATCATTGTGCGGGAGAAACAATGTAGGAGGAACATGAAATACATATAAGGGGATTTTTTAAGAATGCAAAGAGGACTGGATATTATAATATGGATCATTATCCATCATTTCATGTAATAATTTCAAGAATAAAAATAATTATTTGTGGGATAGGGTGATATCTAGTTCTTGAAGCATAACTGAGTGAGAACAAGTCATGGATTGTTTGGATTTCCTACTCAATAAATTATATTCATGAATTCTAGTACTCATATGAGATTTATTTATGTAGTCCTAGATGAAGACTAGAAGAGAATCATTGATAGAATTTTGATCAATTATTAGACAAAGAGACCTTTGATATTAGTTTCATTGATGGGGGCCTTATCAATCAAATAATTCAGTATATTTTTGGTGGATAATAATGATCAGGACACTTTGGTTGAGGTGCATTAGAATGAGGACTTTTTATGAAATACAACTCCTTCATGGGGCATGTTAGAAATCTTGGTATCCCCAATAATATTAACATTCAATGAATTTTTGTTATAAATATTTTATCATTTAATTGTTGTAAGGAACAAAATTTTGAGACACCATACCATAATTGTTTCAATGGAAAGTAAGTTAAAATAATGTTGAAATCTCTTAGTGACATCACTGGTTGGTCATCCATGGAGGACTCAAGAAAAACATTACTCAATTTATGGTTCCATTTATTCGGATTCCTGGGTTATAAAAATAATATGAGTGTCATAAACAACATGTAATGATGTTGTTTCAACTAAAAATAGTTTAGCAATCCTCATCATCATGATGTTTTATGAATTTAGAAAATAATTGATTCAAAAACATGGGATATTTTATTTGAGCTATTACGTTTTTGGTAAGACTGAGTGTCTACACCATCCAATTGGGATTACATGACTAACTCACTCAAAATAAACTATAATCATTGTTCATCAAAGGGGTTTTGGTTCATATGGATGCCACATTAAATGGATCGTAACATCATAATTTTTTTCGTATAACATGGGATAAATTAAATGTGGAGGAGTTGTCTGGGATAACATGATATCTAACCTCTTATCCTTCTCTTCATTCCTCGGTAGAATATTCTCCCTTCCAACAGAGGTATAAGAAATTATTACTAAACTCCTATCATGTAGAGTGTTAAATTTTGAGCTCACAAAGTTCAAAACCAATCCAATTATCATTTACCACTCTCTTCTAGGTCTTTGCATTAATCCTTGGTCTATTTCTTATATCATTTGACGGTGTAAGGGTATCATTCAAAACTGCATGGATTTTTATAATACATGGTATTAAAATAATTTATTAACTAATGTGTTTTATTCCATGTATACTCAAGGTGATAGGATGAATTGGATTTATTGACCTGGGTCCTTTTCTCCAAAGGAAGTGAACCTGGATAGACAATATGTTCCAAATATGCATTACTTCTGGCATCCATGACCTCTTAGTTTTGTTTTATCTTGTCCATATGTTATTTCTATGACAGAAATGATTTTTTTATATGACATAATAAAATATTTTGTTTGGAATTATTCAAATACTTCCAAAGTGGTAAAGAAATTTTCTTTAAGAAATAAAATATTTGCATGTCTCCCATAAAACTCTATTTTATTAAATATAAATTATTTTAAAATTATTATATTTAATACATGTGATATTGATAAATTATAATTCTCTATTTCATTCAATGTATGAGAAGTAACAATTAAATAGAATGATTTATGTTTTTTTAAAATGACAAAATGAATGATCTATTTTATCATTTGTGAAAATAATAACATTTCCCCCCACTAAAACCATTATTTGATTTCTGGATTCAATTACCGGATTGTTTTTTTCTTATTTAAAATCCTTAATTTACATACTATAGGTATTATTATATTAAAAAAGTATTTTTAAATTTTTAATTTTCTTATTTATGTTTGAAAATGGGTTTTTAGAAGAAAAGGGTATTCCAATTACTCAACACATTATGAGAATTGTTTAAAGGTGATGTAAAAATGTATTTATAATGAATGGGTTCATGAATAAAATGTTTTTTTACTAATATGGTACTTTTGAAATATGTCAAAAAAGAGTGACAAAAATACCTCTTATAAAACTGGTTGAGCCCCGTTATAGATCATGGGTGATCCAAATATAGCTTATACAAAGGGTTGAACCCCATTATAGATCTGTCAAATTTGGTAATCATAACATTAAATAAAATATATTTGAGCCCCATTATAGATCCAGAATTCATTGTGTAATTACTATTCTACCTAGATAATTAAAGTCAAAGATGATGGATTGATTATTCCAATTGAAAGGGGTTTGTATATGGTATATGAATATGATGCACCAGGATTCTTAATAGTTTTTTTACATTGATTTATGGGTTTAAAAGTAATTTTTTCTGGAGAAAGTGTGTGTGATTTTCACAATATAATTAATTATTTCATAAACTAAAATATATTTTGTGATAAATTTAACATTAAATGGGTTTTCATTTATTAATTAGGCTAACAGTTTCCTTTTTTTAACTTATCGGGATTTCACTACTCATCCCATATTTAAAATGTCTTGCATAGGGTTCTTAGAAGTTCCTGGAAATTGAAAAATTTGTTTTGAGTGTCTGAAATATTTTTTAGGAAGATAAATAATGTTCTACCTAGAATATATTATATTTTGCAGAAAACTAATAATTATTATAAATAACCACTTTTCCTTACATGGTTTTTTAATGTGTGAGTTGTGTACTAATTCTATAAATCTCTAATCCTGAAAATATAATAAAATGTAATAGAATGAGTTATTGACAAAAACACATGAATATATAATGACTATGAAAGGGCACCAATAGTTTTTATGGGTGGTAATTTTATATATCATATGAGTTTAGGATAATAATAACTATATAATAATGAATTTTTTTTTTGCGTTATAGTTAATTTTTTTCATTTGTTGGATTAAATGATTATTAATCTAAAATATGCCTGTATAGAATTTTTTTCATAAATAAAATATGGAATATGTATTTGGAAGGATGTTATAGGAAGATATCCATCCAAATTATGATATCTTGATTCCTTGAATTTGAATAGAATTTCATTTTTATAGAGACAGATTAATTGAAAAAAGCTATAAATGGTTGTATTATCACCACTAGTGAGGATCGTGGTCTACAAGGAAGGATCATGTCTATAGTGGAGAATTTCATGAGGCACCATCAACCAATATTAACTATATACCCTAACTACATAGTATCGAAATGACGGATCAATGACTTTTTGATGATATTTGATGTCATAGGTTTTTATGAACAATAAACAGTAACTCATTACATTTATAAATATTCAATAGTGATGCTAATTGATGGTTATATATGGTTAAGAATACAAAAGGTATAGATTAATTTCATTCCATAGATGGGAAACATTTAGTAATCCATTCTTTTAGGAATATTTCCTTATGATAGTTTGACTCATGAGGTAGAATTATTCCTAGAATTAACGAAACATTATGGATATTCAATTGTTATATAAGAAGAAATCATCATAATATTAGAGAAGTATGTTCCATATTTTTTTGGACATTTATATAAATTGTTTTTATTTATATAGGTTTAAAATGAGGTCTATTATGCGCTTCGGGCATAGTTGAATATAAAATATATTAGAATATTTTTATTTGTATTAAGAATTTAGAAATGGTTCCCTCTGAATATTTTGTTCCTTTTGAATAAAAAATTATATTACAATAAATGTTGAAATAAATAATGAAACAAAAACAGTTTAATATACGATATAAACCCCAAAATGTTCCTTATGTCGAAAAATAAATTTAGAAGAATATTTTTTAGGATATTGAATTTGATACCAATGTGGTTTGATTTGGCATGAAGATCATGACTAAAAATAATTGAGTCCAAAACTATCAGTTATTTATATAATAAATACCAACAAATGGTGGGATGTTTTATCAACAATGAATTAGAACATTATACTAATTTGGGTCTCTAGATACTTACTCATTGTGGAATTTATAATGATAGAAAGAAGAAAGGTTTGAAAGAACCATTTAATACTACCATGAATGGTGTTTTTCTATCCAATAAAGTTTGGATAGATTTGTTATATGTTTATTCAAATTTTTTATATAACATATTTGTCATTTTATCTTATATTTATTTAATATTTATGAAATTTTCAAGCTTGTTAGGTGTGTCACCTAATGAAATTAATATATAAGTTTCAGTGAAAATAGTGGGTAGAATTATTAATGAAACAATATTTATTGCAACTATCATACTTTCATTAGTATGATGATTTGATTGTAAATATTTTTCCAACTATCCAAATTTTATTTTTATTTCATTGTGGTTATGGATTTCATTTCAAAATATCATGAAACGAGATATTACAGAGCCATGAATTTCTTATTCAATGATTTCATATCATTGATATCATATCATGATTATGAGAAAATTAAGAAAGATCATATTGCATACTATAATTATCAAAATTAATAAAATAAATTTTTTATCCAAATTAGTGATGTTACAGTAGAGTTCAAATACATGGATGTACTTCCTAATGATTTTCATAGTGTTATTCCTGATTTATAGGTTGCATCTACTATTGTCTTAATGCCCCTCAACAAGTTTTTATTTCTGAACCTATTATCAAATTGATATTTTATATCTGTTAAAATTGAAAAATAAATTGAAGTACTTCGAATATAAATATTTTATTTAACATAGAAATTAACTATGGTGTAATCATATTTTCATTAAATAAATATGATTCTTTCAATATTTTCATTGACCAATAGTAATTTAATAAGATTAGTGATAATAAAATAATAATCTGACTCATGTCTATTATTTTTTTAATTATCTCAATTCATATAAATATTTTTTCAAAGGACTATTTAATAATTATGTACACTAACCAGGTGGTTAAAGGGATGTAATTTTCAAAGAAGACATTTCAGAAATAATAATTTAGTTATGAGTTTGTAGTTATTACCATTAGGTTATCTAAGGGATATTCTATATTTATGGAATATATGAATAGATTTACCATTTACTCATGGATATTATTAGTTATATCAATTTATTATAGTTTATTAACTTAAAAAAATCTAGTGGATCATCATTGAACATAGGAAGTGTTTTAAATAATAAAGAGATCATAAAATATGTGAGAAATTTATTAACTGTGAATTTTGGTTTCTCTAAATTTTATTCCATGGATATATTATTATTAAATATGCAATAAATATTAACCCTACTAAAACAAATTTATGATTATTTTTAAACATCCCATAATGTCATAAAGATCCATATTACAATTTCATAAAGTTTGTATTATCCTTTTGATGATAGCATTGAATGTTTTTATATCCCATAACCTACAGTTATCTCAAAATGAGTCAAATTAATGAGGAAAAATAACTTTTTGATTATTTTAATGAACATTCATGAATATTATTTGATTTATTTTTCTTGGGACCTACCTTAATGAAATGTATAATTCATCATGTTATGTGATTCTTCATTGATGATACTCAGTCGTGTCATAATTGAGTGTGATCATGAAATTTATTATGCATCACAGTAGTTGAAAATTCAATAGATAAATTACCCAACACATGAAAATTAATTATCTTCAATGAGTTTTAATTTGAAATATCAATGGATTAATTTGTATTGATTTTGAAACATATAGTTATTTGAAAAATTTGAAGTATATATTCTCTAAGAATGAATTTATCATGTGGGAATGAAGAAGGAAAAAAATTATCAAGGATTATTATTTATTAATTCATTAACAACCATGAATATTATACAATGTCGATGATGCATTGAGTATAAAAAATAATGAACAATAAACAAGAAATTTTTTCAAGATGATCCTTTGGGTTTTGAATTTATGAATTTTTTCATTGAATTTTTTTACAGTTTCATATAATATTTTATATCAGGTTTTAGTTCAGCCAACATTGTGAGAAATAGTTTATAATTATCTGAAATAGGACCATAAATAGAATTAAAAAGGAATAATACATTAATATTGTTAGTTTTCTTGATTTTAAAATTTATGAAAAATGTTTTTTAGGATTTTTGAAAAGATTATGTGTGTCGTGTTATCATAGGTAAAAATTAGTCACTATGTAAGGAAAATGATTCATTGTTTATTATTCATCTGAAAAAAATAATATGATCATATTCATTTTGGATTTTTTATAATGTGACAGAATTATATGAAATATTTCTCACAATAGTATTATTTTCTTGACTTTTTATCATTATAATTATTAGATAAAATTACTTAAGGTAATACATCAAAATATTCATGTTAAATATAGTAATTGAGAATTTTTTTTAATGATTTTCATTATTTTTTACTCAGAGACTTCATGGGGTAACAATGTGATAAGGGTTTTTATGTATCAATAAAATAAATCCCTTTATTTCCTTCAAAATTATATATATGATTTATTTGAATAATAATTAACAAATATTTCTGAAGGAGGCAGTAAGGTTACATATATTTCACCTCTTTTTGTATTATACCATGATCATTGGTTCACATATCATTTGGGGAAATGAATTAAAAAATATTTGGGTACTAATTTAAATTTCTCTATATCTTTTAATCCATAAAATGATGGTATGTCTAAGTGGATAATTCAGACCGCATATGTTATTGTATGCTATTATTCCATGGATTACATTTTAATCAAGGACTAATAAATTTTTTTGTTTATTTTTCTTATAACAATATCATTTATTCCAGTATTCAAATGGAACCGTTTGAGGAATTATATTTAAGGCTATATGTAAAACTCGATTTTTGGAATGAATAATGAGAAAATAAGATTAGTAGACAATATTTATCTGTGAAAATTTCTATGAAGGTGTATTTTATTTTACAACATATGAGTACAGGTCAGAGTAGGAAAAATACTAATGTAGATGATGTAAGAAACTGAGTTTTCTAAGAGGTATGTAATCTTTAGGTTTCAGTTTACATTCCTTGTGATGGCCTTATGTGAATACTTATCTTGGTCATGAGTGTTTTGGAAGTGTCTAGAGCTTGTTTGGAGTCTGGAACCATGTTTTGAGGTTAAAATTACATGGCGCGGGGTTTGTTTTCGGCAAACAAACTGTTATTCTAAACAATATGCGAGTTCTGAAATGTGTGGATTTTTGGATTGAGCACTTTTTCACAACTTACGTAGAGTTATTTAATCCGTACAGGGTAATCGTTTGTTGTGAGCCTTCCTAGATAGTGGCATGTTCATAGTTTCTTCATGGTTTGGGAAACCTTGTGGAAAAACTATGAGTCACTTCTGTGTGTTTTTAAAAAAAAGTTAAATTTAAACTAATTTTTATTTTTAAAACCGATAGGGTTTTCTATACAAATAAATAGTAGCTCTCCACTGAGCTCTACATAGGTTCCTATTAATGGATTTTATCCCTACTTTCCATTTTATCTCTGTTTTTATTGCTGATCATCTCATCGAACCCGCAGAAGTATGTACATGGTTCCTTTTTAATTGTTCTGGATTCTTTGGAACGATGGTGGCAATATTTTTATTTTTGATAATATTCCCAAATATCATCTTCTTTATTAGTTCTTCTTATTTAATTTAATCCGAGATGAATAAAGACATGATACTAGAAGAGTTGTCTACTACTGAGGTGAGGTAGGTGTTCTATACCGTATTTCATATTTTCTTAGTGCTTTTGGGCACGAAGATGTTTCTGAATCCATTTTACATTTCGGCGAGGTGTCATTTTTGAGAAAGTAGATTTTATTAGCTGTATTTTAACCTACTAACGATGACCAAAAGATTCATTTATGTTCGTAGGCACCCGCTGCTTGTTTCAGGGTCACCCATTAGTTGTGTCTTTTGGGTTTCACCTTTCTATACCTACGTAAACCCCACAAGGGGTGTAAGCTTGTGCATGCCTAGTTAGAGAAATCATGTTAGTGCCTTGATAGACTGATTGGTTTTCTAAGGAGATGTATTGCATACTTTCATATTGATATAATGTGACACCATTCCTCTTATGAAACCTTGTATATATTAAATGTTTTGATAGGGGAGGGTATCTCTATATGAAATGGTTAAAGTCATGTTAAACGGATAATATGGGTGGTGAATGGTAAATGATTTTCATGAGGGGTAATACTCATGTATTGTTCTTGTTGATGCATGTGGGTACACTCAAATGTTTATGAATGTTTATTTTGAATCCTTGAATGAATTGTTTGATAGATGCATTGGACTGCTGTCCATGGATCTAGAATGTGGTACTGGAAGCCTTGGGTTGCTCTTCCCCCTGGGTCTTGATTCAGTAGGATGACCTAGGCATTTCTACGCAAGGGATCCTGCTATCATGGGATTTTGTAGGGATTTCTATTTCCATGATCATAGGACCCGAACCAGTGCCTAACAGAGTTTCCACCAGGGAGGCCCGTGGGGCTTGATGGGATGCCTTAGAAAATATCCTTATATCTGAACCAACATAGTCTTGATGTTTATTAGTTGGATTCCTTGGTCTACTGACACCTTGGATCCAGCCCTTTCAGTATACACATCACTAGAAAGTCTTTTCATTGGATACTTGAATTTTCCATATAGCATGGTTGTGGAATGCTTGATACAGATGGATGTGTGGCGGGCCCATGTGACATTCTTGTTTACTCGGTTATAGATTCATTATTAAGAGTACACTCTCTTTTTTAGGTATCCATGGGGGCTATTTGATTTTTTATTACTGTAGTGGACTTATTCCATGAGCATACACACCTACTTCTTGGATGTTTAAACTTCATAGAACCATTGTAGTGTTGATGTTAGAACTATATTGTCCTTGGTGGTTTCAATGTGGGATGGTTATCTCAAAACCATTTTAGGCCCCCTTGGGGACCCAAAAAGATTATATGGTTCCATGTGATAATTGGAAAAATCTCCCTAATGTATGTTTTTGAATGAAGCATTAGATTAGGGTAGCATAGGACCAAGCAGAGGCTTGCGATGCTGGGATACCATTTTGTACTTTTGTTCTCTTTAGGATACTTGGATTGTAGTGTATTTGTATTTACCTTTTTTTTAATTCTATATACATGTTCCATATCCATCATTATATTATATAGGACACATATTGTTTTTGATATGTATTTATATCTTTCATTATATTTAGTGGATTGATCTTTTTTTTGCTTCCACTATTTAATATATGTTTGACTTCCATTTTGTTACTCCAGTAACGAGGGAATAATATCCCCACTAACTGAACTAGGACCTCACCTCTAGTTGGAAACATCGTTTGTTTGGGAAGATGCACTTGAGTTCATGTGGCCAACTGGGCTTGGGTATCCAAGGGGTGTCATCCAGGTCCAGGATATTAAAGATAACCAATGAAAATTTCATTATTTTTAAATATATTACCATGTCTTTTTCAATATATATCCATGGATGAGTGTTATATTTTTTTGTTAAAATATAAATAAAATTCGACATTATATTGGTCTATATGAAATCCTAGAAAAACATGAATCGATTGAATATCAAGTGGATTTACCTCATTGTTTATCCCATAAACACAATGTTTTTCATGCCTCGATGTTATTGAAATATGTGACTTATTCAACGCATGTTTGGATCCCTTAAGTAGTACATTTGGAAGATAACCATTGTTATAAGGATCATAATATTCATATTATTTACCATACAGGGATGGTAATGTAGATTATGTTCATGTAGTAGTTTAAGGTATTATGAGTAAAACAAATAGTTGAAGAGGCTACATGGAATACTGAAAATGAAACGAGGGAATGATATTCTGACATGTTTAATAATAAAATATAATAGTGAGGATACAATTTCCAAAAGGTTGGAAGAATGTAAAATCCTTTATAATGTTATTATAAATGAAATTCATTTTTATCAAAATATCTATATTCATTATCAATGTAATAAGTAATTGTAATATAAAAAATTAAATCATTTTAAATAAACTCTTTTATAATATGGTATTAGTGAAATTATTAAATTATGAATCAATGAATGTTAATTTATAAAACTGAAATATAATCATTGAAACCATCAATAATAATTAACATATGGTGATATTTTTTATTTTATCTAGAAAATATTGATTATTTTATAAATTAGGGAAAATAAAAAGTTTTCTAATAAAGACATTTCTTTTAAATAACTTAAAATTATTTAAAATAAACATCATGTTATCAATAATGAATGTAGGTAATAGATATATAAATTAGTTATATTTAGTACACATAATTATTTTTCAATCAAAATATATTTTATTATTTATAAGACACATTTTGGATTTCAAAAGGTGGTTTTATTAAAAAAAATATTGTGAGTATTATTTCACCATTATAAATTATTAAAATATTCCTAAAAGTGGATTGTTTTAAATTAAATGAATAAATAAATTTAAAATAATTAGTAATTTTTATTCATAAAATTAATATTATTAGTAATATATTAAATATAAAATCATAATTTTCTTGTAAAATACATTTATTGCACACCTACAAACTCACCTCCTTTACGAGTTATGTTTTAAATAAAATTATTTCACTTATATGAAATGAATTTATTAAATTGGATTAAATATTTTGATTCCCATAATTAATAATATCAATTATATTTAAAATTATCATTGACCAAAATGAAAAGTGAAAATAGTAAAAATTAATTAATGTGGTTTTTTTGATAAAATATTTACTAGGTTTTGAACAAAAAATATATGGGTTAAAATGACATATAACTACTATAAAATATATTGGATGAAAATAATTTATCATACTATGTCAAAGGCTCAATAAATTTCAATTTTTAGTCCTTTTGGATTTTGAAAACCATGGGTATTCCATTTTTTCAAAAATTACAAGTGTTTTACAAACATAACTTATTAAAGGCCACCCCACTCCTCTATAGTTCACATTATCAAGGATATTTTTTTCCATACAAGACCAACCAAAATATATTACCTATATCCAAAACAATGACCTATATTAATAAGTTTGATAGATATATATCCTTATAAGGGCTTCAGTTCTTTCTTAAGGATGTTTCCCAGTAAAGAGGGAGATAATGGTCATACATGATAATTCAGACTGAAGGTAATGGACTTCATCCCAATTTCCACTCATTCATTAATATTTTGATTTTATGAACATATACTCTTTTATGTAGTTTATAAACACCCTTTTACATGTTATATCTTGAATTTATCTATTCTCAATGTATTTAATGTTTATTATAATTTTATTATTTAATGACGATCATGATTTAAATGATTTCAATTTCATAAGGGTCTTTCCATATATTTTTTTAAACATTTTCATTATAACTATATTTCCATCTATGTCAATTTCATTGAAATAATTTTATTATGGACAAGTCAGTTTTATAAATGTAATTTATTTCATTCTATCAATGTATTTTTATATATAAAACAACCATTTTGTAAAACACTTGAAATTAATTACAATATTATAAAATAAATGATTTATTTTAAATTATATTTTGAAATTAAATTTCAACCCCCCATAACCATTATGTTATGTTTAGATTCTATTACATGTTTTTCTGTATTACTCAATGAAAACACCGCTTTCCATTTTTATAATATTGGCCCAGACCCTCATGATCCATCCCTTTGCCAAATTCTAGGATCCTAAGGTGTCGTGCCCCAATCGGTGCGACTGATCGGTTGGACCGATCGGCGCGACCGACCAATCGGTATGACCGATCGATGTTGTCCAACCTTAATGGGTTTTCCTTCTACATTTTTTCCTGTAACCCCACTTTTAGGCCTTTTTGACCTTTTTAGACATTTAGAGGCCATTTTTAAGCACGTGATTAATATCTAAAAATCTAGAGAAACCTATCTACTGAATAGAAATTAATTTAGTCTTGTGTAACCACCCAACAGCGTGGAAGAACCACGATCCGACTTCCAAGGTGTTCAAATTTCTTATCCCGTAACATTGGCATCTCATCGAATTATCATGCTGGATTTTTTTATTCTCCTTCCTCTTGGCTAGACTCATCTTCCTTGTGCGTTGAAGTCCTTTATTCCTAAGGCAAGTGGTTCACCTATGCCGAAGCCCTACAAGTCGCGCATCCCCTGTTCCTAGCACGTGGAGAAAAACATCGATCGTTGATCAATCAAGTATGGATTTTCTCCTTCGTCTATTCTTTCTATGTATCATACGGGGTGGGAATTTTTTTCCTTTGTGGAAATTGATGAAACTGAACATAATGAAGATATTCAATGGACTTTAAAGAATGAAGCGGTGGTGTGATCAATGTTCTGTTATACTCATTATGTTATTAGTTGTTGTGAATTGTACGGGCCTAATCTCGCTGAAAATCATGGTCGTTGGTAGTCTTTCTCTGTGCACTAATGAACCTCGGTTCTATTGGATGTTTAAATAAATGTATCATGGAATTAGTTAATTACGTATACTCGGTTAAATAATTTGAAATCACTAGGATAAACCCTTTTCTGTGATAACCCAGGTTAAAGCACAGTAGAATTAAAACCATGGAGTGTGTAAAATTTTTTAATCAGAAAATACTTGCATGGGACTACCTTGTGTTGGAGGTGGGGTTTGGTTGTTTCTTTCATGGGCTGATTTCTACGATGATACTAGTGGGGATGGGATCCCCTATTGTAGTACTTTTGATGGTTGTGAATTTGAGGTTGTGTGATTTTTCTACTTATATCATGAATTGTGGTGGGATCCTCTATTGTTGAGAAACAGTTGGCTCTGGGATTATGGGAACATGGGGTTGTATCTCATTGTTTTATTTGGTTCCAGTACTTCTAGGGATCTCACTTATCCCTTTGTTGTTGTTACTTTTCAAGAGAACCGGGTGTTAATGCTTAAATTGCTGTTGGATGTAACTTTTTCCCTCGGGTTGTGTTTATGATGTTAGTTTCTCAGTAGTGTAAAACATTATTTATATGATATTACTTGAACATGGAATAAAGAATAGATTAAATGGGAATTAGTTTGTGAATGAGCTATGACTTGGCCGTGAGTGCCATGACTTCTTTTGTGAATGAATAGTAACAAGGGTGTCTGTGCTTAAGTTTTGGAACCCCTAGGTTGCGATGAGTGTTTGTTAACTATACATATATATGTAGCTTTTATGTTTCCTATTCGCGTCCCGCCCAAGTTGATCACTTAGTGCTGAACACCCCATTTCATGGGGAGGGTGTTTTTTCCAACACTCGTATGAGTGGCTGGTTATTAGCTCCTTTTCTTCTCCCTTTCATGAATAGCCCAAGACTCTTTGGGCAGTCTGTGATGGCATGAGGTCCATTTTTAGCCCAATAATATTCGGTCGGGGTAGTTTTGGTGGTTGAACCAGGTGTTTACCGGTAGGTTGTTTCCCAAGTATCTTCAGGATGAGGCATAGGCGTCTTCAGGCATGACAGTAGCTTTCTAGCCTAGGTGTTTTCAGGTGTGGTAGTGGTTTTTCTAGACCAAGTGTTTGAGGGAATGGTTACGTGAGGTTGTTTTGGACCAGGGGTCTGTGGGCGGGGTATGGTAGTGGGACTACGTTGAGAATGGTGGGATTGGATCGATGCGTATGATTTCTTCAATAACCAGTGGGAAAGTGGGACGGGGTACGCAAATATCGATGTACTAATACTATATGTTACTTGATTTGCAATTTTTGGGGAGCGTTCCTTGGTGAGGGTTGGGTGGATAGATTTTCTTTATTGGGTGTGTGGTTATCTCATTTTCCACGGGGCAGTAGAATGTCTCCCCACATGTGCACGTGAGTCTTTGGTTTTTCCTACTGAGTGTACTTGTATGCTCATCCTACGTATATAAATATGTTTTTAGGTTTCCAAGAGGTCTTCAGGGATCATGCGGGACCATTCTAGCTCAGAACTTGGGGTAGTTGTTGTTGCCGTTTTTTTGGTACTATACCTTTGGAGTTTTTGTGTCTTGTATTCCTTACTTTTGAACATGCATAAGGGAATGGTTTTCTTTTGTATTTACCTTTACTTTCATCATGGGTGTTGTTGGGGTTTCTACCATATCTCTTGGTCCTATTAAAATAAAAAGGTCAATTCTTTCCATATTGGGTGTGATTCTATACCCTTGGTGATAGTAAACACTCCAGGACCTATTGAAGGCAGGTTTCAGGGGTCATTATCTCTTTTTCAACATAAAGAAGGACGGTCTTGGCAATCTGCTGACCCTTCCCTCCTTTTTTGTGAAGGCATGTCATGAAAGAATGGTATCAGAGGCATCAGGTTGAAAGATAAGATGGGGTCTAGAGTTAGGAATAGTGAGGATTCAATGAGAGGGTAGTGAAACAGTGTTGGTTGACCTTGTTGCATGAATTAGGCCAGGGTAGACTGGCTCAGACACGAGATTTTAGGGCCTCCCGTGATCTGATGCAAGGACTCTGGACCTACCGAACGACCAAGTGAGGCCACACTGATTGCATGGTAGAGACCCTAAGAATGGTACATGCATCATAATGACTTTTGTTCTCGTGTTTCATGGGTGTCTTGAGGATTAAACTTAAATAAAGAAGTATATGAAAATTTAAGAACAATATTCTGCACTACTTGGGCTTAGGAATTCTTTGTTTACCTTGCAGTTATGGCACCCGGGAGATGACCACGCGTTGTTTGGGCGATCGAGGCCCAGGAGGTTGACGTGGCCGATCGACAGAGGGCTGATCGAGAGGAGGAGGATGACCAATGGAAGAAGATGCTTTGAGCCTTCCAGCAGTAGACCCTCAAGAAGTACGAGGGCAACACCACTGACAAAAAGAAATATATTTGGCTAGAGGAGCTGGTGATAGCATTCAACTTGATTCGGGCTCCGACCGAGTACTGGGTTCCTCTGGCTGTTAGCCTGATGTGGGGAGTAGTGCGTCAGTGCTGTACGCTCTACCTAGTAATGAGGAGAGAGGCTGAGGTGGAATGGGCTGATTTTGAGAAGGAGTTTCGGGCGGAAATCTTATATCCGATGATGAAAGATGACAAGAGGAAGGAGAAAATATCCCTCCGGCAGGGGAGTATGTCAGTAAGAGAGGAGGGGATCAAGTTCAAGGATCTCCTCCACTTTTATCCGGACCACTTTCCGGATGAGGAGTCTCTGGCGAGACATTTGGAGGAGGCACTCCGACCATCCCTCCAGTACACTGTTACCTCCTACACCTTGCCGGAATACATGGAGGTCCAAAACAAGGAAGATGTTTTCAGGAGGATGCACATGACAGGAGGTGTGTCACAAGATGGGATCCAGTTGGGATCATCAAAGGGAAAAGTAGTCAGCACCAGACCCCCTGCATTGGGACACTCTAGGTTTCAACCGGCAGGGAGCATGCCCCAGCAGTTCCAGTTCCAATCTCCCAGCGCTCGCCCTATCTCTTCGGGCATATGGACAAGATGCAGTGTCTGTGGGATCCATGGGAACCTCCGGAATCAAATCCCACATAGATTGAAGTACGGTGGTGGCTGACAGGCCCAACGACCACCTCATCAGCAGCTTCTATCTAAGCTCTTTCAACAGCAGCAGTAGGGGCAGCGAGCTCCCGCTCCTCCGAGGGAAGATGTTCCAGGGGAGGCCGACCTCAGGGCGCTCCTTAGGGACCACTACCAGGGCATGGTTGGGGAGGTGGCCAACAGACGAGGGGAAGAGGAGCTGGGCGTGGACTGTTTCACGCCGCAGAGGCAGCAGTTCCAGCAGGACTGGAGATTTTTCAAGGTACGATTAGTTTTTTAAGTACCCTTTCTTACGCCTTGTTTGATTCCGGATCTTCGAACTCCTTTGTTGCACCCAGTCTGGCCTGTGCTCTGGGTCTAGATGAAAAGAGACTCCCAGTTACCCTAGTGCTGAGCACCCCAGTCGGAGGTCAGACCGACATGTTATATGTTTGTAAAGGTTTCAGACTGATGATATGGCCACATCAGTCAGTCAGGGATCTACTACTATTGCAGATACATCCATACGATGTCATCTTAGTAATTGAATGGATGTTCTCTATATGTACCATCATCGACTGATTCCGAGGAAGGGTTGTGTTCTCAGACATGGTCGGCCGACGTGTTACTTTCAACGGCGAGCGTAGTGGCTAGAAGGGTAGCAGGCGCGAGGAACCCCACCTCTCCTTGTTGGTCGAGGTGTCTGTGGAGTCAGTGGATGCTGAGATGGTGGAGGTAACAGGGATCAACAGTGATTTTATGGACATCTTCCCTGAGGAGGTGAAAACATTACCCACTCGATGTGATATCGAGTTTGGGATATATTTGCAGTCTGGTGCTCATCCGATTTCGATGAACCCCTACCGGATGGCACCTTCGGAGCTATGGGAGTTCGAATTCAAATTGACAATCTGATGAAGTGGGGTTATGTTCGACCAAGCACGTCACCATGGTGTGCTCTTGTATTGTTCGCAAAGAAGGTAGATAGTGGTCTCAGGTTGTGTATAGAATATAAGAGGCTGAATCAAGTAACGATCAAGAATCGCTACCATCTTCCGAGGATAGACGGTCCTTTCGACTAGCTGAAAGGAGAAGGATTGTTCTCGAAGATCGACCTACAGTCTAGGTATCACCAGTTGTTTGTAATGGAGGGGGACATCTCGAAGACGGCCTTCAGTTGTAGATATGGGCACTTCGAGTTTTTGGTCATGTTGTTCGGTGTTACGAATGCTCCAGTTGTGTTCATGGGGCGTATGAACTCCGTCTTCCAGGAGTATCTAGATCAATTCGTAGTCATTTTCATTTATGACATCCTGATCTACTCAAGATCAGAGGAGAACCACGCTGAGCACCTGAGGATGGTTTTGGAGGTCCTCTGATAGCACCAACATTAGAGGATGTTGTCAAAGTTCATGTTCTAGATGCGAGAAGTGTACTTCCATGGGCACCAAGTGTCTGAACAGGGGGAGCGGTGGACCCATAAAAGGTTGAGGTGGTTGTTTCTTGGGGAGCACCCAAGAACGTGAAAGAGGTTTGTAGTTTCCTCGGGCAGGCAGGTTACTACCGGAGGTTCGTACCCAACTTTTCTCGAGTTGCGGCACCTTTGAAGACCTTGAACAACAAGGACCAGGTTTTCGTGTCGAGTGAGAAGTGCGAGGTATCCTTCAGCTATCTAAAGGAGAATTTGGTTAGTTCCCAGGTGTTGAGACTACCCGAAGAAGGGGAAACATATGTGTTATTAATTGATTCTTCATGGAAGGGCCTCAGATGTGTGTTGATGCAGCGACAAGGGGTGATCTCTTATAGGCCTATGCAGCTACGCCCTCATGAGCATAATTATGCCACCCACGATCTGGAGCTTTTAGCGTTCGTTTTTGCACTAAAGTTATGGCAACATTACCTTATCGTAGAGCAATTTGTGGTCTTCTCTGATCACAAGAGCTTGAAGTATATCTTCTCCCAGCGGGACCTGATCCTACAACAACGAAGGTGGATGGAGTTCCTCTAGGATTATGATTTCGATATTTCCTACACTTCAGGGGAATGAAACGTGGTGGATGATGCCTTGAGAAGAAGGTCATAGAGGGATGCGGTCATAGAGTCGGCAGACGCTTGGAGCACAATGGAGGAGTTTTCTTCCCTACACCTGGATGCGCGGAGAGATAGTGGAAATGGTTGCCTCTATCAGATGATAATACAGACTTCTCTGTTACATCAGGTGGAGGAGGCTTAGTGGGGATACTCAGAGAGTAAAGTGATGTGTGACCACGTTAGCCAAGGTGATGCTCTGGAAGGGTGGACTGAAGATGATCAAATTCATATGGTCTTCCAGGGGAAGATGTTTGTTCCAGAAGTGATGATTGGAAAGGTTCTTAGTGAGTTTAACAACTCACCCCTAGTGGTACACCCTTGAGTTTCCAAGATGTACCAGGGTATGAGGAGATCGTTTTGGTGGCCCGTAGTAAAACATGTAGTAGCATAGTTTGTGGCCAACTGCCTAGTGTGTCAATAGGTAAAGGCTGAACACCATGTTCCAGGCGGGTTGTTGCAAACATTAGATGTCCCTGAGTGGATTTCGGATCACTTATCGATGGATTTTGTCATGGGACTTCCCAAGGTGGAAGGGGGCTGCGATGCCATATGGGTAGTAGTGGCCTCTTGACGAAGTCGTCTCACTTTCTGGAGAGTAAGGAGTTGATTGCAGTAGACACTCTAGCATGGAGGTATGAGGATGAGGTAGTGCATTTGCATGGTGTTCCAAGTTCCATAGTCTCGGATAGGGATGCACGTTTTACCACACGATTCTGGAGGGGTTTGCAGTACGCTTTCGGCACCCAGATGCTCCTTAGCATTGCCTTCCACCCCCAGACAGATGGGCAGACAGAGCGGACCATCCAGACCCTGAATATATGCTCCAATCATGCGTTCTGGAATTCGGGGGACCATGGGTGCGACACATTCCTCTGGTAGAGTTCGCCTACAAAAATAGACATCACTCTACCATTGTCATGACTCTATTCGAAGACCTATATGGAATGCCCTGTCGCTCACCCATGTGGTGGACTGAGATTAGGGAAGCAGGTTTTCCTGGCCCAGAGGTGGTGGAGAGCATGACAGAGAAGGTTAAACTTTTACGAGAAAGGATGAAGGCAGCTTAGGAATGGCATAAGTTATATGCCGATGATAGGAGGAGACCCTTGTAATTCGAGGTCTGGGACCACGTGTTCTTGAAGGTATCCCATCTGCATGGATAATGGAGGTTTGGTAGTGGAATTAATCTCTGTCCTAGGTCCGTCGGTCCCTTAGAGGTCTTGCACCGTGTCGGAGAGGTGGCTTATCAGCTGGATTTCCCACCACAGCTACAAAGGGTGCACGATGTCTCCCATGTGTCCCAGTATCGTTGATATCTGCACAACGATTTGCACGTCCTCGACTGGGGAGAGAAAGATATCAAAGACGATTCAACCTTCTTGGAACGACCAGTGATGATCATGGGTCGTGAGGAGAAGGTACTCCATGGACGAACCATTCTGTTGGTTTGCGTGTTATGGAGGCATGGTGGGCTTGAGGAGAGTACCTGGGAGAGGGAAGCAAAGATGAGTGGCCAATACCTAGAGTTGTTTTTAGTTTTATCATATTTGTTCAGTACTTGTTTTCTATGTTATTCTTTACCTTTTTTACTATGGGATGTGCGGTTTCCTTTTCCTGTGAATGTGTGTGTGAAGTGTCCTAAAGAATGGGGAGGGGAGGACCTGATCCCCAGTTAGGACACATTAATGTGGATGTGCCTAAACCCGTGCCGGTGAGTCAGTGCCACCCAAAGTGGATAGTATCATAACACGGAGGAAGGGAGACCCCTATCACACTGGACCAGATGGTTTGGCCCTTGTTTCGCATGGTTTCACATGAAAATGAGCGGTAGAGAGTTTGTGTTTGTTCTGGGGATAAAGTGTTCCAATGTCGGAGAGGTTCACCCCTGAGAGGTATCTTCCAGGGTTGTTGTTCGGACCCCCCCCCTCTTTCCTTCAGTCTGGGTTTTGATTCTCGAGGATGATAAGGGTTTGAAATGTATCTAATGTAATGGCCCAGACCCTCCTGATCCATCCCTTTTCGAAATTCTAGGATCCTTAGGGGTCGCACCCTGATCGGTGCGACAGATCGGCGTGGCTGATCGGCACGACCGATCGGTGGGACCAATCTGCGCGACCGACCGATCGGTGTGACTGATCGGTGTTGTCGAGTCTTGACGGGTTTTCCTTCTAAAGTTTTTCCCAAAACCCCAATTTTAGGCCTTTTTGACCTTTTTAGACAATTCAAGGACATTTTTATGCCCATAATTAATATCTAAAAACCCGGTGAAACATCACTACTGAATATTAATTAATTCTATCATGTGTAACCACCCAACTGCGTGGAAGAACCATGACCCTTCTTCCAAGGCATTCAAATGCTTTATCCCATAACATTGGGATATCATATAATTATCACGTTGGATTTTTTTCATTTCCTTCCTCTTGGATAGTCTGCTCTTCCTTGTGCGTTGAAGTCCTTTGTTCTTGACGCAGATGGTGCACATATGCCGGAGCACTTCAAGTCGTGCATCCCCTATTCTTAGCACGTGGAGAAAAACATCGATCATTGACCAATCAAGTAGGTATTTTATCCTACATCTATCCTTTATGTGTATCATGCGGGGTGCACATGCTTTTGAATTTGTGGAAATTTATGAAACTGGACATAATTAAGATAATGAACTGAATTTAAAAAATTAAAGGGGGGGTGTGATCGATGTTTTGTTGTACTCTTTATGTTGTTATGTGTTGTGAATTGTACGGGCCTATGCTCACTAAAAATCATGGCCTTGGGTGGACTTTATATGTGCACTAATGAACGTAGGTGCTGCTGGATGTTTAAATAATCATAACATGGAATTTGTTAATTATGTATAATTGGATAAATAAATTGAAATCACCAGGATCAACCTATTTCTGTGATAACCCTGGTTAAAGCACAGTGGAATTGAAACCAGGGTGTGTGTTAAATCTTTTAAATCTGAAATACTTGCATGGGCCTTCCTTGTGTTGGTGGTGGGGGTTTGGTTGTTTTTTTCATGGGCCGATTGTTGTGGTGACACGAGTGGGGATGAGATCCCCTATTGTAGTACTTTTGGTGGTTGTGAATTTAAGGATGTGTGATTTCTCTGCTTATATCACGAATTGGGGTGGGATCCACTATTGTTGAGAAACTATTGGATCCTAGATTTTGGGAACATGGGGCTGTATCTCGGGGTTTTCTTTGGTTCTCGTACTTCGAGGGATCTCACTTATCCCATTGTTGATGTGACTTAGCAAAATAACCAGGTTTGAATGCTTAAATTGCTATTGGATGCAACCTTTTCCATTGGTTTGTGCTTATGATGTTAGTTTCTCAGTAGTGAAGAACTGTATTTAAATGATATTACATGAAAATGGATGTAAGAATAGATTAAATGGGAATTAGTTTGGGAATGAGCTTTTACTTGGCTGTGAGTGCCGTGACTTCTATTGTGAATTAATAGTAACAAGGGTGATCGTGCTTAGGTTTTGGAACCACTAGGTTGGGATGAGTTTTTGTTACCTATACATATATCTGTAGCTTTTATGTTTCTTATTCATGCCCCAACCAAGTTAAGCACTTAGTACCGAACACCCCCTTTCAGGGGGAGGGTGTTTTTCCCAACACTCCTATGAGTGGATAGTTATTAGCTCCTTTTCTTCTCCATTTACCGAATAGCCCAAAACTCTTCAATGGGGCTGTGATGGCCTCAGGTCCATTTTAGGCAATGAATCCTTGGGCGGGGTAGTTGTGGTGGTTGGCCTAGGTGTTTACGGGCAGGTTGTTTCCCACACATCTTCGGTATGAGGCCAAGGTGTCTTTAGGTGTGACAGTAGCTTTCTGGCCCAGGTGTCTTCGAGCATGGCAGTGGCTGTTCTGGCCCAGGTGTTTGCAGGCATTGTTACGTGAGGTTGTTGCGGCCCAGGTGTTTGCGGGAAGGATAGCGGTTGTGGCCTAGGTGTATGCAGGCAGGATAGTTATTGTGGCCCAGTTGTGTGCAGGTGGGGTATGGTAGAGGGAATACGGTGAGAATTGTGGGATTGGTTCGATGCGTAGGATGTCTTTAATAACCAGTGGTAAAGAGGCATGGGTTACCCAAATTTTGATGTGTTATTAATATATGTTATTTGATTTTCGTTATTTGGAGAGAGTGCCTTGGTGAGGGTTGTGTGGATACCTTTTCCTTGTTGGGTGTTTGGTTATCCCTTTTTCCATGGGGCATTATAATGTCCCCCCACTTGTGAATGAGAGTCTTTGGTTTTCTCTACTAAGTGAACTTGTATGCTCACCCTACATATAAAAAACTGTTTTTAGGTTTCCAGGAGGACTTCAGGGATCATGCGGGACTGTACTAGCTCGGACCTTGGGTCAGTTGCTGTTGTCGTTTTTTTCGGTACTTTGCCTATGCAGTTTTTGTGACTTGTATCCCTTAATTTGGAACATGCATATGGGAATGATTTACCTTTGGCTTTACTTCTACTTTCATCTTGGGTGTTTTTGGGGTTGATACCTTATCCCTCGATCCTATTAAAATAAAAAGGGTAATGGATTCCATCTTGTGTGTGATTCTACAGACATGGTGCTAATAGCCACTCTGGGCCCTATTAAAGGTTCGTTTCGGGGGTCATTATCTCTTCTTCAACATAAAGAAGAAAGGTCCTGGCAATCTGCTGACCCTTCCCTCCTTTTGGTGAATGCGGGTCGTGACACTTATCGTTATTTTGTTTTTAAAAATATTTTCATAAATGACATGATTATTTTTATATTGAAAACGTGTTTTCAGAAGAAATGGGTATTTTGATGTTTTAAAGAGTTTTTAAATTGGATCCTAATTTTTTAATATATATATTATGTTGAAAAGGTTCAATCAAAAAAATTATTAATGATACGATAAATATGAATTATATGTAAAATGGGTGAGATAATACACCATATACGATAAGTATATATGCATTATAGATCACATGTGAGATCAATAAAGAATTTACGAAGGGTTGACCCCGTTATATGTCAGGACAAATAGGTGAACCTGATATATCTGATAGGAAGGGTGAAAAAATTATTACTCTCTTATTAATTGTATAATTACTGCTTTCTATGTTGAATTATATTTTATTTCAACTATACGATTATACCAATAAATTATTATTGAATTGGGTATATGAATTTGATTCTAAAAATTGACTAAAATGGTTTTTATTTTCGTTTAATGGGTTTTGAAGGATTTATTTGAGAAAAATATTGTGTTTTTTTAAAATGGTTTATTCCATATTGTCAAAAAATGATTTTCACAAATATAACATAACATGGTTGTTAATTTATTCAATAGACTAATGATTTCATTTATATTTATGACCATTTTTTATATTTTTGTTATCATCCCACATAACATGTTTTTCATAGTTTTTATGGATGGTTAAAGGGAAATTTGAAGCCATGTTGAATATATTCATTAATTTTTCAGGAAAACAAATCATTTTTAATCTTAAATGATTAATATTGTTGGAAAATGGATTCTTATAGGATCCTTCCAGTTCGAATTATTTTTTTTTGTTTTATATGATTTATGACATAATTATATAATTTATTCACCATAAAAATATCCTAAAATTCATGAGAAATAATTATTGACTTAAATATTGCATTTTTTACTGTTTATAACCACATGCATATACATTTTTTGTTTCTAATTCTATTAAGTCCCCAACCATAATATCCATGATTCAACTATTGCACTATTACATTGGAAATTGATTCAAGGAATCACATCCAATATGAGTGAACTATTTAATATAATTAGAAAACTATATACATACATGACATTCATATTACATTTAAAAACAAAAAATAATTCATATAGTTCTCTTGGAAAACCCTATAGTCCTTTTATCATATCCCAAAATGTTAATCATAATACACATTATGGAGTCATGGTGGAATTAAACACAAAAAATATGTGAACACTAATGCTTATTAATTTTATATATATTGTTGAGGATATCATAAACAAATGAGAAATATCCAAAATGGAATATTAAATAAATGAATCACATTCCATTTTGCCAATAACAATATCATTATGGATAATATGTATATATTAAATGATGATCAATAATAATTTAGTTAAATAATCACCAACTCTTGAATCTTATCCCTAGATATTTAATAAAATTCAAATAATCACACAATTATCAATATTTGTTCTAATAAAAAGGGTCTTGATATTGTTTAAAATCAAAAGCATATTGTGAAGGAATCACCCTATGACATCTAATATATATGTGTAAGGGATCTATCAAATACCAAATATAATTTTCCACTTCAGGCTTACTATGAATTGAGGGGATATATTTGGCCCCTCCCATCACTTACTAAGTCCAATGAATTACTCATTTGAAATGGGGAAACATAATCAATGTAAAAAATCATATTAAAAACCAAAATTATTAAATTTTTATAATTTCATAAATAAATTTTCACAATGAACCTAAAAATTTATATTGTCAATATATCAAATGAATGTTATTACTTTACCCAACAAAATGACCTAATCATAATCCATATAGAGTAAAAAAATTAATGATATAGAAATATTATATAACAGTCTAACAAATCATGAACCATTTATGAAAAAAAGATATAAAATTTAGTAAATATAAGAAATGGATCATAAGGTAATATTATGGTTATTTTAATTTCTGAATAGAAATTCCATCCAATTTCTATTAAAAATATTATTGATAAAAAAATTCAATTCACATTGAAAATAACATTAAAAAAACTATTGATTTCCAGAATACTAGTAAATGGATTTTCATTAAATACAACCTTATAAACATGAAAATAATTCTATATAACAATGAGTGTTATTTAAATAGGGAAATATTGTTCATGTTTTACACATTGGAGAAAATATTTCATTCATATATATGTATGAAAACTCAAAATTTAACTTGTTTAAAAAATGATAGGAAAATTAGTTTTAAATGATTTTCTAAAAATATGATCTATTGAAAAATATAAAAAATATATAATATTATAATAAAAAATAATTCCTGAAAAAAATTTACGAAAATATCAATTTTGAAAGAAATGTGATTTCAATAATAGAGATATATAATGATGAATTAACTTGATAAATAATAATTTTCATTTAAAACAAATAAAAATAATAAAATTATTATAATAAAAATAATAATAAATATATAAGAATATATTTTAAGGGTTTAATTATACAATAACTAAATAATTTATAATAGTTAATTTTCAAGCAAGAATAACCCAGATTAAAATGTGATTATGAAATAAACCCTTATGAAGATCATAAAATTGTAGGAAAGATTAATAAATGGATTGAAAAATTTCCAATGTAAAACCATATTTGAAATGTTGAAATAAAGAATAAACTATTCAATTTATGTTACCAAAATAATCACAGAGTCTCAGTGCTAGTGAAGATGTAATATAGCCAAATAAAAAGTAATTAATTTATGAAAATCTTTACCATGAGTTAAATTTCAATTGAAATACCCTTGGATGATATAATTAAATTTGAAAAATTTAATAAAATGTTGTATGATGGTTCATTTTTTGATATTTAATTGGGATATCGTATATACCATACAATATTAATTGTTTCATGGCATTAATATATGCCTTAAATAAGGGAAAATTGGAGAAAATTACATACTTATGGTCTGAATTCATTTTTATGTATAGAAAATATATAGAATAACTATATAAATATTATAAATCATTTATATAATCAAACTCATATGATTATAACACCATATTTTTTAAATAGTAGTATTTTCACACAATTGTTAATATTTCATTACTAAAATTTATGTTTCTGGTAAAAACTCATATTTTTTATTTCAGTAGTTTAAACTCATTTAAATTTTTCATTGTTCAATAATATCAATAAATTTATCAATAATATAATCATTTTAAAATTTTATTATATATGTATTTTTAATATTAAAAAAAAATAGGAAAATTTGTTATATCGAGTATTGAGACAATAGGTAGTACATTCATGAAAACATCGTTTTCATATGAATGAATGGTGAAATAAAATATATAAATGTAAATATTATGATTTATAGAAAACAATATATATACTATATATTAACTAGAACTAGATTTATTTCAATAAATTTGAAATTTAAAAAAACTCGCATCTCATTATTGCGGTGGTAGTTCAGACATATGCACTAATGACATAACAATTTTACAAAGAATTGGAAGGTATGATGGTAGATGTGATTTTATAGTTATAGATGTGTAATAAGGTATATATATATATATATATTTATATATATATATTATCTGACATTTTCTACAACCATGATAGCCTGTGTAAGACATCGAATTACTTTGGTATTCTAGGTGGTAGTTCGTTGTACGCACAATTAATGGTTAAATTTCCCATTTGATGGTAGAGAAGACAGATTTATTCGATGAAACTAATATAATATCATGTATGTATATTTAATATAGTTTTATTAGTTTTTATCATATGTTTAGAATATTTTTATGTTGTATAGAAAGAAATAAAATGGATCCCACAGATAAAAACAAACACTCTTCTTCAGTGAGCCTCTTTATTCTTATTCCTAAACCCTTCATTTATTTTTTAAGATAAAAATGTTTATAGGTAATTTTGAGAGATTTTATGATATGAAATTGGTTTGTATTTTCATAAATAGATGTCCATGAAATTTTAAATACGAAATTATTGGGGGTGTCCTTTTATAAGTTCGGAGGGGTCCTTATTGGAAAATACTAGGATATTTCTCAAAAGAATAAAAAATGATAGTCTAATTTTGATGGGAAATTTTATTAGAATGAATATATATTATATGAGGGATATTATAATGTTAAAAATATCAATAAATTTAGAAATTGTAAATTTTTATTGTAAAACATACCATTATTATTTTTGTTTCACCAAAATAAACTAATATTATCAATAAATGGAGTAATATATTTGTAATATATTCACTATTCATTATAACCAATATAATGTTGGGATAATTTATGAATAATAAAAAATATTTTTTAAAAATAAAATTACATTTTCCAAATTTCAATTCATCGAAAATGTATAATTTAAAATAAAATTAATCCTACAGTGTTGATGGAGATGTGGTTTTCCAAGGGAAATGGTTTCTTATGTATAATATATTTTTATATGAAAATATCTCATATAAGTAATCCCCCAAAAAATTGGATTCATAAGAATATAAATGAAATAATATTTCATTGTAATAATTTATTTAAAAAATGTAACATGTTGAATTCATTAAATAAAAATGTTTCCTTCAATAATATAGATTATGATTGTTTATATTAAAAAAAATATTAATATTTTTATTAAATATGAAAAAATGTAATTGTTATAATTTTTATATGATGATTTAAAAAAATAATATTAATTATATGAATTAAATTTTATAAATGTGTAAATGAGTAGTTTTAATATTACTACAGATACTGTGAGTAATTTTATTTTCAATTAAATACATTTTTTAGTGATCAAATGATAAATAATAATATATCATGATATAATGAATATTTTATTAATTAAAAATAAGTTTAAATATTAAAAAATATATAAATTTTCATAAAATCATTCACCAATACATATTCATTTATTTGTTATGATAAAAACAAAATGTGTGTTAAAAGAAGCATTATCAGAATATTATTTCATTTAATTTGAAATTATTTTTTTTCAAATATGACCAATGTTTAGATAATGAATTTATTTATACATGTGTTAAACATATATAAATCTTATTATAGTTAGTTGTGTTTATGCAAACAAATTTTATGGATTGGATATAATGGTCAAATTTAAATAACATATTTTGTTGGTCCCTTACTCATATTGTTGAATATCATATATGAAATCAAACAAAATGTTATAATTAAAAAATATCATAGTGTAACAATCTCACAACCTTTAATAAATTAAAAATTAAAAATTATATCATGTTATAAAAATATGTTGGGTTCTTATGTTGAATTTTTTTTATATACCACCTAATTAAAAAAGTAGTTAATAAAATTCCTACCAGATGAGATGAAAATGGATGTATACGGGTCATATAGAAAAAAAAATAACTATATTTTCAAATTGTGAATCTTTAGTGGAATGTTTATATATAGATATGAAATAATATAATGAATAATTATTGGAAGTAGTATAGGTCTTTGATCACTTGAAAGAGAATGATAAAATTATAATAACCAAATTACTATGAACTGATGAGGTTTGAAATTACAATTTGATTCTTTGGAAATAATGTAAATATATAAAAAAAATTCTGAAAATTATCCTAATGATAAGGTAATCATTTACTATAAATGTATATAACCATAAATTTCAATTATCTTATATATATCAATTTCATAAGAACAATTTCATCCTTTGGATGTGTTTTAATCAATAAACACATCATTTAATATTACATAAAATGAGTAACCCTGATGATTTTATATTGACATACTGAAATAATCTTTTATCCAATTATATAATACAAAAAAGAATAATGAGATATTTATATTTTTTTTACTAAATCATATAATGTATTCTTCATTTAAGATAATAATTAAAAAAATTAACCTTGATATTAATATCAATATTTAGTTAATAAAAATAAACGATTAACATTCATAATTTCATAAATTAATAACCATACATCCTAATTGAAATCAATCTCCCTACAATTAAATAATTAATTTTCAATAATATTTATCTCATATGAAACATATTACACCTCCAAATATGTAATATTATTTTTCATAAATAATGCTCTATGTTAATCCAAATGGTTATATATACCTCAACCAAATAAAACATCTCTCATAATATCATTAATAACATAAAAATAAAAAATTTGTAATCCCATAATATTTTTCCACAAATCATCCTAATATTTATCCAACAATCCATTTGAGTAAAAAAATAAATTTTTAATATAGAGTATGTCGCGTAGCCTGCTGTTTGGTGCTCAAACATTGTGTTTCATCCGGGGTGGTTTCAAGCCCTTTGGACATGGTGAATGTAACCAGATATCACATAGAAGGTGGGTTATCTTTTTTATTAAAATAATTTTATTAAATAACTACAATTTTCTATAAAATAATATCAATATCTAATAATATTAAATTAAATTTTTTTTTTAAAAACTAATAATTTCTATATAGATTAGTTTTTCCCATAAAGACAAATAATGTTAATTGAATATGTTTATCTTAACATCAATGATCATATTAAAACTAAAGGTTTCAATAACATTAAATTTATTTCAATAAATATATTCTTACTCAAAAACATATTTCACTAAGACCAATACAAATTCCTAGGGTTATATTATAATTAATGTCTCCCAAAATACTGTTACAAATTTTTATACTGTCATTATATAAAACATCAAAAGGGGCATCTATGAAATTGGGAATATGATAAAAATTAAACATAAAACCAATACTGGTATCTGAAAATTTAATTTTAATATTATATGAATAAACATATGATTTGTAAAATTAATAAAACACATTGATCATTAATTATTCTATTAAAAAAATAACACTGATAAGAATAATTTTTAATAACACCTCTTGAATTCAAATATGAACATTCATAAACCCTTTTATAGAAATTATTTATATAAAATATATCCTTCCATGGTCAATGAATCAATATTTAAAAGGTGGAATTGAATAAAATAATTCACAACATCACCACATTTAATAGAACAAATAATAATTATATATTTAGGATGATATTTATTTAACACAAAAAAACAGTTCAAATTTTTTTTAAATACCATTTCATATTCCCTTGATTTCCAAGCATAATTGTTTCCTACAATATTGATACATTCCCATTGGTTTATCATTTAATATTTAAATCAGTATAAAAATTTATTTTTCATTCCTAAATGGTCTCCATCACACAATATCTAATAAAAATACCTACTTCTCAAATATTGTTAGTCCATTAGTTGGTTGACTTATATGTTTTCATCATATATCATGATTAAAAATATTCATAATCAAAAACAACATTCTCTCTTACACCATCCATTTTATTTCCCATAATAAAATTCTTTTCAATCACATTATGATTCCACCTGATTCTTTAGGGGTACAATAATTTTATAAGGCAAAAATGTTTTCTTTGAGAAGTAATTGTCATAGTATAAAATAATATAATAAATTAGGGGTTGTCTAATTAATAAATATATCATTAAATTCCAAAAAAGATGAGGTTTCTGCTTTATATTTCATTATCTAATCTATTTAAATACATCATGATGGTTAATGAAAAAAAATAAGAAATATCCCATTCATAAAATCAACCAATGTAAAAATTGGTTTTTTGGAAGCCTCGTTTCTTTATACATTGTAACAATTGTGTTGAATCAAAATTCACAGTTTTCCGAATTATAACCTTTAGGTACAATAATTCATGATCCATATCTTCTTATAGTATCACATCATAGATGTATTAAAAAAACCAATATAATAATTACCCAAACAAAACATAAAGATATATATATAGTTTTATACCCAATGATATTCCTACAGTTATCAACTGCAATATTTGTTTTGTAAATCTATTTACCATGGTTTCTAATAAAAAACCTCTAATACTGATTATATGGACCCTGAATATACTCTTTTGAATTGTAAGATACAATATTAAATTGTATCTAGAAAAAATTAATAACATCAAAAACCACTAAATAGTTTTATGTATTTTAAAAAATTTTACATACATGAATGTTTAATTATATTTGTAAACCTGATATTAACCATTGTATTATCATCGGGAAAACAAATAATTCCATTTTAATATCCTTGTATGTCGATCACAATTTAGTTCTTAGAATCCTGGGAAATCTAAATACAAGAAAGGGATGATATCTATTACTCTATAAGGGAATTCATACTACATATGATATAACAAAAAATCAAATAAAAATAAATATATTATGGTATATAAAAAACACATTTAAATAAAAAATAAATTTATCACGAAGAGAATGAATATTATAATAAATTATGATCATGTTTAATCCATATAAATAATCTCATTATGATGAACCCTCCCCATTGATATTTTAACTAATCAAAAAATAACATGGAAATCAATAAATAATCTCATAATGAGGTAAATTTTAATTCTAAACATCATAAAAATATAATTGATGTATTATTACATAACATCAAATAAATATAGTTATGGATTCTACCATATACTCAATCCTGTTTGTCTATTGATATATACTGATTCATAAAGTGGCTACTGTGGGCCCCACCCTTCCCTTATAATGTCCAATGCATTCCTCATATGATAAAGGAAAAATGATAATCAACCTAAATATTCCTTACATAATATATCATTAATATTTTTAATAATTTCCACTATCAATATGAATAAATAATATTATAATTCTTATTAGGAAACTAACATACACATTTTTATACTTTCCCTAATCTATAAACAAAAACATAAATAATGTAGAATATATAAAAAAGGTATCATAATATATCATCTCAGTCCAAGTGACAATAAAACAGCTAGAGAAATAATATTAATGTTATATTTAGAACATATTCCTAATGAAGAATAAATTCAATGGAAGTTTTTAGTTGATTTTGAATATAAGTATAATATAAAGTCAATTCAAAACATTCCTGAGGAAAATATACTTCTCACATTGAAAATTAGTTTTGAGAATTAATTTTTTTATAATATTAGTAACAATATTTTATTTTATAATAAATCTTTAAACATGTAAATAGTTTATCAAATCAATTCCTTTAAAGGATGGATATAAATATTGTTCATTCCACACAAATTAAAACTATGTACACTTCCACATATTTAAACAAAAAGTCAAAATTTTCATTTCAAGGGAAATTTTGGGAGAATTCCTTTTAATTTTTATGTAAAAATTATATAATTGGGAATTATGTCGTAAAATATTATTGGATAAAATTAAATGCAATCAAAACAATTTTTTGAAAGACAACATGAATTTTAATGAAAATGTTTTCAGTGGGAAGAGATAAATAATTTATTTTTTTGATAAACTTGTATTTATAATATTATTTACCAAATATTAGGATATAAAACTATTACATGATAACATCATGAATAATTCACCAGACAAAATTGGAATTATTTGTTTTACTATGATAGCATAATATCTATCAATGTAATTTTGTGAGGAAACAATCCTGAAAAAATGATATTTTAAAAAATCCATTAAAAAGATCAAAATGTTGAAGAAATGAATAATGAGTGGATTTTTATTTTATTAATTTTTAAATCAAGAAAAAATTATTTAAATAAAATATAATACTGTCGATATATACTAAACTAATTTTCTATTAATACTAATTAAATGAATAATAAATATCTCCCAATGAAATGAAATTGATTTATGAAATTACATACAATTTGGTAAGAATCATTTAATATCCCATTGGAGGTAATAAATTAAATTGATATTTATTATACTTTAAAATATGAATGATTCATGAAATAAAAAGTCATATTTGTAGTGTATAAACCACATAAAATTAATTGGTGTATATGATTAGTACATGCCTCAAGGATAGTAAATTCGAATGAATCCCTTAACTCATGTCTGATATCCTTTTGTTATCTGATCCTACTATATAAAAAATATATAATTATTAGAAATCATTCATAGAACAATAATAAAATATATCACATGAAAAATTATTTTTTAATGTATTCTTTCTATAATTTATTAACAATTATTTCCTAAAATCCTTGTTTTGTTTAATAAAAAAATTATTTTTCAAGTAAATTTTTATTAAATAGTTATGGTCTATGTATACTGACCGTAGATAAATCCTCTAAATAGTTTAATTAATTATAAAAAGAAATAATATAGCAATTATAGTTGTATTTTTAATTATTATAAAAGATAGATATTGAAAAATGAGTTTCATTGTTCATGGATATGGTAGGTCATACATAAACATGATTGATGTATTTTTTTTGATTGATGTAAATAAAGATACATATGTAATTAATTAACCATTTAAAACATTATTATATAATAAATGATAATTAAAACATTTATTATAAACATCCGTTTCAAAATAAAATGCAAAATTTTCCACATCGCTTCATGGAGGCAATAATACACACCCATGCCCGAGCAATGTTATAATTTTCCAACATATTATAAGTTGTGAAGGTATATTTGATATTATAATTCCTAATGTATAAATATTTCATAGATATAGAATATATACATAATATAAACCACTATATCTAGTCATGATATGTGGTGATGGAAAAATAATTACATCACTTCATGCGGCGACAGTTCAACTTAAACCAGATTAACTGTTTCTTCCATTTCAAGGAAGAGAATATAGATATTGGCTATAAAACTAACATAATAACATATATATAAATATAATATTATTGATATATATTTTATCATATTTTGGTAATTTTTGGTTGGGGTATAAGAATACCAAAATTCAAGATGATGGGTTAGAACTATTCCACATCCTTAAAGAACATCATTAAGTCTATAAATAAATCCTTCAATGAATTTTTTATAATAAAATCAATATCTCTTAGAAATATAGTGTTATTTGATATAGGTATGTGTGACGGTATTGTTAAACCAAAGAGCTTTGGACCTATTCTTGGGAGAGGAGAGCGTGTGTCCATTTATAAGTGGGGGAGGTGATCTTTGTGGGAATTACATAAAGTTTTCCAAAACAAAAACAAAATGATAAGGTCATTCTAATGAAAAATTATAAAAAATTAATTTATAATAATTTTATACCTAGGATAAATTGTAATTATGTAATTAATGTAGGATTTTTAATGATTAATTTGTAATGATTCCCTTATCATTTGTTTTAACCCTCCTCCACAATGTTGTTTTAACATAACAATAATAATTAATTTTAATAATTTTAACTATTAATTTTGAACATAAATTTATTTAACCTTATTAAAATATAATAATTATTATAATTCCAAATATGGGATATTTTTTATGAAATTCTATTAATATATGTCGAACATGTTTAATTAAAATTAAACTAATAGAGTTGATGAAAAAACAACCTTCCAATGGAAATGTTTTTATTCTGTTAAAATGTATATACAATTTAATTTAAGATAAAATATATTATATTAAAATAAAATTTAATAATTAGTGAATAATTTCACTAATTTTAAATTTATTTTTTAATTTAAAATATCTTATTATATAACATTTAAATGAAAGTATAGTTCTCAAAGACAAATCATTATATATTTTTAGTAATCCAAAATGAAATCAATTAAAATAATTAATAAAAAATAAATATATTATATTGTTAATATATTTATTCCAGAAGTGAATTTATTTTTTATATTAGTAATATAAAATGGTTAAAAATTAAATTTATAAAAACAAATTAAAATGAGATAAAAACTGTATTTAAAAAAATATATTTTTTCACAAAACTGGATTTATTATAAAGTCATGGAAAAAAAGATGAATGATAATAAAATTATTCATTATATAATAATTTAATTTCATTAAAATTATTCACCAATGAGATTAAATAGATATATTATTTTTAAAAACATATTGAGAACATTAAAAGATTCTTTTTGGGAAATATTTATTTTAATTTCTAATACATTTTACATTATTCCAATGAATTGATAGATAATGAATATATTAAATCATATTTAACCGATATAATTTTCATAATTTATTTATTAATATTAGAGATGGGAGCTCTCGAAGGGGCGAGCGGCGAAAACCCTAGTGCCAGGCATGGAGATGCTGATAAAGCAAAGTAGGAGGATGTTGAAAAGAGGGATGAAGATCTGATAGGGCATCGCGACCTCTTCAATCTTTCTGCGAAGTGGAAATTAGATAAACTGGACAACAAAGACATCTAAAATCAGGGTAAAGTCTTCGCTGATGTGGCTATGCAGAATGGTGGATTTTCCTTTATAGATTGTGATGCGGAGAATTCAGGGAGGATTATCAGGAAATGGAACAATGTGCATGTCTCTGCAAATCAAGCTACAGTAGAGGAGCATGTCAGATTATGATAATTCTCTATAATCACTAGGGCGATCATTCCGAAGGGTGTCAGACAATGAAAATTTCATGAGCTTACCAATCGGATGGCGGATATTTGGGGATTCAGTGACTGGAAGATGACAGTGATGGGGAATGGATTCTACCATGCCGTCTTTCCCAAGGATGAATGCAAACATCGCGCTTGGAGCTTGGGGTCTGTTTCTCTGAATTCTGGGTATCATCGGATTCATGAATGGGATCACAATTTTGATCCAATCTTAGTCAGAAATACTTTTGATCATGTATGGGTACGAATTCATAAACTCAGTTTCCTTTATTATCACCCTAAAATACATTGGGCATTATGCTAGAATACTGGTAGAGGTTGACATGGCTAGAACATTGGTTGAGCATGTTGCCTTTAACACTCTAGATGATAGTATCAACCTTGAAATTGGGTATGAATGGATGCCCAAGTTCTGTTCAAATTGTCACATCTTTGGGAACAGTCTCTCAGACTGTAATAGGAATAAGTTCTGCTCAACCTACAATATTAAAGGTCATGATGATCGACAGTGTCGAAGGAAAGAAAAGGATTAGGGAAAGACATAAATTATTGTGAGACTGGCTGTGGATGAGGAGGATCCATTGAAATCCATAGAGATCGTCAGTGGTGATAATACTGAACAAAATATTTTGGATTCCACAAATGGCAGGAAGAGTGAGGAGCACCAATGGAGGGTTTTTGATGGGGGAACACAAAACACTGAGGAGAATTATGTAGTGGTCAACAAAAATGACCCTGGTATCCAAGACACTGATCAAAGGGTACATGATACAGTAAAGACCACAAAGGATTAGGATGACACTGAATTTCCTGTTGTGAATGATGGATCTCCTATAAAATTGGAGCCTGGTAATAATGACAAGGGGAATCATAGCAAGACTGTACTGGCCACTGATAATACAGCACAGGGTAGTGAACAGACATATGTGGACTTCTCCCATGTGCAATCTTCGAAGGCTGTAAGGAGGAAACTCCATGCCACCCTGACTGAACCATTCATCTTAGAAAACAAGTATACATCTCTATCTGATGATGATGACGTTTCCCAGGAATCAGATGGAGTTTCTCCAAATGGGGAAAAAGGGAAAATTCTGGAGGATTCATATAAAGGCATAGAACCTGGCTATGATGGACCATGTACTAGGCAGCGAGCCTCCCATCAATTAAAGTCTTATTGTGGAACTGTTAGGGTCTAGGGAATTCTCCCATGGTCAAATCCCTGAAGCACATCATTTTGACCAATAAACCAATGTTGATTGGCTTTGCAGAGCCTAGGATGAAATTTTTCGGTTGGATGGCCTTCAAATGGTATGCCTTGGGGTACACCTTCATTGCATCCTACCAACAAGGTAATGAGACAGAGTCCTTATGGGTTCTAAAGCACAATAATGTTATTATTGAATGCTTTCAAAGTGATCAACAATCTGTTTCACTGAATTGTTTCATTCAATCAAGTCTTCTATGTGTCACCTTTGTCTATGAATTTAATCAATATGTATGAAGAAGAAGTATACAGAGTAATCTGTTTAGCATGGCTAAGCACATGGATAAATGATGTATTGTACTTGGTGATTTCAAAATTGTTCTAAGGCTGGAGGAAATGACTGGGAGTAGTTTCTGTTGTGCATCAGCTAGGGAATTTTCCTTCTGTATTGATCAATTCAGAATGACTGAAGTGCCTATTTTGGGGGATGATTTTACTTGGAACAGGTATACTTATAATGGAATGTAGGCATGTAAGCTAGAAAAATGTTTGGTTCAAATCGATGAGCACAATGAGGGACTTGATGTGTCTGGCATGACTCTGTCCAGACTGCATTCTGGCCATCATCCTATATTAATTGACATATGTTTTGGAAATCTCAGATCAGCCCCATTGTCTTTCATATTTAACAATTCACGGCTGGTTGTTCCAAGGTGTAGAGAGACTATAATAGATGCATGGAAGGGGGTTGTACAAGGCAGTGCATTACATATCCTAAAATGTAAACTGAAAATTGTGAAAGGCAAAATAAGGGAGTGGAGAAAAAAATTCCTTCTCCAACATGGACCAAGATATCAAAGAGGCTGATTCACTTCTTTCAGATTGTCAGCAAGATAGTATTATTCAAGATCCTCCCTCTAATGAGGAGATACATGCCACCTGCAGGCTTGACAATCTTTTTTTCCTCCATGAAAATTTTCTTCAAAATGAGTTCAATGTCAGATGGTTGAAAGAAGGGGATAGAAACCCAAGGGTTTTCCATTTCATGCACCGGGATAAAAAATAAATAAGGAGCCTTAAGGATTTCAAAATTGATGAAAACATGATTACCTCTAATAATGATATTTCTAATTCTATGATAGGCTACATTGAGAAGCTCTACTCTGAATCAGGGGAGGACAACTCAGATCGTATAATCAGGAGCATTGAGCCTAGTTTGGAAGAGGCACAAAATAAAAGAGTAATTCACATCCCCACTTCAATGGAAATAAATGATGCTCTCTTCTATTTAAATATAGATAGTGTTGCTGGGCCAGATGGATTCTCTAACACGTTTTTCATGTTTTATTGGGATATCCTCCACAAGGATGTGACTGAAGCAGTGATGGAATTATTCTATCACTCCTACATGCCATTTGGGATGAATGAAAACTTCATTGCACTAATTACCAAGAAGGATAATTCTATGGATATCAAGGAATTCATACCTGTGGCCATTGGGAATTCCATTCCTAATGTCATCAGTAAAATTTTGGCAATAAGACTTGGTGAGATTGCAAGCTCTCTCATTTCCCTTAATCAGTTTGGTTTTGTACCTGGTGGAAATATTCAGAACTATCTTTTCATTGCTTTAGAGTGTGACAACATTATGAAAACCAAAGTTAATAATGGTAATATGGAACTAAAGGTTTAAATTTCAAATTCCTTTGATACCATTAGATGGGGATTCATTTTCAATGTTCTGAGTATGCATGTTTTCTCATGTAAATTTATTGGTATGGTCCATGCCATCCTAAAACGTGGTAGTTTATATATACAGGTCAATAGATCACCTAGAGGATTATTTCAATGTTCTAGAGGTGTAAGAGAGGGTGAACCTTTATCTAGTTTGATTTTCTCTATGGCGGAGGATTATTTGAGCATCTGCCTTATTGATATTGTCAATTCTGGGATATATCAGAGAATGACATATGGGCAGAATCGCTTCACTCCTTCCCATTTATTCTATGCTGATGATATTCTGATATTTTACAAAGCTGATAGAAGAACAATTTCTTGCATAAAGACTATCTTCAATCACTATAAAGAAGTTGCAGGACAAGTCATAAGCTGGAAGAAATCCATTGTGATATTTGGTGAAGGGATCCGAATTGTGATGAAAAATAGAATTTCCAGCAGGCTTGGTGGAAAGAGGGGAACACTACCCTTTACCTATCGTGGATTTCCTTTGTTCTGGGGAAGAGTGAAAAGATCCTACTTGGAGGGTATTGCACTCAAAATCACCATTCAACTTGCTAGTTGGAAAGGGAATGCAAATATCTCAAGCAGGCATGATCTATCTTGTGAACTCGGTTATCTACTCAATGTTTTTCTACTCTTTCTCACTCTATAAATGGAGAGTTTCTTTGCTTAAGGATCATTGTGGTATGATCAAGAATTTTATATGGGCTGGATCAACACAACCGAGGAAGCTTCTCAATGTAAAATTGGAAGATTGTATTAAGCATGTGGGAATGGGAGAAATTAGGGTTAATGATTCAAAGGTCTTCAATGATGCTTGTCTTCAAAATTTTACATGGAGACTTCTGTCTGGTACTGATTCCTCTTTGGAATTCCTCACTAACAGATTTCTGGACAGCCTGTTTAAGAGGAAGATGGTGTATTTTAAGTGATCTGTCTGGACATCAATCAGAAACTCATGTTCTCACATCATGTGACATACTAAATGGACGGTCTGTGCTAACTCACATCTGAACTGTTGGAGTACACACTGGTTTTATTCCCCAAGTGAACAATGTATAAATATCCCATTTTCATTGAGGAACACTTTTGTTTCTGACTTATAGGGAAATGCAATGGCTTATGCAATCCTCCCATCTCATCTTCAAAATGAGATCGCTGCATATGAATATGTTGATTCTGATGATCTGATCTGGAAGCCAGCCATGAATGGATCTTTTTCCAGCCATGAAGCTTATATTCTGTAATGTGGCCTGCCATCTCAAGTTCCTGCTTGGGTGATAGGAGTAAGGAAACATTTTATCTTACCATCTGATGATCTGTTTATCTGGTATATCTAGAAACAGAGGTTACCCATTCAATCTGCACTGCAGCCGATAGGTTTGAGTATTTCTCTTGTATGTTATTTCTTCTTTGCCACGGATGAAACCACTGATCATAATTTTATTCAATGTCCATTTTCTGCGTGTTTTTGGAGTTCCCTGAAGGTAATATTCCATTGTTATTTATTCTTCTACTCTATCAATTCTTTGTTAACCTTCATTTTACAAGTAGAATACCATGACCAGGTAAAATCCATTCTCAATGCTGCTGCCATTTCTGTTATCTCATATGTATAGAGGGCCCAGAAGAACATTGTATTCAATAAGGGAATTACATCAATCAAGAAGGGTACTCTGGTGATTCACCAAAGCATTAAGCTTGCTTCGGTGAATCAATCTGGTTCAATGAACAATGACATGTATGATTTTATACTGTTAAGAACTCTTGGTGTAAGTGGCAGGGGAAGAAAGCCAAGGATTGTGAAATATATCAGGTGGATCCCACAAATAAATTAATGGCTCAAGGGTAATGTTGATGGGGCATCCTATGGTGTGCTGGGACCAGCTGGATGTGGGGGGGGGGGTGTTCAGGACCTATAGAGGCTTCATCAATGGTTGTTTCTTCCACTACATAGGCAATGGACATGCAATTGAGGCTGAGTTGTGGGCAATGATAAAGGTGATAAGGTACGCTGATCATTCTGGATGGGGAATGATTTGGCTCGAATCAGATTCTTATGTTGCTATGCAGATTCTAAAGGAGCGATCCAAGAATGTTCCTTGGAATATGCTCCCTTCTTGGATAAGTGCTTTAAAGACTATTGATCTTTTTCCCTGGAGGTATATCATGTGTACAAATAAGCAAATCAAGTAGCGGATGTTCTCTCCAAAAGAGAATTCATGGAGACAGGTTCTATCTAGTCCTTTGTGATTAATGATTATTGCGGAAATCTAGTTCTTAATTATAGAAATGGGGCTTTGTACTCATGGTTGTGTAAGGCCACCTCTTTTTGAGTTACTTTGTACTGTTTTTTTATTTTTTATATATAATTTTTTAGAGCGGGTCTTCACCTGGATCTCAGCCTTTCTGGATATTTATTCATATTCATACCCACTAATTTAAAATTTATGTTATATTGGTGATATTACGAAAATATAATTCATGGGCCGTTTAATCTCAGATTTGTGTGTCCTCTGTGATATCAAAGGTAAGTGTAACTACTCATTTTTCAACATAAAATATTTCAGATTATTTCAATCAATATTTCTATTCCTATTAATAATTTAAACATATAATTTTGGTGCACAAACATCTTTTAGGTATTGAGAGTATTAAAATGAAATATATTTTACCACACACGTGATATTTTTCAAAAAAAATAATGAATAATTTAAAATAGAGTTCGGGATAAGAAATTTGAGGCATCAATTGATTATGAAATGAATGGATTTCTAGAAGAATAGTATAAAGTTGTAATGAATAATCTTTTCCACGGAAATAATATGTTGGTTAGTGCCTTGAATTAATAAATTAATTAATCTATTTAATAACGCTAAGCTAAATAATCAATATAGAAACACAGTTATGAAAAATCTCATTGGATGGATACATAACTATGAGTGAATATAGAGGAGGATAACATCATTGGTTTATTAGGAACAAGTATATATATAGATGAATAATCTAGTAGGACCATGTGATGTATGAAAAACACATCTCAATGATCTTCTTCATCACCAATGGTGGTATTATTCACAAAATAATTATCCAATATTTAGGTATAAATTTTAATTTCATACATTTTTCAGTATATTTTATTATTAATATTAGATTAAAATATTATGTGCTTCTATTTTTGTGAAATTTCATTATTCATATGAATATAATTATTTATTTCTTTTAGATTTTTTGATTACAACTTGTGGTACCTGATTCTGTCATCGATAAATAGAATTCAGTAAGGAAAATGGTATTTCTTCTCTGAAACCTTTTTTTTCTTTCTCCCGATTTCATTCAAGGGTTCAATTATGGTGTTTCATCTTACTAGATGATTTATGATACTCGAAACCAAATCATTCAATGTCTAGTCCATTTCATAACTAATCATATATATAGGAAAACGATTGATATTATGGTCATGTTAAGGAAATTTTATTGTGCGATGTGTGTTAGAATGTGTATTGGAAGGAATACAAGGGTCTTATCATAGAGTTTTTATTTTTGGATGAGTGAGGAATTGGTTTCAAATAATGAGTAGATATGGTCATTAGAATTATTCCATTGATTATATATTGGGTGCTGCAAAAATAGATCTATGTTGTTCAGCATGCATCCTGGTAGTGGAAAGTCGTAAATAGAAATGGTGTGGCCTCCCCTATCATTTGTAGTGATTTTTGGACCTTGTGAAATGGAAAATTTCAATCTCTGGAGGCGGTATATGGTGCAACTTGATTGTTAGTGGTGATATCAATCATGTAAGGTAGGTTGGTATAATGATTAAGGGCGTGAATCTATAGTAATTTTTTTCATAGGAAGAATGTAACGACCCCTACATGTGATTGATATGGATGATGAGAAAATAATACAATAATAATAATAATATATAATAAAATCCATTCCATATATCCTTCATTTGTTGTTGTATTGAAGAGTTCCATAAAATATGGTGGCCATGATTTTTTGGGGGCTATTTCATGACCAATATGGAATGTTAGATTCTATCATTTGGTTGGACCATGAGGATTCATTCACAATTTATATGGTCACATTCATTTTTTTCATAGTGTGTTTGATTTAGGATTTAAGAAAGAATATCACAAGTGTTTTTTATGAGGATAAAAAGCAAATGAATTTTTTTTCAATTCAAATTCAATTTGAGAAAAAAAGTATGTGGATTCATTTTTTAGCTCTTTAGAATGACGATAAGCCTCATGTGGTCAACAAGTTTTTTCCAAAGGTGATTTTGGACCTTCCAGTAGCCAATATTGACTAATTATATAAATAGAATGTAATATTGGCCTTTTTTCATTACAAATTATATGGTTCAATATTATATAGCTATTATGATTTAATTAGTGGTTCTTGGTTAATATAAGTGGTTGGGTTCAGTTAATAGATATTTTGGGGTTGGTACACCGTGATCCTACTAGGGCATGAGAACCACTACTTTAAAAAAATTCAATAATAAAGTATGATCTTCATGGTGTTTCCATGGTTAGAAAACACATATTTTACTAGGGTGTGGGTCCCCGTACCAACAACATAGGAATGATTAGTAACCAACCATATTTCACTTGTAACATGTTCATTACATGAGGAGTTCCACTCCCCCATCATGGAGGTCTGATAGAGAGCTGTCCCTCTTATGGTTGTGCATCAACATTGTATATAAAGTGTATAAGTGAGTACTGAGGGACTCTATATAGATTATTGAGATGTTATGTGAGATGAATTGATAGAGTATGTGGAACCCACTACTATGGAACATAGTGGAGAGGTATGGGACCCAGGAAAAAGATATTTCTGTGTTTTGGTGGGACTATTAACTAAATAGGAACATTCCACAACTGTTGAAATCAAATATGAGGTATTGTACCATCTACATAAAAACTGGTATATTTTTGAATGATTATGGTCAATTGAGATGGAACTATAGTGTAATAGGAGGTCTCGTAATTCATAGCATGGTTTTGGAGACATATATCCCCTTTCAATATCATTTTGGATTATTTTTGAGAATATATGTTTTATTTATATATTGATTATATCATATAATAATTAAAATTGTTTGGTGGTGATTAGATAAACACTCTATATTTGTTTAATTCTTAGTGATCCGAGTATTTCCAACTATGTATTAATATAATCACTCTTGAATTGTATTTTCCAACATATATTATTAAATATGAATATAAAATAAAATAGGAAAGAAAGGGTGATCATTCTCACTACTGGGTGCGGGACTATATGGAAGGACTAGAATAACAAGTGCCATAGTATGGGCTTGGTCTCTCAAGTCAGTATTCAATTCAGATTGAAAAACACTCTGTTGGATCTTTTTAGGCTTTCCACGGAGTGCAAGACTACTCCCTCCATGTGCACCATTGTTGTTTGTAGTGCTGAAGATCATTGGGCAGGAATTCCATGTCATGAGCAGTGGGTGAGGTGGAAACCAACGATACAGGTATTGAAACTTAATTTTGATGGTTCACTAATCAGAGTTGAGATGCAGGGAGGAGCCTTCATGTGTGACCAAAACGACGTTGTATATTAGTTCTTGATACTTCGTTTGATAGAGGCGATTTTCATCAGTCGGATGCTCGGGATATGGAAGCGGGTTTGAAGATGAGTGTGTGCAGGAATTTGGTGGTGTCTTCGGTAGAAATCGATTCCTTGGTGCAGTTCAATGCTTTGAAAATGGAGGCAAGATTCCCTGCTGCATTATTTATACGGTCAGGCGATGTCAGGCTGTTATAGTGGCGTGCATAGATATCTCTCATACCCGGAGGGTGGCAAAACATGGTGGAGGACTTTATGGAATCTACGACAATATCAAATAGAACTCTTTCTTATTTCTCATCTTTGTGGTCCTTTCCTACTAAATGTATGAAGTTTTTAAAAATTATGCTTTGTGGTTGCATTGCATTAGACCCCCGTGAATTCTTTCATTGTATTAGGATTATTGATTTTAATAAAAATGTAATCTTTAATGTCATAAAATAAAATTATCAATGAATATTATTGACATAGTATTAGTGGATCTTAGATGTACATAGTTTCACTAACTCTGTTCAATATTTTTTTATGGAATCTTGAGATAATATCTACCATTGTTTCAATTTGGACATCTTTCATGAATTAATTTTTCTTCATGTATATCATATTGGGGTCTATTTTTCCACCTTTTATTTTTATAACACTATTATCAGATGATACATTTATTTCCATGAATTTGTTTCAATGACTCATTTCTAGAATTTTTAAACATTATTATTCCTCCTTACATTTTCATGGAGTATGTTGTGCGTGTGCATCCAGGTACATTTGGAAATGTATTATTATTATTGTATATTCCTTATCCGGGTTTATCTATAATCCTTAAACTATTGCTGGTTTGTTGGGGGGTTTTAGGGTTCAAACATCCTTTTGCATGTTGGGATCCAGTGGGATGTGTCAATTTAGAGTGGTATTAAAGGTGGTTTATCATTTGGTATATGAATAAGAAGAGAATTGGAGTGGATTGGTTGGGAATTTAGGGAAACTCTTTCTAATGTATGGAGTGTGGATTTCAGTTGAGGGATGCTAATGGAGGAGTAGTTCCAAATTTATTACTTGACAATGACTCTGATTATAAGCCTAATGAATCGACATACCAAGACATCATTTACAAGGAAATAATGTATTTTCATCATATCGTAATATTTTATTGATTGTCCATATTGATATAGATACATATATGTTTTCTTTAACCATGGAATTTCTTTAAGATTACCATGATTATTTTATGATGATATCCATTAAATATATTGGGAGTGTATTGTGATGATGACCAGTTGTGAGAGGCGGCTTTAGTTAAGGGACCCGTTCATGAGGTTGTATATCTTTTCAGGAACTGAGAAGTGCTACCACCTATTGACCCCCCTCAAATGGTCTAGGGAGTTGATCATCCTCATTTTTAGAATTTTAACATCCTATTTAAATAGGATTATGGATTTTTTATTCTTATAATGTTTCATGGGTCTTAATTACCATGTACAGTCACATTTTATGATAGTGATGGAACTCAAGTAGTGGTATATTGGCTTGATATGATGTTTTGGGTTTTATGTTTTCTCCATATCATTACCCACTAGTGTGATGTAGTCAAGAATAATATTACTTTTAGAGAATTAGTCGGTTCTAATTATTCTGGAAGATGAAGATTATTTTATTCTTATGTTTCATGGAATTTTGAGATCGATGCGACTCTTGTTTCATGGTGAGTCATAATCCCTTATCAGGATATAGATAAACTGAATGGGTTAATTGTTGGAAATTAATTCTTATATAATACCACAATTGATGGTGGTACTATAAAAAATAAATATATAGTGTGACACTACAAATTTCTCAATCCCTTTGATGGAACTAGTTAATGTGTCTTTGGACATGAAAGTATGAGGGACACTTCACCCACTGAGATACAGCTTTTTTCAAGTGATTAAAAAAATTCATAAATGATTGTTCCACCCAAATGGAATTGTTTCAACGTCTGATATATTAGTTCTTTCAACCATTTGGGGTTTTTACATCTATTGTGCTATGGTGTTGAATAGATCACTAGTTGAGGTCAATATTTTCAGAAAAGAATAAATAGAATTAAGCGATGGTAGTCTTATGATCGAGAGAGTTCATATCAAGTTATATACCTTTTTCTACATTGTTCAAATTTCAATATTGATACATGTTCACATGTGTCTATTCAATTGACATTGATATTTTTCAAGGATATGAAATACAAGTAGAATATTTTATAATAAACATTAGGTATTTTGGATCTAGTAATGTTGATGCTTATTGAATAATTATATTGATTATGTGTCCTAACTCTAGGAGGAGGGAGTGACTTGTATTGAATCATTCAATAGTGGAAGCAAGGCCGTGTATTTTTTTCCTCAGTTTGAACCAGTTTCCTAATAACCTTGTAAAGATGAATTTTATTAGTGTATTTCATTTATTTCAACTCAGTGTGATATAGTTTTCATTATTTTGGTAGGAGGAGTCCCATGAAGTGTGTGTTGAACTCATGTGAATGTGGATAAAACCTATTTTATATCAGTTAGCTTTTAAATACATTATAAAATTGGATTATATGATATTTAAATTCCTTATTGTGAAGGAGGATAATGTGGGAACCCACTAAGAGTAAGTTTCATACTTACTAAATGGTCGTATATTTATGCCCAACATAAAATATAACCCCATTACTAATTAATATTTCCGACATCATATTGGATGAACATATCCAACTATATGAGAATGTGGTGTAGTTAAGAGATCTATAGTGAAATGGATTCTTAATACAATTTATTTTATCCATGGATGAAATTTTTTTCCTACTAGTAGAATAATGATTGATTGTGTCTTGGTACTGAATGATGTCACCTCATCCATGTGACTATCTGTGGGAGTCTCCACCCATGAGAACTACAGACACTATAGAATAGTTACTAGGGTTGAATTACTTCTCATAGATTGAGAGGATTCAGCTTATATCTAGCGACTTGTTTTATAATAGGTTATACATATCATTTCATCATAGATCCACTAAAATATATTAATCATCATGTTGATACCATTATTAATGTCGACCAAACTAGAAGAGTTAATGATACCAATAGAATAAATCACTAAATATTTTTTTAATAGTTTATGACCATTATGCACTCGGAGTCATGGGAGGAACATGTGATACAAATATGTACGGTTTAGGATATTATATGATTGTAACTTATGTATGGGAATCACTCATACATTATGTTTTGTATTTGAGAGGTCCATTACAGTTGATATTTATTTTTTCACATTGGAGTTATAGTGGGACTAAAAAGGGTGAGGTAGTGGAATATTTTTATCCACCCAATGAAATTTACAAGGTGGCTGAATCGTATGGTTATTTTTCCATCCATTACTATAGAGTAAAAAGATATAAAATATGAACACTTTTCTATTTGACCTTTTGGTTCAGGATGGTGTGGCATATCTCCAGTTGAAGGTTTTTAACCAATCAGTTGTTAAATATGATAGGGAGGATCATCATGTGCATAATAACCATGATTGAATTTGGGAACATATATTTACTAGACTATACCCAAATGGGATTATTAAATACAGGTAGTATTCTATCCTTAATTTAGGATGGATGATAACACTATTCCTGTAGAGATATAAAGTCATGAGGTGGTTTTAATCTATTAAAATTTAATCTTAGTGGAGTTGATAATGTAAATGAGATCCCCTTAAATTTGGTTTTTTGGTTATGGATGTTTTATTTTATTGATTATTTTTACTCTTATTTTGTCACTTGGGTATATGCGGAGGCTATGGTTACCTTATGGAAGTCAAAATGGGATAATATCTTTATTCCTTTAATTATAAGATATTCTAAAACTACTGAAAGGTCACAATGATATCCAAGTGATCATGAACTATATTTACATGTTTTTGAACATCCTAACTCTCTATGTACATATAATTTTGTGGCGTTTCAGAAAGTTGTGGATATAGGAGTTAGCATGGATTTATGGAATTCCCCCAATTATTATTTAAAACAGTTATTTTTCACTTTAAATAAATATTATAGAGATGATTTTTGGGTCATTTGGGACTCAGTTGAAACTAACCATAATTTTTCTATGGTATAATTATTTTATAGAAAAAAAAATAAACCATTTGGTTATGAATAACATGATTAAATTTTCTTTTTCAGTTTTATTCCATATATTAGCAGAGAATCTACCATCATTGGAGTTGAGTATCACATCAATTATCACTCCATGATAAGTGCCACACCATTTTATTTCATGTAAGGGAATCCGTATAGGCCATCTATATAGTAGTTATAGAAAGAGGGATAAAATGTTTTTAAGCATAGATTTGTCTCTAAATATGTTTATTATAGTTTTAGTTCATCTATGGCTATATGAGGACTACTCATAGGTATCATCATTCCTTTGTAGTCTGGTGATAGAGGTGGTAGCATTCAACATAGAGATATCTACTCAACATCAATTAAATATAAATGGTGGAAAAATATAGCATCGTTAGGTTTCGTAACTATGATTTTTAGTTGCAGTATAGGGAGAGAAAGGTAGTGTAACACTAAATACTGTGACTATAGTTTTTATGGTATGATGGTGTTTCAAACATGTCATATCGAATTAGATGTTAACAATAATAATTACATGATGTCAACCAGGATGATATGGGTAGTGAAGGTTGAGTTGTCTCTTTATGGGGTTTGAGGACCCTAGTGGAGTTTGTGAATTGAGTGGCGAAGACCCTTTATTTGAATGTGGATTCAATTGGTGTGTATTGTTGATAACATGTGAAAATTATAGAGATCATAATATAGAGGAAAACTTATTTAATATCTCACTGTATTCCATTGTGAGTATGTTTTCACTTTTTCGAATGGAATTCCTTGCATATGGGTAGAGTGTATCAACTATTTTTTCACTATGAAATAAATTTGAATATTTCTAAATATAGGAGTGGAATTGGAATGGAATTATAGGGCTAGAAGTTCCTATAATTGGTGATATCAGAATTATTAAATATATTATATCATTCTTCCATGTTTTATATGAAATAATGAAAAAATAAAAATAGAGTCCCAAATCAGACATTTGTGGCAATTGATTATTTTATAGCATTTGTTTTACCCTTGGAGTAGCCTAATTTTTTTCATCATCCGATGTTCTATAGAAAGTTGTTATTTTTTGGTGAATTGAATAAACAAATGTATTGTATGGAATTTATTTTTTTATAATACTATCAATTATAATCCCTTTTAATTTATCGTAATAATGAATATACATGGTTTTCCACAAAACCCTTAGAGATTACAGAGGATTATTAGTGATTTGATTCTAGATTTAGAACAAGGATGTATGGTGATTATTGATAATGGATGCCCATAATATATATAAAAAATGTAGTAAAATCTTTATCATCATTTAGAGAACCTACCCTTTTGTAATGAATGACATCACCTTGAGTTAGGAAATGTTATTTTATGTCTACTCATCCATGATTTTATTACTAATCATGGATTATAATGTTTTTTAATTTAATTTTCCAACATTGTGAATATTTTTATGAGTCTAATTAATTATTTAATTGTGATTTCTTTATTTACCTATGAAATCACTGATTCCATCATCAAAAAACATAATACATTAATAAGAACTTCATGTTCTTACATCACTTCATGTTTTGTTCCCAACTCCCCAAATTCATTGTGAGTTCATCATCATGTCTCTTTTAAATAATTTATTGGTGATACCCTTTGAACGATCATCATGTGTTTATAATTGTGTTCAACATGTCCTATTTTGATAATCAAGATTGAGATCTAGAACGATATAAGGGCATAGTGTTTAGAAAATTGTGTTTGGATGTTAGTCGGTAGAGGATTGAAGGATTATTTTATTGTATAAATGATTAGTGTAGAAGAGGAAAGTGATCATGAAGGAAGTATATTGGGTGGCTAGAATTCATCCATCAAAGATGGATCAGGTTCAGTCAGCCCTAGATAAAGTATTATCAATGAGTTTAATGGAATTGGTGACTAATTACCCATGATAGTATGACATGACCTCCCCTATTAAGTGGTTTACATTAGTTAATATGTGGAATATGGAATGGGTTTTTGGACTATGGTGAATGATGATGGTGAGAAAAGGTAGCGACCAACTGTGATAATGGATAATGGAAATGATGAGTGGTGATCGACATATGCATTATATTAATGATGGAAATTGTGAATTCCCACCTATACTTGAGGGTGTGGGTTGAGGTTTTGGGGAGATAATAATATAATAATATTATTATTATTAATCATAATAATGATAATATTATTAACACTCATATTATTAAGTAATATAATTCAGCTCACAAATTCTCCTTGCAACATCATTTTGGTTAGATGTTTATGGAATCATAATCATGGTATTTTGTAATATATTGCATGAAAAATATTATTTGTTAATTTTGGACTCATAGATTTGGAATAAGATGTGTTTTTTCAAGAGTTATATTGTAGAATGTGTGTCGTTTCATGGGGTGTATAACCCGGGAATGTAAATCACCTATCATTATTTTATTGAATGACTAATGAATCTACAAGATATATTTTTCCACATAGGTCCATCTATATTGAAATTTTTGTGGATTAATATTTTATACTGTCTGACTAAAGATGATTATCATTCCATCATTATGTTATTTTTTGATTTGGTATTTTACCTATATGAAACCTATCATTATTTTTTCCAGACCAAATGAATTTATGGTCTCAATTTTGACAGAATATATAGAATTATAGGTTATATGTTCATGAGTAATTCATCAAAAAACATGGGTGGAGTTAGTAGTTATAATGGATCACTATAGATGTTGGGGAATGAGTCCCCCGACCCCACCAGGGAATAGATCTCCCATACAGTCTACATGGATAGTGGTGATCATATGTGAACATTTTGTTTTTTCTAGGGTTGGTAAACCTCTATTAGACTAGAGAAAAGGTCCCACATAATCATTATGTTGGCAGAGTTTGAAATCCCACATATTCCACATGCATGATTCTGCAACCTATGGATTGGTTCTACCATAGCCTTAATCTCAAGTGGGGAATGTTCCCTACATTAGTGTTGATTTACCCATAGTTATTAATTGTAGTAGAAAGGAGTAGTAAAATCCAAAGATTAAATTTTTGAGGTTTTAGGAGTTTCATGTATGGAGATTGAGGATCCCAATACAATGTAGTGAAAAAACATGTTCAGACCCCTCCAAATATATTTTAATGTGGTTCTATTGGATGCTTAAAAATTGTTAAGGATTCCTTGACAATAGATCATAGCATTGACTTATAGCCCCAACCACAAGTATCCTCGTATGGTTGCGCATGATGTTGCTCATTGGAGATAGACAATATGAGATGGTGGTAGAATCAAAAAATATAGATGGGTTATGGATATAGAGACACACTTTTCATATTATTTGGGAATCATGATGATTATATATGGGATAATTTTGAATTTTTTTTTTCATATATTGTGATTTAGATCCTTTGCGGAAATGAGATGACTACTCTCACACAATTCATTGTGATTTGTGGTTTTGGAGTGTCCTATAGGGTAAGTTATTACTAAACCATACAAGGGATTTTCAGTCACATATTTTTCATATGTATATGTCTTACATAATATTAGCTAAAATAGTTGACCTCATATATATGGATATTAGTAGTACATGTTTACGAAGACCATTTTTGGTGTGAAAAATCTGGAATCTTGAGTTAGGATCTCCACTGATAATATTTTTTATGTTATTATCACTTAATGTATCCCCATTTATTTTATTTTTTTGTGTATTGATTCCTTTACCATTTTTAGTATGGTGGTTTCCTTTAATATATATTTTTATTAGAGGTTTTTTGATGCACTGTTTACTCTATAAATTATTTTTTTTCTTTTTTCCCTCTGAATGTTTTTATATATATGTTCGGTGCTTTCTAACATGTACATTTGGACATTATCTCCCATTTTAGTATGATTATTGTCATTTTTTTATCAACACATAGGCTATTGAACATGGTATTGTGGTTATAATTCATCATCCTTTCACACAAAGAGTTTGAACCAATGTTTCGGGTTGTTACAATAATTTTATAGTTCAAAAAATATCAGGGATTTAAAATATCCCATGGTTCATGTGTTGTGGAAAAATGAAAATATGCATGTGAACTATTGGTCACATGAAAATTAGATTCAACTATAGATTCCCAAAACACTCATTCTATTGGTATTTCTTTTATTAGTAATATTGAATATGGGAAGGATAAAATAACCTAGGTTGTATTTTTATTATATAAGATATTTTAAATTTTTTAATAACATTTTTCAAAAAATTATTTCATTTTTTTCCTTGTACATTCATATATATATATATATAATATTTTTTTAATATTTTCACATGAAAACATTGAATAACACCAAAATGTTTTCTAAAATTAAAATTCATACATATTGGTTTTGTCCAATTTGGGGGGTTTCGTAGGAGATTTGTAATATTAAATGTATTCCTTGAATAACAGAAATGAGAATTATATTATTTTATATAAAAAATTTACTCTATATAAATAAAAAAATCCTATTTTGTTATTGGTGGAATGTTATACGGTGTTAGAATGGTAAAATGGAAATGAAATATCCATTCTGTGGTTTTCTAGACTGTTATTTATAGGATGTTTTATTAATCCATGATAAAGAGTGTTTATTAAAAAAAATTAATATGGCGAATTAATATTAGGTTTATTGTGTTTTTAGGTATATTTTTTTTGGTAAAAAATAATTCCCCTAATATAATTCATTATCTTTTGATTAGTGATGGAGGAGAAAAATTTATCTATTCTTTCTTTCTGTTTTGAAGGAATCATTAGAAAAATTTATCTCTACTTTTTTCTTGGTAAATGATTCTTATTTTTCTACCAGATCATCATGGTATAAGTGAAATTATACATGGATTATGATAAAATTATTTATATGAGAATAAACTAATAATGTTTTTAGGCAAAATATTATTACATATAAGACTTGTTATTCTCATCATTAAATTTTTATCCTAAAGATTATATATTACTTGAGAGTGAATATTTATAACGAATAAATGGAATATAATTACAATTGTATTCATTATAATATAATATTTTATTAAAATCAATGTATAATATTATTTTTGAATATATTATTTCCTCTCCATCAAATGTATTTAATTTTATCATTGTATTAAAAAGAAAATTTAAAGAATTTTCTATGTCAATAAATTTCATTTTAATATGAAAATTTTTATTATAATTTTAATTTAAATAACCTATAATAATTATTTTCAACTAATAAACATCCCCTTCAAATGTCACATTAATAATTTTATTTATAAAATCTTTTGGGAGGTCAAACATTACACCTCACACTAATATTCATTTTTATTCTTCATAGAACTTCACACAATAATACAAGGTTGAGGGAGGGGTTGTTAGAGGATGAGATATAGATGGATGATTATCGTTAATGGAAATAGGTTCATAATGGATGATTTATACTATGATTATGTTTTAGACAGAAGGAAAAATGATGAATGTGATGTATAATGTTGACAACCACTAACTCAATATTACATCTTTGAGGTGATATGGGCTGATCGATGGCTTCATACTTGTAAAAACCCAATGAAATGGTTGGAGGGAAAGGGGATTATGTGAAATGTTGATGTTTTCATGTTATATTTTTTTAAAACAAGAACATTTGGCTTATTGTCTTATAGAACACATTATATGTATCCTATGGTATATAGTAATGGGGTTATATAGTTTTATAATTATAAAACTCTATATGACTTTTAGTTACAAAATGTGTATCTATGGACCACAAAACTAATTATCTATCAATAAAAATTCCTTGACATCATGATAGAACAACATTCCAAGTGATCCCTTAACACACCAAATGTATATTAGAATGAAAATTACAACGTGTATAATATATAAATTCTATATAGATTCATATCACCCACAAGTTTTTTATTAAATTAGAACGTCATTTATATTTCGTTTAGTGACTCAAAGAATTTTTAGAATACATCCGAGATGAAAAATGTGGTCCATCAAACTTTTTTATTACATGTATATAAAATTTAAAAGGTACAAAAAAACACACTCTGTCCCACATACATATGGTTCATGAAATGTGTATTTATCATTCACCTTATTGGATGTGTTGTGAAAGATTAATTCACAAGAGTTGGAAAGTAGTATATATTACCTTCCTATATGATTTTTCTGTTATCCTAGTACCATTCAGGTATACACATTGTAATGGGAATGTTAAGAATTATTTTTATATTTCCTCCCATTTTTAAGTTTATAAAAATTATTAGTCTATTCTAAGTAATTTCCATTTTATAACTATATTATATGCATCACATATTCTCTATAGTAATCATTTCATGGAATTAAATTAGTTGGGATATTATAACTATATTGAGATGATGATATGTGGGGGAGAAACATTTTTGTAGGCATGAGCCTGATAAAACACCTATCAAATTATTAGTTATCTATAATGGTTACTCTATATATTTATTATATAATGAATAACCAATAAGCTTCTAAAAAATGAACATACTGAGGAATGATTCTAATATAGGGTTTGGTACCCTACAGACTAACATTCAATTTAGTGTGGTGTTCCTCCCCCATTACTACTTCTAGTTTTGGATTATGTGGATGTTTTTTTGAAAATTTTGTTCAAGTGATTAGGTTCCATATTTCTCTATATATTTTTTTATCATTTAGTTTTTCTCATATACGGAGATAATATACAAAGACTGAATAAATTATTGACATTGATTACCTATTATTACATAGTATAATTAGGTTTATTTTTTTGATTTGTCATTATATATCGTTGTCAAATATCATATATATTATTTAAAATTTCATTTAGATGTAGATGTTAGAAAATATTATAGTGGTCTTAGAGGATACATAGGAGCATGTGAAGCTTGACTATATAGAATACAGACGATATTAGTTTCTTATGATATTTTCTTCAGTGTAAATGTGAAATTAAATCCATCTAGTTTAATATTCATGGTGGGTAACTATTTAATGTTTTTGTTATTTTAAATTTTATTTTTCACATTCTAGGGTGTTTGTTATATTTCTATGGTATTTATTTTCTCATCATCTGAGGTAAATTTTATAGAAAGATAAACTGTTTGGTTTGACACATGGCCACAAGAACAACTCTATTTATGGTAGATGTTTATAAATAATATCAAGGAATTAAGGTGACACATAGGGGATAATATACCAACATTATATTGTTTATAAAAATTGATAAATATGGGGATAAAGAAGAGCAATATCTAATAATTGAAATAACTGATGAAAAAATATAGATAAATATAAATAGAAAATAATAATAACAATTATGTATAATAATTCATAATTATAAGTCTAAAAACTATAAAAATTGGGACATAAAGGATACATAGAATTATGAATACAAATCATGTTATAAAATGGTATAAAAATACATAAATCTATCTCTTATACCAAAATGATCATTATAAGGATCAACACAAAATCTAATATATCATAACATAAAAAATCAATAATTCATACATTGTTGTTTCCATTTATCCTTATCTATATCCATGGAGCATATCTGGGTGCCCAATAGTGTCTTGAACAGTATTTTAGTGAATCATAGTGGGAAATGAAAAACCATTTCTAGAATTATATAGTCTCTTGATATAAAAAGAGTAAAATTTAGGGAATGATAATAAATATAGTAAATAAATTACATATTAAACATTTTTTTTCTGGATTCCAAAATGGATACATGTTTGAAACTACTTGATGTGTCCTATGAAGGAATATATCATAGTGGGTTTTAATTATGAACTAATTAAATCATTATAATGTGAAATAGGATCATACCCACCCCATCCTTCGACGATCAAACTTATATAAGTGTGAAAAATATCCCACAAAATTTAGAACATAATAATGGAAATAGATATGGATATAATGTACATAAATCAATGAATGAATCTAGTTATGTTCTTTTACATGGAAGATTCATTGTTTAATTAAATATCGCCATGATCTTGTAATATAAAAAGTACATAGGGAAACATGGTATTGACGTAAGTGTAATTTAATCTAATAATAATAGAAGTTATTATATTACCTTCCATATAGGAATAAAAGTATTAATCAATTAATATTATAATTGAATAGCTAAATGATCACATCCAGTATATTCCACATCGGAAAACATTTTTTCTATTAAGGCATAAAAAATTTATTATCTTTGGGGTTGTATCCAAAATATTCTAAATAATAAACAATTTATCATCCACATGAGTCTAATAAATTCACCAATAATTAATTTTATTCAATAATCTATATGACCCCATACGAGGTTTTCTATGTAAAAACACCAAAATTTATGTCAATATTTTATACTAAATGGTCAATGAATAACATCATATTGATATAGTTTAATAATTAATATAATAAAATTTTCCATTTAAATTATTTGGGATTACTCAAACACATAATAAGAATTAGAAATGGTTAAATGTTGAATAGTCCCACTATTTTCATTATATTCAATTATATAAACAATTCAATCTTTTCATTTTAACATCCCAACTAAATTAGGAAAAATTACGCTTCACATGGTTGGATTAATTTCATAAAAAAACCATTGAAATTTTAGAATATTTGGAATGAAAAGCCCAAGGGGTTCATCAAATTGCAGAAATAAACAACCATTTCTAGTAATGTTTTTAATGTGACACTTTTTCCGATGTAGAAAAAATATATTTATGCCAATTAAAATACACATATGGGAGAAAATCTATAAAATCATTTTACATATAGACACTTCGTAATTTTAAAGAACCTAAAACTAAATATCATGGCCATTATAGAATTCTATCATGCATTCATTCCATTAGAAACCCATAATCTTTAAATCACATATTTACAATTGTAAAAATGAATCAATGCTATTGAAATTTTAGTAAACAAGTGTGTCCCTAAATTTTTCTTTAAGAATTATAATAAATTAATTTATAAATCAACACTCATAATAATTATTATTGGTCAACTAAAAAAACTTATCTGCAAAGGATATAATAATTCCATTAATGATTCAAAATATTTTAATTAAAGAAAATTTAAGAATAAATCTAGACTTGTAAATGTGAATAATGGATAGGAAACATTGTAAATCAAGATGCGATCGAATGTTGATAAATTATTAGTATCTCGTTGAAATTGTTGTTTTCTTTATGACTGATCCCATAAGTGTTTCATGGATATATAATCCATCATAAACATATTGAATTCCATTTATATAAATAATTAGTTAATTATAAATAATATATTACAATTTTAAAATAAAAAATCGAAGTGAGTAATTGATGATAATTTAATATAAATTGAACATAAAATTGGTTTTTAAAATTTCAAATCCAAAAATTCAAAATTTCATCTGTTTTCTAGTTAATTCATGTTAAATAGGAGAAATATGACTATTATGTTAAATCAAATATGAGGTGAAAAATAAATTTAAAAAATCATCCTTTGTTATATATATCCCCAATTATGGTTGAAAATAGGGTGAAACACCCATTAATTTTTGTATATTAAATATGGAATCATTAAATTCACAGTGTTTACATTACAACACATGATTAATCTATAAAACAATATATATTATTAATTTAGTATTTATAGATTACTTGGATAACTTTTTTCCATTATATAATATATTCTTATATATTCCCAATGCAATAAAGGCAATGATGATCATTTGAGGATGGTTCAATGGACATTGCTAAATGAGAAATAATATACATTTTTATCATGTTTTAATTATATTTCTTTAAATTTAAATTATAATGTAATATCATAATTAGATAGAGTATATTAGTGGATCTTTCGATTATAAAAATGACTGTAGAATGCCCCATACCAACCAATAAAACAAAAATAAGTAGTTTCAAATGATATAATTATTTTTATTTATGTTTTTTTGGAAAAGTTATCACAAAAATATAATACATCAATCATGGTTAATATTAAATACTTCATGTTTCTAGGGATTCATGAATGTTAATAAACATTCATGTGGCACAATAGTTGTTCTATCCTGGCACATGTGGTCACATTACCCTACTATAGGGAATACATTATAATATACACCATTGAATCATAGAATAAACTAGGATGTGTGCATTTACATATTGAAATTAAAGTATCTGGGCTTCATATAAATTAATGAATCAATTGAAAACTTACTCGAGGAATTAGTTTGATCCAACAAAACTCATATTTCATCTTATAAATGTATGAATTTTCTCTATGGTGAAACTTTCCAAATATATAATAATCACTAGATGTTAAAAAATATATTCCCATTGAATTAGTAATAAATGGTCCATAATATATGTATATAGTATATCAGTGTTTATAAATACTAGAAAAATTACCAAATAGGAACTTAAACAAGATCTCTAATCATAATAGTATGAAATATGATTCTAAAATATTTATAATAGGTATTAAATGAAACCCAAAACTCAAGGATTTTCATTTATTTTACAATTAAATACTAATATAAGAGGATAAATAAAATATTTAAAAATTGACACCCCAACCACCCATCCATGTAAAGATCAATGTGGCACAAAAGGCAGATATAGTTCTATATAATATAATATGGATGTTTTTTTAGATCATATTTGAAAATGATGGAGGTACCAGATTCATGAAATAATCATGTGTTCTAGGAATACTAGAACAGATGAATTATTTATGAACATATTATTTATTATCTGTGCATTTAAGATGAAATAAATTAATAGATATCAAATGAATCATTCGTGGTTAGACAATATAATGATTGTAATAGAATTGTATGTGTATCCAAGTGTGGAATGATAAAAAGTAATGTTTTATTTTTATAATTCTATTATAATGATAGTAATATTTCTTATAAATTTCTAGAAATTTGAAAAATCACTATTTTTTTCATTTTATAATTTCCAAAAATATTTAAGGGCCATTATATTTTTGGCCCATTGTTTAGAAATTAAAATGTTAGAATATTTTTATATTATACATTTAAATATAATTTTCATTATGAAATAGATAATATATATAAATGATGAGATATGACTCGATGGAGTTCATATATCTGTTGTGTCAGATTGGTATCTCAATTTTATCGTTAATATCTAGAGAAGTCTTCATAAATGGACTGATAGGGAGAATATTTTTGATACTATTTATGATCCTCAAACAAAGGGTAAATTTTGAAATAACATTCAAACTCATAAATATAATCTAATATCATATTCAATTTTTTTAAATGAATGTTGGGATCATCACATTCCCTGGGGGGAGTAAGCATATATTACTAGTTTCCATTGAATCATGAAAATGAGGCCATAAAAGGCTATATATGGGAAGCTGTGTGTAACCACAACACATATAGAAAGAGATATATTTTATATTATTTTGGGACTAAATAATTATTAAAATATTTTAGATAAGAGTTAAATCATTTATATGCATATTTATATTATAGTGACTAAAAATAAAAACTATTTAGATAACCATCTATGGAAGAATGAGATTAATATTGGAGCTAATTAATTCAATAAAATATCTCCTTGTCATATGCATATAAGATTATAAAAATGAGTATGTAGATATATAGATAAATTGGTACCCTGAATTGACCATAACATTCTAGAATCTTATCATTTTATAATTTAGCTAATCAGCTAAAAAGTTAATGTTTCAATTTTTATAAAGTTTAAACATGACCATTTTAATGTAAAAAACAATGATGTAATATAACGAGAACATGATATCTGTTATGTGGAAAATCTAATTTAAATACTGAATTATATGGATAATGTACATTGAAACAAGACCACCAATTTAGTTAACGTTCTATAGGGAAATAATAAAGTTTACGAAGGAAATTGGGAAAGACAGATTTAATACTGAAGAAGTACAAACATTTATTTCATTATATTAATGAAATGTTTTGAGAGGGATTTTTTATTAGGTTAGAATACAACACATTACCATTTATAATTACAATTTAATTTTAAATAGAAATGGTTTTCAATATATTCTTTTTCTTAATGAACCGAACTAAAGTTAACCGTTAAATATGTTATTAGTATGAAATATTATTATAAAGAATAATCATTAATAGTTTCTAATAATTCAATATGAATGTCATTAAGAAATATATATTATTAATAAAACCCGATGTGAATAGAAATATCATAAAAATAAAATCACTATAAATTTAGTCTTTAACAACGATTGTAAACCAAAATGAACCAATTTTAATAACACATTAAATTATAAATATTCACTATATGTTTATGGATATTTAAAAATAATTATTAGCACTAATAATGTAGGTAAATTTATGTATCGAAATGAAATGTTCCAACTTTATATACTTAATAGAAATTTTGTAGTTGGGTATATGGTCATTGGGAATAGTATTATTTGATATATGGTTATTTAAAATATCTAATGTGATATATTCATAATTAAGAATAATATAATTTTAAAATTATAAATAATGACAAAAAAGTTAATATTTATTTATAAAGAAATATAAATAATTTTCATTTGTAAAATTTTATTATTATTATTCATAACTAATTTAATGTGTATTTAAAATATAGTTTAAAATTTTCATGATAAATTATTTTTTAAATTTATAGAAAACAAGATTGGAAATTAATTTTATAAGATGGTGTTAACATTATTTAATATTTTAATATGATATTATTTATAGACCAATTTAGACATAAAATTTTTTATTTTTATCATTAAATAATTAATATAGATATTATAATTTCTCAATGAGTTGAAAAATTGATTACATTGTATCTAAATTTATATATATTTATCATATTAGAATAAAAATTCCAATTATTCAAAAAAATTGAATATATATATATATTATGAATTTATTTTAAACTAATATATCCTATTATAATAATGGAATTATATTGAATGGACCTATAATTTTTAATAATCACTCTAATTAAAGATATGAATATCTTTTTCATTTTTATGCATTGAAATTATTTAATGACTTCGAAAATTTATTTTACACATTTGATGTAAACTTTTATTAGAATAATGAAACATAATTTTAAAAGGTATTACATATTATAATATCCAACATATAATTGTGTGTAAGACATATTTATAAAATAATACGTATTCTAGAAGAATTATAATCCACCATCTATTAATTGTCCCATTCAAATGATAACCATACACATTACAAGGTTATTATTTTCAGAAATTCTACTCAAAGAACAAAAATAAATGGAACAATTTTAGAACCCATATAAGCCACTTAATCCCATTATTTATATCAAGAATAAATACCCATTTTCCAATATTTAATCTTTCAATGGGGTTTTAAATCTTTCAGTTCCAATTTGTTATCGCAACTCTATAATTATGAAGGAACACATATTGATGAGATGATTTATCTAGTGGATATATATGTTATTAATATTAACATAATATGAGTAATATTTATAAATCCCGTCATCTGTTTCAATTAAATTATATTTAAATAATTATATTTTGTGAAAAAAAATTTTATATAATATAACTCCATACTAACAATCATTACTTTTTATTTCTTTTTATTTCATGGGCAGTCCAACAACAACCAGGAATGATGTCATACCAACACCCCAATTTTCATAGTGAATAACTATCAAGCAATATATTATGATAACATAATAAATTGTGAAATGATAATAATATCTAATATTGATCAATGAGTATGTAAAAAATATGAATGATCATTATATAGTAAATCATGGTTATCATTCAGTTACCCAACAAATTATAACCATGGTTTCTATTCTAAAAATCATACGTATAATTTATACAAAATAATTATTGGAGTAAAAAAATAAATTGAAAATAATTTCTGTAGAAAATTTATTAATTTTGGAATAATTATATTAGAGTCAATGAACAAGGTTTTTCACATCTAATATGAAACATGTTAGAAATGATTTAAATTATAATCATCTAATGAAGAGAATATGAAAATAAAATTTTAATAAATATGAAGTGAATTTTTTAAATTGAATATCAGAAAATATAATAATTTTTAACAAGTTTTTTTAAAATAATCACTAATAATGATATGATTATTATACATGAGGCTAAAATGGTTTTGTTGATGTTTGATATAATAGCAATGGGGTTTTACACTTTCTCTTCGAATTAGATATCATCACTAAAAAAATTATTTATGGGATTTTTTTTATATTTTTCATAAAAAAATATTATCCTCGACTATTTCTTCTTATGTGTTTTACATGTCATCATACAATTTTACCTCCCCAACTGTTCCCATTTTTGTAAAAGAAGTTCTTTTAACAGAAATCAATCATTTCATTTCTTTTTTTTTTATAATATTTCCTTATTAATTCCATACTAGTTATTTTGATTCATGGATTTCAGTAAATCAAGATACCTTAATTTGTATTTTATTTTTATATAAACATAACTTTCATTTCGAATAAATTCATTTTTAATGTTTTTGGTAGATTCTTTTTTTATTAAACATTTAATATCATTATATGATATGAAAATTATTTCTCATTTTATGTAATTAAATGGGAAAATCATTTCAAAAATTTATAATCAATTTTCATGTTTAATAAAATCATCAAATTATTCATGGATTTAAAAAGAAATCTATATTCATTTATTGTATAACATTCTTTCATAATATTAAAAAATCTAAATTATATTTTTTATTCATTATAAAATTATTTTTAACTGCCCAGATAATGTATTTCCATTATATTTAAAAATATTTTATTGTTTGTTATACATAACATGGAATATGACCAAAAAAATATACCCTGAATCCTTCTATATAACAACCCACACATTAATAAATAATGGGTCTATTATGATAAAAATTAAATTAAATTTTATTTATTATTTTAATTGAAACAAAAACATAATCTATTTTAGAATTATTAAATGAAATCATATTTATAACATCATTTTGCATCATAAGGATGTATAATATAGTTTTTCAATAGTAATCATATCAATAGTACACATATCAGTTTTTAAGAAATATAATTATTATATGAAATTAAAATAATGACCTCATTCAGTAGGATCATACCCTTTGATTCGCAATTTTAGAGAATAGGTGGGAGATAGACTTGTTCAGATTTTCCATTGACCACACCCAAGAAAAGATCAATCCAGAAACACTATTTATCGGGGAGGTTGAAGCTCATTGAGATCAAAACCCAAACTATTTATACCAAACCACAACAAAAAAGTTTCACCATCAAGAAACTTACCGCTATAGAGTATTTTGGTGTACTAATGGTATATATATCAATAACATAATAATATGAATATGTATATTGTATTTTTAAAATAATGATATTCTTAATTTCATCTTATAATTACATTATGATTTAATTTTACTTTTATATACTAAAAAAGTAATTTTATTTGTTATTTAATATTAAATTTAAAGTAAGAAATTTATTTTTATGAATTTATAGATTTTTTTAATAAATTAAATTTTATTGAAATATTATTATTATATATTTTTTATTAAAAATAAATTCTCATATAAATTTTATGATGTAAACAGTAATTTTAATAATTTTTCAATAATAGTTATTGTAAAAAAACCGATCATTTCAAAACAAATGTAAACTATTATTTCAAATTTGAAATACAAATATTTTAATTTTTTTTATAAAATGAATATTAATTTTAAAATTATTATGTATAAATTCTCTCATGGTGGGTTTCAAATTTTTTATAAAATAATCATATTTTTTGGTAAAAATTTGATACCGTATAAATATAATATATGTATTATGACATAATATGGGCCTAAAAATTATGTAATAAATAACATTAATAGTATAAATTAAAAAATATATATTTTAAATTTTAAATGATTTCATTTTATAATAATTTTATTAATTTTATAATTCCCTTATGAATCCTCCAAATCTATTAATCTATTTTATGTTTTTAAAATAATTTTTTTACGATTATGAATCCCATCCACGTAAAAAAATTATTATTTTTTCATGTAATTTCATAGGACTTATAAAAAATAAAGGCCACTCCAAATTTGTAGAATCCATTAGAATAATAAATTTTTTGATCTATGGTTATAGCAATTTTATTATATATTGTTCAAAACCAATGTTTGAGTAATAATAAACAATTCTTAACTCATTTCCAATATAAAGATACAAATTATCCCAACTCACATAACTCAAAATCCTTTTTAGACAACAATACTCTTATCTCCCTTCTATATACTTTTACCATGACGCCCCTAGATGTCATGAAGCACATCCAAAACATTTGAAGTCACACTCTCAGGGTAAGGGATCCTCTCATTATCCACTTTATTAGAGTTTATTCATAATATAATACCATATATTTCCAAATTCAAATTTCATGATATTAATTTACATGACCCTATTATGAAAAATATTATTTTAAAATTATCTTATACCAATTGTAATATAATAATTCCATTTATTAATTTTTATGTGACATCGTTATGCTACTGAAATTTCACTATACCTTTCCATGCAAACAAAATTTTTAGTGAATACCATATCCATATCATATCTAGGGTGATGAATTTTATACCCTTAATTTTATTTGAATTAGGTCTTACATGTATGTATTCTTTAATACATGATGATAGAATAACATATGATGAGGACTGAATCCATGTTATATGATCTATCTGGAACACTTATGAATGAAAATGAAATTATAATAACTGCTGTGATCATAATTATATAGTTCTCTAATGCATTGGGTAATGTTTACTCTCATGAGAAATCATATGGGGACAAAATTTCATCATAATTTTTTTATTGGAATTTTTTATTCATGTTTTCCTTTGAGTTATCATATAACTATGTTAAGGATTAAATGTTTTAAGTTTTAGTTTCATATCCCAAGTTTTCATTATGATTTTCATTTTATATCATGTCTCATTATTCATGTTTATAATTTTTACTGCTATTATAACCCTTTGATTTAACTATTATCTAAAATTTATTTTTTTCTCCATGTTTTTACAATTTTTTCCTATAAGTGGAATTAATATATCATCTCATTCTTATGTGTTCCCTCAAGTTATCTCGTTCAAATTTATGTTTGATGGAATATTATTTTCATTTTAAGTATGTTTTCAGTAATGACGATGTAATCACTATTTAAACATTTAATGTAATCTACATAATTACCAACGACATAGTATTTATTAAATTTCTGGGAAGTAGTATGAGTAATATAATATAATAATTCATTAAATAATGTCTTATAAATATTTGGGTTGTCATAGTTATTATCAGATGATCAATTTTGTTATATATTGGATATTGAATAGGTAAATCATGTGAATTCCTTATAAATAAAAATATTTATAAGAAAAATACAAAAAAAAAATATATGTATAGAGTATGTATAATATCAAGAAAATACATCCTTGTCTATATTCAATAAGTGGATGTGGATTTGGCATTGATGTACAGAGGAGAAAAATATGAAAAAAAACCAAGTCAAGCTAGACTCGACTTTGAAAAGGCGCACAACAATGGGCCTTGCACCACACCATGTTAAAAAACCCATAGGAAATTATTTGGATATTCATTAGATCATTATTAACCATTATAAAGGGAACATAAAATGCACATATAAATATATGTTAAAAAATAGATCATGGTTAACATAGATTGAATCTATGAATAGTTTTTCTATGAAAGCATATGTAATTTTTGTTTTACCAATTCGAAGTCATGGGATTCACCATTATATGTGTAATTGTTTATAATAATAATAAAAATTATATTATTTAATCAATTGTCTACAAATTGGAGAAATAAAGAAAATATTCAACAGAACTAATAATCTGATGACTTTTCTAGTGAGATTACCAACCTAATGGGAGCTGGAATTGAAAATATTATGACAAAAGAACCATAGATGACACAAGTTCTAAATAAAACCCTAGATCACAAGGATTACCCCTAATAAATTTCTTCATGTAATTGAGATATTTATCTAATAATGACCCCACAAATATCCAAGGATTTTCTGATCTCTTAACCATGAACCAATTGATCTACTACATTGATAAGATCTAATACATTATACAATATTTTGAGACATATAAGGATGTAATAGATGTACATCATATGGTGGGAGATACTGATTAAGGTTGGGAATTCATAAAAAATATGAATCCTCAGAAAAATATGAAAGCAATGTGGGGTACAGAGTGTAGTAAAAAAATTGGAAAATATTTTCCTTGAAATATCAAACATAAAATGAATCATATTTCTAATTCCATAATGAATAAATAAAATGAATATATTGGGGCGTATGAGTAAAATATAATAATTCATGATTGATATTCCCTATAATTTTTAATTATCCCCTAAATTTATGTTTTACAGCATCATTGGTGGCCTTAAATATAGACTAAGAATATCTATAGAGATCTGAGACATTGATATCTATGAGGATAGTGTCTAATGAACAGTCAATTTTGAGATTATGATTAGTTAATATCAAGGTTATAATGGGGAAATTAATTCCAAATGATATTTAAATTCATTTGGTGTGGTGGGAAAACAAAATTCTTCCATGAAATTTCAATATCCCACTTGTCAATGGTGCAGAAGAATGATTCCAAAAAAATTCCTATCAGAGATGAGAAAATGATTTTGGTATGAGAAATATTAAATCCTAGATAAAAATTACTAATATAAGAAAATCCCTAAGTAATTATAGAATATTAATGCTTAGGTAAACACTATATGCATTTTTCATTTCATTAAATGTAATGAACTTGGTAACTTTTTAGACCAATGAACAATGCCATGATTTTTTAGTAAAAACAACACACTCCATGGAAATAATTGAGAGATTCTTCTATCAAAATTGACGGCTGGATCCTAAGAAAAATGTTTTGAATGGTACATTAGTATTTCATTGAATAACAGGGACCAAACCATTTGAGTAATTTTTATAAAGTCCATCATAACATGCAAGTTTAGTATAACTATTCGAAACACACCACCAATCATTATGGATTATTCTTTGTTGAAAATAAAAAATGAGAAAAATTACTACATCCCAGACATATAACTCCTCCCATTTATTTTTTTTGGGATAAAAATACTGTAAAAAAAATTTATAATCCATTTGGAGGAATGTTATTCAATTGTAGTTACGGATTTACAATCACTATGTATATCCAACAACAATGTACTCAAAAACTAAATAAATCTCCATATAGTTAAATGAAGCCCAATTTTGTTAAAGTGAAAATGGAGGAAGAGTCTTAATTAAAATAAGCAACTCAATGTTTTATGTTTTTAACGGAAAAGATAGAGTAACTAGATCAAATGATCGATTCTCATGAAATGATAATCCATAAAGACATTCCCATTGTAAGGAAATACATCAACAGGATTCTTGTTGAATTTCCGAGTTCTCCTACCCAATATTATTTATTTTCAATCATTCTTATACCATGAGTGTTAACATTATCTAATACCCCATATGGATTTATTTTTTTGAACATTATGAGATGGATATGAAAATATCGTAGAATTTGTATAATGGGTTCATATGCTGAATAGATTCACCAAGGGTGAACAAGTCATCTTCATCATGATGAAGGAAGGGTCTGTTTACCTTTACATTGATTATCTCGAGCAGAAGAAGATTGTGAAAAAAAAGTATCAGCTTCCCTAGATTAATGAATTATTCGATAAGCTACATGGATAACAATACATCTACTTGGTGGATTTGTGGTATGGATATTAAAAATTTAGTATGGAGAAGGATGATACCTCCGATAATTATATTGTACAACATAAGAGAACTATGAGTGAATATTAAATCCATTTATACTCACTAATTATCGATCAATCATTGTTGACATGATTAATAAAATCTTCATTATTACCTTATCCAATTTTTTGTAGTTTTTATAGACGATATTCTTATATACATCAAAATAATGGAGGATCATGAAAGGAATATGAGAACTATTGTAAATTCCTTATTAAAATAGATGCATAATAAAAGTAAATAATATCATATTTCTAGTCGAAGGAGGCCTTTTTCATAGGGAATATTATTATAATAAATGTGGTGTTAAAGGGAACCTCAATGACATAATCAATTTTAGTAGTAGAAAACACAATATTTGTGACATATATTCGTTTTTTATATTGATTTTAGGGGTAATATCATTTATTAATGAAATTTTCCTCTCAATATTAAAACGCTCTAACCACAACAATTCATAAGGGTATCATGTTTTCATGGAATGGTTATTGTGAAGAGATATTTAAGTATATGTAAAGGAGGCCTATCAAAAAAATTATAATCAAACTAACCACTAGTGGATTAATTTTTAAGTATTCAATGATGTTTGGAAGAAGGGATTTAGAAATTTTTAAATGAAACATGGCAGAGTGATATCTTATGATTCAATTTAGTTTAATTGTCGAGAACAGAACTACCAAACATATTTTCTTTTGATAACTACAGTGATCACTACATTGAAAATCTAGAAGAATTATCTATTTTTAGAGAAGTTTGAAATATATATAGATAAAAAAGACTCAATTATATATTCACATGTAATGGGATAAATATGAACCAAGGAAGAGGGTGGGAGCTGGTTATGGACTATGAATGTTCGAGTCACTAACATCGTGTGAAGGAAAATAGTGTGGATGTTTTTATAAGTATAAAAGATCCATCAATTCAATTATTGATGATTATTTATAGGGGTATTATATTCCTATATTTTAAATGAATCTCCATTATAATCATAAAGTAAAAAACATCATAAATCCTTTTAATATTGATTTCTAATACATCCATTCTATAGATGAATATAGATGTTCAAAGGGAATATGTTGGAATACAAAAAAAGTGGAATCCATATTAAAAGCTCAATCCTTAGAGTTCAATGTCAATGAAAAATGTTCCGTATGATTAGGGTCCTAACTACGTGTACCGTAAAATCCATAGTTAATGAGAGAGATATTGTTTGTTGAACATAGATCAAACTTCAATATCCATATAGGAAGCACAAAGATGTGTTCAGATATCTAAAAACACTATTACTGGAATAATATGATGTGAGAGATCATGGAATATACATAAATATGTCTTGTAGGTCAGCATGTGAATCCATAGAAGAAAATGTTGAAGAGGATAATGAAACTATTACACAATACCTGTATGGAAATTTTAAAACATCTCCATAGACATATTTACTAGTATTACAGGGATATTATCTGGAAATAATGATTTTTTGGTTGTGGTGGATAGTCTTACAAAGACTACACACATTATTGCTATTCGATAAATTTTTTAAATCAATAAACTTGTAGGGATATACATCATGGATGTTGTGAGGATTCCTGAAACATCAATATTGATTGTATCAGATAGAGAATGATGATTTAAAAATATGTTGAAGACGTTTCTCTAACATGATCTAGATATATAGTTGATCTTCATTATTTCATATCATTTTCATACAGATTTAAAATCCTAGTGAATTATCTTGAATGATGAGGAATCACTGAGAGGAATCTCAGTTGACATCAAAGTATGATGTGATCTATATCTTTCTATCATTGAGATCTCATAAAATATCTCTATCAACTTATAATCCAAATAGATTACTTTTAATACCATTATGGCTGGAGTGTCATAACTCATTTATGTTGGGTTGATGTTGGGAAAATGAAACTGTTGTCTCATTAAGTAGTCAATGAAATAATTGAGAATTCAAGGCCATAAAAAATACATAAATGTTACATGATGTTGATAACAATATATGATGAAAAAAATTGCTATGATCTAGAATTTGATGCAGGATAAATATAATTAATCCCTATATCTCTAGGAAATTAGGTCATGAAATTTTGAAATAGTGGAAATCATTATATATTATATTTTTACATTTGAGATATTTGATACCATTGGATCACTGGAATATTAACTAGAACTACCACATAACCTATATCATGTATATGAGTATTCCACATATCTCTCTTGATTATGTAAATACCATACCCCACACATGTACTCAATCCATATGAGGTATCATTAGTGAATGAACATTCCTATTATGTGCATCCAGGGAATAACATAGATCATTGAAAACAAATTCTATGAGATTACATAATGAACCTTGTAAAAGGGTCTCAGAGAAATAAAATGATTGAAAAAGTAGCATTGGAACTAGAGGAAGTGATGAAGATGAATTTTAATCATCTATTTTTGTATGGGAAATGAAAATTTCAAGGGATAAATATCTAAAGTGGTGGATATTGAAACCACCAAAACATTTATCAAATATATTTCCCTAAATATATAAAGGATTTATCTAATTATATATCATGGTTAAAGAAAACACGTGAATTTATTTTATTTTATTAAGTGTATTAGATTTACAACAAATATAATTTTCATAACCAAAGTTGATATATCAATTCAATAGTAATAATATGATTAGTATAAATATAGGATTTTAACCTGTCCAATTGACAAAATAAAAGAAGTGATGGACCCAACTAGAAAATTCATTGACAATGAAGAAAAATAATCAATTTCATTGAGGGAGATAAAATATTTAGTATTTCCACATTACCAAACACAATATTATTTCCAATAGATTATGAATGAGAGAAATAGTTTATGGGATATGATCATGCTCTTCCTTATCAGGGCACTAACCATGTATGGTAAACAATACTAAGAAGTCTCATCATCACACACATTATCCTCAGTGAGTATTATATAGTATTAAAGGGAAAAGAATCATGAAAATAATAATATAAGTATTAATATATTATTTTCAACATAAAAATATACTTATTTTCATCTTATGGATACGTTACGAATGATTTTGATTTTTGTACAATAAAACACAAAATATGTATTTTTTAATTTGTATTCAATTTCAATTATGATGATTAATTTATCAAATTAATGGATTTATTGGATATATATTATGGTTATGAAATATGATAAATAAAAAAAAGTTGTTGAATAAAATTGATTATATTATTTTTATGTAGTCAAATGTAATTTTTATACGGATTCAAAAACATTTATTGTAATAAAAACCACCATTTGTTATCAAATATTTTTTATTATTTTAAATTTCCATATAATATGTTATAGAGAACTATTTTAATAAAATTATTATTATTATTGGAACATTAATGTTGATGTTATCTAATAGTAACAATTTTATAATTTTATCAGATAGCTAAATTTCAGGGTAAAATTATAATACTGTATAAATATATGGTGTGTATTATGATATCATAATAACGAAATAGTAACTCAATTTACAAAATAAATGGAATCCATGAGCAAATATATGTCTACCCAATACATTAATGTGATCTGAATTTTATTTGATTAATTTTATAGTGAAATTATGACTCTTCCAAATCAATTAAAATGCTTAATTATTTTAAAATCATTTCATCATGTGTATGACTCACTTAGATATAATAATAGTTATTATTTTATTTTTTTAGTTCCTTAGATTTACAAAATATTTAGTTTCACCCCCCATAAGTATAAATCATCTACAAAAACAAAGTAATCATTTTTTGTTTTGATTATTTTATTATATCATGTCGAAAACCAATGATGGAGAAATAATAATAATTTCACAAATAATTTATTATATAAACTCATCCAGGATCCCATATCTATTCACTAAAAATCCATGGATTTCATTATTACACTATCATCTCCTCTAAATAGTCCTCCCAAGGTTACCCCAAGATCTCATTCATCTCTATCATAGCATTTCATGTAACACTCTCATGGTATGCCATGATCTAATTCTCGTCTATATTAAAGTATCATTGTTATCTTAAGCCTCCTATTTGAAATTATGGATGAATGGTTATTTATTTAAATATCACTATCACTCAAATTTGATCTCCAATCTTGGTGATACCCCTTTACCTCCCATCACCACATTCAATGATTTTCATGTGACTCATTATGCTGTTGAAATCTGATCATATTTTTCTATGCCAAAATAATCGTGCAACGAATTTACCATCCATTATTTAATGTTTTTCATAATTTTACACTTTTATATAATTGTAATGGGACTTAAATGTATTTATCCCACACACATTGTCCATTTAAGGAAATTAATTAATGAATTTATTAATGATTATGAAATTTATGGCACACTAAATCATGAGATTGTAATTAATGTGAAAAGTGAATCTGGAATTATATGGATCTCCAATACATTGTGTAATTTTTAATCTCATGAATTTTCAGGATGGGATTGGGAGTAAATATTTTACATTATAGAAATTTTTCCATTATTTTGTTTAAGATGATATCCCTGTCTTATTTTTGTGATTGAATTTATGTTTTTACCATGTTTACCTTGTTACCTAAATGATTATCATGTTATATTGTGTCTAATTGTTCATGTTTATGATTCATACCCTTATTATGCACCATTAACATTCCAATTGTCAATCATGAATTATTTTAATAATGTTATGGTATTATTATTCCCTTGGATCACCAATTTCATATGTATTCTCATTGGTTATCCCATTCAGTTTTATGTTTGATCGAATATTATGATCATGTTAAGACAGTTTTCAATAAGGATGATGTATTCATCATTTTTATGTTATTGTGTAATGTATATAATTCCCAAAGAAATTATAATTCTAGATATTAAAAATTGTATTAAGTGTAAAATTTTGGTATAAATCATGTAATAACTGCAATAATGAACATGGTTGACATTTTATATATATGTATTAGGATGATGAATTTGTATGTTCTTATGAAACCATGTTTTTAAACATGTTAATTAAGATATAATACAATTACTAATGTTTTAATAATCATATGGAGAATATATATATAATCTCACATTATCTAACTAGTGGGTCTGTTATTTAACTCTAATGGATTTGGATATTTATCATATATCATGCTATTATGATGTGATAATGCTGGTCATCCCAATTCCTATATGATAAGGGACGTGATTGGTTAACACTAGTTAATTATGTAGTTTCCTTATATTATGTATGGAACAAAATGATATAATGCTACAAGTGGATAGGATTGTATCATGTATTTATTTATATTATTATTTATGCGGCTCTTTCTTTTCTTATTCCACATTCTAATGTGATTTTCTCATGGATCATGATTATGGAGTCGTGTTTCAAGACTCTTGTGAATCATGAATTGTGTTAACCTAAAATAAATATTTCCAAACTAATATTTTATTATATGTAGAATTATTCTATTATGATATGTACATGAACCATAATTATATCACCATTCACATATTCTCATAATATTCTCACTTACGATCTTTTATTTATTTATCTTATGATAACAAAAATTATGAATTTTACCTCACCGTTAAAATGTTTGAATTTCCATTATTACAGTGGGAAATATTATGTATGATATATCCATATGGTATATGTGAGAATTATATTTTAGGGATATGTTGATGATGTTCAATATATGTTTTTTAAGTATCTAATATAAAAGAACAAAAAATGTTTTGTGTTTCGGTGTGATATATTATAATATGTATTTAATAGTCATGTAAAATGATATAATATGATTGAATATTCTGCCAAATTTTACACTTAAATAACATGATTAGACGATACCAAAAGTGGGATAGGATATATAGGATGTAAATTTTGGATGGTATTAAATTAAAAATCACATTAATTATTTGACATGAGGTGGGTAGAGGGGGATTTCCTTTTTAGGTGATTTGATGTGATATTTTTGTTGATTTTCAATTCTTAATGTCTATGAAATTTCATATTATAATGAATATGTATCCATAGTTGAAAATAAAATTATATTGTACAATGGTAGGTAATTAATACCCTAATAAAATAATTTAGAGAAAATAATTTTTTATTTCTTCTAACTAATACCTATTAGTAAAATCCTTTTACAAAGTTATATTATTTTTAAAAATAAAAATGATACTAAACATATTATGTTATTTTAAAATTTCAATTAAAAATAAAATACAATGTTAAAATATTATTTTTCTAAAAATGATAATTATTTATTTATATATGTTATAAAATAATGAAAAATATTTGATTTGTATAAATATTTATTTTTTACCCAGTCCAATTTTAATATTTATCTTATAAAACTATTAATAATTGGTGAATGATAAATATTTTATAACATAATTATCATTAGATTTTAATAAAATAAAAATTCAATGGAGATAATTTTAATTTGTTAAAATTATATTATATTACATTTAAATTATAAATTTAATGGAGAATAAATATTTACATTATTATATAATTTTAATCACATCCCATTAATTTCTTGTATTCTAACAATTCTGATTCATAAATAAATTATATGTATAATCTATGTTCCTATTTTTTAAAGTTAATAATTATGTATTTAATAGTAATAACATATATTAAATAAAATCACATAAATACATAAACCATTATTTTGTATTCATTTTTATTATTCAAGAAAATTTTTATTATTTTTGAATTGTATTTTTTTAAAATTGTGTTTCCAAATTTCAAACAATAAAAATGTACCTACAGTAAAAAATTATATCTTTTTACAATATATTCAGTTAGTACATGTTCATTGACTATATATTTGAAAACTATATATTGAATGGTAATATTGTATTCTTATATATAGCCTTACACATATATATAAAATATGTTCTCATATTTTATAGTTACTTAGTCATGATATTTATTATTTTTATAATGTTGTTTATTCTTTTTTCAATTATAATAGGTTATAATATCTTCACATTAGATTGTTATGATGATATATTCTATCATATAATAGTTTTATTTACATGAGTATTAAATCTATTAATGAATTATCTAGTTATGTTTCATTATAATGTCTCATAATTTATTCGGTTTTATAGCACAATACTCAATGAAAATGAGATGTATAATAACTACTTTATTTAAAAATTAATTTATCGAAATATATTATTTATAATATTTTTATAATGTCATATTCATCCCAATATCATGAGGTGACAAATTATTTATTATTTGATTTCATGATATATTCTATTAAATTTTTTAATTTTACAATGATGTTGTTTGAAAATATGAGTTGTTAGGTTGGAATTTGGGAATTTTTTATATATTTATTAAACATGATATAATTTAATTTTTAGGTACTATTATAAAATTTGTGAGTAATTGATAAATATAAATGGAATTAATTAAATTAAATATTAATTTGGTGTCAAATAAATATGAACTGATTTCTAATTGGAATGATTAAATTTTTCTATTTGTTCAAAATGGTTTAATACTAAAAAATTTAAATGTTGTTATTTTTTTTCAAAATTTAAAAAATATTAGTTTGATAATTATAATTTAATTCTCATATTTAAATGGTTAGTAAATTTATTATTGAAAACATTGAACAGAACATATATGATGAATATTTACAGATTGATGCTGAAATTTTATGTTTTTGTTAATTCATGTTTGTAATGAAAGATGAGATTTAATGTGGTTTATGAAAAAGGGTGACTAAACAAATTAGAGGTATTAATAAGAATTTTATATGGGAAATATTTAATTAAAATAAATATATTATTTTATGAAATCATAAAATGAATTTTATAATTCAATGTGACATTAGAATGGATTGATAGAAGAATTTTAACTATGTTTGATTGTTCATTTGAAAGGACATGTCTTGATGATTGTTAGAATTATTCTTATATCATTTTTAAGAATGAAATTTTGATATGAAAATATCTGGTTTTTGGATAATATGAAAGGGGACTTGGGTTATTATATTCAATTAAATAATATGATTATATTATGGGTGTAGACAAGATTCGTGTTTATAATTGAGATATTATATATTCAATGTTTCTAGAAAGGATACACTATATGCCATTTTCTTGGAAATAGATTTATACGAACCATGTGTCAATGAAATTATCTTATTGACTAATATTTAGTGAAAAAACTACTATATGTTGAAGAAATTATAATTTTTTAGAGTGAATAATTTATAATGAAAACTTTTTTGAAATTTTAATCATATCATGTATAAATCATTTAATGACATTACAATTAACATACATAAGAATGTTAATATATCAGTATTTGTTGAGGACACATTAATGGACATTGAATGAATAATTGGAAAAAATTAATCTTCATCACCCTAACATCTCATGGAAAACTCCTAATTAGTAGATGATATGTTAAATAATGATTCTTTATTGATACATAACTATTTAATGATCTACAATATAAAAATAATATAATAATTGATAACAGGTTACCCCAATAATTATAACAACATAGACTCTAGAAAACTATTTCACGTTGTTATTATAAATTAAAATTACAAATTTATATTGTAAGAATATGATAAAATTATGTTGTACTCTTGGTAGACATGATACAGTTATATATAACATTTTTTATTATAATATAAAACATTAACTTATTTCATAAACATGATAATACCATTCATCATATTATGAAAATTGAAACATATTTCTCTTATAAAATTATTAGTTAAAGGAGACCATTTATGGTTTATTTTAAAGGTTTAATAAGGTGTATAATATAGAGTAATTCTTAATATCATAGAAATGAAATAATTCGTATTGTTGGAATAAATTAAAAATATGACATCATAATCAACTCAAACAGAGGGCATGTTATATCTATGAATGGTAATGTACATTTGAAAAACAAAATATTGTGATTATATACTAATTGTTTATATAATTACATATATCATAAACATATGTTCAAGGAAGATTGTGAATACAAATTCTTGTAATTGGAAAGCATATACTCTAATGAAATTGATTTTTCTCATAAGATATTTTGATGCATCATCGGAATATATAATTTAGTTCTCTATCCATCATCTTATTTTGTTCAATAAATTTAGCTTCAGAATATTAAATCACCATAATATTATTAAATATGGATCTCTTTTCAAAAAAATGGGTCTATTTATGAAGATAAATATACAAATTTAATTCGTCCATGTTAAATAGAATTATTTTCATTTCTTGGAAATCATTTCTGAATCAACATATAAAATCATGCATAGCATCATTGAATCATAGTGTACCCCCAATATATTTACATGTGGTTGGGGGTAAATTCAAAATGATTATCTATCCGAAAAATTAATTTTTGTTCAATTGGTTCATTGGTAAGAGACCAAATAAACTATTGAAAAAATCAACATTCTTTTCAATGGAAGAGTTTTTGAATATTCATATGTATATCCCTCTATGGGTTCTAGCCTATTCTTGAATATTGGTTCCAATTTCCATGAATTAATATGTTGATTTAATTAGTGATCCAAAATATATTTTATGGTGGTCCCACCTTGTAACGACCCGAATCCGGAGCCACTCAACTGGGTCCCCATACACGGTTCGCCACATGTCCTCAAGTGCATCTCCCCAAATGCCAGAGGCTGTAGACTAGAAGCGAGGGAATTGGTGATTGTTGGGGGAAACTATGCCCTCATTTGGTATTGTATACAACTGATAGATAAACATAAAAAATAGTGGAAGTAGTAAACAACATAAAAAAACTAAATCTAAATAGAAGAAGCAGTGTATAATATAATAATGAGGAAGCATGGTACATGTATCTATGGAAAACAGTAAACAAATCAGCGTGCTGAAATACAAATGAAGCTAAATTACTAAAAGTAATCAGCAACTCTAGCAGCATCGCAAGCGTAAGATCGATCTGGTTCCCTCCATCTCTATCCAGTATTCATGTTCCTGAAGTAGAATGGCCAAAATCCATGTCCACACCTGCAACCATAAAACATGTTTGGGCGGAAAAGAAAGACCCAAACATGGAGTGAGTCTAATCCCATTAGGCAACCACCATAAAATCTGTTCCCTAATATCAGTGAGAAATATAGAAAAATTAATGGCAATAAATGCCTCATAGAAATAGTTATACAATAAAGTAAACATTAATACAAATATCCATTCACTTTAATTTATTAATTTAATTCAATAATTTAATAATCCACCAAGGAACCTAGAATCAGCCTTATATTCCCAAGGCATAGGAAGTAATACATCCAGCATCTCAGTAGACTACCTAAACAACTAGCTGTACAAAACCCAAGATTGTTCTTTGGCTTGCTGGACTCGTCATAACCGACCAAAAAATATTCATACTGGCTCTCTGGGTGGCTCATACTGGCAGAACCCTCTATCAAGTAAACATAAAAGGCACATACTCTCGGGGAAGCTCTCACCGTCACTTCCCCTATGGTCTGGTAATGATAGAAATAGACTCTCTGAGGAAGCACATACGTCTAATTCCCTCTATATTCTCGATACGTAACAAAGGAAACTCTGAGGAAGCACAAATTCCAATTCCCATAGGTGCGGAAAAAAATTCTAATTTATAACAGACTCTCTAGGGAATCCCTTAATCACCAATTCCCTATTTAGTCTACTGCACCAGGTTCACACAACCCTGAGCAGTCTAGTTGTGTGTAATCGAATGTCAGTTGCCCAATGTATGTTCAAAAACTACAAGGATAATAACTATAATGCGTGAAATCATATAAAAAGTAGGCAATACATGCAATCAATTATATCTAGGCAGGAAAACAATGAAATATGGTCTGCCTCAAAGGAAACCTAAGCCAAACAGTGATAAACAATCAAAACAAGAAAGAACACCCACGGGATGATCCTAAAACAAGATAACAAACAATTATTATTCATCAAATAGCCTCTAGCACACAAGCAATCTAAGGCCGATAATAAAACATGATCAAAACCCTAACACGAGATACCCGAAACATGGGAATCCGACACTTTTGCAAAAAAACTCAAAGATATTATATGTAGGGAAACATAACACCTACCTCGATCCTAGGAGATTGATATACATGAACCTCGGCCTCTGAATTGTCCTAGAACGGCGTACAAATACAAAAACACCTAAAACGTTCAACCTCAGATAACTCTCATAAGATAAAGAATCATGAAACGTGGACAACAATAAACCAAGAACTCACCGCCACGATTCTATTGCAACTTATGGCGTTCAATTCAGATAACCGGTGATGGATCAATGGATCAGAGAAGATCAGTGGTTTAACCCTTGATCTCAGTAAAAGAAGCTACAGAAGAAGGAGTTATTGGGGTTAAGACGTGACCCTGGGCCGTTTAACGAAATAGAAGAAAGTACACAGTGTGTAATAATCTTTTTCGTATTCCGCGTTAATAGCCCACAACATCACCCCTACATGGCCGTGTTTGTGACCATGACACGACCATCACATGGCCTCGATCGGCATCAAAGTACATAGCGTGTACTCATAAAGTACATGGGCTTTACATTGAAAACTTCCATATTCTCCTCCTTTTCCCAAATAACGACCAGAAAGGAAAAAATACATGAAAAGAAGGTCCGGGATCATACAAACTTCCCCCCTTAATGAAATTTGTCCCCTAATTTCCCTAGCGCATTGTAGATTAAGGAACCCTAAACCACTCTAGATGTTGTGATTGCATTTTGGCCTCCCTCTCCCAAGTCTCTTCATGTACACACCCGTGATACCATTGAACCCGTACTAGTGGACCAGACCGGACACGAAGTACCTGTACACTACGATCAACAATCCAGAATGGATGATCCTCAAATGATACATCCTACTCAAGCTCACCCTCCTCGGGTTGAAAAACATGAGACGAATCTGAGAAATATAATCTAACATGAGAAACATGGAAGACATTGTGGATAGCCGGGTAACTCTGAGGTAACTTCAACCTATAATCAACCAGCCCGACTCTCTTCAGAACCTCAAACGAACCGACGTATCTCGGTTAATGCTTTCCCTGTCTCCTAATACACTTTTGTCCCAACCTTGGGGAAACACATAGGAAAACCTAATCTCCGACCTTGAACTCCATAGGTCGTATCGGCTTTTCAGCAAAAGATTTCTACTAAGACTATGCAGTAACCATCCTCTTCTGAATCAACTCCACCTATTCTGTGGTCTCACGAACAAGACGAGGTCCCTGCATAGCTACCTCTCCTGCCTCCAGCAAACACAAGGGTGATCGGCATGGTCTATCGTACAAAGCCTTGTAAGGTTCTATCTGAATAGTTTATTGAAAACTATTATTGTAGTAAAACTATAGTATATGTATATTTCCCTCCCAAGAACCTCCAAAATCGAGGACGCATGCCCATTGCATGTCCTCAAGCACGTGAATTTTGCACTCTGATAGGCCATCTATCTGGGAATGGTAAGCTTGACTCAAAAGTACCTGTATACCCAATTCCCTCTGTATCCCTTTCTAGAAATGCGACGTAAAGCGGAAATCCCTATCTGAAATGATAGTACTTGGAACCACATGCAATCATAAAATCTCATGGATGTACAACCGTCCAAGCTTATCAACACTAATGTTTTCTTAAATCGGCAAGAAGTGAGAAACATTCGTGATCCTATCAATGACAACCCATACCATGTCATTCCCTCAAGGAGATCTCTGTAACCCTTTTACAATGTCCATTCCTACATCATTCCACTTCCACTCGGGAATGGGTAGCTACTATAAAAGCCCTACTGGTCACTGGTGCTCCACCTTCACCCGCTGTCTGGTGGAATACCTCATGACAAAACCAGTAACATCTCTCTTCATACCTGGACACCAATACTGGCGGTGTAGATCATGATACATCTTGGTGATGTTAGGATGAACTGCCCAAAATGAGGAATGCATGTCTCACAACATCTCCTCACGTATATCCTCCAGGACCCATAAGTGTGCCTAGAAACGCAGGATCTCACCCTCACCTATGGTCCATTCGTGAAGAGGATCCTATCCGCACACACTTTCCCGTAGGACTAGCCCTTCAGAATATGATGGATGTCTCATTTGTACTCGTTCAAGAAGGATAGTGGTAATTGATATAGAAGAAAGATAAATCTAACCCTGTCTATCATTCACCTCCAAATGGATTTCTGAGAACAGAGCTATAAGCTTCCACTCGCTGCTGGCTTACTAAACTGCATGTATCTGTGTCCTCCAGCTCAGTGCGTCTTCCATAACGTTGCATTTCCCATGCATATAAACAAGATCAAAATTAAATGACTATATATACTCAACCCACCTCCGCTATTTCAGATTCAAGTCACGTTGCGTGAAGATATACTTGAGGCTCTTGTGGTCAGTATATACCACAAAATTCTCTCCCAGAAGATATTGTCTCCAACAATGCAAATCATGGACAACTATATCCAACTCTAAGTCATGCGAAGGATATTTCCTCTCATGTGGCCTCAACTACTGAGATCCATATGAAACAACAAGATCCTCCAAAATAAGCACTACTCCAATCCTGATGCCATTTTTATCACTTTAAACTTTATAACTCTTACCCGTCTCTGGAAAAACTAGAATCGATGCTAAAGTCTGTCTCCCCTTAATCTTTTGAATGACTGAATCACTGGCTTCTGACCAAATATACTTCACCCCCATCATATTCATGCCCATCAACGGTGCTGCTAAGAGTGAGAAGTCCCGTATAAACCACCTACAGTAACCAGCCATCCCAAAGAAACTACGCACCTCGACGACATTCCCCGGCTGCTCCCGGGTGACTACTTCTCTCACCTTCTCTAGGTCTGCTGATACTCCTATATCTGAGATGACATGACCCAGGAAGTGAATCTCATCCATCCAAAAATGCCAATTTGAGTACTTAGCATATAACTAATGCTCCCTCAATGTACACAATATGATCTCAAGATGGGTAGCATGGTCGTGCCGATAATGAGAGAACACCAAGATTTCGTCCACGAAAACCACCACGAAGGAATCCAATTAAGGTTGGAATTTTTTTTCATCAGTTCCATGAAACCTGCTAGCACATTCGTGAGACCGAACGACATAAATAAATACTCATACAAACCATACCTGATCCCGAAGGCTGTAAGAGGTATATCTGATTTCCTGACACGCCACTGATGATATACGGATATCAAGTCGATCTTTGAGAACAGTCTGTCTACTCAAAGATGATCAAAGATATCATTTATCAATGGAAATGGATATCGATTTTTAACCGTCAACTAGTTTAGCATCTGATAATCCACAAAAATTCTTAGGGTCTGGTCAATCTTCTTCTCAAATCGGACAAGAGAACCATAAGGAGAAGTACTGGGTCAGATAAAACACTTTGCCTGCAGCTCCTCCAACTATTTCTTAAGATCCTACAAATCTAGTGTATCCATCCTATAAGTGGGAATGGACAACCGGGACGCTCCGAGCACAAGCATAATAGATAAGTCTACATCTTGATCCAAAGGAAAACCTAAAAAGTCTTTTGGAAAGAAATCATAAAAGAAATCAACCACAGGAGGAAAATATAACTGACTAGTCCCCTGGTCATCCAGATATATGATAGAAATCTATGCCATAACACCTCCCAACTCATGATGCTCTGGTCCATCTCTGCTCTCCTGGACAATCCATTCACCCTTTTGATGAAAAGATCTGCCCTATAGTGATGTGAAACTCACCCTACGACGATAGCAATCAACAATGTCCTATAAGAGAACTAACCAGTCCATCCTGAGGATGAAATAATATCCTGCCATCTCGAAAACATATAGGCACCACGAAAAACAACACCCACCAACATCAATGGGGCAGTCGAAGCACTGACTCACATTAGTAGTTCTAATTCCCAAAGGAGTGTCTAGCGTTATTATATCCTCAAAAGTAAAAACACTAAGTTTAAGGATTTCCACAGTGTGCACAGAAATAATTCTATGAGAAGATCATGTGTCGAAAAGTGAAAAGGATAAAACTGAGCTATCTAAAATCGTTCCTCGAATAGTAGAAGGTCCAGGATCCTGCTCCTAAGGAATCTGCTTTACCAAAAAGGTCTGGCCTGCACCGCGGCACTGTGTATCAGCCTGAGGTCCTTGAGCAGACCCTCCCTGAGCCGGACTACTACATCCACGACCTATACCCTGGCCTGAACGACCTAACAAACTCTATACCCCATCCTACTCCGGAGCTGGTAATCATGTTCATGTATGCGGTGTCGAAACTGATCCCCCTTCAGTAGCCGCTAGAAGGAGAACCTTATAGAAACGATGTAGATGACCCATCTTGCCACAAGATTGGCACTCCACAAGGTCTCCCAGTCACTGAGTATTCTTATGCCCATTTCTTCCACCCTGATAGCATATAACATGGTTTCTATATGGAATATCCCGTCTATCAGAAAGAATATGTCGCTTCCTCGGGTCACATCGTGTAGACTCTTAGTGGCACTTCATGCAGTCTATCTAAAACGAATCAGCACTGGATGTTGAACCGCCCAGGTCAAATAATGGCAAAATACCAAAGGAAGATGATCTTATAACCCTATATTGGGTTATTTATAACTCAACCATAAGGTTCTTTGGTTTTGGATTTGTCGCATGGTGCCTACTGAATACACAAGGTACCATTTATTGAATTTACATGCCATTATTATAATAATTAGAAAAATATGTATATTATCTTTCCAAATATGTGATTAGATTTTAGTGGTTATTACCACACCTCTATCGCATCCATGTCAATGTTTACGAAATAAATTGTTTTATAGTATTTTGACACATTTGAGCCAGTGTTTGGGTGTGACTTGGTTTGACCACTCTATGGGTATTTTTTTTAATATTAAATGGAATGTTTGTATTATGAATATCATAATGGAAAATACCATGTATTCTTACTACCCGACCAACCTATGGTATGTTCCTTAATTGATAACTAAATTTGAAATGGAAATGGTAATGTATATAGTGATTATGACTTGACTGTATTGAATGTTTTTGAATTGAAGGTTGTGTATTTTTAGAACCCATTACCACATTAATTTAATGTAGAAGAATTAAACTTGAATATGAAATATGTATTAACTATTATAAAAGGATTCATGATTCATGGGCTTGTCACAAAAATGATAGGCATGGATTTAACCAAATGTCTTTATTAAAATGATTCTTGATACCTAATCATATCATATTAATGAAAAAAGGATTTATTCAATGAAATATTACATGACATTATAAATAAATAGAAATTTACTAACTTGAGATCTCCCTGGATTCTGATCTTGGAGTTCCATGGTCACATAGGAACCCCATTTTGATTCTTGGATACAACAATCATAGGCTGATACCCACCTCAATTCCGATCCTTATATTTACCTGGATACCAGTTAGGATATCATTGGATTCCGCATGTATTATTATAGAATTCCATGGATACAGACCTTGGTACCCTAAAATAACATTACATAATGGCTGGGATACTCTCCTTGTATCCATCATTTAAAAGTGCATTCCATGGTTAAATCCCATCATGAACAGTCATTGCATAGCCCCATTCAGCCATGGATACCCACAATGGACTCAGTAAGTGCCTCATTTTAGAATTATATATAATATTATCCTTTTATTACAATCTTACCCCATGCCATCCAATAGTTATTTCCGATTTTTCATCCATTGATGTCTACATAAGCATGGTTATTTCCTTGGAACTTCTCAATTTATTATCATTGATCATTGTTTTCTTTGTTACATCTTGAAAACATCACTATTTATTATAACAAGAGGTGATGTCATTGTTGGATATGCCTCATGAGACCTATCAATAAAAAATATGTAATTACAAAATTAGATGAATTGGTTACTTGTTCATACATCATCCAAGTGCTGAAGGAGGTACATGGGTATTTAGTTAATTGGACTACATTACTTTATATGTGAATTATTGAATGCTGTTACATTTACATTAAATGGGATGGATGTTATAGACCCCATTTTTTGTGTCCCATTGAGATTTATCACATATCCTCTACGTGTAATGTTTGGTACCTGGGTATGATTACATGGTAGTAAGTGTTGATTGCAGGAAGCTTACAACTTCAAACTATTTATTTCATGTTGTATAGTATGGAGCAAGGTAGAATATGACCTAGATGATGATTTTGATTCAAAGGATAGTCTTTTGATTCCATTATTCATTTTTGGAAAAAAAATTATGTGCCTTTTTTGTGTCAACGATTTTTAGTTTTTGTGTGGAATTACATACCATCAGTTGTTTATTGGTATTCCAATTAATTTAGTTATTGTTATTGTTGTATCTATTTTCCACTGTTCCTTATGTAAACATATATTAAATATTATATTTACTTATATTTACCCTCATCTGTTACAGTACTCCATAGAATGTAGGGAATAATCTACCCACGGACATAACCTAGGCCCACGATGCAAGTCACCAATAATTGGTGTTTAGGGAGATTCACTTGAGGTAATGTGGACCACTGGGAATGGGGCATCTGTTGAATTGAATCTAGATCTACGATGTTAGAATGTTGTATCAGAGGGTTCTTCCTTTCCTACCATAATATTCATAGACAATAGATTGGAGATTTGGATTAGTAGTGTCGTGGATTATAATAATTGCATGGGGGTCTCTAACACAAGTTTGAGGAAACAAGAATGTTACATAAATTGTATTTGTTGTTATACATACGCTTATTATAATTTATATTATTTCGTCATTGGTTGATTCACATGCTTTGTGGTGTTGCTGTTCATTACTAAGTGTGATGATTTATTTCATCCTTGGCCCAATGATATATGGTCATGTATTATTGTTACATTCATCGTTTTAGGCACTCAGAATTCAATTTTAATGCATATTACCATTCCATATAGGCGCATTTCACTAATTTTCATTTGATGATATGCTTGTGATTATTGATTGATTTTGTCATAATTATCTTCTAATTGTATTACTCTTAGATGTAATTGATTGATTTCTTTTCTCAATTCACGAGGTGTATGACCCCTCTTTTGTTGGGATGAGTAATTTTGATTGTCGAGCTTTTATACTAAAAATAAATGGGCATCCTTTTTGGTAATAGGTATATTGGAACTGATTTATAAGAAATATATATCCATTATAAAGTGATTCCTCATATCTAAAATGAATTGGTTAAATGTCCATTTCCCCCCATGTCATGTTTATGAAATTTAATGTAGTGAACCTGGAAATTAATTTTAAAATGAAATGAAATGTATACTTGAGTACTTACTGATTTCTGGCCATATAAGAGGATTATTTTTGTAGTGTACCATGGGTAGTGAGTTTTCATATGTTCAGCATCCACTAGTGAGGATATATTTCTGGTAAATCTTATTTCTACGATTTTTCATGGAATTTTTAGACCATTGATGCCCCAATTTCCTCGTATCATACGCCTGTAATGTGGTGATGTCCATGATCTAGATATAGTGGGAACTGAAATTATAGTCTTACCTCTAGGAGTGCCACATGTTGAAATGCATGATCTATCACTGTATCTATAATGGAAAGTATAATAATAATTATTGAGTATTACTATGGATTAATGACCCTATTTACATTATTAGGGGTATGGAAAGAGGGTATATATTGGTGTAAGGATTTTCTCATTGAGGCGTAAAGTTACCCTTTCATATAGAACCTCTTTATTTTTGAGATGAAAGGATTCGATGTCATTATCAGAATGCATTGGTCATTCCACTATCAAGCTTTTGCAAAAATCTGTCTCTATAAGGTATCATTTACATAACCATAAGGCATCATTTTTCAAAATAAGCGTTAGTGGGATTTCCAGGCTAGGAGGTTTGGACAGAATTGTCCAGGGCTTGGTTGAATGTCCACCAAGATTTCCAATATCATTATGGAGGATTAGGGTTTGATTGAAATTGATTTCCCACTAGTATTGGATAATTTCAGGGATGTCTTCCCTTGTGATTTTTCTATATTACCTCATGATATAGAGGTAGAGTTTCTGATCGATCTTGGTTAAGAGATGATCTAGTTTTCATTCCTCCTTACAAGACGGAACCTATAGAGTTTTAAGATCCCAAGAGGTAGTTAGTGGATTTAGAGGATACTGATTTTATATATCTCAGTACATCCTCTTGGTCTTAACCCATGCTTTTCACCAAGAATTAAGATGGAAAATTTTGTCAATGCATGTATTAAAAAATTTTGAACTAGCTTACATTCAAGAACTGATATCCCCTACCTCTAATAGATGATCTCTTTGACCCTCTTCGACAACCAATGGTCTTCTCAAAGATTGACTTAATATCGGGTTATCATCATGTTGGAGTCATACCATTAAACATACCAAATTCTAAATTGTGTAGTAGGAATAGTTTATATGAATACTATGTTATGCCGTTCGGTCTTAAGAACTCACCATCTGCTTTCATGTATATGATGAAAAGGTATTTCCACCCTGAATTGGATTTTTTCATAGTGATCTTTGTGGATGATATATTTTTGTATTCTCATACATTTTGTGACCATGCCAAACATCATGAGATCATTCTTAGTACAATGAGAGAACATTATATTCTATGTCAATATTGTTATATGCCACTTTAGGATCGTTGAAGTCCACTGCATGGTTGATATAATTTCATAATCATGTGTATCTGATGACCCAAAATAGGTTAGTGGTGTATTTTACATGGAAAATCCCAAGAACATGTTTGATATATCATGTTTCATGGGGATGGATGGAAATTACATGAACCTCTTATATGACTTATCATGCATTTATTCACCCCTTATTATTCTAAAAATGAAAGGTGTCATGTTCACGTGGTCAAAAGCGTGTAAGAAATCATATAAGGATCTAAAATTGAGGCTTTTCTCTTCACCCATTATGATTCATACCATGATACCTATTGGTTTTGACAACTTTTTTGATGCATCATGCATCATTATTAGAGAAGTTTTGATGTCGGAGGAAAAAGTTGTTGCGTATGGATATCTATTGTAGAGGCCTCTCGAGAGAAACTACCTGATGTCTGACCCTGATCAAACAGTAGTTTTCCATGCCTTATGTTGTTGGACACATTTTATATGGGATGAGAATTTTTTGGTGTATATGGACCCCAAGATCCTAAAATATATCGTTTATTATTGTGACATGAACATCTTACAAAAGATATGCCTACAATATCTACAAGCCAACGATTTTGAAATTTCACATATGATTGGGAAAGGAATTGTGGTTTTAGATGAACTAACATTGAAATATAATGCATTGGTTTTATGAGAAACTTGTGTTAAATGGAATTTAATAGATCTATTTTTCGAGTTGCATCTATGATTTCAAGATAGTCATGTGAAAAAATACCTTTAATCCATGATAGTCACCCCTTGCATTATTCAAATTGTAAAGACATGGAAATTTTCTGATCCCAAAAGGCTTGGTTTTAAATGAGAGTATATGTAGAGATAATCCATCTCCAATTTAGTATGAGGATATATAAATCATCTACTGTCTATGTGAATATATATGGGTTCCAACAAATATCAACTATGTTTTGATAAAAGAGTCTCATGCATCTCTGTGGTATGTTCTTCCAGGAATCTCAATGATTTATCAAGGCATGCGAAAAATGTATTTGATTTCTAGGTTGAAACATCTAATAGATGGCATTATCACTAGGTGTTATACCTGTGATCCGGTTAAGGATAGGAACTAGAGACCTACAATCTTTTTGTATCTTCTTACTGTACAAAAATAGAAATGAGATGATGTTTCCATGGATTTTGGGGTCGACATAACTAGGTCACTAAGGGGTAGTGATGCTCTCTTGGTATTCATTGATAAAATAGAATAATCAGACCACTTCATTCCTATATGGTAGAATATACAAATCGTTGATCAGGGAAGACAGTATGATTGTGATATCATGTGAATACATGCGGTCCATCGTAAAATCATACTAGATAGGGGTGCTTGTTTCACTTCATAGTTCTAGAACATTTAGAAGAAATCTATGGATACTCGGGTGATTTTATGCATACCTTTTCATCCCCAGAAAAATGGAAAATTGTAATGGATGATAAAAGATATTGAGGACATGAACCAAGCATGTGTTCTTGATTTTAGCGGTTCATGAGAGAATCATGTCCCTAGCATCGAGTTCTATTATAATAATAGCTTTCATGAGACTATTCAAGCAGATCAATTTGAGACCATATATGGTAGGACATGTTTATCTACACTATGTTTGATAGTGGTTGGTGAGGTGGCCCTAATAGGCTATCAACTAGTTAAAAAAACCGAGAAGGTTCATCCGATCAGAAATAATAAAACTACTACTCTGTATAGAAAATGTTTTTATAAAGAACACTATCATAATCATCTGGGGTTTGAGGTAGGTTATTTTTTATTTATGTATCACTTTTTCTATGACATAGATTTTTACAAAATCATGTAATGTTTCCACATAATTTGGTATGGAATTTTGACATTCTTGAGAGTGTTAGACTGGTAGGATATTGTTTTATTTCACCTCATAGGTACCATACCATACACAATGTCATTCATGTTTCAAAACTTTCCAATATCATGCTGACCCTTATCATACATTTTATCCCATGGAATTTTAGTTTGATGTTTATTATACATTTGTGGAGTATCATGTATGCATTGTTGACTAGAGAACAAAGGCTCTTTGAGGCCAGTATGTCCCTCTAGTAAGGGTGTTATGAAAGGAAGACCAAGCACATGATGATAATTGGAGAGGGAAGTTGTTGTACGTTCCTAATGGATAGATTTTTTCTCAAACTATTTCCTCCTAAATTGGATCGTGAACTCTGGATGAGTTCTTTTAAGGTGGGAAGATGCAACAAACTAATTTTTCAAACTTGTATAGACCCTTTACATTTAAGTTTAATCATTACTTTAGAACTAATATTGATCCCTAAGGGGTTATAAATGATCCCAAGGGTATCTGGGGAACGTTCGGACCATAGAACAATCTTTTTGGGGAAAAAGACTAGGAAAACGGTTTAGAGTAAACCGAGAAGGAATTGCACATTGTTTGGAAAACCATGTGGTTTGTGTTTTTCCAGACATAGAAACCTCAAATGGGTGATGCATGGTAATGCAACCTAAACATGCACCTACCCCTTCTCCCAAGATATCTATGCATGGTTTTCAAATTGTTTGTCTCACTGAGTGCAAAAACAGTGAACATTTTAATTTTTTGGTATGTTTCTAGTTTTTTCCTTAATGATATGTTAATTCTTATTCTTCTTCATGATTAATGAAAAAATAGTATTAAGACCTTTCCTAATAAATTTATATATTTTTAATGTTCAATGATAGGGATTTAAGAATATCCTTCATATAGGATCTGATCGAGCTTCCATTAATCATTTTGGATGCCCAATGGTAAGTACATGAGTCCTCTTGAGCTATTCTCCTTCTCATTTTTCTCTCGAATGAGTTACAATGGAATGATAATTTTTCTATGTTTCATGGATATACTCCCATATAATCAAAATCAAGGTTCAATAATGGAATAGGATTATCCTACAACCCAATGGTGCGTTCTCTATATCAAATTCCTATGGATCATTGATTTTGGATTTCTAATATGGTCCACACTAATTTCATTGGGTACCATTTATTGAATTTATATACCATGGTTATATTCATAAAAAATTTATGGATATGGTCATTCCATATAAGTGATTAATTTTATGTGGAAATGACCACAAATCCATTCCCTCAATGATGATGTTTATGCCATAATTGGTTTGTTGTGTTTTGACATGTTTGATCCACCATTAGGGTGTGTCATGGATATGACACTATAAGGGTAATATTTTCTATATAAAATTATGTGTATTTATTATGAATAAAATTATGGAAGGTAAAATGTATTCTAACCACTTGACCCACCTACAATAAGTGTGCCAATTGATAATTAAATATAAAGTGGTAATTAACAAGTATATTGAGTATATTACCTGACTATATTAAATGTGAATTAATAGTAGGATGTATATCTATAGCACCCATTAATACATTAATGGAAGGTAGAAAAGTAAACATTCAATATGGAATATTCCTTAAATGGAATAAATGGTACCATGCATCTTGGCCTTGACACAACAATGATATCAAAGGCTTGAACGAAATGACATGATAAAAGGGTTGCATGCAAGATGACCATATGACACTAATAAATGGAATGGTTTGAACTGAATGAGATATTACATGACTCTATAATTAAAAAGAAATGACCTAACTAAATATCACCTTGGACTCCAAACATAGAATTCCATGGGAACTCAAGAACCCCATTTAGAATCAATGATATGAATTTCATAGGTTGAAACCCACATAGATCATGATCATTCCCTGTTCTTGGATTCGATATATGATACAGTATGATCCCTCATGTATTACTTCAATATTCTATATATACACTCCATGGATCCCATAAATATAATTACAGGATGCCTTGGATACAAAATTGATATGTAGTTACCATGGTTAAATCCCATTAGGACTAGTCATTAAATATACCAATTTGAATGTGTACAATATCCTTGGACTCGGTAGGCACCACATTGTTGAATATCATGGACAATTCTTGATGGATTACACTCGTACCCCATTTCAGGCTATAGATATTGTTGTGTTGGATACCCTTGAGGTATTTATCACCTTGGTTATTAGTTTGGGATTTCACTATTAATATCATTGATCATTGTTTCCTTATTACATATAAGAAGATTCACTATTTATACTGTCATGCAGTGATATCAGTGTTGGTATGACTCATGATAATTCTCAATATAAAATGTGTAATAATTATTTAAATGACCTAGAGAAATATTCAGACATTAGAAAATGGCTATAGTAGGTACTTTAGTATTTAGTTACATTACACTGCTTAACTTTATATATTCATAGATTCACATTATATTATTTACATTACCTGGGTTGGGTGTTATAGACACTGTTAGTTGTGGTCAACTGATATTTATCCCACACCACCTCTGGGCGTCGTTTGGTACCCATGGGAGATTAAATGGTTATATGTCTACCCAAAGGTAAGTATACAATGTCAAATAGTTGATTTCATGATAATTAGTTTGTATCTTGAATGTAGATGACTGAACCAGAGTTTGGATTCTTGGGATATTATTTTTATTCTTTTTAATTTTGTGGACCATGTAATGACTACTATTTTTTATCCATGTTTTCCAATTTTCCAATGACATGACATACCACCAATTATTTAATATTATTCCAATTGTTTTCTTTATTGTTACTATTGTCAATATTTTTTGTTGTTCCTTATATTTTCACATATTTCATCTATTATTTACCTATTTTTTCATTCATCCACTACAATAAACTTTGGTAATGAGGGAATTGTCTCCCAAAAAACACACCTTAGGACCTCACTGGTAGTTGGAAGCCTCTGGCATTATGGGAGATGTGCTTGAGGCAATGTGGGAAACCAGGATCAGGGTACCCATTGAGTGGAATTCGGCTATGAGATGACATAGGTTTAATGTTGAGGCTTCATCCACTAGAAAATCCATTTTACCTACCATCATAGAGTTAAACAAAAAAAATATATAATTCTATTGAATGTTCTAAAAAATTAAATTGTGGAATTCAATAAATTCTTGTGGCTGATATTTTATTAAAAAATTAATAATAATGATTAACCATTTGGGGTTGAGATATAATGTGGGAGAGTGTTGTAGTGGAAGAATATATCTTATCATCTTCTATAGTAGGGTCACTATTAGAGTGATACTTGTTGGGTTTAAAAGTAATTACTTGATTAACATATCATAGTAATCCTAATAATAATAATTTTCAAATAAAAATAAAACATCATATGAAATATTCAATATATGGATCACATAATACTAGATATTGGGATCCTACCACCATATCAGTATCTCTTGAAAGGATAGTATGACTCAAATAATAATTAGTCATTTTTTATCATGTATATCAATTAATAGAGATGTGTAGATTTAGTATCATAGAAAAATAATAAAATTCATCCCATGGTAACTTAGAAACTCATCATTAAGGTATAGGTATATGTATTGGTAGAATATTTATATTATTATGGAAAGTATATATTCTATAGAATGAAATTTAATAATGAGATACATGATTATAATTAAATTATATTGGATATTCTGTTCATTGATAACATTATATAATATTAATTTATCTATTATTATGTAGGTTTTAAACTAGGTTTGTATGTGTAGTTATTTACAAGAAGGGTAACTGTTAATGATCCATTAGGAATGATTAAACTTCGTATGAGAGGATGTAAAACAAATTATATTTTGGTAATATATTATTATATAAATTGAAATTATTCATAAATAGGATAAAGTGTTTTTAGGTGACCATATAAATGGATATCAAGATGCATTTTTTGATTATAATGACTAGTATAGTATATATGGATGTTAATTTCCCTCTATTTTTGACACTTATATTTTCGTGGGAGGTTGATATTCTCATTCTATAAAGGATAAAATTAATATGAGGATACCGAGGACGATCATGTTTCACATATCATTGGTGGATCTCAGATTTAATGAGGGTACAACTTTTTTTTATATCCTCCTTTATTGGATTAACATCTAAATTTATTTCATATGGAGTTTCTTTGTATTTATGCTAAAACAAAGAAAGAAATTTTTTATTGAATTGGTGTTTTGAATTATCCTTATATAAAATAATCCGGAAAACATATATAAAGTTAAATATTATATTTTGAAAAAAATTAGGAACTTTAATCCAAAGGATTAATTGTAAAAACAGTTTTTCCTTACCCTACCCGAGTGTTTGGTTTTTCGAAAAATTGTCTATTAAATATTGTGACAATATATATATTATTGATTGTTGATCCTAATTGGTTGTATTAACTTATATAATTCCATTGATTAATGAGTTTTTTTATATCTAATTGGGGTTATATGGTATTTATGTTAGATGGTTAATCATGGTTTCTATAGATATTGTATTATATTAACATAGAGTCGATAATAATATTTGAAACAAGATTAGTTGTCGGTTTCTTATTGTGAGATTATTTTGGGTGATGAAATCGACTTTTGTTTTATATAACATAATTAACTATGATTTCATCCATATAAAACGAGATTTTTATTATATATATTGATAATATACAATTTTATTTATAAGATTTTTTAGATTATTGGATATATTGGCACATTGATATGGTAACATTGAGAGCTCAAAAAATATCCTGAAATTTCCAAAATCTATTTTTATTCATGATTTGTGAAATTTACAGTCCATGAGATATTTTAACTGAGAATATCAAAGGATACTAAAAATGGATAACAGTTTGATACCATTGGAAAAACACAATAATATCTTTAAGGTTTTATTTATTTTCATCATCCTAGTTTAAACCATTAAATTATATAGATGTTATCTAATATACATACAAGAAAGATGGTTTTACTGGGAATGGGATGAAGTGCATTTGTTATTATAGATGTGAGGATACATTATAAAATCAAAAAGTATATTAAACTCTATGTGTGTTTTATTTTTACATAAAAATGGAAGCATTATGATATTAAATAACATACATGTGGTGTGGGATTAGGGTTCATGATGACAAATTAAATTATTATTATCATGTATTGGTGTTTGTATTCCGGTTATGGTATATGGTTATTGATTTATTATGAAAACTGATATGAATATCCCTATATGTTATATTATACAAGATGTGGTAGTGCATACACATTAGTGTTAACATCAATTTTTTGGTGAAACAGTAATAATATACATTCTTTAGAAAAAATTTAAATAAAATTAATCTATATGATATTTCATTTTTAATGTTGAATATGAGATAATAATATTCATTTATTAATTTTTTTATTATATAAAATCTTGGAAAAAGTAAAAAAATTTCTTGTGATTTGATATGTAAATGAAAAAAATTTATTGAGGAATTAAAAAATTAACTGGAATATTTTGAATCATTTATCAGTGTATAATATTATTATGTGAATGGTGGAATCATATAATATCTTATCACCATTTACCATCCCGTTACACATCATAGTTCATGTGAAATGGTGTATATGATAAAATTTTGTTTGTCTGGACTTCAGTAAGATAAATCAAGTTGAAAAGAAAACAATATGATTGGATCATGATACATATTACCTTTACATATATATCAATGGAAATTAAATTTTTTCATTATGTTTGATTGATTATTTCTTTTTTGACATTCCATGCTTATTGATGCGATATTTATTGGGTGTTACTGAGATATTATTTTGTGTTCGACTATAATTTTGGAGGATTGAAATTAAATAGGATATGGGAGGATTTGTTTTGATATGTATGAAATTTAAATTGGTAAATATAAAAAATCATTGTCTATTGGGATATCATCAAAAATGACTTATTCTAAAAATTAAATTAAACGATGTCATAATTTTTGAATGGTTAACTGTGATTTTGGAATAGAAAAGATTCAATTGAGATAAATATTTATCATTTGACTAATGCACCACAATTTATTCTAATTATGGAAACTTAGATCATCAATTTTATGAAATGATTCTAATTTACAATTATTTTAGAAATATATGAGGTAAAAAACTATAGTTTAACTGATAATTATGTGAGGTTCATGTCTTTGTTTTTTTAGTACAAAAATGGTTAATGAGTATTGACCTAATGTTAATTATAGATTAATAATTATTAATTAATGGGTAATTTAAGTACACAACAATTATTCAAGAGGAAATTATTCCATTATATTTTCTATGAGTTATATAATCATGTAACATTGGGTGATTATTAGATTATAATATCTACTATGATTTTTTTGAAATCCGGATTTTTTTGTAATTTTGGGAAGGGTATTGTAATCTCTTTTATGTTCGATAGTAATCAACAAGACTTACCAATTTAGAACAAGAATGGGGTAAAAATCGACTTATCATGTTTCTTTAAATTTTACATGAATTGATGTTTCAAATTATATTTCTATCTCAAATGATGATCAAATATATTGATGGACAATATATCAATATTTAGGAATGCTATAAAAACAAAAACATAATGTTGTTGGAAAATATTAGATTCTAGAGTGAAATATAGAGTTTTATTATTGATTCAAATTACCACATATGAATAGTGGATTACGTGACATTTTTATTTTATAAAAATTGATTTAATTAATAAAAAATCAGTATCATAGGATTGTATTTTATAATTTGTATTTAGAATAATAGTAATATATAAATTATAGTCCAAATATTATTACGGACATTATTTTCAGGACCTTATGATATGAGATTCCAATCATATATACTTTTTTTTATGAATGTCCATTTATTAATGGAATCACTAGACCAAATTTTGAATTTAATGAGAAAATATTCAAAGTTATTTATTAATTCTACATATTGACACATCTATTAGATTAGGATCCTTGTAGTGTGAGTTTTATAAATAAAATGTTTTTATATGCATGATTCAATACCAAATTATATATTATTGTAATTTAGTATGGTATTTTATCATTAACCATTTGGGTTTAGGGGTAAATTTAATAATATATTGGAGGATATGGACTATTAAGATGAATAAATTTTCATAATATCTATATATATATTAGATACATAATGGTAGTCCATATCATTCCAATGGTATGATTGTTTCTAGATAATGAGAGGCTGGTAGCAAGACTTAGAACCATAAGTCCATTTTATGTTTATCAAGACTATAGTGTGAAATATTTAAATCCTATTTATCATGATTAATTTCTTATTTTAATTAAAATGATCCTTTATTTTTTTTTCCATATTTGGAATAATGTTATAAATCAATCTTCCAATATAATATTTTTTTTATTCACACATCTTCTATTATATATTTAATCTATAATTCCCAAAATTATATTAATACATGAAAGGATTATTTATTATTGATGATATAACTTCCTTATAAAAAATTATATATAATTTTATTATTAACTAGTATTTACTAATAATATATTTTAACATATCTCTATTTGTTGAGGCTGTCCTAATTATATATTACTTATCACTTATGGCAAATTAAAGCCTCATTATTGTTTTATATTGCTTTTTAAATAATAATTTTATGACTTTTATCATATTATTTATTTTATATCATGTTTTCAAATATAATAATTTAATTTTTATAAGGATATCACATCATTGAAATGTTGAGTACATTGAAGATCTTAAAATTAAAAAATGCAACATGATATTATCATTAATCAGAATATCAATAACAATGAAATTTTAAATGAAATTTTTTTTATTTGATGATATTTAGTACTGTATAAAATAATATAATTTAACATTGATATATTCTGAATATTTGTCAATTATTAATAATAAAATAAACTAAAATACAATGTTTTATTCCAATTTAAGTTCTACAATGCGTATTAAATGACTAATAAAAATTATAACATGAATTATATTTGTCGATATATGATGAATTAATTAGTACAACATGTAATATAATATGTTTTATTTAACATGTTAAAAGATGAGTTTATTTTAGTTTTTAAAAATATTTTCATACTAAAAAACAAGGAACTGACCTTCATACATTATTGAATATTTATTTTTATGTTAATAATTCATTATCTTATATTTATATATATTTCTAGAATAATAATAATATATAATAAGTTAATGAATAATATAAAAAGGTAAATGTAAATGTATACACATTCGATTAGAATCAAATTTTTTATAATTTAAACCATTTAAAATAAAGCATCATTCCATTTCATGAAAATTATTCCTAAATTTAGACATGAATTCTTCCTTTCCATTATCCATCTCAAAAACTGTGAAAAAATTTTAAAATGTTTGATGAGAGAACAATTCACTTTATGGGTAATAAGAAATATATGGTTCTCTGTCATTTAAAAAATGAAAATAGAGGAAAAAAATTTTCATAAAAATTTAGCCTTTACTAATAAAGGGAATAATTTTTCCTTTAAAATATCTATTTCATTAATTTTGATATGAAATGATTTATAGGAAAAAATTTATCAAAACAACAAAAATATTCATTTAGGTTCAATGGGAAATCATCCCAAATAACTCTTAGATAACCATTATTGAACCCTTAAAGAAAAAATAAAAATTTAGTTAACCAAAATAATAAAATCCAATATTAGTTTCTAGAGAATATAATCATTAACCATTGAAATATACTACTCATTGGGTTCACCAATAGTTTAATCTACTATGGGTCTAACTATTATTTATAATATGGATAAACCAATTGAATGAAATATATAAGGAAGCTATCATGAGAGAAAAATTATATATGTTTTTATCATAATTATACTGGAAAACACATGTAAAATTTTATTTAAATCATATTCAGATATCGCAGGACCAATTTCATTGAAATAAAATTTTCAATACCATAATAAAATATTGTTTTGAAACCTCATTTTTATAAGAAATATAACTATAAAAATGGACTTAGGGTTATTCATGGACGAAAATGTTATATATTATAATGAAATAAAATAATAAAATAATGGTTATTATATTGTGAAAAGTAAGTTTTATTGTATATGTTAAAATATTTCATTCTTTTTGAAATTTTTAATGAGTGTCAAAATTTCTATACAAATATTAATTTTCAAAAAAAACATTGAAATAATGAGAAAATTTTCTATTAAAAAACTCTCAATTAGATCATTAAGTCACCATAAAAATGTTTAAATTGATTAAAAATATAGTTATGAGGAAAATATTTATATTCAATTTTTAATATGAAAAGTCCATTATCTATTTTCAAATATTGTAATAAATATCTCTATGATTAAATATTATTATTCATGTAATTAATTATTAATACAATAGATTAATTCATTAAATATCTTGTAAAATGGGCATTATATACATCATGTAAATGATTATAGGTGAATAATGTCAAGATATACCTCAAATGAGGGAAACTGAGTTGATATCATATAAATTGAGTTCAATTAAGCATTATTATTCATCATCTTTTGGAATAATAATATTATCTTAATTATTTATATAATTAAAAAATTTAATCACATATATTATTTATTTTATTATTATGTAATAACACATATTATAAAATAACACCATCAATTATGATTATGTCATTTATTTCGATGGTATTTGGATTATGTTTCCAAATAACATTCATATAGATTGACTTCTTTTCTAAGAGGTAATAATTTAAAAAAAATATCATGAATAGAATTCCAAAAATATTTATACATAAATTATATGTCTAAAACTAATAATAATGATGGTTACAAAGAATTATCTACATTTTTATCTTAGATATAGTAGTCCATACAAATGAGTAGATAATGTTTCAATTTTTCAACGATCATTATGAAAATGCGTTATGTAATATTTTTAAATTAAATAATAATAATAATATGACAAATAAAAGTTTATTAATTTTTATATTCTAATAAATACTATTTTTGTGATGTGGTGATGAATAAAATATTCATATCTCTTCGTGGATGTGTTACTCCAAAAATACAAAAATAACATTATAATTTTTTACAATAAGAATTAAAATTTAATATTATCTTTTATTAATGATAAATATGTAATTAGTGTCTCTAATTCATCTATATGACATATGTATATTGAACATGTATTTATTACCTTTCATCTATATAATTATTCAAATACATATCCCATCACTTCGTGAGGTGGTTTTGTGCAATATTGATGAGTGATGACATCATGTCTCCCCCATAATAAAATTTTAGAAATTATATTTTATTTAATATATCCATAGGTATATGTTATAGAAAAATATAATATATATTATCTAAATAACTAATTAATACTATCCTTTATATGAAATCATGATAAAATAATTCCATCAATTCATGAGGTGGTACACTATCGTACATAAGATTAATGATTCAATATCCCTTTTATATAAATTTATATTGATTTAGTTTAAAATATTAACACATTCAAATATAAATATATGGTATATAAAATCATTATGATATAATAATAATTGATTAATAATTAAATGTGGTCAAAAAAGTTTTTAAATTATTATACTCGGTGAGTGATACACATGTAATTTTTTTTAAAAAAATCCATACAAACATTTTTCACAGGACAGAGGTCCCTAATACAGACAATTATTGACACATAGAAATTATAAATTCTAAATGTAGCCATAATAAATATTTTATATATTTTTTGTTATTTTTTACACATATTAATTTATCTTTACACAAAATAAAATTTAGTTTTTAACTTAACTGTGTTAATTTTTTTAATGTTCTCACTATTAGTTATTGTAAAAAATTATGTTATCCTAATTAGATAATATGAATTATGTGAAATGGAAAATTAAAATATATTTTACACATTAAAATAAAAATATTGGCCAAATTAAATTTATAAGAAACTCACAAACACCAAGAAAAATGTGTTTTTAAAATGTTTATTTTTTTAAAATGATAAATCTCCTAATTTATTGAAAATAGATGATATTTTAAGAATTAAATATTTTTAAATATCCATTAAAAATATGTATATTTTGAAAAATATGAATATTTCATAATTAGTTATTTTTTATTTTATCACATTATTAATAAAAGAATTTTTTAATATAAATTCTATTATTTTGAATTCATTTTTAACAAAAAACTTATAATATATAGGTTAAATAAAAAACAACTATTGTTTGATATTTACATGGAATAATATTATTCTGATGAATATTTCTTAATAAATAGTCAATAATGATATGTACGATTCTAGAATAGCCAGAGAGGGGATGGATGAATCAGGATGTCATCATGTTATTTTAATGTGAAGGATCTTGTTACCCCATTTCAAGGAATATATAAACCCTTGAAATGTAATAATGCAATAATCAATCATTCACTTGATTAGATACAATGTAATGGTTTTAAATGGTTTACTACTAAAGACTAGTCTAATGAATATACACCCAGAGCGTGTTAGTCAATCCTATATCCTATAATTTTTTTTGAATATATATATTATAATACAATAACTCTATTCTTGGAAAAATAACATTAAATTATCATTCAGATATAATATTAACTCCCTTGGAACATATCAGTTGATAACCCGTAAACAACTACATTGGTGAATCATTACACAATATGATGAATTAAAGGTCACTTTTGAATATTTTCATTTTTTAAATTTACAATGATTATCATGAAACCATACATGACTTGTAAACATGAGTTAATTCACATGAACACACTGACCAAACAAAATATATCTTCACAAACTATATAGTCTCATAACTAAAAAACATGCATGAAACTCTTATACATGACCACAACGTTTGAGGATGTAACACTAGGAAACATTTTTCCAACAAAAAATATTTTTTCAACGGTAACATGAGTTTCAGTTCGAAATTTTATACACAGGGACTACTATGTGCACAATATTTAATATGAAAATATAATCTACCTGAAACTCATTTATACTTTATAAACACTATATCATGGTGGGAAATGTATATTCCAATGAAGGGGTTGTCCCCCAAATTATTGTCACAAATATCCTTGGGTAAATGTTATGTTTTCTCTTACAACAGTTAGTAAAGATCATTTTTTACTTTTAATTTTGTTCACAAGTGTATTGTTTTAATTATACCGTGTAAAATTATCCCATGTCATGCAAACTACGAATTTTTTCAATTAAAAATATTGTGTGTGTTTCTTTAATTTTGAATATTTTATGTTAATATGTAGAAACTTCACATGTTTAAATATTTCCAAAAAAACATCAACATTTCAAAAATATCCCTTTTCAAGAAGTAACATTCCTTACCAATTAAATTATAGACACAAAAATTTGTAAAACACTTAGAAATAATGACACTAAAAACATTGTTCTAATATTCATTATAAATATACATTTAATTAAAAATATTTTATCAAACCAGTGTGTATTGTAAAAAATATATTCTAGATCCTATTTAAAAATCCCCACTATAATAGTATATGGTTCCATAAATCTCTTCTTTTTCGGTTTATTAGAATTATTCTAAATAAATTGTCTAAATCACTAATCTTTAAGAAAACCTGAAACATGTTAGAAAATTCATATGACACTCTACTTCATTGTGACATTTAATCATTGTAGAAATCAAATGGGGGTGTACGAATTATGTTCTCATGTTTTGAAATTCTAAAATATGTCCATGAAAATCAATAATATGTAAGAATATTTTTACATAATATCGAATTCACATCATATAAATGAAGAATTTCATGGTGTGTAAAAACATGCTATCAGAATAAAAAATTTTAACAATGGATATCCACATTATCTCCCTTTAACGATAAACCAAAAGAAAGGGAATTGTTACATTAAAAAATTACAGAAAAATAGGGCTGGATTCTATCTCCACAATAAATCAACATCACATCAATATAAAGAATGCAATAGTTTAAAAAAATAGTGAGAGGGTACCTGATGACACCTCCTCATGTACAGGGTGGTAGAAGAACATAAAGGTCCATCCTATGTTACTTGACCACCAATACTACCAATGAATTGGAAATTCATCCACATGGTCATCAGTTTCAATGTGTTCTTTTTGAATCAATCATTGTTCAACGTTTTCCATGATGATGTGATATCATATTTAAAAAATATATACTAGAGTGTCAAACCAGATTCTTCAAAAGGTCTATAATGATCCTATTATCATAGTGATTACCATAAACTATTCCATCTAATTAATAATTACATAATGTTTTTTCGGTATCCATAGTGCCCCAAAAAAGTACTAAATAGAGGATATATACTCTTCTTTACCCATACTAAGAGTACCGTTTTCTCATATCTTTCCCAATAATCCTAGTCATTTAATTTCATTGAATAATCCTCCACCATTTTTGTATATTCTATCCATTATATTCCTAGATAGTTCAGTATCAAAAAATACTAATAATTCATTATCCCTTTTTTGAAAATTTAATGAAAAAATTGAGTGTTCCTTGAATACATATAATTTTTATTTTACATAATTCCATATTGTATTCCATCAGATAAAATTTAATATGGGCAGAAAATCATGTTGTGATAAAGATATATATTTATGTTGTAGTCATTAAAATTTTTCTTCTAATGATTTTCTTATACAAGTTGGGGTCCATGTAAGTCTCATCATCAATCTTCTTTTTGATCTGTCTTATGAAATTAGGGTCCATATTTGGTTTAAGATATTAATTATTATTTTCATTAAAAACACTAATGGATATTTTTTCATGATTAATGACTTTGTATTCCTTATTTTGAATCTCCTTCAAACCCAATAGTTAAGTGAATTTACCAATCCTAGAAATTTGAAATTAATATTTCATCTAATTAGAATATTCGTCCATTGATCCCATCATAATTCCCTAAGATAATAATATCTTCCTTATACACTAGCACAATATGTTGAGATTTTATGAAATTTTATTACATATATATTGTGGGTAAAACATCCACTTTTAAATTGATTCCTCATCATATAATCATCGATTTGACATTACAGTGCACTTGGTTCCTACCATAGAGGATAATGTTCATTCATTAATTGAACACCATTTTATCATCAATTATAATTAGAAATTCCAATGGTTGTTCAATGTAAAAAGTTATCTTCATGAAATCTATTTATGAGTTTATTATTTACATCCATATGAAAATAATTGTTATCCATATAAATTTCTATTCAATAGAATAGTATGATAGTCTCTAGTCTGACTTCTAGAGAAAATTATTCTTCAACACTAATCCTTTAATATATTTGTGTCATTTAGAAACTAATCATTCTTTCATTCTAAACACGATTACATTATTATTATATTTGTTTTAATGATCAATTCTGTTCCAATACCATTTTGACTTTCGGGTCTCTTAACATGTTTACATGTTAGGTTATTATCAATATGGTCAATGTCTCCATTCATGGAATGGAATTTTCCAATGATTCATAAATCACTACATCATCAAAATAGGTTGGTTACACAATTTATAAGAAGTAATAAGGTCCCTCAATCATTAATCACATTTTCTATAAAGGTACAATCCAATCCCCAATAATGAGGGTTAGATGAACATCTGTTTTCATAAATCACTTTTGAGGTTCTAATCCCATTTATTCGACAATTTATTCCTCTCCAAATTCATCTCCTAAATAATCATAATTTTCTAAAATAAGGTTATTTTGCAAGCCTTCCACTATTTCTTCATTTTATACTAGCCTATATTAATTTTATTTATTATATCTTTTCTTATCAGCATATAAACTCTATTAGGAATTAATGGTTTTATCTTCAATGATCCTAACATGAATGTTTTCCATAAATTTTTCTACATTATTATTTTTATAATTTTAGGATTTACTCTTTATTGAATATCCATAGAACATTCTCTAATCTAGAGCATCACTATACTTTCCATGATTTCTTATTTTATTTTATATTAAATATTTACGTATGAATTCATGAAGATAATTTACAAAGTTATTACTTCATTACCATAACTCATACTTTGTCTTGGTTTCTCCCAAATATTCGTTGATCTATTTTTACAGTACACTTCTACTTGAAAAACCTCTTTTTAAAAATGATAAAAAATAATAATATCAATCAACATAGTTCTATCTATATTTGTCATATTTCAATTTCTAAATTAAAAAACATTTTTTTATATTCGGTTATCATTATAGAGACCTAATGAATTAATTCAATTTTCCTTGTAAATTTAAAATTGAATGTTTATGTATTGATTTAGTGATAGACTGAAAAAATTCCACGAAATGAAGGATCCCTATATTATAAAAAATAAAATCATACATTGGTTTGAAACTGTAATATTTACATTTATCCATCCTCATTATGTGAAGAAGATCACATGGAACATGATCTCCCTAATAAAAATTAGATCCCCTAATAAATATTTTTGTAAGACCACCTACTAATGCATTTGCTTCTCTATAGACATGAGTAACAATGACATCCTTTAAATAAAGAAGATCCAAACATTTTTTCCAATTAATAGTCACCGTCTAAGATGGATGAGGAGAACATATCCTGAGAGCTATCAACAATTGCGTGGAGTCACATTCAATCCATAACTTATTCTAGCCTCTTCTATTAGCCTGTTAACCTTCCTCAATAACTGCACAAATATATTCTTCATCAGCAGAGTAAAATCCACAAAAACCATAAAGGAAACCAATAACAAACCCTTTGTGATCCCCAAAAACCACACTGAATCATGAGTTTCGCCAATTACCACGTGATGCACTATCTGGAATAACCATGATCCAGCCATGAAAGGGTCCCACCATAAGACATCAATAGTTCCAAGAGGTGGATTAAAGATTCCCTTTATAGCAACCATAGTTAGGACGGACTGATTTTGAATGGAATTCCAACATGATTTTCCGTTCTGAAAGACATCCTCACCAATTGCTGTTAGGATTCTAGACATTAACACACTTGTAGAAAAATCATGCTTCTCATGAATGAGATTATTCCTGGAGTACCAAATAAGTTAGATCAACTCCTATACAGTAGTGATAAATAGTTATTTGAGCTGTGCTAAGTGATTAATATCAGGACCACTCGTCAAAAATTCATTCATCGAGTTCACATGTGGACGGTGCAATTCAAAAATACTGGATACAACATCACACGTTGCTGAATATTTTTCACAACTGAGGAAAACATAGTCAATGTCTTCCTTGTATTGATGACATAAGACAAAACATTAATAAAGAGATATCCTTTATCTTTCAATATGAGCTTCCATTGGAATCCCCCTATGTGCTAATCTCCAAGAAAAGATGGCTCAAGATTGTATTAGGATTCTCTTATTCATTTTACCCATCCACTGAAAACCGATGACATTTTCAATAGAGTTACTATAATATCCATTGTAGGAGAGGATCCCATTAGAGGGCGGATCCCATTCCCATCAGTCTCCCCTAGAAGAGAAGAAGTAATTCCTTAAAATAGGTATAACATGATTTAGAGGACCTTCAATGCAACCAAGTTGGTCTTTAATTTACAGATCATAATCAAGGTTAGAATTATCGCAAATATCCACATCTTATATGTGAATTCTAGTACAATTACATTACAAAAAAGGAATATAGGATTCCGTTAAAACCTGAAAACAAGAATCTATATCAATTCTGGAAATAATATTCCCGAATGAAGGACAAAGAGTGTAATTAAAGTAATTTATATAGTCTAATTGGAGTCTGTGAATAAATCTTCCTCTTAGAGAATATAGAGCCTTGGACTGCATGTTAACATGTATCTATATACTGACTACTTATAGAGATTAATTTAATATATCCTAGATTCCAGATACCCAAGCTCCATAATCATAAGGATTGCACTATTAATTCCAAGGGATCATTTCAAGCTATTTTTCAGTGACACTTCCACTCCCAATGAAGTTCAGGATATAGACATTGATGTTATGGATTAAGGAATTAGAGAACATGTAAACCATGAACGAGTTCAAAAATTTTGAGATAATGATGGACTTCAGAGGACAACTCTACCAGGAATGGATAATGATTTACCCATCCAGGAGTTATTTTGTCTTCGAATCAAACTAACAATGCTAGAGAATCATTGTTGTTCGACCATTTTAATTATTATAAATTGAATGATAAATCTTCATTATATAATGAAATTTTGATTTCATTTATATAATCATTACAAATGATATTATAATAATAAATAAGAAGAATTAATTAAATCTCTCCATATATTATATCCACATTTATTAGATTACATACATCTATGTGTACCATATCATAAATATTTAATTCCAATTTGTAATTAACTAAAATGAACTCATAACCATATTTTCTTCCATGAAAGCAGCACATGTATTTTATTTTTGATTTTTAATATTGGGAATATTGTGAAATATATTTATATTATATAATATGATAATAATTTTTTTATAAATTTGACCCAACCTATGACACCCCTTGAATTTTCTTCTTCAACTGTTAATTGAAAATATTTATTATAAATGTCAACATAGTATAAATTGTTATATATTTTTTTCATCATTTAATCATAGAATTAAATTTCATTACTATGATAATAAATCATTTTGAATAAATTTTACTATCTACCCTCAGTCATAGTGTTGACACACATTGAATATATTTTAATGAAAACAATCCATATAGAAAACATTTTTTTATTTATCTCGTCAGTTTCCATTTCAATACTATAACTACATTTTATAATAAAGGAAACCTAATTTACAAAAATCATTATTACATAAACCATTTTCATAAAATTCATCAATATATATACATTTATAATCATATTAGATGAGAATATGATATGATGATTCTATGTGGAACTATTCTCTTTAGCATTGGGAATTATATTTTGATGGACATATTTATGTATTTTCTTATATTCAATCCATGAGTAACATTATTGATTAGAGGATATTTATTTTATTTCCATTATATTTTCTATTTCCATGTGTTTATCATTGTAAATTTTAACTTATAGATGAGAATGACTATATTATAGAAATGCCCACCTGGCCGGCGCATATATATTTTTGTCTAACTTATATAAGTAATTTTAACACTATTACACTTCTTATAATGAATTGATTTATGGTTATAGTTAGAACACTAAAATAAATATCCATGGATACTAATTTTTCTAAATTATGGTGGATATTGTATCATTATTATTTTTTTGACTTCCAACTGCATCCACATTCTGATACCCATTTCTTCTACACAGAATAACATTGTATCCCCCAGAAATCCATATAATGGACATTTTGTTAGTGTAAATGTCTTATCGCTATCATTCCCTCTCAGGTACCCTTATTTAGTAAATGTATTGGAATTGATATCATCATTTCATAACTATGGATAATTTTATTCTCTCATTTATGTAGGATTTTAGGATTTTGTTTTAGGACATCATGGGCATATATGGTGTGTCCAACTTTATTCGTCCCTTAATTTTGACATATCTCATTTATGACCATTTTTGGTATCATGAACAATTATAATATTTCCAACACATGTGTATATCTAATTAATCATTTACTTCTATAGTAAATCATAACAATATTTATCCATTTTTAACAACTCCATATATCTAAATATTCCATGCAATAATCTCTTCATCGTTTCCCTTTATTTTGATTCACATTCTTATCTACTCCTTAGAGTATAAAATTATTCTTCATGTTCCCAAACTATCGCTTACTTCTCTTAATGTTTGGATGGAAGGCCATTGATGAATTTTTCTTAATCATCAATCCCTAGAAAAAATTAGTAAAATTATTATTATATTTAAAGAGTTGTTAAGTTTTCTTTTCAAAATATTTCCTTTTGATCACTTTATATATCATTTTGATCAATATAACTTACTGGATATTCTATAATGTATCTCATATTGATATTTTAAATTATATTAATGTTAATATTAACAATGGATTCATAATTTTCTACCTTGATACCAACAACACCATTCAACTAATTACCATTATCTTATGAGTGATCTACCTTTTAAACAATATCCTTATTAGATTATTTGGTTTTATATTTATTATCTGGGGCTTTATCCTACAAAAAATCATTACCGTCCTTTTCTTAATTATATAAAAAATTCTTTCAATATAATTTCATTCTTTATTTGATGTATCCATTTTATGGAAACCATTTATGTGGATTCATCTAGATTACTCCCCCACTATTATCATTAAATAACATCCTTCATAACTTTAACGGAATTTTCAATACTCTACACCATAAGAGACAAGCGAGATGTAACATTCCCTCAAATATCCATTTTTTCAAAACATTATCTTGAATAATGGGAATGATAATAATCTTTAACCTTATATTACTAAACACTATCTCTAGAAATAACATTTTTTTATTGATTTGAGTTACAATTCCATTCTTACTCAAGTTGTTTTACATATCAGTTTGACAGTCAATTTATAAATCAATAGACTACATACAAGACCATCGATGGAAAATTTATATATATTACGTTCCTCAAGGGATGACACATTTGGAAAATATAGCATTTCATTTATTGTCAATTTTTTTTCACAATGTATATGTCATTAATTTCTATACCAATTCATATAATTTCTCCAAAAACACTAGTAATTTAAGGAAAAATGTTGTCTATATTTTCCTAAAGATGAATATTAAGATTATATAGTGTATTTTAAAAAATTCCATCTTCATAATCCATCACACTATTATAACTTTATTATTTATTTTCATATTTTATCTACCTTTAGATGGATGATGTAATGTCATAAAAATCATATAAATTAGATTATATAATACATCACTAACATAATTGTGTTCGTTTTCATATGCATCTAGCTTTTTCTAGTATGTATCATTCATAGATAGACCTGTCACATTAGTGACCAGAATTATAATGAACCAATCATAACATATATGGATATTACCCCATTTTATATAAATAATCAGTACATTAAAATAATACATTCCTGTTGATGGTAATAGTATAATGTCTTGTAATCATGGAAACAATTTCAAATATGGTGATCGTAAATCATCATCTCCCACAAAGATATCCACTTTAGTACATATCCCTAAAATATTTCTTCATAAGATAGGGAATGGAAACATAAGAAGTGGTGAGATGAGATTCTATGTAATGGAAAATAAAGTAATTTTGTTAGCACAACATGAACAATGTATAATCAACATGATCATAAATATTGAATGTTATACCATGAATATTAATGATTTTATTAAATATTGTCCACTCATTTTGCATGGGTCATAATAGAATTAATACAATACGTCCTGAAAGAATAATATATGATTAGAAATTGAATTGTAGAAGACACATAATCATTTATTATGATTTTTGTATTACCCAAGGCATCATAGACATAACCATATTTGTAGTAAGGTTCCACTAGAAATACCATCTTGGTGGTCATAGACCACTCACATGGGCTTCGTCGTAACATTATTAAACTCTGAATACCATATTGGTAGTCATGGTTAACTTCCTTGTCTATCATAGAAGTATGCTTTCACTCCTCATACCATATTGGTGGTCAGAATGCACTCTCATGGACATCTTAGTAGTCACATAACATTTCCAATATCATTATAGTCTATCTCATGAGATATAAATAGTCACCCAATGAATTGTCATGAGATATAGGTCACACCTTATCTCAATATAAAATCAAACATACATTTTCCACAAGATCAAAAATAATAATATAATTACCCATGAACTAAAATGGGTATAATAAACATGTAATTATAACATTAAAGTTGAAAAATATAGGATTCATAATAATTTTATCAGAATCATAACCTGTGAATGAGATGCTCGTTTCATAAACATATAACCTATGAAAAAGATACATGTCTCAAAAATACAATGATGTTATCCATAACCCAATCAAGTAATGAATATGAATGTAACCTTTAAATAATTTCATATAAGGCCATGACTATTATGAATCTATGTCATCATAGACGAAATATAATATTGAAATTCCTTTGAATCATATTCTTGATGAAAACTTCATTTCATAATTGAAAAATAATTTTTAATACATAAAATAATTTGAAAAATATTTTCATAAAAAATACATATAAAACAAATGAATAAAACATGAAATCATTTTGAAAATTTTTTCCTTGAAAACATATAATATAATCCTCAAAAAATTTTACAAAAACATTTATTTGAAAAGCATTGAAACCCAATTATTAAATCATGAAAATATTTTGAATACATTTCTATATGAAATAAAAATCATATAGAATGAACATGTTTGGAAATAAATTTCTTTTAATTTACATTAATTAATTATAACTAATTTTTAATAATATGTGGACAAATATTTCATTAAAAAATATAAAATAATTTTGAAAACATTTTGAAAAAAAATCATATAACATAAAAAAAATATTTTAAAATTTATTTTAAAATTTATTTTATTAATACAATGTAGGTTTAATATAAAATCTATTAGGTAAAAATGTAAATGTCATATGAGGTTAAAATATAAATCCTTTTCTAGAGTCAAAAGTTTAGAAAAATTCTTTATTTGGAATGAGACAATAAAATTACTTTTAAAAGATTGGTAAAGGATATAAAATGGTAAACATGTATATTATTTATCAAATGATAATGGTAAAATATTCATGGAAACCCATTTTATAAAACATGGTATTTAAGGAACATTAATTTCTAACCGAAGAGAGGGTATAGTCGAGCTATCGTAAAAACACATTCCAAACTATCTTTTGTACCAAACAAGTAGAATGATTGGTTCCACTATATGAATAAATTAGTAATAATAAGTGTATTATAAAATTAATGAATTTTATAGTTATATTTATCATATTATTTCATCTAATAAATTATATACATAATTAATATTGAAAAGTGTTTAGATTTTGTCAATAAACTCTTCTAACTTGGTAATCTGGGATCATACTCTCCATGTTGGTAAAATAAATGGCCTGCAAACATAAAATTTCATGGAAGGAATTGAATGAATTATATTCATTAAAAAAATTATTTGTATACACATATAAATATAATTTCATGGATAAAAAATGACAATGAATGAATGAAAATTGAGATAATATTATTTCACTAATTTGGTATCTTTTGAAACATAAACACCATGAATGAATGATCATAAAATGGATACATGAATATTGATACATTTAAATATATGCCACATAGAATATAATCATGTGAAGTAAATACATCACAAAAAAGGATTGATAGGAGAACCTAACATGTATCTCATGGATAAAAAATATTAGATCAAATCCCCAAACCATATATCATGACTCTCATCATACTCATTCAACCCACATGTATAATAAATATACATTTATTATAAATTTTTTAAAAAAAATTATTCTTATATCTTATACCATATCTATTTTTTATGACCATATATTTCCCTCTTTTTAACTATCCTATGTTTTGTTCTTACTTGAGATAATATTCTCTTTGTTATTCACATGTGTCTTAATTTGGTGTACAGTTGATAATTATACATATATAATGATTGTATAATGTAAACCATGATATATATAACATGATATACATGATGAATTTTTATATTAGTCTATATAATCTATGAATATGATATCGATTAAACCATTCACGAAGACAGTATGCCATATATATGCGTAAAAGGTGTTTCTATTTTTATAATATTAATAAAATAAATAAACAAACAAATATATATATATACACATATATATAATATTTAACAATATTTTCTTTAATGTTATGTATAACATATAAATTCACTAAACCCATCATTATAACATTCTATGTAGCGTGTGAATGAATCACACCTATATGAGGGTGTGGTAGACCACATTTTATGAAATAATGTTATCACATTTAAATAAAATGGAAAGTAAAAATATATTTGTTTTAAAAAGAATATGGAAGATTTAAATACACAATTAATGTAATATATAATATGTTTAACAAATATTTCATCATAATTTATACCATTAGAGGAGATATGGAAAATTGAACAATCATTGTTTTGCGAGGAGGAAGCTCACAATAAACCAAAATAGTGTGATTGTTACCCATTATATGATGTTGTGCGTATTTTTAGATATAAAAATAGTATAAAAACAAAAAATTGTATTTATGAAACATGATTTTTTTATAATCATCAAATAATGAGAGTGGAGGGGCTAAAAACGTAATATAAAACAATTTGTCATGATATAATCCATTACCTTTTAATCGAGTAACTGCTTTTGGTTTGTGCCAAAAGGTTTGTTGGAGGTATTTATATAAAAATATTTACTATAAAATGATGGTAGAGATGTTGTAAAATTTATTTGGATGATTTTGTCTAAACCATTATTTTATGATAGGTGTGATTAATATAGAGAGGTTGTGAACATGTAATGGGTAGGGAAAGGACACACATTTAATTTTTTTAATAAAAGTTAGGAGTACACGCCTTTTACCTAAAAAAGAATAAATACCAACCAAACTCAATAATTTAAGTTTATTGTCAAAATACTGGTCATACAGTGCACGTTGGAATGGAATCTAGGTCGTGATCATTCTTAATTTTAATGTCTAGTCCTAAATAATGATTTATTATACAATTACTAATGTAATTAATTTTATTTAATTTCTATTGTTATTTTAATCAAAAATTATGTTTACCGTATTATAAATTATAAATAATTTTGATTCAAACTATTGAATCCATTCTTCTATATTTGAATCACATTTTTTGGAAAAAATAATTTTAAATTAACCCCGCTAATGGGAGGACACTATGGGGTTATAAGGTAAAAATGATCAATAATTTACTTTGTTTTTATATCCAATTTCTATGAGCAATCAGTTCAATGTACTACATTGGATTAATTGAAATAAATTATCTGATTAAAATTCTAAAAAAGTGATAATGTATTTTATCCTTATAAATAAATTACACAAAAATGAAATTCTGAAATAAAATCTAATAATCTTAATTATTCAATAAAAATAAAACCTTACTAAAAAATAAAATAATATTTTCCAAACCCTATTTTTCGGTTTCTATTCCAAATAAAAACATTATTTTGAAATATTAAATATATAAAAGGTCCAAATATTGTATTTAAAAAGGGATCTCCATTAAAAGCTCTTAAAACTACCATTATAGAATATATATATTTTTTATTCATAAAATTTGGATTATTATATTATATTGTCTATAAAATTTATTTTATGAATAAATTTTTTTTTTAATTCATATATAACATATATATATTAAATTAATAAGACTCATGAATTTTAAATAGATTTATTTATTATGGTAATAGGGATTTTTTCCAACAAAAATATTAATATTTTACATTATATTTAATTGGTTTATATTAGTTAATAAATAATTGATTACCTATTAATTCATACAATATTTGTGAAAAATTATTATTTTCATAAAATATTTAATACTTTTCCTAACCAATAATATATCTTCTATGTTATATATTATTATATTAAATATTAAAATTTTAATAATATATTATTCTTTGGTAAAACTCCGTATTGTGTGTTTTGCAAACCATTGAAGAAAGTAATTTTTTCCTATAATTAAATCTAACCTTAGTGTTATATTTATAATAAATATAAATGTATATTTTATTTAGTGAATGATTAACATATTTTTTCATATAACACAATACAAGAAATACTATTTAATATTAAATAAATTATTTTTAGTGTTACATTAAATGAAAAATATCACAAATGTTTTATAAATTAGAAAAAAATAATTCACAAAATATCATGGTGTTATATTCTACATCTACCTCCCTAATAGTAATTTCTCCTTAGAAATTATTTTGGGTTTTCAATGGTTTAATAATTGATGTTTTGTTCATTGAAACCCACATCATAAAAATGGAAACTAAAACTTCCCTTAAAAATGAATGGACATCCCGAAATTAACAATGATGCCTGATTTTATAATGTAAACCTTTTTAATTACATAAGGCCCATTAAATATTAAAATGAATAACTATTTTTCAATATATTTTCTAGACAATAAATATGATTAACAAATTAATACCAATAAAGAAATGTTATAATAATGTTTCATCATGAAATGTTATTCATCAAAAATAAGTATACATTAACGAAGACATCCTATAGTCCAGTGGTAGGCGTGAAACCCTTATCAAAATTATTTCATGTGTTCAATACCATTGGCCTTTTTGGAAATGAATGTTTACATCCAAAATACATGAAGACATTTTATAAAACCTAACTAGAATAATTTATAGAAATAATTAATATTTATGTACTTAAAATAAGGTAAATCACTATATATCCTTTTAACCATGGTTTTCAATAATAACTCAATGCATAAATACGTCCTATGAATATTAACATAGTCTTTTCATGAATGTTTATCCTCATAACCCTTCTCAATGATGAAAATAAAAAACATTAGAAAGAAATTCATTAAATCATGTAAACAATGATCCCACATATATCAAAAAGTAGATCATGGTTATCTCATTCCAATAATTTGAATACCCTCGTGGTAAATTATCATGGAACATGGTTACAACATGAATTACTATAAATACATTAGAAAACATTAATGCTCCTTTATTCAATAGATTACTAGTTATATTCTATAAATACATTAATATGTAAATTTCATCCATTATAGCATGAATTACTTTTCAACAAGTCATAAATTAATAAAAATGTAATAAGTAACATAAAATATACTTATTCATATCCCAGAAAAATTTATCCAATCAACATTATAATAACAAATGGAACTTATTATGGATTATCTTTCCAATATTTATTTTTTAAAATCGATATCACCTTGACATTGTGTTACATTTCTAATCTAGGAGAACTATTCAATATGTTCCTTTAATTCATCAGAGATAAACATAAACTCAACAATACTAATACATTTTACCTTTTGTATAATTTTTTTTGAGACTACATAAATAAAAAAATTTATTATTTCACTTCATAATTATTCTATTACCCATTATACCACATCAAATTACAAAATATCACTCTCCATTCACACTTATCTGTATTTTATTTATCATCGTCATTGTAACCATTACACAATCCAATATGATTATCCTCTTTAGTAGATTTATTATTGGGACATTGAGTTGTATAATGGTAGTTTATTCCACACATAATAATCATAACCTTATATGATTTCTTAGTGAGGCATATATTCTCAACTATTCAATTAACTGAACTCCTCATTTCCCAGGTAGACACATACATTGTGTCCTTCTTTACCACCTTCAATGAATCATATTATTCCTCTAATTAATTTATTTATGAGATTATCTTTACATTGTTGACATAAATAAAACTGAATCATATTCCCATTATGCCCTCTATATACAAAACTCTCAGCACACTCTTTTATTTTATTCCATGATGAGTCTTAGAGTTAGTTAACGTACATGGTATAAATTAGGTTCCCTGAAAAATGATTAGACAGGATCAAAAAATCTCTCACTCCGGTTATTATCCCACATGACTGATCATCAAAAATCTTCCATCACATTAAATGTTAGTCTAGTTATCTCTAGTTCATATCATTTACTACAACCAAAAGCATAGTTTGATCATTACATATCATAGTAAAAACCCACATAACCATGAAACTAACTACATATTGGATGTCTAAATAATTATAGATTACTTAATCTAGGATAACCTATATTAATACTAGGTTATTCATAGTCATATTATATTTAAATACTTCATGATGGTCTGTGAATAGTCTTTGAATTCTCAAGTCATACCCACAAGAGTGTGAAAAACCGTTTTCAAAACGGCTCATTGAATACTACTAGAATACCATGAGTCTTTCCTGGAACATCTTGTCTATGTTTTCACCCATAGGTACATCTACTATAGAGGCACATCCACTTTTAGTATCCAGACAATGACATATTTCTAGGAAACCAATCACACTATCCTTTACCAAAATTCCACTCCATGTTTCTAAACTTTAACCAATCCTTATAATAATCCTAAGAGACATCATGATAAATAATAATAGAAATATGACTAGGGATCTCACTAAAGTGTTATCATCATAGTTATGAAAGGATGAACATTCCTTCATTTGATACCGAAAATAGAAATACATTCTTACAATACATTGATTGTGTACCCTTTTAGATTGATGTTCAGTACATTAAAATAATATGTTCACGAGGATTGTAATACATTAGTGTCTTTTGAGATAGGGAAAAATATTGTATATTAGAAAATGATCTTAAACATCTGGTATAATGATCTACACCATTAGTAACTCTACTTAAACCCATTCATCATAAACAAGGGAATGAAAATATAATAAGGGGTTAGCTCAGATTCTCAGTAATGGTAAATAATGGAACTATGAAGCATAACATTAACAAAGTGTATGGAATATGTGAAAAATATTTTAAGATCATACCCTGCATAATGGAGATAATAATAAAAATTATAAATTCATAATAATTGGATCATAATATAATTAATTTCATAATTCATTAATGCACAAAAAATGAATAAAACATGAAATTGTGGATGACACATAAACATATAATATGATTTCCATAGTAGACAAGCCATTAATTCAAAGACCATTATGGTAGTATGGGCTCACTTCCCATACCAACTTGGTAGTCTGGGTTTATTCAAATTGCAATCTTACTAGCATTAGTTCACTCCTAATTCAATCATGGTACTCATAGTTCACTCCCAGGGCCATCATAATAGACTGAGATAACTCCTAATACCATCTTGGTATTTTTGGTGTTCTCCCATGACCATCATAGTAGTCAATGATTATTCCCAAATCCATCTTATTGGATATCATGAGATATAAATCTCTATCTAATTTAATAGAGGGCGATACAAGTCCCACACATCTCATAATGAAATAATACATACATGTGTCAAAAGATCATAAATAATCATATCATAAACCATGAAATTAAATTCTTATTATAATCATGTAAACGTATAATATCCTATAAAACGTAGGTTTCACAATAATCTTTTCCAAATCAGAACCCATGAAAGAGAAATAGATTTCATAAACTTGTAACTTGTTAATGTGAAATGGATTTCATAAAGACCATGACATTAAGAATATAATATTCATACAATTAATATGATTGGAACCATTAGATCAATTGTTATAATGGAATGATTTTCATCAATATTTGTCATTAGAGGTCTAACTTAATTTTAAAATAGCATGGAAAAACCATTCATGGGGGAAAATATCGTTTCTCATTTCAAAAATGTTTTTTGACACATAAAAATATTTGAAAATTATTTTCTTAAACAAATACATTGAAATCTTATAATTAATTATGAAAATGTTTATTTATTTTGAAAATAATTTTCTATGAAAAGATATTAAATAACATTTAAAACTTTTTAAAAAACTTTTTTTTGAAAGAGCATTGAAAACATAATAATAATACATGAAGATGTATTGAAAATATTTTTACATGAATAATTATGAAATGAACTTGTTAATGTTTTGAATGAAAATTCATTTAAGACACATTCAAATATTTTAAATAACACTTGAAAATATTTTGAAAACAATATTTATTTATGATTTATAAAATAACATTGAGTGATATTGAATACAATTTTATTTAAAGATTACTTTTAATAAGATTTTATTTAAAATTATGCCTTTAAAAAATGAAAATTATTATTAAATGAAATGAAAATGATTATATCTATACATGAAGTATGAGGTAAAATAACATTCCATTTGATTGAAAAAAATGATTGTAAAATTCCATGTCCAGAATGATACAAGACGATTCCTTTGAAAATATTGGTAAGTGAATAAAGGGTAAAAATATATTTTAGGAACTAATGAAGAATTTTATAATATTTTTTGATACCCTTTTTATTAAACTTGTTTTTGAAGGAACATATATTTCGATATGAAGAGAGGGGTAATGTGATACCTTCTTTAAAACACATTATTAACTATATTATGTTTCAAATAGTGCATTAAATTGTAATAATATTTGAATAATTCATTAATGGCCTAAGAAGAATAATTTTGTTATTTTCCTTATGACATGGATCATATAATTTCTTCAAATGAATCATAATCATAAACAATATTTAAAAGCTATGATATTTTCTTAATAAGCTGTTTAACTTGTTAAAATGGGATCGAAATATTCATATAATAAGGAAATTACATGAAACATAACATATAATTAATATAATGAAATTCAGGAAATTTCATTTTAAAATAAAATATATACACCTCGAAGGATAATTTACCTAAAGAATAAAACTGAAGACTCAAGGAAGTAAAATTGAAAAAAAACTATTTCACTAATTTCGTACCATTGGAAATGTAAAACACAAGAATGTAAGATAATAAAATTTGTATTTCAATACCCAAAAAATTATTTATAACATATATATAATAAAATCAATGGAAATACATACACCACACAAAATAATAGAGTGGTGAACATAGTGTGTATCTCATGAAAATAAAATGTTTAATGAAATCTCTTTAACATGTTTCATGACTCTCCTCGTACTTGTTCAAACAACAATTAAGGTAAATATAAATTTTATTATAAATAGATTATTGAACTATATTCACATATCTAATACCATATATGGTTTCATTATGAACTTATATTAACCTCTTGTAAACCATCTAATGTTAGAGACTCAATTCAGATAATATTCACTTTGTTCTTCTAATTTGTATTAATTTGTTGTATCATTTTCATCTTATGTATATATATTGATTCTAGAATTTAAACTGCAATATAAATATCATGTGTATCTATTATATTTTTACTATAATAATCTATGTAATATATAAGTATTAAATGGAAGACATCGTTAATTGAAAATTTATGGCGTATGTACACATGAAATAGGTTTCCATTATTATTGTCCGACTGATGGAAATAAAGAAAATGACATATATTAATATATTAATATAATATAATTATATTTTCCTTATTATTTTATATATATCATGTCATATCACATAATACATCCTTAACACATTACATTTATTGTTTGAACAAATCACATCAGTTTGAGGGGGAGGTACTTTATACAAAGTCAAAATAAAATATCATATTTACAGAAAATATAATGTAATATTATATGTTTTTAAAAGTAATAAATTACATTAAATGAAATTATAATTAATATATATATATATATATAATTTTAATTTTAATTTCCAATATGAGAGGCGGTTTGGAAAATTGAACAGTCATCATTTTGTGAGGTGGGATATCTTCGTACACATAAACATCATGTTTGTTACCCATTGGATAGTGTTTGTGTATGTGTAGGTAAAAAAATAGAATAATCACATCATAATATATTTCAGATAATATTTTTAAATAATTTAATAAATATAGTGGATTGGGTGGAGAAATAAAATAATAGAAAGGAGCTCAAGAGAAGGCATTACCTTCTAATCTGATGACACATTTAGGTTTCTAGAAAAAGGGTTACATGGAAGAATTTATGGCCAACGAAATTATAAAAGGAGTAAGGAATGGATTTTGTTAAATTAATTTAGAAGATATTGTCCTAAACAATGTGTTTTTAGATGTGTGATGAAGAGGTATAGGTGGTGACATTTTATAGGGATGGGAAAGGGAACACTCGACATTTTCGAAAACAAGTTATGTTTTTTGACATTTTAACATACAAATTAATATAAAACCAAATAATGTCAATACTTGAAGGTTAATGGATGAATAATTGAGTGGAAATGTTATTTTTTTATAGTGTATCCATCTTTTTCGGCCATAATTTTAAGGATTATTCTTTAGTTATGCATAATTATATCTCAACCAGTGTAATTAATTTTAATTAAAATCAATAATAATTTGAGTAAATAAATATTTTAACAGTATTCGATATTATTAATTATTATTATTACATATATAAATTAAATTGTTTTAATTCCCATCATTGTAGTGGATGAAATTAATTTAAAATTAATCCCACTAATGGGATGACCCATATGGTTATAAAAGAAAAAAATTGATTAAATGTTTCATAGGTTTTTATATTCAATTTCAGTGGGAAATTTTTCCCATGACATAAATTGGCTATAATGATATAAATATTTAGTGGTTATATAGTTAAACATGTTTATAATATAATTTATCTGTAAAAAATAAATTATATGATAAAATAATCTTTAATTAAAAATACATTGTTTCCAACATTTCATAAAAAATGTAACATTGCAGAACAGTACCAAAAAATTTCTCTAAACTAATTTTTATGTTTCTATTACAAATATAATTTTTATTTAGACGTATTAACTCAATAAATGTTCTAAAATTTTGATTTTAAATGTGTTCTCCTTTAAATGGTGTTAAAACTACATTTATTAAAAATATATGTTTTTATGAATAAAATTTACTTTTTTTATGTTATGCATATCCAAAACATTGTATTAATACCGAAAATAATTTTATTTATTATATAAATTATATATTACACTAATATCACTCAGATATATTAAGTAATTTAATTTATTATAGTATAATAGAATTTTTACAATAAAAATGTTAACATTTTCCTTCATATTGTTTCAGTTTTTATATTCTATTCAAATTAATTGATAACAATTGAATTATTATTATATTTATGTAAAGCATATATTTTAATAAAATCATTAACATTGTCTATAACCTCTAATTTAATACCTAGGTTATACATTTTTAGATAAAATAATAATATTTTAATAATATTATTTTCTATGGTAATGTTTAGCCTTATTTGTTAACCAAGCCATTGATAAAAGTCATTATTTCATGTTGTTCTAATGATCCTCAGTGAGTAGTACTAATAATGAAAAATAATATATTGTGTGTTGTCTTTGATTAATTTGGTGTTTCTTATAATTCGTAACATACATAGTGATTTAATATAAAATTAAATACATTCGGCGTGATGTTAAATGAAAATTGTTATAAAGGTTTAATTAATTCAATCAAAATAATTCAAAGAATCTCGTAGTGTTACTAGAATATGTTTGGCAGCATAAAAGGTATACTTCACCACATGGGTACCCAAATTAGATCGCATCATATTATTACAAATTATGATGTTTCTAGAATCAATAATGGGTAATCCCCTAACATTAAATAAATTATCCATGTGAGGAAAAAGTTTCTTCTAACAACCTCATTTGATACCACAAATAAGACACTAGAACCCCATGATAGGGGCTAGAAAATTACCAGGTCAATAATTTCTGCTTAATGGATGGATTTTCTTCCCACATTGGTAGGAACATTTTGATCCAATATCATTGAATTTTATATCAATTATACATTCACATGTTAAGAGACAATATATAATTTTCATTAGGTTCACCACTAAGGACTACTCAAAGGAGAATATATTGCTAGTTTGTTATTCATCCACCAATCCATTAATACTCACCAGTTTTGGAACATAGAATATCATACATAGTAACTCTATTCCAAGAACACTAGATTTATATGATTCTCTGGATTGAATAGTACCACACTCATAAAAGTTTTGTCTACTACCAGTTCATAACATCTTTTGGTGATGTCTTTCTCAGTTTAAAAACCTTAAGGTTTCTGCAGTAAATTGTAATTTAATTCATTTTCTAGGATTATCACAAGCGATCAAATGAAAAATATAAAATAATGTATTCACTTGAGATAAATGATAAAAACAAACATGATATTAAAAACAACATAGTCTCACAATTCAAGAAAATTCAAAAAAATCCTATAATTGTGAAAAACATTTTGGTTTTTCATTAAAAAGTAACATTTTCATGACCATTATCTTTCAATAAATGGGACCATGATTTTTACTTATAATTTTTAGGCTCAATAAAATTTTCTCATGTAATTTTTACTTCACACAACTATTTGACATGATAGGTACGCTAGATCAACATTTTATATGTTAATTCGAATGATTTTAATAGCCCCCAATTTATAAACATGGATGAACCTTCACATAATTTCATTATTTTCTTCCAATCATGTGAATTAAATAATTTATTGAAATTATAAATGGAATTTAAGAGTCTTTTTTCTACTTCCATAGTTCATAAAATTCATATTATGTGTAGACACAACTCTTCCACCATTACAAATACTGTGAATGAGATGCTCGTTTCATAAACATATAACCTATGAAAAAGATACATGTCTCAAAAATACAATGATGTTATCCATAACCCAATCAAGTAATGAATATGAATGTAACCTTTAAATAATTTCATATAAGGCCATGACTATTATGAATCTATGTCATCATAGACGAAATATAATATTGAAATTCCTTTGAATCATATTCTTGATGAAAACTTCATTTCATAATTGAAAAATAATTTTTAATACATAAAATAATTTGAAAAATATTTTCATAAAAAATACATATAAAACAAATGAATAAAACATGAAATCATTTTGAAAATTTTTTCCTTGAAAACATATAATATAATCCTCAAAAAATTTTACAAAAACATTTATTTGAAAAGCATTGAAACCCAATTATTAAATCATGAAAATATTTTGAATACATTTCTATATGAAATAAAAATCATATAGAATGAACATGTTTGGAAATAAATTTCTTTTAATTTACATTAATTAATTATAACTAATTTTTAATAATATGTGGACAAATATTTCATTAAAAAATATAAAATAATTTTGAAAACATTTTGAAAAAAAATCATATAACAAAAAAAAAATATTTTAAAATTTATTTTAAAATTTATTTTATTAATACAATGTAGGTTTAATATAAAATCTATTAGGTAAAAATGTAAATGTCATATGAGGTTAAAATATAAATCCTTTTCTAGAGTCAAAAGTTTAGAAAAATTCTTTATTTGGAATGAGACAATAAAATTACTTTTAAAAGATTGGTAAAGGATATAAAATGGTAAACATGTATATTATTTATCAAATGATAATGGTAAAATATTCATGGAAACCCATTTTATAAAACATGGTATTTAAGGAACATTAATTTCTAACCGAAGAGAGGGTATAGTCGAGCTATCGTAAAAACACATTCCAAACTATCTTTTGTACCAAACAAGTAGAATGATTGGTTCCACTATATGAATAAATTAGTAATAATAAGTGTATTATAAAATTAATGAATTTTATAGTTATATTTATCATATTATTTCATCTAATAAATTATATACATAATTAATATTGAAAAGTGTTTAGATTTTGTCAATAAACTCTTCTAACTTGGTAATCTGGGATCATACTCTCCATGTTGGTAAAATAAATGGCCTGCAAACATAAAATTTCATGGAAGGAATTGAATGAATTATATTCATTAAAAAAATTATTTGTATACACATATAAATATAATTTCATGGATAAAAAATGACAATGAATGAATGAAAATTGAGATAATATTATTTCACTAATTTGGTATCTTTTGAAACATAAACACCATGAATGAATGATCATAAAATGGATACATGAATATTGATACATTTAAATATATGCCACATAGAATATAATCATGTGAAGTAAATACATCACAAAAAAGGATTGATAGGAGAACCTAACATGTATCTCATGGATAAAAAATATTAGATCAAATCCCCAAACCATATATCATGACTCTCATCATACTCATTCATCCCACATGTATAATAAATATACATTTATTATAAATTTTTTAAAAAAAATTATTCTTATATCTTATACCATATCTATTTTTTATGACCATATATTTCCCTCTTTTTAACTATCCTATGTTTTGTTCTTACTTGAGATAATATTCTCTTTGTTATTCACATGTGTCTTAATTTGGTGTACAGTTGATAATTATACATATATAATGATTGTATAATGTAAACCATGATATATATAACATGATATACATGATGAATTTTTATATTAGTCTATATAATCTATGAATATGATATCGATTAAACCATTCACGAAGACAGTATGCCATATATATGCGTAAAAGGTGTTTCTATTTTTATAATATTAATAAAATAAATAAACAAACAAATATATATATATACACATATATATAATATTTAACAATATTTTCTTTAATGTTATGTATAACATATAAATTCACTAAACCCATCATTATAACATTCTATGTAGCGTGTGAATGAATCACACCTATATGAGGGTGTGGTAGACCACATTTTATGAAATAATGTTATCACATTTAAATAAAATGGAAAGTAAAAATATATTTGTTTTAAAAAGAATATGGAAGATTTAAATACACAATTAATGTAATATATAATATGTTTAACAAATATTTCATCATAATTTATACCATTAGAGGAGATATGGAAAATTGAACAATCATTGTTTTGCGAGGAGGAAGCTCACAATAAACCAAAATAGTGTGATTGTTACCCATTATATGATGTTGTGCGTATTTTTAGATATAAAAATAGTATAAAAACAAAAAATTGTATTTATGAAACATGATTTTTTTATAATCATCAAATAATGAGAGTGGAGGGGCTAAAAACGTAATATAAAACAATTTGTCATGATATAATCCATTACCTTTTAATCGAGTAACTGCTTTTGGTTTGTGCCAAAAGGTTTGTTGGAGGTATTTATATAAAAATATTTACTATAAAATGATGGTAGAGATGTTGTAAAATTTATTTGGATGATTTTGTCTAAACCATTATTTTATGATAGGTGTGATTAATATAGAGAGGTTGTGAACATGTAATGGGTAGGGAAAGGACACACATTTAATTTTTTTAATAAAAGTTAGGAGTACACGCCTTTTACCTAAAAAAGAATAAATACCAACCAAACTCAATAATTTAAGTTTATTGTCAAAATACTGGTCATACAGTGCACGTTGGAATGGAATCTAGGTCGTGATCATTCTTAATTTTAATGTCTAGTCCTAAATAATGATTTATTATACAATTACTAATGTAATTAATTTTATTTAATTTCTATTGTTATTTTAATCAAAAATTATGTTTACCGTATTATAAATTATAAATAATTTTGATTCAAACTATTGAATCCATTCTTCTATATTTGAATCACATTTTTTGGAAAAAATAATTTTAAATTAACCCCGCTAATGGGAGGACACTATGGGGTTATAAGGTAAAAATGATCAATAATTTACTTTGTTTTTATATCCAATTTCTATGAGCAATCAGTTCAATGTACTACATTGGATTAATTGAAATAAATTATCTGATTAAAATTCTAAAAAAGTGATAATGTATTTTATCCTTATAAATAAATTACACAAAAATGAAATTCTGAAATAAAATCTAATAATCTTAATTATTCAATAAAAATAAAACCTTACTAAAAAATAAAATAATATTTTCCAAACCCTATTTTTCGGTTTCTATTCCAAATAAAAACATTATTTTGAAATATTAAATATATAAAAGGTCCAAATATTGTATTTAAAAAGGGATCTCCATTAAAAGCTCTTAAAACTACCATTATAGAATATATATATTTTTTATTCATAAAATTTGGATTATTATATTATATTGTCTATAAAATTTATTTTATGAATAAAAATTTTTTTTAATTCATATATAACATATATATATTAAATTAATAAGACTCATGAATTTTAAATAGATTTATTTATTATGGTAATAGGGATTTTTTCCAACAAAAATATTAATATTTTACATTATATTTAATTGGTTTATATTAGTTAATAAATAATTGATTACCTATTAATTCATACAATATTTGTGAAAAATTATTATTTTCATAAAATATTTAATACTTTTCCTAACCAATAATATATCTTCTATGTTATATATTATTATATTAAATATTAAAATTTTAATAATATATTATTCTTTGGTAAAACTCCGTATTGTGTGTTTTGCAAACCATTGAAGAAAGTAATTTTTTCCTATAATTAAATCTAACCTTAGTGTTATATTTATAATAAATATAAATGTATATTTTATTTAGTGAATGATTAACATATTTTTTCATATAACACAATACAAGAAATACTATTTAATATTAAATAAATTATTTTTAGTGTTACATTAAATGAAAAATATCACAAATGTTTTATAAATTAGAAAAAAATAATTCACAAAATATCATGGTGTTATATTCTACATCTACCTCCCTAATAGTAATTTCTCCTTAGAAATTATTTTGGGTTTTCAATGGTTTAATAATTGATGTTTTGTTCATTGAAACCCACATCATAAAAATGGAAACTAAAACTTCCCTTAAAAATGAATGGACATCCCGAAATTAACAATGATGCCTGATTTTATAATGTAAACCTTTTAAATTACATAAGGCCCATTAAATATTAAAATGAATAACTATTTTTCAATATATTTTCTAGACAATAAATATGATTAACAAATTAATACCAATAAAGAAATGTTATAATAATGTTTCATCATGAAATGTTATTCATCAAAAATAAGTATACATTAACGAAGACATCCTATAGTCCAGTGGTAGGCGTGAAACCCTTATCAAAATTATTTCATGTGTTCAATACCATTGGCCTTTTTGGAAATGAATGTTTACATCCAAAATACATGAAGACATTTTATAAAACCTAACTAGAATAATTTATAGAAATAATTAATATTTATGTACTTAAAATAAGGTAAATCACTATATATCCTTTTAACCATGGTTTTCAATAATAACTCAATGCATAAATACGTCCTATGAATATTAACATAGTCTTTTCATGAATGTTTATCCTCATAACCCTTCTCAATGATGAAAATAAAAAACATTAGAAAGAAATTCATTAAATCATGTAAACAATGATCCCACATATATCAAAAAGTAGATCATGGTTATCTCATTCCAATAATTTGAATACCCTCGTGGTAAATTATCATGGAACATGGTTACAACATGAATTACTATAAATACATTAGAAAACATTAATGCTCCTTTATTCAATAGATTACTAGTTATATTCTATAAATACATTAATATGTAAATTTCATCCATTATAGCATGAATTACTTTTCAACAAGTCATAAATTAATAAAAATGTAATAAGTAACATAAAATATACTTATTCATATCCCAGAAAAATTTATCCAATCAACATTATAATAACAAATGGAACTTATTATGGATTATCTTTCCAATATTTATTTTTTAAAATCGATATCACCTTGACATTGTGTTACATTTCTAATCTAGGAGAACTATTCAATATGTTCCTTTAAATCATCAGAGATAAACATAAACTCAACAATACTAATACATTTTACCTTTTGTATAATTTTTTTTGAGACTACATAAATAAAAAAATTTATTATTTCACTTCATAATTATTCTATTACCCATTATACCACATCAAATTACAAAATATCACTCTCCATTCACACTTATCTGTATTTTATTTATCATCGTCATTGTAACCATTACACAATCCAATATGATTATCCTCTTTAGTAGATTTATTATTGGGACATTGAGTTGTATAATGGTAGTTTATTCCACACATAATAATCATAACCTTATATGATTTCTTAGTGAGGCATATATTCTCAACTATTCAATTAACTGAACTCCTCATTTCCCAGGTAGACACATACATTGTGTCCTTCTTTACCACCTTCAATGAATCATATTATTCCTCTAATTAATTTATTTATGAGATTATCTTTACATTGTTGACATAAATAAAACTGAATCATATTCCCATTATGCCCTCTATATACAAAACTCTCAGCACACTCTTTTATTTTATTCCATGATGAGTCTTAGAGTTAGTTAACGTACATGGTATAAATTAGGTTCCCTGAAAAATGATTAGACAGGATCAAAAAATCTCTCACTCCGGTTATTATCCCACATGACTGATCATCAAAAATCTTCCATCACATTAAATGTTAGTCTAGTTATCTCTAGTTCATATCATTTACTACAACCAAAAGCATAGTTTGATCATTACATATCATAGTAAAAACCCACATAACCATGAAACTAACTACATATTGGATGTCTAAATAATTATAGATTACTTAATCTAGGATAACCTATATTAATACTAGGTTATTCATAGTCATATTATATTTAAATACTTCATGATGGTCTGTGAATAGTCTTTGAATTCTCAAGTCATACCCACAAGAGTGTGAAAAACCGTTTTCAAAACGGCTCATTGAATACTACTAGAATACCATGAGTCTTTCCTGGAACATCTTGTCTATGTTTTCACCCATAGGTACATCTACTATAGAGGCACATCCACTTTTAGTATCCAGACAATGACATATTTCTAGGAAACCAATCACACTATCCTTTACCAAAATTCCACTCCATGTTTCTAAACTTTAACCAATCCTTATAATAATCCTAAGAGACATCATGATAAATAATAATAGAAATATGACTAGGGATCTCACTAAAGTGTTATCATCATAGTTATGAAAGGATGAACATTCCTTCATTTGATACCGAAAATAGAAATACATTCTTACAATACATTGATTGTGTACCCTTTTAGATTGATGTTCAGTACATTAAAATAATATGTTCACGAGGATTGTAATACATTAGTGTCTTTTGAGATAGGGAAAAATATTGTATATTAGAAAATGATCTTAAACATCTGGTATAATGATCTACACCATTAGTAACTCTACTTAAACCCATTCATCATAAACAAGGGAATGAAAATATAATAAGGGGTTAGCTCAGATTCTCAGTAATGGTAAATAATGGAACTATGAAGCATAACATTAACAAAGTGTATGGAATATGTGAAAAATATTTTAAGATCATACCCTGCATAATGGAGATAATAATAAAAATTATAAATTCATAATAATTGGATCATAATATAATTAATTTCATAATTCATTAATGCACAACAAATGAATAAAACATGAAATTGTGGATGACACATAAACATATAATATGATTTCCATAGTAGACAAGCCATTAATTCAAAGACCATTATGGTAGTATGGGCTCACTTCCCATACCAACTTGGTAGTCTGGGTTTATTCAAATTGCAATCTTACTAGCATTAGTTCACTCCTCATTCAATCATGGTACTCATAGTTCACTCCCAGGGCCATCATAATAGACTGAGATAACTCCTAATACCATCTTGGTATTTTTGGTGTTCTCCCATGACCATCATAGTAGTCAATGATTATTCCCAAATCCATCTTATTGGATATCATGAGATATAAATCTCTATCTAATTTAATAGAGGGCGATACAAGTCCCACACATCTCATAATGAAATAATACATACATGTGTCAAAAGATCATAAATAATCATATCATAAACCATGAAATTAAATTCTTATTATAATCATGTAAACGTATAATATCCTATAAAACGTAGGTTTCACAATAATCTTTTCCAAATCAGAACCCATGAAAGAGAAATAGATTTCATAAACTTGTAACTTGTTAATGTGAAATGGATTTCATAAAGACCATGACATTAAGAATATAATATTCATACAATTAATATGATTGGAACCATTAGATCAATTGTTATAATGGAATGATTTTCATCAATATTTGTCATTAGAGGTCTAACTTAATTTTAAAATAGCATGGAAAAACCATTCATGGGGGAAAATATCGTTTCTCATTTCAAAAATGTTTTTTGACACATAAAAATATTTGAAAATTATTTTCTTAAACAAATACATTGAAATCATATAATTAATTATGAAAATGTTTATTTATTTTGAAAATAATTTTCTATGAAAAGATATTAAATAACATTTAAAACTTTTTAAAAAACTTTTTTTTGAAAGAGCATTGAAAACATAATAATAATACATGAAGATGTATTGAAAATATTTTTACATGAATAATTATGAAATGAACTTGTTAATGTTTTGAATGAAAATTCATTTAAGACACATTCAAATATTTTAAATAACACTTGAAAATATTTTGAAAACAATATTTATTTATGATTTATAAAATAACATTGAGTGATATTGAATACAATTTTATTTAAAGATTACTTTTAATAAGATTTTATTTAAAATTATGCCTTTAAAAAATGAAAATTATTATTAAATGAAATGAAAATGATTATATCTATACATGAAGTATGAGGTAAAATAACATTCCATTTGATTGAAAAAAATGATTGTAAAATTCCATGTCCAGAATGATACAAGACGATTCCTTTGAAAATATTGGTAAGTGAATAAAGGGTAAAAATATATTTTAGGAACTAATGAAGAATTTTATAATATTTTTTGATACCCTTTTTATTAAACTTGTTTTTGAAGGAACATATATTTCGATATGAAGAGAGGGGTAATGTGATACCTTCTTTAAAACACATTATTAACTATATTATGTTTCAAATAGTGCATTAAATTGTAATAATATTTGAATAATTCATTAATGGCCTAAGAAGAATAATTTTGTTATTTTCCTTATGACATGGATCATATAATTTCTTCAAATGAATCATAATCATAAACAATATTTAAAAGCTATGATATTTTCTTAATAAGCTGTTTAACTTGTTAAAATGGGATCGAAATATTCATATAATAAGGAAATTACATGAAACATAACATATAATTAATATAATGAAATTCAGGAAATTTCATTTTAAAATAAAATATATACACCTCGAAGGATAATTTACCTAAAGAATAAAACTGAAGACTCAAGGAAGTAAAATTGAAAAAAAACTATTTGACTAATTTCGTACCATTGGAAATGTAAAACACAAGAATGTAAGATAATAAAATTTGTATTTCAATACCCAAAAAATTATTTATAACATATATATAATAAAATCAATGGAAATACATACACCACACAAAATAATAGAGTGGTGAACATAGTGTGTATCTCATGAAAATAAAATGTTTAATGAAATCTCTTTAACATGTTTCATGACTCTCCTCGTACTTGTTCAAACAACAATTAAGGTAAATATAAATTTTATTATAAATAGATTATTGAACTATATTCACATATCTAATACCATATATGGTTTCATTATGAACTTATATTAACCTCTTGTAAACCATCTAATGTTAGAGACTCAATTCAGATAATATTCACTTTGTTCTTCTAATTTGTATTAATTTGTTGTATCATTTTCATCTTATGTATATATATTGATTCTAGAATTTAAACTGCAATATAAATATCATGTGTATCTATTATATTTTTACTATAATAATCTATGTAATATATAAGTATTAAATGGAAGACATCGTTAATTGAAAATTTATGGCGTATGTACACATGAAATAGGTTTCCATTATTATTGTCCGACTGATGGAAATAAAGAAAATGACATATATTAATATATTAATATAATATAATTATATTTTCCTTATTATTTTATATATATCATGTCATATCACATAATACATCCTTAACACATTACATTTATTGTTTGAACAAATCACATCAGTTTGAGGGGGAGGTACTTTATACTTAGTCAAAATAAAATATCATATTTACAGAAAATATAATGTAATATTATATGTTTTTAAAAGTAATAAATTACATTAAATGAAATTATAATTAATATATATATATATATAATTTTAATTTTAATTTCCAATATGAGAGGCGGTTTGGAAAATTGAACAATCATCATTTTGTGAGGTGGGATATCTTCGTACACATAAACATCATGTTTGTTACCCATTGGATAGTGTTTGTGTATGTGTAGGTAAAAAAATAGAATAATCACATCATAATATATTTCAGATAATATTTTTAAATAATTTAATAAATATAGTGGATTGGGTGGAGAAATAAAATAATAGAAAGGAGCTCAAGAGAAGGCATTACCTTCTAATCTGATGACACATTTAGGTTTCTAGAAAAAGGGTTACATGGAAGAATTTATGGCCAACGAAATTATAAAAGGAGTAAGGAATGGATTTTGTTAAATTAATTTAGAAGATATTGTCCTAAACAATGTGTTTTGAGATGTGTGATGAAGAGGTATAGGTGGTGACATTTTATAGGGATGGGAAAGGGAACACTCGACATTTTCGAAAACAAGTTATGTTTTTTGACATTTTAACATACAAATTAATATAAAACCAAATAATGTCAATACTTGAAGGTTAATGGATGAATAATTGAGTGGAAATGTTATTTTTTTTATAGTGTATCCATCTTTTTCGGCCATAATTTTAAGGATTATTCTTTAGTTATGCATAATTATATCTCAACCAGTGTAATTAATTTTAATTAAAATCAATAATAATTTGAGTAAATAAATATTTTAACAGTATTCGATATTATTAATTATTATTATTACATATATAAATTAAATTGTTTTAATTCCCATCATTGTAGTGGATGAAATTAATTTAAAATTAATCCCACTAATGGGATGACCCATATGGTTATAAAAGAAAAAAATTGATTAAATGTTTCATAGGTTTTTATATTCAATTTCAGTGGGAAATTTTTCCCATGACATAAATTGGCTATAATGATATAAATATTTAGTGGTTATATAGTTAAACCTGTTTATAATATAATTTATCTGTAAAAAATAAATTATATGATAAAATAATCTTTAATTAAAAATACATTGTTTCCAACATTTCATAAAAAATGTAACATTGCAGAACAGTACCAAAAAATTTCTCTAAACTAATTTTTATGTTTCTATTACAAATATAATTTTTATTTAGACGTATTAACTCAATAAATGTTCTAAAATTTTGATTTTAAATGTGTTCTCCTTTAAATGGTGTTAAAACTACATTTATTAAAAATATATGTTTTTATGAATAAAATTTACTTTTTTTATGTTATGCATATCCAAAACATTGTATTAATACCGAAAATAATTTTATTTATTATATAAATTATATATTACACTAATATCACTCAGATATATTAAGTAATTTAATTTATTATAGTATAATAGAATTTTTACAATAAAAATGTTAACATTTTCCTTCATATTGTTTCAGTTTTTATATTCTATTCAAATTAATTGATAACAATTGAATTATTATTATATTTATGTAAAGCATATATTTTAATAAAATCATTAACATTGTCTATAACCTCTAATTTAATACCTAGGTTATACATTTTTAGATAAAATAATAATATTTTAATAATATTATTTTCTATGGTAATGTTTAGCCTTATTTGTTAACCAAGCCATTGATAAAAGTCATTATTTCATGTTGTTCTAATGATCCTCAGTGAGTAGTACTAATAATGAAAAATAATATATTGTGTGTTGTCTTTGATTAATTTGGTGTTTCTTATAATTCGTAACATACATAGTGATTTAATATAAAATTAAATACATTCGGCGTGATGTTAAATGAAAATTGTTATAAAGGTTTAATTAATTCAATCAAAATAATTCAAAGAATCTCGTAGTGTTACTAGAATATGTTTGGCAGCATAAAAGGTATACTTCACCACATGGGTACCCAAATTAGATCGCATCATATTATTACAAATTATGATGTTTCTAGAATCAATAATGGGTAATCCCCTAACATTAAATAAATTATCCATGTGAGGAAAAAGTTTCTTCTAACAACCTCATTTGATACCACAAATAAGACACTAGAACCCCATGATAGGGGCTAGAAAATTACCAGGTCAATAATTTCTGCTTAATGGATGGATTTTCTTCCCACATTGGTAGGAACATTTTGATCCAATATCATTGAATTTTATATCAATTATACATTCACATGTTAAGAGACAATATATAATTTTCATTAGGTTCACCACTAAGGACTACTCAAAGGAGAATATATTGCTAGTTTGTTATTCATCCACCAATCCATTAATACTCACCAGTTTTGGAACATAGAATATCATACATAGTAACTCTATTCCAAGAACACTAGATTTATATGATTCTCTGGATTGAATAGTACCACACTCATAAAAGTTTTGTCTACTACCAGTTCATAACATCTTTTGGTGATGTCTTTCTCAGTTTAAAAACCTTAAGGTTTCTGCAGTAAATTGTAATTTAATTCATTTTCTAGGATTATCACAAGCGATCAAATGAAAAATATAAAATAATGTATTCACTTGAGATAAATGATAAAAACAAACATGATATTAAAAACAACATAGTCTCACAATTCAAGAAAATTCAAAAAAATCCTATAATTGTGAAAAACATTTTGGTTTTTCATTAAAAAGTAACATTTTCATGACCATTATCTTTCAATAAATGGGACCATGATTTTTACTTATAATTTTTAGGCTCAATAAAATTTTCTCATGGAATTTTTACTTCACACAACTATTTGACATGATAGGTACGCTAGATCAACATTTTATATGTTAATTCGAATGATTTTAATAGCCCCCAATTTATAAACATGGATGAACCTTCACATAATTTCATTATTTTCTTCCAATCATGTGAATTAAATAATTTATTGAAATTATAAATGGAATTTAAGAGTCTTTTTTCTACTTCCATAGTTCATAAAATTCATATTATGTGTAGACACAACTCTTCCACCATTACAAATATTGTGAGTGATTCCTTATTTCTTCATATTTTGATTTGAATATCATGAAACATAAACTTCCTATATGTTTCCAAATGACCTTCAACCTCTCACACCACAAAATTTTCCTGATAAAAATCTATTCATCTTTCAAAATTTGGAGCCAACATTTTGAGAAAAAAACTAGGAAATCATTCCTCATGTAACATTTAATCTAGAAACATGATAAAAATTATTTCCCAACAAGGTCTTCCTTCAAACTATTGTGGATTGGAAAAAAACAAAATTAAAATTCTATCTCCATACTTAATATTAAAATGGCCTTTGATCTAACATGAGTTCTATTATATAAATACATGGGTTATAAAATTATTCCATATTTTGGAAATTAAGTCCACACAATTTTATTCATTTATTAAAAATTTGTGGATATCATTACCATAGATCATTTTTACATCTCTTATTTCTTGTTCAACAAATTGGTATTAAATAAATTCTTCTCCTTGGGAATCACCGGATTCATCAACATGTTATCTCTACAATAAATAATCATAATAATATATTCGAAATAAGAATGTTTATCTCCAACTAATCTATTTGTGATATTAAAACATGAGATGAATTTGGAAGATATTTCCTTAACATCGAAATATGAATAATTTTTTATACTAATAATAAACTCAGAGGAAACATTATAAAGTAGTTAATAAATCCATAATTACATAGGATTTTATATTTTCTAGTGAACTAATTAATTTTCATACCTTTTTACCATAATGCATAACACTTGTACATTGAGATACTATGAGAATGATAGTATCTCATAAATCAAAAGATTTAACATTCCTCAACTTTTCGGCATAACATTTCATCAAACTCTCAGCCATTATCATAATATTTGAAATAAATTACACCTTATCAGAAATTTCTTATAAACACTCTATTATCGTTTAAATAATAATTCCTACTTCATAAATAACATCTTAATTCTAGCACCACATTTCATATAATTCATTAATGGTTCTAAAATTTCACAATAAAAGAATATATTATTACAAAAAACCTAGACAAATAATTATGTTGATTCGAACCTTAAGGGTAATCGACTGAAAAATAATGGGGTATATCATCCATGGTTTTTTTTCATCACATACTGAACATTTCGGTTTGAATGCAACGTTTTACATAAATTTCATTCAATAAAAAATAATTCACAATTCCATTACAAATCATAGATGTGAAAAAAGGATCATAGTCAGATTCATTGGAGATAAGAACAATATGTGACCTGATGTATGAACCCGGATCTTCATTTCAGGTATTTTTTTCCTTTCTGGTCATTTTTGAGACAATTATGAATGTATGGAAATTTTTTTGAAGTACACATTGTGTACATTATGAGTACACACTATTCACTACTTTGTATCAGGAGGCCATGTGTTGGTCGTGTCATGGCCACACATAGGGCTGAGTGAGGGTGACTCGGAGGCTAACCAAAGAGAGCACAGAAAGGGAAAGAACATTCCGTGTTATTCAAAAGTAAACTCCATGTATTTTTTTTCATTAAATGCATTGGTGTCGCGTCTAATCACAAGAACGATTTTCTTTTACGTCTCGTTCGACCGATAGCTCCGTACGGCTACAGATCTTTGACGATAAATCGAGTGTTCATCTGTCCTCCAAATTGATCACCATCAATTGCGTTGGAATCGTATCTGTCATTTCTTTCTTCTCCTAGAGCACCATATTATGATTTCTCCTCTTTCATGATATATCTAGGGTTGATCATTTTGGGCGTTTTTGTAGATATTTGGAATTATAAGGGGATTAGAGCTTCTAGGTTCATGTAAATAGTTGTACCAACACCGAGGTCTGTGGTTTGTGTCATTTCGTTGAATGTCCTTGTGTATTAAGTGAAATTTTGACCAATACCCTGAAACATGGTATTACGTGTTTACCATTTTACCTCTGTTGTTTACCTTCCCTGATTGTATGCTTGTGTAGATGTTTTTTGGATATGAATTATGCTGTTTTTTTTCAACATTGTATTTTTTCCCATGCATGTTCTATTTATAATCGATTGGCCCTGTTTAACCTTTTGGGATGCCTTTCCGGTCTTCTCATGCATACTGATTTTAGGATGGAGCATTTTATTTTGATATTATTGTTATGTTGGAGAATGGTTATACATGTAGTTATGTAGGTATACTTTGGATATATTACATTTATATGCTCATTTATTTACACAGGGGTATGGGAACCTGATGTAGTGGACTATTAGAGGAATTTACCGAGTAAGCTTCGTCTTAGAGTCATTGAGCACTTCTGGCCATAAGGGGAATTGACAGAGTGAGCTTCCTCAGAGAGCCTATTTAATTAAATTGTAGATTATAAGGGGTATTGACTGAGTGAGCTTCCTCAGAGTGTCTTCTGTATTACTTATAAGCTATAATGGGGATTGACCATGTGAGCTTCCTCATATGGTCCTTGATTACTTATAGACTATAAGAGGAATTGATTGATTGAGCATCCTCAGAGAGTCTTTTGAATGACTAGGGGATATATGGGTAATTGACTGTGTGAGCTTTCTCCAAGAGTCCTTGACCTTTGGGATATTATGTGAATTGGACAATGAGCATCCTCAGTGAGTCCTTGACTACCTTAGACTATAAGGGGAATGGAATTAGTGAGATTCCTCAGTGAGTATTGTTTCACCATGGACAATAAGGGGATTTTGTTATGAGTGCTTCCTTAGATAGTCAATTTATAATATCCTGAACTGAACCAGATGGGTTTGGTTTTCTGTACTTCATAGAGGGTTACCTACTTGTTAAACTGCATACTTGATTTGTGGAGTTACTTATTACTGAGTAATTTCCTATTTAATTCTTTCTGTACAATTACCTCACATATATTCACTGACTGTTAGGCACAAATCTATGGGTGGTTGCCAAATTGGATTTAGTCTCACACCCTATTTGGGTCATGATTTTGGGGCCATATGGATTATATTTCCATAGGTATTGAAAATAGATATCACACTTCTACTTTAGGTTCTTGATTTATTGTGGAGCTAGAGAGCATGGGACCAAGCAACGTTTTGCAATGTTGAGGAGTTTTTTATCTATTTTCTTTCGTACTATGGTTTTGTACATTTGTATCCCTGCATTGTGAATTGTTTGGATTCTTTCCAAGAAATATGTATCATATATTAATTTTATATATGCTTTGGATGTTTCTTACATTTAGTCTCCAACTGTTAACTCTTGTATGGATTATTACTACTTCTACATTATTATATTGTTTTCATCGGTTTTTTTACTCTAACAATTAGTGCATAGTTTCCCCAATATCACACCCAAGGACCTTGATACTAGTTAGTAGCCTCTGTCTTTTGGAGAAATGAGCTTGAATCCATGTGACCAACAAGGTAAGGGATTCCTCTGTGTGTCTCCTGGAACCGGTACATTACAAAGTGGTATCAAATTAATTCTTTTCTTCTTGACTTACTGTTAGGAGACTATTGTGTGTTATAGGATTGAAAAATTACTTGGTAATAATATGTGCCTGGGAGTAGCTAACCCGTGTATATGGAAAAGCCAACCTACCAGATTTATTGCAGTTTATCTTGTTTTACAATTATACAGCTGATTTGGTTTTCACCATTGGGTGATTCCCATGCCTTGTTCTATTACTTTTTATATTATTGAAGTTCTATTTCCCTTACAACACGATTATGTGAGGTTATTCCATCTCATGCATCTTATAGGATCTTTCTACAAATCACATGTAATGTATTATTTCCATTCCATCTAGGATGCACTAAAGATTTCATATTGTTGTGATAGATGTTGTGTTGAATTTGGATGTGGTTGTGATAGATGCCTTGATAAAAATACCTACTATTTTATAGCATATTTTTTGTTTAAGTACATGTTTCGATGAGAACAAAAATTTGGTTCTTGAGGTGTAATGGGAACTCATGGACAAGATTTTGGAGGATCATTGCCTTATTTCTTCTTGTTATAACATGTATATGTTTACAAACATTTATTCTGGGAGATTATGGGCCCTCAAGGATTGGATTTTGGCACTTTCAATGTATGATTCAGTGTTTTTTTGGGCCCTAGAGTATTTTCTGAGGCTTATTGTCAGGAAAAAACCAGAATACACGCCATGTAGTTTTGACAACATGCCACGTGTTCTTCTATTCGAGATGAAACACTTTTTCATGAGTACACATCGTGTACATTATGTACACACCGTGTAATCTCTAACCGTGTCATTAGCCATGTGGGTTGAGACACGGGATAAGGAATTCCTTATCGTGAACACACAATGTATCATATATGCATGTCATGTTGTGTTGACCCTATGTATTCCCATGTAACAAACAACATGGATGGATAAACCATAAGCTATACACGCTGTGTGAGGATTACAAACGTCGTGTAGTATGACCTATGTTACCAGATATGTCACATACTACACGAGTCAATGTTATCCATTCTCGTACACGCCATGTCCATCTGGAACACGCCGTGTAGTGTTAGCTATGTGTCAGGTCGTGCCACAAAAAACACGTTATTGGTGAAACAAGTTAGGTACTGGTCGTTTCTTTTTTGAACACGCCATGTAGTATTGACTTACGAGTGTCATGTGTCTTAATCGTGTAGAAGGACACAGGCTGTAAAAGAGGATTCAAGTACATGCCATGTGTTATGACAACACGCCATGTGTTTGGGGAGTTACACGACCAGTAGAGGTAGGAGTAAACGCCCTTGTGAATGACTTAAGGGAAAACACCGTGTAAGGTAAATACAAACTGTGTAGTCATGTTTAGTAAAACACGAATGCTTCTCATCTTATGTTCCTTTCATGTCTTTCCTGTTTTCAATCACTGATAATCTTGAATCTATGTTGTGAATTTTACCTTGCAGAATCATGCCACTACAAGTCCTCTTGTTGACCGCCAGTTGTAGGGATGTGATTAGACACCATACATGGATGATTAGGGACTTAATTTAGATCCTCTAACTGTGCTAGACTTGTCACCAGTAGTTATACCAGTTGCAAGAGTCGATGCACATTTTAGGTATGTATTTTTGCTGATGATGCAGACCTTACAGGGAGCACCTCTTCCTTCCACATCGATGGACGAAATGAGGTGGGTTTTCCAGTAGCAACATCCTACCACCTTCTTAGGGGAAGGAGGACCAAAGGCTATAGAGTCGTGACTAGAATCCATGATAATGATCTTAAAGTACATAGATGTTCCACCATAGTGGTGGGCGAAGCTCGCGACCTAAATGGTTCAAGACACTTCCAAGAGGTGGTGGGATGTGATTTCTGAGGCAGGATTCCATCAAAATATGGTTTGGGTGGTGTTCCAGTGTAACTTTTATGATTAATTCTCCTGGACGACCTTGAGGGATATTTCAGCTCGAGCGTTCATTATCCTGGAGGAGGTAACTCATTCTGTGATGGAGTATTCTTCCCGTTTCACGAATCTTCAACATTTCACGCCTATTCTAGGAGGTGATGAGTTGTTCCTTGCACGGTAGTTCGATGATGTTCTTAGGCAGAATATATGTTCCCAGGTGAACATATTCTGGATGACTATGATATCCTCTTTTGTCAACCAGTCGCTTCTCATAGAGTGAAATCATAGAGATTCTGGAGCAGTGATCTAGGGTGGTTTGACATCCAAAGATAGTGTTCCTTTTTCTGATTACAGGAAGCACCACATGGAGACTGCACGAGGAGATCAGAGTAGACAGGATGCACCATCTGGTAGCTAGGTGGTGTGCCAATGGTGCGGGAGGAGTAGACATATGAGGCCATGTTTTCTGAGTGATCTGATGGAGTTCCTATCATGCGGCACAATGGGCCATCTCCAGCGTTTCTGTCAATTTTTATAACCAGAATGTGGTGATAGGGGTTCTTCTATGACCCTTCATTCAAGAGCATCACCACCAGTTTCACATATTTCTGGGAATTCGAATTCTTCTGGACGTTCATGCTGAGGTGGAGGTCATGGTTGTGGGGTTCATTCACTAGGCTATTAGCGGCAATAGGGTGGATCAACACATAGTGGTCAGGCATGGTCATAGTGCAGTGGAGCAGGCTAGACATTTTCGAATGAGCAGACACTTAAGGAGCTGGATCTCGGACCCTCTACAGTTCGAGTACGATCTTTGTAGCCATAGTTTTGTCTTCTTCTCTTTTCATCATATGGGATTCCTACAGCTCTATCTATATGGATTTTGTGTAGTTCCATGGTCTCTACATCTTTTCTTCTACTGATATATTGACGATAGACTATCTGTTGGGGATGAGGACGACTAGTGTAGGTTAGTGCATAGAGTTCCCTCTAGAGGTTGGTGGGTGTAACATTTAATGGGACTACTATGTCCTAGAGATGACATGCTATGATGTCATTCTTAGGATGGACTAGTTAGTTCCCTTCTAAGAATTCGTCGACTGTTTTCACCATTGGGTGTGTTTCATATCACTAGAGGGTGTATAATTTCTTCATAATGGCGAATTGGATGTCCAGGCGAGAACACCAGGACCATAGAATCATGGGTTTTGGTGAGTTATAGCCCAGATTGATAGTCCTTATCTGGATGACCAGGGGACTTCATAGTTAGACTTTTCTCCAGTAGTGGATCGTTTTAGGGATTTTTTTACCAGAGGACATTTCAGGTTTGCTCTAGAGCATGAGGTATACTTTTCTATTGAGCTTTTTTCAGGAGCGGCACCGATGTCCATTCCTCTTTATAGGATGTCTAGACTAGTGTTTCAAGAGCTCAAGAGGTTGTTGGAGGAGTTGTAGGAAAAGGGTTTCATTTGGCCAAGTACTTCTCAGTAGGGTTCACCTATCCTTTTTGTAAAGAAGGTGGACGGTTCCCTCAGACATTGGGTGGACTATCGAAAGTTGAACCAGCTGACGGTTAAAAAAAAATATCCCATTCCAATCATTAATGATATCTTCAATCATATTCGAGGTGCCCGAGTGTTCTCGAAGAATGAATTAACATCTGGTTACCATAAAAAATGTGTTATACCATCTAATATACCTCAAATAGCCTTCCATAGTATGTATGGTATATATTAGTTTGTGGTTTTGTATTTGGTCTCATGAACGCACCTGCAGTTTTCAATGCGCTGGTGAAACAAGTGTTCCATCCATACATGGATTCCTTCGTGGTTGTTTTCGTGGAAGATATATTTTTATACTATCATACACGATACGACCATGATACCCATCTTGATATCATTATGAGTACACTAATAGAGAATCAGTTATAGGATAAACTCTTGATATGTTACTTTTGGATGGCTCAGATTCACATAATGGTTCATGTAATCTCAGAGACTGGAGTGTTAGTGGACCCCAAAAAAGTGAGAGAAGTAGTATCTTGGGAGCAGATGAAGATTGTCTTTGAGGTGAATAGTTTTCTAGGGCTGGATGGATACTACAGGTGTTTCGTTCTGGACATTTCATGCTTAGCAGCACCACTTACGGGTTTCACTAAGAAAGGTGAAATGTTCTAGTGGTCAGATTCTTTTGAGTCATCCTTTAAAGAGATGATGGGGAGGTTGAATTCTGCACCGATAGTAGTCTTTTTAGAGCCGGTAAGGGCTACAATTTTTACTGAGATGATTCAGGTATCGGGTTTGGATTTATTCTTATGCAGGGAGATGGAGTCATTTCTTATGAATCCTAGTAGTTGAGGCCACATGAGAAGAACTAACTGATGAACGATCATGGGTTGGAAGCTGTTGTTCATGCCTTATGTTGTTGGTGACATTATCTTCTTGGAGAACATTTTGTGGTTTTCACCGACCACAAAAGTCTCAAGTACACCTTCACTCTGCATGATATGAATTTGAGAAATCCAATGTGGGTTGAGTACCTTTCGTCTTTTGATAATGAGCTTCCCTACACACCAGGGAAAGACAACGTAGTGGCTGATTCCCTGAGTAGGAGGACTCTGATATAGGATGTTCCGAAGGAAAGTAGCGACTGGAAGCTTATGGTTGAGTTATATTAGTTGAATTTGCCGGTTTATGACCAGCAGGGTCCAAATATCCTTTCTTCTGTAGCCGTTACTTATAATTTTCTTGATCAAGTCTGAATGAGGTAGTTATCAGATTATAAAGGCCTAGTCCTACAGGAAACCGTTTCAGGAGAGGACCCTATTCTTGGATGGATCATAGTTGAGGTTGAAATCTAGTTTTTTCATGGGCGCATATGGGTGTTGACAGACATACGTGAGGATCTGATGTGGGACATTCATTCTTATGTTTGGGCAGTTCATAATAGTATCACGAAGTTGTATCTTGATCTACATTTTTAGTATAGGTGGCTAGGTATGAATAGAGATGTTACGGGTTTTGTCATGAGGTGTTCCACCTATCAGCATGTGAAGTCAGAGCATCAGCATCCAGTAGGGATTTTACAGTAGTTACCTATATTCAAGTGGAAATGGAATGACTTTGAGATGGATTTCATGATAGGTTTGCCAAGGACGCATCGATAGAATGATTCTGTATGGGTTTTCATCGACAAAATCACGATAGTTTCTCACTTCTTTTCGATCAGTAAGACCATAAATGTTGATGAGTTGGGACAGTGGTTCATCTGAGAGATTGTACGTCTATATGGAGTTCCACACTCCATTGTCTCCGATAGGGTTTCACATTTTACTTCTCGGGAATGGAAGGGGCATTAGATGGATTTGGGCACACATGAACTTTTGAGTATAGATTATCCCCTCAGATAGATGGCAAGTAAAATATTATGATTCAGGTGCTCAAGGACATGCTTCGAGAATGAATTATGGATTTTGGAGTTTCTTTCAGAAAAGAATATACCTCTTGTGGAGTTTTCCCACAACATTAGTTTTCAAGAAACTATTCAAATAACACCTTATGAGGCTTTGTATGGTAGGTCATGTCGATCACCCTTATCTTCGCTGGAGGCATGAGAGGAATCTTTTCTTGGACCACGTCATGTCCAGGTGACCAAAGATCATGTAGAGCTGATTTGGAATATGATATCTATGGTAAGGTCTCGAAATATGTCTTATTATGATTAGAGGATATGACCTCTAGAGTACCAAGTCTGGGATTAGGTTTTCCAGCATGTCACGCTGAGTATAGGGCACAAGAGGATTGGGAGACCGGGTAAGAATTCTTTGAGGTATCTCAGGGAATTTGAGGTGTTAGAGATAGTTGCGCCAGTTGCCTATTGATTGTAGTAACCAAAGAGGTACCGGGAAAAGCATGGAATTTTTCTTGTTTTTCAGCTCCGACGTTACTTTTCAGTCTCATCTCATTCTTTTCAACATGAGGAGGTTGAGTAGGAAGTGCATAAGTCATTTGAGGACCATACTATCTAGATTGTCAATTGTTGTACAACGGTTCTCTGTGGACAATCTGTACATCTGGTACGAGTGCTATAGCAGCACGGGCGGGTATAAGATGAGACTTGGGAGAGGGAGGCCTATGTACGAACATAGTGGCCAGAGGTATTAGGGGTATCTTCATATACACCTCACTAGGGAAATTTGGGGATGAATTTCATTAAGGTGTGAAGTTTGTGAGAAATAAAATCTTCTTTCCAGGTATGATTTTCCTTTTTGGTAATTTTTTAGAAAAAGAGGAAATTCTGAAAATATTTTTGAAGTACATGTCGTTTACATTATGAGTACACATCGTGTACTACATTTCCGTAGGAGGTCGTGTGCTGGAAGTGTCATGGACACACACACGACTGTTTGAGGGTGACTTGGATGCCTCATAATGAAGAGTATGAATGATGCAAGAACCTTCCATGTACTTCAAAAATACATGCCGTGTATTTTGTTTTTTTCCTTAATCACACTTGGGTCGTGTGTAATTGCCAGAACTATTTTCTTTTAGGTCCCGTTCGATCGAGAAATCTGTACAGTGGTGAACATTAAACGAACCAATGTTCGTGCATCTGTCCTCCGAATCGAACACCTTCGATTGTGTTATAATCACATCGATGAGTTCACTCTTCTCTTAGAGTACCATCTTGTTATTTCTCGTCATTCGTGAGATATTGTGGGTTAACATTTTTGGACGTTTTTGTAGATATTGCACATTATAAGGTGATTCTAGATTCGATGTTCACATATATCGATCTACCAACTCTGAGGTAGGTGGTTTGTGCATTTCCGTTGAATTTCATTGAGTATTATGTGCAATTTCGATCAATACCTTTGAACATGTTATTGCGTGATTACTGTTTCCCCCTTATTATATTCCTTCCATACATGTATTCTTGTGTATAGGTTGTTTGGATTTGTGTAGGGATGTTTTGCTATGGTTTGTATGATTTTCTTAGGAATGTTTTGTTTGTGGCTGATTGGTCCTATTAAGCCTGTTTGGCCACTTTGTTTATCTTCCCTTTCATAATGATTTTAAGATGGAGTGCTATATTCTGATATGTTTGGTATTCTGTAGACTGGTTATCCAAGTAGTTCTGTAGGTATAATATTCAAATTTCTATTTTCTATGCTCATTGATTTGCACAGGGCTGTGGGAACCTAGTGTAGTGGACTAAAAGGGGAATTAATGAGTGAGCTTACTCTGAGAGTCATTGAGCACTTTGATCTATGATGGGAATTGACCGAGTGAGCTTCCTCAGAGAGCCTCTGGAATTACCTTGTAGACTATATCGGAGATAGACCTAGAGAACCTTCTCAGAGAGCCTTCTGAATTACTTATTGGATATAACGTGGATTGAGCGTGTGAGTCTCCTCAGATAGGCATTGAATACATATAAATTGTAAGAGTAATTGACCGAGTGAGCTTCCTCAGAGAGTCTTTTGAACTAATTGGGGCTATAAAGTGAATTTTTTGTGTGAACATCCATAGAGAGTCCTTGACTATGGATCTAAATAGGGAAATGACGTGTGAGCTTCCTAAGAGAGTCCTTGACTACCTTAGACTATATGGGGAATGGGCTGAGTGAGATTCCCCAGAGAATGTTGTTCCACCATTGACTATAATGGGATTTGACTGTGAGTGCTTCCTCATAGAGTCAATTTATATGATCTTGAACTGAACCAGAGAGGTTAGGTTGTGTATACTTTCCTAAGGGTTAACATCTTGTTTATCTGATTTCTTGATTTTTAATGTTGCATATTTCAAAGTAATTTCTTGTTTACTTCTTTCTATACATTTACCTGCCATGTACTCAATGACCATTATGCACATATCATTGGATGGTTTCCTACTTGGATTTAGTCTCACACCCTGTTTGGGTCATGCTTTTTCGGCCAAATAGATTATATTGATGCAGGTATGGATAAGGCCATGCACCCTTCTTCTTCAGGTTCTTGATTGACTATGGATATGGAGAGCATGGGACCAAGTTATGTCTTGCAATGCTGATGAGATTATTATCTGTTTTCTTTTGTACATTGGTTTAGCACTATTGTATTCTGGCATTGTGATTGGTTTGGCTGCTTTACTAAGCATATGTATCATACATTATTTATATATATGCTCCAGATTATTCTTACTATTATTCTCCCACTGTTAACTATTATATTTATTATTACTGAATCCTCTTTTGTATACTGTTTTCTTCTACTTTTTAACTCTCTCAATGAGGGAATACTTACCACACAACCAAAACCATGGCCCTCGCATCTAGTCAGCAGCCTCTAGGGTTCATGGAAATGTGTTTTAGGCCGTGTGACCAAATGGGTACATGGAACCTCTAGGTGGCTTCCAGAACCGTGACCGTACACCTGACAATCTCCCTTTGATAAATTCTATATATCTTATCAAAACACATAATATCATGGATGGGAAAGAAATTGAATGATTTTAGAATAAGTAAATAATTACCCAAACAATATTTGTATAAAGAGATGTATTTGGGAATCCCCCCAATAAATCAATTCATATTTATTTCACATTTATTCTATAGAATTGGAAATAGACTAAGAATTCAAATGAATAATTTTAGTTCTATATTGAACAACTAAAAATTATATAACATTACGTTAAAGTTATAATTATCTATTTTCATGCAATCACACTAGTATAACTTTTCTTTATCTGTATACATCATCGTGCTTTATTGATTAATAGAAAATGGTGATCTCTGAGATTAAGTCAATAAATATTTGTTCAACTAGGAATTAGATGGTAAAAATAATATTTTTAACATACTAAAAAAATATATTCATCAATATTATAATCAGGTAGGATACCCTTTTCAAATTATTATTTAGATTCCTACAAATAATTATCCACCTTTTATTCTTGCACAAAAATTTCTAATGAAGTCATGTTCACTGAAAAATTAATTAATAAATGAATTTTTTGATTCCAGGAGAAAGATAAAAAAATTTAATCAAATCATTATCCAAAGGGTCATGTTCTTTATGTAACATGGAAAATGTATAATTTTTTTTCATATACTTTCATCAAACATTATTTTTTTATGATTGTAGAAATGAATTATCCAATAAAAATCCTTGATTAGTTCAACCAAGTTTATTTTCTATATGTAAAAGTATTACTATGTGAAATTATACTTCAAATTTTAACAATCTATGTAAATTTCCAACATTAAATCATATAGATGATTCCATCAGTTTATTAATGCATTAAACCAGATTATATAAATCCAGATCAAGTATAGACTAATTTAAATTATTAGGTTTCAACTAGAAAAAATCATATTTAATTACATTACAATTAATCATCTGAAAAAACATAAGGAATTTAATTTATTTATAAAAATAAATGGATGAAATTTCCATTTTTGGAAGATAAAAAATCAATATTTTTAAGAAATGATCATGTGTGTCCATGAAAATATCATAACAATATTTTTCCCTCATGAATTTATCTACATTTATGTTATCTTTATGGGTTTTCTAGATAACCACAGAATGTCTCTGAAAAACATAATGCTGGTTGTAACCCTCTAATCCATGAATTATGTGATTCTAAATTATATTTTTGGGTCCATTACATTCATAAAACTATTAAGAGGTTCTATAGAGACACCATCATTAGATAACATGTTTCCAAGGAAAGAAATATATTTCAACCGAAATTCACACTTCGTAAATATTCCATACTACTTATTCTCTATTAAAGTATTTTAATCAATCCATAGTTTCCATACATGTTCCTAATTTGTTTAAAAATATCTCAAATATTAATTAGTTAATGCAGTCACAATCACATTCAATAACATATGGAATAAAATATTCACGAGGTCCCTAAATACAGAATGGTCATAAAAATAATAAAAGGTAATAAATAAAAACTCATAATTCGAATATCTATTCAAAAAAAATATAAAATCATAATTTAATCCACCTACACCTATAGATGATGGTACTGAAACCTCAAACTAACCTTCAAAAATTATTTCTCTCTGTAGAACAGATCAACCAAGACATCATTTAGATGAAAATAATTCTTTCACATAATAGTGATTTTATTCAAGGCTATATAATCAATATAAATACTCATTTAACTGTTTTTATATTTTTAAAAAATAGGAGCCCCACATGGTGATGCGTTAGTGATAATGAATCCTTAATCTAGACACTCCAAAAAATTCCTTTTCATTTCTAAAATTTCTACTTGATCGATTAAATAAGGGGATTAAAAATAATATTATCATCATGGGATAATTCAACATTAAGAACAATATACTGACTTAGAATAAAAGTTGGGAACTAATTATTCGATACATTCTTATAATTATTAACAACTAGAGATTCAAAAATATGAAAATTTCATTCCTTTCAACAATATGTTGTATGTTTATTAAACAACCAACTAGAATAACTTTATCATATTCATTATATTATAAACAATTTATGAGATAATTGATTAATATTTTATTTGATCTTTAATATATATATTTTTTATTCAAATTAAATTCAATCCATACAAAAATTGATATCAAACTCCAGAACGAGAATTTCCATAATATTTTCCAGAAATTCCATCCCACTAATAATTGTAGGAAGGTAACTATAAATAATATAAACTTTAATACTTCCACCGAAATATATTACCAAATGATATATATTACTTTCAAGTGGTAATATTCAAAATTTACTGTAAATTGTTTTGGAAGAAAATTAATTCAATGATCTAGAGTCATAAAGTATATGGGTATAATTCTAATAAAATGTAACACACATTTCAGTACTATAATTGATGGATTAACAGAACCCATAATAATACTAAAATATTTTCCCATATCAGTTTTTTTGTATATTATAATTTCTAGATTGAGTTACTTACTCTGGGAACACATTTTCATAATGACCTATCATTTTTGTAAATTATAAATCTTACAATTGTATGGAAAATTAGTTGACCATTAATGGAATGTTTGATATTATTTTGTAACGCCCCGACCCCAGCTACCCGGAGTCGGTGCATTACTTCGTAACATTGGAATGATCACAAAAGATCACGTCTCGAAAGGCCGATTAGTTAACTAGCCTTGGAAACACTAGATACATTCATAAATGTTACATTACATCATAAAGTTAAAAACTAATAACAAAGTCTTCATAGTCCGCACTCATATCCTCTTCTGACTATCCCTGCAGGTTATTCATAAAATACTTCTTCACATCCTGGATAATATTAAAACATTGAAAGGGGTGAGCTCAGATGCTCAGTAAGGATAACAATATTGTGGAAGCATTCATAAATAAAAATAAAAATTTAAGGCAATGTATAACTAAAACAAAAGCCTTTTAAACTTGAACATCAACATAATATGGAAAAAGTAAAATGATATAATGCCATTCACTTATTCATATGGATATTCTACTGGTCGAATAATCACATGCAATATCAATAACCACTTTCATAATGAGGTAATGTATAATGCCAGACATTCTGAAACATTTTGTCAAGGCCTCAGCCAAGATGCCTAAAATGATTAAGGCCTCGGCCAAAACCATAAATCAAATTGGGAAAGGGCCTCACCCAATTCCACGTCTAGTTGTCTCATGAGACCTACCGATGCATCGAGGAGCTATAGCGGGCTCCACCCGTCACTTATTAAGTCCAATGAATTCCTCATATGAATAGGTTTAAACATATCATAAAACATAACATAATCGTATCACATAAAACATGCATAAAAGAAAGATAACATTTCCAAATTTCAATAAAAAGATATAAATATATAACATTGATATAAAAAACACTTTCAAAACCATTTTCAAAACCAAAATAAAAAAAAAGTAAAACATGGTATTTATTTTTCTTTAAAAAAAGGTATGGCTTGTAGAGGAAGCCGAAACTCAAATAATGGTCACGGCGGCGGAGAATTCATTATCGCCGCATACGTACGACAAAAACATCCCCTTTTGTCGATTAGTAAACGCTTCGTATAAAAAGATACCTTTTGAATAAACGTAAAAGTTAAAGGGGTTTATACACCGTATAAAAGAAAGTTGTGTATAAAACCGAATATGACTCAATGAAAGGAGATTGAGACGAAGTCCTTAAAAAGATCATTTTTACAATAAAATAGATCTATTATGTGTATTCACTATAGGTACACATAAAGAAAGTAAAAATACAAAATAGGACATAATAATATCGTGACATAATTTGAAAGTAGGAGATTAACCCAAAGAATGGAAGTTGGGTTAAGAAGTTCCCTTACCTCGTGTCTGAAATGACTCAACCGTTCTTTAACCTCATGAATAATAAACTAGAGATAATATATACCTTATTAAGAACCATTTTAAATTTCATTATCCTTTTTTTATCACTTATTACAATGATATGAACATTATGTAATTATTTATGTTAATAACGGTCGTTTTGTCGATCTTTGGTACTTGAGTCAATAATAAACTTCTTATAATTACATGTTGTTTATGTGGTAGAATATCCATTATCTCCAGAATTATATTCATTATTTAGATTTCATATATATCATATATATCTAGTATATACATTCATTTATAATATTACGTAACATTTAGAAGTATGAAATGAAATGCACCGTTCATGGAGACGGTAAGCCGTACGTACGCATGAACGCTACTTTCATTTCTATTTCGTATTTAATGGAATGAAATCATAATTATATAAATGTATAATATAATTCCAATATAATATAGTGTATAATACCATTTACTCCATCCTTTATACATCCCACATATGGCATTAACGATTCAAATCACTTTGAGGGGGCGGTAGTCTGCACTTCCTAAAATGAAATTATCGCGTTTACCCATAATGGAAATCATAAAGTATTCCATAAATGAGAAATACAGAAGCATAAGTAAAAAATAAACATATTATATATAAATATAGTGACATCTTAATGGCCACCTTTGAAGGTGTTATATGAGTGTTAAACAATCATCGTTTCGTGAGGCAGAAATTCGCCATCCACAGAAACCGTATGTTCTTTAACCATTAGATGTAGGTGTGTGTAAGTGTAGCTCAAATACTTCTTATAACAACATACTAGTATATTGAGGATACTTGTGTTGTTATAAAAAAAATGATTAAAAAGAGTTTAGGGGGTTGGAGAATAAAAATAAAATAAAATAACACAGTAGAAGACATTACCTTAAAATCGGGTAACTCTTTCTGATTTGAGCCAAAGGCTTCCTTGGGAAGAGTTCTTCCCAATGTGAGGCTTCCAGGAGTAAGAGGGGGAAGTTTGGAGAGTATTTATACAGAGGTTGGCTGATCCAAATGGCTTGAAAGTGTGAATAAGGTGGCAGAGGTGGGGTCCTTTTATAAGAGGAAAGGAGGGGCACTCTTGGAAAGTAAGGAAATTTTACATTATTATACAATGATTTTCGGATTCTAAAGGACCAAAAATTATATAATTCGTGGCTAAGGTGATAAGGGTTCGAAATATACCCATCCAATAGTCTTTGGACAAGTGTACACCTTGGATTTTACATTATCTTTTCATTTTATTAAAATCATAAAATAATGAGGTCATCGGTGCATCATAATGATGTCATAAATAATATAATTTACGTAAAGTCTAAAAATTATAAAAAAAATAATATGATGTAGGAAATCATTTCATCTTTCCAATTACTATTTATATTCAAAAATATGACTTGTATAAACCAGTGTAAAAATTGTTTTAGTAAAACATTTCATGTTTTTGTCATTTTTTACTTTAACATTAAATAAAAGGTATTTATGTCATTTTCCAAATAAAGTGGCTCCATGGGGTCCCCAAGTTGACCTATGTATTGTCTTGGTCGGCCATGGCACATAAAATTAGGGTAGGACATGTGTCAAGCTCATCTCATATTATTAAAACATTATTTTTACCTTAAACTACACTAATTACCTCTAATCGCGATTAAGAACTTAAAAGTTACTATTCACCAAAAATTATTTTAATCTCATTGAACCACATTTTAATTCTTAATGACTATCATGTATGTCGGATTTTTTAAAATCAAACCACAGATGTGGTAATATTTCATTTAAACGAAAAATCAGTTATTTAACTACCACTTAGTGGTTTCAGTATTCATCAAAAATTGATGTTTTTCAGAACAATGCCAAAATTTCTCCCTAAGCTATAATCGATATTCCGAATTCAAAAATGATGTCTATTTTACAAAATTCCAAAAATATATGTTTCATTAATTAATTTTATAATTAATTCCCGCTGTCACAACAAATAGTGTGTTTTTAAGAAACAATTTATATCAAAAGATTGGCAATTGTTTATGTCCAATTTCAATGTTAAATTAATTCTAATGACCACCATTGGATAAAATGGTAAAAATATAGTCTATTTATACATTAAAACCACTAAATAGTATAATTTATCACTATAAATTATTTTTATTAAAAAAGTTGTTTTTAAGTATTTTTCACTATTCATAAAAAATTAGAAGTTCTCAGAAAAATACCAAAATTTCAACATAGGAAAATTTCGATATTCCAAATCCAAAAATGAAGTCCATTTTGAAATATAAAATTTCTATAATTTTAAAAAGTGGTTATTACTATTCATAAAGGCTACTTTGATTAGTCGTTGTGTTTTAGAACTCGACGTTGCATACAATGCAAGCCATTGCATTATTGAATGAGAAGAATATCGTGGAAGCTCGGGGTGTTACATTCTCCCCTCCTTCAATAAATTGGGTCCTCGCAATTTGAAATTTTTTTCTTTGAAAATAAAAGGTTGAAAATAGAAAATACCATTGTGGAAAACCCACATCGGAAATAAGATTAGTAAAATTTAGCCTTAATAACAGGGAAAGGGAAATGAAAAAGTGAACACCCAATTATGATCTCGATTAGGAGAAAATTGGTGGCAATTAGAGACATATAATTGGAGGAAAACCGTAAATATTTTTAGGGAGTGATTGAGGTCATCAATCACAATCAACTATCAAATTGAGGGCCTCAAAGCCTTCAATCTATGTTGATTTAAAATATCATCAGTTCAACAAGACATAAGGTATTAGGATAACACATTTTTTTGTTTTAATATACCTTTAATAAAGTTTATGAATTAATTCATTCACTGAATAAGTGATAGGTATATATATATTTATGCTTGACAATTAGAGTTTCAACCATCAACTCATATTTCACTCAAAAAGATAATAGAACTCAAAAATATTATACTTATCCTAATTGTATAAGGTTCTGAATGTTAACACATACCATTTAGATTAGTAAAATTATTTTGAAATAACCGGGGACTTCCGGTAGGCTAGTGGTAGAAATAAAGGCTTGTCGCACTATGGTTGTGGGTACGATTCATGCACCTTTGTTCGACGCGATGGGTTATGCCCCACCCTGCAGATTGTCCTTTTCATAAAACTATAGTATTATATTATTCCAAAAATAATCTTCAGAAATGTTTTAACCTTAAACAATACTATCCAAAGATAAACTTAATCCATTCCAACCTTTATAGTTATCCAAAACACCTCCATCAAGACTTTCTCTAAAAGGTCTCTAAATTCCAAAATCAATTGTAACCTCAGATTCCCCAAACAAAGTAAAGATTTTCTTATTGTCACATATTAAAAATATGAATACCTTCATCATATTAAATCCTTAATGAAAACAACATGTAATGCAGTACAATCCTTATATATATATCACATTATTCTAATATCCAGAATATAGTCCATGAGTCCAAAAGCTTCAATACATTAATTATTCCACTTCAACTGTAGTCACAACATAAGATTGTCCTTGATCCCTTGGCCTTTTCTGAGGTATGTTTCCCTGACTCTTAGGACATTCATTTGCATAATTCCCCATATCCCTACAATTGTATCATTCAACATTGATAGCCTCTTTCTTTCCCTTGCAATCACGCGCCTGGTGACCTTTTTCCCCACATTTATAACAAACTCACATTCCTTTTAGGCAAGTACCAGGGTTATTCTTCCCAAAATTATCACATAATGGAAAATCCTTCTTTCCCTTTTTCCATTTATCTGTCTCTTGTTCCACGGTTCTCTTCTTCTCTTGCTTTACTTTGTTGTTATTAGACTTAGAGAATTCCTTTTCTGTCTTGATAGAACACGAGACAATATATTCATATGACGAGAAGGTTTGTGAGACTAATGCTCGACGGAGAAATGGTTTTAACCCATCAAAGAAACAATCAATCTTACTTCTTGGGTTACATATATAATCTGCAGCATGCCTCGCTAACCTTGTAAAGTTGGCCTCATACTTTGCGACATTCTCATCCTCCTTTTGTCTCAGACTAAAAAATTGTCTTTCCATATCTGCTCGATGGTCACGAGTATAGTATTTTTATAGGAAAATCTCTTTGAACTCCCTCCATTCCATATTCGATACGTCATCATCTTCCTTTGTGTTTTGAATTAGCGACCACCACTGATCGACACCTCCATTGAGGCGGTAAACTACCATTACAAACTTCTCCCTTTCGCTACTCCCCAAGGCATGGAATATTTTCTCTAAGGAGTTTATCCATTGATCAGCTACTAATGGATTTGTACCCCCATTAAATGTTGGCGGTTATTTCCTCATGAAGCGGTCTAACATTGATCCTCCACGTTGTGGATCAGGGTGATCCATACGAGTAAGGTTATTATTCATAACTTGAGTGAGTTGTCCCAGTATGGTAATAAGTTGATCAGCACCAGTTGTATCTCTAGATCCACAATAATTTTCTTGAGTAGGAGGGAAATCCCTACACGGAGTGCGTGCGTTGATACGGTTTCCATTCCTTCCACTAGGCTCCATTTCTATACAATGGCATAAACTAGATTAGTTTATGAATCAAAATACATAATTCCATACATGTAAAACACTTTACATAAATTGAACTATTTATGGATATAATCCATAATCATAAAAAGAAATGTTTTATTTGAGAAATTATATACTCATAACCATTCATAGTGGTTTGTAAAGAAAATTAGAATTATCCTAAGCATATCCACCGGGAGTGTCGTAACCAAGAGTGTTGCAAGGCCCACTGTCATGCACTAGTTCCCATTCGAGTCTGGCTCAAAGCGGTGTTTTCGGGTTTTACCCCTAGGTACATCTGTTCCAGAGCCGCCTCTACCTGCTCGTATCCAGACAGGGATGTATTGCTCGGAAAACTCACGAAATCTCTATAATACCAAAATTCTAGGAAGTTCATCTATACTAATCCTCAAAGTCTATCTTCGGGCTATGTGCTCTAATCGGAGTTTATCTAAATCTAGCTTCCAAGGTTAGTACTAAACTGCCTCTGTTATCAACTGTAACGTCCGGACCCCAGCTACCCGGTGTCGGTGAATTACTTCGTAACATTGGAATGATCACAAAAGATCAAGTCTCGAAAAACCGATTAGTTTAGTAGCCTTGGAAACACTAGATACATTCATAAATGTTACATTACATCATAAAGTGAAAAACTAATAACAAAGTCTTCATAGTACACACTCATATCATCTTCTGACTATCCCTGCAGGTCATTCATAAAATACATCTTCACATCCTGGATAATATTAAAATATTGAAAGGGGTGAGCTCAGATGCTTATTAAGGATAACAATATTGCGGAAGCTTTAATAAATAAACATAAAAATTTAAGGCAATGTATAACTAAAACAAAAGCCTTCTAAACGTGAACATCAACATAATTTGGCAAATGTAAAATGAGATAATTCCATTCACTTCTTCACATGGATATTCTACTGGTCGAATAATCACATGCAATATCCATAACCACTTTCATAATGAGGGAATGTATAATGCCAGACATTCTGAAACATTTTGTCAAGGCCTCAGCCAAGAAGTCTAAAATGATTAAGGCCTCGGCCAAAAACATAAATCAAATTGGGAAAGGGCCTCGTCCAATTCCACGTCTAGTTGTCTCATGAGACCTACCGATGCATCGAGGAGCTATAGCGGGCTCCACCCGTCACTTATTAAGTCCAATTCATTCCTCATATGAATAGGTTTAAACATATCATAAACCATAACATAATCTTATCACATAAAACATGCATAAAGGAAACATAACATTTCCAAATTTCAATCACAAGATATAAATACAACACATTGATATAAAAAACACTTTCAAAACCATTTTCAATACCAAAATAAAAGAAAAGTAAAACATGGTATTTATTTTTCTTTAAAAAAAAGATATGGCTTGTAGAGGAAGCCGAAACTCAAATAATGGTCACGGCGGTAGAGAAGTCATTGTCGCCGCATACGTACAACAAAAACATCCCATTTTTTCGTTTAGTAAACGCTTCGTATAAAAATATTCCTTTTGAATAAACGTAAAAGTCAAAGGGGTTTATACACTGTATAAAAGAAAGTTGTGTATAAAACCAAATATGCTTCAAGGAAAGGAGATTGAGACGAAGTCCTTAAAAAGATCATTTTTAAAATAAAATAGATATATTATGTGTATTCACTATAGGTACACATAAAGAAAGTAAAAATACAAAATAGGACATAATAAAATCGTGACATAATTTGAAAGTAGGATATTAACCCAAAGAATGGATGTTGGGTTAAGAAGTTCCCTTACCTCATGTCTGACTTGACTCAACCGTTCTTTAACCTCCTGAATAATAAACTAGAGTTAATATATACCTTATTAAGAACCATTTTCAATTTCATTATCCTTTTTATATCACTTATTACAATGATATGAACATTATGTAATTATTAAAGTTAATAACGGTCGTTTTGTCGATCTTTGATACTTGAGTAAACAATAAACATCTTATAATTACAAGTTGTTTATGTGGTAGAATATCCATTATCTCTATAATTATATTCATGATTTAGATGTCATATATATCATATATATCCAGTATATAAATTCATTTATAATATTACATAACATTTAGAGGTAAGAAATGAAATACACCGTTCATGGAGACGGTAAGCCATACGTACGCATGAACGCTACTTTCATTTCTATTTCGTATTTAATGGAATGAAATCATAATGATATAAATTTATAATATAATTCCAGTATAATATAGTGTATAATACTATTTACTCCATCCTTTATACATCCCACATATGGCATTAACGATTCAAATCACTTTGAGGGGGCGGTAGTCCGCACTTCCGAAAATGAAATTATCGCATTTACCCATAATGGAAATAATAAAGTATCCCATAAATGAGAAATACATAAGCATAAGTAAAACATAAACATATTATATATAAATATAGTGACATCTTAATGGCCACCTTTGAAGGTGATATATGAGTGTTGAACAATCATCGTTTCGTGAGGCAGAAATTCTCCATCCACAGAAACCGTATGTTCTTTAACCATTAGATGTAGGTGTGTGTGAGTGTAGCTCGAATACTTATTATAAAAACATCCTAGTATATTGAGGAAACAGTTGTTGTTACAAATGAAATGAATAAAAAGAGTTTAGGGGGTTGGAAAATAAAAATAAAATAAAATAACACAAGAGAAGACATTACCTTAAAATTGGGTAACTCTTTTTGATTTGAGCCAAAGGCTTCCTTGGGAAGAGTTCTTCCCAAAGTGAGGCTTCCAGGAGTAATATGGGGAAGTTGGGAGAGTATTTGGGCCGATTTTGGCCGAGCCAAATGGCGTGAAAGTGTGAATAAGGTGGTAGAGGTGGGGGCCTTTTATAAGAGGAAAGGAGGGGCACTCTTGGAAAGTAAGGAAAGTTTACATTATTATACAATGCTTTTCGGATTATAAAGGTCCCACAATTATATAATTCGTGGCTAAGGTAATAAGGGTTAGAAATATACCCATACAATAGTATTTGGACAAGTGTATGCCTTGGATTGTACATTATCTTTTCATTTTATTAAAATCGTTAAATAATGAGGTCATCGCTGCATCATAATGATGTCATAAATAATTTAATTTATTTAACGTCTAAAAATTATTAAAAAAATACTATGATGTAGGAAATATTTTTAGATTTCCAATGACTATTTATAGTCAAACATATGACTTGTATAACCCCATGTAAAAATTGTTTTAGTAAAACATTTCATGTTTGTGTCATTTTTTACTTTAACATTAAATAAAAGGTATTTATGTCATTTTCCAACTAAAGTGGCTCCATGGGGTCCCCAAGTTGTCATATGGATTTTCTTGGTCGGCCATGGCACATCTAATGAGGTTATTACATGTGTCAAGCTCATCTCATATTTTTAAAACATTATTTTAACTTAAACTACACTAATTACCTCTAATCGCGATTAAGAACTTAAAAGTTACTATTCACCGAAAATTATTTTAATCTCATTGAACCACATTTTACTTCTTAATTACAACCATGTATGTCGGATTTTTTAAAATCAAACCACAGAAGTGGTAATATTTCATTTAAATGAAAAATCAGTTATTTAACTACCACTTAGTGGTTTCACTGTTCATCAAAAATTGAAGTTTTTCAGAACAATGCCAAAATTTCACCCTAAGCTATAATCGATATTCCGAATTCAAAAATGATGTCTATTTTACAAAATTCCAAACATATATGTTTCATTAATTAATTTTATAATTAATTCTCGTTGTCACAACAAATAGCGTGTTTTTAAGAAACAATTTATATCAAAAGATTGGCAATTGTTTATGTCCAATTTCAATGTTAAATTAATTCTAATGACCACCATTGGATAAAATGATAAAAATATAGTCTATTTATACTTTAAAACCACTAACTAGTATAATTTATCACTATAAATTATTTTGATTAAAAAAGTTGTTTTTAAGTATTTTTCACTATTCATAAAAAATTAGAAGTTCTCAGAAAAATTCCAAAAAATCAACATAGGCAAATTTCGATATTCCGAATCCAAAAATGAAGTCCATTTTGAAATATAAAATTTCTATAATTTTAAAAAGTGTTTATTACTATTCATAACGACTACTTTGATTAGTCGTTGTGTTTTAGAACTCGACGTTGCGTACAATGCAAGCCATTGCAATATTGAATGAGAAGCGTATCGTGGAAGCTCGGGGTGTTACATATTTTCCATACATTAATATGATATTTTTAATAAAATTATACACAATTAACTAATCCATGATTCTAAAAGACATTATACAAGGTTCTTGTTCCTCACCTAAAAAAATATGGAATCATTAATTTTGAACCTCTAGATTCCATGGATGTATTTTTCCTTAATGTTTTCTTTCATAAATTCTTCATAAATTCATCATCCCAATGAACACAATCTTCATAAAACATAATATCATCCTTTTTATGACAACGATATTCATTGTGATATATTTCAAATTACCATGAAGAACAATACCTTCAATGAATTTGTTTAAATGATTGGTAAAATCTACTATTTTTACTATCAATATCCTAGACAACATATGTTATATAGTTTGATATTATTTTAAAATAAGACAAATATTTGGCCACAATTTATTTATCATTTTTCATCCATTCCATTAATTGTAGTTTCATTTGGAGTCATGAAAACCATAGGTACTACTATACTATTAATTGTTTCATATTCAATAGAACCATAATCATCTTTCATTATGATATTATTATAGAAATACCAACATCTATTAGCTTTACCTCAAAAATGATAATCCACAAGAGATAGGTAATTAATAATTAGAACAAACAATGTCAGAAAATATATTCTCATGACCGTTGATCTATTTTCCATCAACCATAATGTGAGATGATCTATTAAACTATTGCAGATTCATTCCCATGGACTTATCCATTATAAACTTGTTCCATAATGATTGATCATGTTTAACTCTAAAATGGATACCTCAACCATTTATATCATATGTAAACCCAGCCATCATTTTATAAAATAGCTATATTCCAATTACATCATTCTCAAGTTGATGATTTTGAAGGATATTATCCTCTTTGCACCATTCATCTATACAGTCTATATTTCCCCTTTCAAAACCTTTCAGAGTAGAAATATATTAGATGAAGAAACATGGTGATATTGTCATAAAATATCATTACACGGTAACCATATTGTAAAAAACATTTAATTTAATACTTTAAAAATCATATTATTTGATAAAATAATCTGAAACATCTTTCGATACCAGCTATATGGACACAACCTTTATTAATTAAATAATCATGCTTTTCATGTAATGATTTCCTTATCTTGGGTTTTAGGGTCATTTGAGGAATATATTTTAATATAATTATTTAATAACTAATAGATAATAAATAACATAAATTATAGGGAGGCCACATTTGATTAGTACCATTTTTATGATAATATGAAATGTATAAATAATATATGATTAGTTTTCTAAATATTTTTTCATGAATTTAAATATTATAATTCATTCATTTAACAATCATTAATCATGGTGAAAAAAACGTAATACATAGGAAGAGATGAATAATATCTATAATTTACATAAAAAACAATAAATTAATTATAATATTTAAAAACAAAAAATCATATGAAATACATTTCAAAGAACATACCATTTTCTGCAAAAATATATTATTTTTGTTATAAAAAAATCTCTTTATCAAACAATTTTAAATAAAATAATTATATAATTTCTAATTATAAATAATATAAAATTATTTAAGGTTCCTAGGTACATCATCTCCTACAACACATGTAGAAACCATAAAGAATACTTACAAATTGGAATAACCATATAACTAACATCCAATAAAGACATCAGAAAATAATAATGATTATCCAATGCATTTGAACTCTATATTTTCCACCCATGATATGAGATATAATTTGATCCCTCTTTATCTATAATGAGACTCAAAACTTCATGAACAACGTACAAGGACCAAATCATGAATTAAAAATTATATAATTTAACATTTTTTCATGAATATTTTGAAAAAGTCTTTCAACCGTGTGTGAAAGTAACATATAGATATAAAGATACATGTTTATTTTAAAACATCAATTTCATTATCACAATTCAATTTTCTCTAAAAGTATACTTTAAATTAATATTTACCATTAAAGAGGAAGGAATGGTTTCTTATTTTTTTTAACTATATATTTTAAAATAATATGATGATTAAATAATGGTTAAAATGGGAGGAATGTACATTGTAACAATATATATTGTAATATAATAATCAAGATATTTTTTTATGTAAAAGAATGAATTATATAAAAATGATCATTTAAAATAATATAAAACAAATAAAAAATTCTTCTAAAAATATCATATCTATAAAAACATAATTTAAATATTATGTTAATTGAATAAAAAATGGTTTACAAGGAAAAAATTAAATGAGAAATAATTTAGTGTAATTAATTTTAGGATATTAGAAATATATGAATACATATAGACATGAATTAATTACATTAAAAAAATAATTAAATACAATTAGAATAGATATATTCATGATATAAAATTTTAGATGGCATTTATACAAAGCTTTTACCATAATATATGATTGTAACATAATAATAATCCTTTACAAATGAAAATTGAGATGAAATCTCTTACCCTAAGTGTGATTCTCCCTATCAATTCATCATCATCACGAATAATAAATTTTATTTAATTATATATATTCTTAAGAAAAATTATCCCACTTTATAGTCCTCTAATTTATGTTATTACCTTCTCACATGAATTCTTTTTAAAATTATATTTACACCATATGTTTCAATGATAATTGGATTCTATATAATTTTGACCTATGTAGGTTTACTATTAGTCCAACAGGTTATTATTTCATCATATATAAAAATAATAAATAATAAATATTTATATATTCATTACATAAATAATAACTTTAAAACCAAATCATTATTTATTGTTATAATTATTTAAATTTATTAATATCATGGGGATTTAAGGATGTATGTATCCTTGAGTAATATTTCAATTTCCCACGATCATTATATAAAATAGGTATGAAATATTTTATGTTTATAAAATTATAATAGTATCATATATACCATATTATTTATTTAAATATAGTAATATATAGCATTATTGTGATGTAATAATTAAAAAAATTCAGTAACTATTTTTTTGGAGACAAACGAACATAGAGGCTATATATTAATGGCTCAAAAATATTACAGGATCCTAAAAGAGGTTATTTGTCATTTTTTCTTAAGAGTGGTCAGAAGCATGACATAATAAATAGTGCTATAAAAAACACACCCCTCTACAGTAACTCATTTATTTGAAATGTATTTAGCAAGTTAAGTGTCCTCCTAGACGATATGAGTGATAATATAGCCCATGGTGGAGATCCTATCATGAAACTTATCCCATTTCACTATCAACAACCATGAGAGCTAAATCATTCCCATCCATATGGTTTATACAATGGTTATTGAGCCACACAAGAACCATATGTTCTTCTATTTTATGTGACATATAAGGTCAAATGCATTTAATAGGCCCACCATTTCATCTACCAATGTAATGAAATTTCAATAAGGTCGTTGATGATATTATACAACATCAACACAGTTGTCTCCAAAATTGAATCCATATCCTCTGGTCCCCAAATTTCACCTTAAATCTCTATATATAATCAGATTGATCAAACCAGTAAAGGGGGGTATACCAAAGACTTCAAGGGTAACAATTGGTTGAGGAAATATTCTTTCAGGATTCATGTGTCTCAAAATAATGTTGTCCCTCATTTAGTTACAACCAAATTAATTATGAAGTGAATTTTCATTCTAGTTGCATTAATATTTCCAGTAAGTGAAAATTAAGCATAAATGTGAACCTGACTATAGATGGAATTTTTCATTAATCTCTATATAATTTTAATAAATTAAGAACATTCCACCCAATGAAGGATAATATTCTACTTTTAATGTTGGGTATCGAGACTAGTAATCATAAGGTGTTGTAAATAGTCGGTTTGAGGGGGATGAATCTAAAAAATATTTAATAAATAATTCCATAATGATTATCCAGTTTTATTATCAAAATGAGATTATTTAAATCTTTATGGTGTTGATGTCATAAGACACATTTATGTTATCGATATATTCCAAACCATTGATGGGTTTCATCCACTAGAAACTTATTAGGGAGAGTCTCTAGTATAGTATCAATCTGGATGGATGAAGCCACATTTTATTTAATTTACCAATATAATTATGATCAAAAAGATTATTTTGATTGCATATGTACTTGGTGTAAAGTATTCTATTTGTATATTGTTCCCATATGATCATATATTCTAGGTTCATGACATCATAGCTCGAAATATTTGTGGCAATATTCTCCGGAAGGAAATGCATATAGTCTAATTAGCCGTTAATCAATATGTTGCTATCATATTCATGATCTAAGTATAAAACCCAGTCAATAAAGGTGGATCAAATACATTATTAATGCTAAAATAAAAAAGATCAGTTCCTACTAACAAGCCAATCAATGTGTTAGTTAATTATCAGAAGGTAAATTCTCAGCCCTGGAAAGACGGAGGACTCAATGTTACTCAATTTTCATGAAATGAGCATTGAAAGGATTCATGGTCTTAGGAATTCGAATGAATTATTATTTTTTAATAATAACCAAATAAAATTAACTATCATATATATTTTTATGAGCTCCAAATTCATGATACCATAACCTCTTAGGACATTAGATTTGCAAAATTGTTTCTATAAAGCTGTGATAAATTTCAATTACATTATATCTCCACTACATACAAACTCTATCAACATTGTATTAATGTTTTTAATTATATAGATAGGATATTAATACACCATAAATGCGTAGACCAACTTTGAAAGTACCGCATGTTTGAAAAGTAAAATTCATCCAACCATTGGGAAGGATTTTACCTTTCAAGAGGAAATTATTATTCTAATTTGAATCATGGAATTGTAAATTTTAGATGCATGGTGTCTTCCCCAGACCATGGGAACGTCACTTTAGATAAAAGGGAGAGATATTTTTCTTATACACAGATAATTGTCTATCTAGTTCTTTCATTATGTTCCCATATTCTTTCAAATGTAAAAAAGTAGTTTCTCCAACTAATTTCATGTCCAGAAACACATTCATATTATAGAAGAAAATTATTAATGTTTCTTTTTCTTCAAAATTTTTCTCATGTAATGATAAAAATTTAACATTGAAAAAATATTTTTAATTGATTAGATATACCTATAGATGCTCTGATATTTTCCAAGTCAACTTTATTAACTGTTTGAAGAAAAATCCTATGTAGGTAATCCTTTAAAATTGAAATGATAATAGAGAAAATGGGATCCCCTATCTCTCCCCTAGAAAAAATAATGTATCATTCAGTGGACCCATTAATAATAATGGATATTTCGGTTGAATCATGAGAAGTATTGATCCAATGAAGAAATCGAATGAAGACGCCAAATCCAAGAAGCACATTACCTATAAATCTGTAGTCCATTGTGTCAAAGGATTTTATAATGTAATGATTAAGGAAATGATTCCACCCCAGGTGGAAATTCTTATGAGTTTAACATACTATGATTTAGTATGATTTTTTTTGGATGTTCCCCCCCTTCACAAATAGAAATTGGTTCAAGGTTTTGATTCAATATAAGACCTGAGGATGTCTGTTGGATAGAATTTTGGGGATATTTTTTTGAATTTTTTTTGATATTAGTAATCATCCTCAATTGACTGATGTCACAAGAAAAAATAGCATCACCACATGGGTTCTATAAAAATATATTTAATAAATAATAATTTCTTTGAAAAGAAATGGGTTTTATTAAAATATCATTGAAAAATTATTAACCAATTGAAAACAAATGGGTTCAATTAAAATCTCATAGAAAAAAATTAACCAATAGAAAAAAAATTGTATTAATAAAAGTATCTTTGAAATGTTATTAACATATGAAAAAGAAATGGGTTCAATAATAATATAACAGAATCATGGTTAACCTGTAAAAAATAACTTCTTCTATATCATGGTCATCTCATGCAAAAGAAAAGGGTTCATTATCAATATCACTTAAACAATAATAAACCTTTGAAAGAAATAAAATGGATACGATCAATACAAAAATACCCCCAGGGGAGGTTAATAAAAAAACAATTTTTTATATTAACAGAAAGTCCGATCCAAGCATGCTTGGACAACCAAATTTATTAATAAAATAAAATTGCAGAAAGAGGAGAAGGAAGAGAGAGAGATTACAAGTCAAAACATTCATAGTCACCACCCCCATACCCGATCTTGTCATCAGCATCAGCTGATTCCCATTCTGATTGGGTCTCGTATTGTTTAAGAATCTTCTTATAGAACTTTCGTTTGTCCAGCTGCTCCTTCGATAGCTTCTCAATCTCCTTCTTGGCAGATGCCCTAGTGGTCACGGTCCTTGGAACTGCAGAGTAGTCCTTCCTTGGTTTCCTTGAAACAGGGGCAGATCTGACACCCTCATTGTCAGAGCCTCTTTTTTTTCTCCTCGGACAATATCACTATATGATATCGTATTTGCATCCATACCTCTTCCCTTGGTCTCAACATGAGAGGCACCCCCTTTGCATAGGGTTAGGTCCCCAACTCCAGGAGTGGATTCCTCCGCCCTTCCTTTCTCAGATGCAGAGGAGGAGGGCTGTGGAATATTAAGGGGAGGACCCTCACCTTCAGTAGTCTTTGACTTGTTGCCCGAGACCCTGATCGGGGTACGCACCCTCCCTTGTTCATCTTCAGAAATGTTCCCCCATTTCTCAGGTAACTCAGATATCTGAAATTGATTCTGGATTTCATGATGATAATCAACATGTAGTTGCACATCACCCTGATTAGAGACATCAAACTGGTGAGAGTCAGGGATCAAATTATCAGAAGTGATAACCTCAGGATCTCTAGAAGGGCCGCTATAAGATCTTGTCGGAGTAGAATCAACAATCAACTCTTTTCCCTTTGCAGGAGTCGGCACATCAGGGGCTGCCTTCATAGGAGGGTCGATGTCCTTGATGACATGCTTTGGAGATGACGATTCCTTCAAAGTATCCTTTTTTCGACAGAGATTGGAGGGGTGTCCTCACATCCCACACTCCTTACAAGATTTGTTTTTACGACACAACTCCAAAGAGTGCCCCACAGTCATGCATTTAGTGCAGAAAAGATGTTTCTTTTCATATTCAACATCAATTAGAATTTGATCAGACGGAATAGAAAGAGTTACCGTATCAATGAGAGTGGATCTGAGATCAACTTCCACCAGCATTCTGGTGAAGTTCCCAAATCTGACATCAGTTGTTTCCTTATCAAGGCGGATGGGAGTGCCAATTGCCGTTCAAATATCATGTAGGATCTCTGGATGCCAAAGAAGGTAATTAAGACAATGAAGACGAACCCATACCTGAGTGAAGAATTTTTTTTCATTCGAGACATTAAAGTCAAGTGACCATTCGTGCAGATGAAGCCATACCGGTTTTAGAAACATGGAACCAGAACTCCATGCCCTAATCTTGAGATCCGCCGATGGAAACAAACAGTGAAAGAATCCCCGCCCAAGGGAGACACATTTCCAGCAAGCAAAGCCCCACAACATCGAAATTCTACGGAATAAATCTTCACATTTCTAGGGTTGTTCACCTTTAGGAAGAACAATGCGAGCAATCAATGAATTCTCACCCAATGCCAACCTTTCAGGAATCACACCGGGGTTCACCTCAACGTGAGCCAAAGATCCCTTTCGGAGAATCCTTCTAAAGCAGTAATTCTCAATCTTTTTCTGATCCGATAAAGAATTCGTCATCACATCAACAAAGGAACGCTGTCCACATGATGCGGCACCAGGAGGAACCTTCACAGATTCCTGAAACTGACCAATATTGACATCAGAAGAGGCAATCTTCAAAACATCCTATACCATGGACCTCGAAGAATCCCAAGCACACTGGTTAAGGGATTTGCAGGGCGGAGGTTTCGCAGCGATGCGATTCATCCGGTCCACCCTTGTCGCACCATCCTCTGATCTCAGCAAAAGAGTCTCACAAGAGGAGACCTTCGCGCCACCAGCCGATGCAACATTAGAAGAGGAGGCCTCCAGTTTTTTGAAGCTGCTCGGGTCCGCATCCTTCCCAAAAGACCGTCACTCGCCGGAGGAGACAACACCACCATCCGACGCGAGCAAATCAAGAGAGGAAGTCACTAGCTTTCTGAAATCGGAACTCGGCGCAGAGGAATTACCGCTCGGAACCGGATCCTTTCCCACCGTTCGCATGTCGAGGCGATTGAATCCAAGGAAGTGCAGAAGCATCATCTCGGTAGAAAACCCTAGCAGGCGCCATCACTCCGCGCCGTTGCTCGGTTCGCCTCCCGTCGCTCGGTAGAAAACCCTAGCAGGCGCCTCCCTTCTCGCCATCCCTCTTTTTATATTGATTAATGTAAATTTAATAAATATTATCATTTGAATCATTTTTGTGGAAAATAATGTTTAAACAAAACAAACTATCCCATAACACATAGATATATTTTAACCATAATCCATATGATTAGAACAAAAATAAATGAGTCTTATAATATCATGAGTACAAGTAGATTCATCATATTAACTATCAATTGATAATTTTATAGAACTCATAATTGAATATAATTTCTTAAAAGAAAAAATGTCATATGGGGGAAAATTATGACAAAAATCCATTGCATCTTTGTTACCAACGTAACCATGAACCTTGTGAAAGATATATCCTTAAATGGATATTTAAATCCACGTAATATTAAGTATACGAATCATCTAATTACATCATTGGAATTATAATTTGTACACAAAAAACCATGTAGTTAATATGACATGTGTCTCATAGAAATAAAAGTTAGACTACAAATCCGCTTACAATGATCATATCATTGAATTGAGAATAAATCAAATTGAATAATTATGTGTGAAAAATTTAATTCGGGAAAATTCAATTTTATATTTATTATAATATTAAAAATTATTATTTCACACATATGAATGGAATATCATAACCAATGAAATAGAAGTTTAACCAAATGACTAGAAATTGAGTTTTGAAATCCCATATATATATTTTTATTTTTCATAATTATCATATACCATCCTGAATTATAAAAAAATTTCTTATTTAATTTCTTCTTTAAAATTTCAATGCTTATTTTTACTTTTTTTAATCATAAATATGTTATATATACAACTTAATCACTACTGATTATCTTTAACGCATTGACCACAATCAACTTATGTATCAAAACTAACTTATATGGGTAGACAAAGGTCAACAAGGTCATGATTTAAAAATCTATAAAATAATAATCATGAAACTATTAACACATTTTATGAAAACGTATTCTTTAAAAATCATGCATTAATGGTTGTTAAGAATAAATAACAAATTTTACTCTCATGGTGATGGTAGGATGTATGTACATGAGAGTAACGTTCCCATTTCAAAATGATCATTACATATATATGGTGAGAAACATCTAAAAATATATAGTTTCTATTAAATAATAAACATTAAATTATAGAATTATATATATTATTGTATATATATATACATACTTTTATGTAGGGACAAAAAAAAGATAAATAATAACACTTTGCAGGAAGTGGTAGGCTATAAGTCCACGAACACCATTATCAGTAATTCAATTAGAGAAATGGAATGAATAAAATGATATTTCATATTTAGATACAAATAATATTGTTGTGAATATAATATATATTTCATTTATATCATATATTATTACTGAACCCATCATTAATAAATTCCTTTCAATACATTAATAAATCACATCGTTTTGTGGAGCTTGTAATCAACACGTCCACATATGATGATTCCAAATTCCCCATAAATTGAAAGCATTGGGTTATTTGTGATATAATAATACATAAGAATAAATCATTAATAAATATAATATATATAGTATATAAATAAAAAATACATCATTATTAAAAACATGATAGGTGGAAATTGAAGAATAAATTTCATCGGTTTGTGAAAAAGTACTCATCTATAAACACGAATGTCTTTTGATTATGTAAAGACAAAGAAATTTTATATAATTTTTCACAATTATTTGGGATTATTTCTACATTGCGAAATTCAATAGCACATTTTTCAAAGGAACATAGAGAACAAAATGGAATTTTGAACTTTTTTAAGGTATGTTTTGTAAACATGAAAATGGGGTTTTCTATCTTTTTAACTGGAACTTAGATTGAAAATTTGATGTCACTGTTGAATTTAAAGTGCCATGATTTTCTTAGGTGAATCATAACATCGACAGCCACGGGTCGGATAGAAACTTTACTTATTGGACTTTTCAAAAAAAACATAATAATTTTTTGAGTTATTTTATTCTTTTTCCAACCATTGAGATATCGTTGACATGACTAGAGTAAAACAACATTCATTACAGGAGAGTCATTTAATGACATGTTACATTCTTAGTGAATCCACAATGCACGTTTATTTAATTGGTTCATTAATTATGTTTCATTAATTAAAAATAATAATGAACACAATGTGGGGATTAGTTAATTTATTAATCAATATTTTTCAAGTGAATTCAAAAACCATGTGTGAAAGATCTGACAAAAAAATGACAATGTCACCCTCCAACGAAGAATGGTGATCGATCAATGAAGTATGGAGAAATCGAAACAGAAATCGAGTACCAAAAATGAACAACATTGATAACATATTCTTTCTTTGTCCACAATGGATTCCACCTAACATAGGTATGGGATTTATGTGTTTTATATCTCTCTATTCATGTTCTTGAATAATATGAAGAATGTGAATCAACCGACTAACAAACAGATCTGAAATTTATTCTTAATTATCAATGGTGATTCAAGTTTTCACATTTTGAATTTTATTAATCATAAAATAATTTTTAATTCTCCCTATGATAAAACTCTAATGCGCTGGGTGAGGGGAAATCCGAACAAGGCTCAGGCCCTCCTACGCTCTTGAGTTTTTGGTGTTCTTCATGGGAGACTGAGCAACATGGTTGAAAAAAATACATGGGTTATGCAATGAATGTGTTGACATGTGAGGCCCGTAGTCACATTTTGGAAGGAAAACAGACCATCAGATCATCTTGGGTGGCCCGAGGAAGGTGTCATCGGCATGACTCCTTCAGCCGCGTGGATGGAACGACACCCATACGGGCACAAACGGTAGGGTGACATGGAGAGATGGTCATAGAAGGTGGTATCCATGGAAATGATGAACCATTAAGGGGACATAGAATTCATCTTTGGCCAATCGGTACACACAAATGGCCATCTAGTTCTGGCCATTTCAGATGACTAGACAACACCCCGCTGGCACCACCAGCTTTAGAAAAACAGATGCTCAATGTTTGGTTCAGCGCGAACAGCCCACATCTGAGATGGGCGGGCCTTCTATGTATATTGGACCACCTATTTGGGCTGGACCTGCCAGCGAGGCCAAACCCATATGCCCAATGGGCCGACGATGTGTACCCCATCAATAGATGGACCCGACCGGCCCCATATGACTAAATCGAACGTAACTCCCAAACTGGGCATCAGATTGACACCATGTACAAAGAGTTAGGACCCTTTTGATGAGGTCTTAGTTTTGAGATACTCCACATGGGTTTTGAAATATGTTGGTTTAAGAATGTGTTGGATCAGACATGAATCCAACTGTGCCCTATTTACCTTTTTGCTTATAACATATAGGCCAGATGTCTGATTGGCCCACTGTCTGTCCTGTTAGAACCCATACGACAAGATGGTACTTTAGGTTACTTCTTATTGGGATTTTGTGGTAGTTGTGTTATTAAAAATATATTGAGGAGAAGAATATATAGAACTCAAACATACTAAGTGCAGGTATCATGTGGCCAACTGGAAAGTGAAGAGTGTCTTTATGTGGATCGACATTAGAGCGACCCTCCATGGATCGGAAACAGTGGAACTATCTATAGATCAAAAATGGAAATACCCTACGTGGATCGATATGAGAGTGATCCTATATGGATTGGGAAATGTAAAACCCTTTCTGGATTAGCACTAGGGAGACCCTTTGTGGATCAACAATAGCTTGACTCGATGTGGACAAGTCGTAGAGAGACCCATCAAGGATTAGTGGTAGAGTGAACCATTATGGATCAACAGTAAGAAAATCATTCTCAGATGAGTAGATGAGAAACTCAGTAGAATAATAGGATATATCTTATGACTAGTAATATTTATTCCAATTACCTATGTTTTATACATGGCGTGAGTTGTATTTTACTTTGTGACATGTGGTTGAGATCATGATTTTTTGTTTTTCCATGAGGAATTCTAGGATACCATCGGGGGTCTTAGGGCCCCAACTGAGTATTGTTATACACACCCATGCACGTTCTTCCCAAACATATTTTTGTGTCTTCTGCAGATGAAGGAAAACTTGAGTGAGACTTTCGAAACAATGACTATATGGTTCACATTGGTGATTGTTAGACATGTCGAGTGACTGTGATAATAGACAACAAGTTTTACATACTGTTTATGTAGGATCCTTATTGGAAAACCTCCAGAGCACATTTTTCCATTTTACGTTACATTAAAATGAGTTTAAATACTAGAACATTTTACTTTTTATTCACACATTTAATATCATCAAGTTCTAATTAGTGGTTTGATTTTGTAGGGTACCTAGTCTGTGTGTTTACATGTTTAATGGTAATGCCTTCCCTTTTGGGATATTCCTTTTTTGGGGCTAGTCACCAAACCCTGGAATATGGAAGATGAGATTGAGGTAGTCACGACATGGGCCTTGGCTGACCGGTTGTGAAAAAATGTTATCAGAGGGAGGTTGGTTCTACTAGAGGAACTAAGAGTCTGTATTTTCAGGGGATCAATAGCGTTAAATGTATTGAGTTCCGATTAAAATTTATGGAGTCCAGTGTTAGTGAGTTAGATAACATATCCATACACTAGGACATTGAGTTCCACTTTCTAACTCGATTCACAAAAATACTATTAGTGTGTGTTTTGAATTTTTTTTCTTTTGATATCTTTTTAGTCATCTAACCAGGTATAATTTATTGAATGTGGAGTATCTATTTCATTATATGACAACAACACATCGACAGCCAGCTTGGTTTCTAGTGAGATATCATGATGATGGGGCATCGAGTGATGAGGCGTCTGTGTAGGTCCCTATTAGTGTTATTTCACCTTCGGGCGGTGTACCAACAACACAACCACTCACAGTGTAGAAGTTTCCACCAATCCCACCAGTGGACCATGAACTCTAATTTAGTGTGTTTCACGAGTTCCAAGGGTAGAGGCCTCTGAGGTCAATATTGTTCCGCAGACAGTTGAGGAATAGCTGATGAATGTAGAACCATTTTTATGAATTATTGAGAAACTAGCAGACCATATGGTGATAATATAAACTTGTATCTTTTAGGGAACAACTGGAAAATAGTGGAGTATGATGCTCTCGACACATGAGGACACGACTCATTCTAGGATGGAATTCGTGATCCTCATCAGGGTATAGTTCGTTCCAGTGAGTTTACACTCAGTGATGATTTATAATCTACTGCACTTGATGTATGAAGGCCAAAAAGAGGATGAGTACTTGATGAGATTCACTTTCCTCTCTCACAACTCTGATGACACAGTTCGGTAACCTTTCTTCATGGCCGAATCCTTTGAGCAGGGAATCCAAAGGGAGATCAGAGTGTCGATGGTATTTCTCTACATCCTTATGCAAGATGGAGTTCATGAACTATAACTATTGGTGGAGGAATTCCGAAGCTGGTTGGGCATCGATGGTGAGATCCACTACCAGATGACTACCAATCAAGTCATCTGCAGTTGGCTGTAAGAATATGACATAGAAGACCATGTGGGCTAGACCTTACAGAGGGAGACACCAAGAAATAGGTTTGGATGTGTAGATCTCACAAAGAAGAGGAGTTCAAAAGAGGAGGAGGTTGTTCTAGTCATGCGACAGGAAGGGTCACATATTGCACAATTGGTTGACCCACCGTACTGATGTTCAACATTCTATTGAAGAAATGCCGAGGATGTGGTTTGAGCGAGGAGGTCCATAGGGTGGTGGAACTAGTAGTGGACCGGGCTATGTAATAGGCGGTGCGTGACTGTTTTAGGTATTACCACAAAAATCCCAAAGTTGTCCACCACGACCTTAGGGAGCTGCTGGATAAGGATAATATTAGCTTCAGGAGCTAGAGGATAATGACCAAAGAGCTCCAGAAATGATTCGAGGTACAATCTATGTCTACCCTAGCCTAGCTATAGTTATTAAAGACACATGTTCTTGTCACTCATTTATTTCCACTACTCTGGTTCGGAACCTGAAGATTCTAGTGTATCCATTGGCTCAATCCTTACGATTAGATACTCTTAAGGGAGATGATTTTATGATTACACACTGGTGCAGATAGTGTGAGTGTAGTCTAGGATGATTGATATTTGTCTGGGTTATCCAAGAAGAAACATCAAGTCCATATGATGTCATCTTGTGTATGAAATGGTTATCTACAATCCATGCTAAGATTGAGTGTTTTAGGTGCATATGTCTGGTGTGTCAATGAGAATGGGACTCTGTTTTACTTCACCTATGAGAAGGGAATCTTGGTATTATAGGATAGAAATTCATTGAGGAGGTTTCATCCAATAATTCCCTAGTTTTCTAGCATTACCCTCAGTTTTGTTGATGAGCGGACTCTAATCTATCTGGTAGTGGTGGAATAGTATTCTTATGTCTTTCATGAGGATGTTTCAGGACTTCCTCTTCATAGTGATGTAGACTTATACATCGACATATACCCCGGGAAGACCCTGATACATACACCTTCATATCAGATGGCTCCCATGGAGCATCATGAGGTGGTGGTACAGTTGGAGGACGTTCATAGGAATTGGTTTTATAGCACATTGTTTCCCCATGGGTAGCCTCATTTTTGTTCCAATAAGGGAGATGTGAGTTTAAGGCATTGCATGGACTATTGAAGCTGGAACCGGGTGACTGTGAAGAACTTGTATCCAATAATGTGGATTGATAATCGCTTCAAACATTGTAATTGACCTTTGTCTTCATTGAAAATATATTGGTGTAATCAATATAAGAGGAGGTGTAAGCCACACATCTACAAATAGTAATCGATAAACACTGAGAGAACCAACTATATGATAAGCTCTCAAAGTTCCAGTTCTAGAAAATGTATGTCCACATTCTGGGACACGTCATCTAGGAGGATGGAGTTGTAGATGATCCAGAGAATGTATAGTAAATGATTTCATGGGAACCACCTAGTAGCAAGACTGGGGTGCAAAGTTTCATGGGGTTGTATAGGTACTACTATTTATTTGTACCCGTCTCTTCTAGAGTAACAACACCCTTATCATATTTGACATAGAAGGGAAAACATTTTAAATGGACAAATATATGAAATCAGATATTCCAGGAGCTGAGAAAGAGGATGAAAAGAACCCCTTCCAGGGGATACTAGAAGAAGCTGTTGGGTATTTAGTATGTTGTGATGCATCAGGGACCAGACTGGGATGCATCCTCATGCAGGACCGGTCAGTGATCACATACATCTCATGATAGCTAAGGAAACATGAGAAAAACTATGTTACCCATGAACATGATTTAGAAATAATGGTAGATTCATTGAAGATGTGACGACACAACTTTATTGGTTAATGGGTTAATATATACTCCAATAACAAGATTAACAATTGCATATTTTCATATAAGGACCTAGACATGAGAAAATAGTGATGGATGGATAGCCTTTGTGAATGAGTTTGAGATATTTAAATCTTGTGGTAAGGGGAACGTAGTGTACGATGTATTCAGTAGGATGTCAGGTCTACAGATGCAGACTGAGGAAACATACCAGCTAGCCATGTTGCATATATCTTTCTTGAATAGAGATGGAGGGACATAACTGAATTCTATAACTGTCACTCACAAACTCTTTCAATGAGTTTGGGAGATACAACAAGGTGATGCTTATTACGAGGCATGACATGCTCAGATATCCTCTGGAAGAGCTTGTCAGGGATTTCTTATAGGTGCGGGGAACATCCTTTTTTTAGAGTATGCACAGTGTTACCAGTGACATAATGAGAGGAGGTGTTGAGGGAGTTCCATACATCCCCATTGGTGGTACATACTGGAGTGGCGATGTTGTAGAAGGATCTCTGATGTCAGTACTTTTGTCCAACGATGAAGAAAGTAGTGGCCGATTTCATTTGATGATGCCTCACATGCCATCCATTGTTGTCTGGTCACCGGTTTCCATCTGGATTAACATAACCACTCATTTTACAAGAGTTGAAATGGGATGGTATCTCGATGGACATCATGACGGGGTTACCACGTACATCTAGATCCAAGAATCTCTCTAAGTGATTGTTGAATGACTAACCTTGTCAGATCATTTTCTACCCATCTGAGAGTAGGGATCAGTAGAGGGATGTGGAAACCTCTATATCCAAGCGATTGTAAGACATCATAGGATACCATTGACGATAATTTCTGGTCAAGATGGTAGTTTTACATCCACATTGTAGAAGGTATTAAAGGAGTCTTTTGAGGATTATCTATGCTTGAGGACCTCATTTCACCCTCACACGATTAGTCTTATGGATCATACCATACAAAAACATGATGGAATGCTTCATGCTTGTGTCCTCGATTTTGGATGTAGTGTGTAGGACCACCTGGAACTAGTGAAGTTTTCACACCAAATTATCTATCACTCCAAAATCGGCATGCCACCATATGAGGCCTTTTACAGTTGACCATATAGATCACCTCTATGATAGACATACCCATGAGAGTTTGCACTTATGCATCCATAGATGGTAAGAGCTACCCCTGAGAAGGTGAAATTCATCCTGTAGTTGATGAAGACAACATAGATAAGGATGAAATCTTATAACCACAGCAGACATAGACCCTTGTATTTTTGGGAGGGTAGTCATATTTTCCATCGGTTCTCACCCTGACGAGGATTGCAAAGATTTTCTCCAGGTGGCAAGATAATTCTAATATTTATTAGACCATCCTAGATCATTAATTGAGATGAATATTTGGTGTACCGACTAGATCTTGTCCCACAGATGCACCATGTTCATAATGTTTTCCACATGTCGCAACTGAGAAGATATGTGCATGATCCATCACACATCGTCGAATGGGGCGGCCTGGACATTGATGATGGGGAGACGTCTTTGGAGATCCTAATAGAGATAGAGGAATGATGGGAGTGGGTCATATGGGGGTGGTCAATTCCTTTGGTGGACATTTGGTGGCATCAGGACAGTCTCCCGGAGAGCACATGGGAGTGGGAGGCTCAGATTCATGCTCAATACCCCCATATATTTGTTTTGTTTTGTTTTTTTCAATCAGATAAATAAATCCCAATGTTGTGAAGATGGTAAATACCTAAAAATTCCGTATACATATTTTTACATATATAGAATTATTTAGAGACTGTGAAATTTGATGGAATGTTATTCTGAGGCCTGGATAGCTCGTAAATAAAATTTGAACCTTTTTTGAGGTATAGTAGGTAAACATGGGATCATGTTGTTATATCTTTTGAATATGTTCTTGGATTGAAATTTTGAGGGAACCGTAGAATTCGGCATGTCATAATTTTCTTGGGAGAATAATTTCTTCGACTGGAAAGGGCATACCAAAATTATATATTTTAGAATTTTCCAAAAAAAATCTTTCTGTTATTTTATACTTTTTCCAAACATTGAGGGACGGTTGGCAGGTGCACAATAAAAAGATGGTCATTAAGTGAGAGTCATTAATTGACATGTTACTTACTTTGTTTAACATCAATGCATGTATTTATAATAGGTTCATTAATTATGATTCATTATGGAACTGCAATAATGATCATAATGTGGGAATTATTTATTTTATTAGTGAAACCATTGTATAAAGAATTACAAAACCACAAGAGAAATATATATTGAAATGCTGATGATGTAACCCTCCAAAGACGAATGGATATCAATCAATGACTATTGGATAACTCAAACTACACATCGACGGAGAACGACAAATGACATCGAACATGGATTATTTAATTCAACCACAATAAGCTCCACCCAATATATAGGATTTATATGTTTTATATCCCTTTATCACCTTTGTTGAATAATATGAAAAATATTGATCAACTGAATAACAGGTTGATCCACAATTCAATGATAATTGTGGGAGGTTGTCGCAGGGTTACACTTTGGGGTTTTTCATAATTAGAAAATGATTATTATTGCACAATATGATTAAACGATAATAAAAAGGCTGAAAGAGAATCTGAACAAGGAACATAACCTCCTACTCTCTTTAGTTTTATTTGTTCATCATGGGAGACTGAGCAACAAGACTGTAAAGTGAATCCACGGGGATTTTAGTTAAGGCGGTGACCCGAGAGGTATATAAGAGGAGGCGGGAAGGAAAATAGTCCACTAGATTATCTATAGTGGCCCACAGATGGTGTCACCGACGTGGAACCACCTATGCTGTGATGCCTTTGATCAGTGGTGTCAGCCGTCCCATGTAGGATATTTGGAGCTAGCTATGCCCATTGGTATTTTGGTGGCATATGGACGCGGCATGACGACCGAGAGACAGGGAAGGCACTGCACCGACACGCCGCATGGTAGATGGAGCAGCTTTCTCATGCCTCTCTATGGGAACACAATGATATGTTCATGCCACCCATTTCGGAATAAAGCATGGCACCTCGCTGACACTGCCAGTTGCAGAAAACCGGACGCCCTACGCCAGGATTGGCGTGATCAGCCCGCATCCAGGCAGGCCAACTTTTCCTAGCAGGAGGGACCCGCCAGCTGGTCCTAAACCGAAAGCTGAGATAAAACCTTCAGCAAGGCAAGACCCACTAGCTAGACTAAACTCGCCGGCCCAACGAGGCGGCTGGGTAGGGCCCCTATAAGACCTGGACCCGACCGTCCCCATTTTACTAAATCTAACGTAACTCGCAAACCGGGCATCCGATTGACGCACAACCTTCGGAATGAAATCCCTTGTAATGAGGTGATCATTTTGAGATACTCCACTTGGATTCTGAAAAAATTTATAGTATGTTTGGGTTGTATCATATTAAAATCCAACCAAACCCTATTTACCATTTTTTCTTATAACATATAGACCAAGCATATGATTGTTGCTCTGTCTATCACATTGGTACCCTTACGACAAGATGGTCTTGTGGGTTACTTCATCGTGGGTCATTGTGGTGTTTTTGGTACAACTGATATCTTAAGGTGTAGAATCTATATAAATATAACTTACTAAGTGAGGGAATCATCTTCCAAGATGTCATGTGAAGACCAACCCTTCGTGTATCAGCATGAGAGCGGCCATCCATGGATTGACAATGTTGGGACCCTTCATGGATCATAATGAGAGAGACCCTCTGTGGATCAACAGTAGTGTGACCTATGTGGATCAGTTGTAGTGTAACCCTTTGTGGATCAACATGAGGGAGAACCGACCTAGACCGGCTGTAGAGCGACCCATCAAGGATCATAGGTGGAGTGACCTTTTTTGGATAAACAAAATAGGAACCATTCTCAGATCATTATATGTGATACTCAACAGAATTAAAAGGGATTGATTAAGAGTAATCATCTTTATTCATGTTATCTATGATTTATACCGGGAATGAGATGTATTTTACATTGTTCCTTGGGTTTGAGATCATGCTTTGTGGTTTTTTCTTAAGGAATTCTGAGATACCTTCAAGGGTCTTTGGGTCCCTATTTGGTATTTTCATACTCACCCCTACATGGGCTTCAATCGCAACATGTTGTGTATTTTTCTAATGACATAAAATTGACTGAGACATGGTGTAACACCCCATGATTTCATAGTATGTTAGTTAATCAAAGTAATTCAATAACTTACACTACATGCACCATCGAGTTCAAGCGCCCCATGACATACCAATCTAGCCGTTCAAAAGCAGTTATGAATAGTTTTTACTGAATTATGGGCTTTATATAACCCTTATAATTTTAGAATCCATATTATGAGTTTCATAGAAATCTTTTCAGGACAACTTCATTTTTTTCATATAAATGAAGTATTTGTCAAAAATTGAAATTTTACCACCTTTTAATGGAGAACCCTTTTTAAATCGAATATTTGAAACTTTAATATATTAAATTTGACAAAATAAACATCGTCACTGGGATGGGGGCATAATAATTTAGTTTTAATAAATTTTTTTTGTTTTTCTGATAATTTTTATATTTGGTTGAATAGTTAAAAATAATATATTTTAACTGAAAACAACATTTTTAATCAAAATAATTTATAGTGTTCAACTATACATATGAATAGTTTCGATGTATAATTGGATAATATTTATACCATTTAATCCAATTATTGTCATTGGATGTAATTTCACTTTTAAATTGGACATAAACAAATGCCAATCTTTTGGAAGTTATTATTTCTTAAAAACACCTTTTCTGTTTTGACAAAGGGAACTAATTTTAAATTAAGTTATGCCACTTTAGTGTTTTGAATGTATAAAAATGGATTCCATATTTTGAATTCGGAGGTCCAAATTATTTAAATAGATAACTTTTATTTTTAGACATTAAAAACATTTACTTAAGTTAATATTTTATTTACCGTGGTTAAAAGGGTAAATCCGGTAAATAAGGTTAAAAATAATATTATAATAATAAACAATTACCTTTACACTTTTCCTAACATTTTTTTATGATTTACATTTGACCATGTGACTCCTTGGGTCAATTTTGGGACCCCATTGAGCCACTTTGAAATGATAATTTCATTATATATTAAATAATTTATTGTATAGACATAAATAAAAACAGAAAATATATTTTAGTAAATCAATTTTTATATGAGATAATATAATTGAAATATTCCACTATAAATATTCATTATAGATATAAAAGGATTTAATACCTCATTATATTTTATATATAATTTTAATACATAAAATAAATATATTTATTTATGACGCAATGATGATGCAATATATTCCTCATTAATGAAAGAATCAAATAAATGGTATTATAGATGTTAAAATAAATTTAATTTAAAAGTTTTGATGTCATCCAAGAATTTTATAAGTTAATGTGACATCTTATGATTTATTAGATAAATTTATTTCTAAGTAATAATGTAGATATGAATTTATAAAAAAAATACCAAATAGTGACAAAATTGACATAAAAGAGTTTTTAAAACAAATATTATATTATTAATTGATATTCTATTCTTAAAAATATAATGTTAAGACAAAGGACATATATAATGATAGGTATATCATTAATTAACCACTTTGGGGTATCTTGGAAGTATATTGTATGTTTCTGAACAATATAATATAAAAATACAAAGAGATAAGTTAAATGTCAAACTATTTATCTAAGAGTTAAACCTAAAAGATAAAGTTAATATAGTGACTCAAACCTGTCTAAAACATATTGGGTGAGTTTTTTTCGACCCATAACCACCTTATCATTTAAATAATCCATTTTGGATCCATTAGAATCCAAAAATAATTTTATTATAAAATAATATTTCTAGCTTTTCCTATGGTTCCCCTCACCCCTCTTATAAAAGGGCATCCCCCTTCTCTCTAATTAACACATTCAAAGACTTTTGGAATGGAAAACCTCTTCCCAAATACGGTCAACTATCCTCCATTAATCCTAGAGGACCTACATTAGTCATAAAGCCAACCTAATGAGCTCTTTTGATCAAATCAAAAGAAAGATCTCGATAAAGAGGTAAATATTTCATCACCTCTTACAAGTTCCATTCTTCTTCAACTTCCTTTTTCTTAGTTATTTCCATTATACAATAGTAACTCCAATATATTCTATATACTGTGCTATTATTATAAATATTGTACAATTGAACTCATTATTTTATCCATCCTTTGAATGACATTTCACCCTACGTGCATATGTACGGCCTACCGTCTCTACGTCGTGGTGTAATTGTTATTCAATACATTATTACTTGGATGGTTATAATAATGATGGGTAATTGATGTAAATAATAAATATAACATGATAATGATTCTGCATATATGATATACAATCCAATTATATATTATTTTAATATCAAAATAATTATATTCTCGCTCGTGCGTATGTACGGATTACCGTATCCACGAACGCAATGAGATTTATTCCCCATCGTATCCAGTCAAGACTAAATTTAATTTGATGATTAAAAATAATGTTTATAGATATTATAAAATTATGGATATGATTATAATACATCCCATCCAAAATAAATATGACACACATAACAATTAATATAAAGGAAACGAATGCATTAACACCTAAAACGACGATAATACGAAGATATTGTTAACAAAGAAATGTTAAAAGATCATATGTGATATCACATTAATGTGTATGATTATTTTATAATTTAATAAATATTATTTCACCATTATACAGGAGGTAATCCTACCCTTGACAAAGGAAAAAGTACCATGTAAGGGGCTTCTCATCTCACTTTTTATTCCATGAGGTTTCCATTGTTCACTACTTATTTATTGCACGTGGTTTGTTTACTGCCCATGATTGTATTCATTGTGTAATATACATTAATTTATGTATATTTACATCATAATTTTCTGATCCTTCTTAAATGGTTGTTTGTTTTATATGTTAAAAAATCTATAAGAAAAATTTGAAATTTCAATTTACACTCATTCGTCTTTACGCATACATCATTGATTATTTTAATCCACAATTATCTGTGGAATCACTATTCATTTTCCTATATCATAATTTCCACTTCCCTTTCCATGGATATACATTTTATACACATATTAATTGCATTGATAAATTCTCATGTCATCGATATGAACTTTATAAGAGTAATTTTATCTCAATCTCCATTTGACGAGTTCAATATCCAATTCATTGGTGTTGTTTTTAGAAAAATATATGTGAATTTCCTCTGACTGATTTACACTGAATATCCAATAATTTTGAATGTATTTTTAGTTTTCACACATAATAATGTCATTGATTTATCCTTAACCTAAGGATATCATCTTTATATTATATTTCATCTCAATGTAAATTCCATTGGGACTTCTTTGTTGTTATACACCAAATAACATTTATACGGTGCATATAATGTACTTTGACATAGTATATCATGAATCCCTTTATTCTCATGATATTATAAATATTTTATTACAAAAATTATTTGTCATCAAGTGTCTCAATTTTTGTTAGTAACTTTAACTAAAATATCATTTTAAATGTTGCAATGATTTATTATTTTAAATCATTCGCATTAATGTCAATTTTTTAAAAATATTTTTTATGATATAATTATATGGACATTATATTTATAAAATTAAAACTCATTTTAAAAGTTTAAATGTGTTATGGGACACTTTGATTCAAAAATAAAATTTTAAATGGATTCATGACAAATAGTGTGACTTTTAAATGTTTTCATGAAAAGACTAATATTTCTATCAAATAGTTTTGATGATTATTTTCATCTATGTAAATATCCATCATTCTTCTCGATTGAGGTTAATTTGTAACAATACAATCTTCCATGTTGTATTGAATGTGTTATGATTGAATCTGGATGTGTTATTTTTATACCATTCATGGTTTGTGGATAAATTATTGACATTTCGTATGATTGTTTCAATATGAATGTTTCGTTATGTTTCAAAATTTTCATATGAGGAATGCATTGGACTTAGAAAGTGACGGGTAGAGCCCACTATAGCTATTCAATGCATCGGTAGGTCTCATGAGACTAAATAGTGTCTTGGCACAAGGCCTTGACAAAATCTTATTTGTAGTCATGGCACAAGGCCTTGACTATGTGGTTATGATAGTATGAAATTATGCATTCCATCATTATGAAAGTGGTTATTGATATTGCATGTGATTATTCATCTAGTTGAATGTCCATGTGAATAAGTAAATGATATTAATTCATTTTATTTTTTCTATATTATGTTTAAGTTCAAGTTTAAAATGCTTTTGTTTTAGTTATAAGTTGCATTAAATGTTAATGATTATTTATGAAATTTTCGGCTATATTGTTATCCTTACTGCGCATCTGAGCTCACCCCTTTCTATTTTTTATTTTTCCATGGATATGAATAAGTATTTTGTGACTGAACTACAGGGACAGTCTGAGGGGATATGATTGTGGACTATGGATACTATGTTGTTGTAGTTTTTCACTTTATCATGTAATATAAGACATATAATGTATCTAATGTTTCCAAGGCTACTGAACTAATCGATCTTTAGAGACATGATCATTTTTTATCATGCCAATGATACGTAATAATGCACTGACTCTGTGGAACTTGGGTTTGGGCGTTACTGTTTCTATCAACAGAACATGAGTACAAACCATGGAAACTAGATTTTGATAAACTATGATTATAGAACATAGCCCTAATATAGTCTTCGAGGATTAGTATAGAAGAACTTTCTAAAATTTTGGATTATAGAGATTTTGTGAGTTTTACAAGCAATACGTCATAGTCTGGATAAGAGCAGCTAGAGGCGGCTCTGGCACAGATGTACCTAAGGGTAAAACCCAAAAACACCACTTTTAGCTAGACTCGAACAGGAACTGGTGCACGACAATGGGCCTTACTGCACTATGGGTTATGACACTCCTTGGGGATATGCTTAGGATAATTTATATTTTCATTACAAACCGATTTAATTTATTTTAATATAAGATGAGAATAAATGACCTTGGTTAATCCTAAAATGTTCAAAATTGAATGTATGGTTTCATGATCTTCTCTAAATGATTTTATGACTATTTTAACTCACACAATGATTTTTGGATTTAGTCAATGTCTGGATTCCAAGGAAGACATAGTAACTTTGAGAATGATGTACATGGTGGGAACAATGGTGTAAATGAGCGAAAAAAGTGAATGTTGTTTGGCGTAAAAGATATCGTGTTCAAGTCAAATTATTTTTCCAAAAATATTCTCAACAACATATATATTAAACAACTCCCGGACTTAAAAAAGAAGAGAAAGGTGACGAATAATAAGATCTCCAATAGTGGAGACCATGCAGAAAATAATCCTCAATATTCATTATATATGAAATGTGGAACGAGACACCTAGGAAAGTGTCTCAATAAAACAAAAAATGCTTTACGTGTGGGAAAGAAAAACATAAAGTGAATAATTTCCGAGGAAAAATTAAGAGTAATATGGAAGAAAATAAAAATAGTCCCAAGAATCCATTTATAGTCATTTGCTGTAAATGTAGGGGACCTGGCCATTACCCGATTTAATTACTTATTCTATAGGATATTTTCTTGGTCAAAGAAGAAGATGTGTGGAAATAAATGGATGGAGAAATGATTAAAATTATTAGTGCTCCTTGTTGATGGGATTACATTGGAATAATTTTCTCTTGAATTTGTAAACCTGTTGTTTGTCATGTGAAAATAATATTTGAGGAATATTATCTTTTCTCTTGTGGATATAGTTATAAATAACCATTTGTTTTTATATGATCATTGGGTTTGAGGCAATTACAAGTTCTTATATTTTTGGAAAAAATTCCATGTATAAGATAACATTTTTGGTTAATTTATGTTATGGTAATTTTGAAGAATTTATGTCATTTTGGTAATGATATAAAATATTGTTTTTGAAAAAGGACTACAAACAAACCATGTGACAACCCATTGTGTCAGACAAAGCTGTGGAAATCAGACCCACAAACAGGGTGCGGTTGGGATTTATCACCTACCACTGGACTCCGTGAAGCCCCTAGTTGGTGTGAATAATTATTTTTTAGTTAAATGATTTAATTGATCACTAATAAGTTGATTTGGAATCTTACGTCTTGTCAAATGAATTCTCTTATAATAGGAAAATAATTTGGCTATTAAGTGATAAAAGTTATTTTGGAAGAAGTTCGCTTTGTTGGGAACACTATATTATTAATGTAATATAGGGTACTATGGGATTTCATTTTAGGAGAAATGGTGTATTTTTATCTATGTTTTTATTGTGGATTTTTAGTGATTTTAATTATTTATAGAAATGATTAACCTATAATAGAGAATTTGAGATTAGGTTATTTACTTTTGTGAATGTGACTTTAAGATTAGTTGATCTCATTTGGAGATACAATTTAATGTCGAATACTATATAACCAAATTCTTCCATTTTTGGGGTTTAAATATTAGATTGGATTATACTGAAGGATTTTAAGGAAAACATTTTATTGAATGGTATTTATTAATCTTTGGGGTATTGTTGTCTTTATTTTAGAAATTTAGATTAGTGTTTCTTTCTCTAAAAGAATATCCTTTTGGGGGATCATCAGAACATGTACAAACTATTTTGGTTATGATTAATCTCTAAATAAAAGGTAAGTATATAGTTTATCTTTTGTGGATCATGTTATTATCTATATGATTAGTCTATCTCTTTCGGTGTGACCAAGTCTTCATGATTAATCATCTTTTAAAAAAATGAGTAAGTGGTAGAAATTTATTAAAGAATGAAACTCTACATTAAAAGTGAGTAAATATATTTTTTTTCATAGTAAATCCCATAAATAAATTCCTCATCTTTATGAAATGTAACTTAAAACAAATTAAATGTGTTCTGTTTATTTTTACTACTTGGAAACTAATGACGGTTTATCCCATCACAAGTTTGTGGTTTTCATGTTGTTAACTTTCTCTTGATCATATTTCCTATCCTTCCCCATCAGAACATGAAAATTATTTTATCTTCCATATCCATTTTTTCCTACATGGAATCCACGTATGTGTTATCTTGGGTGACCTTTATAGTTCTCTTTATTTATATTAAAGTGATAGTTTTATTGACTCTTTTTCTGATGTGGGAATTTCTATTATATTCTGAAGCCAAATTTTAAAAATTTTGAGGACACAATTTTTTGATGGAGGGAATAATGTAACAACCCAAGATTTCATAGTACGTTATTTCTTTAATGAAATTCAATAACATAAACTACACACAACATCGAGTTCAAGCGCACCACGATATACCAAACTTTCCGTTCAAAAGCAGTTATGAATAGTATTAACAGAATTTTGAACATAATATAAAAATTATAATTTTAAAATCCATATTATGAGTTTCTTAGACATAATATAAGGACATCTTAATTTTTTTTCAAATAATAGATGTATTTTTCAATAAAATGCAATTTTAACGCCTTTTAATGGTGAAGCATTTTTAAATCCATTATTTGAAATTTTTATATATTCAATTTCAAAAACAATAAACTTCTACATTGGGATAGGGACATAAGAATTTATTTGCAATAAATTTTTGGAGTTTTTTCTGATAACTTTCATATTTGTGTGAATAGTGAAAATTAATATATTTTAACTGAAAACAAATTTTTTAATACAAATAAGTTATAGTGTTAAACTATATATATGAATGGTTTTGATGTGTAATTAGATTATATTTTTACCATTTAATCCATTTTTGGTCATTAGAAGTAATTTCACTTTGAAATTGGACATAAACAAATGTCAATATTTTTGTAGTATTTATTTCATAAAAAGACGCTTTTTTGACAATGACAACTAATTTTCAATTAATTTCATCCACTTCTGGGTTTTGAATTTAGAAAAATTGATTCCATATTTGAAATCAGGTGCTCCAAATAGTGTAAATATTTAACTTTTATTTTTATACATTAGGAATATTTACTTTAGTAAATATTTTATTTACCATTGTTAAAAGGGTAAATCCAGTAAATATGTTTAAAAAATAATTTTATTATAATACAAAATTTCCTTACCACTTTTCCTAACCTTATATGATGAGTCCTGTCATCCCATGAGAATCTATTGGTCAATTTTGGTACCCCATAGAGACACTTGGATATGATAATGACACTATATATTAAATAATTTAAAGTAGAGACAAAAATAACAAAAGAAAATATCTTTTAGTAAATCAATTTTTATATGAAGTTATATACATTATCTAGTTTACTATAAAGAGTCATTAGAAATCTAAGAAAATTTACTCCCTCGGGATATTTTAATTATAATTTTCATATATAAAATATATTTATTTATTTATGACACAATGATGATGCAGTATTTTCCTCATTAATGAATGAATCTAATAAATGGTATTATATATGTTAAAATAAATATAATTTGAAATTTTTCTTCCATAAAAAATTTTATAAGTTATTGTGACATTTTAGGATTGATTATATGAATTGTTTTTAATTAATAATGTATTTATGAATTTAGAAAAAGCAAAATACCAAATAGTGTCAAAATTGACATAAAAGCGTTTTTAAAATAAATTTTATATTATTAATTAATATTTAATTAATAAAAATATAAGGTTATGGAAGAGGACATATATAATGATTTCTGTTTCAATAATGAACCACTTGGGGTTCACTTGGAAGTATATAGTATTTTTGTTAACTATACAATATAAAAATACAAATAGACATGGTAAATTTCAAACTATTTAACTAAGAGTTAAATCTATAAGATAAAGTTAATATAGTGACCCAAACCTGTCTAAAACATATTGGTTGAGTGGTTTTAGACCCATACCAACCTTAGACATTAAATAATCTACATTGGAGCTATTATAATCCGAAAATGATTTTATTATAAAATAATGTATCTAGCTTTTCCTAAGGTGCCCCTCACCACTATTATAAAAGGGAACTCCCCATTCTCTCTATTTCACAAATTCCTAGCCTTTGGATCAGCCACAATCTACCAAAATACCCTCTCAAATAACCTAAATTTATCCTAGAGGCCCTAATTTGGTCATTAATTCAACCTAAGGAGCCTTTTTGATCAAATCAAAAGAAAGAACCCGAAAAATAGGTAAATATTTCATCACCTCTTCCATGTTCCTTTCTTCTTCCACTTCCTACTTATTTGTTGTTTCCATTATAAAATAATAACTCTAGTATCTTCTATATATTGTGATGTTATTATAAACATTGTGCAACCAAATTCATTATTCAATCCATCCTTTGAATGACATGTCACTATATGTGCGTACGTACGGCTTACTGTCTCCAGATCGTGGCCTAATTGTAATTCAATACATTATTATTTGGATTGGTATAATAATGATGTTTAATTAATTTAAATAATAAATATAACATGATAATTAATATTCATATATGATATAACATCCAATTATATATTATTTTAATATCAAAAGAATGATATTGTCACTCGTGAAAATATACGGATTACCATCTCCATAAACACGATGAGATTCATTCCCCATCATATCCATTCAAGAATAAATTTCATTTTATGATTTAAAATTAGGTTTAGAGACATGATATAATTCTTCATATTAATATGATATATCCCATCCATAACAAATATGACTCACATAAAAATAATATAAAGGAAAATGAATCTGTTATCACCCGAAACAATGATAATACGATCATATTGTTAACAAAGCATTGTTAAAAGATCATATATGATATCATATTAATGTATATGATTTTTTTATAATTAAATAACAATTATTTAACTATTTACAGGATGTTAACCTATCCTCAACCAATGAAAAAGTACAATGTAAGTGGTTTCTTATCTCACTTGTAATTCAGTGTGATTTCCATTATACACCACTTATTTATTGCATGTGGTGTGTGTACTGCCCACGATTTTATTAATTGTGTAATATAAATAAATTTATGGATATTTACATCATCATTTTATGATCCATATTTCATGGGTTTATTTTTCGTAAGTTACCAAATTGATAAGTGAATTTGAAATTTCAATTTCCACTTATTCGACTTTATGCATACTTCATTGATTATTTTACTCCAAGATTCTGTGTGGAATCAATATTCATTTTATTATGTCATAATTTCCACTCCCCTTTCCATGGATATACTTTTGATAATCATAGTCACTCAATTTATAAATTTTCAGGTCATCGATATGAATGTGATAAGTGTAATTTTAACTCATTCCCCATTTGTTGAGTTAAATATCCAATTCATTGGTGTTGTTTTTACAAAATTATGTGTGAATTTCCTCCAATTTATTTACACTGAATATCCAATAATATTGAGTGAATTTATATTTTTCACAAATAATTATGTTGTTGATTTATCCTTAACCTATGGATACGGTGTTTATAAGATATTTCTTCTCATTTTACATTCCATTGAGACATCATTGTTGTTATACACCAAATCACTTTTATATGGTGTATGTAATGTACTATGAAATAGTATATCATGAATCCCATTATTCTTAACATATTATAAGGTCTTTATTACCTCAAATATATGTATTCAAGTGTCTCTCTTTTGGTTAGGAACACTAACTGAAAAATCATTTTAAATGTATTAAATATTTATTTTTATAAATCTTTCTTATTAATATCCATGTTTTAAAAATGGTATTAATGATTTATTTATTGACATTAATGTTTTAAAATTAAAACTCCATTTCAATGTTTCAAATTGTTATGGGACACTTTGATTAAAAAATCTATTTTTAAATGGATTTTGGAAAAATAATGTGACTTTTAAATGTTTTCATGAAAATGGGGATATTTCTCTCAAATAGTTTTGATGATTATTTTCATCTATGTCAATATCCTTCATTATTCTCAACAGATTTTAATATGTTACAATACAACCTTACATATTGTATTGAATGATTTATGAATGACTCTGGATGTGTTATTTTTATACCATTCATGGTTTGTGGATAAAGTATTGATATTTCGTATGCTAGTTTCAATACAAATGTTTATATTATGTTTCACAATTTTCATATGAGTAATGAAATGGTAATAGTATGTGATGGGTGATGCCTGCAGTAGCTCCTCGATGCATCGATAGGTCTCACGAGACAAAATAGTGTATTGGCATAAGGCCTTGACAAAATCTTATTTCTAGTCTTGGAACAAGGCCTTGAATTTGAGGTTATGATAGTATGACATTATTCATTCCATCATTATGAAAGTGATTATTAATATTTCATGTGATTATTCATCTAGTATAATGTCCATGTAAATAAGTAAATGACGTTATTTCATTTTATTTTTGGCATATTTTGCTGATGTTAATGTTCAAAAGGATTTTGTTTTAGTTATACATTTCCTTAAATGTTTATGATTATTTATGGAAGTTTTCGATATATTTTTATCCTTACTGAGCATCTGAGCTCACCCCTTTCTATGTATTATTATTCCTAGGATGTGAAGAAGTATTTTATGACTGACCTGCACGGATATTCTGAGGGGATATGAGTGTGGAATATGGATAATAAGTTGTTGTAATTTTTCACTTTATCATGTAATGTATGACTTATGAATGTATCTAGTGTTTCCAAGGATATTAAACAAATCGGTCTTTCAAGAAATGATATTTTTTTGATCATGACAATGATAAGTAATAATGCACCGACTTTGGGTAACTGGGTTAGGGAGTTACACATGGGGAGCCAAAAAAAGATAGTTCATAGAGGGGATTTATTGATGTGGTGAGAGACAGTGACGTTATTCGATGAGATATACATAGTATTTAGGTAGGATCCTTGGTGGATGACCTATAGAGAACATTTTTTCCCATTCTTTTTCTTTTTTTAGTTGGGATTGTATAGTGGTTATTTTTTACTTTTAGTAGACACTTTTACTATTATAATTTCTACTTTGTGGTTCTCTTTTGTGGTGTATCTACTCTAGGTGTGTATATGTTTAAATGAAATGCCTTCCCTTTTTGGATATTCCTTTTCTTTTCTAGTTGGAAACACCTGTTCAATAGAAGGCGGGCATGAGGTAGTGATTTCACGTTTCCTGGGAGAAGAGTTGTGATAGTGTATCCAATTTGATGGAATACATTCAAGTTGTAGATAATAACAATAAAATAAAAAATATAAATATATTTAGAGTAATTTTATTCTTATATAATCATTTATTTATAATAATTTAAGTGTTATGATAATGAAATTAAAAAACCATGATCATCGAATAGGGTTACCTCTTTTCCAAGTATCTTCTTTTGATTTCCACTAAAATGACTCCCTTTGACTCCATTATTCAAAAATTAAATATTACAGAATTATTGGATGGACATATGATTTTAATTTGTGAATGGGTAGGATGATACAAGGACAATGATAGGTTTAATTGGAGGAGAAGGGAAGGAGTCCTTTTATAACTTTGGAAACAAATGTTTGGGTATTCTTAAGAATATTTTAGAGCTCTGGTATTTTGGTTGTTCCCCAAGGGTCCAAAATAGACCATTTTAGATACATAATGGTATAATGTATGAATTATTTCCTAATATCAATTTTTATCCATATGAATGGTAATTTTTAATCCTTCTATTATTATATTAACAATAATTAAATTTAATTAAACTAACTCTTCTTGTTAGTAAAAAAAAATTTCCATTCATGTAATTAAAAATTATTCTCATTCCAAAGATGGAGTAAACATTCAGAAATTAAAATCATATAAGTGGTATAAATTAATTTAATTTTAATCCCAGCAAAGGGGGGATGAATTTGGGTTTTTAATAAAAACAATTATAAAGTTTGAAATGTATTTTTATCCAAATTTATTAAGATATATATTCTAATGAAATAAAATGAAAAATATTATACAAAATTATAATAATTATACATTAAAAGAATAAAATATATTTTTTTACTCTATAAATTATTTATATGTAAAAGGTATATTTAAATTTAAATACTATTTCATTCAGTATTTAAAAAAAATCAAATTTCTAAAAAAACACTAAAATTTATACCAATGTAAATTATTACATTCCACTATAATTTGTTTTTTGTTTTATAAATAAAAATTATAAAAATACAAAAAATTATTTTAAAGCTATGTATAAAATTAAATGGTGGTCGAGATACCTTGTAATATTATACACCCTGTTATGATTATTATTAAATTTGTTATTTTTAAAAACATATCAAAATTATTGGATGAAATTCAAAACAAATTATTAAATATATAACATATAAATTTTATTAATAGCATTCACTAATACCTATTTCATTATATTATTATGATACAACACTATTATGGTCATAATATATTTTCATAAGAAAAAATGAATTATATTAAATTTTAATTTTTTACATTTATAATTATTTGACAATGAATGAATTAATTTTATAGTTAAGTGCTAATCCTGATTTCATAATCTAGTTAATCTTATACATTCACTACATTATTATGGATTGGGAACAATTTTTATAAATATATAATTTTAATATAAATTTTTTCGGTATGTCTTATCCTTGCGTGTAACACAAGATAACATTCAAACTCAGAATTACATGGAATTAAAGGAAGACATGATGTTGTGTAAAATGAAAGAAAAATAATAAATTGCATGTAATACCTATTTTAAATGATTATAAATAAATTTTAAACATGGTATTTCTTAAAATAACATGTTATTACATCCTAACCTAATGAAAATTATTCTCCCTCTTGAATTTCATTATGAATATATGAGGAATATCATTTTAATATTTTATTTATTGAAACCCACATCATGAAAATGTATAATAAATCCTATAATTAAAAATGGAAGGTGAGAGACATAATTGTAACCAAAATTTACAAATAACAAGCATTCAACAGAGGTTAACATTGGTGGGAATATTGTAATGGAGTAAATTATTATACAGAGTGATTGAGGACATTAGGAATAAAAAAACTTAATAATCAATGGGATATTAAGGAAATTAAAAAATTATTATGTGATGATTAAAATATGATTGATTTATCAGAATTGAAGGTACTGGGATAATATTTTATTTCAATATTTTTTTCATATGGTTAAATAATTATCTCACTATATAGAGAAAGAGAAACTGAAAAACAAAAAAAATTAATTAATCAGTATAATTTCGTCCAATAATTAATTTCCACCAAATGCTCAATAATTTAACATAAATACGAGTGCTCTAGATGATTTCTGAATTTCCGAATCACTAAAATCTACTTTTAAAGATCATATAACAAGAAAAGTGTTAGTCAAAAAAATCCCCCTGGATTTTTACTTTACCCAACATAGAAAAGGTTATAACATAGTAAGATAATTTAAAAATTTATTAAAAGATCAATTAATACATTGATCCTAAAAATTTATTATTAATAACCAATATTTAAAAATAATTCGATAAACAACTATCCTTAATATTTTCAAAATATAAACTCACTAGGTTTGAAACCCAAATATTTGATGGATTTGATCATATATTCCTTCAATATAAATCAACCATTATTCCTCAATTAATATAATATATTTTTAATAAAAATACTATATTATACATTAAAAAAATTCATACTTACTAGGATTCATATGGGCTAGTGCTAAGCCATTTCACCCTTGTCTCCCTTTAGTTAGGGGTTAATGCCCCATAACATTTCTAGATATTATATATTATCACCAATAATTTGGGTTTTTCCTAATTTAATTAAATAATCCCTCTAGAAACAAACATCATATTGATCATAGGTGTTATATATACATTAAACAAAATGAAATTATCAAAAAACATCATTTATAACTACAAAACTTTTACTTGTTAAAATCCTAAATTATGAGGTCTTAGGACATTGAAATAATGGCTATCCATTACTATATTGTCCAATTATAACCACTATAGCTCGTATTATACCATCATTTTAGAGCATCACAATTTCAAATATGATGTAAACTAACGTTTGATAGCAACTACAATATCCCCAAACCATTTTTCCTAGATCATGTACTAAAATATATAACATTACATTCCCATAACTGATACCAATAATTGTAATCCAAATTTTGTTGTCTTGACCATAAAATATCAACAACCAAACAAAGACCAATTTCAATCTAGAGGAACCTTTAGGTTTATTAACAAAATAATGAAATTCTCCTACATAAATTGTTTATGTCAAATTAATTGACAAATTCTTCATATTACGCTACATTATTAACATTAATACATAATCATCACCCATATTAAATATCCTTAAGGACATAACTTATTGAATAACATACATCAATATTTTGGGAAAAAGAAACCAAAAAATTATGATCATAGATTCTCATTAAGGTAAACATAATCATTAAGTAATTAATTTAATCAATGTGAATATGTGTTCAAAATGGTGTAATTACTTAATAAATGTGAATATAGAGTCCTAAAATAATTCATACACATATGTTAATGTATTATAAAAAACACAAACATTAAAAAGGAATTATTCATAAAAATAAATTATCGTGAGCCTTGTGAAATCTATATAGATCATTAAAAACATAATAAACTCATAAAAAGTAGATAAAATATTCTTGTATATATGAGATTTACTTTCAAAAAACACTTTCAAAATAAATTTAATTTGAATATCCTTACACAAGAATTATAATACATCATTATACATTAACTTGGAGAAATATAACAGGTTACTCAATGTTATATGGGCCAACCCATATTAATCTCTAATATGATGTACTAACACTAACTAGGCCACCAAATATTAATCTATAATTCTATTACCTAGAACTATCAGGGCTCACCCCTAATTTATAATTTCCACAAACATAGTCTTGAATATAGAACCTAAGGAATTCGTTTTTATATCAATAATTTAAAAAAATAAATATTTTTTTAGTATATTAATAATACAAAGAATGTAAAAAGGTTCCATAACCATCACATTGTAACATGGTTAAACCATGGAAATGAAATCAGTTATATTAAAATATCAATAGAAAATATTATACTGATGGATAAGAAAACAGTTTCATAATAATAAATTTGAAACATAATCTAACCATGTAAATAAAATAGGAACAATTACAATCCCATGAAAACATTATTAACCCATGGAATTGAAATGGGCAAAATAAAAACCTCATCAGGAAAATACTAACCCATGTAATGAAAATGGATGATATTAAAAATATCATTTAAGAATGGTTTCCCCATTCTTAGGAAAATGGTTCCATAAAATTTTTATCCCATGGAAATAAAATGGTTTCATTTTCAATATCCTTGAAAAAATTATCATCGATGAAAATTAGAAATGGGGAAAGAAACAATAGGAAATCTCCCCATTTTTGGATAATAAAAATTGATTTGTTTATGTGGATGAATTTTAATACCATTTAAAATATCATTAAAAATATTTTTTAGGGAAAGAATATTTTTATTTTCCAAAGTGTATCATACCTCAATGAACCATATGAATCTTAATCCCCATGAATGTAATAAAATCAATGAATTATAAAATATTTTTAAAATAATGACATTAATGATATAAAAATCCAAGGTATCATTATATATACAATATATAAGAAAATATTGGTATAACATAATAGGCTTCACTTGAAGTAATATTATGATAATAATCCATAACCACATTGGTAATATTTAAACCGTGAAGCCCAATAATGAAATATCTGCAAAATTATTTGTAAAACTACCTAATTTTAATGATAATAATAATAAAAAAAATTCATGGGAATAATATACACCACACACAAAAAGTGGTGAATATTTTAGATGTTCCACTGAAATAAAAGTGAGGCGTGATGTCCCTTTACATAGAACATATAATTAGTGTGAGAATAATTCAATTGAATTATTATGTGTGAAATTTTTAATAAAAATCTAATTAAATAATTGTTTAATTATTGATAATTTTATAGAAATTATTCCAATAATATAACAAATTACATCAATGTTTAACCCTTTCACTTTTTATTTAGTTCCTAAATCCCTTACCTTGAGTTGAAAATGTCATGCATGACCTATATCATCTTGAATAATAAACACTTTTGAATTATTTATGTTACTAAAAACATTTTCCAGGATTATAATTACATGTATTTGAAATATAAAAAATTATATAAAAATTATTTAATCATTAATGTTTATGTCACATGATTTAACCATATTCGACTTATGTATAAAAACTGATTTTGATAGGTCGTTTGTGGTCAATGAGGTCATTATTAAGATATATAAAGTATAATAACCACAAATTAATTATCAACGATATAATGAAATTATTAAATAAAATAAAAAAAATCTAATTATGGTTATTTTAAATGTACCAATGTTATGGTCATGGAGATGGTAGGCCGTAATAAGGCTTCTGTAGTGTTCCCATTTTTAATGGTCATTATGGAATGAAGGTAAGTAATGTTTATCTTTCCTGAATGACCATTATATCATAAATATCATATAATTTAATTATATATACTTATATATATCATTATTTGTATTTGGATATGAATAAAAGGAATAATCACATAACATTGGAGGATGTGGTAGTCCACATGTCCATGAATAATGGTATCAGCTTTTCTGTGTGTGAAATAGAAAGAAGAAAAAATCATGTTATATGTTTTGATAGATAATTAATTCATTATAATGTTAAATAGGTAATTTATATCATATATCATTATTAAACCAATCTATAATACATTACAAAAAATGAGTAAACAAATCACATCACTTTTAAGAGTTCGTAGTCCACCCATCGACAAACGAAGTCATCATTATCCCAAAATGGATATTATGATGTTATTTGTTATAAAATAATATAACATGATTAAAGAAATCATAAATTTAATATATATAATATATAAATATTTTTTCCATCCGTAGTCCCAACCTTGAGTGGTGAAAATTTAAAAACAAACTACATCTGTTTGTGAGGCTGTATTAATTCATAAATAAAATGATGATTGCATATATCCTTTCATGAAAGTGTGGGAAGTTATATGTAAGAACCCTAATATTTTTTTCAGGTATGTTTTCCTTTCGAGGAAGTTTTTGAGAAAAAGTTGAATTTCATGAAATTTTTGAATTACACGCTATGTACCTTTTGAGTAAACGTCATGTACAAGGTTATGTAGTACCCCTAGTTTGTGGTATGTAACCCTTGTATCGGTTATTTTGTGTGTTTTGAAGTGGTTGGATGTTGTATGGAAAATTCTGGGAAAACATTTTAATGTTGTGGAGGTTGTGAAGGGGTGAACGGTTGGCGCACGGTCTGAACAAACCGTGCGACTAGCCTAGGAAACAGCGCACCCTTGACAGTGGGCTCCACACGGGTGGTGCACGGTTTGTCTGATCGCATGGGCAATCCATACTATTTCCATCGGTGAGACAGTGGAAACAGCATGATTGGCACACAATTTTCCAAACTGTGTGGGGTAAATGTGGAACCACTTATAGTTTGGGTTTTTATGTCCTGGTCTACTCGGGAAATCCAATTCTTCACTCATTCTTCCTCCCACTTGTGGTTCTCGTGGGAGTTCCGGTTTTCAGAGGTTGGGGGAGATCCTTAGCTATTTATGGAGGGAAAAAAGGGGTTTCTTGGTGGTTCGATGGAGGTTCTCCCATGTTAAGTACCACTTTTGGTTCTTTGTGGTTTTGGTTAGGGTTATCCCTCTCCCTCTCTTAGTTTCCTAGATCAACAAGTGTTTGATGTTGATCTAGGATTTTATTTCCTTTTTGTGTTTAATTATGAGTTCTTTGATGTTGGGTAAAGGTTTATGAGGTGGTTTTGAGGAGGCTTTCCCCAAGTTTGGAGTGCGTTTTGGCGAAGGGTCGATTTCTACAAACCTTAAGATGTAGTTGGTTTGTGCCTTTCCATTGAAATTCTTTGAGTAATATGTGAAATTTTTTCCCATACACTTAATCAGGATACTATTTGTTTACTGTTTTCCCCTGTTCATTCCATTCTACTCTTCTATGCTTGAGTTGATTTTATTTGTATACAAATAGTGTTGAATAACATGTTTTGGATTTTTTTCGGATGCATCCTCTTTTTACAACCGTCTTGTCATGCTTAGCTTTCTTTTGTCGCCATTCCTATTTTTCCCATTCACAGTATAGTAGGATGGAAAGTCTATTTTTTTCATTCTTAATAAGATACAGACCAATTAGCCATATAGTTGATGAGTTTTACTTTGGTCTGATTTCTTTTCTATGCTCGTTGACTTACACAGGGCTGTGAGAACCTAGTGTAGTAGATTATAAGGGGAATTGACTAAGTGAGATTCCTCAGAGAGTCTTTGAATAATTTTAGACTATAAGAGGAATTGAATGAGTGAGCTTCCTCATTGTATCATCGAATCGTTTAACTCTATAAAGGGAATTTACTGAGTGAGCTTCCATAGAGATTCATCGAACATTTGGGTCTATAAAAGGAAATTTACCGTGTCTTCTTCCTAAAAGAGTGCTTGACCACCGAAGATGATAAAGGGAATTAAACATGTGAACTTACTCAGAGAGTCCTGAATAACTTTGACTATAATTGTAATTGACTGAGAGTGATTCCTCATAGATTCTTTATGTATTCTTATGACTAAACAAGTGGGGATTGGATGCTTGTACATCTCAGAGGGTTACCTAGCTTGATTAGCTGCTTATTTGATTTATCAAACTGTTTATTGTTCAGTACATTCTTCCTTACTGCATATTTGATTATTACCTGCCACATATTTTAACTGACTATTAGCAATAGATCTTCAGGTGGTTTCCTATTGGGATTTAGTCTCACAACCAATTTGGGTCATACTTTTGGGCCTAAACAGATTATATTGCTACAGGTATAGATATGGAAAATTGACCTTCTATATTAGGTACATGACTTGTTGTGGAGCTTGAGAGCATGGGACCAAGTATAGGATTGCGATTTTGAGGTTATATTTATCTATTTTCTTTTTTTAATTTAGTTTATTACTATTTTTATTCCAGAATTTTAAATTTTTGGCTTCATTCCTAGTCATATGTATCATGCATCATTATATATATGTTCCAGCTGTTATCTCTTTTAGTTTTTTGTTGTTCTTATTTGTATGTATTATTATTTTTTCCGTTGTTGCTATTGTTTTCATCGGCAGTGTTACACTTCCATTGAGGGGATATTTTCCCCATTATCACACCCAAAGGCCCTCACTACTAGTTAGCACCCTCTGGCATTTGGGGAAATGCTATTGAGGCCATGTGACCAACTTGGTACGTGGACCCTCTGGGTGGCTTCTGAATTCAGAACGTTACAAAGTGGTATCAAAGGGATTCATTATCTTCCTGACATACTATTTGGAGCATATAAACAATTTTAGGATTTAATAGGTACTTGGTAATTTAATTTTTCCTGGATTATCTAACCCATGTGCAGGGAAAAGCCAACCTACCTCGGTTATTGCAATTTTTCAGGTTTTGCAATTTATTATTGATTTGATATTATCGTTGGGTGACTCACTTTTTTTGTGATGTTACTGTTGATTCTATTGAGGTTTTATTTCTGTCTCAACCCGATGAGATGAGGGTATTCCATATCATGCATGATATAGGCTCTTGCTATAAATCACATATCATGCATTCTTGTCATGACATCTAGGATGAATTAGTGATTGCATGTTGTTGTGATAGGTGTTTTTTAGAATATCCATGTTGTTGTGATAGATTATTTGATATAGGACATGTTGCATGATTTGGTATTGTATGTGTTAGGTTTTGTTTAAATGAATTCTATTCATTGATTCATGTTGAGTATAGACCCTCACTGTTCAGAATTGGGCACATTCAATGTTCGTTTCAGTGTTTTTAGGGATTCCAGAGTAGTTTTTGAGTCTTACTATACATAAAAACCCAGAATACACGTCATGTGGTGTAACATGTGTTCCCGAACATGTAACGAAAAACAGGAGTCGGAAAAATCGTTCTAGTACACACTGTGTCTTTCTGGAAGATGTTGTGTAGTGTGATTCGTGTATCCGGTTGTGTCCCCATCAACCCGGGTTAGTGAAGCTTATCAAGTACATGTCGTGTTTATCTTGAAAACACCATGTAGTGTTGTCTTATTACAGTCATGTGGCTTAATAGTGTAGATTGACTCGTGCAGGGGAAAAAGATTCAAGTACATGCCGTGAGTTAAGACAACACGACGTGTGGTTGGGGTGTTACGTGACCTCGGTTGGTATAAGTATACACCCTTGTGAAAGACATTAGGGAACACGTCGTGTAGGGTTTGTGCACGACATATAGTCTGGTTTTGTAAAACATGATTGACTTCATTATCATATTCCCCTTCTTGAACTTCTAGTTTTCAGTCCGTGATAATCTTGAGCTTAGGTGTGCACTTGACCTTGTATAGTCATGCCACTGAGACATCTTCTGGTTGTACGCCAGTTTCCAGGATGTGAACAGACACCAGACATTGCTGATTAGGGACATAAATCAGATTCTCTTGTTATTCTAGTCTTGGCACCCTCCATTATAACAGACATATGTGCAGATGCATAGTTCAGAGAGGGCTTCAAGAGGATGATGCAGACCTTTCCAGAAGTGCCACATCATGCCCAGTCGATGGAAGATTTGACACAGATCTTTCAACAGCAACATCCTCCAACCTTCTCAAGGGATGGAGGACCCCAGGATTTAGAGTAATGGCTAGAATCCACACTGATTATCTACGAGCATCTGAAGATACCTCCAGAGAGGAGGGTGAATCTCGCTACCTACATGATTTGAGATTCCTCCAGGAGGTGGTGTGATGTGATGTCACAGGCAGGGACCCTGCAAAATATGGATTGGGATGAGTTTTAGGTCATCTTCAATGATTACATATATCTGGAGACCTTGAGGGCCGACCAAGCCTGAGAGTTCATGAGTCTGGATTAGGGTACACTTTCTGCTACGGAGTATTCCTCTCGCATCATAGAGTTTTAGTGTTTCACGCCTATTCTAGGAGGTGAATAGTTTTTATGTGCAAAGGAAGTTCGAGGATGGTCAGAGACATGACATTTGATCGCATGTGAATATCATTAGGCTGACTTCTTTCTCCTATATATTCAATGTTGAGATGAGCACTGAGCGAAATTTGAGGGATTATGGAGTTGTGAGTCAGGGCGGTTCAGCATCCAAAGTTAGTGTTTTGTCGGCTGATAGTAGGAAGCACCGCATGGAGTTTTCCCGAGGATATCAGAGTAGTTGGGATGCATCTTCTAGTAGCCAGGTGGTGTGATACCAATGTAGGAAGAGCAGGCATACACGGCCACATTACCCGAGGGACCCAGTTCCGTGCTGATATTGCGGTAAGATGTATCAACTTCATCGCCTCTATCAAATCATTTCACCAGCAGCTGGTGAAAGAGTTTCTTCTATGATCCATCGTTCAAAAGAAGCACCTCCAGTTTCTCAACAGTCATGGAACTATAGTTCGTTAGGTCATTTAGGCTGAGGTAGAGGTTGTGGAAATGGTGGACAGTCACCATGATACCTGCAAAAATAGGATGGATTATCACAGATTGGTAAGGCAGGGTCACAGTGCTGTGGTGTAGGCCAAAATTTTGCAGTGTTGCAGACCCAGCAAGAGAAGAATATTTACCACTCAACTATTCTAGGTATGATCCTAGATGCCTCAGTTTTATCTTCATCCTTTTTCGACACATGGGATTTCCTTAGATTTATATATGTTTCTGTTGTGGAAAGGCTTGCGCACTGTATCTTTTCTTCTGCCAGTATCATGACAGTAGAAATTCTGTTAGGGACTATAAAATTGAATGTACATCAGTGCAAGGAGTTCCATCAAGTGGTCGGTGGGTGTCTCATCATATGGGACCTCTATGTCCTATAGATAATAGGCTATGATGACATTCTCTGAATAATCTTTTTGGTTTCCTTCGCGGAAGTCGTTGATTTCTATCACCATAGGGTGAGTTTAATATCACTAGAAGGTGGATTGTTTCTTGATAAGTGTGAATGGGATGTCCAGGTGAGAAAAGCATGCCCAAAGCATCATGGGATAAGAAGAGATACATCCAAGATTGCCAGTCTATATTTAGTTGACCAGGGGACCTCACAGAAGGACTTTCCTCAAGTGGTGGATCATTTCAGAGAAGACTTTCTAGAGTACTTTCAGGTTTTATTCTAGAACGAGAGGTAGAAATATAAATTGAGCTTGTGCCGAGAGTAGCACTGGTGTCCATTCCTCCTTATAAAATTCCTACACCAGAGTTTTATGAGCTTAAAAAAACTTGTATGAGTTAAAGGAAAAGGGTTTCATCTAACCCAATAATTCTCTTGGGGGTTCTCCAGTCCTGTTTGCGAAGAAGGCAGACGACCCCCTGAGGGTTTTTGTGGATTATCGGAAGTTGAACCAGTTGGAATTTAAGAATCGGTATCCCTTGCTGAGGATTGATGATATATTTTATCATCTTCGAGGAGCCTGGGTGTTCTCAATGGTTTATTTGAGATCCTATTACCATCAGTTTCATGATAGACCATCATATATACCACTTAATGACATCTAAAGTAGGTATAGTCTATAAGAGTATATGGTTATGTCATGCGGTCTCATGAGCGCGCCAGCAGTTTTCATGGCACTGATGAACTGAGTGTTCCATCCATACTTGGATTCGTTCGTGGTTGTCTTCATGGAAGATATCATGGTGTACTCTCAGAATCATCATGACCAAGCAACAAACCTTGATATCATTCTAAGTACACTGTGAGGGAATCAATTATATGTTATGCTCTCAAAATGAAACTTTTGGATGGATCAAATTCAACTCATGGGTCATGTTATCTCAGAGAAAATAGTGTCAGTAGACCCAGAGAAAGTGAGAGCAGTAGATTCCAAGGAGCATTTGGAGAACATCGTTGAGGGGAAGAGTATTCTAGGGATAGCTGGATACTATAGATGTTTCATTCAATACGTTTTTCTCTTAACAACACCACTTATGAGTCTTACTATGAAGGTTTAAAATTTCATGTGGTCATATTCTTATGAGTGAGTCATTTAGGAGCGGAAAGAGAGGTTTACATCAGCACTGATACTAGTCTTTCTAGAGCCATGAATGAGCTATATTGTGTACTGTGATGCTTCAGTTATCACGAATGGATCTGTCCTTATGCAGGGGGATGGAGTCATTGTGTATGGGTCTGGGCAGTTGAGGCGACATGAGATTAATTACCCGATGCACGATCTTGTGTTGGCAGCCATTTTTTAGGCCCTACACTATTTGAGATATTATATTCTGGGAGAGCATTTTTTGGTTTTCAAAAAACAAAAAAGTCTCATGTACATATTCACTAAACATGATATGAATTTGAGATAACAAATGTGGGATGAATACTTACATCCATTCTACATTGAGCATGCCTATACGCCTGGGAAGGGCAATGCAGTGGCTGATGCACTGAGTAGGAGGACTAAAATACAAGCAGTTCAGGATGCCAGCAGTGAGTGGTAGCTTATGGCTCTATTCTCTCAGATGCATTTGGAGGTGGACGACAGACATGGGCAGACATTCCTTTCATCTATAGATATTATATATATCCTACATGATTGTGTAAGAATGAGGCAAATATTAGATTCTGAAGACCCAGTCATAAGAGAGAGTGTGTCGGGAGGGGACCCTATTATGGGATGGACCATAGGTGAGGATGAGATCTTGTGTTTTCAGTGGTGCATATGGGTTCCAGCAGATATATGCGAAGAGCTGTTATGGGACTTTCATTCCATTGTTTGGCAAGTTAATCATGGAATCAACAAGTTGAATCATGATCTACACCGTCTTTATTGGTGGCTAGGTTTGAATAGAGTTGTTGTTGGTTTCGTCATGAGGTGTTCCACCTATCAGCAGATGAAGGTGGTGAATCAGAAACCATCTTGGCATTTGAAATAGTTACCCATTCAAAAGATGAAATGGAATGATGTCGTGATAGACATCATGAATGGTTTTTATAAGGCCCCAACCTTAAACCTTACTTAATCTTGAGTTATTACATGATTACACATTGAGGATCTTTTCAGGTTTAGAGTTTTAGAGAATTAGATCATGAAACTTGCATTACATTCCACATTTAAACAAAGTGGTTACATAAAGGACAGTATTCATTCTTCCCATCAACGAAAACATATTTAAAATATAACATGGATTCTTTCTTGACACATCCTTGACACTATCATCACATCATGTACCTTTCCCTTGACCTGTGAAAAACATTTCAAAAACTTGGGATGAGCACAAAAAGCTCAGTAAGGGATAGAAAAACATGGAAAGGAAACATGGGTACACATATACATAAGAAAGAGTTCATACTTTACACATAAAACATAGGCATATCAAATCATGAATAAATCATAGAAAACATAAGACATAAAGGTAACTTGAGGCATTCATAACATTCTTACATTGGGAGTAACCCTCTTGGTTACGTTTGGAATACCCATCACAGTATATTCCCTAAAATCTCTTCGGAGAAACCTTAACGTTTCACTCCTTCGTGTTACCCAATGCATTGGAGAGCTATATCGGGCTCACCCGCCCTTAGTTTATCACGGGACCACCCGTTCTTCATAACAATGCCCAAGAACCATAACATCATCGTATCACATAAACATGAATAAAGGAAACATAAGATTTCCACATTTCAATCACAATAAAACATTTTAGGATATTGAAATAATGAATCCATTCAAAAAGAAACCATTTCCAAAACCATTTAAAACATTTAATAAAGAGATTTTTGAATCAAAGTGTCCCATACCACCTTGAAGCTTTTAACATTTTAAACCATTAATATCCATATAAATAAATCCTTAAAACCATTTTGAAAACATGGATATTAATAAGAACAAATAATTAAAACATTTAAAACGATATTTTGGTTAAAGGGGTTTTACCAAAATTAGTGTAACACCCCAAGATTTCATAGTGTGTTATTTCTTCAAAATAATTCAATAACTTGCACTACACGCAACACCGAGTTCAATCACACCATGACTTACAAAAAAAATGGCCATTAAAAGAGGTCATTAATAGCATTAACTACATTTTAAACTTTATATAATCCTTATAATTTTAGAATCCATACTATGAGTTTCTTAGTCATAATGCAAGAACAGATTCATTTTCAGTATTGCACTTTTATCAAATTTTAATAGTGAAACCTTTTTAAATACAATATTTTAAACTTTTTGACTAAATGGGGACATCAAAAAAATTAAAATGAAACATCCCAATCTTACACGGTACGCTTTCCTTTGAATAAAACAGTAGCGTGTGTTGTACGCAACTTCGAGTTTTAACACGCACCACAACCAATCAAACTAGCCGTTATGAATAGTAATACCTAAATTTTGAAATTATATATATTTTATATTTTAAAATGGACTTCATTTTTGGATTCGGAATATCGAATTTAGCCTAAGGTGAAATTTTGGTACTTTTCGGATAACTTTCATATTTTGATGAATAGTGAAAATTACTAAATTTTAATTAAAAACAAATTTTTTAATCAAAATAATTAATAGTGATAAATTATGAATTTTAGTAGTTTTAAAGTATATTTAGAATATATTTTTACCATTTAATATAATGTTGGTCATTGTACATAATTTTACAATTAAACCAAACATAAACAAGTGTCAATCTTTTGATAGTTATTATCTCATAAAAACACGCTTTTTGTTTTGACAGCGGGAATTAATTTTAAATTAATTTCTGCCACTTCTGTGTTTTGAATTTAGAAAAATAGATTCCATATTTGGAATCAGGATGTCCAAATTGTGTAAATAGGTAACTTTTATTTTTAGACATTTTGAATAATTACAGTGGTAAATATTTTATTTACCATGGTTAAGGGTAAATCCGGTAAATAAGGGTTAAAAAATAATATTATAATAATACAAAATTAACCTAAAACGTGTCAATACCTTATTGGTGGACACATACCCGACCATGAGAATCCTTGGGTCAATTTGGGGACCCCTTGGATCCACTTGTATGTTGTAGGGACACTTTATATTAATAAAGTTAAAATAAAAATAAAAATGGCATAAGCTTACATCTTTTAGAAGAACAATTTTTACATAGGTTTATACATGTTGGATTTTCGATTATAAATATTCATTAGAAAGCTAAAACGATTTTCTACATAATGATATTTTATTTATAATTTTTAGACATCAAATAATTTAAATTATTAATGACACAATAATGATGCAATGTTTACCTCATTAAAAATCATTTAAATAAATAAGATTATAATGATTAAAAGATTATCTAAAACCTGTCCAATTATTATTGGTTGATGTTATTTATAATATGAGTCATCTTATCTTCGACCGCAATGATTTTTCGACCATTATAAACCGAATATAATTATATTATAAAGTAATACTTTCACTCTTTCCTAAAGAGCCCCTCTTCTCCCTTATAAAAGGAGACCACTTCTACTCATTCCTCACACCTCTCAAGACACTTGGCTCGTCCAAACTCTGCCCAAATAAGCTCCCCACACCCCTCTCCTCCTCCTTGAAGCTTCCCCTTAGGCAGAAAGCATTTCAAGAAGTCCTTTGGTTCCAACCAAAGTGAGTTACCTAAATTAAAGGTAACGATTTCTCTTAAATTATTTTCATTTATTTTGCTTCTCAAACCCCCAAACTCTTTTTATTTCCTTTCTTTTGTAACAACACCAGTATCCTCAATATACTAGGATGTTGTTATAAGAAGTATTCAAACTACACATACACACAACTCCATCTAATGGATGATGAACATAATGTTTCTGTGGATGGAAAACTAACGCCTCACGAAATGATGATTGTTCAAATACATCTTACCGCCTCTCATGGTGGCCATTATGATGGAACTATAATTAAATATGATATTAATGATATATATTTTATATATAAGCTTCTGTAATTCCATTTTATTTCATACCATTATTCGTTTCATGTTGTATATACATACAATAATTTCATTTGAGGAAGTGCGGACTACCGCCCCCTTAAAATTATATGACTCGTTCATACCACACAAGGAACGTATAAAGGATGGTGTTAATGAACTTAAGTAACATATATAAAATATTATATTATACTGGAATAGTAATATACCTATGTATCATTTGGATTCAATTATTTTAAAATAAAAATTAAATGGAAGTAGCGTTCGTGCGTACGTACGGACTACCGTCTCCACGAACGCGGTAAGATCCGTCCTCCATCGTATCCATTCAAGTCTTATTCTCATTTTAGGGTTAAAAATAATGTTAATATCATTCTGATTATGAATAAGATATAATCTATCCATTACAAACATGTCTTATATAACCAAACATTTAAGAAGAACGAATCGATTATCACCCGAAACGACGATAATACTAAGATATTATTAATAAAGCAATGTTAAAAGAACATATATGATATCATATTAATGTATATGATTCTTGTATAATTTAATAACAATTATTTCACCATTATAAGGAGGTTAACCTACCCCAACAAAGGAAAAGTACAAGGTAAGGTATTTTCTTATCTCACATTCAATTCCGTGAGATTTCCATTATTCGCCACAAAATTATTGAAAGTGGTGTATTGTGTACTGGCATTTGATATATATTATCATATTCATGTTATTCTGTAAATAATTTGATGGTTATTAACTTTTGGCCATACGACTCAGTTGATTAACGTGGTAAGGGGTTTTCATCTCACTCCTTATTCCCGTGAGATTCATGCCATATTGCCACCATTACATTTTGTGTGGTGTATGTACTGCCCATAATTATATTCTTTGTGTAATACACTCTAATTTATGTGTGCTTACATATTCATTGTATGATACCTCTTTCATGGGTTGTATGTTTCATAAGTTACCAAACTGGTAAGGGTTATTTCACAATCTCTTCATTATCCGAGGTTGTTTATACGTAATAATATACTGGGATCTCGTTATCATCCACATCCATGTTTCTTCAAAATGTATTTCAAAACATTTTTAATATTTAAAAGAATATGGGTTAAATTCATTTATACCCTTGTTTGATTTTTTATAAGAGGTTTATAAGTGAATCTTTCCGTCGTTTTCCAAACAAGGTGCTTTTTAACCTTTTCGACAGAATTGAGATAAGAATGTTTTTTTAACTTATACGGCGGGTGCGGTTATTTTCCGCCGTTATAAAATCATCAAAGCTTCCCTTAAAAGCTTATAAGATTATTTTCAAAGAAAATGTTTGATTTTATATGGATCTTAAATGATTTCAAAATAAAAGGAGATATTTCTTTAAAAAGAATTTTGATTTCATCTATGTCAACATCCTTTGATGGGTTTTAATATTATTTGAAGTTGATTTATTATGATACAAAACTTCTATATTGTTTTGAAGGTTTTGTGATATGTTTGACTGTGGATGTGCTATTTTTATACCATTCATAGTTTATGGTGAAAGTATTGACATTTCGTATGCTAGTTCCAATAAGAATGTTTATGTTATATTTCAATATTTACTTCATATGAATGTGTTGGACAAGTATATTCCAGGTTGGGGACTGGTTAAAGTAAGCCCTCCAGGTTGGGGACTGGTAAAAGTAAGCCCTCCAGGTTCGGGACTGGTAAAAGTAAGCCCTCCGGGTTGGTGTCCGGTTATTAGAGGCACTCCGGGTTGGTGTCCGGTTATTAGAGGCACTCCGGGTTGGTGTCCGGTTATTAGAGGCACTCTGGGTTGGGTTCCGGTTACAGTTAGCCCCAAGGTCTTGGGACGAGGCCTTGAAAAGTAATTAAAGTTTAGAATTATGCATTCCAACATTATGAAAGTGGTTATTGATTTTGCATGTGATTATTCGATTAGTAGAATATCCATGTGAACAAGTAAATGGCATTATTTCATTTTACTTTTGCCATACTATGTTGAAGTTCAAGTTTAAAAGGCTTTTGTTTTAGTAATTCATTGCCTTAAATGTTTATGCTTATTTTTGAGTGTTCCGCTATATTGTTATCCTTACTGGGCATTTGAGCTCACCCCTTTTCTATGTTTTATTTTTCCCAGGATGTGAAGATATAAGTTATGAATGACCTACAGGGATATTATGAGGGGATTATAGTGTGGACTGTGGAAACATTATGTTGTTGTAGTAGTTTTTCATTTTATGATGTAATGTAAAACTTATGAATATATCTAGTGTTTCCAAGGCTACTAAACCAATCGGTCTTTCGAGATTTGATCTTTCTTGTGATCATGCCAATGTTATGTAATAATGCACTGACTCTGGGTAACTGGGGTCGGGGCGTTATAGTTGGTATCAGAGGAAGTTTAGTACAAACCTTGGAAGCTAGATTTAGATAAAATCTGATTAGAGCACGTAGACCTAAGATGAACTTTGAGGATTAGTATAGAAGAACTTCCTAGAATTTTGGTATTGTAGAGATTTTGTGAGTTTTATGAGCAATATATACCTATCTGGAAACGAGCAGGTAGAGGCGGCTCTGGCACAGATTTACCTAGGGGTAAAACCCAAAAACACTGCTTTGAGCTAGACTCGAACAGGAACTGGTGCACGACAACGGGCCTTGCTGCACTCTTGGTTATGACACTCCCGGGGGAAATGCTTAGGATAACTCTCATTTTCTTTACAAATCATTATGAAGGGTTTATGAGTATATACTTCCTCAAAGAAAACATTTTTATGATTATGTATTATATCCATAAATAGTTCAATTTATGTTAAGTGTTTTATAAGTATGGGATTATGTATTTTGATTCATAAACTGATCTAGTTTATGCCATTGTATAGAAATGGCGCCCAGTAGAAGGAATGAGAACTCCAGAAATACACATGATTCAAAGAGAAGGAAGGATAATATCTTTCATGGTCTTAAGCTAGAATTTATAAGAGAAATAGTCTCCCATGTATTATCATCATATGAAGAAATAATATCATGTGTTGATAAGATAAGTAAAGAGTTTACTGAGTCCTATGGCTTTGAAGGGAATCAAGAGAAGAAAAGGATGGAATAGAGAAAGATGGATAAAGGGAAAAGGGAAAAGAAGAATTTTCCCATATGTGGTAACTGTGGAAAGAAACACCCTGGAACTTGCCTGAAAGGAATGGGAGTTTGTTATAAGTGTGGAGGAAAAGGGCACAAAGTACGTGACTACAAGGGTAAGAAAATGGTTTTAAATGTACAATGCTTCATTTGTAAGGAGTTTGGACACTACGCGAACCTATGTCCCAGTCATCAGACTATGCCGAAAATGATGTTATTGGATAATAATCAAGTTATGATACTACCACAGATGAAGAGGAATGATTAGAGTTCTTATGTTGATTATGTCAATTGAGTGTTGTATCAACAATGTACTTGTTATAATAATTATGGAGTATATAAGGATTGTACTGCAGTACTGTTTCATTAATGACATTAGATTGTGTGGAACAAAGAAAAGTGACTCAATAGCAGGATAAATTTTTGGAAAATATATGGTTGAGAGAAATATAAATCATAATATAGTTCTGATACTGAGGTAGTGATTTTGGAATAATACATGATTGTTTTGGATAAATTAAATTGGATATTCTTGACTACCTTGGAACTGATTAATGATTTGTATATTCCATCATTGATGGGGTTTAAAACATTTTTGGATTAATATCCAGCATTCTATATGGAATAAGGGAGCATGAATGTAATCAATAAGGAATATGGTAATTCAGGATGTTTCAGAATATTAAAAGAATACATGATGAAGGTATTCATATTCTATTACGGGGTAAAAAGGATCTACATTATGTTTACCTTCCTTATAAATGTTGGACTGTGAGTTTGGATAGATGTATTTTGGATAGTTCTAGTTTGGATTATTTTGGATTTCCATAAAAGGACATCCCGGAGGTCGGGCGGCAACCCGTCGCGTTCGGCAAGGCTACGAGACTTGAACTCGCAACCAAAGGGCGAAAAGGGTGTATCACCTACCACTGGCCCATGAGATGTCCTGGATTAAATAATGTAGTTTTTTAAAAGATTTGGTAGATGAATTATAAATTCATTTATTTTGGAACCCTGTACGAATAGTATAAATAGAATTTTTTTTACGTTCTATTATCTTTTAGAGTGAAAGATGAGTTTGTGGTAGAAATTTATTAATGGATAAAACTCTAATTATAATGTAAGTATATCTCCTTATAATCTTAGCCAATCTCATAAATAAATTCCTCAACATTAATAAAAGGAACTTAGAACAAAAATTTTGTCCTAGATGGTACCTTAAATCGTCACTAATTTATGGCTTTGGGATTGTTGGTTTTTTCATAGCCATGTTCTCTACCACTCTCCATCAGATAATTGATGGTTAGATTTCTCCTCCATATCCATATTTTCCTACATGGAACCCTAGTATGCGTTATTTTCGGTAATCTTTATACTTTCCACTCTTTATTTTAAATAGAGGCCACATTAATTCATTTTTCGATGTGGGATTTCAACTAAGATATTTTGAAACGTCAAAAATGTGTTATCCCAATACCCTATGTTTTGTTGAACCGATGGTATTTCAAATCATCATAGATTGATGAGTTTAAGGACCTCAATTTTATACTTGTTTGTGATTGATGACCTCAATCACTACCTATAAATATTTACGTTTTTCCTCCAATTATATGTCTCTAATTGCCACCAATGTTCTCCTAATTGAGATCATAATTTGGTGGTGACCCTTTCATTTCTCTTTTCATCATATTAAGACTAAATTTTAGTAACCCAATTTCCAATGTGGGTTTTCCCACAAATATATTTTCTATTTTCAACCTTTTATTTTCGAAGAAAAATTTCAAATTGCGAGGAAGCAATTTATTGAAGGAGGGGAGAATGTAACACCCCAAGATTTCATAGTGTGTTATTTCTTCAAAATAATTCAATAACTTGCACTACATGAAACACCGAGTTCAATCACACCATGACTTACAAAAAAATGGCCATTAAAATAGGTCATGAATAGCATTAACTACATTTTAAACTTTATATAATCCTTATAATTTTAGAATCCATATTATGGGTTTCTTAGTCATAATGCAAGAACAGATTCATTTTCAGTATTGCACTTTTATCAACTTTTAATAGTGAAACATTTTTAAATACAATATTTTAAACTTTTTGACTAAATGGGGACATCAAAAAAATTAAAATGAAACATCCCAAGCTTACACGGTACGCTTTCCTTTGAATAAAACAGTAGCGTGTGTTGTACGCAACTTCGAGTTTTAACACGCACCACAACCAATCAAACTAGCCGTTATGAATAGTAATACCTAAATTTTGAAATTATATATATTTTATATTTTAAAATGGACTTCATTTTTGGATTCGGAATATCGAATTTAGCCTAAGGTGAAATTTTGGTACTTTTCGGATAACTTTCATATTTTGATGAATAGTGAAAATTACAAAATTTTAATTAAAAACAAATTTTTTAATCAAAATAATTAATAGTGATAAATTATGAATTTTAGTAGTTTTAAAGTATATTTAGAATATATTTTTACCATTTAATATAATGTTGGTCATTGTACATAATTTTACAGTTAAACCAAACATAAACAAGTGTCAATCTTTTGATAGTTATTATCTCTTAAAAACACGCTTTTTGTTTTGACAGCGGGAATTAATTTTAAATTAATTTCTGCCACTTATGTGTTTTGAATTTAGAAAAATGGATTCCATATTTGGAATCAGTATGTCCAAATTGTGTAAATAGGTAACTTTTATTTTTAGGCATTTTGAATAATTACTGTGGTAAATATTTTATTTACCATGGTTAAGGGTAAATCCGGTAAATAAGGGTTAAAAAATAATATTATAATAATACAAAATTAACCTAAAACGTGTCCTAACCTTATTGGTGGACACATACCCGACCATGAGCATCCTTGGGTCAATTTGGGGACCCCTTGGATCCACTTGTATGTGGTAGGGACACTTTGTATTAATAAAGTTAAAATAAAAAAAAATGGCATAAGCTTACATCTTTTAGAAGAACAATTTTTACATAGAGTTATACATGTTTGATTTTCGATTATAAATATTCATTAGAAAGCTAAAAAGATTTCCTACATAATGATATTTTATTTATAATTTTTAGACATCAAATAATTTAAATTATTAATGACACAATAATGATGCAATGTTTTCCTCATTAATAAATCATTTAAATAAATAAGATTATAATGATTAAAATATTATCTAAAACCTGTCCAATTCTTATTGGTTGATGTTCTTTATAATATGAGTCATCTTATATTCGACCTCAATGATTTTTGGACCATTATAAACCGAATATAATTATATTATAAAGTAATACTTTCACTCTTTCCTAAAGAGCCCCTCTTCTCCCTTATAAAGGGAGACCGCTTCTACTCATTCCTCACACCTCTCAAGCCACTTGGCTCGTCCAAACTCTGCCCAAATAAGCTCCCCACATCCCTCTCCTCCTCCTTGAAGCTTCCCCTTAGGCAGAAAGCATTTCAAGAAGTCCTTTGGTTCCAACCAAAGTGAGTTACCTAAATTAAAGGTAACGATTTTTCTTAAATTATTTTCATTTATTTTGCTTCTCAAACCCCCAAACTCTTTTTATTTCCTTTCTTTTGTAACAAAACCAGTATCCTAAATATACTATGATGTTTTTATAAGAAGTATTCAAACTACACATACACACAACTCCATCTAATGGATGATGAACATAATGTTTCTGTGGATGGAAAACTAACGCCTCACGAAACGATGATTGTTCAAATACATCTTACCGCCTCTCATGGTGGCCATTATGATGGCACTATAATTAAATATGATATTAATGATATATATTTTATATATAAGCTTCTATAATTCCATTTTATTTCATACCATTATTCGTTTCATGTTGTATATACATACGATAATTTCATTTGAGGAAGTGCGGACTACCGCCCCCTTAAAATGATATGACTCGTTCATACCACACATGGAACGTATAAATGATGGTGTTAATGAACTTAAGTAACATATATAAAATATTATATTATACTGGAATAGTAATATACCTATGTATCATTTGGATTCAATTCTTTTAAAATAAAAATTAAATGGAAGTAGCGTTCGTGCGTACGTACGGACTACCGTCTCCACGAACGCGGTAAGATCCATCCTCCATCGTATCCATTCAAGTCTTATTCTCATTTTAGGGTTAAAAATAATGTTAATATCATTCTGATTATGAATAAGATATAATCTATCCATTACAAACATGTCTTACGTAACCAAACATTTAAGAAGAACGAATCGATTATCACCCGAAACGACAATAATACTAAGATATTATTAATAAAGCAATGTTAAAAGAACATATATGATATCATATTAATGTATATGATTCTCGTATAATTTAATAACAATTATTTCACCATTATACAGGAGGTTAACCTACCCCAACCAAGGAAAAGTACAAGGTAAGGGATTTTCTTATCTCACATTCAATTCCGTGAGATTTCCATTATTCGCCACTAAATTATTGAAAGTGGTGTATTGTGTACTGGAATTTGATATATATTATCATATTCATGTTATTCTGTAAATAATTTGATTGTTATTAACTTTTGGCCATACGACTCATTTGATTAACGTGGTAAGGGGTTTTCATCTCACTCCTTATTCCCGTGAGATTCATGCCATATTGCCACCATTACCTTTTGTGTGGTGTATGTACTGCCCATAATTATATTCTTTGTGTAATACACTCTAATTTATGTGTACTTACATATTCATTGTATGATACCTCTTTCATGGGTTGTATGTTTCATAAGTTACCAAACTGGTAAGGGTTATTTCACAATCTCTTCATTATCCGAGGTTGTTTATACGTAATAATATACTGGGATCTCGTTATCATCCACATCCATGTTTCTTCAAAATGTATTTCAAAAAATTTTTAATATTTAAATGAATATGGGTTAAAGTCATTTATACCCTTGTTTGATTTTTTATAAGAGGTTTATAAGTGAATCTTTCCGTCGTTTTCCAAACAAGGTGCTTTTTTACCTTTTCGACAGAATTGAGATAAGAATGTTTTTTTAACTTATACGGCGGGTGCGGTTATTTTCCACCGTTATAAAATCGTCAAAGCTTCCCTTAAAAGCTTATAAGATTATTTTCAAAAAAATGTTTGATTTTATATGGATCTTAAATGATTTCAAAATAAAAGGAGATATTTCTTTAAAAAGAATTTTGATTTCATCTATGTCAACATCCTTTGATGGGTTTTAAGATTATTTGAAGTTGATTTATTATGATACAAAAATTCTATATTGTTTTGAAGGTTTTGTGATATGTTTGACTGTGGATGTGCTATTTTTATACCATTCATAGTTTATGGTGAAAGTATTGACATTTCGTATGCTAGTTCCAATAAGAATGTTTATGTTATATTTCAATCTTTACTTCATATGAATGTGTTGGACAAGTATATTCCAGGTTGGGGACTGGTTAAAGTAAGCCCTCCAGGTTGGGGACTGGTAAAAGTAAGCCCTCCAGGTTAGGGACTGGTAAAAGTAAGACCTCCGGGTTGGTGTCCGGTTATTAGAGGCACTCCGGGTTGGTGTCCGGTTATTAGAGGCACTCCGGGTTGGTGTCCGGTTATTAGAGGCACTCCGGGTTGGGTTCCGGTTACAGTTAGCCCCAAGGTCTTGGGATGAGGCCTTGAAAAGTAATTAAAGTTTAGAATTATGCATTCCAACATTATGAAAGTGGTTATTGATTTTGCATGTGATTATTCGATTAGTAGAATATCCATGTGAACAAGTAAATGGCATTATTTCATTTTACTTTTGCCATACTATGTTGAAGTTCAAGTTTAAAAGGCTTTTGTTTTAGTAATTCATTGCCTTAAATGTTTATGCTTATTTTTGAATGTTCCGCTATATTGTTATCCTTACTGGGCATTTGAGCTCACCCCTTTTCTATGTTTTATTTTTCCCAGGATGTGAAGATATAAGTTATGAATGACCTGCAGGGATATTATGAGGGGATTATAGTGTGGACTGTGGAAACATTATGTTGTTGTAGTAGTTTTTCATTTTATGATGTAATGTAAAACTTATGAATATATCTAGTGTTTCCAAGGCTACTAAACCAATCGGTCTTTCGAGATTTGATCTTTCTTGTGATCATGCCAATGTTATGTAATAATGCACCGACTCTGGGTAACTGGGGTCGGGGCGTTACAATTAGAGACACTTGAATACAATAATCGAGGAATAACATTTAGTCAGAACTTTATAATATCATTAGAATAAAATTATTCTTGATTTAATACTCCAAAGGACAGTATATACACCATATAAGAGTGAATTGGTGCATAACAACAATGAACCCTCAATAGAAATGTCAAATGTGATGAAATCCCTTATAAAGAAGGTATCCTTAAATTAAGGACAAATAAATCTCAAAAATATGTGTGAAAAATATATATACACCCAATATAAGTGGATATTAAGTGTAAAACAATAAAATGTCATTCACACATATTCAATGGATGACATATTCAATGACTACAAGTTGAACCCAAAGAAATCGAAATTGGGTTAAAAAGTTCCCTTGACAGCCTAACGGCATCACATCAAAATGAGTTGATGAGAGATAAAAAGTGTATCTCATCACTTGGACATAAAATTTACATGAATAAGGATATATGAGAACATATCCCATCATAACAATATGTAAATTAAAAGACCCAACAAAATAAGTCTTTTAAAAAAACGGAGGGTGAAAGGTTCCCTTACCGAATTGGGTATCTTTCAAAACATACACCCCATGAAAGAAAGACAATAGATCATTGATGTAAGAACTCATAAACGAAAGTATATTACACAAATAGTAGAATAATTGGCAGTACATACACCACTCAATGGAATTTGTGGCAAATGTAGCATAAATCTCACGGGAATAAAAGTGAGATGATAAATCCCTTACGAAAATTCGGCAGCCTAACGGCGCCACTCAAAACTTCCCAAATGGATTGATGAGAGGAAATAGGGTCTCTCATCATATGAACACAATAATTACAGTAGGATTAATATAAAATAACATCCCAATCATAAGAAATATTAGCTTAAAAGGAATGACATAAAAGAGTGTACTTAAAAAGAAAGAGAGGTGTAGGATCCCTTACCTCGGGTCCGACTTGACTCGATCGTTCTTTAATCTCCTGAATAATAAACTTGAGTTAATTTCTACTTCCTTAAGAACCATTTTAAAGTTCATTATTCCTTTTATACCACTTATTACCATGTCATAAACAATATGTAATCATTTAAGTTAATAAAATTTGTTTTGCCGATATTTGGTTCTTAAGTCGAAAGTGGACTTCTTACAATTACATGTTGTTCGTGTGGCCAAATGTTTATTATAAAAGGAATTGTATTCATGATGTAGATATCATATATGTCATATATATCCAGTAAATGCTTTCATTTATAACATTACATAATCATTTATAGGCAAGAAATGAAATGCACCGTTCATGGAGACGGTAAGCCGTACGTACGCATGAATGCTACTTCCATTTCTATTTCATTGTTTATAGAATTGAATCATAATGATATAAAGATATATTATAATTACAGTATAATATCATATATAATATCATATTTCCATCCTTTATACGTCCCACATATGGTATTTAACGAATCAAATCACTTTGAGGGGGCGGTAGTCCGCACTTCCTAAAATGAAGATATCGCGTATACCCATAATGGAAGCCATAAAGGTAATACACAAATGAAAAATACAGAAGCATAAGTAAAACATAAACATATTATATATCATATATAAAAATAGTGACATCATAATTTCCACTTTTGAAGGTGTTAAATGAGTATTGAACAATCATCGTTTCGGGAGGCAGAATTTCGCCATCCACGGAAACCGTATGTTCTTTAACCATTTGATGTAGTTGTGTGATAGTGTAGCATGAATAAATCTTATAAAAACATCCTAGTATATTTAAGATACTGGTGTTGTTACAAAAGAAGTAAATAAAAAGAGTTTAGGGGGTTGGAGAAGCAAAATAAAACAAATGAACATGAGAGAATGAATTACCTTTAAAAGTGTAACTCCTTTTGATTTAATCCTAAAGGCTTACTTTGAAAGGATTCTGCCAAAAGGGACTCCTCTAGGATGAGGATAGGGATGTGGAGAGAGTAAATGGGAATGGTTTGGCCGAGCCAAAGGCGTGAGAAGTGTGTGAAATGAGGTAGAGGTGGGGGCCTTTTATAAGGGGAGAGGAGGGGTACTTTTGGAAAGTAAGAAATATTACTTTATTTGAAACTGTATTTCGGTTTTAAAAGGTCCCACATTGATATAAGTCGTGTATAAGGTGATAAGGCTTCGAAATCCACTCATCCAATAAGTTTTGGCCATGTGTAGTTCATAGATTTTACATTATCTTTCCATTTTATTTAAATCATCAAATAATGATGTCATCGCTGCATCATTATTATGTCATAAATAATTTGATTTCTTTAATGTCTAAAAATTATAAAAAAACTACTATGATATAGGAAAGCTTTTTATCTTTCCAATGACTATTTATAATCAAAATTTGGACTTGTATAACCTCACTTAAAAATTGTTTTCATAAAACATATTATGTTTGTGTCATTTTCACTTTAACATTAAATAAAAAGTAATTTATGTCATTTCCCAACAAATGTGGATCCATGGGGTCACCAAGTTGGCCCATGGATTGTCTTGGTCGGCCATGACTCACCCAATAGGTGTAGGACAAGTGTCAAGGTGTTTTCACATTCTTATAATATCATTTTTACCTTAAACTACACTAATTACCACTAATCGCGATTAAAAACTTAATAAGTTACTATTCACCAAAAAATTATTTTAATCTCATTGAACCACATTTTACTTCTTAATGACAACAATGTATGTCGGATTTTTGAAATTCAAAACACAATGATGGCAAAATTTCATTTCAACGGAAAATCAGTCTTTATAAGTACCACTTAGTGGTTTCACTATTCATCAAAAATTGAAGTTTTTCATAAAATTCCCAAAAATTCATCCTAATCTATATTTGATATTACGAATTCAAAAATGAAGTCTATTTTACAAAATTAAAAACATATAAGTCACATTAATTAATTTAATAATTAATTCCCGCTGTCAGAGCAAATAGCGTGTTTTTTATGAAACAATAAGTATCAAAAGATTGACAGTAGTTTAAGTCCGATTTCAAAGTGAAATTAATTCCAACGACCACTATTGGATTTAATGGTAAAAATATTTTCTAATTTCACTTTAAAACCAATTCAAAAGATAATATAATTATATAAATAAATTAGATTAAAAAGAGGTTTTGAATTAAAACACAACATTTTACACTATTCATTAAAAAAAATGAACTTTATCGGCAAAATACCAAAAAATTACACAAAGTAAAATTTGATGTCCCGATTCTTAATAAGAGTTTTATTTGGTCCAAAAGAATGTATAAGAGTGTTCAAAACTATATTTAATGACAGTTCTCCATTAAAAGGCGATAAGTGAACCTTTAGTGAAAACTAGGGCATATACGCCTAAAATTGAATTCTTTCCGTATTTTAAGCCTTTATCTTTTATTGTATAAATGTAAAAATATTTAAGAACATATATAATCATATTTTACTTATTTCTATCCATTCCCACCATTACAACGGCTACATGTTAACTACCATTTAAAATAATATTATTTTATTATTAGAGTGCAACATAAGATTCCCAAGAAACCCGTTGTTGCGTGTTGGGTACGCCATCGAGAATAGAGTCCCCTTTAAAGTCATTTAAATATTTTATTCACAAATATGGATAAATATGAAATGTCATATTCTTTATTTACCTGGGGTGTTACATCCTTCCCCCCTTTTTGGAATTGCGTCCTCGCAATTTTAAAATTGCGCTTGGAAACATCCTTGAAAGTCCCACATCGGAACAAAAGTCGGTAAAACAAACACTTTAAAATAAAGAAAGATAAGTACAAAGGTCACCCGAGTTAACCCATACTAGGATTCCAAGTATGAAAATATGGACATGGAGGAAAAAACAAAGGGTCATGTTCTGATGGAGAGTGATAGAAAACATGTTTAGGAGAAAGTTAACCACGAGAAAATCACAAACTTGTGATGGGTTAAACGGTATTCGATTCCCCAGTAGGAAAAGTTAATAGAAAACATTTTTGTTTTAAGTTACTTTTTATTTAGGAATTTATTCATAAGGAAGCATAATCACTTATCATGTTGACTTTCAACTTTTACTAGATTCCTTCGTCAAACTCATATTTTTTCCAGAAGACGAGTATTTAGAGAGACTTGTTCGCATTAAGAGTACTATAATCACCTTCTAGAGAATAACCTAATCCCCAAAAGAGAACTATATACATCCCATGTATTTAGGATTTAACCAAAACCAAAAAGTCTAGTACAAGATCAGATAATCCAGAAAAGGATAACCCTTTATAAAAGAAAATATATTCTTAACCTCCAAGATTTGTCAAACAAAACCCAAAGTTCAACGAGGACCATTAGATAAACAATATTTCCATAAAATCCTTCAAAGTAAACCAATATAAGATTGAAACCCAAATATTTGAAGGATTTAGTCACATAGTCTTCCAAGTTAAATCGTAACATTTATCTCCAAACAACATCAGTTGCTCCTAAAGTCCCACATTGAAAAGTAATTATCCTAATCACATATCCTCCAAAATCAACTTACTCTTAATTCATAAAATCATATAACTAAAAAGAATCAGTCAAACTAACCAGGGACTTCACGTAGTCCAGTGGTAGGTGATAAATACCAGTCACACATTGGTTGTGGGTTCAATTCCCGCAGCTTTGTCCGACGCGACGGGATGTCACACGGTCTGCGTGTTGTCCTTTTTCCAAAACTATATAATTCTTAAAACATTCCCCAAAATGAGATAAAATCTTCAAGAATAATCATAACATATTTTAACCTCAAGTTTATCTCATTCCTTTCCTTTTCCATCATATCATAGAGTAACCCATAATTACCTAAAAAGTAAGGATCATATAAACCATAATGGTTACCTTAATAATTATTACCTGAATTTCCACATCGAGTTGGCCAGCTCGTACATGATGCATTAGAGAACTCACCAAGGTTGAAGTGGTTGATCATGACTCCTTGATATTTGGTTTAGAACAACCACGAGTTTCCTCATTGAATCCTCCATTTTATCTAGTATCTTAATCAGAGAACCACCACAGTTTCCTTCAAACCTGTTGTCTCTTTGGTGCCTGCTAGAACCATCCATTCACTAAAAATAGAAATGTCAGTGTGAGTGTATCAACAAAACCATCATGTACTAATGAGGAAGGTAAACACTAAGATACACTTACTCATTCACTTTATCTAAAAATAGGACTCTTTCTGAAATCCTAATCATTATGGTAATGTCACTTATGCTTAAAGAATACCCTAACCTCTAAAGTTATCTAAACCGACCTCTCATACCAACTATAAGGCCCCAGCCTTAAACCTTACTTAATCTTGAGTTATTACAAGATTACACATTGAGGATCTTTTCAGGTTTAGAGTTTTAGAGAATTAGATCATGAAACTTTCATTACATTCCACATTTAAACAAAGTGGTTACATAAAAGACAGTATTCATTCTTCCCATCAACGGAAACATATTTAAAATATAACACGGATTCTTTCCTGACACATCCTTGACACTATCATCACATCATGTACCTTTCCCTTGACCTGTGAAAAACATTTCAAAAACTTGGGATGAGCACAAAAAGCTCAGTAAGGGATAGAAAAACATGGAAAGGAAACATGGGTACACATATACATAAGAAAGAGTTCATACTTTACCCATAAAACATATGCATATCAAATAATGAATAAATCATAGAAAACATAAGACATAAAGGTAACTTGAGGCATTCATAACATTCTTACATAGGGAGTAACCCTCTTGGTTACGTTTGGAATACCCATCACAGTATATGCCCTAAAATCTCTTCGGAGAAACCTTAACGTTTCACTCCTTCGCGTTACCCAATGCATTGGAGAGCTATATCGGGCTCACCCGCCCTTAGTTTATCACGGAACCAACCGTTCTTCATAACAATGCCCAAGAACCATAACATAATCGTATCACATAAACATGAATAAAGGAAACATAATATTTCCACATTTCAATCACAATATAACATTTTAGGATATTGAAATAATGAATCCATTCAAAAAGAAACCATTTCCAAAACCATTTAAAACATTTAATAAAGAGATTTTTGAATCAAAGTGTCCCATACCACCTTGAAGCTTTTAACATTTTAAACCATTAATATCCATATAAATAAATCCTTAAAACCATTTTGAAAACATGGATATTAATAAGAACAAATAATTAAAACATTTAAAACGATATTTTGGTTAAAGGGGTTTTACCAAAATTAGAGACACATGAATACAATAATCGAGGAATAAAATTTAGTCAGAACTTTATAATATCATGAGAATAAAAGGATTCTTGATATAATACTCCAAAGGACAGTATATACACCATATAAGAGTGAATTGGTGCATAACAACAATGAACCCTCAATAGAAATGTCAAATGTGATGAAATCCCTTATAACGAAGGTATCCTTAAATTAAGGACAAATAAATCTCAAAAATATGTGTGACAAATATATATACACCCAATATAAGTGGATATTAAGTGCAAAACAATAAAAGGTCATTCACACATATTCAATGGATGACATATTCAATGACTACAAGTTGAACCCAAAGAAATCGAAATTGGGTTAAAAAGTTCCCTTGACAGCCTAACGGCATCACATCAAAATGAGTTGATGAGAGATAAAAAGTGTATATCATCACTTGGACATAAAATTTACATGAATAAGGATATATGAGAACATATCCCATCATAACAATATGTAAATTAAAAGACCCAACAAAAGAAGTCTTTTAAAAAAACGGAGGGTGAAAGGTTCCCTTACCGACTTGGGTATCTTTCAAAACATACACCCCATGAAAGAAAGACAATAGATCATTGATGTAAACAGTCATAAACGAACGTATATTACACAAAGAGTAGAATAATGGGCAGTACATACACCACTCAATGGAATTTGTGGCAAATGTAGCATAAATCTCACGGGAATAAAAGTGAGATGATAAATCCCATACGAAAATTCGGCAGCATAACGGCGCCACTCAAAACATCCCAAATGGATTGATGAGAGTAAATAGGGTCTCTCATCATATGAACACAATAATTACAGTAGGATTAATATAAAAGGACATCCCAATCATAAGAAATATGAGCTTAAAAGGAATGACATAAAAGAGTGTACTTAAAAAGAAAGAGAGGTGTATGATCCCTTACCTCGGGTCCGACTTGACTCGATCGTTCTTTAATCTCCTGAATAATAAACATGAGTTAATTTCTACTTACTTAAGAACCTTTTTCAAGTTCATTATTCCTTTTATACCACTTATTACCATGTCATAAACAATATGTAATCATTTAAGTTAATAAAATTTGTTTTGCCGATATTTGGTTCTTAAGTCGAAAGTGGACTTCTTACAATTACATGTTGTTCGTGTGGCCAAATTTTTATTATAAACAGAATTGTATTCATGATTTAGATATCATATATGTCATATATATCCAGTAAATGCATGCATTTATAACATTACATAATCATTTAGAGGCAAGAAATGAAATGCACCGTTCATGGAGACGGTAAGCCGTACATACGCATGAACGCTACTTCCATTTCTATTTCATTGTTTATAGAATTGAATCATAATGATATAAAGGTATATTATAATTACAGTATAATATCATATATAATATCATAGTTCCATCCTTTATACATCCCACATATGGTATTTAACGAATCAAATCACTTTAAGGGGGCGGTAGTCCGCACTTCCTAAAATGAAGATATCGCGTATACCCATAATGGAAGCCATAAAGGTAAGACACAAATGAAAAATAAAGAAGCATAAGTAAAACATAAACATATAATATATCATATATAAAAATAGTGACATCATAATTTCCACCTTTGAAGGTGTTAAATGAGTATTGAACAATCATCGTTTCGGGAGGCAGAATTTCGCCATCCACGGAAACCGTATGTTCTTTAACCATTTGATGTAGTTGTGTGATAGTGTAGCATGAATAAATCTTATAACAACATCCTAGTATATTTAAGATACTGGTGTTGTTACAAAAGAAGTAAATAAAAAGAGTTTAGGGGGTTGGAGAAGCAAAATAAAACAAATGAACATGAGAGAATGAATTACCTTTAAAAGTGTAACTCCTTTTGATTTAAGCCTAAAGGCTTACTTTGAAAGGATTCTTCCCAAAGGGAGTCCTCTAGGATGAGGAGAGGGATGTGGAGAGAGTAAATGGGCAGGAGTTGGACGAGCCAAATGCTTGAGAAGTGTGTGAAATGAGGTACAGGTGAGGGCCTTTTATAAGGGGAGAGGAGGGGTACTTTTGGAAAGTAAGAAATATTACTTTATTTGAAAATGTATTTCGGTTTTAAAAGGTCCCACATTGATATAAGTAGTGTATAAGGTGATAGGTCTTCGAAATCCACTCATCCAATTTGTTTTGGCCATGTGTAGTTCATATATTTTACATTATCTTTCCATTTTATTTAAATCGTCAAATAATGATGTCATCGCTGCATCATTATTATGTCATTAATAATTTGATCTCTTTAATGTCTAAAAATTATAAAAAAAATACTATGATATAGGAAATCTTTTTATCTTTCCAATGACTATTTATAATAAAAAGTTGGACTTGTATAACCCCATTTAATATTGTTTTCGTAAAACATATTATGTTTGTGTCATTTTCACTTTAACATTAAATAAAAAGTAATTTATGTCATTTCCCAACAAAAGTGGATCCATGGGGTCCCCAAGTTGGACCATATCTTGTCTTGGTCGGCCATGACTCACCCAATAGGTTTAGGACAAGTGTCATGGTGTTTTCACATTCTTATAATATCATTTTTACCTTAAACTACACTAATTACCACTAATCGCGATTAAAAACTTAATAAGTTACTATTCACCAAAAAAATTATTTTAACCTCATGGAACCACATTTTACTTCTTAATGACAACCATGTATGTCAGATTTTTGAAATTCAAAACACAATGATGGAAAAAGTTCATTTAAACGGAAAATCAGTCTTTATAAGTACCACTTAGTGGTTTCACTATTCATCAAAAATTGAAGTTTTTCATAAAATTACCAAAAATTCATCCTAAGCTATATTTGATATTACGAATTCAAAAATTAAGTCTATTTTACAAAATTAAGAACATATAAGTCACATTAATTAATTTAATAATTAATTCCCGCTGTTAGAGCAAATAGCGTGTTTTTATGAAACAATAAGTATCAAAAGATTGACACTAGTTTAAGTCCGATTTCAAAGTGAAATTAATTCCAACGACCACTATTGGATTTAATTTTAAAAATATTTTCTAATTTCACTTTAAAACCAATTCAAAAGATAATATAATCATATAAATAAATTAGATTAAAAAGAGGTTTTGAATTAAAACACAACATTTTACACTATTCATTAAAAAAATGAACTTTATCGGAAAAATACCAAAAAATTACACAAAGTAAAATTTGATGTCCTGATTCTTAATAAGAGTTTTATTTGGTCAAAAAGAATGTATAATAGTGATCAAAACTATATTTAATGACAGTTCTCCATTAAAAGGCGATTAGTGAACCTTTAGTGAAAACTTGGGCATATACGCCTAAAATTGAATTCTTTCCGTATTTTAAGCATTTATCTTTTATTGTATAAATGTAAAAAATTTTAAGAACATATATAATCATATTTTAGTTATTTCTATCCATTCCCGCCATTACAATGGCTACATGTTAACTACCATTTAAAATAATATTATTTTATTATTAGAGTGCAACGTAAGATTCCCAAGAAACTCGTTGTTGCGTGTTGGGTACGCCATCGAGAATAGCGTCCCCTTTAAAGTCATTTAAATATTTTATTCACAAATATGGATAAATATGAAATGTCATATTCTTTATTTACCTGGGGTGTTATAGTTTTCCATGGTCTCCTCGAGGGAATAATTCATTTTGGGTCATCATTGATAGAAATAAAAAGGTCACTCACTTATTGTATATCAAATAGACATTCAGTGTTGATGAGATGGGATGGTTGTATATCTATGAGATTTTACGTCTATATGGAGTTCCACACTCCATTGTTTCAGACAGGGATGCATGTTTTACTTCTCGGGTCTGGCAGGGGATTTAAAAGGCTTTGGTTACACAGGTAATTTTGAGTACAGCTTACCATCCGTAGATAGATGGCTAGTTAGAGCATATGATTCAAGTGCATGAGGATATTCTCCGAAAATGCATTCTGGATTTTGGAGGTTTTTGGGAGAAGCATATACATCTTGTGTTGTTTTCCTATAACAATAGTTTTCAAGAAACTATCCATATGGCACCTTATGAGGCTTTGAATGCTAGGTCATGCCGATCACCCTTGTGTTGTCCAGAGGCGGGAGAGGATGCTATGCTAGGAACTCATCTTATTTAGAAGACCAGTGAACTGATAGAGTTGATTCCAAAGAGGATGGCCACTACACAGTCTGAAAATAAGTCTTATACTAATCATCGGATACGACCTCTGGAGTTCGAGGTTAGGGATTGGGTTTTTCTAAGTGTCATACCGAGGATGGGGCACAAAAGGATCAGGAGACAAGGTAAGTTTTCACCAAGGTATGTCGGGCTATTTGACGTGTTGGAGAGAGTTGGGCCGATTTTCTATTGGTTGAAGTTACCTAAGATGTACTGGTTAGGAATGAAATCTTCCACATTTCACAGCTTCAATGTTACTTTTCAAACCCATCTCATGTTTTCCAACCCGAGCAGTTTGAGTGGCAAGTGGACACATCATTGGAGGAGCATCCTATCCGCATTGTCAATCATAGTAAAAAGGTTCTCTGTGGCCGGTCTGTTCCTCTAGTATGAGTGCTATGGCAGCACGAGCGAGTACAGGATGAGACATTGGAGAGGGAGGCTGATGTTCGATCACAATAGCCTATTTTGTTCAGAGTTTATTCTTCTACGCCGCCTTTATAGGGAAATTCGAGGACAAATTTCTTTAAGGGGGGATGTTTTTAAGAAACCAGATATTCTTTTTAGGTATTTTTTCCTTTCTTGGTCGTTTTTGAGAAAAAGTGTAATTTCTGGAAATCGTCGAAGTACACGCTGTGTACATTATGTGTGTATAATGCGTACAAGGTTATTTAGTACCCCTGGTTTGTGGTATGTGACCCATGTTTCAGTTCTATTGTGATTTTTAAAGTGGTTGTCTGATGTTTGCACAATTTTGGGGAAAACTATTAATGTTGTGGAGGTCAGGTAGCGGCGCACGGTTGCTGCACAACCTGAACAAACCGTGCATCCTTCCCATGAAATTGTGCCCCCTTGATAGTGAGATATGCATGGGCAGTGCATAGTTTTTCAGATAGTGTGGGCAATCCATGCGATGTCACATAGTGAGATAGTGGCTACCACACAGTTGGCGCAGAGTTTTCTAAACTGTGCGGGGTAACCGTTCAACCACAAAATGATTGGGTTTTTTGTCCTGGGAATCTCGGGATTTCCCATTCGTTCCTCATTCTTCCTCCCACTCAAGGCTCACATGGTATTTTCTGATTTTAGAGGATTGGGGACCTCTTAAAGTCATTTCGGAGGAAAATCATAGGGGTTTAACAGTGTATTGAAGGTATTTCTCCTCAGGTAAGACCCTATTTTCGTTCTCTGTGGTTTAGGTTGGGGTTAGACATCTACCCCTCTTCATTTCCATGATCGTAATGGGTTGCATTTAGATTTATTGTTTTGTTGCCTTTGTGTGTGAACATTTGAGCATGATGATGTTTGGGAAGGGTTTTTGAGGTGCTTTCGAGGAGGCATTTACCCGGTTTGAATTGCATTTAGACGAAGGGTCGATTTCACCAAACCCTACAAGGTTGGAGTATTGTACCTTTCTATTGAATGTCTTTGAGTTATATGTGAAATTTTGGACAATACCCCTAATCAAGGTGTTGTGCATTGACTAATTTTCCCCTGTTATTGGGATGACATGATTTTATGCTTGAGCAGAGGCTATTTGGATATTAATATGGTTTATTTCAATGTTAGGGATGTGTTTTCCCATGCATTCATTATTTATGAACGTTGTGCCCTTCTTATATTTTTTTAGCCACCTTGCCTGTTTTTCCCATGCCTAGTGTTGTAGGATGGAGAGTTGCTTTTTTGACATGCTTGATATATTGTTGACCGATATGCCAATTACTTCTTGAGATTTACATTTGATATATTGATTTTTTATGATCATTGGCTTACACTGGGCCGTGAGAATCTGTTGTAGTAGACTATATGGGGAATTTATCGAGTGAGATTCCTCATAGAGTCTTTGAATCATTTTAGACTATAAGGGTAATTGACCATGTGAGGTTACTCAGATAGTCTTTGAATAATTTAAGACTATAAGGAGAATTGAACGAGTGAGATTCCTCGAATAGTCGTTAATCATTTGAGCCTATAAGGGAAATTGACCCTGTAGGCAATCTTAGAGAGTCATTGACTACCTTAGACTATAAGGGGAATTTACCATGTCAACATCCTTAGAGAGTCTTGGATCACTTTGAGTATAAGGGGAATTGACTATTAGTGCTTCATCAAAGAGTCATTATATATTCTTAAGACTAAACTGGAGGAGATAGGATTTCTGTACTTCCTAGAGGGTTACCTTGGTAGATTAGCTCGTTATTTGATATGTGGAACAATTTATTAAAGAGTACATTCTTGTTTACTCCATCTTTCCTTATTACCTACATCAAATATTTACTGATTATTAGGCACAAATATTTTGGTGGTTGCCTAAAAGGATTTAGTCTCACACCCACTTTGGGTCATTTTTTTGGGACCAAATAGATTATATTGTTGTAGATATAGTCAAGGTAAAGCACCATTCTACTTTAGTTACTTGAATTTTTGTGGAGTTAGAGAGCATGGGACCAAGCTTAGGCTTGTGATGCTGAGGATATGTATATCTATTTTCATTTTCACATTTGTTTAGTACTATTTTTTAATCCATCATTGTTACTCTTTGGATTCTTTCCTAGACATATGTATCATGCATCATTATATATATTTTCCATCTGTTGTCTCTTCTAGTTTTCTGCTGTTCAATTTTGTATGGATTATTACTATTTCTGTTGTTGCTATTATTTTCTTTCACTGTGTTATTATGACAATGAGGTAATTGTTTCCCCACTATCATACCCAAAGACACTAACAGCTAGTCGACAGCCTCTGAAGTTTGGGGAAATGCGCTCTTGGCCAGGTCACCAACCGGGTACGGGGTGCCTCTGGGAGGCATCAGGAACCGGGGCAATTCAATTTAGTAAGAAAACATGACATAAAATCATTTCAGTATAATGATAACACAATGGTTATTAAATTTTAAGGGAATAGTATTAACATATGTGATTTTGGAATGAAATAATACGGAAGTTATTGTTGAGGAATGTTGCCTCTTTTTCTGGTATCTCCTTTTGGTTTTCTCCAATGGACTTCCTATGGTTGCATTATGAAAAAACTGAAGCCTAAAAGATGAGAGAATGGATATTTTGGTATTATATATTTAGGTTTTGGTAGTAAAAAATGATTGCATTTTTGTAATTGTGTTAGGAGTATATAAGGCCTTTTATAATTTGGGAATATAACACATTCGGTGTTCCTAAAAATATTTGAGAACTCCCAATGTATTAATTGTCCAAAAAGGATCCAAAATATACCATTATATATAATTATAGATTTAATGGTCTAATAATGTCCATAAAATAATCTTTATATATGTTTGATTTAATTTGGACTTGTTATATTCAAATATTAATCATTAATTAAACTCTTTTTTATCATAAACACTATATTTAATTTTAATCATATTCACTATGATTTTTTGTAAAAAAAATTAATTTTACTGAATATAAAATGTAAATTATTATTTTCCCAAATAATGATCCAATTTTTAAAAAATAAAAGTCATTTATGTGGAATAATTTAATTTAGTATTAATCCCACACATTAATCGAGACAACATCTTTTTAAGAGTAATGTCCAAAATACGGAAATGTTATTATATACAGTTTTAATTTGAAATTGAATCCAATGACCTAAATACTTTTAAATGATATAAATTTGATCTATTAAAAATATAAAACTAAATATATTTATAATTTAAAATATAAAATATTTAGAAAAAAATTTATTTTAAATAAAAAATATCTATTAATAACTTTTTCTCAGTATAGGATTGTTTATATAAAAAAATGATCCATTTTTTTTTAATATTATGAATAAAAAATTTAAATTTTTTTAAAAAATTATAAAATTCTATTTGGAAAAAAAATCCTTACATTAAAATATGTTAAAAAAGCCTTTTGAAAATATATATCATTTTATGCATAAAATTTGAATTGTTCTTAGTATGAAGAATATAATAATGATTTGAGGAATTTTAAAAAAACTATTCAGAAGATAAAATATAAATTTCTAAAACATATCTCAATAATATTGATTAAGATAATTTATTATGATAAAAAATCTAATATGGTAATAAAATATTATTTTAAATAATAAAAACTCTTTTATATTGAAACATTATTTATTCTAATTCCAAATTAATTGGTATCAAATGATTTTTCCATATAAACATGTGTAAAATATGATTTCATAATTTAGATTATCATATCCATTCCCACCATTAAAATGGCTAGTTGATAACTATAATGTTTTATAAATAATTTTAACAATATATTGTTGTCTACTAACACTCGGGAATGTGTGTAAAAATTATTGTCAAGGAAACTCAATGTAACATGAAATAATGAATAAAAATGCTTCAACAAACAACATAATATAATATATTCATTATATGTAATATAATTTAAAAATGAATATAAATTAAATTTAAGGAAGTTATTTTTTAAAATATATGGACATTACAATAATCATTATTCTCTATGGGGTCCATATAGCATATAGGTGTAATTCATATTGGATGATGTTCACTTGGAAAGAATATTATACAATTCATATATAGAGTAGAACAATAGATTGGTTTGTTGTTATTCTAGTATAGTTGATTATTTAAATGTTGAATATGTATTTTTTCACTATCAACATTACTTCTTAGGATAATTTAAGATTTTGATATATGTTTATTTAAAATGGGATTAAGAATTGATATTTGTTGTCATTATTGATTATTAAGAACTTTGAATTATCTATTCAAATTAAATATCAATCAATATAAAAAATTTTATAATTTTATTCATTAAAGGATCCTTGGGGAATGGTTTCAAAATTAGTTATCCCACATATTGGAATGGATTTTATATATTATTGTGATAGGTGTAGCCTAGAATTATATATATCTTCCTTTCTTTGTAATTCCACATGGGAAAAAATTGTGGTGGTGTTTTGAAATTGCCTTCCAAATTTCATATCAGACCTTGTCTGTGGTTTTTATGATATTAATTTTGTCATTATCATAGCCTTTAGTATTTAGATTATGTAATTGTTAAGACCTTAATAATATGATAATAATATTTGGCATTATGAATTCCAATAATATGTTCTCACCATTATTGATTTCAATGTTTTAAATTATTTTCATGAATATAGGAAAATATGAATTTCATATTATTATGGGCTAATTAATTTTTTTAGCCATGTTATATATGTCATGATTTTGTTCATGGTAGTGTAGATATTTTTTTATTACTGATTATTTGATCTCACCCTTTTATATATCATATGTAACCCTGGTTTGGTATAAATTCATTGGACAATATATTTCTAATAGGATATACTATTTGATGAATTTATAGTATATTATGAGCGATTATATACAATTGTGTAGTTTTTTATATACTGGAAACCCTTCCATCAGTTGAGAATGTCATTAGATTTGTTCTTTAATATTTAGTAGTAAATATCTTAAGGATTAAAATATTTATGTTTTAAAAATTAATGTAATGTATTATTGGTATTATCTCATGTAACTATATTCAAATTATGACTACAAAATTAAAATTTGTATCAAATAAACTATGTAATGAATGTTTTTATGGAACGAAGCTTATTATTACGGGTCTAGGATGTCCTAGTTTGTATAATAGTATACTATATATAACATTTCTGATTAACTTTATTTGTGAGGATGATTTAGGAATTTACTAGACATGGATAATGGTAATTTTCAATGAATATATATCCAATAGGGAGATTATATGATTTAATTATATTTTAATAATTCATCTTCTAAACAGGATTTAGGATTACATAATTCTTGAAAACCATTTGTATATTCCTAAGAGATTTTTTTATGTATATGATAACATTTACATGATCTTATATTTTATAGACATTGTAGTCCACCAAAAAATCATATGGAAGTATATAAAATATTGTTGGATGGAAGCTCTATCATCATTCTACATGGCCATAGTAATCTCTAATAGGTGAATTATTATGTATTGAGTTGATTCTCACCGGTTGGATGGAAGAAAATCCTAACTACACACCTCAATTGAATATCAAGGTTGATATTCATTAATTAATTGCATTATGTTAATCAACCATTCATATTGATTTATGAATTATGTTAAGGATTATGTTAGAGAATTTAATAAGAAATTATCGTTAGAAAATATTTAATTGAATAATTATATTAAAATATTGATTGTAAATTTTTATATATTAAAAAAATATTTCCTAACAGAATTCATATTTCAATTTGTAGTTTCATATCAATTTTTTTATCTTACCATAACTATTTTATTTTTAGTACATTGTTTTGACACGAACAAGAAGATGAACCATAGAAAGGTAAGCATCTAAGAAATAGATATCTGTTGTAAATGAAAACGGGAACATTTATAAATGGTTCATAATTTTATAATATTACAATTATGATGGAAATAGTGAATTTCATTGATATAACCATGTTATTGAGTTTGATATTAAAAAAAAATTAATTCACGATAATCATAGATATTTTATCAGTGATCTCATAATTACTGATGTAATTTTTATATATTATAACAGTTATTATACCTTACATGAATTATCCAAGGATCATCCTTCAGTAGTCCAACATAAATGACATAGAAGGTAACAACCCATAATTTTATCAATGGAATATTCCTTCGTAAAGTTATGTTATTTTTTATAAAACATATACATCAAGTAGAGATTTATTTAAAAATTGCACTCTAAAAATTTAATACTAAAATATGTTGTTTTTATATAAATTTAGGAAGCTATAAAAATAGAATAATAACCTGAAAATTGGAATAGTAATATGAAAAATAATAATAGTAATCTGACCAATAGAATATTAACATCTCCAATTAAAGTATAAATAAAACTTAGTCATCATATAAATATAAAATTTCTTTAATTATATCATAGTATGTATAAATAAATTTTTTACATACGATAAGATAAGTGTCAACATATCTATAAAAAGTAATCTTTTATTTACAATTTTAATAAATAATATAATGATTTAATTTTTTTTCATATTATATATTCATAAATTATTATTATTATTTATTATAATAATTTACTAATGTTATGGGACCTTAATTAAATTTTTATATCTCATAAAATTAGATGTAACATTAAAATAATTATTTTATGAATAAATTATGATTTTATTTAAAATTTAAATTTATCATATTTATTAAATAATTTTTCAGAAAATAGTATACATTGATGAAATAATAACATTACATAATGTTTATATTCAATTTGTAGAATTTTTCTAATATAGATGTATTTTTTGTCTATAGTGAAATACCCTAATTTATGGTATTTAATATTTTATACCAAATAATTGAATTTTGGATTCATTAATTATTTATAGAAAATATATATTGTACTCGGATTAACTATTTACTACAAAAAGTAAATAAAAATGAATATAATTGATAGTGTTGAGAAAAAATAATAATCATATAGAGAAAATAATCAAAAAACATCCCTCTCCTCGCCTATAAATTCCACTACTCAACACCACTTCTACTCACACCTTCCATGCCATTAATATTTTCCAAATTATTTACAATTTCCATCCCATGACATTTTTCCATGTTCAGAAGCTAATTTTTCCATCAAATTTCCATATCAATATTCCTTAAGGATGTTGTCAAGGGGAATATATTAATGTTGTAAAATTATAATTTCCCTTTTATATTTCATTTATTTTCTTATATTCATCTCTTATTAATGATCTAAAGTTGAATGATAACTCTTTTATCATATATATATTAGATTTTTTCTTTCAATGGAATATCCATAATCAAATATCTTCTCCACACTTTTTATTTTAAAAAATTAAATCTTCATTTGTAATATGGAAATTCTATGCCTTCGTGGATGATTGTTTTTCCCATTTCCACCTTTTGGGATGGTCAATAAACCATTAATATAGTTTAAAAAATTTAAAATGTGTTATATTATGATTTTAATTTTCCGTAATTAATTTATTAACAAAATAATAAATTAGGAATATCTATTTCATGATGGGAGGAAAAATTACAAATATAAAAAAAATTAATCGTTATTTTTTTTCTCAAATATATCATGAAAATTCCATAAAGAAATTATACATTATTAAATTTAAATATTTGGATGTTCATTTATAATAAATTATTTTTTTCATGATAATTATTCTTATTTTAAATAATTATCATAATTATATACAAGTAAACTGACTGTGAATCAATGAAAAACCGAAAAATATCAATGAAATTGAATACTAATACTCATAAAAATTAACATAAATTAACATGAAAAAATTATAATAAATAATATAAATTTATAAGTTGTTAATTAGTAAATTAATCTGATTTTATTATACTTCACATTAAGGGAAAATCTTGGAGGATTTCAGATAGAAAAAAATAAATAACAGACCCAACTCCCATTCTTTTGGGTTTCCATATTTCAAGACTAATATTATTGAAGATATTATTATCATATTCCTCAAATATAATGTCATTTTTCATTCATATTCATTTTTAGGATATACATGTTTCTAATAATTTATTATGAAAAATAAAAATATTTTCAAAAAGAACCCTTACTTATAAAACATATCTTGATTCCTCTTGTGTTATATATTATCAAAAAAAATGACCACACTTATACCCATAAATTTATATTGAATTTTTTATTTAGGAATCCAAAATTTTATTGATGAATTAATTATGAATTAGGTTATTATTAAACCCATTCCTTTATATGGTTTATTTAATGACTCAAATGTGTTATAAAATCTATGTGGCATGACTGATTACGAAAATATTATTATGAGCCAATGGGGATAGTAATTATATATCTCCATAAGTAATTGGTAAACATTATTCATCTCTTGAGATAATGGTTATTAAGAGTGAACATGATTCTATATTTTTTCACAAAGATGATGTTATGATTATGAACTATTTTCATCCAGGTACATGATTCTGGATTTCATCACAACTATGTGTAGGATATTACCACTAAGAAAATATGTGTCATTTTTATTAATTACCACATTATAATCCTTTATCTAATTAATCCACTCATTATTATTCAATTATTATATTATTTTTAATATTATGATTATGATTATGCTAACCCATGTTATATTTATTGAATTACTTTTCCATCCTCATATATGAATTTTATCTAACCCCATTATTTAATATATTTCTTTTGGTGACAACATTTACTTTGGAGAAAATGGTATTTATAAATATAATGAATAAAATTTGTAATATATGTCTATGTATTATTATTCATTAATTTTGTATACACATAATATTCCAAATAATATAAACCATTGAATATTTTTTTTGTAACGCTTATATGTTTTTTATAATCAAACATTTGTCATATTAATATATTAAAAAGGTAGGGTGTTATGTATTTTATCAGTCCATTGTTTGGTAAAATAGGGATTCAGTATTATGGGACATTATTGACACCACTTAAGATAATAATAAGTATATTTAATCATTTATGAAACATTGTTTTTGAAAAATGATAAACATATTTAACCCATAATATATTCCTTCATTTTTCAAAATTAAAAATAAAAATATATTCTTTCATTGAAGGTTGAATTACCCATTTTCAGTCCTTTAATATTTTTGAAATTAGTTGGAACATGGATAATCCTAACGATGACTCATATGTGGGAAAATGCAATGATTTCAATTCTGAAATTCCCATTTCTATGGGGGTGGAGTTAAAAACCATGGTGATTCATAAAAATATATCTCTTAAATTGAATAATAACATTAATCGGTGGAAAAAAATCATCATCCAATAAGTATTGACATTCCATTGAGTCCATTATATTGTAATTTCAACCAACATTCATTGAATCATCTGATCCTCTTGTGGTGGAATAACTGTTTAACTTAATAGTGAATATATTTTAGGAGATAAATTGTTCGGAGAAGAAGACAATGAATCTATCCTTTTATCATTTATATGGAGATTCCAACCAATGATGGTAGGTGATAATGATAAACAACATGAAGGATTAAATATAAGAGACGTAGTGGTTTGATATTTATAAATAATTCCATAACATTTATTACCCTAAAAATAATCAGAAAAATATGGAGATATAATTTATATACCTAAAGAAAGAGGATTGTGAATCTATGATAGATTACGACAGAAATATCACATGGGTTTAAATACATTCATTATTTTTTATCAATAATGATATATATATATATATATATATATTAAATTGTGGTTTTAAACAAATCAATTAATTGTAACTATATATCAATGAAATTGGTAGTTACTATGAAGTGTTTTGATGTGCACTCAATGTCTAGACAGAGTCTAGAGAATGGTCCCATGGTTTCGGATATAAGAATAGAAGATTATGATTCAAAAAATACTTTTTCAAATAACAAAAGCCTAAAAAGGATCTATCCACACAGGTGCCAAATTTGTTAAATGAATAATTATGGTAACTGCTTTAAGGGGATATTTAAATTCTTCATGTTCATGAAGGAATGCCACCATGATCTTGAATGTAGATGATATTTGACGAATAATCCTAATTTCTATTATTAAAAGAGAGCACCACCCATGGTTCAGTTCATCAAATATTGTGTGCAAGCTCACTAAACAAGGCAGTTCCCTACAATGTACGTCCTTGAGGTTATTAACCATAAAAATCCACCATAGAAAATGGATCTTGGGATAAATCATACCATCACTACAATATAAGTGAAAAATGAAAATTAAATCATAGAACGTTATAAGTAGTATTCAATAGAGATTGATAAAAGACTTATTTGATTATTGTTTTTTTCATTTCATTATATCATTAATGTTTGTTATTACTATTCAATTGATGCGCTAATATCAGGATGAAGTGATTTTCATAACAACACTATTGGTGAAATTATTGAAATCCATTTTTCATACAATTTTTATGTAGGGATATGTGTGATTATTATTTCTAAGAATCTTATAATATTTCCAATGGTGGAATTCAATGTTATACTGGGAATGGACAATAAATTGTTATACAGAGCACTAAAAAACAATTCAGAAAGGGAAACATAATTTTATATTTACACCCATCACATTATTCTGAAAAAACATTAAACAAGATTATGAATATCCATGAGAAAATACCTTAATATTGTTTGTCTTGATACATTATGAAGAATCATATATAGACCAATGGTTACATCAAAATAAAGCATCAATGTTGAGAAAATCAGCATTATTATTTATTTGAATGATGTATTTCCTGATGAGTTTATGGTACTACCCCCTTATCAAGAGGTATAGTCTTCAAAATAATATATTATTAGTGCCACTATTATCCCAAAATGGATCTTGAGGATAAACGTTGTTGAACTTCATGAGTTAAAGAAGTGGAAGGAAGAGGAAATTGATAATGGGTTCATATGACCTACTACATCACATTGGGGATTTCTAGTGCTATCTATATAAAAAAAATTTGGTCAGTAAGGAATTTTAACCGCTACTATGATATCAACAAGATCACCTTAATGAAAATGATTCAACTTCAAAGGATTGGGGAATTTTTTTTATCAACAATGATTATATTATTACTTATCAATGGTGGATGTTCATTCTAGATATTATTAACTAAATTTTAAGAATGAATGTATTAAAAAGAAAAAATTCCATATAAGGTGTTGGAAAAATGAGTCCTTAAAAATTCCCTTTATATTTAATTATTCCTCTGAAATCATTATATATCGTATGAATATAGTATTTAGAGATTACCTTGAATGATTTGTGGTAGTTATTGTTTTATATATTCTCATATAATCCAAATGAAATTAGGAGAAAAAATAAGATATATAGATTATTATAGAAAAAAGTATGGATAGTGAAATTGTATACCTGGATAATCAAGTGAAAATTTTGGACATAGAAATCCACATTCGTGGGAAATATGATCACAATTGAGGAAATTTATATGGACACTTAAAAATCAAATGAAATTGGGAGATATCCCTTACCCACGAGTGTTAAGGAAATTTTTAGTATTATTTTTCTAGAATGGTATTATAGAAATATTGTTAGAAATTTCTCATGTTGTTATCTCCTTATAACTATGTTAGAATTGAAATGGGTAATGTATTTATAGATGGAGGAATATTTTTAATGCTCCATTGATATTGATAAGTGGATTACAACCATAACAGTACTATCACTACAACTATGTAATGTAGGTTTTTTGATATAAAATAGTAAAGCAATAAATGTAATTGGTTTTGTACTCATGTATAATGATAAAGTAATACCCTATGAATCATGACCATTGATGATCCATGAGAAGAATGACATAATTCATGTTCTGGAGATATTATTTATAATCTATTGATTTAAAATAATATGGCACTACATTTATTATGGTATGTGGAAATATTTATTGGTTACGAAATCCTAAATTATATATTAACAAAAATCCTTCAAAGTTAATCAATGATGATACTTTTTGTTAATATAGGAATAATATTGCACTATTTAATATCAACATATGAAGGAAAATAAAGAAACTGATTATCATAGAAGACGACAAATATATACTCTCTATATGATGTTGATGCAGAATGATCCCATCCTCCTATAAATAAAATGTATATTATTCATAAATCATAACAATTAGGAAAGAATCTTACATTTAAAAAATTATTTCCCAACAATCTATAAAAATAGAGATCAAGGTGGCATTAAGAGATGATATATAGATATAAAAGAAGTTAAATTTATTAATGTAAGGAAGTCTACATGACTTATATATTGATGACTATGTAATGATTCAGCATGGAACAAGGATTTTTGTAACTTCATCAATAGAGATAATGAAGGGGGTAAAGGATAATTCACATATACCATCACTCTCAATCATTCCATGAAGTAAAAATATGTATTGTGATCTATGATAACGCATATGGTGGGAAAATATAATGAATTACATTGTGAAAAAAATATGTTAATGTGTTTTAAATGTATGATATTTAATTATTAGCGCTAGATGTACAAATGGATGATGAAAAAAATTTTGTGACCCATTTGGAAATAAGAGAATTGCACTGTGGATTAAGTCATTGGTCTTATAAAAACATAAAATGGACACAATTAGACACTGTTTGTATTTTATTGATCCAAATGGTCATCCCAAATTATAAGCATTATATAATATTTATTTCATGAATATCTAGAAATGATACATGTGATGATTGTTGGGAGGTTTCATGGGGAAAACTGTTTGATCTTATTGGATCATAATATCATGATCAACTCTAAATTCAGGTGATGTATTCACCCAGATTTGGGAACTGAAATTATTTTCATCATTTCATATCACCCAAAAATAGATTTCCTAAATATAAGAAATATTAAGACACTCGAGGACAAGCTGAAACCCTTCTAAATGTGATTCAATGAATGATAGAATCAATGTATCATATTGATTATCTTCTTATAAAAAAAATATTTTCCACTTGAGTATTCAGATATCTCCATATAATGATCAATATTTTTAGATATGTAGAACTCCAAAATGATGACATGAATTAGGTGAATGAAAGATACATTTACTTCGTCTTCTGAATGATACAAAAAATAAGGTTCATGAAATCCAAAAACATATCAATGCCACTGTGATTCATAAAAAGAGCTATGATGAAAAACATCAATGGGACTTGGTGTTCTATGTAAGAGAAATATTATTCCATATAATATAACTATGGAAGATATATATAAGGTCCAAGGTTTTTTTCCCGGGATAAAATACAAAAGATATTTAAGTTTTTCATTTTTTGGCTATTACTATCATAAAAACAAACCATGTGATGACTTTTATCAATATGGTATCATTTGAACATATTTATATTGGTCTTTGAAAAAGGATAGAGGATTTTCTCGGGTGGAATAATGTGTTTCAGGAGCACTGGACACAGAATAATTTTTAGAAAAGGATTAAGAGGTGTTCTCATGGGTTCGGCATGGTCAGGTAAATCATGCACGTCAATTGTGCGACTTGATAGGGGTGATACATAGAGGTTCACATAGGATATTCATGATTAGTTAAACTATGTGGGTAAATAATTTATGAAACCCTAGGTTTCCAGTGTTTTCAGCATGGTCTACATATTGTATGTCAGACCGTGCGTGTGAAACCATGCGACTTACCCTGTTTTGGGATTCATGATAATTTATTTGATTAAATTGCATAATGCGATGGATTTAATTAACTATAATTAAATTTGTTTTTTATTTTAATTAAATACAAGTGAAAATGGGGTTTTGATTTATTTTTGAGATTTCAGGGTTTTAGTTATTCAAATTAAGGTTTTAGACTAATTTAATTAATTCATTTGAAATGAGGTATTAAATTAATTAAATTATGAAAGGGAATTAAATAAATTATGATGACATGGGGGTGGAAAATTGATTTAATTAAATTATTTTAAGGATATTTTAATTAAATTTTGATTAATGAAAGATTTGGATTAATTAAATTGATGACAAAATAAATTAATTAAATAATGATGGGTTGAATACATTATTTAATAAAATTAATTGAATGAAAATATAAATAGATGATGTGTAATGGGCGTTGGGGTTTAAAAAAATGGGAGATATTAATTGGTAGTAATAATAATATGACCATTATTATTATTAACATTATAGTAATTCATACACGTTAAATTATTATTAAAATTTATTTATGGGAGAAAAGAAGAAGGAAGCACACATTTCCCTCCTCCTAGTGGTAGTGCGACACACCCATGATACTGCACCTAGGGGTGGTGCACTACCCTCAAATCCAAATACTTCATTGCACGATTATCTCCTTAAAGAGTCTACACAAATTTTTTTTGTCTCGTGATGGTATGTCCTTATCTTCATGTTCCACTCCTCGCATCGGCTTTCTGGACACTCCCTCACATGTGTATGTTCGGATGAAACCATGTGTTTAGGATTAACCAGTATTTCTTATTTCCTCCATTCCTATGTGGTGTAGAAGATTCCTCATGACGTTATTGGCTATATATCAACAAAAACCGCTAAATTAATTGTGGTTCAGAATGATTTGGATCATATCCATCATTTTTAGGTAATGCTAGAAACCTGATAAATCATTTCACACCATTTAGACTAGATTCTTATGTTGTATTTGACATGCGATGAATTAATTATGGGTGTGTTAGTCCTCAAAAAAGTAATTTTGGGTGCCATTTATTGTTTTATGGTGATGAAATAGCTCAGTGTGTGTGCTATTGTGGATGTTTGTGTGCATGAGGGCGTTGCGGTTTCAGTTAGAAAGCTTTGTCACATCTAATTATTGGATGTAAGGTCCTCAAATATGATTTTTTTTAATTTCAATTTTTAGTAATCTATTTATTTTCATAACGTTTACATCCAAATTGGAGTAAATTTATTATTTGTTTAAATTCATTTTTTATGGTACAAAATCATATTTTTATAATAAAACCCATCCAACGGAGGTGCAAAAACATCAAGTTAAAAACATAAATTTTACGTTGATACATTAATTTAGCATGCGGATATTTATGTTTATATTTATGCCCTTACACATTGACATAGATCATTTTAAGTGGTAATTTTGAGGAGTATGCAAGAAAAGTTATTATAATTAATTGTGAATTAATTATCTTCTAGGAAGTTATAATTATGATAATTAATCAGGGGGATTGTTTATGAATTAATTAGGGTGAAATATTGAGAATGTTAATCATGAAATAATTATGTGAGTATAGATTGTAATTTAGTTGATAAATTGAGGGATAAATTATGAGATATTGATATATCTAATTGAGATGAATAATCAAGTGATAGATTTTGATATGTTGTTGTGGGATAAATTTAGATAATTAATATTCGATTAATTCTATGCTTTTCGTTAATGATTTTTTTTAATTGTAGATGTTAATTATGGAAAAATTAAATTTAGAATGGGATAATTAATTTTTAACTAATTATTTGTTTGATTTTTTAATATAGATAATTAATTGGGGGATTAATTATGAGACGTGTCATTGGATATGTTATGATAATTAATGGTGGATTAATTATGTTCCTTGATATTTGATTACGATAATTATTAATGAGGTAAATTATAAAGATATGTGTATTAGTAAAGATAATAAATTGTTGAGAAATAATTTTTGAATGATATTTATGTGGATTGATTAATTAATTGATAAATTAATTAATGTTTATTTTCAATTAGTTAATTGATTGTTAACTAATGGAATTGATTTTTTTATCTAAACATTGGATTAGTAAGGAAATCAATGTGGATTCTTCATAGGGAATTGTTTATTGGTCATGGATTAATTAATTGGTAAATTAAGTAGTGAAAGGGAATTGGGTTCTAGAAATGGTGTTCTAGACCAATGGATAAGATACCGTATGGACATGGTGTCCCCCCAACAATTATTAAATGATGTAAATGTTTGAGAAGGTGTGTTCTAGACATTGAGTTATAAACCAATGGATATGTTTGGACATAAAAATGGCCTTTCACCCTAATATTTGTCTATGAAATTAGATGTGAGGTGTTAGACATGGATATCTTCAGTCATTATGATTTATGGTGTTAGAATTGGTGTTATTCACAAATGAGATTTTGTGTTTGACATGGAATTTTACACATATTGTATAAATATATGAATATTATATTTGGGCTTTATACATGGTGTTTTTCACTAATGGGATTATGTGCTAGATATGGTGTTCTATACAAATAGTATATTATATGAATGAACTATGAAATGAATGAGAGTTATGAAAAAAGATAGAGTTCAATGTGGTTAAATAAAGAATGATTTATAATGATTAGAATTCTGTAATGAGCGGATGTTAGTACTGTTGTATAGGAAACCATGGGAAACATGGAGATAATAAATGATTAAATAGTGTATAATTAGAAATGTGTGGAATTATATTTATGCATGAAAATATACATTTCATGTTCTTGTATAGTTTCTTATTCTGGTTATGGGCCGATGTTGGTATCACCGTCAGGAGTCTGTTGGGAACCTAGATGGGATGTTGGTTAATTATTCAATTATGTTATCACATTGATATACATGCACCATGTGTCATGATAAATTGCACTATATAGCTTCAGCTAGAAAATTGGTGGTCCCGACCTGCTATGAAGTATTTCTCATGCCCTATTTAGGAATCAATTGATGTTGGATTCATATGTAAGAATTCTTATTTATAGGAAAATGGAATATAACACGTGACTGTTTACTTGAACATGGGAGTTATGATTAATGACATGTGTAGGACCTCAGGAAGCTAGTGAAGATAAACCTTGAGGCATTTAGTCTTTTTTTATTTATTTATTGAAATGTAAAACATGTAGTTTTATTTACCATTTTCTGATATGTATCACACTTTAATTGGACACATTCAATATTCAGTTGATTATTTATATATATCTACTTCCCATATTGTTTGAGTTAGTTTCATATTTAGAAAGTGCACTCTGAATGTGTGAGTACAGTATTTCCTCTGACTCTCCATAGACCATCGCTCCTAGTCGGCTTCCTCTGGTATATGGGGAGACAATCTTGAGGACATATTGTGATCGGTCTGGCATCCGGTCTGATGGTAAGCCAAGCTGGGACATTGGGAAGATGTTTGAGAGGTTCATTTTGTCATTATTTTTTCCTTTTTCTTTCAATATTGTGTTGGTAGTTATTGTAACACCCTAGGTAAATAAAGAATATTAAATTTTCATATTTATAAATATTTGTGAATAAAATATTAATATGACTTTAAAGGGGATGCTATGCTCGATGGCGTACCCAACACGCAACAACGAGTTTCTTGGGAATCTTACGTTGCACTCTAATAATAAAATAATATTATTTTAAATGGTAGTTAACATGTAGCCGTTTTATTTGCGAGAATGGATAGAAATAACTAAAATATTATTATATATGTTTTTAAATGTTTTTACATTTATCCAATAAAAGATAAAGGCATAAAATATGAAAAGAATTCCATTTTAGGCGTATATGCCCTAGTTTTCACTAAAGGTTCACTTATCGCCTTTTGATGGAAAACAATCATTAAATATAGTTGTGTTCACTCTTATACATCCTTTTGGACCAAATAAAACTCTTCTTATGAATTGGGACATCAAAATTTACTTTGTGTAAATTTTTGGTATCTTTCTGATAAAGTTCATTTTTAATGAATAGTGTAAAAATTTGTATTTTAATTCAAAACTTCTTTTTAATCTAATTTATTTATATGATTATATTATCTTTTTAATTGGTTTTAAAGTGAAATTATAATATATTTTTACCGTTAAATCAAATAGAGGTAATTGGAATTAATTTCACTTTGAAATCAGACTTAAACTAGTGTCAATCTTTTGATACTTATTGTTTTATAATAACATGCTATTTTCTCTGACAGCAGGAGTTAATTATTAAATTAATTAATTTAACTTATATGTTTTGAATTTTTTAAAATGGACTTCATTTTTGAATTCGGAATATCAAATATAGATTAGGGTGAATTTTTGTGATTTTTCTGAAAAACATCAATTTTTGATAAATAGTGAAACCAATAACTGGTACTTATAAAAACTAATTTTTCCGTTTAAATGAAATTTTGCCATCTTTGTGTTTTGAATTTCAAAAACCCGACATACATGGTTGTCATTAAGAAGTAAAATGTTGTTCAATGGGATAAAAATAATTTTTTGGTGAATAGTAACTTATTATGTTTTTAATCGCGATTAGAAGTAATTAGTGTAGTTTAAGGTAAAAATAATGTTTTAATAATATGAAATGAACATGACACATGTCATAACCTCATTGGATGTGTCATGGCCGACCAAGACAACCCATGGGTCATCTTGGGGACCCCATGAAGCCACTTTTGTTAGAAAATGACATTAATACCTGTTTATTTAAAGTTAAAGTAAAAAATGAGACAAACATGAAATGTTTTACTAAAACAATTTTTACATGGGGTTATACTAATCCGATTTTTGACTATAAGTATTTATTGGAAAGATAAAACGATTTACTACATCATAATATTTTTTTTATAATTTTTAGACATTAAATAAATTAAATTATTTATGACATCATGATGATGCAGCAATGACCTCATTATTTAACGATTTAAATAAAATTGAATGATAATGTAATATATAAAACCTAAACATCTCCAAAACCTATTGGATGAGGGGATTTAGAACCCCTATCACCTTATCCTCTAAATACATCAATGTGGGACCTTTAAAATCCGAAAATCTTTTGAAAATAAAGTAACATTTTGTAACTTTCCAAGAGTACCCCTCCTCTCCTCTTATAAAAGGCCCTCACCTCTACCTCCTTACCCACACTCTCAAAGCCTTTGGCTCGGCCAAACTCTTCACATTTTCTCTCTAAACTTCCAAATCTTACTCTTTGAAGCCTCACATTGGGAAGAAGTCTTCCCAAGGAAGCCTTTGAGATCAAACCAAAGGGAGTTACCTGATTTTAAGGTAATGTCTTCTTTTGAGTCCTTTTGTTTTATTTTGCTTCTCCAACCCCCTAAAATATTTTTATTCTTTTATTTTGTAACAACTACAGTATAATCAATGTACTAGGATGTTGTTATAAGAATTTTTAGAGCTACAATTACACACAACTACATCTAATGGTTAAAGAACATACTGTTTCTATGGATGACGAATTTCTGCCTCCCGAAACGATGATTGTTCAACATTCTTTTAACACCTTCGAAGGTGGCCATTAAGATGACAATATATTTATATATGATATATAATATGTTTATGTTTTCTTTAAGCTTCTGTATTTTTCATTTTGGGAATCCCTTTATGGTTTCCATTATGGGTAAACGCGATATCTTCATTTAAGGAAGTGCGGACTACCGCCCCCTCAAAGTGATGTGATTCGTTAATGCCATATGTGGGATGTATAAAGGGTGGATTTAAAGTTATTATACATGATGTTATACTGTAATTATAATATAAACCTATATCATTATTATTTCTTCCCATTAAAGTATGAGATAGAAATGAAAGAAGCGTTCATGAGTACATACGGCTTACCGTCTCCATGAACGGTGCATTTCATTTCTTACATCAAAATGATTATGTGATATTATAAATACATGTTTATGATAGATATATATGATATATATGATATCCAAATCAGGAATTTATTTCTGGATATAAATATCCTTTGACCACACGAACAACATGTAATTGTAAGAAGTCCACTTTTGACTTAAGAACCAAATATCGACAAAACATACATTATTAACTTAAATGATTACATAATGTTTATAACATGGCAATAAGTTCAATAAAAGGAATAATGATCTTGAAATATGTTCTTAAGGAAGTATAAATTAACTCAAGTTTATTATTCAGGAGATTAAAGAAAGACCGAGTCAAGTCGGACCCGAGGTAAGGGATCTTACTCCTCTCTTTCTTTTTAAGTACACTCTTTTATGTCATTCCTTTTAAGCTCATATTTCTTGTGATTGGGATGTTATTTTATATTAATGTTACTGTAATTTTTATGTTCATATGATGAGAGACCCTATTCTCTCTCATCAATCCATTTTGGATGTTTTGAGTGGCGCCGTTAGGCTGCAGAATTTTCGTAAGAGATCTAACCTCTCTCTTTCTCTTTAAGTACTCTCCTTTATGTCACTTCTTTTAAGATCCTCTTTGTTATGTTGGGGGATGTTCTTTTTTATTACTCTTTCTGTAAACATTATTTTTATCTGATGATAGACCCTATTCCCTCTCATCAATCCATTTTTGAAGTTTTAAGTGGCGTCGTTAGGCTGCCGAGTTTTCGTAAGAGATGTTTCATCTCACTTTTATTCCCGTGAGATTTATGCTACATTTTCCACAATTTCCTTTGATTGGTTTATGTACTACAAATTATTTCACTCCTTTTGTAATTTAATTCCATTTATGGGTATTTACATTTTCATTTTATGAAACTTCTTCAATGGGGTGTACTTTTCGAAAGTTACCCAAGTCGGTAAGGGAACCTTTCACCCTCCTCTTTTTAAAAGACTTCATTTGTTATGTATTTTAATTCACATACTATTATGATGGGGTATGTTCTTCTATATCCTGATTGATGTAAATTTTATGTCCAGGTGATGAGATTCCCTTTTTATGTCCCATCAACTCGTTTTCTGAATTTTTGAAGTGACGCCGTTAGGCTGTCAAATTTTACCAAGGGAACTTTTTAACCCAATTTCGATTTCTTTGGGTTCAACATGTAGTTATTGAATATGTCATCATTTGAATATGTGTGAATGAGATTTTATTGTTTTACACTTAATATCCAATTATATTGGGTGTATTTATATTTGTCACACATAATTTTGAGATTGATTTATCCTCAATTTAAGGATACCTTCTTTATAAGGGATTTCATCACATTTTACATCTCTATTGAGACTTCATTATTGTTATGCACCAATTCACTCTTATATGGTGTATATACTGTCCTTTAGAATATTATATCATGAATCCATTTATTCTCATGATATTATAAAGTTCTGATTAAATGTTATTCCTCTATTATTGTATTCAAGTGTCTCTAATTTTGGTAAAAACCCTTTAACCAAAATATCACTTTAAATGTTTTAATGATTTATTCTTATAAATGGTTCCCATTAATATCCATGTTTTTCAAAATGGTTTTAATGATTTATTTATATGGATATTAATGGTTTAAAATGTTAAAAGCTTCAAGGTGGTATGGGAAACTTTGATTCAAAAATCTCTTTATTAAATGTTTTAAATGGTTTTGGAAATGGTTTTTTTGAATGGATTCATTATTTGAATATCCTAAAATGTTATATTGTGATTGAAATGTTGATATGTTATGTTTACTTTATGCATGTTTTATGTGATATGTTTATGTTATAGTTCTTGGGCATTGTTATGAAAACGGGTGGTTCCATGATAAACTAAGGGCGGGTGAGCCTGATATAGCTCTAAAATGCAATGGGTAAAGCGAAGGAGTGAAACGTTAAAGTTTCCCTGAAGAGATTTAGGGAATATACTGTGATGGGTATTCCAAACGTAACCAAGAGGGTTACTCCCTACGTAAGGATGTTATGAATTTCTCAAGTTACCTTTATGTATTATGATTTCTATGATTTATTCATGGTTTTATAAGGTATGTTAAAGTGCCTATGTTTTATGGGTAAAGTATGATTTCATTCTTATGTATATATGAACTCATGTTTCCTTTCCATATTTTTTATAACCCTTACTGAGCTTTTTATGCTCAGCCCAAGTTTTTTTTGAAATGTTTTTCATACGACTTAATGTGGAATAAGGTCAAGGATGGGATCAAGGGAATGTCATGCTATATAAAACATGGAACTAGAAATGTTTCTTTTTTAGAGTTTTTTTTATTATGGAAACTTAGTAGAAGTGTCTACTTTGTATTCTTTTGATATGTAATAGTTATGTTCTAATTCTCTAAAACTCTAAACCCGAAAAGATCCTCAATGTGTAATCTTGTAATAACTCAAGATTAAGTAATGTTTAAGGCTGGGGCCTTATAGTTGGTATCAAAGGTCGGTTTAGATAACTTTAGAGGTTAGGGTATTCTTTAAGGATAAGTGACATTAACATAATGGTTAGGATTTCAAAAAGAGTCCTGGTTTTAGATAAAGTGAATGAGTAAGTATATCTTAGTGTTTATCTTCCTCATATGTACATGATGGTTTTGTTGATATACTCACACTGACCTTTTTTGTATTAGTAAATGGTTGGATCTAGCATGCACCAAAGTAATAGTGGATGTGAAGGAAACTTTGACAGTTTTTTTGAGAAAGAAACTGAATGATATGGGAGCTGCAATGAGAACCCTTGTGTTTATCCTAAACCAACTATCAAGGATTCATGATCAACCACTTTAACCTTCGTATGTTATGTAATGCATCATGCACGAGATGACCAATCGATGTGGAATTTCAGGTAATAATTATAAAGGTAACCATTAGAGTTTATATGATCCTTACTTTTGAGGTAACAATGGGTTATTATATGATATGCTGGAAAATGAAAGACATGAGATAAAATTGAGGTTAAAATATGTTATGATCATTTTTGATGATTTTATCTCTTTTTGGGGAATGATTTAAGAATTATTTAGTTTTGGAAAAAGGAAAACACGCAGACCGTATGACAACCCGTCGTGTTGGACAAAGCTGCGGGAATCGAACCCACAACCAAAGTGTGACTGGTATTTATCGCCTACCAATGGACTACGTGAAGTCCCTGGTTAGTTTGACTGATTCTTTTTAGTTATATGATTTTATGAATTAAGAGTAAGTTGACTTTGGGTTATTTATGAAAATGATTAACCTATCATGGAGGATATGTGATTAGGCTAATTACTTTTCAATACGAGACTTTAGGAGCAACTGATGTTGTTTGGAGAAAAATGTTACGATTTAACGTGGAAGACTATGTGACTAAATACTTCAAATATTTGGGTTTCAATCTTATATTGGTTTACATTTAAGAAATTTAGGGACAAATTGTTTATCGGATTGTCCTCGTTTAACTTTGGGTTTTGTTTGAAAAAATTTGGAGATTAAGCATAGATTTTCTTTTTTAAAGGGTTATATTTTTCTGGATTATCTGACGTTGTACTAACCTTTTTGGTTTTGGTTTTGGTAAAACCCTAAAGACATGGGATGTATATAGTTCTCTTTGGTGGATTAGGTGATTCTCTAGAAGTTTATTATAGTACTCTTAATGCGAACAAGTCTCCCAAAATACTCATCTTTTAGAAAAAATATGAGTTTGATTAAGGAATATAGTAAAAGTTGAAAGTCGACATGATAAGTTATTATGTTTCCTTATGAATAAATTTCTCAATAAAAAGTAACTTAAAACAAAAATGTTGTCTATTAACTTTTCCTACTCGGGAATCGAATACCTTTTAACCCATCACAAGTTTGTGATTTTCTCATGGTGAACTTTCTCCTAAACATGTTTTCTATCAATCTCCATCAGAACACGACCCTTTGTTTTTTCCTCCATATCCATATTTTAATACTTGGAATCCTAGTATGGGTTAACTCGGGTGACCTTTGTACTTATCTTTCTTTATTTTAAAGTGATTGTTTTACCGACTCTTGTTCTGAAGTGGGACATTCAAGGATGTTTCCAAGCTCAATTTTAAAAATTGCGAGGACGCAATTCCCAAAAGGGGGGAAGGATGTAACACCCCAGGTAAATAAAGAATATGACATTTTCATATTTATCCATATTTGTGAATAAAATATTAATATGACTTTAAAAGGGACGCTATCCTCGATGGCGTACCCAACACGCAACAACGAGTTTCTTGGGAATCTTACGTTGCACTCTAATAATAAAATAATATTATTTTAAATGGTAGTTAACATGTAGCCGTTTTATTGGCGGGAATTGATAGAAATAACTAAAATATTATTATATATGTTTTTAAATGTTTTTAAATTTATCCAATAAAAGATAATGGCATAAAATACGAAAGGAATTCAAATTTAGGCGTATATGCCCTAGTTTTCACTAAAGGCTCACTTATCGCCTTTTGATGGAGAACCATCATTAAATATAGTTGTGTTAACTCTTATACATCCTTTTGGACCAAATAAAAATCTTCTTAAGAATTCGGACATCAAAATTTACTTTGTGTAAATTTTTGGTATCTTTCTGATAAAGTTCATTTATTAATGAATAGTGTAAAATGTTCTATTTTAATTCAAAACCTCTTTTTAATCTAATTTATTTATATGATTAGATTATCTTTTGAATTGGTTTTAAAGTAAAATTATAATATATTTTTACCATTAAATCCAATAGAGTTCGTTGGAATTAATTTCACTTTGAAATCAGACTTAAACTAATGTCAATCTTTTGATACTTATTGTTTCATAAAAACACGCTATTTGCTCTGACAGCGGGAATTAATTATTAAATTAATTAATTTGACTTATATGTTTTTAATTTTGTAAAATGGACTTCATTTTTGAATTCGTAATATCAAATATAGCTTAGGGTGAATTTTTGGGATTTTTCTGAAAAACATCAATTTTTGATGAATAGTGAATCCACTAAGTGGTACTTATAAAAACTGATTTTTCTGTTTAAATGAAATGTTGCCATCTATGTGTTTTGAATTTCAAAAATCCGATATACATGGTTTTCATGAAAAATTAAAATGTGGTTCAATGTGATAAAAATAATTTTTTGGTGAATAGTAACTTATTAAGTTTTTAATCGCGATTAGAAGTAATTAGTGTAGTTTAAGGTAAAAATAATGTTTTAATAAAATGAAATGAACGTGACACATGTCCTAACCTCATTGGATGTGTCATGGCCGACCATGAAAACCCATGGGTAAACTTGGGGACCCCATGAAGCCACTTTGGTTAGAAAATGACATTAATATTTGTTTATTTAATGTTAAAGTAAAAATGAGACAACCATGAAATGTTTTACTAAAACAATTTTTACATGGGGTTATAAAAATCCGATTTTTGACTATAAATATTCATTGGAAATATAAAAGGATTTCCTATATCATAGTCTTTTTTTTATAATTTTTAGACATTAAATAAGTTAAATTATTTATGACATCATGATGATGCAGCGATGACCTCATTATTTAACGATTTAAATAAAATGGAAAGATAATGTAATATCTAAGGCCTAAACATGTCCAAAGACTATTGGATGAGTGTATTTCGAACCCTTATCACCTTATCCTATAAATAAATCAATTTGGGACCTTTAAAAGCCGAAACGCTTTTGAAAATAAAGTAACATTTTGTAACTTTACAAGAGTGCCCCTCCTCTCCTCTTATAAAAGGCCCCCACCTCTACCTCCTTACCCACACTCCCAAATCCTTTGGATCGGCCAAAATCTGACCATTTTGTCTCTAAACTTCCCTATATTACTCCTTGAAGCCTCACATTGGGCATAAGTCTTCCCAAGGAAGCCTTTGAGATCAAACCAAAGGGAGTTACCCGATTTTAAGGTAATGTCTTCTTTTGAGTCCTTTTGTATTATTTTGCTTCTCCAACCCCCTAAACACTTTTTATTATTTTCTTTTGTAACAACTCCAGTATACTCAATATACTAGGATGTTGTTATAATAATTTTTCGAGCTACACTTACACACACCTACATCTAATGGTTAAAGAACATACTGTTTCCGTGGATGGAGAATTTCTGCCTCCTGAAATGATGATTGTTCAACATTCTTTTAACACCTAAAGGTGGCCATTAAGATGACAATATATTTATATATGATATATAATATGTTTATGTTTTCTTTAATCTTCTTTTTTTCATTTTGGGAATACCTTTATGGTTTCCATTATGGGTAAACGCGATATCTTCATTTAAGGAAGTGCAGACTACCGCCCCCTCAAAGTGATATGATTCGTTAATGCCATATGTGGGACGTATAAAGGGTGGATTTAAAGTTATTATACATGATGTTATACTGTAATTATAATATAACTCTATATCATTATTATTTATTTCCATTAAAGTATGAGATAAAAATGAAAGTAGCGTTCATGCGTACGTACGACTTACCGTCTCCATGAACGGTGCATTTCATTTCTTACCTCAAAATGATTATGTGATATTATAAATACATGTTTATGCTAGATATATATGATATATATGATATCCAAATCAGGAATGTCATTCTAGATATAAAGATCCTTTTACCACACGAACAACATGTAATTGTAAGAAGTCCACTTTTGAAATAAGAACCAAATATCGATAAAACAAATATTATTAACTTAAATGATTACATAATGTTTATAACATGTAAATAAGTGATATAAAAGGAATAATTATCTTGAAAAATGTTCTTAAGGATGTATAAATTAACTCAAGTTTATTATTCAGGAGATTAAAGAACGATCGAGTCAAGTCGGAGCCGAGGTAAGGGATCTTACTCCTCTCTTTCTTTTTAAGTACACTCTTTTATGTGATTCCTTTTAAGCTCATATTTCTTATGATTGGGATGTTATTTTATATTACGCTTACTGTAATTTTTATGTTCATATGATGAGAGAACCTATTCTCTCTCATCAATCCATTTTGGAAGTTTTGAGTGGCGCCGTTAGGCTGCCGAATTTTCGTAAGAGATCTAACCTCTCTCTTTCTCTTTAAGTACTCTCCTTTATGTCACTTATTTTAAGATCCTCTTTGTTATGTTGGGGGATGTTCTTTTTTATTCCTATTTCTGTAAACCTTATGTTGATGTGATGAGAGACCCTATTTCCTCTCATCAATCCATTTTTGAAGTTTTAAGTGGCGCCGTTAGGCTGCCGAGTTTTCATAAGAGATGTTTCATCTCACATTTATTCCCGCGAGATTTATGCTACATTTTCCACAACTTCCTTTGATTGGTTTATGTACTACCCATTATTACACTCCTTTTGTAATTTAATTACATTTATGGGTATTTAAATATTCATTGTATGACACTTCTTCAATGGGGTGTACTTTTCGAAAGTTACCCAAGTCGGTAAGGGAACCTTTCACCCTCCTCTTTTTAGAAGACTTCGTTTGTTATGTCTTTTAATTCACATACTATTATGTTGGGATATGTTATTATAAATCCTGATTGATGTAAATTTTATGTCCAAGTGATGAGATTCCCTTTTTATCTCTCATCAACTCGTTTTCTGAATTTTTGAAGTGACGTCGTTAGGCTGTCGAATTTTACGAAGGGAACTTTTTAACCCAATTTCGATTTCTTTGGGTTCAACATGTAGTTATTGAATATGTCATCATTTGAATATGTGTTAATGACATTTTATTTTTTTACACATAAAATCAAATTATATTGGGTGTATTTATATTTTCCACACATAATTTTGAGATTGATTTATCCTCAATTTAAGGATACCTACTTTATAAGGGATTTCATAACATTTTACATCTCTATTGAGACTTCATTATTGTTATGCACCAATTCACTCTTATATGGTGTATATACTGTCCTTTAGAATATTATATCATGAATCCATTTATTCTCATGATATTATAATGTTCTGATTAATGTTATTCCTCTATTATTGTATTCAAGTGTCTCTAATTTTGGTAAAAACCCTTTAACCAAAATATCACTTTAAATGTTTTAATGATTTATTCTTGTAAATGGTTCCCATTGATATCCATGTTTTTAAAATGGTTTTAAGGATTTATTTATATGGATATTAATGGTTTAAAATGTTAAAATCTTCAAGGTGGTATGGGACACTTTGATTCAAAAATCTCTTTATTAAATGTATTAAATGGTTTTGGAAATGGTTTCTTTTTGAATGGATTCATTATTTCAATATCCTAAAATGTTATATTGTGATTGAAATGTGGAGATATTATGTTTACTTTATGCATGTTTTATGTGATATGTTTATGTTATGGTTCTTGGGCATTGTTATGAAAATGGGTGGTTCCGTGATAAACTAAGGGCGGGTGAGCCCGATATAGCTCTCCAATGCATTGGGTAACGCGATGGAGTGAAACATTAAGGTTTCTCCGAAGATATTTAGGGAATATACTGTGATTGGTATTCCAAACGTAACCAAGAGGGTTACTCCCTATGTAAGAATGTTATGAATGTCTCAAGTTACCATTATGTCTTATGATTTCTATGATTTATTCATGGTTTTATAAGGTATGTTAAAGTGCCTATTTTTTATGGGTAAAGTATGATTTCATTCTTATGTATATATGAACTCATGTTTCCTTTCCATATTTTTTATAACCCTTACTAAGCTTTTTATGCTCACCCCACGTTTTTTTTGAAATGTTTTTCATAGGACTTAATGTGGAATAAGTTCAAGGATGGGATCAAGGGAATGTCATGCTATATAAAACATGGAACTACACATGTTTCTTTTTAAGAGTTTTTTTTATTATGGAAACATAGTAGAAGTGTCTACTTTGTTATCTTTTGAGATGTAATAGTTATGTTCTAATTCTCTAAAACTCTAAACCCGAAAATATTTACAATGTGTAATCTTGTAATAACTCAAGATTAAGTAAGGTTTAAGGATGGGGCCTTATAGTTATGAGCTATGTAAGTGTTATTTATCAGTTAATAGATATTTTTGGGACTTATCACCCCATGTACGTGACATAACTATTTGTCCAGTGATGGGAAAAGATGTTTATACTTATTGAGATTATAGTTGATATGATTTCACCATGTGCGATTGGGGTATTTTTTTCTCCATATTGACAATGTTAATTTTTAAAATTTTCCATACCCTTATATGGAATTGAAATTGATTTTCATGCATCATCATAGGCACTTAAGGAATCAAATTCTATATGACATGTCATGTAGCTGTATTAGTAGGATTCCTTATAATTTTTATTTTATTCCTTGAGTGGAATGACACGTTTGGATCTTCTTCAGAATGTCTACATGTACAATCATATTAATATGATTAAATTCCATGCTTCTATGTCATAACATGTTATTGCGTTACTAATTACTATAACATGCAAAATTTTTATTTTTTTGTAAATGGTTTCATGAGTGTAAATTGATTGATTGAGTATAAAACAAGATCCAATACTAGTTGTAAGGTGGATGGGTTCCTTATAATTGGAAAAGAGTAACAACTGTGTTCATGTGATTGAAAAGGTGGCTACGAATGTAAAAATGTGATGGGGAAATAATATGTGATAAATTGGATCCAAATACCCGCGGTATTGTGTATGGTAACCTTATCGATTGGTGGGTGTCCACCCATGTGACTGAACGTTGTATAATAATATTCTTTTTTAATATGGTTATAAATGTAAAAAATTGAATTTTTATTGAAATGAACTATTATAGGGTTTTATTTTTACAAACAGGGATTTGAATAAATTGGACCCTCAGAGTTCACCTTTTTGTTAAACAGAAATTAGATGCTAAATTTCCTATCAAAATTGAATTGATGTGTAATATTATGTGTAAAAGATGGAGGTTTATATATATTGCATGTGTTACATGTGTTACATGTGTGGTGTTGTTTTAAAAAACGTTACTTGATATGTAATAGTAATTGAGGGGTCTTTAAAGATCATTAAAATGTATAATGGTTGAACTAAATTAATGAAACGGCTAAAATGATGGTTGGATTTTGATCCTAGTTTGTTCTGGTTTTTGTGGAAAATAGATATGGTTGACATGTATGCATTGTAAGGAACTATCTTATGGTGATAATGGTTTTTGGAACATCATGCATGCATTTATAGTGTTTCTGAATTAGTACTCTTCTATGTGAATGATCATTTCTTTGATGACATGGAATCTCTCAAGGTGGGTAGTTTCACATCATTTTGTATTTGGATGATTTTCAGAGGGAAACATTGATGTAACAACAAATCCTTGGTTGATACTGGCATCAATGTTTGGTTGGTGATGCATCAAAAGGAGAGGCCAAGCCTTTTTATAAAGAGTAAATCAATGATAGTTTGACATATCATTTTTTGGATTCGTTTAACTTATAGTGTGATCTTATGAATGAGACATGTAGGTCCCCTATCTTGACCTCATCTTGGAGGCATTGTGATAGCATTGTTCATATTTCTTTCTTAAGTTTTATAAGATGTTACAGGTCATAAGTGGTTGAAAATTAGTTTGTACATGGGGTGTGTGGTTCCTTTGGTCACACGGTTATTCATGATGGGGAATGACCATTTCTAGTGTATCATTATGATGGATTGACATGTAGAGGTCACCAGAAATTGAGTGTGGACTGTGGATTTCATGCATTTTTTGATGGAATTTGTTTAATGTCAGTTCATCAGTTCAAGGGTGAGTGTTGATTTTTGGGGTTGGAGATGTGTTTCAAGGAATTATTTTTTGTTTGGTATTTGAACCTTTAATGATAAGACCTTTGGTGAAAAGAACCTGTGATCGGGTGGATTAGGAGATGATGACAGTTACATGCCTCTAGTGGGGTGGAATCGTTTATGTTCCATTTTGATGTTTTCATTTTGATTCTAAGGGTTTGATCATTTTTTAAAATGTGTAAGATGTTAATCATGTGTTTAGTTTAAATGTCTGTTTAGTAAATAGAAAAGAGACATGATCATTCAAACGAGACATAACGACCTCGGTGGGTTAGATAATTTTGTAGAGGTTCTCGATGTCTTCTCTAGGATGATATGTTTTTTTGTGTGGGTAGATATTAATGACCCTTTTTTGACCAGGTTTAAAATTTAACTGTTTTTGAACTTTTTCATTTGATGGACGTTTCGATGCTAGAAATACAACTTGGGATAATGTTTTGTGGGAGGAATCGGTTAAAAATGTTTATATTGGTCTTGTGTAAATTCTCAAGGATATTCTTGGGTGGCTTGATGTGATTCGAGAGAACCAGACCTAGAAAATCGGTTCTCTAGAAGATGATGAGGTGTCTACATGGGCTTTTCATGGTTTGGTAAAGCATGCATGTCAACCATTCAGATTATTGGAGGTGAGATAGAGAGGATCAAATGGGTATCACATGGTTTGATAAATCGTGTGGGATGCCAAGGTTATCTAGTAGCTTCTGCACGGTCTACGCCTATTCTATCAGACCATGCAATTCAAACCGTCCAACCTTCCAATTTTTTGAATTTCATGAATATATAATTAAATAAATTCCATGAAGATAGGGAATTAAATAAATACTTTTTAAATGGGGTTTTTATTTTAATTAAATAGAAGACAAAAATTTAGTTAATTAATTGCTGTTTATTGGGGGTTTTAGGTAATTAAATTCAAGGTTGAATGGATTTTAACTAATCGATATAAAATAGGGGATTTTTTTAATTAAATTAAGTATATGAATTTAACTAAATGAGCAAGGTATGGGGGATGAATAATTCATTTAATTAAACTGTGTTGACTATAATTTAATTAATTTGTATTGAATGGGTGAATTGAAATAATTAATTTTATTTTGGTTAAATATAATTAAATAATGATTAGTTTGATATTTTATTTATTTAATTATATAGAGATGAACATCATTATATGATGTGTAATTGGGGCGGTGGGGTTTATCAAATAAGTGTGATATTAATTTGTCTAATAATAAGACGATTGTTATTATTATGATTATTTAGATAATATTAACTCTAAAAATTTAAATTTGAATTTTAAAATTTTTTAAGGAGGAAAATAATAGGGAGGTGCACCTCATACTTCTCAAACAAGGGACACGCCACACCCATGGGTGGCATACCACCCTTCTCTTTGGATCATTCTTCGTGGGGAAACGTCCTCTCGGAGTCTTCATTTACGATGATTTTCTCATCAAGGAGTGTCCTTTTTCACATTCCTTGATCTTTTCATTGGCTGTCTCGGCTCCCCTTCTCCCAGGATGCATTGTGCTAAAACCTTATGTCTGGGATAAACCTAGATTTATTGATTCTTCTGATCCTATGTGTTGTGGAAGATGTATCACGCCCACTTGTGTTCAATTTCAACAAATGTCATCGAAGGTGTGGTGGTTTGGTTTGATTTGGTTCATCTCTATCAAATTTTCATAAGGATATAAACATGATAATTATTGTATAACCCTTAATATTATATGGTTTTGGGGTTTTTGAGCTGAAGTGAATTAATTTGAGGTGTTTTGGTCCGTGGTTAACTATTTTTGGGTGCTAGATATCATTTTTGGGTGATGCAACCAATTCTGAGTGTTCATGCAATGGTGGAAGTGTGTATCCATAAGAATGTTTCGTTTTGAAGTAGATGTAATTGGCGTAACCTATTCCTTGAGGTAGGATCCTAAAAATTAATTTGATTCAAAATAATGTAGATTTAATAATCCACTAATTTTGATATATTTTACTACAATATTGTTTTAAATTTCTTATGGGTATAAATTATTTTGATATATTACAAAACAACATTTTTAAAAAAAATCACCTCCAACTAAGGTGCATTGTCTTCTAGATAATAATATAATGTTTAGATTGATATTTTTGTTTCGACTGTTGATATACTTTTGAAGTTTATGACCAAAAATGTAGTCAGACATTGTTGAGTGGTCATTATGATTATTAGGTGGGATAAGTTGTGAAAATTAATTGTCAATTAATTATGTGCATTGAATTTTAATTAAAAAATCAATCACATGCATTGGTTTTCAAATAATGAATTTGATATGTTGAGATAATTAATTGAAAATTTATTGTGTGCGTTGAGATTATAATTTGGATAATTAATTTCGGGATTAATTATTATATATTTAATTGGTTAATTAAGTTTATTAATCGAGGTATTAATTGTGATTTATTGTTGTAGCTAAATTATGATATTGATTATTGATTAATTATGTTCTTTTTTAGTAATTATTTATATAATTAATTGTGGAAAATATTTATGGAAAAATTATATTTATAGTGTGATAATTAATGTTAAATTAATTATGTGCATGTGTGTGTAATACAGATAATTAATCAGGTGATTAATTATGAGACGTGTAAATTTATATGTTGATATAATTAACTGTGGATTAATTATATTCCCTGATGTATGATTTAGATAATTTATAGTAAGATTAATTAAGAAAAGATTTTCAATGGTTTGGTAAATTAATTTTGTGGAATTAATCAGATAATTATATTAATTTGGATTGATTAATAAATACAAAAATTAAATAATGAGTATGTGTACATAGTTATTTATGGGTTAACTAATGTGTTTGATGTATTCACCTAATCATTGGACTAGTAAGTAAATCAATGTTTATAATTATTTAGGAATTTATTATTGTGTGTGGATTATTTAGTTATTGAATAAATTAATTAATGAGAACTGGGTTCTAGAAATAAATTTATAGACTAATGTACAAGTTGGGACTTGGAAAAGCCATTCCACCCTAGTGGTAATAAGATGGTGTAAATTATTGAAAGGTGGATTCTAGACTTGGCGTTCAAAAACAAAAGAGATGTTGATCCATGTATATAGTGTTCCACCCCAATAGTTATCTATGCTCTTAGATTTGAGGTATTAGAAATGGAAATCCCCACCGACTGATTATTGGTGTGTTAGACATGTTGTTCTTCACCAATGAGATTAGATGTTAGACATGGCATTATAAAACAAATATATATATATATATATATATATATATAGATGAATGGGATTATTGGATGATAGAAATGGCCTTCTTCATAGGTTAGATTAGGAGCTATATATGTCATTTTACACCTTTCATATTATATGAATGAATTAGGAAATGAATGAGAGTTATGAAAAATACCAATTTTCAAATGCGGTTAAATAAATAATGGTTGAGAATGATTAGAATTCTGGCATGATCCAATGTTACTGAAGATGCACTGGAAACCAATGTAACCATGAAGAAAAAAATGAATAAAAGGAGAAAAATTGGTAATGTGTGGAAACTATTTATGCTTTAAAAATAGTTTCATATTTCTTGTTCATGTTCTCATTCCTACTATAGGATGTAGTATTAATCTTCATCAGGAGTCTCTTTGGAACATAGATGGATTTATGGTGGATTATTATGTTGTGTTATTGCATCGATATACTTGCACACTATTTAAAGATAAACTGAATTATCATTATTGTGCTAGACAACCACTAGTCTCAGGCTACTGAGATATATATCTAACACCTTATTTGATCAACCATAGTAATGGGGTACCTGAGTGGAATTTTTTTCTTTTTATACAGTGGACTCTATCATGTGGTTGATTTCTTGTAATTGGGAGTTTGGAGAATGGGATCATGAAAGATCTGGGTATGCTCGTAGATATTTCCCTTACATCCTTGAGAATTATATTTATTTAGGCATTGAATTTTAAAACATGATATTTTTTTGATTTCGGGAATGTATCACCATGACATGAATGCATTGTACAAACAGGCAACAACCACTGTCTTTATTCACAGGACTATTTATTGTTATCTACTTCATCCAATGTCTGATTTTATTATCTATTCTGATATGAACTCTGAATATGAGGATATAGTATCCCCCCTGATTATCCATAGTCCCTTGATATTAGTCACCCACCTTTGGTGTATGGGGATATGCGCTTGAGGTCGTGTGATGATCGGTTTGGATACTAGTTCATGGGTAAGTCAGTTGAGGATGTTTTAAGAGACATGTGGTTCTTAATGAAAGTGAATCATATCTGATGGTAAATTGTGCCATTTAGGAACCATGATCTCAAAGGAGTAGTGGAATATCCTATTTCACATCCACAAAATATGGTTCTACTACTGGATGTATTCCTTTTATCAATCCTATTGATGTACATACTCGACCACACATACATACTGAACTCAGAAGCGGTATAAATTGAATATTATCCCACTTATAAAATGATACAGGTAATGATTTTTGATAGTATATACAAGGTTCTATGAAAATTGACCTCCCATCTGCTCAAGGTATGATCGTGAAACCATAAGTACAAAGAGGAAACATAGGAAATGGGGATGTGAAGAAGGATATGTCATCTCAGCCTTATTTACCTTAGTATGTAAAATATAATTTATAGGAAGAATAATCAAAAGGGGTGATGAATTTGAAAATATATAATTTAATTCCTTTTTCAAATTCATCATATCATAATTATTATTATTATCATATTCTTATGTTATATCTATGTTTATTATGCTCACCCATTTTATATTTATTCACATCCTTGTTCATCCTCTTACTTGAATTTTAGCTCCCCAAATTATTTTTTGAATATTCCTAGCTGTCTACATATAATAATAAGTACATGAACACTATACGGATAATGAAATTTGTTTAACCTATTTTTGTATTATCCATATGATTGTATCTGCCAAAATTTCACAAGTCCCACCACCATTGGATCCTTGTTTTAATTTACTAATTTTTTTATGATATTTAAAATAAAATAAAAATATCTAAATTAAATATTTATTGCTAAATGGATCATATATTATGTAATTTTAATAACCATGTGTAATGGTTTTATTGAAATTTTATATTTTTTGATTTAATAATTTAATAATTTTTCCACGAAAGGGAATTTCATTATTCATATGTGTTTCATGTGTAAATGATAAATGGTGGTATAATATTGAGGATCATTATAATATATTGTTGTTAAAAATAAGACTGAAAATATATTGATGATATTTTTTGTAAAGTTCATCACTTGTTTGGTATTAGAAATTAAATAACTATTGTTTTTACTAATTAAAAAATTCACTATTAAATTTTTTTGTTAATGAAAGAGTTAGTTTTGACATATTATCGTGGATATTAAAATCATATCGGGAATGATATATTCTGGGGGAATTTCCGATCTAATTTTATATGTACATGTGCATATGATTTTGTTAATTTATTCATAATTTTGATAAAATATACTTATAAATTATATAACATAGAAGATTATAAGTTATGTTATATTAGATGATATAACCAAAATATGAATATTATTAAAATACCCTAATGTAATTTCATCCACTGGTAATAATAAATAAATTTATGTCATCATTTATTAAATGGGGTGGAAAGCATCACCCCATAACTTTCGTATATGATTACCTTTTAATGAGGTTGTTGTGATTGATGACATTCATTACGTGAAACACCAAAATAAAATTAATCCATGACATTTTCATATAAAAATTTAAATATTATATATTAATATTACAACATAAATGTCTGCCAGTTGAGAATGAATATGATTAGCCACAATATGTGATATTAAAATAATGAAAAAAATTATTATGATTACTGTAAATTAAATTCAACAAGAATATTTAAAACAATTAAGAAATTAATTTATGCTTAAATATATGTATATATTGGAAATTTTTGTTTTATTTTATTGAAATATATATACAAATATTAAAAAAGATATATATTTTTTAAAAAAATAATATTTTACAATGAAATTAATAAAAAATTAAATTGAAATAATAATAAAGAATATTTATCATTTCAAAAAGATATTTTTTAATATGATGTGTTTTTTCACTATATATTATACAATATATATATTAAAAAATTATGTTCTAAAAATTTAATTTTAAATTAAGAAAATAATTTTTAGATTAGAAATTGTATTATATTATTATTATATTTTTTTGGTGGTTGTCTAAGTAACTGATTTTTATATGAATATATAAAAATAATGATATGAATTTATCAAATGTTTTATGAAATTAATTTTATATAATAATTACTTGAAAATAAATTTAAAATTTGAATTAAAATAATTATTAGTAACATTAATTATATTGAATTATTATGTTTGAAAAAAATCCTATAATACATATTTTTTAACCTAAGTAATATATTCCAAATAAATCTAATAAATTATAACTTTTAATTATATAATTATGTTATTGTAAATATTATAAATTGGAAAAGAATAAATTCATTTAAAAAATATTATTTATTATTCATAATTAACTTATAAATACCACTTCATTAAATAGTGTAATTATAATGTTACAATATGTAAAACATTGTTACCCTGGAAAAAGCTAAAATAATGAATGTAATAATTCAATGGTTTAAGGGATTGAGAGATGATAAAAATATATATAATTAAGTATGTTTGATATGGAAAAACCTTATCCCTTACGCATGCTATTAATTTTTTTTTCATTTTTTAGACACATGACATGGTTTACATGTGATAACATTATATTGAGATGAAATATAAAAAAATGACATTCTCACTACTTATGAAAGGGTCGTATCACAAACCCATAAATGAAATCATAACGAAATATTTTATTTCTCATGAATAAAATTATTTTTTCATTATCCTATTATTGTAATTAAATCAGTTTACATTTTAGTCATAATATATTATAATATTCTATATATTACCAAAGTATCTTAAAATAGAATATCAGTGTTCTTAAGAATAGTTATAATTTTATAATATATTTTTTCAACTGAATCATCAAATTTAATTTATAATTTTAATTCCGATCATTTATTATTATATTAATTATTATGTAAATAAATTTATTTCTCCATTCTAATGGTCATTAATCGTGTTTCCATTTTTCAATAATGAATAACTTAATATTAATATTTTGTATTGTGTAGAAAAATTCATCCACGATGAAATTTTTTTTAATTACCTTCACCAAATAAATATATAGAATAATAATTTCAATAAATATATTATTATGATATTAATATACATTTTTTATTCAGAAAATTAATTCCATAAAAGCCCTTCCACCCATTCAATAGATCATAAGTTCTTCCTTCTTGTGTATCAATGGACTACCACCACCACATGTAATGAAACATAATTTTCCTCACCAACCATAAATTAATGAATACAAGAAATATTCAATGACATAATATATTTAAGTGATAAATATGTTTATTGAATTATAAATTGTGGAGAATATATTATATATGATGTAAATATCTAAATAATTAATTAAGTCCTCAAAATTGAGAATACCGATATGAAAATAATATCTTTATAAAAATTTATTAAATTATATAAATTAATATCTATTAACCATCCTACATGAATTTTAATATAGATGTATATCATACATCAATATAAGAATGTTTTTATAGGAAGAATACGAAAAAAAATGTAAATAATTTTGAAGAAAAATTAATGTTATACAAATATTTAACTCATTAATTCTAAAAATGCAATTTTTTAGGAAAAATATAAATGATATGGGTTTCAGATTATTCATTAGAGATTATGACTTACAGAAACATTTTTTTAGAAAATAATTTTATGCGTAACTTTTTTCATAATAAATAAAATTATTCAAAATTAGTATATTAAATTTATGAAATAATTATATTATATGTTCAATTAATTGATCTATCATTTTTATTATATATTTTCTTATCAGGGCATGTGAATAAATGTAATTTTATGATCAGAAATATTACTTTTCTAAAAATAGGTTTAATTGGGATTTTCAAACACTTTTTAAAATTATATTTCTCATCTTAAAGAAACATGATTGGAATAAAAATTAATTTTGGTATATGAATTTATATATTATATTATATTTTTTTTTGTGTTTTTCTAAAAAAATTAATTTGTTGGTGAATGTTGAATAATACTTGTATTTAGTAAAAATCACTTTTTAATTGTAATCTTAATCCAAATATTTATTTTGTTAAAAAAATTATTTAAAACTAAACATTGGTAAATAATCATATCATCAATCCATATTGTATCATTTTTATCAATTTTATGTTTAATTTTGATATAAAATGATAATACATGTGCGACAATTTTACTTAGGGACAAATTGTTTATCACATTTGTGAGATTAACTGAAAATTAAATCCTAAAAATGATTGAATTTATTATGAAACCATGGATACAATTGTTCTATTTATAATTATTAATATTTCTAAATAGTTAAAAAAAAATCGGTAATTTTTTTTTCTAAAATGAGTAAAAATATGTTAACGTGTTTAAGATTAAGACATGTATACTAGGGGATAAAATAAATTAGATAAATGTTAATATGATAAAATACATTTTTTAAATTTTATTTTATGGGGATATATAAATATTATATAATCAACTATATTTTAATGGTTCCTTTTGGGAGATTTTTTTTGGAATTAGATGTTAATATATTTTATTCTTATAAAAATTTAAATGTTGTTCCTCTTCTCCAATTATAAATGGTCACCCCATCTACTATATTACAAACATATAAATGTATATTTGGTCTTCCAAAGACGAACGTAAATAAATTATTTAATTCATTCCCCGTTAAATATTGTTCTAGTTATTATTATAATTCCATAATAGTATGACTTTACATGCAATCCTAAAGTGCTTGTCTGATGAAGATATATAGATTTTAACAAGGAATGTATGTTTCATTTATTCATTATCCTATAAAATTACTTGTAAAAAATGATGAAATAAAAAATTGTAATATAAATATACAAATATTTTATTACCATTATTTAAGATCGTATGTCCATCTTATCATTCATAAAATGGGAAATGAAACTCTTGATCATGTGAATGACGAATTATCACCATGTGAACCTATGTAATTTATTTTCCATCAAAACATTTCATTAACAGATATAATGTTTAGATTAATGTGTGTATATATATATATCTATGTGATATTAGTGACATAATTATAATTCCTGAATTATTATATCTTATATTCATTTTTATACCTTCATCATTTTTGTAAAACTATAAATTCAATTGATTATATATGTAGACTACCACCCTTCAATACAGACGTGATTAAATTTTTTTTGTTTCATATGAATTGTAATAAGAGTGTATTGGATTAATTTATATTTTGTACATGATGTACTAATATTTTTTATATATAATTACTATTTACCTATTATTCATTCTATCTGTCAAAAAATTAATACTTCATTCATGAGTTTTCTTGGCATAACGTCTTCATGAATGGTGTAATTAATATTTACATATAAAACATTTTTGGATGATATGATATGTCTATTTAATGAATATTTATGATATTTATGTAATTGTTAATTGTTTTGGTTTTGGAAGAATGATTAATGTACAAGGACCAAAACTACCAAAACAAAACAGGCATGAAAATTTAATATTTTATTACTCAGAATAGTAGTTTTAATAATGAATTTATAATAAAAACGTAATATTAAGTAAATAATATATGGTATCATATATATGAAATTGTATTTGGAATATAATTATAATTAATATCTATGTATTATACATTATTATTGAAAACGTATTGAATATCACATTATTGAGGTTAGGGAATTATGTTTCAATCATATTATTTATTAGGATCGATTATGACTATTATCATATTGATTATATTTACTCAAATAACTCTCATTAATCTCCTTAAATTGAATAACTTATATTCATTTCTTTGTAATACTTTTAATGATTTAATTTTATCCTATATATGTTCTCAAGGGTCCCAAAGAATGTTTTTGCATATAATTGACCATATTTCACTAATCAGTAGAAAACCATCCTCTTATACACACACACACACACACACAGATATATATATATATGTATTCTAAAATTATTTTCTATAATGTATCAAAAATTATTTTTAATGTTATATTTAATAATTAATGACTTTTAAAAATAATTTTTAAATGCATTTTTCAATTCAATTCCCCAATGAGTTTTTGTTTAAATTTTAAAAAAAATCAATGGATTATTTTATACATAATAGTATTACATGAAAAGAATTCACATCCATAATGAATGATAATTACCATGAATCATAATTAAATATTTCAAATTATATTATCATATTAAATATTTACATTATTATTTTGATATTATTATATCTTATATATGTTTTTTCATTGTCAAATAGTTAATTTACTAACAATATATAAAAGGTGAATTTTAAAATAAATTCTGAGTTTAGATGGAGTCTTATAAAGTTTCGTAATCATTATTTATGATATTTTAACATTATTACTTCTATATTAATTCTATTGATATTTTATAATTTTTAAGGATTATTTTATTAAAAACACATTTTGTTTTATATGTTAGTATATGTTGATTGTAATGTGTCCCTGTAAAAAATATTATTTTCCATTATTTGAAGTGTGGGAATATAATAATAGATCACATCATTGAAATGGTTAAATATTTACTTCTCGTTAGATAGAATTTAATTTAAATGGGTGTGAACACAACTAATTAAGGTCTAATGTCCACTCTGATTGTCTTCGAAGTGAACATGGACGATAATGGTGATCACTAGAGAAAACCTGATCTAATTTGATAGTCCTGGTAGAACTAATTGAATACTAGGGCTATGATATTCAATGATTATTTGTATTTGAAAAAAAGATATTTAATTCAAAAGATATGATATCATTGTATATTTTAATTGATCCCTCATTGAATAATATATATTAATTAGAGTTATTTATTACATGATTCATTATTACAATCATTGATATATTTTATACTATTTTGAAATTTTATTATTATTTTTTATCATCCCATTATTAATGTTATATTTATGTTATTATAGAAATATCTCATTTTACATTTATTTTTTTCATATCATGATTTTTATTATGATTTCTTTTACAATGTCTGGATGAATGTTATTACGAATGATATTTTTTTGAGGGGTAATTGTTATTAAGAACATAGTGTTAGATGATGTAGTTCACTTATTTATGTACTGTTTATAAAAATGAGTATAATATGGTTTTTTTCCCATATTATTTTGATGTGGATCATTTTGTTATTGTAATGACTATTCATTCCTTATGATTTATAATCTGTCTATTAATAGTTTGTTTTCTATTATTTTTAATATTAAATTATTTGACAATGTTCTGAAACTAGAATGCGTACACTTTGTTGAGAAACCTTAACGTAATCTAATGTATATAAGTATATTTGATGAATTTTCAATGAAATTATTTTGGTTTTCCTATAAAAAAAATATATTTATTGAAATAATATGTGGATGTGATTTTGGAACACATGAATATAAGGGAAATAACTATAAAATGAGTTGGTTTACTATATCTCATCATTCATTATGGTGATTGATGAGTGTGTCATTATCTTGAACCCATATGTACACACTCGGGGAAATTATTCTATTAATTAAAATTATATTATTGAAACATTATGTTGGATATAAATCACTTATTATCTTGGAAGACCTAGGTTTATCATAAGGTATCATTTATCAAAAATATTGTGTCAAAAAATATACTTATTATATAACATTTTCATGATTTTTTTAATTTTATTAATTATGACTTGTCACATCTCGTCCCCCGGGCCCCGTTCCCTGACTACCCCAAGACTGCCTCCCAAAGGTCAGGGTCTGGTGACTAGCATTGAATGTGTTAACCTGCATGTGTGTGGAATTTTTCAGGAGTACCTATATGTATACACACGCCCAACCACAAACCATCCTACTAAAATTTGGAAAACGAGTATGCAACTAAGAATGTACAAAAATGGAACTCTGATGGCCATCAACAGAAACCCCAACCAAATCATGGAACTCTGATGGCCATCAGTCCTGTCTCTCTAAGCAGCACAGTAATGAACCAAACATTCAGTAATGAAAATACATATTGATATATTTACATGTCATATTATATAAAATGGTTGTGTAACAATTATGATATTCTATGGTTTTTTGTTTTTAGATTTTAAAATATCATTACAAATTCATACCACTTATAATATAGCCGTTGAAATGTCCTAAAATGATTAGTATAAATATAGGGTTTTAAAAATTCCAATTTAGTCAGAAAAAGGAAGCGATGACTTATTTAAGTATAATTTCCCCGTACAAAGCCCATTTTTGGAAGCATAGAATAGAGGTGGGGTCATTGAGCATCGCTCTTGACCATGCCCAATCTGATCATGAATATGTTATGTGTGAGTGGAACCACCTACGAGGAATGTGGATGTTGATAGAGATTACCACTTGAGCGATGTTCACTGAGCCACCCCAAGAGTCTGTCACCATCGTGCACCTTACCCTAAGGTCTTATGTAGTTGTTAAAGGGGTTATCTAATAAGATCCTAGCACAAAGACTGTGTATATTATTTTTTGTATAATGATTACACATTCATTTTATTATAGCTACATTATAAATATTTATTAATGAATAAATATTATTTTTAGATAAAATTCTAATAATAATTCTAATTTTTTGAATTAATGGATTTTTGAATTAAATAATATTTTATGAAAATATTATTATTATAATTAAATTAATTTTTATTAAATAAAAATGATCATACAATTTTATGAATGGAATTATAATTTTTATTATGGTTCGAATGTTGTTTTTTTCAAAACCCATGAATATTTTATAAAGCACAGTTTTTATTTTAAAATAAATAATTCATATATATAGAAAATTATTTCCTTAAAATTAATTTTTTTTGGAATCAGGCCATCGAAATTATCTAATGTAGAATTTTTATTTAATTTCTTTGATAGTCAAATTTTGGGGTAAAAATGAAATACTGTTTAAATATATAATGTGTATTATGATATCATAATGACCTTATACTGATGTAATAAAATACTATAAATGATAATTTTGGCTAATTTATTTGTTATCCTTAAAATTATGTGATTTTAGATTAGATTGATTAATTTTATGATGCCTTAGTGGACCCTCAATGACTTATAAATGGTTATGTCTTTTTAAATTGTTTTCCATAATTGTGAGACTCACCTCCACATAATCAGTCCTTATATTTTATTAATATCAGCCATTGTCCTTTAAAAATATTGTTTTCCACTCCCCTTTTGAAAAAATCATGGTCAAAACGATGGAACTGTTTGTGGTTTTGATTATTTTATGGTGTAGGGTCCAAATCCAAAATAATAACGAATTACCTCTCATTTCCTATATAATCACTCTGTAGCACCAATTACCCTTCACGAAATCTCTTAATAATCCTCTCTCTAGACTCTCCCAATATTTTATTATCACACTTCGATGTATTGGATTCCTCCATTCCTGATTTTATCAATGTTTCATAATATTGTTATCCACTTTTATTTTCAATTATAAATGTTGGGGTATGATTTCTAACATCCCCTATACATTCCTATTAATGTTTGAAAAATGAGAGACCCCTTTCCCCCTAATCTATTCCATCCATGAACTCCCACTACCATGTCAAAATTCGGTAAAGAATTTCCCTCTCCTCATTTACATTCAACCAATTCATTTTTGCTATGAATCTCAATTCCAGTACAATGGTTTGGAAATATACCTATATGAAACCCTTATTTCCCATTTCATGTACATATGATGATATACACTATTAACTATAACCAACAATTTTTATGAATTATTATGTAATGTCGTTGTGTAGCCAAAATTAGAAAGCGATTTTCCAATCCAAAATCATTGTGTAGTTAATACCATTCCCATTTATCTATAAAAGGAATTCAGATTTATGCACATTTACATATTGATTAGAGTGCATCATGTATGAATTCCACATTACATTTTCATGGAAGAAATGATTATTTTTAATGAATCCATGTTATATGATCCACACTGTACATTTATCCATGAAATATAATGATAAAATGGGTGTTCCCTGATAGCGCTCTTATGCATTAGGTAATGATTAGTATTATGATACGTTAAGTGAAATTTGGAGTTTACTCATGATAATTAATGTTAAATAATGTATTAAACATGATCCATGTTCAATGAGACTTGGATCATGCTAAAATCATGTTAAATGTTATATCCACATTTCTATGTTATGATAATCATGCTATATAATGATTTTAAGTACATGTTATTTTATTATCTATTGATATGTCTATGTGCAAATATTAATTGTATCCTTGATGTTAGTATTTTTTTAATCCCTTAATGGGCTTTATATCTCACCCTTTTATTATTTATTTCCATAGGTAATCCCAAGTAATGCTAAGAATGAGGGAATGTGGTGGTCATGTTTAAGAAGTTTACAAAAAAGATGTTGTGTTTTATGACTAGGTTGTTATGTAATTTTCCTATGCTATAATGACACTAGACCTACACATATTCTATGTTGTATAGAATGATGGTTTTCATGTAATAAAACTTGTTTAATTTTTTAATAATGAGAAGGGTTTTCATAACACTGAATGAAACACCGATCATCTACACCCGACACAACACATGTGGGTGAAGCCCTTGCCTGGGTGAGTAACATAGTAATAAGTAGTTGACCTAAATAAAAAAGGAAATACCACACAATAATTCCTCAATGTAAATCATGAAACACAAGACAACTCGCACCATGTATATTCTAGGGTAGTAAGAGTATCATCATCAATCACATCTTCGAATATCTCAGCTGCTGGAGAACTCCTCTTATAAAGAGTACAATGGGAAATCAAAGTCACGAATAAGAGCTACCCACTATCCGTGGACTTCTTAGGTACACCTCCCCATTGTGTACAATGGTCCGGAAATGTCATAGATAGGTTTTTCCCACTAGTGTGGCCTACTGAGTTAATCCACCTCATCTTGTATTGTGGTACTTCTATGTCAAAAATAGGTTCTTCCCACTATGGGTCTAAAAATTCATAAATATGTGCTTCCCACAATGCCAAAAGTCTGCAGTTTTTAGGTCTTCAGTAGTCATAGAATTTTGTACGTTTCCTTTTTGGGAGAACTAATCCTCAATAACTTATTCGCAACTAAAATTCCCTAAAATTCACAATAGATTATTCCAAAATATTCATCTCATTGAGAGGGTACCAATTCCACAAACAGAACTTCAATAGGACACACAGTTTTCCTGAGGCATGAATTTTATTAGCCAAGGAACTAGTTGTGATGAGGCTCGATCCAACCCGGTCAGATCGCCCCGACCAACCCCACCTGTGGGGTCCAACATACCCCGGTTCATTTAGCTAGACTCGAATCATCCTAGTGTGGGTTGTGGTTAGTCTGGTCTTACCTGGCCAGTATGTCAGGCCCAACAGGCATCGTTGGACCCAACCTGGTTGGCTGAGGGGCTAGCCCGATGAGTCTCCCATTGACCTAGTCAACTCCAGCCTGACCCGAAGGGGGCGCAGGTCTGGCCTACCGGTGCAGAACCAGTCTACAAGGTGCAGGTCCAGCCCACTAGGCTCAGGTCTGGCCCAATGGGTAGTGGCACAAGTTCTGCATAAAGAAGGAGTTTTGCAGTCCTCATCAGTTCATGGATGATCTGCACCTTCTCGCTAGTATCCAGTACCATCTCTGGACCCATGAGTGCTGACTCCCCTAGGATTGTTCTGCATATGGTTAATCTGCCAGCATGCACATACAATTCCTCAAACAGTTCCATGCCAATGGTGTAGTGATGGCTATTGTTGTATTCAAACTGCAAAAGTGGAAGGTGATCCGACCAACTATGACCAATGTCTAGGACACATACATGGAGCATGTCCTACAACGTCTTTGTGGACCACTCTATTTGAACATCTTTTTTGGGGATGAAATGTAGTTATCAAGCCTAGATACATCCTGAATGGATCATTAAATCCCTTCCACAACTAGGATGTAAATTGAGCGTCATGATCCAAGATGAGCGTCGAAGGCACTATTTGGAGCTGCACTATCTTATGGACGTAGAGTCATCACATTCCCTCTACTGATCTATTATGCCAAATGGATATTAAGTGATCCACCTTGGTGAGTTGGAGAAAAATCACCAAGATAGAGTCACAACCTCTAGACATATGTTGTTTCCTTGTCATGAAGTATGTTGAGATTCTATCCCATTTCCACTCTAGTTCCTCGAGTGGCTAAGGGAAGCCTACTAGAACCTGGTCTTCAACCAGCACTTGCTGACAAGTTAGGCATTGTAAAATGAACTATGTCATTGCTTCTTTCAACACTGTCCAGCAGTAGTGACACCAGAGGTCCATAAACATTTTTTCCACTCTAGTATGTATGGATAGTGGAGCCATATAGAAATCCCTCAAATCCCCATCCCACAACACCACTGGTACTATATTTCACCCTTTGAAAAGGATGAAATTATCTATACCTATCGAAAATCCATCAGTATCTCATCCTGAGGATAACTAGTCATGTCAGACATTGCACTCAACATCTACCGATTGTGCCTCCCGGAATCATTGTAGGAGTGGGGGACTAATAGTAATTTAATGAAGGTAGGCTCCTCCATCATCATCCACAAAGTAAATATTCATCGTGGATAACTACTATGTTACCTCACTCAGCATATACAACACAGTCCTCTTGCTGATTGTTTCTACCACCATGTTCCCCATCCTAGGAGTATAGACTATCCTGAAGTCATATTCCTTGGGGAACTCTAGAAATCACCTCTATAACAATTTCAAGTCCTTTTGGCATATGATATACATGATAATTTTTTTTTTCAGATTTAACGGTGAACTTCTTACCCATCATATAGTGTCACCCCATCTTTAAGGAAAATACCACATCTACTAACTCTAGGTCAAGGGTAGAGTAGTTCTGGTTATGTTGGATCAACTTCTATGAGACATACACAATCACTAATCACTCCTAAATCAAGACACAACCTATACTGATACCTCATGTGACGTAGTACACTATATTCCCAACACCCCCCTCAGTTAGTCTCATGATTGGGGAACCACACAGTCTCCAACCATGTTCCTCAAGACTCTTCTGGAATATCTATTGATGCACGAAGCGTTTTCCCTTCCATTTTAATAACGATAATAGTACTTCTATCCGTCAAAATTATGGTCATAGATCCCCGTCAGTAACTATCCAACCTAAAATAGCTCTGCACCTCATTCACGCTCTTGGGTTGCTCCCAAGAAAGCCCCACCTATATGATCAATATATCTACTGCAAATCCAGCCTCTAAGATAAGGTTTCCTTCGAAATAGTCCACTCAAATCTAAAACTGACACTTCGAGATCTTACTATAATGTTGGTTCTCTCATTGTGTATCCAAGACAATATATAGGTTCACATAGTGCTCCTCCTCTAACACTGAGCACACGATGATGTCATCAATGAAGACCACAATGAATGGGTCGAGGTAGGACTGGAAGATCTTGTTCATGAGGCACATGAACACTATAGGGGAATTTTTCATTGTGAAAGGCTTCACTAGGAACTCATTATGTCCATACTGGTACCTGAAGGCTATCCTATGTACATATTCATTTCATACTAGGAGTTGGTGTTATCCTGATCGAAGGTCTATCTTTGAGAACCACTTCTATGCCATTAGTTGGTCGAAGAGGTCCTCAATTCTGGACAGTGGGTACTTGTTCTTCACTGTCACTTGGTTCATGTACCAGAAATTCATGCACAATGTCAAAATCCCTTCTACATTTTTTGAAAAAAATATTCAGCGCTACCCATGGAGAAACTATGGGACTTAGTAACCCTTTATCCTATAATTACTCCAACTATACCAAAATATTGTGATGCTCTATGGCTTTCATTCGATATTTCTGTGTGGATATCGAGGTTTTCCCAGGATTCATGTCGATATAGAATCCTACCTCTCGAATCAGATGTATCCTTAGAAACTCATCAGGGAAAACATCCTCGTACTCATCCACCAGTATAAGGAATCTTGGACTCCTATCCTTCAATGCACTGAGGTATATGCTAGACAACTGGTGAGTGATCAGTTGCACCCTCCTCTGAGAGAGTCAATCATGTGAATTAAGGGTTTCCTTCTCACCAGTGAAGGAAAACACAGTCTTATATCAATGGAAACATCGAACTATATGACTAAAACAGTCAATCTATTAATGGACTATGGATAACCAGTCCATACCAAAGATGAAGTCATAACACATGGACCCCACTACTAGGAGATCCTAGCCAAAGATTTAGCCTGCTAGAGTTAGATCAAATAGCCGGCACCAGTGTTTAATTTTCGAATCCCCTTCTGTCGGTGTTTCTATCCAGAAGGATCGAGTCGATGACTCCCCTGGAATCTTTGAGATGTAAATGAGATACGTGTAAATGAAGGAGTGAATATCACCTATTTCTATATGTACTATATCTTTGGTGGAGAAGACAAAGATTTTATCTCAGATCCCTCTAGAGAACCATGGTCATAAACCTATTTTTCCTCATGTTATTCTTGCAACTATCCACTATCTCCCTGAGGTCATGGTAGAAAACCTAGGGAGTGGTGACGATAACACCTTGAACTGCCTCCCACTATACGTTTCTCAGTCTGCACCACTACCACATCAGCCGACCTGTAGATTTCCTCACTCGAACTGATGTCACTGTCTCGATGGCCCCTCGATCTTCTGCTGGGCATCCGTATAGTAGGTTGGGTAGCCATAAGCTATGTCTCCCATCTCATGGCCAGTGTATCAAAGCCTGGTTCCTAGGTGACTACATCATGTCTGGGAGCCTCGCACTACCGACCCTGAGTCCTAGGGTCATCCTCTGAGAGATCCAGCCGGCATGGGCCCCTGTGTATGTTGTCTACTACAAGCTAAAGAGTCTGACTAGTGGGGTCTACTAGAATCTCTAGCTATCAGCACCTTCTATGAATAGAATCTCTCTAAAAGAGGGTATCACTCCAAAGATCTCGATCTACTAAGGTGGTGTCCTCACATAGTGGAAGACCCGCATCAAAATCCTCAGAAGGTCCCTAAAATCGTGAGGATTTACCACTCCCCTAAACATTGTGGGTATTTATCTCTAAAACTCTTGTTGTGAACTAAGCCTATGAACGTCCTATTCTAGATCCACCAAAAGAAGATGTTGAACATCAAGTGGTGGAAGCACTTGTGCACCACCCGGTGGGGCCACCTCCAGAATTGGTCCCTGAACCGTCACCTCATCACTTGGTGGGCTATCCTAATGACCTCGTATCGTGATAATGTCTAGTTGTCCCCATTAATGCATACTGAGATTGATCAATATGTTCCATTGTTAGAAAGTTATACCTAGTGAGATGATACTTATTCAAAAATGGAGACACTTATGAAATCAATGATATCAAGAATTGACCCAGAAACAAAATTCAATGTCTTGGTGTATGGATACATTAGTTACCACACCAACACTGGACTCCCCAATTTTTGTACCTTGGGAGATGAATCTTATCATAAGGTATCATTTATCAAAAATAATATATCAATACATAGACATATTATAAAATATTTTTCATGATTTTTCAATTTGATTATTTATGCCTTGTCACGATCTATCCCATGGGGCCCATTCTGTGATAACCCCTAGCCTGCCTTCTGATGGCTAGGGGCTGGAGACTATCATAGAAGTATTAAACCGGTAATTGTGAGGAAATTTACTAAGTACCTATATGCACACACATGCCCAACCACATCCCAACACACATAAAAGAGGGAAAACAAATATGTCACTAAAATAAGGACGAGAGCATGTAAAACATAATGTAAGTGTGACAGAGTTCAAAACCAACAAATAACTGAAAACAAAAAGTAAAAAAATGTACTCATATGGCCATCCAAAGAAAACCCCAAATTATTGTGAGATTTGTAAAGGTACGCGATAAAGAAGTAATATGTCTTATCTACCCATTACGATAGGGCCCCTCCTGATCCTAAGCCTCCAATTCAACCATCATAGCATCCAGCAATCCCTTCTCCCTAAGAACCCTTGTTAAAACGTCAGTCACCTACATTAGACACAACACTAATGGGAGAATCTGATGCAGAGCTAATTGACAATGTACACTATAGGCACCCCAAAAAAAAGGAAAGAAAAAACATCGTTTTTTCAAAGTAAAGCATGATACAAAGTTAACTCACACCTTGTATATTCTGGGTAAGTAACCATAACATCATCAGTAATATCGTTGAACCCCACAGCTACTGGATAAAACCTCCTATAATGAGTACAATGGGGATTCTATGTTAGGATTAGGTGCTTCCATCTAACCCAGGACTGCTTAGCTACACTTTCCCATCATGTATAGTGGACCTGCAAAGTCTTAGAGATGTGTTTTCAAGTAGTCTTTGCCTACTGAGCTACTCCTCCTCGTCATGTACCATCAGCCCAAAATGTCACAGAGAGTTTACTTTGATTTTGGGATGGAAAATAAACCTATAAGGGATTCTCACAGGGCCAAAAGTCCGCAGTCTTCAAGTAACATCCAGACAAAGGGTTCTGTACAATGCACACATTGGAGAACCACTCCTCAATCCCTTAATAAAATCGTAAAAACGCTTGAAGTCACCATAGTGTGTTCAAAAATATCATTCTCATCGAGAGGGTACCAACACCATAAACAACACATCAATCGGACGCACTGTTTGCAAGATACATACGTCTATATATCCATGCAGCCAATTCGGATGGGGGCCGATCATACATTTACATACCCCCCGACCTACCCAGCAAGGGGGTCCCACATTCCCCAATTCATTTATATAGAGTCAACCTATCCTAGAGTGGGTCAAGGATGGTCTCTTCTAGCCTGGCCAGTGGGCTAGGCTCAAAAGGCATCACTGGACTCGGCCTTGTTGGATGAGTGTCCAACCAGTCATGTCACCCAATGACCTAGCTTAGTCCAACATAACCTGAAAGGGTCATGGGTACAAAATTCTAGTGTGGGAATGGAATAGTAGGTGTATGCTCGGGCCGATCTAGATCACCGGCGCAGTTGGGCCCGCTAGGCCTGGGTTCGCCCAGTAGGGTAGCAGGACCTGCCCGCCAGATAGGGAATGTTTGTTTAGTGTAGCTAGTGTTGTCGACCATAAGGTATTTCTCCTTGCTTCCACATTCGGCTCCCCCACTAGCCCTAAGGGAAAGGGGGAATTCCACCAGCTACGGTCGAAGGATCACAGCTTCATCATCTGTCTATCCACATGGCACCCCACCTGGCGCCATGTTCTCCAGCGCCCCTCCACGATAGACGTTCCATGACATACTGGCCAACGAAACCCACCGGTGCAGTCCTCCCTCAACCCATGTCGCCTTTATGGTGTTTAGTGGACTATCATACGCGATTTAGTGTCCCATTCTTCAAACAATCCAAATATGTGACCTCCGGGGAGTTCCCACAACATCATGAGAATCTCAAACCTACCAATTCATTATTTTAAGGCTACAGCCACCAATAATTCACATACGGAGGCGGTCTAGGTTTTTTTTCGGTTGGCCTGAGGCCTCTGTGTTAGAGTATTAAAGATGAGGGAGGTTTGGGTAGTTTCAGATCAATCATTCCATGCCATGGCTTGGATCATAAATAAAATAACACCAAGAATATATCTCCCTCCCGCATAATGCATGAATGGAGGATCACCTATTCATGGGATGATCTGTGTTTATCTTCTTTTAAAAAGGATGAGGAATAAAATAAAATAAAAAACCCCTTCCTCTTTTGATGTCTGATTCCACAAAATTCATCCTCGACTTATTAAGATGTATTTCTCGTTTCCCAGATCTAATCATTGAAATTTATTGAAGATGATGATGAGCAACTAGAATTCCTCCTTCTTCGCTGGGGTGGAATTATTTCATAGTTTATCTAGAGAATAATCTATATTTTTCATCCATATTTCCCCAACACATCGAACTATAAATCAGAGCACGTCTCAACATTTCCATTTTGATGCGACATCACGTTATTGAACTGTTTCATTTCTGAAATAATTTTGTTGTGATTCCTCTTTAAAGAATTATTACAATGCGAGTTATACAACCATTAATGATCCTCATTAATGCATATCATCATTTCATCGACACTTCCGTGCAAAATCACCGTACTCTACTCAATTTTAAAATGGAAAATAAAAAATCCTTTTAAATTCATTTATTATTTTTCTTGAGAAGTACGCAATAATAACCTTTCATTATGGAACTTACTAGAAAATGTTAATTCGTTTCTAGGATAATCCTGGTGTTTTGAATTCATCAGTGCACTCTAATTTTTAATTTGAACAATGGTTCAAAAGATAGAAAATCCCACTCACACGTTTAATGAACATACATAATTTTTTTTCAAAAACACGTTATGGGCTATTAGTTCCTTGGAATCATGTGCCTATGAATTTAGCGTTATAGAAATAATTCCATATAATTAAAAATAATACATGGAAATTCCGAGACTTTACATTCTAGATGGTCGTAATGTCATTTCTTGTTGTTGTTTGTGATTAATCATATAATGATTATTTTTATGTGGTATTAGAATTGGAAAGTTTTTGAAGTCCCCTATTCGACGTTATTTATATGGAATCATGTATAAAATGAACATACTTTCATAATTTTAGATCATATACCCAATAGTTTAGTGTTGAATTATCTGTCAAATCCCAAAATGGTGCCACAAAAAACCACATGTCTATGATTTTATTCCAATTTTATTTTTTGGACTGTACTGCATACAAATACTATTCTTATCACTATATATTAATGTGAGGTAATAAAATGCATAAATTGGATTTCTTTACATAATTCTCAAATTAGTCATCGAGGTTGGAAAGACACATTTGATATTCTTATCCAATCGATGATATTCAGTGATTTTGATTACAAATATGAATTATTAATTCAAATAATTTAAATTTATGTGTCATATTTAAAATAAAAATTTATAGCTTATCACAAATATATGTGTATAAATTAAAAAATTAATATATGACCATTCAAGGGGAATTGTTTTCATTTGGGTGGTGTTACCTAATAATCCACTAAATCATGAAAATGGCTTGTTAATATAATGAATTAATGGTGCTAAAATTATCTCAAAACATCATATATGAGGGCCCTTATTAAGTTAAAAAAATTGAGGAAGAGACACTATTATAATACAAACAAGGAATTTATATGACCATGTGTGTCACATTGGGGTGAAATCAATTTTTTTTTTAAAAAACTATATTGATGTGGCAATAAATTACTATTGAGAGGATAAAAATATTACAATCATGAACATGTCTCCCCAAGATAATATTAGTAAATTATTAGATCATCTCTGTGGAGTTCAATAAGTTTCCCTGATTTCTATTAATTCTTAATATCATCACTTGAGTATCAAGAATGTGCATATTCCTATGGAAATATTACATAATATTTATTTAAAAAATAAATTTTTAGTGATTCCATTTGGTTCAAATAATTATCATACTTATATCATGGAATTAGTGAATAGATTATTTAGAGATTATAATTAGTTTTAATGAATTTCTATGTAGATTATATTCTTATATATTAAAAAATAATTGATGTGAATGAAGATCACATAGGCATTTGAGAGAAGATGCAAGTGATTAATAGCTTCTATAAATTTTTTTAAATATTTTAATTTTAAAAATAAAATGTTTCCTTTTTGTGTTGTATAATCTATAGATATTGTATTTTGGTCTAATACTAAAATTTTTCTTTCATGTAATAATGTTTTAGAATAAAAATTTTGACTAAGATCCAATAATAAATTTATTTGGATGGTTATTTTCAATAGTCTATGGATAATCCATCAAGATTGTGCCATAAATTCTCCATGTGAACTCATAATGTATCAATATTCCATTGGAGAGTGGATGTGCCAAAAATTTCATGTATATAATGAGAAACATAGTAAGAAAACCTATTCATAAATTTACCAAAAATGGAGATGGTTTTTAATATAACGTGATTTATAAATGAATGTTTTGGAATGATTTTTCATGTATATTTACATAGTGTATGATCGTGACTCATGTAAATTGAATTTTCCTGAAACAAAAAACCCAATTCATGTCTTTTTGTTATATAATATATGTTTTACATAAAATATATATTGTTATTATCATTATGGAGAATGTTTTCATGTATATACTAATAATAAATATATACATTATATATTCATATGTTATTTAGAAAATTTTATATATGAGATGGATAGATATGAATACATATTATTTCACCACAATAAATTCACACCATGAGAATGTAATCAAGGTGGATGCTCCATTTAGTGAACTGTATTATGATACCTTATCCATGATGAGGATCAAAAAAGATATAATATTTTTTCTTTATAGTTGATGTATCTAGACATCATACAGTATATGGGAAAATGTTATCATTATGAAATTATTATTCAACAATTTATAATTGGGATGATTATTGAGGGACAAAAGGAAAAAGGATGAAATAAATATGTTTAGAAATCTTATAGAGGTATCCCTTGAAAGTATTGGAATAATAAGGGTCTCAACCTATATAAGTTATCTTTCCATATAATATTTCAATGATCTATTATAGAAGGATCATAGATTATAATTATCAATTAATTCAAAATGTAGTTATTCATATAGAGATCGAAATGATTATATAAAGTTAGAATAAATTATGAGAGTTATATATGCATATGTATTATGGTTCCCTGTTTGTGAAATGGTAAGGCTGGATGAATGACTTCTAAAGGTATGTTATAACTTTTACACATACTATACATTAAATATATGATTTCCAAAATGGACATTGTTATTGGACTCACTAATACATATATACTCCATAATGATATTTTATCTAATTGGGAACATAGATTTATGTCATTGTTATGGAAATTTTCATTTCCAATAACATATTTAGAGTTCAGTTTAATCACATATTATCATCAAAATATATAAAAACTTTATCAAACAACCATTTAAACCATAGGGTATATGTTGCGGTCAATTTTCATTATTTAAATGATGTTGGGATCAACCCCTTCCGATGTATGTTTTCTAATATACAATAAAATTCATATGACATTCATATGTATCTTCATAAATCCCACTGTTGAATTTCTTACAGAACTAAAAAGTGGATGGATGAAGTTAGATAAAGGAAAATATGAAGTCTTAATTTTTATAATGAAATTTTATGCAAATTTAGTATTATTCATAAACACATCATTCTAGGTATGATTTAAAAGAAGTTATATGAAAATAATCATCAATGAGGCCCATAGTTTGAAATTGGTTAGATGATGATTCTGTGATTTTTATATGGATTAAGTTAAATATATTTGGGAATAATGAAAACTGATTACAATGAATATTGTCCTTTTAATAATTTATGATCAACATGGGATGTTTTCTTATCTATTGGTGCTTTCCCATAACCTATCACAAGTTCATGCTGTCTTCCATGTAACTCTCTGAAGGATGTTAATGCATGAACCACCACTTATATATAATTAAATGAACATAATATATAATAATTATCATTTTTATGAATTAAAACTAAAATAAATCATAGATCCTAGAAAAAAATTGAAGGAATAAGATAATCATCCACTTAATGTCTTGTGGGGGAGTCATAAATAATAAAAATCAAGATATAAAATGTGGAATATGTTGTGGGTAATATTTCATAAATTATTTGTGTTTTATTAATGTAATATTAATGAATGAATTCATTTTATAGGGGTATAAAATATCAGATGAAATATAAATGATATAATTTTTTTTAATAAATTTATCTATTTGATTGGTTTTATGCCATGGAGTAAGCTGTCTAAATGAGATTAAATATATTATATCCTTGTATCATTGATGAAAAATTAGAGTCCATGAATATATTTGAATAAATTATAAAAAATATTTCATTTAAAGATTAATTAAATAAATTCAACTAATATAAATTAATTATAAATAACAAAATTCATTCTAATCCAAAAAACAAATGTTTGTTATGAATTTTTTTATTCACACAATATTTTTATATGTAAATTAGTAAAATCGCTCACTTTTTTAATTTATATTTTTAATAAAAAGAAATTATATATTTGAAAAATAGTATTTAATTCATTAAATATTTTTTTCTTGGAATGTTATAAAAATAAATAAGGTATTATTTTTTAAAATTATATTTTTATAAAAAACAATTTCCTATTAAATTTTTTCTGTTAGTATAAAATTAATGTGTAAATTTAATTTAGATTAATGTAGAAATATAATTTTTTTCTATTTCAATCATTAAAATTAATCCTACACTGAAATTTTTATAATTCTCTACAATATTATTTTTTTGATGAATTTTGTATAATACTAGATTTTAATAAAATATGGTCTTTAGTTTAATAGACTTATCGTGTTACATATTATGTGAAAATTGTTTTAAATTTAAATTAGTTCCATTATATTATTATAATTAAAATTTATTTTAATATCATTAATTTATGCTGAATGTATAATCAAAATAATCTTGTAATAAATAAAATATTTTCATTAGAAAACTTTTTTTCTATCATTTACATGTTTCATATAATATAATATTCAACCACAATTATTAATATAATTTTATAAAAATGATTTTCTATTTGGAATAATAAATTTTAATACTTTCTAAAAATGTAAATGTAATTTTTTGTAATAAATACTGGTATAGTCATTAAAATCAAGCATCCATAATAAAGGATAAAACAAGTTTATTGAGGGTTAAAGTAAAGTGATAATAGATAAAATTATGTTTAAACTAATCCAGATAATAATTTATAGTAGTAATTAAACCACATAAAATTTTAAGTATATGAATTTTAAATTATGGAGAAATTTGATTTAAATATAATATTAATTTTTTATTAATTTTAAAATTTCCTATTGTGTCATATCCATCACTTATTAAAGGATACCACATACCATGTAATAAACACAAACATTTTTTTATATAATTCATTCAAAACCTATGTAAATTTAGTCCATAGATCCCTCCAGACTACATATAGTTTATAGTTCAACAAGTTATTTTTCTAGTCATGTTTTTGTTATATAACCAAAGTTACCTGAAAAAGGAAAAATGTTCAAAACAAATAGATATCCTTTTATTTCAACTTCTACATCAATTATACCATTTCCAACTATTATGAAATTATAAAAATATTATTTTAGATATCCTATAATACTATAATGTTAATTTATTAACCTATTTCTATGTCCACTTTATTCATATTGGAAATGAAATTAGTGATCATGTGTATGGCCAACAAATGCCTTGAATTCCAATGTATCTCATTTTCTATCACATCCTATAATGACATGATATTATAATGGATTAATTATATATATATATATAATCATTCATAATTATAGAATTTTAAATATAATTGTAATATACTTATTACATTCATAACTTTTGGGAAAATAATATCCTCACTTTTGCATACTTGTGAACTACCACATCCATGAAGCGATGCGATTCCATTTTTCTATCCAATTTTTGATTGATTGTAATAAAGATCGATTATATTATTATATATTGATTATATTATATAACTATAAATAAGGAAAATAAAATCAATATCATACATTTAATCATTCCATTCTATGAAAAATTAAGACAAGTTTCATATGTACGTGTGACATATCATCTCTATAAATGTTGTTCTTAATATATTGTATATCTATCATTTATGTATGATGATAAAAATTTTTACAGTGAATATATATATATTATATTTATATAATAATAAAAAATATAGAGATTATTTAACCTAAATTAATGTAAAATATCTAAACCATCTTAACCAATTCATATATGATAAAAAGGGAAATTATCACCTGTAATAGTAATTTTAATAACGAATTTATAATAAAAATTATATTAAAGGATATAAATAAAAAATAAATATAAAAATATATTTGATTATGGTTATTTAATATATGTAAAATAGGTAAATAATTTTTCTCAATTGGTTTTATCATGTATGTAGGTAGTCGGACCTATTGAAAGGGTATTATTTTTCAAATTCATTATTTATATATATTGTTTATGATAATGATTCCTTGAAGTAATTTCATTATATAAAAGTCAAGAATATATTTAATTTTCCTCCACTCAATATATTTCAAGATAAATCATTATTTTAATTCAATTTCATCTCTTTAACTACTCAAGAGTTTAAAAAATGATTCTATAGAAGATAACAATTATTTTTCTATTTGGTCAAAATATATTTTATTCCATATATAATGATTTCCAAAAAATTGTTTATTTTATTTCTTATCCTATGGTTATATAAATTAATTCATTCCCTTAGATTCATTTTATTGAAACTATATATAATAAAAATGTTATTTAAAATCGTAGAGGATATTATTTTTCAAATATTATATAATATTAAGAGAAATTTTTTATTTTAAAATAAATGATATTAAAAAAAATTCCAACCATTGGGTATGATTAATACAATGATGATTATATTAGTCTTATACATGGTTCATTTCATATAAAATAAATTTTTATTATATAAAAAATATTTAAAGTTTAATTTATTTATTAGAATTTAAAAAAGAATATTTTTCAAAGTAAATGTTAAATGATATATTATAAATGAATATTTTTTTAATATGTGGTCTCCTGAACATTATTAATATTTATTTTTTACATATTCTAATTATATCATCATTTTCTAATTGATGGATTGTTTTATATAACTAGATTATGATTATTATGAACCATGATCCTTTTAATGTATTATGATATGCTGAATATTTTTTATTTCGTGGAATGCATTATTATAATATACATTATGTGAAAGGATTAATTGAAATTTTACAACCTTAAAATCCTTTTTGTAATGATTTATATATTATGGGATAAACGTTTCAGGAATGGTGAGTGACAATAGATCAACAATGAATTCTAATTATAATTATTATCTTTGCAGTTAACCTTGTAGTAACCTTACCCTAAATGCATGGACCCAATGCATATGACTATTATATTTGAGTAAGATACAAGTATTATAATCAATAATTAATGATCAATTTTGTATACATGGTAAACAGGATATATACATGAGTATTACTACAAATTTGAATACACAAATTAACATATAATGTTTTCCAAGAATATCATTATTCCCTCTAAAATATTCATGTATAATAGTTGTATTAAACGTCATTGAATCATATTGGAATCAAATTAATATTAGGGTGAGATGAAAATAATAGCATTGTTAAATTATAATAATCATTCAGGAATCAATATTAATTAACAAAATGGAAATGTAATAAAAAAAATTAATTTATAAACAATAAACTAAGAAGGAAGGGAATACATAGGTACTATCAATGTGGAAATATTTATGATAATAATAATTATGGTAATGTATATATTTAATAAAATCATTAATTTATCGTAATAGGCTTAATCCATATGGAAGGGTAAATAAATATTATCACATTCCTTTTCATCAATTAACTAAAAGTTATATGAATCTCAAAAAAATGTTATAGTGAAATATAATAGATATTAATAATTGTTTATGAATTAAAAGATTAAATATCGAACAAAACATTTCCTGGTAACATGATACATTTATGATAAATTTAAATCATCATGAATGTTTTTAAAATAATAGGTAAAACATATTTTTCTCAGGCCAACTAGACGATTTTCCCATGTGAACATTGATTCATATTAGTGATTATATTATCCTATAAAAAATAAATGTCATATGGGTTAATATAATTATTCATATATTAAATAATTGATGTAGTTCTTAAGAAATGTGACTGATCAAACATCCATGTCATGTAATGAATTCATATATATCAATATTTCCTCTATTAATTAATCAAATTTAAAAATTAATACACCTTATGTTGAAATAAGATATGGTTTAAGGAATAAAATCCATGACAGATAAAATGTATAATTTTTTGAAATATAATTTCCAATGATAATATGAATGTTAACACTTTATTTTAAATTTATTCTCTATAAAAAAGGGATCAAAAAATTGAATGTAAAAGCCTTATTTTGTAAAAAATAACACAAACCATCCATATGATTACTAAGGACGGAATAATTATTACCTATACCAATTGAAATAACAATAATGTTCTTTTATCATTGATTAATTGAAATAAAAACTGAAATATAACTAAAATAATTCAATATTAAAACACCGATTTTATTTTTTAAAATATTTTGAAAATAATTTTACATTAAAGTAATATTATAAATAAGATAATCTAAAATGATACTTGTAAAATTAAAAAGATTAAATAAATAAATAATGGGAATAATGATACATAATTCATTCAATTTCTTAAAATTAAAAAACAATTATTATTCACTATTTAATTTTTTGTTAATTTCCATGCTTAGAAAATGTTAATAAGAATCATTTGGAATTTTTGTTTAGAAACTAAAAATAATTTATTTGGTAATGAAATAAGATTCCATTGAAATAAAAAATTATGTAAAAATAGTTTACATATTTAATTTTTTATAAATACATTTTAAATGATTAAAAACATTCAATATACTTTTTACTAAAACCGAGTTTTGAAAAAAAAACAAATTTTATATTATAGATTAAAATGAAGAATTATTTTCATAAAAAATCATCAAATTTAATTGAGATTACAATCAGTGGAAAATGATAATATTTCATTGAAAATATCATGAATTACTAGAGGATATGAAAAATAAAGGGATAATTATAAAATGATATATTAAATTACCTCCATTGAAATTCGATAATAAACAATAATTATGATAATGATATTGACAAATAAACCATTACAATGATAAAGAAATTGAAGTGAAAAATAATTATAGAATAAAATTTATTTTTCAAATATAAATTCAATTAAATGAAGTGGAAATAATAAATGGTAGTCAGGAATCATTATACACATAATATTATAACATAAAAAACAATGAAGAAGTAATATACCCTAAGGAAATGAAATTGAGTTATAAAATTATATAACACATTTTATCACTTCAATAAAAACCCCATAGATTAAATAAATTAAATTTAAATATTATATGACAGGATTGATAAATTAATCATGATTTGATAACACACTCATGTTTCATATACACAATATAAAATAAATTTCGTGTAAAAAATTACAACATACCACCATGAAATAAAATAGAGATAAAATCCCTTACGTTACATTTTGGATGAAACTAATGTATCATAAACATGTAATTAAATTATTATATAAAAATATAAATGTTTATAATATTATATATAATCCTTTCATTATATAATATTAACCATTAAATATTAATCCTTCAATATTTTACAATATACAATTATCATTATGGAATTGGTTCTGTAAATTATTAAAATAAAAATATGATAACAATATAATAAATGACATATTATATACATATATAATTCACCCTTGTTACTTTGATTAATAGATTTAAACATTTCACCTTGAAGGATTTAGTGCACATGTAAATTAATATTTTTATCATCATTATATGAATGAAATAGAAAAAATAAAATGATGTATATTTTCATTCCAGAATGATAAAAAAAATCATAAATAGTATTTATTTTTGTTTTCTATCACATATAATAATTAAAATTATCTTCATAACCTTCCATGTGAAGTGTTACTGAATGAGGAATCATAACCCCTCGCAAGGTGGTATTGTGTCGTACACGTGAGAGATGCCATCGTGTCTAATATTTAACTAATGGTAATGATATATATATACATATGATATTGATTATAAATTTATAAAATTTTAGACGAAAAAATTATATATATATATATATAATTTATAACCTTCATCATAAAAAACATGATAGTTTGAAATGAAAAAGTGAACGATATCAGTTCATGAGGTTGTAGTGAACCATACAAACACATAATGATTTTGTATCCCATTTGACAGGTGTGTATATATTTTTAATGAATGATATTATTATCACAATATAACATTATATGGACCATAATGAGGTTATAATATCACCAAATTATAATAATAATTTATGGTCGTTGAGAAAGAAGTAATGTTAGGATTCTTATTGAAAAACACGAAACTTCATCGTGTATCCTCCTTAGGGTTGCAATAAAGCCTTTATAACTTGAATTTCTGTCAAAATTAAGGGTTCTTGGATTAGTTTAATGAATTTTGGAAGTCATTTTTGTAGGTCTTGGACAATATAAAAATGATTAAATGTGGGATGAATTGGGAGGGGGGTTCCTTTTAAAAGTTTTGGTTAGGATACACTTGGTATTTTTGAAAATAAAATATTGTTCCCATATTTTTCATATATAAAAAAGTATAAAATGGAAATCTATAAATTATATGAGGTGTTTTGGTAAGAATATTACAATTAAATATATTTTGAAGAATTTTATAAGGTTTTATCATTCTTATATTTTTATTTAAACCCCACTTAGACCAATTTTTACATTGATCGAAATAATAATTTTTTCAACATTCACAATTTTTTTTACATTATGTTTATATTATTATTTATGATTAGTTACATTGATTATAAATTTTATTTTCTTTTATAATTAAATTAAATTATTTGGAAATGAAATACTTTAAAATTAATACTGTATATGTGACAAGTAAGAGGTATTTTAATGTAAAAATGATCAATATATTACATCGTTTTATATCTAATTTAGACCTAAAATTGGTTAAAATGACCAACAAGGAAATAATATATGAATTATTTAAGTAATTTAACTTTTAGAAAAAGTAACAATATAATTTATGATTATAAAAAATATAAATAGAAAGGAAATTTTAAAATAAATCCCAACATATTCAACTAATAATTAAAATGCAAATCATTAAAAAATAGAAAAAATATTAACATTATGATAGTTTTTATATCAATATAAAAAAATAAATTACTAATTAAATAAAAATTTATAAATTTATTAAATCATAATTCAATATTATATCCTCAAATCATGAGTAAATAATCTTAGGAAAATTCAATTTTTCTGAAAAAAATGACATTTTAATTGAAAATGTTATACATATCATTTATAAAAAATTAAAAAGAAATAATTTTTTTGATATTTATAATTTTTATGTAATTTTAACACATTTATTCACTAAATTTCAATATAATGATGGTATCAATCCTCTTAATTAATCATATTAATGGTATGATGTTGTTCTATAATACTCAGTTATGCGTGTATCGTATGAAATCAAAGAAACATGATGTTTCATGTCATTTTCTATATATATAAAATAAAATTAATTTTAAAATAAATATACACTAATATATTGGGGTGTTATATAATTTATTAATTTAAGTTCATCATGTGAAATATTCTTCTGAATAAAATGTTATTCTTTTGGAATTTTAGGATGTTACGTTATCCCCATATTAAATAATTTTTTTCATCTCAATTTATAAATAATAATGATAATCATGGTTTTGAGAATTGATAATAAACTTTTTAAAATGTCACACCATGATAATTATTAGTTAACCAGACTATAAATTTTTGTGAATTTTAAGTTCCATAGTCATATAAAAAATATAACTTTGATTCAGAGTTGAAGAACGTCAATGGAATGTGATGTTATGGTATTAGAGGAAAATCAATAATGGTAACTGGGTGTTATTGAAATCATTTATCATATTAAATTTAATATTTTATTGAATGTTAGTGTCATCAAATAAATAAAACTATGTTTATATAAAATTCCATCTAATTCAATATATAATAATATAATATGGTAACATTTTATTTTTTAATCAAAATTTTCATAATACTGTGGAATTTTTTTCAATTAGTGAATATATAGAATTAAAGTTACCTGAAAAAATTATATTTCCTAAACAAATATTATTCATTTTGTTATTCTTAAATCCCTTAATCAATGAAAAAAATATAAAAATTGATTTTCTTAACACAGGCCTTAAAATTACCATTAATGGATTATTAGATCCTTAAAATATTGAAATGGAATTCCATCTATATCATAATATATAAAACAAAAAAAATGGTTAAAACATTAATCCCTAAAACACAAAATAATTTCCACTAGATCATTATTGATATTCAATTGCTAATTTCTTTTATAAATATGAATACATAAACCAGGATATCATTTATGCTAGTGGTAGGAAAATACCCGTATCATCACCCAGTAATGGCTTCAAACCCTTTGGCCTCGACAGACATGATGTGTTATCATCCGGCATGATGATTTTCCATCTTCTAAAAAAATATTAATTACATTCCTATAATATTCAATTAAAATATTATGGGAAAACATGACATAATATTAATCATAAAATAATCGTTATACTAGTGTAAGAAATAAAAAAATTATAGAGTAATAATTGTATTTGAATATTATTATAATTTCAAAACTGATAATATTGACCAAAAGGTTATTAATAAATTTTATTTTATGACTATATAATATAATGGAATTACTATTCACATAATTTTTACACTAAAAGGAATACTTTAAAATAATTTATCCTATACTTTCTTAATCATAGTATACTCGCATCTCATAAAACCTAAAATGTATTTTTTATGAAATTTAAAATATAATAAATATGATCCACATAAAACCGTGATGGGATCAATATATATTATGTTAATTATGACACACATGTTTCATATATTTTTCATTATCCTATGATTTTTCATAATTCATTTTGTAAAATACCTCAAAAAAATTATCTCATCAATTTTATTTCAAAATATGTTCTTATGTGGTCTATGGGTTAGCCCTTAATAGGGGGAATTGTCTATGGTAATTTTTTTGTTTCCCATATTTAATTAATTATACTATTCATAAATAAATTAGAACTTAACCAACTCCCCTTGTTAATAAATAAGTGAAGGATATTTTTTTCTAAGATATAATAGGTCTCCCATTCCACAATTAATAAATAATCAAAATCCTAAATTTATTTCATTATTGTCTCTAGTAGTCAATATCTTAGAAAAAAATATCCTTCACTTATTTATTAACAAGGGGAGTTGGTTAAGTTCTAATTTATTTATTTTATTTTAGGTATATTATTTAAGCATAATCATTATATATTTTACTCCTATCATAATCCCATATAATATCTCATGGTGAACTAAATTTCTTTTATATGAAATTTTATCATGATTTATTCTAGTTCTATACATTAACCAAAAAAATCATTGTGTGAGTATATAAAATTATTGTGGAAGAACCCATGTAATCATTTATAGGATGCCTAAATCCCAATTTTTTTTAAATATAACTCTCCATAGGAATATCATTTTATATTATTTATCATAAATTTAAAAACCTTTATAATGGTATGTAAAAAAATTCATATATCATAATCCTATCATAATAGTGATTCAACCAAGATGCACATTAAGGCATGTATTCATGTAATGGGTACCACTCATGTCAAAATAGACATTCAATTTTTATAGTTCATTCCCTATGGTACATCTATACCAAAATGTTGTACACATTTATTGTCCATATCTGGATATATCACTATGTAAAATCCATATAATATCAACATTACCAAAAAAATAATGATGACCTTCTATACTTATCATAAAATTTTATCATAGGTTTATTATAACATGACAAGATTTGGTGAAATATATATTTTTTATTTAATTTAATAATTTTTATACCTTTTATTTCACACAATAAAAAATATATATTTTCTATATGAGAATCACAGAGGTTGTCTTGTATCAGAGACAATGATTAGTAATTTTATTGCACATTATTACTCGTAAGTCCGTGTTTTACCAAAAAAATAGTATATTATAAAGACACTATAATTTAATATAATATTATATAATATATTATTTAAATTAGTGGATAGGAATAGTATTAAAAACATTGAAAATATATTATTTAAAAGATAAACTAAATGTTTATGAATTATTTAGAAATGAAAATATTTACCAATTCAATATTAAAGTTATAAATCTTTAATACTCCATAAGTAATTTATCCATAATAAATTGAATTAAGTACAAATATTGAATGATATTATTAAAATATATATTTTATACACCTAATAAAATATTTATTATTCATCTAATAGATTTATAGGAATATTTTAAAAAACATCACATTTTAGGCACAAAAAGATGTATTTAAAAAAGGATAATTTTAATTACATTTAATGGTGAACCTATTTTATTATTAGAAATTATTATATATTCTTTTAAAAAATAAAAATATTATTTCATTAAATAATAAAAAAACATTATTGGTTAAATTTTTGGTATTTTTCTAATCTTTTACATGATTTGATGAATGGTAAAAAAATTAATTTTAAACAAATTGTTTCATCAAAGTAATTTATAGTGTAAAATTATACATATGATTAATTTTAATGTATAATTCATTAAATAGTATATAATTTATTATAATTAATTTTATTTTATAATATATTCATTTAATATATATATATATATATATAGTTGTTTGTTTTTTTCAATCATTTTCATGTTTTAACATGAATAACATTTTTTCGCACGACATCAACATAAATTTTTAAATTTTTTTATGAAATGAAATTGTTTGTGTTTTTGAAAAGTTAATTGAATATATATAATTATTTCATTGAAATTATATAAAATGATGTCTTTTATTTTTGGTAATTATGAAGAGAAACTTTAATAACCTTTTATCTAGATGTTACATGTTAATTTTGGTAATTAAGGGTAACGACTATTGTAAAAATTATTCTAAAATTTACCTAATAATTTTCATAAAGTCTTAGAATGAATTTGATTCAACCGTAATAATCCTTTTTCCGAAATGATAGACATTTTAATTCACTTTGATAAGAGTATGACATTTATTATCTTTTATATAATAAAATTTTTTACATTTCATACTCATGTTTTAACTGAACATTAAATTTTTAATGGGTTGATAAAGGTTATATGATGGACTATATATATTAATTGGAAATATAAATATATTTAATTTATCATTATAATTTAATTTAAAATATTATTTATTATATATATGACTTAATGGATTAAATATTAATGAAGTAGTACTAATTTATTGAATAGAAATATCAAATAAATGATATTTAAAGTTTTAAAATAAATATAATTTGATATAATTATTTCAATAAAATAATATTTAATATTATCTTTAATTTTTTGGGATTTTTTACCATTTTTTTTGAATCTATCATGGTGTTATGATATTTTGAAAATGAAAAAATATTTAATAATTTCAAAATTGACAATATTGATATTTTATGAAAATTAATATTTTCTTAAATTATATTTAAATCATAAAAATTGTAAATAATGAAATATTAGATAAATTAGGGTATAAAAAATCATAAATTTAACATTTATTATTTAATATAGTATATAAATGTAAAACGCTCTGCCTTTTATTCATAAATATTTTGTTGGAGTAAATAAAATTTAAAAAAGTATTAGTAATGTTTATTTTAAAATATAATGTATAATTTTAAATAAAAATGGGTCTAATTTTTTTATTTGACATTACTGTAAATCATTATAAATATATCCAAGAAATAGATAAATTTTTATCCATTTATAATTTTAAATTAATTAATATTAAGTTATAATTGTGTGAATTTGCAAAAGTTCCTCTCAACTCAATTATAAACATGTACCTCTTCCCTCATCTCATTTCATCACAATTAGATTTCTATCCCAACAAACCACATAATAATTCTCTTCTCCAAATCCATATCCACAATATACATGTTTTTTTCTTCCTGGAGGACAAACTATTGAGTCTTTTATAGGAGACGAAAAGATGCTATTTCAAGGAAGAGACAATCACTCTTACAGATCACTCTATTTTCATAATTTCATCAGCACCTATTAATTTAGGGTATATATCATAAAATTATAAATTAATAAAACTAAATATTTTAAAATTTTATTATGATTACGATCAAAAAATTATACATCTTCTTTCCAATTGAACCATAAGTGAATGTATCGCTCGTGCGTACATATAGTTTATCATATCCACAAAGAAATAAAAATACATCACCTATAAACATATTTTATGATAAGGAATTATGATTGGTTTAATGAAAACACATGTTATCAATGTAATTATTATACTTCGGTAATGATAATATCATATCTAAATTTTTATCATCAATGATTCTGGGAAATTATAATATCTCTCGTGCATATGTATGCCTTATAATCTACACGATGCAATTTGAATATTTTTCTTATATATTTCATATGGTTTATAATAAGAATGATTTTTTTAATATTAAATATATTTATAAATATTAATGTATAAATAATTAAAAATATCAACTTATATTCTTTATTACAATATTATGTGAAGATTAAAATAGTTTACATGCATACATACGACCTACCATCTCTATTAATGATGTAATTTATTTTCTAAATATGACTTTAATGAATTTCAAGGAATAAATAAATATGTAATATTTATATAATTATTATATTTATATAGGTAAATAAATCATGGTTTATATATGAGGACCAAGAATAAAACGTCCATATACATATGGGAAGAAATCCTACCATTACATGAAACACAACATAAAATAGTAACTGTTATTTAGAAGGTAATATAATGTAATAAGTAAATCTGATATGGTATTATATATATGAATATAAATCTTTAACATATTTATAATAAAATTATATATGTTATTCATATGGTTATGATGAGAATGATGAGAGTCGCGATATAAGGAAATTGAATTTCATCTCCCTTATTACTTTATAAAATTCATTCCTTATTCACTACATGATTCATTTTTTAGGTTTATAGGTTCACCTATAAAATTGAATCTAATTAATTTCAATTAAATAATTATATTCATGATATATTTAATCTTTTAATTCAAGGGGTTTATTATTGTAATGTTTTTAATATAGTTAGGGATTTAAATCTCACATTAATTTCAATGGGATATATGTGTTATATAGTACTTATTTCATCATTGTTGTGTACATACTACCCATGAAATTACATTAGAAGTATTATCACATAGACAATGTTATTTTTAGATAAGAATAAATTCTAATATTTTACGGGCTGTAAAATTTTAATAATTTTAATTTTAAGATTATTTATATCAGAATATATAATGGGATGGTTTCATTTTATGTCTTCATTGGTGAATATGTATCTTCTATGAACATTTTTTCTAAAAAGGTTTTATAAAATGTTCTTTATATTATTATATAGATGATTAATGCAATTGTTAATGATTTTTTCTTTTAACTACACTATTTTAAATGAATTTATTTCTCATTTTCATAAGAAGATACTTTGTTACATTTTCTACAAATATATGAAATGTATGTTTTTTAAACATATAATACATGAATGGGATTTTATTCCACCACAACGCAGAAAATATGTGAATAAGACCTTAAAATATTATAATCCAATATTCAATGAAAAAGAATTCCAATAAAAATTTCGTGAAATTTTATGAAATGAAAATGATTTGAAAAATGAAAGGATATTTTCTACAATATTTTTGTAATGTAATAATTCAAAATATTTTTCCAATTAATAAAAAAAATTGATATTAATTAGCTTTTCTAGTTTATATGATCCAATGATACAATTATTATTTTTTATATTAATGGTTTATGTTTATTATGGAATCATATTTATGAAAAAAATTTATTTTACATGGGGTTTTTTATGATTGAGTGATGTATATTAACACCATATTAATTCATGGGATCTAATATGATGACAGATTTATATCCTTATGGAAAACATTTGTATAATTTTCATTATTTTTTTGGTGGGACATATCTCACCCTCCAATTCATTGAGTCATGATTTATATCTCATGAGATATACTTGATAAATATAAGAATAATAATTGTTATGTGACGTAATACCTGTGCAAAAGTAATCGTAGTTCAGTAATACATTACCAGAACAGAAATAATCTTTTTTCGTAAAACAATGCCGGAATAGGGAGTAAACATGGTTCAATAATGTAATTTTTCCGCAGTTATTGTCTTTTTACTGATCATTTAATAATTTGGAAATTATATTTTATGGTTATGTGTTTCCAAAAATTCCATGTTTTATGAAAAAAAAGAATCTTTTAATATTCATGTCTTATGAGTTTCCATGATTTATTCTATGAATCATTATTATGATCATTGAAATGTTTGGTAAATTTTCAAATGATATTTTCATATTAAAAAACATTTATTATTATGTAATTCTTCATATATCCCTCATTTAAAATTGGGGAGTGTTTTTTCTCACCCTTTGTTTATGTTTCTCTTCCCCATGTTATACAAAAATATTTTAGGGTGGGTACTAAAGGGGTCGATATTTGTGCTAAACAATAATGATAATTCAATATATTATAATTTTATTTCTATGATTCTAATGGAAATGAAAAAATATGGTCATAGGGAATGCCTTTTTGTAATGTAAACAATGTTTAGAAAAATGAATTATTATCCTTGTTCCACAATAATGGGTCATTATATTTGTTGTTAAAGAAAATGTTAAGTCATGAACTGAAAACTAGGATAAAAAGATATTTCTTATATCCCTTGGGATATTTTTAAAGATATGTATATAGATGTCTCTATCGATTATCTGAATGTATAATACATTTAAAACATGGAGTAATGATTTCTGAATAATATAATTAATATTTTAGGGTTGTGTTATTTATTATATTTTAGTTGTTTCTGAAACCATTACATAGAGTAAAAGATAATTTTGGGAACTAGTAGGATCATTGTGTATATTGAATGCTTAAAATGTGTAAATAATCGAAATTCTGAAAATTGATGTATTATGTGGATATCTCAAAATGAGAATAAGTCAGGTGGTATGAGTACTGGTTATAATATTGAGGATAAAGGGACCACAATAAAGTTTGAATGGAATGGGGTATTAAAACATCAATTCATATGATATACATAAGAAGAATGATTAATTAATAATGAGAAATTTTTTGACATGATACATATATCATATTTAAGGAAATATCAAGATAAATATTTATGTGTAATAATTTATGAAATATGTGTGGTGATTGATGTGTTTATATAATTGAATTCATGAATAATGTTGTAGAATGGTTTTTTTATTATGGACTATGGTTACATATAATGATTGGTCCACGTTATTTTTTCCATAAGAATGTTAGAGCATATGTTGGGTGGTTCTAATAAATATAAAATGTGATAGAGGATATAAGGTGATATTCTTGGGAAACACATGATTAAGGTAATGATATCCCTTAATAAGTTTATAAAACTAATATATTTATGTCTGGACAAATATATATTGGAAATGAATAAATAAATTGAATGGTACTAGTTACCATAGAACTAATTAAGCATTTGGTGAAAATGTGGTTTCAGGTATCAGAGATGGATTTTAGGATATTTTTTTGAATTAAATCATTTCTCCAATATTATTTTTAATAATAAATAATTCATGTTTTTATATGTATTTATAATAATTTCAATGTTTAAAGAGATCACGTGATTTATGTTTTCACATGTTTTGTATGTGGTAGACAATAACTATATTTGGATTTATTAGGGATAAATATTAACATGTTTTTTAGAAATTTAGCAACCACATATCTATTCAATTATATAATCACCATTCATTAGGATTATATGGTTACTAATTTTATGGAATGGATTAAGTCAAATATTGAATGAGGTTTTGGAGATTAATGTTTTATCTCACCATATGATGATTTTTGTATATTGAACAACTAGTTCTAGAAATTTTATTTTGAATAATATTTTAACACCTAATAGTTTAAAAATAAATTGAAATGGATGAAATTTTGTTTTATATAGATAGTAATATCTATCAATTTAAAATAATTTTTTCACTTCTATGATTTTAATTTCAGAAAATGGTCCGCTACGGTTGGGATACGTAAAATATTTTAAATCTGATAGAACCAACTTATTTTTGGGTGAATATTATCCTACCATTATGAATCGTAAATTTAATAGTAAATTGATCCTTATGAATATTAAATTATTTTGGTTATTAGATAATGTTATCTTTATTAATTTTTCAATGCGATATAGTATCAATTATATTTTTAACATTGTTATATTTTTTTAATAAAGTATGATTTCATTTCTAAATTGAAATAACCATATTCAGAATATTATTTTGAAAAAATGTGTTAATTTTTTAATTCTATTCATATAAAAATTGTCAGGGAGAATTTATTTTATTTTTTTGAAATGCTTGAATTTTTTATGAATAGTGAAATATGATACATTACAAAAATGGTAAATACATTATTTACTACATCATAGGTGATTCTAGATGAAGTAAGAACAAATGTCTTGAATTTACATGAACATATTATTATATTGGGTCACATTAATGAATACTATTCATTGTATTGAGAAAAAATATTAAAATAATTACTAAAATAATGATTTAAATAATGTAATATCCACCATCTCCTCCACTATTAATACCACCCTCATTACCCACATTCTCTCACACCAAGAAATCCATAATTATTGTATATTTTCTACCAAATCCCCTTACCAAGGATATTCCATGCATCCATGACCTGATGGTCTCACCAACAGTCCAAAACTAATGGCCATATGGATCCCTCAATGAGAAGATATCAAAAGGTAAAATCATCATTCTTATACTTGTGTTTTATTTTCAATTCATTTTCATTGATTATACAAGATGCTCTTCCCCTTATTAAAAAGGGATGAAATATCTACAATAATATATATAATGTATTTTATCCTGTTTATAGGAAACATTTACTCAACGTACCTCATCTCCTCCCCCTCTTATAATAACACCGTTCTTGTAGTGTCGTCAACCAAGTTCATGGATGATGGGTTAAAATTTTACATCACAACATTCAAAGATAATAATAAAACCATTTTAATGGTTGAAACAGAATTTAATATTTATTATTAATCCTATTTTATATTATGTAATGAATTTTATGCATGTCACTATATTAAGTAATAAAACAAAGACATGATTATTGAGGACCTTCCAAAAATGATCTAACCAAATATCATTAATGACTAATCTATTGATTCAGAATCATTTATGATTAAAAAATTATTTCTAGTATAATTAAATATTCTAAAAACATATTAATATCAATTAACACCACTAATGTAATTTCATTTCAAAACGATATGAATATCAAATTGAAACCGACCATAGAAATCATTTAATGAACACAGTCGAAATAATGGAAGGAAAAAAGAAGTAACAATTAATGGGTGAAATAATGATATGTAATAATCATATAATGTGTTATAAACTTGAAAAGGTTCATTAATATATTTATAAATATCTTTTATCCATTTTTTATGAGTTTTACACATGTTCTATGCAAGACAAACCCGAGGTAAGGGAATTCATAACCCAATTTCTATTATATGGGTTAACATTCAACTTCATTAAATATTTTCCTTTTAAGATAATTTGTCTAATTAATAAAATTAATATTCTATTTTATTATGTGTATTTATAGTTTATAAACTTATTCCTTTCATTAATTTGATTATTATATCAAATATTTGTTATTTTTTTGTGAAATTTCTTATAAAGTCCACTTTTAAACTTCTACTGTTAAAAAATAATGTGAATGTTTTTATGCAAGTATTATTTATTGATTATTTGGTTACGGTTAATAGTAATTTTTTATGATGAAGGATGGGACATATGTCGCACTAAATTGTCTTGGGGATGTATGGTTACTCCATGTTTAACGATGATGGTTACAAAATAAGGTAGATGTGCGGGTTATATTATAAGCTATTTGTGAGGGTTCAAAATTATTAGGTAGTTGTGAGGGTTTCAAGATTAGGTATTTAATTCCCTAAGATACTTTTATGGTTCTATTTATTTTCTATATCTTTTTTGGAGATCTCGTTGAAATCCAATGTTTCACAATGTTTGTTTATATAAGTGAAAAGTATTTCTTTTTTAACATGATTTCATACATTACAAGTATTCATGGAACAAAGATTTACATTATTATTATTATATCCATTACTGATCTTTTCATTCTTGTCCAATGTTTTAAAAAAAATAGTTTATAAGGATGTCTAATACTATAAAGGAATCCATGTTAAATATTTTTGATGATTTTTCAAAGAAAACATGTTTTATTTGAATAGATTTATATTTTTTGAATTAATTTATATTGTTTTTATTGTATTCAATATTTAAAAATGTGTAATGTTATGTATGTGGTATATCAAAATTCTGTAATGCTCTAATCATTATAATACCCTCAATAGAAACAGATGTGAGTTCATGACTATAATTAAATATAATTAAACTCAATAAGGACTGGTCATTATAGTTGGTATCAGAGGATGGTTTAGATAGAATTAGATATAAGTATGATGTTAATAGAATAAAATTAATGATTTTTACTATTGGATTAATTTGAAATTAAATATAAATTAAAGATTATCATTTTTCTGGGACTAAGATATATTTTTTTAGAATTGTTTTCTGTAGAAGAAACATGGAAGCTAATTTTGAGAGGAATCGACATAATGATATCCTTCCTACTCTGCATCCATGAATTTTATGGAATGGAAAAGAGTAGTTTCTTACAACAATGGACTAGTTAATGTAATTAATAAATTTTATTGGAATCCATACAAGATTACAACTAGAACTACCACAAAAGAACATGCTGACAATCGATCATTTTATGAGGAAATACACACCTTCTTTAAGTGGATCTTATGGCCTAGTAGTGAATGAATGATGCATTAAGGACCATGAAATTATATTCAATGATATGGTATCTTAATATAATCAATAAGAAACATCTGTCAGTTTATTGTTTTTAAGGTGATGTTAATCATTGGTGGTCAGTGGTCAAGAATATCAGGGATATCGAAGACAATGATGCCTTAAATTTGGATGAATTATGAAGTATTTTACATGAAAAATATTTTCATAAGGTAGTTTGACATAGGATGGAGATGAAATTCCATGAATAGAAGTAGAAGTAGAAATATTCAATGGATGTCTATGAAGTGAACTTCACCAGACTGGTGTGGTTTGCTCCAAATATTATTAGATATCATGCTAGAAAAATTACCCGTTTTCAATCCAGATTGAAGCCAAAGTATCAAAGGGTAACAACTATTAGTGAAATAAAAAGTATTGAGAAACACGTAAGATGTGTTGAGATGATGAAATGTCTTTTTCGGAAAATCATTTTCAATTAGAAAACAAGGGGATGAATAGTTCTATATAGAAAGATATGGGTATGAATGAATCAATAAAATCTTATTGTTAGACATTCCACTTTCTAGTTTGTGAAAAGTATGAAAAAATCCCCCTAGGGAATAACTTAAAAAAGTGGAATGTTTTTTTGATGTATAATGGTTGTAAATATGGGCAGAGATTGTAATAAAAATGATCCTACAACTAATCCAAATAATAAAGTGGTAATGTGTTCAAAATTTGGTGGGATGGGTCATTATGAAAATTTCTTAGCAAAGAGATAACTAAATGATGAAATGAATCCATAATATAAAAATAATGGTGTTGTGATATCCTTTGTGAATATATCAGCATATGTCGGTCCATTCGGTGAAGTGGTATCAGGCACATTATTTTTTTACTCATATTTTTCTAAAGTATTGTATGATACATGGTCTTTTCATTCATTTAATGATAAATAAATTTTCAGGTATATTGTAAATATATCCTCAAAAATTAAGACATAATATTTTGGTAAAAACAAAATGGGGATGAATTATACCAAAAAAGAATTTTATGAATCTTCCAATTTCTATATGTAGAATTACATTACCTGAAAACCACGTTTTTATCCATTAGTGGAGTTTGATGTTATTCTTGAATTGAATTGGCTTTTTTTTATCATGCTATTATTTACTAGGTGTTAAAGAAGTTTATTTTTAGAAATAGTTTCATTTTGTATACAACAAAGAAACATTACCATTGATAATATATCAGGAAGAAAAGAAATTATTGAATAATTGAAAATAATGATATCTTTTTCATATTGTTTACTTTAAGGGAACTATTCAGAGTTATTATTTTCCGGGGGTAAATGAATACATTGAGGTTTTTCCTAATGAGTTACCTGATGTGTTTCCAGATTTGGAGTTTAAATTCACAATCGATATAGTTCTTAATGAAAATAAATTTCAAAATCTCCATATGTAATGGCTCAAATGGAACATATTGAATCAAATAATCCGTTGTAGGATTTTCAATATAAAGGTTACTTTCATCCTAGATATTTAACATGGGGTGATCCTCTTTTTTTGTTAAAGATAAATAGGGTTCTATGAGAATTTTTATTGATTTTAGAGCACTAAATTACAACACTATTAAAAAAGTTCCATTTTCCTCATATTGATGACTTGATTGATCAACTCTAGGGAGCTCAACACTATTCCAAGACGGATATGAGATATAGATACCATCAATTTATGGATAAATAGGATGACATCCTTAGAATATATTTTCATAAAATATATGATCATTATGAATTTTTTGTCATTTCTTTTTGGTTATTTAATTCAACTATTGTCTTCAGGGATCCTATGAATTTAATATTTGATGAGTTCTTGTATTATATTGTTATTGTTTTTATTGATGAAATTCCTTTAGTTTCTTGGTATAACGAGGAAAATGAAAAAAATAGAATATTTTTTTGGAAACAATAATGGAAAAGAAATTGTATAGAAAATTCCAAAAGTGTAATTTTTTTATTAAAAAAATAATTTCATGAGAAATTTTTAAGTATAGTTGAAATGACAATGGATCCATACAAAAAGGTGGTTCACAAATGGTCAAGACCTTCAAATGTTATAGATAATATTAGATTTCATGGATTCGTAGGTTATTACTGATGGTTTGTTAAAAAAATTCACAGTTATCTAGCCAGCTAACTATGTTATCATGAAAAGGGGTTAAATTATTTATGACTTATGATTGTGTTGTTTTATTTCATGGGTGAGAGATGGGATTGGTTAATTCTCTAGTTTTGGACTTTTCTTCCCAAAATGGTTATTTTTTCATCTATAGTGATACTTTATTGAAGGGTAATGGTTTTCATTTGAGATAGAATGATATGGTAATTACTTATTATTTATGTAAAATAGAACCTCATGAGTTAAATTATCCCACAAATTAGTTTGAATTTCTAGATGTGTGTTTTTCTTTGAAGATTTTGAGGCATCATTTATATCGAGAGAAATGTAAAATATATATTCAACATAAAAGTCTGAAGTATATATTCACATAGATGCAATTAAATCTGAGCCATATAAATGGCTTGAACGGATAAAATATTATGATTTCACGATCAATTTCCTTCCATGAAAATAAAAAATGAGGTGAAAGCCTTGAAATAAAATCATCATATATCATCAACCATGTTATGTTTCCAACATGACCTCTAGATTAATGATTTGATGAATTTTAGTTTATATGTTTTTGTTGCAGGAAATACATCCTTTTTTTCACAATTCAAGGAAGTCATCATTATCAGACATAATTAAGCATGTTCAAAAGTAAAATCATGTGATCTTTAAAATTGTAGAATTGGTTAAAATCGGTAAATTTACCGAATTTAACCTTCATAATGATTGAGTTTCAAGTTTTTGAAAAAGATTGTGTGTGCCTTGTGAGTCATATTTGGAGAAATATTTATTTAATGAAGCTCATAATTCTCGATTTTCATTTTATCCAAGATGTATTATGTATTCTGGAGTCATTTAGGAGTATTACTGGTGGGATAGAATGAAATTATGAAGTTATGATTTTACTATGAAATTTTTGACATGTGAAAAGGTTAAAGCAGAGTATAAGTTACTAATGTGGAATTTTTATCTTTTACCAATTCATGTTTTGAAATGGGAATATATATCCCCGAAAATCATTGTCGGTGTGCCAAAGATATATCGAGGAAACTATGAAATATGGATTATTGATATTAAATTTCCTAAATCTATACATTTACTTCCTATTTGAGATACATTTTCCATGGATAGGAATTCTCAAATGTACCTCAACGATATTTTCAGGGTATAGTGAGTTCCTCTTTCCATTATATCTGACCGTGAACCCAGGTTCACATCTAATATTGAGAATGGCATTTCAAAATAATTGGAAATCGAATTTAATTTTAGTTCAACATTTCATTCTCAATCATATGGTATGTCATACAAAATAATTAATACATTGGAGGATATTCTTTGAGATTACTTATTGGATTACCAAGGAGGGTGTGATCATCATATTTCATTAATTTATTTTTCATATAATAATAGTTTTCATTCAAGTATACTGATGACATTGTTTGAGGTATTGTACGTGAAGCGGTGTCGAACTCTAGATTTTTTGAAAGAAGTCAGGGAAATGAATTTTATGGACTAGAATTAGTAGTGGAATTGGCTAAGAAATTTATGATGATCCTACAACACATGAGGAATTATCATATTTTGTAGAAATTTTATGTAGAAAATATGGGGAAAACATTACTTTTGATGTAGGTGATTATGGTTTTCTTAGATTATCACCATGGAAATGTGTTATGAAATTTTGTATGAATTGAAAGCTAATTACATGGTACATTGGAAATTATTTTATTCTTGATAAAATTGGACCAGTCACATATATAGGTTCATTTTCTCTATGATTATCTCATGTATACATGGTTTTTCAAGATTTGATGTTGAGAATGATTGTCCCATATTCATCTCATGTCTTGATTCCATATGTATTTCATCTGGAAGACATACTTTCATATGAAGGAAAACCAAGTCAAATTATTGATAGAAGAGAACATATTTTTAGTAATAATGTAATCCACTAGGTAATGGTTTTTTGGAGAAACAACATGGTTGAAGAAGCAACATGGGAATCTTAAAAATCTTTGAGTGAAGGACACCCTCACTTTTTAGTAAGTAAATAAAATTTCAAGGATGAAATTTAAATAAGGCAGGGAGAATATAATACCCCATGGTTTTAAAAATAAATTAAAATGGGATAAACATTATTTTGATTAGATTGTTATAACTACCCTTTATACAGAATTTTTTACTTTCTATGATTTTAATTAAAAAGAGGAAATATACAGTTCTGATTATTATGATATTTAAAGTCTGATAGAACAAACATATTTTTTGGTGAATAGAAACATACCCTTATGAGTTGCAATAATTGTAGTAATATTACCCTTATTAATTGTAAATTGTATAACTATTTATTTTTCTTATGGCCATAAGATAGTGAGATCTTGATAAATTTTACCATATGAAATAAAATCAGTTATTATTTTCAATTTTTTTTTAATATAGTATAATTCTATATTAATAATAAATTATTCATATATAAAAAATTATTTTCAATAAATGGAGTTACTTTTTTAATTATAAACATACAAAAATGATTAGGGTTAATTTTTTAGATATTTTTTTTTAATTTTTGAAATATTAATGAATGGTAAAATATGATACATTACGATAAATATTAATACATGTTGTACCGCATAATATGTGACGAATTGATGATATAAGAAACTTATATTCAAAATAAAATGCACTTAATAGTATTTTCATCACATTTAAGAATGGTATTCGTAGTCTTGAGCTAAAATATTATGATAATTATTTAAATAATGTGAAATCTTTTTTATCCTCCACTATAAATACCACCCAAATTCCCACTTCTTATCACACCTATTATGAACTGAGAATTTCCTATGTTATTTCAAATAATTTCCACATGTCTCATACCCATGTCCATGACCTTTTGGTATTACAAAAATGAAAAAACCAGAGGACTTATGGAAGATCTCAAGGTGAAGAGATCAAGATGTTAAAATCTTCATTATTATTCTTCTGTATTATTTTCAATTCCTTTTATTTTATTATAATCACTTCACTCACCCATATAAAAGAGACATGATATCTATTATGGAATATATATTTATTATGTTATTTGATATATTGAAAAAGAAATCCTCAAATTTCAAAATATCATCCTTCACTTATAAAGACATCGTTCGTGTTGTGTCATTTACCTAAATCGACGACGATGTCTTAGAAATTTCCATCACTTCCTTAAGATATAATCATAAAACACTTATATTATTTGAATAATAATGTATTTTTTATAATGTACCCAATAATATGTTATGTAATTATCTTATCTGTGTTAAATTAAATTATATAATGAATCATGTTCATGATTATATTGGAAAAACAAAAACTGATCTAAACAAATACCATTAATGTTATATAGAATGATTCATCATAATTTGTGACATAAAAATGATTTATGGTATCATTAAATAGTCTGTAAATATATGAATACCTATTCATCATACTTCTAGAATTTCATTTCCAAATGACATGAAAATAAAATACAAACCGGCCAAGTAAATAATTTAAGGAAGACAATTGAAACAATATATAGAACAATATACTAATAAATAATAGGTGAAATACTGTCATGAAAAGAACATATATGGTTTTATAAATATGAATAATTTTATTTAATATATTAAAAAATCACTTCTTACAATTATATAATAGGATCATTCATTTTTCAAGTAAAAAAATCCCACGGTAAGGGAATTCCTAATCCAATTTCCATTCATTGGATTATCCTTATACTTCAATAATGGTGTGGTTTAAAGATAAATTTATTATTATTTTTTGTTCAAATTATTTTTTATTTTTCAATTAACAATTTATACACATAATAATTTCATTAATTTGATTTTAATATCAATTAAATGTTATTTTTAGATCGATTTTCATATAAAATTTTATTTTAAACGTCTCTTTTTAAAAATATCAATCTGAATGTGTTTATGAAAATATTCTGGTATGATGATTATGTTTTCATTCATATATACTTTTTTTGATGAATGGTGGGGCCTATATCAGCCTCCAATACATTGAGTATGTGTTTGTAATGCCCGACCCTATTTACCCTAAGTCAGAGCATTATTAAATAACATTGGCATGATTACTATAGATAGAGTCTTGAAAGACTGATTATTTTAGTAGCCTTGTAAGTAATAGATACATAAATTTGTTTTACATTACACTATCAAATTAAAAACACAATCATTATGCCTCTTTATAACAGATTTATATCCCTTAGACTATCCCTACAGTTTAGTCATAATATACTTCTTCACATCCTCGAAAAAATAAAACCTTAGAAAGGGGTGAGCACAGATGCTCATTAAGGATAACAATATAGTGGAAACTATCATACATTAGCACAAACATTAAAGGAAATGTATAATATTAAAACAAAATACATTTAAACATATACATCAGAATAATATGGAAAATATAAATCATATAACACCATTTACTAATTCACATGGATACTATACTAGTAAAATAATCATATGAAATATATAATATCCAATTTCATAATGGTGGAATGTATAATTTTGGACATCATAACCATGTAATCAAGGACTTGTTCCAAAAATACAAATAAATATTTATTGATGCCATTATTCCCAAACACTAGTTTGTCTCATTAGACCTACCGATGCCTTGAGTAAATGTAGAGGGATCCACTAGTCACTTACTATGTCCAATTCATTCCTCATAGGAAATGGGTGAAACGTAATCTAAAAATTCATATTATAACTAGCATATAAAATGTTAATATATTAACTACCAACCATGAATGGTATAAAAATAACACATCCACAATCCAAAATAGATCATTAAATAAAATATGGATGATTGTATTATAATAAATTAACATTAATCAAGACAAAAATTCAATGAATTATATTGACATATATGTTAATAATCAGTTAAAATATTTGAGATAAATATCTAATTTTTCATGAAAACATTTAAAAGTAGAACTGTATATTGAGAATCCATTTAAAGGATATTTTTGAATCAATGTGTGGCATACATTGTTGATACCTTCAAAAGTAATTTTTATTTTAAAATATCCATGTGTGTATAAATAACTCCTTCAAAATATTTTTAAAACATGTACATTAATGAGAATGATTGAGAAGTATAAATCATTATAACGTTTAAAATGATATTTTAGTTGGAGATCACAACCAATTGAGAGACGCTTCAATACAAATAAATGAGGTAATAAAAATAATATAATATCATGAGAATAAAGGGATTCATGACATACATTGTCAATTTACATTATATTCACCATATAAATGTGGATGGTTTATAATAACAATGAAGTATCAATAGAATGTAAATTGAGACGAAATCATTTATAAAGACCATATCTACAGATATATGATATATCAATGACATAATTATGTGTGAAAAATATAAATACAATCAGTAGTATTGGATCTTATGTATAAATCAATCAGATGACATTCACACATATTCTTGTAAAAACAAAACCAATGACTTTGATGTTTAACTTAATGAATGGAATTGCGTTAACATTACCCTTATCAAGATCATATCAATGAATTGAGAATTTATAAGTGGAGGATTATTTGTATTAAAATTATATCCACAAAAAGGAAACTATAAATTAATACATTAATAAAAAATAGGGATTCCACACATAATCGTGGTGTAAAATAATCAATGAAGTGTCCGTAAAACCCATTGAGTTGAAATTGGAATATGAAATTCCCTTAATGGTTTGTTAATATACAAAACATACAAACCAAGAATGTAGGATAATGAAATGAATATGTAAATACTCAAAAATTGAAGTATATTACTAAAATAATACAATCATGGGTAGTACACATGCCACAGAATAGGAAATTGTGGCAAATATACCATGAATCTCACGGGAATAAAATGTGAGATGAAAATACCTTACCTATATTCTTCTATATTACATGGTACGTTAAACTTCTATATAATAGTTAAATAATTGTAATTAAATTATACAATAACCATATATATAAATATGATGTAATATATGTTCTTATAATATTTCAATGTTAATAATATTTCAGCAGTATCATTGTTTCGAGTGTTAACTGATTTGTTTTCTTTTATATGTTTTTTAATATATGCCATGTTTTTTTATGGATAGGATGTATTTGATTCATATAATGAATTATATTAAGTTATTAAATATTATTTTTTATTATAACTTTAATATTATTCTTTAATTGTTACGATGGGGAATTAATCTAATAGTGTTAGTGGAGATGGTAATTTGTATATATGCATGACCTACAATATAATTATATTGATAGTGAAATAATTTTTAATTGGATGTTATATCATTTATACATAATCCATAAAATTTTATATTTATTATTTACAATAATTATACATCATTATTATATCCATCTAAATAAGGATGTTTTGAATAACAAACTATAACACGATATGGATATGGTAAGTCGTACGTACACACGTATGTTGACTTTTTCATTCATAGGATGGATAAAATAATAAATATTTTTGATGAATATTTATAATAATAGTTGTGTATGTAGAATGTAATATAGTTATTTTTGTTTGGAATGGAAATAACAAAGAAAGTATAGGTGGGAGAAGAAAATATATTTGAACGTGGTGATAAAATTATTACCTATTATTCGAGTGCATCGTTTTGATTTGATCATAATGGATCCATAGGTTGGATTTATGATCTAAGAAACACATCTAGGTTGAATTGAAATCAGTTTTTAGGTTATGTGATCAGGGGTTGGATGTGCCAAATGGCTTTGGAGGTGTGATTTTTAGAAAAGGGATGTTTCTTTTTAAAAGAGGTGTTAGGGGCACCTTATGAAAAGATTGAAATATTATTTTATTATATAATCATTTTTGGTATATATTGGAAAAAAATGGAATTATTTCATCTCTGAGGAAGGTATGGGTCAAAATACTCTCAACCAATAGGTTTTAGACATTTTTTGGTCACCATATTAACCATAACATTTAAATTTATCTCTCAATTAAATTGTATGACCATTACCATGTACCATTGTATTATTATATTATATGGTTAATAATCATACTATAAGCATCCAATATAACCTCAAGTGGTTCATTATTGTCATATCTATCCTTATATAAGTCTTATTTTAGAACTTTATATTTTTATGAGTTTTATATCATTTAACAAAATAATATTTGTTTTAAAACCTCAATATTGTCAATGTTGACAATATTTAGTATTTCATTTTTTTGAAAGTTGTAACAACATTATCACATAAAAAATTATTTAATAAAACCTGAAATGTCATATTAACCAATATAATTTGTGTAATGCATTAAACGTCTCATTTTAGATTTATTTTAATATTTATAATATCAATTATTTTAATCATTTATTAATAAGATTACTAATGCATCATCATTTTGTAAAAAATTAATTTAATTATTTAATGTATGAAAATTATAAACAAAATACCATGATGTATGAATTTTTTTCATATTTATTTGAATATTTATAGTTAAATTTATTTTATATATATGCCTATATTTAAAATAATTTAGATATTAAACATTGAATTTTACACATTTTAACTCTTCTTTAAATAAAATAATAATAAATGTCATAATGTAATCCATGTGGATAAAAAGGATAATATTTTATCCATAAGGTTGATTTTTGTGGAAATAAACATACCCAATAGAATTAGTACATATATTAGGATAATTATAATATCATTTTTACCTATAATTACCCTATTTTCTTTTAACTATGATAAATAAAAATCAAAAGTTATAATTGACAAAAAATATTTTCATCTTATTTAATAAGATTTTACATACTATTATCAACTATTTCTTGACTATTTTTTGAAATTCAATTCTCATAAGCAGTAAAATTGATTTTTATGCAAATTTACAAAAGTTCCAAGAAGGTGGGTAAAAGACGGTAAAATGTTCAAAATTTTTTAAAGATCTAATATTATTATAAAATGAATCTAATTAATTAATTTGAACTAATATAAGTATTATTTATCTAGTTTTATTTTAAAATAAATTTAACTAAAACTAATTATTATCTAAATAAAAGTCGGTTTTAAACAATAACACAGTGTTTTTCATTATTCATCAAAAATTGAAAATTTTAAGAAACATAAGAAAAATTCACCCTAATCTAATTTTAATATTCAGAATACACAAATTAAGTATATTTTAACAAATTCAAAAAATATAAAATTTCATTATTTAATATAAAATGGATTGTCATTGTGAAAACCAGAAAATGGGTTATTAGGAAGTAAAAACTAGAAAAAGATTGATATGTGTTTATATCCTGTTTAAATTTATAATTACATACAATGAATAAAATTGGACAAAATTATGAAAATATAATCTAATTATACTTAAAACCCTTTAAAATATTTAAATTACCAATATAATATATTTTGATTAAAAAATCTGTTTTCAATTAAAATTTAATATTTTTCACTATTCATTAAAATATGAATGTTATCAGAAAAACAAAAACAATTTATCCGAATTATATTTTAATTTCCCTATTCTAATGGAGAAATTTATTTTGTCAATTTTAATTTATAAAAGTTTAATATGTCAGATTTAAACAGGGTTCCCCATTAAAAGGTGGTACAGTTGCATTTTTTGAAAAATAATTCTTTTATCTAAAAATTAGATTTTTTTCTCATATGATGTCAATAAAGGAAATAAAATTTATGTTATAATTATATGGATTATATAAAATCCATCATTTATTTCATAATATTAATAACCACTTTTTGAATCGCTAATTTGGTAAGTCGTGGTGGGCTTGAACTCGGTGTAGCGTGTGGCGCAGGCTATTGATTCAAATTATAGTGATAATGTACTATGAAATCATGACGTGTTACATTCTCCCCTGGTTCAAAAAATTTCTTCCTCATAATTCTAACATGGTATTCAAAACTAGGTGTTTGACATTTCAAAAAATCGTTGCTAATATCCCACATCAAAAATATGTATTATTGTGGCCATTATTTTCAAATAATGAAAAGTATCTATAAAAGTTAACATAAATAATTCACACTAGGGTTCCATGTAGGAAAAAATAGATATGAAAGAAGAAAATAACAATCATTTTCGGATTTATAGTGATATATTATATTATTTGAAGAAATTTAACAATCTGAAATCCATAAACTTATGATGGGTTAAATTTTCTTTGATTAGATAGTAGGAAGATTAGACAGACAACATTAATGTTTTATGTTCCTTTTAAAAATGTTGAGGAATTGTTTTATGATATTTACTACGAAAATAAGGTGATATAAATACTTTTAAAGAAATGTATCATCCTTTAATAAATTTCAACCAGAAAATCATCTTTTCTACAACTGATGATTAATCAAGATGACATGGAGACACATGACGCGTTACAATCAACATCCAGAGAATAAAATAATCCAAAAATTATGAGCTATATACTTCCTCTGTCTTTATAAGTTAACCAAAACCAAAATGGTTAGTACATGATCATATGACCCCCCAAAAGTATAATAATTTAGATAGATATGTACTACTCATAATCTCTAAAAATTAATCAAACAATACCCAAAGTTTAACATGGACCATTAAATAAAATGTTGTCCATAAAATTATTCAAAATAAAAGAAACAATGTCTGAATCCCAAAATTCCAAAGGATTTAATTACGTAGTCTTCCACGATAAATTTTATCATTTATCTCCAAATAACATAGACTACATTTAAAGTCTCATATATAAATATAATTAACCTAATAACATATTATCTACGATAGGATAATAATTTTCATTAATAACCCAAATCAATATAATTCCACAAAAAATGTATAAAAAGTCCACCATTACTCCTAAATTGAAATCCACAAGTATTCTATATTCCTTAATCATATAGTTCCCAAAATAGTGAATGTCTTAGAAAATAACATTTATCAAATAATTTCCAAATCAATTTACTATACTATGGATATTCTTTTGATTAATCTTATGATTCCAAAATTAACATATCCATGATCCATAATGACATTTAATTAAAAATAATTAGTCCTGTTAACAATGGACTTCATGTAGTCTACTTTTAGGAAATAAATCCCAGTCACACATCATTTGTGGGTTCGATTCCCACAGATATTTCTGACGCGACGGGTTGTCACCAAATCTGTGTGTTTTCCTTTTTGAAAAACTGTATAATTTTATAACATTCTCAAAAATGATATAAATTCATCAAAAATAACCATAACATATTTTAACCACAATTGTAATCTCACATCTCAAATTTTCATCCTAAATCGTAATAACATATATTTGCATCAAATTTAAGGATCATATATACCCAAATGGTTCTTTATAACCATATCCACAAAATAATAGATAATTCTTCATCAAATATCATTATCAAATAAAAATGTACAGTGTTACATATCCAAAATAAATATATTCTAATGTAATCCCATCAAAAAAGGGAAATAATAATTTTAAACATTTATATGTACATTTATATTCAAATAGGTTCTCACTTGACCTAGAGGTTATCCTATATAATTGGGCATTGACTCGGGTAATGCCTAAGTATCATACATTTAAAGAAAATAACTGTAAATGGATTCCTAGGATATTTTTCATTTTTTTCCATAGTACTCATTATTTTTTCATGGAAATTCATTTCAATATTTCATTCTTTTCCACAATCATTGAATTTCTTTTTTTCCACTAAGACACATTACTGCGGGTCTCCATCCAAATTTCCTACAAGATGGAAATTGAGCATTCTTTTATCCATGGTCTCCATTTATATAGATCTTATTATTCTCTGTCTTTCTATTCATTGTTGACTTCGATAGTTGGTTAATATATATGTTATTTAAAATATTTTTGGAAAACTGATTCAGCATGAACACAATGTCATTTACACCAATCAATATTACATATTGTTTCTCACTTCATCCTCCATGACCACCTTGTACATCATGTAAATTGTTACTATGATTTCTATGGAATACAACCATTGACTAAAACCAGAGATCCTAGTGCGAGTAACAATAGTAATAAAATCATTTAAAGAATATAAAGAAACCTTATTTTCAAACAATAAATCTTTAGGATTAATCAGGGTTATTTATTCTCATTTTATATCAAAATCCTTCGGAGAATTTTTTCCAATATAAAATAGAATTATCATTAGAATATCAAATGGTATTGTCATAACCAATAGTACAGCAGGACCCATTGTCGTGTACCAGGATACCACAGCTCAAGCCCGAAATGGCTTATCAGAGTTTTCCCTCTTTGGTACATCTATGCTAGAGCTGCCTCTACCTGTTCATATATAGATAGGTATGTATTTCTTTTAAAATATAGAAAATTGTTACATTACCCAAATTCTAGGATGTTCATCTATACTAAACCTCAAATTATATAATAGGGTAATGTTCTCTAATCACTGTTTTAATAAATACAGCTTCTATGGTTTGTAATAAACTTGCCCTGATACCTACTATAATTCCCCGAACCTAGTTACCTAGTTTCAGTGAATTATTGCATAACATATTAATCAAAACAATTGATAATTTATTGAAAACCCAATTAGTTTAGTAGCCTGGGATGTACTAGATGCATACTTAAGTTTTACATTACATTATCAGAGGAAAATAATCAACATTTTTCCTCTTTAGGACACATTAATATTACTTAGACAATCCCAAGAGGATAGTCATAATATACTTCTTCACATCCTGGAAATAATAAAACAAATGAAAGGGGTGAGCTCAGATGATTATTAAGAAAAACAATATAGCAGAAACTATCATAAATATGCATAAAAATATTATGAAATATATTAGTTGAAAAAAAATCCATTTAAACATAAACAAGAAAATAATATAGAAATAATAAATCAAATAATTCAATTAAAATTTTCACATGTATATACTAGTAGTCGAATAATCACATGAAATATCAAATAGGCCATTTCATGATGATGAAATGCATAATGTTGTACCTCTTAACCTCATATTCAAGGCCTCGTTCTAAGATTAATAATAAATATATTATCAAGGCCTTGCACCAAGACACTAGTTTTATTCATAAGGCCTACTGATGCATCGAGGATCTATAGAGGGCTCCACCCATCACTTACTATTTCCAAGGAATTTCTCATATGAGAAGGGTGAAATATAAGGTCAAAATTCGTATTAGAACTAGCATAAAAATGTTAATACGTTTACTACAAAACATGAATGATATAAAAATAGAACATCCACAATAAAACATAGCTCATTCAATACAATATGGAATGTTTTATTATAATAATTCAACCACAATCAAGAATAAAACACAGTTAATTATATTGACATAGATGAAAGTAATTATTAAAACTATTTGAGAGAAATATCCCTTTTTCTAGAAAACATTTTAAATGCTCACTATTTATGCTGAAGAAATTTAAAAGATATTTTTTGAATCATATTGTCCCATACCACATCGAACCCATTGAAATGAATTTTAATTTTGAAACATCCATGTCAATATATATAAATCCTAAAACCATTTTAATTCATGTACCTTAATGAGAAATATTTAGAAGAATAAATCTTTAAAACATTTTAAATGATATATTAGTTAGACTTCCTTAACAAATGAGAGACACTTGAATATTAATAATTAAGGAAATAAAAACCATATTATATCATGAAAATAAATGTATATATGATAAACTATGTAAACATACAATATATAAAACTTATAAAGGTAAATTGGTGTATAACAATAGTGAAGTCTCAATAGAATGTAAATTGAGACGAAATCCCTTATAAAAAATGTATCCTTAGACTGCAGATAAATAAATGACCTAATTTTGTGTAAAAAAATAAATAAACTAAATAGTACAGGATATTTAGTGTAAATATATAAGATGACATTCATACATATTATTGTAAAAACAAAACAGAAGACTTGGATGTTTAAGTCAATCAATTGAAATTCAGTTAAGATTGCCCTTAGCTAGTTCATATCAATGACATGAGAATTTATGGGTGGAGTTATTATGTGTATCATAAGTATATCCAATAAAGTTGGAATATATATTAATACATAAATAAATTAATAGTGATTCTACACATAATCAGGATGTAAAATAATAAATATAGTGTGCGTAAAACCCAATGAGTTGAAATTCAAATATGATATTCCCTCATCTATTTGGTAACATAGAAAATATACACCCCATGAAAGAATGATCATACAATGAACATGTAAATACACATAAATTAATTTATACTACAAAATGAAAACAAACACGGGCAGTACATACACCACAAAAAAGTAAATAGTGTCTAATATAGCATGAATCTCAGGGGAATAAATTGTGAGAAGATAACCCCTTAAAACGTATTCTTCAATAGTAGAGGGTTTTCCAACCTCCTGTATAATATTTAAATCATTGTTATTAATTATAAATGAACCATACACCTAAATATGATATCATATATGATCTTCTAGTATTTATTTATTAATAATATTTCTGTATTATCATTATATCGGGTCTTAACTGATTCATTTTCCATTATATGTTTTGACACATAATCCATGTTTGTTATGGATAGAATTTATTTTATTAATATAAAAATTTATATTAAGTTCTAAAACATTAGTTTTAATCATCAAATCAAAATTATTCTTGAATTGTTATGAATAATTATGTGTTGAATAACAAACTACACCACGACGTGGAGACGGTAAGCTTTACGTACGAACGTATGTTCAATTTCTCATTCATTGGATGGATACATGATTAATATTGTTGTAAAATATTTATAATAACGTTTCAGTTTGAACTATATACTAGAGTTATTATTTTTTCATGGAAACAACAAAGAAAGTGGTGGTGTGAGAAGAAAATAACGTTGAAAGAGGTGATGAAATTATTACCTCTTCCTCGAATACTACCTTTTTATTTGATCAAAATGCCTCATTAGGTTGGATTTATGATTAATTAATGGATGTAGATTGATGGGAAGGTATTTGAGAGGGTATATGTGTTAGGGTTGGTCAAGCCAAATGGCTTTGGAGGTTTGATTTTGAGAGAAGGAGAAGTGCCCTTTTTTAAAGATGGGTGAGGGGCACCATATGAATAGATTGAAATATTATTTTATTATAAAATAATATTAGTTTTATAATGGATCCAAATAGATTTATTTCTACGATAATTTGGGTATGTTTTCGAATCCTTTCAACAAATTGGTTTTAAACAAGTATAGGTCACCATATTAACCTTATTATTTAAATTTAACTCTTTGTTAAATAGTTGGACATTTACCTTGTATCCTTGTATTTTTACACTACATTGTTAATAAAAATACTATAAACTACAAAGGGAACCTAAAGTGGTTAATTATTGACTTATATAACCATAATAAATTTCTTTGGTACATCCTCATATTTTTTGTAATATTATATCCTTTAATAAAATAATATATGTTTTAAAGACTCATTTATAAAAATTTTGACACTATTTTGTATATGATTTTTTTGAAAGTCATTAAAAAATTATCACTTTGATAAAAAAATTATTTTTTAAAACCTATCATGTCATATTAACATGGAAAATTCTTGGAATTCATCAAAAGTCTCAATTTACCTTTAGTTTAATATTTATATTATCTTGTATTTTAATCTTTTACTAATAACATAATTATTGCATCATCATCATGTAACAAATAAATTTAATTATTTAATTTTTATAAATTAAAAATAAAATACCATTATTTTTTTTTTTGCTTTCTAGTGAATATTTATAGTAAAATTTATCTTATGTATATCCCATCATTAATAATGTATTTGTTATTAAACATTGAATTTTACACTTTTATCACTATTGAAAATAAAATAATAATAAATGTACTAATCTAATCCATGTTGATCAAAAAGATCATATTTTTTTCCATAAGGTTTATTTTGGTATAAATAAACTTTTTCAAAAGAATTAAGACATGTGTTATGGTAATTATAATATCAATTTTACCATTAGTTACCCAATTTACTTTTTAACGTGATAAATAAAATTCAAAAGTTATTATTCAAAAAAAATTATATTCTTCCTATTAGACCAAATTTTACTTATTGATATCAACTATGTCTCTCATATTTCCGAAATTCAATTATCAGCAGCGGAAAAATTGTGTTTTATGCAAATTTTCTAATATGTGTTGAAGGTGGTTAAAAGGCAGTAAAAATGTTTAATAAATTTTATAAATGTAATATTATTATTAATTAACTCTAATCAATTACATGAACTAGTAAAAGTATTAATTATATATTTTTACATTAAAAAAATATTATTATTTAACAAAAAGGTGGGTTTTACAATAACGTAGTGTTTTTCACTATTCATCAAAAATTGAAAATTTTCAGAAAAATACAAAAAAATTACCTTATGATAATTATGATATTCCGAATAAAAAATGATTTTTATTTTACCAAATTGAAAAAATAGAAGCTATAATAATTAACTTAATATTATTTCTCGTTGTTAAAACCAGAAAATAGGTTTTTGAGAAAAAAAACAAGCAAAAGATTAATATATGTCTATGACCAATTAAATTGTAAAATTACCTACAATGTCTATAATTAGACTAAATGATAAAAATATAATGTAATTATAATTCAAAACCAGTAAAATGTATAATTTAACAATATAATCTTTTTGACTAAAAATGTAGTTTTTAATTAAAATTTATTATTTTCCCCTATTCATTAAAATATGAATTTTATCTTGAAAACACCAAAAATTTATCCAAACTAATTTTAAATTTCAATGTTCTAAATAATATATTTATTTTATCCAATTGAATATTTAAAAGTGTAAAAAATTGGAATTAAAAAGTGTTCCCCATTAAAAAGTTGATACATTGAATTTTTTTTTAAAAAAACTTCTTTTATTACAAAAATTGAATTTGTTCTTATATTATGCCTATGAAAATAATAATATTGATGCTAAAATAATATGGAGTATATAAAATTCAAAATGCTGTTATTACTATTCATAAATGCTTTTTGAACGGTTACTTCGGCACGTCGCGGTATGATCTTAATCGGTGAGGAATGTGCCAAAATCTATTTAATTACATTAAAGATATAACGTACTATAAAGTCTAGGGGATTTAAATTCTCCCCTCCATAAAAAAATTGTGTTCTCACAATTTAAAATCAGGATTAAAAACTAGGGGTCTGAAATTTCAAAACATCATTGTTGAAATACCACATAATAAAATGGATTAATGAGGCCTCAATTTTCAATTAAATAATGAAAAGTATAATGATTAAAAAAATTAACAAATATTAGGGTTCCATATAGGAATACATGGATATGGAAGATAAAACCAACCATCATGTTCTGATGGACAGTGATAGAGAATGTCATTAAAGGAATGTTAAGAATATGAACACCATAAAATTGTGATAGGTTAAACGGTCTTTGATTACAAAGTAGGAAGAGTAAACAGACAACATTTTGGTTTTATGTTTCTTTTCATAATGTTGATGACATTTTTTATGAGATTGAATAAGAATATTAGGAGTTATACTTACTTTTCATGTAGAGTATCATAATTTAGTAAATTTCTACAATAAACATATCTTTTCTACAATCGATGAGAATTCAAGATGACTTTGTCACAACTAAAGCATTAAAATAAACATATAGAGAATAAAATAATCCACAAAATATGAACAATATATTTCCCATGTCAAAATACAGGTACCAAAACCAATATGCTTAGTGAAAGATCATATGATCCCTAAAAAGGATAATCCTTTATAGAGATAAGTACTACTCTTAATCCCCAAAATTAAAAAACAATAACAAATGTTCAATGAGGCCCATTGAATAAAACATTTTCCTTAAAATTATTCAAAATAATCCAAACTATGTTTGAAACCCAGAATTTTAATGGATTTGATTGCATAGGCATCCATGATAAAGTTTAACATTTATCTCCAAATAACATCAACTACATTTAAAGTCATATAGATAAAATTAATTAACCTAAACACATATTCCTATGATAGGTTAATCGTTTTCATAAATGAACCAAATCTCTATAATTATTCAATAAAATGTAGATAAATGTCCCCCATTACTCCTCTAATGAAAAACCATAATATTCTATTTTTCTTAGGCAAATAGTGTCTCCAAAATAGTGGTCGTATTCCAAAATAACATTTATCACGTAATCACAAAATCATTTTACTATACAAATGATATTCATTGGATAAATAATATGTTTCCCAAATAAACATATAATTGATCGATACAATTTATTATCTAAAAATAATTAGTCATACTAACTAGGGACTTCACATAGAATAGTGGAAGGAAAATAAATCCATTTCGCATTTTGGTTCTGGGATCGATTCCCATGACATTGTTTCGCATGACATGTTGTTTCACAATCCATGGATTGTCCTTTTTCAAAACTATATATATTTATAATATTCCAAAAAATGAGAAATATTCTTCTAAAATAACCATAATATATTTTAACCACAAATGTTATGACATAGATATCATTTTCATCCAATAATGATATAACCTTTATTTTCCTGACATATAAGAATCATATAAACCCAAATGGTTCGTTATAACAATATCCACAAAAGAAAAGTTAATTCTTACTGAAATATCTTTTTCATGTAACAAACTATAGTGTTAAAAGTACAAGAGAAATGTATTTCGAAGTAATCTCATCAACAATGAGCATTATTACTTTTAATGGCACGCAACGCCCTCCGCCTCTATCCTCCTTCCGCACTGCCGACAGCCGACCCACCTTCGCCCTTGCCTCATTCCACCCTCGCCTTCTCCCAGTAGCCGACCTCCACCATTCCGCCCACTTCCCGGCCTCCGCACACCAACCCTTCACCTCCAACCTCCCGCCCGCGTCCCGGCCTCCGCACCCCGACCCTCCGCCTCCGGCCTCATGGCCGCCACCACCCTCGAAACTGGGCTTCTCCGTTCCGGCCCTCACCATCCTGTCCATCACCTGCTCCGCCACCCTCACCTCTCACCCTGGCCACCGCCCTTCCCTCCTTGCATCCCTCCGCACGCGACCACTGCGGAAGGTGGGCCTCTCCCGCTCCGGCACCCAACTCCCACTCTGACCTCTTGTGCATCCGGCCTCCATTGCTCCGGCCGCCCGACTACCCCCTGCCCTCTTTGTTCCGGACCCCACCAGCCTAGCCGTACCAGCCCCTCCACCCCCAGCCTCGCCCTCCGCCTCCCTCTCTGCATGTGAAGTTGATCCATTGGGTATTGTTCTACCTCTAGTTGTGTTTTTTCGCATCCACTCTGGGTCTGAGTTGGAGGTTTCCATTGCTCATGTTTTCTTGGCTGAGTTTCTCATTATTGAAGCAAGGTCGGTCTTTGGTTGGGAGGTGTCCTGGAAGGTCATGTAGAGGATTCCATTCTCTGTTTCTCTCTCATAACTTCGTTCACTTCAATTTCACTCTTAAAACCCTAAAATCATACTTTATGAAGGTCATGGTTATATCTCATTATATAGAAGCATTCACTCGAGTGCGAAGCTAGGATCTTCAGATATTTTTCTGGAATTTTGATCTGAACATTCGAAATCAAGAAAAAGCAGTGGAATATGATTGAGCTCTTAATCCTGCAAAATTGGAGAAGATTTTCGCAAGGCCATTTATTAGGGCCATGGATGAACATTTGGATGTCATCTCGTGTATGGAAAAAAATCATAATCACTTGAAATGAATATTTTCCGGTTAAATGCATAGAGATATTAGGCTTTGAGACATATCCTCTGGACAAACGGTTTGTCAGTTTCCTGGTCACAAAGGCACTGTAAAAGGTTTGGCAGCATCCACAGATGGCGGAATTCTTGTATCATGTGGAACTGATTGCACCATAAGGTTGTGGCGTGTTCCTCAACCGGGAATCATTGGATCAAATGTCTCATATTATAATAATGTTATAGGAACTGACTATGCATCTGAAAATCCTTCCAATCCACTGGTAGTTTATGTGTGGACGAATACATTTTGGGCTGGTGATCATCAGTGGGAAGGTAACCTATTTGCCACTACTAGTGCTCAAGTGGACATTTGGGATCACAATAGGTCTGAGACAGTGCAAACATTTGAATGTGGACATGACACTGTCATATCAGTCCATTTTGATCCTGGAGAACCCAATGTCTTGGTAACATCCGGAAGTGATCACTACATAACATTATATGACTTGCACATGTCGTCCCTGGAAACAATGATCATCATGATGACAAAATCCAACTCCATTTCTTGGAATCCAATGGATCCGATGAACTTCACAGCTGCAAATGAAGATTGAAATTTCTACTGCTATGATGTTAGATGATTGAATGAGGAAAAATGTGTGCACACCGATCATGTTTCATCAGTGATGGACATTGATTATACACCTACGGGGTGTTAATTCTTGACGGGTTCTTATGAAAGAAATATAAGGATTTTTCCGTAAAATGGAGGTCAAAGTCAAGAAATTTTTCATACCAAGAGGATGAAAAGGGTGTTATTTGTGAAGTTCGGTTGTGACGGCTCCTACGTAATATTAGGGAGTGATGACACCAACCTCTGTGTTTGGAAAGCTATATCGTCTGAACAATTTGGAGTGATTCTTCCAAGGGAGAAGAGGAAGCATGAATATATGGAGGCTGTGAAGAACCGGTATAAGCACCTCCATGAAGTGAAAAGTATCATGTTGCACAGGCACTTCCTGAGGCCAGTGTACAAGATGGCTGAGCTGATGTGCACCATGAACAACTCTGAGATAAGTAAAGAATAGAAGAGGAAGGCACACATGGCACATGGAATCGTTTCTATGAAGCCCCTATGCAAATGGAGGATCATCGAACTTTTCAATAGAAACCAACTGTATGTATTGGAAAAAAGGTTTCTTTTTTATATTTTGTAAGAATCATTAGTATTATAGTTTTAAACATTTCCACATCCATTTATTTCTAAATAGTTTCTCCATTGAACTAGATGTTATCTTATAGAATAGGGGATTGACACGGGTATTGCCAAGGTCCACTAAATTTATGGAAAATTACTATAAATGGATTATTATGATCATTTTTTCCAAGTACTCTTAATTTTTCCTTAGAAATTGTTTATTTTATGTCTTTATTTCCCATACATAAAGCATTTCTTTGTTCCATTGAGACACTTTTCTAGGTGCATCCTTCCACATTTCCTATATGATTTAAATTGAGATTTATTTTCTCCATGGTCTCCACTACTAGAGCACTTATCAATCTCCATATTTCTCTTTTTTGTTGAGTTTGTGAGTTTTTTATTGTATCTGTTGTTGAACATATTTTTATAAAACTGATTCGGAATTAAAAAGATTTTATATACACCTATCAACAATTCATTTTGTTTCTCATTTTCACCACTATGCCCACCATGTACATCATGTTCAATATTACAATAACTTCCTTGTTATACATGCATTGACTAAAAATAGACTGAATTGTGTGATTAAAAATAGTCATATACCGATTTACATAATATCATGAAACCTAATTTTAACTCTAAAACACCTTAGGATTAATCAAGTTTATTTATTCTTGTCTTCTATAAAATTCATTCAAAACATATATTTTTAAAAAAAATGTTAATTACCCAAATTATATCACCTGGGAGTGTAATTAACAAGAGTTAAGTAAGGCTCATTGTCACGTACTAGTATACCCCAGCGCAAGCCTCAAACTCCTTGTCGGTGTTTTCACTCCTAGGTACATCTGTTCAAGAGCCGCCTCTACCTAATTGTATCCAGACAGGGTTGTATTTCATTGAAAATATTCCCAATAATTACATTAAAAAAATTCTAGGAAGTTCTTCAATACTATTCCTCTTTTTCTATCTTAGGGTAATGTTATATAATCAGTGTTTTTATATATCATGCTTCCATGTTTTATACAAAACATCCTCAGATACCAATTTTAACACATCGACACTAGTTTCCCAGAGTCGGTGCGTTATCAAATAACATTGGAATGAACATAATAGAGTGATACATGAATGAACGATTATTTTAGTATCCTTAGAAGTACTACATACATACATAAGTTTTAAATTTCATTATTAAATGAAAAACAACAACATTCTGTCTCCTTTGAACACATTCTTATCCCTTATAATATCCCTTAAAGAGAGTCATAATATACTTATTCAAATCCAGGGAAATATAAAACATAATAAGGGGAGATCTCAAATCCTCAATGATGATAATAATATTTAATGAAATATCATAAATAAGCATAAACATTTAAGGCGACGTATACGACTAAAACACAATCATTTTAAACAAAAACATCAGTATAATATGGAAAAAATAAATCAAGTAATCCCATTTACTTATTCACAAGGTTATTCTACTAGTCGAATAATCACATGTAATATCAGATAGAAAATTTTATAATTATGGAGTGCCTAATATCGGACATCGTTACCACATAGTAAAGGCCTCATGACAAGACTACAAATAAATATTTTTTCAAGTCTTTATGCCAATGCACTAGTTTTTATCATGACACCTAATGATGCTTCGTGGAGATATTGTAAGCTCCACCAATTACATAATATGTCCAATGTATTTCTCATATGAAAATGGTGAAACGTAATCTAAAAATTCTTATTATAAGTACCATAGGAGATGTTGATACATTAGCTACAAACCATGAGTGTTATAAAAATAGAAAATCCACAATCAATCATAACTCATTCAATACACTATTGGAGATTGTATTATAATAAATCAACCTCATTAAATAATAAAATAAAATTATTCATATTTATGTAGATAAAAATAATCAGAAAACTATTTGAGAGAAATAACACCATTTTCAGTAAAACATTTAGAAGTCGCACTATTTTTCAAAAAGTTGATTAAAAGATATTTTTAATCAAAGTGTCCCATACCCATTAGATAAATTTGAAAGTAATTTTAATTTTAAAATATAAAATTACATATAAATAATTCCTCAAAAACATTTTTTAATCATGGTCACTAAGGAGAATGATTTATAAGAATAAATCATTAAACCATATAAAATGATATTTTATTTAGAATACCTAACCAAATGAGTGGCACTTGAATATGAATAATTGAGGTAATAAAACCATAAAATTTCAGGAGAATTAATTGATTCATGATATAATGTGTTAAAGTATAGTATATACACCATATAAATGTGAATTGGAAAATAACAACAAAGAACTCTCATTGGAATGTAAATTTTGAAAAATAACTTATAAAGACTGTATCCTTAGATTAAGGATAAATCAATGACACAATTATGTGTGACAAATATGATTACCCTCAATATGATTACCCTCTATATGATTTTATATTCAATGTAAATCAATAATAAGACATTCACACATATTCCGGTAAAAACAAAACCCTTGAATTGGGTGTTTAACTCAATGAATGGAAATTGTGTTAAGATTTCCCTTATCAAGTTCATATCAATGAATTCAGATTCTATCTGTTGAGTGATTATGTGTATGAAAAGTATATCCACACAAATGGGAGTCTAAATTAATACATAAATAAATAAATAGTGATTCCAAACATTATATATGTGTAAAATAATAAATGATGTATGAGTAAAATACAATGACATGAAATTGAAATATTAAATTCCATTACTGATTTGGAACATAAAAAACATACACCCCATGAAATAAGGATAAAAAAATGGAAATGTAAATAACCATAAATTAATGTATATTACACAAAGAATAAAATCACGGGAAGTACATATCCCACACAAAAGGAAATAATGGAAAATATAGTATGCATCTCACGGGAATAATATACGATATGAAAACCCATTACCTTGTATTCTTCATTAGTATAGGGTACGATAACCTCATTCTATAACAATTATTTCACTATTTTTAAATTATACAATTACCAAAAACATAAATATGATATCATATATGACTTTATAATATTGCATTATTAAGAATATTTTAGTAGTACAATTATTTCCATGGAAAGCGGATTATTTTTCTTTTTATGTTTTTGACACATAAGTAATGATTGTTATGGATAAGATGTATTTGATTCATATAAATAATTTTATACAGTTTATAAAAATAATTTTTTATCATCAAGTGAAATTGTATGTTATTGGACGTTATTTCATATATAGATTATCAATAACATGTTATATTTATTATTTACATATATTATACATCATTATTATACCCATCAAATTAATTAATTGTTAAATAACAAACTACACCAAAACATTCATACAGCAAGTCGTACGTATGAACATATGGTGACGTTGTCATTCATAGGATGGATACAATAATTAATATTTTTGTACCATATTTATAATAACATATAATTATGTAGATGTTTTTATAGTTATTATTTTGTCTTGGAAACAACAATGAAATATGAGGTAGGAGAAGAAAATAACTATGAAAGAGGTGTTAAAATTATGACCTCTTCTTCTAGTGAATCATATTTATTAGTTCAAAGGGGATTTAGAGGTTGGACTTCATATCAAAAAATTTCCACCAGGTAGATGTTAGGGTAGTTGGGAGGACATTTGATCATGTTTTGGCCCTAAAAAAGGAATTAGATTTACGATTTTGAGAAAAGGGGAAGTGCCCTTTTATAAGAGGGGTGAGGGATCCTTAGGAAAATATTGAAATATTATTTTATTATAAAATATTTTAAATTTATATTGTCTCCAAATGTATTTATATATAGTATAAGGTGTTTATGGTTCAAAATCCTTTTGACATTTAGGTTTTAGGCAAGTTAGGTCACCATATTAACCATATCTTTTAAAATTAACTCATAGTTAAATAGTTTGACATTTACCATGTATCCATGTATTAGTATATTAAATGGTTAATATACAAAACATAAACACCAAATAAAACATTTTTTGGTTTATTATTGACATATGTAACCTTATCTATGTCTTTTTTCCAGACCGTAGATTTTTAGGAATATTATATCATTTAATAAATAATATTTTGTTTTAAAAACTCATTTATATCAATTTTGACAATATTTAGTATTTGATTTTTTTGAATGTCAAAAATAAAATATAATTTTTAAAACTATAATTAAAAATAACATTTTATATTGACCTATAAATTTCTTGTAATGCATAAAACGCATCAATTTACATTTATTTTCGTATTTATAATATCAAGTATTTTAATCATTCATTAATAAGATAATTTTTGCATCATCAAAGTGTCATAAATAAATTTAATTATTAAATGTATCAAAATCATAAAAAAATCCCGTGATGTAGTAAAATCTATTATCATTATAATTAATATTTATAGTCAAATGTATCTTATATATAATAATATATTAAAATGTTTTCATTATTAAACTATGAATTTTTAATTTTAAGTCATCCTTAAATGAAATAATAATAAATTCCGTAATCTAATCCAAGAAGATTGAAAGGGTCAAATTTTATCCCTAAGGTTGATTTTGGTCTAAATAAACTTATCCAATTGAATTTGTAAATTTTTTAGGGTAATTATAAAATCTTTTTTACCTTTAACTATAGTATTTAATTTAAACCGTGGAAAAAAAAATTATTAAGTTGTTTTTCACCAACAAATATTTTCAACCTGGTGAACCAAATTTTACTTACTAATATCAACTATGTGTCTTATATTTTTAAAATTAATTTCATAGACGAAGTAAAATGAAATTTTATTCAAATTTGAAAATGTTCCTAGAAGGTGGGTAAAAGAGAGTAAAAAGTTCAATTAAATTTAATATATCTAATATTATTATAAAATTACTCCATTGAATTAAATTTAACTAATATATGTATCATGTATCTATATATAGTTTAAAATAAATTTAGATAAAAATACTTATTATTTAAAAAAAACCTCTATTTAAAACAATTATGTAATGTTTTCACAATTCGTCCAAAATTCAATATGTTCAGAAAAATACGAAAAATTCAACCAAAGAAAATTTTGATATTCTGAATAAATAAATTTTGTATATTTTACCAAATTAAAAACAAACACGTTTAATTAATTAATTTAAAATTATTTATCGTTGTCCAAACCTGAAAATGATGTTTTTAGAAGTAAAAATTAGTAAAAGATGGATATGTGTTAATATCAAATTTAAATGTAAAGTTACATCCAATGACTAACATTGGACTAAATGATAAAAATATAATATAATTATACATCAACTAAATTCTAATGTATAATTTTAAATTTTAAATTATTTTTATTAAAAAAGGTGTTTTCAATTATAATTTATTATTTTTTAGTAATCATTAAAATATGAATGTTATCCGAAAAACACAAAAAAATTATACAGACTAAATTTTCATGTCCTAATTCTAATGAAGAAATTTATTATGTCAATTTGAATATATAAATGTGCAAAATATATGATTAAAAAAGTTTTCCCCATTAAAAGTTGTTAAAGTTTCATTTTTTGAAAAATGCTTCTTTTTTCTAAAAAATTGAATACGTTATTATATTATGCCTATGAAGCACATAATATGGATGTTAAAATTATAAGGAATATATAATATTAAAAATTATTATATGACTATTCATAACCATTATTTGAATGGCTAGTTTGGTAAGTCATGGTGTTCTCAAACGAGGTGTAGCGTGAGGCGCAATCTATTGAATTACATTAAAGAGAAAATATACAATGATATCTTAGTGTGTTAAAATGTATGTATGAGGTCAGCTGTATGGTTACTATATGTATAATTATTATGGTTTCTGTAAAGACCCAGATATTTAAAGGAAATTTTTTCTTAATTCTTTGTTATTTTATGAGTACGCGGTTTTAGACGGCGCTTGTTTCCGAGGCCCGGCGTGCCCGGAATCAATTTCCAAAGTTTTGTTCAGGTACGTTTAGTAAACATACGTGCGGGTTTTCCTATCATTTTAACTGGAGTTTGGAATTGAAATCCAACGACACTGATTAACTCGTAGTGCCAGTATTTTCTTAAGGGGACCTTTACCGTAGTTGCGTTTTATGCGGGTTGAAAGTTAATTTTTGGTGATTTAGAATAAATTAAAAAAAATTGTTGTACATAATTTTATTTATATTAGGTAGTTATATCCTACAAGGGGAAGTTATTGGTGGGGCCCACAACCACATAACCTCCCATGAAAGGATAATGTGAGTTGCCGACCACACGAACCTCTTTCCTTTCAACTTCCCTTAACACCCCATTAAAATCCTCCATTAATTAAGTTGACAACTCCCCCCTTAATTAATGTGATATCTTTACCTCCCTCTCTCCCATTAATTTTTTCCAACACATTTTAAATAATGAATTGAAATCTTCAATTAATGAATTAAAGAGTTTGAATTTTGAATTAATTATTGAATAAAATAATAGCCTTAGCTACTAGTTTTATTTTTCACACCTTGTGTTGGGAGAATTTTGGGGAAAGCTTTGGAGAAATAGAAGAAAACTATTCTTCACTCGAAGAAGAATATCTCCAATGAAGAACGCAAAGTCACCAATGAAAATACTTCTTCGGGCGCACTCCGACGTCAATGGAATCAATGTCCTTTTTCCACGACACCCGACCTCCACGATGCTGGTCTTCCGAAACTCATTGACGTTCTCCACTATTGAAAACGATGTCGGGGGTTTTCTTCAATTTTAATTGTATAAAATTGTTCTTCGCTCTTTGTTGAAACCATATTTTATCTTCGGCCATATGATACCACCTAACGCAGAGGGCGAGGGCCGAATGAACACTTCCTGATGACCCTATGATGATCCTTGTTTTATTCAGATGGAGGCGGTGATGGAGGAGGTGGCGGCGATCAGAGGAAGGGGCAGTCGTATGCCAGCAGCGAGGAGAGGAACTGCGCCCAGCATCCGCGGGCCTCTCGTCCGAAGAAGAACTAGCCGGCTAAAGTCGGCCGGCCGGAAGGGAGTCCACGACGCCAAAAAGGGCGCCGAGCTTCCTAGAAAAGCCGCCCGCCCTCTGTGGGCCATGTTGATAAATGCCTCAACACCCGCATGTGTCGCGCAGGAGAACCGTAGTCCGCCCATGTTGGCCGCTCATGCTGGGAAGACCGGCCGGCTTCGGCCGGCCGGATATGATGGCGGAATAGCTCGGCGCTGCCTGTTCGGGAACCCCCCCCCCACCCCCCCGCAGGGCCGGGTCGTGCCGCACCCCGCTAGGCCAGGCCACCTCCCACCGAGCCGGAACCCACGCCTCACCGGGAAAGTCCGACACCAGCCGGGTCGGACCCGCCAAAACCGGGTCGACCAGACCCGCCATCCCACTAGGCTTGATGGGTCGGGCCCGTTTTCACTGAAATTTGAATAACATTAAGTCTTTGCATCTGATCGATGCCCAGTCTATGGCACTATGACCGTCGTGATGAAACAGTCCTTTTGAGATACTCTATGTGACTTTTGGAAAACTTTGGAAAACGGCCGGGTTAGGAATGAGCGTAATTCAAACTGGGCCCCTGGAACAGAAAACCCAATATCTCTCGGACTTGGCGTCTATTTGACGCGCCATCTATTGCATTGGGTTCCTTTTAACCAGATGTAACTTTTGGATACATCAACTCTGAACTTTGTTATAGTTGATGTATCTACCCCTTAGCATGAGAAGAGGAACCTCCTTGAATCGAGTGTGTTGGGTGCGTTAACCCTAGAGCTAGATGTAACTGCGACGACTACCGTACTGGAATCCTCTGTGGGTTCGACGACAATGAAAACTATACTAAAATCCTTCGTGGGTTCGACAACGATGACTACTGTACTTTTATCCTACATGGGTTCGACAGTTTGACCTCTTTACATCCATCCTTAGTGTGTCCGACAGAGTATTTGGTCTAGTATCCTACATGGGTCCGACATCATAGCTGGTCTGGTATCCTACATGGGTCTGATAGCTTAGATGAATCAGTGATTACATCTGATCATCTCAACCTATATATGAAAGATGTATACCTATGTGAGTAGAGTCTTGACATTCAATCATTATTATTTATGTGTTTGACTTCATTCCTGTGTGGACTATGTAGTTCTTGGGCTCGAGAGTGTAGCCAAACTGAGATTGATGACTTATGTATATGTATGGTCATATACCTAAGTAGGGTTCGTTGATACATCGTGGATGTAAAATTTTTCTGTGGTTTATCCTTTGTGGATTCTGGGAGACCGTCGGGCGTCTCGGGGTCCCTACTGAATATCGTAACTCACCCCTACACAAGCAACGCCCGCACTACGTTGTGTTGGATGCCGACGACGGACAACACTGATCGAGGTAGATAATTGTAGAGTTGGACGATACTAGGAGATGGACCACTTGGTGAGACGTACACGGAGAAGACGGAGGCACCCGAGGTGCTGAGGAGGCCATATGTACCCACCCTTCGAGTGGGATTCCCAAAGGACGGCTCATTTGTTGCTACTTTACATTAGTTCTGTAATACTAGATTTTTAGTTGTACTATACATACTGTTGGGATTGTATTTCCGGCCCCTTTTCCTTTCAACACTTACCTTTTTATACAGTATATAATTAGTTTTTACTTCTGTTGCATACTCTATTGTGTTTATTTAATTTTATAATGACAATTCATTCCCTTTTTTCGGGTTTAAAGCCTTTGGTGCTAGTCCCCAGCACATGGCCTATGGAAGTTGGGCATGGGGTAGTCATTCCACGGGCCCCAAGGACGGGTAATGACAAATTGGTATCAGAGGAGTCGGTTCTACCACATAACTCATGACTCTGATCATTTCTTTCTGTGAAGCAATATTGTTAAGAGTATTGAGTGTGGTTCTCAGTCCAGGGAGTCCAGTTTTGGTGCGGAGATCAACGTATCCATACACCAGGACCCTGACCTCTGATTTCCGACTCAGAGCATGGAAACACAGATCGCATGTGTGTTTCCTTTGAAAAGTTATCTTTGTTATTACATTGTGTCAGCTCACCTGTTATATTGTTTGACTGTTCACACTTGTTTTTTTTAGTATGGCCCCATGAAGGTAGCCAACTAGGGTTCCGATATACAAATGAAATGGCAGCCCACCGAGCGATGAGACCTCGGTGTAGGGCCCCATCACAACAGAGGCACTAGCGGTACCACTACCCACTAAGCCACTGATACCACCAGCCCTAACAACATAGAGTGCACGCCTCCTGAGTGTGTTGCACGAGTTTTAGCGATAGAGGCCGACCAGGTTCCGCGGAGAGATGGACCCACATGCAGCCGAGGATTGGATAGAGGCTGTCATCAGAGTTTTCATATTAGGAGGGATACCAGCTGATCTTATGGTGATCATTTCAATGTGTCTCCTTCACATAGTAGCTAGTAGATGGTGGAGCTAGATTCTCCAGGTGCATGATGAGGCATCTCTACATTTGACAGAATTCGATAGTCTCTTCCTCTTAGAGTTTGTTCTTGCCACCCTCCATGCGGTGCGGATTCAGGAGTTACTTCATCTGCAGAAGGGTAGCATGATAGTAGCATAGTACTCAGCGAGGTTCAATGACCTCTTATTCTACTCCATGGACAGGGTACAAGAAGTGTTCTTCAAGGCCCAGACCATCGAGAAGGGACATAGGCATGAGAGAAGGGCTTAGACGATTCCCCTCAGCATTATGACACAGGCGGGGGGGGGGGGGGCTGGAGTGAGCCCTTCTAGATGAGATCTTCCTCGCTGAGCAGTCTTCAGTAGCGTGACTCACCACAGGGCGACATGTAGCGGAGTCTTCTACATCCTGTAGTAGACAGATGTCAAAGAGGTCCATGCAGACCAAGAAATCAGGTGGGAGACCACAGGGTTCAGGTTCGGTTGTGTGGGGTACCTGAAACAGAGCCAGTTATACGTGGAGTAGGCAGTGCTATGCATGCGGCGGGCATGGCCACATGGCTCGAGAATGCCCGACCCACCATGAAGATGAGTAGTAGAAAGTAGAGGGACATCCCAGGTAGAGGCAGAGGCTTGACCATGGCAGTCCACATGGAGTAAGTGGGTGTGGCAGAGGAGCTGGTCGGGCAGCTGGTGGTGGACGTCCTATCGAGGCTCTACCACCACCACCACCAGGAGGTCCACCACGACCACAGGCGGCTGGCAGATAGAGGTGGGCTCAGCTCCAGGCAGTCGAGACCTACGACCACGGTACACATGAGATTATTCGAGGTACTATCAGAGGACACCGATGAACTCACCACACTGGTATTCGTATAAGGGGACCTTTACCGCAGTTGCGTTTTATGCGGGTTGAAAGATAATTTTTGGGGATTTATAATAAATTAAATAAAATTTGTGTACACAATTTTTTTATATTTGGTAGTTTTATCCAACAAGGGGAAGTTATAGGTGGGTCCCACACCCACATAACCTCCCATGTGAGGATAATGTGAGGTGGGGCTCACACGAACCCCTAACCTTTCAACTTCCCTTAACTACCAATTAACACCCTCATTTAATTAATTTGACAACTCCCCCCTTAATTAATGTGATTTATTCACCTCCCTCCCTCCCATTAATTTTCTCCAATATTTTTAATTAATGAATTGAACCATTCAATTAATTAATTAAAGTGTTTGAATTTTGAATTCTTTAGTGAATAAAATAATAGCCTTAGCAATTATTTTTATTTTTCACACGTTTTTATGGGATACATTTGGTGAAGGATCTAGAGAAATAGAAGAACACAGTTCTTCTCTTGATTAAGAATATCTCTGATGAAGAACATGAAGTCACCAATGATGCTTCTTCTTCAGGCGTACTCCGACATTAAAAAAGTCGACGTCCTTTTTCTACGACGCCCGACCTCCGTGATTCTTGTCTTCCGCGACTCGTTTGAAGTGATCCGCTCTTGAAATCAAGGGAGGGGGTTTGTTTGAATTTTAATTGTGTAAAATTGTTCTTCGTTATTCGTTGAAACCATGTTTTATCTCCAGCCATATGATACCGCATAACAAGAAGTGCGCGGGTCGAATGAACATGGAATGACAACCCCCCGATGATACTTTTTTGTATTTCGATGGAGGGAGTGACGAAAAAGGTGGAGGAGACCGGAGGAAGTTGCGGCAATATGCCAGCTGCTTGGAGAGGAACCGCAGCCCACATCCGTGGGCCTCTCGACCAAAGAAGTACAGGCCGGAAAAAAATGGTAGGGACGAAGGGAGGCCACATCACCGTGTTGTGGGGAACCGCGGCCCGTGTTCCACTGGCCTCTCTAGCAGGCGAACCGGCTGGCTCGTTAGTCGTCCGGGTTGGTGAAGGCCACAGCACCTGCATGTGCCACGCAGGAGGACCATGGCCCGCCTGTGTGGGATGCTCGCACTGAGAAGACTGGCCAGATTTTTCGGACCGAATAGGAGGGTGTCGCCGCCGGTTTGGGAACCCCCCCCCCCCCCCCCGCATCGCTTAGCCGACCTGGACGGGCCGCGCCCCACCTAGCCGGGCTGCGTGCTTCAGCAGGACTGTTTTTCACTAGTCGGGTCGGACCCGCCAAAATCGGGTCGACCCGACCCAGCATCCCACTGGGCTTGACGGGCCGGGCCCGTTTTCACTTAAATGTGAATATCTTTAAGACCGTGTGTCTGATCGACACACCGTCTGAGGCACTAGGACCCTTGGGACGAAGCAGTTCTTTTGAAATAATATAAATGACTTTTGGATAAATTTAGAAAATGGATGGGTTTGGAACGATCGTAATTCAAACCGGGCCCCTGGAATAGAAACACAAATATCTCTAAGACTGTGTGTCCGATTGACGAGTTGTATGTCGCATTGGGTTCTTTTTGATGAGACAAAACATTGGGATATATAAAATCTGAACATCATGATAGTTGATGTATCAAACCCTTTTCTCGAGGAGCGGACCCTCCCGGAATTGAGTGTGTTGTTTGTGGGAACCCTGTAGCTTGTTGCGACTGTGATGACTACCGTACTGGAATTCTCCATGGGTTCGATAACAATGAAAACTATACTGGAATACTCAATGGGTTCGACAGCGATGACTACTATACGTGTATCCTACGTGGGTCCGACAGTTTGACCTATGTAATTATATGCATAGTGGGTCCAACAGAGTAGCTGGTCTAGTATCCTACGTGGGTCTGACTGCATAGCTGCTCTAGTATTCTACGGGGGTCTGACATCTTATATGAATCAGTGATTACAACTGATCATCTCTAACTCTATACAAAATATGTATACCTGTGTGAGCTGAGTCTTGACTTCCAATCATTATCATCAATGTGATTGAAATCATTCTTGTGTGGACTGGGTTGTTCTTGGGCTCGAGAGTGGATCTGAACTGAGATTGATTACATAGGTATATGTATGGGAATATACCTAAGTAGGGTTAGTTGATACTTTATGGTTGTATCTTTCATCTGTGGTTTATCCTTTGTGGATTCTAGGAGACCTTCGGGGTCTAGGGGCCCTACTGAGAATTGTATACTCACCCCTGCATGGGCTACGCCCGCACTACATTATGTTGGATGCAGACGATGGACAAAACTGATCGAGGTAGAGACAGGTAGAGCTGGATGGTACCTAGAGGTGGACCACTTGGTGAGACGAACGCAGAGCAGACGAAGGGACCTGAGGTGCTGAGGAGGCCATCTTTATCCACCCTTCCGGGGGGATTCCCAGAGAACGACTTTGTGGTTGCTGCATTACTTTACTTTAGTTGTACTAGAATTTCTGTTGTACTGTACTTACTGTTGGAATTGTATTTTCAGCCCCTTTTCATTTCAACACTTACTTTTTTATATATTGTTTACTTAGGTTTTACTTCTGTTGTGTACTATGTAGTGTTTGTTTACTTTCATAAAGGAAATGCCTTCCCTTTTTGTTAGTATTTATGCCTTTGGTGCTAGTCTCCAACCCTTGGCCTATTGAAGGAGGGCCTGGGGTAGTCACGGCACGGGTCCCGAGGACGGGTCGTGACAGTTACACAATAAGGTATCCATAAGGGGTATATTGTAAGGTCCCAGTGAGGGTTACAAATTATATGGTATCCTATAGTGTTACATGATTATTTACATAACTCCCAAAGATACTGTTATGGTTATATTTATCTTCTATATGTCTTGTGATAATCTCAGGGACATATCATGTTTCACAAAGTCTGTTTATTTGGGTGATAGGTATGTATTTTTTAAAATGATTTCATACATTATAAGTATTCCTAGAATAATGTTTTCATTCTTTCTGTTTATAACACTTACACTGCTTTTTGTACTCATCCCATGTTTTTAAATTATTATTATAGGTTATAAGGATGTGTAATACAGGGAATGAATACATTTTAAATATCACAACTATTTTACCAAGAAATAATGTTTTATTGGAAAAGTTTTATATTTTGGATGAAATGGATATTTTTTTGTGGTATTAAGTAGGTTTAAATTTGGAATGAATTCTTTGTGTTATATCCCATTTATCTAAAACTATAAACATGAAAATATCTTCTATGTGAATGGATTTGATTTTTTGATTAAAATTCATGATTATGTAATGTAATATGGTTGGGTCCATATAAAGAGGTATTGAATAACATAAAATTTTATTTATAAATCTCATAATATACTAAGGCATCAAAAATATCAACTTAACAATCATTTCATAGAATAAAATAATTATGTCAAAACAGATCAAGGAGTTACCAACTATGATATTTTTCTAAAATAATGAATGTATATCTTTTATGAAATTTTTTTAACCCAAGTGACTGAAACATGAAACAAAAAATGTTATCTTATTATCTTCTTTTATAGGGAATCAAATAGTCCCTTAGAACATTATAGTTTTAAGGATCGGGGATTGTTACCTTTATCCAAAATATGTCATCAATAATAATAAATCATAAAATGATAAAAATATTTCCCTTCCATCACAATTTTTTCACCTCAAACCTATGTTCACCTATGTGGAAACACCATTATGAATACATTTTGATACAATTATTTGTCCATACTTCCAATTTTAAAATGAATTTTTAGTATTTATTTTTTATTAGTGTTGTATTATTAATGTAACATTCATGTATTAAACATATAATAAACATGAAAAAAATATAGGGTGATGTTCATTATATGGGGGGTTTAATTTTACCCCCTTATATTTCGTGATATTTTTTCAAATTAATTTAATTTTTTCTATATTTTCATTTCTCAAGATGGATGAAAATATAATTTTTTATATTAAAAAAACATTATTTGGTTTCTGTTACACAAAATGAGGAGTTCTTTTTATAGTATGCATTACAAAGAATTCCTTGTTTTTATGAAAAATAATATATTATCAAAATATTATTATATAAAATAATAATATATAAATATCCGATAAATTTTCATTTATTAAATTTTTTATTGAATTTATTAAAATATATGGTAAATAATATTAATTAACATTTTAATAACTATTTAGGGAAGAAAATATATACTAATTGAATATAAAGTAACTATTTTCATTTTCTACTACCAAAGTCGTTTTACCTTAATAAATTAAATTAAATACAATTATTGATTTATATTAATGAAAAATATATGTTATATATTTGATGAAATATTTTTTTCCCTTTATCCAATATATTTTATTGGAATAGAATACAAACCAAAACAATAATATGCATAAAAACCTATATTTATCAAAAGGGTAATTTTACATACATATAATGTATAACTCATTTTAAATATTTTTTTTTATAATTTAAAATATTATATTTTAAAAAATTATATTATTCAAAAATATAAAAATATTTAAATTTACATTGTATTAATATTATGCATTTTTGTGATATGTTTCATGATTTTATGAATAGTAAAATATAATAAATTTATTTAAAAACATACTTTTTCTTTGAAATAAATTATAGGGTCTAATTATATTTTATTGGTTATAATTTATATTTTAACATAATATTTACCATTTATCCTAATTAAGCTAATTATAATCAATTTTAAATTGAAATTAAAAATTATAATTTTTCAATCATTTGCATGTTTTAGCATGAATAACTCATTTTCTCACCCCGATAGTGGTATTAATGGTTATTTAATTACTAAATATTCTACATTTTGAAATTTTTTATTTGATTACATATTTTTTTTTATTTTTTTTATGTATATAAATAGTTTTAATCTATTTTGGGATCTATTAATAAAAACTTTAGTAATATTTTATTAACACATAAAATGGTTAATTCAGTATTTAAGGGTAAAAAACGTATAAAGACTATAAAATTACCATAATACTTTCCTAATTTTAATATATGAATATTTCTATAGCAAAAGGATCCTTGGGTTGAAATTATATCTTCTTTTACCCACACAGATGACAATATCAAATTTATTATATCTGATTTAAAGAAATGTTTATGATAAAAAATTTGTTTCATTATTAATTAATTTTTTAATAAAATATTATATAGTGTGTATGTTTGTATATAAATAGTTACAAGAAATTTAAAATTATTTATTTATGAAGTATATTTTGGTGAACCTTTTTGGAAAAATAAATTACCATAAATGCTTTTATATTGATTAATACGTAATTGTTTAATTAAAGGAAATATGAAGTATATGATATTCAAAATTTAAAAATTAATATAATTCTAAATAACTAATGTTATTAACGAATTTTTGGATAATATGACCTTTTAATTATTATTTAAATGAATTTCTTTAATATATCTCGTCGTTATTCCATTTTTAAAAAGCCAATAATGAATAGTTTCCAAATTGACAATAATGATAAATTGTTAACATTATATATCAATAAGTTATTTAAATATAATATAATCGAAATTATGTACAAATAAGAGTTTTTGTTGTCTAAAATATAACTAATTGATCCTTTATGTTTTATTATACGCATTTAATTTATGATCTCTATCTTTTGTTAATTACACTTATGTTGTAGTTGTTAAAATTAATATAGGTTAACTAAGGGTATATCTAATTAACAAGTATAAATATTAGATAGAAACTTTTGTAAATTTTCTTAAGAATATTTAAACCCATCCTCAAACTATATTAGATATAACTCCCTTTGTTTCTATTTTGAAATGGAAATTATATATATTAATGAAATATTTTGAGAGTTTCCAAAACAACCCATCACCTCGTTTATTAATGTGAACATCAAAATTCATCTCATTTAATCACATTGTACATTATATCTTTAACAACCTATTTTAAATTTAATATTCCACTCATGTTTCCAAATTATAGAGGTTTGTTCATCCCAATGGATCAATTATAGAGGCCTTTATAGGTTATATAAAAGAGCTATTACTAATTAGAGGTAATGACACTAACAGATAACTCCCTCTCTCTAATCTACTATACCTCATAAAAATATATGATATATATCATAAAATAAATAAATCCTAATATTAAATATGGTAAAATTTAATTATGATTATGAAAACCCCATTATACATCTGATTCCCCATCGAACATGATAAGAATTCATCACTCGTGTGTATGTACGGCTTACTGTCTACACGTAGTTATACAATTCATCTTCCATCACAATGTTTTATGTGCTGGAATTATGATTGGTTTAATTTAAATGTAATTCATATATATATATATATATTAAATTTTTGTACTTCTATAATGATAATATAATATCTTTTTTACCACCAAATCATTGTGTAAATGATATTGTCATTCCTGCAAAAATTTAGATTACCATCTCCATGATGAGATGTGATTCGTTTTACATATATATTTCACACGTGTGGTTAAAATGAATAATTTAATGAATATATATGATATATATTTCATAAAATATATTCTATATTTTTAATAGGTAATATTATATTCATCAATATAATCTGACAAGAAAATGGAATCATTATTCTTGTGTATGTACGAAATACTGACTCTATGAGTGGTGAGATTGATGTTATACCTATAAATTGTATGAATCACCATTAATATATATATATACATATATATATTAAATAAATACTTCGTATTTATATAATTTAAATAATTCTAGAGATAATTAAATAAACGGTTAATTATGAGGAATATGAATAATAGGTCAAATATTTTATGAGAAATAGAACTTCTATAACATAAAAAAGAACATAAAATTAGAATTGCTAATAGGCAGGTAATATAATCTCATAATTAAATCAAATAATTTATTTTATACCTGAATAGGGTTATTTTATAGATCCAAAAACATATATTTATTATATAAGAGTATTTCATGAGTATGATGAGAGTCAAGTTATAAGGTAATATAACATCATCACATAATTGTTTCCACGGTTACATGCCATATTCACAATTTGAATCTTTTATGTGTTGTATATATTTTATTTTAACATGTAATATAATTAAATAAATATTATTAATGATATTAAATATTTAATTATATTATAATTTTATGGAATTCATTATTCTATTGTTACCCCCGTAGAAATGGATTGATGTCTCACATTCATTTCTATGGGACACATCCATTATAATGTAAGGGTTTCTTCTATGTGGTGTATATACTGCACATGAATATATTTTATGATTCTTATCTATAATATTATTTTATTTTCATATACATATATTTTTATTTCATAAAGGGGTATATGATTCTTCTGATTATAATGTGATGTGTATTTATTAACCAATATCATCAGTATTTTTGATTATTTCATTTTAAGACAATATCAGGGAATGTTTATCTTTTATATCTATGTTTTCAAAATTTTATTTCAATATTTGATTTAATATTATTCTATGGATTCTTATTTCCATTTTTAACAACTGTTGAATTTTTACTATGTGGTTTAAAATGAATCTACTTCTACTTTTCTCATCGATGTACTTTGTGAATTTTCCAACAAATGTATTAAATGGGTGTTTTTAACTTATATGGGTTGAAATTTTTTTTCAAACAACCTGATTCCTTAAATTTTTTATGTTTAGATTTCAATATTTCAAATATATTTACAATGAAAATATTTTCATTCAAAATTTGGTATCATTATATGGAATGAAAATGTTTTCAAAGAAGAAAAGATATTTTCCCCAATAATTTTTTTTCAAGTGATCTTAAAAAATAATGTAATATCTATGAAAATGATATTTTATTATACTTATATTTTATATGGGATAAGATCAGGTAATTCCATTATTATTTTTTTCTATATATAACTTATGTGTATTATGAAATTAACTGTAGAAAATCCATTTCTATTCTCTAGTTATTGTTATTTTTTAATGATGTTTATGATGCCAATTTTCCCTCACGGGTTCTGATATTATGAATGATGTATGTTTCTATGTTAAAAAATTTTATGGATTTCGTTATGTGATGGTATGGAACTATTTCTCCCACTAATTAATTGGGTCAATATTTATTTTTATTCATATGTAAATAAATAAAAAGGGAGTGATCCTGATTCACTAATAGAAGACTAGAACACAAATAAAAGTTTTCCTGTAATAAATGAATAGAATTAGAGTAATAATTCCACTTTAATACACAACTAGAATATTGAGTGAACTAATTTTTTAATTGATTGTTTTTTCTATGACGCACTTGGAAATGATCTTTAACTAATATGGATGTGATTTTCTATAATAATATGTTTATCAAATTTCAATTTTTTTTAGTATGTATTGATTTTATGATTCTTGTATTATGAGTTTTTATTATTCATTCTATGACTTAATATTATGATCCTTGATTTTTAGTGTATAATTTTAAAATTTTATGATCATATTCATATAACTTTATATTATCCTTCTAGTTCATATATGCCTGGTTTAGCTATACTAAGCTTCTAATATCACCCTTTTCTTATGATATCTCTTCACCATGTTATAATGAAATATTTTAGGTAGGGTTAATAATGGGAATTATCATTATGGGAATAATTTATTATCTTCCTCCAGATTAGTATTTTTTGTCCCATGTTACCAAAGACAGTAAACTACTAAAGTCATTGAGTGAATATTTCTATAATTCATGAAATGTTCCTAAAAAATGATGTAATATAAAATTATCTAAAAGATAGATCATTATATTTGTATTACCTAATATTGGTTTTCCTAAAAAATATTTTTCCATTATTATACTGAATTTCTATTGATTCTGATTGTATATAATCAAAACGAGTAGCCTGAAGGTGGATCACACTACTATTGCATTGGAATAAAATACCTAGAATCAAATCTAAAGGGACTTATCATTTTAGTGGAAATTGTAAATTAGATACGTAAATGAATATTATAATACATTTTAATACACAAACAGAACTATATTTTTATTAATAATACCCATTTTACCTCTATAATATTGTTGAATATCATTCATAATAAACATATTGTAATATTGATAAAAGGGAATTAATAATGGTGATCTCAAAATTATTATTATGTGATTAATATAATATATGCCTTCATTATCTAATAAGACTAGTTAATATGTAATAGTAATAAAGAAAAACATATTGTATATATTCAATAAAGTGGAATGGAATTTAATCAGACGAAAATACCATTGAAAAATGATATTACAAAATATTCAATATAGATATTTAAATAAATGAAAACAGTTAACTTATAAATAAATTTATATAAAATAATCAGTATTTATATTTATATAATTTTAAAAACATTCCATCTAGTAAATAAAAATAAATATAATATCATCTAGAGATAATTTCATATTAAAAATCCCTTGGATAATAATACATCTGAGAGAAGTAAAATACTAATTTTTATATGTCATGTCTCCATGGAAAACGAAACCATTACCATCATGATCTCTCTTGAATATACATTATAACATATTGGGTAATATCCCATTCAAGTATGGCAATCGAACTGATTCTTCCCATGAGGCTTTGATTCATTTAGGTGTTTTCATTAACTACTCCCTATCCAATTTCATACATGAAAAATATATACTGAATAATAAATTTTATTCAAATGAAATTTTCATTATTATATATTTGTATGGTTTGAAGAATAAATATTTACCAATATATAAAAACTTAATAAAATATAATACAATGTAATACAATGTATGTGATAATGATATATATTTATAGATACAAACATATCTATTATGACAAATATTCAAAATTAAGGGATATTAATTATATTATGATCATACAAGTGTGATAAATTTAAATGAATGTTATAAACATTGAAAATGAATTTTGACTGTAAATGTCAATACATTGCTTAGTAAAAATGATCATAAAATATCTAAAATATGAATAATGATAGTATTAATAATATATACCATGTGGTGTTAGAATAAAGGGATGTTTTTAATTTTTATACACATAACAAAAAATATATTTAAAATAATTATTGAGTAAAATATCCACTTCCTATTCAAAAACATTTATGTTACATTTCATTGTAAATAAAATTTTAAAAAAAAATCTTTTCAAATATCCTCGTAAAACTGAAAAGTATGCTTCAAAAAAATTACACTCATAAAAGTTATTAAATCCATAAATGATGATTTTTGAAATAAATCATTTTTCATTAGAAAAAAGGTTATAAATGAGTATATTAAAAAAATGATTCTATTCTCATTTTCTATAAATTATAAAGAGGAATTTTTTTTAAAATACATAAAATTCATTGAAAACATTTTTAAAATGATAAAAATGGTCCAAATTAGTTTTATTATCAATTTATCAAAATATTTAAAACATTATAGACAACATTATTTAATAACAAATTAGAAGATGGTATAATTTTGAACAAATAGACATATATAGTCATATTTTCATAAAATATATTACCAATTAATTTTAGTAAAAAGTGGTGAAAAATGGTAAAAATTTATTTATTATATAATAAATATATATATTAGATGAAACATAAATGTTTTATAATACTATTATCATAACTTTCTTAAAACTAAAATTCTGGAATAAACAATCTTGATGATGATAAGATAGTGAATTAAACCCTTATAATGATCATAACATTAATGTGACATTTAATCGAAAAATTTATTATGTTTATAAAATGAATATAATAATAAAAAATTTGTAAAGAATTCAATATGAAAATAAGAAGTAAATATATGCATACTCATAAAATATAAATTAAAATGGACAAGTGATATTCCCCAATTAAAAGAAATTTAGATACTATGTTTTATAACACATGGAAAAATTTAATTCAAATCCAATGTGATTATATAATTAAAATTTAAACATTAAATATCTTTTTAAAATAATTAATTAATATATTAAATGTATAATGGGAAGTATATATACCATATAAATTAAATTGATTGCTTAACAATACATCAAACCATAAGAAAATAATATTATGAAAAAATCCATTTCCTTATGCTACTATTTTGTTAATCTTATAATAACCTGCAATATAGTTGTTTTAAATTTTATTTCAAATTATTCTAAAATTATATTAACATTTATTATATCATGTATGCTCAATTTATAAAATCTTGTAACCCATTCAATAATAATCATTCCTTAGTTTCATTTTTTGTGTGTTAATTCTCTTGATATTATTATGCATTATTTGTTATAAAATTTATTATTATTTTAATATTATATAGTTATATCACCTCAAAAATAATAATAACGATAAAATAATCATATTACTAAATTATTATTAAGTTTAAAACTATTAATTAATGATGGTTATGTATAATGAATTATAAAATGATTATAGATATTGATGGTCGTATACACGCAAGAGTAAAATTTCAATTCATCAAACATCATTATGGAAATAATGTAAGTAATAATTTTAATTATAAATATGAAAACAATAACATATATATGTTATTATATACATATATATATCATCCATGGGGTTGGGTGATGAAAAGAGGCTCACATTGCAATATGAATAAAACAAACCCACTCTTTCTATCACATTAAAAAATGACTTATTACATACAATTACACATAGTTCAACCCAAAAATATTGATAGTTCTAATGTTTTTTGAAATTCTGTACATTACATAAGAACATATAAAATGAAAAACAACATCATTATTGATAAATTATATAACATGATAAAAATTTTCATTCCTAATTAACACTGAATGGTATTACCCGATGAAATGCAGAAGAAATGGGTGTTCTATAATAAAAAATAATGGAATAATTGAGGAATAACATGAATAATTATTTACAATTTAGACAATAAGAATATAAATTGATTATAAATGTAACATGAATAATAAGGAATGGTATAGCTCAATAATCATTACATCAAAAACAAGGAAACAACTAAAAACACAACATCAAAAACATAGGTCATACCTCAACCCGCCAATACGTGTTGTTGGAAAAAGTACCATAATGGAATAGTATAAAACCACTATTCAAAAATGAAATATCCTGATAGAAAAAATTTTCCTATCCATTAGAGTGCTGTATAATTCTAGAGGCACCCATCACATTCCTTTCATTATAATTCTTTAGTGTCCCACATTGATCATACATCAAGGAATCATTCATTATCCTGATTTATTCAAATATCATGTAGTTTTGAATGCATAAAATTATGTACCTAATAAAAGAATTATATATCTACAATTTTGAATACACATTTAAAAAGTAGACATGGTATTCCGTAAATAATTGTTTGGAATGTAAAAATGCAACTTAATTTCGACAGCATAATAGTTTCACATTAAAATTAGTTAAAATGAGTTTTTGAGACAGAAAGGTGTATATTTTAATTCTGATATGAAATTTAGTGTAATATGGATATTTAAATACATGTCCCATCAAAAGGAATTATAAAAAAAGTTGTATCATAATAATGAGAATAAAATATAGATTTTCACAACCCCTCCCCCGGGGCCCGCATCGTGACTACCCCAATCCTGCCTTCTATAGGCCAAGGGCTGGAGAATTGCACTAAAGGGGTAATTCCATAAAACTGGGATGGTTTTTCCTTTATAAATCATAAAAACACACATAATCAGAGTACACGAGGAAGAAAACACTAAGTAAAAGATGTATAACAAGTGTACATAATGTAAAGGGGTCCAGAATACAAGCCCAACTATAAAGTACAAATACAACTGAATGAAAGTACACCTAAAAATGAAAAAACTGCTGAAAGGTGAAAGCAGCTCATGGATCATCCTCCGGGGTTCCTACCTGAAGGGTAGGTACAAATTTCCTCCTAATCACTCATCGTTCATCATACTCCACCATGTACTAATATGTTGTATGTTTCTCCTCCGAGTACCACCCAGTCTGGGAACTCTCGGCCTCCATCAGCATTATCTGTTGTCTACATCCAATACAACGAGGTGTGGGCATAACTGTGCAGGGGTGAGTATAACGATACTCAGTAGGGATCTAGAGACTCTCAAGGTCTCACCCAATCGATCAAGGATAAACCACAAATCATAATTTCTATGAATAACCATTACTTAGGTATATTCCCATACATATACCTAAGTTATCAAGTAACCCATCTCAATCATGAGGAAAACACAAAGGTCATTGACTCTGCTCAAACCAGGATTTTTATTCACGATGTCGAAACAACGGCTGCTGGAGAACTACTCCTCTATCGAGTACATTGTGCCTGCCATTACAACCAAGCGCTTCCCACCATGGGTCTTCTGCTACAATAAAGAACTCCCCACTGGTCCATCCGAATCACTCCGAGTCGATCAATCAGTAGTCGTCAGGTTTCAGCCAGCCACTAGGTCTCTGCAATCTGCTCGCTCTTCACCGGTAGGGTCCACTCCACATTCGACAAGCTGATACTCCAAGTGTCATGAAAACTCAAATAGATGTATCCCAAAGACTGCCACATCACAGGGGTCTCAATGCAACAGACGAAACATCAATCAGACGCCCGGTCTGTGAGTCATTATCCTTTTAGTCCTGGGGGCCCGGTTGGTTCTGTGTACAAACCAACGCAACAATATCTCAACTATAACTCAAACTCCCATGGGGTATTTTTTAAGGGATTTTTTCTCAATGAGATTACCAGCGCTACTAACGGTTTATCAAATGGATGTCTGATGCCAATGATATGGCCAACGTATGGAATGGGTCATTAGTGGTCCCTGGTCCGGTCCAACGTAGTCGGACTGACTCAGCCCATCCAAGTCTAGGTCAACATGGTCTTGGTCAACCCGATCATTCTTTTCGGGTCTGACTCAGCTCGTTGGGTGCGTCAGCTTACAATGTTTAGACACGGTCCGTTGGGCCCGGCCTTGCGGACTGAGAGGTTAGTTCGACCGGATGTCGCCACGTAGGCGGCATCGACCCGAAAGCTGGGGCCAGTTTGGCCAGTGCCGCAAAGGGCGTAGCTTGAGGGGTCGGTGACCAAGAGACCATCAGGCAATCCGGCGGGACTCTAGGTAGGCCGCGGGAGCGCTGGGCAGGGTGCGAGGGGGGGATGTGCAACCCGGCGGGGTGCCGGGAAGACCACGAAAAGGGGCCATAGGGGCGTTGGCCGGGTTTCAGGGTGTCATGAAGGCTGCCAGTAGGGGCCCGATAGGCCGCCAGGAGGGCGCAGGTGCACCTGGTAGTGCATTGGGGTGCCAGGAAGGCCGCCGACAGGGGCTGGGCACGCTGCTAGCAGGGCGCGGTGACACTGGGTAGTGCGCTGGGGTGTCGTGCAGGCCTCCGATAGGGGCTAGGTAGGCCGCAAGAAGGGTATGGGGGCGCCGGGCAGGTCGTCGGCGGGGCGTGGGGGCGTCGGGAAGTGCGACGGCGGGCCATGGGGGCGAAGGGTAGTGCATCGGTGGGGCACATGGAGTGCACTGCGGACACCGCGGGTAGGCGGGTCGGGCGTATCTTTGCCAGTGATGTTTGGCCAGCAGGATTGGTGTGTCACGGGGGCGGCGCGATTCGCGGAGGCCGCAGTTTGCCCGGCCGTCGTCATTACCACCTTCTTCATCGTTGTCTCAATGCCTTGTAGTAGAATTTCACAAGAGAGAAGAAATCTAGGAAGGATATCGGGTCATGTTAGGTCACCCCACATCCTCCATGTTTAAAGTGATAACAATTATCTCTACAAGAAGGAAGGAGATGTTCTTCAATTTTTTTTAAAAACACGCATAAAATCTTTTTCAATCCAAAGAAGAGAAATAGAACAGGAAATTATTCTAGAACAAAACCCTTACCTCGCTTTTCCTTCATCACTGATGAAGTTGCGGGAAGTGGGCATTGTTCCGTTGATGTCAGAGGAAGAAGAGTTCGAAGAAGAAAGGTCAAGATGACGTTGTTGGTGTTCTTCATGGGCGGCAGTGCTTCCCTTTCTTGCCCAGTTTGAGGAAGGATGAAGACGACGTTCGTCGTTCTTCATTATTCGTGGGTGACAATCCTTCGTTGGCGGAATAATTCTTGAAGGGTTGGGCCTCCCATCTCTTTTAATGCGTTTCACCACATGAAGAAGTCGTCCCAAATCTATTCCCCAAGCATCCTTTATATAGGAGATGTGGAGAGGTAAGTAAAAATAGTAGAATTTATGACAGTTCGTTTATTAGGAACCTTCCTAATTTTCAACATTGGGGTTACTTAATTTAAAAAGGGAGAAAAATTTAATTGGATCCACTAAGTGTTGCATGAGAGGTAGCACACATTATTTGGAGGATGTTAAGAGGATACCTATAATTAATTTACGTGTGTTGCTGAAATTAATTGGCACGTGCATTGCTATAATTAATTGGCACGCACGTTGACACAGTTAATTGGCATGCACGTTGGAACAAGTAATTGGCATGCGCGTTGGCACTATTAATTGGCACGCGTGTTGGCACAATTAATTGTAAAGAGGAGGTGAAGAGGTCCTCCATCATTAATGAGGGCTTATGCGTCTCGGGTGCTCCCCACTTCGTAACCTCTTGCGGGAGGTTAGGGTTTGGCGGTCTCACCCCCAACATCGAAAGGGAGGTTCTAACGAACCATACACACAACACATGACAACTTAAAAATAACATAAGGTGTTGTACATTATTTTATTATTATTTTTTAATAAAAATCCAAAAACTAACATCCAAACACGTCTAAAGACAATGGTGGTGAAGGTCACACTATGAAATTACCGACACTGTGAGTTCAACGGTGCCTTCAGATTTCAATTCTGATCACCGGTTCAAAAGATATCAAATCACGTACATACGTTTACTGAAAGTACTCGAAAAGATGTTTGGAAAATTATTATCAATCACCCTCAACTCACGCCAGTCATGGTTAGGCGCATCCTAGGTGAAACACGCCCCAACGAACCCAATGGTACTCCCCGATATTCAGTCCGACTCACCATTTAAATTTATGAATTTTAAAATAAAATAATTGTCACTTAATTATTTTATTTGCGGCCAAAAACTAACTTTTTCTGCTGGACCGCATTGGGAAAAGTTAAAATCTTCTTAAACAATGCATGCCCCCACAAGTTCAGCGGTGGTCATAGATTATTAATCTGAGCTAACGTTTTTCAGTTATAAGCATTTGAAAAATAAAATAATTTATTTAATTATTTTATTTTTTGTTATGCCATTTTCAGGATTTTTCACAGGAGGCCCGCACTGACTAAACATAAGTCACCCCTAGGGTAAACCCACCATCCTGAGCACAACGGTGCCCTCGAGGTTTTTATCTGAGTAACCCTTTAAGAGTTATTCCACTTTTTTTATAAAACTTCTTAAGCACATTAATTTTAGATTAAATTGTTTTTCAGAAATTGATTCAGGGAACACCGGGCCTCGGAATCAAGCGCTGTTGGAAACTACAGACTCGTAAAATTTCCAAGAATTTAAGAAAAAAAATTCCTTGAAATTTCATGTTCATTAAATATATGAGAAATGAAATAACCCCTACATGAATGTGTCACTCCAAATCCTTGGGAGGGGCTTCTTGAAATCATTGGTTGACTTTTGAAGACACTATGTTGTTGAGGATAGAGTTTGGATGTTCTCTAGGGAGATATATTGAAGATATATTTTGTCATGCCTAGGATTATATTAAAAATTAGGGAGAATTAATTATTATTTCGGTTTTGAACTCTACATAATAAAATATCGAACACCTCGTTCCATACCATGGTTTTTTCAAATGATTTTGAAAAAATGGGAGTATTTTACATTATTTTATATGTCCAAGGTTTCTAGAATATTAAAATATTACCTTTGGTTGTGTATTGGTGAGTCACACTTCTAATATAATGATTTTACAATCATAAAATAAATTTTAACTCTTAGAGGACTTGAAATGCATTTAAAAGGTTTATCAAATAAACTTAAAATCACATTACATTCAAGGTAGAACATATATTTTCTCATCACAACTATTTATATTATTTAATAAATCACTTTTTTTCATTATGATGTCATAAAACAAAACATATATTTATCCGATATTAAATATTTTCCCAAAAAATTGACTTAATTGGAAAATTATGAAAAAAATTAACATTGGGTAACTCTAACATCCTAATTCAAATAATAATATTCATTTTATTTATATAATTTCCTATATATGTGATGTATAACATTTAAAATAAAAACTGACATTTATTCAAAATGATGGTTTTTGACCATAAAAATATACGCAGGACTTCACCAAAAGAGTATGATCATTTATCATTGAAAAAAATTATTTATTACTAATAATAAAATTATAATTATTTCAAAAATTTATTAATTGAAATATTCATTAATTAGATTTTAATATTACCAAAAAATGCAAATTTTCTCTAAAATCAATTACAATGAGACAATAATCTGAGAAAAAATACATAATTATTTTGTATAAAATAATATTCATATTCATATAGATATGGGTTTGATACATATACCATTACTACAATATTATACACTCATTGATTAAGGTTAACGAGAGTGTTTAATTTATGGGTCCATTCGACAAACACAGTTTTTGATGTAATCTTGATGAGCATGAACATCTCTCGTAAATTGTTTCAGTCAAGAACATGTTGATGGATATCCACATTCACATTGTCAAGAGAAAAGAGTTGAATTTATATATACATTTAAGAACTAATAAATGAGATTCATATGTTACAATCAAAATGGATGAGGCCATCACATCCTTTGAATATGTCAAAATTATTAGTTAAAAACATGTAAATTATTACGAGTCATATGATCAATGTTCAACAACTATACTATTAATGGTAGTGATACTTAATGATAGCCTAAATCTAATTGTATATAATAAATCCAAAGGTGTTAATGTCTTTTCTATTTCCACAAAAAAGATAATTAAATAGAAAAGGGAAAATTTATTCACAATAGTTTATGTGGTTACAATATTCCCCCTTTAAAAAATATCCCACAATAAAATAGATGAGGTTACCACTGTTTGATCACCTCCTCTATTTCACACAGTTCTTCGTTAAACTAGTAGTTTCTCCATAACTCTTTTTTTGGTGAATTGTATTATTTTATTGAACTAGTTGGCTATGACCTAATATCATCAATGTCTTCTCTTAATAAGAATGATAATTCTCTAATGTTTCCACCACTAGGTTTAGTACATGGTAGGTTTCTGGTATATACATTATTAAGAGGCGTAAGAACCTGTGTTTCACCGGAAAGTCGTTTTGAGAAGAAATTTGTATTTTTTCTATTGGATGATTGAGAGGGGTAAAATTGTCATTTTCCCATACCATTAAATCGAGGATAATTTTTATGACAACTCTGTTGGTCCTGAAATAGGGAGTTTACCTAAGGACAGGAGTTTGGATAAAATCTGAGGAGTTTAAAATTTGGCGAAATATTTAATATTTCATATTATTAAATTAAATTATAAATTATTCGTGTAGTTTGTTTAGGTGATAATAATTAAATTGAGTGTCGGATTGAGATTCAATCTGCACGGTTGAGTTGGGAATGGGGAGTTTTGTAACACCCCGAGATTTTATGAAAAATATTCTTTTTAATTTCATTAATGTCTTGTGTTGTACGCTATACCAAAAGAAGCTTGCAAAACACGCATCCTTGACTTGCCTTTCATTACACGCAATCACGACCTTCCTCGATAGCGTGTGTAGTAATCAATACCGAGTTTCACTATACAACCATGTGCTATTAAAATATTATTAAAAATAGACGTTATGAATAGTAATAACCACTTTTTGAAATTTTGTAAATTTTATTTTCAATATGGAATTCATTTTTGGATTCGGAATATCAAAATTTTCTTAGGGTGAAATTTGGGTACATTTCGGATTACTTTCATTTTCTAATGAATAGTGAAAATTACTAAATTTTAATTAAAAAACCTTTTTTAATAGAAATAATTAATAGTGATAAATTATTAATTTGAGTGGTTTTAAAGTATATTTAGAATATATTTTTACAATTTAATACAATGTTGGTTATTGGATGTAATTTCACATTTAAACCAGACATAAACAACTGTCAATCTTTTGATAGTTATTATCTCTTAAGAACACACTATTTGTTTTGACGACGGGAATTAATTTAATTAATGAAACTGATATGTTTTGAATTTGGTAAAATAGACATCATTTTTGAATTCATAATATCAAATATATCTTAGACCTAATTTTTGGTATTTTTCTGGAAACTTTCATTTTTTGATGAATAGTGAAACCACTAAGTGGTAGTAAAAAAAATGAATTTTTCATAAAACATAATTTTACCGCTTCTCTTGGTGGAATTTCAAAAATCTGAGAGACACAGTTTATGTCAGTACGTAAAATGTGGTTCAATGAGATGAAAATAATTTTTGGTGAATAGTAACTTTTTACTTTTTTTTACCACGGTTAAAAGTAAATATGGTAATTAAGGGTACACATGATATTATTATTACCCTAAAACATGTACTAATTGTATTGGATAAGTGTAATTCGACCAAAAACAACCTTAGGAATAAAATATGACCATTTAGGATCACTTGGATTAGATTAGGACATTTATTAATAATTTATTTAATAAAGGGTTAAAATAGTTAATATCAAAGTTTAATAAGTAAATAATTTTTAATATAAGGATATACCTAAGACAAATTCGACTAGAAATATTCATTAGAAATATAAAAATATTTCATAAATAATGGTATTTTATTTGTAATTTTTAGACATTAAATAATTTAATTTATTTATGACACAAATCTGATGCAGTAATTATCGTATTAATGAAATATTGACATAATTGATGTTATAAATACCAAAATAAATGTAATTTGAGACTTTTTGGAATTACAATAATTTTATAGGTTAATATGACATGTTAGTATTGATTTAAGTAACTTGGTTCGAACTAATAATTCTGTTATGATTTTCACAAAAATTAATTACTAAATAGTGTCAAAATTGACATAAAATAGTTTTTAAAAAAAATATTATATTATTAATTGTTATTTTATTCCTAAAAATCTAAGGTTAGGCCAAATGACATAGATAAGGTTATATATTCTAATAATAACAACTTTGGGTTAGTTTGGCTTGATATAGTAAGTGTATTAACCTTATAGTGTAAGAAAACAAGAAGACACGGTAAAAGTTAAATTATATAACTTAAAGTTAAATCTAAATGATAAGGTTAAAATCGATACCTAAAATTGTCTAAATTCTATTGGATGAGAGTATTTCGACCCCTACCAACCATATCTTCGAAATATATTAATTTTGAGCTATTAAAAACCGAATTTGACTTTATAATAAAATAATATTTTTAGTTATTCCAATGGTGCCCCTCTCCTCCCTTATAAAAGGGCACCTCCTCCCCCTCTTCCTCACACCACATTGAGCCTTCAAGCTCGGACAACCCCTGACAAATTCTCTTCTACACTTACATAGAAATATCCTAGAGGTTATGGTCTTCTTCAAAGACCAATTTTAGTGCCTTAAAAAGAGATCTCAAAGAGGCGCTTCAAAGAAGAGGTAATGCCTATTACCGATTCTTTCAACATTATTTCTTCTTCCACTCCTTCTTATTAGGTTGTTTCATTATGAAGTAATAACATAAGTATCACTCATATACTGATATTTTATTATAAGTATGAAACAACCCTATTTCACCATCTATCCATCCTACGGAAATTGAAATCACCGCGCGTGCGTACGTACGGAATACCGTCTCCACGCCGTGGTGTAATCTATTTTCCAACACCACCACAGGTGGATGGGTATAATGGTGTAAATAATAACTATATATTATTATTGTAAAGTTATATTTATTCTGAAATAGTATACATACACTCCAATACAATTCCACGATCATGAGAACGATATCATCGCTCGTGCGTACGTACGGACTACCGTCTCCACGACGCGATGAGATTCACTCTCCACGTTAACCATTCATGAATGATTATAAAGTATATATAATAAGTAATCATGAAATATATTACATAATAATTATACTGGATTTATGTGTATGTATTTCATCTACATAATTCCATTCAACTCAATAAGGAAACGAAAACAGCGTTCATTCGTACGTACGGCCTACCGTCCCCATGAACGGTGTATTTATTTCCATTTACTGATCTATTATATATATGTATATTCTAAATATATATTATATATAAATCATTTTTTATATTCTAGAATTATTTAATCATGATCTAAGTAATCATATGAATAATTACAAGTCAAAACACGGACGACAAATGAAACGATTTTACCCAAAACGCTCTTTAACATGGAATTTACAAAAGAACGGGTAATATAAACTCATAAGTGAACCATATATGATATCATAACAATGATAATGATTCTGTAATAAGTCAATGACATTATTTAAATCATTATACAGGAGTTTCAGACACATACAATGCAAATCGTACCTAAGGTAAGGGAAATATCACAATCTCATTTTTATCCGAGATTGTTTATGCTTTGGTATTTACTGGGGTGAATTTTATCATCCACATCCATGTTTCCTCAAAATGTAATATTATTTCCATCCACCTAAAATTGTTTAAATCCTATATTACCCTTCAGTGAGTTTTTAGTAAAAGATATGAAAAGAATCTTTTGACGTTTTTCGTATGAGGTACTTTTTGACTTTTCCGACAAAAGTACGAGAAGAATGTTTTTTTAACTTATACGGCATGAATGGATTTTTAAAACAATATTTCCAAGAATCTTCCTTTACAAGTTTTCAAGTTTATTTTTAATCAACTTCTTTATTTTAAAATTGTATGACATGTTAAGAAAGGAAAAATAATTTTGAAGTAGAAACGATATTTTTCTCAAGAATGGAGTTCATGTGTTTTATCAAAATTATTTTCCATCTAAGATAATAAAGGGTTCTGTTTCTATCCCTATTATTACATGGATTTGATTATGTTGTGATGGAAATATTTTTATGAATTATTTTATCTTATATGTATTGTTTTATGATGTCACGATGTTTAAAGATTCCAATTTTTATTACATGGGTTATGCAATGATGTATGGTTTATGATTTTGTGGAACACATAAGAATGGTATCATTATGAGATGGGTGGGACCTATATCTCCCTCCAATGAATTTGGTAAAGATTTTATATCACATGAGATAGACATGGCTGGAACAGCAGGTTAAACCGTTTCAGTGAAACAGGACTGAAACGAGGAGTGATCTCGGTTCAGAAATTGACTTTGTCCACTAAGATAGTCTTCGCAATGAGTCTTGACTAATAAGAAATGATTCTCTATGATTATGTGTGTATGCCACAAAGTTTCATGTTTTATGTTATGACTATTGGGATTACATTTCACTCTTATGATTTATCCCATGTTATGAAATTATGATTTCTTTTGCAGGTTAAGATTTCCCAAAGTTATGTTCTTATGTATATGATGTGATTGATATTTCTTTTGTTTACCCTTACTGAGCATTTGAGCTCACCATTTTATGTTTTCTTTTCCCCAGGATATAAAGAATGGTTTTAGGTATAAAAAAAGGAATATCTTTATGGGAGATGTTGAAGATCTTTTACCACGTTAGAAGATTATACTCGGAGTTTCCAAAGACACTAAACTATTACGGTCCTTGTGTGTTTGTGTTTTTGTTATGTACTATGTATTCCGCAAAAGTAATGTAATTTCCATGTATGTCAAGGTTTGGGTCTCTACAGTTGGTATTGGAGGAAAGGATTACTCAACCTTTGGAAACTAGGATGCAAAAACGTTAGTGAGATCCCTAGAGATATTTCTAAGGTATTTCTAGGGATGTCTATAAGGTTAAATATACGTATAGGTTATAGTCCTAGAATTTCTCTAACGATCTTAGAATTTAACCTAAGATGATAGATATTTAGGGTACTCCCCCATTACCATGTGGTTTTCTCTAACATGATTTTTTCCTCTCATAGAATTCTTTTTCTGTTTTAATTAATGGAGGGAACCAGAAGGAATTCGGTTAACATTGAATCCAATGGACAAATTGTTGACTACGAGCAACAAAATTGTGTAATCCCTAGAGAGAAAGATATTGTGATTATGCCGAATCAGTCATCGCGATATATGATTAACAAGGTGAAATTTAGTGGTATGCCTAATTCATCAAAGAAGAGGAAGATAGAATATTATGCATGTTCGCATGTTGAGGAGCATAAAGAAATGAATATTGAGATTTATAAATAAGGGAAGAAGAACCTTGAGGAATACCTCAAATGGAGGGACCGATGTTATCTGTGTGGAGAAAAGGGTCATAGAGTGACAGACTGTTATGGAGTTCAATGTATTATTTGTAGAAAACATGGGCATTACCCAACTCAATGCCCTGACCTAAAAGGCTACTTCTAAATCAAGGAATGAATTATTCCAGGACAATAATTGAAGAGGATGGATTGAAGTGTTTATGTATTGGTATTCAAGAATAATGATTTTGAGGTATTTTTATTAGAATATTTTTGTATTATTCTATTGTGGTTTTCAATAATTTTAAGGTACCGGTAATCGTGAAAAGGGATTCAAATATTTTGAAATAAGATGATATGCGCATCATGAAGGGATAAGGAGAAAATAAAATGTTTGAAAGTATTCATGAGATCATTATTGATATAAGGACTAAGTGATATCATGGTTCGAGTATAAAGAATTTTGAGAATTTTGATTTTTGGAATGTGTTAACTTTTAACTGCATTCATGTTTTCACTAAGGTTCAATGGGTATTCATTCTTCAATAGAATACATGATTAAGGTATTCAAATGTTTTTAATTTGACCAACAAGATATATCTTATGATATATGGGGATAAATTATGGCATTCACGTGATTGTTATGTGACATTTCATGTAATTATTTTCTGTATACTATGATCTTGGACCGATGTATTTTAGATAAGCCTAAAGATTGGAATAAATTATGTTGGACATAAGTTAGGATAGAACTTTTTTCGATATTATTTATGGGATGTTATAGTAATATAGCTTTAGAAAAAGGACAACCTACAGGACGGGCGACGGCCCATCGCGTCGGACAAGGCTGTGGGAATTGAACCCACAACTGAAATGCGACTGGCCTTTATCGCCTACCACTGGCCTACAGGAATTCCCTGTTTAGTATAAACTATTTTGATTATATTAAGAAGTATAATATAAGAAGTATAAGTTCATTTTAGGAACCATATATGATTAATCTCACTATAGATGGACTTATGTAAGTTTTGATAACTTTTCTAACCTTTTTTTTGAGACAGATGGAATGACTCATCATTCTATCACATGATCTGCTAACACATCATGAATGACAAATTCAACTTCATTTAATTAAGAGATGAAGTGGAAATTTTCCAAAAAATGACCAACGGTGAGACTATTCCGAAATCACAAAAGTATTTCTTCTAATTCCAATTTCATCAACTTTAGGGAAATGATCATGAAAACCAGAAATGTTGTTCTAGTGCTCTTATATCTGATGAATCAGATGGTATCTTAGATCGTCACAAATTTATGGCTTTGTGATTGCTGGCTTTTCCATAGCCATGTTCTCTACCAATCTCCATCAGAACATGATGGTTAGATTTCTCTTCCATATCCATATTCTCACCTATGTGGAAACCCAATGATTAGTTTATTTGGGTAACCGTTATGTTTCTTACTATTGTTTATAAATATTGGTTTTGGTATTCCTTTTTATGATGTGGGTTTCTATTAAATAAAATTTCGATTAGTAAACCATTTATAACCCCGACGAATTTCGAGGGCGAAATTCTTTTTAAAGGGGGTAGAATGTAACACCCTGCGATTTTATGGAAAATATTCGTTTTAATTTCATTAATGTCTTGTGTTGAACGCTACACCAAAATAAGCTTACAAAACACGCATCCTTGACTTGCCTTTCATTACACGCAATCATGACCTTCCTCGATAGTGGTGTAGTACGCAATACCGAGGTTCACTATACAACGATATTCTATTAAAATATTATTAAAACTATCTGTTATGAATAGTAATAACCACTTTTTGAAATTTTGTAAATTTTATTTTCAAAATGGACTTCATTTTTGGATTCGGAATATCGAAATTAGCTTAGGGTGAAATTTTGGTACTTTTCGGATAACTTTCATTTTCTAATAAATAGTGAAAATTACTAAATTTTAATTAAAAAACCCTTTTTTAATAGAAATAATTAATAGTGATAAAATATTAATTTGAGTGGTTTCAAAGTATATTTAAAATATATTTTTACAATTTAATACAATGTTGGTTATTGGATGTAATTTCACATTTAAAACAGACATAAACAACTGTCAATATTTTAATAGTTATTATCTCTTAAGAACACGCTATTTGTTTTGAAGACGGGAATTAATTTAATTAATGGAACTGATATGTTTTGAATTTGTTAAAATAGACATCATTTTTGAATTCATAATATCAAATATATCTTAGACCTAATTTTTGGTATTTTTCTGGAAACTTTCATTTTTTTGATGAATAGTGAAACCACTAAGTGGTAGATAAAAAAAATGAATTTTTCATAAAACTTAATTTTACCACTTCTGTGAGTGGAATTTCAAAAATCCGAGAGACACGGTTGATGTTAGTATGTAAATGTGGTTCAATGAGATGAAAATAATTTTTGGTCAATAGTAACTTTTTTCTTTTTTTCCCACGGTTAAAAGTAAATAGGGTAATTAAGGGTACAAATGATATTATTATTACCCTAACACATGTCCTAATTGTATTGGATAAGTGTAATTCGACGACAAACAGACATAAGAATAATGTATGACCATTTAGGCTCACTTGGATTAGATTAGGACAATTATTATAAATTTATTTAAAGAATGGTTAAAATAGTTAAAATCAAAGTTTAATAAGTAAATAATTTTTAATATAAGCTTATACATAAGATAAATTCGACTATAAATATTCATTAGAAAGATAAAACGATTTCCTACATAATGTTAGTTTATTTGTAATTTTTAGACATTAAATAGTTTAATTTATTTATGAAATAAATATGATGCAGTAATTATCTTATGAATGAAATATTGACATAATTGATGTTATAAATACCAAAATAAATGTAATTTGAGACTTTTTATGAATTATAATAATTTTATAGGTTAATATGACATGTTATTATTGATTTAAGTTACATGGTTCGAACTAATCATTCTGTTATGAGTTTCACAAAAATAAATTACTAAATAGTGTCAAAATTGACATAAAATAGTTTTTAAAACAAATATTATATTATTAATTGTTATTTTATTCCGAAAAATCTAAGGTTTGGCCAAATGACTTAGATAAGGTTATATATTATAATAATAAACAACTTGGGTTTCGTTTGGCTTGATATAGTAAGTTTATTAACCTTATAATGTAAGAAAACAAGAAGACACGATAAAAGTTAAATTATCTAACTTAAAGTTAAATCTAAATGATACGGTTAAAATAGATACCTAAACTTGTATAAATTCTATTGTATGAGAGTATTTAGACCCCTACCCACCTTAGCTTCTAAATATATCAATTTGGAGCTATTAAAACCCGAATTTGACTTTATAATAAAATAATATTTTTAGTTATTCAAAGGTTCCCCTCTCCTCCCTTATATAAGGGCACCTCTCTTCCTCACACCACTTTGAGCCTTCATGCTCGTCCAACCCCTTCCAAATTATCTTCTAAACTTCCCTATCAAAATCCTAGAGGTTCTGGTCTTCCTCAAAGACCAATTTTAGTGCCCTAAAAGGAGATCTCAAAGAGGCGCTTCAAAGAAGAGGTAATGTCTGTTACCGATTCTTTCAACATTATTTATTCTTCCACTTCTACTTCTTAGGTTTTTTCATTAAGAAGTAATGACATCAGTATGAATCATATACAGATATGTTATTATAAGTTTGAAACAACCCTATTTCAACATCTATCCATCCTACGGAAAATGTAATCACCGCGAGTGCGTACGTACGGAATACAGTCTCCACGCCGTGGTGTAATCTATTTTCCACCACCACCTTACTTGGATGGGTATAATGGTTTACATAATAACAATATATGATTATATTAAAGTTATATTGATTCTGAAATAGTATACATACACTCCAATACAATTTCATGATCATGAGAACGATATCATCGCTCGTGCATTCATACGGACTACCGTCTCCACGACGCGATGAGATTCATTCTCCACGTTAACCATTCATGAATGATTATAAAGTATATATAATAAGTAATCATGAAATATATTACATAATAATGATACTGGATTTATGTGTATGTATGTCATCTTCTTAATTCCATTCATCTCAATAAGGTAACGAAAACTACGTTCATGTGTACGTACGACCTATCCTCTCCATGAACGGTGTATTTCTTTCAATTTACTGATCTATTATATATATTTATATTCTAAATATATATTATATATAAATCATGTTTTATATTCTGGAATTAAGTAATCATGATCTAAGTAATCATATGAATAATTACAAGTCAAAACACGGACGACATATGAAACGATTTTACCCAAAATGCTCTTTAACATGGAATTTACAAAAGAACGTGTAATATAAAGTCATAAGTGAACCATATATGATATCATAACAATGAGTATGATTCTGGAATAATTCAATGACATTATTTAAATCATTATACAGGAGTTTCGGATACTTACGAAGCAAATCAGACCTAAGGTAAGGGAAATATCACAATCTCATTTTTATCCGAGATTGTTTATGCTTTGGTATTTACTAGGGTGTATTTTATCATCCACATCCACGTTTACTAAATATTTAATATTATTTCCATCCACCTACAATTTTTTAAATCCTATTTTACTCTTCAGTGAGTTTTTAGTAAAAGATATGAAAGGAATCTTTTGACATTTTTCGTACGAGGTACTTTATGTCTTTTTCGACAAAAGTACGAGAAGAATGTTTTTTTTAACATATATGGCATGAATGGATTTTAAAACAAAATTTCCAAGAATCTTCCTTTACAAGTTTTCAAGTTTATTTTTAATCAACTTATTTTAGTTTAAAATTGTATGACATGTTAAGAAAGGAAAAATGTTTTTGAAGTATAAAGGATATTTTCTTCAAGAATGGAGTTCAAGTGTTTTATCAAAATTATTTTCCATCTAAGATAATAAAGGGTTCTATTTATTTCCCTATTATTACATGGATTTGATTATGTTGTGATGGAAATATTTTTATGAATTATTTTATCTTATATGAATTGTTTTATGATGTCACGATGTTTAAAGATTCCAATTTTTATTACATGGGTTATACTATGATGTATGGTTTATGATTTTGTGGAACACATAAGAATGGTATCATTATGAGATGGGTGGTACCTATATCTCTCTCCAATTAAATGGGTAAACATTTTATATCTCATGAGATAGACATGGCTGGAATGGCAGGTTAAACCGGTTCAGTGAAACAGGACTAAAATGACGAGTGATCTCGGTTCAGAAATGGACATTGTCCACTAAGATAGTCTTGGAAATGAGTCTTGACATATAAGAAATTATTCTCTATGATTATGTGTGTATTCCACAAAGTTTCATTTTTTATGTTATGATTATTGGGATTACATTTCACTATTATGATTTATCCCATTTTATGAAATTATGATTTCTTTTGCAGGTTAAGATTTCCAAAAGTTATGTTCTTATGTATATTATGTGATTGATATTTCTTTTGTTTACCCTTACTGAGCATTTGAGCTCACCCTTTTATGTTTTATTTTCCCCAAGATATAAAGAATGGTTTTAGGTATAAAAAAAAGGAAGATCATTATAGGAGATGTTGAAGATCTTTCACCATGATTAGAAGATTATACTCAGAGTTTCCAAAGACACTAAATGATTACGGTCCTTGTGTGTGTGTGTTTTTGTTATATACTAAGTATTCCGCAAAATTAATGTAATTTCCATGTACGTCAAGCTTTGGGTCTCTACATGTTTAGCCTAGGGGAGGCTTAAAATCATGTCTGGCGTTGGGGATGGCCTGAGCCCCTTTTTTTCTGTTTATTTTCTTCTTTCCTTTTCATTTATTCTCAATTCTTTCCTCGTCCTCCTTTCACATGAATCCTATGCCGCCCATTTTTCCGTGACCTATGGGAGATAAGGATTTTGAAAAATAGGGAGAGTTGGAAGCCCAGAAGGGTACCGATTCGAAGCTCTCGACGTGCTAAGTCGGCGTGTGGCAACCGGGAGCTGTGAAATCAACCGACGCTTTGGTGGTTTCTGCCCAATGGTATGGAATTTTATGTTTTCACCATATATCATCGTAAAACATGTTTTATTAATTTTTTTTAAATCCTTATATTTCTTTCTTGTAATCCCATGGTGCTCGATATGTGGTTTTTGTGGAGAAACCTAGTGTTTCGGGCGTTTTTAGGGATTTCCTATCAGAAAACCCAGAATACACGGCATGTATTCTAGGGGTACATGCGGTGTGTTCTTCCTGTTCGGGGAATACGTTGTTCTTTTATTACACACCATCTACTTTGTGTACTTTCCTTGTAGTGGGTATCCGTGTGGCTGGCCTTTTGAAATAGAGCACGTAATTTTGGTTTTTAGTAAGTACACGTCGTGTACTTTAAGTACACGCCGTGTAGTGGAACATGGGAATGTGTTCAGGTGAAAATGTACACGGTGTAACTTTTTGTGAATAGTACATTCCATGTACAATAATTTACACGCCATGTACTCTTACACAGAAAAACCTATTGTGCTCTATCCATGTACTCTGGTCATGTCCTACTTCAGATTAGTAATTTTGAGATATCTCTGGATCTGGAAGTTAGAATTGGGCATGTGAGTAGTCAATTCTGATAATTTTTCCACGTAGATTTCAATGGATGAATAATTTTGTCTTTAGAGGTCATATAATGTTGTTTATATCTAAATGGAGGGGTTCTTCCTCCACTTATCAAGTTCAGTTGTCACATGAGAGTGAGACATGGTTTGGATGATAGGTTGGGGGTTCAGACTAACTTAGTTGAGACCTATAATAGAATAATAGCCATAATCATTCTCCCATAAATTATTCTTTATAGGAATTTTCTCTTGTGAAATGTTCCCTTCTGGCCTATGAGGCTTTGAGACAAGGTACTTCTAAGGATCCCCTAAGGGATTCCTTTGCTAGTGTAATGTCCTAGGGATTCCCTTGTAGGATCTCTCTGTTATTCTTCCTTTGACTGGAACCATGTTATGGAATGCCTATGTTTTCCTTCCTTGAGGATCTCGTGTAGTATTCCTCCCTAACTCTTCACTAAGGATCCCACACAGGTTGCCTTCACTCGTGTTTACCTGGGGGATCCCGAGTGTGATGTTGCCTCTGTGTTTGACCTGAGGGACCCAGTGGGTTCCCATTGTTTGACCGAACCTGAGTTGTGATGTCAGGTCTGGGTGGAGATGATGATCAGGTGTCACCTAGAACTTGTGCCAAATAGGTTACCCTTTGGGATTTGGATGTATAGTTGGGATGGGCGTTCGGGCCACCCTCACTATTTTTTTATATCTGACTTGTTTTTCTAATGTTGTAGTGTTCACCAGAGGTGCTTCCTTGTTAGTGGCTACTGAGCCTGATGGGATGTGTCTTACTTGTATTTTGGGATGCCTATTATTCCTTGTGTGCCTGAGTAGGTGGTTTTTTGCCCTATGTTGAATGTCCTTGATTTTCTTTTCAAAATTGTCTGATGTCCATGTATCGGGTATCTCTGGTTATGGTTTTGAACCTATTTGATTTATCTTCCATAGATTTCTTGTGTTCATGAGGCTATTAGATGAAAAATGATTGCTTGTTTGCATGTTTAAGGATCACCCCATGGTTGTTTTCCGTGTTTTCGCTGTTTATCGCCGTTTGGATTAGGTTCTCTATGAGGTGAACCTTGTTACTCTTATTGACTACCTTGATATGAATAATTGCATGTGTTTCCTGATGTTTATTCATTGTTTCTATTATCCAAGTAGTTTTTTGAACATACATAGTGCTTCTATGAATTGGTTACGTACGATTTATTTTACACAGGGATGCATGAACCTATTGTAGCAAGACCATAAGGTAAATTGGTGTTCAGTGCTTCCTCAGAGGGCCTGATTAATTATTACAACTATGATACCATAAGGGAGATTGTCTTTGTTCTCTCTTAGAGAGTCTGATAATTATCGAATCAAGAATAAAGGGGGAATTGGACATAAGTGCTGCCTTATAGAGTTTTTAGTATCGCTAGAAGACCATAGGGGGAATTGACGATGAGTGCTTCATAATAGTGTCTTTTCCTTTGTTGAATATGTGACTATAGGGGTCTGCCCGCGTGAGCCACCCAGAGGGTCAGTGTGAGAAATAAATGTTGGTTGGTTGTGATGAGTCCACCAAGCCAAAGAACAATCTTGGGTTTTGTAATTCTTATAGTTTGGTAGTATGTTGAGATATCTTTTGTGTTATCTTCTTGCTTATGTTTGTTTCTTTGAACCAAATGGGACAGGCTGTGAGTTCTTCCCATAGGGTTACTTTCTTTTGTTTATCTTGTTCCGAGACATATTTCCGGCGTTGGCTGAAGCAGGTTCATGTTTATGGGACTACGTACCCAGAGATTGAAGTAATGATACACAACTTGAGTGGCATGACTTCCAGCTCAATTCCCTTACACAGGATTTCTACGATATCGGGCTTATCGTCCCAAGGATCGAGTGCTAAAGTTGTTTCTGGTTATTTGAATCACTTAATCATCAATATTCATATTTATGTAAATGTGTATAATTATGGGGCTATACATGTTTACATATATAGATATGGAAATCCATGGTGGCACTTTCCTAGTCGACAGGAATTTCATACCATAAGTTCAACTATGGTTGCACATTTCGTTTACTTCCTTTTGTTGTGTTCTTTCTAGGATGAGAACATTGTTGTTGCATACACTTTTGGCAGCATAGTTATAGGTTTCTTGTCGGGGTGCCCTACTGAGATTATTTCTCACCCCTGCACGTACACCTCGGTGTATGTGTCGACCTTATGTCTTCTTTTTAGGTTGAGCATGAGTTACATGGTGGATAGGGTTGAGGCATGTGTTTCATGATCAAGCATAGCTGCTCGAGTGGTTCTACTGATCAGGTTGTTATAGTTCGACAGTATCTAGAGAATGGGTATGTGGATTGGATTGGAGTTAGTAGTAAAGACATGTACATTTAATTTCAGTTTCTTTTGTAATGGTATTTGTATGGCCGGCTTGGTGGGTGACCCATGTTGTATTGTATTGCATAGCTGTTTGGGCATATAAAACATTTTACTATTACAGATTGTTCTATTTCAGTTGTTTATTGCTTCCGCACTCTGTTTACTTTCTGATGTGTATTATGTTTAGTTATTTATTATTTTTTCTTACTCTGGGATGTGGGAATAGTCTCCACACTATCACTCCCTAGGCCCACGCTGCTAGTCGGTAGCCTCTGGTGTACGTGGATGTGCGCTTGAGGCCTTGTGGTGAACCTGTTCGAAGCACCGGTTTAGTGGTTTCCGGGTCGGGACGTTACAAAGTTGTATCAAACGAGTTTTTCCTTCTTGGTATTTACTATTTGGTATGTGTTAGACAAGAGTATTTGGAATATAGTGAAACCTATGATGGATATCGGGCTAGTGTGTTGTGAACACTTGTTATGGTAAGAAGTCATGGTTTCCAGGGTTTGGGATTGCAGTTTTGATTTTGCGATGTTATGGTTGTATATGATTTTCTCCTTGAGCGACTCACATGTTGTGTGGTGTTTTGATTTACTATGGATCTCTGGCTCTTGGCCATTGGTAAGATGCCACAGATGGATTTTTACTATTATCTGGAAGAGGAAAGAGGTGTCTCATGAATTATACTAGGGACATATGATTCACAGCATATAGTCATTCTAGTGTGTGTTTTTACTGATGACTAAGAGATTTGGGTCTGGTTACACATAATTTTTTCTCTGATGGAAGGTTATGTAGATCTACATTGAGGCGTTGGTGTGAGGATGGTGACTCAGTCCTTGTGCACCGGTGTTGTAGTGACCCCAGTTGGCCGATATGTCACATGATGCCTTTCTGTTTAACCATTAATGGGTGTAGTTTCTCATGTCTATGGAAATATAGTTGGATCTTTGAGAATGATGTCGATAGATACCAAGGATTTTCTTGTGAACTGGACCTCCTTGTGGTATTTCTGTATACAGATACCCAATGGGTGTTAGCTCACCTTGTCTCTTCAGTATTGTTTGGGACCTCCAAGGAGTCTTTCCTTCTAAGGATGCTCGGAGAGGATTGGGGACATTGTAGGTTGTGTTTTGGTTTTGATCTTATTGGGTCGTTGTGATCATTAACGTCTTCTGAGTGGTTTCAGATCTTTTGAGCTAGGTGGTTAGAACATGTTTCCTAGTTGTGAGGATTTTTCTGTACGGCTAAGTGGAAGACCTAGAGACCCTGTGTTATGAATCAAACCCTTATTAAAAGATGTCTGATCTGTTTTAGGTAACCTAGGTGAGAAATTTGGCCCACATTTTCCAATGCATTTTGGCGGTGTTTGTTTTTGCAACTAGTTTCGATGAGCAGACCTATTCGGGTTCCTGGCCTGGTCGACCAGTGTTTCATATGTTGCTGTTGTAGAGGTGACTTTGTTAAATTTCGGGATACCGTGAAACGGTTGTCTCGTGCTTGAATCCAGGTCGGGTTTTGGTAGGATGATAGCGTGGCTCAGAGGGATATAGACAGGACATTGGAGAAATATTATTGTACTCATGTTAGAGATGATAACACGCTATATAGATTCATTTTGAGTATGTTGAGAGAGCTTCAAACCTACATTGAACTCCTTTTTCTTTCCTAATGTTCACCCCTGTTGTGGATGGAACCTTTTACGGTTGCGATCATGAAGCGGTGTAAGGAAAGACATATGGTGGGGAGTGCAACACTGGAATTTAAGGGTGGTTTTCCTTATTTAGGATAAACTTCGGTGCTTTCTAGCTGTCTTATGAGATCGGAGTTTTCTTTTAAGACGACGACAAGGGTATTCCTATGGTGGGGAGAACCAGTTGGTTGTAGTTGAATATATTCTGTGTAGAAGGTGGTTGGTAACACTAAGGCTGGTCACTGTACGGTTCAGGTAGCTTGGTTGTGCAGATGCTTGGGTTGGGGGCATGGCTGCTGGTCATGCTGCTGGTCCTTTTTCTGGGAATCTCGTGGACGAGAAGGTTTATGGTGAGGAGTTTGTCAGAACCTGTATTTCTCCAGACAGTCATTTTTAAAATGAATTTTAATTTGTGTTGTTGGATGATCTTGAGGGGTAAAATATTCATTTTCCCCTACCATAAAATCTAGGATAATTTTTCTGACAACTCTGTTGGTCCCAGAATATGGATTTTACCCTAGGACATGAGTTTGGAGGAAATCTGAGATGTTCGATTTTTGGCGGAATATTTAATATTTATTATAATTAAATTAAATATTAAATTATTCCCGTATGTTCATTTTGAAATAACATTTAAATGGAGCATTAGATTAAAATTTTTTCTGCGTTGTTGAGTCTGGAATGGGGAGTTTAGCCTAGGGAAGGCATAATCTCATGTCGAGAGCCGGGGCCGGCCCGGGCCCCTTTTTCTTCCTTTTATTTTATTCTCTCTTATTTCCTCATCCTCCTTGAACATGTCTCCTACGCTGCCCATTTTTAAGTGAACTATGGGAGATATGGAGTTTGATAAATAGGGAGAGATGGAAGTCATGAAGTGTACCGATTCGAAGCTCTCGACGCGCTGAGTCGGCGTGCGGCAACTGGGAGCCGTGTAATCAACCGATGTTTTGGTGGTTTCCGTCAAAAGGTAGGGCCATTTATTTTTTCAACATAGATCCCCTTAAAACATGTTGTTTTATTTTTTTAAAGCCTTATATTTCTTACTAGTAATCCCATCGGGCTCGATCTATTGTTTCAGGGGAAAACAGGTGTTTCGGTCGTTTTTGGGGATTTCCCTTCGGAAAACCCTGAATACAGGGGGTGTATTCCAAGGGTACACACCGTGTGTTTTTCCCATTCGGGAAGAAAAAGGATTATTAAGTAAACAATGATTAATTTGTGTATACACCATTTAGTGGGTAGATGTGTGGCTGGCCGTGTGAAATAGAGCACAGAATAGTGGTTTTTAGCGAGTATACATCGTGTACTTTAAGTACACGCCATGTAGTAGTACATGGGCATGTGTTCAGGTGAAAACATAAATGATGTAAATTGCTTGAATAGTAAACTTCGTGTACAGTAAAGTACATGTTGTGTACTATTACACAGGCAGACCCATTGTGCTCTGGCCATGTACTCTGGCCCTGTACTACTTCAGATTAGTAATTTTGAGATATCTTGGGCTCTGGGTGTCAGAATTGGGCATGTGAGTAGTCGATTCTGAGCGTTTTTATGCATATATATCAATGGTTGAATACTTTTGTCTTTTTGAGGTCATATAAAGGGGTTTTTTGGGGTTTATATCTAAATTGTGGGGTTCTTCCTCCACTTATCGAGTTCAGTTATCACCTGAGAGTGAGACATGGTGTGGATGATAGGTTGGGTGTTCAGACAAACTTAGTTGAGTCCATTAATAGGATAAAAACTATGAGTTATCTCACATAACTTATGCTTTAGAGGATGTTTCTCTTGTGAGATGTTAACTTCTGGACTATGAGGCTTTGAGACCAGGTACTTCTAAGGATCCCCTAAGGGATTCCTTTGCTTGTGTGTTGAACTAGGGAGTCCCTTGTAGGATCTCTCTCTTATTCATACCTTGATGAGAACCATGATATATAATTCCTATGTTGTCCTTCCTGGAAGAACCCGTGTAGGATTCCCCAATTACTCTTTGTTATGGATCCCGCGTAAGATGCCTTCACTCGTGTTTACCTAGAAGATCACGATTTTGATGCCTCCTCTATGTTTTACCTGAGGGACCTAGTGGGTGCCCATTGTTTGACCTACCTTGAGTTGTGATGTCGGGTATGGGTAGATATGGTGAACAGGTGTCACCTAGAACCTATGCCAAACTAGTAATCCCTTTGGGCTTTGGATGTATTTTTGGGATGGGCATTCGGGCCACCCTCACTGTTTGTTTATATATGACTTATTTTGCTGATGTTGTAGTGTTTACCAGAGGTGCTTCCTAGTTGGTGGCTGCTGAGCCTGACACGATGCGTCTTTCTTTTTTGTTGGGATTCCTACTATTACTTCTATGCCTAAGTAGGTGGTTTGATGCCCTACATTGAATGTCCTTGTGTTTTTGAGAAAAAATGTCGAATATCCATGTATCAGGTATCTCAGGTTATGGTTTTGAACCTGTATTGTTTATCTGATTTAGATTTATTGTGTTCTTGAGACTATTTGATGAATAATGATTGCTTGTTTTCTTGTCTGAGGATCCCACCTTTGCTGTTTTCCTTGTTTTGGTTGTTTATCACCATTTGGATTAGGTTGTCTGTGAGGAAATCCTTGTTACACTGATTGCCTGCCTTGATAATAATAATTGCATGTGTTGCCTGTAGTTTAAATTTTTTGGATGCATTGTAGCTATTAGAAAAGTAGTTTGTTGAACATACATACGGCTTATATGAATCAGTTACATATGATTTCTTTTACTCAAGGATGTGGGAACCTGGTGTAGCAAGACCATAAGTGGAATTGACATTGAATGCTTCCTCAGAGGGAATGTTTAATTATAACCACTACCAGACCATAAGGGACATTGAATTCGTGCTCTCTCAGAGGGTCTGATAATTATTGAATCAAGAATAAAGGGGGAATTAGACGTAAGTGGTTCCTTAGAGAGTATGTAGTATCACTGCAAGATGATAGGGGAATTGATTATGAGTGCTTCCTAAGGGTTTATTTTCCTTTTTGAATACATGACTATTAGGTTCTACCCGCATGATCCACCCATAGGGTCAGCGTGATAAATAAATGTTGGTTGGTTATGATGATCCCACCAAGACATAGAACAAGCAAGGGTTTTGTAATGCTTGTTGATAGGTAGTCTGTTGAGATACCTGTTGTGTTGTCTTCTGGCTTTTGTTTGTTTTATTGAACCAGAGGGGACAGGATGTGAGTACATCCCATAGGGTTACTTGTTTTTATTTATCATATTCAGAGACATATTTCCGGCGTTGGCTGATGCGGGTTCATGTCGATGGGATTACAGACCCAGATATCGACTTAATGATACACAAATTTAGTGGAACAACGTCCACCTAAATTCCCTTGCACATGATGTTCAGGAGATTGGGGTTATGGTGCCAAGGATCGACTGCTGATGTTGTTTCTTTTTATTTTAATCACTTAATCATGAATATTCATATGTATGTAAATGTCTATAGGTATGGGACTATACATGGGTACGTATATATATATGGACATCCATGTTGGTACTTTCCCAGTTGATAGGGATTACATAAACTGAGTTCAACTATGGTTTCATGTTTGGTTTACTTCCTTTTGTTGTGTTCCAGCTAGTCTGAGAACATTGTTGTTGCATACACTTTTGGCAGCACAGTTATTGGTTGCTTGTTGGCGTTCCCTACTTAGATTATTTCTCACCCATGCACGTATACCTCTGTGTACTTGTAGACCTTATGTCTGCTTTTCCGGTTGAGCACGATATGCATGGTGGATAGGGCTGAGGCCAGTGTTTCATGATCGAGCAGAGCTGCTCGAGTGGTTCTACTGATCAGGCTGCTGCAGTACGACAATGTGTGGAGATTGGGTATGTGGATTGGATCAGAGATAGTAGAAGAGCCATGTACATTAACTTTCAGTTTCTTTTGAACTTGTATTTTTATGGTCGGCCCGGTGGATGACTAGTGTGCTATTGTATTGCATAGCTGTTCGGGATTTTAGAACATTTTATTATTACAGATTGTTCTATTTCATCCGCACTCTCTTTACTTTCCACTGTATATGATTCTTAGTTATTTTTGTTGTCTTCTTACTCTAGTATGAGGTAATAGTCTCCCCACTATCACACCCTAGGACCTCACTGCTAGTCGGTAGCCTATGACATCAGGGGAGGCGCGCTTTAGGCCTTGTGCAAAACCAGATCCGAGCACCGGTTTAGTGGCTTTCGGTTCGGGATGTTACAAAAGGGATTCATGGAATAGGTCATGTACTTGGGAAAGGTTATGTGGGAGCTCTAGTTAATATGAAACTACTCTTATGTTTTAATGGAACTCAAAAGGTCCAATGCACCATTTAATTAGCTTTCCCTTCTACCCAACTCTCATCAATTTCATCTATATAGATATACGAAAGAATACAATGTCTCCAACATCAATCTCTAGGTCTCATTTATTATTCTCAACATAGAACTTATTTTATCATTGAGAAAACATGATGTGATACTAAATGGTCTTAACATTGTCCAATATTTCTTCAACCATTTCTGGCCCAATATTTTTTTATTCCCAAACATAATCTAACCATGTTAGGGTTCTACAATTTTTCCCATAAGGGCGTCAAAGGTAGCAATTTGGATGCATGTGTGGAAAGTATTTATTTAGGTGAACTCAACCAAAGGAATATTTTTGTCCCATCCTCCCTTAATGTCTATAATACATTATCACGACATGTTTCTGAGTGTTTTAATAGTCCTCTTAGATAGGACATTATTTTGAGGATGATAGGTCATTCTAATTTTTATCCCGTTGTTTAAAAAATACTGGATAGTTTTCTAGAACAAGTAGGTGAATCTTAAATATACATCAGATAAAACTAAAAGTGGAAATACATGTAGCCTTACCACAACTATGATGTATATATATTCTTGTTGATCCTTTGAGATATATTGTCAAATAAAAATGTCGTCTGAAGACTTTGTAAGATGATCCAAATAATCCATCATAGAATTTTGTCAATTAGATTTCTTTTCTTGACCAGTGACAACGTTGTTGGTGTTTTTTCCCTTTTTCAACATTGTTATAGGAAATAGTATCATAATTACCTTAGTCTTTGTCCTTTCAACCTTCACTTCGTGACATACCAGAAATTTTTATATACATTATCAATCCCTTTCATAAATTTTTATCAACAAATAGTTCTCTCGAAAATGCTGATACATATTTTTCTTTCCTTGCTGAATATTTAATATCAAACAATGGGCATCATTCAATAGTTCTATTTTTGACAAATGACTTGATAGAACTCATTATCTTGACCCAAATCTCACAATTTATTATTTATTAAAATTGGACATTGATTATTTAACATTAACAATTGATTCCACATTATTTTAAATTCCCACATCATATTTTTGATCATTCATTATCATTTAATGATGATGTTGTGGTGAAATAATTTCTGAAATGATTGGTGATGTTACTTCCTTTAGGATTGTCATGTACAACATTTCCAAATCAATATAGGTCATATTCCTATAAATTATTATCATTGTAAAAAATTTATAGATCATTTATACTTAGAGAGTCTTCCAAATGGTTTTATTTACCATGATGGTAGTGGATTGATAATTCATAATCCCCGATCAGGTCTACTAATAAATTGTAGTGTATATTAATATTTTTCTATGTGAATAAATATTTGATTCTCTTATGATCAGTTATATCCCACAATTATCACTATTGAGATAATAGCGCCATATTTTAAACTCAATTATCATTGAGAACGAATCTAAATCATGGGTGGGATAGTTGTTCCTATGAATTTTCAAATACCTTCAATCATAAACTTTGAATTTTTTTCCGCATTAACAAACATCCCACTCTCTTCATCAATGAATCAATGAATAATATGTAATGTTCTCCACTTGTGGGTAGTGTGGATTAGGGGAAATGATATTCCTAATTTTAAACTCTATGAATCATTTATATCCTTCATTATTAAAATTATACATGACTCCTTCCAGAGATAGCATGGTATGGATGTTTTAGTATCGCATGAAATTCCTCAAAAGTTAGGGATAATACCCAGATAATCTAAGGAACCTACATAGATCATTCAATGATGTTATCCTCATCCTCCCTTAAATTAAATATACATATGAATGGTCTATACATATCCTATTGCATGTGATGATATTACCCATGAAATAGAAATCCTTCAACTATAACTCACATTAATTGTACTTGTCATAATGCATCTCTATTCACACAGTCATTAGAATAATTCTCAATGTCTCCACCTTTTACTCTTTGATATGGATTATATTTGAATTTCATTAATAAATACTACCAAAAAATTATGCAAATGATCTATAAATACTATATTCACTATGTATAGGAATATTGATGGAGAATTAGTGAGTCCAAATGGCATCAATACAAAGTCAAAGTGTATTTTCATTGTATGAAAAGTGGTCATGGGAATAACATTCTTCTTCACCCTTACATAAGAATGTCCCAAATAAATATCCAATTTGTAAAAGTATTTTAATCTATGTAGATGATCAAAAAATAAATCAATCCATGGTGGATGATACTTGTGCATTGTCATGATTAATTTAAGAAAACAATAATCAATAATGAGGGTCCATTGACCCATCTTAATTTATGACAAATATGACTGGTGCACCACATGGTGAAGTACATGAGAATATGAATCCATTATACAAATTCTCATGTAATTTTTACTTCAACTCCTCAGTTTTCACAACAATCATCCTATATATAGTCTTGTATATTAATAATTCCTCTTGTATAAGATCGAATGTAAATTCAACCTCTTGGAAAAGAGGAAGGCATGACAATTCCATGAGAATTACTTTAACATATTCCATCAAAACAGTCATGTATTCGACACCAATCTGTTCCTTATAATGAATCATTGGTGACAAATAATCATTATCATATGTGAATAATATACACGATTGATATGTTGGTGCTATAAAATATTAATCATCTTCCACGCACTTGTATCGTATCAGGGGTTGATTCTCTATATAGATAGTGATATAATTTTGGAGGGAATTTTTGTATTATTTATATAAGGAAATCAAAATCATATCCAGAATAACATCAAATTTCACAATAGAGAGTATGATAAGTTTAGTAGTTATTTGTATACCACATATATTTATAGTGGAGTACTTATATACATTGGAGGAAATAATTTCCCTATTTACTAGTTTCATATACATTATAACTTCCATGATTTGTACTGGTGCTTGAATAATTATAATAGAATATCATGATTAGAATAAATTTTTAGAAACAATGTAAAATTATAAGTTTTTATTCTTTAATTAACAGTTTTCGTACATATCATCACTTCATTGCCGCGACCCTCCATTGAATTCATGAATGAAAAAGATCCCCTTGCTACATTAGAGGTTTTTTGTTTACCCCAAAACACTTGGTTTAGTGAAGTAGTTCGAAAAGTTCAATGGTTCCATTAATTTGATGTTCTGAAAAATTAATTGATGGTTGACCTACATTTCCATTTCCTCTATCACATTGGTGGATCTACCATATCAGCAATCATTGGCCTACTTCACTTATCTTCAACAACTAATGTTTTTCCTTGTTTCCCCATAGGAAATTTATTTGGTGATTTTTTCTACACCATTGATAAGTGGGATGCTGAAATTTTATAGAACTGTTTGATTTTTCCATTATCCATATATAAATAAAAAACTCATTCTAATTAATATTCCCATAATTCCCTTGAGATTATTTTATCTCTATTTCAAAATTGAGGCAGTATCAGAAAATTTAATCATAGCAATCAATGTCATGGATTTCCATAGCATTTAGAAGAAAAGACATTCACACAAAAAGCAATTGGTCAACCTTACATTCATGGGTAAAAATAAAGTAAATGTCATTTTGCATATGTATTTCATAATTTAATTTGTATTCCCTAATAGAGTTGTCACCTTTTTTTATTATGTGAAATGAAGTCTATTTTAATTTTATAATGAATACTGTGAGGAATATATTTATGGAGAAAATATTTTCTATAATTCCTTACAATGCATTATTTTGATGTCCTCTTTTTTATATTCATTCATGATAATTTTCCACTATTGATCCCCTTATCCCTCTATAAGATAAATAAATATAAGAACCTACTCTTTTTAGGAACATTGAAAAATGGGGAAGAACTAATCAATGGAGCTGATGAATTATTCTTGGATTAATGGATAATATATTCCATTGAATGTAGGATTCCTTGGTCATATATTTCCCAATCTTGAGTTATGTTATTCTATAGGGTGTTTGGGTGCTCCACTAGTTCCTAGATTCTATTCAGAACATGAGTTGATGAGACAATATCATGATAAATCTTGTGATTACCACTCTAATATGGTTCGTAATCTCTTTGGGATTTTCCTCACATTTCCAATCACATGGATTTTTAACATAATTCCTCCTATTACAATCAATTGGTTAGAATAATGGGAAAATTGTGGAATTTTATTTTAAAATATTAAACACATAAAGGTTAATCCTATGACACTAAAGGGATAACATATAAATTAATATTTTATATTTAAAAAAATAGTTTAGAGGATTAAATCAATTTGATAAAACCTATATTTCCTTACACATATTATTATGGGTGTTCTATATTATGTTAATTATTATTTTAAATGGGATTATGAATTTAAAAATGTATATACCTTAGGATGGTATAATTAGGTGTGTAGTAAGGGTCTCTCTCATGTGCCTTGTAAACCCGATTCGGGCTTATAACACATTGTTGAAGTTGTTACTTGTGGGTACACCTATTCCAGAACAACATTGAATTATAGTATCTTGACATGTTAGAATATTCATGATAAAACTCTTCAAATATACTTACCCAAATTTATGTATTCTTTTTATAGTTAGTTTATAAATAATTATTTTTCTATATTTCTCTAATACTTATCCGAAATATAAATAAACATTTATTCCAAAACCAAATATAACAATCCTTCTATATATTTCCCATTTAAACATGATTTATTACATAAAATTTCACTTAATAAAACATAATGGATCAGGAATTCTAGTTTATTTGGGAAATTATATACATTACATAACAACTTAAAACAAGAAAAAAAATATTGAAAACATCTATAAAATTTTCAAAATGTTCTTTCATACATAAACCGACATGTTATAACCTGAGGACATATTTAAGAAAACGTTTATCTATGAATCATAGTAAGGGAATAAAAAATAAATTAAACAAATATATTAATAATTGTTATGAAATTGGAATATCAATATAGAATTAAAGGAACGTGAATAATAAGTAATGATATAACATCATAATCAGAACATGGGATATGAAGATTAAATATAAATTATTGTATGATGAACATGGTTTAAGGCTACACCTACGAAGTAATCGTGGTGAAAAATCACCATTAATTTTTTTGTAAAATTTATATCACAATGTGTCCTATCATTATATTAACCTTTACCTAAGGAATCGGATTTCTATATAATTCTTGGGCACACCGGTCAATTTCATTTCATTCTAATTCTATTTGATTTGAATAGTTCCATATACATGGATTAATCAAATGAAAATGGTACTCACTATATAGTTGTTTTGTAATGGAAAATTGCGCTGCAGGTTTGGATGCATAACGACGTCTCATAAAAATTCATAAAATGAGTTGATGAGAAAAAATGTATACCAAATCAATTTTTAATGAAATGTAATGCAATACATAAATGTAAATTCAAGTACAAAAATAAATAATTAAAAAAATTAAGTTATTATATAATAAATCGATATAAAGAAGGTGGAGAATGGAATGAACCATTTCTTTAATGTGTGAACGCAATGGCTTGGGTGGGACTTCATAAAAGCATGGGGGATTCTTAGGTTGAATATAATGAGATTATAAAATAGTGTGTATGGGATTCATGGAGTTTGAGTAAAGGGAAATGTGGTAATGAGTTGGTTTATATAGAAAATGATTGGGATTTCTTTATTATATTAGTTTCTGACTCTATATAACTAAATAACCAAATCCAAAAACAATCAAATTATTATTTCCAATGTTTTAGAGTATTGATGTTATTTAAACTATTTTATTTTGAAATGGTGAACACATATAAAAATGTTAAACTTGTTGATTTGGACCTGAGAGAAACTCATGATGAAATGGTTTTAAAATCATAAAATATATTATTACCCTTGCTAGATTCCTTAGAGATTTATAAATTAAATAAAATAAACATTAAATCACGTTATTGTAATTGGAAAAAAAACATCATCATGGAAAATTTTTATATTATTTATTACATTAAATTTTGTTTATTGACATTTCATAAAACATAGAGTATATTTATATGGTGATAAAATTTTACCTAAAAAGTCCACTATCATATAAAGATAAGAAAAAAACACTATTTGATAATTGTGAAATAGTGATTCCATAAATAATATTTAGATTTTCTAAATAATTTCATCAATATGTGAATTTTCACATTCAAAATAAAAATTAACATTTTTTTAAAATGAAAGGTTATGACAATAAAAATATTTTAAATTCATAAAAATTATATGATCATTTATATTTGATAAAAAATTATTAATGCTAATAAAATTGTATTTATTTCAAAAACACATTAATTCATAAACTCATATATTTAATTCCAATTCTAAACAGAAAATTTAATTTATGTCTTACTTATCATTTACAAGTATACACTAATTTGAGTAATGTATATTCATTATTTTATAAAAAATAATGTACATATTTGTATTGTAATGTTCCTTTCACATCATCCAATAATAAGAAATTATAAGTCCTTGGAGTATGTTTCATGATGGTGGGGATTTTAAAAGGATGTTCAATAAACATGGGTTGGGTTGTGATCTCGATGAACTTGAATTTCTCCCTAAAACAGTTTCACTAATTGTTATGTTGTTGATCCCATCTTGGGATTGGTCAAGTGAAATACAAAAAATGATATCTTGCATAGAATATCTGATAAATTGTATTTAATGGGTATTATCATATTGGTATAGTCTGTGACATCTATTTTCTATGTCAAAAGGATTTTTTAACAACCATATATTTATAACAAAACTGTGATCACGATTATACAGTTAGATTATCAATGGCAATGATACTTAATTGTCATATATGTATAATTGGATATAAGAAAAAAAAAATATTTCATGTGTTTTATAGACTAATAGTATATTTATTTAAAAAATTCGTGATTTTATTTATAATAGTAAACATGGTAAAATTAAAGTAGGTAGTCCACATATAAAAGAATGAAGTTGTTATCGTGATTTAAGTTAAAAGAAAAGAAATAAAAAGAAGATTATTTTCGTTTTTAAATGGTAAATATGTAATAAATATCATAATTATATAATTTATAACTTATATAATAATTGAAATTTTCGTTATCACCTTCCTTGTAAAGCGTTAGTGAAAGATGAATGACATCGCTTCGTTAAGAGACATTCCCTTGTACACATGAGAAACAATGTCATTTGTCCAATGGAATAGAAGGAATAATGTCATATATGATATAGTCACATAATATTTATTAATATTTTATAAATATTTTATATTTAATTTATTACCATAATCAAAACAAACATTGATATATTGAAATGAAAAATTGTGTAGCATCAGTTCATGATTTGGTTGTCATCCAAAAATACGAACAATGATTTCATAACACATTGGATGAATGTAGATATGTTTTTAGGATATACGTTATTACAAAATCCAATTATATTAATGACACTGAGCTTTTTATAGAATCATTGAATAAAAATAATTTAATGTCATGGTGAAAGATATAAAATAAAGAAAACATTTGATTAAAATTACCTTATTATCAGGTATCCACATTAGGTTTTCAAAAAAGTCATCAAATGTTGGATTTATACCATAAAATAATGATTATAAGAATGTTTTAGGGATTCTGGGAAGTTATTTTGGAATTTATTTTCTTATCAAATGTGGTGTGATGGTTTGAAGAATATATTAGAGCAGTTGGCCTTTTAAAATTGTAGGAGAGGACATAAATGGTACTTTTTAATATAATTGGGTGATACCATGGTTTTCATTTTTAAAAGGGGTCCCAAATGGACTATTATAGTTCCTCATAAGTGGAATGGTTGAAATATTCAATGAATTTATTTTTTAGATAACGTCATACGATAATATTATCCTAATATCTTGTGAGTTAAAATATGTGGTAAATGTTTTTTAGCATAACAATTATCGTTAAATATTTACACCTTTCACTACTAATTTTGAAATTAAATAACAATTAAATTATTTTTTTATTTAGATGTTTCCAATTATGGAATCTAATTTTCTCATTTCAATTCCCTGTTTGATAAATAATTAATTGAGAATAAATATAGTAGATGTGATGATAAAACTGACATTTAATGTGAAAGGTTTCAAATATTTATAAAGATATTATAACAAAATTAAATATAAATTTTTTTAAAATGACTTAATTTTTATTAATATATTTATCATTTAACTAATTAATTCTTTCAAAATATATTTTTTATTGTTTATTTAATAATATTCATTAAATTCATTATGAATTAAATTTGGTAACTATAATATTAAATAATGATTTTAAAAATACATTGGTGTTCTATAAAACACATCATCACATAAAACACATGCTATCGAAGAGTTTGAAATTCACATGTATCAAATGATATGGATGAAAAAAATTATTCTAATATAAATATATTTTAAAAACATTGATGTTATATTATCATCAAAGATATGTTTTTGAAGTCAAATACTCTATTGAATAATATTTTATTCATTTAGAATTTGAGGATTTTACAAACCCCCACTACTGGGACATATTGTGTAGTTAACATAATATATTATTATTGTATCAATAGTGAATATTGACTTCTATGAAAATAATTTTTCTTGAACAAGTATATTCCCCAATATTATTTGTTATTAATATTTTTCGTATCATTATTGACATTCATGGATCCATTATGAATCATTTTATATGAACTACTAGAAACTATTCCAAATTTTAAAATTATGAATAATGATATGTATAATATCATTTTTACATGTTATGATCATTTTAACTTACCATTATTCTGATGTACTGTATAAATGATAATTTATATCTCAAAATATTTATATTATTGAGAATCAAATTTAACTCTTTTTTAGGATTTATTTTCATAGTTTTTTAATAGTGGTATTATGTATGATATGTGTAAGAAGTGTGAATGGAAAGAAGAATGTAATGAGTGATGATGTATTTCATTTTTAACTTGTATATTTTGTATCGATGATTATAAATTCACTAAACCTATAATATTTTGATATGGATTTTTATGTTTTACTACAGAATTATCATCTATATTTTGTGATATCCATTTATGAAATTTAAATTCTTCTATAAAAAAAATTCATATGAAACTTGTTCGAAGTCATAAATATTGTATACACATTTTCATGAAATTTGGTAAAACCTAAATAATGATGTAACACGTATGGATTTTAATATTATAAAATTATTATATAGAATAAAGGAAATGAAAGATTGATTTTACCTAATAATAGATAGAATGATTACTTTATCTTATGATACACACAACAATGAAGGTCTTCATTATATTTTCTAATAGGTAAGACCGATTTTCAGAAAACAAATATAAACTATTAATATTACTATTTAATATGATAATACTCAACCAAGAATTGGAATGGAGGTTACAAAAAAGGATTAACTGAATTATAAAATTAGGTTTTAAAATTTTATATTATAATTACATATTTTTTGTCAAATTAATGAAAAATTAAAAAATCATTATAATAAAAAGAAATATTATCTAAAAATAATAATATAAATGCACAAAATTCTATTTTATACAAATGAAACAACAAAAACACACTATTTTATTATATAAATTAAATTTATATATAATATATTCAATCTAATTTTTAAATTCATCCTCTGTTTTTTCTATAAAATTGATAAAAATATATCAAATTTTAATTATTAAAGAGAATTTTTTTCAAAAAGAAATTTCTGTCACCTTTTTATGATGAAATTATTTTAAAACAAATATATGTAATTTATTTATTTTTTTTAAAAAAAAACTATTTAGAAAGAGGATCACCATTATTTTCTTATGGTGTCATTTTTTTATTTGTCTGAATGATTTCATGTTTTTATGTATAGTGAGAAATATATAATTTTGAATGAGAACAATATTATCCACTAAATATTATAAAAAGGATAATTAATATTATTTTTTTTTCAAGTAATATTTTTAAAATTGAAATAAATTTGTCTAATATATATCATTTGAAAATATTTGATATTAAATATAGATATAAAAATATTGTAAACTTTTTTGAATATTCACTTATAAAAGAATTCTTTATCTGTTAATATTCGGGGTTAATGTTTAATTATATTCTACTAATTAGTTCATATTTATTAGTAAAATGTAATAAATATTTGGAATGAGTTTAATTTTTAAAATGTAATTTAATAAATGTAAATTTTTTCCTTAATAATTAGTTAAAATAATTGAAATTAATTACAAAAATTATTCTAAAAATTAGTTGGCATAGTAGTAAAATGTATAATATATGGTGTAAAATATTGACAAAACATATACAATAACTATTTTAAGCACATATTTATACCTTTATGACCATATTATCAAAACATATTTGTTCGAGGGAAATATTCCTTAAATTTAACCCATATTGTGATTTAAATAACAAAAAAGTTAAACTTTAACTTCTATTCTCATAATTTCTATAATGAATTTGGGATAAGGAAAAACATATTTAGGCGATAAATATTAATTTTAAATATAAGTGAAATATTTATGGAATAATATTACATATTTCATTTTAGATATGATATAATTACATTAAATTCATAAGAAGCAGCAATGCATGGAATATTTAGTTAATAATTTAATAATATAATTGTTAATAAAAATATTGAATGTTAGGTAAATAGAAGGAATTTTATTATTTCATTTTTATAGATGATGATATTTTAAAAACCCACTATTAAATTTATATATTAAAATTAGGTTATTTTTATAATTTTATTAAATCCATATTAAATAAAAATGATAAAATTGATGTTTTTGAGGTTATATAAAGATGACATTTTGATAAAGAATTTAATGTTTTTAGACTAAATTTTTTGAATAAATTTATTTCAAAGTTTTAATAAATATCATATATTTTCCATTCATGTAAACAATTATTTTTTATAAATAACATATTAGCCTTTGATTTTTAAAAACATGGTATGCAAAGAAAGGGCTGAAGGGTTGATTTTAAATTTTATATGCACATATTTAAAAAATAATTTTTAAAATACATGGGTTTTTATTTGATAAATTAAATTAATTATTTGAAATCGTTGGTTATATATTTTTTAATAAAAGTAAAATTTAATTTAGTATTAATTGATGAATAACATATGTTATAAATATATAACCCCAATAAAAACCTAAAATGGAAAAGACAATGAGTCTTATGAGATAATAAAATGTTATTTAATAACCATATTTCATTTATTCCTATTGTTTCATGTCACGAAAACGATCATCCCCACCATTTTTATTCTATTTTTTTAGAACATGAGTTGATAGAGACATCCATATATTAATTATTTGTAATTACATAAAAGAATTACACTCATCCTCAAAAAAAAAATTTGCACACTCACCCCACATATCAAACCACTTAATATAGTTTGGTCATCCAGAGAGTGAAAATTCACATTTCTACCATCCTCCCATAACCTTAGTAGCCTAATTTATAGTTTAAAACAAATATTTCAGCATTTTAATTTCATTTTCTTCTTCAACTCCTTAAATTATTTTTATGTCATCACTGTACAATGACATCATAATCTATGTAATAATATGATCTTGTTATTTTAATGGTATACACTACATCAAAACAATATTCTATGAAATTGGTTCCAAAATAAACATACGAGTGATTAGAGGACTATGTCATTGCATGCTGATGTTGATTTTTCCATTACCACATTTCAGGGTTTGCAAAAATAATAGAGATATTATTCTTATATTCTATTTATTATATTTATTCTGTTATTATTATTATATAAATATTATTTAACACATGCTTTATTTATTTCTATCTATTTTTAAATGAAATAACATCATTCATTTTTATAGAAGACCACTGCCTTTTGAAGAAATGTAATTAATTATAACATTACAAGGGATATAATAATAATTTTTTTAATAAGAATGTCTGATATATGTGACATAAAAATTTTAATCGAATGATAATATATATATATATATAATTTACTTCTCCTTCATTCATTATGACTTGAAAATAAAAACCATTTTATTATGTAGATATAACCACTTATCTCTATGAATGGTGTATTTTATTTATTATAACTAAATATAATGTTTTAATATGACTAAATATATCTTAACTTATATGATATATATATATATATTTTATTTTTTTAATTTATTATATAATTTTTGAAGTATGAAGACGAATAAATGAAATACAAATCGGGTTTGAAAATGTAACAGTTTATTTTCTGAAATGTAACTAAAAACTTGTATTTTTTATAAACATTAAATAAATGGTCCCAATAACCCCATTTAATATAATATTTTTTTCATACAGAACTATTAAAATAAAAAAAAGGTTTTAGAGCACAATATTGAAGGTTAACACACGTTCGTCCAAATGACATCATGAGGTAATGGTTCTGTGTCAAATTTATTTCTTTGAGGTATAATACATATTCAACACATATTTTGGATGTGTGGTATATATAATTTAATAAAAAAAATTTATTAATTATTATAATTTATTTTATTTTATATATATATATATAAATAAATTTTATAATCCCCATTTCATCGGTATTAAAATTTCAATGTTACTATGAGGGAACATATTCTGGTTACAATTTTCATTCATTGAGAGAATTATTTTTATTCACATATCTTAATTTATAAGGTGTATGTAATTACACATTGAAATTTTTTATCATGATATAAAATATTTATCTTTATTTTATATAATTAATTTAGGGTTATTCCTTTATGGGAATTCAAATTCAATGCTCAAAATGAATTATGTTTCATTTTCTATAACCACATCATTTATCAGTATTTTGTATGATTTGGTCTTGAATGTTGAAATCTTATTATTCATAGGAATAATTTTCTACTAAAGGATAAATTATAATTCCATGTAATGTTACACAATTTTTCCATACACGCATTCTTAAAATATTTTTGAAAGTAATTTTATGAAAATATTATATCATTTATATCTTTGGTCAGAAATATGAGCTCATTCAAAATAATGTTCTCTAGAAATCTGTTTTTAATTTAACTTATGATCATTATAAATTGAAAATATTTAAAAATTGTATATTTTATTTATAATTATTTTAAATAACTAAAAAATCATTATTTATGTATTTTTATGATATTCTTAGTGAAAAATGACTTAAAATGTTTTTTATTTTAAATATTTATATTCGAAGTGGAAATGGTATTTTCATAAAAAATATAATTATTCATATTTGAATGGTATATAAATTCTTCATCATAAACAACCCCTTTTTTAACTGCACTAAAATATAAATATATTATATTGATACGATTCACATTGTTTTTCCTAGATTGATTAAATTGTTTCAAAGGAATTATTATGAAACCCAGTCTTTCATTGGTGAGTTATTATTAATGGATATTGATATGAATAAAATTTATTTTCCATGATTTAATAGTGTTTTTAATAATTATGTGTCAAATTTATTCAGTATATTTTACATGAGAACTATATGAAAGTGATGAGCTCGATATAACTTATATTAAGGGTTGAATCCCATTATATCTCATTAAAAACAACTTATTTGTATATAGATTATATGAATGGTTGTACCCCAATAAAGCCCACAAGTGAGCCCCAAAGAAATTTTATGATGGTTGATCCCCATTGTAGATCAACAATGCATTAGGTAATGATTTATTGGATTTATACTATATGGTTTTTTGATTTAAAATTGTTTAAAATGGTTTTATGAAATCCATTATCCAAATTACAAAAAAAATAATTTTCATTACTTTTCAGGGGATAATATTGTTTTTATTAAACCCTATTGTAATCACATGTCTCATGGTTTTTTATCTTAAATAATCATTCCAATTCCATGTTTTCCTAATTGATGATCCACATATTGATGGGTATTAGTTCTGATATGATTCAATTATGTACTCTGATTATGTCATCATAGCCTTGAACACATATGTTTCTCATTGATGTCATTAATATGATAATGATAATCTTTACCCTAAACATTAATTTAATCCCACCCTTCCTCTATTTCAGTTTTAATATGGTTTAATTAATTTTCTTGAATTAGTTATTTCTATAAGTAATTATAAATGGATGATGATGTTGTATTAATGTGAAAAAGAAAATTTGGGTTATGCCGGATAAATTATAATTTAATGTCCAGTGAAATGATTATATCAAAGATTATTATAATTTTCTAAAACTAAAAACATAATTATTCCCCAACGTTATATGTGATCAAATTTTTTACATTTAATTTTTTATTGTTTAGAGGAAAATAATTTGGCCACAATTATTAGCATTCAATCATAATATATAATGTTGAAATATTCTACATATTAGCTATGAGTGCATGTATTGTTAAGTTTTAGTTTCTATCAGAGGACTCTATTAATAAAATTAGAGATTATGATGTCTTCATGAGAGGTTATTTTATCATTTATTTATACCATCGTAGGTCTATATGATTAAGTATAATCATTTTTCATAATCCTTAAAACCACATATAAGTTTTTTTGGATTTTAGATCTTAATGTTATTAATAATGATTTATTATATTTTTAATAATTAGATGTGTCAACAAAGATTCGATTTATAATTCACTGTTTATTTAAATTTTGAGTAAATGAGATTTATGAAACTAAAAATCATTAGTATTTATTTCATATTGGATATCGAGACCACATGTTTAAAAATGTAGATATAAATGGTACCGATAATGGATTTAGTAACAATGGGATTAATTTTATTTTAATATATGATCAAAAAAATTGGGATTGAAAAATAGAAGGGACAAAATAACCATTGTTATTAGAATACTAAAGAATGTAATTTTTAATGAGTTTATTTAAAATATTTCTTTATAGGATGATTTAGATTTAATTTCCGATATTGGAATTAAATTTAAATAATTAATTTATTTTTTGATGATTTACACATTTTTATATTTATTGTACCGTTTGATAAAATGTTTGGTTTTAGTTTATGACTAAATAAAGTAGAAATATATTTTCATTATTGTTATTGATTATTAGTTGGATTAAATTATTATTTTAGTCCTTTGGGAACCTGAAATTAAACATAAATACAATTAATCTGGTGAAAATTATTATATTATTATGGTATTTAGTAAAGAGTGAATTTATACTCATCATGTAAGTATATTTCCATATTATCATTGTCTATTTGATATGTGATATCCTAAAATCGTAGAATATGATCAAGAAAACAAAATTTAATTATATTATAAATATCACTGATGATACAAATGACTGTTTTCATGTCTCTTTGGTTTAATATTATTTGATATTTAATATAAAATATATCAATTTCATTATAGAAACTAATAAAATCATTCAATTTATTACATTATTTGGTATTTATAATATTATTCCATCCCCACAAATGTTATCCTATGATATTTCCTAGTTATATGTTATTCAAAATGACCCTCATACATACCTTTTAAAATTTTTGAATATTATATTTTATAATTTTTATACAATGCGGGTTTACTACAAATGTATTTTAAAATTACAATTATTTGATTATTGTGATAATGATCAAGTTGTGTTGAAATAATTTTTTAATGGGGGAAAAGATGTATAAACCAATAATTTTAAAATAATAAAATAACATTTGTTATAATATTTGAAATTATTAATTGAATTTATATTTTTTACGTGAAATAATTATTTTATCTTATTATAGATGAGATTATATGTTGTTTCAATATCATGGGTTACACGCAAAATAATGGTCATCCGGACAAAAATATAGTATTAATATTATTATTTAACATGATATTTATTGCCTGGAAATTGTAATGGATGTTATAAATAATATTTAATCATGTAAGAAAATTATTTTCTCAAATGTTTATATATTGTATTTTCATGTGGAAAATAAATTGTAAATGAAAATAAATCCCTTTTGAAAATATTTGTATTTACTTTTGAGTGATTATTTTAATGCATATAACTATCATTAATAAAAAACAATGAAACAAATCATGTTGGATAATATAAAAAATATTTTTATTCATTATATTCAATATAATGTTTATTGTTGTAATATTTAATTATTGTCTATTAAAAAATTAAATCTAATTTCATGTATAAATACTCTTATTTTTTCAGAATTTAGTATTGTCGCCCTTTTATTAGAAAATTAGTTTTAAAAAAATTATAAAAAATATAATGATTTTACATAATAAAATTAAATTCAATTTTCAAATAGTGAAACAAAAAATACCGTATGGTGAATTTTTTTAACTTTTTTTGAAAAGTTTAATTTCTTGTTTAATAGTGAAAAACACATAATTTTAATTGTCAACATTATTTTCAACTAAAATTAATAAAAAAATAAGTTGTAATTTTATTTGGTTTGAAAGTTTTATTAGATAAATTTTATATCAAGTAATATAATATATTTATTGGATCCTACTAATTTTAAATTTATATATTAAAACATATTAATCTTTTAATCATTTCCTAATTAAAAACACAAAATGTCTTGGCCTCTATAGGATTATATTTTAATTAATTTATGCCACTTATTTGAGTTGATGTTTTAAAAATGTATCACATATTTGGATGCATAAGAATGAATATATTCTAATTATTTCAACATAAATGATCAGCAATTTTATTTGTGTAAAGATTAAAATTAATTTCATATATTAATGTAGTAATTAGTTTACATAGTGGATAAACATAGAATATATGGTATGAAATTGACCTATACATGTCCAATTTATATTTTATAAACACATCAATACCATTAAGACCATTATACCGGTATTTGTCAGTTTTATTATATGTTTCAAGGAATGTTGGTCATATAATAAATTAAATAATGTAATAAATTTTTTTTTACCCATATTCATTTTAATTTATATATTACATCAAGGATGTGGAAACACTAAATTATTTATTTTAAAATTATTATTTTTATATAAATTTTGTTTTATAATAATAATTTCTATTTAATTTTTAAGGGTGATATAAATACATTAAATGAATAAGAAATTCAAAATCATATATTATTTATTTAATAAGGTAATAAAGTATGTCACACTATAATGTTTTAAAAGGTAGAAAAATAGAAATAATCATTATTTTATAATATTGTTAGACGAAAATATCATTATAAGTATTTATAAAATTAATATATTATAATTATATTATCATATTCATTTTTTTGAAAACATGATTTAATAAATATTACCAAAAATGACATTAAGATTATGTTGTAATTAAATATTTTTTATTAAATGATTTAAAATTGTTTAAAATCATATCTTAGGTAATGTGACTTGAAAATTTTGATACATATCAAATAATTTTTTAGCTCTTTATCCATAATATATTTTTTAATAATCATATAAATCCCTAAATAGGAAAAGCATTATTGGAATAGTAAATTTTTATGTTGTGATTTTGTGGTTAACAAGCATATATATTAAAATTAGTTTTGAGAACTCATTGGATTTTAATTTTATAAATTTAATTTAATATTTAAAATTAGGGGTTCAAATATTCTATTATGTCTTAATTTAATTTAGTCATTATTTTTGAATTACATAGGTTAGAAAAAATTTACCTTAATAAAAAATAAAAATAAAAACATAAGGAAATATTGGAGCTAAGGAACAAAATATTTAAAAAACATTTTTTTCTATGTTTGGGTTTTCCCTCAATCAAATAATTCATCCAACCAAAAAAAGGGAACATTAGGCAAGGGATCGATCCCAATAGAAAATATGTTGGAGTTTTTAAAAGGATGAAACTCTTCCTCAACTATTAAAATGTACTCCATATGTCCACTTCTTCACAACTATCACAAATTTATAACATTCCCAAAAATGAGATGATAACTTAACAAAAATTATAAGTTAATAGTATATGAATTATTTTTCAATTAGTTAATATATTAAAGAATTTCTTTCAATCCTAATAATGATTCAAGTTGAAGAGTTAATATTCTTCTAAAAGTATTTTTATTTTATTTCCTTCTCCACCACCATCAATTTATTATATAAGGCTTATATAATGATCTATATGATTTAAATCTAATGATAATATTTTTATGTAAATAGTAGTTTCTATGACCACAAACACTGCTATCATATTGGTTAAAAAAATAATCGTTCATGTATATCGTGTACAACTACCATGCAACTAATGTCGTTTGTTTTCCCATTATCATCTTTAAAGGATTGGATGAATTCTAGAAGTACTATTTATATGTGATATATATGTTATTGACTATAAAATAATTCTTCTATATTTTTTATATAACACATACCTTCATGTTATCAATATTTTGGGAAAATAGCAATGTCAATAATATTTTGGGAGACAACTATCTTGCCATGGGATGTGATTCATTCATGATTCACATTCATCATATTATGGTTTATTTTAAAATATATTTTATATACATGTTTTTTAAAATATATTATAATTATAATATATAAATATATATGTATCATTTACAACTCCATGATTCAATATTACCTGGAAAGGGAATCAATTTTAATTTGTTCATTTGACCTACCGTCTCTATGAATAGGGTAATTATTTTCCAAACAATAATTTTTATGGATTCCTATAAATACCTATATAATGAATATATATTATATTTATATTATATTTTAATATAAATCAGTTATGAAACATTTATTGATAGTTTTGAAAAAATATATAATATCAAATCATATATTAAAAACAAAGCTCTTATTAAAAAAACATTACATTAATATTGAACTATAAAAAACAAGTAATATAAAGACATAATATAATCATATTTGATATTAAAATAATCATATGTCTGTTTAATTATTTAATGATATTTTCCTAAACACTATAAATAAAAATATATATAGTTTAACTAAATAGAAGCATGAGATAAGGGGGTTTCTTGTATGACATTTGTTTCCCAATAAAAAATTCCATATTCACAATTTATTTTTATTTTGTTTTGTATATACAGACCATGAATATGTTGTATGATTTTTATATGTTCTTTTATGGGGGAATAAATACTAATATTATAATATACCTTTTATGGGTTTTACGGCTTAAATATTACAATGAAGTATTGAATTGTTTTCAAAATAAGCATTATTTGAGGAATTTCATATGTTATAATATATATTATTTTATACATTATATATAATGCCCCATTCACCTATAATATATTGAATTAAATTATTTTTCGTGATATTATATGTTTAATTTATTGTTAATACAATATGGGGATTATTATTGAATGAAATAAATGTGCGAAAAGAGTTTTTACAATCTCATCATTTAATTGGACTTAGTATGATCAAGACTCTAAAGATGTGATATTATAATTCACATTATTTATCTAATACTATGTTCATTTATGAATCTTATTTGTAATTGAATAATTTTTTCAATTATATTGAACTTATAATGTTGGATAATGTTCTTTTATGAAAGCACATTTTCATTTCTCTATTGGGTTGAAAATCTAGGTTTTTATGAAACCATTTTTATATTATTATGTCTTTCAAAATGTATTTAAATTGACTATTAATCTAAATTTAAAGGAAATGGAAATTTAATTTTTATTATATTTTAAAAATTATTAAAAAAGATTTAAAAATCCTCCCTTATAATATATTAGAGTTATGATTACATGAAAATGTTCTCGAATCTGTTCATGTTTAAAAAATTGAGAATAAATAAGTTAATGGTATTTTAATCAAAAGGTCACTAGTGATTTTTAATTGTTTCCTAATTATTCAACATGAAAACCATTTATCCTACATAAACTCAAATGGGGATAATTTTTAGTGGAACCATCCTCATTCATCCCCATGATGGAATAACATTTTTTTAAAATAATTATTATTAAAACCTTTTATTTTCCTATAGAAAATTATGAATAAAAGAGATTTAAATGAAAATTTTTTACTATTCATGGATTTATCATGTTTAAATGAGGTTTATGATGATATTTGTTTACTAATGATTTGGAACATGATCATTAAATGAAATTCTAGATCTCAATATAGCTTATAAAAATGGTGTGTCCCTATTATATCTTATAAGTGAGCATGATACAACATATACAAAGGTATGATCCCCAATATAGCTCATGAACATAGGTGATCTTGATATTTCATATATGAATGTATAATCCCCATTATAAATCAGCGGGGAGCCTGATATATATTATATGAATGGTGAGACACATTATAGATATCCAATGGAATGGGTAATGATTATATGAGGAGTTATACATTTTTTTATTGAAATTAAAAGCGATTTGAAACGGGTTTAAAATGACTATCCAAGATCCCAAAGTACATTTTAATTTATTTTTCTGGATTACTAATTTTTCTAATGAGTGAAATTTATATCACATAGATCTTAATTATTTTCTATAATTAGTATCTTTTTTATAGTTTTAATAATTTATTACCTATGTATTTATGGATTTGAGTTCTTTTATGATCATATCATTTTAAATGATTATGATTTCAAATCCTTATACACATCATACACTCAGTAATGAAATTAAATGTCTAATTATTATATTTAAACATACTAAAAATTTAATTCCATCCTTCTTATATTTAATTTTCCTCATTTTTTAATGTAGAATTTTGTAGGAGTTATTTCATGAAGTTATTTCATATTGATTGTGAAGTTATATTAATGTGAACATAATAAACTAAGATAACTTGTAGAAATTATCATTTAATATAAATATATATGTTTATATATGAGTTTTCTAAAATCTTCTAAATAAATAAACCATAAATTTTTTTTATGTTATTAGTGATACTACAATTCTTTTTTATGCTTCATATAATAGAGGAAAATTTGGGTCGGAATTATCGACATAAACGATGAATATGATGGGTTTATGATTTTTGTATAGGTAGTTAGATTACAGGTCTTGGGATATTATAAATATATATATAATATTTATAGTATAGGAGTATAAATTTTAATATTTTGAATGTATTTAATTAACCGATTTTATATATTTTGGATTTAAGGTGCGTCTAAAGAATGAATGAGGACATATGTAATGGTTTTTCATCTACCACTGTTATCATCATTATATTTTATTTAACATTGACATAATTTCCTTTCTATGATATATATACTATTAATTTGTTTTATAGAATATCATTTATTTTATAATATTGTTTTTAATTTACGATCAATTATTATCCAATTATTTTGTTGTGATTTTATTAAAGTGTTTCTCATTCCATATGTTGTTTTAGGTCTAACTTTTTATTATTTGAAGCATGGTATGAAAATTTACAAATGTTTTAGTTGAAATTAATTATATTGATTTAAAAGAAAATGAATTTTAATTAATTGTTTCCTAATAATTCATGTGATAAACAATGTTAGATGTTTTTCTTTACTAAAAAATTTATTTTCATTTTTGTGTTACCACAATCTTCGGATTTTCTTGTCATTATATTTCAATTTATTGAGTTAGGACAACTAAAATAAAAAAATTTCAAAAAAATTTCATATATTATTATATTCTATTTTTCAATGTTGTGTTCTTTTTTTAATCTATTTACCACGTATATTTCTTTTGCGATTTCATATTCCATGCATAGTATGTTACCCATGAGTGATATAAACAACTCAAGAGTCCTTTACCCAAGTTATATTGTTCAATATTCAACACATTTATTATATTATAAGGTTCTCCCACAAAATATTTTAATTTTATGTTAATATATTATTAAATTTTCTAAAATTAATTTTTTTAAAAATCCAGTGTTTTGATACTCTTGATATAACCTTATAATTAAAAATGTATTAGAAAATTAGTTATTTTCTTTCACATATATATATATTTCCCCTCCTCTCGTGAATTATCCGAATTCTTCATTATATTTTTTTAGAGCCCTTATAAAATGTTATTTTAAAAATAAATAGTTTTCACCAGCATCCATGTAAAATTCTCAATAGACAACATTCAATGTGAAATGTATATTTTTATATTACATCATTGATAGAAATGTTTTATAAAATATAATTTATTTTTTACATAAAAACTACAATAATAATTTCAAATGGCTTTTACCTATTATGTATTTTAATGATTTTAGAATATTCTGTATTTGTGATATATTATGAGAAATGGATACTATAGACTCTAATGATTCAATTATTTATCCATTTTTTAATTCTATTATATATATTTCATTTTCTTGAATTTTTCTATAAAATTGAAATATCATTATTAATTTCAATTTTTACAATTAGTTTCTATTATATCGACATAATCCATATTCATTAACACCATGTCTTATAATCCTGTTGTCATAATATTAAATTAGTCATATACACATTTCTCTATATTGCAGGATGATAAAAATCATAGATAAATAAAATTTAATGATGTTCAGAAAGAATTAATATTTAGTTAAAAACATTTTTAAATGTACTTTGAATATTTATTTGTTTCTTATAGTAAAAACATAATTTTATCATGTTTAATCTAATTTTTTTCCATCCCCAACCTATCCCATCATGAGTAATGATTATTTAAACAACTATTATACATAGATAGATGTATTGATATTATCAATGTTTAGAGACAATAAATTTCAGTCTTTATGTATTGAAATATTAACTCATTTGGTTTAAAGATTACAATGATTTTATTATTTAATATTTTACATAGGGAATGGTAAGTAATGAAATTTTTTACCATATATGTAATGAAAATAAATGAATTAGGTTATGGGTGGGTCTGAAAAAAAATAATTCCCCTCGATGTAGAAGTAGGTCTCATGGGAAAAAAATTGCATACTTATTTTATTCTTACAAAATTCAACAAGATGTATTGACTTTGGTATAGATGATATGAAAAATGTCCTCGCATCAACCGTCATATAAAAAAATATTTCATGGATGAGGACATGATAATATGATAATGATGTAAACAATTATACAATCTATAAGTATGCTATCATTTTTAATGATATCCATATTTAAATTTATTATTATTGATATATAATTATATTTTTTGATTTTATTTTATCATTAATCATATTATTTTTTCCTTCAATATTATGTATTTCATACATATATAGTTAATAAAATTATATACACGTTCCCTTTATTATGAATCTAATATAATCGCTCTCTTCATTTTCCATTAAGGATGATATGCAGAAATCAATTACACATGATTTTTAAAATATGAAAATATGATTAAATAATATTAAGCAGGATGAATACTTTTAAGGGATTACATAGATTCTTATAAAAATAAATTTATTTCATCCCATTGTGAAATAAATTGTCTGTTTTTTGTTTATTCTTTTTCCTAGGTCAATAATTATTAAACCATATAAGGTATTCTAATTGAATTTAATGAAACAATTGTTTAACTTCATGAATAATTGAATAATTACATCTTACAAAATATAATTTTTTTTAGTCATGTTATATAAATTATGGGATTATGGAACTAATCATAATATGTGTTTATGTGGTATCATTTTTATTAAATAAATTATATTTCATAAAAACATAAATGGGGATATTTTTTTAGGTTAATCACACATAATGTTTTTTACAAAACTGAGAATTTAAGATTTTTTAAATAATTGAATTCATATTCCAAATCATGTATTGTGAAAATTTAATAATCCTATTTATTTTTAATAATATTAACATATAATTTAATATGATTTTATCATTATTAATAATTATCAAATTGGTTATTAAAAATGTTTTTTTGTGATATTTATTTTATAAATATTTAAAACCTCTCCACGAAAAATGGAAATTTGTTTTTCATCTTGTGTGATTATATATATTACTAATTAAAATTTATTTGAGAAATTTTTTGAAGGGATAATAAAATTTGGAAACTATATATCACTAATGTAAATGGTTTCTTCGATATAAATTGGATAAAAAATTTAATGTCAAGAATACTCTATTTAGTTATTTCTAACATCAAAACTGTGATAGTGCATAAAAAATGTGTAGTTGATGCAATGAGTTTAAATATCAAACAAATTAATATTAAATTTTTTAAAATATATATGTTATATAACTCATATACAATAGATTAGGGGAATCCCATTCCATTTTTTGGGAGAATAAAATTTCTAGTACCTTAGTGTGAAGAATAAAAATGAATTTTGTAAATGAGGAATATATCTATTTTTCTAAATGACAATAAAAAGTACTCTAATTGTAGTATTATTCAATATATATCATAGTTTAATATAGATTCATGATAGAAAATATTTATATTCCCAATTAAAAATAATATTAATTTATCATATAGAAGTGTACTGATTTAAATAATATCATCCAATGGTCATTGTTTATTCAAATATGTGGTGGTCAAAAACGAAGAAATAAATAAAAATGGTACAAATAATTTATCTCAATTATTAATCAATTTAATAAAAATATATGCATCATGTTAATAGATTATATATATGATTTATCTAATATGTTAATGATATTCCATAGTGGAACTACAAAAATGTATTTTTATTCAATTAAATTGTTTTACTATGATTATGGATCAACATATAGAATAATATTATTTTAAGATTATATAGATAAGAAATAAATTTTATAAGAATTTAGTGCACTGTATAATATAAAAAAATTCTACTTGAGAAATGAATATATTTTTATTATGATAACCCTAAATAATTCTGTAGAATAGAGAACATCTCCTTTCATTTTGGTGGAATTTGATTCATAAATAATTATAAAAATTAAAATATTATATGTATTTTATTAACATTGATATGTCATGGTTGATATTTTTTACAATAATAACCCAACATAGATGACATATATATAATTTTTCAAAATTGTAATGTGTAAGGAATAGTTTTTAAAGATGAAATCATTTAAAGAATAGGAGCTCATGGAATTTTCTATTTGTATCTTCCAAATTTATTTGGACATCCCTAACATAAAAAAATCAATAAATATTGTAGATAATTATAATGATTTTTAAATACAATTTTTTATGGATAAAAATGATTATTTTTAGTTATTATATATATGTTAAATACTTTTATCAATGGATTGTTTGAAATTTAAGTAATATAGATGATCAAAGGGTTATTCTAAATAAAATAAAAATTTAACCTTATACTATGATAAATAATGTATAATTTTAGTTTCTATATTGTTTTTTATTTTAGTGGGTACCATTTAAATTATTAATATTATAATTTAAATTATGTTCATATAAGGTTTTCATTGGGGAAAGCATCAAACTCATCATTGATTTCTCAATTCATACAATGTAATCGGAATGAATCAATTAATTATAATGAATATTTAATACATGATTTACATGTTGAAAATGTTTATATTGAATGAAACATTGGAGTTGGTTCCATGGATAAAAAATAATAATCGTATTAGAATAAAAAGTTTGTCTCATAACATTTTCAATTATGATTATATGTAACAAGGGTAAAATAAATAAATTCACATAATGGGAATTTTTAGGATGATGTAACTGAATTTCAAGAGGCATATTCCCTTGTTTATAGAAATTAATAAGTAGTTATATTTTGTTTAATTAAATCTCAAAAATGACTAAATATCGTTATTTTTATATAACGTAATCCTTCCTCAATGCTAAGCTATATATTTTAGTTTATTTTAAAAAAATTATTTATATATTGTAAAATATTAATGATATGTGTGATTATTTATTACTATTCCATATATGTTAAACAATGTTGAATGAGATCGTTACTAATATATTGTGTCATGATTGAGGTTATAATAATTTGAGGAAATAATACTGAAAAAAAACAAAATAATGAAAAAATTGGGAAATATATCCCTAATTTTATATATAATGATGATATTTTGTATTTTAATAATAAAGAATAATATTTGAAATATTTTTCCACAAATTTTACTCTATTTATAATACCCTTATAGTGAAATATACTTTACTTATCTAGACCTTCATGACACAGCATATCGATCTCAATATTCATTATTTAACATAAATTTTCATTTCTGTTGTTAATAATTTTTTGAGTAGAGTTTATGAGGGTATTCTATACTATGTTTTTAGTTGGTATTGTTTTCTTAATGTATGCGTATATAAATATAGACAATCAAAAAAAATATTAAGATCATTTTTGAGAGTTTCTCTCTTTAATTACATCAATATTTGATATTTCTTATGTTAATCCATTATATTAATGGTATCAATGTTCACATCAACAATCATTCACCATAATAGTTTATTTTATAATATAATTTATCAATGTCACTACTCATTATGGAATAATTTAATGTAGATAGGAATAATTCAACCCTTTTTAATTATGATGAAATTGGATAGGTTCTGTTGATTATAGAATTTCCCTATTAGGTGAAGTGTTTTCATAGTACAATGGTGTGTAACATAGAACATGATGAATATGAAATATGACACTTAGACATTTTCATGGATAATGTATATATTTCAATATAATATATCACATTCCATTATAATTTTTTTTAATTTTTAGGGAAGATAATAATATAAATGAAATGGTAAATATTTTCCTTATATAGGAGACATATCATCTTAAAAGTGAGTAAATGATTTGTTAAATTATTCTAGAAGGAGAAACCAATGATTATTAATTATATAGATTCTATTTTTCTTTGAAGCTATGATATAAATATCTATGTCACATTTTATTATAAAGGGTTCAACAAAAATTAGTTTATATGGATGAAATTATTTTTTTAAATATATAAGGATATATTTTTTAATAAATAAATTATAAAGAAAGCCTTGAAGTTAATGATATTTGATTTTATTAATAATTGGGTAATTATTATTGATTATTATCATTTACTAACTATGAATGCTAAAATTTTATAATAATGATTATATAAATATTTATATCTATATTATATATATGTACTTCTCCTTAATCATTACGTAATATTGAGTTAGTTAAATAAGGAATTTACATTGATGATCTTTTCCGGTTTAGAGTTTTAGAGAATTAGGCCATAACAATTACATATTAACATGAATATTACATATAGACACTACTACTAGATATCCATTTTTTTAAATAAAAATATAAGGCCCTGGCCTTAAACCTTACTTAATATTGAATAAAATGAATAATTCACATTGAGGATCTTTTAAGGTTTAGAGTTTTAGAGAATTAGATCATAAATCATGAATTACATTCCACATTTAAACAAAGTGGTTACATAAAATATAGTATTCGTTTTTTCCATCAACGGAATAATATGTAAAATAAAACATGGATTCTTTCTTGACACTTCCATGACACTTCCATGACACTGTCATCATATCATGCACCTTTCCCTTGACCTGTGATGTTACGTTTGGAATAACCATCATAGTATATTCCCTAAATCTCTTTGGAGAAACCTTAATGTTTAACTCAATCGCATTACCCAAAACATTGGAGATCTATATTGGGCTCACCCACCCATAGTTTATCACGAAACCACCCATCTTCATAATAATTCCCATGAACCATAACATAATCGTATCACATAAAACATGCATAAAGGAAACATAACATTTCCACTTTTCAATCACAAGATATCAATACAACACATTGATATAAAAACATTATGAAAACCATTTTCAATAAAAATATATAATAAAAGTAAATCATGGTATTTATTTTTCATTTAAAAAATGTATGGCTTGTAGAGGAAGCTGAAACTCAAATAATGGTCATGGCGGCAGAGAAGTTGTTGTCGCCACATACGTATGACAAAAACATTCCCTTTTTTCATTTAGTAAAACTCTTCGTATAAAATGATTCTTTTTGGATAAACGTAAAATTCAAAGGGGTTTATACACCATATAAATGTAGGTTGTGTATAAAACAAAATATAACCCAATGAAAGGATATTGAGACGAAGTCCTATACAAAGACGGTATCCTTGGATTAAGGATAAGTCAATTACATAATTATGTGTCACAAATGAATACAGCAAATATAATTGGTTATCAAATGTAAAATAATCAGAGGAAATTCACACATATTCATAGAAAGACATATTCAAGGAGTACAGGTTTATGCCAAAGAATCAAAATTGGGTTAAGAAGATTCCTTGCAAAAATTCGACATCCTAACGGCGTCACTTCAAAATTCAGAAAAAGCATCGATGAGAGATAAAAATGGTATATAATCACTTGGACATTAATTTTACATCAATAAGGGTATAGAAGAACATATCCCAACATAATAGTATGTGAATTAAAAGACATAACAAAAGAAGACTTTTAAAAAAGAGGAGGGTGAAAGGTTCCTTTGCCGACTTTGGTAACTTTCGAAACGTACACCCCATTGAAAAAGAGCCACACAATGAATATGTAAATACCCATAAATGAAATTATATTACACAAAGATTATAATAATTCAAAGTACATACACCACTCAAAGGAAATAGTGTAAAACATATCATAAATGTCACGGGAATAAAAGTGAGATGAAAAATCCCTTACGAAAACTCCGCAGCCCAACTGCGCCACATAAAACATCCAAAATGGATTTATGAGATCAAATAGGTTCTTTAATAATATGAACATAAAAATTATAGTACGACGAATATAAAATTACATCCCCAAACATAAGAAAGATGAGCTTAAAATAAATGACATAAACGAGAGTACCTAAAAAGAAAGAGAGAGTTTGGATCCCTTATGAAAATTCGGCAGCCTAACAGCGCCACTCAAAACATCCAAAATGGATTGATTAAAGAAAATATGGCATCTCATCATATTAACATAAAAATTAAAGTATAAGTAATATAAAATAACATCCCAATCATATGAATGATGAGCTTAAAAGGAATGAGATAAAAGAGTGTACTTAAAAGGAAAGAGAGGGGTAGAATCCCTTACCTCGTGTCCGACACGACTCGATCATTCATTAATCTCCTGAATAATAAAATTTGGTCAATTTATAATTTAGTAAGGACCTAATTTGAATATTATTATTCAGATAATATCACATATTATAATGTTATAATAATTGGTTAATAAAGTGAGTTCATATCAGACGTTTTTGTCGATGTTCGGTACATGAGTAAAAATCGAACTTGTTGGAAAAGAATTTTCCATGTAGTTTTAGTTACATCATATCCATAATAGTATTGATTTTTTAAATATAATATATATCCAGTATATATTCATTTTATAATATTCCATAGCATTTGGAGATAAAAAAATTAAAAGCATCGTTCATGGAGACGGTTGGCCGTACGTACGCATGAACGCTACTTTCATTTTTTGTCATATTAGTGGAATTAAAACAAAATGAGAGATATATATATTATAATTACAGAATTATATCCTTAATTTAGATTTAATATATTACATATATATCCATTATATATATGTACGTATAATAGTTCATAACATTTGGAGATAAGAAATGAAATGTACCGTTCATGGAGACGGTAAGCCATACGTACGCATGAACGCTACTTTCATTTTTTTTGTATTCAATGGAATTAAATAATAATGATATTAAGGTATATTATAATTCCAGTATGATATCATATGTAATACCATTAATTCCATCCTTTATATACCCCACATATGGCATTAACGAATCAAATCACTTTGAGGGGCGGTAGTCCGCACTTCCTAAAATGAAGATATTGTGTTTACCCATAATAGAACCCATAAAGGTATGCCATAAATGAAAAATACATAAGCTTAAGGAAAACATAAACATATTATATATAATAAATAAATATAGATACATCATAATGGCCACCTTTTAAGGTGTTAAAATAATGTTGAAAAATCATCGTTTCGTGAGGCAGTAATACGCCATCCACAGAAACAGTATGTTCCTTAACCATTAGATAGATGTGTGTGAAAGTGTAGCTCTAATAATTCTTATAACAACATCTTGGTATATTTAATATACTAGTGTTTTTACAAAAAAAGGTAATAAAAATAGTTTACAGGTTTGGAGAAGAAAAATAAAATAAAAGAACACAAGGGAAGACATTACCTTTAAATCGGGTAACTCTCTTTGATTTGATCTCAAAGGCTTCCTTGGAATGATTTTATCCCAAATTGAGGCTTCAATGATGAATAGAGGGATTTTTAGATATTAAATGGGCAGAGGTTGACCGAGCCAAAGGCTTGAGAGGTGTGTGTAAGGTGGTAGAGGTGGGGGGCCTTTTATAAGAGGAGAGGATGGACACTCTTGGAAAGTTATAAAATATTACATTATTATAAAATGATTTTCAGATGTAAAAGGTCCCAAAAGGATATATTTCTAGGATAAGGTGATAAGGTTTCAAAATCCATCCATCCAATAGGATTGTGACAAGTGTAAGACTTATATTTCACCCTATCTTCTCATTTTATTTAAATCGTTCAATTTTGATGTAATCACTACATCATCACAGTGTCATAAATAAATTAATTTATTTAATATCTAAAAATTATAAAAAAACTGTCATGATGTAGAAATCGTGTTATATTTCTAATTAATATTTATAGTCAAAAATATGACTTGTATATCCCAATCTAAAAATTGTTTTAGTAAAACAACACGAGTTTGTGACATTTTAATTTTAACTTTAAATAAAAAGGTATTAATGTCATTTTCCAAGAAAAGTGGCTCCATGGGGTCCCCATGTTGAACCATGGATTGTCTTGGTCGTCCATGACTCATCCAATGAGGTCAAGACCTGTGTCTAGGTCATTTAATATTATTAAAACATTATTTTTACCTTAAACTACACTAATTACCTCTAATCGCGATTAAAACTTTGAAGTTATTATTCACCAAAAAATTTATTTTAATCCCATTGAACCACATTTTACTTCTTAATGAAAACCATGTATGTAAGATTTTTTAAATTCAAAACACAGAGGTGGTAAAATTTCATTTAAATGAAAAATTAGTTTTTTAAGTACCACTTAGTGGTTTCACTATTCATCAAAAACTGATGTTTTCCCGAAAAATACCAAAAATTCACCCTAAGCTATATTTGATATTCTGAATTAAAAAATGATTTCAATTTTAAAAAATTTACAAAATATAAGTTACATTAATTAATTTAATAATTAATTCCCGCTGTCAAAGCAAATAGGGTGTTTTTATGAAACAATAAGTATCAAAAGATTGACACTAGTTTAAGTCCAATTTCCAGATGAAATTAATTACAAAGACCACTATTGGGTTATATGGTAAAAATATATTCTAATTTCACTTTAAAACCAATTAAAAAGATAATCTAATCATATAATAAATTATATTAAAAAGAGGTTTTGAATTAAAATACAACATTTTTCACTATTCATTAAAAAATGCACTCTATCGAAAAAATACCAAAAATTTTCACAAAGTAAATTTTAATGTCCCGATTCTAAAGAAGAATTTTATTTTATCAAATATAACACATAAAATTGTCAAAAAGTGGATTTAAAATAGGTTCTTCATCAAAAGGCGGTTAATCGACCTTTTAACGAATATTAGAATGTTTACGCTTAAAATTGGATTCATTCACATTTTTAATCCTCTAACATTTATTGTAAAAAGTAAAAATATTTTACAAACATATATAATAATTTTTTAGTTAGTTTTGTACATTCCCTCCATTACAACGGCTAGGCATTAACTACAATTTCAAATAATATTATTTTATTATAAGAGTGCAACGTAAGATTCCCATGAAACTCGTTGTTGCGTATTGGGTACACCATTGAGTATAGCATCCCCTTTAAAGTTATATTAATATTTTATTCACAAATATGGATAAATGTACAAATTTTATATTCTTTATTTACTTGGGGTGTTACATCCTTCCCCCCTTTTGGGAATTGCGTCCTCTCAATTTTAAAATTGGGATTGGAAACGTCATTGAAAATCCCACATCGGAACAAGAGTCAGTAAAACAATCACTTTAAAATAAAGAAAGAGAAGTACAAAGGTCACCTGAGTCAACCCATACTGGGATTCCATGTAATAAAACATGGATATGGAGGGAAAAATAAAGGGTCATTTTCTAAGGGAGAGTGATACTAAACATGTCTAGGAGAAAGTTAACCATAAGAAAATCACAAACTTCTGATGGGTTAAACGGTATTCGATTCCCCAGTAGGAAAAGTTAACAGAAAACATTTTTGCTTTAAGTTACTCTTTATTAAGGAATTTATTTTTGAAATTAACTAAATCATAATGAAACATACTTACTTGTCACGTAGACTTTCAACTTTTACTAGATTCCTTAATCAAACTCATATTTTCTCCAAAAGACGAGTTTTTAGGAAGACTTGTTCGCATTAAGAGTAATATAATCAACTTCTTGAGAATCACCTAATCCACAAAAGAGAACTATATGTTTCCCATGTCTTTAGACAAAATCCAAAACCAAAATTGTTAGTATGAGATCAGATAAACCACAAAAGTATAATCTTTTATAAAGTGAAAATCTATTCTTAATCTCCAAAATTTGTCCAAAAAAAACCCTAAGTTCAACGAAGACTATTCGATAATCAATTGTCTCTAAAATTATTCAAAGTAAACCAAAATAATATTGAAACCCAAATATTTTAAGGATTTAATCACATAGTCTTCCAAGGTAAAAATTAACTTTTATCTCCAAATAACAAAAGTTTCTCTCAAATTCTCATATTGAAAATTAATTAACCTAATCACATATCCTTCATTATAGGTTAACCATTTCCATAGATATCCCAAAATAAATGTACTCTTGATTCCTAAAATCATCTAACTAAAACGAATTTGTCAAACTAACCAGGGACTTCACGTAGTCCAGTGGTATGCGATAAATACCAGTCGCACATTCGGTGTGGGTTCGATTCCCGTAGCTTTGTCCGACGTGACAGGTTGTCACACGGTCTGCGTGTTGTCCTTTTTCCAAAACTATATAATTCTTAAAACATTCCCCAAAACGAGATAAAATCTTTAAAAATAATCATAACATATTTTAACATCAAGTTTATCTCATGCCTTTCATTTTCCATCATAATATATAAAAACCGATAATTATCTCAAAAGTAAGGATCATATAAACCCTAATGTTACCTTTATAATTATTACCTGAACATCCACATCGATTGGTCATCCCGTACATGATGCACTACAGAACATACCAAGGTACAAGTGGTTGATCATGACTCCTTGATAGTTGGTTTATAACAACCATGAGTTTCCTCATTGAATCCCCCATTTCATCCAGTCTCTTAATCAGAGAACCACCACAGTTTCCTTCAAACCAATTCTCACTTTGGTGCCTGCTAGGTCCATCCATTCACTAAAAATAGAAATGTCAGTGTGAGTATATCAACAAAACCATCATATACTAATGAGGAAGATAAACACTAAGATATACTTACTCATTCACTTTATATAAAACTAGGACTCTCTCTGAAATCCAAACCATTATGGTAATGTCACTTATGCCTAGAGAATACCCTAACCTCTAAAGTTATCTAAACCGACCTCTGATACCAACTATAAGTCCCTGGCCTTAAACCTTACTTAATATTTAATTAAATGAATAATTCACATTGAGGATCTTTTCAGGTTTAAAGTTTTAGAGAATTAGATCCTAAATCATGAATTACATTCCACATTTAAACAAAGTGGTTACATAAAATATAGTATTCGTTTTTTCATCAACGGAAACATATTTAAAATAAAACATGGATTCTTTCTTGACACTTCCATGACACTGTCATCATATCATGCACCATTCCCTTGACCTATGAAAAACATTTCAAAAACATGGGATGAGCATAAAAAGCTCAGTAAGGGATATAATTGTATGAAAAGAAATCATTAGTCCATTTATGAAACCATACTTTACTCATAAAAAATAATCATTTTAACATACCTCATCAAATCATAAATAAATCAAATAAATCATAATGCATAAAGGTAAGTTGAGGAATTCATAACATTCTTACGGAGGGAGTAACCCTCTTGGTTATATTTGTAATACCCATCACAGTATATTCCCTAAATATCTTCAGAGAAACCTTAACGTTTAACTCAATTGCCTTACCCAATGCATTGAAGAGCTATATCAGGCTCACCCACCCTTAGTTTATCACGGAACCACCCGTCTTCATAATAATGCCCACGAACCATAACATAATCGTATCACATAAAACATGCATAAAGGAAACATAACATTTCAACTTTTCAATCAAAAGATTTCAATACCACACATTGATATAAAAACATTATGAAAACCATTTACAATACCAAAATAAAATAAAAGTATAACATGGTATTTTTTTTCATTTAAAAAAATGTATGGCTTGTAGAGGAAGCCGAAACTCAAAGAATGGTCACGACGGCGGAGAAGTCATTGTCTTCGCATACGTACGACAAAAACATTCCCTTTTGTCGTTTAATAAAACTCTTCGTATAAAAATATTCCTTTTGGATAAAGTTAAAAGTAAAATGGGTTTATAAACCGTATAAAATTAGGTTGTGTATAAAACAAAATATTACTCAATGAAAGGAGATTGAGACGAAGTCCCATACAAAGATGGTATCCATGGATTAAGGATAAATCAATTACATAATTATGTGTGACAAATGAATACACCAAATATAAGTGGATATTAACTGTAAAAAAATCAGAGTACATTCACAAATATTCATAGAACGACATATTCAAGGAGTACAAGTTTATCTCAAAGAATAAAAATTGGGTTAAGAAGTTCCCTTGCAAAAATTCGACAGCCTAACGGCGTCACTTCACAATTCATAAAAAGCGTTGATGAGAGATAAAAAGGGTGTCTCATAAATTGGACATAAATAGTACATCAATAAGGATATAGAAGAACATATCCTAACATAATAGTATGTTAATTAAAAGACATAACAAAAGATGTCTTTTAAAAAGAGGAGGGTGAAAGGTTCCCTTACCGACTTGGATAACTTTCGAAACGTACACCCCATTGAAGAAGGGTCATACAACGAATATTTAAATACCCATAAATGAAATTATATTACAAAAAGAGTATAATAGTGGTAATTACATACACCACTCAAAGGAAATTGTGGAAAACATAGCATAAATTTCACGGGAATAAAAGTGAGATGAAAAATCCCTAACGAAAACTCAGCAGCCTAACGACGCCACATAAAACATCCAAAAATGGATTTATGAGATAAAATAATGTATTTAATAATATGAAAATAAAAAGTAAAGTATGAGGAATACAAAATAACATCCCCAAACATAATAAAGATGAGCTTAAAAGAAATGATATAAACGAGAGTACATAAAAAGAAAGAGAGAGGTTTCATCCCTGACGAAAATTCGGCAGCCTAACGGCGCCACTCAAAATATTCAAAATAGATTTATGAGAGAAAATAGGGTCTCTCATCATATGAACATAAAAATTATAGTATGAGTAACATAAAATAACATCCCAATAATAAGAAAGATGAGCTTCAAAGGAATTTCAAAAAAGAGTGTACTTAAAAAGAAAGAGAGGGGTAGAATCCCTTACCTCGTGTCCGACATGACTCGATCGTTCTTTAATCTCATGAATAATAAAATTTGGTCAATTTAGAATTTCCTAAGGACCTACTTTTAATATTATTATTCATTTAATATTACATATTATAATGTTATAATAATTGGTTAATAAGGTGAGTTCATATTAGAGGTTTTTGTCGATGTTCGGTACACGAGTAAAAATAGATCTTGTTGGAAATGAATTTTCCATGTAGTTATAGGTACATCATATCCAGAATATTATTGATGTTTTAAATATCATATATATCCAGTATATATTCATTTTATACTATTACATAGCATTTGGAGATAAAAAAATTAAATGCACCGTTCATGGAGACGGTAGGCCGTACCTACGCATGAACGCTGCTTTCATTTTTTTTGTCATATTAATGGAAATAAAACAAAATGAGAGAGATATATATTATAATTCCAAGAATGATATACTTCATTTAGATTTAATATATTACATATATATCCATTATAAATATGTACTTATAAAAGTACATACCATTTGGAGATAAGAAATTAAATGTACCTTTCATTGAGACGGTAAGTCGTACATACGCATGAACGCTACATTAATTTTTTTATTAAATGGAATAAAATAATAATGATATTAATGTATATTATAATTCCAGTGTGATATCATATGTAATACCATTAATTCCATCCTTTATACGTCCCACATATGGCATTAACGAATCAAATCGCTTTGAGGGGGCGGTAGTCCGCACTTCCTAAAATGAAGATATCACATTTACCCATAATGGAAACCATAAAGGTATTCCATAAATGAAAAATACAGAAATTTAAGGAAAACATAAACATATTATATATCATATATAAATATAGTTACATCTTAATGTCCACCTTTGAAGGTTTTAAAATAATATTGAACAATCGTCGTTTCGTGAGGCAGTAATTCGCCATCCACAGAAACGGTATGTTCTTTAACCAATAGACAGAAATGTGTGAAATTGTAGCTCTAATAATTATTATACCAACATACTAGTATATTTAAGATACTGTTGTTGTTATAAAAAAAGTTAATAAAAATAGTTTAGGGGTTTGGAGAAGAATAAATAAAACAAAAGAACGCACGAGAAGACATTAAGGCTTGAGAGATGTGTGTATGGTGGTAGAGGTGGGGGCCTTTTATAAGAGGAGAGGAGGGGCACTCTTGGAATGTTATAAAATATTACTTTATTATAAAATTCTTTTCGAATTTAAAAGGTCCCAAAAGGAAATATTTAAATTATAAGGTTATAAGGTTTGGAAATACACCCATCCAGTAGGTTTGTGACAAGTTTAAGACATAGATTTCACCCTATCTTCTCATTTTATTTAAATCATTCATTTATGAGGTAATCACTGCAACATCACGGTGTAATAAATAAATAACTTTATCTAAATTCTAAAAATTATAAAAAATATATTATGATGTATGAAATATTTTTATCTTTCAAATGAATATTTATAGTCAAAAATTTGACTTTTATAACCCCATATAAAAATTGTTTTAGTAAAACAACACATGTTTGTGACATTTTAATTTTATATTTAAATTAAAAGGTATTAATGTCATTTTCCAAGAAAAGTGGCTCCATGGGGTCCCCAAGTTGACCCATGGATTTTCTTGGTCGTCCATGACTCATTAAATTAGGGTAGGACATGTGTATATGTCATTTTATATTATTAAAACATTATTTTTACCTTAAACTACACCAATTACCACTAATCGCGATTAAAACATAAAAGTTACTATTCACCAAAAAAATTATTATAATCCCATTGAACCACATTTTACTTCATAATGAAAAACATGTATGTTGGATTTTTGAAATTAAAAACACAGAGGTGGTAAAATTTCATTTAAACGAAAAATCGGTTTTTTAAGTACCACTTAGTGGTTTCACTATTCATCAAAAACTGATGTTTTCCAGAAAAATACCAAAAATTCACCCTAAGCTATATTTGATATTCCGAATTCAAAAATTATTTTTATTTTACAGAATTCAAAACATATAAGTTACATTAATTAATTTAATAATTAATTCCCGCTGTCAGAGAAAATAACGTGTTTTTATGAAATAATAAGTATCAAAAGATTGACACTAGTTTAAGTCCAATTTCAAGATGAAATTAATTCCAACAACCACTATTGGATTAAATGGTAAAAATATATTCTAATTTAGCTTTAAAACCCATTAAAAATATAATCTAATCATATAATAAATTATTTTAAAAATGGGTTTTGAATTAAAATACAACATTTTTGAATATTCATTAAAAAAATGAACACTATTGGAAAAATACAAAAAATTTACACAAAGTAAATTTTGATGTCCCGATTCTAAAGAATAATTCTATTTTGTCAAATATAACACATAAAATTGTTAAAAAGTGGATTTAAAATAGGTTCGTCATCAAAAGGCGGTTAATCTACCTTTTAAAGAATATTAGAATGCTTACTCTTAAAATTGGATTCATTCACAATTTTAATCCTCTAACATTTATTGTAAAAATTAAAAATATTTGACAATAATATATAAACATTTTGTATTTAGTTTTGTTCATTCCCTATATTACAACGGCTAGGAGTTGACTACAATTTAAAATAATATTATTTTATTATTATAGTGGAACGTAAGATTCCCAAGAAACTCGTTGTTGCGTATTGGGTACGCCATCGAGCATAGCGTCCCCTTTAAAGTTATATTAATATTTTATTCAAAAATATGGATAAATTTGAAAATGTCATATTCTTTATTTACCTGGGGTGTTACAAAAAACACATAAAAGGAAACATATCTACATCTATTTTTTAGAAACCATGACTTTTCCTTGATCTCATACTTAAATCTTATCTATCATTAATTCATATAGAAAACTTTTCAATAACATGGAATGAGCATAAAAAGATAATTAAGGTATATAAAATAGGGAACGAAGACACTATCCCATAAATAAATACAAAATAATGAATCCATGCTTTTTAATCATAACAAGCCTTATGAAATCATATGATTTATGAATAACACACAGAAAGCATAAAACATAAAGGTAAATTATGTGATCCATATCATACATACATTTTAGCTATCTCAGATATGTATGGAGTTATGTTGTAATACCCAGCCCAATATATTCCATAAATCTCTTAGGAGAACCATTAACATTGACCTCCAGCATGTAACCCAAGGCATTGAAGTGATATCTCAGGCTCACCCACCCAAGGTTTATCACGGAACCAACAATAAATGTAAAAAATTCCCAAGAACCATAACATATTCATTAAAAACTAACAATCATAAAGGAAAGATAACATTTCCACATTGTAATCGCCAAATATCATTTCAAGATATTGACATAATCAATGCTTTATCAAACCATTTTCAAAACCATTTAAAACATTTAATAAAGAGATTTTTGAATAAAGGTTTACCATACCACTTTGAATATTTTGAAATAAATAACATTTTAAAACATTAATGTAGATATAAATAAATCATAAAAACCATTTTGAAAACATTTACATTAATACGAATTATTTTTATGATTTACTCATTGAAACATTTCAAACAATGTTTTAGTTTAAGAGGCCCTTACCACAGGAAAAAATACCTAATTAAAAATAGTAAAAGAATAACATTAAACAAAACTTATAATGTAATGAGAATATGTATATTCATTATATAATATGTCAAATTGCAGTATATACACCATATGAAAGTGAATTGTTGTATAACAAATAATAGTCCTCAATGTAATGTAAATTGAGACTATGTTCCGTACAAAGATCGTATTCATAGATTATGGATAAATCAATGATATAATAATGTGTGAAAAATTATTATACCCAATAAACTTGGATATTATGTGTAAAACAATTATAGGTCATACAAAATTATTCATAGCATGATATAATTAAAAAGTATGTGTTTAACCCAAATAATGGAAATTAGGTGAAGAAGTTCCCTAACCGATTTTGTAACTTATGAAACATACAACCCCTAAAAGAAAGATTATACAATGAAGTTTTAAATACTAATAAATTAAATACTTTTACACAAGTAATACAATCATGGGTAGTACATATACCACACAAAAGGAAAGAGTGGCACTACAGCATGAATCTCTTGGTAAAATGAAGTGAGATGAAATCCTCTTACCACGATGTAATTATTCGAGTCGTATGAAAAAAATATAATAACCACAAAATTAATCAAACAATACCATTAATATCAAGAGAATCATTATAATATATATAAAATGTATGTGCAAAATACACCACCTGAATGAAATAAGTGGCAAACTATGGAAATCCAATTGAATTAAAAGTGAGATAAGAAACCCTGACCATGTGTCCGACATGTCTTGTATGCTCCTTGTTCATCCTAAATAATATAATTAACTAAATTTATACTTGATTAAAAACATTTTTCATGTTTATTATTCCTTTAATATAACTTATTACCTTGTTATAACAATTGGTTAATTATATGAGTTCGTATTAGTTAATTTTTGATGTTTGGAACTTGAGTCAAAAATGAACTTGTTATAATTACAATTCGTCCATGTGTCAAAAAGTACATTATCTGCAGAATGATATTATTGATTTAGGTAACATATATTTTATATATATCTAGAATATATATATGTATTTATAACATTATATATCATTTGGAGATAAGAAATGAAATGAACCATTTAGGAAGACTACAAACTGTATGTACGCATGAATGTTATATTAATTTTTATTTGATATTTTAATGGAATGAAAAAATAATGAAACATAGTTATATTATAATTACAATATAATAAAATATATAATTTCATTAACTACATCCTTTATACGTCCCATTTATGGTATGAACGAGTCATATCACTTTAAGGGGGCAGTAGTCCACACATCCACAAATGAAATTATCGCGCTTACCTATAATAGAAACAAAAAAGTATGATATAAATGAAATATATTGAATAATAAAGAAAAAATAATCATAATATATATAATATATAAATATAGTTCCATCATAATGGCCCCCATGAGAGGTGGTATGATAGATTTGAACAATCATCGTTTCGTGAGGCAGTAGTTCACCGTTCAGAGAAACAGTATAATCATTACCAATTAGATGGAGGTGTGTGTAAGTGTAGTTATAATATTTTTCATAAGAACATATTAGTATATATATGATACTATTTTTATTATAAACTAATTTAATAAAAAGTGTTTAGGTTTTGGTGATGTAAAATAAACGATTTTTTTAAGAGAAATAACTTCCTTAAAATTTGGTATCTCCCTTTGGTTTGATCCAAAAAGATTACTAGAAGTGCCTTCTGCCAAAGTTAATGGATCTAGGATTATGATAATGATGTCTAAAGGTTAATTGGTTAGAGTTTGGAAGATCAATGGGGATTGAGACTTGAGAGAAATGGGTTATAAGTGATAGATTGTTATAAGGGGGAGGGGGTTCTTTAGGAATGTAAGAAAATATTATTTATTATATAATGATTTTAAGTTTATAAAGGTCCAAAAATAATTAATGTTGAAGATAAAATGACTCATATTCTAAATAAAATAATCATATCTGAATTTAACAGGTTTTGGATATTTTATTAATATTAATATTCTTATTTATCTAATTCATTCTTTAATTAGGTAAACACATCGTCATTATAGGGCAATATATAATTTTATTTGTTTGATTCCTAAAAATTATAAAACAAATAAAATGATTTAAGATATATATTTTATTTCATATGAATATTTATAGTCAAAATCATTACATATATAACACATTATAAAAATTGATTTACTAAAATATATTTTTTATTTCATTTTTGCATCTACATTTTGTTATTTAAAATTACGTGACAATATCACTCTTAAGTAGCACTATAGGGTCCTATAATCTACCTAAGGATGACAATGGTTTACCATGACTCATCCAATAAGGTTCGGACAAGTATTAATGTAATTTTATATTTTTATTATATTTTTTAAACATGAATTACCCTATTTACATATAACCTCGTTAAATAAAAGTTAAAATATTCTGTTCACAAAAAATTATTTAAATATTATTAAACCAAATTTTACATTATAATACCAACCATGTATGTCAGATATTCGAAATTAAATTTATATAAGTTGTAAAATTTCATTTAAATGAAAAAATCATATTTTTAACTACTACATAGTGGTTTCACTATTCATCCAAAATTGACGTTAATTTAGAAAAATATAGAAATTTCAGCCTAATATATATTTGATATTCCAAATTTAATATATATATATATATATATTACATAATTCAAAACATGTAAGTTGAAATTACTAATTTACTATTAATTCCAGCTGTCAAAACAAAAAAGCGTGTTTTTATGAAATATTCAATATCAAAAGATGGACACTTGTTTATGTACAAACTCAAAGTGAAATTAATTACAATGAAAATAATTACATTAAATGGTAAAAATATAATCAACACACACTTTAAAACAAATTAAAATTTTAATCTATCAATACAAATAAATTAGATTAAAAGGTAGATTTTATTTAAAATACATTATTCTTCATTATTCATTAAAAATGAATTTTATTAGAAAAATACCAAAAATTTACTAAATGTAAATTTTGATGTCCCGATTCAAATGAAGAAATATAATTTGTCAAGTATAACATATAAATGTCTAGAAAACTATATTTTATGAGGGTTCTTCATTAAAAGATGGTAAGTCGACCTTTTAAATAATAGTATTGTATTTATGCTTAAAATCACATTAATTATTTTTTAAGCATCTGAAATTTAATAGATAAATTTAATAATATTTAAAAACTTATATAATCATTTTGAAGTTAGTTTTGTTCATTCCCTCAATTACAATTTCTTTGAGTTAACTATAAATTCAAATAATAGTATTATATTATTATTTTTCAGTATAAATCAATGTTTAGTGCATCCTAAGATTTCAAAGAAACATTTTGTTGTGTATCCGGTATACCATCGAACATAGAATCTACTTTAATGTAAAATTAATAATTCCTTTACAAATAATTATAAATTTGAAAATTTCAAATTATTTATTTACCTGGGTTGTTACATCCTTCCCCCCTTTAGGGAATTGCGTCCATGAAATTTCCTTACAAAAAATTGGGCACAGAAACATCGTTAAAAGTCCCACATCGAAAAAGGTCAAAAAAACTATCTCTTTAAAAGAAAAAAATAAAAGATAAAAGGTCTCCCAAGACAACAGATACTAGGATTCCATGAAAACATGTATATGGAGGAGAAAAAAATCATTAATCTCTGATGGAGAGTGATAGAAATCATGATTAAGAAAATGTTAACAACCAAAAAATCAAAAACATGTGATGGGTTAAACAGTCTTTGATTCCCCAGTTGGAAACGTTAACAGAAATCTTTTTGGTTTTATGTTACTTTTCAGTGAGGAAATTATTTACAATCTTAACTGAAAACATAATGAAATATACATACTTATCATGTAAACATTAATACGTTACTAGATTTCTCACAAAAACTCATTTTTTCTACAAACGATGAGTATTCAAACTAACATTTTCACATTAAAAGTGCTATAATTAAATTCTACAGTATCACATAATCCATAAAAGATGAAATGTATATCTCCCCAATCTATAGATATCAACCATAACCAAAATGGTTTGTGATATATCATATAATACCCAAAATGTATAATCCTTTTTAAAAATAAATTATATTCATAATCTCCAAAATTCAACAAACAATGCCCATAGTTAAACAAATACCAATAAATATAAAAATGTCATTAAAATTATTCATTATAATCTAATCTAAGATGGAATTCCATAACTCAAAAGAATTTAATTACACGGCCTTCCATAGTAAATATTATAATTTATCTCTAAATAACATCTATTACTCTTAATGTCTCCTATAGAAGTGTAATTATCATAATAACATATTATCTATGATATGATAATCATTTCCATAAATTACGGAAATATACATAAAATATGAATTCATCAAAAATAAAATTTAAACTATTCCTAAAATGAAATCCCATAGAATTAAATTTTCCATAGGCATATAGTGTTTCCTCAAAAGAGAGAATGTATTATAAAATGATCTTTATCATCTAATAACCAAATCATTTCCCTATACTAAATATATCCATTTGATAAAACATATATTCCCAAAATAATCTTATTCTTTATCCATATATTCATTTTACCAAAATAATAAGTCATATAATCGAGGGACTTCACCTATGCTAATTGTAAGAGATGCTCCCATGTCACCCTTCAGTTATGGGTTTGAATCAGGTGGCCTTGCCGGACTCGCTGGGTTGTCACCCATCATACGGGTTGTCCTTTTTATAAAACAAAAAAATAACAATAACATGTTTTAACAACAATGGTTTTCTTATACATATAATTTTCATCCCACCACATTATGACCTCAACAACTTATATATAAATATTTTTTTATTTCACCTCATATGATAAAATATAACTATTCCCAAGAGAATAAACATCATACCTTGATCATGGTGTCCACAAGGTTTCATTGTCATCTTGTTTACTTAGGTAGATGGTCCATGCATTGCAACAATGATTTAGATATCCTTCAAAATTATTTTCTTCCTTCATCCAAATACACCTTGTACATCACAGGTAATTATGGTATTTTTTGAAAAAAAGTTTCCTAAAATAATCATGTATGACATATAATTCCAAAACATCTGACAAAATGTTATTTTTATAAAAAATTCTGATCGAATTTGAGTTGAAACATTCAAAAAAAGGACCTTTTAAATTACCAAAAGTATGTGTTGAAAGAATATAGTATAAAATAAAATATAAATAGGTTGCGCAATGGTAACCTTCTTCAGCACCTTTTTTAAAAAATAATCATATGCTTCAAAATCTTGTGATAAGGTAAAATATTTGAAAATTCCATATTACTATTATCCATTCATGAAAATTTGTGAATATTGTGAAAATTAGATTTTTCTAAATACAACCCATGATCAACGATGATAATAAGGCACATTGGAGGTGTTTTGTATCTTAAACAACTACTATCATGTGAGTGGTATTCTAAAAAAACATTCAGAATCATCTGAACATGACTTTTCAATAATAATTGCAAGTAAGTAATCTGTTTGATATATGAATGTCCTTTGAGATACTCATACATCCATTGGTAATAGAAATTCCATGATCTGAAAAAGTTTTAAAACAAGGATTTAACTATAATAATATATATATTGACAAACACTATGTTTAACGAAAACTTATAATCCCTAATGTTGTCAAATCTAGCCAATGATACCAACTATAAAGACTCAGCCTTAAACATTACTTTATATTGAGTTAAATAAATAATTTACACTAATGAAATTAATAGATTTTTAGTATTAGAGAATTAGGCCTTAACTATTACATATCAACTTCAATATTTCTTGTATAAACTAATACTCAATATCTATTTTTTTAAATAAAAACACTTAAAAGGAATCATGCATAGTTCAATTTTTTATAATGCATGACTTTTCCTTGATATCATCCATGACACTTATACATCATTATGTCATATGGAAAACATTTCAAAAAAATGGGATGCGAATAAAAATCTATTCAGTTGATATAAAACAAGGAATGAAAACATTATCCCATTAATAAATAGAAAACAAAGACACCATACATTTTAATAATTACATAACATACGAAATCATATGATTTATAAATAACACACAAAAATCATAAATCATAAATGAAACATATGGAATCGATATCATACAGACTTTGTAGCTATCCTAGATATGTAGGTAGTTACTTTGGAATATCCATCACAATATATTCCATATATATATTAGTAGAATCATTAATGTTTTCCTCCTTCATGTTACCCAATGCATTGGAGAGCTCTCTAGGGCTCACCCGCCCTAGGTTTGTCACTGAACCACCCATATTTGTAATAAATTCCCATGAACCATAACATATTCATATTAAATTTATAAGAATAAAGGAAGGATATCATTTCCACATTGCAACCACAACATTTCAATTCATGATATTGATATTATCAATGCTTTATCAAAACATTTTGAAAACCCTTAAAAACATTTAATAAAGAAATTTTTGAATCAATGTGGCGCATACCAATTGGAATATTTTGAATAAATTATCATTTTAAAACATAATGTCCATATATATAAATCGTTAATACCATTTGGAAGACATGTACCTAAATAATGATGATTTTTAGATTAAATGGTTAAATAATTTTAAACAATGTTTTAGATAAAGAGTCCCTTCCCACTTGAAAAAATACATGATTAAAATAAGTTAAAGAATAACATTAAACAATAATTATAATATAATTAGAATATGGATATTCATGATTTAATATGTCAATGCGTTGTATATACACCATATAAAATTGAATTGGTGTATAACAACAAATAAGTCTCAATGGAATGTAAATTGCCACAAAGTCCCTTACAATGATCATATTCACAGATTAAGGTTAAATAAATGATATAATTATGTTTAAAAAATTAATACACCCAATATAAGTGGATATTAAGTGTAAAACAATAAGAGGATATTCAGACATATTCATGGAATGACAAAATTAATATGTATAAGTTTAATCGAATGAAAGATAATTGGGTGAAGAAGTTCCCTTGTCGATTTGGTAAGTTACGAAACATACACCCCATGAAAGAATAATCATAAAATGAAGTTGTTAATACCAATTAATTAAATTATATTAATCTTGGAATATAATCATGGGTAGTGTATACACCACACAAATGGAAATAGTGTCAATACAACATGAATCTCATGAAAATAAGAAGTGAGATGAAATCCCCTTTCCGCATTGTAATCAATCGACTCGTATGACCAAATGTTAATAACCACATAATGAACCACTGAATACCATTAATATAAATAGGATCACTATAATATATATCAAATGGATGTACAAAATACACCACATATAAGAAATAATTGGTTAACAATGGAATTCTCACGGAATTAAAAGTGAGATAAGAAACCCCTTTGCATGTTTCTGACTTGTCTGTATGTTCCTCGTTCTTCCAGAATATTAAACATAAGTTAATTTATAATTGATTAATAAAATTTTTAAAGTAAATTATTAAATTTATATAACTTATTACTTTGATATAACATTTATTTAATTAAGGGAGTTCATATTGGATATTTTACCGATATTCAGAACATGAGTCAAAAATGAATTTGTTATAATTACAATTTCTCCATGTTGTCAAAATTTCATTATCTCCTGAATGATATTAATGATTTAGATATCATATATATAATATATATTTGATATTTCTATATATGTGTGTATTTAAAACATTATATAACATTTGTAGATAAGAAATGAATGTCCCTATTCATGTAGATGGTTAGTCGTACGTACGTATGAACGCTACATTCATTTCTATTTCATATTTTAATGGAATGAAATCATAATAATACATAGTTATATTAAGAATCAATTATAATATCATATATAATTTCATTAACTACATCCTTTATATGTATGAGGTATGGTATGAATGAGTCATATCACACTGAGGGGGTTGTAGTCTACACTTCCTCAAAAGAAAATTGTCTAGTTTACCCATAATGGATACCATAAAGGTATTATATAAATGAAAAATACAAAAGAATAATGAAAAAATAAAAATATTATATATAATATATAAATAAATTTCCATAATAATGTCCACCATGAGAGGTACAAGAGATATTTGAACAATCATCGTTTCGTGAGGTAGTAGTTCATCGTCCACTGAAACAGTACGTTTTTACCCATTAGATGGAGGTGTGTGTAAGTGTCGTTCAAATCATTCAAATAACAACATCCTACTATATTAAGGTTACTAGAGTTGTTATAAAATAAATGAATAAAAATATTTTTGGGGTTGAGGGAGAAAGAGAAAATAAAATAATTTATGATAAACTATTGCCTTTAATTGAGTATCTCCCTTTGGTTTGAACAAAAAGGTTTACATGAAGTGCATTCAGCCTGATTTAATACTTTTAAGAGAAATAGATTTATGTAGGGAGATTAATTGGTAATATGTTTGGTGAGGCGAGGGGCTTGAGAGGTGTTAGGAATGGGCTATAATTGAGGGATTTTTATAAGTGGTAGGAGGGGCTCTTTAGGAATGTGTGAAAATATTGTTTTATTATATAATGAATTTCATTTTCTAAAGGTCCAAAACTAATTAAATTCAAATATATGATCCCTCATATTCTAAATGAAATTATAAAATAATAATTTGATAGGTTTTGGTAATTTTTTTAATATTTATAATCTTATATATTTAATTCATTCAATAATGAGGTAAACACTGCATCACTATTTTGTCATAATTAATTTTATTTATTTGATGTCTAAAAATTATTAAAAACATACCGTGATGTAAGAAATATTTTTATTTTTCAGATGAATAATTATTATCTAAAATATAATGTATATAACCCCATGTAAAAATTAATTTACTAAATGATATTTGTTTATGTCATTTTTGCATTTAATTTTAATATAATGTGTCATGATCACCGTTATCTGGCTCCATGGGGTCCCAATATTGACCCATGGATTCTTATGGTCGGACAAGACACATACAGTTTGGTTTAGAAAAGTGTTATGGTAATTTTATATTTTTATAATATTTGTTTTTTTGAATTTCATAATATACATTAAACAACGGTTAATAAAAGTCAAATGATACTATTCACCAAAAAATATTTTCATCTAATTGAACCAAATTTTACTTACTAATAACATACATGTATGTTTTAATTTCAATATTTAATCTAATTAAGCGGAAAAATTTCATTTAAAAGAAGAAGTCATAATTCTAACTACTACCTAGTGGTTTTACTATTAATCAAAAATTGATTTTTTTAGAAAATTACCAAAAATTCAGCTAAAGCTATATTTCAATTTCCAATTTCAAATTTTTTATATATTTTAAAAAATTAAAGACATATAATTAGGATTAATAAATTTGAAATTAATTCCCATTTTTAAAACAAAAAATGTGTTTTTATGAAATATTAACTATCAAAATATTGAAACTTGTTTATGTTAAAATTCAAAGTGAAATTTATTCCAAGGAATGACATTAGATTAAATGAAAAAAATATAATCCAAATACAATTTATAAGAAATTAAAAAGATAATGGGATTATATAAAAAAATTATATTAAAACTAATATTGGAATTAAAATATATTATTTTCACTATTCTTTAATAAATGAATTTTATCATTGAAATACCAAAAATTCACCCAAAGTAAATTTTGATGTACATATTCTAAAAAAGAACAATAATTTTTCAAATATAACTTATAATAGAGACCAAAAATATATTTAATGAGGGTTATCAAATAAAACGTGGTAAATCTACCTTTTAAAGAATATTAGAGTATTTATTGTTAAAATTGGAATCATTCTTATTTTAAGACTCTATAATTTATTGGATAAATTTAAAAATATTTAAAAATATTTAAAACACATTTATAATGTTTTTTTAGTTATTTCTATTCATTCCTAATATTACATCGGCTATGCGTTAAATACTATTTAAAATAATAATATAATATTATTATTTTTCGGTATAAGTCAATGTTGTGTGCAACATAAGATTTCAAAGAAAAAAGATGTTCTATATTGGGTACGCCATCGAACATAGAATCCTATTTAAAGTAAAATAATTAATTAATTTAAAAATAATAATAAATATGAATATTTCACATTCGTTATTTACTTGGGATGTCCCATTTAGGGTGATTTCGGATCATTGGTTGAATAAATAATTTGGTAATTATTTTTATTTGGAATTTGTAATTAGGAGAAATTTTTATGTTTAATGAAATTATTATTTATTGTATTTAAGATAATTTTTATTAAAATGTGTATTTCTACACGTTTTTTTAAAAAAAATATACTAAAATCAACATTATTATAATTATGGAGTTTTATATAATTCAATTTTTATATTGTGATTAATAATATAAAAAATAATGTCATGAAAAAATATTTGATTGTTGATTTATGCCTATAGTTGTTTAATGTGAAGAGGATATAAATATCCCACAATGATCAAGAAACAATACTGTATTTATTTCATAATAAAAATATAGTTTGAAGGATTAAATTTTTTTTTTCTTGGTAGTGAAGATTAATAACATTTTTGATATGAATAAATATTTTCCATTTGGTATCAAACCATATAAACATCTAATATTTTGAGAGATATTCACTAATAAAATTGTCATGGTTGAAGAAAAAACACTATAGTATACTTCCTAAGGTTTTTGATCTGGGGTTAATAATTTTTTATTATTGAAGAAGGATAAGTTAATTGTTGACTATAACATGTTTGACCCTTCAATACACTTAATGTATACCATCTTTTTATGGTTTCTAGAACCACAGAATGATTAATAACATGGTATCGATTGAGGATGAAAGGAGATGATTGAAATTTTTTGGTTCCCCTTTATTTTAATTTTTTAATTGAAGGAGTATTTTTTATGTTAGTTATTAATGTAAAATAAGAATATTTTACGCTTTACCTTAAAATGTCATTGTTTGTAATGGAATCCATATTTATGTGTTTTTTATGATGTGGGATTTAGTTATTTCACTTGTACTAATAAATTGTGAGACACAACATACTTTTAACCATTAAAAGATGGTTTAGATGTTCTGTGTGATATTAATCTTTAAAATTAAGTTTGATAATATGGATGTTTATATGTTATTTTTTGTTTAAATTATCAATTTATAAATAATTTAAAAAGAAATAGTTAGTGGTCTCTATGGATAAAAAAACTAAATATCAAAGAATAGAATAACTATAATAAATTTTAGAAAGATATAGGGAGAAACAATTAACAAATTATTCAGTATATATTTATTTTAATATAATATTTAATTTAATTATGCATAAAATTAAATTTTAATGGAATACAATGAAAGAAACAAGACTATTTTGGTTATGTTCTAAAATATTGAAATTTATCTTATGTTATAATAGACATATAATTTATTAAAAAATATGATATCTTCATAGAAGAAGAAATAATATGTTGGGTGATCTAAACTAATTTTTTATTCCTTAAATTTATCAATTTAATTGATCAATGTGGGGACTATGAGGATATAGTATATTGACTACAATAAAGAGATTTTATCGATAGAGGAGTTTATTGTTATATAGTATAAAATAATTATTTCATAGTATTGTTAGTATATAATACATTTGAGGATATATTTTGTTATCATTTTTCTAAGGATAAACAATTATCTCTTTAAACATTTTATAATGATCATAAATCATATAGAATTGTATGATATTATTACATCCAAGAACATGTACATATAGATTCTGTGCATAAAATAAAATCCATACATTTTTTCCTCTGATACCCAAAAATGTGACCATATTTGGGGAATAAAAAATATGACACATCAATATGATGTATTGGATAATATGCATTCCAAAGGACCACCTTTGTATAGTGTTTAATAAAAATATTATAATCACTTACATGAAAATTACATTATTTTATGAGATTATTTTTTCTACAACAACAAATTTGTTTATTCCCTTTATGTCTTCACTATCGATGACATGAAACAATTGTCTACATATATTAAATATTATATTTCATTTTAACAAAGAGAAAAATAACTATAAAGAGGATGATATCAAATGTAATGTACGGGTAAACATATGAATTATCAATTGAACATATATATTGAGATAAAAATGAAGATAAGTGTCCGAAAAATAATTTAAATTTCATGATAATTAAAAAATAAAAATTATACAAATAAATAAATGGACCATTAATAATGTGACATATATAATTAATTTAAGGTGGAATGATAAATATTAATTAATAATAATGGTGTCCTTGGTGTTAATAATTATCAAATAAAACATTAAAACTCAAAAACATCAATATATAAATGTTTTGGCATCATGTTATTTTCATTAATTGTGATCTACTATGATATAAATAATTAAAGTCAACTCAAATTAATAAGAAAAAATTACAAGTATTAATCCATAAATCTTCCCTTATAAAAAAAATTCCTATTTTTTTGAAGTTTTATATCTAGCTCAGTAGTCATATAATCTATATCAGTCTCACCAATCATATAAGATATATTGGGTTTCATCATCATCATATGCTATATGAGTCTCACCAGTCATAATATATAATATCAATGTAATAAAAAATAATATAACACTTGGAGTATTTCATTTTCATTATCAATCTTTTAAAAAGACATTCATTCAATTATAGAATGGATTTTCCATAGAAAGGACTTATGTTTCACGATAATCACATAAAAATTTATTCAATAATCTATATAGATAAAGAATATTTTTGTTACAAAAATATTTATATATTAATATATGCAGTGGAATCATTAATCTATATTTACCATGATTGAAATACAAATAATATAAAAAAACAATTTCATTGAATATTGGGGTAGATCCCTGATTCTTTTCAACCCAAATATTTAATATATAAAAAATGATATATATTAATGAATATATATTCATTGAAAATAAAAAATTATTATTGTAAATGATGGTTCAGGGAATATAATTATTATCAATTTAGGAAAATGTAGTCATTCCATATATGGAAAAAACTTTCCATTCAAACGTCCATAAAGAGTGTCAAATTCTGTCACACAGATAATTAATAAAGGATTATTTTTAATCACTATTAATAATAAATCAATATATTATAAAATTTTTAACATAAAATAAATATGTTATTGTTAAAAAATTAATTAAATAGTATCAAAAAATATTTATATGGAAGTTAAATGAGTCTCTCCTGAAAAGGAGAGACAACTTATCATTTTCATAAAAACAATCTTTTCATCCTTATGTGTATCAACGAGTGTATAACAAAATAAATTATTTATACATGATAAATAATCATAAGATAAGAATGGAAATGTTTTTAATGAATATAGTATCATATAATTTCATCTAATAGATCGTTGAGCCTAAACAATAAATTAATAATATTTAATTATAACATAAAATCTATACTACATTGGTAATATTCAAATAAAAAATATCAAATGATATAATTATAAATTGATCAATAAAGCCAGTATATTTCCTGAGGTAATATGTAAAAATTAATTCCTGTGTTTTTACAAAGACTATATAATGAAATCACACTACAAGCCCTCTAATTCTTCATAAAAAATTTGATAGAGGCAAAGAAAACTCCTTTACTGATTATTATGATTTAAGGGAAATGAATTCCTTGTGTTATTTTTCTAAAACATTTAAATTAACATATAATATTATTAAATATATTTTTAAAAAAAATTATATATAATTTTACATATATCCATTCCATACAAAAGACAATGAAGTAATGTTACAACCCAATTAAAGGAAATCTATTTAATAGACCCCTAAACTAAAATCTAGACTCTCTGTGTACAATCATTGAATCATGTATAATATATATTAAATATTTTATTTATCAAGTACATTGTATATGTATTTTAATTTATCATTAATATAATAATTTCTTTTATTTTAATTATGCATTTAATCACAATGAATGTTAAATCCATGTTAGGTGTTTTGGTGGCATCTATTCCATAATTGAAAAATGTTATTATGAGGGTTTTCATGGTAAATAACGTCATTAAACCATCATATATTGAAAATTAATCATAATGTAATTATCAATGTTAACATATATAATACAATATTTTGTCCACCTATGAAAATATTCCATGAATAACAATATACATTGGTTCTCGAGGAGGTACTCAACCCCAAAACTTGTGCGATGTACATTATTTTTGATAGATGGAAAGTAAAATATTTTAATCCCATCATAATTAAAATGATATAAAAATAAATTACCCTCCTTTAATCCATCCTCATAACCTTCCATGAAATGTAATTTTTTAAAATATACTAACATTGATATATGGGGGTTGTTGTCCTTACATACAAAACTATAATGATTTAGTTTTAATGAGAAGAATGGTATGAAAATACAAGACAATTAATTCTTCAACACTCATAATTAATTCATAAATAATATATATATAAATATATACATCAAATATATCATAATATCATTCCACGAAAAACGATGATAAAAAATACATCTCTTGGTAGAGGTAGCTATCTTAAAGAATGAACGATCAATTTTCTCATTCCTGATAGGATGTAAAAAAGATATGAATTCCATTTTTCCATTATCAAAATAACATCACATTATATGGTATATAATAAATTCAATATACTGAAATGTTTATGAAATAATGTAATTTTGTGGATGAATTAGTAAAATGAAAATGTTTCTTAGGGTGGTTAACTCCTGCTTAAAGTACCTCCTATTTATATAACCTGATGGTCCTTTGGGATGTGAAATTATGAAGACATAAAGAACTATAATGTTTATATGAATTTAAAAAATTATGTTTTATAATGTTTGAATAATATAACATTTATTATTTTCATATATATTATGGGAGAGGGTTACCCATTGAATGAAATAATTTATTCTTGTAATATAATATTATTTTATTGTTAATGTGTCCCAAAATTGATATATTTACATTATTGGGTGTTTATATGTATAGATAATCTAATCTTATAAAAGCCATCATGTTAATGATATTTTTTCAAACTTATCTAACATTTATTATCTAAACCAGAAACATTATGATTTTTAGATGAATTTTCTTTTACTAAATTTATTACATTATCAAAATATGTTATCCAAAAAAATTATTATATGAAATTAATTTCCTTAATAATTATACAATACACATATAAAAATATTATTTCAGATAATATTAATTGAACAATAAAATTATATTATTCACATTTCTCAATTATCAATTATGAATGTATTACTGAATATTTAGTATTCTATATAGATGAATAATAATTTACTCCAAAAAATTGCAATAACATATATTTTATTTGTTTTTATAATCGAATATTATTAAAAATAAAAAATGTTAATACTAATAAAATTTTTATATGATAAATTGTGAAATGAGGATAATTATATCATATTTGTTTCCAAATAGTAGATAATAAATTATATAAAATAATAATATCTGTATTATACTATTGTTTCAATAAGATGTTATGTTTTTGTATTGTAATTGACTCTCGAATCCTACAATTTTCCCCATAAAAACATTAGGCCAATAATTTTTCATAATACCATCCCCTAAAAATATCCTTTGTTCATCATAAATTTATAGTGGGGATTGCATTTTGATCATATATCTCATGATTTCTCAAATATACAGCTACTGGTATATTTATTCAATTTTGCAACACATACACTCGAGTATCAATATTATGTATTGTTTTTATACAACATGACATTCAAGGCTAAAAATAACTCATTAAGTGTTTAGTATTTTTGTTAAGTTTTGTATATATATAATAAATAAATATATATATATGTGGAATACATCATGAAATATCAACTCATAGGGTTGAATTAAAAATATTAATCAATAGTTCTTATTCATTCAAAAATATATAATGTTTAGTTGTCGTATAGAAATAAATTTTCATTATTTCCAAACCTCAAAACTACGTTCAATTAATATATATATTTGAAAAGATGATCCCCCACATGTTTAATTATTTATTTAAAATTTGGTTCTTTAATTATATATATATAATTAAATATATGTATATATATATGGATTTATACATTGATTTGGTAGAGTGTATCATTATTGTGGATGACAGAATAAATATATATTTAAAATATGAATATATTAAATTGAATGGGTGTACATCAATTCTGTTTAAATGGGATTCCCATTTTCAATACCTTAGGTGGGATATCTGAGATCAAATTTCATTCTAGGACATGAGTATTTACATATTTTTGACTAATGGGTTGTATATATTGGACGTTCCATGGAAGGTTTTCATTAGTAGGCGTGTTTAATAAAAAATATTTTTAATTTATTTGATTAAAATCAATTAACTATCCAAATTTACTCTTAATAAATAAAAATTATGGAAAATATCAAGGCATATCCAAAAATATATTAGAAATTAGAGAGTATGGAGTCATTAATTATTGGTGGATCAGTATCATATAAATGAATAGATTGGATCGATGTGGTTCGAGAAGAAGGTTGTAAACACAAGGTATTTAATATATTATTTCTTCCATGATATAACACATGATAACATAGGTATTAATCACTATCCATGATCACATTAGGCAACAATGATAATCACGATTTTTATTATTCATTCCTCCACTATAATTAACCTTCTACTATGTTGGTATAAATGGTCATTGTAAGAGCCCAAGGATTTAAAAATAAATTTATTATTGAATGAATAAAACACAAAGTCTCTACAAAAAAATCATTGTCATAAACGAGCCAAAAACAATAATTTTTCCACTTTTGATATTAGAATTTTGAGAATCTGACACACACAGTTTCATTCAGGGTGATTATTATAAACTAACTAAAGAAACATAATTTTTTGTGAATCATAATATACCTTTACTAATAGTAACATGAATTTTAATATACCAATATTAATTTTATTATGTCCCTTATGAATAGTGATGTACCCATATTAATAGTAACCTCACCAATGTAATTCATAATATAATTTAGGCACCTTATAAATGAGTGTGAATATTTAAAAAATTAATAATTAAGTGATGGTATATTTATGAACAATAAATAATTATTTACAATTTAATAATTAATATATCAATATTAATGATAACTGATTTTCAAAAAATTTATTCATGAATCAATATTTTTTTTATTTGACTATAATAAAAAATTATGAGACCTGAGTAAATTTCTCGATGTGTCATAAATTCAGTTATAATATTTAAATTTATATTTTTTGAGTAAATGATTATTTTAATTAAAATTTAATTTCTCATATTCATAATATTATTTTGATGAAATGGTGTTCATATTTGGTTTATACATGTCTAAATATGGTTTGGATGTTTTTCGGAAATTTTTACGAAATTTTTTAACTTTTGATGAATAGTAAAAACATATATTTTTTTATAAAAAAATTTCATTTTTCGTGTCATCATCATGAAATTTTTATGATATTGAAATTTATTTAAAATATTTTATAAATAAATAATTATATTACATGTGGAATATTGTACATAATTAATTTTGAACCTGAAAATTATATTTTATTCATGACGAATATAAAAAATCATTTTCAATGTCGATGCAGTACCTTTGCAGCACTGGCAAAGAAAAAATTTATAATTTATATATTATAAATGAGTGTTAAAAATTTAAATCATGATTCATTTTTTAGTTTTTATGTATTATTTATTTCATTAATTTTTAATTTCAATTTTTTTTGTTATATAAAATAGTATTATCCAAATGTTTGCGCAATGCTTGTATATAGAAAAAATAGACAATGTAACATCATTAATAATGTGTCTTGTTTTTTATAAGAGTCAATATAAATAATGAATAAATTGAAGATTTTATTCTGAAGATAATTTCATTATATTTATGATAATATATTATTTTTCATTTTTGTATAAGATATTTTTTACATTAATGATTATGCAAAGCCGATGAAATTCTCAAGAAATCATAAGAGAATGAAATAAAATATTTTTAATTACATTTATAATAATTATAAACAGAAAAATATTTTGGATAAAACATTTTATATAATGAATTTATGAAGATTATTAATTTTTCATTTGTTTTGAGAAATTTTGAACCAACATGATTTAATTTAAATCCTTGATAATATTTTCTTTCAAAAGGAAGTCAACTTGTCACATTGTAGGATTAAATTTAACAGTATTGATGTATGAGATTTTAAGGGGTTATATTATAAAAAAAAGGTAATTGGAATGATAATAAAATTATCTATCTAATGGAATCTTATTTTTAATTTTTAGACAGAAAATAAATACCATATTGTTTCACAATGATGATGAAGTATTAATTTAATTAATGAATTAATCAAATAAATGATATTAAAAATATTAAAATAAATATAATTTTATATTTTTAAGATATTTTATGGATTAACTATATGAATATGCCATTAAATTGATATAAGATAATATTTTATTATATTTTAAACGTTTTTTATGTTTCTTAAGTCATATATATGTATTTTTTTTACCTAATAATTTTTCTATTTGATTAAAATATATTATTAAATTATTTAAAAATCCCATAATTATTGAAAAAGTCCAAAAATGAAAATATTACATCGAAAATGTATTGCACCATTATTTTTAGGAGTTTTTTGGAGTCTTAAACCCTATAATATATTTATTATATTTTTATAATTGTTTCGATTCCTAATTTACCCCTCACCTAACATATAAAAGGTGGATTTTTCTTTTATAAATTACATAACCATAAAACTCATTGTTCTTACATAAATTACCATCCTCCTAATCCCTATACGAATTATAGGGCTTCTTGTCTCAAAAAAAATACCACATCCAAGAGACATAATGTGGTTTCAAAATAGAAATATTTAATATGTGTGATTTATTTTTATTCTCTTTTAAATTCATTATCACTTATACATTATCCCTGCCATATTCAAGAACTATGGGTCTTCAATTGTCCATTCCTACCTAGAAGACTTGTCATGAATCCTTTCTAATTTTTTAATTAATGATTTATATATTTGTTTCATATTTTTTAATTTTCTACAACCCATACCCACTCATAATATAAACCATTAATACAAAACAATTTATCATGGAAAAAACCACCATGTTAATCAAATAAATTAAAATTAACATTTATGTAATGATTCATCCCCATGGTATATAAAAAAAATCATTATAATTTCATTTCTATTTATATAATTTCAATAATGATATATATTAATAGTTCATGATGTTTAACCATATTTAAAATTATTATCCAATCAGAAATACATGTAAAATGATCATGAAATCGAAAGAACAAAATGCTTCCAAAAAATTAAAAATGAACCTCTTAAACCCATAAAAATCCACATTAATGAACCAAATAAGTTTTAAATAAACAAATTAAATATATATCAGGTTATGGTATTATTAATAAATAATTATAAATTTTATTAATCTTGTCAGAAAGAACAATCAAAGAACACATTCATTCATATGGTAAGGGTTTCCACATTGGACTTCCATTTTTGTGAGATATTACAAATTCAAAACTATAACATGTGTATGGTGTATGAAAACATCCCATTTAGGATTCATATCAAGACAATCACTATTTTCATAATATTTAATTTATCATTTGATGATTGTGAATTTTGGGTAATATGATTCATTGAATACAGAGTAGTAAATATTTTCTACCTAAACCTCCATTTCAATTCATGGTGCCATAATTCCCTATTCAACTCAATTAAATTATAATGTATTGTTGTAAACTCTTAATAAATATTGTGTTAGTTTTAAATATATGTTTACCAATAAGAATACTTATATATTTAATGGGTAGGTACCTGTTTTAGTTGAATCTTAAAAATATTATTTCAAATTGCAAGCCCATTTCAAGGAACATATCGAATTCATTCCTATTTTGAAGTTCATTATATAATCTGTTTTATGGCATATTTATCTTTTCTAAAACATATCACTATAAAATGAAAAATATAATTTGGTTAATTTCTGCTTTTACGAAATCAATCATGCCTTTCTGTTTAAAATCTTTTAATATTATCCATAAATAGCACAAAAATGTTATATTACTAAAGTATCATTAAAAAATATTTTTAAATGATTTCACCTCAATATGAATTTATTTGAGACTAAAATTTAATTACAATTATCTTCCATTATTTTTATGGTATATACATCTTTAAAATCTTATTGCATGACAAATAGATATGATTTTCGAAAACAAAATATCTTCTTTCCAACGTAAAAAAAGATTTTTCTCATATAACATTAACTTTTATGATATATATTCTTTGTTCACCACTTATTTATTACATTTGGATTATTTAATTATATTTGATACATCATATAAAGTTTTTATTTATTCTCATGATCTTCTTACGAGATTATGATTTGAATCTTGGAAGGTGGAATAAGACACTTTGTAATATTTATGTATTATTTCCTCAAGGATTTTTCAATGGTCTTATTAAATATTATCTTCATATGTGTAAAAATCATATATTGAATATTTTACATCATTTATATTTATCTCTTATGATATCATCCTATATTTTTTATTGAAGGTTTTATTATAACTTTTACAGTGGATGTCCCATCTTAAAATCATTCCCCCATTTACTTTGAATGGTTAGTGATTATGCTTAATGTTCGAGGAATGATATTTACATTTCATATATTAGTTTCAATATGATTTATTTTTTTATATCTATCCCCGTTCGTATGAGTAATTCATTCGACATAGTAAGTGTTGTTTGGGACCCATTAAATCCCCTTAGTGCATCAGTAGGTCTCATAAGATAAACTACGGTAATGAATCTTGGGCTTAATAAAATGATTAATTATGGTCGTGGAAAGAGGACTTGAAAGAATGGTTATAACATCCAAATTTATACATTCCCTCATAATGAAAATAGTATTTATAAATCATGTTGTTATTAGACTATTAGAGAAACTATGATTATGTTTTATTATGGAATTGTTTATTTATCTCTTATGACTACCATATGATTTTCACGATTATTATTTTAATGGAATGTGGGTCTTGTTATTCACCTTTCCACATGTTTATGTTTATTATATCTAAGTATGTATTTCATACCCTTATTCAGAATTAGAGCTCACCCCATTCTGATGTTTCTTCTTTACATGACATGAGGAAGTTCACAATGAATGACCTGCATGGATAAACATATAGTTATGGATGTTCCCAAAAAAACATATATGTTTTATTTCATTCCAATTTGTAATGTATAACCTAAAAATATATCTGGATTTCCAAAACTACTAAACTAATTATTTCTTTGGGATTGTAATTCTTATAATCATGCCAATGTATTAAAATAATACTCGATCTCTAGGCTTCTAGAGTTTGAGAATTATTTTTAGTATAAGAGGATGTTAAATATAAAACATGGAAGCTATACTAGGTAACAAAAACCAATGATAGAATTAACGATAAACAAACAATAACATCCTAGTATTTTTGTAAGGAGTAGTTTTTTGGATATTCCTAGAAATAAATCATTATCTGGATACTTCACGTAGACATGGTTCAGGCCAAAATATAAATAGGAGTAACAAATCTGACAAGGTGTTTCGGACTTGACTTGTGGTAATAGGGTATATCAGAATAGGCCTTACTGCGCACTTGGTTTTACACGCCTAGGGTATATTCTTAGGATAATTCACATTTTTTTTCTTACATACTGTTATATTTGATTTAATATTCAACTATAACCAAATTATATTGTTCTAGGATTTAATATTCATAAATTAATTATATTTTCTTTATATTTTTAAAATTAATAGAATGTTCATAAATTTATAAGCTTATATAGAATATGTAATTCATTAGTAATGGCTCTGAATAGAATGAATTATTACAGCCCCTTTGTATGTGATGCATATAGTAAAAAGGATCATATCTCTCATGGTAATACATAATTCCAAAGGATGATAGTGTCCCATGTTTTCTCATCGTATAAATAATGACTATAATGTGTTAACAAGTTAGGTAAATAATTTTCTTTGTCCAATAGATTTTAAGGGAAGAAAAAGATGACGAGGATGGTAACGAAAAATATCAATAAATGAAAGAATCGAAAAAGGAGGGTTTTCCCACATGTGATAGCTATAGAAAGAATCACCATGGTCAATTAATGAAGGGAATGAGATACTCTTATATTTTTGGAGAAAAAGGAATCCAATTTCGTGATTGTGTGGTGAATAAAAGGTTTCCAACAAACTACACTTCAAATGTAAGGAGATGTGACCCTATGAAAATCGTCGTCCCAATAATCAAAGTAATATGCCCCAAATGATGTTAATAGATAATGATCAAGTTATCAAACTACTTTAGATTACATGGATTTATTAATATTACACATTAGGAAACATATTATATGAATATTATATCAAAAATGAATGTGTTATGAGAATTATTGAATATACGAGGATTATACTGCAGAATTATTTTATTAAGTTATGTCGATCGTATGATTAATGTTACCAATGATAATTGACTCAATAGAAAGTTAATATCATGGGAAATAATATGGTTTAGTGAAAGTCATCCCTAAATGTATTCTTGAGGATTAGAATAATGATGAATAAATTATTTATTTGGATAAGTACTAACTACCTGAAAAAATGATTATTGACATATATATAAGTTCTTTATGCTATAAATAATGTAGTTTAAAACGTTTTTGGATATAATGAATATAAAAAATTACATTTCTATAGATGAATGAAATTTTGAATAAGGATTTATGTTATTTTGATTCATTAACATATTTCAATATGACGCATTATGATGATATTACCATGTTTCTAATTTGAAAATTTCGGTATGCTTCATGTAAATAAAAGTAATATGTTGTAGTAGATGCCTTGTGTAGGATATATCCTGGATTCCGAAAACAATTAGGATTTCCTAGGACCGTATATACATGGATCAAGCAATGATGGATATCGGAATGATTCTTAAGAGATTGATAATGACCATATGGAAAGTTAAACCATTCATGAAATGGTTTAGGTTGATCATTATGTTAGGATTTCGAGTATAATGTCAACATATGATGCAACTTGGGGTAAGATATGAAATATATATATTTAAAGAAACAATTAAAGGATAATATTATTCATGAATTACAAACGTATATTTATAATCTTATATTGTGGAATAATTCCTCAACTCTAGAAAAGAGTCTTAAAAAAATGTGGTCCTATTGTAATTTTTTCATAAAAGTAGTTTATGGTTTTGTGGTAATGAAAGATCATCTCAGCGTGTTCTCTATCTCATTCCATGAGAACATAATGGATTGATTATTAATATGTTACTATATAATCCAATTTAAATGCACAATTTTTTATTAACGGATGCATATTTGTTTCCATTTTATTAAGAGAATATTTTAACTATATGAGGATTTTCCGTAAGGGAATTTTCATGTATCAACCATTAAGATTCAAAATTAAATTTCAAAATTTCAATATTGATTTTTCTGTAAGGAGGGGACAATGTAACACCCCATGTATTTAAAAATAAGTTTAATATTGAATTCATAATGTGTTAACCATTACAAAAAAAACATTTTTATAACCAAGACACTAAACATAATTTTTCAACTTTTGTTATTTTAATTTTGAAAATCTTACAATAACAATTGTGTTCTAGGTAATTTTTGGAGTTTAATAGAACAAACATAATTTTTCTCGAATAGTAATATACCCTTATGAATGGTTACATGAATAGTAATGTAAAATTATTACTGTTAACATAACCGTTATGAATAGTAATGAACCCTTTTGAATATTCACTTGACCCTTATAAATAGTAATATACCCTTATGAATAGAAACTTGAATATTTATGGACCATTCTGAATATTAGCATGTCACTTAGGAAAAATAATGTACCCTTACAATTAGTAACCTCGATAATGTATGTAAATATAAAATTTAGCCAAATTATAAATGATAGTGCATATATTAATAATTAATAATTATGTGTTGGTATTTTTAGGAGTAATAAATAATGACTTATAATTTATTTAATAATGTTTTAATTTAAAATATAATTCATTTTCATAAAACATATAAATGAATCAATATATTATTTTCCTATGATTATAAGTAAATTTTATGAGACCCCAGTTAATTTTTAGAAGTTTCATATAATCAGTTATTATATTAAAATTTGTATTATTCAAGTAAATAATTATTTTAATTAAAAATGAAATTACTCATATTTGTCAAATTATTTTTTAAAAATAAATCATATTTGGACTCTGCTCGCTGAAAAATGTTTTGGGTGAAATTTTTATATTTTTATACAATATTTTAATTTTAATTGATTATTAAAAAATACATGTTTTTAATAAAATATGTCATTTGTCGTGAAATCATCATGAAATAATTATGATATAAAAATTTATTTAAAAAATTATATAAATAAATAATTATATTACATGTGGAATATTTTACTGAATTAATTTTGAACATGAAATGTTTTTTTCACGATGAGTGTTTAAATAATTGTCAATGTCGACATTGTGCTTGCAAAGTGCTGATAATGTAAAAAATTGTAATTTATATATAATAGTCAAGTGTTATAAATTGCAATGTTGAGTTATTTATTAATTACTATGTTTCATTTATCACGTTTATTTTTAATTTATAATTTTAGTTATATATAACTTGAGTATTATCCAAATTTTTGTACAATTATTTATAGGGTAATTAAAAGAAAAAAAACATAGTTCAAAAGTTGTCTAGTTTTGTGTAAGACTGAATATACATAAATAATAACTTCATAATTCATTTTTCAACCTAATTAATTTTTATTTAAGATATTACATTATTTTAAAACTTTATTTTATAAATAAATAACATTAATGATTATGAATAGTCGCTGTAGAACTCTTGAATGCATAAGATAAATAAGTAAAATTTTTTATTTAAAATTATTGAACTTAATAAATGACCAATATTTTGGATAAAACATTTTTTAAAATCAATTAAAAACTATTATCATGGTTTTATTCAAATTTTAGACATTTTGGACCCACATGATTCTCTTGAAATCCTTTATAATATTTTATTTCAAAAGGTAGTCAAGTTGTCACATTATAGTTTTTAATATAAAAATATTATTATATATGATTTTATAGAGGATTTATTAAAAATTATTATTATTTGGAAATATTTTAAAATTATATTTCTGATGGATTTTTTTAATATTTAACACAAAAAAATAAATACCATAATGTCTTACACAAATATGATGAAGTATTAATTTAATTAATGAATGAATAAAGTATGATATTATAAATAATAGAAAAAATAAAATATTATATTTTTAAGCTAATTAAAGGATTTCAAAGATTAATATTACATTTATTTGATATAATATATAATATTATTGGATTTTTAAATGATTTTTTGATGTGTTTACAGTCATAGATATGTAGTTTTTATCGTGAAAAAATTGTATTCTATGAATAAATTTTTTTATTAAAATTTTAAAATATCTCATAACTATTTCATAGGGCCAAAAATGATATGACTACTTTGAAATTTTTCTCAAGTTTTACTTTATGGACTTTTGGAGTATTAATCACTATCATATATTTATTATATTTTTATAATATTCTTTATTCTTAAATTACCCCTCACCTCACATATAAAAGGAGGTCCCTTCCTTCACTAATTTAATAACCACAATATTTATTGTTCAACCAACCACTACATAATTTTTTCCAACTCATCACTTTAAAAATGATTGTGATATCAGTCTCACAAAAAATAACACATTTAGGATCCTTATGGTTGTTTCAAAGGATAATTATTCAAGAGGTTTGCCTTCTTCATCATCTCATCTAAATTTTGTCTCACTTATAATATATCCCTCCATATTATCGAATTTTTCATTAAAACTCCAGAACCATATATTGATTGTAATGTTTTTAATAAATGTATATTAAAAAATTTATATTGTTTTCCCTCCTTTTATATTATAAATTAGTACGTCATCTAATATGTTCTAATTTACCACATTCATGGATAACAGGTCTTCAATTTTTCATTACCATCTTCAAGACTGGACCTGAAAACCTTATATTAGTTGAAATATAGCGAAATATAAGTATTTTTTATTATATAATGTCATATTATCCTTACAAACTAATAATTTAAAATAATAATACACAACAAATTTATCATACACAGAACTGCTAGGTTATCCAAGCATTTATCATTAAGCTTTATCTATTGATTCATCCTCATGGTATCTAAAAAAATTCCCCGAATGATCATTTATATCTCTGAAATTTATCAAATAATATATATAAGAAATTATGTATGTATAACCACATTTCAAATGAAATTAAATTACTACATACTAGTAAACGAATCATGAATCCCAATAGAGAAAATGTTTCCAAAATAATAAAATTGAACCTCTTAAACCCATCAAAAAGGCCATGAATCAACCTAATATGATTAGAATAAATCAATTAAATTTTTATGAGGTTATAGAATTATTAATTAATGATGATGAATTTTATTATTCAGGTCATTAAGATCAATCAAGGAACATATTTGATCATATGGTAAGGGATTCATCATCTCACTTCTATATTTTTGAGATATTTCATATTCACTACAATTAGTTTTGGGTTGTTTATACATATATCCCATTTGAAGTTTGGTATAATTAATATATTAATTTTAATGAAATTAAATGTATCATTTTATGATTATTTATTTTGGGCATACGATTCAATTCATTACAAATTTATAAGTCTTCTATACCCGAACCTCCATTTTCATTTGTGTTTCTCTTATTCTATGGACACCACAATTAAATTATAATTTATTCTTATGTACTCCTATTAAATATATTGTGAATTTTAAATATATTTATACAAATTCTAGTCCTTCTTTTTTTACGGGGAAATATATTTTATAAAAGAATCTATCAAAAATTCTTATGAAATGGAAGCCCAATTCAATGAACATCTCAAATTCTTACCTATTTTGAAGTTCATTATTTCATATGTTTTATTCTCTATTTATCTTTATAAAATACAAAATTTTATCATGAAAACTGTATTTTGTTTAATTTAAATATTCAAAATGAAAATATGCCATTGGTTTTTAAAATCCTTTTATATTCTCATCAAACCGCACTAAATTGTTTTATTACTACAATTTCATTAAAAAAACTTTTTAAATGACTACACATAAACAAGACATTGTTAAGACTAAAATAAAATTTCAAATAACCTACATTTTATTTTTTTGGATTTTCATGTTTTTAATCTGATTTCCTGACAAATAGAAATGTTTTTCCAAAAGAACTCATCATTCCAATGTAAAAAAGGTTTTTTTTCATCCAACTTTAAATTTTATGATATATGGTCCTTGTTCACCACATATTTCATTAATTTGGTGTATTTATTACATTTTTTTATATAATATCAAGAGTCTAGTTATTATCATAATATTCGAATGGATTATTATTTGATTTTTTGAAGGTAGTATGGGACACTTTGAAATGGTTAATGAATATTTCCTCATGGATTTTTCAATGCCCCCACGTAAAAGTATATTCATATATGTAAACATCTTGTCTTGAATCATGTACATCATTGTTTTTTATCTCTAATTATATAATACACCATTTCTTATTGACTATTTTATGATTAGTTTGGTAATGGATGTGTTGTCTTAAAACCATTCACCAATTTACTATGAATAGTTTGTGTTTATGCTTAAGGTTCATGAAATGTTTTTTACATTTCATATATTATATAAAATATGAATTTATGTGTCGTTTATTTTTATCCCCATTAATATGATAAATTCATCGGTCATAGTAAATGTCGATTTTGGACCTTTATAGCCCCTCGATGCATCATTACGTCTCAGGAGACAAAACCCGGTCTTGGAAAAACACCTTGAAAATGATTATTCAGGGTCATAGAATTATTCCTTTATGGTATGGTAATGATATCATAATTTTTGAATTCCCTAATTATGAAAATTGTATTGATAGTTCATGTGGTTATTCGACTAATAAAATTACATTGATTATGTTTTCTAATGATATTATTTATTCAGGTCTTATTCCAGCCATATTATGTTGAATATTTTTTTAAAGTCATGTGTTTTTAGTTATTCAAAAAGCCTCATATTTATGTTTATGAAAAATTATGTTCTCTTGATTACCCTTAATAATAAGTTTTGATCATCCCTTTTTTTATGATTAATTTTATATAGACAATTATATGTTTATTATGACTAATTTATTAGGATAAACATAGAGTTTTGAATGTACCAAATAAAACATATATGTCATACTTCATTTGAAGTTGTAAAATGGTAAGAATGTATGTATCTAGACATCCTAAACTACTAAACTACTATATATTTAGGTATTTGATTCCTTGTAATCATTATAATGTGTTAAAATAATTTACCATCTCTAGGTTTCTCAGTTTGGTGTGTTACAGTCATGGTTGGACATTTCCATGAAGGGTTTGTGCTGGAATAAACCCCTATATTTGGTATTATTTCAAAAATGATGAATATATTGATAGTTTTCATATGGATTAATTTTATATTCTAGAATCATGTTATTATTCATGGATATGGGATACAGAGAGGTGAAGGGATATGGAATGTTCTATGAGATGTATAACATAGTCCTACTTTAGTGATTGAATTCTAGTATCAGGACACCAAAGTCTCTAATAAATTTCCATAGATTCTTCTATTCAATATATAGTGGTAATTTGGAATGATTCATAGGGATAAAGATGAACTGTAATCCATAAAAAGAATGTATTTTTGTGTCAAAAAATAGGGTAATACAACATGTAGTTCAAAAGATAACCTACAATGTACCAGTATGACTGTGGTGGTTATGGATTCAAGTGGAGATAAGTATAGCACACCATGTGTACACACAACACATTATGTGAACATTTTCTATATTTTAAACATGTACAATATGAGTGCATTAGAACCAATGCATCAAGACACATGGGCATAACCATATTATATTGGCATAACCAGGCTCTCAGACATGGCCAGGATACCAAGATATGCCAAAAACATATGTGTGGGATAATGTACAAGGTCACATGCTAGAATAAAACATGTTGTACCCAGGTGGATAATTCCAGGATTTTACCATATATATACAACATGTAGTGGGACATGGATATACCAGACCTTTCTAATGGAGAACGTGAATATGTGATGATCTATGGTAACACATTATGTGGCCCCATGTACATGTTATATACTTATACACATAACAATGACAATGACTATCCATTTCATTAGGACAGGAATATTAGTCCATTAGTATCATGTCCTGATTATTTTTTCACATGGTACATATAGGTATCAATCACTATGAAATTAAAAATATCCTGTGAGAAATTATAAGTGTTGTTTTTTTGTTGAGATGGTTGACGATGCTCGTGATCAAGGAAGGATCCTCAAATTGATTCTTTCCTAAGTATTTCATTATCATTGTAGATAATATGTCCACCATATTTATAATATATGTATATTACACGCCCACATACCATAATATTGTGCACTACCACTCTCTACATATCAGTACCCATCATCTTTGAGCTCTAGTTGTGATTGGGTCCTCCAGATGGGATGTGGATCGCATGGATATACTGTGAAATGGCTAGGGAAATGTCCCAAAAAACATATTCTTATGATGTTTTTCATAGTGATGGGAATCAATGATGGACATTTTAAACTAACGGTAAACTCTTTATTATTATTAAAATTATGGAAATATTGATCCCATTGATATGTTTTTAGGGTATCCATATACAAAAAACTGTTCGGTTTTTGTTTCAAACATTATATGGGTATAAATGAACTAATTTGTATCAATTCATTTCTCCCATTATGGTTTATTTGGTTTTCTACAAGATGTTTATATACTCACAGATATATTTTTATCTCACACACATATCATTTCTTATGAATAAGAGAGTTAAATCAGTGTTGACATTGGTGGATCTTAGTGACACATGAGTGCATTGACCATTTCCAATGGTCAGATATGGAGATTAGAATACATGAACACTTCATTTTTTAAATCCAATTTTTTAATTATAGGACTCTATTTCTCTTTTGGTTTATAATTTGAAAGTTATTATTGATTTATACTTTATTACATGGATGTGTTTCCAAGAGTTTTTTTCCTGAAAGGCTATAATCTAGATGTTTTAGTCATCACAATTTCCCTTTCTTCAATTTCATGGATATAAATTGGGGCATGGTTATAGGTACATTATGAAAAGGCCACGATATTTATAAATTCATTCTCAATAATTATTTCTAAACCCCTATATTATTAGATTCAATCAAAGGGTTGTAACAATCATGTTTTAATAGTTCAGAAGGGCCTCTATGGTCGGGTAATGATATAGTGGTTTCTAAGATATTAATAATTTTGTTAGTATTGTACGGGAACACATGTTTTGGAATTATTTTTGATTATATATAAATGGTATCGAAGTGTCTCTAGTTCTACAAGTTGGCTTGCGAACCCATTTTGTCTGTGGAAGAAAATATTTTATTAATACTACATGTCGTGAATTTGATATAGGGAGAAATAGAATATGAATCAAAATGGATTTAGACTGATTAATATTTTTTTTGATAGATAGATATATATATAAATAAATGATCATCTTGCCATTTTACGCCAATATCACTTATAGGATACCCCGATAATGATTTCCAACATAGTCAATAATATAGAATCAGGAGAAATTACCATTGAGTGACAGTTCCTCGCATTAGGGGCCATCTAATATGGGGATTTCTCATAAATGTAAGGGTTTACTGACATATGATTTTGAAGAGTTTGATTTCCCAATATTATAGGACAATTAACTGCATAGGAATAATGAACCACATGGGTTCTATCATTAAATACCATTAATGTTCCCTGGTGATACAGACCTATAAGAAGTGGATCATTCACATGAGGTAGTGATCTAATCCTTCCATATTGTTATGACCCAAATAGAGGAGTAGGTTATTCTCATGGAAATATTAATCATGATGTAACATGGTAATGATGGAGTCAAATTATGGATTATAATTAAGAGGTTACACTATCATTTTAATAAAACCGTTAGTTGATTTGATATTAGTATTACCCAACATAAATTCAATTCATGAGGAATATAGATTTATAATGCAATAGAGGAGTGACGTGAATGATGTTGAGTATAATTAAAGGTCATAAAGCCTCATATTTTATAGTATTTATATTGTTTGGGATGGTTTATTTTATACCTAAAACATTGATTAGGGTTTTCACAGATATATTCATTCAAGGATATAATATTTGGGCATTAATACATCTACTGGTGTGATAGAGCATTATGTTGTATATGATAACATCATAGTAAGGGAATGCATGGAATTATAATAAAATTATGGAAACAATATGGTTGAGTTGTAAACATCTATATTTTGGAGTAAGAAATTGAGGTATCAGAATATGAGGCATACTCTTGGCTGGCATAAACACGTGGGTCGATAACATAGGGTTCCTGTAGAGGATTTGGTCATCATGGTGACATGTAATGAAATTTATTTCATTATATATGGGATTTATCACATTATATTCATTTCAAATATGCTAATAAGGATAGAAATATATTGCATGGACCAAAAATATTGTGTTATCTCCATGATCATGGATCTCCTAGGCACTGTGAGGGTGGCCCTATGGATGGGATTATAGTAAATGACCAGGTAGTGCTTCAGAGTGACGAGCTATTAGAGGATGTAAAAACAATGAGATACCTACACCATTACCATGATGTGTACCACGATGGGATTATTATTTTTATAATAATTTTCATGTAATATATTTAACAATGGCAGGATATGACTATGCTTCGCATGAAATGATTTTTGGTATGATATCTGTCATTATACTCTTTCCCTAGTACTTAGAAAAAGTCATGAGTCATTCCTTTACTACCTTATCCCTTTTTTAATACTAGGAACATCTAGAAATGATAATATAACATAACCTATAGACATATTTTCTAAAAGGGTGTAATTATTTGATGTCACTTGTCTTCCAACAATTTGTAATGGTTCTCATAAGAGTGAGTTTCTCATGGGTCCTATTAATCACCACACATAATGTTTAAAAGGTGTTTCATTGTTTAGTTGTACTTGGATTAGGTCCCTATTTAGTTTTAAAATATGTGAGAGTAATATATATGTATATATCTGATAACATTCATCATTATTTTTAGATGCTGTTTCATTGTTTAGTGAGTGTTCTTTTTTAGTGGGAATATTCAAGCCATCACTCATCAGTACATATGTCTATAACATGGTTCATTTGGATTGACAGATATCAATATTCCACTAGTAGAGGGGGACTGTATGTATTTATTACATTTATAATGTTCTTAGAATTTATCTATTGATGGATATGGATTTCATAATTAATGTACAACCTAACACAACACCAATATCATCTATGGAAAATATAATAGTCCCTACCATTCTTCGGGTGATGGGGGTGATTTATGAGGATAGTTGAGTTAAGGGATTCATTAGATCCATTAATCCCCCTAGGAATATTCAAAGATTTTTTTATGAAAAAGGTGTTCATGAGATAGATGTTTTCTATTTATTATCATCTATTGAACTAGGTTACAATAATTAAAAAGTACCCCTTTTAAATTATTAATTTTATATTTGACTATATGAGTTGTGTCCATTGGATCTCGAATATGGGTCTCAAATTTAGATTCAAAAAATTTATGTTTTATGATAAAAAAATAAAATATTGATTTTATTATTTCATTAATGACCCTATGTTAATTATTTTGATTTGAAAAAGTCATCCTCTTAATTTAAGTATCTTATAATGATGTTCGTTTTATTATAAATAGTCTGTTTTTGGGTTTTCTTTGTTGATCAAATAATATCTTACTATATTTCAATATAGGATTATGAAATGGTTTTATGAATGGTACTAGACCTACTTAACATAACCAAATTTTTTTTAATATCTCAACGATCCAGTTCTGAATCCATCTGGTTCAATTTTACAGCTTATTGTTTTTTAGTAGGGATTAACTATAACCATAATGAAGATTAAAATAGTTCTTTATAAAAAAATACCTTTGAGAATATCCAGGGTGCATGTATTTCTTGAATTAGTGGTGTGATATTGTAGTTTTTAGGAATACTTATCAATGACTTGTACACATTGAAATAACCGAAAATTTATGGATATGGATTTTATAATGACCAAGTTACATCATATATCCTTTGTTGATAGGATTTTTACCAGTGCTCATGTGTTGATAAAACTGAAATAGGGAGTTGATTATATAGTTTTTTGTGATACCTATGGATTTTTTCTTTGTTCTGTGATGATGTAGAGGTGGGAAGATATATAATATAGGCCAATGTAATTTATTCTATAAATGGGGAACAACATGACTCATGACTTGGCGTTGGTTGTGGTAGTCTATGTTCTGAAGATGTCGAGGCTCTATCTTCTTGCATATCATTTTTATGTATATATAATCCAATACATTATTTTTTATATATTAACCAATACATATTATAAAATTATATATAGTCATTTATCATTGTTTAATATATACTATATATAAAGAAAATGTCTAATCATACATGGATATTACATCATTTTATATGAATATTTTGCACAGTGTAAAAATATATTCCAAAAGGACATAATATTTTAGTGTGTTTGACAAAAATTGAAATAAACTCGTCTATCTGGATAAAATATCATTAATATATACTATAAATATCTCGACATATAATACTTCTAAATGAAACCATTATTTTTAACATAGTGAAAGGAAACATAGAAAATCCTTGAGCTAAGATTCATTGTAAGGGGAAATAAAGAAAATGCATTAGCATAAAATGAAATAATTATATGGAACTTGATAAATATATTTTAAGACCATAACCTGCATATTATGGTCATAATAATGATTTTTAGTTCACAATACATGAATGACAAGGAAACAGTCAGTGTAATCCATGAAAGCATTACATGGGAATAAAGGAATTGTGGTAATCATATAAGCATATAAAACACAATGTTTTGGTTCCCTACAATGGTCTTTATAGCTTGTTAGTCATAGGATAATTCCCAATGTATGTACTTCGGGATTGGAATACCTTCCTGTGTACCCCAAATGTTTCGGGATTGGGATTTCATCCCATGTACCCTCTTTTTTTTTCTTTTTTTTTACCCATTAGTTTCGAGATCGGAAAATCTCTATCGTATCATAATTTTTAGATAATTGTATGTACTCCCATATAAGCTCTTATTTATGTCTTGCGATGTTCTCTCATTTACACTCTATGTTTTTTCTTGGTATGTACTCTGACATTCCATTTGGTCTCATAAAAAATTTATCATTACCCAATGAATTGGAGGGAGATATAGGTCCCTCCAATCACATAATTAAATCATACATGAATTTGACAAAAAAACATTCATCATATCATGAAAATGATAATATATTGGTTCTATAAACATGAAATAATAAGATAAAAAATTAAATGGTTACCAATAACATTTTATCACATCATGTACTATGGAAAATAGATGAGTTTCATAATATTTTAATCAAATAATAACTCATGAAATGAATATTGTTTGAAAAGAATAAAACCCATGTAAATAAAATGGATTTTCATAAAAATATAACATGAAGAAGTGTAATGGGTTTTATAAAGACCAAAAAATTTATATTAACCCATTTATTGAAAGGATAAGAACAGATCCTTTATATTATTTCTTATAAGGGAGTGATTTACATCATTGGTTGTCATCATATATTGAAAATAACATTTAAATATCATTCAAAAACATGTCCTGATAAAAATATCCTTTCGACATTGAAAAGTAATTTTTAATAAATAAACCCATTTGATAATAATTTATATATAAAATACCTTCAAATATTATAAATAATACTTTAAATCATTTAAATAATACTTCCATGAAAATTTCTAAAATAAGATTGCAAACATCTTAAAAATATTATTCATCAAAGTTAGTTTGAAATCATATGTAGAATGATTGATATTTTTTTTTAAATCATTTAATTAAAAATAAATTGAAAAATTATAATTAGTTATTGAAAATGGATTTAAATCCTTAATCCATGAAAAAATATAAAATCATTTTTTAAACATTTTGGATACCAATTTTTTGGATAACATATAAAATAATCTTGAAAATTGTTTGAAAAAAATTTCATTTTAAATTTATTTTAAAAACATTTAAAAAATGTCATTAAAATTGAAATGAATTCTTCAAAGGATTAACGACGTGTAAATCCTTACATGTCATATAGGGTAAAAAGTACATTCCTTTCACATAGTATAAATTATTGAATAATTCCTCTTTCGGAAAGTGATAAGACGATTCCATAAAAAAATACTCGTAAAAGAAAAAAAGGATAAAATGAATTTTAATTATTATGGGAGATTAGTAGAATATTATAGTAAGCCCTTTATATAAATCCTGGTTTTGAATGAACAGTTCGTTCTGACTGATGAGAGGGTAATGTTAGGCTTTCATAAAAACAAATTCTTAAATATATTATGTATCAAAGATTATAAAATGTTACTAATATATTAATACATCTTGAAGAAATAGTGGAGAATAAATTTCATGAATGTATTGAGAGAGGGAACATAATAATTCATCAATGTAAGCATAAATATAACAAATCTCGAAAAGTTATTTGATTTTTTCACAAAAACTATTATCACTTGCAGACATGGGATCATACTATACATGTAAGAAAATAAAATTAATTGAAGATTAAAATACGATGAAAATAAAAATATTACTTAGTTAACATGTAGAATGTAATTATATACTCCCCAATATAGAATTTAGTTTCACAACATAACATGAGTATGAATGTATAAAAATTGAGACAAAACTATTTCAATGACTGGATAAATTATGAAACCTAATCCTAATGAAATAAATATCATAAAATGGATATTTTAATAACCATAAATATATTTATAATAAACATATAATAAAATAAAGTGTAGTACAAACATAAAAAATTGTTGAACATACCATGTATCTCATAGAAATAAAAAGTGTGATCGAATACCCTAACCCGAGGTATTGAATCTCTTTGTACTCGTACAAGATTCTTTTATATTAAAAATAATATTTTTTATAATTATTAAAAATAATAATATTTATATAAATAATAATATATATGGTGTTATTATTAGCATATATTACTTACCATTTAATGATCATATGATAAGGATTCAATTTGGGTAATATTTCCTTTATTTTTCACATGTTTCAAAATTTTATATATAGTTGGGATTTAAAATAATATCAGAATTATATCATTTACATCCATTATATGGTTTTTATAATAATCAATATAATATAGGATTATAAAATTAAATATATTGTTCATAGAGACGGTACGCTATAGGTATGCATGAACATTGATTCCATTTTTATGTAATAATGAATGAATAAATGGAAATTACATCTATGTATATGAATATAATATGATTATTGAATAATTATAGTAATATATATATAATTTTCACTAAAATATTCATTAATATATTCCATGTTGTGTTTGAATGACTCACATCATTTTTTTGAGTGGTAGTCTGTTATTCCTAAAACAAAATTATCATAATTATACCATATGTTATGTAAAAAGATATGTGTTTTAAACAAAATAATGGAGATTGAATAAACAATAAATATAATATATGACATATATAAATATATATTCCATCATAATTTCCACTATAATAGGTGGTAATGGATAAATTATCAATCATCCATTAGTTAGGTAGTATTTCATCATACACGTAAACAATATGATCGTTTCCTATTAGATTGAGATTTTTGTAAATATAGGTCTAAACCATAGGTTAAAACATCTTATAATATTATAGATTATATTTTTTTCATTAAATAATGGAATAATGATAATGGAGGGGGTGAATAAAGAAAATAAATGTAATGATCTTGAGAGAAGATGTTATCTTATAACAGAGTAACTCTTTTTGGTTTGTTTCAAATGATTATTTTAGTTTAATTCTACAAACGCTACATCTTATAAGAGTAATGGATGTAATTTTAGAGTTTATATGTGTATATTATGGGTGATAAATGGGGCTTGATATGTTTGTGTAAGTGGGTAGGTGTGCTGGCCTTTTATAGGGAAGGGAAATCCCACAGTAGGCATTTTGGCTAACTAGATAGGTGTATAAACCTTTTTACATAAAAAAGTCATAAAAAATAAATATAAATCAACAATTTAAGGTTAATGGAAAAACTAATTCCCACAAAATTGGTTTTTGACAATTTTATATGTTTTTTTTTTGGGATTATATTTATGTTTTAGAACATTATTTTACTTATATATTGTTTAGCCAAAGTAATTGATCATAATCACATTAACTAATATTTTTGGTAAAGTATTTTTTCCATTATTAGGAATTTTAAATTATTATAACTCAAAATATTGATTCCATTTTGTGAAATTTTTATGACATAAGGGGTAGATATTAATTTATATTTAATCTTTTTGATGGGATGACAATATGGGATTTTACTATAAAAACATCCAAAATATTGTATATTTTTATATCCATATTCATTTTGAAATTGGTTCCAATGAATTAAATTGTAGTAATGAATTAGAATTTTATCTTAATAAACTATATAAAAAACTAAAAATATAACATAACCTTATAACCAATTTAGATGAATAATCAGTTTTGAATTAAAATATACTATTTTTAAAAAATCATTTAAAAAATAGAACCTTACATAAAAATACAAAAAAAATTATCCTAACCTAATTATTATGTATCACTTCAAATTATAAGGTTTATTTTGAAATATTAAATATATAATATTTCCAAAAATAATAATTTATATGAGTTCCTCAATAAAAGGTCCTAAAACATCCATTATTAAAAATGTTTTTTGTTAATATAATTTTTTTTGTTAATATCTTATGTATTTCAAATATATTGCATGGATAGCAAAAAATTTATATTGTATATATATCATATATATTATATTTATATTAAACACTTATTTTATTCATTTTAATTGATTAGATTAAAATAGATTTTGACTATAATAATATTTTCCCTTAAATTCAGTCAGTTTTCATATTCATTTATAAATATTTTGTAACCTATGAATTCATATTATATTTTCGTAAAAAAAATATTTTCATAATTTAGTTAATGATATTTATGTCCTTAAATGTAATGGATCTTTCATAACTCATTATAAGAATAATTTTAATAATATATTATAGTATGTGGATACTAGGTTTTGCATATTTTGCAATCCATCATGGATGGTCAATATTAAGTGTAATTTACTCTAATCTTGTTGTTCTCTGTAATGAATGCCAAGTTTCTGTTGTGTATAACATATTACAAGATGTTTTTATATGAAATTAATGTCTTAAATAGTTGAAAACACTTTTTAAAGTCATGTGAAATTCCAAATATCCATAAAAATGTTTATTCCAATAAAATCCAAAAAATCTCATGGTGTTAAATTATACCAACCGTAAAATAAACATCACCCATATATTTTATATTTTTTTATAAATAGTTAAATACTTCACAGATTCATTTATATAAACCCACATCATAAGACGGAATACCAAAATGTCCCTTAGAAAGGGGTTTTTTTATTCATAACAACAAACCAAGGTAACACACAACGAGATTCCCAAATAGAAGAACACATGTGGGAATTTAAAATATAAATGTAGAAGATAAATCAAAATATAATGTTAATGTGGAGAGTGATATAGATAATAGTCAAGATAATGTTGATGATCAAAAATCTATAAACCATTAACGACCTAATGGATCTTCTGATTCATTATAAATGAAAGAACTGTGACAACATTTTTCAATAAAGTTTCTTTTCCCAATGAATAATTAATATTCATGAAATTATATGATTTTATAATTTAAGGACAACATCATGCTTTATATTTCTCTCATACACTTCATCTCATTATCCAAAAAGGTATATTTAATTCTTTAATTCCTATGTGCTAACAGATCGTGAGACCCATGATATTTCATTCAAATAGTTAAAATCAACACAATGCAGTGTGAACAGGATATCCAATTTGAATAACTACACATATAGAAAGATAACAGATTAATCATTCAATCATAATATTATCTTTAACATAATATGTTTGTAGATAGGTAAAAATGTAACCCTTCAACAAAAAAATCACCCTTTATTACATAAATAAGATCTTATCATCAAATAAACCCATATATATTATAAACATGGGACCAAAATTTTACTAATAAAATATATCATTTTATTTTATTCGTCAATAATCAATGTATAAAAAGATAATCACATGATGGCTCACTATGTGATAAACAATAAAATTTAATAGGGATTTTTCATTCAATATAAATCCAAACATTCCCAACTATGGAGGTATGGATATGTAATAATTAAAAATCGTGGCCGACATCATTCATTATGATCACATAATATTGACCATTTTACATTTACTTCAATTTTTTTTGACTCTAATAATTCAAATTATTCCTTGGTGTGGGGAACCTCTAACAGTAATAGAAAAACTATATTCCGTTGAAACACTGATTTGTGGGATATACATTTTGTGGGGATTTATTATTATTTTCATAATATTCAATCATCCTCTCATATTTTTGACATTAATGCACTCGATGAAATTCCCTTACACCCATTACATATTTATTTTTCCCATTGAGATAATTCCCATCATGTTTTTCACACAATTTGTGCATAAATGAAGTCTCATTTTCTTACCTCCATGGTTTTTATATTATCCTTAGAACTCCATATTCAATTTAATATCAAAACATTTATATTGATTAACAAATTCTTCCTTCCTGTCAAATGTTATTGTACAACGCACTGTCTCTTTTTAGATACTAAATTCTCTTTTCTCAAACACCCTTATATGACTAGAATTTTATCCACTAAATAGACTATTAGAATTACATTCATCATGTTTAATATTACACGAAGCAATCCTAACATGTATTTTGATATTAGCCTAATATTTACCGATATATTCACCATCATTTTTCATCAAGTCAAAGAAATAATTATTTTCTTTATATAATGAAAAAATTACTTATTAATGAATATATTCTTGAATACATACAAATCAATTGATTAAATTTCACCTTTCCTCCTTGTATTATTTATTAAATTCCACACATGATCTTATTAACATTCTAACTAATAAAAATACAAAATATCTTTCTCTTTATTGAAACAATTGAGATAGGATAACATCTATTAAGTGGTACAGATTTAGTGTTAAATAACAAGTTGATCAAATGACATGCTAATAGAACATGGATGATAACTAAAGAGGTAATCATCAGAATTTTTCCCTCCTTTTCTCATTTTAAACACATCATGATTCATATATTTGAGAATGATATAATACTATAGAAATGAGATTTCTATTCCATCCCCCATATCATTTGGATAATCCAGAGGACATTCATTGCATTGATCATCATAATCACCATTATAGTGGTTCCTTGGGGTTCTAGCCATTGTATGAAACCAAACTCATAGAGTTATAATTAATTATAATAATGAGGAAACATGATGTCTTGAAAAGTAACTTATGTGATGTATAATGTATTAAATTTTCAATAATGTTTGAATCTATAGGTTTATAATTTTTTATTCATATCCAAATTCTATTTAAATTATTCATGATTATTCATGATGAGTTTGAGAATTTCCAACGAATATCCCCATAGAGTGTCAAACCATGTGTGTTGTGAGGCCTATTTTCATAGACCATATTACCTCGAGTTATTCCCAATACAAATTTTCAGAGTTTTTAGACCAATGTACATCTATTATATGACCAGATCGACTTTTATTATCCATAAAGGGTTGTATTTTCTAGGAATCCACTTACAATATCCTTTAACCAAAATTCCATGAAATTTTAACATGTTTTAACTCATCTTTATAATTATCCTCAGATACATCCATATACATACCGTTAGAAACAAACCTGTGGATCTCAAAAATGTTTTATCATATTACATTCCAAATGATAAATAAATCCATCCATTTATACCAACTATAGAGACAAAATAATAACATACATATATATTACATCATTTTAGATGAATAATTACTAAATTAAAAAAATACATGACTGAGCAACATAATATTATAGTTGATCTATAAAAATGGAAGCAAAATCATTAATCCTGTTGAAATATTATCAATAGATCCCATAAATTTCTACACCTTTAGTACTTATACCTAGGACCTTTAATCGAAACCTGGAGAAATTAAACAAAATAAATGCGTGAGAAAATATTCTAAGTAAGGATAAATAAACAAATTTTGAAAGAATAACATAAAAAAGGGTATTGAACATGAGAATAAAAAAATAAGATCATAAAAAACATATAAGATATCATAATAATGATTAGATTTTCATAAGACATGAATCATAATTAAATATTGATAATAATAATTTAAAGCATAACATTAGAATAAAACAACAGATAGTTTAAAATAAATATGTATATAAAAAACCTATGTTTGGGATGCCTTATATGGCTTTTGTAACATGATAGTATTTGGAAAATAACTTAATTAACTACTTCTCCATTGTTATTCCTTCCCATGAACCATCTTGTTTTGGGATTGGAATGTCCTTTTTGTACCCACTTGTTTCAGTCTTGGGATGTCCTATTTTTTACCATCTTCTTTCATGATATTGATTTTATCTTATATACATGATTGTTTTGGGCGTGTAATTTCCTCCCATATTCCTTCTGGTTTTGAGCGTTGGTTGTTCTCCTATGTACCCTCTTTTTTCCAGATTGGGATGTCTTCCCATGTACACTTTTATATCATAATAAAATCATCATTTTGCCGGTGTATTGGAGGGAGATATAGTTTCCACCCATCACATAATGAAATTATACATTCATGTTCCAAAAAAAATCATCATATCATGAACCATGAAAAAATATTAATTCTATAAACCTGAAATCATAACCCACCAAAAAAGGGTATCATTAATATTTGATCACATCATAACCTATGAAAATGATATAGGATTCATTATCATTCATTCAATGTATATAATGTGAAACAAATTGGGTTTCAAAAGAATATAACTTGTAGAAAATAAATGTATTTTCATAATCATATTACACATTGAAGAGAACCATATTTCATAAAGAACATTATATTAATAATATATCATTCCTAGAAATTATATGATTAGAATTTTTAGATAATTTTCTTGAAGGGAATTAGTAACATCAATGGATTCCATATTATATGGAAATAAATATTACAATATCATTCAAACAAATTTCTTGAGGAAAATTCCATTTCTTATTTGAAAATGGCTTTTTAATGCATAAATCAATTTCATAGTTATTTTCATAGATAATACCTTCAAACATATAAATAAGACATTGAATAATTTGAAATCCTTTTTCCATGAGATCATATATAATTAGACTCAAAACATTTTAAAACTATTTTCTTTGAAAACACATTGAAAACATATAAAGAAATCCTGAAAAAGGTTTGATAATAATTTAATTGAAAATAATATCATTGAAAATATTTTTATATCATATAAATACTTATTGAAAACTTATGGAAATCCATTTTCCTTGAAAATATTTTAAAGAAGTATGGAAATTTTTACAGAATAATTTTTCATGACATATTATTAAAGTAAATTGGAAAAGTTTTGAAAACCATTTTATTTTAATATTTCATATATTAAAATTTAAAAATAAAAAATTTAAAACATGAAAATAAAATATCAATGAATTTAGGGAAAATAAATCTACACATGTTGTACGCTATAAAAATAGAAGTCCATTTGCATGGAAAAAAGGATAGAAAAGTCCCTCTTTCAGGAAGTGAGAAGAATATTCCTCTGAAAAATTTGGGGAAAGATAGAAAGTGTAAACATTCCATTTAATGATGATATAATATTAGTATAATTTTTATATAAACCCATTTAATAAATCATGGTTTTGATGGAAAACATATTTCTCACCGACGAGAGGGAAAAGTCAGGATATATTTAAAACTCATTCTTAAATAAATTATATAAAAAAGATTATACAATGATACCTCTACCAGAATATATCATGAAAAAACCAAAGGATAAAAAATGTGATCAGTTTATTAAGATATAAAATAAACAAATTCATCTATGGAACCATAAACATAAACAATCTCGGAAAATGATGAGGTTGTTTCAATAAACTTTTTTATCATGGTAACATGGGATTTATTTTCCATATAAGAAATGAAAATTATTTGAATCATAAAATATAATTAAATTAATTATTTTAATTATATAACATTTTAATTTAAATTATATATACCTCTAAGGATAATTTAGGTGCATTACATAAAATAAGTCACAAAAAATTAAAAATGATACAATACTATTTCACTTATTTGGTAACATTTGAATCATAATAACCAAGAAATAAAATAATATAATTTATATGTGAATACCCATAATTATATGTATTAGATTCATATAATACATTCATTGGACCTACATACATCACATAAAGGGAATTAGCAATGAACATTGTGTGTATCTCATGGAAATAATAAGTGTGAACAAATCCTCTAACATCATGTATTGACAATCATTAAACATGTACAAGAATCCAATATAAAAAAATATAATAATAATTATGCATATATTAGAGAATCCTATTAATATAAATAATATATTTTACGGTTTTAGTATGATCTTATATTACCCACAAGTTATAAATCTTATGTTATGGCTTTACATTGGCTAATATTCTATTTATTCGTTGAATGATTCTTAATTTTTTATATATTTTGAATTTATAATTATATTAGAACTGAAGAATGAAAAAAATGATATAAATATCTTTTATATCCATTATATGTCTATTATAATAATCCATATAATAGTTGATTGTGAAATGGAGTACATCATTCTTGGAACAACCTCTTCCAACTTGGAGAATAAATCTATTGTAGTCAGGATGAACCTACTATGGTGAGATTTCATCGGTGGGTATGGTCCCACAAAATCGAGTCTCTATTCCAAAAATGGCCAATATTACATGGTATACTGGAGAGCCTCTGGAAGACAATGCCTGACGTTAGCATGAATTTGGCATGCAAGGATCCTCTTGGTGAACATGATGCAGTCATGGATCATGGAGGGCCAGAAGTACCCAGTGTATGGATCTGGTGAGATAACTTTGGTCTGATCTTATGGGTGTCATCGGAACAAGCATGATCCCCCTTCATGACCTGATAAATCATAACTCCTTGGATGTTGTGGAGGAGAATACCCTCGAACCCATTTGTGAAGAGGATCTGCTCGAATATGGGATCACTTTATAGGGTAAACTATAATGCATGATGTCGGATTTTCTCGTGATCAGCTATATCTACTAGGAGGTTACCGTGTTGGAGATATTCAACCAATTGTATCCTCCAACATGGAGATATTTCACTCACTATATCTGGGGGACCTTGGGGTCCTGACGTGGAGGCACCAATGGTAAGGTGGAAAACCTATGGGCTATCATGAGTATCTAGATCATCAGGATCTATGACTCCTCGTTTCACAATGTGGATAGTCAGATCATCATGATTGGGCTCTTCAAGTGATGTATCATGGCCTTCCAAGGTGTCTGATCTACCATTCTATGACCGAGGGACATTGGTAATCTCTGGCTGAAATTGGAACTAGGCCATTAGGAGGAGAGTGCGATCCAACAATGGTATGAGCTCTGGCATTCTAACAATATAATCTCCTTTGATTTTCTTGATGACTAATTCAGAGACCCCTTTCACACGCAAATGGGGCACACCAATCTTGACGTCCAGCTCGAGGCTGGTAATAAGGACTTGATACTCCACCTCATTGTTGGTGCAACCTTCTGATAGCAGGAATGAGTATGGCAGAATGGCCTGAGCTGGGGTAATTAGACGATACCCTGGCCTACCTAGTTGATTTTGGGTTCATTGATCCTTCAACCGGTGGGGCTTTGGGATGATCCATCAAAGTGAATTTTCCAACACGGCATGGCATGATCCACCGAGTGGATTGCCTCATCTGTAAATTAAATTTCCAAAGACTGGTCCATGGGGGTTGGATTGGCCGCAAGAAAATCTTCCAATCCCTGCCCTTTGATAGCCTTTTGGGGAACGGACCTGATGTCGAACTGCTGGAAGATTACTTCTCACTAAGCCAAGAGACCTGTCAACATGGGATGGTTAAAGATGTACATCAGTGGATCTACCTGGGACCCTAGCTGTACCTCATGGTGTTGTAGGTAAAGTAAAAAATTTTATACTGTGAATACCAGCGCAAGATATCTCTTCTCGATAGGGGAGTATCTGGTCTCCGTATCGAGGAGCATGAAACTAAGGTAGTAAAGGTTGTTCTCCATACTGTCATTGTTCATCTGGTTGAGGAGGGTGCATAGAGATCATTCTAGGATAGTCACCTAATGGATCAACGACTATCTGGAAATGGGTGGTATTAAGACAAGAGGATGAAGAAGACACTTCTTGATGTCCTCGAACACAATATAGCAATCTTCGTCCCACCGGTAGGTGGTTCCTTTATTCATAAGCTAAAAAAATTGCACAGACGTTCTTGTTAGATTCGCAATGAATCATCGTATAAGGGCTATGTGGCCTTGAAAACCTTGATGCTCCCGGATATTTCTCGGGGGATGCAACTTGATTATGTCCTTGATCTTCTCCAGGAAGATCTTGATGCCCAGTATCTGACAACGAATCCAAGGAACTCGTTAGAGGTGACTCTGAAAGTACACTTCAACGGGTTCATCTTCAAGAGATGAGAATGGAGGAAGCCGAACAACTTCTAAAGTTCATTGATATGGTCCTAGAGATGGAGGGATTTGACCACCAGATCATCAACATAACATTCCACTAATGTCATGAGGAATGTCTTAAATATGTGATACATGTCCCATTAATAGGTGACACCTTCATTCATTAATCACAAAGGCATGACATGGTAACAGAATGTACCTTTTGGTTACCTAAAGGCGGTAGAGTCCCCATTATCAGGGGCCATTCAGGTCTGGTTATACCCGGAGTACCCATCAATAAAGGAAGGTAATGGAACCCAGTCGTGGCATCCCTCAACAATTACATAATGGGAATGGGAAAATCATCCATTGGATAGTGACAATTGAGATCCCAGAAGTCAATGTAGACTCTGATCTATCCATTCTTGTTCTTAAAATGAATGATTTTGGCTAGCCAGGTGGGGAAATAGAACTAATTTACAAAATTTTCACTGATTTTCTTGTAAAATTCAACCTTGACCATGGCACCGTGAGAAGGGTGCATATTTCTAGGAAGCTTCTTGATCCCGTGGTGGTTTTCCAGAAGACTGATGTGATGGATGGATACTTGAGGTTATAGCCCTGGAATCTCTTTATAAATTCAGGCAAAAACATCATGGTTCTATTTAAGGAAGTCCACGTATCACTGTTTCTGAACGGAGGGCATGGCAGCACTGATCAATGTGGTTCTTAGATATTCCTCTCTATCTAGGTTAACCTATACCAATTCTTCGACTGTGGAAGGGATTCCCTCTTCAAATGCGGGAGGGGAATCCTCTAAATCTTCCTCTCCACATATAGAGGTGGGATCCCCCACTGGGGGAGAAGCATATAAGATGATAGACCCAGATGGGAGTCTGGTACAATCCTGAACAGCAAAGGATAATGTATCAGAGGACTCTTGTTCTACAACAACCATAACGTTGAAGGTTATCGATCTGATCCTATCTGGTCTTTGGGAAAAGGGTCCATGCATGATGATGTCACAATAGTTGTGGCACGTCGTCTTGATATGGATTATCCTATCCTTGTGAAACAAAAAATTATTTCAAATTGTCATTTCCATGGGGCGGACATCCTAATACCTTATTAGAGTAGGATGCTCTAGGGTCACCTGAGCGTGATTTTTATACGAGTATGAGGTGATTTTCCAGTGTCGTGTAGTCTTGGGAATGTGTTTCCCCATCGTTCCAAACACAACAAAGCATTGTCCCGTATGTATGGTTTTAACCTCCAATCAAACTATTGGAAAGACGTTGGCATCATCCAGATATATCCATGGGTCTGTCACAGCCATGGAATGCTCAAACTAGTTAGTCTAAATCTGCTTTTCCTTGCTCTTGTAGTAGTAGACATCCATATAGCGGGATTCACAAGAGGGATAGGTAGATTTTTCACCTTGATGCATGTCTAATAAACCATTGAGTTACTATATGAGGAACTGGTAATTTGATTGGGGAACCGACACATTCATGTGGAGCCACAGCCTTCCCATCAACAAATTGTTGGTTATCTCCTAGGAGACAACCATAAATTTGTGCTAGTAACTAGGCCACCAAACAGAGTGTTTAAGCGGTTCATGCCGACTGGTGTACATTTAATCCTTTCATAGCATTGGATTCTTAGGTCAGAGGTAGTTAAGTCATCCTCGGATAACCCAAGATCCCGTAATGTCTGTGTCTTGATAAGGATGATCCTGGAATCCATGTCAACAAGAAAGCGACAGACCACCATGCCATTGAACTGGTCGATGATGTACAATTGGAAATTGATCCATTTTTTGGGGGATCCCATATAATCTACAAAGAATGAGATAATTTCCTAGCATTTAGCATTCTCGATTTCCTTATCGTGGAAGGCTTCTGCAGTTTCTACTTCCGTCTCGAATATGAGAGGGCTTTGTAAAGTCTCAATGAGGGAATCAAAAATGTCTGACAATAGGCGAAGAGCGTCAAGGATGGAGATCCTTCCTGGAATACTGGAACGATGTTTGATGACATCATACTTCCGTACCAGGTGTGAACTTCTACTTATAGGAGGTCACTCTATAGGGAGAGGTATGATGGGTCCTACTGGGTGGACCGGTGGGTGACTGGCGCAGGGAATGTCCCACTGCTCACAAGTCAAAGTAGGCATATTGGCTACTATATGAGAACATGAAGAATGTAATCGGTACGTCGGGATGTGTGACATATCGTGGTGAGGTTTGGGTAGCTTTGCCTAATTCAGAAACCTGAATGGTGGTGTAGGTGGACCTAATGACACCAGATTGGGAGGCTGTACGTGTTAAGCTCTATGATGAGCCCATTTTCTATTTTCAAAAGCATATACCGCCTGGATGGATGTTCTGACCAACGTAATCAGATGACCAAAATAGTCACGGCTCCTCCGACGTTGGCATCGGTTGGGGACATTGGGAGGATCTTCTTAGCTCTCTTCATTATAGGGAGTCATGTATGGGTTTACTAGATCTACGATATTAATCTAGTTGTACCCATGTCTATCCCTTGATGGTTCATCCTCTATTTGACAAGTTCTTAGAGGAATCTCCATCTCTGGTGGCATGATGTCGCTGAGAGTTTGAGATGGCGATGGCTTGGGCGGGGGACATTGTTTTCCCTTGAGTCGTAAACACATTTTTTTCTGAGAGCAGGATTATTGAGATGTTGATGCAGAAGTAGTAGCAGATTCTGAATTCTCTACTAGAATTATGAGTGCATAGATGATATCACGGTCGTGGGTGACTCTATTGTGAGCCATCCAGTCGTTATTCTTTTCGGATCTACATTTGGAAGCCTGCTGCCAATCACCTTGGATGTCACTGCTGCTGTCTGGCCTCACAAAGATACATGTCACCTGTGATGGGGTTGGGCCTAACCAGACAATTTTTTTTTCACATGGTCGTGGAGCCAGTATTTTAACACATATTATAATTTGAGAGTGATCCACAGGTTCCAATGATAAGGGTAATAGTTCGGTAGATCAGAGATTTTTGCCTCTTCTGGCCATCTACGCTTTGGAAAACGTACAATCCACTACTCTAAGGAGTTGCGGAAGTAACCGCGGACCTGAGCCTCATTGAATGTGTAAGACCAGTTTCTTCGGTCTGGAATGGGGTCCCTTCTATCTTGACCATGAAGAGGAACTGGAGGAGCCTATCATTGAGGCAGCACAAGGATATCTCATATGGGCGGTGACCGCGTATTACGTGGGGGCGACTGCTGATTTTAAGGATAATGCAGCAGGACTGCAGGCTGTGCCTATGGTGGAAGGCCTCTACCAGGCTACAGAGGTGGCTCCACTAGTAAAAATTCTTTCTTCCTAGGGTCCATAATTTGGGAAACTGCGGTGCACTCACCTCTAGAGGCCATTCATGTGGGAATTACAGGAGGCAACAGACGTGACTGGATAGATTGTTGTAGTGCTTCTTCCAGGAGGTGGGCCTTATCAGAGACATATTGGAATCCCCTGGGGTAGTTCTAAGTGATCAAATAGGGGACCATTTCTGTCTTGATGTTCCCTACGCAGATTTTCTGTAGCTTCTCCTTAGTCAGCATCATGTCAAGGCATTATGTGAGCCCTTTCCACCAGGCGACAAAGTCGGGGACATTCTCATGAGGCCTTTTTTTACATTTGAAGAGGTATGTTATACTCATCTTCTGGGTGGTGGAACAAAACTGGTATAGGAATATCCTAGGGATGTCTTCCCAACTAGTTACTGATCCGATTTGTAGTGGGATGTACCATACGAATGCCAGTCCTTCCAATGTTTACCCAAAACACCAGATGTAACGCCCCGACCCCAGTTACCCAGAGTCGGTGCATTATTACATAACATTGGCATGCTCACAAGAAAGATCAAATCTAGAAAGACCGATTGGTTTAGTAGCCTTGGAAACACTAGATATATTCATAAGTTTTACATTACATCATAAAATGAAAAACTACTACAACAACATAATGTTTCCACAGTCCACACTATAATCCCCTCATAATATCCCTGCAGGTCATTAATAACTTATATCTTCACATCCTGGAAAAATAAAACATAGAAAAGGGGTGAGCTCAAATACCCAGTAAGGATAACAATATAGCGGAACATTCAAAAATAAGCATAAACATTTAAGGCAATGAATTACTAAAACAAAAGCCTTTTAAACTTGAACTTCAACATAGTATGGCAAAAGTAAAATGAAATAATGCCATTTACTTGTTCACATGGATATTCTACTAATCGAATAATCACATGCAAAATCAATAACCACTTTCATAATGTTGGAATGCATAATTCTAAACTTTAATTACTTTTCAAGGCCTCGTCCCAAGACCTTGGGGCTAACTGTAACCGGAACCCAACCCGGAGTGCCTCTAATAACCGGATACCAACCCGGAGTGCCTCTAATAACCGGACACCAACCCGGAGTGCCTCTAATAAACGGACACCAACCCGGAGGGCTTACTTTACCAGTCCCTAACCTCGAGGGCTTACTTTTACCAGTCCCCAACCTGGAGGGCTTACTTTAACTAGTCCCCAACCTGGAATATACTTGTCCAACACATTCATATGAAGTAAAGATTGAAATATAACATAAACATTCTTATTGGAACTAGCATACGAAATGTCAATACTTTCACCATAAACTATGAATGGTATAAAAATAGCACATCCACTGTCAAACATATCACAAAACCTTCAAAACAATAAAGAAGTTTTGTATCATAATAAATCAACTTCAAATAATCTTAAAACCCATCAAAGGATGTTGACATAGATGAAATCAAAATTCTTTTTAAAGAAATATCTCCTTTTATTTTGAAATCATTTAAGATCCATATAAAATCAAACATTTTCTTTGAAAATAATCTTATAAGCTTTTAAGGGAAGCTTTGACGATTTTATAACGGCAGAAAATAACTGCACCCGCCGTATAAGTTAAAAAAAACATTCTTATCTCAATTCTGTCGAAAAGGTTAAAAAGCACCTTGTTTGGAAAACGACGGAAAGATTCACTTATAAAACTCTTATAAAAAATCAAACAAGGGTATAAATGACTTTAACCCATATTCTTTTAAATATTAAAAATGTTTTGAAATACATTTTGAAGAAACATGGATGTGGATGATAACGAGATCCCAGTATATTATTACGTATAAACAACCTCGGATAATGAAGAGATTGTGAAATAACCCTTACCAGTTTGGCAACTTATGAAACATACAACCCATGAAAGAGGTATCATACAATGAATATGTAAGTACACATAAATTAGAGTGTATTACACAAAGAATATAATTATGGGCAGTACATACACCACACAAAAGGTAATTGTGGCAATATGGCATGAATCTCACGGGAATAAGGAGTGAGATGAAAACCCCTTAACACGTTAATCAACTGAGTCGTATGGCCAAAAGTTAATAACCATCAAATTATTTACAGAATAACATGAATATGATAATATATATCAAATGCCAGTACACAATACACCACTTTCAATAATTTAGTGGCGAATAATGGAAATCTCACGGAATTGAATGTGAGATAAGAAAATCCCTTACCTTGTACTTTTCCTTGGTTGGGGTAGGTTAACCTCCTGTATAATGGTGAAATAATTGTTATTAAATTATACAAGAATCATATACATTAATATGATATCATATATGTTCTTTTAACATTGCTTTATTAATAATATCTTAGTATTATCGTCGTTTCGGGTGATAATCGATTCGTTCTTCTTAAATGTTTGGTTACGTAAGACATGTTTGTAATAGATAGATTATATCTTATTCATAATCATAATGATATTAACATTATTTTTAACCCTAAAATGAGAATAATACTTGAATGGATACGATGGAGGATGGATCTTACCGCGTTCGTGGAGACGGTAGTCCGTACGTACGCACGAACGCTACTTCCATTTAATTTTTATTTTAAAAGAATTGAATCCAAATGATACATAGGTATATTACTATTCCAGTATAATATAATATTTTATATATGTTACTTAAGTTCATTAACACCATCCTTTATACGTTCCATGTGTGGTATGAACGAGTCATATCATTTTAAGGGGGCGGTAGTCCGCACTTCCTCAAATGAAATTATCGTATGTATATACAACATGAAACGAATAATGGTATGAAATAAAATGGAATTACAGAAGGTTATATATAAAATATATATCATTAATATCATATTTAATTATAGTGCCATCATAATGGCCACCATGAGAGGCGGTAAGATGTATTTGAACAATCATCGTTTCGTGAGGCGTTAGTTTGCCATCCACAGAAACATTATGTTCATCATCCATTAGATGGATTTGTGTGTATGTGTAGTTTGAATACTTCTTATAACAACATCCTAGTATATTGAGGATACTGGTGTTGTTACAAAAGAAAGGAAATAAAAAGAGTTTGGGGGTTGGAGAAGCAAAATAAATGAAAATAATTTAAGAGAAATCGTTACCTTTAATTTAGGTAACTCACTTTGGTTGGAACCAAAGGACTTCTTGAAATGATTTCTGCCTAAGGGGAAGCTTCAAGGAGGAGGAGAGGGATGTGGGGAGCCTATTTGGGAAGAGTTTGGACGAGCCAAGTGGCTTGAGAGGTGTGAGGAATGAGTAGAAGTGGTCTCCTTTTATAAGGGAGAAGAGGGGCTCTTTAGGAAAGAGTGAAAGTATTACTTTATAATATAATTATATTCGGTTTATAATGGTCCAAAAATCATTGAGGTCGAAGCTAAGATGACTCATATTATAAATAACATCAACCAATAATAATTGGACAGGTTTTAGATAATATTTTAATCATTATAATCTTATTTATTTAAATGATTTATTAATGAGGTAAACATTGCATCATTATTGTGTCATTAATAATTTAAATTATTTGATGTCTAAAAATTATAAATAAAATATCATTATGTAGGAAATCTTTTTAGCTTTCTAATGAATATTTATAATCGAAAATCCAACATTTATAAACCTATGTAAAAATTTTTCTTCTAAAAGATGTAAGCTTATGCCATTTTTTTTTTATTTTAACTTTATTAATATAAAGTGTCCCTACCACATACAAGTGGATCCAAGGGGTCCCCAAATTGACCCAAGGATGCTCATGGTCGGGTATGTGTCCACCAATAAGGTTAGGACACGTTTTAGGTTAATTTTGTATTATTATAATATTATTTTTTAACCCTTATTTACCGGATTTACCCTTAACCATGGTAAATAAAATATTTACCACAGTAATTATTCAAAATGTCTAAAAATAAAAGTTACCTATTTACACAATTTGGACATCCTGATTCTAAATATGGAATCCATTTTTCTAAATTCAAAACATAGAAGTGGCAGAAATTAATTTAAATTTAATTCCCGCTGTCAAAACAAAAATCGTGTTTTTAAGAGATAATAACTATCAAAAGATTGACACTTGTTTATGTTTGGTTTAATTGTAAAATTATGTACAATGACCAACATTATATTAAATGGTAAAATTATATTCTAAATATACTTTAAAACTACTAAAATTCATAATTTATCACTATTAATTATTTTGATTAAAAAAGTTTTTTTTAATTAAAATTTAGTAATTTTCACTATTCATCAAAATATGAAAGTTATCCGAAAAGTACCAAAATTTCACCTTAGGATAAATTCGATATTCCGAATCAAAAAATGAAGTCCATTTTAAAATATAAAATATATATAATTTCAAAATTTAGGTATTACTATTCACAACGGCTAGTTTGATTGGTTGTGGTGTGTGTTAAAACTCGAAGTTGCGTACAACACACGCTACTGTTTTATTCAAAGGAAAGCGTACCGTGTAAGCTTGTGATGTTTCATTTTAATTTTTTTTATGTCCCCATTTAGTCAAAAGGTTTAAAATATTGTATTTAAAAAGGTTTCACTATTAAAAGTTGATAAAAGTGCAATACTGAAAATGAATCTGTTCTTGCATTATGACTAAGAAACTCATAATATGGATTCTAAAATTATAAGGATTATATAAAGTTTAAAATGTAGTTAATGCTATTCATGACCTCTTTTAATGGCCATTTTTTTTGTAAGTCATGGTGTGATTGAACTCGGTGTTGCGTGTAGTGCAAGTTATTGAATTATTTTGAAGAAATAACACACTCTGAAATCTTGGGGTGTTACATTCTCCCCTCCTTCAATAAATTGCGTCCTCGCAATTTGAAATTTTTCTTCGAAAATAAAATGTTGAAAATAGAAAATATATTTTTGGGAAAACCCACATTGGAAATTGGGTTACTAAAATTTAGTCTTAATATGATTAAAAGAGAAATGAAAGGGTCACCACCAAATTATGATCTCGATTAGGAGAACATTGGTGGCAATTAGAGACATATAATTGGAGGAAAAACGTAAATATTTATAGGTAGTGATTGAGGTCATCAATCACAAACAAGTATAAAATTGAGGTCCTTAAACTCATCAATCTATGATGATTTGAAATACCATCGGTTCAACAAAACATAGGGTATTGGGATAACACATTTTTGATGTTTCAAAATATCTTAGTTGAAATCCCACATCGAAAAATGAATTAATGAGGCCTCTATTTAAAATAAAGAGTGGAAAGTATGAAGATTACCAAAAATAACGCATACTAGGGTTCCATGTAGGAAAATATGGATATGGAGGAGAAATCTAACAATCAATTATCTGATGGAGAGTGGTAGAGAACATGGCTATGAAAAGGCCAACAATCCCAAAGCCATAAATTAGTGATGATTTAAGGTACCATCTAGGACAAAAATTTTGTTCTAAGATCCTTTTATTAATGTTGAGGAATTTATTTATGAGATTGGCTAAGATTATAAGGAGATATACTTACATTATAATTAGAGTTTTGTCCATTAATAAATTTCTACCACAAACTCATCTTTCACTCTAAAAGATAATAGAACGTAAAAAAAAATTCTATTTATACTATTCGTACAGGGTTCCAAAATAAATGAATTTATAATTCATCTACCAAATCTTTTAAAAAAACTAAATTATTTAATCCAGGACATCTCATGGGCCAGTGGTAGGTGATACACCCTTTTCGCCCTTCGGTTGCGAGTTCAAGTCTCGTAGCCTTGCCGAACGCGACGGGTTGCCGCCCGACCTCCGGGTTGTCCTTTTATGGAAATCCAAAATAATCCAAACTAGAACTATCCAAAATACTTCTGTCCAAACTCACAGTCCAACATTTATAAGTAAGGTAAACATAATGTAGATCCTTTTTACCCCGTAATAGAATATGAATACCTTCATCATGTATTCTTTTAATATTCTAAAACATCCTGAATTACCATATTCCTTATTGATTACATTCATGCTCCCTTATTCCATATAGAATGCTGGATATTAATCCGAAAATGTTTTAAACCCCATCAATGATGGAATATACAAATCATTAATCAGTTCCAAGGTAGTCAAGAATATCCAATTTAATTTATCCAAAACAATCATGTATTATTCCAAAATCACTACCTCAGTATCAGAACTATATTATGATTTATATTTCTCTCAACCATATATTTTCCAAAAATTTATCCTGCTATTGAGTCACTTTTCTTTGTTCCACACAATCTAAAGTCCTTAATGAAATAGTACTGCAGTACAATCCTTATATACTCCATAATTATTATAACAAGTACATTGTTGATACAACACTCAATTGACATAATCAACATAAGAACTCTAATCATTCCTCTTCATCTGTGGTAGTATCATAACTTGATTATTATCCAATAACATCATTTTCGGCATAGTCTGATGACTGGGACATAGGATCACATAGTGTCCAAACTCCTTACAAATGAAGCATTGTACATTTAAAACCATTTTCTTACCCTTGCAGTCACGTACTTTGTGCCCTTTTCCTCCACACTTATAACAAACTCCCATTCCTTTCAGGCAAGTTCCAGGGTGTTTCTTTCCACAGTTACCACATATGGGAAAATTCTTCTTTTCCCTTTTCCCTTTATCCATCTTTCTCTCTTCCATCCTTTTCTTCTCTTGATTCCCTTCAAAGCCATAGGACTCAGTAAACTCTTTACTTATCTTATCAACACATGATATTATTTCTTCATATGATGATAATACATGGGAGACTATTTCTCTTATAAATTCTAGCTTAAGACCATGAAAGATATTATCCATCCTTCTCTTTGAATCATGTGTATTTCTGGAGTTCTCATTCCTTCTACTGGGCGCCATTTCTATACAATGGCATAAACTAGATCTGTTTATGAATCAAAATACATAATCCCATACTTATAAAACACTTAACATAAATTGAACTATTTATGGATATAATACATAATCATAAAAATGTTTTCTTTGAGGAAGTATATACTCATAAACCCTTCATAATGATTTGTAAAGAAAATGAGAGTTATCCTAAGCATATCCCCCGGGAGTGTCATAACCAAGAGTGCAGCAAGGCCCGTTGTCGTGCACCAGTTCCCGTTCGAGTCTAGCTCAAAGCGGTGTTTTCGGGTTTTACCCCTAGGTACATCTGTGCCAGAGCCGCCTCTACCTGCTCGCATCCAGACAGGGATGTATTGCTTACAAAACTCACAAAATATCTACAATACCAAAATTCTAGGAAGTTCTTCTATACTAATCCTCAAAGTTCATCTTAGGTCTACGTGCTCTAATCAGAGTTTATCTAAATCTAGCTTCCAAGGTTTGTACTAAACTTCCTCTGATACCAACTGTAACGCCCCGACCCCAGTTACCCAGAGTCGGTGCATTATTACATAACATTGGCATGATCACAAGAAAGATCAAATCTCGAAAGACCGATTGGTTTAGTAGCCTTGGAAACACTAGATATATTCATAAGTTTTACATTACATCATAAAATGAAAAACTACTACAACAACATAATGTTTCCACAGTCTACACTATAATCCCCTCATAATATCCCTGCAGGTCATTCATAACTTATATCTTCACATCCTGGGAAAAATAAAACATAGAAAATGGGTGAGCTCAAATGCCCAGTAAGGATAACAATATAGCGGAACAATCAAAAATAAGCATAAACATTTAAGGTAATGAATTACTAAAACAAAAGCCTTTTAAACTTGAACTTCAACATAGTATGGAAAAAGTAAAATGAAATAATGTCATTTACATGTTCACATGGATATTCTACTAATCGAATAATCACATGCAAAATCAATAACCACTTTCATAATGTTGGAATGCATAATTCTAAACTTTAATTACTTTTCAAGGCCTCGTCCCAAGACCTTGGGGCTAACTGTAACCGGAACCCAACCCGGAGTGCCTCTAATAACCGGACACCAACCCGGAGTGCCTCTAATAACCGGACACCAACCCGGAGTGCCTCTAATAACCGGACACCAACCCGGAGGGCTTACTTTTACCAGTCCCTAACCTGGAGGGCTTACTTTTACCAGTCCCCAACCTGGAGGGCTTACTTTAACCAGTCCCCAACCTGGAATATACATGTCCAACACATTCATATGAAGTAAAGATTGAAATATAACATAAACATTCTTATTGGAACTAGCATATGAAATGTCAATACTTTCACCATAAACTATGAATGGTATAAAAATAGTACATCCACAGTCAAACATATCACAAAACCTTCAAAACAATATAGAAGTTTTGTATCATAATAAATCAACTTCAAATAATCTTAAAACCCATCAAAGGATGTTGACATAGATGAAATAAACATTCTTTTTAATGAAATATCTCCTTTTATTTTGAAATCATTTAAGATCCATATAAAATAAAAAAATTTCTTAGAAAATAATCTTATAAGCTTTTAAGGGAAGCTTTGACGATTTTATAACGGCGGAAAATAACCGCACCCGCCGTATAAGTTAAAAAAAAAATCTTATCTCAATTCTGTCGAAAAGGTTAAAAAGCACCTTGTTTGGAAAACTTCGGAAAGATTCACTTATAAACCTCTTATAAAAAATCAAACAAGGGTATAAATGACTTTAACCCATATTCTTTTAAATATTAAAAATTTTTTGAAATAAATTTTGAAGAAACATGGATGTGGATGATAATGAGATCCCAGTATATTATTACGTATAAACAAACTCGGATAATGAAGAGATTGTGAAATAACCCTTACCAGTTTGGTAACTTATGAAACATACAACCCATGAAAGAGGTATCATACAATGAATATGTAAGTACACATAAATTAGAGTGTATTACACAAAGAATATAATTATGGGCAGTACATACACCACACAAAAGGTAATGGTGGCAATATGGCATGAATCTCACGGGAATAAGGAGTGAGATGAAAACCCCTTACCATGTTAATCAACTAAGTCGTATGGCCAAAAGTTAATAACCATCAAATTATTTACAGAATAACATGAATATGATAATATATATCAAATGCCAGTACACAATACACCACTTTCAATAATTTAGTGGCGAATAATGGAAATCTCACGGAATTGAATGTGAGATAAGAAAATCCCTTACCTTGTACTTTTCCTTGGTTGGGGTAGGATAACCTCCTGTATAATGGTGAAATAATTGTTATTAAATTATACAAGAATCATATACATTAATATGATATCATATATGTTCTTTTAACATTGCTTTATTAATAATATCTTAGTATTATCGTCGTTTCGGGTGATAATCGTTTCGTTCTTCTTAAATGTTTGGTTACGTAAGACATGTTTGTAATGGATAGATTATATATTATTCATAATCATAATGATATTAACATTATTTTTAACCCTAAAATGAGAATAAGACTTGAATGGATACGATGGAGGATGGATCTTACCGCGTTCGTGGAGACGGTAGTCCGTACGTACGCACGAACGCTACTTCCATTTAATTTTTATTTTAAAAGAATTGAATCCAAATGATACATAGGTATATTACTATTCCAGTATAATATAATATTTTATATATGTTACTTAAGTTCATTAACACCATCCTTTATACGTTCCATGTGTGGTATGAACGAGTCATATCATTTTAAGGGGGTGGTAGTCCGCACTTCCTCAAATGAAATTATCGTATGTATATACAACATGAAACGAATAATGGTATGAAATAAAATGGAATTACAGAAGCTTATATATAAAATATATATCATTAATATCATATTTAATTATAGTTCCATCATAATGGCCACCATGAGAGGCGGTAAGATGTATTTGAACAATCATCGTTTCGTGAGGCGTTAGTTTGCCATCCACAAAAACATTATGTTCATCATCCATTAGATGGAGTTGTGTGTATGTGTAGTTTGAATCCTTCTTATAACAACATCCTAGTATATTTAGGATACTGGTGTTGTTACAAAAGAAAGGAAATAAAAAGAGTTTGGGGGTTGGAGAAGCAAAATAAATGAAAATAATTTAAGAGAAATCGTTACCTTTAATTTAGGTAACTCATTTTGGTTGGAACCAAAGGACTTCATGAAATGCTTTCTGCCTAAGGGAAAGCTTCAAGGAGGAGGAGAGGGATGTGGGGAGCTTATTTGGGCAGATTTTGGACGAGCCAAGTGGCTTGAGAGGTGTGAGGAATGAGTAGAAGTGGTCTCCTTTTATAAGGGAGAAGAGGGGCTCTTTAGGAAAGAGTGAAAGTATTACTTTATAATATAATTATATTCGGTTTATAATGGTCCAAAAATCATTGAGGTCGAAGATAAGATGACTCATATTATAAATAATATCAACCAATAATAATTGGACAGGTTTTAGATAATATTTTATTCATTATAATCTTATTTATTTAAATGATTTATTAATGAGGTAAACATTGCATCATTATTGTGTCATTAATAATTTAAATTATTTTATGTATAAAAATTATAAATAAAATAACATTATTTAGGAAATATTTTTAACTTTCTAATGAATATTTATAATCGAAAATCCAACATGTATAACCCTATGTAAAAATTGTTCTTCTAAAAGATGTAAGCTTATGCCATTTTCATTTTTATTTTAACTTTATTAATATAAACTGTCCCTACCACATACAAGTGGATCCAAGGGGTCCCCAAATTGACCCAAGGATGCTCATGGTCGGGTATGTGTCCACCAATAAGGTTAGGACACGTTTTAGGTTAATTTTGTATTATTATAATATTATTTTTTAACCCTTATTTACCGGATTTACCCTTAACCATGGTAAATAAAATATTTACCACAGTAATTATTCAAAATGTCTAAAAATAAAAGTTACCTATTTACACAATTTGGACATCCTGATTCCAAATATGGAATCCATTTTTCTAAATTCAAAACACAGAAGTGGCAGAAATTAATTTAAAATTAATTCCCGCTGTTAAAACAAAAAGCGTGTTTTTAAGAGATAATAACTATCAAAAGATTGACACTTGTTTATGTTTGGTTTAATTGTAAAATTATGTACAATGACCAACATTGTATTAAATGGTAAAAATATATTCTAAATATAATTTAAAACTACTAAAATTCATAATTTATCACTATTAATTATTTTGATTAAAAAAGTTGTTTTTAATAAAAATTTAGTAATTTTCACTATTCATCAAAATATGAAAGTTATCCGAAAAGTACCAAAATTTCACCTTAGGCTAAATTCGATATTCCGAATCCAAAAATGAAGTCCATTTTAAAATATAAAATATATATAATTTCAAAATTTAGGTATTACTATTCATAATGGCTAGTTTGATTGGTTGTGGTGTGTGTTAAAACTCGAAGTTCCGTACAACACACGCTACTGTTTTATTCAAAGGAAAGAGTACCGTGTAAGCTTAGGATGTTTCATTTTAATTTTTTTTGATGTCCCCATTTAGTCAAAAAGTTTAAAATATTGTATTTAAAAAGGTTTCACTATTAAAAGTTGATAAAAGTGCAATACTGAAAATGAATTTGTTCTTGCATTATGACTAAGAAACTCATAATATGGATTCTAAAATTATAAGGATTATATAAAGTTTAAAATGTAGTTAATTCTATTCATGACCTCTTTTAATGGCCATTTTTTTTAAGTCATGGTGTGATTGAACTCGGTGTTGCGTGTAGTGCAAGTTATTGAATTATTTTGAAGAAATAACACACTATGAAATCTTGGGGTGTTACACCAGATTATGGAGGCTTTCTACTATTATGCTTTCCACAACACGGGCCCACACCTTGTGATTATGAGGGCCAACTGTTGTTTCTGGTCCCCTGTCCCATTGAAGAGGGAAAAGGTAGGATTCCCAAAACCTAGTGGTGTTATCATATCGTCCACCCATGCCGGTATGGCTTACCATCAAGTTGGAGTGCCACATGTCATGTTTCCAAATCCTGGAGGTTAGAAATGAGTGTCGACGTTGGATCATCTAGGTGGGGTCCCTATCATAACGGGGATCCATGACCACCATTTCATTTTCGGGTACATTGAAATGGTAAGCAGGCCAAGAGGCTCATGGAGTGGCTAGCGGAGCGACCTGTGGGGCGGCTGAGGGAGCCCGAGCTGGGTCTCGAGAGTTGTTACACTATTTAGGATGATTTATCAATATTTATTGTTCCCTCCTATCATAATCTCTGGCTTCAACCCTGTCTTTATGAGCAAGATGATAAGGGACTCTTGGGGGTATCTCACTAAGGGGATGTTGTTCTATCCCCTGTTGTCTAGGGTGAGGATCATGGTAGCCTGGACATTGTTCCACCATGCGTTCATCCTGGAGGTCGTCGACCAACATTTTCAATTACAAATGTTGCTGACACAACATGATTTTTTTAGTTCTTCTTCCATCTTCTACACTGAGCCAATAGGATAAGAGGGTTTGGCGGCTCTGAGATGTTCTTTACACTTACCATGATTATGAATAATGAATAATATTTTGGTGGGCGCTGGGAGACCCATTAGGATTCTCTGATGGTGAGTAACCCTTCTCAATAGATCCAGCAATGGTGGAACTACCACAAGGGGAAGTCCGATGTTGAGGAGTTATTACTCATTCACCTCTTCTGATAGGTTGGCCATGTTGACTGGGACTCTACCCTGGGTCATGTCTTCGATATCACCTAGAAAGTCAGGCTACCACTGGATAGGACTAAAGAGGAGGTAAGCATACTACCCCCAACCACAGATCTGCACGTGTGGGGTACCCTCCTTGATAATATTTTGGAGTAAATTGAATCACTAGATGAATCCTAGTTAGAGGTCCTTAGGGAGACATGGTCACTTAGGGTGCTAGGGCTAATGGAGTGTAGCCAGATCAACCAGAAAACATTGTTTGCCGATGTCCCCAAAGTGCGCTTGGCTCTTCAAAGAAGCCACCAGTTGGTGGTGAAGGAAAATTTTTGATTCCTAGAGGGCTTGAAAGAAACCCACAACTTCATCTTGGATGAGGGATTTAGGTGCACTAAAATTTGGCACTGCAACGGGCCAAAACATCTTAGCAATGTGGTCTATCGCAAGAATATTCTATAAGCTCAATGGCTCGGATTTAGGGTATATCCCTTCATTTCCACACTTGTCAACTAAAGGTAGCTTAGGAACCAGTATCGGTACCGAAATAGACCACTAGGACGGTAGTATGGATGGTGGAGAATACAGTTAGCGAATTGACAAACCGCCTCATATCAAGCTGTCCTCTGAAGAGTGTTGTAACATTGCCACCACATCACGGTAGGATGGGATAATGTCCACAATTACTTTTGATGGAACAAGATCTATTGGCGATGGACCACCCTGCTGATTTCCCACCATTGGTCCCCAGAATAGATCTTTGTGATCTCAAGTCGAAGTAGAGAGTACTTCGGGTGACGATGGTGTTGATTTCACTGTTGTAACCTATGGGATTGCCATGTTTTCTTCCTCCTAGACATACCTGCGAACGGTGGAAGGAATCCAGTGGACTTCAATTTTTGGGAGTATGAGGCAGATATGCCTTGTTCCTGCCACAACCCTTCACACAGAGGATCGAGGGGGGGGGGGGGTTATATTGTTGAGTTGAATCTACTTGAGAATTCAAGAAACAAACTAGTTTGATCTCCATCTGAATATTCTCAGAAATCTTTTAATGGAATCAATGACCCACCCTCCTACCCCGATATGGTTCTTCAAGACATATTAGATTCCAAGAACGAGTAATAACTTCGGTTGTACTGGTGCTGAGGCAGAGAGGATTTTCACCTATGTAAGTCGGGGTTATAGGAGCACCAGGTCAGATATCGAAGTGGACATGGGGAGGACCTCCTAGGAAAGTGCTGGAGCAGGTCAGATGATAGCTGGATATTACAAGAGCACGGGAAGGGCCTCCATTCTTGTTTCATCTAGAGACATCAGTATAATTGGAGTTTTAGTTCTAATCATGTTGAAGACAAGTACGACCTCAACACTGGGAGCGGGTGAAGTGAAGTTGACCTCCACCCCTTTGATTTTCAGGGAGAAGAAGAATTTTTCTTGATTCTATGAGAACATGAGGGACCCCAAATTTGGAGAGTGAAAGATGTGAAACTTCCTGACCTCAAAAAACTATGGTAGGAGGAATGACTCCATAACCAGTGTAGGGAGCATGGGAGACACTACCGTACTGAGCGTTCCTGTCGTGGGGAAGACCCTCGATTGGGTTGAAGGTGGCACGTGACATACATCAATGTCGATCCTTGAAGCAGGTAGGACCCACACATTCCAAGTTGGTGGTACGAGGAGGACCTCTATACTGGTTGTCATCATTGTAGATTGGTCTGCGGTGGCCACTGCCTATGTCGGCAACCAAGAGAGTCGACCCATCCTTCCAATGTGGTTATTAGGGTCCCGATCCGGGTCGAGTGTATAAATTCCACTACTCAACATACACAGGGGTATGGTGATATACTTTGGCGATGGACCGGGTCATAGTAGTCGCTAATTTTGACTCACTGTCGAAGGCATCTTCTTCCGTATGCGCCCGACACTGTCGTCAGGTCAAACGTACCGGGGCCAGTGGTGCTGGTACATAACATACCTTCTCTTCAGCATAGGGTACCGGGCAGATGTTTAGGTGCGGCATAGTGGGGGCCCTCCTTGGTGGTCCCTAAAATTTGATCCTAACTAGGTTGGCCCCGACATCCCATACCTCATTGTATAGGAGAAGGAATAATCGATCCGTACTGGGGATGGGCTCCCAAAGCGATTATACATAGGTGTGGGGAGTAACGACTCTTCTGCGAGGCTCTTGGTGATGGCAGTGGTGAAGAGGGTCAGACGCCACAAGATCATGTTGGGCAATAACATAGTGGGGACAATTCCCTCCACCTCAAACTGATGCACGAGGTCATTGATCACCCTTTGATGGATTAATTCAGTAGGGGTGATAGGGTGTGGTCACCCAACAAATAATGTTACGGAAGTAATCATAAGTGTGGGGGAGCCATGCGGGATTTCCGCATTGGCGTTTCCCCTAACCCTGCGTCGGCGGGAAGGAGGAGATTGGGATCATTTTATAGCATCTTGGTTCCTAAAAATTTGGGATATCATACCATTATCATTGATACAATGAAATAGATGCCCAGTTCCTCAGCGCCATTCCATCTTCAATGGCTGGTTAGAGGGATCCATGTAGACAACATCATAACCCAAGATGGCCAACGTTTTGATTACACAAACTTTTGGTGAGTTTCATGCCAGACCCACTTTTTCATAGCAGGACTCAGTACCGGATAACTGGATTCTATGACACGACAATCCACTAATGTCTCGAGCGCTACTACTCTCCACATTGAGGAGAATAACATCACACCGGGTGCACCATTTCTATTTTCGATGCATTTTCCTAGGCGTGTGCGTCCGTCTGTTTCGGGGACGACAATTCTGTTTGTGGAAATATATTCTTTCCTTCCAATGGTCGGCAACATCCACTCCTTATTCGAGGATGCTTTCTCCATGATCAAAACTGGATGACGGGATGTCAGTTCTTCCTTCTATGGATTCCTTCTCGAAACACATCACCTAGTCCAGGTCTCCCTTATAGATTTAATAAGTTTTTCGTGAAACTATTACTAGTTACATATCTTCATTTCCACTAGTTAATTACACTGCTGTTGTCGGGACATTCCTAGGGGTCCAGCCACGGTAGTAACCTTCAGTTGAGGGAGTAGTCACGTTGGACATTAGAGACATGTTTGGTCACTTGGACACTGGCATGTCTGGGTGTCTTCCTTTTATTATAGGGTGTCTTGAGGGCATGTATGCCTGAGGAATCCCGCGTTGATTTAGGGGAATTATATGACATAGTAATGCCTCTGCGGTTTTCTTCAGCTTCCTAAGTTTATCATAGAGTATGACATGAGTTTAAAATCTAATGGATATCGATCAGGGTGATCGGGGCACTTGCTATAGTGGATTAGATAGGTGTACCACCTTGAGGGAACACTATTGTCAGGGCTTACGTGTGTTAAGTTTCCCAGTTACTTCATGTATCATCAAAGTGGAGAATTGGCATGATCTCACCATAAAATGGAAACCCGGGTATGAATCATGATGGGTGATGGGTGGTTATGTGATGTGGATAGAGAATGGGATAGAGTAGACTCGAGGGTGATAGTGATGCTGATCATGAGCCTCGAAGAGACTTCCTACATATCCCCGTGGTGGAGAATTAATGTCCATGTAGTTCAGGACGCTAGGTGTGGGTTATACACTCAGTTCTGCCCGAGGAGGATCTGACGCCATTGGGATAGACCAAAGATATGGGTCCCGAAAAAGGGAAGGATGATAGATTACCGGTGGGTTTAGGTTAATAATGGCTTACCGCTGACAGATGTTGACAACGACATACCACAGGGTAGGGATCATAATGGCTTACTACTGGATGGCCGACAAAAGGATAAAATAGTTTAATGTCATGCAGGACGGGGGTGGACCGACTTGTAAAGTTCAGGGCGAGTGGATGTTGGGCTTGAACCACAGGGAGGCTTCCAACATTCATTTCCATGGAAAGGATCAAAGTGCACATTGATCTGGAATGGTGTTTGGTGAACCGATGTGAAGGGTGTGGGAATGAACAGGTGGTGGGTGTGAATCTCAGGGAGGCTTCTAACTTACCTTACATTACTAAGGATCAATGTCCACATAGTTTGGGATTGGGGGTTCGGTGAACCGACGTGAATAAGGAATTGGGGACCAGGTGCATTATGGGTCTAAATCTCAGGGGGGGGGGGCTTCCTATGTAACTCTCCTCGGCAAGGATCAATGTCCATGTAGTTCAGAAGGGATGTGGGGTGAACCAACATGAAGATTGTTGGAATGACCAGGTGTTTTTCATGAACCTCATGGAGGCTTCCTACATACCTTTCCCTGGAAAGGGTTAATGTCTACAATGAATAGAAGGGAAGGGTGGTGAACTGAAATGAAGAAGGTCGGAACGACTGGGTGTTGGTCTTGAACCTCGTGGAGGCATCCTATGTACCTTGTCGTGGCATGTATCAAAGCCCACGTAGTTCCTAAGGGATGTGTGGTGTACTGACGTGATGATGGTCAGACCGATTGAGTGTTGGGCTTTAACCACATTGAAGATTCCTACGTACCTTTCCTTGGAAAGGATGAAATTACACAAAGTTCGTAATAGGTATGTGTAAGGAATACAATTTGGGTTGGCCAGAAAGGATTTCATGGTCGGTGCTTACTCTAAACCCACGTGAGTCATGCTCAGTGTCAGAGACAAGAGGGATCAATGACCTGGCAATCACATCATGAAAGGTGCATCTGTGGTATGTATAATGGGGCTTACGCATCGAGCAGCACAAAATAGAAACAAGGTCTTATGCATGGTGCGGCCACCAATAGAAACATGTGATTACGCATGGAGCATCCCAAAATGGAGATAGGGGATTAAGCATGGAGCATCCCAAATAGGTAATATGGAAATACACGTGTATTAGCCCAATGAGGTAACTAGGGGCATACGCGTGGAGAAACCTAGAAGGAATTAGGGGCTTATGTGTGATGCATCCCATATGGCGACAAAGCCCAGAGGGAGAGGGAAGGGATTATAAAATCCATTTTCCCATATTCCTCTTATTCGTTGACATGGAAGAAGAAAGGAGGAGAAATGGTACTACATCATGCCAGAAATGATAGGGGCCTAAACTAAGGTGGCATACCTTATCCCATGGACATACTCCACTCCCATATGTATGATTTCATTCCTTTTGTGGAATGGGCACACACCTGTGGAGATGAGTGATTGTAGATAATGTCCGAGACCGGGTGCCCCACGTAGAGTACACGGGGTGAGGTTACAGTTTAACATCATGTGTTGAGGATTATGGAACCTTGTAGTTTAACTTCCTACATTTTAGATGAGGTGGGTACACTCCGCACCCCTAGGACATATATGACTGATACCCACCATCCCTTTGGGAAGGGAAGGAATCAGTAATGCTGTGGCGAGGGGGTGACGTGGATTGATGCTCTAAGGGGTCCAAGTTATCATGGTTGTGCAAAGAAGCAATTTCCGTTAGCATTCCTATGCGAAGAAGAATGTTCCAAATCAATACAATGGAATGTAATGTAAAGGGATATTGATATCACATCATGAAAATAAGGATGGTCGCATGGGAAAAGGAATTGCAGATCATAGGGTTGCATCGGGACGGGCCTTGTGAAGCTATAGTCATCCACATAGTGGAGGGTGTTAGTGGGGGGGGGGGTATGCTTCATGAAGTGCAGTGTCCCAGCCTATGCAACGGGAATACATGCATATGGAAGGTGCTTTGCGAAGTGGAAATCCATTCATGGAGCAATGCCTCGAGAAGAAAGGGTTCCTTGGGAAGCGTAGGATTTCTATGAAAGGTGCTTCGCAAGGAACATTGGCCCTACCTTATAATATGGGTCACATGGGAATGAGGGGTGTTTCAATAAGAATAAACACTCTGCAATGACCCATGTCCCCTTGGGGATCCCCTTATTCCTGGAGGCTAGTGGGCTCCGTGAAAGGTATCCCTCTTTAAAGAGGGGAGGAATTAAAGCAAGGGGTAGGCACTTCGTGATGACAAATTACCTCAAGTAGCTCATGGTTCACAGAGCACAGATTCCTTCACCATTAGAGAGATATGAAGATGAATGTTTGGATGATTTTTCATTTGAGATCGAGGGGAGCCCTGTATATATAGGCTATAGGTGTCGCAAAGAAGTTCTTTCTCGGCGCGAAGATGAATCTTTCTCTATTGTGGGTTCACGATTGTCAAATAGGCTTGCAGAGCCTCCTGTCTCCTTGCTCGTTGGCAGGAATGTGATGCGCTACACTGGTCGTGTATTGAAATTGGGGCTTTGCAAATGGTCTTCACGATGATGCCTCTATGGCATCCCACTTGTTCTTCTTTGTCCCAAATTTTTGCACCAACAATAGTTGTGAACTTTCGGTAGTAGAACGACATCATATAGAAATTGATAAACTGGTCGATTGGAGAGAAAGGGGTATAAAATCATTTAGAAAAAAAAATTAAAGTAATAGGAACATGTATGTAAATTCACCAAAATAATTATTTGGAAATAGATGGCGTAATCTAATAATGAATACAGAAGAAATAGGAGAAACCATAAGAAACATTACTAAATTTCAGCATTATACTAGGGGTGTGTAAAGTATCATAAGAGGGATAAATGGGAGGGGAATAGGGTACAATTATTTATAAATTAATTTTAATGTATCTTATATTGGTAAGAATGTATCCCAACATAATCCAACAAAAATTAAAATGGCATATCATATATGTTGTGCATTATTAAATGACTAATGAGAGAGAATTCCTTGCAGAATTTCAACCTAGTAATTGCTTATGTATGTATCAAATGGTGGGGGGATAAATGATCCATCATAAAATTAACATAAATTGGACAATAATTTAATGATTAGAAATTTATGGAAACACAAAAAAATTGATAATAGAACTAATCTCAAAGAAGGTTATTAAATTCAAATGTGAGGATAAAAATCAATTACATAGATGTGTGACCCAATGGCCTGGGATATGATTCATAGGACCTTGGGTTAACCATAGTAGGAATCTAGAGAGTATATGGAAGAGTTTTTAAGAGTTTCAAGTAGTTTGAGTGAAAATTAGTGGGATTTGCGATGGGTTTATAGAGGAATTGCGGGAGATTTCATTATTATTTTTCAGTTGGACAATACATAATAAAATATTCATAACCATATCCCATATGATGTTTTATAACATTTATTTCGAAAATATGGGATTTCTATAAGATATATAATGAGTTCACTGTCCAAATATAATAAAATAATTCTTTTTCATAAGTGGAGGAGAGCCACTCATTTTGAGAAATGATTTTAAAATCATAAAATATAGTATATGTCATGGTGGATACACCAACGATTTACATAATAAATGACAGAAATGTATAATAAAACTATTTTAAAGGGAAAATATAAATTTACCTGATTATACATTTTTAATGTTTATTACGTCATTATTATGCTGTTATGATGTCATCAAATAGAGTGTATATTTATATGGTATTAAATTTTTACCCAAAAAATTTTCTATCATAGAAATTTTTTAAAAATTAATCTTTGGATATTTTTAACATATAGATTCCAAAAATAAAATTAATTTTTTCAAAATAATATTATAAATATATTAATTTTCACTTTTAAAAAGTAGGTATATATTGAAAATTGATTTGTTTTTTGACAGTATGTCTTTTCAAACCCGAAAAAATTACATTTGACTTCATAAAGATTATATGATCATTTATATATAAATAATTAATTAAATAATAATTTCTTATTTATTTCAGAAATCATTTTATTCAACAAAATAGATTCCTTTATTGAATTTGAATATTAACCAAATAAAATATTTGTGCTTTAAAAATCATTTACAATGTAACAATAATAGGAATAAAGCATATTCAATATAATATATAAAAATTATGTACATTATATTATTGATAGGGTCTTGATACTTATCAATTTAATTCCCCATCAATTACCCTATGAGTAAGCGGTGTGATGAAGGGAATTCATGGAGCAGTTCAGTGAACATGGGTTGGGTTGTGATCTAAATGGGCTTTAATATCTTCTATAAATAGTTTCTCTTATGTTTAAAATGATGGATTTACTTTTCAGATTGAATTAGGTAAAATCCTAGAAATTCTATCTCCCTCATAAACTCTGATTTATGGGCTTTATAGGGTATAATCCAAAAGGTTTAGTCCATCACCTCCTTTGATTGTGTCAAAAGTATTTGTTAAAGCACAATATCTGAAATAATAATCTAATAACTATTCAAAGAATAAATTATCAATGGTAAATATATTAAAAGGTCATTTCAAATCCAATTTAATATAATAAAATAATTGCATTTATTTTTATGTCTAAAAGAAATTTTATTAAATAAAATGAAACAAAATTATATTCATTAATGTTCAGGTCATTACTAATTTTCTATATAGTGCTATTCCATGATTCTATCTAGTTGATTATTGACAATATCATGGATTGGATACACCGTATACCACTTCATGAGAATAGATTAGTGGGGATTTATTGTTAGTTATATGAGTATGTGATCATTTGGATTAATTATGTAGCCAAGTTGATTTTATTCAACCCTGTCTCTCAATCCGTGGCATAGTTGTGGAGAGGCCTCTATGAATATTTTTAGACAAATTTTAGAATGAGTATTGAATTTTACCCATATATGTATAGAGATAATTTGTGGACTATACATGTATTTTAGACTATACTAATATATTTCATGATAGATGTTGTATAAATAAAAGAGGATAACAAGTCATTAATGGGGTTTTATTATAATAATGGCTATCACTATAATGTCGGCCTTGAAATTTTCCATGCCCAATACATGATACCCTATAGGTCACCATAATATTATACAATCATTAGTGAGACATATATTTTTTGGAAAAAATTATTATAGTTGAAATTATAAAAAAAATTGGTGTTCCATGGGATCATTATTGTATCCTAGGGTAGATATAAATATTATAAATAATGATGTCATATTCATGTGGATTTATAACATGGAGACCATTCATTCATGAAAATTTCCATATTATGAGTATTTCATAGGCTAGTACGAGGTAGAATGTTGACATTGAGGACTTCCAAGGAATTTCAGAACCTATAGAGTGTTGGAGTGTTTTCATACCACCTATAGTAGGGTATATAGTTAGACCAAGAGCCTTACATCTTCTTGATTTATTATATGAGGAGATAAATTCATGATTAAACTATTGTTAATTAATATGGAGAGATTTATGTTGATTATGGATACACCTTAATGGAGTACCAAGTGTATATTTTGGATTGATATGAGAAAATACAAAGTGGAACGAACAATACATTTATTTTTGTTATAATGTAGAATTTGTTCACGTTGGATAACTCAAGGGAGCATGGGAGAAATATATTGACATAGTGCCCACACAATTTTGTATCACTTGTGATTTTCCTAGAGGAAGTGCTTGAACATGAAGAGAATTTAATTATTCTTTTATTGATAACTTAACATCAACATATGTCTATGAATATTTAATTTTTTGTTATTAGATTTTGAATGTTGTTCGGGTTTCTCTATAACATTTAATTATTATATATTTAGTATATATAAATATTTTAATGCATGAAAAAAATATATTATATAAATTGATTTCCATAGATACAAACATCGAATGGGAAGTCTAACACCATAGATTATTCTTTAATATTGGGATTACTATAGGAGGAACCAAATGTTTGTCAGCATCAGTCACTCCATCAAAAGTGACCATCGACAAGTGATTTTAATAAATCAAATATTTAATTTAATTTAATTTATTTAAATGTTAAAACCAAATTCCATCTCAACAAATACTATGTTATGGATAATATTAAGGGTTAATTATATAATTGTACGTCATTATAGAGGGAGGAATAATATCATCATTTACATATCTTGTTCAAAGAATGTTTTTTAAGATGGATCATGAGGAAGGAATTGAACATAATAGACCTTCTTCATCATTGGATATTGTGCCCTCCTCCAACTATTAATCCGCATTCAATTCATGGATCATTATTTTTAGTTCCATCACTTCTGTTTTTATATCTATGTAAGTTTTATCTATATATATTTATTTGATATTACACTCCCTTCACATGACCCTTATATATAATTTTATTTTTCTAAATAAAATTATTTTTTGAAAAATTATTATCAACGTTACTTCACTTATAAATCATTAGTTAATAAGGAATTGGTAAAGGATGATCATAATTTTTTTTGTACTACTATTCTTCAGGTCACCCATCAATAGAATACAAGGTACCAGTTTAACATTTATAGGGTAGCAACAATTGTGATAAAACCCCATGATTCATTGTGGTTTTGAAAAATATTAGTGAATAAATATTTTGTAGAGGGAATGAGGTTTGATGAGAGATTTTGGGGATGCTACCTATATTTGGGAATCTGATAGTCAACGAGTGGTGGAATATACAACATGATTTGTGATAATTTCTTCTAGGAGTGAGAAGATTTTTATTGTCAGCCACAGAATGTTGGGAAATAATGGCCTAATGAATTTTCATTCATCTATTGGTTTTTCAAAACACAAATTATAATGTAGTGGATTATTATATTGGAGCATTGTTATGAAATGATGTTTTCTATGTAAATATCAACTATACGGTGTAAATTACAAAGGAACAGACATCACAAAGTCCCATAGTCGAGAACATTAGGATTTCATGTGGATAAAAATATCACACTTCGTTCAAACTTGTGAACAACTCTCTGACCATACTCTGTAGGGTTTAAATTTTCCAATGAGTACAATGGGGTAGAAATGTTTTGGTGTTAAGTAAAAACCAATATACACTCTCACGAACATCCACTCACTCATGCACATGATACCTGGACACTACCATGTACATGGGAATTGGATGATATATATAGGCATGGGGTAGAATATAAATGGGGTCTCCTAGACAATATATTTTCCACATGTATAATCAAACATGTGTGTAATGTTGTTTCTTGTTATTTCCCAATAATAGAGTTAATCTTCCATGAGGAGATGATACATTACATATTACCACATGTACACACCATGCAATTCCCCATGTAAATATTACCTTTTATATATCGCTAATTGAAAAATAGTAAATGACCCTCAAATTAAAAAATTTGGGTTTATTTTTTTATAAAGTTTGATTGTACCCTTGGTTGTGATACAAACTATTTAATTATGGTTTTATAAGAATTATTATTCATAAAGAGATGGATGATTGTGGTTGTGATTGGGGAGTGATCAACATAATAATATTGAGGTTAATACTCCCATGTAGCACCATGTCATGGGTTATTATTTATCATCATATTGGTAGAATAAATACTCCCCCATACTAAATGTATTTTTTAGATACTATATCAATGAAGTGAAATTCCCTTTTCTTTGAGATCTAGTGGTGGGAGGGTACTACAATGAGGATGTGGCCTCATTAGTTTTTCAATACTTTCATGAAGATATGTACCCTTCAAACTGATTTGTTGAAGCATTTGAATGACATTGGGAATTAAAGATGGACACTTTGAGTGTAATGGTGAGTCATCACTCATGGATGGGATATGAATTTATATAACACTTTCTCATCATCATTGGGATTCTTTAAGATCATATATGATGGGTTTTTAATTTAAAAATTCTTTAAGATCATGATAAATTAATTGTAGCTTTCTGTGGTTCCCATTAAAAATGTGATATTGATTTGATCTTTTATTAAATGTTATCTAGTTCAAATTATAATATTCAATGAACTTCATTAATGTTTATGGTATTTTATTTAAAATAATGATGTAGATAATGGAGTCATCATCGATCTATAGATGCATTATATGTTTTATTAGAATAATTTCTAATTTTATTCTAAGTGGTTGGTTTGAATTATGAGATCCAAATTAGAGGGAAATTGAAACTATGTTCAAATTTATTTTCTACAATAGGTAAACCTTTATTAAGTGGTAGAAATTATTTATCATTTATATTTTGTTGACGTGGATGAATGGGAATTAATGAGGAATTTATTTTTTATTAGTTTGTGTTTCCATCATTATTTTCCGAAGTGGATAAAATATTATTCTAGTTAGTTTTAGTATTAATAGACTTACAAATGATACATCAGAAAGGAAGATCGATAAAAAAAATATTATTTTCACCGACCAACAAGATATACTAGTAATATAATATAATAGAAAGTGTATTATAATTAATTATGATGTTTAATTTTTTATTTGAAAAAATAAAAAATAAAATGCATGGTTTTCCAAGGACAACTATATAAATTATTCTAGATGAATTTGTAATGCACAAAATATGGAGATATCAAATCGAGTAACCATGTAGTAAACATTCGAGGTTTCTATTCAGTTAATTTTATAGAAAACATGCATATCTTATTGTGTGTCAATTTTAAAAGGTGATATTCATAACTAATCAGATTCATTATAATATTTCCTACAATGATAATAATTTATTCTAATTGGAGTGGGATAATGTTGTATTAACATAATATAATTGTTAAATGACATGGGAAAATAGGCCAACACAGCAATTGGTGGTAGGGTACGACGTTATGTCTAAACCCTATAAATCATGAAATTATTTATATAAATAATTATCATTTCATTATTAAAGAGTTTTTATATATTTTTTTTAGTGATAAAAACTCTATTAAGTATAGGAAGTTAATTTCCTGATAAATGAAATTTCAGAAACCACTAGTAATTAAAGAGTTTTAATGGATTTAAATTATTGTGATTCAAAATTTGAAAAAGTCATAAAATATAATGGAGGAAGCTTCTTTACTATTGGGTACACACATCCCAAGGATTGTTTTATATCAATTTCCGAAAAATGTAAAAATTTATATTATATTTCTAATCATGAGTGTGTTAAAATAAATTATATATATCATATTCTAATTGTCCTAAAAAGTTGGTGAGGCGTTACTAAGACTTAGGTGACAACCCCAAGGTGGAAAATGATAGAAAAATTGAAAAATATTTTAATAAATTTGTGGGATGATTTTCCTCTTACGAAGAAAAAAAAAATTCAACAAAAGAAAACCATTAAAAAACTATATAATGGATGTTAAAATTATCAACAATAGAACAAATTATTTTATATCGAATGTCGCCAATTTGAACAATAATGTAATCCCAACAAACATGAAATTACAAAGTAAAATTTGACTAATAAAATTACAAGATAACCATAAGACTCCATTATTCACAAGCTCCATCCTTCCACATCACAAAAATGCATGAGAATCATGATGTAGTGCTAATAATTTGAGATAATTTACCTTTTCCAATGTCATGGTAGATTACATCTACAAAATCGCTAATGTTCTAATGTAGGGGTGATTTCTAAATCATAATATGTTTTCTCTAATGATGTCCCTACTCGTGATAATATGACAAAAGAGTTAGCACAATTTTTACAAAGGGTTTTATATAATACAATATACAAAATACTTTATAACAATATATAAAAACGTTTTAAAGGAACACTAAACTTATGACTGACGTCATAAACCACTCATGTGAATCTTCTTTTTCTAACTGAGCATATGAATTTCTACCTAATTCATCGGACACTGAATATCATTTACTGGGATTATAAATAAATATAATGTCAAACATCTTGATATACTCCATCCTTCTTATTTTCCTCAAATTCAAATTCCTCTATAAAAAATACATTACAATCTATTATGATCGACATACACAATAAATTTCACACCAAATTTTCGATGATGAAACATCATCAATGCAAGGAAAATTGTAGCTAATTCCAAATCCTTACTTGTGTAATTCTTCTCCGGAATCCTTATTTTCATTTTACAATAAGAAACAACATGGTCTTCTTTCAAGAGAATTCATCCCAACAATGATCCCGAAGAATAAGAATACACCACATAACCCTATCCTGATTCCATTAAAATCAACATAGATGCAAATGTAAGATGAAAATTAAACTGTAGGAATTTTTCGTGGAATTATTCAGTCCATTTAAATTGGATATTTTATTTCATAATGTAGTCATATGAAAATAATTCTATTATATTTCATGTAAAAATCATCAGTAATAACTATCTAGTTCAAGGAAGCATCGTATTTCAAAAGATTTTTCTACTCTTTTATAAGTTATAACAGCTTCAATATTCTCTAGTTCTAGAGAAAATATTCAGAAATTTCTTGTCCATAAAAGTGTACCTCTTGTTTCTTTATGTCAATTAATGATAATTTTTCATACAGAAGATGATACTTTATGATTCCAAACAATAAATCTAAGTGTTTCTCATGCTCATCCCTACTCATTATATACACCAATATGTCATAAAAAACCACCCCAAATGAATCTAGATATCACTAAAATATCCTACTCATAAATTCCATAATGATTGTTAGTGCATTCATAAGACCAAAATGTATTACCACATATTCTTAATGTCCATATCTATTTTTGAAGTATTTTTCATCAATATCCACCTTTATAAATCAGGATTGGTGATATCATGATCGCCAGTCAATTTTTGATAACCACTAAGATCCCCTCAATTGATCAAACAGATCATCAATATTTGGAAGAAGATATCTTCTCTTTATGGTAACATGGTTATTATTACAACAATCCTCATATAGGTGAACAGTTCTATAAATTTTTTCATGAATTAGAGTAGTGTTTCCCACTTTATATTCTCAGTGGAATGAAATACTATATTTTTATCACTTCAACTAAAAATATAGCTCCAGTAATTGTTTTGTTTCCATCATATATGACCAAATAGAAATAAGAATTTTCCTTCGAAGGAGATCAATTGTAAACTCTACTTCCCTTATCAGTTGTAACCATGAGACTTTATAGGGACAAATCTGGAAATTTATCCACCACTACCAAAAAATGGTTATCCTTGATCTCTTCAATCAATGCCAAACTCAAAGCCACCAACTTCTAAGAGATCATTCAAACTATTGGTTCCAAAAAACCCATTGCACATATCGTTACAACCCTTTCTCCTCTGAGGATATTCTCTACAACATTCTCACTCCTAAAACTTAATATTATTATATAAGATACAATGTGTACCTTGAATGTTTTCAACCAATCCATACCCAAGATTAAACCATAAACATCAATCAAAAACCCCAAGAAGTCCTATTTTTATTCATCTCCATCAAAAGTAATAAAAAATGACATACATAGAAATTATAAATATTCTTTTTAAACCTGTGGAGTATGAAGTGTTATCATATAATGTGTCATATAATTTTTAAAAAATAAAAACTATATATAACGAGAAGCATTGAAGAAATACGATACACTGATATCAACAAACACTTTCATATGGGTATAATTTAAATGAATTGTAACTCAAAACTAATATGGTCTAGCCTGATCATTCAAAATACCATGTTTAGTTCAATATAATTGGTTTGTAACTACATATTAATCCTTATGGGATTTCTATGGTTTCCCTTATAGATTAGTCCTCATATTTCTATATTCATAAGGGCCAGCACTACTTTTCTACCGAGAATATTTTTCTCTCCCCATCGAAGAATATGACACCATCAACACTAGAGATGTTTCTAGTTCACTTGACCACATAACAATGTGAAAATATGACTTATGATGTCTCAATGTAATCATGATCTCTTTAAAGAGAAACGAGGCTGCCCAGTTTGAAACTCTAGGGTTATCAAAACCCATTTCTACTAGATCATCCAATGTAATCATGATCTCATTAAACTATATTGATTGTAAAAAAAGAATTTTTCTATATAGGACATGTTACTATAACATGTTCAATTGTAACTACTACCATTATCTCTAGGGAATATATTGATAAAAATCAAGTAAAATATCAAGTAAAATCCAATAAGTAGATGGAAAACAAACAATTGACGAAACGACATCAGGATATACTCCAATATTAAACAACAGACCCCAAAGCTCTGGGTAGTATGGTCGTGGACATCTAGATATCCTATCTCATTATCCCTGAATAAACCATGATCTCCCATCTACTAGAAGAATTAGGACATGATTATAACAATGAACCTCACCTAAATGAAAAAATAGATAATCTATCCTGATGATGATGTTGAGAAAATCAAAATCAATAATAAAAAACACTAGATTAATCATTAATCATCCATCTATAGGGACCACGAAGGTCAATAAAACCCCAAATGGTTCAACATCCCATGAGGTTTCACAAAATCTATTAAACAGGAAAAGTGATCCATTGAATGTTAATATAACATCAAAATTTATATATATAAATAAGTGGGAAGCACTTTTATCTAATAATGAAATCACTCCAAAGTATTTAATAATGATAGAACATCCCACTTTTTCTAGACTCATCTATACCACAATAAGAAATTAAACTACTATGTGAGGGTACTTTCATCCTAAGGCATGAGTTTGGATCCATAAAACTATTTAATCCTCTCAATGTTACACATTATCCCTTTGATCCTACTATTATGGGACATATTAAGGTGTGGACATGACCAGATAGAAACACTATAAACAACTGTAATCTCCAAAATTATTACATTTCCTAAGAGGTGAATGAAAATAACTCCATGTGAATACTAAATCACAGAACTGATAGTAAGTCATAAGAATCAAATCACTAAAACTATAGGTGGAGAAGTGGCCTACTACAAAGATCCACATCCACCACTCATGCAATGATAGTGTGACATCCAATTTTTCAAAATCATGAAACCGATGCTTCTAATAGGTGGATGGGGAGGGGTTGAATATAAAACATTGTATGTCTTATTCATAACATCCATCATATCCCAAGCCATTATCTCCTCATAGTTTGAATTATTCAACATAAATAACTATGATCTAATATCTAGTCGTAATCCCAATTTTTACATCACTTCTTTCAACATGTCATTATTTACAACCTTCGGTGTAACATGAATTATCTCATCAAACCAACTGGTTTATTCTAACACCACATTATCTCACTACTATAAAGAGTGGAACTCAATATATTTCAATATATTTAATGAATATGAATGAAAAACCATAATAAGAGTCTTCAATCCATTCCCATACAATCTGACATTCCTACCTACATATACAATAAAATCCAACCAACACATGGTAAGAACCTAATGTCAGAACAATATTAACATTAACATGAAATTCATAAGTGTTTCTATTAATTAAATTATGTTTATGAAATTTTCTTGTCATCCCTACTCCACATGAGATTCCATTGTAAAATTAATATATGGTGGCTTCACATGCATGATGTCACATGATCGATCTCCATTTCCTATAGATCCATGATCTTCCAAAACAATAGTTTTATGAACTTATGGTACATTGTGGTCAAAAGAATAATGTACCCGCATAACAGGCTCATTAATGTTATGCTCCATCATAGGATTCCCTTATGTAGAATCAGCTTCACCCACCTAGGGAACTCAAATTAGACTTCTTGGATGCTTTTAATTACTCAAAAAAATTTTCAAACAGATGAAAAATAGAAGTTCAATCAATAAAATCCACAAGTCAAAAAATGTGGTTATCATTATGAACTCATAATTGGGGACAGACATCCAAACATCCAATGGAAACATGAGGCTCATCATGGAGTGATCTTGCTAGGAACTCATTATAAAATTCTATTAATGTGTTGGGAACACTAAATATTTTCTTTAACATAACCCACGATGAAGACTCTTCTTAATAGAAGAACTTTGATACCATTTTCTGTTAAATTTATCTAAATACCATCTCGAATTGGTATCTAACATGATACACCACATACCTGAAGGGTGTTATAAATACCCATGGGTTGGTGAATATCAAATAGACATCCAAAAACTATAGATGGAGTGATTTCTACCAAACTTAAGAAAAACATGGAGCATATATATTCAATAGATAAAATAGTAAAAGATAAATTTATTCTGTAATAGGAATCTAATATAGGAACCCAAACATCAAATGTGAAGGAATAATATCCATGTAATATTCCATCCACAATGGACAAATAAAATAGAAAACAAAAGGCCCTTCATGTGATAGGATGGGTATACTGTTACAAAATAACCCCCAGCTAAAAATCCTAGATTACCAAAATCCCTAATAACTAGTCACAGTGCCATTATTTACACTATATTGAAATAAATAACCATCTACAACAACCAAAAAACAGTTACACATGGATTGGGATAACATTATAATTAGGTTTTCACCGGTTCGATATCAATTCTATGAATAATAATCCAACAATTCTAAATAACAATAAAACAAAGCGTGATAAAAGATCAAAAAAAATTTATATCAGAAGCTTTAAAAAAATATTATTTTCAACATTTTCCCCACATCCAAAAAATAATGGTAAATAAATTTCAAATTATTTAGTATATGTATATATAAATAGAATATATACGTACAACCAATATAATACATCAATCACCATTTTCATATCATGGTTATCATTGTACAAAAAAACAAAAAAACAAAGAGAACATGAACATGATCCATCACAGTAGGGACCAAACCTGGTTGGGATAGGAAAGAAAAATCATACCTAACATAGAAAATTGATTACAAACCAATGTAGTAGAAATATTCATTAGATCTGAAGGATATAGGAACACCAAAAATTTCAAAACCCCAAACAGTTCTTACGAGTCCATTTTATAAAAATAATTTTATAAAATGAAATCTATTTTTCTAAAATAGTATCCACAAATAATTTTTATTTTATTTTTAATGTATGTAAATTATAGGGACCTTTATTAATATTTCAAAGTGTTATATATTCACTTATTATTTTTAAATTGGTATTTTAAATGAAACTGATGGTTTTAACTAAAAATTAAATTTATCATATTTTGAATATTATTTTCATAATATGGATTTATTTTTTTGAATTCTACACATTTAAAAAGTAATAGAGTGAGTTTTGTGGATTTTTTTGAAATAAATTAATTTCAAGAGAATAATAAAATTTGATAATTAACGATATCAGCAAGATAAACGAATTCATGTGATGTAGATGATGTAAATATGGTATATGCACATAATAAATAAATATAATTATTTATATTAATATATTTAAAAATAATATCAAAAAATTAATATTCTTGATCCAAAAAAAACTAATGAATGAATTAAAGAGAAAACACTCATCCCCTCCACTATAAATACCACCCCCATGACCTCTACTCCTCACACCTCTAAAGCCTTGACGCTATCTCAAATTCTAACTAATCTGATTACCTAGCCATTTCCCCACTTCATTGTGCATTTTTTCTCAAAAAAATACCTACACCAATTTTATAATGAGATCTCAAGGATAATAAATCTATAGGGTAAAGCCCTATTTTTCATTTAATTACCATTCAATTTCCTTTCATTTATTATTCTCGCCTCACATTACCACAATCATGTTTAATTATAACTCTACTATATTTTTTGCATTCGATTTTTATTTTAAGGTAATAACCATCATCTAACCTCTTATCCACTTTCTTTTTTTATAAAATGAACGTATCATCCTTGAGGTGATGATATATCACTTTCAAGTATGACATGTTTTTATTTTCCTTTACCACCATAATTATATATAAATAAAATCATTTTAATGGTTGAATTTTTTTTTAATTATTTTGTTGTATCCTTATTATTATTTTAAAAAAAATATATATACATTATATTAAATTAAATATCAAAACTGCTTGATGGAGATAAAAAAACTGAAAAATTAGTCCAAACTATCTTCATTAATGATTTATATAATGAGTCATTCTTATAATATAAAACCAAAAGATATATAATAATTTTAAATTATCTATGTTAATTAATATCATATAAATTCATTTCTGGATATTTATTCTAATTTTACATGATCTATCATATATGAAAAAATGAACTTATCATTAAAACCAAGAAAATGAACACTCCCAAATGATGAAATTGAAATCTATAACACATCATAATGTCCACAAATGAACATAATAATGTTATAAAAAATATAATAAATGTAAAATAGGTTCTTTATTTTGAAATTAATTAATGTAATTTGAATACCCTTGATATTAATGTGAAGAAGGAATTCATACATATTGTAATGTTATTCTCGAACCAAACTCTATTCCTTCGAGTTTCCCCCCATTAACTCTATTTTCAGTATTTGAGGATAACATAATGATCCATAAATATAATTTAATTTTTCATACCTTTTATTTCCATGATATGCATCTTTCTAATTATTTTTTATGTAAAATGATATTATTTTTTCTAATGAATTCTTCTTTCCAAAAGTACTCTTATTTACTTAATGTGAAATTTCTTCTTATACACTCAAGATTGATGATTATAATACTATTTGTGTCATTCCATATTTTTTTAGGAAGCCAAATGTTTATTTAGGATTTTTTTCATGGTTAAAGGATACTTATTTCATTCCATGGGATTTTTATGTCCCAGAATGATATATGTTCAATGTGGCATGCATGATAACGTAAATTTTAGGATGTGATGGGTGAATAATCAATTATATAAATCATGAAAATGGTATGATGTGAATGACACTCCATAATTATATAGAACTCCAATTCCATGGGTACCTGGTTGTAACACATTTTACAACACAAATTATGTGTTAACATAATTCAAGTTGTTCACAAATTTTTTTTGTAGTTGACCACAGAGACATGATGTTTCATTTTTATACAGTGACATGATCTATGAGATTTTATAATTATTCAACTCTTGATTTTGATGATAATGTTATGATGTTGATTTTTCTCACCCATGTTTCATATCTCTTATTCATTCTCTTGTTGGATTTTATCTCTCCACTTATTTTGATGTATATTTTTTTTGAATACTTATATTAAGGAGAACATGAAGTCCAATAAGAATATGGAGATGAAGGAATTAAATAATTTACTATGTTATGTTATATAAAAGTATTGTATGGTCTAAATTTTCTAAATATGCTAAAATTTTGGATCCAATACTTTCATAAATATTATTTCTTTATCTTTAAAATGTTTTAATAATCATGTATGATAAATAAAGGTTTTTATAGATTGTATCAGAGCATAGTTTCATGAATTAGGGAATAAACATTAGAGTACATTACAAAAAACCTGTAGTATGACACAATGTAAATGTATGAACCCATGGTTTTTTGAGAAATTATAAACATATGGATCTCATAAGATATGGATAAACGGTTAATTTCACAAGTAATAAATTATTTTTTTTAGTCCTTACAACATATGTTTTATTATTTTATTTTTTTATTTTATAAAATTATGTAAAATAGAATATACTTGGACGACAACCTATAGAAGGGATAATGTAGCTATTTTATGAACAATGATCATTATTCATTTAGATATGGAGTTCAAAATTTAATGTTTATTCATACCCAACAGTCACAGTCACACCTCATCCTGGCATCTTGCGGTTGCAGTTATTTTTATTTATATTTAGTATTTTGGTATGTTAATGATTAAAAATTTATAAAATTAAAATTAAAATTATATAAAATAAGTTAATTATAAAATGATGTAACAATAATAACAATATTATTATTATTATTATTATTATATTTATTTATTTAATTCTTATTATATTTATGTTTTTATTAGTATTGTTATTTTGACTAATAATATTATTATAATCATTTTCATTATTATTATTATTATTATTATTGTTATTGTGATTTATGTATATTTTTAAACCCTACTCTTCCTCCCCCCTTACCCCTTGCAACCCACACCTCTCCCCGACACCATGCTCATGCGCAACCCCTTCCCATGGCTGAAGACCTTTGGTGCACCACCTCTCATCCATCATAGTGGCCCATCGACTGAAATCCCTCCCTCATGTGGTGGCCTTCCCCCTTCCCTGCTCACAAAACGCAGCCTCCCCCCTCCTCTGTTCTCAGGACCTGACTCATAGGGAGACTCTTTGGTGCACTGTTCTCCACCTTCGGTGAAAGAAACTCATCCCGTTTTGGTGTGAAAACCCCTATAGTGATATTATTCCCCCTTCCCCTTCCTATATTTTTGGAGTTTAATTTGATATCATGTGTTTCACATATCTTGGATGAAGCCTAACATGTTTATTTGTTCTCATTTTGTTTGATTCATGTTTTTTGGGGTTCATCATAGGTCCCTTATTATTAGAATAGGGTACAATTTAAGTTTCACAATGAAACTCAAGGGTTTCATCCTCAATGGATGGTTTTTCTATGTATAACCATAATTTTGAAGAATATTTTTATTACATGGTTAATATAATGGGTTAATTGGTTAATAGGTGGGGTGTGAATTTATTTTAAAAAGATTGCATATATGTTTAATTTTCAAGTAGCATTTTATATATGGAATTTAGTGCTTCTCATCTGCAAGTCATGTTTTTTTATTTGATTTCTATTTATAAATCATGAAATTGGTAATTTAAATTATGTAAGCGATGTGAAGGATGTTTGAAATGTTTTTTTATTGTGTGTTTTCTTTTAAAAAGGTATTTTTGTGTGTTTTTTATATAAGGCCATATATTGTGCCTTGGTCTATTTTAATAAATTGTCAACTATTTTATTGAATGATATTAGTGGTTAAAATCATTTCATTGTTCATATGTGATTTTTGGTTGGTTGTAGAGTGTATTTTCAAGTGAAACTATGGGAATATTTTGAGAAGACATTTTTTTCATGATTTGTTAATGCTTTACAGACTACTCAATGGATTTATATGGTGCGAAAACTGTTTTTAGTAGCATTGATGAAGTGTTAAATGTTTGAAGTTGTAGTTTGAAAAGAAAGATGTTGTTTTTTAGCTACGTCCCATGTCCCAACATTCATGGTTATTTTATGAATTCTATAATTTGTTTATTAATTTTCATTAAGGATACAAAATCTGGTTGAGTTTGGTATTGTTGAGCATTTTTCCTTAAAAGGAGTCTTTGATTTTTTGGGTGAAAAACCAATATGAGTTATTTTGTAAGGTTTTATAGATTGTTGAAGTGTTCGTTTTTTTATTAAATTATATGTGTATTGTGTGGTCCCTTCTTTGTGGCTTGGAGTCGCCAGATCTTAGCCAACTCTCCTATTTTTTAATAATCTATTTATATGTGGGTGGGGGGGTCCCTTGTTACCTGTATATTCAACCAGGATGTGAATATAAATGTGCGGGGATAGGTGTAGTCAAGTATATATATGATAATGTACATGTAGGTGAGTGGTGACTAGTATATGCATATAAGAATATGTGTATGGATCCAAATTCACATGTCAATGGCTATATAGTTGTGTGAATATGGTCTTGGTGTCCATACAGGTATGTGAACGTGCATAAAATTGGTGGGGGGGAATCATCTTTTATACAGAATGTTTCAAGAGCCGAAGTGGACCGCTAGTTCCACTCGAGGTAGGTTCTCTATGCCCTTATCATTATTTATAATTTCCCTTATTTTGTAGTGTTATTTTTAAAATGTGTTTTTAATTATTATATGAAATTGAAATTATATATTAAAATATTAATTTGTTCGTGGACATTGAATAATGGTCTATCTCTTGGATATCAGATTTTTTATTAAACAGTTAAAATGAATAGATTGAATTATGTAATGTATAAAGCATTATTTTAAATGTGTGGTTCTATGGTTCTTAAATTGGTCTTTTAATATATTTTTAAATTCATGAATTCACTTCTAATAGTAAAATTATATTTATGTGTGGTGAAAAAGGTTCTTTTGAATGTTTTTATGATGTCTATGGCTTCATAGTGGGTTTTCATAAGCGATATGGGCTGTTTTCGAGAGAATACATTTGTTATTATTTTTAAATTATTCAAGTAGTTTACTAAATTATGTGGTTGGAGTGTAACATGTATGAATGTGGATTTTTTGTGAATGAGTGAAATGAAATGGAAATTGAGGACATGGCTATCTTGGGGTATCTAGGTGGGAAGACTTGTCTAATCATGCTAGTGATTCGGAGTCGTTTGTCCCTACATCACATAGAAAGATGGGCTATGAAAACACTAACTACACTATAATGATGATTTTGTGTACCACTAGATTATTGGTATGATCCCTACAAGTTTTTTGTGCATTAGAAAATATAATATTTATGGTTGATTTTCATTGAGATGTGAGGTTATTGGGTCCAACAAGGGCTAGTTAAATATGGGGATTTCCAATTTTTCTCATTTGGGACATGATTCTTGGGATTTAACATTTATTTCATTTGATTCAAGATCTATCTCACTCTCTATATCTCTCTCTCTTTTGGGAAACCATATTTTAATTAAAAATTTCATTCCATTCATTTTTTATATATATTGATTTCTTGGGATTTATTTTGAAATTGTAGTGGTATAGAAATATTATTTTTTAATTTATACATGTAAGTTAATTTTTAGAATAATTAATAACATTATTTTAAACATTAGTATTTTCAAACTGGGATAATTGGGTTCCATCATTAAGGTATGGGAATATGGAATTGTTATTCCCAAGATTTCCTATTGAGTATCTTTATGTTCACACCTACACTACATTTCAGTTTCAGGTTATTGTTTTGTATCTCTCATAGAGCGAGCATAGTTATATGTTTAGAAGTGAACCATGGGTTACATGGGTGTATATCTAGCTAGATATCGTTATTTTATTTCCCTCTTTTTGTGTTTACATATTTTTAAGGGTTTATTTCTGTTTATCTATATTTTTTTCTGAGATAAATCATTCACAACTACTTATAATGATTCCTAGCACTAGTTTCTAGCCTCTGGGGATCGGGATGGCCCATCGGGCCATGGCTTGAGCCGGATCGGGTGACCGGTTCTTGGTCAACCCGGGTTTGTTCATGAAATGATGGTATTAGAGGGGTTGTTTTTATTTTTGGTGTCAGGTAGCATAGTGATTATGTGTGTTAATACTTGAAAGGTACGTGAGGTACGAACATCATTATTCTTTTAATGTCCGTAGACTTGAGTTTCCACTAGTAGTCCGAGATTTAAATTTTAATCTTTTTCTTTTTCTACATGGATTAGGGATGTCAAACGAAGGGTGCCTATGTTACGGGTCATGATTTGATGGAGTAGTGACCCATGTACAGCATGATTGCATGATTCAACATGATTCCAATGGTTAATGCTCACTCCGAGCATTGTCATTTGAGCAATGATACTGTGGTGGCATAACCACTGGTTCCTTATTTTTGGATGTATTCATGCGATTTAGTTTTGGGATTAGGTTTGAAAAACATGATCAGATTTTAGAATATTGTAAATGGTTCATAGAAGAATGGGCTTTCAAGATGGAATGTTGTTTTGGAGTGGAAAATCGGTTTAGAAATGGATTTTTTTTATTTAATGTAATTTTTGTTTCAAATGGAAAAATTGATGGTGTGTTGGACGTTTTTTGGGTTCATGATAACATTTCTATATTGAGAATTGAAAATTTTTAGCATTTTTTAAAATGCATTTCATTAATGATAAATATTATTTTCAAATTTTAGGGAATTTTAGAATTAAGTTGAATAATATATTTTGGGAAATGTAAAGTGTCTTGAATTGACCCTTGGTATTCCTACGATTGATCACACAAATTGAAGTATGTATTTGGAAATTGAAAAAATTGGTGACATTATTGAATGGGTTATTCAGATAGCAGATTGATATGTATGTTTGAGATTTCATGGAATACCAATGGTTGATATTTAAGTGGTTCTATTTTCTTAAAATGTTTTTCAAAAAATTGTAATTTAAATTTTTTCATAAGGGAGTTAGTATTATTTTTTCTTTTTTCTTTTCATGTTTTTCATTCTTTTTTGTGGGCTCTTATAAATGACATACTGGATTGTGGTTGGAATAGAGGGTTGAGTTTGAGAATAATTTTTTTATTGAAGTTTGTAATTTTTTATGGTATATTTTGATTCAAAACTATGACCCTTGTTTTTTAGTATTCATCCCCTAGTAGCCCAAGTGGTTTCTAGAGTGTCTCTTCTAGTTGTTTATTCTACCCAATCTCTTTATGGAGTAGTTGAATTGAATTCATTTCAGTTGTTTTTTGTCTTCTGTGATGATCATGATCTATTGAGTGTAGTGTACTGGAATAAAGAAATTGTTGGTGTTTTTAGGTTATTGGAAACTCCCAATGATATGACAGTCTATGATAGTTAGTGTTTATTTGAAGGTTCGAATTTTGATCAATGAAATAAGAGGATCCCATTATTGTTTCATGATGGTATGTCATGGATGGTGTTTAAGACCACTCTCGTCCAATGGTTTATAACTGTGGTTGGGAATGTGAGGAAAGTGGCAATGCTCGTGAGTTTCCAACAAGTCAAACGAATAGTAAATGATTACGTTGAGAATTTAAAGAGGTTGATTCAATTCTCTCTAATGTTTGCGTTGTCAAATCAGTTAATGTTTCTCTTATATAGGGTCTTCACCTTGGGTTCCAAGACCGATTCTTTGTGGTGTTCAGGAAGGATCCCCATCTGGTGTGTAGATTGAGTAAGAGGAACATGTCCTAGACAATTCTTCTTGTGAATTCCATATTCTATTTGTCGGGAAAACCTCTTATTTTCATATATTATATCTGGTTTTGGTACATTAGGTCACATTTTCGTCATACTATGAAGGCATGTCATTGGTGTATCCATTTGGGGGATTTTGAGAGGTTCCTCTAGTGGTATCTCCAAAAAGATTCTTGACCAGAGGATGTAAGCTCCTTAAATTTGGGAATAAAGTTCATCAAGACATCAGAGCTCCAACCACATGTCTTTGAGTGAAGCATATCAAACAGTCAAGAATCATTTGGTCTGAGGAACCATTGTGTATATTTTTTCTCTAGTTCTGAAATAGGGAAGGTTTAAATTTTTTTTGATAGCTCCCTAATATTTGAAGGTTCTGTATTGTTATAAGAGGCGCAAATGTCTCAATTCCTCATTGTGTTATTTGTTCACCGGATACCTACCATTGGTTGTATGAAGGTGTGGTGATCTTGTTTTCTTGTGATTCCAGTAGTTGTGACTCCATAAAGTGATAGATTTGAAGTCTGTCTCTTCATGGCTGTTACACTCAATATGATTATCTCTGTTCACTAGAAGGCTCCTTTGTTAACACGCTCTTGTTTTAGGACATTCTCGTTTTGGGGACACATGTGTCTTGGAAAATAATTAATATTGGTATTGTACACCATTCAGTTTGAGGAATTTTTTTGGGGACCCCATGTGGTGGGGGTCTGGATTGTGTGAAGTGTTTTTTGCTCCGTTTTTTTTGTATTATATTGGTCTGTCCAAATTGGCTTAATCTGGTTGTCTCTTTGAAAGTGGGGAGACCCACAATAAATCTTCCCATGCCTTAATTGATAGATGGTTTGTGTGAGAGTTTTTTTTCTAGGTTGGAAGTTTATTATATAGCTCAATTTATATGTTCTATAATTTTCCTATCTTGAGAGTCTCAATGTTTTATGTAATAGTTGGGTTCATGTGGTATGGAGAACCCTCTTCGCTTCCCGATGGTTCTTCTTTTTGTAGTTTCCCTTATATTTGTTCAGGTGGTATTGGTGGAGTGAAAAGTTACACAGAGATTGTGATTTTAAGCCCCATTTAGTTTCAAACTCATGTTTCATTCATTTTTTGGATGGGTGACATTTTGGAGGCAGACTTTTTTTATGGGGGGGAGAATTGTCACACCCCAACCCGACAATTTGCGGCTACTCTTATTTTTTTATTAAAGTATATTGGTTTTATAAAGAATAAAAATTTATTAAATTAAAATAAAAATGAAATTAAATAAAATAATTTGAAGGAAAATGAATAATTATTATTATTATACTATTATTTTGTTTAGTATGACTATAGTTATGTTATTATTTATACTATTATTTTGATTATTATTATTATTATCATCATTTTGATTATTATTATTATAATATTTAATTTTTTTTGATACCGTAGTTTTCATCCCCCCATACCCCTCATGGCTTACTCTTCTACCCCAGTCCCTACTCACATTCGACCCCTTCCCATGGCTGATAACCTATGGCGCACCACCACTTCTCGGCATGAAGACCCTTCGGACGACCTTCCTTTCCCAGGCGGTGGCCTTCACCCTCCCCTTCTCACACATCCTAACATCCCCATTTCCTATTCGCATGGCCCTACCGAATGTGAGAAGCCTTGGAGCATTTTTCTCCCCCTTTAACCACTAAATCCCCTCAATTTTTTGTGTTGTAACCCCATCAATGAGCTTATTCACCATTCCCCTTCCAATATTTTTGTGTTTTATTTTATTTTAGGGGGTGCATATATCTTCGTCAGACCCTACATTTTTATGTGTTCTCAATTTGATTTATTATTTTTATTTATGGTCCAAAATTCATTAATTACTGTGCAAATAGGGTGTAATATATGTTTTTCATAGAATATTGGGGGTTTTGGCATCAAAGGATGGTGTTTCCATGGATTACCAATTTTAGGGTTTTTCATACTTGGATAATTTAATCTTTTACTTGGTTAGTATGTGGGGTGAAAATTTTGTTTTAAAAAAGGATTAATTTCAATATAATTTTAATGTACCATTTTTAGATGAAATTTAGTTCTTTTAATGTGTTAGTCTTATTTTGTTATTTGATTCCATTTAAAAATCATGGACATGGTTATTTAAATTACTTATTTGATATGAATTAAGTTGGGAAGGTTTTGTAGTTTGAGTATGATTAAAAAAACAAATTTGGTTGTGTTTTTTATGTAAGGACATATAGTGATTCTTTGGTTTGTTTCTATATATTTTCAATTGTTTTATTTAGTGATATTTTTAGTGGAAATAAAGTTTTTATGCATCAGTGTTGTTTGAATGGTTCTAATGCAGAATTTTAAGTGAAACTGTGTGTATTTTTAGGAAAACGTTTTTTCAGCATTTGTTAACATATTACAAACTACTAAAAGGATTTTTTATATTATTTATGTGGTGAGAATACCATTTATTGTTTCACTGATGATGTGTAAAAATTGAAAGATATATTTTGATGAGAAATTGGGTGGTTTTCAGGTGTGTCAAATGTTTTCTAATTTGTGGATATCTTATAACTTCTATATTTCATTTATTAAAGGTTATTAATTATATTAAATCTTGATTAGTGTGGTATTTTTAGGAATTTTCCATTTAAAGGAGTTTGTGAATATTTATTTGGTGTAAACCCTTGATGCGTTATATTGAAATTTTTAATAGTTTGTTTAAGTGTTTAATTGTGTAATAAAATTATGTGTGTAGTTCGTGGTCTCTGCATCGTAGATTGGAGATGTTGGGTCTAAGGAGACTAAATTGTGTGTGCTTAAGTAAGTGTATATATATATATATATAATGGGTTATGCAGTTACATGTATAGTCATATGTAAAAGTGAATATACATGTATGTGGCTAGGTTTTCCCATCTATATATTTGAAAATTCATATGTAGTGGAGTGGTGACAAGTATATTCATATAAGAATAAGTGTATGGATCCCCTTACAAATGACTGTGGCCATGATGGTTTGTGCATAGGGGATATGTGTCCTTATATGTATGTTTAGGTGCATATACTTCATGGGGGAGCATTAGCTTTTAGATAGAAATCATTAAGAGATGATGTGAAAGGCTTGGTTCCACTTGAGTTAGGTTCCCCATGCACTGATCTTTATTTATAATTTCCCTAATTGCATAGTTTTCATTTTTAATTTTTTTTATCACTTTTATATTATATTCACAAACTATATACATATATGTAATTTTTTATTGACTTTGAAAAACTGAATCACACTTGGTTTTTATATTTTATATTAATCCTTTAAAATGAATATTTTAAATGTAGTTGGGTATAATGAATTCATTCAAAATTGTGGTCCATCGGATTTTCTATTGGACTTTTAAAAAATTATGAAAAGACTTTTTTTGACTTATAAATGTCTCATGACTTATGTGTGTGGTGAAAAATGGTGTTTCTGAATTTTTTTATTATTTGAATTACTTGAAGGAGGTTTTTACTAAGGTAAATAAGTAGTTTTCAAGATAGTCACTCTGTTTTTCTTTATAAATTATGAAACTATCTTACCAAAATATGTGGGTGGTGTGTAACATGTATTAATGTAGATTTGATTTGGGTTATAGAAATAAAATGTAAATAGATGACATAGTTAACCCAAAATATCTATGTGGGTGGACTAGTTGTACATTTCAATTGATTCAGAGTGGATTGTCCCTGCTTCACATAGCATGTTTAATGATATCAACACTAAATAAATTATTATGATAATTTTGGGGACTACTAGGTTATGGAAAAGTTCCCTACTACTGGATCGTTCAGAAAAAAAGATAATTATGTTGGTTTCATTTCAGGGAGATGTGAGGATCTGGGTTCCATTTGTGAATGTTTCCTATTTGGATCGCCCATTGTTCTCATTTACGACATGATTCATGGGATGTTATTTTAATTTTATTTGTTTCAATACCTCTCTCTATAATTATTTTTTGAAAACCGTATTTTATTTTTAAAATTTTATACCAATTATTTTGATTACTAAATGCATGATTGAGATTTATTATGAAAATGTAATGGTAGAGAAATATTTTCTTTAGAAATTCAAAATGGTTACAAGATTTTGAGAAGAATGAAAAACATTGTTTTCAAATGTCTAATTTTTAATCACTCGTTATTTTTTTCTTCTAATTTTCAATGTCATAGGGAATTTTTATTTCATGGATTTCCTAATGAGAATGTCAGTGCTCATTCCTTCATTACTTTTCAGTTTTAGGTTATTGTTTTTCTCTGCACATGGAGCGAGTGTGGTTCTATATGTAGCTATGACCCATGGGGTCACTTGGATGTATGATTAACTTGTTATCATTATTTTATTTTCCAGTCATAGGTTTTACTAGTTTTTTCTAATTTTTTCCTTTTTATATGTATTGTATTTTTTGGGTAAAATAATTCCCAACTACTTATTTTGATGCCTGAAACTAGCTTCCAACCAATGGGGATCGAGAACTCCCTTGGAGCCATGCCGCGAACCAGTTCGGGGGACTGGTTCAGGGTTGACCTTAGTGGTTTCGTGATAGTCCCAGGCTATAATCAATATCCAAAATAATGTGGAATTTACTCCTTCACATAAGAGGAAAAAATTGATATCGATTCTTTTTTTGGAAACAATAACCAATAAATAGTGGATGTACTTATCCAATAGTCGAAAAAATTATGGTCATATCAATAGATAAAATCAATTATATACTTCCCAATTCTGAGATGGAAAACTCTATCCATTTATCATCAAGATGAAGAGGCTTTCCAAATGTTTGAGTTGTTGATGTACAACTATTTAAAGTAAGAAATTGACGATATGGATAGACATTACATTAATATAATACATAAAAATAATTATTTCCCTCAAAACCATATTAGACATACTAGGAGAGGATTCATCAATCTATAGAAAAATGAGGTTGAATATATCATGTCCAACTAAATTAATTTTATAGGTATTTAAATTTTATCATTATGATTTTATACCAATAATGATAGAAAAATAGATAGATTCTATAGTTGTTAAAAACCACACATTCAAAAGGATCATCAAATTGTATACATTCAGAGTATTGAAGAAGCTATTTTATGTTCTCTTGAAGTGGATATGGATTTTGTAGAATGATCCAATGTATATAGGGATCTTAAATGAAATATATAGTTTCATGTTGGGGATCTATTGACAAGGTAGAATGAAAAATAAACCACTCTTATGTAATTTTTTTGGAAGAAGCATCAATGGAACTACCTCAATGAGATGAAAAATTGATATTAGTATGTGATATAAGAGGAAATGTTCATTAATATATAATTTATATAAATAACCTAGATTATATGGTGGTGGAATGGGGAAAAAATCACTTTTTTTGAGGCCTCAATTATATGGTGAAAGGTAAATATGAAAGACAATGCACCAAACCTCGACTTCCTATGGGAAACCAATTCTCGTTGCCACCAATGAAAAAAATCGAATGATTATTTTGTTACTACTACATGGTAATATCCCATAATTTTTGTGAAAAAATGTAAGGAAGTTATTCATTCATGAACAATGAAAAGACTATCAGATTCTGGCTCTACATCGTCTTTAATATCCAAAAATTTTAGTAGAACAATTAAAACCCCTCAAAAAATGGAGGTTCAATTATCTGTGAGAAAAAAATGTGGAAATTACTTCTTCCAATTTATATAAATCCTCCCAACTAATTTTTTTAGGTGGATATGACCTCTATAAAATCATTTCTTATATTATATTGTGGTGTTTTATCCTATTTTGGGATTGGATTGGCTATCATTTTACAAATCCAACAGCCAATGTTGGGAAAGTGAGATCACTCTTAACATCATGATGAATCCATTAATTATTAATATGAGTAGGATGAGGAAGAATATCCTATGTAATCATGACATCATGTGTAGATATTATTATCTAATGAGAATGAATATCTTGTTAAAATTATTATGACAGTGGAGAGAATCATTATTGAAGACATTTCAATTGTGAGGGATGAAAAAAATGTGGTCCCTAATGAATTTAATTATTATCCTCCTAACTGATATTTTGAGTTCTCAATTGATACGACTCTTTAATCCCTTAAAAAATAAATACACCTTATAAAATTGACACCAATGAGTTGGAGGGACTGAATACACAGTTACATGACTATCAAAAAAAGGGTTTTATATGCCAGAGTACTTCACAATGGTGTGTAACTACCCTATTATTCAACAAGGATGGATCAATGATCCAATAAATTTGATATTTTGGGCTTATCAAAATCAAAATAAAATACAAGTATCCAATTCCATTGGTAGATACATGTTTGATCAATTCTATGGGGAATGTATTTCTCTATGTTGGACCTTCTATCAAGATATCACTAGTTAATGGTGGGGATGAGAGATATCCACAATAGTATCCAAAACATATGTTATGGAAACAATAATATCATAGTGATGTTATTAGGAATCAGTAATTTTATTGAAATATTCATTGATATAATGAATTTAATCTGTAGTTATCAGCTTGGAAAATTTGTGGTACTGATTATTGATGATATTCTGATATACTCCATGAAAAATTTGGAAAAGGAAAGTCCTTTGAATACTATTATAAAGACATTATATAGAGAGAAAAATTATACAATATATTGTAAATGTATGTTCTAGATGGTGGGAGTTTCATTAATGGTATACAAGATCATATGTGAAAGAAATTCTATGAACACATAAAAACAAAAGTAATTGAGGAATAGACTAGACAATCTATTGTCAGCAAAATATGTAGATTTTTTTAATAGTAGGGTACTACCAAAGTTTTATAAGAATTTTATCCTGATTTTCTAGCTTGCTAGATATGATATCAATTAATGGGGAATGTATGTATCGACATAAGAATGTGAGGAAATCTTCAAGGATGTAAAGAAGAGGTTGAAAAATGTACCTATACTCAAATTACCGATAAGTGGGGAACTAATTATAATATTATTCCATTACTAAAAAAATTATTATGTTATGTAATCATGAAAAATGATAATTTTTTATTCTATACAACATAATAGTTTAATATCCATGATCTAAACTACTCGATACATGATCTAGAGAGAGAAAATGTGTTTTTTCATTGAAAATATAGTGCCACAATCTATATGGGGTGAAATATTATATATATAATTATCAAAAGGGTTTAAGGTATGTATTGACAAAAAGTATCTAAAAATGAATCAGTGGATTTTGATAGATTTATTCATGGGCTTCAATTTATATATGAACTATAAATCTAGGATAGTGAACACCTAGATGATACTATAATCAGGAAAGGAAATGATATCTCATTTGTGATGGGGATTGAAAAAAACGGATTCTTCATGAATATGCAAATTTTAGACATTGAGTATCCAATATAATAAAATACATCCTATAATTCCGAAATTAATTCCCATCCATATATCATTTAGATGATTGAGGAGGAAAAATGGGATGATCTGATGTAACCAATGATGGTGAGTTCCAAAAAGGAAAAATATTTTTAAGAGTAACATATCGATGATGATGGGGTTATTTCTCTTGGAAATTGGATTTCTGTTCCATAATAACCATGACTAAATCATGCGGTCTTGGATAATGATTGTATGTTAAATTCCTCCATCCATTGTGGGAGTACAATGATGTATGATGATCATTGAGAACACTTCCTGTGGTAAAACATGATGGATGAGTTTTTTGTATATATCTAAAGGGTCATTATATATCCGTATGTAAAATTAGAGTTAAATAATAACATATTTATCATACAACCATTTCCTATTCTCATTTTGAAATGGGATAATGTGGAATTGTACTTCGTCATTGGTATCCCAAAAACATTCAATGAAGACAATGTCGTATATGTTTTGGTGGGTTGACCCACCAAGGATGCGCACATTATCTATATATATGGATATATATCAAGTCACATAAATTCTGGGATATAGTTGAAGGATGTTTTGAGAATTCATGGGGTTCCATTTTTTTCTCATTTTATTTTAATCCTTGATTTACAAAACAATTATGGAGATGACATCAACATGATTTGAGTATTGAATTTAATTCAAGCACAACCTATCACCCCTAATATAATTTCTAATATGAATGGAATATTTAGACACATAGATATATGATAATATAATGATTAGTGGAATTAAATTTTATATGAAATCAACATCTCCACTTAGTTTGGTACTCAAACAAATAAATATCCCCTTGAGTATTCAGATTGATCACTATTACAAAAAATACATTTAAAAGCACTGGAAACCACTTTTAACAGTTCTAGAAAGGAATCGTTATTCCTGGAAAGCATACTATTCTCCCTTTTAACATCTCTAAAAAATTATTGATAATGGGGGACCTTTAATAGCATTAAATAATTGTTAATATGGGGGTCCCTTTATTCGTGTTAAAAATGTTCTAATAAAGGAACCCTTTAATAAGCGATCAAAATAGCACAGATAAAGGTTGACATTCTAGTGATGTGCTATTTATTTAACATCACACCCATCACTATTACACCTGGAAACAAATAGCACCTCCACACAAACAAAGCCTAGAATAATGAATCATCATACACAAAAGTTTCACAAAATATGTTATATACATTTACAAAACATCAAGAAAACAAAAAAAATTCTATATATATTTCAAACATTTTTATATTTTTCTACAGTATCAATTATCCTGAAACTAGTTAAAAATATTAATGTTTCATCTTTATTGCATCCCTGATCCCATCTAAAAAAATTTCATCCATGGTATTAGTTGTTAGACCAGGCATCCAAACTCAAGAATACAATTACACCTATATAAAAAACACATATTGTGTTTTTAATACTATAATTAAATATATATAACATCAATATGAAATTATTTATTAATAAAATGTCAATTTTTAATAAAAAAGTCACATTGGTAGTTATACCAGTAACACTGCCTGTCGTATTGAGGTGGTGTTGATTCCTACACATCACTAATGAGTCCAAGATCATTGTTATAAAATATTGAAACAATAAAAATTAGTTTTCTCAGTATTGATTATGTCACTTGATCATTTGAGTATGTCCAGACTGGGTATAGATCTTATGTTTGGGTGCATTTATCCTCAAGTACAGGGGTCATAATATGTTTCCAACATTAATAAATAGTTATTTAAATTTTTTTACAGTGTAATTTATTTCCACCTCATTTGGAACACTTGAGGGTAATATTTTTCTATTATGTGCATTTTGAATCTTATCCAAATATGGAAAGGGAGGATTGATTATGCATCATGGTTGGCAAATAGGATCATATTATGTATGCTTTCTCGTGATTTTCATTGGAAAACTAAATTGAGATAAGTTTAGTTTGACAATTTATTTTTTCAACAAATAATATAAATATTGTTTTTTTCTTAACCTATTTTGGTGGAATTCTACTTAGCCAACCCAAACATGTGGTTCCAATGAGATATGTATCTGACATTGTATTCATCTGATATATAGTCTAGACCTTGATAACAGTATACAGAAATGATGATTGGGGTGACTTCATTAATGTGTCAACAAAAAATTTAAATTGTGTTTTTGTTGTATATCAGGTTTAGTGGAATTAAACTCAGATATACCAAATTGATAACTAAGATTTCATTCGTGTCCTTATCATGGGTAGGCATGGGTGTGTGAGGCAAGACATTATAAGATACCTTAATTTAATTTGGATAGGTAGGGGGTTCATATGAGTTGATGATACCAGATACATGAACATGATATGGGTCGGTAAGTGGCCATCAGAACATATTTTATGAGATATGGTGTGGTAATTGTGTGTATTGATGGTGAAATGTGTCACATATTATAAATTTTTCTATTAGTAATATTTGTATTTATAAAATGATATGGTTTTTTGACCATCAATATTGTTTTCAGTGGGATACCACGTAGATGAGATACGGTGGTGTGTTAGGAGTTTGGAGATATCATGATGTTTAAGTGTTCATTGGATGAGGCCCCTGAGAGTTGGTTTGATGTCCCAAAGGGTTGGCATGATCATTATATCATGGATCAAGATTCAATATAGGTGCGATATATACTGATTGAAAACATTGGGCAATGTATTGATGAGAAGCTTAGGGTGATCGTAGATGGATTCACATAGGGCATCGATAGGGGATCCCAGGGAGATGAGCCATATATGGCATACTTGAGTCAAGATTTCCAATCATTGAACACATAACTATTTCAGATTGAGGGTTGGCCGAAAACTATATAGAGTATGATAGATATGGTACAATCTATTTTGACCTTCTTGGGACACCTAAGGTTGGAGGGTGAGGCTAGTGACATTCACGCTTAGTGGAATGACATAACTATTGTGGGATGTATATGTATTTGAGGGAAGGCACAATGGACAGAATCAGAAGGTTTTGGAGGCCATATCCTTCGAGCACATCATCCAGAGACACTGAGGTTATATATAGATTATGATTTCATGAACCTATTATAGGGGGATACTTCTCTCATGGACTACACATCAAATTTCAATAACATGCCTTTATTTTCACAAGATATCAGGGTATATGACATCGTTAGGCTTCCATGTTTTAAGGATGGTTAGTGACTCAAAATCATGTAACATGTCAACATCATCAGACTACCATACTTCTCAATGGTATTCAATTATCCATTGATATATTAGGGAAATTTGATAGACTTTTCTTATTAGATTTGGGTGAATGTGTCAGGTGAGCTGAGAAATGTTTCTTCAGGAAGCATAGTTAGATGATGTGAGGAACATCAGCTAGGTAGTTAGTCCATAGATGCATGAATACTTTTGAGGTGTGTGTTTATAGTATTATTCATTTATTTTAGGAATATAGTAAATGTTTAGACACAATGCGATAAGGTTGTGAAGGAGTGTCATGTGTGCGAATAGATTATCAATTTAGAGATGTTCTGTAGGAATCCTTAATGGGAAGGTGTGAGCCAAGGAATAGGGAACCCTCATCGATCTGAGTTCAGACTGAGAGAATTACCAGGATTTGGTATTTTGGATTTTTCTACACTTGGAGGACTTGTAATGTATAGTAGGAGCCAACAGAGGGATCCCTGGAGAGTGGATGTTGGAGCTACACAAGGAGGTAAGAACTCAGGTAGTCGGGCATCAGGAAAGAAGAACACTATCAAGATGTTATGGTAAGAGAAATATAATTATATATTTATAGTTAGTAGTAAATTTTGGGTGTGACCTCTCATTTCATTCATTATGTATTTGCATAGGTTTGGTGCCTAAGGTGCACAATAATTGTTTCTGGACTAACAAGGAACTGGTTACTAGGTTACCATAAATTATGATGTGATATATTTATATATGTATGAGGTGTTTTTTAATTTAGATTAACTTTGGAATTAAAGTAATGGATATTTTTATTTGAGGTGTGTATGCATCTGAGAATTTTTGTGATGTAGGTTCTATTTGAGGTGCGTAAGGTCCCATATTTTGATGGCCATGAATTTTTATATATGATGCGGGTTTATTTGAGATATGGTTGAGATTAAAGATCAATAATCATCTGATGGGATACAGTATTTTGGGTGTGTGGTGTATGGACCAGATGTATATGGGAATCTTATGAGATACAAGACATGATGGGTGTTAAATATGAAATGGGTATTATTTGAGCACCTGATGAGGTGAAAGAAAGATGATGCCTAATAGGAAGACTTTTGAGTCTAAGTATCGTTGTTGGATCATCAATACATTTTATTTTTGGGTCATGAAGTGACCAGGTTGTTAAAAACTAAGGAGGGTACTGCCTTGAGGGGACTTGACCAACAAATTTATGACTAGGGTAGACCGTGATGATTTTCATGAAATGAGTATATGTGGTAAGATATCTGGGTAAATCATTATAGCTTGGGGATGTGATATGTTAAGGTGGGGAGATTGTTATGTCTTCAGTATTTGAGATGGTCTATAAATGCATAACCTGTTTGAAATTTTCATTTTTGGGCAGAGGGAACTATTTTATTTATATTTGGAACCTAATTATATGAGTTTGATTAACCCAAGCAATTGTTTTTTAATGGATTTTAAGGCTCAAATTTTTACTTGGGATTTTGGGTGCAGGGTGTCCTGAGAACATCATTTTCGGAAAGCACTGACAGAGGCACCCAATTTGTATTAACAATGTGATATCCTAAAAGAAACCATATGGGACACCATGCACACTTGGCACTGTTTGGAAAGCAATGTAGCTGGGGGTTAACGTCTGTGTGAAACCTCTTCAATTTTTAATAGAGGTGATTCACATAGTTTTATCATATTTTGGGAAATCATGGGCCTTACCAAGAATATTGTGGTGCATAGGTAGTAGGAATCACATAGTAGTCATTTGGATATACAAAATATACAGCCAAACCATGGGTCCCATTGAAAAGTGGGAAAATAATTTTTTCCCGTAATTCGCTGTTTTCTTCTTTCTCCTCCCTTTCTTCCCATTTACAATACACAATAGAGGGTGCTCCACCATCGTCCTTATCACTAGGATTTGAGGTAAATTCCTCATTCATACATTGATCTTTGGTCCATTAGTGGATAGAGACTCATCTCAATATTGCCTTCTATTTCTACCTTAAATTATCTATATATATCTCCATATGCAGAGGTAAAACCATGTGAGTCCTTTTTTCCCATTTCGGGACATTTATCTAAAACACCATTTTCATCCGATTAGGATCCATTTTGAGGATGATAAAAAATCATTTATCACATTCTAGTAATACATATATAGTTCCTATATTTCTCCTTGATTATGAGATATTTTTTAGGGTGATTTCATATAAAATGTGTTGGATGTTGGATAGAAACCAGAATAAATTAAATATATACTTATTAAATTTTTATAATTATTATAAGAGATTACTATGGGCATGTTCTTGCTCCACTATGATTTGTTATGTCGTGTAAGAGGCTTGGACTATCTTTGAATTATTAGTCCAAGTTTATATTTTAATTAAACCGAATTATTATATTTGTAACTGGATTCCATGGAATGTAATGGGAACGACCTAAGGATTGAGGTGGGTGTTGATCATCTGGATTGAAGTGATGTGTTTCATTAGGTGAGGCTTGGATCAGATACCAGGAGTGACAATGATCACCAGGTTGAGGTTACATGGTCATCGAGTTTTGAGGTGATGTTCTCATCAGAAAAATGTCATGGTTATTGAGATGTGAGATGCTATTGAAAATCATGAATTTAGGTACATAGTTGAGGTTCTTTTGACAACTCGTAGTTGGTGAAGGCCTCTATAGACTATTCAGTTAGGTGATGGTGTTGTCCACTTGTATGTAACTTGTGTTTTTTCTAAAATTAATGTTAATTTTCTATAAAAAAAAATTTCTTTATGCCAGTCACATTGTTAGTTGAATGGATGTTTGGTCAATACCAATATGTCAAAAACGACTTGTGGATTGTTTCTATAAAGTGTCCAAACAATCGTAATTCATTTTATCAGATTACAATATGTAAGGTTTTATTTTAACTAAAAATATTGTCAATTTTAAATAAAATGATATTGTTAGAGTAATATATGTTTCATTGTGTGTTGTATTGAGGTGGGGTTTATTCCTACACATTTGAAATGACCTCTGGATCGCCTCTATAATGTATCAAAAAAAATGAATGTGTTTGCTCGATTTTGAATAGGCTAATTACTCTGATACCAGCTATAATGACCGAAACAATTAATAGATTGATATCACATATGAGTATATTAATATTCAGTACATAAAATAAATAAATAACAAATAATTTTGAAACAATTCGTTAATTCTATGGACCATGATTTTATTGTGAAAACATCAAGATTTCCTATGTGATTGAGTAGACACAACAATGTTTCTCTTTCGTAAAAGGTAGGTTACATGGAGAGGAATATTTGAAAATAAATTTACCATGTAAGGAATAATGAAAATAAAATAAACAATTAATAATATTTTTTTTTGTTAAAATAGAGATATTATATAGTAACGTTACGTTTACATAATTCCAAAGGGTTAATTTGGTCCAGATATAAGCTAATAACAAAACTAATGATTCTAGGTGGACTTTAGTACTATTGGTTTTAAATTGGTGTAGGAAGAGATAGAAAAGTAAATGGTCAATGATGATATCATAGTTTTGGTGTGGGATAATCATGAGGATGTCAGATCAGATATTTACATAACATTTTATGCTAATATGTTGTTAACAAACATTAGTAAAGAATCCATAGTTTTGTTATTAAATTTTTGAGTGATTCACAACCAATTTTCTTCCATCACACTACATTTTTAGAAATAGTATCATAAAATAAAAAAATATAGAATATAAATGATCAATTCCATAAAAGTTTATGTTTAATGATTTTGGTAATAAGGAAACATAATGAACTAGTTCATAAGAGTTTCGCATTCAGTTATTTTTCAATATAAAGACATATAATTTCCAAAACCATTATTCATAACATAATGATATGAAACATAAGAATGTGTGATCATAGATTATCAAAATGTATAAAAAATTGATATGTCAATGATCATATAATGATAACATAAGTAATAGGAATTGACCATCATCCTATTTGTGTAAAATCTTACATTATTTATGCATCCCATTCATTTATAAACACACTTATATCATCATGGGAATATGATTTTTTGCGACAATAATAGTAGTAGTGAAAAATATAAATACACAAAGTATAAATAAATATTTTAAATGAAATAGTAATTATTTTAAAAAATAAATCTTTATGGATGATAGTTTGTTGATGAAATATGATATATTTCATAAATTTATATTCATAATAACCGTAGTACATTCAGTTTGTTTATTTCAGACACTACAGAAACATCAAGAAAAATAATTAATTTTTTTTGATATGTGTTTGGATAGTGAAATATTAATATATGTTCCATGATACTTTCCCTTTTTTATATCTTTTCAGTGTTCTTGTCTTGAGGCCCAAGATTCATTCCATTAGGTAGAAGATATTTATGTACCAACCTATCATAAATGAATCCTCAATTAAAAATATTTTAAATTATATAAATATGTTTTTAGTTTTAAAATGTTTCATCTAGTATATTACAAATTGATAAATTCCATCATGCATATTTGGTTTGTTGGATATTCATGCCTTGAATTCAGAAAATAATTCTTTGGAGTATCTAAATTGACCACAAATAGCATCCAATCCTCCGTAAAAACACAAAAAAGAATAAGTAAAGTATGAAATGAAAATATAGTTTATATTATTAAATGGTATATTTTTACCCCTTCATCGTTGGCAATAAAAAATGTTTGACATCATTAATTGTTTTTTTCAATCTATATGATCATGGATGTAATTATTTCAACCACTTTATCATAATTTATGACTTCTTTTTAAGATATTATATGAGGAATAATGATTCCAATTTTTTGTTCATCAGGAAATACCTAAAATTATTTTTCGTATATATGCATGTGAAAAAAAAGAAATGTATTTAGTCATAATTTCCATATTATATCATATTTTGTAAAACCAAATCATGAAAACATACCGCATATATACTTTTACAATTGAGGTGCCTAGTCATTCATATATGAATATTTCCTATACATTCTCAGCACTAATGTAATTCGATTCGTCCTATCTGTACATCTTTTTTTCAAAATCTACTATGTGAGTATTTTCTTCTAACAACATTGTATCCAAATGAGCCTGTAATGATATTAATTGTGGATATAGAACAGGTGGGCTGAAGGATCTCTCAGTATATTGTTCTGATCGATTGGTTGATCCTTGAGACGGTTTTGAGCCGATCTATCATTTCACCCCTTCTATTTTTCATTATATAATAATCTTCATAGTTTCAGACCTTTATCATTAAATGTGAATGGTTTAGAATGAAAACTAAATTGTAAATGAATACATCTTTGTAGACACAATTTTTAAAATATTTAAAAACCATTCCATGAATGTTCAATTATCTTGTTCGACCGTATGCATGTATTCATCGTCATTTGGAATATGTAGCTTGATGCTTGCCTCGTTAACTATGTTAATCAACACTCTAACATGACCTGCAGGAAGTGTATTCTTGTGTGTTATTTCATTCTGCATATTGAACATCATAGCCCTCAGTATAAAGAGATCAGTGGGAGTTGATAGATATAAATTACATCCATTTTTACCCTATAGAATATTTGTAATAGAATGTTATCAGTGTCTATGTGACTCATTTTTCATAGAAACAATTATTAGAACATTTATTACCTCACTTATGTAAGGTTTCTGAGGGTAATGGATTTCCTTAATGCTAGTGGGGACTAGTGTGGGATCATCACGCATGAGATATTGTTTAGTTGTTTATTATATCTTCCTCCCTCATAAAACATTCTACCATAACTCTATAGTATTGTAATTCTCCTTGAAACATATCTACCACTTCAGCCATCTTTTTTATTTCCTCAGTTTGATGCTCTACTAATTTTTATTTTTGAAAATATTTTCGGGGTGTCACCCTAAATCCTGCACCACTTATGAAAATAAATTGTTTTATTGGTTTCAAGGTCGCTGACTGTATGTATGCATCTGGTTCGGGTGTTGTATATTCCCATGACTACGTCAGATTGAAAATATCTATAAATAAGTAGTCATTGTTATGTAATAGAGATTTAATGAAAAAAAAGTTTATATTATGTCATACATACAAATTATTCCCACAGATTTTGTGTCTTTATATCTATCTATGCCAACACATTTTTTACACTATCCTCCTTCAATATAACATGGCCTAAGAAGGAAGTGGATTTTGATTTCAATTCATCAATCTACATATAAAAATAGGAACACGTTTATGGTGTTGTTTAATGTCAAATAAAAGTATTATAGTATTTTTAAATTACATACCATTTTTTTCTTATGTTAAGCATACACCATCCATGTTTTAAATAGGGGTATTCTGGTTTTTCTACTCATTCATTATTTACAACACTCAGTTGTTTTTTCCTAAATAATAAATTATAAATCAAAGTGATGAATACAAGAAACGTCAATGGACATATTACCAAACACAATATACCTGAATGTTTTTCTCTTCCTGATGGCGGCTAAATGCATCTCATGATCCTTATGATATAACGTGTTTGTAAATAGGAGGTGGTTGCTGCTTGATTTTAAATTCAATGTCATTGAGATGATATTTCGTTAAAATTGTGTAGAAGCCTCTATGAATCCTTCTTGCATCTCTTAATTTATATTACTTGTGTGAATAATCTACTATAAAATAAATCTTTAAAGGATTATGAAGTTTAATTAAATGTTTTAGTATTTTATATTATATAAATAAATTAATGAAATGTTACCATAATATTACTATAATATCTTCCCACATATGTGTCCTACACCCAGTGACAACATGGTGCAACAACTCTAAATCAATTGTCATGCGTTGTCGAGTGGAACTTCCAATGTAGTTACTAAACATATCTTTTTTTGGGTTAACATGATGGCCTTGATTATCCCATCCCACCAGAAATTTGATACCTTTTTATTTTTCATTATGTATTTTGGATAATGTTGTCAAATATATGACGCTCTAATTTTTTTTTCAAAACCAAGGTTTCATTGCCTACTAATTCGTCTGTTTCAGCATCATCATTTTTTCCTCTAGAGTGCTAGCTTTGGAACTGTTACCTACAGAAAAATGTTGAGAACCCTATTATACCACATCACTACAACCATCATCACCAAGATAAGAAATAGTTTGTTGCTCTGCAATGGGACCAGCAGCAGATGGTTGAGTGATATGTTGTGCCTTGAGATTAGAACATTAGATGGTGCATAATTCATTATCTATAGAAGTGGTTTAACATTTATTTTAGATTACATAATGTAGAAACGAATAGATAATAACATAACCTAACACATTTTATATTTTAATAAAAATAAATAATGTAATTTTTGTACTTTCTTCGATTTTTTAAAGGCTGGTGAGATTTGACCAATCTATCGACTATGTAAATCCCTCCATTGTGGTCTCCTCTAACAAAGAAAACACCATCTACGTTTGACCACTACGAAATGATTGTGGAATCTGAATTAAAGTTTCATCCTCCATTGAACATTAAAATTCCCCCTTAGTTTATTTGTTGATAATAGAACAAATGACCAGTTTCTGATTGCGAGATCTGGAACATAAAATAATAGTAGTTCATGTGATTCCATTGTAAATGGTTTGTCTTTATGCACGTCATTACTAAAATAAATTTTCATTAATCTTAATTAATATATTTTAACAACAGTCCTCTTATTAACTGACATGCATTGAAAAATTGTCACCTTGAATTACCTATAATCCAACTTCCATATTTGTTTTATGATGCCAAAGTTTGACATAATCGCATAAATTGTATTTTTTCCTTACAACTAGATACATGAATCACTTCAGACACATGTTTAAACCCACAATTAGGCCTGGTATTTTATTTATCATTTTACTTATTATATAATTAATAACCCATAAATATATATTCATTTAATCATAATACATACACACCTCATCCTCCGGCTAGCCATGAATGTCATTTTGAAATTTAGTTCATATTTTCAACTAATTTCATAAATATTTGGAATCAAAACCATCCTAAATACTATCAATTATATTTATATGATATATATTTTTATCCCTATATGGATTCATATGCCTTTTAATTTCATTTTGGGTTTGAAGATGTGGGTCATCATCTAAACAGTTTTGAAAAACGTAAAGGTAGTTCAACTCCCGATATGTAATACTAACTGTGACAACCTATCTCCAAGAAATTAATTCACCCTCAAGATACCTCGTGTGATGAGATTTATGTAAGGAAATGTTTTCCATTCTAGACATGTATTCAATATATAATTCAATAACTTCCCCAACAATATTTCACTCTACAAAATAACCCTCTGGCCTAGTTTGATTTTTGATATACCCCTTCCAAATCATCATATATAGTTCAATGGGGTAAAAATATCTATAATTTACATGAAAATATTTTAAAATATCCCTCACTAAATATACAATCATGTGAACCATCATATCAAATAATGTCAGTGGTATGAACTTTACCAATTCACATAATATGATGGAAATTTCTCTTACCATGGTTGGCAATTTTTCTGGGTCTGTAAAATTTCTGCACATATGATAGAAGAAAAAACAAATCTTCTTTAATGTATGGCATACAAAATCGGGACAAATTCAATGTAAATAAATATGAATTATATATTGCTATAAAAAATTATATTCATGTGATTTTAGACCCTTTAACATTAAATCACTCATTTATATGATGATCTGGATATTTGATGAATTCTACTCTAGAACCTCTACATCATTCAAGAATATTCAAAACTGATATTTCTCCTATATAGAAAGTGTGTATGCAGTAGGAGGAGGAAATGATCACTTCTCACCCTTCAATGATGCCAAATTTTCTCTTAATCCTATATCAACCATGTCCAACACAGAATTAATTCCTTCCTTTGTTTTTCTGATTGAATTTATCAATGCATAGATGTCACTATGAGATGATTTTTATTCTATAGTCATAGAATCAATAATATTTCTGACATATAGAAAAATTCAGTATTGTAATTCAAAAAAACATGTATCTTTTTCCAACAGGTTGTTATAAGGTATTTTGAAAATGTTTTACCCAATGTAATGTCCAAATCATTTAATTTCTAAAAAATTGATCACCTATTACTGGAGATGATGTTCTATGTTCTTCGGAACATCTATCTAATGATGTCATCCATGATCGGTACATATTCCATCGAGGTATAAATTTTTGTTGTCCTAAAAACACGATATTCGATGAATGTTTCAACTGAAATGAGTGTGCCACTTGTTCAAAAATGGGACACCCTTGAGTTCCATTAATGCTACTTCCTGACAAATTTCCATAAGAATGAAAGTCAATTATCATCTCGTACAATATATATCTCAATGTGAAATATTCATTCTATGTGTGAATCATACGATGTAATACCTGAATCCAACAATATTTTCAAATCCTCAATCAATATATCCAAATAAAAATCAATTTCATTACCCAGTTGTTTTGGTCCTAATATAAGAATAGATAACATGATGTATTTTGGTTTCATACATAAGAACAATGGTAATTTATAATTTTCCAACATAACCAAACACATACTATAACTACTTCTATGAAAACCAGAAGGATTTACCCCATCTGTAGATAATCCATGAAGAAGGTTTTTCAGCTTTTTTCCAAATTTAGGATACTAATGATCAATTCTATTTAATAAATGAAAATACACTATGTAACACAGCTTTCCATAATTAATTCATATATCTACACGCCATTCCAATTGTATGGAAGTCTCCTGACTTACAAGTAGGTGCCTAAACCTTGGAATGATTGGATGCTATAATTAAACATTATTGGATTGGATACATCTTTCCTTTATCAAGAAGCACCAAACATTGGGAATTCATTAATGGATTTGAGGTCCTTGAGAAATAGTATATAGTAATTCGGGCATGCTTTTATTCTTTTAGAGATCATACCCATTGAGTTTAGCATTCGTTTAGAAATAAATGTTCATCTTAGAAGCTCATTATCTTCTGGGATCATGTCATTCCAGAGAGCATGTAGCTTGTAATACTGGAATCACTCCACCCATTTCCTTATTTCTAATTATAAAGCATCAGTACGCCTGAAAATTCTATATATTTAGTTCAGCCAACACACATTGGTGTCTTTTCACAACTCTTTCACTTCTACAAAAAAATTTGGGAAATCACAATGATCATATTTAAATATCTTATTCATTTCCTCAAAATGATATTCATCATCATCCACATACATAATCACATACTCAATAGGATTTTATTCATTTTTCACACTAATAATCATATCATAAGATCCATAAAATGTAGTGATATCCCAACCACTATCTACATTAGTTTTTCCAATGTTTTTTCCAACATGTATAACTTCGATCTATTCCGTGATAGATAACATGTTCTTATAACTCCTCTACAATAATTTTTCGTGAATAAAAACAATTTAAATATAGAAAAATGATTTGAGAAGGGTCATATACCTGATCTTGTGAAATCTTGAAAAATAGTTTTACACCATATACATACCATTTGGTCAAAATATTTTCAATTATCAATTATTTATATATAATTATCCTATTTTATTCACTAACAATAATATTTAACAAAATAATTACACAAAATATGTTTAACATGGATAATAATGAAACTATAATCAATAAATCTATGGATGGTATACAAAACCATTAACTCGACATGAATTACTCTGGACCAATTTAGATTACACCCATCTTGCCAACCACCTAATCAATTGAACTATCAATGATATGAACAATAACTAATATGTTTTAGTATCCCATATGTGATCTATATTCATTGTCATAAACTTGTTTCTTATTGTTTCTCAAGAAACATAATTTCTAAAGACAAGAACTATACTACTAAACTAATAAATGGTATGATTTTCAATAGAGTGCTTGTGGGTGGAAGGATTCATTACATGTGTTGTTATGGTTATTTGAATAGGGTTCCCATAATGTGTCCCATAGAGTCCTCTACTGATATTGTTTTCTAATATTTAGTGGAATTTCAATAGTACCACAGTGGATGTTATATTTAAATGAGTAAGGTTTGGATTAATATTCATTTGTGGGGGAACTAAATAATTGGAAAAAAGTGGACTACCAATAATTCCAACAATATCAACACCATACAAACATACAATCATGCTCACAATTGAAAAACCATGAGAACCAAACAAACATAATTTTAGATTTTACAAAGCATCTCTAATTTAATTCTGTTTGATAATTCATGGGTTATCAACGATGTTTTATCATCCTATGGAATTCATTCATTATCAATGTATATTTAAATTACAAATTTTTATATTCAAATGTTCAACATAAACCAACTATTATGCAATTAATTTAGTTCTCAATCAAAGACCACCAATGACCATGATATGTATTGGGGCGACTATATAGTACTTTTCACAACATAACCATCAATATCAAATATTAATAAGATGCGCAAAAGACGAAACCAAAGAGTAGAAAGAGAGAACTCACCATTAAGGTTTCGTTCAGTGCATAGTAGAGGTGCATTCAGAGTAGATGAGAGGTGCACGATAGAAGAAATTTCAAACTAAAATGAATAAAGAAAATGAGAACTCTTATGTTATTCCAATCAAATATAAAACTAATAAAATTTTGGAATATGACATGTCTGGATAAACAATTATATTGGTCAATATTCTGATTTTTTTCCATCTATGGTATCTGCTACATATTTATTTATTTTATTTGTATATACTATTTTCATTGATGTTCCACTTATGAATGGGAGATGTCTGGTTTTTACGAGAAATATCATTTTTTTGTTACACTAATTTAGGGGTAAAATATTCAACATTAATGGTATATTTTCCGCAGGGGATCATAGTTATTCCCAGGGAATCATGAAAGCCTATTTGGTTAGTGGAAGGTATGGTCATTTTTTGGTTATGATACCATCTTAGGCCGTATAATTACATTTATAATTTTTACAAAAACATGTCTATTTAAATACTGGATTCAGGGGTCAGAAACTTATTAGGATTTCCAGATTTGTATAGTAATAATGTTTGTTGAACCAAGTGTGTGATGTAATCATCAGAAACCAATATGTGGTTAAAACATATATGATCATTTCAAAACCTATGGAAAAATGTTTAGACAATATCTTACAAACCACACTGAATATTAATAGGTTTCATTTCATTCTTCATATAGTTACAAGTGATTTCATATGTTTAAATGATAAACATAGGGGGTGAATTATGTGGAGATGATGAAGGAAATGATGATGTTGAAGTGTGTTATATATTCAAACTATATTTATTATTATAATGAGGCTGGTTTAAGTAATTAGTTTTACCTAGGATGTGTTATTCCATCACGAGGTTAAATATGAATAGTTGCATTATGAATCCAAACTTCAAATGTACATAATTGGAATAGACCAAAATATAATGGAGAACAAGACATGTATCACAAAATGACACATAAAAAATCTGGTAAAACAAGAATCATAACATAATAGATAGTGCTATGATAAAATGTGTCACCAATGGGAAATAACAAAAGCACAAAGGATATGGACACACTATAATGGTTCCTTGTAAAAACACATCTAGAATCCTTATGCACATTCAAAAATGATATCATATAATATCGGGGAAAGTGAATGTGTTGCATTTATCATCACCAAACCAAAATATCTAAGCCGTCATAGACCAAATATCATCATCCTATTAATCCTAAAATGAGTTAAAACAAGAAAAATTAAAAATGTAAAAATAATTGGGCATATTAGAGGTGATTCACTTTTATAAGAGGGAGGAGGGGCACTTATGGAATATCATAAAATATTATTTTAAAATAAAATTATTTTCGATATAAAATGGTCCCAAAAGCATTTAATTAAATTATAAAATGATGGGGGGTCTATCTCCTCTTAAACAATAGGTTTTTGAACAATATAGTTCACAAATTTAATCTTATATTTTCACTTTTACCATTATTTTACTAATTTGGAAATTACCATGGTTTCTTGTATATTCATGCTATATGGTTAATATAGTTTCTATAAAATGCCAATCTAACCTCATGTGGTTATTTAATAACATATTAAACATTATGTATGTCATTTGAAGAAATAATATATTTTTAGGACTAATATATAATTTAATAAAATAGTATTTGTTTTAAAAACACCTTTATGCCAATTTTGTACTATTCACATCATTCCATTATAAAAATATATAAATACAATATTAATTACAGAAAACATAATAAATTATAAGATAAATAGTCTTATTAATCCCTAAATTTAGTTGATGTCATAATAAAGTCAATAATAAATTAAAGTAAATATTTTTTATCTCATTTATTTAAATCATTCATTAATATGGTAATTACTACATCATCATTGTGACATAAATATATTTATTTATTTGAAGTCTAAAATTTATAAAAAAATACTATTATGTAGAAAATATTTTCATATTTCAAATAAATTTTTATTGATGAAAATGTAACTTATATAACCCCATATAAAAATTCATTTATATATGATACATGTTTGTGTTAAATTTTTCTTTATTTATAATTAATTATTATAAAATTCCATAGTCACATCAAAGTGGATCCATGTGGTCCTAAAATCGACCCAAATATGTCCATGGTCATACTTATCACATCCCATATTATTAAAGAATTTTTTATGATTGTTTATTTTAATTATAATATTTTTTACCCTTATTTACTAGATTTACATTTTAAGCATGTTAAATAAAATAATTACTCAAGATACTATTCATAATTTCTAAAAATAAAAGTTACCTATTTACACAATTTGGATGTCCTAATTCCAAATATGGAATCCTTTTTTCTAAATCCCAAACATTGTTGTTTTTTATATTAATTAAATTTTAATTCTCTTTGTTAAAACCAAAAAACATGTTTTTTTGAAGTAAAAACTACAAAAAGATTGGCATATGATTATGTCCAATTTCCTAGTGAAATTACTTCCACTGAGAAAAATTGGATTAAATTGTAAATATATAACCCAATTACACATTAAAGGAAATTAAAATTATAATGTAGCTACATAAATAAATTATATTAAAAGGTGGTTTTGAATAAAATTAGATGGTAGAAAGAGGGGGATAAGAACTCAATGCCCATTCAATGTCTTCATAGAGAAAGAAGGATTCTCACTTGTTTAACCTCACTTGATGTAGATGGATGTTTATAAAACTCCGAACTTGAAATTTCAAATTTTGTGGATTATTACATTGAAGGTTTTATTCAGGTGACAATGTGGATTTTTCTCACAAATGTTTTCATAAAATTTCTCCAACTATTGATGATCATCCAAACAAGATGATGAATACTATTCCCATGGAGGGTGAAATCAAGGCTTCACTCTTCTCTCGTAATATTGATATTGTGGCAGGTCCAGATGGCTTCACCAATAAATTTTTCATGATCAATTGAGATATTGTTCGAACCGATGTCCTTATTGCTGTTAGAGATTTCTTCACTAATTCATCAATGCCACATTCTGTGAATGCATTCTTTATTTCCTTAATACCAAAGAAGGATGAATCTCTGAATAAAAAATAATTTAGGCCATTTTACATGGAGAATTCAGTTGACTAAATCATTCTAAAAATAATTGCATCTAGATTGGGGATCATTTCTAGGAGGGTTATTACCCTCCAATTAGTTTGGTAGTTCCCCATGAAGAAGAATTCAAAACTGTCATTTCACTGATTCTGAATGTGTTAGCATCATGAGTTATCATCTTTTTGTAATTATTAATGGTTCTCAAGGTGATATTTTCCATGATTCAGGGGTGTTAGATAGGGGTATCCTCTCTCTGGGTTACTTTTCTTTGCTATGGATGGCGACTTCAAGTTTGTTTGTATTAATGAGTAGATTCAGGAAGGTCATTATAAAAATATGAGAGTTGGAAGGAACATAATCTCTTTGTCATATATTTTCTATTCCAACGATACCTTGATGTTTGTATAGGATGATAGAAGAATTACTTCTTCTATACAATTTATTTTTTCTCATTAGGTAGAGGTTTCAGGCCAAGTGATAAACAATAATAAGTACTTTGTGTTTTTTGGGAAATGTATGACTCTTCCTAAGCAATGTAAAATTACCAGAATGATTGGAGTCAAAAAAGGAACTTTTCCATTCACCTATCTGGGGGTCACCATATTGTGGGGTAGGGTGAAAATAATTCATCTAGAGAATATATCCCTTAAAATCATTGCTCAGCTTGCCCCATGGAAGGGAAAAAATATGTACATGGATGGGAAGGGTTTCCATGTTATCTTGGTCATCACATCGATATTTGTCTATGCCTTCTCCATTTATAGATGTCCTAAAAATCTAATTATGGAGTTACAAGTGCGTATCAGGGACTTTAAATATACATGATCCATATATAAACAGAAATTAATGACTATGGCTTGGAAAGAGTGTAAAACCACATTGATGTGGGAGGAAAGGTAATTAGGGATCTTAAGACTTTCAATGATACACATATGTGTAAATTAACTTGGAACCTTTTGAGTTATGAATACATGTCTCTATAATTTCTCAATAATAGGTTTCATCACAAGATACAAAGTGGATATTCGCTGCATTCCTTCTTATCCACGTAGGCTGACCTCATGAATTCTTATCATCAGATTATGACCTAATCACAGTGGCTGGTTTGTAAACAGTCCCAGTTGAATGTTTGGACCAATCGGTGGCTTGGTGGACCCTTAAACAATGTGATTAGTGTGCACCTTAACATGCAAGAAACATACGGTTGCTGATGCACATGTATTGGATGAGTTCAATGGATACCTTCCTATGGATATTAAACAATAAATAAAATGATTTGTCCTTACTGATTATGAAATTTTAATTTGGACCCCTAACTCCGATGGTGCTTCTCTTCATGGATGTTTTATAGGCATTCGTGTTATGCAACATCATGCACTCCTGCTTGGTTTAAAATTTTCAGCACTTCCATTATATCCCATCCTGTTACATGATACTATGGAGGTTGTGGAAGAGATGACTTCCAACATAAGCATTGCTTCAGAGATTTGGAATAAATCTTGATTTAGTTTTCTACCTATGCTTTTAAGAGGATGAATCTGTTACCAAAACTATTATTTCTTTTAGTTTTTCTTGAATGTTTTTGTAACATCTATAGGATGTGTTTTTCCTTCATATAGACAGGAACAACTATGAGGATCTTCTAAAGACTATTCATGGTGATCAGCTAAGTGAGAAAGTTGGATCTATGCTCCTCTCCACCAATACTAATGTTTTCCTGATTATATTGCAGGTACAAAATGGTGTTGCCATTCACTGTCAAGTTCCCTATTTTGAGGTACGATTGGGATTTATATATATGGATGTCTTGACAGAATCCATGCTACGTCATAGTATAATGAAAAATTATCTGTATGATTTTATAATTATGAATGCCTTTGGTGTCACAGGGCGAGCTAGGAAACTTGTTGTCTTGATGTCAATCTGATGGGTCCCACTGACTCCAAGCTGGCTGACAGTTAATGTGGATGGGGAGGAATCGAGTGAACTAGGTCCCTCAGGATGTGGTGGTGTCTTCCAAAATTACTGAGGTTTTTTATGGGATGTTTCTTCAATTACTTTTTACATGGTACAACTATTGAGGTTGATTTGTCAGCTATGATTAAAGAGATTAGTAATGCCACTCATTATGGCAGGAGACACCATTAGGTGGAATCTGTCTCCACCACTACAGTTCATATAATCGAGGCTCTTCCAGATATATACCATGGAAAATCCTTCTCTTCTGGATTGAATGCCTTTAGATGATTGAGAACGTCCACCTAGAAGTCACTCATGTTTACCTAGAGGCCTATCAGGTTGCAGATACTCTGTCAAAGAGTGCCATTTTGGAGGTTTCAAAGGGATGTTCTATTGTTATTCTTGAGTTCTGCAGTCATCTTGTTGATTTGGATGGGCATGGTGCTTATTATTCCAGTCTTTGTAAACCCCAAGCTTAGCTACATTCTCTAGTTTTTTAATAATTTTTTTTGGATCAAGCTCACCTGAATCCTAAACCTGTTATAACTAAATTTTGATTCCCTACATTAAATAAGAATATTATTTTTTCAAATTGGATATATAAAATTGAAAAAAACTATTTTTAAAAAGGATTCTCTATCAAAAGGTGATAAATCGGCCTTTAAAAAATGTTGAAGTGTTTAATGCTTAAAATCAGATTCATTCTAATTTTATGCCTCTAAAATTTATTGGATAAATGTAAAGACATTTATTTAACTTTTATAATAATATTTTAGTTTGTTATTTCCATTCCTGACAATATAAAAACTTTGCGTTTAGTACCGTTTAAAAAAATATTATTATTATATTATTTTTCTGTATAACTCAAAGTTGTGTGGAATGTAAAATTTCGCATAAACACATTTTTGTGTGCTGAGTACGCTATCAGACATATAATCCCCTTTAAAGTATATTTAATATTTAATTCAAAAATAGTAATAAATAGGATAATGTCATATTATTCATTTAACTAGGATGTTACCTCCTTCCACCATTTGGAGTATTTTTTCCCCATAATTCTAAAGAATTATCAAAAAAGTAGGCGTGTTTATCCATTATTGAATTTTTATATTGCCACATTGTATCTTCAACCATGAGGTTCTTACACAAATCTTTTACTTAATTAATCACCTTATTTCGTAACACTTTCTCTCTTTGGTTAAGAATCTGGACTGGTTGTTCCTCATAAGAATGAATATCATCAAACTAAAATACCTCTAGATTCCAAACATAAGATGGATCTGGCATAGGCATTATCAACATTTGAACATGAAATACATTGTGTACACGGCATAATAATGGAGGTAAAGCCACTCTGTAGGATATTTATTCAACATTAACCATGTATTCATAAGGTCTAATGAACCTTGTACAAATCATTACCTTCTTACCAAAACACCACACACTTTTCAATGAAGAAACATTCAGAAAGGCATGATCACCTTCCAGGTAATATAGATCCTTACTACAGTTATCCGCACAAGTGTTCTAGATTCTATGAGATGTTCTCATGTTCTTATGAATCAACTGAACTTCCTTATTATGTCATCTACCTATTCTGGCCCAATAAACATGTTTTCCCCTACTTTATCCGAAAAATATGGAGCTTAACATTGCATTACACATAAATCCTTAAATGGTTACATTTGTATACTGGAATGAAAACTGTTATTATAAGAGAACTCGACCAAAGAATGATGTTGATCTCAACATCCCTGATAATTTAGTGAAAAATCATGGGGAATAACCTCAAAGGTATGAATTTTTCATTCTGAATGCCCATCTGATTATGGATAAAAACATGTACTGAAATTTAATTCAGTTCCCAATAACTTCTAAATGGATTTCCAAAAGTTAGTTGTGAACCTGTGATAATGATCAGATAAAATAGAGGGGAAATATCCATGTAACCTGGATGTCACATTAATATAAAAATGAGAATGTTTATCTAGTGACAACGTATCTCGAATATGATGAAAATGTGATGATTTAGTCAATCGATCAATAATAACCTAGTTTTCAATGTTTTCTCGAGTTGTGTTTGGTAACCCCACTGCTGATAAATAAAACACATCAACGAAAAGTCCACAATATCTCTTTTCTTTCCATCCCACAAGAAATACTCATGAAGTTCTCTAAAAATCATAGTACTACTATAACAAACTCAAAAAAGAAAACTATGAGATTCCCAAAATTTCTCCTTCATCAATTTGGATTCACGAGGTGGACATTATATCTCTCCAAACCTCAAAACATAGTATTTATCAATGTTAAATTCAAGTAACATTACCCTCTGAAAAATTTTTACCTTTTTTTGCAACTCACTATATTCTTTCTACAATTTCGAATTTCTGTCGGATTATGATGACACCACTTTCTCCAAAAAAACAAAGGAATTTCCTACACCAACCACATATAATACCCAATTCATTTTTTCTGAAACCAATGGATATCGTTCCAAATTTATCATGGTTAAGGTAGCTTTACTCTTTCGACTAATAGAATCTTCCGCTTTATTTGACTTTTCAGGATGGTAATTGATCATACAATCATAATTTTTTAATAATTCTTTACACATCCTATTTCTCTTGTTAAATTAATTTTTCTTGAATATATACTTAAAACAATTTTGAACAGTATATACTTCGCACTTAACTCCATTCAAATAATGCCACTAAATTTTTAATCAAAAAACAATAGCATGTAATTCCAAATCATGTGTAGTTTAATTTAACTCATGAGGCTTCAACTGTCATGATGCATAAGAATTTTATAGATCATTATTCATGAGGACACAACCAAGTCCCTTCAATGATGAATCTCTATAGATATCAAATCTCCTATTTCTTGAAAGCATGGATAAAACTGTAGCAGTGACCAATCTTTTATTCAGTTTCTGGAAACAATCATTACATTTTTTTGTCTATAAGAACTCAACACCTTTACATGATAATAATGTTTGTTGTCTATATAATCTATAAATGTTTTTTAAAAACCTTTTGAAATAACCCTCAAATCCATGAAAACCATGAATTTCTGTGATATTGGTAGGTATTCGCTACTATTAAACAACTTTTGTTTTAGATGGTTCAATAATTTTTCCATGTTTAAAAAAAATATTACAATGAAAAGAAATTTTTTACAACCAAAATTCTTTATTTAATGAGCATTCCATATATTTTTCATTCATTAATGGTTTTAAAAAAATTTCTTAAATAACTTTTATGTTCCTCTTGGATTTTAGAATGTGCCACGATAACAACTATAACAACACCCACATACTGATCCTGAATCATATAAACGACTCCATCAAAGATATTTATAAATAAAAAATGTTCATTAGATAACCCAAAAGGAATAACTACACACTCATAATTCTCAAATCATGTTCAGAAATCTATTTTTTCAATATCATCCTCTGTCACCTTCATCTTATAGTACTCGGACCTCAAATCAATTATCAAAAAATATTGTGATCCCAAGAGATGATCAAACAAATCATCAACATAAGGAAATGGATACTTGTTCTTAATAGTGATTTTATTCAAGGATCTGTAATAAATACATATTATAATAGAAACATCATTATTTTTCCAAAATTAAATTGGGGAACCCATTGGGATGTACTTGGTCAAATGAAACATTTATCAAGTAATTATTACAACTAAATTTATAGTTCAACCGATCTTACTTGAGACTTTCAACAAGGGGGTCTAGAAATCGTTCTTTCATTATGAAATAAATCAATAGTAAATTCATCCCTTATATTGGGTACAATACCTGAATCATCATTAGTAAAACATCAATGAATTCCTTCACTACTGTAATGTCGCCAATCTAAATTGTTTCGTTCATTTCACCAAAATGAGCAAGATAACATTCACTACCATCATTATTCAATCTTTCAGCTTCTTTATATGTGACCAATGAAATTAAATCGTTGAATAAAACATTATGGGATTCACAATATTTTTTAGTATGATAATCTTAATGCCAATCCATACCCAAATGGATAAAAAATAATACTATTGAATGTTCAATAAGATTTATAGAAAAGAGAACCCAAATAATGGATATAGGAACATTCCTATATATTTTGGTTGATATAATACTTCCACATTGAGTTTTTACCAAAATTCCTATATCACATTCACGAGGTTATGTAACAAATTTGCATACCATGCTCTCAAAAATGAATGAATGTGAAGATCCCGAGTCAAATATAATATTTTAATATTGTGAAGAAATATTTAACATACATGTCACCACTTCATTTGATAGTCCCACATCTATCGTAGTAGAAGAAAATGATTTTGTGATGTCGTTCATCATTCAATATTACCAGTTTCAACCATGTGTAAACAACACTAGACACACAAATGCATAATGTCCTTACTCATTGCTACTAATTCATCTTAACCTGGGTCTATCATTTCCTTACTAATTATCATACTTAAAATTACGATCAATATGAAATGTCTTAAAACATCAATAGCATTTTCGGGTATTTGAGAGAAAATCTCTAGGATTCATTTCACTAAACTACTAACATGTTGGAAATTTTGTTTTCATACATATAGGATACTTTGATCAATTCCTTCCCATTTCCTATCAACTGGACTTCTTCTTTTGTCTTCTATAATGAAATATATGCTTATAAAAAACATCATTTCTACCTTCTCAGCACATTGAACAAGTTTCTCAAAGCTTTTGAACACATGAGAAGCTAACGTCATTTCATATTGCAGCTTAATTCTTGAGTAAAAATGGTTTATTTTAGTATCAATATCTCAAACAAATTTTTTTGATGTACTTAGACATATAAATCAAATTTTATTCATATTCCACCATAGAATCATCCTCCATTGGTGTTAATTCTAGGAATTGCATTTCCATGAAATTTCAATCAATACCTGGAAAATATTTCTCATGGAAATTTTTATTAAATTCATATCATTTCATGGCATCAATATCTTCACAGACATTGATATTTTTAATAATTTACCACCACTGATCAGGTTCATCTACAGAATTATACACAAAAAGACTAACCCCTTGATCATCTGAACAACCCGTTACATGAAAAATATTTTCCACTGATTTAATCCATTGTTCATCTTCTACAAGGATAAATGATCCTATAAATGATAGTTTATGTTGCCTTATGAAATTCTCTTTGATCAATATATGACAATACGATTGGTCTAGTTAATCTCATGTAAAGTCCGATATTTTTCCATGTAATTTTTTTAATTAAATGGAAATATTACTAGTCCACGAAAATTGACATCATGTGATTTCGAGGCCTGGGGTTCCCTGAATGAATTTTTGAATTATTATTGGTACGGTCAGTAAGTGAGAAAATGAGTTTTTTTAACTTTTGAACCGGTGCTTGGAATTGAAATCATAGGACACCATTGAACTTTCATCACCTATATTCTCTTAAAGAGACATTCACAACAATCGTAGTTGGTTGATTGTGGATGTTAGTTTTCCATATTTTCATCGGAGAGTTAATTGAATAAAAGTAATATAAAATATGAAAACATCATTCATTTTTTTTGTGAAAACTCCTTTTTGAAGATAGTTGTGGGGACAAGCCGATCATGAAACCTCTCATTTGAATTTAGTGGTGGAGACCAGCCAACCATTGAACACCCACTTTAATGTTAGTTAACCCTTGGAATTCCCCCAATTAAAACTTCCAAAATTAATTGTTTTAATTAACCAAACATAATTAATATAGGAACCTAATTTCTTGTTGGGGGAACCATTGGAAAATTATGTCTTGTGAGAACCTTTGGAGAAATATCCTTGAACCATGAACAATCCTTTGGATCAAGAACATTGAAATTGGAGCGTTGTTTTGAAGCATGTATCAGAACGAACGTTGGTTCTCTCATCAACTTCATAACCATCCTCACTCTTTCATCAATGAAAGATCGTGGTAGGGGGTTTTAATTTAAATATTATTATTTTTAATTTTATTATTCTTCATTTCCTAGATTCTCAATGATTATGGCCAAACAAACATGGCCCTCATCCCACACTTATACAATGTCAATTTTCTTTTTTTCTTGGCACATTCTTCATGCAATAATAAACCCCAAATAATTAAGAGAACTAAAAAAATGTTTTGTTGAGCGTGACTGATGGACATGGAGCCCTCGACCTAAAGATCACGAATATGCGGTCATCATATTTTCCAACATAGAACGAAGTAGCAGGGACCCTCTGAAGTGGAGGGCGACCATCACACGGGCTAACCACGTGGTGGTGTGGCAACACGAGTCTGCGCTGCCAAATGAGCAGGATGTCACGACCTGTTGACCACAACAAGGATGGTTCATTTTCATCACGCTAGCCAGCCGCTTGGGGAAGTGGAAACACACGTCCACAACGCCAGAGCTAGAGATCGTGGCTACTTGGCCTCGATGGAGGCCGAAGGCTAGCCCACACCCGGCTGGCCACAGAGGTCAGGGGCACCATCACGACGCTAGGAGGAGGACCAACTGGGGATTCAGCCTACCGTAATGTATTGTGCATGACCAACTCTGTCGGTCCCAATTCCAAAAATATAATGTGCTGTTGGACCATTCAGGTGACCAGGGAGGCGCCTCCCTACCCGGGAGTCAGCCAAGGCGAACCCCGCCATGATGGTCCCCCAACCGCAGGCTGCACAACAGTCCACCTAACCGCGGGCCATGACCATCAGGCCGGGCCGAGACATCCCCATTGAGGTTTTGGCCGGACCACGACCTAGTGGGCCTGGCCCGCCGCAACCATGGACATCGGGGCCGGACCCAGGTCGGCCCGCACAGGGTCGGACCAGACCAGGGCCCATCCAGACCCAGTTTCACTACATGGGACATAATGTGTTATCCATGTGCCCATTGGAAAAACCATATATTACACTGAAATCCAAGTGTAGAGATGGTCCTTTCGGTATACTCCAAATGTGTTTTGGATAAAGGTAGTGTACAGTCAGGTTGAATAGATCCTGAATCCAACTGGGCCCTCAGAATGAAAATACTAATAACATACCGATCGGGCATCCAACTGACGCGCCGTTTGTCATGTTGGGTCCCTTTTGATGTGATAGACCTTTGGGATACTTCTTCATGGGAAATTGTTGTAGTTTATGTATAGATCAACAGATTTATGTGCGGCAACTCCCAGAATCAAGCTTGCTTAGTGCGGGAACCCAGTGGGTGGCTATACTTGACGAATCTTCTGACCATTTGTGGGTCAAATTTATATCCTATGTGGGGCATCTTTAGATCCTATGTGGGTCGGTGCTAAGTGATCATATGAGGGACAGTGCATACCGATCATTTGTGGGTCAAATCCATTGTGGGTCAGCGCATACCAATCCAATGTGGGTCAGATCCTGTGTTGGTCAGCACTCAGTTATCCTGTGTGGGTCAGTGCATACCAATCCTATGTGGGTCAGATCCAGTGTGGGACAGTGGGGGTTAGTTTCCTATCAATCATGTGTCGGTCACCAGGGGATTCTTTCCTATCGGTCATGTGCGGGTCAGAATCAGTTCTACTTAATAGAATAAGACGACATTTCCTTATGACTAATCATATGTACTTTTATACATAGGTTTTTCCTGGTGTGATCTATGTACATAAATTTTTCGTACTTACCATTGTGATATTATTCTAGAAATATGATCTTTTCTATGTGGAAATAGTGTTAATTGTGATCAGTGTGGTTTTCAGTTCAGGGATTTCAGTGTTGGTTCGGTGGCCGAGATATCTGTCCACCAGGACCATGACTTCTGAATTCTTACTTAGTGCATGAAAACACTGATTGTTTCTGTGTCCATGAAAAGTTTTATTTGTGATCAATTTGATTCATATAAGTAGGTATAACTTAATGATTGTGGAACACCTGTTTCTTTTCAGGATGCATCCACACAGACATCCAGTCAGGGTTCTAGTTAGAGTATGTGATTTCAGCCCAATGAGCGATGAGGAGTCGGTGTAAGGCCCCCATAAGGCAGTTGTACCATTGTGTGGGGTACCAGCATCACCACTACACAATGGGTAGTCAATGGCACTAGCCCAGTAGCTGAGGGTGTATGCCACATGAGCACGTTTCACAGGTTCTAGTGGAATATGCTGCTAAAGTTCAGGGTCAAGACATATACACTTGTATATGAGGACTGGCTAGAGGCTGCGGTTAATGTTTTTCGGCTGGTAGGGACACTTTCTGGTATTCTGGTGATCCTTGTTTTCATCCTTCTTCAGGAATAAGAAGGGGGAGCATGAAACTCCTGGTTCATTATGAGGTCACTCTCAACTAGGTGGACATTGAGAGCCTTTTCATGGAAGAGTTCCTCTAAATGACCTTACGCTCAGTGCGTATGCATGAGTTTCTCCACATGCAATAGGGTAGCATGACCGTGGCATAGTATTCAACAAAGTTTACTAACCTCTAGCACTCCTCCACTTACATGGTGTGGGACACTTTTTTAGTGCCTAGACCTTCGAGATGTGGCTCAGATGGGAGATTAGATCTTATATGACTCTCTCAGCATCCTGATGCCCGCGAGGGTGTAAGAGAGAGAACTCTTAGTGCATAGATTTTATATTGAGTAGTCACCAACAGCGAGACCGACCACCGGATGACATGTTGCAAAGTCATCTGCAGTTGGAAGTAGATAGAAGATGTTGAGGTCCAATAGGACCATACCTATGGGTGGACGACCAAAGGATACAGGGTCGGTGGTTTTGGGCTCTCAGGACAGAGTAGGATAGGTGAGGAACATGAAATGATAAATGTGTAGTGGGTAGGTTCACACGGCTTGTGACTGCCCAACCCAACACACAGACTTCCAGTAGACGGTCGAAGGACTGCCTGGGCAGAGGTGAAGATTTGGTAGAGGAGGTCCATAGGCAGGAAGCAGATGTGGTAGAGGAGAAGATCATGCAATAGGTTGTGGGAGGAGATTTGAGGTTCTACCGCCCCCACCTCTAGGTGGTCCATCCCGACAACAGAGAGAAGGTGGACATGGGTGAGCTCAACTCTAGGAAGTTGAGGCATACAACCACGACTCTCCATAGATGATACGAGGTAATATTTTTGTCTACTCCACCTTATCTATTGTACTTATAGACAGAGTTTCCAGTCATTCTTTTATTTCCATGACCCACGTTCGGAGCTCGGAGAATCCAGTGTAGTCATTAGTTAAATCCATACATTTAGAGGCTCATACGGGAGTATAATTGATTATTACACATTGGTGCCGGTAGTGTGAGCATACTCTAGGTGGAGAGTGATTCAGCTGGGATCTTTTAGTAGCGGCGTTGAGGCCTTACGACGTCATCTTGTTTATGGCCTCTTTATCAATAGTTCATGCTCAGATTGACTATAATAGTCTCAGTGTGTGGTGTGTCCACACGGATGGGAACATGTTTTCTTTCACCACTGAGAAGGGATCCTTTGCAGCTCAAGATGGACTTACCCATAGGAGGGTGCAACCAATCACACATCAATTGGCTATCCATACCCTTATAGTAGCTGATGTTGAGAGTCCTTGTTATCTTGTAGTAGTGGACCTCTATGCTGATGTTTTCACTGATGATGTTCTGGGTCAACCTTGTTATAGAGAGGTGGACTATTACATCAACTTGTACCTCGAGATGGCACCGATATCTACAACAGAATATCAGATGGATCCAGCATAGCATCTAGAGCTACGAGTACAGCCGGTGGACTTGCAGAGAAAGTGGTTTTTTAGACCCAGTGATTCTCTTTGGGATTCCCCTATTTTTTTCTCCAAGATGGAGAATGGGAGTTTGATACTCTATGTGGACTATCAACACCCGAACCAGGTGACTATGAAGAACAAGTAACCACTCTTGAAGATTGATGATCCCATTGATCTGTGGAAGGGATAATAATTGTTTTCAAAGATAGAACCCATATTAGGCTATCACTATCTCAGAGTACGAGATGAGGATGTTTAGAATATGGCCTTCCATTGTCAGTATGTCCATTAGGAGTTCTTGTTTATTACATTCAATGTGACCAATGACACAACAATGTTCATGGGACTCATGAACAGGATCTTGCATCCAATCCTCAATCACATTGTGGTAGTCTTCATCGACGAAATCATGATTTACTCAGTTACCGAGGAGGAGCACAACCTCCTCTACATATATTTCTGGATTAACTCCGAGAGCACCAACATTGTAGTAACCTATCAAAGTGCCAATTTTGGATATGATATGTTATCTTTATGGGACATGTCATCTCGGAGGCTGGAGTTGTGGTGGTTACAGAGAATATTGAGGTTGTTCTTGCTTGGGAGCCACCCAGGAGTGTGACAGAGATGTAGAGATTTTGGGGTTTGGACGGTTACTACTAGAGGCGTGTGCCTGACGTTTCTAGAGTTTTGGAACCCTTATTAGAGTTGAGGAATAATGGGAAAACCTTCTTTTTTTTGGAAATATCCCAGCGGAGTTTCCATTAGCTGAGGTAGATACTGAAGTGGCCACCATATTGAGGCTACTAGAGGAGGGAATTTGGTACGTTGTCTACTGTGACACATCAGGGACCTGACATAGATGTATCCAGAGGTAGGAGCATCTAGTGATCCCGTATGGTTATCGATAGCTGAGACAAAATGAGAAGAACTACAATACCCATGATCAAGAGTTGGTAGCAGTGGTTTTATCCTTGAATATGTGGTGACATTAATTGATGGGAGGATCTTTTATTGTTTATTCATATCCCAAGTGTCTTAGGTATATATTGTCTCATATGTTCATGAACCTGATAGTGACGTTTTCTTGAGTTCCTCCAAGACCATGAATTTGAGGGAGTCTATACTCCTGGGAAGCGGATCGTAGTAGATGATGACCTCAGCAAGAGATCTGGTATATAGTTTATAAGTGAGGTGATAGAGTAGTTAACCGCTTTGCAGAGAGAATGGATCAGTTGAGAGTTTGGTAAACCCCTACCTGTAGGATATTGAATGAATAATGGAGTTCCATTTACAATTGTCTCTGATCATGATTCAATTTCCCCAACCCATCTATGGAAGGGGTTGCTAGAGACGTTTCATTCACAACATCAGTTGAGCACCACCGTCCATCCTCAGACTGATAGTCAGATAGAGAAGACCATTCAGACCCTCGAGAACATGTTATGATCTTGTTTTATTGATTATGGAAAAAGTATGGATGATAAATTTCCCATATTGGAGTTCATATTAAATAAAAATTATCACTCCACTATCAGTATGGAACCATTTGAGGCATTGTACGGTCGACCTTGCAGATCACCTCTGTGATGGATTGAGCCAGGGGAGTCATCACTCTTAGGACTAGCGATGGTACAAGCTACCACAGAGAAGGTGTAGATCGTCCAGGAGTGGTTGAAGGCTACACATAGTAGGAACAAGTCTTATGCGGATATAAGACATAGACCTTTGGTGTTCGAGGATGTTGACCATGTCTTTCTATGGAAGTCATCTCAATATGGTTTTCATAGATTTGGCTGGGTCAGCAAGTTATCTCAAAGGTTCATCAAACACATTCATGTCTTAAGAAAAGGAGGTGGGTGGCTTACCGCTTAGATGTTCCACCTCAGTTGCACCAGTGTCACGATGTTTTCCATGTATCCTAGATGAGGAGATAAGTACAAGATCCTCCAAACATCATTAACTGGGGAAATATAAATATCGATGATGGGGCAATGTTTCTGGAGGTTCTACTTGAGAATGAGGATCCACAAAAGTGAGTCCTTCATGGGATGTCAATGCCTCTGGTGCTAGTATCTTGGAAGCATGGGAACCTCTAGAAGAGCACATGGGAGAGGGAGGATCAAATTCGTACACAATACCCCACTTGTTTCTCTACATAGTGTTGTGGATTTTGGGTTTGTAATTCCCTAATGTGGCGATAATGTAATGACCCAGATATTTCTATGTAAGTTTTTTTAAATAATATTGAAATATTTACGTCTGAGAAAATTGAAAGCACATGATTGTGAAGCCTGGTGTTCCTGGAAAGAATTTCTGAAATTTTTTTCGTACATTCAGTAAATGTGCGAGTGTGTTTTTGTAAATTTTGAACTGGTGCATTGAATTGTAATCCAAGGACATCGTTGATCTCGTAGAACCAATATTAGCTTAATGATACATTCACCTCGACCTCAGTTGGTCGACGATGGATGATAGTTTTCTGGATTTTCATGGGAGAGTTAATAGAAAAAAATTAAGAAAACATTTTTTTTTGTGAGAGATAATTTTTTGAATTTATTGGAGGGGACCACCCATCCTTGAAACATCCCATTTGAATTTAGTGATGGGACCACCCAGCCCTTGAACTCCATCATTATTGTGAATTGACCCTTGGAATTCTCCCTATTAAATGTGACACCATTATTTAGTTAAATTAACATTCCCTAATTAATATTGGAAAATCATTTCTTGTAGGGGAATCGTTGGAAAAGGAGCACATGGGAGAAACTTTGGTGAAATATCCTCCAAAAAATAACAATCATTCAGATCAGGAATGTTGACATTGGAGCATGGTTCAGATGTTTGTTGCCGAACAAACATTCAAGCTCTCATAATCTTCATCACCTTCCTCATGACGTCACCAATGAACGTTTGAGGTAGGGGTTGTAAATTTAATTATGATTAAATATAATTTTATGATTCTTCATATTTTGGATTCACAAGGATGATGGCCAAAAAAACATGGCCATCGTACCACACTTATACCTTACCCCTTTTTTTTTGTTCATCGTGCATTGTTCGTGTGTTCGTAAATTCCAAAAAATTAAAGAAGGTGAAAACACAAAGTTTTGTTGAGCACAATGTATGTACGCGGAGCCCTCACCTAAAGGATCACGAATATTTATTGTTCATATTTTTTAGGAATAGAATGATGTTGCAGTGACCCAATGTAGTTGAGGGTGGCTGGAACACCGGCCTACGATGTGGATGTTGGGAAGTGTGTTTCCTCACCAATGAATGAGAACTAGCCCACAGCCCGTCGGCTGCGGCGAAGAAGGGTCGCGACCAGCATGCCTGTGTGTTTCATGGAAAAGCGGCGCCATGAGTCCATGCCACCAGAGTTAGAGACCACAGTTTCTTGGTCACGGAAAATGTTGAAGGGCTCCCGTAGAGGTCAGAAACTCCGTCATGCCATTGGGAGGAGGACCGGTAGGGGATCCGATAGGTCGTGAAGCAATGAGATGGACACATTCCGGGGGGTCCCGCTTAAAAAATTGAACCATGTGTTGGACCGTTTGGTTGACCTGGGAGGCGTGTCCCCTCCTGCAAGTCGGACAGGGTGGAACCCGCCATGACGGTCCCCCTGACGATGGGCCGCACATCGGTCCACCCGACCATGGGACGCATCGTAGCCCACCCATTGGGACGCACTAAGTGGGTTGGGCAGGATCATCCTCTTCACGGGCTGGGCCGGACCATGGCCCTGCGGCTTGGACCGCCCTGGCCCAGGCCATGTGGGTCAGACCCGTGTCAGTCGAGGTCGGGTAGTAACGTGATGGCCCAGGCAGGGTCGGACCGGACCCGGGCCAATCAGGACCCAGTTTCCCCTCTTTGACCATAACTTGTGAATTGTGCATCTATTTGACGAGAAATATATGATGTCACAATCCATCGATCGAGACGGTCTGTTGGGGATAATGAAAATGACTTTTGATTATAGTTGGATTACGGCCGGGTTGGATCGAACACAAATCCAACTGGGCCCTCAGAACGAAAACACTAATAACTTACAGACCATGATTCTGATTGATGCATCGTTTGTCACGTCGGGTCCCTTTGGACATGACCGAAAATTGGGATACTTATTCGTGGGATGTTTTGGAAGTTGAAGTATCGACTAATAGCTTGAGGATTGGAACCTCTCAGAATCAAGCATACATAGTGCATGAAACCAGTGGCTAGTTGTACATGACGAATCATCAGATCCTGTTTGGGACATCTTCATATCATGTGTGGGTCTGCGCTAAGGGTTCCTCTATTGGTCAATGAATACTGATCATGTGTGGGTCAGATCCAGTGTGGGTCAACACTCAACGATCGTGTGTGGGTCAGTGCATACCAATCATTTCTGGGTTAGATCCTGTGTGGGTTAGTGCTCAGTGATCCTGTGTGGGTCAGCGCATACCAATCACGTGTGGGTTAGATCCGACGTGGGTAAGTGGTGGTTAGTTACCTATCAATCACGTGTGGGACAGAAGTAGTGATACATAACATAATAAGATGATCTAGCCTTACGACTAATCATTTGTACTTCTGTAATTATGTTATACCTGGTTTGAGCTGAGACCTTACCTTTTTGGTACTTACCTTTGTGGTATTCATCTATTTGGCTTTACCTTTATGGAACTAACCATTGTGGTGTTACCTTAGTTGTATTATTTCTTTTGTGGAATTGTTGATCTTTTGGAAATGAGTTGGGCCTTGCGTTTTCTTCATAAATGAGATTGGTATACTTGATAAGTTATGTATATGTATAGGAATATTCGTAAATATGGTTACATGTTTCTTCCATGCTTTCTTGTTTATCCTTGGTGGATTTTTAGAAACCATTTGGGATCTATGGAACCCTTCTGAGTATCGTTATTCTCACCCCTGCACGTGCTATGCCCACAAATTAGTTTGTCTTGTGAAGACAACGGACAAAACTGACTAAGGAAGAGGGTACCAGGACTTGAGGCTTCTCGGAGGTGGACCTTAGATGTGGGGTTCCACAGAAACAACAATTTGAGAGCTATATCTAACCTTCATGTAGGATCCTTATTGGGTGTTCATAGGAGCTTTTTTTAGATTTACATCTACTTTCCAGTTTTATTTTCACCTTTCAGTTGGGAATTTATCAGGCCCCATTACTTTCTTTACTTACTCTGTTTACTATAATATTTACTTTGTACTCGTATCTTTTTGTGTTCTTGGTTTTGTGTGTTTACAGGTTATAATTGAAATGCCTTCCCAATTTTGGGGATATTTTCCTTTCTGGTGATTTTCTCCATCCTCTATCCTATGGAAGGTGGGCACGAGGTAGTCACAGCAAGAGCCTCAGGGGACGGGTCGTGACATCTCATGCATGAACAAAACCATTTATCACCTCAATCAATTGAGAAATTACTACAAAAACTATTTATTTTCAATTATGACTATATCCAGATATTGATTTCATAGGTTGTTTCCCTATGTAAGCCCTCCAAGTATAGCTGCCTTGTTTCCTATGCGAAAAAACATTCAGAAAACACATATCTTAAATGAAGAAACATGGTAATATTAAAATGATATATCATTTCAATTATAATATAATTTAAAAATAATTTATGGATATTCTATTAATAATAATCTAACTCCTTATGTTATCTAAACTGTCCTATCATACCAATAATAAGGCCCCATCCTTAAACATTACTTATTCTTCAGCTAAGTCGTTAATTTTAAATAAATTCACATCGTGGATCCTTTCAGGTCTATAAATATTAGGAATTAGATCATAACATAAACACAACATAATGAATATTACAAGTATACGCTTATACTAACTAAATTGTTTTTCATAAAATGGAAACTAATTAAAAATAAACATCACATTGATTCATGTTTAAACGGAATAAATTTTCGTTGATCATAATCATTAATATATTCTTATTTATGTCATGTGAAAACAATTCAAAACCTTGGATGATCATAAAAATCTCAGTATAGGATACACAAATAATGAAAACTGATAGTCTTTGAGATAACATGAAAATCATGAATTCTTTATTTTAAAGTAATAATTTTCACCATTATGATGCGGTACATATAGTTCATTGAATATAAGATCATTACTTACTGTTTCTATGACCAAATTATTACCAAAATCCCATAGAAAGAAACATATAACATATAATGTAATCTTATGACATAAACAAACTCAAATGAAGTAATAACACTATATACTTTTACACATATCACTAAATTGAATAGAAAAAAGGACGGAACCCATACGCAATGCATTAGAGGAGGTAACATAACCAAAATTCCTTGGTTTATCAAGAAACCATCCATTATTTGGTTTATCACGTAATCTCTAGTAATTTGTTTATCACATAACAAACTATAAAATGTCAAAGTACCATTATATATTCATAACACTTGAAATATTGAAAATATAAACATTTCACTAATTAAATTTCATTTGAAATCACCAGAATTAACATCAAGATAATAAAATAATCAATCTATTAGAAAAAACATTTTAAATACTAAATTAGGTAAAAGGGTATATTGTTTTTATTTTTCTTTTAAAAACATTACATCTTGTTACAGAAGCCATATATCAAATCAAGGATGCATTGGCAAAATGGTCATTGTCATCGCATACATTAAAAACATTCCTTTTGTTGTTTAGTAAAAGTATTAATTGAAAAGGATTATAATTGAATGAAATTAAAAATAAAAGGTTTTTTTTATAAACCATACAAAAGAAGAAGTTGTATATTATCAAAATATTCCACAATGAAAGGAGCATGAGACAAAGTCCTTTACCATGGATTTGATTCATCATGTTTTTTCCTTATCTTTTTTAATAATAATCTTATATTAACTTATTATTTCTTAAGAACCTTTCTCATGTTAATAATTTCATTTATATCACTTATTATAACATAATTATTTAATTTAATATCTTTCGTTTAATTGATATTGGGTACTTGAGTCTAAAATGATCATTTTATAATTAGAATTTTCATATCAGGTCAAAAGTACATCATCTAAATAATGTTATTCTTATATATATAAAATATATCCAATATATATGTATTTATAATAGTCCATAACATTTTGTGTTATGAAATGAAATGAACCATTCCTGGAGACGGTAATTTGTTTGTATGCATAAATGCTACTTTAGTTTCAATTTCATAATTAAATGAATGAAAACATTATGATACACAGGTAATTTATAATTCTAGTATAATATAATATTTTATATTTGTTACATAATTTCATTAAAAAATTCCAATAAATGTACTCTAAATGCAATGAAAGAGTCATATCACATTGAGAGGGTGGTAGTACGCACTTTCTCAAATGAAATTATTGTGTATTCTCATCATGAAAAGATTAAGGGTATGTTGTAAATAAAAATTATATAATAATAAGCACAAGATAAACATATTATATGTCATATAGAAATATATTTCCCTCATAATGGCCACCATTAGAGGTGGTAGGGTTAAATCAAACAATCATCGTTTCTTGAGGCTGTAATTTACTATAAATAGAAATAGTATGTTCGTATCCATTAGATGGATGTGTCTATAAGTTTTTATAGAATAATCCACATAAAAATCATAGTATATTTATGATAGTGGTGTTTTTATGTAATACAAGAATATGAATAGAAATGGGAGTTAATATGTAAAATAAAATTAATGAACATGAAGGAAGACATCAACTGTAAATTTGGTAAATCCATTTGGATTTAACTAAAAGTCCTTATTAAATTCCCTTATGCCTATTGTAAGGCGTATAGGAGGAAAATAAGGATTCATGGAGATTATTTTGTTTGATTTTTTAGGATCTAGGGGGTTTTAGAGATGTGATTAAATTGGTTGGGGTGATTTCTTTTTATAAGATTGAGGAGGGGTAGTTAAGGAATATCTTGAAACATTATTTTATTATAAAATTATTTTCTCTTGGACCCAAAGTAATTTATTTCATATATATGATGCTATTGGCTAAAAAACCTCTCTTACAATCTGTTTTAGACATGTCTAGTCCACAAATATAACCTTATGTTTCAGCATTCAACCTTCGTTAACTAATTTGACTCTTACAATATCTTCTAGAATATTCATACTTTATGGTTAATATATTTACAATACAATGATAGTAGAACATTGAGTCTTTAATTAATGAAATGTTAAACTATATATAAGAAATTTTTCCAAATCATTGATTTTTATGTCTTCTGTTTTATTTAATAAAAAAGTATTTGTTTTAAAAACTCTTTTGTGACAATTTTATAAAATTAATTCCTGACTTCATAAAAATCAATAACAACGTTATTATTTTAAAAAAATTATTAATTAAAATATAAAAAGTAATAATAATCACTAAAATTTTTGTATTTCATAAAAATATTCACAATAGATTTATTTTAATAATTTTAATCTCATCTATTTATTTAATTCATTAATTATTAATTCACTAAATCATTATTTTTTAAGAATTATATTTACTTATTTTATGTCTAAAAACTAAAATTATGTACCATGAGATAGGAAATATATTGAGAATACTAATGACTATTTATTGATAAAATTAACAATTAAATAACTATATAATTTTTTTACTAAAAGATTCATGTTTATATTAAATTTTTCATTACTTTAAATTAATTATTATTAAATGTCATTTTCAAATAAAATTGGCTCCATTGGTTCCAAAAATCGACACAAGGATGCATTTGGTCAGAAATAATTCATCCAATTGGATTAGTACATGTGTTAGAGTATTTTATTATTATAATAATATTAAATTTTAACCTTATTTACCTGATTTCCCATTTAACCATAGTATATAAAATAATGACTAATGTTTCTATTCATAATGACTAAAAATAAAAGGTACTTATTCACTCAGTTTGAAGCTCCTGATTCAAAATATAGAATCAATTTTTCCAAATTCGAAACCTAGAAGTTATAGAACATAATTTTAAATTAATTCCCATTTCTAAAAATTAAAAGCGGGGTTTTAAGAACTATAAATTTTCCAAAGAATGACATATGTTTATTTCCTATTAAAAAGTTAAATTACATTAATTGACAAAACATAGATTAAATTTTAAAAATATAATATAATTACACATTAAAATCAATTAATTGTGTAATCTAAGTATATTTATAATGTATATTATATGGTAGTTTTGAAATAAAATGATGTTTTTTCACAATTATAAAATTGAACTTCATCAGAGAAATAACAAAATATCAACCTAAGTAAATTATGATGTCCCAATTTTAATGAAGAATTTTATTTTTCCAACTAAAACATTAAAATTTGACATAAACTAGTTTTAAGATGGGTTTTCCATAAAAATATAGTAAAACACCCTTTTAATGAATAATATAATATTTCATGCTTATAATTCGATTGATTATTATTTTATGAATATAAAATTTATTGGATATATGACAAGACATTTAGAAAAATTTTATAATAATATTTCAGTTATATCTATTCATTCCCACTAATACAATATCTATGTATTTACTACTATTTAATATAATAAAAATATTAAATTATTTTTTGTTATAATCCTATATTGTGTACGATATAAGATTTTGGAGAAAGTCGTCGTGGCGTGTCCAGTACACTTTAGACATAGAATCCCCTTTAAAGTAAAATTAATATTTATTTCACAAATATTAATAAATATGAAAAACCCTTATTCTTTATTTACCTATGATGTAACATACTTCTTCCATTTGGGAATTGCATCCCAAAAATTATATTCACTTGTCTTATAATTCGGGGTATTTATCATTCATATAATATTTAGATTCCCACATTAACCTTTCAACCATATTTTTTTCACAAAACATTTTCCTGTTGAATTACATTTTTCTATTACACATTCTCTCTTAGGTCGTGAATATGGACATGTAGTTCCTCATAAAAATGATTCCCTTCCAAGTGAGCTACCACTGTACTCAATATATGAGATGGATCTGGTATATTGTTTCTCAACATTGAAACATGAATAACATTGTGTACCTAAGGTAAACATGTAGATAAATCCACTGTATAGAAAAGTCATCCAACATTATCTAGGATTTCATAGGGTCCAATGATCCTCAAACTCAGCTTTCCCATATAACCATATCCCATAACACATTTCCACAGAAAAACATTGAGAAAGACATGATCACCTACCTCCAAAAATAGATCCATCACCCTATTATTTTCCTAAATGTTCTTCCTTATCAAAGATACTATCATGTGGATCTGATTCAAATGGAATTTTTCCTCCATCTCTTATACGAATTATGGTCCCATTAACATTAAATAACCTACATTATACCAAAAATCCAGAGTTATCACTACTTTCCATAAAATGCCTCAAATGGTCCCATTTGTATACTAGAATAAAAACTGTTATTATAAGAGAACTCGATCAATGAAATATGTTGATCCAAACATCCATAATATTCTAGTTTATAATAATGTTTCATATCCTCTGAGATCAGAATTGTTCTTTATATCTTCCCATCTAATTGAGGATGAAATGTTTTAGTGAAAATTAATTCAATTCCCAATAACATAAGAAAGACTTTCCATAAGATAAATGTAAACTTGTGATCACAATATGATACAATAGAGAGGAGAACTCCATTTAACCTGATTGTCTCAGTAATATACTAACGAGAAAGTTGATCTAGAGAAATAATATATCGAATAGGAATTAAATGAGAAGATATAGTCAATCGATCCAAAATATTTATGATTTCATTCTTCCATTAAGATGTTTTTTGTATCCCCACTATGAAATCCATGGATACATTTTCAAATTTACAATTTTGCAACAGAAAATACCAAATCATCCATTTTTTTACATTTTCTTTTCTTTAACAAATGTAAAAAATTAAACACTTCATAGTAAAGTCAGCAATATCTCTTTTCATTCCATGCCACTAGAAATACTCCTGAAGATCATTGTATGTTTTAGTACTTCCAGGATGGACTAATAACAGAGAACTATGAGCTTGGAATAACAACTATTTCTTTAACTATTAATCAAAAGGAACACATAATCTATTTATAAACCACAAAACATATACTTTGTTAATATTTATTTCAGGTAACATTCCCTTATAACCAAATTCTAACTTTTTGTAGCTCACTATATTCTTTCTATTATTTCATAATTTTTTCTGATGGAAATGATTTCACTACAACCTAAAACAAAATATAGTAATTACCTACACAAAAAATTCTAATACAAAATTAATTAGGGCAGAAACCAAATGCTCTTGTTCCAAATGTCGCATGGTTATTGTAGTATTACTGTAGTAGAATTGGTCGGGTACTGTAGCATGTACTATAGAGGGTATTGTTGAAGATGAAACTATTCACCTTGGGTCAGCGGTTTGTGTAGAGACCCTAAGCTTGACGTACATGGAAATTACATTACTTTTTTGGAATACCTAATACATAACAAAAACAGACACACAAGGACCGTAATAGTTTAGTGTTTTTGGATACCTGGAATGTAATCTCATAATCGTGGTGAAAGATCTTCATCATCTCCCATAAAGATCTTCCAATTTTTGTTTCCTAACCTAAAACCTTTCTTTTGATCCTGGGGGAAAATAAAACATAAAAATTGTGAGCTTAAATTCTCATTAAGGGTAAGAATGGATAAAATAAAACATACCATATATATTTGAACTTAAAAACATGAACATAATGTTTAAACATCAAAAGCGTGAGCAATGACATAAAACATGGAACTAATTAAGGCATAGATCATAAAGAAACATTAATAATGATAAAATAGAATGGGAATAAAACATGTAATTTTGGAAACCATTAAGAACATGATATGATTTCCATAGTATCCAAGGGATTGCTGCCAAATCCATCTTAGTGGACAAAGTCCCTTTCTGAATCGAGTTCACTCCTCGTTTCAGTCCTGTTTTACTGAACCGGTTTAACCTTTCATTCCAGCCATGCCTATATCATGAGATATAAATCTTTACCCAATGCATTGGAGGGAGATATAGGTCCCAACCATCTCATAATGAAATCATTCTTTCTTGTTCCACGAAATAAACATACATCATTCCTAATAACCCAATAAATAAAATGAGTTTCATAAACATCATTCCATCATCACATAATCCATATAAAAGAAATGGATATCATTTCATAATAAGAAAAGTGAATCCATTTAAATCATAGAGACATTATACTTGAAACATACACATATGAAATAATTTCATCATAGATGGAAAATGGTTTTGATAAAACACTTAAAATGAATTTTTGAGGAAAATATCCTTTCTTCTTCAAAATCAATTTATTTTCACAAAAATTCATGCAATTTTAAAAGAAATATATTTTATTAAAAATATTCATGAAATATTTTGGAGTATGCTTCATGAAAATAAGTCTTTATAAAACCATAAAAATCTGTTCGTGACGTATAAGTTAAAAAAACATTCTTCTCGTACTTTTGCCGGAAATGTCAAAAAAGTACCTTGTTACGTAAACAAAAGAATGATTCCTTACATACCATTTATTAAACGTCAAAAAGTCAAAAATGGGTAAAAAGAACATTAAAAATTCATGAAAAAACTGTTATAAAACATGGACATGGATGATATAAATAACCCCAGTAAATACTTACGAATAAGCAATCTCGGATAAAAATGAGATTTGAAAAATTATCACGTACCTTAGTTCTGATATGCTTCATACGTATCCGAACCTCCTGTATAATGATTTAAATAATGTCATTGACTTATTAAAAAATCATATTCATTGTTATGATATCATATATGTTTCACTTATGACTTCATATTACCCGTTCTCTTGTAAAGTTCATGTTAAAGCAGCATTTTGGGTAAAATCATGTTATTTATCGTATGTGTTTCGACATGTCATTCTTGATATAATTACTTATATACTGAATTAAATAATTCCAGAATGTAAAACATGATTTACATATAATATATGTTCATCATATACATATATATTATAGATCGATAAAAGGAATGAAATACACCGTTTATGGAGACGGTAGGCCGTACGTACGCATGAACGCTGTTTTCGTTTCCCTTTTGAATTGAATGGAATTAAGTAAATGAAATACATATATATTTATATATACATAAATCCAGTATCATTAATATGTCATATATTTCATTATTATTCATTATATATACTTTATAATCATTCATGAATGGTTAACATGGAGAGTGAATCTCATCGCGTCATGGAGACGATAGTCCGTACGTACGCACGAGCGATGATATCATTCCCAAGATCGTGGAATTGTATTGAAGTGTATGTATAATATTACAGAATCAATATAACTTTACAATAATAATATATATTCATTACTTTCACCCTTATACCCATCCAAGTAAGGTGGTGGTTGAAAATAGATTACACCACGGCGTGGAGACGGTATTCCATACGTACGCACGCCCGGTGATTTTGTCTTCCGTTGGATGGATAGATGGTGAAATATGGTTGTTTCATACATACAATAACATATCAGTGTATTATTGATACTGATGTTATTACCTCATAATTAAAAAACTAAAAAAGATTAAGTGGAAGAACAAATAAAGTTGAATGAATCGGTAATGGACATTACCTCTTCTTTGAAGCACCTCTTTGAGACCTCCTCTTAGGGCACTAAAATTGGTCTTTGAAGAAGAAAAGGTCCTCTATGTTATTTCTAGGGAAGTGGAGAAGATAATTTTTCAGTGTTTGGCCGAGCTTGAAGGCTCAAAATTGTGTGAGGAAGAGAGGGAGGAGGTGTCCTTCTATAAGGGATGAGAGGGGCACCTTTGGAATTCTTAAAAATATTAATTTATAATAAATCTAACCCCACATAAAACCTCCAAAAATGACTCATATTCGAAGTTTAGATGAGATAGGGTTGTAATCTCATCAACCAATCTAATTTAGTGATGTTTGGATCATATTTTAAACCTTATCATTTTGATTTATCCTTATTTAATCTATTTAAGTTTATTTGTGGTAATAAAATTCTAAATTTTAAATGATAACAAATAATTACTTATTTGTTGTGAATTTTCCATACTTGGTTAATTTACAACATTATAGACCATATAAATTTAAATTTATAATTTTTTAAATATTTTTGTGATTTTTAAACAATTTTATAATATTTATTTTTATAAAATAACAATAGTGTCAATTTTGACACTCTTCATTCATTTGAATTTAAATAAAATATATACAGAATATATGTTCAAAATAAAAGCTTTAATAGATTCATAAAAGGTCATATGTGTCTATAAAAGTAGTGGATCGCATTAAATAGTTCATATAACATTTATTTTATTATTTTTAAAACCATTTATTTGGTTTATCTCTTAAAAAAATAATTAATACAACATTTTTGTATAATTATTTAATATACTTATTTGTTGCATAAAAATCAAAAATAAAATCCTATGATGAAGCTAAATGTATTTACTTTCACAATAATACTTTTACTCGAATTTATAATCTTAAAATCACAATATTTAAATTGTTATATTTATCAAATTATGAAGGTGACAACTTTGGCATCATTTAAAATAAAATAATATAAGTGTCATAATCACTTTTATAAGACTCCAAATGGTTATATATTAGGTAATTAGATTATTACGGTGTAGATATACACTACCAGTAAGTTTTGGTCAGGTTTTTGGGCCTTTTAATGGGTATTATTATTTCAATAAAAACTATATTACCAATTTTTCACTTAATAAATAATTTCTGTATCATTAATGTATCACCATTAATGACAATTATTTAATCCCTAAAAAATTTAAATAAATTATAATGATGTAGATAATGATATTAGATTTCTGGAGACTATTCATGTTTGAAGTTTTATGATGTTTATCACAAAATTGAAATTATTATACTTATAAGATTTAAGAGAGTGACATGTTGTCACTTTCTTTGGTTTTAATAATAATTACATTATTTTCATGGTAAAAAGTCCATAAAATGAATCTAATCCGACTCCTAGGTTATACGGGTCTACCTTTAGCCATCCAATAGAATTTTGGCATCTGTTAGGGTAATTTTATAATATTATAGTTTCCCTTAATTACCCGATTTACCTTTAACTATGGTAAATAAAATTTACCGTAATTACTATTCATAATTCCCAAAAATAAAAAGTATCTTATTAACATAATTTTTACCCAATTCTTCCAAATATAGAATCCATTTTTACAAATTCAATACACAAAATTTGCAGAAATTAATTTAAAATTAATCCCATTGTCGAAAGAAAACGGGTTTTTCTTTAAAACATTGCAAAAGATTGAATTGATTTAACCTACGAATTTAATGTAAAATCAATGCTAATGACATACATTATATTAAATTGTAAAAATAAATTCTATTTATACTTTAAAACCATTAAATATTATAATTTAACCATATAAATTATTGCAATGAAAAAAGTTGTTTTTAATTAAAATATAGCGTGTTTTTAATATTCATCAAAATATTAAAGCTACCAGAATAATATGAAAAATTTATCGAAAGTAAATTTTTATTTCTTGATTCCTAAAAAGAATTTTATTTGTCAAATTGAACTTATAAGCATGTCAAAAACTAGATTTAAAGTGGGTGCACCATCAAAAGGCGGCAAAACTGTATTTTTTTGAAAAATACTTATTTTACCCGAAAAATTTATTTTGTTCTTATACCATGTTCTAGAAAATGAGAAAGATGAATAATAATGTTATAAAAATAAAAATTTAGTTAATAATATTCATAAAGGATAGTTCATAATAATATTATAATAATATATCGTTGTTTAGGAAAACCTGGTATTGCGTAGAACACACGCTATCGAGGAAGGTCGCGATTGCGTGTAATGTAAGCCAAGTCAGGGTTGCGTGTTATGCAAGAATCATTCGTTGTTTATTATAACAGAATCCAACCAAATTTCATTTATACATTGAATATATATATATATATACACACACACACTCAATGTTGCGTAGAATGACTATTATAAAACGAACATGAAATTGTGTGTAACACGATCTAAGAATAGTGTTGCGTATACTACAAGCTAATACGGTGTTGCATGTCGTACAATATAAACTTGGTGTGCTGTATAATAGAATACATCAATGAAAGTAAAAGAATATTTTTCATAAAATCACGGGGTGTTACATTCTACCCCCCTTAAAATGAATTTCTCCCTCGAAATTTATCGAGGTTATAAATTGTTTACTATTCATAGAAACCCACATCGTAAAAAGGAATACTAAAACATAATGTTAAAAACTAAGCTATGAAATGCAATGATTACCCAAAGTAACTCATCATTGGGTTTCCATATAGGATAACATAGGTGAAAATATGGATATGGAAGAAAAATCTAACCATCAAGTTCCGATAGAGAGTGGTAGAGAACATGGATATGAAAAAGACAACAATAAAAAAGTTATAGATTTGTGATGATCTAAGGTACCATCTGATTCATCGGATATAAGGGAACTAGGAAAACATTTTTGGTTTTCAAGATAATTTCCCTAAAGTTGATGAATTAAAATAAATACTAACATGATTTTGGTACAATCTCACTGTTGTTCGTGAACTGAACAATTTCCACTTCATCCCTTAAAGAAATGAAGTTGAGTTTGTTATTCGTGATGTGTTAGCAGATCATGTGATGGAATGATGGGTCATTCCATCTGTTTCAAAAAAAAGGTTAGAAAAAGTTATAAGTCCATCTTATGGTTAGATTAATCGTATATGGTTCCAAAAATGAACGTATACTTCATATGTCATACCGCTTAATAAAATAAAACTAGTTTATACTAACCAGGGACTTCCTGTAGGCCAGTGGTAGGCGATAAAGGCCAGTCGCACTTCGGTTGTGGGTTCGATTCCCACAGCCTTGTCCGACGCGATGGGCTGTCGCCAGTCCTGCAGGTTGTCCTTTTTCTAAAACTACATTATTATAATATCCCATCAATAATATCGAAAAAAATTATATCCTTAAACAATACTAACTTATGTCCAACCTAATCCATTCCAATATTTAGGCTTATCCATAATACTGCAGTCCACTCTCATAATATAGTGAAAGTGATTACCAGATATTTAATACCATCACTGATCCCCATATATCTAAAGATATGTCTTGTTGGTCACATTCCAAAAATTCGAAGGCCTTAATCATGTATTCTCTTGAAAAATGTATACCCATTGAACCTTAGTGAAAAAATGAATGCTGTCAAAAGATAACTCTTTCCACATACCAAAATCCAAAAATTCTATATACTCAAACCATGATATAACCTTCTCCTTATATTAGTCATGAGCTCTTGAATACTATCAAACATTTAATTTTCTCCTTATCCCTTCATTATGCGTATATCATCTACTTTCCAAAAATATCTGAATAACCTTTCATGTTTACTGGTACCATTCATCATATACTTTCAAATAATTTTAGGAAAAACAATAGTGTATCAATCCTTATATGATTATTTATTCCATAGTACCATTAACTATACAACATAACTCTCGATAAACATACAATCATTCCACTACCTTCTAAAACAACTGACTGAGCTTCAACACTTATTTCAGCTCATATATCATTTGTAGTCTCCTCATCATTATCCACATAAATACTACCCATATGACCATGCGGATTCTCTTCATGAGATTTTCCTTTAGGGCATTGGATTGCATAATGCCCGCACATTCCACATTTAAAACATCTAATCATTGTTGATGTCGTAGAAATACCATTATCCTTGTCCATGGTGTTAACTGAACCTTTTCCTTTGTACTTACTGGCTTTGTGTCCTTATTTTCCGCACCCAAAGCATCTTCCAGTTCCTTTGAAACAATCTCCCTGATTCCTCTTCCCACATGATTTACATGAGGTAAATTGAACTTTCTTTCCTCTATGATCATCATGAAACTCCATCTTTCTCTTATTATCTGAGTCGAGAAAGTTACCAAAGTTGAGATTATTGATCATATTATGAGATTTCTGATTCGGCATAATCACAATATCTTTCTCTCTAAGAATTACACAATTTTTTTGCTCATAGTCACCAATTTTTCCATTGGATTCAATGTTAACCGAATTCCTTCTGGTTCCCTCCATTGACTAAAATACAAAAAGAATTCTGTGAGAGGAAAAAATCATGCTAGGGAAAACAACATAGTAAATGGGGAGTATCTTCAATATCTAACATTTTATGTTAAATTCTATGATCGTTACCGTAGTTCTAGGACTATATCCTATATGTATACATAGCCTTACGGACATCCCTAGACATACCTTAGTAATATCTCTAGGGATCTCACTAACATTTTCGCATCCTAGTTTACAAAGGTTGACTAAACCTTTCCTCTGATAACAACTGTAGAGACCCTAAGCATGACGTACATGGACATTACATTACTTTTTCGGAATACCTAATACATAACAAAAACATACACATAAGGACCGTAATAGTTTAGTGTCTTTGGAAACTTGGAACGTAATCTTATAATCGTGGTGAAAGATCTGAAACATATCCCACAAAGATCTTCCACTTTTTGTTTCTTTACCTAAAACCTTTCTTTCGATCCAGGGGGAAAATAAAACATAAAAATGGTGAGATAAAATGCTCAGTAAGGGTAATAATGGATAAAATAAAACATACCATATACATTTGAACGTAAAAACGTGAACATAATGTTTAAACATCTAAATCTTGAGCAATGACATAAAAAATGGAAGTACGTAAGGCATAGATCATAAAGAAACATTAAGAATGATAAAATAGCATGGGAATAAAAAATGTAATTGTGGCAACCTTTAATCACATGATATGATTTCCATAGTATCCAAGTCATTCCTTCCAAGACCATCTTAGTGGAAAAAATCCCTTTTTGAATCGAGTTCACACCTCGTTTCAGTCATGTTTTACTAAACCGGTTTAACCTACCGTTCTAGCCATTTAGATATCACGAGATATAAATCTTTACCCAATGAATTGGATGGAGATATAGGTCCCACCCATCTCATAATGAAATCATTATTACTTGTTCCACAAAATAAACATACATAATTCGTAATAACCTAATAAATAAAATGAGTTTCATAAACATCATCCCATCTTCACATAATCCATATAAAAGAAATGGATATAATTTCATAATAAGAAAATTTAATCCATGTAAATAATAGAGAAATTATAATTGAAACATACACATATGAAATAATTTCATCTTAGATGGAAAATGGTTTTGATAAAACACTTGAAATGAATTTTTGATGAAAATATCCTTTCTTCTTCAAAATCAATTTCTTTTCACAAAAATTCATGCAATTTTAAAAGAAAGATATTTTATTAAAAATATTAATGAAATCATTTGAAGTAATCTTCATGAAAATAAGGCTTTATTAAACTATAAAAATCCGTTCATGCCGTATAAGTTAAAAAAACATTTCTCTCGTACTTTTGCAAGAAAAGTCAAAAAAGTACCTTGTAATGTAAACAAAAGAAAAATTCCTTACATACCATGTATTAAAAGTCAAAAAGTCAAAAAATGGGTAAAAATGAATTTAAAAATTCATGAAAACACTTTTATAAAACATGGGAATGGATGATATAAATAACCCCAGTAAATACTTACGAATAAGCAATCTCGGATAAAAATGAGATTTGCAAAATTATCCCTTACCTTAGGTCCGATTTGCTTCGTACGTATCTGAACCTCCTGTATAATGATTTGAATAATGTCATTGATTTATTAAAGAATCATATTCATTGTTATGATATCATATATGTTTAACTTATGACTTCATATTACCCGTTCTTTTGTAAATTCCATGTTAAAGCAGTGTTTTGGGTAAAATCATTTTATCTATCGTATGTGTTTCGACTTGTCATTCTTGATATTATTACTTATATCCTTATTTACATACTTCCATAATGTAAAACATGATTTATATATAATATATATTCATCATATACATATATATTATAGATCGATAAAAGGAATGAAATACACCGTTCATGGAGACGGTATGTCGTACGTTCGCATGAACGCTGATTTCGTTTCCCTTTTGAATTGAATTTAATTAAGTAAATGAAATAAATATATATATATACATAAATACAGTATCATTATTATTTCATATATTTCATTATTATTCATTATATATACTTTATAATCATTCTTGAATGGTTAACATGGAGAGTGAATCTCATCGCGTCATGGAGACGGTAGTCCGTACGTACGCACGAGTGATGATATCATTCCCAAGAGCGTGCAATTGTATTAAAGTGTATGTATAATGTTACAGAATAATTATCACTTTACAATAATAATATATATTCATTACTGTAACCCTTATTCCCACCCACGTAAGGTGGTGGTGGAAAATAGATTACACTACGGCGTGGAGATGGTATTCTGTACGTACGCACGCGCGGTGATTTCGTTTTCCGTTGGATGGATAGATAGTGAAATATGGTTGTTTCATACTTATAATAACATATCAGTATATTATTGATACTTATTTTATTTCCTAATAATGAAAAAACTAAAAAAGAAAATGTGGAAGAAAAAAATAAATTTGAAAGAATCAGTAATGGACATTACCTCTTCTTTGAAGAGCCTCTTTGAGACCTCCTCTTAGGGCACTAAAATTGGTCTTTGAAGAAGACCGGGACCTCTAGGATTTTTCAAGGGAAGTGGAGAAGATAATTTGGTAGTTTTTGGCCGATCTTGAAGGCTCAAAGTGTTGTTAGGAAGAGAGGGAGGAGGTGCCCTTTTATAAGGGAGGAGAGGGGCACCTTTGGAATTCTTAAAAATATTAATTTATAATAAATCTAACCCCACTTAAAAACCTCCAAAAATGACTCATATTCAAATATTAGATGATATAGGGTTGTAATATAATCAACCATTCAAATTTAGACATTTTTTTTATCTTATTTTAAACCATATCATTTTGATTTATCCTTATTTAATCTATTTAAGTTTATTTGTGGTAATAAAATTCTAAATTTTAAATTATAACAAATAATTACTTATTTTTGTGAATTTTCCATAATTGGTTACTTTATAATATTATAGTCCATATAAATTTAAATTTATAACTTTTTAAATATTTTTGTGATTTTTAAACAATTTTATAAAATGTTATTTTTATAAAATAACAATAGTGTCAATTTTGACACTATTCATTTATTTGAATTTAAATGAAATATATACAGAAGATATGTTCGAACTAAATTCTTTAATAGATTCATAAAAAGTCATATGTATCTATAAAATTAGTTGATCACATTAAATAGTTCATATAACATTTATTTTATTATTTTTAAAACCATTTATTTGGTTTATCTCTCAATAAAATAATTACTACAACATTTTTGTATAATTATTTAATATACTGATTTGTTGCATAAAAATTAAAAATAAAATCCTATAATGAAGATATATGTATTAAATTTTACAATAATACTTTCAATAGAATTTATCATCTTAAAATTACAATATTTAAATTGTTATATTTATTAAATTATCAAGGTGACAACTTTTGCATCATTTAAAATAAAAAAATATAAGTGTCATAATCACTTTTATAAGGCTCCAAACGGTTATATATTAGGTAATTAGATGATTAAGGTGTAGATATACACTACCAATAAGTTTTGGTCTGGTTTTTTGGCCTTTTAATGGGTATTATTATTTCAATAAAAAACTATATTACTTATTTTTCACTTAATAAATAATTTTGGTATCATTAATGTATCACCATTAATGACGATTATTTAATCCCTAAAAATTATAAATAAATTATACTGATTTAGATAATGTTATTATATTTCTAGAAACTATTCAGGTTCGAAGTTTTATGATGTTTATCACTAAATTAAAATTATTATACTTATTAGATTTAAGAGAGTGACATGTTGTCACTTTCTTTGGTTTTAATAATAATTAAATTATATTCATAGTAAAAAGTCCATAAAATGAATCTAATCCGACCCTTAGGTTATATGGGTCTACTTTTAGAAATCCAATAGAATTTTTTCATGTGTTAGGGTAATTTTATAATATTATATTTACCCTTAATTACTCGATTTACCTTTAACTATGGTAAATAAAATATACCGTAGTTACTATTCATAATTCCCAAAAATAAAAAGTAGCTTATTAACAAAAATTTGACCCACTGATTCCAAATATGGAATCCATTTTTACAAATTCAATATAAAAAAGTTGTATAAATTAAATTAAAATTAATCCCGTTTTCGAAAGAAAATGGGTTTTTCTTTAAAACATTGCAAAAGATTGAATTGATTTGACCTACGAATTTAATGTAAAATCAATGCTAATGACATACATTATATTAAATGGTAAAAATATATTCTATTTATACTTTATAACCATTAAATATTATAAATTAACGATATAAATTATTGCGATGAAAAAAGTTGTTTTTAATTAAAATATAGCGTGTTTTTACTATTCATCAAAATATGAAAGTTACCAGAATAATATGAAAATGTTATCCAAAGTAAATTTTTATTTCTTGATTCCAAAAAAGTATTCTATTTTTTTAAATTGAACTTATAAACATGTCAAAAACTATATTTAATGTGGGTGCGCCATCAAAAGGCAGCAAAACTAATTTTTTTAGAAAAATACTTATTTTACCCGAAAAAATTCTTTTGTTCTTATACCATGTTCTAGAAAATGTGTAAGATGAATAATAATTTTATAAAATTCAAAATCTAGTTAATAATATTCATAACGGCTAGTTCATAATAATATTATAATAATATATCGTTGTTTAGTAAAACCCAATATTGCGTACAACACACGCCATCGAGGAAGGTTGTGATTGCGTGTAATGCAAGCCAAGTCAGGGTTGCGTGTTGTGCAAGAATCCTTCATTGTTTCGAATAACAGAATCCAACCATATTTCATTTATACATTGAATATATATATATATACACACACTCAATGTTGCGTAGAATGACTATTATAAAACCAAATTGATATTGTGTGTAACACGATCCAAGAATAGCATTGCGTATACTACAAGCTAATACGGTGTTGCATATAGTACAAAATAAACTTGGTGTGTTGCATAATAGAATACATCAATGAAATTAAAAGAATATTTTTCATAAAATTGTGGGGTGTTACAGTTTGTGCTTTGATTATTTATGGCCTTCAGGAAACGTAGTCCATCAGGTCACGTAAGGCATTCAAGCAACCTTTGAGGCCATTGGGACAACTCAAGGCCACCTGTCCAAAAGATCGTGCAGTTTCCCCAATCAAACTATACAAAAAGGAGAATACTCTGAAGATGATTTAGAGCACGTGTACTCACCATAGTAGAACCAAATTGCTTTTTAAGGAGAGATTGTATGAATACATAATTGGGACCATCCTTTTCTGGCATGGGAATCCTAGCCAGACAACCATGCGAATGTTGAGAGATATCATTATTTTTCAGATTCTGGGGAGGGGAACTTCTTAGTAGTTATAGTCTTGTTAAATTACCTAATACCTTAAGGTCATGTAATATATTATGTCTACGATCCATGTAATCTCTTTGCATATAGGCCTTGTAAGGGTTCCCCCTCACTCCTTGAAAGACGGGTTTTCAAAAAACAATTAAAATGAAGGTCTTCGAGCCATTTGGGCTAATTCCAAATCATATGTAGTGTAATTGAACTCATGAGGCTTCAAATCTCATTGAGAATATGAAATTACATAATAATTATTCATAATTACGCAACCATGACCTTTCAATGAATCATCACTCTAGATTAAAAAATATATCATTTACAGAAAGCAAGTCCAAAACAGGTGAATTTACCAATCTTTTTTTCAGTTCCTAAAAACAATCATCACATTCTTTTGTCTAGATGAACTTAACTCCTTTATTTGTTAACATATTTAGTTGCATATGTACCTGATTAATGTTTAGAAAAAACCTTAGGCAATATCCCTCTAATCCAAGAAAACTATCAATCCATGTGATATTGGTAAGTATTAGACACTATTCAACAACCTTTGTTTTAGAAGGTTCAATAGTTATGCCATCTTTAGAAAGAATATGACAAAGGAGACAAATGTTTTTCAACAAAAATTAACTCTTAATAAACATTCCATATAGTTTCATTTCATTTTAGTTATTGAAAACAATCCTAATGTGACTTTCAAATTCGGTTTGGATTATAAAATACTCGAACATATCATCTATAAAAACAACTACAAACAGATTCAGAATCTGATGAATATCTCAATTCACGATATTGATAAATATAGCAGGTGCATTAGATAACCCAAAAATCATAACTAAAATTCATAATTCCTATATCTTGTTCATAGATCTATTTTTGGAATATAATCCTTCTTCACCATCAACTTATTGTACCTGGTCGTCAAATGAACCTTCAAAAAAATATCGGGAAACATTGAGATGATCAAACAAATCATTGATATGAGGCAAAGGATTCGTGTTATTAATATACATGTTATTCAAGGATTATTAATCAATAGATAGTATTATAAAACAATCTTTATTTTTCACAAATAAAACTAGATCACCCCATGGTGATGTACAAGGTTGAATGAATTCTTTATCATGTAATTCATGAAACTAAATTTTTAATTCCACCACTTCTAATTGAGCCATTAAATAATGGGGTTTGAAATAGTTTTTTCATCAGGAACTAAATCAAAAATAAATTCAACCTCCTAACTAAGAAAAAATATAGAATTTAATCAGGAAAAACATATATGAATTCCTTCACTACTGAAATGTCACCATTTAAAAAAATTTATTTATTTTCCATAACATGAGCCAGATAACATTAAATACCATATGTAATCAAACTTTGAGCTTCGTGATATGTTAACAAATGTATGAAATCATTGAATAAATAATTCTTTCCATTAATTTTTTTTAACAATATCACCTGAAAGTAAATCCATACAAAAAATGATATCAATTCCACTATTGAATGTTCAAAATGATTTTCATGAATGACTACCCCACTAATGATAATAGGAAGATTTCTATAAAACATGTTTTCTATAATACTTCCACCCAGAGTTTTTACCAAAAGATCAATATCACTTCCATGAGGTTCCATATCAAATTTACTTGAAAAGATCCCAGAAATCAAATAATGTGATGATCCAGAGTCAAATAGAGTAATGGAATATTTTTAATGAAATATGTAGCATTCTTTTCACCATATAATTTGATTGTACCAAATAAATCGTAGAAGTTACAATTGATTTTCTGATTCCCTATTACTTTTGATATTGTTGGTTTCCACCCTGGGTAAACAACTTCGGACACACATTGGCATAATTTCTGAACTCATTTCTACTAATTCATCTTACAGACGTGTTTTCATTCCCTTATTGATCATCTTCCTTCTAGATATAAGCAATATAACCATTTTTACCACAACAGAAGCACCTCTAATTCTATGTGATACATTCAACATGATTCTTTTTACCATACTTCTCACAAGTTGGATATTTGGTTTTCTTACCTCCATGATTCTGTGATAAATTATTTCCCACATCTATCCAACCGGATCTTGTATTTTGTTTTATCTCATGAAATATATTCTCATTAGCAAACTCCATTTCTTCCTTCTCAGAATATTGAACATGTTTTTCATATATTTTTAACTCACGAAAATCTTACAAGATTAGTTACATTGGATTTAATTTTGAGTAAAACCTATTTACCATAATATCATTATCCCAAAAAAAAAATTGGACATACCATGAAAAGATGGAGTAATTTTAATCATATGTTTCCATTGAATCCTCTTCATTTGTTCTGAATTCCAAGAATCTATTTTTCATCCTCTTTCAAACAGTCTTATTAATATAATTATCAAGAAATATATTCATAAATATATCACATTACATGGAATAAATATCGTCAATTCCTCAAATAGTTTTAATCATTGGACAACATTGATCAGCTTCACTATCAAAACTATTAACAACAAGACTATCCATTTTATTGTCTGAACAAACCATTAAATCAAAAATCTTTTCAATTGATTTAATCCACCCATTTATTTGCAGAGGATCAGATAATTATATAAATGATGAGGGTTGTTACCTCATGATATTTTTTATGGTCAACATATTCTCCAAAGTTAGTCTAATTGATCTCATTCATGAACACGACCACAATTTATTTCATGAGTCAACAATGGAATTACTGCAAAATACTATTCAATTAATATTCTGACCATATCCTGATGTAGATTTGGAAGGTTATTTCTCTCCATATAGCATCCCAACATAGATTCCATGTTTCCTTAGTGAAAAACCATTCTCAACAAACAAGTAGTAGATGAAGGAACACGGTTATCTTAAAATTCAATATCCTTTCAATTTAACCATAAAATAAAAATATTTCATGGATATTCTATTAATAATATTATAACTGTTAATGTTTTCTAAACAGACCTCTGATACAAAATATAAGGCCCTAGAATTAATAATTAACTATTCATGAGATAACTAAATATTTTTTCTTTAATTCACATCGAGGAGCTTTTCAGGTATAGAGCATTAGAGAATTAGATCATAACATTTGTATAACATCTTGAATATTATTGGTAGACACTTCTACATGATGTATAAAAATTTTAAATAAAATACCATGCTATAGGATATCAATTTATATTTATAATTGATATTTATAGATTAATATATCAATTATATAAACCATTATAAAAATTGTTTTACTAAGATATTTTTGATTATTTTACATTTTCCTTAACATTAAATTAACATTTTTAAAGTGTCATTTTCCCATAAAAGTTACTCCATAGGGTCCCAAAATCGACCCAAGGATGTCCATGGTAAGACATGTATCAGAAAATAGGATTAGTTCATGAGTTAGGGCAATATAATATTACTATGATATTATTTTTTACCATTATATACCAGATTTTATCCTTTATCCATTGTAAATAAAATATTTACTGAAGTTACTATTCATAATGTATAAAAAAATGTATCATATTTTAAAAAAATTTACATAATAATTCAAAATATGGAATCTATTTTTCTAAATTAAACCCACAAAGGTTTCAGAAATTAATTTAAAATTATTTCCCATTTTCAATCCCATGAATGATGTTTTTAAGAAATAATTACTATTAAACAATTTGCATGTGTTTCCATTTAATTCAAAATTGATATTAATTCCATTGACCAACATTGGATTAAATGATAAAAACATAATATAATTACAATTTAAAACCAATTAAAAATATAATCCAATAATATAAGAAATTATATTAAAAGACATTTTTTAATTAAATTGTAGTATTTTTTACTATTCATCAAAAAATGTACATTATCAGAAATTTACCAAAAGTTACATTTTATGTTCCTCTTATAAATAAGATTTTTATTTTTTCAAATGGAACATATTAATGAGACAAAAACTAGATTTAATAGATGATTTCCATCAAAATGCGGAAAGACGAATTTTTAAAAATATGAGTCATTTCTTATTTAAAATTGCATTCTTTCTTATTATAAGATGAAGTGCCCAGATCAGTGTGAATCACTGAGAGGGGGAGGGGGTGAATCAGTGATCCTTTAAAACTTTTTACAAATTGATTCTTAATCAATTAAACCTCTATGGCTTGTTAAGGCCTCGATCCACTCTTCTTGTATCTCTCACCTTTCCACGAATGATGCAGTAAATGTAAGGGCACTGGACACAAGGATTTACAAGGTTCGGCACCAAAGGCCTACATCCTTGCCATGTTGGTTATACACCCCAACATGGTTTCTCCATTATAACTTGTTAGAATTACAATGGTCGATACAGCATCCCACTTTATCTCTCCGGAGTCCCAGAGGAGGGTCTTCATACTGCGTCCCACAGTGTTACCAGAGTCCCACTGGCCTGCTCCAGAATCCCACTGAAGACTTCTTCCACCCTGAGTCTCACAGGGGGCTTCTCCTGGCTCCTCGAGTCACACGAGTAGCTCTTCTTCTTGTTCAGCTCTTCAAGTATCTTCAGCAGCCTGGGATAAAGACTGCTGGCCTTTCTCTATACCTCTGATCACTTGTGATGATCACGTCTTCTCGTCTTACTCAGGCTTTATCACCTTCTTCTAAGGATGACCTGGCCTCTCTCCAACTACTGAATACTCAGACAACTGATATCTTTAACTTTAGTCTGGTCCAGTCTCAGTGTAATACAACTTCATGCACTGAATGCATGGAAACTCTGATTCTTCAAGATCCTCTGGTCTTGGTCAACTCAAATGCACACAACCAGATTTGTCTTTGTTCACGTGTGCATGTGCATGCATGCATGCATGCACTCTCCTCTTTCTCCTCTTGGTGCAATAAACCCTCAAAGGGTGTAGTCACTTTAAGCACACACCTTTTCTTCTTTTCCTTCACACGTTTAATTCCTTTTGATTACACACATAAATGTGTGTTGTACTTTGTGTGGATGTCTTCTTCTTCTTCTAAGTGTTTACACTTTTAGTGTACACACTAGGTTCGGCCTTCGTGTCTCTTTTCACACACTTGTTTCACTTTTGCACACACATGAGTTGGCTTCCTCCTCTTCTTGTTGCACACACACAATTTAGTGTTCTTTTAGTTTGTTCTTCAAAGTGTTCACAAACAAGGCTACGGCCTTTTGTTGCTTTGCACATAAACCACCCGTAGGGTGTCTTCACTTGGCACACACACAAGATATGGCCTCGGGTTCTCCTTGTACACACAATACCGTAGGGTCTTCACTTTGCACACAAGGAATGCAAGTCTCGGCCTTCACTTCTTCACTTCACACACACAAGAGGTGTGGAATCCTCTTCACATGAGCTCCTTCCAATATGAAGGCACACAAGGTGCAATTAGGGGCGCGCAGGTGCAAGGGCACAAGGGGCGCGCAAGGCCTCAGGTGTGCAAGGTGCAACACCTCGGGCGCGCAGGGTGTCAAGAACCTCGGCCATGCAAGTGCGCAAGCACCTCAGCCGCGGGGCGGGCAAGTATGTGCTTGACCCCATGCTCTTCCTGCCGCGCAAATAGAAGGCGCACAGGGAACACCTTCGAAGCCTCGGGTGGCTCCGGAACAAACTTCTGCGCAAGTGGGTTGCGCGGGGCTTCGGCTTCGCGAGGCACAAAGTGATTCTCACGGGACTTCTCTCTTCAGAGGATCAGCAAGCAGCTATGATGCTCGAGAGCTCCTTTTACAGGCAGAGGAATGCCTTCGATCATCCGCGTGATCTAACTTCAAAATCCCGAAGATTTCGGATCTTTTAAAATCTTCAAAATCTTGATTTTACTCTCTGTTTCACGCGGGTACCATTTTTATTTTTCTTCAGTCTTCTTCACGTGCATGTGACTTAGAACGCATGCACGGCCTCTTTTCTTCCAATCCATGCAAAACACGAACCCATGAAGCCTCGGCAACTTCGTTTGCCTCGACATTCTTCGAAATATCCCATTTCACGTATGCATGTATACTTTTATGCATGGATGGGTTCAGTAGAGCTAGACGATCTCCATGGAGGTCTCGGTTTGCTCGGAGGTGGCCGGGAACTCAAAAACCGTGCTCGGGTTGCTCCTGGTTCGACGGAGGCACGCGGGTGGCTTCGAGCTAGCTCGAGGTAGGAGATGGACCGGGAGCCGTTGGATCGGGCGAATGAAACACATCGGACGGCCGCGATCAGAACAGGAGCGGTGTGATGCGATGAGCGGCGGAGATCAGCCGCGCGATCACTCGGACGGCCAGGATGCGCTCCTGGAGATTTTTCCGCGTCCCACATCGAAACAGGGCGCGGTTTTTCCGCGGTTTATCACCCTGGCGCTGCCCGCCTCTCAGCAATTGAACTTCCCCATCCACGGTGCCGCCCCGCACCGTGTTCTCCCTGCGGGCGCGCTCTGCGCCCACTCTGCTCCCTGCGGGCGCACCACTGGAGCCCACTGTGCATGTCACGGGCGCGCTCCTCGTGCCCCTGCTGCGCAGGCCTGATCCCCTGCGTGGCCCCGACTTACACACGGCCGCGGCCTCTCGGGCTGGCCCCATGGGATCCCCTTGGGCATGGTGACCTATTCCCACATGTGCCTTGGGTTGAACCCTTAAGGTTGGCCCTTGGTGGCTTATTTTTTGCTTGAATATACACCAAGTATACAAAGTACTCTTAAGTGTAAAATGCCAAATTCCACTTGAAGCCTTCTTCCTCATTTTTTCCCATCTTCTTCTTCATTTGAATTCCTCACTCCTTCTCAACAAATATTCATTACTTATGAGGGAAATTCTTGAAGGTTCTTTCTTCATCAACCGAGCTCTTAATCACATAAATTCTTCAATGAACTTCATTGATCTAATCAGAGATCAAGTTGGATCATCTTCATGTTCACATGCACTTAGTGATAGTGCATGGACTTCATTAATCCACTTCATCCACTCAGTGATTGTGGATGGATCTCCTTTCATCTCCTCATGCATTGTCAATACAATGCATGGTCTTCTATCATTGTTGTGACATTGTATCTAGGTGATACAAGTTCTTGGAACTTAAAGAGCAGCTCAACAATCGTCTGATATTACTAGAGAATGTTTCATCCACATCTCCTATGCCACTTAGTGAATCTCCTAAGTGACACGCATCTTAGTACCATGGCCATTCTCCATTCATCACCAACACCATCACAACCTTTTTCATTCACATCGTGACATTCCTTGACTTCCATTCATTCCAAGACAACTTCATGCCTCATTGACAACAAATGCAACACAGTGCACTTCAATCTCCCCCTTTGTATTTGTTGTCAATACACCACTTCAGCACATATGAATGGGTCAATATGTGTGCCAATATTTTCTCCCCCTTATTGGCAATCAAATGCAAAGGTGTGGTGTCGTTCACTTTCAAAAATATCTTCCTCCCTTTGAATAGCATCTTCTTGAAAATAACTAAGAGAGGGATGATGCCACATGTTCTTCTTTAGCAAAGAACCTTTAGTAGATCAACTCTAAGTCTACGTGGGCAAGCCCGGTGTAGAAAACAAGAGTGATGTAACCAAGGAACTCAATGTTGTCCATCATTCACTACACATGTGAGATCATGCTTAGGGGTTTGAAATTTTTCAGATATAACAATGAATTTGCTAAATCCTGCACAACTTCACAAAACTCATTAGAATGTTCAGGTGCAAAGATAAAGCTCCCCCTTTCATCCATTTGCCTTCAATACATACTCCCCCTTAATTGACATGATAAACTCAATTAAGAAACAAGGGATGAAAGTATGATTGGAATACCTTTACTTTTCTCAAGATGGTATTAATCTAAGAATCCCAACTTCTTCAGATTGGCTCCCCCTCAAGGGGTGCACTCCATTCTGTCCAAACCATCCTCCAGTTGAGAATGATCATCATCTTAAATTCCCTGCAATGTCAGCACATGTTAATACCAATAGTATAAGGGAATAAGATGGAACCTCCTTGGTTCATCAATGTGAACAACAAGGTTTAGAAGATTCTCTCAACCGAGATGTCTCATTTTCACCATTCTTCACACTTGCACATCTGATCTTCTTTGATGATTGTGCTGGTGTGGTTCTCAAAACATCTTCATGTGAAATCTTCTTCTTCCCTTTTGCCTTAGAAATTGCCAGAACTTTATCTTCAGCTTTTTGCAGATCTTTTGCAAGTTGCAACTGATTTGTCCATATGACTAGTAAATCATTTGGAAGAGTGGCCTCAGTTTTGGAAGATCCACATGGTTGTTTGGATGCTGCTAAGCTACCTCTCTAAGGAAACTTATTTTCAATCAATCCCTTCTTCTTCTGGATTGATTGTCTTTTGGAGTTCAGTCTGCTTCTATTTAGTTTCATGGCTTCTTTACAAAGGTCCATGATGTGTCCTTTCTTTCCCCAGTAGAAGCATGTTTTCTTGGTGGTCCTTATGGATGCATCACCCTTCTTGGATTTAGACTCCAAGGTCTTCTCTTCATTTCTAAAACACTTCTTGGGAGCATTTTCAACATTCTTCTTGCTTACCAAGGAATCTCTCTTATCCAGGTTCTGTGATCTTCTCTTCTTTCCAGCTTTGGATACATTCGGAGATTGACATGTATCAAATTGTTGACCACTTTTGCAACCATCCCAGATGTTGTCAAGTAATCCAAATCTATTTGCAGTAAACAGATGTCTCTGGACCTGTGGATGCTGCTTCTTTTCTTCTGGCTTGCTCCCCCTTGGCATGGGCTTCCTTTGTGCTTTGACATTCAGTGGATTGTACCAACAATCCTTTGCACAGTTCCCATACTTATTACAACACCAACACTGGCCCACAAATCTTGACCTCTTTAGTCCTTCTGATTGTTGGGTACTTTTCTTGACTTGCTATGTTGTTTCAGGAGAGCATTCTTTCTTCATTGTCTCCATCCATACTTGTTTGGAGTTATTCTTCCATCCTGCACTTTTTGTGGAAACACATTTAGAGGCATGAGTACAAGATGGGATGGATGGTACCTTATTTTTAGAAGTTGTTGCCTTTTTATTAGAGGATGTCTTTCTTTTAGAATCATCTTGCTCAATGCTCACTTGAGTAGAAACATTTCTTCTTTCAGCTGACTAGGAGGATTCAGCTTCGGGTGATTGCTGATTTTTCAATATCACCTCTAGTTCTAAGTATTTCATGTTGAGGGAGTTCTTCTCATCCTCAACAGTTCTTAGCTTTCCTTCCCAATTTTCCACCAGTTGTTTCATCTGATCTTCATGCACCTTCTTCAATTCTTGCAATGAGTTGTCAAGCTCCTTCACCCTGTTTACTTTGTCTTCAAGTTGAGCATCTCTGACATTCATTGAAACTTTGTGCCTCTTTTCCAGTGCATGGAAAACATCTCTGACCATTATTTTAATGAAATCTTTCTCAGAAAGGCTCCTTTGCAATTCTTCAGCAGTGTCTTCATATCTATCATTGCAAAGAGAAACAGTTTCATCTTTAGCCTTCACCAGCTTTCTGAGAGTGTTGGTTATGCCAACCCTTTTAGCCAACTGATCTTCCATTGTATTGGCTTCTTCTTTTAGCTGTAATTTTTCTTCTTGAAGTTCAAGGATGCCTGTAGCTATACACATTGCCACTTCCTTGGGGACTGCCTTCTGAAGATATTCGATTGCACTTTGAAGATCTTTCATTATTCCAACTTCATCACAACTAGGACATGCTTTCTTCATTTTCTTGGCCTGTTTCTTCTTTCTATTTTTCTGAGTCTTGGCAGATATCTCCATTTGAGGCTGTTCTTTCATTTCCTCAAATCTGCACTTCATAAAGACTCCCTTGGATCTTTAGAGGGAACCTCCCTCTGATACCAATTGAAGTGCCCAGATCAGTGTGAATCACTGAGAGGGGGAGGGGGTGAATCAGTGATCCTTTAAAACTTTTTACAAATTGATTCTTAATCAATTAAACCTCTATGGCTTATTAAGGCCTCGATCCACTCTTCTTGTATCTCTCACCTTTCCACGAATGATGCAGTAAATGTAAAGGCACTGGACACAAGGATTTACAAGGTTCGGCACCAAAGGCCTACGTCCTTGCCATGTTGGTTATACACCCCAACATGGTTTCTCCATTATAACTTGTTAGAATTACAATGGTCGATACAGCATCCCATTGTATCTCTCCTGAGTCACACAGGAGGGTCTTTATACTGCGTCCCACAGTGTTACCATAGTCCCACTGGCCTGCTCCAGAATCCCACTGAAGACTTCTTCCACCCTGAGTCTCACAGGGGGCTTCTCCTGGCTCCTCGAGTCACACGAGTAGCTCTTATTCTTGTTCATCTCTTCAAGTATCTTCAGCAGCCTGGGATAAAGACTGCTGGCCTTGCTCTGTACCTCTGATCACTTGTGATGATCAGGTCTTCTCGTCTTGCTCAGGCTTTATCACCTTCTTCTAAGGATGACCTGGCCTCTCTCCAACAACTGAATACTCAGACAACTGATATCTTTAACTTCAGTCTGGTCCAGTCTCAGTGTAATACAACTTCATGCACTGAATGCATGGAAACTCTGATTCTTCAAGATCCTCTGGTCTTGGTCAACTCAAATGCACACAACCAGATTTGTCTTTGTTCACGTGTGCATGTGCATGCATGCATGCATGCACTCTCCTCTTTCTCCTCTTGGTGCAATAAACCCTCAAAGGGTGTAGTCACTTTAAGCACACACCTTTTCTTCTTTTCCATCACACGTTTAATTCCTTTTGATTACACACATAAATTTTTGTTGTACTTCGTGTGAATGTCTTCTTCTTCTTCTAAGTGTTTACACTTTTAGTGCACACACTAGGTTCGGCCTTCGTGTCTCTTTGCACACACTTGTTTCACTTTTGCACACACATGAGTTGGCCTCCTCCTCTTCTTGTTGCACACACACAATTTAGTGTTCTTTTAGTTTGTACTTCAAAGTGTGCACAAACAAGGCTACGGCCTTTTGTTGCTTTGCACATAAACCACCCGTAGGGTGTCTTCACTTGGCACACACACAAGATATGGCCCCGGGTTCTCCTTGTACACACAATACCGTAGGGTCTTCACTTTGCACACAAGGCATGCAAGTCTCGGCCATCACTTATTCACTTCACACACACAAGAGGTGTGAAATCATCTTCACTTGAGCTCCTTCCAATATGAAGGCAAACAAGGTGCAATCAGGGGCGCGCAGGTGCAAGGGCACAAGGGCCGCGCAAGGCCTCGAGTGTGAAAGGTGCAACACCTCGGGCGCGCAGGGTGTCAAGCACCTCGGCCACACAAGTGCGCAAGCACCTCAGCCGCGGGGCGTTCAAGTATGTGTTTGACCCCGTGCTCTTCCTGCCACACAAATGGAAGGCGCGCAGGGAACACCTTCGAAGCCTCGGGTGGCTCCGGAACAAACTTCGGCGCAAGTGGGTTGCGCGAGGCTTCGGCTTCGCGAGGCACAAAGTGCTTCTCACGGGACTTCTCTCTTCAGAGGATCAGCAAGCAGCTATGATGCTCGAGAGCTCCTTTTATAGGCCGAGGAATGCATTTGATCATCCGCGTGATCTAACATCAAAATCCCGAAGATTTAGGTTCTTTTAAAATCTTCAAAATCTTGATTTTACTCTCTGTTTCACGCAGGTTCCATTTTTATTTTTCTTCGGTCTTCTTCACGTGCATGCGACTTAGAACACATGCACGGCCTCTTTTCTTCCAATCCATGCAAAACACGAACCCATGAAGCCTCGACAACTTCGTTTGCCTCGACATTCTTCGAAATCTCCCATTTCATGTATGCATGTATACTTTTATGCATGGATGGGTTTAGTAGATCCAGAAGATCTCCATGGAGGTCTCGGTTTGCTCGGAGGTGGCCGGGAACTCAAAAACCGTGCCCGAGTTGCTCCTGGTTCGACGGAGGCACGCGGGTGGCTTCGAGCTAGCTCGAGGTAGGAGATGGACCGGGAGCCGTTGGATCGGGCGAATGAAACACATCGGACGGCCGCGATCAGAACAGGAGCGGCGCGATGCGATGAGCGGCGGAGATCAGCCGCGCGATCACTCGGACGGCCAGGATGCGCTCCTGGAGATTTTTCCGCGTCCCACATCGAATCGGGGCGCGGTTTTTCCGCGGTTTATCACCCTGGCGCTGCCCGCCTCTCAGCAATTGAACTTCCCCCTCCACGGTGCCGCCCCGCACCGTGTTCTCCCTGCGGGCGCGCTCTGCGCCCACTTTGCTCCCTGTGGGCGCGCCACTGGCGCCCACTATGCATGTCACGGGCGCGCTCCTCGCGCCCCTGCTGCGCAGGCCTGATCCCCTACGTGGCCCCGGCATACACACGGCCGCGGCCTCTCGGGCTGGCCCCATGGGATCCCCTTGGGCGTGGTGACCTAGTCCCACATGTGCCTTGGGTTGAACCCTTAAGGCTGGCCCTTGGTGGCTTATTTTTTGCTTGAATATACACCAAGTATACAAATTACTCTTAAGTGTAAAATGCCAAATGCCACTTGAAGCCTTCTTCCTCATTTTTTCTCATCTTCTTCTTCATTTGAATTCCTCACTCCTTCTCAACAAATATTCATTACTTATGAGGGAAATACTTGAAGGTTCTTTCTTCATCAACCGAGCTCTTAATCACATAAATTCTTCAATGAACTTCATTGATCTAATCAGAGATCAAGTTGGATCATCTTCATGTTCACATGCACTTAGTGATAGTGCATGGACTTCATTAATCCACTTCATCCACTCAGTGATTATGGATGGATCTCCTTTCATCTCCTCATGCATTGTCAATACAATGCATGGTCTTCTATCACTGTTGTGACATTGTATCTAGGTGATACAAGTTCTTGTAACTTAAAGAGCAGCTCAACAATCGTCTGATATTACTAGAGAATGTTTCAACCACATATCCTTTGCCACTTAGTGAATCTCCTATGTGACACACATCTTAGTACCATGGCCATTCTCCATTCATCACCAACACCATCACAACATTTGTCATTCACATCGTGACATTCCTTGACTTCCATTCATTCCAAGACAACTTCATGCCTCATTGACAACAAATGCAACACAGTGCACTTCATAAGCCTATAAAACATATTGTATAAAAGTAAAAACAATTAAAAAACAAGTGTAGCCATATTTTACATAGTTCTATTCATTCAGACAATAAAATTTTCGGTGTTAACTACCATTTAAAATAATAATATTTTATAATATTTTTTATTATAACCCAATGTTGTGTGCAACATAAGATTTCAAAGAACAAATTATTAGGTGTTGTGTACGCTATCGAACAATGTGACCTATTAAACATAAAATCAATTTCTTATTCAAAAATATTAATATATATGAAAATTTATTACTATATAAATACTTGGGTCCTTACCCAAACAATGTTAAAAACTCTATATAATTTATGCCTTTCAATATATATTTCACCAAAATATTAACATCTTTGGAGTGTTTATAACAACATTAATCTATCAATTAATGTAACATAAATGGTCCAAAAAGAATAAATGAATTAAAAAATTATGTTATTTTTTATCATTGAATGAAAAATATGTATTTCGTCAATGAAAAAAGATAAGATAACACCAATAGGTTTTATGGGTTCTCCATTTGAATGATGGTATTATATGAAAACCTGTATGAGTTCTCTAACAATATGTGATGTAATAAAAATTTAATATTAATGATGAATAGAAATATTCATACACGGATAAAAGATAGTCTAATAACTAATAATTTATAGAATATTCTTGATGATAATCTGTCATTAAACTGTTGAAACCCTCTTTCATTGCTAAGTATTACAGTTGATTAAGGATCCCACAACATTTCTTAATGATGGAAAAATGAATAATGTGGTTATTAAAATAGTACATTGAGATGAACTAAAATATAGAAGTATGAGAGTGATGTGGGGTTTTATAAAATTACTAGTAACCCATAAAATATATCACATTCACATATATGCAAATCCTTGATCATTTATATTTTATGAAATTTTTCGTCCATATTAATCATATGGATATATGTATATTCCCATAGTATATATTCATTATGTTACATAAAATAATGTAATATACTCAATATATTATTAATTAATTCGAAAATATGAAACAAAAATTTAAGATGAATTCATCTAAATATTTGAGTATCTAGAATATTCATGCACTCAGCCTCAATCTGTAATATGCATGAATGTATCAAATAATTTTATTTAAGTCATTTTCTATCATATTTATCATTTATATATATTTATAGTTTATAAACAATATTTTAAACATATTATTCATTAATATTTTCATTATTTATACATGAAGAATATTTTTAATTAATGATTATTCAATTTATTTGTTATCAATATCATTTGAGAGTCATTAAAAATCACTGAGAATGTTTTTGTTTTTTAATTATTGGATTTTCCTAAAATTTATTTTTGACAGTCATATCAATTATGGATAGTATGTATTGCAATTATTAATTTCTTGTGATGAAGAATATAACTAACTATTAGATACAAAATACTGACATTATAAAACACATCATTTATATAATGATAAAAATTATATTTCTACGATAGTGTAAGAAGATGTTTGAGTTTTATATTAGATGTGTAAGATACTTTTGATAATATAATAATATTTTTATTATTTTAAATTTAATATGTACCATGTAGATATTTATAAATAATATCCTACACATCATATATAAAATTATATAGGTTCAAACCTAGGAATTCATCATATATTACATAAAATATATGAACTTCTTATAGATACAGATGCTTATAAAATCCAAGAAAAATATTTATTTGTGATATTTAATATTTGTTAGAGCATATATATGAGAGATTCATGTCACATATTAGGGATTGATGAGCTCATGGATGGTTTATCTATTTTAAAAATAAATTATTTGTATGTTTTAATAAATTACCTACTTGAGTTTATTGTATGAAGAGAACAGAATATGATGGTTATTTTATTGATGTCATTGAATTTTAATATCACAATGTTTTATGAATTAAAAAATGAATAAAACTATTATATTTGTTCATGATATTTAATGGGTAATTATTTAGAAGATATCAATAATATCTAGAATATTATTCTCATGTACATGTGGAATATTAGTTGGAGAATAAAAAAGGAGAATATGTGGTTTGGGGGACAAAATAAACAATATTAGTGAACTCGGATGAAAGTATCATATGGGACTGACCCATTTGATGAATCAATGACATTATTTTATAAGACATGTGATTAGTTGATAGAATATATTTTCATATTTTAAATTGGTGTGGTATTTATAAGAATTTCAATAATATTTAATTATGGTGTTAAAAACAAAATTTTTTACTATCATAAAAGGTAGAATGTGAAAAAAAATTATGTGAGATAACGAGATATGTGGAATGAGAAATGGGGTAACAATATGAAAATTATCAAAGAGATATGATAATGAAAATCTAAGTTCAATGTCAAATATCCCCTACTGTATTTCATAGATATTGTGATGTTCTTATTATGGAAGGAAATATTTGTAATGTATATTATAATATTGTAGAGAATATATTATATAAATTATTAACGCGATCCAAAAGATACTCAGGAACTTATTCTATGTATATATTTTTTATATTATAAATTGAAGGTATTGAGTCTAAAGACAATCATTTGATTATATATTGGGAAGAAATCATAGTAATGAAAAATAACTTTTATCATTATATTAATATTAAAAAATTATGATGAATATGTGTTTTATACATGATCTATAAACTATATATGCATTACATCCCACCATGGTGTAGAGAATTATATAAAATTTATATCCTTTATAATCATTATTAAATTTAATTATTGGAAACAAAATACTAAATAATTTGTGATCATAAATTTCCTTAGAGTGTGTTTTCATTATGAATTGAAAAATAAAGACACCTATTCGACATCCCCTCATCATGGTGACATTTCATCAATCCCATGGTAACTTATACACCATACTCAGGAATCATGGAATTTTTTTCTCATTGATTAAGATTTTCATTTGATAGTAAATATGGGATGAGTACCTCTTTTCCATTATCATTATGATGTAATATGACCCACGGTATTTTAATGGATTGAAAAATTAAATGTATATAATGATTTAGTATCAGTTAGATTTAATGGATAATAGAATGAGATATCTAATCAGTATCTTTTTAAGATTGATATAAATATATAACATTTTCATGTAAAAACAACACATATATCATTGTATATTGAATCCAGAGTACATAAATAATTAACAATAGTTATATGTCTAAATAACTTTTATAAGTTACGAGAGACCATATATATTTGGTGATCTTGTAACATTTTAAAACATTTTTTATGGTAAGATCCTTAATATTTATGTAACTTCATTATCTATATGACAATGAATGATGATATGATATTCCAATCATATTCCTAAATTGATCATTTATTATGATCATTACCTCAATGGAAAAAAATATCCCAATGTAGTATTGGTGGATTATTATTATAATGAAATCATCATGGTTTATTTCATGGTGATTCACTAATTAGTTTGTGTATACTAAACATTATTAACCCACATGTCTTAATAATTCAAAACTGATTATAGATAATAAATTTAATGATGTAATAATCGATATTAGGAAGGGATTTTCAATAGTTTCATTAAAGAATATTTTTCTTTGTACATTTCCATAATTACTATTATATTTATCTAAAAGTTATGGAAAGAAGATAATGTGTAGGTCACACTGAGAAGAAGATATTAATGGTGTTTCCATGTTCTATATGGATGTTATCACATAATTGTATAAGGATACTTGAAAATACAATGTCCAATCTAATAATGTTTTATGCGAATATAATTTTAGGTAATTTTCATGGATGTCAACCAATTATTTAGACTAAATCAAACTAATTATTAGCATAATTTTCAATGATGTTGAAAAATAACATTTCATTTAACAAAAAATTTATATCGTTGCCTCGTAGTGAGTGGTTTTTTAAATATTTATGAATTCAACATGATTTTTGTTGAATCCAATGTTGCGATATAAATAAAAATATTTACCCCTTATTAGTTTGTATTTTTTGAAAGGAGTTTACTGTAATTTTATCAATATATGTGAGGATTATTTATTATCAACTTACATGGACAATAAATACACATTTTATAATTAATTTTACACATGTTCATTTTATAATTCACATACACATATAGATCAAACACATTTTCACCTAATATTATTATATGTAGTTACCTCAAATTGATGAGAGGATTGGTCAGTGGTTTACAATAAATGTACCCCTTGCCTCTAGTACCAACACAAAGTAAAATGAATATACGAAAAATGATTATTGAACTCAATTATAAATAATAAATCCATAAAAAAATATCCAATTTTAGGTTTTCTTTAGGAATACTCAGGGAGACATGATAGAAACTAATAATTACCCAATTCTTCTCCAAGACATCTTAGAAGGTATAATTTCTATGAGAGACCCGATTTCAGAAAGGGGAAGCATGATGGTACTATGGTTCCTTGTATCTAGAGGTACACCCTACTCAATGGATTAATTGGATTGCCACATTCTCATGTCACCTACATGAGAAAATATGAAAAATATGACTTGGTGGATTACAAAAAATGTTTATCCCCATCGTATATTATATAAATCCCAATATAAGTGGATTTAAATTTTTAAGTGCTTACATAATCACTATACATTCCTAGTATAGCTTCATTAGTGAACATACTCCATTTCGGTATAGTAGAATTTTTTTGAATTAGAGACACCCATTAAACATTATTTATCAATAAATAATATATATTTCCACATCTCTCATGTTTAACCCTGGGCTCAAACCACAAAAAAGTCAAATATATTATATAAATACAATTTTTTCAAAATATCTTACTTATTCTTAAATTATTAGTTTCCTAATGGTAACACTCCCAGTGTAATTTTTTTTCTATATCCTCAAAAAAGACCCACAGAGAACATGGTTTGAGATTCCATCCTATTTTTAAAAAAATTATGAGAGTTTACATCCAACACATTGATCTAAAAAAGACTTGTGGTAATATTCTCCAAATAGTTTCAAAAAATAAATATTGTCATTATCATCCTCTTAGCTCTTTTACATAAAGTTGTGATGATCCTATAGGATCACAATATCTAAATCATGTATCTCATATTTCATGTTAAATTATAATTTTTCACTCATAAATAATTTTCACAAAAATTAATTTCTTAAAACCATTGACATATATTTTCTATAAAAATAAACATAATTTAAATTATTACATTCATCATTTACACATGTCCTAAAAATGATCACGGTTTTTAGTTATGGACACAAGCCCTTAAACGATGGAACTACGGTATTCATATAAAGACCATGAAAATAAATACATGCATAATATAATAGAATATATATTTGGGATAACATTACCTTTATTAGGATATATAAGAATCTATTTTATGACCCTAATACCAACTACACAATAGTTTCCAACTCCTTGAATGTTTATAAAATCTACAACACCTCATAGAGTTAATTTAATATATGGATTCTTTAACACATTATGGATGATTGAGAAAATCATTTATAAATTCAATATTCACATTAAAGTTCTATTAAATGATAACTTAAAGGAAAATGATAAAAAAATATTTTTATGGGACTATATTTATAAACATGACTAAAATAAATTAATGATTGTTAAAATTGAAAAACATTCCATTGTGAGTTGATTATACCTCGTATATATATTTCTTATTAATAAAAAATGAAGCACTATTAATTTTCATTAATAAAATATTATATTTTTAAATCTACTATATCAAAATATTTATGTGTCGTCAATCAAAAAATAGTCATGCTAAGATTTTGACATGTTATAAGTTATAATACATTATTTCAATATAGTTTTTCATTTCATACATGTCATTAAATACTAGAATATTAATGAACATGGTTTGTGGTTTATTCAAGATATTGGATGGATAAATATTATTTAATTGATTCATACAATATTAGGATGCATAATTTTCACAATTTGTTATGATCGGGCAATAGATGGTGATTCACAAATAGGTCTAATTATGTAAATCAACGCATCAACTAATTGATTGATTGTTTTAATATAATGATTTTTTATTAGTGTACATTTTTTTAGCTCACGTCAATGATTATGGGGACTTGAAATTGATTCATCTAACACATTATGAGTTAATTAATAAGAAATAGTACAATAAAATTGATTCAGAAGGGACCTTTAGAGGCCTTCTATATGAGGTAATACAGATAACATATGTACTGGAAAAATAAACGGCAATCTAATACGATTAGACTTACTGTGACATAGGAGACATTAGAATATTGATAGTTAATATTGATGTAGTTAGTGTCATCGCATAATATCTAGTGACCATATAAAGAACTAAAATATTATCCACTAATGTTATTTGTTTAAAATCTGTTTTTCAGGAGGATATCAACACTATGGGTAAGACCTTATATTCCAATGAAGGTGATGTTGGTCGCCATGTATTTTTGTCATTTCAATGGTGTGGATATGGTTGATAAAGTTTGTTTCCAATTATCTCATTCTGAGATATTTTTTATGATATAACATGTATTCAATGTATTAATTTAAATATATAGGATTTTATTATATATTTATATTTTTTTATATTAAATTTATTATATAATTTTTGTTATACACTGCAACGAGTTTTAACGAACCATGATATACAATTAAATTATAAATATTTAATGTAGTGATGGATTCAAATACATTGGATTAAAAAATTTAATATGACCCAATAAATTATTAAAAAATTATTTTTTCACGTGAATAAAGTAATTTTATATCTTTTTAAATGTTTATAAATAAAAATAATTTCATTTCATTATAAAAAGATATTGTTTTTAAAATTTAATCATGAAATGTTTTTTATTTTAATAATTTATATTAATTACTAATTATGAATGAATTTAATGATTTATTAATGTAATATAATCAATTATAAATTATAACTTTTAATTAAAGTTTTTATTATCTTTTATTTAAGAATAATTTCACATTTTTATTAAAAATTCATTTTTCTAAAATTATAAATTTTTTGGGTTTTATGACCTATTTATAATTGAAATTCTATACATTTTTAGAATTGAATAATTTTATATGGAATCTATATTTTTATAAAAAATATTTAATATAATTTAGTATTTTTAAATATAATTTGTATTCATATTATTAGTAATATCAAAAATTTGTTAGCATCGTTATGGTTAAAATGGATTTAGTGTAGTTTTACTAACAAAAAACGGTAACCATTCGACATTAAAATACTAAATATTATTGATAAATTTATTTACATGTTATCATATTTTACATTATAAATCTTAAAATTTTAGTGAAACATTCATAGTAATGTGACAGTTTATTATTAAAATCTTCTATGAAATTACATTTGTTTCCCTTCGCTCATTTATAAATGGGAAAGTATTATCCTATAATATTAAACAATAAATTCACTATATCATTGAAAATACCATTAAAAACATTCCTTCATCTTTATCCATCATTTTAGAGATATTTGTATTACCCAATTCCCATCATATAAAGGCATAATGTGTATACCAAATTTAAGACTCTCAAGGAATAGGTAATAATCTCACCCGATTATTTCAAAGGTTATTTCTGATTCTACATCGACTATATGTGTTGTTTCCATCATAATGTAATTAATATAATATATCAAATAGAAAACATATTATTATTAGTAAAAACCACCAATGTCCCCCTATTTCAAATCAAATGGGAATTGAATGTAGTGCATGTGTGTATGTGCGGACTACCGTCTCCATATAGTGACATTATTACTTTTCCATAACAATCATCTATTGTTGATTATTATTATATATTTTAATTATATTTATTATATTTAGGAAATAATTATAAATCTATAAATATAATATGTTATCTGCATTCTTATGTTCCATTTATAGTGGCTCCATTTTAAAACATGATAATTATATTATTTTTTTGATAGAGAACATAATAGTAATACATTGAATGATTGAAAGTATTAATCTAATTATTATATAAGGATAATATAAATTCTAAAAACAAGAACATTTATTTTATTTAAATTTTTATTTTTATCCACCCAAATAATATAATATTATTTATATTTCATGTAATCACTTATGGATATCCAATAATTAAGTAGGTGATCTAAATTTCTATTATGTGCTGGAACATAGAGATCAATAAATATTTAATTAATAAAAATAGATAATAAAATAATATAATAAAATAAGTTCATCATAATATTCATGAGTTATGAAGTCCATAATGAAATTTAATGTGGAGTAATCATAATACTTAAACATAAAATCATAGTGGTAAAATACAACACATTTTACTGAATAATGCTAACATCTTGTTAACACATTACATATGTTCATAAATTATAACATCATAATTTTGATCATATATAACATAATGGTTATACAAAATACTAATAATACAATATAATATTTCAAATTAACTAATTAATTATACATGTATACATTTGATCCCTCCTATAACATCATAAAATGCTTATAATAATGAATTCCACCTTAAAGGATAACATATAACTACCATAGTAATAATAAAAAGAAATGAATTGGTTTTAAAAATATTTCTAAAAGAATACATCATGTAATATGCTATTTATTTCAAATTTTAGTAACTAATGTCATATTTTTTCACAACATGTAATTATTAAATTAAAATGAAACAATTCAACATGTTTAAAATATATTTTTTAAAATAATTCCTTTTCAAAATATCATTTTAATTAGCCTAGAATCACTTCTAAAAATTTAAAAACATGTATATACTCAAAATTAATATTGAATAATTATGAATGAACATTTTATGGAAAATAGAGGATGATGTGTATCTGGAATAATGTGGAAGATAATATAACCCCGATGAAATAATTTTGGTATAGAATCCACCTATCGTAAATCCCAATGTATTTTGACCATTTTTATCCTCTATATAATAATAAAAAAATTATTTAGTAATCATTTAAGAAGATAACATATCATAATTTTTCTTGTTTTTCAATATTAATCAACTAATATTATTCACTTATTTTCATTGTTAATTTTTAAATTTTTTAGCGTCTATTTTTTAGTAAAATATCATGTCATAAATTAATGTATTGATAAAGAAATATTTCAATTTAAAAATTATCTTAACTAACTATAGAATAATTTGTATAACAATTTTTATAAGTTTATATATTATTATATAATTAAAATAACAAGAAATAATTATTATGACATGAAAATAATTTGAATCTTCTTCGTTATTCTTCAACCAACCATTAATAAGACTATATCAAATGAAATGGAAAGATACATTAATATAAGAAAATAAAAAATAATAATAATTAATGTAGTTTAAAATTATTTATATTATTTTAAAATATTACTCAATTAATATTATATTATATTATTTTCAATGAAATTGATAAAAAAATATGATGTTAATATAAATATGAGAATAGTGGAATATGAAAAAGCATAATTTATTCACTTTGTTATTTCATTTATAAGTAACTATACACCAGGATTTCAAGGGCTTGGGTTCCTCAGAAACGTCCATGTGAATTAAATGGGTAATAATATATTTTGTTTTGTTGATACATGGATTTTTTATATAGAAGGTAATTGGGCATTCAAGGGATGGGTGATGGAATATATGTACCCAAGGAGAAGGGTATTTAAAGGATAATATTTTTTAAAAGAATTATGACTATAATAAACCATTCAATTGTAATATTATTGAAATTATTATAAACATTTAAAAACAGATATTTCATTTAGAGTCATTGAAAATTACATTTACTAATTTTAATTGATCTGAATATCTTGTTTGTACTAACCACGGCTTTTTTAATGATAATTGTCTCTAGAAAATGTGTGTTATAGTATTTTTTTACTCAAGAAAGATATATCTGTTTATTAATGAGGTGTATATAATTTGAAAATTTACCATCAATTTTCATCCATTATAAGAATATTGGTCTAGATTATTATTTGGAATTGTACTCAGTATAATAATTATAATGATATCATTAGAGATTATAAGAAAAAAATTGGCAATAGAAAATTAATGTAGAAAGAAGACCAGATAGCCTCATCCAATAGATTACATAAATTTGAATCTAGGTTGTATGTACATTGGGAATTGGTATCTTCACTAGGATACACTCTTGACCAACCCTATGTTGAGCTTCATCATGTTAAGCTGATATTAAATAACTTCTGGGAAAAGCTCAATTTAGTGGAAATTACCACTTAGGTGATGTTATATGTTCCTCCCTAAGAATCAAACATCACATCACACAACATACATAAGTTTTATGATATTGTTATAAGTAATTGTTTGTTAAATACTTAGTTAAATGATATATAATCCCTATTTATAAATAAAACTATTGTTCCATCATTTACATTTTGAGGTTAGTGTTTCTTAAAAACATGACGAATTTGATTAATGGATTTTTTGAATAGAAATTTTACTTTTCATTATACATGTAATTCTTATTATAAAAAATAATAATATAATTAATTTAATTTTAATGAAATTGTATTATTTAAATATACATGTTTATAATTAAATTATAAAATAATTATTTCCATGTCTCTTTAATTTCAGTATACATTTTTCTATGAACATTCTATCTAATATTTTATTAAATATATAATTATATTTATATATAAATGTAAATTTAATCATACTTGGAAAATTATTATTATAAAATAAAAATAATTTATGAAATCATCACATTGAAATTTTGTTAGGGTGAATTTTCGGGAACATTTTAAAAATTTTGATTTTCGGTGATTTGTAATAATATAGTTTGAGATTGTTGTTATGTTTAATAAAATCATAATGATATAAAATAAAATAAAAAAATATTTTCAAATCATTCTTATTAAAATATCATAATAGGTATTCCTACTGAAAAATATCAAGTTCAATAATGTGCTTTTGAATTTACTACTACCTATCTATCCTGAAATATAAATAAAAAATCCCCATATTGTTTTATAAATTTCTACTAGTTACCCTAATTAAATTCACTTACAATTCGTCTTCCATTATGGTATGATATTTTGAAATCTAAGAAACTCCTCACTGGATGTCCCCATTCACCTGTGGTCTCAATCATCAATTTATTGGAGTTACTCATCATTGTTAGACAAATATCAACTTCTCCTTTCCTTTCATGCTCCCTATTTATGTGGTATGTTTTTCTAATTTAAATAATATCTTCATCTATCAATTTCATTAAATCCCATTACATTGTATATATAATTTTATGAATGAGATACTTGTTTCCCATCCCATATTATTATTTTTTAAAAAAATTATTTCTATATTCTATAATATTTTCAACTCAAAATATCTCTTGTTTTTAATGAAATTATCTTATTTTATTTATTAAATTCCAAATCCAATTTATTTTTTAGGAGTATTCACCTAGATATAAATTTGAATAACATTACTTATATATTAACTATCATTATAAATTTTTTCCTTTTCATGGAATATACAAAACATATTAAACATGTCATTAATATTTTCTTAAAAAAGTCATGATTTTAATACGAAACACATTTCATTAATTTCAAACTCATTTTTTCTGAGATGTTTGATTATATTATATATGGATCACATGTAAATTAATACAAATTAATGGTTTGTTATATGATATTTAAAATTCATTAGGGAATTAATTTATTCTCTAGAGATGACCTGTTTAGTGATACCTTGGTGAATAAAAATTGAAATCTTTATGCCACCTCAGTGAAAAAACCATGATGATATTCTTATGAATGTATAAAATAAATATTTTAGACATATTTTGAAATTATTATACATTCTGTTTTATGAAATATATTTATCATGTTATCTTTATCATTAAATAATTGTAAACTTCATGTAATTATTCAATTTACTCAATATCACATTTAAATTATTTCGCTTACATTACCTTACTGGGCCATATCCTCACCATATCCTTTGATGTATATACCCATGTTATGAGATACTCTAAAAGAATATAGAATTAACTTATATTGAATCATTTCTAGTAGAATATAAAATTATTTATGGTTTCATGTATTATATACCTTTTTCTATGAATCTAATTTTGAAAACATATTTGGTTTGTAAAAATTAATGATAAGATAGTTATGAAAAAGTCATCATGGAATTGATGGTATCCAACTAAAATTATGTTATTTTCAGAAATTATGAATTTAAAAAAATATTTTGGCCTTTATGACATATTTAAAATTTAGTGAAATATCATGGAATATTGGCGATATATTAGGTAAGTGGATTTCAAGAAATGAAATCAATATCTGGATACAAAAAATTGGTGTGGTTCTATAATATATATACTTAGGGGTAACAAATCTGGAAATGATCTTCAGGATTTACTTGGGGTAACCTAAGACAAAATAATGGGAATTACTAATAAACTGTTATGAAACTCTTGGGGGTTATTTTATTAAAATTAGAAACATTTTTGAACCATTATAATGTGTATATTTATAACATAAATATTTTTTTAAAATTGAAGTATATTATTTGAGTATAATTAATTTTACCGACCCATAATACAAAACTATGAATATTTAATTTCATAATGGAGAAAAAAATTTGTGCTGGTTTTTTTAATGATAATTGCTTCCAAAAAATGCGTTTAATATTGCTTCATACTAAAAAATACTATATCTCTTTAATAATGAAATATGATGATATAGAAATGATACCATCTCACTTCGACCATGATATTACTACTGATTAATATCTATATTGGGAGCTATAACCTCCATAAAAAGTTAAAAAGTTATCATTATAGTTTATAAGAAATATTTGGACAAAGGGAAATTAATTTAGAAAGAAGAGTCTATTACCTTATCTAGTTTTGTCGTTTTATATGAATCACATATGTCCTAACATTAGAGAGGGTTAGAATCACTATTTTTCTCTGTCGACAAAGACCATGTTGACCTTCAATATGTATAACTTGATAAATAGCTTACGAGAGAAAATCATGTCAGTTGAAATTACCACTCAGATGATTTTATCTAAGCCACCCCAACAATCCATTACCATCATACACCTAACCCCTATGTAGTGAAAGGGTGTTATAAGGGGTTTTGAGTCATTTAATTAGTTAAATAATGTATAAACCCTTTTTATAAATATTGTTTTTTCTAAATTTCCATTTCAGTTTATTTTTTCTTAAAAATATATTGAATTTGATAACTCAATTTTCCAGAAAAAAATTAGGCTTTTCAAAAAATATATAATTATAATAATAAAATATGATATATTTTTTAATGTTAGTTTTAATTATATTTTTTTATTAAAATAATCATATTTTAGTTTAAATTATAAAATATGTTTTTCCATGTTTTAAAATTTTTACTTTGCTTTTTACTATGAATTTCAATAGACTATTATATTCAATTAATAATGATATTTATATTAAATAGTTTAATATGACTTATATATATAATTATAATGATAAAATAATAATCATTTTTGAAATCAACATGTTGAAATTAGTTTAGAGTGATTTGATTTGAATTTTCCAATATTTTTTATTTTCAGTGAATAGTAAAAAAATGTTCAAGTTTTTATGTATTGTTAGTGAAATATTAATTCCTCAATATATAATATAATATTTTTATCTACTTATATGTATTAAATTTTCATTATAGGTGTCCCAAGTGGCCAATAAATTTGTAAAATACCATGGAAAATCCCAGGGATTTCAATTTACGACAACCTATGTATCGAAGGAAATAAATAAACAAATCCCCCTCTTTTCTATAAATACCCACAAATTTATCCATTTACATTCACTTAAAATTAACCATACATGAGTATATCAGGGTTTCCGTCCCATTATGTCCACAAAATGAGTCATCATCACCCCGATGTTCTAATCATCATTTTCTAGGAGTAACTCATCTAAGTAAGGGAATTCCCAACGTCACTTTACCTTCTGAGATTCTTTTTATGTGGTATCTATTTCAATTTTATATTTTATGTTCTTGTTTCCATTTATTTATATCCCTTTATTTAATTAATATTTTTTTCTTTTTGTGAGACCCTATCCCGTCATTTTATTATTATTACTAAAACCATGTTTCATAACTATCATGATGTTATATTTTCTTCTCAGAATTTATACCTTTTTCATGAAATTATATTATTTTATTTTGTGAATACTCAATCCACATTAATATTGATTGGTATTTTCCTATAATTAGAAATGATTTTTTTGTGGATTAATATATATGATACCTGCATTCCCTTTTCACGAGTTTACAAAAATGCATAATGAACTTGTCATTAATAACATTACAAAATTCTCATGATTTTGAAACAAATCTCATTTCTTTTAATTTCTCACATGTTAATTATGTTGTGATATATTATTATCAATTTGGTTCAAATTAAAATTAATAAATATTAGGGTATATCCTGTATAGTGCGCCAATACTTTGGGTAATTAATTTAATCTCTAGATATGACATTTTTTAAGATACATTGGTTAATAATCAATGAAATTGTTTGGACACCACAATGAATACCACTAGTGATATGATTTTGAATGTTTAAAATTAATTTTTTACCCACATTTCTATGTTATTTCTTGTTTTATTTTTATTATTATATTCTTAATATTCTCTTTTTAAATTTATAATCATATCATTTTTATTCTTATTCAATTTCATCAAGATCACATGTGAATGGTTTCACTTTCTTTTCAATATTGGTCCTTATGTTCACCACTTACATTTATGTATGTCCTCAGGATATGAGATAAAATAAAATTACCCATGATGAACCTATGATGAGGCCTTTCTAGTGGTTTAGAATATTATTTATCTTTTCATGTATTATGTACTTTTATTCTAAGCATCTAAACATTAAACGATCCTTTTTTGTAGAATGTAATGAAAATTTATGAATGAAAAACAAGTGATTATATAATTGATATTAGTGGATGGTTTAGTAATTTATGGAAATTTGGACATGAAACTTTTTGGAAGAATGTATAGAAAATTTATTGATTTAAAAAAAATCATATAATTTTTGTGAAATAGTATGGGGTTTTCAAGAAAAGAAAACATTGTCTATATAAAATCTATTAGGAATGGTTATAACACATATGTCCCTAGGGAAACAACAACTAAAATTTGCATTAGGACTGACATGACATAACCTATTAAATGACAACATTCCTTTTTATAGAACTAGTTTGAGAATACTGGGGGATATGTTGGGTTAATTACATTATTTTTATAAGAATTATTAAGAGTAAAATAAAAATGTAAATCATTTCTTATAATTTATGTATATTATATCTTATTAATTAATTTTATCGAACAATAATATAAAATTTTAAGGACCATATTTCATTATTGGAGGAATAATGTAAATTCCATAAATTATGTATGGTATTTTATTCATAAAACTATGTGTTTTATTATTTTGTACTGAAAAAAAAACTACAACACTTTAATAACTAAGTGAGTATAATATCAAATGTGAGCACTGATATTCAAATATTATATAACCATTGTTCAAAATGATCATTTTTCTCTATACTATTATTAATAAATTTAACATTACCATTAGATATTATAGGTAAATGTTTTATAAATAAAAATTAATACAGAAAGTTGATTCAATGGCATCATCTATTATAGTCATTCTATTTGAATCCCATTTTTTAGAAATTGGGATGGAGGTATAATCAATGTTTTTTACTCTTGAAAATTCCATATTGAGCATCCACATGTTAATGTTGACAAAATTTCTTACAGGGGATGTTCATGATAGCATAAATTACCCCTTGGGCGATATTATCCGTTATTCCCCAAGAATTTATTACCATCACACACTTTACACATATTTCGTATACTGATGTTATAATGTGTTATGTTTTGTGGCCCTATTAAATTAAATTATAATACATTTTTATAAATAAAATATATTTTCTATATTTTATGTTTTCTAATTATATTTTTATAAAATTATGAAGAATATGATAAATTTAATTCTTAGCCAAAAAAGGTAATTTTTATAAATTTTATAATTTTTTTAGTAAACATATATATTATAAAAATGTTTATTTTAATTAAATATTATGATTATAACACTCTTATTTAAATTTGTATGTAAAATGTTTTATTCATGTGTTATAAATTTAACTATGCATTTTCTAGACACAATTATTTTTAAGAAAAATGGATTTTTTATATTTAAATGTAGAAGTTATAATACATAAATAATTATTATGATAAAATAAAAATGATTTTTTAAATTATCATGTATAATTTAGGATACATTGACGTTATGATAATTTTATAAAAACAAGTTCCTAAATAGTGATAATATAGTTTGAGTTTTTCAGTATGTTTGATGAAAAAATAATTTTGTAGTATTTAATATAAAATTATGAACTAATATTTTGGAATATAATATCATATTATATATCATGAGTGGTCAATAACAAGGAAATATACAATTTCCAAGCCTATGGTTTTGAAATTACCACTACCTAGGTGTCCAATAAAATTAATAAACAAATCATACACTTTTGAAATAAATACCCACCCATTTCTCCATTTGCATTCACATACAATTCATCCTCATTTAATATTTTGTTTTTTTTTCCACCCAATAATTCCACCAATGGATTCCTCATTTATCAATGCTACCAGTCATCGAGTTCATGGTGTTACTCTTCAAGGTAAGGGAGATCTCCACTTCTTGTTTCCATTCATCTTCCATTTTAATGTGATATGTCTTTTAAATTTACATAGCATGTTATTATTTCCATTTTATTTTTTCAGTTTTAATTTTTAATAATATTTTAAGAATTTTATACCATAATCTCATTCCTTTTTAATGATATCTTATACTTTGTTTCATACCTATTAAGCTAAAAAAATTTATTCTCAGAATTCATCTCCATTCCCATGAAATTATCTAATTTTATATAATAAATACCCAAAAAATCATTATATTATAGGGATATTCACCAATATGTAATAATTATATATTTTATTATCTCATGGTAAAACTTGAGACCATATTTCCCTTTATGTAGGTTTGAAAATTACATAAGAAACATGTATTATAAAACATCTTTAAAACGTCATGATTATGATATGAACCCCATCTAATTAATTCCCCATGCATTATTTATGATATGATTTATAATGATCTATTTGGATCACATGAATTTTAATACATATTATGGGTATCCACATATTATTCCCCAATTAATTGGGTAAATAATTTAATCTCTATATATGTCATGTTTTACAATACCTTTGTCAATAATGATTGTAATTCTTATGACACCTTAGTGAAAAGCCTTACTAGTATGATTATGAATTTCTCAAATAGTGATTGTAGGCACATTTTCATGTTATGATTCATCTTATGTTATTTATTATATTTCTCCAGTACTATATTTCATTTCATAATGATATCCTTAATGTTCATATTGAATTTCCTCAAGATCACATGTAACTTGTTTCCATTGATTTCTCTTAATGGGCCTTATGCTCACCCTTTAATTTTATGTATGTCCCTAGTTTATTTGATGTAATAAATGTACTATTTTAGAACCTATAGATGATTTATTTCTATAGTATTAGACTATTTTTTATCTTTTATTGTATTATATATTGTTTTTCCCTGAAATATAACATTTAAAGATACTCCATTTGTAATATGTAATGAAATATTCTGTATGAAATTTCTTTGGTCATATTGTTTAATATATTTTTCATCTAATAAAAAATTTACATTTATAATAAGTAATTATTAAATAATAAATTTAAAATAACATGTTGTATTTGAAATAAAATATTATTTCTATTCATGTAAGAGTTGATGTTCACTTAGAAAATTAAAAAAAGAAAAACCTTGGAAAATGTCAACATCATTATTCAAATTATGAAAAAATGTTTTGGAAAATTGATTTATGTAATAATAATAATAATTATTATTATTATTATCAAATATATATTTTTTAAATGAAACACATTAATAAATTTTTATTATAATGTCCATCTAATTTATTTTATTTTCTTAATATGGTTATTTATTTAATTATTTAATAATATTTATATGTTCATATATAATTTTTAATTAATAATAATTATGTTATATTATATTATTTTGAGGTAAAATTACTATTAAAATGTCCTAGTAACTGTTCCTAATATTCATGTTAGTATTATTAATCATCAACTTATTTTTTCATTACTCATGTTTATATTGGAATAGTAAAATTACAATTCCAATGGGCATATACCTCATATAAATACCATTTCATTCATTCCAACATTATTTAATAAAATTACTCCAAAATATATATTTCTTGTATTTCTATGATTTCAAATTGTAATATATTTTTTATAATGTTTTTCATGACATTGGTTATTCCGAAATAATCTGACTGTTAGTTTTTACACATACCACATTTTATATTTAGTAATATTTTCTAATAATAAAACATTCCCATTTTATTTAATTGGTTGTTGAATAAAATAATGATCTTTAATAATAAAATAATGTTTTGTTATGTCCTATTTGTGTTTTATGTGTGAAATGATATATACCATAACATACATTTACTCATGGAAATATATCATTCTTAAGGTATAGAAAATTAAATTCAGCAGCCATTATAAGATAAATCCACCCCAATTCAGCTCATATTTTTGGTTGATAATATGTGAGTGTAATTTTGAATCATCCATTAATCTGTCTCCCATGTAACGACATCATATTTATAGTTCCACCAAAACACATTGAGAAGGTGATTTGTTTTGTTTCGTATAACATGTTCACCATGGTCTAGGATCATCACCATCTAATCCTCATAAAATTCTTCATGCCTAATTTAAAATATCTTAAAATTTAGTAAATGTGGTGGATTAGTCATATTCTTCCACCATAGGGATACAGCGGAAATAATCTTGAACAATATGTAGGATTGTAAAATGTTCTTGCTGATAGGACACTTCTCATAGGCGATCAATTGTATTAATGGGGACAATGTACAATGGGATACGATTCCATTCCCTTAAAAATTATGTGAATTTCATACATGGACATGTTCAATGTAAAAAATTGTATCCAACATTATAGTATTTTTTCATTTAAAATTGACGGTATATATCTTCTTCTAACTCCAATCAGCATATATATGTCATTCGATGGATTGAATATTCTCTATCATCTAACATATAATTTTAGGTGTGATGAAATATCATTCCACAACATCAGTACACAATGTTTTTATTATATATCACTTCCCATTTAGATATTCAAATATATATATTATAATAAAATATTTGAATATTTTTTTAATATGAGAAATCAACTAATGGGATATATTGATCCAATAAAGCAACAAATTTGGATTAGTATAGAATGAACCTGGTTCATGTCTCAGGCATATATCCTTTATTTTTTTTCTAATTATTTATTTTATACAAAGTTATTATTCATTTGGTGTTAATAAAGGTCACAAGGTTGTCAGGTGCTTTTTAGGATCCCAAAACCCACAATTTTGAGAGAAGTTCTCCTAACACATGGTTTGTGTTATCAATGCGGTTAGGGAGAGTTTTTATATCAAACCATTTGAATGGTCTACATTTTTCACATATCCATGTCATGCATTTGGCACACAGTTTCTTAGACTATGTGTTCTAAATGTGTTAGAGCCCCTATTCTTCTAGGTACTAGTGCATGGTTCACACAAGGTTGGGAAAACTATGCGGGAAAACCATGCTAAAGTCAAATTTCAAGTAATTTTTTCATTTATAATTAATTATTTATTTAACTAAACCATCCTTATCTAATTAGATTCTAAAAGATATAACATCGTACTGTCCCATTTTTTTAACATTTTCATTCTTAATATAGGTATTGGGAGATCTCCTTAATTTCCGGTCAATCAATCTATTATTTTTCGTGTTGGATAAAAATCGGAAACTGATAAATTATCTTTTTTCATTATTATTTTATCATCATCTCAAATAAGTTATTATTGTGCAGGATTATGTGGATAGGTTTCATATATACACTCATCATGGATGAAATTAAGGTTGATACTGGAGGAAGATAGTTGTACGATAATGAGGTAGATGATCTATAAATCATTTCCATATTTCCATCATTTTATAAATATGCATGTCATCACTCTAATATCATCATGATTTTTTTTCAATTTTTATTCCCTTGTTTTAGAGGATAGAATAAAATTTGAAGAGTTATTACATTTATTTTTTTATTTTTTGTGGTAACATTCACAATATCACCGCCCCCATGTAGGGTATTATGCCATATTTGGTTTTTGGTAGTTTGAAACAATTGATTCAATGTTTGGTTGTGGTTGAGCTTGACTATTATAATGGTAAAAATGTTCATATAAAATTAATGTAGAATTATGAATTTTTCAGTGGCTACTACCACAGTTCATTTACACATGACCTCCTTATTATAAGTTCTTCAATTTGTTTAAACAGTTGTAAATGTTAATGGCATGTATATAGTATATATATTAAATTGCCTTCATAAATGAAATGAATGATCATTTCATTCCATATGACATATGTCCACTCGTAGTGTAATGTAATAGACTAAACCACTTTAACTAATATGAATTATATGGAATTAGAAAATGTTTTCTTGATCAATTTCATGTGTCATACTAATTAATTGAAATATATTGAACATTATTATTTGTTAAATGGAATAATTATAATATAATATAACTTAGTAAATAAAATAAATATAATATACTGAAATTCATTTGGTCCAATAACTAATTATTATTGTAATTTTCAGACTCATGATTTCTTTTCGTTTTATATGAGAATTTCATGAGCATTCATCGACTCCCTTATGAATTCAAGATATTTATTGCCTTTGATAATACCCACCATAGAACCTAGTCCTAACATATTACATAATAACCAACATGAAAATGTATTTTTATTTATATATAATTTTAGTAAGTCTTGGATACACTCCTTCGATCTAGCATGGCTTTTACATGCATGAATTTCAATGGTTATATCCACTAAACTAGCCATTGCTTATCCCATTTTACCATTTATGAATTAATTATACCCAATTAGATCATTCAAGGTATGAATTACATTGATGATGCTCCTTGTATTAAAATATTACCATTTAGCAAGGATTTAGTTACAACTACATTGGTGAACACTGCGTTCATAGTTTCTTTGGTTATTACATTGGAATACATTCATTTTTAATGTCAGTATTGGTTTCCTAGTTAAGTCAGGGATCATTCAAATTATCTATAACAAGGTGATGTTACTAAGGTCTTTTCCTCACATGGAATTAGTGTATAAAATGGAATTAAATTATTTCATGAATGGGTTTTCACACTCAGACACCAGTCAAATGGTTGAAGCTTGTAGATGCTTATTTACATTAATGTATTCCCTTACAATTATGTAACATGATTAAAGTACTATCTGTTTATATTGAAATGTAATAATTTTATAGATTGATTTTTTCGGTGGCCAACTATGATTTATCTCACATATTACCTAGGTTTCTATTAGGTACACTAAAAGAATACATGTAAGTATTTTTTGAAAAAACTATGTGTAAACCTTGAGATTCTAGAGTGATTGTTATTCAAGGATAGAGTTGGTAGCAGATAATTGAGCTAGAGAACATGATTCTTGAGATAAATGATTCGTTTAATTTTATACATTATATAGTATTATTTTAAACTACATGTGTCCCTATTCTATAATATTTCTAGATACAAGATATATATCATCATCAGTTAATGTAAGTTATTCCAATTATTTCAGTTATTATTGATCTTATGACCTTTTACGTTGAAATATATTTACTTATATTACTTAAACTATTTGTCGAATTTTATATTATATATGTATACATATATAATTCATTGTGACACACTATTGTAATTAGAGCATAGTCTCTACATAGATACACCTTTGGCCCTCACTGCTTCTCGACAGCCTCAGGAATTTAGGGAGATTTTCTATGGGTCATATGACTTAGCATCCTTAGGGAAACTCCTTTATAGATTATTGGTGTGGGAAATCACAATGAGGTATGAGAGAATTTCATTACATTATTTTTTATTTTTATATTATATTTAATATATTATTAATCCTTGAGACATGGTTATAATCCTTGATTGGGCCTTCACGAACCCATATTTGGGTAAATGGATGAGTTGTTTAAATTGTAATTTTTGTTCTGCTTTTTCATATTATAGTTTATATCATTTCATTGTTGGGTGACTCACCTAATAAATTGATTAATTAATTATTCATCTTTTCGAGATTTAATTTTATCATTTGCCCAGTGATATAGGAGAAAGTATTATTGTTACATGCATCATATAGAAACCATGAATTCATATGACATGCATATGATGATGCTATAAGGGTTAATTTCACTAATTTTTATTTCTTGATATGCCTATGAATTTTTCTGAGGGCCTTTATTATCATATATCCATGCGCAAATTTGGCAACAGTGGTTATGTGTTTTCATATTTCTATTCAAGAGGTGTTATGAGCCATTGTATATTGGAAGCACTAATTTACTAAATCAAGCCTTTAATTAGATAAATAAATGGATGTTAATAACATTTATAAGGAGTATGCGTCCTAATTAATTAGGATTAACAACTCATTTTAATTTAATATTAGAGTATGGAAATAGGAATATGAAAAATGAATGTGAATATTAACATTTAAAATGAAATGTTTGACCATCCTTATCTCACTAAGTCATGTAAATGAAAGGTAAAGGTGTGATCCTAGAAAATATATATCAAAGGAATAAAATGTTTCCTAGAAATTGATTATTCACGGTCATGTCAAACCTTCAATTACAGGAACCCATCTAACATACTACTTGAGAATATAGGAATACATAGCCATTTAAGTGGGTAGTTGGTGTAATATACATTTTGTAATGAGATCCTTTATTATGATTTACTTCTTTTATTGTTGAAATTTGTCTTCATAAATATTGTTTATAGGTGTTTTCATTGAATATTTATACCAATTATACCACAACAACCTTATATTGTGCACTAGGAGGAAAGTGAAAACCATGCTCAAAACATGGTTGGCCCTTATCCAACAATATAACATCAAAGATTTCTACATGAGGAACCATTTTATTTTCCATAATTATGAATTTATGATCAAGTTCATGACCGTTTCCAATGTCTGATGTAGTCCAGCCATGGTACTCTATGAGGTACACATATGGTGGATGAACTGACTTCTAAGTACCTGAAACAACATCATCCTACTATATCATAGGATGTAGTTCGACAAGTAACTAATAATTTATAGAGGCCGCATATTATATCATTGAGTATTTTGTGACACCCCCAGTGTGGAGATTAATGCATGGTTTGTACATGATCTTTTATTTGACAAAGTGTTGGAGGGATGTGGCTACCCATGCTGGTCACCATTATAACGTGATATGGGCTGATTTGCAGACTACCTTATATGGTATGTTCTATTCTCATATGTTGAGAGCTAAGAGAGATAGAGAGTTCCTGAATATTTCATAGAGATATATGTCTGTTTTAGTGTATTTAGAACATTTAAATAATTTATAATTATTTGAACAACATATAGTCAGTCATGATATTTATCATTATAGACACATCAACGATGGGCTCATGTATACCATTTTTACTCATGTCTATTTCAATAATTTATATACAATATATGATATAGTACATTAGAATCTCATCATATAAAACATCATGAGGGACATCAACAATATCAAAAATAGGTACTAGTGATGAGAAAGCCCAATAATTCTTCTAGTAGTAGGGAGAGATCTCTTAGTGTATATCAAAAGGGTAGTGGTAGTTAGAGAAATAATTTTTTAGCTCGTTGGTGTCACACTGGTGTGGATGATAGTGCAATTTGAAGCCTTATTGTGATAGATACTCTCTGTTTTGTCATTCATGTAGTCGAATGTGGATCATTTCGTAGATTCTATCAGACTATTCCATTAGATTCTATTGGAAGTGGATATGAATTAGTTCCACTCTCAGGTAATGGTTTGTTTATGTTGTGTTATTGTAGGATTTGGATTCGCAATGAGAGGACGGTCTACAAGGAGGATGTTGATACAATATCTTTAATTGAGATAACTAGTTGCACGAGTATAGAAATATCAATATTGTTAGTACAACTGCTATAAAAGGACGTGGATTAGGCCAGATTCATGCATTATATCTGATACCCAAGGATCCAGCTATGTGATTGTCTACTCTATGAGGTATTATTCTAGTATCCTCCACTATAGTATCTTCATTATTTTATACAAGTTCTTGACACTACTTTATCTCATTATAAATCATGGAATTATTTTTGGGGAAATATAGTATCACTATCATGTTATGTCACTAGATATGACATTAAGAGTATGATCAGAGGGAATTTTCTAGTGTAGGGACTATAGACATTAGGTAGGAACTTACTCCCTCATGCGGGTCCTATTTGTTCCCTAGATTAAATATTTTATTTCATTCTTGAGATAAAATAGTCATTTCTATATCAATTCATTGTAGAATTATATCACATATGAATATAGTTTAAATATACAGAGAATATAAGTTATCTAAATAAAGGTAAGTAAGATGTCACAGCTAGGAAAGCAATACCAGTTATGTATGGGCTAGATGGAGTGACCACCTAGATTTCCAATCTCTTTATAAAGTTTCATGGTTATGAAATTAATAAATTCATTCCAGTTGTATACTGTATTAGGGATGTGTTTCATATCTAAATTTTTAGAATAACTCATTAGATAAAGGTATATTTTAAGGTCAATAATAGTTTATAAGATGATATAGTTTCCATTGCACTCTAAATGATATAATCTACTGTGTTCCAAGATCACTAGTTGTAGTTAAAGGACTTATATGCACAGTTTTTTGTAAGGATGATCACATATTTTTGGGGACCACCTTTATATTTTCCAATAATGGAGTATGGGACAATTCATCTATTTGTGGATTATAAATGGATGAAATATCATAAGGTTAGGAACCATTATCCACTGAATCAAAGTGATTATATCTTTGACCAGATCTGTGGATCTAGTGTATCCCCTGTGATTGACATTAGATCAGTTTTTCATTAGGTTTGAGTAATGCTATCATACATACCTTTTGTGTCATTCCATAGAAGGTATATTATGTATTAGTACCACATTATGTAGTCCAGTCTTACAAATACCCCTATTGATTACATGGATTTTAGGAGTAATTTTTTCCACCCCTACATGGATACTTTTTTCATAGCCATTGTGGAAAACATCATGGTGTATTTTCATAGATTTAGTGACCATTCAATGAAACTTTATATTTTTTTGAGTACATTTAGAAAAAACTATTGAATGGAAATCATACTATGTGACACATATGGTTTGACAATGATCACTTATTTTGTCATATTATCTCATTATCGGGAGACTCTGTTGACTTAGAGAAGGTGAGCACTGTTGATTCATGGGAGAAACCCATGAAATTGTTTGATATAAGGATCTTCATGGGTGTTGATGGATACTAAAATAATTTTATACATGAATTATAACTCCAATATTAAATAATTATTAGTCATACAATTAATGTGGGTTATGTTCCATTGGTCAGAAGAGTGAGAGAAATTATTTCAGGAGAAGAATGAGAGGCTTGTCACAGAACCTATTCTAATTCTTCTATTTCCTGGATGAGGCTGTAGCAACTTTTGTGGTGCATCATCAATCAGCCTAGTAGTAATTCAGATGTTTGGGGATGGAATAATATCATACGGATCATCTAAATAGATTCATTTTGAGAGAAATTACACGATGCATCACCTTGATATAGAATCATTTTTAAATGAATTTAGTTTCTAGAGATACTAACTATTGGTTAAGTGAAAATATTGTATATATACCACCAGATCATAAAATAAATCTATTATTAGTGTTATTTGAATATAACATAGTGAATATGGATCGAGTTTCTCTAGTACTTCAATTTTAAGAATTCATATATTACTATTAATGGAAATTTAGAAGTTGATGCACTGAGTTGGAAAACTCAGGCCCATACCGTATGACTGGATAGTGATAAATGGAAATTGATGAACCTAATTTACATGATTATTCAAAATTATTAATATAGTTATGAGTATTAATTCCTTTCATCATTTATAGTTAACACATGCCTCTATTATATGTGTAAGATAAGGAGAATTTAAGATCATTATGGCTTTGTTAACTGTGACATCATTTCAAGAGCTTACCTACCATTGTATTGTTCTATGGGATGAGATTGAATCCTACATATCCATCGATGAGTATAGGTTCCTACAAATACGATAGAGGAGATGATGCGAGACTTCCAGTCTCCTATGAGGGTATTTCATCTGGTGATCTCAAAAATTTACTGAGACATGTGATGCCAATATTGCTGGACAGGGTTGAAATGCTGCATAGTAGGATTTACCACTAGTTGTTACACCTTTCTTCAAGTGGAGACATATCACCATAGGCCATAAGGCTTGTTAAAAAATCATAAATTATGTGAATGTAAATTGGAAGATGAATCTATTGAATTAAATGTGGGATTGTATAGGTCACATTATGGTGGAGATGTTTTATGTTTTTTTTTGACCAACTTCCTAAAGTAGTCCACTTTATTGTTATCTTATAGACATTCTAAGTTGATTATATGGGAATATTGTATGACAATTAGAACATATTACTACCAAGGGTTCCTGGTAATATAGTTTCATATAAGGATTATTGTTAAGATTAATGGTTCTATAAAATGTTTCATATGGATATTGATACACATTTACTTTTGAGAAAAACTGTTATCTATAAAACTGATGGATAGTCAGAAATAAGGACAAAGGTTCAATGGGAAATTCTCAAAAAATATGTTCATTATTTTGGTGGTTCTTGGAAGAAAAATATACCACTCTTAATGTTATCTTATATTAACCAATTTCATATATTAATTAGTATGGATCCATTTGCGACCTTATATGGTAGTTCGTTTCATTCACTCCTATACATGCTAGAGGAAGGTTAGGCATCCCTACTATGTCCTCAACTCATATACGTGTCCCCAAAGATGATTCAACTGACCAAGATGTGTATTTCTATGGCTCGGTATAGACAAAAATAAAATGTCAAGAGCCTTCTATGACCTCTAGAGTTAAATTTTGGGGATCATTTTTTATTGTGGGTATTTCATAAGCTAGTGAATAGATTATTATCAAATAAAGTGAACATTTCAACTCTTTATGTAGGACTGTTTGATATGTAGGACTAGTTTGGGATTGTACAATATTAGTTGTTACTACCATAGAAGTATTATTCCATGAAAAAAGTCTTCCACTTTTCACTGCATCATCATAATCATGACAACTCATCTCATACTTTTGATCCATAAGATGTTAACCATGATTACAATGATTTTATTGAGGAGTATCTTATTTAAACCATTGACCAGATAATGAAGGCTACAAGGGGCATGTATGTGCCTCTGGTACGGGTTTTATGGCAGTATTACCATGTACATGATATGTCATGGGAGCTAAAGGACAATGCACGTGTTCAGGGGATGGAGTTATTTTCATATTTTGTTTCACCGCTAATGAAGGGCAACTCGGAGACGAGTAACATTAAGGGGAGAGATTTTATGGAGCATAATATTTTTCTCAGGTATGGATCCTCTAAATATTTATCTAACCCTTTATTTTGGATCTATTTCATATTCTTAATGTGTCCATGGAGGTCTTAGGAGTGTTTGGGCCATGTTCGAAGCCCAAAAACATCATTTTGGGGGAATATTGCATGGCATATAGTCAGTGTAAGATGTGCTCATATGGGGGAATAGTTAAATCTAATCAGGAATATAATATATCTTTTACGGATGAACCATTTCACAAGGTTGACACTTGGTTTCTCAAACATTGTGGTCAAACCATTCAAAAACCCCTCTTCTTCTCGGTACCCAAGCATGGTTTCCCCAAATTTTGAAAAATTGTGAGGAAAAACAGTGCTAAGGATAAATATTGGGTAATTGTAAAATTTGAATTTAATGATGTAATTAATAAAACAATTCTACTTATATATGATTCCACTAGAAATAACCTCCTTATCCCCCATTATTTCTCCCTCTTCAATCCTAATCAATGGATTGAGAGCTATACTTCTTTTAGTGTCTGAATATGTTTTTGTTTTTCATTTTTTATGTTCAACGATAAGTACTCAATTTTACTCTAATAAATAAAAAAATTAGACACCAATAATATAAAATGATATTCATTTGAGTATAAGGTATGCGTTCTATAACTCACTCATAAATTTCCATTATTTTATAAACTATCGTTCCACCACTTAGATTTCCTCTGTCATCATGAGTTAAATTTATATTATCTTATTATGATCATTATAACCATATTTTGAGCCTCTTAAAGTATATGTAAGGTATTATTGGTGGTTTTATCCACATTGTTTGTCACCTCATGCATAGTGTTATTCCATGGTTTGTTGTGTTCTGACACCATTGAGTCGTCATTTTAATGTGTTTGAGCTTGACCATTATAATGGTAGGTCTTCACATAATAAATGAATATTTAATTATGAATTAGGCAATGGATATTACCATGGGGGGTTAACAATTGACCTCCCTAAGGTATGTTCTTCAATTATATTAATGAATTGTATATGAAAATGTAAATTATATTGTTAATATATGACCTGGTCTTCCTAAATGAAATGAATGATTATTTCATATTGTACTACACTTTTCCACTCACTGGGGAAGGTAGAGGATTGAACCAAGTGAATGTTTCTGACTTATATGGAATTAAAAAGTCATTTCATTCTTAATTTTCATTGTCACAATATTGAATGTAAATGGGTTGAACCATTTGATTTTTTCAATGGAATAATTATATTATGGAATAATTTTTTAAATTAATTAAATTCAATGATCCTAATTTTATGAGGACCTTCACATCATTATTATTTGAGTTTTTCGACTTGAGTTGTCTTTTTGTTACAAAGGGATTGCCTTGGAACTCATGGAATCCATTTTGATTAAAGGATGCTAGTTTCCTTGGTTGATACCCACCTTGAAACCAAATACATTTCAACCAATGGATGAATGGTGTGAAAATATTGAATAATTTATATATCATTTTAATATTCCTCGGATTCACACATTGGATCCATCATGGAGTATATGGAAATGAGGTTCCTTGGTTAAATACAAGGGCCTATCATTAGATTATCTTATTTTTATATATGAACTATTTCAAAAAATTATGGTTATATTACATGGATATTATGTGATAGATAATGTCAGTAGTGTCCTAATGAGAATTGTTTAACACCCTATTCGAGAAACTGTTTGGTACATGGGAATACACTATGTATGCAGGTGATGTCAAAGGGATGCATAAGGCTTCAGAGACATGATTTTTTACTATTAGATCCACCATTTGATTCATTACCTATTTACGATTCTTATGAAAAATAAATAAATTGGCTGATGAATTGATTTTTTGATTTTTCATGTTGCATAATGGGTTAATTTACTTTGGGAATTGGGAGTTTTTTTATAACATGTTGTCTCTTCATTCTTCATTATAATAGAAAAATGTAGAGTTATACATGAACATCATGTAGGGTTCATTCCTTTTGAATTTTCCTTGATATTTTGTCCATATATTCTTCATTCATCATGATTTTTCTTCATTTTTCATGTTTCTAAACATACACCAAGAACTGATTCATAGTGACCACATTTCATGGCACAACATTTTATTTTTTTAGATCTACGATCAGAATGATGTGATGATGGCGTGATGATGGAAGCGACAATAGAATAAATAATATAGATACTGAATTTTTGTGTTCTTCAGTGGAAAATGTAGAAAATTATTAAATATTGTTTTCAATGTAGATTTATGGATTGATTTTAGTGATTCAATATTGGTAATACATGTCAAAAAAAACTATTTTATTCTGGCATGAGGTGTGTCTATAAAAGAGGTCGAAGTAGAGGAAAAGTTGTGGGTAATCCAAATATTTATTTCTATAACATCCCCTAACAGAAAGTGTGTAATTAATGATTAGATTACACGTGGGGACCGCTTAGTGGGTGATAGGGTATCAAGAGATATATAAGTATCTCACAATGTGTGACAATATCACATGTTGTGTGACACATTCTCATGTAGCTCAGCGTGTTCTCTAGAGTCTATATCAACATGGGATTCAATGTATGATGTACTCCAACAAGGACATGGGTAGCCTAGATGTACATTATCTAATCTATGTGATGGTAAATAATTAGTGGTTCATATGTGGTTTCCCACTATTTACTATTAAATAGACATATAAATAGTTCATTTACATGGGTTGGACTCGACGTAGATAGAACATTGAATCTAACTATACTATAAGCTATATACTCCTCATAATATGGATTGGATCCATTGACCTCTATATCTTGACCATGTTTCAATACTATGTGGTACCAATATCTATTCCATGAGGTCAGTATAATATCTTCTACTATATATATTTTGGTGATCTCTTCAATATGAATAATTTAATAGAGTCGTTAAAATCCTTCTATGTGGCCAAGATTGAGATTATCTACCGTAATTTATCCTATGGGTTTTATCATGGATTCATAATTTCGAACGCAATATGAGAACTAATCCTCAACATATAGGTTTATTCCAAATTGTGTTTTGGTATCCCCCATGGGATTGGGTGTGAGTGTAATTTCTATATCACGTGTGTTAAGACATATAATATCTACAAACAATGACAAGATCCAACTAGAACATCCTGTCAGATAAATAAAATCACATAAATTTGGTTGAAGGAGTGTGATATCCAAGAAGCGTTCTATGTAGAACATTTTGACCTTGAATCATATTTTGGTATTACAATTATGATTTTACCTTGTTAATCTGTGTATTTTTTAATTATACAATTATATTAATGCAAGTTTCATTGTATGGAAATAACTATATGTAGATGAATCTTATTTCCTTATTATATGCTATGGGGTTTTGGGTGTCCACCTCGAATCTTTTATACTCACCAATTCACGTTCCATTCCAATACAAGTCATATATAGTAAATTTGATCAACCATTTCGTATATTCATTGATAAAATATGACCATATGGTGATTAGAGAGATTGTATCGAATAAGTTGTGTTCCTCTGGTATCTTGAAAACATTATATCATTAAATTCATGATGGTATGGTTGTAATATTAATTTTGATCTGTTTATATTTAGATCAATTAAAATTCCAATACATCATATCATACTATGGTTGTGGGATTTATAATTATAAATTTATATTTGTTTAGTTATTTTATAATTTATGTATTTTATGGGATTTTAGATGTGTTCATGTATATGTGTTCATAGTCTAATGTATCCAATGGTACTAATATTCCTACTCAAAATGACTCACCAATCCTATACTTTTTGATGTGGGCTTGTGGGTTCACAACACGGACCCTATTCAGAATTGTTTTGTCATTATCATCCACTATTGAGGTTTATGTTTTTTAGTTCATTCTTGGTCCAAATACTATATTATATATAAATATTTGTTTATGTGTATCATATAACCTCTTTAATTATTATATGTTATGTTTCTAGAGAAAACATATAAAGGAATTATGATCTTATAGAATGCCTATATCACTTCATCAATAGATATTTTTATGAATGAGAATTATTTGAATCTTATGATTATTCATCAACTTCAATTCAATGATATTTTTTTAATGGTTTGGAACACAAAATATAACTCCAATATCAAATTCAAATGAAGGGATAAAACATTTGATATTTCAATTCAAAATTCTATCATTTATCTATGTGACAATGAACCAGAACACCAAATGTAAAGTACAAAAATATATGTGTTTGTGTAAATTTTATTTACAAATAGTTCTTTTAAATTTTTGTGGTGAAATTGAAAATTTAATATATAAATATATTTTAGGAATACAATAATTTTTATCATGAAAATATTCCAAGTCTTACCCAGATTCTTGATGATTAGTTCTCACTAGAACTCAAACCTGGTTCAAAATCAATTTCAATGTATCCTTATATAATATACCCAAATATGTTGTATGAATTTAATAAGAAAGAATAAATGAATCTATAAATGTGATTCACTTTCCTAGGTGCAACAGTATGGTGTGAACCTATTAATTTTTATGAAGAAATATGTGAAATACATAGGTTAACTAATTATCATCAAAATACATGAAAGATATCATGAAAATGTATACATTACCCTATAATGATAACATGTTTGATCAGATTTGTTGTTCTCAATACCATTCAATATTGAAATTCATTCGTGATATTAATAATTGAGGGTATTATAATAGGTTACACTAATAAAATCTATTAATACAAAAAAAAATCAATATGAATTTCTAGAAATAATATTTGGACTTAACAATGACCCATATATCATCATTTATCTATTGAATATATTCAATATTGATTACCTTGATCAGTTTTTAATTACCTTTATTAATTATATTTAGACACAATTCCGAAGAACAGAATTTAATGAATAAACATTCTGGACTATTTAGAAATCATGGATGAAGGATAAATGAATTTATAAATATACCATTTTTGAATACATGATTGATACTGTCATTATTAGGTGATCTAATATCATGTGATGGTTTATTGATCGATCCATCAATGATTTTTTCTTCCTGTCATAACCCGCCTTCACCAAAAGGAGGGAAGGGTCAGCAGATTTCCAGGACCTTCCATATTCAAGTTGAAGGAGGGATAATGACCCCTGAAACCCACCTTCAATAGGTCCCGGAGTGGCGACTAGCACCAAGGGTGTATAATCACTCACTAAATGGAAGGCATTACCCTTTTTCTTTTTAATAGGATCGGGAGATAAGCTAGTGAATCCCACTACACCAAGACTAAAAGTGAAAGTAAAATAGAAAAAACCATTCCCACATGCATGGACCAAAAGTAAATACCACGAGGTATAAAGTGACTACAAAGATAAAGTACCAAAGAAGAAAAAACAGCAACTGCATCTTTCCCAAAGGTCCTCCGCTAGTATGGTCTTGTGTGATCCCAGAAGTCCTCCTGGAAACCTAGAAGCAGTTTTATACGTACTGTGAGCATACATGTATACTCAGTATGGAAAACCAAAGACTCTCGTGCACAATTGGGGGACGTACTAAAGTCCAGTGAGAACAAGAGTAAACAAAACACCTAACAAGGTAAACTATCCACCCAAGCCTCACCAAGGCACACTCACCAAATAACACAAGACATTAATATATAGTAATAGCACATCGATTGTTTGGGTACCCCGCGCCACTTTCCCCCTGGTTATTGAAGAAATCTTATTCATCGAACAAATCATGCCATTCTCACCGCAGTCCCACTACCACACCCTGCCCGCACACACCGGGGTCATAACCCCAGGCAGTCCCACTGCCGAATCCCACCCGTAAACACCTGGGCCACAACTATCACACATAACCATGCCTAAAAACACCTAGGAAAGAACAACCAGCACCACGCCCTAAGACACCTGGGCTAGAAGATCCACTACCACGCCCGCGGACACCTGGGCCTCATCCTGAAGATACCTGGGAAATCCACCTTCCCACACACACCTGGGACATAACCAACACACTACCCCGCCTAAAGGATCTTGGGATAATAATGTTCATCGGGCCATCACAGCCTGCCTGAAGTTACATGGGATATTTGGGAAAGGGAAAAGAAAAGGAGCTAATAACCAGCCACTAATAGTAGTGTTGGGAAAACCACCCTCCCCCATGAAATGGGGGTGTTCGACACTAAGTGCTCAACTTGGGTGGGGCGAGAATAAGAAACAAAAAACTACAAGTATATGTTTAGGTAACAAGCACTCACCCAATGTTTAGGTTTTTCATCATCCTCACTAAAAAACACAAACACTACTACATCCAAGTCACAACTCACATCAAACCAAATCCCATTTGTCCCATCCTGGTTTACATGATCAGTAATAATGCTTAAATACGTTTTTGCACCTACTTGGGAAACTAGTAAACATAAGCATAAGTCATGGGAAAGAAAGCAGTCAAGCATCAACAATAACACCCACACCCGGTTCTCTTGTAAGGCCAACAAAACCACAGAAAACCCCAAGATGCAGCCCCAAGTCCAATATCCAAGAGACAAGAACGTTTTTCAACAACAGAGGGTTCCACCCCAATTTGTGATATAACAGAGGATCCCATCCTCAATTCACAACCACCTAGAGTATAATAATAGGGGATCCCATTTCCACCCACATCACCCAGAAAACGGCCCGTGAGTGAAGAGAAAAGGGAAACCCACTACCATCAACACAAAGTAGGCCCATGCCAATATTTTCAGATTTATAAGATTTAACGCACTCCATGATTTTCAAATTCGATGTACTTTAACCGGGGTTATCATAGAAAGGTGTTGATCCTAGTGGTTTCAATTTTTTTAGCCGAATATAAGTAATTAGCTGATTTACTTCTCATAGCAACGGTCCACAACCACAAAAACAATACATTTAACATCACCAGATAAAAGGTTTTTCTAGTACAAAGAGAAATACCACCAATGACCGTGATTTTCCGAAGGCGAAAGCCCGCACAATTCAGAAATCATATAAATTATGGAAGATCATAAATCAAGGCAGTATCATTGATCACAGCCCCCCCCCCCCCCTTCATTATTAAGTGTCCATTCATTATCTTCATTAAGGTTTGGGTTTATCTAATACTACAGAATCAAAAGCATGCCCACCACGCATGATACACAAAATGAAAGACGAAGGAGAAATTCCCTACTAGTTATCAATGATCGACGCTAATCTCGGGCGTGGAACTTCACGGATAGCGATGCATCTCGTCCGAACGAAAAGCTTCTCATATTAATGAAGGGTACTCCTAGCATTCGGTGATCGAGAAATGTATCCTAGGGAGAACCCTTTTAGTTTATAAAGGTCGGGGATGGTTGAGTTAAGAATGAAAAACTACGTAAGGAGCGGGTTCATGGGTTGACCACGCAGTTGAGACACCCCACACGTCATTAATGGGTCCCCGTGGTTTAAATCGACGCACCCAGTAGGTTAACTCGATAATATTTAATTAAAAGACATTTATGGGCGTTACTAGGCTCAAAACAAGCTTAAAGGGGTCTAAATAGGGTTTGATACCCAATTTGCGCAAAAGGGAGGCGCTATTGGAAAAAACCCGCAGGGGTAGGATGGAGCTACTGATAGCTGAGAGTTACTGGTGGCTAACAGCTTTCGGTAGCCGAGCTACCGGTAGGCCGAGCCACCGGTATGCTGTGGCAACCGGTAGATGAAGCTACCGGTAGATAGAGCTACCGGTAGGTTTCGGCTACTGGTAGACCAAGCTACCGGTATACAGAGCTACCCGTAGGTTGCGGCCACTGGTGGACCGAGCTACCAGTAGACAGATCTACCGGTAGGATGTGGCCACCAGTAGATCGACCTACCGGTAGGTCTGCTACTGGAAGGATAAGCCCACCGGTAGGACTACCGTTAGAGGTCAAACTTCACCGAGATTCCCAGGCTACCCAGAAAACCCAACATCAGAAAATCACAAAGTAATGGACCCCAAAACCCGGGACATTACATTATATACTTCTCAATCTATTCTCTCCCTCGAGAATATAAGAGAAAACCTAAAAGGAAAAGAGTGGGGTCTGAACGACCACCCTCTAATGACACTTCTTTGCGGAAAACCCCTCCGTTCAAAAGCTGGATCAGAACCCCCCTACATCCAACAACACTAACACTATCCAACGCATGAGTTAGGGAGTCCCCTCCTACATGTCAGGATATTATCCGCTTTGGGCGGTACTGTCTCGCCCGTACGGGTTCAATCGTATCCACATTAATTCGTCCTGATTAGCAGTCAGGTTCCCCATCACACAGATTTGTGCACAGACACACAGAACAGGGAATAAAGCACAAGAATTGCATATATATGTTAAAGCACAAAGTACAATACCATAAGGATCAGAATAGAATATAAAGTAAAAAAAGTTCTGGGTACTGAATGCGTAACTGGGCCTCCCTCTCCCATGTTCTCTCTTCGATCCCACCATATCTCCACAACACACAAACCAAGGGGATGGTTCATCCATGAAGCACTCTCTCCTTACAATCCTCGATCCCGATTGGTCGTTCTATGAAGGTCGCATCATCTTCAAAATCTAACTCTCCCCAATCATTGACGTGGGAGTCGTCGTGTAGATATCGACGAATCTGGGACACATGGAATACATTGTGTATCTTCAGTAGTGGCGGTGGTAGCACTAGCTGATAAGCCACTTCACCGACCCGCCGCAGCACTTCGAATTGTCCGATGAACATGGGAGAAAGCTTACCCCCCTAGCCGAACCTCTGTTGTACCTGCCATGGGGAGACCTTCAAGAACATGTGGTCTCCAACCTCAAACTCCAAGTGCTTCCTCCTGGTATCAGCATACGACTTCTACTGGTCCTGAGCCACATTCATCCTCTCTCGTATAAGGTGAACCTTCTCTATCATGCTCTACACCACCTCCGGGCCAAGAACACCTGCTCCACCAACCTCAGTCCAACACACCGGTGAGCGACATGGCCTTCCATATAATTCTTCGAACAAAGCCATGCCAATGGTAGAGTGATGGCTATTATTGTAGGTGAACTCTACTGGAGGCAAGTGACGCACCCATGATCCCCCAATGTCCAGAATGCATGCCCGTAGCATATCCTCCAACGTCTGGATGGTGCGATCTGTCTTCCCATCTGTCTGGGGGGTGGAAAGCAGTGTTAAGGTGTAGCTGGGTGCCAAAAGCATGCTGAAAACCCCTCCAGACTCGTGAGGTAAAATGTACATCCCTGTCCGAGACTATTGAACTCGGGACTCCATGCAACCACACTACCTCATCAACATACATTTGTTCCAGAGAGTCCACTGCACTCGACTCCTTAATCGCACGGAAGTGAGATAACATTGTCAACCATTCAACTACTACCCAGATGGCATCGCATCCCCATTGAACCTTCGGTAGTCCTGTGACGAAATCCATCGATATGTCCCCCCGTTTCCACTCGGGGACATCCAGAGACTACAATAGGACACCTGGAACACAGTGTTCAGCCTTCAACTGCTGACACACTAGGCACTTGGCTACAAACTCTTCCACTGCTCGCATTACTCTGGGCCACCAGAAAGGACTCCTCAGGCCCTGGTACATCTTGTAAACTCTTGGGTGTACCGATATGTGTGAGTTGTGGAACTCACTGAGAACCTTTCCACGCATCGCCTCTGGGACAAACAACTTCCCTTGGAAAAATATCTGGTGTTGACCATCCTCCGTCCATCCTTCTAGAGCATTGCTCTAGTCAACTCGTTCATGCATCACTTCGCACTATAGGTCTCCCCACTGAGACTCCTCCACTTGCTGAAATAGAGACGTCTACACTGTCATCTGATATAGTCAACCTCTACCACTATCCATCCTCGTATCCAGGTGAAAGGTATCCAACTCCTCCATCGCCTTCCAGGTGTCTGCCAACTCTTGGACAACATCCTTCTGCATCCTCCTGCTCAAGGCATCGACCACTACATTCCCCTTCCCTAATATGTAGGAAAAGTCGAAGTCATAATCCGGGAGGATCTCCATCCACCTCCGCGAACGCAAGATTAGGTCCCACTGGGAGATGATATACTTCAATATTTTGTGATCTGTGATGACCACAAAGCGTTCCCCAATGAGGTAATTCCTCCATAAAATTAGCACAAAAATGACCGCTATAAGCTCTAGGTCGTGGGTGACATAATTACGCTCATGAGGGATTAGCTGCCTAGACCAATAAGAGATCATTCCTTGCTGCTGCATAAACACACATCCAAGGCCTTTCCCAGAAGCATCACAGAACACCTCATACGCCACCCCTTCTTATGGTAGCCTCAGCAATGGGGTACTATCCAACTTCCCCTTCAGATATCTGAAGGCAGCCTTGCGCTGCTCACTCCACACAAAAACCTGATCCTTCTTGGTCAAGGCTGTCAAAGGGGCTGCAACTCAGGAGAAGTTGGGTACGAACCTCCGATAGTAACCTGCCTTCCTGAGAAAAATTGTGATCCTCTGCCACATTCTTGGGTGCTTCCCAAGAAACAACTGCCTCAAACATTGTTGGGTCCACCGCTACTCCTTGCTTGGACACTACGTGCCCAAAGAAGTGCACTTCTCACGTCCAGAACTTGAATTTCGACAACTTACCCAAGAGCTGGTGTTGTTGGAGGACCTCCAAAACCATCCTCAGGTGCTCCACGTGATCCTCCTCTGATATTTAATAGATCAGGATATCGTCGATGAACATGACTACGAACCGATCCAGGTACTCCCAGAAGATGGAGTTCATATGCCCCATGAACACAGTCGGGGCGTTCGTAACACCGAAAGGCATGACTAGGAACTCGAAGTGTATATACCTGCACCAGAAGGCCGTCTTGGGGATGTCGCACTACTTCCCTCTCAACTGGTAACACCCAGACCACAGGATGATCTTCGAGAACCCCCTTTCCCCATTCAGCTGGTCAAAAAGGTCGTCTATCCTTGGAAGAGGGTAGTAATTTTTGTTCGTTACCCAATTCAGACTCATATAGTCTATAAACAACCTGAGACCACCATATGCCTTCTTTAAGAACAAGATTGTTGCACCCCACATTGACGCACATGGTCGAACATAACCCCTCTTAATCAGATCTTCAATCTGAATCTGCAACTCCCATAACTATGAAGGTTCCATCTTGTAAGGAGCCATCAAAATCGGATGAGTACTAGGTTGCAGGTCTATCCCGAACTCGATATCACGTCGAGGGGGTAGATTCGTCACCTCCTAAGGGAAGACGTCCATAAAATCGCTAATGATTACTGGCACCTCCACCATCTCAGTATCCAATAACTCCACTGACAGCTCGGCTAACAAGGATAGGATGGGTTCCTCTCGCCTGCTGCCCTTCTGACTGCTCCGCTCGCCGGTGAAAGTAACACGTCGGCCACCCAAGTCTAAGAACACAACCCTTCCTCAGAAGTAGTCGATGATGACACACATAGAGAATAGCCAGTCGATGCCTATGATGACATCGTATGGTTGTATCTATAGCAGAAGAAGATCTATGACCGACTGATGTGGCCCTATCATCAGTCTGCATCCTCGACAGACATATAACAAGTCAGCCTGACCTCCAACTGGTGTGCTCAGCACCAAGGGAACTGGAAGTCTCTCAGCATCTATTCCCAAAGAACTATCTAGACTGGGTGCAAAAAAGGAGTGTGAATCTCCTGTATCGAACAAGGAATAAAAAAGTGTTCTAAACAAACTGATCGTACCTCGAACGATCTCCTGTCCCGCTAGAACTGCTGCCTCTGCGGCATGAAACTGCCCACGCCCAGCTCCTCTGCCTCTCTGTTGTCATCCACCTCCCTAACCACGCCCTGGTCGAGGTCCTTGAGGAGCGCCCAGAGGTTGGCCTCCACCTGCATTATCGGCCCCTAGAGGAGCGGGAGCTCGCTGACCCTGCTGTTGCTGCTAAAAGGGCCCAGCTGGAAGCTGCTGTTGAGGCGGCTGCGGGGCCTACTCCCTGCTAGTCAGAACTTGAAGGGTCCTAACACTGGATGTCTGGTGTTGACCACCTTCCCCTTCGATGGTCCCACTGAGATACCCTCTCGTGACACACCTCCCTGAGTGTGCATCCTTTCCACCACATCGGCCTTCTTCTGGACCTCCATGTACATCGGCAGGGTAAAGGGGGTAACAACATACTGGAGGGAGGGTCAGAGCACATCCGCTAAACATCTCGCTCGAGACTCCTCATCCGGAAAGAGGTCTGAAGCAAAATGTAGCAGGTCCTTGAACATGATTCCCATCTCCCTTACTGACATACTACCATGCTGGAGGGAGAGTAACTCCTGCCTCCTCTCCACCTTCATTGTAGAAGAGAGGACTTCTTCCCGGAACTCCTTCTCTAAATAAGCCAATACCACTTCAGCCTCTCTCCTTTCCCTTAGTTAAAGCATCCACCACTAACGTGCTACTCCCCGCATCTGGCTGACGGCCAGAGGAACCTAGTACTCTGTCGGAGCCCAGATCAAGCCGAAGGCTATCACTTGATCATCTTTCCATACCCCCGTCTTCATGTCAGAGGTGATTCCCTCATACTTCTCAAGGGTCTATAACTGGAAAGACTGAAGTGTATTCTACCACTGGTCGTCCTCCTCCTCTCGATCAGATCTCTGCCTATCGGCCAAGGTAGTCTCCGGGGCCTCAATCACCCGCACCAAACGTGGTCGTCTCCCAGTTTCCATATCTCCAAGGTTAACAAAGAATTCCTAAGCCCAAGTAGTGAAAAATATTGTTCTTAAAATTTCATAAACATCTTATTTATTTCAATTTTCCAAAACACCCCAAAAACACGAGAACACAAGTCATTATGATGCATGTACATTTCCTAGGGTCTCTCTACCCTGCAATCAGCGTGGCCTTACTTGGTCGTTTAGTAGGTCCATAATCCTTGTATCGGATCACAGGGGGTCCTAAAATCCCGCGTCCTAGCCAGTCTTCCCTGTCTTAATTCACTCACTAAGGTCACCCAACACTATTGCCCTACCATCCCATGCAATCCTCACTGTTCCTAACTCCAGACTTCATCCTATCTCTCAACCATACCTTTGATACAATTTTGTCATGTCCCGCCTTCACCAAAAGGAGGGAAGGGTTAGTAGATTGCCAGACACTTCTTTCTTCAAGTAGAAGGAGGGATAATGACCTCGAAACCCACCTTCAATAGGTCCTGGAGTGGTGACAAGCACCAAGGGTGTAGAATCACACAATAAATTGAAGGCATTACCCTTTTTCTTTTTAATAGGATCGGGAGATAAGATAGTATATGACACAAAACCAAGACTAAAAGTGAATGTAAAACCAAAACAACCATTCCCACATGCATGTACCAAAAGTAAATACCACAAGGTACAAAGTGACTACAAAGGTAAAGTAACAAATAAGGAAAAACAGAAACAGCAACTGTCCCAAAGGTACTGCGCTAGTATGGTCCTGTGTGATCCCCGAAGTCCCCCTAGAAACCTGGAAGCTGTTTTATACATAGGGTGAGCATACAAGTATACTCAAAAGGGAAAACCAACGACTCTAATGCACAAGTGTTGGGACGTACTAAAGTCCCATGAGAAAAAGAGTAAACCAAACAACTACAAATGTTAACTATCCACCCAAGCCTCACCAAGGCACACTCACCAAATAATTCAAGAAATTAATATATAGTAATAGGACATCGATTGATTGGGTACCCCGCGCCACATTCCCACTAGTTATTGAAGACATCCTACGCATCGAACCAATCCCGCAATTCTCACTACAGTCCCACTACCACACCCCGCCCACACACACCTTGGCCATAACCGCACGTAGTCCCACTGCCAAATCTCGCCTGCAAACACCTGGGCCACAACTATCACATGTACCCACGCCTGCAAACACCTAGGACAGAACAACCACCACCACGCCCAACGACACCTGGGATAGAAGATCCACTTCCACGCCCGAAGACACCCAAGCCTCATCCCGATGATACTTGGGAAAACCACCTGCCCGCACACACCTGGGTCGTAACCACCACACTACCCCGCCCGAAGGTTCATGGGATAATAATGGAATTCAGCCCATCATAGCATGCCCGAAGATACTTGGGCTATCCGGGAAAGGGAGAAGAAAAGGAGCTAATAACCAGCCACTAAAAGTAGTGTTAGGAAAAACACCCACCCCCATGAAATGGGGGTGTTCGACACTATGTTCTCAACTTGGGTGGGATGCGAATAAGAAAAAAAAACTACAAGTATATGTATAGGTAACAAGAACTCACCCAAAGATTAGGTTTTTCTTCAGCCCGCCTAAAAAACACAAATAGAACTACGTCCAAGCCACAACTCATGTAAAACCAAAACCCATTTGTCCAATCTTGGTTTACATGTTCAGTAATAATGCTTAAATAAGTTTCTGCACCTACTTGGGAAACTATTAATCATAAGCACATGTCAAGGGAAAGAATTAGTCAAGCGTCAACCATAACACCCACACCCAGTTCTCTTGTAAATCCACCACAACCAAAGAAAACCCCAAGATCCATCCCCGTGTCTAATATCCAGGATCAAAGAAGGTTTTTCAACAACAGAGGGTTCCACCCCAATTAGTGATATAACAGAGGATCCCATCCTCAATTAGCTACCACTGAGAGTATAATAATAGGATATCCCATCCCCACCCACATCACCCAGCAAAAGGCCTGTGAGTGAAAATAACAGGGAAACCCACTACCAACAACACATAGTAGGCCCATATCGGTATTTTCAGAATTATAAGATTTAACACATTCAATGATTTTCAAATTCATTGTACATTTACCGGGGTTATCACAGAAAGGAGTTGATCCTGGTGTATTCAATTTGTTTAGCCGAATATAAGTAATTAACCGATTTAATTCTCACAGTAAGGGTTCACATCCACAAAAACAATCCATTTAACATCACCATAGGCAAGGGATGGTTAGTACACAGAGAAATACCACCAACGACCATGATTTTCAAAAGGCATAAGCCCGCATAATTCAGAAATCATAAAAATTATGGAAGTTCATAAATCAAGGCAGCATCATCGATCACAGCCCCCCCCCCTTCATTATTAGGAGTCCATTAATTATCTTCATTAAGGTTCAGGTTTATCAAATTATACAGAATCAAAAGCATGCCCACCCAACATGATACAAAAAAAGAGAGACGAAGGAGAAATTCCCTAATTGTTATCAATGATCAACACTAAGCTCGTGCGTGGAACTTCACAGATAGTGATGCGGCTCGTCTGAAAAAAAAGCTGCTCATCTGAACAAAGGGTACTCCTAGCACTGGGTGATCGAGAAAAGAATCATAGGGAGAACCATTTTTGTTTATAATGGTCGGGACGGTTGAGATAAGAACGCCAAACCACTTAAGGAGCGGGGTCCTAGGTTGACCACGCAGTTGAGACACCCCACACGTCATTAATGGGTCCCCGTGGTTTAAATCAATGCACACAACAGGTTAACTCATTAAATATATAATTAAACGACATTTATGGGCGTTACTAGGCTTAAAAACAAACTTAAAGGGGTCAAAATAGGGTTTGAATCCCAATTTGCGCAAAAGGGAGGCGCTACTTGAAAAAACCAGTGGGGGTAGGCTTGAGCCACCGGTAGCTGAGAGCTACCGGTAGGCCGAGCTACCGGTAGGTAGCGGCTACTGGTAGACTGAGATACCGGTAGATAGAGATACCGGTAGGCTGCGGCTACCGGTAGACCGAGCTACCCGTAGACAAAGCTACCGGTAGGCCGCGACCACCGGTAGACCGAGCTACCGGTAGACAGAGCTACCGGTAGGTTGCGGCCACCGGTAAACGGAGCTATCGGTAGGTCTGCAACCGGTAGGCTAAGGCCACCGGTAGGCCTACCGTTAGAGGTAAAACTTTACTAATATTCTCAGGCTACCCAGAACACCCAACATCAGAGTTTCATAAATTAATGAACCCCAAAACTCAGGCCATTACATTTCAAATGTCCTAGTCGAACCACATTGTCCAATATATTTAAATGTCTTGGTTTGAAATGAAAATATAGTTTTTAGCAATTTAATAGGTTTTTATAGTATATTATACATACTAAATCATAAGGGGCCATGTGAATATATACTAATATGTTTATTTAAATAATCATTTATTTGAAATGAAGGTTCATCAACTCACCTATGCAGACCCAAACTTGGAGTTGCGAAGTGGTTTTTATCAATATTAATTAATAAATGAATGTATTAGGATGTGTTCTAATGCATATTTTAATGGGAATTTATTAAATATTTTATTATTGAAAAATCCTAATAAAAATTACACTACTCTGTGATGTGTTGTTATTTTCCAAAATTTTTGAATCCTATATTTTGGGGAAGTTTCACTGTGTTGAATGATTTGATATATACAAATTCATGAATCATACTATATGCATTGATGTAGAATTATAAAAAAAATATATAATAAATGATATAGTTTGATTTGATTCATGATTATTACCACTTTATACATTACCACCTTGGGATTGAGAACAATGTGGAGATTCTCTCAATGAAGGAGAACATGATTGAATGTTTTTTAGGAGGATCAAAATAGATAATATATTAATGTGTCTGTATAATATGGGTACATGAATCATGAGGAAAGATAATAAATCATATATTACATAGATGGAAATTTAACCATTAATCCATGAAGGAGTTATTATTGAATAGAAGGGTGACACAAATATATATGACAATGGAAGAAGTTTTCTTGGAATTTAACCTTTATTATTATAGAATGACAAGGTATATGAACACAATATAAGGACCATAAATTATAGATAGAGAAATTTTTTTAAAAAATTAATATCACATTACATAATTGTCTATATATTTTGGATATATAATGATGAATAGAGATATGAATGAGTATTCCAACTGAACAACATAACGAGTGATTTTTCATAGTATATATATATCCATTCATGTTGTGTCATAAATTGAAGGATGATAGATTTATGTATAAATAATTGTAATAAAAAAATATTGTATAATAGGAATGATAAAACATGTCAAATGATTTCATCTTTTTAATCCCCAATACATTGAAATTCCAAATTTATATTTTGGTTTTAGATGATCACCATACAAAATCATAAAAATTTATTCCCATTAATGGATATTTATATTTCCATCATCATTGAATGAAATAAATTATGTATATGATAATAATTAAATAATTTTATATTCATTCATATCTGATATAGATCATAGTTAAAACATTGATTTTTGGTGAAGACATTAACGTTCTCAATATATATATTTATGTATTAGTTTGTCTTGTAATCCTAAAATATGTTGATTTTATTGGAGAAGGATTATTACCCATATGAGATTATGATATAATGTTCAATGTATTTTATAATTTTTAGGATCAACACATACCATAAGAGGAAGTTTCATACACTAAATGTTTTTACATGAGAATTCAAATTTTTTCTTATGAATCCTTCTCTATCTAGAAATGAAAACACTAAAATTTTTGGACAATGATTGATAATGAACAAAATATATACCTGATTTATCTATATAAATTGATGTTTGGTAAGATCCATTAAAAAACAAGGAAACATAGAGTCTATATAAAAGTTATGTTAATAATAATCACTAAAATTTGTGGTGTAAATTATTAAAATGTGGTTTTTTGGATATTACTATTGATGATTGAAGGGAATGGTGGTCCCATAATATATAGAGAAGTTTTATATTCTTAGTCAAATGAGGACGTTTTCTCTCACTGGCCACTTCTATAATATCTTTTTATAGCACAAAATGTGTTATATTTATCTCTACTAAGGAAATCCATACATGAGACTCGTTATATAATGAACTCAATGGTTTTAGAATGATATCATGATATCTATTATGTGAAAACTTGTGGATAATATTTATCAAATAGAGAACATGGTGTCAAAAACATCCACTCTCCTTGTTAATGTTATTTTGTGAAACTATAAATCAATGTTAAAATCATTGGAAGATGAGGATCTGACGTGTGATAAATATGCTTAATACATTTTATGTGTGGGGTTTAATTTCTAGAAATAATTTCTCACACATGGATAGAATGTGATACCCCAAAAATTTAGTATATATTTCTCATTAAATAAATTTAATTTCAATGATAACTTGATATATATTGAATAATATGATTAAATGATCCTCGATACATTATTAAACTATTAATAATATACAATTTGGAGGTTATAGACATGATTTTTGATTTAAATTTATGAAAAATAATAATTATATTTTGAATATTATTTTTTTCACATGTTGAAAACCAATTACATTTTTATCAATTTGTGACAAATGAAAAGACAAGTACTTGTATATGGAAATTTATTACTTTATAAAAAAAATTCTATCCAGGCATCGTTTTTTATCATTATAAATAAATAAATTAAATATATATGAATTATTTTTATGAACATTTAGGATAATATATTTTTAAAATATGCTATGTTTTATCTTCTGGATTCTACTATATAGAGAATGAAAATAAAAATATATATTCATATAAATTAATTCTATTAAACATGGGTTTCATTAACATCATCAACATAGTACGATTTAAAGTACATAAAATTATATAAAATGAATCTAATAAAAGGTATTTGAAATTTATTAAAATAATAATTAATGTAATATAACATGATTAACATAATTTTGGTCCTAATAAATAGTAAAGCTATTTAAAAAAATTAATGAGGTTATGGTTAAAATGGGTTTACTCTAGGTGGGGGATATACTAAGGTATATGTTTTAAAAATTCCTCATTCAAATTTAAATATAGTTAAACTATATTTTATAGACCATTTCTAATCCAACCATTGTGACTTAGTACAGTTAGTGGAACTTACCTACGAAAGGGATCTTTTCATTATTAAATCTTATAATATATTCCATTTGTGTATATCCCATCACTTATAAAAGGTAACCTATTATTGCACATTATTATCATTATTCCATCCCTATAAATAATAAAATACCTTATAAAAAGACTTACATTGTTCCATCCATTCTATCTTGACAACGTCTGATTACCGAGGACTATCCTATGATGGATTAAGCTATGTAAGTTAAATTCTTCCAATGAAGATGTGATCATCATACATGACCCATTGAATATTTAATTTCATATATAATTACTCTATATATGTTTTTATATATTAATATAATGAATTAATTATAACCAATAAATTCATATATTATTACTATTATGTTCTAGAAATAATACACATATTTTCAACCAAATTACAAATAAATATATATCAAATGTGTATATGTGGACTTTTTCCTCTACATGGTTATATTAATATTTTAACAAAACAATTAATTTATATATTTTAATAATGTTTTATTTAATTTTTATATATTATATTTATGAAATAACTTTGATTCTTCCATTTTTATATTAGATCTACCTCCTTACATTCATATTAGTTGAGAAATTATTTCATAAACTGTGATTATGTGTGAACCACAACATCTACAAAGTAATGTGTTTAATTATTCATTTTAAAATCATAATGATAGTAATATGTATAGATTTAATTAATATTTATTATATTAATATTTAAAAATTGATTATATATATGTGATGTAATATTTAAAATTTTTCATTCCAATTATAAATATGTGAAAACATCATGCATGTATAAATCATTAGAACTTTCTACATGAAGTTAAAAATTTTATTTTCATCTAACACATTATTAAAATAGTTATTAAATTGTATATAATGAATAAATACAAAAATAAAACATTTTTTATTATTTTGGAGGTGATGAAATAATGACCATGGTATATTCACATGAGTAGTATAACAGAATCAATCATGGAAAACCCAACATATATCATCATGAAAAGGAATTTTTATTAGAAAATCAGAAATTGGTTTATTGACTGTATTAGTATATTATATATAATATTTTATGTATTAATGTGTTAATTTATTAGTTTTATATTAAAAATATATATTTTATATTGGTGGTAAGAATTCCCTGAAGGAATATAAGACTTGAGGTATAGTATTATACTACGATCTCATTTCATTTCAAGATTAATTGTGAAAATTTACAATTAATAAAATTTTGTAGTTAATGTTAATTATAGAATATATATTCTCTTCTGATATTATTATTATAGAAATATTTCTATATTATTACCATTTACCTATCAATAGTACATAAAATGATTGATATAATATTTTTAGTAACATAACATTTTAAATTTGTTTTTTTCATAATATTTTTCTTAATGTCTGAGATCATCAAAATTATTTTATGGTTTTTTTACCTGTATTTTGAATTTTTTCATAAATTATTACAAATTTACATTTTATTTTATTTTCAATTTTTTATAAGAAATATTTTTAGAAATTCATTTTTATAATAAATCAATTTTTATAATTACAAAATAACAGCCAAGGTGATCTATTGTAAGGTATATAAAACAAAAAACTTATTCAACCATGATGATAATTATTTTCATTGAAAAATCCATTAAATGAATGAATTATTATTTTCATAGATAAAATTTCATTCAAAATTCAATGGATTCTTATTTAAAATGTCATGAAAATAAAGATACTGTTTCCTCCTGATTTTAATGATTTTTTCAATTGAATTTATAAAAGTATATTTAATTTTATTTACCATGCATTATAGATTTTTCTGACTCACTTGGTATATGATATTCTTATACCATAAATATTATTACTCTACATAATAGATGATGATGATAATTCATGGTTAATTATATGAATTTTTTATTTCCAATGGGATCCTTATGTTATGATAAATGTTTTATGAAAATATTTTATTGTCGTTGAGTTATGATATGATAAAATGATGGAATAATAAGACATTTACATTCCATGGGTTATGAAATGATTAATTGGTGAGTGTTTTCATGATCTCAGGGAACATTGGTGAATTAATGTCATTTTATAGATGAGATCACTATTGACCAATGCATTGAGTGATGAATCATAAACCATTCTATAAATATACTTCATGTGAATATTATATTATATTACTAATATTAAAAAAAGGAACTAGATTAAGGTCCCTATATTTATATATAGAAATGGATTCATGAAAATATATTTATTCGAGGATCGGAATTAATTTAAGTAGTTTTTTTGAGTGATCTTATTACTATTTATACCTGTGAACAATGTTAAGATCCTATTCATGTCACATATTTATATGTTTATGATATTATCTCATTTAAAAATATAAGTTATTATGGCTCCCACAATCCTATGAATTTTTTAAATTGTAAGAAAATGTCCTAATGCATCACCTTGTGTTGATCTTATTCTGATTGATGTGATGGAATATGGATAAATGATAATCTATTATGATTAGCTAAACCCTTTGTTGATTAAAATCTTGAAAAAGAAACATCTTACTAGTATTGATGAAAAAAATTATCAGATTTTCATAGCTCGACACATTTCAATAATTGATCTTCATTATCAATATCATCCATTGAATTCCATGAATGATTATATTCACAATACATCTTTTTATACATGGTACTTACATTAAAAATGTTTTCTGTTGTCATTAGGTTTTATCAATAAACCTATTATCTTCATTGAGTTAGTAGAATCTTCAAATATTCCATTATATAGTTACTATTAATTATTATATATTATATTAATTTATACTAGAATATAGTGTTCGTGAATTAATATCACATAAGGATATTAATAAAGTTAATATGTAAGGATATGTGATATGAATAAAAATTTGTGTAATTATTTTGTAAACAAATGTTATGGGTCATATATTCCCACGAAATGGTATATTAGTGGATATATTAATGAAATAATTTATTATACATTGTTATAGAAGAAAATTTATTGTTGATATCATCATACACAATAGTTTAGTAATATACTATAAATTCAGTATGGATATTTTCTGATATCATTATTATCCATTCACCATATCAAATAGAGGGTTATCCAATTTCCATTAGAATAATGAATTTCACATAAATATCAAGGAATAGATGAGATCACTAGTCAGCGAAACTGGGGTAAAATTACTACAATATATAATGGTTTTTAATATGTTGTGATGCATCGTATAATGTAATGGGAATAATTATTATTAATAATTATATGGTTATATATGAGTCCACACAACAATTGAACGTTCATAATAGATATTACCCAACGTGGGACTTGGATTTACATGTTGAAATTTTTTCATATGATATACTGATTCATTTTATTTATAGAGACATATGTGAAATATATGTTACAAAAATTTAAATATTTATTCACTAAAAGGAATACATATTCACCCCAAATGGGGGGAATCCATTCCTATAAATAAGGTTGGAGTTGGTAAGTAATTATGACAGATCATAACATTATAAACCTAGAACATAGAACAAGGAGGTATATTTTCATAGTTTAATTAATCATGATAAATATTTTAGGAAGATTTTACAGATGATCTAGTATATTATAATTTTATGAGGAATTATATGAAAATATTGATTGAATTGTTGAAGTATTTTCATAAACAATTGACTGTTCAACAATATATTCATATGTGGTTTAATAGGGAACAAAAGGAATATTTAGAACAATATATGAAGGTGAGATATGCCCAGCATCGTACCATTATTCTGATGGAATAATATGGGGTAAGAAAACGTTATGTGTTTTTTCGTATTTAATTTTATGGAAGTTTTGATTGAGGATTTTAGTTTAACATTCATTATTCATCATTGGAGTAGAATTATTTAGAGGGATTTGAAGGATTATTTTTGGTGGCCAAAATGATTCTATGTATTTCTATGTATGTAAGTTATTGATGTCTATGCTAGAAATTTATGGCTGATAGTTATAATTTTAATATTCTTTCACAACTTTTACCCATACTAGAATGATTGTGGGAACCATTTTCTATTGATTTTTAACTCAGACTCCCAAATATATCTAAGTGATATAATAATATTTTTGATGTAGTAGAACCCCAAAAAATATAAAACAAATTTTCTCTATCGTATATGATTTAATAATTCTTCTTCATTCAAAACAGATTCACTAATGATTTCATACAGTAGCATGAACTACCACATTATACTCCCACTGATTGGTATCAATATTTTAACTCGATGAACTAGAAATTTCTTCTACATTCTCTAGATATGTTGTTAAGATTTATCAATGCGTTTTATCTTAATATATATATATATGGTCATTAAAAACCATCAAAATTGTGTTTATATTCTCTGATATTCTTATATGGAAGTTAATAGTTTTTATGATCAATATAATCATCTAGTACTGTTCCCATTCCATAAAATCATTCACATAATTATTCATATAGATCATTATAAAGAACAATATGGATTGAAAAATGAACATAATTGTTTTTGGGATATGATGTAGAATGAGTTATTTTAGGAACCTTTCTTGATATATAAATCATATAAAAAATAAATTTAACTCATTAACACAATGTAAATTCATAGATTTGAATGTAAAAGTGTACTGATAATCATTTTTTGATTTTGTTTTTTATGATAGTTATATTATTTTTATAAGAATTTAACTTTGGAAGATGTTTGTGGGATTAATAATATAGAAATTGATGAACCTTATGTATTTTTAATTATTCAATATTATTTATAGATTAGGGATTTTTCATATCACATACCTCATCCACTGAACCACTCTCATGGGAACAATGGGTTCTATATATCACGCTTTAAGAATTACTTACAAGATCCATTATATATATTTTATAGAGTGGTCATAAAAAGATAGAATTATATTTACTATTAATAAAAACAATTATATTTCATTCATCTTATAGATAATGGAAAATGGAATAACAATACATAACTAGATTTTATTCTCTAGAGGAATCGAAAATTTTATGACACCACATGGGAACACGAGTATGAAATGAAACATATTTATACTCATTTAATTGTACTGTATTGAATGGACTTGTAGGGAATCATGCATTCATTGGAATATAATGTGAGAAACTATGATTTTATGTTTACGTTATATATTATTGAATTTTTTTTTTATATAATTATCTCTAAAAACATTTATTTTCATTGAACCATGATACACTATATATTTTTTAATATTTAATCATAAATTAATAACCAAAACACTATATTTATGAGTGTAAATAAGAATAAATTGTTTATGTAGAACATATGGGTTAAATATCTAAGAAATTAATCTATTTTTGTAATTTTATTATAAATTTAAATAAAAAATCCAATAAAACAGAGTAGTTTTTCTGATGACTTTTTTTTAACCACACAATGTGTTTTTATCATTATAAAATAAATTAATCACTATTCTAAAATAGTTTTAATGAAATTAATAAATTTTAGATCATATAAAATATTATAAAATTCATATAATATATTTTCCATGTTAGTATATATTAATAAATCCAATTTTATGAGTTTAAATGTGTTGTTCGAAAAAAAATTTATCATTCTATTATTCATAATAATTTTAAAAATTAATTTCTTGAAAATAAAAAAAATTAGAAATTTAATATGGAGTAAATATATTCAATATTTATTTCCATATGATGAAAATAGGATAAAATTATTTTTATGATACTATAAATAATAAACGATGTATAATATATGTCATTAATGAAGTGTAAAGAGGGATATCATATCTTATAATTAAATATTAAGGTCATATTATTTAATATTAATTAGTATTATATGATTTTACATTGACACATATCACCATATGATCAAAATATAATTTTAATAGGACTCTTTTCAATGAATACTATCTATAAAATATTTGAATTAATGAATAATATTAACTATAACTCTTACATTTAAATATATACTATGTGTTCACATATGGAAATAATAATGATGTGAAAAAATATGTTGGAATATTTTTTAATAATTATATTATTTTCAAAACCATAACTTGTTTCCAATTATTATAAATTATTTAATTATATTAAATTGATACACAAATATGACAATATAATTTTTTAGTTTATTAAATAATTAAAGACCGTGATTCTGACAATATTAAAAGTAATATAATTTTGATGATTTATATTACTTAATGAATTTATTATATTTATTAATTTAATAGTGTATTATTATGGATTTTGTTATAATTAAATCATGGTCATTGTGTTGTTAGTTTCAAATTAATTACATAGTGTCCAAAATGGAAATAACGATAATTTATGAAAACTATATTTCAAAAAATAATTAGAAAGTAATATAATCAAGAACACCGAATTGGTGGATAAAATGTGGTCTAATGTTTTATAAAATGTCCATTTATGGTATAGTTCAAACACTATAAGTGAAATTAAAAACACCAATATTGAAAAAGTTGTTACTACATTTGACATTATTGTTGGTTATCTATTGAGATAATCCAATATATATAATTTAAAAAAACACTCAATCATATAAAATTATTTTTGGTTTATTAAAATTCAATCACATAATACCTTATATTTATATATTTATCAATTTTAATCAATTTTATGGATAAATAATTTTATATATTTTGAACATATATGAAATTCTATGATTTTCCCTCCATTCCCAAATAAATGGGAACTCGTAATTTATTTCATTTCCATCACATTGAGCCATCTAGACATACCAACTGTTGAAATATAATCTTCGGAAAACCATAGAAACATTATTGAGGATATTTTATTTCCAAAAAAAATTATAGTATCCATAAAATGATATGTCAAGTATTTTTATTCAGTGAAGTGGTAATGACCATAACCTATCACATTATTTTTTTTTACTTGTTGTTTACTGCCTCTAAATCTAGGATACATGTTATAAAATAATATAATTATTATAATAACTAAAATAAATGTTTAATATTCATTCTAAACCACCATTATCTACCCACTTCCTAATCAATTTGGAAGTAATGTTATCATTCATGTTTATGTACAATATAACATCTCTACATAGTGATACAAATTATATTCCACACTTATTTTATAGATGTAATTTATGATTTTTCTAATAATTACACATTATATTTATGAAATTATTATTCTTATATATATATATTGATATTTAACAACATACCATATAATCCTTAAGAAAATCATAGCCTCAACCATCTATATGTGTATACTACCTCCTCCATGTAGTGATGTGATTCATTTTTCATTTCCAATTTAATTGAATTTAAAAAATTATGTATATTATAAACATATATTAGGTATTTTATATAATAATATTACATTAAATTTTAATAATTAATTTCATTTCTTTCATTCAATCTATGATATTGTGAAAACAATATTCTTGCGAATTGAATGTCAATAGTCTCCAATATCAGTGTAATACATTTTATCAATCAATGAATATTATTTAAAACACTAAATATATATAAATATATGTGTTTAATAATTGTGAAATTTATATCATTAGTAAAATCCTATAGACGATCAAACCATGGCCAATGTATAGTTATTTTAACTAATGAAAAAACAATATTATGAAAAATGAAATATTTGTTACCTAGAAATAAGAATTTGAATATGGAATTATATAAAAATGGATTTTAAGATGTTACAATTGTATTATATATGATATTATATTCATTTAAATGATTATCATATTTAGTAATTAACGATGTTAACAAAAACTATAGGATGATATATGAGTTTTACATAAATTGTAACATCAATTAGATACATTATTTTATAATCTCATTAGTTACCATGTTTGTTTAGTAATATGTGTGTGAAAATTTAATGTAATAATCTACCACTAATGGAACTCAAGAATTTTTATATTCATGGTTTATTCATATAGATTATTTTTCTTAATTGATTTATCACCCTTTATGGCATCACATGTATAACAAGAATATTCTATTTATTACTTTCATACATTATTTAATGACACAAAATTACACATAATACAAAAAGAAATATTGAGATGTCAAGTATCATGGAAAATTATAAAAATTAAAATTCAGCTAAAAACATGAAATACAATATCATTATTGAATACATCCATTACATGACTACAACATTCCTTTGAACACAACATTTTATGGGATAACTTGAGGATATACACAATAATGGGGTGACCTATAAATCCCAGTAAGGGAATAACATTTAATAACATTAGGATGAGAAAACATGTGATACAATAGGCATTCTAATGTAGAATAATATAAACATGAACATAATGGTGTGAAATATCATGATAATCATAACATGGAGGTGTGGAAACAACATAAAAAACTGCATCATATGTCAAGGCTAAACTATCAAGACATCATATTGGAAAATGTACAAAAAAATAATTAGGTTAACAATTTTCCCAACATTTCATATCATGATAGTAAACATTACACAATTCATTAGGGCACAATTTATTTTCAGGTGCACATGTCAATTTTTTCTCATTCTCATTCTTTATTTTTCCCCATAGATTATAACAGATAGATTCATTCATCATAATAATTTATTCAATGATCAAGTGGTATGGAATAAATACATGAATTTACTCAATAAAAATGTATATTTCTATAAAATTTATCACCCTGGATAGGGGAATCCATATTTTATTTACTATAAGATGATTTTTTATGGAAAACCATTGTGCAATTAGGACAACATTAAATTTTGGAAAAATAATTCAAAAAAAGGGATAACGAGTGGAGATAGGGTAGCTCATAATATATAAAAGAATTATATTGTAATAGGGTCATATAAATACATTAACCAAGGTATGGAATTTGGAAATAGAAGGTGTAACATAATTAATAAACATGAAGAAGGGGGAGAAATTGAACAATAGTTACAAAATTTCGACATGGTAACAGTTTTATATGGGAGGGGTTAATGATTGATTAAGTGGTATCACATCATTAAAACATAATAATCGTAGTATGGGGGATGGTAAAAAACATACTCCACCATTTTTAAATGAAAATATAAATTTCTAACAATATATGGAAAGATGGATAATAATTGGAATAGAATGAACCCTTAATTGAGTTAGTGACTTCAAAAGTATGAAGAGGAGTTTCGTGAGAGCATGGGTATCCATGGGAGGATTTATGACAGGGTAGTACAAATTAAGGATGTTCTATATGTAATTTGAGTGAAGGTAGTTTGGATCTTTGGTGGATTTGTATTATAATTTAGAGGGGAATTATTTAATATTTCACATACATAGGTTTTGGAATATATATAAATAAATATTCAAAAACACATAAATTAAATTGGGGTTTTCAAAAATGAATTTTTTCTAAATAAGAGTGGAAAAAAATATTTTATAAGTCCATGAGCCTATGATTTTAAAATTTTATCCTTACTTATGTGGAGGTCTGTCGCATTATTAATGATATAAACATAAAATCATAAAATATATTATACATTTTGGAGGATTCACTAATGAATTATACAATATGTAAAAAAATATAAAAAAACATTATCTTAAATATAAAACTTATAATTTTTCAAATATCTCATTTATTTTCTTAGTACATCACTATTAGGGAATTCTGATGTCATAAAACACACTATTTATTTATATGGTACTTAATTTTTATCCATAAATTCAGCTATATCAGAATATATTGAAAATTTTACAGCTAAAAACATTGTAGTTATGATTCCTAAAAAAATATTTATTTTTTCATTTTAATTTTCTAATTATATCAATTTTTACGTTGAAAATTATATTGGATATTAATTGAAATTTGAATGTTTTTGACATAAATAGTTTTTAAACAAATAAAAAAATTACATTTGGCCTCATTAAAATGATATGATCATTTATATTTAATAAAATTATTTTATTAATAATATTTTAGAATAATATTTTTATTAAATTATCACAATTAATTTATTAATTCAATATGAATATTATCCAAAAATTTTATTTCTTCTTTTTAAATGATAATAAAATGAATTTATATTTATTATTCTATACAAATAAAATGTACATAATTATAATTGGAGGGTTACGATACAAATCCGTTTCTTCCACCATTATATTACCTATGAGTGAGGTGTGTGATGGTGGGGATTTCATGGGGTCGTTCAGTGAACATTGTTAGAGCTATGATCTCAATAAGCTAGAACATCACCTGTAAATGGTTTCATAGAGAATGATCTTACATGTTGTGGACATCTCCTTATTTTTTTGTGTCGAAAGGATTTTTTAACACCATATATTTATACTAGTAAAGTGATCATTATTCAATAGATATATTATCAATAGTAATGATACTAAACGTTTATTTAAAACTAATTAGATATAATTAAAAAAATAGATTATATGTGTTTTCTATCTCTAGTTTTAAATATAATATATTTAATTAAATAAAAGGAAAATTTCACATATAATAGTTTCTGTTGTTATAATCACCCCCCCCTAAAGAAATTTCACCATAGAAATTTTTATATTCAATATTAAAAATAGATGAGGGTATCTCTATTTCATTTTCTCCTCTTGTTCTCATGTCCCATCTTCAAACATTTGGTTTCTCTAAAAAACATTTACCTGGTAAATTATATAATTCCATAGAACATTGTCTCTATGATCTAAAACCTTCACTATAATCTCTTAATAAGATAGGTCATTATCCAATTATAACAACTATAGATTGATTACATGATATGGGTTTGGTATTTAGTTCCTATAGAAGGGTTAATGGAATAAATCATTTACATGATATTGGTTAGGTGGGAGTACTAGTCTGTAGGCCACCGCTCTGATGTGATCAAGGATCTAAATAAGGTCGATACACCTTGGAATAAGCATTCCTTTAACTCCATATATTATAAATCCAATCCATGGAAATATGAGGAGGAATAGAATGTCTCCAAAATAAACAACTGTATCCCTGTCCAAACTTTATTGAATTGCTTTTATGTCGACTCTGATATACTTGATGTGTTGTTGAATGGTATTAACCTTCTATGTTATTTTGTAAAATTTTTAGGACATAGTAGTTTTGGTTTCTCAACTTCATCCCTACATGGAGGTGTTATACACATATTCCCATAAAGGGACTGATAGGGAGACATTTGGATTCTTGATTTCAATATGGTGTTTTAAGAGAAGTTAACTAGAGTAAGATGATGATCACAACCTATTTTGATGTCCATTAAGAATTACCTCATCATGTCCTTAAGTGACTGGATAGTTCAATCAGATTGACTATTAGTTAAAGGGTGATAGTTAATGATATTGTTAAAATCATTATTCATATCATTTTGGAGACTATTCTTGATCATTAAGGAGAATTTTGGTTCTTGATCGAATAAAATCTATAGTGGTAAACCATATAGCCTCACCAATTATCTGATGTGTAACCGTGAAAGTCTACCAAAGGATAAGCCTTGCCTAATTTCAATTAAGTGTGAATTATTTTTAAGACAATCCACCACAACCCATATATCATTTTTTCCTCTAGAATTATTTGGATGCCCAGTGATATATTCCATGGTGATGTTTTCCCATTTCCATGTTGGTATGGGGAATGGTTAAATCAACCCATTATACTTTTTTCCTTCCTCCTTCACTTGAAAACATATATGTAATCTTGATGTATATTCTATGATATCCTTCTTCATTTTTTCTGAAAAAATGTGATCTTTTAGATCTCGATACATCTCTATTCTTTCAAGGTGGAACTTGAAGGTTGAGCTATGTGCATAATCAAATAAGTCTGTATTAGATTCAGGATTTTAATGTACACATATTCTCAACCCAAATTGTATGAAAACATTATTACTAAAAAGTAATTATGAGGATTTCCCTTTTATAATAGTTTCCACCTTATTTTGAATTCACACATCATCTTTATGTGCCTTCATTAGTATCCCCGGATGAGATGGTAGAGAAATTATTTATGAAAGGATTGATGATTTTACTTCATTTATTATTCACACGTCCATATTATTCAATTATAAGAAGATCCTATCTCTCTAAATTATCATAAAATGAAATAGTTATTGGGACCATTATAATTAGATCATTTTCTACTTTATTTTCTATCCCCATACGGTAGCGAATTGAGGAGTTGTATTCTTCGACAGACTCTAACTATCTTTATTGGTGTATATTCAAATAGTTCTAGGTAAAAATATACTTGAGGATATATTGATCCTTATGTATTACAAAAATATACCCAAATAGGTATGTTCTCCATATTTTCAAAGATATATCATTGTATCCAATTCTATATCATGGGTTGGACATTTCTTCTCTAGAACATTTGAATTCCTTGAAGCGTTGGTAATGAATTTTTTATTTTTCATCAAAACAAAGCACATGTCCTTCATCAATGAATCAATGAATACCATGAAATGATCTCCATATACTGTTAGTGTGGACACTGGTGGAGTGATAATACACATTTTCAACACCATTATGGTCACTTTGTAATCACCATTCCATGAAACATTGATTCCCTTCTGAGGTATCTTGGAAATAGGTTTTGACAATTGCAATACATTTCTCACAAATTGATGATAAATACCCAGATAATCCAATGATTGTACGAATTTTTTGCACAATTGTTTTCTTAATCCATTAATAAATTCCACCAGTCTTAGAAGGGTCCACAAATATCCCATTTATTGATATTAAATTCCACAAGAATGATACTACATTCCACATGAACTCTCATTTTTTGTACATGGAATGAATCCTTTCTTTATGTATGATCTTTAGCACATAAATTCTATTCTCCTCATGCTCCTTCTTAATTTTGGATTATTATTAGAATATCATTAATTAATATTAGAAATTTTTTTGATGTTAATCTCTAACGACACTATTAATCAATTACATGATGATTTTTTGCCTATTATAGAGTCCTAATGGAATCAATTTGAACTCATAATGCATTTACATTATATAAAAATCATTCATGGGGATATCATCAATCTTCACCCACACATGGTGACATCCCGACCACAAATCCACTATGTAGAAGTATTATGCTGCATATAGATGAGAAAACATGTCCTAAATATGTGGTAGATGATACTGGTTCTTTATTGTGATTTTGTTGATATCATGATAATCAAAACAATGGTGTATTGGCCGATCCTTCTTCATGACGAAGAGAAATAGTTCACCCCTTAGTGAAGCACATGGTCATGTAAACTCTTTATCCAGATTGTCATCTAGTTGTTTCTTTATCTCCTCAACATCAAAAATATTCATTTTACATGAATTCATGTACATTGTCAATGTTGTATGTATAAAATCAATATAGAATTAAACATCTATTCTAGGAGAAAGACTAGTAAAAATATTTGGGAAAATCATCAGAAAAATACCCCACAATAAGAATGTATTTGAGGATGGTCCCTTCAGTTGACTCGATCATCCGAGTAAGATACTCATGCTCATATGGAAGTAATATCCACTCTTAGGATGATGACAACAAAGAAGATCTATCATACTCGATGTGCTTCTAGCAAATAAGTTATTGATTTTACAGATGGATAATGATTTCTCTCTTATAGAAATTTATGTTTCCTCTATATGGAATCCCAATTCATTCCAATAATTTCATTGAAAAACAGTAATATAATTTTGGTAAGGATTGCTTGTAGTTTCAATATAAAAAAATGTGACAATGGAGGAGTTATATACAAGTTGTGCAATAATTTCCCAATTTGGCATTTTCACCGACATGTCTACTTCAATGATTTGTGGTGGTTATTGGATAAATATACTCAATAATTTGGATATAAATGAATGTGAATAAACCAAATCAAATAGTATGTTCACTATTGTTGTATTAATAACTTCCGTAACTATCACCAATTCGTTGGCAGGATTCACATTGGCAACAGTGATTGAAAAAGCATGACATTTCTGCATTGGAGGGTATTGTTTTCCTCAAAAACCCATGTTTCAATTCATTGTTTTGATAAATTCTTTGGATCCTTGTAGTTTTAGTAATGAAAAATGTGATGATGGTTTACTGGAGCATTGCTTTTCTACATTGTAATAGTGGGTTTTTCATTCCATAAATTTCTAGCTCAGTTCCCTTCCTTCCCACATGTAATGAATTTCCTCGTCCCCTTTAGGAAATTACCAGGATATTTCATTCCACACCATTAGAAAGTGGGATGTTGATATTTATTGTCACCATTAGATCTCTATATCAAACTACCAAAATTTTACTCCACTATAAACTTCTTACCCCTATGATACCCAAGATATTCATATATCTCCATTTCAACATTGAGGGAACATATGACAATTCCTCTTAGCTATCAATGTCATGGATCTCCATGGCCTTCCATATGCTATATTTTATCCCAAAAAATAAGTAGTCAAACATTCACTCAGGGGTGACGAATAATCTAGAGTCGTATCATGAAAACCTTGTGATGTTTTCCTCACACACTCTAATGGATTAACAATGTTTTTCATAAGGGAATGGAAGTACCATTCCATCATATGTCAATGGGTGCGAGGGAAATTTTTATCAGAAATCATTTTCAAGAAATCCTTCGACCCCATAGCCTTGATCTCTTCCTAAATCATCTTAATTTTATTAATTCCACCATTGATCAGCTTCACCCTCCAAATGAAAAATAGTTAGAGAACATTATTTTGGTCTGCGCATTGGAGGATGGAGAATATATTCTCAATGGAGTTGATCCATTGTTTAGAAATTGAGGAATCATATGATCCATTTAAATTTGGATTATTTTATCTCATGATGCAATCAATTGAAACATGTTATTTCTAATGGGTTAATTTATTCATAATTCTTGATTTTATTCAAAAAACAATTAATCTAAGAGTTTGTTGTGAAAAAATATTTGATTCCCACTCCTATGGGATTGGGAATCACATTGTAGTAATCATTATATGGATCTATGCATTAGTTGTCCGAACTATTCCACCTATTATCAGCAATTTTCTATAATAAATGTATAATTAGGGGTATGTATTTTAAATATTTAAACACATAAATGGTAATCCAATGAAATTTATGGGATAACTTATAAATTGAATTTATTTCCTTAACTTATCAAATTCTAGGAATCGATATAAGTTATACAAGATCTATTTCCTAACATATAATATTATGGGAATTTTTTATCATAATAATGTTTCATACTATGCATAGGAATTCATCAATGAATATTCATAGGGAGTGTCAAAATAAGAGTTCATCAAGGCCTGTTGTTGTGCTGTAGTCCTCAGTTGAGTCTAGCTCAATACGATGTTTTCGTGGTTTACCCTAAGATACATAATTACTAGATCAACATAATAATTTTAATATTATTAAATGGATGTATTTTCCTGATAAAAAGTTACTCTATACTCACTATTATAATGATATGGTATTCTTTTACAAAGTGTGATATCTATGGCTTTCACTTGAGTTTACTAATCAATATCCCAAAAAATAATTAAACATTCACCTGATACCATCTATAAAAAACCTACAATACTTAATACATTCATACATGATTTAATGAAATAAAATTACACTTAATAAAACCTAAAATATAATTATGTGTAGAGTATTTTGAAATTAGGAACAATAAATAACATGTTAAAACAATAAATAAAACATCATTGTTGAAACCATCCTTTACATGAGAACAACATTCCTTCGTACTTAACATTCCATGGGATAACATGAGGACGTAAATAAGAAATCGGTGAGATATAAATCCCAATAAAGGAATTATAATGGAATCACCAGAGAAATTCAATACATGTTAAAAAATTGGAAATCAATGTTGGAAAAAAAAAGAACATAATAGCATGATATAGACTTATTATCATAACATGTAAATATGGAAACACCATAAAACATTGCATAATAAGTCACAGGTATAACAACCAAGACACAATAGTTCACAAATTCACAAAAATTAATCAGGTAATCCCATGTACAAACATTTCATATCGTTATACTTACCATAATCAAATGCATTGGACCGGTATATAACTCTAGGTGCACCCATCGCTTTGATTTCATTCTCATGCTTAAGTGTGCCACATAGTTAAAATTAATTGATTCTTTCATTATCAAAATTTATAACATATTCATGGGGTTTTTAATAGATACATGTCCTAAATAAAAATATAAATGTTTATAAAAATTGAACACCATTGATAGATGAATGCATATGGTATTCAAAACACGGTCATTTTGGCATGGAAAATCACTGTCCATTTTTGACAGTATGATAGCGAGGCATAAAAATTCATCAAAATGGTTGATGAGAGTGGAAGGGGAATATAATAATATATAAATGAAAATGAAAAAAATAGGTTCATAGATACACTTGTCCCAATGAAATTAATTTGGAAATAGATGTTGTAACATAATAAATAAACATGATGAATGGTGAGAAATTGAATTACTCTTGTGAAATATTATCTAGGTATTTGATTTTCAATGGAAGGTATTACTGAGAGATATATGGGTATATCATCATTAAAACAAAATATGTGAAATATTGGGGAGGATAAAAATCATACCTATTAATTTTGTAATGAATATAAAAGGGTGTAACAGTATAAATAAACGAGGATAAAAATGTAAATAGACGGAACCCTTACATAAGTGTGTTACTTAAAAAGCATCGATGTTGGGAATATTGAGATCTAGGGGATCCTTGGGAGGATTATATAGAATTTAGGATAGAGTAATGATGTCCTAATAGTATTGTGAGAATATAGAAGTGAAATATTTGGGGGATTTTCATTGGAATGTTTACAGGATGTTTTTAATATTTCACAATCATATTTATTGGAATCTATATTATTAAATATAGAAAACTAGAAACCATAAAATGGTTTTATTCCTATGTTTTTTTAAAAAATAGGAGTCAAACAAAATTATTTTATATATCCATGGGATGATGATATAAAAAATTTATCCTAGATTACTTTTAGGTGATTCACATTATTAAAGAAATAAACCTAATATAAATAATATATTATATAATTTTGGAGATACATTAAGTATTTATAAAATACTTAAAAATAATATAAAATCAAATTATGTTAAATTTTAAACAAATATTATGTAGAATATCCCTTTTATAGTGTTTATTATATCACTATTGGGTTGTTATGATGTCATTAAACACACTATAAATTAATATTATATTTAATTTTTACCCAAAAATTCAATTATCTCAAAAAATTAAAAAACATTCACCATTTGATAATTTTGAAATAAACATTCCTAAATTAATATTCATTTTATACAGATAAGTATATATATTTACCAATTTTCAATTGTAGAAAAAAAACTATATTAATTTATAATTGATGGGTTTTAAGAGAGACAATTTTTAAACCATAAAAAAAATCACTTTTGGCCTAATAAAAATTTTATAATAATTTATATTTAATAAATTTTATTTAATAATAATATATTATTAAAATATTAATTATTTTTAATTCGTCAAAATAGATTTCTAAATTATATTTAAATATAAAAAATACTATTTGTACATTAGAAATAAAAATAATATGAAAGTATATTCATTATTATATACTAAAATAATGTACATAATTTTAATTCTTGGGTCTTTATAAATATCCAGCTACTACATCAGAATATACACTAAGCATGTTGTGTGTGATGGTGTGGCTTTCATGGGGTTGTTCAGTGAACATGGTTTGATTCATGATCTTGATGAGGTTGAATTTGTTCCGTAAATGGTTTCACAAATGCTTATGTTGTTGGATCTCAGCATGGGCATGGTCAATGTAAAAGACCATAAATTATATCTCTCTCATGAGCTCTATAAATGGGCTTCATAGGGAACGGACCTCCTGGTTAAGGCCATCACATCAATTTTCTGTGGCGAAAAGATTTGTTAAAACACAATATTTATAGTAGTCATGTTATCACTATTCAACAGTTATATTATTAATGATAATGATTCATAATGGAAATTGAAATATTGTTGGATTTAATAAAATTGATTGAGTGCATGAATTTTCTAGATATATTTTATAAGATAATACATTTAATTAAATCAAATGGGAAATTTCACTTATAATAGTTTGGGTCGTTAGAATGAGACTGAAAGATTGTTTCCAAGGAATATAAATATTATTTCTCTCCTCCATGAAGAATACATTATCATTCATTCGAATGATTTCTATAAATGTATCAAATCATGTTTATAATATTTTTCTACTATTTTTTAATGTCAATATAACTAATTATTGAATTTTACAAATTTTTTATAAAATGAATCATAATTAATTTTTTTATAATATATTATATATGAGATTTTAATAAATGTTTTAATTGAATTTTTAGATGTTTTTATAGAACACATTTCATTTTCTTGGGTTAAATAAGTTATATAACCTATTTATTTTCTATAACATTTTCACTATTAAAATGATGATATTATTATATAACCCATTTATTTTTAAAAATATATGATATGATGAATGATTTTTGATCTTCTAAAACAAGTATTTCTAATTTTTATTTTTTGACTAATGGACCTATAAGTATATATCCATCTCATTAATTAAGTAGAAAAGGATATCTCATGATATAAATAATATTAGAATATGGATTTATCCTAGTCAATAAAGGAATATATCCTTTAAGTATTTTTTCTCAAAGAATCATTTCTAGTTTCATTTGTTAGGGAGTGAATCAAATCAACTATTATAGTCTCAATATTTATATTTTCATACAAAGGAAATGATGATATATGATTATGAGTAAGATTTTTTTTTCATATTGTAATGTTATTTATTCTTGTCTCTTGTTATTTTATTCATTTATGATTAAATTTCTGTGAAATACCATGATTTTTTAATGGTTTATAACTATGATATAAGATATGCCTGATATGATTTTAAAAGTCTATGCTGATTTTGCTATATTTTTTCTCATGATATCTTTTAATGATCATTTATATCTCCCTATTTTACCATTTTTGATCTTTAACTATATCACATTATTATGTTTCATTCAATCTATTGTGATGTATAATATTATGTATGGTATGTCTAAAAAGGGATTTAGTTATGTAAAAGAGAGTGATAACTGGTTTAATTCATATTTGAGAAAATTTGGATAATTTTTTAAATTGAAGTTCCAAAATTGACATAGAGAGAATTCTTTGAAATGGTTAATTTTTTATGAATAGTGAAATATCTAATTTTTATTAATATGTTAATTTTCATTAAAGAATATACTATATTACTTTTTTTAAATATTTTGGTAAGTATTATTTTTAAAATATTATTATTATTAATGAAATTTATCACATTATTATCAACCTTATGTTAATATTTCATATGACAACTTTTCAAACAAAATGTATCTTTTTTTGGAAATCAACATATTCCTCATACTTATGAGTTTTTTAATAAACTAAATTACACCACATTAGTGATTTGAATATATTTAAAACATTTAATATTACAATAAAATATAATTAATTTTACGTATTAATTTCAATTTAATTATTTTTATAAATGATATAGGAAATATTTAATATGTTACCACTGTGAAGGATAAAACAATTTTAACCGGGGTTACATGAAAAGGTGCGATTATTTTTTGACAAAAAATAGTTTATAAATATTAATTTATTTCAGTATTAATACATTATAATATGTAATGAATACATAAATTACATATGGAATCATTTTTATAGAAAAATCATTTATTATTTTCATTTTTATATGATGATTTAATGCAGGATACCTCCCCCACATAAAAATTAAATCCTAGAATCCTCTTCTATCAACACATAAATATTCTTATTTATCCAATACTTGACCAAATAAATTTAGTACAACTCTAACAATGACCTATATTATTTTTTATATCATAAATCATTTCTATGAAGGCTCCAGGTATCATCATATTGTGGTTATCTTATGAAGTGTTATAATTCATAACCATCTTATTTTTATTTTTGTTACTATTTACCTCAATAAAATATTAATCAAACATTTGGAAATAATAATAGAAGATTATTAAATATATTTTGACATTATAATGTTAATTTGGTTACATATATATATATACATATCATATACAATAAATTGGGAAATAAAAAACAACAATACTGTGTACCAAAGACTACCACCTCATGATTTAGTGTAATTTGGATTCAATCACATCCCCTCATAAATTTACAAATTGATATTTATAAGTTAAACTTATGATATCTAGGATTTATTTATACATATTTATTAATAATATCACATTTAACATCTTAACATATAATCTTTTGGAAATCAATATGTTCTCACATTAATACATGTGGACTACCGCCTCCACTATGAGATGTCATACTTTTTTTATTTTATTTTGAAATGAATTTTAATAACAATATTATGATATTAAAATATATTATATCCTTTTATAAAAATTATTATATATTGGTATATTATTATATAAATTTCATTCATTCCATATATCAAAATAAAAGAAATATATTTCATCCGTACATAGGTCCAATCATATCCATGAATTACATAATTAATTTTTCTACCTATATATTTTATATAAGAAACTATATATATATATAATTTATCAAGATGATATTTATTTCATACACATCATTATTTCTATTATCTAATCTTAAAAAATATATAATTACTAAGTACAATGAACCAAAACAAACATGAAAAATAATGTAGTTATCCCCACATAGAGCAATTTTAATAATTAACTATTAATCAATGGTTTGTAATGGATATAATTAAATAATATTTTCTATTATATATATGATTATTATTATTTTTAATTTTTTATTCAATATATATTTTATATAAATGATACTGAAATATGAATATTGGTAGTCTGGCCTAATATATATGATTTACCTCTCACATTTATTAATGTAACAAAAAACACATAGTAACCTGTTTTTACAATAATGTGGTGTATACAATATGACTAAATTTATTTTATAATGATTATCATGAATATTATGTAATAACTATCAAATATTTTGTCTTTTATGGGAATTTGGATTTAAAAATTATCAATGATGTAATTTTTTATGTCACAATCTGATTTTTTATGGATGGAATTTTATTATGATTTTACTGATTATATATCGCGACCTTTCCCTAATTAGTGTCAAAAAATGTATTCTAAAATTATTATTTTTAGAAATTAAATTTGTTTAATTCATTATTCCCATTTGAGAACTCAAGATATTGAATTAATACTTTTAAGGAAAAATATTTTTATTTTTCTCTTTGATTGAGTATTACTTCTCTTCATTATTCATATTTTCTAAATGTGTTTTCAAGAAAAATATAAATATTGAAATGTTATTTTTTGAATTGATTCGTACATACATGTTAATTGTTTTTTAAATTATTATAAATGAAATCCTCAGGTCATTTTTTTGTGAATTCACTTTTGGATTTATAATAAAAAAATGACTTGAATATTTACTTTTACACATAAAAAATTAATATAATATTCAAAAGTCATAATCACGAAATTATTTTAATATTTTTATATATATAAAAAATTTTATAAATAAAAATATTCTGATAACATATTTGAATATTTTTATATTTTAAAAAATTTATTTACAAATATAACTGTTATATTAATCACGTAATTTTTTATGATCGTTTAATGATATTTATATTCATCAACAACATCAAGAATTGGGTTTTCTTATGTTTAAGTAGGGATATGATCCCATGGTAAAATTATTATTCTTTCACAATATGGTATATGATTATGAAGACATGAGTTTTATGTAACATATTATATTTTCATTGGATAATGATATGGGTGATTGATGAAATGTTTTTAATGCTTAATTATTTTTTCTAGGTATTCATATAATGATATGATGGATGTTTTATGATCTTTTGGGACACATATTTATTGTTTTAATTTTTTTAGAAATGGTCCTGAAATTATTTATTCTTATAATTTATTGTGTAATGTATTAAATCGAATTATTTATTTTTTATGAAAAAATCTATGAACAAGATCATATATGGAAAATATTTATATTCTCCTAATATATTTTGAGGAATATGTGAATAAGATTTATCCACAATTGTAATCAGTTGCTCATTCATAATTAATTATTATTATATTTTCTCCATAATTAACCTTAACATATGATTTAATTTCTATACATTTGATACTATGGCCCAAAAATGCATATAAAATATAATTAAATATTTTTTGGTAATGATTTTACACTAATATGATTCATTTAAATTGATAATATAGTATTTTATGTTAGTTATCATGTTTATGATCAATGAAATATTTGATTTGATTTTTTAATGTTATATTCTTGATAAAATTCCATTATTATTATATTATTTTTTCATATGATGTTTTCATGATATCTCTCATGTTTACCATTACTGTGAATCTAATGTTACTCTTTATTATGATTCATGTTCCCTAATTTTTGAGAAGTTATTATGAATTTTAAGTTAATAAATAGTAAAAAATGAGAAGCTAAATGATAAAATTCTTAAATATAATTAATGAAAGGTTGATATTGTGTATATCCTCAATGAATACATTAAACCTTTGTGATAAATGAGATATTAATATAAAAATTTATTGAATATTTATATAAATTGAAATAATATATATGTATTAAAATCATGGGTCATTATAGTTGGTATCAGTGTAATGTTTAGATATAAATTTTAAATTAGGATGTGATCAAAATTATAGATATCCCTATGGAAAATTTTATGTATAAGAAATTGTCCTAAAATGTTGTAGATGAATAGATTTAATGGTTACTAAGGAATTACATCATGGAATAGATTCTACATGTTGATATAGATCTGCAGTATTTACACATAGGGGTATGAAATTTAATCAAATTCCGTGGTATTTCACTAGATATCAAAATATTTAACAACCATAGTTATTTTTTCACACCTATAATAATACTATATAAGGATATATTTTATAAATTAAATTTATTTACAAATAATCATGAAGGATTTTAATATAAGATGATAATGAATGACATAGTTTGAACAAAAAATTTCAATTATTTAAAATACTGTTGGTATTTATAAAAACAATTATTGACCTTTTATGATTTTCTGGGGTTTCTACTATGATGATTATTTCTCACACTATGGTTTTAGTTTTAAAAAATGGATTGTACCACATGGATCCTATTTACATTGAATATGAAGGAATGTGATAATGATTAATGAAAAAATGGGATGTTTACTTGAGAGAATGATATTACGATTATTCCTAATCAACAATGAAAATATATTATTAACAACATTTACCATGACAATATATTTTAATGAAAATGATGAAAATTAAATTTCTCACTATGTTCAGGTAGGATGGAGACCAGGTAGGGAAAAAATCCCAAATTTTATTGATTTTAGAAATGTGAAAGATTACTCCTAAGATGTTTCTTTCAATGGATTGGTGATATTGTTTATCTTTAGAATGGAAGGGAGGAATATAATTAACTTATGATAAAAAATTAAGTATATGATTGAATGATTCATATTTAATCATAAATATCCATTTACTATTTTTTCATAAATGTGGGGAAAGTGGGAACTCTTAGAATCAATTCTTACATATATAGGGAAAATAATGTAATAATTAAGGGGAATTACCATAATGGTGTTCATAGTAGTATTCATTATGAAATTTAACTTGTAGAATTCATTTCACTCTAAATAATTGAATCCAGTTATTCACATGACCTCAACTACATCACCAAGAATTCTAGTAGCTACTAACTAGCGTTCAGGGTCTATAATATTATGCTAGGGAAAATATGACATCATTATTATATTATATAATTTATTTATAATAAATTAATTACTATCAATAAATGTGATAATAAATGAACTAGAGAAATATTATACACCTTGATATAATATAATTTTTCATGTAGAACTAATATCATATATAAACTGATTCTCTATATGTAAGTTATAAAAAAATTAAATAAAAAAAAGAATATAATCTGGTATGAATATATGATATTAAAAAAGTAATATAAAAATATCTTATAATTTCATGACTATAACCTAGATCCCATTATCATACAATAAATAATTGAATGTTAAATATGGAAAAAATTAGATTATTCAATTTTTCCCTACCGATATCTTTAATATATCATTAGGGACTAATCTGTGACGAGTAAAATTGTTTATATATATCAAGATACTGAATATAAAAAATACATAGATCAGGTAATTAACAATGTATAGTATTAACAAAATAATTCATATGAGTTTTCTTTCCCCACACGAAAATTGACCAACAATATATTCATTTTCATAAACTAGAATATTTCTGAAAATAATTTTCATTTTATATAAATATATTCCTTATATATGTTTTAAAATGTATGATTATGCATTTGGATATATAATATTATCATGTAGACGAGATATAAACCCCAAAAATCCTTGAATAAACCTAATAGGTTCCATATAGACCATGTCATATGTTAATATGAATTCTATATAACTGGGTTCTTCGTGTATTTAAAACATAAACTGACTCCATGCATATTTTTTAAATGGATGATGCATTAATTTATTTAATTCATTCATATATGGATATCATTCAAGGATGAATTTAAAATGGGATCACATGTATCATTCTAGGTATATGATAATGTCCCATAATAGTTGAAGTCAATCCAAGGAACTCTAAATAAGGAACCTAGGTACATCACCAGAAATGGTATAAAGGAATAATCTGTTTTTACCATTCTTATTTTAACACATCTAAAACTAGTTCTCTCATGTATCATGGTAGTGTAGCATTTACATGTTTCCATGTTAATGGTAATCAACTAGGGAAACAAATATAACTCATGTGTATTATATTGTTATTTAATTAGTGAGTATATTCAAGGCATTCTATGTTATAACCCATATAACATTCCCAATATTTTAGAATTAATTTTTAAACCTACAATTAATATTTTTTATTCCCATATCCAAGATTTTCTGAATTAGAACCATTGTAGCATCCACATCCTAACCTAAAGTATTTTCATGTACTTAATTAACCTCATTTTTATGAAAAAAATTACATACATAAATTTTACAAATTCAATTTATAAGGTTTAATCAACTTATAAAGAGGAAAATCAAGGGAAAATGTACATGGAATAAAATTTTCCATTATCATAATGTAAATTAAATATCATTTATATGGGTATACTCAACACACATCTCGAGGATGGTCAATTTAATTTCAAGGAATAAGGTTCATAGGAATTGAATGAAATGATTCCTTAGTTTTATCTTATTTTGATGTACGTACCCTTAACGGATAAAAATAATTTATTTGGAACATCATATTAATGGATACTAAATTGAATTTAATAAATTGTTTTTTTAGGTTTTATATGGATATTATGATGAAAAAATAAAACAAAACCTAATTTTACATTGAGGGTTTAGTGAAAATGTACTATATTACCAATAGTCTAAATTTCATACTCACATTTTCTATATTTCTACATAATATTCGGTCAGAATGGGATAAATCAATGAATATGAAAAATTATTAAAATTACATCATATTACCTCACACATATATAGGAGTTTATACATTCATATAGATTACGGAATGATGTAATAATAAAAATCGCATTATGGTTTGTTATCCCCCACAACTGATGGAGTGGGAACTATTGTCATGAAAAAGGTGGAGTCATAAAGACAATCAGGAATATTCCATGGAGATATAAACTTAAGTGTGGGGGTTTTATGTGAAATTTATAAAATGAAAAACAATTTAAATATTATAAAAGTGGTATATGAAAATTTAAATTCACACATTATGAAATTTTTCATGGTTTGGCCTAAAAATATTCCAATTATGAACACCAACTGAGTAAGTTGGGATAAGAGATATTGGTAGGATCATGTTATGAGAAAAAATTTCATATCTCATTAACAGAAAAAATTACCTCCATATAACGCCACATGTTTAATGAATATACTACAACGTTATGTTCATTAATTAAACATACCATGATCCTACAATATTTACTCCAATAGATGGAGATATGGGGTTTGAAAGATCCACAAATTATCCCAAAATCAACCACAATATATTATTATAATTCAAAAGGTGAAAAAACTTATAATTTTATTTTTTATAATCATATCATCCAAATTAAAAAATGTATAGTAAAATCAATCATTTTAATGAAAGTGAACTATTTCATTACATTCCATGGTTGGTATAGAATTTTCTGAGAAAATTTCAAAAATCTGCACAACTAAATATGCTTTTCATTCTGAAGACATATCCTATAAATGTTTATGTCTCATAGACCATATACTATAAGAACATAACTACCATGAAGATAAATCATGTTCTCATAAACGATAAAAATATGAATCTCCCCAAAATAATAATCTACTTCTAAATCAAACTCATTATGATACAGAATGTGAATTGGGATTAAATGATAATGATGTCCTTTCACATAGAAGAAATAATTAATGGATTTTTAACTTTTATGTAACTACATATAATTGGATATTATTCTAATTGTATATAGAATAATAAAGGTCTTGATATCATGTGGCAATATATTTCCTTCTTTCTAAATCTACGTATTCACTAGTCTTGGAAAAGAATGTTAGAAAACATGTTCCCTGACATCAGACTCTATAGGTATTTAACAATGGTTTTGATAAGACTTATGTCATAAATTCTCAATATAAATAAATTTCCAAATAATATTATTATTATCGTAAGTCTCCAAAATGATACAATATCTTTTCATTGCCTCGTCGCATGCCTCTAACTAGATCAGGGGTGGCTGGTATGGCCTACCATATTTATCCTCACATGTTTCCATATGTATATTTCATAAATGGTTCTATTATAAGAATAATCATAAAAAATATGGGTTTTCTTCAAAAAAAACTCAAAAAACAAAGAATAATTCTTAGATTATGTCCCCCACCACATATATCATAGAATAAGATCGTCTGTTTGTCTATGGGTTATAGGATGTAATCAACACTAAATATGTATGAAAATCCATTTTAAAGCTTTATATTATTTTAAAATAAAATAATTATATATCTCTAATAAAATAATACTTTTATCTCCATGAATTCATATAATCATATTACATGTATCATTCATATATCATCCATTGGAAATTTTTCTCTGATATATTGGATGTTAGAACCCATGTTCAACATTTAATCATCACCCATAATGAATCATAGCCTCGTGGAGACCTAGGTCAACCAATAAAAATTATTTCATGATGATATCTAGTTTCCTCTTATTAATGGAAATGGACGGTAGGAGACATATTGTCCCCTATTTATCCACCTTGACCTAATAATAGGTCAAACACCGAGAAATAAAACTCGTTATCACCCATTTCACCTCCATTCTTAAATAATGAAGGTGTATATCATGGTGATTCATGGTTAAATTGAGATATACATCCCCTAATAAATCATGTGACTCTCACATCCATTAAACATGAATTTATGATGTTTCCATGATACTTCATTGAATTATCATGATATAATCCCCATTTATAAACCAACTAAGAGGTTTGTCCTCACCTAAAGAAGTCTCCCTTATGAATATAATATTGGGATTAAATTTTTGACTCCTCATTTCACTATCAGTGAGTATAGAGTTCGTTGATAATGTTATATGTGTAGGATTTCCCTGACAGTCATCCAACACTGTGTAAATCATATAAACATTATGATCAACTTTTAGTCATTATTTTCGTCCAGAAACTCTAATTTTCAACTCTTCTATCATATATAATAATCCACTATGTTTTATATATAAGTTACATAACAAAGTCAAATGTAATTTCACTACTGGTATTCGACCCATATGCATTTTCTCATATTTATGATACGCTATGTAATGATACATTTATGGATTTTTTGGTCTCTGTAAACCACAAAATGATCTCGTAGTAAGAAATTACCCTAAATCTAGAATGCATAAATCGAATATTCTAATTTAATAAAATTTTGTCGGATATTAAAATCATGAGGTAAATTGTACATCAAAACATCTTTCATTCTGAAACATGAGGCCTCACAACAAACTATATAACAAATAACTATCTCTAGAATATTCAAGATAAGTGGTGAATTCATTCATAAATTCTGGTACTAAAATGAATATTTAAATGATTCAGTATATATAAACATCGAACCAAATTGTATTCACTATAATATGTGTCAACAATTTTCATTAATATTTTGGAATAAAATTCATGTAGTAACCAACCATTATAAATAAATACTATATATCTTGGAAATTATTTTTTTCGAAAAGGAAAATATTTCTCTCACCTTATATGGGACAAAATATACTCATTCCTCTTAGATGATGTGACATGTGATGTGATCCATATCATTTAAAAAGTGAATTTGGTAATTTATTGATACATCCAGTTCTATCATGATGTATTTATTGAGATATGAAGGTATTTGGAATGGTCTTGTCGAGTTCTTTAATACAACATGATTTAGAGCATGAAAAATACCATAAATATATCCAAATATATGATAGCCTCATAATTCTTTATATACATGATATATTATTTATTATTAATGAGATAGCGTATAATTATCATATACTCATTGAAGTCATGTCTACAAAAATATATTTTACATAGTGCATTGTATGGTCAAACAGAGGCCTGGTTAAATCATAACCTCAAATCATTCACGTAGAAATATCATGCTCCTTGTATCGGGTTTAATATGTCATCTATATGTGCAAAACATAAACATTTCTTCATTGTAATCTGATTTAACTGTTTTAAATCCACAAAGTTACATAGGGTAACACACCACATCATGGAATAAGGGACATTTGAACACCATGGTGAAGTATAGGGACATATATTATACTTATCATATATTTACTCTAGTTACTTCTTGATGTTTTTAAAATAAAAATGTCCCATCATAAAAATATGAATTAAAATAGGTTTTGGTTTTTGTACGAGATAAATAGTGATCTCAATCCCTCTCAAAGGAAGTATCTTAGAAAAAATAATCAGAGAAGATATCCCAAAGCAATCCACAATAGGAAGTAAATCTATATAGAATACTACTCGATTAGTTAATAAAATAATAGAAATATTGAATGCCACTATTCCAATCCAATGCTATTCTAGTATATGTATACTCACTTGGACATCATATTTAACCTTATGAATATATGTACAACCTTTAGGTTATGTAAAAGAATTCCATCAGCAATTGAAATTGACATGAGTGTGATTTTTTACTTTCTGGCACAACCAAAGTATTATTTTGAAGATTTTCATAAAATGGAAAAAGAGAATTCCAATATAAAATGAAAACACATATAATAATGGTCCATTATTAAATTAGTATATTATATCTGATTAGATCCTTAGATATGTTTCATGAGTCATTTTACCAAATATCTAATCAATCTCAAGGATGGGACATTTGATAATTTTAATCGAAAAAATGAATGTGAAACACAATTACAAAATCAAAATTATACTAACATATAGGCTAGAAGAATAGATACTATAACTATAATTCTCAGGAATATATGATTTTTAACACTATAAATTTTAATTTTTATTCCTAGCCAGGTATATGACACTACGCTATATACAAGATACATGGGGAAGATCAACTCTACAGAAGATGCATCTTATGCAAGTGGAATACATTTCAACTTACAAATCTATTAACATACTATAGCATGATAGTCTATATCCCTTAATATAATGAATATTATGATTATGTTCCTAAATTTGTAATCAGATATCATTCCTTCTAAATAGGAACAAGTTTATATTTTCTTGGAAAAAAATATTCCCCGCATATTGATACTCCTGGCAGTCAACATAGTCATTGGTACACTATGGACTATTGTGGACTAGACAACCTCAATTGTGACACATAACATAACTATTAAAACTTTCTATATGGATAATTTTGTCCCCATTATCACACTCTATTATTCTATTTTATCTTATAGAATAATATAATAATTATATTGATGATGAACCTCCAAGGAAAAAACATTCATCTACCCTTATGTTCCTCTTGATAATGAGGTTCATTTCATTGTGTCTAAAATGGTACTCAATTATAAAATGTTCATCTTATATTTGGTGGTATAGAAAATACCATCCATAAAACCACTATTTGTTGTAATATTTTCACTGGACAACATTATTGTGAAGTGATGATTATATATGAAATGGCCTAATTACTCCTTCACTTAAATATCTCCCGACTATATGTCCATAAACTCCATTGCATGATCAAATTTCACCATTCGGAGAATGATTTAATCTGATATGATTTTATATAGTCCACTCCATATCATATCCCGAAAATTATATGCATTGGTAATCACATACCAAAAATTCATAGAGGAATAAAAAAGTATTAACATGTTGAGAATTACCCACATACCTAGATTCATCAAAAAATTATTTAATATTGATAGCAAAGCCCCTACCCATGACACAATATCTTGAGGACCACCATCCTCTCAAATTATTGGTGGGTTCTAAAACTAAAATTATCAAGTCATATTTTCAATAGTATGGTATGGGTGTAGGTCTCTTTATATATATATTACAAGTATCATAAAGACTTATTGGAATTTGAAATCAAATACTAGACTAGGAATAACATGACGTAATATATGAGGCACTATATGATGAACTAATAGATCTTTAAGGCCCACCACCTATGAAGCGTGGTCAATTCCACGTTCCTCGAGTTTTACCTAAGGCATTCGTTGTGTAATATAACTGTAATACTAGATTGTGGACTCAAAATAGTAAATTAAATATTATAATAGATCAATATAAATGAATAGGAAAGGTACATAGACTTATAGTATAAGATTGGACCCATATTACTTACCCTTATTCCATGTTTAGGTGGATATGAAGATCATCAATATTAGAAGAGACACTACCTAATATAAAATAACTATGATCTTATTAGGATCATGGTTTGACCGAAAATAGTATAAGACAATGTTTATTGTATATCTATTGAATGGTATAATGGAAAAACCCATTAAGCTGGAATATTTATCCCAATTAATCAAAAAAAATATTATATAATAACATAAATTTAAATAATTTCATACACATTGTCATGAAAAATATATATGTATAAATAAATAAATATATATATATATTATGGGAGTGTTATATGTGTCACCTTTCTAATGATGTAATGTTATAATAAACATAAGTTGAAATTTTAACAACATGTAACCACAACCTGACCCATACATTTAAATTCTGAATGTAATTGATACTATAAATTAATTCATTGAAATTAATCAGTACTCACAATTTTTATAATTACATGATTCAATAATTACATTCTTCATTCTTATATTCAAAGTCAACTAGAATTTATGAAAAAACTACCACTGGTCTATTAATCACGATTTAATAATTTTTTTATTATTTTTTCCCTATTAGTCTAGACATTTAAAACCCAATTAGGTTTATGAAATCAGATTAAATCATACAATTATTAAATCCTCAAAAGAAAAAATAACATATTAAAAAATATAACTATCACAACACTAGAAATATGTAGAATACAGTGCATACAATATTATTGATATAATATGGAATATTAATTACATGTGAATACTAACGCGCCTATTATGATTCATGAAACTATACCTTATTTATATAATTGGATAAGAAACAAATAAAATTCATCAAAACAAACATAAGAATAATTCCAATAATCAGGTGTATTACCTAATAGTGATATCAATAAAACTAAAACATTATGGAACCCTAACAAAAAAATCCAATCCTATGTAATTTCGAATTTCCCTGTTTTTGTGTTTTCTACTCCCATGAACACTATTATTAATAACATTTTAAACATTCCTAATCAAAAGTCTAATAAATCATTGGATAAGAAAAACCAAAAATTTCATTGATACACTTTTAAAATATATCAAAAAAACATCTCTCTTATATTATAAGTCACAGATAGCCACATGAATTCAAGTGTTCCACCCTATATTTCAGATTCATATGAATATTATTTATGGTCTATAAAAGTATTTTGGGGAGATAATACCATCAAAAATATAATTATAGGGAAAAATAATATAAGAAAAAACTAATAATAATAAACTAGGTATAGAATTATAATTCATCCATGTATAGTAAAGAGGAAGAGGAAGTGCTAATTGTTTTATCCAAGGAAATTCTTTGTTATAAATGGTGTACGTTCTGTGTTTGTTATCAATCCTCACTAGATGATCTATGTGACATTAAAAAGAAACACGAATGTGAAGAGTTAGAGCATCAGGAACGGTGACAATGATCTTTGTGATTTTTAGAATTGGAGGATTATAGTGGCATGAAGGTTTTGATAGAATGAACTGATATTACATAATCGTGAATGGGAAATTTTTATGGGGATTCACGAAATAAGGAGCTTTGTGCTGATGTTTTTTAATGATCTTGATAATATTTAATGAGCCGGTTGTGCTTCACAATTTATTGATCCTATAAATATTAAGCTATCCTTATTCACATAACATTAGTTATTCCATGGAAAACCAACAACCACTCTGACTTCATGATGTTATTGGAGCTCTGTCAAAATTGGATTCTAAATTTTATTGTACACTACAAAAATAATATCATAGGCTTGAAAGATTCCCCTGATATGGGTAATCAGTGGTTCGGGATGATGAGGTATTCTGTATTGACTTAGTGAGCATCATGAAGATTCATTATTCCATGAATACATAGGTGTTTCACAAAGGTAGAGTGCTATAAAATGTAATGGGATCTTTATGAAGGACCGAGCTTCATGAAAGAGGTTACAATATGATGGATTGAGCTTCTTTTGTTCAATGAACATTTCATTCATTGAGAATACACTCAGTTTTTTGTTTTATATAAATACTCATTCTATTTAAGGAACAAAGCCTATAACTCCAATCCATTGAAGATGAATTCGAATAAATAAACTGATTATGACTTCACACTCAACAGTGATAATGGTGTATTCAATAAAACTATTCTGAGGGATGTTGTGAGATATCCTTATAATAATTTTAATGGATGTGTTCCTAGAACAGATTGACTGTGTTTGAACTTTTGTACACTAAAACTATAAATTATCAATGGAATTTGGTATGACTAAAAAAATTCCAAAATATTCTCCTAGGACTCTACCTTTCTAGTGAACCAATAAAAAAAAATATTCCTTCTCTTTCATGTGATTTTTGGATAGGTTTCATAGGTTCCTTCCAATGTGGGAACATGTTCTGTATCTTTAATAAGAAAAATCTGAAACCTTGAATCAACCATACCATTTTAGGGTGTTATGGGGTCCTACCCTAATATCATATGAAGAATTATTTCACGAATTTATGCTTTTCAAAATGTGAACATTTTTTGTAGATAATATATTGTAAACAACAGGATCCAAAAAGAACAAATAGTCCTAGAAAATTTCCAACAACATAATGATAATATGATCAGTCCTCTTATCCTATACTCCATCCTATAATATATAATCATGCATCCAAATATGGACACATCCATTTGTAACATCCTATATCATGAAAATCAGTTCATGTACCAATCATTAGAGTAAAAAAATTGTGAAATATATATATTACAACAGCACAAATATTATTTATAAATATAAAGGTTGTGTATATAAAACGATTAGTGATTATATTATAATATATTCATAGCAGTAAAAAAATAAAAAACATCAATTTGTGATCATCATTAGACATTGAACATATAATGCTTTCTATTTCCCAATATGTGATTTCTATGAATTAATTTCTCCTTATCTGTATGTATATATATGAATTTATATATTTACCACAATCATATATAGTAATATATTTCTATATATAAATTTATTTTTAATATTTTAAAAAAACGTAATGTATTCATGAGTAATAAATACATAATCAAAATAAGATACATAATTCCCATGGAAGGTGTACATATAAAGGAATTGTATATATCCCATTATGTATGTAAATAGTATGTTATATCCATGTATTTTTTTATTAGATGATACATAAATTGATTTAATTCATTGGCATCATAATCCAATCCATGAAATTTCAAAAAATAAAAAACCCAACTATTTAATGTGGTATATTGTAATAATCCACTACTCTAGGTATTCATCCATGTAATTCCACAAAAGGAACCCATGTACTACTCATGACATTGTATAAAGGAATAACCATATGATCCAGTAAATTTTATACAACATAGGGAACCAAATACCACTTATTGATTGGTAGAGTGGAATTTTCATGGACTCTGTCTGAGGAGATCCACTAAGGAAACATGTATCAGTTATGGATAATATAAATGTGTCTCCTCTGGGACCCTTTCTATGGTATTCTATTTAATGACCACATTAATCACACACTCAATTTTTTTAAATAACTTATAAAATTGTTATTATTATACCCAATGAGCCATTATGTGTCCTTATAAATTGGATCCCATATATCACCACTTCTATGATGCAATTTATGGTCATATATAGTGTTAAACCTATATCATATAAAAATCACATAATTAAATTTTGGAAATTTTTTTCATATTGATAACTCGGGATATTAAAAAGAAAATAAAAGGATTATTGACCCAACCTTCCGTTTTACTTTTTTATAATTCATATTAAATTTTATATAAAAAATAAAACTCAATACACCATTAGTGGTGGTTAAATATAATTTCATTGAATTATTCTTGTGGAAGTATAATAAAATTCACTATAATGGGAGATTTTGTTAAGGTAAACATCTGTAATAGGGAAAATTATTATATTAATACTATCCAAATCATGACAGTATAATTTAACTTAACAAATTATCAATTATGGAGTAATTTCATGGAATATTCATCACATGGTAGAACTACATATAATATAACATCATGAAAATTGGGAAAATGGAATACACCAAAAACCATAGATAGATAGTACTCTCCTAGCCAATTTTTATCCTTGATGTTAGGAAAAAATGGATTAAATTGAAGAAACCTATGAATACACTTATAGTAGAGAATATTTTATCTCCATTATTTATCATTCCATATAGAATAATAAATAAATTATTCAAGTAAGTGGATAAAATAGATTACCATTAAATATTCAACACAATTAAGCATGAATAAGTTAGATTATTCATGAAGGTTGAGAATACATGATGAGATTATATGGTAATGAGTGAGGTTAATGTAATTTAGTAGGTTGATTTATAACATGGAGGAGAAATTAATTCATAATTATATAATTGGGCCTATAAAAAATAATAATTTGAACCATTTATAAAGGGTCAACGATTTTGTTGTGTGGTTTTTCAATACCATGAACCAAACATTTATAGCCACTACCTATGTGGAAATATGTTTTCATGGTAGTTACAGATTTGGGGAAAATGTTTATATCTCATGTTTCCCTCTATACAACTATGATGAACACCACCTTGTAAACCAAGACCAGACTAACTCAATTTGATGGTTTTAACAAACCTTGTTCCACGTCTATTTCCACAAGATCATTTATCACCCACTACTATTAAGTCAATAGATTCTTCCAAATGATTCCTTAATAAATTATGCACTTCTATATGGAGATATTAATTAAACTCAAATAAAATTAAAGGATATGTGTTATTGATAAAAACAAGGTTCTTAACAAAAACTATTATTAATGTTGAACTAGATTTCATTTTGGAAATGAATGTGAATTTTCTGTATAATGAAGATATTAATCTCCAATGTAACTAACCCATGGATTATATTATATTCAATGATATGATCATATATATATTAAAAGATAAATATGAAATTCAAACAAAAATCATATCAATTGTATATAATGTGATTCTCATTAATAAGGGGTGTTTATCAATATGGTTGAGTGAATACAAAACATTAAATAATATACTTTTTTCATGATTTTATTTATTTTTTTCCAAGAAATTATTTCTATGCATCCAAATAATCATGAAATTTATATTTCAATATCATTCATAACTAGTTAAATAAAAATTTAATTTCCTCCCTACAAAATGGCTCTAAATGAGTTTATCTATTTGAAGAAAAAACCATGATACTAATTCCATGGGATTTATTTTTCAATGTGTTCCACCATTAGGTGAACCTCATTTTTTTAGAATAAATATATATCATTTTAAATCATCATTACTTACTATGATCAGAAAAGTAATATAACTAATAATATGTATCATATACCCCAAATTTATGACTAGTTTGGTCAACAATGCATAACTCAATAAATTTCAAATGTTTAACTTCACTCAATAAATAATTAATTTATCATCAATAATGAAGATTCATAGTATAAATTATTTTACAAAATTCATATACACTTTGAAAATATGGTGATGTAATTTTTTAGTACTATTTCCAGAAAAACTATCACGTATTTAATTAATTGGGTCTTTATATATTTCAATTACAATATTGAGGATGCCATTATATACAATATATTTATATTCATGAAGAACATATAGGTTTTTGATGAACTATTGATAATTATTTTGAATACCAAGTGTTCCATTTGGCTACAAAAGTTTGAATTTCTTGGTCATATAGTCTCTAGATTGGGTATATATTAGTACACATTAAGGAAATAATTTATTATACATTATCTAAAAATATATTATGAGGTTCAAATATGTATTTATCTTATTTTTTTTAATATTTTATAAATTATTTTTAAATAAATTTATATTAATGTATTATACTCTCATAAAGGGAAACTGGACGAGAGGCATGTTACGTTGAAAAATAGATGTGAACAAAATTTAATAGAACTAAGAAGATAGTTATTTGGTTCACCTACACAGACAGTAACCTACAGTGGATTCTATTTTATAATCCATATTTATTCATAAAATAAGGTGTTATGATGCATTATCATGAATATTTATATGATTATGATCCCTCATAAAAACTTATATATATTGGGAAATATTCCCCAAATCATGATTTAGTGTTATCTAGTGTAATGTTATCATTAAATATATTTTGAGTTGTTTATGTCATGTATAATTATTTGATATATTAATATTGATAATGAATATTTAAAATAAATTCCAATATATAATAATTTCAATATGATCTAGTGAAGATGGTTGATGATGATTAAATACTTTAACTACTGAATATACATCCACCCACGTAAAAAGAACATGGTTGATGCCATTTGGATATGAATAGATCATGCAATATACTCTATTATAAGGTTCATGAAATATCCGTTTTTTATATATTTACCATGATTTTTTCAAAAAAAAATATGTAATTGGATGACTCATGTTATTCAAAAACTTGTGGTTAATTATCTATCCATGTGAATACTGAATTGTTGAATAATGGAGTTGTAGAGATAAATATGATGTTAAGAAATGTTCCTAATATAAAAATTGATTATTATAGAATGATAATGTTCATAAACAATGAATTTGTAAATTTCAAACCTGATTTTATTATGGGGATACTTGGGAAATTTCATATTTATTCATTCTGTATCAATCATGGATGTACAATGATTTATCATGATCTGAATGATTATTTATGGTAGGAATTAATGATGAAATATGGTGTAGTGTGTGTATATTAATTAATTGTATGTCACCATGCTGATGATTACTAAAAATATTCTAATGGTATGTTATAATTGTTACCTATATCACAATGGAAATGGAAAAGAACCACAGATTTTTTGTCATCAAACTCCTCAAACATTTAAATTATAATATGTTATTTTTGTTTTAATAAGTTTCTTTACAACGTGAAAACACATCATTTATATTAGTTAGGATCTACCTTTTTATCATCCTTCCAAGATATAAATTAAATATCTGGTTTTGATTCATTTTTACTTTAATCAATTGTATTTGATAAGGATTTATGAATTACCATGAATTTATAGTATAGTCATCGCTAGGCTCTGAATAAAGGGTTGACATTCAGAACATTGTATCATATTAAGAAATATTAATAGTTAATGAGAAACATTAAATACCAAGATTATATTTTATTTTCATATTATAAGAATTTAAAATTTATTAGCTATCAATAACATACTATAGTTGAGTTCTTTTATGAAAATAGAATTCAATCCATGATTCAGATGGCTCCATTTATATCCCACAATGGAGAAAATTTTAGAACATAAAATTTTTTATTTATTTTAGATAATTAATTACAGGAAGTATTATTATTCTTGAATATGTGATATTTAATTTTAGGTCTATTAATCAACAAATAAAGGTAAAATGGAATGAAAGATAATATTTGATAATAATCATCAGTGTAGTCTGGAATATGATTTTTCTAGAAATGGTTTTTTGTGGGGAATATTTATAGGGGTGAATGTTTTGAGAATATAATCAATGTAAGTATATGTACTAGTCATGTTTATAGATTCTTGTTTTTTACCATGTTGAGACAATATCTAATCATTTTAATCTCACACATGACCTATATTAAGATCATGACGGTTTCTGTGTATCTATAATATGGAAGCACATAACTCATCTTCCTCATGTAATTAAATAAATAATGTACTTTTGGAGTAAGATAATTTTAATGATGAAAACCTATCAAGATTATAGATTATGGAGATAAATTTATATGAATAACAGGAAACTCTTATAGTCAATTTGTTAAATAAAACCACCAATTGGATGATACATCGTCTGATCCTATTGATATGATGAGGAAGAAGTATCCATAGTTATTTTCTTCAGAGTAATGGAACATGAATTGATAAATATATTTTTAATTGATGGGGGAATGTAAATAAATGACTCTCTATTACATAAATTTTTACAAATAATTTCCATTTTATCGATAAATTCCATTAAATTCAATAACAAGTTTAGATAAATAACATTTGTCAATTAATATTTTATTACATAATGATAAAATTTAAAATAATGAATAATATTGGTGGCTATGAATATTACTATCCATATTATGAAAAAACAAATAATACATGTATAATGTAAATTTATTTTATATAAATTGGTATTTTTTATAGTAAAAATGTTATAGCAGTTAAAAAAACTAGAAAAATATATTTATAAGAGAAAGGTCTCTTTTACCTAATAAATTTATAAAATCACTATAGGTGAATAATTTTCAATAATTTTTTATTTTACATATTTAGTAATAAATTTATGTAATTCATAAAATATTTCTTCTAGTCATTGTAAATTAGTAATTCAATTTCAATTGTTAAAAAGTTTACTATTTATAAATATTTGGTTCATCATTATTTCTAATATTATATAGAAACTATTATTTTCCAAAATAATAAAAATAATTTGAAAATATAATTCAAATTTGGAAATATACATTTCATAATTATAGTTGGGTGAGTATTTCTACAATTTTATGAAAATATTAATTATTCAATGAGTTGTGGAATGTAATGATTTTTATAAATAAATAATTTTATGTAAAAGAATTTCTAATATTCAATTTAAAAAAATATATAAATATGATATTAATTAAATTATATTATTATTAATCAATATATATTAATTGTATTAACATTGTTTTTATTATTTTCAATAAAATAATTTTTTACATGAGTAAAAAAATTCATTCAAAAACTACATGATTCTTAACTATTATGGGATTGATTTTAATTTAAATTTATCCACATCTATGAGTTGAATTTCATTAAATGGATTCAATATTTTTAATTCTCATAACTATTAATATTTAGTATATTCAAATTAATTTTTCCACATAATAAAAAGTGAAAATGTATATATTTGTTCTGTTGGTTAATATAAAAATAGGTTTACCAATTATCAGGGTTAATGTAGAATATAAAATGTTTTTTGAAATAAACCATAATTACACCCTATTGAATGAAAATATTTATACATTAACCTATCCCAATTTATATTTTATATCAATTTCGATGAATATTTATTGACAATAAATATGTCATTTTGGATTCCATTTGGATATTTAAATATGTGTTCCCTTCCTCAAATATAAAATTATACCTACTCTCCTTTGAACTATGAAAGTAAATAGAATTTTTTTTTGGGAAAAATAATTCCTAAATACTTTCAATAAATCCCTCTATTAATATATATTAAAAAAATTATTATAAAACTTTTCAGGTTTTTCTTTATTTATAAACACAATGAGGTACTATATTGAAGATTTATAGTTTTTAGACATTTTTTATTCATATAACATTATATAACATTAAAATCATCTTAAACAAGTATTAAATAATAATTCAATCCCATTAAATAAAAAATATTTTATTATGATAATGTTTTTACCAATTTTTATCTCTTATTCCATTAATACTGAAACAAATCTGTTAATATTGTGAGTGACAGACTACCCCCCTAACGAATCAAAGCAATTAATTTTCCAACACTGAATCGCATGGATTTATATAATGAATATTTTTAATCATAGATATTATGGTAATGATATATTTAAACATAACTAATATTAATTCAACTTATAAAATTAGAAAATTCCACTCTATTGAAAAAGGAAAATATCACCCACATGTATTGTAGATTACGGTTTCAACAAATAAATATGATATAATTTTGATACAAATTAATATTTACATTAATAAGTAAATATTAAAATATATATATATTATATCCATGGTATATTAATTATTTTATAATTGTAAATTATTATATGACATTATTTCATTCCATCTACGAAAAAAATTATTATAGTGTTTATGCGTACGCATGACCTACCACCTTGAAGAAAAATGCATTTAATTTTACTATCTATAAATTAAATTGATAAATATAAATATGAATATAATTAATATATATTATACTTATATCAGGATTAAAATTAGTAATATGAAAGAACCATAGTGAATATAAAAGTATGAAATCTACCAAACATAATCCTATAAGAAATATAATGTATTAATCTCCCAAAATAGTGAATTTAATAATGAATTATGAATTACTAGTCTATGAATTATTATAACTACATAAAATATTGTATAATATATAGGAATTTCGTTTTGAAATTTATTTACAATTAATATATATTTATTATAGAGGAGGATAAAACATTAATGATGGAATTCATACCTAAGGTAATTAATTTCCATCTCAGTTTTATTTCTATGAGGCACATTTTATATAACATAGTTCTTTATTTTATGCGGTTTATATGCATCATATGACTATTTTTTTTAATTAATAGTAATATTACATGGATTTACACCTAAATATATTTTAATTATGTAAATGTGATTATTATTGAAAACTACAGAGGTATAATTTTTTTCTATTATGATGTCATTTTATTTCATGATTGTTTAATGTTGTGACTATAGTGATATAATTTAGTGATCTACCTATCATGAGTATCATTTAATTTTTTAAAAAAATATTTACTAATTTCATTATTTTCACATTCATTTACTTTTCATTATGAACACTAGAGACCGAAATAATAATTTTAAGGAAAAAGTAATTTATTTTTATTCTGGTTGAAAAAACATATTTCTTAGTTGTATATGATTCATAAATTTTTGATAATGAATTTTAATAATTTTCCAAATTGAAAGTGTATAAAAAAATTCAATGTGATTTTTTTTATAAAAAATACATTATATGGAATATTTTTGACGTTTAATGAATATGGTACCTTTTCCATTTTACAATACATGTAAAATTAATCATTTTTGTGGGACAATTATGAATATAATTTCGGATCTTATTATTGATATATGAATAGAATCATTAATTTAAAATAACAATAGTATTTTATAATGAAAATTATTTACCTAATATTTTTTATATTTATATATTTAAATGAGAAGATTTCAAAATGTGATTTAAATTTTCTTTAGAATGTTTTTAAAATATTTTAGAGTATATCTTTATGATAGTGGGAAAAAACATTAGTGGTGATCATGAATTACTAGGGTTATGATCCAATGCAATAATTATTGTTTATTATTAATAATGGTTATGGTTATGATAGAAATATATTTTTTAAATTCATTACTTTTCCACGGGTTATGAAATGATTTATTGATGAAATGGGTATGAAACAACTTTTCTATAAAATGGTTCTGGTATGATTGTTACATGAATGATTTATGATCTAAAAGTAAATTTAATAATTATTATCATTATTTTATTGGGGGAATAAGAATTATATTTCCCTTAAAAAAATTTATATTTTTTATATCATGATACATAATTTTGAGAAAAAAATGTTATGTGATTCATCTAGTATGGGAAACATATCAACATGCATGATCATTTATTAGAGGGATATTGTTGTGATTAATTAACTAGTTCAAAAATTATTTCATTCATTATCAATTATGATTTTATGGTATCGATATTATCCTTTTACTTATGAAATTGTTTCGATACATTGACGCTTCCAATCATATATGGAATGAAGTTATTGTTCATGATTTATTTATTACGATTTGTCACTCCAATTAATCATTTATTCTAAAATGATAATGTTTTATAGACTGAAATAATTTAATATTATATTATTGAATTGATATGTATTGTCAAAAAACTGTGCAGGTACCCTACTAACATTATAACTAACTAGGAACTAACATAGTTTAAAATGCCCAACCTAGGAGCCACTAAACTGGTTCCCCGAGCTGGGTTGTTACATGACCTCAAATGCCCCTCCCCATATGGTAGAGGTTTTTTACTTGCAATGAGGGTCCTATAGGTTATGTGGGGAGGCTATAACCTCAATACCAGAGTAAGACACATCATATAACAATTGAAATAGTGGAATCAAAAGAGAAAAATCCATAACATTCATAAATAACCAAATCCCAAAATTGGGTACAATCAAAATCAATAATAAATATTCTATTCCATGCAAGAGTGTCAAGTGATCAAAATCCTAATGAATGAAAATATTAATATTCCCAAAATGGTATAGCCTCCATGTCCAAAACCTCACCCAAACATGTCATATACCCAACTCATCTCCCTATCATAAGGCCCTTTCCATTGTCCTAAACTATAGGAATGAAATCGTCTTGGGTACCCAACGGTGGTATGATAAAGGTGTTAGTATAACTCAGTAGGCCACCACCAATGATTTCTATAAAATATCAAGCAAGGATGTTTGTACATGAAAATGAAAAAAATGTCATGTTAATGTAAACAGTTCAATAGTCTATTGTTATTTTGGATCCCATAAGTTAACTTACAAATTAACCCATGTTCAGTTCCCAGACATTTCATTTATCATTTCACACTTTATCAAGTGTTAAATGGATTAGGAATGATTAAAGTTCTCAACATGTGGGAATTTAAACACGTCTTATCTCACTAGGAACCATATAACAACATTTCCCAATATCCTCACCTCGATGCCTCAGTCTGGGAGGAATGAAACTATCAGGGGAATATAACTTCATCCCATTCCCTAACCCATTCATTTAGGAGATGATCTAGAACCTCGGTCCAACTCAACGTCTGGGCATAGAACCTCATGTCAATACCCCAATCTACCAAGCAATGTGGACATGCTTATTTATCATCCACTACAAAACACTGTATCACAAAAACATAGCCAACCTAATTTAAAATACCAAAAAATCTCAATAAATGTGAAATTTACATTTTTAATCAATCCATTAAAACATTCATTATTCAGATTACAAACCCCCTTTATCCCCATTCACATTTTTCTTGCCTATCTCACTAAGCATATTCAAGTATAAATCTGATCCCTAGCCTATTATCATTTATCCATTTTACCTTTTTTATGCCATCCAAACAACCTATTAGGTAATTTCCCAAACTAGGTGTATTACTAACCACCAATTTAACATCATTTATGCATATTAACATATTCATCATAGGATATGTGTTCTATCACAACATCCTACACTTACAAAACAAACTCTATCTTTGTGGAAATTCAAAACTTCCCTAGGGGGAATAATTTTTCTTATTCATCCACCTTGCATCCCTTGGGGATCAAGAGGGTTCAATTAAATATTTAGACACCAATACCTCACATCATGTAGAAGGAACAAATAAATCTTCAATTATGGTGTGAATAAAATCCCTACAAGCACAAATCTACACAAAACAAAATGGATATTAGTTGTATTCCATCTACATTGAATCTGTTGGTGAAAGAAATATCAACCAAACTCATAGATCTTGATTTAACACCATATTTAATCCTCAAACTAGATCTCACCAAAAAATTAAGTTTGGAGAGATTTAGATGGAAATCACAAAAAAAATACGAGTCCTAAACCGAAAAAAAGAGAGGAGGAGAATATTAGACTCACCGAGATCATCTATTCATATCCATTGACACTCAAAACAGCAATGAATCATTGTAATTTGATCCTTGGGATAACTTTGTCCCTTTAGTTTCTTCAAAGGGTTTCAATGGAGGAGAATGATGAAAATTCCAAGTGAGATATAAAACCCTGGAGTGGAAATTTCTTAATTTGATAAAAGCTTCTCGGACCCACATTTTACCTTCACGGTTTCCCAAACCATGCACAAAACTCACAGATTCCACTATCCCAAGATAGACCTCCTTCATGGTTTACAAGGGTTTCCCACATATTTAGCACTATCCAAGCATAGATCATGTGACTCACCCAGAAAACACATTTTCTGGCTTTCTAGTCCCAATCCCCCAGTACACCCTAAAGCATCCTGAAAAAAATTGAAAAATGCTTAAATTAATAGAATAAATTGTTTATATTAAAATGAAAGTAAGAAGTGCCTTGTAGAGAAATATGGGATCTTACAAACTCCCCACCTAATAATGGATCATCCATGAGACTCTCTTCTTAGTATAATTGCGTTCCCAATGAATAGATATCATGACATTGGGCCTGTATATCTAATTCCCACTCCCATGTTTCCTCTTGGACATTTCCATGATGCAATAGAACAGGAATTATGGGAATAACCTTACCCCACAAAACATTCTCACTATGATCTAAAATATGAACCAGGTGCTATCCAAAGGACTCATCATCCTCAAGCTTGACATCCGTGGATTTATCAGATTTGATGTATAATGGTGATACTGTTCGAGTTGTGAGACACAAAAAACATCATGCATACCAAAATACCATTGTAAAAGATCCAATCGGTATGCCACCACTTTGATCCTCTCCATAATCTCAAATGGCCCCACATATCTTGGAGAAAACATGACCTATTTCGAAATTCGACAGTGACCCAACCATCGTGACACCTGAAGAAACAAACTATGACCCATCATGAACTCATGAGGTCTATGACATTACTCTACATATGACTTCTGCCTACTCCGATCATTCTCTATATGCTTCTCAATCAAACAAAGATCCTCTGAAATTTCCGGCACATGTCTTGGCATGGACAACTCAGACTCTCCGACCTCTAACTAACACAATGATGATCTAGACAGTCTCCCATAAAGTTCCACAGAAGGTTCAATCTAAAATATTTCCTAAAAAGTTATTTTATAAGAAAACTCAACAAGTGACAATTTATTTCCCTGTGAACCATTTAAATGCACAACACATGATCTCAAAATCTATTCTAATTCCTGAACACTATGAACCAACTTCCATAAGTCTATTTGTGGTATCCGTACTGAGAAACACTTGGGTACCAAGTGCCTTTGATGATCCTTTCCAGATGCATGAGGTGAAATGTGGATCATGATCTAAAATTATGGTTCTCAACATAACATGAAACAGTAATATTTCCTGATCATATAACTCCACTAACCATTCAACTGTATATGCCTCCTGAATCAATATGAAATGGGACACATTGGTTAGCTGATCTACCACCACCCAAATGGAATTATTCTTCTGGGGCGTCCTTAGATGACCCATGAAAAATTCCTTTGGGATTTCATTTCACATATAAAATGTAATTAATAATTACTGAAACAACCCACCATAGCGCAGATGATAATCCTTCACCTACTAACAGGTAAGGAATCGCGTCACAAAACATGTCGCTCCATCATCATTCACAGCCACCAAAACTGTATAAATATATTGTGGAACATCATAGTCTATCTTAGATGCACTGCCCACTATGATGCAAGGAACTCAGAAATAAACTCTTCTCATACATCTTCCTACACCAAAACAAGACTATGAACAAAAGAAACACAATAAATATTGATGTTACAACTAGAAGGTAGATCCCCAACTTAAATCCTTTCCTTTATATCCAAATAATCATAATCTACCAAATAACCCTCTTTAACTATGCTCATAAGCATGGAATCAACTGCTATAGATGCACGGTTCAACTGATCTTTCCCCTCTTGTACCTCTAAATGATTCTCTTCAAAAAAATCCATTATCACCCACATTGTACTATATTCTTGAAATAATTGATTCGGAGTCTTCCGGCTCAGAGCATCATTGAAAATATTCTCTTTCCAAAGAGTGTAATCCAATTCAAAATCGAAAGACTGCAGGTACACAACACAATGTCTCCTTCAATGATTAAAATCCTACTGAGATAATATGTATTTGAGAATTTTTTGGTCAGTTAACACCTTAAATAGATATACCAACAAATAGTGCCTCCAAACCCTTTAATTAATGAACTATATAAGCTAGATTAAGTCATGAGTAGGATAATTTATTTCATGTGGCCTAAAATGCCTAGTCAAAAATAGAAAACCCGATCATCCTGCATTAATACTACCCCTTTTCAAACATTTAATTCATCACAAAGAAATTTATACCCTTTAACTAGTTCATATAAGATCAAAATTGGTGTATTGGTCAACTGTTTCTTCAGTTCCAGGAAATAATTCTCAAAATTCCATTATTAATTTGGCCTGTCAGCGGTTCTAAAAATGTGATATGTCTCTAATAAAACTTTAGTAAAAACAAACCAAACCCAGAAAACACCTAAAATTAGATATTATCATGGGAGGCACCCACAACACCATAACTTTTTACATTTTCTAGATCCACCAATACTCCTGAATGAGATGTGTTATGTCCCAAAAAGAGGATCTCATCAATCCAAAAATGGAATTTTTTTAGCATGGCATTAATCATATGCTCTCTTAGTGTTTTGAAGACAATGTCAAGATGTTTTTCATGATCTCTATAAGATATAGAGTACACCAGGTGTTCATAAATGAAGGAAAATACAAATTGATCATTATATGAGTGGAATATCCTGTTCATCATGGCCATGAACATAGCTCATTCATTGGTCAATCCAAATGGCATTACTGGGAATTATTATTACCAGTACATTCTTCGAAAAGCCGTTCGTGGTATATTATATGGTCTCAACCACAACTAATGGTACCACGATCTCAAATAGATCTTAGAAATCACTGAGGAACCACTTATCTGATCTAACAAATCATCAATTCTTGGAAGAGGGTATTGGTTCTTAACTCTAATCTATTTCAACTTCATATAATCTACACTTATCCTCAGTGATATGCCATCCTTCTTAGAAAACAGCACTTGAGAACCCCAAGGTGATGTACTATGATGTATAAACCACTTACACTCAATTCCTCTAACTGAACCATCGGTTCATGGAGCTTTGCTGGATCCATTCGGTAAGGTGAAGTAGAAACAGGATCCTCTCCATGAATCAATTCATCCTTAAACTCATCATCATTATTAGGTCATAACATAGAGAAGTCCTCATGAAACACATCCTAAAACTATTCCACTAAAATATAGAATAATTCATATCCTTTCTCCCCATCATCAATAATAAGACATGCCAAATGGAATTTGACCTCCCACGTCTGATGGTGTAGCAGCCCCATGTGTCCAACTCAAGTATCCAACTCACCATGAAGGACACGAGTTCCCCCTTCATGATTTTTGAATGTTACCCGACATTGGTAACAGTAGATATGAGATTGATACATCACCAACCAATCCATTCAACATTTAATGTCAAAACGTGACATCTCTAGGAAAAAAAAGAACCCATAGGAAATGATACCCACCAACCATCAGAGTAACACCCTAACACTTCCTGATTTCATTAACTCATTCCCCTAGCAGTGTATGAAGCGAAATTACCCCATTTGTATTCTATATTGTTAATCCCTACACGAATATTAACTGAGAAGAAATAAAGTAATCTGTTTCCCCGGTATCAAATAAGGCACTAGAATATGTGGATGCTACATGAATCATAACTCGCATAGCAGACATGCCTAAATAATCACCTTCATATGCATTGGGAACAACATGGAGATGACTGGCCCCTTCACCCTATGCTCCAACCTAAGTACCCTGCACTACAATGCTCTGTTAGTAAGAGTAATCTCGCCTCAAAATTCCATGTACCATTACCCTACCAGTATGGCCCACAGAGCTCGAACTGCCTGCTTGGTATGGGGTAACCTATCCACTTCCCACACTCGACATATTTCTCTTCCATCCATCATTCGCTAACTACTGTGTTTTACTACAGAGTTTATACATGTGGCCTAGCCTACTGCATGCTCGACACTCAACTAGTGGGTGGAGAAACTATTCATGCTTGTTCCCCAACCTCCCACACTAAAAACAGAAGACCTGGTCTCCACCCCAAGAATCTATCACCCTATTTTGACTGCTATGTGCACTTCCACCATGCTGAATTTCTCCCATGTGGAACTTCCTACTATAAAATTCCACACCACTTGATCACCCAGATGACACCAAAGGGTCACTACCTAAATCTCCCTTCATTTTCCCTTTTGAAATAAGGGATTGATCCACCACTACGGAAAAAAAGTTAGAAAAAAATATATTCACCTGATATTTGATCTCGTTTATCAGACCATCCTATTAGTGTTTTGCCACAACTGCCTCATCTCCCATCAACAACAGAATGAAGCGTCTCAAATTTTTTAAACTGCTAGCATACTTTTTCACCGACATTGTCCCCTAAGTAAGCCTCATAAAATCTAAAACCTTATTTATCCTCATGCTTTCTAGATAAAATACCAAATGAAACTTCTCCTAAAAATAATTAAACATCATCCGCTCTACCTGCTCTTTCTGAACCATAATTCCCCACCAATGTTTTTCATTCCCTCTCAATATATAGGCCGCTAACATGACTAACATATCAAGAGACGTCTATGGATGGTCAACAAGAGTTTTGATGGAATAAATCAAGAATTATACTGGTTTTGGTTCACCATCTCTAGTAAAGTTTGGAGGGTGCTGCCGCTGAAACTCCCAAGTCAGCTCAAACATGCTCAAAACAACCCACTCTGGGTCTCATTCCATCATCTATTAAAAACGAGAAAATATCTTGTGGAACTGATAATCCCTCTCACCTTGGACCACCGCATTCTCCTTCTACACTACTGTCTTAGCATTCTCATCAATGTCCTCATGTCTCTAAACCAACTCACATCCTTGAATTGGAATTTCTCTACAATTCCAAATATAAACATTATAACGTGACTATTAAACATTTACAAAACGAAAATATGCATAGATAGAATCATCACATGTCATAACCAAACCCATTTTCATACAGTACCCAAATCAGCCCACTGACAAGAGAATCACTACCCTCGACCATCTCCCCTAAGGACATGGCTATCATGATATCTAATTATCATGGTTTCAATAATTATGCTTTACTACCATTAAAAACTATTTTCATATTCCAATTTACCCTTAAAAAATTATTCCATATTGATTTCTTTTTCTAGAACCAAAATTTAATTACTATATGATATTTTCACATCCCCTTTTTACTCATTCATACCATCTTATTAGGAATAATTCATTACTTTTAAGAGAAAATATTCATCTGAACCCTTACATACCGCACACCCATCATGTGTGTGTGCCTATCACGATTCATGTAACATTCCTACTTAGGTCCCTATAATGATGCATGAATTTACTTCCTTATTCCATTTGGGTCATGAGAGAAATAATACAAAACCATCAAATCACCCAATAAGTGCTTCAACCAATTTTGAACTATCAATAAATGTAACAACACAAAACAATAACAACAATCCCTTCCCACGGTGACATGGTGATTCCCCCGAACATGGGTTAGTTACTCCTGATAACGACCTCATTAACAAGGTCAGAAACATTCATATCCCACTATTTACCATACCCAAATATTATGAAAGAGAAAAAAACTCCTTTGATTCCACATTCTAATGTGCATAAGCCTGGAGCCACTAAACTGGTTCCCCGAGCCGGGTAGTTACATGACCTCAAGAGCACCTCCCAGAATGATAGAGGGAGTCGACTAGAAGCTAGGGTATAACAGGTTATCTGGGGAGATAATAACCGCAATACCAGAGTATGCCACAATAGATAATAATTGAAATTGAGGAAACAAAATAGAACAATCCACATCATCCATTAATAACCGAATCCCAAAACTAGGTACAATCATAAACATCAATAAATATGAAATGACTTATTAATGTGTCATGTGAACATAAACCCAAAGAAAGAAAATAGTACAATTCCCAAATGTACCAAACTCCATGTCTAGAACCTCACCCAAACATGTCCCATGTTCGAGTCATCTACCTAGCATAGGGCCCTTGCCCTTGTCCTAACCTGAAATCATGCAATCTAATCTGTAACCCAAAGGCAGCCCAAGCATGGTGTGAGTATAACTCAATAGGCCACAACTAAAGGTGTCTAAAAAATATATATCAAGGAAGTTATTCCATCTAAATGATATATAAAGGAAATTTAAGACAAACAGTTCAATATTCTATCATTATTTGTATTCCCTTATGCTAACTTAACAATTAACCCATGTTAATTTCCAAGAAATTTCATTTAACATTTCACCCTTTGTCAAGTACTCAATGTAATAGACATTATTAATAGTCTCCACATGTGGGAATTTAAACAATTCCTATCTCACTAGGCTATATATAACAACAATTCCCAATATCCTCACCTTGAAGCCTCAGTCTGGGTGGAATGCATCCATTATGGGAATAAAACATTGTCCACTTCCCTAACCTATGCATTTAGGGGAGGTGCTAGAACCTCTGTCCATCTCATCCCATGGGCATAGAATCTCATGTCAATACCCCACTCATCAAATCCATGTTCACATGCTTATTTATCATTCTCTACAAAACACCATATGACAACAAGATAGCCAATATCATTTACAACATCAAAAAAATCTCAATAAATTTGAAATTAACATTTTTATTCAATCCATTAACACATTAATTATTCATATTAATTAAACAATTTATCCTAAATCCCATTTCTGATCCAATATCACCAATATTATTCAATTATAATGCTAATCCCTAGAATTTTCTCATTTATCCATTTAACCCTTTCTCGTTACAACCAAACAACATATTAGGTAATTACCCAACCTAGGTGTATTACTAAACACCAATATCCCATCATTTAATCCTATTAACATATTCTTCATAGTCTATATGTTATTTCACAATGACCTACCCTTACTTAGCTTGCTATAAGTCTGGGGAATATCGGCATGCCAGTCAGCTGGCCCTAATTCTGTTGAGTCATCCTCCTTCCATCCCATGGGGATCAAGAGGGGTTCAATTAACCATTTAGACACCACTACATAACATCATGTTTGAGGAAGAATATAATATTCAAATAGAGAAATAATAAAAATACTACAAGCACAAATCTACAAAAATCCCAACAGATATAAGTTGTAGAACACCTACCTTTATTCCATTGGTGAAGTCACTCTCAATCAAAGCCTTAGATCCAGATTCAACACCCATTTGAATCCATAACCAAGATGTCATCGATAAATATTTCTTTGAGAGATTCAGCTGGAAATCACCATAAATACACGACTTAAAGTAGAAAAAATTGAGGAGGATAAGATTATACTCACACAAATCCTCGATTAACATCCAAAAACACTCCAAATGGCCGAAATTTAAAGTAGTTTGATCCTTGGGAGATCTTGGTCCATTTTATTATTACTTAGGGTCTCAATGTATGAGAAGGAGGAAAATAACAACTGAGATATAAAATAACAATGTGGAAATTTTGTAAATTTTGTAAGGTTTATGAGCCTCTCATTTTACCCACACATTTTTCTAACCTGTTTAAAAAACATGGGGATGTCACTGACCAAAAATAGACCACCTGCATTCTTTACCTAGGCAACCTGCCGGGTTTTCACATACAGTGCGCAGACTGTGCAGTGATCCTAGAGAACACATTTTTCACCCTTTTGTGTCTCGAACCCCAGTAATTCCACCAAGACAGATTAATAATATTGAAACTATGAAAATTGTCCAAAATAAATGTCATAAAATAAAATGTAACTAAAACACATCTTATGGATAAATATAGATCTTATAATAGACAAAGGGAGTTATTGATCCCCACGGGTTGTCGACTGCCACCTTGAATCTTAGGAAATGAATGTGGGAATTATTTTTCCACTTGTATTGTATAATTAATGGAAAAAAGTAAATATTATAATAGAATAAACTTTACAATGAGAAGTGTACTAGTAGTCAACCATGTATAAATATGCCAAAATTAGAACAACAATGAACCAAAAAATTGAAAGAATAACCAATGTCACAATGGATGAAACACTCCATGTCCATGGATCAATAGTTATAATCACCTCCATCTAATGATTTCCCCATGCTTAAATTTAGCAGGAGATGATCTAAAAATTCTAATGGTACATAGGGAGTTCCGTCTAATATCCGAGTAGGGTCTCACCAACGATTCGATTATACTATTCCACTATATAATTAACCAAGTAAATATATTTCAATGTTCATATAAATTGGGTTTTAATTTAAATAGAATATATAAAAAATTCATGCTTTACATTTCATAAGATGGAACTAGTTTTCAAATTATTTATATTCACTAAAAAAATTTATTAAATAAACATTTCTATAAAAAATAGTTTATATAAATTAGAATGGTATGTAAAATAGTTCACAAACATTATCATACATTTATATATCACAAATTAAAAGGCAATAAATAGGGTCATCTCTAATAAGGTATAATAGTTCAAGGTAATCAGATCCTCACAAAATCATCTGATAAAAACTGCAATGTGTACACTTTTCCCTTGGATCTTGAATATAGAGACTCTTATATGGATCAATTCTGAATAAGATGTTATAAAAAAGAATATTTTTTAGTATTTAAAAATGTCAATATTTTGCTAAGGAATTTACATTTTAATGTGTATTTCCAAAATAACTCAACAAATACATATACTTACACAATTTCTAGTAAATATTAATGATAGAAAATTTATTTTAAGAAACCTAAATATAAAATAAGAATCTATTCCATTTTTTGAAAAATTAAAAATCAGTTTTTAAAAACCAAAACATTTTTTTAATAAAAAGAATGAATTTTCCAATAAACCCAGAGTTTTTTCTATCAAAACAATTTTAATCCATTTTTTGCAGATAAAATTTCAAAATAAATTCATCAATATATTTCATAAATTTGTTCCAACAATTTAATTAAAATATTTTAAATCAATTTCAAAATTTAGATTCCATAATTTTAATCTCCCTTGTTTCCATAAATTTCACTATCTCACCACATTCCAATAGAATTAGCGTATTTCCCATTTTCATCCAAAATCTTAATTTATAAAACCGCCAATTCAATTTTTTTTTCAATAAATTTAATAAAATTTTATTTATAAAAAATAAATGAATTTAAATGATCAATCAAAAATTATACAGTTAATTAAAATTGTGAATCTAGGAAAAACCACATAAGTCATGGTACATGGTTCTGAATCCACCAAAACCTCAATATGAATCACCAACGATGAATGTCAAGAACTAGATATGATAATCAATCCAAGGTTTAAGACAAAAAATTGTGTGTATTATTTCCTCTAACATCATAATATGGTGTAAAACCCCATATGGATATAAGAGTATGGTGAAGGATACAGAGAACAATGAATGGAATCATACTTGATCGATATTGAACATTTTATTACATTAATTAAACAATGTATTAGAGGGTATAGAGGGGACCAAGTCACCTCTATGATTATATCAGAGAATAAGAAACCATAAGTTATCATTCCAGAACCTCCTATCACCAAAATTAGTGGTTCACGAAATTTAAAATATTATTTTCTGTTTAATTACAACTCATACATGGTTTCCTAGGTAGAGTCACTTGTTTTGACCAATCTGGGTTCCATTGAAGTGAAAAAAAAATTAATGTACTACACAAATTCCCCTAACATGGTGTATGACTTTTCAAACCATTTCCCAATGGTGAAAATAAACACTTTATGGGTTTTCATGGTTTTTGTTGAGAGAGATTACAGTTTGGGAAAATCATGTTCCAACGATGCACTATCCTAGAAACATTCAAAAAATTAGAATATCAATTGATTCATTATTAAATTAAATTCCACAAAATCACTGAAAAGGGAAACTTAGGAATACTTGGAAACAATAAAATCATGTTACAACCACCCCACCATAAAAAATACTATTCAATGAAATCCTTTGTGGAAGCATCCATGATTTAAAGGTGAGTCCATTTCTCTCTCATCAATGCCGAGATCTACCATGTCTCATGACTATCAGCCCCATGATGCCATAACAAAATAACCAATGATATCACCCTCCCATTACATAACATATTATTAGAATAATTTATCCTTTCTGGATGTTCATTCACAAAAAAATCAGGTCCATCCTCAACATCACTTGATATCATAACTTGATATTGATCTGATGGATACATTCAATGATAAAGTACAAGTTACATGTTATGTATTGATGTAATTTATTGTGTACACTAAAATATATATGAAACAATCCCCTCCAACTCAAAAACTTCAAAAGTCCCACACTAATTAGATAAATATTCCCTTTCCTCTGAATCCATCGATGTCTTAACTAGTGTCCAATATTTCAAGAACACCAGGTCAGTAATTGTGAATTCTAATGACCAATTATAATGATCAAATTAATAATTATACTAACTCCTTGTCATCAACATTTTCTAAAGAACAAAATGAATATATTTATTTCTTATCTTGGACCATGCATGGTCCAACAAAGGATCTTTCTTGTTTGGTCACCTTGGTCGAATTTCCTTAGGCGGTTAATAAATTAATGAATGATTAAAATTTCATCCATTTTGGATCTTGTTTCATCATTATGAAAATCTACCATCACAATAGTTCTCTTGGAAATTTATAAACAGAATTTAAATCATGCACGAGACACACAACTCATTACATGGTTTACCCTCACTAGGCTATGTCCAAGGTGTATAAAATAGAAATGTGACGATATACCAAATTCATTATGCATAACTACCAACAATGATTACATTGTTTGGCCTAAATATTATATTCTCAAGCTCACTACCATTACAAAACACCATTTTCCACATTCTCTTTCTCACTAGCAGTGTAAGTGGTCACTCTTTTCCTCTTCCATATCTCACTGTTCTTGGAATGAAATCGACTCAATTATTATAGAAATTTTGGTAAAAAAAATCTTATAGACATGTAGCTCCCTTTAATTTTAGGATTTCATGAATCCTCATCAATTGGCATATGCAGTATTGAAGTCTATTTTTCTCCTGAAGAAGAAATACACCATTTAATGTAATATTTGGTAATGAATATTTCATTTGAAAACTGATATGATGAATTCTCAAGATTACTTGACTATTCCATAATGCACCTGATCCTCCTACTTTCTATGTATCATGATTTTATCGCAAACTGCCTCCCACATGTACGGCTTCTGCTTCTGCAAACAACCTCTGTCCGCATACTACAATTTGTAATCTATTGTGTACCACTATAGTGTTTTGCCTCCAAAGACTTTAACTCATGAAGACTACCACTACCTTTATTTTTTCATACATCATCTTGGTATTGACTTCCAACACCCACTCTAAAACCACATTGGAAAATAGTCTCTGCTAACTACCCTCTCTTTACAGAAAATTATCTATCTGTGGACTTCCAATGCCTCCGTAAACCACATAATAACTCCCCTATTTCATATATCGAAGATTCCTCCTCCATGTACCATGTTTTTCATCCCTTGATCGTTCTTCCTTTAGAGACAACAACATCATTCAACAACACTTTCACAAACTATTCCATAAACTAATTTATATATTGGGAAATCATTTCTCGCAATGTATTTTTTTCTTAGCTGAATTTTATTTTGATCAATGATGTTCTATATAATGATATTATCTATCTTTACCCATAATTTTGATTAGTAGTTATTTTATAGGAAAATATATATGAAAAATCCGTTCATCCATGATTTTCCAAATTATTGATTCGGTACAACCTCCACTACATATCGATCCCCCCACCATGAACCAAAATTATCCCATGACCCATTTTTCATACCCCGTACACATACATCATTCCTATTTAGGTGGCTCTATTACCTTCTTCCATCCCATGAAGGATCATCAATTCTTCATACCACACACCCTTCACCTCAAATCATCACCGCTATCCATTTTTGGTTCAGAGAACCGCTCAAGTGTACAATTCATATTTCATGGTATGCAGCCGAAAACCATTCTCGGACATGGTACATGGTCCATGTTTTGAGAGGACACAATGCACCATCCTTGTCCATTATGGTAACTATGGGAGGTATATATCATCATCACACCATTCACAATCCTTGTCGAATATTATGGTAACTATAATTAGTATTATATTTAAAAAAAATTGTATTCTATTATTTTATCTCAAGGAATATATCCTAGATTATTTTTTTCTAAAAATTGGGTTAAAGCATGTCAATATTTGAAAATATATGTGATAATGTTTCATTAAATTGCACAATACTGAAATTTATATCTAATTGTTGGATTATATTTTTGTTACTAACATTATTAACCAATTTATTATTAATTTTTACTTGAATGATAAATGTTGGTTTCTCATTTTTCAGTTTTATATATTCATTTATACCTCTGAATAAGTGTCATATTCTCATTTATTAATTATTACATTCATATTTTTTCCTTCAAATTAGTATGAAATGTGTTTAGAAGTCACCTATTAAATTCATTCATTTTATCTGTATAATTTCAGACATCTAACTATTCAAATAAGATTTTTCATTAAGGATAAAATAATTTGGGTAAATAATCTATTACTAGTTGATAAATAATATAATGATGAGGAAAAAATATATTCATTTAAATAAAACCCTCATAGTCCTCCTAAAACACCTCTAAAATATCTTGAATTATATTTGAAATCATACTTCAATGATATCCTATTAATTATTTGAAAATTTTATTTCATAAAACAGGATTAATAACATTTTTTAAAATTTTTAAATTTTTTCTCATCAAATGATAAAAACAAATTACATGAATTTATCATTAAATATAAATGTATGACACAAATTGTTTACTCATACTCAAAAAAAATATGTTGTAGAAGAAGAAACATTGTATTCAATAATATTCTATTAAAGGCTAGACAGTCCATATTAGTCATTCTATTAAATGTGGGTTGCAATGAGAGATTTTATTGTACAATATTATCATTTTATTCTCTATTTATAAAAATAATGGATAGTTGATTTAATGATATATGATGTAGTTTTAAATACATCATATTCGACTATTCACATTTTCATAAATTATTTTTTGTTTCAAATTCTCCTCATTATCTAATGGATCTTTTTTTCTCATGTGTGACATATTAAATATTTCATTCCATAGTGCATGAATACATTTTTATATTTAATAATCTAAAGGGTATAATTATTTTTAATTAACTTATTGAGCATTAACAACGATATATTAATAAAATTTTAGAATGTCACAGATAATTAAATGATTTATAAATAGATTTATTATTTCCATTTTGTTAGTATTTTATTAATTTCCTTATTATTGTTAGGTTATAAATTTTATTGAAGATGGGTGAATCCTTCCCTAGATCTGAGATATAAAATCTAATGATATGAAACTAATTATAAAAAAAATTATATATGTTGTTGTGACTAATTAATTGATCCTATGGATTTGTGTGGAAGAGTTCATATAATGAATAAATATAAAAATATAAAATAAAAACCCAGAGGAGAAAACGAACAGTTAAAAATTGATTATTTGATTGATGAAATTGAAAATCAAGACATAATGACTAATTTGATTAGATATAGTAAATACAAAGGAATAATAAAAATAATTTATTTAATGGGAAGGAATATAAAACAGGGTAGATTTTTATCGATTGTATAAATTTTTTTTCCACAATGGAGAAAATTAAATTGGTAACATAAAAAATAAAATTTGAAAAAACCTATAGTAAATTATAATGATGATAAATTTTTAAAATTTAAAATTAATTCACATAATCATTAAACAAATTATGAATGATATTGAACATTAATCAATTATGAAATGAAAAAAATTGATAAAGATTACATAAATGATAATAAATCTTATTCCACACTCACTGTTTTATCTAGAAAAAGTATTCAAAAACTGAAATATATATGAAATTAAAATATAACACAATGGTAGTGAAATAATGATATATTATATGATGAATCAACACATTATCATCCTTAATTGATTAATATATTTCATTTAATACAATGTATATCATATATTATTTTTTTCTTCTCCAAAATATTATTATTTCTATATCCCTATCAAATGTATAATATATTTAGATAATTTTATTCTTCTTATCATCCTAGAATTTATCATTATATTCTATTATAGTTACCATAAATTAATTTATTTTATTCTATAAATATTATAATAGTAAATTGAAAGTAATAATTCCCTCACAGAATACTATCTCATTGAATTTTCATCCTTAAATAGATAACCTGCAATTATTTTTTGAAAAAATTAATACTTATAGTTTATTACATATTAATGACCGCCTTATTCAAAAAATTATAAAAAATTATTATACTCCCACATATGTAACCAAAACTCCCTAATACATTAATATTCATTTTTAATTGTAACATTCATTTTTTCTAGAATTTATGTTATCTCAACACAAATTCCTTTAATATATTTTTTTAAATTACAACTAAAATCTCATCACAACTAATTTTATAAAGTATAATTTTTCCTCTATAAATCCTATATAACTAAAGAACAAAACAAAAATAATTATTTGTTCAAACCATCCATACATATTGATTAATATAAAAACAAATTAATTTATAATCACTATAAATTTCTTTACCAATATCACATGCTTCTTTATCCACCTACATTTGTATCCAATGTGAAATATAAGGGTTCATTCATGTTTTTAATATGATTTTCCGGACCAACATAAGGACATTTTCTATCATGTCACATTATAGGCTTTATCAATGGATATTTTAATTTATTATAATATCAATATAGAGTATTTTATTTATCCATATGGTAAAAAAATTTCAATATCAAATTTTAATCAATTTTGAATATTATGAAAAGCTAATGATAAAACTCCAAGTAGAACACACATTACATGGGAAAAAATTGAAAAAAAAACTATTTTACATCCTAATGAAAAAACATATATTATTTGAAAAAATATATTGTGTTCCTCTACATAAAGAATATATCATACCAATATACAAGAACATAAACCATCCTTTGTCATCTTATCTATGATAGAAAAACAAAATTCTCCATCATCAATATATGATGGTTACCAAATATTTATTTCAATTCAGTATGTTTATCATTGATGGGTTTCTCTTTTTATTTTAGTGTTATCTTTTAAAAAAGTATATCATTATGAAAAACAATTAATTAATAAAAAATATAAAAAAAAATTGATTCATGTTCGATAAATATATTTCTTCTCTATGTAAACAAGTTGTGGACGATATATAGATTATAGGTCCTCATACTCAATGTATGGATCGCATTCTTGATCCATCCTATGTTATATAAACTCATCAACATTATTAAATGTTGAAAATTATTCATTTAGTTTAGTCAAGCTCTTATACCAAGCCTCAATATGACTATGGATAGTTTAGCCATTATTAGTAAATTTAATCACCCAAAAATTTCACTCAGGTATTCAAAAATTAACTGTACTTAGTATGATTCACCATGGTCTTGTTGTCATAGGATCATTAAACTAAAAATGAGTTTACGTGCAATTAAAAATCCATGGAATTATAACCTCAAGAATCTATTTTCCTAATTTCTATGTGATATATAATTCATTGTGAAGAAATATAATGAATTTAAAAGATTCATCATCTTAATAATAACATAATTGAATAAATTATTTTATTTATATATATCTCTATTAGTGGAAGATGACGTATGAATCATGTTCTTAAAATATGGGGACATAATATTTAACAACAAAGAATTAAATCATAATAATTATCCAGATGATATTAAAATATTCTTGTAGTTACATATCATTTTTACCTATTAGTTATGTCTTTAATATATCAGGTGTAGTAAATAACAATATGATTGGTTTAAAAAAGATTTACTTCCCCAAATTTCTATCACAATGACCTTTTCATGTTTAGTTGGTTTCTTCATCAAACTCTATGTTGAATTTTTTTCTGTCTTATGTTCATATTCCCAATGTATAGTAAATTAATACATGTATTATAGTAGCTATAACATCTAGGTGCAATTTAGTTTTGTGTCCAATCAATTGAATGACTCCAATTTAGATTTTGTATTCTTTTTCTATCATGACCACACATTTGAATGTTTTGAATCCACATTTGGTATCTTAAATCATTTTTTTAATAATTATTGTGGTATTATTGATAGGTTAAAAGGCATATGAAAAGAAAATATCATTCCCAAAAAAATAAAACAATGATATTAAAAATATCAATGAGAGATAAAAAATTTTTAATAAAAATATTTATACAATAAAAACAATTCCATAAATTAAAATTAAAATTAAATATACAGATCCTCAAAAAATAACATTGAATCTATAACATGTTAAAACATAAATATTGAAAATGGTTTCATTAATAAAATTTAAAATTAGACAATATTTTTATAATTTCCATATACAGTAAAAAAAAAAAAAGTATTGTTCTAAAATATGATAATAAGAATTCAATATTTATACACTAATGAAAATTTTTTCATTAAAAAATTGTTATAAATGAGAGTAACGTGGAAAAAAACCTTAAAAAAGATTCAAAAATGTATTTTTTTATTGATATAACATAAAAATTCCAAAAACCACATGGAATTTAACAAATTATATAAAAATAAAATTTTCATAAATCTTAGTCACAATATCTTATATCATATATTTGTTACATATAGTAGATTTAATCACCACACTAATATAACGCTCCATTTATATTTCAATATATAATCCATGGGTGTTGTGAATTAACACAATTACAAACATCATAATATAATGGTGTGGGTGAAATTATAATCAAATAATTAATTTTAAGTTCATGATTTGATGAGGAATATACCATCACTATTTAATTTTCTGGACCCACATAAGTAGTTTTTATGGAAAATTATTTCCCTTTATCCCACAATGTTGGGGGATAGTATCATCGAATGTATTCATTAACCCTTATATAATTGACTATGTTTTTTATTGTATATATACGATATTATTTAACAAGTAAATTCTTGATAGTGCATCGGGTTTATAAATCCTTATATCTAGTACCTTGGATAGCCTCATCAAATATTCTTTGTGTTAATTTTTTTGATATACATTTATTATATAGGTTAACCATTACAAAATTACATTGGGAAAAAAATAATTTCACACTTCATCCAAACAATTAATAATATATTTTTAGGAATATTTATTTCTATTCTGTATGAAAAATATATGTTTCATTGATACCCCATATTTCACAATATTTACAGAGAATCTAGACAAATAATGTATCCAAAAATTTCAATATTCACCTTGAGATACCACAAAATAACTATTCGAATTATACTAAAGTCCCTAATACCCAATGACTTTGGTAGATATGGTTTTAATCCACCTATTAAATTATTAATATTTCATTCGAGTAAAATGATAAAACCAGTTGAATATCATGCATGTCACATGCAATTTTCATCATAAATACCAATGGGGTTTTCCTTCTTTTTAATAATCTCATGGAAATATATCTATATTATACTATGATATATTTATTGAATGTTTTTACTAAAATTTATCAATATTTAAATCTCTCATTCCACAATGTCATTTTTTCATCCAAAGTAATATTTATAATTAGTGTAAACTTTTTTTTTCATCAAATTCCATATGTTATAGAGTTCAAAGAGGAATTTCATTCTATTAGCACTAGAAAATGGTATGTAGTTTTTTTATTGATATTGATAACTTGTAAATTAGTGTATCAAATTTCACATTAATAGAGGGGATATTTGTTACACTCTTAACATGGTAGAGGGTTGTTCCTTCATTGATTCATTATGGAGTAATGTATTATTAAATTTATTCTTCACAGATTAAGGGTGATGGGTGAGATAAAATTGATGTTTTTTCCTCTAGACTTAATCACAATTGGTTACACAAAGGGATAATCTATTCATTATCCATCAAATACAATTTTTACTAAGTTCCTCAAGGTTTTATAATTTGAATATTTAACAAACCCAAAATATATTAATGAAATTTCCATTCTTATGTTTAAATAGTATATATTAGAAAAAATCTCATAGTGACACAATACAGACATAATTAATGAAGAATGAATGAAATAAAAGGAATTTCTAGATGTTATGAAGCCTATACCGATTAAATACTAACATGACAAGATGAATAGTAATACTGACCTTATGAATATTTAATAAGACTACTGAATAATAACATCTCCAATAAACGAATAAAAAAATTCTAGTCAACTTATAAATGAATGCATCATATAATTATATCATAGTATAAAAAATGAATGTTTTAATTAAAATTTAAATTTCGTTTTGGTATTTTTGTAAGTCACAAATATTAAATTACAAATATATAATTAGTAATATTAATTAGAACAAGAAAAATTTATTTAAAATTTATTCATTATTTTCCAAAGTTTTTTATTATGATTATTGTAAAAATTTATGAGACCATAAATAATATTTCAAAGTGTAATAAAGTTAGTAAAAATTTTAAATTTGTATATTTTGAATAAATTATTAAATAAATTAATAATTAAATTTCTCATATATATATAATAATTTTCAAAAAAATTCATATTTTTATAATTATACTGATTGAAAATTGGATCGGGTGATTTTTGATATTTTTCTAAAATCATGATTTATTTGTGGATTGTACAATACGATAAAATATGAAAAATAATAAATTATTTATTTATTTAGTCATAGTAGATTTTTTGATGATGTAAGGAATCACGGTTACAAATCACATGAACATATTACTATATTTATTCAAATGAATCTACAATATTTCTTCTCATAAGAAAAATAATAACATAAGGAATGAAATAATGAGAAATCACCCCTCTCCTCAACTATAAATACCTTCCATCATCACCACATCTCCCTACAAATATATGTGTTGATTCAAGTCAAATATCTAATAGCTACTCTTCCGATAACTCTACGTAATGTTCAAGATATAATTTTCTTAACAAAATGCCAAAATCATTAACATTTAATTTGTTATCAAGGAAGGGTATTAATGAGATAAAATACTCTTCCTCTTCCATTTAATTTCATTTCATGTGTTTTTTATTATTCTGTCTCACCTCCTCATTACAAATGAAAATTATAACAAAAATATCATCTATATACTGGAATTGTATCATGTTATTAGAGTAGAATTCCAATAAATCCTTTCAAAATATCAATCTCTCTTACTCTCACTTTTGAATTAAAAAAATGAAATCATAGTCTGTGATTTGTCGATTTACAACCATCAGGGACAAAAAATTTTCATTCTTCTATTTTTCCTTAATGTCTTGCAATAAATCCAATTTTATGGATAATTAAGACTATAGTATGTTTATTACAAAATATTTAATTTCCTATATTCAATATAGGAAGAAATCATAAATTCACACATCAAAACTAGTTCCTACTGAATGAAAAATCACAGAAATAATCTAAATGATTATCCAAAATGTTGTATCTAATGAATAATTTTCATAAATTATAAGAAAATTAGATATAAAATCGTTTAATATTATTTATGTTTATTACTATCATATAAATGTTTTATAACTAATTAAACTCTTTCCACATGAAATTCCTTAATCATATAACTGTATACATTCTAGGAAAATATAGGAAACCATGAAACCTATGAAATAATATAGTATGTTCTAACTAATAATTGATAAAAATGAATTTAAAAAACTATAATATGTCAAATAAATGTACATGAGGTTCTTAATTAATAATTAAATTGTTTTAATTTGATTACATAAGATTTTATGTTCACATGAATACACCACTCAGACATGATCTACGAGTTTTCTTCCTGAACATTCTAATTCATTTAGGTTATCATTTCATCTGTTATAAATAATGCGATTATTTATTATACTTATATAAATACTCTAAATTAGTTGTATAAATTTGAACCTCATGTAACTGTATCATTTTTATATAATTTATGAAAATTACAAGTTCTCTTAAGGACCACATCTTGATCCATCCCGATATGTAGGCCCAATTAAATGGAACACCTCAATTCATTTCCCATAATCTTGTACTATCCAAAAAATCTATTACATATCAATTATTTTTATAAAATCAATACATTCCTCTTAATGAAAATAAATCATTTTTATACATATATTTTTTAAAATCAACTATTCATTGAAATGTTAAAAGGGTATTACTATTAAGGATCCCACAATGATTTCATAAATGTATTTTCATCCATTTCAAAATCCGTAATGATTATGATGATTTATTTTTATTTATCATCTATGATACAATCTACCAAATATTATTGGAGGGTTTATCATTATTTTCAATATGTATGTTCTTTATTGATACCATTTACCATAATACTCGGAATGGATAGTGATTATATTAACTAATTGGAAAAGTTATGAACACTTCATATGTTAATTTATATATGATTTTATTTGTTTATTTTTATCAAGAACATTCATATAAGAAATTAATTGGATGTAGTATGTGTTTAGTGGGTCTAGCTATATCCCCTCGGTGCATCGGTAGGTCTCATGGGAGAAACTATTTTCGTTATTGGCTGTTGTCATTCCCAAATATGTATGGTATCTCAATAGAAGCCTTGAAGGTATGATTATGATGTCCCTCATTATGAATTCCATAATTATGGGATTTTTTTTGTTATTCCATGTGATTATTTAACTAGTATAAAACCTTTTGGTAAGTATGACTTGCATGTTATTATTTATATATAATTATTTATTTAGTATCAATTATTTCAATATTAAGCTCATGTATTATTTATAATAGAATTTGATTTTATTTATCCACCATTACATGTCTCTTTCATGCAAACATTAATTTTATGAATGACATAAAATGACAATCTAGAAGAATATGACTACATCCAACTGAGTCTATATGATGTAATTCATTTCATGTTGTAGTGTTGAACATTTTTTTGTATATTTTTTTCCAAACCCATAAACTATATGTTTCTTCAAGATGTTTCATAATTATTTATATTCAAATGTAACAATTATAGGAATCAAATCTAGGCTACTGGGGTCGAGTCCATTACAGTTGGTATTATAGGAGGTTTAGTAGAAACCTTAGAAACTGGATTTAGAATTAATACATTATTGAACATATCTCTAATATTAACCTTGAGTATAGGAATATGCAAACATTTTATAATTTTTGTAAGGTAGAGATTATTTTGTTCTTCTTAGAAATACGTCCATTTCTTGACACTCACATGGGATATTCTTAGGATAAGTCAAATTATCATTACAAACCTATATAAAGGATTTAATATTAAATATGTCCCCAATGAAACCTTGTTTATGATTACGATATTTTCTATGAGTAAAACATAAAAATTATGATATGTTTATTTTCTATTTTTAGATTTTACAATAGGATTCATAACCTAATCTAGTTTATTTAATTTTATAGAAATAAAAGCTAGTTTAAGTGAAATTGTATCAATGGAAATACACCAATTATGTATTACCCTCCTATAAAAGATAATTATGTCAGTATTATAGCTATGACTAGTGCTGAGAAACTTATTACTATACTAGATCATATAACTGATGTTATAAAAAATAACATTACCCGTAAAGAGCATCCTAATCCAAAATTTGGAGTATAATTGTTACACATCTTTATGTGTCAACAACCTCCATCATTAAATGATATTATATACCCATTTTTTACTTAATAAGTGGATATTCTCCATAGAGAAGATATTTCTCTATTTGGTAGGATACAAATAGAGATTGTTTTCCTGGGTGTTTATTACCAATCATGAGATGTCGATCTATGTTGGAAATTTATTCAAAACACACTAGAGGAGGAAGATATTTCAAATGTAAAATGTAGAGATTATAGTGAATGTTCCCTCAAAAAATGTTTTCCTCATGAACAATGAGCTGATACAAAATGTAAATTATTGAATTTGAATGATAAGGAAGCTGAAAATGTCACCATATATGAATCCAACTATACCTGGTTATAAAAATATCATCCTGAATATATAAAAATTTAAAGGGAAATGATTGATATATTCATTTATGGTTAAAAACGATTCATCCAAAGAGAATTTTTCTCCTAAAAATTCTCATCATAGAAAGATATTATCTAATTTGGAATCACTACGGAAAAATTATTATCTATTTCAAATGAATTTTGGGTATATCATGAGAATAAATGGGTATTTAAAACACTGGAAAAAGAAATAATGAAAATGGGAACATGGGAAGACTTTATAATCCTTCATGTGATAATTGTGGGAAGAAATACAGTGTAAATTCTCTTAAGGGTATGTGTGATTGTTACATGATTGTAGAAAAAGGCCACCTGGATCATGATTTGAAGGAAAAGAAAGAATATATAAATATTTAATTCTAAAATAGTAATGTGATTGGAAATTATGAACATGAATTTAATATATTCTAATTAAAAATTCCCAATAAAATTCAAGGGGATAAAGGTAATGATTATGCAATCAATACTAGTAAGGTTAAAGTTCCTAATGATGTGGTGGTAGGTATTGTAATTGTTTCTTCATAAATTGAAAATCCATTATTTTATTTCGCATCATCGATTTATATTAGGTCATACATGTTGTTGAAGAAAATTAATCATTTTCAATTAGATTAAATAATGTATCTGTCAGCCTAAACACCAAAGGCATTTTAATGAATATGTGTTGATTTGTCCCCTTTAGGGAACATAAACATGCTTTAGTTCCTAACCTTACCAGCATACCCATGATTGATTTTTATATAATACTCTGTATGAATTTTCATACAAATTTTGATCTGAACGTAAATTGAATGAAGAAGAAAGATATGATTTTTTAGAAGGATAAAGAGTACCTTAATTTTAATGAAGAAACATTGCCATCAGATTTTATATAGATCCACCCGTGTAGCTGAACTAAATTTATTTCTTGGGATGGAGAATATTCAATATCATTGGGTGAGGATATAAAACTTCAAACATAAAATGTACATATTTTTAAATAGTAAATGGAATTATTTCTATAAGATTAACCTGGATATACTACGGTATAGAAAATGTAGTTTTATATTAATTTAATTCATAGTGAAATGCTTATATAAAATAGTACTTTTAGAATTAACAACATTTAATTATTGAGGCTGAATAAACAACTAGAGGATTTCAGTAGTAAGAGGTATATTATAACTAGTGTTTATCTATAGATAGATCTTGTATTTTTCTAGATAAGAAATATGGGTCTCTGAGACTGTTCATTTCTTCCAAGAAGAACAATTTTACTAAAGTAATTAACAACTATCATATACCTCACATTGGTGATTTATATGATCAACTATATGGAACCCAATATCTTTCAATGATTGATATTAAATAGGGATATAATTAATTGTGTGTTACTAATGATAATATTCCAATTATGGAACATCAAACTAGGTTTGGGAATTTGGGGTTTAATGTAATGCCTTTTGGTCTAACTAATGAACCCTTTGTATTTCATGGATCAAATTTATATGGGCTGTAAATTTGTTTGATTTCTAGATTCAAACCATTATATTTCTTGTTCATGTTGTATCTGAAGATTGATTATTAGTTTATCCTAATAAAATAATGGTAGTTCAACAATGGAGTACACCAATGAACATAAACAAGTTGTATAATTTTACTGGATTAGATGGTTATTATCAACATTTCGATCAGTTCAACGCCTAATTATCAGACCCATTAACCAAGATTACCCAAAAAGTGGTTATGCTTATATGGACAAAAATGTGAAGAATTTTTTGATGAATAAATAATGATATTTGTGAATTCTATTATTTGAACTGAACCATTAGATATTGTGGATTTGTTCATTATCGTGAAACCTAAAATAAAGGACTTTTTTCTCCTTTTGAAAAAATATATATACATTATCTATGAATCAGTTCAGTTACAAAAATGAACAGATCCATCCAACTCATGATCATGAGTTATTTTATGTAATCATTGCAATAAAAATATGAAATCAGAATCTATATGGTGAAATATTTGAGACATATACATATCACAAGAGTTTGATATATATCTTCTAAAATAATTAATTAAATATGAGGCAAATGAGATGGGTGAGCTACTCATGGATTATGATTATTCTATATAGTACCACCATGTGACTAAAAATAAGAATGAAGATGCATTGATTAAGAAGGATCATGATGTTTTGGATAAAATGAATATTGAAATGGATCTTTAGTACAAGGAACTAGTTATTATGGAAATCGGAATTACCAATGAATGTGAAACATCACTACGTTTGTAATTGGATTCCCAACCATCTATATTGGATATAATAAAATGTTTTTGTACTAATGATGAGAATATTCATAAGTAAATTAATCTTGTGAATGATAGGAAATTACCAATCAATACTTGGGAACATGGAATTCTAAAATTTGGGAAGAGGTAAGGTGTTCCCTATATAACGAATTTGAAAAAGGAGTTATTGGATGATGCCCCTAATTATAATTTTTTTATGTATCTTATTATTAATTTGATGTATAGATATATGAAGGACTGTTTCTAGTTTGGTAACATGAAGTGGGAAATTTTTTGATTATACATCAATATTTTTAGTCTTTCAATAATTAAATGTTAAAAAACAACATCATAGAGGAGTCATGAAACCTATAACAATTCCTATAAGGGAATGGGATGACATCACAACAGAATTTGTAAATATATTACCATAATACCTATGAAATAATGATGAAATGTGGATGATTGTTGATCACCATACAAAATATTCACAATTCATTTCTATAAGGTAGGATTTTCCCATATAGTCACTTTCCCGACTCTATATTAATGTTGTTGTAAGATATCATAGAGCTCATCTATCAATTGTAACTTATCAGGATTAATGATATACATAAAAAAAATTATTTTGGAATCATGGGACAATGAGATTCATTTGAGTAATTCTTATCTCCCTCAAAATGATTGTTAGTCAAAATAAATGATCTAATCATTAGAATAAATGTTTAGATCATTCTCATATTACAGACAATGTACGAGGGGCCTGTATTTACCTTTAGTAATGATTAACTACTATAATATTTTCCATTAAAGAGTTCAAATAGAACATACGATGAATTGAATGTAAAGAGATGTTGTATATAAACATAATGGAATAAAGTTTGTTAAAGGATGTGAGTACGACCAGAGCATATAGAGGAAACAAAAATAAAGGTAATGATAATTCAAAAACACATAAAAGAATCAAAAAATCGAGAAAAATAGATATACTAATAATCGAATGAAGGATGTTGAATTTAATGTGGGAGATCATGTTTTGATAAAAGTGTATCCATGGAAGGATGTTATAATATTTGATAAAAGGGGAACCTAATCCCCACGTACATTAGTCATTTTGAACAAATAACGATAATTGTAGTTATCGATTATTAATTATCAATGCCACCAAGCCATTATAAACTACAAAATGAGTTCTATATCTCTTCTTAATGGAAGTACATTCCATAAAAAAACATTTACTCACCTTTAGTGGAATAGAATTTGATCCTGATTTATCTTATTACGAAGAGCATGTATGGATTTTGGACAACAAAAAATACATTTTATGGAAGAGATTGACACAATGCTATAATATAATAGAAAAATTTATAAAATTAGAGAGGAAATATGGGATTATAAGTGGATTATGATAAGGATCTACACAAATATTTCTGTGTGATGATGTTACACCCCAAAAAACTAAATTATGAACTTTGTATTTGATAGAGTGTATAACACACAACAACATGAACATAAGGTAATATTATAATGAGATAATTTATAATATGATCACAATATAAAACATATTCCATCCATGAAACACAAAGGTAGAATTTTTTACATTCAATAGAGACCATTATCAACAGCTTGTGTAACTCTAAAGAGATATTATCGTTAATATAATTTTTTTCACACAATACCAAATTTAACCAAATAATAGTTGATTAATAAATTATCTTTATTAAATATAATATGAAATAACATTGATTTTATGTCAGTAGTTAAGAATAATATTAACAAATATTGGAAAATATTTGTTTTATAATTATATAATATCAATTCTTATGTTAGAAATTAATTAAAAATGATTATAGGAACCAACTGAATAATTTTTTTTCATATAATAAATTTTTATGCTCATGAAAATATTTTATAAAAATAAAATAATTTAATTGAAATTAGTTCATTATTATAATGAAATATATATGGCATGTATTCTATAATTTTTATATATTCATCCATTAATCCTGATATTTGTAAGATAATAACAACCCCTAGTTTACACATCAAATTGAGTATTTTTTCAAAGGAAATGTTATCTTCTTTTAATTGATAACAGATTTTAAAGTTAAATATTTAAACCATTTTATATTTTATATTTATAAATAAAAATATGCTTTAAAATAGAAATTTAATAATTAATGTATGGTGAATTTTCAATATTTTTTTGAGATATTTCATTTTTTAACGAATTTATAAAAATACTGAATTTAAGATCACAAATTCTTTTTAATGTAATTTATTTATATGTTTAAATTATAATTTAAATAAGTTTTAATGTTAATTTAGATTATAGTTTTATATATTATTACTATTTAGTTAATTTTGATCAATTTACCTTTTAAATTTTTTATAAATACATTGAATGTTTTTATTTTTTTACTTTAAAAACATGAATTTTCATCCCATCTTCTAGATTAAGTTTAATTTACTTTCTGACACATATGTGACTATAATTTAAAAAAATCGACAATATTTTTGGAATCATACTAATTTATAATTTAAGATAAGGCAAAATTTGTTTTAATCAAAAACATTATTGAATTTAATTAAAAAAAATTATAATTATTAATGTAACAATAAGCATAATGAAGGACTAAAACATTTACTTAAGGGACCAAATGTCCAATAGAATAATTCAAAACCCATTTTATAGACATATATTGACCATTAAACATCCATTTTTGAGATTTATTGGTTTTTTATTACATTTTTTATGTAATAACATGTACACACCTAATTTCTTTTCAGAAATATTACGTGAGTCATTTTCCTTTCATAGAAAATGCCACCACATCTACCCATTCCTCACACCTCTAAAACCTCTTCAGTTAGGAAAATACTTTCCCAAATAGTTTATTTTAACCCATATCCCTGTATGAGATACAACATGTTGGGAATAACCCTTCCAACAAATCCTTTTAGTTTAAACCAAAAGAAGTTACCTGATTTAAAGGTAACACCTTCTCTCATGATTTTTAGTTTCATTTCCATAATCCACGCAAAAAACATTTCTTATTCCATGATTTCGTATTAACCAAAATATCCTCAATAAAAAATGATGCTTTTATACTATTTTTTTCACCTATACATAAAAAAACCTCCATTAGATGGGTAATGAACATATTGTTTCTTAGAATGGTGAATTATTATATTACAAAACTTTTATTATTGAATTCTCCATTTCTACATCTTATTGTGTCTGTTATGATGGAAATTATATTTACATAAGATATATATTTTATATATAATTTTTTTATTCTTATGTGATTTTTTTATTAAATTCATTTAATCATTCCATGTTCTTGTGAATATTATAATCTTGTTTTAGGATGTGTGGACTACTGCCCCCTAAAATTAATGTTATTTGTTCGTCCATTTTGTAGAATGTACAAATGAATGGTGATAATTAAACATAATATAAAAACAAAACATCAACAATATAGTAAGGACATAAAAATATTTCTAAAAATTACATATATATATATATATCGTTCTTTTATTACCGCTTCATACACATTGAAATAGAAAAAAACCATTTGTGGATGTGTGGAATACCACCTTCTTGACATGATGTGATTTGTTTTAAATCATAAAATTATATATACAATTAGATATGATAGAATAAAATAATATTTATTATATAAATATATTTCCAGAAATATTGTAGTTATTTACATTCTTTCTAAAACAATCATTTAAAAATGGGAATGTTACTCATGCATATGTATGACCTACCGTCTCCATGATTGTAAAATGTTATCATTAACATAACAATATTTAAATATATATTTTAAAATAATATTGGATATAAAAATATTATGCATATGTGATGTTATTTATTATGGAGATTTCATTTCATGATCCCTTTGACCATGTTCGATCAACAATATTGTTTTTGACACACAAACAAAATTTGGTCAAAAATAGCCAATGTGATCAAGATTATTTATATATTTGAAACTACTTGGTAATAAATGAAATAAATTAAATTTTAAACACGAAAAAGTTTCATTAGAAAGTATTAAATCATCATAAATCTATTATAAATGTTGTTAAAGGATTTTCAATTAAAAGGAAACTCAAGGAAAGGGGATTTCATTTCACATTTGATTTCCATGTGACACATGTTATGTTTGACACTCCATCGATTTTTTTGGTTTATTTAATTCCATTATTGTATTCTAATTACATTAGAAATAAATATAATGGTATTCACATATCCATTTTATGATATTACATTCATGGGATTTAATATTAAAATGTAACAAATTCGGTAAAATATTTTGTCTGGATTTTTCATATTGGAACTCTTATCTTATTATGCACCTAAATTTTCTTTGGGGGTGAATATATTTTCATTTTAAATGATATATAATTAATATTAGTTTTTTATAATATTTTATGATTCATTTAATTTAAATTTCTTACATGTATAGTTTTATCAATGATAACAAGTTATAAGAGTTTATTGAGACAATCTCATCTGTTTTTCAAGATTCATTATGCTTATACTTACATCCATTAAATATAATGATCCATATCATAAGAAAACTATTGAGTTTAATTACAAACTATTGTTTAATGATATAGTCATGTATTTGAACCATTATCTAATCTTTGGTACATAATATTTTTAGGAATGTTTTTTTTAAAAAGTTGGATTTACCCTCTATTCATATATAAATATATTCAAAACCATGATTTCTAGAATGGGTTTATAATAATATTATTCCATTCCCAAATAATATATAAAATAAATTTTCTCTATTTTTTCTATTTACTAATATATTTGAATAATTCTTCATCTATCTATCCAAAAGTGTCATTTCTACCCTTTTACCTTACAAAAATAATATTCATTTTACCTCGTATGACTTTTATGAATTCATAAACCACATTTAATTAAATCCCCCTTCTATTGTTAAAATATATTTTGTAAAAAATCTATTTAAAAATGTTATTATCAATTAACATCATTTTTACATTGTCTTTTATGATAAATATATTTTTTTCAATAATATTTTCAACAGTTATTATTTTATTTCATCAATGACAAAAACCCTCTATATTACCAAACATTGCATTTTTGTTGTTTATACCATACTTATACATCCTATGGATTGTTTACTATTGATTTATCCATGTATTTTTTTAACAATTACTTCATTTATATCATATATAGTCAACTTAATTTATTTAATATCCAATGATCATTAAACTTGATTTCACTTTTTTATAGATATCATTTTTATGGTATTACTATTAAAAAAATGTATAAAATATTACAAATGGGGACTAATTTTGGATTAATTTTATTAATTAGGGAATTATCGATAAATATATATTTCTCGTTAAAAAGGTTATTTTATAAGGTGTATTGTATATTTTATTATTCAATATTAAGAATATTTGGATAGGTAGACATATATTGGGGACCAGTTAATAAAGGCCCTAGAATGCATCATTAGTCTGAGGAGAAGAAATTGTTTTCTAGTTGCCTTAGATGAGTTTTTACCCAAAATTAAAATGTATTGTGAATAACATTGATGGTACTAGTTCTATGTACCTACTAATCATGTTGTCCAATAATTGAGTATTTATTTAATTAATGTCTTGTTATTATTCTTATATGATATTTTATATTGATATATCTATATATATTTTTCATTTGATTTAATTTATTAATGTAGTGTGTTTTAAATTCATACATATCAGTATTTATTTTTCCATATCCTATTGTTTGTATGGTATGCATTTTCAGTTAATTACCTTTCCATATTGAGTATTCTCATTAATTCATAATTTATACAGAAATATTTTTCCCATACTATGAATTTCAGCTCACCCATATTATGTTTATATACCCATGAATCCATGAAATTTAATATGTTAAATATTAAGGAATACACAATATGTAATAGATATATCATAAATGTTGTTTATTTTTATAGAATAATTAAATATTTTGTAATAACTATATCCATTTGTAATAAAATTATCATTTTTGTATCTAGATTTCCAATACTAACAAACTTATCATTCATTCAGTGCATGATTCCTTGTAATGATTCCAATGTAATTAGTAGCATACATCGGCTCTGGTCTTCTTGGTTCTAGCAAGAAGATCAGGATTCGGTGTGGGGCGATCCTCAGAAATAATAGATAGAAATAAAGAGTCAGGCATACAAGGGGTTATTACATAGTTGAGTATACAACACACCGCATCTATCCGCATCCACCATTGGATCTCAATAAGCAGGGGCCGTAAAGGACCACATCATATCATAATCATTTAGAGCCTTTCTTTCAAATGAATCAGCAACCTGATTGGCCTCCTGATACACATGAGAAACAACCAAGTGTATTTGACTAGATTAGTGGAGGCTCTCAACCCACTGAGGGAGCACACGCCAAGGCACATTACGCATTCTAGAATTCAAAGCATGAACTACAGTCATAGAGTCAGATTCAATACAAAGCCATCTCCAATTATATTGGATAACAAACCTTATAGAATGAATCATCGCCCATAGCTCAGCTTCAAAAGTAGTGCCATGTACAATGTAATGATAAAAGAATACCTTGAAGAACCTCACAATAAAAACGAGCCTTACAATGCACATGGTTTGACACTCCCATGGAATATTCTTAATATAAACCACATTGTCATTAAATCCCGTTAAGAATGATTTGAATAGATAATGAATATGAATAATAAATTTTTAATCTAGGTTGTTTTAGATTTATAAATATGGTGACATGATTTAGATATCTTATAGATGACTATATACATTTATCACTATTAATTACATTGCTCACACTATTCATTATGATATAAGTCTTTGGGTGGAACATAAAGGATTCAAGATAACATCGAACAGGAATTAAAATTTATTGAAATTGATAGTCCGAAATCTTTGTTGATCGGAGTGATAGACATCATGATTATGCCAAATTAATTTTCATGAAATATGATTTTAAATATTTAACATTACCCACTCTTGATAGTTCTAATGAAGAGACGGATGGAGGTTGCTAAGAGATTAATTCATCTATACTGTAATGAAAATGAGGATCAATTTTCTAAATGTGAGAAGTGTGTAAGGAGACACCTAGGAAAGTGTATAAATGGAATGTGTAAATGTCATCCATGTGGAAAATAAGGACATAATGAAAAGGAATGAAGAGGGAAAATGTAGAGTATAATGGAAGGGATGAATCTCATCCAATGAAATACTTTTCAGTTTTTTTCATATGTGTGGGGAACTTGCACATTGTTCATTTCAATTCCCTCTACAAGAGGATAAACTCAAGACTATAGAAGGATCTATGTGGAAATAAGTGGATGAAGTATTTATGTATTACAGTTTTATCGAAAACCTTAGTTAAAAAGATATTTAGTGATTAACCTCATTTCAAGGATGTCCCTAATATATATTTTTTAAATTATATTAATTTGGTTTTAGAAAAGGAAAACCTATAATCTGGGTGACAACTAATCAAATATTGCAATGTCACGGGTCTTGAATCCATGACTAGGGAACAATTAGTTCTTCACACCAACCACTGACCTACGCAATGTCATTATTAAATTTCAATACTTATAGTTATACAATATAGTGATTAAATATTAATATTGAACAAGTATTCAAAATTATTAGGATTAGAAACAATTCTATTAACAAAATATATTTTGGGATATTTTTAAACAAAAATAGTAGTACTTATCACTATTTTATCAGCCTTTACGATCCTTTAAATGTTTCTTTTAGTTCATCAGGGATAAAAAATATTCATTGTTGGTATTTTTTTGAGTAAAGGAATGAATAAAAATTTGGATGATGAAAAACCAAAAGTTGGGATTTTAAATATGATATTGAAACCAATCATGTAAGAATATTTATTTATATTCATTTTAACTAAAAGGATTACCCAACATTAGAAAAATGATATTGAAATAAAAATTTTTCCTAATACCTAAATTTCTATTTAACCAATTTCCTTCTAAATCATCTTAGTTTTTTGGATTATTCCACCTAAACATTCCATTTATAATTCCCATGTTTTTTATTCGTGACCATATTTAATTGCTACAAATATTTACCCTTTTCATCTAAGTATGCATATATACTTCCCACTAATTTTCTCCTTTTTATAAACAATGTTACATGTTATTCCATTAGACCAATGTAATTTCCATTATCTCTTTTTCAAGGGATTACATAAGAACCCTTATCATTATGTGGGATTTCAAACATAGTAACTATCAAGAAATATCTCACCAAGATTGAGTTTAAATTGAGGGGAAATTATTATATAATGTGGGGATAATGTGACACCCTGATTAACTAAATTATGAACCTTGTATTTGGTATCATGTATCAAATGTGGCAATAAGTACATAAGGTATTATAATATCTAGATACATTATAATAACATTACTATTTACAATATATTACATGGATGCAACACCATGGTATCATGTATTACATGCAAGAGAAATTATTCTAGATATCTTATGTTATACACAAGAGTGGCCTTCCTTGATAGCTTGTGTTACACAAAATACCATGTTTCACCAAATAACAATTTATTATTAATATTTTATTATTCAATATAATATGAAAAAACACAGATGTTCTGTTAGAAGTTATGAATAATATTAACTAACTAATAAATATAACTGATTTATAATTATATAATATTAATTCAATGGATAAAAATTATATTGAAATTAATATAGGAACTAATTGAATATAACCTAGATAATTTTATATAAAACCATTTTTTTCTCACGAATTTTTTGATCCTAATAAATTAAAGAAATTACCATTTTTATATTATATAATTATATACGTGTTTTTTATTCTATAAAATAGTTTTAATACCCTTTTATTTGGTTTGATATGAATAAGATAAATACAAATCGTTCTTTACATGAAGAAAACTATATTATTATAACGACAAGATTACGACCATTTAATTTTAGAACACATTTTAAATTTGAATTTAGATAATTTATAAATATAATATATAAAAATCCATGACTTATCAGAATGATAAACATATGAATTATGTTTTGAAATTTTTATTTATATTTTATATAGAAATTTATTTTTTTAACGAGTATAGAAACATATATAATTTTAGTTCAAAACAAATTTTTAATATATTTTATTTATAAGGATAAATTATATAATTATTTTTTGTTATAGTATAATAAAAAAATTATAAATTAATTAAATTTAATAGAACGGGATAAAATTTACTTTGAAATTGTTTGTAATGACATAACCAACTTCCTATCATGTTTAAATTAAAAAACTCCATTGTTGTCACGTCTGTGGCATTGATATTAATTTAATTTCTGCTACTTTTGTGACTGGAATTTGTCAAAATGGATTTCATATTAGGAATAATCATAACTTATAATTGATAATAACAAAAACATTATTTTATACCAAAAAATATTAGTGAATGAAATTAAAATTTATTATCAATATTAAGGTAAAAGTAAGCCTAATAAAGGACCAAACCATTAACTTTAGGGGCCAAATGAACTAACGAATTACCCAAAACCCATTTTCAAGATATATAACTTCCACGAAGCAAAATATTAATAAGTATTTTTGGTTGGATAATAATTTTTTTACGAACCAACATGTGAAAACCTATATTCTTTTCAGAAATACTATGTGACTCCTTTTCCTATCATATAAATGGCCACCACTTCTACCCATTCCTCATAACTATAAAAACACATAATATCATCCAATAAATAACAAAATAGTCCCCATAATTCTTCTATTATACATATAAGAATCCCATTGGGTAGAAACCATTCCAAAAATTCATTTTGGATCAAATAAAAAGGAAGTTACTTTATTAAGAGGTAACACATTCTTTCAATCTTTTTCGTTTCATTTACATTCTACACACCTTCTACTATTCTTATTGTATTATTACATTGAATAACCAGTATCCAAAATATACTAGTATGTTCTTATGAAAATGGTTTTGTCTATATTTACACACACCTCCATCTAATGGTTAACAAATATACTGTTTCTTTGAACGTTGAATTACTGCATCAGGAAACATTGATTGTTCAATTCTCCATTACATACTCTTCTAGTGGAAATTATGATGGACACAATAATTATATATGATATATATGTTAATTTTAAAGATTAATTATTCTTTAATTTTAATTTATAACAAAACCTTATTAATTCTAGAACGTTTGAATATGAAAATCTCGTTTGAGAAAGTGTGGACCCCCACCCACTCAAATCGATGTGATTCGTTCGCATGATACATGGAATATATAATTAAATGATCATAATTAAAAACATGTTATATACAAAAAATAAATAATATATTCATTAAATAATTATATTTCAATTAATAATATATATATATATCATATTCTTTTTTACCCCTTCATATGCTATAAAATAGATAACATCATTCGTGGACGTGTGAACTTCCACCTCCTTGGCATGATGTTATTCCTTTTTCATGAATTAATTATATATATATATATATATAATAAAATGATATTTATTAAATAATTATCATTCATTACATATTCTATTTACCTACCCTCTTTCCATAACTATTATATAAAAATTGGAATGTTACTCATGCGTACGTACGACCTACCATCACCATGATTGTAAGAGATTTTCATATTAATAATAGTTTTTTATTATTTATTTTAAAAGTAAATGTGATGTAAAAGCTAGGATAATTATGTAATGTATATTATTCTTAATATGCTACATAATTAACCCTTTTATCATAGTTGGCTGATAATAGTTGTTTTGACACATAAACCAAATTTTCTCAAAAACAACTAACATAAACATAATTGAAAAAGTAGTGTATACAACATGGTAATAAGTGAAATAAAACAAATGATAAACATAAAAATGTTTATGAAGAAAGTATAATATTAGCATAAATTTTATTATATTGGATGTTAAAGAATGTTCACCTGAATGGAAACACAAGGTAAGGGGATTTCATCTCACATATAATTTATATGAGATAAAAGCTATGTTCGCCACTCCTTTAACGTGTGTTGTGTATATACATAAATTGTCGAATTCAATGAATCTAATACATAATTTAACGGTTATTCACATATCCATTTTAACATACTTCTTTTGTGGGTTTTAACTCTCAAATGTTATAAAATTGATAAAATGTTTTATCTATATTTTTCATTCATTGAAGTCATGTTTTATTATGAACCTAAACACATTTTCAACGTTCATATATTTTCATTTTACAATATATATCACAAATCTCATTATTTTCATGATATTATTTAGTTCATGTAATTTTTCTTTCATACATGAAGATTATAATCAAGGTTACTATGTTATAAGAGTATGTTGAGTAAATCTCATCTCTTTTTTGAGATTTTTTATGTTTATGCTTCCATCAAAAAAATAATATGATCTATGTCGTAGGAATACTCATGAGATTATTTCTCCTCTATTATTTCTTGATATTATCAGGAATTGGTACTATTGTCTAAAAATTATTTCATAATATTTGTTTGAAAGTGTTTTTCTAAAAGTTATACATAACCCTCTATATAGGAGGAAATAAATTCCAAATCAAGTTTTATATAAAGGGTTTTATAGAAAAATTTTCCATTCCCTAATATTATATATAACATATTTTTATGTTTTTTTCTTTTAGCAATCTATTCGATGGAATCATATGGTCTACTTCATGAAAATGCATTTTATTCACTTTTAGATTAAAAAATTAATATTCTTTTTACATCATCAAACATGTACGGATTCATCCAATGTCATTTCCTTATAGCCTCATTATAATGTTTAAAAGGATAATATTTACAATTAATTTATAATTAAATTTTAAATGAACTGTATTTTCAGAATGTTTTTATAAATAAAAGAATATTTTTATCAATAATATTTTTTATGGTTATTATTTTATTTCATCAATGATGACAACCCTCTGGTTTACACCACCTGAAATTTTTTGTGTTGACAACATCTATATTATTCTTCTATATGTTTTATTAATCATTTTCAAAGGTTAATATTCACATTCATTAACTCGATTTCATTATTAGTAACATAAATGAATTAAATATCATATTATCATTTCACGTTCAATTTTGAATTATTATCCATTTCATTTTCATAGATATTAATATAGCCAAAATCATATATAATTTTATATACAGTTCCTATATTGGTAGTAATTTTATTAATTGGATAATTATTCATAAATCTGTATTTCTCATTATATAAAGTTAATTGATAAGGCCAATTGTTTATTTAATTATTTTAGTTGAATAAATCATTGTATATTTATACATGTGTTGGGGACTAGTTAATGAAATCCCCTAGATGTATTAGTTTTATCATGAGACGAAATAGTGAGATAGCCGCATTTTATGTGTTTTTACCCTATAACTACATTTCCTTCTCAATGGAATTATCTGTTATAGTTCCATATACCAAGGAAACACGGAGTCAAATAATTGAGCATTGCTTTCATATTATTTTGAGTTATCATTCATCCTGAGATTTTTTGTTGAATTATCTACAAATATATTTCACTTTTGTTCATTTATTAATTTCTAGTGTTTTATTTTATACAATCCAATATTTATTTTTTCTTTATCTAGTTATTTGAACATATGAAAGTTCAGATTTGTTTCATTTCATATTTTCTATTCTCATTGATTTAACATTTCATCTTATTTATTTTTCCCTTACTGAGAATTTTTTCTCATGCATATTATGATTATTTTCCAAGGAATCCAAGAAGAATACTATGAAAGTTATGAAGGAATATACTTAATTTATTATAGAAATCCTTGAGGATTTTTATTTATAATGAATAAAATAAAAATACGTTGTAATAATATAATCCATTTGTAATAAAATTCTCATTTCTGTATCTGGTTTAGGAAAACAACTAAACCGATCAGTCCTTTGGGGAATGATTCCTTGTAATCATTACAATTTAATTGATATCAGACATTGGCTCATAGATTTTGGGGTCTGGGTCTCTATAGATAGTAATATTCAAATTTTTAGGATGATTTTTTTGTAATATGGGAGAATGTAATGACCTATAAATATATAAATTAATTTTTCCTTCCTATTTTTATGTATTATGGAATAGTTCAACTCTCTTATAGAAAAAAAATCAAAAATCATAAATTAATAATGAATGGAATAATAAGAATTTTGAGAAGTTAAGGAACATATTCTATTAAATAAAAACTTGACAGTATGAATAGTAATATGTACCTTATGAATAGTAAAATGGGCTAATTAATAGTAACATCATCAATGATACTGTAAATAAAATTTTAGATCCTTATAAATTAATTTATAATAAAATTATATCATATTATTATTGAATAAATATTTTAAATATTTTAAATTTTTTTTTTGTATTTCTGTATGTCATAAATATTTATTTATAATAATTTAAATAAAAAATTAAATTAAATTTATATTTATATAATGTATTATTTTATTTTAATTTTATTATCTTGTGATTTTATTATTATTTAATGAGGTATTATTTAATTATTAAGAGTGTTATAAAGTCATTTGTAGATTTAAAATATGTATTTTTTGAGTAAATGAATATTTTAATTTAAAAATAATTTTCTTATATTTATATTTTTTTTATAAAATTTAATTCAATTTTAAATTATACATGTCATTAAATAATATAGTTCATTTTCCGATTTATAAAAAATAGTTTAATTTTTGGTGAGTAGTAAAATATGATAATTTACGATAAATGTTAAATAAATGAATTATTGAGTGTTAGGTGATGTATGTCTAATGTAACCACACATGGTTAAAAATAACATTCAAATGTTAATATATTTAGTCACATAAATCAAAACTGTAGGCTTTTTTGGTCAAATAAGTAAATATTTAATAAAATGCGGAATAATCACCACTCTCCACTATATGTACCACCCATCACCCCCACTCCACATAACACCTATGATCATTGAAGCTCATCAAATATCATCCAAATAATATACCCAAGACTCTACCCCAATTTTAGGAGAACATTGTCATATCAAAAGAAAAAACCAATCCCCTTAAATAAATTCTCAATAAAGATTATTCAAGAGGTAAAATCCCAAACCATTTCCTTTTAATTTAATTTCATGTTCTTTTATTTTATTATTATCTCTCGAACTCCTCTATACAAAGGAGAATGATAAATACTATATTACATATATACAATAATTATATAATTTTAATGGAATATTCTTCCTAAAACTCCTTCGCTATCTATCTCTTATTTTAAAAATGATATCATCATCATTAATGTGCTGATTAACAACATTCGTGGACAATAGATTTTCAATGATAAATATATCGATTAATTATAGTAAATTAACAATTTTTATGTATAATAAATAATAAAAATATTTATTAAATTTTTTTAATCATCTAGAAAAATAATATATTCATAATATTTATTCATAATACAAAACTAGTTCGTAGTGATCTAAAATATTTCAAATTAATATAAATTATTATAAAAATGTTTTATCTAGTGAATCTTGTTAAAAAATATAACCAAATTATTTTTATATCATCTTAATCATATAAATGTTACTTGATATAAAATAAATTAAATTATATATAATTATATCCATTCCACATGTACTTTTATACTCATATACAAGTATACTGATTGTAAACACAAAGGAAAACAATGTTCGCAAGAAATAAAATGTTATCATATTATTTATCAAGGACATAAATTGAAATAATTAAATTATAATAAATCAAATAAATGTAAATAAGGTTCTTAATTAATTATTTAATGGATTTAATTTTAATATAGAGTATGTTAAGATCAATTGAAGGACACATTTGAACATAAGGTGAGGGTTTCTTCACAAAAATTCATTTTCATTCGGGTTAGGATTTTAACCTCTATAGAAAAATGTGAATGTTAATTTTTTATATACATTATAGAAATAATTTCTATACATTATGAACTCATTTATCCAGATCATTTCAAAATTATTTAATTAGAATTACATTTTTACAATGTTTTCATTCTTAATAATTCCGGATATAAATTCCTGATTAAAGGGAACATATAGATTTCATACCCACTATCAAGTATCATTTATAATCTATTTTCAGAAAAAATAATTTTTATAATGTCTCTAATATTATCTTGAAAATATAAATTGTAACATTATTTTTTTAATTTTTTTCCCAAAAAAATCACTTCTATGTAAAGTAAAATGAGTATCACTTTCAAGGATATATCTATGATTTTATAGAAGTATTTTCATCTATGTAAACAACCTTATTTATTGTGATGTTTTTTCTGATTAGTCACCTATGATATCATCTGCAACATTTTATTTTTGGTTTTATGATTATTTTTTCTATGGATGTTTTATCTCGATACCATTCACCATATTACTCATAATTGTATGTAATTATCTATACTAATTTTTTATGTTATTTACATTAAATATTTTAGATACAATATTAATTTATACGTTGATTTTTTTAGCCCTTTCATATTAGTATTGAATTGGACTTATAAGGTTTCTAGTGGGGGCTTATATTTCCCCTCAGTGAATATATAGGTATAATGAGAAAACCTAGATTGGGTATTGTATAATCCTATACCTAATTATGTATGGTGTGTTGGAAAAAACCATAAAGGTATGTTTATGATGTCCCAAATTAAGAATTACATCATAAACAATTTAGAATTTGATATTTTATTTGATTATTCCACTAGTAGAATATACATTGGTATCTATCATTTTCATGGTATTATATATATGTCATTATTTATTCGAATTATTCCAATAATATTACTTTCATGTTTTTGTTTTAATAGAATTTTTTTAGTTATTCACATTTCAATATGAAATATTTTGAGATTCTTTTTAATTCAAACCATTACCGAGCATCAGAGCTCACCCTATTATTATGTTTAATTTTCCCACAGTTTTGAAGATGAATGTTATGGATGAAATGAAAACATAATATATAGAAAAAAGATTTAATCCAAAGGAGTCTCTATGATGTATTTCAATTCATGTAATAATGTTGAACTTTTGTGTGTATCCTTTTTTCCAAAGCTAAAAAACTATTTGGTACTTCAGAATGTGTCTTTCTTGATATATTTCAATGTAATAATGGAACGCAATGTATATGGGATATTAGGGATATGCTCACTATAGAATAAGAAAAGTTTTATAGAAACAAGAGTATGAAATATATTAATTATGGAAATGATTCTAAATGATTCATAAAACAATAAACCAGCATTACAACCTATGACACTCAATATTTAAAATATATCCAATTTAATTCAATGTAAGATGTTTTGTGTTTTAAAAAATAATTATTTATATTTTATTCCCCAAAATTAACAAAACCATATTTTGATACAATATAATTTGAGTTAACCCTGTCAAGCAGACATAATGTGTAATTTTACACGAACACTCATTTCTTGTCATAATAAATTACACCCAAGATTCTATATAATATGAATAATTTTATAATAAATATATAACTATTATATTTTAATATAGTACACAATATATCATGGAATGTATCATCCCACATTATACAATTCAAGAATTTTTATATAAAATAATGTCATTCATTACACAATGAATTTAAATATATGAAAGTGTGAGATCTTATTCATAGTATGTTATGAGCATAATAGATATCATATAATGATAATACATTACCATAATATGAAATATGGGTTTGAGAATATAATTAATTAATATGAGATTAACATATATAAGTCATAAATAATAAAACATTAATAAGAAATCATTGATCATGAAATAATGAATTTTTTATTATCAATATATATTATGAATAAGAATTTGGATTAATAAGATTATTACTGTAATCATGGAATCAATAATATATAAATTCCACATAACATTGATAATTTATAAATATGGGTTTAATTTAAATAAGTATATAAAATATTATCCATAATTAATGTAAACTATAATGACAATCAAAATATAGTGCATACAGTCTTATAATATAATTTATTTGGGTTACTCAAAATTTCAAAAAATAATGACTACTCAGTTAATTCCATAGTTTCATACTTTTAATCTCATAATATAAAAATTATTACCAATTAATTAGATAGATAACTAATTATTACCAAACTAATCATCTATTATAAAATAGTTTTTACATGTCACACATGGAAAAGAAGAAATGTATACTTAATCCAAGAATATTTATCCCTTGTAAAATATATGAATGTAATTAAAATTTATATAATTTATAATTATAAAACTATAAAAAAAATATTTTGGTTGGAATAACTGTATAACATCATTATTCTATCATAAGATACATTAAATTATATTAAAATTGCTTTAAAATCTATGTCTACCAAGACATTGCAATATAAAAATTACAAAATATTCCACAGAATAATTGTTATATATTATTTTAAATAGAAATAATTTATAATAATATAATTTAATTAAATTAAAATAATTTATATTTTAGTAATTTTTACTAATTATCAATACATAGAGAAAAAATTCATTCAAAAAACTGATGAAAAATATGGGATAAATTTATAATGATAACAACATTTAAAAGATTCATTTCAAAAAATATTAAATGATGATCAATGTTCATTAGAAACTCCAATAAAAAGCATATAATTATGGATAATAACATCCATTAATTATTGTGGAAATAACATTGATTGATGGGAAACACTCCCGACTAAAAAGAGTTCATTTCGGCTACACCTACAAAAACATATATTTGAATTGAGAACCACATTGGGTTCAAATTGAAATTTAAAATGTAAAAACCTTATATAAAAAATATAGAAGAAAATATTTTTTTAATATGTATTTAATAATCAATTTACCCTTGTAAAAATTTATATATAAACAATATCAATTTCAATGTTACTTGTGAATAGAGACTATACTTTTACTCATTGATTCTATTGGGTTACTTAGTATCTAGTATAATAAACATAACCATCTTAATAAAATATTAGAGAAAAAAATCATGTCTATAAAAATTTAAAAAAATCAATTATAATGATGTATATTATATATATTAGTTTTTGAATTTTAATTTTAACACAGAGATGTTAATAATAATTATTATTGAATTCAAAATAACTAATCTTGAATGAATGCTCAATAATTGATAACATGTTCATAATTAAATATTTTATTCATGTTTTATATTTAATTTATCTCTTATTATTAATAATAGCGTATCTTCAATTGACGAATTTTTATTTGGTTCTTTATCATATAATTTATTATGATCAACATTTTCATTCTTTAAAAAACCAATATGCATTATAAAAATCATTCATTTTTTTCACCATTCAATTAAATAATTTATTATGTGACGGAAAAATTAATATAATATATTATCTTCAATAATGTTTTAATATACATATATTATTAAATTTATATTTTCTATTATACATCATTTTTGTAGTTGGTTGAAATAACAAAAATAAGAACATTCTATACTAGTGAATGACTAGGAGTGTGGAGATGTATATAAATAATATAATCATAATATAATCATAATTATTTTTCTATAACATCATTATTTTGGGGAGTTTTATTGAATAATATTTCATATGAGAAGGTAATTAAAGATAACAGTGAATATTTATATACTTAGTTTAGTTAATTTACCTATACTGAAATGGTTTCCTTTTGCGTGAACAATTTTGGCCACTTTATGTGAACTATAGACTACTAAAAATTTATTATTGAAAATCAATAGGGAATATTTATGTGTATTTTGGATGTAACCAAAGGAAATATATGTTTCTGAGTAGTATGAGGTTGTTTTTTAGTTGTGTTTTGAGTGTGTTTTAAAAATAATCATTCAATAAGGATTACTGTTTTAATATCAAATAAAATGGGAATGGAAAGTTCATTTTTAATGGATTTGGTTCCTCATCCCCATATCCATAATATTTTTATAAATATTTTTAGATATTCCAAACATTTATAGAATTTAGAAGGTTCATTATTGAACAGTAATTTGACCATTTATGAGTAATGGATTCCCGGAGTCTATCTCTGTGTAAAAAAGTATTTTCACAATAATTATAGATAATAAAAAATAAATAATAGTATTTTTATCATTGGTAATTGTGATTTCCATAGGCCTATAATTGTTTGTGGTTATAAGAAATAAATATCCTCAATATTAAAATACTTTTAAAATAATATATTACTTGTGTAGTATGAATCTACGTTTCAGAATTCTTAACATTTCTTATTGAATGGTGTTTCATATGAGAACATTGATACTATGATTTATCAAAAGGGGATTAATTTCCAAATAGGTTTTATGATTTTATTTCATAGTTTTATTCATGGTTTTAATCATTCTATGGAGTGTGATAAATTATAAAATAAAAACATTATTATTTATTTTACTATAGAAAATAAAATGATCTCATATTAAAAATCACTATTTTGTTTCCTCTCTATGGTATGATTATTGTTTCTAACATGAAACCTATATAGATGATGTTGTGTAAAACATCATATTTCCTTGCATACCAAATTAGATGTATGGATTTGACAAAATAACATGGTGATGAATAAAAATTTCAGGTTAGAAAAATAGATTAAATAATTGATGATTCCCTAAGGAGGAATAAAATTGTGATTTTTTATTTACACATTATTTATGATAACTATATTAAATATGTGATAACCCAACTAATTAAATTTATATATATAGGTATGAATATTTCATGATTTTAAAAAAATCAATTATAATTTCCATATTATATTTTGATCGATGATTTTTTTATTCATATATCCCCCAACATATATCACCATGAACATAAAATATGTATATAGTTTTTTACACTAACTATTTAAAATATTATCATCTGTTATGAATAATGGTTCATTGAAAAAATCTCTCTCTACCACTCATATTTTATATAATCCATTTATATTCATTATCCCCCTCTCTATATAATGAATATAGAATATGAGCCTCTGGCCCAAGACATGATCGATGATAGTGAGGTGGGATATTGTTGATTATCAGAGACGCTAACAGAGAACAAGTTGCATACATTTGTTATTATGGATATAAAATCTCAAAAGGGTGAGTACTAAGGTAATATTATAAGTCAGTCTATAATAATTCGCCTATATTCCACATGTATTATGATGACATGGTGTAATGGGGAGTCTATAGGTGATGGTGGCATGGTGATATGATATATAGTGTATTGATAAGGTTTTGATATAGAAACCATTGATATCAACTATGATGAGAAGGTGGAATAAAAAAATAGGATATAAGTAGTCATTCATAAGGGAGGTAGTCTCAAGACACCAAGGATGTTTTGGTGGGGAAATGTCCACCCCCATTCTTTTTATCACTTCAGATGAAGTATAACACATCCCTCAATTTATGACCCATATTATTAATAAAATTTAATACCTTATTTTTCATATAATTATAAAAATAGTATAATTAAAAAACAATTGTGATTAACGGTTTATTTAGAAGATTATGTTAATAAAACAATAAAATGATACATGGGAACAAAAAAAATTATATGATTCTTTTTACAATTCTCATAAAACACCATAAATATTTTAAAATAGAGGATAACCATTATGAAATTGTAACACAATGATATTTGGATAAAATCTAGAGAAATATATATTGTGTATCCTGATATAAAAACATTTCTCATGGAATTAGAGTGCAATACAATTTTACAGCGTCCAACCACATTCATATCACGTATTTGAATTTTTTTTACATACAAATCTAGAAAAATAAGGATTAAATTCTTCACATTTAGAATCATGATAAAGGACTATGAGTTATCTGAATGTAATTTCTTATTAAATGACATATAGTTACATCTTGGTTATTAAAATTGATTTTATGTTTTAATGAGTATTCAATACAAAAATTATAGGGATGAAGAAATCATAAAATTTTATTTCAAGTAGAAGATTTACACATATGTGCTTAAGGGGAGGTTTAATATGATTGAAATGGGGCCTATATTTATTTTTCATTCGTAGAGCAAGTCATTGGATTCTTAAAACCACATTGCAACATAGAAATTTTGAAAATAAATATTCATAGTAAAAATAAATTACATGAAATAAAAACGAATAGTAGAGGTTACCATACCATTATAGAAGACATTAAAATTATCTGGGGAAGATATTAATTATTTTGGGGAGAAAAAATGAGGGATTAATATAAAGATATAATTGTGTAATACCTAATTTGTATGTTTTTTCTAGTTAAGATGTGTGAGGATAAATAGGTATGTAATGAAAAAGTGAGGGGAATTTTTACTTAATTAAGAATCATACTGTATTAACACAACAAGATAAAATATATAACCCCAAAAACCATCAATTAGATTCACCAAATATTTTTGGATTTAAACAATTTATTAGGATATTAACTGAAATTTTAAAAAAATACCAATTTTCTAGTTGGTGAAATTAATCATTATTACTAATATTTTTAAAACATTATTTATAAAATAGGATTTAATGGAAAAATTATGGATTTTTAATATTAATCAAATTAATAGAAAAATAATTTTTTTGAAATGAGATATATATATATATATAATTTAATTTATTACATCACTTTTGGTTTAATGTGATTTCATAAAAAATCAATATGTTTATCTCATAATTAGTATTTACATATAAAATTGAAAATATTATAATAATATAATGACATCAACATTGGATAATTTTGAAAATATGACTTCAAAATATAATATTTATTGTATTAAAAATAATTTATCAATATATTTTAATTTTATCTTTTTATAAAAATAATTATTTACAAAGATGTTATTTATAAGATATTATAAACATTATGAAACATCTAAAATATATATTAGATTTCATTAAACTATACAATCATTTATAACCGAATAACTCATATTTAATATAGGTAATGTTAAAAATTATTATTTACATAAATATATTTTGAATTTAGAAAATGATAGTTATAATTAAAACTACATAATCTCCAAAAAGGTCTATATTTGTCCCTTCATGGATATTTTTTTAAAAGAATTATATGATAATTGTTCAAGTTGGAAAAAAGGTTAATTATAATCAATATTTAATTAATAATGACATTAAATAATTTTTACATCTAGGTTATAGATACATAAACAATATTATAATAGTATTAACTCTCTAGGTAATGGTTTCATTTGGGCTTGTTTTATATATTGGTTCTATAATTTTGATTCGGGCATTGATTGGGATAATATTGACCTTCTCTTATTTACAAATTCACCCAACTTTTTTCGAATCTTGGCCATTTAATTTCCAAGTTAAAAGCCCAATGATATTATATCCCTCGTATGTTCTAATTAAAAGGCTTCATAGTGTATAGTCCTATTGGAAAATTACCTTAGTTCTTAACCATATGTCAACTCAGCATTATCATAACAATCATAATATATTAATAATAATGGTAACTGTATAATGAATAAATTTAATACAATTAGGGTTCTCATAGATCCATTAAATCCAATTGGTTATACTAGTCCATAATAATGAATATACATCATGTGTTCTCTATAAATGTTTTAAATTGTCATCCATTTCATCATTTCAAATGAAATTACATTTATAAATGATTGATTCACTATGCTCTTCCACACATAAAAATTTTCATTTTCGATTGTCCACAACAGCTATGTGATCAATAAACTCAAAAAGGATGTTGTATCTTGTACTAACTATTTTTACCTTTCTTTCCTAACATTTTTAAATCCTTATATGAATATATACAGCAGAATAATATATTTAAAACAAAATACCCATTGTGTGATAAAAATAATTCATCATATATTTTTATCGACTTTGGGAAATTTAATATGAAATTAAATTTTTTTAACATTCTCTATCATCACATTTAGATGATCATATTCCATAAGATTACTCTTTCAAACATCATCCTTTCATGATATAGTATGATTCCCCATCCAATCTATATTCCTATAAGGATCCATTAAAATTCTTGAATAGAAACTATATCAACAAGATAAATCTATTAGAAAATAATATTAAGAAATACTTCATTTAAAATAAATTCAATAGAACATAATCAAATCCTCTATAATTTTAATTCTTCTATAAGTACGAAAATCCATATTAGGGAGATTATAAGTACTAAAACATTTCTCTATATCCCAAAAAAGTTTAAGGATTATCCATAACATTGGAATATACCGTAGTTATTATATATTTAAAATTGTTAGTGGAACACCTTTTAATCTTAAGTAATACCTTATATTTATCTTAGATATATAGTCTAAAGAGAAATATTACTTCATATCAATTTAATGTTCTGAAATTAAATTTTAATCGACTAACGCCTAGTTGAAGTTATAACATTTTTATTTCCTAGTATGTGGAACCATGAAATTAAGGGTTATATTTTCACATTCCAATAATGTTAAAGTCAATGGTTGAATCATAACATTATAGCTCATTCATTAGACACTTCCATTTTTCTATATGGAGGACTGAGAAAACAGTTAACCAATCCCCGCCTCATTTTATCGAACCATTATGTTTTAATTTAATATTTATATTTGACTTCACAATATTTATTAATATAAAAGGGTGATATATTTTCATCTACTATTTTTTCCATTTCATGTTTTTGTTTTGGTGGGGCACAAAACCAATTTCAGAACCATATGATTCTAACATTATTTTTGTTTTCTCCATAATATTTTCCACCATTTTCTATAGATCAAAGTCATCTTTTTGGGACTCTGTGGTCTTATCAATACAAGATTTTAGAGATTTAATAAGGGAATTTTTATGTTATAATCCTTTATTTACTCCCATGTTAATCCATCACATATCTACATTGATTTGATCACTTTCAATATAAATACTGAATATTGTTTCATGATCGTTTCTATGCATAGAATATACCACATTTTCCATCCCATGGTGGTAAAGTAATGATAAATATAAGGCCTTGATCATATTTAGTAGCCTTTATTGGGGAATATATAGCTCTTTATAAAAAAATATAAACATTTTAATTTTTTGATCCGGAAAAATATTATACATTTCTTTATAGAGATAATTAAATACATTATACAATAAGGCCATTATAGAAAATTCTAGTTCATGAATTTTGTAGTTCATCGAAGTGATCATTAATTTTTGGGAGTAATATTTTATCTCTTTTCTATATTCCATTAATTCAAAACAATTTTTCTTTTGGGTCACAGGAATTTATATCACAAATCATTCTGCACTGGTCAGTAATGTTATCATGTTATTATTTAATAACATCTAAATTATATCTTGAAACAATTCACTTCCATTAGTCAATATATAATCATATCTCCCTAATAAATGATAAAAAGGTTATTGAAATAAGAATTCAATAGATTATTTGAAAAAATTTATGCCAAGACAACATTGGATACTATGGATCTCCATCATTGATGATTGTTTTGCACAACCATTGTTTCCCATTTTTTTAAAGATCATGAAATTCCAATTTTGTTTTCTGAAAAATAATATAGAAATGATATAGAATCCATTAAAATTTATCATTTTCAAATCATCAAATATAAAATATTCATTCTCATCATATTCAAGGTATTGTTCAGATTCAAATAATGTGACTCCTTTATTATGGTGATAATTGAATATAATTTTTAATGACTACCAAATGTTAATCAAGGTAATACCAAAATACTCATTTTTTTAATCCATTAAGATAAATTTGTAATTATGGAGTCCAAAAGGAATAATTCTGTACCTATTGTTCCCATAAAATATATGAAAATTCAATTTTGGGGATATCCTCCTTCGTCACCATTACATTGTAGTACACAAAATTATGATCAGCTTAGAAAAGTAATTTTCACTATATAGCAGATCAAAAAAGTACAAAATATACAAAATATGATTATTTCTCCATAACATTTGCTTCCTATGATCATTATATCAACTTATAGATGTGTTGTTATGTCCTTATTTTATATTAAAATGATCAATAAACCTCATGGTGATGCCTTGGGGTGTTTAAAACATTTATATAAACTATCCACCAATTTCATATTTATCTATTTATGTTAATTGATCGACATTATATACATACTATTGTATATTTCAAAAAAGTTGGGTATATTATCGATTGAAAACTAAACCTCACAGCATGAGGAATGATTGTTTTTTAAAAGCATCATAATATTTCATTATAATGGGTAGGTCAATAGGTATGATATTTTAATCAGAGTAATTATTTTTGTGAAAATTTCTTTTTCTCATATGAAAACATTATTTGTTCATGAAATGATGATACCAAGGAAGATTCATCTTCCTCCGTGAAATTATATAAAATCATAGGGTGATTTGGGATATGGAGTTCGGTTTCCTTCTTTTGAAATATATATTTTTTCTTATTAAAGGATAGTTATTCTGTGCCCACAATGGAATATAATTCCAATATTTTAATTATGAAAACATTCATTAAGAAACTCATCATTTAAATTTAGAAAAATAAGGATCTATATATTTGGTACTTAATAATATCCCCTTTTTCCTTTTCAATGATACTTATATATTGATGTTTGGACAAGTTGTTCGATAAATTATTCCAAAAAAATACATGATAAGAATGAAGAAATATGAAAATAAGAAAAAAAAATATTAATTGATTTTTTTAATTAAAAATAAGAATTTAATTAATTATTTATTATATTTATATGTTTTTATATCATTCTAATTATATATTTTGATGTAAATACCATGAATATTTGATATATGGAAGAGAAACAATAAACATTGGTGGGATAACTCACAAAACACATTTATAAATATTACTAATAATTTCTAGGTTTATATTTATTCTATCCATGGTATATTTAATGTCATAAAATTTATTTGAAAATTTATTAACTTAAATATTAATCACAAGGATATTATGAATTGGTCATAGTAAATAACCTTGGAGTGTAAATCCCAGTGTGTATAAATGCCTCTAGGTCATAATTTAGGTGATGATTGAGTCAATTAAAAAATAATTTTTTTAGTTTATCATCCATTTATGAAATGGTGATTGATATATATGAAATTTCAATTTTTTGACATGTATTGTTTTTGGTTAGAAGCTGTATAAATTATAAAATACCATATTTTAGTCATATCATCCATTTTTAAGTCTTATCCCAAAGTCATTAAATAATTATTTATAATAAAAATATAATAAAATAAATATTCCTTTGATGATAGAAACTAAATGATTACATATCATAAATATAACTTAATCCATGATTTATTACCTGAAGAAACACACATTACAATCCTAAAACAATATGTGTCTTAATGTCATTGGAAAATTAGGTAAAAACAACAATAACTAGAAACATGGGTCCAAATATTATTTCAAACTCCATAATAGTTTCTTAATATTCCATCACTCTTCTAAAACATTAATGGATAATCTGGGGACACACATTAGAAATTGGAGATACATAAATCAATGTATGGGAATATAAATCTATAAAATGTTGAAAATATATCATCTTATTTAAATTGAATTTTAATTGAGATATATTTGTTAAAAACATGCGAAAAAAATAAGAAATGAATGTTTATTATGATAACATCAACATAAAATTATAATGTGAATGAAATTTAAAAGGGTTACATTGGAGTCATTATGCAAGGCTAACCACCAACACATCATAACATAGTGAGCTTAAGATGACCTCTCATGCACTATACATGATATCAGATGAGAAAACAAATTAAATGATGCATTAAAGGTATATATATTTCTAGGAACACAAGTATTAAACATTTCATGTATATGGATTAATGTTCTATATAAATCATACAACTTATGGATGGATTTCATCACATATAAAATGATGATAAATGAGTGTTAGTAATGTAGGTGAGTGTATCCAATGAATGAAATATAGGTACATATATATGATTCCCTTGAGTGATTGTCATTAGTATCCATCTTTCAAATGATTCCCATTGAAATGTTATTTCATAATATAGGTATCATATGAGATGACAATAATGGATAATGGGGTTATTAAATGAGATTAAAATAAGGCATCTTATTACTTTATAATCATATGTAATGTAAATGGATATGTGAAATTGAATTAAATAAAAATGAATTTCAATTTAATGGATTTAAAAAATGAATTTACATAAATAAATAAAATATTATAGGAGAACTTATATTTAGGGGGAACATTGAAATTCTTGGTTTGATATAATAAAGAGAACGAGAGAAGCTTTTAATGGGATTAAATATGGATATGGAGAAGAAAATCTTGTTATATGGGTTTTCTATGATGAAAAGTGGGACATGGAGGGGGTATTTATGGAAATAGAGAACTGATTATAATATTAACTCTTAATCATTGATTTTGGACTCTATATAGAAATATGATAAAACCCACAAACAATATCAATGAATTTTGACTTTTTTATAGAAAAAATATTTTGATGTCAATATCTTCTTACTCTATGAATATAAATACATAAAATAATCCTAAGGGTGATGTGGATGTGTGTCATTTTCATAATGGAAATATTTTTATTATAAAAAATATAATATTATTTTTCATGGTTTCATTAAATGCTTATAAAAATATTGATTTTAAATAAATTAAATTATTTTAAAGGAGAAATAAACATCTTCTCAAGGATTCCATTAACCAATTTTGATGTGCTAATTTCATAAATGTACTTTATTTAATAACAATAATTACTTATATATAATAATTTTATATTTCAGAAAAAAATAACAATTTTATAAAAAAAATATTTTTTCAATAATATCAACATTTTTGTACTTATAACGATTTTAATGTATTCAAAAAAATTATACTATAATTAATATTTAAATTAATTATTATCCAATAAGTATATTTATTAAAATAATATCTATTTCATTAAATCTTGAATTTATCAAAAGAAATCCTTAACTGATACAGTATATTTTTCCGGAACAATTTTATTATTTCTCCGTGTAAAAATAGTTTTTTTGGAAGTCATTATATAATATTTGTTAATATCGAAATTTTAAGTGATAAATATAATTGTTTATTAATTATTATGTATATATACAAATTAATTCATTAATAGTATTGATACATAACCCAGTATTATTACAATGTATATGGGTAATGTTTAAAATGGTGGTGTTTTTAGGGTGGTTAGGGGAACAATGTTTTGGTCAAGGGAATGATAATATTTTTCTTCTCCTATAAATGGATTTTCGCGGGATTTTTTTTTGAAAATTCTATTGGAATTTATCATGGGAAATTCGATTTATATTATACCCCTTATAATATCTAATTGATGAACATCATAGGGCACTATCTTATAGGTTGTGAAAATCGTTTCATCCATTTTTTTAAAATGGACATTATCATAAATATTATTATATATTATTGATAATGATCACAATACAATTTCTATATTCTCAATAGATAGGATTATAAATTTTACCCTATATCTAATTAGATATATTTATCCATGAAAAGATAAGTATTAATATATTCTGTATGACTATAATACCTAATAAGAATGTATTGGTTTAGAAGGGGATGTCAGTTATAAATATTGATTTCATTACACACCACATTGTGGGTGTGGGTATATTGGTCCCATATAACCCAACCCCATTGAGAGTAGAAATGTTGACCAGAACAACATTGAATCATTCTGTATGTGTACATTCAGGATGTGGGTTAGTTGGTGCGATATATTTAGATCATGCCTAACCTCTCATGGGTATGACTGGTATGCATAAAGGGAACAACAGACTAATACACCCCAACATCTGTGGGGAGGATGTAGAAATTCTCTATGTATGTGAATAAGGTACACACACATTCCATTTGCAAACACCCTTATCAATAATAATTTATTTCTTCCCGGTAAGACAACATACAGCTCTCTCTTTTATTAAAAGAATACAAAATTACAGAATTCACCCAGATTGTCTATATTAAATAAATGAGATACCCACCATGTGTATTTATTCATATAAATAACAATAAAAATATTAGTTGGGCATTATTATTGAACATTATATCTATGATTGATAGTTATTTATTTTATTTCCCATAGTTCAACCACTTGGATTGAGTGGTATGATTAGAATGTAATCATTGATGGACCCCCTCCCCCCCCAAGAAGCCATGGGTGTGTCCTGGATAATGTTCCCACATAATATTTATATATAATCCTTATTTCCCCGACCCATGGTATAATGTGTTGGTGTATCCTTTAACATTTTCAAAGTTAGGGTATCTATCCTCCCATCATGCTCATGTTATGAGTTCATGAGGTATGCTGAGAATTCATTATATCATGGTTTAATGATAATAAAATTATAAGTGATTGAAAAATTTATAACTATTAAACCAGATAATACAATGTCAAACAACTATTTCGATCAATTATTTTCTTAGGTCAAAATGTTGTTATCTGAAGGAAATGTGTTTCCTGGAAATTACTATAAGAGCCTGAGGCCGGTTCGTAATCTGGGCCTTAGTAATCAAAAGATTCATGCAGGTTAAAATGATTGCATCTTATATTCTGGTGAAAATGAGTCATTGGATACATGTCCCACATGTGGAAAATCGAGGTATAAGGAAGCTCAACCAGGGAAGTATGGATTGATTCCTGTAAAGCAGTTGATATATTTCCCCCTTACACCTAGGATTCAATGTTTATTTATGTCTCATAACACAGATTCAATGATTTCAAGGAACAAAACCAAAATTTCAACTGGTAAAATCTTGAATGATCTATCTGATGGTGATTTGTGGAAACATTTTGATCATCTATATCCATCTTTTTCTTTATAAACCCAAAATGTGCTATTGGGTCATTCAGTGATGGTTTCTGTCCATTTGATTCTTATTGTAGTCAGTATTCATGTTGGAAAGTCTTTATAACTCCATACAATCTACCTCTTGGTATGTTGATAGAGGTGCCCTGTATCTTTTTGACCTTGTTAATCCCAGGACATCCGAAAAAGTATATTGATGTTTATTTGAAACCATTGATTCATGAGTTACATGCACTATGGAGTAATGGTGTTAGTACATATGATATCGATGTGAAACAAAATTTCACATTATAACCTGCATTGATGTGGAATATTAGTGACTTTCTAGCATATGGCATGTTATCTGGCTGGAGTACACATGGTTTGAAATCATGTTCTTACTGTATGAAAGACAACAAATCTATTATGCTCATCAATGGAAAAAAAAACTTAATATTTTGATTGTCATCGCAGGTTTCTTCCAACCTATCATCCTTTTCAAAGGAACAAATATCATTTCAGAAAAGGCACAATTTAAAAGGGATGAACCCTAAAAAATGATCTCATTTATAGAGTTAAAATATAAAGTATTTTCATTAAATCCCATCACATTTGATCTAACAGTAATCCTACAGGAAATTCATGGCTTTTAGAATCAACATAATTGGATTAAACGAAGCATTTTTTGGGATCTCCCATATTTTTCTGATTTGTTGGTCCTATACATGTTTGATTTCATGCATATTGAGAATAACATTTTAGATAATTTATTTCATATAGTTTTGGATACACCAGGTAAGAGAAAAGATATAATAAAATCACGATTAGATCATTCCCAAATTTGTAGGCGACCAGAACTTGAACTATTTGAAATTTTAAGATCACAAAAGTTAATGAAGCAAAAAGTATCTTATACACTGTCCAAAGAGAGTCGCTTATTATTTTGTCATAAGATTGTAGATTTGAGACATCCATATGGTTGTGCTTCTAATTTTGGCAAATGTCTTACGAATCGTCATATTACAAAATAAAAAATCCACGATTTTAATGTTATAATGGAAAGTCTTATACTGATTGGATTCAGAGGTTTGTTGAATTCTATGATTTGGGGTTCGATAATAGACATATCATATTTTTTCGAGACATTTTTGCAGCAAAAATAGACTATGATATGCTAAGAAAACTAGAAGAAGATGTTGTTGTAATTATATGTAAACTCGAAAAATATTTCTGTCTACTTTCATTGACTCAATGTAACATTTGATATTACATATACCCCATGAATTAAAATGTGGAGGTCCAGTACCATTTTTATGGATGTACCAACTCAAAGGATGCATTCAGAAATTGAAGAAAAAAGTATGTAACAAAGAATCAGTTGAAGGCTCAATTGCTGAAGCTTATTTACAAGAGTAACTCGCTTTTTTTCTGCTCTCACTATTTTGAATCTGATTATCCCTCAAAACAAAACCGCATGGGACGGAACAAGTGAAATGTTAATGATGAAATGGAAAATAAATTATCCATTTTTAATCATCCCAATCTTGGCTTTGATGGATTTCAAGAATGATGGCTTTCCGACGATGAACATCACAGAGCTCATACATATGTTCTGCTCAACAATGACGAAATGACAGAATTTGTACTGTGAGTGATTCTTTCACTTATTTTATAATTTCTCTTATAGTATGTAAAATTTTATTATTTTTAGGTTATATGATAATCACTTAAAAAAACAACTTCCAGAAATTAAAGCAGATCCTTCTAAAGAACTCAGACAAAAAAGAATTTCTCAATGGTTTAAAAATTGGGTAATATAAATTATTAATGGTTTAATATCAGTTCAGTTTACATTTTATTATATTGGTAATTTATTAACAAAAATTCATGTGTCACAACATGCTGATAAAATTGATAAGAAACTGCGTATATTGAGTAACCCACCATCCATAATGGTTAAATCATATAATTCATATGTGGTGAATGGTTTTTGATTTCATACACGTGTAGATGGGGAATCAAAAAAAATAAACAGTGGAGTTTGATTGAGAGGATCTCATCATAGGGAAACTGAAGTTGAATTTTACGACATTTTTGATGTAATTTTTGGCCATGTTATCTCAGATATAATTACGTAATGATTTTTAAATGTAGGTGGATTGATACTGAGAGAGGCTTGTGTGTTCATACGACTCATGGAATCATAGATATTAAATATAAATGTATTCTTGCCGTAAATGAACCATTTTTACTGCCTCAATAGGCACATCAAATTTATTACGCAAAGTACTGTGTTTTTTCAAGAGACCAGAGTGATTGGTGGAGAATAATAAAAATGAAATCTTAGGAAAATCAATTTACTCAAACTAAATGTAGTTCTGCTGAAGTGGAAGGAATTGAAATTTTTCAAAAGTCTACTCAAAATCCATCTTTTTCACAACGAAACGTGAATATCGATGATGACACCCCATAATTAAGGGTCAATGGTGATGAAGATGTTAATGATGTTACAAATGAATTTGAAATGACAAGGGATGGTGAATTTGAAACTCATATGGATATTGATGATGCTGATGAGGAATATGAATACATTGACATCGTTAGATATGAAGATGATGATTATGGTTAACATTGACACAATTAAATTCTAGTTATGATCATAACTAATATATATCAATATCTGATAGTTATTTTCAATTATTTGCAAACAAAAATGAGTTTGTGTTTCTGATTGATCCTGGTCTATTTTGTGATTTTCCGGTGGCGGCTCAACTTTTGGATGAGGGGGATGTGGGATCATCTAACCCTAAACCCATTGGTGGTTTAGGAGGTATGCGGAGGGGGTTTAGTTTGGGCAACTAATGATTCCTAACCCTATCCCCGAGCAATGTCCACGTCTTGGCTTTGATCCATGCACACAGAGGTATGATAACCGGTATTTTTAGTTATATTTTTCATTAATTTATTTATATATAAACTAATTGTTTGATTATTTATTCTATTTTCACAGTTTTGGACAATTAACAGTTGGACTGGGGTGCGCTATCTTGCACAATTATTTTTCTCAGCCATAGATCACATGGGATCATATTCCTATTGATGTACAGCTCTCCATGTACAATCATTGGATGGTACGTAAATAAATTATACTTATTTTGAAATTTATTTGATTAATAACTTGATATTATAAATTATTTGTAGGTTTTATGGTATCCCATCGATGATAGCATGTGTGTCGTGAACCATGCAGCATGGGACCTGGCTATGCGTAAGCGTTTGCGTCAGTTTTTACACAATTTAAGAAACAAGGAAATTAAGAAATCAAGAGAGATATTATTTGATGAGTCGTGTAGAGACCACAGACCAAAGTTCATTTCATCTCAGTTTTGGTATGGATTATGTACACACTAGTTGGGTGGTGTATTTCAGAGGAGGTCTTCATTGGATCGGCAGAACCGGGGGAGATAGGAGGTGATGCATCGAGCTAGTAGTCATACATTCAGTATGCATAGAGAGCATCTGGTAAGTATATTTTTTAAAATATATATATAACATTAAATATAAACATTTTATTTTATATTTCTATAGGTAGTCGAGCATCCCAATATTATGTAGTTCGTCGTTTATCGGAGGATGTATAGTGATCCGGTCACTGGAGAGATTAGAGGTGATCACCAGCGTCAGATTGTGGTTAGTGTTTTATTATCTTTAACAATTAACTACATATGATATTTTCAAAATTTTAATTTAAAATTGGAATTGAAGGAGTCATATATGGTTGTGACCTCTCATATATAGGCTCAGGGTTAGGACGAGAAGACTCATGAGAGCAGTGCACTCCATTTCAATGAGGCGACATAGATGCAGGCGACTCAGTATGGCATTGAGAAGGGCCGAGTAGTTGGTATCAGCTCTCATTTGACTCCTGGTACATATTATGGTACTACTGCGATGTCTTCATCCTGCTCGAGCGGAGCTCATGGAGAGGAATTATCTTCTTCCCCACAGTATCAGGAGCATTTATGAGCTCAGAATTTCCTTATAGAGATATTGTATAAATAGCATGAAGAGATGCATCAGCAGCAGCAGCAGCAGAAGTAGCAGCATGAGGAGTAGATGCGTCGATGGTTGTAGTAGCATTAGGAGCTGATGGAGTACATGCACCATCTGAATCATAGTTTGGGGATTGAGTTTCTTCTACCATCTTCTTCAGCTCTTCAACCTCCTCCAGAAGACGACCCCCTAGTGATTTTCTTATGTTAAAATATTTGAATTGAACATTTTTTGTAATATGAACTATTTACAGTTTATATCTTTTATATTGGTGTTAATATTAGATAATTTAATTTTTAATATTTTATGATTATTTTTGTGAATATTGAGAATTTTAATAATTTTTTATTAGTTTAATAATATTAATATTATTGTTTCACTAGTTATACTTTTATTAAATATATTTTTCAGTATTATTTTTGTTAGTGCTTTTTTATTTTAATAAAAATAAAAATAATGATAATAATAATATTTTTTTATTTTTTTATATTTTTTTGTAAATAGTGAGAAATTTAATATATTTTTATTTTAATAATTTTAATAATATTAAAATTAATTTCTCAAAAATCAAAATTTTATGAAATATTTTTTTAATGTATTTATTATTCGCGATGAGATATGTTGCGACTGGTTCCCATCGCTAACAGTATAAATAATTTTTTAAAAGTATTTGTGACGAGATTATGGACCGGTCGCAAAAAAAGTATTTGCGACGGGCCCATCGCAAATAGTCAAAATAATTTTCTTAAAAAAGTATTTGTGAAGTGATTACGGGATTTTTACAAATACTTTTTGAGAGATTCCCACCGTAAAAACGTATATATATATATAATATAAATATTCAGAGACTTATTTTTGATGGTGAAGTTCCTCGTCGCAAAAGATATTATTTGCGACGGCTCCATCGCAAATAATATTTTTTCAAACACTGTTTTCTGCAACGGGCTATTTGTGACGAGACCCCGTCGCTAAAACTTATTTGAGATGGGATCCCGTCGCAAATACCTAGAATTCTATTAGTGATGTATCCCAGAGGACAACCTAATAGGATCAGATCCTAGATTGTTCTTTTTCTTTTTGCAGACATGTCACAATTTTCAATATTTACATTATACCTCTATGTAGATCACACAATCTAACCCCTCATGCCATATAATGAAATAAATGTCAAAGAAAGTCAGATCTTGTACCCACTTTCAATTCATCCTATGGACATTCCAAAATAACTAAAGACTCTATAGGAAAGCACTCAATTCCAATTCCCCATGTGTTCTCATAAATTAAACTATAGACACATTGAGGGAGCACTCACCATTTATTATCCCTGTGGTCTCGCAATGTGAAAAATAACAGACACTCTCAGGAAGAACTCAATGTCAATACACCATGTGGTCTAACAACAATATGTTCTCACAGCCCTATGAAGTTCAATCTTGTATAAATGATATCAATATTCCCAAATTATTCGGAACTACCATATTTATAATCAATTCAAATGAATATCACAAGCATTTAACAGGTAGAAAAAGGAAATCAGTTCCATTCAATCAAGTAAGGAAATAAAATAAGGTCTGCATCATAGGAAACCTGGACCAAATGACCCTAAACTGTAAAACATGGATGCCCACCCATTTGGGTGTTCCTTAAACATGCAATTTCACATAATATAACATAAAAAACTCTTAATTCAACAATTAGTCTATGACATGTAAAATGGGTTCAACATCATTAACCTGAAATACTTGAAACATGGGTAATTATAACTTGACATCTAATACTCAAAGCCATCCAACGAAAGGAATCAAACCACATACCTACACATTTTATGATGAACACTCTTGAACATCATCCCTTGAATCTACTAATAATGTCATAGATCTACAAAAATGTCAAAAGAATTCAATCTTGGATAATAAAATAGAGGGAGGAAATCAGCTGGAGAGGCTCTAGAAGAATGAATAATTCCCCAGTTGGATTCAAATTCAACCGCTGGAGTTCGAATCGGGCCTTGGATGGATAAAGGGTGGCTTGGATAATATTCATAGCTCTCAGTCACTTCTAGATGAATAATGTTCAGATGATGACAAATATGAGGGTTATACATGAACCGATGTAATATGTATATTAAAAGAAAAAGTACATTACATGTACTATTAATGACCACACCATGTATTTTCCTCAAACATCCCCTGACATTAGCAGTCTACCATTTCACCCCAAACTACCAACTCTCAACCGTTACATTACTAGTACATGGATACCCGCGACAACCTGGTATATGGCGTGTACTACTTAGTACAACCATGTTCTTCTAAAATATCCAAAATGACCGTTTTCCTAAAAAAAATGAACATCCATACCTAATATGATGATCTAGATACTTACAAACATACCCCCTTAATGAATTTTGTCCCCAAATTTCTCGAACAAGGTGGAAAAGAAGAATCCTCAAAATGCTCCAACAACTATGATTTCAGACCAGGGTCCCTCTCCCATGCCTCGTCTTACACTCGGACATGCTGCCACAACACTCGTACCATACGAAGAGACTGACCATGAAGTAACGTCACTCGTTGATCAAAAAACTGAATATGATTATCCTTTATTGATGCATCAAACACCAAATCATCCTCCTAGGGTTGAAAAACATGAGACAGGTCTGAGATCTAACATTGTAATTGAGAAACATGGATGATGACGTGCATAGCCTGGTACCTCTGAGGTAACTACAATCGATAGGCAACTGTCCCAACTCACTCTAAAATGAAAATCTGCATAATGTATCTTGGTGAATGCTTTGACTGTCTCCTAATCCTCATATTTCCCACCCTTGGTGTGACCGAAAAGAAAACCTGATCTCCGACCTCTAACTCTATATTTCTTATCCATCGATCAGCATATGTCTTCTATTAAGACTGTGCAGTAGTCATCCACTTCCAAATAAAGTCTATCGGCTCAGTGGTCTCTGGGACAAGACAAGGAACAAACATAGATGCCTCTCCTACCTCAATCCTGCAGAGGGGTTATCAGCATGGCCTACCATACAAATCCTCATAAAGATCCATCTGAATTGTTTCCTGCAAACTGTTACTGGAGGAAACCTCCATTTGAGGTATGTCCTTCTTCAACATACCTCCAAAATTAGGTAACCATGATTGAATCATGTCCTCCAACACCTAAATTGTGCACTCTTATTGGGAATCTATCTTGGGATTGTATGTTTCACTCAGAGGTACTTGTGGATCCAAATCCCTCTGAAATCACTGCAAGACATGATATGAAAAATAGACGACTCTGACTGAAATGATAGAGCATGAACCCCATGAAAACACACAATGTATCGGATGTAAAACCTTTCATGTCCATAAAAACTAAAGTAAGCATTGGTCGATAAGAATTTTGAAACCTTCATGAGCGTATCGATAAAAACCCTAACCACATCATTCCCTCAAGGAGAAATTGGTAACACAGTCAAGAAATCCATCCAATACCATTACACTTAAACTTGGGAATGGGTAAATGTTGTAATAGCCTCTCTGGTCACTAATACTCCAACTTCATCTATATATAGGTGGAGCATCTCATTAAAAAACCAAAAACATCCCTCCTTAAACCTGGACACCAATACTAACGGTGGAGTTCTTAATACATCTTGGTGACACCAGGATGAACTGCCCAAACTACGTAATGAAAATCTTACATCAACTCATCAAGAATATCATCTGACACCCTTACGCGGCCAAAAAACTCAAGACCTCATCATCGCCTATGGTCCACCCAGGACAAGGGTCTACTCATGACACAAAGTCCCACTAGACCATACATTCGGAGTCTAATAGCTGCCTCATTCACACTCGATATAGAAGAGTATAGGTAACATATACTGAAGAAAAAACCCTCTGCGCCTATCTATATTGCATCTCCAAATGCATCTCAGAGAAAATTTCCATATGTTGTCAGACACTATTGTCATCCTAAACTGCATGTATCGGAGCCCTCATTCTCAACACATCATCCACTACATTTCATATCCATGTATTAGAGGTGATCTCAATTTCTAAGAAATTATGGGGCTCAACCCACCTTCCCTCTCTCATATTCATATCACACTGAGTAATGATATATGTGAGACTTTTGTGGTCAGTGAAAATGAAAAGTGTTCTCCAAAAATATAATGTATCCCAAAGCGTATATCATGAACAACTATAGCCAACTCGAGATCTTGCATTGAGTAATTCCACTCATGTGGCCTCAACTACTGGGACCTATATGGAAAAAATCCATCCCCTTGCATATGCACTACCCCCAACCCGATACCAGATGTATCGAAATATATAGTGTAACTCATTCCTGGATTTGGAAACATCAGTATCAATGATAAATTCAATATCCTTTTCATCTCTAGAAAGGCCTCATTTTAGGAATTTGTTCACAATTACTTTTCACAATTCTTAGTTTGTCCCATCACTGGCACTACTATGCTTGAAAAGTCCTCTATAAAATTCATGTAGTAAACATCCATCCTCATAAAACATCATTCATCGAATACATTCTTCAGCTATTCCAAGATAACTAATGCTCTCACATTCATTGGGTCCACTAATACTCTTGTCTCTGAGATGACATTACCCATGAAGATAGTATTATACATTCAAAAGTGTAATTTTAAGATAAAAGTATACAACTTATTCTACCTCAATTTACTCAAAATGATCTCAATATTTGAGGAATGGTTTTTTCGAGTGTAAGAGTACATCAATATATCTTTTTAGAAGACGACAACAAAAGAGTTCATGTATGGATGAAATACTCGGTTCATCAGTTCCATGTAAAATTTCGGTGTGTTCATGAGACTGAACGACATGACCAAATAATTGTATAGACCATACCTTCTCTGAAATACTGTAAAAATATATATGATGGTATAACATGAAAAAAATGATCGTTGGATATAAATTAAATCTTTGATAAGATCCATTATCCTCGAATATAATTGATGAGATCATCAATACTAGGAAAAAGATATTGGTTCTTAACCATATACTTGTAGAGATTCTGATAATCCACCTAATGTCTGAGGGTACCATCTTCTTTCTTCACAAAAAGGATAGGAGAACCCCAAGGATAATTACTAGGTCAGATAAAACCATTTTCTTGTAACTCCTATAACTAGTTCTTGAGATCCTGTAAATAAATGTACCCATCATATAAGGAGGAATGGACACTTGTACCACCCTTGGAAGATGCTCCCTAGAATAGTGTACCTCTCTCATCAGAGGAAAACATGAAAAGTCGTTTGGAATAACATCCAGAAAACGATTTCCCAATGGAAGAATATCCTTCTGGGATGTCCCCAGCTCATCAAGATATAGACTTGAAATCTCAAATGTAACATCTCTCAAACCATGATGGTTAGGTCCAGCTTTGATCACTTGCACATCCCATTAATATTTATTTAGAAACAATATGATCTTCAGTGATGTGAAATTAACCCTAAGGCAATATCAATTGACAATATTGTAGATGGGAACTAAGCAGTACATTATGAGAATGATGTCACTTCTCTTCATCTCTAAGACATAAAAATCCCATAATAAGTGACACCCAAAAAACTCAAGAGGGAACTCCTGGAACCAACATACAATAGCCGTTCTAATCCCCAATGGAGTGTCTAGAGTTGTGATATTATAAAAGGTAAAGATACAGAGCCCATGTCTCTACACAACATAAAAACATATAGATCTATTATAATCCCATTTATCAAAAAGATAATAATCTAAAATTGAGGAAACCGAAATCATACCTCTAACTCGAGAGGGTCCAGGATCCTTCTCTTGTTGAATCTGCCCCAGTGCAAAAGCTTGACCAGCGCCATATCCCCCTAATGAAATCTGTTATCCCTAAGATGATCCTCCATGATGATGTAAAAAACCCTATATCTGACCATTGTATCCATCACCACCAACTCATCCTAAAAATCCTAAATAACACCATCCCCTTTCCCTCATGTGGAACTAGTTGTCCTTCTCTGGTACGAGGAGTCGAAACAGATCCTCCCACAATATCTACAGGAATGAGGGTGTTGCAGACACGCTGAAGATGTCCCATATTTCTACAAGATCAACAATCATTTGTGTCTTTCAGGCACTGAGGTTTCTTATGTTTTCCCTACCCACACTGGTAGCACACCAATGGATTACTTGACGGAAAATACCTCCCACTCAGATCTCCATGCATTGACTCCCAAAGTCGTTTCTTACTATAATTCTGAAGAGTACCAACTCTAGATGTTGAACCACACTAGCTCACAATTCCTGAATTGCTCAGATTATGCTCAGTAATTAGTGCATGGTTGACTATATAATATATGTAAATAAACCTGAAAATGCATACCATGAATCTATATTCATGCCTTTGACAATCCTCAAAATTCCTTACCATGAATATCTCATCAACCTCTAGAATGGGGGTGAATAATTTTAGCTCTATGAAGGGGATGAATACTACATGACTTGTAGAGTGACATGCTCCAAATTCATGAACTCTCTAACTCAGTCATACCACAAGTTCTCTAGGTATAAGTAGTCATAGAAGCTCAGATGGAACTTATAAAAATCCATAACTCACTGGCATCCCACATAGGATATAACATCCCACCATCTCTTGGAAAGTCACATCGAAAGTACATAGTGAGATTCACCATCCTAGATGGTGGTGTATACATTTTCTCGAATATAGAAAACATGGATTCCTACCATGACTATGTAGTCTTAGGTCCACCATCCCCTATGAAAGTGGGAGGATGCTACTAAAGAAATCCATGGATCAACACTTTCATATATGGGGAAAGATGTAGTGCTATTCTAAAGGTCTGAATCATCCTCATTAAACCATCTCAGAACTGTGCATCAACATTCATGTCTGGTATAACCACTGGTTCCATGACTGGAACAATTGGAGGATCAGTTGGTAGTCTCTGATATACCATTTCTGGTGTCTGATCACTGCCTGATATCTAACCTACAACTCGAGGATGTCTCGGTGGCATGACTCTTCAAGGTAAAGCGTACACCTTATTTCAATATTACAAGGACTAAAACATATAATTATAATAATGGATAAGGAGAATAAAACAATCATGTTTTACAAAATTTTGGTACACAATGAGTATGACCCATACACAATGTGATCCCTTAGTCATTTTACAAGGTGTGTTCCTAGTCCAACCCTAGTCATGTAACACACATTCACATGGTGTGTTCTACATTAGACATGATGTGTACTTGAATAATTTAAACATTCATGAGTTGTTGTACATGACTAAACACACAGTTCTATCCTGCATAAAACGACACGGCGTGTTTACTCTTGACATAGTGTGTACTTACTTATGTCCAACCACCCTACATTGTTAGTCATATGGTAGGAGGAACAACTAAATATAAACAGCTTGTAAGAACGGGACACAGTGTTTAAAACCGATTTTTAATCAACCCGTGTCATTAGTCACACAGATGGATACACTGATCACCAAAATAGGACGTGTGCGCCTAGTACATGGCGTGTTCAAGAAGTGATTTTTCCAACCCATGTCTCTTCCTACACATTTGGCTACACGATAAATAGATACATGGAGTGATCATTATATACACAATGTATCCTAATAAGTTACTCTATTACTGTTCTTATTCTCACGCGTTCAGTCACTTATTCATCATCTACACTGCGTGTATTCATCCTCACATGTCGTGTATTAAGGGTTTTTTGGAAATTAAGACTCAAAAACTAATCAAGAATCCCATAAAAACTTTTAAATATTCATTAAAGTTCCAAATTATGATCTTTGGGGGCACATACTCCCATTGAATCAAATATGGACATCAAATTCATGTATATCACAAAGTATAATAGTGTAATAAATCACATCATCCACCAAATTCCAATCCATGAGGTCCCATAACAACTGAGGGACCAATGTGTGGCGCCTATTCATATGAAGCATTAAATTTTACAATACCTAATATAAATAGAAGTAATTATATCCTGGAATCTGACACAACATCATGCATATCTATTTCAACATCTATCACAAAATCATGCAATCTTTAATGCACCCTAAATTGCATGACAAGAATACATGGCATGTGATCCTTATCGAGTTCTCAAATGATGCATGTAATGGAATACCCTCACCTCATCAGGTTTGAATGGAAATATAACCTCAATATTATCAATGATAACAACACAAAACATGCGTATCACCCAATAGTTAAATAAAATCATTAGAAATAATTGAAAACCCAGGATAATTGCAATATTGGAGGTATATTTTCTTTTCAATGTAAATGGGTTAGCTACTCCCAGGAAACTTTATTTCCACCTATGAATTCCTTCCTATTCCCGTTTATTGGTTCCAAATAGTAAGAAAACACATAAAAGAAAATCTTTCTTCCCTAATACCGCTTTGTAACATCCCGGTTCTGAGTACCACCCAATGTTTCCCCGTACCCAGTTTGTTAAATGGACTCTAGCACATTTCCCTAATGGCTAGAGGTTGTTGACCCATAGTGAGGGCCATAAGTGTCATAGTGGGGAAAATATTCCCTCATTAGTAGAATATGCACAATAGAGTAACAAATAATAATTATTAGAATATGTAATTATACTATATGACAAGTAAATGATGGATGAATGAGAATAAATAAACACCTGGAGAACATATATAACTGATGCATGTCATATATGTCTTGGAAAAAAACTAGACAAGTCTCAATGCATGAAATATAGTACTAAACTAAACTACAAATGAAAACATATAATATTCTGCTACATTTCTAGACTCAGCTTGGACCCATTCTCTCCATCTCTATTGAAATAATGTATCTTATGAAGAAGTGTTCTTTCCCTTATCTATATCTGAAACCAAATAATCTATCTGGGACCAAAATTATGACCCAAACATGGTGTGAGACGAATCCTAGTACGTAACCACGAAAATATTTATGCCTAACTGTTAGTGAGTATATATACATTTTAATAATGGAAATTCATCAAAGATACTATAAGTACAAAATAGTAAATAAATCCCATAGTTTCCATTTACATTCCTCAGAATTTAATGATCATCATTTCATAAAGCATCACAAACATGTATCCTCGAATACTACCTAATAGAAATGAATACATGCTTATGCTTTGTCTTTGTAGACGCGTCACAACAATCATTATTTAAATTTACCATTTGGATAGCTCACACATTCTAATCCCAGAAGCCAAATAAAACAATAAAAGTCAATGAGACTATGAGGAAGCACTCACAGTCAATTCCCCAAATTGTATTTCTAGAATAACTATAGCCTCTCTGGTGATTAACTAAATGTCAATACCCCTTGGATCTCATAAAAAAAATTAGAAACTCTGAGTTAGCACTCACCATCATCCTCCCCTATGGTATTGTAGCATGAAATATAACAGACACTCTGAGGAAACACTCAATGTTAATTCCCCATGTTTTCTAACTACACCATGTTATCACATCCCTTTGCAATTAGATTTCCTGTAATGGATATCAAGATGAAAATATTAATCTTGACTACCACATGGATAAACAATTCCAATGCATACAACAAGCATTTAACATGTAGAAAAAGAAAATCATTCCATCATATTAAACAAGGCATGCAATCAAGGTCTGCCTCCTAGATAACCTTGACCAAACAGCCATAAACCATCAAATAATGAAATGCAACCATTGGGTTATTGTCAAACATGAAATTTAATATAATATGAAATAAAAACCCCATAATTGAACAATCAATCTAATTCAGATAAAATAGTGTTCAACTTCCTTAACCCAAAATACCTGAAAAATGGGTAATCGGTACTTTGGCATAATAAATTCATTGACAACCAACGAAATGAAAAAACCCATATACCTCACCTATGTATGATGAACACTCTCAAATTGTGGCCCCTGAATTGGCCTAGAACAATGTTGATATATATAATGGATAAAAATGATCAACCATGAATAACTCAAGAGATATATTAAATGAAGAGGGGCGGCTCTAGATGTAGGATGAACTAACCTGTGGGATTCTAATGCACCATCTAGAGTTAAAATCGCGACATGGACAAAGAAATGGTCTCTCGATGATTATTTTAATCTTGTGGTCACTCCTGGATGAACCAAGGCAATAAGAAGATGAATATGAGGGTTAGAAACAACCCCGGACTAATATGTCGAATAAAATAAAAATTACACATTGTGTACTGTTAATGTACACATCGTGTGTTTACCTTATTTGGCATCTGACATCAGCGGTCAACCACATCATCCAACACATCCATGACATTTCCATTACCCAACCTATACACAAATACTCACATTAACCTCATACACAGAATGTACTTTTGAGTACACAACATGTACATATAAAATTTCTATAAACTCCCATTTTTTTCAAAAACACCCAAAATCAAGATCCATACCTAAAAAAAGACGATCTAGGTTCTTACAATCATGATTTTCACCACCAATATCATTCAATAAAATAGTTTAACATTAACAAAAATTGTCAAAAGAAACACCACATGTCCTTATGTCAACAACAAACCCAAGAAACTAACTTTATGGACATATGCATATTTTGACTATTTCAAACTGTGATTCGCATCATCTTCATAATTTAATTAATTATTCAACCAACTTATAAACTATTTAAAATAAACACAATAAGTGTTTCACTCACAATATAACAAATTTTCATGTGGAAAACTCATCTTAATATAAATGAACATAAATTAAATAATTATAAACATTGTAGGTCTCAAATTAATTATCACAGATAGTGAGAAATACATGAAATAATTGAATGATAAATTAAACATGGATTTCCCAGTGGGAACCTACCTCAAGTGATGAAGAGTTTCCATAATTCGGTGAGAAAAAACAATCTCACCGCCACTACAACCAATTGATTCCAAAAACAACATAACGCCATGATATTAATCCCATAATTTAAGAATATATCCCAAAATAGAAATTCAAACAACTATAATTTGGAAAAAATTAAGACCTCATCATAATAACCCTTAATAGGGAGATGGTAGATGAAATCCTACCATAGAGGAAACCTGCCGCTGTTGGAGGAGGGTGGTGCTCCAGAATAGATGGCACCCCAAAGTGGGGTTAGATGGCCATGTCGAGAATGTGTAAATGTCCCACAGTTGAATGATTCACAATGGAAAGGGGAGCTTGTCTAGGGATAGAGATATATGGGATGTGGTGCGCACTGTATGGATTCACCAAGAGGGGGTTTTCTCGTACAGGGTTATGTAGAGGGTCAGACTGTGTATGGTGATAAGGGAGAGGTAGAGGGGACCTGTGATTCCAAAAAGATAAGAATAAAACATAAATAATAATATTAATAATATTATGATTACTATATTTAATATTTTTATTACTATAAAATAATTGTTTTTTCCAAAATCTTGAGAAACCACGCAAAATTTGGCCACATGGTTGGCCAAATATGCGCTGGTCATGTTACTCTACATAAGACTTCCAAGATATAAAATTTTAAATGTGTTAGACCTAAAAACCCAAAGAAAAAATATATAATTAAATAATTAATTAAAAATGGTCAGCATGTGACAATTATCCCCACCACAAAATATTTTTACCCCCAGAAATTCACTCATCCAAATGATGTATCACACTCGATTTTGAAACTAAATGAGGCCAAAAAATCACAAAATCGGTGTTACTTTTCACAACATCAATCACACCCAAGAAATGATAAGGTATATTTCAAATAAAAGATCTATCATGAAATGTGGAGGGTTCTCCCGACCATAAGTACCCGACTAGCACCACCGCCATTGAGACTCTCAGCAAATGATACTCTGGAACTGCTAACTTCAACCAAAGAGGAAACTGCAAACACATTCCAAAACTGCTACAAAAACCAACTGTTGAAGAATGCATGAAAAGATCCCAAATTTTTATTCCCTCAAGTTATGAGTCGACCAGCTTCGACAATGCAGTATGGTCGAACACGGGAAACATAGCTCAAGCCAACCCATGAACTCTCTAAATAAACCAAACCCCCACCACATGGGTCCCTGAAGGATGAACCCAAACAAAATGGTAGACCAAACCCCAATTCATTATTTCCCAATACGCATGAATCTACAAAACAAGAACATCCTAAAAGAAGAATGTGTCAAAAAAGGAGTTATCCACACTAGAGGTAATCATATAGAGCCTAACAACCATAAATAAACAAACTTCAAAGGTCATATTTTAGGAGGAACAACTATCAGAATATCATGAATATGAGATCATCATGCCTTCTTACCACCAAATTGGGGATTTTAATGAACAAAGTCCATAATGAGAAAAAGAGACCTCTACTCCACTTGTAACAATACAGATCCTTCAATGTCAAGGGATCTTGAATAGAGAAATTTAAATCATCTCCATTCGACACCATAAACAAAATTTACACCAAGGTGACACACACACATAATGATTCCTGACTACATGAAAAGATGCAATCCGAGGCATGTGGTTGACGATCAAATGTCTTGAAGAATCTGATGGCCTCTAGTCAAGAGCTGGCATTATTCAAGACTCCTTCTGTTGTTTCCGCTAGTAGAACCACCCAAAGTTTCCCATACGGCCACACTGATTACAAGTCTTTGGAGGATGATGAAAAGGAGACATAATGTAGAAAAACCGGCCACACCAGTAGCTATCAAGAGAGTGTCCAGACTAAAAATATGTAGAATTTATTATAAGACTTTTCAGAAAAAGGTTCATCTGAATCTCTCTCCTCACCAGATGGGTAACCTTCCCTAACACAAAAAATAATCTGTCCATGAACCCATTATAAATACCCCATATATGATAAGCATTTACTGATTCCACAATTCTACCTCTAAATAATGGGAATCAACCCCATGAAATGAAATATTAAGACTTTAATATTCATTTCTATTACTGGACATTCAATAGATCTTCAACATTCCTCACCTTCACTTCTTCAAGTAAAAACCATTAGACAAGAGTGGTCATAAACACCATCATAGACATCCCATCATATAAGAAATTGTTATTATCTTCTACACTAATAAAAATATGAGCACTCAAATGAACTCGAACCAGCACAATCTCTCATAGATATGGGAGTTTCTAATAACATGAAAACACCAACTATTTCACCATGTCATTCTACTACCTTAAATAGATCACAATCACCAAGATTCTTATACATCCACTAAAAATAATACAATTCCACCATTCCTCCAAGAGTCTGGGTATAGAAAAAAAATATAAAATTCTCACTATAACCCTCTAGGACATTTTTGGGTGGTACACTCAAAAACAAGAGGCACAAAGATGAATAAAATTTCATCATAAATTGAAATTCTACACTTCAATCATAAACTAATTCTCAAACTAAAACCACCATTCCGACAAGAATTTGGTATTTCAAAACCAAGAACCAACGGAAAAAAAGATACAAATTACAAATTGATAACACTAAAAAAACACTCACTCACTATTCAAAACATTTCAATTACCTTTTTAAAAACCATTTTTTCAGAAAAAAAAACATAAATTTCCACCATTTGTATCCCATGAACTCTCCCATATACATATACATATACCCTTTTAATTTCTTAGGCACAAATCCCCTAATTTCACCAATTTTTCCACTGTATACATACTTACCTCAACGTATGTGAGTACTAATAGCAATACAAAGGCTCAAATCAACACATATCCATTTAAAAAATATACCATTGAACATAAAGAAAAAATTCCCTACCAATTTAAAAATAACACTTATCCTTAATTCAATGGATTTTCCCAATGCCCAAAAAATTTCCATTCCCATTCAAAATATTTTTCCAGGATCCAAAAAAATCATCCAACAAACCTACCATTTTATCCATTGAAACCTAAAATTCCATTAAATGAAAACAATTTCCATTTCAAATTAACCTTTCCACTCCAAACCCAAATTCCATTTTTAAAAACCATTTTTGATGATCCATTTTAGTTTTCAAAATCCACTCATATAAATCAAAACTAATTACTATACATATCTGTAATCATGAATTCTAAAAATAAGTGATATGTGACTATTCCAACATGGTATCATGGCATAACTGACCATGATCCGAGCGAGTATTAACCACAGGAAGTTTCTTGAATAGTGAAGTCGTGTTATACAGGGGGCTCTACACCATTCATGACCATTGCATAACATATGAACACTTAATTTATCATCCCTAATCCACCCTTTCCATGCTAATGAATAATCCAAATCCCAAACTACCCATAGAATCATTAGTCTCGGTACGAGAGAGGGTTAATGATGTCCTTCCCACACATACCTCTCGAGTCCTGACACACCTAATCACCAAGCTACCTAACACCACAAATAACGAGAACCAGCCTCTAAAACCATTTTTTCACAATCCAACCTACGTCAACCACAAATCAGTCACCCTAGACGGTATGTGGCATGGATCTAAGGGCTTCCTCAATCAACATATTTTGGAAACTACTACCGACCATCCAAAAAAAGCAGTTCAGAATGATTTATCCAAGAAACTAAATTATATATAAACAGAAATAAATTGAAAAAATCAAGTAAATAGTAATAGTAGAAAATAATTTAAAGATAACCACAAATAAATACCTCCATGTGACCCCATGGGTCACCATTGACGTAGAACCACAATCCCAGACTAGAAACTGTAACTAAAAAGGAAGTATCCATGAGCACTAAGGTACTCTGTAGGGAAGCCAAAATATAACAATTCCCTACACCCCTACCTTTAACAAGATTACCAATTATGCCAGTTTGATTGAACGATGTAATAAAATAATGTTTTCCCTCTTTTAATGTTGAAATATGAAGTTAATATTTTTATGGAATAGTCGTCTATTAGATAAAATTTTAATACTAGAATCCAAGCATACATTGAAAAAGAAATTAGATTAAAAGATGGTTTTTTAAAAATGATATAAAAAGTATAAAAAACAGAAATGAAAATAAAATTACAAGCATCATGATAGTAAAGATAACTATAGGAAATCCCTATCGGCATCTAGCACATGTGGGTCCCAATAAAACTTGTAGCTCATTAAAATTTGGAATACAAACCACGAACATTATAAAACATGGATTAGAAACCACAACCCTCAAGAAACCATTGTTTATAAACCACGAACATTAGTAATTATGTATTAGAAAAGACAACCCTCATTCATTCATATGTTTCATTAGTGTTTTCACGTCAAACCTACTAGAACAAACCAAGATGAACCCCCTGCATGTCATCTTTCATACTAGTCCTAGTCAACCTGCAAGGATACCTTGGTTTCCTATAGTTCGCTATTTAATTTGGTGGGGTGTTTTCATTCTCAATCAAACAAATATTTAAATAACTCATTCTTTATCAAAAACCAATTCAACCTCTCATCATTGTTCTCCATCCTTAAGTGCATTCCTCCTCTTTCACATTGAAAATTGTTTATTCCTTATCATTGGTCACATAATAACATATTCAACATACAAATAATTTTCTAAAACCATTGGGGTCTACCATAAGAGGTGTTTTCTAGTTTTACAAACTATTTTCAAGGTGCCAAGTGAGATTTGTTGTTTTACAATGAATAGGTTTCATTTTACTATTCGTAATCACCAAAAATAATTCCAAAGACTTTTAAAAAACCAATTAAACAACAAATGTGTTTTCTATTAAACAATAAATAAAAACTTTCATAAAATGATGAGATTAATTTATTAATGTCAACCCACCATATGACCACAAGATCATTCCAAAAATCATATTTAAAAATATTCATTACCAATTATGAATGACATTAAAAGTTACTTTTCAAGATAAATATCTTATTTCGAAATGGGAATTAGTAATACATTACATTTTCTGAAACAAAGGATTAAAATCAACTTGAAATGGCACCCATGTTTTACATCATGTATATATTTCATATATATATATATATAACATTTTTAAAATAATAATTAAATTATACAATTAAAACTAATGGCAGAGGCATGGGGGAGTTACCTTAATGTGGAAGAAATCCATCCACTTTGGCTCTTAATTCTTTCAATCTAAAAGTTGTTGCTGCTACCGCACTATGTATATTCACCTTCACAAACATCTAAGGGAAACTATCCCCTATGCACATCCCTGCATGGCCACGAACATGAGAATGGGGATCCTTACACATATTCTTATATGAATATACTTTTTTCCACTAACCTACATATGCATTTTCATATATATAAATGGAAACACCTTGCCCCATATATGTATATTCACTTCTATGTATGACTATACATGTAATTGTGGAACCCATATATATATATATATTTAAATCAATATACATACTCGTTCACACGCAGGTGAGTCTTGATAGCCTCAGTGACTCCAAACCATGATGTATGGACTACACACTACACATTTAGTTTAATAAAACAATTCAACCACTTAAACAATATAAAAATCATTTCAAAATAACGCATCAAGGGTTTTCACAAAAAACCATTAAAATTTCCCTTGTTTAGGAAAAATTCCCTTCAATACCACAATCAACCATATTTCGTAGCTATAATGACCAAAAATAAATCAATTCATGATATCTTAAAACAACCCAGAATTATGCAAAATCAGACACACCTCAAAAACAACCAATTTCTTTTCATACTCAAACATTTACATTTTAACACATCATCAATGCTGCCAAATATGGTTTTTGAACCACCAATATAATATAATAAATTCTTTTACTAGTTTTTAATGTGTTAACAAATGATACAAAAAATTTCACCAAAAATAAAAAACTTTTAATTTAAAATAACTCTTCAGAACCAACAACAAAACATGGACTAATAAAATATTATTTTTACCATCAATATCATTCAATAAATGTTTTTACAATTTATAAAAATAGACCAAAGAAACATCACACTTCTTAATGTCAAAAACACACCAAAAATATTCTCATTATTTTTGATGGAATAGCAAGAATATTTAAAACTATGATTCATATCATCATCATAATTTAATAAATTATTCAAAAAAATTAAAAAATATTTACAATAATCCAAATAATATCTCCCAACATAATCAATGAAATGTTAAAATAGAAAACACATTTTCATGTAATTTTACATAAATTAAATTATTCTAAAAAATTTATGTGTAAAATTAATTGTCATAAATAGTGTGAAATACAAGAAACAATAGAATGTTAAATAAATAGTTATGTCCATGTGGAACCTACCTCATGTGATGACGAATTTCCAGTATCCAGTGTGAAACATCAATCACACCCCCACCACACATAAAAGATACCAAAAAAACATAGCACACTAAGATTAATCCCATTATTTAATTAATTATCTCCAAAAAATATAACAACTATAATTTTTAAAAAATTAATACCTCATAATATGAACACTAAATATGGTAAAGGATGATGAAAACCCACCGTAAGGGAAAGCTTCTACCGTCGGAGGAGGGTGGTGCGCCAGAGGAGATGGTGTGGTGTAGAGTGGTCAGATGGCTGGGTCAAGTGCAAGAAAATGTCACGTGGCTAGATGGTGCAATGGGGAGAGTGGATCTTTCCAGATAGAGAGATAGGAGAGAGGTGGTGTGCGTCAAATTGATTCGACTAGAGGGGGTTTTCATGAACATCGATTTGGAGGGGTCTAGGACATATATTTGGGTTATGGGGAGGAAGAGGGGACATAGGCTTCAAAAAAATAAAAACAAATATAATAATAATAATAATAATAATAATAATATCATAATTAATAATTCATTTAAAGATTTTTATTCTTTTATTTCAACATCCTGGAAACCCACGAACAATTTCGCCGCATGGTTGGCCAAATGTACACTAGCCATGGGCCTCTACCGTAGAATCCAAAAATTTAAAATATAAAAATGAGTTTGACTCGAAGATCAAAATAAAAACTAGATATAATTAAATAATTAATAAATAATTGTCATGTTGTAAAAATAAGTCTTTAATCAGTGTAGGATAGGTATGCCAAGATGAATTCCCATGAGTTGACATAGTAATGGTTTTTCAGAACAAAATGTTTTTCATATAAGATCTCCAGATAAACCTGGAAAAAACAAATTTTTATACAACGGAACATGGAAGGATATAATTATGCTACAATTTATTCATTAATTACAGAATAGTCGGTAGGTATGTAATCTGATATGTATTGAAACATTATAAAATTAAAATTTTGAAATAAAATTTTTATTATGAACTATATGGCAGGAGATTCACTGATAATTGAATATGAAAGAATCATGTAACTTGAGAGGGTGCTTCTAAAATATTTTTAGGAGGTTATTAAGAGAAAATGATAACCATAGGAGGTAATTATAGAAGAATATCAATGGAAACATATATCTAATGGGTATGTAGTGATGAGGATTTTAAATATATGTGTTTATTTATAGTAAATGTGTGGATAATAATATAGTTGTTTCTAAACATACTTTTAACACTGTATAACAAAACAACCAAGAACCATACCAAGGTTTTTTCAATTATTTCATCCAATAAAGTGTGGTTTATAGTATTTTATTTTGTTAATAATTTATATTATTAAAATAATTGCATTCATGATATTTAAGTGAGAAATTTTAATAAATAATTGTTTTTATTAACATAAAATATACTATTGGTTTTTTTAATATTAGGAATAAGACATAAATGTTATTCAACTGACACCAAACAACATTATATTTATGTTGATATATATTTTCTCATTTTAATTACATTTATATTATTTATTATTACACTCTTTATTATTCTGATTTCATAAAACATAACTTGTAATTATAATGAATTAATATTTCACATTTATCATTTGATTGTGTCAAGGAATTATGAAAAATTCACCATTAACTCTATTAATCATGATAATTTCATAACGAAATTTTTAATTAATTAAATTTAAAAATGAGGAAATTATTACATTAAAAAATCATTATATATTGATGAATATTTGTTTTCACCAAAAGAAAAAAATTCTTACACATTTTAAAATAGATTAGGTCTCCAATAAATAACATTATAATTTACATTTACAAAAATAAAATATAATTTCAATCTTTTATGATGATTAAATATATTTCAAAATTCCATCGATTTTATAAACAAAAAATATTTTTTCTATTTCATCTTATATAGATATGTTCGTCAAAATAATCATTATGTTATCATGTATATTTATTTGTTAATACTGAAAATATATTAATTATTTGATTAACATGAAATATTTGAAAATTATTTTACTATGGTGTATATTCATAACCCCTTATTACACCATAATATTCCTTGAGTTAATGATATGTGATTCGGGTAATTTATTTTTTGTGTCTTAGTGAAACTTGTTTGGGATAGGTTCTATATCAGCCTGAAATTCACATATAAATGGTATCAATCAGGTTTTTTTTAATATCATTTTTTTCTTAGTGAAGGGAAAATCCTTAGGATTCTATATAAATAAGAATATTGGATAAATAAGACTCATTTATAGTGTGAGTTCATCAAACCATTTTCCACTAAATGATTTTACATTGTTGTTTATGTTGATCATACAACCCCATCAACCCCAACACCCACCCTCTTTCGTAATGACATTTTATGTGGTGCGAGATAGTAAAATCAAGCCTCCAATAAACACTTTTCAATTTTGTTATGTCATTTCAAAAATTAACCTCCCCCACAAATGAGATTAATTTTCATTATGATGGGATATATATTTTTCCCATCACATGACATATGGAATTCTATGATGAATGATGGTCATTTAATAAAAAAAATATTGTTCCGCGCCATCGACAAATTTTATTTTCAACCTTACATTGAATGAGATGTGACAACTATATATTATAAAATATCAATGTTCTATTTCATATCATATATGATTTCAAAAATAAAACATTAATAAACTATGAAGTTTTATCAATGAAATATTACATTTATTACCTTATTTTTAAATAGGTTTTAATGAATAGTATTAAATTGTTTATGGGATATATAAAAATATCAGACTAAAATATGTATTAAATTTTGATAAATTTTATATTATACATAAAAATTAAATTTCATTAAATTTAATATTTTTTCCTTTTTTTGAGAAATTATTTATTTAAATGATTTATTTTTATAATTATTTTTTAAATTTACAGGATTTTTTAAATAATATTATGGGTATTTTATTATAACAAAATTAAAATAATTTTCATAGAACATTGATTTTCTATTAAATATTAAAAATAAATGTCATTAAATGAAAACAATATTTTTTCATATCATGAAAAATGTTACACATTTCATTTATATATTCTCAAATAATAATTACCGATTTTATATTTTAAATTATCCAATTAATTATATTAGAAAAATTCTAAGTTTGACATTATTATAAAAACATTTTATATGAAAAATACATTATCCAGAAAAAGAATTTTTTTATGAATCTTTAGTGTTTTTATTTTAATAAATATTATTGATCAGTATTTGTAAATTCTTTTAATTAAATGAATACATTATATATTTCTTAATATATTTCATATTTATTTATAATTATATAATTCATGAATAAATAATAATCAACATTTTAGGATTAAATATTATTTTTCTATAAATTTGGCTTCAATGTGTTTTGGGTTCTCATTTTAATAAAAATTTATAGAACTTATAGGTAGTTGAATATTTAAAATTTATTCCACATTTTTAACTAGGATGTTAATATTTTGTAAATATTACCATATTATTTTTAGAAAATATAAATAGAAAATATGTAAAACTAATCCTTATAGTAAAGATTCAATCAAGTAAATATTGGTAAAAATAATAAAAAGGCCATAAATTGTCCTTATAAATATTATTGGATGAATGGAATTATAAATTTAAATGGGCGTAGGAACGTCCGATATTGGGCTTCAATTCGATGAAGATCATCATATATCTATGTTTCTGTCAAATTCCAGTAATTCCACTCAGATGGAATCTACTACGTGAGGGTCAAGGATACTAGAACATAATATGGTGCGTGTGTTTAGCCTCATTGTAGCTATTCTGCAGCCACCGATGGATTGATGAATAGACGTTGGATGATGGTTACAGGGTTGGAAATGTTCATAGGAACATCAGAATGGACCTGTTCCGAATTTGGTGTAGAAGAAGCTATTTTCTAAAATAAGATGTGATTAAGTTTCATTTAGGCGAATGAAAAAATTTCACAAAATATATTTACGGACTAGATGATGTGTAGTAGCCTTTTCCATACTCTGACTTAAGCAGAGATATCCACAGGGCTGGGCGCTCCACACAGGTTAACACACAGCTTGAACCTAGCTGGTACATTGAAAGGAATATACACGACGTGTCGAGTAACACTACACACTGTGTAGTAGGAAGTTCCTACAAAACATGTACTCGGTGAGCAAAAGACATGTACTCAGCAAGCACACGGCCGGTACACTCCCAACCCATACATGGTGTGTACTATATAGTAATGGAATGTAGTCTTGAAATTTCCAGAACATCACAAATTTTCTCAGTTTCCTAATAAAGGAGTCAGAAATTCAAATAGGGTCGAGATTTTTACATGTTCTAAAAACATAGGTTCTTACAATCTCTCCAACTTAACATATCTCTTCCCTGAGCTTTCAAAAAAAACACGAAGATGGAACAGAACACACCACCCCGATATAGCTAAATTGGACATCCCCATTCTCCAACGCTCTGGCTAAATTCCACAAGGGCACCCACCATAGGAATTTCCTAAGACGGTCTCAACCTGAAAAAACTCCAAAAAATTTGGGATCACCTACCTATTTCTTAACTCATCATCCTTATGTGATGCATCATCCCAATTTTCCTCATTGGAGATCCTGTGTCGTTTCTGACACCACAAACGTCTCTGAAACTGCATCGGTGTTCGCCTACATGAGGTCCTGCATCCAATTGATGCTCAGAATAAATATTGGTGTCATGAACCTCAAGTAACCTACATCCTTGATGCCCTGATGCCCATAGAACCTCATGTAACACACATCCTTTATGCCCCATAATGCTACACATATCATAAATATATATATAAATATATCATGCACTCGATATGGCACCAATCCCACTGACCATTATCTAGTCAGTCCATGTAGGTCTTGTGCATCATGTGCACTCAAAATGGACATTCCACTACAGGACATGTCAGAAATAAAACATAGAAATCAAAACCACACTCATGGTTTAGCATTAACCATTTTCGACTCACCAGCATGCTCAGCCTCTGGCAGTTCCATGGTGTCCACCTGGCCTGATGTACGCCGGCCTGATGTCGGACCTCCCTGTAGTGCTGCTTGAGCCACCGACCACTAACCCCTCTGCTAGATCCTGCTATCTCCATCACGTCTTCTGTGTGCAGTTGAACCTATGCTATGCTCACTTGGTACTAAACATTAACCAACTCAAGATGCCACAGTATGTCCTAGTCCCTGGATTCTGGTTTTATGATAAGGCTTCCTATAAAACCTCTCCAGATTCTAGACCTATCCACATTCCCGACACTCCTTTGGAGGCCTATCGCACTGAGTCTGAAAATTTATAGACTATACATACTGAAATAAAACCACAGATGAAATTCTACGAGGTGGTATAGTTGTGTCCATGGACTAACTGCCCTGCAGGAACTCATATCTTCCTCACTTCCTATTATTTGAACCATCACTTGAAGCCATCACTGGGACAACATGAGGCCTATCCATTTTTCACCCTCTCATATGAGCGACTGATTCACCCCCTCTGAGAATGATCCCAACCATAAGATATACACCTAAATCCAAATGATGTGTCATAATCCATCCTCAAAGAACATCACCGTTGATATGTCATCGCTTACCATATTATAAACAAAGAGAGACAACTCAGTGAAAGTAGCTACATAGTCCATGACAGACATGTCTCCATGGTGAAGGGTAAAGAACTCATGGGATCTCTATGTTGTCAATGTATCTAGGTAAAAGTTCATGAAAAACCTATCCTCGAAGTCTTTACATGCTAGTCCCTCATGCATACGATCCTAAACCTGCCATCCCACCACCGCTTTTTCTGTCCTCGCAGCATGTACGTCGCCAGCTGGACCCTCTGCTCTAGAGGCATCTCGATCTACTCGAATATCATCTGCATGCTCTCTATACAGTTCTCAGCTACTTATGGACCATCCTCACCCTGAAAAATCTATCGGTGTTGTGACTGGATCTCCCGCATCAGATATTACATAGACGACTCTTCACCCTACGCACCTCTTTCAATCCCTTGTATGACACACGCTAGGATACCTCTGAGCTGCTCATTGAGTCATGGTCTGAATGCGGCCATACCTTACTATTGTCATGCCTGCACCGGATCCTTATCCTGATCCTGTCCTTGAGCCTGTACTTGTGGCTCTTGCTCTGCCTGTACTAGATCCTGAACCTGATCCTACTCATGTGGTTATGTACCATCTCCCGCCTGACGCTCCATTTGAGTCGTCTAAAAGGAACCTGCTGAATAACATAAATGGTATGACAACCCATATATATATAACAATATATATTCAACACCGATAATGAAATCAGTAAAGAGGTAGAATAAAACAACTACACTTACACACTCCTATCGCTACCCATGACCATGGCATCTCGGCATCATGGACTCCTTACCCACCCACAATAGAACCATGTATCAAAAGTAGCATTGGCCATGCCCATCCTGAAAACAATTTTTCATCAAAACGACAACCGAGTCACCCAATACTATGGATCAAAATCACTTAATTCAATAGTATCTTCCCGCTCGTACAAGAGCCATAACAAAATACCCTGCCACATGAAATTCTACAAATATACAAGCTTGGCATAAAATTTTTCAATAATTATAAATTATATATGAAATTTCACCTATTCACATTCCATAAGAATACAAAGAATGAAAATTTTCATTTTTCACATGCTATTATCACATCACAAAGCATACGTGTAGTTATGAAATTGAAATACCCTAAAATGTTCCTATCAAAAGACAAGAAAACATGCCTTACCTTACCAAGACAAGGTCTATTTCTCCCTTACTGCACCAAGTCAAGGGTTACACATCACAATCAATAACAAAACACTCCAAGTGATCCACCGTAGTGAAAATCATATAAACTGTAATTTGAGAAAAATCAAAGAGTAATTCCCAACCATGGAAACTTGGTTCATCCTTCATACCTGGGGCTACAGGCACCATGCACAAGCTAACAACCTAGTTCAATTAATAACCTATATTTGGTCAACCATAACATAAATACTAAATCTAGTAGAAATAAAAAAGAGAATTATCATATAATTATTATCTAGAAAAATACGGCTACTAAATCTTTGTCAAGAACTCCTCTGATGCCACTTTGTAATGACTCAGACCCAATCATCCACCCGAGCAGTGCTAAATGGGTTGGGTGTTTCTACCTTAGGAAAACCTCCCTGAATTCCAAAGGATGTTGACTAGAAGTGAGGGTCTTATAGATATAGGGCAGGATATCCCCTCTAGGTGGATAATGAATGTTTTGTTCTGAGTATAATAATCAAGATGCAGTGGAATAAACAAATCAGCAGACTCGAACTAGACCCGCAAAGAGGAACCACATTGAATATCAATAAATAGAAGGAGCAATATATATAAATTACATCAGTATAAATAAACATAATAGCATGAAAAACCACTTGTCACTACTACTGAACAACAAAACATGAATCCAAAATAGGTCATACATGTCAATATATAAATTGAGATAATGTCTAACCAACTGTAGAATCAAAATAAATGTTAACATGCTGATACAAGAATGTTAACAAAACAAGTTATAATATAGCTAGATAAGACCTCAAGGTCCATACCATCTCCATGAAACATCTAACGCAACCCAGCTCTTGAAGATGACCACATTCCTACACGTAAATCCATATGGACTACATGAATCCCGAAGGGCTCGTATAGTGTGTGAGATGAATCTCAATAGGATACCACCCAATAGTGCGTACTTACTATAAAAGTTTAAGCGGGCATGCAATTATAAGGAAAATAGTAAACAGTATGATGCACCAATATAAACAAACTCCACTGGTTCTCAGCAGCCACCAAGGACCGTCACCTTCTTCGGCCAATGTCGGAATCTCTTATATATTACCCGACTCCATGTTCCCCCTGACACCATGTGTCTCATGTACTTACATTCTGAACACATGCCTAAGAAATAGTATCCCAGTGGACCAAGGATTTCTATACTCAAATGATTAAATTGAGGGACAGAGATTTCTACCCTCAAATAAAATAACTGGAGGGAGATCAATGTCTGCCCTCAATTAATGTAATTGGAGGGACATCAATGTCCTCCCTCAAATAACAGTGAGCCTATTCCACTAGCCTGACAGCCTCAATTCTGTCACATGAAGGAACCTCACCATCCATGTGGCTTCCTACGACATGAACCCCGAATGAAAAGTACCTAAGTCGCATCTAATGGGGGCCTCTACCCACTCGAGTGGTCAAAACCACCTCATCACAAAGTCTCTCTGTGTGTACACTACTGAATGTTCCGAGTCAATAGTAATCACCAAAATATTACCCAAGTCACAACTCCTCTGACACCTCATGTCCCTGCGACCATGTCATTCAACTCTGATGGTATCACCATCCCAGTAACCCAGACATGACCAACCTTATAGTCACCCTGCCTCAAGAAGACATCCATGATTCCCAATTCCACGGTCAGAACCCCCCAATATAACCCGGGCCATTTCCCAGATGTGATCATCAACACTCAAAAATTTCTGGATCATTCCCAACACCACCCAATGTTTCCATCATATGAAATTCAGTAGTTAAATATATAAAAAAATTTAAAAAAACACATAAATAGGAAAAAAAATCTAAACAGTTGAATTGCACTAGCCCAACAGTTATCAAACAATATCACTGAGGACTTGAATACCTATAACAATTCATATAATGGTTTAATAAACTAATGTAAACATATTAAAACAATACGATTCAATTATAACCATGTTGGCATCCCAAGGTCAAAATGCCTTGATGAGCAATGTCCACTCACCCGAACCCGCTCAAGTAAAATAGATAACAAGGCATACCCAAAGGCATAAAATTGGTCAAATGACAATTAAATAAGAAATAACAGGTAAATTAAGGTCTTGCTCAAAATACCAAAAAACACGCTTTAAGTCGTGCCACTAAAAGGACTGATAAAACACAAAAGAAGGTATACACCACATAACTGAGACTCGTAGATGTAGCCACGTATGAAATAGTGATTCAATTAAAATATGATATTTGTATATGTACATTTACATAAAATATCAACAATTCCACTCAAATGGAAACTGCGACACGTGATTTAAGTAAACTAGAATGAAACAGGATGCGTGGGTTTAGTATTAAAGTTGCAATTCCACTACCACTGACTAATTGAAGAACGGACAGAAGAGGATGGTTCTAGGGATGGAAAATTTATTAGTAACTTCATAACATACTTTTTTTTGATGTTGGGGATGAAGAAACTATTTTCCAAAATTAGATGTGGTGCCTTTTCATTTAAGCGAAAAAAATTACAGGACATGTATTTAAGGACTAGACACCTTGTTGGGCCTCTTCCATACTCTGACATAAGCGGAGAAGGCCACATGTCTTGGTTGCTCCACATGGGATGACACACGGCTTGAAACCATCATGTACGTTGAAAGGAATATACACGGATTTCCGTGTAGCACTACACGACATGTAGAAGGAAATTCTTACACAGTCATAAAATTCCATGCACGCAGCGAGCACAAGGCTGATACTCAGCCAACCAATACATGTCGTTTACTCTAGAGTACATGGCGTGTAGTCTGTAAATTTCCATAACATCCCAATATTCCTAGTTTTCTCTATAGGAGTAAAAATTTTAAACAAGGTAGAGATTTTGACCCATTTTAAAATCCTAGGTTCTAACAGAATCCACAAGAGGATAATTATTATTGTGAAATACAATGAGTGAGATACACAATTACAATCATGTAACTTTATGATCAATATAATAGAGCCTATGATTCTGATAACAAAAAATAATAAAACAATGTTTTATTAATAAACATTTTACTGTTCTTATTAATCAACATTAACAAATGTAGAATTTGAATTCATTTCCTCACTTTAATATCCCTAAGATAGTAAGAACATCCTAGACTTTTTAATAAAATCCCTGTATGATTTTCATATTACATGAATCGTTGTATGAAAAATCATCTCTGAAAATCCCATTATGAAAATCCTAGTAAAATAATCCAACTACAAAAATCCCAATACCAATATCCTAGAATGAAAATCCCAGTACGAAAATCCCTTTAATAAAATCCCCGTAATATTTTTCCGGTACAAAAATCCAATTACAATTATCCAAGTCCAATTCATCCATGTATGAAAAATATATACCCATGTTCATATATGGTTAAGACAAATATGAACCACATATATCTTGAGTAAAAAATCAATTAGATCCCCTATCCATTAGAAAAAAATAATCACCTGAATATGATGTTTTAGCTGAATAAAAGGAATTGAGTTGAATATAATATTTTATTTTTCTATCCAATAAGTAAACATATTTATGAAATAAAAATACATAAATGCTTCTCCACTTTCTATAAATTTTGATTCTCCATCCCCCCTTTTTGGGAAATAAATGTTACACACAAAAAAACAAAACAAAGTGGTCTTCTCCTTTTATTGGAATGAAAGATTCATTTTGGTGGGATCAGGAAAAGGATTTACCACTTCACCATAATTCCCCATTCTTCAATCTTCCTTATCCATCTCATCCTTCATTGACTAATTCAATTCCCCATGAAATTTTTATCTTTCATTTAATTCCTTATCCTTTAATGAATTTTGGATATTTTAATACAATCATCTTCAATTATGATTTGTTGTTATGATTTCCCTGTACAATTTATCCATTATGAATTCCCAAAATTATTTTATCATTATGAAATCCAATAATTATTTTTCATTATGAAACCCCAGAATGATTTGATTAGTATGATTTCATTGGTAAGGTTTCTTTAGTAAAAAATAATTACTATGATTTATTCATTACATTTTATTTAGTATAATTTCTTTAGTAACAATAATTCAATATGAATTATTCACTATGAATAGTTTCAATGTGAATTATTTTGTATGATTTATTTTCTTCTTCATGATCAGCACCATATTTTTCTTCCACATCCTCATCAACATATTTTCCCACGAGATCCTCATCATCATTTTTTCCTTCCTTAACCCCATCAACATCATTTTACTCATTAACCATAGAAACATATTTCACATCTTGGGCCCTATTTACATATTTTCCTTCCTCAACCACATAATCATGTTTTGCTACCTGGTCCTTATTGTCATATTTTCCATCAAGAGCCTCAGGAACACATTTTCTATCCTAGGCCTCATCAAAATATATTCTTTACTGAGCCTTGTAAAAATCATTTTCATACTCAAATTTCTACAAACAAACTCCACTCATCACAGTTTTCAGTATAAATGGTTTATCATATTTTTCAAAAAATTAAATATTATATACAATAATTAAAAAAACAAATTCATCCACATATTTTTATCACATCCCTTTAGAATATGTTTGAAATCAGTACCTAATTGTGTTATTCTCCCAGTCGAGACCCAAGGGGAGTCAAATTAAAACTATTTCATCCAACTATATTATTTTAAATGCGATGGTATTTTTTAAACAAAGTGAGTACTATTTTTATGAAAATAATTTTGGAGTATAACTTATAACATTTATATATTTAGTTGAATTATGTTTTTCACAAAAAATAACCAAAACATGTGAAACAAACATAAAAATCCCTTCCTAGTCAACTTAGTCCCAGTAGAACAAAATAATGCATTAACTTATAATATCTTGAATAAAAAATTAATATTTTTTTATCATTTGTTTTTAATTATATCATATTATATAATTTGAATAAAATGCTAACATTTATTATGTAATTTCAAAACAAAATTTATTTGTATTAGGTTATATTTCCTTTTTATTTTCATTGGTATTATTGTAAAATGTATATAAAGACATTTTATTTTCATATATTTAATTTTAATATTTTTATTGTGGATTTAAAGGTTATTAAAATGATAAATTCTTTGGTTAATGTTTTCCTGGTCAGTATGATCGTTATAAGCATTTATTTTCAAATCTCATTCTAATAGTTGTTACTTATTAATAAATTTATGTTGAGGGAAGTTATTTTATAATTTTTCATTAAACCCAATTAATTAAATTCTATTTTATTTCTATAGATATTTAAAGTAATATTATAAATCATTCCACTCTAGATATTAAATTAATTGATTATGTGTTTAAAAGAATATATAACAACATTTCTCGATTCAATCATAAATCTATTTCAGTCTAAAACATTGTTTTTTAATAATTTATTAAAAAAAGTAACCTATTAAAAATGAATTATTATTTAAATAATTATAAATTTTTTTATTTTAAATTTTTTTTTTAAATGATTCAACTTTTCATTATCTGATCAATGAACTTTTTATAACCATTTTACATTGAATATTGAATATTATTTTTTCACTTTTATGACATGTATGGAATTAAATTCTTTCAGGACTATCAATTATTTAATGAATTAATTTCCAGATTACATGTATTTGTAATGTTATTTTTTCCTAAATTTTTTGAAATTTTATGCTCGAAAATTTTATATACAAATAAATGGATTTTGATAATGATTTATGTTTTATTAATGTTATTTTCAATGTGATAAAGATATTATCATATAAAATGTTTCTAAAGAACATTTTATAGTATTTCTATTCAAAAATGTAATATATGTTAATTGTTACTCAAATAGTTAATTATTGTGTTGAAACAATCCTTCTTCATCATTTAGATGGTTTTTGATCATTTTGAAAAAGGAATGTATTTAATTTCACTTCCTGGATTAATTTTTTCTTTATTTTTTGGTTATCCCTTTAATTATTCACATTTATGTTTAAATTTAATTTCATTTAAATATCCTTATAATTAATAATGGATATATTTATTGATTATATTATAAAACATTTCTATATATTCTATTCAATATTGAATTTAATTTTATTATCTTAGTAACTATTAATGAACCCGTATTCATAATCAATATGTATAATTTATTGTAAAGAATGTTGTTAACCAATTAAATAATTTATTTGATATATGGATAATTATTTGGACATGTTTAAATTTTTGGGTCTTGGTTACTGATTATTTCATTGAAAATGTCATGGGATGAAATAGATGGCTAATGTTAGTTAAATTGGATTCTACCCATCAGTTTTATTTTTTCATGAGGATAGATCTTAATTAGAGAAGTTTCCTGTACCTTATACATACTGTACAATTGGAATAATTTCCTTCATTAAAAATATAGTTATTATTTGTCAGGATATTTTCTAAATGATATTAGATCTGGTTTCTTTTCATTCTTAGTGAATGATTAAATAGAAAGTGGTTTATGTTATTTACCTTTCTATATTGATTTTGAAAGATCCTGATATGATAGTCCTGTTATTTATTAAAGGGATTGTGTTATAAGTTTTATAAATTACGATATCAATTATTAATCATGTAACATTTTCATTCATATAATATCATGATGAAAATTATTTTCTAGTTATTGATTACATGGTATATGTTCTATGTTATTTACCATTAATTTTATATTATGGTTATTTTTTCCACAATATTTCCACTTTACATAACCCATAAAAATAATTTGATCATAACTTTATAATCATTAATATTATTGGTATCAATAATGTTCAATATTATTGATATGTAAATATATTCTAGATTGAAATTTTATATTCCTGAAAAAAATAATGCTATAATTTTTGTTTTTAAATTTAACATGTGAATCATGTATGGTTCATGTTTTACTATAATAATAATATTTTTGGTCCATTGGGATGTTATTAATTATATCTCAGGACAATTTAATAAGTAATCTCATTATCATTTATAAATGGGTCAGGGTTTGTACATGACATGAAGGAATGAATTTAACAAGAATTTCAATTGGAATTTTATGTTAATCAATGGTTGTACAACCTAACATTCACTATATGACTCTATGCCTAAATATTTATTTCATTAGAAATATATATATATATTATGATTAAAAAATAATAATAATATAATGGGAAAATATAATCATCAATGTTTTAACCAATTAATGACATGTATTCCTTAACCTATGAATTTCTTAGTTTCAAACTAACATATCCCCACTATATATAATTACCATGGAATTTTCCCCTTCATAATGGTTAATAAAGATCAATTTTATTAAGAAATGAAAATATATTGCATCTATACTATCATGTGTATAGTAAATAATATTTTTTGAAGTATATATAGGTTTAGTTGATATCCAATGACCCCTTTCGATGTAATTACACGAATATACATATGTTCTGGGGTCACATACACTTGTAGTATCTAGAGAGATATTTTTTTTCACTGACACAACATACCCAACAATTTTCCAAAACATTCAGTTTTACGACTATACTTAGTATTATCCCTATGTTTTTTATTAATGTTTTGAAATCATAATCGAAAAAATGGATATACATTGTTTTAATTACATTTATTGCAAGCCATATATTTTATAACCAAGATATCATGATATAAAATTTTATTATACACAAATCACTATCATAGCGTAAAAAATGATAAATAACTATTGGTGATTGAAAAAATATCAAAATTACATAAATCATTAAAAAAATAAATTATTTTAAAATTACATAACATGATTTTATATTCAACTTATCATATAATACTGCATTAGATAACATTGGGATATTAATAAGAAATTTTTTATCAATAAATCCTAGTAATGTAATAATCAATGTGTATTATAAAGTTAATTAGTTTATGTGATTCAATTAATATGATGATAATTAAATGTACAACATGAAATCTTAAACAAAAAATCATGGTATAAGATTAAAGCATAAAGAAATCATAGATATGATTTAATGACTGTTTTTTATTTTATATATAATTTTATCACTCATATTTGATTTACTATTGGTCGGATGCTATTTTGTAATGTTTTTGCGTCATTTTTATTATTTTTTTTAGGGTTGTGTAAGGTAATCTAATTTTACAGTACAATTTTCTAGTTTGGGTCATGAATTGATGTGCATTTCTTGGATGTCTGATGTATCCTAAAATGAAAATTACATATATACCTCGTAATAATATTTTAATTTTCATAGTGTGTGGATAATTGTAGTAACATTTTATCTAAACAATACTCCAAAACATAGAAACACATGTCTTTCGGCCCATAAGGGAGTACATTATTTGTTATTTGTTTTTTTAAATTTTTTTAATAACAATATGTTAATATCCTAAATCCTAGTAAGTAAACTTGGTTGGTACATTGTTATTTCTAAAAATGTGTTATAACCCAAAAATCCATAAAAAGTTCACTTAACCCCTAAATATTGTTATCAAAGTCTTAACCCCCAATTATATATTCCATTCACTTATACATTGAACCAAATAAAAATTTTCTTGCTTTTTGATAATTTATATATAAGATATTATCACCTATATCCCCATTTATATTTGATATAATTGGCATGGATGTGATGGATCTCTCCCTAGTAGTTGAACTCTTTTTGATTTGAATACTCTTTTTTCTATTATATAAATATGAGAGTTATGTAAACTTATTTGTTGTTGTATTTCAACTCTAAATTAATAAAAATTTACCAATTTCATAACTCGTTGTTCCTCCTCATATTCGAGTCCTTTTTAGAGGTCCTCATTATTGGATATTGATTTAATGTGTGGCTAATGGTTGGTGATATAGTATGGATTTTACCTAATAATTAAACTAATAGTTAATACATGATATGAAATGAATTTTTTCATTTAATCTAATTGATTTAAGTATTTAATACAATTTATATTTATAATACATTAATTTAAAAAATAATATAGCTATTCAATGGATTTCTAATTACTCTGTGGACTTCTATAATTATTGTATTAAAACTAAAAGTGATTTTTTGAAATGAATTAATGATGATACTTGATAAATGATTGATTAATAATATATAATTTTGGAAGAAATGTTCTTGAAAAAATTATTTTTTGATATTGAAATGTCATGTTGAGTGAAAAAAATTGTCATTTGAACTATGAATGATGATTTTATTTGAAATGATTATACCTTGATTTATTGACTAATTATAAGAAAACGTTTTCTTGAGTATTTAGTGAGTTATTGAATAGAATACATAGGCTCTTTATAGGTAAAAATTGTTCGATTATGACAAATATATAAAAACCATGTTCGATACAACATTCATTGATAAGGTGTTAATTGGTTGTATCCTAATGGCCTAAACCACAATGATATGTACAAACAATTGGATATCATGATTGATAGATTAATGTGAGGATTATATAGAAAATAACTAAATGACTATAAGGCTTATTTTCATTGATTTTTTTATTAGAATAATTATATACTTGACAATATAGATATATTTTTATTTGTTTTTTTATATTTATTATAAATATTAATTTCATGTTTTTTTAATATGTTTACTATCTTTTTCATTTGAAACGTATTTCAATGTAAAATGATAACTGAGTTTCCATGTCATATATTTTTTGAAATTGAATCCTAAATAGTTTATTTGATACGTAACTTATTCTAGAATATTTGTATATGTCCAACTGGGAAATTATTTATCAGAACACATTTTTTTAGGCTTATATATATTATAATATGAATGGACCTTGAAATGGAAGGTTCTAGATAGATATGTTGGGGTCGTTATATGTATGGTAAATATGAAATTTATATTGTAGGATGAGTATTGATGCACTCATTACAATTAGATTTATTTTTTCCATCATATATATCATATCAACTTCTAGGATTTTTTTACGTTTGGATCATTGTCTTAATTGATGTTGCAGTTTCTCCAAAAGTGTTTTTTATATATACTATTCATTATTTTGACTACCACTATTCATTATTTATTATTTGATCATGTAGTTAAATTATTCCCATATACCATGTGTTGATGACATGCCGTTAATCCCTAACCTTTATGGAACAGAAATACCCTTCCATTCATGTCATTTCAATATCTCGTACTTGAATATCAGTTAATTTTAGTTCATTCATGAAAAAAATATACAAAAAGTGGAACATTTACTTCTATTAACGAAGGTATATAGTATGAAATGTATTTTTAGAAATGAGGTATCATTTTATGGACAAAAGTGGTAATATAATTGTTGGTTACATTCCAGTTATCATCATAAACAGAGATGTTTCCCCATAGTTGTATGGAACATGTTTATTTGTGGAAAATATTATTCTATTTATTAATTAATTCCTATATTGATTTTATTTTATTAATCCTAGTGTGTTCACATTTCTCTTGTTGAATTTACTTCTATGTAACTCATTATTTATCTAATGAAATCATTATACTTACTTTTTTTGCTGAAAATATCATGCATTATTACCCTATGATAAATTTTCTATAGATATTTGGAGTCATCATTGAATGGGCCACGTCCAAAATGATATCTAGTTGATCCAAACCTCATTGAGATAGTGGTGTGTCTAGTGAAATATCTCATATAGGTTTCCAAAATCTCTACTATTTGGGATTTAAAATTGTAAACTATAATGTAAACATCTAGACACCATTCTCATAAGTATCATTAAAATAATCCACCAAGTTCAAATTATTTAACGAATATTAGAAGGCATGGTATAATTTAATAAATAAATATCTACTTTTAAGGTTGTTTGAAATTCGTTAATATATATTAGGGGAATGTTCTATCTTCATGATTCATGGATCAAATAGTTTGTGGTGGGATTCAATGGATATGGTGAAGGAATAAAACAATTTGAATAGAGTGAATTTATAGATAACTAATCAGGATAGTTATTTTTATATTTTTTTATATTTGTGATGTATATGATGTTTCTCATCCTAAATGACATTTATAGAACATAGAATTAGTACTAATATCATTATGTTGAACAAGTTTAGTTTTCTCATGAGCTACTGGTGAATGAGTAGTTGAGTGCCTAATAGTTTGATACATGCATTGAGATCATATCATATTTAAGGATATCATAAAGATCTTATCTTCTTAGGAAGATGTAATTGAATGATATTTGTTGTATTTTGATGTCTTTTCTATCAAGTCAGTGTTCATGGGAGGTCAAAATACACCAAATGGATTTTCAGTTTGTTCTATAAATGGAAATAGGAATCATGATGGGTATCTTGGAAAATAATTTTATAATTTAATATCTACACCATCTACACTGTTTTCTAGAATCCAATTGATTTTCTTTCAATATGTAAACTTCAGACATTCAAAAAAAAATTATATAGGGAAAAAAATATATATTATTTCAAAGGTATCCTATGAAACCTATATAAGTTATATCATCTCCTTTATTTCCATCATAGTTTTACAACCTCATCAGTACCTACATTTATGACATTGAAATCATATTATACAAAATCTAAGGGGTTCCATCCATAGTCATCTGGAATAAGAAATCATCACACACTGTAATACCCTCCAAAGGAAGATTCTATGGTACTATAAATAGTGATAGGTTTTATCAAAATAAATGTATAGATATTTACTAATTTACTAGATTACAGTACTTCACATTCTTCACTATTGACTCATATAGTGAATTTTCTAAACCTCACTACGGATATTTTATCTTATGTAATGAAAATTTCTACACAACTCAATGGAAACAAATATAATATTCAATAATTTATTACATGTATATATTCATTTATAGAGATTGAACTCATTTTTTATTTTCATACTATCTATATGATACTATTATATGTAATTCACATGATAGATTTTCAAATTTTCCACAAATCCAAAATTTAATTGTATTCCTAGAAAGATTAGTTTACTATTGTAGATATTAGGTTTAGTGATTCCCATGTAGAAAGGAACATATTGTATATCAGAATTAGAAGTCCATGTTTTGATTTGTTTAGCGTGATATCATTGTTTACATTTGGACTACATGAATATTCATTGATTGGGGTATTCCTCTTATAGTATTTGAGTTTACCAAATTTTAATGGTCTAAATTATGTGGCCTACTACTTGTATGGGTGGTGTAGTAATCTACCAACATGGTACCCAATATATATCCTATATCTATTACCATATATATTAGGGAACCATATATAATGAAATATTCATAAATATTTGTTTTATTTATTGTATGTTTTTTTCATTGTCTCGAGTGTGTGTCCATGGATGGTGCTTGTTCAATTCTAAAATTAATATGATTGAGCACTCACCTTTTTATTGATTACCTAAAAATAATCAAATTCATAGTAATGAAATTTTAAATGCCTCCCCATATTATTGAATTCAATTATTTGTTGTAATGTTATAATTTTTTCAATATGATTTGTATTTGGTCTTGTTATCACCAGTATAAAATCAATGAATCTGACATCCCTGAAAACCACCATCCAGATTATGTTTTCCATATTGATTAACATGATATTACCATTGTTTTAACCATTATCCTAAACAATTTATTCATATAATTAATAGAATATTCCAGGAGTGGAATTATATTTTCATTTTATTATTCTCGTTTGATATCCTGATTTGAATTCTTAAAAAGGATAATCATGTGTATGATGTGATATTATTTCTATAGATTTTGAATGATAATCATCTTTTTAGAATGAAATTGAAATATAATTTATAGATTTGAGAAGTGATGACGTCAGGAAACATATTCTCTAAATATGAAATTTTAAATGATTATATAAATTTGAATACTATTAATAAAATTGAATATTAATTTAGTGTTTCTGATATTTAGAGCATATGGGATGTTTCCATGTGTCAAAACATTTTTATCAAATATTTATTAAAGTTATATCCTCCAAAAAATTATATAATATTTAAATTATTGATGTTATTGTGGGATTAAACATATCCAAATTCATATTATATGATGAATAACATGATTAATTTTGTTTGGGTTGAATATTCTACTGGATTTGAAGGGCTATGTGGTCTTTTTATTACACATCTAATTAGGGTTTAGGATGTGATCTCATTAAAGGTGTTCATTCCGATTCCTATGGTTCATGAAAACATTGTAAACATTATATGAACCATCTTAAACATTAAAATGATCTTGATATATTGATTCCTACTTCAACGAGTTAGTGGAATTACTTTTTTAAATAAGTGTTTCCCATTTATTCAGAAAAAAATCAGGACATAAAATTTATCCACAAAAAAAATTAATATACCTATAATATAATGGTTAGAGTTCATAAAATCATTCAATTTCATAACTTCATAAATACTTGGTGATGGTAATTCGATTTTTGATGCTTTGATTAGGAAACATCTCACAAAGACGGTAAACAAATCATCATAATAGTGGATTTTGATGGATCTCTATTATCAAATGCATTTGATATTTTGGGAGTATTAGTGTGATATTGTTTCAAAAAGCATTACATTTATGTTCTATATTTCTGAGATGCTTTTTTGGAGCAACTAAATAAAAATGAGTTCAAAGGATTTAGGGACTCTCCTTAATGTTCTGTGATAATTTACGAGTGGACATTATCTTATAAGGGTTTATAGTTCATTCAATATTGGTTCATTATGTATTTTCAAACTGTACTCGGGGTTTTCTTCAATATCATTTTCTGTAAACTTAGTTGGGGGAAACAAGTCAATGTATTTCATGGGTTGTGTTCCTCAAAGCCCACTTCCGAAGAACGTGATCATGGATGTCATCTATTAGGTAAACAAGTCAAAACACATAATTCATAGTTTTTTATTGAAACGTATTTGATTACATGGGATATTTATACGTGCATTATATTATTATTTTTTAATGAGTTCCATATTTTATTGTATATGATAGGGACCATGGTTTCAAATCCCATTTTTAAAATGAATAAATTTGGTGATGGGATCCTATGTAAGATTGTTCATGGTATATCATATTTTGATGGATGGACATAAATATTTATCAATATATATTGTTTAATAAATTCTATTTTCATTCATTCTAGTCTTTAAAGGATCTTGGGATAACTATGTGAGAATTTTTTTAACTTTGGCTACAACAATAGCTTCAAGTCTCCCATTGATATTGATCCCATTAATGCCATGTATGGCCAACCATGTAAATATCAGTTTTTATTGGAAGGTATTGGTGAATGTTTACTAGTAAGTCCAATCACAATCCAAGATATTATGAGAAGTATTTAGTAAATTCACTATAGAATAGTTCATTCATAATTCTTATAAAATCAAATTATTTTTATCATCGATGTCTTTCATAATATTCAATTTTTGGCATTGAGTTGTTGATATTTTCGGCATAGTTGATTAATTTACATTCTATAAATTTATAAATGTGATCATAGACATAAAAGGGACCATTTGATATTGTCTAGAAATTTTAAGGGTGGTTTATCTTTTCGGAATTTCCTCATTTTTGACACTGATTCAAAATATGTCTCCCATGTTAATGATCATAGAGGGTGTCTATGACCTATCTCATATCTTCGGATAAGAGGAATATGAAGTTGAAATTTATTTATTTTTTACTAATAAACTATTTGGGAACATTTATTCATAGATGATTGTTCTTTTTCGGAAGAATTTACCATTGGTTTGAGTTGTATGGAAGTATAGTGCTGATTGATAAGAGAATAGTTATTTTGATGAATTAATGAGAGAGAAATAGTCTATTATTTATATCATTTTTCATTATTAAAAGAATAAATTGGTGATAAAAGTGGTTATGGTGGGTATACTGTAACATATAATTACCAATATTAATGTACTTCAATTCATTAATCTATTTCAGCATTTTTAATACTTATTATGGGTTTTTTGGAATTTTGTTTACATTTTTTATCCTTATAGGTTTTTCCATTATTGTAACATGATTAGGAAAAAATATTTGGGTTATCCACTAAAACCATCATCTTTTTTCATATGGTTCTTGAGGGGGAAAAGAGTTGGAAAAACCCATCTCTCCTCCCCCTAAAAATATGCAATATTGAACGGTATGGAGGTGATAGTCGAATAACTATTTAAAAACCATAGATAATAAAGTAATACCCAGTCTAGTAGCACTAATGGGAGTGTATAGATGGAACTATATATGGGTAACTACGTATAAGGACTATTTATAACCCTCCACAAGCCCAATAATGGTTAATTTTTAGGCTGAAATATATTTTCATCCATGTGACCTTGCTTAGGAAATTTTTTAAACAAATTTTCTATCCTCAAATAAGGTAATATATTTCCCTAACCCATTATTATAAATTATAACCACATAATAATTTACATAATCATATCCTTTAACTTTTTATGTCTCTAAGAAGAGTAATTTAGCTCCTCTAACCCCATTCCTAAAGGATTTGTAATTTTTGAATGAGATTAATCACTCCCCAATAAGGGGGATTTCATAGGTTTTGAACCCTCATCTATTCTCTTATATACTTCACTGAGAGTGATATAACCTAATGATTTTGGTGGGGAAAAATTTTTAAAATTGAAGAAAATTATATATATTTCTATTTTATTTTCCTCTATTTTTATATTCTATTTTAGGATCCTATTTTTTTGGTGAATTAATAAAAATTTGAATGAATTTACATGGTTCTATTAGGAATTTCCCTATACATTAAATCATTATTTAACACATTATATGTAAAATATTCATTATTTGTAGTTATTATTCTTTAGACTATTTTATGATAGATTTATATAATGAATGAATTTTTTTATAAAAACCCAAAATCAAAGGATTTGAAAATTTTGTTGGATTTAAGGAAAAGATTAATAGAAATGAAAAGTTATTAAATGATATGGAAATATGTTTATTGATGAGAAAATAATCATTGAAAGATATATGATTTTTAACATAATGATATTTGTAATCATTAGTTTTGTTTTAAGTTTAAATGTCATATTGATTCATTATATATAGAATTTAACTAAAAATGATTATTTGAAATCGAATTTTGTTCCTATGATACATTGACTGATTGAAAGAATATGTGATTCTGAGTAGTTAGTGGGTGAAGGGAAATAAAACTAGTAAATTTATAGAAATTTAATATATTTATGATGAAAAATATAAATATTCCATTTTCTTGATGTCATTAATCATTGAATTTTGACTGATTCTATCTTAATGGAATGAGATTAGGGTTGTCCACACACCATTAGTTTTGATGACTGACTGCATATTGCAGGGATCCAATAGGTTTGAACTAACTCAAATTTGGGTTTATTTTCATGGTTAATTTTTTTTATTTTTTAATCAATTAATTATATATTCATTTTTATTAAAAACCATATATTTTCTGAAAATATTAATTTATCATGTTTTATCATATTTTCGTTATATAATTCATTTGAATGATGATTCGATTAAAAAATAAAAATTATTTTTCATGCCATGTTTTTACTTAAATTGAGAAAAAAATTTATTATTAATTTCATATCTATATATGGACTATTTTTTAGAAGGATATTAAGAATATTTGGATCTCACACCGCCTTTTACTTTGTGAATTTATACATTATTTCATTCGTGGTCCATGAGAATGAAAATATCCACATAGAAGTGGCAAGTGAGCTTAATGAACAATAAATGTGTGATGGAGCGGACATGTGGTGATAAGATCAACATTTTTCATAGATGTTTTGGGTTTATTTTTTATTTATTGATATTGGGTTGTATTTTTAGATAATTTTTTCACATTGGGATCATCATCTATTTGCATCTTGTATTTTCTCCTTGAGGAGTGATTTTCATTATTACTATTCATTTTTTTCAATATATATTTTTTATTGATTCATTTTATTTATAGAGAAATTTTTTCCTCTGACCATGTCTTGATTTCATGGTTCTAGTTTTCTACACATTCGGATTAGGAATACCCAATGGATAATGTTATGTGTATATTATCTACAGTTTTAATAGCATATTATGGTTGGTTCATGATTGATTTGGAAATAAAAAACACGAAATCAAAAGAAATATTTGTTTCTATAAATTGATATATAAGAAAATATTTTCAGAATAACAAAAAATAAAGCATAAATATTCATTTATGTGATAAATTCATTTACCCCTCTAGATTCATTGGATGATAATTTTTCATTGGAAAATTAAAATTTGACAAATATAAATAAATTGTCAGATGAATACCATTAATGTTACCAATTAAATGGTATCATTACTCACCAATTACAAATATGTGTTTTTTGTTTCATTGATCTAAACTTACCATATTGTTGAATAATTTTCAATGAGTTTAATAGGATTATAGGACAATTTCTCAAACATAGAGATTTTTTTTTCTTGTTTTACATTATAATTTTCCAATGTATATTTCTGGATCTTTAGTTTTATGATTTTACTTATAAATTCAATTACTTTGGATAAAACTAATGTAATCATGCACCATGGTATCCACAATTTTTATTAATGGAGTGGATACTCCTCATCCATTTCATTATCAAAATTTTATAGTATTTTATTTCTTGGGACCAATAGAATTATATTATATAAAATTTTCAAACATCAACAGAACATATATAATTCATATACATTATTTTTTAAAATATCTTTTTTTACATCAAGCGTAGGATAAAAATATTTAAATTTATTATGTTTTATGAAAAATTACACAACTATATTTTTAACACAAGGTAAATACAAATAATACATAAATCGAATTAATTGGGTATATTATTTGATACGGTGATTTTGCATGGTGAGATCACGATTTGTGATTTTTGTGACCTCATCTAATTTTATTAGTTGAGTAATGGATGAATAATATTAGGATATGAATCATTATTATATTGATGGATTTATTTGGAATATCATATGTTTTTAGATAATTATTTAAAATATATTAATTTACATAATTTCTTAACATTAAATCTGAGTGGAAAAACATATGTAAATGATAATTATAAATATATATATAAATGTGGATATATGGATGTTTAGTTTTATATATATGAAAATTACATATAACTTATCATTGAAATAGGGTTATAAATATTAAATATATCATTCGAAATGAGTATTTTTAAAAATATGTTTCAATGTAGTTATGAATTTTTTAAAATTAATTTTTATATTAATTTTATATTTGAAAATTAGTTCACTATGTTTCATTTTTGGATTGGCCATGAATATTGTTATAAATTTTATTTCTAGATAGATTATGGCTGGAACATGGTAGACCTTAGTTTGGCATCCAAGTACATTTTTCATTCCATTAATTTAGTCATTTTTAACTCGTTGGTGATCATGATATTTTTAAGACATGAACGAGTTGATTATGACATATAGCTGACTATTCTAATCAATGAATGAGTACATGTGAAATTGAAACTTGATTTCAGATGTCTCTCTAGTTTTACTATATATTTATTTTAGTTATTGACATCCATTAAGAAATAAATAATTCTCATTTTTATATATAATTATTGATGTGATATATCCATATTATTTTGAATTCCATTTTCTACATTGTTTTTATAAATATTTTAGTAATGTTTCATTTACTACCTTTCTGGATATATGTTATATTTCAATTTATAAAATTTTTATTAAGGAAACGAAATTATTAAAAAATTTAATTCAATTTCTAAAATAATAAATGCATAAATTTAATTTTTAGGGTTTTTATTAAATTTAATACATTTTTAAAATAGTGGATTTGGAATCAGAACATAATTATTATTCCTTAAAATAATAAATAAATATTTTTAATTAAATTTGTTAAAAGTAATGATTTTTAATTTTTTTGAAATAATGATACACATAGAATATGTTTCTTATATCTATCAAGAAATAAAATAAACTCCATGTACCCTACTCAGTGTCTCTATAACGAGTGTTCTAGTTACTAGTTCGTATTTAGTTTTTATTTACTCAAAGAGATTAAATCCATTAAATTGTAGGGTTATTTTTAAAAATATGTTATATAGACTTCATGACATTTAACATCAACTTTTAATTTATATATATATATATATAATTTATATATCATTAATTATACATGACTATTGTACTCAATCCGATGATTTAAAAATTATGAATTAATTTATTAAGACTATGAAATTTATATCATTGAACATATTCATTTATAATTTTTTCTAATTGGTATATATGATATATGTACAAATTTTTTATTTATAATACTTATATAACAAAAAAAAAATTATTTTTTTTAATTGTTTTACAGGACACTAGTTCCATTATATTTTATATTTTAATTTTAAATGACAAATTTATGAATTTCCCAATTCAATATGACTAAATTAAATATATTTTTTCAATAATTTTGTTAAAATTCTCTAAGAGTGATATTTTGTGATTTTTCCAAAAATAATTGTATTTTTTTCAATAGTGAAAATATATATTTAAAAAATATTGTGAGTTTAATTGCATTATTGAGTTATTAGAATGAAAATAAATTATAAGAAAAAAAATTTATGTGACAAATATATATTTACGAAGTCATATAATAAATGAAAAATATAAAATTGAACTTATAAATTTGTTTTCCATATTTTCAAAAATTAATAGGTGTTTTTATTAAATTACATAGTATTATCAATAAAAAATGTTATCATGTTTCCATAATGTTAAATTTAGATTATTTAATTTTAAATAATTTCCTCTTTAATTTAAATGATGTAAGAAAATCTATTTGACTTAATATTTTATACGATTTGGAATTATATTCTATATTATTAATAAAACATGGTGTTATCCAAGAAAATCACAGAATCATGAAAATGAATATTAAAATAAATTTGAACTACTTAAAATAAATTGAATCAATGTAAATGGTTTCCACCATTAGGATTATCGTATAATAATTTTTTAATGAGTAAAATTTAATTACAAGTTGTAATGAATTGTAACAATCCTAAATGGTTATCCCTATGGAAAATGGTAAAATGGTTTAAGTTTGGTTAAAAAATATTATATGGTCTAAAATATTATTAAAAAGGTATTTTTTTCATTTTATGGGTTTATTTTTACTGTCACAACCACCATTTCTATTTATTTTCTTTTTATTATTTCTTGGTTCCAAGTGTTTGCGCCGAGTTTTGGGCTGAGCTCGAATTAAAATTTCTTGTCGTTTAATACTTTTACTGTGTTTCGGGCCCGTACGTGGTCACCGCACGGTGGCCGGCAGCCGCGCAATCACCCCAGGTGCTTGTGAGAGTGTCCATGTCGTCTAGGTTGAGGCTCGCAACTTGTGCACGGTTTATTAAGTCTTGCGACGAGCGTGCAAGTTTCTAGTTTTCGTATTTTGATAATTAAATAACTTGTGTTTTAAAAATAATGTTTTTTATGAATATTATTATTATGTTGCTATTATCATTATCATCGTTATCAATATTAGTATTATTTGTATTATTATTATTAACATTACTATGTTATTATTATTAATATTAATGTTATTTGTATTACTAATATTATTATTATTAATATAATAAAATGTTTTTTTAGAAAACCCTAATACCCTACCCCTTTCATTTGCGGATGCGCGCAACCCCCCTCTTCCCCTGTTTTTTTTTCTTTCTCTCTTCCTGCGGCGCGCCCCCTGGTTTGCGGCCTCCCCTGCTGAGCTCCCTCCCGACCACCACACCCGGCCTCCGCCGCTCCCCACCTGCCCGTGCGACCTCCGACGCCACCTGCTTCCGCACCCCAGGCGTCCGCGCGACCCCCGGCCTCCACCGCTTCCCTCCGATTTCCAGCCTCCCTTCTGTTTCCCGCCTCATCGGCTGGTACTCCGGCGAACCCCCGTCGTAGGCCAACGACCTCCGGCCACTGCCGACGCCCCCTGCCTTGTTCGGGCGACCTCCGACCGAGTTCCGGCGAGCCCCGCCTCCGGCCAGCAGCCCTCCGGCACCCCCCGTGGTAGTTTTTCATTGTTTTGATGTTAATTTTGGTTAGGGTTTGTTGTTTAGGGGTTAATTTGGTTTTTGGTGGTACGATTTTGTTTACGTATGGTGGTTTTTCCTTCCCGTAGGTGTGGTCGCGGGGCGAATGTGGTTCCGCCCCAATTTCGGGTGGTCCGCCACGTTTGAGGTAGGCGATTCCGCCTATTAGTTCCGTTTGATAATTGTTTTGCGCGTTAATTAAATTAGCATGTTTTTTTTTCGTTACTTGTTTGGTGCAAAGTTTGTTTTCAGCATTTGTTGAGTTGCTTTGCTTAGTTGAGTGTAGTTTTGTGGTAATCGTTTGTTGCGCACCATGAGAATGTTCTATTAATTGTTTAACTGATTTATTGAATGAATTTTGTGGTGCAAATATATATATATATATACATATATATTTGTGTTTGTTATGCGTTTATGTGAATTTGATCATAAAAGTGTTTTAAGGGGTTTAAGTTTGTTTCGTGTGTTTAAAGTCACGGTATGCATTCCAAAAAATTGTTTTGTGAAGTTTTAAATGATTTATTAAATAACGTTGAGGCTTCGAGTTTTGTTTTGGAAACGTGTTTAGGTGAACGCACATTAAATGTATATTTCATCGTGTCGTGCGCTTTTGTATGGGTTTTCACACAAAGTGTTTTCTTGAAATGGGTCATTGGCTTGGCGTCACGTGGTTTTGTTAACACCTTGCGGACTTTTAAAGTGACCTAATAAATAATGTCGATGGTGTGGGTTGTGTTTCAAAAATGCGTCGAGGTGGTTTTTTCACGTTGTTCGTTTGTTTGTATTGTTTTAAGTCTGTCTTTGTGTGATTTTAGTTTTATGCGTTTATTGCAGCGTGTTCGCAAGGTAGCCCCGTGATATTGCTGTCATCAGCTTGCGCTTGCTTGTACGCCTGTGCGAGGCATGTCGCGCCTTTGCGTTTGGACTGCGAGCCGAGGTAGGTCCCCCATTGCACTTACCTTTAGATTTAGAATTTATTAATTCCTTGTTGTTTTATTAATTTTTAATGAATTAGAAATAATATTAGATAATAAAATTTTAAATGATTATTTAGTGCGAAAGGAGCTGTTTATTTTATACCGAACACTTGTGACATTTTCTTAATGGGCGGACACCCAGTTTTGAAAGAATGCCAGTTTGGCCTTTAAACATAATTCACGGAACTTCAAATGTGCTTCTAGTTTTAAAGATAAATAATTTCTTCTGAACAATTGTTTTGAGTTTTTTTTTTGTGAAAAGAGGTTTTACTTTAAAATTGGTGAAGGCCCGTTTGGCACTTTAATGAAATGGATTATCTTGGAAATCCCACTCGGGGGTGTTCTTTGGTGTGCGTTGTTTGCGTGAGCTGTACGTGATGTTTGTGCATCGTGACTGATTTATTTACATTGTAGATGCACCCCCTTTGTTTTATTGCTTGTGATGACATGGGAACCTGGCATATTGAGTGAATTTTCTGAGAACGATTGCTGCACTAGTTTAGACCACGCACTGGCTAGTGGCCCCATAGCAGGGGAATACTGAGTTATTGCTGCTATGGGGATTGGGCCCCTCGGTTAGGCCATGCAGGGCTATGCCGGGTAGTATTATGGGCGTTATGACGTCATCGAGTTATGGAATGCCTCAGGATGAGTCAAATGTATAGTACGTTCTGGATTGTTCACGATCTCATAGGTTGGACCCATGTTACTTTTAGTGTTTAGTTGTGTGTAGCGGACGATTGAGAGGTCGAGTTCGGTTGCTGACCCTTGTGTGCCACTTTACCATTGCCCTTAGTGTGTGTTGTGTGTGATTCTCATTTTGACTAACAACTACTGTTTGGATTTCTAAATTGCTCATAAAATGTTTTGAAAATGCAATGCACATGTTCTTTCAACATCAAACTTGTTCTAAATTAAAAAGGGAAATGGACTGTTACTTGTTTTAGAAATGAAAGTGTGTGGAAAACCTATTTTATATAATTTAGTTCAAACCTGAAATTGATAAATTCTTTATTTATTGGTATGCGCATTGGGAATAGAATTAGTCGGGCCTACCTACTGAGTTTTAATACTCACGCCTATAGTGTTTTCTTGTTTTTATCTTTGTTTCAAGTTCCAGATTCAGTTGTTCGCCTTGAGCGATGTTGGTAGTGGTATTGGAGAGTGACCCATGGGGTTACCTGGAGTTTGGATCGTGGTCAGGTTAGTAGTGTTGCCGGTTGCTCTTTCCTTATTCATTTTTGTTATTTTTTATTTTCTACTGTTTAGTTTATTTTCTTTTGGGCCAAATCGTTCCCACCTTTTTACTTTTGATGCCCGGCACTAGTTGCCAGCCCGTGGGGATCGGGAACGCCCCTTGGGCCATGTCGCGGGCCGGCTCGGGTGACCGGTTCAGGGTCGACCCGGGTTGGTTCGTGACAAAATGGTATCAGAGCAGATTCTTGTTTTTTGGGATGTCCGGTAGAATGAGATTAGGATTGTCGGGACTCGAGAGGTAGGTATGGGAAGGACTTCATGAACCCTCGCCTGTTCTGCACCTCGAGTCGCCAGGGATAGTCCGGGAATTGAGTCTTTGTTTTGTTTTGATTTGTTTTGGAACGAGGGATGACAACGGAGGTAAACCGATGTTACATCGTGATCTCACATGGAGTAGTGACCCATGTGGAGTCCGGGTACATGGTTTGAATTCCTCCTAGTGGTCGACGCCTACTTGGGACATGGCACACTACCATGTCACCAGGTTATGCGTGACTACTAGTCCCTCACCGCGGTGTTTGATGCAATTTATGTTTCGTTTTTGTTCTGGTTGGTGTTAGTGCATTTTTGGAAATGGAAAAAAATGGGTTTTGAAAATGAGACTGATTTCTTTTAAAGGACTTTAAATTTATGAAATGGGTTTTAAAAACTAAAAGAATTTGGTTTGGAAAATTGATGTTTGCTTTGAAATTTGTCAAGAATGGTTTGGGGTGAAACCGCAGGTACCCCTTATGAACGTTTGCACATGTGAGAGAATGCATACAATTGCGTGCTGGTGCGTGTATGAATGGAATGTGGATAATGACATGTGCAACGAGTCATGAGATTACCTGGGTGTTTATTTGAAATTAAAGTCTTGACCATGTTTTTCTAAATTGGTTATTAAAGAGGAAAATGGTTTTGGAAAGTGATTTGGTATTTGGAAACTGGTTTCAAATGAGAATTTAAAAAGAGGTGGTTTTGGAATCAAAAATGAAATGGGAATTTTGGACAGGGAATTTTGGGTTATGTTTGCGGTTGTTTGTTTCTTTTGAGCTGGTTGTTTTGGATGAAGCCACTTTCTTTGATGTTGCTTCGATTGATGCTGGTTTCGTCTTGGTGTTATATATCTTATTCAGAAATGCTGCCCAGAAAGATCCCTAGTGTTTTGATGAGTCATGCCCAGTTTTTGGTCCTTCTTGGACGTCGTCCGTACTTCATGGTGATTGGAGTCTGTTAGAGACAGTGCAGTGGATTGAAGAAGTCGAGCGCGTCTTCAGGGTATTGGGAACTCCCGAATCGATCTGAGTGCGTGTTGTTTTGGGTCTGCTTGAAGGTCCAGCTCTGGATGAGTAAGAGTTGTTTTCCCCTCCATTACTGCAGGTTGGGATGATGTGGCATTTCTTTAAAGACGTCTTGGTTTGATGGTTTATACTTGTGGAGGTGAAGACGAAGAAAATGGAAGAGCTCATGCGTGTTCAACATGGCCAGCAGATAGTGAGAGCGTATGTTGACCATTTCAAGGACCTTGTGTCCCCTTTTTTTCTGGGGGTAGTGTTGCAGGACTGGGTGAAGACTCATCCCTTCATTAGGGGTCTTCTTCCAGAGATCAAGGAGTGAGTCCTCCATTTTTGGAGAATCACCTTTGAGAAGCTGGTGGATGAGGCATTCTTAGTTGAGTTGGTCGTTGGAGTGGAGATGGTTGACAATCCAGCGTATCCACTTGCTCGTCAAGGTTCCCCATCTGGCGAGTAGTGTGTGCCAGAGGGACCTATTCCTAAAAAATTCTCTTCAGTGGCTCTAACTTCCAGTTTTTTGGACCTTCTGATGGTTTACCGTCAGTATGGACGTTTGGGGCATGCAAGCCGTCATGCCACACCCCTCCGAAGACGTGCCATCATTGCAGGTGTCTAGATCACCTCGATAAGCTTTTTCAGGAGTGTCGCATGAGGGAGGCACTGTGACTTGAAGATTTCTGGTGCCTGACTGTGAGGCAAAAGATGGTTCATCCATCAGAGCTCCAGCCAAAGGTCTTGGTGTGAAGCTCGCGCGCGGTCAGGAGTCGTCGAGGGTGTGACGCCTCAGTTCGGGTTTGGTGATCCGTGTTAGCAACAGAACATTTAAAGCCCTTTGGTTCTCGTCTTTCCACTGTTAAAGTGTTGGCGTTATTATAGGTTCTTTGAGTTGTCGTGAGGTTGGGATGAACGTGTTCGTTTGTATCCAAACAGTCTCGTTTGTCTGTTTATGGTGTTCTGGATCGTGTGTTTTTCTTAAAAGTGTGTTTGAATCTTGTACGGGTTAGTCTTAGTCCGACTGTGTTCGTTTGAGGATATAAGTGCCTATGGAAGGATCGACGTTTCTGGTAATGCTTGAGTTTACATCATGGGTTAAGTTTATCTCAGAGGTTTCTTTCTTGTGTTCAGGATTTTTGGTCTATGTTGAGAGTTCCATGTTTTAGCTGAGGGGTTGTTTCCCTCGTGCTTTAGAAATTATCCTGGATCGGTTGGGAGTTTCCGTGTCTCCCCCCCCCCTTCCCGAGGTGGTATGTGTAGGTGTTAAATTCTCATGCTAGTTGAATTCTTGTGGTGGGGAGAACCCTCTCGTGTTCTCCTATTCTCTTGTGGTGATGTTCCTTTTAGTTACAATTGGGCAGGGATTCTTGTTTGGTCCATCGTTCAGCTGGGTGACTTTCTGGGGGCAGAAAGTGTCTGTGGTGGGGAGAATTGTCACAACCACCATTTCTATTTATTTTCTTTTTATTATTTCTTGGTTCTGAGTGTTTGCGCCGAGGTTTGGGCTGAGCTCGAATTAAAATTTCTTGTCGTTTAATACTTTTACTGGGTTTCGGGCCCGTACGCGGTCACCGCACGGTGGCCGGTAGCTGCGCAATCGCCCCAGGTGCTTGTGAGAGTGTCCATGTCGTCTAGGTTGAGGCGCGCAACTTGTGTACGGTTTATTAAGTCTTGCGACGAGCGTGCAAGTTTCTAGTTTTCGTATTTTGATAATTAAATAACTTGTGTTTTAAAAATAATGTTTGTTAAGAATATTATTATTATGTTGCTATTATCATTATCATCATTATCAATATTAGTATTATTTGTATTATTATTATTAACATTACTATGTTATTAATATTAATATTAATGTTATTTGTATTACTAATATTATTATTATTAATATTATAAAATGTTTTCTTTAGAAAACCCTAATACCCTACCCCTTTCATTTGCGGCTGCGCGCAACCCCCCTCTTCCCCCGTTTTTTTTTCTTTCTCTCTTCCTGCGGCGCGCCCCCTGGTTTGCGGCCTCCCCTGCTGAGCTCCCTCCCGACCACCACGCCCGGCCTCTGCCGCTCCCCACCTGCCCGTGCAACCTCCGGCGCCACCTGCTTCCGCACCCCAGGCGTCCGCGCGACCCCCGGCCTCCACCGCTTCCCTCCGATTTCCAGCCTCCCTTCTGTTTCCCGCCTCATCGGCTGGTACTCCGGCGAACCCCCATCGTAGGCCAACGACCTCCGGCCACTGCCGGCACCCCCTACCTTGTTCGGGTGACCTCCGACCGAGTTCCGGCGAGCCCCGCCTCCGGCCAGCAGCCCTCCGGCACCCCCCGTGGTAGTTTTTCATTGTTTTGATGTTAATTTTTGTTAGGGATTGTTGTTTAGGGGTTAATTTGGTTTTTGGTGGTACGATTTTGTTTACGTATGGTGGTTTTGCCTTCCCGTAGGTGCGGTCGCGGGGCGAATGCGGTTCCGCCCCAATTTCGGGTGGTCCGCCACGTTTGAGGTAGGCGATTCCGCCTATTAGTTCCGTTTGATAATTTATTTGCGCGTTAATTAAATTAGCATGTTTTTTTTTCGTTACTTGTTTGGTGCAAAGTTTGTTTTCAGCATTTGTTGAGTTGCTTTGCTTAGTTGAGTGTAGTTTTGTGGTAATCGTTTGTTGCGCACCATGAGAATGTTCTATTAATTGTTTAACTGATTTATTGAATGAATTTTGTGGTGCAAATATATATATATATATACATATATATTTTTGTTTGTTATGCGTTTATGTGAATTTGATCATAAAAGTGTTTTAAGGGGTTTAAGTTTGTTTCGTGTGTTTAAAGTCACGGTATGCATTCCAAAAATTGTTTTGTAAAGTTTTAAATGATTTATTAAATAACGTTGAGGCTTCGAGTTTGGTTTTGGAAACGTGTTTAGGTGCACGCAAATTAAATGTATATTTCATCGTGTCGTGCGCTTTTGTATGGGTTTTCACACAAAGTGTTTTCTTGAAATGGGTCATTGGCTTGGCGTCATGTGGTTTTGTTAACACCTTGCGGACTTTTAAAGTGACCTAATAAATAATGTCGATGGTGTGGGTTGTGTTTCAAAAATGCGTCGAGGTGGTTTTTTCACATTGTTCTTTTGTTGGTATTGTTTTAAGTCTGTCTTTGTGTGATTTTAGTTTTATGCGTTTATTGCAGCGTGTTCGCAAGGTAGCCCCGTGATATTGCTGTCATCAGCTTGCGCTTGCTTGTACGCCTGTGCGAGGCATGTCGCGCCTTTGCGTTTGGACTGCGAGCCGAGGTAGGTCCCCCATTGCACTTACCTTTAGATTTAGAATTTATTAATTTCGTGTTGTTTTATTAATTTTTAATGAATTAGAAATAATATTAGATAATAAAATTTTAAATGATTATTTAGTGCGAAAGGAGCTGTTTATTTTATACCGAACACTTGTGACATTTTCTTGACGGGCGGACACCCAGTTTTAAAAGAATGCCAGTTTGGCCTTTAAACATAATTCACGGAACTTCAAATGTGCTTCTAGTTTTAAAGATAAAAAATTTCTTCTGAACTATTGTTTTGAGTTTTTTTTGAGAAAAGAGGTTTTACTTTAAAATTGGTGAAGGCCCGTTTGGCACTTTAATGAAATGGATTATCTTGGAAATCCCACTCGGGGGTGATCTTTGGTGTGCGTTGTTTGCGTGAGCTGTACGTGATGTTTGTGCATCGTGACTGATTTATTTACATTGTAGACGCACCCCCTTTTTTTATTGCTTGTGATGACATGGGAACCTGGCATATTGAGTGAATTTTCTGAGAACGATTGATGCACTAGTTTAGACCACGCACTGGCTAGTGGCCCCATAGCAGGGGAATACTGAGTTATTGCTGCTATGGGGATTGGGCCCCTCGGTTAGGCCATGCAGGGCTATGCCGGGTAGTATTATGGGCGTTATGACGTCATCGAGTTATGGCATGCCTCAGGATGATTCACATGTATAGTACGTTCTGGATTGTTCACGATCTCCTAGGTTCGACCCATGTTACTTTTAGTGTTTAGTTGTGTGTGGCGGACGATTGAGAGGTCTAGTTCGGTTGCTGACCCTTGTGTGCGACTTTACCATTGCCCTTAGTGTGTGTTGTGTGTGATTCTCATTTTGACTAACAACTAATGTTTGGATTTCTAAATTGCTCATAAAATGTTTTGAAAATGCAATGCACCTGTTCTTTCAACATCAAACTTGTTCTAAATTAAAAAGGGCAATGGACTGTTACTTGTTTTAGAAATGAAAGTGTGTGGAAAACCTATTTTATATAATTTAGTTCAAACATGAAATTGATAAATTCTTTATTTATTGGTATGTGCATTGGGAATAGAATTAGTGGGGCCTACCTACTGAGTTTTAATACTCACGCCTATAGTGTTTTCTTGTTTTTAGCTTTGTTGCATGTTCCAGATTCAGTTGTTCACCTTGAGCAATGTTGGTAGTGGTATTGGAGAGTGACCCATGGGGTTACCTAGAGTTTGGATCGTGGTCAGGTTAGTAGTGTTGCTGGTTGCTCTTTCTTTATTCATTTTTGATATTTTTTATTTTCTGCTGTTTAGTTTATTTTCTTTTGGGCCAAATCGTTCCCACCTGTTTACTTTTGATGCCCGGCACTAGTTGCCAGCCCGTGGGGATAGGGAACGCCCCTCGGGCCATGTCGCGGGCCGGCTCGGGTGACCGGTTCAGGGTCGACCCGGGTTGGTTCGTGACATTTACATTATTAATTGTATCTCGGAAAATAGTTAAATTTTGATCCCTTAACCATAGTGAATAACCATTAAATTATTATATATAAATAATATGTACAAATTCTCACTCCCCTAGTTTTAATAACACTAATATGTTTTATAATAAAATAAATTATACATAATTTTAAGTTATTTTATTTTGATTTTTGTTCGGGTATATTTATAAAAAACTTGCAAGCATTGCTGATGTATAACTTGTACATGTTTGTAGAAAATCCACATAAAATATCTTATGATATTAAAAATATGTTTTTTATATGATGAATATTGTCAGTATTTTTTGGGATTAGATATTTAATTTTTAGTATTTTTATATATTAAAATTATAACACAAAGGTAATTTTTAATTTCATGCATTCATAGTATGTGACCTTTCAAAAAATTGACCGATATTGTATTTTTTTAAAATAATATTTAGTTAATTTGTGTGAAAATCATAAAAAACTATTATTACTCGAATTAATGAGAATATATCTATAATATAAACTTTTTTTCCAATACGTTGTGAACATTCATTTTTATAGTGGGATTATTGAATCCTAATGATTATGTATATTGTAACCATGGAAATGGCTAGAAATGATAATGAGGGTTAAAAATAACAAGATAATAATTAAAATAATGTATGATAATTTTAAATACTATGATATGAATGGAAGAAGACCATATCCCATTACACATTCTAAATAAGTAAAAATTTTGGACAAATTTCCTATGAAAATTAACCTATATTATTATAATTTTTTGAATAACTATAATAGTGTCACTCCAATCACATAAAAAAAACATACTCTCCAATATTCATCACACCTTCATAAGAAATTTATCATGACCAAACCATTCCAAAATTTCTTCAGATAATATGTTATAACAATTAATTGTTTTTTGTATTATTAAATACCCAAAAAGTTTCATTAGAAAGATAGTGAATGGAGTATTCTCAAATAATTGACCATCCTCCTCAATGAATACTATTATGTTTATTTATTCATATACCTCTAGAATATATTATTTAACCATATTAAAATATATAATTTATTACAATTATACAAATTAATGGTTATTATTTTATGACTAGAAAATGTACCAATTAATCATCCATCACAATGAAAAATGAAAAACCAATCAGGCATACGTGTGAACTATCATCTCCATGACATATATTTTTTTATCACATCATCACATATATGGTTATATGGGTGGATTTAATTATTATATTTATTTTTATGAAATTTTCATTAATATATAGACCATAAATATATTATACCTTCAAACACATCTATCAATTTTTAAAAGAAAATATTTTTCGGGAATATGTGAGGACTACCACCTCTGAAAATTGATGTGATGTTTTATATATATATATATATGGTTGTAAATATTGTTTTAATGATTATATATTTAATATATTATATTTTTATGATTCTATTCTGGTATTTTTTTTAAATTTCTACTATATCAACCATCAAAAATATTAATCAATAGTCATGTGTATGTGAATGTTAATGCATCCATGAATTAATTTTATTAATTTAATATCACTGATTGTAATGAATATTTGTAAAAGAATATATAATTTGTAAATATGATATATATATGAAATTATTAATATTTTATACATTATTATTCAAAGAAAATGGTTTAAAGAGCATAAACATCAATCCAAAAAAGTCACAGAAAATGCAATACTGATCAAATAAATATTTTATTTTAAAGACGAATTCTTAATAATGGAGTGAATATATATTATAAGTGAATCATATCAGAATATTTGCATATTAATATTGTTCCCGTATAAATTTATGATAAATAAAAATTAAAAATATACTATTCTAATTGAATGTTCTATAAATCACTATAGGGCATAATTCCTTCAAGGTAACATTACAAAATTTTTGGGATGATTTTGTTTGTTGAAAAACATGGATTCTATGTTATTTTTTGCAGTTTAGGGGGATTTTTTACATGTTATGTGGAATACTATCGAAGAAAAATTAATTAATTCCCTATAATTGGTACAAAAAATTGCAAACACAAGGTGACCATCATTCCCCATGTTTGCTGAATTTTGGGTACAAAATATGGATTTTTATATAAATTTGAGAATTGTATGTACATTAAGTAATTATTAAAATATAATAAATGTAAGGGATTCATGAATATTGGGCTTCATGAATGGTGCTTCACTATGTTTCAAGGTTTTTTATGGTATGCTCAGTGATTATGAGGAGCATCACAAATAGTGATTTTTCCTAGAGCATCACAAGATCGGGATCATCATGGTGGATATAAGGCTACATTGTGAAATGGTGATGATGTAGATTTAAGATTCTAAAATTTGTGGAAACAAATAGAAATAGGCCTCTACCCCCATCCTAAATTTATCATGACTTAAATATGTTTTTAACTGTCATCATTGAAAAAGTAGGTTCGTGAAGGTGGTTCATGAAAAAAAGTTCATGAAGGCTATAATAACAAAATCAATGTTCTGAGCATCATGAATATAGTCTAGTTCATGAATTTCCTTAAAATATTACTTAATTTTGTGTGAATTGCAATGGATATTTAATATTTTTTAATGAATGGTTCATCATGACATGTTGTTTATCTTTGTGAAAAAAGGTGCTTCACGAAGACTATTTGAGCTACGCAAAAGGATGGTGGTTCGTGCATGATATTTGAGATTCATAATAGAATGATATTTTCATGTGACCTGAGAATCGTGAATGTTTTTTAATGGTCTTCTCTAGAGTCCTATTTTAATGGGGTATTCATCAATTTAATAAATGTAGAACATAAGTAATTAATGCATCTATATCATAGAACATATTAATTAGTTATAATAAAGGGACCTATGTGTCCATAAAATATTATCGGATACCTTCCAAGAGTAGTGGGAAATTGAAGAGGAACACAATGATCCATTCCACTAGATGTGAGTTAGAAAAAGAGACATAGGGAGTCATTATTGGGAAAGATGTTTGGTTTCCTTCAATATTGTAATGGATTGGAGTCGATGTATAGAAGTAATCCTTCCCAAACATTATATTTTGTTTTTGAGCATCAATGTATTATTTACATAAAAACATTATTGTTGAATGTTTCATATATATAGAAATGTGAGGGATAACAATGTAAAATCTCTATGCCTTGTGAATTATTTTATTTCATTTCACACCATACTATGGAAAAGGGAGACAATTATATTTTATTTCATGAAAAATTAAGATCTGAAGAGGAAGTAGTTTTCATCATTCAATACCCAATTCCCCCCTTCCATCATAGAATTTATCCAAGTTGAAAAAAAAACTAGTATGAGAGTGAATAGTAGAATATCATTTGTTCTCTCTCAATTGAAGAAATGGAGGTAGTCAATCACAATGGGATTATGATCATCGATGGAAACAAATTTCAATTATGCATGAACTGGATGTATAACTACTTATAATAATTAGGAATGGATGTCTAAATAGAGGTTTTTTATGGAAAATCAGAAAATATAATCAGTGGTGATTTTTTAGAATCTATGAAAAGGGAATATGATATTTATTCTTAAGGTGTCAATTCTTTTGGGGGAGCCCTATAAAATGTAATTTATTAGATGGTGATGAATTTTATATTGTTTCGTGATATGGGGAATATGTTTTGGAATATTCATGTGGGTGACTTCGAAGTTAGAGAATAAATGTTTCATTTTCTATATAATAAGAATATAAATCTCATAATGTTCCCAATTGAATATACAAACACATTGTTTGACTAGGTAATTTTTTTAAGATATGCATGACCAATGATAAATTATTGATGATATCTAGAATATTAAGAATATCATGAGGAAACAACCACCTCAAATCAATATTAATGGTTCGGTATTAGAAGATAATATCTAATGGATATTATATTGGATAAATTACATTATATTATTACAGTATAAGAAATGAGAAATGATTATAATGATGTTGTGGAAAAGTTGATGTCTAAATATGTGGAATTAATGAAAATTAATAAGATCACCATTGAATATGTATAGAAAGATGTCGAAAAAAATAATTTTATTTTATTAATCTCATCAAATCTTCAAGGAAGAAAATGATATTTTGATTGGAAACTCCATATTTCATGATTTTTATGTGGAAAGGTTAGACATCATACTCCAAGGTGTCTCAAGTTGATTCCTGATTATGAAGAGGATGAAGTGGAAATTCCCTTATACATGTATTTAACCTATGTGAGAGGCTCAAAAAATTCTAATATAAATATCATACAATAGGATAATATTAATTAATCATATGATGATAGTTTAGAAGAATCTAAGATAGATAAATTGTAGGACTTTACGGATCCCTAAGCAGATGCAATTGTAGTAGTTTTTAGAAACATTAAAAGAAGATAAGAAATAAAAAATAAAGAAAGGTACATAGATGGAATAATATACCATTATTTAAAATTATGATCCTCTATTGGGGAATGAAATTTTTGGAGGGACAAAACCAAGAATGAAAAAAGTGTTTTTTGATTCCAAAATTATTTACAATATTAGGATTAAAGGAAGATTGAGTTGAAAGAAGAAATAGAAAAACTCAATTTTTCAATTCCAGATGGAATAGAAATTGTTGTTGTTTAAAAGATGATGATTGAAGAACAGAATATATAAACCTATTGTTTTGATAACACTGGAAAAGAATAAATCGTGTGTATATAAGAAATTTAAGAGAAAGTTTTTAGGCTGCAAATGCAATGAACCATCCTTGGTAAACCCCCAACTGCTCACCCGAACCAGTCCTCAACATGGATCAAAGAGAATTCCCAATCCCTAAGGGATAAAAGGAGGTGTCGGTGATAAAAACATAATCACAAGAATGATATCATCCTAAATAAAACATCTACGACTAGGAATATAAATAGAACAAACTAAAGACACAAAAAAACTAAATAATTGATAATAAAATAAATTGAAAATTGATCCCAATAAAATTTCAACCAAACTGAATTACAATTTAAATTAACAAAAATAACCACTACCTAAATATTCATGTGACGTCGTGGTCACCTCTACCATAATCCCAACCCAACTCTACAATGATAATCTGAGCCATGTTACCTGAAACTAAAAAAATATGATATGTGTGAGCACCGAGATGATTATTTGGGATTTCGTGTATAAGACAAATAATATAATTATTTCCTTTCCAAAATAAGAACAATAACCCATTTTTAAAATAAAATGATTAGGGTTTTTTGTATTTTATTAAACAACAAAATTTTGTCAATTTTAAAATAAAACACATTCTACATACCATTTCCAAAACCACTTTTCATTTTCTAAGAAAATTCCAATATAATTATAGTCAATGATATTCTAAAAGGAAACAAATAATCTATGAAAACATGAAACTAGTACAAAAATGGGTATGAATGAAATATAAATAATAATCGTGAGTGATCTTCAACATTTCATGATGATCCTGGCTATACATAGTCTAGAACAAGCTACTATCATATTCGGAATACCCTTATTCAATAACCAACTGGATGATCTCTCCTTTCCTCACTAGTTTCAAAAACACCATGGAATGTCTAAAATTATATAGTGTACCAACCACCCTATTTAATGATTGTAAGATACAAAACCTTGATCAACTAATTTATGACTAAGAACCCAATGTGTTAGTATTAGTCATTTTTCAGTAATATGACAATTAACATGTCACTCAACTTGAATATTGCCACTTTACATACCTACACCAAACTCAGACACCAATATTTGATAACCCTTAGAAGGAAATCCATCCTATAATGTTTCCAAAAATATAAATATACATTTAATATCATTCCACTGTGAAAACCGGGTCACTAGACCATATGGATGTTCAAACCATTTCATAAAACATTTCATTTTACTGATATGGAACACACTTTTTCAAAAACACAATCCATTTTAAATTTCAACATAAAAACCAATTTTGATTTGGATGTATCATGACCATAACCTGATATAACCAAACACACATAATGAAACATCATACAAACCCTTGAAAAGTATTTACAAATCCATATTGGCCCCTATGATGCAAACAAACACTGAAATACATCATATTTCAAAACCTACCTATATCCTTTCCAAACTCACACCAAAGCTTGCTTAAAATACCAACATTCCAAACCATGGGATTCACATTTAAATCATTTTTATAAACTAAACAAGGATATTAAACTAATTTACAAGACTAGAACAATTTTGGATAACAAATTTTTTTATAAAAAACACCAAGTTAGAGAACCATGTTCTTTCTAGGAAACATCCATGTGTTCACCTAGTGAACCCACATATCTTCTAATATCTATTTTCACAAATAAAAACCAAGAACCATTCAATGAACCATTTACATGAAACACCATTTTATTTAAAACCATATCCAACCACCCTCATGGTTTAAAGAACCAAATTCCCCTTATAGAAATAACAAAACCCCTTCCTAATTATTTAATTCAAGAACAACACTATAACATCCTAATATATATACATAAATGAACCAACTTACAAACAAACCATATCATGAAAACACAACAAAATCAATGCATTTCAATAAAAAACCCACCTATTCTAATTTAGAAGAACACTACAGCTTAAAATAAACACCCTATATGCCAAAATCCTATTGATCACACATTATTATTCTCAAAAACATATTTTATATATTTTTTTACAACACTAAAAGTCCTATTTCATCAATCCATAGGTATTATAATGGTGATAATATCATATTATTATTAATGAGAAAAATTTCAAGATCCCATGTAATGTTTTTGAAATGAAAATATTGGAAAATCCTACCTCAATGCCATTTTGGGTGGATTGAAACAATCAGTGACAGAGAGATCATATCCCTATAAATGATCCACACACCCAATACATCAAAAAAATCAACCAATTTCAACAATAAGTATTAGGGTTTGACCATGTGAATAAAACTCCAAAAAAATAAGAAGAGGATGAGGGGAATAGAATGAGTGGAGAAAATGGCCAAGAAAGCCTAAAAATTCACATTGGATCGAAGGGGAAGAAGCATTGAGGGAGGGGAATACATGGTAGGCGGCCTAGGGGGGTTCCCCTAATCTCCCATGGTCAATAAGGGGTTATGTTTTCATTGTTTGGTTAATAGGGTATGAGTGTGGAATATTGATTTTAGATTTCAAAACATCATGGTGGCCCACAAGGTTTGGTTTTACGATTTTTTAAACCATGCGGTAACTATAGGGAAATATATTCCCATAGAGGAGAGGCTGCATGATTTTCATGGCCTAATGCATGACTAGATGTAGGCTGTGTGTTCGGTTAGAACTAGTTTTCACTTTCCAGATGGCTGGTCCGCATGGTTACTACTAACTATGTGGTAATCCTGCGACACTAGGAAAAATCTCCCAAAACATAAAAACACATAATTTTGACCGGGAATCAAATTTAATCCTTGACCCAATGATCCAAGTGTAAAAATAGAATAAAAAATTATGTATGTGAGGTTGGGTTGTGGGAATTCACCCCCCCACAATCACTTTCACCCCCCAAAAATTCAGTAAGCCATAAACCGACACTAAATATAGTTCATAGAAGATCAAAATCCAAGAAGACCATTGAAATTGGGAAGACAAAATATCCTTATGTCTCACCTAACGATCAATGAGAAACTATAACAAAAAATATGGGTAGATTTCATGAGGGTTCTCCTCAACAAAATAACTCATCTAGCATGAAATCCTCAGAACTCCAAAAAACCACCCTAAGGGGGAACATGAAGACTTCTGACCAGAACAAACCCAACTCCCCAAACCATCAAAATAGTGTCCCTATAATCACTCAAGGATAAAAATATCATAGTCATGAATGGAACTAACTCCCTTAGTACAATAAAGAATATTCAACCATTACGACTCAAACAAGATACAGATAATGAATCAACCAGGTATACCGAGCACCTGAACCATAGATCTCACTCTAATAGAACATTCAGAACTATGAATTTCTCATTCTGATATAGATATATCAACAATAGGGAATAAACATAATTGATTATACCACTAACACAACTTGAAACTCCATCTAATGTCTATAAAACACATTTTCACTTTTATCCCTAAAAAATACCTCTACAACCCAAACCATACCACACAAGTGGCATACTCTCCTTAGGAATATAAAATTATTATAGGAAGTACGATGAAATATAGATAAAAATCAAAAATAAAAAAACATTTCCATCCCATTTTAGAAAAATGAACTACGTTGAGGTTCAACCCACACCTGGTAACTCCTGATTATAGGTGAGCATCACCCTGAGACATGAGGCAGGGGATCTGATGTATGATTCATCTCCTCCATCACATTCATGCATGACAATCCCCTGATCACAACTCCTCCTTAAATGAAACATCATGAAAAACATTCCTAGGAGACCTGAAAGGCCACAATTATTACAATACCTCAGAGGGATGCCACAAAACATCTTGGAATTAACTAACTGTTTATATATATGGCACACTATAAATAGATCTGATGAAATAGATTTTGGAGATAATAAGTATAACTATATAGAGATAGGTTCCTCAGACATGAACTCCTCACCACATGGGGAACACTCCTCATAGATGACTACCACCAACTACACCCCAAATATTAACAACAATGAAACGACAAACCACCATTGATATGAAACTAAAACCTAAAAAACCACAGGATGATGTGAACATTAACAAACCTGGTAGTTCCCAAAAAATTGGATACAATCTCTTATTCCATAAAACCTCTTAAATTCCCCTTATGGTCGTCTATCACTTCATGTAATAGGCAATACCTGAAAATTACTAGACAATGGGTAATACACATTGACAAAATTTGAAACCTTTCTTGGTGTCTTACTCATAGAAACATGAGTAAAACATCCAAAACAGACACACACAAAAACAAAACCAAAAAGGAACACCACAATCCAAGGTAAATAGTCTCTTAAGACATCATATAGAAACAATACCAAAAATATATTTTCCAAAAACAACAATTTCATTTAAATTTAAAAAAATAACTTCTTCTATTGAAAATTTATTATATACTCAACCCCATTTTCTAAACAAGAAAAAATAGAAAAATGTAAAAAAGAAACTATTTCCAAAATAATTATCCCTTTCAAAATAAATTTTTTAAAACTAGGCCAATCCTTTAATTTAAACTACCTAAATGTGGTATCTTATGAACCATAAAACATGAATCTATCTACTTCATCTTAAATCTTCCCTGAACAAGTTCTCCCATCCACATTCCATACGTAGCTCCTCACATGTGTCCATAAATTAAGAGTACCAAGGGTCAATATCCCTTTATCCTTATAAAATCCATCCATATACAATGATTTCGAATCAAAAACACTTTCTCATCGAAGAATTATTTTACCAACATAAATGATTTTGAATGATATCATTCCCTTTTCAAAACCATTTTTATTATAAGATCCAAATTAATATTAAAAAGAAAACGTAAACAAATAAAAAAACTAAAACAAAAAATGAACTAATGGAATGAGTAACTATTTCCTATGCCTAACTCTTCGACATGGTTATAGGACATGACCAATGTATGGAATAACAATAAGAGGACAATGTACTAGGAACAGGTACTACACATAGTTCACTACTCAATGTGAGGTAACAACAAGTCATGATTCCACCTCCAATGTCATTCCTTAATTCCAAAATATAAGAAGAAGTATCAAATCTAGGTCTACCACTAGTATCTTAGGTCCCATTATGAGAATTAGGGATCATGCACAAAATTGTAATCTACCTATTAAACCTCAACATTCTTAATATCCATCTTTTGAACACCCGAAGTAACCAAAACCTGTTATGATTCCATTTTTCACGAGCCAACCTGGTTCAACATGGAATCGGTCACCTAAGCTACTGCATGCATGTACCAAATGGGGTTCCAGGTCCCCATAAGCTAGAAAAAATTTTATGGAATCAAAACATACACATGGGAATGATTTCAACCTGAGATAAAAAACCAAGACAATGAAAAAAACAAAACAAACTGAATATGTATCAACCATAGATAACATAACATCAAATAAATAAGTAACTCATCTAGATATAATGTACAACTAAATATACTTAATATCACATAGAAAAATATTGAACCACTACCACACAATCTCCATGTCACCTCTTGGTCACCTCCAAACACATGCTGAACCCTACTTCACAATGAGCACCTAAGACAAGAAACCTGAAACTGAAATAATAGGATATGCATCATAAAAAAGATTCTAAATAGGGATTCCATGGATAAACCACATAATCCATGTATTTTCATTCACAAAACATTCTATTAACAATACATAAAATATATTTATAAAAGTAGGGTTTTTCATATTTTATTAAAAACACATTTTTTCTATTATAAAATCCAATGAACACCATCCCATTTTCAAATCCAGTTGAATTTTATAATAAAAATCCAAAACAAGGGTGTCGTGGATATTCTAAAAAGAAATATATAAGTAGTGAAAATAGGAAAATAGTTCAATAAAGAGTAATAAATAAATAAAATTAATAACCATGGGTGATTCTGATTATCCATAGAAGAACCTTTGGTTTACTCAGTTCTGAACCACTTACCAATGTATAGTAACACCCTATGTTAGTAACCAGTAGGTTACCTTATACTAGACTCAACTGTAATGTCGAGACCTATCTGGTCCATTCCATTGAGAAAATCATGTGTATGAGGTGTTTCAGAAGGTCATGGTGTCTAATCCCCATCATTTTTTCAATTTTCCATTAATGTTAATAGTGTCACTGATGAGTATCAGTGAACAGTTCCAACAGAATATTGTTGTAAACAGTGCAATGGTGACCTTATGTGAACAGTGTTATCGGTGACCCTCGATGAACAGTTCCAATGATAGAAAATTCTAAACAGTACAATGTGGAACTTTTTTGAATAGCTTCTTTGGTACCCTTATGTGAATAGTGCAATGGTGACCTTATGTGAAATGTGTCATCGTTAACCTTCTGTGAAAAGTGGCATTAGTAACCTTATGTGAATTGTGCCAACTGTGATGTCCAACGATATCCTCTCTTTCAATTTCAAAATTTCCAATTCTATGAATATTTCAATGAGTGAGGTTCCAATGAAGACCTCTTTCCATTCCCAAATTTCAAATTCTATGAACAGTTCTATCATTGAATGGTTTCTTCGGTGAGGTTATATCAGTAACCTTTATTTCCTTTGAAAAATTTCGATTTCATGAACAACGTTTCCAGAACTGTGAGGTTCTATTAGTAACCTCTATTTCTTTTTCCAAATTCTATGTTCATGAATAGTGTTTCTAGAACGGTGAAGTTCTATCGGTAACCTCTATTTGCTTGTAAAATTTTGAGTTCATTAAAACTGTTTCTAGAATAGTGAGGATATATCAGTAACCTCTATTTCCATTTCTAAATTTTTATTTCATGAACAATGTATCCACAAGGGTTTGGTTCTATCGGTATCCTCTAATTCCTTTTCTAAATTTTAAGTTCATGAATAGTGTTTCCAGAATAGTGAGGTTATATCGGTAACCTCTATTTCCATTTCTAAATTTCGAGTTCATGAATACTATTTCAAGAATTTTGAGGTTCTATTAGTGAGGTTCTAATAGTGAGGTTCATGAACAGTGTTTCCAGATCAGCGATGTTCTATCAGTGAGGTTTTAAAGGTGAGTCTCATGAACATTGTTTTTCCTTTTCCAAATTTTGAGTTTGGGAACAATGTTTCTAGATTCCTATATTTTCCCCCTATAACATTTCCTTTGATGTAAAATGAATTTTAACCCATGTTTTAAGTACATTAAATTTTATTCAATGTCCTTAACAAATATATTAATTATTAATAATGATCGGGAAGTTTTTACTCGGTTAAACCGTGTGGTTTAATGTGATCCTCTTTTATTGGGAAATAAAGCCTATCATAAACAGTCTCTCTGTTAAATCTTTTAAAGGGATGAGATATCTTCCTCCCTAATTTATTATATTATTTCTCAGGTGTGAGATGCTTGAACATCTCATTCCTTCCTATAGGAGTTGTGTAATCAAATTTTCCACCTAGGATTGGTGCTGCTCTGTTTTGGTTCAACCAAGAAGTATCTTTCAATAATCGATATAAGGTATGTTTTATTGTCATTCATTTTAGGTTCATCTCTCATGTTTCTCCTTTCTGTATAATAGCATGTGATGTCCATTCATCAAATAGTGTTTTCCTGGGATTCAATTGGTACTGTCATATCGTGGCATTCTCGGGTGGATTCAGTTGTTGTGAGAGGAGGCGATCGTTAACTGTTGTGTGGCTCATTCTCATATAGAGAACGTCATGAACATTTTTAGGTAGGAGATTTGTTACTTATCTATTCGTTTATGTGAAACTATATCATTAGCATGTTTTATCCCACTGGATGAAAATGGAATTGTCATAATAAATATTTGAACCGGATAAATAAATTGATATTGATCATATGTTATTTCCTCTTGTTTTTCTAGATATTTAGATATCTATGATTTCATTGTTTATCTATTCGTTATTGATGGAAATCAGTACTGAACGTAAACCCTGATTAATTGATAATTGTTTGGCTAAAGATAAAGAGCCATGTAAACTAATTTGTTTACTGTTTTATTTTGTTCATAATGAAATTGGTATAGTAATCTTGTTTAATTATTTGTGAAAGATTACTGATTATGTTTCCCAAATTTGGAACATACGAATAATAATCGATTAATCCATGCTGGATTAATGAACCGGTTGTTTGATAAAAGATAATTCATCATAGGATTTAGAGTTACACTCTTGATTGTTAATGGGAAAAAATCCCAATTGTTAAGATGTTTTTTCATGCTTCTTGTGTTGTGATGTGATCCTAGATGACTGCTGTGATATATGGGGTCATGGAGGCCTTTTTGTTGTGGTACCAGATGATGCCTAGAGTGGAGAGATGCATCGGTTTATGCATGTGGGTGTCAGGGAGGAAATCATGTATGATGGAATGGGATAGATGTGATTTTTGGATTATTTCTTTTTCTTATTAGTCAATTATCTGCATTACGTTTCCCAACTGCTCATGGTAGCTGGTCATTCTTACCCTTCTTCCGAAAGAGGTGAAGACATGCAGGGTATGCCCCATGCTTTCAATGTTTTTCATCTCAAGTGAGAATGGTTCTAACAAATTGCTATAGGTGGAAAAGTCATTATGGGTTGTACATCTACTCACCATGTTGACCCCCCTTGTGTTTAGTAGAATATAATTTTTTCTAGAATGCCTAGGAATATTGGAACGTATTTCATTAATGAATAATTGAATAAATGATGTTAAATAATGTGTTTGGATTTTTCAAGAACATAATTATGAAGTTGTAATTTTTAAGGGACAATGGAGTCTGGGTGTAAAGCTAATGAAATTTATTGTGGATTTGTAAATAGATTATTAATGTCGGAATAATTAATTAACATAAATTGGAACTGACAAAAAGTAAATGAAGTAAGGAAATAAATCTTTTTAAAAGGTTGTGTGCATATAGGATACCTAGTCTTAGATGTGTAAGCTTAGAGTCTGAGAGAGGTTAGATGCAGTTGAGTATAAAACTAGGTTATGCCCATATTTAGGTTGTGAGATATAGTATATTCTCTACATTTTACTTTCTATATGCTACTCCACCCTATCAGTAAGGGAAAAGGAAACCTCGGGTATTCTGACCCATGGGTGGTGTTTTCCCCTATATTTTTGTGGGAGTATGGATGGATGACTACCCCCATTGGCCCTGCTCTCTTCTCTTGGGAGTTACTTGTGCTGGTAGGAACAATTGTTATTTTTCCCCATATATGGGTGTAGAGGGATTTAATGACTTGTAGTTATTAACACAGTTATATTTTGGACTGAGTATCTAATGGACTACTGTAGTTGTAACGTGTATAGGCTGTGATAGCCTAAGGATTATTACTTAGTGTACGGGCACTGATGGATTGAGGTTTAATACCCTGTGTGTGATATTAGTTATACAATATGTGGTGGATCTTGGAAACTACCTGGTTACTTTTCATGATTGAACGTGGTGGTTTTGTTGCATGAGGTGAATGTGGTGACTGCTTCATCCAGGTGTATGTGGGAAAGCCTTTTGGAAATAGATACATAGGATGTGCGACATTGGGGAAAAGATGAAAACCATTTGGGAAGTAGTAGTGGGGTACCCTTGATATTAATTATTATATTATATACTCTTGTATGCATTACTTCGTGAGAGTATCCATGGTGAGTCTAGCAACATAGTATAGCTTTTTATGTGATGAGTTTGTTTCTCTTATTGTTCACTGTGCTTTAACAAGCTTTATTCACTTTTTCATGAGAGGATTCTAGGAGGATCCTACTGAGTATACTGTTATACTCACCCTATTTATATATAAACTATTTTTTAGGTCCCATTGATCCGATTGGAGATCATGCTGGTATCTGCTAGCTTGGGGTTGTAGGAGCTATTCGGGCTTGTGATTGATGATATTTTACTTTCTATTGTGTACTTTCAGTTTTCCCCTTTCATTGGTAGTAGTTTTTTCCTGACATTACATATGTGAACTTGGGTTTTCTTTTATATTTGAGTTCTATGTTGGATTTGGTTGATGAATATATTATCTTTCTCTTCCTCATGTGTTATCATAGAGGTTAATGCCTCCCATCTGTGTGTTTTCTATACCCTCGGTGCTAGTCGCCATCCCAGGGCCTTCTGGAGGCGGGTCTCGGGGGTCATTATCTCCCTTCTCACATTTTCGGCCCAGGAGGTGTACACATCGTGGGGAGGGGGTCGTGATACAGTGGTATCAGAGGTATGGTAGAGGGATAAGATGGAGATTGGTGTTAGCACAAGCGAGGTTGCATGGGTTAGTAGGGAAACAATGTCATTCATGTTTATAAAGTGATTTAAACACTTGAGACCAGCTGTGACATATGAATTTTGGTCACCCTATGATCTGATTCATAGACTTTTATGTTTAAAAAGGCTACTGAACAAGCTGATACTAGTTTTAGGTTAGAGAACTTTGAAAGGATCATGCATCATTCTACTTTCTTCATGTGTTTTAATGGGTAGACAATGGGGTATTTTAATCTAAAATGAATTAAAGAAGAAAAATAATTAATTAATTTTTTTGTCTTAAATTTTACAGGTTTAGGAGCCCTAACTGTTGTTAATTTATAGGTATGTCTCCTGGTTGACGTCGACATCAGGATCGCATAGATTATGTGCAGTATATTGTTCCAGCAGATCCCAGTTGGGTAGAGGATGACCAAACTAAAACATAGATGAATACACTCTGAGGGGTTTAGCCATGGAGTCTGTAGAAGTATGAGGGCTTTGTTTCAGATGCATTCATAGATGACTATATGGTGGAGGTTGAGATAGGTTTCAGTTATATCCATGCTCGGAAGAACCACTGTTTGTCCATGGTTGTGACGATGCTGCATAGAGCTGTGTGGTAGTGGTGGTTCTTGTTTCTCAGGGATCACTAGGAGTCAGTGATATCATTGGAAGAGTTATGATATATGTTTAGAGTTGAGTTTATTTTTTTTACTATGAAGACGTCCAGTCTCCAGGAGAATCATAACTTTCGATAGGGGAGCTCCAGTGTGCGAGAGTTTGGAATCCGTTTCTAGACCCCTTTACGATATTCTTCAGACCAATTTTTAGATTACAAGGCCCGTGTGAGGAATTTTGAGGAGGATTTTCATCCAGTGATCCACCACCAGGTCACCCCAATTATGTTGAAGACATATCATGAGGTGATGGAGAAGGCATAGGTTGATGATAGGACTTTGGACAGAACCGAATCATAATGAGAGGGGAGTCATCGTGATTCCTCATGAATCCAAGTTGTGTTCTATGGTTCCCAGTTTTTAGGAAAGAAGGGTTTCCATTTAGATGTGGGTAGGTCCCTACCCTTCACGACTCGTTTCTCCGATGGGAGCAACTCTCAGGCATATTCAAAGGGATCATGTGCTTGTTTTTCCTGTGGGGGTCAAGGTCATCAGTAGTGGGAGTTCCCAACCTTTCATAGAAGTCATCGTGCACTAGGTTTTCTGCTCCAGGTTCCTCCGTTGAGGCAGTTCCAGCAGAGGTAGCAGCACCAGTTTTCACCAGATTTAGATCAGAAGTGGGTAGAGGTGACAAGCATAGGAAAACTCTGTGATGATAGTTGTACTTAGAGAGAAGAGTTCTTCCATGGTGGAGGTCTTCATCAGGGTCATAGAGTACATGGATGTGGTCATGGTCAGGTTCATTCTTTAGCATTTCTAGAGAAAGGCGATCCAGATGTTGTTCAGGGTACCCTTTTCTTGTTTTCTTCCTTTGTGTATGCCTTGTTTGATTCAAGAGTGACACACTCCTTCATATTACCAATCCTTTTCCATGCATTGGGAATTGAGGTAGAGAGGCTTCTAGTGCCCTTGGCATTTTGTACGCCAGTTGGAGGTCGAGATGACTTGTTTGAAGTATGTAGAGACTGTGAGCTACTATTGGGGTCTCACAGCTCTTGGAGAGATTTCCTATGTTTACAAATTCAACCATTTGACGACAACCCTTGCATGGATTGGTTGTATTTGATGCTAGGTATCGTCGATTGCTTCAGGAATTAGGTCCTTTTCTTCGATGATGATGGAGAGACGGTGGTGTTTTTTGGATATCGAGATGCTCAGATGGGTCAAAGGCGTGTTCTATACATATCATCCATGATGGCTAGGATGATTCTTAGTTCTTCAGTGGTTCAGTAGTTGGGGATTCCTAGGGTCCTAGAAGTGTACCCTAATGTCTTTACAGAGTAGGTTGTAGCATTACCCATTGACGGGAGATCATGTTTGGTATCGAGCAACAACCTGGAGTGTCTCCTATCTCTATGTATATATATAGGATAACCCATTTTGAGTTACGAGAGTTACATATACAGCTTTATGGTCTATTACAGTGCGGTTTTCGTCGGCTGAGTGTGTCGCTGTGGGGTGCACCAGTTTTTTTCATGAAGAAGGTTGATGTCAGTTTTCGGTTGTGTGTCGATTATCGTATCTTGAAGAAAGTGTCAATAAATAATCACTATCATCTTCCCTAGATTGATTATTTATTCAATCAACTTAAGGGTGGTAGTTGGTTCTCAATGATCAACATGTGGTCAGTATATCCTCAAATGTGTGTGATGGATGAGGATTTCTCAATGACTTCTTTTCGTTGTCTATATAGGCATTATGTGTTCGTTGTAATGTCATTCGGAATGAAAAATTCCCCAAGATGTGTATATGGGATTGATGAACTCTTTGTTTCATGAGTTCCTGGACAAGTTTTTTGTAGTTTTCACCGATGATATCCTTGTGTACTCTACGTCTGAATAATACCATATAGATCATCTACATGCCATTTTGGGAGTTCTTCGACAACATCTGCTGATTGGGATGTTGTCGAAGTGTTAGTTTTGGGCTCAAGAAGTGTGTTTCATGGGGAATGTTTTGTCCCAGCAGGGATTACCTGTGGATCCATTGATGATAAAATCAGTTGTGTCTTGGGAAGCACCCAGGGCAATGTCAGAGGTGCAATGTTTCCTAGGTCTCGCAGGCTACTACAGGAGGTTCATAGCCAATATCCAAAGTGTTGTGACTCCTCTAACATCTTTATCTAGGAAGGATCATGCGTTCATATGGACTGATCAGTGCGAGGCAGCTATCTAGTATCTAAATAAGATGTTTTTAAGTGCTAATGTTTGTTATCTTTCAGTAGAGGGAGTTCAGTTTGATGTTTTCTACGATGCTTTACATCTGGGGATAGGTTGTGTTCTGATGCAGCAGATATCTGCTATTTTTTATGGGTCACGGCAGTTATGTCCCCATGAACGTAACCATGCCACCCATGATCTTTATCTGGAAGTCGTAATGTTTTCTCTGATGGTGTGGAGACATTAACTCATTATCGAGCACTATGGGGTCTTAACCGATCCTAAGAGTTTGAGATATGTTTTCTCCCTGCGTGATGTGAACATAAGAAAACATCGATGGATGGCGTTCTTATAGGAATATGACTTCATGATATCATATGAACCGGGAAAGGGGAGTTTTGTAGCTGATTCGCTGATTCGAAAGTCATGTAGTGATGCTGTGCGTGAATCCGAGGATTGCTGGAGAGTAGAAGAAGAATTTTCATCATTACATCTTGATATGGGAGAAGTTTGGGGAGAGGATGTATTATTCAGATGAAGGTTATGTCATCTATAGTGCATAAAGTGTAAGTTTCCTAGTTGGGGGATATATAGTTCGAGGTCCGAAAAGACCGAGTTGTTTATGGAAAGGGCCCTAATGGGTGGTCTAAGGATGAACAACACAAAGTGTTTTGTCATGGAGGTATTTTTGTTCCATTGGATATGCACGAGATGGTTCCCAGTGATTTTCATAGTTTTCCATTATTGGTGTATCCTGGCATGACCATGATGCACTGAGCCTTGTGAAGCCTATATTGGTGGCCTATGCTAAAGAGTGTAGTTTCAGAGGTTGTGTCTTGAAGTTTGGTCAGCTAGAAGGTGAAGTCTGAACCTCGTGTTCCTGGTGGTCTGCTCAAACCATTAGATATTCTTAAGTGGAAGTGGGAGGAAATATCAATGGACATTGATACTAGTTTAGCTTGAGTTAAATAGATGGCATGATGATAATTGGGAGGAAGTGGATTGTTTAACCAAATCGCCCCAATTTATAATAATCAAGGAGTTGAGTTCAGTGGATGTTTTTTCAAGGAAGTATCATGAGGAGGTGGTGAGACTTCATGGATTCCCATAGACAATCATTTCTGATTGAGATCCTTACATTACATCTAGGGTGTTGAGAGGTCTTCATCATTCATTTTGTTCTCAGTTATACCTCAGCACTACATTTCATCCTCAAAAGGATGGTGAGACAGATCGAACTTTCCAGAATCATAAAGACATGTTACTCTCTTATTTTTAGGATTTTTCACGTTCATGGATGAGGAACCTACACTAGGGGGAGTTTGATTACAATAATATTTTTCACTCCACCATCGGTATGGAGCCATTTGAACCCTTGTATGGCTGACCATGTCGTTCCCCATTGTGCTGGACTGGGTTCGGAGAGTCAGCAATTCTCAAACCAGCAGTTGTACAGAATACAACTGATAAGGTTCAGGGGATTTTTGAGAGGATGAAGAGAGAACGAGATCATCAGATGTAAGATGATGATCAAACGAGGACTCCCTTATAGTTCAATGTTGCGGATCATGTGTTTTTGAAGGTGAATCCACATAGTGGGAATCGAAGGTTTGTTTGTGGGAGTAAGGATTCTCACCGATTTGTTGGGCCTTTCGAGGTGGTAGCTCGTGTTGAAGCTTCAGCATATCGAGTAGAACATCTCCTGCAGATGAGTAAGATAAATGATGTTCTCTATGTATCCATGCTCAATCGTTATCTTCTTGATGACTCTCACGTCATTTATTGGGGATAGATCGATGTTGATTATGATGAGACCTTGGAGGAGCGACCTATGGAGATCCAAGACTGTATGGAGAAGGTGTTTTGCAGGTGCTCTAACCCCTTGGTTAATGTCCTGTGGCAACACAGTGGCATGGAGGAGAGTACCTGGGAATGTGAGTCATAGATACTTTCTTAGTACCCAGAGTTGTTTTATGATTGACTCTTTTCGTGTATCTATGTATCCCGTGTGTTTATAAATCGTCCAAGCCTATTTTTTGGATTTATTTTGTCACTTCTTTTGGATTGAAATCTTTTGAGAGTCATCTCGATGGGTGGTTGTTCAGACCCATTTCTATTTCCCTTTATGTGGGTTTTTAATTCTCGAGGACTATACTATTTTGAGTGGTATCTGATGTAATGTCACAGACCACTCTGTCCCATTACATTGTAAAAAACAGGAGTAATAGGTGTTTTGGGAAGTCAAGGTGGCTTATCTTGAACTCTTTTTCAATTATCCATTTATGTGAACAGTGTCATAGGTGACCTTTAGTGAACAGTTCCAACGGTAGACAGTTTTCAATAGTGAAACGGTAAACTTATGTGAATTGTGTCATCAGTGACCCACAGTGGATAGTTCCAATGGTAGATAGATGTGAACAGTACAATGGTGACCTTCTATGAATAGTCTCATCGATAACCTTATGTGAACAGTAAAATGGTGACCTTATGTGAACAATGTCATTGGGGACCTTCTATGAACAGTTTAATCGGAAACCTTCTTTGAACAGTGACAACAGTGAGGTCCTACAGTAACCTCTCTTTCCATTCCCAAATTTACAATTCATTGAACAATTACATCGGTGAATAGTTCCATTGGGGAGGTTCCAACAGTGACCTCTTTCCTTACCCAAATTTCTAATTCTATTAATAGTTCCACTGGTGTGTTGTTACGTTGGGGAGGTTCTATCGGTAACCAATATTTCCTTGGCCAATTTTTGAGTTCATGAATAGTGTTTCCCAAATGATGAGGATCTATTGGTAACCTATTTTTCCTTTCCCAATTATTGAGTTCAAGAACAGTCTTTCTAGAAAGGTGAGGTTATATCGGTAACCTCTATGTCCTTACCATATTTGGTGTTCATGAATAGTGTTTCCAAAACATTAAGGTTCTAATGGTAACCTCTATTTCCTTGGAAAAAATTTGAGTTCGTGAATAGTGTTTAAATAATTGTTAGGTTCTATGTGTAACATCTATTTCCTTTGCAAATTTTTTTAGTTCCTGAATACTGTTTTCAGTACGGTGAGGTGTAATCGGTAACATATATTTCCTTTTCCAAATTTTGAGTTGATGAATAGTATTTCCAAAACGGTGTGGTTTTATCGATGAGGTTCTAATGGTGAGGTTAGTGAATAGTTTTTTCAGATCAGTGAGGTTCTATCGGTGAAGTTCTAATGGTGAGGTTCATGAACATTGTTTTTTCTTTGCCAAATTTTATGTTCGTGAACAGTGTTTGCAGCTTCCTACAGTTTCTCCCCATTAATGTTACTTTTGTTGTAAAATGAATTTAAATATTTTTTAATGGAATTTAAGGTTGATTCAAAGGCCATAACTTCTATATTAATTATTATTATGGTTTGGGATGTTTTTAATTGGACATACTACGTTGTTTAATTTGATCTACTTTTAATGGGAAATAATGTGTATCTAAAACCGTAGCTCCGTTAAATCATCTAAAGGGACGGTAAATCTTCCCAACTAATTCTTTCTCCTTGTTATTGGGTGTGAGACAATGGAACATCCCATTCATTCTAGTAGGATTTTTGCAATCAAATTTTCCTCTTGGGATTATTTCCTCTCAATTTTGATGCAACCCAGTAGTATCGATCAATATGTGATATAAAGTATGTTTTGTCATCGTTATTTTGGAGTTTATCTCTCATGTTTCTCCTTTCCATATTATAGCATTTGATCTCCATGATTCTATTGGAGTTTTCATGGGTTTCAGTTGGAATGGTCGTATTGTGTCATCCTCAGGAGGATGAAGTTAATGCGAGAGGAGGCGATCATAAACTATTGTGTGGCTCATTTTCATATTAAGAATGTCAAGAACAATTTGAGGTAGGGGATTCGTTGATTCTCTCTTTTTATAAATGCCACACTATCGTAAGCATGTTTTTCCCCACCGGATGACAATGGAAATAACATAATAAATATTTGAACCGGATAAAAAAATTGATATCAATCGTATGTTATTTCCATTTGTTTTCCTAGATAGTGTGATAAATATGCTTTCTTTTTTTAGTTGTTCATTCTTCATGGAAATCGGTAATGAACGTAATCCAGGATTAATTGATAATTATTTGGCTAAATAGAAAGAGGAATGTAAATGAATTTGGTTCTTATTTTAATTTCATGATAATCAAAATGGTGTAATAAGAATGTTTAATTATTTTTGATAGCTTACTGATTAGATTTTTTGAATTTGGAGCCTATGAATAATAATCATTTTATCCATGATGGATGAAGAACTGGTTGTTTGATAAAATATAATTCTATATAGGCTTTTGAGTTTCCCTCTTTATTGTTAAAGGGCCTAGATCCCAATTGTTACGATGTTTGTTTTCCTGCTGCTTCTGTTTTCATGTGACCTTGGATGACTGTTGTGATATGTGGGGGCATGGAGGCATTTTGGTTGAGGTGGAAGATGATTCCCAGAGTGAATAGATGCCTAGGTTTTTTCATGTGGGTGTCGAGGAGGACACTAGGGATGATGTAACGTGGTGGATGTGATTGTTGGATGGTTGATGATTCTTGTTGGTTGATTATATGCTTTACATTTCCCCATTGCTCAAGGATGCTGGTCTTTCTTACCCTTATTTCGAAAGAGATGAAGACATGCAGGGTATTCTCCATGCTTTCTGTGTTTAGCATCTAAAGGTAGGATGTGTCTATGCTCTTGATATTGGTGAAAAAGACTTGACGGGTAGTACATTAACTAAATTTGTTGATCCCCCAAGAGATTAGTAGAATAAAATGTTTTTCTATATTGATTTGGAATATGTGAAATTATTTCTGTAATGAAAAATTGAATTAATGATGTCAACCCATGGGGTTGGAGTTTGCTGGAACATAATGATGAGGTTGTAATTTTAATGTGACATTGTACTATGGGTGTTATGCTAATGAAAGTTAATGTGGAATTGTAAATTGTTATCCAATGTTTAATGAAATAATTAACATAATTTGGAACTGATAAAAAGGGAATGAGGTAAAGAAATAAATATTTTCAAATTGTTTTGTACATATTGGATACCTAGTCTCAAAATTATTAGCCCAGCGTCTGAGAGATGTTAGTTGCAGTTGAGTTTATTACTCGGTTATTCCCATAGTGTTGTTGTGAGATATAGTATATTCTGTAAATTTTTTTCTATATGCTACTCCACCATGTCAGTAAGGTAAACTCACACCCCAAGAATTCTGAGCCCTTGGGGTGTTTTGCCGAACATTATTGTGGGAGGATGAATTGCTGACTACCACCAATGGCCCCACATCATCACTTGGAAGTTACTTGTGCTGGTAGGCACAATGGTTAGTTTTCCCCATATCTTTGTGAAGAGGGCTGTAATATATTATGGTTATTCACACACATATATTCTTGATATAGTATCCTATGGATTGATATAGGTGTAACATGTATAGGCTAGGAGGGCTTCAGGATTTCAACTCAGTGTATGGGCTTTTATGGCTGAGGTATAATACTTGACGTATGATACAGACTATATGAGAAGTGGTGGCTCCTAAAAAAAACTGGTAACTTTGTTTGGGTGGACATGGTGGTTTTGATGCATGAGTTACATGAGGTGTGTGCTTCGCCTAGGTGTCTGTAGGCAAGCCTTTTGGAGAGAGATGTTTTGGACGTGCGACATTGGGGCTATGCAGCAAACCATTGAGGAAGTAATAGTGGGGTACCCTTGATATTATTTATTATATTATATACTCTCGTATGCATTACATGGTGAGATTAGACATGGTGACGCTATAATCTTAGTATACTTGTATAGATGATGAGTTAGTTTCACTTATTGTTAACTCTGCTTTAGCAATCTTTCTTCACTTTTGCATGAGAGGAATCAGAGAGGATCCTACTGATTATACTGTTATACACACCCAATGTATATATACTATTTTTAGGTCACATGGAGCAGGTTGATGATCATGAAAGTATATACTAGCTTGGGGTTTCAGGAGCTGTTTGGGCATCTGATTTCTGTTGCTTTACTATTTTTTTGGTACTTGTTGTTTTCCCTTTTCAGTTGTAGTAGTTTTTCATTACATTACATAAGTGCACATGGGTTTTCTTTTATATTTATATTTTGAGATGGAGTTGGTTGGTGTATATCTTATATCTATTTTCCTATTTTTTTCTCTTAGTGGGTAATGCCTCCCATTGTGTGTTTTTTATACCCTCGGTGCTAGTCGCCAACCTAGGGGCAACTGGATGAGGGACTCAAGGGGTCATTATCTCCCTTATCAAATTTCCAGTCCAGGAGATGTACACTTTGTGGGTAGGGGGTCGTGACACAACATTAGAACAACTCTTATGGTCGATCTACTACTATAGAGTGTACTAACCTGTCTAATCGTGGATTGTGTGCTTCCATAACTCAATCGACCAAAATACACCGTGGAACCCATGGTCTTAATTTTATTCATGAATAAGAAGCCGGAAAATGCACAAGGGGCTCAAATCCATTATCTCTACTACACCTTCCTAGCAAAAAACTGACACCAATATACAATAACCCACAAAGGTAAACCCACCTATAATGGATCCCCACTCAAACATAAAAATTCCATGTCTTTTTGAGGTGTCAACTGGGAAACTATAACATATAGGTGTTAAAATCATTTTATAAACCATATCAGTTTTTTGATCAGTCATACACATTTTCAAAAACATAATACATTCTAAAAGTCAACAGAAACATCATATTTGTGTTAGAAGTGCCAAATTGGCCCTTAACATTATATAAGAAAATACACTTTCCAAAACATCATACAATCCTCCACAAAAAATTTAAAATTCCAAACCATCCCCTAAGTTCCAAACACGCCCCAAATTATTCACAATTTCCAAATGAGCCATTACCCTCTCCAAACTCACACCAAATTATGCTTCAAATCCAAACCAGATATTCCTTGGTAAACACATTAAAATCCCTTTTTAGGAACCTAAAAAAGAACCCAAACTCATTTAAAAGACAATAACCTATTATGAAACCAATATTTTCATAAAATCACAAATTTACAGCACCACCTTACATTGAGGAAACATCCAGGTGTGCACCTAGTGTAGGCATGGATGTACACACATCCCACAGAATAAAAAACCAAGAAACACTCAATAAACCATTTCCATAAAACAAAATTTCCCTTAAAATGATATCATACCACCCATAAGGTTTATTGAACTCTGATTCATCTTATCGAAACAAAAAAACCACTTCTAATCATTTTAATTCAAAAACAACACTATATCATTACATGAATTGTACATACCAGTCCTAAATTACAAAAAACCCAAACCATTAAAAAATAATGAATATTATGCTTTTCAAAAAATAAACCCCTAATTCCACTTTATACGAACGGTACAATTTAATATAAACACCATATATGCCAAAATTTGAGACGTTTCACTTGAATATCCTTGATACCCAATTATTTATAAATTTTACCAACATTAAAATACCAATAATCTAAAAATATATGTAATATTTTGGTGATAATACCATTTTATAATTTATTAGTAATATAAATGTGGTTATGGAATGATATAGAAAGGAAACTGTGGTAAACGCCTACCTTAAACTATGTGTGGATGGATCAAAACTTGATGTAGTGGGAGATCTAAGCACCATAAATGATCTACAGCCCTAACATCATGGAAAATGAACCAAAATAAAACCCTATGTATTAGTTTTAGTCCAAGATAATAAAACCACAATGAAAACCTAGAAGAGGATGTGAGGAAGATCAAGAGGTGAAAAAATTACCAATAAACCCTAAAAACCCACATTGGATCGAAGGGTAATAACCATGGTGGGAGGAGAATCCATGGAAGGGTACCTAGTAGTTCCCTTCATGAACCATTATAAACAAAGTGGGAGGGGTTAATTTTTTAGTTAAATGGGTATCTGGGATGATTATATATTTTAGGTTTTAAATGTTCTGGGAAACCCACATGTTTTGGTTCCACGGTTTTCCAAACTTCGCAATATTTGTGTGAAACTTTTTACAAATAGAGGAGAGGCTACATGCTTACATGGGACCTATCGCATGGTCATGAACATGCCGTGTGCTTAGTTCTATATTACTTTAACCACTGGAACGGTCGGGTTGCATGGTTACTATTAATCGTGTGGTAACATTGAGGCACCTGAAAGAACATATAGAAATGCCAAAAACTATGAATTTTGACCTGTACTCAATCTGAAACCTCAACCCAATGATCCCTGAATAACAAAAGGATAATATATTTATGTATCTAATCTTTGGGTGCAACATTGAAGAAGTGTTAATTATTTGGAAAAACTATTATCTCTCATAACAAATGAATATAGAAAATGAAGGTAGAGCATAGAGCACTCTCATAACAAATGAATTTGTTAAATATAAATGACAATTCATGTGTTATTTGTGATAAAAAAGTGTGTTGATAAATGATACACTATATACACCCACTCCTAAATTATTGATTTATTTTGGTGAAATGGTGGGTTAAAATATTTAGAGATGCCATATGAAAACCATGGGTGTAGATGTGAAATACATGAATTCCCCTCGCATCAGATGATATTTTTTTGGAATGATAAAACACTCCAAATAATTTTTGTTACATATGAATGATATATTGAAGTGAAATAGAAGAAAAATAGAATCCAAAATGAGAACAATCATCACTTATATATTTTTAGGATCATTGTTTTTTGTTTTGAGTATTTTGACACATGGCCAAATATTGTACATAAACCATTCGAAGGAATGTTCCGATGCAGAACCAAAATTGATAAAAACAGAATTTCAGTGAACCATCATGTAAGATAAAAAGGAAAAATTGGTTTTCTATATTGCATAATGCAGCATGTACATCATAAATGGATGAACATAACTATTATCATTTCATATCATGTATGAATTCAAAAACATGGGTCATGAATAAAAGATAATAATCAGATGTAGTTACAGAGATTTCATTAGAAGTATCAGATCAAAATGGGATATGGATCATTTAAAGTCGATGAAAATCATATATAACAAGAAATAAAAATCTAGTGACTGAAATCAGGTATGATAAATAGGCTATCATATTATTTTTTAATGGTGAATGTTTAATAATTATTGTCTTTTGAAATGAAACGTTTGGGAGAAAAGACATGTGATGTGAATAAGAATTAGTTGTTGTGGGAATCAATCATAATTTACCAAGTGTTATTCAATTATTTGAATCAAGTCATTTCATAAGGTTTTATAAGAAATAATGTGTACACATGGATAAAGACGGTGTAGTTTCTTGGAAGTAAAATAATATGAAATAGAATATCTACCATGGGACTATAGAAGAAGATATGGTCATTCATTCCAATGAATATGGAAAATTGATACGTCATAAACATCTTGGTAATATGAGCCAATAATAGTTGGAAGATATGGTTAATTATAATGATTCTTGAGACCTCCCTTGATTATCATGTGATCATTATCGTAAATGTGGTGCTTGTTGAATAGGTAAGATCGTTCAAACAATATATAATGAAAATTATAAATGGTCCAAAAATAACTTTATTTGGTGTATATTCATGTGTTTAGTCGAATTTCACCAAGTGGAATTTATGGAATGTAATATTATGATTTCTTCATTGATTAAATATTCCGAATTTCATGGATTTATGTAATCAATCACACATATAAGGTGCTAAGTTGCATAAAATCTTATCTAATTGATTTTAAGAAGATGATGGATCAAACAATCCAAAAGATCAGAATAGATAATGGAATAGAGTTCCCAAATTTACCAGTGAATGATTATCTGAGGAAACATGGGATAAGGTACTATTCATTAGGATTAATAACCCCCTAGTATAATGGATTAGTTTATATCAGAAATTTTATTACCAATAACATGTCTAAAACAATGTTATTTTATAATGACAATCAAAACTAATTTTTGGAATGAAGTAGTGATGAAATTAGTATATGATACATATAGAGTGTTACTCTATTTTAATGAATATAATACTCTATATGAGATATTGTAAGGAATGAATCCATCATTAAAGAAATTTCTAGCCTTTGTAAGAAAGTGTTTCATTATCAATAAAAAGAGAAATATGGAGTTTTAATCACATAGAGATGAAGGTATATTTAGTTACTACTCTACAAAAGGAAAAACATATAAATGCTCCTATAATATTATAGAAAATTTATTGGAATGAAATTTTGTATCTATAGTTGAAAATGTGTTGAATATTCAGAAAAAACATGATCAGACTCTGGAGGATAGTGGTGAGGAGAACAGAAAATATTGGGTTGTTCTAGTTTCACATGATGATTCAAAAGAAGATTCAGATAGTGAAAAGGTTGAGAATAATTTCATATCTACACAAAGAATGAAGATATGAACCAAAATTTATAAACATGACATAATCAGTGATCAGGAAGCACCAGTTAAATCCTAGAGAATGAAGAATTTACATAAACTGTCATATATATAATATGTATAGCCTAAATATTTTGATGAAGCGATTGGAGATGACAATTTGGTTTAGTCTATAAATTAATTTATTGACCAAATTGAGAAGAACTAGACAAGGGAGATTATTTTAGAGCCATGAAATTAGAATGTAATTGTGAATAAATGGGTGTTTTACAATAATATAAACAACGGGAGTATATTTATTCCAAACAAGGCATGAATTATGTTTGAAAGGGTTCTCTTAGAATGATGGTATCATTATTGATGAATCAAATTCAATTATTCCAAGGATATAGAAAAATACATATATCTTGTAAATAGTAGTGAAATTAAATTTCAATGTTTTCTATGTTGATATCATGTAACCGTTATTTATAGATATTTTGGAAGAAGAAGTTAATAATGATATTCGAGATTATTTTCTCATTCATGAATATGAGAAAATAGTTTTTTTATAAATGAAATTTATATTCAGATGTGCGCACCAACATCATGGTATTCCAGAATAAAGTAGTTTTTGACGATTCTTGATTTTCATTGTAGTGGAGTTGATTACAATATATATGAAAAAATTTATATTAACCAAAAGATGATGGTGTTGTTTTTGTATATCGATGAAATAATATTATGTGTATCTGATCAAGTATAGTGGTTTTTTAAAAAATACTAAAAATTGATTTTGAAATGCCAATGATTGGTGAACTAACATTTTTCATTGGTTTACAGGTAACACAATGAAATAATTGCATATTAATTTCTCAATATGGATATATCATTGGTGTTTTGAGATGATTTGTTCGGAATAGTTCCATGGACATGAAGTCTCTAGTCTCTACCTAGATGAAACAATGACTATATGATGAATGTGATTTGTTTGATGTTATAGAATATAGGAAAATAATAGGTAGTCTACAGTAGCTGAGAGTGGAAGGACCTGATATTAATATTTTCATCTTTCAAAGAAGTAGGGTTCCAAAGCAACCCCAAAGAAAGCCTCCTTATAGAAATGAATGGAATAAATCAGTATATCAAGGGAATGGCGCATTTCGGTTTGATCTATAATGAAAAATAACATATAGAGTTATTTGGATATATAGATACAGATCGGTCTAGATCATCGTATGAATGGAAATAAATTTCAGGGGGTTCATTCTATCTTGGTGTATCGTGTATTTCATGGAATAGTATGGAAGAATATTTCATTTCATTGAGCACCACATAAGAGGAATATATTTGGGAAACTATTGTTTTCATATAGCTATTTTGGATAAATAAGCATCATTATAATATGGAAAATGATGTCAAATATTTTATCATAATCTATTATGATAATTTATGTGCATGAAATCATCGAAAAAATACATTCCATCACTCAACAAAAAAAATTAATAATTTTTCACTTTATAAAGGAGAAGGTAAGATAGGGCTTGTGAATATGGAAAATGTGTCTAAATACCTATGCGTTTCTTACATTCTTACAAAGGCCTTTGCCAAAGATGAATTCGATCTCCATCAACATGCTTTTAGAGTTCAGATAACTCAGTGCACATGAAAAATTGTAGATGTGGGACCCCCTCTCCCTAATTCTTGAAGACATTTTCATTACTGTGATAATATTTTTTCTTTATCTTATTGTAGACCATAATGGAGTGACTATTGGGTTCATATACTAAGGGGTGAAAAATTGGATATAAATTGGGGGAAACAGTCTTAGTCATGATAGGGGGAAAGCTAATAGATTGGGGGAGCTATGATGTTGGAGTTCAAAATCGAATGATGCTAAAGGAGTTTAATACCAGATTATATATCATGATATATGGATGGCGATAAATTTATTTGAGTTGTTTTGGAATGAAGTGATTCATTGATGAATATGGAGTAGAATATTAATTTCTCTCACTGTTCATAGATCATGTTGGCTTAGAGTATGTCTTAAGTAAATAATTGATTACTATATGATTTAAAATAATTGGATGATAGCTTAATAATGAAGAAGAATTAATGATGTATCAAAATGAGAAGGGTTTTTAAAAAGCTCAATAGGGGAGATTGAATTGAAAAAATCCCATATGGTAACATGAAAACATTTTTCAGCTGGTTGTGCTTTTGAAAAAGATGGTTTACAAGGTATGTTTTGTATTCTATAGAGATTGTTGACACATTGTATTGACGAATCCCCATGAAAAATAAATTTCTTCCCTGGAAGTGGTAAATAAAATTTCATATATAATGTGATTATGTTTCCTAGTGATTCCTGATCCAAAGATGTTCTTATGGTAAATGTCACGATTAGGACGAGCATCACAAACAACTAGTTTTCATAGAGCATTGTGAGAAATGGAGCATTATAGTGGAAATATGGGTGAATCATATAATCATGATATCATGGGTGGACGCTTCTATAAGTTGTATAAATGCATATAAATTGTCTTATATTCCAATTATAAATGTAGAATGAAAAAATAATGATCATAAGACTCTAGAATCTTGACATTTGTTTGTGATGGTTGATAATATGAATATGTTTGGAAAGACTATAATAGCTAACTGAATGTCTTTATAATTTTGAATGTAAGGGAGCTCAAAAAATTTATAAATATTCATTTAAATGTATTGTTATTCAAGAATTCTATTTTTTCTTCATAAAATTATGGTTCATTGTTAATGAAATTTGATATTAATGAAAGAAAGGTGCTTCCCAAATGCTATCTAAGCATCACCAAATGAAGGTTTTTTCTAAGGATAATTTAGACTCATGAAAGAAGGAGCTTCACCAAGCCTTTGAGTAGAATGAATGTATTTTAAAATGGATTTCCAAGTGAACAATGGAAGCGTGGTATTCATAAATTGTATTAAAGTGGATCATCATGAGAGTATCCGTCAACTATTGTGGATGTGTTCATTAGTGATAATGATGGGACCTAAAAATCCATATACTCAGAGAAGATCCATTCTAAAAGTAGTGATAAAAGGAGTTTTATAAATGTGACCCTTTTTTATCGACGTTATATAGAGAAGGATATATAGGGATTGACCCATGGGAATGTAGTGAGGTAATCCATAACCTTGTAATGAATATTATCCTTGGAATTGATGTGATCTATCCTTAACATTTTATTTTTGTTGAGGGACTTCATCAATATGGTACATCAACATATGATCATCATTTAATCCATGTACATATCCAATTGAGGGTCAACCATGTAAAATAAAATTTGAATGTCCATGATTTCATTTCTATTCATACATTACTATTGGATATGGTGAGAATGAATCTTTTTAAAAAAAATTATATTCTAAGAAGAAGAAGTTATAATATTTTATACACTAATTCAACCCCACCTAAATTTGGGAAAAATATTGGGGCAAACAAAGGCACGATGAATGATAAGGATTTATTGTATAAATTTTATTTTTGACATAGAAATTAAATATTAACAAGTTGTTTATTTAATGCATTTTATATAAATAAAATTAATTAATTCAATGATAATGTTCATGATAATAATAAATATTTAATTTTATTTCTAATTTTATCTCTTTCATGAGGTTTTTATTAATATATTACCAAAATTGTAAGGGTTAATCATCTTAGTATTATTTTATTGACTAATTATTCATGTTATGTGTTGATAATTCATTATATGATACATATACTCAACCATTCATAAAATATATCATTAATAAATTAAAATTAATTTTTAAATGATAGTTTACATATTATTTTTTAAAATGGGTTGTGATTCTAAAGATACCAAATGTGTAATATTTTATAATATCATTTAATTTTGGCATTCCCTGCAAAATATCCCTTTACAAAGATTATAAAAGTGTTAATTTGTTAACACACATATATTTTCTCATGTTATTTATCATTGTCCTTTCATGTGTTCCAGTCAGTATTATCTCTTATTTAAATAATATAATTGACAAATTTTATTAATTAAAGAATTTTTTTTCATTTTTAGTTTATAAATGTTTTTGTTGGGTTTTATGAATTCAAAATGATTACTCAGTGATCTTATATACACTATGATTACTAACAAATTTAAATTCCCAAAAATCTATGTCATATATTTTAATTTTTTATAAATAAATTAGTGTAATGCATTCAATATTAATATTTTTTTGACTTTCTTCACTATGGAGTAAAAAATAATAATTATTTTATCAAAATAAAATGAATTAAATTTCCCTGAATAATGGATATTAATTAAATTGATGATTTATTTAAAACATCCAATCAAATTTTTCAAAAAATAATATTTCTCAATATTCTAGAACTTTTTAGTTTTTCTATATCGAAAAAAATCAATATTTCCCTAATTTTTATTGAAAAATGAAAGTAAACATTGAAATTTATTTTTCAACTATGTCAGCATAATTAATATTTTCTTATTCTCTACTAGGGTTATTTAATTAACCTACCAGACACTTCACTTCATTGAATATCTTATGTTTAAGAAATTTTATGAACTGTTTTTATGGAATCCATTAATTTAATTAGTTAACTCGTCTATGCGAAAATTAATTACATTTTTATAATAACAACCCATTACTTTATCGATAATCGTTATGTTTCTGTTGTGACTTAAACATTGTGAAATTCATTTTATTTTCATGGGTTATTCTATTATAAAATCATGTTAATTTTTATCATGTTGTAAAACTATATTATATTCTATTATTCGATTATTGGTGAGACTAGAATTATATTTCACAATAAATAAATAGTTAAATAATGACATAGCATGATTAAATATGAACTTTAATGGATAATATTTATATTCTAGTAAGGGACACTATCAACTATTTTAATCTTGGCAGTTATCCGTGTCTTATTAAATTATGGGAATGGGGAGTAAACTAAATAAATTGTGAGGCTCTTATCACATTGAATGTCCTTGGAGTACTCCTTGACTAAGGAAATTTTATATTATACTTATGCCACTTCCAAAAATAAATTTATTATTATTATGTAATAATATAATGAAAAAAAATTGTTTATTGTTGATCCATCAAACATATGACATATTTTTTTTCATGGCATATAAATATGCCATCAATAACTCATAATCAAATTTGAATGATTTGGTATTAATTTACCACGTTATTATTATTTTTAGACACCCTAATGATAATATTATTCCTACATACAATCAATGATTAATATATCTCATGTCTATCATTATATAGTATCTATGATAACCCTTATGATTCAATTTCATCTTGTTAAGAAGAAATATTTTATGTATGTTTTCTAAAATATTGAATAATGTGTGGAAAAGTATTTAGTAGGTCATTAATTAATATTATGCAATAAGGGAAAATAGTTTAAAATGGAAAATACCCTTTTTATTAGAATGACATGTGTATTATTGAGAAATGGGATTTTCCAATCACTCTATCAATATAATAATAATGATTTATAGGTTTAAATGTGAATAAATGTTGGTTATTAATATTATATTCATATATGAATAATGTATTCTCCCTTCCATTTCACTGTTCTCATTTACTGAAATAGGTATTTTTTCTACAAATTATTTCAGGTGAATTGGTTTTTTGAGGTCTTTGTTGGTAGTTGAGAGGCGATTAAGTGTAATTAAACTTTAGAATGTCTTTATATGTGGAATATTTGTCACGACCCATCCCCGGGGCTCGTGTTGTGACTACCCCAAGCCCGTCTTCCATAGGCCAGGGGCTGGCGACTAGCACCATGGCGTAATTCCCAGTAAAAAGGGAAGGCATTGCCTTTGTAAAGTAAACAAACACCATAGAGCAAGAAAATAGAAGTAAACACTAAGTAAAAACTAGGTACAACAGTAAGTGCGGAAAAGTGAGTGGGCCAGAATACAAACCCAAACTGAATGTAAATTACAACTGAAAAAGGGAAAACATCAACTGAAAAGTAAATCCACAGCCTCGAGCCGTTCATTGGAAGTCCCACCTAAAGGGTGGGTACATATAGCCTCTACAGCTCCTCGGGTCCAGCCGTCCGCTCCGAGTAAGTCCCGCCCAGTGGTCTACCTCCAGGTAGCATCCTACTCCGTAAGCCTCAACACACAATCAGCATTGTCCGTCATCTGCAACCAACATAATGTAGTGCGGGCATAGCCCATGCAGGGGTGAGTATAAGCAACTCAGTAGGGACCTCGAGACCCCCGAAGGCCTCCCAGAATCCACAAAGGTTAATCCACAAAGGTATAATACAATCACGAAGTAACGCCCAACACTAGTTAGGTATATTCCCATACATATACCTAAGTCACCAATTCTCGTTTGTCTCCAACATCCGAGATCAAGTACAACCCAGTCCACATAGGAAATCACAACCCAGTCCACACATGAAAGAAAAACGTAATCCACACAAGATAGCACTACACAATCCACATAGGAATGAAATACAAGATTCTGCTCACATAGGTATACTTCTTCGTATGATGATAGAGTTGATCAGATGTAGCCACTGATTCATCTAAGCCGTCGGACCCACACAGGATCGATAGGTTCTAACCCCTGCAATGACCCACAAAGGATCGATAGTTACTAACCCCCACATTGACCCACAAAGGATCAATAGGTACTAACCCCTGCAATGACCCACAAAGGATCGATAGGTACTAACCCCCGTAATGACCCACATCGGATCGGACCCACATAGGATCTGTAGGCGCTGTCCCACACAAGACCGCTGAGATCCGACCCACACATGATCTGACCCACACATGATCGGTAGCACTGATCCACGTAGGATCGCTGAATGTTGTAGTCGTCGTCGTCGAATCGACGGAGGATTTCTGTACAGTCTTCATCGTTGTCGCAGTCGCATCCAGCTCTAGGGTTCCCGCACACAGCAAGCTCGTTCGGGATGGTCCGCTCCACGAGCCAAGGGGATGATACATCAACTGACACATAGCCCAGAGTTGATGTATCCAAAAGTTCTATATCATCAAAAGGAACTCAATGCGACAGACGGCGCATCGATCGGACGCACGGTCTGAGAGTTATTGGCTTTTTCGTTCCAGGGGCCCGGTTGGTTTTTAAGTTAAAACCAACCTGACCTTAATCCAACTACATCCAAACATCGAGTGGAGTAAGAAAAAAGGTCTGTCTCACTTAGAGGAATCCATCAAAGTCGATAGCTCGTCAATCGGACGTCCGAAGCTCAAGTTATAAGCGTTTCTGATCTGAGGGCCAGGTTGGTTTCGGGTACGAACCAACCCGGCCAAACCCAAAGTACTCTGAAACCTTCAGCTTAATATACCAAAATGACTGTCTTGATCCAAGGAACACATTTCAGTTGACGGTGCGCCAATCAGAGGTCCGCAACCCACGTTATGGGAAAAACACCGTGAGAGGTCCGGAAGTGGGGGTTTCGGGCCCGGTCCAACCCAACCCGGTACCCCCTGGGTCGGCCCGAACCGGGGTGACCCGATTCGGTTCCGGGTCCAGCCCACATGGGCGTGTCCCGGCCCGGCTGGTGGGGCCCGACCTGGTCGGGTGGCGTGGCCCGGCGCGCTGGCGCTAGCCGGGGGGCCTGGCAGCCAAGCGGCTGGGCCGTTACGGTCGAGCGAAGAGGGGGGGGGGGGCTGCCCCCCGCGTTGTGAACCCGCGGCCCCCATGTGGGTGGCCGCACCTGCTGGCCGACCAGGGGTTACGAACCCCCGGTTTTCCCCCTGACCGGACGGCCCGCACCGGCCGTCCGGCTGCTGCTGCCATGAGACCGGCGCTGGCCGGTCCCCCTACTCCGACACCGGCAGCCTGGAACCGGCCGCCGGTCTCCCAACTCCACTGTGGCCTAAGTCTCAGCCCTGGTCCGCCCGGCGCGGCGCCACGCCCCTATGCCGCGGCCCTGCTTCGGCCGCGATGCTTTTGTGGTTATCCGGTGTGGCGCGACGGAGATGCATCTTTGTTTCGTCTTCAACGGCGCGGCGCGACGGCGCCGCTTCTCCCCCTTAATTTAATATTTCTGTGCGGTGCTTCAGCACCGAGTTTCCTCGTTCGTGCCGCAAAAAATATCAAACAACCAAAAGGTAGAGGAGGGTCGGCCATGTTCATGCGGTCTGACCTCCTCCCGTTATTCCGATAACTGGCGGCTCAATTTGAAATGATGAAAGGAGACGGAAGAATTTGCGAACAACAATTAAAAATAAATCCCTACCTCTTCAAATTCTATGAGCGAGGATTCGTCGCAGAATTAACCGTCGCGGAAGAAGGCGTCGCGGAAGGAGGATCGTCGCGTCACGGAGGATGGATTCGTCGGCGTCGCGTCGTCGATCTACGAGGATATGGCATTCTTGTCAACCTTCATTGGAGGTTGGCGTTCTTCGTCGAGGAGGAAGAAATTCACAGCTTGAGAGAATTCTCCCACAATCCCTCTTGCACAACCAACCCCTAATAAAATAATATTTGTCTTATTTTATTAACGCACAACCCAACGTCTTTGAAATTCAAAAACGAAACAATCAGTTAAAAGAATTGATTGCAACGTTTTAACCGCCCAAATTAATTGAGGCATTTATTATATAGAATAAACGCAAGGGATGACTTCATTAAAAAGGGGGGTGCAGGTGTGTTACCTAATTAAAGGAGGGGTTTAGGAAGAAACGGAACAGTAGGGCTCATGTGGGCCCCACCTCACAAATATCCTACCAAGTAGGTAGGATATTGTGGGTCCCACATCATCCACTTAACATAGGTTAAGCAAAATAAAATAAAAATCGGTTGCACCACTTTTTTTTATTCCTTAACTTAACCCCAAAAATTAAAAACATCACCCAAGGAAACGCAACTCTAGAAAAGGTGTTTCTAAAAAATTATCGGCGCTGAAATTCCATCGGTGCCCTCATAATTTGATTACGAGCATCAGTTCAAAATGTTAGAAAAACCCGCTCGTTCGTTCACTGAACGTACCCGAGATAAACTTCGGAAAAAAGATTCCGGGCACCCCGGGCCTCAGAATCAGGTGCCGTCAGAAACTACGTTCCTGTAAAATTCGCCAGAAAATTAAGAAAAAAATTCCTTGAATTTTACGGGCCTTTACATCACTCCCACCATAGGGATTTATGTCCCCATAAATATACATCATAAACTAGGGAAACAAATGTGGGTACTGAGCACGCATTTGAGCCTCTCGCTCACAAGTGCTCTCTTGGAGGTTCCTGTGCTTCCATCTGATGCGCACTAGAGGAATCAACCGTCCACGTAGGACCCTATCCTGTCGATCCTCAATCTCTACTGGTACCTCCGCAAATGCCTCCCCATCATCAATGTCCAGCTCCCCATGTTCAATGATATGTGTCGGGTCGTGCACGTATCTCCTCAGATGAGATACGTGGAAGATTTCGTGCACCCGATGCAACTGAGGTGGTAGAGCCAGGCGATAAGCCACCTCTTCAGTCATACTGAGGACCTGGAAGGGTCCAATGAAATGCGGAGATAACTTTCCACCTTGGCGAATTCTCCGTAATCCACGTCGAGGTGAGACCCGCAAGAAGACGTGGTCACCATCTTCGTACTCCAGTGGTCTCCGCCTCCTGTCAGCATAAGACATCTGCCGGCTCTGAGCTGTCCTCATCCGCTCCTGGATGACCTGGACCTTCTCTATTGTGGCCTGGGCCATCTCCGGTCCCACAAGTGCTGACTCCCCAGGGTCTGTCCAGCACATAGGTGATCTGCAAGGTCGTCCTTACAACGCCTCGTATGGTTCCATCCCGATGGTGGAGTGGTATCTGTTGTTGTACTTGATCTCCACCAAGGGTAAGTGGTCCTCCCACCTACGACCAAAGTCAAGGACACATGCACGAAGCATTTCCTCGAGAGTCTGAATGGTCCTCTCCGTCTGACCATCTATCTGAGGGTGAATAGTGGTGCTCAGAGGTAGCTGCATCCCGAACGCCTCCTGCAACCCCTTCCAAAGCCGGGAAGTAAAGCGAGCATCTCGATCGGAGACGATAGATGATGACACACCATGAAGTCGTACAATCTCCTAGAAGTAGAGATGTCCCAAACTCTCTACAGAGCCCAGATCTCTGATGGGTAAGAAGTGAGCCGACTTGGTGAGTCGGTCGACAATCACCCAATGAAGTCATGACCTCTGGAAGTGCGTGGAATTCCAGTAACGAAGTCAATAGATATCCCGTCCCACTTCCACCTTGAGACCACTAAGGGTTGTACCAAGCCTGCTGGTACCTTGTGCTCTGTCTTCACCTTCTGGCAGGTGAGGCATCGAGAAACAAACTCCGCCACAGCCTTCTTCATGTCTGGCCACTAGTACTATTTCCTGAGATCCTGGTACATCATCGCCACTCTAGGATGTACCCTCAAAGGGGAAATGTGAAACTCTCTCATCACCTCCTCTTGTAAAGCAACTGGTACCATGGTAAGTCCTCTGAAAAGAACGTTGTGCTCTCCCCCTAAAGAGAAACCATCAGGTGCCTGTCCTGAGGATAACTGCGCACGTTGCGTCTCACAGTCGGCGTCCCCACGCTGTGCCTCTCTGACCCACTTCAGCAGTGGAGATGTGACTATGAGTGACTGAAGGAAGGCTGTTCCATATCTATCTAGGATGGATATCTACAAAGAGGCTAGCTGCTCTGTCGCCTCCCCAAGTAGCTGAATGTCTGTCCTCCTACTGAGAGCATCGGCTACAACGTTCCCCTTTCCAGGAGTATAGAACATCTCAAATTCATAGTCTAGGAGTAACTCGAGCCATCGCCGTAGTCTCAAGTTCAGGTCCTTCTCCGAGAATATTTACCTGAGACTCTGATGGTCAGAATAGACTGTAAAGTGCTTGGCCATCAGATAGTGTCGCAATGTCTTCAGTGCGAAGACCACTGATGCTAACTCCAGGTCATGGGTAACGTAGTTCTGCTCATGTGGCCTCAACTGATGTGATCCATAAGCGATCACTGCCCGCTCCTGCATCAGGACACATTCGAGTCTGGTCCCTGATGCATCGCAGTAAACCACGTACCCACCTCCCTCCTCTGGAAGCCTCAAGATAGGTGTGCTGGTCAATCTCTATCTCAACTCCTGGAAGCTCTGCTGACATCTGTCTGACCACACAAAGTGTTTCCCCTTCTTCTTCAAAGCTGATCGTGGCGCCACAACTCTGGAGAAGTCTGGCACAAATCTCTGATAGTATCCACCTAGTCCCAAGAAACTCCTTACCTCTGTCACGCTCCTGGGTGGCTCCCAAGGTAGCACTGCCTCGATCTTTTCAGGATCCACCACAACTCCCACCTCAGAGATGACGTGTCTCAAGAAGTGGACCTCTCATATCCATAACTGTCACTTAGAGAGATTTCTATAAAGATGGTGTTGTCATAGTGTCTCTAGTATAACCCACAAGTGGTAGTCGTGCTCCTCCTCAGTGGTCGAGAATATCAAAATGTCGTCAATGAAGACCACAAAAAATCGATTGAGGTATGGATGAAATATCTTGTTCAGGAGACCCATGAACACTGCTGGAGTGTTGGTTACTCTGAAAGATATATCCAAGAACTCATAGTGGCCATACCGACATCTGAAGGCCATCTTCTGCATTTCCTCGTCCCGAACTCTGAGCAGATGATAGCCTGATCTAAGGTCTATCTTCGAGAACCACCGCACTCTCTTGAGTTGATTGAAGAGGTCATCAATCCTCGGTAGCGGATACTTGTTCCTCACTATCACCCAGTTCAGGCGATGATAGTTGACACAACGTCGCATGCTCCCGTCCGCCTTCTTGGAAAACAATATCAGGGAAGCCCAGGGAGAAACACTGGGTCGGAAGAATCCCTTGCCTTGCAAGTCCTCCAACTGTTCTCGTAGCTCTCGAAGCTCTGTGGGGGCCATCCAATATGCTGGAGTGGATATCAGGGTTGTCCCATGGTACACATCTATATAAAATTCTACCTTTCTGTGAGGAGGTAGTCCTGTAACATCATCGGGAAAAACGTCTACATTCTGATCCACCACTGCAGGTAAGCTCGGACTCTGCACGTCAACTGCTCCAAGGATGAGGCTAGCCAACTGATGAGTGATGGGTTGTCCTCTCCTCTGAGTGAGTCCATCCGGCGCTGAAAAAGCTCCCTTCTTGCCGGTGAAGTTGAACCTGCTCCCATCGGTGCGTACACATCTCACCTTGCTCCTAATACAGTCAATCTGAGCATGGACTGTATATAACCAATCCATGCCCAAGATGACATCGTAAGGCCTCGACGCCCCTAAAAGAAGATCTTGGTCGAAGATCTAGCCTCCTAGAGTAAGCTCACACTGTCAGAACCAGTGTGTAGTCGTCGAGTCTGCTCTCGTAGGAGTCTCTAGCCGTAAGGATCGAGCCAACGGCTCCGTCGGAATCTCTGAGCTCTGAAAAAGGGCAGTGGCTATGAAAGAATTACTCGCTCATGTGTCTATAAGAACTACAGAAAAGTTGGAATAGACACAGATAGTACCTCGAATCATCTTGGCACACCATGGTCATAGTCCTCCGCTGCCAAAAGTTGTGCTTGTCTCTGCCCGCCAGCTCCCATTGGTCGGGGTGGACCTCCTAGTGATGGTGGTGGTAGAGCCTGAAAGCATCACCCACCACCTGCTGCTCAGACAACTCCTCTTCCTCATCCGCCTTCTCCCTGTGGACCGCCAAAGTCGACCCTCTGCCTCTGCCTGGGTGGTCCCTCAACTTTCTGCTGCTCCTCTGTACGACAGGTCGAGAAGTCACGAGCCATGTGTCCCTGCCCGCCACATGCGTAGCACTTTCTGCCTCTCGAAAGACTGGCTCTGCCCTGAGTGCCCCACACCTCGGATCCAGTGTCCTAAGGTCGTCTGCCTGAGGGTCTGGTCTGCCTGGACCCATGAGTCATCCGTCGACTGCCTGCTGCAGAAGACTATGCTACATGCCACCCTGCGGTAGGTCTCGCTGCTGATGTAGGCTCAGCAAGGAAACTCTCGATGAGAAGGGCCCGCTCCAGTACCCCTGTTTATGTCGGAATTGTGAGGGAGATCAGCGACGCCCTAATATCATGCCTCAATCCCTGCTCAATGGTCTGGGGCCGAAAGAATGGGTCATGTACCATGTCCGTCAAGTAGCGCGAGAGATCTGTAAATCTCACCGACTACTGGGCGACCGTCAAGCTGCCATTCCGCAGTTGTAGAAGCTCCTGGATGTGCACCGCACGGAGGGTGGCTGGGACGAACTCCGATAGGAAGAGGCTCTCAAAGTCCACCTAGAGGAGAGATGCCTCGTTGTGCACTTGGAGCATCATGCTCCACCATCTGCCTACTGCTGCGTGTAGGAGGCTCACTGCAAGGATCACCATGATGTCTGCTAGTGTCCTCACTAACCTGAAAACTCATACAACTGCCTCCAGCCAATCATCGGCTGCCTGAGGGTTCGTCTCCCCACGAAACCTGGGAGGTCACTAATGCTTGAACTCGTACAGTGCACTAAGGCGACGTGCATCGTCAGTGGCTGGGGCTGGTAGCATCGGTGGATCGATGGGTAGAGGTACCGCCAGTGCCTCTGCTGTCATAGGGCCCTATACCGAGGCCTCATCGCTCGGTGGGCTGTCGTCACACACAATGCTCGGAACACTAGCCGACTTCCGTTGTGGGGCTATCCTTAAAAGAAACAAGTGCGCCACGGTCCGAACAATATACCTGGTGAGCTGACACAAAGTGATCACAAAGAAAACTTGAAACACACATGCAATCAATGTTTTAGTGCATTAAGTCAGAAATTAGAAGTCAGGGTCCTAGTGTATAGATACGTCGGCCATCGCACCAACACTAGACTCCCTAGACTTATAACCACACTCAATACTCTTAACATTGTTGCTTCACATAGAAAAAGATCAGAGTCCTGAGTTCTGCGGTAGAACTGAACTCCTCTGATACCAATTTTTCATGACCCATTCTCGGGGCCCGTGTCGTGACTACCCCAAGCCCGCCTTCCATAGGCCAGGGGCTATTGACTAGCACCAAGGTGTAATTCTCGGTAAAAAGGGAAGGCATTGCCTTTGTAATGTAAACAAACGACACAGAGAAAGCAATCAGAAGTAAACACTATGTAAAAACTAGGTACAATAGTAAGTGCGGAAAAGTAAGTGGGCCAGTATACAAACTCAAACTGTAAGTAAAGTACAACTGAAAAAGAGAAAAAACAACTGAAAAGTAAAGCTGCAGCCTCAATCCATCCACTGGAAGTCCCACCTGAAAGGTGGGTACAGATACCCTCCACAACTCCTCGGGTCCAACCGTCCGCTCCGAGTACGTCCTGCCCAGTGGTCTACCTCCAGGTACCGTCCTCCTCCACAAGCCTCAACCCACGATCAGCGATGTCCGTCGTCTAAAACCAACACAACGTAGTGCGTGCATAGCCTGTGCAGGGGTGAGTATAAGCTACTCAGTAGGGACCCCGAGACTCACGAAGCCCTCCTAGAATCCACAAAGTATAATCCACAAAGAGAAGATACAATCACGAAGTAACACCCGACACTACTTAGGTATATGCCCATACATATACCTAAGTAACCAATTCTTATTCGGCTCCACCATCTGAGCTCAAGTACAACCCAGTCCACATAGGAAATCACAACCCCTTCCATACAGGAAATCAATACGTAATTCACACAGGATAGCACAACACAATCCGCATTGGAAAGAAAAACACGATTCATCTCACACAGGTATACTTCTCCATATGATGATAGAGATGATCAGATGTAGCCACTGATTCATCTATGTAACACCCCAAGTTTCTACAGTACGCTTCTCTTTGAATAATGTGATAGCGTGTGTTGTACGCAACATCGAGTTCTAACACACCACAACCAATCAAACTAGCCATTATGAATAATAATACCTACTTTTTGAAATTATATAGATTTTATATTTCAAGATGGACTTCATTTTTGGATTCAGAATATCTAAATTAACCTAAGTTGAATTTTTGGTATTTTTCTGAGAACTTCCAATTTTTATAAATAGTAAAAAATACTTAAAAACAACTTTTATAATCAAAAAAATTTATAGTGATAACTTATTTTATTTATTGGTTTTAAAGTATAATTAGAATACATTTTTACCATTTTATCCAATGGTGTTCATTAGAATTAATTTCACTTTGAAATTGGACATAAACAATTCTTAATCTTTTGATATATATTGTTTCTTAAAAACACGCTATTTGTTGTAACAGCGGGAACTAATTATAAAATTAATTAATGCAACTTATATTTTTGGAATTTTGTAAAATAGAAATCATTTTTGAATTCGGAATATCAATTATATCTTAGTGTGAAATTTTAGCATTATTCAGAAAAACTTCAATTTTTGATGAATAGTGAAACCACTAAGTGGTAGTTAAAAAACTGAATTTTTCATAAAAAATAATTTTACCGCATCTGTGAATGGAATTTAGAAAATCCGAGAGACACTGTTAATATCAAGTAGTAAAATATGGTTCAATGAGATGAAAATAATTTTCTGTGAATAGTAACTTTTTACTTTTATTTACCACGGTTAAAAGTAAATAGGGTAATTAAGGGTAAAAATGATATTAATATTACCCTAACACATATACTAATTCTATTTGACAAGTGTATATCAAGAAAAAACAACCTTAGGAATGAAATATTATCATTTAAGTCCACTTGGATTAGATTAGGACATTTATTATTATTTAATTCAAAGAAGTGTTAAAAGAGTTAAAATCAAAGTTTATTTATCAAAAAAAATTAATATAGGGTTATGAATAAGATAAATTCGATTGTAAATATTAATTAGAAAGATAACAAGATTTCCTCCATAATTATAGTTTATTTATAATTTTTAGGCATTAAATAATTTAATTTATTAATGACACAATGATGATGCAGTAATTACCATAATAGTGATAAATTAAAATAATTTATATTATAAATATCCAAATAAATATAATTTGAGACTTTTAATTAATTACACTAATTTTATAGGATAATATGACATTTTAGGAATGATTTAATTAACTTTTTTAGAAGTAATAATTCTGTTAGGATTTTTACAAAAATCAATTATTGAATAGTGTCAAAATTGACATAAAAGAGTTTTTAAAACAAATATTATATTATTAATTGATATTGAATTCCTAAAAATATAAGGTTTGTCCAAGAGACTTATATCATGATATTTTTATCCATAATGGACCACTTGGTTGGTCGCTTGGATGTATATAGTATGTTTATTAACCATATAATATAAAAATACGAAGAGACATTGTAAAAGTGAAACTAATTAACTAAGAGTTAACACATAAAGATAAGGGTAATATTGTAACCCAAACCTATCTAAATTCTATTTTTTGAGTGCGTTGCGACCCATCCCCACCATTACCTTTAAATAATCCACTTTGGAGCCATTATAAACTGAATATGAATTTATTATAAAATAATATTTCTAGCTTTTCCAAAGGTACCCCTCACCCCCTCTTATAAAAGGGCACTCTCCCTTCTCATTAATTCACACCTTCAAAGGCTTTTGGTTCAGCCAACCCCTGCCCAAATACTCTCTCAACGTCCCTCAATTCATCCTAGAGTCCTTAATTTAGTCAGAAAGCCATCCTAAGGGTCCCTTTTGATCAAATCAAAAGGAAAACCCCGAAGAAGAGGCAATGATTTCACCACCCTTTTTCAAGTTCCTTTCTTCTTCCACTTCTTCTTTCTTTTTTATTACCATTATAAAATAATAACTCCAGTATATTATATATACTTTGATATTATTATAAACATGGTACAACCATATTTCAGTATTGTATCCATCCCTTGATTGACATGTCACCATACGTGCGTATGTACGGCTTACCGTCTCCATGTCATAGTGTAATTGTTATTCAAAACATTATTATTTGGATGGGTATAATAATGACGTGTAATTCATGTAAATAATAAATATTACATGATAATGATTCTGTATATATGATATACCATCCAATTAAATATTATTTTAATATCAAAATAATGATATTGTCACTCGTGCGTACGTATGGACTACCGTCTCCACGAACGCGATGAGATTCATTCTCCATCGTATCCATTCAAGAATAATTCTCATTTAATGATTACAAATAATGTTTAAATATTTGACATCATTCTGTATATGAATAATATACATCCCATTAGTAACAAATATGGCTCAAATAACAAATAATATAAAGGAAAATGAACCTGTTAACACCCGAAACGCCGATAAATCTATGATATTATTAACAAATCAATGTTAAAAGATCATATATGATATCATATTAAGGCATATTATTCTTGTATAATTCAATAAAAATTATTTCACCATTATACAGGAGGTTAACCTACCCTCGACCAAGGAAAAATTACAATGCAAGGGGTTTCTTATCTCACTTTTAATTCCATGAGAATTCCATTATTCACAACTTATTTATGACATGTGGTGTGTGTACTTCCCATGTTTGTATTCATTATGTAATATACATTAATTAATGTATATTTACATAATCATTTTATGATCCTTCTTTAATGGGTGTATGTTTTGTATGATTACCAAATCAATAATGGAATTTGAAATTTCAATTTCCACTCATTCGGATTTACGCATACTTCATTGATTATTTTACTCCAAGATTATGTGTAGAATCACTATTAATTTGATTATGTCATAAATTCCGCTTCCCTTTCTATGGAAATACTTTTGATACAAATAATCACACCATTGATAAATTATCAGGTCATTGGTATGAATTTGATAAGAGTAGTTTTTACTCAATCTCGATTTGTTGAGTTAAATATCCAATTCATTAGTGTTGTTTTTACAAGAATATATGTGATTGTCATCTGATTGATTTACACTAAATATCCATTCATATTGAGTGTATTTATATTTTTCACACATAATTATGTCGTTGATTTATCCTTAACCTAAGGATATGGTCTTTATAAGAGAATTCATCTCAATTTACATTCCATTGAGAATTCTTTGTTGTTATACACCAAATCACTTTTATATGGTGTATATAATGTAATTTGACATAGTATATCATGAATACATTTATTCTCATGATATTATAATGTTTTTATTACCTCAATTATTTGTATTAAAGTGTCTCTCTTTTGGTTAGAAACTCTAACTAAAATATATTTTTAAGTGTTTTAAAGATTTATTCTTCTAAATATTTCTCATTAATGTCCATGTTTTAAAAATGCTTTTAAGAATTTATTTATATGGACATTAATGTTTGAAAATTAAAATTTATTTTAAAAGTTTCAAAGTGGTATGGGACACTTTGATTCAAAAATATATTTTTAAATGGCTTCTTGAGAAATAGTGTGACTTTTAAATGATTTCAAGAAAAATGGGGATATTTCTCTTTAGTAGTTTTGACGATTATTTTCATCTATGTAAATATCCGTCATTATTCTTCATTGAGATTAATCTGATACAATAAAATCTTCTATATTGTATCGAATGAGTTATGTTTGACTGTGGATGTGCTATTTTTATACCATTCATGGTTTTTCGATTAAGTATTGACATTTCGTATGCTAGTTTAATACGAATGTTTATGTCATATTTCAAAAATTTGAAATGAGGAATGCATTGGACTTAGTAAGTGATGGGTGGAGCCCGCTATAGCTCCTCGATGAATCGGTAGGTCTCATGAGACAAACTAGTGTCTTGGCACAAGCCCTTGAAAAAATATTATTTGTAGTCTTGGCACGAGGCCTTGGCTATGTGGTTATGATAGTCTGGAATTATGCATTCCATCATTATGAAAGTGGTTATTGATATTGCATTAGATTATTCTATTAGTAGAATATCCATGTGAATAAGTAAATGGAATTATTTTCTTTTTTCCATACTATGTTGAAGTTCAAGTTTAAAAGGCTTTTGTTTTAGTTATACATTGCCTCAAATGTTTATTCTTATTTATGAAAGTTTCCGCTATATTGTTATCCTTACTTGTCATTTTATCTCACCCATTTCAATGTTTTATTTTTCCCAGGATGTGAAGAAGTAATTTATGAATGACCTGTAGGGATAATATGTGGGGAAATGAGTGTGGGCTGTAAAGAAAATACGTTGTTGTAGTTTTCATTTTTTTGATGTAATGTAAGACTTATGAATATATCTAGTGTTTCCAAGGCTAATAAACTAATAGGTCTGTCGAGATTTGATCATTCTTGTGATCATGCCAATGTTATGTAATAATGCACTAACTCTAGGTAACTGGGGATGGGGCGTTACAGTTGGTATCAGAGAAAGTTTAGTACAAAAAATTGAAGCTAGATTTAGATAAAATCTAATTAGAGCATGTAGAACTAAGATGAACTTTGAGGATTAGTATAGAAGAACTTCCTAAAATTTTGGTATTGTAGTGATTTTGTGAGTTTTTCGAGAAATACATCCATGTCTGGATACGAGCAGGTAGAGGCGGCTCTGGCACAGATGTACCTCGGGGTAAATCCCGAAAACACCGCTTTGAGTTAGACTCGAACGGGAACTGGTGCACGACAATGGGCCTTGGTGCACTCTTGGTTACGACACTCCTGGGGGATATGGTTAAGATAATTTACATTTTCTTTACAAACCGATTTGAAGTATTATATATATAAGATGAGAGTAAATGACCTTGGTTAATCCTAATGTGTTTCAAATTTAGAATATGGTGTCTTGTTAATCTCTAAATTAATTTTTGACTACTGTTACTCACACAATGTTTTCTGGTTTTAGTCAATGGATGGATTCCATGGAAGCCATAGTGACTTTGAGAATGATGTACAAGGTGGGAATGGTGGTGGCAATGAGAAAAAAAATGAAATGTTGATAGGTGTGAAAGATATCTTCTTTATGCCAAATCAATTTTCCAAAAGTATGATCAATAATATATATATTAACCAATTCCCGGACTCAACAATGAAGAGAAAGGTTATGAATGATAAGAGATCCAGCAGTGGAGACCATGGAGAAAAGAATCCTAAATTTCTATCATGCAGGAAATGTGGAAAGAGACACCCAGGAAAGTGTCTCAATGGGACAAAGAAATGCTTTACGTGCGGGAAGGAAGGACATAAAGTGAATAATTGCTGAAGAAAAATGAAGACTACAATGGAAGAAGATAAAAATGGTCCCAAGAGTCCATTTAGAGTCATTTTCCGTAAATGTATGGGACCTAGCCATTACCTGAGTGAATTCCCTATTCTATAGGATATTTTCTTGGTCAAAGAAGAAGCCATGTGGAAATAAATGGTTGTAGAAATGTTTAAAAACTATTAGTGCTCCTTGTTGATGGGTTTACTTTGGAATAATTTTCTCTTGTATTTTTAACCCTGTAGTTTTCAATGTGAGAATGATATTTGAGGAAGAATTATCTTTTCTCTTGTGGATATAGTTAGAAATAACCATTTGGTTTTATATGATCGTTGGGTTTGAGGCAATTATAAGTTATTATGATTTGGGATGAAAATTCTAGGTATGAGATAAGATTTGTGGTTAAATTATGTTATGGTTATTTTGAGGAATTTATCTCATTTTGTTAATGTTATAAAATATAGTTTTTGAAAAAGGACAACACGTAGACCGTGTGACAACCCGTCGCATTGGACAAAGCTGTGGGAATTGAACCCACAACCAAAGTGCGATTGGGATTTATCGCCTACCACTGGACTACGTGAAGTCCCTGGTTAGCGTGACTATTAATTTTTGTTAAATGACTTTATTGATCAATAATAATTTTATTTGGGATCTTATGTCTTATCAAATGAATACCCTTAGTATAAGAAAATGATTTGGTAATTAAGTTATAAATGTTATTTTGGAAGTTGTTCGCTTTTTTGTGAACACTATATGCCCAAGGAAAATAGAATAGTATGGGATTTCATTTGAGGAGTAATGGTGGATTTTGATCTATGTTTTTATTGTGGATTTATAGTGATTTGGGTTATTTATGAAAATGATTAGGTTTATTACTTTTAAGTATGTGACATTAAGAGTAATTAATGTCATTTGGAGATACAATTTAACGTGGAAGACTACATTATAATAATTTTTGGGTTTCAATATTAGTTTGGATTATATTGAAGGATTTTAAGGACAATTGATTATTGAATGCTATTTATTTAACATTGGGGAATTGATGGTTTAATTTTAGAAATTAAGATTAGTGTTTTTTTCTCTAATGGAATATCCATTTGGGGGATCATCAGATATTATACTAAACATTTTGGTTTTGATTAATCTCTAAAGACAAGGTAAATATATAGTTTATCCTATGTGGATCATGTATTTCTATAGAAGTTTATTCAAGCTCTCCCATTATGACCAAGTCTTCTTGAATACTAATTGTTCAAAAAAATGATTTAGAGGTAAAAATTTATTAAATAATGAAACCCTACTTAAAATCTAAGCATATCTCTTTATTTTCGTACTCAATATCATAAATGAATTCCTCGTCCTTATGTAATGTAACATAAAACAAAAAAAAGTTGTTCGTTTACTTTTCCTTCTGGGAGACTAATGACTGTTTGTCCCAACACAAGTTTGGGATTTTATTATTGTTAACTTTCTCCTGATCATGTTTTCTATCCCTCTCCATCATAACATAACACTTATTTTATCGTCCATATCCATGTTTTCCTACATGGAATCCTAGTATGGGTTATCTTGGGTGACCTTTATACCTCTCTTCCTTTCTATTAAAGTGATAGTTTAATTAACTCTTTTTCCGATGCGGGACATTCCATTATATTCTGAAGCTGAACTTTAAAAAAAATTGTGAGGACTCAACTTATTGAAGGAGGGGATAATATAACACCCCAAGCTTCTACGGTACGCTTCTTTTTGAATAATGTGATAGCGTGTGTTATATGCAACATCGAGTTCTAACACACCACATCCAATCAAACTAGCAGTTATGAATAGTAATTCCTACTTTTTGAAATTATATATATTTTATATTTCAAAATGGACATCATTTTTGGATTCAGAATATTGAAATTATCCTATGTTGAATTTTTGGTATTTTTCTAAGAACTTCCAATTTTTATAAATAGTGAAAAATACTTAAAATTAACTTTTGTAATAAAAATAATTTATAGTGATAAATTATATTATTTAGTGGATTTAATGTATAATTAGAATATATTTTTACCATTTTATCCAATGGTGTTCATTAAAATTAATTTCACTTTGAAATTAGACAAAAACAATTGTTAATCTTTTGATATATATTGTTTCTTAAAAACACGCTATTTGTTTTAACAGCAGGAATTAATTATAAAATTAATTAATGCAAGTTATATGTTTGGAATTTTTTAAAATAGACACAATTTTTGAATTCGGAATATCAATTATATCTTAGGGTGAAATTCTGGAATTATTTAGAAAAACTTCAATTTTTGATTAATAGTAAAACCACTAAGTGGTAGTTAAAAAACTGAATTTTTCATAAAACAGAATTTTACCACATCTGTGAATAGAATTTCAAAAATCTGAGAGACACGGTTAATATCAAGTAGTAAAATTTGGTTCAATGAGATGAATATAATTTTTGGTGAATGGTAACTTTTTACTTTTATTTACCACGGTTAAAAGTAAATAGGGTAATTAAGGGTAAAAATGATATTAATATTACCCTAAAACATGTCCTAATTCTTTTATACAAGTGTATCTCGACCAAAAACAACCTTAGGAATAAAATATTATCATTTAGGTCCACTTGGATTAGATTTGGACATTTATTATTATTTAATTCAAAGAAGAGTTAAAAGAGTTAAAATCGATGTTTATTTAATAAATAATTTTTAATATAGGTTTATACATAAGATAAATTAGATTTTAAATATTAATTAGAAGGCTAACAAGATTTCCTACATAATTATATTTTATTTATAATTTTTAGACATTAAATAATTTAATTTATTTATGAAACAATGATGATGCATTAACTACCATAATACTGAAAAATTAAAATAATTGATATTATAAATAACCAAATAAATATAATTTTAGACTTTTAATGAATTAAACTAATTTTATAGGATAATATGACATGTTATGAATTATTTAATAAACATTTTTCGAAGTAATAATTCTGTTATAATTTTTACAAAAATCAATTATTGAATAGAGTCAAAATTGACATAAAAGCATTTTTAAAAAAAATATTATATTATTAATTGATATTAAATTCATTAAAATCTAATGCATGGAAAAGAGACTTATATCATGATAGGTGTATCATTAATGGACCACTTGGGGGAATATTAGATTTATATAGTATGTTTATTAACCATATAATATAAAAATACAAAGAGACATTGTAAAAGTGAAACTAATTAACTACGAGTTAATACATAATGATAAGGTTAATATAGTAACTAAAACCTGTAAAAATTCTATTGGTTGAGTGGTTTTAGACCCATAAACACCTTAAATGTTTAATAATCTACTTTGGAGACATTATAAAACTAATATGAATTTATTATAAAATAATATTTCTAGCTTTTCCAATGGTGCCCCTCACCCCTCTTATAAAAGGGCACTCCCCCTTCTCATTAATTCACACCTTCAAAGCCTTTTGGTTCGGCCAACCCCTGCCCAAATACTCTCTCAACATCCATCAATTCATCCTAGATTCCTTCATTTAGTCATAAATCCATCCTAAGGATCCTTTTTGATCAAATCAAAAGGAAGAACCCGAAGAAGAGGTAATGATTTCACCACCGTTTTTCAAGTTTCTTTCTTCTTCCACATATTCTTTCTTTGTTATTACCATTATAAAATAATAACTCTAGTATATTATATATACTATTATGTTATTATAAACATGGTACATCCATATTTAAGTATTCTATCCATCCTTTGAATGACATTTCACCATACGTGCGTACGTACGGCTTACAGTCTCCACGTCGTGCTGTAATTGTAATTCCAAACATTATTATTTGGATGGGCATAGTAATGATGTGTAATTCATTTAAATAATAAATATAACATGATATTGATTCTGTATATATGATATACCATCCAATTAAATATTATTTTATTTTCAAAAGAACGATATTTTCACTCGTGCGTACGTACGGACTACCGTCTCCACGAACGCGATGAGATTCATTCTCCATTGTATCCATTCAAGAATAATTCTGATTTAATGAATAAAAATAATGCCTAAATATTTGACATAATTCTGGATATGAATAATATACATCCCATTAGTAACAAATTTGGCTCAAATAACAAATAATATAAAGGAAAATGAACCCGTTAACACCCGAAACGACAATAATTCTAATATATTATTAACAAATAAATATTAAAAGATAATATATGATATCATATTAATGAATATGATTCTTGTATAATTAAATAAAAATTATTTCAGCATTATACAGGAGGTTAACCTACCCTCGACCAAGGAAAAGGTACAAAGTAAGTGGTTTCTTATCTCACTTTTAATTCCGTGAGAATTTTATTGTTCACCACTTATTTATTACATGTGGTGTGTGTACTTCCCATGTTTGTATTCATTGTGTAATATACTTTAATTCATGTATATTTACATCATCATTTTATGATCCTTATTTTATGGGTGTATGTTTTGTATGATTACCAAATCAATAATGGAATTTGAAATTTCAATTTCCACTCATTCGGCTTTACGTATACTTCATTGATTATTTTACTCCAAAATTATGTGTAGAATCATTATTCATTTGATTATGTCATAAATTCCACTCCCCTTTCTGTGGATATACTTTTGATACACATAATCACTCCATTGATAAATTATCAGGTCATCGGTATGAACTTGATAAGAGTAATTTTTACTCAATCTAGATTAGTTGAGTTAAATATCCAATTCATTGGTGTTGTTTTTACAAGAATATATGTGAATGTCATCTGATTGATTTACACTAAATATCCAATCATATTGAGTACAATTATATTTTTCACACATAATTATTTCATTTATTTATCCTTAACCTAAGGATATGGTATTTATAATAGAATTCATCTCAATTTACATTCCATTGAGAATTCTTTGTTGTTATACACCAAATAACATTTATATGGTGTATATAATGTACTTTGACATAGTATATCATGAATCCCTTTATTCTCATGATATTATAAAGTTTTGATTACCTCAATTATTTGTATTCAAGTGTATCTCTTTTGGTTAGAAACTCTAACTAAAATACATTTTTAAGTGTTTTTGAGATTTATTCTTCTAAATATTTCTTATAAATGTCCATGTTTTAAAAATGGTTTTAAGAATTTATTTATATGGACATTAAAGTTTTAAAATTAAAATTACTTTTAAATGTTTCAAAGTGGTATGGGACACTTTGATTCAAAAATATATTTTTAAATGGCTTCTTGACAAATAGTGTGACTTTTAAATGATTTCAATAAAAAGGGGGATATTTCTCTTTAATAGTTTTGACGATTATTTTCATCTATGTCAATATCCTTAATTATTATTGATTGAGATTAATCTGATACAATAAAATATTCCATATTGTATCGAATGAGTTATGTTTGACTGTGTATGTTCTATTTTTATACCATTCATGGTTTGTCGATTAAGTATTGACATTTCGTATGCTAGTTTAATACGAATGTTTATGTCATATTTCAAACATTTCATATGAGGAATGCATTGGACTTAGTAAGTGACGGGTGGAGCCCGTTATAGCTCCTCGATGCATCGGTAGGTCTCATGAGACAAACTAGTGTCTTGGAACAAGGCCTTGACAAAATATTATTTGTTGTCTTGGTCGGCTGCTGCCGCCACGGGACCGGGGTTGGCCGGTCCCCCTACTCCGACTCTGGTGGACCGAAACCGGCCGCCGGTCTCCCTACTCCACCACAGCCTAAGTCGCGGCCTTGGTCCGTCCGGCGTCGCACGATGGCGGCACGCCCCTCTGTCGTGGCCCTGCTCCGGCCACGGCGCTTTTTGGGTTCTCCGGCGTGGCGAGACGATGCCCCTTTTCCCCTTTTCTTTAATATTTTCGTGCGGTGCTTCGGCACAGCGTTGTCTTGTTCGTGCCGCAAACAATATCAAATAACCAAAGCGGAGAGGAGGGTCGGCCGTGTTCGTGCAGTCCGAACTCCTCCGGTTATTCCGATAATAGGAGGCTCAATTTGAAATGATGAAAGGCGACAGAAGAATTTACGAACTACAATTAAAAATAAATCCCTACCTCGTCGAATTCGATGAGCGAGGATTCGTCGCGGAATTAACCGTCACGGAAGATGGAGTCGCGGAAGGAGGATCGTCGCGTCGCGGAGGAAGGATTCGTTGGCGTCACATCATCGATCTCTAAGGATCTGGCGTTCTTGTCGACCTTCATCGGAGGTCGGAATTCTTCGCATTCTTCACGTTCTTCGTCGAGGAGGATGAACATCACGGCTTGAGAGAATTTTCCCCCAAACCCTCTTGCACAACCAACACCTAATAAAATAAGAGTTGTCTTATTTTATTAACGCACAAGCCAACGTCTTTGAAATTCAAAAACGAAACAATGAGTTAAAAGAATTGATTGCAACGTTTTAACCGCCCAAATTAATTGAGGTGTTTATTATCTAGAATAAACGCAATGGTTGACTTCATTAAAAACGGGGGTGCGGGTGTGTTACTTAATTAAAGGAGGGGTTTAGGAAGAAAAGAAATAGTGGGGCTCGTGTGGGCCCCACCACACAAATATCCTACCATGTGGGTAGGTTATTGTGGGTCCCACATAATCCACTTAACATAGGTTAAGAAAAATAAAATAAGAATTGGTTGCACCACTTTTATTTTATTCCTTAACTTAACCCCAAAAATTAAAAAACTCACTCGAGAAAATGCAAGTCCGAAAAAGGTGTTTCTAAAAAATTACAGACGCTGCGATTCCATTTCTGCCCTCAGAATTCGATTCCGAGCAAAGGTTCAAAAGTTAGAAAGACCCGCTCATTCGTTCACTAAACGTACCCGAGCTAAACTTTGGAAAAACAATTCTGGGCACACCGGGCCTCAGAATCATGTTCCGTCAGAAACTGCGTTCTTGTAAAATTCCCAAGAAAATTAAGAAAAAACTTTTCCTTGAATTTTAAGGGTCTTTACAATATTTATGAGGAAAATATTCACTTAGGGGTTTAAAATTTTAAAATTTATGAAATTTTTATGGTATAAATACACTTTAATGTTTTCAATACTGGGATTTTAATGTGATTAATTATATTTTGATAAATATAATCTGTAATTTAGGTATATGTATCACTCGAGGGTGACATTTGATTTAATTTTTTTTGGTGTAATATTATGGTGAGATTAATTTAATAGAACAACAATCCATTAGGGGTAATATGATATTTAATTATTAGTTAAATATGGTTAATTTGACATAGGGGTTATCATTTTACATGAAAATATATTTATATAACCATGATATTGATATGATATTTTTTGACTGAGTGATTAATTTTTTATATGAATATTACTTATATATTGGTAACATTTTATGATTATGGTAAATAGAATATTATTTTTCAATATCTTGTTTTATTTTAAATATAATGATCATTTTTACTTGTGGAATCATATATTTTTCATTATTATATTATTGTATGATTTAACATAAACATTATGTGTTATATATTTATTCATTATAAATTAAAATGTTATTTGATCATACTGAAATAAATCTTAACATGTTTTATAATAATTTTTTGGTTAATGGGTATAAATTAGTGGAATAACTTGTAATCCTCTTTTAATATTCTGATATATTAAGATACACATTTAGGTCTTTTTGAATAAAAATTCAATAATTTTTATTAATCTTTCGACATGAATATGTAGAAGAATAATACATAAAAGACATCATACAGATGAAATAAAGGGATGAAATAAACATTGTATATTCTCTTACATTGTATATTATAATTTTAATAAAATTAATAAAACTCATGAAAGATGAAGTCAAAGTTACCAAGTTCTATGTGATAAACAATGACCCTGATTAAATGTATAATCACATTCACATGTATGAGTCCCAAACTAGTACATACCTGGTTTCAGAAATATTTTTGGAAGTAAAAACGTTTCTTTGTCATAAAATAGACAATGTATTTATTTTAAAAATATAAAATAATGAATAAATATTAAAAAACTTCTACTCTACTTAAATAGTTTTATATTTAACTACTTAAATTGATTCAAAAAATTATAAAAAACCATTTTAGTAGACATGATATAAAAATAAATTGATGTAATATATAGAGGGGATGTAGAATATAATACCTTGAAATATAATAATTTCATTTATTTTAAATTAATAATATTATTAATAGTAGTTACCAAAAGAAAAATTGAACTTAAACTAATGAATATTTATTATTGAAAAAGAAGTAGTTAAATATAGGAGTTATATCCTAGCTTTTATGTCATCATTTATGAATAAATAAAATTACATTATGATATATAAGTTGAAATGTATTTCTTATTTAAATTCATTGACTAATTTTTGTGAATGAAGACATCTATTTTGAATAATTATGATTGAATAACTTATGCATAAAAATTCTTAGGGATTAAAATTGTAATTTAATGAAAATAAATGATTCCAAAATAATTATTATTTTTCAATTAAATCATAATTTTATGAATATCATATCATCAATACAATGAAATGAATTTCATTTTTTTGACTCATCCTAGAAACTATATTTTATATCTATTCTTTTGATATTTTATAATGTTTTTCTGATAAGTGAAAAATTTAAATTTAATATGGAATTTAAATTCAATGAATTTTTATCATATAATATTGACTTAAATTATTTAAAAAAAATTAAATAAATAAAATTTCTTAATGAGTAAAAAATTTTATATAAAAAAATATTTTCAACATCAAAATCAATGTGTTATTTGTTGGAAATATATATGATGTATTTATTCAGATAAAAATTACTCTCAGTACATCCCTTTTAATCAGGTCATCAAAATGATTGATCAAGATTAGGGTTTTCAATTTCAGGTTTAAAAATCTATACATAGTTACAATAATATAATTAACTATATTTTATTTACAAAATAACATTATTTTTGTCCATTTCATCTTCTTAAAATAGATAATTTCTTTTCTAAAAATGGCATTTCATTACATTTAGAAAACAAATGATATATGTAATTTTTATAAATTATTATAATTTAATCACATAAAACCAATTCTAAATAATCTATTATCATGATGATTTTTTAATGAGTTCAGTATCATATTTCTTTATAATGAATTACTGCCATTTTAAAATATTATCACTTTAAGAAGAGGAAAATTAACATAATTAATGGTAATATTTGCATATATGTTCCCAAAATATAACAAATACTTGAATTTATTGATTTTCTGTGTGTTTATTTTGACAAAATTCATCCAATTTTCAAAAAAGGGATTTTTGGATTTATTATACTTTTATAATAACATTTATATTTTTTTATTTAAGTAATAAATAGAATATTAAACTATCTGAATTATAAAGATTATAAAATCATTTGTAAGAATGAAAATATTTTATAAATAGTTTTTATGGGTTATATGGATGATGAAAATATTGTTTTTATTATATTAATTTTATTTAACATTTTCTATAGGTGTGATTACATAAAACTCATACACGACATAGATGAAATATTATATGGATGATAGTAAAAAAATTGATTTAAATATTATAAAATATTTTAAAAAATTTAATTTAATTTCATGAGTGATTTTTATTTTTAAAAATGAAAATTATTTAATTATTTAATAAATAAATTGTAAATACATATTCTCCTTTCTGTTGTTATTGATAAAAATTGTGAATAGTTATGAGAATGAATATTTATGTTTTATTTTGAAAAATATTTATTTATTTTAGCATAAATCAATATTATCATTTTAAAATGAATGTAAAACGGTTAATAATTTAAAGCATTGTAAACATAAAATCTACTTCCACATTTATAATGTTTTTATTTTCCAACAAGGAATATATTTATTGTTAACACTTTTACGGTTAAATGGTTAGGTGATATTTCAAAATAAATGATTAAGCTATAAAATAACCTAAAGAAAGTCTAAATCATAATTATTGAATAAATATGGACACTATATCATACTAACAAAATGATTCAGGATATTTGGAATCGTTATTACATGTATATGATATTATAATATTATATTGTTTAGAATAGTTAAAGGTCTTCTACTCCCTTCACATATAAAAATGAACCCCATATGCTAGCTCCTTCACACAGTAATGAGCCACATAGCTCAACCTAACCATGAAAATTAATTTTAAAAATCCCTCTACATGATATAATGGTTCTATAATTTTTAGAGTTCAATCCTAGATGTTTTAAATAAGAGATAAAAATGAGGTTTCTCAAATTAAGAGGTTATCCTATTCACAGAATCCGATTGGGATTATCTATTCGTACACCTCCATGAAATAAAATTTAACAATATTAACATTATGAGATCAAAAAAAATATTACTATAATTTAATTTCCATAATAAATCATATATTAAATATTTATAATCCATCCAAATTGAAAATAAAAGTATCATCGCCTATATGTACAGAGTATCTTCTAGATGACATAAGAAATATTTTTCATCACTAAATTTAATGGATATTTTGAATATAATTATGAAAAAATAATATAATTTAAATTAAATTATTATTATTCTATAAATATAAAAATTTGTCTACCTTCTGACCCTCTATTCTATTTGATGATAATAAGATTACACATTTATTAATATATACGACTATATCCATGATGCGAAGTATTTTTTTAAATTATAGTTAATATCAATTAAAGTAAGGATTAATGTAAATGATATATATAATATAATTATGATTCCTTATTTATTAAAAATTATTTACCATTCATTCAATTCATCCATGGAATAGTAGTATCATCGCCTTATTGATTAGTAGACTATGGCCTCCATGAAGTGATGTAATTGTTTTTCCTCACTAACATATAAGAATTATTTTAAAATGTTATATAATAAATAAAAAACAAACATATGAAGAAAATAATATTCTAGATGTGATGAAACCATGAAAAAGGTATATGGTCTAAAACCACCAAACTGATACATTCATGAAAATTTAAATATTGAATACTCAATATAATCTTTTATAGTGATGTTATAAATAATTAAAATGTTATAAATTATATGTGAATAATATATTATATGATATGTATATATGTGGTTTGAGTATCAACTTATAATAAATAATAATTTTTTTATAGTGGGTTATGAGAATGTATTGATAATTTTAGGACATGATGCAATAATTTATCATCTTAAATTTTTTTGGGGAGATGAATTTCATATTATTCATTTTTTCCTATTTTTTTAATATATATACTACCAATTTATTTTTATTATGATATAATTATTGAAAATTATAGGGATTAAAAATAAATCTATATTTTAATCTATTATGATTTTTTTATTCATAAATTACTAAAATGAAGGGGGTTCCATCTTTATATTTTATTGATACATGTTTCATGTTATGAACCTATATATTTTTATATTGTGTATTTATTTCTCAATTGATATATTATATAATGAATTACATCATATTTATAACCTTCTTTGTTTTATTTTATGATATCTCATTCAATTGTTTTCTGGTCAAAATGATTCTGAAACTATAATAGTATATTTTACAATATGGATTGTTTTCTATATTTTCATTTAAATTAAATTTCATTATTATTTTGTCATAGTTTCAATTTAAACCTTATATATATCATTCAAATATGTTACTTTTTTTCATGTCATCCTCTAATTAATATAAATTTTATAAATTAATGGATATAAATTGTTTTATGAAAATAATAACTTATTTCCATTTTTATTCATGGTTCTTTTTCATTAATGTCAATGTATTCATATTGATTTTAGAATTTAATTGGATACCATTAAATTATTTCCAGTTCTATTTTATAAAATCAATAAATTCAATTGAATTATTTGAAAGGGGATATTTTTAATTCTTTTCAGAAGAGTTTTTTATTTATCTACCATCATATTAAAAAATAATATTTAATTTAATGTTTGATGAATTAATGGAATCTCCAACAAACATTATCATTATTTGGACAAAACATTACATTACAATTTGACATTGATTCATTAAATGAATATTATTTTATTTTATATTTTGAAATTTATTTGTTTTCAAACATACAAACAGAAAATTATATTTCCATTTTTAAAATTAAATTTAAAGATTATATTTTATGTTTTTCTCACCATTTTCAATATTAGTCAATGTATCTTATTATACAATTGGTATATTTTAATATAATACCATTAAAACCTCCCTTTATATGCTCAATGATGATTATGTTTTGAGAATTTATTTTATGAAACCTATACTGATTCATGGGTCATGTAACGTATGAAAAAATACCAGATTTATTATGATACCATCCACATCCTATCTCAAGGTAGTTTATGATTATTTGATGATAAATCCTTAATGAAACAATTTTTTCAATGGCTTATACTATGGGTAAATATTAAATTTTTATGATGTTTTTGAGTATCTATCTAGGGGCCTTTTTATGATATTTGGTTGAGTATATTTAGGTTGACCTCCAATGCACTGGGAAAGGATTTATGTCTCACAATATTATATGAACTCAAAATGGATGTGATCCATGTTCTATAAAGAACAATTGAAACAATTATAATGATGCTAATGATATTTAACTATTGAAATGGTGTAAATAGAGTGTGAACCAAATAATATTTGGCTCCCATTATATAATTAATTTCATTGTAGTTATCATTGACAATGAATAAATTTAAATAATTATGATTATTATAAAAATTTATACCTTGTTGTCATGAAATTTTTTCATGGATCATGATTAATTGTAATTTATTATAAATTATTATGACTTATGTCTATTATTATGAAACCAATTATTTTTTTAAATCACTATTAATGATAATTTACTAATTAGGAATGAATTTTTTAAGTAATTATATTTTTCAATTTCTCATGTGATTCTATTATTCTTACATATCTCCACTGATTTATAAGTCCCATATTTTTCATTTTACCTCACCAAATCTTCTGTTTCAATATCTCCTGTTATATTGAATGATATTATGTAAGAGAATAATTTATCAGTACCATTTCTAGCATTTTTTTTGAGATATTGATTTCCACAAATAGAATAACTGTATATGGGAATATTGGAGAAACTACCCATATAATATCAATGAAATGTATTTTGTTTATTTTACCTTTTCTCATAGTAATATAAAATTATAAGATATATGTTTTTGTGTATTAATTTGAATAATTTACTTCCAATAATATTATATGTGCATATGGTTAATGTTGAGTCACACATTTTCATATCAAAGGTACTATGTGATGATTATTTTTTGAAATAAGAGTTAGGTGTATGGGTTTTATGTAATTTCTGTGACAGGGTCTATAAGATGATGTATATATAGTATCTATTGGTCATAAAATTATTGTATTTAGTTATTTACCTTTTATAATCATATATGAAGGTTTTACCAACTTTTTATCAATTTTGGTGAATAATTATTTCTATGGAGGTCACAGTGGAACCGAGATATTACTATGTGAATGGGTATGGTGGGTAATAAAACTGATTGAATTTTTTTTATTCTTGATATACAGTTTTCATATATTTTATTCAAAATGATGATTATTTTTTAATATATATTATATTCTATAATGTATGCATGAATTCTAGATGGGTTTTCCCTAAATTATTAAGTAAATGAAAATTGTTAATCAAATATTATGTATTGGTGAAGACACCCCCAATGAGTTTTTTTATGAATTTGGTTTTCTTCATTTTCCCTAATGATACTGGTATATCATTCAATAAATTTCTAAATCATTTTGGGATCTATTAAATATGTAATATTGATAATTTTCATTAATTCCACTTATATAATCTACAATTCTAGAGCATGTGATATAAAAATAAAATAAACATTAGTTATGTTTTTGATAGAGGCATTTTCCATATTTGATAAAAAAAATTGCATAACAAGAAAAAATTCTATTACAAATGAATCATTATAATTACCCAATTAAAACTATCTTATACACAAAAAATATTATTATATTCTTAAAAAAATCCCTAGATGGTTTTAGAGTTAGAGGTGGATAAATCTTTAACCCACCTCTAACAAATACAACAATGCAGGACTCTATACTAAACTATCTCATATGGGGACACTAACACTATAATATAATGTCTATTATTTTAATTTTTCATTTTGTGGTGGATAATGTATTTCATATAATTATTATAATGTAAAAAATTATTAACATTGTAAAATAATTTTCAGAATATGTACCATGAAAAATCATGATTGACAATATAAACCCAGGGACACTAGTATAGGTGATGGATAAAAATTATTACCAACATATTTAAATATATATGGATATGTTTCTAAAATATTAATTATCATATAAAAAACCGTGAATAAAAATGATGAGTCCCTTAGAATATTTTTTGGATCAACAAACATACAGAATAAATAACAAGATTCACTAAAAACGGGTTATCATCTCCACAATTGGAACCATCTTCAATAGAGGCATATAATAATCCACCAGAACAAAAATAATATCATGGAAAATTGTATTGTAAAATAATTACGATTTTAAATATATAAAATACAAAAATTGTCTATCATACACTAAAAATGACCCTATATAATCTTCAATATCTCCATGGTGGGTGACATATCTATATATAATCATGATTTATAGACTATATAAAACCCAAAATAACCATAGGTCAATTTTATACTAAAACCACTTAAAGTCCTATATGAATATAATACATTATTTATAAAAAATATAATTTTAATATTATATATATTAGTAAGAACAACAATCAATGATTTATGATAGTCTAATAGAAACATAATGGGTTGAAAATTGTCATTCGTAATATAGGGAAATGACACGCCTTAATTTAGACCCTTAATCAGTGCCTCATTTTATAACTTCTTAGTGTGTAGCACCTTGATATTAGGAATGGTCTCATCAAAACCCTTCCTAATATCCCATCATGTACGCAGAAACATGATCATCACTATAATGGATTCCTCAAAACCCCAACACTAAATCTATGTGTCCTTCCCACATATTTTATTCAGTAATCTGTAACATCCCATGTAAATGAAGAATAAAAGATTTTCATATTTATTAATATTTTTGAATTAAATAATAATTTTACTTAAAAAATGGATGCTATGTTCGATCACGTACCCGATACGCAACCACAAGTTTCATTGAAATCATACATTTCACACTAATAATATAATATTATTATATTAAATGTTAGTCAAATCCTTGTCATTTTATTGGAAATAATGAACAAAACTAACTACAATATTATTATACATGATTGCTAAATGTATTTACATTTATCCAATAAATGATAGTGGTTTAAAATGTGAGTGAATCTAATTTTAATTATAATTTACATTAAAAGGTCGATAGACTGCCTTTTAATGGAAAACCCTTTTTAAATATATTTTTAGTCACTTTAATACATTCTATTTGAAAAAATAAAATCATTTTTTTGAATTTAGTCATAAAAATATACTTTGGGTAATTTTTTTTAATTTTTCCGATAAAGTTCATTTTTTATGAATAGGGAAAATATAATATTTTAATTCAAAACTGCATTTTAATCTATTTAATTTAAATGGTTATATTATCCTTTTAACTTGTTTAAAGTTTAATTGTAATATATATTTACAGTTTAATCCATGTTTGGTCATTCGAATTATTTTCACTTTGAAATTAGACATAAACAAGAGTCAATCTTTTGATAGTTATTATTTCCTAAAAACACTCTATTTGTTTTAACAACGAGAATTAATTTTAAAATTTATTAAAGCCACTTTTATATTTTTAATTTTTAAAAATAAATATCATTTGTGAATTCGGAATATCAAATATAGTTTATGCATATTTTTGGGTATTTTTCTGAAAAACATCAATTTTTTATAAATAGTGAAACAACACAGTAGTAGTTAAAATAACAGACTTTTTCATATAAATGAAATTTAACCACTTCTATGAATTCAATTTCAAAAATAAGACATACATGGTTGTAACTAGTAAGTAAAATTTGGTTCAATAACATGAAAATTATTTTTCGTGAATAATAATTTTTGACTTTTATTTACTGTGCTTAAATGTAAATAGGTTAATTCAAGGTAAAAAGAAAATTATAATAATTGTAAATTACATTAAAAGATCTCATAAATTTGTTAGATGTGTAACTGATGACAATGGGAATCCTTGGGTTGATTTTGTGACCCCATGGAGCCAATTATGAATTTTAATGACACTTTATATTAATTAATTTAATGTAAAGGAAAATATGTCAAAACAAAAATCTATTATTAAATTAATTTTTATATGGTGTTATATAATTAATATTTTTGACTATAAATAATATTTGGAAAGATAAAATGATTTCCTACCACATTATATATTTTTTATAATATTTAGACATTGAATAAATTAAATTATTTATGACACAACAAGGATGCAGTATTTACCTCATTAATAAATGATTTAAAACAAATAAGATTATAATGATTAAAATAACATCCAAAACCGATCCAATTCATATTGGATGATTTTATTTTTACCATGAGTCATCTTATCCTTGACACTAATTTTTTTGGACCTTTATAAATTGAATATCATTCTATAATAAAATAATAGTTTCACACTTTCTTAAAGAGCCCCTCCTCTCTCTTATAAAATGAGACCACTTCTAACTGACACCTCACACGTCTCAAGCCATTAAGATCGTCCAAAAACTTCCCAATTAAGCTCTATATATCCTGGTCTTCCATCTAGAAGCCTTACCTTAAGAATAAGGAACTTCAAATAACCATTTTAGTTCAAATCCATGGAAGATACCCAAATTAAAGGTAATGGATTCTCTTAACTTATTTTATTTTATTTTACATCACCAACACTAAACTCTTTTTATTCCTTTATTTTATAGAAACTCTAGTATCCAAAATATACTAGGATTTTTTTATGAGAATTATTCGAACTACACATACACACACCTCCATCTAATGGACGAAAAACATAATGTTTCTGTGGATGGAAAACTAACGCCACACGAAATGATGATTGTTCAATTACCTCCTACCACCTCTCATGGTGGCCATTATAAAGGAACTGTATTTATATATTATATATATTGTGTTTATGTTTACTTTATGATTCTCTATTTTCCATTTATATCATACCTTTAAGGTTTCCATTATTGGTCAACGTTATCACTTCATTTGAGGAAATGCGGACTACCGCCCTTTCAAGAGGATATGACCCGTTAAAGCCATATGTGAGATGTATGAAGGATGTAGTTAATGATATTATATATGATATTATATTTTAATTATAATATAAATATGTATCATTATGTTTTAATTCCATTAAAATAAGAAAAATAGAAATGCAAGTAGTGTTCATGCATACGTACGACTTAACGTCTCCATGAACGGTGCATTTCATTTGTTACCTCAAAATGTTATGTGCTGTTATAAATACATGTATATATAGGATATATATTATATATAAGATATCTAAATCATTAATATCATTCTGGATATAATGGACTATTGACCACATGGAAAACGTGTAATTATAAGAAGTCCATTTTTGACTCAGGTACCAAATATCGACAAAATAAACATTATTAAAATAAATGATTACGTAATATTACATTGTAATAAGTGATATTAAATGAATAATAAACTTGGAAATGGTTTTTATGGAAGAATAAATTAGTTGTAGTTTATTATTCAGGAGATTAAAGAACGAAAGAATCAAGTGGGACACGAGGTAAGGGACTTCTTCTCAACCTCCTTTCATTGAGGTATATTTTGTTTTAATACATGACTTTATTTTATACAGTGTATAAAAACCCTTGTATTTTCAATGGGAATATATTTCTATGAAGAATTTTACTAAATGAAAAAAATTAATGTTTCTTTTAACGTATGCGGTGAAAATGACCTTTCCGCCAGCTCGAGTATTATTTGTTCTTTAGCTTCCGTAACAAGCCGTAATGTTTTTGGAGGAAACTAAATACCAGATAATATTTTATGTATTTTGGTATTGAAAATGGTTTTGATTATGGATTTTATATTTCAATATATTTAACTGATATATTTTTATTAGAATGTGGAAATTTTTTGAATCCCTTATATTTTTTTTATGTGTTAGGATTTTATAATGGTACTTGGACATTTGATGGATGGTTTCATGATATACCAAATGACACGTGGTGAAATGATAAACTAGGATGGTTGGTTATGTTATAACCTCCAATTCATTAGGTATTGAAGTCGGTCTTACAGCTATTCCATTTAGTGATATGTGTGGATGTTGAGAATATAGTTATTCCATTTATGTATGTCTATGTCCCAAGTTACCATTATATGTTATATGTTCTATATATGGGTTTTATGGTATTAGTTTTGTAACTAAAGGGTATCTGGTGATCTTTTATTCAGTGAAGAGTATTTACTAATTCATAAAGGTGAAAAGTATAACTTATGTAAAAGAAATCATGTTTTACTTGTTGTTTTGAAAAAATAACAGTTTTCCTTCTTTGTGAATCCCTTACTGAGATTTTTATACTCATCCCAAGTTTTTTTTTAAAAATTAATAGCACATATTTTGAAATAGGGTCAAGGATGGGATCAAGGAAAACACATGTTGCCTTAAACATGGAACTAGACATGTCTCTTTTTTTCAATAGATTATATTTTATGAAAAAATGGAAACTGAGTAGAAGTGACTACTTTGTAATCTTTTGAGATGTAATAGTTATGTAGTAATTCTCTAAAACACTAAACCAGAAATGATACTCATTGTGAATTATTCATTTAATTCAATATTATGTAATGTTTTAATGTTGGGTCCTTATAGTTGGTATCAGAGGTTGGTTCAGAAAATATTAGGAGTTATGGTATTCTTAAATTAAAGTCCCTGAATTAATTAATGATAATATTGAAAAGAAATAGCATTTACATATTACCATGTTGCTTCACCTAAGATATTTCTGTGTCCATAATGGTTATCTGCAGAAGAAATAGGGCACCTATGTTTGGATGACATCAGGAGGAGGACAAACTTCCAAATCAGAAACCTGAGATCGTCAGAATCTGAACTGAATAGTTTGTTGTAGTGATGGAACATTTGACTCATGCTATACATGGTTGTGGTTTTCGTGCATGATATTATCCAGAACAACTGTAGAGGAACATTTCAATAGTGGATCATTTCATGAGGCAACATCCCCCATCATTCATAAGAACGTATGACCTTGTGCAAGGAGAAGGGTGGATTAAATCATTGGAAACGATTTTCGATGTCATGGGTTGTTCATAACTTCAAAAGTTTAGTATCTCTATATATCTTTTTAAAGGTGAAGCTGATCAGTGGTGGTTGATGGTGAAAAATATCAGGGACAGTGGGGAGAGTGATGTTATCGAATGGGATGAATTCAAAGGTATGTTTCTTGAGAAATATTTTCCTATGGTGGTTAGTCTTAGGATGGGAAACAATCCTTGGAATTGAGGTCGGATGATGACTCAGTGGCTTCTTATGAGGCAAAGTTCACTCAACTCGCAAGGTATGCACCAAATTTCATCTAAGATCCTGATAGTAAGATAAATAGATTTTACGTAGGACTGAAGCCATGACATCGAAGAGAATTATCCCCTAATGAGATCAAAAGTTTTAAAAAAAAGTCTTCGATGTGTGGAGAAGGTGGAAATGGAGTTTGTCCTTGATCAGGTGTTCATTGACAAACAACCGAATAAGAGGCCTAGTTTGCTGGAAAAGGTAAATAATTCAGCAAAGAATCCTAAAGGTAAGGAAATTAAATATCCAACTTGTTAGAAGTGTGGTAAAAAGAATCCTGGAGAATGTTTATCAATGTCTGGAAAGAGCTTCTGGTGTGTTATTTCTGGTCATATTGCTCGTAACTGTAAATAATATGATCAAGTAGGCAATGAAAATCCAACAGAATGATGTTTTATGTGTAATGAAATGGGTCATTTTGTAAATGAGTGACCATCAAACAACTGAACTGAGGGAAAGCATCTAGACTACAGGTAGAAAGGGGTGGGGAAATCATTTTCAACTACATCAGCATATGATTGATCATCAAACGAAGTATTATCAGGTACACTATTTTTTTGTTCATATTATGCCAATGTGTTGTTCGATTCAGGGTCAATGCACTCTTTCATTTCTGAGAAGTTTTATAATAAATTGGTAATTCCATCTCATGATATAAATACAGAACTTATTCCAAAAACACCTCGATAAAATGTTGAGATGAAATTAAAACAAAAGAACATTCATTTCCTTTTGTGCGGGAATAATCTACTTGCAAACTTTATTGTTTTTCCTCTAGTAGATTTTGTTGTTATTTTGGGCATGGATTGGCTGTCTTTTTATCACGCTCTGATTGACTGCAGATCTAAAGAGGTTTCATTTCATAAATATTTACAATTTTATGTACGATAATTAAAATTTGATTTTGATAAAATATCAGGAAACTAAGAAACTAGTAAAATATGGAAATGAATGTTGCATTGCTCATATTATTAAAAATAAATATTATGATGAGATTAATGATGTTTCAGTGGTAAATGAGTACCTTGATTTTTTTCTTGATGAGTTTCCTGGTATTATACCTGATAATTAAGTTGAATTTTTTATTTACTTAGTTCCTGATGCTGAGCTAATTTCAAAACCCCTTATTGAATGTCTCAAATTGACCTTTTATAGTTAAAGAAGCAATTTAAGGAGTTATTAGATAATGGATTCAATCGACCAAGAACATAACCATAGGGTTATCCTGTCTTCATTGTTAAAAAGAAATATGGTTCAATGAGACTTTTCGTTGATTATAGAGAATTGAATTACATCACTATTAAAAACTAGTATCATTTGCCTCATATCAATGATTTTTTTGTCAGATCCAGGGATGTCAGTATTTTTTGAACAATGACATGAGATCAGGGTACCATAAGATGAAAGTAAAGGATTTATACTTTCTAAAAACCGTTTTTCGTACTATATATGGCCATTATCAATTTTTAGTTATGCCTTTTGCGTTAACCAATTCACCTACTATATATATGGATCTTATGAACAGAATTTTCCATGAGTTATTGGATAAATTCGTGTTTGTGTTCATCGATGATATTTTGTTTTATTATAAAAGTAAAGAGGAGCATGAAATTCATTTCAGGGTTGTCTTGAAAACCTTAAATGAAAAGAAAATGGTTTGTAAATTCAGCATGTGTGAGTTTTGGTTACAAAAAATTTATTTCCTTGGCCACACTGTTTAAAAAAATAGCATAATTGTTGATCCTACTAAAACAAAAGTTGTTGTAGAATGGCCAAGACCCTCAAATATAAGTGAGATTCATAGTATTCATGGTTTTGTAGGTTATTACCATAGGTTTGTTGAAACGTTTTCACGGTTATCTTTTCTAATGACTAGGTTAACATGAAAAGATGTTAAGATCATTTGCATTAAACAATGTGATGATAGTTTTCAGGAATTGAAAAGAATATTGGTGAATGCTCCAGTTTTGGAACTGCCTTCCAGAAATGGTGAGTTTGTTATTTAAAGTGATGCTTCATTGAAATAACTTCAATTTTTCCTTATTAAGAATGATCAGGTAATTTATTATGCATAATGTCAGTTGAAACCTCATGAGTTAAATTACCCTACACATGATTTGGAATTAGCTAATGTTGTTTTCGTTTTAAATATTTGGATGAATTATTTTTATGGAGAAAAATGTGCAATATATACTGACCACAAATGTTTAAAGTATATATATTCACTTTGAATGAATTGAACATGAGATAGAGGAGATGGATGAAATTAATCAAGGATTATGATTGCGTGATCCATTACCAACCAGGAAATGAAAATAAAGTGGCTGATTCTTTGAGTCGAAAAATTAATGTCTCATTAACCATGCTATATTAGGAAGGAGATCCTTTGTTTTTTTGATTTGATGAAATTTGGCATAGAATTTTTTGTGCAAGAAAATTTTCTGTTTTGTTTCTAGTTTCAGAAAAATCATCTCTATTAGACAGAATAAAGAAAGCGCAAAAAGAAGATAATGAGTTGCAGAAAAATGTATAGTTGGTTCAGAAGGGTATGTTTCCTTATTTTAACTTTGATAATGATTGTGTTTTGAGGTTTGGTAAGAGATTATGGGTGCCTTTTGATTCATTGTTGAGGAATTTGTTATTATGTGAAGCTCATAGTTCTCCTTTATCAGTTCATCCAGGTAGTACAAATATGCACCGAGATCTTTGGGAGTATTACTAGTTGGATGGAATGAAATGAGATATTTCTGATTTTACTCTGTAATATTTTACTTGTAAGTAGGTTAATGAAGAGAGGAAGATACCAAATGGTATTCTTTAGTCTTTCCCAGTGACATAGTAGAAGTGGGAAAATATATCCATGGACATTGTTGTGGGATTACCAAAGGCATCTCTAGGTAATAATGAAATCTGGGTTATAGTTGATCGATTGACTAAATCTTTTCATTTCCTTCTTATTCAAGATATATTGTCACTAGATCAACTTGCTCGGTTGTATGATAAAGAGATAGTCATGTTTCTTGGTCTTCCCCTCTCTATTGTATCTGATCATGATCTTGGGTTTACTTCTAACTTTTGGAATGTCCTTCAGAAGTCGTTGGGTATTGAATTAAATTTTAGTACTTATTTTCATCCTCAATTAGATGGTAGTCAAAATGAACAATTCAGACCGTAGAGGATATACTATGTGCTTGGTAACTATATTTCCAGGGAATATGGGGCAAGGATAATTCATTGGTTAAATTTTCTTATAATAATAATTTTTATTCCAATATACAGATGGATCAATTTGAGGCTTTATATGGAAAGCATTGTCGAACTCTAGATTTTTGTGTTGAAGTAGGAGAAAGGAAGCTTATGGGACCAGAATTGGTAGAAAAGATGGAAGAGAAACTTCAGTTTATTCTGAAGCACAAGAGAACAACTCAGAGTAGACAAAAAGGTTATGCAGATAACCAGAGGAAGGATATTTCTTTTGAGGTATGTGATCATGTATTTCTCAGTGTTTATCTGTGGAAAAGCGTGATGTGTCTTGGTATGAAGGTAATGTTGAGTAAAAGGTCCATTCAACCATATCAAATACTGGAGAATGTTGGATTAGATGCCTATAGAGTGGCTTTACCTATAAGTATATCCATGGTACACAATGTTTTTCATGTTTTGATGTTGAGAAAGTATATGCTAGATCTATCTCTTGTTTTGAGTCTTGAGGTAGTTTAGTTGGAAGAAAATCTCTCTTATGAAGAACAACCAGTCTAGATTTTTTAACATAGAGAGAATGTGTTGTGGAATAAGGTAATTCACCAGGTAAAGGTTTTTTGGAAACACCATATGGTCGAAGAGGCATCTTGGGAATCTGAAAATGCTATGAGAGATAAATACCCCCACATTTATTGATATGTGAATAAAAATTGCGAGGACACGATTTCCAAAAGGGAAGAAGGATGTTAGATACCATATAAATGAAGATTAAAATACTTTCATATTTATTAATATTTTTGAATTAAATATTAATTTTACCATAAAAGGGTTTCTATGTTCTCTAGCATACCTGATACACAACAACGGGTTTCTTTAAAATCTTACGTTGCACAGTAATAAAATAATTATATTATTTTAAGTGGTAGTTAATTCCTACCCATTTTATAAGAAGGAATCAACAAAACTAACTACAATATGATTATACATGATTGTTATATTTATTTACATTTATCCAATAAAATATAGAGGCTTAAAATGTGAGTGAATTTAATTTTAAGCATAATTTACATTAAAAGGTCTATTTACCGCCTTTTAATGTAAAACACTCCATAAATATAGTTTTCGCCACTTTAATATATTCTACTTTACCAAATTAAATCCTTCTTTATAATGGGGACATCAAAATTTACTTTGTGTAAATTTTTTGGAATTCTTGCTGATAAAGTTCATTTTTAATGAATAGTGAAAATATTATATTTTAATTGAAAACACCGTTTTAATCTAATTGTTGTATATGGATATATTATATTTTTAATATTTTAGTAATTAGAATATAGTTTTACCATTTAATCCAATTTTGGTCATTTGAATTAATTTCCCTTTGAAATTGGACATAAAGAACTGTCAATCTATTGATAGTTATTGTTTCTTAAAAACAGGGAATTTGTTTTAACAATGGAAATTAATTTTAAAATTAATTAATTCAACTTTTATGTTTTGAATTTTTAAAAATAGACATCATTTTTTAATTCGGAATATCAAATATAGCTTAGGCTATTGTTTTGGTATTTTTATGAAAAACATCATTTTTTAGGAATAGTGAAACCACTTAGTAGTAGTTAAAAAACTAACTTTTTCATAAAAATAAATTTTTACCCCTTATGTGAATTGAATATCTAAAATCCTACATGCATGGATGTTATTATTAAGAATATTTTGGTTCAACAAGATGAAAATAATTTTTGGTGATTAATAACATTTGACTTTTATTTACAGCTATTAAAAGTAAATAGGGTAATTCAAGGTAAAAAGAATATTATAATAATTAAAAATCGCCTTAAACATGTCCTAACCTTTTTGGATGAGTAATGGACGACCATGGTCATCCTTGATACTATTTTGGGACCCCATGGAGCCACTTATGAATGGTAATTAAACTGTATATTTTTTAATTTAATGTATAGGCAAAAATGTCAAAACCAAAAATATTTTAGTAAATTACTTTTTATATGGTGTCATATAGGTAATAATTTTGACCATAAGTTTTTATTGGAAACCTAACAATATTTCCTAAATCATGGTATTTTTTTTTATTTTTAGAAATCGAATAAATTAAATTATTTATGACACAATAATGATGCAGTATTTACCTCATTAATATATGATTTAAATAAATAAGATTAAAATGAATAAAATCATTTCCAAAACCTATACCATTCCAATTAAGTGATTTTATTTTGACCATGATTCATCGTATCTTCAATTATAAAGATTTTTGGATCATTAGAAACTGAATATCAATATATAATAAAATAATATATCCACACTTTCCAAAAGATCCCCTACTCTCCCCTATAAAAGAAGACCACTTCTATCCAATTCCTCAGATATATCAAGCCTTTAGGCTCGTCCAACCTCTTCTAAATTAAGATCCCTATATCCCTATAAACAATATAGAAGACTTACCTTTGAAGAAAGGCATTTCAAAAAATAATTTTGTTTAAACCAAAAGAATTTACTCAAATTAAAGGTATTGGTTTCTGTATACTTATTTTATTTTATTTTACTTATCTAAACACTAAACTATTTTTATTCATTTATTTTTTATAAACAATAGTTTCATTAATATACTATGATGTTTTTATTATATGGATTCAAAATAAACTTACACACACCTCCAACAAATTCGTGAAGAACATAATGTTTCAGTGGATGGAAAACTAACGCCTCACGAAACGATGATTATTCAATTACCTCCTACCACCTCTCATGGTGGCCATTGTGATGGCACTGTATTTATATATGATATATATTATGTTTATTATTTATTTATTCTAATGTATTTTCTATTTATATCATACCTATATGGTTTCCATTATGGGTAAACGCAAATAATTTCATTTGAGGAAGTGTTGACTACCGCCCCCTCAAAGTGATATTACTCGTTAATGCCATATGTGGGACGTATAAATGATGGATTTAATGAAATTATATATTATATTATACTGGAATTATAATATAACTATGTATCATTATGTTTTAATTCCATTAAAATAAGAAATAGAAATTAAATTAGCGTTCATGTGTACGTACGGCTTACCGTCTCCATGAACGTTGCATTTCATTTCTTACCTCCAAATGTCATGTACCATTCTAAATACATGTATATACAGGATATATATGATATATATGATATATAATTCATTAATATTATTCTATATGTAATGGAAAATTGACCACATTGTCAAATTATAATTATATGAAGTCCATTTTTGACTCAAGTACCAAATATAGACAAACCCAAAGTTATTAACTTAAACGATTACATAATGTTTATAACATGGTAATGAGTTATATAAAAGGAATAATAAACTTGGAAAAGGTTCTTATAAAATTATAATTTTATTGTTGTTTATTATTCAAGAGATTAAAGAACGAACGGGTCATGTCGGACATATGGTAAGGGACTTCATATCAATCTTATTTCATTGAGAGATATTTTGTTTTAATACATGACATTCTTTTATTCACTATATAAACACCCTTGAAATTTAAAAGAGAATATTTTTCTACGAAGTTCTTTACTAAACCACAAAAAGGAATTTTTCTTTTAAATTAAGTGGTGACAATGACCTTTCCACCACCGCGAGTATTATTTGTTCTTTGGATTCCTTAACATGCCATAATGTTTTTTAAGGAAATTAAATACCATATACTCTATTATGTATTTGGTATTGAAATTTTTTTTGATAATGGATTTGATATTTCATTATATTTTAGTGATATATTTTGATTAAAATGTGGAAATGTTTTCTTTCCCTTATATTTGTTTAATGTGTTATTATTTTATAATGGTACTTGGACATTTGAAGGTAGGTTACGGGACAAACCAAATGACGGATGGTACTGTGATAAACCAGGAAGGGGGGTTAAATTATAATCTTCAATGCATTGGGTATGGAATTTGGTATTATGGATATTCAATTTTGTTATATGTGTGAATTTTGATCGTATGGTTATTCCATTTAAGTATGTTTATGTCTCATGTTACCTTTATATGTTATATGTTCTTTATACGGGTTTTATTGTAGTATTTAGGTTACAAAAGGGTATGTAGTGAACTTTTATTCAGTGAAGAGTATTTACTAGTTCATAAAGCTGAAAAGTATTAATTATGTTAATGTATTCATGTTTTACTTGGTGTTTTGATAAACTAATAGTATTCCTTCTTTGTGTATCCCATACTGAGCTTTTTATGCTCATTGAAAGTTTCTGAAATGTTTTTCACAGGACATAATGTGGAATAGGGTCAAGGATGGGATCAAGGAAAAGTCATGATGTCTTAAATAAGGAACTTTACGTGAATTTTTTTATCAAGAGTTTTTATTTTATGAAGAAAATGGAAAATGAGTAGAAGTGTCTACTTTTTAATCATTTGAGATTTAATAGTTATGTTCTAATTCTCTAAAACTGCAAACCTGAAAGGATCCTCAATGTGAATTATTCATTTAATTCAATATTATGTAATGTTTTAAGGCCGAGTTCTTATATGATGTGTATTATAGGCACATAATTATTAATTAATATATTTGTTAATTGATATATAAAGGACATGAAATATTAAATATGAAAATCATACTATTCATATACTATCTTATATATCCATAAAATGTATTCAATAGTGTTTCATATATATATATAGAAAACTAGAAACGTGGTAAATGGATGTGATATCAACATCAAAAATAGTAGTTCCCCTACAATAACAATCGATCTCAATATTACATGAAACGGTTTCCCTAAACCCCAATAAATGTACAAAAACTACTGATTACAAGATCTTTAGATAGATTTAGAAAATATAATTTCATTATTTATAAACATGAGTAACCACTACATCTCAATGGATAGAGGTAATTCGTGTGTTCAAAACAAATCCATCATCGAAAATTAAAGTGGAAGAAAATAATCCCCAATAGGTAATATGAAACACATGAGGTTTCAAGATATAAAAAATTGAAATATATTGAATCAAAGAAAGAAAATATCTATCTAATAATCCCGAAAAATATATTAATAAAAAAAATTTAAAGAATATGTTCATATTAGGCTTATTTTATCCATTATAAAGGAAAATATAAGAAATCTAAATAAATAACATATAAAATGGATAATAAATTAATCCATGATAGTTATATATTAAGGGATTTAATTAATTATTATATAAATTAAAAATGATATATTACAAATAGTAATATGAACTACCATGAAAGCATTAACTCTACTCAATATTATCTCCAAAAAAGGTTCACTATCTCTAAATATAATAATATAACAAAAAAATTATCATTTGTTTCCCTAAAACAAGATGTGATGTGACTCCTGAATTTCTATCATATATCTATTAAATAATATTTGTTTAGTCTTCAATACATATCATAAAACATTCGCATAATAACATTAATAGATTACTGTCTTTGATGTCTATATACAATTGTCATATTATTTCAGGAATTATATTCTATATCTCTGACAATGATCATCTATCATAGTGAACATTGTAAAAATACCCTACTTAAAAAATGTTTTCATAACCATGGGAAATAAATCATATGAAGGTGTGAGATTATTTTAATGGTAAGGAATATATAATTGAAATTAATAAATTATCATAATTGAGAAGAATATTGTCATAATGGTATGATAACCTGATCGTAACATAAAATATATATACCGAATTAGTGAAAGATCATTAATTGTAAATCATAGGAAATGGAAAATTCAAAAAAAAATATTTCATAAGTTGTTGGAATCAATAATAATCCATCATAATCCATGATATTGTAACATAGGCCTATGACATAGAATTGTGTAATACACGTCACATTGATAATCATTTACTAGTGTCATGGATCACTTCCAAGTCTTTCATATCATATTATTTCAACACCTTATTATACGATTACAATTCTCATTGTCCACTCCCATATCTATCATAGTGGATTGATTCTATTACTGGAATAGATTCACTTTTCATTTAAGTTATTATATCTCATGAGATATTGATCAATAAAAAATTCATTATATGGAAGTATACTTTTACTCCAACTTTTCATGTAATAAAAATTAAAAATATGAGTTCATAAATATCTTAAAAAATTCATCATATCATTATATCATAATGCATGTAATGCTATAATGGCTCATTAATATATCATTGTTTCTTTATAACATTAAATTTTAAGAATAAATATGTTTCATAAAGATTTCATGAAATCATAATAAACCCAGGTGATGGAAACTGATTTCATAAATTAATCCATGTGTCATGTTCATAATAAAAATACATATAATGAAACTGGAATGTATCATAAATTTATATCGCAAATAATACACAAAAATAATTAAATTATTTGGACATAAATAAGAAAACCATTAAGATATGATTTGAATATTTCATTAGAAATTGAATAAAATAATGCTTTCATATAAAACCAATTTAACTAAAAAATTAGCGTATTGCATAATAATATATTCCCTAAATGAAATTAATTTTTCAATTTAAGTATTAATCCAAAAAATAGTTATGATAATAAGAAATTATATTCATTTCTTATATATTAAAATAAAAAACATTCCATTAAAAAAATTTAAAAAGTAAAAAGATAGCTTATATAGGAAAATAATATTTTTAATTATTCCAATTTAACCATTATAGATTAATAAAAATATAGATAATATGATAATTTAAAAAAAATTATATTAATTAAAAAAAAATTTATAAGAAAACAAATTTTACAAACATTGAAGAAAATGTCCATTGAAAAATGATGAAATAAGTTCTTTTTTTCAATAAAATAAATTATCGATCATATTATGTATAAAAAAAGGAAACTATTAAAATAATAACCCCAATAAATAAAAATGGGATAATAAAATATAATTATTAAATATTAACATCTACAAACTTTCTATAAATGGAAATTCAATCCAATATAATCCTTTCTTAAAAGAGATTGGAGAAAAATCCATTTCCATTATTGCCCTCTTTCGTGATACATTTTCAGATATCCTGACAATATATACATATATATCCATTTTAATTAATAAATTATTACTTATTCCCCCATTTTTGTTTCCAATTATCATTTTATTGATAATTTCATTTTTAAAATTAATTTCCATGTGAAAACTGGTCTACTTTCAAAGAGTAATTCAGTTTGAGGGTTCAGGTGCAAGAACCATGGTATGGTTTCATAATATAGAGAGTATTATTAATGATATATTTTTCATATTTAGTCATAATATACACATATAATTATTTACCTTAAGATGTTATAAAAAATGATCCAAATCACACCGTTGAGGGGGCAGTCCTCATGTATGTGTGAGAAACATCATCGTTTTGTCATTGAAGGGAATGTTAGGAATATTGAAAATTTATTATAATTAGAAAATAATAATTATATTATATTATATTTATGAAATATAAAATTATATCTATCATAATAACCCCACATTTATTATTTTTCTAAAAAAATGAATCAATCACTTCATGGAGGTGGTAGTCAACAGACAAGAAACACTAAAGATTTATTTTTACTATTTATAGAAATGAGGATGAAAAGGTTAATAACTAATGATAATAATAGTAATTTATTTATGTTAATGAAGTGATTATTATATAATAGAAATACTATATTTATAGGTGGTAGAATAAAAATTAATATTTAATGTACTTGGTTTAGAGTTATACATATTAATAGGGAAACCTCATCTAGAATAAAACTAATTTCCTTAATTGGTTCTATTAATATAAAAACATGACATTGAGGATGTGGGTTGTAATTTTATAAATGTATTAAGGATAGTCCTAGATGATACATAAGTTTCATTACATTTGAGAAAGGGAGCCTATGCGGTATCCTTTTCTACACTTCATAAAGGACACACATTGAATATTTCAATAGAATATAAAATTAATTTATTCACCTAAATCAAGTTGATAAAACATTTAATATCATAATATATATGTATTATAATGGAAAAATGTCATCAACTGACTAAATTAAATTATTATTATTTAGGTATTTTATCCATTTCATAGGTTATCCGTCTTCCATGTAAAAAAATTTTAACCCTAAATTTTGTAAAATATTTTTAATATTTGTAATATTAAATTGGATTAAAAATATGTTGATGAGTGTAATGAATATTAATTAGTCTAATTAATTAATTGGAATCATTTTTAAAATAATATTTTTCAATAATTTTATTAAAATAATTTTTTATTATATGCATGCAAGACACAATGAAAACTATATGTAACAAAAAAAAATTTAAAATTCAGTTTATCTTAATTAATATTCATGTACATGCTATTGATGAATGATATACTATTTAATTGAATTTATTATCTATAAATTACATTATAATCATTAACAAATAAATATTAATTTATTTTAATATCATAAAAACACATTAGGTGCATTAAAATATTTATACTCATACATCTCTTTTAAAATTCAGGTTATAATAATTTCATTTCTAATGGAGTAATAAAAATATTATTCAATTTATATATGTTTAGAAAATAAATTTTAATAATTTAATGATTAATATTCATACACATTAATACATCTTATCTAAGATAAAAATAACATTATGTAATATGAGTTTAATGGTATATCAGAGTTCAGTTAAAATCATCAGTTCATGTAAAGAAATATATAACAAAATTACTAAATGGGGAAATTATTAAAAATATTTATTGTTTCATTCTACCTCCCTTATATTAATTTTTCCCTAGAAATTATATAATTATTATAAAATAAAATAGAGATACATCCACCACTGTACATATTCTTGTTCCCATATAGCTTCCTCAATTGTTTTTGTCCAAAAAACATTAAATATGTGAGATATATTATTCCCCAATAGGTTCTATATGTTATATAAAATTTCATTATGTTGTTCCTTATATGGGAGACCATTCTCATGTGGTACAACCCCTAAAATAATTGAATCACATTATTATTTATTTACTTTCTTAATATATATTCAGGTAACATATCATAAACATGGGTGTTTTTAGGTTGAAGATCCAAATGATTAGAAAATATCCTGACATGATAAAAAATTTGAGACTGATATATCAAGAAAATTTTACAATATTAAATATAAATATAAATAAAAATTCCATGGATATATTAATCTTAATTCCATATCACCAAATTTAATCCCATGATCACATCGATAGATGTTGAAATGAAATTTCCATTGACACTTAGATGACCTTATATAATGCTAAATAACATTAACCTTATCAATAATTTTCTCACTATGATTGTAACATTGCATTAAATAATTTTGGAAAATTGAATTCTCTTTATTTTCTTACACATTGATTGGGTGTGTCTTGGGACTCTTGAGGATGGAAAATATTGGTTTCAGAATATGGACAAATTTTATGGATGTATGTTTGTGGAAAATAATGAACTATGGGTATAAATGTGTTAATGGTTTTGTGGGGTTCTACCCTAGTTTAGAGGATTCCTGAGATTTTATGGTATTTAGTTTTATGAATATGCTTTCATAAACACGTAGCAGATGTACACACATTGTAATTATACTAAATTATGTGTATTTTCAATGTGGATGATTTCGTAAATTAGGTATGATGCTTGAGGTGTGTACGCCTGGTGTTTTTATATGATTCCACGTACTTTTAAAAGGATGATTTTTAATAAAAATGTGTTAGTATTTTTGGAATATTTGAGCCTCAAGTATTACACATTGGTTAAATATATTATATACCATTTCAATATCTCAAAAAATTATTTAGGGACTCTCTGTAGTCATATTTTATTACATTACTCTATATAACATATTACTCTCAACCTAGATGTCTTCTCCGATGATTTTTAAAGTATCTATTGGATCTAGATTGATTCGTTTGGTGATTGATCAAAATTATAGTTTGTTAGAACCCCTTCTATATATTGGTCCATTTTACTTATTTGTTTATATTTTCATGGAAATTATAGTATGTTTATTTATTTTATCAATTTACTATTGATTTTGTTTATTCTTATATGATCTATTATGTGATATTGTTTTGTAAGTCATTTCTTTTTCATTATAGTGTAGAGGGTTAAATTTCTTGATTTATTGGATGATTCCTCTTCACTGATGATTATTTTAAAATATTTAGTTAGTTATAATATTTGAATATTGGTCTTATATCGCCCATCATCATCTCTAATTATTTTTTTTATGGGTACCATTGTAGGCCTATTCAATACCGAGTTTTAAGGTAGGTGGTTCTGAATCTAGCATGTTTTAGTGAACTACATTTCTCATTTTTCTGATAAAATATTTATTAAATAAAATTAAATGATATGATTTATTTGTATTTTTTTTGTGGAACTAGGTTTTTAATGTTGGTTTTGACCTCTATTTGGTAAATGGAAGGTGGGTTTTGAATAATTGTTAATTAGGGTGTTAAAGAATGATTTGATGGATATGGTGTAATTGATTTATTTAGAAAATAATGTTAATGGGAATCATTTAGTACATATTTGGGGGTTATTGTAATAAATCTTCTCCACTATTTGGTTGATTTCTCGTGTTTCATTCATTTTCTATATTGTTTTGTTGTTCTAGGTGCATGCTAGACCTATTAGCATATTCACATGATGTGGCATTCCAATGAACTATTGACTCGATGCATATGACTACTATCTTGATGTGTATGTGATTATATATTTTGTATGAGTGTCTTAGTAATGATGACCTAGTGTGATCCCTGGAATGATATTACATGTGCATTTTTTGGGTTTGTAATATTTTGTTGTACTTTTTATGACATGACAATATAAATTAAACATGATTTTCATTGTTTAGAGTATATACCACTATAGTGATATGTATATATTAAATTATATTAAATTGATTTACATTTATTATTTTGAAATGGGTAAAATGTGAAATCAAACTATTGTCGATGTTTGTCAGTTAAAAATTATTGAACTATTAACATACCATTTTTGTCATTATCATTTAGCATGCTTGGATTATAATTCAGAAACATGATATGGAAAATTTTGGTTTGACCCTATAGAGAATATTAATTGAATACCTATGTATGCCTTTAAGAGTTTCATACCTGGTTATATCATTTGATATAGGTAAATTCCATGTTCCCCCATTAGGAAAATATGTTTTTTGTCAGTTGAGTGGAGTAGTTGAAAGTAATATCCTGAGAGTCTTCATACACTATCACATGGAGTATATTTTTCGATTTTTTATTCATTTTTGGTTGTATATGAACATGAATATTGTTACTGATATTGGGATTCTTGGTTTCCCCTATATTCTTTTAGTTTTATAACATATTTATCATTTTTTTAGTTTCCCGTGATTTATATGTGATATATTTTCTTTCTATTTATTGGGATAAATCACTCCCTCATGTTATTTTTTGATGACTGGATTCCATTTTCCAGCTCGTGATGATTTATAATTCCCTCCACTTTTGTGAATGGTCATGTTGGGTACCAGAATGATAGGGTATTTTGGTCGGTTTGTTACTGTTTGGTATTAGAGGTGGTATATCCTCATGATTCATTTTTGTGGGACATTAGGTTGAATTTATATAATATTATCAGAACTAGAATTGTATATTTTGAAGATATCTTATCCATATATTATTTTTATGAGACCCATGTTACCATTATATTTTGGTTTTGTGTAACCTATCTCGAGTTTTTTATGTCAATATCCGGTTTTTATTATGTTTTTTGTAGTTTTAAGTAGTATTTTTCTATTTTTTGATCATTTTATTGGTTTTTTTGTGTAGTAGTATTCTATAGTTACATGTCCTACAAGATCTTCATGAGGATTTTTTTCTGCTCCCCATGGAAATAATTTGATAGATCATAAAATTATTGATTCTATTGTGTGAGATGTTTATGATGTTAATCACAATATTCCAAAAGTACCCAACACATACATTGAGGAAAAAAAATTGAGTAATAGGAGTTAGGTTGAATCATGGGTGTTCATACATTGGAATACATTATCAATGAATGGTATCAATTGACCATAAAAGGAAGAGGACTATATGGATAAGATCGATCAGATCATTTAATTCATGGTCATATAAGAGAATATCAATGAAATATTTGTTTTGTTTCTACTTAGTCATCTGGAATAGAGGTGGTATAATTCTCGGGTATAGGAAGATAGTCAAGTGGTATTTAATTGGGAGGTTTTTAATAATTTATTCTTCCAATAGAATTCCCAAGATTCACAAATAAGGTATAGCTCTACTGATTTCCACTATTTTCAATAGGTAGGGTGTCTGATTTCTGCTTAGAAAAATTTGTTTTCAAAGCCAATATGTATTTTTCAAAATAATTTTTAAATAATTTCATTATAAATTATCATAAGTACATAAATAGTTTGAAACTGGATGTATGATTTTAGGTATTTATGATGATCATTTCAACCTATGCAGAGGCAGTATACATATAAATGATGAAAAAATATAATATGTAATGATATTTGGGATATTTAGCACCTCTTCTTCCACATAGTTTATTATTTAGTTTAATTACATGTAATAAAAGGTAGTTCTAGGATCAATGAAGTAGTTGTGGAGGTTGTTCATATTACCAAGACTCTTTGGAAAAATTAGACTAAGCTATGTTGTTCTTCTGAATTTTCTTTAGTGTGTAATGTTTGGAAACACAAGGAGTTATATTCCTTCCCTGAAAATTCATGTAATATCAATGGAAATTATTTTCATCTATAGTTTTTTTCGACCAGGCCATGTATACTACTTAATATTATCAGGGATCATTTACAATAATTTATACTATATAACGATAATATGATTCAAAGACTATAGGGCTCTAACCACTGGCCTTAGGAGTGAAACTCCTTCATGGAGTAAATGAGTTTTCTGATGAGGTCGACATGGATATAGTGATAGGAAGATGTAATTTCATTATTGAATCATTAGTAGTAGTTTCTTTTCTAGATAATGGATCTTCCAGTTCAATTACATATAGATGTTTGGTTCATATTATTGTCCTTCAAATAGAACCCTTACCTTTTTTATAAAGTCAATGACACATTGGGGGAATATGAAAGTGGATAGTTTTAGTGTCCTTCTTAAATTCTATCAATATCTTATATCGATTTATTATTTAATATTCCTATTTTATATTTTTTATTAATTTAAAATAGTTATTATGATGGATTGGATATTTTCTCACAATACTTCAATTTATTGTTTTCATTGTTGTGTCTCATGTATTATGATCAATGAGAACAAACAGGTGTTTCCAGAAGAGTGGGATTCTAGGTTTATCCATTTGGAAACTTCCTTTATAAATATAATTTGTTTTTTGTCTGTATTTTCATTTTTGGAAAATGATGTTTTCTTTTAATTAAACATATCACCATTTTTCATGTTTTTCTTGACATTTTTCAAGATCATTTCAATAGTCTTACTCCAAATAGGGATGTAGATTTTAAAATATATCTATTTAAAGGGATTCATATGATATAGATACCTTCTATCATATTGCAAAGGTGGGGATGGAATATTCCAACATTCAGTTAGCTGAAATGGTGCCGAATAGTTTTGTTAAACCTAGTGTTTCTCCTTGATAATTCGTACTGATCTTAGATAATAAGGATGATGGTTCACTCTGATTTTCCATGGACTATTGTAATTTGAACTAGGTAATAGTAAATAACATGTATCATTTTACTACTATGGTTGATTTTATTGATTATTTAAAGTCAAGAACATGTTTTTAGAAATTCATATTTGGTCGGGTTATCATCCACTCAATATTAAGAAGAGTGATATACTGAGGCAAATTTCCTGATCTTGTTTGGAAAATTATGATTATCTTCTTATGTTATATGTTCTAAGTAAAACTGTTTTAATTTTCATGTAATTTTTTTGTAACTATTTATATCACCATGTCAAAACATTTTTGGTAGTGTTTGTTGATGAAATTTTGGTTTACACTATATCTGAGTGAGAGAACGAGCGTCATTTGAAGTTGGATTTATAATACATGTGAATTCACTATCTATATTGATTTCTTATAAATTTAATTTTATAGATTCATGAATTGATGTTCATGGACCTCATGATTTCATGAAATGTTTATATTTTGGTCATGAGATGGTGGGTACTGGTGTCACGACCCATCCCCTAGGGCCCATGCCGTGACTACCCCAATACTGCCTTCAATAGGCCCGGAGTAGGCGTCTCTCAACAAAAGGCATATTCAATAAATCCAATTAGGCATTCCATTTATAACCTGTAAACACACGTAAACTAGAAAAAAATATGATACGAACATAAGTAAACTGTATATTAAATAGAGTGTGTACAGTTAGTAAAAGAGGCCATATTACAAGCCCATCTCGAATGTACAAGAAAACTGAAATGTACAAGTAACTGAAACAGCTCCTGTGAACAACCACTAATGATACTAGCAGAATGGTAGGTACATATCTCGAACAACCATCTCCATGGTACACCTCATCTAATTTACATCTCTTAGTTACCTCCATTAATGGTATTCTCATCCTCATTCATTGATGTCCGTCGTCTGTACGAAACACAACAAGGTGCGGGTGTAGCCCATGCTGGGGTGAGTATAATGATACTCAGTAGGGACATCGAGGCCCTCAAAGGTCTCACGAGATCCCGAAAGGATAAATCAAAAAGCATGTAAACATATGACAACCCAACGTTGTTATATGACCATATATATACCAAATTTATCAAGTATGCCCATCCCATTAATGATGAAACGCAAGGTCTAACTCAAAATCCCAATGCTCAACTATTCCACCAAGTAATGAATACCATGAAGGTAACACCACCAAGGTATCTACCACATAGGTAACTCCAAATTTAAGAATACCACAAAGGTATCACCATGAAGGTATGTACCACAAAGAAACATCACATAGAAAAATACCACAAAGGTATCACCACGAAGGTAAGTACCAAAAAGGTATGCCACAAAGAAGAATACCACCATGATATCACCATGAATGGTTGTACCACCCAGGTATTCCGCACAAAAGAATACCAAAAAGGTATCACAATGAATGTAAGCACCACATAGGTACGCCCTACAAAATAACACCACAAAGGTTTCACAATGAAGGAAACTACCATACAGGTATGCCACACAGAAGAATACCACAATGTTATCACCATTAAGGAATGTACAACACAGGTACACCACACAAAAGAATACCACGAAGGTATCACCATGATGGAAATTACCACACAGGTATGCCAAACACAAGAATACCACAAAGTTATCACCAAGAAGGTAAGGAATCATCTCACACATGGTATAACTTAAGTATGGTATTATTGATGATTTTATTTAACTACTGAATCATCTTACTCTGTTAATAGGAAGACCCACGTCGGATCCTAAATCATCAGACCCACATAGAATCCTAAATCAAAAGACCCACATAGGATCCAAATAATTCAAAAAACCCACTTAGAATCCTAGTACATATAACTCACGTAGTATCCTAGAGTTTTCCCATGTGGATTCCAAGATCTGATCAATGTGAGACTCTCGATCACATACCCACAAAGGATCCCAATGAACAAACCCACATAAGATCGATTTTTCTTGTAATAGCCATCTACAAGGTTCCCGCACTAAGCTCGCTAGTTTCTGATATGGTCATCTCCTCAAGCCACAAGTTGATACTCCAACGACCACTATGTCCCATGAAGAAGTATCCCAAAGGACCGCCAGGTAAAAGGGGTCTCAAAGAAACAGACGGTGTGTCAATCAAACGCCCAGTCAGTATGTTGTTGGACTTTTAGTCCAGAGGTCCTGGTTAGATTCGTGTTCGATCCAACTCAAACATACCCCAACCTTATCCAATACTCATTTGGGGTATACATAAAGGACCGTATCGATCCATGGTTTTTGGGGCTACATACGGTTTGTCAAATGGACGCATGTACCTCATGTTATGGCTGAAAGAGTGGAATGGGACAAAAATGGACTAGGTCTGGTCCTACCTGAACATACCTGGCCCGACCCGTCCCAATTCGGGTCAACCGGACCCGATCCGTGTTGACCCAGCCCGACCTGTGTCTGGCCCGGCCAGCGGGGCAGCGGCCTGTGGTGCGGCAGCCTGTGGTGAAGTGATCCACAGTGCGACATCCCGTGGTGTGGCAGTGCGCTATGTGGTGGCCCGTGGGGCTCATCGGCTGGACGGATGGCCAGCCTCCTCCATGTGGCGATGTCATGTGCCGCACCTCCTCTGGTGGCTAGCTTGGTCAGCCGACCTTCCTAGGCCACGGAGGCCTAAGGTTGCGGCTCCTGCATGTCGGGCGGCGTGAACGCACGCCGCCGTCCCATTCATGCATCCGGCCTCCACAGGTCATTTCCCCTGCTCGGCCGCGACCCTTCCCCAGCATCACGGTCGCACTGCTTCCTTCATCGCGGCCGTCCATGGTGCCATTCGCTGCTCCCGAGTCCCAACGGTGCCAATAAATGGCACCCATAGCCATCCTCCTCCACCAAACCACAAAGGTTGCAGAGAGGTTGAGCCATGTTCGTTTGGCCCACACCCTCCGTGTTAGGATGGTAGAAGGAGGCTCAATATTTCTTGAATCATGAAGAAATTCAAGAACCAGTATGTGGGTATTCAGAAAAACATACCCTACCTTGTCATTCATTAGAGGATGTCATGAAGAAAAAAGACGAAGTCATTGGAGAACATCGGCATTTTTTGCCTCCGCAAGATGCTTATGATCCTTGCTCAGGGTTGGTTCTTTGCTCTTCAGTGAAGTGGAATTCTATGTTGGATAGGAATTCATCGTTGGAGAGGAAGAGTTTCTCCAAAAAATATCCAAGGCTTTTCCAACCCTTTTCCAATGATTTTCACCAACCCAAATAAAAGAATATCCAAATCCATAAATTAATTTTGGCAACTAAATATTTTGATGTTGTCGTAATTAAAAGCATTACATTGGCACAATTAAATTGGAGGACCAAGAGTCACCACCCTTATTAAAGAGGGTTTTTAAGGGGTCAGGTGGTCCTCACCATTAGGAATTCAATTTGGGGTTTTCCTAGCTTGGGTGGTCCCCACCACATTAAATACAAATTGGGGGGGTTTTAAAAATAAAATAAAAGTTGTTCTTTATTTTATTTTTTATTATTTTAACACTCCCACAAAATTCAAGATAACTTACATTCACTATAGACCTACTGCAGTCATTGTGAAGGAAGAACAGTGTTGCGAGTTCAACGATGACCTCAGATATCAATTCCAATCTCACGTTTAAAAGTTAAATAACTCAGCTTGTGTGATTACTGAACGTACTGAAAAGAAAACTTCGGAAAAATTATAATAGTCACCCTTGATACATTCTAGATGAGGTTTGGAACTTCATAAGATAAACACGCCCCAACGAACCCAATGGTACTCTCAGATTTTCAATCAGAGTTACTGTTTAGATGTTATTAATTTTACAATAAAATAATTTCCACTGAATTAAGTTATTAATGGGAAAAAAATTAAATTTTACAGGTGGTATGTGCCAACCAATGTTAGTATCTTTCTAAAGAGGTAATACCATCATGGGTTCAGTGGTGGTCTCAAATTTTCAATCCGAGTAACCGTTTGTGAGTTAAAAGCATTTGAAAAATAAAATAATTTATTTATTTATTATATTTACGAATATTCCATTGTTGGGTTTTCTCATAGGAGTCATGCGCCGACTAAACATAAGTCGCTCCTAAGTTAAAATTGCCATAAAAAACGCAACGGTTCCCTTGGATATCTGACCTGAGTTACTATTTAAGAGTTATTATTCTTTTTTTAGAAAAAATGTTTACATGTGATATTTAAAACTCCACAAATACTACAACGGATCATTCCAGGATCTCTCGGCCTCGGAATCTTTCTCATTCAGATGTCATGGTCTCAAAATAATTCTATATGTATTTTGGGTGTATTGTGTGAATCTGAATAACATTATGTGGTTTATAAAATATTTTACTAATTTAAAAATGTGTATTGTAGTGAGATCCTTCAATAATAAATGGATACTGGATATTTTGGTGTATAATTTAATTAAGAGTTACATGAAATTTAACAGTATTAAAATTAATTTAAATTTGAAGGAAAAGGATTTTAGGTTCCCTCATAGGTGATATTTTATTTCATTATTCTGTATATGCATTGGTCCTCGATCGAGAGGGATTCATTAATGAATTTTAAAGTATTCGTAGGATCGGGATAGATATGTTTAGAGATTTATCTACATTACAGTTGGATTGTATCCCCCTAAGTATGAAATCATTTTTTTATTCATCATTTATTGGTAATGATACGATTTTTCATTCAGTTATAAGATCTATTGATCTATGTGGATGTTTGTTCAAGGTTCCTTTAATATCTTTCTTCTGATCATGTTATGAGGGTTGTTTAATTCATTTTTTGAAGTGTTATGGGTTCCCATTTTTTAGGCTTGTTTTTATTACTACAATTATCCAATAATTTCATAAATTGAATAAAATCTATTATGTTTATAGTAGTTATAGATGATAAATTTTTGTTGTGGCATCCTTTTTTGGTGTGTTTTATTATGTGAATGTATAACAAGTGTTTTGAGGTAGGTGGTCCCAAATATATTCTATTTTGGTGAAATTAATTTCCTCCATTTTTGATAAAAATTTCAAAATTAAATGATTTGATATTATTGAGTTGGATTGGATATTTTGTGCATTATTTCGTATTAGAGAAGGTTTTCCGATTATCAAAGTAAATGGTAAAGGGTTTTCAAGGAATATTGAAATGATTTATGAAATGTGTAAGAAGGAATGTATTTATGAAAATATTTTGATGAAATGAATATTAATATAAAAAACATGGGAATTATTAGGTACTTAGGTGGAATGTGTAGTAATTTTTATTTTCCAATATCGGGAGATTTTCTCTTAGGGATTTTCTTTTCTATCTGGGTCATTTTTTCTATAGGCTTATTAGACTTGTTGGGATATTCAATTTAAAAGGTTTACCAATTCACAATATACATGATGAATATTTCTTCGAGCTTAAATTTTATGTTATTTTATTTTATAATTTAAAGTGTCCTTGATAATGTGATATAGTTCGAACCTTTCTGTGATGTTACCTCGTTTTCTTCTTTTGGTTTGTACATTTTTTTTACAACAATAAACATGAAATGAGAAATAGAACATACTATTATTTTTTTAATTGATATATTTATAGGATTAAATGGATATGAAATGATTTTAAAATGAATTACCTTCATGATTTGGAAATATGAAAAAGGGGGTAATTTGAATATTTGTCTATTATTTTTAAATAAAAAATGCTAAATTCTTATCATTACATGATATCATTAATTTCAGTAAAATTTTATTTTTGTTAATATATTTTATATGAAACACATATTTGATACTATAGTGGGGAAATTAACTAACACCACGCATACTCATTCGGCTATGCATAGACCTAGTTACGTCTTTTGATCCAGGAAAAAATGAGGTGTCACATTGAGTTATTATGTTTTCTAATAATATTATTATAGTAGGTGGTGGTGAGGTGTTTCGAGTCATCCCACACTATCAAATGGGGTATTTTTTTCTATTTTTTAGTTATTTATTTTTGTAAATTTTCATGGAGATTATTTCTACTCTTGAGTTGTTTTTATTCAACTCTTTGATTTTAATTATGTAATATATTTAACGTTTTATTTTTGTAAGTACTGTATATATATTCCATGTTGTTTATTTTTTATTTAATATATCATTACATTGTTTTGTTTGATTCCTGGGTTCTAGGAACAAGCCCATGGGGATTGAGAATTCCCTTCAAGAATGTGATTGGATGGTTTTTACCGGTTTGAGAGGGTATTCAGGTCATTTTGTCACAATTATTACATCCTAATAGATTTTATTCCTCAACATATTCAGCATAAAATGTATTTCATCACTTCCTATAATAATTTTCTTCAAAATAATCCATATCAATACTCGATTGAATACAATTTTTGTAATATAATTTAACTATAGTTAGGTATTGATCCCAATCCATATTAATATCCATGAAATAGTTCCTCAACATCTATTATATTGTTTAAATGGTCCTCTAAAATAGTGAATTTATCTATGGAAAATATTATGTGTTGCAGCACATCTATGTACCCATGTCTAAATAATTTCTTCTCTAGAACATAAAAATATGACTCAAATCCCAATTAGATATAATAGAGAGTGGTAATATATTAACTATAACAAAATACTTCATTTATATACTTGAATGTTTGTAAAGATGATAATATTATCTGATGGAAATGATGTGTGCTGATTCATTTGAAGATCAATTACATCCAAAATATAATTATATAATTTTCATGTTTTGTGGAGCCTGATTAAAAAATATATGGTAATGTTCACTAATTTTCATAATTTTAGTGGAAATGGTTCTAACATCTCCGTAGAATTTTCTCTTTCATCATTAAAAGTTTGACATGCTAGTAATCATGATAAAATATATAAAAAATCCATTTTCATTTTATCCCACTAGAAACAATATTTTAGATCATTATATATCTATAAACATACTTGTTGACAAGTGAATTATGAACTATGAGTATCATCCAAAAAATCCATATTAAATTCTAGTATTATTTTTTCCATATAATAAGTTCGTGATCAAATTATATCATTAAAATAATTATTAAACTTAACAAAATGACATCCCTTCATTTGAAGTTCTACACCATTATTTTCTATCTCTTTAATCCTCATATAAATGGTTGATTGGCCATTAAACTAAAACTGGTTTGATATTTTCAATTAAATCATTATTTAATGATCCATATAATATTGATTCATAAATATTGGATCAATTAAATTTCTTATCAAGGCGAAACTATCACGAAATTTCAGATATAGAGGAGCAGCTACCTTCTTCACCTTCTCGGGGTTATAGTACTTTGAGCATTATTGAACATTAATAAAATTTTACCATATCATTTGAATAATATTCCACACATTTGGTTTAAATTTAATATTCATGATTATATTATATAGATATATAACCATTTAAACCACAATTTTAAGGGTACAATATTTACATTGAAAATATTACTTTTGGAAACTCCAAATCAACATAAGGGAACTTTTTCTCATGGGATTTCTATTGGGAAGAAGAATAACCTATCACCATATTAATTTTTAGGATATATCCATTTTATTACATTGATATATAAATAGATATTCTAATCCTTATTTATTGTAGTGTTTTATTTATGATGGTTCACTACACATACCTCTATTATTACCATTAAAATTTACATAAAATTCATCTATCCAAAGGAACTTGTGTAACATCCCGGATAAATAAAGAATACGAAATTTTCATATTCATTAATATTTTTGAATTAATTATTAATTTTACATTAAATGGGTTGCTATGTTCGATAGCGTACCTGATACGCATCAACGGGTTTCTTTGAAATCTTATGTAGCACACTAATAATATAATATTATTATTTTAAATGGTAGTTAACTCCTAGATGCTGTATTGGATGTAATGAATAAAAATAACTACAATATGATTATACATGTTTTTTAAATTTATATACATTTATCCAATAATATTTAGAGGCTTAAAATGTGAATGAATCTAATTTTAAGAATAATTTACATTAAAAGGCTGATTTACCACCTTTTAATGGAAAACCCTCATTAAATATAATTTTGGTCACTATAATAAATTTTAGTTGGCCAAATAAAATCTTTCTTTAGAATGGGGTCATCAAAATTTACTTTGTGTAAATTTTTGGAATTTTTCTGATAAAGTTCATTGTATAATGAATAGTGAAAAATATTGTATTTTAATTCAAAACTATGTTTTAATATAATTTATTTATATGGTTATATTGTTATTTTAATTGGTTTTAAAGTGTAATTATAATATCCTTTTGACATTTAATCCAATTTTGGTCATTGTAATTAATTTCACTTTGAAATTGGACATAAATAAGTATTAATCTTTTGAAAGTTATTGTTTCTTAAAAACATGCTATTTTTTTGATAACGTGAATTAATTTAAAAATTAATTAATTCCACTTCTATGTTTTGAATTTGGAAAAATAGACATCATTTTTGAATTTGGAATATCATTTTTAGCTTCGACTGAAATTTTGGTATTTTTCTGAAAAAACGTCAATTTTTGATGAATAGTCTAACCACTTAGTGGTAGTTAAAAAACTGAATTTTTCATTTAAATGAAATTTTACCACTTCTGTGAATTGAAATTAAAAAATCCGACATACATGGTTTTTATCAAGAAGTAGTATATGGTTCATTAAGTTGAAAATAATTTTGGTGAATAATAACTTTTGACTTTTATTTACCGCGGTTAAAGGTAAATAGGTTAATTCAAGGTTAAATGAATATTATAATAATTTAAAATTACCTTCAAACTTCTCCAAACCTTATTGGATGAGTAATTAACGACCATGGTCATATATGGGTCGATTTGGGAACCCCATTGAGCCACTTTGGTGTGATAATGACAATTTAGATTAATTAATTTAATGTAAAGACAATATTGACATTAATAAAAATCGTTATTAATTAATTTTTATATACAGTTATATAAGTCATATATTGTAATATAAATATTAATTGGAAATATAAAAAGCTTTCTCATATCATGGTATTTTTTAATAATTTTTAGATAACAAATAAATTAAATTATTTATGACATAATAATGATGCAGTATTTACTTCATTAATAAATCATTTAAATAAATAAGATTATAAGAATTAAAATAATATCCAAAACATTTAAAATTATGATTTGATGATTTTATTTTGACCATGAGTCATATTATATTCATCTTTAATGATTTTTGAACATTAGAATCCGAATATAATTATATAATAAAAAATAGTTTCACACTTTCCTAAAGAGCCCCTCCCCCCCCCTTATAAAAGAAGACCACTTATAACCAATTACTCACACATCTCAAGCCATTTGGCTCTTCCAACCTATGCCCAATTAATCTCACTAAATACCTATCCTCCCCCTAGAAACATACCTTATGTAGAAGGTACTTCAAGAAGTCCTTTTGGTTCAAACCAAAAAAAGTTACCCAAATTAAAGGTAATTGTTTCTCTTAAATTGTTTTCTTTTTTTTACTTATCCAACCCATAAACTCTTTTTATTCCTTTATTTTGTAACAAAATCAGTATCCAAAATATACTATTATGTTTTTATGAGATGTATTTGTGCTACACATACACACACCTCCATATAATTGATGAAGAACATAGTGTTTCTGTGGATGGAAAACTAACGCCCCATGAAATGATGATTGTTCAAATATCTCCAACCGCATCTCATGGTGGTCGTTATGAGGGAAATATAATTTTATATGATATATATTATGTTTATGTTTTATTTATTCATCTGTATTTTCCATTTATAGCATGCCTTTATGGGTTCCATAGTGGGTAAATACGGTAATCTCATTTGAGGAAGTGTGGACTACCGCCCCATCAAAGTGATTTCATTCGTTAATTCCTTATGTGGGATGTATAAAGGATGGAGATAAGGATATTATATATGATATTATACTGTAATTTTAATATACCTATGTACCATTATGTTTTATTTCCATTTAAATAATAATTAGAAATGAAAGAAGCGTTCATGCAAACATACGGCTTAGCGTCTCCATGAACGGTGCATTTCATTTCTTACTTCTAAATGGTATATACTATTATAAATACATCTATATACTGGATATATATGATATATATGATATCCAAATAATTAATATCAATATGGATATAATGAACCATTGAACACATAATCAATATGTGATTATAAGAAGTCCATTTTTGACTCACGTACCAAATATCAAAAAAAATGGACATTATTAACTTAAAGGATTACATAATGTTTATAACAAGTTAATAAGTGATATAAAAGAAATAATAAACTTGAAAAATGATCTTAAGCAAGTATAAATTATCTTTATTTTATTATTCAGGATATTAAAGAACAATCGAGTCATGTCGGACATGAGGTAAGGGATCCGACCTCTCTCTTTCTTTTCAAGTACTCTCTTCTATGTCATTTCTTTTATACTCCATGTTATTATGTGGAGGATATTATTTTATATTCACCATACTGTAATTTTTATTTTCATATTATGAGATACCCCCCTCTTACTCTCATCAATTAATTTTAATAATTTTTAAGTGGCGTCGTTAGGCTGCCGAATTTTTGTATGGGATTTCTTATCTCACTTTTAATTCCGTGATATTTCCATTGATTTCCACTTATTTATTGATTAATGTTTATTGTGTACTTCATTTTGATATATATTATCATTAATATCAACAAATTCATGGTATTCTGTGATTCATTTGGTGGTTATTAACTTTGGGTTATACGACTCGATTGATTACAACGTGGTAAGGGTGTTTTCATCTCACTTTTAATCCCTGTCAGATTCATGTTTTATTTTCCACTACTTCCTTTTGTGCGGAGTATGTATAGCCCATTATTGTATTATTGGTGTAACATACTTTACTTTATGGGTATTTACATCTTCATTGTTTGATCCTTCTTTCATGTGGTGTATGTTTCGTAAGTTACCAAATCGGTAAGGGGACCTTTCACCCTCCTCTCTTTTAAAAGGCTTCTTCTTGTTATGACTTTTAATTCACATCTTATTATGTTGGGATATGTTATTCTATATCATTATTTCTGTAAATTTTATGTCCAATTGACGGGATACCATTTTCTCTCTCATCAACTCAGTTTCTGAATTGTAAGGTGACGTCATTAGGTTGTTGAATTTTTGCAAAGGAGCTTCTTAACCCAATATCAATTCATTGGGTTCAACTTGTACTTATTGAATATTTCATCATATGAATTTGTTTGAATAAAATATGATTGTTTTTCACTTAATATCCACTAATATTGGGTTGTATTTATATTTATCGCATATAATTATGATATTGATTTATCCTTAATTTAAAGATACCATCTTTATAAGGGATTTCATCTCAATTTACATTTCCATTGAGAATTCATTTTTTTATACACCAAATCCACTCTTATATGGTGTATATACTATCCTTTGACATATTATATCACGAATACCTTAATTCTCATGATATTATAAATTTTTTATTAAATGTTATTCCACAATTATTTGTATTCAAGAGTTTCTCATTTTATTTAAAAAACTTTTTAACTAAAATATTGTTTTAATTGTTTTAATGATTTATTCTTTTAAATCTTTATCATTAATTTCCATGTTTTAAAAATGGTTTTAAATATTTATATATATATAAATTATTGTTTTAAAATGATAATTCCATTAAAATCTTCAAAGTGGTATGGGACACTATGAATCAAAAAAATATCATTATTAAATGTTTTTGAAAATGGTTTGATAATGCATTGATTTTGTCAATATCTAAAAATGTTATATAGTCATTCCAAATGAAATGTTAACAGTTAAATGTTTATATTTGAAATATTTTATATGCTATGATTTTATAATGGTACTTGGACATTTGACGAGTGGTTACGTGATAAACCATATGATAGGTGTTACCGTGAATACCAGGATGGGTGGTTACGTTATAACCTCCAATTCATTGGGTATGGAATTCAGATGTATGGCTATTCCATTTAGTAATATGTGTGGATGTCGACCATATAGTTATTCCATTGAAGTATGTTTATGTCCAAAGTTACCATTATAAGTTATGTGTTCTTTATATGGGTTTTATGGTAATATTTTGGTTTCATAAGGGTAATGAATGATCTTTTATTCAGTGAAGAGTATTTACTACTTCATAAAGTTGAAAATTATTACTTATGTTAAAGTATTCATGGTTTACTTTTTGTTTTTAAAAACTAACAGTTTAAATTTTTTGTGTATCTCTTACTGATCTTTTTATGATCATCCCAAGTTTTTGAAATGTTTTTCATAGGACATAATGTGGAATAGGGTCAAGGATGGGATCAAGGAAAATTCATGTTGTCTTAAACATTGAACTAGACAGGACACTTTTTTTTCAAGACTTCATGTTTTGTAAAAAAAATGGATACTAGGTAGAAGTGTCTACTTTTTAATATTTTAAAATTTAATAGTTATAGCCTAACTCTCTAAAACACTACATATGAAATGATCCTCAATATGAATTATTCATTTAATTCAAGATTATGTAATGTTTTAAGGTCGGGTCCTTATAAATTGATTATCAATAATGATAAAATTTTATTGGATTACATATCCATGAGATATATTTCAAAAACTAACTTATAGTATCTTATCAACCCATGAAAACTAAACATATCATTTATTACCATTGGTATGTGTTGTTTTTTAATAACGTCCATTTTTTGAAGGATTTATGGTCTGAAAAACCAAAAAATTATAGATAAAATTCCATTTTAAGATAAAGGTATTTCCATAAGACGTAATGAATTTATATAATACACATGGAATTAATTATATTTTTTTGGAATATTCTATGATATCATATTTAAATGAACATTAGTCATCATAACCATTGATGATATATTCATTACATAAAGATATTATGATTATGATTTAATAAGGGTGGCGAAAAATAAATTGACACATATAAACTGATGGCCTTGAAAAGTATGTTCATACCCTATGAATCCCATTTATTGGATCTTTTGTTAAGACTTCTGGTTTTTATTACACAATTTTTTTAGAACCCAAAACCTATTATTATGTAATAAAAATGTTGTCCCAGATATTTTCCAACATAATCCAACCCATTATCCAATCTACCATCAATAAAATACTTATATCATTTCCATACTCTTCCATTACTCTTTATATCCCTATGATGGTTACCCATTGTTCTCAAGAAGATCCTTCACATATTTTGGACAGAGCCCTCTATGAAAGGGGTCTTATCCTTCCAATATTTATTCACGAACCCCCTTGTATTATAATTTTTGTCCAATTTTTCATATTGTGGAATGTTATCCAACATCCCCCTTAATGGTCTTATTACCTTCATTTGATGAGAGAACCCTTTAACCCTTATTAATCCCTAATTGGATTAATTTTTCACCATTATTATTCTTTAGAAATTATCAATTGAGTTTTCAATTCAAAACCATTATTCAATAATCAATTTTTATTAATGTTAAATATGAACTCTTTATCATGTATTATGTTTTAAAATATCCACCATTCATCAATTATGTTGAGAAAGTGATGATAGATCATATAGAATATCATTAATACCTCCCAATATCATTTATGATCCCTTTTTATGCGGTCAATATTGTCATGTGGTTTTCCATGTCATTCAATTGTGATGTGTGTACAAATACCCATTTATACTCAAGGATATTTAACAAGTTTTATATATAAGTCGTTAATTTTGGAAATAAATTTATGAAACCAAAAACATGTAATCAACGTATTAAATATGAGACATGGTATTAAGTTATATAGAAATTGTGTCACACATAAGCATGTAAATGATATGATTATTTTGGGTGTTCCTATATACAAAAACAATGAATTAGATAATCATTTAACAAAATGATATTCCATTTATGGTTCAAGGGATTTTATACTAAACCTACTCTGTTCTCGTCAAATATTACTTAACATTGACAAATGCTTTTGATTCTATATATTTTGTTGTTTCTAAATTCATAGGATTCATTCTTGAGATAGTGTTATATCACTCATCATTTTTCATAATTATGAATATAATATTTTATAAAACATTTTTATTGCTCTTGAATTACATTTATTCCATTACCCTATGATATTATTTTATTATTCCATCAATATAAACTATCGATCACCCCTTTCTAATGTATTTATATATGTTATCCTATTCAGTTTTAGATGATAGAATGATTATATGGTCATGTTAAGGATGTTTTGAAAAACATTGTAGTATACTTATTTTAGGATTTTATGTTATATACCTAATATCACAAAATCTCTAGACCTAAAAATATTTTATGTTCTATATAATTAATCAATATGTATTGAATCATTAATTAATGTTTAAAAATGATATGTGTTGCCACTATTGTCATCAATGAAAATTGTAGTTATTTTTTGGAATATGATCAGAAATCATTATTAAAATTCTTACAGAAAATAATCAATATAGGGAAACATCCATTTTTATTAAAATGTAATGTTTATGTTGTTTACAAAAGAATGATGCACTATATGGACAAAAAAAATTCTATATATATGCCTCTGGGAAAAAACTCAAAACATTACATTGAGATAGACATTATCGAGAAATGTTTTATGAGAACAAGCCTTACAATACATCTTCTATGAAAATACATGGTGTTACGATTTGGGAAATTCATAATATCCTTATAATCATTTATTATTTGAATAAATGATTTATACATGATTTAATGTCAAAAAATAGTTAAATAGAAAAATATATTGAAACATATAAATTTATTAGATAGTAAACATATTTTATATATAATTTATAATTTTGAAACTTATTTTTCAACTTTTATTCTTTTATTAATTTAAAAATTGTCATCACTGATTTAAATTTTAATCTAGTAAATGATTGGAAATATGAGTAAAGATATCCAAAAAATGTCTATGTGATGTGAGGGCTACCCAAATGATATGTCCAACCTCATTGGAGGAAGAATAAAAAACATGGTAACTATACATTCTCAACTAATTCATGGTTTTAATGAAAAAATTAATTATTAGTAATTGACAAATCATAATAAGAAATAGAATGTTTCAATGAAGGACATCATGTGATAGAGGCCTCTAAAATTATTTTGATCATCTGATTCCTAAATTATGGAGAAATTAATATTCTCCATTTAAAATAAATATATTGTCTATGAATTTTCTAATAAATATAATTTCATACTTTTTTATTAAAAAAGTAATTAGAATATGATCAATTGTGTATAATGGTCTAGAATGCAAATCATGAGTATGATATTAATGTAATTTAGTAGAAGGAATTCCAGAAAATTAATTTTTAAAACTATTTTTCTTCTTCCACTTGGATTGATAATATAGATGAAATACTTATGCTCTTGAAATAGGAAGAAAAATTAATTGGGGTGTATACGGAAAACATCACAATACATAAATTAAAAACTTTATGATTTTTTTTACCCACTATATATGTTGGGTAATTATTTGGTTAATGAATCTGAGACTATGAAAATAGTTACAAAATCATGTCTTTTAATGATGTGAGGAAGATTTATGATGATTTATCATAATTAAATTAGATATTTAGGAATATCAATGTAAACATATAGATAAGAAGATCAAATTGGAGTTTATTTATAGTTGTGTGGCATTGAAATCTAACGGTGTTATGAAAATTCATCATCCCAATATACAAAAATTTTGTAATAATCACCTCTAAATTCCATGATAGGGTGAAGAAATTATTTACATTTAAAAAGGAAGGGAACTAATTCGGAAATTATTCAGAGTATGATATATTAGAACCCTTCCTTATACATAATGGTTTATATTGGTTTTTACCTTAATTATCATTCAAATATCTTTTTACTTTATAGTTTTATAGAATTAGGAAAATTTCATTCAATTTAGTCACATACAATACATGTGTATAGATATACACTATATCTAATTTTTCCACTAAAGTATTCCCTTTAATAAAAATTTGGATTCTATTCAAGACACATCTTCAATTCATTCATCATGAAATATTCATTTTCCTTACCAATATTTATTCCTTTTAAAATCATTTTAAAACATGTAATGGGCATAAAATGGTCATTATATGACATAAAATAAATATTGAAATTTGCAGTCCATGAATACATAGAAACTCATGAAAACATGTTCATAAAGCTATATTTTTCACCCCAAAAACAAAAACTCAAAAGATTACCTAATAAAATATTATGATCCTAGTATAAATCCATATAAATTGTAATTTATAAAGGTAAATTCTGTAATCAATATCATTTTTTCTATGTATCTTTACTAGCTACATAGGGAGTAAACTTCTTGGTTTCAATTGGAAAACTAATCACATTATATTCCCAAATATCTTAGGACATACCGACCATTTATTTATGTCTCATTGCATAACTCATTGGAGAGATTTAAAAGGAACAATTTCCCTCTATTTCCCACAGAACCACCTACATACATAATTAATTTCCATGATCCAAAACATAATCACAACACATATATAATGCATCAAAAATAATAACATTCCCGGATTCAATTCACATTTAATTTTTACAAGGCTGTAAAATCAAGTAAGAAAAAAATTATTTGAAAATTAAAGTATAAACTTGTAAAGGAAGAATGAGAACATAAAAGATATATGAATTCAATAAATTAAATTCATGACATATATGATAAAAATATTTACATTTGGATAATGCAAAAATATTTGAAAGAGTTACCTTAAAATAGATTTTGAAAAGAAAGTCAAATGTTTCTTAATAGAAACATAAAAATATTTATTTTTTAAAACATTTTAATTAAATTAAATATATAAATAAAATTTATTTTATAATATTTATAAATATATAAAATTATGTCAATAAAATTGACAAGTATAAATATATTTCATAATTATATTATTAATCATTCAATACATCTAATACAATATTGAACATTTAAATTATAATCTGCTTGAAATAATAAATTAAAAAACATTAATTAAAATTGTTATAGAAATAATAATGATATGAAATGTCCTAAAATATTTATTTAATCATCATAAAATAATAATGGTTTATGTCATCAAGAAATTCCTCAATGAAGTGGGATTAAGATGAAATACAATCCCTTCTGCATGAATCATCACGTAAAATCTTTATCTTCCAGAGTAAAAGACATATATTATTTATTTAGTTTCATGAGAACCATTTTATATTTTATTATTCCTTTTATATAACATTGTATCATTTTATAACAATTAAATAATTATTTAAGTTCATATAAGTCATTTTGATGATATTTGATACTTGAGTCCAAAATGAATTTGGTATGAAGCTAATAATCATAGTTTTCAAAATTAAATAATATCCAAAATAATATTAAAGATATAATAATCACATTTTCGATAAATTATAATTTTAAATCAAAGAATTTATGTATTTTTATGAAAAATTCTGTACATTTTAATTATTGAGACAGTAGGTCGTACGTACACATGACTATAATTTAAAATTTTAAATGATCATTTTCGAAATATGGTAAATTTTGTTTCTATAAATAATAATTATAATATCACTAATAACATATAAATAATTGGAATATACTTATATATATTATCCAGGTGATGTGGTGATTAAAAAAATCACATCACTTCGTGGAGGTGATAGTTCACAGGTACCCACGAACGATGTTGTAATATTTATGTGGATGAAACGTAAGAACACAATTGATATATTAATATCTTAAAATGATAAATATGTCATCAATATCAAATATTAAGATTAAATTCATAATTTTAACCACTCTTGGGATATGTTTATATAAAATGAATTATTTCTTTTCATGTACATCATAATTGAAACGTACAAAAAAACAATCAATTCATTTCACACTTATTGTAATCAAAGATGGATTTAGGTAATGATATTAACATAATAAAATATTTGTATATTAATTATAATGGATTTATTATTTCGTCTTGTTTGAAGAAGATTTGACGGAAGTGGAAGAATAAATAAAATAGAAGCAATTATATGAAAATGTTACCTTTTATTTGATGGTCACCTTTGATTAACATCGTAACAATGTTAAAGAGGATATTTTACCATATATAATGCCTATAGATTGTGCAAAGGTATTATAGGATGGGTTTTGGTTATATCATTATTGACCAAAATAGTTTTTTATTTATGTAATATTGATTTATTGGTTTAATATTAAAGGAGACAAGATGGTAACTCTTTGGATTATTCTATGTAATAAATTAATATAAATTCATATTCTATTCCAAATGACTCAATACTAAATTATTTATAAGATAATATTACTTTGCGTATAAATGCATTCATAATATTAAAATTACACAAATTTTTTTATTTTAATCCTTCTAATTTTTTTTCATTATTAATTCATTCTCTCAGAAGATGTAATTTACACTTTGAGTGTAAATATAATAATAATAAAATATAAAACAACCAAAATTATTAATTAATGAAATTTTAATACCTAAGGCAATCAGTTGATTGATGTTTATATATTTATGGATTTTATATCATTTAATAAATTTTAATTATTTAAAAATCTCTAAAATGTTAATTTTTACACTATTCATTAATTCACTTTTATAAAATATAATAATAAATTTTTCCTTCAAAAAACATACATTAACTCATCCATAAAATGTAAAATTCATCAAAAATAATAATGGAAAACAATATTCAAAATTATATTTATTTTCATATTAATTATATAATCTATTTAATTCTTCCATTAATAAATATTTTAATACATTAAAATTGATTCATAATTAAATTAAAATAATTAAAGTTTAATATTAATAAATAAAATAGCATTATGTATATAAAAATTTTATTTTTCAAATGACTATTAATAATTTAACCTATCATTTACATAATCTTATATAATAAATGATTTACTTAATAAAAACAGGACTACGTCATTGAAAACATATCTTTAAATAAAATATAATAAATGTCATTTTCAAAACCAAGTGGAATAAAAAGGTTATAATTATGGACTAAGGGTTATTTAAATAAAAATAAACACATCCATTAAAATTAGGACAAGTGATAGAGGAATTTAATAATATTAAAATATTATTCTACCCTTAATTACCTGACTTACCCATAATCGTGGAAAATAAAATACTAATGTTCCTATTCAAATAAAATATAGTTGATCATATTTGACCATTGATTAAGTAAAAATTAATAATGTAAATATAAAATTTTCAAAATTCATTTCCTATAAATGGATAAATTATGCACAACTCTAATCCCTTACAAGTGGGGAAATAACGGGTAAAAGAGATGTTTAAAATTTCAATATGTTTTTTTTATCAAATTTGAATATTAAAAAGTATTATAATAAGATATATTGGATTAATACATTTATTAATGATCAATTTTTACAATAAAAATCAGTGTAAAGTATAATAATTCTTTAAACAAATACAATAATTTTTAACTATATTGTTGGATTTTTCATTATTCATCAAAAAAATGAAATATTTCCTAAAAATAAAAAAAATCCACTGTAAATTTTGATACTCAGCTTCAATTGATGAAATTTATTTTTTCATATATAATATATAAAGGTTACAAAAACAAGTTTTAAATGGGGTTAACCATCAAAAGTTGGAAAAGGGAATTTTTTTTGAAAATTATTCATTTTATTTGATAATATAAATTTTTCATATATAATATATATATAATAAATAATATTAATTGTAAATAATTTATTTAATATTATATATATATATATATATATATTTCATTAATATATTCCAAAAATATAGATTTATTTATTTATTATTATAAAATAAAATTGTGCACATTTAAATAGTTTTAAACAAAATGATTTTCTTTTATTTTCAAAAGGGCCTTCAAACATTTATAATTAATCCATCAAAGAATAATTATATAAAAATTCATGTTTAAAACAAGTTTTTATGAGTCAACTAATTTTATTCATTACCTATGTTCTAAAGACGATGGTATAATAGTTAAATTTAAATATTAATATTTAATTGTTCATTTAACCATGTTTGGTATATCATTAGACAATAAAACATATGATTTTTGAAAAAAAAAATTATATTTTAAATTCTCTCCCCTTTCACAAATTGAATCGTTAAATTTTTAACTAATGATCAAATACTGGGGGATTTAATTTTAGAAATAGCATTGTTTGAAGGCAATATTAGAGAAAGGATTAATGTGACTTCATCTTTAAAATAAAAAATGGAATTTACAATGTTTACATGAGATAAAAAATAATATGGTACTATGTAGGAATAAATTTACAATGAAGAGATACTAACAATCATAGACTCATAGAGCGTTATAGATAACTTGATCAGGGGAATGTTATGCATTGTAATACCATAAATATGTGATGGCTCAAAGTTCCATTGATTAAAGTATGCGTATGACAATTTTTATTAATGATATTTTTAATAGAGTTGAGGAATTATTTTATTACCTGAACTAGAACAAAATGAAATATTCATACTTCAGAAGTAGAGATTCATACATAAAACAAATTCCCCCACAAAATCATCTTTTTTCCAAAATTATGAGAGTTAAAGATAATTTTATCATTCTTGAATCACAAGAATAAACTTATATATAATGACATAATAAAATCCAATTCACAATAATTTTATATTCCCTTAAATTTTTAAAAACAAAAATGGTTAGGATAAGATAAAATAATTCTATAAAAAATAATCTTTTATATAAATAAAAACTAATTATAATCTGCAAAATTAAATAGTAATACCAAAATCATGACACATACCATTTTGAAAATAACAATAATTAAAATTTATAATAAAATATTCTATTCATTCACTAAAATGAAAACAAGACTTTATAATTTAAACATACAGTTGAAATTTTTACATTTGTTTACAAATAACATCAATCACTCTTAATACATAATTCCAAAAAATATAATTTCCTAATTCAAATAATCGGGATGATATAAGTCCATAAATTACATTAAATAGTCCAAAATATAATTCATCCTTTATTCCTTATATAATATTACATATTATTCTATAAATAATAATCATATATGGTTCCAAAAATAGTGAAATTCTATCATTAATCACATAATCTCCATATTATTTTTCAATCCCATGGATATCTATTCATGAAAAAAATTATTCCCAAAATATACATTTTTCTTAATTCTTAAAAATGTTTAACAAAATATTGAACTTAATATTATATTCAAACATCCCATATGATAGTGGTAGGTGATGTACCCTTTTATCCATTTAGTTGCGGGTTTGATTCTTGTAACCTTGTCTGATGCAATGTGTTGTCACTTATCATCTGTGTTTTCCTTTTTATAGAACTATATAATGCATATAACATAAAAAATCCTCAAAAAAACCATAACACGTTTTATCCTCAAATGGTTTCTCATATAGTTTATTTTCATCCATAAAATTAAAAACACATAACTACATCATAATTCAATGTCTCCAAAAATATTGTTAATGACATTTTAATTTAATAACATAATATATAAAAATGAGTCTATAAGACATTGATCTCATGATAAAACTAAGAAAATATAAAACCATGATGATATCCATAACACTTAAGAAGTCCCCATAATCTCTAAAGATTTCTAAACCATCCAATGATAACAATGGAAAGGAACTGCAATAAACATTACATAATCTAGTGTTTTTGAACTGGATCTCACATTTTAGAATCTTTTAAATTTATCAATTTAGATAATTATGTAAAACATTTTCAATGTAGACCCTTATATTAGATGCTGATGATTATAATTAGTATCAACTATTTCCCCAAAAAACCATTAAGAAACCTGACTTCATCTCAAGGAAAATATTTCATGCTACCATCATGGAATATTCTATGTATGTACACATGACAATACCATTAAAAGGAATTAAAATATTGGAATGAGCACAAAAATCATAGTATTGTAAATAATTTAAATAATTAATCCATTAGTCCATCAATACTTATAAACTCTTGAATTTATTTTTACGAAATTATAATTTCCTCAATAAAACACAATCACTACATCATACCATAGAAACTAATAAAATTCATATAGAAAATAATATAAATAATTAATTGAAAATTTATCTTGAGGCATCCATATCATTATTTCAATATAGCTTTCAAAATTGAATTGGTTGTAACCACATTTTTTACATTTGGTAAACCAATCACAGTATATTCCCAAAATCTCTTAGGGGTAGCCCTTCCATTTAACTTTGCCTGATTATCCAATGCGTTGGTGAAATATAATTGGCTCACCCACCTGAGATTTATCAAATAACCATCCATACAAATAATCAATTCCCATTGACCAAAACTTAATCACAACACAGAAATCATTCTTAAAAGAATAATAACTTTCACACAATTAATTCACATTTAATTTTTACAAACCCTCACACTTAGAAATGAAAAAACATTAATTAAACAAATGTGTAAACTTGTAATGGAATCATCAAAACATTAATGACACCATAATGTGAATATTTTCTTCCATGACATATATATTAAAAAACAATCCTTTGGATATTTTTATAAATAGTTCAAAGTTTGATTTTAAATGGTTTTTTGAAAAGAAATAATAGAATTATATAAAAAAACATAAAAATATTCCTTTTTTAAAACTATTGAATGAAATTAAAAACGATATAAATTTTTGTTAATAATTTTTATAGATATTTCATATAATATTAAGAATTTTGACATGATGAAAAATATTTATTAATTAAATCATTAAACATTCAATGTATCCCATGCCACTTTGAACATTTAAATTATAATCTCCATGAATGAAAACATTTACCAAAAATTAATTAACATGATTAAAGATACAATATGGATTTTAAATTAAAAGGTTTATATATATAAAACTTATAAAAGAATAAAGGTTCTTGTCATCAGGAAATTCCTCAATGAATTGATTTTTATACAAAATCTCACACCTGGAGTCTGAATCATCACATATAATAATTATCATCCTAAATTATAAATAAAATAGGATAATTATTTAATTTATTGATTTCCTTTCTGATTTTTACAAATACTTTTTTATCACTTATTATCATGTTATATCAATTACATAATTATTTATGTTCAAGTCGGATGTATTTATAATATTAAATACTTGAGTCAAAAATGAATTTAATATTATTCCAATATTAATAGTGTTGACAATTAGAAAATATCTAGATTACTATTCATGAAATTATAATCATAATAGTACATCTATAATAAATTTCAACAAAAAAAATTTCTTTTGAAATATTGACAACATTATAATCATTGAGATGATTGGTCCTACGTACGCATGAATAACGTTACCATTAATGAATGATAATTTCTGAAATAAGATAAGTATTAATTTATCATTACATAATGATAATAATATCATTATGGTCATATTAATATTTTAAATCTACTTATGTATAATATCTAAGTGTTTTGGTGATTAGAAACAAATCACATCATTTCATGGAGGTGATAGTTCACATGTATGAACGAACAACATTATCATTTTAATATACATGGAATGTAAGAATTCGATTGATGTATTGTTCTCTTATAATGATAGACTTTTCATTAATATCACATTATAAGATAAATTACATCATTATAAAGTTTCATGGTGTATGGTAATGGAAAAAAATTATATCATTTTTTGGCGGTGATATTTCACTCATACACACTACTAGTTAATCCATTCATCATTTGATATAATCATATATGGAGTAATGTTATTATATTAAAATTATAACACCTAAATAAATTTTGGAAACTTGTGTTATTATTTCATCATGGTTGTAGATTATTTTAAGGAAGTATAATAATAAATAAAATAGAAACACAAAAATACAAATGATAACATTCCTTCAGATGACCACCATTTATTAAAATTGTAACACAACTAAGGAGGGTTTTCATTCTAATAAAAGTCTCATAGAATATTTTGATGTATTATATGATGGGGTTTGATAATAACATGGGCTAAACCAATGGGGTTGTAAGTGTATTTAATAATTAGAATGGGTTACCATTTATAGGATAGGGGAGGAGTGCTCATGGAAATATTCAATGTAAATAATTAATAAAAATACAATTTCTATTCAAATAAATACATACTGAATTTATTTGAAGATAAGATGATTTTGGATAAAAATTAATTCAAAAATTAAAATTACAAAACTCTTTATTAATTTTTTTGGTCCTTGTCGTTTCTAATAACATCTTATTCATTCTTCCCATAAAATTATGTAATTTACACGTTGAGAGAAAATATAATTACAATAATCTGACCAATGAAAAAAATGAGACATATATGATATTTTGAGGCATTAATACACTCATTTGGATGATCTTTTTATTTATATGAATTTTATACCATTTAATAGAATATTGTTTTTTTAAATTTCATAAATTTAAATTTTGACACAATTCAGTAATTGATATTTTAAAAATTTCCTAGAAACATTATTCCTTCGAAAGAATTATTTTAAGTCATCCATATCATATCAAAGTCATCCATAATGATCGTGGATATGATAAAATATGTAAAATTATGTATGTTTATTTTTTTTAATATCATTTATTTGAATCATTCATTTACAAATAAATTACTACATCATCATTGTGTCACAATTAAATTTAATTATTTAAAGTCTATAAATTATAAATAAATTATAATGATTTATATAAACATTTTATATTATAAATGACTATTTAGAGTGAAAACTATATTCTATATAAGACTATATTAAAAATAATATACTAAATAAAAATATGAATATTAAAATTTTAACATATCATTAAATAAAATATTATTTGTGTTATATTCGTACCAATGTGGGTTAGAAATATTATAATTTTAGCCTGGGGATGATTATGGTTGAAAAACACTTATAAAATGATATAAATTGGATTAATACATGTATTATTGATCTATATATACATTAAAATTTTGTTAAACTATAATAGTTATTTAAATGAATAAATGATTTTTAAATACAATGTAGTATTTTTTAACTATTCATCAAAAAATGAAACTGTTATGATAATTTAGAAAAACAAATTATAGTAAATTTTTATAATTTTCTTCTAATGATATAGTATATTTTTTAAAATTTAATTTATAAATGAAACTAAATTTTTTTTTCAGAAGTGTTCCACATCAGAAGATATTAACAAATCATTTTTTGAGAAATATTCACTTTTACATAAAATTTAATTTTTTCATATATCATGTATATAAAATACATAAGAATAATATTAAACATTATATTGTATATTATATATATATATACCATTAATATAATCAAAAAAATCTTTTTTATTAATTTATTTATATAAAACACAGTTGTTCACATTAAAACTGTTTTTCATAAACTGATTTCCATTCATTTTTAAAAGGGTTTTCATTCATTAATAATTAATTTCCCACAAAAAAAATTTAATTATAAATTCATGTGCAAATGATATTATTATAATTAAATTAAGAAAATCCATTACCTCTATTATAAAGACTATGGTATTATAGTAAAATTTAAATAATAATATTTACTTATTCATTTAAACATGGTGTGGTGTATATTGTAAGTAATGGAACATGGAATTTAAAAAAACAAAAGATGTTATAGAATCCAACCAATGTGATGAAATATAATAATGATCTAGTTATCCCACATAAATTTACATAATGTTGTGAATACAATAATGAACGATATTATTTGAACCACTTCACTAATCCAATAGTTTTTACAGACAATCAACACAACAACCTCCATGATAGAATGGTTTAGAATCAAAACTTCTATAGAGGATCCCTATAATGATGTGGGGACACGTATAGTAGTTATTAAATATTAAATCTCAAATTAATATTTTTATTATGCTTCTATGAATTCCATCGTATCACAAACTTTTTGTCGACCTATTGTAACACCCGAGACTTTTATGAGAAATATTTTGTTTTTATGTTATATAAATCATCAATGTAATCTTTTTATGCACGCAATCGTGACCTTCCTCGATAGCTTGCGTCGTACGCAATACCGAGTTTCACTAAACAATTATATGCTAATATAATATTATTAAAAATAGCCGTTATGAATAGTAATAACCACTTTTTGAATTTTTATTAATTTTATTTTTCAAAATGGACTTCATTTTTGGATTCAGAATATCAAAATTAGCCTAGGGTGAAATTTTGGTATTTTTCTGAAAACTTTCAATTTTTGATGAATAGTGAAACCACTAAGTGGTAGTTAAAAAACTGAATTTTTCATAAAACGTAATTTTACCGCTTCTTTGAGTGAAATTTGGAAAATCTGAGAGACATGGTTTATGTTAGTAAGTAAAATGTGGTTCAATAAGATGAAAATAATTTTTGGTGAATAGTAACTTTTTACTTTTATTTACCACAGTTAAAAGTAAATAGGGTAATTAAGGGTAAAAATAATATTATTATTACCCTAACACATGTCCTAATTCTATTGGAAATGTTTAATTCGACCAAAAACAACCTTAGGAATAAAATATGACCATTTAGGCCCACTTGGATTAGATTAGGACATTTATTATTAATTTATTTAAAGAAGGGTTAAAATAGTTAAAATCAATGTTTAAAAAGAAAATCATTTTTAATATAGGGTTATACATAAGATAAAATCGACTATAAATATTCATTAGAAATCTAAAAAGATTTCCTACATTATGATAGTTGATTTATAATTTTTAGACATTACATAATTTAATTTATTTTTGATACAAATATGATGCAGTAATTATCTTATTAATGAAATATTGACATAATTTATGTTATAAATACCCAAATAAATGTAATTTGAGACTTTTTATTAATTAAAATAATTTTCTAGGTTAATAAGACATGTTATTATTGATTTAATTAACTTTGTTTGAACTAATAATTCTGTTATGAGTTTCACAAAAATCAATTACTAAATAGTGTTAAATTGACATAAAATGGTTTTTAAAACAAATATTATATTAGTAATTGTTATTTTATTAATAAAAATATAAGTTTAGGCCAAATGAATTAGATAATGTTATATATATTAATAATAAACAACTTTGGGTTCGTTTGGCTGCTTATAGTACGTTTATTAACCTTAGAGTATAAGAACACAAGAAGACACGGTAAAAATAAAATTATTTAACTTAATGTTAAATCAAAATGATAAGGTCAAAATAGGAACTTAACTTGTCTAAATTCTATTGGATGAGAGTATTTCGACCCATACCCACCTTAGCTTCGAAATAAATCAATTTGGAGCTATTTAAAACAGAACATGACTTTATAATAAAATAATGTTTTTAGTTTTTCCAAAGGAGCCCCTCTCCTCCCTTATAAAAGGGCACCTCCTCCCCCTCTTCCTCACACCACATTTAGCCTTAAAACTCTTCCAACCCCTGCCAATTTCTCCTCCCCACTTTCCTAGAGAAATCCTAGAGGTCCTGGTCTTCTTCAAAGATCAATTTTATTTCCCTACAAGGAGGTCTCAAAGAGGCGTTTCAAAAAAGAGGTAATGTCCGTTACCAATTCTTTCAACTTTATTTCTTCTTCCACTTCTTCTTCTTTAGTTGTTTCATTATGAAGTAATAACATCAGTATCACTCATATACTTATATGTTATTATAATTATGAAACAACCCTATTTCACCATCTATCTATCCTACGGAAAATGAAATCATCGCGCGTGCGTACGTACGGAATACCGTCTCCACGCCGTGGTGTAATCTATTTTCTACCACCACCTTACTTGGATGGGTATAATGGTGTAAATAATGACTATATATGACTATTATAAAGTGATATTGATTCTGAAATAGTATACATACGCTCCAATACAATTCCACGATCATAGAAATGATATCATCACTCGTGCGTACGTACGGAATACCGTCTCCACGATGTGATACGACTCGTTCTACATGATCTTAATTGCATAATGATTATATAAATGAATTGAATGAATGAATATGATATATATTACACTAATACCATTCTGGAAATGAGGTATCTATAACCTAAAGAGAAGAATAAGAATTTATTCGACAAAACACGCATAAGAACAAAAAGTAATAAACACCCGAATAAACATGTAGTAATGAAATATTACTAATAAGAAGCTAATAATATGACAATATATGATATCATAAAAATAAGTATGATTCTTTAATAAGTCAATAACATTATTTAAATTATTATACAGGAGGTTTGTACACGTACAAAGCATATCGGACCTAAGGTAATGGAAATATCACAATCTCATTTTTATCCGAGATTGTTTATACTTTAGTATTTACTGGGGTGTATTTTATCTTCCACATCCATGTTTCCTCAATATTTAATATTATTTCCATCCACATACAATTGTTTAAATCCAATTTTACACTTCGTTGAGTTTTTAGTTAAGGATATGAAAGGAATCTTTTGTCATTTTTCGTATGAGGTACTTTTTGAATTTTCTGACAAAAGTATGAAGAATGTTTTTTAACTTATACGGCATGAATGGATTTTTAAAACATTATTTCCAAGAAGCCTCCTTTAAAATTTGTCAATTTATTTTTAATCAACTTTTTTTAGTTTAGAATTGTACGACATGTTAAGAAAGGAAAATAGTTTTTGAAGCAGAAAGGATATTTTCCTCAAGAATGGAGTTCAAGTGTTTTATCAAAATTATTTTCCATCTAAGATAATATAGGGTTATGTTTCTATCCGTATTATTACATTGATTTGATTATGTTGAGATGAAATTATTTTTATGAATTTCTTTATCCTATATGAATTTTTTTATGATGTCATGATATTTAAGAATCCCATTTTTATTACATGGGTTATGCAATGATGTATGATTTATGATTTTGTGGAACACATAATAATGGTATCATTATGAGATGGGTGCGACCTATATCTCCCTCCAATTCATTGGGTAAAGATTTTATATCTCATGAGATAGACATGGCTGGAACGGCAGGTTAAACCGGTTCAGCGAAACAGGACTGAAACGAGGAGTGAACTCAGTTCAGAAATGGACTTTTTCCACTAAGATAGTCTTGGAAATGAGTCTTGACTAACAAGAAATGATTCTCTATGATTATGTGTGTATACCACAAAGTTTCATGTTTTAAGTTATGATTATTGGGATTACATTTCACTACTAGGATTTATCCCATGTTATGAAATTACGATCTCTTTTGCAGGTTAAGATTTCCAAAAGTTATGTTCTTTAGTATATGATGTGATTGATATTTCTTTTGTTTACCCTTAATGAGAATTTGAGATCACCCTTTTGTATGTTTTATTTCCCCAGATCAGGAAGAAGGTTATAAAGTAGGATATGACAAAAAGGGACTCTAGATATGATGAAATAAGTGGGAGGCAAAGATGATGCTTTATGAACCCGTTGTTTATGTTTCCCAGTTTCTAAAGACACTATACCTATACGATCCATTCCTGGTTTTGTTATATGTTGTAATAAGTGTGCTTCAATTTTTGAATTACTAACAATGTATGTAAAGTATAGGTCGTTATAGTTGGTATCAGAGGAAATGTATAGTCAAACTTTGGAAACTAGGAAGTGAAAGCCTTAGTAAGAACCCTAAGGATAAGCCTAATCATAGAACACAATCATAGTGTTTTAGAAATGGCCATGAATAACCTAGGATAAGACCTTAAGTGTGAAATTTTATTCTTGATTATGTGGTTTTCCTATTATAATTAGTGTTGCTCACACTATTCTTCTTGGTTTTAGTCAATGGCTGGAACCCTAAGGAACCGTGTTAATGCGGAATGCGACAGGAAATGAAATGATTGTCCCCCTGAGCAACCAAACGTTATGGGAGCTGGAATGTAAAATCTTGTAGCCATGCTCACACAAATTTCTCAAGTTATGAATCATTCAGGACTTCCAAATGATCAAAGGAAGGAGCAACATTCTATTTAATCCTTCATGATATTGCGTCCACCTTTATTCAGCGGGTCTACTGATCCATTAGTTGTTGAACAATGGATTATTACAACTGAAAAGATATTTTCAGTTCTTCAATGTTATGATCATGATAAAGTCATCTTAGCAGTGTATCGTTTGGAAGGTGATGCTGATCAATGGTGGAATCTTATTAAGAATACGAGGCAAAGGGATGTTATTGAGTCCATGGAATGGGATGAGTTCAAGAACTTATTTTTCAATAAGTACATCCCTCGTATTCTCTGAACAAAGATGGAGAAAGAGTTTCTTGAACTGAAGCAAAAGGATGATGAATCTGTTGGTACCTATGAAGAACATTTTACAAGACTTGCAAGGTACGCTTCTAGTATTATTATACAACATGAGAGTAAGATCGATCGATTCTTTAATGGCTTAAAATCAAGTCTTCCAAGGGTGTTATCCATAAGGGACTTCAATAGCTACGAGGAAATCGTTCGATGTGCTCTCAATGTCGAGATGGATATTGGAGTAACCCATCAGTCATATGGGTTTGATAAGAAGAGGAAAATGAAATTCAAAGAAAAATATAAAGAGCACACTGAAAAGAATATGATCTTTCCCTTATGCTCAAAGTGTGGAATGAAACATGGAGGGAGTTGTCTTAAAGGGACAAGTAAATGTTTCAAATGTGGAAAGGATGGTCATCGGGCATTTCAATGCCGCAATGATGGGAAGAAGATGTCTAATGATGCAAACAAAGGAAGGGATACATAGAATGAACATACTACACTTCAATGTTTCATGTGCAAGGAGATGGGGCATTATGCCAATCAATGCCCAAATCCAAGGGTTGATGATGATGGTCGACATCAAAAAACTATTAAGGCTAAAGATAAAGGAAATTCACATGAAATTTCTATCAGCGATGTGGAGTACGATAACGATGTGGTGAAAGGTACACTTACCAACCACTCTAAAGTAGAAAATGTTTTATTTGATTCTGGATCCACCAACTCCTTTATTTCTGAAGAATTTTCTAAGGATATCATTGTATTCCCTCAACCGTTAGATGATGAGTTAGCTGTGACAACCCATAATGGCACAACAGTCACATCAAAAGTTTATAATTCTTCTCTTATTGAAGTTTGTGGGAAAGTGCTTCCTGCAAATCTTGTGATCCTTCCTATAGTGGAATTTGATGTGATTCTTGGCATGGATTGGCTTTCTTTATATGGAGCTCATATCAATTTCCAAATAAGGGAAGTCACATTTCATATTCCAGATCAATCTATGATCGTCTATCAATGCAAGGATGAACATAACCTTCTAGTGGAAATTCCTTCCATCTTATGGGTCTTGATTCCACCAAATGAAGGTTATTTATCTCAAATGTTTGGTGAGAAAATAACGATTAAGAATATTCCCATTGTACGGGAGTTTGATGATGTCTTTCTGGAGGAATTACCGGGTCTTCCACCAAATCCTGAAGTTGAGTTTTCAATAGAACTCGTACCAGGTGCTTTGCCTATTTCAAAGACACCTTATATAATGGCCCCAATTGAGTTGAATGATTTAAAGAAGCAAATCCAAGAGAATCTTGATAAGGGGTTCATACTCCCTAGTGCATCACCTTGGGGAGCACCTGTTCTGTTTGTTTAGAAGAAATATGGATCAATGAGACTCTGCATTGATTATCGAGAACTTAACAAGATCACTATCAAGAACAAATATCCTCTCCCACGCATTGATGGCTTATTTGACCAACTACGAGGAGGTCAATACTTTTCCAAGATTGATCTTCGTTTAGGGTATCATCAATTAAGGGTCAAAAGGGAGGATATACCAAAGATGGCTTTCCGTAAAAGGTATGGACACTATGAATTTATATTGCTTTCATTTGGTCTTACTAATTCCCCTGTTATCTTCATGGATCTTATTAATAGAGTCTTTAGAGACTATCTTGATCAGTTTGTGGTAGACTTTATAGACGATATTCTTGTATATTCAAAAAGCAAGGAAAAACATGAAGATCACTTGATAATTATATTGAAGACCCTAAGAAAGGAGAAGTTTTATACAAAATTTACCAAGTGTGAATTTTTGCTTCAAAAAGTTGTATTTTTGGGTCACATAATCTCAAAAGAGGGGATATATGTGGATCCATAAAAAATAGAGGTTATCGAAAGATGGTCAAGACCAACAATAATAACTGAGATCCGAATATTTCATGGTTTGGCTGGATATTATCGATGTTTTGTGAATGATTTTTCACGATTATCTAATCCACTCACCAAGTTGACTCGGAAAGGAGTTAAGTTTGTTTGGACAAAGGAATGTGAAGAGAATTTCAAGGAGTTGAAAAGAAGGTTATCCAGTGCACCTGTGCTCACACTGCCTTGTAGTGGAGAAAGGTTTGTGATCTGCATTGATGCATCCAAGAAGGGTTTGTGGTGTGTTCTTATGCGAAATGATATGGTGATAGCTTATGCCTCATGACAGTTGAAAATACATGAGAAACATTACCCAACTCATGATTTGGAGTTAGCTGCGGTAATCTTTGCATTTTTGATTTGGAGGCATTTCCTTTATGGTGAAAGGTGTGATATTTATACTGATCATAAAAGTTTAAAGTATATTCTCACACAAAAGGAGCTGAATATGCACCAAATAAGATGGTTGGAGCTGATTAAGGATTACGACTGCTCAATCCATTACCACCCTGGGAAAGAAAACAAGGTGGAAGATACATTAATTCGACAAGACAATGCCAGTTTATCCATGATAAGGATCACAAAAGATCCAATATTTATGGATTTACAAAGGATGGAACATGGAATTATAATGAAGAGGGAAAAATCATATCTTTCTCAAATGAATGTTCAACCATCTATACATATGAAGATTAAATAGGCACAGAAAGAAGATATAGAGTTACAAAAGAAGGTGAGAAATGTTCCTGAATTCAACCTTGATTGTGATGGGATAATAAAGTTCAGGAATCGGGTTTGTGTTCCTACCATCCCTGAATTAAAGAAGGAGCTGCTGGATGAGGCCCATAGTTCTTCATTCTCTATTCATCCTGGAAGCACGAAGATGTATATGGACCTGAAAGAGTACTTCTGGTGGGATGGCATGAAAAGAGATGTTGCTGAATATGTCTCTCGATGCTTGTTTTTTATTCAAGTTAAAGCTGAGAGACAGAAGTATAAGGGGATGTTACAACCATTACCCATACCCGAATGGAAATGGGAAAACATCACTATGGACTTTGTCACAGGACTTCCTAAAACATCCAAAAGAAATAATTCTATCTGGGTCATAGTTGATCGTCTTACAATGTCTGCACACTTCATCGCTATTAGAGAGGATTTCTCCCCGGATCAGCTTTCCAGGATATATGTGAAGGAGGTGGTAAGATTCCATGGAGTACCACTTTCTATTATATCTGATCGGGATCCGAGGTTGACCTCAATGTTCTGGTGAAGTCTTCAGCATACTCTGGATACAGAGTTGAGTTTCAGCACTGCTTATCATCCTCAAACAGACAGTCAGTCTGAGAGAACAATTCAAACTCTAGAAGATATGTTGAGATCTTTCTCTATGGATTTGAAAGGTGGTTGGGATCAACACATTCCTTTGGTGTAATTTTCTTATAATAATAGCTTTCACTCCAGTATTCAGATGGCTCCTTATGAAGCTCTCTATGGAAATAAATGCAGGAATCCAACTTGCTGGGATGAAGTTGGGGAAAGAAAGCTGTTAGGTCCTGATCTCATTGATGACATGGCAGAAAAGGTCAGATCTATTCAATAACACATATGAGCAGCTCAGAGTTGACAGAAAAGTTATGCCAAAAACTGAAGAAAAGACCTAGAGTTTGATGTGGGTGATAAAGTATTCTTTCGAATATCTACCTCGAAGAGGGTCATGCGATTTGGAAAGAAGGGGAAGTTGAGCCCTAGATATATCGGTCCTTTCAAAATACTAGATCGTGTTGGGAAGGTAGCTTACCCATTGGCGCTTCCACCAAATCTCTCTCAAGTTCACGATGTGTTCCATGTATCTCTCCTGAGAAAGTACATACCTAATCCTTCACATGTACTCAGCTCAGAAGTTGTACCACTGGAGCAAGATCATTCTTATGAAGAACAACCGATAGAGATTCTGGATCGTAGTTAAAAAGTCCTAAGAAACAAGACCACTCGCTTGGTGAAGGTTTTATGGAGGAACCACCAATTATAACAAGCTACATGGGAGCTTGAGGATATGATGAGGGAGAGGTATCCTCGTCTGTTTGTTACAAAGTGACAAATTTCGAGGGCGAAATTCATTTTAAGGGGGGTAGAATGTAACACCCGAGACTTTTATGAGAAATATTTTGTTTTTATGTAATATAAATCATCAAAGGAATCTTTTGTTGCACGCAATCGCGACCTTCCTCGATAGCTTGTGTCGTACGCAATACCGAGTTTCTCTGAACAATGATATGCTATTAAAATATTATTAAAACTAGCCGTTATGAATAGTAATAAACACTTTTTGAAATTTTATAAATTTTATTTTTCAAAATGGACTTCATTTTTGGATTTGGAATATCGAAATTAGCCTAAGGTGAAATTTTGGTATTTTTCTGAAAACTTTCAATTTTTGATGAATAGTGAAACCACTAAGTGGTAGTTGAAAAACTGAATTTTTCATAAAACTTAATTTTACCGCTTCTATGAGTGGAATTTCGAAAATCCGAGAGACACGGTTGATGTCAGTAAGTAAAATGTGCTTCAATAAGATGAAAATAATTTTTTGTGAATAATAACTTTTTACTTTTATTTACCACGGTTAAAAGTAAATTTAGTAATTAAGGGTAAAAATGATATTATTATTACCCTAACACATGTAATAATTCTATTGGACAAGTGTAATTCGACCAAAAACAACCTTAGGAATAAAATATGACCATTTAGGCCAACTTGGATTAGATTAGGACATTTATTATTAATTTATTTAAAGAAGGGTTAAAATAGTTAAAATCAAAGTTTAATAAGAAAATAATTTTTAATATAGGGTTATACATAATATAAAATTGACTATAAATATTAATTAGAAATATAAAACTATTTCCTACATAATGGTATTTTATTTGTAATTTTTAGACTTTATATAATTTAATTTATTTATGATACAAATATGATGCAGTAATTATCTTATTAAGGAAATATTGTCATAATTGATGTTATAAATACCCAAATAAATGTAATTTGATACTTTTTATTAATTACAATAATTTTTTAGGTTAATATGACATGTTATTATTGATTTAATTAAATTTGTTCGAACTAATGATTCTGTTATGATTTTCACAAAAATCAATATAAAATAGTTTTTAAAACAAATATTATATTAGTAATTGTTATTTTATTCCTAAAAATCTAAGGTTCGGCCAAATGACTTAGATAAGGTTATATATATTAATAATAAACAACTTGGGGTTTGTTTGGATGCTTATAGTAAGTTTATTAACCTTATAGTATAAGAACATAAGAAGACACAGTAAAAATAAAATTATTTAACTTAATGTTAAATCTAAATGATAAGGTTAAAATAGGAACCTAAACTTGTGTAAATTATATTGGATGAGATTATTTCGACCCATCCACACCTTAGCTTATAAATAAATCAATTTAGAGCTATTTAAAACCGAACATGACTTTATAATAAAATAATATTTTTAGTTTTTCTAAAGGAGCCACTCTGCTCCCTTATAAAAGGTCACCTCCTCCCCCTCTTCCTCACACCACTTTGTGCCTTCAATCTCGGCCAACCCCTGCCAATTTCTCCTCTCCACTTCCATAGAGATATTAGAGGTCCTGGTCTTCTTCAAAGACCAATTTTAGTGCCCTAAAAGGAGGTCTCAAAGAGGCGTTTCAAAGAATAGGTATTGTCTGTTACCAATTCTTTCAACTTTATTTCTTCTTCCACTTCTTCTTCTTTAGTTGTTTAATTATGAATTAATAACATCAGTATCAATCATATACTGATATGTTATTATAATTATGAAGCAACCCTATTTCACCATCTATCTATCCGACAGAAAACGAAATAACCGTGCGTGCGTACGTACGGAATACCGTCTCCACGTCGTGGTGCAATCTATTTTCCACCAACACCTTACTTGGATGGGTATAATGGTGTAAATAATGACTATATAGGACTATTACAAATTGATATTGATTATGAAATAGTATACATACACTCCAATACAATTCCACTATCATAGAAACGATATCATCACTCGTGCGTACGTACGGAATATCGTCTCCACGATGTGATACGACTCGTTCTACATGATATTCATTGCATAATGATTATATAAATGAATTTAATGAATGAATATGATATATATTACACTAATAACATTCTGGAAATGAGTTATCTATAACCTAAAGAGAAGAATAAGAATTTATTCGACAAAACACGCATAAGAACAAAAAGTAATAAACACCTGAATAAACAAGTAGTAATGAAATATTACTAATAAGAAGCTAAGAATATGACCATATATGATATCATAAAAATAATTATGATTCTGGAATAAGTCCATAACAATATTTAAATCATTATACAGGAGGTTCGAACACTTAAAAATCATATCGGACCTAAGGTAAGGGAAATATCACAATCTCATTTTTATCCGAGATTGTTTATAATTTAGTATTTACTGGGTTGTATTTTATCATCCACATCCATGTTTCCTCAATATGTAATATTATTTCCATCCACATAGAATTGTTTAAATCCAATTTTACCCTTCGGTGAGTTTTTAGTTAAGGATACGAAAGGAATCTTTTGTCATTTTTCGTACGAGGTACTTTTTGACTTTTCCGAAAAAAGTACGAAGAATGTTTTTTTCAACTTATACGGCATGAATGGATTTTTAAAACATTATTTCCAAGAATTCTCCCTTACATATTTTCAAGTTTATTTTTAATCAACTTCTTTTAGTTTAGAATTGTACGACATGTTAAAAAAGTAAAAGTGTTTTTGAAGTAGAAAGGATATTTTCCTCAAGAATAGAGTTCAAGTGTTTTATCAAAATTATTTTCCATCTAAGATAATATAGGGTTCTGTTTCTATCCCTATTATTACAATGATTTGATAATGTTTTGATGGAATTATTTTTATTAATTTCTTTAACTTATATGAATTGTTTTATGATTTCATGATGTTTAAGAATCCCATTTTTATTACATGGGTTATGAAATGATGTCTGATTTATGATTTTGTGGCACACATAAGAATGGTATCATTATGAGATGGGTGGGACCTATATCTCCCTCCACTGAATTGGGTAAAGATTTTATATCTCATGAGATAGACATGGTTGGAACAGAAAGTTAAACCGGTTCAGTGAAACAGGACGGAAATGAGGAGTGAACTCGGTTTAGAAATGGACTTTGTCCACTAAGACAGTCTTGGCAATGAGTCTTGACTAACAATAAATAATTCTCTATGATTATATGTGCATGCCACAATGTTTCATGTTTTAAGTTACGATTATTGAGATTACATTTCACTACTATGATTTATCCCATGTTATGAAATTACGATCTCTTTTGCAGGTTAAGATTTACAAAAGTTATGTTATTAAGTATATGATGTGATTGATATTTCTTTTGTTTACCATTACTGAGCATTTGGGCTCACCCTATTGTATGTTTTATTTCCCCAGGTCAGGAAGAAGGTTATTAAGTAGGATATTCCAAAAAGGGACTCTAGATATGATGAAATAAGTGGGAGGCAAAGTTTATTCTTTATGAACCAGTTGTTTATGTATCCCAGTTTCTAAAGACTCTATACCTATACGGTCCTTTCATGGTTCTGTTATATGTTCTAATAAGTGTGCTTCAATTTTTGACGTACTAACAATGTATGTAAATTATAGGTCATTATACCTATTCAAATAGAACTTCAAATCACGGAATTAGAGATGTTAGTGAAAACTCAAATTTTTACCATTATTAAATCCTAAGTATATAAATCATCTCATATCTATATATAGAGTCGAATCAACATTGTAAACATTTTATTATTCCATTTATAATAATTAGTTTCTATTCAGGGCATTAGCTGGGCTTCCTTGTCTAAAGACTACAAAAATTTGTAAGAGAAATACATCACTACTAATACCGTGAATCCTTCAATGAAACGATACTTGTTAATGGATGAGTATGAATAATATTTGGTAGCATAATATCCATAATGGATATTATTTCCTTAAATAAAATTTCATCATTCCCAAATTATTAAGTATAATGAATGTATTATCCTTGAAGACAAGACTATTTAATGTAATTCACTAATGTGTTTACATATTAATTTCCTTGAATTAATAATTTTGGAGTGGTTGAATGATAAATAAAACTTATAAATAGTGAATTCCCAATATCAAAGTCTCTTTATACAATGGTTGATTCTTATCATTAGTAACTAAAGGTAAAAAATAAGATAATAAGGATAAAGGGTTTCTATTTGTTTGTGCTTCACAATGGGTTGGAACATTTCTCTTCATATAGATTTATTATGGGTCAATGCACATGTACATGTCGTATAATGCGATTTATAATATCATAATATCAAACAATTATCCACTACCATGGAATAATTCCTTGTTTTATTATATATGTGGATCTCATTATTTCTCGAAGATATATCTTCGGTCTTGATATTTTCAAATATAGGTGAGGAAAGATGATATCACCAACTATTATTTTTTATGATGTATTAGAACATTGATTTCTTAAAAGTTCCATTTTTAATCCATAATTCTCCAAGAAAATATATGGTTTTTATATATTGAGATTTAGGTATGACATCAAAAAATTTATTGTAGAATATATTAATGACATTCTTATCTAATAAAAAAAGGATAAATAGTAGGATCATTGTGAATATTGTACAGATGAAATTGAGGGGAAAAATATTTATGATGAATATATTTAATCCATGATTTTATTGGATCATGTAATTTTATGGGGGTATGTCATCAATAGTCGGGGATATATGTGGATCCTTAAAAACCAAGACAATTTATATGTGGATAAGTCCCACCTGTATGATGAAATTCAACAGTTTACCTATATTTTCTTAGTACTATAATCAATTTTTAGAAACATATCATGATGTTGAACACAACTAACCCAAATAACATGGAATGGAGTCATGTTTTTATATATTGATCAATATGTGAAATACTGTATAGATCTCAGAAAGTGGCTAATCACAACAACAATGACCACATTCCTTACAGTGTGGATGGATATTTGATCTATAATGCTTTATATTTTGTTTTTTTTGGGTTGAAAACGCATTAAAATTGATTAAGTGATATCCTATACATCCCACCAACTAATTATGAATGATAAGAATTATCTGAATCATGATTAATATTTTTTATAGTGATATTTACATTTAAATTATTGAGACATCGTATCAATGAGGAGATGTTTGATATTTATATATATACATCATATAATCTTCAATTATATATTCACTCAAAAGTGTAATGATATATACCTATATTTTTTGTTAGATATAATAACGGTTTATGATTATTTAGTACACTAACATCGTCAGAATGAAAACAATTTTGGAGATTTTTTGTGTATAAAGGATCCTACAACTCTTTTTATGATAAGGATTATAGTGGAAAAAATCTTCCTGTACATTCAAAGGATATATAACGGAATAAAAATGGATAACCATCATGAATTTATATAGAAATTATAAACAATGCATTCTCAAGTGGGACAATGATGCTTCAAATGATGATAAGATTTTATAGATTGATGTATAAGATATTATATAGTTCAACAATAAAGATAATTTTGTTTTATGTTTTGGATATCATATATGATTCACATCAATGATAGAAATAAAGTGGTAGCTTCTATATGATGTGCATATCTCATCAATCTCTATTCATCTTTGAATGACTATGATGTATTGATATTTAAATAAATATTTATGGATATAAGTCATAAATAGAGTGATTGTAGTTTTTTTTCATAATTCATGGTATGATAAGATATATAGGGGGAGGAAAAAATTTATAATGGTACGAGGAAACCATTTACAACACCATTATAGAATTAGGAAGACGTAATATTGGATTTCATCATTGGAATTCCCATGAAAACTAATTGAAATAACACTATCTTGGTGGTATTCATTTGATTTACCAAACAAATTATTTCATTAAAATCTTGGTTAATTTATATATTGGCCAAATTAGTAATATATACATTAGATAAGTGGACATAAGAAATGTTGTTACACTTTCTATTTGATTCGATAAATATGGTAGTTTTACCTCTATATTTTAGATAATAATTCAACATGTGTTTAATTTAGAACTAAGGTAAAACATTTCATATCACACTCATAATGATGATCAGCTTGAAATTACCATTTAAAATATAAAATAAATAATGAGATTATTTTCAATGGATTTCAAAATATGTTTTTTTCAACACAATAACATAGTGGTAATTTCATATAAAAAATTACATTCGATATGAAAATTTAACGTTTTAAGGATCTTTATGGGAATTGGTATTAGTATCTGAAATGGTAGATTAAAATGGGGAGAAGAAGATAATGTGAAATGATATTATCCAAAAAAATGTTATAGAAATTTAAAACCATTCCAGTGAATATCAAATATACACAATTCTAAAAAAACATATTTTTATACTAACATAAATAATTCTTGGAGGTTGATGTTAGTGATAAAATTTTCTGTTATATATTTCATTGGGATATATATGTGTGTGTGTGTGTGTGTCTTTGTGTGTTAATTGGGTTGATGGTTAATAGTAGTCAATTATATAGTATCCTATTTGAGATCCTAGACCCCATCAGATTGGTGAATTATTGACTGGAACTCTAACCTAACTTATCTCATGTATATGATTTGATCTATGTATCCCCCTTGAAGAAGTACATACTAGAAACATAACATGAAATAAATACATAGTAGATACCATTGATGAGTAATATTTCATAAGATTAGAAACCATTGAACATCATATATCATTGGAAAAATGTTCTACAAAATAAAACAACTCACCCAGTCAAACTATTGTGGTAGAAAAAAAATCATTAGGAAAAGGGTTTTGAATTGAAAGAGTCAATTAAATAGAGTATATTGATCTTAAAGAGGTCTATGTATCTCAAAAATATTAGTTTCAATAAAAAAAATTACATTCAATGAAATAATTATTATATTAATTCCTCTATTATTTTCATTTTTAAATGATTAAATAACGAGTTTGAGAAGAAATAGATTTCATTAAAAAATTGAAAATTTTATATATTTGGAAATTATAAAATTTAATTAATCAAATACTTTTCAATAATTATTGAAAATTAATGATAAATTATATTTAAATAAAATATCACTATTTAATAATAATAATTAATTTTTTCGGATATATATGTTTACGAAGAGAAAAATAAAATTTATTATGGTCAAAACACAATTATTGTCAAAACAACAATATGTTTTAAACAATTATATATTTTCATTTTAAATATTAATTGACATTTTTAGAGATTATTTATCATAATAAAAATATTATTTTTTGATTCAGCACATTGAAATTATAAAATAGTGAATTTTTCATTATTTTCAACGATTTTTTAAATTTGAGATAAAAATTAAATATGTTATAAATATATTGTGTGTAATAATAAATCATAATGACAAAAAATAGATATAATATATTACATTAAAGGAATCCACATAAAAATATATATTTTTAAAAACTAAAATATTATGTTTTTTTATTTGATTATTTTTTAAATGTATTTATGATTCCTCCATATCATATAGGATATATAAATGATTTAAAATCAATTCCTTAGAAACATGAAAAACATATACAACACTAATATAGATATTTTAATTATTTATATTTATTTTCATATAAAATAATTAAAAACACACCAATTTGAAATAAAATATTGGGAGAAAATAATTATTGATTCTTGTTTTGATTACATTATAGTATAGAGTATAAAACACAAGTTAGGAAAATAATAAAGAACTCCCTCACTTTTCCTATATAAACCATCAAAATATCTTATTTCTGTCATCTAAAAACCCACATATAACATACTTACTCAAATATTACATCTCTATATCCCTGTTAATGTACACCCATTCTCTAAAAAATGTCCTCCCATGTTTTTGGACACACACTCTTATGTTAAAGTGTCCAATCCTTATCGAATTTATTCAGGAACCTCCATTTTTTATGAGATTTTATTCCATTTTCTCCGTTTATGTTATGTAATAAAACATCCACATTACATCCATTAAAATTTGTAAGGGATTTACGACCCCATTAACCATCGTTAATCCTTCCCATTAATCATTATGTACCCCTGTTATTCTACTAAAATTATGTTTCAATTTTTTCAGGATAATATTTTATTCAAGAAACATTTTTTATTAGAAATTTTATTTCCCTATTTAAAATGTTAGATTATGTTTTTTAATAACCCTATTATAAAAATTTTATAGAAAAATTGTTGGGAATCCTTATTAACTCTAATTAAGACCTCCAATGAATATTTGTGTGCCACTATTATATTACTGAAATTTTCTTTTAATTTTACATGAAAGATATTTTTGAACGGAATACCTGTACCCATTTTTACTCAATTATGGACCCCTAGTAATACTTATAGATAATTTATTTGAGAATTAAATCAATCTAAACCATAATAATTAATTTTCAAATTTAATATGAGGAAACCTGTTCTTATATTATATGATATATGTGTAACACTATTGTCTCTACCAAATATGATTTTGATAGTTGGGACCAAATTACACTCAAATTAATTTTGGTGACATTTTAATAAATTGTTGTTTGATATATGGTTCATGAGATTATATCATTATTAAACTATTATATTATTTCAAAAAAATATGCATATGATTCTATGTTTTATGTTGTTTACACATTCCCATGCTACCTTTATTCTATCACATAACATGATACCTAATTTTTCACAAGTATTATTCTAAACTCCTATGTTACATTTATATACATCTAGCATAAAATGTATTTCCTTACATTAATAAATTAGTATTTCCCATTACTTTGAGTTATAGTATACACCATTCTTATATATATACCCAGGTTATTCTGTGTGGTTTCATATGAATGATATATTTTAAGATCTTATTAAGGAATCAACAAATAATGTTACCTCATCAATGTTTAATGATGTTATGTTATATTCCTAAACTACAAAATATTTTCATCTTCTCGACCTTGTTAGTTATATTAATTGAATCATTTTTGACTAAATAATGTATTAATGTTTATTAATGATATGTTTTGTAATATACGAATTTTACTTCACCTAATATGATATGGGGCATGTATTTATATTTAAATAGTAAGAATTAGCATTTTATAAATTTGTCACAAAATTTCTCTTTCCGAAGAGTCTTTATCGCACTCTTTAAAGGTTAAAATTCCTTCTGTGATCTCTTAATATATATGAATATTTTCTATACATTATACCATTAATTATTTACAGTAAACTCTAAATTTTGTATTAATTTGATCCAAGAAGAGAGTACGCAAACTTTTTTTTCAAAATAGATCATAAAAAATTATAATGAACATATATTTTATCGAAATATTTCATTGATATAACCCAAACCCTAAACCCGAATTTAAAATGTCTACAATAAAGGTCAATCATGGAATTGTATTGATCCCTTCATATTTGATAAATCATGTCATCACAATAGGGTATTTTATACATCTTCATGATAATGATCTTGTTATATTCATAAAAATATATAAAAAAACTATATTAAATTGATTTTATTCTCAGTAAAATGACTATGTTCACCCAATGATGATGAACTAGGCCATATGAATCCTGAATAAATACTCTTCAGTAGTTTCATATTTAATTCCTAGAACTATAGCATAGTCATTATATTTGTTGTCTATATAATTATCACATCACATCATATTAATTTTATAGAAAACTCAATATCATGTAATAGGGGAAGACTAGGCAGGCCATTAAGAAATATATCATCAAAACCCATAATAAAATGAATAAAATTTATGTTCTATTTCTCGTAAAACATTTGAGATAAATATTATACATGAATATGTAATCATAACAATACAACATATGCAATATACATTGAATATTCCTATTAATCATCTCAAGAAATTATGATAATACGTTGTTTTGGAATTTCAAACATTATTTCACATACATTAGGGTTTTGAAATTTGTTTTTTCCATGTAATCGAAAACCCTCCAATTTGAGTGATGTTGGTAGTGTTTATAAAATTTGGAAACATTTAAATTTTTTAATTAAAATTTTCAAATGTATTGGATGGCAAATTGTAAAAACCCTTAATTCCGTTGATTTGGGGTATTGTTATGAAATTTATGGATTTTATATGGAAAATAAATATTTGATTTTGGTTCAGAATTTGGGTTGTAAAATTGCTTCAGTTGGTTTCAAATAATCATTTGTGATAAATGGAAAAAAAATATTTATCGAAACCATATGGTTTTATTTTGATTAAAATACATTATTTTGTTTTATTAAAAATGAATTTTAATTTTCATGGGTAATTTTTGATAATTGAAATGGATATTGGGATTGAAATTTATTTTTTGCATTATTAAAATAAATTTTGCATCATTGTTTTTTACATGAGAAGACGAAATCCTTTGTTAGTTAGTGATTTATTATGATTGAAATTTACAATTTTAAAAATTATAAAATATTAGATCATCACAACACATCCCACAAGCCATTGTGATGAGTCCTTTATATCTTAAGGGACTAATATACATATTATTTCTCAATATGAGTTCAGGATCCTTATAGACTAGAGCATTCATAACCAACTAGGTGTGTGGCCATGTTTCACACTTATTATTAGTTCAAATGTATATAACATTTTTTTAAACGATTTTACATCTCTTCTAATTGATATAAAATATTTTACAAAAAAAGTATTTATTTAATCCATTCTCTGAAATTTTTATTTTATATAGACCAACATTTGGTAAAATAAAATATTCATCATTTGAAATATATTTCCATAATTTTTAAATATGAATCAAGAATTGATAATTTATTTCCATTAATAAAATTACAAATAGTGATTTGATTGAATATTTGTTTACATGACACGCCTATTTTTTTAATGAAAAATATTTGTTAATTTCTTAATGGTATATTTTTATGGATTATTTTTGTGGTATCATAGTGGAAATTGTGTCACAACAAAATTTTTCCATCAAGTGTTTGTAAACTATCTCCTTCTATATTCGAGGATGGGAAGAGGATCTCTGGGATGTGGATCCAGCTGTTGAACCTTGGTATTGGTGAGTTTTTTCCATTAGGACATTGTATATATTCCTCTATTTTAGAGCATCAATTCTAGTACTTTAGGTTTTATTGAATATTTTACTTTTTTTAAATTACCCCCATGTGAGTTTATAAAAACATGAATATTTTATTCATATCTTTTAATTCCTCAATTATTATGGTAATATAATTCCCACATTTTATTTTATTATGTTAGGTTCTAATAGAAGACTCATAGGGATGTAGAATACCCTTTGGGAAATGTAAATGTCATATCAGTTGCCGGGTTTTGAGGTTACCTAAGATATTCCATGACAATGTGATATTAATGGCCATGGTTGAGCATTTTTTTAAAGTAGGGTTTCATTTTTGAAATATTTATGGGACTTTGGTGGTAGTTTTGATTGATTGTTTGGCCATCTCTCACTGCAATGAACCTTAATCCTCCATGAGTCGTTAGGAAATGTAGTCATATTGGTTAATTAAAGTATTGTCCATAATTTTTATGGATATAGTGAAATCAAAATATCCATTATCCTATCATTTGGGATTAATCTCCCTTATGGCTATTTTTGGTTATAAACAGATGTCTTCTAGTATCCTAATGAAATTTTGTAAATTCATTCCTCCCAGAATTCATATGAAGAAGATCTAGGAGTAAAAAACTAATGAATATTAGCATGAAAATATTGTAGTATATCCAAATATAGATTTATTGATTATGTGCACCGTCAATGATCGAGGACATAGATCATCTCCAGTTCTCGTTCATGCTCCAGTTGTGGAAACTCTGAGGGACATTATCAAGATTTTTTCTCATGAGTTCCATTGCGAGAAACCACCACTGTCCATATCCAGTATCAATACTCACGATTCTGAGGAATGCTTTTGAATGATGGACATATTTTTAGGGTTCTTGGACACACTAGATCAAATTAATGTGAATTGTGCCACCTTCATGTTTGATGCACCGAGTAGGATATGGTGGGACATGATAGAAATGTAGAGGAATTATAAAGTCTTCAACGGGAATGAGTTTTTGGTTCTTTTCAAAAACTAGTTCTAGATAGATTCTATGTTGTTATCCAAGGATATATTTTTTCAATATTGAGCAGGATAACAAAAACGTGATAGAGTATGAAAACCATTTTTCTGAACTCATGCATTTCACACTTGAGAATGTATCGAATGGAAGAGAAAGGATCCTATGTTCAAGATGGGGATTCTTCTGGATATCTGATATCTGGGTTTAATGTGGAATATTCCATGATATATTCATGTACTGGACAGATTATTGATGGTAAAAATATACATTGAAAGCATGTTAGGGTTATTGGGAGTTTATTTATCTCATATAAGCAACATGAGTTCCCTTAATATAAAATACAAGTGTTATTATTCTCATCGTTTTTCTTAGTGTCACAGTCATTATTGACAACCAAAAGTAGCAGGAGGAAGAACATTTATATTATTCATGTGTGGTAAGATAGTAAATTGAATTATGGATTGCATTAAGGCTCTGGATAATAGTGTCTCATGCATACATTCATGTAAATTATAGAGATTCTTTAAAATCAATTCTACTACGTATTGTGGAATGAGATCATCAACTCCAAATACAATTGTAGGAAAAAAATATAATATTAATGTATAAATGAATTCCACATATACAAGGATCATGAATGAATCTAAATCATTCATTGGATGAGTCTATAAACGAACCATATGGGGATTCAGTAATTATGAGAGGTACTGTTACTATATAATGATCATTAGTGACTGCAGTATTTGAGACCGATGATACTAATTAATTTATATAAACATGAATTTTTAATATTATAAATATTTTTTGGGTTATTATATCTTAATAAAAAGATATTACAACACCCTAGGTATGAAGCGATAACATGGTCTCTATAGTCCCACTTGTGTCTTCAATCTATCAGATGTCAAGCATTCAGAGAATTTTCTGGTTCTCGACTTGAATCCTCTTGAGTTTATTTTTGGGATGGAATGGATCCTTTCCAATAAATCCAAGATTTATTGTTATCTTCGATGGATTAACCATACTACACCTAGTGGTCTGTTTATTATCAGTAAATGAGAATACGACCCATGATTTACCAGGTATAGACCTCATTCATTGAATTTGTGAAAATAAATATTATTTTCTAATTTTCATCTAGATATGGAATCATTGAGAGGTTATCTCCCTCCAGATGTCATAATTTTTTACCAATAATTCCATTCTAACATCACTGTTTTGTCACTATAATGGGAGGTTGTTTATAATGTTGACATAATTTCTGGAATTGAACTAGTTTCAATTCCCATGTACCGTATGGAACTGGCTAAACAAAACTACATGAATTATTTTTTGGATTCTAATATATATAAAGTCTTTATATGCTTGAGTGTGTCACCTTCGGTGGTGCAATATTACTTTTCTATGGAATTTGATAGTTCACTTATCCTATGTTCTTATTACTAAAAGAACTATCGATTTATCATGATGAAAAAATATCAATATCCTTTGATTGATGCAGTTATTTTTCATCTGAATGGGGAAAATTTATTCTAAAAGAATGATCTTCACACTGGTTACAATCTGTTAGGAATTAATGAATCTGACATTCAGAAAATCATATATCAGAGCAGGTACGATCCATAGGAGAAACTTTATTTTTTCACATGGGATTAACTAATGCTCATGATGTCTTTATAGAATTAATGAAAATGGTTTTTTTGTTAAATTGGATAAATTATTTGTATACTTAATAGATGAAATCCTTGTTTACTCTAAATCTATTGAGGATTATGTGCATCATCTATGAAAACATCTATGTTTGATGGGAAATCACAGACATTATGACCATATTTTGATGTAAAACTTCTAGATTCATGTTGTTAAATTATATTAAACATGGTTTTATAACATGGTATATTAATTTTTCTTTAAAAGGTAAACTTTTTTATGAAATGGTAGCAACCAAAACATATTTCTGAAAATATGTTCTTCGTAGGATTAGCTGGATATTATCACTGGTTCATTATGGACTTCTCAAAGAAGGATTCTCTAATAATTTTACTATATCAAATGGGAGAAATGTTTTCTTGGGATGAAATATGTTCAAATTCATAGTCAAGATGAATCATATTTTGAATATTTCTCTGTTGTTTACTATTCAAGAGGTCGGGATGGGCTATTTCATTTCTATGATTAATTGTGTAAAGAATTGTGTTGTGATAATATGAAATGTAATCTTGACATTGCATATTGATCTCGTCAGTTTTTTCCTCTATAAAAAACTATCTAACATATTATCTTGAAGTTTCAACTGTGATGCTTTGAGGATGAAACTTCTGATGTTGGTTGTGATTGAATCTTCAAAATGTTTGAATTTGATGTCTCTTTTTCACAATTTCATATTGGAGTCCATGTATCATGGGAAGAGGTTTCATTATCCATTGTTAAATTCAAATATACTATTATCAAAATGATTATAAAGTATGAGTGTATTGATGATGAGTTCTATAACATTAGAGTATCTCTTTAGAGTGGGAAGAAGGTTTCCCAGTAGTATTTCTCAAAAGAGGGTATTCTATGCTATCAAAATATTTTTGTTTCATTGTAAGCAATAAGGAAATATGTGTTGGGGGATTTTCATAATTAAAAGTGGGTTGTGGACCCAATAAACCATTCAGATGATATATGATATTATTTGGAGGTTTTTGTGGTCATGAATGAGAATGAACATGGCTGAGATTGGATGAAGTTTATGTGAATACCAAGAGTTAAAGGACGAGCACTAAAACCCCTAGGTTTCTTTTAGTGGATTCATATGCCTACATGGATGTGGGATGCGATCACAATGGAATTTGTTGGTTGGTTTCCATGTACCCAGAAAAAAAACATGATAGGGGTAGTGTTTTATTTGCAGACCTAGTAGTCTCAATTTATAACCATTAATCATATAGTATACTTGATGAGTTGGGAAATATCTATATGAGAGATATTTTTCAGGCTCATTGAGATCCAAATTGTAAACTATTTTATAGGTATCCTTGTTTCACTTCTTATTTTGGAGAGTTCGTCAGGAGGAAATGTGATCTCACATCCATTTGACCATGGCATGTAATACGAAGTAGAATATCTATAATGAAAAAACTATTATACACTTGATTATTAAATATTCACTTCTGTCCTTGAATTTGGAGAATCTTGGGATAAACATTTTATACAAGTTGAGATTTCTTATAACAATAGTTACAAATTCATGATCATAATGGTTATTTTTTAGGAATTTTATGCATAACCATGTATATCTCTACTGTTTTCATTAAAATCGGGTTGAATTTACTTAATTTGAAAAATAATACATCAACATATTTAAAAAAATTATTCATTTGATTCATCAGATAATTTTGACGGTGTAAAGTATATTTTAATCTCATTCCAATTGTGGACATAAAACATTGGATTTCCTAGATGGTAACTAGGTGTTTCTGAATGTTTCACAACAGTTTCATCATTGGAGGATCAGGAGGCAAGGGAAACATAATCCATAAACTGTGGGAACTATTGAGGTTATTGAGTAGTTATGGAAGGTTTATTTTCATGTATCACATACATCACAACTAACAACTATACATAATGCTTTCCATGTAACTCGGATATGACTGAATCATTCTGATCTGTCTCATGTTTAGAGTTGGAGTGATTTTGATATTGAAATTGACTTATATTTGAATAAAGGAGGATTGAGGATAATTGATTCTAAAACCCTGGTACTTCATGGTAGGATGATTGTTTTTGTTCAGGTACCATGGTAGCACATTACAATTTATAATGAGATATTGGAATGTGAGGCACTAATGAGAATGTATTAGGCTCTTCTTTTTTTTCATAAAAATCACATTCCAATATTTCATAGGATATAATGATTTAATGGTGGGTAGGTGGTAACATCCCATTTCGAATCAATCTTGTACTTCATAAATCTCATTGTGGTTAACCCTTTTCATTGTCTATAATGGGCCATGAAGGAATTTAGAGGATATCTATGATTTTGAGTCATATATTTGTTTGGTTATAAGAATGAACCATGCTTTTATGAATACTTCCAGAGATTTATTTTTCGTGTAATATAGTTACACACTATATAATAACCAAAATGAAAATAATTTTTTTTAATAAAATTGAGACGTTTTTTTGATGGATATGAAATTATTCAATTTCAGGACATGTTAATGGGTTACACACTGTGAAAAAATAAATCTTCATTTTAGATAATAGTTATGCATAAAATATTATATTTTTATTCTTCCCAAATTTCATTCTCTTGACCTAATGTATTCCCTATGAGATTTTGGGAGCATACAACCTCTCTGGACTATCCCATTCAAAGATTAATCATTGTTGTGATCATGGTGTGTCTTTCTGGGTAAGAATTCAACATATATTCAGGCCTCTATCAATTTCTTTTTGATTTGATTTATGGATCTAAAATATGTGTTGTGGAATATCATTTCTAGGTTGACTTCCTGTAGCTTCTACGCATTCATTCTTGTTGGCCAGTTTCACCATGGGATGTGAGTTTTCATGAATAGAACATAGTATGTTCATTTTTTATGTACAATTTATATTAACATAAAATTTCATTGATAAATTTAATTGGTTTTAATTGAAATTAAATTTTTCAATTTCTAATTAATTTATCTCAATTGCTCTGTTAGAAAGAAATCCATTTCAATTATATTGGTTTTTGAAATGGATTTTTTTCCCTCAAATTAAAAAACCATTAATTTCAATGAATTATGCTCTGTTTAAGTAATGTATAAAATTTTAACATTTTTTATTTAAATTTTGAAATATATTTCATGTAATAATTTGAAAACCTAGACTTCTAGTTAGTTTTTGTTTTGTTATGAAATTAATGGAATATAATTTCTAATTAAAATGATGAATTTAATTTTAATATTTCATTGTGAAATTGGATTAACTAGTTTCGAATCCTTATATGGGAACAATGATATAATTTTTTTTGGATAGAAACCATAGGTATTTCTCTTGGGTAAAATTTATTTTTTTCTATTAAATCCTTGTTATGTTTTCATAGTATAAATTGGGATATTTGGAATGTGAAATGGGGTTGAATTGTATATTAATATGTCTTAATAGAAATATCTCATCATTCATTTTTACATGAGTAAATGCCATCATTATATACTTATTTAGTTATTTGGATTTTATATTATGATATAAATAATCTAAAACATCATTTCAGCACATCACATCCCTTAGATTATGGTGAAAATCCCACATTGTCCTAAGTCCAAATTAACTAATGTACATATTGATGTTCACTATGAGTGTGGGATCCTTATATCCTAAACAGCAGTACATAATTAAGTTGTGTGACATAATTTATTACAATTTTGTATTTAAAATGTATATTACATTATTGTAAACTATTTTCTATGCCTTTTTATTTATAAAAACCATTTTATATAAAAATATTTATTTTATCTATTATTTGAAATGTGCATTTTGTGTTAAGATAACATTAGTAAACTGAGTATTTCATATTTTAAAATTTATTTTCATCTATTTTAATGTGATGATTTAATTTCAAAATTATATACATATTTTAAATTAGGATGCATGATTTTTTTAAATATGTTTTTGATATTATATACCTTTTTTAGAAATGAAAGCACGTTAACAATTAATTCAACATTGAAATCTTCTTTTGGAATACATTTTTGAAATCCTACAGGGCATTGTCTCACCCCCAATGTTCTCCTTCGTGTTTTTTATGATTATCTCATTCTAGGTTTATGAAATAGAAATAGATCACTTTGATGTGGATCCTACTGTTGAACCTCAGACTTATTGATTGGTGTCTGTTGGGATATGAGATATTTTTTCCTTTAATTAGTGCTTTAGTTGTTGTACATTTAGTGTTAAGGAATGTTTGACATTTGGTACATTACCCCTAGGGGATATCTTCTCATACACATAATTTCTTGTTATCGTTTACTTGCACAATGTATTTGGGAACTGTTCCCACATTGAGTTTGTATGATGTTGGGTGCTATTTGTAGACACGTGGGGATCAAGAATTACCACTAGGCTATGTTAGTGTCAGTTCAATTATCCAATAACCTGGGTACTTGGCATGGTTCATGAAATTACATGTTCTCAATTTCAAGTAAATTATGGGACTATTTCTAGGCCTGAATAAAATAAAATTCATCATTTTATCCATTTAAATGATTCATATTTTCAATTTAAAAATAAAAACATTTTTTTATTCAAAACATAACCTTTCCCCAGGTAAAACCAATGGTTTTCAATAAAAAAAATTAATATATTTTTCTATAAAAACTATTTGAAATCAGTTTCATCATATCAATTTCAAAATTTCAATCAACAATTTAGATTTCACAAAATTCTATCATTTTCACAATTCCATATGAGTTAAATGGAAATGGGGGGGGGGGATTCCAAAATTCTTGAAAAAGATAATTACAAAACCCCAATTATATTGAATTTATATTTTATTCAATTAAATGATTTACATTTCATTTATATTATGTAGTTAAATTTAAATCCACAAATTGAATTTAAATAATAAAATTTTGGGTTAATCAAATTGGACAATAAAAAAAACCCTACCTTAGGATCACGAGATCTGGAAACAAAATTCAATAAATAAAATACTCCAATTAATTTATTCAAATGAAAATATCCAATAATATACAATATATTAAAGATATAAAATATATGATATTATATTATCCAACAACTCATAGACCTAAAAGACCTAAAGTAGAAAGGAGAGAAAGAAAGAGAATGACAACGAACATAGGAATCTTACTGGGTAGAGATTGAACGTCATTCTCCAAGATTCAGTTCTCTTGTATAAGGGTGTACTGGGTCCAAAATGACCTTTTAGCAGCATCATAATAAGAATAAATTACAATTTGTCCAATTGGGTTCTTTTATAAACAAAATTGTGGGTTTCGGAAAATTTAAAAATAATTTTTGGATAAAAATATCATATACATGGTTAGGTGGGTAGGGAACCATGGTTAGAATACATTTACACCATAACTATATGCCCTGTATAAAGTGGTTTCATGATTTATCCTTGTTCAGTGCTTGGTTTTTCAAATATTTTTCCAACTATGAAAATCCCCAGCACCTCTATATTCAGGGTTTTCAGTATTAGGCAGAAAATTTTTGGATAACCTTATTCCAACCATGAAAAGCCCAAAAAGACCTTCCACAATATTCAAAATTTACTAGAAACAATGTTAAATAAAAACTATCCAATGAATGATCATGATGGGGGCTTAGGGATTCCTGAAAACCATAATAACATAATTTATTCTTGGTGGGTCTTTCCACGTATCTATATAGATAGAATTCATATTGTTAATCATGATTCTCAGTATTTGACATGTGAAAAAAAACATTCAAGATAATACATTCTTCTATATTTTTTTGTATGAATAAAATAAATATCAAGACAAAAAAACCTTGGGGTACAACAGTAACAACACTATTCACTTTCCTTGGGTCATTATAGGTGATTTCAATGCTATCATTGGAACTATTGAAAATCTAGGTCCCTTGCGCTAAAACACTTCCATTAAAGATTTTAATCACTATATTGATGATAATAAAATTGTTAAGATTAATCGGGTTGGGGATATGTATACCTAGTATAGAAGGAAACACAATAGAATTTTAGAAATTAATCTTGATAGAGCTTTCACAAACATCAATGCTCTCGATAACTTGAATAACATATCTTGTATTAATTTTCCTAGGATTAATTCTGATCATCATCCAATTTTGGTGACTTTCAAGACAAGATACAACAGACATATTATTCCTTTTAGATTCAATAATTCTTGGAACACTATGGAGGATTATAATAAAATTTTAAAGGACACTTGGAATTCAATAAATTTGAATGATTCCTTTGTCTACGTTGTTAAACTAATTCTTATAAATTAAAAACTAAATTTTTGGTGAAAAGAAAGAACTCAAAAAATGATAATGAAATTAAATCCCTTGATAGTGCTCTCAAAATAATTCAATCTGATTAAACACACAATTAATTTACAACAGAACCTAAACAGGAAGTTTACATAAGCAATAAACTCATGTCTTTTATCACATTGAGAGATAATCATAAGAAATATTCCCTTAGAATCAACTGGATCAAGGATGGAGACAGAAACACCTAATTTTTCAATGCTATGAAAATGATTATGAAAGCCAATAGACCTCTATCCTTACATAATGATGAGGATAATGTCATTGATAATGAGGAGAGACATGATAATCATGTCACCTCCTATTTTAGTAATTTCTTTAATGACCATAAACTAAATACAGATATAAAACTTGATATCATTCCTCTCATAGTTGGGGAAAATGATAATAACATCTGGAATATTATTCATCTTGATCATGAAATTAATGAAGTGGTATTTAGTCTAATTCTATATAGTTCTCCATGTCCAAATGGATTTACCATTGACTTCTTCTAGCATCATTGGGACATTGTTTTCAATGAGGTCTGTCACCTTGTCAAATCCCTCGTCACCAATGGCTACAACCCTTACATAATTAATGCAAAATTTCTCACCCACCTTCCAATAGTGGATAATGCTTCTTAAATACACCTTTTTATACCTATTTCCATTATAAATATTGTTCATAAAATTGTTTCTATGGATTTGGTTTTGAGATTGGCATATATTACTAGAAAAATTGACTCATGAAACCAATTTGGATTCTTAAAATGAAGGAATGTCCAAGTCTCCATTTTCCAAGACTATTTATGAACAATTTTTTTTAAAAAAGAACCAAAGAGGGGGAAGTGATTCCATCAAACATGACATTAGAAAAGCATTGGATACTATTCAAAAGACATTCATTTTCAAAATTCATTATTTGTTTTGGATTTAATTACAAACTGATAAGAAAAATAAAATCCAGTTTTAACTGTTACCACAATTTTTTTTAATAAATGGATATCCAAAAGAATATTTCACTTGTAAAAAGGGTGTAAGACATGGGGACCCCCTTTTTGCATTACTACTTGTTATTACTGAGGACTATTTCAGTAGAATTATTTCTGATTCGATCAATAGGTGTGATATTAATCCAATCATTTCTCTAGAGATATAAATGTTACCTCACATATTTTATAAGTGGATTCTATAATTATTTTACTCCAAGGAGATAAGAAAAATATTAAAAATCTCAAAGATGGCATCACCTACTTTGAAGATGTCTCTGGTCAATCCTTAAAACTGGCTAAAATCGTCCATTTTCTTTGGTAAATGATTCCTGGTCAACAAGAATGTTGTTATTTTGAATGATTTGGGAATAAAAGATAGATATTTACCCTTTACGAATCATGGGGTCCCCATTTTTTTGGAAAGACCCAAAAACACTTATTTTTCGAACATTTTTTATCATATTAGTTGACAACTCTACACCTGGAAAAGAAAAAATTTATAAATGGAATGGAGGATATGCCTTATAAAATTCACCATTGTTTCTAAACTGGTTTACTCTATAATGGTGTATATATGTCCTGCTAATCTTATAAAAAAGATAAATACAAAAAAACACGAGCGAAAACACTCTTGAACGGAATCTTGTCACAGTTTCTTGGAAAACATGATGCACTCCCATTAAAAATGGTTGATTTGGGTTTAAGAATCTCAATCATATTAATGAATACCTTCAAACCAAACATACATGGAAAATTGTGAACAAAAATCAGAGGCTTATGATTTCCTACATGCAAGATTTTACAATAAAATTAGAAAATTAAAACACTTGTATATGGATTCCACTATATAGCCTTCCATCAAAATCACCTTTAAAAAAATAATTCCACACTCTAGATGGATATTAAATAGAAAATACTCGCTAAAATTTTGGTTGGACAAATAGAATGGCATCCTTATTGGGAACATGATTCAAACCATGAAATTACCCACAAATATAAACATCTTCATTGATTCTTGTTTAAAATTCCTTGATATCACTTTATCTAATGAAATATCAGCTATTATTAACAACTATACCATTATCTACATCAATGATTTTTTTGTTTGGGAACATTCTTATAATGGTATTTTATCCTATAAACTATACTATCATTATAATGTCAATACCCACAATAATGATTTAACCTAGGCATAGAATTTAAAAAAAAGTTGGACTAGACCTTCCCGACTCACCCTCATGTAGAGAGTTTCTAATAATATAATCCACATGGATTGTAATATTCAGATGCGTGGTATTCAATTTTTTTCTAAATGTCTCATGTGTAACCAACACTGAGTGTATGCTAATCACCTATTTTTATCATGTAGAACTAGTTTCACTCTATGGAAATATATTTTTGATATTTTTGATCTTATATGGACAGGATTGACCCTTATTTGTCAATTGATTTAGAGATTCACTACTATGGATACATCTCTTTAAATTACTCATCTTTTCACTAATGTTGTGGTAGAACTGTCACATCATATTTGGTATTAAATGAATTTTACTATCAATAAAAATAACAGTTTCAGATTCTCTGTATATAAAATAAAGATATATACTGCGATCAAGGATGTTGGAATTATACAAACAGGGACCTATCACAAATCAGCTAAATATTTCTCTATCCTAAGATGAATATGGATTAATGAAAGATACAACCCGCCGAAAGGATTGATAGATGTTTTCTGGAAACCTCATTTTACTAGATGGATCAAAATCAATGTGTATGGTGCATCAGAAGGAAATCTAGGACATGAAAGATATGGTAACATTTGACGAAATAAAAAATGGAGACATACTTTTATGCTGCTTTGGTTCCTATTTCCATACCTACTCCCTAGAAGAATAAATGTAATGTGTCATAACTGTTGTTTATTTGAATAGGCCAAGAGGATGGAATAACATCTAGATTGAAAGTTATTCAACTACCATTATCCAGACTCTTAGTCTTGGTATGATTCACCTTTTATGGACCCTCAGGGAGAAATGTATCACCTACCTCTGACACCTCACAGATATCAATCATATTATCACTCATTATTATAGAGAGGAGAACTAGGTGGTGGATAGTCTTTCTAATAATGGTGTCTATAGCAGTAGAATGTGCATGGAGAACCTTCCGGCTGATTTCTCTCCTCTACATTTAAAAGATTGTAATAAAATTCTATATTTTAGACTAATTTAACTTTTTTATCATTATATATCTCAGTTCTTTGGTTTTTTGACCAAAGAAACATCATTATAAAATGATTCCATGTAAAAAATATGACTCCCCTATTCCATCACAAAATGCATCCCTCTCCTCTGTATCATGAAAATAAAAACTTTGGTTCAATAGGATAAGAGTTAGTGGTATTTAACTCTAAAAGTACCTAAATACTAGAATTAGTTGTCCTGACTAGTCATTTAATCATAGATAAAGGATTCATAGCCTCCATTTCAATTCATTTTGTACATGATATGGATCGAATAACTTTATACGTTACTGTGATACCTGGAACACATTATGTAATGATGTAAGTTGTGGTGGAAGTTTTAAATATTAATAAACTAAACCCACATTATCACTAACCTCAAAAGGTCCCAAAAGTTTTGGACCAGTTTTCTCTTTCCTCACAGGCTATTAATGAACAAATAAAATTGAAACATCCATGAACACCTAGTAACTATCTATCAATTTCAATGTTATATGGTGATGAAAATAAAATTAATTATATCATCTTTATGAATTCATCATTCAATTAATAAATAACTGAGTCATTAAGATCATCTTTAGAACATATCCTAGACCAACCAATGAACATTAAAAAATCTATAACAATCTAAAATGACATCTACAAAGCCATCAATACAACGCCTCAAAAGGATCCATTCTGATCATAAACTAGTAAATATTGTTAAAAAACTCTACAAACCCTATATGATCATCCATCGATCCACAAATGTTTTTAACCAAAGTGAAACCATATCATAATTATTATATTAATCTATTTTTTCAATGTCATTCGACTAAAACTGTTATGTCGTTCTCAAACCAAACTATTATCCTATTGCCTCCTCATACCCTCTCAAAAAGGGGATGATAAGTTTCAGTGGAAATTGGATATATAACTCTATGAAAATGAAAAATCTCATCTACTTATATTTTTTCCAACTTCTAATAATAGGTTGTATCATGAATGTGTATATGGAGGGATGATTTAGTCATCCAATCTATCATAGACCATATTTTATTATTATCTATTAAGGTAATATAAACCCTTCCAAAAAGTATGTAGAGATCTCATACCACATTAATGTCTTCACTTGATGTGGATGATGAAAACATAATGGTTTATGAGGATTATACTTTACTTGTTAAAAATATCACAGTTAGAGAGTAATTTAGAATTTCCCCATCACATACCTACAAACTATAATCATTTCCACATGTCATAGAACATATTTATGGTCACTAGGTGCATTGCACATTGGGAATTATGGATATCAGAATTCAACATATTTCCTTAATTTTAAATGCACAAAGAGGATGTTTTGATAGAGAAGAATTTCCTAAACAGATAAGGACTTGTAAGGTACAGTCTCGACTAAATAAAGACAATATCTAATGATACTATACTGCTCTACAAGAAGTATTTCATGAATCATTATCTCCCGAAGATTGGATGTCAGTAGAACATAGAAAAAACAAACCACATCCACTGACTCCTCAACTCCAATATGTAAGCATTTAGTGAGAGCCATAATGTTCCACTCTTCCATTGATTCTTTCATGGCTTGGTCCAGAAGATTCATGATCAAATCATCTACATTAAAATTATCAATCATCTAGGTATAAGTGATTTCAATGTTGGAATATGTTATGTATTCCACTTAACACCTCTAAAGGAGAATCACATATTTTTAAAGAATATATAACTCATGTACTTATAGTAAAAACATGATAATCCTTTCTGTGAATATTTAATGTTGGTAGCTCTTATGTGCATGAATTGTTGTTGAAATTTCATGGTTATAAGTAAGATAATTATTCTCATGTTTCCTAATATAAAGAGAATCATAAGAAAATATATGATCATGTTGTATAAGAAGAGATCCCAATCCTAAAAAACAAGGCATCACAAAACCCATATAGTCCGGATCGTCCTTTGAAAGGTTCAACATCGGTGAAGTGGTAAAAAAACAAAAACAACAAATTATGCAATTTTTCTTCCCAATAAATCATTACTCCATTCAGAGTCGGAGTAGTCTTCAGTGAATCCAAATTTAAAATTTCCATTAATTTTTTTTTGAAAATACATAGATAATCCCAAGAATCTATTAATCTCAAAAAAACTATTTAGGGTTGTTCCCAAATCATATTTGATCCCAACATTTTTTGATCAGCTGAAATACCATATTATGACACCACATGTACCATCAACACCGCATATGAGATCCAAAAATCACATTTCATAATTTGGGAATAATTTTTTTGATTTCTCAGCAATTACAGAACTACAATCAGATGATTCCCTAGATCATCCTTGTATTTTGAGAAATAAAACACAAAAAAACCATGTTGATATCAAGATACTCATGGAATATAATTTCATTAACTGTAAAAAAAACTATATGAGGATTAGTTAAACCAAATGGTATAACAAGGAACTCATAATGATCATATTATATCTGAAGGGTATTCATCTATATGTTATATTTTTCATCCCTCTACTAACATTAACCATATCAAAGATCAATCATCAAGAACCAATCCTCACAATTAAACTAGTCCAATAGATCATCAATATGTGGTGACTGAAATTTATTCTTTCTCATATCAAGATTTAGTTTCTGAAAATCAACATAATGGATAATTGAATCATCATCTATTTCAGGAAAGAGAGACAGCACCACCCTACTCTTGGGAATATAAATACTTTCACATGAATAGCACCCAACATATTCATCATCAGTTTCATTTCAGTGGGTTTAATGATGTAAGATGTAATTAAAGCTTGTAAAAAACCTAAAAATAAATCAATATAAAACTCTTCCTCTGTTACCAATAGAAATCCAATGAAATCAAGAGAAATTTTTTTAGGAAAATAAATGACAATGGGAGGATGATGATTTCTCAAAGACACACACTTAAGATTTAATGAAAATAAATATTTTAATTTCTATAATCATATATATCTATATTATGTTCCATATGTAGTTGACCTTTCTTCCCATTATCCATTAAATATAAGGAAAACCCCATCATGTGTGAAAAAGTAGACCCAATAAAGATAAAAAACAATACTATATTTATTGGATGTGAGAAAATCCTTCCCAAAAATAACGTCAAGAAATTTAATGTTGATTTTCACAAAAATCCATGAAATACAAACATATGATAATCAGATAACACACTAAGGACTTCAAAGAGACTAATATTTCTTCCTTGAATGAGGGATAGTAATATCCATCACAGAAGGTATATTATTCATATGAAGATTAAGAAGATTGAAAATATGAGCTAAAATAACTAAATGATATGCACATATATCAAATAAAGAATATTATAATGATGAATCTATAATGTGGGTACATATAATAGTTTTTGGAACTATATATTCTTTCTCAAGGGACTCTTAAAGTATTTTTGCAATGAATTGTTATAGATTCATGTGGTTCGAACCCATTTTTCCTTGAAGTATCGAATTTCTCCATTGTATTAATAAGAACTGAAAATATTTTGTTATTATAAGGACTAGAAAAGACATTTTAGGATTTCTATGAATTACCTGAGAATATTTATAAGCCAAAAATCATGGTTGTCTCATTGAAAAAAATCATAGAATTCCCAGGCATACCACACTAGTATCAAATCAAAGGGAATATTCTAAGAATGAATGAATGTATAGAAAACCCCTTCAATATAGAACCACCAAAAGAATTACAGGCGTTCTTATTTACCACTGAAAATTTTACACTACCAGTAGGATAAATGAAAAATCTTTTAGACCCTTACTTCCAAGACATTCCAATTTTTAATATCAATACTTTATCTATCACATCATCATTAGAATGAATATTAAGAAAGAAATAATGAGAAATAATTTCAGATCAGAGTCCAAATAAACTAGTAATTATTCATCTTCTCATTTAAAAAAATATTAGGGATAAACTAAACAAGCTTAGTAAAATAGTTTTTATAATATATCACTGAAATTTCAACATATTTTGCTTAGAATAAATTAAAAACCCTTTCCAAAACCATTAAATATTGATATAATTTGTCATGAAAAAGATACTTTATGTCATTACACTCTATCGACACATATTTCTTCAATGTAACCACCATGTCCAAACATCTCTTCCTCAGTCCCTCTAGAACAAAAATTTCCCACATTACCATAAGTTCATCTAGTGTTTCCATGAACAAAAACAAATATTCCATCCATCTTAGCCATTACTTATCCTCTTGTCGATCATTTGAGTCGTTGAATGATACTGGATTTTTGTGCAAGAACTCATAATAATGTTTTTGGGTGTTATACTGTTGGGGTTTTAATGAAGTAGGATAAATGGAAATTGGTGGTGGTGTGAGTCCCTGAAAATATAAATTACACACAATCACCTATAACAGACTCGAGTCTATGATTGGATACTATCACTCGGGTTTATCAGTAGCATCATCCAAATTTATATTATCAAATCATCTTGGAAGCATGATGTTTCATATCATTATCAGAAAAAATTGAACAAATCGAATTTAAATCGCAAATTGTGAAATAATGGAAATCAATAACTATTAGTTGAAAAATATATTTGGATTTCAATATGTAAAAATAAAATTCATGAATTACTTAGAAGAAATCATAATGATTCATTTTCCATGCCACCCCTAATGAATTAAAATTTTCTCTTGTTAAATCTATCTAAGAAGTCAATTGGATCTTCAACCTATGTCCTGAAAATAATAAACAACTAAAAACAAATGTCAAAGATATATAAAAAAATTAAATTCATTTTATACCAATATTTGATGAACCTACCCAGGAACTATAGTAACTTAAAAACCGAGTCGGCTCGGAAATGTCCCAAAAAGAATTCCCAGTCCCAATGGGTAGGCAACTATCACCTAGCCTCACAGAATTCAAAAGTGGGAGAGAATTTCCCAAAATAAAAATTTAAGTATGATAAAAAAATTAATATAGAATAACACTATATCGATATTTCTACCAGAATTCAAACACATATAAAAACCATAAAAAAGAAAAACAATGGACCACAATATATGAAGGTAAAAAATCCTATGTCAAAAATCTAATTCAACTCACCATGCATGAGGATAAACATGACTTATAACCTCTATGTGTGGCCTCAACCTTTATCAAACCTAGAAAAATATAATCTACAAACAATTGAATGCATAGGTTGGTTGTGAGATAAAATCTCAGTGGGGTTTGGACAATTATTCCATAATAATATGAAAACATTAAATTTACCATAATTTATATTTAAAATATAAATGATTAATAAAAAATGGAATTTCAAAATAATTTTTCAAAAAAAATGTATTACATTTCAAATAATTTAAATACATTAAACAAATGGATTAAATTAATGTTTTATTTAATATTGTTTAAATAAATTTTAATTTCATATAAAATATTTTCCATAAACAATGGAATATAATTCAAATACAAAAAAATTTGAGAAACATGGTCATGTGAAAAATGTTATGATATTTCTAGGATATAGGATACGCGCACACATGAATGTTAATCATGGTTGTTTTTTTGTACTCACACCCCATTGATCCTTACTAATGATGAGCCATCACTAACCCATCAGGGATTTGAACTACTACTCTATAAATTTAATCAGTGTTTAACATTAAAATAGTGTTATATTGATATATCACTAACTACCTCAGATTTTATGTTCTATATTAGAAATAAATTATGGGAAATTTAATTTAATACCTCTTAAAATACAAATAATATTATTCCCGATTTCAAATATTTCAATTTTCCATTTATGAATAGAAACTGTTTTTAATCAAAGCATGTATTTTTGAATAAATATAGAATAAATTTCATTAAATAAATTACACAATTTGAATTCAAAAATATAAATTTCATAAAATCCCATTAACTTCAAAATTAAACCCCTTTTAAATATAATTTGGGGTTTTTAAAAATTCATGCCAAAACCAATTTCAAATCAACATTTAAATGGTATTGGTTTTTTAATCAACCAATTTAAATAAATTAAATTTTAATAATTAGATTTATTTTTAATGAAATAATTGAATTTAAATCATCTAATTTATGGTTAATCAAATTGACCAATGAAAATATAACCACCTACCTCATGATTATGGGATCTCAAGACACAAATACATAAAGGGAAAAATCCAATGATGATCATTGGTAATGAATAAAATAGAATCATACTCAATTCACGATCTAAACCATTGTATATTTTATTCTCTAATAACACAATATTCTACAAAACTGTTCTGCCAAATGAACATAAAGTGTGATAAAGATAATGGGAAAATGGAACCTCCTTGGTAGAGATTCAATGCCATTTTAAAAGATTAAAATTGCTTCTAGAAGGGTGTAGTGGGGATAAATTCATCTAGCATGAGCTCCCCTATAATAAAACACTCAACGGGACAATTTAGTTTTATCAGGAACCAAAATGGGAGGTTTTGGGTTAATTAAAAGTAATTTTTAGATTAAAATATATCTTATACATGGATAAATGGGATGGGACAAACTATTACAAAATTGTGAACACTAACAATGAGTCCCTATTAATATGGTTTCCTTATTTCTCTTTGGTGAGTTATGGGTTTTTAAACCCATCACCAATGGTGAAAAATATCAATACCATAGATTCCAAAATTATCACTGTTAGAGAACATGGTTTCGGAAAATGTGCCCTTATAGTTCACATCCAAAAATATCGTTCAAATATTTTAAAAATTAATCATAAACAAAATTAAATGAAACCCAGCCAAATCATAATCGCATAAGGGTTAACTAATACCTAAAAACCATATCATATTTTTACATGTCTGTAATGGTCTATTATTATTTTATGTTTTATTTACACATTTTTTTGGATTTACAATGGATGAAAATAATAAAGTCATTTAGTAATCCCAACAACAATGATATAATATTTTAAGGGATTCTATATCTATTTACTTTCATTGAGGATCACTTTTATGATTGGAATCAATTTTTATATGGTGTATAAAAAACCAATTTCGCATGTAAAGTCATGAATAATTCATAAATCATGGTATCTTATGTTTCAAATTTTATTGTTTCTTCCATGTGGAATTGTATTTTCTATTACCATGTTGTAATGGATTTAATCTAAATTTCATTTCATTGAAGAATGTTGTAATGTTATAGACATGTTTTTTTATTTGTTAAATATAATTCCACATTGAAATTTTATATCATGAATACTTCAACATTAATGTTGTTCTATGTTTTAATATAAACTAATTAATTTAATTGGATTTTAATTAATAGATACCAACTGGAAACAAATTTTATTCCATAATTTCTATTCATTTTGTTATTTTTCACATTTTTATTCATTGATATTATATGATTATGTGTCTAATGGCATTTAAATATCTATTATTTTATTTACATATTTTATGTGCATTTATATACAATAAATTTAATCAATACATTTTCTAATTCTAAGTTCAATGTTCTCGGTATTTTAACAATTTATTTATGAATCTCATTCTAATAAAGATTATTTATTCTACAATTTAAGTTGGTGAAATCTATTTGATAATTGTCTAATTGATCCATTTATTTTTTTTCTTTGGAAATTCCTAAAATTTACAAACCATAATAAATTTTTCCACTCCTTGAAACTAAAAATAATTGATTAAATATTATAAAGAAAATGAAAATTCATTTTCATTATCTATCAAAAATTTCTTTTCTTCAAAACCCATGTTTCAAGAAAATGAAATCCAAAATATTTTTCAAATATTCTAAATGAATTATTAAAGATATTTTTTCCCATTTTAAATTTTTAGGGAATTTTTCGAAGTGATACTTCTTTTCATTTTCTGAACAAGTCTCTTTTATAATCTTATTATGTTAGAAAAAGTATGTTACCTTCTCTCGTAAAACATGAATGATATTTCCCATTAGCCTAAAAATAATATCATTAACTATTCTTTTTTAGGATAAAAAAGACCATTTTAATGAATAAAATTTCATATTATTTTGGAAATTCATGTTTCAAAAAAGGTTTTTTCAAAAAGGTGTTTTTCAAAAGTTATTATTTTAAATAAATAAGTAACTTTTAAAATTTAAATGGTAATTTTCCACGTAAATATATTAAAAACAATTACTTTATTTGAATACATAAATGACAATAACCATTATTTATTACTCCAATATGTTTATATGTAATTTTTATTATCCTAATTCCTCTTATATATTGTCTATTATGTATTTAACTGAGGATTAGTTTGAGTTATATTTCATTGCGAAATTTTTTTAGTCATTAAATTTCACATGGATTGATCACTTCCAAATGGAAATAAAATTAACCAAAATATCCTGATTATTTTCTCTGAATAAAATTCTAAATTAATCCATATAAAATTTCTATATATAGTGTTTTATTTGGATATTTATTTTTTTATGGGGAAACATTGAAAAATTTATTTTCCATACTCAATATACATTTTTTTTATGAATTTAGTTAATTATTTAGTCTTTATAGCATACTATTCTTTGTTTGTCTCAGGTACTCTATATACTTCATTTAAAATTTTATGGTCAGAAGAAGACACAAAACATGTATGGGAAAGACCTGTGTTTGGGTGTTTAAAAAAATACCCTTTAAGAACCCTAAAACCCCCAAAATAAAAAGTGAGAAACTGAATGGAAATAGTCTTCAAGTCATAGATTGAGGAAACCCAATAGAGAGTGAAAATCCATATCAAACCATCCATGAAATTACATGATAAGTCACCTGTATCTAACCTATGTTTCAACCCAGACATTTGACAACACCACAGGGACTCCCATAAATCACCCGAATAAACACATCTCAGAATCAATGAATCATGAAGTCCCACCCACAAAGCATAATACATTATTCTCTTCCTAGGATCTATCCATAACATAAAAATAGGATAACACACTCCATGAGCTCAGCCATACTATATGGAGTCCTTCCAAGAGATGAAATCCAACGGGGAAAAATCAACCATTACAAATGGTGTGTCCAAGAAGACATGATCCATCAGGAACATCATAGAAGATCCAACTCTAATTCCTAGTACTAGATGTTATGTCTTTATATCCATGACCTAATTGTAAAATTGATAACCCAGGTGAAGAGGCCCTCCCATCACTATTAGCACTGTTTGGGGAGTACTATTCTTGACCACCAACCACACACATCCACTCTAATTAGAGGGAATTGAGAGACTAAATTCTCACCATTGACCCTCAATCGAGGGGGTACTTCTCCTAAAATACCCATTAATCCTTTGTTGCTCCATTAAATAGTCTCGCTCACCTCATTCTATCGATGGAATAGTAACCCCTATCTAGCTATTTGTCACCTCTAGTTGATGGGACTGTACCTTAAAATATTATCCTTATATCGAGGGATCTCTAATAAAAATAGAGGACCCAGTGATACTCATAGATGAGGGAGTACTACACCATAAGTGAGGAAACATGCCCTTATCCCATATTATAGTACGACACATGAATGACCCACACCGTTATATAGAAAGGGAGTATTACATCGTAGATCTAGGACCCACACCCTAACATGGTAGGGGAGTACTACTCGGTGGCTAGAGGACCAGTACCAAGGTTGGATAGGGAGTACCAACACTTTCAGGTCATTCAATAATGGGGAGTCATTCCCTTACATGGTTAGGGAGTACTGACCCCATGCAAGTTGAACTGATACATTATATGATAGGGTAGAAATCAATATATTGGAATGACAAATATGGAGTAATCGTGCCCTGATCCCACAAGGGAGTACTGACTAATAGAATAGAGTACATGCACCTTAGTGTTTTATGGGAGTACCCAGCCTTTGTATACATCATATTAGGAGGAACCTCACCCTATTCGAATAGGGGAGTTCTGACTCCATGGATAGAGGACCCGGGCTCTGGTCAAATAGGGGTGTACCTTCCCTACCATCATGAACAACACGGAGAAACCCACACCCTAGTCCATAAGTGGAGTAACACCCTATATGGATACTACCCAAAAGAAAAGATGTCATTCCTTAAATGTGGGGATTCTGGTCTCTTCCAAATAATAGAGGAAATGAAAACTTGTTCGCTCATCCATCATAGGTGTAACAGTTATAGCGTCTATCTATAGGAAACACACTGATCACCAACATCATCTTAGTACCTCTCTGAATGCATCATTCTTTATTATAACCAACTCATATTTCATATTTTATAATGTATTCCACAATGACATACTATGTAAAAAATACCCAGGATCGACTACTAACAATCCTAGATCTGATTCTTAAATAAGGAGATATGGAAGGCGCAATATCCACAATAGATCTCTTAGTAGTACATGGTGTGCACCCGGGCACACACGACACATTATCCCTCTCGAGCACATACCAGTGTATCTTTTCCACCTGAATTACAATCCATTTAGGGGTACAATGTGCATCGAAGAGGGACACTCTAATTCCATCATCTCTCATCCCCTAGCTATGTTTCACTTTTACACAGACTGGTTAACTCTGTCCCTCACATGTCTTGTATCCAATACCACATCATGTTTATAGATTAATGGCCACAAGACTATGAGTTTATCCCATGTCCATGTACCTGACCATGTTTCCATGTATCTTGGTCATGTGTCAGAAAATGAGTATGTGTTTTCACATGTCTATCTGAAGCAATGTCCCATGGTCACTTGATTTAAGGCACTACACTGCATGTGTCCCATATACACGGCATATAACCCCTATACATAAAATTTAATAAAAAAATGTCATATTTACAAAATAGTAAGAGCTACATATCATGTGTCATTGAACTACATGTCTTTTAAAAGGTGATTTTATCCATGAATCACCAAAAAATCACCTTATTCACCCATACTCAACCCAAAACCAATGGTTCTACCTAATAGGTTTCAGCAAAAATTGAAACAGGGCTATAGAACCATAGAAAGATGAAATTGTTAATGGATCATGACCAGAACACAAATACCCCCTTGTCATTGGAGAAGTGATAATGATTTGGATTAACAATGTTGTATGGATCATTCTAGTTCACGATCTAATGATGATCTGCATCATAAATTGAGTTCAACAACACCTCATTGAGTGGATTAAGTGTATGTTTCACCATCTCCAAATGGAGTAGAGGCACAAATATCCATTGATGGGTCGTGAAAATATGGAGGTTTGTGGAATAATTAATTTTTAATAAAATAAAACTAATTAATTTCTCTCTCAATGACATGTCACTAAAACGGATCATGAATGACACACCCAGTGTAGATGACATTAGGTGACACCAAGGGTAAACACGATGTTCCAGACTCAACTAGGATATCATAATTCCTATCAAAGACTCCTAATAGTATTTATTTATTTATAAATAGAATCTATGAATGAACATTGAAATATATTTAATATATTTAATATCATCCCACCGAATCTCACTTGGAACAAGATTCCAATGTCGAATCAGTTCCAAAAAGTGGAAATATTTTTTGAAATATTATGATGTCCATAGGGTAAAAATATGAGTCGTTATATTCACGCTTTCATAGGTATTTTCATCCCTGAAAAGTGAAATACTAAACACATTGGATGAAACAATGATCCACACTAGACTCACAAGTCATCGAGCTAACAATGTTTTCATGTTCTGCTTAAATGTACCCACATCGCGGAACCCCTAAGATCAAACCACTATTATGACCAAAATCAACCATGAAAAAATTGTTCCAAAAATGGGAACATTTCTCCTATGTAATTACATGTGAAGAATATGCATGAAATACAGTAATTCTGCAATCATAGGGTCTAGAAGTACACCCCCTCACAAACCGGACATGGATACTGACAGAACCCTATAGTTCATCTCTCCCCCTTGATGAATGTACAAAATCATACTCAATAATTTTTTGTTCATGATATATTCTGATCATATTAGGGTATTAAAGAATAAAATAGGGCTACCCATGAGTAAACATTGGGTCTGACCTGTCCCATCTTCTACAAATTTGTAGCAGAAACATACCTAACCAAGATAAAAAACTGCCACAACAACATGTGGAAACATAGATGAGCATGGATTGTAGGAAACCAATACATACTATGGAAAACACACAGGTTCAAACTATGTTACTATGGATTGATTCTATGAATGTATCTCTCTACCCCAACGCTTCCAAACTAATAGGGGTCTTCCAAGAAAACACTACTGGCTGACCAGAATCTGATCGAATTCTCCATTGCATAGCCTCACCCCAAACACATAATTGAATGTAACTCATCTACCAAAAATTGATACGTAATTCTTTGGAAATAACTAACTCACCAGCACAGTTCTGAATGCATCAAAACAATGTGTCTTGGTGGGAAAAATTTCACCATTCCTCATGATTTCAAATCTATATCATAATGCACCACATCCTCCTCAATCATGTAATGTACATGAAGATTCCAAATATATGAGATCACTAATGAAAAACAATGGATTTCCCAGCCCCAAATTGGGTCTTACTGATCCATCTATTTTAATTACCAATAAGGGGTTCTACATAAGAATTTATCCACTATGGTTAATACACAAGCATGAGTGGAATGAAATGAGTACCCACAAATGATTCTAACAATTACTACTATAGAAACTAGATAGGAAAACCAGAATACCATTATTCACCCTAGGATGTTCTAAATCAATGGTCTCTATGACCTTTAGCCTTTCCCACTGACATCCATCAACTCCATGAGCTTTCCGCGTACCACATGGGGGTGATTGTGGAAATAACATGAACTACCTTCCACATACAGAATCTCTTCTTGTTCATCCACCACATCTCCCTACTTGAGAAACTAATTTCTATATATTCTATCGCTACCAATGATGAGAATAATTCAACTCCATCTTATTCGTACAGAGGCTCAAATGATATCTGGTGAGATGTCTCCAACAATCTCAACTATAACAATACATCTCCTACGGCATTCAAAATCCTTGAAACTAATCACTCACTATTAACCCATGTGTATATTCTTGGGAATGGGTAAGGATCATGCTCCAAGATACTATTACATTTCTTAAACCAACTCTTACAGATGCCTCAACCTCATGAACACCGATGCGATTTACACCCACTTATTCCTCAGCAAGGAAAAATTCCACCACAAGAGCTCAATCTAGAAAACTTGTGTCGGTGGGAATTCACATATGAATAAAATATTACATGATATCTTAATTAAATATCTCCTAGAAGGTCCATTCTATAATGAACAGTCCATGAACCATATCCCTTGTGTATTGCAACATGTTTTTGGAACTCACTGAAAACTCTTCCATTATCATGCTACCCTACTAAAGCTATAGAAGATCCAAGATATCCACTAATCTAAACATAGCTATATAAAATTATTCCATTATGAGTCACTTGAACTCATCCAAACTCAGCATAATCTCATAATGAGTCTGTATCACCAGACTCCACCATCACATGGATAAACCCAATAGATGGCTTCTTGCTATGACCCAAATCTGACCATGAGCTTTCCTCACTAAGATGAAAATATGAGTGACTACCTCAATCCAGTCCTCTACAGTCTAGTGGTCTAGATCACCCTAGTACCTTATAGGTCAATACCTCTACAACTCCAATAGAACAATCATTCTATGGGAATAAATAACCTTAACTACCAATAAAACACGTCTCAATAGGTGGTGGTTCCACCGGTAGACCACATCATTGTAATTCCTCATAATCAATTCCATGTACATAAGAATCATCATGGGGAAAGACATCATTATGATCTCACTGTAGAATCATATCTGGTTTTCTTTATGGAGGCATCAAAAAATCAAATGAATATGTACCACCATCAAAAAGTTTATATTGGGAGATGACTCAATAAGGATATTAAAAAACAAAATCCAATCCAATATGATTCATTTTTCATTTATTCCCCAATGACCAATATCCTAATTTACTATGTTGAAAATTTTGTAATTAGAGTTTTGTTGAATGGATACTTTAGCACTCACACAAACACTAGAACCTCTATCCTTGGAGCCAAACTCAAAACATCCTAACAATGTCCCAATTCAAAGCAAAACATCTTCAAAAAACTACGATAACAATGGGGAATAGACTAGCTCTAATATAGATCTTTAATGACCTTACCCGATGGGGTTCTAACCGAAACATCCATATACTACCTCCAATAGGCCAGGGGATGATGACTACCACTGAGAAGGCATATCACTATCATGGGAGGCATTTCTAAATTGACTTTAAGCACCCACACACCCCCATGAACATAATATAATGAAACATTATAACCAAACTCATCCCATGAATGTATATGTATATATCTCAAAAGCACATACCATAATATGTATTTAAAGTGTTTAGGGAAAAAATAACTCCCTCAAAATAAAACTGTAAAGGAATTAAACATGCTGAGAAGTAGGGGATCACTGTCAACTAAAACTGCAGGAAATCTCCTTAGACATGCTTTGGTAAACACCTCGGTCTATATAGATCACTAATATCCACCTTCCATGGGTAATCAATGGACACTATCAAATGTTATATGGTATTCAAGAAACCGAAAACGTGTGCAGGAAAATCCTATGTAGGGGTACTATAAAACTACTAATTAGGCGCCCCAAAACCCCCAAAAATGGAATAAACTGGAAGGAAAAAATTTGCCCAACCATGCCAGAGGGAAACCCATTCGTGTGAGAAAATACATCTTGAACCATCCTCGACTGTATAAGATAGGTTAGCTCTATCAACCTATCTTTTCAACCATGAAAAGTTACAACACCACAAAGACTCCTTGAATTCACCATGATATACTCATCTTAGACTCAATGTCTGATGAGGTCCCATCCTCTTTTCCAACTACAAGAATGTCTTCATAGGCTCTGACCATAACATAAAACCAAGATAACACATTGAACAAGATAATAAATCAATTATTGAACCCATATGAGACATTCAATCCATTTTGATAAAATATACCCTTCCAAATGGTATTTCTACTAGAATATTATCTATCAGAAACATCATACTAGGACCATCTCTTGTTTCCATCACTAGAGGTCCTATAGTTGTAACCATTCTCCTATAACAGACTAAATAGCCCATGATAGGAGGCCCACCCCTCACCACTTACCGTATTTTATGGATCAATACTCCATTCCATATACAATGTGAATCCTCTCTAACAATAGGGAATATAATGACTCACACCTTTCCACGGCCCTCAGATACATGTGAGTATAGATCCTAACTATGATGTGAAACCATTGTCATTCCTGTAAGGAGTGGACCACACCAAAATCATTCTAGGGGTAACAAGCCCCTATCTTGGTATCGTTCACATCTTGTATATGGGAATTCCCCTTGTAACTATATTCTATAGCTGAGAGAGAATCAATTAAAATAGAGGACTCGATCCCCTCTACTACTCAGAGATGGGTAGAAATACTCTATAGGTGTGGACCATTCCATTATACAATAGGGGATTAAAAACAAATAATGACCCACACCCTGATATGATAGTTGAGTACCACTATGTTGATATAGGACCTGCACCATAACCTGATAGTAGAATACCACTCGGTGACTAGAGAACCCACACCATGATATGACTTGGCAGTAGCAACTCTGCCATCACATTCACTACGGGGGACCAACACCTTGACACAGTTGGGGAGTACCAACCCTAGGATATAGGATTTACTACTTGATCTAGCTGGGAGTATCAACTCTTCCAGAACAACACATATAGAGTAAATGTTCCCTAATCCAATAGAGGAGTACTGACTCTGAGAATAGAGGACCTCCATCCTAGTGTGATAGGGGATTGCCTACTCTATCTCTACATCACATAGAGAGCACCCATTCCCTGGCCCAACATAGAAGTAAATAATCCACGTATAGAGAACCCACTCTATGTTCCAATAGGGGAGTACCTACTTTACCATCACAACAATCATGGGGAAACCCACAACCTAGTTTATTAGGGGACATACACCCTGGAAGGAAACTACCAAAGGTAATGAACCTATTCCCATGACGTGGGGAGTCCCATATTCACCAAATAAGGGAGGTAAGGAAAAATTGTTCCCTACTCCATTAGGTTATTAAGAGTCAAAACATCTCTCAATAAGAACCACACTGATCTCCATCATTGGCTCAGTACAACTCCACAAGCATCTTTCCCAATTCACACCACCTTGTATTTCATAAACCATAACAGAGGTCACCATAACATCCCATGTCGAATGTCTCTCAGGATATACTACTCACAATCCTGTGTTTATGTACCATATAAGGAGATGTAAAAGGTGTAAGATCCATAGGGGATCTCGTAGCATTACATGACATGCACCGAGGCACACAGTTAATGAGAGCCTACGAGAGAACCTTACCATATATCTTTTACAAAATATTCTCCTACCCATGTAGGGGTACACAGAATGTATAGGATGTTCACAATATTTCCCTCATCTCTGGGCCCCTAGGCTTGATCCTCTTCAACATGTACTAGAAGACCATATCCCCCACATGCAGTGTATCATATTCTACATGACATGATTAGATTAATAACAACATTTCCTTGTATTTTTTTTAGTGTCTATATACCAGATCATGTGTTTGTGTATCATGTTGGTGTGTTATTACACATCCATCTATTTTCACATAGCAATTGAAAACCATGACCCATCGTTAGGCAGTTTGTGGAACTACACAGTATGTTACCTCTATAAATGGTACATAGTCCCAAATATTCATCATCCTTGAATAGGAAGAGCGAAATGGTGTGTATAACTGAACTACACACCGTGTATATGGTTATTCAACTAAAGAATCACCTAAAAATCTATAGATTCATCCTGATTCAACCAAAAACCCATAGATCTACTGAACATGGATCTGCAACAATTAAAATAGGGGTCTAAAACCATAGAAAAATGGAAAAAAATAAAGGGATCAGGATACAAAATCAATTCCACCTATCCTTTTTGAGAAACACCAATTCTTTGGATTAAGATCAATTTTGGGATTGTTCTAGTTCTCTATAAAATGATTATCTTATTCCAAAATAGATATTAACAATATCATGTTACGTGGATTCAACATCGGTTACATCATCACTAATGATAGGAGGGTCATGACCCTGCATGGATGGGTCATGCACATATGAGGGTTGAGGAGAATAATTATATTTACTAAATTAAAACTAATTAATATCTCTCTCAATGCCACGTCACAAAAATGACCCCCGAACAAAACTCTTGATGTAGGAGACCATAGGTCACTGCTAGGTTAAACATGACTTTCTAGAATACACCATTATCCCAGAAATCTGATCTTAGACACTAAATGGGAATTATTTGAGTATCATACAAAACATCATGTGTAACAAATAATATATTTAACATTTTTAATATTTTTTCACTTAAGTTCCCCATTCCATGACGTCCGCCGACAACTCTGCGCCGACATCGCTAATATTTTTTTGAAATATTCCACTACCATTCAGGTCAAAACCCATGTTATTACACCAAAAAAATTTCATTAGTTGGAAAAAATCCATTATTATGTTAAAAATCCATAAATATAAAATTTATGTTATTTTTATCCATTGAATTTTATGAGAAGAAAAATTTAAAACATCATTAGGTACAAGTATATTGATGATAAATTGTGAATTTAATATTTTATTTTGTGGTTTTTGAGTATTAGACTATTAGGATATTCATAAATATATGGTTGAGTATATCCTAAAGAATACCTTTTTATCATTGTACTTAATTATGAGTATATTAAATGTTCTCATAGTCTATGATTTATGAGTCATCGATGTGTTTTTTAGAATTTATTACATAAATAAATAACTTTGATAATTGAATCATCAATGAGGTAGTTGAAATTAGTGTTACTAAGTAACAAAACAGGTCTTTATAAATTACTAATATGTTATTAATATATTAAATAATTTAAATTTTATGAATAAAACTATATTATTTTTATTAAAATAAATTCTTAATATATATTATTGGTTAATATACAATTTAATAGTAAAATATTATTTTTACAATAACAATTCTAATATAATTATAATTGTTTGACATCAATTCATCGATCCAAAAATTTGTTAATGTTTTGATAAAAAATGGATGCATCATAATAAGGTGTATTCCAGGATGGGTTTTATCTACATCTTCTATTTTCTCCCTCAAATATCATTTTATTTTTAAATTTATTGAAGTTTTTATGCTTGAATAATTATGGAAAATAAATGTTTCCATACACTTTTTCTATATTCAATGTGTCAAATGTATAGGTATTTTTGGATACCATAAGGGAAGATGATTGGAATATGATCTTCTACAGACCATCTCACTAATACCAGTATAGTTAACCATCAAAATTTCAGACATTACATGTTGTTTATTCAGATTTATTTTTTCTTAATTATTGAAAATATTTCTAGACAACTATATTCATTGTACATAGATGAATTAATTTCAAATTTAGTTACAAAAATGAGAAATGTTGAACCCTATGATCCACCAGTTAGGTGTAAATTTTCAAATGAGTTCATATAACTTTAATTAAAATTTCTATACATTTCATGAATGGGAATAAATTTATGGTAGAATATCTATTATATAAAAAATCTAGTAAGAACCACATCGGTGTTCAATTAATGGACACTTATCAACCCATAAAATGTGGATCCATCTTTCCTTATCTCAATTAAAATTACAAAATATTTTTATAGAATCCATATAAAAATGAAAATATGGTAGAATAAATATTTTCGATGAAAACTACTATTGTGAAGGTAAATGGATGAAAACTAGATTTCTTATATTATATTCAAATTCATTCACAAATTAAAAATTTTGATAAAACAATCATATAATCATAATGTTGGAGGTAATAAATTTTAATAATATGTTTATGATAAAATTTGTTAGAGGATGGTATTTAAAATATATATGTATATATATTTATAAATGCGTTCTCCATATATATACATACAAATTTTTTATATTTGTGAAAGTCGAAATATAAATATATATATGGAATTTTTTAAAATAAGTATATATTAAGGTTATATATATACATTGAACCCTTTATTAATGTTATACATGATTTTAAATACATGATAAATTATATATGTTATATATGTAATACATATATAAATTTAATGATCTATAAAATTATTATTTTTACATAATATTTTATTATTAGTATTTTAATATCATTTAATCTACATATTCGAAGAAAAAATCACTTTTATTTGTAATTTAAATAAAAAATGTTCATTGTTATTTTTCATTCGGTAAGACGCATATTTATTTAATAAAAAAATAATATCTAATAAAAAGTGTTTCATTTTTAAATGAATTTTTTTTCCTATTTATAAATTTTTTTTACTAGAATAAATTAAAAATTTGTACATGTAAAGTAAAAATTATCAAAAGATGTAATTTTAAAATTTAATGAAAATTTTGATTTTTGGGGTAAAATGTAAAAATACAGATTTTTAGAAAATACTAAAATTCTAATGATATATTTGTGATATGATCATAAATTCAAATGTACTATTTATAATTGTTTAAAATAATGTATTATTGAAATACTGTAAAAAAGGGTTATTAATGTATTTGGAAAACTAAACCTATTATGGATAAATTTTTTCAACATAATGCATTGGTATTAGTGGCACCCAAAATTTCATTCCCCTAATAGAAAAATAATATTAATTTAATATATTGACCCAGAATCCAGTAGATTATAAATACCCAATCCATTCTCAATTTATCTCAGTCTCAAATTATTTTATTCTATCATATACCTCCCAATTTTCTTTTTAATTTAATGAAAAAACAATATGGAATTGTTGTTTTTATATGATTGTTCGTCTCTATGATAAGAAGCTTATCTTTTGTGATGGTTCTAAATCTACCTCCTTCCAATTCCAGATAATAAATTCATTATATTTTATTAATAAATTAATTTTTATAATACAAAAATTATTTTTAATCTGTTTATTTATGTTCCATTTTATTTGATTTGAATGATATTTTATTTATTTCCGATAATTATATTAATTTCCAACAATTTTACAATTCCAATGTAAGGATTCCCCCAATCCTCCACACTAATTTCCAATATTTTTATATTATCATTTAAACATGTTTCTTATAAATAGAAATCATTTTAAATCCATGTTATTACCATCCATTTGAATTATTACAAATGTGAGATTACTTACTCTGTCTAATTATACAATATATCTAAGAAAATAAAATTCATCATCTATAAATCGTACAATTATAGTGATGTAATATTTTTGTGGTATTCCTTATAACTGAATTCTTTTTTGTATACTATATAACGATATGGAATTAGAAATAGATTACCTAGTGGTAATAACATTGAAAAGGGAACATTGGGGTTTGATTAGATTGTCACCTGGTGCATGTCAACAAGCCTTGTTATATACCATGTGTTAAAATACTATGTAAAATGGTTAGATTAAATACATGTTTAAATCATTATAAATATAAATATAAATGTTTTTTCAAATACCTTTAAGAATTCATATATATATTTCGATTTTTTTATTTTAGGGAAAATAATTTCACAACCTATAATTGGTTTTTCAATCTAGGTATATTTATTATTTTATGAGTCACTGATAAATTGTGATAAGTTTATATGTTCTTCACTCCCTTAAAATTAACTCATTGAATAATTTCATACGTGAATGAATTCACTGTACTAGAATTATATTAGTAGTTCGTAGAATAATATTACTCCCAACTACACTATTAGGTCACATGAGATAATTATGATATGGAAATGAGAGAATCCTTAACATTTATGTAATATGTATTTTAATAATTTATTGATATAATTTTTACGATATTAATTTTTTTTATTCCTATATTTATCTAATAAATGATTATAATAAATTAATATATTTATTTTTATGTTGGAATCGGATTTATTATTTCTATTAGAGTATTCAGTTAAAGAATCACTAAATTTATTAATTCATTCCATAGTTTTTTAATATTTTCCTCTATTTTATGATAAACCAATAATTATAATATACGATTAGCCATTAATATTGTTTTAAGTTTCCATTTGAATCCATGATGATTAATACATATGACACAAGTGTCTCATGGATAATATTTTTTTCAATTTTTCTAAATGAAGAGTTTTTATTTCTTTTCATTATAATTTAAAAATATGTTATGTATTTTGTATTGGTGAGGTTATTAAACTTTGAAATCCTTTTTATTAATAACATTGTAATAATAGATCCATCATCTAATTGGTATTATAGTTTGGTTTATACAATAAAAGTCAGAAGAGTGTGTTTTTCTATCACTTTTTTTGGAATATCAACATGATTCATGTTACTATTCATATCTTGAGATGGTTGAGTTATCACAAAATCATAATTTTGAAACCCATATCCCATTTCATTTATTTTGTAATGATGGTGATTGTTTAATTTCTAATACCATTCTATAATAACATGATTCCTCATTGGGTTTTAAATTAATAACAAACCAAATCCATGTTTGATAAAAAAATAATCAATGTGACTATTCAAATAATCATGGAAAAAAATTTAGATGATATATAAATATTAACATGAAATTTTCAATACATTAATTATAATGATTGACATAGTAAATTCATGGTTTTCATAATTTCACATGTATTATAAATGGTTCATAATGAAAATATTAATTGACCTATTCATATAACAAAAAATTGTATATCCATGTGTGAAGCCATAATACCACTAATCATGAAATGGAGGTGATATATTTAATAAAAACCTCACGTTAATTACTGTTCTTTCTGATTTTTTAACCATTTCCTCAATGGAATCCCATTTCATGTATCTATACAAGGATGTATTTTATTGGAAATCCATACAAAATAAAATTTATCAATAAATTATAAACTAATATTTGAGATGGGTTTATATCTAAAAATTTCCATTAAGATCTATAATATTGGTGATTAACATTTACATAAAACCTATTTTGTTAAAAACTATAGTGACTCAGTCATTTCATACATATATAATAAATTTTTTGGCGATATTCAATAAAAATTGTAACAAAACACTCACAAGAACTGTAATGATTATATGTATTTGGATAATATATATATAAATTTTATTATTTCATGAAGGTTCTTAAAAATAACCCATTTTTTTCAAACATATTAAAATTTTTAGATATACCCTATATTAGACTATTCATAAATATATTTGGAAAGGATACATATAAAAGGGTGATCTCTGATGTTCATTTTGTGTAAACATATGAGATATCGATCAATTATCTTTTATGGCCATAATATTAAACTATGGTTATGAGTACATAATCATTACAAAACATTATCATACTCATTCAATAAAATATTATTGATTTTATGTTAACTAATATCTATTTTTCATAACAATAAACAATATTCGTTTTTTCGTGGAATCACCAATATTCAATAACTAGTAGTGAGATTATATAAGATTGTTTAATACATGTAATAATTGAACAAAATTACATATTTCAGGGAACACAAATTTGGATAATAAAGTGTGTTTTTTCAACTCACTAATAAATTATTTCCTTAGTAATGGTTCACATTCAATATTATTATAGTTGATGGTGTCCCATACTAGGTGCGGTGAAATAAAAATTCGAGTCCTTATTTTCACATGGGACATCCATCATTTCACACTAAATATGAGGTATATATAATTATGGTCCCACCAATATAATAATGAAAAGAATATTTAAGTGTTTCATAATATTTGAAAACATTAATCATATAAAAAATTGAAAAACATTGAAATGAACTGGGATTTATAAAAATTTCATCATTTCATCAATTAATAATTTAGTAAAATGAAATATATTTAATAATGGTTTAATAATAACATAATTACAATATTTAAAGGAAACATTGTTTATAGAATCATTATCAAATATTTTGCATCATTATCCCTCTAGAGAAATGATGTCGTTGGTAACATATGATCATACCACCAATGATTTATAAAAAACTTTTATAGATACTCAAATAGATGATGATACCATTAAAATATCATTTAAAAAATTCATTAAAATATTGTAAAATATCATTTTACATTATGAAAATATTTAATTAAAATTCGCAGAGTATTAAAAATATATTTTCATTTGAAAATTTCAATATAAAAATGTAGTGGAAACATAAAATAAATGCATTCTCATGAATAAAATATATTTTTTCATTTGATATATGCTAAAATAATACAGTCCTTCCAAACCATTTTAAAAAGTCAAAAATGTATTTTTTAGGAAAATATTAATTCAAAAAATTTCATAATTAAGTAATTCGAGATGAATTTAATGTGTTGAAAATAGACATTATAAAATTATGTTTACATAATACCATTAATAAAACAGAGATGATTATTGTAGACCAGGAAAAAAATATCACTGACCAATTATATAATATCATCATCTTTAAAATAAAAAAATTCTAATAATTTGTAACCACCAATGATTTGAAAATTGTTAAAATTTATAAATAATCTCTAAATAACAAGAGATATAAAAATTTATGTGTTTTAAAAGATAGATCGTTAAAAATTATCTACTTGTAAATTCATTCAAAAACAATCCTTATTGAATAAGATAAAAACATAAATACATTACCTCATGTTTTCTCATGGTTAAAAAAAATAAATTATCCTCTCAAATAAATATAAATTTATTATTAATATATCATATAAAAAGTACATAAATTTTTTATTTGTATCATGCAATTATCAATTCCATTTATCCCTTTAAAGATAGTTTATTAATTAAATAATTTATTCAGGTGAAAATGATATGTTATTAATAATTGATTGGGATCCAATGGTCCATCAAATTAACAATTTACATGGATTAAACATGTATCAAATATTAATCAATAAAAAGATATATAATTTTTTCACTATATACACATTTATTATTATTTAAAAAAATTGTTATGAAAAAGGCACAGCGATATTATGTAGAGGTTTTCATCTACATGAAGACATGGATGATGTTATCATTATAAAAAATCGAAGGGTTAGAAGGAATATAAGAAAATATACTTATAGAAAGATAATTATGTAATAATTTCATTATATAACCATTAAATAAATCATAATAACAAAACATGAATGATGGTTATGGAAAATTAATCATACCACTATGTAGAGGCATTAGTACACATGTACAAGTGAGTGATAATTTCATTTCCATTTCAAGTGATATAGGTGTAAAATAGTTCATATATTATCATAATTATTTTTATTATATTTATGGTAAATATTTTTATTTTTTATAATGAACCTCCTAGATCTATATGTATTATATGTTGAAATAAATTGAAAGTACTCGATTATGAATTCTACCATCTTTTAGAGAAACATCGTTTGAAATAAACCATATTCCATGAATGGAATGAATTATGAAAAAAACTCAGAGATATTGGGAGGTATTTTTGGTTGTAATTAAGAATGGAATTATATGAAATGTAATTCTTATTGAGTGTGAAGAATTTATGATTGGTTATATATTGTTTAAGGGGAGGGAAATGACAGAATTAAAATTTTTTAATGGATGAAAATATAATAATATATTACAAAACTGAAGTGGTAAAAAAATTACAAATCTTATAATATGAAATGTTTTATGTTTAATGAAAATTAAAGAAAATTAAATATCATTTTTTTTATATTTTACAAACTTATTTATTAGTTTTACCACCATAATAATCATATTCTAACATTAACACGGTAATAAATTATTATACTTTTCACTGTTAATTATTACCAAAAATGGGATGAACTAACAAAATAATATTAATTAATTTAATTCAAAATAGGAAATTCATTGTAGAATATAAGTTTATAATAAATGGTACAAATAAAATTTAATAAATTTCCCAAAATTTAATGAAAATATTTTAATTAAAATTAATTTTAAAAAAATTACATAATTTAACAAATTTTTCTAACATGTTATTAAAATTAGATGAATAATAAAATTTATTATTGAATATATGAAATAAATATTTGATTAAAATAATTAAACAACAATAATTAATTTTATTTATTAACTGATACTCACATTAGGTAAATAAAATTTGTTTTTAGATAACCCACTCTTTTTACCATCATGTGATGTTAATTTAATTTCTATGAAATTGAATGTATGATTTTATTTTATTCATTTTTAAATAATAATATCACATAATTTTGTCAATACTATTCATAAACAGAAATTTAATGGAATTGTGATAAACATAACATGAAATAATATTATTTTAATTTTGTAATGAAGTTAATTTAAACTCAGTGTTTCTTGTAATAAAAAATGTGAACAATATATAGATAATTAAATATAAATATTTTATAAATTATCAATGTGTTACAAAAATATTTCATAATTAGTCATATTAAAATATATTTATATATATATATATAATTACATTTAAAACAAAATTTATTTGTCGAAAAAATATAAATCTAATTAGTTGGTATATATTGATATGATGCATGGTAATGAAAACCATGTATAATGATATATTTTATGTATTAATATCTAAAATAATGATAAATTGAAGATTGATCAGAATAATAACTATCACCTTAACACTGATTTATACAATGAAAAAAGAATATATAATACCCATGTAACAATTATTTAATCAATCAGTAGAAAAAACCACCCTACGAAATGAATTTAGATAAAAATTTTTCCAAACCAGATGGATATAGGACCAATGACGCATCTCAACCGTGGTGTCTTCCCCATTTTAATAAATAAAAAAATTAAATCTTAAATAGAATATGAATGACCATAATGTGTTTTCCCAATCCTCTGGGGGACCCTAAACTTATTGTCATCAATGGGTTTTTAACAACCTAATGATAGTGTATATATGAACCCCACCATACCATATTCATGTCACTAATGTGGTTAATTATTCAATTAAAAATTTGAGAGACCAATTCCCCAGTATTAGAATCATTCGTGGAATGTTACCAACATGGGACTTGTGCTAAGCATATCATTTTCACCCATTCATTGTGTCCATAATATAACATAACATAATAAAAAAATATTGTAAACATAACTAACTGATGAGTAGAAACACTCTATCTTATTATATATTTAAATATTAATAAAATAGAAAAGTATTTTAGTAAATTATATCATATTTGATTGACGAAAAACACTAGGAATGTATATAATGAAATATTGATTCTCCGATAGACACATTTCTTGTGATATTTTATAGTATAAATACTTATGACAAAAAATAAATATGGGACATGTAATATTTTATATAATTACACACTTGTTATTATTTTTGTTTAATATAATATATTATCATAGATTAAAACCATATGGAACATCATATTTGTAGACTATATATAGTCTTAATATGTTTTATATAAATAAATGGGCATAATAACTATTTTCTCTCTTTCTAATATATTTTTCTCCAACACACTCCCTAACAATATATAATTCCCACTACGTCCCGACATTTTTTCCTTTACTAAAATGGTTTTCCACAATATATATAGAAAACATAATAGCCTTTGGGTTATTTTTTCATCTATGATTTTTCAGAAGACATACATAATCCCAATTATTTTAAAAATTATTGTTTTATTTGTAGATCATCAATGGAAAACAAATGTCCTCTTTTGAACATCAATATCATAACTTATCAGGTGTGTGATGTAGAAGAATAAACTATGATGGTATACATAATGTGAAACCATAAAAAACCTCCCCATTTATTTTAATTCAAAATAGGGAGCAGAAGTTTAATGACACAACCTTTTCATTCAAAAATATAACATATTTTTATATAAATATTCAACACTTCTCCCAGAATTCAAGAGGATGGTATATTTCTACAAGGTTTGTATACTAGAAATACATACTTTTCACTACATGTGTAATGTTAAAAATAATTCATAATGATTTCTCCATTTAGTATAATATATATGAATACCCTACATAATCCATTCACCAAAACATGTTTAAAATAAACACAATAAGTGGTGACCTTAGACAATCAGAAAAGGAAAAAATGTGAGATATCAGCCGATGATCATATGAAAGTATAAGAAATGTATAAGGGGATGGGATTGTTAATATTAATTAAAATCTTCATACCAAATATATCATATATCAGAAACATGGCCAATGGCATAAAAATTATCATTTCAAAATTCTTGAACTATAAAATAAAAAAATAATCATTGATCAATAGTGAAGAACCATTTCATGTCATATTAGTGTGGAATCATCAATAGTATAGATAAAATTTCATATATTAATTTAATAATCTAATATTGTTAAATCATTTCTAATAATGCATCCAAATTAATTTACCTTTTCAAAATAGATCATGCATCGTAGCATCATTCAAAAAGTGGATCTAGAACATCAGTCAATTTTCTTTAGAATATCATCCACATCAGTAAGTTCCCCACTATAATATCATGACATATAAAATATTAATAAATTGATTGGAAAGATATATAGGTACAATACATAATATATTCTATACATTTAAATTACTAAATATCCAAAAACATATATCATATCATAAAAAATGAATTGAGTTATATATTATATACATTTCATCAGAGAATAAATTACATATTGAAATGATATTCAAAAACACAATTTCATCATAATCAAAAACATAAACCCTCTAGTGAAAGGATTATTATTGTTCCACCTGATTATATCCCTAGTAAATCATATTATACACTAATTTTAATTATTATTAATGGTATAAAATTTGGTACAAATATCATAAAATAATTCATAAGGATAATACCATTCCAATTAGAAAAAAAATTCCAATTTTAAAAATAAACAAAAATACTATGAAAAAATATCCATGAATAAATATTGAATCAATTAAATTAATATTTCAACAATTTAGTGTTCAAAATGGAATATAATTAAATTTATCAAATATATGTTAAGAATTGTTTTTTCAAATTTTTTGTAATAGATATAGAGATTATTTTTTGGAATATGATATTAGTATTCCCTATAAACCATTTTATAAAAATTAAAAATGTGTAAAAATGAATATAATATTAACTATGAAAAATTTAATGCATTCTAGAAAACATTTTTAGAATCAATGAAAATGAATGAAAATGTTTTTGGGGAAAGGAGTGAAGTAAAATTATAATCACATTGAAAATATTCTTATAGAATATTGAGTATGTAAAGTGGAAAATGAAATGAAAACATGAATTCTATAAAAATAACAAGTGGATAGGGAGACAGAAGAAATTAATTTGAGGTAAATCATAAAACTATTCTTTATAAATATAATAATAATAAATTGAAATATATAGTGATATAGGATTATATCAATTTTACCACATTTGTAAATTTTGACTTGGAAACCCCCAGATTTAAAGAACCATTGATTGATATATAAATCTCATATTTTCCAAGAAAATATTCATAAAATAAGTTATTCGGTATAAAATATATATACATATATCTCACATTTAAAAAGTTTCATCTAATAAATTTGTCCTATATTAATTAATGTCAGATGATAATCCCATTACGAATGTCTGGAAATACTTCATAACCATTTGAACCCCCTCTTATTTAGAAAACCTTAATAGTTTATACCTAAAGCATTCTTGTATGGGATTCATTATAAAAAATTGATTATTTTATGTCACTACTAATGTGTGTAATGGATTTTATTAGGGAATGGATAATCAAATAGGATTTATAATTATTAAATGGAGTGGATAAGGGTGGGCTGTTTTAATTAGGGGAGAGGAATAATGTTGAATTATTTAAAAATAATATGACTTACCCATGATTTAAGCATGAAAAATGGTTTGAAATATTTAATTATGTCACATTATATTATATATGGTCATAATATGTCTATGTACTATGTTTTAGACAAATTCCTAGGAAATTATACTTCTTAAATTTTAGTTTAACCACTACTAAACCTATTTTACCATCAATATATGTTATTAATAATTTCTTTACTATTAAATTTTTCCAAAAATTATCTTGGAATTAATTTATATTATTAAATATTGTAATTCAAAAAATATAATCTATGTTTCTAAATTCTATTCACAGAAGAAGATAATATTATTTAAAAAAATAAACTGGAGTATTGGATAAAAAATGTGGTTATCAAAAGAAAATATATTCATAATTAATAAATTATTTAAAAAAAATCAATACTGAATTTATTACAACAACCAAATTTTTATATTAAATATATATTTTATCAAATTTAACTTATAATACCATATTAAAAATAAAGGTATTATAAAAACTCATTAAATGAAGGTGATTTATTTAGTAAAATATGTTTTTACTATTTATTAAATGTGAATCATCCCTATAAATTCTTAAATTATCACGAAATGTTAATTCTAAAATGCATATGTGAAAATTGAATTTGGTGACTCCATTTCTCAAGAATCCCAGATAAAGTGCATTAATTTATTCTATTAGAATGATTACAAAGAATAAAATACTAATGGAAAGTTGATATTAGTTGTCTTGGAATGAAAAATTACAAACATGATTCCCATATTACATTGGGAAATCAAAATTGAATATCCTACATAATAAACTAAAATTAACTTCATTGACGAATTCTTATTAAAATATCTTATTCATAACTGTGGTAATGAAACATAATAAGGGTGAGCTCAAATGAACTCTTAGTTTGTGTAATGTGTAAAAATATTAAATCAAAAGAAAATAAATAACATGGAATGGTATGTAAATGAAAAAACATGCTATTAAAAAAAATGATAATATCTATATTAATATGGCTAAGTAAGAAACTGAATCTCATGCCATCTAAATAAATAAATTGATAATGAAATGTATCCATAGATATGTTGCAAAAAAATCTAATAAATGAATAATAATTGAATCTAAATAATGGAAATGGATAATTATTTGACATCATGTCTTAGTCACACGAATTCCTATTACATTCTATATGTTTGACATGGTTGTTTAAAACAATGCATAGAAACCCATTTAATGTTGCTAACTAATTTTCCTCAAGAGAACCATTAAATGCATCTAGGATCTATATAATGAAAATTTTCTACCGATAATTTCTATTCTAGAATATTCCTTATATTGAATAATAAAAACGAAAATATTCCTTATCAAATAACCGTATTGAATGGGAAATAATTATTTTATAAATAATTCCTAAATTAATCAAATAATTATAAATTTAAACTCTGTATGAGATATGATATATGGTTTAAGAATTAATAATATACATTTAATTAGAATATATATATACAGGTAAATATATAATGAATAATTATTACAACAATTTTATTGTCTTAAGAGAAGGTTAAGAATCACAAAATTAAGTGAGATTGTATTGATAATCCTTAGGAATATGTGATAGGAAATTAATCATTTAACATCCAAAAGTGATCCATACCACATGAAACATTAAATTCATAATCCCCATTAGGGAAATATTTTCAAAAAATGAATACAAACAATTTATGATATAATGATTAAAATGGTCGGTAGAAACACTAAATAAAATAAGTATGTTTTTTATATGGTATATTCCCTATGAAAAGAAATGGAAGACCAGAATATAATACCTAACCCATAATTTTTGTGTGTGGTCATTATCATTAGGTTTAGTGTTTTGAAATATGTTATAATATAATATCATAACAACAAGGATGTTTATAATATCATATTGTAATCTCTTATAATATCTTATTACACTTTTGCTAGCAATTTTTTGTTATTTTGATTATGTGGGGTGTTAATTTTCTTGTTGTGTCAAGTATGTATTGATTAGTCATTAGTTTTTATTGTTTATTAGATCATGTTTTTTTAATCTCCAAAATTTAACCATGATGTATTAATAAATTATATCTGGTAAATACAAATTTGATTTGTCCATAATGTTTGGAGAAAATAATTGAATTTCACCATTCATGGAGATAATAGATCATATGTACGCATTAACACTACATTAATTTTTTATCGTATTAAAAAAATGTAATTTTAATGAAAAATATTCATATTATAGTTCCATTTAAATATCTATGTTATATATGTGACATAGTTTTATTAAAACCTCCCTTGATATATTACATTTATAGCATTAATTACTCATATCAGTTTGTGGGGGTAGTAGTCCGCACATCCTCAAAGGAATTTATCATATTTACACAAGATGGAATGCATAACGTTGTGGAATAAATGAAATTTAATGAACAATAATTATATTAAAAATATAATATATATCATTTATAATCATAGATTCTATCATAATGTCAACCATGAGCGGGGGTAATGTAAAAATTAACAATCACCATTTCGTGAGGCAGTAATTCATCGTACATAGAATCAATATATTCATTAATCATTAGACGGATGTGTCTGTATGTGTAGTTAAAAATATTTACATAACAACACACTATTATATATTGTGTTTTTTTGTTATTTAATATTATATTAAGAATATTTCAGTGGATTAAAAATAGAAATGAAAATAAGAAAATATATAAAAGATGTTACCTCTTAATATGGTATCTTCTTTTAGTTTATAACAAAAGGCTTCCATATATAGCATTATTCCAAGAGGTATTATACTTGGTATAGGGTAGGTATTTTGGGAGACTATTTTTTCATGGATTAAATAAACATTAGTGTATTAATATGTTTGAGTAAGTGGGAGAGGTTTTGGCCTTTTAAAGTGATGGAAAATGACTGACTTTGAATTTTAGGAACTAAGTTAGGTATAATGATGTTATTACCAAATGAAAATTAATAAAAACATTAAAAAATAAGTAATTTAAGTATTGTGTTCATAATCAATCCATAAAATTTGTGTTCTTAAAGATTTAAGGTCATTGGGACCCCTAATATTAAGGATTAGTCACAAATTATTTTTCATTTGACCTCAATAGCTGGGATAAATTTTATTAACTTTTAGTAATATTTTTGGTCAAAATTAACCTGTTATTATTATAATCCAAATATTATTCAGAATACAATAGTTTTTTTTAATTTTAGTAAATTAAATTATAGAAATGTGAAAATTAAAATAAATTTTATTCTTAAAAATGGATGAATTAATAAGTTTTAGAAGAAAAATGTTCAAAATATTGTAATGTTTTTATAATAAATTTCAAAGTAAAATTATTTATAATGAAATAAATTCTATTATTAGATTTAAAATTGATATAATGAGTCTTAATTCAAATTTCGAATACAATTTCACATTAATTATTAGTTCTAATAAAAATATTTTTTTCAGTAAAATATAGTATCTTCACTATTCATCAAAAAAGCAAATTACTCAGTAAATTTACCAAAAAGTCATCGTAATCAAATTTTGGCATCATAAATTAAAAAATAATGAGTTTTTTCAAATTAAATTTTTAAATTTGTCAAATTATTATTTAATATTTGTTAATCTTTATAATTCCTTAATATAAATATAAGTTTTTATGTAAGAACTATGGTTTGTTCATATCTAATGGTTGAAAAATAAATTGGATGAATATAAAAGTATATTTTTTAATATATAAAATATATATTTCATTAAAATAATTAATAATTGTAAATAGTTATTTTTATTATGATAAAAATCCTTTGGAAGAAAAAAACTATTTCCTTTGATATCTTATTAGTTCTTATTTTTGTTTTTCCTTAATTGTTAATCATTATATTTAATTTATATTTTTGTAAACCATAATTTTTATATTTTATTTAATTATACTCAATATAAATAATTTATCTACATGTTTATATTATATTATATACATAATAAAAATTTAATAATACATTTATATTTGGTGAAACATGATTTTTCATGCAACAAAGACTATTGAGGATGTTCTCTCTTGCGTGTAACAAAATCTATCATGGAAGGTCACTTTTGTGTGCAATTTTTGATAACTCAGTGTTTCTTGCTTTGAAATATATTTAATATATTATAAATAATATGTATATTTTAATGTATCAAGATATTATATTACCTAACATGCATGGTCTCATGTGTTATACATGCTATCAAATACATGGTTCATTCATTATATTTTCAAGTCACCACATTCTTCCCACCTTATATAAATTTCAACTGCAACATTCATAATTTATCTAATTATTCTATAGATAAAAATTAAGCTATTGATTAAAAAACCACATAGTAAATAGGTTTAACAACACAATTTCAAAATAAGAGATAATGTAAAGTACAATGGTCGCATATCTAGCTTCCAAATTAGGTGAACATAATTGGGAAATGGAAACATGGATATGAAAGAAATATCTAACACTAATATTTTTATGGAGAGTAATATAGAACATTTTTAAAAATAGTAATAGACTATAAAATTTTAATATAGATGTGTGAACATTGACTTTATCTATCATAAAAAATGAATACAATAAGACAACATTTTTTGTTTCAATATAATTTTTCTTGGATTTGAGGAATTATTTCACTTTCTAATAAAAAAATTATATATACTTATTGGTACATATATATAAGTACAACACTATATTTTGTAAGTTCATTGAATTATTTCGTCTTGATATCATTGAAAATTATTTATCTTATAATGATGGAATATATCAATCTCTTAAACGAGTTCCAATATTCAACATCAACCATTTAAAAAATGGTTCAATTTTCATTAATATTTTGATCTAGCACATTGTGAGAAAGATAACTAAATTTCCCAAATGAAAAAATAATTATACTTTAATAATCATGAGGTACCTCTCATGTTCTACATTACAAACATGTGAATAATATTTACGATGTATCTTCATGAAATATGGTAATAACTCAAATCACCATAAAACCCTATTGGAAACATGCATTTATCATTATTCATTACTTATTACACATGTTATTGGATATATCATTTAAATCCAAAATAGTTTCATACTCCATAAATAATAGCATATAACACTTTCTAAACAAGTCATTAATAACTTTTAAGGTAGTCATAAATTAAACAAATCAATAATTTCTTCGTCGTTATCTCAAAATCATGAACATATTACTTGTTTTAATTCCCTTAATAATGTGTTTTATGAAAAGATTAACATTATAATAAATAAATATTCTTCTTACCATTCATCATATGTTATCAAATACAAAACAAAAATATACTACACTAAAATACTTATATTTTTCAAACATATAAATATTTGAACAACACAAATAAAATTCATTCACAAAATATTTCATTGATCAAATTATAGTAGTATATTTATAATTCCAATATAGTTGTGTCAATAATATATTCAAGACATGGAAACCATATATTCTTTAGTGTTATATACCAATTATTTTTTGGGGAATTTTTTTCAAGGTGCCTCTTCTGTCTTATATTGTATCACTACACATCATTGATCTGCTTCTTCCTCTTGCAATCATTTAATGGGTGACCCTTTTCATCATAGGTATATAAAACTCCCAAAAAATTTAATCATTTACCTAGGTGTTTCAGTCCAAAATTATCACAATATGGAAAATAATTTATTCCCTTCATATTCATTGAATAATTTTCTTTTTCATGGGGTTATGAATTTCTCCTCATATTTTGGTTTCCCTTGAATACATAAGATATAGAGAATTCATTTTTTATTTCAAGGAACCATAAAATACATCTCTATAGGATGAAAAAAATATGAAAAACCAGTTCCATTTGAATAAATGGATTTAGATCGTAAATGAAGTGGTCAATATTGTAATATGTGTTGCATAATTAATTCATAGAAAACCTGGAAAACCTTGAAATTGTAGCTTCTTAATCTACAACACTCTCTACCTCCATTTTCATTAATCAATGAAACTATCTCATCATCTCAATTTTTTTATCAAGAGGAATGTATTTATCAATGAATATATTTTTACATTCTCTCCATTAAATTAATTTTATTTCTTATTACTCCCAATTATTATGGATCATGATCATCCAGTAATCAGCATCACCTTGGATATAATATAGCACAAGTGTAACATTTTCCATTACGCTATATTCTAAGGACCTGAATATCTTCTCTAGAGAATTAATCTGTTTCCCAACAACTACTGGGTTATTAGTCCTACTAAAAATGTTGAATTATTAATAATAAATAAATAATGAATAAGTTGTTATCTCTACAAAATATTATTCTCTATTCAGGCATGTGTATTTATAATAAACTGCCTATGCTGGTCTAATTTACCCATAACATTCCTAGTTCTAATACAATTACCAATAAATTCCTTATTAGGAAAATACATAAAGCATCCAAGTGTATTGAAACACTTATTACATATATAATCAATTTATATACAATAACATATACTAGATTAGATCATTAAATAATGATCATTCTATAACTCTAAATATCATATAGCAAATAATATAAATTTAATTATCCTAAACCCCGAAATCATAAATTTTGGTTACAATTGGAAAATAATTAATTTAATATCATTCATAATGGTAGGTAAATAGAATTTGAACTATTGTAATAATTTCATTTGGCAGTGTTAGATTATATATGATTTAGGTCACATTATAATGAAACAGGTGAGCCCGAGTCAGGCCTAGAACACAATTTAAGAGTTATTACTCATAGTTACATTTGTTCCAAAACCACAGCCACTTGTAGTATGCAGAAAATGATGTATTTATATGAATAACGATATAATATCTCCCATAATCAAACTATTAAGATGTAATTTTATACTTATACTGAAAATATATTTTAGGGTAATTCTCTATAATATATATTTTATAAATTTAATTTCCAATGATGTTTATAAACATCCTTTTATAACAACTATATTTACCCAATCCCATGACCCCAGATCAAGTGATGTAAATTATAAAATTGGAAATAATATAAGGAATATAATCCAACATGACCATTAATATTATGATTCTTGGAAATCTATATTATATAAGTGATTCCCAATATACATTTTGAAAAAAATCATTACAAAAAATAAATGAAAATGAACATTATCAATGAATGCTTATTCAAATATTTATTCTTCTTAACCTGGGGAATAAAACATAATATTGTTGAGGAAAAATGATGAATAATGTTAAGTAATGTGGAAACAATAAAAAATTAATATAAATAAAATTACATGGAAATGTATGTAACTGATAACTCATCCACATCATAAAAAACTAGATAAGGAAATATAAATATAGAAGGGTAAGAAACTGAAACTTATTCCTTCTAAATCAATAAGGTAATAATGAAATGTTTCTATGGATATGTCGTCACAAAATATCATTGAAGATTAATAAATTAATCTAAATAAGGGAAATTTTTAATTATTAGAAATCATGTCTAAGGCACATGAAAAACCTATGATTTTCAGTACCTTCCACAAAACAGTTTAAAACTAAAGATAGAAACCCATTTAATTAGTCTATAAAATTTGTCTCATGAGAACCTGTCAATGCATCAAGGATATATATAAATCCCATGATCCACCCATCATTTCCTATTTGAAACAATTCTAATATTGAATAATAAAAATAAGTATTTTTTCCTATCAAATAATAGTATTGAACTAGAAATACAAATTTTATCAATAATTTCACATTTAATCAAATAAATATCTATATAGAAACCATAATTTTTTTACTATTTAGTGAATAATAATATTAATTACGGGAGAATATAGGTATTCATGTAAATTTCAAATGAAATATTATTACAATAATGTTATTTTTTTCAGGAAAAGTTAAACAATCACAAATGTGTGTGAGATTGAAAATATAATCATTTATATATGTTTTAGGAAATTAATATTTATAGATCTCAATGTTTACCATACCTCATGAAAATTTTCATTAATAATACCCATAGAGGAATATTTTTTATAACATGAAGATAAATTATTCATCTAATAATGTATAAAAGTATGGGTAGATATACTAATCAATAGATGGGTGAATATGGTGTATGCCTTACGAAAGGAAATGTATGACAATAATCCCTTACTATAGACATCATTTTATTTTTTGGAAATTATCTCCTATATAGTGGTTTAAAAATTTTATCAACTAATAAAATTTCCATAATGATGTTTATAATATAATATTTTAATCTCTTATAATATCTTATAACTCCTTTGTTAAAAACAATTAGTTATTTTGATTATTTTGGGTGTTAATTTCCAAGGATTTCCAAATAATGTTTTCACTTGTGAGTTTTGTTTTATTAATTTGATCATTTTTTCATCATATATAGAATTTAATTTATTATTTAATTATCTATTATATCTAGTAAATATATATTTATAATTATTTATATAGTTTTTAGATAGTAAATGAATTACACGATTCATGGAGATGGTAGGTCGTACATATGAATGAATGATGATTTCAATTCTTAGTAAAAATAAAATAATGAAAATAAATGATAAATATGTATCTTATAATTAAATAAATATATATATTTTAAATATTTTCCATTTGATTGTTAATTCAATCCTTTATATGATCTATGTAGGGGATGAATGAGTCATATCACATTGAGTGGGTGGTAGTCCACACATCCTCTACTGAAATTATAGTATTTACACAAGAGAAAATTAATAACGATATGTTGTAAATAAAAATTACAGAAGCATAATGATATTATAAATATATTATATATCATATATAAATAATTATTCAATCAAAAGGGTTTCCATAATGGGTGGTATAAGAAAATTTAAGAGACACAGTTTCATGAGGAAGTTGTTCATTGTTCACAGAAACATTATGTTCATTACTCATTAGATGAATGCATGTGTTTGTGATTTTAGAAATCTTAAAATATAACCATCCTAGATTAATTATGATATATTTTGTATTATATAAGAAATTAATATTATTATTTTAGGGGTTTAATAATTGATATGACACTAAGAACATAGAAAGAAGACAATAACTCTTAATTGATTATCTTCATTTGTTTTATACCAAAAGGATTACATTGAAGGATTTATTCCCAAGGGGATTCTTTTAGGTTATAGGGAGTGATATTTAGAGACTATTTTGGAAGGTATTTTCCGAACCTATGAGATTTGACAGGTGTTATGATATAGGATTTTTGGTGTCCATTTATAGGGAAATAGTAGGACACAATTGGATTTTTTTAGAAATTAGTTATTTTTACACATGATCTTATGATAATAAATAACATGTATATTAAGGATACAAAGAATAATTAAAAATTATTCTATTGAAATAAAGACATTTCTTTTTAAAATGTAGTGGAAAGGGAAACGATGCACTGGAAAAAATCATTTAAATATTTTGAACACTTATTTCTAAAAAGTATTTAAAATTTATTTTAAAAAAAATTTAATTTTTATTAAATAATATGATTAATTTGTTGATGTTAATTAATTCCAAATAACGAATTTTTTGTCATATAATATTCTTTATTCAGAATCTATAGTGTGGATATTGAAAATATACATAAGTAAAATGAATTTTTTGAAAAAAATATTAGAAGATAATATCAGTTTATTTTAAAACAGTTATAAATTATGGAATTATAAATTAAATTGTGTAAAAAAATAAATTTCAAAAGAATAATATATATATTAATGGTCATGGTTGTGGTAAAATCAATTCATGATGAAAAAAAAAATATTAAATTTAGAATTTATAAAAAGTTGTAAAAAATTATGTGTTCAAAAAATTTTCAAGAATGATTTGGTATACAAATTTTATTAAACTATAATAAGTATATGAATTTCAAATCACAAAATTTTGATTGATATTGAAAAGAAAGTATAAAATTTCATAAAAATAGATATATAAAATAAAAATTCTCAATTAAAATGTTGATATAATATTGGATTTCTTATATATATTTTCTTAGTGGGATTGAGTTTGAAAGAGATATAAAATGGAATAAATATTTTTATAAACATTATATATCAATCCAAATTATCATTTATTTGGTATAGTAATTAATTAGAATATAATTACTTCAATTGAAATTAAAATCATTCTCTTTTTAAAATGAGATTGTAAAATAGACCCTTACTAGACATTTAATAGTTGAATCAAAACAAAAAGAAATATTATGAATGAAATAAAACATTAACTATCGTGATTAAATATTGTATCATTTTATAAATTTTCAATGGGAACAAATATACACATTATATTGGATATGGTTTAATAATTCAAATATTGTATCAATGAAAGAATTGTGTGATGGGAAATGCTTAAAGTGGAGCCATACTTAATCAGAAATCTTCCAAAATATTTTATAATAAATTTTTACATATTTTTATCTCAATTAAGTTCATATTGATCTCTAAATATATATATATCATATGTTAATAGTCAATTTATTTCAAATATTTTTTGATTCATATGATCTTATACATTCACATTATTCATTTTTTAATCATCTTAAAAAATTTATCATTTAATTCATATAATTTATAAAAATTTTATAATTTTGTATAAAAATATTATAATTCAATAAAAAAATATTTACTTCATTAATAAAGGTTGTTTTTTCACATAACCATGACAAATGATTAAATTTTTTTAGTTTAAAAAATCAAAAAAATCTAAAAAAATATTACAAATAAATTATCATAATAATATAATAATAATCACATTAGTCAATTAAATCTATACATATGGTTATATTTTAATGGAATAACTGAAATTGACTCGCAACAGATCATGGATCTGGTATTCATCAGATACACATGTACATCAATGTCAATTTCCAACGATTATGATGATAATATTGGAGATAATATCTATAAATTAAAAATATAAATTATGTAATTAATACCATATATGTGAATTAAATCCATAAACATGACCATATATTAAATGTGGTGATGAAAAATATAATACATTTCTATATGTAGAAGAATATCCATACCAAAAGAAGAGAAATTATTTCATTTTCCATTACATGGGAATTAAGTAGGAAATAAGATTTTTAACCAAAAAATAACAATTTATTATATTAAATATAATTATCTAATTATGTAAGGAAAATTATAGTAGAATTTATTGAGGTGTATTAATATAGAAACATGAAAGTTATAGTTAGGGATTATTCCTATTTCTTGAACATGTTCTTTTATAATACTTAATATGAATTATAGTATATTATTATTTTTATCACATGGATATCTATGATATGGGTGGAGTTGGGAATGAATTTGGTAGTAATGTCTATAATAAGGCAATAATATGTTGATGATAAATGAGGAATTTTTGTGATGTTTCATATGTGTGGTGAATTGAACAAAGAATAATGATATGAAAATTTAAATATAATAAATTAACTTCACATGAATTGTGGCTCCAAGTATGTTGAATTTATAATTTAAGTTATGTAATCTTTTAAATTCAATCAACACAAAATATTTATACATGTTTCAGAGATATTTTAACCCTTATCAATGAGTTTTATCCTCTCATTAGAACTTTTAACCTTTATCATTGTGATAAATTTTTTTCAACATTGACTATATATTATGATATAAAATGATAATGATATAAATAAACATTATAAAAAATACTTATAAAAATAATTAATTATATATTTTTTAATTATCAATTGATAGAAAAGATACACTTAATATATTTTTATCAAATTCACTAAAAACTATTCAGAAAAAAATTCTTTTTTTATGTATAAAAAATAATCTCTATCAAAATATTAAATATATTCAATTATTATATAATAAATTTTAATATAGTTAACTAAGTGAAAAAAAATTTCATTCATACCAACACATGTTATAATAGAACCACGTGAATAGTTGATTAATATAGAATAAAAATATTTTTTATTTACATAAAAACAATACATAGGTTCCCCAAAATGATGAACATATATTATGATTCATATACTGATATATTTATTAACTAATTATTATAGTTGTTATATATTTTTTTAGTATATAAAATTTATTTATTGGAAATTAATATCAATTATGTATGTTCACAATTGCGTAAAATTAAACTATTTGAAAAAAAATTATATTTTTACAATCAACCAAAAAATAATCTATTTAATAATAATAAAATAAATCATCCAATGATGATATTTACTTGATTTATAAAAATATTAATTTACTATCACAATGGAAAAACACTAAAATGGAATACTAAATGGAAAGAATCATTTAGAGAAAAATGTATCCCTAAAAAATCAAATGCGCATAATATAATTCGAAACAATATAGAATTTATATCCCAATCCATTCGAAGATGATATATATTTGGAATACATTCACATAATTACCAACCATCCTATGGAACTTTTCATACCATGATTGTGTGTTTATCCCCTCCAACAACCTTAGAAAATGATATATCATCAACCAATATTTATCCTGATCCACTAATTTCCATTAAAAATGTCCCACTACTCACATTAAATGTTTCATATGGTTCCTAGGTAATCACCAGGGACATTTAAAAACAATTTTAATGGTCTAAGACTAATTTTTTATATTCATGGGGGATAAAAACATAAAATTCCCTAAACTAGCTCCTACTAGAATTACTCTTGCATAGAATGATTTATATCACAATCAAAGACCATATCATGATCCTCTAAACCCCACTAGCCAATGAATCCCATTAGAGTAAAACCTTTATTGTATGTCTTAATTCCAAAAACAAGAAATTAATAATTGGACACTATTGGAAGTCATAATTATTTCTTATCCAACAATTAGTTACTCATTCGATCCCCATTGTAGATTTTCAAACAATATCCAATAAAAGTAAAAGAAACAAAAATGTTTCCACATATATTTTTAACTTTTAAATTTACCACCAAACATTTCAATGTATTAATAATCATCAATCCAAGACACTTTATCCACTAAAAATGCAAAAAAAAATTCGCAAAAAATCTAGAGACACCAATTCAACAACCGCACCCACTGAATTTATTATTATCTTCCAAATAAATTTTTTATATTTTCAAATAATACACATAAGGATGGGTGGAAATTAATTCATTTATTTAACTGTGAAAAACTATCCAAGACACACAATTTAAAATGAAAACCATAAATTCTTTCAAATTTCAATCAATTAAAAATTCAAAATCCACACACAACATCACATCAGACCACAATCCACCTTGTTCCACACACAATGCTTCAAAGTCAATACATAATCATCATCCACATTACTAATAATCATATATTAATGTTAAAACCTAAGGTTGAACTTTTCATATGTTAGAGTGAAACACAATGAAGCATCTCTAAAACCATCATGACAAAAACCAAACCATATTTAACACTGATAAGAAGAAATACAAAAACAAAAAAAATTCCCAATGGATAAAGATAAGTCTACACTGGTCACACCATCTATAATATCATTATCCACCCAAAAAAACCTCACAAAACATCAGTGAAAACACCTCACCCGGAAAAAATGGAATAGTAGTGAATAATGGGAAGCTATGGTAGAGTTTGAAGAAAACAAGGCTACGACAGTGGGTCATGATCCTTGTCAAGACAAATTTCCACTTCCATTAGAATCATAACCAAGTAGACTTTATATAACTCAATCCATGAGCCACGACACATAATATAATTAAAATAAACACCATTTTCAATGGTGAAACACGAGAAGCTAGATAATCCATAAATTGTCAATATGAATAATTCATCACCGTGAAACTAAATCTTACCAAAAAGATGTAGAGCACAACCAGCCAATAGGATGAGCCTCGCCTACAGTTTACCATGTTTTTTGGACACTAACAAATGAATTGCACGCCTAAAACAATGTGAGGGGAGAAAAAATCGGGAAGAAACTGAGAGAAAACCAAAGAAACCCACAGACGTTGAGAAAGAATAATTGAGAAGGATAAACCTTATAAAGGAGACATACGACGAAATAAGAAGGGGTATTCAGGTGGGAACTCCACTAACACCATTATAACTAGAATAAATTCTTTAGAGTGTACCTAGAAATTTTTATCACACAAAACATCCAATAACAATAGCATCAGTTGATGCCAACCGGACAAGGGACACAAATCAAACAACCTCATATAGAAAATGAATAAAAATACACTAGTAAGAGTAACCCAAAAATAATTTGTAACTAAAAAAACCTAATAAAGGTTTTATTTGTTCAATGTGTCATATCATTATATATACACCACATGTAATATTCATATGATTGGTGAGTATTTCACAAATCCATAATTTAAATTTCACTCATAATATTGAAGAAATATTCAAAAAATCAGTGGTATCTATGATGGAGGAGGAACCGTGAAATGAAGAGTAGTTAAAACTTCTATGTACCATAAACATGTCACAAAATTACACATAATCATTTGAAATATATATAATTTAAAAAGGGGAAGTATATAATTTAATAAACCATATTGAGTACTATTCATTTGTAGAGGGACTAGCTAAGGAGTGATAGGTCTTCCATTATTTTTTAACTACGTACTATAGTCCCATTACAGAATATAATAATTAGGATATACAAAAAACAATGTATCTAGGGTATCAATGTAGTATAATCAATTTATTTCAGAAATAACATCCCACTCAAACTATATTCTCTACAAAATCAAATGAATCTAGATTTTGAGACCACCACTTGTAGAACACAATTCACCTAAAATATAAGAAACCTCCTTGGTAAAACCCACAATGTTGTGACATGAATCATTCCCCACCAATAACCATAATTGTACAACACATTGATTATAAATAAAATCCTTCAATAAAATAAATTTAAACAAATATAGAAGTTTTGGGGAATGATAAATATATTTAAATAAAAACCCTCTTCCTCCCCTCAATATTTTATTCACATGCATCTCTATAAATTACACAGAACAAATTTTGTGTTTTTTCCCCTCTGAAATATTTATCAAGAGGGGCCTCTATGAATCGACTTTAATGCTCATATAATCACCCAAGACACCGCAAAACCCTCAAAAATTTTAAAACATGTTCCTAAAGATGTTCCAATCATTGAATCTATAATCATGTTCCAATCATATAAGAAACACTATTAGAATGTATAAAATAATATTAGCACTAATTTCAAAAACTTTTAACAACATATATAATTATAAACACTATAGAATAAACATTTTTACCCATGGTAAGAATCCAAAAAATGATCCTTAATTAATTAGATTCTATTGTAACTATGGTATGATCTTGATTCCATTTAGTCACAACTATAACACATTAACCATACCCATGGTATTTTGTCCTAAAAAACATGAAATGACCCAAAATGTGAGTCATCCATCCTCTAAATGATGTATTTTATTCTAAAAGACACTATATCCAACAAAAGTACTCACATTAGTACACATAGGATATGAAACATTCAAATGTCTTCAAAATCTAAAAAAATAAATAATTGTATTGACATGGAGTTCACAAGCATTGACTCAAGTAAGTTGAACTCATCATTCATGTAAGATCAATTTTTCTAATTCACTTTTACATAAAAATTATAATTTTCTGAATTTAATCATGATAACAAACACTTTATAAAAACATGCTTCCATAACGAATTATATATTACTATAAATTTATCCAATGTTTCATTAAATTCATTAAAATACATGTTTTTATAGTTATTCACAAATTTCACCCCACCCACCATAACCCATGATAACGGAAAATTTCAAATTGGTCAAAATAATTGAATACACCAGAGGATTATAAATACCATGGAACCATAGATAAATCCAAACCATAACACTGACTCCCATTTTGGGTTTTCAATACATAGAAATTTATTTTCCAAACCATTCAACCATGACTATAGAGAACATCTTCCAAATATTTGGATTTAATATTTCCTCAAATATCTCGTACCCTATTTATCCAATGATGAGTTTTCCATTTCAATAAGGGTCACGAACATAACAAAATATAAACATTAACCTCACTAAGATAACATATAAAAATTTATCATAGATTCCCTTAATTTTTATCCAAAATTTTCCAATCACAAATAGTGTTAAACTATTTCTATATAAATATATTCTACCCTATATCACATTCTCCCACTAACCACTGTAATAAATCAACAATCATCTATTGATCTAGTAATTTTTTATATAAACCTTAATCAAACTATTCTATATATCACTTTTAATAAATAAGACATAGAGTTCTTCTATTTTGACACATGTCTTCTCAAAGGATGTTGACACCCATGAATTTCCATCAAATAAAATAACTATTGAATCAAAGAGTTTCTATAGGAATTTTTTAGAGGGTACTACAAGTAAACAAAAAAAACACCCCTGATATTAATTATTTAATAATACATGAACTTGTTTTATATATAATTTTTTATCAAAACAAAATGGACCTTCACCCATTAATATGTAATACCCATAAATACCAAAAGACATGTATGCATGATCATTTTATATACACTCATTTTCCATCCATTAATCAATTGAATATTTCAATAACTACCATGAAAATTTCTTGGGCTATAAAAAAATAAATCTCTTCTGAAATTACCTGATATAAGTCAAAATACATCTTCAATCTATATTATTCAAAAATTCCAATATAAAACCCATGATGCATCCCTAGTGATTAAAATTTAAATATAATAAATGAATCCCCAAACACGTGTTGACACTCATTCCCAATATTATCTAGATTGACTCCTTCATATAACAACCTAACACTTAAAATATTATATTAGGTATAAAATTATATTTATCCTAGAATAATCAGTAATAGCTATTGTATTTAAAATAATGATAAATAAGGTTCAACCAAACCATACAACACAAAAAATTCCATTTCCTAGGATAGGAATGACCACTTGTTTAATAGAGAACCCACTACTCACTTTGTAGTGTGAGAAAACTCCGTCTAAATGTAACATCTCAAATAATGTCATCCAATTATGTATAATCAAGAAAAAAACCTCAAATTGAGAAAAAAATTTGTCACGACCAATCCCTCGGGGCTCGTACCGTGACTACCCCATGCCCACCTTCTATAGGCTAGGGGATGGTGACTAGCACTGGAAAGGCGTATTCCAAAAAACGAGAATGAATTTCCTTTTTACCCTATATAGACACACATTCCAAGAACAAAACAAGATGAAACCATGAAGTAAACTGCTGTAGTAAAATTGTGCTGAATGTAAAAGAGTGATGAATGTAAAAGTGGCTGGAATACAATCCCAATGGAAAAAGGTACAAGTACAACTCAAAAAGTACAAAATTTCTCCTAGATTGAAAATTGTGTACACTTCCCGAAGGGTAGGTACAGATAATCACCCAACACACAATGTCAGTCTATCTCCTCAATGTATTGCCGGCTCTGGTTACCCTCATGCCTCGATCAATGTTGTACATCGTCTGCTGAAGACACAACAAGGTGCGGGCGTAGCCAATGCAGAGTTGAGTATAACGATACTCAGTTGGGACCATGAGACCCCCATAGGTCTCCTAATGTTCCAAAATGGAAAAAACACAAATCAAGACATAAAATCTACTTAGGTATATGCCGATACATATTCCTAAGTAATCATGATATACTCATCTCATACATGAGAGAAGAACACCACAATGGTAACACCACAAAGGTAGAAATACCCCACTGGTAACACCACAGATATAGATGTACCACACAGTTAACACCACGAAGACAACACCACAATGGTAGAAGTACCACATAGGTATCACCATGAAGATATAAGTACCACACTAGTAACACCCCCGAAAACAACACCACAATGGTTGAGGTACCACACTGAAATTACCATGAAGATATAACTACCACACACATAACACTAGGAAAACAACACCAGAAAGGTATAAGTATCGCACATGTATCACCATGAAGATAAAAGTACCACACAGGTAACACCAAGAAGACAACACCTCGATGGTAGATGTACCGCTATGGTAACAACACGAATCTAGAAGTACCGCACAGTTAACTCCATGAAAAATAAAGTACCACACAGGTATCTCCATGAAGATAGAAGTACCACATAGGTAACACCATGAAGACAACATCATGAAGGTTGAAGTACCACATAGTTATCACCACAGAGATAGAATTACCACATAGGTAACACCACAATGTTAACACCACAAAGGTATAAGTACCACACAGGTAACACCACGAAGATTGAAGTACCGAACAGGTAACACCACAATGATATAAGTATCAGCTCAAAACAAGTATAACTTATGTACATAAGTACATATGATTATTCGGAAGGCCAGATCATCTTATTCTATTATGTAGCATTGTATTTAACCCGCACAGTATCGATAGGTAACTTACCCCCGCTAACCCACACAGGATTTGACCCACACTGAATAAGTATGTATCTAACCCCCACTAACCCACAAAGGATCTGACCCACACATGATCAATATGTAATTAACCCCCGCTGGTCCACATAAGATCTATCCCACACCAGATCAATAGGTAACTAACCCCCACTGACCCACACCGGATCTCACCCACACTTGATCGGTATGTGCTAACACACGCAGAATCGTTGAGCACTGACCCACACAGGATCAGTATGCACTGACCCAAACATGATCATTGAGCACTGACCCACACTTGATCTGATAAATTTTGACCCACACATGATTTTTCTTCATTCATCATGTTGTAGTTAGCCAAATGATTCCATGCACCTGGTGCGCTCGAGTTCCATAGATTCCGCCCCTCGAGTTATATGTCCTACCTCGAACACCACTAATCTCCACAAATAGGTAACCCAATTGACCGCTGTAGTGGCCCAGTCCATCCCATGACCTTGATCATTTCCTCTTTGTGCCTATCATGCATGGTTTTTCTTTCCCAGAGCTCTATCCATCAGGCATACCATAGGAAAAGGCCTCATTGTGGGAGAGGTATCCACCCCACAATATAAAGTGGTTCTTCGTTCTTCTTTTACTTCTATGTGGGATAGCCATAATCCACCCCCCCCCCCTGAACGGCTCAACGTCCTCACTGGAACAAAAAATCGACACTCTCTTTGGTACCCTTTTTAATAGCCCAGTCCATACCATGATCATGATATTGTCTTCTTTAGGCCTTTCCCGCACGGTTTTTCTTTCCCTAAACTATGGGCATCAGGCATCCCTCAGGAAAATATATTATGATGGGAGAGGTATCAACAACACCTTATAAAGAGGTATTTTTATGCTCCTCCTCCTTCGATGTTGGATATCCATAATGATTATGGATATCCCATATCAAAGTAGGAGGAGAAGGAAGCACCATTTTATAATGTGGTGTGGATACCTCTCCCATAGTGATTCCTTTTCATGTGAGATTCCTGATGGCCATATCCGAAGGAAAACAAAATCATGTGACTTGGCCCAAATCGGTCAATATCATGATCATAGGCTGGACATGGCTGTTACAAATGGTATCTTAGACGGTGTCCATTTGATGTTCCAGTGAGGACATTGGTCCCTTCTAGGATGGTGGATTTTGTCGATCCCACATCGAAGGAGGAGGATCACAAAGAACCCCTTTATAAGGTGGTGTGGATACCTCTCCCATATTGATGTCTTTTTGTGGTAGATTCCTGATGGAAAGATCTCAAGGAAAACAAATCCATGCGAGATAGGCCCATAGAAGACAATAACATGATCATGGGATGAACTGGGCCGTTACAACCTCCATGTTTTAATTATTCCAATGTGACTGATCGTGTGTCAATCAGACAGCCGGTCTGTGAGATATATGCTTTTCAGTTCCTTTGGCTCGGTTGGATTCATATTTATCCATCCCAAACATACTACAAATCTTTAAAAAATCAATTGGAGTATACACAAAATGATAGTCTCGCTCCAAGGAACCCATCTCCACTGACAGTTCGTCAAACGGATGCCTGGATTTCATGATATGGCCCCTATAGTGTTTCACAGTCAGGTGGGGCTTGGGTCTGGACCAACCCAGTCGGACCGACGTAGCCCGAACTAGTTTTGGATAGGGTAAGACAGGCATGGCCAGAGGGGAGAGGTTCAGACCAGCCCACAAGGGGGCGGCCCACAAACGACTGCCCACAAGTGAGGCCATCATAGGGAGGACCACAAGGGCAGCCCAGTCCGCAAGGGTTCAGCCCGAAAAAGGGAGACCCACATGGGGGGATCCCATTGGGCTAGCATCCCATTGGGCAGGCGGCCCGGCCGCGTGAGGTGTAGCCTACCGTAGCTGACACCGGGGGGTGAGACCCCCAGTCTCCAAAATGGCATGGAGGGTATTTAGAATCTTGGTAGCGACAATGCCTTTTGGAACTTCAAGGTTGAATGTGTGACCCATTTGAGCGGGTAATGCATTCTATCACGGCCGGATGGTGTGCTTGTCACCTTCATCTTATCCTCCACGGCTGTAGAACCGTGGCCCATGTCCTCTGGTGGCACGCTAGTTGTACTGCCTTCTCCGTCAGTGCCTATTCAGTGTGTCAGTCGACACCTCTGACCCTGCTGTCACCTATCACCAGTACTGTCGCACTGGCAGTCTTCCACAAAGAACAAATAGGTTGAAAAGGGATGTAAAGTGTTCATGCATTGTTTTTTTGGCCCATTCCCTCTTCTTTATCTCAAAAATGTGAGGGATGATTAAATAATTCATAAACTTTTGAAATTAAAACCAATGTAAACCCTACCTCAAGAATGATGGAGAAACACCTGTAGTCAAGGAAGTGGGTCGGTGTTCACCATCCCCCACAACTGGCCTCTAATGACATCTCTTGATTTTTTATCTCTGTTTCAATGTTTGGGTGTCCCTCATCACCGCTCTCCAGAACCGTCTCCATCCTCCAAGGTTTTGGGGTCTCGAAACTTTTTCAGAAATTCGCTGCTTAGTAAAGATGTACCAACAACCCTCCCCAAGCTCCATATAAATAAGAGAGGGGTAGGGTAAGTAACGAATTTGGGAATTAATGGGGACTAATTAATTTATAACCTTCCTAACTCCCCAATGACGTTGTTACTTAAGATTGAATGGTCAAGACATTTATTGTCTTGACATGTCGCGGGTCCCACACACTTCTTGTACGTTGGAGAAAATGAAAGAAAATTAAAATTTACTATGTTATTTTTATTAATCTTTTAAAATTCCCAAAATTTATCTTTTTCTCCACAGCTACTATGGTCAAAGTGAAGTCTCCATTAAGTGAATCTCAGTGCTTTGGATTCAAAAATTCCCTCAGATATTTAATCTGAACACTGGTTCAAAATTTAGAAAATTCCTCTTGCGTGTGTACATCATATACCATAAAAAAAATTAGATATTCATTACGGGCACACTGGTCCTTGGAATCACATGCCGTCAATTTTTGCAGAATCATAATATTTCTATATAATTTTAAAAAAATTACATAGAAAATTCGTGTCTTTACATTCTCCCCACATTAGGGATTTTCATCCCCGAATGCCACAACATAGAATAAGGAATCAAATGGGGGTACAGAACACGAATCTGAGCCTCCCATTCTTAAGTACTCTCATGGAGGTTCCCATGCTGCCAGCGAATGCACACCAGAGGTATCTACCACCCATGAAGGACTCACTCCTATCGATCCTAAATATCTTCTTGAACCTATGTAGATGTCGCCTCATAATCCAAATCCTACTCAACGCGGTCGATGATGTGAGATAGATCATGCATGTATCTCCTCAGCTGGGATACGGGGAATATTTCGTTCACCCTCTCCATCTATGGTGGATGTGCCAAGTCATATTCTACCTCACCAATCATCTGATGTTTTGAAAAGGTCCGATAATCTTCGGTGATAACATGCCACATCGGCCAAAACTCTGTAAACCTCTTTGAGGTGAGACCTACAAGAAGGCATTGTATTCCTCCCCATACACCAAAGGTCCCAATTTCCTATCATCATGAGAATTATTCCACTTCTTTATTCATCTCTGGGCACCAATACTGATTCAAAAAGTGATAGTACACCTTCAACACTCCAGGATGTACCTCTAAAGTGGATGTGTGGGTCTTCCTCAACACATCCTCCTAAAGAATCACGTGTTCCATGGTGCATCCTCAAATGAGGATGATGTTCCATCCACCTTATGAAAATAATTTTGGAGAATGTCCGTAGGATATCTGAGAATGTCGAGCCTCACAGTCTATGCCCAATGTTGTGCCTGCTAAATTCAATAATGAATTTCATGAGTTATAGTCATAGACTGGAGATATGATGCTCTATCTTTATCCATGACGGATATCTGCAATGTGACTAGCTTCTCTGATGCCCCACTCAGCAGTTGTAGACTGGACATCCTTCTAAGTGCATCTGTTATATCATTCCCCTTCCCTTGAGTATATATTATCTAATGTTCAGCCCTATATGAACTCAATCCATCATCATTATCTCATGATCAGATCCTTCTGTGAGAAGATACACCTGAGACTCATGTGATCAGAGTAAACAGTACACTGTTCACCCATCAAGTAGTGTTGCCACATCATCATCGCAAAGACCATGACTGCTAACTCCAGATCATGGGAAGCATATATTTTCTCATGCTATCACAACTATCATGAGCCATAGGTGATCATATTCCACTCCAGCATTGGGAAACAACATTGTCTATTCCCTAATGTTTCGTAGTAGACAACTATCCCAACATCCTCATATGGTAGCATTAAGATGGGGGCACTCTTCAATATCTGTCTCAGATCCTTAATGCTCCACTGACCATTCTCTGTTTACATGAATGTCTCCCCCTTCATTGTCAATTCTGAAAAGGTTTTCCCTTCTATGGATAAATCATGTACAAATATCATGCAGTACTCAACCAAATAAGATGTCCCTCTCCCTTTTTGGAGGTAATCAGGAAAAAAATCCTTGAAAATATGTCCCCACACTCTTCCACTCCAGTTGGGATCTAAAAAATTCCTTCATCCACGAGGGTATGGATGTCCGACTCAATATTGATCTGTTGCACCCTCTAATGCATGAGTTTATCCTTTGGTGTCTGGGAATCCTTTTTCACCGACCATGTAAAACCCCATTCTGATGTTCTAGATGAAGCCCAATATTTTTATTAATACATTCAATCTGACTATGAACTATGGATGTCTATTCCATACCAAAACTAACATCATATATCCTTCACGCTGCAACCAAGAGGTTCCAACCGAAACTCTCGCCTCAAGGGTCATATCACACCGTCGGGATGAGTGTAATTATTGAGTATACTCCCAAAGGTATCTCCAAATGTAGGGTTTAATTCAATGATTTAACCTCAAAATCAAGGTCTTGAATAAGATTCATGGTATAAAGGAATGATTGGTTCCTATGTATATTAATACGAAATATTGTAGTAGACACAGACAATACATCAACTCATTCATGGAACCCTTGGGTCACACTCAATGACCGCTTTTAGCTACTCCTTTCCCCTATCCTCCAGCTCCATAAGCCCGGTGGGGACCACAATAGGGTGGTGGTTGTAACATATTGAAATATATACCACCACATGCTGCTCTCCAAGCTCATCTTCCATGTCTTCTTCCCTGAAGATTCATCTATCCCTATCACTTCCTCCTCCAGAATCATTTTACATGACCAAGTCTTCGAGACTGGAATTATTTTCATGATTTTCCACTACTAACATTCACTGGCTGCATCCGCCCAGATAATAAACAATAAAGAACAATGGTTCTCTATATCACCCTAACATAAGTAGGCATGAATAGAGGAATATTGAAGGCATGGATGTTCCTAAAAAAACTCTCTCTGAGGACCAAGCCCTGAAGCACTGACCGTAATGTATTCATTGAGTACCTGGGATGGTCGGTACACCTTAATGAATACTCAGCTACTGACATGTCATTATGTCGAAGTAGTATAAGATCTTGGGAACACTCACCCATTAGCATTGTATGTCATGATACCCACTTCTCTAAGGATGGTTCTAAATTTTTTCCATAGAAAAATCACATGTTCTAAAGAACAAGGTGATCAAAACACTGTTATCGTCATGATGATCCATGAAAAAGGCTCTCTATCAAGACATCCATCATATCAAATGGTTCCCTAGCTCGATGGAAACATGAACACCTTCTCAAGCCCATCCTTAGCTTCATGTGAGTTGGTATCTCCTCAGAACCTGAGGTGTATCTGATGTTGAAACACATGTTAGGCACTAAGCCTACATGTGACCTATACGACTATCGCCGTTTGTAAATTTTGATTGACGAGTAGTGATATATCTATTACAATACTCGAAGTTACCTTCTCGGTCAACCGCCCACTGGTAGCATCTGTTTCCAATCCACATAGGATCCCTTCGTGCTGATCCACACAGGATCTCAAGAATTCTTTTCCACGCTGGATCACTCGGTGGGAAATCATCGTGTACTATCTCAGAAATCCAAGATGGCTTTCTACGTAGTTTCATCCAGATAAGGAGCATGTGTTCCACAGTCAATATGATATACCAAGTGATCTGACATCAATGAAAACAAGTAAAAACATTTTTAAAACACACACAATCAGTGTTTCAGTTCACTGAGTCAGAAATAAGAAGTCATGGTCCTGGTGTATGGATACATTTGTAGCTACACCAACACTGGATTCCCTAAATTTAATACCACACTCATAACACTTAACACTTTTTCCACATTGAAAAGATCAGAGTCCTAGTTCTATGATAGAATCAACTCCTCATATACCACTTTTTCACAGCCCATCCATCGGGGCCTGTGTCATGACAACACGAAGCCCGACTTCCATAGGCTAGGGGCATTCGACTAGCACTGGAAGGGAATATCCATAAAAAAAGAAAGTTATTGAATTTTTAACCTGTACATACACACTATCCAATAACCAAACAAGAATAAACCATGAAGTAAACTGTTGTAGTAAAAGTGTTCTTGATGTAAAATAATTCTAAAAGTAAAAGGTGTCTGAATACCTGCCCAACTGAAAAAGGTACAACTACAAATGAAAAGTAAAAAATAGCTCTTGTACCATCCACTAAGTATCTTACCTAAAGTGTATGTATGGATTGCCTCCAGATCACTCCAGATCATCCCATCACCTCTATGTACCTCCTGGTCCTAAAACCCTCAACCCTTGATCAATGATGTATGTCCTCTACACAAGACACAACATGGTGCAAGCATATCCCATGTAGGGGTGAGTATAACGATGCTTATTAGGGTCATCGAGACACATGTAGGTCTACAAGACTCCAAAAAAATAAAAACCACAAATCAAGACATCATCCTGACTTAGGTATATTCACATAAATATACATATCTTATAACAATATACTACTCTCATACATGAGAGAAGAATGCCCCAAAGGTAACACCACAAAATTAATAATACCACAAAGTTAACACCAAAGATTTATACGTACCATACATGTAACATCACGAATTCAACATCGCAAAGGTAGAAGAACAACACAAGTATCACCATGATGATAGAAGTACCACATAGGTAACACCACAAAGACAACACCACAGAGGTAGAAGTAACCCACATGTATCACCATGAAGATAAAACTACCAAACAGGTAACACCACAGATACAACACCACAAAGGTATAGCTACCACACAGATATCACCACAAAGATAGAAGTCCCACATAGGTAACACCATGAAGACAACACCACGAAGGTAGAAGTACCACTCAGGTAACACCGCAAAGCTAGAAGTACCACACATGTAACACCAGGAAAATTGAAGTAGCACACATGTATCATCACAATGATAAAATTACCACATAGGTGACACCACAAAGAAAACATATATAGGGTAAAAGTAATGCACTTTTATTACCATGAAGAAAGAATTACCACACAGGTAACAACATGAAGTAAACACCACGAATGTAGAAGTACCACATAGGTAACTTCATGAAGCTAGATGTACAACATAGGTAACACCACGAAGATATAATTCTAAGACAAAAACATGTATAACATAAGTGAAAAAGTAAAAATGATTATTCGTAAGGCTAGATCATCTTATTCTGTTAAGTAGCACTACTTATAACCCACCTAGGATCGATAGGAATGTAAACCTGACTGACCCACACATGATCTGAACCACACATGATCGATAGGTTACTAACCCCCACGGACTCACACAGGATATGACCCACACTAGATCAATATTTACCTAACCCTTGAAGTCCCACAGAGGATCTATCTTGCATAGGATTGAGAGGTTACTAAACCCCGCTGACCCAAACAGGATATGACCCTTAAAGGATCGATAGGTAACTAAACCCCATTAAACCACACAAGATATGACCAACACAAGATCGGTATGTGCTGACCCATATAGGATATGGTCCACATAGTATCGGTATGCAATGACCCACAAAGGATCACTGAGCATTGAGCCACATAGGATCTTATAGATGATGACCCACACAGGATCATTGTTCTTTCTTCATGCTACAACCTGCCATGGGATTTCGTGCTGCTGGTGCGCTCGAGTTCCGTAAAATCTACCCCTCAAGATACCATCCATATCTCAAACTCCACTAACCTCCAAAAATGAGTATACCAAAGTACTACCACGTCATAAGGGATCCAACTTCATAGATGGTGCATTAATTGAACATCCGGTCTATGGGTTATAAGTGTTTTAGTTATTGGGGACCAATTGGATTCGGGTTTGATCCAACCCAGACATACTCCAACTGTCTCTAAGCTCAAGTGGATTATACCCCAATGGCCTTTCCTACTCCATGATCATACCTTGAATGCCACTAAAATCCACATAGAGGAAACCCAATGTACTTCAATGTCATAAATCTTCCAACGCGATGGACAGTGCATCAATCGTACACCCGGTCTGTGAGTTATAAGAATTTTAGTTATGGGGGGCCGGTTGGATTTGGGTTTCATCCAACCCATTTGTCCTCCATTTATCTTTAGAACTCAAGTGGAGGATTCCCCAATAGAACATCTCGCTCCAAGGGTCCTAGAACCGCAAACAGTTCTTAAAAAGGGTACCCAGATATCATGATATGGCTCTTTAGTGTTTATGTCTCCGGTTGCGCCCGAGTCTAGTCCATCCCTGTTTGGGCTTGGCCATGGTGGGCTCAGCGTGCTGGGCCAAGGTCCAACCCGGTCCACAAGGAGGCACCCCACAATGTGTTTCCCGGCTCACAATGGGGCTGCCCGCAAGGGGGAAGCACACTGGGTGGAAGCCCGTTGGGAAGGGGTCACGCGGGGTGGTGGCCCGTTGGGCAGGTGGCCTGGCTGAGTGAAGCGTGACTAGCCTTCTATGACACCGGGGGTTTAGACCTCCAATATCTCAAATATCTCTGAGGATGTTTGAAACCTCAGTGGCGCCAGTGCAAAGTGTCACTACTAGGTGGTATGCAGGACCCACTGGAGGGGGTCCTGCCTTCCGTCGCGGTAGGCCGGTGTGCCTGCCACCATCTCCAGCGGAACGTGACTGCGAGCAGCTCCACCACCTACTATCGGCTAGTGCGTCGGTTGTATTACTATGTTACACCATGGATGAAGAGATGTAGAATGCATCCTCTAGCGGCGAGATGGTCATGCCACATCCTTCTTTTGTTACCGACCAGTGTGCCAGCCACCGCCTCCGACCATGCCGGTGTCGGTCTTCGATACTGCCTCCCCGGTGGCCTTCCCCGGTAACGAATGGGGTGAAAATTGTTATTGAGAGATCAGAATGTGTTTGTTTGGCATGTGACCTTCGCGTTTACTAAAAAACATGAGTGAGAAATAAATAATTCAACATCTATTGAAATTAAAATCAAGGTAAACCATACCTCAAGAATGATGGTGAAACACCCGCATTTGAGGAAATATGTTGGTGTTCATCGTCCCCCTCTACTATCCTCCAACGACGTCACATGATAATTGATCATTGACTTAGGTTTTCAGTGTCGCTCGTCACTACTCACCAGAACCGTCTCCGTCCTCTGAGGGATTGGCGTCTCGGCATGTTATCATCACTTCGATGCATTGTGATGTTGTGCCGACACCCCTCCCCAATCTCTATATAAATAAGAGAGGGGGAGGGTAAGTAATGACATTGGGAAGATTTGGGGACTCATTAATTAGGAACCATCTTAATTCCCCAACATTTTCATTACTTAATATTTAATGGTCAAGTCATTTATTGGCTTGAAATTTTATCGGTGCCACACTCCAATTGTCTGTTAGAGAAAAATAATGAAAATAAAAATTAACTAATTTATTTTAATTATTTTATTAAAAGTCGAAAAATATAACTTTTTCTCCAATCATACTGAGGTTGAAGTAAGTCCTCTCTTCAGAGAATTTGGGCACTGTTTATTCAACGATGCCCTCATATTTTATATCTAATCACCCATTCAAAATTTAGAAAATTATGCTTGAGCATTTACTGAACATGCCTTAAAAAATGTATGAAATTCATTCTGGGCCACCCGAGCTGCAGAATCACACGGCATCAATATTTACAGACTAATAATTTTTCCATATAATTTAAAAAGATTACATGTAAAATTTGTGTCTTTAAAAAAATAAATTCACACCACTAATCTCTATTTCAAACTCTAGAAATATCATCCAAAAATATACCCACTATTTGATAATAATCAATGAAAAGTGAATAAAAATTCAAAATATAAATGAAAAAAGGCACGAGAATCATTACACAGCCATCTATTAAGTCTAAAATATAATTATTTTTTTATAAATTTTGAATTTGTTCTTGTAGAAAATTTAATTAATTAGTCACTAACACATTATGAAATCCTAAATTCCAAAAATATTGAATGTAGTCAGTCACTCCAAAAATCTGGGGGTAAAAATAAAAAATAAACTATAATCTCAAGTAGAAAATCATACATCTATCTACTTCTAATACATAATATTGGAATGAAATTAGTAACAATATTACACCACTATTAGTATGGGGGATCCTTATAGATTCACTATCCACACTTAATAAAAAGGTCAATTACAAACATTGAAAATATTTCCTACATAAAACTTTATATTATATTTACCTAAATAACAATAACAATTCAATAATACTTATTTTTAAAATTATTTAAAAATCATATGTATGGAAATCTTGCTAGAGTTACACAAGTCATTATTATTGCCTTACCTTATTTCAAAAAAACCACTACCTAATAGTGCGATTCTATTAACACAATTTTGAGAATATAGTAAATTAAGTATCCACTAAATAAATTAAATTACAACAAAAATATAAAATGAAAATATATTATGTGAATTAAATTTCAATCAAGGGAAAAATAATAATAAAAATAATCAACAAATTTTCATTAAATATATCAAACCCATGTTATACACACACATATACATTATGTCTTTCTTATATGTCTATTTAGTCTAAATATGTTTAAAAAATATAAATAACCACTAAACACTAAAACTACAGTCACTTCTATCACCATCCATTGCACCTCTGCCATGCTACTCATATAATCTCTCCCAAACATCATACCACATGAAAACAAGAAAAATGGACTACATGCACACTAGGGTTATGGTGAAATGGGTGAGCTCAATTCTCATTGGTGTATCACCATGTACAACACCCATATACACCATCACATAATTTTAATGAAATATTTTTAAATGAAATCAGATATATGTATATTTAATTCAAAAAATCATGCCAGTTCATAAATGTGTTAACCAAGACACTATGACAACATATCTATCCTTCTTTAAATAATATAAAAAATATATTAAATTAAATTCAAAAAAAAACCATACCATACCGAAAAGTGTGAGGTCCTTTTTCTATGTCCCAACTAATACCCACTTAGTTTGGGTTGGATATCATAGAATTTTTTTATCCAATATACAATCACATTCAAGAAACTATGAATTTTGGTGACTTCTATTTCCATGGGTAGTTCCATATATCATTCCATGACTCTTTTACTTATGTTAAGTTATAATAAAATTTTCCATGATGTATACAATTCAATCAACCAATCACATGCAATGTGGACTCAAACTATATCTCAAATACTAATAAAAATATTTTTAAGGTATTATATATTAAATACTATCCTCATTATCATTACTCAATGTAAGATATAGATATTTTATGGAGTTGGTTAGATATAAATTTTAGGTAATTTTTTACACATTTTTCACATACATTGTATTGGGTTTACCTTGGGGTGATTGGGGGGGAGTACATGAATTTTGGACGGAAGAGGGTAAGTGCTTGGTTGGCGCTGAGATTTCCAAAACTATGCAACTGATCTAGAAAACTATAAAAAACCCAAAAAGACGTGATTTTCATATTTGGAACGTGTTTTTAAAACCACACACCACCATGAAGTAACCATGAAATCCCCCTTAGTAGGTGGATCATGATTAGGTTCACGGTTAAGGAAAACCATGTTCCCTGTATAGGACACCATGCATGTTGTTTTTTAAACCACTAAAAATCTAAAATTAAATCCCAACCCCCTACCACATTATTGTGATGCACTCCTCCATCAATAATTTATTATTATCTAAATTTTCATGCAACTAATTTCATTGATTTTTTATCTTGAATTTGGATATGGATCATGTTCTTTGTCGTGATTTTTTTCCCTCTTTAATAAGGGATTTCCATTGGAAATTGTTTTTCAAGAATATTTAGGTTTGTGGTCTAAAGTTCAATTACAATATTGATTAATTATAATTGAATTTATGAGTAGTGATATTTCAATTAGATAATTTGGTAATTTAATATTGAAATGAATAAATTACTAGATTAATTATTTTCTAGATTTATAGAATTGATTATTTTATTTTATATGTGATTGAAAAATGAGTTGAACATTTGATAATTGAAAATATTAATTATGAATACACAATTTGAGAATAATGGGATATTAAATTTGTTGATCAATGATATTTTATAATTTGTAAATTAATGGGATGTTGGTATTTATTGATTAATTGAATGTTAAAAAGGATGGTTAAAGGGAATAAAATAAAAATTGGGATTAACCATGAATGGTTAGGGAATTAAATGGTTAATATTTTAAATGGTTTAATAGTGACTTATTCATATTATTCCAATTTTTTGAGATAATTAATTATGATTATTGGAATAATTTTAAAATGACTACATAAATGATAATGTTTGATGATAAGGTTTATAATGGACCACATGAATGTATGTGAAATTTTTATTTATGATATATTCTGAATCTTTTGACATTTTTGATATATGTGATATTGAGGAGTAGGATAAGGATTTAGGATCCAAATACAAATTTCATATAGATACTGTGTGATTGGGAATGTGGTTCCAAATACCCATATGTGCTATTGAGTTTTTGGATAGGGACTGAGGCTCTAAATACCAGAATGAGATTGTGAGTGTGCGAAAGGGATTGAGGATCCAAATACAAATGAGATATTGAGGTGTGGGAAGGGATATAGGCATCAAATTCACATGGTGTACTAGACATGAAGTTATATTCTCATGATATTGGCATTGAATTATAGTTTTAATTTAACTCATTATGATTTGGAAGGGAATAATTAATGATAACCGTGATACTTTTCTTCACGACATCCCTTTGAGATATATCAGAATCAGAAAAGGGTAAAGAATCTACTAATAGAATGGTTTTCATCATGAAATTGATGATTAATGTGACTAACTAAATAATAAATATATGAGTTAATTATTTAATTTTTGAATCATACTGTAATCTTTTTATAATTGTATAAATTTTTATTGTGAGTATTTTTGTTTTATATATCATTGTTGGTGGCATAATAAGTTATACTAAAAACCCAATCAGGTTTCATGATTAGTACCTAAATAGACTTCTAGTTTTCATGGAATAATATGGGAAAGTTAACTTTGATATGAGGTTGAGTATTTATAGAGCATGGAAGAAGGAACTAGAAAATGTTTCATAGCATTCATGGGATTGTTTGTGTGTATTTATTTTGGTTTTTAATTGGACACATAACATGTACTTATAATGACATATATAATTTTTTGTTTTTATATCGTATTCCTATTTTAGATAACATGTGATACTGGTTTTTATGTTTGTTGATTATATGAGTCTTTTTTTCTTATTATAGTCCCACTATTGTATTAATTTGAAAAAGTGGGTATAGTCTCCACATGTTTTATTTATGATCGTATTTTCTTGTTAGCAGCCCATGTCATATGGGGTGGTCCACATAACATTATACATCCAAGAAGATCAGGGAACTGGTGTGTGACACCAATGTCAAGATGTTACAAATTTGTATTACATGTGTTTCCAATAATTTTCATCTGTCTTACTATCTATTAAAAGTAGAAATGAGATTTGGAAGAGTTAGGCTTTGTACATTAGCTCTTGTAGGAGAGTATCTAACAAATGTTTGAGGGAAATCCCATGTACCTAAGGTCAGATTATTTTTATTGATGTATAATGTTAAAGATGGATATTACGTCACCTTTAGTGATGCACATATTTTGTTATGTAATTTTTATTTTTAATATATTTTATGATTTTAATTGTGTATTGGTATGGAACAAGAGTTGAGTATTCATTCATCATTCTATGAACTCATTAATTATTTGGACAAGAATCATTTTTGGGAATCCATGGGAAAACATGTTTTGAGTAAGTTGTTGAAATTGAAATGTTTTCCAATTATTGTGTAATTGAACTAAAATTGTGCCTCGTATGTAATAGAAAGTTTTAAAATGATGAAAATATGTGAATAATTGGGTATTTAATAGAAAATAGAAAAATGAGATTGTGTTTAGCCTTATAAAGATGAAATGAATTTATGGTGGTTCAGGGAAGTGATATTTCATTAGTTTTGACCATATGGGGTGGAAATGCGGGATGAAATGTTATTGATTTACATGAACCCCTATTTCTAAATGTGATAATGTTCAAAAAATTATCTTAAGTTATGTTTTTGAAATTATATAAATATTCCTCTTGGGAGATGATTGCTGATAGGAATAAAAGAGGATATGGCTTGAAATGACGCTCAATAGTGGACCTAGAGACACTGCTAGTGCTTATAAATTACACAGAGGGTTATTCAATGAAAACATTTCACAATTCATGATTTTTATGGTTACAAAACCATTTCATTTCATATAGTGTTTTTCTGACATGAAACTGGAGTTTTAATTCCATCACCCACACCAGTCACTAAATTTGGTTGAAATGGGTAAAACTAGATCTATATTTGGCCGATCCAACCCATAATTGAACATTTATATACTCTTTCATAGAAGTTCATCTTGTTCTTATCATATATTTTGTGAGGATTGGTGATGTTCCGGTGGGATATTCTGGCACATACCGGTATGGTCAATGACAGGGTATGGAATGACTTCCATGAGATTATCCATGAGAACTTTTATCTAGATAGACTACGATATGTGTGGGAAGGTGAGTACACATCATTGAACCAATAGACTATATCCCTGATGGATTATGTTGGTTTCTTTTCAAATTATCAATTATTTTCTATAATGATGTATGGGGATGATTCAAGTTTGATGAGGTGTCTCCTCGATAGAATTTTATGTGATATTAATTTACTGGTTATCATATTACTATTTATTAAGATAAATGTGATGGTGTATCAAGAAATCAAATCTATAGTGAACCTGAATGGGGATTCCAATGTAGGATAGGTGGTTTCTACAGACTGATCATGAGTTATGTCTTCTTGGAATAAGAATAATTCCTATAACTAGTATAACAAATGTAGTTGAAAGAAGAATTGATAGAGGGAACGATTTGTTACGCAGAATCCCACCTTGTTTCTCTACCACCACTTTTTTAATTTAGGATACTTTCAAAAAACGTTATCCCCAACCACTAATAGAGTATCAATCATGTTTCAGGATGGTAAATCTATAGAGGTTATACAAGAACCCATGATAGATGGGTAGTGATGGAGCATATATTCATATCCAATGTGTGAGAAGTGGGTCATCAAAAATGTATCATTATGGTCGTTTTAGTTATATTTCTAGTAGAAATTGTAATTATGATCATTAGTTCATGTATCATTATAGTGGTGCAGGTTGGGGTAGTCATATTATATTATAAGGAAAATTTATATGAAAAATTCATTTTGTTCACCCTATACTAGTGGATAGTGAGGCAGGACCATTGATAATTAGAGGAACTATTATAATAACCTCTACACTAGTTAGTAACATATTTGATACTAGTGACTCTAATTCAATTATAGCAACAAAACTCGTGAATGGGTTGTGTCACTATGTAGAGTGTGTTAGAGGGGTTAGGACTATAGATACACCATTGAGAGTATGATCATGGGAAATCTTTTTCTTCTATTGGTGTTCCCTCATGGTTCAAAAGTATTGATTTATATGGGATATATACATTATTGATATTCTATAATCTTACCTTTTTATGCATATGGAATGTTTAGTGAATTACCAAGCCCATATATATTTTTACCAAAAAAGATTTTTGTTTACATCTCATGTCGGTGATATTTATAGTCACCATGAATAGGGGGATATCTAGGTGGGCCATACTGGGATACTTCATCAGCAAATAGGGGATTTCATCACATAAAATTCTAGTCTTTTGAAGGATGATAAGGGAGTGAAGCCATGTTTCATTCCACCCATAATCGACATGTTCTTAGATGTGTTTCCCAAGGACATATTGGACTTCCACGTGACAGATATTTGGAAGTTACCATCGAAATCATTCATAGAGAAGATTTGGTTTCTATTCCACCTTATTAAATAGAACTAATAAATACTAAATAAATCATGAATCAACTAGAAGATTTTATTGTTAAGGAGTTTATCTTACCAAGACTGTCAGATTGGGGTTACCCTGTCTTGTCTGAAATGAAATATGAATTGGGTTTTCATTTGAGTTAATATAATGGGTACTTGAATTGTATTGTTTTGATGAAATAGAATACACATCCATTTATTAATGATCTATTTGACTTGTATATAGTATCTAATGTGTTCTCCAACATCAACTACAGAATTGGGTATCGTTAGTTGAGATTCTGACCTTTTAACAAACCAATAACATCTTTTCGAAGTAGTTATGGCATAAATGAGTTCATCGTGACGATGTTAGGGTTAAATAATTATTTTCTATTTTTTAATGAGATGATGAACCAAATAATCCAATTGTACATGGATAAAATTTTACTTCATTTTATGGATGACATATTTGTTTACTCCCCGACTCATGAAATTCCCCACCCACATCATGAAATCCTCATCATTGTATTGAGATATCATCATTGTAATCCATGTTATCTATGTGTACATTATATATTTTTTAGGTATACAAATTAGGACAAAACTTCTTTGATGAAGATGTGTTAATGAACAAAGATATGGTGCTTGAATTTTTTCCTTCAAAACAACCACAGAATACTTTTGATATCCACATTTTTTTGGGGTGATCATGATATTATAAGAGGTTAATAAAGGACATTACCCCCTTGGAAGGCCCTCTTTAAAGGATGTTAAATAAAGGGATAATTCTTTAATGGACTATAAAAAGTCATAATTCCTTCCATAAGATGAAGAATACATTGAAAACTATACCAATATAGATCCTACAAGATCCGATTGAGGAGTATATAAATTTTTATGATCATTCTAGGATTGTTATTTGAGATGTGTTTATCTAACGAGATCGAAATGTGGCATATGAGTCTCATCAATTGAGGCCACATGACAAAACTACCCTAAACATTTCCTCATGATATTAACAGTAGTTTATACCTCAATAGGTTTTAAAATTTTCCCTCTAGTAGAAAATATTTCTTGTGTATACTGAACATATGACCATAAATTATATATTTTTTCAATGCGAATTAAATCATCATCTGTAGTGAAAAGTTAATTATATGTAGTCATTCATCCTTGATCTTGCATATATTCCAATGAAGTGAAACAATGTCACTAAAACATTATGCACAAAAACTCATACTCTTGTATTTAAGTATTATAGTGTTGAGTTGAAGATCTTGACATGGGTGGATGAGATGCATGTTGTGATTCCGGATAGCAGGGAGAAGATGATTCTCAGATCAATTTTCAGTGGACAATATGCTTTTGATCTAGATTTTGGAGAGGTAGTATAGAGAATCATAGTGTTTTTAATAGTGTTAAATCCTTAAATTTGGGGATTCACCATTGGATTTGAATATATATGAGGATTAGATCATCTATTTATAATTCCAAATAGTTGTAACAACTTGTTTGAATGAGAAGATGAAACATTATTTTCATTTCTCAAAGTGGATGGTGCTTCTAGGTTTTACCAAAAGGAACCATTACAATCATCATCAATAATGTTAGTTGGGCATAAAAGTTGGGATAGCATGGTTCATGACACATGCTACAACTATCATCAAGTTAAGGTCAAGCATCAATGACTAGATGGTTTACTATATATATTTCCCATTATGGGATGCATATGAGATGATGTTACCCTAGAACTTATTGTGGGTTTTCAGAGGATGTCATTGATGAATGACACTATATGGATGATTAAAAAATGATTGTTTAATGTATCACTCATCATTCTTATAGGTGAGACTTTTTCTGTGGACCAATTAAATTTTTTTTATGCTCATGAGATATATTGTCTACATGGGGTTCTGTTGAGAATTGTATTTGATCATTATATGAATTTTACTCCATTCTTCTTGTAGAGTTTTAGAAAACACCTAGTACATAGGTTATAGTGAATATGGATTTCCACCCACAGACAAAAGGGTGACTGCGATGTACTATATGGATTGTTGAGGATATTTTTTGAGTATTGGTTATATTCTTCATTGGGTCTTGTGAAAAGAACATAAAATATTTAGATTTATCATATAATAATAGTTATTAAGAAAATATACATATGAATCCATATGAGCCTCTTTATGGATAGATATATTGATCCCATCTATGTTGGATGGAGGTAGGTGGGTCAGAGTTTTTGGGACCCAGTATCATGAATGATACGTAAAGGCATGTTCTGAGGACTTATAAGTGGATGGATATGGATCAGAGTAGGATGAAGTCATATTCTAATAGACATCTATGTCCACTAGTGTTTACATATGGTAATCATGTGTTCATTTGTCTGACTCCTATATGTGATCACCAGAGGTTTCAGAAGCAACACAAGATGGAACATACGATTATTTTAATATTTGAAGTTGTGGGGATAATTATCCTAGTGGAATACTGATTGGATCTTAAACTAATGTATAGTAATATGAATGATGTTTTTAATATGTCACAACATATGTCATATTAACCTTTCCATTCTCAATTGGAAAATATGAAATATGCTGATATGTAAGCGGATGTGCCCTTTAATGATCATAAATGCGTGTATTTAATTAAAATGAGAAAGTGTTTCATGGATAAACATAATCGATATTTCATCTTTGTGGAGATATTTCCATGTTCATGATGAAACATCAGTGGGATATAAGGATATGTGGGCTCAGTGGAATGACTTTTTTAGCATGGAATCTAACAAATACATTGGAGTATAACTTGAGAAATAACTAATATATGGTTGGGAGATTTTATATTCCTAAAAATTTCTAGATAAGTCTCAATCACTCAATAATGTAATCTTTTACACTTGTTTTTTTGATTCTCAGATGGGTTTTACTTTTTGGAATTTGAAGTTGAATGTTGGCCAATTTTTAATGTAATAGTGGAAGTTCTTGATTAGTGCATTGTATTCTCTATTCGTATACCAAGGCCATAAATACATGGAGACTAAAATAGAGGGGATTATTTGGATTGGAACATGGTTTGACAAACGTCAAACCCTCCTAGTACTAACCATTACCCCCGATGGGAGGAGGCACAACAATATGGGCATTGTAAGGGAATATCATGTACCATGTATAAGAAACTAGACACATAGAAATTTAAACCAACAAAAAATTAAAACAAATTATTGATACCCACATTATTAATCTCTTGTCACCTCAAATTATACCTAACTAATTAAAATTAATTTTAGAGTCTCATGTATGAGTTCTATGGACATCAATCTTCTTTTTTAGATGAATCAAATACAGGATGGATGAATCATTACATATTCTAGGTATGAAATTACATCATGACAGTTTTTCCACCTCTCAATCATATTTCACAAATCCTTTGAGCGGATTTTTTTTCCACCATTGATAAAAAAAATAGAGATATTTTTTCTTGGATATAATCTGTTTGATCTTGGATTTTGGTTTCATATCAAGACTATTTCCTTTTCATGATATTGGTCGTTCCAGTAAAATTCGTTATTTTCATTGGCGATCATTCATCATTAATCATAAAGCAGTTTTTCTAAATTTCTATTCACATATTCATGAAATCCAATTGGCTATATGCATTGTGATATTTCAATTGGTACATTATTATAGTCTATCTTGAATTAAATAAATTAGTTGTTTAATAAATTTATGGAATTATGGAATTAATTTTTTGATTTTCCATGTAATTTGGAAATGGTATGATCATAAGAAAATTGAATTCGGTGTTTGTGATTATAAAATTAATGAATAATTGGAAAATAAATTTATTAATTAATAGGACTATATAACAGGAAAATTTATTGGATTGTGGAATTGATTGATTAGTTGAATGTTGAATTGGTTGATTAATTAGAATAAAATTGAGGTTTGGATTAATATGAATTGATTATTAATTAAATGGTTAAATGTTATTAATTGGATTATTATTGATTTCCCTATATTAATCCGTGTGATAGGGATGAATAATTTTGATTACTATGAAAAAATTAACGGGGTTGCATAAATTAGAATGATTGATAACATGGTTAATGATGTAAAAACTAGTTGTATGTCAAATTTTGAATTATGTGATAATGTGATATTTTTTATATTTCAAATATATGTGATATTGGAGTGTGGGATAAAGACTGATGCTCCAAATACCCATATGAGATAGTAACCCTTGGACATGGTATGACGCTCCAAATTCCCATATGTTATATTGAGGTTTTGGGATGTGACCAAAGCTCCAAATACCCATATAAGATATTGATTGTGGGATACTAATTGAGGTTCCAAATAGCCATATTATATTAAGTTATCAGATAACGAAATGGGGTTAAAATTCCATCAGGGTTCAAGTCACGATATTCTATGCAAATGATATTGGCATTATGTTATAGGTAAAATTCTTTGTGTATAGGTTTCAATAAAATGTATTTGTGATAACATTTGTATTGTGATACATAATATCAGTTAGGGATTGTTCATACTAAAGCATGGAATAAAGTAGCTACTGATATTATGGGTGTAATCAGGAACTCAAGTATTTAAGTGGTTAGTTAAATAATAATAAAATGTGAAAAAAGTATATTTTATTCACTGTACATTATTCTTTATAAAACTGAAATTAATTTCATTGTCCGAATATTATTTTAGATGACAATATGTGTAACATACAAATTTTTATACACACCCTATATAAGATACCAAATAAGAACCCAAATAGACTTTATGGTTATAGAATCGTATAAGTGAAGGGTCTAATGATAGATAGTTGAGCTAGGATGGGGCATTAATGAGGGAACCAAAAATGGTGTTGGGACCCAGATAGGAGTTTCATTATGTCACCCATTTGGTTTTTCATTTGAAACATGACATGATCATAGAAGGAAATATATTCTATTTTTTGGATATTGAATTCCTATTTTATACATCAAGAGATACTGCTTTTTTGGATTTTTCAAAATTATTTGGTTATAATTGTTCTACTTATCCTATTAAATTTCACAGATAAAGAGGGTATATTATCCCAATGTTTTTTATTATACTCTCACATCTAGTTGGATTCCTCTGATGTATGGGGAGTATCAATTTAGGTTATGTAAATAATATGCTCTAGGCACCAATGTGTGGTGCCAGTATCGAGATGTTTCAATATGTGTAAGGTGCCTAATAAAATCTTCTCTCTTACCCAATATCATAGGATTATTTCATATATGAAATCAAGACTACTAAAATATCACATTTTGATATATCCTATATCACATCTGTACCCCTACCTTCTCTCAAATTGTATGTTCTAATAATATGTCTAGAATCATTTTATGAAACTCTACACATGCACATGGATTAGAGGATCGTAAAAATGTAATGGAATAGTCAAATCTAATACAATATAAATTACAAAGAAGAAAAATATCATATACAATACCACAAAATTCCACACAAACATTGTAACAACCCAAAGATTCATTAATGTAAATCCTTCGTAATCTAATTAAATGCCTCTTTATGTTTATATAAAATTTTAACTTCATTGGTTTTATGTTATGAATTTTGACCATTGCTAATATATCCGTTGAACAGTGATCACATGATTAGTATAAATATAGGTCCTTAACAAATCCAAATTTACTCATACAAAAGAAGCGATTTCCTCATCCAGTATAATTGCTCCATACGAAGCCCATTTGTCAGAGCTCAGAAAAGAGGTGGCGTCCTTGGGCTTCGCTCTTGACCAAGCCCAAGCTGAGCTTCATCATGTCAATCTCGAATGGGACCGTCTACGGGAGAAGTGGAAGTTGATAGAAATTACCACTCGAGCAATGTTATCCGAGCCACCCCAAGACATTATCATCATCGCACACCTTACCATTAGGTCTTATGCGACTGTTTTAAGGGGTTATGTAACAAATCGCAAGTACTATGTTCATGTATATTATTTTTTTATATAATAATGAATATACCTCCTTGTCGTTTTTGATATATTGTAAATAGTTTTTTTAAAGTACAAATATTGTTTTTAGTTATTATTTAATTAAGAATTATATTTTATTAAATTAAGGGATTTTTAAATTAAATAATATTATAATAAATTATTATTATTATTATTAAATTAATTTTTATTATATATAAATGATCATATGATTTTATGAATGAAATTATAATTTTTATTAAGGATTGAAAGCCGTTTCTGTCAAAACCCGTGAATTTTTATAATGGTCAGTTTTTATTTTAAAAGAGAAAATTAACATATTTATATAATTATTTAGATAAAATAAATGTTATTTCTGGTATTAGGACGTCGAAATTATCCAATGGTTAATTTTTCATAATTTTATATGATAGTCAAATTTTTGGGTAAAAATTAAATACTGTTTAAATATATAATGTGTTTTATGACATCATAATGACCCAATAGTGATGTAATAATATTATATATGCTTTATGTTCGGACAATATATATTTTACCATTAATATAATGTAATTTTGGGTTTGTTTGACTTATTTTACAAAGCATTAATGGACCCCTCAAGACTTATTAAACATCTTGTCTTTTTAAATTATATTCCAGGGGGGTGTGACTCACCTCCACATAAGAACCCCCGTTATTTTAAGATGTTAGGACTTTGGCCTTATAAAATATTGTTTTCCTCTTCCATTTTCCAAAAACCATGGGCAAAAACCATGGGATGGTTTGTGGATTGGATTAATTTAATATAAGGGGTCTCAAACCTAAACAATAATGAATTCCTTCACCTTTACTATATAAACCCACCCATGCTCCCACTTCCTCCTCACTCAATGCATTTGGAGTTCGTCCAGCCTCTTACCTACTCTATCTAGAATCCTTCCAAGGTGCCCCAAGCTCCCAATAATCCTCTCACAAGCCTCTTTCTAGCCATTGTAAGCACACTTCCAAGTAATGGTTTTTTCTTTCTTTCTCATTTTTGTCCAATTTTCTTTATGTTTTTTTCATTTAATTTCAATTATTAATGTTGGGGTATGGTTTCGCACCACCCTCATACTTCCCTATTTATATTTTAATGATGGGATACCCCTTTCTCTCGCATTAAATTCCTCCCATGTACACCCGTTAATATGCCGAAATTATGAACAAAACTTCTCTCTCCTCATTTACATTCAAGCAATACTTTTGTATCATGAATCTGAATTCCATTACAATTGTTGGGACATATATCCATATGTCCTCCTTGCTTTCCATTACATGTAAATATGATGAGTAACCCCTTTCTCTCTCATCAACCATTTCTATGAATTCTTATTTCACGCCATTGCGCTGCTGAAATCGCACCGATTTTCTAAGCCAATGTCATTGTTTTGTGAATACCATGCCCATTTCTCCATCATGTGTATTTACCTTTATGCACATTTACTTATTGATTATAATGTTTCATGTATTAATTCTACATTTCTTTATCATGGAATAAATTATTATGTTTTACGAATCCATGTTTTATGATCCATGTGGCACACTTATGCATGAAATGAAATGTTTAAGAAGGGTGCACCCTTATAGCGCTCCAATGCATTGGGTAAAGTATAGTTTCATGATACATCATGTGCAATGAGTGTTGAATCATACTAATTCAAGTGAAACGTGGGTTTAATCATGCTTCATGTGCAATGAGGATTTACTCATGCTCCATGTGCAATGGGCCTTGGCTCATGCTAATTCCATGTTAAGTGTTGTTGCCACATTTCCTTGTTATGATTATCATGCTTTATCATGCCTTTATGTTCATGTTTCTCTTGTTCTCTATTGATATGCCTAATTTATAAAATGTATTTTACTCTTCATGTTATTCCATGTGTATTCCCTTAATGGGATTTATAGCTAACCCTTTTCATATGGATGTCATCAGGTTATCCCATGCAATGCTAAGTATGAGGGAATGTAGTGGTCATGTAAAGGAAGTTTTCATAAAGATGTTGTATTTATTGTTTCAAGTTTTTATGTAATGATCCTAAGCCCCTAAGACACTAAACCTCCCAATCATCTTTATTGTATTATGTGATGTTTTATGTAATAAATCATGTTTAAGTTTGTAATAAAAGCAGGGTTGTCATAGTTGGTATTAGAGGATGGGTTTAGTTATTTTTGGGAATAGGATTAGAAAACCCTAGTAAAGCCTTAGATACAAGACTAAGTACAGTAAAAACGTCCCTAAATTTTGGTGAGTGTCGATTAAGTGGGTTATCAAGAAAATACATCCATGTCTGGATACGATCAGGTAGAGGCGGCTCTGGCACAGATGTATCCTAGGGGTAAAACCCAAAAACACCGCATTGAGCTAGACTCAAAAGGGAACTGGTGCACGACAACGGGTCTTGCTTCTCTCTTGGTTACGACACTTCCGGGGGGATATTCTTTTGTAAATTCACAATCTTAGAATGAACCCTTAATAAGGGAATTAAAAAAAATTCCCCTAAGAATATATGTTAGAATGTAGATCATGAAAATCCAATATTGAAGCTTATAGACTAAAGAGTTGAGGAAAAAAAATTTATTTATAAGTCATCAACATTTGTCTCTGGTTTACCCTTTATGTGTTACCCCTAACTTTCTTTTTATTCCATCCAATGGCCAGTAATAGGAGAACTCGGGCTAACAATGGATGTGAAGATCAGTGTGGTGACTGTACTAATGAGATGCCCAATCTAATGGGAGTAGGAATCGCGAACATTGTCACACTTCACTCTCAGTTAACTTAAGATTTGAATAGAAACACGGTTCAAGAGGAACGTTCAACCCCCCCCCCCTTAAGAATGGAAAAGTTGCTATCGAGAGATTCATGAGACAAAGGCCTCCTACTTTTAGTGGATCATCTGATCCCACGATCACTGAACAATGGATCAAATCCATTGATAATATCATTCCCATCCTTCAATGTTCTGAAAAAGAGAAGGTTCTCATGGCGGCTTATCGTATAGAGGGTGAATCTGATCAATGGTGGACGTTGATCAAAAATATGAAGCCAGAGGAGGAGATCGAGGCGTTGGAATGGAAGGATTTCCTGAATATGTTTTTCGATACATATTTTCCGCGCACCCTCCTTCTTAAGATAGAAAGGGAATTCCTTTCCCTAAAGAAAAAAGATGAAGAATCTGTTGGAGCGTACGAGGAAAACTTCACAAGGCTTGCATGATACGATTTCGGCTTTGTTGTTACCCCAGAATGCAAAGTTGACCGTTTTTTTGGTGGGCTGAAGCCTAGCATGTGGAATGCATTGGTGATCCGTGACTTCGACAGCTCTGAGGAAATAGTCTGATGTTCCCTCAAGGTCGAAATGGAGAATGGAGAATCACTAGGGTATCATGGGGATAAGAAGCATAATGTTGAATTCAATGTTGTTGGTCTGATGGATAAATCCAATAGTGATAAGAATATCCAGCACCCCACTTTCCGAAAGTGTGGAAAGAAGCTCCCTGGAAATTGTCATAAGGGGATGAGGAAATGCTTCAGGTGTGGAAGAGAAGGGAACCTAGCTATTAACTGTCGGCAAGAAAGACTCACGGATAGGATAGATGATAGGAACGCTCTATTAGAACATAAATACGTTGTTCAATGATACAAATGCAAATAATCGGGTCATTTTGAAAATCAGTGCCCTAATCCAAGGGTTTTCGGAGGCAACCAACAACTTCCAAGGAAGCAAGGAAGTGATTTTTCCATCACTTCTGCTGAAGTGAACCCCGAAAACGAAGTGATGACTGGTACGCTAGTTATTCATTCAAGAATAGAGAACATACTTTTTTGATTCAGGTTCTACGCATTCTTTTATATCTTGAAATTTTAGTAGAACAATCCCATCACCACCAAAAATCATGGAAGTGAATATGTAGGTGCGTACGGAAAATGGGGCAATCATAGCATCCTATAAATATAAGTCCTCCTCTGTTATAATATGTGGATTGAATTTCTTGGTGAACCTCTTCATACTCCCTATGGTGGAATTTGATGCAATTCTTAGCATGGATTGGCTTTCCTTATATAGAGCCAATATAAATTGTCGGGAAAGGGAAATCAAACTCCATATGGAGAATCGACCCCCGATTCATTACAAGTGTAAAGGGGAAGATGAATCTCTTTTAGCTCCATCATCTCAAGAATGGATATTACTTCCCTATGAGAACGCGTATCTGGCTTAGATGATTAATTCCAAGGAAGAAACTATCCTTGAAGAAATGCCTATTGTGAGGGAATTCACCGAAGTGTTTCCCAAGGAACTGTCTGGTCTTCCTCCTAGAAGAGATGTTTAATTCTCAATTGAAATTATACCTGGGGCTTTACCAATATCCAAAACTCCATATAGAATGGTTATTGTAGAGCTTGAAGAGATGAAGAATCAACTACAGGAGAATCTGAAGAATGGGTTTATACACCCAAGTGCTTCACCATGGGGTGCACCAGTCCTCTTCGTCAAGAAGAAGGATGGGTAAATGCGGCTTTCCATCGATTATCGTGAACTTAAAAAAATCACAAAAAAGAACAAGTATCCTCTCCAATGAATTGATGACTTGTTCGATCAGCTGCATGGAGCACAATACTTCTCCAAGGTGGACTTGCGGTCGGGATATAATCAATGGTGAAGAAGGAAAATATCCCCAAGACTGCTTTTCACGCAAGATACGGGAATTATAAATTCATAGTAATGCCTTTCAGACTCACTAATACTCCAGAAATCTTCCTGGACCTAATGAATAGAGTCTTTAGAGATTACCTGGACAAATTTGTGGTAGTTTTTACAGATGATATTTTAATATACTCCAAAACCAAGGAGGATTATGAGAGGCATTTAAGAACTATACTAGAGACTTTTCGCACAGAGAATCTCTTTGAAAAGTACAACAAGTGTGAGTTCTGGTTGAAGAAGGTCTCATTCTTGTGTCATATCATCACAATCAATGGGATATCTATGGATCCCTCCAAAGTAGATGCAATTGAGGGATGGCCGAGGCCAACATCGGTAACGGATATCCGTAGCTTCTTAGGGTTAGCAGGATATTATCGACGATTTGTGAGGAATTTCTCACGATTGGCCAACCCTCATACCAAGCTAACTCGAAAGGGAGTAAAGTTTTCTTGGAGTGATGAATGCGAAGAAAGCGTCAAGGAATAGAAAAGGAGGCTTATCACTGCTCTCATGCTCACTTTACCCAAAAGTGGGGAAATTTTTGTGGTATTCAGTGATGCTTTGAAGAAGGGCTTAGGCTGTGTGCTGATGAAGAATGATAATGTGATATCCTATGCCTCATGGAAGTTGAAAATACATGAGAAAAACTATCCAATGCATGATCTGGAGTTGGAGGCAGTGATCTTTGCCTTGAAAATCTGGCGGCATTATCTCTATGGGGAGAAATGTGAGATATATACTGACCATAAGAGTAATAAATATATATTCACACAGAAAGTGCTTAATATGTACCTGATAAGATGGATAGAGCTCAACAAGGCTTATGATTGTTCAATACATTACCTCCCTGGGAAAGCGAACTAGGTGGCAGATGCACTAAGTAGAAAGGACCCAGCAATTCTATCAATTATGAGAATTGAGAAGGATCCAATCTTCTTTGACTTGATGAATATGGACATGGGAATCATAAATAAGGGAACATCATCAATCCTTTCACAAATGACTGCTCAACCGTCTCTTTTATAAGGGATAAAGGATGCTCAAAAGGATGATGTGGGAATTCACGAAATAGTGGAAGCTATCAAAAAGGGGAAATCTTCATAGGTTAATGTTAATGAAGAAGGATTTGTGCGATATGGGAAAATGCTATGTGTTCCATCAAGTCTGGAGCTGAAGAAGGAATTTTTGGATGATGCACATAGTTAAAATTTCTCTATTCACCCAAGGAGCACAATGATGTATCGAGATCTCTGAGAAATATTTTGGTGGGATAATATGAAGAAGGATATCTCTGAATATATATAAAAGTGCATGGTGTGCCAGAAAGTGAAGGGAGAGAGGCAGAAGTCTAAGGGGATGATGCAACCATTGCCCATACCAGAATGGAAATGGGAGAACATCACCATGTACTTTGTCACCGGACATACGATGACATCCAAAGGCAATAATGCAATCTGGGTTGTTGTGGATCATCTTAAAAAGACTGCACACTTTATTGCTATTCGGGAGGATTTCTCATTGGATCAACTGGCACAGATATATATCAGGGAAGTGGTAAGGCAGCATGGATTACCACTATCTATTGTGTCCGATCGGGATCCAAGATTCACCTCTATGTTTTGGAAGAGTCTTAAACATGCTCTGAATACTGAACTGAACTTCAGTATGGCCTATCATCCTCAAACGGATGGCCAATATGAGAGGACTATCCAAACATATGAGGACATGTTGAGAGAATTATCAGTGGCATTCAAAGGAGGATGGGATCAACGTCTTCCTCTGGTTGAGTTCTTTTATAATAACAGTTTCCGCTCAAGCATCCAAATGGCACCATATGAATCCCTTTATGGGTAAAGTTTCATAACACCATCATGTTGGGATGAGGTCAGTGAACGTAATCTGCTTGGAATGGAAATGGTCGATGAAATGGTGGAGAAGGTGAAAACTATTCAGCAGCTTATCAAGGCAACCCAGAGTCGACAGAAGAGTTATGCAGATAACTGTCAACGAGACCTTGAGTTTAAAGTTGGAGACATGGTTTTTCTACGCATATCTCTGTGGACGAAGGTCATGAGGTTTGGAAAGAAAGGGATGTTAAGTCCAAGGTACATCGGCCCCTTTGAGATTCTTGATCGTGTCGGGGTTGTGGCCTATTGACTACCACTTCCATCTACAATGGCCAAATTACATGATTTCTTTCATGTATCCCTCTTAAGGAAGTACATACCGGACAATTCACATGTACTCTCTTATGAGGTGGTACAATTGGAAGATGACCATTCTTATGAGGACAAACCAGTGAAGATCTTAGATCGTAGAGAAAAAGTTCTAGGAAATAAGACAATGCCCCTCGTCAAGGTGTTGTGGAGAAACCAAAAGTTTGAAGAAGCGACTAGGGAATCAGAGGAAATGATGAAGCTGAGTTACCCACATCTCTTTTAGTGTGGGAAAAGGAAAATTTCGAGGACGAAATTTCATAAGGGGGGAATATTGTAACAACTCAAAGTTTCATTAATGGAAATCCCTCTTGATCTAATTAAATGTCTCTTTATGTTTATATAAAATTTAAACTTCATAGGTTTTATGTTATGAATTTTTACCGTTGCTAATATAGCCGATGAACAGTGATCACATGATTAGTATAAATATAGGTCCTTAACAAATCCAATTTTACTCCGACAAAAGAACTGATGGCCTCATCCAGTATAATTTCTCCATACAAAGCCCATTTTTCAGTGCTCAGAAAAGAGGTGGCATCCTTGGGCTTCGCTCGTGACCAAGCACAAGATGAGCTAAATCATGTCAATCTCGAATGGGACCATATACAGGAGAAGTGGAAGTTGATAGAAATTACCACTCGAGCAATGTTATCCGAACCACCCCAAGAGTCTGTCACCATCGTACACCTTACCCTTAGGTCTTATGCAGTTGTTTTAACGGGTTATGTAACAAATCGCTAGTACTATGTTCATGTATATTATTTTTTTATATAATAATGAATATACCTCCTTGTCATTTTTGATACATTTTATATAGTTTTTTAAAGTACAAATAGTGTTTTTAGTTATTATTTAATTTAGATTTCTATTTTATTAAATTAAGGGATTTTTGAATTAAATAATATTTTAATAAAATATTATTATTTTTATTAAATTAATTTTTATTATATATAAATGATCATATGATTTTATGAATGCAATTATAATTTTTATTAAGGTTTGAAAGTCGTTTCTGTCAAAACCCGTGAATTTTCGATAAATGTCGGTTTTTATTTTAAATGTGAAAATTAAAATATTTATAAAATTATTTAGATAAAATAAATGTTATTTCTGGAATCTGGACGTCGAAATTATCCAATGGTGAATTTTTCATAATTTTCTGAGACAGTCAAATTTTTGGGTAAAAATTAAATATCGTTTAAATATATAATGTGTATTATGACATCATAATGACCCAATAGTGATGTAATAAAATACTATAAGCTTTATGTTCGACCAATATATGTTTTACCATTAAAATAATGTGATTTTGGGTTTGTTTTACTTATTTTACAAAGCATTAATGGACCCCTCAAGACTTATTAAACATCTTGTCTTTTTAAATTATTTTCCATGGGGGTGTGACTCACCTCCACATAAGCAACCCCATTATATTAAGAAGTTCGGCTTTGGCCTTATAAAATATTTTTTTCCTCTTCCCTTTTCCAAAAACCTTGGGCAAAAACCATGGGATTGTTTGTGGTTTGGATTAATTTAATATAAGGGGTCCCAAACCTAAACAATAAAGAATTCCCTCAATTTTCCTATATAATCTCAGACAAGCTCCCACTTACTTCTCAATAAAAGCCTTTGGAGTTAGTTCAACCTATGTCATACTCTCTCTATAATCCTTACAAGGTGCCCCAAGCTCCCAAGAAGCCTCTCACAAGCCTATCTCTATCCTTTGGAAGCACACTTCCAAGTAGGGGTTTTTTCTTCATTTCTATTTTTTGTCCAATTTTCTTTATGTTGTTTTTCCATTTAAATTTCAATTATGAATGTTGGGGTATGGTTCCGCACCAACATCATACTACCTTATTTATGTTTGAATTATGGGATACCCCTTTATCCCTCACTAAATTCCTCCCATGTACACCCATTACTATGCTGAAATTCCAAAAGGAACTTCTCTCTCCTCATTTACATTCAAGAAATAATTTTGTATCAAGAATATAAATTCCATTAAAATTGTTGGTAAATGAATCCATATTACCTAAATACTTTCCATTACATGTAAATATGATGAGAAACCCCTTTCACTCTCATCAACCATTTATATGAATTCTTATGTCACGCCGTTACGCTGCCGAAATCGCACAGATTTTCTAAGCCAATGCCATTGTGTAGTGAATGCCATGCCCATTTCTCCATCAAGGGTATTCACCTTTATGCACATTTACTTATTGATTATAATGTTTCATGTATTAATTCCAAATTCCTTTATCGTGGAATAAAGAATTATGTTTTATGAACCCATGTTTTATGATCCATGTGGCACAATTATGCATGAAATGAAATGTTTAAGAAGGGTGTGCCCTTATAGCGCTCCAATGCATTAGGTAAAATATAGTATCATGATACATCATGTGCAATGAGTGTTGAAAAATGCTAATTCATGTGAAACTAGGGTTTAATTGAGCTTCATGTGCAATGAGGATTTACTCATTCTCCATGTGCAATTGGCCTTGGCTCATGCTAATCCCATGTTAAGTGTTGTTGCCACATTTCCATGTTATGATTATCATGCTTTATCAGGCCTTTATGTTCATGTTTCTCTTGTTCTCTATTGATATGCCTAATGTCTAGCTTGTATTTTACTCCTCATGTTATTCCTTGTGTATTCCCTTACAGGGATTTATAGCTCACCCTTTTCTTATGCATGTCCTTAGGTTATCTCATTCAATGCTAAGTACGAGGGAATGTAGTGGTCATGTAAAGGAAGTTTTCAATAAAGATGTTGTATATCATGTTTCAAGTTTTTATGTAATGATCCTAAGCCCCAAAAAACTAAACCTCCCGATCTTCTTTGTTGTATCAAGTGATGTTTTATGTAATTAATCATGATTATGTTTGTAATAAAAGCAGTGTTGTCATAAACATCAACTTTCTTCTCTATACTATTGAGTAGCAGATACATTTCATTATCACCTCCCTTATTTACCATATCACATATAGTCATCATACCAAATCATATCTAAATAATAACTGCTACTATCATCCGTACCATGGACATTACCATCTAAAAATTCATCACAATTTGGGATCATTAAAATACCAAATATAATAATCTCCATCAGTCCATTCCCTAACCAATAAATTCTAAAAACATTCATGATTATATTGAGTAAACCAGACACATGTCCAATTCTTATCCACACAATAATGTGTCTCATTGACAGATTGGTCTTCTTACTCTCATGTATTATATGCTATGTACACATGATAACTAATACAAATACGCTCCATATACCCATAGGAATATATAATTATTATTTTTAACAAACCTCTGATAGACACACAATAACTATCCATGAAAATTGTGCATTCCAGTCCAACTACCATAACATAATTATGATAAATTATTAACTATATTTCTTATTTTTTTTCCATATCATTCCACTCTGAAATCTCAATGTTAATTTCCACCCAATCCCACATCCAACAAACATGGGTTACCCATGACCTACAATGTACCTTGTTACAGTTGGACCATTCTCATTTCCCTAAACTTATCACCAATGAATATCCATGGATACATTTATTTCATTATATAATTTCTCCATATATTCCCATGGACCGACAAAAACTATTACATTTTCCTCTAAGAAACGCATTAACTATATTACATAGGACAAACCTAACATACGACTACTAATATCACTACATATTTCAACATCACGAGTCCTCTATGTCATTTTAGTCGTTTACCCTAGGGGAGAATAACTGATAGAGATCTCTTATATATCCACTAATTCACTGAATTGATTTTTAATTATTTGAAATTTCAATCTAATATTATCCAAAAATCCATGTCTTATCATCCCCTATAATTATTAGGAAACCCACCTAAAGGAACATACAAGTAATGAACATGAAACCAAACCCAAAATTTGGTGTTAAATTCACCACCCACCACAACCATGAAGTTATTATCCTCATTTCACTACTTCTAAATGTAAACCATGAAAAAACTCATATTTATCCACTCAAAGAATCCATCATTCCCACATAAATATTTATAAATATTTATTCATAACTATTCAAACTATTCCAAATATCTATATTTATAAACAACTCATCGAGCAATGGTGGATACATGAAACCACAAGAAACAACATGCATGTGGTAAATGAAATCCCCCTCACACCACTATGAGACTAATCCCCATAATTGACTATTTAATCTCTTCAATTTTTGATATTTAATAAAAAAAGTAAATAAATTTATGTAATGATATACCTTAAATAAAATTGAAATATATGAAATGCTTTTGTCATATTTGGACGTCCTCCATCATAAAAATAAAAAATAAAAAATTGGTTTTTAATTCAATGATACAATGGATTTTTCTTTCAATCCTTGGACTTGAGACATAGAAAATCAAGAAAATCCATTAAGGAATATGAATAACATAATTATTTGTATTTTATACATTGAGTATCAAACAAAGGTAATCCAAAATTCCCCTCATCATGGGAAATAAAATAGAGGAAAAATGTTAGAATATTCTATTTGAATGAAACATCCCCATTACCTAATTCCTTAAAAATCATGACTCTTGCTGAACTATAAAAGATGGATCTATCCATATTTTTAAACATAGTCAAAGTGGCTCTTTTTGGAATCAATTTGGGTGTTTAGGGAATAATTGAAATCATAGTGGGATTATTTAGAGAGTAACCTTATCATTTATGACATAATTCATACACCCGTCATCGACATTGGAATTACTCATGTATCCATTACAGAATCACTATATCCACGTATACAATTTTTTATACAACTTCTATAAAAACCAAAAAATATGTAAACACCCATTCCACAATGTAATGTATTTACCTCTATTTGGTATTATGGAACAACACTCAATAACAGAATGAGGGTTTTCTAGAATGATGATTTTAAATTTACATAGAGAGTTTCTAGCATAATATTATTATTCATAGAAGATCCTCATCACTCCTTATAAATTATTAATAAAAATATAAATTTCACACTAAAATTACCTTGGAGGTACATTGATGTATCACATTAAGTGGATTTCAATTTTAAATGAACACTAACCATACATTGAGACTCACCTAGAAACTATATATAGATTTTTGTAAATCCAAAACCTCAAAAAATACTACATTGAAATGTTTGAACTCTCATAATACCAATTTGATTCCCAATTAAAAGTTTATACCTTTATTAAGACACCAAAATAAATTTTGTTCTAATTTCAGGATCTTGTATCAATTCAGGTCATTAAATATTTCTTTCTTGTGAATGAAGAATAATGAAAATCATGTTTACTACACAAAATTTCAAATATATAATTCTAACATTATACATAACATGTTCAACATTAGTTATTATTTTAATGTGTATTTATTATTTTAATGTGTTATTGTTTTTTTCCTATCCATTTGTTGTATTTTTAATTCTATAATTTATATGTATGATTTAATAGTTTAGGATTTTAATAATAGTAAATATAAAAAAAATAACCATTAAATATGTATACATATATATATGGAGGGATAAAATTAATTTCTTATCCACAAGAAATATCATTGTGGGATTACCTCCAAACCTTTTGTGGTGGATAAAATATATTCCCATGAATGGTCTGGATTACTATGTACTTACACCCTATAGGATAGAGAATCTGATTCAATAAATAATGAATAGTAATAAAATACTCCAAATTACAATGAATTTGGTCCATGAATGATTGAAATATTTTTATAAAAATGAAATAAATTTTCCATTTCAAGGTTCTTGAGATTATTATTTTTGAACGAAAAATTGGTTTCACTGAAAAAATTATTACCCTAACCACAAAAATCCTTCATTTTTTATAAACAAAACAATCACCAATAGTTATCTCATTCCAACTGGTTCTCCATTTATCCTCCATTATATCCTACTCATCTATGTAACATTCATATATGTGATCATAAAAATTATTCTATATTTTATTATTTAATTTGTATTTTTTCATATACAAACCATTTTAGGGAATATATATTTTAAAATTCATATATCTCATTAATTGGTTTTTCAAAATTCCCCAATTTATATCAATTTTATTATTATTATCATTCCTTTTTATGTTATCATCAACTAATTTTAGAAACACAATAATATATTACACATATTTATCAAAAATAAATCCATTTAATTCTTAATAAAAAAATTGTTTCATTTATATAGAAAAACATACTAGAGGACGAGTTATGGTATATGAGTTACCTGAGAGGGGAGGGATTCAATCATTGATCTTCACTTATTATGTTTTCATACTACATAAACAAAATTCTACTCATATTAGTGACATATGGATATGATAAAAACAATTAAACAAGCATAACCATAAGAACATAGGAATTTAAATTTTCAAATACACAATATGATTAGTTTTTCCTTGTAATAGATTTCAAATAATTCAATACCAAACATACCACTATAATATAATACATTAAATTTGGAAACAAAAAATATCCTAACACTTTTAAATAAACATATGCAATTGATAGTTCATGTGCTCCTTACACATAAATATAATGTAATGATGTTTTTGTAACAACTATAATATCCTTTACTAATAGGCTTAAACATATTATTTCTATATTTCATAAACATTTGATAAAAAAAAATTCATGTAAGTAATTATTATTCATATTCAATTTTTGTTACAGCAACGAGAGTGATATCTTCCTTATACCTTTGTTTAAATACATATATCCAAAATGTTATTTATCAAATATACATCACCTGGTCATATATCTACTAAACTATACATTGTTCATTCTATAAGTGAATACCACATATTTTTCATTGTTTAACTGATCAACCAACATAATTTATTCCTAATATCACATACGTAGAATCTATATGTTGAATTATTATAATTTTACCCTTTATCATTCATGTTTAATAACATATACATAACATCTATCTAAATCCAACAAATTGGATGACGTCATTTCCTACATTCTAAAATAATGCTATTTTCTAATGTATATCTTATTAATGTAAAAATTATTCCGAAAATTACCACACCTTGACACTCAGCAACTTATCAAACTAGAACACATACCCAAAATATATGGTTATAAAAGCTTTATTTTTTTTGGGAAACATAGAATCGTCAATTCAACCGTCCTGCACAAATTGCTTTATATTCACTCTCAAAACATAATATTATTTACTATAATAAATTCTAAATAATGATATGATATCTCCAAAATACCAAGAATCATGGGGCTTCATAAAAATCCTTATAACTAGATGATAATCATGGATATACCATTTATGATATTTTGAATGTTGATGATTCTTCTTAGAATCACCACATTTTATATCATTATGAATGATTTTTGAAGTAGATGGATTTTTAAATAATTAAACCACTCATCCATATCGATAATATTTATTATATTACTATTGAAAAATTAATCCCTATTTAGTGTTACATCACAACATCCTATGTTCTTGGAAAGCATCATTTTATAATCTAAATTTTCTATCACTAGAATCTTATAGAATTTTATAACGTCTATGAGAGCTCAATAACAATTACTTACATATTCCAACCTTTGATGGATGAAAATCATATAAAACATACATCATATAACATCAACATAAACCATATATATTATGGCTCAAATACATCAATACAATAATTCAATAATAGATACACATTATGAATTTTTATAATTCCATCATATTTTAATTGTTTAAACCCATATATCATTGTCTCATAAAACATTGAAAATGGTTCATTTGATTGAATCATAGTGAAATTATAATAAGAGAAATTATATTGGAATTTGTCTTATATATTTCTCAATTACATCTGTTTGTACTTCCACATGTTACATCGAATAATAAATGATAAAAATTTATTAACTAATAAAACATGGTACAATAGCGATTCTATATAATAATATTTGACTGATAAGATTTGTACAGTACACTCCAAATATGTTAATAGAATTAATATTAAACATTAAATAGTTATTCTCCACCACTAAAATTAATCTATCATTAAATTGTTTAGTATTTTGGATTTAATGATGTATAAGAATAGAAAATCATCACTATATTTGATATTTTTAAAAAAAGTGCAATTGAACTAAAAATCATGGGGGAGGATCTCGTACCTCTCTGGTGCCTTACCCCTCCCACTTTTGGCTCCTAATCTCTCTCTGATGGTGTTGTTGGCTCAGGATTTCATACCAGTGATGATTTTGTGTCGGGATGATGGTTTGACGATGGTTGAGGTCCGCTCTGGAGACGGTGCTTCTGTTATTCTAACGACGATGACGATTTCTCTCAAGGGATGTTCGGGGTTCCGACGAAGGTTGCTAGCGGTTGAAACCCTTGACCGCTCAGATCCCAGCTCTGACCTCCCGTCTCCTCTGTGCGTCTCCGTGTTTGAAAAGGATCGGTGGTTTCTGAGGGTTTTGGGTTTTGCAATTCGGCGGTCGATGGTCTTCAATGTGCTTCATGGATTTCCTTGTTTTTGTTCTGGTGGCTATATTCTTCCACATCGGCACTGCAGTCGTTTGGAGCCTTCGGCTGCTCATTCCCTGCTCTGACCTCCTGGTCCACCACGACTCCAAAATTAGGATCACGAGCAGTGGTTACATAGAGGTTTTTGGTGTGTGGTTTGGTGGCCGCAAGTTTTCCAGGAGCGAGGCCTGCGTCGATGTCTATGTTCTGAGATGGATTTAGGGAACATCTTGGATATGATGGGCTTATTTCTGTGGAAGTTTTCCATGTTCTAGTTTTTTTGGTGATCTTGTTTGGTCTAGTTTTGGGTGTTCTTTTCTTATGGTTCTGATGGAGTTCGTCGGCATTGTCTATGATGGTTGTGGTGTTTCTTTACTGGCGATCTCACGAAGGTTCATTCATTCTCGATTGGGATTTGGTGTGAGTTCGGATCTGCTCGACGGCCAATGATGGAGTTGAAGACGACGTTTGGTGAAACAGCGTTGTGATGATGGCAACGACGTGTGGACTTGACGTGTCTTACCTCGATGCAGGGATCCACGTGCCAGTCACGGGATTTGCGGGTTGACGGGATCTTCTTACGGCGCCCATTTTGAATTTTTTTTGTTGGTTTTTGAATTTCAAAGATTACCGCTAAAATTTTTGTGATGCTGAATTAGGTGTGGTTTGTGGATGGATGGGTTCCCACTTTTAACCTAAAAGTGGTTTTTTGAAAATTAAAAAAAAATGATTTGGAGGAACTAAAAATCATGAATATATAAGCATTTATAATAATACAAAGTTTGATCACCTCATACTGTTAGAATTTCATAGGATATAACTACGATATTATACTTAATCTGATCATTACCATCAAATAACAATTTTTTAAAAGTTACCAATATATTATGAGATTTTTTATTGTCATTTAAAAATAAAATAATAAGAAAAAAACCTCCATTTATAATAATATTAAAAAAACTTCTTACCATAACATCACCTCAAAAAATCTATGAATTTATTTTTCCCAAAAATATTCCCCTTAATATTTTTTTCAAACATGGAAAACAATTATTGAATATGTGGAATTAATGAAATGTAAAACAATTTCAACAATTCTAATCCTATGAGAGTGAAATCTATGTTGGAATGAAATTCATTCAACAATAATACATTGATTTCTATTAAATGTGAATTACAAAAATTTTCATACACGTTTGAGAAGTTTTCATTGAAACATCTCAAACATTACATTTAACTATCATGAAGCATCATACAAAAATAAACAAACAAAAATAACATCTACTAACTCCACATCAAAAAACATATGAAACAATTAAAACATGATGTTATAAAAGGACTAACCTTTTAATAACATCCATTAAATATATTAATTTTTATAAAATGGATAATCAAAAACCACCAGATATATTATTTTCACAAACTTTCTACCACTTTGAGAAGTATATTAAATTATATTATGTGAATTTTGAAAAATATCACTTATATTATCCGAGATGAGGTTGAGGGTGTACACCCATGGTTATCCTCATCTTACTAAATGTTTCATTGGGATTTGAATTATTTATAATATCTTGGAAACATTTCCATTATAGGAAAAATATCCACCATAATTTCGTTATTTTACACATGGTCTTGAATGAAGTGATATATTATATCATTTTTCTTAGGATTATAATGTCACGTTGGATACATAGTGTTTATCATAGATATTTTATTACATCAACATGTATTATATGTAACATAACATCAATAAATATTTCTTCAAAAGTTTTTGTTATACATGTAAATTGTACAGTAACGTTAGGGGTAAAAACATACTAATATTTTTTAGTGTGGAGTGTAACACCCCAAGAATCCATGGTACCCTTCTCTTTGAATAATACAATAGCTTAATTTATATGCAACTTCAAGTTCTAGCACAACCTGACCAATCAAACTCACAATTTTAAAAGTATTTATGAATAGTAATAGCCACCTTTTGAAATTTATTAAATTTTATTATTCAAAATGGACTTCAATTTTGTATTCTATATATCAAAATTAGATTAGGGTGATGTTTTGGTATTTTTCTAAAAACTATCAATTATTGATGAATAGTGAAAAACACAGCTTTATTGTTTAAAATCGACATTTTATTAAATAATTCTTATTATTAATTGCATTTATTTTAATGTCAAAATAAATACATATTTTTTATATTAGTCCATTGATAATAATTAGAGTCATTTTATAGGAAGATTACATACATAAAATGTTATCGAACTATTTAATGCCTTTTACTGACATTCTAGACACATTTTCCGATTTGCATAAAACCTAAATTTATAGCTTTTGTAAATTGAATTTCAAAAATAAAAAAGTCATGGATGTTATCAACAAGTAAAATTTGGTACAATATGATGAAATTAATTTTTGGTGAATAGTAACTTTTGAATTTTATTTACCCGTGTTAAAAGTAAATAGGGTAATTAAAGGTAAATATAATAATATAATTACACCAAAACATGTCCTAATTCGATTGTATAAGTGTATTTTGACCAGAATAAACATTAGGACAAAATATGATCCGTTTTTATCCACTTTTTCGAGATTAGGACATTTATTATATTTTATTTATAGAAGCGTTAAAAGTGTTAAATTCAAATTGTATTAAACAAACTATTTTTAATATAGGGTTATACATAAGATAAATTCGACTATAAATATTAATTATTGATAAAAATGGATTTAATACATCATGGTATTTTATTTTTAATTTATAGTTGTTAAATAATTAAATTTATTTTCGAAACAATGATGAAGTAAAAATTACCTTATTAATGAAAGATTAAATTAATTGATAATATAAATATTAAAATAAAAGTAAATTTAAACTTTTAATGACATCCATGAATTTTGTATGTTAATATTTATTGTTATGGCTGATTCAATTTTTTTTAAGTCTTCTAGTTGTTATGACTTAAAAAAAACCCATTAATAAATATTGTCAAAATTTACATAAATGAGTTTTTTTAAATACAATTTTATTAAATTATATAATAGTTATAAAAATATAAGATTCAATAAAATTACTTTGATAATGTTACCTATGTCACTATTGAGCCACATTAGGTTTGAGTGACATTTTATAGTATTTTAATAATCATATATTGTGAGAATACAAGAAGACATGATAAATGTTATACTATTTAACTAAGAGTTAAATCAATAAGATAAGGATAATATTGGGACATTAAATTGTCAAAAACTCATTGGTTGAGGTTATTTAGACCCCTCCACACCATATCATCAAAATAAGTAAAATTTGATCTCTTATAAATGGATAATGATTTTATAATAAATTAATATTTCCAGATTTTCCTAAAGTGTCCCTCACCTCTCTTATAAATGGGTACACACATTCTCCTTAAATTCAGACCTCCAAATCATTTGGCACTACCAACCCCAACTCATATATCCACTAAACTACCCTCACATAATTCTAGAGGCCATACTATGATCATTAATCCAAACTATGTAGCCCTTTTGTTCAAATCCAAATGATGAACTCGAAGAAGATGTAATTATTTTACCAACTCTTTCAATGATCTTTTCTTCTTCCACTTCCTATTTACATGTTATTCCAATATAAAATAATAACTCCAGTACCATCTACATGATGATATGTTATTATAAATATTGTATAACCATATTCATTATTCAATCCATCCTACACACATCCATGTCAACATAAGTGAGTACGTATGACTTACCATCTCCACATAGTGGTGTAGTTTGTTATTCGACACTTCATTATGTGGATGGGTATAATATTGATTTTAATTTTTATAAATATAATATATAATATGATAATCATTATTTATATATAATATACCATCCAATTACATATGATTTCACCATCAATAGAATGATATTATCGCTCGTGCGTACGTACAACTAACCATCTCCACGACACGATGAGATTTCATTCCCCATCATAACCATTCAAGAATAATGTTATTTTAATAGTTAAAAATTAATGGTTATTAACATAATATAATTATGTGTATTAATAAAATACATTGTATCCATAACTAACATGACTTACATAACAAAACATATAAAAGATAACTAATTTGTTAACACCAGAAACTATGATACTACTAAAATATTATTGACAATGAAATATTATATGATCATATTAGATATAATATTTATATACGTGGTTCTTGTATAATTTAATGACAATTATTTAGCCATTATACAGGCAGTTAACATACCCTAAACTAAGTGAAAGTACATGGTAAAGGTTAATTTTACAATCTCTTTATTAAATAAGGTTGTTCAAAAATGAGAATCTACTAGGGATTATTTTTCATACACCTTCGGGTTTCAAAAAAAATGTATATCAAAACATTTTTAATACTTAATATAATATTTTTTGAGGTCATTTATACCGTTGATTTAATTTTTATTTAAAAAAAATTGAAACAAATTATTTGGTCATTTTCCAAATAAGCTAAATTATGATCTTTTCATCAAATTATGGAAAGGAATTTTTTTTAACTTATACGGAATGTGTGGCAATTTTCCAGAATTATAACACCTTTGAAGATTCCCTTAAAAACCTATAATATTATTTTCATGTTAAATTTTTCATTTAATTTTGAATAATTTTAAGGCAGAATGAGATATTTCCCTCAAAGGGTTTTTGGATTGATTTCATCTTTGTCAAAATCCACTGTTCGATTATACACTTGTTGGAAGTTGATTTATTATTATACAATAATCCTTATTGTATTTAATGTTTTTTGATATGATTGATTGTATATGTACTATTTTTGTACCAGTCATGGTTTATGGTTAATGAATTAACTTTCGTATACTAGTTTTAATACGAATGTTTATGTTATGTTCCAACATTTTCATATGAGAAATGTATTCGACATTGTATATGATGGCCAGGGCCCACTATATCCCCTCGATGCATTGGTATATATCATGAGACAACCTAGTGTATTGGAACAAGGCCTTCACATAATTTATATTTAGGTTCTTGACATGAGGCCTTGAATATATGGTTATGATGTCGACATTATGCATTCCATAATTATGAAATTAGATTTTGATATTAAAAGTGATTCTTCGAACAATATAATATATGTTTGAAAAAGTAAATGGAATTATTAGATTTATATTTCCAATATTATTCATAATTTTATGTTTAAAAGGTGTGTGTTTTAGTCGTATACATTTCCATAAGTTTTTATGGTTATTTATGATAGTGTCTACTATATTTTTACCCTTACTAAGCATTTGAGGTCACCCATTTCTTATGATTTATTTTTCCCAATACGTGAAGAATTATATTATGACTAACTGTTAGGAATATGACATGGGAAATGAGTGTGTTCATAGGCAACAAAATGTTTTTTTATTTTTATAATGTAATGTAAAACTTATGTATGTATATAGTACTTCCAAGGCTACTAAACTGATCGGTCTATCGTGACATGAATATCATGTGATCAGGAAAATGTTATTTAATAATTCTCAAACACTAGGTAGCTGGAGTCGGGGTGTTATAGTTTGTATCATTGGATGTTTAGTACAATCCTTGGAAACCATATTTAGAAAAACTCTGATTAAAGAACATCACCCTAATATATACATTGAGGATTAGTATAAAACAACATAATTTTTTTTGTTAGTGTTGATTTTTTGTGGGGTTTCTATGAAATAAATCCATTTCATGAAAATAAATTTGGGCGTGTTTCTAGCATATTTGTTCTTAGGAGTGAAACTCTAACAAGGAGTTTCAGGCATGACCAGGGGTATCCTGATACCTGACAACGAGACTTTCTATGCACTTGGTTTTACACTCCAGGGGGATATGCTTAGGATAATTCACATTTTTTCTAAAAACCATTATTAAGGATTTATGAGTAAATAGATCCTTAAATAAAACATTATTATGATTATGGATTATATACATAAATTGTACAATTTTTGTTAAGAATTTTAGAATTTTGGGACAATGGAGTGTAATTTGTGAACTAATCTATTTTATGCCATTGTATATAAATGTCACATAGTGGAAGGAATGGAAACTGTATCAACGCATATAATTCATATATGTATTTCCCTCCTATTCATGTTAATTATAGTGGAGCTGGTGAATCAATTGTTATTGAATAGCTTATAACTATACTAGGACAACTCACTCAGGTTATGAATATTAACCATACCTGTATGGAGATCCACGATACACAACATGGAGGATAAATGTTAAACCACATCATGAGGAAAAAACCCCAACATTCAATGGGAATATAAATCCTTTTTTATCAGATAAATGGATAATTTCTTTAGACAAAATATTTCATTCTTTGGGGAGTACCCAAATGGAAAAAGTCATTATGGTATTTTATCGCCTCTCAAGAGATGTCGATCAATGGTGGTCACTAACTAAAAACAATAAGGATGATGGAGAATTATAAAATATTGAGTAGAGGGATTTTAGAGTGATTTTATTAGAAAAATACATTCCTCATGATCATCGAGCTGATATGAAAAGGCAATTTCTTAGTCTGAGGAAAAATGACGATGGGAATGTTGCAAACTATGAGTCTATCATTACATGGTTAGAAAGGAATGTTGCAGATTATATATATATCCTTGGATGTAAGATGGATATAATTTTTGAAAGTTTCAAACCATTTACCAATTGAGAATTAGTTTCAAAATCCCTATCATTGAATGATGATATATTCTCATGTGATATCATAACATAAAAGGAATTTTCTAAGTCTTACGAAATTAATGTAATGCAATAGAATAATAGATCCACAAAAAAAATTGGAAATAGAAATAAAGTGAATAATGGAAAAGTTTAATTTCTAACCTGCAGTAATTTTGGGATGAAACACCCTGGTACTTGCCTAATGTGTATGGTAGTTTGTTACAATTGTAAAAAAAGAAAACAAGATCGTGATTACAAGGGGAAGTAAGAGTTTTTCATTGTTGAAAGATAAAATTGTGATGAAATGGAGAATTATTCAAATGATTGTACAAATAATCAAGGAATCTTACCTAGGAAAAGGCCAAGGGAACAAGTCCAAGCTTATGTGATCACAATTATTGAGGTTTAAATTCCTAATGATGTTTTGGCAGGTACATTAATCATTTACTCAAAATTACCCAATGCATTTTTTTTTATTTTGGATCATAAAATATTCTCATTTTTTCCCAATTTTCCATGAAAATTATATATTTTCAATTTTAATAATTAAAAGAGTTTTTAGTCAAACCTCATAAGGGAAGTATCATTGTAACAAACATCTATCAATCAGTTACCATTATGGAACATAAACATGCATTATCTACTAATCTTATTATCATAACCAAGATGGAATTTGATATAATCCTTAGTAAGTATTAGACTTCAAACCATGATAGAAAAAATTATTGTAATAATCAGTAGGTTACAATTTTTGATGATGATAATGAATCCATTATCTTTATATCAGAATTATCACAATCAGATTCTCATATAGATTAACCCCTATTAGATCTAATGAATTCAATAATTGATGATAAAGGGAGTGAAATAACTATGGGCGATGGAAGTAATGTAAAAATAGAGGATTTACCTATTGTTCAATAATATGTTGATGTGTTTGGAGAGGATTTACCTGGAGATCCTCCATAATGGGAAATTGAGTTTTCCATTAACATAAATCCTGGTTCAAGGTCAATATCGATGTCCCCTTATTGTATGGAAATTGTGGAATTATTATAAATAATGAAATAACTAAATGAAGTGATTAACAATGGATTTAATTGACCTAGTCTAATCTCTATGGGGAGCCCCTATTATTTTTTATAAAATGAATAATGGATCTATTTGGTTTTGCATTGACTATATGGAGTTCAATGCTATAACAATAAATAAAATTTATCCCCTGCCTCGCATCGATGATTTATTCATTGAAATTCATTAAGATCCATAATTATTGAAGACTGACCTTAGATGTGGATATCATTAGGTGTGTTTGAAGAAGGAATAAATTCCAAGGATAGCATTTCGAATCAAGTATGTCCCTTATGTGTTTACAATAAATCCTTTTGGACTGACTAATGCACCCTATATTTTTAGGGATCTAATGTGTAGGTTTTTGAAGGAATATCATGATGAATTTGTATTGATATTTATTAATGATATCATAGTATACTCCCAAAGCTATGAAGATATTTGAAAGTCACTTCGGCACTATTCTAAAGACTCTTAGAAGGAATGAATAATATGTGAAATTTAGAAAATGTGAATTCTGCATTCAAGAAACTTCTTTTTTGTATATATTTTCTCTAAAGATGAAATCTCTCTAGATCCCTTAAATACAATTTCAATCCATGAATGGAATGAACTTAATAGAACTGATTTAAGTAGTTTAATTGGTTTATCGGGTTACTATCATCATTTAGTCTAGAAGTTTTCCTGATTGGCTAACCCATTAACTAAACTCACATGTAAATGGGTTAAATGTTTTTGGACAAAATTGTTTGAAGAATTTTTTGAAGAATGGAATATAAGATTAGTCAATTATCCTATCTTTAATCTACCATCAGATAATGATAGGTTTTTTATTTATAGTGAAGCTTCAATGAAATGACATGGTTTTGACCTTATTCAGAATGATACAGTTATTTCCCATGCATCACAGAAGCTAAAAATTCATGATGAAAACAATCCCCTCCTGATATTTTGTTAGAAACCATAATCCTTGCTCTGATGATATAAAAAAACTATCACTATGTTAAAAAAGTGAGATATATACTGGTCACAAGTGTTTGATGTATATTTTCTCACAGAAAGAACACATCATGAGTTAATGATGATGGCTTGAACTACTCAAGGAATATTATTGCACAATAAAATAAGACCTGGGGAAGGAAAATAAGGTGGAAGATGCTTTGACCAGAATGAAACATGGAGTTATAAACAAGATGTGAGTTTAAAGGGATCATATTTTGTTGATCTAGTAATGATGGACATGGGGATAATCATAGAAGGTGAAACATCAATATTTTTTCAAATGGTTTCGAATCCTACTTTACTAGAAAGGATAAATTGTTCTCAGAATGATAGTGAAGAGTTTCAAAATAATATTAAAGTTGTGAATGTTGGGAGATTGATTGGATTTATATATGAAGATGGAATTTTAAAATTTTAGAAGAGGCTTTCTATTCCAGATATACCGGATCCAAAAAGGGAATTGTTGGATGAGGCTCATAGGTCCAATTTCTCTACACAGCGCGATAGCACTATGATTTTTGGAGGATTGGAGGAACAATTTTTGTGATACAACATAATGAGGGAGATTTTTGATTATGTGTCAAGATGTATGGATTTTCAACAGGTGAAGGCTAGAGTACAACATCCTAGAGGATTAATGCATCCTCCTCCCCTACATAAGTGGATTTTGGAGTATATTACTATGAAATTTTTCATGGGGCTACCAAGGACTCCAAGAAGGAATTATGAATTATGGGTCATTGTTGATCGTCTTACCAATTTAGCACATTTACTTTCTATAATAGATTATTCACCACTTGAACATTTAGAAAGACTATATGTTAATGATGTTGTAAGACCTCATGGTTTACTCCAATCGATTGTTTCTGATCATGATCCCAATTTTACATCATGATTATGGAAATTAATTCAGAATTCCCTGGATACCGAACGTCATTTGAGCACTTCCTACCATCATCCAACTGATGGAAAATCAGAAAAAAAATATTCAATCCGTAGAAGACATGTTGAGATCTTTCTCACATGACATTCAAAGTAAGTGGGATTAGTATTTATCTCTGGTATAATTTTCCTATAACAAAAACATCAATCCATGTATTCATGTGAAACCATATGAAGAGTTATGTGTAATGAGATGTCACGCACCAACTTGTTGGGATGATTTTGGTGAAAGAAAATTCATAGACCCAAAACATGTTTACGAAAGAATGGAAATGGTGATTATTATCGAAACGAACATCAAAGCTCAAAAATGTAGGCAATTGTGCTATGCTAATTATCGAATGAAGTATTTACAATTTCAAGTTGGAGATCATGTATTCATGAAGTTATCTCAATAGAAGGGTGTTATATGAATCATTATGAAGCGTAAATTTAGTCCTAGGTACATCAGACATTTTGAAATTCAGGAAATAATTGGTGTTGTAGCTCACACTTTGAGAATGCCGCCATGTCTCTCTAAATTTCATGATGTATTCAACGATTCACTATTTAGAAAATATATTCCAAACCCATCACATGTAATAAACTATGAATAAATAGAACTAAAACCTGATCGTCCATATTGTGAACAACCTATCAAAATTCATGATATTATAGAACATGTTTTTAGAAATTGGAGGACTCATATGGAAAATGTTCATGGGAGAAACAATAAAATGGAAGAGGTAACGTGGGATCATAATGATCATATGATGAAGAACAACAAAAATAATTTTTTATTGTAATATTCTATAAATTTCGAGGATGCAATTATTTTAAAGAGGAAAAAATGAAACATCTCAAGATTCCACGGTACACCACTCTTTGAATAATACTATTGCTTGTGTTGTACACAACTTTGAGTTCTAGCACCCCAAAAAAATCAAGCTAGATGTTTAAAAAGAATATATGAATATTAATACCCACTTTTTGAAATTTCATAAATTTTAGTTTTCAAAATGTACTTCATTATTGGATTCAGAATATCAAAATTAGCTTAGGGTAAATTTTTTTTATTTTTCTAAAAACCATAAATTTTTTCTGAATAGCATAAACCACTACATTATTATTCAAAACAGAATTTTTATTAAATAATTTTTATTGTTATTTAATTTTTTTCAAAATCAAAATAGATACATAATACCTGTATTAGTCCAATTTATTTCAATGGTGTCATTTTATAATAATATTAAATATATAAAATTTTATTGGACTATTTAACATCTTTTACCCACCTTTTGGGAACATTTTCAAACATACAGAAGACATAATTTTATCGTATCTATGAGTTTAATTTTAAAAATCTGATAGAAATTTTTTTTATTAGTAAGTAAAATGTGTTTAAATAGGATGCAAATAATTTTTGGTGAATAATAATGTTGGAATTTTATTTACCACGGTTAATAGTTAATAGGGTAATTAATGGTAAAAACAATAATATTATTACCCCAACACATGACTCAATTCAATAGATAAGTTTATTTTGACCAATATCATCCTTAGGATAAAAAATATGATCCTTTTTATCCACTTGGGTTAGTTAAGGACATTTATTATATTTTATATAAATAATTGTTAAAACTTGATTATTCAAATTTTATTAACTAATCCATTTTTAATATAGGGTTATACATAATATTAATTCGATTATAAATATTAATTATAAATATAATATAATTTCATGCATAATGGGATTTTTTTATAATTTTTAGACATTAAATAATAAAATTTATTTATGACACAATGATGATACATTAATTACAATATTAATGAAATATTAAAATAATTGATATTATAAATATAAAAATAAATGTAAATCTAATCTTTTGATGTTGTCCCCGAATTTTATAGTTTAATATGACATGTTATATTTGATTAAATTTATTTTTTTCGAAGTAATCTAGTATTTATGACATTCACAAAAACCAAATAGAAAATAGTGTCCAAATTGAAATAAATGAGTTTATAAAACAAATAATATTTTATGAAATTATATAATAGAGCTAAAATATATGATTTCTCCAAATGAATTTAATAATGTTACCTATTTAATTATTGAAGCACTATAGTTCTCTTAAAATTTTATAGTATGTTTAAAAATCATATAGTGTAATAAAACATTAAGACATTGTAAAAGATAAACTATTTATGTCAGAGTTAAAACTAACAGATAATGTTAATATAGTTACAAAAACATGTCTAAAACCCAGTGGATGAGAGGATATCGAAATATCACCACATTATCCTATAAATAAATGCACATTTATATATTATACACCTAACATTATTTTAAAATAAATTAATATTTCAAGCTTTTCCTAAAGTGAAACTCACCTCTCTTATAAAAGGGTACTCCGCCTTCTCTTAAATTCACACATCCAAAGCCATTTCACTTGGAAAAAAACCTTCTCAAATATCTTCCCAACAATCCTAAATTTATCCTAGAGGCCTTAAATGGATCATAAATCCAATCAATGGAGGCATTTTTTTAAAATCAAATGGAAGCACCCGAAGAAGATGTAATTATTTTAACAACTCTTTCAAAGTTCATTTATTGTTCCACTACTTATTTCTTTGTTTTTCCAACAAAAAAAATAATAAATCAATTAAATTATACATAATGAAATTTTATTATAAATATTTTGCAAAAATATTCATAATTATATCCATCTAATGATGAAAAAGTCACCATACGTGCATATGTATGACTTATCATCTCCACGCCATGGTGTACTTTGTTATTCAACACTTCATTGTTTAGATGGATTTAATAATGAGTATAATTGATGTAAATAGGCAATATAACATTTTAATTATTATTTATATATAATATATCATCCAATAACATATTATTACACCATCAATAAAATGATATTGTTGATTGTGCATACATACGGCTTATGATCTCCATGATGCGATGAGATTTCATTCGGCATCGTACCCATTCAAGAATAAATTTCATTTTATGATTAAAAAAATAATGTTTAAGAACATAATATCGTGTTTTATATGAGTTAAATACATCATATCCATAAAACAATTACTTACATAACAAAACATATAATGTAAAATGAATCAGTTATCACATAAAACAATGATACTACTGAAATATTATTAACAAAGCAATGTTAGAGGATCATATTTGATATAATAATTTTGTATTGGGTTCTTCTATTATTTAATAAAAATTATTTATCCATGAAAAATGTGTTTAAATTTCCCCTATACTATGTAAAATTATAAGGTAATGGGTAATTTAACAATCTCTTTATTATCTGAGGTTGTTTATACGTGATTTTATACTCAGACTTCTTTTTCATCCACATATGTGCTTCATAAAAATGCATTTCAAAATATTTTTACTATTGATTAAACAATGGGTTAAATTCATTTATAACATTTTTTTAATTTTTATAACTTTTTAAAAGGAATATTTATATCATTTTACTAAAATTGTACTTTATGAACTTTTAAGAAAATTAAGGAATGAATGTTTTTTTAACTTATTTGGCATGTGAAACATTTATCAACCATTATAACACCTTAGAGGATTCTCATATAAACATATAAGAATATTTTCAATATAATTTTGTTCATTAATTTTAAATTATTTCAATGTATAAATAGATTTTTCACACAAGTAGTTTTTGAATTTATTTCATTTATGTCAACATCCTTTGTTGGATTTTATGCTTGATGGAAGTTGATTTAATATTATACAATCTTAAATATTATATATATGGCTTTGTTATTTCTATGACTATGGATGTGAAATCTTTATATCATTAATGGTTTATGGTTAAATTTTTATCTTTTCATATGCTAGTTTTTATACGAAAGTTAATGTTAGGTTTTAACTTTTTCATATGCAGAATGCATTGGAATTTGTATGTGATAGGAAAGGGCTATTATGGACCCTTGATACATCGGTAGGTCTAATGAGACAAACTAGTGTCTTATAACATGGCCTTGAAAAAATTTATATTTAGGTTCTTGGAATGTGTTCTTGAATATATGGTTATGATTTCCAACATTATTCATTCCCTCATTATAAAATTATCTTTTGATATTACATTTGATTATTCGACTAGTTGAAAATACATGTGAATAAGTAAATGGAATTATTTAATTCATATTTTCCATATTATTTTTAAGATTATGTTTAGAAGTCTTTTGTTTCAGTCTTATACATTTTCATAAATGATTAATATTTTTTATGATAGTATCATCTATATTGTTCTTCATAAATAGCATTTGACATCAACACTTTTTTATGGTTTATTTTTCCTATGATGTGAAGATGTATATTATTATTAACATGCTGTGATAAAATATGGGAATTGAGTGTGTTAAAAAGAGGCAAAATGTTTATTATTATTTAATAATGTAAATTAAAACAAAAGTATGTATCTAGTAATTCAAATGATACTAAACTGATCGGCCTTTAGGGACTTAAATCACTTGTGAACATCCCCATGTTACATAACAATCCACCGAATCTAGGTTTCTGGGGTCGAGGGATTATGTGGAGGGTTACAAAATATTTCTTTTTATTATACGAACTAAACATCTGTGTATTCAATCAGGCTGTCATTCTTCATGTATAATATTGTATTCAAAAATCAATTATTCCTTCAATTTGACAACGAATGTTTTTCTTTCTACAAGATAATAATATACTAGAGCAATTTTACACCTAGAACACAATGTTACAATATAATCTCTATATATCCATGATGTTTTTAGATATAATATAATTCCAACCATGTTTCTAAATAAATTAGTATCTATTTGAATTCATACCATAACATTAAATAACATTTTTTCCAAAAACATAGGCATGGAAATGGGATTTTAGTTTTCTATACCAAATTTCATTAGAATATTTCTATTATAAATTTATTGATATTTGAATATTACCTTCGTATTTTTAGAGATGTGTAATCCTATATGGTATTAAATCTCTCCTAGTATGTAAACTTAAATAATATTCATCATATCCATATAAAACATCTAACATTTTCCTTCACCATTCCCTAAAAATGTAATATCAAATAGATAAACGATCACAATATTGTATACCACATTATTTTCATACATATATATGTAACAATGATCGATTTATATCATCATAATATATTTCCTTATGAATGTATTAAACTGAAAATTAAAAGAACTATAATATTTCTCTAACCCATATAAGTAATTATTTTATATTACCATGTAGATGTAATCTTCCAAATCATGAGGACACATTGTTTGCTAATAAAAACGAATTCCTAAATATCTCTATTAAGAATTGTTTTTATAAAACCATCTGGAGAATCATATATCTCTATTATTAAAAATTAACATGAATTATTATGAATTATTATAATATTTAATCATCCGAAAAGATATCATCTATGTCAATACCATCAATATTTTAGTAACAATTAAAACTTATTTTTTAATTATTTCTTATAACTTAAACATTTTAATTCAACATATTTTAAGACATCTATAGTGTACCAATCATTTTTTTAATGATTATTATGGGTACAGGTTCCCATGAATAATTTTTTTTCAATATAATAATGAAATTCATTGATACAATCAAACCACACATTATAATAAAAATATTCATCAATATATTTTGTCTCAACCTATACATATAAATATGTATTTGAAACTAAAAGAAGCGATTATTTTTTTATCATATTCTCATTGACATTCAGTTATGTTTTGGACTTCCACTTTCTTCCCCATCGTATTATCAAAGGAACATATGGATTACTAAATACATGAAATAGCTAAATCATAGTCTTTATCATGAGATGGGTGAGAATTATTAATATCAATATGCACATTTTAATGTTGTTCAACTAAACAAACATCATCATAATTTTAAATGATAACTAATATTTATGTGGATCATCCTTATATTGGTTTTATGAGATTACCATAAATATATAGAGTCATTAATATTTCTTGTTTCAATATTATCAAACTTTTATCCTCTACTATTAGGTGTTAATCCTTGAATTATTACATCAACACCTCTATGATAAAAAATCTCTGAAATCTCACCTCCATCTATGATATTGAATATATATCCAAATATACATTGTTATATCTAACATGTGATTATTTTTTAATATATATTTTAAGGGGTCACATAATAATTATTACTACAGAAACATAGATTCTATATATGATCCACCACACCAATATTGTACCATTAAATTTTATGAGAAGTATCATTTAACATCTATATCAATTTTTAAATCTCAAACAAACAACTATTTATTATTTAAGTAACTCTAATTTTGTGTGTACAGTGCACTAAAATAAAAATGAATTAAATTATTTACATGATTATAACTTAACAACCACTTTTTATACATGAATCCAATATTTGTTCAAATTTTAACCAAAATATATTGAAATTTAATTCATATTATCATATGAAACCCCTAAAAAATAGGAGGCCCTATAATTTATGTGGTAATAATATAAAACTGTTAATGTGAGTATAATCAAAAATATAATATATAAATCTTTCATATAGTTTTTATTATTTAATTACTAGTTGACTATAGTTTTAAAAATGTATCAAAGCAAAGGGACATGTTAAATGACTATTATATTCTTTTTTCAGAAAATTTTATAGTCATACCTTTCTAGAATATAAAATAACTAATATTTTCTTCCATTCATATTAACAATATATTAAAAACACTATATTTTTTATTTTGATCCTATTTAACTAAATCATATACCCCATCCTTTTTTTCCTCAACTGATTTCCATCTATCATTATCAGTTACCATAAATTCGACGAATCACTATCTAGAAACATCATTCCCTAGTTTTTTTACTTCTTTTGATAACTTTAACTTCAATAGAGCTTTTAAAAATATTACATACTCTTTCAATAAAAAAGTTGTTAAAACTCTTCAAACAGTATTGAAGCACTCAATTTATTTTTTTCATTCAATCAAAAATATATGCAGATTTATATATTATCATTCCTTCCAAAATTATATAATATTAAATAAATTTTAAACTAAATTACCAATAATTTCCAAATGAAATATTCCCTAAATAGTTATATGTACAATTCTCTATAAAAATAATATATCATATATGGTGTGATGATAATTATTTATCCAATATTCATGGACATTTTCCTTTTTATTGTTGAGATAAATTTCTTTGAAAAATCCTTCTTCCATTCATTTTCCATCCTTCTCAAACATATTGTGATATCTTCCCATTAAACATTTTTGTTAAAAAATCATAAAATTAAATGATTTATATGTGTTTCTATACTTATCAAATTTTGAATAACATTTTTTTTGTATTTTGTAATCAATTATTAATCATGAATGCACATACACATGTTGAACATACATGGAAAATACATAACTTTTCCAGAATACATAAAACCCAATCAAAAAATAGGACCAAAGTCCTTATTTGTTTAATGCCTTTTGAAACTAGAAAACATAAACTACAAGTTATAAAACATATACATCATCTCATGCTTCATCTCTATAAACTATAATCCATTTTTGAAACATCTAACATAATACCCTTCATTATATCATGTATAAAATAAATAAAAAATGGTGAACTCAAATGCTCAGTAATGGTAAAAAAGGGTAATGTAATGATCCAAACATTCATTAATGGAAATTCCTCTTGTTATAGTCAAATATCTAAATATGTAAAATGTGTAAATAAAAATGTGAACTTCATTGGCTCTATGTTTTTGTATTTTAAAATACCATTATGAATTGTGTCTGTTGATAATATATCTGTGAATAGTGGTCACTTGATTAGTATAAATATAAGTCTTTAACAATTCCAATTTACTCAGAAAAAGGAACCGATGGCCTCATCCAGTAGACATACCCCATAAGAAACCCATTTTTCGGAGATCAAAAAGGATGGAGATTATTTGGTAGTCACTCTTGACCAAGCCCAATCTGATATGTAATATGCTAGGCTCGAGTATAATCACCTACGAGATAAGTGGAAGTAAATCGAGATTGCCACTCGAGAAATGTTGTCTGAGCCACCCCATGAGTCCATTACCATCACGCACCATACCATAAGGCCGTATTGCTATTTTTAAGGGGTTAGGTAACAAGAAACTCTCACTATCATTATGTACATTAATTTTTTATATAATAATGAATATACAATCATTTTTTTATTGTTACTTTGAAAATAGATTTTAAAGTGCAAATAGTATTTTTAGTTTATTTTCAACTACGAAGACTATTTTGATGAATTAATGGATTTTAGAATTAAATAATATTTTTATAAAATAATAATAATATTATTAACTTAATTTATATTACATATAAATTATTTTATAATTTTATGAATGCAATTGTAGTTTTTTTATGGTTTGAAAGCAATTTTTATCAAAACCCATGATTCTTCGATAAATGTCGGTTTTTTCATTAAAATTGAAAATTCACATATTTAGAAATTTTTTTAGATAAAATTAATATTATTTTTTCAATCAGGATGTTTAAATTATCCAATGGTGAATTTTTCATAATTTTCTGAGACAGTTGAATTTTTCGATAAAAATTAAATACTTTCTAAATATATAATGTGTTTTATGACAACATAATGACCCAATAGTGATGTAATAAAATACTATAAAATAATTTTTTTGATAATATTTATTTTATCCTTAAAATAATATTATTGTGAATTTTTTAGATTAATTTTTTGATGCCTTAGTGGACCCTCCAGGACTTATTAAGCATTTTATCTTTTTAAATTATTCTCCTTGAGAGTGTCACTCACCTCTACATAAGCAACTCTATAATTTTAAGTATTTAGGAAATTGACCTTATAAAATATTTTTTCCACTCCCCTTTTTAAAACACCATGGGAAAAACTATGGGCTGGTTTGTGGTTTTGATTAGTTTAATATGAGGGGTCCTAAAACTAATTAATAAAGAATTGCCTCTCCTTAGCAATATAAACCCTCCCATGATCCCACTACCTCTTCACTCAAAGCCTTTGGAGTTCGTCCAAACTATTAACTCCTCTCACTATATTCCTCTCAAGGTACGCCAAGCTCCCATGAAGCCTCTCTTAAGCCTCTCTCAAGACTTTTGATGCACACTTCCATGTAAGGGTTTTTCATCCTTTCTCATTTTTGTCCAATTTTCATTAAGTTATAATACCCTATTAAGTCTAATTATAAATGTTGGGGTATGGTTTATCACCTCCCACATACTTACCTCATTATGTTTGAATTATGGGAGACCCCTTTCTCTCTCATAAAATGCATCCCATGTACACTCATTACTATGCTGATATTTTGAAATGAATTTCGCTCTCCTCATTTACATTCATGAAATAATTTTGTGTCTTGAATCAAAATTCCATTATAATTGTTGGACTATTTATCTATATGAACCCCTTACTATCCAATTCACGTACATATTATGAGACACTGATTTCTCTCTCATAATCCATTTTTAGGAATCCTTATGTCACGTCGTTATGTTGCCGAAGATGCACCTCCTTTTTTCAATCCAAGATCATTGTGTACTGAATACCATACTAATGTCTCTATCAAGGGTATCACCTTTATGCACATTTACTTATTCATTATATAATTTCATGTATTAATTCCACCTTTTATTATCATGGAATTAATTATTATGTTTAATGAATCCATTTTTTATTATCCATGTGGCACACTCATGCATGAAATGAAAGGTTTAAGAAGGGTGTGCCCTGATAGTGCTCAAATTCATTGGGTAAAGTATAGTATCAAGATATGTCAAGTGCAATGAGTGTTGAATCATGCTAATTCATGTTCAAAGATTGTTTTCTCATGCTTCATGTGCAATGAGGATTTACGCATGCTCCATGTGCAATGGGCCTTGGCTCATACTAATTCCATGTTAAGTGTTGTTGCCACATTTCTATGTTATGATTATAATGCATTATAATGTATTTATGTTTATGTTTCTCTTTTTCTCCATTTATATTCCTATTTACTAATATTTATTGTATTCCTCATGATATTCCATTTTTATTCCCTTTCTGGGATTTGATGCCCACCCTTTTCTTGTGCATGTCCTCGGGTTATCCTAGGAAATGCTAAGTACAAGGGAATGTAGTGGTCATGTAAAGTATGTTTTCAATAAATATGCTACATTTTATATGTTCTATGTTGTTATGTAATGATCATAAGCACAAAATACAATAGAAATCTCAATATTCTATGTTGTATCAAGTTAATTTTATGTAATAAATCATGTTTAAGTGTGTAATAACGATCAGGGTTGTTATAATTGGTATCAGCGAACAGGTTTAGTTATTTTTGCGATTTGGATTAGAAAAGAATAGTACATCCTTATAGACAAGACTATGTATAATAAAATACATCCCTATTTTTTGGTGACTATTGATTAAGTGGATTATCAAAAAAATACATCCCTGTCTAGATACGAGTATGTAGAGGTGAATCTAGCACAGATGTATCATAGGGGTAATAACAGAAACCACAACTTTGATCTAGACTCAAATGAGATCAGGTGCATGAAACCAGGCCTTTATTCACTCTTGGTTACGACACTCCTGAGGATATGCTTTGGTAAAATCTCAATCATAGTATGAATCATTATTAAGGGACTAAAATATTCCTTTAGAATATATGTTAGATAGTAGATAATGGATAACATAGACTGAAGCCTATAGATTCATATGTTAAGGAAATAAAAGTTACTTATAAGTCATCGATTATTTGTGTTTGGATTAACCTTTTATGTGTTACCCCTAATATTCCTCTTATTCCAGCCAATGGCCAGTAATAGGATTACTCCAGATAACAACTGATGTGAAGATCAATGCGATGACAGATCTAATGAAATTCCCAATCTGTTGGGAGTGGGAATCGCGAACATTGTCACACTTCTCTCTCAGTTAACGCAAGATTTGAATTGAAACATGGATCAATAATAACGTTCACCCACCACCTAATAAAGAAAAAGTCTCTATTGAAAGCTTCATGAGACAATGTCCTACTACTATTAATGGATTATATGATCCCGCAATTGCCGAACAATGGATTAACTCCATTGAAAATATATTCTCCATCATTCAATGTTCTGAACAAGAGAAGTTTCTCTTGGATGCTTATTGTATGGAGGGTGAAACTAATAAATGGTGGATGTTGATCAAAAATACAAATCTGGAGGTTGAGATCATGGCATTTAAATGAAAGGTTTTTCGGAAAATGTTTTTCGATAAATATTTTCAACACATCCGATGCCTTATGATGGAAAGGGACTTCCATAGCCTCATGAAAAATGATGAAAAATGTATCGGATAATATGAGGTAAACATCAAAATTCTATAATGAAATACCTCCATAATTGTCATTACATTCGAATACATGGGTGACCGCTTCTTCGGTGGACTGAAACCTAGCATGCAGAAAGTGTTGGCAATATTTGACTTCGACAAATATGATGAAATTGTCTAATGTCCCCTAAAGTTCGAAATAGATATTGGATAATATTAGGGGTATCATTTAGATAAGAATCATATGTTAGAATTCAATGTTGGTGGTCTGATGGATAAATCCAATTATGATAACATTATCCAGCACCCCACATGACAATGGTGTAGAAAGAAGCACCCCATAAATTTCCTAAAGGGGATGAAGAAATGCTTTAGGTGTTTCAAAGAAGGGCACATTGAAATTAACTATCAGCAAGAAAACCCCACAGCAACGATAGAGGCGATGAATACTCTGTTTGAACCTCAACGCGTTGTTCATTTCTATAACTAAAAAAACTAGGGCATCATGAAAATCAATGCCCTAAGACAAGGGTTTTTTGAGGAAACCAACAATATACAAGGAAACAAGGGTGATCTTTTACCATCACTACTACAGAAGTGAACCCCTACAATGAAGAGGTTAAAGATACATGAGTTATTCATTCACGAATAGAGAATGTACTTTTTGATTCGGGTTCTATGGATTCATTTATATTCCTAATTTTTAGTAGAGCAATCCCAACACATCCAAAATTCATGAATGTGATGATGTCGGTGAGTAGGAAAAATGGGGAAATCACTACATCCCATGAATATAACTCCTTCCCTATCGTAATAATTGGATTTATCATCCCGAATAACCTCTTCACACTACCTCTGGTGGAATTTGATGCAATTCATGGCATGGATGGTCTTTTCATATATAGAGCTAACATAAATGTCCATGAGAGGGAAATTACTCTTCATGTGGAGAATCAACTCTAGATTCTTTTCATGTGAAAGGAGGAAGATTAACCTTATTTAGCTCCATCATCTCAAGCATGCATGTTCTTGGCCCATGAGAATTTGTATCTGGTATAGATGATTGAGTCCTAGGAGGAAACCATCCTAGAATAAATGACTATTGTGAGAGAATTCACTGATGTGTTTCCTGAGGAATTGACTGGTCTTCCTCCTTGAAGAGATGTTGAATTCATGATTGCTCTTATACCTGGGGCATTGCCAGTATCCAAGACTCCATATAGAACGGATGTTGTGGAGCATGAGGAGTTGACAAAAAATCTACCAGGAATCTTAATAAAGGGTTTATATGCCCAAGTGATTCACCATGGGGTGCACCAGTCCTCTTCTTTAAGAAGAATGTTTGGTCAATGTGCCTTTACATCAATTATCACGAGTTTAAAAAAATAACAATAAAGAACAATTATCATCTCCCACGAATTGATGACTTGTTTTATCAGCTTTGTGGACACAATACTTCTCCAAGGTGGATTTTGGTTCAGGATATTATCATATAAGGTTGATGAAGGATGATATCCCCAATATGGCTTTTTGTAAATGATACACGCACTATGAATTCATAATAATTCCTTTTGGACTCAGTAATGATCCATAAATCATGATTGAAATAATGAATATAGTCTTTAGAGATTACCTCAACCAATATCTAGTAGTCTTTATAGATGATATTCTAATATACACTAAAACAATGTAAGACCATGATGAGAATCTAAGAACTACACTAGAGACCTTGAAGAAAGAGAAGATCTATGAAAAGTATATCAATTTTGAGTTTTTGAAGAGGAGGTCTCATTCTTGGGCAATATGATCACAAGAAATTGGATATCTGAGGACCCTCCAAAACAGCTGCAATTGAGGGATGGCTGATCCCAACATCGATACCGGATATCCGTAGCTTGTTGGGGTTAGCTGGATATTATCGACGATTCATGAGAAATTTCTCACGATTTTCCAACCCTCTTATTGAGCTAACTCAGAATGGAGTAAAGTTTTCTTGAAGTGATGAATGTGAACAAATCATCAAGGATTTAAAATGGAGGCTTATCACTGCACCTGTGCTCACTTTACCCACAAGTGGAGATCTTTTTGTGGAATTTAGTGATGCTTCAAAGAAGGGACTAGGATATGTGTTGATAAAAAATGAAAATTCATTGCCTATGAAACAAGTCAATTGATTTTTCATGAGCCTAACTATCCAACACATGACCATTAGTTGGCTGTAGGGATCTTCACATTGAAAATTTGGCATCATTATCTCTTTGGTGACAAGTGTGAAATATATACGGACCAAAAATGACTAAAGTATATATTCATACAGAATGAGTTGAACATGCACCAACGAAGATGGTTAGAGAAAATCAAAGACTATGACAGCTCACAAAATTACCACCCTTGAAAGCGAACAAGGTGGAGGATGATCTAAGTAGAAAGGACCCATCAATTCTATCATGGATGAGAATTGAGAAGGATCCAATCATATTCTATTTGATGATGTTGGAAATGGGAATCATAAAGAATGGAATATCATCAATCCCTTCAAAAGTTATTTCTCAACCCTCTCTTTTATAAAGTTTAATGGATGCTCAAAAGTATGATGTGGGAATTCAGAAAAAAGTGGAAGCTATCGAGAAAGGGAAATCCTTGAAGTTTAATGTTAATGAAGTAGTAATTGTGAGATTTGGGAAATGACTATGTCTTCCATCAAGTTCAGATCTGACGAAGGAACTTTTGGATGATGCACACAGTTCAAATTTCTCTATCCACCCAGGAAGCACAATGATGTATCGAGATCTCCTTGAGAATTATATGGGGGATAACATGAAAAAGGAGATCACTGAATTTTCATCAAAGTGAATGGTGTGTCAGCAAGTGAAAGTTGAGAGACAAAAGTCTAAGAGGATGATGCAACAATTACCCATACCAGCATGGAAATGGGAGAACATCACCATGGACTTTTTCACCAAACATCCAAAGACATCTAAAGGAAACAATGCAATCTGGTTTTCCATTAATCATCATAAAAAGTCTGAATAATTCATTGAAATTCATGAGGATTTCCCATTTGATCAACTGGAATAGATATATATTAGGGAAGTGGTAAGGATACATGTAGTACCACTATCTACTATATCTGATCGACATCCCAGATTCTCCTCTATGTTTTGGAAGAGTCTTCAACATGCTCTGTATACTGAGATGAACTTCAGTACATCTTATCAACCTCAAACTGATGGAAAATCTGATCAGACTATCCAAACACTAGAGGACATTTTGAGAGCGTTCCCAATAGAATTTAAAAGATGATGGGATCAACATTTTCCATTTTCTGATTTCTCTTATAACAACATTTTCCACTCGAGCATACAAATGGCACCATATGATGCCCTTAATGGGAAAAGGTGCATAACAATGGCATGTTGGGATGAAGTCGGTGAGCAAAAGCTACTTGGACCAGAAATGATTGAAAAATGGTAGAGATGGTGAAAACCATTCAACATCATATCAAGGAATACCCAAGTTGATAGAAGAGTTATGTAGATAACCGTTGATGAGACTTCAAGCTTAATGTTGGAGACATGGTATTTATTTTCATATCTTAGTGGAAGAGGGAAATTATTTTTAGAAAGAAATGGAAGTAAAGTCCAAGATAATTCGGACCCCTCGAGATTCTTGATCGTTTTGGTGTTGTGGCCTATCGACTAGCACATTCACCTACCATGGACAAAGTATATGATGTTTTTCATGTATCCCTATTAATGATGTACATACCAGAGCCTTCACATGTACTCTCTTCAGAGGTGGTACAACTAGATGATGATCTTTCTTATGAGGAGTAGCCAGTGAAAATATTAGATCGAAGGGAAAAGGTTCAACGAAATATGACAATGCCCCTAATCAAGGTGTTTTGGTGAAACCACATGTTTGAAGAAGCAATGTGGTAATCAGGGAATGTAATGAATCCGAGTTACCCACATTTGTTTTAGAGTGGGAAATGGAAATTTCGAGGGAGACATTTCTCAAGGGGGGAAGATTGTAATGACCAAAACTATCATTAATGGAAATTCATATTTATATAATTAAATGTATCATTATGTATAATGTTTTTATAAAATGTGAACTTTAATGGATTTATGTTTTTGGATTTTATAAAACCGTTAAGAATTGTGACCATTGAGAATATAGCCGTTGAACAGTGATCACATGATTAGTATAAATATAGGTTTTTTAAAAAACCAATTTCCTCCGAAGAAGGAACTGATTGCCTCATCTAATAGAATTTCCCCATACAAAGCCCATTTGATGGAGCTCGGAAAGGAGGTAGAATATTTGGGCTTCAATCTTGATCAATCCCAAGTCGATCTTGAATATGTTAATCTAATGCAAAACCACCTATGGGAGAAGTTGATGATTATAGAGATTACCACTCAAGCAATGTTATCCAAGCCACCCCAAGAGTCTGTCACCATCATGCACCTTACCATAAGGTCTTATGCGGGTGTTTTAAGGGTTTATGTTAGAAGACCCTAGCAATATTATAATGTACATTATTTTTTTATATAATAATGAATATACATTCAATTTATTAATGTTACCTTGTCAATAGTTTTTAAAGCGAAAATAATATTTTTAGTTTATATTCAACTAAGAAATATATTATGATAATTAATGGATTTTTAATTTAAAAATATTTTAATAAAATATTATTCTTATTATTAAATTACTTTTTATTAATTAAAATTTATCATATAATTTTATGAAGGCAATGATAATTTTTATTAAGGATTGAAAGATATTTTTGTCAATCCCATGATTTTCGATAAATGTTTGTTTTTATTTTAAAAGTGAAAATTCACATATATAGAAAATATTTAGATAAAATGAATATTATTTTCGAAATTGGGGCGCCTAAATTATCAAACGGTTAATTTTTCATAATTTTCTGAGACAATCTAATTTTTCGGTAAAAATTAAATACCGTTTATATATATATATTTTGTTTTATGACATCATAATGACCAAATGGTGATGTAATTAAATTATATAAATGTTATGTTCATACAATATATGTTTTATCCTTAAAATAATGTTATTTTAGATTTGTTTGAATAATTTTTTGATGCCTTAGTGGGCCCCCATGACTTATAAAACATTTTATCTTTTTAAATTGTTTTCCTTGAGAGTGTGACTCACCTCAACATAATCAACTCTACTATTTTAAGAATTTATGGAATTTTACTTATAAAATATTGTCTTCCACTCCCATTTGGAAAAAACCATGGGAAAAAACCATGGGTTGGTTTGTGGTTTTGATTAGTTTAATGTGAGGTTTCCAAATACTAAATAATAAAGAATTCCCTCTCCTTTCATATATAAACCCACCAAATCTCCCACTTCCTCAACACTCAAATACATTAAAGTTCGTCCAACATGTAACCTCGTCTCTATAAAATACTCCCAAGTCTCCCCAAGCTCCCATGAAGTCTCTTAAATCCTCTCTCAAGCCTTTGGAAGAACACATCCAAGTAAGGGTTTTTCCTCCATTCTCATTTCTGTCCAATTTTCATAAAGTTGTAATGCCATTTTAATTCAAATTATATATGTGGGGTATGTTTTCTCACCTCCCCCTTACAGACCTCTTTATGTTTTAATGATTTGATACCCCTTTTTCCCTCATAAAGTTCCTCCCATGTACAACTGATACTATGCTGAAAGTCTGAAAATAATTTCTCTCTCCTCGTTTACATTCAAGAAATTATTTTGTGTCATGATTATAAATTCCATAACAATTGTTGGTACATGTTTCTATATTACCCCATTACTTTCCATTTCATGTAAATTTTATGTGACACCCATTTTTCTTTCATCAACCATTTTTATGAATCCTTATGTCACGTCGTTATGCAGCCGAAATTTCAATACATTTTTTCAAGACAAGATCATTGTGTAGGGAATACCATACCCGTATCTCTGTCAATGGTATTCACCTTTATGAACATTTACTTATTGATTATATAGATTCATGTATGGATTTTACAATTCATTATATGGATTTAGGGTGATGTTTAATGATTCCATGTTTTATTATCCATGTGTCACACTTATGCATGAAATGAAATGTTTAAGAAGGGTGTGCCTGGATAGTGCTCCTATGCATTGGGTAATGTATTGTATCAAGATATTTCATGTGCAATGACTGTTGACTCATGCTAATTCAAGTACAATGATAGTTTACTCATGTTTCATGTGCAATTAAGATTTACTCATGCTTCATGTGCAATTGGACTTGGCTCATTCTAATTCCATATTAAGTGTTGTTTCCACAATTCCATGTTACGATTATCATGTTTTTTCATGTCTTTATGTTTATTTTTATCTTGTTCACTATTGATATTCCTATTGACTAACATGTATTGTTTTACTGATGATATTCCATGTTTATTCCCGTACTATTCTTTATAACTCATCCTTTTCTTATGCAAGTCCTCAGGCTATCCTATGCAATGCTATGTTAGAGGGAATTTAGTGGTCATGGAAAGAAAGTTTTCAATATAGATATTGCGGTTTTTATGGTCTAAGTCATTATGTAATAATCCTAAGCCCCAAATACACTAGAACTCTCAATTTTATATGTTTTATCAAGTAATTTTTAGGTAATAAATCATGTTTAAGTGTGTAATAATGATCAGGGATGTCATAGGTAATATGTAAATATAAAAAAGAGCATAAAGGTTACAAGAACGTGATCATAACATTAAAAGATATTTCCCTTCATATCTAGGTAAAAACATAAATAATTAGTAAAATAAAATATCATAATACAAATAATAATAACAATAAATAAAGAAATGAAATTTTGGAATATAGATAAACATACAAAATTTTGAAAAAGTATAAATAGTAATAGGTTCAATCATTAAATTAATGATATGAAGAAATTCCCATGAATAAATATATGGACCTGGAAACCCAGTCCAATCATAAAATTATATACATGATTACTAGGACCACACATAGAATTGTGAACATTAAAATAGTTTCATGTATAAAATACAATCCTTATGAATTATATGTATATACCAAATGCACTAGAAGGGGATAAAGGTCCCACCCATCTTATAATGAAGTCATTTTTAGGATTTCCAATAAATCATAAATGATAACCTAACACATGTAATTAAAACGGTTTTCTTAAACATAAATCTATTAAAACATAATCTTGGACCAACGGAAGGATTTAATAAAAATAACAATAAGAATAAAACCATATTAATAATAGATATAATACACATCCTTATAAAAAATGATATCTTAGTTGTAAAATAATTTTGATAAAACACATGAAATTAAATCTTGGGGAAGATATCATTTCATCTTCAAAAACACATTCATTTCTTTAAATGATTCACAATTGTAAAATAAAATAATTTAATTGAAAATAAACATGAAATATTGTAAATTAATATTAATAGAAATAAGGCATTATAAAACCATAAAAAACATTCAAGATATATAATTTAAAAAAAACATTATCCTCATACAGTTGTTGATGATGTAAAAAATTAATTCACATAGTAAATGAAAAAGGGATTACTAAAAAACAATGTGGTAAAAAAAATTGAGTAAAAACTATTTTAATCATATATATAATAATAATATGAAATTTATCAAAAAAAATTAGAATAAAAGGACATGGATGATAAATATGTCACTGGTAAATTATTACATATAAACAATCATAGATACAAATGAGATATAAAAATTATCCCTTACCCTTGGTATGCTATATTTTGACAATATACAAACCTCTTATATAATGATTTAATTTATTCATTGATTTATTATAGAATCATAGTAATTATTATGAAATCATATATGGTCATATTATCATATGTTTGTTGTTAACAATTAACTATTACTCGATATTCGAGAACTAACTCCTTCACGTACTTATGCATGTTTTTTCAAATAAGTTTTCGTTCATCATCATAGATCATATTTATATCATTCTAGAATGATATTAACATAATATATACAAAATATACTCATTAATTACATTTACATAATCATTATTTTATGGATTTAATGTATACTGAAACACATCACATCGTGGAGATTGTAGGTCGTACGTACTCACAGGAGACCATATCATTCACATAATTCTGAAATGTTGTGGATGTGGGTAGAATATAATTTTTCCCATATTGAATATCATGTTATAATAATCATATATAAATATTATTCACATTATTATGACCATCCGTGTATGGTGGTGGTGAAAAACATATTACAGCACTACATAGAGACGATAAGCCGTATGCACACACACATGGTGATTTATTTTTTCATAGGATGTATATAATGTGGAATATGTGCAACGTCCCGAACTGACTCATCCCTAAATCGGTGGTCGGACCGGTCGCCACATGAACTCAAGCGCATCTCCCTATACGCCAGAGGTTTCCGACTAGCAGCTAGGGTCTAAGGACAGTCGGTGGGGAGACTATACCATCATATTAGAGTACAACAACAATATATCATTGTAGATAACAAACAATAGTAGAACCAGTAACTCATAAATGACTAATAGATGAAGAAAAACAATGATCATTTTATAAAAGTGGCCAATGCCAAATTATACAGCAGATGCATGCATGACATTCAAATGATACAAAAGTAGAAAACAGTTAACAAAACAACATGGTTTACATTCCAATACAAAAATAAATAAATAATGACCTAAAGACCTAAGGGTGATCTCCTCGATCATCCAGAGCATCCACTCGGTCCTCTACTCCTATATTCCATGTAAATACAAACAGCATAGTCCTACAACCAAATAGAATCTACTCGGGTACCCAGTGCCATGGCGGCCCGAGTAGGGTGTGAGATATAAATCTCAGTAGGTCGGGAACACCTGTGTCTACCCCAAATCCATACATTTAATAAATAATTTAAAACCCATTAAGTCATGCATAAAATAAAGTATGCAGTACAAAGTAACTATATACTAATGTACCTTCTTCAGCACTCAGCTGGTGTTTAAACCTGCACTATTCATTTGTCATGCATACCCAACAATCATTACCTAATCATTTATTGTTTATCAATTATTCCAATCCTAATAAATTATGAAATTAATAAGATTCGGCCTACACCTGACATCTCCCATATAAGTCACTCACCTCGAATGTCTCTGAAGACCATCTATGTAATCATGTAAAGATCGAATCCATGCTTGTGTTGTGGCTTGGATAATGCATCATAAGTTATACAATTTAATCATTCATATGATGTGTCTAAGACCATCCACTAAAATAGAGATTCTCTCCTAGGTCCGTCCACTAATAGTGTTTCACCCAATTAATTAATAATTCTCAACCCATTCTCATAATCAAATCACAAATCATCATGTCACAACAGCCTTCATTAACTATTAACTCATTTAAAGCATGAACAATTGGACCCACAACCCAATGTTAATTTAATTGATGTAGAACATCATGTCTATCACCCTTGTGAGTATTTGAAGCATCAGTCCTTGTCTCACAACCCATTGGTATTTGGATCATCAGTCCCTACCCCATAAAAGAATATTTTCTCGCAAGCTGGGTGTTGAAAGCCATACCTAGCACACCGTGAGTATTTTGAGCATCTGTCCCTATCTCACAACCCATTTATCAATCAAATATATACATATATCATTGGTTTAGAACATCAAGTATAACACCCTATGAGTATTTTGAGCTTTAATCCCTATCTCACAACCCATTCATCAATCGCACTAATACATTTATCACTGGTGTAGAATACCAGGTCGAACACCATAAAAAAAACCTGTTAACAATTCACAAGCACACCATAATCATCTCACACAACATATCATATTTTCAAACAACTCCATCCAAGAAAACTTAAGGCATGGGAAACTATAACGCATCAAAAGTTACTCCTGGCCAACAATCGTAACAAACAATCAATACAGAATCTTAACTTAATGATTGCAAATTAATTAATTCAAACATTAATTAATTAAATCATATCACTTTAGCCAATCATCAATTAGTTAACCATTTACCATTTAACGTTTAATAATTAAACCATCCATTAATTATTACCGGTTTCCAATTTATCTCTCGAACATGTCAAATATTAAATATTCCCAATAATCAGTAAAGGCCACAAACTACTTCCAACTCATGACTTGATAAATAATTCTAAAATTAATTATCCTTTAAATCAACCTCCCCATTCTAATCATTTAACTGTTTAATCATATCACTTCAACCAAGTTATCCAAACATTCTTAAACTCTACAAAAGTTCAATTCTTCACTTATCTCATGTGGATGGAACTAATCAATAACATCAAAATTTTCATTCATTGTTATATCAAAATCAAGGAAATTAACATTCTAAATTTATTAAAATAATCTATAATTCTTAAATAATGTGTTAATGATTTGGGTCCCAACCTCAGGGTTTTGAAAAAAAGCACAACACAGAATAACCCTCAAGAGAAACAGGATGATTCTTCAAAAACCCACTTTAGATCACTTTTCCTAGCTATACCAAGACCAAAAATCACCAAACATGGAATCCACACACATAGATCTACCCATAAATGGCGTAGATCTATGATACCGTGAGAATATGAAGTGTAGATTTAAGTAGATCTAAGAAACTGAACAAGAAAGAAGAAGAACATCTACCTACCACAAGAATTCGGCTTTGATTCCCCAAATAGAAGCCTTCGTATCACCTCCAAAATGCTTGGGAGGGGTTATCCTACATTCAAGGAAGAGTATTCCTGAGTTATGGCCGCTTAGGAGGAAAACAAGAAATTTAAAGGAAAAAATGAGTGAGATCCCCAATTTAAGGATCTCATTTAAGTCCCCGCATGGTTACTTCGCACTGTTTGACAAACCGTGCGCTAACTGTGCATTTGATACTACCTTGGCCACCCATCTCGCACGGTTTGGCCACATGGTTAGACAAACAGTGTTCCACCCATGTAGAAGCTACAGTCTCCAAGACCATCTACATACGGTTTGGCCGCAAGTTTAGACAAACCATACACCGCCCATGCGACTTCCTCTTTAACTCAAAACTTCTGTCTATGTTGGAAAAACGACATATTTAGGTGTTCCGACACTCAGAATAAAATTCCGGATCTCAGTTTAAAAAGAACAACAAGTTAATAAATCGAAAAAGAAATTCAGAGACATTCATAAAATTTAACCCGGTTAAAAAACACAGGATCTTACATTATACCCTCCATAAAAACTTCTTGTCCCTGATAAGCCATCGAGAACCACTACTAAAACGACCAACCTACCAAGGTCATTTAATCTCGTTAGATGTGACGTGTTGCATTCCCAATTCAAAAAACACCTTTAACCCTTCTCAAAACTGGTGGATAAGCCTTTACAACTGGATCTAATGATTACTCTAAAGCATAAACATTGAAACCGATCTTTTATATTAGGTATTTGGAGGGACCTTGTCAATGTAAAAGGTTGAGCCACAATCAATCAATGGAATAGGTTTCACATGCTTCCCTCAAAAGATGTGGCATACCAAAAACCCCATTTCACCCTTTATCTGACAACGTGTCTTTAAAACTATTCCAAAACCATCTACAAGTATAACAATGTCATTACCCAACATCTGGTAAATTTTCCAAGACAAGTCATCGTTAGGATCTTATAAATACAACCGTTCCCCAACACGAATAAATAAGTATCCCAAAGAAACCACGCATCCCGCACACTCACCAGATATGAACTACTCCTCAAGCCCAACAACATTTAAATTGTAGTGTGGCGTAAGACCAACACTATCTTAGTGTCTCCATGATGAGGTCAAGATATGGGACATGCTCATCATGTCCAGAAGAGAGCACTAAGAGAAAATCAAGGTCATGAAAAAGATCTATCAATCCATTACCAGACAACTGTTTTCTAAAAGATTAGAATCACCTGCCAACACATTCATTATGTACAAGTGGCAATACCCACCTTAAGATTTCCCATGAAGTCTCAAGAAAAGATCATCCACTCACTAGCATGCATGATTAACAACAAGATCGGCGTGTCAAAACACCTGGGTCATTAGAAAACCATACCATGTATTGAAATGAAACTGATTTTTTAACACTCAGGTTAATCTACATGGAGTTGACTTGAGACCGTACTCAACAATACAAAAAGACTTATTACGGAGTCATATTGCCTCATACGACCATTTTCCTGGATGACGACATAACTAGTTATCCATTTCTAAAAAGAAAGGGTCAAACGACCCACAGAGAAGTCGACCATGACCGAGGCACGTCTAACCAGCAGAAAAAGAGCATTACTCGATGCTCAAGTCCACAACACGGTCAAGAAAAACATCACAACCCATTCAAACAAGGTGTCATAGGAAACTCGAAGTCCAACATGGGACAAAGACACCCAAAAACTCCAAAATAGTGGGGAAAGCAATAGCTCTAGCAAGACATTTATGTTCCAAGGGCGCTACTTACCGCATGTTAACCCCTTATGAAGAAAATGTGTCAACCCTAAACTGGGTAACTCAAAATATGTAATTAGGCTGAAAAGATGAACATAAGTCCATTGCTAATTATAAGAACACCTACGGAATGTGTTCATGCTTCCGTTCCAAGTCATATCAAGAGAAGTCTTAACTACCCTTAACATGAGGGTTTTAAATAGTGAACACCTCAATAGGTACCATTTTTAAGCCTCTATTATTTAATCACATTTAATCTTTAATCGAAAAACAATTTAATCAAAACAGCAAGGTACCATTTTCAAAACACCCGAAGGCAGAACATGCAAGATTTATAAAACTCCCTTTTTAAATCATTTACGTTAGTTAACAACCCATAATTTTTAGGATACATATCAAAATAAATTCCTTTTAATAAGATAATGTGACCTACGAGGATACCATTTTATCCAACCTGTGTTCTCTATAATGCAAACCAATATCAAACACACAGGTATTAAAATTCCAAACACCAAAACGGGTTATCTCATAAAAACACTCGTCAACTGACCTACTTGGGTCCAGTTTCATTTTGGAAGCTAGCCATTTGATTTCAGATCAACATTAAACAATTTTCACATTTAAGAGAACTTCACAAGGAATCAAGTCATCACATTTAATATGAGTATTCATTTACAAATTCATGAAGCGCCCATACACTCCATGAATTGAAAATTGGCTCTCATTAATTTATTCAATTTTCAAGTTAGAAATTAACATAATCAACCTGACGGTCCAAATTATATGGGTGGACACCTACCAATTGATAAGGCCCCATACACCTTATCGCTGGATTTTGGCTCCCATTTAACACAATCAACAATCATTTAACATTTTAACTTTAGCAGACCATTCACATATCAAAATATCTTTAACATGTTAGCATAAGCAGTAAGACAACAACATTATACAACATTAAAGCATGTCACAACAACAAAACATGATAATAACTAAGTAATTACGGTATATAATCACCCAATCATGTTAAATCTATCATTGTAATATTCTATCTAGAGAGGAATGCTAAAACAGATCAAACACGACATTGCACCCATGGAACACAATCCAAATTAGCAGGAATCCTATTAATGCAACTACATGGCATGTTATATGCATGAAATGTGAATCATTAAGTGGCTAAGATGATGCATGTATGAAACTTCTTTATCATATCATGCCAAGAAAATTATTCATTTCAAAATTCCCAAAATCCATAAACAGCGGAAAATACATCATTCACTCAAGGTGAAATAATGTCAAATGTAACCTCTAATAATACAAACATCAATTCCCATCCCGGACCACATGGTCATTACCCGTACATGAGGTGATCAATCCCATGTACGGATATTAACACATGTACCGACACATTCCTAATCTCCTGTCTACCAACCAAAAAACAGTAAGACAATGGAAAGGAAAGAAACCTAAAACTGCCTCCGATACCACTTTGTAACGTACCAACCCGACTCACCAATAAACCGATGGCCGGACCGGTCACCATAGTACCTCAAGCGCGTCTCCCCATACACAAGAGGTTGCTGACTAACAGTGAGGTTCTAAGGATAGTCATTTGGGAGACTATACCATCTTATCAGAGTTTCACAGTGGTATATCAGTGTAGATAACAAACTATAGCGGAAGAACTAACTCATAAATGACAAACAGTGGAAGACAATCAAATCTCATTTTATAAAAGTGACCAACACAAAATTATACAGCAGATGCATGCATGACATGATAATGAATCAAAAGTAGAAAAGAGTGAAAAAAAATAGCATGCTTTACATTCCAATATAGAAGTAAATAAATAAGGACCCATAGCCCCAAGGGTGATCTCCTCGAGCATCCAGAGCATCTATTCGGTCCTCTGCTCCTATCTCCCAAGTAAATTCTAACAGCATAGTCCTGCAACCAAATAGAATCTACTCAGGTACCCAGTGCAATGGTGGCCCGAGTAGGGTGTGATATATAAATATCAGTAGGCTAGGACCACCGGTGTCTACCCCAAATCTAGACATTTAATAAATAATTTAAAACACATAAAGGCATGCCTAAAAAAAGTATGTAGTTCAATTTTACTATATACTCAATTACCTGCTTCAGCACTCAGCTAATTTCTGAACATGAACTATTCATTTGTCACGCATAATCAAAAATCATTACATAATCATTTATCATTTATCAATTATACCAATATTAATAAATTATGAATGTCTTGAGATTCGGCCTATGACCAAAATATTACGTATAAGTCACTCAACATGGATGAATCTAAAGACCATCTACACAATCAAGTAATGACTAAATCCTAACTTCTTCTTTGTCTTAGATAACGCGTCATAAGTTATACAATTTAATCTTTTATATTTTATGTCAATTCTCTTCCACTAAAATAGTGATTCGCTCCTTGGTCCGTCCACTAATAAGAGTTCACCCAACTCATTAATAAGTCTAATACATTTTTCAGAATTAAATCACAAATCATCATGTCAGAATATCCTTCATTAACCATTAACTCATTTCAAGCATGAACAATTGGACCCATAGTCCAATGTTAATATAATGGATATAGAACATCATGTCTATCACCCTCGTTAGTATTTGGAGCACCAGTATTTGTCTCACAACCCATGGGTATTTGGAGCATTAGTCCCTGTACAATAAAAGAATATTTGATTGCAATCTGGGTGTATAAATCCATGTCAAGCACTCCGTGAGTATTTGGAGCATCAATACTTGTCTCACAACCCATTTATCAATCATACATATACATCTATCATTGGTGTAGAACATCATGTATAACACCCTATGAGTATTTAGAGCATCAGTCCCGGTCTCACAACCCATTCATCAATCACACATATACATTTATCATTGGTGTAGAATACCAGGTCTAACACCATAAAACTAACTTGTTAATTAATTCCATAACAAATTAACAACACAAAACACTCTTCAGATAAGTCAACACTAAGTTAACCAAATTCATTAACAAGTCTGAACTCGTCCATTCAGACAATGGTTCATCTAGGAATTTAACAATTAATAATACCACCATAATCATCTCACACAACATATCATATATTGAAACAACTCCATCCAAGACAAATTAAGGCATGGAAAACTATAACGCATCAAAAGGTACTCCTGGACAATAATCTTAACAAACAATAAATATACAATCTTGACATAATGTTTGCAAACTAATTAAGTCAAGAATTAATTAATTACATAACATCCCTTTAACAAATCATCAATTAGATAACCATTTACAATTTAAAACATATTGATTAATCCATCCATTAATTATTACCAGTTTCCAAATTATCTCCCGAACATGTCAAATATTCAATATTCCCAATAATCAGTAAAGGCCACAAACTCATTCCAACTCATGACATGATAATTATTTCTAAAATTAATTATCCTTATACTCAACCTCCCCATTCCAATCATTTAAATGTTTAATCATATCACTTTAACCAAGTTATCCAAACATGCACAAACTCTACACATGTTCAAGTCCTCACCTATCTCATGTGGGAAGAACTAATCAATAACATCAAAAGTGTCATTCATCAACATTTCAAAATCAAGGAAATTCACATTCTCAATTTATTAAAATAATCTATAATTCGTAAATAATGTTTTAAAGATTTGGGACCCTACCTCAGGGTTTTTATGAAAAGCACAATGAAAGAAGAACCCTCAAGAGAAACGAGATGATTCTTCAAGAACCCACCGTAGATCACTTCTCCTATAAAGACCAAGACCAAAACTCATCAGTCATGGAATCCACACACTTAGATCTACCCATAATGGGTGTAGATCTATGAAATTGTGAGAATAGGAGGTGTAGATCTATGTACATCTTAGAAAATGAACAAGAACGAAGAAGATTATCTACCTACCTCCATCATTCGGCTTTGATTTTCCATGTGAAGCCTTCAGATCGCCTCCAAAATTCTTGGGAGAGGTTCTCCTACCTTCAAGGAAGAGTAATCCCAAGTTATGGCCGCCTAGGAAGATAAACGAGCCATCTAATGGAAAAAAGGAGCGAGATCCACAATTTAAGGATCACATTTAAGTGCCTGTACGGTTAGTTTGCACTGTTTGAAAAACTGTGCACTAACCCTGAATTAGATACTGCCTCGGCCACCCTGCTCGCATGGTTTTGATGCACAATTAGACAAACTGTTCGATGCCCGTGTGGAAGCTACTTCGTCTAAGACCATCTACGTTCGGTTTGGCAGCACGGTTAGACAAACCATGGTCCACCCGTGCGACTTCATATTTACCTCAAAACTTCTATCTATGTTCAAAAAACGATATATTTAAGTGTTCCAACACTCAGATTAAAATTCTGGAGATTGGTTTAAAAAGAAAAAATCGTTTGTAAACCAAAAAACAAATTCAGAAACATTCATAAAATTTAACCCGGCTCAAAAACAAGGGATATTACAATATGGTCGTTTCATAATTATAATTATATATCATTATATGAGTGATAGTGATTATATTACATAATAATGAAACAACTAATGATAATTTTATATAAGAAGAAATAATTTTGAATTAATCGGTAGAGGTGATTACCTGTTCTTCGACGTGCTTCCTCAACACCCCCACATAGAACACAATAGATGTTATGGAAAGATAACCATAATCTCTTGAATGTTAATAGGGAATATTATAATGGAACTATTCAATGGATGGATTTACCTGATGGATCAATATGAAGTGAAGCAATGAGGGATGAGGTTCCCTTTTACAAAAGTGTTTTGAGGGGAAATTATGGAATGTCTTGAAATATTAATTTATTATAAAATTAGGTTCGATTTATAATGGTCCAAATATCATTATTTTCAAATATAAGATGATTTTGGTTTGTATCCCCATCATCGAATTAAAATCAAACTTATTTTGAATATTTTTTAACCCCGATCTCTTTTGATTAACACATATTTTACACTTTGTAATATTACCATGATAATTTATTATTTTCTATTTGTGGGTGAATTTAATTCCCATAACATGTTGAAAGACAAAAAAATCGTCCATTTATGAAATATTTGGACTCATCCTATCCATTTGGTAGATAATTATAATTTTAGTAATTTTATAACATTTAATAAAATATTTTATATTTTAAAATACCAATTGTGTTAGTTTTGATTCCATTTTATTCGTTGAAATTATAAAAATATCATAATAGAAAGATAAGTTAGAACCTAATTCTCTAAATATTAAAAAAAATGTCACAATCATCTATAAAAATAATGGATTCCATAAATTCTATTAAATTATATTTATTTTAGTATTTATAATATCATTTACTTGATATTTTTCTGAAAAAAATAATTATTATGCCACTATTGTGTCAATATTTATGGTAATTATTTATCCACTAAATATTATAAATATATTCAACTATTGTACGTAATTGAATTTTATTTCTAAATAATATTTATTTCTATAGTTACATAATCTTTATCATAACATTTAGATTATTATATTTACAAGAGATAAGAGGGTGACATGTTGTCACATTCTATTGTTGTAATAATAGTTACATCATTTTTGTCGAAAAGGTATATTAAATGAATCAATTACAACCCTTAGGAGATTTGGTCGAAATTTATTCATCCAAATGGATTTTGGTAGGTTTTAGGTAAATTTTATTATTCTTATCATATTTTTTTACATTATTTTTAAATATTTACATCTAACCGTGGTAAATATATATTACCAAAGTCACTATTCATAATAAAAAAATATAAAAGTAACATATTAACATAATTTGAAACCATTAATTCTTAATATATAATAAATTTTTAATAATTCGAAACACATAATTTGAATAAATTAATTTAAAATAATCTCTCATTATCATAATGATAGAGAAGGATATTTTAAGTACAATCCATCAAAATATTAATGTGTGTTTTTTAGGTAATTTCAACGTGAAATTACATCCAATAAAAAAATTAGATTAATTGAAAAAAAATTATTATTATACATTATAAAAAATTAAAAGGATAACATTTCTTTATAAATTAATATAATGAAAAAGGGTTTTTAAATTAAAATGAAATATTTTTCATTATTCATTAAAAATTGATTATTATTAAAATGTTACTAAAAATTAATTAAAATGTAAATTTTGATGTCCCTATTCCAAAGAATATGTTTGTTTTTTGAAAAACTACTTATAAAAGGGTATAAACAAGATTTAAATTTTTTCCCATCAAAAGGAACTAAAAAAATCATTTTTTCCAAATAACTCATTTTATCCGTAATGTTTAATTTTTTCTTATATCATTTATTGAAATCCTATAAGAAAAATTTTTAAAAATAAATTTAATAAATTTAATATGTATTTCATTAATATGATACATATTGTGTGATTTCATTATTTATAGACTCACGTATTTTCATTTAATTTTTTTAGAAGGAAGTTAATGCTATTCATACATGCTCTTATGAAGACTAGGTTATAGTAGTTTTTTATCACTTATAATTGGTCATTATTGAATTTAATTATATCAAAATTAAATTAAATTTTGTGTAACACAAGCCATGAATAGTGTTCCATATACTGTATACCAATATGGTGTTGCGTATAGAGCACACTAATCTTAGTTTAGCATACACCACAAGACATCAATGAAATTAAAATGTTTTTTCTCATTAAATTATTGTGTATTACATTATACCCACCTAAAAATTAATTTCACCCTCTAAATTTGTTGGGGTTATAAAATAATTAAATCTTGAATGTTTGATTCATTGAAATCCACATTGTAGAAAGGAACATCAAAACATCATTTTTAAAAGGAAACATAGAAACATAATGTTTACCCAAAGTCTCTCCCCCCTGGGATTACATGTATATTGACATATGTGGGAAGAAAAAAAATTGATATTGATGAAAAAAATATAACCAAAAATTTATGATTGATATTGATAGAGAACAGAGTTAGGGGAAAGTTTATAAATAGAAAGTGATAAATCTGGATCGATTTAAGAGACCATCTGATTAATCAGATAAAAAGGAACTAGAATAACATTTTTTCATTCAAGATCATATTTCTAAAGTTGTATAACATTATAAGAAATACTTTCTTGTCTTTGGTTTATGCTCATCACTGTTGAGGCAATGAAAAATTCGCCCATCAACTTTTATTCAATGAAGTGATGTTTAATTCGACATTCCTGATGTGCTAGAAGATCAAGTGATCTATAAAGAGAATGATAGATAATTCCATATATCTTATTTGAAAAAGGTTAGAACATGTTATCAGACATGTATTAATCTATATATACTGAGATAATACATTATTCAAACAAATAACATCTTATGTTTAACTTAATCATTCCCAATAAAATGATTGCCTTTCAATCATTCTAAAAGATTAAAATAAAAAAATATATATAAAGGATCAACAACTCGGATTCACATTTATCCCCCATATATCATAACATATATCTAGTTGGACACATTCCAAAAAATTTCAAACCATAATCATGAATTCTCATGAGTCATGATAACAACCTGAATTATAAGATATATTAATTGAAAAATGCATTTTTCTTTATTCCCAAACATATTGGATATATTCTATAATTAAAAAAGTGGTATAATTCATCCATGAACCCATAAACCTCTTTTCAACAACTACATAATTAGTTCCAAAGAAAATTGAAACATCTAATTTACTTATTCATATACAACATATCATATCAAACTGTAATTATCACAATATTTGGGACATATCAATTGTTATCTTTCTGTTAATCTTGTGTTATCCAAGCATATCACCTTACCCATAATTCTAAATTTTGGATCCTTATAACTATTCATAATATCTATTCATATCTTTAATGAAAAACATAAAATGAAAAAACTTATTTATTTTTTGATTCAGATAACATAGAATTTCAATTATGAAACATATAAAACTCAATCATCCAAATTCATACTTATAAAATTTTGTAGGATCGATCATCATCATATTTCCAAAAATATGAATCACATATTAAGGATTCAAACATCATTCCTCTTTGGTTTATTGGAAACAAGATTGGATGAACAACACAGACCTTTCACATATTGTTTACAATCTCTTTATCATCAAAAATATGACAAATGCGTGCACCACTGTCATGCATATCTCCACGATATTCCCACTTAGGAAATCTATCTTCATAAATCACATAATATCGACATCAAAAACATTAAATGGGTAAATATGTTACATTGAGTTCTTTTTGATAACTATGAACAGAAACCAAAGTGTGATAAATACACATCAAAGATTAAAAAAATCATAATTAAGGTAGATTACATAAAATTTTCAATCTAAGATATCATTGGTTTTACCCTAGGAAAATCATTTTAATCAAAAAACCACTTTTATTTTATAATGTACTTATAATTATCCTTAGTACATCACTATAAAACTCAGAAATATCTCTAGGGATATAACTAGTCTTTTCACATCCTAGTTTGTAAAGGTTCACAAAAACTTCTCTCTTATTCCAACTGTAAAGATAAAATCTCAACGTAAATGGAAATTAAATAAATTTTGTGGAATACATAAGCATTATACAAATATATTCCCAATGAATATATTAGGTTAGTGCCTTTGTAAATTGTTAATCACAAAGAACTAGTTTATAAAACCTCTATATCATCTTCGACATTATCCCTCGTAACTATAACAGATTTTTGACACAACATACCTAATAATCATCTTCAAATCCTGGGGAAATGATACATAAAATGGGTGTGATCATATTCTCAGTATGGATAAAAAAAGTAGATATGTAAACACAAACATGATCATAAAGGTTACAGGAACATGGTCATGACATTAGAAGATCATGCCTATTATATCAATGGGAAAACATGAATCATATGGAGAATCCAAGACAATAATACATAAGATCATAATTTTAACACAATACATGAAATTGTGGAATATAAGTAAACTAATAAATTTGTTAACATGTATAAATAGTAACAATTTCACTCATTAAATGAAGGACATAAAACTAGACACCTTCATTGACATATGGACAAGAAAACTAGGTCCACTCATAAAATTATTGACATGAAAACCAAGTCCACACAATGAATTGGGAAGAAGAAATCAGGTTCAATCATAACGTATATACCTCATGAGTTTTTCATATTTACCTAATAAACTATATAGAGATAAATGGCTTACCCAACTTATAATGAAATCATTTTTACATGACCTAGAAAAATATAAGTCATAGAATAACCCATGTAATTAATCTGGGTTTCTTAAACATCATTCAATCATAACATAATCCCAGAATAATAAATGGATTTCATTAATATCATAAAGATAATCATACAATAGAATAATATGTATTATACATATCCATATTTACAAAAAAAGTTATCTTATATGGAAAATAATATTGATAAAACACTTGCTATTAATTCTTGTGGATAATAACTTTTTTTCATGAAAAAATTATTTTGTAAAAATGTCCTGCAATTTTAAAAGAGATTATTTTAATTGAAAATAAAATTTAAATCTTGAAAATGTATCTTCATGGAAATAATTCATTATGAAAGATTAAAAATCGGTTCCTGTCGTATGACATAAAAATATTTTTATCATACTTTTTCCAGATAAGTCAAAAAGTACCTCATATTGTAAGTGAAATAATGATTCCTTTAAATACATTTCTAAATAGTAAAAAATTGGTAAAAAAATAATTAATTAAAAAAAGATAAATAGTAATCATTTTATGAATGAAATTTTAGAAAACATTGACATGGATTATAATTATACCCCCAGTAAATACATACTTATAAATAATCGCAGATAAAAATAAGATTCAAACATTGCCCCTTACCATAGGTCTGTTATCCACTATATGTATTAAAACATCATTTATAACGACTTAAATTATGATAATTAATTATTCCATAATAATAGTAATTTTTATGATATCATCTATGATGATATTATCATCTGTTTTTTATTAAAATTTCATTTTTACTTGTTATTCGGGTATTAACTGCTTTATGTTTGTATGCTTGTTTTGTCATGTAAGTTATGTTTCCACTTATTAGGACATAGTTATATCACACCAAAATGATATTAACATTTTATATACCTTATTTATTCATTAATTTTATTTATATAATCATGTTATAATATATATTACATACAATGAATCAAATCCCATCATGGAGGATATAGGCCGTACGTACGCACGAGCGATGATATCATTCCTATAATTGTAAAATCTTATGGAAGTGATGTTGGGAACACATTGAGTATATGGGTGTATTTTTTGTCAATAGTCATCAATGACGTTCTAAATGAATATGGAGATGAAGAAGAAATCCAATGTTATTGATAGACATTCAATTTTTCATGAGGGATCTTGTGTAGATTTAATGATTTAAGAATGATCATTCAAAGATGAGAAGATGATTCCAGTAATATTCAGTGTTTATTGGAAAGAATGATAATTATAGAAGATATTAATGTTGTTAAGTTTTATTTATTTACCTGGAGAATCTGACGCTGCTGGAACTGATCATTCGAAGAGAATATATCATGGTGGAAGGAGTTCGTGATGAAATTTGTTGACTGTTGAAGAAGAAATATGAATGTGAATTAGGAAGGGTGTTGTTTCCAAATAATATATTTAAGGTGGTTTCGTTTCCTTTTAAATAAAAAAATTATGGACCTCTAAATCTTATTTTTTGGCAATGGAAGTATATTTTCATTGGAGTGAACAAGATGTGGAACGACGAAGGAAATCTGGAAACGAAGAAAAATGAAAACCTCATAACATAGACTACGTAACATGTTTTTTGAATGGTTCATGGACATATACCTGGAAGCGGAAAAGTTATGCAGAGAGGTGCACAGAACCAGACATGGTTTGCAGTGATGCTATGTGGTGACGGTGAGTGGTAATTGGGAAAGGTACGCGGAACACTTCACAGAGCACGTCACAGTACCAAAAAATGGTTCGTTTTTTAGGAGTTTTGGTACATGTAATGTCTTATAACTGGTGTAAGAGATGTAGTACATACACCGTTAGAAACATGGTACATGGTGAAGGTTTGTAGTTTTTCGGAAGGTTGCAGTACACAGTGGAGGATTACCATATGCAGATGGAGTTTAGAATTCAGTGAATATTTCACCACATTTAAAATTTGTGTAAAAATGATTAGCTAAATTTCTAGAGTAATTTTTTTATATAATGAGTTATAATATCATCATTAAAGGTATATAATTAGATTATAAAATAACATCTTCATGGAAGATCTCGGCTATGTCTGAATGTGGTACGCATGAGAGATTCGGCGTTGGATGAAGTGGTATGAAAAAAATAGAACAGTTCGAGAAAATTATAAGGAGTGGTCTATGGAATAGATTTTTCATAAGAACAAATGGTATGAAGGAGATGAAATAAATTTCCGAATATAAATAAGAAGTCCACAGAATTAAGAAACAATATTCCAAGGTGGTATGTAGAGGTTGTACACAAAGGCGGTAAGAGAAGGTGGTACACAAAGGTGGTGTGTGAAGGTTAAATGTGAAAGAGGTACGTAGAGGAGGTATGAAGAGGCCATATGTAGAGGAATTATGCAGAGGAAGTGTGAGGAAAAGGGATAGTGCGCCGAACATGCATCATGTGTGGATCAGGCGTGGTGTGCGGAACAAGCACATTGCGTAGTGTAGGTATACTGTGTGGAGTAGGCGTGATGAGCGGAGGAGGTGCAATACACGGAGTAGGTGGAATAAACTGTGAAGAGGGGGTACACAGAGAAGAGGTTTTACATTGAGCATAGAAGGTACATATAGCTTTCATGGTACACCAAGAAGGGTCGAAATGAGGAACATGCACGGTATAAAGACCCAGTGCGGTATGCAGTGTATGCATTATCTGTAGATCAGAGACAGTCTGCAAAATCAGGGATAGTTCATGTGAAAGAAGACATCATAATGGTAGTTTATTATTCATTAATATAAAAAGGGATGAATATCTATATCATTTAGTAATTTAACTAATGGAGAAAATAAAAAATAATAAAGCATCCATTCGGGACAGCGATGCAAGAAGTGTCTCGTGCTGAATAGAGAAAGGAATTTTCATGTCGATATGTTGAAGCGACAATTATTTCAATAAACTGAGTGACACATATCCCTTGTAAGTGATCCAAGAGAGTCAAAAGAAGTGATCTGAGGGATTTAGTGGTATATCCATTAACCTTTTTAATTTCATTGTGCTTGGGATATAGTGATTGTGCCTGATCCTTTGTAATCCACAACTAGTGAAGATTAGTGGAATTTGGTACAACTAGTAACCTATCGACATATCCTTCTTGGACATATACCCTTAGCGGTGAACCAAGTAAAATTGTGGTGTTTTCACATGACATTTTAATGTTATAATTATTTAACATATAAATCAAACATTGTTAAATGTGTTCCTTCTAACGTGGTAAAAAGATCGAGTAATAAAGAGAAAACATTGAAAACATGATTAACCCCCCCCCCCTCAAAGGGTCGTATAGGGGCTGTTAATTATTATCAAAGACATGTTTACATATGTTGGATATCCATTATTAATTCTATTCAGATGAGGATTTGAGTTTCGTTCCTATAGTCAAGAATGATGTGCATTCTTGATGAAGATTTAGTCATTTTTTAGCACATGTCTACATCCATCAAGAACATGACAAATAAGGAAATGAAAGAGAGTACGTATTTGAAGAAGTTCGTCATGTACAACGAATATGCATTATTTATTTCTATATTCCCTTCCAATAATGAATGAATATCTGTATTGTAATGGAAAGAGCACGTGGTATGGGATTCTATAATAAGAATAAAATACAATTCTATGTCAAGTGATTAAGAGAAATTCATATCCTATCTCCATGATATTACAGAATATACATTTGTCTGTATTTTTTGAAAATTTAATTGTATGCATTATTAAATCACCAATTTATTAAATGAGGAAGATTATATGGAGGAAGTCTTGGTAATGAAAACTTCAAAATTTTTTAATAACTTCTTATATATTGAATCCTTTAAAGAAACAAGAAGGAATCATGAAATAAATACATCAAATTGGGTCAAAGAATTTGAATAGGTAGAGAGAGTAAGAAAAGATCATTAATAAAATGTCCATTTCCTTGAAGGGAAACCAAAAAATTGAACTGATATCAAGGGTCTTCAATTAGACGAGATATCCAAGAAGATCATGGAACATGACACTTTGATTCAGAATAAAATAATGGTGCTTGAGGAAAAATAAATTAGAATGATGAAGGCATATGAAGAGAATTTGATAATGATTGAATATCAGATGGTCAATCTCAATAAGAAATGTCTAGAATTGGATGAAAATTCTACCAATATTAAGAAGACACATATTGAGACTTCACAAAAGAAAGAAACTATTGCTCCTGGAACGCAATTCTCATTTGAGGAATATAAAACTAAAATACATCCAAAATGTGACAAGAGGTTTATGAGAACTCTTGATCATCATTATCAAGAAACAGTTTCTATTTATACTCAATCCTCACTAGGAGTTTCTACTGTCAAAAGAGATCCATATTGCGAAATTAATATTGTGAATTCAGTCACTGATCTATCACAAGATTCTGAAAAAGATATGTAACCGTCCATAAAATCATTTACTATTTTTTCTAAATATGTTTCTACAAAAAGTGTACTTTTGAAGAAAAATTCATAACATGTATGGATGAGGAATGTTGTTGAGATGAATCTAACCACCCTGGATAGGGTGTATACATAGAAAAATATGGCGGATGGTTCCCCAAATAGAGAACAACACATTATGAATAAGGCCCAACAACCTTATACAAATGATATTATGAAGACAAGATTTGGGGGTCAATGTTGGAGCTACAATAGATTTGGGAACTATGCACTAGACTATCTGTATAATCCCTTAAATTGAAGGTCATAGATAAATCCTATATAAACGGAATGAAATCCAGAGAAGAAGAAGAAACATACGCAGGTACAAAAGAGAATATTTACCAAAAATAAATTTCAAATTCATGATAACATCTGTGATGTTAGAAACAGTCGTTCTAATATGGTTGGTACTTTCCCATATTAGAATGCACTCAATGTTGATAAGAAAATAACACCTCTGATTCTGACTAGGAATGAAGTTCCTACATTGGGAAGATATGAAAAAAAAATTGTGAGCACATTTTTCCCCAATAAGATCTCAATTAGGGAAGTTGAGAAGTCTTAGGATTTATGATCTAGAAGATAAAGTTTAATTCATCTAGAAGAGAATCTATGAGGGATGGCACTTAAATGAAGCCATGTGGATGTTACAATGTAGCTTCAATATTTCCACATGACATGTTTGTCATCTGGCCCGATGATTTGAAAATAAAAAGGAATATTGAAAATGTAAAAGACCATGTCTTGTGATAAATGAGAAGGAAAAATTTCACCCGATGATGATAATGTGCATGAGAAATTGTAAACCAAAAGAAAAAAAAGTGTTAATGAAGTTCTATGTGAGAGATGTATGAAATATTTTCACATAGAAAAAGGTTGTTTGACATTAATACCAGTGGAAGAATCAATGAAAAAAGGAGTATGGATGTATCATTCATGATGTATTTTAATAAGAAAAACTCTCTATGTAATGTAGATGATAATGCGATGTGGCCAATCACACATAAACATGGATCAGAAAATATAATCATATGTGCAAGCATGAAGACTAGAGAAAATACATCATCTTGGTTGAGAAAACCATCTCAGCCTTCCTGCTCACATTGATGAATCTTGGAGGAAAAACATTGTCCCATTAACCATTGTGTATTGTATTCATGATAATAATACACTTAATATAAGGTTCATCATGCTCTCAGAGAGATAACCTGAGATGTGGAGAATATTTTCAACTCTTAATAGATAAATTAAATAAGTTCCCATACATGGATGATTATTTAATTGATATTCGAATATTATTATGAGGAAGGATCACCATTTGATGATGTTTATGAGGAGTGTTTCCTTTAGGGGGAAACAAATGAAGAAGCTACCAGAATTGGTATCTCAATTAGTATCAACATCAAATAGTATTAAATTCAATTACTAGGGAAATTTCTTCAAGAACATTTCATTGGTAAATGAGTTTCTGGTTAATTACTCCCCATCACATTTAATTTCTTCATCCTAGAATGAAAGTGGAAAACCCTTAAATATAATGTAGATGATTCCTCATCTCATGAGGTATCATGATTATTTAATAATGGAAATCCTTGTTGTCTAAATCAAATCCTCTTGTTTTCTACACTGATCATTGTTGAAGTAGGAAAATCATAAAATGATCGATGTAACATTTATTATGAAAGGACTAATACAATCTTCCCATGAACATTATATTTCATGTCAATAAGGGGGAGAGAAAGTGAAACTAATGTTCAAAAAGTGAGAGATAATGACCGAGAAAAAAGGAGATATAAGATTCTCATTTTGATATTAACACATTGACACATTCATTTGAGGGTAATTTATGGTATTGACAACAAAATTAAAATGGGGAGAAGGTTTGGACCACTTTGTGTATAAGGTTGTATTTGATTTCAACAGTTGACAATGAAGATCAAAATGGATAAGGAGAAGATGATGAAATCCAAAGTTATTGAGAGACATGTATTATTCTATGAGGGGTCATGAAGATATTTTAAGATTTAATAAATATCATACAATGATCATAATATGATGCCAGTAATATTCAGTGTTGATTGGAAAAACTAATGTTTCTAGAATATAGGGATGTTGTTATGATGCAGTGCTTTCCCTAGAGAATTGGACGATGCGGTAATTGATCATTCAAGGAATATATGTCATAGTGGAAGGAGTTTGTGATGAAAGCTACTAACTGTAAAAGATGAAAGATTACAATGTATTACCATGGGTGTTCTTTCAGAAGAAGATATTTATGATGGTGTTGTTTCCCATTGCTTCCCAAATTCCTAGACCTCAAAATCCAGATTTTGTTTTTGAAAATCGAAGGATTTCATCATAGTATTGAATGTGATATGTAACAGTGAAGGAAATTCGAAAAGGAATAAAACAATGTACCTTAGATCATAGACCACATACCATGTTTTTGAAATTGTTCGTGTCCACCTACATGGTAGTGAAAACGTTATGCGGAGCGGTGCACTAAACTAAAAATTGTTTCCAATGATGGTATGTGGTGAAGGCATGTGGTATGTGGGAATGATATGCGGACTAGTTTGGCGAACTAATCGTGGTACCGAAAATGGTTCATCGTGGACGGTTTTGTGGTATGTGTAATGGCTCGTCATTGGTGGGGGAGATGCAGTACGTGGACCGGTAGACACAAGGTACGCTGTGAAGGTTCATAGTTTTCCAGAGGGTTGGTGTATATGGTGGAGTATTACCATACGTGAATGGAGTTCATTATGCGGTGAATATTGTCCCACATTGAAAATTTTGGTAAACATATTAGAAAACATTCCAGAGTTATTTTCCTATATATGGAGTTCTAATCCCATCATTAAGGGAGTGCGAATTTGATATGATAACATCATCACTGTGGAAGATATCAGCTATGTCTGAAAGTTGTACGCATGAGAGGTTCTTTGTAGGAATAAGTGGAATGAGAATGATAAAAATTTTCCTGAAAATTAGAAGGATTAGTCCATGGAATAGATTATTTATATGAAAAAATGATATGTAGGGGATGACGTAATTTGCAGAACTAGACGAAGATGTTCACAAAAAAATAAATGGTATTCCAAGGTGGTATGTAGAGGTGGTACATGACGACAGTATGTGAAGGTAGTATGTGAATGTGGTATGTGAAGGTGGTATACACAGGCTATAGGAAGAGGTAGTACGTATAGGCCATACACATAGGTAGTACATATATGAAGTGAGACGAGCAATAATGGTGTGAGAAGAAGTCGTAGTGCATGTATTAGACACGGTGTGAGGAGTATGGGTGATCAGCGCTGCAAAGAAGGTATGTATTGCAGGAATAGTACACTAAGAAGAGGTGGATCCCAGTGCAGAGGTGGTATATAGATTATAGGACGTATGTAGAGCAGGCGCGGTACATTGATGGGGAAGTACATGGAACATGCATGTTATGCAGATCATGTGTGGTATGCAAAGCAAGCATGGCACACAGATCATAGATAGTGCACAAAATCAGGGAAATTTCTTGGAAATGAAATCATCATAAAGGGGGGTTTTGATTCTAGTGAATAAGAATGGATGAATTTCTAGTGCAATCATTAATTTCCCTAATGGAGATAATTGAATATAAAAGTTCATAAATTCAGGATTTCGATGCAAGAAGTGTCACAGGGTGAATAGATACAAAGACATTTCATTCAGATCATTGGAGTGACATTCGTGTTGATAAACTATGTGAGACCTCTATTGAGGAAGTGATCTCAGGGGAGTCAACAGAAGTTATCCTTGGGAAGTTGGGGGATATCCCAAAACCATTGTAAATGATGTTTTCTTTTAATAGAGTTTCTTTTTCCAAACCATTGATATCCAAAAAAAGTAATTTTTATTGCAATTTGGTGCACCGAGAAACATATCGACCTATTCTCCTTGGATGTATCCCATAGTGGTGAACTAAGTAAAATTGTGGTGTTTTTCTTCTCCATGTGAATGTATTTAATACCGCACATATCCATCATATATGGTTAAATTTTTTCCTACAAAAGTTGGAACATGATCCAGTATTTCATTCCTAATGTCAACAATGAAGTGATTTCATGATGAATATTACGTCATTTTTGAGAGGATGTCTACATACCTCAAGACAATGACAAACATGAAAAAGAAGGACAATAATCAATTGAAGAATTACATCATGTCCAAAGAAGATACAGTGTCTGGTTCCCCATGCCCTCCCAATAATGAAGGAATATTAGTCTTGGAAAGAATAAATATGTTTGATTAGGATTCTACTATAGGAAATGATGACACTTCTATCTCAAGTTATTATGAGAAATAAAGTACCTATAGGAATGATATTATTGAAGATAGTGTTTTTGGTGGTTGTTTAATATTCAATGTATGCAAGAGGAGATCACCAGCCTATGAAATGAAGTAGATTGTATGGAGGAAGTCTTGGAAATGAATATTTTAGAATGTTATATGCTCTTTAAAAATATTGAATAATTTTATGAAACAACCAGGAAACATAAAATAAATACATCAAAATGGTTCAAATATGTTGAAGAGGACGAGATAGTCAGAAAGGATCTTAATATAATGAACCATGTGCATGAAGGGAAAATACAAAAATTCACGAATATAAATGGTATATAATTGGAAGGGATATCCAAATAATATCAATGAACATGACTCTTTGATTCTGAAAAATTTGTTGTCGTATAAGGAAGAATTTGTTACAATGGAGAAGTATTGTGAAGAGATGATTACAATAATTTAATATCAGAAGGTATTTATCAATAGAAAATGTCTAGAATTGGAAGCTCAATTGAAAAATCTTGAGAGTACACATATTGAGGCTTCAAAAAAAATACAACCATTCCTATTGGTAAAAAATGACCACTGGAGGATTATAGAGCTGAAATACCTCCAACATGTGACATGAATATTTTGAAAACTCTTGATCATCCATCTGAAGAAATGGTTTAAATTTCTACTCAATGCTCACTGGGAGAATATACTATCAAAATACCTCCAAAATGTGTAATAAGATCTTAACATCACTCACTGGTCAATCAAAAGTAGCTGAAAATGTGATGGTATCATCAATACCATCTTTAACAATTGTTTCTAAATATTTTTCTACAATACGTTCTAGAGGGAAGAATTTTTTTTAACAATTTGGGATGAGGAAAGGTGAGGAGAAGAAACATAACTATGTGATTAGGGTGGTTAGGATTAAAATGATGGAATATGGTTCCTAAATAGAGCACAACACATAAATAAGATAATCCCACAACCATATAGAGATGATATAAAGAATACAAGATTTTACGGTAAATCTTGGTACTGCAACATATTTGGGTATTGTTCTCTGGATTGTTGGTATAATCCATTAAATTAAAAAGCACAGAGAAATCCTATATCAAATGGAAGAAAGCTAGAGGACAATAAGGAACATACGCAGGTCCAAAAGCATCTAGTTTTTACCAACAATGTTGGAATTCTTGGTAACATCTTTGATGTATGCCATGGAAGTGGCCACAAGGCAGGTACATGCCCATATCAACATGCACTCACTATTTATAATCAATGAAGACCTCTAATGCTAGTTATGTATGAAGCTACTACCATGGGGAGAAATTAGGAGGATATTTTGAAAACACGTTTACCCAAGAATATCTCAAGTGGGAATGTAGAGAATACCATGGATTTTTGATTTGTGAAAAATAGTGTAAATTCATCCAAAATAGCATCTTAGAGTGATTAAACTTCTATGAACCCATGTGGTAGTTTGAAACATGCTACAACAGTTCCAAATGACATGTTGGTCCCTAGAAAGACAATTTCAAAATAATAAGGAATCATGAATATGATAAGTCCAATGATGTTGATAAAGTTAATGTAAAACAATCACATAATGAAGATAATGTACATTATATAATTCAATATAAATGAAAAAAATGTATTAAAGAAGTTCTATGTGAGAGATGTATGCAATCATGTCACATTAGAAAAGTTTGTCTAATAAAAATACTAGATAGACATGAAGTCCTTAAAAATAGTATGAATGTATCATTCATGATGGATGTTATGAAGAAAAACTCTCCACCAAAATCATAATATAATTTAATGAGACTCATGCCACATCAGCATGGATCCGAAAATATGTTCAAGTGTGTGAGCATGAAGACTGGTGAAAATTGATCATCTTGATTGAGAGAACCATTCGTGCCTTCCTTCTCACATTGAAGAAGAAAAGAGGAATCTCATTATTCCCTAATATATTTATGCATTGTATTTGTGCTGATAATACATCGAATTTATGGTGAAGCATGCTATCACGGGGAGAACATGAGATGTAGAGAATTGTTTAGTCAATAAGGTTTTCCTTATGACTTTTCCATTCCTTCATGTAAAGGTGGATATTGTTAAGTCATTAAGGTATCCTTAGGAATTTGCCATCCCTTCTTGTTTTGAAAATCACAAACACCTTATTTCAAGGAAAAACTCATTTTACCCCTTTTTTTACATTCATAAGGAAAATTTCCTTCCCAAAGGAAATTTACAACTACCTTGTTTTCATTATTCAATCAGATTTTTCTAAGTGTAAAATTTTATTGAAACCAAAAACCACAGTATCATATAATTACCTAGAATCTGAAGCATTATGTTTTAGGATCTGAGTTCTCAGAATTCTAGATACGAACTTCACTGAGTTCTAACTCCTAATTCGGAATACGAATTCCAGATAAGAACATCAGAGTTATGACTCCGAATTTTGAACCAGAATTCTGGTTACGAACTTTCTAAGTTCTGACTCTGAATTCTGTACACGAATTCCAGATACGAACTACAGAGTTCTGACTCCGAATTCGGAAATAGAATTCTGGTTATGAAATTTCTAAGTTCTAACTATGAATTCTGATTACAAATTATGATTACGAACTTTTCTATGTTATTACTCTGAGTTCTATGAATAATAGACTCTGAACACCTATGAGTTCTGACTCCGAATTCTCACAAACTCTGACTCTGAATATTGTATGTTCTGGTTCCAAATTCCTGAGAAATCCATATTCTGAATTTCATTAAAATTCTGACTCTGGAATTCTATAGAATTTAGGTTCCTAATTCCTACAAAGCAGAATCTGAATATCCTTTGTATTATAGACTCTGAATTCATTTTTTGATGACTCCAAACTTTCAATTTCTTCATTTCGAATGTCATATTTTGGATATCCTTACACTTGTTTAGATACAAAATGATTTCGTGCTTTCAGTTACTCACTAACTTTTGTTTGAGTGACACATGTACCGGTCCCTCTAAAATTCAATGATAAATATGACTGTTGGAGGAGAGTGTTGACCGTTGGAGTTGTGCCAGTAAATAGGAGCTCATTTGAAAAGAGCTCAATATTTTTATATGACTCTAGTGACCACAAGTTGTTGAAGTGATTTCTAGAGAGGTACTTTCATGCTTAGCACGTACTAAACCCCTGGTTCATTTTTGCTTCTTATAACTCTGATTTTTTCTATGTACAATTGAGGGCTACCAGGGATAGGAAGACAATGGTGCCAACTACCTTAATGTTGAGGGCTTCCTTGCTGACTAAGACAGAGGTGCCGACTACCTGATAGTTGAGGGCTAGCGGGGATAGCAAGATAGACTCCGATATTCGTATCGAGGGCTTACCCTGGTGTGGGTAAGATAGACATTCTTGAAAGTATAAATTAAGGGACCTTTATCTAAGGTTGTTGGATACCCTTCTCATTGGGTTAAAATATTTACTACTTGCTACTTGTTTTTGTTTCAAGTTTTCTATTGCATTTTTATTTTTGAGGAACGTATAACTTTATTATACTTCCTTAAACTAGTACACTGATTTAGTTAGATTCTATACACATTAAGGTGGAATATTCATCTTTGTAAACTTTTCTTAAATTTCATTTTCGAAATCACTCTTTCGGAATCAAAAAATTTATTAGAACTTAGTGGTATTGTGAATTATGTTGTTTAACCCTGTTAAACATAATTATCTTTAAAAGTTTCAATGGAATTTTTTAAAGTGTACAATACCCCCACCCCCTTATGTATTTGAGCATCTACATTCTTATTTTGATCCTACAATTGGTATCCAAGGTTTGAAACCTCAAACCCTGTACCAATTCAACAATTGGTATCAGAGCATTCAGTACAAACTGAATTAATATCACGATTAAGTTCAGAAGACAATTTTCGGAATTGCATTTTCCGGATTTGTATATTCGGACTCATATATTTCAGATTCAGTTTTTCGTAGAGATACTATTGATGTATATTTTCTATTGCTTAGGATATTTTCTCTAGTTTACAAACTCGTACTAATAACAGGTTTTTGTGCCAATGATATTCTTAAGAATGACAGGTTTAAACATTTGTTCCATAGATAATCTAAATCCTACCGGACCTCCTATTTTGATAGAAATGATTATGAGTACTAAAGAGATAGGATGAAAATTTAGTTATCAATACTAGAGTTGATAACTATTTAATGCTGACTGAAGATTATAAGATTCCAAATAAAGAATTGAGAACATTTATGAATCTGGAGAAATCAGAATATCAATAAAATTTCAGAGTCAGAAATACTTTGTTATGTTCCATGACTAGGAACATCTATAGTCAAATAACTTCGTGTGAAGCTTCAAACAGTTTCTGGAAGAAACTTCAAGTTACACATTATGGTACAGCTAACGTCATAGGGACCAAAAGAGCAATGTTGAGAGCATAATAGCATGGCATTAACGTTCCTTATAAAGAACTTGTAAGCAATGTACTGCAAAGGTTTATGAATATCGCGAATAGCTTAAAATATATTAGAGACAAAAGTTTAGATGATGTGGATCTTGTTTATAAAATCATAGATATCAGGGAAAATTAATGCGAGTCGAAGAGGACAGCAGTTGATGAGAACAGGAAAGTCACTCAGATTTCCTTAGATGAGTTGTTTGGAACTCTTCTTCAACATGAAACCAGAATGAAGAGTGATGCTGAAAATGTTAAGAAGAATAATGGGAGTGGAGGATTTTCTTTTACATCCAATTCTAAACATATGAAATGCAATAACCTAGAAAGAGTAACTAGATCAAAGAAAAAGATAGTTATCATACAGTCAGAATCTAGTGACACAGAAAAGTCAGAGAACGAATTACAAAATCTTTCTTAGAGAATGAACTATACTGTTTCTTAGAAGAATCATCAGAATAAGTACAAGAAGAAAAACTATAGAGATAAGAATTATGGAGAAGTTACTTGTTATTTATGTAGAAGAACAAGTCATATCAGACCTGATTTTCCTTTGTTGAAAAAGAAGGAGAAGAAGGAAACGAATTCAGAATGTAACAAGAAGAAATTATATAGATCAAGGACCAAGAAAAGCCTTGAATATAATGATACATGCAGTGTTATATGTGGAGACTCTTCATAAAATTAATCTTTTGAATATGATTCATCACCACAGAATAATATGGGATTCATTGCTACTAATTCTTTCCCCAATACATGTCTTATGAACAAGGTATGCTCTACCGAGGATTTAAAAAAATTATCTCTTGATATGAATTACTATTCCGAAAATATTACCTCTAATGAAGAGATTTCATCCTCAGAAAATGAATAAATACGTTAATATAAAGAATTTTCTAGATTTTCCACGTTACTTGAAGAAAGAAATTGTAATATCTCTCAGAAATTAGACAAGGAAAATACTAGGGAAGAAATTCTTACCAAAGAGATTTCAGATCTTTCTAGAGATCTTGGAGATAAATAAGACCATTTAGAAAAACATTCTAAAGACCTTGAGAAATAAAATAATGTTAATGAAGAACTTTTAAAGATCCTAATAATTCTATTTTAAAGTTTAATGTTTTTGAGTAAAAATCTAATGTCACTACCCACCTTCACCAAAAGGAGGGAAGGGTCAGCAGATTGCCAAACCCTTCTTTCTTTAAGTTGAAGGAGATATAATGACCCCCGAGACCTGCCTTCAATAGGTCCCAGAGTGGCAACTAGAACCAAGGGTATTGAAATTTCTCACAAATGGAAGGCATTACCCCTTTTTGTTTTATAATATCGAGAGATGAGATGATGAAACTCAACAAAACCAAGGTAAAAGAAAAATAAAGACAAAAAAATAAACCATTCCCACATGCATGTTCTAAAAGTAAAGTCACAAGTACAAAAGGTGACTACAAGGTAAGTACCAAAGAGGAAAAGAAAAACAACAACCGCAACTGCTCCAAAGGTCCGAGCTAGTAAGGTCTTGCGTGATCCCCGAAGTCCTCCTAGAAACCTGAAAGCAGTTTTATATACGTAGGGTGAGCATACAAGTACACTCAGTAGGGAAAACCAAAGACTCCCGTGCACGAGTGGGGGAACGTACTAATGTCCTGTGAGAAAAGGATTAAACCAAACACCTATCAAGGTAAACTATCCACCCCAGGCCTCACCAAGGCACACTACCCAAATAACGCAAGTCAAGAAATATATATAATAAGATCACATTGATGTTTGGGTACCCCACGCCACATTCCCACTGGTTATTGAGACATCCTACGCATCAGACCAATCCCGCCATTCTCACCGCAGTCCCACTGCCACACCTGCCCGCACACACCTGGGCCACAACCACACGGAGTCCCACTACCAAAATCCCGCCCGCACACACCTAGGCCACAACTGTCACATGTAATCACTCCTGAAAACACCTAGGCCATAACAACCACCACCACGCCTGAAGACACCTGGGCTAAAGGATCCACTGCCACGCCCAAAGACACCTGGGCCTCATCCCGAAGACACTTGGGAAACCACCTGCCGCACACACCTGGCCAACCACCACACTACCCCGTCTGAAGGTTCTTGGGCTAAAAAAAATAGACCTCAGGCCATCACAGCCTGCCCGAAGATACTTGGGCTATCCGGGAAAGGGAGCAGAAAAGGAGATAATAACCAGCCACTATGAATAGTGTTGGGAAAAACACCCTCCCCCATGAAATGGGGGTGTTCGGCACTAAGTTCTCATCTTGGGTGGGGCGCGAATAAAAACACAAAGCTACAAGTATAGATATATAGGTAACAATCACTCACCCAAGCTAGGTTTTTCTTCAGACAGCCTACAGATCACAACAGCACTCAAGTCCAAGTCACGACTCATGCTAACAACCCATTTTTCCCCTTTCTTATTTCACGTTCAGTAATAATGTTAATGTTTAAGCACTACTGGGCAACTAGTAGGCCTAGGCATAAGTCCAGGAAAGTAAACAGTCAAACATCAACCAAAACGCCCACACCCGGTTCTCAACAACAGAGGATTCCACCCCAATTCGTGATATAAACAAGTAACCACCGAGTATTAAAACTCACAACCACCGAATTCATACCAACAGTGGATTCCATCCCCAATTTCACACAACCACCGAGGGTATAAAAGAACAGGGGATCCCATCCCCTCCCACATCTCCAGCAATCGGCCTGAAAGGAAAACAACCAACTACCACCACCAACACAAGTCATGGATTTTCAGATTTAAACGACTTAACACACTCCATGATTTCAAATTCCTTGTGTTCTAACCGGTAGTTATCAAAGAAGGGTTTATCCTGGTGCTTTCAATTTATTCAGCTGGATATACGTCATTATCCAAATCACTTTTCACAGAAGGAGTTTACAACCACAAACAAGCCATTTAAAACATCAGCAGGGTTCAATAGTGCACAAATAACAACCACCAACGGCTTTAATTTTCAGGAGGCTTAAGACAGCACAACTCAACAAGATGTTCATAGAAGAATCAGCATCAAAATATAAGACAACATCAACAAACACATCCCCCCCCCCTCTTTCTTTATAGAATCCATTCATTATCTTCATTAAGTTTGGTCCACCAGTTCTACAGAAACAAAAGAACGCCCACCCCGCATGATACACAAAAGAGAGAGGTGAAGGATAAATTCCCTACTTGTTGATAGATGATCGACGTTTAGGCCGGGGGCACGGAACATTATGGATAACGATGCGCCCGATGCACCAAAAGCTGTTTTTGAAAAGCCATGATCGAGGAAAGGAGAAACCACTGCTAACCCTTAGTTTATAAGGGCCGGGGACGGTTGAGGTGTAAACGCAAAATCGCGTAAGGCGCGGGGGTCGTGGGTTGACCACGCGGCTCCACTCATCACAAAAGGGGTTCGGGTGGTTTAATCCTACTCATGAATTGTTGAAGTATTTAATTAAAACTCTTATGCACGTTACAGGTCTTTAAAACATGCTCAACAGGTCAAAATAGGGTTTAAAACCCTATTTGCGCAAAAGGGAGCGCTACTGGAAACATCTTGACAAGGTTGGGTGACGCCGATCGGTCCCACCGATCGGTCCCACCTATCGGTTGTGCCGATCGGTCTCACCGAGACACCACTCCTTTAGGACCCGGATTTTGGCAAAGGGAAGGACCAAGAGATTCTGGGTCATCACATCAGATACCTCTCCAACTATTCTCGTCCTCGAGAATTTAAACAACCCAGAAGGGAAGGGAGGGTCCGAAAAACCACCCTGAAAGATACCTCTCAAGAGTGAACCTCATCGTTATCTAAGAACACCTTCCTGTCACGAACCAAGCAACATACCATGCCAAACTACCCGAGCATGTGGGTTGGGGAGTCTCCTCCCCCAAGTCAAGATATTATCCGCTTTGGGCAGCACTGACTTGCCTGCACGAGTTTAATCGCATCCACCTTAATGCGTCTTGATTAGGGGTTAGGTTCTCTCCTTCCCCATAGACAGGGATTTTTACACACAAACAGAGGAAAGAAAACCAGCACAATTCATAGCCAAAAGACAAAATGTTCCACCACAACAGGTACAACAAGGAACAAAACTCAAAACAACTCCGGGTACTAAGTACGCATCTGTACTTCCCTCTCCCACGTACTCTCCTAATGCCCACCATACCTCCACAACACATGAACCAAGGGGATGGTTCGCCCGTGAAGAACCTTTTCTTTGCAATCCTCGATCACCATTGGTCTCTCCACAAAGGTCACGTCGTCCTCGATGTCCAGCTCACCCCAATCAAGGATGTGTGAATCATCGTGTAGATACCGATGGAGCTGGGACACATGAAAGACATCATGTATCCTTAGTAGTGGTGGTGGAAACACTAGCTGGTAAGCCACTTCGCCGACCTGCCACAACACTTGGAAGGGTCCGATAAATCTGGGATAATGATTACTCCCTTTGCCGAACCTTGGCTGCCCATGGCGAGGGGAGACCTTTAAGAACATGTGGTCCCGAACCTCAAACTCCAAGGGCCTCCTCCTGGTATCCACATATGACTTCTGTTGTTCTTGGGCCTCCTTCATCATTTCCCGTATGAGTTGAAACTTCTCTGTTGTGTTCTGCACCACCTCCGGGCCAAGGATGCCTGCCTCTCCTACTTCGGCCCAACACATAGGTGAACGGCATGGCCTGCCGTACAAGGATTCAAATGGGGCCATTCCAATGGTAGAGTGGTAGCTATTATTGTAGGAAAACTCTACCAGAGGAAATTATTGCACCCATGATCCTCCTGAGTCCAGAACACAAGCCCGCAACACATCCTCCAAGGTCTGGATGGTGCGCTCTTTTTATCCATCTGTCTGGGGATGGAAAGCAGTGCTAAGGCGTAACTGGGTGCCAAACGCTTGCTGCAACCCTATGTAGACTCACGAGGTAAAACATGCCTCCCTATCCGATACTATGGACCTCGGGAATCCATGCAACCTCACCACCTCATCCACGTACTTTCGTGCAAAAGCATCCACAGTACTCGACTCCCTGATTGCCAGAAAGTGAGCCGATTTCGTCAACCTGTCCACTATCACCCAGATGGCGTCGTACCCTCCTTGGGCCTTTGGTAGTCCCGTGATGAAATGCATTGATATGTCATCCCACTTCCACTCGGGGACATCTAGGGGCTGTAGTAGGCCTCCTGGAACTCGGTGTTCAACCTTCACTTGCTGACACACTAGGCACTTGGCCACAAACTCTGCCACCGCTCGCTTTACTATGGGTCACCTAAACTTCCTCTTCAAACCCTGGTACTTCTTGGAAACTCCTGGGTGTACTGCCAGGGGTGAGTTGTAGAACTCACTGAGAACCTTGCCGTGCATCACCTCTGGGACAAACAACCTTTTCTGGAAAAGCATCTGGTTCTGACCATCCTCTGTCCATTCTTTCAGAGAAGTTCCCTGGTCTACTTGGTCACGCATCACTTCGCAATCTAGATCTCCCCACTGAGACTCCTACACTTTCTAAAACAGGGATGACTACACTGTCCTATGATATAGGAAGCCTCTTCCACTATCCATCTTCGCATCCAAGTGTAAGGCGGACAAATCCTCCATTTCCTTCCAGGCATCCGCCGACTCTCGGACCGCATCCTTTTGCGTCCTCCTGCTCAAGGCATCGGCCACCACATTTCCCTTTCACTCAGTATAGGAGATCTCAAAGTCGTAATCCTGGAGGAACTCCACCCATCTCCGATGTCGCAAGTTTAAGTCCCGCTGGGAGAAGATATACATCAAGCTTTTGTGATCCGAGAATACCACAAAGCGTTCCCCGATGAGGTAGTTCTGCCATAACATTTGCATAAAAACGACCATTGCAAGCTCCAGGTCGTGGGTGGCATAATTATGCTCATGGGGGCATAGCTTCCTAGACCCATAAGAGATCACCCCTTGTTACTGCATCAGCACGCATCCCAGGCCCTGTCCCGAAGCATCACAGAATACCGCATAGGACACCCCTTCTTCTGGTAATCTCAGCACTGGGGCACTGACCAACTTCTCCTTTAGATAGCTGAAGGCTGACTGGCACTGCTCACTCCATACGAAATCCTGGTCCTTCTTGGTCAGATCCGTCAAAGGGGTTGCTACTCGGGAGAAGTTGGGTACGAATCTCCGGTAGTAACCCGCCATCCCGAGGAAACTTTGGACTTCCACCACATTCTTGGGTGCTGCCCAAGAAACAACTGCCTCAACATTTGATGGGTCGACCGCTACCCCCTGCTCAGACACTACGTGCCCGATGTAAAGACCCGTAAAATTCAAGGGAAATTTTTTTTTCTTAATTTTCTTTAGAATTTTACAAGAGCGCGGTTTCAGACGGCACCTGATTCCGAGGCCCGGAGTGCCCAGAATTAATTTCCGAAGTTTGGCTCGGGTACGTTCAGTGAACGAACGAGCGGGAATTCCTAACTTTTGATCCGGTGCTCGGAATTGAAATCCGAGGGCACCGATGAACTCGCAGCGCCGATATTCGCTTAACGAGACCTTTTCGGGAGTTGCGTTTGTTGCGGGTTGAAAGTTATGTTTTGGGGTTTTCAGTTGAGTTAAATAAAATTTGTGTAAGACAAATTTTATTTTTAGTTTGTTAAAAACCTACCAAAGGGGGTTGGAAGTGGGACCCACACCCACTTAACCTCCCTTGGGAGGATTAAGTGTGGTGGGGCCCACACGAACCCATAGACTTTTCAAATTCCCTTAACCCCCTCTTTATTGGCTTAAGTTACTCTTAATTAATTATGGGAGTTAAGTCTTTTTGAATTTCAAACTTTGAAATTCTTTTGTGTTATGTGTTAATAAAATAAGAGGTAGTCTTATTTTATTTTGAGTTCTTTGTTTTTCATTTTGAGAGCTTCCTCTTCATCTTCAAGCTCTGACGAAGAACGAAGAACACTCAAACTCCGACGAAGAACGACGCCTCTCTTCTTCGTCCTCGGTGTCAACAAGAGGGAACGCCGCTTCCTCCTCGGACCTTCTTCGTCGGCAAACGAAGATCTGCCAACGACGTGTCTCTTCGGGCATATCTCTTCGTCAACGGATTTGACGAACGACGACCGCGACGCCCGACCTCCACGACGCCGTCTTCCGCGGAACGTAGACGAATCTTCAAATCTTAAACCCGAGGTAGGGGTTGTTGATTTCATTTTGGTTTCCTTATTCCTTTTCTTGCTCGTGGATCGCATGTCTACGTGAGGCATTTAATTATTTTATATAAGTGTTATTGTTAACGCGAGGGGGAGCCGGACCGCACGAACACGGCCGAACCCCCTCCATCGTTTATGTTTATTCATGCGGGTGGAAGCAAGTGGCGTGGTGCCGTCGCACCACGCGGATGATCGTACAAATAATTTACGCGGCGCCGTCGCGCTACGTCAAGGAAAAATCTTCAAGAACGCGACGCCGTCGCACCGCGTTGAAAAGAATCATGGCATGGAGAAAGGGGCGCGGTGCCGTCGCACCGCGCCGGACGACGAACACCGCGGCCGGTTCCGGGCCGCGGCGGGACGAGAAGACCGCGGCCGGTTCCGGGCCGCGGCGGGACGAGAAGACCGCGGCCGGTTCCGGGCCGCGGCGGAAGAGGAGACCGGCGGCCGGGCCGCCGGCGTCGGAAGTCGAAGGCGGGACTGGAATTTCCGGTCCCGTTTGTAAAAACCGGCCGGCCAGCCGGCCGGCCGGATGACATAAAACTGGGGGAATAAATCCCCCGACCGGTTCAACAAAACCCCCCTCTTAATGAGGGGGGCGGTTCTTGAGGGAAGGGGGCAGCAGCCCCCTTGGTTCGGCGCCAGCAGGCCCCCCCACGTGAGGGGGGGGGGGGGGGCGGTTTTAAAAGAACCGGCGCGGCACAAAGGCCGCGCCACTTTGAAGAACCGCGGGGCTTAGCCCCCGCGTGCGCAGCCCCACGTGCGGCGCCAGGCGCCGCCGCCGCAGCCCGCCAGCGCCGCGGCCCGCCGCCGCCGCCGCCGCGCCGCCGCCGCGCCGCCCCAGGGGGGGGGGGGGGGTCGGGCCGGGTCGGCCCGGACCCGGACCCCCCGTTTCGAACCAGTTTTGGTTTTTGGCTCATAACTTGAGCCTCGGACCTCCGAATGACGAACCGTCTACGGCAACGCGATCCTTGGATCGAGACGGTCGTTTCGGTATATCGCACTCAAGGTTTCGGTTTACATTGAGTTCGGCCGGGTTGGTTCGTTCACGAAACCAACCGGGCCTTCGGAGCGGAAATGCTCATATCGTGAGCTACGGACGTCCGATTGACGCGCCGTCAGTCGCGTTGTGTTCCTCTTAGTGAGACGGATCTTTTGGCATACTCCGCCCGAGGTTTGGACGCAGGTGGAGTACGGTCGGGTTGGTTTTTCCTTAAAAACCAACCGGGCCCCGGAGACGAAAATGCCAATAACTCTCAGACCGGGCGTCCGATCGACGCGCCGTCTGTTGCGTTGAGTTCCTTTTGACGATACGGAACTTTTGGATACATCAACTTCGGTCATTGTGACAGTTGATGTATCAGCCTCTCGGCTCGTGGAGCGGACCCTCCGAACGAGCTAGATGTGTGCGGGAACCCTAGTGCTGGCTGCGACTGTTCTACTGCTACGACTGCTACTGTGACTGCGACGACGACAGTACAGAGATCCTGTGTGGATTTGACGACAACAGTACAGAGATCCTATGTGGATTCGACGACGACGACTTCAACACTCAGCGATCCTACGTGGATCAGTGCTACAGGTCCTGTGTGGGCCCGATCCTGTGTGGGTCCTTGCGCTCAGCGGTTCTGTGTGAGCCAGCGCCTACAGGTTCTGTGTGAGCCCGATCCTGTGTGGGTCTTCTGCGGGGGTTAGTTACCTATCGATCCTTCGTGGGTCCGACGACTTAGATGGATCAGTGATCATCTTTATCGTCCTTGAAGAAGTATACCTGTGTGAGCTGAATCCTGTTGTTTTCCTGTGTGGATTGTGTTGTGCAATCCTGTGTGGATTATGTTTTGCTTTCCTATGTGGAATATGTATACTTTCCTGCGTGGACTGAGTTGTACTTGGGATCGGAGGTTGGAGCGTATTTTAATTGATGACTTAGGTATATGTATGGGTATATACCTAAGCAGAGTCGGTTGTTACTTCGTGATTGTACTTTTCTTCGTAGTTTATCCTTTGTGGATTTGAGAGACCTTCAGGGGTCTCGGGGTCCCTACTGAGTAGCTTATACTCACCCCTGCACGGGCTTTTCCCGCACTACGTTGTGTTGGTTGCAGACGACGGACGGCGTTGACCTTAGCTGAGGCTTGCAGAGCGGGACGGTACCCGGAGGTGGATCACTGGGTGAGACGTGCACGGAGCGGACGGTGGGACCCGTGGAGCAGAGGAGCTATCTGTACCCACCCTTCAGGTGGGATTTCCAGTGGACAGCTCGGAGTAGCGGCTTTTACTTTTCAGTTGCTGTTTTTCCCTTTTTGAGTTGTACTTTACTTTCAGTTTGGGTTTGTATTCTGGCCCATTTACTTTTCCGCACTTTCAGTCGTACTCTGCTTGTTTAGTGTTTACTTTCCGCTTGTTTACTCTGTGGTGTGTGTTTACTTTTCAAAGGCAATGCCTTCCCTTTTTACCGGGATTTACGCCTTGGTACTAGTTGCCAGCCCCTGGCCTATGGAAGGCGGGCTTGGGGTAGTCACGGCACGGACCCCGAGGGCGGGTCGTGACAAATTGGTATCAGAGGAGTTCGGTTCTACCGCGAACTCTGATCTTTTCTATGTGAAGCAATAATGTTTAGCGTATTGAGTGTGGTTATCAGTCCAGGGAGTCCAGTGTTGGTGCGGCGACCGACGTATCCGTACACCAGGACCCTGACTTCTGATTTCCGACTTAATGCACGAAAACATTGATTGCGTGTGTGTTTCAAAGTTTTCTTTGTGATTACTTATATCAGCTCACCAGGTATACTGTTCTAACCGTGGCGCACCTGTTTCCTTTTCAGGATGGCCCCACGACGGCAGCCAGCTAGGGTTCCGAGAGTCGAGCGAGACGACAGCCCACCGAGCGACGAGGCCTCGGTGCAGGCCCCTTTTCCAGTAGTGGCACCGGCGGTAGCTTTACCCGCCGAGCCACCGATGCTACCAGTACCAGACGCTGACGATGCACGTCGCCTCAGCGCACTGCATGAGTTTCAGCGCCAGCGACTGCCCAGGTTTCGTGGGGAGACAGATCCCCAGGCAGCAGAGGACTGGCTGGAGGCAGTGGTTCGAGTGTTTAGGCTAGTGAGGACACCAGCAGACCTCATGGTGATCCTCGCTGCGAGCCTACTACACGCAGCATCAGGACGATGGTGGAGCCTGATGCTCTAGGTGCACGATGAGGCATCTCTTCTTTGGACGGACTTTGAGAGCCTTTTCCGCTCGGAGTTCGTCCCAGCCACCCTTCGTGCGGTGCGTATCCAGGAGCTTCTACAGCTGCGGCAGGGCAGCATGACGGTCGCTCAGTACTCGGCGAGATTTACCGATCTCTCGCGCTACTCGACCGACATGGTACGGGACCCATTCTTCCAGGCCCGGACCTTCGAGCAGGGTTTGAGACACGAGATCAGGGCATCGCTGATCTCCCTCAGCATACCGACTCAGACAGAAGTACTAGAGCGGGTCCTTCTGATCGAGAGCTTCCTTGCTGAGTCTACACCAGCACAGCGACCCACCGCAGGGCGGCACGTGGCAGAGTCATCTGCAGCAGGCAGTCGACGGATGACTCAGGGGTCCAGACAGACCAAACCTTCAGGCAGACGACCTCAGGGCACTGGCTCAGCAGTGCGGGGCACACAGCGCGAAGCCAGTCTTACGAGAGGCAGACAGTGATACTCGTGCGGCGGGCAGGGCCACATGGCTCGCGACTGCCCGACCCGCCGTGCCGAGGAGCAGCAGTCAGTTGATGGACCACCGAGGCAGATGCAGAGGGTCGACCGTGGCGGTCCGCAGAGAGGAGATGGACGAGCAGCTGGTGGTGGCCGACGCTTTGAGGCTTTACCACCACCACCACCAGGAGGTCCACCCCGACCACAGGGAGCTGGCGGGCAGCGACAGGCACAGCTCCAGGCAGCAGAGGCCTACGACCACGGCGCACCCGAGATGATTCGAGGTACTATCTGTGTATATTCCACCCTTGCTGTAGTTCTTATAGACACAGGAGCGAGTCACTCTTTCATAGCCGCTGCCCTTGTTCGGAGCTCGGAGATTCCGACAGAGCCGTTGGCTCGATCCTTACGGGTAGAGACTCCTACGGGAGCAGACTCGACGATTACGCACTGGTGCCCGCAGTGTGAGCTTACTCTAGGAGGCGAGAGCTTCGGCTGGGATCTTCTTGTAGCAGCGTCGAGGCCTTACGACGTCATCTTGGGCATGGATTGGTTGTCTACGGTCCATGCACAGATTGACTGTTTTAGGCGCAAGGTGCGATGTGTACGCACCGACGGGAGCAGGTTCACCTTCACCGGCGAGAAGGGAGCCTTAGCAGCACAGGATGGACATCAGCGGAGGAGAGGACAGCCCATCACTCATCAGTTGGCTAGCCTCATCCTTGGAGCAGTTGACGTGCGGAGTCCTGGTTTTCCTGCAGTGGTGGATCAGTTTGCGGACGTTTTTCCCGACGACGTTCCAGGACTACCTCCTCGCAGAGAGGTAGACTTTTATATTGACTTGTACCCCGGGACAGCCCCGATTTCCACTCCAGCATATCGGATGGCCCCCACCGAGCTTCGAGATCTACGGGTACAGTTGGAGGACTTGCAGGGCAAGGGGTTCATCCGACCCAGTGTTTCACCCTAGGCTTCCCCGATATTGTTCGCCAAGAAGGCGGACGGGAGCTTGCGACTTTGTGTTGACTATCGTCGCCTGAACCAGGTGACAGTGAGGAACAAGTATCCGCTACCGAGGATTGATGACCTCTTCGACCAGCTCAAGGGAGCACGGTAGTTCTCGAAGATAGACCTCAGGTCAGGCTACCATCAGCTCAGAGTCAGAGACGAGGATGTGCAGAAGACGGCCTTCAGATGTCGGTATGGCCACTTTGAGTTCTTGGTTATGCCTTTCGGTGTAACCAATGCTCCAGCAGTGTTCATGGCTCTCATGAACAGGATCATTCAGCCATACCTCGATCGGTTTGTCGTGGTCTTCATCGACGACATTCTGATTTACTCTACGACAGAGGAGGAGCACGCCTATCACTTGCGAGTTGTTCTTGACACACTCCGAGAGCACCAGATTTATGGTAAGCTCTCGAAGTGCCAGTTCTGGATACATGAGGTCCACTTTTTGGGACACGTTATCTCTGAGGCGGGAGTTGCAGTGGATCCCGCGAAGATTGAGGCTGTGTTAGCATGGGAGCCACCAAGGAGCGTGACTGAGGTTCAGAGTTTCTTGGGACTAGCTGGATACTATCGGAGATTTGTGCCGAACTTCTCCAGAGTTGCGGCATCACTCACAGCTTTGACGAAGAAGGGGAAACCCTTCGTGTGGTCAGACAGTTGTCATCAGAGCTTCCAGGAGCTGAGACAGAGTTTGACTAGCGCACCTATCTTGAGGTTGCCTGAGGAGGGAGTAGGGTACGTAGTCTACTGCGATGCATCAGGGACCGGACTCGGATGTGTTCTGATGCAGGAGCGGGCAGTGATCGCCTATGGATCACGACAGTTGAGGCCGCATGAGCAGAACTACGCTACCCATGACCTGGAGTTAGCAGCAGTGGTCTTCGCTCTGAAGACATGGCGACACTATCTGATGGGCGAGCGCTTTACAGTCTTTTCCGATCATCAGAGTCTCAGGTATATCTTCTCGCAGAAGGACCTGAACCTGAGACAGCGACGATGGCTCGAGTTCCTCCAGGACTATGACTTTGAGATAGTCTATACTCCTGGGAAGGGTAACGTAGTAGCCGATGCCCTCAGTAGGAGGATGGGCATTCAGCTACTTGAGGAGGCAACAGAGCAGCTAGCCTCTTTGCAGATATCCTTCGTGGAAAGAGATGGAGAAGCCTTTCTTCAGTCTCTCACAGTCACTCCTCCACTACTGCATCGAGTCAGGGAGGCACAGCATGGGGACGCTGACTGTGAGACACGGCGTACACAGATATCCTCGGGACAGGCACCTGATAGTTTCTCTCTTGGAGCAGAGCACGACATCCTTTTCAGAGGACGTACCATGGTACCAGTAGCTTTGCAAGAGGAAGTGCTGAGAGAGTTTCACACATCTCCTTTGGCGGTATATCCTGGAGTGGAGAAGATGTACCAGGACCTCAGACGATAGCACTGGTGGCCGGGCATGAAGAAAGCTGTAGCAGAGTTCGTTTCTCGATGCCTCACCTGTCAGCAGGTGAAGGTAGAGCATCAGGTACCAGCAGGCTTGGTACAGCCCTTGGAGGTTCCGGAGTGGAAGTGGGACGGCATATCTATGGACTTCGTGACTGGACTTCCACGCACTTCCAGAGGTCACGACTCCATCTGGGTGATTGTTGACCGACTCACCAAGTCGGCACACTTCTTACCCATCAGAGAGCAGGGCTCGGTGGAGAGCTTGGGACGTCTCTACGTTCAGGAGATTGTGCGGCTCCACGGCGTGCCATCATCTATCGTTTCCGGTCGAGATGCCCGCTTTACTTCCCGGCTTTGGAAGGGGTTACAGGAGGCGTTCGGTACGCAACTACGTCTTAGCACAGCTTTTCACCCTCAGACAGATGGTCAGACGGAGAGGACCATTCAGACTCTCGAGGACATGCTCCGCGCATGTGTCCTCGACTTTGGTCGTAGCTGGGAGGACCACCTACCCTTGGTGGAGTTCCCATACAACAACAGCTACCACTCCACCATCGGGATGGCACCGTACGAGGCGTTGTACGGCCGACCATGTAGATCTCCTTTGTGCTGGACAGACCCCAGAGAGTCAGCACTGGTGGGACCGGAGATGGTCCAGGCCACGACAGAGAAGGTCCAGGTCATCCAGGAGCGGATGAGGACAGCTCAGAGCCGGCAGAAGTCATACGCTGACAGGAGACGGAGGCCACTGGAGTTCGAGGATGGCGACCACGTCTTCTTGCGGGTCTCACCTCGACGTGGTATTCAGAGATTTGGCCGAGGCGGCAAGTTATCTCCGCTCTTCATCGGACCCTTCCAGATTCTCAGCAGGATTGGCGAGGTGGTTTATCGCCTGGCTCTACCACCTCAGTTACACCGGGTGCACGACGTCTTCCACGTATCCCAGCTGAGGAGATACGTGCACGACCCGACGCACATCATTGACCATGGGGAGCTTGACGTTGACGATGGGGCGACTTTTACGGAGGTCCCAGTGGAGATAGAGGATCGACAGGAGCGGGTCCTGCGTGGGCGATCGATTCCTCTTGTGCGCATCAGATGGCAGCACGGGAATCTCCAGGAGAGCACATGGAGCGGGAGGCTCAGATGCGTGCTCAGTACCCTCTTTTGTTTCCCTAGTTTTTGTTGTATCTTTACGGGGACGTAAAGCCCTGAGGTGGGAGTAATGTAAAGACCCGTAAAATTCAAAGGAAATTTTTTTTTTCTTAATTTTCTTTAGAATTTTACAAGAGCGCGGTTTCAGACGGCACCTGATTCCGAGGCCCGGAGTGCCCGGAATTAATTTCCGAAGTTTGGCTCGGGTACGTTCAGTGAACGAACGAGCGGGAATTCCTAACTTTTGATCCGGTGCTCGGAATTGAAATCCGAGGGCACCGATGAACTCGCAGCACCGATATTCGCTTAACGAGACCTTTTCGGGAGTTGCGTTTGTTGCGGGTTGAAAGTTAAGTTTTGGGGTTTTCAGTTGAGTTAAATAAAATTTGTGTAAGACAAATTTTATTTTTAGTTTGTTAAAAACCTACCAAAGGGGGTTGGAAGTGGGACCCACACCCACTTAACCTCCCTTGGGAGGATTAAGTGTGGTGGGGCCCACACGAACCCCTAGACTTTTCAAATTCCCTTAACCCCCTCTTTATTGGCTTAAGTTACTCTTAATTAATTATGGGAGTTAAGTCTTTTTGAATTTCAAACTTTGAAATTCTTTTGTGTTATGTGTTAATAAAATAAGAGGTAGTCTTATTTTATTTTGAGTTCTTTGTTTGTCATTTTGAGAGCTTCCTCTTCATCATCAAGCTCTGACGAAGAACGAAGAACGCTCAAACTCCGACGAAGAACGACGCCTCTCTTCTTCGTACTCGGTGTCAACAAGAGGGAACGCCGCTTCCTCCTCGGACCTTCTTCGTCGGCAAACGAAGATCCGCCAACGACGTGTCTCTTCGGGCATATCTCTTCGTCAACGGATTTGACGAACGACGACCGCGACGCCCGACCTCCGCGACGCCGTCTTCCGCGGAACGTAGACGAATCTTCAAATCTTAAACCCGAGGTAGGGGTTGTTGATTTCATTTTGGTTTCCTTATTCCTTTTCTTGCTCGTGGATCGCATGTCTACGTGAGGCATTTAATTATTTTATATAAGTGTTATTGTTAACGCGAAGGGGGCCGGACCGCACGAACACGGCCGAACCCCCCTCCATCGTTTATGTTTATTCATGCGGGTGGAAGCAAGTGGCGTGGTGCCGTCGCACCACGCGGATGATCGTACAAATAATTTACGCGGCGCCGTCGCGCTACGTCAAGGAAAAATCTTCAAGAACGCGACGTCGTCGTGCCGCGTTGAAAAGAATCATGGCATGGCGAAAGGGGCGCGGTGCCGTCGCACCGCGCCGGACGACGAACACCGCGGCCGGTTCCGGGCCGCGGCGGGACGAGAAGACCGCGGCCGGTTCCGGGCCGCGGCGGGACGAGAAGACCGCGGCCGGTTCCGGGCCGCGGCGGAAGAGGAGACCGGCGGCCGGGCCGCCGGCATCGGAAGTCGAAGGCGGGACCAGAATTTCCGTTCCCGTTGGTAAAAACCGGCCGGCCAACTGGCCGGCCGGATGACATAAAACCGGGGGAATAAATCCCCCGCCCGGTTCAACAAAACCCCCCTCTTAATGAGGGGGGCGGTTCTTGAGGGAAGGGGGCAGCAGCCCCCTTGGTTCGGCGCCAGCAGGCCCCCCCACGTGAGGGGGGGGGGGGGGGGGGGCGGTTTTAAAAGAACCGGCGCGGCACAAAGGCCGCGCCACTTTGAAGAACCGCGGGGCTTAGCCCCCGCATGCGCAGCCCCACGTGCGGCGCCAGGCGCCGCCGCCGCCGCAGCCCGCCACCACCGCGGCCCGCCGCCGCGCCTCCCCAGGGGGGGCGGGGGGGTCGGGCCGTGTCGTCCCGGACCCGGACCCCCCGTTTCGAACCAGTTTTGGTTTTTGGCTCATAACTTGAGCCTCGGACCTCCGAATGACGAACCGTCTGCGGCAACGCGATCCTTGGATCGAGACGGTCGTTTCGGTATATCGCACTCAAGGTTTCGGTTTACTTTGAGTTCGGCCGGGTTGGTTCGTTCACGAAACCAACCGGGCCTTCGGAGCGGAAACGCTCATATCTTGAGCTACGGACGTCCGATTGACGCGCCGTCAGTCGCGTTGTGTTCCTCTTAGTGAGACGGATCTTTTGGCATACTCCGCCCGAGGTTTGGACGAAGGTGGAGTACGGTCGGGTTGGTTTTGCCTTAAAAACCAACCGGGCCCCGGAGACGAAAATGCCAATAACTCTCAGACCGGGCGTCCGATCGACGCGCCGTCTGTTGCGTTGAGTTCCTTTTGACAATACGGAACTTTTGGATACATCAACTTCGGTCTTCGTGACAGTTGATGTATCAGCCTCTCGGCTCGTGGAGCGGACCCTCCGAACGAGCTAGCTGTGTGCGGGAACCCTAGTGCTGGCTGCGACTGTTCTACTGCTACGACTGCTACTGTGACTGCGACGACGACAGTACAGAGATCCTGTGTGGATTTGACGACGACAGTACAGAGATCCTATGTGGATTCGACGACGACGACTTCAGCACTCAGCGATCCTACGTGGATCAGTGCTACAGGTCCTGTGTGGGCCCGATCCTGTGTGGGTCCTTGCGCACAGCGGTTCTGTGTGAGCCAGCGCCTACAGGTTCTGTGTGAGCCCGATCCTGTGTGGGTCTTCTGTGGGGGTTAGTTACCTATCGATCCTTCGTGGGTCCGACGACTTAGATGGATCAGTGATCATCTTTATCGTCCTCGAAGAAGTATACCTGTGTGAGCTGAATCCTGTTGTTTTCCTGTGTGGATTGTGTTGTGCAATCCTGTGTGGATTATGTTTTGCTTTCCTATGTGGAATACGTATACTTTCCTGCGTGGACTGAGTTGTACTTGGGCTCGGAGGTTGGAGCGTATTTTAATTGATGACTTAGGTATATGTATGGGTATATACCTAAGCAGTGTCGGTTGTTACTTCGTGATTGTACTTTTCTTCGTAGTTTATCCTTTGTGGATTTGAGAGACCTTCAGGGGTCTCGGGGTCCCTACTGAGTAGCTTATACTCACCCCTGCACGGGCTTTGCCCGCACTACGTTGTGTTGGTTGCAGACGACGGACGGCGTTGACCTTAGCTGAGGCTTGCAGAGCGGGACGGTACCCGGAGGTGGATCACTGTGTGAGACATGCACGGAGCGGACGGTGGGACCCGTGGAGCAGAGGAGCTATCTGTACCCACCCTTCAGGTGGGATTTCCAGTGGACAGCTCGGAGTAGCGGCTTTTACTTTTCAGTTGCTGTTTTTCCCTTTTTGAGTTGTACTTTACTTTCAGTTTGGGTTTGTATTCTGGCCCATTTACTTTTCCGCACTTTCAGTCGTACTCTGCTTGTTTAGTGTTTACATTCCGCTTGTTTACTCTGTGGTGTGTGTTTACTTTTCAAAGGCAATGCCTTCCCTTTTTACCAGGATTTACGCCTTGGTGCTAGTCGCCAGCCCCTGGCCTATGGAAGGCGGTCTTGGGGTAGTCACGGCACGGACCCCGAGGGAGGGTCGTGACAACGTGCCCGAGGAAGGGCACTTCTCGTGTCCAGAACTTGCATTTCGACAACTTCCCATAGAGCCGGTGCTGTCGGAGGACCTCCAAAACTGTCCTCGGGTGCTCTGGATGGTCCTCCTCTGATCTAGAGTAGACCAAAATGTCGTCGATGAACACAACCACAAACCAATCTAGATACTCCCGGAAGATGGAGTTCATAAGCCCCATGAACACAACCGGGGCATTCGTAACACCGAAGGTCATGACTATGAACTCTAAGTGTACATACCTGCACCTGAACACTGTCTTCGAGATGTCGCACTCCTTCACTCTCAACTGGTGATACCCAAACCACAGGTTGATCTTCAAGAACCATCCTGCCCCTTTCAGCTGGTCAAAAAGATCGTCTATCCTCGGAAGAGGGTAGCGATTCTTGATCGTTACCTGATTCAGCCTTCTGTAGTCTATGCACAATCTAATACCACCATCTACCTTCTTTGAAAATAAGACCGGAGCACCCCACGATGACGCACTCGGTCAAACATAACCCCTCTTCATCAGATTGTCAATCTGTATTCGCAACTCCCATAGATCCAAAGGTGTCATCCGGTAAGGATCCATCGAGATTGGACGAGCGCCGGGCTGCAGGTCTATCCCGAACTCGATATCACATTGAGGGGGTAGTGTCGTCACCTACTCAGGAATGATGTCCATAAACTCACGGATGATCCCTGGCACTTCCACCATTTTAGAATCTACTGATTCCACTGTCAGCTCGGTCAACAAGGAGAGGAGAGGTTCCTCTCTCTTGTTTCCCTTCGGACTGCTCCGCTCGTCGCTGAAGGTAACACACCGGCTGTCCATGTGTGAGAACACCACCCTTCTTCGAAAACAGTCAACGACGGAACACACGGAAAATAGTCAGTCGATGCCTAGGATGACATCGTATGGCTGAATCTGTAGCAGAAGAAGATCCCTAACCGACTGATGTGGCCCTAACATCAGTCTACATCTCCGACAAATGAACAAAAAGTCGGTCTGACCTCCGACTTTTGTGCTCAACACTAGGGTTACTGGAAGTCTCTCGACATCTATACCCAAGGCACGGGCTAGACTAGGTGTAACAAAGGAGTGCGAAGCTCTGGTATCAAACAAAGCATAAGCAAGAGTGCTAAATAGACTGATCGTACCTCGAACAACCTCTGGCCCTGCTGGAACTACTGCCTCTGCGGCGTTTAACTATCCACGCCCAGCTCCCCTTCCCCTCGGTTGTCATTCACCTCCCCAACCACGCCCTGGTCGAGGTCCCCGTGGAGCGCCCTGAGGTCGGCCTCCTCTTACGTCTGCCCTCGGAGGAGCGGGAGCTCGCTGTCCCTGCTGCTGCTGTTGGAAAGGTATGGCTGGAAGCTGCTACTGGGGTGGGTGCTAGGGCTGACTGCCACTACTGTACTGCACTCGGTCGGGGCACTAACTCCGGATATGCCCAGGGCTCCCACAGATGAAGCACCGTGGTCCCGGTCCCGTAGGAAAAGGGCGAGGGCCCGGGGATCGAAACTGAAACTGCTGCGGCCTGCTCCCTGCGGGTCGGAACCTAGAGGGTCCTGACGCTGGAGGCATGGTGCTGACGGCCTGGTGCTGACGGCCTTCCCCTTTGATGGTCACAGTTGGATCCCCTCTCATGACACTCCTCCAAGATCATGCATCCTCTCCACCACTTCGGCCTTCTTCTGGACCTCCAAGTTCGTCGACAGGGTAAAGGGGGTAACAGCATACTAGAGGGAGGGCCGAAGTGCCTCCTCTAAATGTCTTGCTCGAGACTCCTCGTTGGGAAAGTGGCCCAGAGAAAAACGTAGGAGGTCCTTGAACTTGATCCCTAGGTCTCTCACGGACATACTCCCCTACAGGAGGGAGAGTAGTTCCTGCCTCTTTTCTGCCTTCATCATCGATGAGAGGAATTCTGCCCGGAACTCCCTCTCGAAATCCACCCAGGCCACCTCAGACTCTCTCCTCTCCCCCAGGTAAAGCATCCAACACTGACGTGCTGCTCCCCGCATCTGGCTGACGGCCAGAGGAACCCAGTACTCCGTCGGGGCCCGAATCAGGCCGAAGGCTATAACTAGATCCCTTAGCCAGCCTTCCGTCTTCATATCGAAGGTGTTGCCCTCATACTTCTCGAGGTCCTATCGTTGGAAGGCACGAAGAGTATTTTGCCACTGTTCGTCCTCTTCCTCTCGATCAGCTCTCTGCAGATTGGCCAAAGTAGTCTCAGGGGCCTCGATCGCCTGTACCACATGTGGTCGCCTTCCAGGTGCCATAACTACAAGGTAAACAAGGAATGCCAAAGCCCAAGTAGTGAAGAATATAGTTCTTAAAACTTATTAAAAATTTAATTTATTCTTAATTCCCAAGACATCCTAGAAACACAAGAACACAAGTCATTATGATGCATGTACCTTTCCTAGGGTCTCTACCCTACAATCAGTGTGGCCTCACTTGGTCGTTCAGTAGTTCCAAAGTCCTTGCATCGGATCACGGGGGCCCCTAAAATCTCGTGTCCTAGCTGGTATTCCCTGGCCTAATTCACGTGCCAAGGTCACCCAACACTGTTTCCTTACCATCCCATGCAATCCTCACTGTGCCTAACTCCAGACTCCATCCTATCTCTCAACCGTCTCCTCTGATACCATTCTGTCACGACTCGCCTTCACCAAAAGGAGGGAAGGGTCAGCAGATTGCCAGACCCTTCCTTCTTTATGTTGAAGGAGAGATAATGACCCCCGATACCCACCTTTAATAGGTCCCAGAGTGGCGACTAGCACCAAGGGTATAGAAATTTCTCAAAAATGGAAGGAATTACCCCTTTTTGTTTAATAAGATCGAGTGATGAGATGATGAAACTCAACAACACCAAGGTAAAAGAAAAATAAATCCAAAAAAATAAACCATTCCCACATGCATGTTCCAAATGTAATGCAACAAGTACAAAAGGTAACTACAAGGTAAGTACCAAAGAGGAAAAGAGAAGCAACAACTGCCACTGCTCTAAAGGTCCGTGCTAGTAAGGTCATGTGTGATCCCCGAAGTCCTCCTGGAAACCTGAAAGTAGTTTTATATATGTAGGGTGAGCATAAAAGTACACTCAGTAGGGAAAACCACAGATTCTCGTGCACAAGTGGGGGAATGTACTAAAGTCCCGTGAGAAAAGGAGTAAACCAAACACCTATCAAGGTAAACTATCCACCCCATGGCTCACCAAGGCACACTCCCCAAATAACGCAAGTCAAGTAATATATATAATAAGAGAACATCGATGTATGGGTACACCGCGCCACTTTCCCACTAGTTATTGAGACATCCTACGCATCGGACCAATCCCGCCATTCTCACCGCAGTCCCACTGCCACACCCGCCTGCACACACCTGGTCCACAACCACACGCAACCCCACTACCAAAATCCCGCCCGCACACACTTGAGCCACAACTGTCACGTGTAACCACGCCTGCAAAAACCTTGGCCAGAACAACCACCACCACGCCCGAAGAAACCTGGGCTAAAGGATCCACTGCCATGCCCAAAGACACCTGGGCCTCATCCGGAAGACACTTGGGAAACCACCTGCCGCACACACCTAGCCAACCACTACACTACCCCGCCCGAAGGTTCTTGGGATAAAAAAAATGGACCTCAGGCCATCACAGCCTGCCTGAAGATACTTGGGCTATCCGGGAAAGGGAGCAGAAAAGGAGCTAATAACCAGCCACTATGAATAGTGTTTGGAAAAACACCCTCCCCCATGAAATGGGGGTGTTCGGCACTAAGTGCTCAACTTGGGTGGGGTGCAAATAAGAAACACAAAGCTACAAGTATAGATATATAGGTAACAAGAACTCGCCCAAGCTAGGTTTTTCTTCAGACAGCATACAGATCACAACAACACTCAAGTCCGAGTCATGACTCACGCTAACAACCCATTTGTCCCCTTTCTTATTTCACGTTCAGTAATAATGTTTATGTTTAAGCACTACTGGGAAACTAGTATGCATATGCATAAGCCCGGGAAAGTAAATAGTCAAACATCAACCAAAACACCCACACCCGGTTCTCAACAACAGAGGATTCCACCCCAATTCGTGATATAAACAAGTAACCACCGGGTCTTAAAACTCACAACAACCGAATCCATACCAACAGGGGATTCCATCCCCAATTTCACACAACCACCAATGGTATAAAAGAACAGGGGATCCAATCCCCTCCCACATCTCCAGCAATCGTCCTGAAAGGAAAACAACCAACTACCACCACCAACACAAGTCAGGGATTTTCAGATTTAAAAGACTTAACACACTCCATGATTTCAAATTCTATGTGTTCTAACCGGGAGTTATCACAGAAGGGTTGATCCTGCTGCTTTCAATTTATTCATCCGGATATACGTGATTAACCAATTCACTTTTCACAGCAGGAGTTTACGACCACAAACAAGCCATTTAAAACATCAGTAGGGTTCATTAGTGCACAAACAACGACCACCAACGACCTCAATTTTCAGGAGGCATAAGCCAGCAAAACTCAACAAGATGGTCATAGAAGAATCAACATCAAAATATAAGACAACATCAACAAACACCCCCCCCCCCTCTTTCTTTATAGAATCTGTTCATTATCTTCATTAAGTTCGGTCCACCAGTTCTACAGAAACAAAAGAACGCCCACCCTGCATGATACACAAAAGAGAGAGGCGAAGGAGAAATTCCCTACTTGTTGATAGATGATCGACGTTTAGGTCGGGGGCACGGAACTTTACGGATAACGATGCGCCCGATGCACCATAAGCTGTCTATGAAAATCCACGATCGAGGAAAGGAGAGACCACTCCTAACCCTTAGTTTATAAGGTCCAGGGACGATTGAGGTGTAAACGCAAAACCGCGTAAGGCGCGGGGGTCGTGGGTTGACCACGAGGCTCCACTCGTCACAAAGGGGGTCTGGTGGTTTAAGCCTACTCATGAATTGATGAAGTATTTAATTAAATATCTTATGCACATTACAGGTATTTAAAACATGCTCAACAGGTCAAAATAGGGTTTAAAACCCTATTTGCGCAAAAGGGAGCGCTAATGGAAACAACATGACAAGGCCGAGTGACGCAGATCGGTCGCGCCGATCGGTTCACCGATCGGTCGCATCGATTCGTCTCACCAAGACGACACTCTTTTAGGACTCGGATTTTGGCAAAGGGAAGGACCAAGAGAGTCTGGGTCATCACATCTAACTCTAAGGAAGTGATTCCTGAGGATAGGAATTTAGTCATCAGACTGAAATCTGAAATTTTTTCTCTTAAGAAGCTTCTTGAAAAATCTACCTCTGGAAAGGAAAAATTTGACACGATTTATTCTCAAATTAAACCTCTTGAAAACACTAATGGAGTAGGTTATAGTAACCAAAAAACGGTTTTCAAAAACTACTATTTTGAAACTTCTAAAGCCCCTTTTTGTACAAAATGTCAAAGTGATGGGAATTGGAAGAAAAATTTATCTTTGAATAGAGTTCAATATCCTGGGTTTCATAAAGCTTATATTTCTAAATAGATCTGGATACCCAAAAAAAATTTCTATAAATTTTGGATCCAAGAAAGTTTGGATTCCCAATGTCTAACTCTTTTGTTTTTAGGAAAATAGAAAAAGGTACCAATATCAATATATGATACATGGATAGTGGATGTTCCCATCATAAGACTGGAAACAGAAACTATTTTGAAAATATTATCAAGATGAAAGGTGGAAAAGTAATTTTCGGAAATAATGCTCAGGGAGAAATTATTGGCATAGGTAACATCGTTCTTTTTGGAAAAAAATTAATTTCAAAATGTTTTATTTTTTAAGGGTCTTAAGCACAACCTCATTAGCATACGTCAATTATGTGATGAAGGCTACCTTTGAATTTCAGGAATGATAAGTTCTTAGAACACAATTCCAGGGAAGAATTTATTTTTTCTACAAATAGGAAAGAGAATGATTACACAGTAAACTTATAAGACCTTAGGAGCCAAGACATACCTTTCCTTAGTGAAATGGAAGATATTTCTTCATTATGGCATAGAAGGCTAGGACATTGTTTCCACTGCTAAATCTGAATATGTAGCAGCAGGAAGTTGTTGTGCTCAAGTATTGTGGATGCAACACACACTCACAGACTATGGTACGAGTTTTACCAAAACACAAATTATGTGTGATAATATAAGTACCATTTCCCTTAGTAAAATCCCTACACATCACTCTCGTGCAAAGCACATAGATATTATAAATCAATTTCTTTGGGTTCACATGAAAAAAGGATAAATCATTCTTCAATTCATCATAATGCAAGATCAAATTGCTGATATTTTCCCAAAATCTTTACCTACCGATAGATTTGAATATATTAAAAAGAAGTTAGGATTGATAAATTTTAGGTAAACATCCTCCAATAACATTCTGTTCAATCAATATCCTTATAGTAATAAACTAATTTACATTGGGGGATTACATTTTTTGTTATTGGTTTTTAAAAAATTTCGTAATGGAATTTGTTGTAGTTGATTTTTCAAAATTTTCATAATGGAAATTAATGTATTTGGTTTTTCAAAATTTTTTAATGAAGATTTTCATAGTTGGTTTTTCAAAATTTCGTAATGAAATTTTTTTTAGTTGGCTTTTCAAAATTTTCGTAATGAAAATATTCAGAGCTGAAGTTTCCATAATGCAAATATTTGGAAATCAAGTTTTCATAATTAAATTCATCAGACCTAATGTTTTTCTAATTGAAATTTTTGGATTTGAAATTTTTCGTAATGGAAATTTTCGGATTTGAAATTTTCGTAATGAAAATTCTTGAATTTGAAATTTTTATAGTGATGTTTTTTTTCATATTCATGTTTTTGTTTGGAAGCAAGTGTTCTTCAAAAATAATATACCTCAGTATGAATAATCTTTCTAGTAATCCAAAATGTATGATTCTTTCTTATGTTTTTCATAATGACTTTTACTTGCTGTTAGTTTCTTTTTTTAAAAAAAATTCTCAGATTCAAGCTTTCTTAAATCCGAATGTTTTCATTTTAAAACCTCAAAATATCGGAGTCAACCAATTTTTTCCTTACAGCTATCATTTCAACTATTATATCAGATTAGGTGGTTTCCCAACTGTTAGATTGGAATTTGAAGTTGAAAGGTCACTTCCATCACCTATATAAAGGGGACCCCCGATGGTTGTCTCACATCAGTTTTCAAAGCTTTTTCATCTTGAAGCACTTCTCCTCTACAAAAGATCGTTCCAAATTCTTTAGAAGTGCTCAGTCCAAATGTCTGCAGAAGCCCCTACTCAAGATATGTCTACTATCAATCTGATTCTGGAGCGGTAAATATATAGGGAGAGGTTGGTACACCCAAACTTCTTCAATAAGTATGACTCTATAATTTCAAAGAACATCAAGCTTAATGTATGGGAAAGTATAGCTATCTCGAAGATATGAGATTAGGATGTGGTCCATCTGGATTTACTTATAGAATTCTATGAATTAGTTTCCTTCTTCAAGGAAGATGGTAGGGAAAATTTTTCCTTCAAGATTTATGGGAAGATCTATGCACTCTCTTACACCAAGGCTACAATTTTGGTGGGGCTATCATATGAAGGGGAGGCCGAATTTTTCTCCCACAAACTGCCATAGGTTCAAGATAGTTTTGTTAAGGAAAAGGATATGGAATTCCTTGGGCTCAAAGATTTAAAGACAGCAATGATTACCTATCTGTCTAAAAATTAATTGGATTCTACAACTATGGGTACAATGTCTCATCGTACCGAGAAAGGGTGATAAGGATACCCTTAAGAAAAGTGATATCTACATCTTAGATTTTTTTGGTAAATCTAAGGAGGGTCAATCTCACGAGGAACATTCTCATTACGATTGAAAATATCAAAAATGGAAATTTAAGAGCTCATATTATCATGTATCTGGGCCTACTCTCAATGATGATAGCTCGTTACCTAGAATCATTCAAGATCCCGTGCAGTTCTAAGCTGAGGAATTGCAAGGTGATTCTTATCAGTGATGACACCCTTATGCGAATGATGATTGGAGTCTCCAATGAGTCAGGAGAATTTTATGATCTACCTGAGGAAGAGGCAGAGGCTGTTCTAGAAAATGTTTATAAAGTTGAACCATCAAAAAAAGTCAGGAAGAACATAATGTTAAAGGATGTGGAAGGAGAAGACAAAACCCCTAAGTATAAAGAAGTAAAATCCCCACCTCCTAAACAAAAGAATAAAAAATACTACCCATATGAGGTGGTAAAAAATGGATGGAGGATAAGAAGAATAGAAAAGTAGGGGAGCCACAGTTCAGTTTGGATCCTGCAGAGGCTAATGCATTGAATGAAAAGGCTGCTGAAGAGCTTGAGAAACAATCCAAAGAGAAGATGTTGAATAAGAATATGTTAGAGGCTGAAATTTTTCAATACCTTCTAAGGGATACATAAGTTGCATCTAAAAAATACTTTTACCAAAAACCTTTCTTGTGGAACAATTTCCTAAGGCTCTGGGAACGAAGTTCAAGTCTCCAGAAAAATTCAAAGAGTAGGATGTTGAGAAGGAATCTGTGGAAGAAGTCCAGGGAGCTCAAAGCTATGAAAAAACAACTGATTTTCTAAAACAAGTAGAAGAATTTTAGGAAAGGGAATGTTCTTCTGATAAATTTTAACTCGGGACTTCTCAAGTCGGATCTTTAAAACATGCTACCCCTGGAGTAGATGAGAAGGGTGAAGAAGAGGAAGTGAATAAGTTGTCAGAGGAAGAGATTCATAATCATGAATTCATTATTCCTGAAGAAATTGAATCTAGATCTGAGAAGGAAAAGGATGATTAATATTATATTGAATAATTATCAGTAAGTGAGCATAAATCACCTGACGAAGAAGCCATTCTGAGAATAAGAAAGGGGAAACAAGTTTTTGCTGATACCCCAATGAAAGAAATCTTGAGGAAGAAAGAACCTGGAGGAACCTCAAAGAGGAAGTTGGTAGAGTTAGAGGAAGAACCATCTCCTAGTAAATTTTCTGATTCAAGGTCATCTGTATTGGGATATGATTTTGTTGTCCAGTCCCTGTTGAAGCTCATGGATACCATTCTGATTTTTCCGACAATTGATTCTAGATTTCAGATGCTTCAGCAATCCATGAATCAGAAATCAGAATCTGTATCTTTGGTGATGGATAGATGTGTAAAGATTGAGGCTGAGGAGAAGAATTTTTGTATCAATTATTTATCCCACAGAAAATCAAGCAAGAATATGACCAGATGGTCTATCAAAATAGTTGTATATTCGGAAGATCTTTACCAATTTCATGAATATGTCAATGCATCCTTTGACACCGAAGATACCCAAATCAAGAATTTGACAAACATCTTTCAGGAAAAGTTAACTCTTGAACTAAATTATCAGATTCAAGATGTTTAATATCTGAATAGAAAGTTGAGTTATATTGTAAAAAAGATTTAAAAAAGAAAAGTATCTCTAGAGCGAGATGCTAGAAAAGCTTTTGAAACAAGATAAATTGGTGATGTTTTAGGAAGAAACCATGAAAGCTCAGGAGGAAAGGATCATGGAATTATAAAAGCAAGATGAGGTGGATCAAAAAGAGAAAAAAATCTAAAGACCATTGTAAAGATGCTAATTTTTTTGGGGGGTAATTTCTTGTTCAAAGACCAAGAAAAAGTTTATTAATAAAAAAAGAGGGGGAAGCTAAAAAATTTTGAATGATGGGAATTTATTACAATCTATTTCAAAAAGAGGGAGATGGTCAACCGACAGATTATCCAACCACGTAACACCCCAGTTGATACCTATATTAGCAAGATCATCCTCCACCATATTTTCTTCCTGGTAGGCATGAGTGGCAATATATCTGATATTTTGAAGAGAGTCCATACAACTCATACAACAAGAGGTAAGAGACCAGTAAAGATGGATCACACCATTCCAGATTGCTTGGACAATGGAAGTTGAGTCTCTTTCAATTGAAATGTTGTCCCAAACCTTCCTTTGAACAAAATAAATAGCCTAAATCACCACCATCATCTCAGATTCTAAAGAAGTGGTGTGGGCGCAACCTCCACAGAAACACCCATGACCATGACCCAGATAATCCCTGCAGAAAGCTCCAAAACCAACTGTACTCGGGTTCCCCTTCGAGGCTACATCAACATTTATATTGATCCACCCCAGAATGGGATCTTTCCAGAAGACCTCAACAATTTGACGCGGTGTTTTGTAAATCCCAAAAACCATGAGAATTTTGATAATGACAAATTCCTCAATAGAATTGTTGCGAGAGGCAGTTTAACTCAAAGCAGCATCTCTGAATGTAGTGAGAATTATCGAGTGACCTGCATTGAGATTAATTTAGTTCTTATTATGAATAATATCATTACGATCATAACAGATAATGTGGAGGAGCTCAACAACCGCTTCCAGAAAAAGGTTCTTGATTTTCCTTGATGTGTTGATCTCCACACAGCGTTTAAGATGAGTAAGAATAAAGTCAGAAAAAATCCATCTGCAAACAAACATGTCAGCAATAAAGTTCTAGAGAGCAGTATAAGTGTCACAAGAAACGAAGAGGTGATTGGTATCCTCCCTATGTTGATGAAAAATATGACATTTGGAGGAAAGTTGGATTCCAAAGGATTTGAGGAATACATCAGTAGGAAGACGATTATGAGAAATCCTACAAATAAGATTATGTCTAGAAGGCTTGATTAAATGATTATCAAAATGTTTTATCCACCCAAAAGAATTATCTGAAGGAGAAAATTTATGATTATAGAAAGTTGTAGAGTCCAACATACAATTTTGAGAAGGTTATCAGAACAGGAAATCATCCGTATTAATAAATGTATGACTATCAACCACATGCATAATGGATTCTGAGAGATTGGGCAGGTGGTCATTCATCATTTCCTGAATAGAGAGATTAATGGTTTCCAGAGGAGAGTTCAGAGGCAACATGGAGATCAAGGGGGAGCCAGACTAGTTTTCAAGCCAGAAGTTCAAATAGAAATTTTTGCTGACCAGCCATCTAGAATTATGCATAATGTTATGAAAGGAATCTTTGATGGATGGCCAAATAGAGGAGATAACAAAACTCAATTTACCATTTTTAATCTTATCTAAGATCCTTTTGCGAAGGAAATCAGTGGCCTTAGTGTTGTGATTGATCAAGTTCCAAGTGATCTTGGCCTGAAGCACATCATTAAAAAGTTTAATATTCTTAATGCCAAGGACACCTTTTCCCAATGGTTTGCAGCACTTAGACAAAGGAATAGTGACAAATTACGGTCAATAGTGCTGACAGTCCAAATAATTTTTTAATGTAACCATCAATTCTTTTGAGAATAGAGGCTGGCCATTTTTAGATTATAAGAGAATAAACCATCTTGGAAATAATTGTAGATTTTACAAGAAAAATACGACCAGCCATAGAATAATATTTCCCTTTTTAGGAAGATAGTTGATGAAGAATCTGGTCCACCACATAGGCGAAATAAGCAGCTTTAGGTCTTCCCAAAAATAAGGGAACACCTAAGTAAGTAAAGGGGAAGAAACCTTCTCTAATGCCAAGGCTTTCAATGATGATAGTTTTACGGTTGGCGGGGAATCATTTTCCAAATAAAATAAGAGATTTACTGCAGCTAACAGCTTGACCTGAAACCTCCTCATAATGAGTTAATGAATTCTTAAGATTCAAGATATTTTTTTTCTACCATTAATGAAGAGGATAATGTCATCTTCATAAAGAAGTTTGGTCGAAGCATAAACACCCTGAGCAGCTTGGATCGGTTTCAGCTTGTCTTGAGAGACCAAATTGTCCAGAAGTCTGCTAAGATAGTCTTCCGCACTAAAAAAGGATGGCAGATAAAGGTTCTCCTTATCGGAAACCCTTGAAACATTTGAAATATCCTTTCAGGGAGCCATTGACAAGGACAAAAATAGAAGAAGAAGTGAACAAATAGTGGATCCTATTAATAAAGGCCTATTACGAATGTTGTCTTTGAGAACAATAAAGGAACTATGTTTCAAAGCAATGATGATTTCATTTTGAGGATCTACAGCAAATTCATAATTAGTAGTATTGTTTTGAATGAGATTAAGGTCACCCTCCAAATAGACAATGTCTTTATAAATTTGTTTATATTTAGTCGCACACCATCTTTTATCATTTTGTTTTAGATTTCTATGCTTAGTAATACATGAAAATGCATCAAAGTGGTGACTCATGGAATCCCAAATTTTTTTTTTGAGAATGGAACATTCCAGATCCGAGGACCAAGAATTATTGTATTTAGAAGGAGTGATGATTATAATTCCCAAAGAAAAATAATCAAAATAAATCTCACTCTGATCTGTTGTTGTATTTGTTTTTCCGTGTACTAATACATTCAATCGTAATGGAATTATGGTTTGCCTGTTTTTTCTTGTATGTCTTTACTAAAATTTCAGGTACTATATTTCTTTTCCATTCCCCCAAACTATTTTTGAAAATCACATTGGGGGAGAAGGAAAAAGAATTCTAAAAAGGGATAAGGAAAAACTCTAAAAAGGGAGTAGGAAAAACTCAATAAGTGAGAAGGAAAAACTCTAAAAGAGAGAAGGAAAAATTTAAAGTGGAGAAGTAAAAAGATTCATAAGTAAAATAAATATCCCAAAGTAAGGAAGAGCATATCTAAGGGAGTTTTTCATTATGAATATTTCTATTCTCAAGATAATTAAAATTCTATTCCGGGAAATCTAGTATACGATCCTTAAAGTTCTAAAGCCTCAAGGGGAGTTAGTCGTATTCATGTTTGCCAATGTAAAAAGGGAGATATGTTTTTTGTTAAGTCAAGAAAACTTTTACTATGTCCTTTTATTCTTTTTCGTAATAATGTTTGTGATTTCCAAAAAGGGTGAGATTTTTGAGTCAATAAGGTTTTCCTTATGACTATTCCATTCCTTAATGTAAGGGGGGATATTGTTAAGTCATTAAGGTATCCTTATGAGTTTACCATTCCTTATTGTTTTGAAAATCACAAAAACCTTATTTCATGGAAAAACTCATTTTACACCTGTTTTACATTCATAAGGAAAATTTCCTTCCTAAGGGAAATTTACCCCTATCTTGTTTTCATTATTCATTCCTATTTTTTTAGTGTAAAATTCAGAATGAAACCAAAAACCTTGGAATCTTATAATTACATAGAATAAAAAGTATTTTGTTTTAAGATCTGAATTCACAGAATTCTAGATAAGAATGTCACTGAGTTCTGACTCCGAATTCTGAATATGAATTCCAAATATGAACTTCAGAGTTATGACTCCAAATTCTGAATCAGAATTCTGGTTATGAACTTTCTGAGTTCTGACTCCAAATTCTATATGAATTCAGAATACGAACTTCAGAGTTCTGACTCCGAATTCTGAAATAGAATTCTAGTTACGAACTTTCTGAGTTCTAACTCCAAATTCTGAATACAAATTCTGATTAAGAACATTTCTAAATTCTGACTCCGAGTTCTCAAAATTACAGACTCATAACTCCTATGAGTTCTGACTCCTAAATCTCATGAACTATGACTCCAAACATTGTATGTTCAGGTTCCGAATTCTTGAGAAATTAATATTCTGAATTGCATTAAATTCAGACTCCATATTTGTATAGAATTCAGGTTTCGAATTCCTACTAAATAGAATCCAAATATCCATTGTATTATAGACTCCGAATTAATTTTTTTTGACTCCGAACATTCATTTGCGTCATTCTAAATATCCGATTTTGGATATGCTTACACTTTTTTAGTTACATAATGATTTCATGCCTTTAGTTACTCACTAACCGTTGTTTGAGTGACATGTGTATAGGTCTCTCAGAAATTCATGGAAGAATATGACTGTTGGAGGAGGGAGCTGACCATTGGATATGTGCCTAAAAATAAGGGCTCATTTGAAAATATCTCAATACTATTCTATGAATCTAGATAACACATGCTATTGAAGTGATTTCTAGAGAGAGAGACATTCATGCTTAGTGTGTACTGAACCCCTGGTTCAGTTCTTCTTTGTGCGACTCTGATTGTTGTTGTGTACAATCGAGGGCTTCCGAGGAAAGTATGACAGAGGTTCCGACTACCTTCAAGTTGAGGGATTCCTTGCTAAGGAAGATAAAGGTTCCCACTACCTGATAGTTGAGGGATTGAGGGGATAGCAAGACATACTCTGATCTTCTTATCGAGGGATTACCTAGGTGTGGGTAAGACATACTTTCATGAAAGTATAAATCAAGGGACCTTTGTCCAAGGTTGTTGGATGAACTTCTCTTTGGGATAAAAGATTTAATACTTGTTAATTGTGTTTTTTACAAGTTTTCCACTGCATTTGTATTGTTGAGGAATGTATAACTTTCTTATTCTTCCTTACACTTGCACATTGATTTAGTTAGATTCTATAGGCCTTATGGTAGAATTTTCATATTTGAAAACTTTTGATAAGTTTCAATTTCGGAATCACTATTCTGGAATGAAGCATTTTATTAGAACGTACACATCTTGTGAATTATCTTGTTTAACCATATTAAACATAATCATCTTTAAAAGTTACAATGGAATTTTTTAAAGTATACAATTCACCCGCCCCCCCCCCCCTCTTGTATTTGAGCATCTACATTCTTACTTCGATCCTACAAGAATGTTTTGAACTCTTGATGGCTAAGATGAAGAATTTTTCATCATTTTAAGATTATTCAATTGATATTAAAATATTAAGATTATGATGGATCAATGTTTTATGACAATGATAATGAGTGTTTCTATTGAGGGGGATATAATGAAGAAGCTTCAAGAATTATTATTTTTATCAGTATCAACAGCAGTTAGTGTTAAATTCAATTAAATTGTAAATTTCTTGAAGAACATTCCATTGGTAATGGAGTTTCGGGATGATTATTCACTATCATATTCATTTTCATCATCCCATAATGAATTTTGAAAACCCTTTAAGTTATAGTACATGTGGTCTCATCTCACGAGGCATCATGTGAAGTAAATAATGGATTGCCTTGTTGCCTATATCAATTCCTCTTGTCTTCTACACCGATGATTACTTCAGTATACATTGAGTGTTATTGTTGATGGTACATTGATTAAGAATGGGATTATACCATTTTCCTATAAAATGTGTATTTCATGTCAATAATTGAGAGATAAAGTGAAATGAAATTTTGAAATGAAAGAGGCAATGAAAAAGAAAAATGGGAGAGATAATATTCTCATTTTGATATTGAAACATTCATTTGAGGAAAACACTATGGTATTAAAAATAAAATACAAAAGAAGAGATGGTTGGGACCACTTTGTGTATACGTTTGTATTTTATGTCAATAGTTGTCAATGAAGATCAAAATGAATAAGGAGATGAAGACAATCCTTGAAGATATTGATAGAAATTCATTATTGCATGAGAGATCATGTGGGGATTTGATGATTTTAGAATGATCATACACGGATCAGAAGATGATTCTAGTCATATTCAGTGTTGACTGGAAATACTAACATTGCTAAAAGATAGAGAAGTTTATAAGATATTGTACATTCACTATAGGACCTGACGATGATAGAACAAATCGTTCAAAGAGTATTTGTCATGGTGGAAAGAGCTCATGTAGAAATAAGTTGACTATTTAATGAGAACGATTAAATTTAATTTTCATGGGTTCTCATACTGAATAATATATTTAATGTGGTTTCATTTCCCAGTTTTCTCAAATTATTAGGCCACAAAATCAGGATCTTTTTGGCAATGGAAGGATTTCTACATAGGAAGGAACAAGATGCAGAATAGTGAAGGAAATTAGCAAATGAATAAAACCAATTACCTCAGAACATGGACTACATAACTTGTATTGGGAATGGTTCATGGCCGCGTACCTGGAAGAGGAAAAAGTACACATACTGGTGTGCTAAACAGAAAAAGGTTTGCAACGATGGTATGCAGTGAAGGAATGTGCTAAATGGGGAAGTTACACAAAATGGTTCACAGAACGGGTCTTAGTATTAAAAATGGTTCTACGTGGAAGGAATTGTGGTATGTGGAATGGTTTGTGATCGGAGGAAAAAATGTAGTACACAATCTCATAGAAAAATGATATGCAGTTAAGGGCCATACTTTTCCAGAGGGTTGTAGTATGTGGTGGAGGCTTACTATACATGAATGGAATTCCGTATGCGGTGATTATTTTCCCACAATGAAGATTTGGTTAAACCAAACTATCAAAATTTATGGAGTTATTTTCCTATATATGTAGTGTGAATTCCATCATTAAGGGAGTGTGAATTTGGTAAGAGAATATCATTTTTGTTCAAGGTCATAGAAAAGTAAAAATGTGGTACACAAGAGAGATTTTTCATAGGAAGAAGTTGTACACAAACGGCAAAAAAATCACAAAAATCGGAAGGCATATTCAATGTAAGATATTTTTTAAAAAAAATACATGCGGGAGATAAGATAATTTGCTGATTTTGAATATGTAGTCTGCAGAAGGATGAAATGGTATGCCAAGGCTGTATGAAGAGAAGATATGAGAAGGAGGTATGTAAATTATTTATGTGATCATTGTATGTGATGGATATATGTGAAGTTGGTACACATAGTCCATTCCCAGAGGTGATACGTAGAGGCAGTGTGTGGAGTAGAAAATGTGAGCGGACGAGGCGCAATGTACGGATCAGGCATGGTGCGTGGGGAAAGAGTAGTGCATGGAGCAAGCACGGTGCATGGAGCATGCATGGTACATAGATCATAGATGGTACACATATCAAAGGGGTTACACGGAGTAGAGGTGGAACACATATCAAGAACGGTTCACCGAGAAGGGGTGGTACACAGAACCTACAAGTTTCCTAGACCATGTGTGTTATGCTGAGTAGGCATGGTACCCAGATCAAAGACAGTACGCAAAATCAGGGATAGTTCACAGAAACCATAACATAATAAAGGGAGTTTTTGATTCCATAGAATATAAAGGGAAAAATTGTGGTGGATTAAATAATTTAATTAATATAAAAAATTTAATATAACAGAGAATGAATTTTGGATTTCGATTTAAGATGATTCTCGTACTAAATAGAGTGAATGGATTTTCAGGCCAATCGGATGAAGTGACCTTCATGTTAATAAAATGAGTGATACCTCTCCCAAGGAAGTGATCTAGGGGGAGTGAGTGGTACTAATCTAAGGGAAGTAGTGGGCAATCACTGAACCATTTTAAAAGATGTGTTCCTATGACAGTGTGATTGTTCCCGAACCTTTTTAATCCACAAATAGTGATTATTATTGGAATTTTGTATGGCCTAAAACCTTCCTTTGTATGCTCCCTGGACATATCCCTTAGTGTTGAACCACGTGAAATTTTAGTGTTTTCCATCTGCAAGTAATGTTTTTAATTATTGCACATATACATCATACATGGTAAAATTTCTTCCTACCGGTATGGGAACAATATCATGTAATGTGAAAAAGTCGACACACTGATTCACCCCCCCCCCCCTATTAGGGTGATATAGGGACCTTTAATTGGAATTAGATCTAGTTTTACCTATGTTGGATACTCATCAGTAATTCGATTTAGAAGAGGATTTGAGTTTTCTTACCAAATGGGGTCAATGAAGTGCAGTCTAGATGAATATTTATATATTTATTAGACTGTGTATATATCTAGAAATTGCATGACCAACATGACACATAAATATAATAAGAAGTTGATGAAGTCTCTCATGAACAAAGAATATGAAGTTTATAGTTCTCTATGCCCTTTAAATAATGAATTAATATTAGACTTGGAATGCAAAGAGCATTTGGTGTAGGTTTTTACCATAGGAAAGGAATACACCTCTATATCAACTGATTAGGATAAATTATGAACCAATCTTTGTAATATTTCTGAAGATATATTTTTTAGTATTTTAGAATATTTCATTGTATGCAAGAGGAAATAACCCAGCTACTAAAAGAATTAGATTCTAGGGAGGAAGTCTTGGTAAAAAAGATTTCAAAATTTGAGAAGATCATCAGACAGATTGAATACATTGAAGAAACAAGGAGGAAACATGAAATTAATACATAAGAATAGTTCAAATAAGATTAAGAGGAGAGTCAGAAAGGATCTAGAAGAAAATATCCATGTTCATTAATGGAATATATAAGTATTCACAAATATCAAGGGTCTAAAATTGGATGTGAAATCTAATAAGATCATGGAACATGAATCTTTGAATCAAAATAAAATGATGTTGCATGAGGAATAATTTTGTACAATAAATAAGGATTGTGAAGAGAATATTTCTATGAATGAACATTAGAATTTCATTATCAGTAGTCAATGTCAATAATTGGATGCTCAATGGAACAATATTGAGAAGACCCATATTGAGATTTCACAATAGAATGAAATAGATTCTTTTTTTACTCAATGATCACGGGAGATAAAGTACCTGTGATAATGAAAACCAAAATGAAAACTATTTTTAATTATCTTATATGTATTAGATGAATAACTCTACACTCGAAGAAGAAGATAATGTGAAATGACCAATTCCACATCAGCAGAGATTAGAAAATATATTCAGATTTGTCAACATAAATACAAGACAAAATGGATCATCATGGTTGAGAAAACTATATCATCCTTCCTTCTCACATTGATGAATAAAGGAGGAATCACCTTATTACCTTAATCATTTGTGTATTGTATTGGTGCTGATAATACATGCGATTTAAGGTGAATCACTGTCTCATGGAGAGAACCTCATAAGTAGAAAATGATGAAAAGTCTTGAAATGTAAGATGAATATGTTTCCATCCTTGTAAGAATATTCAATTGAAATAAAATGATTAAGACGATGAAGGATCACCCTTTTATGATGATGTTGAGGAGTGTTTCCCTTGAGGGTGGGACAGATAAAGAAGATACCTTAATTAATATTTCAATTAGTATCAACTTCATTTGGTATTAAATTTCATTACTCTAGAAATTTCTTAAAAACTTATCATTGGTAATAGTGTTGCATGTTTAATATTCCATATCACATTTAATTTCATCATCCCGGAATGAATGTAGAAAACACTTGAAGACAATGAACAAGTGTTCTCATCTTAGATTGTATCATGTTTAATGAATAGTTGATAACCTTGTTGTCTAAATTAAATACCCTTTTTCTACACCAAGAATTGTTTATTTACACATAGAGTGAAATGATTGATGACACATTTTTTATGAATGGACAAATACCCATTTCCCATGAACATTCTATTTTTTGTTAATAAGGGGGAGATAAATCGAAGAGAATGTTCAAAAAGTGAGAGATAATGGAAAAGAAAATGGATATAGAGAAGATTATCATTTTGATATTGACACATTCACACATTCATTTGTTGAGGACTTTACAGTTTTTTTCAACAAAATACAAAGGTGTGGAAGGTTCGGTCACACTATTTATATGGTTTAATTTACTGTCAATTGTTGTCAATAATGATCAAAATGATGTAGATGAAGAAGAACTCCATTGTTATTGACACATATTCTTTATTTCCAAAGGAATCATGTGTATATTTGGAGATTTAATAATGATAACACAAAGATCAGATGATGATGACAGTCATATTTATTATTAACTGCAATGACTAATGTTGGTAGCAGAAAGGGAAGGTGGTAAGTTGCAGTACATTCCCTGAAGAATCTAATATTATGGAATAGGTCGTTCAAAGAGTATATGTCACGGTGGAATGAGTTAGTGATGAAAACTAATGACTGTTGAATAGGAAATATGATAGAATATTAGCATGGGTGTCCTTTCTGAATCAGTTATTTATGTTGGTGTTGTTTTCCATTGTTTCCAAATTTCCTAGACCTCAAAATCAAGATCTTATTTTTGTAATTTGAATGATTTCCGCATAGAATTGAAGGAGATGCAGAACGACCAAGGAAATCAACAAAGGAAGGAAACTACGTACCTTAGAACGTGGACCACAAACCATGTTATGAGAACAATTCTAAGCTGCGTACCTAGTAGAGGAAACGGTATGCGGAGCAGTGCGCATAATCGAAAGATGTTTGTATCGATGGTATGCAGTGAAGGAATGCAGTAAGTGGGAAAGGTATGTGGAATGGTTCACGAAATAGGTCACAGTACCAAAAATAGTTCACCATGGTAGGATTTGAGGTATGTGAAATGGATCATCGTTGTCAGATGAGATAAAGTATGCTAACCAGCTGACACATGGTACATGATGAAGTTTCACAATTCACTAGAGGGTTTCAGTACATGGTGGTGGCATATTGTACACAGATAGAATTTAGTATGCAGGGAAAATTTTCCCAAATTGAAAATTTTTGTAAAATTTATTATCGAAATTTCTACAGTTATTTTCATATATAAGGAGTGATAATTCCATAATTAAGGATGTGTGAGTTCTATAAGAAAATAAAATCACCATGGAAGATGTTTACTACGTTTGAAAGTGGTATGTAGGAGATATTATGCATAGTAAGAAGTGGTATGAGAAAGAAAAAATAGTTCGCAAAAATTTGAAGGTGTAGACCACAGAAGAGATTTTTCATAAGAAACAATTTTATATGTGAGATTAAATATTTCATAGAATTTAGAGAAGAAGTTCATAGAAGGATGATATGGTACTCTAATGCAGTATGCAGAAGTAGTATGCAAGGGAATTGAGTGAAGGTGGTACGCGAAGGTAGTACATGAAGGCGATATATGAAGGTCGTACATAGATCTGGTACGCATAGGCCATACCCATAGGTTGTATAAATATAAAGTACATGTAGTAGGCACAGTGCACAGAGCAGGTATTGTAACGACCCGAATCCAGAGCCACTCATGGTGCCATGTACCCAGTTCTCCACATGACCTCAAGCACATTTCCACAAACACCAAAGGCTGCCAACTAGCAGTCAGGGCCTTAGGTAAGGTAGTTGGGGAAACTATTCCCTCATAGGTTATGAATATAAAAGGAATGAAACAATATATAACAACAGAAGCAGTAAACAACATTCTCATCCTAATTTTATAGCAACAGACTTTATAAAATAATAAATAACTGGAATTGAAGATATGATGCATGGAATGTTATAAGTCTAATAAATCACCCAAACCAAACAACAGGCTGGAATCAATACAGTACAATGAAAATGACCAACAAAGAATCCAAAAGTATCTTCAGCATCGCAAGCCATATCTCGGTCCAATGCTCCCCAACACCTCACCAAGTCAGGTACCTAAACTAAAGGGTGCTTTCCCTTATCTATACCTGCAATAATATAATCTGTTTGGGACCAAAAGTATGGCTCAAATAGGGTATGAGACAAGGTCCCAGTAGGCAATCACCACAAGATATGTGCCCTACTGTCAGTAGGAAATATAGCAAAAGTAAAGGAAATAAATTCAGCAGAGAAACCGAGGTACACCGAAGTAAAAAATCCTAAATATCTCCATTCACATTTATTTATTAATTTAATATGATCTTTTAATTATCAACCAAGGAGTCTAACAATAGTTCTATATTATCAAGTCACAACAGGTATCTCAAAAGTCAACCTTGATAACAAGCAGTACAAACCCAAGCTTGTTTATTGGCTTGGTGGACTCATCACAACCAACCAAACAAATAATAACACTGACTCTCTGGGTGGATCCTACTAGCAGACCCCTCTAGTAAAATAATCATACAAGGCAAAGTCACTCTGGGAAGCTCTCACCGTCAATTCCCTTACTGTCTTGCAAGGATTTCTACAGACTCTCTAAGGAAGCACTTACATCTAATTCCTCCTGTGGTCTCGATATATGAGTAGACTAAGGAAACTATTGGGATGCACAAAGTAAAATTCTTATAGGTATTTCCTATGAAACAAATTTATAATATTCTCTCTAGTTAATCCCATAATCGTCAATTCCCTCTTTAGTCTACCGCACTAGGTTCACATAGTCCTGAGCAGTCTAGTCATGCGTAATCGAATGTCAGCAGCAGTAAGTAAGTTCAAAAACTACATGGATAACAACTATAATGCATCAAAAGCATATAAACAGCACGTAAAACATGCAATAAGCTATAACAAGTCAGAAAAACAATTCTATAAGGTTTGCCTCACGGGAAACCTAAGACAAATGACGATAAACAACCAAGAAATGGAAATCACCCATGGGTGATCCTCGAACATAACACCAAAAATATATTACTATCAATTAACCACATGAAAAAAAGCAATCTATTTCAATTAAACAATGGAATCAAAATCCCTAGCCTGGGATACCCGATACATGGGTATCCGACACTTTTTGCACAAAAACAAAACTCAAGGACATTCAACGTAGGGAAACAAACCACCTACCTCGAGGTGAGAAGGAAGATATACTCGGATGTTGGCTTCCAGTTTTCCCTCGGAGTGGACCCAGGTTAACACGCCTTGCTTTATCGGTCACGCAGTCGCACATGCGCGACTTTGATGTGCATATATATATATATATATCTGTTTATATATATATATATATATGTGTGTGTGTGTGTATATATATTTATATATATATATACCTATACACATAAAAGTGATGTGTATATATAACCTTCAACGTGAATGTCAATATATTGATAAAAAATCGGAACCAAAGCAAGACCAGATAAAAAGAACTATAACAGTGGAAACACACTTTCATACCCAAACGACGATAAAACGTAATTGCACTCACCCATGGGGATGGAGCGTTGTCCAGAATGTCCTGCGATTCTGTTGCACGACCGTGAAATCAGGAGAACACAATAATTTATCAAACCCCAATCGAGGGTTTCAGTCAATTCCATATCGGCATCGAATCTAATTTGAATCATGATTGTGATGATGAAAACTATGAAGGAAGGTCATACCTCCTCGGATGTGACCCAAATAAAGAATGGCGTTGGAGAAAATGATGTGCAAGAAGGACCCGTAAGATTGGGGTCGCGCTGCAGTCACTATTCGGGTGGGTTGCTCACTGCACCAAGAGGATGAGCAGGGGGTGTCGCGCAAGGGGAGAAGCACAGAGGATGATAGTTGATGCATCAAACACCTGGTTGATAGCCACACTGTATCAATGTGCATGGTTCTCCGGTTCGCGCTGCACGACCGTTGCATGGGATGTTCTGGTCACGCCTGGTCGTGCGCTAGTAAGGAGAGATGGCGGGGGTGTCGCGCTGCATGACTGGTCAAAGGAGGCCGCGTTTTGCTCACCAGAGGAATGTTTCCCCTCACACGGAGGTCTGGGAGAGGGGTTGCACACTGCAACAGTAATCACGCAAGGGAGGTCGTGAGTGTTGATGCACTGCAAGTAGAGCGCAGAGGGGGGTAGCCGTGTAGAATTCTGGAGCAGCTGTTCTCTTGGGGGAGGCCACGCCTCATGCAGAGTGCCGGTGGAGTGGTGGTCGTTCCCAGGGACAAGAGGTCCATAACAGTCGCGTCGCACATAGGGTTTGAAGAAAGAGTCCTTATTCATTTTAGGGGGAGAGGAAGGGATTTTATTCCATTTATTTCTCTACACTGATAATAATGTATTTATTAGTCAAAATAATAATAAATACCCCAAACCCATTAAGTGATAATAATAATAGAGTAATTAACTATAGTAATAACAGTAAGAGTCAAATTCCTATTATTGTCATTACCACTAGAATTTTATCAATTCAAAGCTCCACATTTAATTACCCTTTATTATTATTATCTATAATAATAATAACGATTATAATAATTATAACTTCCCATTTTAATTAAACGCTCTTCATTTAATTAAATGCTTCATTGTGAAGTCGCCACAATTAAGATAATGTGTTATAAATAACGCTCCCTTTAATTAAAATTCAATTTCAATTGAAATCCGTTAACTGTGATTTTAATTTTACTCCCTTTGGTCAAACTGTAACGTCACATTTAATGTCGTTTGACCGCCACTTAAATAAACATGTCTGCGTAATATTTAATAAAAATAATATTCCAAAAGTTTTATTATTAAAACATCCAAATTTAATCTCATTTGACCATCATTTTATTAAATGAGTTTTTTCAACATTTAATAATAATAATCTCTCACTATTATTATTATTAAAACATCCATTAATTCAAATTAATTAGATAACACATTTTGACAATCGGTCAACTGCGCGACTTGAACCACATTGTCTAACCACCCATTCGCAGCCCAATGTCACTACTTGAACCGTTCACGCACTCGGAACCTCGTTCTGAAGCATGGATTTAAAACTGACCCACTGATAAACGAATTTTTTAAAAAATTCATATTTTATCCGGTCTAAGAATGCTGGTTATTGCAAAATACCCACCTTATAAACTTATCATCCCTAAGAATCCTTCAGGAACCAACAAAAACATCACACAACCTACAAGGGTTGTGAAGTTTAGTTCAACAAGATCTCACTATGTTCCCAACTCCCAATGCATCTTTAAGCGTTTCCTAAGAAAACTGCACTTGAACTATTAAAACCCAAGACAACACTCACTTTAAAACTCAAAAACCAAAACATAGCTTTACATATAAGGCCATTACAGGGACCCCGTCAATGAAAATGGTCAATCTCAATCAACCAACATAATGAGGTTACACATGATTCCTCAGAAGATATCACTGACCCAAAACCCACACTCGTCCATTAAATGACGACATGTCTTTAAAACCATTAGATTACTAATTGTGCGTGCACCGAAGTCCTGACCCGATCTTCATTAACGTTCTGAATTCAATCCTTCACAAGGTTATTGAAAACAACCATGACTTAGCATGAATAAGGTAAGATTGAGGAAATCACACATCCTATGAAAAAATATGAAGGAGATCGCAAGACAAGTCTACAACTTTTAAAAATTAGAGTGGCGTATAATCGACGGTATCCTAGTGCCTCTAGCATGAGTTCAAGATGGGTGACATGCTCGTCGCATTCAGGAGAGCTCACTTAGAGTAATCCAAGATCATCAAAAAGATTTGTCGGGCTACCAAGTAAGCAATGACACATTTATGGAAACAAAAGCGACACTACCCACCTTATGATCTTCTATGTCGTCGCAAAAGAGATTTTCCGCTAACCAGCGTGCTATAAGAGAATATCATAACCCATGTGTGATGTTCCAAGAAACTCGAACACCACATGAACATATTACATGGAAGATGATAATTAAACTGGTCTACATGTCAAAATACCCGAGTCAAAATTTTCTCGAGCAGTGGGATGAAACTTATTCCTTAATGCACAGGTCACTCTACCATGGAGGAAACCTGAAACCGTACTCAACATCACAATAAGGTTTACATCAGGGTCGTGTCACGTCACACGACGATTGTCCCGGATGACGTCATAACAAGTCATCCCTTTAAGAAGAAGCAAAGGGGTCAATGACCACCCATCCAAACGAAGATGTATTTCTAAACTGAAAAAGTCTTACTAGGAACAACGTCATGAAAGGAACTAAACATAAAAGTTCACAACTAAAATATGGCATATCAGGCTCTAAGGGTGCTATCTACCATGGGCTATCCCCTTATGAATCCCACACGTTGACTCTATCTCTTGGTCATGCAATGAAATTTAAATACTATGCTCAAGAGCCATTTTCATTTTAACCATTTAATTTTAATTCATTTAAACCATTAAACATTTGAAAGAATTCTAAAAACACACAAGTATTGTTCACAAAAAGTTCACTTGGTTTTCAATCAACACGCATGGAAAAACGGGAAAGTTAGAACAAACTTCCTCTTAATATTTAATCATTCAATGTTATTCAAACATTAGCAGGAAATTTATCATCTAAATTCCTTTTTCTGAAAAGGTGGACTCCGTGGGTCCCATTAATTTAATTCGGGTTCTTAAAAAAATGAAACAATAATATAGTTCATTTCAATTAAAAAAATCAACAATTTTATACATATAACCATTTTAAAACACACATAGTTATAAAAGCCTTAGTCACATGGGTGGCCACATACCAATCGATAAGGCACTCATACACCTTATCGCTGACATTTGGCTCCCATTCAAGATCAATTCACTATATGATTTACGTTAGAAACCTTTTTCATGAGTTGGAATACATGGGTTACCCTTTTTCCAAGTTATAAGGCACCCATACACCTTACAACTAAAAAAATTGGTTCTGTCATATTCTAAACCAATAACATTTATCCATAACAACCTATCATTTATAGGCAAGATACAATTTCACTACAAATAACTATCAAACCACAACATGTTTAAATCACCAAAACATGTTACAACATAAAAGCATGGCATATAACAAGATAGGAAGCATGGAATTTTATCACACAAGAATGTTAATTGTATTACCGAAACATGCTATCTAATAAAGAAATACTAAATAAATACAAGAAATGTCACTTATTCAAGGCACACATTCAAAATTAGCAGGCAATTTACTAATGAAACAACATGGAATGGAATATATTCATGCATATGAAACTCTAAGTGTGTTATATGATGCATGAAATGCAATTTTTGTTGCCATAACAGGCCAAGGAAAATTTTCATAAAACTTTTCATAATCAGAGTGGTGGAGCGAAAGCTTGATGGGCCCATAACCCACAGGTCGAAGGATCAAAACCTCCCTTTGATACCACTTTGTAAAGACCTGAATCCAGAGCCACTCATGGTTCCCTATACCCGGTTCGCCACATGACCTCAAGCGCATTCCCTAGAATGCCAGAGGCTACCGAATAGCAGCGAGGGCCTTGGGTAAGGGTGTTGGGGGAACTAAGCCCTCATAGGATATGAAAATAAAATGAAAGAAACAATATATAACAGCAGAAGCATTAAACAACATTCTCATCAGAATTTAACATTGTAAAACTTTATAAAATAATAAATAATTGGAACTGAAGATACGATGCATGGAATGTTATAAGTTTAATAAATCAGCCAAACCAAACAAAAGGCTGGAAGAAATAAAGTACAATGAAAAGTAAAAACAAAGTAGCCAAAAGTCTTCTCTGCATCGCAAGCCATAGCTTGGTCCCATGCTCCCCAGAACCTCAGCAAGTCAGGTACCTGAAGTAAAAGGGCGCTTTCCATTATCTATACCTACAAAAATATAATATGTTTGGGCCCAAAAGTTTGGCCCAAATAGGGTGTGAGACAAGGTCCCAGTAGGTAATCACCATAAGATCTGTGCCCTATTGTCAGTGAGAAATATTGCAAAAGTTAAGGAAATAAATGCAGCAGAGAAACAGAGGTTCACCAAAGTAACAATCCTAAAAATCTCCATTCACATTTATTTAATAATTTAATAAGATCATTTAATTATCAACAAAGGAGTCTAACAACAGTTCAATATTCTCAAGGCACAACATGCAACATAATAGGTATCTCAACAGACTACCTAGATACCAAGAATTACAAACCCAAGCTTATTCATTGGCTTGGTGGACTCATCAAAACAAACCAAACAAATAACAATATTGACTCTTTGGGTGGCTCCTACTAGCAGACCCCTCTAGTCAAATAATCATACAAGGCATAGACACTCTAAGAAGCTCTCACCGTCAATTCCCCTATGGTCTTGCAACGATAGCTACAGACTCTCTGAGGAAGCACTTACGTCTTATTCCACCTATGGTCTCGATACGTATGTAATCTAAGGACACTCTTGGGAACCACAAAGTCCAATTCATGTGGGTCGTTCATACAAAGATAATTTATAACAGACTCTCTAAGGAAACCCTTAATCGTCAATTCCCTCTTTAGTCTACCACACCTGGTTCACACATTCCTGAGCAGTCTAGTCGTGCATAATCGACTGTCAGCAGCCCTACGTAAGTTCAACAACAACTTGGATAATAGCTACAATGCATCAAAAGCATATAAACAGCAGGAAAAACATGCCAGCAACTATAACAATATAGACAAACAATGCTACAAGGTTTGCCTCATAGAAAACCTAAGCCAAACGGCTATAAACATCCATGAAAGGGAAATCACCCATGGGTGATCCTCGAGCATACAACCAAGCATATATTACTATCAATTAACCTCAAGAAAACACACAATCTAGGTAAATTAAACAATGGAATCAAAATCCCTAACCCAGGAAACCCGATACAGGGGTATCCAACACTTTTTGCACAAAAAAAAAACTCAAGTACATTCAACGTAGGGCAACAAACCACCAACCTCGAGGTGAGAAGGACGATATACTCAGATGTTGGATTTCGATTTTCCATCAGATTGGACCCAGGTTAACACGCATTGATTTATCGATCACATAGTCACACGTGCACGACATTGATGTGTGTGTGTATATATATATATCTTTATATATATATATATACACATAAAAGTGATGCGTATATATAACATGCAATGTAAACAAAAATATATTACTAAAACATCAGAACCAACACATGACCAGATAAAAATAACTATAACGGTGTAAAAAAAATTTCATACCTTAACGAGGATAAAACGTAAGGGTGTCGGAGCGTGGTCTAGTGTGTCCTGCGATGCGGTTGAACAACCGTCAAATTAGGAGAACGCAATAATTTTTCAAACCCGAAATCGAGGGTTTCAGTTAATTCCAAATCGGAATTGAATCCTATTTGATTCATGACAGCGATGAAGAAGACTACGAAGGAAGGTCATACCTCCTCAGATTGGACCCAAACGAAGAACAACGTCATAGAAAATGTTGCTCAATAAGGACCCGCAAGATTGGGGTCGCGCCGCACAACCACTATCCAGGAGGGTTGCGCGCTGCACCAGGAGGATGAGCAGGGGTTTCACGCTAGGGGAGAATCATGGAGGAGGACCGTTGCATGGGTTGTTCCGGTCAATCCTGGTTGTGCAATAGTAAGAAGTGAAGACCGGGGGTTTCGCGCTACATGACTGCTCGGAGGAGGCTGCGCACTGGTCACCTAAGGAAGGTTGTGCCTCACATGGTGTTCCATGAGAGGGGTTACATGCTACAATAGGAATCACACAAGGGAGGCCGCGACTGTTGATGCACTATAGGTAGAGCATGGAGGGGGTTAGTTGTGCATAAGTCAGGAGGAGCTGTTTTCTTGGGGGAGGCCATGTATCATGAGGAGGGCTGGAGGAGAGCTGGTTGTGCCCGGGGAGTAGAGGTCCAGAGCATCTATGTCGCATAGAGGGTTTGAAGAAAGGGGCCTCATTCATTTTAGGGGGCGAGGAACGGATTTTATTCCCTTTATTTCTCTACCCTAATAATTATGTATTTATTAGTCAAAATAATAATAAATACCCCAAACCCATTAAGTGGTAATAATAACAGAGTAATTAACTATTGTAATAATAATAATAGTCAAATGTTTATTATCATCATTACCACTATAATTTTATCAATTCAAAGATCCACATTTAATTACCCTTTATTATTAATATCTATAATAATAATAACAATTATAATAATTATAAATTACAATTTTAAATGAACGTTCTTCATTTAATTAAACGATTCATTGCGAAGTCACAACAATTAAGATAATGCGTTAAAAATAACGCTCCCTTTAATTAAAATTCAACATCAATTAAAATCCATTAACCGTGATTTAAATTTGACACCCTTTGATCAAACTATAATGTCATATTTAATGGCATTTGACCACCACTTAAATAAACATGTCTGCATAATATTTAAAAATAATAGTCTTCCAAAATTGTTATTATTAAAACATCCACATTTAATCTCGTTTGACCATCATTTTATTAAATGCGTTTTCATAACATTTAATAATAATAATCATTCACTATTATTATTATTATTAAAACATCCATTAATTCAAATTAATTAGATAACACGTTATGACAATAAGTCAACTGCGTGACTTGACACACATGGTCTAACCACCCATGCACAACCCGATGTCACCGCTTGAACTGGTTCGCGCACTTAGAACCACGTTCCAAAGCACAGTTTTAAAACTGACCCACTGATAAATGAAAATTTAAAAAAAAACGTATTTTATCTGGTCTAAGAATGTGGGTTCTTATAGGCATGGTGTGCATATCAGGCAAGGTGCGCGGAGTAGATATGGTGTATGGAGTAGGCATAGTGCGCGGAGCAGGCATAGTGCGCAGAGCATGAATGATGCATGAAGCAAGCCCGGTACACAGAGTTGGTGTTGTACAAGGAGCAGAGGCAGTATGTGTAGTAGAGGTGGTACATGTAATAGAGGATCTATGCAATGTAGGCCTGGTATGCTAAGAAGGGGTGGTATGCGGAACATGTGTGATACACAAACCAGGTGTGGTATGTAGAGATGGCGTGGTATGCATAACCGAGAGAGTCAATTGATTCAATGCCAATTCATGAAAATGAATGCATCATAAATGGAGATTATTATATATATAATAAAATAGTATGAATTTCTAGTGCATTAATTAATTTAAATAATGAATAAAATTTAATATAAAAGAGTATCAATTTTGGACATTGATGCAAGAAGTGTATCATGCTCAATAGAGACACAAATTTTCATGTCAATATATTGAAGCAAACATCCGGTTGATAAACTGAGTGAGTCCTATCTTAAGGTAGTGATATATGGGGAGTCAATGATAGTGATCTGAGGGAAGCAGTGGGTTATCCCTGAATCTATATGAAGACAATGTGCATTGGACATAGTGATTGTTCTTGAACCTTTGTAATCCAAAATCTAGGGAATATTAATGGAATTTGGTATGACCAGAAACTTGCTAATGTATGCTCCTCAGACATAGCCCTTATTGGTGAAACATGAAAAATTGCAAGGTTTTCCTTCTGCATGTTAATTTTTTAATTATGTCATATATCAATCATACACAGTTAAATAAGTTCCTACTAATGTGGGAACAATATCTACTAAATAAGAGAAAAATATGACACCCTGAATAACCCACCCCCCCCCCCCCCACATAGGGTGGTCTACGATACTTCAAGTGAATAGTATACAATTTTTTAAGAATCCATATAATGATATATTAATCATATATAGTTATTATTCAAATAATTATACCAATATTATTATGGTGGTGGTGATAAACAGATTACAACATGGTGTGGAGACGCTATTCTATACGTACACATGCATGGTGATTTAATTTTTCATAGGATGGATACAAGGATTTATATGTTAGTTTCATAATTATAATAACATATATGTATATAACTGATCTCTATGTTATTACATTATAATTAAACAACTAATTAAGAGTAAGTAGAAGATGAAAAACGTTTGAAAGGATTGGTGGATGAGATTAGCACTTTTTAGACATCTTTCCTTTAAATCTCGCATTAGAGTAGTAGAGATGGTATTGAAATATGAAAAGAACATATAGAATGTATCATTTATAGTTTATAAGGGAAATAAGAATATGGTGGATAATATTTAAGGATCAATGTGAAGTGAAGTGGTGAGGGAGGAGGTGCCCTTTTATAATTGAGGTCTGGGGCACTTTAGGAAAGTGATGAAATATTAATTTATTATAAATTTATTTTTGATTTCTAATGGTCCCGAATTCATTTATTTCATAGATAAGATTATTTTGGGTTATATAAAAATACTCCAATTAGAATTATACATGTTATAAATATTTTTAACCCTTAACTTTTTTGTTTAATAGTTTGTTTACCCTTTTAAATTTTACCATGATATTTTATTATTTACAATTATTAGGTTAATTTATTTATCAGAACCTGTTAAAAGACACAAAAAGTTCCATTTATGACATATTTAAACTTATCATAACAATTTTTATGAATATTATATTTTTATGAATTTTATATCATTTAATAAACTATTTAATATTTTAAAACTCCAATATTGTCAATTTTGAAAACATTTATATTTTTCCTTTCTAAAAATATAATAACATCATGAAAATTTCTAACCAAATTCATAAATTCATAAAACAAATTCATATTAATCCATAAAAATAGTGTATTCCTTCAATTACCTCAAATTATATTTATTTTAGTATTAATAATATCATTTATTTGATATTTATCTTGATAATATTTTTGTTGTATCACTATTGTGCCAATATTTATGGTAATTATTTAACCTCTAAAAATATGAAAATAAATTCATGTGTTTTATGGAATTAATTTTTATTTATTTAGATTATTTATATATAATGTTTCATCAATTTTTTTCTCTACTTTAAAATTATTATTCTTAAAAGATATAATATAGTGACATGTTGTGACATTATTTTTTTAATAATGGTTATATCATTTTGAAGGAAAAAACACTAATTAATTAATATATTTACACCCATAGGTGATATCAGTAAACTATTAATAATACAATATGATATTGGATTGTGTAAGGGTAATTTTATGATCCGGATCATATTGTTTGTTCACCAAATTTTCCAATTTTACCATTAACTGTAGTAACAAAAAATTACCGTTGCTTCTATTGATAATATTAAAATAAAAGTAACCTATTACAAATTTTTTACATAATAATTAAAAACATGGAATCCATTTTTCAAAATTCATATAAAAAATTAGTATAAATTAATTTAAATTTTATTCTCGATCTCAAAATGAGAAAACATGTTTTTTATAGTAAAAACCCTCAAAATATTAATGTGTGCTTATATAAAACTTTAAAGTAAAATTACATTCAATTACTAAAATATGACTAAATTATGAAAAATTAATTTTATTATACATTAAAACCAATTAAATTCAAAAAATTTATGTATAAATAAATTATATGAAAAAGTTGTTTTAAATAAAAAGGTTGTAGTTTTCACTTGTCATAAAAAATGAATATTATTTTAAAATTACCAAAAATTATACCAATGTAACTGTTGATCACATTCTTCAGTAGAATGAGTTTTTTATTGTCAAAAAGAACTTATTATAGAGTCAGAAACATGATTTAAAATGGGTTCTCAATCAAATGGACGTAATACTGTATTTTTAGAAAAACATAGATTTTATCTGTAAATTTGAATTTCTTCATATATCATGTCTAAAAAACATATGAAATGAATTTTAACAACTAATTGAATATATTAAATATATTTCATTAATAAAATTTATAAATATTGATTCTATTATTTTATAAACTCGCTTATTTTCATTAAAATATTTTTTTTGAAGGAAATTATCACAATTAATACCCTCCATTATAATGACTATGTTATAATTTTTTGTTGTTAAATATAATCGTTCATGAGTGAAAATAATTATAATAAATGACCATAATATTTTTTGTAATACATGACATGAATAGTGTTACATATATTGGAAGATAATATGGTATTGCATATATAGAACATTAATCATTGGGTAACATACAACAAAAGAAAACAATGGAATTTAAAATAATTTACCACATAAAATTTTAGGGTGTCACAATATACCATCCTACAAATGAAATTCTCCATAAAAATCACTTGGGATATAAATGTTTTACTACTTTAAAACATCATTCCTTAAAACCTGCATCATAATAAGGATCACCAAAACATAATTTTAAAACAGAATGATAGAATCATAATAGTTACCAAAAGTAACTCTTCATTGTGATTCCTAGAAGAAGATCCTAGGTGCGATGAAAAGGCATGGATATTGAAGGAAAAAATTTAACCATCATGTTCTGATGGAGATTGATAAGGAACAAGTATAAGAGAAAGCTAACAATTAGAAATATATAAATCTGAGATGGTTTAAGGGACAATTAGATTCAGTGTATAACATTGTATTACGATAAATTTTTTTGTTTCAAAATCATATTCATAATTTTGTAGAACATGAGATGAAATACATTCATGATATTGGTGTAATATCATCATTGGTAATGCCTTCAAAAATTATCACTTCTTCTCTTAGTCAAAGAAATGATGTTGAATTGTTCATTCCTTATGTCTTAGCATATCATGTAATCCATAAATTGAATGCTATTCCATTCTATCTGTATTTATAAAAAAATGGTTAGAACATGTTATCAAGCATGTTTATGTCCATATATGGTGAGATAATAATTTATTCTGACAAACATTATCTGATGTTGAACTTAAACATTCCCAAAAAATGGATAACCTTTAAATCCTTCTGAAATATGAAAATGAAAAAATATCGAAAAATGTTAATAGACTCGACATTTCATTCATCCCCAATATATCATAAGACATATTTAGTTGGTCACGTTCCTAAAATGTGAACACATTCTTCAAGTATTCTATTAAGTTATGGTATCAATATGAATTATCAAATATCCTATATTGAAAACATTAATTTATCCTAATTCCAAAACATATTGGATATATTACTTATGTCTCAAAAAGTTTTATACATCATCCATGATACCATAACCATCATGTCAGAAAAAACTCCATAATTTGTACCAAAGAAACTAGTATCGTCATATTTACTTATTAAAATTAAACATATCATTATCCAACCATCATTATCGTTACATCGAGGATATATTAAGGGTAATATTTCCATTAATCATGTGTCCTCTATGTATATAAACATACCATTAAATCACATTTATGGATCCATATAACTATTAATTACATCCTTACCAATCCCGAATGAAAAACATAAAATGAATGTAATTATATATTTCATTATTCATATAACATAGTATTTTAATTCCGAAACAAATACACCTCAGTAATCAAAATTTATTCATAGACCATTACCTAGGATCTATCATCATATTATTTCAAAAAATTTGAATGTTGTATTAAGGTTTCTGACATTAATATTTTTTTCATTAATGTATTCAATTCTATAAGAACATCACATACCGTTTATGTCTTGTTTACAATCTATGTTTTCTCAACTGTATGACCAATACTTTTCCCATCATCCTGATTCTCTTTATTATATTTCCAATTAGGAAATTTATCTATAAAATTCCCATAATTTCCACATATAGATCATTAAATTGTAAAATTTGTTATATGTAATTAAACTTATTGACTAGGAACAGACAACAATGTGTCAGAGATACATATCTATGATTTGAATCCGATATGTAAGGTCCATTACATAAATATATCAATCTATTATATCATCAATTCAAACCTAGGTTAATCATGATTATAAAAAAATAACTAGGAATTTTAATAATACTTATACTTATACTTAGTAAATTCCTTTATATATAATTAGAAATATCTCAAGGGATCTCACTATTCTCTTCACATCCTACATTCATATGGATGACTAAAAATATGGTCTGAATCCTACTGTATAGACACAAGATTAACATACATAGACAATACCCAAATAATTTGGAATATATAAACATTAAAAAAATTGACTCCCAAAGAACAAAATAGTTTAGTGCATTTAGAAAATGGGAATCATAAACAATAGGTTCATAAAACATCTACATCATCTCCAGCTTTATCCCTTTTATCTAGAACCCCTTTTAACACATATTATTTAATAGCCTTCTTCAAATACAGGGGAAAATAAACATAAAAAGTGGTGATCATAGATTCTATGTAAGGGTAAACAATTGTGGTATGTAATCATAAACATAAGCATAATGGTTAAGAGAACATGATGATAAGATTAGAAGGTACTGACCCGCATATCAATCTAAAATCAAGAATCATAAAGAAAATCTGAGATCATAGTACATAAGATCAATCCTTTAACATAAGACCATAAATTTTTGAATAAACATAAACTTATAAAATTGTGAACATGTATAAATACTAATAGATTCACTCATTAAATTAAGGACACAAATCTAGGACCTTGAATAAACATATGTACATAGAGAACATGCCCATTCATTAAATTTTAGACATTAAAATGAGGTCAATTGATAGAATTGTGAACATTAAATAAGGTTCATTCATAACATAAAAACATCATGAATTATCCATATTTACCCAATGCACTGCATGGAGATAAAGGTCCCACCCATCTTATAATGAAATCATTTTTATGTGTGTCATGAAAACATAAATCATAGAAAATCCCAAGGAATTAAATATAGTTTCATAAACATCATTCAATCATAACATAATCCCAGAACAAAAATTAGATTTCAAAAATATCATAACCATAATTAAACCATAGGAAGAATATAGATAATAGAGATCTTTATTTATAAATTGTTATCTTAGATATAAAATAATTTTGATAAAACACATGAAATTAATTCTTGAGAAAAATATCCATTCTTATTCATAAACATTTTCATTTCTCAAAAGGCCATGGATTTTTAAAATTTAATAATTTAATTGAAATTAATCTTGAAATCTTGAAATGGAAGATTCATCGAATGACGTCATTGTAAAAGCATAGAAATTATTTCATTCTGTATATGTTAAAAAACATTATCCTGTTTATTTTTCACAGATGTCAAAAGGTACCACATATTTTAAAGGAAATATATATTCCTTCTAAACCATGTAGTAACAGTAAAAAATGGGTAAAAATGACTTTCAACATAAATAGAAGAATAATAAACAATTTATGAAAACGTTTTTAGAAAAAATTGACATGGATGATAAATATACCCCATGTAAATAATTACTTATAAAAAATCATGGATAAAATTGAGATTGCATTAATATCCCTTGCCTTATGTCCAATATATTTTAAATGTATCCATATCTAGATAATAATGATTTAAATAATTTAATGGATTTATTCTATAATTGTAGTCATTTTAACGATACTATATATGATCATATTATCATCCATTTTATATTAACATTTCAAGGTTACTCATTATTTAGGTATTAACAACCTTATGTTCATATGCATGTTTTGTAATATAATATCTTATCATCCATCTTAGGTCATATTTATATCATTAAAAAACATAACTAACATAATATATACCACATTATTAATTCATTAAATTTATATTATAATGCCTTAATGTATATCATGTAGAATTTATCAAATCACATTGTTGAGATGGAAAGCCATACATAGACACACACATGACGATATCATTCCAATAATTGTGGAATATAATGTATGTGAATAGTGTATAATGTTTTAGATAATAAATATCATGATATGATGATAATATTTGTTTAATATTCTAATCATTAAACCCATCCATGTAAGGTGGTGGTGATAAATATATTACACCACATCGTGGAGACTGTAAGTCATACGTAAACACATGTAGTGATTTCAATTATTGTAGGATGGATAAAGGTTGGGATATGGTTTTTTAATAATTATAATAACATATATTTATATGATTGATTAATAGGTTATTACTTAATAATGAAGAAACTATTGATGAGGACCTAGAATAAGAATGATGTTTGAAAGAATTAGTTGATGAGATTATCTCTTCTTTGATGACTTCTTCTAAATATACTCTAATACCAATAGTGATAGACCTGAAGGATGACCAGAACCTCTAAAATGTAACTAGGGAATTTAAGAAGAGAAATGATAATGGGATGGATGACAATTAATGATCAATGTGTAATGAATATGTGAGGGAGTAGGTGATGTTTTATAATTAAGGTGAGGTGCACTTTTGAAATGTCTTGTCAAATTAAAATTTTATAAAATTATATTCAGTTTTTTTTGGTATGAAACACATTTATTTCATAGGTTTGATTTTCTTTGGTCATATATATATATATATTACAATTTAAATTGGACCAGTTTTTTATATTTTAAAACCTTTCTCTTTTTTGTTTAACCCTTATTTGTCCTTTTAAATCATACGATGATATTTTTTTATTTACACATTGTGTGTTAATTTAATTACAATAACAAATCCAAAGAAATAAAATAATTTCCATTTATGAAATATTCAGACTTATACTAAACATTTGGGAAAATATTATATGGTTATGAATTTTATAACATTGAATAAACAATTTTATATTTTAAAATACAAATAGTGTATATTTTGACACAATTTATTTGATGGAATTATAAAAATATAATAACAATGAGATAAGTTCAAACCAAATTATTTAAATTATGCCCCTAATGAAATTTCCTTAAAATTGGTGAATTAAACATTCCAAAAAGTTAGGAGAACTCTTTATTACAAGGCACAAAATATCATTATAAATAATTTGTACAATGTGGTGTGATTCATAGATGATTCCTCTATGATATTTCCAATATTGAATGAATAGATTATATTAATCACATTTTATATCATTATAAAATATTCATAAATTCATTTGAACTAGTAGAACCGCATACCATTCACCCATAAGATGAATCTTTATAATACTAATTTTTATCAAGGAAAATGAATTTGTTATTCCTACTAAACTTCATTGAGTTACAAATAAACAACAATATAATATCTCAAATTTATTCTTCTTGAAACAAAAATCATTTGATAAAATTCATTATCACACTTTGAACATTACCTTCACATGTTATCCTTTGATTGATGAAAATCATATATGAATTTTCATCCAATAAAATGATATGAAACCATATATTTTAGTCATGGGGGAATTTCCAATGATCATCATATAGCAACATCATGTCATGAATTCATGTATTTCTTTTTAAGGAAATATATAAAATTCTATTCAACATTATTTTTGAAAACATTGAAAATGGGCCATGTAATTAACTCAAAATGGGGAAATTATAATAGGGTGTCTCATAATATTCATTTAACATATTACCTATTAACAAAACACTGTAGATTGAAAAGTTTCTTATAATACAAAATCATTAAAAATGATTGAATGATAATAAATTGCATGACTTTATTTTTAAAACATAATTTTTTAACTATGACATTTGACTTGTGAAATCAACAGATAATACTAACATTTTTTTTGTATATATGATCATTAAATTTCCCCTTATGAAATAATCTACAATGGTGTGATCTTTTAGTACATGAAATTTTTAAAACTATTAAAATATTTAATTTATCTCATGATTTATTGATTTAACCCCTGTTCTCATGTAACTTTCATGAAAGATAAGCCAAGTAATTTGAACAACAGTATGGTCTATTAACTCAAATTTTATGGTTCATCTAACATACTTGTTCTGGTGGAATCATGTTGATAATATAAATCAGATCACAATATCTTGAAATATTGAGAATACACATTGAATTATTTTTTTAAATAATGGTCCATTGTTTTGTGGAGAATAGTATTCATTCATAATAATACTAAACATAAAAATCATATTAATCATTAGCATAAAAATATATATAATATTAAAAATCCCATAATATATCCTTTAATATAATTTTATTTTTCAATATATATATATATACATATTATTTCTATTTTTTAGAAATATTTATATTTCTATGTAGTTTTTCATATATGGACATGATTGTAACCTAAAAATAAATAATACAGAATTTTATTCTTAAATCATTTATAATATCTTCCCATATGAAATTTCAACTTAAATACCAAGAAATAATTGTATTACCATTGTGTATAATGAATTATATGTTATGATATTCTTCTAGATATTCACACTTTATCTTAGTAAGGAATTTTCAAAAATTCAAATTTCAAAAAACAATGCTTCGACTTCGTTTTTTTTCATATATCTCCAAATTTATGTGAATTTAATATTCTTTTATAGATCCTTATAAACATTTTGAGACTTTGTTATCATATTTAATAAAAATTCATAGAATAGATCATGTAAAATATATAATATTAAATTCATTATAAATAACAATAATTAAATTTTATAACTCAAGGAGTGTTGGATCATTTTTATCCAAATCATTGATTGAACACAACAGTCCTTCCTACTCAATGAATATACGTCCATATTTATATATTATAGTGTTAGTGTATTAAATATAAACAGTCTATGAATACATCAAGACACATACATGTAATTAATTTTATTTCAGTTATTAACGTAAAAATTTACTTTTCATTCATGATGTTGATGACTATTATACCCACAAATGTTTCTTATTCTAATCCCTTCATCAAATCCTTATTTGTATTCATTCCACAATTATTATGTGCTCAAATTATTCCATTCATTTGATCATAATCATTATGTTTCTTTCAATATGGTACTTATCTATCCTAAAATTTTCTTTCATTCCATTATTAAATTAAATCTTTTAAAATTAATTCTATTCCTTTATATCACGTGCCGTTATTTCATCGTCTATTATTTTTTTAGCATATTTATGTTTAAGGTGATGAGATTAGAAAATAAAAATTAAATATATATAAATTTATATGTGAAATATATAATCCATGTCACCATTTACTATAATTTTAGATATTTCCTATAATATACAAAACCTTCCACAATATCAGATCATAAATCCAAAAATTTGCATCCAATACTAGTCTATTACACACAATGAATACCACATTAATGTTTTTATTTCCCTTTTTACCCATTATTATTTTGATGAATCAACATTATACTTTGAATATAATCTCTATTTAGATAGTATCAATATATAATAACAATCCACATAAGATTATACCCAAATGTGATGAATATCCTCAAAAATTACATTATTACATTTCTAACCATTAGAGATTTTGGTTTCAAATCACTATTGGAGTTTGATTCTTTATGATGTGATCCAGCAGTATTACACCAAATGAGGGGTAACATGTAATTAAATTGTGGAATTTTTATTTATCATTATATGAAAAAAAAATATAATGATAACTTTCTTAAATTCATCATAATATTCATTGTCATAATCTGGGGGACATTCTAGCAATCATTACAGGTGTCCACATGATTTTATCTCATTACACTAGGTGTTATTTCGAAACAGTGTTGTAAACATAATTAAATAATAAAAATAGGATTAAATTAATAATCATGAAGTATATTTAATATTATTATTTTTCCAATAGATACAATTTGTCTGTTTAGAATAAAATCTATAATTTACAAATTTTTTATCATAGGTTTTTTTTCTTAAATTTTATAAATTTTGGGTATATGTTTTCTAGTAAATATTATCATGAAATATATATCAACCCCACCCAAGTAACATGAGATGGTGGTAATATTATTATAATGGTATGTAGTAAATTTACTATATTACATGTGATTCTATAGATTAAATGTCTCGAGGAAATAATCGTATACATAATTATAGATTTAAATTATAATTAATGTATTTATATAATAGTTATTAATTATAATTTATTAAACCTATGTAGCATATATTAATATTAAGGTATCCCTAGGGAAATGGAGATGTAATGTAAATGGGTGAGCACATATGATCAATATTTAGTAGTGTAAAATGGATGATACAATATAATAAACAATGCATTCATGATATCGAGGAAATAAATAAAATTTAAATATTTCCTTAACAAAACTAATAGTGAGTGTAATATATCCTAGTATACCATAAAAGTGGAACAAAATTACCAATTGTATAATAATGAATAATATCACAGTGATGTATTGAATAAATAAAGGAATTATAAATATAACATCATGGCAGTATACAATACATCATATAGAAATTGGTTGGCATACATAAAATATCCATTATAGTTTTCTAAAGGGAAATATTGATCTATCAGGATGATATAAACTCATTGGCCCCACCAAGAACATAATAACATTAATGAATAATTATATGAATATAGTTGCTAATCCTTATAATATATTTTAATTCTTATGGTTCCTCATATATCATTATGGATATTTAATCAATTATAATATATATAGGAAAAATGAATATATGAATTTTTAATATTCATATTTCATTTTTATTTTATTTATATTTATATTATTACCCATCAATCAATTCAAAGATTATTAGATATTTACCACAAAATAAAATATATTTGTAACAATGGGATAATTTTTAAGTAGTTATTTTTATATGTTCATCATATAAGGATATGAATTGAAAATTCTCATTTGATAAAATATTATTTTATGGTAGGAGACCAATGAAATGATGGATAATTATCATCTAAAATTAAATTAATGTTAATATATTATTTTCTATGAATATAGAAACAAAAATTCCTTATATATAAATTTAATTATTAGTATGCATCCCTGAAATATGCTAAGGTGATTGAAAATTTAGTTTCATCCACGTTATATTTGATATAAGATCCCTCTAATAAAATTCCATATTTCATAAAAATACAATGTTAACATCTTTAAAATTATCTATTCATAATAATAAAAATAAATGCATCACATTGGCATTATGTTATTGTAGTTTTAAGTGTTGGTAATAATTTGGAAATATAACCGGTTAGGAGTCATATATAATTAGAAGTAGTATTGATAATAAACTAATACTATATTATTCAATTAATAATAATTATGAATAAGAACAGTAGATATTAAAATGAAAATGAATTTGACATGATTTCTCAAAATAAATGAAGGTATATTAATTACTCTTACATCATCATAATAACACTTCATACAAATGGAAAATGAGAGGGAACTTGTACTCTATCAAATATAATATAAAAAATGAAAATAATATATTGAAATTATAATCATTTATATAATTTATATCTGATTTTAAATTATGTTTAAATAATATAAATATTATTATAAAATGATCTTAGATGATTTCAGACCCAAATAATATCATTATGTTTCAAAAAAATTGAGAAGGAACAATCATAGAGTGACTCTGGAATGAAAAATTGAAATTTGATCCAATATAAATTATTTTGGACTACATAATAATATGTTGATGGGTGTCTATTTATGGAAAATAAAAGATAATTTTTAATAAATTTAAACTCGTAGATTTTGGAAATAAAGGATTTCGGAAATGGAATACCATTTGATTAACCATGGAATTTGACTTTACTATTTAACATTTACAATATGGGTTCTTTCATTTTATTAATTAAGAATGTAAATCTATTATTTTTCATTACATTATTAATGAAAAATGATATTATTCAAAATTATTTTCATTCAAAACCAATATTAAAATTTAATAATATTGAATATCCACAGTTTGAGTGAAAATATATTTTCATTTTATAAAATACATAAAAATAGTAAAAAAATTTGTTCCTTGATAAAAAATGAGTAAATAATGATTTTTGTTTACATAAAAATAATTTTATAATATAATTTATGTATTTTTTCTTGTATTTTTACTATTTAGTCAAAAATAAACTATTTCAATGTATTATAAAAATTGAAAATTACCTATTATTGACCTTATGATTCAAAATAATACATCACCATTATAATAATAATGCTTAATACATTACAAAATTGGTTTATAAAATAAAAATCATACTATATTTCAAAATCATATATTTATGGATAAAAATTTAAAAACACTATTTCATTATATCTTATTTTTATTAAAATCCATATTTATATAATATTAATGTTAATTAATTAAAATTTGACATTATTTATATTTATAAAATTTATTATTATCAATTAATTTTAAGAATTTTATTCAATTCATATTTGTAAAATTTAAATAATTACACATGAAATTGTCATATATTTATATGAATAATGTTTTTTTCAAATACTCACATACCATTGTAACATTACCCTTGAAGTTTTTATATTTACCCTTATATATACAATTACATCATCTAACAAAATAAACTCATATACACTTTATAATCTCTGTACCATTTTTATGATGTATATTATTATTTTTATCATAATTTAAATATTTTTTATTTTTTCATTATATAAACATTCAAGTGGTGTCTCAAAAAATGGGAATCCCTAAAAGAGTATTTATGAATGAAATGAGAATGAAACTGTTTGTTTTCTTAAATATTATTTCACAATTCCACAAAATTAATATTGTTCCTTCAATAATATGCTTTCTAAATAATTATCTTAAAACCAACCAAACATAATTAGTAATCTCTATTGAGAATTCCCAAAGGTTATGATTTATTAGTAGATAAATGTCCATAATAATATATTTTTTTCCCATAAAAAATATAAAATCCAATATAATCTTAAAACATGTCAACCAACACTTATATCAATCCATAAAAACATAAGTCACATAATATAATTAAATTTATTGGTGTTTTTTTTAAATGAAATTTTCACTATTTGGTAAATAATTATAATAAATCGAAATACAAAATGTTTTCCACCATATACCTATTAAATGTTTCCTTAATATAATGGATATATTTTTATGAAACAAAATATCAAATTATTGGATACAAATCCATATTATATTTTTATATAACAAAACATAATTAAAATTTTTAGTTCTGTATCATATATTAACTAGTGGATATAGTAATTCACATGAATATAATATTTATCAAAAATATCATTTAAATGGTTATCAAAAATTTAATTTAATGGTAGGTTGATGGATCTGAACTATTCCTTGGAGAATGTATTTTATGTTTCCCCAAAACCCGTTAATAACAAATTATCCCCACCAACACCCAATTTTCACCAAAAACACATCTACACTATATTGAACCACAATATAGTTAAAATTGAATAATAACACAGCCTATGATCATTTAATATCTTATTGTACTATAGTAGAATATGTTTTAATATTGTTAGAGTAACAATTCGTTGAACTCATTTATATTTCAAACATCAATTTCTTTCCCTCACCATACCCATCATCCAATGTTTAATTTAACAAAAGAACTCCATCCTCTCTAATGAATACTAATATATATGAAATTGTAGTTAATGAGATCATATATGGTGATATTTAAGTAAAAGTTAGTGAATTTCATTATACAAGTGGATACATAACTCAGTAGGATTTTTCTATATCTGGATATATCAATCCTTTTCGAATAAAGGTACTAATGGGGCTATGGGAATTTATTTTGATGATATTTTTAAACCTATTTCTATGTTTTATAATAATTTAATATATTTTTTAATTTTTTTATACATGTTATTACTATGATCATATAAATTTTTTTTGACCTTTTTTCATTTTTGGAATTTCTAAATTTTATAATATTTCAATTTGTTAATTTATTTATTATGTTGTCAATTAATTATATTAATGTTTATAATTATATCATTATTGAATTATATTAACACATTCACATAACATCATGTTTCACCAAATCATTCAAGAAAATCAATTATCATACATCATTGGAGTCATGATTTGGATATTATTACTTTGTTTTGTTTTTTATTATGAAATCCCTAATTTTGTGGTGTTTCTGCGTTGTTTATATTTGAATAGTTTATTTTTAGAACATTTATATTACTAGTGTATAGGATGTCACTACATTAAGCACTTATGGTCATTCATCCCCCAATATTCCATTTATAACACACATTCATTGAGAGTAAATTTAATTTTACTTTTAATTTTTATAAAAATAGAAACTTCATGAAATTATTTATGGATGGTTACATTAGAAAAAATCACATACATGAGACAATATAATTCCATTTACTTACCTTCAATTTTATATTTAATGAAAATTTTATAATATTAATTTTCTATATTCAATCTCAAATGAATAATTTCAGTTGTTTAATTCAAAATGAGCTCACATTAGATATTAAAATAACTATTTTACAATTTTGGTTGAAATTCTATTTATGGACCTAGAAACATGGTTAACTTGGTTTACTAGATTCATAACCATGGGTATTACATTTTTTACTGATAATATTCATTATAAAATAGTGTCTCAATGTAGATACATCCATATTTTTCCCCAAAAATGAATAAATGATATTTATTACTTTAACCTTAATGAGATAAAAGATAAATTTGTTATATTGTTTTAATATAATTTTTTTATCCAAACAATAAAAGTTACTAAAAACTATTTTTTCACTAATTTTATCCTTACATCAATTATTTATGAGTATGGGAGGAATAATAATTAATATTATAAATTATTTTGAATGTAAAAAACATGTTTTATTTAATTTATTAAAATTTAAAATTTCATATTTGAGAAAGATACATAATTTTAATATTTTAATGTAATATGAGTATTAATGAATAACTACCAATTTCTCTATTTATTTTAAATAAAATAAATCAATATATGTTTTAAAGTATTTTAGTCATGTATTTATCTCCAGAGTAAATAATTTTTTTGATTTCTTTTAGAGAATTTGTATTGATTTATATTACTGTATAAAAAATTAAATGGATCTGGATACACCAAACTCATATGATAATTTCCTGTACAATTACATTAATGTGTTCGAATTTTTTATCACTAAACTAGTACTAATTGATCAATAATCCATTAAAAGGAGTGAAATAACACTTATATAATGGAAAATGTAAATCAATTGTGACCTATGTAACTTGAAAAAAATTGATGAATTATAAATTAAAAAGATTATTTATGTGTAGACTATACTTCTAGTTATTATACATATTTTCTAAAAGACTATAAAGAAGTATCTTTTCTATCGATTAGAAAATTGTCTATATAATTAAATCATAAGTACCATGATTCATCAGTGATCATTTTGAAAAACTGTAATGTATAATATGTATTTTCATTTTCATAGTAGTAATACAAAACATATTCTCTCGAAAATATCTATTAGAAGCACTAATTCAAAATATATTATTGAATAACATAGTCAAATGTGGTATAATGATGTATATAAACATCATATAATCCTTGAAATGTTTATTTAGAGACAATGTATCCGACAAATCATGACATAAATAAATATAGAACCATTTTTAATATGTATTAAAATATAAATAAGAATTATATCACACTAATAATTTACATCTCAATGTATTTCCATAGATAGTTGTAAATGTCATTTCAATTTCTGGGTTACGAATCTAGAATTTTGAAGGATTTCTTATATTGAATAGGAAACTACTGAGTCTACTTGTGACCAGAATGCTTGTATTTACATAATGAAAACATTGATGGGTAAACTCATCGAATTGATGAACTAAATTTTTATTTTTATTTATTTTTATATGATAGACCTATATATTAGATTTATGTATATCCAATATAAGATAAAAATTTGGTTGATGAATACCATATAAACAAAAACAATGATTTTGACGCTAAGAAGAAAAAAATATTTAACTAATGGAATAATAAATGAATTGAAACTTTAGAGTTTATAACATAAAGGAGATGGATATAAATATATATTTCTATAACAACTTCCAGTTGGATTAAAACTAAGTAATAATTAATTATTACATAAAAATTGGTATTAAATCATCATTGGTATTTAGTATTTTATTGATCAAATTATTGAAAATTTACTATTAATATTTAAGATATCCTCATTAGTCTATCATTCTAATTTTATGGATATCAAAAGATAAATTTTGAAAAAATTCTAAAATTTAAATTATCAAGGTAGTAATTTATTCTGGAAATAAAATTAAAAAACTTATCCATTAACCATTGGAGTTACCCTGCTCCCTTAGTTTTTCATAAAGATATTTAATAAATGATACTATAAATTAATGAAAAATAATTTAATTATTATAATCTAAATATTAATTATAAAATTTATTAATTCAAAGGGGATATACTATGAATTCATTGATCATATACTGCAGTCTATAGTAGGTGACATATTTTCCACCTTTATTCAGTATTAATTATAGAATATATATGATATAATTAGTAGAAGATATGTTGATTTTTTTTATATTTGGAAAGGTTGTCTCTACTAATAATTATTTCTTCCTTGGAAATAGAAATGATCATAATTATATACATTCTTTCCAATACATAATTAATCCGAGGAATACTAAATGAAATAGAATATTTTTTCTCAAAATTAATATTTTGAATGAATTTGAATTTTATTTCACTCTTTAAGAGGGAGAACATTAAAAACTTTAGTTTATGTGGTGCTTTCAATAAAATGATATCACCCTTTTTATTTTTATCAATAACCTTAAAAATGTTTTTCTTAGTCCTTCAAATTATTTATATTCATTTTTTAAATCAGAAATTATGATCCAATATCTACATTCTGGTTTAATATTAGTAATGATTTCATTAAAAGGTTTATTACTAAATTTTTTTGCACTAGTCTTCCAAAAACCATTTATATAGGAATATGTGTGAATGTTCCATCATAATTTTGATTACTAATGTACCAAACATATTTCTATAATCTGGTGTAAAAAATAATAAATACATTTTTATACATCATGAAAATCATAATTATATATCAAATAATCACATCAGCTTAAATAAATCATAAGAAATTTTAGTAATAATATTAATGGTAATATGTGATTGGTGATAAATAGGGAACATAACAAAAATTTTGTCCATCATACATTGACCAATATGGGTTTTCTTCCTTCTAAGGGAGGCCTATTGATATATTTTATGTAAATTATATGATACGATAAAGGCCCACCTCTGATCCAATAAAGATAATTCTCTTTCTCATGCCAATGGAATCTCAAATTAGGAAACAATTATAGTTCTAATATTTGTGTATTCATATACATCATATAAATGGTCGAGTATCCGTTTAATAATATTAAATGTTTTATCTATGATCTTCATATGGAATGGCATAATTTTTTAAATGGATGTTTATTACTGTGATAAAAAATTCTTGTAGGATTACTATAAGGGAGGTGTATTAGGAATAAAAACCATATTAATTTTTATTTATCCCTTTTAATAAAATTTATTATAGAGACTCCACATTGAATGTATTAACATTAAAAATATTCACGAATAATTGACAATGTAATTGTATTTTCTAATGGAATAGATATTATCTGTAATCTTTTATCTTGGATTTTATCAAATGATGTTACCGTAATTTAATTTAATAGATCAAATTTCTATCATCTATAAAATATTTTTAGATAATTTGAAAGTATAATTGGTTGGTCCTTTCATTCAATGATTGTATCATGAGAAGTTGGGTGAACTGGATATTTTGATTATTTAAATTATTTTCATTCAACATTAAAATATTATAAACTTTAATAAAGAAATTTTTTTATTACAACATATTAATTTATTTAAAATACATTCTAATGATGAACATATCATATTTTGAACCATAAAAAAATTATTTTTTAATATTTAAATATACAACCCTCAATATAGAGTATTTTGTATCCTTCTTAAAAAAATTCCATAGATTTCACCTTCCAAATACATCTACATTTATGGAATAGTGAAAAATGGACAACATAAATATGACTGATTAATGAAATATATTATGAAACAATAAAATATTATTAAAATTATCAAAGGTGAAGAGTACTCAATCTTACATGTATTCTTTTAGTTCTATTTTATTAAATCATGGTGGAATGTTTTCTCCAATATATTCAAAGTGGATCTAATTCATCAATCTATCCCAGCATCCTTACAAGTGTGATAAAACAACATGGTATCTCCACAATAATTCATTATCCAAACATATGATTCAATTATATATGAATCATATTTCATGTAGAAGATTCTTAATATAAACACATTTAATCATAATGAACACAATCTTAACATTTTAATGAGGACCATCCTATGAGAAATTGGATTATCATCCTTTATTTGGACAGTGGTGGATATGAATTAAATAATATACATATTGATTTATTATTTGATGGTTATTTGAACAAAATAATCTATGTAAATTGGATTGATACTATTTTTTATGATCCCCAATATATTTTGTGTCAAAAAAAAATATCTATTTTGAGTTTAATTGAAATAATGTGTCCTCGGGAAATTGTGGTTTTTACACCAATTAAAATTGTAGTTTTATCACTATATACAATAAGTATTGTGGTATGGAAGTTTAATATGAGATTAAAATGGATGAAAATATTATGGTTATTCAGAATTAATGATTAATATGTTGGAATATAATTTTTATTGAGTTGGCTTCGACATTCAATGAGAATTTCATTACGAAAAAATAAATTGTCTCCATACTAGAGGCTTATAGGTGCATGAGAGTATTACATCCATTATTGTAAGAACGTTAATTTTATCATGTCACATATTAATGGATAGGGAAATGATATTTCTAATATTGTAAATAATATGTATATTTTTCAGGTGAATGTAACATGTATTTAGATACAACATAGTCATTTTATGTCTATTTCAACCAAGATATTTTTATAAATAGACCCTTCAATTATTCATATTTTATATATGGAAATACATTTATATGGTGGAGCTATTATTATTATTATTAATCAATTTTATGATTCTAGTGACATCTTCATTTATAGGTAATATTTTCAGTCGACCAACAAAAAAACTAAATAAATTTTACCATTGAAAAAAGCTGACATTGAATCAATTTATAAAAAATTATTCCTCTATGAATATTCATAAGAAAATATAAATTTATTTCATTAATTGTGAATATAAAAAAGGTGTTAGAAAATATTATACCCTCAATTTGAAAGTTCCTATTGTATTAAAAAATAACATTTTTCGATGTTAATGATCCTATATCGTTGATAATGTTTTAAAAAAAAGTTTTTCAACATGCACATACATTTATTTGGAATATTAACCCAATTAGTAGGTCACATTATTATTTATTAAATTAAAATCTTCTTTTATATGTATGATATCATTCAAATGTTTTATGAGTTATTTAACAATTTTATGTTTAATTATAATTATATGCTATTGTGTTTGGAATTTCTGAAAATCCACAAGGTTAGAACAATATTGATCCTAGCACCATGAAGTAAATTGATTCCAAAACATTCAAAAGACATTGAAAATAACATCCTCATTACTCATTTATTTCATCATAATTTTATATATCATAATCATCATAAATGATTTATCATTCTTCTTAGGATATATAACCACATCTATGGTGTCCAATAACAGATTTATTATTTTTTAAAATATAATATTAAAAATGTAAATACATGTAAATTGATCATATGTTTTTTAAGAAAATCAAAACAATTATATTAATGATTAATATTTTTTAACTATTGTAACATCAGTATCATCTTCAACATATTTTCTATAAATGAAATGTATATTCATGGGATCTCTAGTCAAACATCAAAAAATGGTTAACATCGATATTGATATGAAGTTGGTTGCTGAATACTAAATTATATCAGGTTCAACATATATCTAATCCACATATTATTTTTACTATTAATAGAATCAATTATTATTAGGATTAAATTAAGAAAATGGAAAAAAAATATTTGTAAATATTATTATAAAATATTTTGAAGGTCAAATAATGGATTATATATATGGTTCTCCTCTTATCAACTAATGTAAACATATTTGTCTAAAGTGATACACTTTTTAGACCATTTTTTGTATCACTATATAAATTGATTATTCAATTATTCTAATGGTATTCGATTAATATTTTATTCTTATATTTTAATATTTCATAATACTAACATCTCTATATATGTATTTTTTATAATAATCACACCTCTATTTGTTCCTAGATATTTTAGAAGGATTTGATGTACCCAATAAAAAATTGGAATATTTTATTTTATTATACTATTTAATACATGTCTATAAATACATATCACTAATTTTTTAATACATGCTCTTCAAAACTCAAAAACAAATGTGTACCAATATAAGAGGTTTCCTTATTTTGATATCCTTCAACATTTTAATCATTCCCATAATTTTTCATTTGTTCCATGTATCAAAATTAATATTTCCCTAACAATTATAGTTTGGTTAATTCCCCATATATTCATACATTATTCACATGTCCCTAATATTTTTTCCTAAATAACTATTTCTTCTCAACTATATCATATATTCTTCCTCTATAACCATGTATTATGTAGCTTAATAATTACTAATTTGAAATATTTTTTCATATGTTCATTACACATTATATATGATTGTACCATCTAAAAATAATCATTTAATGGATATTTTTATTTTATGGATCCTCATATTCATAGAGTCATAATTCTTAGGGATGCTCAACAGAATGTTTCATAATCTGTCATACTATAGATCATTTTTAAAAAAATGTATTTGTAATCCCAATTTATTTTACATCATTATCATTCTATTATAAAACACTTACCAAATTAATATATTGTATATATAAATTAGTATGTCTTTGAAGTTATTTTTGTTTAAAATAATGTGTGATATCAAAACACAATCATGTATATAATAATTATCTCATATTAGACCAATATATGAAACCTAATCCCCCATTTCTTCTTCTGGATTACTCATTCTCTACTAGATTTATAAATATATATTTTTATTAGAATATATTATTACGGTTATAGGATATGTTTTCTAGATTTATATATAATGAATATTTTCTCTACCATGATTCCTCAATATATTAAAAAGAGTTAGAAATTTTTTAAATTTAATATAGAAGTAATATCAATTGGACTCTAGGATACTAATATTGAATCCAAGTATATTAATAAAATCTCAAAATCTGGTGAGTTATTAATTATTCCAACAAAAATAAGATATATTTTTATAAACTATAATTCACTAGAACTATACATAAAAGTTTAATCCCCATTATTAGTAAATAAATTCAAAAACATTTGTTGTTGATTTTACATTTGTTTCAAATATCGAATTTTTCCATTTCATTCATATCATTATTTATTGATCTATCAAACACAATTATATTTCCATATAAATTAGCCTTCTTTTTATTATACATACAATTATTTTGGTACTTGGATGTTTTAGAAAACCCATTAGATAAATCAATGTGTTTTTTCACCTTCATGAGTTGTTCTCCCACAATTTTCCATTTTTTGGAACCATAATATTTATTCCAAATAACTCTTACTGAATATAAAAGAAATACTGACCATGGGGATATTTTCAAGAATCATTATTGTATCATCATATTTCTCATTTAATTAAATTGGTTAATCATATTCTAATAGATTCAACTTGTTTATCCTTAATAGAGTAAAATTCATCAATCATGGAAGTCATATTTTTAGTGAATATAACATGTATATCATCTCTCCATTTATATATTTCATTGATTTCACTCATCATTAACATAAACAGGTTTTCTATCACCAAAATATACATGGATTATAATTCAAACTATTATTTCATTTATAGTGTAATAATATATTTTATTATCACTTTAACCCTCAAAAACATCATTTTTTACTACATGTAATGAATTTTATATGTGATCTATTAAAACATCATTGTTTTATACTCTTCATTTCATTTTATATTTCTTATTTTTCATATTTTTTAGTCAAATTATGTTTGGGGTTGTTATATTTATCCTTTATAGTTCATTTCATTTCCAAATATGTATCCTTATTCCCACCATCGAATTCTACATATGAAGACATGGAACCCTATTTTGATAATCGATTCATATTCATTGATTCACACAAAATCAAATTTCCCTTTACAAGATTGATTATACTAAAACCATTTTATAGCATTGGTTTTTCTCGATTACCATTGAGAATAACCATATTCTGCATATTCATTATTTTTTTGGAATATTATCTGAAAAATATCTAATATTTCAAAATTTCAATCAATAAAAAGGATGTTTTCAACTGTGATTTCATTTTACCCATTTCATTACATTTATAAATATTGATATTAACTATTAAATTTCAATGGTTTTATCATCTTCGTCAAACTCATCCACTTGATCCTTTTTAGTATCTCGTTTTTATGAAGCATATTATTAATTAAAATTAATCGTCATATTGTATTTTTCCCCGAATTAATTATACTATACATAAAAAAATTGTAATTTAGATGTTATTTATTTTATTTATAGTCCAATCATTTTGTCCAAAAATAATCATTATTAATTTATTTCCTTTGGTAGAATTATCATGATTTTATCCATATCATTGAATCTAGGGTATTTTTTAAAATTAATGAATAATGAATCTATGAATTCATATATTGACATTATAATATCATGATATTTCCCTATTAAATTTGTATCTAAGACAATTTCAATCTTTCATCTCAGTAATATACATTTTATTGTGCCCTCTAATTTCAATCCACTATTTTTTATTCATAATTCATTAAAAATAAATCTCATTGAGTGATTTAAATAATTCATTAATTATTATATCAAAATCTTCAATAATCTAATTATGAATAAAAATTATTGATATCCCATCTTTGGGAAGATAAACAACATTCCTGGTGATTTCAAAAACAACTAACAAATTAAATTGATGAAATTGAACCATCGTCACCTTCCATTGAAAAAATCACATTCCATTAAATATATTTTCTATATGATTTTTATTTTATTTTACATAAATCACATTGGTATAATAGTTTTCATCAATACAGGGAAACTTAGATCCCTGGGAATGTATATTAGATATCTCCATAAATGCTCCAATGTTAAAAAAATATTGATATAGATATTAATCCAATAATAAGCATCATGAATCAGTTGTTAATCAGACCAATAAACTTAATATTATATTTTCTAATACCAATTACTAGGATTGGATATATAAAATTAAAATGTGATAATAAGAGATATAGTGTGATTGAATATAAATGACACAATGTTTTTTACATGGGTATCTTACCTTTTTTATCATGAGACTAATACATTTTATGAAATATTTACAATACCATTTTTACTTTTTTTAATTAACATAAACCTTAACATTTAAGGATCATGAAAATTATTTTTTGACATTGATGAATATAATTGATAAATAAATTAAAAAATGGATTATACATTTTAAATGGATATAGGAGCTTCTTGAATATGGATCAAATGTGCATCCATGTTATTTTATTTATTACCAACAAAAACCAAATGTGAATAAATTCACATATGTCATGTAGTGTCAATTATTATTGGGGTGAATCTCAACATATTTTTAGACAACTCATGTATAATGACATAATTCAAAGGGTTGTGTTAAAGTAGTCTTATTCAAATGATATTATAATTTTATCATTCTATATATCACCAAAAATCAATGAAATATGAAAAATTTTAGTTTGAACACATATATTTATGAAATATTGTGATGTTTACCCAAATAAAGTGAGGGGTAATTTTTTTCTTTCCAGGATGCTATGTAGTAGCATAATTATTAGAATAATTATGACAGTACTTTTGATATAAGGTTCTTCTTAATAAATATTCAATGAACCACCCATTACACATGGAAATTCATAAAAACACAATATGTTTCCAATATCTTCATTGAATCATAACCATATTTCTTTATAATTTATAATAAATAGTCTTCATTGGTTTAATAGTAAATTCATTCATCATCTTAAATATATTATTCTATTATAATGTCCCTCAAAATCTTTTTTGATCATTATTAACAAATCGTAATTCCATTACATATTCACACCACAAAAACAATTCTCAAATACATCAATGTGAATTTGATTAAAAAAATAATATATGAAAAAAACATTTAATGATTATTAATTAATTAACACATGGAATATTTTATAGTATTCAAAGAAAGTAATCGTTTTCTATAATATTAAAAAAATATAATAGTGTTTATAACTCCTATTCATGAATATAATTTAACAAAAAATTTAATATTCACCATATATAAAATGAGAAAAACTAAAATATATATCATTTTCAATTCACTTCCATAGAATCCAACAACCATTTCATTCCATAAATCATCAAAATATCTAGAATGTGAAAAATGAACTCAATGTTAAGTGAAAATGATCAGCATACAATCCAATTATAATTACACTATCACCTTAAATATATTATTCCAAAATGACATCATGATGGAGATTGTTTTACATGAAGTTTATCACCAAATACATGGTCTTGATAATACATACATAATTTTGAATTGTATTTAATCTGTTAGAAGCTAAAAATAAACCCATAAACAAAATATAACTATTAATTACATCATATCTGTTATAATAAAAGGACCATGTGACTCTATGTGATCTTATAAGATAAGATCCCCTTTGTAATGAAATAACAATATTACTTTGAAATTGTTATACTAAATCCAATTCACATAATAAAACATATTCATAATATATTTTTTTTCACAAAATCCATGTCATTGTGAGTTGTAGAACATCTATCATCTTTAGGAATACTATATTTTAAAAACCATTAGTTATCTCATATTTTTATTAATTCGTTATGAAACAATATAAATATTAAATACTATATTTATCATTCATTAATGATGTTTTGTATCAAACCATTCAATAATATCTCATTCCCAATTATAACACAAGGGTGATATTCGACTAAGACATAATCATTATTCAATTGCAAAACTCCATTATGTTATTGATCATAAATAATAGATAAATCATTTTAACATAATTTATTTGTTGTATAATACATCCATATAAACCATCTATAAAAAATATGTTATTAATTTGTTTTTTTAACTTTTTTAGGTCTAAATATTAATTTTATATGAAACTTATCAGGCATCACCTAATTTTTCTTCACACCACACTTAAATAAATATATTTTATCTTTTATAAAACCTAAACAAATAAAAACATAAGTTTATATTTTAACGTTAGTATCTCTATAACTCATATAGACATATCACAATATTAATATAATATGGGATAATAAAATACATTTAAGGAAAAATTATATGAAATGACTAAGTTATATTAAGGAATACACAACTCAAAAAATCATGACTTCTACCTCATAATCAATATTATCTTCATCAAAACCATTAACCATACATCCCATATCGTTAAAATATTATATCAAAACACATAAATCATCAATCATAGGAAACTCAAGGGAATATGTATAGAAAAAAGACAAAAAAACCTCTATCAATTATGTACGATATATACTTCTACTTAATATAGATTATCTTCTTCTCACAGCTAAATTATTAATGTCCTATAATTTTATCAATGAAATTTCCCTTTTAATAATTATGTAATGTAGTATAAATCACATAAATCACATAAAGAAATCGACAAAAAATTATTATCAAAACTGAATAATTATACATTAGACATCAATTAAAACTATACATATTACTAATATTAAAATTGTGGACATAATATAAAATAAAAGAATAATAATTGTAGGATTGTTAATTGCTCGATATACCAGAATGAACACGGTCACAACAAAATATTTAATATTAAATCATATTATGAATAGTAAAATATTCGATTTTTAGATGACTTTATATTTATTCTTCAGATAAAATAGATGGGAATGAATAATTAATGGAAGATATGTATTTATAGGATTTAGTTAACTCATATAACCATTATAAATCAAAATATTAAAATAGTAATCTAGTTGTGGGAATAGAAAGTTTAGAGTTGGTATAATAATATATATATTAGAATAGCTACCTCATCTATGGAAATATAAAATAATGTTGATGACTAATAAAATATGAAAATAACAAAAATTATATATTGGTATAAGTTATTAAATGTTATAAAAATGATAAAATAAATGTTGTTATTTTTTCAAAAATATTATTTAACTTGATATTATATAATAAATATTAATTTTAAAAAGATTTTTTTTCCTAAAATGATTCATAAATATATATTAATTTTTATTATAATTATAAAAAAAATATGGAAAATTATTTGATTTTATAAATGATCATAAAAGTGATTATAATATTAAATTTATTATTTTCTAAAAAATGGTTGTTTTCATTAAAAATTATAATTCTAAAATTTATAATGTTATTTTAATAATTTTTAATCCACTATATTATTAAACATATAAAATTAATTAGGGTAAATTTTTAGTTTTTTCAAAAATAGTCAAATTTTGTTTGAATAATGGAATACAATAATTTGTCGTATTTTACATTATATGACAAATAGACGAATTTTCAAGTCATGGATGATGTAGAAACCATTATTTCAAACTCACATGAACCCTTTACTATATATAGTCATAAGAATCAATAGTATTTTTATTATTTATCCAAAAAAATAATCTATGTAATATAATAAAAAAATCCATGCAATGTTATTTTTAATACCACTCCCCACCACCTCTTATCCTCCCACCTTAAATGGCTTAAAACATTAAAAATATAAAATAAACACACTCCTCCAAACAATCCCCATGTCCAAGTACTACTCATCTCACCAAAATACCAATTTCATGTTCTTTAAGAGGTCTTTACGGAGGTAGTATTCCAGAGATAACATTCCCAAACTTCAAGTTTTTTTTTACCCGTCTACATTATACCAATGTCATTAATAAATAAAACCATAATAACTCTAGTACCTTGTATATACCATAATTTAATATTAATAAGGGAATATAATTTATCCATCCCTTTACTCATCTCCTCTTATATAGTGAAAAAACCACAATCCATATTATGGTGGTAAACCATTTTTGTGGATAAAGAGTTTCTTTTCCATAAGAATCTTTGAGAAAAGTCAAAAAACAAATATTATATATTTTTAATATTTCAATTACCATTCTATAACTATTTCCATGTTTTAGGACTAATACATATACATAATATTAAATGAAACAAAACTAGTTTTATATGTTCTGAAAAACCTCCAAAATAATGAAAGCATTTATCATTATGTTTTATTAAATTAATTATCCATCTTCCAGGAAAAAATTTATTTATGTGCTTTTTAAAACTATGGAAGTTAATTAATACCATTTTATTTCACTCATAGTGTTTTATTTCCATTTTAAATGTCCTTCCAAAATTACGCCCAAATGAACCAACCACGAATCCATGATATAAATTCTCTCGTAACAATGTAATTAAAAATTATAAATTATCTTCATTGATATTAAGGATCATAATAAAATATTAATGAATAAAATTTATTTTTAAGATGTTCTATAGTAAAATATTATTTAATACAATTTTATTGTCCTTGACATTAATTTTAAGTGTATAAGTCTTCAAACAAAAGGCAAGGGATCTCTCTAAACCACCATACATGCATTGGGTAATGATTTACCTCTATATGAAATTATATATATCTTAATTATTCTTATATAATTGACCACTATTCAATATGAATTATTCCTAACAATTATATATATACCTCTATAAATGTTTTGTATTATGAAATAAATGTTTAAAAGGTCCATTTCTAAATTACACTTAATGTGAATTCTCTATTAAAGGGAACATACATGTTTCTTAACCTTTATCATGTAAATTACATAATATTACTTTATAACACCCATATTTAATAAAATAATTTTTTTTCATGAAATTACATTTATATATTTTTTGTTTTTTTGGAAATATTTATGCCCTTATCCCCTTTAATACACTTCAATATTTTCCGATAATCAATACTAATTTTTAACACCTATAATGTTAATAAACACTATATTCCATTTTTTCTATTATGTAGGAAATCATTTTTCATGGTATATTATTATTTTATACATTATTATTTCCATTTATATATTTAATCCCTTCCATCAAGGACACATATATGATTCAACATTAGGTTACACCATTCTACATTATTATAAAACAATTTACATTCCATTGGAATTTTTTTATTAATTACTTCAATTTGATTTAATTATGTGGAACACATATTAATGCACATGTTATGATCGGTCTTCCAAGATAGCACCCCAATGCATTTGGTAATTTCTTATCTAATGAGATATTTTCATTGTGATTAGGGAGAAAAACTAATCCATTATGAGACTATATCCACCATGTGATATCATCTTGGTAATTTTCCTTGACTCATGATTATGACATGATATATGTTTCCTTTATGTTCTTTATTTCTATGACAATATAATTATAAGTTCTATATATTGTGCCTCTATATGTTCATTCGTGATCCATGTATTTTATTTCATCATGTTTTTCTTCTTCTGATATATTTGATTTTATGTTTTTAAACATTTATACCATTAGTAGGATTTACATATCATCCTTTTATTCTATGTATTCCACATGTTATTCAATGTGGTTGTAGGATCTCAAAGGGTGTTAGGATCGCATCTTTGAAATTATTAAAAAATTGTTTTATTTTATTTTCATTAATTTTAATTAATTTATCTATTATTATAGTGATAGTAGGATTTTTAAATATTTTATAGTATTAGAATTTTAATTATGAAAACTTTTATGTAATAATATGTGTAAAAGGATTAAGTCACAATATTGTGTACTAAAAAAAGTTTAGTTTTTTGGGGATTAAGAAAAGAATACATTATTAAGAACCTGATGGATAATACATTCACCTTGGGTAACATATATTGAATCATAGGGAGTCAGTTATTAGAAAATAAATTTCATATATAAGTTTATTATTCTATTTTAATTATTTATTTTTTATTTTCTCATTATATAATTGTTTAATCCCACTATTTTTTAAAGTATATGGATTGAAATTGGATATCTCGTGCTTGAAAAAAAATTATTGTAAATTTTATTTTCTACCTAATGATATGCCATTCCAAATGGGAAAAAGTAATAGAATATCATGAAAATGATAGATCAATTGTATCACATTATTAATAATAATTTTAATCATATTGAACTACCTCATTCCCTTAAAAAAGATCAAGTTAAAATGATATCCATTTTAATAAAATTTAATACTACATTATATGGATCTATTATGCACTCATTAGGAAAAAATAGATATACTCTATTATGAAGTTATTCATATCCTCTGGTGCTCAAAATAATAAAGTTCATGACAAATATCTATCATTTTAACGTGGAATATGATACATAGGTTAACATTATGAATAAAATGAATAATTAATAGAAAATTTATTTAATTTAATGGGATGGATTCATGAAAATATTTTTAAATTATTATATACTCACTACTGGAAGACTAACATATACCAACGGTTTGGAGAACCGTAGCCAAGTAAGCCATTGGGATAGGTCTATACCAAAGGTTTTGCGAAAACCGTTGGTATTGACCTATCCCAACGGTTTTGGAAACCGTTGGTATAAGTAATATGAAAATATATACCAACGGTTATGGAATTGTTGGTATATGTATTTAAAAAAACATTTGCTGGGATTTGATCTTAGGAACCATAGTTTATCATTGAACGACTTAACCACTAACCTAACATGACTTTTGTGAACATAATTACATAAATATATATATGTATTGTCATAATTATTTTAAATTTTGATTTATATAATGTTCTCGGTAAGAAGATATGATAAAAATTCTCAGGACCTATAACAACGGATGTCAAAACCGTTGGTATAGACCTATACCAACGGTTTTGACAACCGTTGGTATCGTTCTTGATTATGGAATTTATTTTGTGCTGAAGGTTGATTTCCAGGGGACCTTTCCCAACAGTTTTGTCAAACCGTTGGGAAAGGTGGCCACAAAGTGGACTTTTCCGAACGGTTTTCCAAAACCGTTGGGAAAGGCTATACCTATCCCAACGGTTTGGCCAAACCGTTGGGAAAGGTGGCCACAAAGTGGACTTTTCCCAATGGTTTGGCCAAACCGTTGGGATACGTATACCCTTTCCCAACAGTTTTGGAAAACCGTTGGGAAAAGTGGCCAAAAAGTGGGATTTCCTAACGGTTTGGCCAAACCATTGGGAAAAAGGACCTATACAAATGATATTTACAAACCATTGGTATCGAACCGTTGGGAAAATTTAGGTTTCCAGTAGTGACTCTAAAAACAATATCATATGTTGGAGTGGGAGTCCGAAAGACAGAAGAAAAGGGAAGACGAGTTTTTCGTGGCATACATGGAAAATTTCAGAATGATGGAATATTAACAAATTTCATTTTCTGGACAAATAAAAAAAATTAGTATCAAAGTATTAGTGAATTAAAAGTGATTCCATGAAAACACTTGGTGATTCGAAACATTGGAAACTATAAGGGCATTGAATGTTATGCCTCTATGGTAGAGATTTTGGTTGGAGACTCTTAGTTGTCTCGTGATTCTAAACATATAACGAGGAAATGGAGTTTTATATGGTAGTATAAATAGATAAATGATATAATGTAATGAAAAAATTTCCCCCAAAATTTCAAATCTGTGGGAATAAGCATCCATTATACATTTGGATGGGAATTGAGAGATAAATCAATTTTTGAATAGAAGATCATTGGGAAAATCATTAATGAATGAATATTAATAAGATAAATAATTAAAATACAAAATGATTGATACATATCAAAACTAATATTTTAGTCTACTGTTATAACTACATGGAACATGTATATTATGATATATAATTCATTATGATAAGGGTTATTAGAGATGACAAAAAAATAACCTACAAGTTTTAGAGAAATGTAATATTATTTCTATACTGCATATCTAGATCACGAAAATGTTATGGATACATATATATTAGTTATTCATTATATAATAAAAAATATCAATTATATTTCCTAATATTCTTCAATTTCATTCTTAATGAGTATAACTATACAAAAAACACTTCACAAATTTGGTGTTCATTTATCTGTGAGAAAAATTGTGTTTTTTGAATCAAAATTATGAAAACCATCCCTTGACATTGTTTTAATTATAATCCTCCAAAAAAATTGTATTTGGACTTAGGGGTAGATTTATGCTATATTGGGCATGGATTTTTTGTCATTATATAAAGTCAACATTAATTTTCAGAAGAGGCGTATCTCAATTCACATAGAATACATATTCAAAATCCATTTAAAGGATCAGATGAGGTTGAATATCCTTCGATATATAAATCTCAATATGGGATACTATTTTCTTATGTGAAATATTATCAATCTCAAATTATAGATACAAAATAAAGTTTAATCCATGAAGACATTACCATGGTGAGGAATAACATAGATGTATTACCTCATGATTTTACCAGTCCTCCTTTTGACGTAGACGTTATGTAATCAATTGAATTTATATCTATATCTCTACCCATTTCAAATAATACTTACTAGATATACCTAGTGGATTTTGGGGGAACTGATGAAGCTTTTACAATAGAATTTTGAAAAGGATTTTATACACCCAACTACCTTATTCGGGGGTGTATTGGTCCATTGAATCAAGAATAAGGATGGTTTAAAGAACATATTCATTGATTATTATAATCTCAAGAAAAGAATAATAAATAATTAATATCACCTACAATATATAGAATACTTTTTATGGACTATGTGGGGAAAATCACTTCCCTATGGTGGATCTTTATTCAATATATCTCTAATTAAAGGTAAAAAAATAATATATAACCAATATTTCTCTTTATACATGGAACGAACATTAGGAGTTCGTACTGATTAATTATGGACACATTAATGTTCAAAAAACTTTCATGGACATAATGAATAGAGTTTCAATTTATTACCTATATAAATTCTGCATATTCATTATTTATGATATTCTAATATACATCATGTGTAAGGATGAGAATGAGGGGAATATTTATCAAGGGAAAAAGACCAAGTGATGGGAGAAAATATATAAAATTATAAAAAATGTGTGTTCTAGAAGGGGGACGCATCAATCATGGTGCATGATATCAATAAAAAATTGATATCTATAGACCATTATAAGATAATAGAAATTGAAGAGGAACACCGACTCGCATCGATAACGAATATCCATAGTTTCCATTGACAATCTGGGTATTATCGATGGTTTTTTGGGAACATCTAGTGATCGTGAAGCCCATTAACCTATATTAAATTTAAGGGAGTAATGTTTCTCTAGATTAGTTTATTTGATTAATGCTTTTATGTATTCAAAAATAGGATTATCACTGTAAAATTACTATCACTACACACATTTTGAGAACCAATTGTGTTATAAAACGTTACATTAATAAAGGGGTTTGATTTTTTATTGACGATAAATGGAAACATTTTAGCATATTCATCATAGAAAATGAGTTTCAATGAGAAAAACTATCCCATGAATGATCCGGATCTGGTTGACATGATATTTCAATTAAAAATATGAATAAATTATCTCTATAGGGAGTATTATAAAATATAATATGACTACAATAGATTCAGATATATATTCAAGTAAAATTATATTACTATCTTCAAGTGAATTTGGTTTTATATCATCCAATATTATGACTGTTGAAACCACTTCCATAACGGTAATGTAAATAAAGTGGTAGATTCTCTAAAAAGAAATGATCATGAAACATTAACATTGAATAAAATTAGGAAGGATAAAATATTCAAATAAATTAAAAGGTTGGATTTGGTAATATTAAAGGAAAAAAATCATCATTACATTCTCAATGTAATTTTTAAATATCCCACTAATAAAATAAAATTTCTGATCAAATAGACGATATCGATATTTCCGTGAATTTAGGGCATTCAGCAATAAAAAATCCTCAGAGTTCATATTTTATGAGGATTGAGTCTTAATAATTGAGTAATGAATTTGTGTAGAATAAAATATTGTAATAAATAGAGACATTTTTAACGATAAACATATCTTGACCATATCCATCCACCAATGGATCTCAATGTTAATTAAAATCTCCAAGTGCAATATTGTAGGGATAATATGAAGAATGATCTCATCGAATATATATCAATGTTAATAATTTCTCATAAAATGAAGGATAAATTGAATAATTATAAATGTATGGAGTAATAATTACCAATACATACATGGAAAATGAGAAAACATCATTGTGGACTTGATTACTAGAAAATCAAAGACATCCGAAGTAAATAATGCAACTTGGGTTATTGTGGATTGTCTTGTAATGACGGAACATTTTGTAACAATTTGAGGGGAATTATCAATTGAACCAAATGGATATATATACATAAATTATGTAGTGAGTTTGTATGGAGTATAATTATCAATTGTATTAGATCGAGATCTGAGACATACATCCATGATCTGGAAAAGTATCCTACATTCCCTAAAAATTTAGCAAAAATTCAGTTTTCCATATCATTCAAATATTGATTTCTAGTCTAGTAGGACTATTAAAAATTTGAAAAATATTTTAGGATATTTTTTTATGGAATTCATAGGATTATGTGTCCAATATCTTCTACTAGTCAAAATCTCTTACAAAAAAAAGATTCCACTAAAAATCAAAATGGATCCAGATGATTCCCTTTATGTGAAGAGATGTAGAAAACAAGTATTTTTGGAAGATGTCGGTGAATATATGATTATGGAAAATAAATGGTCATGTAAAGGATATAAATAGTGAATATTATTTAGAAAATCATTAGGGATACCAAATGTTGATAGAAGAGCTATGCATACAATCGTTAACAGGTCATAACGTTCATTTTTTGAGATATGATATACTTATATGTATATCCATAGAATAGATGCTTTTGAATCTGCAAATAGGGATTGATAATTCCAAAATACCTCGCCCCCATTGATATTCTTGATCAAATTAGACCTATGAAATATCAGTTATCACATCTATCAACCATGACTGAAGTATATGATGTATTCCACATATCGATATTGAATATGTACATACCAGATACCAAACATCTACTAAATTCATAGTGGGTGTAGCTTGAATGTAACTCTTTTATGAGGAGCAGATAGTGAGTATCTCGTATTGTTATGATAATGTTCAACATAATATGTACACTCACATGCTCAATGTACAATTGCTGAACCATAAATAAAATGTTGCGAAATGCTATCCACATGGAATAATGAAGGATAAGTTCCCTATCCTATTTTCACCTTAGTATTTAAAATTATATTTCAAGGGATAAATTTCATAATGGAGGTATTATTTATTGACCCATTATTTTATCATTGAAATTTCACTTATAATTTTTCCATGTCGTAAAAAGCATATACATCACATAGATAAACCAAATAATTAATTATTATAATGAATGAAAAATAAAACATTATTAAAAATGTAATCCAATAAGTATGAAAAAAAATTATTATTTAAAAATAAAAATAAATTTATTGAATAAGAATCAAATCATTTCGATCTACTTGATCCACAATAATAACCTCATTCATGAACAAATCATTCGAAACAAATCATAATATAAAAAATCATATTCATTTTGAAGATTAAAGTGTGTATGTACATGAGATAAAATAGTAATTAATGATTATTGAATGGAATAATTGATATTTTTATGATGTAGTGAATCCAAATCACTGTTGAAAGTATTAACGTTGAAATATTAATCCAATTTTTGGAATTGATACATAACTATTGGAATAGTAGTCTGACTGTTGGGAATATTCACATCACAATTAGAATAGTAATCACACCTATGTAAATGTAAAATAATATTTATTTATCTTATTATAGAAAATTATTATGTATTTTTATCATGTTAAAAGTAAATAAATGTAATAAAAATGCTAAATTATCAATTGGTATTTTTGAAAAAAATGTAACTGTTTTATATGAAATTTTATAATGATCATAATTTTTTAATTGAATGTTTACATTCATAAAATATTTTGATAAGATAATATGTTTTTTAATAAAATTATAATTAAATATTATGAATCCATATGTAATTTTTCAAAGGGTAACAAAATAGATTATCATAATCAAGTAAATTTTAATTTAAATAAATAGAATCTTTATTTAAAAATAAAATTCCACATATACTAAAATTTATTTTTTTAAAATGGATTTCATTTATTAAATAAAAGCGTTATAAAATGATTAGGGTGGTTTGTTTTTATTTTTCTAAAATAGTTTAATTTTTTTGTATAATGAATTTATGTTACTTAAAGATGTATAACATTATAAGGAAAATTCAAGAATTTTTTATCCATGTATGTTTTCACAACCAATTGATAAATTAAACTTTTATAGTCATAGTAATAAATACTATTGATATTATTGATCCAAAATAAAACAAACCAATGAATTAAATAGTGAAAATAAATAAATCTCATCCACATATAAACACTACCCCTCACCACCCCTTCTCCTAACAGATTATAAGACATCAGTATTTCCAAATATATGGAATACCCTCTTAACTACACACACCCCACATCCATGTGTTTATAGTAACACACAAATTCTATTTCCACATAACTCATGAGGACCATCATGGTGGTGATATTTAGTAGGTTACATTCTAAAACAACCACTTTTAATTAATTTTCATATTATAACTTCTCCACACATAATTCACCCATCAGATAATAAGAACATAAATATCCTATATATAATGGAATTATATATTTATAATGTAATTTTTTCCCACCATCACATTTCTAATCTCCTCATATTAAATGAAACTAACCCATTGTCTAAATTATTATAGAATATCATCATTGTGGATAATGGTTTTTTGATTTCTATTATCGACAACAAGGTATGTCATAAAACAATAATTAATGTTAAATAATATTTTTATAAGAATATTATAACTTAAATAATATTATATAACTAATATAAAAACATAATTATAAATAAAATTATTCATTATTGAGATGGTTGTAAATACTGAAAAAAAACTAACCATTTGTCACTTATTTTTTATTAAATGAATCATCCACTTGTTAGAAAATAAAATGATATATTATCACGAACCAGATATGTTCTCCTTCCAAAATGGTATCTGCCCCAGTCCATGGATAGGATAATAGAGCATTCCATATCCCCATGGCCGATAACAAGTTCCTAGGTATCGTAATTTAGTGTTTGGGAATGATTCACCCAATTAATGAAGCATTAAACAACCAATGACAATAAATAAACTAAATCTGAAAACATAATCCTAATACACCATTAATAAAAATTACAATTTATGTATATGGTTTTATTCAAATCCCAATATGGGCACATATCAAAGGTAGTAGCATAAACAACTCATGAACCACCACACATCATGGTGTCATTATCTCTAATCCTTCTCCCCATCATTTCACCAAGGATATAATATAGTAACCAACACTTCCATCTTCGATGAACATTCGATTAACTATTTAAAACCTAATCAAGTGAACATACAAAAAAATGTGTAATTATTTTGTTATATTAATCCTCGTAGGATTCCACCCAGTAGATTCCAGGTAATAAAAATTTTATGAAAAAAATCAGGAAATATTTTATATAAAACAGAAGTGTTAATGATAATTTTTAAAAGGGTACATATTCAATGAAAACATTTTTTAAGGGATCATCTTTGAAGTATGATAACGTTTGAATAAAACATAAAGGATACTTAATTATTAAAAAAACACACCATAGGTCAATGGTGAGTACCATATTTTCTGTGATCACTAGTCATGGGAATACCCCTAGGCAATAGCTAGTATTGTAGACCAAGGTACATCTTATCTTGGTGTATAAGTAACCATAACCAATATACTTCTCATTATCGATCCATTAGGAGTAAAAAACCTAATGTCCTAGTGGTCACAGAAAAAAATTAATGTTTAATTATTGTTGTCATCTTCATGGTTTCTGTGTGAAACATGGATGACACCACTACTAGATCACTAGCATTCTAGTACTGGTTCACCAACCTGGTTACCCGAGATTCCCACTTTTTGGTGAAATAAGTTATACATTTAATAAAATACCATTTTCATATAAAAATAACATTTCTAAATAATACTCATTCCAAACAGTATCAAATTTTCATCACACCCTTTGAGTACATCAATAAACCACTTAAAATATTCATAAGTTATTTTTGAAGAAGTAAAACAAAACATTGCACACAAAATCCCTTCAAAACCCACTTTTTCAAGGACAAATTCACAAAAATACCACAAAAAAATAAGATTTGGAAGCCCTACTAACATTTAATAAACCAATTTAATTTATTATAAATTTCCCACAAATGACACCACATAAGTTACACAATATAAACAAACAATTTCAAGAAAAAATGATGCATTAAAAACTAAATCATAACCAATTATATAAAAAATATTTTTTTCACCACACAATATTGTAACAAACATGCTAGTAAGGTTATGAATGAAAACTAACAAATAAAAGAATTATTACCCTTGGAACTGGTTACCTTATATGTCGAAAACTCCAAATCTATGTGTGAAATGTCGACCGCACCACCGCTGCACCACAAGTCACTAAAAACAAACAATAAAACACTATAATGGACCATGAAACACAAAATCAAACCCTTGGTAAATTGACCTATCTTCTGGAAAATTGGAAGATCATGAGGTTGGAAGAAAACCTAAGTAAATGGAATAAAAAAAGAACCACCTAATTTAAGAATCTTCATGTTTCCCCAAAAAATAGCCTTCAAAAATAAAATCCATGAATGTTATAGGGAGACTAGGTGACCAACATGGATTCTAGGGTAAAATGGTGGAATAAATTAGGGATATAAGTTTAATTATGGAAGGGAAAAATTGGAATTACAAAACTTTTTTAATGAGCTGGACAACTGTGCATGGTTTGCAGGAATGGTTAAGTAAACTGTGTAGCCAAATCGTGCACCTGGTGATGTGCACTCAAAACCTGTCCAAAATATTAAAAATTCAAGGGGGTCTAGGGTAATCATTAGAGGATTGTTAGGTAGATAATAGATGAAAACAATTACCCAAATAGATAGATATGGATGTGCTAATTCTTCTCACCTTGAAATATTTCTACCCCATAAAGTCAACATGAAGCTTGATTAGAAAACAAGAAATGGTACTCCTCGTCAACCCACAACATTATCTCCAATGTCTCATGGAAATCATTCTCATGCATCGAAAGGATCTAGAGAAGTAAAATAGACTTTCCCTAATGAACCTTCTATTTGGAATCCACTATTCACATCAACTGGTCAATAACTGATAAATCATGATTTATCGCCAACTATTATCAAGTCAACATGTGTGGTGGATCTTGGATGTACTTCTTATATTGGGAGAGAAGGAATATGTCATGAATATATGTCAACTGAGATGGAAAAGGTAGTTATTATTATACATTTCTAATGTGTTCAGTGATCTTAAAAGGTCTAACATAGCTTGGTGTTTTCTTTAACTACTTTCCCAAACGATGATGACCAAAATGAGGGGCCACCTTCATAATTACCCAATAACCGATAGATAAATCAAGATCTCATTGCCTCTTATCAATATAAGATTTGTGGAAAATATGATTTTCCAACAATCATTGTCTGATCAACATGAATTTTTCATATTTCTCTTTCACAAGGGTCAACCCCTATAGTGAGGTCTCACCTAGCTCATACCAACATGGGGGAGGATGAAAAGGCCAACCATAGAGTACCTAAGAAGGATCTAGTTGAATAAATGATTTATAACTATTATTATTTGATACTTTGACCAATCCAAAATTGCTAAACCATGATCCTCTAAATTCCAGTGCACATGTATTGAGCATGTCTTTCAGAATCTAGTTTTCCAGCTCCCTCTGGCCATCCATTTGATTATGGTAGGATGTTATCATATTAATTTATTACCCTAAATGCTTCATGAATTCCTTCCCATAAATCATATATATAATGGGGGTGTCTAGATGATAAAACTTTTGATGACACACCATTAATCTTTACCCCAACAAGAATATAAAATATTACCAACTCATCCACATTAGCTGTATCTCTGATTGGAATGATGTGAGATAATTTTTGTAGATGATCAATTACTACCAAAATACAATTCTTAATAGGATTTCTAAGAGGTTTTCAAACAATTAAATCCATGGAGACCTTATCACCCTTTCAGGTAGGAATGGGTAATAACTTTAGAAAAATAGAGTGCCTTTGATGTTATTCTTCCACCCACACACATGTATAACACCTTGATACAAAATTAACTATATCCAACTTCATATGTAGCCACTAGAACTACTGATGAACATCCTAATATATTTTTGATGCACCAAGATGAACAACCCACTGAGATTGGTTACTATCATGAATCAACACAATCCACATAAACAACATGACATTGAATATACCTTAATGCAGATGATTACCACATGGGTCAAATTCCAATCAGAAGATGTCTCCCCACCATCATCAAACTGCATAGACCGCTGATATTGCTCATCACTATGATTCTCCATGAAACGACTCAAAAAGAAAGGTAGTCAACTGCCCAATTTCCACAATAGAATATACATTTTTCTCATTGGTGTCTACGTGAACCTAGGTAAATAGACTAATCATAGTCCACTCATCACTAGATTTCCTTAAGGGTATCACATGTACTTTTCCACTAAAGGAAGTAGCCACCACATTACCATTTCCTATGGTATAGGAGATAATAATGTCGAACCACTAAAAATACTCAATCCAATAATGTTATATCAGATTATGATATTTATGTGAGAAGATTTATTATATGTTATTTTTAACTTAATAAACCCAATATTCTCACCAAAGAGGTATTGAATCCATATTTTCAAATAATTTGTCCCTTCTGTCAACTCTAGTTCATAGTTCAGGTAATTCTTTTAATGTGGTTGGAGATGGTTAAATCAATACACCACCATATGATCACCCTACATTAACATGACCCTGAGACCAATTTCTAAAGTGTTTCAATACACCACATTAACTTTTCCATATTCTGAAAATATCATCATTGGTCAGTAGTTAAATGCTTCATCAACTCCTTGAAGGATTCCTTACAATATGGGCCCCATCAAAACATCACCCCTTTTCGGGGAGAGTGTTCATGGGAAAATAAATTCGGGATAAATCATGAAAAAAACAACCCATAATTATCTCCATGAACATGGAAAATCCTGACCTTTAACACATTCTTTGTTTTCACCCATGAAAATACTGCACTTATCTTCTTAGGGTCCACAAAAACCCCATGTTCTGAGATGTCATGTCCCAAAAACATCTCTTCTTTATTCCAGAAGGTTACTTTGACAAATTATCATTAGGGATATGATCCCATAGAGTACACGTAATTCTCCATAGTTGACGCTCGTGATCTTACTAGGATCTTTTATAATACAAGATGTCATCCATGAAAATCACAATGAAGGACTCAATATTTTGGTGGAACACCCTATTCATGAGTTACATAATGACCACATGAGTGTTAGTCGTTCCATAGGGCATGTCCAGGTAATCAAAGTGGATGTACCTACATTAGAAAGTTTTCATCGGGATATCTTCCTTTCTCGGCCTAACAAGGTGGTAACCCAAACAGAAGTCTCTCTTGGAAAACTACTTTTCCCCCTTAAATTGATCAAATATTTCAACTATTTAGGGAACATTAAATTTGATTTTGAATTTTACCTTATTCATCTTCTGTTAATCAATCTACAATCAGATAGATCAATTTTCCTTCTTCGAAAAACGATTCGGAATAGCCCATGGAGTGATTCTTGTGAAAATGATTCCATTGTATTTCAAATCATCTAGTTGTATCTTTAATTACCTCAATTTGGTGGACTCCATACGATATGAGGGAAGATATATCAAAAATTTTCTCGATGAAAAATCAATCTAGAACTTCACATCCCACACTAGGGGAATTCCTAATATGTAATCTGGAAATACCTTTGGGAAATCATTCAATACATTTGGTAATCCACAATCAAGTTCTTGAACATAATCATCTAGAATAAGAGATGATTACTAGAAGACATGATTCTCCAACTCTGGGAGTGGAGGTCCCTCACGACCCGACCGAGGTTCACATTCCCCCTAAAAATATTTTGGACTCCCATCAGGTTCCATGTATCTCACTCTCAAACTATAAAAATTGATATTAACATGAATGTTCACTAACCAATCAATGTTAATTATTACATCAGAAAGATCCATATCCAAGACTAAGAGGTCCCACTCCATCTCTAGACCTTACACCAAAAGGTAAAATGATAGGTCCCTAGGACCTTGAACCTTCTTCTTATCCAATGACATCACCAACCCCATTGAAAAATACAACAACTTAGTGGGAAAATTCAATAGGTTCAACATATCGGATGAGATAAAATAAACAGATGCACCAGTGTCAAAGAGAAAAAATTATAAAGAAGATGAAATCAAAATGGTACCTCTAGCGGTAAATGGCTCTACATTTTAGGATGCTAGTGCCTGATATAAAACATAGAGATTCATCATACCTTCTTATGAACGTCTAATCATTTGTGGCTCTAATCTGAACTAGATCATCCTAGAAGAGGATTCGTCCCTACAACCAAATTAACCAAATCTATATCCCACTATTCTTAACATCTCTAGTTGAACTGACACTCCCATGGAATCCATTGATACTTGTACACTCTATAGTGGACGAACCACCTTAATAAAGCAATGCAAGTTCCCCATAGTTGTACACTGATAACATGGCCACATATAAGATGTACATGCATGTTCATCATGCCCTTTCCTCACACACTAGTGTCACATGACATGCCAAGCATTAGAATCCATATATGAGAAATGCCTCGAATTATGGCCTGAAATACCACCTCACTTCTTCCCCAACACCCACCAAATCCTTTTCATCTCATATTAACAACCAAATCAAATAGCAGATGTATTCCTAGATACATGGTTTAATTGTATGGACTACAAAATTTTGAATCTTGTAAAATGATAGAATCTAGTCCAGTTGTGATAAAAATAGGCACAAAGGATTAATGTCATTTACACAACTATTGAATTATAAAATAAACCCCATGAATTTGCCTTCAAATTAACTCATGGGTTATAAACATAAATATGAAATGATATATTAAATATATTCATTAAATAAAAACATTTCACCAATAGTGACGGAAATAAAAATATCATCATTATTATTGGAAACTGAAAAAGAAAACATTGATCATACATTCATTTATATTAAAATATAAATGAATTCATGATGATTTTAAATGAGAAATTATATCATATATTTACAAACATTTATAAAAATTCTAATTTGGATATTCATATATTGACATCATAGATTAACCTTTTTTGAAAAATGGTTCTCTCGAATATAGGGATATAATATTATTCCAACCGTAGATTTTTTTATTTTAGGGATAATTGATTATAATATAGTATTAAAGTATATTTAACTATAATGTTCATTATATTATTGTTCACAAAAAATAATATTTTTTTTATTAAATTTTATAATGTTTTAGAAGAAGAATAAATTTTCAATTAATTTTAAAATTTAAAATTCATTAAAATATTGAACATTATTTACATTTTGTGTGGTAGAAAAACATACTATTCATGAAAAAATATTTGGGTTATTTTATTTGAAGTTTTGAGTAATTCATATAACATAATATGATTATCTATATGTGTATTAAAAAAGGTAAAGGCGTAAAAAATATTTATCTTTTTGGATGATCATGCTCTATTAAAATTATTTAACTAATTAAATTATCACTAAAAAATATAGAACATATATGAAGGTATATGTGTGTTTTATTAATATTTATCAGTTACATTTTCATATATTATTATTTTTAATAATAATTTTTCATTCTTTGGTTTCAATATGAAAAATTAAAATGCATAAATAGTTACTATATGAATAAAATATTTTAATCTTAGTGTTTCGCCAATATGTTTTTCAAAAAAATTCTCAACCTAATGATATTTTTTGTGTAAATTTTTTTTATATTAATTGGTATTATATTGTTATAAAATATATTAGTTTACATTAATAATTTTAATTTTTCTAAAATTATAATGATGATGACAACGACAAAATTCGTTATTGATGTTGATATTAATTTTAGTTATATATTTTATCTTTTTATAGTGTTACAAAATGTATAATTTCTTTTGAAATTATGAAAAATAATTATAAAATCGATCATATATTATTTTTTTATTTCGATATATGATGGTCACATTATTCAATCATCATTTATATTATTTCTTCTAACCAACCCATGATGGATGTTAAAAAAATATTATCTATGTTATATAATATACACAATATATTTAGAGAATATATGATAGTTTTTTAAATTATCATATTTCATATTTTGTTCCTATGTGTATAATGGATAATAACAATCAAATATGAAGATCAAAATTACACATATTCTGAGTTTGGGTTGTAGTGTTTAAACCATTCAATATTTAAATTTATTGAACATCAAACAATCAATCATTATTTTTTATTTTACCATTGAAAAGGAACATGTTATAAATATATTCGGCTAACATAATTTTGTTTCTTTATCAATGTAGATGTGAAAACATAAAATTAATTAATTTATTAATGTTTGTATTTAATATAATTCCATAATAGATTTGGAAGAATTATATCTGATCTAAATAATAAATATGAAATTATGAACTAACTATGTAATTTCCTCATATCTATAAATTAATAAAAAAATTGCAGGTTTTATAATGGAAAACTATGATTATTTCTATTTAAATTCATATTTCAACACTAAGAACCCATAAGAAGATATTAATGACTTTTTATAAATGAAATAATTAAATATTATCATAGTTATATATATTCTTGTATTATTTAATGACAAAAAATGTAAACAATTCATCCAAAATTCCTATCTTGAATCATAGATCCCTAAAACAATGAATCACATATAGTCATATGATTAATGAATATTATATATATATATATAAATATATTAATAAATCATTATATAACATGTATATATATCATAATTGAATCCTGATGATACACCATACAAAATTTTATTCATGAAAAACACATATCCATCATATCAATAATTCCATTTCAATTTTAATAGGGTTTCACATTACATGTATCAATATATGTATATTTTAGTATTTACATTAACTATTGATAAAAAATTATAAAATAAAATAAGTTAACTCTATTATAATATGATTAAATAAAAACAATCAGTTGTGTTACATATAAATAATTCATATATATCAATATTGGATTCGTGATGCTCATTTAAATGTTTAATACTTCCAAATACCCTAATTTGTGAATTCATAAACACTATATTCCATTTTAGTTATATTAAAACATAAAAAATGAAACTAAAAAGTATATTCATTTTTATTCATTACTAAAAAACTTCTATGTGAATTTAAATTTCATTTTGGATTAAATTTTTATCAAATGAGTGTCAAATAAATCCCAAAACCATCACGTATAATTTTTTTTGAAAATATATTATGTATTTATGAATGATTTCATTGTTAATTAATTCATTTCAAAGAAACATTGAATAAAAAATTAAATTATATTTAATAAAAAATATTTATTATTTTGTAAAATTATATTGTATACTTTTTTAAAAGATAACATTAAAAGTAATAATTCATTATGAGATGGTTTTCATAATTTAAAAATACAATTGACATACTGATGGTTTTTTATACCCTCTCTAAATATTTAATTCAATTAAAAATCTTAAAAATAATTAATTTATAGAAAATATAATAAATACTTCCGAAGAACATATATATTTAACTATTATTATACTATATATATATAATAAAAATCATAAAAAGTTTCCAGAAATATTATGTCACGATCCGACCCTACCCGGGCTCGAGCGGCAACTACCCCAAGCCTGCCTCCATAGGCCAGGGGCTGGCTACCAGTGCTGAAGGCACAACAACTTAGGGAAGCCTTTGCCTAAGTACCTGTACACACACACTACCCACTCAATGCAGAAGTGCAGAGTAAAAGGAATAGTAATGTACCAACTGCTATACATGAAACACAATGTGCATCGACCTGTAAAAGTAAAAAGTAAAAGCTGAAGGTAAATTGAAAAGAAAAGGGAAAAAACATGCTCCCAACAAGAAAAGTGCCACAACCCAGCAACCGGTAAACAGAATAAAAATATCTGGAAGGTTCCCCCACCTAGAACCCGACTCAGACCACCGCATGTGGTCCAAGCTCTCAAACTCCTTAGCTCCGCTGAAGTCACGACCAACCTGTCTATCGTCTGCAAGGGCACACCAAGTGCGGGAAAAGCCCAAGCAGGGGTGAGTATAAAAATACTCTGCAGGATACCCCGAAGGATCGAGGGAGAAAGAAAGGAGGTACCGAAGGGAGATCAGTAGATCGAACAGGGGAAAGTAAAGGCGTACAATCGAAAGGTCAGTAAAGAGTACAGTAGAGAGTCCAGCTCAACCCAATAAGAGAAAGGAAGTAGACTCATACAATCATAAGGACCTGGAAACAGTGAGAAGATGAACTTCTTGTTGAGTCTTCGCAACTTATATCAGGAGAGTAGACTCATCCAACCACAAGAAGCTAGACACGGAATGCAAGTGGCATACCTCGTGCGTCTTCGCCTATCCTAGAAAGAGCGGAACCAAAACCCATGAAGTGGGTACTAGAACAAGGTATATACATATTCATATGCTCAAAAAAGAATCCCAAACAAGATCGTAAGGGGATCTCCATCATGTAGCTCAACCCAAGAAAGTGAGTAGCCAACAGTCCCAAGAGTAAACCCCATCGATGCCCAGCATCCCACATGTCCGCCCCAAACTGCAAGTCAAGGGGCTCAAATCACTGCACCTTGAAACTATCCGTTTTGGGCAGCACTGACTTGCCCGTATGGTTTTAGGTCGCATCTCACGGATGCGTATTGGTGGGGAAAGAGCCCCTCGTACTTGAGAGTTCTAAGGGAATGTCAAACCACAAATTTTCATTGCCCCGCAGTCGAGAGGTCTCCTCAATGTCGACAGACGACCCCATGCCCAGCCCCACTGGAGGGTAATCCCTGGAAGTCGACGGGTTCCCACTGGAGGGAGACCCAACAAGAGTCAATGGGTGCCACACTGCCTAGTCCCGTAAAAGGGTAATCCACTGGAGGGAGACTCGGCTAAAGTCATCGACGAGTCCCAATTCCCAGTCCCGTAAAAGGGTACTCCACTGGAGGGAGGCTCAGAACTGTCATCAGGGACCACATCCCAGCCCAGCTGGAGATAAACCCGGCATCTGGGACCACTTCCCAGCCCAGCTAGAGGTAAACCTAGCATCAGGGACCACTTCCCAGCCCCGCTGGAGGTAAACCCGGAACCACTCTGGCCATCCCTACTGGATGGTACTGCTCAGTGAACAACGTTGAACTGGCCATCCCTGCTGGATGGTAACCCACTGGCCATCCCTGATGGATGGTACCTCATTGATCATCTTTACTGGATGGTGCCCCACTAGCCATCCCTGCTAGATGGTACCTCATATTGATCTTCTCTTTGCCACGGACATGCTCGTTCCACTCCAGTTGCGATCTTTCGACGACTCTTCGTCGATCTATAGAAGGTTGGAGAGGGAGAGAGAGGGGTGGGAGAGAGGGTGTCACCAGGAGATTTCAGAGGGGATGGGGGAGAAGATAAATTTTTAAATAAATTAATGATTTAAACTTTTAATTAATAAAAACATAACCCATATTATATTCAGGTATGAAACCCCCCGACGCAGTCGAAGTTAGGCCACACCTATGGTAAACCCCACCTCTCGAGCACAACGACGGTCTGAGAATTTTAATCTGAGGCTTCGTTCGAATGATATAAAATTTAAAGTCCAAGGCCGCTAAATTACAAAAATGTCCCTGTTGGTATTTTCTACAGAAGGTCCGCTCCCGTGAAACTTACACCCCTCCAAGGGTAAACGGCATATTCCGGACACAAAGGTGCCATCAGTTTTCCCATCAGAGCCACCGTTAAGGAGATACTTGAGTTTATCCGTTAAAAAATAAATTAATTATTTTATTTATTAATTTAAGGTTCTGGTAACGGGTGAGGGGTTCCAATGTCCTGTGATGACATGATTTATGTCATTCTAAGGATAAAAACCCCAGTGCGGACCCATACATACTCTCAGATTTTGGATCCAAATTATGGTTTATGAGTTATCACATTTATTTGGTGTGCCTAGTGCGAACACACTGAAAATTTAATTCTGGACACACCAGGGCTCGGAATCGCATGCCGTCTGAAGGCGCTGCTCTGGATAACATCAAGAATATTCCAAAACCTTTTAAAGAAAAAACTGGGATCTTACATCATTCCCTCCATCAAGAATTTCCTCCCCGAAAAGAAAAACCAGGGAACAAATTTGGGTACTAAGCTCACACCTGGCTCTATCGTACCCATAAGAACTTTTTCATAATCCCATTTCACCCCACACAGACCATAGAATTAGATCTGTTCACATGAGGTCTTCTCTTGCCGATGACGTGCATAGGAGAATGCACACATCTTCTCAGGTGAGCCATGTGGGAGACACCGTGATCCAACATCAGACCTTGGGGGGTTAGGGCAAGGCAGTAGGGAACCTCGCCATCCCTTCGCACGGTCACAAACGGTCCGAAGGCTCTCGGGGTTATCTCACATCACCGATCAAACCTCTACGTCACATACCACAACCGGAATCCCCGACCGCACCTAGAACAAGGCCCGATGATTCCCTCCTTCAGAATATCCATATGGTGAAACACCCAAGGATATTTGGTCACGCAAGGTTTCACAGTCGTTATCTCACAAACAAGACTCTATTACACGCTCGGAAGGTGAAGGAGTCAACACCATCAACTAAATAAAAATGTCCATGGCATTTTATCTTACCAAAACAGGGTTACATCGATGCCCCGCGCCACCCAGGTAAAAACTCAAATAAGGAGCAGGGAGAAAAATCTATTCACACAGTGGCTAAAAATTCTACTACAAAAAGTAGAAGAGTTGTAGAGCGTACCTCTTATCACCTCATGATATGCAGGATCGTAGGAATCCAAAGCTCATGGCTGTCTGTGGTCCCAACTATCAGCTCTCGGAGCCTAACGTGGACCGCCTAATGGTGATGGAAAGACCTTGTAAGGTCGTCCCCCACTAACAGCTCCTCCTGCTCCTCTTCTAGAACCACCTCATTGGGCGCTACTTCGATCACGATGCTGCCTCAGCTACGGTGGTGCACCTGCTTCCTACCCGAAGCTCTCTGCATTCCTGGTTGGGTAGTCCCATGCCAAGTGACCTCGCCCATCGCAAGCATAACACCAACTCTCTTTGGGCTGCATTGGTGTCCTCCAGCGCCACTATGGTGTACGACCACGCCCCTGAGACCGGTTTTTAGAAAGCCACCTGCATTGAGGTTCTTCTTGTCGACACCTTCTAGCTGCCGCAGACGTCTCGGCTCCAACGTGCCTGCTGCCACCACCAACTCTAGAACGTGACAGGAAAATCTCTGACACCAGCGCCTAATCTATCACCCCAGCATATGTGGAAATGCCCAAGGGAACTATGATAGCACGAATTTGTTGGTGGAGACCCTACTCAAACTTCTGTGCTCAGATGTTCTCATCATGGAGGTGGTAGACCCATGGCGGAGAAGCACTACTTTGTGAGGTGGTAGATCCATGGAGTAGAAGCACTCCTTTGTGAGGTGGTTGTCGTGTGGTACTCGATAGGAGGAGTACCTCAACAGTCTTAGGTTAGTGAACAGTATCTCGGAGTCGTGACAGGATCACTGTACTCGACAGAGACGGATTTCTTTAACAGTTATGGTTTCGTTAATGAAAATCCTGGTTTGAGTTGAGTCTATGACCTTTGTATTTTCCTCATGATTTAGATGGGTTACTAGATAACTTACATATATGTATGGCATATACTGGTTATCCATTTGCTTCATATCTGTGTGATACCTCGTGGATGAGATGAGTTACTTGGTAACTTAGGTATAAGTATGGGCTTATAACTATGTAAGTATTATCTATTGAGAACATTACTTGTGATTATACTTGTTGGATTTAGTGAGACATTGGGGGTCTCGGGGTTCCTACTGAGTATCGTATACTCACCCCTGCACGGGATTTTCCCACACCTCGTTGTGTAGGTTATAGACAACGGACATCACTGATTGTGGATGATTCTTGTACAGCTGGACGGTAGCCGGAGGTGGATCGCATGACGAGTCAGTACTCGGAGGTGGATCTCACTATGAGTCGGTACCCAGAGGTGGATCTCACTATGAGTCGGTACCTTGAGGAGAAGGACGAACATGGAGTACTGAGGAGGACATCTGTACCTACCCTTCAGGTAGGAAGTCGGAGGACGATCTAGGAGCTTCTTTTCACCTTTCACCTATTGTCCTTTGAGTTGTACTTTACATTCAGTTGTAGATGTACCATTCTTTTGGGCTTGTATTTCCGGCCACTTGTACTTTCAGCATGTTTTTTACTGCTTACTTAGTGTAGCTTCTTCTTTTACTCTGTTTTTGTTTGTTTTCATTTCATAAAGGCAATTCATTCCCTTTTTATTGGTATTTACGCCTTTAGTGCTAGTCGTCGGCCCCTGGACTATAGAAGGCGGGCTTGGGGTAGTCACGGCATGGGCCTTGAGGACGGGTCGTGACAAATTTGTATTAGAGGAGTCTATTCTACCACAGAACTAAGAACTCTGATAATTCCTCTCTGTGAAGCAACAATGTTAAGGGTTCCGAGTGTAGTCTTCAGTTCAGGGAGTCTAGTATTGGTGTGGTGGCCGATGTATCCATACACCATGACAATGACTACTGATTTCTGACCCAGTGCATGAAAACACTGATTGCATGTGTGTTTCCAAAATATTTCTTAAGTTAGGTCAAACTAGGTCAGCTCACTAGGTATACTGTTTTGACCGTGGCTCACCTGTCTCTTTTCAGGATGGACCCACGACAACATCTAGTTAGGGTTCCGAGTATTGTATGAGATGATATCCCACTGAGACGCGAGGCCTTAGTATAGGGCCCTCCACCAGTTGAGACACCAAAATAGAGTGCACGCCACTTGAGAATGATGCACGAGTTCCAGCGTCAGAGGCCTCCGAGGTTTCGAGGCGAGTCGGATTTTCAGAGTGGAGTTTATACATACTACTCTACCCACTCAGCATGCTTAGGAGCTGTTTCCCTTACCGCAGGGTTTTTCATCAGTAGAAAAGTCATCTATAAGAAAGAGACAGATGATGCAGAGTTCCAAGAGGACCGAACCTACTGGTGGGAAACCTCGGGTTATAGATTCGGTTGTCCGAGGCAAACAAAACAGAGCCAGTCATACGAGGAGAAAGAAGTTCTATTCATGTGGAAAGAAGGTTCATATGGCACGTGACTGTCTGACTCCCTGCACAGTTGATCTACAGGCATTAGAGGAGCCACCAAGATAGAAGCAGCGGAAAAAGCTCGAGCAGCAGCCGAGTGGTGGACAAGGAAGTGGAGCTCCAGAAGTAGGTGGATAGGAGCGGGACAAGTTCCAGTCATGGTCGCCTTTGCTTTGGGTGCATCTAGCTTTCTTTTGTTGATGTTGTGGTTGTATCTTTCTTTGTACTTTGAGCTTCAGTAATAAAAGACACCTTAATTTGTGGCATTTTCTTTCATGTCCTCTCTTTAGGTTGTTACTAAGAGGTTCCGGTTTACAGAACCGTTGACTTGACACTCACTTTTGAGATACCTACTGGAGGAGAACCAGTGACCACACAATGATGCCGAAAGTGTGACTCAACCCTTGGAGGAGAGAGTAATAGTTGGATCTCTTGGTAGTAGCATCGAGGCCGTACAATGTTATCCTTGGTATGGATTAGTATCATCCATGTAGGGATTTATTGTATTAGGTGAAGAACGTGGTTCATGCAGGGGATGAGACCAGATTTCTCTTTTCGGCAAAGAGGAAATATTAGCAGCTCTTGTAGAACCAGAGAAGGTCCAGGTCATCTAATAGTGGATGAGAATAGCTCAGAGCCGACAAAAGTCTTATGCTGAAAGGAGGTGGAGACCACTATATTTCGAGGATGGTTACCACGTTTTCCTACGGGTCTCACCTTGATGTGGATTATGGAGTTTTGGAAAGAGTGGCAAGTTATCTCCAAGCATTATCAAAACCTTCTAGGTCCTCAATAGGGTAGGCGAGGTGGTTTACTGCTTGACCTTTCCACCTCAGGTGCACCGGGTGCATGATATCATCCACGTACCTCAGCTAATGAGATACGTGCATGATCCTTCACACATCATCGACCACGGGGGGAGGGGGGGGTCGTCGATGACGGGGTGACTTTCACAGAGGTCCTAGTGGAGAACATGGATCAACAGGATCGGGTCCTACATGGATGGTCGATTCCTCAGGTGTGCTTTAACTGGCAGCACGAGAACCTCTAGGAGAGCACATGGGAGCGGAAGGCTCAGATGCATGTTCAGTACCACTTTTGTTTCCCTAGTTCATGTTATAGATTTATAGGGACCTAAATCCCTGAGGTGGGATTAATGTAAAGACCCGGAAATTTCAAGGATTTTTTTTAATTTTTTTTGGAATTTTACGAGTCTGTGGCTTCTGACGGAACCTGATTTCGAGGCCCGGTGTGCCCGCAATCAATTTTCGAAGATTAGCTCGGGTACGTTCAGTGAACGAACGAGTGGGTTTTTATATCTTTTGTACCGGTGTCTGGAATTGAAATCTAAGGGCACCGATGAACTCTAAACTCTGATAATTGCTTAGGGGGACCTTTGTCGTTGTTGCGTTTTGTGCTGGTTGAGGTTTAATAAATGGGGATTTAGAATAAAATAGATAAAATTTGTTGTGTACAAATTTTATTTAAGGAATGTTGTTTTTAATGCTACGAAGGGGGAGTTAGAGGTGGATACCACACCCACCTAACCTCCAATGGAAGGGTTAGTGTAGTGGGACCCACACGAACCCTTAACTCCTCAACTCCCCATAACTCCCCCTTAGCCTCTTAAATCCCCCCTTGTTAAATTTCTTGGAAAATTCCTTTCTTAAAGGGGAGCCTCACCACCGCCCAAACATAATGAGCCAACTAAGGGGATTTAATAACCTTATTAATTATCATTGTCACCCCTTTTGACTTTTTGAAATGCTTGGAGATCTTTTAAAGGATGGACTTCATCGACAAAGAACGACTACCTCCTCGACGAAGAACGGTCAACGTGATACTTTTTCATTTCTCCGAGACAAGAGGGAGGAAACCACATATTCGGATATACATTAGAGTCACCAAAGAATCTTTTTCCCGCGATGCCATCAACTGTGACACCGACATTTGCCACCGTTGTTGTGGTAGGGAATTAATTTGAGAATGATATCTTTTCCCATGGATGTTTCCTTTTAAAATAAAGAACGCGGATCAACTCAATATCATGTTGACCCGTGAAAGAATAGGTTTGTGGGTTGGGAATATTTAATTGCAGGGTAGAGCGTAGGGGTGTGTTTTTACGAAGTGATTATTCTTTGTGTTCTTCGTTAAAAAAAATTTGGGCCGCCTGTTATCAAATTAACAGGAGGAGGTCGGACCGCCCGAACACGGCCGATCCTCCTCCCCCTTTGTGGTTGTATTCGTTGCGGCTCGAATGAAGGAAGGGTGGGCCAACAACACCATGCAAGAACAAGGAGGAATGCGTCAAAGAAGCGTGGCGCAGTCGTGCCGCACCGTTGAGGCCGAAGGAGGCTGTGGCCGGAGCGGGGTCGTGGCGGAGCAAGGGAGGGCGGCTGGAGCCACCGGACGCTGGTGATCAGGAGGCGGGACCGGCTGGTCCCGGGTGGCCCACTGGCCGGCCATTATGGCTGGACACATCCAGAAAACTAGGGGTTTGAACCCCTGGTCATCGCAGTAGGGCGGACCCCCCTGTGGGTCCGTCGTTCGGTTCAAAGGGGGTGGCGGTTCCCCCCCCATCCGCGCTCACACGGCACACGGCGTCCGTGTCGGGCCAACCGGCCGCACCGGGATGGGCTGCCCGTGTCAGGCCGACCGACCACGCCAGAGGGGCCGGGCTGGGCCGTGCCCTAATGGGCCGGACCCGAACCCGGTTCGGTCCGACCCAGGGGGTCTCGGGCCGTGTCTGTCCGGGCCCAAAACCCCCTAAAAATGGACATGTTCGTTTAGATGCCCGTAACATGGGCTATGAACCTCCGATTTGAGCACCGTCAGTTGAGACACAATCCTTGGATAGATTAGGTCTTTTCGGTATATTACACTCAAGGTTTCGAAGAACATTCGGTTTGGCTGGGATAGTTCGAACACGAAACCAATCGGGCCCTCGGAGCGAAAACACCTATAACTTGAGCTTTGGATGTCCGATTGACGTGCCGTCGACTTTGTTGGATTACTCCTACTAAGAAGGACCTTTTGGATTACTCCGCTCGAGGTTTGGACGTAGTTGGAGTATGGACAGGATGAATTGTACTCGAAATCCAACTGGGCCCCTCGAACGGAAAAGCCGATAACTTTCAGACCGGACATCCGTTTGACGAACCATCAACGGCATTGGTGATCAAATTGCGAAACAGTCCCTACGAGTATACCCTATGTGTGTTCGGGGTACAATTGAGATACGGTTAGGTTGGTTCGAACAAGAAACCAACCGGGCCCCTGGGACAAAAAGGCTAATAACTCACAGACCGGGCATCCGATTGACGCGTCGTCTATTGCGTCGAGACCCCTATGATGAGGTGGTCCTTTGAGATACTTCTTCATAGTAATTTGTGATATTTGGAGTATCAAACTGTAGCTTGTGGAGAGGACCCTCCCGGAGAGAATTGTTACGGAGTACGGAGACCGTGTAGCTGGTTGAGACCTGATGACTGCTTGTTCGATTTGATTTAGAGAGACTTGCATAGCCCAGTGGGGAGCACTACTGTGTGTGGTGGTAGACCCATGTCGGACAAGCACTACATTGTGAGGTGGAAGACCCATGGTACTCGATAGGAGAAGTACCTCTGTAGGCTATGATGGGGATCACTACTGTGTGAGGTGGAAGACCCATGGCAGAGAAGCACTACTTTGTGAGGGGGTTGACCCGTGGTACTCGGCAGAAGGAGTACCTCAGCAGTCTTAGGTTAGTGAGCAGTGTCTCAGAGTTGTGACAGGATCACTGTACTCGATAGAGATGGAGCTCTTCAGCAGTTATGGTTTTGTTAGTGAAAATCTTAGTTTGAGCTGAGTGAATGACCTTTTTCTTTTCCTCATGATTGAGATGGGATACTAGATTACTTACGTATATGTATGGGTATATTCCTAAGTAGTGGTTATCCATCGACTTCATATCTGTGTGATACCTCATGGTTGAGATGAGTTACTTGGTAACTTAAGTATAAGTATGGGCTTATACCTAAGTAAGGGTTCTCTTTTGACAACATTCCTTGAGATTATCCTTATTGGATTTAGTGAGACCTTGAGGGTCTCGGTGTTCCTACTGAGTATCGTATACTCACCCCTGCACGGGCTTTTCCCACACCTCATTGTGTTGGTTACAGACGACGGACATCACTGATCATGGCTGAGGGTTGTAGAGATGGACGGTACCTGAAGGTGGATCTCACGACGAGTCGGTACTCGGAGGTGGATCTCACGAAGAGCCAGTACCCAGAGGTGGATCTCACGACGAGTCGGTACCCAGAGGAGACGGACGGACGTGGAGTACTGAGGAGGACATCTGCACATACCCTTCAGGTAGGAAGCGGAAGGACGATCCAGGATTTGCTTGTCACCTTTCAGATGTTGTCCTTTGAGATGTACATTACTTTCAGTTGTAGTTGTACCTTTCTTTTGGGTTTGTATTTCCGACCCCTTGTACTTTCAGCACGTTTGTTTTACTGCTTACTTAGTGTAGCTTCTTCTTGTACTCTATTTGTGTGTGTTTTTTATTCATAATGGTAATTCCTTCCCTTTTTGTTGGGATTTACGCCTTTGGTTATAGTCTCCAGCCCCTGGCCTATGGAAGGCAGGATTGGGGTAGTCACGGCACGGGCCCTGAGGACGGTTCGTGACAGCTCTGGCCATCCATGCTGGATAGTACTGCTCGGTGAACACCGCTATACTGGCCATACCTTCTGGATGGTAACCAACTTGCCATCTCTGGTGGATGGTACATCATTGGTCATCCCTGCTGGATGGTGCCCCACTGGCCATCCCTACTGGATGGTACCTCAGATTGATCTACTCATTGCTGCTGACATGATCATTCCACTCCTGTTGTGATACGTCGATGACTCGTCATCGATCTATAGAAGGTTGGAGAGGGAGAGAGAGGGTGTCACTAGGGGATTTCAGAGGGCATGGGGGAGTTGAGAAGTGTTTAAATAAATTAATGATTTAAAACATTAATTAATAAAAATGTAACCCCAATTAAATTCGGGTCTGAACCCCCCGACACAGTCGAAGATATTCCACACCTAGGGTAAACACCACCTCCCGAGGACAACGTAGGTCTTAGAATTTTAATCTGAGGCTCTGTTCAAAAGATATAAAATTTAATGACCAAGGCCACTAAATTACAAAAATGTCCCAGGTGGAATTTTCTACAGAAGGCCCGCGCCCGCGAAACATACACCCCTCCTATGGTAAACGACACGTTCTGGACTCAATAATGCCCTCAGTTTTCCCATTAGAGCCACCATTTAGGATATACATGAGTTTATCCATTAAAAAAATAAATTATTTATTTTATTTATCTGTTTAAGGTTCTGGTAGTGGGCGAGGGGTCCCAAAGTCCCGCGCCAACACGTTTTATGTCATTCCTAGGATAAACACCCCATTTCGGACCCATATGAAATCTCATATTTAGGATCTGAATTACCATTTAGGAGTTATCCCATTTATTTGGTGTTTCTAGTGTGAACGCACTGAAAATTTAATTCCGGGCACACTGGGGCTCGGAATCGCACGCCGTCTGAAGGAACTGCTCTGGAATAACGTAAAGAATATTCCAAAGTCTTTTATTGCAAAAACTGGGTTCTTACATATTATGTGGATTAGAATATATTATTAGTGTATTTTCACCTGTAACATAATTTTTTTCATCATCATATATTATTTATTATTTAAATTATCAATCTATATAAATTTTAATATATATCTCCATGTATGATGGAAATCAGTTCTCATCGAACTACCTAGGAGTTATTTTTCATTCCATGTTGTGGCCTATATTTGAATAAACTATGACGTGGTTAGTGTATAAACAACATATTATTATCTGAGGTGGCTTAATATATGATGAAATAATTCATGATTCAATATTCTTCCCCAAATCCAACATATAATGATTGTTCTGATTATCAAATTATGATAAATTTGGATATTTTAATGTAGAAATTAATAGATTTAATATTAAATTATTATTTTTATAATATATGGTAAAATGGTTATAATAATATTAACATTGGAAAAATTTATGAACAACTACATTAAATATAGTTAAATTATTGAAATCTATATTGAGACGTTGAATAGATATATAACATTGATTATATTTTTTCACATCAGTGTGTTGACAAACTATATGAAATCCTAAATATATGGGATCCTATCTTAGAGGGGATCCTTCTCTATAATGTTCTGACAAGGTTATGACACACCGGTGCCTCAAGACGGTTCAGAACATTACATCCGGGTGTCTCCCCATATGGAGAATGTTTTTGACAAGTATAAATGTTATTATAAGACAATCATGGGGTTCTTATACTCTTTATTTTCATATTAATACACTATTAGAAACAATCAAACAATAGAGAAACCATATTATCCATATAAAAATAAAATTTATGAATATAATCAATGCATGAAATACATTATCCAACTACCGTATAAAACATTACATGTTAATTTATGTGACATACGACAATAATAAAAACAAAAAATCAATACATTGATTACTCCCATGTAGGTCCCTAACTATGATTATTTCCCAAATCCAGAATCAAAACCAACTCATACATCTAACTAAGGGTATTTTTCATTAACCTATATTGAAAACAAAAATTCTATTCGGCTACTGATCATGATACATATTTTAGGTCTGAGTATAGCTCAGTAGGCCACAACCAATAGTGTCTAGAACTAATCTAGTTAAATAATATTGTTTTCTGTAGTTGTATAAATAAATCATTACAATGCATAAGTAAATATTAATCTCATTATCAATTAATCATTATTTAACTACACATTACACCGGGTTCCTAGAGGCACTCAAGAATCAATACCTTCTGTGGAAAGTGATTAACTTTGATCCATTCCACATTATTAATTCACAATTAATCTAATAAATGGGCTTCCATTATCCATTTAATTCATGTAACTGTTAAATATAATTTTATCCAAGTTCCAATTTAAATATCATGTACCAATATCATAGTGTCTAACAACCCATGTGTATTTAGTATATCATTCTTTGTCCCACACTACATGGAAATTTGTAGCCGCATTCCCTATCCCATAAAAATATTCAGAGGGTGTAACTTTATCACATTATGGTTTTTTGGGTCATCAATTATTGTCAAAAAATCCATCATCAATAAATTGAAAAATGGTACTTGGAGTATCAATATGTGTCCCATAATCAAATATAATTCATTCACATGCAGCAACATGTCACATATCTGACTATATCATATCGATCAACAATTATCAAAATTAATATTCTTATCAGCATATCATTAATTAATTATTCTACACTTAATAAATCAAATTCATTCAATTTAAGATTACCCATATAATAATAATTTATTAGGAAATAAATTACTCTAATTCTCAATTCAATATCTTGATAATTAATTCTTTTATTAATTTCTATATTTTAACATTTCCCCTGTTCAGTAAAATCCCAAATTCACCTATTAATTAATTGACCGTATTAATTATTTCATATTTGAAATATAAATTTCTAAATAACTCTAGAAATTATATAGTATCGTACACATAAACATTATAAATACAATTATATTTGAATAATATGACACCTCCCTCAAAATAAAATGATCATTCATGCAATTGAAATCCTCAAAATGGGCAGTATAATGATGTAGATCAAGATCCTAATCTAAAAACAAAATATATGATTATAGACATCAAGATCATGGTAATTATATCTACATATACATCCTATGATCTAGATATCACCAAATAGGAATCAGTCAAACATAATAGTTGATAACATCAATCTAAAGAACAAGATAAGAAAGGAGGATTCCTAGGAAAGCATCGAGATAAGGGTCACTTACCGGGAGAGGAGCATATCATCGATACTGGATTTGAATCATGAATAATAGAGGTTGGACGTCCCTGGAATACCTCTACAAGTATCAAAAAATGAGAAAGGCCTCTTCGGTTTGAATGAGGGTTGAAAAAGTTGAGTTATAGTGATTCATATGATTTCATAGTCCTTTTTTGGGAGACTAAATAAGGAACTATAAATTTCCTAGGAAGAGGCACATGAATTTACCTAGGTGTCTTCTAATCATGCACCTGTTGTTTTAGGGGTTATTGGTTTCCCTTTATAATTTCCTAGAGTTTTTTAGATTGTGTACTAACATTGTGAACTCTTACTATCATGGCCCACATGACTTAATGGGTTTTCCACATTGCTTTATCTAATATAGCACTAACCATGAAGATCCCCCTATTATCCAATGTTTCTTATTTTCACCTAATCACACCCCAAGGAATAACCCAATAAAATGGAACAAAAATAAAATATGTAGCTGCATTCAAGCCTGAAACAACTAGATAAAAGTATGGGCCCAACAATCAACCAACCTTATAACAACTCATCCTTGAATTTTACTCCCAATATTCTCTACGATTCCATGATGAAAATATCGAGTCATTGAGCCCTCGTATTTACTTCCATTTTTCATGTTTCCACCTTCTCATTCCCATTTCACCACAATACACAATCTATCGACATAGTCTTTCCCTATAACACTTTCTCACTGTGATCTAACATGTGTTTCAAAATATCCTCAAAGGACACATCTTTCTTAAGATCAACCTCATCCACATTGATCACATGAAAAAGATCTGGGTGATACAAATATAGTTTCAATACATGGAAATGTCATTTATAAGACATTATTTCCTTGGATGATCCAATTAGTATGACAAACATGTCAATATAAAACACAACATCACTTGGCCCATCAAACCTGGGTGCCTACATTCCCTACAAATTTATCCTACGGTGACCCACATAATTGAAACCAAAATGAATAAATGATAACAAAATTAAAACTCTAGAGTATTTCATTATGTATCATCATACAACATAGTCCTACTTAGATATGTTTTATTAAACTTCCATATTATCCAAACAAGCGCTCATGTCTCCTGCACGAGACATGGTCTCAACAAACCTAACTTACCAGCATCCATCCATCATATTGGTGATTTACATGGCCTTCTATAAAGTTCATCATATGGTTTAAATTTCATACATTCATGATAACCATTTTATAGGGAAACTACAATAAATCCATTTATATCACCCAAGACCCAAAATCATTAAGATCACATGCCTACAACATATCCTTATGAATCTATATTGTATGATATGAATTAACCTATATTTTTTGGAGGAAAATGTTATCAATAAAAACTGTTTACCAGTCCCTTTCTACAAGACAATCCAAAATAGTGATGTAAAACATGATTCATTATCTAAAACAATTGTCATCAACACACCATGAAAATTTACTATATCCCAAACATACATGTCTCTTAGCTACACCACTGAGTAAGTCTCCCATATAGGAATGATGTTATACAATTTTTTTTGTCGATCCACAATATCCCAAATAGAATCAGTCTTCCATGTTTTATTCAAGAGACCCACCACAATATCAATTATCATGCCATACCTATTGCATTCAAAAATGACCAATCGATAGAAAACCCCACCTGCTCATTGATTCTCTCCATTAACTTGTTGGAAAGAGTAACAATTTTTCACAAACCAGACAGTTTCATTTTTAATTCCCATCCACCAAAACTATCATAATATGACATTATACATTTTGGTCAGACATGGTATTATCTCAAACTTCATGAAATTAAATTACCTCATCAACTCCTCTTGCATGATAGTTGGTACAACATCATGACTAGAGACCTAGATGATCTCATCTTCATCTATGATACCACTTGAAGGTGACTGGATATTTTCAAGGATTCCCTAATGTTCTAGAATTTTGGATCCTCATACAACATGTCTCAAATGCATATTAAATGTGTTGTATCCACTAAAAATTATATCATATTCTTCTTCTCCTTACTCATATGATCCCCATCATTAATATCATCCAGAAAGGTAATCATATTTTACTCATCATAAGAATAATGAACCTCTTGAGTCTTATTTTTCATGATCAACACATTAGTAACACTATTCCCCTTTATGAGTATATTTGCAAGCTCAAAATATAATGACAGCATATACTCAACCCATCTCCACAACCAAAGTTCCAAATCATGTGATGAAAGGATATTCATCAAAATATTGTGAACATTATAAACAATATACATTTCACACAAATAATAGTTTAAATTATATTTTAAATAATAAACTACTACTTCCTACATGAGGTTGTGTGTAGGGTATTTCAATTCATGTTTCCCAAATAGGTGAGACTCATATACAACAACTCAATCTCCCTACATTAGAATTTCAATTAGTCTAATCCCATATTAGTCTCAATACACAGTGTAATCCACACTAGGATCTGGTAGGATCAATATTGGTGTCGATGTTAAATGCTTCTGTATCCCCTAGAAAGCATTCTCACATGAATTTAGGAAGTCAAAAATTTCCACCTTCTTGGTCCATCCCCAATGTAGTTCCACTAATCAGGGAAATTTCAAGATTAATCTCTGATAATACAAAGCTAACCATAGAAATCAGAGGATATCGAAAAAATTATTGGTCTACTTCCATGTAACTAATACCTTTATATTCACTAAATCTACCGAAACAGCTTCTTCAAAGAGGTAGTGTCCCATGAAAGTGTACCTGAACATTCAAAATCATACACATAGATATTGTGTAGTATAGATGCTTCTCTTTCCATGTTATAAAAAATATTTCATGATATTGGGTTTGATCCACATGAGACATTCAGTACAACAAGATGTTATAACGACCCAATGTTTTATCAATATTATTACATTCTTATAATTATACCATATAATATAATACAATTATGAAGAAAAATTAAATATTATGAAACTAAATACTATATTATCATTAAACACAATTTTTTCCCATATATGTTTTGGATTTTGAAAATCGGACATACAAGGTTTTGATCAGTAAGATGTTTGGAATCCGACAGGAAAAACATATTTTTTGGTGAATAGTTACCTACCATTGTGAATAGTAACCTGAAGTAATGAATTTTAATATGAAACTTATGAATAGTAAATTGTCCAAAATAAGAGTAACCTTACATCTGAATAATTAAATAAAATATAAGGATCTTATGATTGAAAATTTGACCATAGTAAAAGTATTGGTATTTTTTTAAGTCAAAAGTAATTAATTATAAATAATTATTTTTTTAAAATAATTTTTTTCTTGAAATCATTTCATAAATTAACCATTACATGTCTTATAGTTTTAATATAATTTTATAAGACCTTATGTAATTTTTTAAAGCATTATAAAATCAATTTTAATTTAAAAAAACTGTATTTTTGAAGTAAATTATGAATTTCAATAAAAATTATATTAATAATATATATAAAATTATTTTTGGAAAATTGAATTAATTTTTGCATTCTACACTGCAAAAAATGGTTGTGGTGAATTTTGTGAATTTTTCTGAAATACATGAATTTTAGTTGAATAGTGAAATACCATAAATTACCAAATAAAAAAATTAGATAATTATAGAGTCATGCATGATGTTATTCTAATATAAGAACAATTGGTATGGTTTAAAATGATAAAATTACTATTCATGGTCATGTATGACTCGCTATTCTTCATATTGTGGGGAAATATTAAAATAATGAATTTTATATTGAGAAAACGGGTCTCCCCTCCACTATAAATACCACCCTTCACACCCGAATTTCCCCATTCCACTCAAGCTTGAAGACTTGTCTAAAATCTACCCAAGAAACTTCCACGGAACCTCCCCCACATCTAATAGCTTTTGGTCTCATCAAAAGACCATTCCTAGGTCCCTTAAAGGGGATCTCAAGAGGAGGATTCAAGAGGTAATTTCTCTCCCTCTTTTCCTTTAATTTCCATTCAATTTCATGTTATTTACTTATTCTCTTCCCATATATCATTTTCTAAATGTTATGTTAACTCCAGTATCATATATATAATAGAATTTTATGATAAAAATGGGATATTATACCATTAAACCACCTTTCTCCTCATCTATTTATTTTATAAAAAAATGTTGTTCGTGGGGTGTTAATCTATCACATTCAAGAACGACATGTTTTATTCTTTATTTCTACCATCATATCAGGTAATAAAACAATTTATATGGTTAAACCAGAAAAAATTATAAATATTATATCCTTTTTCATGTTCTAGGACTAGCTATGATAAATATTACAATATTATTATAAAAACTAAGGTTGTTGAGGTCAAAAAAATGAACCAATTAACCCAAACAATCATCATTTCATTCTTGTTTGAGGATTCATCCACATGGTATATAATTTAATTCATTATTAGTTCACTTAAAAATAAGTAATATCATTAATAACATGAAATATTAGTTTTTTATGTTTTCCCATGTTCTACACAATGTTCCATTAATGAATACATGTAAATGCTTAAAAAACCATAAAAAAGAAACATTCCGGAACAATGTTTTTAAACTCTATAACTCAAAAAAGGCCCATAAAAGAATTTAATGAAACCATAATGAACCATATTGATGTAAAAAAGTTTATTTAATTTTCAATTAATGAATCTAATGTTGTTATACATGACATTAATGTGAAGAATGCATTTGGATATAATGTAAGGGGAAAATCTAAAACCCAACTTTCTTTCTTCAGGTTCTCCCTCTTTAACTAAATTTTTTGTATGGTCACCACTTAAAAATAATTTTTTTCATAATTATATTACCTTTTCTGGGATATTAATGTTTTCTACTGATGTTTATGTCAATAATATGTTTTCCAAAAGAACTAGACTTTAAAAAATACACCTTTTACCTCTCACTCACTGTTGATGGCTATCGTATCATGTATGTTATTCCCAAAAAATTATGCAAACATAATGTTTATGAATGTGTTATTATGAGACCAAAATAATTCCCTTAAATGGGTTTGTTATGTTCATTTTTTATAAATATTCATTGAGGCATGAATGATAAATGATAATGTTATGATGTGACAGGTGTTCCTGAAATTATATAGCACAATATGAATGATTCAATGTTATGGGTGTGCTCGGAATTATACAGTTCTCCAATGGATTGGGTAATGTGATGAATCTCCTGAGTTAATCTGAACTTATTTGGGAACAAGATTATATCTTGGTTCAATATTATGTGTGGTAGTTAAAAACTAAGATGTGATGTTTCATTTTTATGAATTTTCACATTTCAAGTCACTTATTAATGCTTCCTCTCATGTTCATGAGGATTTTCCTATGTTATGGTTATTCTCACCCATTGATATATTATTCTTGTCTATCCTATTACTGGGATTTCATCTCAACAATTTTGATTTATATCCTCGGGTGAATACATGTACTAAGGAGAAGTCAAGTTCCAATATGAAGCTAGAGAAGATGGAATTAAATAACTATTTATGATTGATTTTGTAATTGTTTTGTATGATCCTAGTTTTCTCAAGACACTAAACCATTGGGTCCTCTAGGAGTAATAATAATTTTTTTATCTTTAAAATTATGAAATAGTAATTTTCAAAATGGTTTGGTTGCAATATTTTATATCAGAGGAACGTTTTAGTTAATTTGGGAATTATGGTTGGTGAACCCTAGAGAAAACATCTAGAATGAGACACTTTATAAATATAGAAGCAATAATATTTAAATAGGGATACCATATGTTATAATTTTAGTATAAATCATACAAATGAATATGTTATTAAAGAATTTTTGACATATGATTTGTTCTGACCTTTTCTATTTTAGAAAATGATGGGAACCAGGAGGAACTAGGCCAACAACTCATGCGAGGGCTAATGAAACAATTGCCCAAATGAAATCCTCAATGATTTGGGAGGTGGAGATCAAAATATCATGGTGATTTTTACCCAAATATCACACATTATGATAAAAAAACATAATTTCGGGGAACATCCTCCTTCACCAAGGAGGGAGAAACCGGCCATCGAATGTTTTATGCGACAATGCCCACAGACATTTAGTGGATCTTATGATCAACTAGTTTAGGAAGAGTTGGTCAACTCTATGGAGAATATCCATTCTGAATTTCAATGTTCTATGATGGACAAGGTGACACTAGCTATTTATCATCTATTTGGAGAGGATGATCAGTGGTAGTATTTTATTAATAAAATCTATATAAGGGAGGAAATTGATGTTATGGAATGGTAAGTCATCAAGATAATGATTCATAACAATTATTTCCCAAGAAAAAATCACACGAAGATGGATAGAGAATTCCTATAGCTCAAGAAAAAATAAGGATAATATGTCACATCCTTCGAAGAAAGTTTCACAAGGATTTTGAGGTACATTTTAGGTATTTTTATCAACAATGATATCAAAATTGATAGATTCTTTAGTGGATTAAAACAACAACATCAAAAGGCTATTTTAATTCGATACATTAGGTGTAACACCCCGACTCCAGAATCCCAGAGTCATTGCATTATTATGTATCATTAGAATGATCACAAAACGTCATGTCTTGAAAGACCAATTAGTTTAGTAGCCTTGGATTTTCTAGATACATTAATAAGGATTACATTACATCATAAAATTAAAAACTACAAAAACATGGTTTCAAAAGACAACACTGAGATCCTATATACTATCCCGATAGGTCAGTCATAATATACTTTTTCACATCCTGTGAAAAATAAGACATAGAAAGGGGTGAGCTCATATGGTCAATAAGGATAACAATATAGAAGAAGGTGTAATAAGTAAGAATAATTATATAAGTCAATGTATAAAACTAAAAAAAGACTTTTCAACATAAACTTCATCATAATATAGAAAATATATATCAAAATAATTTCATTTACATACTCACAAGGATATTCTACATGTCGAATAATCACATGCAATATCAATAGTCACACTCATAATTATGGAAGGAATAATTCATGACATTCAAAACCACATAGTCAAGGCCTTGTGCTAGGACTAAAAATAAGATTTTGTCAAGGACTTGTTCAAAGACATTAGTTTGTCTCATGAGACCTACCAATGCATCAAGGAGCTATAGCATGCTCCACCCATCACTTACTAAGTCCAATTCATTCTTCATATGGAACAGTTGAAACATAATTTGAACATTCGTATAAAAACTAGCATATGAAATGTCAATATTTTAACAACAAACCATGAATGGTATAAAAATAGACTATCATCAGTCATGCATTACTCATTCCATACAATATTTAAGATTGTATTATAATAGATCAACCTCAATAGAGAGTAATGAATGATATTGACATAGATTAAAATAATCATCAAAACTATTTGAGAGAAATATACCCCTTTTTCATGAAAACATTTAAAAGTCTCACTATTTATCAAAAAGTAGTTTAAATTTTATTTTTGAATCAAATTATCCCATACCTATATGAAACTTTTAAAAAGGAATTCTATTTTTAAATCTTTAATTTCTATATAAATAATTCCTTAAAAACATTTTTAAAACATGGACATGAATGAGAAAGATTTAGAATAATAAAAATTTAAAGCATTTTAATATCATGAATATAAAGGGATTCAAGATATACTATGTCAAAATAAATTAAATACACCATATAAAAGTTAATTAGTGTATAACAAAAAATAATTCTCAGTGGAATGTAAATTGAGATTAAATAACTAATAAGGACTGTATCCTTAGGTAAAGGATAAATAAAGGACATAATTATGTAGAAAAATATAAATACAATCAATATTAATAGACATTTAGTGTAAATCAATCAGAGGACATTCACACATATTCTTGTAAAATCAACACCATTGAATTGGATGTTTAACTCAATAAATGGAGAGTGGGTTAAAATTTCTCTTATCAAGTTCATATCGATGACTAGAGAATTTATCAATGGAGTGATTATGTGTATCAAAAATATATCCATAGAAATGGGAGGGTAAATTAATACAAAAATAATAAAAAGTGATTCCACACATAGTAAAATAATCATTGATGTATGAGTAAAGCCGAATGAGTGGAATTTGAAATTTGAAATTCCCTTACCAATTTAGTAACTTTAGAAACATACATCCCACAAAATATGAGTTCTAAAATTAAGTTGTAATTACTCATAAATTAAATTATATTACATGATGAATACAATCATTGGGATGTACACAGACCACACAAAATAAAATAGTGGCAGTATGGCGGTAATCTCACGGAAATAGGAAGTGATATGAAACCCCTTAATTCATTGTAATTAGTCAAGTCATATGGACAAATGTTAATAAAAAAAATGAATCACAAAATACCATGAATATAAAGAAAATCATGATAATATATATATTTTAAATGACAGTACACAAGACACCACATTTAATAAATATGTGGTGAACTATGGAAACCTCATTGAATTAAAAGTGAGATAAGAAACTGCATACTTTGTACATTTCATTGGTCGAGGGTAGGTTAAACTCGTGTATAATGGTGAAATAATTGTTATAAAATTTACAAGAATCATATACATTTATATGATATCATATATGATCTTTTAATATTTATTTGTTAATAATATTTTAGTGTTATCGCCGTTTCAGCTGTTAACTAATTCGTTTTCCTTTATATGCTTTGTTTCATAAGTAGTGTTTATTATGAATATAAGCTATCTATTTATTATTCATAATGATATTGGGTTTTTAAAAATTATTTTTAATCATTTAATTAATATTATTCTTTAATGGATTACGATGGGGAATGAATCTTGTTGCATTCGTGGAGACGATAATCCGTACGTACGCACGAGTGACATTATCATACTTTTGATATAAAAAGAATATATAATTGGATATAATATCATATATATAAAATAATTATCATGTTATGTTTATTATTTACATCAATTACACATCATTATTATACCCATCCAAAAAACAATGTATTGAATAACAATTACACCATGACGCGGATACGGTAATCCATACGTACGCATGTATGGTGACATGTCATTAAAATGATAGATAGAATAATGAATATGGATGTACCATATTTAAAATAACATCACAGTATATAGGAGATACTATAGTTATTATTTTATAATGGAAACATCAAATAAAGAAGAAGTGGTCGAAGAAAGGAACTTGAAAGAGGTGATGAAATATTTACCTCTTCTTCGGGTTCTTCCTTTTGATTTGTCCAAAAGGGCTCCTTAGATAGGATTTATGACTAAAGTAATGCCTATTAGATAAAGGTAGGAAAATTGATATGGTATTTGGGTAGGTTTTGGCCGAGAAAAAGGGCATTTAATGTGTGAATTAGAGAGAAGGGCGTGTGCCTTTTTTAAGAGGGGTGAGAGGCTCCTTAGGAAAAGCAAGAAATATTATTTTATAATAAATTCATTTTCGGTATAAAATGGCTAAAAAATATATTATTTTAAGGATAAGGTGGGTATGGTTTTAAAAACACTCAACCAATAGGTTTTATATAGGTTTGAATCACTATATTAAATTTATCTTTTAAATTTAACTCTTAGTTAAATAGTTTGACATTTACCATGTCTATTTGTATTTTTATATTATTTGGATAATAAACATACTATATACTTTCAAGCAAACTCCAAGTGGTTCATTAATGATACACATATCATTATATAATTCTTTTGGCTGATCCTTATATTTTTAGGAATAGAATATCAATTAATAATATAATATTTATTTTAAAAACACTTTTTTGTCAATTTTGACACTATTTGGTATTTTGTTTTTCCTAAATTGATAACAACATTATTACATCAAAAAAAATTCATCTAAACAAACCTAACATGTCATAATAATCTTTAAAATAATTGTAAGTCATAAAAAGAATCAAATTACTTTTATTTTGATATTTATAATATCCAATATTTTAATATTTCATTAGTTATGTAATTACTGCATCATCATTTTGTCACAAATAAATTAAATTATTTAATGTGTAAAAAATATAAATAAAATTCCATTATGTATGAAATATTTTTATATTTATAATTAATATTTATAGTCAAATTTATCTTATGTATAACCATATATTAAAAATGGTTTAGTTATTATGCTTTAAATTTAACACTTTTAACAGTTCATTTAATTAAATAATAATAAAGGTCCTAATATAATCCCTGTGGAACTAAAGGATAATATTTTATTCCTACGTTTTTTATTGTCGAATTAAACGTATCCAATAGAATTTTGACATGTGTCACGGTAATAATAATATCATTTTTACTCTTAATTACGCTATTTACTTTTAACCGTGGTAAATAAAATTCAAAAGTTACTATTCACCAAAGATTGTTTTTATCTTATTGAACCCCATTTTACTAATTTATATCAATTGTTTCTCTCGGATTTTTGAAATTCAATTCACCAAAGCGGTAAAATTATGTTTTATTCAAATTGGCAATGCTCTTTAGAGGTGTTTAAAAGACGGTTAAAAAGTTCAATAAAATTTTTATATATAAAAAATTATTATAAACTGACTTTAATGAATTAAATTGAACGTATATAAGTATTATATATATATATATTATGACCTAAAATTAATTTAAATATAATACATAATTATTTAATTAAAAATTCGGTTTTGAACTATAACTTGGTGTTTTTAAATATTCCTCAAAAATAGAATATATTTAGAAAATACCAAAAATTAACCCTAAACTAACTTCGATATTTAGAATCAAAAAATGAAGTCCATTTTGAATGATAAAATTTATAAAATTTCCAAATGTTGGTAATAATATTCATAATGGCTAGTTTGATTGGTCGTAGTGTGTGAGAATCTCGAAGATTGGTACAATGAAAGCTATTACATTATTCAAAGGGAAACGTATAATAGAATCCTGGGGTGTTACATTCTTCCCCCTATTGGAAATTGCGTCCTCAAATTTTTTAAAATTGTGCTTGGTAACATAATTGAAATTCCCACATTATAAAAAGAGTTAATAAAACTATCACATTAAAAGAAATAAAGAGAAGTACAAAGGTCACCTGAGGTAACCCATACTAGGATTCCATGTAGAAACAAATGGATGTGGACAATAAAATAAGTGTCATGTTCTGATGGAGAGTGATAAAATTGATCAAGAGAAAGTTAACAACAAGAATACCTCAAACTTGTGATGTGACTAATAGTCATTAGTTTCATAGTAGTATAAGTAAATGGACAACGTTTTTTATTTGTTTTGTGTTTTATTTCATAAATATGAGGAATTTATTTATGTGATTTACTAAGAAGAAAAAGATATATACTTAAATTTTAAGTAGAGTTTCATGCTTTAATAAATTTCTACCACTAACTCATTTTTTTAACTGATGAGTATTCAAGATGACTTGGTCACCCCGGAAGAGATAGAATCAACTTATAGATAATCACATGATCCATAAATTATAAACTATATATTTAACTTGACTTTAGAGATTAATAAATAAAAATGGTTAGTTCAAGATCATATGATCCCCCAAAATGATATTCCTTTAGAGAAAGAAACACTAATATTAATTTAAAAAATTAAAACAAAAATACCCAAAATTTAAATAAATACCATTCAATAAAAAATTGCCCATTAAATCCTTCAATATAATCAAAACTAATATTGAAACCCAAAACATAGAAGAATTTGGTTATGTAGTCATCGACGTTAAATTATATCTCTAAAATACATCGACTACTCTTAATGACACATACTTAAAAGTAACTAACCTAATAACATATAATCTTTTATAGGTTAATTATTTCCATAAATATCCCAAATCATTACAAATCCACAATAAAAACATAAATAAAAATCCACTATTACTCCTCAAATGAAATCCCATTGTATTCTATTTTCCTTAGGCATATAGTGTTCTCAATAGAGAAAATGTCTTCCAAGATAACATTTATCACTTAATCACCAAATAATTTCCCTATACTAAGGGTATTCATTTTAGAAGACATAACATCCAAAATCTACTTATTATTGATCAATAAAATCTTTTAACAAAAAATATTTAGTCACACTAACCAGTGACTTCATGTAGTCTAGTGGTAGGCGATAAATCCCAATCACACTTTGGTTGTGGGTTTGATTCTCAAAGCATTGTCCGATGTGACGGGTTCTCACACAGTCTGCGTGTTGTCCTTTATCAAAAACAATATTTTATAACATTTCCAAAATGGGATAAATTTCTCAAAATAGCCATAACATGATTTTACCACAAATGTTATCTCATAACATGCATTTTCATCCCAAAATATAATAACATTTAATTGCCTCAAACTCAGTGATCATATAAAACCAAATTGTTATTTATAACTATATCCACAAGAGAAAAGATAATTCTACCTCAAATATCATTTTCACATGAAAAACTAAAGGGTTACAAATACAGGAGAAAATTATTCCAAAGTAATCCCATCAACAAGTATCACTAATACTTTAAACATTTCTTTGACCATTTATTTCTACAAATCTTATTCTTTGATCATGAAAATATCCTATAGAATAGGGCATTCACTCGGGTAATGGCGAGGTCCCCAATATTTATGGCAAATGACTCTAAATGGATTCTTGGGAAAACAATTCATCCATAGAACTCTTCATTTTTCTTCATCAATCCATCAAATTATGTTCTTTATTCCCACATGTAAAGAATTTCATTGTTCCATTGAGACACTTTCCAAGGTGTCTCCTTCAATATTTCCTGCATGATAGAAATTGAGGATTATGTTCTCCATGGTATCCACTTCTAGATCTCTTATCATTCATCACATTTCACTTCTTTGTTGAGTCTGAGAGTTTGTTAATATATATTTTTTTGATCATATTTTTGGAAAACTGATTTGGAATGAACATTATATCTTTTTCACCTATCAACATTCCATTTTTTTCTCATTTACACCACTATTCCCACCTTTTACATGAAGCTCAATGTTACTATTACTTCCTTGGAATTAATCCATTGAATAAAACTAGAAATCATTTTGTGAGTAATAATTGTCATAAATTCATTTAGACAATAACATGACTCCATATTTTCAATTTGAAACACTGTAGGATTAACCAAGGTCATTTATTCTCATCTTATATTAAAATCCTTATAATTAGTTTGTAAAGAAAATGTATATTATCCTAAGCATATCCCCTAGGAGTTTCGTAACCAAGAGTGCAACAAGGCCTTTTTTTCATGCACCAGTTCCCGTTTGAGTCTAGCTCAAAGCGGTGTTTTCAGGTTTTACTCCTATGTCAATCTGAGCCAGAGCCGCCTATACCTACTCATAAATATACAGGGATGTATTTCTTCGAAAATATAAAAAATATCTATAATACCAAAATTTTAGGAAGTTCTTCTACACTAATTGTCAATGAATATCTTTTGGCTCTGTGTTCTAATCAGATTTATTCTAAATCTAGTTTCCAAGTATTTTACTAAACTTCCTCTGATACCAACTATAACACCCCAACCCCAGAATCCTAGAGTTGGTGCATTATTACGTATCATTGGCATGATCATAAAAGATCATGTCTCGAAAGACTGATTGATTTAGATTCCTTGGAACTACTGGATATATTCCTAAGGTTTAAATTAAATCATAAAATGGAAAACTACAAAATCATTGTTTCTATAGACAACACTGAGATCCAATAGATTATCTCTGTAGGTTAGTCAAAATATAATTATTAGCATCTTGGGAAAAATAAAACATAGAAAGGGGTGACCTCATATGCTCAGTAAGGATGACAATATAGTAGAAGCACTTATAAATATGCATAAACATTTTAGGGAATGTATAAAACTAAAACAAAAGCCTTTCCAACATAAAATTCATCATAATATGGAAAATTTATATCAAAATAATAACTTTTACATACTAACATGGATTTTCTACTAGTTGAATAATCACACGAAAAATCAACACCCATCTTCATAATGATGGAATGAATAATGCCATACATTCATAACCACATAGTCAAGGCGTTGTTCCAAGACTACAAAAATGATTTTTCCAAGTCCTTGTGCCAAGACACTAGTTTGTCTCATTAGACCTACCGATGCATCGAAGAGCTATAGCAGGCTCTACCCATCACATACTATTTCCAATTCATTTCTCATATGAAAAGGTCGAAACATTATCTGAACATTCGTACTAAGACTAGAATACGAAATGTCAATATTTTATCCACAAACAATGAATGTTATAAAAATAGAAAATACACATTCAAACATAACTCATTCGATACAATATGGAAGATTTTTTTATAATAGATAAACCACAACTGAGAATAATGAATTAAATTGACATAGATGAATATAATCATCAAAACTATTTTGAGAGAAATATCCCCCTTTATCATGAAAACATTTACAAGTTTCACTGTTTTTCAAGAAGCCATTTAAAATAGATTTTTGAATCAAAGTGTCCCGTAACACTTGGAAACATTTAAATGTAATTTTAATTTTAGAACCATAATCTCCATATAAATAAATCCTCAAAACCATTTTTAAAACATGGACGTTATTGAGAAAGATTTAGACTTATAAATCTTTAAAACATTTAAAATGATATTTTAGTTAGAGTTCTTAACCAAAAGATAGAAACAAGAATACAAATTATTGAGGTAATAAAAAAATTATAATATCTTGGAAATAAAGTGATTCATGATATACTATGTCAAAGTAAATTATATATACCATATAAAAGTAAATTGTAATATAACAACAATGAAGTTTCAATGGAATGTAAATTCAGATGAAATCTCTTATAAATATTGTATCTGTATGTCAATGATAAATCAAAGACATAATTATGTGTGCCAAATATAAATACACTTAATATTATTTTATATTCATTGTAAACCAATGCGAGGATAGTCACACATATTCTTGTAAAAACAACACCAATTAATTGGATGTTTAACTCAATAAATGGAGATTGGGTTAAAATTACTCTTTTTATGTTCATATCGATGACATGAAAATTTATCAATGCAGTGATTATGTGTACCAAAAGTATATCCATAGAAAGGGGAGTGGGAATTACTACACTAATAATAAATAGTGATTCCACACAAAATCATTGAGTAAAATAATCAATTAAGTATGTGTAAAGCCGAATGAGTGGAAAATGAAATTTGAAATTCCCTTACCAATACGGTAACATACGAAACATACATCCCATGAAATATGTATCATAAAATTTATATGTAGTTACTCATAAATTAATTTATGTTACACAAAGAATAAAATAATTGGGTTGTACATACCCCACACAAAAGGAAATAGTGGAAGTATGGCATGAATCTCACAGAAATAAGAAGTGAGATGAAAACCTTTTCATTTTTGTAATCAATCATGTCATATGGCCAAAAGTTAATAACAACCAAATGAATCACATAATACTATGAATATAAAGAGAATCCTGATAATATATATATATATATATATCAAATGATAGTACACAATACACCACGTTTTATAAATAAGTGGTGAATAATGGAAATATCATGGAGTTAAAATAATATATAATTGGATGGTATATCATTCTTTAGATTTAACTCTTAGTTATATTGTTTGACATTTACCATGTATCTATGTATTTTTATATTAAATGGTTAATAAACGTACGATATACTTACAAGGTAACCTCATGTGGTTCATTAATGACACACCTATCATTATATAAGTCTTTTGTCCGAACATTAGATTTTTTGGAATTTGAATATCAATTATTAAGATAATATTTATTTTAAAAACTTTTTTATGTCAATTTTAACACTATATAATATTTTGTTTTTACTAAATTCATAACTGCATCATTACTTCAAAAAAAATTAATCTAACCAACCCTAACATCTAATATTAACCTATAAAATTAGTTTAATTCATAAAAAGTATCTGATAACATTTATTTAGATATTTATAATATCAAATATTTTAATATTTCATTAATTTGGTAATTACTACATCATCATTGTGTCACAAATAAATTAAATTATTCAATGTCTAAAAATAATAAATAAAATATCATTACATAGAAAATATTTTTAACTTTCTAATTATTATGTATAATCTAATCTATCTTATATATAACCCTATATTAAAAATGGTTTGGTTATTAAGCATTGAATTTATCACTTTTAACTCTTCTATGAATTAACTAATAATAAATGTCCTAATCTAATCCAAGGGAACCTAAAGGATCATATTTTATTTATAAAGTTGTTTTTGGTCGAATTACACTTGTCCAATAGAATTAGGAAATGTGTTGAGGTAATAATAATATCATTTTTAACCTTAATTACCCAATTTACTTTTAACCGTGTTAAATAATATTCAAATGTAAATATTCACAAAAATATATTTTTATCTTATTAAACCACATTTTACTTACTGATATCAACCACATATCTCAGAATATTGAAATTCAATTCAATAAAGTGGAAAATTTATGTTTTATTTAAATTTTCAAATGCTCTTAGGAGGTGGGTAAAAGAGGGTTAAGTAGTTCAATAATATTTTTATATATCTAAACTTATTCTAAACTGACTCTAATGAATTAAATTGAACATATATAGGTATTATTCATCTATTTTTACCTAAATTAAATTTAAAAAAATAATTAATTAAAAAAATAAAATTTCGGTTTTAAACTATAACTCAGTGTTTTTCACTATTCATCCAAAATTTAATGTTTTCAAACAAATATCAAAAATTCACCCTACGATAATTTTGATATTCCGAATCCAAAAATTATGTACATTTTGAATGATATAATTTATAAAATTTCAAAAGGTGGGTATTACTATACATAAGGGCTAGTTTGAATGGTTGTGGTCTGTTATAATCTTGAAGTTGGGTACAATGAAATATATTAAATTATTAAATGGGAAACATACCGTGAAATCTTGGGGTGTTACATTAGTTGTTATGAAGAAGTTGATTGATGTGCTCTCAAAGTGGATATGGAGTTTGGATAATGGTCCCATGTCTATGGTGACAGGAAACGAAAGATGAAGTTTCAAGCCAGTGGATCTAATTAAAAATGCCGGAAGAAAACTCAACGACCCAAATTCTAGAAATGTGGGATGTTGCACCATGGTAAATACCTCAAAGGGATAGGGGAGTGAATCAAATGTGGGAAAGAAGGAAACCATTTTCAAGATTATCAAAAATACATGAAAAGGAAGGATAATGTGGTTTATTAATGGAGAGAACCACCCATGGTTCAATGCTACAACTGTATGGAGTTGGGGAACTATGCAAGATAGTTCACTAAACCTCAAGTTCTCTAGGGTAATCAGTGTCAGTAGCCACTAATTCCAAAGAAAAAAGGTAAGGCTTATTCCATTAATACTGCCGATGTGAAGCAAGATAAGGAACTCGTACAAGGTACACATCCTATTGACTCAAAAAATCAAAAAAGTATTATTTGGTTCCGGTTATACACATTCATTAATATATTGTATGTTTTCTAGAACTATATAATTGAAGCCTTGAACCGATGTAATAGAGATATCTGTAAAAACACCAAGTGGTGCAATCATTGCAACCCTAGTGTTTGACTCATCTCTAGTTAGCTTATGTGGGAATATTCTTCTAGTGAATCTTGTAATACTTCCCTTGGTAGAATTAGATGCTATAGTGTGAATCGACTAGCTTTCATTTTATAGAGCACATATCAATTGCTGGGAAAAGGAAATATCTTTTCATTTTCCAAACCATCCTATGATTCTAAATATATGCAAGGAAGATCGGGATTCTACGTTGACAAATCCTTCAATGGTGTGGGTGTTGATTACCTATGAAGAATCATACCTTGCCCAAATGGTTGATCTAAAGGATAGTACCAACCTTGTGGGAATTCCCATCCTGAGTGAATAAGATGATGTATTTCCAAAAGAGTTACCTATAATTCCACTAGATCGTGAGGTAGACATCACAATAGAACTCATACCCCAAGCTAAACCTATCGGAATGTGTCCCTATTTGATGGCACCTAATGAACTGGAGGAGTTAATGAAGACGCTGCAAGAGAATCTAGACAAAGGGATCATATTCCATAGTGGATCACCTTGGGGTCCGCCAATGCCCTTTGTGAAGAATAATGATTTAACAATGCAGATGTGTACTGATTATCAGAAACACGTCAAGATCACTATAAATAACAAGTATCCTCTAACAAAGATTGACAATTTGTTCGATCATATAAGATTACCTCAATACTTTTCAATGGTGGATCTTGGTTCGTGATATCATTAGCTAAAGGTGAATAAGGTAGATATTCAGAAGACTGCCTTATGTAAATGGTATGGTCAATATGATTTTATGGTTATTCCCTTTGGACATACCAATACCCTAAAATATCCATGTATTTGATGAATATAGTATTTAGATATTACCTAAACAATTTTTTGGTACTGTTTATTGATGATATTCTCATCCACTCCCAGTGGAAGGAGGAACTTGATGAACATCTAAGACTTGTGTTGGCAACACTGAGAAATGATAATATGGACACCATTTTCAGAAAGCGTTACATTTGGATGAATCAAGTCACATTTTTGGGACATGTGATCACAAGTGAGGGAATTTATGTGGACCCTTAAAAAACAAAGGATATTGAGGAATGTCCCTGGCCCACTAGCTTCACTAAAATCCATAGATTTCTTGGATTTTCTTGGTACTACCAATATTTTTTGAAACAATTCTTAGTATTTTCAAGGTCTCTAACTAAGTTAATAGGGAAAGGGGTAAAGTATGTCTGGAAAAATTAATGTGTGTGAAGATTCAAGGTGATAAAGAGAAGTATGACCACAGCACATGTAAACACACTACTGAAAAGCGGAAAAATTGTTGTGATATAAAGTGATTCTTAAAAGAATGGATTTGGTTTCTTAGTATTGAAAAATTTCAATCTTATAGCCTATGCCTCACGGCAGTAGAAGATCCATTAGAAGAACTACCGAATGCAAGATCTAGAGTTGGAAACCGTGATTTTTTACTTGAAAATATGGCGGCACTACCATTATATAGAGATGTGTGACATATACACCAACCACAAGAGCCTAATGTATTTATTCACACAAAAAGAGCTCAACATGCACCAAAGGAGATTGTTAAATATACTCAAGGATTATGCTTTCTCTATTCACTATCATCCTAGAAAGCCGATCTAGGTCACTGATGATCTATGAAGAAAAGAAGCTACTACACTATCCATGTCACAAATTGAGAATGACTCTATCATATTGTATATGAAAAGGATGGATTTAGAAATCATAAGGGAAGGGGATACATCCCAACTTTCCCAAATTATTGTGCAACCAACCATGTAAGAGTTGATTAAGGTAGCAAAAAGGGATGATGTAGAGATACAAAAGAGGGTGATTGAAGTAAAGAAAAGGAAGATTCTAGAGTTCAATATAGATGATGATGGTGTGACTTAGTTTGGAACATGGATTTGTGTGACTTGATCACCTAGGATAAAGAAGGAGCTATTGGAAAATACACATAGCTCAACATTCTCTATCAATCATGGGAGTAACAAGTTGTATCATGATCACTGAGAACACTTTTGGAGGGATAAAATGATTAATGAGATTATAAAATATATATCATGGTTCATGGTATGTTAGAAAGTTAAGGGTGAGAGAAAAATGTATAGATGGGTGATACAACCATTGCCTATACCCATGTGGAAATTGGAGATTGTAACTATGGAAATTTTTAGGGGTCTCCCGAAGACGTCAATTTGGAATAATGCGATATGGGTTGTGGTTGACCGACTCACCATGACAACCCATTTTATCATTATTCGAGAAGTCCTCTCACTTGAATAACTTAGAATGATATATGTGAAGGAAGTGGTGATAATGGACGGGGTTACACTCTCGATTGACTTTGATCATGATCCAATGATGACATCTAAATTTTGGATGAGTTATCCATATAATTTGAGTAGTGAATTTATTTTCAGCATAACCTATCACCACCAAACTGATTGAAATTCTAAAATGACTACTCAGATAATTGAATATATTCTAAGAGCCTTCTCTCTAGAATTCAATGGTGGTCGGGAACATCATCTCACATTGGTTTACTTCTCATACAACAATAGCATCCACTCAAGTATTCTGATGGCTTCTTATGAAGCTTTGATTGGAAAGGGATGTAGAACTCCAACATGTTGGGATGAAGTTGGAGAAAGAAATCGACTTGGCCCCAATCATGTGTAAGAGATGACATAGAAAGTTCCATTCATCCATATTCACATCAAAAATACTCAGAGCCATCAACATATATATGTTGACAACTGTCTAAGGGGATTGGATTTCGAAGTTGGAGATAATTTCATCCAACGAATAACACCTTGGAAGACAGTCATGTGGTTTGGAAAGAAAGGGAAGCTAATACCACGTTACATTGTCCCCTTTGAAATACATGACCTCATTAGAGTTGTGGCCTATCAGCGTTAACTTACTCCAAATATGGCTCGAGTTCGTGATTTGTATCATGCATCACTCCTATGGAAGTACATAGCTGATACCCCACATATACTAAACTTGAGGTGGTGCAGCTGGAAGATAATCTCTCTTATGAGTAGCAGCCAGTGAAGATTCTGGAATGAAGAGATAAGGTTCTATGAAACAATAAAACCCACCTTGTAAAATTATTGTGGAGGAACCATATGTTTCGAGAAGCTACTTGGGAACTGGAGGAGTGAGTGAAGGAGAAGTTCATCACCTGTTTGTGTAAAGTGAAATTTTGAGAGCGAAATTTCATAAGGGGTGAATAATTTAACAAACCAATGTTTTATCCATGAAATGCCATTATTATAATTATAACATATATTATAATACCATTACGATTCACAATGACATATTATGATACTAAATACTATGTGACCATTAAACATAATTTTTCCACTTCTCAGTTTTGAATGTTCAAAATCTGGCATACATGGTTGTGATCAATAAGATGTTTGGAGTCCGATAGGATAACATAATTCTTGGTTAATAGTAAAATACTGTTATGAATAGTATCCTACCCTTATGAATAGTAATATGGCCCTTATGAATTTTAAGTCATCCAAAATAATAATAATCTTACTAATGAATAATTAAATAAAATTTACGCATCTTATAAATGACAATTTGACCATAGTAAAAAAATTGGTTTTTTGTAAGTCATAAATAATTACTTATAATGAATTAATTTATTTAGAATAAAATGTATTTTCTTTAAATGTGTTCAATAATTAAATATTCCACGTCTTCTAGTTTTAATATAATTTTATAATATCTTATATAATTTTTGAAAGCATTATTAAATATGTTTTAATTTAAAAATTCTATTTTTAAGTGAATTATGATATTAATTAAAATATATATTATTCATATTCAGAAAATTATTTTTTAAAAATTGTGTTCATTTTTGGATCCTCTATGTTGAAAAATATTTGGGGGTGATTTTTTGGGATTTTTTTTGAAATACTAGATTTTTTTATGAATAGTGAAATACTATAAATTACAAAATAAGCAAAATAAACTAATTATAGAGTCATGACTGATGTTCTACTGATGTAAGACCAATTTTTCCGGTTTAGAATGATAAAATTACTTTTCATGGTCATGTAAGACTAAATATTATTTTTATTTTGTGGAAATAATAAACTAATGAATATTATATTGAGAAAACCCCTCTACCCACCAATATAAATACAGCCCTTCACACCCTCATTTCCTCACACCTATCAAGATTCATGCCCTGTCGAAACTCTGACCAAGCATATTCTCTATAACCTACCTCATGTCAATGAGATTTTTTTCTCTTCAAAATACCAAGTCTAGGTTTCTTAAGGAGGTTCTCAAGAGGATGATTCAAGAGTTAATTTCTCTCCCTCTTTTCATTTAATTTCATTTCAATTTCAAGTTCTTTTTTTATTCCCTCCACATCTATCATTTTCCAAATGGTATGGTAACTCTAGAATCATACATATACTATAATATTATGATAATAATTGTATATTATATAATACAACCCTTATCTCATCTTCCTTTTATTTTATTAATGAAAAAATTGTTCGTGAGGTGTCAATCTATCACCTTCATGAACAACATGTTTTCTTTTCCATTACTACCTTCAAATCTAGACATGAATCCATTTTTATGGTTGATGCATAATATTTTATAAGTATTATATTCTATTATATGTTTTTGAACTATATTAGGTACATATTACTGAATGATTAAACAAAATAAGTTCGTTGAGGTTATAAAACCGCCCAAATTAACCCAAAAAATCATCATTTAATTCATGTAAAAATATTCATCCACATTGTATATAATATAATTAATTATAAGATCATTTAAACTTATGTAATATCATAAATAATATGAAATATAAATTCTTTATGTTTACCCATGTTCTACGTGAACATCCATTTATGAATACATGTGAACCGCTTAAGAAAACCATAACAACAAACATTCCTGAACAATGATTTTATACACTATAACTCATCCAAAGGCCAATAATTTAACATAATTAAACCATAATGAAAAATATTCACTTAAATAAATTTATGTTATTTTCAATTAAGGAATATAATTTTTTTATATAGGACATTAATTTAAAGAAATCATTTAGATATAAGGCAAGGGGAAAACTCAAACCCAACATTATTTCATCGCGTTCTCCATCTTTCACTCTGTTTTTGGAATGGTCACTCCTTAAAAAAAAATTTCTTCATTCTATTACTTTTTCTGGGATGTCCATGTTTTCTACTGATGTTTATTTAATTTTTTTTTTCAAATGAACTCTTCTTTCAAAACACATATTTTACTTATCACGCAATGTTGATGGTTATCATATGAAGTAGGTAAATCCCACATCATTTTGGGAACCCAATGTTTATGAAAATTTTCATATGAGATTAAACCCGCTATATTCCATGGGTTCTTTATGTTCATTTTTGATATATTTTCATTGTGGGATGAAATATAAATTGTAATGTTATGAAAGGACTAGTTCTCCATGAATTATATAGTGCATTATGAATGTTTTAAAGTGACGGGAGTGCCTAGAAATAAACCGAGATCCAATGCATTGGGTAAAGTGATGAATACCAGGAGTTAATTTGAATTTATGTGGGAAAATGTTATAGATGTGTTCACAATAATGTGTTGTATTTAACAACTATGACATGATGTTTCATTTTTATGCATTGCCACATTTCAAGTCTCTTATTGATGCTTCCTCTCATGTTCATGATCCTTTTCCTTTTTAAAGGTTATGCTCACCCATTTTTATATTTATATTATCTATAATCATAATGGGATTTTGTTATAACCCATTTATATGTATATCCGAAGGTTACTACATGTACTAATGAGATGTCAAGTGCCAATAAGAAGCTATAGAAGGAGGAATTAAATAAATGTTTAGGCTTAATGTTTTAAATTGTTATGTATGGTCCTAATTTTCCGAAGACACTAAACCATTGGATCCTATAGGTGTAATACTATTATGATGTTTATAATTAAAATGATGTAATTGTAATGTAATAAATGTATTGCTCACTATAACATCTCTCACAAACACTACGACATACAGATCCAAATATGAGTAGGAGATTGTATTCATTAAGGCCATAGACATTGCTACAGTCTTTTTCAACCCAAACGTCATTACAAAAAACTCATATATGCAATACATTATTATTAATGTATTCCTAGGTATATCATATGTAAAAAATATTACTTGTTAATAATCTGATATCAATTTTATCTTTAATAATAAACAAGTTCCCCTAAATTTTCCAAATTGATCATTGATACATAGGATAGGATACCAATTCTTCACATTCATCTCATTCATATTTTTGAAATCAACACATATACATACAATCATGTCATCCTTCATTGTAAGTTAAATATGTGATCCAAAAGGTGACATACTCTTTTGGATATACCCTTTATCTTCCAACTCCTTTAGCCAAGGAATGGATTCTTGATGCTCTATCTGTTCCATTATGTATGATGGAATAGAAACTGACCCATCCCTCAGTATTATCTACCATTAGATGAAAAAACATATTGTATCACACTAACATCATCTAAAAAAATATAAACATGGTCTATTAGCTCTCCCTGTTGGTGAGTTATTGGCCCAACTCCTCCATCTTTGATATCTCACTCTCCATGTAGAATGTAATTATTATACTTAGATGACCTAATCATCAGTCTCCTTGAGTTAAAATCATTTTGGGATGGACATGAGACTTGGGAATCAATAAAAATAATTATGTTTATGCATGACATGTCGAGGATATAGATATACCATATATAATGAAACTCCCTAATCTTAAAAGAAAATCCCTTTCATAAATAGATGTTTCTAAATCGTAGTCCAAATAGTGTTTCTATTGTCATTACCCACTCTCAAAATCTTCCAACATTATCTAACCATTAACATATTTTCTATTTATTAAAGAATGATAAGAACTAGACATGATATACTGATTCACCACTCTTTTTATCTTCATTATCCTAATGATATTACTCTTAGTCATAATATCAAATTTATTACCATCTTTAAATCTCTATGCCATTGTATAATCTTATCCTTAAATCATTGAGTCATCTAGTATATTTATTCCTAGGTATGCTTCCTTGTGTAAATCTCATAGAAATATCTACTCATTCCTATCTCAATGTGTTTGGAATTAATCTCACATTGATCGTATCATAAAATTAATTCATTTCCATAGCTCATAGCTCTCCAACATGATCATGGATGTCCAAAGAATATTTCTCTTAACCATGTAACATGTATGAAGCTAAATAGAACCTCCTCTCAGAAGGAGTCTCTATGTGGTCATGTATTGTCAAGATGTACTTGATCAAAAACACAACTCCAGCATGTCCTCCCGCACCAGTAAATTTTTTAGGGTGATTCAATTGGATCTTCATAGTATGTGCATAGATTCTTTTCATAACCTACCCTATATATCATTACATGAATTCCATGAAGCATGTGATTTTACCTTGGAAGTCTTCCTATATATCATATACTAGCACTATTAGTGCCTCATGTTCCACTACTGGTAAACCATCTCCAACTATATCCTCCATTCTTCCTCTCAATATGTTTCACCATTGAAAACAAATATACAAATCAAAACATGCAATATTAGAAATAATTCAAAATGATACCATTTATACATTACAGGGTCAAAAAGTCACAATAAATATTTTTCCAATCCCTCACCAGAATATCCAAAATGATAAACTATAAAAAAACTTATCCATCCTATAGGTGGAATCCCGCATTTTTATTACATAACTTTTTAATACATCTTACAAACGGAGGATCTTATAAGGTCTAGTGTCTTGGAAATCAGAGACATAAAACATGAAAACAACATAAAAAATTATTCAAATCCACTTATAAGGCTTCATCAAAAGTACATCCTATTTATAATAACAACATATAATATCCTTGAGTCATACATCAAAGGAAAGGGTGAGCTGAAGGCCCATTAAGGGTAAACAAGGGAATCAGTTTACTAGTGTTATCAATAAGAACTTAAATAAAAACATAAAGACAATAGAAATGAAATAATATGCATATCATAACGAAAATAATGTGTAACATAACATGAATATGTGGCTAAAACATTTCATTTATACATTCATTAATATATCACCATGATCAGTCCCCTAGTTGTCAAAAAAATTACCAAGGTTATTCACCATGGTATCGTGGAACTTGTCATCTCTAGAGATTAATTATTTACCCAATTCATTAAAGTGATTTTAGGGTGCACCCTTAATATGTATTTATTTTAATTTTAACCACGTATATCATAATCAAACATTTCATAAATAACCCATAATGAATAAAAGAAATTGGTTCCATTTCAGAATCATGACGTTTTTTAAGTTCTTAAAAATAAGATCGTTATGTTATTTATAACTCATGGAACAGAAGTGAGGGTTACTTGTATTTCAATTCAAGAATCAGATATATATATATTTTGTGACTATAAACACCCATTGAAACGAAATAGGTATGGTTATTCACATAAATAAAATAAGTGCATTTCTCTAGATAATGAGAAAGAGATTTTGAGACGAAATTTCTACAACATAACGACTATATAACTTAGTTTTAGAAAATAATGAAAAGAGAGGGGAAAAGAGTCACCGACTCAAAAATAACTCATTATATAGTAGGGTTACAAAATAAAATTAAATAATATAATTTTATGTGTATTTGAGGGAAATACCATATGAAAATGAAAATAAAAGGAAAAGAGAAGATCCGATTTCTTTTACAAAAAATTCGACAGACTAACGACGTCACTTAAAAATTCAAAATATCAATTGATGAGAGAAAAAATAGCCTCTCATCATTTTAAAAGGAAATTGACAGTAATGAGAACATATAAGAACAAAAACCCACCAAAAATAGATGTAAACTAGAAGACACACCATAAAGGAAGTCATGACTTAAAAGTGGAGGGTGAAATAATCCATTAGCTTGAAATGTATCTTCCAAAGCCTGATGTTCAGGGCCTTGGGAGGATTTAGGGAACCTTGGGAGGACTCCTTGAGAGGTATTGAGATCATAAAATCGTTGATGATGATTTTTGGAATTAAATGGATTAGGGAATCTCTTTGTATTTATAGTGAAATTTAGTGAACAAATCATTAATTTCAAAGGGACACCTCATCGGTGGTATTGGAAAAACCTTGGGATTCCCCATGGTTTTTTCCCTTGGTATTGGCCTCTTGGGACACCTTATAGAATATATTACTATTCATAAGTCTATCCTAAATATTAAATAATTATTACATCCTTAATGATGTCATTAAAAACTCGAAACTCAAAACTGTAATTTCATTATTCACTGAAAATTCACATTTTTCAGAAAAATACCCAAAAATAACCTTAACCTAATATTGACACTCTGAATTCAAAAATGATCTCCATTTTATAAAAATAATTTTTCTAAATAATTTTAAATTAATTTTAAAATAAAAAATAGTATTCACACGAAAAAACTAATACTTAACTAATAATTTCTAAAACAGTTATTTACCTATTTTATTGAATCACATTACATAATAAAGGCACCTAAATTATATTAAAACATTATTATGTGAGGATACATAATCCCTTTGGTCATATTATTATCCATTAGGGTAAAATCACTATTCATAATTTACTATTCACCAAAAATTATGTTGATATTATTAGACTCTAAATTTCTTACCAAACACAACTATAGAAGGCCATTTTTTAAAATAAATATACATTATAAAAAATTAAATATTTACCTAAATATTTTAAAATTTCCTTTTTAATCATTATTTGTTAATAATATACATCCTATATTTATTCGGAGATTTTAAAATTCACAAACTTCATCGTAAGAAGAAATCACCATTTTATTTATCTCAAAGGGTTACAGAAAGAAATTACGGTCTCGTTACATATCCCCTTATAACACCAACATAAGACCTAAATGTAAGGTTTTATAAGGTGATAAAATCCTGGGGTGGCTTAGCTAACAGTTCCTGATTGCGGAATTCAATCAGCTTGAACTTCTCCCGAAGAAGATTCTATTCGAGCTTCATAGGAAGAAGTTCAGATTGGGTTTGGTCCAGAAAAAATCCTAGTGGTTCTACCTCCATCCCAAGTTCCATCTGATGGGCTTCGATCTGCCCGAGACTACTACATGAGGATATCAAATCTTCTTTCTATAGTAATTAACCAATATCACTTGTTTTTATAGAAAATTAATTGCAGAATTTAGAGTTTTGTTTCAAACAGTCATATTGACCAATGGTCATATAACAGTTGAAACCCAACAATATCATTTTAATTATACTCATTTAATTAAGAAAAATCGTTTTATTGAGTATAAAATAAAATAACACACAAAAATAGGAAACAAAAAATATTAAAAAGTTCTGGTCATTACATTCTTCCCCCCTTAAGAAATTTCATCCCTAAAACATTTAACTCGTACCCCTAGAAGAGAAAATGTGTGGGTAATAATAACTCATAAACTCCTCTGGTTCCCATGTGGATTCTTCATATTTGTGCCTCCTCCAGAACAACATAATAAGGTGGGTAGTCTTATCATTTAGAACCTTGTCTCTACGATCCAAGATCCCTCCTGGCTGCACCTCATAAGAGAGGTCATGTTCCAGTTCTACCACCTCTGGGTTTAGTACACGTGAATGGTTTGGTATTTACATCCTCAAGAGGGATTTGTGGAATACATCATGAACTTGTGCTAGATTTGGAGGAAGTGGAAGTTGATAGGCCACTACTCCCATGTGATCAAGGATTTCATAGGGGCCAATGTACCTAGGGTTGATCTTCCCTTTAATTCCAAAACTCATGACTCTTTTCAAAGGTGCTATTATAAGGAAGACCTTGTCACAGACATAAAACTAAAAGTCCCTTCGATGGTTGTCAGCAAATCTCTTTTGGTGACTCTGAGCAGCCTTAATGTGTTGTTGGATGGCATGGACATTTTTTGTCATCTCTTACACAAGATTAGTCTAGAGAATATTTCTCTCACCAGCTACATCCTAACAAGGAGGAGTTCTACATAACTTCCCATATAGAGATTCATAGGGTTCCATTTCAATGCTTGAGTGAATGTTTTTTTGTAATATAACTCAAATAATGGGATACGTTGATCCCATCCACCCATAAATTCCATTGATCACATTCTCAGCATGTCCTCCAGTGTTTGAATAGTCCTTTCAGATTGTCCATCAGTTTGGGGTGATAGGACGTATTAAAATTCAATTTAGTGCTTAGAGAATTTTTATGACTTCTCTATAATTTTTATGTGAACATTGGATCAAAATCAAATATGTTATAAAGTGGAACTCCATGCAGCCTTACCACTACATTCACTTAAATCATGGAATGTTGATGAAGAGAGAAATCTTCCCAAAGGGAAATAAAATGGGAATTCATGGTGAGATGGTCCAAAATAACCCATATTGCGTTGTATCCTATGGATGTTCTTGGAAGACTAGTGATGATGTCCATAGTGATATTGTCCCAGTTCCATGCTGTTATGGGTAGATATTGCAATAGCGCTTTTGGATGTTGTCATTCTGCCTTCACATGCTTACATACCAGGCTCCTTGAAGTGTATTCAGAAATATCCCTTTTCATATTATCCCAAAAATAATGTTCAAGATGGTCTCTATACATTTTTCTTCTTCCAAGATGTATAGACAAAGTAGATCTATGAGCTTCATCCATCAGCTCCTTTATTTCTAGAATAGATGGAAGACATAGCCTTGTACGAAATTTCAGTACACCTTCATGATCTATATTGAACTCAGGAAACTTACCATCCTTTATAACCTTAAACTTCTTCTGTAACAGAGGATATTCTTTCTGATATTTTTTTATATTCTCTAGTAATGATGGTTGAGAAATAATTTAGGTTAGGGTTGATAATGTCTCTTCCCTTATAATTCACAAGTTTAGCTTTACTAGGTCATTGATCAATTGATCTCTTTGAATTCTCATAAAGGAAAGGACTACTAGGCCTTTCCATCTTAAGGCATCAACAACTTTGTTTTCTCTTTCGGGATGATGATGAATTGAGCAATCATAGTATTTGAGATGTTCCAACCATCTCCTTTGTCTCATGTTCAATTCCTTTTGAGAGAAAATACACTTCAAACATTGATGGACTGTGTATATATCACATTTCTACCCATAATGATAGTCCATCCATATCTTCCTAGAAAAAATGACCGTAGCCAGCTCTAGATCATGTGTGACATAGTTCTTCTTATGATTCTTCAACTGTAGAGATGCATAAGTACTGAATTTTTCATTTTGCATGAGGACACACCCTAGACCTTTCAGAGATTCATCGCTAAAAATAATGAATCCTTCTCTACTTGAGGGAAGAGTTAAAACGGGTTCAGTAACCAATCTCTTCTTCAAGTCATGGAAACTATCCTCACACTACATTGTCCAGATGAACTTCACCCCTTTTCGAGTAAACTTGGTTAATGGATTATAAAATCATGAAAAATATTTCACAAACCTACTATAATATCCTGATAATCCAAAAACTATGAATCTCAATTATTATTATAGGATGAGGCCTCTCCTCTATAACCATTTTCTTTGCAGGGTCAACAGTGACTCCATAATTGGTTATAATGTGCCCCAAGAAAGCAACGAGTTGTAACCAAAATTCACATTTTTTTAAAATTCCAAAAGCCTATAATTCCATAGAGTTGGAAAAATATACCTTAGATGATCCTCGTGCTCCTTGGAACATTTGTAATATATTAGAATATCATCAATAAAAACTGCCACAAGGTTATCAAGGTAGTCCATAATGACTCCATTCATCAAATCCATGAAAATAGTTGGTGCATAAGTGAGTCTAAAGGGCATGACAACAAACTCATAATGCCCATATATTGAACAGAAGGCAGTTTTGGGAATATCATCATTCATCACCCTCAATTGATGATAAACAGATCAATGATCAATCTTAGAGAAGAATTAATCCCCATGAAGTTGGTCAAATAAGTCATCAATTCGTTGAATAGGGTATTTTTTCTTCACTGTGATCCCATTCAGTTCTCTATAATCAATGCATAACAGCATCCATCCATATTTATTCATCACATTTAGAACTGATGCTCCCCATGGAGACACACTCAGTCTCACAAACCCCTTCTCCAAATGATCTTCAAGTCTTTTCTATAATTCCTCTAGCTCCACATTTTCCATCCTATACGGTGTCTTTGATATCAGATGAGATCCTGGAATGAGTTCAATGGATAACTCTACCATTATTTCTTGGGGAGGTCCCGATAACTCTTCAAAAAATACATCAATGTATTCCTATATGATGGGGACATTTTCTATCCTTAAATTTTCATCTCCTTCATCTTCTTCACTGATAAACTCCATAAAGATGGACATAGGGGGATCTTTTAGAAAATGATCAGGTTTATAAATCTCTCCTTGCAAGATAACCGTAGATTTTCGATTCAAGTAAACTAATATTTTCTTGCTTCTTCAATTGATCTTAACATTATACATTGAGATCTAGTCCATCCCTAGTATAGTATCAAATTCCAGCATGTGAATTACTACTAGATTTGAGATAATATTGTTCTCACTAATGTAAATTATAGAGTTTCTAAACACTGAAAATGCATGGATTGTCCCACCAGGAGTCTTTACTGATAACATTACATTTAGTAATTTAGGGGCTGAATCAAAAATCTTTGAAAACTTGGAAGAAATAAAGAAATTCATAGAACCATACTCAAACAATGTATTTGCTAGCTTTGAGAGGACAATAAGAGTACCTGCTACCACATAATTTGTAGATTCAACTTCAGCTATCATGATAGCAAAAAAATGGCCTTGATCCCTTGGCCTTTGATGAGGATGATGGTGGTTCCCCTCCACTACCCATGAATTTGGACAGTGATTGGTAAAGTTCCCACGTTTTCCACAAATAAAGCACTGGACATCAGGTAAGCCCTTCACCATCATCCCCTTGTCTTTTTTATTTGGAAGTTGAGGTTTCACCTCACTACAGAAATTCCTTGAAATATGGCCATCTCTTCCATATTTGTAGCATCTCCCACTCCCGAGCAGGAAATTCCCTAAATTCTTATTGCCACATTTATTACACGTGGGATGTTTCAATTGTGTTCCTCCTCATCCCTGATCAAAATTCCTCCCTAAGCTGGGCTCCATCGATCTCTTCTTTTAATTGTATTTATGACCCCACTGCGTCTCACCAAACTCCACCTCTACTTTCATCGCACTCCGTATGATATCCTCATAGCTATCATTTTCTCGGTTGGCTAGATTATTATGCAGAGGAGATCTCAGTCCACCGAAGAATATATCTAAATTTATATTTGGATCCATGACAAAGCTAGAGGTATATCGTTAAAGTAGGGTGAAGTTCATCTCATAGCTTCAGACAGATTCATTCTCCTTCTGCTTTAGCTCAAGAAACAATTTCTCCATTCTTGTTCTCATGGAAGGAGGAAAATACATACTAAAAAAGATCCCTCTGAACTCTTCCCACTCCATATCTTCAACCTCCATTCTTTGCCTTGTGTTTTTAATTAGTTCCCACCACTGATCAGCTTCTCCCTCTAAGAGATAGACAGCCATGGTGACCTTCTCTTGCTCCGAACAAGGTAGCATAGAAAATATCATCTCTATATATCTGATCCACTATTTAGCAACAAATGGTTCGGTCGATCCAATGAATGTTTGTGGTTATAGACGCATATAGGACTCAACAGAATGTTGTTCCCTTTACGGAGAGATCTATATCTCATATTGATTCAAGTTATTTCCCATAACTTGAGTCAGTTAGTTCATCATTCACATGAATGATTCCATTCCAACTTCCATCTGAGGGTCGTTAGTGCATGGTCCATTGTGGTCACCATTTTCAAAGCTCCTCCTAGTGTCCTCCATTTTCTAAAAGAAAAAATCCTTAGTGAGAAACTTATTTAATTTAAGAATATTTTAACTTTAAAGGATTTTATATCATAAAAAATCATTCTTAAACAATCAAATTTCTCTATAATTCCTTCATAAGGATTAATAAAAAGATTGAAATTAACCATACATACCCCCAGGAGTGTTGTAACTAAGAGTGAAACTAGGCCCATTTTCAAGCAACAGTTCCCGTTCACGTCTAGCTCAGTGCGGTGTTTTCGGGTTTTACCCCTATGTACATATGTGCCAGAGCCTCCTCTACCTACTCGTATCCAGATAGAGATGTATTTGATTGATAAACCACTAACTCTATACTCACCAAAATACCATGATGTTTTTATGTATTTAAAAATTTATAAAGGGTTCTCCCTAATGATTTCATTTCCTAATTTCCATAAATAACTAAACTATTCTTTGATACCAACTGTGGAATCTACCCTTTTTATTACAAAAGTTTTCATTACATCTTTCAAACAAAAGAAAATTTTAATGTCTACTGTCATGGAAATCAGGGACATAAAACATGACAAAAAAACAATTAAAATTATTCTATTCCACTTTTAAGGATTCATAAAAAATTCATCCTACGTAAAATTATTGCATCTCATATATTGGACAGATACATCAAAGGAATGGTTGAGAAGAATGCCCAGTAAGTGTAAACAAGGAAATCAATTTACTTTTGTTATCATTAAGAACATAAATAAAATCATAAAGACTAGAGAAATGAAATAATATGCATATCCCAATTAAAATATGTTGTAACATAACATTAAAATGTTTCTAAAAGTTTCCATTCAGACATTCATGAACATATCACCAAGGTTTATCCCTAAGGTGTCATAAAACATTCCATGGTTATTCACTAAGGTATCATGAAACTTGCCAGCTCTATGGATTAATTCATCACCCAATGCATTGGAGTTCTATCATGTAACACCCTCAATTAGATTTTATTTTAATGTGATCCACATAGATCATAATCATACATTTAATAAATAATCTATAGTGAATAAAATAAATGGGTTTCATTTCATAATCGTGACATTTTAGAAGTTCTTAAAAATAAGATTGTTATGTCATTTATAACCAAGTAAACGGGAGTGAGGGATACATGTATGTCAATTAAAGAATCAGATATATAATTTTTTTGTAATAATTAACACCCATAGAAACGAAATTGGTATGGGTATTCACATAAATACAATAAGATAATTTCTAGAGAGAAAGGGAGAGATATTTTGAGATGAAATTTCTTGATGCATAATAGCTATATAACTTTGTTATTAAAAATAATGAAAAGACTGGGGACAAGGGTCAACCACTCATAAATAACACATTATATAGTAGGGGTATATAATCAAAAGAAATAAGATCATTGTATGAATATTTTAGGGAAATACCATATGATAATGAAAATCAAAGGAAAAGAGAAGGTGCGATTAATTTTACAAAATATTCAGCAACCAAAAGGCATCACATAAAAATTAAAAAAAATCAATTGAAGAGGGTGGAAAAGGTATCTAATAATTTGAAAATGAATTGGGCCATAATGAGAACATATAAGAAAAAAACCTTTACATAAAGAGATGGAAACTAGAAGACACGACATAAAGTAATTCATGACATAAAAGAGAAGGGTGAAAGAAACCCTTACCTTGAAATGTAACTTCGAAAGCATGTTGTTTTGGACCTTGGGAGACTTGAGGGAACCTTGGGAGGGCTCCATGGTAGGAAAAGAAACCAGAACATAGTTGAGGAAGATTTTGGAAAGAAATTGATGAAGGAATGACTTGTTATTTATAGGGGAAATGGGGGAACAAATCATTAATTGCCAAGGGACGCCTCATTTGTGGTATTGGAAAAACCATGGCCTTGATATTGTTATTTTCCCCTGGTATTGGCCACATGGGACAACTCATAGAATATATTACTATTAATAATCCAACTAGAAATATTACATAATTATTGCATCCTTAATGATGTCATTAAAAACCCAAAACTCATAACTGGAATTTCACTATTCACTGAAAAATCAACATTTTCAAAAAAAATAACCAAAAATAATCTTAACCTAATATTGATTATCTTAATTCAAAAATGACCTCCATTTTATAAAAATAATTTTCTAAATATTTTTAATTTATTTTTGAAATAAATAAAACTATTCACCCAAAAAAACTAATACGTAACTAATAATTTCTGAAACATTTATTTACCTATTTTTTTGAATCACATTACTTAATTAAGGAACCTAAATTATATAAATACTTTCTTAAGTGATGTTACTTAATCCATTTGGTCACATTAATATTCAAAAGCGTAAAATCACTATTAATAATTTATTATTCAACAATAATTATGTTGATCTTATTAGACTCTAAATTTCTTACCGAACACAACTGTAGCAGACCATTTTTTGAAAATCATTACACATTATTAATTATTTTGAGTTTTACATAAATATATTAAAATATATATTTTTTAGAATACATTAATAATATACATCCTATATTTATCCAGACATTTGAAAATTCCCAAACATCACCAAAAGAATGAATCACCATCTTATTTATCTCAAAGGGTTACACAAAGCAGTTACAGTCTCGTTATATATCCCCTTATAACACAAGAATAGGACCTAGGTGTAAGGTTTTCTAAGGTGATAGAATAATTTGGTGGCTCGGCCAATATTGCACGAGTGGTGGTTTCTATCAACTTGAACTTCTCCCAAAGGCGATTCTGTTCCAGCTTCACAAGATGATGTTCGTCTTGGGTTTGTTCTAGAGAAAATCCCAGTGATGCCACCTCTTTCAAATGTTCTGTCTGATGGGATTCAATTGTACTGAGAATACTAGATGAGGCCATGTAATCATATTTATGTACTATTTAACCAAAATCACTTGTATTAGTAAAAAAATAATCTCTGCATTAAGAGTTTAGTTTCGAACGGTCATGTTGACCAACGATCATATAACAGTCAAAACCAAATTGTCTCATTTTAACTTTACTCATTTAATTAAAAGAAACAGTTTTGTTGAGTATAAAATAAAATAACACAAAAAAATAGGAAACATATATTATTATAAAGTTAGGTTCATTACACTACACTTATATCATAGTTAACAAGGGTAAACACATTCTCATCAATTACATTTTCCTATTAAACACCCATTTATTCTCATCATGTATCATTCTAGATTTCACAATTTTATATTTAGTACAATTTTCAATAGAATTTCACTGATGCATTGGAAAAAAGTTAAAGTTAAATAATATACCCAAAACAGGTTTTCACATGTGTGCCTAAGATAATGCATATAACAATAATACTGGGCTCCAATAACAATGAACTATAACTAAACACCCTTTCCATACCAGTCCACATGTTAACTCTCAAAAAACTACAAAAAATAAAATAACACAACATTTGTGTAACCCAAGGTGAAATAAAATATTACTATATCAACAAATAGAAATAAAAACAATCCAACCTTTGGTACTTGGGTTTTACCCCGTACATGGGATTGAAACTCTTCTTCACAAGCACATATCCAATATCATCCCTTCCTAGTCTCCATTATAACATTCCACGAAGAGTAAGAAAAAATAATAAATAGTAAAAAACAAACTATGATACCACATTGTAAACTTATGACCCATGTTCCACAAACAGAAGCCCCAAGTCGGTTCGCCGGTTGACCTCTGGAATTCCTCTGCATATTCCTGAGGAATCCAACTTGTATTGACGGATTTATAGGTCGATAATGTTGATATTATACCCTCAATTATTAAAATAATATACAAATGGTAATAATGATGAAATAGAAGAAGAATATATAACCATAAATAAAACAAATTTATGATGGAAATACCCAAATAAAGTAGAAAACGTGTCATGCTAATATACGTGAAAAGTATCAATAATAAAAACTAAAAATAAATATCCTGAAGACTCGAAAGAGGGTCCTAAACAATTTATAGTTCTCTTGTCCAAGAATCATCGCAACTCATCCATCTAACTCGGGGAATTTTCCTTTAACCCGTACAGAGAACAAAATTTCTATTTAGGTACTAATAGTAAGCCAAAGTTGGGTGTGAGTATAACTCAGTAGGAAACCACAAACTGTGTCTAAAAAACCCAATAAAATTATAGTTTATAAGGATGTATAAAAAAAATATTTACAATGCATATGTAATGAGATATCACATTATGAATTAATTTTTATTTAAATACAAGAAACCTAGAGTTCAAGTGGTCCCCCAAAACCCAATACCTACTACAGCTCATGCTAGTGTCTGAACCATCACACATTATCAATTCACAATTCATTTAATAAATGGGTTTCCAGTTTCCATTTCATTTCATGTAACTGTTACAAATAATTAGATCTATTATTCAATGATAATCTTAGGGGGTGTAGATCATCATGTCTAGAGACACATGGGTATATGGAGCGTCAGTTCATTTCCCACACCCCATGGGTATTTGGAGCCATAGAACCGATCCCATATAAATATTCACATTTATGTGCATTTTCATATGATCGATATTTTATCAATTAGTTTTTGTCCCACATTGATTCAAAAATAAATTTCACATGGGTATTGGGATAATTATTCCATATCCCACACTCATATATCATTCATTCAAATGAACCAAAATATCACATGTTTAACTACACCATTTCAATCATGATTAATCAACAACAATCTTCCTATCAATATAACATCGATTCATTAATTAAAAAATTAATTATCCGTATTCATTGAATAGGAAATTCCTAATATTCTAAAAATTAAATCAAAAATTAATATTTAAAATTCAATATAAAATATTCTGATAATTAATTTTTCATTTAATTATCACATTTTCCCATTCCATTGTTTAATTGAATCCCTAATTAATAGATTAATTAATTTAGGAAATTCATTCATTCATTTTTAGAATCACAATTGCTAAAAGAACCCTTGAAATTCTATAATAACTTAAATTTAAAAGAAAAAATGACAATGGGATTTGAATAATATACCACCTACCTGAAATATATATAATCAATCACCCTAAAAAATCATCAACATTGGGCATCATGTTGACATATATTGTGATCGAGATAAAAAACCCTCAATCAAGTTCAAATAAATCAACATATTATGAATCTAGATCTAGATATTAAATTCTAGATCTTGATATCCCTGAATAAGTAAATATATAACAAAATAGTGTATATCATCAATCAAAATAACTAGATAAGAAAATATATTGAATGGGAAAGTATCGATATGAGATCCACATACTTAGAGAGGAGAATAAGTTTGATTCGGGATTCTAATCACATTGATGGAAGGTCAGACAAAATTTGAATCTGAAAAAATCTCTATTAACATTGAATAACTCCTACAATCAAATGGGGGTCAAAATAAGTGAGTTTTGGGGTTCAAGGGAGTTTAAAAATAATTTTCACTATACTAAAAATGTTGCACATGGTTTCTTGGGTAGATGCACATGGTTTGTCAAAATTAGGCACCAATGATTTGAAATTTGTTTTAGGAGTGCATGGTTTCCATTTTTAGGTCACCCGATTTGTTAAACCATTATACATGCATGAAAACCCTCACTAACTAGGGATACATTATTTCTCAGGATGGTTTCATGGTTTTCTCTTACCATGCAACAAGTGCACATAGATCCTTCTTATCCCACTTTTCTTAATTTTCACCGAAACACTACCCAAGGTAATACACAATTGAAAGGTACTTAAATGAAACAAATGCTTCTAAATTAAAAAACATGAAAACAAAAAATAATGTTTATATATGACATTCCCATTATATGATATATTTTAATAACCAATTTATATCAATGGAGTAATAGTGAAATAATTTTATTCTCAATGATAATAATCATAACCATGTTAGATTCATATAACAGTATAATATTGGTATAGAAATTTTATTATTATCTATTTATTTATTCTAAACATGATTTATAAAATGGCTATATCATTTAGATATTTGTTTCTTGATTATTACACCACCTCCAAAAGAGGATTCCGATCATATAATAGTTGATTGGATTTATTCTTAAATTTAATTAACATACTATAAAGATGTTAATATAGTCACAATGGAATATCTAAATATGCCAAAACCATAATATTTTTTTGATTCTGTAACCATGGTATAAATATTATGCTAAATGGTATAGATATTATAAATGATATTACATCAATCTAGTGATAAATTAGAATGTTATAAGTAGTTATTCAAGAATATCATAGAATTTGTTTCCAATTTAAATACACCTTCCATATTCTATATGTATGAAATGGAACCACACCAAAAAGAGGATTGACTAGGAATTTTAGAATTTGTTACCCAATATTTTTCCATGAAATAGTAAAAGTTAGCATTACATTATTTGACCAAAACAGAAAGGCTAAATGAAAATGGAAATTAAATTTTGTAATATAATGATCATTAAATAATCACAATGTTTGACGTGAAATCCTAAAATATATTCCCATAAATGTAATTTATAGTTTATATGTTTACATAGTTAGTAGAGAATAAAAAATACTTGCAATATGTTGGTGTGAGAAAACATGATTTATAAAATTACATATTGAAATATAATTTTTTCCAATTTTTCAGAATCATCAATGAGGAAAGCTTATAAGGCCCTCAATAATGATTATGTATCTTCCTATCAGTTTGATTATTGTCTATGATGTCTCTTTTTATTTTGACGTACTTTTCATATTGGAACAATTTCTTATATAACCCCATCTATTTTAACATTATTTTTTATTTAAATTTTTATTAAAAAGATCCATAACTTGGACCGCTAGAATTAACATTTTAATATATTTACATTTATTAAATTCATTTGGAAAATTAATTTAAAAACATATAATTATTTTTTGAGTGACTTTATATTGGAATAAAATATAATATTATGTGGATACATTATATTTATATGTTTTTATCTAATATTAGACATTTTTATACAGTTAATAAGGTTTTCATGATGTGTCTAAAATTTTGGAATTTAATGGAGTAAATATAAAATATATTTTTTAACTAATTATATGAATTATTTAGTATGAGAATAAATAATAAATGATAAAATTTACATATTTTATATAATTTTGATAAATAATTTTAGAATATAATTTATTTTTTGTTTTGTTAATTTATAAATTGTCTATAAACATTCAACTCAAGTATAAATATGTAAATATTTAATTAATTTACATTTTCTCTATATTATTCGTCGATATAAATTGTTCCTGTGATGAATTGTGATATATTTGTTTATTTAATCTTTTTAACAACTTATAACAATTATCAGTAATATAATTATAGAGTTACATGTTAGTACTGGAAATAGATTTAGTTTTCTTATAAATTGATTTTTTTGTTGTTCATGAGTTATGGGTTTGAATTTAATGGTTGATTGGAGTTTATATATACATTTTTTTAATGATTGTGGAATTAATAACACTCTATAATAATGAATATTGGGTAATTGGTTTTTTGAGTGAACTAGACTCATGCATGAGTGATTAAGATTTATATAATGATATAGGATTCATCTACCAATCACTCTATTTTATAACTTATGAGAGAAATTATTTTCATTTTATTTTAATCCCATTCATTAAATGGATTCAGGTACATTATTCCTATGATACAATATATATATATATATTAATTTTATCAATGTAATACATGAAAATAGTCTAATAATGTGCTACACATCAATAAGTTTTAAAAATATTGATGGAGTTAAATGAATGGTGTTTCAAAAATAACTTTTGAAGCATGAATACATGTAAATGGAATATGTGATAGTTTCTAGGTTATAGTTTTTCATTAGTTTGATCATTTTAGATCATTTGGGTCATTATAGAGGCTTTTATGAGCAAGTTGTAGAAAATATAGATTTTAGTGGAAATAATATTTTATAATAGTTTAAATGCATGATTTGTACTAATACTTCATTAAATAAGTAGTTTGGACTTTGAGTTTCTAATTTCATTTTTTGTTGTGTGAGCATGATTATTAAAAAAAATTCTCACCAGGAAATACATGTATTTGTCTATGTGGTTGTCGGGACTTGTAAAATTTATTGAGTACTCTATTCCAAAACATTACCGTACTACCCAGGAAGTAGTGTGCTTATAATGTTAGACCTACATATTCCAGAAATGGATGGATTATAGTTTCTAATAATATGGAAAACACCACACAACTAAATATGAATCTTATAATCATGGAATTTATATATATTCCATTGATATATTTTATATATAATCACAAAAAATATACTTTAATATACGAATAAATGGTTTAGATCTTTTAATGCTTCTATTATTCATTCCATGGTGATATAACATTATTATTGATTGATCTCATCAAGGTATATTCTATTGGTGATCTAGTTTTAAATCATCATATTAGATCATCGCATGAACCCATCTCCCCTATCTTATTAAAACCTGATTTTAGTTTAATGTCATGATATAACGAGTTTGTATTGTATTTTTATCATTTTAATGGATATAATCTTTTGAAAGCATGCTTCAGTCATTAATAATCTTCTTTCCTAAAAAAATATCCCTCAATTATTATGGTTTATATCTCTATAAAAGTGACCAAAATAATATTCTAATGGTCATTTTTTAAGATTATTTGGTTTTATTTATTAAATTGGTTTATTTGATATCAATTATTAATTATTTCATGAGATTATTGTATTTTAGCGTTCTTTCATTAAATATTTAGGTATGCACACATTTTGTTTGAATAAATTCCAAAGTGGTGATTTTATGAAATAAATAGATATTTTGGAATGAGAGTAGTGATGCTTTTTTGGAAATGGTTTTTGATGATTTAAGTATGGTTTTAAAAAATGGATGGAATAGAATATTAGATCCATGGTTTCATCATGGATATATGTAACCCTATAAAAAATACATCCAATAGTGGTTTTTTTATAACAGTATACTTTGGTAAGACTTGATATTAGTAATATTCATGTTGTTCTTTTCAAAGAGATCATTTATTCATCTAAAACCTTTTACACATAGGCTTGTAACCATATGTTATTAGTTTTTAAATGAGTTCACATGTCAATTTTGGTTAATAAAATATTTTTGATATAGAATATCCATATATTTTTTTCTAATTATTTGATACTATATTACTAGAACATTTCATATTCCACATTTAGGTGAATATTAAATACTCTTATGAAATACAATATAAGGTTTTAAAAAAATTAACCTACAAATATCTCAATAAATAGTTTATATTATAAACCATAATTTAATGGTGTAATAGTATTAGAAATTTTATATATTATTAGGTTGTATCTTACTGGACATAATTCTGAACCGATACTATATTCATTAGTATTTGGTAGATCCTCTTTTTTAGGACTCAGTTTAATTGAATGGTGTCATTTTTTTTCAAGAATCAATATCATTTTTTTATCTTCATATTTGGTCACGATGGTTATGACAAATAGTCTCATAGAGATTCATATTTTTTTTGGTTCTTTCATTTGATTTATTGTTTCTCGTATTTATTAGAATAGATTATATCAAGGATGTGTACTCTTGTTTCACATTTTACTGTATTGGTTTATCATATTGTGTTATTCACGAAACTAATTTGGTTGATTAATAATATTTTCCTCATGTTGGGTCTTCTCCTCTTATATTTCATGAAACTATGAATATTTTTTTGAAGAATATTATTAGATCCATTACACAGACATAAGGTTTAGGGAACTGATTTGTTTTCTTTTATCATTTATGGTTTACAAGACATTGGGACACCTGAATTTTTATTGAATGTGTGAGATATTACTAGTATATTGAAAATTTGCATATGAACTTTCGTAACCATAGGAGTTTTGGAATTTCATTCAAATATTTTGATTTGGTTTGTTTATTATTTAAATTAAAATGCTTTAGGGTTAATTTAATTTAAAGAATTCATTTTATTTTTTTTGTTCCTATTCATAGAATTCTTGACATCTAAAATTTTAATTATTTATCGGATTAAATTTTGTATTCATGACTTAGTATTTTCATTTAATAATGTCAAATTGAGAAATGAGATTATTACTTTTGAAACTATTATAAAAAGACTCTTAGAATAAAATAATGGAATATAGTTTATGATGTTTTTAGAAATCTTTTATTGGTAAATCATATATTAGACACATCATTGGAGGATTTATTTATCTTTACTATTTACACACTAGGTCAGGATGGTGTTAGAAAGCTGGGATGAATAGTGTTTCTTGGCTAAAATATACCAGGAGGAATCCACCGACCATTTAAATGAAATAAGACCAATTGAATATGATAAATATTTTGTGGGGATTGAAATGAAAAATCTATTATGTGAAAACCCCAAAGGAATATAAAGTGGGGATTTTAAATTACATTCTTGATGATCATGGAAGGGAATAGTTGGACTTCTCAGTAGATTCTATGTTAAATATTTATCATACATGGACATTGATCATGAATAACATCAACCATTAGTTCTATTTTGAAAATATTAATGTATGAGATACAAGATTATTTTATCCCTATAAGAATGGGGTATGTTTGTTTAGATATTTTGAAACCCATTTAACTAATATGGTTCAACTAGAGCCTAACCATGCTATTAATGTTTAAATTTATTCATTAATTTTAGATATGAGTCTAAGGATTATTAATAATTAAACATTTATTTAATTACTCAATTAGATCTTGGATTATTTAGTTGATAATGTGACTATGTTTTACGTACACCTAGTTGTGAAATTTTCCTAGATTGACCATTGGTCACTACATGAGGTAGCCTGGGTGAATCTTATATAAATAAAATGAAATATAAATGTAAATAGATTACACTTTGAATAGTTTTTGGGGGTTATTTTGGGGGAGTTAATTGTTTTTTTAATAAATGTGGAAGGCCTATAAATACCAAAAACTGTAAGGATGCAGTGAAGACCGATAATAATTTTGGGAAATATTGATATCATAAGGAAATTTTTAGTTAATGTTTTATGTTAGTACATGAAGATACAATCCTTATAATGTATCATATGTTCATTCTAATGTCTGAAATGGTGGTGGATCTCATTATCATGAAATGGGGGATAATCTGATAGTGAATTAACAATATATAGGATATGAGTCCAAACTTGTTCTCCCAATTGGACATGAAATGGTGGAATATAAGTTAGGAAATTATACCATTAAAAGAATATTGTTTATTTATTCCTATAGAGTACTAGCTACTTATAATTCTAGCATGAGTCATTATTTTTTATCATAAATTTAAATTGACTTGTTGGGATAGTGTTTAGAACATATTCCTTTCAATATGGGTCTTTCCACAGTATGGTGTAAGGTGACTGAACCTATTTATAAATTTTCCATTTGTTGGGTGGAGATAGACATCATTGAAATAGTGTTTCACCTCTTGGTTCTTGATCAGGAAAATTTATCCCACAATATTTTAATGGATTACATTATTTTTATTAATTCATAGATCAAAAGCTATCATCATTGAGTTTAGTTTTTTTTTCTATTTCAGGAGTCTATACCTTCCTTCAATTGGAGTGGGATTCCAGATTATTGAAAGAGTTTTTAGTTTTTCTATATGATATAATTATTTCAATTAATATTTTATAAATGTCATGTAATTTTTTTGGTTCTATCTTGACTCTCCAACTTCCTACAGTGGTTTTTGTGTACCCATTTTCTTTCGCGATGATTTTTCATGGTTACCACATCAACAAGTGGTTGAATTTATTATATTCCTAACCCCGATGTTGATACAAATTTAAATGAATCCTTATATAAATGAAAATACTAATTTAATTGAACATAATGTTTATATTTTTGATCATGAGGCTGAAAATTTTATTCATCCTAGCATGCTACTCTAGGATTTTTGTACAACTTATGTCATGAAGGAATATATGATAAAAAATCTATGAACTGTTTATAGAAATTTTTATTTTGTTTCTTTGAAGAAAAAATACATGATACAATGATTATATGATATATTGGTTAAATATAGGTTTCTTATTGGTTTTATATAATTTTCATACATTTTTGATACCCTGATTTTAGATTCCAAGAAGGTACAGACATAAGATAATTTTTTAGAGCAGGTCTGGAAATTTTAATTTTCTGGATATAAAATTTGATCTCTCTAAATCTTCAAATGTGTTTATGGAATTGAGGAACAAGATGATTAATCTATTCTAGAACACATTCATTGTTGTTTTGGGAAGATATTTTCATCTTCGCGAAGTCTATATAGAAGAAAATAGACCATTGGGATATCTTTCGAGAACTTTTGAATGCATGTTTCAAGTATGGTAATATTTATAAATATTGTTTTTGGATCCATGAATTTATGATTAAAGAGAATTTTATATATTATAAGGAAATAACTATGGATCCTAAATTGTTCATATTGTAATATCATGGATGAATATGAGATATATATTTTATATTCTAAACTTATTGTTCATAGATGGGTTTAATATTTGTTATTTATTAGTTTTTCTTAATGATTTAATATTTAATAAAAGTTACAGAAAAAAATGGTGTTATGTCAGGGAAGAATTAAAAATAATACTGCTCTCTATAGGAAAAAAGTACTTCCTAATAGTATATCTAGTTTAGATTCATCAAGAATTGAGTTTGGGTTATTTATTTTTCTATATTTCATCAAGTACAGGATTAAGATTCCTCTTGATGTAGGGAGGCAAAGTTCTGGACTATGAATCTCAAAAATTATGACCTCATGAGAAAAAATATACTACCGAATACATTCTGTTTTATTTTATAATAAACACTATCAAAACTTGGATCTATTATTTCATTAGGTATTATTTTATAGTATATTCTATTATTATGAGCATGAGGTATATTATTTCATATATGGATTCATATTTTTAAATGATATCCTCGGTTGAGTATCATTAAAAATTCTACAAAAAAATTTTATATAATATTATGAAATGTAATTTTGTCACCATTTCAATGACCATGAATGTTTTGACTATGGTATTGAATGGATCAATGGAGGAATGATATCTACTGTGTTTTTTATGAATTGAATATATGGATAAAATAGGTTGTTGATTAGTTGTTCTCATGTTTTGTATGGATGGATAATAATTTTATGGCATGGTTCTTATTTATAATTTTTAATACATTAATATATAGTTTCAACATAAAATGCAAAATATTTTGGAGACATCAGATGATTGTTCATTTTCTCCCTTTATTGATTTGTGTTTCAGAGATTTCTTGGACATTACTGTATGTACAAGGTAAGAATTGATAAAATTTAATTAAAACAATTTTAGGTATATGCACCATAGGAATACTAATATGAGTCAGGATCAAATATATATGTATTGGTTCTATGGATGAGGTCTTTAATTGGAGACTTTATGTCATGATTCCTTACTTTTCATGGACTTATGGTTGAGATATAGTGTTATGATGGTTTGTCATAACCTTTTCTTATTTGAATATGGAAGGGGGTTTGATTTATATTGACATCTCAATCAGATTAACATTGAATCGTTGTATGATGAGTTTAATTTTGGTGATGACTAAAAAAATAATGAAATTATCTTATTTCCTCCAAATCATGTAGACGATAAAGGTGGAGAAGTGTAGGAAACTGTACAAAAAATTGGTTGTATAGCTTTATAATGTTCCATTTTTCATTGTTTCAAACACATACCCATGAAATAAATTAATATTCATGATATTTTATAAATAACTAGTAGATTTATAGTTGAAATTATTAGAAAAAATATATTGAAATTTATTGGAAAAAGTAGTGAGATATTTGGATCCTTGATTTTTTCGATTGGTATTTGTGATTTATTTTACTGGATCATTGGAGTAGAATCATCCTATTTTAAAATATTACTATAAAATAGTAATAAATAATTCATTTAAATGAATAATATTGATGAATTTTACAATAGATTATGTAGATCACCCTCGTGATTGTGAAAATTGGAAATGTGATCATTAGTTATATTGTTAATTACTCAAAAAAATAGTTAAAGTGGAGAGGATACATAACAGGATGGTTACTACTAAAAATAATTACAACATAAAGAATAAAATAATTATTAACACTTATATTTTGGGTTTTTTCATTATGAATTTCATAATTTTCAACATCCCTTAGGGAACTATTTATTTGGTAATCCGGGTATGTTTTTACTAGGGTTTCTTGGAAATTTGGATTTTTGTGAATGAATAGGAATGTTTTCTTATAGATTCAACATTCCCCAACTAATGATATTGATTAATGGTGTGTTTAAAATATCAGTGATGATTACATATCAATCATACACTTTTTGTACCCCGGAGATATTTTATAAATTTTTTAATTAAATTTATGTTCATCTATAGATTTTATTTGATGGAACATAATTATTAAATTATATGAGATAAATTTTAAAACAAATTATTATTTAAGGTGGATGTAATAACATTTATTTAAAAATGGAATGTATAAATATGAAAAATACCTTATAAAAAATATAATTTTTTCATACAAAACATAAATTCATTTTTAAATTAATATTCAAAAAACATTCAATTTGTAATGATTTAATTATATACTTCATAAATATCTATTCATTAAAAACATTAGCCCCCATTGTGACAAAATATTAAGATTTAATTATTTACATTTTATAAAATTTATTATAAATTGATCAAGAAATTTCATATTTTGATATTATAATTACCTAAGTTTAATTTTTTTTGTTTTCCCAAAAGTAAAATTTTCCAGTGAATACTATATAATATTGATTTTCTTTAAAATGTTTTATTTTGAAGAATGCATAGTGATAAAATTTATTTTGATAATTATCTAAATTATTATTTGGTTTAATATATTTTAAATGATAAAATTATGTTCATTTTAATCAATTTCTTGTTTAAAATTAGAATGAATAAATTTTTATATGTAAAAAGGAATTTTTGTAAAAACCAGTGCGTGTGCCCATATTGATTTTTTCTCATAATAAATTGAATTTCAAACTTTTATAAATTATTATAATTAAATTTATATATTATAAAATCAATTTTTATTTTACATTCGTCTAATATTTCTATATGCATCAGTTAATAATAAAGTTTCTTTTGTGTTTAAAAATTACATTTTTCTAATATAGTAATTTTAATGAATATTAGAAGATTATTTTTAAAATAAATTTATTCCCACTTATAGTTATGTAATATTTAAAAAAATTATTCAATATAATGATTCATGAAGTTTTAATTATGTAAATTGGTCCAATTTATTTTTGGTGAATCTAAATAATAAATATGGTATAGTTAATCACCTCATTAAATTCTATGTCATGTTATTCTAGATTAATATTAAGTAAAAAGGTCATCAATTTTCAACATAATTATTTTTTTCTATAGGATTTTAAACAATAGATCCTTAATATTTACGTTTATTACTAATTGGATCATTCAGAAAAAAATAAACCATTTAATATTTTAATCAATGAATGTTAAAAATTGAATTTATTTAATTAGTATTACAATTATATTTCCATATAAGGAATAAAGAAATATATAATTGAATATAAATATGTATATGGTGATAACTGAAATTATATTCTTGATAGAAACATAATTATAAGTTCTAGTAATTATATATATAACATAAAATATTATAAATCATTGATGATGTATTTATACAATTATTCAAAAATATAATGAATGATATTTTAATAAAATTAAAGTAATAAATTTTTAGTGATTAAAATTTCAGCACATTTTTTCGATTAATATGGAATACAACTGTTGTTTTAAAGAATTTTATTCTAATTTAAACTTGATTTTTCTGTATATTAATTAAATTTAAATGAATAATGTCTAGAATTGAAATAATGAAATTTTTAATAAAAGTTTTTCAAATTTCCTAAAATTATAATAATTATTTAATTAGAAAAATTGATTTATTATTTGGTCTACATAGACACTCATTTCCTATTTATATGTTAGTTTGACCTATTTTTATTTTGAATGAATTATATTGTATTTTAATATTCTATCTAATTATATGAGTTCCCCTCCCATCAACTATAAAAGAGAACACTTAATTTATATTCTTCAAAACACAAATATCCTTATTAATTGAAAAATTTATAAAAATATTTAATATAAATGTTCTAAAAACATTATATAGTTAACTTTGTTATAGACAGAATAACCCTAGATACCTTATGTGGATATTCAATTGGGTTATTTGAATGATGAGGTCATTTCAAAAAAATGACCATTTTTTATTTCTTATTTTACCTCCAATAAATCATTTATTATAATTAAATGATAAAAATTCAGTATATTAAATATAATTGAATGTTTTTAATATTTTAAAACCACAATTATTTACAATTATTCTATCTACTCGGAATTGCAGGAATATCTTATGTTTATATATGGATTAACATCTCCACAAAGTGATATAATTAATTTTCCATCATCATTATTCATCAATTTTTATTATGATTCGTCTAGTGTTTATGTATGATACATATTTCATTGTTATACTTATTTAATGATAATATCATTATAACCTTCTAACCTTCCAATATGTTTGGAAACAATATTGTCTCTTGGGTTTACATGTGGACTAACACCTCCACATTGTGATGTTTTAAATTTTGAATTAATATATTTAATAGATTTAAATAATGATCATATTAATTATTATATTTGATTTATAGGATATTATAGATATTTTGATAAAGTTTTATAATATTAATCACTCGTTTTTTCCATCTGTTAAAAAATAAATATGGAATTCATTCGTATGTATGACATACCATCTATATGAATTTTTAGATTTATTTATCTATCTCTAATTTTATAAATGAATATAAAAAATAATATATATATATATATGTATATATTATAAATTTTAATTAATATTTATATTATAAAATTACTATTAATGTATAATGAAAAAAAACTAATCAAAAACAAAAATGAAAAATTAAGCAGGTATTCCCTAAAACAATAATTTTTATAAAAAAAATATTACAAAGAGGTGATAAATGAAATTTAAAGACAATATATTGTGAGATATAAATATCTATGGTTATGTATTATAATAATATTAAAACCATTTTTTTATTCATGATGTAATAATTCTTACAAAGGATGTCAAACTTGATGTATGTTATTATCATCAAAATTATATTCCCATCGGACCGATTGATATATTCACCATATGTTTCTTATTTTTGATTTTTATATGTCACATTAAATCCTTTTATAATTTATATAATGAAATTTACATGTAATTACATATCAATATAAAATTCTATCATTAGTGGTGAATATGATTTAGAAGTTACAAAGGCGTTAAGATTTTTATGTTATAATTTTATTGATTATAAGGATTGTTTATCATTATATTTAGTTAATTAAATTATTTTATATATCTCTAAATTAACATATTAATTATTTTATAACATTATTTTTTTAATTTTGAACACTTTTTAACAATTTTTTTCTTCGCCTTAAGTACTCAAGAGATTAAAAGTGTTTTTAAAGAAAATGAACCCTATTTCTCTCGTTTATTGAAAAAACACATTTTTACTTTTAAATATTTTTTAAAAATGAATTAAATATGTTTTTTAATTTTATTAGAATATATTTTTAAAATAATTTTTATTGTTTCTTGAATTTTTTATATACAGTTTTTAAAAGTAATATTATTACAATTTTCCAAATTTGATAATTTTTTACTTTTTAAAAAATTATGAAAGGAACTTATAATTAATATATAATGTTGTAAGAAAACATCACACCATATGAAAACAGTATTATTTGATTATTCCATTACAAATTATTATGGTTATCATCATTGAAAACTATTTTTACAAATTTTTTATTTCAGTATAGTGATATAAAACGGGAAATTATATTTTCCTCAAGAGTGTTTTAGTGATATTTTAATGTTATTTCATTTCATAAATGATAAAAAACCCATTATATAAAAAGTTTTTTAATAAGGATATGATAAAAAAGATCGTATAATTATTCATTATATATATGGTTTCTTTTTAAGAAGAAAATGTATTTATGAAATCAATTCAATTTTTATGGGATAAAATATGATTTATTATTAATAAATCCCAATAATATTCATGTGTTCTGATATAATGTATGTTTTATGATTCATCGGGACACATATGTCATATTTTTATTATTTGACTAGTGGGACCTATTTCTACAAACAATGAATTAAGTAAATATTTATAACTCATTCGGTAAATATGATATATATGTTAAATCAACTTTGAAATTTTATTAACATGTTTATGCATATAAATTTAATTCATGTCAAGAATATTCTATGTGGACCTGGTTTCATTGTCAATATGTTAATATGTGGACCCCACATTCTTGTCCATATGTTTATGTGTTGTTCTCATTTCTTGTACATAATTTTATGTGGGGGAATGATTTTATGTCATTATTATAATAAGAAAAATTATTTCTATTTACACATGATGCACAAGTTATATGCCTAAGTGTATCAAATAAATTTATGTAATATTCGAATGTTATTCTCTTAGGTGTTATGTATTTCGATTCCTTTATGATTCATATCTTATGAAATTCCATTACATCATCCTTGATAAATAATTATAAGATTTTCTTTTGCTGAAAACTATTTTCATGTGAAAAGATTATTTTCTCTTACCCTTATACCTTTTTTATGTGTAATTGATCATTAATATCTAACATTTTTACACTTATTGAGTAAATTATATCACTATTTATTAGGTTTCCTTTTACTCAGATCACGAATAAGGGTATTATGATTAATATGTCTATAAAGGGAGATACTCATTTAGAACAAAGGAAGAGATGATGTTGATCATTTAAGAACATGTTTTTCTGTGTCCGTGTTTAAAAATACAGTATATCAGTATGATCCTAGAATGTATAATTATGTTATATAATAAAAATTCAAAATAAAAGATGAATGTTCTACATGCCAAAAATTTTCATTATTATAGTTGGTATTACAGTAGGGATTAGTTAAACATTTGTAACTAGTATGGTTAACACTTCTTGAACCTTGGGGATAATTATAGGTAATGGATAATATCCTAATGACATACTGATGTCCATGGATAGCCTTGGTTAGACCTACTATTCTTTATATTTAATATAATGGTCAATGATTTTAACATTTTTGAATGATAATTCAAAATTATTTTATATATTTATTTAATTATTAAAATTTTACAATAACAAATTTGTTTTTGGTTTTATTTAATGGTTGGAATGACATGAAATAATTTAAACAACTGTTGTAGTGGAAAACAAAATTCTTTTCTTCCTGATTAACTGAATGATATAGGAACTAGAATTGAAAACCTTGTGATTATTTTGAATCTATTTTAATGGAATATTATCAGAAAAACATAAATATGATAGTTTCATATCATGTAAAATAGTGGAAAATTTAATTTGAATGAAGATCATGTAGAAATAATAATAAAGATAATAAAGACCAATTTCTTTCTTATCAAAAAATTTGGAATATTTATCTTGGAGAATATCTCATATTTATAAGAATATGCATTGTATGTGGAAACAAAGTATGTTGAGCAGTAAATTTCTATATAATTCAATATCACATAAGTGGGGAACCTATGAATTTTTGAAATAAATGTCATATTCTAATATATAACTCCCTGTTCATGGAATAAATGATGGTGAATATATATTTTAAGTGAAACGATAGATGTTTATATATATTTTTATTAAATAATTATAACAATGTTTTTGTGGATATATTAATGATGAATCACCTATAAATTGTTTCACATTAGTTTTCATTAATATTTTTAATAATATTTTGAATGGAAAAAATAAATAGGGAAAGTTATTATAGTTAATTGGAATAAAGAGATAACTAAAATTGATTGGATGGTATAGACGACCTTTGAATAGGTTAGTGATTTTTTGATAAATTTATTTATGTAATCACTGATAATTTTTATTATATTGTATTATATATAGAAAAAATATTATTTTATCATGACAAAAATCATTTTCTATTGATGTGAGTATTACATAAGATTTATGGATATTATCATGGATTTATAATATATTTTATCATATGTTCAATGAAATAGACCCCCTTTTGAGGTTTTATATGTTGTGATTTTGTGTTTATTCAAATGATTTATCAGGTTTTAGAAAAAATAATGTATTTTAGTTTAAATTACCCTTTGTTTTTAATTTGATATCTGTTTTTGTTAGCGATGGTCTATTGGATTGTTGATATAATAATCCTGATGGTTTAAAATTTATTCATTTAAAAGGAAATGTTTTAGAATATATTAATTGTAATGTTAAAGATTACCATTCTGGTTAATATATGAATTTTATTCATGATATTTTCATGAATTTAACTACAATCTAAAATTTTATATTGTTTTATCATAGTGATTTATTATATTTATTGAATTTTTATAGGAATGAGATAGAATTACGTGACTATAAACATTATATAACATTTATTGATATGTAAAATATTCATTAACTTATATTTGAAGATATTTTAATACATAAATTTTTAGATAATTATTTCATAAGTAATAAAAAACAAAACCATATAATATAATGTGTAAATATTCAATTAATATAAAATTTTATAAATATTTTAAAAATATTAAAATAAAACCCAATTTCCTTTATAAATAAATTTATTCCTTTCAAATTGAATTTCTCCTCTCACATACCCAACTATAAACCCTATAAAAACACATTAAAATTTAGTGATGAGCACAAAAAAATAGTAAGGCACATAAAAAAATTTAGTACTATTGTGAAAACAATAATAACACATGTAATTTTTTTTCTAAAATCATACCTTTTACCTAAAAATTCTATAAAAATTACATTGAAAATATATTCATTATACATTTAAAATAAAAATATTGACTTGATAATTCCTTATAAATAATATAAATTAATGTCGGTTCCCTTTTACATTATCCTTTAGAACCCTTATAGAACCATTATAAATTGGAAATACCATATGGTTAAATTCATATATAATTATCCAAAAAAACAAAATCATTTCCCAATATGTTGTACAACTATCTGGGATCACTCATAATATAAGTTATATGGGTCCATCCAAATAATTATAATAGGGATCAATCATTCATAAAAATCTTCCAAGGACTATATCAGGTATAAATAATTTTAATTAGAAACCTATTAATCACAAAACGATTATAAAACCCATTTTAAACTGATTTTCAAAATTGTTTTGAAGTTAAATAATTCACATTAATTTTAAAATAAAATTTTAAAATAATAAATTTCCCATAAAATGGGGATGATGGATTTTATTTTATGAATATAAATGGAATATTTTAAAGTATGGAAAATATAATATAATGGTTTTGGAGACAAGATAATTTGTTGTGAATATATACAGTATAAAAAAACATTATTTTGTCTGTTATAAGAAAATTCAAACAATACAAACAATGATATCTTTTTTTAAAATACATTGAATGATAGAAAAGTAAATTTACATTTTAGAACTATCATTTATATATAATAATATTTTTAAATTTACTTTAAAAATTTGAACATGGGTTAAAATGATTTTTAGAATAAAAATATTATAAATTATTTTTTATATTTTCATACAACAATGGAAATATTTGAATCAAAATCTCCACAAAAGAATAAAATTTATCAAAAAAAATTAAATTTTAGTATAATAGATATATTCATGATATATCATTTCAATGGTTTTTTATAAATACATCATATATAACTATTGGTGCATGAGATCAAAAGATGCATCAATGAATGGTAATTGAGATAATATCTTTTTCCTTGAGATTAAATCTTCTGGTAAATTCAAATCATCCTATATAAAAAACAAATTTTAAATAGATAGTTTTTTAACAATTATTTTTGTATCACCCCAAGCATCAATGATATGTTTCTCTTTGAATAATGCAATTGTTTTCATTATACACCACTTTGAGTTCTAACACACCACGACCAATCAAACTAGCTGTTATGAATAGTAATACCCGCTTTTTTAAATTTTATATAATTTATTTTTAAAAATGGTCTTCATTTATGAATTCGGAATATCTAAATTACCTTCAGGTGAATTTTTGGTATTTTTATGAAAACCTTCAATTTTTTATAAATAGTGAAAAACATTGCGTTGTTGTTTAAAACAATGTTTTTATTTAAATAATTATTTATTTTATTTAAATTTATTTTAATTTAAAATAGATAAATAATACCCATATTAGTACAATTTAATTCAGTGGAGTCATTTTGTAATAAGTTTAGATATATAAAATTTTATTGAACTTTTTACTGTCTTTTACCCACCTTCTAGACGAACCTGAAAATTTTAATAAAATATAATTTTACCACTTCTATGAATAAAATTTTCAAAATCCACGAGAAACTGTTGATATGAGTATATAAAAATTGGTTCAATGAGACGAAAATTATTATTGGTGAATAGTATCTTTTCAAATTTATTTAACACAGTTAAAATTAAATAAGTTAATTAAAGGTAAAAATGATATTATAATTTCCCTAACACATGTACTAATTATATTGGATAAATTTATTTCGACCTAAATAATCCATAGGCATTCAATATGAACCTTTTGACCCACTTGGATTTGATTAGGACATTTATTATTTTTATTTAATTTAAAGAATATTTAAATGTGTTAATTCAAATTTTGATAACTAAAATATTCTTAATATAGGGTTATAAATAATTTAAAATATACTATATATATTCATTGAAAAACTAAAATGATTTACTTCATAATGGTATTTTATATATTATTTATAGAGATTAAATAATACAATTTATTTATGACACAATGTTGATGCAGTAATTACATTATTAATGTGTGATTTAAATAATTGATATTATAAATATAAAAATAAATATAAATTGATGATTTTTATGATTTCCAGGAATTTCGAGATTAATATGAAATGATAGGTTTGATTCAATGAATTTTTTTCAATGTAATCCAGATTTTATGACTTCATAAATAAAATACCAAATATTGTCAAAATTGACAAAAATGAGTCTTTTAAAAAAAATATTATTAATTGGTATAATATTCATAAAAATATAAGGTTCAACCAAAGATCATATATAATTATATATATATCATTAATGAACCACTTTATATTCTCTTTTTATTTTATAGTTATATTATTAACCATGTTATATATAAATTCAATGACACATGGTAAATATCAATCTATTTAACTAAGAGTTAAATTGAAAAGATAAGGTTAATATGGTTACCTAAACCTATATAAAACCTATTGGATGAGATTTTTTCAACCAATCACCACCTTGCCCTCACAATAATTCCTTTTTTATCCATTATAAATGAAAAATTATTCTATTATAAAATGATATTTCATGCTTTCCATAAAATGACCCTCACCACTCTTATAAAATGGAACTTCTTCCACATCATATTTCTTTGTTATTACCATACCAAAATAATAAATCCAGTACCATATTGATAATGTGATGTTATTATAAATATGGTATGACCATATTCATTATTCCATCCATCCAATGAATGACAATGTCACCATATTTGTGTACGTACGTCTTACCATCTCCACGTCGTGGTGTAGTTGTTATTCAACACTGCATCAATTGGATGGGTATAATAATGATGTATAATTTAGGTAAATAATAAATATAACATGGTAATGAATCTTTATATATTATATAACATTCAATTATATACTATTTAACCTTCAATTAAATGATATTTCCGCATGTGCGTACGTATGGATTACCATCTCGATGATTGCGATGAGATTCATTCCCGCTCATAACCATTCAAGATTAATTTTAATTTAAGGTTAAAAATAATGTTTAAGAACATATTATCATTCCTGATATGAATTTAATATATAACTCCCGACCCTAGTTACCTAGTGTCGGTGCATTATTATATAACATTGGCATAAGAAAATGAATCATGTATCGAAAGACAGATCAGTTTAGTATCTTTGGAAGTACTAGATATATACATATGTTTTACATTACATCATGAAAAAAAAGAAAAAACAACTTTGTGTCCCCTTTGAACACACCCATATCATTTCCCTAACCCGAAAAGTTATTTATAATATACTTCTTCAAATCCTGGGAAAAGGAAAACATAAGAAATTGGTGAGCTCAGATGCTCAGTAAGGATACAAATGTAGAGGAAACTATCATATATAAGAATAATAAATTATGGTAATTTATAAAATTAAAAACACAATACTTTTCAAATTATGCTTTAGTATAATATAAAAAAATACTAATCAAATAAGGACATTTACTTATTTACATGGATATTCTACTAGTCGAATAATTACATGCAATCTCATTATCCAATTTCATAATGATGGAATTCATAATGATTAAAATCATAACCACATAGTCAAGGCCTCTTTCCAATACTACAACTACGATTTCATCAAGGCCTTGGTCCAAGCTAGTAGTCTGTCTCATTATACCAACTAATGAATTGAGGATATATAGAGGGATCAACCTGTCACATACTACATCCAATAAATTTCTCATAGGAAATAGTTGAAACATTATATAAATATAACTATTAAAACTATCATATGAAATGTCTATACTTTAACCACAAACCATGAATGGCAAAAAAATAACACTTCCAATGTCAAATCAAACTCATTCAATACAATATAAATGTTTTAATTATAATAAATAAACAAATATAAATAATGAAATACAATTATGTATAATGATAAAGATGAAAATATTTAGTAAAACTATTTGAGATAAATGTCCACATTTTCCAGAAAACATTTTAATATCCCAATATTTATCAAAGAAGTCATTTATAAGAGATTTTTGTATCAAACTATCCCATACCGTGTTGAAAATTCTTATTAGAATTTTAATTTCAAATTATTTATGTCCATGTAAATATATACATAAAACCATTTTTAAAACACGGAGATTAATTATAATGATTTTTAAAAATAAATAATTAAGACATTTAATATGATATTTTATATAAAAAGATCATAACAAAATGAGGGATACCTTAATAAAAGTAATCAAGGAATAAAAATAATCAAAACATTATAATATCATGAGAACAAATGGATCCAAGATATAATATGTCAAAGGATTGTATATACACCATATAAAAGTGAATTGGTGCATAACGACAAAGTGATCTCAGAGGAATGTAAATTGAGACGAAATCTATTATAAAGACTATATCCGTAGATTAAGGAAAAAAGAATGAAATAATTATTTATTACAAAAATAAATACACTAAATATAATTTGATATTCAGTGTAAATAAATCAGTGTACATTCACATATATTCTAGAGAAAACAATACATATTTCATTGATGTTTAACTCAATGAATGGAAATTGAGTTAAGATTACCCTTAACAAGTTTATATCATTGGCATGAAAATTTATAAATAGTGTGATTATGTGTATCAAATTTATATCCACCCAAAAGAAAGTGTGAATTACTAAATAAATAATAAAAATTTATTCCACACATAATCTAGGAATAAAATAATCAATGAAGAATGTGTAAAGCACAATGAGTGGAAATTGAAATTTGAACCTCCCATACCGATTTGGTAATACACAAAACATTCACCCCATGAAAGAAGTATCATTCAATGATGATGTAAATAAAATTAAATTAAGGTATATTACACTAATAATACAATCATGGGAGGTACATACACAACAAAAAATGAAATTGTGTCCAATATAGCACAAATCTCACGAGAAAAAAAAGTGAGATGAAAACCCCTTACCATGTACATTTCCAAGGTAGAGGGTATGTTGGCCTCCTGTATAACTGTTAAAACATTGTTATACAATTATTCAAGAACCATATACATAAATATGATATCATATATGTTCTTCTAATATTGTTTTGTAAATAAACATTTAATAGTATCATTATTTCTGGTGTTAACTAATCCATTTTCTTTTATATGTTTAGTTACATAAGCCATTGTAGTTATGGATAGGATGTTATTCTTTCACATCCAGAAATATATTAAGTTCTTAGAATAAAAAATTATCATCAAAAAAAAATTATTCTTCAATGGATACGATGGGGAATTAATCTAATCATTTTCATGGAGATAGTAATCTGTTCATATGCACGACCGACAATATCACTCAATTGAAGGTGAAATCGTATACAATTGAAGGTTATATCTTAAATAAATAATCATTAACATGTTATATTTATTTTTTAATATCAATTATTCATCATTATTATACACGTCCAAATAATGTAGTGTTGAATCACAACTACATCACAACATTGAGACGGTAAACCGTACGTACGAACGTATGGTGACTATGTCATTCATAGGATTGATAGATTAATGAATATGTTAGTACAATTTTTTTAATAACATCAAAATATTTAGAATTTAATGTATTTATTATTTTTGTATGGAAATAAAAAATAAATATGTAGTGGATGAACATGATAACATTGAAATATGTGATTAAATTATTATCTCTTCTTCGGGTGCTTCCTTTTGATTTGATCAAAATAGATAGTTAGGTTAGATTATGATCAATTTAATGCCTCGAGAATGAATTTAGAGTAGTTGGGAGGATATTTGGGAGGGTTTTGGCCAATAAAAATAATTTTGGGGGTGTGATTCTGAGTGAAGAGAATGTTACCTTTTATAAGAGTGGTGGAACTAACTTTAGGAAATTCCTGAAATATCATTTTATAATAATAAAATATTTTGTTTTTAATTACTCCAAAAAGATTTATTTCAAGTATAATGTTGGTATGGTTCGAAAAACTCTCAACAAATAGGTTTTAAACCGGTTTATGTCACCGTATTTAGAATATCATTTTGATTTAACTCTTAGTTTAATTGTTTGACATTTTCCAAGTCTTCTTTTTTTTTATATTATTTGGTTAATAAACATACTATTAAACTAAAATCGACAATAAAATTGTTCATTAATGATATATCTGTCATTATATAATTCAGTTAAAAAAACCTTATATTTTTTAAAATATTATATCAATTCATAATATAATATTTGTTTTAAAAAGTCATTTATGTCAATTTTGAAACTATTTCATATTTGTTTTTTTGAAAGTCATAACATCATTAGTACATCCAAAAAAATCATTTAATCAACCATAACATGTCATATAAATCATTAAAATTCGTGTAATTCAAAAAAAGTATCAATTAATATTTATTTCCATATTTATAATATAAATAATTTCAATCATTCATTAATATGGTAATTAATGAATAATCATTATGTCATAAATAAATTTAATTATTTAATGTCTAAAAATTATAAATAAAATAAACTTAGGTTGGAAATATTTTTAGCTTTCCAATTAATATTTATAGTCGAATTTATCATATTCATAACCCTATTTAAAAAATGGTTTAATAATGAGAAATTGAATTTAACTCTTTTAAATATTCTTGAAATTAAATAAAAAAATGTTCTAATCTATTCTAAGTAGGTAAAAAGAATCATATTTTACTCCAAAGGTTTCTTTTGTTCTATGTAAACTTATCCAATATAATTGGGACATGTGTTAGGGTAATTATACTATCATTTGTACATTTCATTACAAAATTTAATTATACTCGTGGTAAATAAAAGTAAACAGTTACTATTCAAAAAAAATTATTTTTATCTTATTGAACCAAAATTTACATACTGATTCTAACTGTTTCTGTCAGATTTTTGAAATTCAATTCATAAATGATGTAAAACTTTGTTTTATAAAAATTTGCAAATGCGATTGAAGGTTGGTAAAGAACGGTAAAAAGTTCTATAAAATATTATAAATCTAAACATATTATAAAATGACTCTAATGAATTACATTGAACATATATGGGTATTATGTGCCTATTTTCACTGAAAAAAAATTAAAATAAAATACTTTTTTACTTAAATAAAAACATGGTTTTAACAAATAACAAAGTTCTTTTAACTATTCGTTAAAAATTGAATGCTTTCAGAAAAATAAAAATATTTACTCTAAGATAATTTTGATATTATGAATCAAAAAATGAAGTCCATTTTGAAAAATAAAATTAATAAAATTTCAAAATGTGGGTATTACTATTCATAATAGCTAGTTTTATTGGTTGTGGTTTGTATGAACTTGATGTGGCATACAACGCAAAATATTTCATTATTTAAAGAGAAACGTAATGTGGAAGCATGGGGTGTTATGTTCTTCCACTGTTAAATAAACTGTTTCCTCACAATTTATGATCAGTATTGATAAAATGGGTTTTGAAAATTCAAAAAATCATAGTTGAAATACCACATCAAAAATGGATTAATGATGGCTCTATTTTAAAATAAATAAAGGTATGTATGAAGGTTAACAAAAATAACACATTCTAAGGTTAAATGTATGAAAACATGGATATATAAGAGAAATTAATCATCATGTTCTCGTGGCTAATGATCAAAAATATTATTAGGAGAATTTTAATGACACTAAATCCATAAACATTTGATGGGATGAATGTTATTTGATTACCCTATAGGAAAATTAAACAAGAAACGTTTTTTTAATTTCCTTTAAATAATGTTGAGGATTTTTTTTTGATATTGACTAAGAGCATAAAGAGATTAAATTACATGACATTATCGTTTGATACATTAATAAATATCCACTACAAAATTATCTTTTCTATAAATGATGAGTATTCAAGATGACGTACTTACACCTGAAGCTTTATAATTAACTTATTTAGAATCACATAATCCACAAAGGATTAACAATATATTTCCCTTGTTTTAGACATTAACCAATACCAAAATGGTTGGAACAATATAAGATGATCCCCAAGAAGAATAATACTTTATAGAAACAAATATTACTCTTAAACTCAAAAATTTAAACAATGAATACCCAAAGTTCAACAAATACCATTCAATAAACAATTTTCCTAAAAATTCTTCAAAAAATCCAAAATATATTTGAAACCCAAAATTCAGAAGGATTTGATCAAATAGTATTCCAAGATAAATATTAACATTTATTTCCAAATAACATCGACTACTATTAATGTCACATACATAAAATAAATTAACCAAATTACATATTCTCTATGATAGGTTAATCATTTCCATAAATAACCCAAATCACTATATGTCCACAATAAAAACATAGATTCATCCAAGAAAAATCCATCATTTCTCCTCAAATTGAAACCCATTTTACACTATTTTTCTTAGATATATGGTGTTACCAAAAGAGTGAAGTCTTCTAAAAAAACATATATCACTTAATCTCAAAATCATTTTCCTATAATAAAAATATCCATTTTTCACTTTATGGTTACAACTACAAGAGAAAAGTCATCCAAAGTAATCCAATAAACAAAGATCATTAATACCTTTTAACATTTCACCATCCATTTATTTCCACAACGTTTCTTCCATGAAGTAGAGGTTATCCTATATAATATGGAATTTACTCAGGTAATGCCAAGGTCCCCTACATATATGGAAAATGACTGTAATTGGATTCATAGGATCATATTTATTTTATTCCATATTACTCTTTATTTTTCCTTGGAAAATCATAACATTATGTCCTTATTTCCCACAAATAATGTATTTCATTATTCCATTGATACAGGTTCCTAGGTTTCTCCTTCCACATTTCATGCATGATGGAAATTGAGATTCCTTTTCTTTGTGGTCTCTACTACAGGATATCTTCTTCATTATTGAGATCAAGAGATGGTTAATGTATAGGTTATAGATCATATTTTTTTGGAAAAATGATTTTGCATGAAAAAGATATATATTACTCTTATCAACATTACATTTTGATTCTCATTTCAACCATCGTTCCAAACTGTTATATCATGTTTAGTGTCACTAAGAATTCCTTGGAATCCAGCCAATGACTAAAACCAAAAATAATAGAGGGTTTCATAAAATCATATATAGAATATCATGACAAAACTTTTTCAATCTAAAACACCTTGTGATTAACCAAGGATAGTTATTCCCAACTTATATTAAAATCATTCGAATTAGTTTGCAAAGAAAATATGAATTAGCTTAAGAATATTCCTTGATAGTGTTGTAACCAAGAGTACAACAAGGTATGTTGTCATCTACCAGGATACCCCATGTAAAGCTAGACACTCCTTGTCAGAATTTTCACATCTATGTACAATTGTTCCATAACTGCCTCTACCTTCTCGTATCCAAATAGGGATATATTTTTTTGGAAAACTCACTAAATATCTACATTACAAATATCCTAGGAATTTTTTCTATACTAATACTCTATGTTTATCTTAGGGAAATGTTCTCTAATCACAGTTTTTCTAAATCTAGTTTCCATGGTTTATACTAAACATCATATTATACAGACTAAAATTACCTGACCCCAGTTACCCATAGTTGGTGCATTATTACATAACATTGTAATGATATAAGGAATCATTGTCTCGAATGACTATTTTGTTTAGTATCCTTGAATGTACTAAATACATAGATAAATTTTACATTACATCATGAAATATTGAAAACCAAAATTGCATCCCCTTTGAACACACTCATATCCTTAGCCTATCCCTATAGGTTATTCATAATATTCTTCTTCACATCCAAGCAAAAAAGAAAACATAAGATAAGTGTGATCTCAGATTCTCAGTAAGGATATAAATGATGCGGGAACTATCATAAATAAGCATAAACATTGAAGGCAATATATATGAATAAAAAAAAGCCTTTTAAACATAGGATTTAGTATAATATGGAAAATATAAATCAAATAATTATATTTACTTATTCAAATGGATATTATATTAGTCGAATAATCACATTCAATCTCATTACCAAATCTCATATCGATGGAATGCATAATGTCAGACATCATAACCACATAGTCATGGCCTTATGCAATGACTACAAATAATATTTCTTCAAGGCCTTGTGACAAGACACTAGTTTGTCTCATGATTCCTACCAATGCATCGAGGATCTATAGCAGGCTCCACCCATCACTTACTATGTCCAATTAATTTGACATATAAAATGGATGAAACATAATCTAAACATTCATATTAAAACTAGCATATGAAATTTCAATACATTAACAACAATCAATGAATGTCATAAAAATAACACACCCATAGTCAAATTGAACTCATTCAATACAATATGGAATCTATTATTATAATAAATCAACCACAATATAGAATAAAATACAATAAATGTTATTTAAATAGATTAAACTAGTCACTAAAACTATTTTAGAGAAATATACCAATTTTTTTAGAACATTTTAAAGTCGCACTATTTATCAAAGAATTCGTTAAAAAGATAGTTTTGAATAATAGTGTCCCATTACACTTTGAAACATTTGATAGGAAATTTAATTTCAAACCAATAATTCCCATATAAATATATACATATAACCATTTTTAAAACAGGTACATTAATGAGAATAACTTAGAAAAATAAATCAATAAGATAATTAAAATGATATTTTAGTTAAATTGTTCTTAACTAACTGAGAGATGCTTGAATATATTTAGTTGAGGAATAAAATTAATATAAAAATTATAATATCATGAGAGTGATGTGATTCATTATATAATATATCAAAGTACAGTATATACACCATATAAAAGTGAATTGGTGCATAACGACAAAGAGGTCTTAATGGAATGTAAATTAAGACGAAATACATTATAAAGACCATATCCGTAGATTAAGGATAAATCAATGAAATAATTATTTGTGAAAAATATAATAGACTCAAAATATAATTGGATATTCAGTGTAAATAAATCAGAGGGCATTCACACATATTCTTGTAAAAACAATTCAAATGACTTGGATGTTTAATTCAATGTATGGAAATTGAGTTAAGATTACCCATAACAAGTTCATATCAATGGCATGAGAATTTAGCAATTGAATTATTTAGTGTATCAAAAGTATATCCACACAAAGGGGAGTAGAATTAATACCAAAATTATAAATAACGATTTCACACATAGTCTTGGATTAAAATAATCAATGAGGTATGTGTAAATCCCAATGAGTAGAAATTGAAGTTTGAAATTCCTTTACCCATTTGGTGGCATAAAAAACATACACCCCATGAAAAAATGATCATACAATGAATATGTAAATACCAAAAAATTAATGTATTTTACACCTAGAATATATTCATGGTCAATACCTACTCCAAACAAAAGTAAATAGTGTCCAATATAGCATGAATCTCACGGGAATAAAAAGTGAGATGAAAACCACTTTCCATGTACTTGTCCTTGGTTGATGGTATGTTAAATTCTAGTATAATCGTTAAATAATTGTTAATAATTTATAAAGAACCATATACATAAATATTTTATTATATTTGATATTCTAATATTGTTTTTTAATAAAATGTCAATAGTGTCATTTTCTTCGGGTGTTAACTGATTCACATTCAATTATATGTTTTGTTACATAAGCCATGTTTTTTATGGATCGAATTTGGTCGGTTCATATACATAATTATATTATGTTCATATACATAATTTTAAATCATACAATGAAAATTATTCTTGAATGGTTATGATGGAGAATGAATCTCATCGGTTTCATGGAGACGGTAATCCGTACGTACGCACGAGCGACAATATCATTTAATTGATGGTGAAATCATATATAATTGGGTGTTATATCATATATACAGGATCATTAAAATGTTATATTTATTTTTATACATAAATTATACATCATTATTATACCCGTCCAAATAATTAAGTGTTGAATAACAACTTCACCACGGCGTGGAGACGGTTAGCCGTACGTACCCATGTATGGTGACATTGTCATTCATAGTATGGACATACTAATGAATATGTATATATGATTTTTATAATAGCATTAAAATATTTATATGATACATGAGTTATTATTTTTCTATGGAAACAACAATGAAAGAGGAAGTGTAAGAAGAATATAACTTTAAAATAGTTGATGAAATTATTACCTCTTCTTCAGGTCCTTTCTTTTGATTTTATCAAAAGGGATCCTTGATTTAGATTCTGACCAATGGAATGCCTCTATGATGAAGTGAGGGTTGTTGGTATGATATTTGGGAAGGTATTGGCTTATCCAAATTTCATAGGATGTGTGATATTCAATGTGGGGGAAGTTCCCTTTTATAAGATAGGTGAGGGTCACATTAAGAAAAGTTTGAAATGTTATTTTATAATAAAATCATTATCAATTTATAATGGATCCAAAAGGATTTATTTTTAGGATAAGGTGGGATGTGTCGAAAAAGTCTCCAACAATAAGATTTAGATATTTTTAGGTCACTATATTAACCTTGTATTTTCAATTAATATCATAGTTAAATAGTTTGACATTTACCATGTCTCCTTGTATTTTTATATTATATTGTTAATAAACATTCTATAAGATTACAAGAGAACATCAAGTGGTTCATGGATGATATATATGTCATTATATAAGTACTTTTTCCAAACCATATCTTTTTAGTAATATTATAAAAATAATTAATATAATATTTGTTATAAAAACTCATTTATGTCATTTTTTATAGTATTTTGTATTTGTTTTTTTTGAAATTCATAACAAACTAATTACTTCAAAAAAATTCACTGAATCAAACCTAACATGTCATATTAATTTATAAAAATCAATTAATTATTAAAAAGTATCAATTATCAATTATTTTGATATTTATAATATCAATTCTTTATCCATTCATTAATAAGGTAATTATTGGTTCATCATTATGTCATAAATAAATTTAATTATATAACGTCTAAAATTTATAAATAAAATACCATTTGCTAAGAAATATTTTTATCTTTAAAATTAAAACTTATAATCGAATTTATCTTATTCATAACCCTATATTTTAAATGTTTTAGTAATGAAAAATTAAATTTAACAGTTTTAATTTTTCTTTAAATTAAATAATAATAAATGTCCTAATATAATTCATGTGGGTCACATGATTAATATTTTACTCGTAAGGTTGATTTTGGTGGAAATAAACATATCCAATAGAGTTAGGACATGTGTTATGTTAATTATAATATAATTTTCACCATTAATTACCCAATTTAATTTTAATTGTGGTATATAAAAGTAAAAATTTATTATTCCCCAAAAAATATTTTCATCTTATTGAACCACATTTTACATACTGATATCAACCTTGTCTCTAGGATTTTAGAAATTAAATTCACATAAGTTGTAAAATTATGTTTTATTCAAATTTGTTGGTTTGTCAAGAAGGTGGGTAAAAGAAGGTAAAAAGATCAATAAAATTTTATATATCTAAACATATTATAATATGACTCAAAAGAATTAAATTAAACTTATATTGGTATTATATATTTAATTTTACTTAAAATAAATTTAAATGAAATAAATAATTATTGAAATAAAAACTCTGTTTTAAACAATAACATAGTGTTTTCAATATTCATAAAAAATTGGATGTTTTTAGAAAAAAACAAAAAATTCACCCTGAGCTAATTATGATATTAAGAATCCAAAAAGGAATTCCATTTTGAATAATAAAATTTAAACATTTTCAAAAAGTGGGTATTACTATTCATAATGGCATGTTTGATTTGTTATGGTGTGTTTGAACTTGAATTGGCGTACCACAAATGCTATTGCATTATTCAAAGAGAAACATACCATGGAAGCTTAGGGTGTTACAAAATAAATCCTATCCATAATAAAAATTACTTATGTAACAAAACATATACTGGAAAATGAATCATTTAACACCCAAAATAAGGATGCTACTGAAATATTATTAAAAATGAAATATTAGAAGATCAGATATGATATCATATTTATGTATATACATCATGTATAATTTAATAACAATTTTTTAACTATTATACATGTGGTTAACATACCATAAACTATGGAAAAGTACAAGGTATGGGTTAATTTCAAAAGCACATTATTATCTGATGTGGTTTTTACTTAAGTATCTAATGGGACTTCTTTATCATCCACGTTTGTGTTTCTTAAAAATGTATTCCAATTTTTTTTTATATTTCATATAATATGGGTTAATGTAATTTATATACATTTTTTACATTTTATAAATATTTTAATAGAATTTTTAAATCGTTTTCCAAACAAGTTACTTTATGACATTTTAAAAAATTAAGGAAAGAATGTTTCTAAACAATACAGCGGGTGTAGCTATTTTCTTCCATTATAACACCTTCTAAACATCCCTTACATGTTTATAAAAATATTTACAAAATAAATTTTTTCTTTTATAATTACATGACATTTAAATGATTTAGAATAAAAATCGATATTTCTCTCAAATAATATTGATTCCATCTATGTCAATATACATTAATGAATTTTATATACTATTTTTAAGTAGATTTTTTATGATACACATATTTCATATTGTATTTATGGATTTGGGATATGTTTGACTATGGATGTAATATTTTTATACCATTTATAGATTATGGTTAATATATTAACATTTCATATGCTATTTTTCATACAAATGTTTATGTTATGTTTCAAAAATTTCATATGAGGAGTGTATTGTACTAAGTAAGTGACAGGTGGATCCCGCTATAGCTCCCCAATGCATCGGTAGTTCTCATGAGAAACAATAGTGTCTTGGTATAAGGCATTGATAAAATCTTTATTTCTAGTCTTTGGATGAGGGAATGACTATTTGGTTATGATTTTCTTCATTATGCATTCTATAATTATGAAATTGGATATTGATATTTCATTTAATTGTTCGATTAGTTGAATATCCATGTGAATAAGTAAATGGAATTATTTGATTTATATTTTCCATATTATACTGAAGTTTATTTTTAAAAGCCTTTTGTTTTAGTCGTTTACATTTCCTTAAATGTTTATGCTCATTTATGATAGGTTGTTCTATATTTTTATCCTTACTAAGCATCTGAGATCACCCCTATCTATGTTTTATTTTTCCTAGGATGTGAAGAAGTATTTTATGGTAGTCTTGGAGGATTATGATAAAATATATGAGTGAGTTATAAGAGGACACAATGTTCTTGATTTTCATTTCATAATGCAATGTAAAACTGATGTATGTATCTAGTATTTCTAATGCTACTAAATTGATTGGTCTTTCATGATTTGATCACTTATGATCATGCCAATATTATGTAATAATGCACCGACTCTATGTAATTAGATTTGGGGTGTTAAAGATGGTATTAGAGAATTTTTTGTACAATCCATGAAAACAATATTTAGATAAACTCTGATTAGACCACATTACTATAAGATAGACATTGGGGATTAGTATTTATGGACATCCTATAATTTTGGAAATATTGAGATTTTTTGTATTTTCCAAACAATACATCCTTGTCTGGATATGAGAAAGAGGAGGTGGATCTGGAAAAGATGTTCCTAGGAGTGAAAATTCTAACAATAAGTTTCTGGCAGGAAACGACTAATCCTAGTACACGACAACTATAATTATAAACACTTGGTTACGACACTCTTAAGGGATATTCTTAGGATAATTGATATTTTCATTAGAAATTGATTTGAGATATTTTAATATAATATGTGAATAAATTACCTTGGTTTATCATAATGTGTTTTAGATTGAAAATATGGTTTCAAGAAAATATCTAAATTATTTTATGATTATTTTTACTCACACTATGCTTTCTGGTTTTAGTCAATGGCTAGATTCAATGATGTCATAGTAACATTGAACATGATGTACAAGATGTAAATGGTGGTGGAAATAAGCCAAGAATAATAAGGTTTATAGGCGTAAAAGATATCGTTCTCATCCCAAATCTGTTCTCCAAAAATATGATTAGAAAAATATACATTAACCAACTCCACAAACTAAACCATGCATAGAAAGTTATAGAATGATAATATCACTATTAGTGGAGACCATAGAGAAAAGAAATCTCAATTTCCATCATGATATAACTGTGGAAGAGAAAACCAAGAATGTGTCTCAATAAAACAAATAAATCATTTATGAGTGGGAAATCAGGATATACAACAATTAATTTCCAAGGAAAAAGTACGAGTACTATGGAAAAAAATAAATATTATCATAAGAATCCATTTAATGTAATTTTCCATAAATGTACGGGACCTGGGAATTACCGGAGTAAATTATCTATTATATAGGACAACCTCTTAGTCAAGGAAGAACCTATGTGGAAATGAATGGATGGAGAACTGTTTAAAAGAAATAATGATTTTTTTTTTGTGGGCTTACTTTGAAGTACTTTTCTCTTGTATGTGTAAACCTATATTTTTTATGTAATAATTCTATTTGAGGAAGAAGTATCGTTTCATTTGTCGATATAGTAATAAAGAACCATTTAGTTTTATATGATCCCTGAATTTGAGTAAATTATATATTATTACTTTTTAGGATGACAATATGAGGGATAGGGTAACATTGGTGGTTAAAATATGTTATGGTTTTCTTAAGGAATTTATCTCATTTTTTGGAATTTTATAAATTTATATAGTTTTTGAAAAAGGACAACATGTAGACCATGTGAGAACTAGTTACATCAGAAAATGCTGTAGGAATTTAACCCACAACCAAAGTGTGATTTGGATTTATCACTTACACTAGACTACGTAATGTCCCTAGTTAGTATTACTAATTCTTGATAGTTAAATGATTTAATGTGTCAAGAATATATTGAATTTGGGAACTTAGGATTTATAAAATACATATATTTAGTACTGTATAATGGTTTGGTGATTTGGAGATAAATTTTATTTTTGAAGACATTTGATCTTTTGGGAACACTACATGCCTATGGAAAATAAAATACAATGGGTTTTCATTTGATGTGTAATGAAGGTCTTTTTTTAAGAATCTATGTTTTTATTGAAGATTTATAGCGTTATCAGTTATTTATTGAAATGATTAACCTATCATAGAGAATATGTTATTTGGTTAATTAATTTTATGTATGTGACTTTAATAGTAGTCGATGTTATTTGGAAATAAATGTTAATATTTATCATGGAAGACTGTGACCAAATCCTTTTGAATTTCGGGTTTCAAACATAGTATGGATTATATTGCTGAATTTTAAAGACAATTGTTTATAGAATGGGTTTTATTGGACTTTGGGTTTTTTTATGTTTTGGAGATTAATAGTTTTATTTCTTTTTATAAAGGATTATCCTTTTTGAGGATCATATAATCACGTGTTAACCATTTTTGTAATGGTTAATGTCTAAAGATAATGTAAATATATAGTTCATCCTCTATAGATTATGTGATTCTCTATAAGTTCATTCTAGCGCTCCAGGTGTAACCAATTCTTCATGAATACTCATCATTTGGAGAAAAGATGAGCCTATTGTAGATATATATATTAATGGATGAAACTCTACTTCTAATGTAATTATATCTCCTTATGGTCTAATCCACATTCATAAATAAATTCTTCATCATTATGAAAATTAACTTATAACAGAAACATTGTCTATTTACTTTCGCTAATATGTAATAAAATACATTTCAACCCATCACATGTTTTTGGCTTTCAGATCATTTACTTTATACTAATAATTTTCTCGATCACTCTCTATCATAACATGCTGATTAGTTTTCTCTCCCTTGTCCATGTTTTCCTACATGGAACCCTAGTATGCGTTATTGTCGGTATCCTTCAGAGTTACCTGTATTTATTTTAAAATAGAGGCCTCATTAAACCATTTTTTGATGTAGGATTTCAACTATGATATTTTGAAATGTCAAACAACACGCTTTCAATACCAAGACAAAATTATGAGGATGCAATTTATTTAAGGAGGCGAGAATGTAACAAAAAATCTTCCATGGTATGTTTCTCTCTAAATTATGCAATAGCTTGCATTGTACACCACTTTGAGTTCTAACACACCACCACCAATAAAACTACCCATTATGAATATTAATAACAACTTGTAGAAATTTTGTAAATTTTATTTTTCAACGTGGACCAAATTATTGTTGTCAGAATATAAAATCTATCTTTCTGTGACTTTTTGGTATTTTTTGGAAAAAATTTAGTATTGGATGAATAGTGAAAAATATTGTGTTATTGTTTAAAATCAAGATTTTATTTAAATAATTATTTATTTTTTATAAATTTATTTTAAGGATAAATATGTACATAATACCCATAGAAATTCAATGTAATCCATTGGAGATATTTTACAATAAGTTTAGATATATAAAACTATATTGAACTTTTTACCATCTTTTAACCACCTTATAGGTACATTAAATAATTTGAAAAAACATAATTTTACCACATCTGTGAATTGAACATCAAAAATCTGAGAGACACGGTAAAAATCAATAAATAAATGTTGTTCAATAAGATTTTTTTTTTGTGAATAGTGACTTTTCACTTTTATTTACAACGGCTAAAAGTATGTTGGGTAATTAAGGGTAAAAATGATATTATAATGACCCTAACACATGTCATAATTCTATTAGATTAGTGTATTTCAACCAAAGTAAACCATATAAACAAAATATGATTCTTTTAACCCACTTGGATAAGATTAGGTAATTTATTATTATTTAATTTAAAGAAGAGTAAAAAGTGGTAAATTCAAATTTTCAGAAGTAAAACATTTTTAATAACGATTTATACATATGATAAATTCGAATTTAAATATTCCCTTTAAAGATAAAAATATTTCATAAATAATTATATTTTATTTATAAATTTGATTCATTAAATAATAAAATTTATTTATGACACAATAATGATGTAGTAATTACCTTATTAACGAATGATTAAAATAATTAATATTATAAATATAAAAATAAACATCAATTTATAATTTTTATGCATTAGACTAATTTTATTGATTAATATGACATGTTAGTGTTTATTAAATATATGTTTTTCTAAGTAATAATATTTTTCTGGCTTTCAAAAAAAACATAATAGTTTTAGAATTGACATAAATGAGTTTTTAAAACAAATATTATATTATTAATATTTATAATATTGCTAAAAATATATGTTTTGGCCAAATGAATTATATGATGATTTATATATCATTAATTTACCAGTACATGTTCTCTTGTAATTTTATTGTATGTTTATTAACCATATAATATAAAAATACACAGAGACATGGTAACTGTAAAACTATTTAACTAACAGTTAAATCAAAATGATAAGGTTAATGTGGTGACATAAACCTATATAAAACCAATTGTTTTACATTTATTCGACTGATACCCACCATAGAATGTTAATAAATTTTTTTTGAGCAATAAAAATACGAAAATGAATTTATTATAAAATAATATTTCAAGATTTTCTTAAAGTGACCCTCATTCTATTTTAAAAAGGAACTTCCTCTTCTCTCAAAATCACACCTCGAAATCCATTTGGATATTACAAAACCCTCCCAAATATCCACCCAAGTACCCTAAATTCATTCTAGAGTCCTTCCTCTGATCAAAATCCAACCTATGGGGATCTTTTTTTCAAAACAAAAGGAAGCACCCAAAGAAGAGATTATTGTATATCGATCTCTTTCAAGTTATTTTCTTTTTCAACTTCCTATTTATATGCTATTACAATACCAAAATAGTAACTTGAGTACCATATTCATACAGTGATGTTATTATAATTATGATACGACCATATTCATTATTCTACCCATCATATGAATGACAAAGTCACCATACGTGCGTACATATGGCTTACCATCTGCACGTCGTGGTGTAGTCATTATTCAACAATTAATTATTTTTATGGGTATAATAATAATTTATAATTGATTTAAGTAACAAATATAAAACATTAAGAATTATATATATATGATATAATATTCAATTATATACTATTTCATCTTCAATTGAATGATATTGTGACTCGTTCTTACATATGAATAACCATCTCCACGAACATGAAAAGATTCATTCCCCATCATAACCATTCAAGAATAATATCCATTTTATGGTTAAAAATATTGTTTATTATCATAATTTCATTATTTATATGAATCAAATACATCATATCCATAAAAACATTACTTACATAACAAAACATATAATGTAAAATGAATTGCTTAACACACGAAACAATGATACTAATAAAATATTATTAACAAACCAATATTAGAAGATCAAATATGATATCATATTTATGTATATAGTTCATTTATAATTTCATAACAATATTTTAACAATTATACATTATTTTAATATTCCATCAACTATGGAAACGTACAATCTAAGTGTTAATTTCACAATCTCTTTATTATCTGAGGTTATTTTTATGTAAGTATCAAATGAGACTTCGTTATCATCCACATCAGTGTTTCATAAAAACTTATTTCAAAACATTATTAATATTTCCTAGAATATATGATAAATTAATTTATACCATTTATTGACTTTTTATAAATGTTTGAATGGAATCTTTCTGTCGTTTTCCGAATAAGGTACATTACGTCCATTTCAAAAAATTATGGTAAGAATGATTTTAATGTATAAGTTGATTACGCCTATTTTACACCATTATAACACCATAGAAGATTCATTAAAAGTTTATAAGAATATTTTCAAAAGAAATTTATTATTTTATAATGACATGACATTTAAAAGTTTTCAAAATAGAAGGAGATATTTATCTCAAATAGTTTTGATTTCATCTATGTCAATATATTTTCATGTATTTCATACTTGTTTGAAGTAGATTTGTTATAGTACAAATTATCCATATTGTATTAAGGGTTTTGTAATATTTTTTATTGTGGATGTGTTATTATTATACCATTCATTGTTTCTGGTTAATGTATTAACATATCGTATGCTAGTTTGAATACAAATGTTAATGTTATGTTTTAACCATTTCATAAGAGCAATGCATTAGACATAGTAAGTGACGGTTCGATCCCACTATAACTACTCGATGAATCGGTAGGTCTCATTATAAAAACTAGTGTCTTCAAACAAGGCCTTGAAAATATCATTATTTTTAGTCTTGGCATGAGTCCTTGACTATGTGGTTATGATGCCTGGAATTATGCATTCCACCATTCGGAAATTTCCTATTGATATTTCATGTGATTATTCGACTAGTATAATATCCATGTAAATAAGTAAATGGACTTATTTGATTTATATTTTCTATATTATTCTGATTTTTTATTAAAAGGATTTTGTTTTAGTCTTATACATTTACTTAAATGTTTATGCTTCTTTATAAAAGTTTCTGCTATATTGTTATCCTTACTGATCCTCTTAGCTCACCCCTTTCTAGGTTTTATTTTTCCGAAGATGTGAAGAAGTATTTTATGGTTGACCTATAGGATTAGGATAATGTATATGAGTGCATTTGAAGGGGAATAATGTTTTTGTTTTTCATTTCATAATATAATGTAAAACTAATGTATGTATCTAGTACTTCCAAGGATACTAAACTGATCGGCCTTTCCGGATTTGATCAACTGTGATCATTCTAATATTATGTAATAATGCACTGAATCTAGGTACCTAGGTTCGGGGCGTGACAATTTTCCTTTTTATTATTATTTTTAATTTATCTATTACCTTTTCATATAAAATTAATTAATCAATTTTGTTTTTGTTGTATGTTTTGATGACATTTCATTAATTGTTTGAAATTGAATTAGATGTGTTAACTGTGGTCAGAGATGTCATTATTTATTAATATTGACAATTAAATATTTATTATATTTATACTAATACTATAATTTTAAATCCAATCATGAAATATGGTTATGAAAAATGATCTATATTATAATCACAGAGATGGTAAGTCGTTCATATGTAAAAGAAACATTTATTTTATCCAAAGATCATTGTGGATATAATTTATATATAATTTTTTATTTTTTTATTTTAATAATATCATAAATTATTCTTATTTAATTAAATATACATTTATATTCCATAAATTTGATGTGGTGATTATAAAGGAATCGGATAAATTTGTTGTGGTGGTAGTCCAAATGTACGTACGAATGATAATAACATTTATTGAGGAATGGAAAGATTAATGTAAATGATATATATTATATTTTATAAAGTACAAAATTTTTATGAAAATAATAATGATATCATAAAAATAAAATATTCCCATTATTATATTTTATATTACATTGCAAGAAGAGTGTTAGTGAAAAATGAATCACATCGTATTACAAGGCGGTAATCTACTATAATTAAAATCAACGGTTTCGTATCCCCAATATAATTTAATGTATTAAGTCATATGAGAAATAATAATTAAAATAAACTATTTATTTCTATAATTAAGTATGTTTAATTTAAAACCATATTTATCAAATGTCTTGGGATGCAGTGATGAAAAAATAATTATATTGGTTTGTGAGGTGGCAGTTTTCTAGACACACGAATTATGATTTTGTTTCAAATTTAATGGTTGGCGAAAGGGATTTGGGTTATTACATAAACATGAAAACACATATTAGTATATTATATAATTTTTTATTTAAATTTAAAAAATTTAATAATATTTTAACAATACAGGAAAATAAATAAATTAAAGAGGCTCGGTTAACAATGATACATATTCCTTAGTCCACCTCCACATGATGAAACGAGAAGCCACCATAGGTTGGATTTGTTGTTAAAAAATGGAATCAAATAAGTAGATATGGAACTAAAAATGGTATTTGTTAAGGTATATGATAGGTAAATTGTACTTGATGTTTTGAATCAGAGGGGAGATCCCGTGTTCATTTATAACTTATGTGAGTAGCACACATATAAGTTCTGAAAATAAAATGTAATACCCCCATTTTTCACATCCCATCAGGCTAACAAAATATACCACTATAATGGATTAGAACATATTAGGTAGTAATGTTTATATAATTTATAATATAAACTATTTTTTATCTTTCTATCCCCATTTGTTTTATATTACAAAAGTGGGAAAATCTATTTTTACCTTAGACGCAGTAAAATATATTTAATATTATTAGTATTCATCTTGAAAAAAATTTACAAATAACTTATTATATAATACAAATTATTATAATTTTAAATATTAAATAATTTATCCCAATCAAAATCACATAATAGGAATAATTTTATTTAAAATAATACATGATAACAGCATGACTAAACAGTATTTCTAAATAACTAATTTTCAAGTATAAGATGGTTTTACATTAAATCTATGACTAGTAATGATCATTATATTAATTTTATAAAATAATTTATTATTATATAATATTTCCATTTCTTTTAAATAACACAAATTTTAGGGTTGTTTGATAAAATTAAAATATGGAAAAATTATGGAATTTAAAATAAGGTTTCATAAAAATCCATTTTTAATTCAAAAAATATGATAACAATATAATATAATATAAAGATGATAAAAATTTAATAAGGTGGTTGAAATTAAACTATTTAATAAATATTATTCATTAATTTATATTCAAGACATAAAGGTACATTTAAATTAAATTTAAAAAATATATTTAAAAAATGGTATTTTTCAATATTCGCTCAAAAATTAATATTTTATAAAAAATTCAACATGTGAACGTTATTTATATTTTATTATATAAATTTAAAATATAAAAGAGTTCATTTAAAAAAATATAATATAGAAATAAATATTTAAAATAAAAACCTTCCATAGAAGAATATTACTTAATAATATTTCCACTGTGATTTAAAATTCACATAATATTTTTATAATAAATATAACTATATTAATTTTAATGGTAATAAGAAAATGATTTATTATACAATTTAATGTTTTGTTAGGTTCTTACGCCTTTTGTAAATTTCATCACATCTAATTTATAGAATTCTTAATCATTTGTTTATAAATTTTGATCATATCATTTTTAGACTCCCATGATTCTTCATCAACAATAAGATTTTTTCATAAAACCTTAACATGAGTAATCATATTGTTATGAGATTATTTCTCACTATAGTCAACATAATGAAATGATTATTCATCCTAAGAAATGTTCTATTCCAAATAAATATATTTATGTCTATAATCATAATATGAATCAATCACATATTTTATTAACATGAAAACATGGAATAAATTGTCCAATTGGGATAACATTGGAGTTAAAACCACACGATAGGTTGCTGATCTATCACTATCCATGATTTCATATAGCCAACTAATCATTTGCTGTGAATTTAAATTTTTTCACAAAATAATAACACTATCATATGGAGATACATTAAGTATATCTTGGAAAATAAAATTTTAATAAAATATCCTTCCTCATATTATCCCCATATATTTTCTATATGGTATGGGCCGTCATCATATATAAATTAATAATATTAACCTCTCTTCTATTTCACCTACCATATATAGTCCCAACAACAACATTGAATCTAATTTGACATTAAAAATATATCATGTAATACCACATTCTATATAATTCCTCAAATGGTTCGATATATACACTAAAATTAAAACATTATTTAATGACAACTCATCCAAATAATGATGTTGATCCAAACATCCCTAGTAACCAATTGAATAAGAATTTTGAATAAATTTAACGTCACAAATAATTTTTCCTATATATCCATCATATTAAAGATAAAGTGTTGTTTTTAAATTTAATTCATTATGTAATGACTTCTCATATCCTTTCTATAAATTAGAAGTAAATATGGGATCACTGATTGTCAAAATAGATTGAGTAACCCCATGTTACCTGATCATATCCTTTAGATATTCTCAATAATGTAGGTCTAAGTATATAGTATCATGAATGGGAATGAAATAATTAAATTTAGTTAATCAATCAATAATAAACCAAATCGTATTATTACCATGACATGTTTTTTGTAAATACAACATTGAAATCCATTTATTTATTTTCATATATAAACTATAGATTATTAAAATATTTAATTATTACCTTCGGTAATTTTAATTCTTCTTAAACGTGCTGAAAATCCAATAACTTTATGAAAATATCAGAAATATTCATTTTCATACCATCCCTCCAACAATAAAACAAATTTTAATTGTACATAATATTGCTTCTAGGATTAATGGAAAATCAAGAACTATAGGATTCACTCAAAAACACTCTTCTTAACATTAAATCACATGGTGTGCATAATATTTTTTCCAAATTTGATAAAAACATCATCATAAATATTAAACTAAAGAAACAAAAATTTATAAATGATTTCTAAATTTTAAATCAATAAATGTACCTATTTCTGATCTTTTAGATTTTATTTTGAAAAATTATACTACATTGAAACCTAAAACATCAATGTATTTCTTTTCATCCACAAAATGTAAGAAACAATTTATGAAATCATTAAAATTGTTCATTTTCCAAACATAACATAGTTAATGTAACATATCTTTTATGACTAAAAGAATCAAAAACTTAGTTTTATTTTCTTCGATGGTAATGAATCATGTAATTTTAATCCATAATAATTCACATTCACCTTCTATATCCCATGTTCAATTTTTTAAATTTCATGATATACAAAAAAAATTTGTGATTGGTATATGGTTCACATTTAAACAATTAAAAAAATGCCTCTATATTTTTTATAAATAAATTAATAGTTCCCAATTAAAAATAATTCTCCATATAATATAGACAATGAAGATTCAATTTATGTGAAAGATAAATAAATAAATTTGTATTTTTCAAGAGGACACCACCAATTCCATTAAAATATTTATCAATATTTGTAAAAAAATTCTTGATCTCTAACAGGATATGTAAATATTGGACAATTTACCAATATTATTTTTAGATACATAAATTTTTTATGACCAAAATTCAAAAAATTAAATTATAAATATTTTTTTTCATTTTTTTATTACAAAATAATCTTTAAGTGTCATTCATGTTAACCTAACATTCGAATATAATATACTTTCATCAATATAAACAACAACAATATCATATTTATAACTCATGGGATAACTATTCATAAGACCCATAAATGAATATATTCTCTAGATTAACCAAATAAAACATCTAAAAAGACATATTGACCATATAATTTATGAAAAACAAATCTTATGAATTCATTCCTCTTTATATTTCAATAGATTTCACCACAAACATTGACAAATATTTCAAAATTACTACCCTCTTAGTTCAGATAAAACACAACATAAATATGATAAAAAGGATAAATTTAATTAATATTGGTGTTACTGAAACAAAAGTAATCAATGTAATTTCTCATTGAACCAAATTTATTTATAATAAACAAAATAGATGTATATAATGGTGAGATGAAATGATGAATAAAACCTCTGTCTAATAAATCCTATAATTTATTTTTCAATAATAATTGATCTACTTGAGTAATTCATAATTTTTTTTTTAAATTGATCCTTTAATAAGGAACTAATGATATAGTTCGGTATTGTAGCAGCCACAGTTCGGTACTGTCGCGATCAGAACTATTTATCCATCTAGGCCTTCGGGCCACCGGTTTGGACCTCAGGTCCTACAAGGATTTCGAGCCACCCAAGCCCTTAGGGGAAGTTGATTCTCAAGGAATTTGGGCCAACATAAGGCCTTCGGGCCACCCCAAGACCTTCGGGACACATGAATGCAGGCCCTAGACACACTACAAAAAAAGTGCATCACCAGAAGAGGATTCAAAGTAGGTGCACTCACCAGAGCAGATCCAAATGGATTGTCAGAATGAGAGGGTATGGCTATTCCATCGATACCAGTCTGTGCTTGCACGGGATTCCTAGCCAGATGGTCATGCAACGGTGGAGAGCCACTATCATGATACAGATGCTGGGGAGAGGAAGTTCCTTGTAGATAGTCTGGTTGAATTCCCTAAGACCTTCGGATCTTGTAAACTCCTAAAGCCTACGGGCCATGTAATCTTTGATCCTACGGGCCTTGTAAGGGTACCCCATCAACCCTTGAATGTGGGGTTATCAAAAATCAATAAAAATGAAGGCCTTTCGGCCATTCAGGCCTGATAGGTAAAATTCACTTTCACCTCTAATTAATTTATCATCATATTAATATGTTATAAATGGTATAAAATCATTGAAAAATAATTTTTAAATTTTAAATATATATTATCATGATAAAATGATACTAAATCCGTAAACAATTTGATATCAAACATCACAATTTTCAGTTCAACAAGATTTCAAGTAATTACCTTCCCACACATGTCAATATGAATATTTTTATAATTATTTTATTGTTTAATTCATTATCCCATAGTTTTTAATAGGAGTGTAATTATAAACTAATCATATGATATTCCAAATTTAAATGAAAATTATATATAATTGAATGAATGTAAATATATTATGTAAAATATGATATTTGAATTATTCAAACATTCACACCCCAAACATAAAAACACTTTCATTTCATACTTTTTTTGGTCTTGGGTGTTTTTGTTTGAGGTTCGGGTTAAGCATCAATTAATTTTTTTGAAATTTAAACATCCGATATGATTTTATTCATGTGTATGGGAGCCACACCGTTAGTGGAATCCATTCATTTTAGACCAGGTACACATGCAGTAGGTCCTGGTTCCGGACTGAAGCTACCACATAGTTTGATCATGGTAAGTCAAACTGTGTGGTGTAGTTTTGTGGTAGGTCCTCCCTTAAAAAGAAGCTACAAAATAGTTTTCACATGGTTTTATAAACTTTGTGGTTTGTACATGCGGTCGGTTCCTTCTTGGGTAGTGGCTATTGCACAATTGTGAAAAATTTAGTATTTCAGGAATCCAAATCGTATGATTTTCCTAGAACATTAAAATATTAAAAACCATATTCTATCCCCTCCCATTTTAATCCAAAATTCATACCCCTTCCCCTTGGTGTTTTTTGTGAAATAAGGGATCCCTTATGCCCTACACCGTGTGACATCCTGCTCCATGGATTCCACCATCAATTAAAGTTATGTTGTTATGGTTTTTTCCATTTTTATATCCTTCCTCTCTCCCCCTATTTATTTATTGGTTTCCCTTCAGTGGGGTCTCATTTGGACGATTCATAAAGGGAAGTGATTATGTGTAGGTTGTGTTTCATTGGGAAATATGTTTTTTTAATGGTACATGGGGATTGGATCTCCCTTCTCCAAGTGTTTCATTGCTTCTTCACCCCATTGAGGTAGTTGTTTCAGTCTGTTTCCATTCAAATGAAATCAACATGATGCTTCGGTGTTTCAACTAATTTTTAAACATTGTTAAAACCATTAAAATATAAATAGATTGTTTATTATTTTGTTTTCTTATTCATTTAAATTGATAAAATTAGGATTATAATTGATTCATTATTTATGATTATGTTAATTTTTTTCAAATGTGTCCTATGAAATACTTATTGTGTTTTGATAGAAACATTTTTTGATTTGGATAGCAGTTTCCCATAGATATATTTTATTAAACAGGTTTGATTGAGGGTTATGATGTGTGGTTCATGAAATGGTAATTTATTTTTCAGAGTATTTGTGGGGGAATTTATAAATATTGGTTATTTATAATCATTCATTTTTGTTAAATCCTTAGGTTCGGTAAAAGAACAAGTGGGTTTTTTGAAAAATATTTCTAAAGGGTTTCGTGGATTCGTGGAATGTTTCCTTAGATGTGGGAAACACCATGGGATTGCAGAGTGCACACACAAATAGGCTTTCAAATGCTGATGGTAGTGAAGTGATTGTCCCCCAAAATTTGTTTTTCTAAAAATTATCCTCATATTCATGTTCATAAACTTTTTTATAAAATTGTCCCATTATTACCAAATTATATAAAGTGGTTTCATGAATTTATTTGATGTTTTGGACCAATTTATGTTTTATAAAAGTTGATTGATTTTTAAATAATATGAAATCAACGTAAGCATGTTCAGTTACATTAGGGATTTTCATTTTGGTTTTTAAATATTGTTGAAAGTTGAATTGGGATTGGAAGTGTCAAGGAACATTTAGAGAGCATTCATCGATGTGGTGTTTACATTGTGCTGAAACTGTTTTAGAACTGTTTTTGATAAACACATATGAATTTGTAAATTCAAGGTCATGGTTAGAAATTTGGAATATTTTTTAAGGAACAATTAATTTTTAATATGATTTGATGGTCCGGTTAGATCCATTGATGATGTAAAATATATATAGTGGGAATGCATAATACAAATTTACCTATTTGGGATATCATATATATAGTACTTTTTGTTGTAATATACAAGTGTGTTGATGACAAGTAAGGAAATAAACACTTTTGAGGGCATTCTATATACACAATATACATTTAACATGCCTTCATGGTCAAATTTTAGAGGATAATGTGACGATTTATTATCTTCCGAAATTAGACTGGTTGGTACCCCTTGGATTTCTAGAGATTTCAGGTCATTTGTTCCACTAGATTAGTCAGTTGAGGGTGGCAGGTTGGTTATAGAATAGGGGCCTCACCATAGACCGATAGGTGGATCTGAACATAGTATATTCATGTGTCTCTCTATGTATGATTAGTAAATTTACATGGTTACTATAATTTTTGCCATGTTCTTTTTCAATTATGTTTTATTGTCATCTTACATTGCTTATTTATTTTCAGTGTAACCAGGTGTTGTTTTTATAATGAATTTGGATTGGTATTTGGTATCAAAAATGTATTCTTCATTGAAATAAAGAGGTTGTTGGGTTATATTTTAAATTTTTTAAATTTGACTGTTTTTTAAAAGTGTAAACCCCTTATTTGTAACTATATATTTAATACAGTTTCAATTTAATTATTTTAGGAAAGGAAATGTATGGATTATTTGGAGGTTTCCTACTAAGATGCTTATCTCACACCCTACATGTACCATTCAGTGTTTGTATATATGAATTGTATTGGAGGATATGGTTTCTAGTTTGTGATGTCTCTTAGAGAGGTTCATTATTATGCACAGTGGTGACAAATATGTTAAATGGTTATCTTTTTGGAGTATTCAAATTTTTGTTTTATGTTTACATCCTTCGTTTTTCAGCTATTATAACTGAATTCATTTCATATATATATTAGTGATTAAATTGTGTATATTTATTCCACTTTTCATTTTTATTTATTTGATTATAGTTGTTATTTGGGATTAAATTATTCCCTACATAGTTTATAATTGATACATGGCACTAGTTTCCAGCCCGTGGGACTTGGGAATGTCCTTCAGGCTAGGGTTCAGACCTAGTTGGGTGTTGAGTCAAATAGAATCTCTGACTAGTTTGTGAAAAACTGTTATCAGAATAGTGAATTGTTATGTATGGTGTCAATTGGTTGGAGATTTTTATTTTTGGTGCTTTGCAGGTAGGTTATGGGTTTCTTCATGTTCACCACCACTCATGAATAGACCTGAGATACCAGGAGTGGTTCAAGAATTGAGTTCTTGTATTATCATTGTTTTTTTGGATTGATTAATGACAATGTATGTGATCCGATGTTGTGTTGCGATCTCACATGGAGTAGTGACCCATGTGAAGTCCATGTGCATAGTCCAAGGTCATCTTAGTTGTTATTTCAAACTTGGGGAATGGCTCACAACAATGTCGTCAGGTTATGAATGTCTACTAGTTACTATTTTTGGTGATTTGGAATGATTCATGATTCCTTTTGGTTCTTGTAGGTGTGAGTAAGATTTCCAAATTATCCTAACCAATCCCAATGTTTTTAAATGGGAAAATCGTTTTAAAATGGAAATTTATTGGATTTAAAATTTGGTAAAGTCGTAGTTTTGATAATGAAATTGTAATCATGAACATTGTTTCAAATAATGAAATTCCCCATGTGTGTGCATAGAATTTTCACATTGGAACATGGGAGTAGATGATGAAAGAGTAAATTGATGTACTGACATGTGATAGTTAATATGGTTCCTTGTAGAGAGTTTTATATTAATGTTTTTTAAAGGATTTTATAGTATTGTCCTTGAGTATAATATGATTTGGGTTGGGTAATTTTTGAGAATGTGTATTCTTATTTCATTAAAAATTAATTTCAGTTATTTGAAGTTTTCCATGAAAGAAAAAAAAATTTAAATTTAAATAAAAAGTGTGGTTTTCTAAAAGAGAATTATGGGTTTAAATTATGGGTTTTACTTTTTGAGCCTATTGTTTTCTCTTAGGAGCTATTTTTTATTGCATTTCTGGATGATGTTTTTATGGATTTATGTTTCTCGTGTTATTGAGATTATTCAAAAATGAATGGTCCCCGATTTTTTCTATAAATTCATTACATGTTTCAGGTTCTTATAGGTTGTGGCCCATCTTTCTTGGAAATTAAGGTTTGTTAGAGGTGGTTGAGTAGGATTGAAGAGGTGGAGTGTGTATTCAGATAATTGCCATCTACCGAGGTTGTTTGATTTCATATTTTTCTATGATTTTTTGGGGTTACATCTGTGTATGATTTTTAATTGCTTTCTTGTCCTTTGATGCATGTTAGGATGATGTGGGATGTTTTTAAAACATTATTTATCTTGTAAATCATACATGAGGAGGTGGTGATAATGAAAAGGGTAGATATCTTGAGTATTCAACATGGATAGTTGATGGTGAAGGACAGAAATGACTATTTCAAGTAACTAGTTTCCTTTTCAATGAAGGTGGAATCATAGGATCTTATGAAGGCTTCTCTTTTCATTGGGGTTCTTCATCCTGTGATCAAGGATTGAGTGATATCATCTAAGGAAAATCATTTTTAGATATTTTTGGATGAATAACTTCTAGCATAGTTTGTTTTTGGAGTGTTGGGATTCAACAATCGAGTATCTCATGTAATTTGTAATGATTCCCCATCTAGAAAGGATGGAATACTAGAGGAACCATTCTCTATGGAGTCTCATTTGTAGGTTCTAGCTTCTGGTTCATCAGAATGTTCTCTAGTATTCCATCAGTGCGATATGACCAGGTATTCAAATTCATAATATTGAATACATTCAAAGACATTCCATTGTTGTGTCCTTTTGGCTCATCTAGTTATGTTTTTTTTTTGATAATTTCTTGAAGATGCAGTTTGGATCGGTGGATTTCGTCACCAGACTATATGGTAAGAGATACATCAGTCAGTATGACTCTAGCTACATTCCTCATAGTGAAGCTTTCACACATTTATGATTTGATGGGGGTTTGTGAAACATTGGCCCAATTTTGTTCCTCTATTTAGGCTGGAAGGGTTTAAAGTTTCCTTGATGTAGTTTTTCGTCTCTGGTGAGATAATCATTTCATTTTAAGGGTATTTTGAACTTGATAATTTAATATCTTAATGAATGTTTTCATCTGAATCTATAGTCGTTTGTTTATCATTGAGTGTGATTAACACTTGTGTGGGTTGATTTTGATTTTTGTGTTGTAATTTGAATATGTATATGTTTTGTGAAATTAACGGATGGATTTTTTTTATTTTGGTTTGAGTTAATTTCATGATAATACACTAGTTTTGTGGGTATATCCTATGAGTAAAATTTATTATTCTTTTGGCTATTATCCCTAAGGATACAGAAAATTGGATTAGCTAGTGTTGGTAGATCTCTAGTTTTCATCTCTAATCATGTTTGGAGTTTTAATGTTCCCATGTAGGTACCATTATGATGGGTGTCTAAATTAGGTTTAAATTAGATGATTTCATGGTGTTGGGAGAACCCTCCCTTGATCTCCCTTTATAATCCATGCCTTAGATTTATCTAGAATCATTCAGGTGTTACATGTAGTGAGAAAGGTCACTTAAAGCTTCATGGTTTCTAATTTTTTGGATCAAGCATCGATATGAGTTTTTTTCACTCTCGTCTGGGAAAATTTTATTGGGTGAAAATGATTTGTGGTGGGGATAATTTTCACACCCTGACCATAGAAACACTTTAATTTCTCTCTTTTCATCATCAAGGGTACTTCTTATGGAGGTTTGGATTGAGCCACAGTTAAAATATGTGATATTTTGATGTCATTGTGTATTTTTCCTTATTAAAGGGGACATAACTATTAGTGAAATCCATGTGGTGCATCCAAGGTACCTGTGTGGTTGTTCCTGGTGTTGGATAGATTCTACAAAATGGTTTGAGTATGGTCAGTCCAGCCATGTTTTCTAGTCATGTGGTTGGTCCTCTCATTGGAAGAAGCAATCACATGGTTTTTGCATGATAAGATAAACCATGTCGGTTGGTCATGTGGTCGATTCCTTATTTTGAAATAGATGTTGAATGATTGGGACACTATTTATAAAAGAAGGTAGTAAAACCATATGATTATTCCAAAACATTACAATATTAAAAACCTAGTTTTCTCTCTCCCCTTTTTAACCCAAATTCAAACCCCATCCCCTTGGGTATTTTTTCTGCACATAAAGGGATCCCCCTGGACCCTCTCCATTGTTCTTTATCCCCAATGAATGATTTATATTCAATCTAATGTATGTTTTTATGGTTTTGACCATTTTTATTTCCTTCCACTCTCCACTATTGATTTCATTGTTTCCCTATCGTGGGGTCTTGATTGGAAAAACCCTTATAGCTAGGGTTCATGTTTTTTATTTGTGGTTTCTTGGGTTTTGGGGTGTGATAATGGTTTGTGCGGCTTATATCTCCCTTCTTCATGGGTTTCATTGCTTCCAAAGACCATTGAGGTAGGTGTTTACCTCAATGTCCAATCATATGTAATATATTTTATTCATTAGTGTACCAATTATTTTTTAAACATTATTTACACGTTTATAATGAACATGGTTAGTTTATTATAATTTTTTCTTGTTGGAGAAAATTTCTAAAAATGGTTTTTAATGTGATTCATTGTTAATTCCTGTGTGTATATACACTAACTGTGTTTTCAAAAATTCCAATTGTGATTCTATACAAAAATTTGGTTATATGGAAGAGGATTACCCATAATAATATATTAATAAATTTTATGGATTGTGTATTTAATATTGTTGTGTGTGAACCAGTAAATTATATTTCATGGTATTTTTGGTGGAATGTTTTGAAAGTTGTTATTTATAATCCTTTAATTATGTGAAATCCATAGGTTTATTGAAAGTGAACGTGGTTCTTTTGAAAATGATTTCTAATGGGATTAATGGAATCATGGTTTGTGCCTTTGGATGTTGGCACACCCATGGGTTCATAGAGTGCACACATGGATTGTCTCTCAAATGATGATTGTAGTAAAATGATACTCACCATAAAAATTGTTTTTATAAAAAGGATCCATGTCTTCTCTTACATCATTGTATTCTAAAATGGTTTGATGATTCTTGTTTTATAGTTCTTTGAAATGTGTGATCTAGTTTAAAATAAATCACTATCACTTGGCGGGTTCCATTATATTTATTCATGGAAATAAAAACACCAAAAAAACCATTATCCAGAAGAGACTAGCTTTCCCAAGGCAATCATTCTTTATGTTTGAAATTTATGAAAAATCATGACTTTCATTGGTTGATAAGATGGTAGGTCAGATTAATCACTCCCATTTGGGGGGAATTATTGTCTACTATAGGGTTTTCTTTATAAATTTAAGATATTTTCATGAATCCTTTTTAATTTACCAAGTATAACATATGTTTCCCGTGGAATTTTAATTCACTTATTAACATGGGTAAAATTTAAAATAATCTGTATGTATTCATGTTTCATCATATATGGATATATCCATATTTATTCGAGGATATCCATCAATTGTATCCTCTCATATAATATATAATGATTAATTTAATCATCGTTAGGATGATACTGGTATATAAGCCACTCAATGGGGAACTCTATAATTTATTGTCATCCAGGGAGATGAAGGTTTGGATTGATATTGGGATAATGAACATAAGATGGGATACCTACTTATCATTGTGAATGGAATCATAACCCTTGTAGTTATGTGCCACTTAATGGGACACATCATACCTTTTAATGTCGGGTGGTATGGACATAACCATTCAGTTTAATGTCATGTGTTATGGACATATATGCTAAATATGCTTAGTCAAGGTTAGGAGGGAGATTTATGTCTATGTATCCAAGGGACATGGAAAAATATAGGTTTACATGTAAGAATAATCCCTTCTAGAAATCTGGACCAATGAGAACTTGGTTAATATGATGGTTGGATTAGAACCGCCAGGATTCTACCAACGTATTCAATGGGGATGGGAATCAAATCCCAAATAGTTTGACGAGTCTCATAGAATATTATAGTATATTGAGAGAAATGAGTATTGGGATAATTCCTAAAATTATTTCCTAGATAATTTTGGTGCTTAATTTGGGGATTATACCTAATGAGGATGCCCAGATTAAAGGAATTGGGGTTGGATTCATGAAGAGGACATACAGTGAGCTCATGCGCTGAGAAATAATCCTACGTATCCTGGTTTGAACATGATTCAGAGTTGTCTTTTTTCATTCCAAATGAGGATTATTCATGGAGACTCCCAATTTTAGTGGATATGAATTGGTGAACCCTTTTGGAATTGTACCACTTTGAGCTCGGGTATTTACACATCCATTCAACATATCCGGGTTTTAATAGAAATCAGAGTTCTCGTTGTTAAATTTATTGTGAAAATGTTGTAATCATGACAAATCTATAAGCTCATGTGAGTCATGTGTGATGTCAGAAACAAGAGGATATCAAATATTAAACAAATGAAACCACATTTTTCCTCCTCTACTGGTGGAATAGGGCTCACATATTTTGGCTAGGGTGGACAAGCACGAGTTGGTCTTGGAAGATGGTGCACCTAAGAGACTTCCATATCTTCAATTTACATTGGAAAGGGTCCAATGGATGGAAGAATGGATGAAGGGTAGGGGATTACATGAGTATGGCAGCCCTAAAATTGATCTTGGTAGGGGATGGAGAAATTTCATTCGCTTGAATGGAAAAGAAATTGTGAACTATACCTTCCCTACTAGAGACCTGAGGTCTCAACACAATGATTAGAGAGAGGTTGGGACCTAACCACTAAACATCCAAACTGGGAACTTCCCAATACTATTCCAGGGAGAAAATTCCATGTAACTATAAATATAGAAACCTAAGGACACTCCATCAATCCTAACACTATTGTAAAACAGATGTTGTAAACCTATAACTGTGGATATAGATTCCCAAATAACAAGCACATTGAGGATCCTTTCCCAAAGGTTCGATTTGTCAAGAGGTTTTGGTGGATATCTCAACATAATCAATTTCAAACATGGGAGCCAAGTAATAATAATCCATTCCATGGTTGACTTCAAAGAGTTCATAATAGATTGTAGACTCAAGAGAGTAACATAATCAATAATGGTCTCCCATGTATGTAAGGGTGCTCATGTATGGGCACGTAAGTAGGCCTGGGTGACCTGATGTTCACTTATGTGACAAACTACATGTATAGTTGTACTTATATGAGACCTATCTCAAGCCTATAGAAGTATTCATTGGTGATCCCAAAAGTGGGTCTCTCAAGTTCCTGTGAAAAGAATAGGTGGAGCACAAGTATTTCGGATTTTAGGGAGGATGGTTTCATTTGGCATGAAAATGTTATGAAATTTAGAAAAATGAAAAGGCATAAGTCCTATGATCCTCCTTTCATACCACAAGTATAGGTGTTAAAGAACTACCTTGAAATTTTCAAAGGACTAGGGAGTTGCACATGGGTGACCAAAGAATCAATTGGGATTATGTGAAATTCATCCATAAAAATGAAGGCCCTAAGGGTATATTTATAGGAAAATAATATGACTTTGAGCAAAATGAAATATGTTGTTCAAGTGTCATGGGTGCCAAATTGTGTCGTGTAAGGTACTTATGCACGTATAGTGTTTTGGATAGACTGGGGTGAAAAAACGAGGATGTAGAAAAAAATAAGTACTTCAATCTGCCCTACCATGGTGGTGCGCAGGTGTTTTCATGTAGGTATTTTGGGTGCCTCGTTGGGGACATAGCCAAAATAATTACTCCATACTACTGGTGATAAGCCCTCAAACACCTTCTTGGGATCAATGTCTTGCTATGATCCCGACCCTTCGGGCCGGTTCAATGCTACCATCACTCAACCCCATGAAAAATGATACTTTCACCAAGATCAATTTGATCTCGGTTGAGGAAATTATGTGTAAAATAACATGGAACACATTTCATGGTGTCAATAATTCAAAATTGAAATAATGAGGTTTCAATATTTTATTTGAATTTATGACCGATTTTTTGTTTCATAAAATTTTATTGGATTTTTGATAATATGAATGTCCGGTTGACATATTTGGTTACATTGGGGATTTTAAGCTTATTTTCAAAATTTTGTTTTAAGTGGATTTGACATTCGAAATGTGACTGGGAATTTGAAAATTTTTCATCAATATGGTGTTTCTCATTGTCAAGAAAATGTCTAGGAAATTTTTTAGGTAAATTAATTTTGATGTGTAAATTCAAGGGATAATTGGAGATTTATAAATCATTTCATGGAACAAGTAATTTTTAGATGATGTGGTGTACCAGTTGGAACCTTCGATGTTGTAACGTGTATATTGTTGGAACAAAAATTGGGGATTACCCGATCTGGGTTATCAAAGAGGTAGTGTCCTTGATTAGGGTTGGAAAGTTCAGTGCTGGGATGTAATGTTAGTCAGACATTATAGGGCCTCCAACTAACATAGTATACATTTACCATGGGTTCCCAGGTGTCTTTTAGATGATCAAGATACAGTTTCTTCTCAACCTCGATTAGATAGGTTTGTACCTGTGGATATGCTAAGAGGCTTGGTTGGTTGTTCCACTAGATTGGTTAGTTGAGGGTAGGGCAGTTTTTTATAGACAAGAGAGCTTCACCACACAATGGAAGGTGGCTCCGAATAGATTATGTTTATGGGTCTCCATAAGGTTGTTTAAGAAAGCAATTGTCACTTACTTTTTTTCTTGATCAAATTTTATAACTATTTTTCACATCTTACACAACCTATTAATAAAACAGACTAGTGTTGTTTTTTGGTGAATTTGGCTTGGGATTTGGTTTCTAAAATTATATATTCTTTTAATATAAATAAGGTGTTGGGTTATATTTTATAAACGGATAATGTCATTTTTTATTAAAATGTGAAAACCATACTTTTGTAAGAATTATTTAAAAAAATAGTTAATCGAATATTTTTTGGAAAATAAACTTATGGATTATTTTTTGGTTCTCTACTGATATTTTTAGCTCACACCCAACTTGTATCATTCATTGTTGGTAGTCCTGATATATTTTGGAGGTTTAGGATTCTGGATCAAGCTAGATCTTGGAGTGGTTCTGTATTATGGATTGTTTTGGCTAAACGTTCACACATATGTATTTTTTTCAAAGCCTAGTTTTACTTTTATATTTATTTTTTGTCTTTTTAAGATGTTATAACTAAATAAATTTCATATATATATATATTTGATTCAGTTTTGGTTGGTTATTCTACATGTTCAGTTTTATTTATTTCATCATGGTTGTTATTTTTGGGGAAAATCATTCATACATGGTATATATATTATTCACGACACTATTTTCCAGACCGTGCGGATCAAAAATACACTTTAGGCCATCCCATGAACTAGGTGTGATGTTAGGTTAGATGGAATCTGGTCCTGGATTATGGCACGAACACACAAGAGACATACCTGTTCCCACTTTATTTACTATCCGGACATCAACCATAGTAGTTGAAAAATATTTTCCAATACAGTTTTTCATTAAATCTAGATTGTTACCATCTTTAGTTATTAAGTTTAGGAAGACCATTATCATACATACCAATATCATTATAACTAAGACATATAATCACCGGATGGCTAAGGGTTACCCCATCTATGGATTTTTTAGGATTATATAATTGGAAATCATGTCCCAATTAATCAATAAATCATGATTTTAGTGATGTATGACTCCCCAATTAATATCATCCAAAATTATTCTTACATTCATAATCATTAGACACATAAATGTAAAAAATATCACCTTATTTATTTCAGCACAAAGAAAAAAAATCTCAGATAATATAATTTTCATGTTCCAAGTCTCAAAAAAACATGGTTTCAATCCTATATAAAATATATAAATTTGAATATAAATATAAAGAATATGATAAATTATATTACTAGACAGAAATGTAAAATTTTCATTATATGATGTACCATAATCACCATCATTTTACCATAATTCCTTGAATTGTTTCTCAATACAATTTCTACAACCTTAAAGAAATTTTTATACAGGGAAATAACCATAAATTTTTCACATTCCATAGATTCAATATCATACTTCTCTAAATTATTCTTAACCCAATACCAGCATCAACCATCATCACTATATTAATCATAAATTAACTGACTTCTTGTTTTATTTTTGAATTATCATTTGAATTAAAATATCATTTCTATATAGTTAATCAATCCTTTATCATCTACTAGAATTGATATATACTAAAACCCAGAGGGTTCTGCCTCCTAAAAATATCAACTACAGTAATGTCTCTATATGGAATATATGATTTATCTCTAACAATGATTCCAAAAAAACTTAAATCCTGAGTTAATTATGAAATCAACACAAAAAACTTGTCATTTCTAATTCCAAAACTTTTTGGTTGCCTTTGAAATGATATCTTTCTCCGCGCGACTTCCTTCTACATCAACACATTTTTTTGTGGAATCACATTTTAAATAGACATAGTATAGTTAAATCAACATAGTAATATTTTAATTAAATATCATTATATCTAATCTATAAATTAAAATATTTTATGGTTTTTCTATTATCATTATCCAGAAAACTAATTTTATCAAAATTAACCAATAAAACCAACTATAAAGACCTATATTTAATCAGTTTTGAATATATATTTTTTAGTTATGTTTTCATTACCACAAATTTTAAATTTTTTAATGTTTTATAGATTTAGATAAATATTTTATAAGTAATATATAATAAGACCATAAAATAAAAAGTAAACACTTCCTGAACTATATAGATTTTTCTCAAACTGTATGTTTTTAAAATAAAATATAATTTCATTAAACAAAAAATATTCATGGATGTAAACAAGAATTTCTTCTTTCACATTACCATCATTTAAGATGATGAATTTAAAATTAATAAAAGTATGGTAAAAAATATTAGTATGTTACATAACAAGAATTTCGCCTTTCACATTACCATCATTTAAGACGATGAAAATAATATTAATAAAAGTATGGTAAAAAATATTAGTAAGTTACATAACTTTAAGGAATTCATTAGACTAGTAAAAAACATGAAAACCCATCAATAAATTACTTTGCGGCGTAACATTTTACCAGAAAATGGAATCAATATTATTTTAGAATGATAATATTATTACCATTAAAAATTATTTCTTTAGAAAACCCCTTACAAATAATTGAATATTAATGTCGGTTCTTTGTGAAACCATTTTATTGAGCCCTTCAATATTGGAATAAAAATATGATCAAATTATAATTTAATAATATCAGAAAGATAACCATTACCCACTACATTAGACCAATATCTGGGTTCACCAATCAAATAAGATATATGGATCTCAATAAGGAGGTAAAATAAAAATAATACATTCATAAAAAATATAAATATACAATTAGATGAATAACACATTTTAATCTTTAACTATTAGAATGTAAAACATTTGTAATGAAAATATTAAACATATTTTTTTTAAAAAAAATATATTAGATTCAAAATACACATTAATTTTATAAACACATGCTAAAAACATAAACTAACTATAAAAAGGAAATATATATTTTATTTTAGTAATAATTGAATGATTTTAATGGAATATGAACACTAAATAACATTTATAGTGGAAGTAAAAGTCATTGTCTATATATAAGATAAAATATGAAATACCTTTTTTCATTTGTAAATAATGAAAAATAATTCAATATATTGATTCATATTTGTGAAGAAGAATCCATGAAATGAAAAATTCAAAATTTAAAACTATTATTTTCATATAATTATTTTTTTAATTATTTTTGATAACATTGACATGGATGAATGATATTGTAAAAAATAAAATGGTGAAAATTTTTTTAATGAAAAGTCACTTACCACATAGGGAATAATTGACTCATAATTTCCAAGAATGAGTAGCATTAAAATAACATTAAATATTAATATAATAGATATATTTTTTATATAAAATGTTAATTGGATTTATATAAACATCATAAATTAATTTGGGTGCTTAACATCAAAATATTTATTAATGAACAAATTTTCAAATGATGTCCCTTACATTTAGTCTCACCCATCATTTATATTATTTTTTTCAAAAAATAAATTTATGATAATTATTTCAATTGTCAATAATATTGTTCATCATTAGTATTAAATCCATTAATTATATAATCAATGAATATGGTATTTTTACATTGAACTTCATGATGACATTTGGTTTATTATTTCATAATGGGGTCAATATGTTAACTATTGTAAAAGTGTTTATTATTTAAAAATATCCAAAATAATAATCATGACATATTTATTATATTTTTAAATCCATTTTACTTTTAAATGAAATGATTAAATATGGTTATGATAAATGAAATATGTTACAGTCATGGAAATGGTTCTTTTAATTTACACACGAGTAATGTTTTAATTTTTCATTGTTCATTATATAATGCGTTATGTAATATATTATATTTCAATAATAATATTAAAATTATCTAAAATCATATTATTTAATAATATTTTCTAATATATGTTTCATATATGTAATGTTTTCATGCGCAAATAATCATATCTTTTTATAGAGGTGGTAGTATATAAAAATGAATGAATGATGTTATCATTTATTAATGAATATAGATGGAAAAGTAAATAATATATATTATAATTTATTAATTATAAATATGTAAAAAGTATAATAACTAATTCATTTATATCACATATATTCATTAAATTTTTCCGTGTTACTCCCCATGAATTGTTTAAGTGGAAAAATATTCATATCAATTTGTGAGGTAGTAGATTATCATGCACATGAGTGACGTAATTATATCCCCCATGGAAAGGAATATAAGAAAGAATATGTGAATTATTATTTCAATCATAATTATTATTTTTGAAATATTATATATATTCTTTATATACTTAATTATAATAGGTTGTGAGTGGTTATGATGAATAATAAATTACATCAGTTTGTGATGTGGGAGTTCATCATACTAATAAATACACATTTCATTTCCCATTTCATTGATGAGGGGATTGATTTAGTATTATTTCTTCAACATAATAAAATATAATTAAGTATTATTTGATGGTGTTTGTAATGTATCTTAGAAATAAGAGACAACATGGTTTCAAGTGTCCTTCATGTGCGGTTATCATGTCATGGGTTGATACATAAAAGGATTTCATGGCCTTGGAGATAGAATTCATCAATGTGATCCTCAGTATGGATTAGATTGTTAATTTTGAGGCAAAAAATTATTGTTATTGGTGGTGAGTTATATTTTTGGAACTTAATGGTTGTGTTGATGTCTTCAATTGTGAGTGGGATCCTCTGTCAGGTCATGTTGGACCTCCACATCCATAGTTAGGATACCTTGTTTATCATATCTAATATTTCATGTTGGTGGATAGTGATATTGGTAATAAAACTAAATAACTTTATATGGAATATGTGTTCCCATAGGTATCTCTCGATAATTTCTATGGTTTTCTCCCAAAACAGGTTGTGGATTTCTCTATTGATTTTTCACAATGAACACAGATGATATATATTCCCATATAATATATGTCCCCCAACTAGTTAAGGGAATTAAATTTTTATCTATATGATTTGGAATCCAGTGGATTCATTCCCCTGAGTGTATCACCATGGGCCACCCTAGTGTTATTTTCTAGGAACGCTAATGGATATCCCCATTTGTATATTGATTATCGGAAGATGAATAAGGTGACATTCAAGAATATGTATCCTTATTTTAACAAAAGAGATCTTAAATCAGTTTTAGTGGGAATCTTGATTCTTTAATATTTATTTAGGTTCTAGTTTTCAACATGTCAGAGTAAGAGAGAATGATGTTTTTAAAATAGCCTTCTAAGTAGGTATGTCCCAGTTTGGTTTTTCGCCTTTCCATTCACATGGACAAATTACCCATCATTTTTTATGTCAATTTTGAATAGGGTGTTTCACTTGTTTCTCAATTACTTTTTCATGTTATTTGTGGAAGAATCCATTGTCTAATGAGGGTCCCAGTATGAGCATGAGATGCATTTTTTTATCGTGTTTTTTAATATTCATCATCATCTTCCCTATTTATTGTTTTCTAAGATGAGCTTCTAGATTAGGGGGTAAAATTTATGGGTCACCTGATCTCCTAATGTAGGGTCTCAATGGACCCCAGGAAAATTAGTGAAGTGATGAAATGGAAACAACTGATTTTTTTAAACCGGAGCATTTTGGGCTAGTAGGGAATAATATACTTTTTATTTAGGATTTGTCTCATTTTTCATCATCCATGATGGTTCTTAATTAGAATGGGAAAACATTGAATGGTTAAAACAATGTCACAAAAATTTTGAGAAGCATAATTAGTAGTTGAAAAAATCTATTGTTTTGATCTATCTAGAATCTGTAAAGGGATATGGGGTATATTTCGATGATTTAGGTATGGATCATGTGTATGTGATGATTCGTGATGACCATGTGGTGGAATATGGTTTATTCCATTTGTGGAGACATGAATATAGTTACCCAACCCATCAATTGGTGTTAGTGATTGTGATATAAGCCATAATGACATGGTGTAATAATCTGGTCGGGGAGAAGTTTTTGGTTTATTCATCTCACTAGAGTTTGGATTACATATTCTCCAAAAGATATCATGAAATTGAGGTAGTATCATTGGCTTGAGTACACATAAGGGTTTGATTTTTAATTCATATATACTATTGTAATGGGGAATTTGGTTGTAGATGATTTTAGTTGAAATATGATGGTGAAATGGTTGATGAATAATGGTAATTATTTAACATTGATGGATCTTTTAACTCATATGAATATTGAGGCCAAGTAGCATAGTAGAGGTGTCTTCTTGGATAGTCTTAAAATGACATATTCTAATGTTGAATTCATTCAGCAATAGTAGCCATGTGATGATTTTTTCAATCATTCTATATAGTGTCTAAATGGTGGGGATGTTTCTTAAGAATTTTCATTGTTTAATGAGATATTTATTTCCTTAAGGGGAATTTTTTGGTGTAGTTATAATTATGGATGGTGGTGATGTAGAACAACATCATGTCATTATGGTCCATTCATCCTCATTCCACCATGAATTTTTTGACGTGTTTTAGTAGTTCTGGTTACTATGTATGAGTTGGGATATATATATGTTTCTATTGTGGTTTTATAAACATTAGTAGGTTAAGGAAAAGCTTTAAAGGAAATCTAAATTGTTTATTCCACAACCCATTTTGACATATAAGATAGAGGATATTTCCATGGATTTTATTTGTGTATAAACACATACACCTTTGTGACAGAATTCTATTTTGTCAGTTATTGACTGCTTGACCAAATCAACCCATTTCATTATGATTAATGATTCTTCTATAGTGGATGAGTTATGTTGGTTGAATGTTTTTGAGACATTTATGTTTCATGGGGTGACATTAGGAATTCATCCCAATAGAGAACTTTACTTTACTCTAATTTTTGGGAATCATAAGAAAAGGTGATGTGGTCCTAGGTTATGTTGGGTACAACATTCCACCCTCAAATATATTTCTGGACATAGCTGATGAATAATATCATTGAATACATGCTCATTAATGTTTTTTGGATTTTAGAGTCTTTTTGGATGTCCATTATGGGTTGGTTGAGTTTCCATTTAATAAAAATTAACAATCCTGGATTCAAATTGCTCCTTTTGAGGATCATTATGGTCTGTCAAGCCATTCTCTATTAATTTGGGCTCATATAGGTGATACATCATATTGGGATCAATAATTATGAAGGGAATGTACGATAAAATAAATTTTTCAAAAAATAAAATTTTGATGGCATAGAGTCACTATAAATATATTGGAAATTAGAGACACTGATATTTGGAATTCTATGTGGCTGATCTGGTGTTCCTGATAGTGGAACCTCATTTTGGTCACCATTGTTTGGGTAAGAAAGGAAAACATCTTGATATTATCGAGTGAGTTAGTAATTTGGTATATTGGTTTTAATTTCCCTCCCAGTTGACTTCAGTTCATGACATGTTCCATGTATCAAAGCTAAAAATATATACCTCTAAACCATACCATGTGAGGAGCTGGGAATAGATAGAGTTGGATCCCAATCTATCTGTGGTTGAGTGGAAACTGTATATTGTATATTCCTATGTGAGAGTGGTTGATGGGAAGTCTATTCCACTATTTTGAGTTCTTTGGCATCATTGTATTGATGGGCATGAGACCAAGGAGGTCATGTATTAGGTCATCGTGGAGTACCCGCTCTTATATTCTTATGAAACCTTGGACTGTATTTAATAGGGTTGAAAGTATTCATGGTGGATATAATGGTCGCATCAATTATTTTAGGTCCCTTGTTTATTCTGTATTATTATTGGATGTTTTGATGAAAATTTGACATTTTGGGAAAATCAGTAGGTGGTACAATGTTGGAACACAGTTAGGGAAAATCATGAACCCTTCTCCAAGTATGAATGTGGATGATTTCCTCATTGAATTATGGGACCTCATAGTTTCTGAATGTCATGGAAGACTGTGTCGGCTAACCATGCTGAATTCTATTCTTATATTATGAGGGATTCTTGGATTTTTCACAGTTTGGAAAACCAATCTAGAAAACTATGTGGCCTGTATAAGTCATTATAAATTATACATTTATATTTTACTCACATATTTTCACCATATTTCCTCTCGATTCTTCCCCCATTTTGTATTCATCATCAATTAACATTTTCCTCTCCTCTATTATCCCTTTTAACATAATTTTTTTGGTGGATTTGGTGATTCATATTCAAGATCCTTTTAGTATATTTCCTTCTTCACTAGTTTATTCCTTTTTATAAGTTTTATCTTCTACCTTTCATGGGTTCTTATTTTACAATGGGATATTTGATCGAATAAGGGTTTGATCATTGGTTTTTTGTTAAATCATGATGGTTATTGTTAGATCATTCCTTTATAGAGTCTCTTGGTGGTGTTTTTGAGGATTTATAGTAGATTCCAGATATTTCCTAGTGTGATTTAATTGTTTCCAATCTATTACATTTTTTGAGGATTTTTATGCTTTATTTCCCTTAAAAAGGTGTTATATGGTTTTTTTTTGTGAAAAAAAATGGTTTGGAAATGTTATTACATGAAAATGTATGTAAAGATTAATTTCTAAATGAAACTGGTTATAATTCATCTATTATTCAATTTGGTGCTTCTAGAATTCAATTTTATTCCTTCTATGAATTTTTTTAAAATGTGATTTCAAAGGAAAATGAGTTTTAAAAGTGTGGAAAATATTTTTTCAAAATAACTGGGTTTTTTAGCATGTTCGTTTCATTTTTATTACCCTTAAATGTGATCTGAATTTTTTATGTGATGTAAATCTTTTTTTCAAATGGATTTTGAACGATTATGTATTTGAATGTGGATTTTCCCAATGAAGTAGTTGTATTTTTTATATGAATATCTTATAGATTTTCCAAATGGTATTTTTGAGCTATGAATGATTTGTGACGATTCATTATTAATGGTTTTGGTTTTCATAAGAAATGAAAGTGGTTTTCTATGGAAAATAGTGGTTTCCATGTGCTCCTTGATTTTTTTTGATTAATGTAGAATTTGAATGTGATAATCGCCTTGTGTGTTCTTGAAACATGGCATTATTATATCAATTTGATGTTGTATGTGACATGTGAAATAGAATTTGATTATAATGGGTTTCACATGTATCAAGATGGGTGGACTAGTACTTGTAAACTGGTTGATTTTACAGTCCTAAGACCCATATAATTCTAGCAGGATTGACACTACAACTCTAGATAAACATGTTATTTGATCATAGAACACTTGGACATGGGATGTGATCCCCTCTAGTGCCTCATTTCTGGAATTTTTTTTGTATTTCCTTACTATTTTCAGAACAAAAGAAATTGGGGTATGTTTCCCTCTAGTGGCTGAAGTCGAAGAACATTGATAATATTCGATTGAGGATTATGACCACCGAGTTATTAGGATTATAGGATCTCACATCTGGTTGTTACCAATGAGTATTTCCCATTTTTCTCATTTATGACATGACTCTAATGTGATGGGGTTCCAATTGACATCATATGGTGGACCTTGTGTACATTTTGGATTTAAAGAATGTTTCATTTGAGAAATGTACCCATTGAATCAGTTTTCATGAAAATGATATTCTTTAGATTTTACTTGAAAATGATTCAAATGTTATTATGAAAATGTAAATGATATTATTCCTTCTAATTTTATAATCAAGAATCGATTATCTGGAAGGCATCTTACTAGGATATGGTCCACTCCCTACATACACCTTTGGTTTCATGTATAATATTTTATTTACGACATTGTTAATGGAATGAAGTGACATGGTAGTGATTGTGGGTCTGGATTCTAGTGTTCCAATTCTTGTAGTTGTTGGTGGTGGGGGGCTAGCGGATTATTACCCACTTGTTTCATGGAGGTTTTTCATATGTTTTTTTGGTCCACATTCCTTTTGGTCTTTTATTGGTTAATAATGTAAAACATTGAATCTGAAAATTGTTGAATCTCCTTAAATTTTGGTTATTGATTATGTGATTTTTCGTTATCATGAGATATTTATTATTCTATTTTTTTTTAAATCATGACCAATGTGTATTGTTGGTACTTAGTAACAATTTTTCAAACGATTGGGATTGGGAAAACCCTTGAGGTCATACCACAAGTCGAGTCAGGGGTCGAGATGGATAAAAATTTGGATTTATTCATGACACCCTATATTCTTTTATATTATCTCCTCCATAAACCTAAAACATATCATTGGTATTCATCAAGTACATCCAATTTTTTTTAAAATGCCTAGCTAGTCGCACCAATATTAGTTTGGAAACAATCCACCATGTTTAAGGTAATGGAAAAAATAAAACCTTGTATATATCATGGAATTCCTTATTGATCCCAATATTGATGAATAAGTAATTATACACATTTATTCAATATAATATTGTCTTTGTAGATACATTTTATCTAAGAGAAGGATAACATGTGAAATTTTCAATAACTTCTCTTGTATTGTTCCATAACATTTATTTTATGTTCATTGTCAAAATATTCACTCCGAATTATCCTATGAAGACGATAATATCTGTATCAATATATCATGATCCCTATAATATAAGTTAATTTACCATAGTTTTTCATGTATAATAATTCATTTAACTATGTATTAACTGACAGTAATACTTTTACTTTTATTCCCATGATTAATATTTCATTAATATTCATTTAATGTATAACAATTTAATTTCAATATACCATCTTATATGAAAATATAACTCTTTAATTTCATTCAAAACCATACCATCTTAGGGCCTCATAAAAATGAACATTCCATTATAATGATTCTATTTCAACAAATAAATTAATCACTGTAGCTTTTATACATAATTGTAATTCATTTACAAGACAAACATATTATTCTATTTCATGATGTTGTCTAAAATACTTCACTACTAGTCATGGATTATAGGTATTGACTTTACGATTCATGATCAACAATTATCTTGAATACCCATTTTCACACATTGGGTTTTACATCATTTGGATGGTCAACCATAAACCTTGAGTAATTTACAACATACAATCAATCATAGAATCTATTTCTTCATAATCATTAAAAGAATCCATTCCTTCTACTGCATCTTTCCTGTTTAGAGGTCCATCATTATCAATGACTAATTTTTCCACAAAATTTATCAAAATAAAACCATTATTCATTATTTATCTATCCATTTAAGTATTCATGCGTAATTACAATTTCTAGAGAACGCATTAATTTTCTAGTGTCTCATCCATTGATATTTCTCTAACCATGTCATATGAATATTTAGCGTCAACTTCATCAAATTCAATTATACCAAACTATTTACTTTGGAAATGTGTTACCATTGATTAAATTTTTAATTTCATTCCCTAGTATACTTATTATCTAAATGGTTAAAAATGTAATATACTTTTTTTATTAGGATAACAAATAAATATGGACTTCATGATTTCAGTTACTAATTTTTTTTTCAGGTACAATCTATACAAAACCCTTGAATACTCGTATATTTATGTTTGATAAATAATATTTCATTACACAATAGAAAACATATATAATTCTATCTGTTACATTATATTGTACTCTACATCAGGTAATGTCATTGTCTTCAATTAATATCCCAAAAAATATGATGATTGTGATCCATGAATCATCATTGATCAAACCAGGTAATGTATGGGATAATTCCACATTTCAATAGAAATATTCCTCATATATGTACACGTAGTGATGAGTTAGGACACTATCTTCATTAGTATTATTTTACTCACGTAATCTTCCTGGAAAACATATTTTTCTACTTCCCATTGATATTCGATAAACCATAGAAAGTAATATAACTTATACATCATTAAATTGATAAATCCTAAACAACAATATTCATCATTAAATGTTATTAATAATGAAGAAAATATTCCTCCTACTATAAATGGACCACATATGTCATTATAAATTAATTTCAATGATATAGTGTCTCTTAATCCCATTCTCGAGAAGTGTGTTTAGAAATTTTACCATGAAAACAATAATGAAATGCATCTGGTTCCTTTAAAAATTTAGATTCTAAATTTCCCTCTTTTGGTTATTTCATTAAATGCTTTTAAATTAAATGACTATTAATGGTGTAACATAGTATAGTGTTATATAATTCATGTTTCTTTTTTTTCATAAATTTCAATTATATGAGTTTTTAGGTCACATTTTTATAATCCACTATTAATATTTTCAATACCATAACATATGTTATATTTATAAACGTGAAAAAAATAATTTGAAAAATTGAGAAAAATTTACATTATGTTCAAACATAACATTCATATTATATTAATAATAACATATCAAAAATTATAACAATTTATATATATATAAAGTAAAAATAATTCCAATGATAGATGTTAATCTCCCACTATCAATGATTCTAGATTCATTGTACTTGCATCTTAGAGATCATCCAAGGACATTATATTTTTATTAAATTTAAATTGTATCTGTATATAAAAAAATACCTGAACCACATTCTATATCTAATTATCAACTTATAAATGATGATCTATTTTCATTCAATGAAAAAACCATTTGATGTAAAATCCCACATTTTTTCTTCTCCCATGATCTATAATTCTAATATAGTTTCCTTTCTCACCTCATGAAAATTAACACATCCTACTACACATTTCATACATATATTATATTTTAAATTTGGTAGGATGGTTTAATGTTGTCTACAACATGGACATAACACTATATTCCTTAACCATTCCATCGCTTCACTATTAACCATAAATAATGAAGATTTTTTATTGTTAATTTACTTTTGACTATGATGAACTAAAGAAAAAAATACATTGACGAAACAGTTTCAAATTATTAATCTTATAATTAATAATTAAATATGATAAATATAGTGGTAATCAGGAATGAATGAGATCATTCATCAATTCTGGGTTCATATTAAACCCATGGGCTTCATGTATCTCAATGTAATCACGCATATTCAGTATATGCGGTACTTCATGAATCCCATATATTAATATATAAAAATATATTGAACTGTATTTCTCATATCATTCTTATCTTTATCTCTTTTGATATATTTATTTTAGATGAGTTATATTCTTGTAGGAATATTCTTCCTCATGGATTTTTTGTAATTCACATTACATAAAAGATGCCATGATAGACTATACATCAACATAAGCATCTAAATTTGATTTATATTTATATTTTATACCATCAATTCAAATATATGGGGATAAACAAGAAATTATGACAGTAGTTGATAAAACATTATTTATTGGAATTATAATATGTTCAAGTTTATATACCACTCATGGATGTTATCGATAGTCTGAATATTTTCATTATATCCAATGATCACTATGACAATGATTACTTGGTACTAGTGAATTAAAATTTTTATCCAGAAAAATATATCAGTACGTTTGAAAAAAAATTATTATCTTTTTGACGTTATTGATTAATTAATTATTTCTTTTAAGGTTTCCAACTAATTTATCAGATATCAATATCCCTCAATATAGGGTTTGGATTACTCTACAACATGTGTATTCTTGTATAATAGATCCATGAAACCTAAACTATTATCATATAATTATAGGATATAAAACAACTCAGTGTGTTTCTAGATTGGTACGAAACTATCTAATATCAATAAATCATGGTTTTGTCAATTTTTCAAGGATATCTCATCTTCTCAAAATAATATTCTTGATTTCAAAAATTCATTTCCTCTAATTTTATATAAATATATAATTGGATAACTCATTACTACATGCAATAGTTATTCATACCAATGAATATAATGATAACTCTCCTATAGTATGAGACTCTCTCAACATTGCCTAAAAATAACATCGGGCATATAGTTTTTTTCAAATATGAACAATGGAATGCTTACATTAAATGATATTTCATTGAGGGGTTATTAATATTTTGTAAATTATTTAAATAAATAACATTAAATATATTAGAACTTTGTTGAAATTCTCATAACTAAATATTAATTCATAGAAAAAATTAATCTCATGTTTATTTATTTTTTATTATTATTTTCGGTGTTCATTCAATAATGAAAATTAATAAAATATTGAAAATTGAATAAATAAAATAACTTACCTATATAGTATTGAGATTATAATATTTTTTGATCAATTTAAATGGAATGGATCTGCAATAACTTATGGGTATCAAACTGGAGGAGGATCATTACTCATATAGTAGGTCACCATAGGGCTCGTGTTTTTCCCTTCTCATATGTGGAACACCCTCATCTTGGAATATTCTCCACCATAAAACATCATTGGAAATAATAAAAAATTTCTCACACGTAGGTGATTGGGGTCTCAGGAAGAAGAATATTCAAACATTTATAAATGGATGTGTAATCCCTTCTACATATTGAATAATAAGAGGCAATCCAAAGAATATAAATTAATAAATATTAATTACATAGAACACACATGGTTATAAAAAATATTTATATAAATAAACCACTATATTAAAGATATCGATCATTAATAATAACTAGTTAGTAAATCCAATATGTGTATGAAAAACTTATAATGAAAAATTTTTACCTTTGAGGAAATAAATATAAAATTTATGATTTATTAAATTCAAATTATTTATTTTATTTCGTGTAAAATTTAATTAAATTTTTATATCCAACATGAAATCCATTAATTAATATATTTTAATTCTGAAATTAAAATTTATATATTAAACAAAAAAATTATCTTGTCTTGTTTAAGAAATTAATACTTTGTTGTATGGTTTTTTTCCTAGAAACACCACCAAGACCAATCGTAGGTCGAGGTAAACCCTAGAAGTCCTATTTTGGATATTTCATAACATTCACAGGGCCATTTGAAGTTCAGAAGTCTCGTACATAGAAATTCTGGGTCTCGAAGACCAATCCTGACTAGTTTCGAGTTGTAGAGAACCCTATAAGAGAAGGGGTTTAGAATTGTAGTGGTTCATTTCATCAGGGTAGAACTGAACATTATAGAGACTACATCTAGTTCACCAATCATGTAAAAAATGGAGTATTAGTGAGGTTACCTAATGAGGTAGTGACCTATTATTGATGGGACATGTGGATCTATATTGTTCAAAAGGGGAAGGTGTCTCATAAATAGTTATAGAAGTTAAGGCTTTAGTAATGTCCATTGAATTTCGTGATAGAGTGAACCTAGTCACCCATATGGTAATTCTAGAAGGAAATATATCTATTAGAATCAAGATTCCCCACAACAACGGCATATCGTTGTCATGTAGGTAGTAAAATTAGAATGGGGCCAGTTCTACAGGATCATGGGAAATAACCCATGAAGGGATTTGGTAATTGCACATATACATTCAATATGGATTTTTGTCAAAATTATAATAGTATGATCGAAAATTATGACCAACTATAAATGAACTATTTGATTATGGCCATGATATGAAGATGGAGTGAAGCGATTGGTCGACCACTCAAACAATAGTGTAAAGGTGGATAACATATCAAGTATAGATTCTATGATATTAACTATTTTTAAGTGCATATTTTATAATTAACTATAATAATTATATCATACAATGGATGTTTCATGGTCTTTTCAATTGAATTTCATATTGTCTATTAGTTTTTTATTTTCTATTATTTGTAATTTTATCTTTTGTTTTTTTCTCAATTGTTAATAGCCTAGAAATTTAGTATTTTTTATAATTTCTTAATACTTCTATTGGAATATAAAAACCACACTATTTTTCTCTTTCTAATTTAAAAATTATAAAAGATCATTTAATTTCCCACCTACCATTATTGTTCTTAAAACCTTATTATAGGATAAAACATGATAAAAAATTAAGAGTTATTTAGGAAACACCTGAAAATAATGACATTATTTTTTAACCCACAACATCCTTATCGTTTATACATATTATAAAATAATGATGGTAAAAACATAGCCTTAAAAAATAGGATTACTGCAAGGATTATTCCATTGGGACCAAATTAAATCCCTCTATATAATTTAATTCAATTTATTTTATTATATGCTCAAAAGAATCATGTTATTTATATAATTTATTTTAATGAACCAAGGTGAACTCTGGAATATAGTTGGATGGGGATTTTGAAAATTTCATTACCTATGAGATATAGAATCATAATTTAAAATGATATGAGAGTCTTTATAGTCGTGAGGATTTCACATTAATTTAATATGAACAAAATCTAAAAAATTACACTGTTTGGATCAGTGCTTCATTCTACTGTCAAACATCGTTGAAGAGGGTTTCTTAAAATGACCTGAGATAAAACCCCTATAAATAAAAAAATGTATCATGATTCTATGTGAGCATTGATCATAAAATTCTAAGTACTATCATAGATATCCAATGATTACTTTAACATAATGTTGATCATTATGATATTTTCCTTTTGACGCATGAAAGATATCAAAGATTTAATGAATATATAGGATCATTCACTTATTTGATTTGTGGAAGAATTTATAGGATAGTTCAAATTCATGGTTATGAATAGTTCCCATGAAATGTATCCTCTCAAGATTATATTATCAATGGTAATTAAATTTAATGGGTTCCCTAACCCTAATATATGTAACATCCACTAAATAAACAATTCAAAAATAATTATGAACTAACTATATCAAAATTTCATTTATATTTTTTCACCCACATGTTATATATATATATATATGATATTACAGGATTAAAATGATACATTAATTTGGCTATTAATTACCTCAATATAAAAAGAACATTAATTATTAAAATAATATTAATTCATATAATATTTTATCCATGTATTTACATAAATTTATGAAAATTATTCTAATAAATAATATCAATCCAATTATTCAAATCATGAAAAGTTATTAATCAATTATTAAATGATGGTTAATACTTTTAAAAAAATGTGTACCCATTGTTGGGTCTGACAATTTCATATACACATATTTCAAATGGTAGAGTGGACACTTGAGTACAATATTTTGTGTGACCCTATAGGCCCTTATCTCAAAAGTAGTGAATATTATTAACAAACCAATAATATAATTTAATAACTCATTATGAACCATAAATATATAAGGAATATTCCGAGTAATGGAATCTGTCCTATAAACATAAATTATGCAATGTAATGCCCTTCTCATATGATATCTCATAACGATATATACACAATATCTGTCATAATTCAATCATGATTTATTATTTATTGATCTATGTGGATACAATTACCTTTTCATACAATTACCTTGATTTAATGATGGTAAAAAAATCCTAATAAATTAGGGTTGAGAAAGAACATACTTAGAATATGAGTGAAAATTAATATCCAAAACATTTAACAAATTAAATTCCCCCAAATATTCTATTTACAAAAGCTACCTCACAATGTTATCAATGTCATGTTATTCCCTTTCAATGAAGTATGTGATCAAATGGAAATTGTTTATAATGATATGAAGGAAGGATCCAAATAAACATATTCATATGAAAATATAATCATAAATAATTGAATCTTGTGGTGATCCAATCGGATGGTCCCTTCTTATGACCTCATCAACTGAATATCACTATGTTTGGACAACATGTGAAGAGGTATCGTTGCTTATGATCCCTCAACACCAGATAGTAAGACATAAAATGTGTATATTCATAATAATTTATCTAGACCATATGAAATATTATTTAATAAGAATGAAATATTATCTCAAGGATTCCATTATAGCTTGGTTACTTCTATAATATTTTGACATGACGATTATTCTATACACATAACCAAAAATATTGGGGACATAGATGTATTAGCACATTACTTGTAAGATTTGCACATATATATATATATATATATCAAACTATATACCTATATTGAAAATGAAGGTACATGAATAATTTGGGTCTAGATAACACACATTAAACAGTGAATACCATATTCCTTCTCTTATCCATCATATGAAATGTGAATACATCACCCATGCATACATAAGACTTACCATCTCTACATAAAGGTGTAATTATTTAATTCATCACCACATTAAATGGATGATTATAATAATGAATGAAATGATTAAATTTTATATTTATGAAATGAATATGACTTCATATTTATAATATCATACATACCTTCTTATCATCCTATCTATTTCCAAATGTTAACATGAAACATATGTACATATGGAATACCACATCAGATAAGTGATATAATCCATTTTAGGTTCATGTTAAACAAAAATGATAAAAATTATTTAATTACATCATATATATATCATATATTAAAAAATTATTATTTTTGATATATTAATTATTATTAAAAGTCATTAATTACATCCTTCGAAAATGGAAAACAAAATCCATGTGTATGTACGACATGCCTTCTACATGAACACTGCAATTAATTTTCCCAAAAATATATTTTTTTAATGGACATAAATATATATATATATATATATATTAAATATAGAATATATTGAAATATATAAAATTTTAACCTTTATAATGTTGAAAGGAACGATCCTACAAAATCAATACTTATTTTTTAAACAAATCAGTTAACAATTGTAATAATGATAATAATAAAAACAATTAACAAAAAGGTGATTAAATGATATAAATGGATAATATATGATTTTAAATATATTTATATACCTCTATTTTATATGTATAATAAATTATAATTTATAACACATGAGGTTAGATAAATTGAATGACCTGTCAGTCCAAAAATAAGGGATTTCTCCCCCATTTCCACTCCATTGATACATATCTATTATTATGTGAAAATTTATATTCATGTTTTATATATACAACCACATTAAGGTATTTAACATGAATATTTATGTATTTTTTTGTTTATTTTTTCAATTCAGGTTTATTATTTAAAATATTTTGTGTTCTTTCATCCATCATTTCTCCACATTGGAACTAAAATCAAGCAATGAAATAAAAAAAATAAATAAAAATCGTTCTTTCACATTTTAAAAGATATATATTACTTCCATATAAATATTTTAGAGAAAATAATTTTTTTAAATGCTTTTAAATGAATCATATTTTTTATAAAAATTCATTTTTAACAACATTTTATATTGTATGAAATGGTTAACAAGAAATATTCTAGTAATTTTCTGAATTAAGTACTTCTCCTATGAAATTACAAAAAAAAATCATTTAATATGGAATAAATGTAATAGTCTATAATAATGACCATCAAAAGTTTTGAATCATCCTTTACAAATTTATAAGTTTATTTTTAAGGAAAATTATTCACATATTTTTGTTAATTGATTAGATTTTAGAAATTGAATTTCAAAATGGAAAAAATATATAACTCAAATTTTTTAATGATATCATTAGTGTACATGTATTCATTATGGAAATACCATTTAATTAAAATATTAATCACATGATATATTTTTTTATGTTACTATCCATTAAATCATTCTCTATCTTATGATATTTAGAAATTACATTCCCTTTAAATATCCATAGTATTTATATCATGGCTATGGTTATAACCAAAATTGTACAATATTTATACATACTATGTTATAATTGGAATTTATATTATTCTATATGAAATTATTGATAAATATATATTATTTACTTAGTATATTAATTTTTTGAAAATAGATATTGTTAATTAATAAAATTTATCATTCTATATATGATGGATGCATTGGCCATGAAGTGACTAGTGTGGATCAAAATTAAATACCCCCTTGATTCATAGACAAGTATCATGAGATAAATAAGTATGTTATAATTAAATATATTTTTTTTGAATACATAGAAAAAATATATATTGTCTTGGAAAAATGCATTGATGTTATAGAAACAATGATTATTTAGATATTAGAATCAAATATTTATCAATTTTTGTAATTAAGAATTAAGATATTTTCATCCATGATATATTGGTACTGATATTGTCATGGTTTCATTTTGTTCTCATGATAATGAATAAATAGAATTTATTTTAATTTATTAACATAGACATATTTATTAATCCTTATTAACAAATGATTTCTTTCTATTTTACATAACACATATTAAATATCTCATCTCAGTATATTATTTGTTTTATTTTCCAATGAATATAAAAAACATCATATATCCAATAATGATTTATTGATCTGTATTTAATATTTCAAATGTATTATGGGAATAATAATTGTATTAAATTCATAGAGACTACTAAACTATTTAATTTGTTGGTATGTGAATACATATATCTAGTTCCAATGTAATTTTGATGGAAATCGTTAAATGTTACTATGATTAGGGTTATTATAATCTCACATGAGCCGAACCACAATATAAATGTTCAGTCCTAAAGTATAATCAGAAACCTACGTGTTATAAAAATTAAAGAACAATATATATACTGTTACAAAAGTTGAACGGTCTCATTCGGGTATATCTAATGGATATCATTACAGTTCCATGATCTGGTGATAAAATAATACTTGCCATCCTTTATGGAATGTATAATTTATAACATATTTTAATACAAGTAAATTGAATAGGAAATCATGAAGAACTCTCTATTGACAAATTCAAGATGGACAAAAATTATTTTTGTCCCATGTCTTATTATTCATCATAGTGATAAATACAATGATACTTAATAGAAAACCTCTATCATAAGTTGAACTATACATTAACCAGTTGGGACCCATGGAAAATTACACGACACATTGATATTATTATGTAATACAGTCATCCAACCACCGTTACATTTAGAACAATACTAGAATAATGTATGTCACATGTATGGGGATAATTTTGTTAATATGTACTTATATCACATCGTAGGATCACAGATAATTAGACCATAGATGATAAAGGTAAACATTAGTTTATTCCAATAAAATAATATTTTATATAATTTCTTGATGATAAAAGGATTATAAGTAAATCATATTATAAATATTATCACTGTAATGAGGGAATCCAGTAGGGTTTCTAAATGTATTCCATCTATTCTCATAGGAAACAAATTTCCCCAATCAACTAATGATGTTCTCTCACCTCATAAACCGAATTAAACATCATCCTCTAGAGGAATGTCAAAAAACACTTATATATCTAGAATCTCTAAGAATACCAACAATATAATAATAAAAATTATAAATCTATCACTAAATACCTTGTTGTTAAAATTACCAACCATCCAATGAAGTCTCCCGACCAATACAAAAGTATCATCTAAGATATCCCTTTGAAGTTTCTTATAAAATTATTCTATAAGAAACTCTATGTCACAAAATATATCATTCCATAGGGAAATTATCCCAATTACAGTTTAAAAGAATCCTCATATTCATGTTAAATATTTATTTTTCCATTTTGAATGAGGTATATTAATATCTCACCCATCAAAAATAGGAACAAGCCTCTAATAACTACATAAATAACCTTAGGAGTTCCTTCCATAGATATTTACAATCCATTAAATTACTCATAAAAATGAATGGACAATTTCAAAAAAAAAGTTTATACTCAAACCTATGAAAAATAGTCAATGGTGAATTCAAAAATATTTCATGAATTGGGATTCAATTATTCTGACTCTTGGAAGAACAAAATCACCATATATCATTACCTAGGGTTAAATATTTCTGACCAATTCATATCATAATGAAAATAAAATATTTGAATAATGTATAATTAATAATAAATATTCATATATCATTTTATTATAGTAAATATGTATCTAAAAAATATAGATGACAACTACGGGATGTGTTTTTTATCCATAGCCAAGCATATATTTTCCTTTTCTAAATCATCCCATCACCCAAGATCCTATCTCAAGAAAATAAATCCTTATAAGTAAATATAAAAAATTAAGTTATTAAATCTATTATAAAATGTCATAATGGTTGAAACCCCCATTGGGTGAGCCTAGCTCACCACAACCATACATAAAAACTTGAAAAATCACCATGTTGTACTAACATTGTAACTGTTTCCAAAATCCCCATCATATGGAACAAAGTCATAGATAATTTCATCATATGTAATGATAAAAGAAAAATATTTTATTAGAAATCCTAAAAAACAAAAATAGTTGAAAATAACATTCATTCATCTTTCCGAGAAATCCTCAGTCAATCACGCACAAAATTCATCTAGATTTTAGGAGAATCATCCATACTACTATTGAATGATCATCAACTCCATGGTCAGATTCATTATATATCATGCGAAATGAATGGTTTTAATAATATAATGAATATGATACATGAACTCACCATAAATATTATATGAAAAAAATATGAACATATATAAATATATGTGGCTTCAAATAGTAGAATAATGGGGGGAGTTGTAGAAAATCTACCCCACACGATAACCATTCCTTTTAAATTTAATATATCTAATAAAAAAATGATTGGTCTTCCCCTTGTTTTATAAATAGGAAAAATGATATTTCAAAATGTGAATGAAGGCTTCATTTAGTGATTCAACAACCTAGGGACTTTTTGTTGGGTAATATTAGGTGTCATAGTGCAACAGAACTACACAAACTCCCCCTATAGTGTTACCCTTCCCTCTTGGTCACCGATATATATAGTAAACCATCAATACACATCATTGAATATCCAAATAGAGTAGTAAAAAAAATTGAGGTAAAAAAATTCATGGTATGGCATCATCAATTTATAGAATTCCTTCCACAACATTTTTATGACCACTACGCTCTATATTGGAACAGATCCCCTTACATCAACATTCATGTGGTGGAAAAAAGGTCCCTACACAAAAAAATTCCTTGTATAAAATATTACATATAAAATACATATGTATTTACTCTTAAAAATGCTCACATTATGATTCATATTATCATGACATGACCACAGAATAGGAGTCCTCCCTTTTCAAAAACACCCAATAAATAAATAATATTATCACCGCACCCACTCTAATACTCAATACCTTCTACATAAACACCATTATACATCAAGAGGTCTCAACATGATACTAAATATTCCCCAATAAATGGTGTAAACATGTTATGTTGTGGGATGAAAAAGATAAAAAAGTGAAATCATAGATTCAAAAACAAAAAAAAAACCCTCCAAAATTAATTACCCAAAAATCTATAAATTATTATGAAAATAACACTGAAGGATGGAAAATTTTAATTTATGGGAACTATTGATAATAAATATTAAATTAAACACATATTTTTGAAATGTACATGAATATAAAGATTCATGTATTTCATAATCATTATAAAAAATTATAATATATAAATTTTATTTAATCCATAATTTGATACATATAAATAATTTTGTACAAATATTATATAGAATCTATTATTATGATAATTACTTGTGAACATTTAATAATAGAGATATATTCCTATAAAATAAATTCTCTCAATATATTTTATAAATTATTTTCTATATGAATTTCATCTATAACCGGTGTTTCATAAAATGTTCATATTCAAATAAAATCATTATATTTATAATTTATTTCTTTGAGATAACAAAATATCTTATTATACTAAAGGATATGAAACAACTATATTGTCAAATAAACCTTCTTATAACAATGTATCAGAACATTAGTGAAATATTACCTTGATTTACATTGTAAATATTTTAAAACCCTGTATGAAACTAATATAAAATTCAGTATCAACTTATAATAATCCAAAATAAATACAAAACTATAATAGAAATTTATTCACCATAGTTGGAATCAAAAATAATAAAAAAAAATCCTAATTATGTAGAAAATATATATAAGGAATATCATAAAATATTAAATATATACCACAACATCAAATCTAAGACACATAAAATATCCCCAAAGGTATTTTATTCATAAATTTAACATCTATATCTAGTCAATAACAAAATAAACGAAAATATAAATGATTCAACATCTATCTTTTATTTAATAGTTTTCAAATTCTCATTAAATCATGTTATTAATATTTTTCTTAAAAATATAAAAATATTATAAATACACCATTTAAATTTGATAAATTTTTATACTAAATGAAACTTTTCCTACACTTCATTATAAATAATATCTAAGAAATAATAATATTATCTATATTATATTAAAAAATTTAGAAAATTATCCATTACAACAACTAAATATGGATCATACCTCATCAAATCAAACTAGAATTAATATTTATAAAATTTATTTTGAAATAAAAAATTGATTTATTGTTGAAATAAATCATGACACTCTACTAAGAAAAAATCATAGAAAATTTGTTACAGCTAATGAAACAAAAAAAGCACACAAACTATAAAGTTTTTTAGAAAATTTGAAAAAAAAATACATATAAGAAATATCTCCATGCACTTTGTAAATGATATATTATGGAAGAATATTTTGAAAAAATTATTACAAGTATTGAATTAATATCATGAAAATCAAAAATAAGAAATTTGAACTTTCATTGTCCCTCAACAACATTTATATTGCATAATTTTTTAAAACGTGAATTATTATGATTACAATATCCAGAAAAATAATTTTAATATGAAATAACATTATCAATATAATATATTTTAACATTTGAAAAAATAAATAATCACTATAGAAACAATACCATCATTACAAAATTTTTGTGGTCATACTATACAACCCAATTATTACAATATCATTATAGAAAATATCTATGGATAAAATATTAATATTTAAATTATATATATAAATTTTTTTCTTATGCCCATTCAAAAAAGAAATTTAAATTTGTATATATTTCAAAAAAAATCGAATCCCATGAAAGCCTAATGAATCAAGTAATTAGAAGGACTATTTAACCAATATAGTAAATAATATGACCATTTACACTTCTAAAAGTGTTAAATGAAATCATATGGAAACAATTAGACATAAATTTAATAATAATAAAAATAATATTGTATAGAACAAAAAATATTAGAAGTTTGTAACATTGAATCAAATAAAACTCTTAAATTGTAGATATTGAATGCCACATAAGCATTATCAAACATAAATTTCTCAAAAATATATATAGTTAGACGAATCTCACAAATTAAATAAAATTCATAATATATTTACAAAATTTATATCTACAATTAAAATACATTATGGTGTAAACCATATAATGATTTTTAAATAAAATAATTATATAAATTTATGAGAAATAAAACATTGAATAAAATTGATCATTATATTTCATTTAATATTTTATTATGGTAATAATTTATTTTTTTGTTTCATAATAATTTAATAGCTATTACTCTATAGTAATGATAAAAATTTGAAAAATAAAATGTTCAGTCTTTTATGAAACTACTCCTTTAGATTCTCCTATTATAAAAATCAGTGAGTTTTATAAATAAATTGATATTATTATATTTTTAAATACAACAAATATTTTAAAATATTAATAATTATATAGTATTTAACTTGATCACTAAAACTACAAACAATAATAAACCAATTGAATTCCAAATAAAATTAAAAAAAAAATTAAATAATACACTATATGAAATAGTAAATGTAGATTCATGAAATAGAAACATTATATAGATACACAAAATCTATTTAAAAGATAATTGATAAATATTATAATGCTAAAAATGTATTCATACAATGATATAGTAACAAACAAATTAAAAAATTTTATCCATTAACTCCATCATTCATTACAACTCTTAACCAGAACATTATTAGACATCGAATTATATTACTATTAATTTAAGTAATATAATTTTTAAATATAACAATTATTTATTTTAAAATTACCTCTTGTGTCGGATTACATTTGGTTCATGGAACCAAATCTAGCTATTTTTTGATATTTTAACCACATCATTAAAATGTTATACACCATGGTTATGGGATCCCAAAAATTTAACTACATACATAGAGAGTGGTATTGTAATTTTAACCATGATTAGTTGTTCCAAGTTTATTTTAATGATTATTCATCATATGGAAACCCTCTATATTTAGTAATTAAGAAAATTATTTCATCATTATACAAAAGATATTTTATCTAATATCGAATAGAACCATTTTCCTATACAGTGAATATGTCATACATATATCACTGGGGAAGAATGAAATATACAAGCTATTGAAGGTAAAAAAATTAAAACACATTGTCAAAATTAATTAATGAGGGATTTAATTAGGAGGTAACATTAGATGTGATTAATAATGAATGAAAATGAAATTAGTGTTAAATAATATATTAAGGTAACCCCATAATAGAGTATAAACAAGTTTTATAGAATTTGTTCCCCTAACTAATATCAAAGATAAATAATTATGTGTGTTGTGGAATGAAATATTTTACAGTGTTTAATGCATGGTTCATAACTTTATTTATAATATACAATAATCATCATTTGTTATAACATGTAATATATTTAATAATAATTATTTAATTATGTATATATCAAATATAAAAATTTGTATAATTTTAATATTTTTTAATGTGTTATATTAAAACATTTAATTTTTATAGCCGAAATATTTATATTTTAAAATATAAATAAAATTTTTTATTATAAACACTTTTAAAAATATTTTATCATATATTAATTGTTATATATTTTGTATATGTTTAGTTAATATATTGAAATTTCTCTATTGGATTACAATGATATTGTCAAAGAATGGGTATATTCTAGACCCCGACAACTATTCTAAAGAATCTATTAAAATTTATAGAGTGCATGAGGTGTTGTGGAATCCCACATTGATCCACAAATATAGGTTCCAGGATGATGACATTGAACAATTATGTCAAATAATAATTTTTTAATTTTCTAATTGTTTGAGACATGGTACATTGACTTATTACTAGTCAAAATTTTGTATAGAATTCATATTCATGCTTTATTAGAACTAGTATAAGGATAAATCCATTTTATAGGGATTTTTTATTCAAATTATTTCAATTTAGTAAACCAATTAATTTTATATTGATAACGTTATAAGATATTATTTATTATTTATTATTATTACCATTATTCCTGATTGTATGCGTTTTTTATCAGGAATTTCCCTTTTAATTCTTATTTATATGAAAAAAAGTAAAAAAATATTTATATAATACAATACATTTTATTCATTATAAAAATATGATTTATTAGTAAAATCCTCAATATTTTGAATTTTTTTACCCATATAATATATTACTGAATTCATACATAACTGAATAGAAATTTGATGAAATCAAAGATAAAAATCTGATTATTTTTTATCACTATCATATAATGATGGAGGTGGTGAAATCACAAAAGTATTTACCTACTTATATTCATACAATAATTTATTTGATATCCCTATATTGGGTATGTTAGAATATACATATTCTTTGAAATCCTTGAACCTTATCTCATAGTACCTTTAAAAACATAAAAATTGCTTATATATAATTAATACTAACGATGGTACCCCAATTTTCAGCATACAAGACATAAAATATACAAATTAGTTGTTGTATCACTTAAATTATCAAGTATATTTTTGGTTTACGGTTTTAGTGAAATGGTAAAATTATTATATAAAAAATACCCATGTCACTGAATAATACTATCTGCCACTTAACCCCACACATCATATTTCAAAACAACCCATCATCCTCTCCCATAAGAAATACTTCACAAAATAAATAATTAAAATATATTCTTGATAAATCTAGGAGAAGGAATCTTTCGATGGTTTATCTAAAATTGTATGCAAGTGTAATCATGCGGATTAGAAATTTAAGGTCATTAATGAGAAAAATTAACATATAAGGGTATAATGAAATAATCAAACTGCATGATCATATAATAAGAATATTCATACCCATAAATACATATATCATCACATATTTAAACATTTAATAATGCTTTTTAAATTTAAAAAAAAGTCTTCATAATAAACAATCAGTGTCCATGTGATATCGATCATTTTTAAAGGGTTAAATTAATATTGGATAAAATACTATTAAAAAGGTGTAAGTATCAAGGAAAATTATTATCATATTAAATATATGAAAAAAATATAATTTTCATAATCATATGGCCAAAATCTAATATAATTATATGAAGAATATACTAAATAAGTAATTAATTGGAGAAATATATGGCTGAATCAATCATATATTCATTATGACTCACACCCAAGACTATTTTGGAACACCTATAATAAAAAAAAAGTATCAAAAGGTGTTATCTGGTAACACCCATTATATAAAAATAACAAAAAACCATAAATAATGTAAATTTTACTTATGTTTGATCATGAAACTTATAAAAAAAATCATTTTACCATTAATAACACAATTACCCGATCTAAAAAAATTCTTAGGTAAAAATATCTTTGAAAAAAATTAACCCATAGAAAAGAAATGAATTCTATAAAAACCTATTTCAAACTTTATTAACATTGTTAAAATAAATGGATCCAAAAAATCTATTTGGGAAATTAAAAACCCATGTAATATAAATGGGTTCTATAATATCTGCTTCGAAAAATATTAGCCACTGTAAATGAAATAGGTTCCATAATAATTTTTTTGAATTGTTATTAACTATTGGAAAATAAATTGCTTCCATAAAAGTCTATTTTAAAACTGATTTTAGAGTGCTAATGAACTGGGATCCATACCAATAACTTTGAAACATAATTAAGCAATTGAAAAAATGCATTCCAAAACAATATCTTTGAAACATGGTTAACCCATTGAAAAGAAATTGCTTCCATAAATATACCATTGATACAAACAGAATCAAAACATAGAGTGAACAAGGATTGAAAAATTAAAAAATATACATATTGATTCATAAGAAACAATAAGGTTTTTTATATTGATGAATTTAAATACCATTAAATGATCATTGAAAATATTTTTTCTGTAAAATAATAAATTCATCTTGAAAATGACTTCAAAAAAATAACAACATATTATAATGATAATAATATTTAAAAAAACATTTGAACAAATAAAGGAATATTTATGTAAAACAATTTGTTTTTCCATGTGAAAATTATTTCTTTTTAAAAGCTATAAAACTAAAAATTCATTTTAAAAAATTTTGAGAAGTGGAATCAAAGTGACCTATTTTGAAAATGTTATTAAATTTCGATTATAAATCCATAAACAAAGGTATAATATGAATTAAAATTTCTTTAGGAAATCATTTTATTTATAAAAGGGCATTTTTGAAAAAAAAATTAATTTCTTGATATGGAAAATAAGGATACATTATCTGAAAAAACAAATCACTCACCAATGACGTCGTTTATATGTCAATCATAAATATTGGGGGAGATATTGTAACACCCCAGGTAAATAAAGAATATGAAATTTTCATATTTATCCATATTTGTGAATAAAATATTAATATGACTTTAAAGGGGATGCTATGCTCGATGGCGTACCCAACAAGCAACAACGAGTTTCTTGGAAATCTTATGTTGCACTCTAATAATAAAATAATATTATTTTAAATGGAAGTTAACATGTAGCTGTTGTATTGGTGGGAATGGATATAAATAACTAAAATATGATTATATATGTTTTTAAATGTTTTTACATTTATCCAATAAAAGATAAAGGCTTAAAATACAGAAAGAATTCAATGTTAGGCGTATATGCCCTAGTTTTCACTAAAGGTTCACTTATCGCCTTTTGATGGAGAACCGCCATTAAATATAGTTTTTTTCACTCTTATACATTCTATTGGACCAAATAAAACTCTTCTTTAGAGTCCGGACATCAAAATTTACTTTGGGTAAATTTTTGGTATCTTTCCGATAAAGTTCATTCTTTTAATGAATAGTGTAAAATGTTGTATTTTAATTCAAAACCTCTTTTTAATCTAATTTATTTGTATTATTAGATTATCTTGTTAATTGGTTTTAAAGTGAAATTATAATATATTTTTATCATTAAATCCAATAGTGGTCGTTGGATTAATTTCACCTTGAAATCAGACTTAAACTAGTGTCAATCTTTTGATACTTATTATTTCATAAAAACACGCTATTTTTCATGACAGCGGGAATTAATTATTAAATTAATTAATGTGACTTATAAGTTTTTAATTTTGTAAAATAGACTTCATTTTTTAATTCAGAATATCAAATATATCTTAGGGTGAATTTTTGGTAATTTTCTGAAAAACTTCAATTTTGATGAATAGTGAAACCACTAAGTGGTACTTATAAAAACTGATTTTCCATTTAAATGAAATTTTTCAACCTTTGTGTTTTGAATTTAAGAAATCCGACATACATGGTTGTCATTAAGAAGTAAAATGTGGTTCAATGGGATTAAAATAATTTTTTTTGGTGAATAGTAACTTATTAAGTTTTTAATCGCGATTAGAGGTAATTAGTGTAGTTTAATGTAAAAATAATGTTTTAATAATATGTAATGAACTTTACATATGTCCTAACCTCATTGGATGTGTCATGGACAACCAATACAAGCCATGGGTAAACTTGGGGACCCCATGGAGCCACTTTGGTTGGGAAATGACATAAATAACTTTTTATTTAATGTTAAAGTAAAAAATGACACACACATGAGCTGTTTTACTAAATCAATTTTTACATGGGGTTATAAAAGTCAGAATTTTGACTATAAATATTCATTGTAAAGATAAAAAGTTTTACTAAATCATATTATTTGTTTTATAATTTTTAGACGTTAAATAAATTAAATTATTTATGACATCATGATGATGCAGCGATGACCTCATTATTTAAGGATTTAAATAAAATGGAACGATAATGTAATATCTATGACCTAAAAATGTCCAAATTCTATTGGATGAGTGGTTTCTGAACCCTTATCACCTTATCCTAGAAATAAATCAATTTGGGACCTCTTAAATCCGAATACCATTTTGAAATAAAGTGACTTATCTTCACTTTCCAAGAGTGCCCCTCCTCTCCTATTATAAAAGGCCCCCACCTCAACCTCCATACCCACACTCCCAAAGCCTTTGGCTCAGCCAACCCCTGCCCATTTTTGCTCTACACATCCCTCTATTACTCCTTGAAGCCTCACTTTGGGTAGTAGTCTTCCCAAGGAAGCCTTTGAGCTCAATCCAAAGGGAGTTACCCGATTTTAAGGTAATGTCTTCTTTTGAGTCCTTTTGTTTTATTTTTCTTCTCCAACCCCCTAAACTCTTTTTATTATTTTATTTTGTAACAAATCCAGTATCCTAAATATACTAGGATGTTGTTATAATAAGTATTCGAGCTGCACTTACACACACCTACATCTGATGGTTAAAGAACATACTGTTTCCGTGGATGGCGAATTTCTGCCTCACGAAACGATGATTGTTCAACACTCATATAACACCTTCAAAGGAGGCCATTAAGGTGTCACTATATTTATATATGATATATAATATGTTTATGTTTTACTTAAGCTTCTGTATTTTTCATTTTTGGCTTACCTTTATGAATTCCATTATGGTTATACGCGATATCTTCATTTTAGGAAGTGCGGACTACCGCCCCCTCAAAGTGATGTGATTCGTTAATGCCATACGTGGGACGTATAAAGGATGGATTTAATGTTATTATATATGATTTTATAATGGAATTATAATATACCTCTATATCATTAATATTTCTTTCCATTAAATTATGAGATAGAAATGAAAGTGGCGTTCATGCGTACGTACGGCTTACCGTCTCCATGAACGGTGCATTTCATTTCTTATCCCCAAATGCAATGTACTATTAAAAGTACATGTATATACTGGATATATATAATTAATGATACATCTAAATGATGAACATAATTATGGAATTAAAATATACATACCTCTCATTTAGTTTTAATTCAAGTAATATGACAAAGAAATGAAAGTAGCGTTCATGTGTACGTACGGCTTACCGTCTCCATGAACGGTGCATTTCATTTCATACCTCTAATTGATTATGTAATATTATAAATACATGTATATTCTGTATATATATGATATACATGCTATAAAAAAACAGAAATGTCATTCTGGATATAAATAACCTTTGACCACACGAACAACATGTAGTTGTAAGAAGTCCATTTTCGACTTAAGAACCAAATATCGACAAAACAAACATTATTAACTTAAATGGTTACATAATTTTTATAAAATGGAAATAAGTGATATAAAAGGAATAATGAACTTTAAAAAGGTTATTAATCAAGTAGAAATTAACTCAAGTTTATTTTTCAGGGCGTTAAAGAACGATCGAGTCAAGTCGGACCCGAGGTAAGGGATCCTACTCCACTCTTTCTTTTTAAGTACACTCTTTTATGTCATTCCTTTTAAAGCTCATATTTCTTGTTATTGGGATGTTCTTTTATATTAATCTTACTGTAATTTTTTTGTTCATGTGATGAGAGACCCTATTCTCTCTCATCAATCCATTTTGGAAGTTTTAAGTGGCACTGTTATGCGGCCGAATTTTCGTAAGAGATCTAACCTCTCTCTTTCTTTTTAAGTACTCTCCTTTATGTCACTTCTTTTAAGCTCCTCTTTTTATTATGGGGGATGTTCTTTTATATTCCTCTTTCTGTAAATTTTATTTTAATGTGATGAGATACCCTAGTTTATCTCATCAATCCATTTTTGGAAGTTTTAAGTGGCGTCGTTAGGCTGCCGAGTTTTCGTAAGGGATTTTTCATCTCACTTTTATTCCTGTGAGATTTATGCTACATTTTCCACAATTTCCTTTGAGTGGTGTATGTAATGACCATTATTTTACTCATTGTGTAATATTCTTTCATTTTTGAGTATTTACATCAATGTTGTATTGTCCTTCTTTCACGGGTCGTATGTTTCGAAAGATACCCATGTCGGTAAGGGAACCTTTCACCCTCCTCTTTTTAAAAGTCTTCTTTTGTTGGGTCTTTTAATTTACATATTGTTATGTTGGGATATGTTCTCATATATCCTTATTGATGTAAATTTTATGTCCAAGTGATGAGATACCCTTTTTTTGATGTGACGCTGTTAGGCTGTCAAGGGAACTTCTTATCCCAATTTCGATTTCTTTGGGATCAACATGTAGTTATTGAATATGTCATCCTTTAAATATGTGTGAATGACCTTTGATTATTTTACACTTAATATCCGCTTATATTTGGTTTATTCATTTTTCACACATAATTATGTAATTGATTTATCCTTAAACCAAGGATACCGTCTTTGTAAGGGACTTCGTCTCAATCTTCTTTCATTGATGCATATTCTGTTTTATACACAACCTACTTTTATACGGTGTATAAATCCCTTTGACTTTTACGTTTATCCAAAATGAATCTTTTTATATGAAGCATTTTACAAAATGACAAAAGGGAATGTTTTTTTCATACGTATGCGACAACAATGACTTCTCCGCCGCCGTGACCATTATTTGAGTTTCGGCTTCCTCTACAAGCCATACCTTTTTTTTAAAGAAAAATAAATACCATGTTTTACCTTTATTTTATTTTGGTATTGAAAATGGTTTTCATAAATATTTTTATATCAATGTGTTTTATTGATATCTTGTGATTGAAATGTGGAAATATTATTTTTCCTTTATGCATGTTTTATGTGATATGATTATGTTATAGTTCTTGGACATTGTTATGAAGAACGGGTGGTTCCGTGATAAACTAAGGGCAGGTGAGCCCGATATATATCTCTAATGCATTGGGTAATGCGAAGGAGTGAAACGTTAAAGTTTCTCCGAAGAGATTTAGGGAATATACTGTGATGGGTATTCCAAACGTAACCAAGAGGGTTACTCCCTACGTAAGAAAGTTATGAATGCCTCAAGTAACCTTTTATGTCTTATGATTTATATGATTTATCCATGATTTGATGAGGTATGTTAAAGTGCCTATATTTTATGGGTAAAGTATGATTTCATTATTATGTATATATGTACCCATGTTTCCTTTCCATATTTTTATATCCCTTACTGATCTTTTTTTGCTCATCCCATGTTTTTTGAAATGCTTTTCCCAGGTCAAGGGAAAGGTACATGATATGATGACAGTGTCAAGGAAGTGTCATGAAAGAATCCATGTTTTATTCTGTTGATGGGAATGAAGAATACTATCTTTATGTAACCACTTTGTTTATATGAGGAATGTAATGCAAGTTTTATGATCTAATTCTCTAAAACTCTAAACCCGAAAAGATCCTCAATGTGTAATCTTGTAATAACTCATGATTAAGTAAGGTTTAAGGCTGGGTCCTTATAGTTGGTATCAAAGGTCGGTTTAGATAACTTTAGAGGTTAGTGTATTCTCTAAGAATATGTGACATTACCATAATGGTTAGGATTTCAGAAAGAGTCCTAGTTTTAGATAAAGTGAATGAGTAAGTATATCTTAGTATTTATCTTCCTCATTAGTACATGATGGTTATGTTGATATACTCACACTAAAATTTTTTGTTTTAGTAAATGGATGGATCTAGCAGGCACCAATGTGATAATTAGTTTGAAGGAAACTGTGGTGGTTCTCTGATTAAGAGACTGGATGAGATGGGGGATTCAATGAGGAATCTCATGGTTGTTCTAAACCAACTATCAAGGAGTCATGATCAACCACATCAACCTTGGTGAGTTCTCTAATGCATCATGTACGAGATGGCCAACTTGATGTGGAAATTCAGGTAATAATTATTAAGGTAACCATTAGGGTTTATATGATCCTTAATTTTTAGGTATTTATGGGTTACTCTATGATATTATGGAAAATGAAATGAATGAGATAAACATGAGGTTAAAATATGTTATGATTATTTTTGAAGATTTTATCTCATTTTGGGGAATGTTTTAAGAATTATATAGTTTTGGAAAAATGACAACACGCAGACCGTGTGACAACCCGTCGCAACGGACAAAGCTGCGGGAATCGAACCAACAACCAAAGTGCGACTGGTATTTATCGCCAACCACTGGACTACGTGAAGTCCATGGTTAGTTTGACTGATTCTTTCTAGTTATATGATTTTATGAATTAAGAGTAAGTTGATTTTGGGTTATTTATGAAAATGATTAACCTATCATGGAGGATATGTGATTAGGTTAATTACTTTTCAATACAAGACTTTAGGAGAAACTGATGTTGTTTGGAGATAAATGTTACGATTTAACTTGGAAGACGATGTGACTAAATCCTTCAAATATTAGGGTTTCAATCTTGTATTGGTTTACTTTGAAGAATTTTATGGAAAAATTGTTTATCGGATGGTCCTCGTTGAACTTTGGGTTTTGTTGGACAAATTTTGGAGATTAAGCATAGATTTTTTTTAATGGGTTATCCTTTTCTGGATTATCTGACCTTGTACTAGCCTTTCTAGTTTTGGGTTTGGTTAAAGCCTAAAGACATGGGAAGTATATAGTTCTCTTTTGTGGATTAGTTGATTATATAGAAGTTGATTATAGTACTCTTAATGTGAACAAGTCTTCCTAAATACTCGTCTTTTGGAGAAAATTTGAATTTGTGTCAGGAATCTAATAAAAGTTGAAAGTCAACATGATAAGTGATTATGTTTCCTTATGAATAAATTCCTCAATAAAAAGTAACTTAAACAAAAATGTTGTCTATTAACTTTTCCTACTGGGGAATCGAATACCGTTTAACCCATTTCAAGTTTGTGATTTTCTCGTGGTTAACTTTATTCTAAACATGTTTTCTATCACTCTTCATCAGAACATGACCCTATGTTTTCTCCTCCATGTCCATGTTTTCATACATGGAATCCTAGTATGGGTTAACTCGGGTGACCTTTGTACTTATCTTTCTTTATTTTAAAGTGATTTTTTTACCGACTCTTCTTCCGATGTGGGACTTTCAAGGATGTTTCCAAGCCCAATTTTAAAATTGTGATGACACAATTCCCAAAAGGGGGGAAGGATGTAACACTCCAGGTAAATAAAGAATATTAAATTTTCATATTTATCCATATTTGTGAATAAAATATTAATATGACTTTAATGGGGATGCTATGCTCGATGGCATACCCAACACGTAACAACGAGTTTCTTGGGAATCTTACGTTGCACTCTAATAATAAAACAATATTATTTTAAATGGCAGTTAACATGTAGCCGTTGTATTGGCGGGAATGGATATAAATAACTACAATATGATTATATATATTTTTAAATGTTTTTACATTTATCCAATAAAAGATAAAGGCTTAAAATACGGAAAGAATTCAATTTTAGGCCTATATGCCCTAGTTTTCACTAAAGGTTCACTTATCGAATTTTGATGGAGAACCGTCATTAAATATAGTTTTTTTCACTCTTATAAATTATATTGGACCAAATAAAACTCTTCTTTATAATCCGGGCATCAAAATTTACTTTGTGTAAATTTTTGGTATCTTTCCGATAAAGTTCATTTTTTTAATGAATAGTGTAAAATGTTGTATTTTAATTCAAAACCTCTTTTTAATTTAATTTATTTATATTATTATATTATCTTTTTAATTTGTTTTAAAGTGAAATTAGAATATATTTTTACCATTAAATCCAATAGTGGTTGTTGGAATTAATTTCACCTTGAAATCGCACTTAAAATAGTGTCAATCTTTTGATACTTATTGTTTCATAAAAACACGCTATTTGTCATGACAGCGGGAATTAATTATTAAATTAATTAATGTGACTTATAAGTTTTGAATTTTGTAAAATAAACTTCATTTTTGAATTCAGAATATCAAATATATCTTAGGGTGAATTTTTGGTAATTTTCTGAAAAACTTCAATTTTTGATGAATAGTGAAACCACTAAGTGGTACTTATAAAAACTGATTTTCCGTTTAAATGAAATTTTGCCACCTTTGTGTTTTGAATTTCAAAAATCCGACATACATGGCTGTCATTAAGAAGTAAAATATGGTTCAATGGGATTAAAATAATTTTTTGGTGAATAGTAACTTATTAGGTTTTTAATTGCGATTAGAGGTAATTAGTGTAGTTTAAGGTAAAAATAATGTTTTAATAATATGGAATGAACTTGAAACATGTCATAACCTCATTGGATGTGTCACGGACGACCAAGACAAGCCATGGGTCAACTTGGGGACCCCATGGAGCCACTTTGGTTGGGAAATGACTTAAATTACTTTTTATTTAATGTTAAAGTAAAAATGACACACACATGAGCTGTTTTACTAAAACAATATTTACGTGGGGTTATAAAAGTCATAATTTTGACTATAAATATTAATTGGAATGATAAAAAGATTTAATAAATCATTGTAGTTTTTTTATAATTTTTAGACGTTAAATAAATTAAATTATTTATGACATCATGATGATGCAGCGATGACCTCATTATTTAACGATTTAAATAAAATGGAAATATAATGTAATATCTAAGACCTAAACATGTACAAAACCTATTGTATGAGTGTTTTTTGAACCCTTATAACCTTATCCTAGAAATATATCAATTTGGGACCTCTTAAATCCGAATACCATTTTGAAATAAAGTGACTTTTCTTCACTTTCCAAGAGTGTCCCTCCTCTCCTCTTATAAAAGGCCCCCACCTCAACCTCCTTACCCAAACTCCCAAAGCCTTTGGCTCGTCCAACCCCTTCCCAATTTGTCTCTACAAATCCCTCTATTACTCCTTGAAGCCTCACTTTGGGCAGAATTCTTCCCAAGTAAGCCTTTGAGCTCAAACCAAAGGGAGTTACCCGATTTTAAGGCAATGTCTTCTTTTGAGTCCTTTTGTTTTATTTTGCTTCTCCAACCCCCTAAAATCTTTTTATTCTTTTATTTTGTAACAACTCCAGTATCCTCAATATACTAGGATGTTTTTATAATATGTATTTGAGCTTCACTTACATACACCTACATATAATGGTTAAAGAACATACTCTTTCCGTGGATGGAGAATTTCTGCCTCACGAAACGATGATTGTTCAACACTCATATAACACCTTCAAATCTAGACATTAAGGTGTCACTATATTAATATATGATATATAATATGTTTATGTTTTACTTAAGATTCTGTATTTTTCATTTGTGGATTACCTTTATGGATTCCATTTTGGGTATACGTGATATCTTCATTTTAGGAAGTGCGGACTACCGCCCCCTCAAAGTGATGTGATCCGTTAATGCCATACGTGGGACGTATAAAGGATGGATTTAATGTTATTATATATGATGTTATACTGGAATTATAATATACCTCTATATCATTATTATTTCTTTCCATTAAAGTATGAGATAGAAATGAAAGTAGCGTTCATGTGTACGTACGACTTACCGTCTCCATGAACGGTGCATTTCATTTCTTTTCCCCAAATGTAATGTACTATTAAAAGTACATGTATATAATGGATATATATAATTAATGATACATATAAATGATGAATATAATTATGGAATTAAAATATACATACCTCTCATTTAGTTTTAATTCCATTAATATGACAAAGAAATGAAAGTAGCGTTCATGTGTACGTACGGCTTACCGTCTCCATGAACGGTGCATTTCATTTCTTACCTCTAATTGATTATGTAATATTATAATTAAATGTATATTCTGGATATATATGATATAAATTATATCCAAATCAGTAATTTCATTCTGGATATAAATAACCTTTGACCACACGAACAACATGTAGTTGTAAGAAGTCCATTTTCGACTTAAGAACCAAATATCGACAAAACAAATATTATTAACTTAAATGGTTACATAATGTTTATAACATGGAAATAAGTGATATAAAAGGAATAATGAACTTTAAAAAGGTTCTTAATCAAGTATAAATTAACTCAAGTTTATTATTCAGGACGTTAAAGAACGATCGAGTCAAGTCGGACCCGAGGTAAGGGATCCTACTCCACTCTTTCTTTTTAAGTACACTCTTTTATGTCATTCCTTTTTAAATCTCATCTTTCTGGTTATTGGGATGTTCTTTTATATTAATATTACTGTAATTTTTATGTTCATGTGATTATAGACCCTATTCTCTTTCATCAATCCATTTTGGAAGTTTTAAGTGGCACCGTTAGGCTGCCGAATTTTCGTAAGAGATCTAACCTCTCTCTTTCTTTTTAAGTACTCTCCTTTATGTCACTTCTTTTAAGCTCCTCTTTTTTTTATGGGGGATGTTCTTTTATATTCCTATTTCTGCAAATTTTATTGTAATGTTGTGAGATACCCTAGTTGATCTCATCAATCCATTTTTGGATGTTTTAAGTGGCGCCGTTAGGCTGCCAAGTTTTCGTAAGAGATTTTTCATCTCACTTTTATTCCTGTGAGATTTATGCTACATTTTCCACAATTTCCTTTGAGTGGTGTATGTAATGACCATTATTTTACTCATTGTGTAATATTCTTTCATTTGTTAGTATTTACATCAATGTTGTATTGTCCTTCTTTCACGGGGCGTATGTTTCGAAAGATACCCATGTTGGTAAGGGAACCTTTCACCCTCCTCTTTTTAAAAGACTTCTTTTGTTGGGTATTTTAATTTACATATTGTTATGTTGGTATATGTTCTCATATATCCTTATTGATGTAAATTTTATGTCCAAGTGATGAGATAACCTTTTTTTGATGTGACGCCGTTAGGCTGTCAAGGGAACTTCTTATCCCAATTTCAATTTCTTTGGGTTCAACATGTAGTTATTGAATATGTCATCCTTTGAATATGTGTGAATTACCTTTGATTATTTTAAACTTAATATCCACTTATATTTGGTGTATTCATTTTTCACACATAAGTATGTAATTTATTTATCCTTAAACCAAGGATACCGTCTTTGTAAGGGACTTCGTCTCAATCTTCTTTCATTGAGGCATATTCTGTTTTATACACAACCTTATTTTATATGGTGTATAAACCCCTTTGACTTTTACGTTTATCCAAAAGTAATATTTTTATATGAAGCGTTTTACAAAATGACAAAAGGGAATGTTTTTTTCATATGTATGCGGATACATTGACTTCTCCGCCGTCGTGACCATTATTTGAGTTTCGGCTTCCTCTACAAGCTATACATTTTTTTTAAAGAAAAATAAAGACCACGTTTTACCTTTATTTTATTTTGGTATTGAAAATGGTTTTCATAAAGTTTTTTATATCAATGTGTTTTATTGATATCTTCTGATTGAAATGTGGAAATGTTATTTTTCCTTTATGTATGTTTTATGTGATACGATTATGTTATAGTTCTTGGGCATTTTTATGAAGAACGGGTGGTTCCGTGATAAACTAAGGGTGGGTGAGCCCGATATAGCTCTCCAATGCATTGGGTAACGCGAAGGAGTGAAACGTTAAGGTTTCTCCGAAGAGATTTAGGGAATATACTGTGATGGGTATTCCAAAGGTAACCAAGAGGGTTACTCCCTACGTAAGAAAGTTATGAATGCCTCAAGTAACCTTTTATGTCTTATGATTTATATGATTTATTCATGATTTGATGAGGTATGTTAAAGTGCCTACGTTTTATGGGTAAAGTATGATTTCATTCTTATGTATATATGTACCCATGTTTCCTTTCCATATTTTTATATCCCTTACTGAGCTTTTTATGCTCATCCCAAGTTTTTTGAAATTCTTTCCACAGGTCAAGGGAAAGGTACAAGATATGATGATAGTGTCAAGGAAGTGTCAAGAAAGAATCCATGTTTTATTCTGTTGATGGGAATGAAGAATACTATCTTTATGTAACCACTTTGTTTATATGTGGGATGTAATGAAATGTTTATGATCTAATTCTCTAAAACTCTAAACCCGAAAATATCCTCAATGTGTAATCTTGTAATAACTCAAGATTAAGTAAGGTTTACGGCTGGTTCCTTATAGATGTAGTTGAAACGTTTTAACCAACATAAATACTATTGGACGAGAAATATTTGTGGTGAATGAAAATAGGAAAATATAATATCATCTAATGTAATAATTAACATAAACTATATCCAAAGTGATGATATTATAACATAAAGCATTTTCTTCTTTGATAACTCTTCACTTATTATCCCCATGATAAAATAAAATGAAATGATATTTTAATTTTCATTAAAATAAGTATTTTCACCCTATAACATGTCTAATGATATTATGTAAACCTCGCAATTGAATATTGATTCTTATCACAAATATATGTATCAAAGAGAGATAAACTATGATATATGACCCTTTCAAAAATAACACCACTAAATTTCAATATTATTAAATGATCCCTCTATTTAATAAAATTTATATCCACATAATACAATTGAAATTGATATATATTAAAATAAAAATACATTACCCACATAATCATAAAATATATAATATATTGAAGAATTAATATATCCAAATGTAAATAAATAGAGTTATGAAATTATTTACCACTAAATAAATTTCAAGTCATATATCCACTAATAAAATAATTAAAAGTGAAAAATAAAATAACAATAAGAATAATGGATTAATGATATCACATGAAAATGGTTAATTATATAACCACAGAATACAGATAAGTGCTGAATATTTCTTTTGGATCAAAAATTTGAAGGTGATACTAGAAGCCCATACATCGAGTACAAACCATTTATATGAGTGCCATAACTAATGTATAATATGATAATATAAATTATTTTATTTATTAAGGTCCATTTATAGTTTTAATACCTTATAATTAAATCATATATTTTCTTTATTATAATAACATATATAAAAACATATTCAGTTAATCCCACATCTAATGTGGTGATGACATTTAGTTCATTATATAAAAATGACTTTGGGGTATTCACCATCATCAAAGGGGTCATTATTTAAAAAAACAGAACAATAATAATGAAATATTCATCATATTTATATGTTATTTTTAAATCTAATACAAAACATTAATTATGGTTATAAAAAATAACACATAGTAAAATAATGCTGACAGTAGGTTGTTTGTACACTATAGTAATTCTTTTATTCATAAAAAATCCTCATATAAAGAATATAATTAACATTTTATAATTATATAATTTTTATAAAATCATAAGTAATTTATTTTTCCATTAATTTTTTTTATTTTTATCATCCATGTGTATTTTTGATGAAAAATGTACAGCATCACTTTTTGAAGGTGGTTGTCCACCTGTGCCTATAGAAAAAATTATCATTTATTAGTGTAAGATATTAAATTATATATTATATTTTCACAATAATATATATATTTATTATAGTAAATATGTTATTTTTATCAAATATATTAATTTATTATATCTTTTTTACCTTCCTTTTAAAGTGATAGGGGAAAAAATCAAATTTCTTCAAGAGGCAGTACTCTTCCATACACATGAAAAACTTAATCCTATTCCCCATGAAATAGAGATAATAAATTTATATTTTATATAATAAACCCATAAGTATAAATTGTTTTACAAATATCATAAATATACATTAAATATATTATTATAACTTATTGTGAGAGGCAGAGATATAAAAAGAATGACAATTTTTATGAGGCATACTGATATAAAAATACCATATATCATTGTTTTAGAACCAATTAGTTTTGTACAAAAAAAGGTTTGTTTACCCTATAATAATATTTTTGTGCAGCATGGGGATTATACACATTTGTATAGGGATATAAAAATTCTTTCATTTGAAATTATCTTTATATATCATGATTAAATTTGAATACCTATTTTTTTATGAAATCACTGGGTATAAATCTATAAAAACTATTCCTGATATTGTTGATATAGAATCCTTTCCCAAGCTAATGTATAGAAATGGCTCACAGGACTGTTGGTATGGTTACTTATTCCCAAAACATAATATCACCATCTTTAAGCTCTTCAAATCCTGTAGATAAATTACAATACATGTAAAAAAATTAAGGCATTTTAAATATTATATATTTATAATTTTTTCATTTTTTATAAATATTTTTAAAATTCATTATAATAAAATATCATAAACTTAAAATTAGAACAATCAAAATTATTAAGTCCTAAAACATCATTCCTAAATTTCCTTTTACGGTTAATCCAAAAATATATGGGATTAATATCTCCTTCATCACCACTAGTTCTTTCATAATAATTTACAATTTCCATATATGCATCATCTCTTGGATCTGAAACATCATCAAATTCACCATTATAATCATCAGAAACACATGTAGTATCATTACCTATAACTCTACTAGTACCCTCATTGAATTCACTCAGTGAATCATATAAAGAGTTCATTATTTCCATACAAGAATCATAAACATTAGCAGCCTCTAATGGAAGTGATGGAAACATAAATTTAATAGCTTTTAGGAACACCTCGGTGACCCGTTTACCTCTTTCAAAACATGTATTCCTATTTTTTCCCACATATTCTTCATCACATAAATTTTTAATCTCTATGGTGTTACATATTTTAGAGTCACTCTACAAGGAAAAATACCTAATGTGGATGATTATTTTCTTGGTTTGACAAAAAATTCTCCCCCGGTGATCCTCAACCACTACTTGTCAAAAATCATCATTTGTCATAATCTTGTCATTTTATTTCACATCAAGGGCCTACAGGTCATAATGTTGAAAAAATAAAATGATATATTTAATTCTAACTTTTGTATCAAAATTTTAAAGGAAATTGAAAAGACTTAAAATATTTTCTTATGTATGTTAATTTACAGAACATCCATCATTTTTCATCCTTGAGAATTATAATATATCTCAAGGAACATATTCATTAATTCCAAATTATTTTTTTCCCAAATTAAATTTATCTATATAATATTTACTTATTTATTAATATGAAATATATAAAAACCCAAAAATTATAATTTTATGACATATGAGAATAACCATATGCTGAAATAAAGTTAAAAGATTCCTAATTTGATTAAATTATAGTTGTCAATCAAAATATAGTATTATATTTAATAATAAAATTAGATAAATATGAATGTAAATTAATGTATATGTTATTAATTAAATTTAAATCTCAAATGTGAATCATTGATAAAGAGGAATCAATTTTAGATTAAAATTATACAGAAAATGGCATTTTTAAACAATGAATTTAAGCAATATTGGAGTTCAATTGAGCCTATAATGAATTATAATTTAAGTTTTTAATGAAATTAATATGATGAATAAGTGTATAAATAGATATTACACAATAATTCATAAATTAAAAACATATCATTAAACTCCATGGTCACTATCCATCAGTTCATTCAAATTATAAACTAACTATATCATATGATATAATTCTTAAATGAAAAAAAATATTAATTAAAATAATCATCCATATCAACAAATTGACATTTTAGTGTGAAAATATACCCTATTATATACAATCCACATACGAAATAGTATTTAAAGTGCTTTTAAATTATTTCTAATCCATTTTTTATAGTTTAATATGTAACTGATATAATAAAATGATAGTGAGTTTCTAAATTTGTTTTCTAGTCTCATTTCATTGAATAAATAATTTTATATAAGAAGGATATGTCTTTCCTATCCACTCTTGTTGGGGTTTACATATTTTAAACATGCTAGATTATTTTTGTATTGTCATTGAAAAGGATCTTTTGTAGTCTTTATACATGGTTATTTTTAGTTTGATTTGGACATCATAGACTAAGTGGATTGAGGAATTTTTTCATGTTTGAATATTTACAACATAGATTATTTTAAATATATGTAAATTATTGTAGGAAGGTCAAAGTATGCATTTTTTAGGGTGGATTTGGTATTTAATTATTAGGTGAATCATTTCAGATCACTACGTGGTTGAGATTTCGGTCCTAGATCTGTAATGAATAAAATTTCAGATCTGATCCATTTTTTATCATGGTGGGTGTGTCTATTAAATCAAGATATTGATGCGAGTTATTAAATTGTTTCATTGGAACTTTTCTAAGGGTTTTATTTTATTATGGGATTCATATAAGGCCCCATCCTTAAACATTACTTAATCTTGAGATATTTCAAGAATACACCTTGAAGATCTTTTCAGGTTTAGATTTGTATAGAATTAGATCATAAAACATTCATTACATTCCACATTTAGAAAAAAGTGGTTACATAAAATATAGTATTCATTTTTCCCATCAATGGAAACATATTTAGAATAAAACATGGATTATTTCTTACCAATTACTTGACACTATAATCATATCACGTACCCTTCCCTTGACCTATGAAAAACATTTCAAAAACATGGGATGAGAATAAAAAGCTCAGTAAGAGGTATAAAAATATGGAAAGGAAACATGAGTACATGTATACATAAGAATCAATGAAATCATACCCTACTCATAAAACATAAGCACTTTAACATACCACATCATATCATGAACAAATAATAGAAATAATAATACATAAAGGTAACTTGAGGCCCTCATAACATTCTTATGTAGGGAGTAACCCTCTTGGTTATGTTTGGAATACCCATCATAGTATATTCCCTAAATCTCTTCGGAGAAACCTTGACGTTTAACTCCTTCGCGTAACCCAATGCATTGGAGAGCTATATCGGGCTCACCCTCCCTTAGTTTATCACGGAACCACCCGTCTTCATAATAATGCCCAAGAACCATAACATAATCGTATCACATAAAACATGCATAAAGGAAACATAACAATTCCACATTTCAATCACAAGATATCAATACAACACGTTGATATAATAAACACATTATGAAAACCTTTTTCAATACCAAAATAAATGAAAAGAAAAACATGGTATTTATTTTTAATTGAAAAAAAAGTTATGGCTTGTAGAGGAAGCTGAAACTCAAATAATGGTCACGGCGGTGGAGAGGTTGTTGTCGCCGCATACATACGACCAAAAAAAATTCCCTTTTTTCATCTAGTAAATGCTTCGTATAAAAATATTCCTTTTTCATAAACGTAAAAGTCAAAGGGGTTTATACACCGTATAAAAGAAAGTTGTGTATAATACAAAATATGCCTTAATGAAATGAGATTGAGACGAAGTCCCATACAAAGATCATTTTTTAAATAAAATACATCTATTATGTGTATTCACTATAAGTAAACATAAAAAAGTACAAATACAAGATATGAAATAATAATATCATGACATAATTTGAAAGTAGGAGATTGACCCGAAGAACGAAAATTGGGTTAAGAAGTTCCCTTACCTCGGGTCCGACTTGACACGATCGTTATTTAACCTCCTGAATAATAAAATTGAGTTAATTTATACTTTCTTAAGAACCTTTTTTAGGTTCATTATTCCTTTTATATCACTTATTACCAGGTCATGAACACTATGTAATTATTTATGTTAATAATAGTTGTTTTAACGATCATTGGTACTTGAGTCAAAAATAAACTCTTTATAATTACAAGTTGTTCATGTATCCATTATATCCAGAGTTATTCTCATGATGTGGATATAATATTTATCATATATATCCAGTATATACATGCATTTATAATATTACATAAGGTTTAGAGGTGAGAAATGAAATGCACCATTCATGGAGACGGTAAGCCGTACGTACGCGTGAACGCTACTTTCATTTCTATTTCGTATTTTATGGAATGGAACCATAATGATATAAAGGTATATTATAATTCCATTATAATATCATATATAATATCATTAATTAAATCCTTTATACGTCCCACATATGGCACTAACGAATCAAATCCCTTTGAGGGGGCAGTAGTCTGCACTTCCTAAAATGCAGATATCGCGTTTACCCATAATGGAAACCATAAAGTTATGCCATAAATTAAAAATACAGAAGCTTATGTAAACCATAAACATATTATATATCATATATAAATATATTGACATCTTAATGTCCACCTTTTAAGGTGTTATATGAGTGTTGAATAATCCTCGTTTCGTGAGGCAGAAATTCACCATCCTCAGAAAAAGTATTTTCTTTAACCATTAGATGTAGGTGTGTGTAAGTGTAGCTCGAATACTTCATATAACAACATCCTAGTATATGGAAGATAATGGTGTTGTTACAAAAGAAATTAATAAAAATATTTTATGGGGTTGGAGAAGAAAAATAAAACATAAGAACACAAGAGAAGACACTACCTTTAAAACAGGTAACTCTTTTTGATTTAAGCTCAAAGGCTTCCTTGGGAAGGATTATGCCCAAAGTGAGGCTTATAAGAGTAATATAGGGATGTGGAGAGACAAAATGGGTAGAGTTTGGACGATCCAAAGGCTTGAGAAGTGTGGATAAGGTGGTAGAGGTGGAGGCCTTTTATAAGAGGAGAGGAGGGGAACTCTTGGAAAGTTAAGAAAAGATACTTTGTTATCAAATGATTTTCGGATAAAAAAGGTCCCACAATTATATATTTCGAGGATAAGGTGATATGGGTTCAAAATAAACCCATACAATTGTTTTTTGACAAGTGTAGGACTTAGATTTTACATTATATATTCATTTTATTTAAATCGTCAAATAATGAGGTAATCGCTGCATCATCATGGTGTCATAAATAATTTAATTGATTTAATGTCTAAAAATTATAAGAAAAATATCATGATGTATTAAATCTTTTTATCTTTATAATGACTATTTATATTCAAAATTATGACTTGTATAACCCCATTTAAAAATTGTTTTATTAAAACAATACATGTTTGTGTCATTTTTACTTTTACTTTAAATAAAAGGCATTAATGTAATTTCCTTACCCATGTGGCTCCATGGGGTCCCAAAAATCTACCCATGGGTTTTCATGGTCGTCCATGACACATCCAATAAGTGTAGGACATGTGTCAAGGTCATTTCATATTATTAAAACATTATTTTTACCTTGAATTACACTAATTACCTCTAATCGCGATTAAAAACTTAAAAGTTACTATTCACTAAAAAATAATTTTAATCCCATTGAACCACATTTTACGTCCTAATGACAACCATTTATGTCGGATTTTTTAATTTCAAAACACAGAGGTCGTAAAATTTCATTTAAACGAAAAATCGGTTTTTTTTAGGACCACTTAGTGGTTTCACTATTCATCAAAAATTGAAGTTTTTCAGAAAAATACCAAAACATCACCCTAAGATATATTTGATATTCTGGATTCAAAAATGATTTCCATTTTAAAAAATTCAAAACATATAATTTACATTAATTAATTTAATAATTAATTCCCCCTGTTAGAGAAAATAACGTGTTTTTATGAAACAATAAGTATCAAAAGATTGAGACTAGTTTAAGTCCAATTTCAAAGTGAAATTAATTACAACGACCACTATTGGATTAAATGGTAAAAATATATTCCAATTGAACTTTAAAACCAATTAAAAAGATAATCTAATCATGTAAATATATTAGATTAAAAAGAGGTTTTGAATTAAAATACAACATTTTTCACTATTCAAAAAAATGAACTTTATCGGAAAAATACCAAAAATTTACCCAAAGTAAATTTTAATGTCCCAATAATAAATAATAAGTTTATTTTGACAAATAGAGCTTATAAAAGTGTCAAAATATTGATTTAAAAATGGTTTTCAATCAAAAGGTAGTAAAACAATCTTTTAAAAATATTAGTGTATTCCATGCTTAAGATTGGATTTATTATCATTTTAAGCCTCTAAAACACTATATAATTCATTAATAGACATAGATAAAAATATCTATTATTAATTACTTACTTGGGATGTTACAATTCATACCCATCATCTTATTGGTTGATGAGATGATGCATGTTGGTCTAGAAATTAGGATTTTTTGTGATTGAATCCTGAATTTTTTGAAATAATAAATGTAAATTATATCAATAACAAAAATAATTTCATTTAGATACGGATTAATTGAAATATAAAATATGTCTATTTGGACCCATCTAAGGGTGACCAAATCCGGAAGGTAATTAAGATATTATAGATATCCAACTATAAGATGATTTGAACTATATATTCTATAAAGAAAAAATTATCTTAGGAGGATGTGTGGATAATGTTAGGTGATTTAATGAATAGAGTGATGTTCTATTTTCATCTTTAATGGTTATATTTATTTAAACCATTATGCATAAAAGATTTAATATTACCTTTTTAGAGGTTATTGTGAGACATTTTGTGAGAAATTTTGTGAATGAACACTCAAATTGTATTAAATATTTTCTCAATTAACATAATGGTTATAAAGATATTACTCATTAAATTACTATATAGAATCTAGTGAAATGTTTCATTGATGATGAATTTGTTGGATTCTTAGACACATAGAACACTGACATATAATTTTCCTCACCAATAATGTTATGAATGTTAAATATATATTATGTTCCTAACTATTAGTTACACTTTTTATACTAAATGTTTAGTACGTGGAAATCATATATGCCCAAAAAATAATTTTTTGTTTATCTCTCAATTTTATGATCATAAATTTATTAAATGGTAGGATTTATGTTCTATGATAATTAAAATGAAATTCATTTTTTCCCAATAAATCATGATACCCCCATTTATGAAGCATTTCATCCTATGAGAACAAATAATCTAAAAATTGTTTAAGGAATGAGTACATTATTTCTAATAGATAGTTGGGAATAATCCATCTCACATTCTCACCATAATGTTGGACCAATAATGTGTATGGAATTAGTAATCCTATCTAAAACTTATGAGAATAGAATGGATTGGGGAAACCATGTTTTTAAGGAATTTTATTTTTATCAACTATTAAAGAATTATATGATACTATAATCTTCATTAAGATGACCTGAATCATGAAAATATTTGTAATGGAAATACTTATTCATTTTTTTATTAATTTTACCAAAAGGAGATTCTTTAGAAGATATATTATATTTTTTATATAGGTATAGTTAAAAAAGATCCTATAGTGGTTGAAATTTTGAATGTTATGATTTTTATAAGTTTACTATTTAATGATCATTAAACATAAATTAACAAATCAATGTTATTTGTTTTTAAATATGGTGTTTATAGTGCTAATATGTACATCTATTTTTCTCATTATATTGAGAAAATCATTTTTTAATGTGTGATTAATTCTTATATATATAATAGTGACATTAACTATTCGTCATAAGTAATAGGTTTTATGTAGACATGATACAGGTGATTAATGGTCCCCATTCATAATGGGTATCATTCTATTAAATATTGGAATTTAGGGAAATAATAATAACATCTTATACATATTATAAGAATGTGGGACTACATTTACAAATGTGATTATGTAATTTACTATATAAATTCAATTTGTTAACCAATTAGAGAACCAAGGGAAAGTTATTTTAATTCAAAAAAAATTCAATGTAATGGAAAGGTAGTTGAATTCTCCCATGGAAATAGGATAAAATGTATTAACCATATAATGTTATACGGTGTTTATATTATTGATATTTTTTTGACTTTTTTTTGTTATTTTTCTTGAAATTGAGAGACGTCTAGAAAATTGTGATGCCTTGTATGTATTGAGCCTCTTATGTTCTGGTGAATTTACCATATTGGGGTTGACACCTAATATATGATTTTTTGGGATTTAATTCAATATTTACCCCTAATATCTAAGATCAAGATAGGTATTAGTATTGATTTATGGATCAGCGGTTCACCTTTCACCTCTTAATAGAATACTCCCACATATTTTAGAAAAAATATTATTCAAATATAATATAAATTAATAGTTCCAATAAAATATATGTTTTCATAAAATTACCTAGTTTCTATCAATATAATTCATTTTATTGTGTCACAATGTGTCAATATACATCATAGGATCATTGAATATTTTTTCAATTCATCCTAAAAAAATTCAATTTAATTATTAATTATTTCATTTCAATACATACAATTAATGATTAATAATAAGTTAAAAACATTACACTTCAAATATATGATGATTTAATTGTAATGTGTTGTTGGATTTTAAGTGAATGTTTATATACACTATAAATTAGAGCTGAAAATACTCTTACGAACAACATATAACTCATTATTAAAGGATTTCCACAACTCCACAAGTTCCACAAACCTTGATAACATAGTCGGTTGACCAACATAAATGTTAAACTGATTCTACAATAAACATTATAATTCATTTAAATACAATAATAAAATAGATATAAATATAACAGCTTTTTAAACCCATATCTCCACCCTTGATTTCATTATCTATATTCCTCCTTTAGATTAGTAACACTATAATTATATGTATTTACATTCCTAAAGCTTCCATAAAATGATTACATTTTCTATAATATTTAATAATAATTTTTTTTATTTTGGTAATCTATAATTAATTGTGTTCTTTGAATCAAGGATAAACACATACAGGTTTTCCAATGTCCCCTATTATATGATATTAGTAAATATGATAAAATTAAAAAATAAAATTCATTTAATGTGAAACATTAAATTAATGATTTCATATAATTTGAAAAAATTATAATAACCTAATAAATGTTCAATAATAAGCTCTTATATATTAGTGGTTCATCCTGGATTTTTAGCCTTTGAAGAATTTGTCAATTATCATGCATTCACTATGTCATGTGCATGTAGTGGAGATGAAAATAATGGTGACAATCATCAGATCCTTGACATATAATATGAAATTGAGGAATCATGTACTTGGGTGGTTTAGGATAAAAGGGATTTAGATACATCATTGGATATAGATATTATATATATGGGAACATCCCTAGAGGATGATTACACATGGTTTGAGAAGAATATATTAGATCATATAATGATGGAGGAATGGGTTTGAAATCCATAGAGAGACATTTCTATTATGAGTATGTGTGGTTGATGGGAAATCCATTAATTTTTCTAGATGAGAATGGGTATTAATGGTTATCCATGTAGCGATATGATAATTCCCCCTCAGACCCATAATAGTGGTCAAAGGAGATTTCAACACCACCTCATATTAATTCCCCTAATAAAATTTGTTAATGAATAATTACATGACATCCAATGAGATGAGGAAGAAAAATATTAAAATTATTATACCCATTAAGGTAAACTAATGAGGCATCCCTAGTTTTCACATTTTTTATCATTATCAAATAGTCACTTCCTTTAAATTTATTCAATAACATTCTTAATAAAAATAACATTGAATTTTAAATATTTTAGAAATAGTTTTTAAAAATTATTCATATAAAATTGATACCATACATGACATAATAAACAAAATAAAATCAATTTGAAATTGTAATTTATAACAATTATATACATATTTCAAAACTGCATTTCAAAAACTTGTTTTAAACCAATTTTTTCTAAATTTAAATAAATCAAATTTAATTGATAAAAAAACACTAAAAAATATCATTTCAAAAGGAAACATAATTAATTAAATAATACTGATACCAACATGATAAAAATCGTGGTACATGATGTTTAATGTAAACATAAATGGTTGATTTGATATTTTACCCGACAACACTTTAGTCTCAACATTAATTATCACAATATTACAATTTGGTTCATCAAATGAAATATTCTTGTCAACTCCCATAGGGGAATCAATGATATAAATTTCATACCCATCATCATTAAAATTATTTCTTGGGAGTAATTTAATAATGGGATTTTAATTAGGTATCATATGTTCTATAAGGACCCTCACTTTTCATTCATTAACATTACATAACATTTGTGGAATACATAAATCATTATACAAATAGACAACAGGAGCACATATTATTCTAGTTCCTATAGAAACATGGATACATAACTAGTAATACATAAGTGTGATACAATTTCTCCCACTAATAGATTATTGACACGAACCCTTCTTATACAAATCAAACATTATACTTATTTTCATAACTTGGGAATGTATTCATAAAAATTTGTGAGATGACATTCTCATTAAGGTTAAATAAGTGGTATATGTAAGAATAGTCATGATTATAAGGTTATGAGAACATTATCATGAAAATAGAGGATCAAACCACTCATATCAAAGATTATATATATGATTAGTGGAATAATTCATGGTAGTTCATAATATACAAATCATAAGGAAATAAAGAACATTATCCATAAAACCATAAAACTGGAATAAAAAGTGAATTATTGAAGACACATAAGAATATAATATTATTTCTTTAGTATCCACGACATAACTACAAAGACCATATTGGTAGTTTGGGTTTAATTCCCATACCATCTTCCAAGTTAAGGTCCACTCCCATGGACATCATAGTATCACAAGTTCACTCCCCATACCATCATGGTAGCAATGCATTACTCTCATATCAATCTTAGTAGTCAAGGTTCATTACCATTACCATAATAGTCTATGTTGTGAGATATAATTCTTTAACCAATGCATTGGAGGGAGGTATATATCCCACCCGTATCATAATGAAATCATACAAACTTTTACCATATGATTATGAATACTCATATCATAACCCAAGAAATGAATTGGTTATTATAAAAATGTAATCATATCATAACCTTTGGAAAGTTATGATATTCATAATCATTTCATCAAAATAAGAACCCGTGAAAGATAATCAAGATGAAAAACCATGTAAATCATGAAAAATAAATGGGTTCCATAAACATCATGTCATAAAAGCAATATCTATTATGTTAAGAATATGAATGGAAATATTGAATAATTTCTCCCAGAAGGCATGATTAATGCTGAATGATTTTATCCTTTATGGGAAATAATTTTGATATATATTTTAAAAACATTTCTTGAGGAAAATTTACTTTCTATATTGAAGTATATTTTAAAAACAAAAAACATTTTTGAAAAATAATTTCTTCAAAATTAGATTTGAAATCATATTAAGAAATAATTTATACCAATAAAACATTTTTAATCCTTTTTTACTTGAAAATGGGTTTCAAATATATTTTTAAAACATTTTTTAAAACATGGTTTTCGAATACAATAGATATTCAACCCTAGATAGGGCAATCATATTTTAAAATAAAATGCCTACTTAAGTAAAAATGAGTGGAAAATGGTGCTAATACGTGGATATATATTAATAAAAATATGATGGAAAGTCATGATCATTCTTGTGGTACATATCATAATATTTCACCAATGGAAGAATTAACATAACAAGTGTTGAAAAGTAATGAGATAGTTTCAATAATCTATTACCACTTGGTTACATAGGATCATTCTCTCTATGTTTGAAAAGAAAATTAAACGAGTCTTATAATATAATTAAATTATGTAAATTCATGATAATACATGTAAAAAGACATATATACACCTAAAGAATAATTTAGGTGCATAACAAGACATAAGTATCAAAGAAGGAAAATTGAGACAAAACTATTTTACTAATTTGGTATCCACAGAAACATAAACCCAATGAAATAAAGATCATAAAATGGTTATTTTAATACCAATAAATTTATGTATAATATAGATAGAATAAATTATTTCTAAGTACATACACCACAGATGATTAATGGGTAGTTAATAAATCATGTATAACACGAAAATAAAAAGTGAGATGAAGTCCCCTTTCCATGTCTCTTGACTCTAATCGTACTCGTTCAAACCACATGTATAATAAATATAAAATTATTATAAATATTTTATAGAACCATATTATTTAATATAATACCATATATGGATTGATTATGACCTTATACTATCTTCTTTTTAACCATCCTATGTTAATGGTTCACCTCAAATAATATTCTCTTTGAGATTCACATGTGTTTTAATATATTTTATCTCTGGTCCTTATAGAAATTTAATGATTATAGAATTTAACCCATGATATAAATATAATTTATATCCAGTAAATATATAGTATACTAATATAAATAATATATAATTATGAAATGGACTACAACATTCATGGAGATGGTAAGCTATACATCTGCATGAACGATATTTGTTTTTTTATTGCCATATTGAAGGAATGAACGGAAATGATATGTATGTTTATATTTATAAAATATTATTTAAATAACATTATAATGTTTTTATATCATATAATTATTTTTACAAATCCCTAATATATTCCATGTTGTTTGTGATTGAATCATATGACTTTGAAGGGGTAGTAGTCCCTACATCCTCAAACAAAATTTTCATATTTACACCAAATGGAGAGTAAAAAAATATCTGTGTTGGAAAAGGTATAAATATGATTAATTAAATAATAAATATAATATATAATATATATAAATATATTATCCCTCAAAACATCCACCATGAATGGCGGTAATGGAAAAATGAACAATCGTCGTTTAGTGAGGTGGTAGTTTACCGTGCAAGTAAATAGTACATTCCATACCCATTAGATTGAGATGTGTGTAAGTGTAGGTTAAAAAATTATCATAAAAACATACCAGTATAATATTGATATTGGGTTTTTATACAATCATTTAATAATGATTTTTTATGGGTGGAAAATGAAAATAAATGTAAGGGGTTTGAGATAAGATTTTACATGTTAATTGAGTAACAACTTATGGTTTGTTCTAAAAGGATTCATTGGAATGAATTCTACCTAAGGGAAGTATTATATAAGGAATTTATAGATTTTTGGAATATTATTACATACAAAATTATTGAACCTAACTTGTTATATATTTTTTAAGAAGATGTATAGGTGGTGTCCATTTATATGGAAGGGAAAGGACTCACACGGTTCTTTTAAAACAACTTAGGTTTACACATAAAAGTCTTGAAAATTCATCATAAAATCAGTAATGGAAAGTTAAGGGCCGTATAATTTCCCTAAAATATGTTTTTATAATTATTTATGTCATTTTGGGTGTTCAATATTAGACTTAGTCCTTAGTAAATCTTCATTTTACCATAATCTATGTAATTAATTTTAATTAATATCACCAATTTGTTTTTCAATAAGTAACGTGACCACATTAGATATTATATATTAGGGTGACTCGAAAAATGTATTCCATTCACTATATTCCAAATACATATGTTTCATATATTAATTTAAAATTAATCCTGCAATTGGGTATATAATTCATGTATTTAATGTAAAAATGATCAATAGTTTGATAAATTTTTGTATCCAATTTCCATGTAAAAGTGGTTTCAATTACCCATGTTGGCTTAAGTTATTAAAATATAATATAATTAAAAATTTACACAAAATTGACTTATAATTTTTCTTTATGCCAAATAATATGAAAAAGAAGTTTTAAAATAAATTCTGAAATTCTTCATTGTTCATCTAAGAAATGTTTATTTGAAAAATCCTAAAAATTCACTACAGGATAATTTATAAATTCTAAATTATAAAAATAAGTTAATTTTTTAATATGCAATTTATAAATGTTTCTAAAATGAATTTTTTTATTTTTCAAAAAATGATATTAAATGTAGTTCATTCAATAAAATTATATTTTTAAATATCTAAGAACAACACCAAATATCATATCATTCATTTTAAATATTATTTTTTTATATAAAACAATTTAAAAAATATTTTAGATGTATTTATTACTCTTTATATAATTATGTTAAATATATATTTTATAAATATATCATTTGACTAATTATTAGAATAAAATTATGTTTCATAGAAACATTGGTGTTGCATATAACATATGCCATGTCGATGTTCCATGTAACAAATGAAAAGTTCTTGTTACTTGTAATTTACACCATGAATGTTCTATGTGAAAGGAATTAATTACTCAGTGCATTATAAGTTATAAATGAAAAATCATTTTTTGGAAAACAAGTGTCTATAAAAGCACCAGGTGTTACATTCTACCCCCTATAAATTTATGTTTTTCTAAAATATTAATTGATTGTGTAAAAAATGAGGATACTTATGATTCATTATACCATCGTCTTCTCACATAGCTTCTTTTAACTTGTGATTTCTCCCCAAAACATTTACAAGATGATTGGTCTTGTTTCATAGGACCTTCTTTGAAAATACAAGATTTCTACTGGTTGTCCATCCTAAGACATGTTCTACTATAGATGTATAACCTCTCAGATCAGTACATGTGAATGGTTAGGTATGTACAACCATAGGAGAGATATTGAAAAAAAATCATGTAATTTAGATATATTATTATGATGTTTTAATTTATAGAATGGAATCCCGATATGATCATGAATCTAAATGTGACTAATATACCTAGGTATTAGCTTACCTTTCTTCCAGAATCTCATATCTTTTCTTAATTGTGATATTCATATAATCACATTTTCACCAAATTTAAATTACAGACATTACTAATAGATTACAATGTTACATTTATCCCAACATTGAGCTGCCTTCATATGTTACTGAATGGATTAAGCATATATACCATATCATCATCAATATTATGTCCCAATAGCCCTCATTATCCAAATTCATCCCAACACATTGGAACTCAATAATTTCCTCTCATAAAGAACTGGAAAAGGATTTGATGTCCCCACAAGCATCGTTGGGTTCATATGGGTAATAGTTATATTAGAAATATGTTTCCCAAATATTACAAACTACGGGTTAACATTATAGTAGTATTGTGAGGTCTATCCAACGAGGAGGAAGTTATTATTATAGAGGATTAGTATATTGATACCCTTATATTAGTATATTAAAATTTTCTTGGTGGTTTGGATTTTTTACTAAATCTCTAGTTGACTGTGACGTCAAGTAATTAATGTTGGTTTGGGATAAATTTCATGTATCTAGATAAAAAATTACCTTAATTATATTATTTTTTGAGTCTAAAGGAGTATGAGGAAAATAAACAGTGGTCACCAGTTTATTTTGTTAATGTCACATTGATCTACCTAGGATGTGACTATTTTGTGATCGGGATATGGTAACAGTATAATAACAATATTTTTATAATTTTTAGAAGAATTTATCCAAGAATGTGATCATAGAATAATCAACATTAATTATGATACGATCTTTTGTCTTAGTATATAGTGGTCATGTAAATTCACAAGAAATAAATAGACAAGGTTTGATAATCATGATTACTAATCCATTATGGACTCCAGAATTAGATGTAAGGATTGATTATGTGTTAAGATACATCTACTCTTTATCCCTACTGCTAAGAGGTTTAGCTAAAAAATTGGATGGAGACACAATTATATAATCAACACAAAGAATTCTTGACATGCTTTTTGGATTTAAATGATTCCTAGTCATATAGGGGATCAAAATTATAATGATGATGGGCATTAAATTAGGTTTACAAAACTTAATTTACATCATTAAGAAATTGCATACTTTTGATATAAAACTTTAAAGGATCTCAAAGGTGTTTTTTGAAATTGATGATGAACGATGAGAATCGATGAAAGAAGAATGTGAAAGTATAACAAAAAAAATATCCACGTCTCTATAATTCAATCAAAAAGTAACATAATGAATAAAGTCTGAGCTCAAAGGGAAAAGGGGTGAGGTAATCTCAAATGGAATGAAAAACAAAATAGAATCCCATATAGATTATTATTCAAATTCATTGATGATGCTCTTTATTTATAAGATGGTTTAGTTATGACATGTTCTAGAGGAACATGTGGTTTAACCTTGATCCACATATATTTTTGTAGATTTTGGATCTCCCATGTTCCTCACGTGTATCTAGACTAGATATGATGATTGACTTACTACACGTCGTGTATTGAGGGTTCATGATATATACTGGCCAGCATGTATTCTTTTTCCTAGATTTCTCACAAAATGTTTCTACTGGAATAAAATTTCGTACTTAGGACTCACAAAATGACCTTTTTGTTTCCTCTACTGGCATGTTAGCTCGGTCATAGATTGGCTCACATTTTTTTTCATACTGTGAAATTCTAATACACAATGTGTATGGACACATCATGACATGTACTGGCTAAAATCTACATTTTTATTCATTTCATCCTTGGAATGGTATAAAACATTATTCCTATAAAATTTATTTTATAAGAAGTTCATTTTCGAGCAAAAAATGGAAACCCATAAATAAATGATATCGAAAAGTTCAAGTGAATTGGGAATATCTAATCCCCCCGCATATGAACATTTTTCTATCCTTAATAAAAAATATCCCAAGTATGATTTTAAAACTAGATAATAAATTTTTCAAATAGGAAATATTAAATATGAATAAGTAATTAAGGTTATGTGTAATTAGAATAAAGTAATATTCTAGAATTATACCTACATAAAAAATCACTCGTACCTCTAATTACATATATTCAAAATAAATTCTAATATTTTTATTACAGTCTTTTAATTGTCCCATGAGTCATTCGCCCAATTGAAATTTTACCTATAAATGAATATTCTGTCATCGCTCATTGTAGAATGAAATTGTACTCATTCTCATACTCTGATTACATGTTCCTACTGATAATATTTTATCGATTCTATAATATCTACGTAATGAACACAAGTGCACAATTAATCATGATGGATTCAGTATTAAGGTTCTGATGACTGTGTGGTTGTTGGTAGGAGGGTAATAGTGAAAATAAATATCAATTGGAGGGTAAGATCTAAATAATAATGCATGAGTGTGATGACAAGTGTAATATAAGTCCTCCTTCCAGCTAATCAAGTCCGTACTCCAGTAGCTCTTGTTGGGACCACATATGGCATCTAAGTACATAGTGATGATTCTGTTCTTATCCATTTTATTGTTTTCACTATTTCTTGAATTTCATGTCTAAGATAGATCTCACATCCATCCCCTTTCCACATATGATCTTTTATGGGATTCATTGTTCATGAAAATGGTGATTTTTGACCTTCTTTGTAGACAACCGATATTAATATTTCCTTACTTTTATATTTTGAAAATGGAAAAAATACAAGAATTGCTTAAAAAAGATATGGATCGAAACTAAATAGTCTTATGAGTACATAATACATCTCCTACTAGTAAAATAATTTTTGATATATCAATGCCTCCCCTAAACATTTTCAAATGTAGAATCATTCATTATACAATGATCTATGTAGAATGTGAAATATTCATGGAATAGCTTCATTCTATAGAGTTTGTTATAGAATCAGTGCACTAATTGAAGGATTTATATAAGGTGTGACTTATGGAAGAAGGGTTAAAAATGACTGACTCAATCATTTTCAATTTATACTTCATTAATTATCACATTGATAAGATCTCAATGCATGTGCTTTTAGGTTGACAAGTTCCAGTTATCCCTCAAGAATTATGATCAGAAAATAGTATGAAATTATCATCTTATAGTCGTTTTGGGTACTGATAATAAAATTAAAATTGATATTATTATTGTAATAAAACTATTTAATATGTCAATTAATCATAATTAAAAAAAATGGTAAATGAGAATAAAATTTCTAAATAGAGAAATCCTTCTAAAAATTCAATCGACAAAAACAAATCATAGACTATAACATTTTCCAACATATTTTTTCTTTAATTATTATTAGGATTTTTTTCTTATCATTTTAAAACATTCTGAATTTTTTTATAAATATCTCCTAGATAGGTGAGAAAAAAATAACTCATGTGTATCATTATTGAAAATCGTGAGAAAACCCCAAACATAGAAAGATATAATGACTGTAATGTCAATGAAATATATGTTGGAGTTTTATATCAAATAAATTTAAAATAATTTACAATAGAATTTTTGAAAAAATTAAATATATGGAATAGAGAGCTCTATGGATGAAATGGTATGCGATTATCGAATTTGACACGTCATAGTGAAGAGTCCATGTCACAATAAAAATGTGTCAGATAAAAAATCATGCACTTGATTTTATTTTAGACCATAGGTAAAAAAACTTTAATAGTAGAATAGTAGGAAGGTGTAGAGGATAATAAGAATAGATGACCAGGTTTTATATAATTTTTTAAAATGATTACAATTCAGTTAAATAAAATATTAAAAATTAAAATTTAAAAATAATTCAACCATGAAAACTCTCTCTAAAAAATACAAATTTTGGGTTTCCTCCTAGAAATCTCTAACAGGACGTCATCAGCTAGACGGATGGACCAAGATATGCTTCACTGGGTACACTAGATCAGTTTCTCTATTGATTCATACAACTTCTGGAGGTTTTATATTTGAGTTCTATCAATATATTGTTTAGGATTATTACATTAGATGCTACAACATGATAATGTATGAGATGAGGTAGGAATGAGATCAATTCTTTGGGTGGTTTAGGATTTTTATGGATTTCCATGGAATGTTCCTACATTTGATGTATGATATCAATTATGTTTTAGAGTTCCATTTTTTCAAAAACATTATTGTGATAACTAGACCATCATAAAGTTTATAATATTTAAGGGGGCTATACATTTATATGAGACAAAATTAAGGAGATAAAAATCATGATTAAAATGGATGAAATAATCATGTTCCATATATATAAATATATTGATAATATCAGAATAAAAGAGGTCGTAAACAAATGATGAAATTAAATATGGACATATATATCAAAAGAAAGTCCCAAAGACCAAAAAGGTTTAAAACTGAAAGATATGGTGTCTGGTCTGAAGATATCCTCCAGTGTCATCCAATACCAGTGGGTGGGGTCAGCTGACTGATGAGGTCTGCATCGATAACATTAGTAGTCAGTGGAGTAGCGGTTGTAGAGGATGGTGCAGTTTTGGTGGTACAGAGATATGCTGGGGTGGGTGGTAGAGAGGTATCGATCTGTAAGGTGGTCATATATATTGAAACTCTATCCACAAATGTTATATCAGGGGTGGAGTTGATGGTTTTCTCCTTTCCCCATTGAGCATGCTCTTTTAAGAACTCCTACAGTGATGTGGGGTCAGTAAGGTTTATAGGTATGTCATAGTAGACTTTTGGTGGTGGGGGAATGGTGGAGTGTGATGGGATAGATGGGGTGGGCGGTAGTGGTGAGATGAACTCAGTCTGATTGACATATGTAAGGATTATATGGGTAGATATCTAGAACATGTTCTCCAATATACACTATTGAGTGGCCCAGAGATCAGTCAGCGTGGGGTGGGAGGGTGTGGAATTTTGGATGTGGGGGGGGAGAGGTTGGTGGAGGGATTTTATTGTAAGTGTGGGGGTAGAATGTGTCTAGAATTTTTCATATGTTGCAGCTACTACTAGTGGATATTGTACTGTTGGTGGCTAAAAGTACCATCATCCTCCCTCAATAACATCATCATATAGTGTAGAATCACAAGAACAATAAGTACGATATGTAATAAGGAGGTGAGGTTTAGTGAAGAAACAAACACTCCAAGGTACCTCAGTAGAAGTGTGATGATGGAACCTCCCATTAAAACACCACAAAAACATTATTCCTAAGTATTTATGTAGTGGGAAAACTGGTTATCCATATTAACAGATGGGATATCAATGATTTCTATATGAATCAAGAAATCCACCTGGATGATGCAACCATGACAGTAAAGTATTAACAATGTGGTGCCCCATAGGTGAGCAGACTTCATAATGATTGGATTGTGGTGTGAATAGGTGTCATAGGGTATCATTGGCCACAACTATGGAGAGGTTTCACAAGTTTTATATAATCAAATCATGAGATAGAATTTTGAGATGACAAAATCCCAATGTAAATACCCATCCCAATCCTGAATTATGAAATAAATTTCTCATGGGGTATTCCACCCAATTAGAATGGGGGGTAGTTTATTTCCATCCTGAAGGTGGATAAAAATTACATAAAAACTCTTATAATGTTTCCTCACTTGCCTCTAGAATTCGTTTAATGTGAAGTGTCTCCAATTGGTCCACGATAGCATCAGGGATATTTAGTCTAGCTAGAAAGTGCATGTCTACTGTCTTGTGGTTATACATGGGATTTTCTTGAAACATGATATTATTACAATATTGCTTTTTGTTAGTGAAAAAGATTAAATGTTTTAGGTTCATTTTTTCATTGATTGACATAAATAATGTTTCATCCAATGAAGTAGGGGAAGTGCGAGTTGTAGGAGGTGCATATGGTTCGACAGGTGCATCACATGAACACTAGGCCAGAGGTTACACTTTAGAGGCCTTGTTAGTGGCATAGAATGATAATGATGAGGAATTCTATGGCCTTTTGGTGTGATCAATGTAGGCCATATTGGGGTGTCTGGGATGCTGGTCGAAGGATGGTAAGTGGTGGTGAGGCATATTGAGTGTTGTCGGGTGGGAGAGGGTGTCGCTAGAAATGAGGGATCGGGGTGGGGTGTGCAGGTTGTTACCCATAGGTTCACAACATGAATTAAAAAAACATTCTCGACGTTGTACAAGATGTGTACTGATTATTCACATCTTGTGCAAGTATAATAAACGATTTTTTTGGAAAAATAGTACAGGTCGTGAATCACTGGTATATGATGTGTACTGAGTCTTTTTAGCTTTGAATTGTACTCCTTCCATTCCATCAACTTCTGCCCATCTGGAATAGTTCTAAAATGATCATTCACTAACCTAGTCTTAGATGTCCTTCCCTAGGTTGCATCCATGTCAGTCCATCTTTTTTAGTCAGGATCTTGACTCCTTTAATGATTATATTAATTTAAGGATGATGAAACAACCTTCCTTGTAGGGTTCATAAACAATAATCATCCTTTGACCATTAACCTTAAATGGTGTAACTTCTTCTTGGTTAATTTAAATAGTTCTGTAAGGGAATACTTGACCTACTTCATATGATCCTAACTAATATTGAGTAATGTTATTCAATATTATGTTGAATGAAATAACCTTATTCCCAGGTACAATGGTAAACCTTGAAATACACAGATCATCCCATTTCTTTTTTCTATTCCTTATTGATTCACAGATTACCATATGCATATCTTCTTATTTCATCCAACAAATTTAATTGTAACATTTTGGATTCTCTAGATTTTCTGAATCCATAATTATTTTCTTGACATCCCAAAATGAATGGGGTTCATGATCTAATTGAATATGTCATGGTTTTCTACAATCCTATCGAAGTGGTTGGGTTCTTATTTGTGTCTTGTAGGATGTTCTGTATTCCCCTAGTGCATTTTCAAATTTGATATTCCAATCAATTGTAATATTACTCACAATCCTTTCCAATATTTGGTTCACCACCTTTTTTTAAATATTTTCATTCCCTCTTTTTTCTAGGTGGTAGTGATCTCCAGTATTGTATCTAATGTTATTCCACTCTATAATTCCTCTCATAGATCAGTTTTTAAAATATATCCCTATGTCATTAATGGTTAATATCCAGAATCCAAATCATGCCTACTATTTCATCCCTCAAAATTTCGTGAAAACATTTGTCAGGTCATGTCTTGTAGATTCATCCTCAACCAATTTTGAGAGGTATTTATCTGCAAATAGATTTTAGGTTTCTCCCTGAGATATGGGAAAGGGTCCCATGAAATAAATACCCCAAACATAGAAAATATAGAATTCCATGATTGGGTTTTTTTAATTCATTTATTTTCCAAATATTTCTAGTCTGCAGACATCTGTCACACTATCAAAAAAATATCCTAGCATCTTGGTCGAGTGTATTCCAGAAAATCTGCATTTTAGAATTTTTTTTTTCCACTATGAACTCAGGTCCATGGTGTCTACCATTCGATGACATGTTACACATATTAATTACATTATAATTTTCTACATCGGGGTTGCAACATCTTTATAAGAAATCAGAACTACGATTGAATAGTAGAGGCTCATCCCTATTGTAATGATTGGAATATAACAAAAATATTTTTCGATGCAATTAAGAGAGGAAGTGATGTAGACATCCCATTGAAATATAATTGGAAATATTTGAGAACCACTGTTTATCCTTAACACTAAAAAGGGTTTCATCCTTAAAATCCACTTCAATGTCATCCACCTCATCTTCCACAATGTTGGGTAGAGGTAGTCTGGAGATATGATATACAATCATATTCCTTGTCCCTTTTCTATCCTTGTTCATGATATCGAATTACTTCAGTGGGGGGATCCAATGTATCATCTGTGGAATGGAATCCTTATATATCATTAAGTATCTGAGTTATGTGTGGTTATTGGGAACGATTACCATATAAAAAACAAGTTATGACCTAAAATTTTCAAAGTAATATTCATTGTGTAATAGTTCTTCCTCTATAGTCATGTAATTGACATTAGATTCACATAGCATATTGATTTAACAATAAATGTGGAAAAAACAATTTCCAATTAGCTTCCCTAACACAACCCCTACAACAAGGTCACTGGAATCACACATGATCTGAAATCATTGTCCCAATTCGGTGGAATGATGACTGGTGATGCTATCAATATTTTCCTATTAATATTTACAGCATTTACTAAGGACTTTGTGAATTCAAAATAAATTTATTTTTATAATAAAATTGTAAATTTAGTGGAAATTTTATCATAATACATCATGAATTGTTAGTAAAATTCAGCATGGCCTAGAAGAATTCTCATACCGATAACGGTTGAGGTTTCAAGAAGAACCATGATGAATTTAATTTTTTTGGGATCGATGGTGAAGTCATAATTGGTGAATTTATGTCTATGTAATATTCTTCCATGTACCATGAAATATATTTTCTCCCAATTTAGTACAAGGAACATCTCTTTTCAATGATGAAAGACCAATTCTAGATTTCTTAAATAGACTTCAAATTATCTCCCTTATATAGAGAAATCATATTTGATGATTTAGAGGAATTATCCATCCATGTAATGGGTTATAACTATCATACATATCTAAAGTTGTTCGACAACATTGATTATTACGAATGACTACTTTTTTTATGAAATGGTACCAAATGGGAATGTGAATGTGGTTTTTGGGAAATCAGTTGGATAGACTGTTAATTTATTGTATCCTGAATATCCATCTAGGAAACATGAAAATTAAATCCCAAACCGTCTATATAGAATCATAACCAAGAAGGTTAAGTGAATCTTAAACTTTCTTTCTACTGAATTCACACATCGGTAGTCCACGAAAACTCTCCATTCATTGATTATGCTTGTTTAAATCAGTACATTTTCATATTTTATTCTACTATGAGTCCTCCTTTTTGGTCCACATCATGGAGGGGTCTCACCCATTCACTATATTAACATGGAAAGATAATTCATAAATAAATTAGTTTTATCACTTATTTTTTATAAAATTATTCATCTGGGGGTGATCCACCTTTGAATTTGAAATTTTTCCTTTTCATATTAGTCAAGAAGGATTCTATGAGTACATTTAATAGGGTTGATCCACGTAATTTCATTAACCCCCAGGAAATTGATTGCTGAAGAATTTTAAGAACATTAAAAAATTTTATTCCAATTCATAGGATTGTTCTTAATTGATAAATATTAGTAAAGTGGATGATTTTACTAAGTATAAGTACTTCATTTTACTAAGCATAGGTTTCAGTTCTAACGGTGGTGGCTGAATCAAGGAAGGAATGAAAGGTGGAATAGTGCACCTTGTGAGTTGTTAATTAAAGAACAATTATTCAAAATAATACTCTTATTCATTATCTTCAAGTGAGTCTTCACTTTATTCCATAATATCCATTTACTCATATGTTGTGTGTGAGAGAGAGATGGCATTACAATCCACATCATCGTATGATTAGTGAAAATATTTGATCAAGTTTAACAATAACTTTCTTATCCAACATTGATGATCAAAAATAATTAATTTACATAAATCAATGCTTTTTCTATGTATAGCAGTGGTATTCCATGTATCATAGGTACATCACCTTCCTCTTGGATATCTATCACTAGAAAGTATGCTAGAAAGGTAAATTTTTCAACTTGAACTAAAACATAATTTATAATTTTTGTTTTAAATTTTTTATAATCATTTTTCTAGTTAATGTGGTACTCTAGTTGTATATATTTCATGGAGTCCTAGATTTAGTAAAGAATTCATCAGCATCAAGTTAATATTGGCTTCAAGATCACACAGTGATCTTCTAAACATTTGTTCTCCTATAGCACACAGAATTGAGAAACATTTATGGAACTCTCATGTTTTTGGGGGAATTTTATATTGTAAAATTGTTTGGAATTAATCATTCAAATATATGGAACCTATATATAATATTTTCATCTTATTTGATAGAAAATCTATGTGAAATTTGGAATAAAGAGGAATTTTGGAAATGGCTTATGCAAATGGTATAATAATGTGTAGTTTCATGAACATATCCAGGATATTCTTGTATTTTTCCTCCTTTTTACCTTGTCTCACACCATCCAAGGAGGTAATAGGTGGATTTTATGGAGGTGGTGAAATATATATATATGTTCCTTTTTATGTTCAAGATATTTTTTCGTCATTGATGGTACTTCTTCTTTAGGTGTGGTGGGAACAGATTTATGAACTACTTCATATGCTACTGGTTTCTTCATATGCTCATCCTATTATCATTAACCTTTTCCACATTAGTTTTTAATGTCCAAAACATTCCCACTTATCAACACAACTACCTTGTATTGTTCTCTTGGTCATGTATCGGTTTTACCATGTATAGTACTTGGTAATTTATCCCAAATGGTCTCCAATATTGGACCAATTTTTATTTATAAGTTCCTCAAAGAATCTATTTGGTTTTGAATTTCTATTTTTTGGGATTTCATTTACTGATCTGACATCTGGATGAAACTAGCCAAGAGGTTTTCCAGGTTACATGGATGAGGGGTTGTTGTGTTTGAGGTTTTAATAGGGTGTATTGGAATTTTTTTTGAAGTAGTTTTTTTGAAGGGTTTTTGTTATCATTTTTGTTGAGGACATAGAAAAGGGTTCATATAATGATATATGGTTTTCCAGGATTTTGGAATTATGCTTGGTTACTTAATGGTTGAAAATATCCTTGACTAATTAGAGGTTACTTATGATTATGAATCAATTTGTAATATTGTTTCGGTGGAAATGGTTAGTTCTACTGATTATAACTGTCATAATTACAATCTTGGTGGCCTTCATATCATGCCTTATAATAATAATATGGGTGAGGCCACCGCACCTCTTAGCTGATTGTATATCCATGACTAGATCAAGAGGTTGTTGTTTGGCCAGCATATTGAAGGACTCAAGTTAATTTTTCATCTACTAAAAAAGTGCTGCTAATGGAGTTTTCACATCAATCCGGGGGATGTCATTCCTTGGTGGTCCAATATCACATTTCCATATATTTTAATTGTGATATACTTCATCTTGTAATGGTCATTCATCTTTTGGGGTCTTTAACCTTAATCCTCAATAAATGGAAGCATCTAAAATAGGTTTTGTGGCTGGCTAGAGTCCTTGGTATAATGTCTATAATTTAATCAATGTATCAACTACATGATGTGGAAACATCCACATAATCTCTTTAAATCGATCACTTACTTCAAATTTCGATTCAATGTTATTTTGAACAATGTTCTTGATGTCTTTCTATATCATCCAAGTCCTGTTTGGTGGAAATTTCATGTTAAGAAACATATTGTCCAACTTCATCCAAGTCATTCTTGACTCTAGAGTATGGATTTTAATCCATTCTATTTTTAAATCTCCCAGTGAGAATGATAAGATGAATAGAATTTTGGTATCTATAGTGACCCCTTGGTTGGAAAAGATATCCCAAACTTCTAAGAAGTTGGTTACGTGTTCTAGAAGGTCTTCACATTATGGAGTATTTAATTTTCTCATATTCAAGAACATGTGAATGAGGCCAAGATTGATCTCATAGTTATGGGATTGAATTGGGGGATGAACAATGCTTGAAGTTGCACCATGGATTAATGTAAATCCATAATCCATTGATGTATTTTTAGGATACAAAAGGGGGTCTGACGAAATTATCTGATCATGTTTTGGAGGGTAGAGTCCTACGGGATGATGTTTATCTTCCATTACAGACCGACGATGGTTGAACAAATACCATTCGATCTTGGGATTAAATTATAAGTTGTATTTTAACTCGAGGATCCTTGAACGAGTGAAGGTACCTTGGTACATTCACTAATGTGGAAAATAGATATGCAGGGGCATCATTGAATGAAAATAAATAAATTGGTGAGGGAAATAAAATCGTAGATCCTAGACCACATTTTCTCAAAAGAAACAGCATTGCTTTCTAACAATGGTGCAGAATTTAGACATACCTGCATGTTCCATTGAGTTCGTACATGAAGCGATAAGATTAAAAATGTGTTTCAAAAACATTACTAACTACAATGGAGTAATATAGTGCATTTTTGGGTTTATCCCAATAGTAGTAAGAAACACTAACATAGGATCACTAGCTTGAGACATTTATATGAGTCCTTTCACATTGTCTTTGTGTTTGGGAGTTGTTTATTTTTATCTAGTTCAGAGTTAATTATGTAATTAATTATTTATTAGGAACAATTTCATGTATCTAGAGAAAGGATGATCTTAATTCTAATCTTGGAAGGGTCCTAAGGCATATGTTCTGAAAAAAATGGTGGTTTCTAGTTGAATTTGTTCATGTAACCTAATTATACCTATGATATGACTATCCAATGATTGGGATATAGTAAAACCATATGTGAATTATTTTTATCTTCATTTGAAGAATGTATATAAGGATAGTGATCATAGGCTAATCAAATTTAATTTGTATAGGGTATCTTTTTGAATATCTTGTGGTCATGGAAATTCATATGAATTAGATAGATATAGTTTATTTATCATGATTACAAATCCATTCGACATTCTATAATTTGATTTAATGATTGATTATGGGGTTTGATACTTCTACTCTTTACCCTTTCCCTTAAGGGGTTTAGCTACTCTTAGCGAATGGAGATATAATTAAATAAATAAATAATATCATACATGACATACTGTTTCGATAAAAATGATTCTCAAAAATGGAGGGGTTACTAATTTTAATGATAATGAGCATGCAATTGGGTATAAAAAACATAAGCAAAAAATTAATATATTAGTTACTTGAGATAATATTTGGAAATGGATGGAACACATGTTTTAGGAAATTGAAGATGAATGAAGAGAATCAATTCACTAGGAATATAAAAATTTTATGAAACAAAATCCATGTCTCATGAATTGAATTAAAATGTAAAAAAATGAAGACAATTGGAGGGTAAAGGGAAATGAAGAGAGGAATAATTGAAAGGAATGAAAAATGGAGAAGAATATCTTCTAGATTTTTTTCATGTTCTCTATTGTAGCATTTTATTTATAAGTAGATTTGGTCACGTCGTGTACTGGAGGTACACATATTATACCATTGATCATCATAGATTTATAAAGCTTATGGATATCTTAAATTCCTCACATGTATCTATATTTTTTATGATGTTTGACTGACTACACATTGTCTACTGAGGGGTCACAATATGTACTGGCCTCCATCTGTTCTTTTTCATGTATTCCCAAAAATTTCTCACTTAAGTGTTTTGACTAGTGTCATGTCGTTTGTTGAGGACTCAGAACAAGTATTGGTTTTTTCAAGTGATGTTTTCACTACATTGTCACATCTTGGATCACGACTTTGGAATGCTGTGAAATAATGGTACATGAGGTTTATAGATAGGGCATGATAAGTATTATCTATAATATTCATTTTTTGTTATTTCAAACTTGTAATATTTGGAATCATAAATCTATAAATATTGAATATATTCCAAGTGGTTTATCGAGTAAATAAATAAAAATCCATATATTTGAAAAAAAATGTCTATATGAATTTTGATTATTAGGTGTCATATGAATTATTGACTGAAAGAAATTGTTGTATGATAACTAGACTATATTAAGTTGTTCATCCCAACAATATTCAAAATCTAGTGAACAAGGTCTGATCAAATCCTCAATGGGATGATTTAATCATTCATACTAACCATCCGTCTAAGGATAATAAGTAGTGATGAATATTCATTCTGTATTATGTTCTTGCAGAATACTTAACCAGAATATTGAAAAGAATATTTGATCTCTATCTAATACAACAGAATGTGGTACACTGTGAAACCATACCACTTTCATAATGTATTTCCTAGAAATATGATCCATATAGAAGAATCATCCGATAGAGATTACCAATAATGTATTATTGTAACACCCGAGACTTTTATGTTATATAAATAATCAAAGGAATCTTTTTCTATACACAACACTTGCTTGGCATGCTTTACACGAAATCTTGAGTTTCCTCGATAGCTTGCGTCGTACGCAATACCGAGTTTCACTAAACAACGATATACTATTAAAATATTATTAAAACTAGCCGTTATGAATAGTAATAACCACTTTTTGAAATGTTATAAATTTTATTTTTCAAAATGGACTTCATTTTTGGATTGGTAATATCGAAATTAGCATAGGGTGAAATTTTGGAAAACTTTCAATTTTTGATGAATAGTGAAACCACTAAGTGGTAGTTAAAAAAACTGAATTTTTCATAAAACATAATTTTACCGCTTCTCTGAGTGGAATTTCGAAAATATGAGAGACACGGTTGATGTCAGTAAGTAAAATGTGGTTCAATGAGATGAAAATAATTTTTTGGTGAATAGTAACTTTTTACTTTTTTACCACGGTTAAAAGTAAATAGGGTAATTAAGGGTAAAAATGATATTATTATTACCCTAACACATGTAATAATTCTATTGGAAAAGTTTAATTAGACCAAAAACAACCTTAAGAATAAAATATGACCATTTAGGACCACATGGATTAGATTAGGACATTTATTATTAATTTATTTAAAGAAGGGTTAAAATAGTTAAAATCAATGTTTAATAAGTAAATAAATTTTAATATGGGGTTATACATAAGATAAATTCGACTATAAATATTACATAGAAAGATAAAAATATTTCCAACATAATGGTATTTTATTTATAATTTTTAGACATTAATTAATTTAATTAATTTTTCACACAACGATGATGCAGTAATTATCTTATTAATGAAATATTGACATAATTGATGTTATAAATGCCCAAATAAATATAATTTTAGACTTTTTAAGAATTACACTAATTTTATAGGTTAATATGACATGTTATTATTGATTTAATTAACTTTTTTTGAACTTATAATTCTGTTTTGATTTTCATAAAAATCAATTACTAAATAGTGTCAAAATTGACATAAAATAGTTTTTTTAAAAAATATTATATTATTAATTGTTATTTTATTCCTAAAAATCTAAGGTTTGGAAAAATGACTCAGATAAGGTTATATATATTAATGATAAACAACTTGTGGTTCTTTTGGCTACTTATAGTATGTTTATTAACCTTATAGTATAAGAACACAAGAAGACACGGTAAAAGTAAAATTATTTACCTTAATGTTAAATTTAAATGATAAGGTTAAAATAGGAACTTAACTTGTCTAAATTCTATTTAATGAGAGTATTTCGATCCATCCCCACCTTAAACTCGAAATAAATCAATTTCGAGCTATTTATAACCGAACATGACTTTATAATAAAATAATATTTTTGGATATTCCAAAGGTGCCCCTCTCCTCCCATATAAAAGGGAACCTCCTCCCTCTCTTCCTCACACCACATTGAGCCTTCAGGCTCGGAAAAACCCTGCCAATTTATTCTCTCCACTTCCCTAGAAACATCCTAGAGATTCTGGTATTCTTCAAAGACCCATTTTACTGCCATAAAAGGAGGTCTCAAAGAAGCACTTCAAAGAAGAGGTAATGTCCATTACCGATTCTTTCATCTTTACATCTTATTCCACTTCATCTTATTTAGTTGTTTCATTATGAAGTAATAACATAAGTATCACTCATATACTAATATGTTATTATAAGTATGAAACAACCCTATTTCACCATCTATCCATCCTACGGATAAAGAAATCACCGCGCGTGCGAACGTACGGAATACCGTCTCCACGCCGTGGTGTAATCAATTTTCAAACACCACCTTACTTGGATGGGTAAAATGGTTTAAATAATGACTATATATGACTATTATAATGTGATAATGATTCTGAAATAGTATACATAAACTCCAATACAATACCACGATCATAGGAATGATATCATCACTCGTGCGTACGTACGGAATACCATCTCCACGATGTGATGCGACTCGTTCTACATGATCTTCATTTCATAATGGTTATATAAATGAATTGAATTAATGAATATGATATATATTACACTAATACCATTCTGTAAATTCAGTATCTATAACCTAAAGAGAAGAATAAGAATTTATTCGACAAAACACACATAAGAACAAAAAGTTATAAACACCCGAATAACAAGTAGCAATAAAATATTACTACTAAGAAGCTAAGAATATGACCAAATATGACATCATAAAAATATGTATGATTATGGAATAATTCAACAACATTATATAAATCATTATACAGGAGGGTCGGACACGAACAAAGCATATCGGACCAAAGCTAAGGGAAATATCACAATCTCATTTTTATCCGAGATTGTTTATACTTTAGTATTTACTAGGGTGTATTTTATCATCCACATCCATGGTTCCTCAATATGTAATATTATTTCCATCCACGTACAATTTTTTAAATCCAATTTTACCCTTCGGTGAGTTTTTAGTAAAATATATGAAAGGAATCTTTTGTCGTTTTTCGTACGAGGTACTTTTTTGACTTTTCCGACAAAAGTACGAAGAATGCTTTTTTTAAATTATACGGCATGAATGGATTTTTAAAACATTATTTCTGAGAAGCTACCTTTACAAGTTATCAAGTTTATTTTTAATCAACTTCTTTTAGTTTATAATTGTATGAAATTTTAAGAAAGGAAAATTGTTTTTGAAGTAGAAAGGATATTTTCCTCAAGAATGGAGTTCAAGTGTTTAATCAAAATTATTTTCCATCTATGATAATAAAGGGTTCTGTTTTCATCCCTATTAATACATTTATTTGATTATGTTGTGATGGAATTATTTTTATAAATTCATTTATCTTATATGAATTGTTTTATGATGTCTCGATGCTTAAGATTCCCATTTTTATTACATGGGTTATGCTATGATGTATGGTTATGATTTTGTGGCACACATAAGAATTGTATCATTATGAGATGGGTGGGACCTATATCTCCCTCCAATGCATTGGGTAAATATTTTATATCTCATGAGATATACATGGCTAGAATGGTAGGTTATACCGGTTCAGTGAAACAGGACTGAAACGAGGGTGACTCGGTTCAGAAATTGACTTTTTCCACTAAGATAGTCTTGGAAATGAGTCTTGACTAATAAGAAATGATTTTCTATGATTATGTGTGTATGCCACAAAGTTTCTTGTTTTAAGTTATGATTATTGGGATTTCATTTCACTACTATGATTTATCTCTTGTTATGAAATTATGCTCCCTTTTGCAGGTTAAGATTTCAAAAATGTTATGTTCTGATGAATATGATAAGATTGATATTTCTTTTGTTTACCCTTACAGAGCATTTGAGCTCACCCTTTTGTATGTTTTATTTCCCCAGGTCAGGAAGAAGGTTATTATGTAGAATATGCCAAAAAGGGACTCTAGATATGATGAAATAAATGGGAGGCAAAGTAGATGCTTTTTGAACCAGTTGTTTATGTTTCCCAGTTTCTAAAGACACTATACCTATACGGTCCTTTCTCAGTTTTGTTGTATGTTGTAATAAGTGTGCTTCAATTCTGAAGTAATAACAATGTATGTAAAGTATGGGTCGTTATATTTGGTATCAGAGGAAAGGTATAGTCAACCTTTGGAAACTAGGATGTGAAAGCCTTAGTAAGAACCCTAAGTATAATTCTAAGCATAGAACACAATCTTAGTGTTTTAGAAATGGCCATGAATAACCTAGGATAAGACCTTAAGTGTGAAATTTTATTCTTCATTATGTGGTTTTCCTATTATAATTAGTGTTTCTCAGACTATTCTTCTTGGTTTTAGTCAATGGCTGGAACCTGAAGGAACCGTGTTAATGCGGAATGCGACGAGCAATGCAATGATTGTCCCCCTGAGCAACCAAACGTTATGGGAGCTGGAATGAAAAATCTTGTGGCCATGGTCACACCACTTTCTCAAGCTATGAATCATGCAGGACTTCCAAATGAGAAAAGGAAGGAGCAGCATTCTGTTGAATCCTTCATGAGACAGTGTCCACCTTCATTCAGCGGGTATGCTGATCCATTAGTTGCTGAACAATGGATTAGTACTACTGAAAAGATATTTTCAGTTCTTCAATGTTCTGAGCATGATAAATTCATCTTAGCATTGTATCGTTTGGAAGGTGATGCTGATCAATGGTGGGATATTATTAAGAATACGAGGCAAAGGGAAGAAATTGAGTCCATGGAATGGGACGAGTTCAAGAACTTATTTTTCAATAAGTACTTCCCTCGTATTCTCCAAACAAAGATGGAGAAAGAGTTTCTTGAACTGAATCAAAAGGATGATGAATCTGTTGATACCTATGAAGCAAATTTTACAAGACTTGCAAGGTAAGCTTCTGGTATTATTATCCAACCTGAGAGTAAGATTGATCGATTCTTTAGTGGCCTAAAACCAAGTCTTCGAAGGGCCTTAGCCATAAGGGACTTCAATAGCTACGAGGAAATCGTTCGATGTGCTCTCAAAGTTGAGATGGAGATTGGAGTAACCCATCAGTCATATGGGTTTGATAAGAAGAGGAAAATGGAATTCAAAGTAAAATCTTAATAGCACACTGAAAAGAAGTTGATCTTTCCCTTATGCTCAAAGTGTGGAAAGAAACATGGAGGGAGTTGTCTTAAAGGGAAAAGTAAATGTTTCAAATGTGGAAAGGATGGTCATCGGGCATTTGAATTCCTCAATGATGGGAAGAAGATGTCTAATGATGCAAACAATGGAAGGGATACACAGAATGAACCTACTACACTTCAATGTTTCAAGTGCAAGGAGATGGGACATTATGCCAATAAATTCCCTAATCCAAGGGTTTATGATGATGTTCGACGTCAATAAACTCTTAAGGCTAAGGACAAAGGAAAGTCACATGCAATTTCTATCAGCGATGTGGAGTACGATAACGATGTGGTGAAAAGTACACTTACCATCCACTCTAAAGTAGAAAATGTTTTATTTTATTCCGGATCCACTCACTCCTTTATTTATGAAGAATTTTCTAAGGGTATCACTATATTAACTCAACAATTAGATGTTGAGTTAGCTGTGACAACACCTAATGGCACAACAGTCGCATCAAAAGTTTATAATTCTTCTCCTATTGAAGTTTGGGGGAAAGTGCTTCCTGCAAATCTTGTGATCCTTCCTATAGTAGAATTTGATGTGTTTCTTGGATTGGATTGGCTTTCACTACATGGATCTCATATCAATTTCCAAATAAGGGAATCCACATTTTATATTCCAGATCAATCTACTATCGTCTATCGATGCAAGGATGAACATAACCTTCTAGTGGAAATTTCTTCCATTTTATGGGTATTGATTCCACTAAATGAAGGTTAATTATCTCAAATGGTTGGTGAGAAACTCACGATTAAGAATATGCCCATTGTAAGGGAGTTTGATGATGTCTTTCTGGAGGAATTACCGGATCTTCCACTGAATCGTGAAGTTGAGTTTTCAATAGAACTCGTACCGGGTGCTTTGCCTATTTCAAAGACACCTTATAGAATGGCCCCATTTGAGTTGCAGGAATTGAAGAAAAAACTCCAAGATAATCTTGATAAGTGATTCATACTCCCTAGTGCGTCACCTTGGGGAGAACATGTTCTATTTGTTAAGAAGAAAGATAGATCAATGAGACTCTGCATTGATTATCGAGAACTTAAAAATATCACTATCAAGAACAAATATCCTCTCCTGCGCATTGATGACCTATTTGACCAACTACGCGGAGCTCAATACTTTTCCAAGATTGATCTTCATTCAGGGTATCATCAATTAAGGGTCAAAAGCGAGGATATACCAAAGATGACTTTTCGTACAAGGTATGGACACTATGAATTTATAGTGATGCCATTTGGTCTTACTAATGCCTCTGCTATCTTCATGGATCTAATGAATAGAGTCTTTAAAGACTATCTTGATCAGTTTGTGGTAGTCTTTATAGACGATATTCTTGTCTATTCAAAGAGCAAGGAAGAACATGAGGATCACTTAAGAATTATATTGAAGACCCTGAGAAAGGAGAAGCTTTTTTCCAAATTTACCAAGTGTGAATTTTGGCTTCAAAAAGTTGCATTTTTGGGTCACATAATCTCAAAAGAGGGGATATCTGTGGATCCAGCAAAAACAGAGGTTATCGAAAGATGGTCGAGACCAACAACAGTGACTGAGATCTGAAGTTTTCTTGGTCTGGCTGGATATTATCGACGTTTTGTGAATGATTTTTTACGACTATCTAATCCACTCACCAAGTTGACTCAGAAAGGAGTTAAGTTTGTTTGGACGGAGGAATGTGAATAGAATTTCAAGGAGTTGAAAAGAAGGTTATCTAGTGCACCTATGCTCACACTGCCTTGTAGTGGAGAAAGGTTTGGGATCTATAGTGATGCATCCAAGAAGGTATTGGGGTGTGTTCTTATGCAAAATGATATGGTGATAGCTTATGCCTCACGACAGTTGAAAATCCATGAGCAAAATTACCCAACACATGATTTGGAGTTAGCTGCGGTAATCATTGCATTAAAGATTTGGAGGCATTACCTTTATGGTGAAATGTGTGATATTTATACTGATCATAAAAGTTTAAAGTATATTTTCACACAAAAGGAGCTGAATATGCGCCAAAGAAGATGGTTGGAGCTGATTAAGGATTACGACTGCTCAATCCATTACCACCCTGGGAAAGCAAACAAGGTGGCAGATGCATTAAGTCGACAAGACCATGCTAGTTTATCCATGGTGAGGATCACAAAAGATCCAATATTTATGGATTTATAAAGGATGGATCTTGGAATTATAATTAAAGGGGAAAATCATATCTTTCTCAAATGAATGTTCAACCATCTATACATGTGAAGATTAAAGAGGCACAGAAGGAAGATGTCGAGTTACAAAAGAAGGTGAGAAATGTTCCTGAATTCAACCTTGATTGTGATGGGATAATAAAGTTTAGGAATTGGGTTTGTGTTCCTCCCATCCCCGAATTAAATAAGGAGCTGCTGGATGAGGCTCATAGTTCTTCATTCTCTATTCATCCTGGAAGCACGAAGATGTATAGGGACCTAAAAGAATACTTCTGGTGGGATGGAATGAAAAGATATGTTGTTGAATATGTCTCTCGATTCTTGGTTTGTCAACAAGTTAAAGTTGAGAGACAAAAGTCTAAGGGGATGTTACAACCATTACCCATACCCTAATGGAAATGGGAAAACATCACTATGGACTTTGTCACAGAACATCCTAAAACATCCAAAGGAAATAATGCTATCTGAGTCATAGTTGATCGTCTTACAAAGTCTGCACACTTCATTACTATTAGAGAGGATTTCTCTCTGGATTAGCTTGCCAGGATATATGTAAAGGAAGTGGTAAGATTGCATGGAGTACCACTTTCTATTATATCTGATTGGGATCCGAGATTTACCGGGAAGTTCTGGCAAAGTCTTCAGCATACTCTGGATACATAGTTGAGTTTCAGCACTGCTTATCATCCTCAGATAGACGGTCAGTCTAAGAGAACGATTCAAACTCTAGAAGATATGTTGAGAGCGTGCTCTATGGATTTCAAAGGTGGTTGGGATCAACACCTACCTTTGGTGGAATTTTCTTATAATAATATCTTTCACTCCAGTATCCAGATGGCTCCTTATGAAGCTCTCTATGAAAAGAAATGTAGGACTCCAACTTGATGGGATGAAGTTGGGGAAAGAAAGCTATTAGGACCCGATCTCATTGAAGAAATGGCAGAAAAGGTCAGATCTATTCAAAAACACATAAGAGCATCTCAGAGTCGATAGAAAAGTTATGCCGGCAACCGAAGAAAAGACCTAGAGTTTGAAGTGGGTGATAAAGTGTTCTTACGAATATCTCCCAGGAAGAGGGTTATGAGATTTGGAAAGAAGGGGAAGTTGAGCCCTAGATATATCGGTCCTTTCGAAATAATGGATCATGTTGGGAAGGTAGCTTACCGATTGGCGCTTCCACCGAATCTCTCTCAAGTTCACGATGTGTTCCATGTATCTCTCCTGAGAAAGTACATACCTGATCCTTCACATGTACTCAGCTCAGAAGTTGTACCGCTGGAGCAAGATCTTTCTTATGAAGAACAACTGATAAATATTCTGGATTGTAGCGAAAAAGTACTACAAAACAAGACCACTCGACTGGTCAAAGTTTTATGGAGGAACCACCAATTAGAAGAAGCTACATGGGAGCTTGAGGATATAATGAGGGAGAGGTATCCTCATCTGTTTGTTACAAAGTGACGAATTTCGAGGGCAAAATTCATTTTAAGGGGGGTAGAATGTAACACCCGAGACTTTTATGTTATATAAATCATCAAAGGAATCTCTTTCTATACACAACACTTTCTTGGCTTGCTTTACAGGAAATCGCGAGTTTCCTCGATAGCTTGCGTCGTACGCAATACCGAGTTTCATTAAACAACGATATACTATTAAAATATTATTAAAACTAGCCGTTATGAATAGTAATAACCACTTTTTGAAATTTTATAAATTTTATTTTTCAAAATGGACTTCATTTTTGGATTCATAATATCGAAATTAGCATAGGGTGAAATTTTGGAAAACATTCAATTTTTGATGAATAGTGAAACCACTAAGTGGTAGTTAAAAAAACTGAATTTTTCATAAAACTTATTTTTACCGCTTCTGTGAGTGGAATTTCGAAAATACAAGAGACGCGGTTTATGTCAGTAAGTAAAATGTGGTTCACTGAGATGAAAATAATTTTTTGGTGAATAGTAACTTTTATTTTTTTACCACGATTAAAAGTAAATATGGTAATTAAGGGTAAAAATGATATTATTATTACCCTAACACATGTCCTAATTCTATTGTACAAGTGTAATTCGACCAAAAACAACCTTAGGAATAAAATATGACCATTTAGGCCCACTTGTATTAGATTAGGATATTTATTATTAATTTATTTAAAGAAGGGTTAAAATAGTTAAAATCAAAGTTTTATAAGTAAATCATTTTTAACATGGTGTTATACATAAGATAAATTCGACTATAAATATTCATTAGAAATATAAAACGATTTCCTACATAATGGTATTTTATTTGTAATTTTTAGACATTAAATAATTTAATTTATTTATGACACAACGATGATGCAGTAATTATCTTATTAATGAAATATTGACATAATTGATGTTATAAATGCCCAAAAAAAATATAATTTGAGACTTTTTATGAATTCCACTAATTTTATAGGTTAATATGACATATTAGTATTGATTTAATTAACTGTTTTAGAACTTATCATTCGGTTATGATTTTTACAAAAATAAATTACTAAATAGTGTCAAAATTGACATAAAATAGTTTTTAAAACAAATATTATATTATTAATTGTTATATTATTCCTAAAAATATAAGGTTCTGCCAAATGACTTAGATAAGGTTATATATATTAATAACAAACAACTTGTGGTTCGTTTGGCTGCTAATTGTATGTTAATAAACCTTATTGTATAAGAACACAAGAAGACACCGTAAAAGTAAAATTATTTACCTTAATGTTAAATCTAAATGATAAGGTTAAAATAGGAACCTAAACATGTATAAATTCTATTGTATGAGAGGATTTCGATCCATCCCCACCTTAGCCTCGAAATAAATCAATTTGGATCTATTTAAAACCAAACTTGATTTTATAATAAAATAATATTTTTAGTTATTCAAAAGGTGCCCCTCTCCTCCCTTATAAAAGGGAACCTACTCCCTCTCTTCCTCACACACCTTTGAGCCTTCAAAATCGGACAACCCCTGACAATTTCTTCTCTCCACTTCCCTAGAAACATCCTAGAGGTTATGGTCTTCTTCAAAGACCCATTTTAGTGACCTAAAAGGAGGTCACAAAGAAGCACTTCAAAGAAGAGGTAATGTCCGTTACCGATTCTTTCATCTTTACTTCTTCTTCCACTTCTTCTTCTTTAGTTGTTTCATTATGAAGTAATAACATAAGTATCACTCATATACTGATATGTTATTATATGTATGAAACAACCCTATTTCACCATCTATCCATCCTACGGAAAAATAAATCACCGCGCGTGCGTACGTACGGAATACCGTCTCCACGTCGTGGTGTAATCTATTTTACACCACCACCTTACATGGATGGGTATAATGGTGTAAATAATGACTATATATGACTATTATAAAATGATAATGATTCTTAAATAGTATACATACACTCCAATACAATTCCACGATCATATGAACGATATCATCACTTGTGCGTACGTACGGAATACCGTCTCCACGATGTGATGCGACTCATTCTACATGATCTTCATTTCATAATGGTTATATAAACGAATTGAATGAATTAATATGATATATATTACACTAATACCATTCAGGAAATTAGGTATCTATAACCTAAAGAGAAGAATAATAATTTATTCAACAAAACACGCATAAGAACAAAAAGTTATAAGCACCCGAATAACAAGTAGCAATGAAATATTACTACTAAGAAGCTAATAATCTGACAAAATATGATATCATAAAAATATGTATGATTCTGGAATAAGTCAATAACATTATTTAAATCATTATACAGGAGGTTCGGACACGTACAAAGCATATCGGACCTAAGGTAAGGGAAATATCACAGTCTCGTTTTTATCTGAGATTGTTTATACTTTAGTATTTACTGGGGTGTATTTTATCATCTACATCCATGCTTCCTCAATATGTAATATTATTTCCATCCACCTACAATTGTTTAAATCCAATTTTACACTTCAGTGAGTTTATAGTAAAAGATATGAAAGGAATCTTTTGTCGTTTTTCATACGAGGTACTTTTTTTACTTTTCCGACAAAAGTACGAAGAATGTTTTTTTAACTTATAGGGAATGAATGGATTTTTAAAACACTATTTCCGAGAAGCTTCCTTTACAAGTTATCAAGTTTATTTTTAATCAACTTCATTTATTTTATAATTGTATGAAATTTTAAGAAAGGAAAAGTGTTTTTGAATTCGAAAGGATATTTTCCTCAAGAATGGAGTTCAAGTGTTTTATCAAAATTATTTTCCATCTAAGATAATAAAGGGTTCTGTTTTCACCCCTATTATTACATTTATTTGATTATGTTGTGATGGAATTATTTTTATGAATTCCTTTATCTTATATGAATTGCTTTATGATGTCTCGATGCTTAAGATTCCCATTTTTATTACATGGGTTATGCTATGATGTATGGTTATGATTTTGTGGCACACATAAGAATGGTATCATTATGAGATGGGTGGGACCTATATCTCCCTCCAATGCATTGGGTAAAGATTTTATATCTCATGAGATAGACATGGCTGGAATGGTAGGTTATACCGGTTCAGTGAAACAGGACTGAAACGAGGGTGACTCGGTTCAGAAATGGACTTTGTCCACTAAGATAGTCTTGGAAATGAGTCTTGACTAATAAGAAATGATTCTATATGATTATGTGTGTATGCCACAAAGTTTCATGTTTTATTTTATGATTATTGGGATTTCATTTCACTACTATGATATTTCCCATGTTATGAAATTATGCTCCCTTTTGCAGGTTAAGATTTCCAAAATGTTATGTTCTTATGAATATGATGAGATTGATATCTCATTTTTTTACCCTTACTGAGCATTTGATCTCACCCTTTTGTATGTTTTATTTCCCAAGGTCAGGAAGAAGGTTATTAAGTAGAATATGCCAAAAAGGGACTCCAGATATGATGAAATAAATGGGAGGCAAAGTAGATGATTTTTGAACCAGTTGTTTATGTTTCCCAGTTTTTAACGACACTATACCTATATGGTCCTTTCTCAGTTTTGTTGTATGTTGTAATAAGTGTGCTTCAATTCTGAAGTAATAACAATGTATGTAAAGTATGGGTCGTTATACTTATTAAGGTTATCTACATGCACAAATTGTGAATTACACCCTTTATATTTAATTTTTAGCCCAATGAAAAATTGCGCACTGATATTCACCCATTTCCACTTTTATATAAGGAATAGATGAAACCTCCCCTTTGACTTTTGTCTTTTTATCTTATCTTGTTGGCATACCAAGAATCTAAATACGATCACTACGATTACTCCCTTATGGATATCCGACCAAAATTATTCTATCAAAACAATATACATATTTGTGATTATAGGATTAATAGGTAATGATGAAATAAGAGCTTCCTCTAACATATCCTTTATCAAATATAGTATGGTAGGAACACATACATAGATCTTGAATCTCATTATTCCTTCTTGATTAATGTTAAACATATGCACATTTCTTATATTTTTTCTTCTCTTCATCATCCTTATGTGCCTTCTTAATATTCACTTCGATTGATGTTTGACTATTCATTTGATATAGATATGATTCTCCCGTTCCTTTCGGTTTTCTATATCTATACATTGGGAATGCAAAAATATTGGATCTATTTTTATCCTCATCATGGAAAAGATATCATGATTCTTTCGACTCAAATAATTAGTCACCTTGTTCACATTCAAAATGTTGTAATGTATTGAGCAGTCATAATCCATTATCAACTCAAACAATATTCTCTTGTTCTTGATCAACTTCTTCTATTTGATTATATATTTTATACTATTATGATCAGTATACATGTCACACTTTTCTCTAGAAAGATAACACCTCCTTATATATAAGTCAAAAAATTATAGCTGCTAACTCATGATCTTGAGTTGGGAAATTTACATCCAGAATTTTAATCAACAATGTGGTACAAGCGATTACCATGTTATTCCATATAAGAATATATCCCAATCTCTTCATCGATTAAATTTTCAAGATTAGAAACCCTTATCCACTATATGGTGACATAAAGATAGTTGTTCTTACTAACCTTCTCTTTTCTTCCTTAAATTTTCCTCACATTCATATGTCCATAGCATCTTGACACCCTTCTTAGTTATCTTCACCAGATTATTAGATAGTTTTGAGAAATTCTAGAAAAACCTTGGGTAAAAATCCAACTAAAAAAGATATATATTGATCTAAATCAACATGGTTGGAGTAGACCAGTATTCAACAGCCTCCTTTATTGGTGGATATACTTCTATATAATCAATTGAGATTATGCGACCCAAAAATGAATCCTATTAGTGGAAAAATTCAATAATTGTAATTTTTTAATATAGATTCTCAATCCTTTTGGTCTTTATTACAAATCTCATGTGATCTACATTCTCTTTGAATTGATTAGAATAACATCTATAATGACTACAACAAACTTATCAAGGTAATATCAAAAGACAATATTTATTAAATCCATCAAGATAGTAGGGGTATTAGTAAGACCAAAAATAATCATCGTATATTAATATTGTCCATACATAAAATGGAATTCCATCTTGGGTATATCATTTTTCTTGACCCTTAAGTGACGATATATTAAATGAAGGTCAATCAGAGAAATGTGTTGAGCACTGATTAGATGATCAAACAAGTCAACAATACAAGGAAGATAATACATGTTCTTAATTGTGATCATCTTTAACTCCTGATAATCGATGTAGTGTCTCATTGATCTATCATTATTTTTCTAAAAAATAATGGGTGCACCCCATGGTGACACACATGGTTGAGTAAATCCCATATCAATGTTTTCTTGGAGTTTCTTCTTTAATTCATGAAAATGAGTCAAATCCATTATAAAGAATTTTTTAAATTGTTGTGGAACCTTGTATGAGTTTTATTGAAAATTCACATTTACATTTTTATGGAATTATAGGAAAAACATCTTTACAAACATCCAACAACATCTTTATCATAGTCATATCTTCAATATCTATTTTCACCCCAACCGTTTGAGATAAACAACACAATTGATTGTGAATTATGTCCCACAACCTAGATTTAATTTCCATAATAATATCATATATATCATCACATGGATGGATGATGATTGGGGGATTGAATTATCAATTATAACGTCCCTTATTCAACAATCGACATTGGTCTCTTCTTGTGAAATAAAACACATACCTAATATGACATCAATTTTAACCAAAGGAATAATGAAAATAGTTTCAGGAAGAACATTACCCGAAAATTAAACTAGATTGGAATCATTGAATTAAAATGAAATACCATTAGGGGTTTTCATTTCTAATTCAGCAACCAATTTTTTTGGAATATTAACATTGCTATAAAATTTTTTAGATATGAAAGAGTGGGTAAATATTGAATCAAATATGAAATTAGGAGTTCTAGAATGAATGGAAAGTGTTCCTTCTATCATGTTGTTGTCTAAACTCTCATCATAAATAGAGATTGCATGATATTTCCCATCATCTCTTATCTTAAAATATTTCTAACTTCAATCATCATCATCAACAGATGGGTTTGGGTAGTGGTTAGCATTATATCTGTTCTCCTTTAAAATGTATCATTGAATCATTGGATGTGAATTATCTACCAGTATTCGCAATTAACAATGTTTTCTATCATCATCCCATAACATCACAAATCAAATTACATATGGAAATTCCTTCCACACTTAACACATTTATTATAACCCTTAAGGAAACTTCCCCCATTATTGTTCCCACACATAAAGATTTAAGAGAAGATCATTCTATTTTTATTCTATTTATTTTTTCCTGATTATCCATTAAACTCAATCGTCATATTCATGATAAAATATTGAGATTTATTCATTAATCCGACCATCATTTCGACCTTTATTGCACAATGAACAATATATTAGTATCTACTAAAGTATCTTATGGCCAAATCTCTTCTAAAATTTAGAATTAATCCACTAATGAAACTATCAACATTTCATTTTGGTTGGTTGATAATTATGGAAACATATATCAAAATAATTATGAAATTATTCACATTGGTACCAATAGATCCATTATACCTTTTCTACAACCTATGGAACTCTTTCTTCATCATTTTATAGAGAATCCAAGGACTGTTCTTCTTGATAATTATATTCTTGAACTCATCCAAATCTATGGATTCACTCTCATATTTTTTTTCTTTTATTCTTTTTTAGATTCCATCGCTCGTCTACATCACATTCTAACTAATAAAAATCCAATATGAATTTCTAATCCTCTTAACACTAGGGAATGGAGGATATATTTTCACATGAACTGATCCATATTTCAAAATGTGTTGGATTAAAAGATACTATAAAATAAAGTGGATGTTTCCTCATGAAATAATGAACAAAAGTTTCTTCCTGCATTTTCACATTTGGATTTCCACCTGGATTCATAGCTTGACAAAGATGTGTGAGCATTGTAAGGGGGTTTTTATTTCAATATCCCATAGATTAAGGTTCCCTAGGAAGGTAAAATTTTCATTGTTCTTAGTGATCACAATTAATGTTGTTCCTTTAGTTTTCATCCCTTTATTAAACCCAAAAATCATGGAGTAATAAAAAATTACCACAGTGAGGAATGACAAAATCATGAAAAGTTAGTTATAATATGTAAAAATCATGAACGCTTCCATAATATATGTCACCATTGGTTAATCCTATGTAATTCATTGGAAACATATATTTAAATCCTTCAGGATGGTTCGTGAAGTGATTTTGAATTTCCAAACCAAATCCCCTATGAGTATCTAATTAGGTGTGCATCAAGTCCTATTCTCATATATCATATTACCTCTAGTTAGTCTTCGAAGATCTTTTTAGTGTTTTTAACCCTAGTGACATATATCCTAGAGCAACATACACTTTTAGTATCTATATAAGGATGTATTTCTTGGAAACCAAGCACTCGATCCATTACCAAAATTCTAGAAAATTTTCTTATACTTTCCCTTATCTATATAATTATCCTTATACATGTCCTTAGGGTATCACTAAGTATTTATCATACTAGATTCCAAAATATAACTTATTATTTAATCTAATACTGGCTATATAAACCCTCTCTTTTCATACATTAACATTACATAACATTTTTTTAATACTAAAAACATTATACAGAGAGGTTCCCTATGATTGTATTAGTCCAATTCCTTTGGAAACATGGAAGCATTAAACTAATATATAAGTGAGGTACAATATCCTCAACTAGATTCGTCATGACAAGAACCCTTCATAGACACATCTAACAATATATATATCTTCATAACCAGGGGGATGGAAACATTTGAAAGTGTGAGATTAAATGCTTAATAAAGGTAAAAAAGGAGTTGTCGAATCTTATTCATGATCATAAAGTAACGAGGACATGATCATTAAAATATAAGATTTTACCGTGCATATAAAATAACATATTATTGAATCATGGAATAATGTTTTGAGGTTCATAAGAAATTAATCATATGGAAATAATGTATATAATCCATGAAATCATATCATAGGAATAAAAAATTGAATTGTGGTTGACACAAAATCTTATTATATTATTTCTATAATAGCCATTGTATCACTGCCAAGACCATCTTGGTAGTGTGGATTCACTACCCGTACCATCATGGTAGTCATGGTTCAATTTAATAGCCATATTAGTAGCATTTATTCACTACTCATACCTTATTGGTAGTCATGGTTCACTCCAAATGTAATATTATTAGTCAAGGATCATTCCCAATACCATCGTAGTATATCTCATGAGAAATAAATCATTACACAATGCATTGGAGAGAGATATCGGTCACACCGATCTCATAATGAAATAATACATAAATTTTCCATAAGATCAATAATAATAATATCATAACTCCTGATATGAAATGGTCATTATAAAAATGTAATCATATCATGAATTACAGAGAAATATTGATTTCATAATCATTTCTTCGAAATCATATCCCATGAAAGATAAACAGGTTTAAAAAAATATAACCCGTTAATGAGAATGAGGGTTCATAAAGATCATGCAATCAAATGATTATCCATTCAGATAAATAATATTAATGAAAACATTTAATAATTTCCCAATAAAGTCATGGGTAACCCCAATGGATGTAATCATATATTGGAATAGTTTTTGAATGGTCTTTTAAATAATGTTCTTAAGGTAAATATCTATTCTACATTGAAAATTATTTTTAAAACATAAAAAAAATTTAAAAACGTTTTTCATTAAAAATATTTTCATAAAAATATAAAAGAATCATTTAAAACAAAAAAATATTAATACGTTTTATTTTGAAATTATCATTAATGATATTTTGAAAGCCTTTTTGTAAACATGTTTTTTAAAAAGTATATATTTTTGACTGGGGAGAGGGACTGAAATATTTGACATAAAAATTATCATAAGTGACAATGACTGGGAAAATAGTACTAATACATTGATATATCTTCAATAAATAGATGAGAAGTATACTCATGATCATTCTATAGATATGGTCACCAGATCTGATCAATGGAATTATAATATTAAACAATAATGTAAAGTGATGAGATTGTTTCAAAAATATCTTATCGCATAGTTAATTGGGATCAAATAATACACATAAGAAAATAAAATTAAATGTTGAGTATAATTACTTTTTAAGAAGGCGATTCATTAAATAACATGTGAAATGGAATTATATAGTCCAAAAAAATTAGGTGCTACATAACACGTTAGTCTCAAAAAAGGGAATATAAATCTAAAATATTTTACATTGGTAACTTTTGAAACATAAACCCAATGAAATGAGGATTATAAAAGAGATATGTGAATAACCATAAATATATTTATAATAATGATGTAATATATTAATGGTATGCACATACACCATAATAAAATAATGGGGGGGAATAACTCATGCATCTCATTTTTTTAAAAAGTGAGATGAAATCCCCTTACCTTGTGTCTTGACTCCTATCATAACCATTCAAACCACATGTATAAAAAATATAAATTTGATATAAATATTATATAAAATAATATTATTATATACAATACCATATATGTTCTTATTAGGGCATTATATTACCATATGTTTAAACATCCTATGTTAACGTTTCACTTCATATAAAATTCGCTTTGTTCTTCATAAGTGTCTTTATTTGTTATATCATTTGTCCTTACACATATATCATGATTCTATAATTTAAACCATTATAGATATATAATTCATAATTCATATTTTTTTTATAATAATCTATATAATATAAAATTATGAACTTGAATACACTGTTTAGGGAGATGATAAGCTATACGTACACATGAACATTGTTTCTGTTTTCTTTATCATGTTAAAAGAAGGAATGATAATGTTCTATATGAATATTTTTATATAATATTATAATATTAGAGTTATGATGTTATACATATCATATAATTTCAATGGGTCCGTTCATAATAAATTATGTCTTCTATATGAACTAATCACGTCTCGTTGAGTGGGTGGTAGTCTACAAATCCTCAAAGTAATTTATCATATTTACACCAAATGGAAAGTAAAAAATTTACATGTTTTAAGACAAAAATAAATGATTAAATTCATAAATATATAATATATATAAATATATATAAATACTTTCTACCATAATTTCATCCATGATAGTATGTAAATAAAAATTGAGAAATCATTGTTTAGTGAGTTGGTAGTTCTTCCTACATATAAGCAGTATGTTCATTACCAGTTAGATAGAGGTGCATGTATGAGTAGGTTTAAACAATATAATGAAAACATCATACTATATTTAATATACATTATTTTCTATAAAGTCATTGAATTTTTTTTTGGCGGGTAGGAGAAGTAAAATAAAAGAAATTAGCTTTAGAGAATATTTTACCTCTTAATAGGATAACTCCTTTTGATTTGTGCCAACATACATCCATTTGTAGATTTCAATACATGGGGAGTATTATATGAGTAATGTGTGGATTTTGGGATGTTTATTTTTAATAGAATGACCGACCTCTTTTTTTGAGAGGTGTGAAGAAGAGAGACATGTGGATCCCTTTTATAGGGATGTGAATAGAATAACTTGATATTTTTTGAAAACAAGTTCTGTGTACTAATGTTTTTTCCAAAATAAAGTATTAAAAATATAAAAAACCCCATAATTGAATGTTAATTTCAAAATAATTTTCATAAAAAAGGTTTTGGACATGTTTCAAATTCTTTTTCAGGCTTAATTTTAATGTTTACCACTTAGTTAATCTAATTTATATCTATATTGATATAATTAATTTTAATTAATATCAATAATATTATTGATATAAATATTTGTATAAAATATTATATTTTATAATTTATTTTTATTACAAATATGAAATCCGTGGTTACGAATTCCAATCATAGAATTATTAGAAATTAATTTAAAATTAATCACACTGTCAGATCGAGAATGTGGGTTTTTAAAGTAAAAATGATCGAAAGTTTTCTATGTTTTTATACCAATTTCAATGTGAATTTTTTCCAATTACCCACATTGTATTAATTAATAAAAATAAAATCTAATTAAAATATTAATTCTAATTCAAATATATAATGTCCTTAAGAATAATTTAGATCCAAAATCATTTTGGAATTAAAATATAGTATTTTTCATTATTAATTAATAAATGAAGTTTTATAGAATATACCAAAAAATCACCCTAACCTATATTCTGCATTGGAAATTCAAAAATCAAATTTTTATATCATATATAATTTCTAAATATATAAGAAATTTATTTTTATTACTTTCCATAGAAGGACATTAAAAGTAGGTCATTCGAGAAAATTGTATTTTTAAACATCGTAGGACTTTACCAAAAATCATATCATTCATTATAAATATGATAAATTTATATGAAAAATTATAAAAATATTTTAAAATTAGTTTATATATTTATATAACTATGTTTAACATCGAGGTTATAATTTTATCATTTTAATAATTGTAACAATAAAATAAATTTTTGTAGAAACATCATTGTTATGTGTAACGTACATCAAGTAAATGTTCTATGTAATGTACTCCAAGTTTGTTTTTCTTGTAATGTACCATAATTCTATGTAATTTAAATAGAAACATTAACTTTTTTCATTTCTAAACATAATTAAAATTTAATTTATTCAAAAATAATTGCCCATATTAACTCAGGGTTTTACAATATCATTCACATAAAACACATGTTTTCTCATTGATGGTAAAATATAATGTTCATCGGTTTCCTGAAAGAGAGTCATGTTAGTATCTATGAATAATTATTCATAAAAAAATGTGCCATTTTGATTCATTAAATCAAACAATTTTCATTTCATCATAAAGAGTTTCCAATTTTAGTAATAATCTAATAAAATTATTTTCCAAACACGTTCATAATAAGTCAAATTTTAATATTATGGCCTATTATCTGGTGAAATATAATTATAGTTTGTTGTTCCAAAAAACATAACTCTCTCATTTGGTGTTCTCAGTGTCACTGGTCAACCAGTTATAAATAATTTATATCCATTCAATATTAATGATTTTCAATCATAAACCAAATTATTGGGACCAAAATCTAATGTTATTACTTTTCAAGAGACGAATTCAAAAAGAAAAATAAATATGTGGAATATATATGAATAATATTATTGAATAAAAAAAATTTAATCTAATTAAATTAAGGAACATACAATTGATTTACACCAAAATGTAAATTCATTTTTATGCAATGACTATCTCCTACTCAAACTCAACAATTGATGAAATCTACATCTAATATTTGTCTAAGTTCCTTAAAATTAATGATTTTAAATTATTATGGTATATTTAAAAAGAAATTATATGAAATAAAAATAAAATATTAAAATTACTTACAAAATGTAATAATCATTAAATCCATAGTTATACAAGACAGTGCGATGTTCAATATCCCACACATAAATTTTCAATTTAACAATCATATATGGCCCAAGAATTCCTATTGTTTTGGGAAGTTATGAAATTTAAATCCCAATTTACCCACAATTTTCATCACCATTTCTCTTTTTCTGATTACATATTGTTCGAACATTAGAAAAATACAATAAACAAAAATTCATACATTCATGATCTAGATACCCTCTCATAACGGAACCTTCATAATGATTATTTTTTTTTAATGATATTTTATTGTGCCCTCATTTATTTTAGAAGGAAAATTCCATAAAAACCTAATAGTTCCCCCAATAAGTGTTCTAGATTGAAAATTAATTGTTAAATTAATCATGCATATGATAATTGATGGATTAAAAATTCACTCCATATCACCAAAATTTAATGGCACCTCATGCTGAATTTTGAAATGGAATGGTTTCAATAATCTTTTTTCACAAATGTTTGATTAAAAATGGAACATTTGAATCATCATCACATATTCATCATTGGATAGTAAATCATTGATTTTTAGTTTATGAAATTCATGAAAATGAATATGATAATCATGTGTTTTTAGTTATTTTAGTGTAAACTACATTATATTTACTTACATAGATATGTTACTGGAATATCAATAATGAACCAAATTATTATAAAATATATTTAAAAATTCATAATTATATAAATGTTTACACATAAGAATCATAAAGAATATTACATTTTTATTTATCGAGACACATGGGATGTTGTTCGAGTCGAATACCCCAATAGATAATAGTCATGCAAATATATTAAGTCATGTTTAGTCTTACACATTATATATAGATGAATTGAAGGAAACATTTGATTTATTTTCAATGATAACTACATATAATAAATGAAGTAAAAAAATTTAGACCAATAAGGGAACTCAAAAAATATATTGTTCTTTTTCCAATGTAGGTGGATTAATTTTGTACATTCTTCCTATTTTTATGTTTCATCGTTCAATTCCATAATCAAAAGACTGAATCATTCAATTAGTTAAGAAATCAAATACTGAAATATATTTAGGCGCCTTTTTATTGCCAACATGTTTATCAAACCATTTACAATTATTCATATATTTATGATCCATTTCCATAAAACATTAATGACCCATTAAACTAAAAATATAATGATATATATTTATTATCGATAATTTATTCTTCATAAATATATAAAAATATAGTTTTCTCTTAAAACTACAACTAGACATGATTTAATAAGTATTAAAATGGTTTATTTTTCATAGAATGGGAGCACACATCTGGAAAATACTTTTGGATGAATGATATAATAAAAATATATTTTTCACTTATTATATGATTCAAGTAGACACATATATCATATATAGGATCATGAGTTCTATATTTTAGAATAATCACCTAATTTTTAAGGTTTCACTATACTAACCCATTGTGGAATATTATAAACATGAATAAAAACTATTTCTGTGTTAAGATAAGTAAGAATCTATCCAAATAGATTAAAACTATCATTTGATACAGCCATCCTACAATTACACAACTCAAATAAAATATCCAGATATTATAAATCAAATATCAACCATAATAATCCATCATTAGGATTGATTAATTATTTATGATATTTAATACCACAATTATCCTAAAATAACATATTGATTAATATTTTTTCCAATATGAAAATATTTTTAATCCTTTGAGAAAATAAAATTTGAAACATGTCTTTTTGTGGAATATGATATGGTGTTGTATTTATATTTTCCTTCCATAAATATGTCAAACATTATATATTGACATTATTATTTTCATTTCCATCCTAAAATATATTGAAATCATTCATAGATGAATGAAATTTATTAATTAAAAAACTTGGTGGAATAATTAACAATCATTATACATAATATTTTTACGGTATATCTGCATCATAATGAAGAAATCCCCTAAAAAGGTAATAATATAATTAAAAAACAAATAGAAATTTTAGAAATTTTATTCCAATGGTATACCACAATAAAAATTAAATATTTTCATGTAAGTACATTCCTAGTATACAAGAGTTCTGGTATCATCCATAATTGTTTCCTCTCTCAACATCATCGTCATAGTAATTTTCCCCATGTGTATTGATATAAATTTATTCATTCACCGGAACACACTAATTCTTAAGAGGATATAAAAATGTAAACTAATTAAATATTAAATTATTGATAGCACATCTTTATTTGTATTCATTAATAGTAGAAGATTCTTTTATATCCCCATTGTGACACCAAACCTAATTGTTTTTTGTAATATATCTTTTGTTTTGTGGTTTATAACTTATTCCCAACATAACCATGGCCATACAACATAGTTATAATAGGTAAAATACATAATACATACCTTTCAATAATAATTTAATGTAAAATATAAAAATAGTATCAAAATTCATTTGAAATTCGGTTGAATTTTGATCAAGGTGATACATCCAACTTCTGCCATTCAATTATATGGAAAAATTATATTAAAATAAACAATTTATTGAATAATAATAAAAATTAATTTAAACCATTATTCATTTTAATTTTATCATATTATACATATAGTTATCCAAAAAAATGAATAATAGAAATAACATATGCTATATGTTATACCAATACATGACAAAACAAAAAAAGTTTAACACATAGAATGGGAAAAAAATTACACAATCTAATTCAATAAATATGTTTTTATAAAACGTTAATTTTAAAACATCTGTGTTTTGAAAAGGAAATTAATCTAAATAAATACACATGTAATTATAATGGAAAAAAAATTTAATGAAGAATTATTATGGGTCACTCAACATCCAAACCACAAAAAAACAGAAAATGATAATATAATGTAAAATATAATTATATATATATATATATATGTATAATATATATACAATATTAATAACATAGACAATAACATTCATAAAACAATGAAACTATATCCAAAATTCATTAAAGGAGATTGAACCCCATTGTTATATGATATATTAAATGAAATAGAATTATTTTATAAAAAAAATTACTCATTTATAAGTGGAAGAAAAATTGCATCACATGTCACATTCCAAAAGCCCAAACAATAACCAATGATCAACCAATAACGCAAACTTTAACATCTAACAACCATCATAAAATTAAATTGGGTCCATATACACATTTATGATGCATAAATATTTTAAAAGAAAAATTATCATAGATGTACACTAAATGCCTTATTATTCAACATTATAATATTGTCATTTTTTTGATTTTGAAATAAAACTGTTTAAAATAATACTTCAGTTTTCTTCTAACCTTGAATAAATAAATAATTAATATTTTGAACATATATTTGAAAACATGAATGATATCCACTTTTATGACATGTATTTTATTCTGTTTCATGATATTAAATGATATAAGAACATATAAAGTAATTTTTTATAATTTATGAGGAGAAATTATGTCTTGTAAATAAAATGTTAATGGTTATTAAGTAATATCATGGTTTGTAGATCAAATATTTAATCATATAGAAAAAATTATGCTAAATGGAAATAAACTTTTCAAATAAATTAACACCATATTATCAAGGAACCTGATTATAATAAAGGATAATACAATTAAAATTCCATTTTATATAAATATAAAGTGAATTCGAAAAACATGGTGAATTAATAAACAAATACCTCTATGATGAACATAAGTAACCAAAAAATAATATACAATAATATTAGGTGAGTAACATTATATGAAATAAGGAAAAATTAAGAGAATATCTCCAAATGACATTTCTCAATAAGGATAATGGATAAGTACCAAAAGAGGTAATGTTAGGTAATAATATATGTATTTTAAATCATTGTGTACTTAATCTATATTTCCATGGGAGAACCATGTCCCCATAATACTTTTTATATGGGAGATACATTTCATTATGGTGTATTTTAATGGGATGATAATGACAATATGGTCCAATTTCAAAAGGAGAACCACATATCCAAACGATATAGTCAAAGATATTGACATATCCTCATAATATTGTAAGTAATAATTTAAATCCAATCAAAACCCAATTTCACATCGATGACTAACAAACTATCTATCAGAACTTCTCACCAATTTATTAAATTTCACTAATATAAATTATTTTATAGAATCAAAATACATATAATAACATCATAATACATTAATTAAATAAACAAATTACGACATTAATAACATTTATAATGATTTAATATATATTAACATGTAATATTATATTTTTGTAAATGTGAAATATAACTATATTAATTCGACTTATATATATATATATATTAAAATCACGTTTATTATGAAATATCGTAACAAAAGTAGTTTGAACATCCTTTTATCTAATAATCCGAAAGAATTATGACCTAACACTATCTCTGAGAGGTTTACATATATTGATTAAAATAATAACAATACCCAATATAATTGATGAAGGATTACAATATCACTAATCCTATGTTGCAGAATATGATATTAAAAAATAACTAAATAAGTGGAGAAAAATGGTGGTATACATGAATTCTATGAACTCTACTATAAAAATTTATATTGATTAAGTGTATATATGCATGGTTATAGCACCATTTTCTAGCAGTGGTGGTCATCCACTATTTGAAAAAATTATAATATGAATTCCCATTTTATGGAAGATGATATGTATTTAGGTTAATAGTTTTAAATAATAATATATTAGTATATGGCAGAAGATATTTATATTTAATATTAATAAATGAGTATTATTTTATGGACGTGAAAGAATAACATCCCAATTATTAATGAAACATGTTCTTTGGACCACCACCTTGGTAAACCATTAAAATTTATCATTGGAAAGATTTATTGTCAAAATAATTTCTCTAGGATGTGTTTAATGAAGTAACTATGTCGTTTGGGTATGTTCTGACTATTTCAATGGGATTTTAAGGTTTAGATATTATTGTAGATGGGTTGGCCTTTGATATTTTAAGTGACTATAAGACTCGATGTTTTTGAAAATAAAAACTTTTACCAACAATTTTTGAATTAAAAAGGGATACAAATAGACCTTTCCCAAACATCATACAGAATAATGTCAAAATATTACCATATAATAGTATTCAGACTAGTATAATTTTCTAATTTTTACCCATATCATTGATGATTACCCTTGATATAAAGGTTTTTACCATAACTGCTATTATTAATTTTAATGATATCACTATTTACTATGATAAACAATTAAGTTAACCATATTAGTTAATATAAGTTTTTGTTAATCCACATTTGGAATTTATTTTAACATGTTTAATTCCCAAAATTGAATTAAATTAAAAATTAATCTCGTATACATGAAAAAATAGTGGACTTTAAGGAATATTTTTTTCAAACAAAAGAAGATTTATTATTAATCCATGACTAAATATAAATAAAAAATTATTTATATAAACTAATATTTATTAATATATCATATATATATATATTTAAATTTAATCAATTTTAGTGTTTTTAAAATAATTTATTTGGAGATCCATTAATCACTTTAAAAAAGTGGGCTAAAAAACTAGCCTTCAAACACAAAAATTTACAATTATTATAAAATAATTTTATAGAAGATTAAAATTTTAATAAGTGGAATAAAGAAGTTGACTACTGCATTAATTTTAAATCTTACTCAATAAATTATTTAGAATTCAATTGAAAAAATTTATAAAAATAAAATGACAATTTAATAAATATGTAATTATTTATAATTCACACAAAAATCATTATTTTAAGAAAAATGTAAAAATTTACCCAATGAAAATTTTCATACTAAAATTTGAAAAATTAATTTATGATTATCAAATAAATATTTCAAAATTTCCAAAATATATTTAAAAATAATAATTACAAAAATAAAAACCATTATAATGAAAATCTCACTTTTGTAGGATAAAATTACTTTACTAATTAGAAATTGATAATTTACTAAAAATGTATCAATAATTTATATTTAATTGTAAATATATATATATATCATAATTTTTTTAATAAAATTCATACACTCAATTTATATGTCTTGCTTATAATTGTTATATATTTCACTGGTTGTTAATGCTCATTGTTGCATGTCAAATACACTATTGAACAAAAAAATATATGGGCATCATTTATTAAAAAAAATTAAAAAATTAAATTATTATAAAATTAAGTAAATATTAATGTATTAGAGTGTTACATTCTCATCTAAACTTAGTGATTTCTGTCATATACATTATCATGCATAATTTTATTCTAAAAAATAAAAGGGTGTTACATATTCTACATGTAGATTAATATTGATGGATGTATTTTTATTTGTGAGTTGTAGCATATAAAATCATATGAGATATCTACTATTTGTGGGTAATCATATAAATGATTATATATGACACATGATTTTATATATTGAGTAGACTAGTAATATAATAGTAATTATTTTTAGTAATACTCGTGAGGGTTTTGAAAGGATTTTCTCTCTCTTTAGAGGATTTCTAAGAGAATTTGGGTTCCTTACGTGTTAAAAAAATAAAATCCTAAATTAGAAGGAAATAAACACTATAATAATTTAACTGGGTGGTCAATATTTTCATTCATATTTTGATGGGTGTGTATTTTGTATGAATTCATATGTAGTTTTATATATGTTAGTGGAAGTTGAAATTAATGTGGTATATAATAATTTTATTCAGTAAATGAAAAAATGAAAAAAAAAAGGATTTGATCCAGGGAGAGATGTTTTCAATATATGGGATGGGTATCATGCTATTTTGTGCCTATTATAGAATTATATTTAATAGAAAGTATTTATTTGAAAATACTATTTTGTGAGTGGTTCTTCTAACACGCTATTTCCATGGGGATAAGACAGTGGGTGTATAAACAATATACATTTTATATGAGTCAGGAAGACCAATTCATAGCTATTTATTATTGAAAATACTGGTTATTTTTGAATTAGTTAAACTGTGTATGATTTATTACATGTTTATTATAGAATGGTGACGAATCTCATTAGTGTTTGAAATGTTTTTTTCTCATTTAATACCTTGAAGCCCATTATATTTGATAAAGAAATCATCATATAGATAAATTTGAAAAAGGATAATAACTATGGATTAATATTCCATAAAATAATCATTATTATATTTTTATTCATGTCATCTTGAAATGGAAGCAGTCATGTTATTTATCCCTTCGTCAATATATCATGGGTGCGTCGGAGAAGAAAATTATCAATGGATATTGAAGTGTATATATAATTGGAGAAAACCGAAATAGGTATAATGAATGAGAAATATGATATTGTCTTAGTGTAGTTATATTAAGAAAAATAGTTTATAAGGACCATTAATAAGTTAATAGGATTATATTACATGGTTTAAGAGGTTTGGCCTTTAACTAAATGTGAAACACCAAAATATGGACGATGCATTTTTTGAAATTCTTATAAGAAGAGTGTATTAATGTGGTAATTATAAATACTATGATTGTTGTAACAAAATTAGAATACACTATAGTTTAAATGAAAAAATAAATTAGATCTCCATGTATTTTTCATTATTTATTAATTTGAGTCATGTAGATATAATAATAGCAACATATCATGAGAATTATATATCACGACATTGGGTTTATGATAATAGATTATTAAGGTACAATATAACCACTCTCAAGACTAAAATACTAAAAACGCATTGTATAATAAATTATATATATATAGATGAATTAATATAAACACATATATTCATTATATCATATCCATATGTTAAACACAACACATTACATAATTTATCAGAATCCTGAGTATATAACGTTTCATTTTTTCTGAGGATCATCTATTTTTTAAAATATTTATTTATTTAAATACAATCAATAAATATTGTAATAAATAATTGTTTAAAAATATGTTATAAAAATATTTAGGTCCTAGGGAATGAAATCATAGAAATTATATAATCTTAAATGCACTATACGGAAAAATATCAACATGTCATCAAGGAATTGATAATGAGAACACTTGTGGAGGGGAGAAATATCATATTTGGAAGATAATTGAACATTATTATTTTCCCAAATGTTTTATTTAATGTTCATGTGATATCAAAGGAAAAAACATGTATCCTATCATAATAATATGTGTATATAAACTTGATATGTAGAACATAATCATTTGCATAAAACTACGAATGAGGCATGTAATTAAAATGTAGAATAAAAAGGAACCATAAATCAAATATATTTATAATAAAACATTAAATATTTGTTTCTTTATAAAAAATTTATCACCCATTATATGGAGGGTGAGGAATTAATTCATGTGATTCTTTACTCACTTAATAATCACAACTAACAAACCATTATTGCCTCTTGTATGTCTTGTGTCATTATATGTTATGAATTGTTGATTTAATATTACAATTAGTGATACTAATTGGACCATTTAGATAACATGGTGTTAATGTAATTTAATTTCTGTTTAGAAATTTAGAAAATGTTTTTTTAATAATGGATTATTTTTAAGTTACTCAGAGCACATATTTTCTAACGAAGGAGCGATGGACAAGCCGGTTATAATGTTAATGAAACTATTTAGAAAGTGGGAAATGCAACATCATTATTTCCTAAAAGTACACTCATTTTTTATAGAGATATTTTATAAGGTGGAGGGTGTTCCACTGGTTAGATACTTGGCTGAAACTAGCACTTTTTTAATAAATTTCATCCTTTCGATCAAAGTAGAATTTTCCTATAAACATCATCCTTTAGATCATCTTGGATATGGGATGTCCTGTGATGACGAGCACCTATTTTTAATAAATGTTTCATTGATTTTATATACCTTATTTCTTAAATATATGGTTTTATATAATATTGTTTAATTTACTAGTATCCCATGGAATTTAATTGGTTCAAAAATGTGACTTAGTTTTGGGACAGTGTTAGGGGAGGAAAACAATTCATTGGACAATATTCCATCTTTGATACTTATCTACAATAGGTTTTCCTAAAGATATAAATTTTATTATATTAAATATAAATTTCATGATATACCATGTGATAGTTATTTTTCTTCAAAAAATAATTATAAGAGTGTTACAGGCCAACCATGGGTGGTTAGTCCTAGTTCTAGTTAGATTGTGATTCCTAGTAAGTCTTTTCTAATGTATGCTATTTTAATTTTGTGATGATTTTTTGTTGGATAATTTATTTAATTTTTTTAAAAAAAATTAATTAAATTGAAATGTTTGGGCTTGAGTTAGGACATATTTGTGATTGATCAAGGATGAATATTGTAGTATGACATGGAAAAAGTGTTGTGGAATTTCATGGATGTGAATTGGATCGGTGTTGAGGTTTTTGGTCTTGTGTACTCATCCAAAAATTATAATTATTTGTTATTACAATATGATGTGAGGTTCTCAATAATGGGTGAATGATCCTTTTTCCATATATGACATATAAATATCATTTATCTATTAAATATATAGTTATACATAAGTATTAAATAATTTAAGGAATACTTCCTCATGTAAACGAATAATGTGGAATGGTCTATAATTATCTCATATGCTCTGAGTTTATGTATGCCTCCAATGGTTTTAGTTTGATCACTTGATTGTCAATTAGTATACTATTAGATTTTTCAATGCATTATCACATGTTATTGTGTGTTTATGTATTGATCCCTATAATTCCAATGATTGATGTTTGATCTCATGTGACATGTGGGTGTGTGTATCCATGTGAAACATATGATTGATGTGTGGTTTCATGCATTATGTATATGTTCATTTATAGACCCATGAGAACAATGATTGATGTTTGATCAAAAGTGGTGTGTATGTGGCCCTTTGAGACCATTTTTTGATGTTGAAACACATGTGTTTCATGTGTATAGCTTCATGATAATAACTCTTGATATTCAAATAGATACATTGAATGTGTTTACAATAAACCAAAATGTTTCATGTTTGATTGCGTAAGTGGTGTGTTTGTGTATTTCCACATGATACATATTCTATATGGTTAATCACAAGTGTTGTGTGGGTGTATACCATGATACCCATTATAACTTATTAATGACCTATGTATTTTTTTAGATATTAATCTTTTTTAATATTATATGATATCAATATTAAATCATATATCTATTTTATACATGTTTTGTCATTATATAAAGATCAATGTAGATCTTCCCCATTCGAGGGATGTTTCAAATATTAATTAACATAAACATGGTCTATTCCTTTCAGTAGTATGTATTAAATATATTTTGTGGTTATTCTGTCGAGTAGAGATGTTTCAAAAAATGTTGAATGTTTCTCTATATGGAATGGAGTTGAAGAAGGTACGATCAAGATTCAATGCTCCATAGTAACACATGAAAATATAGGATATGTTTCCTTTTGATATCATATTTATTTTTATAATATGTTATGCATGTGTAGTTTATTTATTAACTTTTAGCATTTTACTATTAAAATAACTTTCATATATATTTCATCTTATGGTGAGGTACTGTACTATTTTAGTGCAACCCTACTAATATATAACTATACAATTATCTAAACATCTATGACACTTTAGTATACGTGAATCCCTCGTATAATGTAGGTGGATGTTGGGAAACCACTCATGATTGAACATATAGTGGGATATATCCCCACAAGTTAGGAGATGGGGATTAGGTGACGTATGGGTTTTCATGTGGATAATCTTCTATACTAGTCCTTTTATGTCATATATATGTGGTCAGACCATTGTGAGATCATTTCCCATGTATAAATGCATGAATGTTGGGATAATTTTTTTCTACAGTCATTCATTATGATTTTGGCGGTTGGATTCTGTGTACTCTTATTATATATTGTAATATTTTTGGTAATTAAAATTTTATAGTGCACTCTTTTTGAGGTTATTGTCTCCCCATAATTCACATTAGATTCTCACAACTAGTCACTAACCACTATAATACGGGGAGGTGTACTTGTGGTCCTGTGGAACCTCATCTCATACTAAGTTATTTATATCATTCTATTAAAAAATTATTATAATGCTTCATTTTTTCTTACATTTGGAATTCAACACATTTAATATAAATAAATCTAAGGTAGTTTGTAATGAAACATGGTTTGTTTCATTCTTATCACTTCTATTTGGGGATGTACGAGCTTCCATGTCATGGTGTTGATGTCAATGTTCTCCTATTTTATATTTATATGATTTCACATTTTATGATATAAATGGGTATTTAGGTTTATGATTGTCCATTTATTTTAATATATATCGTAAATAGGAATCACATGTATCATATTCAACACATAATATACATATTTCATGTATGATTTGTGTGTTTGATTATATAAATGATTGATGACATAGTTTCATTAAATAAAATAAATGTGTAATTTTGAAATATATGAGTAGTTGTTGACATAATATTTTTTTGAGAAAATATTACTGATAAATTATCATTGAAGCTCATGTGGTGATATGTTTTGGGGTAGTTGGACAACGATGGCGATGATAGTGTTTGAAACAACAATATTATAGTACCTCTATGAACGTGTATTGTATTAAACCTAGTACGGTTGTTATAAATAATTAATTTTATAAACAATTAATCTTATATAATTCGATGTAAGATATTTTTGGATTATTATTGATTAATATTGATTTTATATGGAATTATCCATTTAGTAACCAGTGGGTTTCTATTAAACCAAACAATCAGACTATGGCCCCTAAATTTTCATATTATAAGGGTGAATAAATTATGTAATATCATCAGAGATATAAATAGATTATATTTCATTATTTTCAATAACATAATAGGACCATGTTATGGGTTATTTAAACCCCCCATTGTGGACTCAGATATAAGACCCATGTTACTAGTGACTTAGTGCCCCATACTTATTTGGAGTAACCCATGTGAGAATTTCATAATGTGAATGGATGGAGTAGGTTAGCTATTATTTTTAGAATAATTTATTAATATTTACTATCCATTTGAAAATATATTGGAAGGTTAATAGTATGTTCTTTAAAAGAAATTCTATAGAGTTGGGAGAAGATTCATTTCTAACACTGGTGGTGAAATTTTGTTTATTATATTACTTTGATGTTTATGGAATCAAGTGAAGATAATGGATTCATTTCCTATTATTTAGTAATGATAATATCATTGGATGTCAAGTGAAAATCATAGGTTATTGGATGTAGAAGGGTTACAATGAGGTTTGACACTTAATGTGTTGTACAGAAACCTCTGTGATAGGTGGTACATTGGGATAATTAGAAGAAATAATATTCCAATTATAATGAGTAGTGATCAGTGTCCTTTGGATTGGTGGATTTCATGTACTATAGTGTATTTATAGTAGAGTAATGTGATTATGACAACCCAGCTTTTATTACACACATAAACATGATTTATTACATAAAAATTACATGATACAACATAGAATATCGAGAGGTCTAGTGTCTTTGGGGCTTAGGATCATTACATAACAAATTAGAACATAAATCAGGCAACATAAATATTGAAAAAATCCATTACATGACCACTACATTCCCTCTTACATAGCATTGCATACGATAACCTGAGTACATTATGAAGAAAAGGGTGAGCTATTAGGACCAGCAAGGGAATAAATATGGAATATCATGAGGAAAAAAATACATGTTAGAAAATAGGTATATCAATAGAGCACAAGAGAAACATGAACATAAATGAATGATAAATCATTATAATCATAACGTATAAATGTGGAAACTACACTTAACAAGGAATTAGTATGATCCAAGGCTCGTTGCACATGGAGCATGAGTAAATCCTCATTGCACATGAAGCACGATTTAACCCTAATTTCACTTGAATTTTAATGATTCAACACTCATTTCACATGACATATGATGATACTATTCTTTTCCCAATACATTTGAGTGCTATCATGGTGCACCCTTCTTACAAATTTCATTTCATGCATAAGTGTTCCACAAGGATCATAAAACATGGATTCAAAAAACATAATCATTTATTTCATGATAAAGAAATGTGAAATTAAAAAATGAAACTCCATAATCTATAAGTAAATGTGAATAAAGGTGAATACCCATGATAGAGACATGAGTATGGTATTCACTAAATAATGATCTTGTCTTGGAAAAATGTGGTGAAATTTCGGAAGCATAACGATTGGCAAAAGGACTCCTAAAAATGGTTGATGAGAGAGAAATAGGTGTCTAATCCAATTTAAATGAAATGGAAAGTTAGGGGATCGTAGAGATAAAAGTCCCAAAAATTGTAATTGAACTTAGATTCATAACGCAAATGAATTTCTTGAATTTAAATGAGGGGAGAGAAATTCCATTTGGAATTTCGGCATAGTAACAGGTGTACATGGGAGGCATTTTTGAGAGATAAAGGGGTATCCCATAAATCAAAAATAAAGTGGGATGTATGGGGGAGTTGAGAAACCATACTCCAACATTTATAATTGTAATTAATAGGGTATTACAATATAAAGAAAATTGGACAAAATTGAGAATTGAGGAAAAATGCTTACTTGGAGTTGTCATTTCAAAGGCTTGAGAGAGGCTTGAGAGAGGCTTCATGGGAGCAAGGGGCGCCATTGGAGAAATATAGAGGGAAGAGGTTGGACAAACTCCAAAGTCATTGAGTGAAGAGTAAGTGGGATAATGGGTGGTTTTATATAGGAAATGAGTGGGAATTCTTTATTATATAGGTTTGGGACACCTCACATTAGACTAATAAAAACCACAGACCAACACATGGATTTTGCCCATGGATTTTTCCAAAGGGGAGTTGAAAATAATATTTGTTATGTCCAATGTCTGATAGTCTTAAAAAATAAGGTTTCATATGTGTAGGTGAGCAACACTCTCAATGAAAAAAATTTAAAAAGAAAAAATGTTTTATAAGTCTTGGGGGGTCCACTAAAGCTTTGTAAAATAAAACAAACAAACCAAAAATAATATTATTTTAATGGTAGAACATATATTTGAAAAAATAATGTTTATATTATGTTATTAAATCACTATTGGGTCATTATGATGTCATAAAACACATTATATATTAAAATGGTATATAATTTTTACCCAAAAACTCGACTGTCTCAGAAAATTATGAAAAATTCAATATTGCATAACTTCAATGTCATGATTCTAAAAATAATAATTATTTTATCTTAATAATTTTCTAAATATTTTAATTATTACTTTTAAAATAAAAACCTACATATATAAAAAATTCATGTGTTTTGATAAAAATAACTTTCAAACATTAATAAAAATTACAATTTCATTCATATAATTATAGGATAATTTATATATAATAAAATTTAATTTAATAATAATAATATTTTTTTATTAAAATATTATTTAATTCAAAAATCCATTAATTCATCAAAATATATTTATCAGTTTAATATTAAATAAAAATACTATTTTCGCTTCAAAATCTATTTACAAATTAACAATAATAAAATGATATCACATTCATTATACAAAAAATAATATACATAGTAATAGAGCTAGTGGCTTGTTACATAACCCCTTAAAACACCCTCATAAGACATTAGGGTAAGGTGCGTTATGGTAACAGACTCTTGGGGTGGCTCAGATAACAATGCTCGAGTGGTAAACTCTATCAACTTCCACTTTTCCCGTAGGCAGTTCCGCTCGACCTTAACATATTCATGATCTGCTTGGGCTTTGTCAAGTGCAAAGCACAAAGATGGAACCTCCTTTCCAAGATTTGAAAATTGGGCATCATGTGATTCATGTCTACTAGATGAGGCCATCAATTCCTTTTTCTTAGTAAATTGGATTTCATAAAGCCCTATATTTATACTAATCTATTGATCATGGTTCGACGATGATATTAGAAACGATCAGAATTCATAACAGTATTTTAAAACACAAAAACATAAATCCAATGAAGTTGACATTTTATATATACATTTTAAATAATGAAACATTTAATTATATCAAGTGGAGTTTCATTAATTATTATTTGGGCCACTACAATCCTCCCCCCTTAAGATATTTCTCCCTCATAATTTCCATTTCCAACACTAAAACAAATGTGGGTAACTCTGCTTCATTACTTCCTTGGATTCCCACATTGCATATTCAAACTTGTGGTTTTACCACAACCCCATGAAGAGGGTAATTGTCTTATTTCATAGATCATTTTCCCTAAAATCTAAGATCTTCACTGGTTTCTCCTCGAAGGAAATATCATCCTCTAGTTGTTCTACCTATGAAGAGATTACTTGTGAGAAGTTAGGTATGTGCTTCCTTAAGAGGGATACATTAATGAAATAATGTACTTTGTCCATGGTAGGTGGAAGTGCTAGTCTATATGCCACATCCCCAATATGATCAAGAATCTTGATGGGGCCAATGTAACTTGGACTTAACTTCCCTTTATTTCGATATATCATGAACTTCATCCACGGAGATATGGGTAGAAAAATCATGACTCTAACTTTGAACTGAAGGTCTCATTGATGGTTATCTACATAACACTTCTGTCGACTATGGGCCATCCTGATATACTCCTGAATGGTTTTCTCCTTCTCCACCATTTCATAGACCATTTCTGGTCCTAGAATCTTATCCTCACCGACTTCGTCCCATCATTTTGGTGTTCTACTCATCATCCCATATATGGTTTAATATGGTTCCATTTGGATGCTCATGTGGAGACTATTGTTAAAAGTAAACTCAACCAGAGAGAGATGTTGATCCCATCCTCCATTGAAGACCACTGATCACACTCTCAACAAGTACTCATGTTTTTAGATATTCTTCTCATATTGTCCTTGATTTTGAGGATGATCAGCTGTACTGAAGTTCATCACTGTATTCAGAGCATGTTGAAAACTCTTCCAAAACATTGAGGTGAATATTGGATCTTGATCATATACAATAAATATTGATACTCCATGCATCCTTACCACATCCCTGATATATATCTTTGCTAGTTGGACCAATTTGAAATCCTCCCGAATTTCAATGAAGTGTGCAGACATTGTAAGATGACCCACAACAACCCAGATTGTATTATTTCAGTTAGATGTCTTCTGAAGTTCTTTGAAAAAGTCTAATTTGATGTTCTTATAATTCCATAATGGTATGGGTAATGGTTGAATCATCCCCTAAGAACTCTGCCTCTCGGCCTTCACTTGCGGACCCACCAGGAGATTTGATGTATAATCAGTGATCTCCTTCTTCATATTATCCCAACAATAATGCTCTCGGAGATCTCGATACATCATTGTGCTTCCTGGGTGAATAGATAAATGTGAACAATGTACATAATCCAACAGTTCCTTCTTCAGCTCTGAACTTGATGGAACACATAGTCATTTCCCAAATCTCAGAATTCTTTCTTTATTAACATTGAACTATGAGGATTTCCCTTTTCTAATATCTTTCACTTTTTTTGAATTCCCACATCATCCTTTTGATCATCCTTTAACCATTCCAAAAGAGACCCTTAAGCAATAATTTTTTAAAGGATTGATGTTGTTCCCTTTTGTGTGATTCCAATTTCTATCTTAATCAAATCTAAGAATATTGGATCCTTATCAATTCTCATCAATGATATAATCTCTAGGTCCTTTCTAAATAGATCATCTTCCACCTTGTTCGATTTCCCTGGGTGGTAATGAATTGAGAATTCATAGTATTAGATCATTTCTAACCATCTTCATTGGAACATGTTCAACTCTTTCTTTGTGAATATATACTTGAGTATTTTGTTGTCCGTATATATTTCACACCTCTCCCCAAAGAGATAGTTTCGCCAAATTTTTTACAATAATATCACTGAAACTAACACCAGATCTTGTGTTGGATCATTATTATCCTTGTTTTTCAATTTCCTTGATTCATAGTGTAACACCCCGAGCTTCCACGATACGCTTCTCTTTCAATAATGCAATAGCTTGCATTGTACGCAACTTTGAGTTCTAAAACACCGCGACTAATCCAAGTAGCCGTTATGAATAGTAATAACCACTTTTTAAAATTATAGAAATTTTATATTTCAAAATGGACTTCATTTTTGGATTCGGAATATCGAAATTATCCTATGTTGAATTTTTGGTATTTTTCCGAGAACTTCTAATTTTTTATGAATAGTGAAAAATACTTAAAAACAACTTTTTTAATCAAAATAATTTATATTGATAAATTATACTATTTAGTGGTTTTAAAGTATAATTAGAATATATTTTTACCATTTTATCCAATGGTGGTCATTAGAATTAATTTAACATTGAAATTGGACATACACAATTTCCAATCTTTTGATATATATTGTTTCTTAAAAACAGGCTATTTGTTGTAACAGCGGGAATTAATTATAAAATTAATTAATGAAACTTATATGTTTGGAATTTTTTAAAATAGACATCATTTTTGAATTCGGAATATCAATTATAGCTTAGGGTGAAATTTTGGCCTTATTCTGAAAAACTTCAATTTTTGATGAATAGTGAAACCACTAAGTGGTTGTTAAAAACTGATTTTTCGTTAAAATGAAATATTACCACTTCTGTGATTTGATTTTCAAAAATCTGACATACATGGTTTTCATTAAGAAGTAAAATGTGGTTCAATGAGATTAAAATAATTTTTTGGTGAATAGTAACTTTTAAGTTCTTAATCGCGATTAGAGGTAATTAGTGTAGTTTAAGGTAAAAATAATGTTTTAATAATATGAGATGAGCTTGACACTTGTCCTACTCCTATTGGATGAGTCATGGCCGACCAAGAAAACCCATGGGTCAACTTGGGGACCCCATGGAGCCACTTTGGTTGGAAAATGACATTAATATATATTTATTTAATGTTAAAATTAAATTGACACAAACATGAGTTGTTTTACTAAAACAGTTTTTAAGTGGGGTTACACAAGTACAAATTTTGACTATAAATATTCATTAGAAATCTAAAAAGATTTCCTACATCATAGTATTTTTTTTATAACTTTTATACATTAAATAAATTAAATTATTTATGACATCATTATGAGGCAGCGATGACCTCATTATTTAACAATTTTAATAAAATGAAAAGATAATGTACAATCCAAGGCTTACACTTGTCCAAAGACTATTGGATGGGTATATTTCGAACCCTTATCACCTTAGCCACGAATTATATAAGTGTGGGACCTTTAGAATCCGAAAATCATTGTATAATAATGTAACATTTCAATCTTTCCAAAAGAGCACCTCCTCTCCTCTTATAAAAGGCCCCCACCTCTACCACCTTATTCACACTTTCAACCCATTTGGCTCGGCCAAACTCTCCCAAAATACTCTCCCAACTTCCCCCTATTACTCCTAGAAGCCTCACTTTGCTCAGAACTCTTCCCAAGGAAGCCTTTGGCTCAAATCAAAAAGAGTTACCCGATTTTGAGGTAATGTCTTCTCTAATGTTGTTTTGTTTTATTTTTTTTCTCCGACCCCCTAACCTCTTTTATTCATTTCTTTTGTAACAAAACCAGTATCCTAAATATACTAGGATTTTGTTATAAGAAGGATTCGAGCTAAACTTACACACACCTACATCTAATGGTTAAAGAACATACGGTTTCTGTGGATGGCGAATTTCTGCCTCACGAAACGATGATTGTTCAACACTCATATAACACCTTCAAAGGTGGCCATTAAGATGTCACTATATTTATATATGATATATAATATGTTTATGTTTTACTTATGATTCTGTATTTCGCATTTATGGCATACTTTATGATTTCCATTATGGGTAAACGCGATAATTTCATTTTAGGAAGTGTGGACTACCGCCCCCTCAAAGTGATTTGAATCGTTAATGCCATATGTGGGATGTATAAAGGATGGAGTAAATGGTATTATACACTATATTATACTAGAATTATATTATACATTTATATCATTATGATTTAATTCCATTAAATACGAAATACAAATTAAAGTAGCGTTCATGCGTACGTACGGCTTACCGTCTCCATGAACGGTGCATTTCATTTCTTACCTCAAAATGTTACGTAATATTATAAATGAATGTATATACTGGATATATATGATATATATGACATATAAATCATGAATATAATTCTGGAGATAATGGATATTCTACCACATAAACAACTTGTAATTATAAGAAGTTTATTATTGACTCAGGTACCAAAAATCGACAAAACGACCGTTATTAACTTAAATAATTACATAATGTTCATATCTTTGTAATAAGTGATATAAAAAGGATAATGAAATTGAAAATGGTTCTTAATAGGGTATATATTAACTCTAGTTTATTATTCAGGAGGTTAATGAACAGTTGAGTCAAGTCAGACACGAGGTAAGGGAACTTCTTAACCCAATTTCTATTCTTTGGGTTAATCTCCTACTTTCAAATTATGTCATTATATTATTATGTCTTATCTTTTATTTTTACATTATTTATGTGTACTTATAGTGAATACACATAATCGATCTATTTTAGTTTAAAAATGATCTTTTTAAGGACTTCGTCTCAATCCCCTTTCATTGAGGCATATTTGGTTTTATACACAGCTTTCTTTTATACGGTGTATAAACCCCTTTGACTTCTACGTCTATTCAAAAGGAATATTTTTTATACGAAGAGTTTTCCTAAATGAAAAAAGGGAATGTTTTTATTTCCGTACTTATGCGGAGACAATGACTTCTCCGCCGCCGTGACCATTATTTGAGTTTCGGCTTCCTCTACAAGCCATCATTTTTTTAATGAAAAATAAATACAAAGTTTTAACTTTCTTTTATTTTTGTATTGAAAATGGTTTTGAAAGCGTTTTTATTATATCAATGTGTTGTATTGATATCTTGTGATTGAAATGTGGAAATGTTATGTTTCCTTTATGCATGTTTTATGTGATACGATTATGTTATGGTTTATGATATGTTTAAACCTATTCATATGAGGAATGTATTGGACTTAATAAGTGACGGGTGGAGCCCGCTATAGCTCCTCGATGCATCGGTAAGTCTCATGAGATAACTAGACATGGAATTGGCCGAGGCCCTTTCCCAATTTGATTTATGGTTTTGGCCGAGGCCTTAATCATTTTAGACGTCTTGGCTGAGGCCTTGACAAAATGTTTCAGAATGTCTGGCATTATACATTCCCTCACTATGAAAGTGGTTATTGATATTGCATGTGATTATTTGACTATTATAATATTCATGTGAAGAAGTAAATAGCATTATCTCATTTTACTTTTGCCATATTATGTTGATGTTCAAGTTTAAAAGGATTTTGTTTTAGTTATACATTGCCTTAAATTTTTATGTTTATTTATGAAAGCTTCCCCAATATTGTTATCCTTACTGAGCATCTGAGCTCACCCCTTTCAATGTTTTAATATTTTCTAGGATGTGAAGAAGTATTTTATGAATGACCTGCAGGGATTTTCAGAAGAGGATATGAGTGTGGTCTATGGAGACTTTGTTATTGTAGTTTTTCACTTTATGATGTAATGTAACACTTATGAATGTATCTAGTGTTTCCAAGGCTACTAAACTAATCGGTCTTTCGAGACTTGATCTTTTGTGATCATGCCAATGTTACGAAGTAATGCACCAACTCTGGGTAGCTGGGGTCAGGGCGTTACAGTTGGTATCAGAGGCAGTTTATTACTAACCTTGGAAGCTAGATTTAGATAAACTCTGATTAGAGCGCATAGCCCGAAGATAGACTTTGAGGATTAGTATAGAAGAACTTCCTAGAATTTTGGTATTATAGATATTTTGTGAGTTTTCCGAGCAATACATCCCTGTCTGGATACGAGAAGGTAGAGGCGGCTCTGGCACAGATGTACCTAGGGGTAAAACCCGAAAACACCGCTTTGAGCTAGACTCGAACGGGAACTGGTGCACGACAACGGGCCTTGCTGCACTCTTGGTTACGACACTCCCGGGGGATATGCTTAGGATAATTCTCATTTTCTTTACAAACCACTATGAAGGGTTATGAGTATATAATTCCTCAAAGAAAACATTTTTATGGATTATATCCATAAATAGTTCAATTTATGTTAAGTATCTTACATGTATGGAATTATGTATTTTGATTCATAAACTAATATATTTTATGCCATTGTTTAGAAATGGCGCCTAGTGGAAGGAATGGAAAACGTATCAATGCACGCACTCCGTGTAGGGATTTCCCTCCTGCTCAATATAATTATTGTGGATCTAGAGATACAACTGGTGCTGATCAACTTATTACCATATTGGGACAACTCACTCAGGTTATGAATAATAACCTTACTCGTATGGATCACCCTGATCCACAACGTGGAGGATCAATGTTAGACCGCTTCATGTGGAAACAACCACCAACATTTAATGGGGGTACAAATCCATTAGTAGGTGAGCAATGGATAAACTCCTTAGAGAAAATTTTTCATGCCTTGGGGAGTAGCGAAAGGGAGAAGGTTATCATGGCAGTTTACCGCCTCACTGGAGATGCCGATCAATGGTGGTCATTGATTCAAAATACGAAGGAAGATGAAGATGTATCGAGTATGGAATGGATAGAGTTCAAAGATCTTTTCTTAGAAAAATACTTTCCACATGACCATCGAGCAGATATAGAAAGGCAATTTCTGAGTCTGAGGCAGAAGGAGGATGAGAATGTCGCAAAGTATGAGGCTAACTTTACAAGGTTAGTGAGGCATGCTGCAGATTATATACGTAACCCAAGAAGTAAGATTGATCGTTTCTTTGATGGGTTAAAACCTTTTCTCCGCCGAGCTTTAGTATCACAAACCTTCTCTTCATACGAAGGTATTGTCTCGTGCGCTATCAAGACGGAAAAGGAATTCTCTAAGTCTCGTGACATTAAAGCAAAACAAGAAAAGAAGGGAACGGTGGAACAAGAGACGGATAAAGGGAAAAATGGAAAGAAGGATTTTCCATTATGTGATAATTTTAGGAAGAATCACCCTGGTACTTTCCTAAAAGGAATGGGAGTTTGTTATAAATGTGGAGAAAAGGGTCACCAGGCTCTTGATTGCAAGGGAAAGAAAGAGGCTATCAAAGTTGAATGCTACAATTGTAGAAAATGGGTCATTATGCAAATGAATGTCCTAAGCGTCAGAGAAACTTACCTCAAAAAAGACCAAGGGATCAAGGAAAATCTTATGTTGTTACTACAGTTGAAGCAGAATAACTAATGTATTGGTGTTTTTGGACTCATGGATTATATTCTGGTTATTAGAATAATGTTATATATATATAAGGATTGTACTGCAGTACTTGTTGATTTCAGTAAGGTTTTAATATTATGAAGGTAATTATATTTTTAGTATGTGACAATAAGAGAAACTTTACTTTGTTTGGGGAATGTGATAAATTGGTTTTGGAATTAAGAGACCTTTTAGAGAAAGTCTGGATAGAGGTATTTTGGATAACCATAAAGGTTGGAGTGGATTAAGTTTATCTTTGGATAGTATTGTTTAAGGTTAAAAAATTTATGAAGATTATTTTTGAATATTATACTACTATAGTTTTAGGAAAAGGACAACCTGCAGGGTGGGGCATAACCCGTCGCGTCGAACAAAGCTGCAGGAATCGAACCCACAACCATGGTGCGATAGACCTTTATCACCTACCACTAGCCTACAGGAATTCCCTGGCTATTACAAAATAGTTTTACTAATCTAAATGGTATGTGTTGATATTTGAAACATTATACAATTAGGATAAATAGAATATTTTTGAGTTCTATTACCTTTTGAAGTAAAAGATGGGTTTGTGGTAAAAATTTATTAAAGAATGAAAGTATACATAACAAGTATGTATATTCCCTTATGTTCTTAGTAAATCTCCTAAATAAATTCCTCAACTTTATAAAAGGTAACTTAAAACAAAAACGTTGTCAGTTAACTTTTCAGACTGGGGAATTAATGATCGTTTAACCAATCACAAGTTTGTGATTTTCTTGTAGTTAAACTTTCTCCTAATCCTGTTTTCTACAACTCTCCATCAGACCATGATTGTTTGTTTCTCCTCCATATCCATATTTTCATAGAATCCTAGAATGGGCTATCTCAGGTGACCTTTGTACTTATCTTTCGTTCTTTTAATGTTATATTTTTATTAACCTTATTTCCGATGTGGGTTTTCCACAAAGGTATTTTCCATTTTCAACCTTTTATTTTCAAAGAAAATTTTCAAATTGTGAGGACGCAATTTATTCAAGGAGGGGAGAATGTAACACCCCGAGCTTCCACGATACGCTTCTCTTTCAATAATGCAATAGCTTGCATTGTACGCAACTTTGAGTTCTAAAACACCGCTACTAATCCAAGTAGCCGTTATGAATAGTAATAACCACTTATTAAAATTATAGAAATTTTATATTTCAAAATGGACTTCATTTTTGGATTCGGAATATCGAAATTATCCTATGTTGAATTTTTGGTATTTTTCCGAGAACTTCTAATTTTTTATGAATAGTGAAAAATACTTAAAAACAACTTTTTTAATGAAAATAATTTATATTGATAAATTATACTATTAAGTGGTTTTAAAGTATAATTAGAATATATTTATACCATTTTATCCAATGGTGGTCATTAGAATTAATTTAACATTGAAATTGGACATAAACAATTGCCAATCTTTTGATATATATTGTTTCTTAAAAACAGGCTATTTGTTGTAACAGCGGGAATTAATTATAAAATTAATTAATGCAACTTATATGTTTGGAATTTTTTAAAATAGACATCATTTTTGAATTCGGAATATCAATTATAGCTTAGGGTGAAATTTTGGCCTTATTCTGAAAAACTTCAATTTTTGATGAATAGTGAAACCACTAAGTGGTTGTTAAAAACTGATTTTTCGTTAAAATGAAATATTACCACTTCTGTGATTTGACTTTCAAAAATCTAACATACATGGTTGTCATTAAGAATTAAAGTGTGGTTCAATGAGATTAAAATAATTTTTTGGTGAATAGTAACTTTTAAGTTCTTAATCGCGATTAGAGGTAATTAGTGTAGTTTAAGGTAAAAATAATGTTTTAATAATATGAGATGATCTTGAAACTTGTCCTACTCCTATTGGATGAGTCATTTCCGACCAATAAAACCCATGGGTAAACTTGGGGACCCCATGGAGCCACTTTGGTTGGAAAATTACATTAATATATATTTATTTAATGTTAAAATTAAATTGACACAAACATGAGTTGTTTTACTAAAACAGTTTTTAAGTGGGGTAAAACAAGTCCAAATTTTGACTATAAATATTCATTAGAAATCTAAAACGATTTACTACATCATAGTATTTTTTTTATAATTTTTAGACATTAAATAAATTAAATTATTTATGACATTATTATGATGCAGCGATGACCTCATTATTTAACAATTTTAATAAAATGAAAAGATAATGTAAAATCCAAGGCTTACACTTGTCCAAAGACTATTGGACGGGTATATTTCGAACCCTTATCACCTTAGCCACGAATTATATAAGTTTGGGACCTTTAGAATCCGAAAATCATTGTATAATAATGTAACATTTCAATCTTTCCAAAAGAGCCCCTCCTCTCCTCTTATAAAAGGCCCCCACCTCTACCACCTTATTCAAAAATTCAAGCCCTTTGGCTCGGCCAAACTCTGCCAAAATACTCTTCCAACTTCCCCCTCTTACTCCTAGAAGCCTCAATTTGGGCAGAACTCTTCCCAAGGAAGCCTTTGGCTCAAATCAAAAAGAGTTACCCGATTTTGAGGTAATGTCTTCTCTAATGTTGTTTTGTTTTATTTTTCTTCTCCAACCCCCTAAACTCCTTTATTAATTTCTTTTGTAACAACACCAGTATCCTAAATATACTATGATGTTGTTATAAGAAGGATTCAAGCTACACTTACACACACCTACATCTAATGGTTAAAGAACATACGGTTTCTGTGGATGGCGAATTTCTGCCTCACGAAACGATGATTGTTCAACACTCATATAACACCTTCAAAGGTGGCCATTAAGATGTCACTAAATTTATATATGATATATAATATGTTTATGTTTTACTTATGCTTCTGTATTTATCATTTATGGAATACTTTATGATTTCCATTATGGGTAAACGCGATAATTTCTTTTTAGGAAGTGCGGACTACCGCCCCCTCAAAGTGATTTAAATCGTTAATGCCATATGTGGGAGGTATAAAGGATGGAGTAAATGGTATTATACACTATATTATACTAGAATTATATTATAAATTTATATCATTATGATTTCATTTCATTAAATACGAAATATAAATGAAAGTAGCGTTCATGTGTACGTACGGCTTACCGTCTCCATGAACGGTGCATTTCATTTCTTACCTCTAAATGTTACGTAATATTATAAATGAATGTATATACTGGATATATATGATATATATGACATCTAAATCATGAATATAATTCTGGAGATAATGGATATTCTTCCACATAAAAAACTTTTAATTATAAGAAGTTTATTGTTGACTCAAGTACCAAAGATCGACAAAACGACCGTTATTAACTTAAATAATTACATAATGTTAATATCATTGTAATAAGTGATATAAAAAGGAAAATGAAATTGAAAATGGTTCTTAATAGGGTATATATTAACTCTAGTTTATTATTCAGGAGGTTAAAGAACGGTTGAGTCAAGTCAGACATGAGGTAAGGGAACTTCTTAACCCAATTTCTATTCTTTGGGTTAATCTCATACTTTCAAATTATGTCATGATATTATTATGTCCTATCTTGTATTTTTACATTATTTATGTGTACTTATAGTGAATACACATAATTGATCTATTTTATTTTAAAAAATGATCTTTTTAAGGACTTCGTCTCAATCCCCTTTCATTGAGGCATATTTGGTTTTATACACAACTTTCTTTTATACGGTGTATAAACCCCTTTGACTTCTACGTTTATTCAAAAGGAATCTTTTTTATACGAAGCGTTTTTCTAAACGACAAAAGGGAATGTTTTTCTTTCCGTACTTATGCGGCGACAATGACTTCTCTGCCGCCGTGACCATTATTTGAGTTTCGGCTTCCTCTACAAGCCATCATTTTTTTTAATGAAAAATAAATACAAAGTTTTAACTTTATTTTATTTTGGTATTGAAAATGGTTTTGAAAAAATTTTTATTATATCAATGTGTTGTATTGATATCTTGTGATTAAAATTTGGAAATGTTATGTTTCCTTTATGCATGTTTTATGTGATACTATTATGTTATGGTTTATGATATGTTTAAACCTATTCATATGAGGAATGTATTGGACTTAATAAGTGACGGGTGGAGCCCGCTATAGCTCTTCGATGCATCGGTAGGTCTCATGAGACAACTAGACATGGAAGTGGATGAGGCCATTTCCCAATTTTATTTATGGTTTTGGCCGAGGCCTTAATCATTTTAGACGTCTTGGTCGAGGCCTTGACAAAATGTTTCAGAATGTCTGGCATTATACATTCCCTCATTATGAAAGTGGTTATTGATATTGCATGTGATTATTCGACCAGTAGAATATTCATGTGAAGAATAAAATGGCATTATCTCATTTTACTTCATCCATATTATGTTGATGTTCAAGTTTAAAAGGCTTTTGTTTTAGTTATACATTTCCTTAAATTTTTATGTTTATTTATGAAAGCTTCCGCAATATTGTTATCCTTACTGAGCATCTGAGCTCACCCCTTTCAATGTTTTAACATTTTCCAGGATGTGAAGAAGTATTTTATGAATGACCTGCAGGGATTGTCAGAAGAGGATATGAGTGTGGTCTATGGAGACTTTGTTATTGTAGTTTTTCACTTTATGATGTAATGTAACACTTATGAATGTATCTAGTGTTTCCAAGGCTACTAAACTAATCGGTCTTTCGAGACTTGATCTTTTGTGATCATTCCAATGTTACGAAGTAATGCACCGACTCTGGGTAGCTGGGGTCGGGGCTTTACACATAGGAAATGACATTTTCATTTCGCATCAACACACTTCCCATGCACTTTTTGAAGAATCACTGAATACCACAATTAATCCTCCACTTTTCAGTAAGGTGAGCATGGGTGTAGTGATAAGCCTCCTTTTCAAATACATGAAGAATTCTTCACATTCATCATTCCATGAAAACATTAATCTCCTATGATTTAGCTTGGTAAGAGGGTTGGACCCTCATGAGAAATTTCTCACAGATCATCTATAATATCCAGATAACCCCAAGAAGCTATGGATATCTGTTACTGATGTTGGCCACATCCATCCCACAATTTCTTCTAGTTTGGAGGGATCCACATATATCCCATTTTTTATGATGATATGGCCCAATAATGATACCTCTTCTAACTAGAACTCATATTTTCTTTACTTTTCATAGATATTCTCCTTCCACAAGGTCTCTAGTATAGTTCATAGATTCTCCTCATGATCCTCCTTGGATTTTGAGTATATCGAAATATCATCTGTAAATACTTCCACAAATTTGTGGAGGTAAAATCTGAAGAATCTATTCATCAAGTCCATGAAGATTAATGGAGGATTTGGGTGTCCGAAATGCATTACTATGAATTAATAGTTCTCATACCTTGTACGAGTAGTAGTCTAGAGGTTATCTTCCTTTTTATCCCTTACATGATAATATCCCGACCACAAATCCACCATGGAGAAGTTTCGTGCTCCACAAAACTAATCAAGAAAGTCATAAATTCCTGGTAGAGGATACTTATTCTTTATTGTGATTTTTTAAGCTCACGATAATCGAGGCAAAGGTGCATTGACTCATCCTTTTCGTGACAAAGAGGACTAGTGAAACCTATGGTGAAGCACTTGGGAATATATTCCCTTTATGCAGATTCACTTGTAGTTGTTTCTTTTGATCCTCATGCTTCACAAGATCCTTTCTATACATAGTCTTGGATATTGACAATGCCCCATGTATAATATCATTCTAGAATTCAACAACTCTTCTAAGAGTAAGACCATTCAATTTTTTGGGAAACACTTCAGTGAATTACCTCACAGTAGTCATGTATTCAAGGATGGATGCCTCTATGGACTCAATCATCTGATCCAGATAAGTGTGCTCATAGGGCAGTAATATCCATTCTTGAGTTGACGGAGCTAACGAATATTCATCTTCCTCCTTTCACTTGTATAGAATTGGGGGTCAATTCTCCACAATGAGAGTGATTTCCCTCTCACAACAATTTATGTTGGTTCAATATAAGGAAATCCAATCCATTCGTAGGATTGCATAAAATTACACCAGAGGGTGTATGAAGAGATTCCATATGAATTTTAATAAACAAATTATTATAGGGTAGAATTTATATTCATGGGATTCAATGATTTCCACATTTTCCTTACTCACCGACATATTTACTTCCCTGATTAGTTGTGGCGATGGGATTATTATACTAAACTTATTGGATATAAAATAATGATTACAACCAAAATAAAAAAGTATGTTAACTATTATTTAAGGAATATCTAGCATACCTATCACCACTTTTTTGTCGGTGTTCACTTCGGCAGTAGTGATGGAAAAAGATCTACCTTTCTACCTTGAAGGTTGTTGATTTCCTGTGAAAACCATTGGCATAGGGCACTGATTTTCAAGATTCCCTAGTTCATTTAAGTTGTAGCAATGAACAACACATTATGTTTTAAATGGAGTGTTACTCTACTCTATTATCAGAACAAGTTTTTTTGTTCTGAAGGTTAGTAGCTAGGTGCCCTTCTCTTCCACACCTAAAGCATTTCCTCGTCCCCTAAAGGAATCTTTCGGTGTGCTTATTTCCACTCCTTTGTAAAATGGGGTGATGGATCTTCATATAAACATTGCATTTATCCATAAGACAATCAACATTGAAGTCCAAATTACTCTTCATTTCCCCATGATACCCCTGAGATTCTCTGATCTCCATTTCGACCAGGAGGTCACATGGGACAATTTCCTCATAGGTATCAAAGTCATGGATCGTCATGGCTTTCTTCTTGCTAGGTTTCAACCCACCAAAGAAGTAGTCAACCTTGAATTCAGGGGTAATGAAAAACCTGGAGCCATATCCTGTAAGACTTTTGAAGTTTGACTCATACGCTTCGACATATTTTTCATCATTTTTCTTGATGGAATGGAAGTATCTTTATATCTTATGCATGAGGGTGTGGGGAAAATATTTATTGATTTTTTTTTCTAGAAATTCTTCCATTCCACCACCTCGATCTCCCTCTCAGGCTTCGTGTTTTTTATGAACATCAACCATTGATCAGATTCACCCTCTATACAATAAGAAGCCAGGAGAACCTTCTCTTGTTTAGAACATTAAAGTACAGAGAAGATCTTTTCAATGGAGTTTATCCATTGTTCGGTGATTGAGGGATTAGATAATCCATAAAAAGTAGGATTCCTTTGTATCATGAAGCTCTCAATAGTAGCTTGTTCTTTCTTAGGGGTGGTTGATCATTCCACATGACCCATGTTTTTATTCAAATCTTGAGTTATCTAAGAGTGAAGTGTGACAAAGTTCGTGATTCCCGCTGCCATTGGATTGGGAATCTCATTTGTACAGTCATAAAAATGATCTTCAAATCAGTTGTTAGCCAGAGTCCTTTTATTAGCAGGCATTAGGTGGAAAAACATGACAGTTTGGGGTAACACATAAAGGGTAATCCAATAACAATACTGATGAATTATAAATAAATTTTATTTCCTTAACATATGAATCAATTGGATTCAGTCTATTTTATTCATGATCAAATTTCTAACATATATTCTTATGGTATTTTTTTACCCTAAAAAATTGTTCATACTATGGTTATGAATTTTCCAAAGCATATACCCTAAGAGTGTCATAAACAAGAGTGCATCAAGGCACGTTTTCAGTCAGCATTTCCCATTTGATTCTAGCTCAAAGTGGTGTTTTCAGGTTTTACGCATAGGATACATTGGTTCCAGAGCCGCCTCTACCTGCTCGTATACAGATAGGGATGTATTTTCTTGCTAAACCAATTACTCAATACTCAGAAAAACATAGGTATGTTTTAATTATTCTTCTTCTTTTATATAAGGTTTTACTAGGGTTTTCTAATTCTAATCCCGAAAATAACAAAACCTATCCTCTAATAAGAACTATGAAAACCCTTCTTTATTAAAGAATTAAACATGATTTATTACATAAACATCACTTGATACAACATAGATAATCAAGAGGTCTAGTGTATCTGGGTCTTAGGATCATTACATAACAAATTTAAACATAGATTAGGAAACATTTTTATTGAAAACTTCATTTACATGACCACAACATTGCCTCGTACTAATCATTGCATAGGATAACCAGAGGACATGCATAAGAAAACAGTGAGCTATAAAGCCCGGTAAGGGAATAAAAATAGAATAACATGAGGAAACCAACACATGTTAGAAAATATGAATATCAATAGAGAACAGGAGAAAAATGATCATAATGTCATGATAAATCAAAATAATCATAACATCGAAATGTGGAAAAAATAGTTAACATGGAATTAGCATAAGCCATGGATCATTGCACATGGAGGATGAGAAAATCCACATTTCTAATGAAGTATGAGTAAAACCTCATTGCACATGAATTATCACGAGTCAAAACTAATTGAACATGAAGTATCATATTACTATAAATTACCCAATGAATTAGAGTGATATCAGGTCACACCCTTCTTAAGAATTTCATTTCATGCATATGTGAGCCACATGGATCATAAAACATGGAATCATTAAACATAATCACTTATTCCACGATAACGGAATTTTAAATTCATACATAAAACTCTATAATCAATAAGTAAATGTGCATAAAGGTTACTACACTTAATAGAGACATGGTTATATATTTCACTACATAATGATCTTAGCTGTGAAATATGTGGTGCAATTTCAGCGACATAACAACGTGACATAAGGTTTCATACAATTGGTTGATTAGAGGAAAATGGGTGTCTCATCATATGTACTTGAAATGGAAATTAAGGGGGTAATATAGATACATGTCTAAATAGTTTTAATGGAATTTAGGGTCTTGACCCAAAAAAATTTCTTGAATGTAAATGAAGATAGAGAAATTCCTTTCATAATTTCAGCATAGTAACATGTGTACATTGGAGGAATTTTATGAGAGAGAAAGGGGCATAAAATCATTCGAACATAAATAGGCCAATATTGGGGAGGTTATAAACCATAACCCAACATTTATAATTGGAATTAAAAGGGCATTACAACTTAATTAAAATTGGGCAAAAAAGAGAAAGGAGGAAAACCCTTTACTTGGAATTGTGATTCCAAAGGCTTGAGAGAGGCTTGAGAGAGGCCTCTTCGGAACTTGGGGATCCTTGGGAGTATTCTAGAGAGATTAGGAAATTTTTTTGAAGAACTCAAAAGTCCTTGAGTGAAGATAAGTGGGAGAATGGATGGGTTTATAAGGGAAATGATAGAGAATCTTGTATTATTTAGGTTTGGGACACCTCACATTAAACTATTCAAAACCAAATACCATCCCATGGTTTATGATCATGTTTTTCTACAAATGGGGGTGGAAAAAATATTTTATAAATCTAATGGCCTAAATTCTGAAAATAATAGGGTTGCATATGTGGAGGTGAGTCACACTCTTAAGGAAAACAATTTAAAAAGACAAAATGTTTTATAAGTCTTGGACGGTCCACTAAAGCTTTGTAAAATAAATCAAATAAAACCAAACAAACATTATTTTTATGGAAAAACATATATTAACCGAACATAAGGTTTATATTATTTTATTAGACCACTATTGGGTCATTATGAAGTTATAAAACACATTATTTATTTAGACGGTATTTAATTTTTACCCAAAAATTCAACTATCTCCGAAAATTATGAAATATTCACCGTTGGATAATTTCAATGCACTAATTCCAAAAATAATATTACTTTTATATGAATAATTTTCTATGTATATGAATTTTTTATTTTAAAATAAAAAATGACATTTATCAAAAATTCAATGGTTTTGACAAAAATAGCTTTCAAACCTTAATAAAAATTATAATTGCATTAATAAAATTATACGATCTATTATATTTAAAAAAATTTATTTTAGGAATAGTAATAATATTTTATTAAAATATTATTTAATTTAAAAATCCATAATTTCATCAAAATAGATTTCTTAGTTGAATATTAAATAAAAATACTATTTGTGCTTCAAAAACTATTTACAAGGTAACAATATTAAAATAAATTCTCATTCCTTATTCAAAAATAATGTGCATATCCAATGTACTGAGGTCTTGTTATATAACCCCTTAAAACACCCGCATATGACCTTAGTGTAAGGTGCACAATGGTGACAAACTCTTGGGGTGGCTCGGATAACATTGCTCGGGTGGTAATCTCTATCAACATCCACTTCTCTCATAGGAGGTTCCAACTAAGCTTAACATATTCACACTTAGCATGGGCTTTGAAAAGAGAAAATCCCAATGATGCCACCTCATTTTCGAGCTCTGAAAAATGGGCTTCGTACGGGACAAGTCTACTGGATGAGGCCGTCAGCTTTTTTTCTGAGTAAATTGGATTTGTTAAAGCCCTATATTTATACAATTCATGTTATCACTATTCAATGGATATATTTGCAACTGTCAAAATTCATTACTATATTTTAAAATACAAAAACATAATGCCAATGAAGGTTACACATTATATAAACATTTTACATAATTAGACATTTAATTATATCAAGAGAAATTTCCATTAATGAAGGTTCGGGTAGTTATAGTTATTCTTTTGATGAGGTAGATAAATCCTTGGAAACCAGTATTTGTTGAGAAATGTGAGTGTTTTACAAAAAAAAAATTAAATATTTTATGTGGGAGAGATTATTTTAGGATTTTGAATTGGGTATATAGAACTTCTATATATGTATGGTGATATGATAGTTGTGATGATTTAAAATTAATAGATGAACATTGTAAAGAGAGTGTATTTATATTACTAATGAAATTAGTTTAGGGACAAACATGTTTTTAATGACTATTATTTTTAACATGAATAAATAAATCGAGATAATGCAAAGGTTAATAATGTGAGATGTATTTATATTGTAAAATATGGTATAGTAGTGTATCATCCAGCACTAGGGAATGTTACCCCTTGATTCAAAGGTTGTAACTAATTCATTGGAAATTAAACTAAAAAACTTATATTGAAGATAGGTTTCTTAATATTGTCAATTATGTTATTATTAATTTAGGTATGTATCTTTCTTGGTGTATGGTTTTATAGTCACTATGAATTAATGGTCCAATTTATTAATTGCATTAATTGATTGACTATTTATGCACCTGATAGACCAATATATAACCTACAAATCAATAATTAGTCTAATACTATAGCAGGGAGCATTTCTCATTTAATGTGGGGATAACCATATCATTGTGTAGGAACCAAAATCATCCGTTGAGGTAGTAATCTGTAATTTTTGGTTTATAGTTGAGAAAAATGAGGGAAGCATATCTAGAATTGCTATAGGTTAGTTACGTGATGTGACTTGGGGTTACATACCATGCAATCCCAACACACATCATGTTAGGTTGACAGAAGGGCCTTTTTAGGATGTTTAATGCATGTCATCATAAGAAGGTAAAAACATCCATATACACGACGTGTATTCTCACATACATGCCATGTACTATTTTTTATTTTTTTCTAAAATGGAAAGTATCCTCTTCAAATTCATTTGGACATAACCCTCACCAAGGATTTCCTAAATAGTAGCACCATAGGATGATTTCCCTCAGATTCATCATCAGAATAATGATTTTAATACCATTAGATGCATTAAAACACCATCGGCGTGATCTCAATTATTCTAAATCTATTCTTCATTATTTCTTCTCATGAACTAGTTGTCAATGATTGAGTTTTTATGCAAATTTAGTATATCTAAGCCATTCTAGGTCAAATTAGAGTATGAAGTTATATGAGGAGGTTTTAATGAGTTTTAGATATGGGGTATTATGCCTTTTACTAATTTTGATGTTTAATATATGTGCTAGAGTGCCACACGCTCATTTTTGGGGGGTCTCCTTGAATGAATTTTTGTTATTTTCATTTTCTTTTGTTGTTTATGTAATTGATTACGTGTTTGTATCATTTTTTTGGGTTTCTTACCTTGATTATTGGGAACCCCATGGGTGTGTTTCCCTTGGATGATCGTTTATGGTCATTTGGCTTAGGATGAGTTAGCGGCATGACATTTTTTACCTTCTTGAGTTGCTTAAAATGAATCTGGATAAATAAATGATTTGAACATGTGAGAAAATTAATGTTTAACTCTTGGGATAGTTTAAATTACATAAAATACTTTTTTATATGATATTTCCCCACATGATTTTTTATTGTGAAACCATGTAAAAGTTTAATTTACATGTGTTTTTATATATATGAGAAATTCCAACATTAGTTTAAAGAAGATAATGCCTTGAAATAGTTTAATTTACATTTGTTTCTTTTTATGAAAATTGTGACCATGAGATTAATTCAATGGTCGATCCATAAGATGTTGGTCCATGGTTGAGATTATATTGGATGCATTTGTTTTTTTACCATTTCATGCAGAATGCAAGGTTTAATTGTATCATAAATGATAAAAGGGTAAATAAAAATTATTTAATCATTGATTTAGATTACATTATAATGAATGGGTTCATATAACAATTGTACGTTATTCCTTGGTGAATCATGAATCCATTGAGGGATTCCACAAATGGACTCAAATAGAATATTGTTATGTTTGGTTATGAGTGATCCACAAAAGTTGTTGTCAGGATCATGCAGACTATGTTTAAAAGCCTAACATTTCCTTGAGTGAGGGATACCATGGATGGGTTCTATTTTTAGTGTTTATATGTCTAATGAGATATTTGGGTATTATTTATAGGATCCAAGGAAGTCTAAAATGATATATACCCTCACAACACCAAGAGTGAGACTAGCATCCTGAGGGGATCATACAGACAATCTTGTTGGATGTAGATGGCTTTACAAAAGGAGTGAAACATCAATTCCAACATAATAATGTCCAATACAGACTCAGTTTTAATTTTATTAATTAAATGGAAATAATTATGAGGTTTATGTGAATACGAAGTGCAATCTCAAAATTTTCGTTCACATTACTTGTTTAGAGAGACATCTTAGGTATCTGCTATTCTTAATTTTATATAGAAATTTCTAAGCTTAGGTCATATCCCAAGACACATGTAATTTAATGTAATTGTAAAATTAAATAACATGAAATGATTTTAGATGGAATCCAATTCATTTTGTACTATTTAAATATTAGTATGTCCTGGATTACTGGATTTACTATTTTACAATGTCTGTTATATATATTCACTGATTGATTCCCATAGATCATTGGTGGTTGCCAAGTCAGATTTAGTCTCACACCCTATTTGGGTCATGGATTTTGTTCCAAATTGAGTATATTTTTGTATTTGTTGATAAAGTAAAATTTTCTTTTCTAGGTACTTGATATGGATCATAGGAGTAGAAGAGCATGAGACCAAGTTGATATTTTCAATGCTTCTGAGTTTCTTTTTTTGGTTTTTCAATTTTTGTATATATAATCTGAATTATTTCTGTATGACCTTTTTTGAATATTTTTTTATAACATGTGACATGAAACATATTCTTTTTAATTCTACGACATCTTGTTGTTATATTTTCCTTCTTCTGTTGTTTACGTTTTTTGCCTGTTATTTCTGCTTCTAGTACTGTATTTTTATTTTTTCCATTGTGTTACAATTTTATATTGAGAGAATAGTTTCCCCACTATCACAGCTAGGTCCTCGCTTATAGTCGGTATCATATGATGTTTGGGGAAATAATCTCTATTCCATTTGGTCTACCATGTTGGGGAACCTTTTAGTGGAACCCTGGTTTGCAAAATTACAGCTAGTAAGGTTCATGTGTTTTTTATGTATAATGGTTTTATGATCTTGAAGAATTTGAATGTTTGATGTTTAATAGACCCATGCATATCTGGTTTGACATTGATGCATGATGTATATTTCTATAGTATAAGTGGATGGAAACCAAACAGGGGCATTAGACTTTAAGTGAGGTTAGCGTACTCTAATATTGAGTGGGCTCATTGGTGTATTGATTAATGTTTAAGAGATTAATGTATGTTGATACTATTTAGTGAAAAAATCAGGAGAAATCCTTCTATGTTGGTTCATATTTTGGTATGTATGTTGGATCAATTTAATAGTTCCACTGAGGATTCTGTAATCATGAATAGTGTCATCAGTTATTGAACCATGGTGCCTATATAGGATGATTTCATGAAGGAGAAAATTCTATAATTTTCTACCTTAACCTAAATTTGGTAGATTGAAACAACATTAGGTTAATAATATATGATATGAAAATGTTGTAAAATGTTTAGATGGGGGATTATATGACTGGATCATGTCGTTCGGGGCATTAACCATGGAATATTTGTTTTTTTCATTTTAGAACCAAGAATGGGGAATTATTATTCCATTTTAATGTATGGTATGTGTATGATTAGGTATGACGTACCTAAACTACATTAGTGGTGCCTTTGAAAATCTACATCATGTTCAATATATTAATTATTATGGAGGGTAGAAACATGTTTATTTTTACAGAATTGGATAATGGGACATTGATTTTTAGATTTATTCAAATATGATGACCATGTTCATGATGCTGAAATATGGATATATTTTGTCTTGGATTCTAGTTCTCATTCATGGAATCACATTTGTAGACAATGATGGGTATTTTGGAAAGAGTTTAGATTTTGGATTATGCATTGGGTTTCAAGGACGAATTTTGGGTAATTTATTGAGGTGAAAATTTAGGCAAACCAAAATACATGGTTCTTGTTATACCGCATCATCTCAAGGATTACCATCGATATTACATAAAGATTGTAAGGAACTGTGTAATTATGGGTATCAATTTTGGTGGGAATATAATAAATTAATATAGTGGATTTATATTTTCAATAAAAAGTTTTTTAATCGATGTTATTCACATTTAAAAAAAATTATTTTATATTTTCATAATTTAAATAAAACCAACATGAAGATTCATAGATAAGGTTTTCTTCAATGGAGACCCAGAGTATATGAGTCCACTAGTACAACCATATTAATGTTGGTGGGGGTGTTTATGATCAATTCTACTTATCATTACATAGATTTTATCCTGAGTTAATCCATGTGGTTTTTGGGATGCCATCGAGTTTGAGGACCTTTATGTGATACCTTATGTGGAGTGATGTGAACTTTTTAATAGGTGGTCCATTAAGTATTTTACCAAACCATCCAACAATACAAATATCTATCCTGCTAAAACATTTGTAGGATGATCAGTCATGAGGACTATATATCAACATTCTATGTTTTCCACTTCAAATATATTAGATATAGATTTTAAACCATAGAGAATATGGGTGCGATCCCCCATTCATCCGTGATCACTACACCCTTCTTCTACAAGTTGTGGTGGCTCTCTATGTCATTATTCATATATAATTACACATATATATCCATAATAACTAAGATAATTATGTCCCTCAATTCACATTGAATCCTTTAAATTTTTTTATCTTTTTTATTTAATTTTATTTATCATGTTTTCAATTAGAAAATTTGATGACAATTACACCGATTGTTGGTGTAATTTTCCATGAACTATGTGGATTTTTATATTCATTGGTAGAGGTTTTACCATAATGATGATCATGTGAAATTTATGTGTGATTCATTGAATTATGTTCCTTAGTATTTTCAATAATTTGTTTAGGCGATAAGTGTTGAAATGGATTTCAATCGAAGCAATTGAATATGTTTTTTTTCTTGACATAGTCTTGGGATAGTGACAGTTGTGGCCCCAACAATATATGATGATTCTGCGTGTTAAGAAAATAACCATGTTGATTAATTCTACAGATTCAAATTTAATTGTATTAAATTTGGATAAAAATCCACCTTATTTGGATTTTTCCTAGAAAATAGTTATGAATAGTTCTACAGACCTACCATGTTTAGTGGAACTAAATTTTGTCTTGGAGGTGGTAATCAGTTTTTCTTTTGGAATATATTTATCACCTCATTGTTTATTAATTTTTTGTATCATATAATTATACATAATTTAGTTATAATTAATTATATTGACATTTATGTATGTAATTTATAACTCATTGATATCAATGGAAATAAAATTCTCTTGGATAACGTAGAAAATGTAGGTTATCCTTTCTTGGATGACAATTGTAGTCATGTTTAGTTTTGTAGTCCCATTTAATCAACCCAATTGTATTATAAATACTTAAGGAAATGTGATATGTGGATCACCATATTTGATGAATGAATCATAATTATAGGATTTTTTTGATGAAAATGTAATTCCTATTTATATAATGATTCTCATGTCCAATCTAATTTAATGAGCCATGCCTAATATAACAATAAAAATTGGAAAGGATCACAATGGCCCCTTATGTTTTGGATTGATGAATTCCACATATATATTGGATTTGATAATATATGTGTGACTTTTTATCTCATGATACAATTTTTTATGCTTGATCACGTACATTTTCAAGTGTAGTAGTGAAATACCCATTCATGATGTTTATTCAGTTGTGGCACACAAGTGTATCTTTGTGAGACATATGATTTTTTTTACCACAAGTTTTTTTTTGGAGTTTCAGTATTTGTGTGACTTATGATTAATTATAAATTTCATATGATGTGTCTTTGTGGCCCAGTGAGAACCATACATGATGTTTTATCACATGTGGAACATGTGTGTAGCCGTATGAGATAAATTATTAATGATTAATCACATTAGGTGGTTGTGTAGTCTTAAGAGACATATCATTAATGTATGATATCATGTGTTGTGTGAGGCTAGACCATGATACCAATTATTTAATATTACTCAATTTTCAATTTTTGTAGTAATGACACTTTATTTATATGACAAAATATTGTAACCGAATTCAACATATACATGTTTCATTAGATTTATTTTTTATGTTGATCCATGTAGACTGTCCCAAAGAGATTGATTTTTCATACATCGGTCAATAAGTACATGAACAGTCTCTTTTAATTGTATTGGTAAAACATTTTTTATGATCATTTATATAATGGGATAAGTGTTAGACATATATGGTTGATATTAAATCTATTATTTTCTCAAATCAGTTATGGTCGGGGTTTATGGATCCCTAGAGAAAACATGGCCACAGGACATATTGGTGTTGTTGGTAAAATTAAAAAAGGGATTCAATGGTACTCTTACATAGATCATGTACTAAAAAATAACTTTTGGATGATCATATCACATACATAAATGAATTATCTTCCATCATGATATTGGACCACATAATTGTTGTCCTACTATGTTTTACACACACATTAATCGGGAGACCGTAGAACTTGTGTACCAAGTCATCATCAACATGTTTGGTATTTTGGTCATGTTGATTCTTGATATGGACCATTGAGTTGGGCAGATTGCTATGACATTATTTACTAAGTGTAATTAAATCTTTTAATTTGGTGAATAGACTATTTTTTCATTTACATTAAATTTTTTATATGAGTTCTCCCTTTTAGGTGTTAGTTATCCATGTATTCATCCATGATATATTGATTCTATTGTTTCTGCATTCATTAATTATGATTATGTTTGTTTGTTGCTACATAAACTAATTGTACACTATTATATGTTAGCTTATTTTCTTATTACTGTTCTCTTTTATAGAGGGTATAGTATCACCATTATTAACATTGGCCATTTTGGTTTGTAAGCTATCACTGTAATACTATAAGGAATGCCTGAGGACATGTGTAAATTAATCATAGACCCAGTAATTCATGTTGTGGTGTTATAGAACATAGTGCCACAATCATTGGTCTATTACTTATATTAGTATCAAAAATCATAGTATATTATTGATTTAAGTATCATATTGTTAAGACCATTATTATCTCATTACATATAAAATCATCACAAATTCATTGGGGGATATATGAAACCTGTCATAATCATCTATACATGTGTGAGTGATATAAACTCAATCAATCATAATTTCATAATGTACCATTAAAAATAAATAGGTTCATGTATATTTTAAAAATAATATCACATAAAATGTCTTAATGAACTTGATATATTGATATAAAAATTAATCACCCAAATTGGATTATATCATAATGGTATTTCTAATGAGAAACATAAAACATGAATTAATAGGAAATTATGCAATCAAAAATAATGTAGAAAATGACAGAAAAATAGAATGATAGAAATTAATAATATTTCCTAATATATTTTTAAAGGGAATAATCTTTGATATAGATTTGAAAATATCACTATTGATAAATTGAAAAGAATGAATTTTGAAAATCAATATATTAGAGATATATGATTGATGAATCCTTGAAAATATATAAAGGTTTACAAATTTATGTGAGATAATTTTTAAATATTTTACATTCATGACGAAACATAAATAATGGATCATATGAAAATATCATTCAATATTTTTATAAATAATATGCAGATCAAGATAAATCATATCATTATGAAATGAAAGAAACCCACTTAAATATTTCAAAATAAAAATATTAAAACACCATGTAATAAAATTTTATAATAGATCATCCTTTTAATATTTATAATAGGAAAATATGATGGTCACATGAGAAAAAATGTTATTAGAATTAATATAATAATGGAGAACATTAGAAGTGTGGGGAAATGTGGACATTGAGAAAAAAAATCAGTGTGGAGAATAAGAATTATTCCTAATGATGTCATATTTAGAGAAAATAATTTCCTATGGTTTTAATATTTAAATTAAAAAAAATTACCATAGAGGAAAAAATAAGGTAAAATATATAATTTTATTGGGATGAAACTAAGAAATAATGTCTTATGTTTATGGTTAGATATTATACCATAAACAAAGGGGGAATGAGTTAAACAAAAAACATTGCATCCTCATTGAGTTTTGAATGTGATACCCATGAAATAAAAAACATGAAATTTATTTTTAAATCTCATTAATAACATGATAAATTATGTTAATATAAATTAATGTCCTACGTATAAACTAAAAATTATTAATAACTCGTGAATAAACCTCATATATTATAGAAGAAATCTTTAGAAGAAGAAAAATTCATATCATCAATAACACATTACCAAATGTTTTCTAACTCATAATATAACATAAATAACTAACCTAATAAGATATTTCAAAACCTTATTCTAACCATGTGTCTTTCTATAAAAAATGGAAAATAATTTATTTCCTTTATATTAGTTACTTATATTTTATTTTCATTATCTGATGTTTATCAGTACAGGATGTCTTGTTTAATAATACATACATAATGGTAGTCCTAATTCATATTTATAGAATCAATGTTCTCATTATAATAATAATAATGTTAATTTAATATATTTCTTGTGGTGAAACAAAATGTTTAAATTTAATTTCATAAATAATATGATTATGATTTCTGAAAATGAAATCATTTATGAGATTATTTTAGTAATTTTTATAAAAAATAGTGGTACCTTCACAATGACTAATATATTTACATTACCAGTATAGAATCAAAAAATGGAAATATTTAATTTTTATTTTCCAATATCACCAGTAATTTTATTTCCATAGTTAACTATAATTAAATTTTATAGTATTGTTCATGTTGACGGTAAAAATGACCAAAAAAGAGGAATCAATAATTTATTAGTGAGTACGGTTATGAAAGATATTATTTTGGAATAGAATCATTAGTAATTACTAATATTAGATTATTGGTTGTCACTATGGAATTTTGTTTTCTTAATTTCATAAATTTAAATTATTAAAAATGCTCCTTATTACATAATTATAACCAAATGATTCCAAATAAGATATCCATTTTATAAAATAATTTTTTTATATGAAAAATAATAATTTTTTATTTGGAAAAAATAACAAGTAAGACCTTATTTTATGAATAAGTGTATTTTTTACATAAATTTTATATTTGTGAAAAAAATATTTTTTTTTAATATATTAATAGTTTTATTAATAAATTAATGATAGTTACGTGATGTTAATATAAATCTAGATCTATTTTCATTTAATAAATAATTGAATGATAATTTTTAAAAATATATTTTTACCCTTGAATTATACTTTCTTTATTTTAAAAAATGTAATCATTATTTTTCGAAGTGAAATAATGTATCTTTAAATAATTATTTTCTATATATAAATAATTTATTGATAACTAAAATTCATCATATGTTTTAATTTATACATTTTTCAATATATATTCATAAATAATATGAATTTACTAGAAAATTGTATTTTTCAATATTCAATAAACAATTATACGAATAAAGAAAAAAATTAGTGTAATATTCGTATTATAAATCCCAAAATTATGAATTTAAATTACATTAAAATTATAATTTGATAAGATTTATAATTTATATAAAAATTAAAAATAGATAGAAACATAATTTTATTATAAAATTTACTTCGTAAATCATTATATGTTCTCAATAGTATTTTGTAGAAGTTTATTATATAAATTTTGACATTATATAATTTAATATGTTTGAATATAATATATTATCATATTAATATATTAAACTTTTTTTCTGTTATATTATGTATACATTAAATCACTAATTTAAAATCAATAATCCTAATTACTATTAAATAATATAGACAAATTATTCCCTAAATGTAGCAGTTTCAGATTGTTATTGTATTTTTATTTACTATAGGTTTTATTCTTATTATAATAATCATTATAATATTCAGGAAATATATCACAACTCATTCTAGTTTAGTGTTGTAGGTGAAAAAATATATCAAACATAGTATTAATTTAATGAATTATATATTCAAATATATTGAGGTGTTGTGTTCTCCCACATAAATGTATTTTGTGAAAATAATTTTAATTATATCATATTGAAAATAATATCAAGGTGGGTTTAAATTATAATTATTGAATGATATATATATTTTATAGTGATAATAATACCTTCACACTTAGATAGTACTATGTATCATATTGGTTCCTTCAAAATTAGCTTATATTATGATTCTCAACTACTTGTTACAAATTTTCCTCCATAGAAAAGGCATAACAGTTTCTAGAGGAATCATTTTTACAACTTCATTTTCATGATCCTATTTTGATAAAAATATTAAATCTAATATGATTATGAATACATCCAATAATATCATTATAAATTATAATATTTTTTGGATAGCTCTGTACTCAGATAAATTCTCTTATGAAACAATTATTTTGAACATGAAATATTTTGGTTCAAAAATATCACATCGGGATCATATTAAAAGTCTCTTTGTTTAACATTTTTTATCCAATAATATTTACATTTTATTTTCATTAACCATAAAATAATTTTGAGATCTAATATTTTATAATATCTGTTAATGAGCACATTTTCCACTAAATAATATCCCTAAAGTTTGTATTTCCAATTATGCACACATAGAACCAATCATCATGAATCGAGTGAAGATTTATTTGATAATAATAAATCATTTTTAATGAGATTAACTAAAGATGAATATATTTCCCAACCTTATCAACGTTTTAGTATTATGTTAGAAATGTAATTTCATGGAAACTCTATACTCATATTTTTTTATAAAATACACCATATTTACCAATATAGATATATATACAATGGTTTTTCACTTATTTTATAAAATATAAATCAACATAATTATTGTACTAACACTCCAAAAAACTAAACTAATCATAAAAAATAACCAAACCTTTCTCTCATATCAACTTAAGCAACCAGACCTTCATTCCCAGTCCTTGTTATAAAAATAAATTAATTATACAATTTTCATGATAAAAAATTATATGTCCCTTCGTAAACATAAAATTTTTACATCCTTAATATTTAAAAATAAACCTCACACATAGTCAAAAAATCTATTAACAAATGTTTTAATTTTCTTGAGGGTCATATATAAAATATTGATATTCAACTTTTCTCTAATATTAAAACACTCTAAACAATATTTCAAACATCATATATGTTTTATTAATTTTATGACCTATATATAAGAAATATAATAAATTATTGCGCTCAAAAAATACATAATAGATAAAATATAAACATTTTATCTATGGAAAAATATATGAAAAAATGTGATATAGAGAATAAATTATTTAAAAGAGCATGTAACAATAAAAAGTTTAAATATTTTATGATAGGAGGATATATAATAAAAAATGATCAATAATTTACAATGGAATAATAGTATGATATAATATTGATTATACATTGAGAATAATCATAGGCATATGTCATAAAAATATTTAATTTCATTGAATTACAATATAAAATGAAACTATGTAATTAATATAATCATATAAAAATATTACATAGTTTTTTAGCTGTAAATATACTCTAATGAATTAAATGATTTAATTAATGTTACTTTTATGATCCATTTCTAACAAGAGCATAAAACCTCATGATCCATTATTATAGTATGTATCATAACTATCCATAAATTATTAATTGGAGTATTATAACTCACATTCTATCAGTTAAAATATTATCATAAATGTAGGCCAAAAATTATAAAATGATACATAAATCATAACAAAATCATTATCCGATGATATTTGACACCCAAAATAATCATCCATAGATAGGTGTGATATATGGAAATAATCATTCGTTATTTCATAAATAACCCGTGTAAAAAACTGGGTACCTATAGAATCCAAAAAATACAACAATCTAATTATATGACTAAATTAAAATATTGTATAACAATACATATCAATGCAATTTTATCTTAATATTTTTAGATAATTAAGAAAAAATTATTTCACAAAACCCATTTATTTTTCAGCTAATGGATATTTGAACCACAATATAGGAAACTTATTAATCCATAATAAGTTTTCCACATTTCCCAAAAAAAGAATGAGCAATATAATCATCTACACATAAAACAAATATTATATTATCTCTTTACATATGAAAAATTTAACATAAGAAGGGTGAGATAAAATTCTCATTAATTGTAAGAATATGAGATAAAAATAAAATATCATAAGTGAGTATAATATAACCATACAATGATGTGAATATATGTGAGAAACATGAACCATGAATATATAATTCATACCCAATACGTATGATAATAATATGAACTGAAATATGAAAAAAATAAGTGTCATCAAAATTTCATGGAATCATACAACAGTGAAAATATTATCAAATATGATATCAAATCATGAATTCATGGATCCCTAATAAAACCATCATTACATAGTGGTGGTTTCCCCGTACTAATTTTGGTTCAATCCTCATTTCAATAAAAATGGTTGAATAAGTCCATGGAATGATTGATTTCAATACTTAATCATTTACAAATCATCTCATCTGACTTAAAGAATTATTCAATACATTATAATGATATATAATTTTCTTCCAACTAGATAAATAATAGTATCCAAGGCTTAACCACCATACTCCATATATGTTATCTCGCAATATGAAAATGATAATTAATTTATTGGAGGTATATTTATATTCGTACTAACATCTCATATAATGAGATTCATAATATGAACATAAAATTGTCTTCCAATTGGGGAAAAGAAACCATACAGAAATCAGCGTAATGATCAAACCCAACAGAATGATACTTTGTTAATTATCAGGTATCCAAACATAACAGATGTCTATACCATGATTAATTCCAAGAGAATAATTTATTAAATAATGACGCGTTTTCATATATTAGCATGAGACATAAGTATTGAACATTGAGTTGTATTATAGGAAACTTAATCAGAGGATCAGGGATATGTAAGTATAAAAACTACCAACATGGGTGATTATTTATGATATAATAATAAGATATGTTACAGAATTAAGTAGATTATAAAATAAATTTAGAAAATAATTTAACAAATATGATTTTATATAAAATAAGGATTGTTTTACAAATCAATTCATGGTGAAACTATTTTGTGGGACAGATATCTATATTGATATAAAATATCATAAAGTTCTCAATTTTATATTAAAAACCTCTCATCAAGTATCACATAATAAAATGGGTAACAATACATATTTTTTAAATTTTTTGAAGTGAAATATGAAGGTCATATTAGATAATTGTAATGAACATAATTTTAACAAATTAAATTTTCCCTTTTTATAAATATTTTATGTATTATAAATGACATATATCACATAGAAAATAAAAAAACATTATCCTCAAAAATTAATAATGATAAATTATTTATAAAGCAATCCAATAAAAATTAAAAATATTATAGTGTGAAAATAATATGGAAAAATACTAAAATAATAATAAAATTTTGAACATGTTGATCAACTAGAATGACCAAAGTCAACAAAAAATCTAGATAAGTAAAATATAATTATTATAATAACATATCCATTTGAAATATGTATTTATATAAATACATTGTAAAAATTAAAATTGATTAATTAATGGAATAATATGTATTTATAGGATTAGGAAAAACATTGGGATCATTAAAAATTTGACCATTGAAATAGTAACCTAACTGTTAGAATAGTAATGTTACTGTTAAGAATACTAATATTTCTATTACAATAACATTCTCACATATGAATGCATAATTAACATATTTGTATCATAATAATTAAAATGTGATATAATGGAATATGTAAATCCATGTATTGAAAATGATTAACTAAGTGTTGGTATTTTTTGTAAAACATAATTATTTATTTATAATTTTTATCATAATAAAATAATTTAAAAGATAATTTATTATGATAATATAGAAAAAAAATTATATTTCTTTCTTAAGATATAAATAAAATTTCAGGAGTCTTCATTAATTTTTTCAATGTGGCATTGAATAATTTATAACAAGAAAATCATATTTTTCAAATATATAATGATTTTAGCTAAACACTAAACATATCGTGTTTATAAAATGATTTTAATTAAGTGGAGTCCAATTTTGGAATCTAAATGTTGAGAAATGGTTATGCTTATTTTTTAAAAAATATATTTGAATTTATTTTGAATTGATAAATATGGTAATTTATGGTTTATTACATTTTAATCCAAGTTCATGAATTTTTGAGTAATGGATGTAGTAAGAACCCATTTTTTAGATATAACATCCACTATTTAACGTTCATAGTAAAAATATCCAATAATATTGATATTCAGGATCCAAAATAGTAAACAAGTTAATAAAATAATAAACAAAACACCCCTCTCCTCCCCTAAAAATGTCAACCTTTGGCACCCCTTCTCCTTACATCTTCTATGATTTGGAAAACATTAATATTTTACCATGATTATCACTAATTACTATTCACCGTATCATTTTCATTATTTTCTAACCAAAATTCTAATATCATGTTCCCTAAGGAGTTTCTTAAGGAGATAATATTCAAGCGGAAAAAACTCATTATTTATTTTTTAATTTATATTATTTTCATATAGAGCTCCCACATAACCTAAAAAACTGAATTATAACCACATTATCATATATATATATATATTATTTTATTTATTTAATGGAATTTATATAATAATATCTCTTCTATTATACAATTATTCAGAATATAGAAACATTGTACCTAATGTGTAATTTTCCTCCTTCTTGGACGATGGCAATTATTTTCATTACCAACATTAGGGATGGTCATAAAACTATTTATATGGTTAAATCATATTATAATATGTATATTATAAGGTATTCCATGTTATATAACCAATATATAAATTTAATATCTTGTAATATGATACTCTATCATCACGGTCGTAAATATCTGAAAAATAAATTATTAATTTTCAAATAATATTTTACCTAACGAAAAATTCATATATCAAAAAAATGATATATGGGACCATTTAATCTTATGGATTTATATCAATAATATTTATATACACTTCAAGAGTATTTATTCAATTTGATAAGAGCAGTCATTATTATACTCAAGGGAATTGATTATAAAATCATGAAATGAATATTCTTGGAACACTGAAATAAAACATTATAACTAATAAAAATGGACACAAATCATTGTAATAAAATTAGAATAAGTTAAATAGGATATTAATATGTTATTAATTATATTATTAAAGATTTTAATTTGTTTTTCCATGATATTAAGTGGAACTAAAGCATACATTCAGAAATAATGTAAGGGTTCTCTCTGAACATCCTAATTTACCGTTTGGAACCAATTTCTCTCTCTTTAAATCAATTTCTTTATTTATTATTAATATATATATTATACATTATGATCATATGTTTATATGTTATGTATTTATATCATTTAATCCTTATTTAATTGTAATGTAAATGTTAAATGTTTACCATCTCAATTCCCCCAGACAAGGAATGTCGATTAAATAGAACATCCCAATTTCATACCAATCTCCATGTACACTCAAAATTATAATTTAATGAAATATTAATTTTTTTTAATTCAAAAATTAATAATAAAAAACTATTTTAGTTCATTACTTTTATTATACATATAATATTTTCTTTTTTCCCTTTAGATACTCTTTAATATTTTCCCTTAAACAACAATAATGTGTATCATAATAAAATATATTAAGAACTATTTTTAAATGTTTTCACATAATTTGGACATAATTTATGAGTATTTATGCCTATTTTTAATTTAAATTTATATTTATTATTTATATTTATTATTTAATGGTCACCATTATGTTATTACATTAAGTTATTTATTATTACATGATTATGATACCCAATTCCTTACATGGGTAGCCCTTAAGTGCACTCCTTAATTTTGATTTTATATGTCGAAAACATATGCACGAACATTTTTTGATGGGTGAAATCCGATATCACTCCAATGAAATGGGAAATTTTTAGTCTCGTGATATATCATTTATGGGATTAGAGAGTAATCATAATATATTGTGAGACTTTGTAAAACGTGTGATATAGTCTTGGATGTTAGATATGACTCATGTTTATGTCATGTAGCATGATGTTCCAACATTCTTTTTTTCCCTGATCACATGATTACATGTTCTATATTCTATGATTCCATATGTATATTCATTTTTATTTCATTTTAATTTCACCATGATATGACTTCTAACTCATGTGATATACATTATTATCACATTTATTTTCTCATAGGTCTTTTTAATTTATAACATTGATCATTTATTCTGCATATTACCCTATGATGATTCAAGAGATCCAATGATGCATATAGATCATTATTGAGGTCAAATAAAATAGGATTTTATATTGTCTTTATAATTTTTAATTATGTACTGATCCTTACAAAGACACTGTAATTTATGATCTTTGGTTTGTATGTGATGTTTAATTATTCTAAAAATCATTTAATGATATGGGTATCAAGATAGTGTCATTATAGTCAGTAGTAGAGGATGTCCTTGTTTATTTGGGTCAATAGGATTAGAAAACGTTTTTAAGAACCTTCTGTATACTCATATCACCATGGATATCATATATTTATTGTTAGGGAATCACATGTTAAGGTATACTTTTAATTTACCTATTTATCCATCAATGTTCAATGTTTCATTATTATTTATTTATTATCTATTTAATAAAGCCCCCAAAATTGTACCTTATTTATATTAGTTTATTGACAGAAATAGGATAACTCATGATTGTAATCAATATGATAGGAAAGGTGATTATTTACCTAATAAAAGGATAGATCTAAATGGAATTGGATCTCAATACTTCATAATAGTACATACCAAACTATATCATGTGATGAATTAAAACATGAATTATGTGGAGTGATCACAGTATCCTAAGGAATAGAAGGTTGAGGATTAAAAATATATGAAACAAGGGAATCATTATTTTAGGGGATATTTTGATCCCCTCTTTATAAAATAATGGATTTTATCCATTGATAATACTTTCTATTTACCACAATTCTCACAATAAGTAAACATTATGCAGGATGTATGTCATTTTGGTGGGGAATCTGGTCAGTGGTAGACTGTGATAAAAAACAATACTTCAAAATATAACATCGAATCCTTGTATTGGGAATAATGTAATAAAATATTATTAAATAAATATTTTCCTTTAACATTTACCCCTAAGATGGAATCATAGTTACTTGTACTAAGGAAAAGGGAAGAGGATCTTATAAAGGAATATGAAGAAAACAATACAAGGCATTCATGATATTCCCGAGGCATAGTCATGATCAGTGAAATCATGTTATATATCTTCTAAAGTATAAAAAAGGTGATCATACAATAACAATAAGTGATTAATGACATTGACAGCTATGAGAATACAGAATCCTTCACCCTTAAGGATGAGATGGTGATTGGAGATACATAGCCATCCTATGGGATTGGAGATTAAAATATGATAATGAGGTTTAATATGGGATTATTTGCAGATAAATCCCATAATGAAAATATATTCTATCATCCCATGTGTCAAATGTGTGGGGGAGTCTTGGGAACATTCAAATGGGAATGATTATATGATTCAAATGTGGAATAGATTTCCTTAAGTCTAATTATTGTCAAAGGGATATATCAAATAACATAAATAATGATGGATAAATGATCATTTAGATCATCATACATCCTATAGTGTTCTATTTCAACTATAGAAAACATTGGAATTATATGATCCAATGACATATGTAAAGGGTTATCAGAAGAATCAATAAACAATAACCTCCCAGGAAACATGGAATGTAATATTTTATCCCTAATGATATGGTTGATCTCAAATATGTTGTAGTGATAAGTCTATTAGTCATTTATTCATGAATATAAATCATACAATTTGATCCTAGTTCTATAAAATCTTTCATTTCATGCATGTATAAAATAAATATTCAAACACCACATATAAAATTTGGTGGTTGAGTTACATGTGAGAATATATAATGGGAAATGATTTCCACCCCAATTAATTTTTCTACACTATAAATTGAAAAAAATGTCATCTTAATTACTTTGGTGGATTTTGATGATTTATTGGGCATGGATTGGCAATCTTTATACAAAAACAACACTGACATTTTTGAAAGGGAGATCACTGCTCGCATCCCAAGGTATACTCCAATTTTGAAAGACTATATGGATGAGGATAAATATCCTTCAAAAACATCAATTTTATTGTTGATATTATTTCATTATGAGAACCATGTATTCCTTAGGTGATCGGAAAAAATGATAGGATCATTCTCAAAGACATATCCATTTTGAGCTACTATACTGATGTGTTCCCCAATGAATTGAATGGTGTTTCTCTTGACTAATTTTTCAATATCTCAGTTGAAATTGTTCATATATATAACATTATATCATGGAATCCTTAAATAATATTCACCATTGAATTGGATAATATGATGAAAAAGTTTCAATATAATCTATACAAGAGTTTTATATGCTTGAGTGGTTCATTAGGGGTTGTGTTAGTCCTCTTCATCAAAACTAATAATTGATCAATATGTCTCTAAAATTATTATAATGAGTTCAAAAAATATAATAATGAACAACAATCCCCTTCCATGGATAGGATACTTATTATATCAACTAATTGGGGTCAGTTATTTACTTATGGATGACCATCGATTTTCATAACACCAACAAAATGTGAGGAAGGATGTCATTCAAAAGACATCCTTCCGATTGTGGTATGGTCACTATGAGTTTATAGTGATTCCCTTCAGGCTCTGTAATACTGCAAAAATATTCATAGATAAAATTAATAGAGAAATTAGAGATTAGCTTAAAAAGAATAAGTCTTTTTTGATGATATTCTAATATACTCCGAGATAAAGGAGGAACAAAAGGGCAATTTCAATACTATGTAAAATACATTGTGGAGGGATAAAAAATATGTAAATTATTGTAAATTTGATATCTGGAAGGATTAAGTATCATTTTTGGGGAATTTTATAACCAACCAATTGATATGTATGAACTCCTAAATGTAAAAATGATTTGATAACCAGTGTAGACTAGAATCATTAACTATGGCCCATAGCTTCCTTGGTCTATTTTGGTATTACATATGCCTTAGGAAGAACCTAAAATTATTTTAAATTCCACTATCCAAACTAAACTGGAAGGGTGCAATGTTTTTATTAACCACTACATGTTATACGATATCAAATAGTTAAGGAAATGGTTTATCAATGCACTAGTAATCACACTACCAATAAGTGGGGCATCTTTATGGTATATTAATAATTAAAAAAAATGGATATTGACCTGTACAGATTCAAAATGGTAAGGTGATATCCAACACATCAAGGAATTTTAATGTTTATGAGAAATAATATCACATGAATGATCTATATTTGGTAGTTGTTATCGTAACATTGAATATATGGTGGAATTATATTAATGATGAAATGTGTGAGATATATAATTATTATAAGATCCTAAAATATATATTCACACCAAATTATAATATGCACTAGAAAATATCATTGTATATCATCATGGATAATGAGATCGTAATTCCCTAAAATCATGTTAATAAAAATGAATTGGTATATTCTCTAAGTATAAATGATCATAAATATTTATGAATAATGGAAATTGAGAAAGATTTATTCTTCATTGATTTGAAAAGGATGAAAATGTGAATTACCAAATTAGTTACATCATAATTTCATTTAGAAATTATTTCTGAACAATCCCTTATAGATAAAATAATTAATTCTCAATGAAATGATTTTAATCATAGAAAAGTGATTATGTTATATAAATAGGAAAATCATTAGAGTTTAAAATTGATGTCGAATGATTCATATAATTTTGGTGATAATTATGTGTACCATCTAACATAGATATATATAATGAATATATTAATGACACACATATATCAACCTTCTCTATTCACCAAGACTGCAAACTGATGTATCGAGGACTCTGAGAGCACTATCAGTGAGACAATATTATGAATGGAATCACTGAATATACATCAAAGAGGATGGTATATCAGAAAGTGATGTCCAGATATAAAATTCATGAGGGGATAACAAAACAATTAGTCATACCGATATTTAAATAGGAAAACATCAAAATGGATGTTTTCAATAGGCATCCAAATTGATCTAGAGGAATCAATGGAATATGGTTTATTTATTTATCATCTTACAATGGCATATCACTTTAATTAAGTTCAATAGAGATATGCACTCAACCAAAATTGATGTATATACAAAAATGAAGTATTGAGGCTTTATGGGGAACTATTATCGATTGTATCATATTGATATTTTTAGATTTACCTCCATGTTATCAAAAAGTCCCTATCATGCAATAAAAATGAGTTGATCATCAGTACAACATATCAGGTTCAAAGTGATTTCTAATCCGAGTGTGCTATTTATACACAATAATACCTTTTGAGAGCATTCTTTATGGACATCATGGTAGGATGGGATCAATTTATACCTATAGTCTAGTTCTCTAATAATAATATTTTCCAATCCAGCACAAAATCTACCCACATTAACCTATTTATTTAAAAAGATAAGTAACATAAGTTTTCTGGGATGAATTCAATGGATGTAAGAAACAATGACAAAAAATAGTCATATAAATGTTCGAAAGGGTGAAATCCATTCAGCAGAACATTAGGGGAGACCAAAGACGATAGAAGAGATATGTAGGAAATTTTATATGGGACTTGGTTTTTATGGTTCAATACATAGTATTCCTATGCATATATCCACTGAATAAAGTTGTGATATTTACGATGAATGGAAAATTAAGTGCCATGTACATCCTACCCTTCGAGACTCTCTAACATGTCGAATTTGCGTCCTATGAAATATCACATTCAAAAACAATGTATCAAGTATATGATGTATGCCTTGTATCCCTATTGATGATATAATTAATTGATCCCTAACATGTATTGAATTAAAATGCGGTATTTCTCTAAATGTACCTTTCTAATGTGGTGAATCATGTGGTAATCATGGACCGTAGAGATAATGATATGCACAACAAGGCTATTCACTTCCACAAAGTACTGCAGAAGAACCATAAGTAAGACTATCTAATATGGGAACTAGAGTAAGTGATTAAGGATAATTACACTAACTTCTTTTTTGCATATTATTTGAAATAAAATGAAATGAAAAAATTTTCAAAAGGGGTGAAGAATATAATGACACAAAAATTTATGAACGAAACATTCCATTGTTATTATTATTTTGTATAGTTTAAGTAAAATACATCACATAGATAACCCAATAGAAATTTTATCCTCCAATATTTATAATGATAAATTTTTAATCATTAAATCCTATAATAATGCAAAATATTACAAATGGATAATATTTTTAAAATAATTTAATAAGAATAAGAAAATATGGATAAACTCAAACCACTATGATGACCTCACTCATGATAAAATCTATATAAAAAAATCTTAATGTTGATAATAAAATATTTATTTAAAATAATAATGTACATATAACATTGGTATAAAAATATAAGTGATTGACGAACAGGGTAACAGGTATTTATCAGATGTTGTAAACCCCTATGACCGTCATAAATATAAATATTCTAATAATAACATGAACATTAGAATAAAAATATGATCAGTAGGAACAGTAATATAGATCATATAATATTAACCTCAAATATAAAATTATTAATAAGATTTAGATAACTTATAAATGAATATGTGATATCCTGGAATATGTAATTAAATGTTTTTAAAATGATATTTAAGTGTTTGTTTTTTGGGAAAAATAAATGTTTTTTTTAAAATTTATAAAATATATAATAATTATAATGGAAACTCATTTTCATAAAATATATACATAAATTAATATTTTTTATTTTATAATTATGATATTATTTTATGATATCTTTGTTAATTTATTAAAGTTTCATATAATCGATTATAATATTAAAATCTGTATTTTTTTATTAAATTATTATTTCAATTATAACATAAATTTAACATATTTATAAATTTATATTCATAAAATTTAATGAAAACATTTAATATATGTGTCTAAAAATGTTTATGACAAGGTTTTTGTAATTTTCTAAAAAAAATAAATTTTTGGTCAATAGTGAACTACATTAATTTATATTATCTAACATTTTAAACTAAATACATGAATTTTTGAGTCATGTATGATGTAATCAACCATTAATATGATCCCAATTAAACATTATACAAAACCGTTTTCATAATATTCATAATTATAGATATTCTAGAGCCAAAATAATAATCAAATAAATAAAATAATTCAAAACACCCCTCTCTTCCCCCAATAAATACTACATATCACTACACCTTCTCCTCACACCGTCTAGGATTTGAAGCTTGTTAATATTCTACCCAGTTACTCCCAAAATACTCTTCCCCGCATCATATGCTAGTCGTTCTCACAAAAAATTCAATATGATGTTTCACAAGGAGGTTCTCTAGGAGACAATTTTCAATGTGTAAGATCCTCCTTTCTCTTTTAATTTCATTTCATTTCATATCCTACTCTAACCTACACTATTAAAAATAGAATGATTATACCAATATATTATATATACTATAATTGTATTTTTTTTAATGGAATACACATCATCAAAACTATTTTAATCTCTTTTTATTCTTAAAATTAAAATATCATCTGTGATGTGTCACTTCATCACCTTCATGGATGAGAAGTTTTTATTTTTCATTACTCTTGTCAAGGATGGTTGTAAAAACATTTTTATTTTTAAATTAGATTATAATATATATATATATATATATTAAATTATTTCATGCTTTATAACTAATATATATACATAATATTATATAAAATGATGTAGCCCATCTTGATTAAAAAACCACAAAAATATATGAATCATTTTTCATTGACCTTTTACATAAAAAATCATTCTCGTATCTGAGAAAAATGATATATGAGAAAATTTTAAAATATGTGGGTATATTAAAATCATTCCATTCAACTTCATGAGTTTTTCATCCATTTAAAATGTCATCCCCTAATTAAACTCAATTGAACCAATCATAACATCATGTAAGGAATACTCCCTGAACAATGAAATTTAAAATTTAACTCATCAAAATGATCCTAAAAAGACATGGTAAATTATTAATTAATAAAATATATTTTCATTTGGTTCCTAACAAATTTCAAAAAGAATCGAATTTTATTATATAAGATATAATGTGAATATTAATAATACCTTCAAATAGAAGGTAAGGGATCTCTCTGCACCTCTAAATTGACCATTGTGTTACACATTCTCTCTCATTAGACCAATATATTTCTTCAATTTTTTATATACATACTCTAAAATAATTTAACATGTTAAAAAATTATGTATCCATGTCAATTCATCCTTATTACATGGTTAAATACATATTTTAAAATGTTCCCTTCTCAATTACTCCAGATAAGAAAACCCATTTAATGGGATCATCCCAATTCATTACCTAGTTTCATGTATAGTATATAATATGTTCAACAATATTATTATTTTTCTAAAATCCCAAATTTCACCATGGGATAAAAATTAGTTCATTTCTAATTTTATAAAAAAATATTCCTTTCTCATCCTTAAATTATCTTTAATATTTTCCCTTAAACCACACTAACGTGGATCATTTCTAAATTTTCTTAAAAACTAGATTAACATGTTTTCACATTAAATAAACATTATTTATTATTATGTATTTCTATTTTAAATTATTTACATTATTTTATTATTTAAATAAATTCTTTCATGTACATCATTTTGATATACCCTTTAGATATTCATTATGACATGATAATGATACCCATTTAATTCCCTGAGTAACACTTCCATGAACTCATTATGATAGATTATATATTTGGAACAAAAAACAATGCACATGTAATGATGGATTCCCAAAGATAGTTCTACAAATGAACAAGGGTTACATTTAGCCATCGATGATGCCATGTATGGGATTAAGGAGAAAAAATAATCCATTGTGTGACTTTGTCTACCATGTGATATACCCTTAGTTGTTAACCATGAAAAATGTTAATTTCATTTACTATGTTTCTACCATGTTGTGTATTTTACGTGATCACATGATCACCTGATTCCATGATCTATATTTTATTCTTCCATATTTTTATTCTTGTGACATGAATTTTTATGTCATCGTGTTATGCCATCCAACTCATGTAATACACTTTATTCATATTTTCCCCTTATTAGGATTTATAGAACATTACTTTGTTTATGTACTCCAAAAGTTATCCTATGAAGATATAAGAGCCTGATTTATGTAAGTATCTCATTATGGATATTAAATAAAATATTATTTTTTGGTTTCATTCTTTCAAATTATGTACCTATTATTCCAAAGACCCTATACATTATTATAAATGTTTTTTATGTGGTGGTTAATTAGGATTCAAATAATGTAATGATATTTGTAAAATAATAGGGTTTCTATGATAACACATAATTAGGTTTCTAATTAAAAAATTTAACATTGGAGTAGTTGTAAATTTTGGGAAATGTGGGTAAACTATTTTTAAAATGGAAAATAATTATTCTTAATAATGATTACATTTTTGGAATAAATTAATAATGTTAATGAAATCAACCAAGTATAACATATTACCTATATTAAGGACATATATTATTATCATATAATAGTAAAAATCAATCTGTTGAATTTATACTAAAAAATGAATCATTATATCTCAATAATGGAGTAGTGACTAGAAGTAACCCTTAAAGTATTTTATGATCTTTGAAATGAAAAAACATAAGAGAATGAAATTTTAATAGGACATTGAATGTCACGACGTATTATGGAATAACGGTTCAAAAATAATAATGGTATTTCGATACACCATTCTAATGTAATAATGGATTAAAATAAGAAACATGTCTCAGCATGTGAAAACTGAGACAATATACCCTCACATTGCTCTTAAATAAATATATGAATGTCTATTCTTTCTGGAATAATCAATTTCATATTATTTGATAATTAATTAGGAAAAATATTATCATATATTTAATTTAATATGTACCATTTATTACAACTTTGTATTTTTTTTCTTATAATTATTTTTTCGTATGTTTAAGACAACATTTAGTAAATTTCATCTTATTGCAACTCTTTTACTATCCAATAAGATATTACAATATAAATTTAAATACATTCAATGGAAGTTATTGAACAAAAAAATAATTTATATCATTATTTATTATAATAATAATAATATTAATTTTATCATAGTCATCTATGATAGAGTTTTATATCATTATTCAACTAGGTTGTCAAACCAACGCAAAACATGAACAAGAAATATCTTGATGAATCCACTCGGTTAAGGAATTATATTATATCATTATAACAGAATAATAATGATACTATTTACATTTTTCTTCAATGGGTTATATTAAAATATATTGGGATAAATAATGTCCATATATAAATATGAAAAATAAATAATGATACTTCATGGAGGCAATAATATGGAAAACAAATTGTTAGAATTCTATTATTTTTCTACAATGATAAAATTGAAAATTATTCGATTTTAATTTTATTTAATGAATATCAAACTTAATAATGATAATGAGTTAATTTTTTTACATTGATTATTGTTGGTTTGGAAGATAACTGTTATGAAGAAAATTAGTGGTGTTTGTAGTAATCACAGTGTTATGTTGAACTTTCTCTTGAATAAATAAATTGATAAAGTTAATAAGATAATTAATTGAGAATGAATCCATCTAAATATTAAATAGTATTATGAAGAGACAAAAATTTCCTTGTTTCAAGAGGTAATCAAAATTAATGTGTATGGAATGGTGGGGTGGAACATTCCCTTATAAGAAGTATGAAATAGTTAAATTTTGAAATAATATTTTCATTTCAACAATATAAAAATATTTTTCAATGTTCGGTGAATATATATGTAACATACAAGGTAAATAAAGAATAAAGAATTTTCATATTTATTAATATTTACAAATTAAATATTAAATTTACTTTAAAGGGGTTCCTATGTTTGATAGCGTACTTGATACGCAATAAAGAGTTTCTTTGAAATCTTACATTTCACATTAGTAATAAAACAATATTATTTTAAATGGTAGTTAAAACGTATCCATTTTATTGGCGGGAATGAATAGAAATAACTAAAATATGATTATATATGTTTTTAAAATGTTATTACATTTATCCAATAAAAGATAAAGGCTTAAAATACGAAAAGAATTCAATTTTATTCATATATACTCTAACATTTACTAAAGGTCAACTTATCGCCTTTTGATGGAGAACCATATATAAATATAGTTTTGGTCACTCTTATAAATTCTATTGGACCAAATAAAATTCTACTTTAGAATCGGGACATCAAAATTTACTTTGTGTAAATTTTTTGGTATTTTTCTGATAAAGTTCATTTTTTTAATGAATAGTAAAAAATGTTGAATTTCAATTCGAAAACTCTTTTTAATCTAATTTATTTATATGATTATTTTATCTTTTTAATTGTTTTTAAAGTGAAATTAGAATATATTTTTACCATTTTATCCAATAGTGGTCATTGGAATTAATTTCACTTTTAAATTAGACATAAACTAGTGTCAATCTTTTGATACTTATTGATTCATAAAGACACGCTATTTGCTCTGACAGTGGGAATTAATTATTAAATTAATTAATGTAACTTATATGTTTTGAATTTTGTAAAATAGACCTCATTTTTGAATCCGGAATATCAAATATAGCTCTGGGTGATGTTTGGGTATTTTTCTGAAAAACATCAATTTTTGATGAATAGTGAAACCACTAAGTGGTACTTAAAAAAACTGATTTTTCATTTAAATGAAATTTTACCACCTCTGTGTTTTGAATTTCAAAAATCTGAAATACATGGTTGTCATTAGGAAGTAAAATGTGGTTCAATGGGATTAAAATAATTTTTTTGGGAATAGTAACTTTTATGTTTTTAATCGCGATTAGAGGTAATTAGTGTAATTTAAGGTAAAAATAATTTTTCAATAATACGAAATGACCTGGCGAGATGTCCTACCCTTATGGGATGTGTCATGTCCGGCCAAGAAAACCCATGGGTCAACTTGGGGACCCCATCGAGCCACTATGGTAGGAAAATGACATTAAAAACTTTTTATTTAATGTTAAAATTAAAATGTCACAAACATGAGTTGTTTTACTAAATAAATTTTTACATGGAGTGATAAAAGTCATATTTTTTACTGTAAATATTCATTATAAATCTAAAAATATTTCCTACATCATGATATTTTTTTATAATTTTTAGACATTATATAAATTACATTATTTATGATATCATGATGATGCAGTGATTACCTCATTATTCAACAATTTAAATAAAATGAAAAGATAATGTAAAATCTAAGACATACACATGTAAAAAACCTATTTGATGGGTGGATTTAGAAGCCTTATAACCTTACACTTGAAATATATAATTTGGGACATTTTAAATCCGAAAAGCATTTTATAATAAAGTAACCTTTTATAACTTTCCAAGAGTGCCCCTCCTCTCCTCTTATAAAAGGCCCTCCACCTCAACCACTTTACCCACACCTCTAAATCCTTTGGATCGGCCAACCCTTTACCATTTTGTCTCTAAAAATCCCTCTCTAACTCCTTGAATCCTCACTTTGGGCAGAAGTCATCCCAAGGAAGCTTTTGAGCTCAAATCAAAAAGAGTTACCCATTTTAAAGTTAGTGTTTTCTCTTGGGTTCTTATGTTTTATTTTGCTTCTCCAACCCCCTAAACTCTTATTATTACATTATCTTGTAATAACACCTGTATATTCAATATACTAGGACTTTTTTATAATAATTATTCAAGCTAAACGTACACACACCTACATCTAATGGTTAAAGAACATACTGTTTCTGTGGATGATGAATTTTTGCCTCACGAAATTATGATTGTTCAACACTCATATAACACCTTAAAAGGTGGCCATTAAGATGTCAATATATTTATATATGATATATAATATGTTTTTGTTTTACTTAAGCTTCTTTATTTTTCATTTATGGCATACCTTTATGGTTTCCATTATGGGTAAACGAGATATCTTCATTTTAGGAAATGCGGATTACAACTCCCTCAAAGTGATTTGATTTGTTAATACCATATGTGGTACGTATAAAGGATATATTTAATTATATTATACTGGAATTATAATATACCTTTATATAATTATTATTTCATTCCATTGAAGTATGAGATAGAAATGAAAGTAGCGTTCATGCGTACGTACGGTTTACCGTCTCCATGAACGGTGCATTTCATTTCTTATCCCCAAATGTAATGTACTATTATAAATACATATATATAAAGGATATATATGATTTATGTTACATATAAATGGTGAATATAATTCTGGAATTAAAATATGCATATCTCTCATTTAGTTTTGATTCCATTAATATGACATAGAAATGAAAGTGGCGTTCATGCGTACGTACGACTTACCGTCTCCATGAACGGTGAATTTCATTTCTTACCTCTAAATAATTATGTAATATTATAAATTCACATATATACTGGATATATATGATATGTATGGCATCTACATCATGAATATCATTCTTGAGATAATGGATATTTTCCTACGTGAACAACTTGTAAATATATGAAGTTCACTTTTGACTCAAGTATCAAATATCGAAAAAACAACCGTTATTAACTTAAATGATTACATAATGTTAATAACATAGTAATAAGTGATATAAAAGGAATTATTAACTAGAAAAGGGTTCTTAAGAAAGTAGAAATTAACACAAGTTTATTATTCATGACACTAAAGAACGATCGAGTCAATTCGGACATGAGGTATGGGACTTCGTCTCAATCTCCTTCATTGAGGCATATTTTGTTTTATACACAAAATTCTTTTATATGGTGTATAAACCCCTTTTACTTTTACGTTTATCCAAAAGGAATGTTTTTTATACGAATCATTTTACTAAACAACAAAAGGGAATGTTTTTTTTTCATACGTGTGAGGCGACAACGACTTCTCTGCCGCCGTGACCATTATTTGAGTTTCGGATTCCTCTACAAGACATAAATTTTTTGAGTGAAAAATAAATACCATGTTTTAATTTTCTTTTATTTTGGTGCTGAAAATGGATTTCATAATGTTTTTATATCAATGTTTCGTATTGATATCTTGTGATTGAAAAGTGGAAATGTTATGTTTCCTTTATGCATGTTTTATGTGATACGATTATGTTATGGTTCTTGGGAATTGTTATGAAGATGGGTGGTTCCATGATAAACTAAGGGTGGGTGAGCCCAATATATCTCTCCAATGCATTGGGTAATGTGAAGGGGTTAAACGTTAAGGTTTCTCCAAAGAGATTTAGGGAATATACTGTGATGAGTATTCCAAACGTAACGAAGAGGGTTACTCCCTACGTAAGAATGTTATGAATGCCTCAAGTTACATTTATGTCTTATGATTTCTATGTTTTATTCGTGAGTTGATGAGGTATGTTAATGTGATAATGTTTTATGAGTAAAGTATGATTTCATTGATTCTTACATATAAATGTACTCATGTTTCCTTTCCATGTTTTTTTATCCCTTACTGAGCTTTTTATGCTCATCCCACATTTTTGAAATGTTTTTCACAGGACTTAATGTGGAATAGGGTCAAGGATGGGATCAAGGAAAAGTCATGTTATCTAAAACATGGAACTAGACATGTTTCTTTTTAAGATTTTTTATTTTATGGAAACTTAATAGAAGTGTCTACTTTGTAATCATTTGAGATGTAATAGTTATGTCCTAATTCTCTAAAACTCTATTCCTGAAAATATCCTCAATGTGAATTATTCATTTAATTCAATATTAAGTAAGGTTTAAGGTCACGTCCTTATAGTTGGCATCAGAGGTCAGTTTAGATAACTGTAGAAGATAGATTTATATTAAATGATTATCCAATAATATTTTGTTATGGACAAATTGAAATGATATAGCATTTAAAGATTACCATGTTGCTTCGCCAAAGATATTTTTGTGTTAAAAATAGTTTATCATAGAGGAAATAGAACAACTTTTTTGGGAAGGCATACAGTTAGAAATGACCTTTCAAATCGGTATCCTGAGATGGTCAGAATCAGAACTAAATATTTTGTTGCAACGATGGATCAGTTGACTCACGAGTTGAAAAGAATATTGGTGAATGCTCTAGTTTTGGAACTTCCTTCCAAGAATGGTGAGTTTGTTATTTATAGTGATGATTCATTGAAAGGACTTGGTTGTTTTCTAATTCAGAATGATCAGGTAATTTCTTATGCTTCATGTCGGTTGAAAACTCATGAGGTAAATTACCCTACACATGATTTATAATTAGCTGTTGTTGTTTTCGCTTCAAAAATTTGGAGGAATCATTTTAATGGAGTAAAGTGTGAAATATATACTGATCACAAAATTCTAAAGTATATATTAACTCAGAAAGAATTGAACATGAGACAGAGGAGATGGCTGGAATTAATCATGGATTATGATTGTACAACTCATTACCATTCGGGAAAAGAAAATAAAGTGGCTGATGCTTTGAGTCGAAAAAGTAATGCTTCATTAACAATGATGCATCTGGAACGTGATCCTTTGGTTAAGGATTTGATGAACTTTTGAATAAAAGTTGTTGGTGGAGGATGTCCTTCTGTTTTGTTTCAGGTATCAGTGAAATCTTCTCTATTAGACAGAATTAAGCAAGCACAGAAGCAAGACAGTGAGTTGCAGAAAAAGGTAGAGCTGGTTCAGAAGGGTAAGTTGCCTAAATTTAATATTTATAATGATGGTATTTTGAGGATTGGGAATAGATTATGTGTGCTTGGTGATTCAGAGTTGAAGAATGAGTTGTTATGTGAGGCTCATAGTTCCCCATTTTCAGTTTATCCTGGTAATACTAAGATGTATAGAGATCTGCGGGAGTATTACTGGTGGGATGGAATGAAAAGGGATATTGCTGATTTTACTATAAAGTGTTTGACTTTTCAGTAGGTTAAAGCAGAGAAGTAGTTACCGAAAGGGATGTTTCATCCTTTACCAGTTCCAGAGTGGAAATGGGAAAATGTATCCATGGACTTTGTTGTGGGATTACCAAGGAAATATCGAGGTAATAACGCAATCTGGGTTATTGTTGATCGATTAAATATATCTTCTCATTTCCTTCCTATTCGAGATACTTTCTCTCTAGATCCACTTTCTCAATTGTACCTTAAATAGATAGTCAGGTTGTATGGATTTACCCTCTCCATTGTATCTGATCGTGATCCCAGGTAAACTTATAACTTTTGGAAAGGCCTTCAAAAGTCATTGGGTAACAAATTATATTTTAGTACAAATTTTCATCCGCAATCAGATGGGTAGTCAGAATGAACAATTCAAACTTTAGAGGATATGCTACGTTCGTGTTTGATGGATTATCAGGGAAGTTGGGACAAATACCTTTCTTTGGTTGAATTTTCATATAATAATAGTTTTCATTCCAGTATACACATGGCACCGTTTGAGGTATTATATGGGAAGCGGTGTCGAACTCTAGATTTTTTGGATGAAGTGGGTGAAAGGAAGCTGATGGGACCAGAATTAGTAGAAGAGATGGCAGAAAAAGTTTAGTTGATTCAGAAACACATGAGAACAGCTCAGAGTAGATAGAAAATTTATGCAAACAACAGGAGGAAGGATCTCTCTTTCATGGTTGGTGATCATGTTTTTCTCAAAGTTTCACCGTGGAAAAGTGTGATGTGATTTGGTAAGAAAGGAAAGCTGAGTCCACGGTTCATTGGACCATATGAAATTCTAGAGAGAGTTGGATCAGTTTCATAAAGAGTGGCTTTACCTCCGATATTATCTCAGGTACACAATGTTTTTCATGTTTCGATGTTGAGAAAGTATATGCCAGATCCATCTCATGTTTTGAGCTCAGAGGTAGTTTAGCTGGAAGAGAATCTCTCTTATGAAGAACAACCAGTCTAGATTCTCGACCGAAGATAGCAAGTGTTTCGAAATAAGGTAATTCACCAGGTAAAGGTTTTTTGGAAAAACCATATGGTTGAAGAGGCAACATGGGAATCTGAAAATTCTATGAGGGAAAAATACCCCCACTTATTTTGATAAGTGAATAAAATTGCGAGAACGCAATTCCCAAAAGGGGGGAAGGATGTAACATCCCAGGTAAATAAAGAATAAAGAATTTGCATATTTTTTAATATTTACGAATTAAATATTAATTTTACTTTAAAGGGGTTTCTATGTTCGATTGCATACCCGATACAAAACAAAGAGTTTCTTTGAAATCTTACGTTGCACACTAGTAATAAATCAATATTATTTTAAATGGTAGTTAACATGTAGCCTTTCTATTGGAAAGAATGAATAAAAATAACTAAAATATGATATTATATGTTTTTTAAATGTTTTTACATTTATCCAATAAAAGATAAAGGCTTAAAATACAAAAAGAATTCAATTTTAGGCATATATACTCTAACATTTACTAAAGGTCGACTTATAGACTTTTGAAGGAGAACAAACTATAAATATAGTTTTTGTCACTCTGATACATTCTATTGGACTAAATAAAATTCTTCTTTAGAATTGGGACATCAAAATTTCCTTTGTGTAAATTTTTGGTATTTTTCCGATAAAGTTCATTTTTTAATGAATAGTAAAAAATGTTGTATTTTAATTCAAAACCACTTTTTAATCTGATTTATTTATATTATTAGATTATCTTTTGAATTGGTTTTAAAGTGAAATTATAATATATTTTTACCATTTAATCCAATAGTGGTCGTTGGAATTATTTTCACTTTGAAATTAGACTTAAACTAGTGTCAATCTTTTGATACTTATTGTTTCATAAAGACACGCTATATTCTCTGACAGTGGGAATTAATTATTAAATTAATTAATGTAACTTATATGTTTTGAATTTTGTAAAATAGACATCATTTTTGAATCCATAATATCAAATATATCTTAGGTTGATGTTTTTGTATTTTTCTGAAAAACTTCGATTTTTTGATGAATAGTGAAACCACTAAGTGGTACTTAAAAAAATTATATTTCATTCAAATGAAATTTTACCACCTCTGTGTTTTGAATTTCAAAAATACAACATACATGGTTGTCATTAGGAAGTAAAATTTGGTTCAATGGGATTAAAATAATTTTTTGGTGAATAGTAACTTTAAAGTGTTTAATCGCGATTAGAGGTAATTAGTGTAATTTAAGGTAAAAATAATTTTTTAATAATATTAAATGACCTAGAAACATGTCCTACCCTTATTGGATGTGTCTCGAACGACCAAGAAAATCAATGGGTCAACTTGGGGACCCCATGGAGCCACTTTGGTAGGAAAATGACATTAAAAACTTTTTATTTAAAGTTAAAATTAAAATGTCACAAACATGAGTTGTTTTAATAAAACAATTTTTAAATGGGGTTATAAAAGTCATATTTTTACTATAAATATTAATTAGTAATATAATAAGATTTCCAACTTCATGATATTTTTTTATAATTTTTAGACATTATATAAATTAAATTATTTATGACATCATGATGATGCAGCGATTACCTCATTATTCAATGATTTAAATTAAATGAAAATATAAAGTAAAATCTAAGACCTAAACATGTCAAAAACCTATTGGATGGGTGTATTTATAACTCTTATCACCATATCCCTTAAATATATAATAATGGGACCTTTTAAATCCGAAAAGCATTTTATAATAAAGTAACCTTTTATAACTTTCCAAGAGTGCCCCTCCTCTCCTCTTATAAAAGGCCCCCACCTCTACCACCTTACCCACACCTCTCAAGCATTTGGATCGGCCAAACCCTTACCATTTTGTCTCTCCACATCCCTCTATTACTCCTTGAAGCCTCACTTTGGGCAGAAGTCTTCCCAATAAAGCCTTTGAGCTCAAATACAAAAGAGTTACCCATTTTAAAGGTAGTGTTTTCTTTTGTGTTCTCATGTTTTATTTTTCTTCTCCAACCCCCTAAACTCTTTTTATTCCTTTCTTTTGTAACAAAAACAATATCATAAATATACTAGGATGTTGTTATAATATGTATTCGAGCTACACTTACACAAACCTACATCTAATAGTTAAAGAACATACTATTTCTGTGGATGGCGAATTTCTACCTCACGAAACGATGATTGTTCAACACTCATATAACACCTTCAAAGGTGGATATTAAGATGTAACTATATTTATATATGATATATAATATGTTTTTGTTTTACTTAAGCTTCTGTATTTTTCATTTATTCCATACCTTTATGGTTTCCATTATGGGTAAATGCGATATCTTCATTTTAGGAAGTGCGGACTACCTCCCCCTCAAAGTGATTTGATTCGTTAAAACCATATGTGGTACGTATAAAGGATAGATTTAATGATATTATATATGATATTATACTGTAATTATAATATAACTTAATATAATTATTATTTATTTCCATTAATGTATGATATAGAAATGAAAGTAGCGTTCATGCGTACGTACGGCTTACCGTCTCCATGAACGGTGCATTTCATTTCTTATCCCCAAATGTAATGTACTATTATAAGTACATATATATAATGGTTATATATGATGTATGTATAATCTAAATGATGAATATAATTCTGAAATTAAAATATACATATATCTCATTTAGTTTTAATTCCATTAATATGACATTGAAATGAAAGTGGCGTTCAAGCGTACGTACGGCTTACCGTCTCCAGGAACGGTGCATTTCATTTCTTACCTCTAAATAATTATTCAATATTATAAATGAATATATATACTGGATATATATGATATATATGTCATCTACATCATGAATATCATTCTTTAGATAATGGATATTTTCCTACGTGAACAACTTGTAAATATAAGAAGTTCAATTTTGACTCGAGTACCAAATATCGACAAAACGACCGCTATTAACTTAAATGATTACATATTGTTCATAACATGGTAATAAGTGATATAAAAGGAATAATGAACTTGATAACAGTTCTTAAGAAAGTATAAATTTACTCAAGTTTATTATTCAGGACACTAAAGAATGATCGAGTCAAGTCGGACCCGAGGTATGGGACATCGTCTCAATCTTCTTTCAATGAGGCATATTTTGTTTTATACACAACCTTCTTTTATATGGTGTATAAACCCCTTTTACATTTACGTTTATGCAAAAGGAATTTTGTTTTATACAAAGCGTTTTACTAAATGACAAAAGGGAATGTTTTTGTCCTACGTATGCGGAGACAATGACTTCTCAGCCGCTGTGACCATTATTTGAGTTTCAGCTTCCTCTACAAACCATAACTTTTTTGAATGAAAAATAAATACCATGTTTTACTCTTATTTTGTTTTGGTGTTGAAAATGGGTTTCATAATGTTTTTATATCAATGTGCTGTATTGATATCTTGTTATTTAAAATTGGATATTTTATGTTTCCATTATGCATGTTTTATGTTATACGATTATGTTATGGTTCTTGGGCATTGTTATGAAGACGGGTGGTTCCGTGATAAACTAAGTGCGGGTGAGCCCGATATATCTCTCCAATGCATTGGGTAATGTGAAGGGGTTAAATTTTTAGGTTTCTCCGAAGCGATTTAGGGAATATACTGTGACTGGTATTCCAAAGATAACCAATAGGGTTACTCCTATGTAAGAATGTTATGAATGCCTCAAGTTACCTTTATGTCTTATAATTTATATGTTTTATTCGTGAGTTGATGAGGTATGTTAAAGTGCTTATGTTTTATGAGTAAAGTATGATTTCATTGATTCTTACGTATACATGTACTCATGTTTCCTTTCCATATTTTTATATCCCTTACTGAGCTTTTTATGCCTATCCCAAGTTTTTGAAATGTTTTTCACAGGACATAATGTGGAATAGGGTCAATGATGGGATCAAGGAAAATTCCAGCTATGTAAAGCATGGAACTAGACATGTTTCTTTTTAAGAGTTTTTATTTTATGGAAACTTAGAGGAAGTTTCTACTTTGTAATCATTTGAGATGTAATAGTTATGTCCTAATTCTATAAAACTCTAAACCTGAAAAGATCCTCAATGTGACTTATTCATTTAATTCATTATTAAGTAAGGTTTAAGGCTGGGGCCTTATACTATATATTATAAATACTTTATTATTGGATGAGATTACACCTATAAATCCCAACCCCAATAATTCAACACCTATTCAATAATTTGTTTTAGAAATTTCCCTTAACTTTTAAATTTTTTATTTTTTTCATAAATTACATTGTAATTAGTTTTTAAAAATGTAACGTATATTTTATTAAAAATATATGGTAACCCATAATAAACAATATTTATTTATTATAATAAGTTAAATATAATTTAACCTAGTTAAAATTTCTAAATAAGAGGAAATTCAATAAATTTAATAAATTTATTATATATAAATAAGAATTTTTGAAGTAATAGGATGATCTCACAATTATGTTTTCCAAGACATATTTTGTATTGGATACTAAATTAATGTGTGAAGATTTATTTGAACATATAATTGAAAATTAAATTAATTTCACTTTTATGATGTGACTGGTTTATTTTAGTCCAAAATATACATAAAATATTAATAAAATAAGTCTTTGAAAAAAATATTTTTTCCATTATTTTTTACATTAAAATTAATTTTATAAATATTAATTTTATACTAAAAATTGAATTTGGACCTATTAGAAAATATTATCATGTTCATATAAAATATGAAATAAATTATTTTTGATTTATATTTTATATGTGATGACACATAACTCTTTATTATTATAGAATAAATCAGTATTTAGAGAAAAATAGTACTTATATTTCTAAATTCAATATGTGGGTTTACAAAATAAAAAAAATTAATGATTTATAATTGTTATAAATATATATCCTTTATAAAAAATTAGCAAAAAAAATTAAATCATTCATGTTTTATGAAAATGTCAGATAATTCATGTTTTTAAAATATTTTTATTTTCCCTATTCATCTAAAAACCAATAATTTAAAATATGAAAATTAATCATAATAATAATAATTTGAAATTATAAATCAAAAAATGATATCTATTTGTTCTAACTAAAAATCTAAAATATTATAGTTTAAGTTTTAAATAAAATCTAAATTATTAATACAAAACATTTTCATTGTAAAATAATATTTTAAAATTTTATCTATTAGTTTTTTTCTTTCTTACCAGTTAAAAATTAATTTTAGATAAATATTTTCATCATATCATTATATTTTATAAATTATTTATTTAATTTCATAAAACAAAAAACAAAAAAAATTCAACATTATAAACAATACATTATAAAACATAAATCAGTCATATTTTTGATTTAGATAAACTAATTTTTGTATCAATTTAAAAGAATTTATAATGAAATTATTTTTATTTCATATTATATTTCATTATTTAGTTACACACATTTTAAATTGAAAATCTTAAAACAAATATTAATAGTTTTATACATTTTTGTGTTTAATTTATGATTATTCCTGTATATATAACAGTATAAATTTATTTGTTGAATATAAATAGTAAAATATCACGTCACCACATCCCCCCTAAATAAATAGTCTTAGCATCATTAAAAATTGTATGAAAGGAGAAATTTTCAAGGGAGCTCCAAAATTAAGAATAATGTAGTAGTTGATCATGGTTTAATTTAAGTAATTAATTGAGATATACTTAGACACAATTTGATACAATGATGTAGTAAAAGGAGTACATTAATCCATAATAGAATCCTAAAATGTGATTATTAATAGGTAGATCTATAAGAACTAACCTCCATAATCAATGATTTAAATCCATAGACTCTAGGTATTCTTATTATACCATAGATTGGTTTTATAGAATATTGAATATATAAAATGTAAAAACATAAAAAACAAAAGAGATACTCAAATATATATTTATAAATCACAATTTAATTCGTTTTATTTAATTATATATTATTTTCATTATTCTCATTATATATGTAGTTATGGTACCCCATTTTCCCCATAAACCCTTGGATGGGGGAAGTGGTTTTCATAATGTCCAATTTCTATATAATTAATGATATTTATTTTTATAACCTCATTTTTTACTTTGAAAATTTATGTATAATAGATATTATCCACATTATTGATGCACACATCTATCTGATTATTGAAATTTATTCAATTATTTCTATCCATATTTGTGACATGTATGAATTTTAATCTTCATCAATTTTTATCATTTTCACATTACCTTCCACAGTAATAAATTACAATCTTTATTGGTGTTTTTAGAGCATTGATCAATGTTAAATTCTTAAACATATTGTAAAACCACAACCCCAGAAGCCTGTAGACGGTGCATTAGTTATTATGTTGACATTTTTACCAGGAATAAAATTCTGAAGGGATGAACAATTTAGCAGTCTTGGAATCCATATAATATACGTGATTCCAATTATACATTGGGGAATAAAAAATAAAAACATAATACAAAAAAATGAAACAAACGGTATCATTGAATACATATTAAATTATTCCTTCTTCATAACCTAGATAAAGAACACATAATATGGGTTTGGTCAAAAAAAATTTAAGTGTATGTAATGTGGAAGAAATAATGAATCAATAAAAATATATTAACAAGGTAAGGTAAATTACTTTTAACACATTAGATTCAAAAACCTAGATAAGGAAGACTCAATATGTAATGTTAAGAAACTGAAACACATGACATTTGATCAATTAACTAAAATTTTACTCAATACATAGATATTTCAATGATAAATATCATGGATGAATAATAAATAAAATATCTATGAGGGAAAATGCATAATTATGGATATATATACCATACCACTATTGCTTCATGCCAATGATCTAATAATATCGAGCTTTCATTACAGGATTCTAATTCATTCAAGGCATAATGCTAGGAATATAATATATTAAACGCTTCGTTCCATGAATCTATTACTATAAATGATTCATTATATGAATATAATACATTCATGGAATCATGATACTAACCTAATATCACTATGTCTTCATTCCATAAATCTAAAAAATAAATATAGACACTGTATAAAAGATGTTAAGTGTTTTAAGAAAATAATAATTTCCAGTGTAAGATAATATGTTCATTATGTTAATTGTTCCATTAAAATGATTAAAATGAAGTGATTGTTTCATGATAATGTTAAAAATCACCAAAGGAAGTTAGATTTTAAATATAATCACTAATTACATTATTGGGTAAAATAATATTTAAAAATTTCATTATTTCCCAAAACACTTTTAAACATTTAATAAATAATCCCCATGAAGGAATAAAATAAAATATACAGTATCATAATATTAAAGAGATTAACCATATGAGATTTCTAATGTAAGTATAAAAACCAAATAAATTAGAATTTGGGAATATTAATAAATTTGTCTCAATAGAAGGTAAATCTAGTCAATATCTCTTACCAATATAAAAACATATAAATTGGAAGACGTGAATGTAATGATCATGAAATTAACCATTTAAATACCATGAAAATAAAATAATTCATGACTTATTATATAAAAAATGTAGAAGGTACACAAGACTATTTTTTATGTTTTTAATTGTTTCTTCCCTAAAAGAGAAATGTGAGATATGAATCCCTTGTTATAACAACCATGGTTTTAAGAATTGGTCAACCCCCCCCCCCCAGTTTGATTTTTTTCAATTAGAGACTATGAAAAAAAATTATACGTTGATTGAATATCAATTCTGTTAGTAGTATTTGTCATTAATGGTTATTTTGGGTTTGTTTAGATGCTACGGGAGTGGCTCAGGTGTTTATAAGTGTTTTAGGAGAAATAGAGGCCCGAATGTCAGGTTTTTTGGAAGCAGGTGTGGGTGAAACAATAAGAGAATCATCGTTAGTCATGGAACATGGAAATTTAGATGCATCTACATAATTCTAGAGGGCTATCACATGGTGTGTGAATCGTTTTGAAAACCCTACAGGGTGGTTGTATGAACATGGGTTCTTAAGAAGTGGCTACCACATGGTTTCCTCATGGTATGGAAAACAGTGCGGTTAAACCGTTCAGCCCAGTAAATGTGGAAAATAAATATTTTACCTTCTTTTATATTTCATCCCTTATATTCTTTGATCTTGTTGGAAACACAAAGAATGGGTGAGCCCCACATATCCTCCTTAAATATAATTTGATCCAACTCCTCCATCTGACCATTGTTCTTCAACATTTTAGAAGATTTAGGATTGCCACAGAAAGGTACGCCCAGTGCATACCCCTTCTCCATAGATCATTCATCTTATGGACATATATTTTTTTCTAAGCCAATTTTAGTGTTTTAGATAGAAACATAGACCAACATAGACCTAATTCAAATATATCATTGATATCGGACATGCTTGATTCTATGAGTCTAAGGTAGGTGGTCCATACCGTATGTTGAGTTTTTACTGACATTTGGGGGTGTGTATTTTTAGAACAACAATGTATTTTGGTCGAGTACCATGCTAATTCATATTGAATTAATAGTATGCATTTGGGGATGTCGTTGGTAATTCCCTTACCTTGGTTATGTGAGTGAGTTCAGGTCAGAGGTTATCCCTCCATGGGTTTTTGTCAAGGTGTGTTTTATTCAATTAATTTTTTTTCCAAATTGAATCATGATATTCATTCAATTAAATGGTATTAAAGAACTCCATGTTAAATTATGATTATTTTTATGATATGATATTCAATAATATAATTTTAATTACTTATTTAAAATGTTCTATTTAATTTATTTATATGAAACTTCCTAAATTTATAAGATGAGACCTGAGGGGTTTGGATGGGCTTGGCGAAGATTTGATTTAGTGGTTTTGACCAGAATATTAGTCACCGTGGACATCAGATCGAGGTAGTTTGACATCCCCCTTGGAAAATTACAGTGATACACGGATGTGTTGACCATTGGATTTTAAAGAAATTTTCACAAGGGCACGAATTTCTAGAGATGGTGTCTCTTAGGTTCTGATTAGGTGAATTTTCCTCACTTTTGATGCCATATGTGCCAATTCAGTCGTGTTTACAGAGTTATTCCCCATGATGAGGTTGGTTTTACCATTCATGTGGGTAGAGCCCCTTGATCGTTTTGGCTTATGTATTTGTGGTTTGGGGGTTCTTTCCCTAGAAATCCATGTGATGGTTTGGAGCCTTCAGTTGGTATCCAACAGGATATTGATATGGAGATTAGACTTTCTATGATTGAGTTCTTGGGCCCAAATATTTATTAGAGGACATACATCATTGTTCCTATAGTTTTCGCGCTTTGGGCCGATGCGATTTTTTATGCAAGGGTACATGGGACTGGGATACTATTGTTTGGGTATGCCTTCAGGATGTTAGTACATTGAGACATGATTTTTTTTAAGAATGCATGTCCAAATTATGTTACAAAGGTGGAACATGAAGTTTCACTAGGACCATGTGACTATAGGGGTACCTTGGGCCATGGGCTGTGGAGTCTATTTCTTCAAAGATTCCAGTGTTGTCCGAAGTAGGTGAAACTCCCAAGTGATTGTTGAGCACTATTGTAGGTTGTGTTTAATTATGGAATTGTATTGTTTATATTGCATATAGATGTGTATCAACTTAAACACTTACACTAGGTATGCACAATTTGGAGGTATCCTACTATGATTCATCTCCCACACTACATGGGCCCCTCAACACACGTGAAGACATTATGAGTTTATATATAGGTAAACGATCAACCTAAGGACCTAGATCATAGTACTATTTGGTATGGAGATTGGTATGGACCTTGTGGTCATGCCTAGTTTTTGTTTTTGATCATCTTTCATTATGTTTCAGCTTTGTTATTATATGTAGCTATTATGGTATTCAATGGGCATCACCATGGATATTGTATTGTATGGACTGACATAAAACCCATGCTTTTATTATTATTTTTGAGTGGCTACACGTGATGTGATGTAATATTGTTCTGTTTACATTACAATATAGTCATTTATATATTTCATTTGTTGTTTCTTTAATTGATTTTGATTCCGCATTGGGGATCTAGTTCAAGTCTGTTGAGTCATTAATTACATTGCATGATATCTTAATATTCTCATACCATTATATTATCTATTTACAAAGGGTTAATCCTCCCAACGATACCATGTTACACACTCTCTACTAGATGATAGACTTTGGATTCCATGGATCTATTCCTAAGGCTAGTGGCACGTAGCCCATTTTCACTGTTCGAGTGGCTATTTTTGTAAGGGATGATACAAGTGGTTTCAGAGGTGTTTTCTTTACCTATTTTCCTATTATTAATAACTGGGATTACAGTTTATGGAAGATTATTTGTTGTCAAAACTATATTTTGAACTCATTATTGGGTTCCTGCATCCCCATGTACGAGGGATGGAAACAGATACCATGGGTGGGTTATTTTTCTTTTACTCGAATTATAGTTTATAATTTTTCCTCCTTTGAGGTTCACTTGGTTTGAGATGATTATTGTATGTGATATGTGACTCCTAACCTAGTGTGGTATGGTATTATTAGACCTTGTCCCAATAAGCAAAGGAGTGGTCGATTGTATTTTTATAGGCACATTATTTGGTATTTCAATGTCATATATGCATGTATGAATTGTGAAGGGAAAATAACATTAGATATATGTCAATTTCCGTGTGAATAGGGAGAAATGCATGATATATTTTCATGTACTATGACATGTAATACTTCATATATTAAATTAATATTAAATTTCATGTGTCATGGTAAATGGGAATAGCTCTTATAGAAGGAGGCATGTGTAACACCTGAGATTTTTATGAGAAATAATTTGTTATATACATCATCAAAGGAATCATTCACTACACACAACACTATATTGGCTTGCTTTACACGCAATCACGAACTTCCTCGATAGCTTGCGTTGTACACAATATCGAGTTTCACTAAACAACGATCTGCTATTAAAATATTATTAAAACTAGCCATTATGAATAGTAATACCCACTTTTTTATATTTTATAAATTTTATATTTCAAAATGGACTTCATTTTTGGATTCATAATATCGAAATTAGCTTAGGGTGAATTTTTGTTATTTTTATGAAAACATTCAATTTTTGATAAATAGAGAAAACACTGGGTTACTATTTAAAAATACACCTATTATTTAAATAATTATTTATTTTATATAAATTTATTTTAGGTAAAAATTTATACAAAATACCTATATAAGTTCAAAGTAATTAATTGGGGTTGTTTTATAATAATTTTAGATATATAAAAATTTTATTGGACTTTTCACTGTCTTTTACCCACCAACTAGGAGAATTTGAAAATTTACATAAAACCTAATTTTACCACTTCTGTGAGAGGAATTTTGAAAATATGAGAGACACAGTTAATATCAAGTAGTAATATGTGGTTCAATAAGATAAAAATAATTTTTGATAAATAGTAACTTTTTACTTTTATTTACCACAGTTAAAAGTAAATATGGTAATTATGGGTAAAATTGGTATTATTTTTAATCTAACACATGTCCTAATTCTATTGGATAAATGTAATTCGACCCAAAACAACCTTAGAAATAAAATATTACCATTTAGGTCCACTAGGATTAGATTAGGACATTTATTATTATTTTATTTAAAGAAGAGTTAAAATAGTTAAAATCAATGTTTAATAACTAAAACATTTTTAATATAGGGTTATACATAAGATAAATTCGACTATAAATATTCATTTGAATGATAAAACAATTTTCTACATAATGGTATTTTATTTATAATTTTTATACTTTATATAATTAAATTTATTTATGACACAATGATGATGCAACAATCACCGTATTAATGAAATATTAATATTATTGATATTATAAATACCCAAATAAATGTAATTTTAGAATTTTTATGAATTAAAATAAATTTATATGTTAATATAACATATTAGTATTGATTTAATTAAATTTTTTCTAACTAATTATGTTGCTATTATTTTCAAAAAAATCAATTACCAAATAGTTTCAAAATTGACATAAAATAGTTTTTAGAAGAAATATTATATTATTAATTGTTCTTTTATTCCTAAAAATCTAAGGATTGGAAAAATGACTTATATAAGGTTATATATACTAATAATGAACAACTTTGGGTTCCTTTGTCTTGTTATGGTCTGTTTATTATCCATATAGTGTAAGAAAACTAGAAGACACGGTAAAAGTTAAATTATTTAACATAGAGTTAAATCAAAATGATAAGGTTAAAATAGTAACCTAATTTTTTTTAAATCTATTGGTTGAGAGGATTTCGACCTGTCCCCACCTTAGATTCTAAATAAATAAATTTGGATCTATTAAAAACTGAATATGACTTTATAATAAAATAATATTTTATGTTTTTTCTAAGGTGCCCCTCTCCTCCCTTATAAAAGGGCACCTCCTCCCTCTCCTCATCACACCTCTTTGAGCCATAAATCTCGGCCAACCCCTATAAATTTCTCTTCCCCACTTCCCTAGAAACATCATAGAGGTCCTGGGTTTCTTCAAAGACCACCTCTAATCCCCAAAGAGGAGGTTAATAAGAGGCGCTTCAAAGAAGAGGTAATGTCCTTTACCGATTCTTTCAACTTTATTTCATCTTCTACTTCTTCTTATTTACTTGTTTCATTATGATGTAATAACATCAGTATAACTAATATACTGATATTTTATTATAAGTATGAAACAACCCTACTTCACCTTCTATCCATCCTACGAAAAATGAAATCACCGCGCGTGCGTACTTACGGAATACCGTCTCCACGTGGTGGTGTAATCTGTTTCCCACCACCACCTTACTTGGATGGGTAAAATTGTTTAAAGACTAACTATATTTTATTATTGTTAATTGATATTGATTCTTAAATAGTATACATACACTTCAATAAAATTCCACGATCATGGGAATGATATCATCGCTCGTGCGTACGTACGGCCTACCGTCTCCACGTTGTGATACGACTCGTTCTCCATGATCTTCAATGAATAATGATTATATAAATTAATTTAATGAAAAAATATGATATATATTATACTAATACCATTCTCAAAATGATTTATATATATCCTAAAAATAATAATAAGAATTTATTCGAAAAAACATGCATAAGAACATAAACCAATAAACACACGAATAACAAGTAGCAATGAAATATTACTAATAAGAAGATAAGAATATTACCATATATGATATCATAAAAATGAATATGATTCTATAATAAGTAAATGACATTATTTAAATCCCTATACAATAGTTTCAGACACATCCAAAGCATATCATACCTGAGATAAGGGAAAATCTCACAATCTCATGTTTATCCGAGATTGTTTATACATTGGTATTTACTGGGGTGTATTTTTCATCCACATCCATTTTTTCTCAATATTTAATATTATTTCTATCCTCCTACAATTTCTTAAATACAATATTACTTATTGGTGAGTTTTTAGTGAAAAATATGAAATGAACCTTTTCTCGTTTTTAGAATGAGGTAGTTTTTGACTTGTCCGGCCAAAGTACGAGAAAAATGTTTTATTTAACTTATACGGACTGAATGGACTTTTAGAACATTATTTCCATGAGCCTTACTTTAAAAGTTTTCAAGTTTATTTTTAATCATCTTATTTTAGTTTAAAATTTTATTACATTTTACGTAATGAAAAATGTTTTTGAAGTAGAAAAGATATTTTCCTCAAGAATTGAGTTCAAGTGTTTTATCAAAATTATTTTCCATATAAGATAATACGGGGTTCTATTTCTATCCCTATTTTTACATTGATTTGTTTATGTTATTATGGAATTATTTTTATGATGTCCTTTTATCTTATATGGATTATGTTATGATGGATGATGTCTATGAATCCCATTTTTATTACATGGGTTATGCTTTGATGTATGATTTATGATCTTGTGGCACACATAAAAATGGTATCATTATGATATGGGTGGGACATATATATCACTACAATGAATTGGGTAAATATTTATATCTCATGAGATAGACACGGATGGAACGGAAAGTTAAACCAGTTCAATGATACAGGACTAGAACGAGGAGTGAAATCGGTTCAGAAATGGACTTTGTCTGCTAAGATAGTCTTGACATTGAGTATTGAAAAATAAGGAATGATTTTCTATGATTATGTGTGTATTACAAAAAGTATCATGTTATGATTATTGGGATTACATTTCACTACTATGATTTATCCCATGTTATGAAATTATGATCTCTATTTCAGGTTAAGATTTCCAAAATGTCTTATGAATATGATGTGATTGATATTTGTTTTGTTTACCCTTACTGAGAATTTGAGCTCACCCTTTTGTATGTTTTCTTTTCCCCAGGTCAGGAAGAATGGTATTAAGTAAGATATTCCAAATGGGACTCTAGATATGATAAAATAAAATGGAGATAGTGTAGATGATTTATGAACCAGTTGTTTATGTTTCCCAGTTTCTAATGACACTATAACTATATGGTCCTTTCAAGGTTTTGTTATATGTTGTAATATGTGTGCTTAAATTTTGAAGTAATAAAAATGTATGTAATGTATGGGTCATTATAGTTTGTATCAGAGGAATGGTATCGTCAACCTTTGGAAACTTGGATGTGAAAGCCTTAGTAAGAACCCTAAGGATAAGTATAAGAATAAAACAAAATCTTAGTGTTTTATAACTATCTTTGAATAACATATGATAAGACCTTAAGTGTGAAATTTTATTCGTGATTATGTGGTTTTCCTATTATAATTACTGTTTCTCACACTATTATTCTTGGTTTTAGTCAATGGATGGAACCCGAAGGAACTGTGTTAATGCGGAACGCGATGGGAAATGCAATGATAGTCCCCCTGAGCAACCAAACGTTATGGGAGAAGGAATTAAAAATATTTTAGCCATGATCACACAACTTTCTCAAGCTATGAATCATGCAGGACTTCCAAACTAGAAAAGGAAGGGGCAACATTCTATTGAATCCTTCATGAGGCAGCATCCACCCTCATTCAGTGGGTATACTAATCCATTAGTGGTTGAACAGTGGATCAGTACCATTGAAAAGATATTTTCATTTCATCAATGTTCTGAACATGATAAACTCATCTCTGCAGTATATCATTTAGAAGGTGAAGCTGATCAATGGTGGAATCTTATCACGAATATGAGGGCAAGAGATGAAATTGAGTCCATGGAATGGGACGAGTTCAGGAACTTATTTTTCAATAAGTACTTCCCTCGTATTCATTGATCAAATATGGAGAAGGATTTTCTTGAACTAAAGAAAAAAGATGATGAATTTGTTGGTACCTACGATGCCAATTTTACAAGACCTTCAAGGTACTCTTGTGGGATTTTTATCCAACCTGATATTATGATCGATCGATTCTTTAGTGGCTTAAAACTAGGTCTTTGAAGGGAATTAGCCATAAGGGACTTCTATAGCAATGAGGAAATTTTTCGATGTGCTCTCAAGGTTGAGATGGAGATAGGAGTAACCAATCAGTCATATGTGTTTGATAAGAAAAAGAAAATGAAATTCAAAGGGAAATCTAAAGACCACACGGGAAATAGGATGAGTTTTCCCTCATTCTCATAGTGTGGAAAGAAACATGGAGGTATTTGTCTTAAAGGGACAATTAAATGTTTCAAATGTGGAAAGGAAGTTCGTTGGGCATTTGAATGACCCAATGATGGGAAGAATATGTCTAGTGATGCGAAAAAATAAAAGGCTACACCGAGTGCACCTCCTACACTTCAATGTTACAAGTGCAAGGAAATGAAGAAGTATGCTAATCAATGCCCTAATCCAAGGGTTGTTGATGATGATTGACATCAAAAAACTTTTAAGCCTAAAGACAAAGGAAAGTCACATGATATTTCTATCATTGATGTGGTGTATGATAACGAAGTGGTGAAAGGTACACTTTCCATCCACTCTAAAGTAGAAAATGTTTTATTTGATTCTAGATCCACCCACTCTTTTATTTATGAATAGGTTTCTAAGGGTATCACCATATTACCTCAACAATTAGATGTTGAGTTAGCTGTGACAACCCCTAATGGCACAATAGTCGCATGAAAAGTTTATAATTCTTCTCCGATTGATGTTTTTGGGAAAGGGATTCTTGGAAACCTTGTGATCCTTCCTATAATGGAATTTGATGAGATTCTTTCATGGATTGGATTTCTTTATATGGAGCTCATATCAATTTCCAAAGACGGGAAGTCACATTTCATATTCCAGATCAATCTATGATCGTCTATCGATGCAAGGATGAACATAACCTTCCAGTGGAAATTTCTTCCATCTTATGGGTCTCGATTCTACTAAATTAAGGTTATTTTTCTCAAATGGTTGGTGAGAAACTAAAAATTAAGAATATTCCCATTGTATGGGTGTTTGATGATGTATTTCTAGAGGAATTTCCTGGTCTTCCACCAAATCGTGAAGTTGAGTTTTCAATTGAACTCATACCGGGTGCTATGACCATTTCAAAGACACCTTATAGAGTGGCCCAAAATGAGTTGCAGTAATTGAATAAGAAACTCCAAGAGAAACTTGATAAGGGATTCATATTCCCTATTGTATCACCTTGTGGAGCACCTGTTCTGTTTGTTAAGAAGAAAGATGGATCAATGAGACTCATCATTGATTATCTAGAACTTAACAAGATCACTATCAAGAACAAATATCATATCCCATGTATTGATGACTTATTTAACCAACTATGCGGAGCTCAATACTTTTCAAAGATTGATCTTCATTCATGGTATTATCAATTAAGGGTCAAAAGGGAGGATATACCAAAGACGGCTTTCCGTACAAGGGTTGGCCACTATGAATTTATATTAATGTCGTTTGGTCTTACTAAGGCCCCTACTATCTTCATGGATCTGATGAATAGAGTCTTTAGAGACTATCATGACCAGTTTGTGGTAGTCTTTGTAGATGATATTCTTGTCTATTCAAAGAGAAAGGAAGAACATGAAGATCACTTGAGAATTGTATTGAAGACCCTGACAAAGGTTAAGAATTATGCCAAATTTACCAAGTGTGAGTTTTGGCTTCAAAAAGTTTCATTTTTTGGGACACATATTCTCAAAAGAGGGGATATCTGTAGATCCGAAAAAAAAACAAAGGTTATCAAAAGATGGTCGAGACAAACAACAGTAACTGTGATCCGAAGTATTCTTGGTTTGGCTGGATATTATCGACTTTTGTGATTGATTTTTCATGATTATCAAATCCACTCACTAGGTTGACTCGAAAAGGAGTTATGTTCTCTTGGATAGGGGAGTGTGAAGATAATTTCAAGGAGTTGAAAAGAAGGTTATCAAGTGCACTTGTGCTCACACTTCCTTGTAGTTTAGAAAGGTTTTTAGTCTATTGTGATGCATCAAAGAAGGGATTGGTGTGTGTTCTCATGCAAAATGATATGGTGATAGCTTATGCCTCACCATAGTTGAAAATCCATGAGAAAAATTACCCAACTCATGATTTGGGGTTAGCTGCGGGAATCATTGCATTAAATATTTGGAGGAATTACCTTTATTGTGAAAGGTGTGATATTTATACTGGTCATAAGAGTTTAATGTATATTTTCACCCAAAATGAGCTGAATATGCATCAATGAAGATGGTTGGGGATGATTAAGGATTAAGACTGCTCAATTCATTACCACAGTGGGAAAGCAAACAAGGTGGTAGACACATTAAGTCGACAAGACAATGCAAGCTTATCCATGATGAGGATCATAAAATATCCAATATTTATGGATTTACAAAGGATTGATCTTGGAATTTTAATGGGATGGGGAAAATATTATCTTTCTCAAATGAATTTTCAACCATCTATACATGTGAAGATTAAATAGGCATGGAAAGAAGATGTAGAGTTACAAAAGAAGGTGAGAAATGTTACTGAATTCAATCATGATTGTGATGGGATAATATGGTTTATGAATTGGGTTTGTGTTCCTCCCATCCCAGAATTAAAGAAGGAGCTGCTGGATGGGGCTCATAGTTCATCATTATCTATTCATCCTAGAAGAACGAAGATGTATAGGGACCTGAAAGAGTACTTTTTGTGGGATGTCATGAAAAGAGATGTTGTTGAATATGTCTCTCGATGCTTGGTTTGTCAGCGAGTTAAAGTTGAGAGACAGAAGTCTAAGGGGATGTTACAACCATTACCCATACCCGAATGGAAAAGGGAAAACATAACTATGGACTTTTTCACTGGACTTCCTAAAACATCCAAAAGGAATAATGCTATCTGGGTCATAGTTGATCATCTTACAAAGTCAACACACTTCATAGATATTAGAGAGGATTTCTCTCATGATAATATTCCCAGGATATATGTAAAGGAAGTGGTAAGATTGCATGGAGTACCACATTCCATTATATCTGATTGGGATCTGAGGTTTACCTCAAAGTTTTGGCGATGTATTCAGCATACTATGGATACATAGTTGAATTTCATCACTGTTTATCATCCTCAGACAGACGGTCAGTCTAAGAGGAAAATTCAAACTCTAAAAGATATGTTAAGAGCGTGCACTATATATTTCAAAGGTGTTTGGGATTAACACCTACCTTTGTTGTAATTTTATTCTAATAATAGCTTTCACTCCAATATTTAATGGCTCCTTATGAATCTTTCTATGGAAAGAAATGTAGAACTCCAACTTTTTGGGATGAAGTTGGGGAATGAAAGCTATTAGGACCTGATCTTGTTAATGAGATGGAAGAAAAGGTCAGATCAATTCAATAACACATAAGAGCAACTCAGAGTCAGCAAAAAAGTTATACCGATAACTGAACAAAATACCTAGAGTTTGAAGTGGGTGATAAAGTGTTCTTACAAATATCTCCTTGGAAGAGAGTAATGAGATTTGGAAAGAAGGGAAAGTTGAGCCCTATGTATATCGTTCCTTTCGAAATACTGAATCGTGTTGAGAAGGTAGCTTACCGATGGGCGCTTCCACCGAATCTCTCTCAAGTTCATGATGTGTTCCATGTATCTATCCTGAGAAAGTACATACTTGATCCTTCACATGTACTCAGCTCAGAAGTTGTACCGCTGGAGCAAGATCTCTCTTATGTAGACAGCCGATAGAGATTCTAGATCATAACGAAAAAGTCCTTTGGAACAATATGAATCGCTTGGTGAATGTTTTATAGAGGAACCACCAATTAGAAGAAGCTACATGGGAGCTTGAGGATATGATGAGGAAGAGGTATCCTCATTTGTTTATTACAAAGTGACAAATTATGAGGGAGAAATTCATTTTAAGGGGGGTAGAATGTAACAACCAAGATTTTTATGAGAAATAATTTGTTATATACTTCATCAAAGGAATATTTCACCACACACAACACTATCTTGGCTTTCTTTACACGCAATCACGACCTTCCTCAATAGCTTGCGTTGTACGCAATACCGAGTTTCACTAAACAATGATATGCTATTAAAATATTATTAAAACCTGCCGTTATGAATATTAATACCCGCTTTTTTAAATTTTATAAATTTTATCTTTCAAAATGGTCTTCATTTTTGGATTCGGAATATCGAAATTAGCAAAGGGTGAATTTTTTTTATTTTTCTGAAAACATTCAATTTTTAATGAATAGTGAAAACACTGGGTTACAATTTAAAAACCGACTTTTTATTTAAATAATTATTTATTTTATTTAAATTTATTTTAGGTCAAAAATGATACATAATACCTATATAATTATAAATAAAATCCTTGAAATAATTTTATAATAATTTTAGATACATAAAAAGTTTATTGAACTTTTCAGAGTCTTTTACCCACCTCCTAGGAGAATTTGCAAATTTACATAAAAAATATTTTTACCGCTTCAGTGAGTGGAATTTGCAAAATCCAAGAGAAATGGTTATTATCAAAGAGTAATATGTGGTTCAATAAGATAAAAATAATTTTTTTTGTGAATAGTAACTTTTTACTTTTATTTACCACAGTTAAAAGCAAATAGGGTAATTAAGGGTAAAAATGGTATTATTATTACCCTAACATATTTCCTAATTCTATTGGATAAGTTTAATTCATCAAAAAACAACTGTAGGAATAAAATATTTCCATTAAGGTTCACTTGAATTTGATTAGGACATTTATTATTATTTTATTTAAAGAAGAGTTCAAATAGTTAACATCAATGTTTAATAACTAAAAATTTTTTAATATAGGGTTATACATAAGATAAATTCAACAATAAATATTCATTAGAAAGAACGAAATATTTCCTACATAATTATATTTTAGTTATGATTTTTAGACTTTATATATTAAAATTTATTTATGACACAATGATGATGCATCAATTACCTTATTAATGAAATATTAACATAATTGATATTATAAAAACCAAAATAAATGTAATTTGAGACTTTTTATGAATTACAGTAATTTTATATGTTAATATAACATATTAGTATTGACTTAATTAACGTTTTTCTAACTAATCATGCAGTTATGATTTTCATAAAAATCAATTACCAAATATTGTCAAAATTGACATAAAATAGTTTTTAAAACAAATATTATATTATTAATTATTATTTTATTCTTAAAAATATAAGGTTCAGCCAAATGAATTAGATAAGGTTATATAAATTAATAATGAAAAACATGGGGTTCTTTTGTCTTGTTATAGTAAGTTTATTGACCATATAGTGTAAGAAAAGAAGATGACACGATAAAAGTTAAATTATTTAACTTAGAGTAAAATCTAAATGATAAGGTTAAAATAGTAACCTAAATTTTTCTAAAATATATTGGATGAGATGATTTCGACCTATCCTCACCTTATCGTCGAAATAAATCAATTTGGAGCTATTAAAAACCGAATATGAATTTATAATAAAATAATATTTTATGTTTTTTCTAAGGTGCCCCTCTCCTCCCTTAAAAAAGGGAACCTCCTTCCTCTTCTCTTCACACCACTTTGAGCCATAAAGCTCGGCCAACCCCTTCCAATTTATCTTCTCCACTTCCCTAGAAACATCATAGAGGTCCTGGTATTCTTCAAACACCAACTCTAATGCCCTAAGAGGAGGTTAAGAAGAGGCGCTTCAAAGAAGAGGTAATGTCCGTTACCGATTCTTTAAACTTTATTTCTTCTTCTACTTCTTCTTCATTACATGTTTCATTATGAATTAATAACATCAGTATCACTAATATGATGATATGTTATTATAATTATGAAACAACCCTATTTCTCCTTCTATCCATCCTACGGAAAACAAAATCACCACGCGTGCGTACGTACAGAATACCGTCTCCACACCGTGGTGTAATCTGTTTTCCACCACCACCTTACTTGGACGGGTAAAATGGTGTAAAGAATAACTATATATGATTATTTTAAATTGATATTGATTCTGAAATATAATACATACACTTCAATAAAATTCCACGATCATGGGAACGATATCATCTTTCGTGCATACGTACGGCCTACCGTCTCCACAATGTGATGTGACTCGTTCTACATGATATTCATTGAATAATGATTATATAAATGAATTGAATGAATAAATTTGATATATATTACACTAATACCATTCTTTAAATGATTTATCTATAACATAAAAAGAATAATAATAATTTATTCGACAAAACATGCATAAGAACATAATGAAATGAACACTTGAATAACAAGTAGCAATTAAATATTACTAATAAGAAGATAAGAATATGATCATATAAGATATCATTAAAATTAATATGATTCATTAATAATTCAATGAAATTAATTAAATCATTATACAGGAGTTTAGGACACATACAAAGAATATCAGACCTAATGTAAGGGAAAATCTCACAATCTAATTTTTATCCGAGATTGTTTATACATTTGGATTTACTGGGGTGTATTTATCATCCACATCTATGTTTCCTCAATATGTAATATTATTTCTATCCTCATACAATTTTTTAAATATAATATTACTTGTTGGTGATTTTTTAGTAAAATATATGAAAGAATCGTTTGTCATTTTTAGTACGAGGTACTTTTTGACTTTTCCATCCAAAGTACAAGAAGAATGTTTTATTTAACTTATACGGCCTGAATGGACTTTGAGAACATTATTTCCATGAAGATTCCTTTACAATATGTCATGTTTATTTTTAATCAACTTATTTTAGTTTAAAATTGTATGACATTTTAAGAAAGGAAACATGTTTTTGAAGTAGAAATGATATTTTCCTCAAGAATGGAGTACAAGTGTTTTATCAAAACAATTTTCCATCTAAGATAATATGGGGTTATGTTTCTATCCTTATTTTTACATTTATTTGTGTATTTTATAATAGAATTATTTTTATTATGTCCTTTTATCTTATATGGATTATGTTATGATGACATGATGTTTAAGAATCCCATTTTTTTACATGGGTTATGGTATGATGTATGATTAATGATCTGTAGAACACATAAGAATGGTATCATTATGTGATGGGTGGGACCTATATCTTCCTCCAATGTATTGGGTAAAGATTTATATCTCATGAGATAGACCTGGCTGGAACGGCAAGTTAAACTGGTTCAGTGATACAAGACAGGAACGAGAAGTGAACTCAGTTCAGAAATGGACTTTGTCCACTAAGATAGTCTTGGAAATGAGTCTTTACTAATAAGAAATGATTTTATATGATTATGTGTGTATTCCACAAAGTTTAATGTTATGATTATTGGGATTACATTTCACTACTATGATTTATCCCATGTTATTGAATTATGATCTCATTTGCAGGTTAAGATTTCCCAAATGTTATGTTCTTATGAATATGATGTGATTGATATATATTTTGTTTACCCTTACTGAGCATTTCAGCTCACCCTTTTGTATGTTTTCTTTTCCCCAGGTCTGGAAGAAGGGTATTAAGTAAGATATACCAAAAGGGACTCTATATTTGAAAAAATAAAAGGGAGACCGTGTAGATGATTTATGAACCAGTTGTTTATGTGTCCCAATTTCTAAAGACACTATACCTATACAGTCATTTCATGGTTTTGTTATATGTTTTAATAAGTGTGCTTCAATTTTGAAGTAATAAAAATGTATGTAATGTATGGGTCATTATATCATGTATTATGGATGACGATATTCTAATCACTAGGATTGGGAGACTCAATTGTCAGATTGAGGAAACATTGGTCTTCATGGTGGGTGTGGTAAGGGGATACTGTGATTCATGTCTCTATTAAGCATGGGTAATGAGGCCATGAGGCTGGGATTCCTTGGATCATGGTTGTAGTGGGGAAAAGTGAGCTTAGTGAGGATGCATGAAAATTTTACTGCTTTACCTATCTATGTTGAGTATATTGTGATATATATGGGTTGGCTGACCATTTGATGGTATTTAGTGGTATCATCTTGAATGGATCAGAAGAATATGAAGGTGGGTTATGTTATAGTGCCAATGTAGAATGATTAGGTTTTGACCCAGGAGTTTCATGCAGATCATGACCCACAAGTATAGTCTCAGGGGTAGGATCAAGTACAAAATCCATTATAGGACGAATAGTTTCATGGCTTGATAGAAATAGGGTCATGACCTGATGAATAAAACTAGACGATATTTGTATATCTCTAGTAGGGGATCAATACAGGTTATTAGGGATTAGATCCATCAATGGTGGATCTTACTAGGATGTTCTAGTCACATTACCCACAACTTTTTTTGGTTGGGGGAGGTCCGTAGCTGGGTAAGAACTATATAGATATTATATAAATGATCATTGAGTTACTAGAGATGTCTCCATAGAAGATAGTCATGATAGACACATATATTATTTGAGGGAAAGCTAATCTTTGGTGGGATGTGTAGGATCAGGATCATAGACTAGAGGAATTGGCATGGAAGGACTTTGTAGAAAGGTTCATAGGGCACTTTTTTCCTAAGACAATGAAGGCAGAGAGAGCATAGAAGTTCTTGATCCATCAGCCATGTGACATGCCTCTCAGGGATTACAAAACTACTTTCACTGAGTTTTCATGATCTTGACTAGGTATAAAAATAAATAATTCCATGAGTGTGGGGAACATTGATGATGGCTTATATCACACCATACCGGTGCAATCAAACATCTTTAGGTTGTCCACATTATCAAATTCAGTGAATCGGGTTCTCATAGTTGAGGGTAACCTGAAAGATAAGTCTTAATTGGGTCAGGTGTTGGCTTCATTAGATGGTTCATATGCTATGAAACTAGTTCACAATGAGTTCCAACCAAGAAATCAGTCAAAAACCCACACTAGGTCACCTCTTGGTAGCCTGGTAGTGGTTTTATTTCAGTGTTGGAAACTAGGGAATTTTCGTACTCAGTGTGAGAAAACTCTAAATGAGTGTCTGACATGAGGGTATGCCGGCTATTTCGAGAGGTTCTAAAGGAAACCTTCAATTAAAATAAGATGATAAGGACCTTATCATGATAATGTTTTAGATATATGTTCCATATTACTACCATGTAATGTTAGCTAAGGATTATCGGCATGCAGAGGATGTGGAAGAGATAGTGGAACCCAACCAAGGGGTCAGTGGCCGGTGGAAAGTGTAGCACCATCAAGAGGACATGCATTAAGTGTCCAAGTGTCATTCCATGTTCACTACACATAGAATCCAATGGAATATTAGGCTAGATAGCTGATGATGGTTAGAGGTACACCACGAGAATCGCCGTATTTTATTTTTAATTTTCATTGGAATGGACAATTTAGGCATCTCTATTTTGAGTGAATGAGGGGGTCATGTGGTATATGGACTAGCCAGATGATGTTAAATGGTTTGGAAGCATTATGGTTGTTATATATATATATATACACGAGGTCCTTAGCATCAAGATAATTATTGGATGCATGCTTTGAGGTGCAGAGGCATCAGGTAATCTGAGGGATCAAGATCACTTAAGGTGCCTTGAGCATAAGGGCATCAAGGATGTGGTTTTTTTATTGAGGTTCGATCTACAATGATTGATTTTAGAATCCATGGGATGCATGAGTTCATTTTTATAGGGGTGTGGTGGGAACATGGTGGGATTCAATGCATTGTGGGTTATGATCTAGTGTCAAGAGGGAAACCGGACCACCTGATGAGTTACGAGAGTGACCAGACATTATAAGGTGACAATGGGTCTAGAAACTGTTTTATATTATTTTTTATATTATTATTCATTTTTTGTTACCAATTAAGTAAATTACTAAGAGAGGGATCCACAAGTTGAATTTGGCCTAAATAATTTAGAATAGTTTAGTCCAGGTTCTTTTTACCTGTATTTTTTGTATTCTATCCAATATACTTTTTTAAAATTGATAGCTTAGGGACATTATACATTAAGGTGTGTGATTATAAAGACCCTTGTTTTCATAATTTATTTAAATCACCACCCGATTTGAATTGTTTTTCAATTAGTATTTTTCCTACTTTTTGATTCATTGACCAGAACACTATTTTGAGAGGATAGTTGGCCAAAATTGTGTTTTTGGGTTTTTTGAAGGCTAGGAGTGTAACTTGGGTGTTTGGAAGGGTATTGGGATTGTAGGAGGATTGAATTCTTGGTTCATGGTAAGAATTTTTTGGGGACCAATTTAGGGAAATCATGTGATTTATGGAAAACTATCGTTCGATTCTTGGTGCATGGCCATGGAGATGTATCTGCAGAATTATGGAGGGTTACAACATGGCTTCCACACAGTATGGTAAATGATGTGGGGTGGTCATGTGAGAATGGGTTTTAGGTAGGGGCTTTTTCACATTTATTTATCTTCTTGGAAAATTGTGTGGTTAAACCATGTGTCCTAATATATGAGTCAAATTACCTTTTCCCCTTTTTACTATTTCATCTCGTCCTAAATTTATTCTTTTTGGTCACACATAGTAGGGGAATGAGCCTCCCATCTCCTCCTTCCACCAGATTTGATGCAACTCCTTTTTATTTCCTTCATTCTTCTATTATTCAGAAGCTATAGGATTTCCTAGGTAAGGCTAACCACATCGGTACTTCTTTTTCATTGATATTTCTTCTTAAGGACCATTGTTTCCATCCAAGCCATTTTCAGGTTTTTTGACAGATACTCATATCTATGTCGACCCTCTTCAAAATGAAATTTGATATCAGATTTTCCTACATCTATGAGTATAAGGTTGGTAGTTTATAACTTTTATTCAGTTATCACAATCTTGTAGGGGTTGTTGATTTTTATCTCAATAGTTGTTTTGGGTGAGACCCATGCTGCTTCATATTGAATTGAAGGTATGCCTTCTCCGATTCCATTTAAAATTACCTTACCTGGATTATCCAAGTGAGGTATAGTATTAGGTCTTCATTCCATAGGTTTTTTTTCAGGGGTGATTAATTCAATTTAATAATTTTTTTTAAATTAAATCAAGCTAGTTATTCAATTCTGCTAAATTCAAAACCTCCAAGATAAATTATGATGATTTTTGCGATATTAAATTAAATATTCTTAATTGAATTTCTTGTTAATAATGAACATTTTAAATTGTATATATGTAATTTCATTTATTGAATGAGATAGGACCAAAGGGGTTGGTATGGGCCTGACACAGATTTCCTTGAGTGGTTTTGACCACAGGATTGGGCATCATGGACGTCATATTGAAGTAGTGTGACATATAGGTTAGGAAAGGCCTGGGATACATGGATTTAATGTCTATCATATTTTATGTTCATGGTCACATAGGCACTAGCTGCAAGAGATAGTGTTTCATAGGTTCTTATTTTGTGAATGTCGCTCACCTATGATGGCCTAAGGGTCAATTGAGTCCATTGAACATATGTAGACTCCATAATGAGGTTGTTTAAACCGCTCATGTGATTAGATGATACCAATAGTTGCAGCATGGTTATTTTTGGTTTTGTGTGCTAATAGTAGAATGCCACATGCAGAGTCAGGAGAAGTTAGTTATTATTCATAAGGCTATTGGTTTGGGAGATATGGATTGATGTGACTGAGGTTGTGGGACCTAATCATTATTTGAGTACATACGATTTTTTTCTCCGGTTGTCAGACCATGAGAAGACATGAGATTTTGAGTAGGGATTTGTGGGATTGGGATATGATTATTTGGGCATGCCTTTGAGATTATGGTATATTGATACACGATATTTTAGGAAGGAAGTGGTGCTAGGTTATGTGATTTAGGATGAACAAATGTTTCACTAAGACCTTGTGAATAAAATAGTACCTTGGGATATGTGACAAGGACTCTCTTGCTTCTAAGATTCCAATATAGGTCGATGCAGGTGACACTCCCTGGTGTCTAGTGAGAATGAGTAGAGGTTTTGTTACATTATTTCATTGTACATTTTCCATTACCTCGATATTCATATATGCTTAAAAACTTATATTATGCATAAACAATTGGCTGGTATCCTACTGATATTCGTCCCACACCCTACACTGGCCCTTTAGAATGTGTGTAGACATATGGAATTTACATATAAGTAAAGGATCTGATTCAGGAGGTGGATCACAGATCTATATGGCATGAATATTGGCATGGACTATGAGCTTTTGGCTAGTTGGTGTATTTTTGTTTTCTTTTATTTTCTTTAAGTTTATTATATACAGCTACTGTGGTTTTCCATGCTAATCACCTTGGATATTGTGTTATAAAACTTGACATGGAACACATTATTTTCTTGTTTTGTTTTGAATAGCTACAACTTATTTGTTGAGATTCTGTTCTATTTACATTCCACTGTAATTGTTTCTATATTACTTCTTCTATTTATTCATATTGAATATGCATCTTCTTTACGTGTCTGGATCGAGTCAGCTGAATCATTTATTCAACTACATGTTATATTATTATGGTCAGACCAATATATTATATATTCCAAGATTTTATTTCCTCCCCACTATACATTTTTACACCATATTTTCTATTCAATACCCATTGGCATTCAGGGTGGTGTGCCTATGACCAATGGTACCCGACCTATTACACTGTTTGTGTGGTTGTTTGAGTTGGGGATGCTACACTTACCAAAAACATCCTTTTTATTGTATAGAATTTCTCCACATGTATAATGGTTTATTTTTTTTCTAAATTGTACCATAAAAATACTCATGTTTATAATAGCATATATTATATTCTTATAATATTTTACAACCCTATTTACCACCCTTACATTATTTTATCTATTTTAGTAGTAAATTTCCTAGTTTTCTCAAGTATGTTTTGAATTTTAGTTGTTTTTATTGTTCATTATATCATTATTTAAACATTACCAAAATTTAAACTATAACTTAATTACCATTTATACTTAGAGAATACGTATTTATAACAGTCCCTAATATTTTGATATAATAAATGATGTGACTATTCATGGATACCATATGTTATAGGTATGCATGAATGCTAAAATCAATTCATTATAGTAAATAAATAATTAAAATTAAAGGCCAAATATGTATTTTATAATTCTAGTATCATATCTATGTTATAAATTTTAAATATTTTTATTAAAACCATCCTTTATACATTCCATGTTTAGTGTGAATGAGTCACAACGCTTTGAGGGGGTTGTATTCCACACTTCCAAAAATGATGTTTTTATATTTACTCAAAATGGAATATATAGAGGAGTGTGTTATGAAATAATTTAACAAGAATAAATACATTTTAAATATCATATATAACTTATATAAATATATTTTCCATCAGAAATTCCTATATGAGTTGAGGTGATAGAAAAATGAACAATTGTCATTTTGTGAGGTGATAGTTCTATGTGAACATAATCAATATGTTTGTTATCCATTAGATGAAATTGTGTGTAATTTTAGGTAGATCCCTTCACATAATAATATAAAAGTATATTGAGGATACTAATTTTTTTATAATGTTGATGAATAAGGATATTATAGGGGGTGGATAATGGAAATGAAACTACAGACATTGAGAGAAGATGTTACCTCTTAATTGGGTAACTTTATTTAGTTTGTAACAAAAGGCTTACTCATATGTAATTCTTCACATATAGAGGACCCTACAAAGAGGTCGTGGATTAGGGGGAGGTATTTGGGCAGATTTTTTCATGCCAATTTGGTTTGGTGGTTGTGAGTAATGGGTAGAGTTATTTAATTTTTATAGTGGAGGGGGAGTTTCAATCTTGTAAATATGAGAAGGTATTCATTAATATGAAGTCTACCATACCTAAATTGACCCCAAAATGAGAAAGTAATGGATTAAATTGGAATGATGTTTGATTAAAACATTCACCACAAATAAATATGTTCATTTTAAAGAAAATATACTTACCTTTTAAGTTTCCCCCATTTTATCATTTTGGTTTTTATGAAAGAATATTATTTTATAACCTATTTAATTTAAAAATTATGAATAAAAAAATATAAGGATACTAGAAAATATATATAAAATGAATTATTGTTAATGTTATAATTTTTTAAATAAACCCACCATCTAATTTTTAATATATTTTTATAACAACAGCATGTGATGTTAAAAAACACATCTTAAACCCAAACTGTGTTAACAAAATTTTTATAATATATGGTTCAATATTTTAATTATAAATGATTTATTGGCCGATTAATATATCATATTTAATAATTATATACAATTAAAAATAAATTTGAAGAATATTCTATTTTTATTTCTTTCAAAACATTTAATAAAATATCAATTGTTTTAAAATAACAAAATGTAAATTTTGTCATTATTTAATTAATTTTATTTTTAAAATATCAGAACCATATTATAATTCAAATCTATAAATATTATAGATATTTAACCAGATATATAAATTTAAAAATAAATAAAAACAATAAATCAATTAATTCCTTTCAATTTTAATATTTATTGTATAGTTATTTTTGTAGGTTTTTAACTAAATAATTACAAAATTGGCGTTTCATAAGAATTTTAACTAACATAATAATTGCATAAATTTATTGATAATGTATTATCATAACCGTAATAATTTTATATTTAAAAATGATACGTATAACCTAAAATAATATTTTACATATCTCAATGTTTTATAAATTTTAATGGTGAAGAAAGTTCCCTTTTTTATATTATTCATTAAACAACCTTCTATATAGTGAAATTTCATTTAATAATATCCTATAAACCCGTAAAATTCTATCCAATTAAGGATATGGTTGAATTATTGGAATCCAATTTCTTTTGGACAAGTGTCCACGTAAATTTTGTCCTTAATATTTTTGTTAGTCCATTATAATGTTTAATCTTAACATAACCAACATAATAAATTTTAATGACATTCATAGACTTATTCATCAAACATTAATTTTATCTTATTAGAAGAAAAATATTGATCTCCTTACATCCTTTTTTTCAATTTTTTTAAAATTCAAATCATATAAGGGGGATCATAAAGATTGAGGTTAATCCCTCTCATTTGGTGGGAAAATCGGTTTTTATCATAGAAATGATAAAATGATTTATAATTTTATATGTATATATTTAAAATAGAAATGAATAAAATGTGATAAATTGGATTAATATATGAATAATTTAAATATCTTTTTCACTGAATAAAATTTAAAATAAAATTTAACATTAATAAATAAATAAACTAAAAGGGAATTTTTAACTAAAATGCAGTATTTTTCACTATTCATAAAAAATGAAACTTATAATAAAATTAAAAACAATAAACCATAATATTATTTTGACATTACTAATTAAATAATTAATATTATTTCAATAAAAAAATTCAAAAAATCTAATATTTATAACCATTAAAATATTTAGTTTTAAAATATGTGTGCATTTAAATCGTTGTAAAACCTAGTCTTCTGTGTAATGCAATCTAACTCGGTATGGTGTGTAGTGTAATATAAAAACAATTATTATATAAATAGATATAAAATAATATTTAATCTAACATGATAAAAATTTAATTTTTTTGGGTGTTATATTCACCCAACCCTAATTAAATTGCATCCTAGTAATTTAATCTTTATCTTAGTACTCAAGGAATATATATATTTGAAAATACTCTTATTGAAATACCCACCTAGTGAATAGGTTTAATTGATAAATTTATAAATAAGATATAATGGATGGCATGATGTTCACATAAATGTGTTCCCAATTTGTATATCAGATGTGGGAAATGAAATCATTTAAGAGAGGTAAAATCAAACAATAAAGTTTTGATAGAAAGCACTATACTACATGGTTAGGATAATGTTAACAACAAAAATACAAAAATATATGATGATATAATGGTACATTTGTTTAATAAGAAAAGAAGTTATTATGACAATATTTTTTGATTAAATATCATTTTTCCTAGAGTTTATGAAATCATTCACTCAGTTAGAATATATGTAAATAAACTTACTAGGTATATTTCTAAAATCTCTTCCTTTGTTCATTCCATGAAATATTTGTACCTCATATCTTATTATATATTTCATAATATGGTGAAGTAATACATTTAAATCAAAAAAATGCATCTAAAGTCCATCTTAAATCATTTCATATGTTGTTAACCATTAAAAATCAGGATACAACACATTATAATCATTTTCATTGTGTTTAGTAGTATCCAATTTACATTATACCTATCAATCATATGTTTATCTAAATAATCCTTATATAAACACCATGAACATTTCCGGGATTATCATTCAATTAATGTTGTGTTTTCTGAAATGATTATCATGCTATCAAATAAATTTTCATGATACCATTCATCATTTGATCTAAAATATTTAATGAAAAATTACATCAATATAGTCCTTATATATTTCATAAATCATATTTTGAGAACATCATAAACAAAATATTATTACAACATATTTCATAGATCAAAATAGATAAATATATTTTTTATTCCACTTTTGTTGTGTTAATAACATATTCATGACCTTGTTCCCTTATCTTTTTCTGGGGTATATTCTCATAGAGCTTGGGGCATTAATTTTCATAGTTTCCAATATCTTTATAGTAAAAGCATTGAGAATTTTAATTTTTTTCATTCCCTTGAAATCCTAAGCATGGTGGCCTGTTTTTCTAGACATGAATCAAACTAATTTATCTTTTAATTATGTTCCATAGTGGTTTTTTCCATAAGTATCATGCATTGGAAAATCCTTATTTCCTTTTTTCCTTTACCACAAAATTGTTATGAAGTCCTCTTCTTATATTTCATCCCTATGAATCCATATGAAATGTATAATTATTTCACTATCTTGATAGAATATAAAAATATTTAATCTTATGAATAAATGGTTTGATACAAGTGTTCCCTTCATAAAAATGGATTTATTCGTTCAAATAAATGATCAATCATACATTTTTAGTTCCATATGAAATAAATATCATAAATTGATAACCATTTAAAGGTGTCTTCATAATCATTAATTCATTCATCCTTATTTTGATTCCATATATATAAATTTCTTTTCATATCAATATGTTGATCATGAGGGAAGTATTTGTTGAATAATATATATTTAATATGTGTCCATTTTATGAGTTCTATAGCTTCTTCATCCATTCTATTTTGGATCAATGATTACCATAGATTGGACTTATCACTGAGATAGTACACTTCAAGAGTAATGTTTTCCTTTCTATCACATTGCAGTGTCACAATTGTATTATCCAAAGACTTAATCCATTGATCAGATATAATTGGGCTAGTAGTCCCACTAATGTATGGGGGTATATGTCGTATAAACTTATCCATCATATGAAAACCCCTATGTGAAGTAGGATTCTCCATCCGGGAAAGGTTATGTGTCATAATAGGACTATGTTTCCCTATTATTTCCATAATAGTCATATTTACAATACCATGTATACTGGATTCCTTAGTAATAAAATCTATACATTTTTTTATGATTACTCATACTTTTTTTCATTCCATGTCCAATTTCTAAACAACAGCATAAATGAGTTTACATCATAAACATGTAATGTATAATTCCAAATATGGTATATCACATAAAAAAAATTGTTTATTTTTAATCAAATTATCATAAACATTAGTCACATTTGGGAAAATTAACATTCAAATCCTTCGTAATGGTAGGTAATGAAAATGTGAAATGTCTATGTGTTTCCCCCAGGAGTGTCAAACCAGGTGCTCTATAAATCCCATTGTCAAGTACTAGGTTACACAGAATCCAGACATTCACACCATGTTAAGGTTGTTACACCTACATACATCAATTCTAGAACCACATCCACTTGTCGTATCCTAACATGGATTTATTTCTAGTAATACCAACATAATTTGTACTGTAGTAAAATAATATGATTTTTTTATACACATATTCTCATTGACTATATTATCTTTGTGTTCTTTAATCTGTTTTTTTTATATCTATATTCTATTATTTCATCTAAAATTCCTTTGATAATGATAATAATTCTGCTACCCTAGAAGCTCGTAGTCGGTGCATTAGTTTATTAATTTGGAATGATTACAATGATTCATATCGTGAAGTACCAATCAGTTTAGAAATCCTATAAATCCATATGACATACATGATACCCATAATTAATTAGGAAATACAAAAAAACATGATTCATAAAAAAATGAAATAAACTGCATCAGTGAATGATTATTCAAATATTCCATCTTTATAACCAAGTGAAACGAAACCTAATAAGGTTGAGATCAAATGATCATTAAGGGTATGTAAATAGGAATAAATAATGAATAAATAGTAATAACTTAACATAGAAATGTAAATAACTAATAAAACATGCCATTCAAATAAATAGATAATGAAGATTCAATACAGAATGGTAACAAATTGAAACACATGATAATTAATTATAGAACTAAAAATTAAATTTATCCAAATATATATCGACATTAAAACACATTGATAAATAATAAATGTAATTTTGATGATGGAAATGTATAATTATTTATCTCTACAACATAGTATTGAGGGTTTATTCTATGGATCAAATACATTTATGGTTTCATTCCTTATTATTATAAGAGTATTATACTTTTAGGACCTCATTATACGAATCTAATACTCTCAAGGCTTCATTCCATGAATCTAACACAATCAACACAGACACATTAATAAAAATTGTAAACAATTTAGTCAAATAATAAAATACATTGTATGATAATATGGATATTAAGGTTAATTTTCAATTAAAAAAATGATTACTATGATTTTATTATTTCAAGATAATGTTAAAAATAACAAAATGAAGATATATTGCAATGATAATCATTATGAAAATTCTTGAGGAAAATAATCTTTGAACATTCCAAAGTGTCCCATACCACTGTAAAACATTTAAATAATAATCCAAATTAAGGAATAAAATAAAATATATAGTGTCACAAGATTAATTATATTAATGATATAATATGTCAAATGTCATTGTAAACACCATATGAAATTTAATTTGTGAATGACAATAAATAAGTCTGAATGGAATGTAAATTGAGACAAAATCCATTACCACAGTGGTAATAAATGAATTAAGAGACCTCTATGTAGTGATTAATTAATTAAACATTTAAATACCTTGAAAATAAAATAATTATTGATTAGTTGTCTCAAAATGGGATGTAGTAACACTACACTAATGAACTAATTGGTCTTAATGACATATTCCTCCCAAAAAGAAAAGTGATACAAGAATACATTTCTTAAACCATCATTTATATTTTGTAGTCTATATGCTCCTTTATAGTGGTATAAAATATTTTAACAAATTATACTAGAATTATAATAAGTTTTATCATAACACATATTGACTTATTATAATATTTTATCACCTATTTGTTACACAGATTCCTTATTTTAACTATTTTGTGTGTTAATTTCCAAGTCATCTAAAGTATGTTTTGACTTATTAGATGTTATTAATATTAAATTTCTCATGATTTAATCATCTATATAATATAAAACATGACTTAATTATCTTATATATGTAGTAAATATGTATTTATAACAGTCTATTGGACATTGATATTACAAATGATGTGCATCGTTCATGGAAACAATAAGTCATACGTATGCATTAACGCAACATTCACTTCATTGATGTATTTAAAATAATTAAATTTAAATGATAAATATTTATATATTAATTCAACTATCATAAATTTTTTATATATGATACATATTTTTATTAAAACCATCCTTTATACATTCCATATATAGCATAACCGAGTCATATCAGTTTAAATAGGTGGTACTCCACGCTTCTACAGACAATGTTATTTTATTTACACAAAATTGTATATATTGAGGTTTGTGTTATAAACTAATTATATAATAATAATTAAATCATATATTTAATATTTATCATATATAACTCTAGTTTCCACTATAATGGACAACATGAGATGTGGTAAATGAAAAATGAACAATCAATTTTTCTGAGGTGGTAGTTCACTATATATGTAAATAGTATGATTGTTACCCATTGGATAGAAGTGTGGGTATATTTAGGTATAACCCATCACATAAAACATCCAAGTATATTGATTATACTTGTAATTTATTATAATAATTGAATAATAATATATTATGGGGTATATAATGGAAATTAAACTAAAACATGGGAGAAGATGTTACCTATTTATTGGGTAACTTCTTTTGTATTGTACCAAAAGGCATCATTGGATTGATTTATTCCAAATACAAGGCATCTAAGATGAGTGTAGGGATTTTAGGGAACTATTTGGGTAGTTAATGGAATATAAGTATTTTCTATTTGGGTGTGAGTACGAGGTAGATTTCATTCCTTTTTATAGTGGAGGGGGAGTGACACTCTTGTAAATACCAAATGGTATTAATTAATATGTGGTATATCATACCTAAAGAGCATCCAAAATGGGAAAATATTTTATTAAATGCTAATAATGTTCTATTAAAACTACTAAATTTCCAAAATGTGCTCATTTTACAAATTTGGATACATACATTCTAAAAGTCCCAAATTTTAACATTAATTTTTTATTAAAGCATCATGTTTTCTAACCTATGTAATTAAACGATTATGATGAACTAAAGAGATATATTTGGAATTGTAGATATAGATAATTATTAATATGATATAGAATTTATAAAATATATGTCCCATGTGATTTGGAAATTAATCTTAAAATAATCGCAAGTGGCATGCTAAAACACTACTCGAACGCAGACCGTGTTAAAAACATTTTAACAATATATGGGTCAATATGTTAATTATAAGATATAAATTGGACCATTAATAGAAAATATTAAATATTTATTAATTCATACAAATCAGTTGGTAGAATATTTGATATTTATTTATATAAAATAATTCAATTAAATTTCATTTATTATAAATCAACAATAATTTAAATTTTGACATTATTTATTTAATGTAAATTTTAAAATACAAAAAAATATAAAATAATTAAAATATATTATGTATAAATTTTTTAACCTTTTATATTATTGTAAAAAATTAATAATAACAATAATTCAATAAAATCACTTCACTTTTAATATTGATAGTTTCATTTATTTTAGTTGGTTATTAACTAAATAATCAATACATTGGTGTTTCATAAGTTTTTTATGTAACTAAACCACGTCTAAAAATTATTGATAAATTATTATGAAAAAATAACATATTTCTATTTAAAAAGGATATTTATATCCAAAAATATAAGGTTTTTTACATATCTCAATGTTTTATAATTGTTAAATGTAAAGATAGTTCCATTTTTGTCCTTTTCATTACATAACCATTTTTTATTGAGAAATTGAATTTAAAAATATCCTAATATCCAATAAAATTCTAAAAAAGTGGTTATATGGTCAAATTATAGGAATAAAATTGTTTTTTCACAGGTTTCTTTGTCATTTTTGTCCTGGTCATTTAGGTTTAGTCTCTTGTTAAGCTTAATTGTACCTTAAGCACTGTAATAAATTTAAATCACATTCTCTAATAATTTTTGTCAGTAATTGTTTTTTTCTTATTATAAAAAAATATTGTACTTGTTAAAACCTAATATATTAATTTTCATTATTAAAATCAGTAATGTGGAAAATTATGAAAATAGCTAATCTTGCACACATTGCGAGAATACAGGTATTTAATATTGAAATGTTAAATACATTTTTATAACTAATTTAAATATAAAAATGAATAAAATAACCTTATTTGTATTAATATATTATTTATTCAACTATTTTATCTTTAAATCTAATTTAAATTATAATTTAACATTAACAATTATTTAAAAGACATGATTGTTTTTAACTAAAATACAGTATTTTTAACTTTTCATCATAAAAATGAACATTCTATCTATGATAAAAAAATGAAATCTAATTTAATTATGAAAATAAAAATTAAAAAATGAATTTTATTATAAAAATAATTATTTATTAAATTATCAAAATTTAGTTTAATAATAGTTCATCAATTAAAAGGCTCTAAAACCCAGTCTTCTGTGTAACGTTAGCTTACTTGGTTTGGTGTGTAGTGTAGTCATGACATGGTGATGATTATAATTTGATACAACATAATATTTATTATAAAATGATATTATATTAATTTATTTGGGTTTTACAATTATGTTATGATAGATGGATTATCCTAATCACATGGTTTCTCACTCCATCTCCCATTCTTATGTGTTGTTCATTTTGGAAATCATAACATTCTCCCTTTAATGCATGATTCCTTATTGATATAATTTTTAATAAAAATAAAATGGGTAAAAATGAATAAAAATAATTCATTTAATAATATTTCTATAATAAATAATAAATGAAATATTTAACATTAACATATCCTACAATATGGTCAATAACATTATCATGCAATTTTTTTAGTTGAACTTATATCAATCATATTTCCTCATATATCATTATTGATTCAAACTATGATACATTATGATGAGTCATCACATACTTGAAAACCAAATTAATTGAAATAACTTCATAATAAATCCTTCATAGTTTTTTTATAAATATTGAATGATTAACAATAGCATGTCCCAATAGAGTATTTATACGTGTTTTCAATTAGGCATCTTTAACATCCACCATGTGATGATCAGGTTAATACCCAATATACCCTTCTATAAGATATTACCCATAATAAAATCTATTAAAAATTATGCATCAAAATTATAAAATCATGACTTGGATATAATATCTAGGAATTCCACATAATCTATATTATACAAAAACATTAAGATTTTATCCTATATAAAGATTTAATCCATGTGTATTAACCAAAGATAACTAATATCAATCCCTAATTTAATTATTATTAACTTATTTAAGAAAATGGTTTATTTATATATTGGTAATTGTGATCAATAAAATAGTCTCTACCATTATATTATTCTAAAATAGTATATCATCATCTTATGCTATTTAAACCCTATACTGCTACAAACTTCAGTGGCCCACATATGTTATTATATAAGTAGAAGACATAAATATAATATTGTACAATATATAAAACAATTATGATTTATTTTTATATATTTATAAAATTATTAAATAAACATAACTAGATAACACTATTCATTTTTCAAATAATATTATTTATTAAATCAACATAATGAACCTTGAAATCTATAACTAGTATTTAGTGCCTCCCAAAAATACTAATCGAATTCTAATCGATTATAAATACATTAAATTTTACATCCTTTCGTTACCTAGGAATGACGAAAAATAAAAATGGGTGATCTAAAATTTTTATCAAAGATATGTGTAAGAATTTATAATCAATGTCCCAAATCCGGATATGATAAATATATATGTACGAGAATATATGTGATTAAAAAGAGTATAAAATATATATTTCATACACAATAATTATGTTAATAATAAGATTTTAATCATGAAATATTGAATTGATATGCGAAGATAATTTAATAATTAGACTCTATAAACCTTATATAAAAAACATGATAAATAAATTCCATGTCTTACAATAAACAACATCCTCAAATAGTGAATAAATTCCCATAGTGTATTGGGTTCACTCCCCATTTTCATAAACATATTTTAATATATATCATGGTTTATTAAGTTCTCGCCCTAATAACTTACATAAAATCTCATGATATTTAATAATTTTTCCAATTCCTTGGACAGATATATAATTTCGGTACCTTGCATCATGTGACATAGTGTGCTTTGGATAATGAAATGTGCACCATTCATGGAAGATAATGAGATGAAAACATTATTTAATTAATTATAAGAGATATATAATTTCAAGTTACCCAATCATGTAATGAAAATAATAATATTAAGATTAATGTTTTTCAATATGAGGATATGTCACTTTATTTAATGTATAGTAATGGAAACCCCATGAGAAGAATTTGATTTAAAAATTTTGTCTTCAATCATATGTAACGTATGTATAAATGTGAATCCCAAGAGAATAAGGCATTACATAATTTCGGATTATCATATTTTAATAATGAAACATAGGTCCAGAAAATTTATTTCCAATGTATGAAAATTAATAAGAAGTATAGAGGACATTGTAGAATGAATTTGAATCGAAAAATTGAAGATTATTGAATGTGAAAATGATATTTTATGGAATGAAATTTATTAAAATTTTCCTTTTTAAAAAAATTTATTATTATATTTCCATAATATAATTCTGTTTTTTAAAATTTATTTCTTTTTAAACACATTTTATGTAGTTGAAACACTTCATGTACTAAGAAGTAAATAAATTCCTATTTTATATTGTAAAAACACCATCATTGAAATCCAACATCAAAAAATTTATAATAATTTTTTTAAATTGGAGATGGTAAATATTAACGTAGTATGAGATAATTGAAACATATGATTCTAATTAAAAAATATACCTTATATAGGAAATAAAATTATGGATAATTACGAGAAACCATCATTAAAGCCACTAGGAATTGGTTTTAACAATAAAATACATTTTGAGAAACAATTATATAAATAACAATAGTTGAATAAAAAATAACAAACCCAATGTATATAAACTATAGCTTCATTATAAAATAAATTAAATTCATCATGAAAAATATTTCTAAAAATAATCATTGGGACTTAATAAAGCTCTTGAGTTTGGAAAATACCTTATATGTAAAGACCTGTAAAATTCAAGGGAAATTTTTTCTTAATTTTCTTTGGTATTTTACAAGAACGCAGGTTCTGACAGCACCTGATTCCGAGGCCCGGTGTGCCCGGAATCAATTTCCGAAGTTTAGCTCGGGTACGTTCAGTGAACGAACGAGCGGGTTTTCCTAACTTTTGAACTAGTTCTTGGAATCGAAATCTGAGGGCACCAATGAAACCGCAGTGCGGGTAATTGCTTAAGAACACCTTTTTTGGAGTTGTGTTTGCTCGGGTGTGGATATTAAAAATAGTGAGTTAAGTAATGAATAAAATAAAATTTGTGCAACCAATTTTATTTTTATTTAAGGTAGTTTAAATCATTGCATGGAGGTTAGGGTGGGACCCACTAGTTTCTAACTACCCTATGTAGGAAATTAGTGAAGTGGGGCCCACATGATCCCCACCCCCTTCAAATTCCTTTTTACCTCCCACGTGCATTTAATTCTGTAACTCACCCACACCCCAATTAATTTGTAAGTCAACTCTCTTTTTAATTAACTGTTTATGTTATTCAATATAATTAATTTGAGAAATCAATTTTGAATTTCTAATTGATTAGTTTCTTGTGTGAGTTAATTAAATAAGACAGGTCTTATTTAATTAAGGGTGTTTTGGGTTGTGTGAGGAGGATTGGAGAGGTTTTTCTCAAGTCGTGAACTTCATCTTCCTCCTTGAAGAACGTGAAAAACGAACCGTCGCCGATGAAGAACGTCGACCTTCAACAAAGGACGATGAAGAACGCCGAATCCTTAGAGATCGATGAGGCGACACCGTGTACCATGACACCGACGATTTTCTTCTCTGTGACACTGAAGATGCTTACGGAGCCTTCTTCCGCGACGTTCTTTTTCCGCGATGAACCTTCGTTCAACAGCACCTTGAGGTAGGGGTTAACTTGATGTTCGTGGATTTTTCTTTGCCATTATTCGTCTTTATTTTATGGCCATCTATTATCAGATTAACCGGAGGAGGACGGACCGCACGAACACGGCTGACCCCCTCCTCCTTTGATGTTGTGTTTGTCGCGGCACGATTAAAGGTAGCGCGGTCCAACGACACCGCGCGGAAACAAGGAAGAACAGGCGAAGAAGCGTGGCGCCGTCGCGTCGGGCCATTGAGGCCGAACAAAGCCGCGATGTTGTCACGCCACGCTGGAGAACCTCAAAGAGGTCGTGGAAAGAGCGAGGCCGCGGCAGAGGGGTGCGGATCCATCGCGCCGCGCCGGTCGGACAATGCCGTAGCTCAATGACGTGGCGGTGCAGGGTGGGACGGCCGGAACCGCAGGCTGCCGGCACCTTGGAGGGAAGGGACAGCGGCGGTCCCGCGACAGTAGCACCGACCGGCCGGACCGGGCCAGCCCGCTTCTGAGAATCTGGGGGTCGTAACCCCCGGCTGGCAAGAGGAGTGGCCCCCACATGGGGGGGGGGGGTTTCAATCAATGGGGGGCAGCCCCCCCCCCCCCCCCTTCCGTTCGGCACGGCCAGCGCCGAGCCGGCCGTATGCGGGTCACGCCCGCGCCAGGCCAACCAGCCGCCCAGGCCGGACCAGCTGGTCCGGGCCGCGCCCTAATGGGTCGGACCTTGACTGGGGTCCGGTCGACCTGGTTCAGGCCGACCCAGGGGGTCTCGGGCCGGGTCGGTCCGAGCCCAAAACCCCCTAAATACGGACAAGTTCGTTCTTTTACCAATATCATGGGCTACAGACCTCTGATCGACGCACCATAAATTGTTATACGATCCTTGGATTGAGATGGTCGGTTTTGTATATTATAATCAAGGTTTCGAAGAACATTGGGTACGACCAGGTTGGTTCGAACATGAAACCAACCGGGCCCTCGGGGTGGAAACACATATAACATGAGCTCCGGACGTCCGACTGATGTGCCGTCGACTTTTTTAGATTCCTCATAGTGAGACGAACCATTTGGATTACTCTGCTCGAGGTTTAGACATAGTTGTAATGCAGTCAGGTTGGTTTTGACTTAATAACCAACCGAGCCCCTGAACGAAAAAGCCAATAACTCTCAGACCGAGCGTCTGATTGACGCGTCCTCTTTCACGTTGAGTTCCTCTTGACAAGATGATATTTTGGGATACATCAAATCCATAATACATGTCAGTTCATGTATCTACCCCCCTTGGCTCGTGGAGCGGACCCTCCCGGAATCAAGCATGATGTGTGCGGGAACCCTAGAGATGGCTGCGACGATGAAGACTGCACTGAAATCCTCCGTGGGATCGGAAGTGATGAAGACCGTACTGAAATCCTCTGTGGGTTCGACCGCGATGAAGATTGCACCTAAATCCTCCGTGGGTTCGGCAGTGATAAAGACCGTACTGAAATCCTCCGTCGGTTCGATGACAATGAAGACTGCACTGAAATCCTCCGTGGGTTCGGCAGCAATGAAGACCATACTGAAATCCTTCGTGGGTTCGATGGCGATGACTCTGTTCTTTCTATCCGATGTGGGTCTGGCAGAGTAGCTGGTCTGTATCCTATGTGGTTCCAACAGCTTAGCTGGTTTAGTATTCTATGTGGGTCCCAGCTTAGATGAATCAGTGGCTATATCTGATCATCTCTATCACCTTACGAAGAAGTATACCTATATGAGATGAGTCTTGAATTTCAATCAATATCTTTGATATGATTGACTTGCTTTCCTATGTGGATTGGGTTGTGTTATCCTGTGTGGATTGGGTTTTACTCCTTTGTGGACATGATCAATCTTGGGCTCAGATGTTGGAGCCGAACTGGATTGATGACTTAGGTATATGTATGGGCATATACCTAAGTAGTGTTGGTTGTTACTTCATGATTGTATCATTCCTTTGTGGGTTATCCATTGTGGATTCCGGGAGACCTTTGGCAGTCTCGAGGTCCCTACTGAGTAGCGTATACTCACCCCTGCACGGGTTATGCCCGCATTACGTTGTGTTGGATGCAGACGACGGACATCGCTGATCGTGGTTGAGGCTAGTGGAGTAGTCGGTACGTGGAGGGGGACCACTGGGCGGGACATACATGGAGCAGACGGCTGGAGCCGAGGAGCTGAGGTGGCTATCTATACCAACCCTTCATGTGGGACATCCAGTGGACGGCTCGACGTTACTTATTTAATTTCAGTTGTTGTACTTTCTTTCTAGTTGTAATTTACATTCAGTTTGGGTTTGTATTCTATCCCACTTACTTTTCCGCACTACTATTGTACCCAGTTTTACTTAGTGTTTACTTCTTCTTGCTTACTCTGTGGTGTTTGTTTACTTTATAAAGGCAATGCCTTCCCCTTTTTGTCGGAATTTACGCCTTGGTGCTAGTCGCCAGCTCATGGCCTATGGGAGGCGAGCTTGGGATAGTCATGACACAGGTCCCGAGGACGGGTCGTGACAAATTGGTGTCAGAGGAGTTTGGTTCTACCATAGAACTTAGGACTCTGATATTTTTTATATGTGAAGCATTAGTGTTAAGGGTATTGAGTGTGGTTATCAGTCCAGGGAGTCCAGTGTTGGTGCGGCAGCCGACGTATCCGTACTCCAGGACCCTGACTTATGATTTTTGACTTAATGCATGAAAACATTGATTGCATGTGTGTTTCAAGAGTTTTCATTGTGATTACTTTGTGTCAGCTCACCAGGTATACTATTTTGATCGTGCCGCACCTGTTTATTTTCAGGATGGCCCCACGGCAGCATCCAGCTAGGGTTCCGAGCTTTGTGCGAGACGACAACCCACTGTGCGATGAGGCATCGGTGCAGGGCCCTTTTTCAGCAGAGGCACCGGCGGTACCGCTACCAGCCAAGCCACAGATGTTACCCGCCCTAGACGCTGAGAGTTCACGTCTCCTTAGTGCACTACACGAGTTTCAGTGTCAGAGACCGCCCAGGTTCTGCGGGGAGACGGACACTCAGGCAGCCGAGGATTGGCTGGAGGCGGTTGTGCGAGTTTTCAGGTTAGTGGAGACACTAGCTGACCTCATGGTGATCCTCGCAGTGAGCCTCCTACACGCGGAAGCATGCAGATGGTGGAGCTGGATGCTCCAGGTGCACGAATAGGCATCTCTCCTCTAGACGGACTTTGATAGCATCTTCCACTCGGAGTTCGTCCCTGCCACCCTCTTTGTAGTGCGCATTCAGGAGCTTCTACAGCTGCGGTAGGGCAGCATGATGGTCTCCTAGTACTCTGTGAGATTTACCGATCTCTCACGCTATTCGACGGATATGGTACGGGACCCATTCCTCAGGGCTCAGACCATCGAGCAGGGACTGAGGCATGTGATCCGGGCATAGATGATCTCCCTCAGCATTTCGACACAGTAATAAGTACTAGAGCGATCACTTCTCATTGAGATCTTTCTTGCTGAGCCTACGGCAGCAGCGAGACCTACCGCAGGGTGGCACGTAGAAGAGTCGTCTGCAGCTGGCAGTCGACGGATGTCACGGGGGTCCAGGCGGACCGGACCATCAGGTAGATGACCACAAGACACTAGCTCAGAGGTGCAGGGCACTCAGCGTAGAGCCAGCCTTACGAGGAGAAGATAGTGCTACACATGCGGCGGGTAGGGACACATGGCTCGTGACTACCCGACCCGCTGTGCGGAGGAGCAGCAGATGGTTGAGGGCCCACCTAGGCCGAGGCGGAGGGTCGACCGTGGCGGTCCGCCAAGAGCAAGCGGACGAGGCAAGGGAGCTGGCCAAGCAGCAAGTGGTGGGTGACGCTTTGATGCTTTACCACCACCACCCCCAGGAGATCCACCCTGGCCATAGGGAGCTGGCGGGCAGAGACAGGCTCAGTTTTAGGCAGCAGAGGCCTACAACCACGGCACGCCAGAGATGATTTGAGGTATTATCTGTATCTACTCCACCCTTTCTGCAGTTCTTATAGACACAAGATCGAGTCATTCTCTTATTGTTGTTTCTCTTGTTCCGAGCTCGGAGATTCCGACAGAGCCGTTGGCTCGATCCTTATGGCTAGAGACTCCTATGAGAGCAGACTCGATGATTGCGCACTGGTTCCGGCAGTGTGAGCTTACTCTAGGAGGTGATAGCTTTAGCTGGGATCTTCTTGTAGCGATGTCAAGGCCTTAAGATGTCATCTTGGGAATGGATTGTTTATCTACAGTCCATGCTCATATCGACTGTATTAGGCGCAAGATGTTGTGTATACGCATCGACGGGAGCAGGTTCACCATCATCGGTGATAAGGGAGCCTTTGCAGTGTAGGATGGACTGACACAGAGGAGAGGACAACCCATCACTCACCAGTTGGCTAGCCTCATCCTAGGAGCAGTTGATGTGAGGAGTCCGAGTTTTCCTATAGTGGTGGATCTGTATGCGGACGTTTTCCTTGATGACGTTCCAGGACTACCTCCTCACAAAGAGGTAGACTTTTATATTGAAATGTACCCTGGGATAGCCCCGATATCCACTCCAGCATATTGGATGGATCCCGCTGAGCTTCAAGAGCTATGGGTACAGTTGGAGGACTTGCAGGGCAAGGGATTAATCCGAACTAGTGTTTCACCCTAGGCTTCCCCGATATTGTTCAGCAAGAAGGCGGACGGGAGCTTGCGACTGTGTTTCAATTATCATCGCCTGAACCAGGTGACCGTGAGGAACAAGTATCCACTACCGAGGATTGACGACATCTTCAATCATCTCAAGGGAGCACGGTGGTTCTCAAAGATAGACCTTAGATCAGGTTATCATCTGCTAAGAGTTCGAGATGAGGACGTGCAGAAGACAACCTTCATATGTCGTTATGGCCACTATGAGTTCTTGGTTATGCCTTTCAGCGTAAACAATGCTCCAGCTGTGTTCAGGGGTCTCATGAATAGGATCTTTCAGCCACACCTCAATTGATTTGTCGTGTTCTTCATCGACGCCATATTTATATACTCGACCACTGAGGAGGAGCACACCTACCACTTACGGGTGGTACTGGACACACTCCGAGAGAACCATCTTTATGGAAAGCTCTCTAAGTGTCAGTTCTAGATATGTGAGGTCCACTTCTTGGGACACGTCATCTCTGAGGCGGGAGTTGCGGTGGATCCTGCGAAGATCGAGGCAGTGCTAGCTTGGGAGCCACCCAGGAGCATGACAGAGGTGCGGAGTTTCTTGGGGCTAGCTGGGTACTATCGGAGGTTTGTGCCAGACTTCTCTAGAGTTGCGGCACCACTCTAAGATTTGACGAAGAAGGGGAAACCCTTTGTGTGGTCAGACAGATGTCAGCAGAGCTTCCAAGTGCTGAGACAGAGATTGACCAACGCACATATCTTGAGGATACTGGAGGAGGGAGTAGGGTACGTAGTCTACTGCGATGCATCAGGGACCAGACTCAGATGTGTCCTGATGCAGGAGTGGGTCGTGATCGCCTATGAATCACGTTATTTTAGGCAGCATGAGAAGAACTATGCTACCCATGACCTGAAGTTAACAGCATTTTTCTTCACTCTAAATATGTGGCGACACTATATGATGGTCGAGCACTTTACAGTCTACTCTAACCACCAGATTCTTAGGTACATCTTCTCGTAGAAGGACCTGAATCTAAGACAACGGCGATGGATAGAGTTCATCCAGGACTATGACTTTGAGATATTCTATACTCCTGGAAAGGGGAACGTAGTAGCCGATTCTCTCAGCAGGAGGACGGGCATTCAACTAATTGGGGAGGCGACAGAGTAGCTAGCCACTTTGAAGATATCCTAAATGGATAGAGATGGAGCAGATTTTCTTCAGTCATCATAGTCACTCCTCCACTACTTCAGCGGGTCCGAGAGGCACAGTGGGGGGATGCTGAATGTGAGAGGTGGCGTGCGCAGATATCCTTAGGATAGGCACCTGATGGATTCTATGTAGGAGGAGAGTACGTCGTCCTTTTCAGAGGACGTACCATGGTACCAGTTTCTTTACAGGAGGATGTGCTGAGAGAGTTTCACACTTTAACTTTAGTGGTACATCCAGGAGTGGCGATTATGTACCAGGATCTCAGACGTTAGCATTGGTGGCCGGGTATGAAGAAGGTTGTATCTGAGTTCATTTCTCGATGCCTCACCTATCAGTAGGTGAAGGTGGAGCACCAGTTACCAGCAAGATTGGTATAGCCCTTGGAGGTCCCGAAGTGGTAGTGGGATCGGATATCTATGGATTTCATGACAGGACTTCCACGTACTTCCAGAGGTCACAAATCTATTTGGGTGATTGTCGACCGACTCACCATGTCGGCTCACTTCTTACCCATCAGAGAGAAGGGATTAGTGGAGAGATTGGGACGCCTCTACCTTCAGGAGATCATACGGCTTCATGGTGTTCCATCATCTACTGTCTCCGTTCGTGATGATCTCTTTACTTCCCGACTTTGGAAGGGGTTGTAGGAGGCATTCGGGACGCAGCTACGTCAGAGCTCCGCCTTTCACCCTCAGACGGATGGTCAGACGGAGGGGACCATTCAGAATCTCGAGGACATGCTCTGTGCATGTGTCCTCGACTTTGGTCGCAGCTGGGAGGACCACCTACCCTTGGTGGAGTTCACGTACAATAAAAGCTACCACTCCACCATCGGGATGACACTATACGAGACATTGTACGACCGACCATGCAGATCACCTCTGTGCTGGAAAAACCCTGGGGAGTCAGCACTTTTGGGACCAGAGATGGTCCAGGCCACGACAGAGAAGGTCCAAGTCTTCCAGAAGCTGTTGAGGACAGCTTAGAGCCAGTAGAAGTCTTTTGCTGACAGGAGGTGGAGACCACTAGAGTTCGAGGATGGCGACCACGTCTTCTTACGGTTCTAACCTTGACGTGGATTACAGAGATTTGGTCGGGGCGGCAAGTTATCTCCACACTTAATCGGACCATTCTAGGTCCTCAGTAGGATAGGTGAGGTGGCTTACCGCCTGGCTCTACCACCTTAGTTGAACCGGGTGCACGATTTCATCCACGTATCTCAGTTGAGGTGATACGTGCACGACCCGACGCATATCATCGACCATGGAGAGATAGACATTGACGATGGGGATACTTTTGAGGAGGTCCCGATGGATATCGAGGATCGACAGGAGCGGGTCCTATGTGGGTGGTAGATTCCTTTAGTACGCATCATATGGCAGCATGAGAACCTCCAGGAGAGCACTTGGGAGGTGGAGGCTCAGATGCGTGCACAGTACCCACATTTGTTCCCCTAGTTTATGATGTATCTTTACGGGGACGTAATTTCCTGAGGTGGGAGTAATGTAAATACCCATAAAATTCAATGGAATTTTTTTCATAATTTTCTTTGGGATTTGACAAGAACGCAGTTTCTGACGGCACCTGATTCTGAGGCCCAGTGTGCCCGAAATCAATTTCCAAAGTTTCGCTCGGGTAGGTTCAGTCAACGAATGAGCGGGTTTTCCAAAAATTTGAATCGGTGCTCGAAATCGAAATTCGAGGGCACCAATGAAATCGAAGCGCCAGTAATTTCTTAAGAACACATATTCTGGAGTTGTGTTTGCTCAGGTGTGGTTATTAAAAATAGTGGGATAAGTAATGAATAAAATAAAATTCGTGCAACCAATTTTATTTTTATTTAAGGTACATTAAACCTATGCTTGGAGGTTGGGGTGGGACCCACTAGTTCCTAACTACCCTAGATATGATATTAGTGAAGTGGGACCCACACGATCCCCACCCCCTTCAAATTCCTTTTTATCTCCCACGTACATTTAATTATGTAACTCACCCACACTCCAATTAATTTGTAAGTCAACTCTCTTTTTAATTAATTGTTTAAGTTGTTCAATATAAATAATTCAAGAATTCAATTTTGAATTTCGAATTGATTAGTGGCTTGTGTGAGTTAATTAAATAAGACAGGTCTTATTTCATTAAGGGAGTTTTGGGTTGTGCGAGGAGGATTGGAGAGGTTATCCTCAAGTCTTGAACTTCATCTTCCTCATTGAAGAATGCGAAGAACGCACCATCGTCGATGAAGAACGCCAGCCTCCGACGAAGGATGATAAAGAACGCCGAATCCTTGGAGATCGACGACGCGATGTCGTGTACTGCGACGTTGACGATTCTTTTCTCCACGACGCCGACGACGCTTATGGAGCCTTCTTCCACGACATTCTTTTTCCGCGACGAACCTTCGTTCAACAGCACCTTGATGTAGGGGTTGACTTGATGTTCGTGGATTTTTCATTGCCATTATTCGTCTTTATTTTATGGCCACCTGTTATCGGATTAACAGGAGGAGGACGGACCGCACGAACACGGCCGAACCCCCTCCCCCTTTGATGTTGTGTTTGTCGTGGAACGATTAAAGGTAGCACGGTGAAACACCATAGTGCGGAAACAAGGATGAATGGGCGAAGAAGCGCGGCGCCATCGCGCCGCGCCGTTGTGGTCGAACAAAGCCGTGGCACCATCGTGCCGTGTCGGAGTACCTCGAAGAGGCCGCGGCCGGAGTGGGGCCGTGGGGGAGGGGTGCGGTACTGTCACGCTGCGCCGGTCGAAAAAGGTTGCCGCTCAAAGCCATGACAGTGCAAGCGGGGTGACCGGAACCTCCGGCCGCCGACACCTTGGAGAGGCGGGACCGCGGCGGTCCTGTGGTAACATCACAGGCTGGCCGGACCGGGCCGACCAGCTTTCGAGAAACCGGGGGTCTTAACCCCCGACTGGCAAGAGGAGTGGTCCCCACTTGGGGGGCATAGTTTCAATCAAGGGGGCAGCACCCCCCCCCCTTTCGGTTCGGCATGGCCAGCGCCGAGCTGGACGCATGCAGGTCGCGCCCACGCTAGGCCAACGGGCCGCCCAGGCCAGACCGGCCGCACCGGGACGCACCGGCCGCACCGGACCACCCATGCCGGTCCGGGCCGCGCTGTATGGGCCGGGTCGGGCCGCGCCCTAATGGGAAAGATCCAGAATTGGGTCGGGTTCACCCGATTCGGGCCGACCCAGGGGGTCTCGGGTCGGTTCGGACCCAAAACCACCTAAAACCGGACAGGTTTGTTCTTTTGCCCATATCTTGGGCTACACACCACTAACATATGCACCGTCAGTTGAGATGCAATCCTTGGAACGAGTAGGTCGTTTCTCTATATTACACTTAAGGTTTCATACAACATTGGGTACGACCGGGTTGGTTCAAACATGAATCCAACCGGGCTCTCAGAGCAGAAATGCTTATAACTTGAGCTCCGGACGTACGATTGACGTTCCGTCGACTTTGATGGATACCTCTTAGTGTGACAGACCTTTTGGCTTACTCCTCTGAAGGTTTGGACGCAGTTGGAGTGTGTTCGGGTTGGTTTTGAGTTAAAAACTAACCGGGCCCCTGGAACGAAAAAGTCAATAACTCTCAGACCGAGCATCCGATTGACGCGATGTCTGTCACGTTGAGTTCCTCTTGACAAGACGGAACATTTGGATACATAAACTCCAGAATACGTGTCACTTGATGTATCAACCCCCCTTGGATATTAGAGCGGACCCTCCTGGAATCGAGCATGTTGTGTGCGGGAACCCTAGAGCTGGCTGCGACGATGATGACTAGCCTGAAATCCTCCGTGGGTTCGGCAGGGATGAAGACCGTACTGAAATCCTCTGTGGGTTCGATGGCGATGAAGATAGAACTAAAATCCTCCATGGGTTCGACAGTGATGAATACCATACTAAAATCCTCCATGGGTTCGACGACAACGAAGAATGCACTGAAATCCTCTTTGGGTTTGGCAGCAATGAAGACCGTACTGAAATCCTTCGTGGGTTCGACGGCGATGACTCTGTTCTTGCTATCCTATGTGGGTCTGGCAGAGTAGCTGGTATGTATCCTATGTGGTTCCGACAACTTAGATGGTTTAGTATCCTATGTGGGTCCCAGCTTATATGAGTCAGTGGCTATATCTGATCATCTCTATCACTTTACAAGGAAGTATACCTGTGTGAGCTGAGTCTTGAATTTCAATCAATATCTTCAATAGGATTGACTTGATTTCCTATGTGGATTGGGTTGTGTTATCCTATGTGGATTGGGTTGTACTCTTATGTGGACGTGATCGAACATGGGCTCGGATGTTGGAGCTGAACTGGATTGATGACTTAGGTATATGTATGGGCATATACCTAAGTAGTGTTGGTTGTTACTTTGTGATTGTATCTTTCCTTTGTAGATTATCCTTTGTGGATTCTGGGAGACCTTTTAGGGTCTCACGGTCCCTACTAAGTAGCGTATACTCACCCATGAACAGGCTATGCCCGCACTACGTTGTGTTGGATACAGACGACGGAGAGCACTGATCGTGCTAGAGGTTAGTGGAGCAGTCGGTACCTGGAGGTGGACCACTGGGCGGGACGTACAAGGAGAGGACGACTGGACCCGATGAGCTGAGGTGGCTATCTGTACCCACCCTTCGTGTGGGACTTCCAATTGACGGCTCGTCGTTGCTGCTTTACTTTCAGTTGTTGTACTTTCTTTTCAGTTGTACTTTACTTTTAGTTTGGGTTTGTATTCTGGCCCACTTACTTTTCGGCACTACTATTGTACCAAGTTTTACTTAGTGTTTACTTCTGCTTACTTACTCTATGGTGTTTGTTAACTTTATAAAGGCAATGCCTTCCCCTTTTTGTCGGAATTTACACCTTGGTGCTAGTCGCCAGCCCCTGTCCTATGGGAGGTGTGCATGAGGTATTCATGGCACGGGTCCCGAGGACAGGTCATGACATTATAGTCCTTTACATGATTTTAATCAAAACCCCACTGTATAATTAAAATTTTGCGGAAAATTTAATATCATGATATATTATAAAATTTGTGTTCGAAACTATTAATGGGTAGTGGTAGCACCATTCCATGTAAAACTAGTAGTATAATAAAAAACATGTATTGGTGGATTTAAATATTGACAGGAAACCCTCAACTTATAACATATTAATTCTTTAAATCTATTAATCATCCTGATTAATCAAATTAGGTATATTATACAACATATTAAGATACTTATTATTATTTATTAGATTTAATATTGATTATTTATTATTATATTCAATTTAATTATAATAGGGTTGTTTTCCTATGTTTCCATGATAATCTAGTTGGTGTCGAAATATTTTTATAATTTTTCGATCAAAGATGATATATTAATAATAGGATTAAAGCTTAATATAAAAACTAAAGAACAAAAAAATTAAAATCTCAAAAAAATATTATCATTAAAGTTCCTTTTTAATCAATTATTGATTTTTATAACATTATTTAGGTAGGTGATTAATCTAACAAAATATGTGATAACAAAATATCATGATGGATGAGAATTGTTATGGAATAGTGTAAAATCATTATAATAAAATAATAATGACATTATTTATAAATTTATGTATTTTCTCAAATAATATTTGTCATATATTATGAATGAGAATCATTAAGAATAAGGAATAATGTTACTCCATGGAGACAACATGACACACATTGCACAATTAATGTTCCTATCGAATTATTAGTAGATAGAAAGGAATAAATAATGAGTTTTAATTTATTTAAATAATAAATAAATATTCAATGGTTACTTAGGTCATTTTATTGATATTTTCAGGATATGTTTATTAGATAAATGTTAAGAATTAATGTTAAGGATTAAGTAATACTCTCTTTCGTATATTGAATATTATCTTAAATTTATCCACTGAAATTAAGGAAATATTATGAATAATTGAAACTAGAATATTATTTACATGATATAGGCTTCTAAAAGAATAATAATTAAGGTGATATAGAATTTAATTCGATGTAATGTGTTTCTAATGATTGATTTGATGTTTCCCCCTTCATAATTAACCTTTAGGTAACTTTTGAAAATACCCTTTATTTTTCAAAGATATAATTATAGTATTCAAGTGTTAATGATTTGAAATGTAAGAAAAAATAGACTACATGGTCATGTTGGGTCTATAAATACTCATCACCTAATTCATAAAAAAAAATTAGAAATGTATTTAGTTATTAAAACTTAAATGATAACATTTCCCCATTTTTATTTTTACTATAGTAACTACTTTATAACGAAATAAATTATATTTTAATAAAAATATATGGAAGTCACTTCTACAAAATTTGTATATTATAATACATTATTTAATTTCTATTTAACTTTATTGAGTTTCAAAAAAATAAAAAATATATCTGTTAAATTAATATATTTAATAAATATTTAAAAAAATTAAAGGGATATTTTAACAATTATGTGTTCTAAATCATATTTTTTATTGATTACAAAATTTATGAGTGAAATATTAGTTAAATATTTTCTTATAAATATATTAATTCATCTATTTAAATTATATAACTTTATTTTATTTTTAAAAACTAAAAAATATTAATACAAGAATTCATTGAAAATAAATATTTTCCAATTATCGTGGTTATTAACCATAATAATAGTAATAATTATATTAATGAGAGAAATGAAATTTAAATTATGACATATTTATACCTTATTGATCTATAATATTAAATCATTTTTATTTATTTTTCATGATGGATTAGATTAATTATTTTTATTGTAAATGAATAAATAGTGTTTTACAAAAAAATATTACTTTAATGAAAACTTTAAACATTAATGAAATTTTTTTCATATAAAAATAATATTTTAATATATTAACATGACCTATTATTATTTTCTGACAATCACCCCATAATTTTAAAATAACTTGTTTTTAATTTCAATATATTATATTTAAAAAATGCTTAGTTCCATAAAATAAACACATTAATTTAAATCTTTTAAAAATATTGTATTTATAGGCATAAATAATTATTAATAGTTATTTACCAACACTAAATTATTTTTAAAAAATAAATTATAATTAACAATTACCATTATTTATATATATCAATTTATACCCCCCCCCCCAATTCTATCACAAGATTTTAAAATTTATATATAGTTTTGTGGTTCATTTTTTCTCAATGATCTATGTAAAATAATACTTATTTATTTGAAATAATAATAAGTGAAATATTGGGTGATTATCATTATATAACATTTCCAAATATATTCCAATATATTGATTTCAAATAATATAACAATTTATTTGAAAAAATCCATCAGTCAAATAGTATTATTTCATAAAGGTACATTAAATATCATTCATAAGGTATTAGTACATTTTTTCCTAAATATTTTATAGTCAAGTAAAAAATTAAAAATGAGACGTAATATAATATTTAGATATGATTTCCTGAAAAATAAATTAAAATATGAAGTTCTACATCACTTTTTAGGTGACCAAACTTGAGAAATTTTAGTGAAATCATTTCGAAAATAAATATTTAGAATAAAATCTCATTTGTGATGTATATAAAATTATCTAACAAATTCAAAAAATAACATGAAATATCTCAAACTTGGTTTATAAAGATTATGAAATTTTCATATTTATTAATATTTGTAAATTAAATATTAATTTTACATTCAATGGGTTTATATGTCTCATATCATACTCAAAACGCAACAACATGATACATTGAAATCTTACGTTTCATAGAACAATGAGTTATACAAATAATATAAAAATATAAAAATTTTACTATTTTGAATGGTATTTAACGTCTAGCTGTTTTACTGGAGGGAATGAATGGATCTAAATAATATATTATTATATATGTATATTAAATGTTTTTACATTTATGAAATATAATTTAGAGGCACAAAATAAAAATGAATCCAATTTTAAGAATGAAATACTCTAATAATTTTAAATGGTCGATTTACCACCTTTTGATGGAAAACCTTTTTAAAAATAGTTTTTTTTTTCACTTTTAGATGATCTATTTGACTAATAAACTTCATTCTTTAGAATAGGGACATCAAAAATTACCTTGGATAAAATTTTGGTATATTTTTGGAAAAGTTCATTTTTGATGTATAATAAAAAATACTGCATTTTAATTCCAAACAGTCTTTTAATATAATTTATTGATATAAATATACTATACATTTAATTGGTTTTAAAGTTTAATTAGATTATATTTTTATCAATAAATACAATTTTGGTCATTGTATGTAATTTCACTTTCACATTGGCCATAAACGCATGTAAATATTTTGGTAGTTTTTATTTCATAAAAACGCGTTTTTTATTAAAAATATTAAATATAATGATAATTTTAATTTAGTGGATTTAATGAAAAGAAATTAATCTTTAAAAAATTTGATATATGTCTATGTTTATTTAAAAAAATCCTTTTTATTAAAATCTAATATATTCATCCGAATCATAAAATGAAATTATTATTTTAAATAAATGTTCGATTTTTTACATAACATTATTCAATTTGTCCAAAATTTAATAAAATTACTATAAATATAAAAAAAATATTCTAAATAAGAAATATTTTGAATAAAAAAATTAATTTATAAAAAATTAGCAATATATATAATGTAATTAATTAATAAATTTTATTTATATAAAACCATTATACATATATTTCATAATTTAAATATTCTTATTCATTCCTACAATATAATGACTAGCTTTTAATGGACAATTTAAAAAAAAGGTTTAATGTTTATCATTATTAACTTAATGATTTTTGTTGAATGTTAATAAAGTTATCATGATTATTATTCATTTAAAACTTATTTTTCTTGTGATAAATTTAAAACCCCCTTCAATAAATTTGAACCTTATAATTATTTTATCTTAGTAATAAGGGATAATTATTTCAAAATGATTTTATTTAAAATCAACATCATTCAACAAAATAATTACACATACATTGAAATGTTGAAGTGGAAAACAAAATGGTTACCTAAAATAACATATAACTAGGATAATAGTAAATGATAACAATAGAAGGAAGTGAAAAATATATACTTGTTAGAGAAAATATTTTTAAAGGTAATATTTCACATAATCATGAGAAATTTAATGTAAGAAAAACCATGAATAATTATGGAATATTCAAGACCCTTAAAAACATTTAAATGAGGAAAAAGAATATGATATTTACTTCAATATGCCTTTAATATATTTGATTGATTATATTACAATAATAATAAGATATATTTTAAATATATATATATATATATATATGATTAATTATAATATGATAAGATCATTTTCATGCACATATTATTATTATTTTAATTATTACTTCTATCGAATCTGTTGAATCATGATATAAATATTCATGATTATTTTTTAATACCAAATGCAATAAAAAGAATAGTTTTTAAAAAAATTATATAAATTATTCCTCATAATTCACTACATTACCCGAAACCAAAATGGTTAGCACACTTTGATAAATATTCAATATATATAAATTTTAATATCGAGAGATAGGATATTAATCTATAATAATTATGTAAACAGATCCAAATATCAACATAAATAATTCTAAAAAACAATCCTTACAAATCAAAAAATTATTAGGGAAAAAAATAAAACCCATTGATTAATATTATTTCATCACATATTATTCTAATATATTATTAATTTTAGATAATATATAATCACTCATAATGTCGAATATAAATAATTTATATTCCCTAGAAATATAATATCCCAAATATTCTAATAATTTTTATACATTAAATTAATTAGAATTGTTCCAAAATAAAATATTATATGATTCCCTAAATTAAATCAATCGCAATTCATTATATTTTGTTTAGCTTAATAATGTAATGTTCTAAATATAGTGTACCACTTCAAAAATTATTAATCACTTATTCATAAAATCACTTTTTATTCACATTGTAATTTGACAGATAAAATTACTCCTCACAAATATAATTTCCCATTTTCTCAATTAACCATATTTACATAAAAAATAATATTACATATATTAGATTTCAAAAAAATTCCTCTTATTTCCATAAAATATAAAATTATTCACCTGTAAATAAGATTTTCTCTATAACACATATTAAACCAAATGAATGTATTATTATGATTCTTTTCCAAATTAATGTCCATAAACATAAAATGAAATAACGTAAAACCTAAAAAAATTATCTATTCCTTTAAATTTGTGATCATGATTTTAATTAAAAACCTATAATAATTTAGTTTTACCCCATATCACTATAGAATATCATAGGATTCCATATTTTATATATTTTCCTTCATCATGACAGTTCATAAGGGTAATTTCAATTATCCAAATAAAATACTTCAATAGTGAAAAGAAATATGTGTAGAATTTGGATTAATCTTTATTGATCATAAATTATTGATTTGTTACACACTTTTTTCTCTTTTAGAGTGGGAACCCCTACCATCATCTCTTCGAAATCCACATCCACATTTTAGTATCCAGACAACGATGTATTTTATATAAAAAAACACAATTTTCACAAAAATAAAACTTCATTATATTATTATATATATAGAAATATACATAGAATCTATCATGGTGATAAATTACGTCATCATTTCTCCAATATACCATCCCCAAGTGTTCTTATAATCATTAATTGATATAAATTGTCACAACCCCACCAAGATACATTGGTATACTGTTATCTTATACAACGCTAGTATGGCCTAAAAGGAATTCACAACCCCATGGGATGTCTACAAGAACATGGAATCATACAAGATAATAGTGGGAATAAATTTTCCACAAAATAGTGGTAAATAATGAATACAATTAGTATGCTCACAACTACACTGGGAAAATTATAGAAATTAGACAGTTTTTTCAATAAACTAAAAGAGTACAACATCATTGTATTCAGTATCTAATAAGATAAACTCAACATTCCAATAGTGACATAACTCTAATCCGAAATTATCTACAATATCCACTTCATCCAAGAGTATATTTCCCATAGCTTGGTCATGGAAGAAGGAAATCTGAAAATGACCCATGTAAAAGGTTGTTTTTGATTTATAGAGACTAGTAGGGACCCATGAAGTGTTTCATAATAATTTCTATAATAATAAACACAATCATGTAATAAAATTTATAAAAAAATGTGTGTTGATACAATTTAATTTTATTAAACATGATTTCATTTCAAAAAATTGGAATGAATTCAAAACAATTATCAATAAACACAATATATAATAAAGAAAAATATAAAAATCAATAGGTGTCATTAAAATTGTTCTATATCTATTTAATTTAAAAAATATATAATAATCCCAATGGATAGTTTCCCTAGGGTGAAAATTTCTGTAGTTATAGGATCCTGACACTTCTCACAACAGTTATCGTTGAAATATGTGTACACAAGCCCCTAATTATCAAGTAAAATAATGCTTATTAACATCCCACTAGGGATATGTTTTGGGAAGATGGATTTTTGTTAGATTATTCATCATCAATACATTACAGGGAAATAATAAACCCAGTATATATTAGTCAAATTACTCTATGAAAACCTATGATCTCTTGTTCTCAACCAATCAATAGAATATAGGATAATCATTTCATTTCAAAAAAATCATAATTGAAAATTTAGTTTCTCACTGGTGCTTTTCAAAATTCTATTTTATTTTCAAAACCAAAATAATTATTTTTCATTATTTGATTTCTTTTCAATAAAATTCCGATAATTTGACTTAGTCCTTAACATTTAGTCAATTTTCTAAAATCAATTATCAAATAAACTCATCAATTATATAAATTCTAAAAATATTACTCAAATTCCACTTCCCTTCAAAATTATGTTTTTTCCATAATTTCCCTGACAATGTATAACATTATTCCAATTCGTCTCAAATTATGATTTTTATAATTTAATTAAATCTGATTTAAAAAGAAATCAAGAAAATCATGTTTTTATTAAATGTAAAAAATAAATTTAAACCACAAATATTTAATCATGTAAATACAATACACAATACCCACAATAAGATTTTCCAACATAAAATGGTCTAAATTGAAATATATAATTCATACCTATAATATTTATCCATATTATAAAAAATTAGATCAATAAAATATGTGATGATATAAAAATCATAAAGAAATAAATAATAAGTGATCATGAGAAAATCGGGAGAAGAAATTCATATACTTCGGTAAGGTCGAATAAGATCTGTCTCACTTTAATCCGCTAAGGAACTGTTTTGGTTGATTCTGATTTATTTCTTAAGATCCTATATGACTTGTCTAATCAATTTTAAAATTGTTACGTATTAGTTTAGGTTTAAATAGAGTTATACAAAATTCAATATTTTCCATTATGAATTAACCTGCATGCAATTATTTCTAGGTAGGGCCGCATGGTTTGCCCAGTTGTGCACACTAATTATGCACCCCCTCTATACAAACTATTCGTAGTGCATGGTTTCAACTCCATTGACTCGTGGATTTTAAAACCAAGTGACAATAATGAAACTGGAACATTGATACCTGATCTAAACTTATCATGTCCCTATGGTCATTCCTGATCTCCAGGGGTTGGAGACCAGAACCTAACATCATACAAGATAAAATATGCAATTAATTTACTCTAAAATTAGAAGAAGAAAATAAAATAAGTCAGTATGCTCAAAACTAAAAAAGTATATAATACTATAACATAAAATTGTTATCCTGATACCCAATAAAATACATCATCAATGTACTCATAATTTGAAAATATAATTCAAGAACCCAATGGAAACATTTCTCCAAGACTGAGGGATCATGAACATCCACCTCCTATAAGAGTGGATTTACCTTTTCTCAGACTTCACATAGAGAAATATACAAAATACTTTTGTAAAAGGTAGTTTGTGATCTATAAATCCTACTAAGGTTTCACCAATATTTCCATGATAGATTCGATAATAATACAAAAAATCATCCTTTTAATTTTAAACATAATATAGAATAGCTATAATATTTCATATTTTAAAATAATTATTTCATTTTTAAATGTAGTGGAAATTTTCAATCATTGAAAAATAAATAAATTTATAAAATAATTTATAAATTCTAACATCCACATTTGAAGTAGTAATGTATTAGTGCAATTTCAAATCTGAACAATCATAATAAGAACAATGGTCATCTTACCTATGGTATGATTGTTTCTATTTATATGATCCTCAAACATCACATATCGGTGATCATGAAAATATATGTACATACATCCTCTAGGCATAGGATAAAAAGGTCCCATAAAAATTACAGCAGAGAGAAGATCTTCTAAATAATAATTTTTTAGAGCTGTCAACATCTGTAGCACCCCAATGATTTAAAAAAAATTAAAATGCATGGATCATTAATTTAAATAGATTCTTATAATTATCCTTTAAAAATAATTTTTCCACTTCTGGGATATTAATGTCAAAATACTTTCATTAAGGGTTGTGATTAGTAAGTTATTTAGAGTCTAATAGAACCAACTAATTTTTTTGTGAATATTAACACGCCCATATGAATATTAAAATGAAGAGTTATATGAACCTTATGAACAGTACATCATATTGTTATATTATTTTCATAAGGATATATGATAATGATATGATGATTAATTTTTCAATGTGTTATAAAGTGATTTATAGATTTAAAATTGATATATTTGAAAAAATTATGATTTTAATTAATAAATAAATTAATAATATATGAAAATTTATTTTCAAAAAAATTATTACTTTTCCGAATTCAAGTCATTGAAAAATCGTGAGGGTGAATTTTTAAAATTTTTCTAACATTCCTAATTTTTTTTAAAAGTTGTAAAAAAATATAAATTCAAAATACATGTTTTATTGATTCATAGGTGATTAAAAGATGATTTAAGCCCACTAAGATCGAAATCATAAGAAATTATTATAATTTGGGTAACATGAATCATAAAAATTCCTAATATTCATTAAAAATATTAATATAATGATTAAAATAATGTAAAATAATTCTGTCCTCCAATATAAATACCACCCTCATTTCATTCTTCCTCTCACAAAACTCAATCTACAATAATTGTCTATGTACTTCTAAATCCCCCCCCCCCAAGGATCTTCCCAACTTCAAAGATATTATAGTCTTACACAAATGGACAAAAAAATTCCTTAAGGATGATCTCAAGGAGAATATATCCTGAGGTAAAAATCCTCTTCCTTTTTCTTGTGTGTTCTTTCCTATTCCTTTCATTCTCTATACTCTCTTCCCCAACCCTTGTCAAGGACGTATGAAATCTCAATAATAAAATATATTATGTATGTAATCATGTTAATGTAAAAAAATTATCATATTTCATCATCTCATGTCCCGCTTATTCAAAAAAAATATCATTGTTCGTGATGAGCTGATTTACCGAAATCATGCATGATGCGTTTCCAAATTTCATTACATTCATCAAAGAGGATAACAAAACCCATTTAATTGGTGAAACACAATATAAATTTTTTTACGTAATTTATTTTATATTTTTTAATGATCATATATGAATAACACTAATTTATATAATGAATCATGTTCAAGATTATTGAGGAATTGCCAATAATGATCTAAAAAAATATCAATATTGATTTATTTAATGACTCATAATAATATTTAATAAAATTGATATATGGTATAATTAAATATTATAGAAACACATTACTACCATTTCATTCCCCTTTTCAAATTTCTATCTCATATGACTAGAAAATAAAATAAAAACTTCCCATGAAAATCAAGTTAAGAAAGCACCTGAAACAATGGAAGTAACAAAATACTAAAAACTAATGGGTGAAATGATGTTATATAATTATAATATAGAGTCTTATAAACATGAAAATGATTTTATAAAATACTAATAATATTATTTTAGCCATTATATAACAGGTTTATACAAATATTTAAGTAAGAAAAACCTGGGGTAAGGGAATTTATAACATAGTTTCGATTCATTGGGTTAACCTTCTACTTCATTATTTATGTTCTATTAAAATTCTTTGTGTAAAGAATTTTTATATTATTATGTTTAAATATTTTTATTCACAGTCTATATGATTATTTCATCCACTCTATTATGTTTCACTTTAGTTATAGGATATTAGGAAGGGGATTTTATTTTAAAATCTTATTTTAAAAATTTTATTTTGAAAAAGTAAAAGTGGACTGTTTTTATACAATTATTTGTGTTGTATGATTATATTATGGTAATTGGGAATTGTTTATTATGAAGGGTATGAACTATATATCCATCCAATGCATTTGTTGTGTGTTAGTTGGAGGTTGGCCATATAGTTACTTCATGTGTAGATGTGATGGTTAAAACATAAGGTAGTCAGGAGGGTTACATTGTACAGTAGCTGTGAAGGTTAAAAATCATAAGGAAGCCACATGGGTTACCATATAAGTGTGAAATTCCCCATGATAAAATTATTGTTAAATTTTTCTTATTATGTTTTGTGGGAATCTTTTGGAAATCACAGATTTCAAAATGTATATATGGGTGACAAGTATAGCTTTTTTCAAATGATTCCTTCTGATTACATGTATTCAGGGGCTAATGTTTTAATTCATTCATTTTATATCCTTTAATGAGTTTTTTGTCCTCGAATGATGTTTTTATATGATTCTCATATTTTTTAAGGTTGTTTATGACATATAAAGAATCTATATTAACTATTATAATTATTTCTCAAATAAATCATCTTTTGATAGAATAGATTTATATTTTGGAAGAAATGGATACTTTTTGTGGGAACTAATCTATTTAATAGTGGATTATTTTGTATTTAATTTTTCTAAATTCTCTAAAATTATAAAATTGAAAGGATCCTCAATATGACAGGATTTGAGTTCTTCAATAAAATTCAGCATTATGTAATCTAATAAGGTTGGTTCCTTATAGTTTGTATCAGAGGATGGTTTATATAGAATTAGGTTTTTGGATAATATTAATAGAATAAACTAAATTATTTTTATTCTTTTGTTAATTTAAATTTATTTATAATGTAAATATTATCATGTTTCTTAGACTAAGATATGTTTTCTTAGAATGGATTTCCATTGAAGAAACATTGAACCTGATGTGGAGATCATTTGTGAATGTGTTAGTATACATCGAGCCATCCAATTATGTTTTTTCTGTTACCATGTTTGATTAATAATATTTTTCTAATGTTTGTTTCTGATATGGGTTTAACACATTATGTCATTTCTAAGGGAAGTTTTGGTAAATTGGTAATATAATCTCAAAAAATGAGACCAAAACATATTGTTATGTCATGAGGGTATATATTATAGAAAAGAGGAATTATATGAATCATTATACAGTTTTATATAGAAATAAAATACCTATAACCCTTCTTGTTTTCCCTGTATTGATATTTAATGTCATTCTGGGAATGTATTGGCTTTCTATTTATCATTTTATGACTGACTCTAGAGCTATAGAAGTTGTTTAATGAAAATAGTTTATTTTTTGCATAAAAGAAAGAAACAATACAATTGATAACATATCAAAATGCTGAGAAACTATTGAAATATTTAAATGAAAGTTATCTTAATCATATTTTTGAATAAAGTGAACTATTCAGATTAATTATATTCTCATGGTTAATGATTATCGTGATGTTTTTCATGATGAAATATATGGTGTCATACCTAATCGGGAAGTCGAACTCACAATTTTCTTTTTTGATAATTCTAATCCAATTTCAATAATCCCATATTGAATTAATCAAATTGAAATTATTGAATTGAAAAATCATTAGTACGAGTTACTTCAAATAGTCTTTATTCATCCTATCACTTCACAATTGGGTGCCCATATTTTTTTTAATAAAAAGATGCTTCTATGAAGCATTTCATTGATTATAGTTCTTTGAATAACATTACTATTAAATAAATATCATTTTCCTCATATAGATGATGTGGTTTAATAGATTCAGGGAGCTCAGTACTTTTCCAATATTATCTTGAGATCCCGACACCATCTGATGAAAGTGAAGGAGGGAGACATCTCGAAAATGTATTTTCATACTAGATACGGGAATTATGAATTTTTTGTTATTCCACATGGGTTATCTAATCCACATACTATATTCATTGATATTATGAAAATAATATTTCATGACTTGATGGATAATTTTTTCATTCTATTTATTGATGACATGCCAGAAATTTCTAAGAGTAAAGAGGAGTGATGAAAACATATACGATTTGTTTTCCAAACCATAATGGAAAATAAATTTAATGGAAAATTCAACATGTGTGATTTTTTTGTTTCAAAAAACATATTTTCATGCGAACATTTTGAATAGTTATGGAATAATTATTGATCTTGACAAAACCAAAGTGGTTGATGAATGGCCAATACCTACAAATATTAAATGTATTTGTAGTTTTCTTGGATTAGCATGTTATTACTAACAGTATGTTAAAAATACTGCACGATTATCTATATCTCTATCTAAATTAACAATAAAAGGGGATAATTATATTTTGATATAAGCATATGATTTTTTTTAGGAACTTAAGAAGATATTGGCGAATTCTCTATATTTGAACATTCTTTTCTGAAGTGGTAACTTTTTCATCTATAATAATGACGTATTGAAGGGATTTGATTGTTTTATAACGTAGAATGATCATGTAATTTCTTATGATTCCACACAACTAAAACCTCTTGAGTTAAATTATCCAAAAAATAATTTGGAAATGGAATCTGTGGTTTATTCTTTGAAAATTTGGAGGCATCATTATTACAGATCCAAATGTCAAATATATACTGAACATAAAATTCTTATGTATATATTCACTCAAATGGAATTAGACATGATTCATAGAAGATTTCTTGAATTGATAAATGATTTTTATTTCACTATCAATTACCATCCGGGAAAATCCAAAAAATGTGGCAGATGCATTGAGTCAAAAAAATCATGCATAATTAACCATTTTATGTTTGGAACATGATCCCTTGATTAATTATTTGATGAATTTTGTCGTAGAAGTTTTTATTTCATGAAATACATATATTTTTCTTCATTATTCAGTGCAGCCATCTTAATCTGATAGAATTAAAAAAGCGCATAAGGAAGACAGTGATCTAAAAAATTGGCTAAAGTGGGTATGTTTCCAAAATTTAACCATAAAAATGATTCTGTTTTAATATTTGTATAAAGTATGTGTGTGCCTTGTGATTCCCAATTTAAGAAATAATTAATTTTGTGAATCTAATAGTTCTCAATTTTCAATTCATCTAGATTGTACTATATTGTACTGAGACCCTTGGGAGTATTATTAGTGGTATTGAAAGAAAAAAGATATTGTTGATTTTACCATGAAATGTTTGACATTACAAGAGGTTAATGTAATGAGTTATTTACCAAGGGGGATGAATCATTTTTTCCAATTCATGAGTGGAAATGGGAAAATATATCTCTGTACATTGTTGTGCGACTATCGAAATTTCTTGAGGTAACAATGTGATTTGGGTTATTGTTGATCGGCTGACGAAATATGCATATTTTAATTTTATTCATTGTATAATGTCATTGGATCGACTTTCTCAAATGTACTTGAGAGATAATATCATGTTACATGGAGAGCTTCTTCCCATTGAATTTGAATGGGATCCGAGGTTTACTTATAATTTTTTGAAAGGCCCTCAGAAGTCAATGGGTACAGAATTAAATTTCCTTACAACTTTCTATCCCCAATCAAATGGTAAGTCAGAATGAATAATTTAGTCATTGGAGTATCTTTTTCAAGCTCATTTAATTTAAATCCAGTGATGTTGGGATCAAAAACTTTCTTTATATGTATTTTCATATAACAAAATTTTTTTCTGGTATACAGATGGCACATTTTGAGATAATTTATGAGAATCAGTGTCGAACTCCAAATTTTTGGGATAATGTCTGAGAATGGAGGTTGATGGGACTATACTTAGAATAGGAAGTGGCTGTGAAAGTGAAGATGATCTTGCAACACATGAGGATATCTCAGAGCATGAAAAAAGTTATGTATACAATAGAAGGAATGAAATTTCATTTGAGGTAGGTGATCATGGTTGTCACAACCTAACCCAAGCTTGAGCCGCAACTACCCCAAACCTGCCTCCATAGCCCAGGGGCTGTCGAACAGTGCCGAAGGCACAACAAATCGGGGAGGCCTTTGCCTAAGTATCTATACACACACATGCATCCCACTCGATGAAAAAGTGCGGAGTAAAAGAAAGAACAAGCATAGTAAAATGAAAAACTACTATATATATACCACAAATGTGCATCAACCTCTAAATAGTACAGGTAAAGTGCTGAAAAGGAAAACGGGGAAAAACACGCGCCCAACTAGAAAAGTGCCACAACCCGGCAATAGGTAAAAAAACAAACAGCTGGAAGGGTTCCCCACCTGGAACCCGACCACGACCACCGCACGCGGTCCAAGATCCCGAACTCCTATGCTCCACTGAAGTCACGACCAACATGTCTGTTTTCTGCAAGGGAACACCATGTGCGGGAAAAGCCCAAGCAGCGGTGAGTATAAAAATACTCAGACGGATACCCTGAAGGCTCGAGGGAGCAACAAAGGAGGTACCGAAGGGTGAGCAGTAGAGCGAACAGGAAAAGAAAAGGATTAGAATAGAGAGTGCTGTAGAATACAAGTAAAGAGTCCAGCTCAACCCAAAAAATGAAAGGATGTAGACGCGTCCAGACACAAGGATATTGAAATAGTGATAAGATGAACTTCTCATCGAGTATTCGCTACCTATAGCAGGAGAGTAGACTCGTCCAACCACGAGAAGCTAGACATGGAAATCACGTGTCATACCCCGCGCATCTTCGCCTCTCTGGGAAGGAGAGTAGCCAAAACCCATGGAGTGGGTACTGGAACAAGGTATATACATATACATATGCTCAACAAGAAGCCCAAACAAGCTCGTAAGGGGATCTCCATCCCGTAGCTCAGCCCAAAGAAGTGAGTAGCCAACAGTCCCAGAAGTAAACACCATCGATGCCTAGCATCCCGCACGTCTTCCCCAAACTACAAGTCAAAGGGCTCAAATCACCGCACCTCGACACTATCCTCTTTGGGTGGCACTGACTCACCCAAACGGTTTCGGGTCGCGTCTCAAGGACGCGTCTTGGTGGGGAAAAGTGACCCTCATACTTGAGAGTTATGGGGGAACGTCAAACCACAACTCATCACTGCCCCGCAGTGGAGAGGTCTCCTCAAAGTCAAGTTGTTCCATTACCGACGTGTACAACCAGGGGTCCTGCTCTGATAATCACGAAGGAAAGTCACAGACTAGCCTAGTATAGAGGACTGAGTCTGGAATTTCAACAGGTGTCCCATAGCCCAGCCCTGCTGGAGGGTAATTCATAACCAGATATCGGGTGACCCACTGCCCAGCCCTGCTAGAGGGTAAACCATAATATATCATCAGGTGACCCACGGCCTAGCCCCGATGGAGGGTAGACAATAATAAATCAACATGAAACCCACTTCCCAGCCCCACTAGAGGGTAGACCTTAATACATCATCAGGCAACCCACTTCCCAACCCCGCTGGATGGTAGACCTAGAATAAGTCGACAGGTGACCCACTGCCCTGCCTTGCAGGAGGGTAGACCTGGAACTAGACGACGGGCGACCAACTGCCCAGCCCTACTGGAGGGTAGACCCTAATAGGTATTCGAGTGACCCACCACCTAGTCTCTTTTGGAGGGTAGACCCTAAGAGCATCGGGTGACCCACTGCCCAGTCTCTGCTAGAGGGTAGACCCTAGAAGCCGATGAGTAACCCACTGCCCAGCCCCGCTGGAAGGTAAAACTCAGAACTGCTCTGGCCATATCCAATGGAGGGTACAACACTGGCCAACCGAACATGGAGTGGGTATCGCACAACCACCCAACTCCAGAACAGCACACCCAAAAGATGTTCAGTGCCTACTCCATCACTTGGTGTCACTAGCACCGCTACCAGCCGATCCATCAAGAATGAAACCAGGGGGAGACAACTCCACCCAGCTGGTCAAACAAACTATCACAGAGCCAGGGGAAAAACTCCACCCTGCTAGTCAAACAAACGAGCACAGAGGGACCCTCTACATCGCAAGAGGTCAATGTACGCAAAGAAGAACATGGAACACTCATGGGGCCCACACGACGTGTGTCCCCAAGTCAAAAACCCAACCGAACACGCAAATAGACTCAGGTACAAACCACACATACCTCCAAGCGCTCCCGTATGCTCCCAGAGTATAGCTCATTTTCAGCCCAAGGTCAATCGTGCACATGACACCCAATGTCAACGCGAAGGCGTGACGTAACATCTCCTACTTGCCGCCTCACCTAATGAGGTACCGCCAACCATATCTCTTTAAACACCAACCTCACTCTCCGAGGAGTGCACTCGATCACATGTCAACGGTCCGCTACAAACACAATATAAGGACCACCATAGTGGCACCTTTCCTAAACCACATTTAATAAGATCTTGAATAAGGCTCCACACAACCAAACGGATCACACCGTTGTAATCCTCGCGGAAAAACACGTGAGATAGACTACTCACTCGCCTCAAACGGATATCTGGCGGAAAAGTTTCCAACACAGCCTCACGCCCGAACGCCATCCCATGATCCTGAGCCTCGGCCCTGAAAACAGTCAGGTGCATCGCACCAATGCGATCCCCTCGGAAAAACATGTCAAAAGCACTACCCACATGTGTGAAATAGATATCCGGAGAAAAAGGTGCATTCCGGCGCACCGCACACGAGCGGTGCTTCGTGGAACCTGCATCCCGGTCCCGAAACACAATGAACGGATTACACCGTTGTGATCCTCTCGAAAAATCACGCAGGATGGACTATTCACTTGTCCAAAACGGTCACCTGGTGATAAAGATGGAAAATCATCGTCGACCCCCAAATGACCCTTGTGGGCCCCACACCATCATGCCAAATTAGAGCGGGCAGATTTCACCGTTGCAATCCCCTCGGAAAATCATCCAGAAATGACTGCTCGCATGCCCCGAACAGACATCCAATAAAAAAGTCATGAAACGTTGCACGCAACTCAAAAGACGGGCATGGGGCCCACGCCTCATCTTCGGCCTCAATGCCTGAAACCACCTTGGAAAGCTCTTCCATGGGGCCAGGGTCCCAATGCCACTGACGGTTCTTAAAACGGACATCGGACACATCCGTGCCGTCCAAAACAAGAATTCCCGGGAAGCCCGCTTAGCTGATTTACGCACGTTCTGTGCCCCCGAGCCCCTCGTCTCAGATGTTAAAACTCTCGGAACCACCTCAAAAGGTCTACCTCTGCGGTAGGTCCGTGCCACCACAGCCGGCGCACAAAACGGACGCCCATAGCGAAACCTACGGGCGTCGGAAATTTAAAGGTGGAACCCCCTTGGGCCGGACCGGCCCAGTCCGGCAGGTCCGCCCACAGCCGGCCCGCGGCCCGTCCACGGGTCTGGTTCACTCCACCGCTTCCATCTGGTCGCGGCCCGCCGCCACCTACCGACTGTCAAGGCCGGTCATTTTTTTCTACGCAGCGACCCGCATTACGCAGGTCGTGGCCGCGCCGCACGGGGCCGCTCGTCTCGCGGCCCCCCTGCCCCTTGTCCTACGCCGGAGCCGCCCCCCAGGAACCCCTTCTCGCTGCTATCCACCGGCTCACCGTCCGTAGCTGCCTCTTCCATGCTCGCCCGACGCCCCCAGCTCACCCGTCCAGCGCCGCCTCCCGCCGAACACCCGCGCTGCCCACTGCCCTCCGGACCGCCGCCGACACTTTCAAAAACCCGCACACTTCGGCAGACGTCTGCGGGGTCCTCGGAACTCGGGTTTACGAACCAAAACAAGCAATGGAAAGAGAAAAAACTCAACTACGCATGAATTTGTTTTTTTCGAAAGTCCAAAAACAATTAGACAGGACTAAATAGACTCAAATTTGGTGCGGGAAAACAAAATGAAAAACGAAAAATCCTACCTTGATGGGCTTCGCCCGAAGCTTCGCTGCGATCCTTCGGAGCCGCGCCTCGCCGGAGAGGAGGATGTGATGGAGGAGAGATTCCTCCTCCATTTTGGGAGCTTCTGGCACCAGGGGAGATGAGGGGTGGAAGGCGAAGAGGTGTTTAAATAAATTAATTAACAATTTAATTAATTTAAAACCCCCGAAAAGACCCGCGTCCGAAACTCCTGACGGGGTCGAGGTTAAGCCTCCCCTAGGGTAAACACCACCTCCAGAGCATAATAGCGGTCTCAGAATTTTAATCCAAGGCCCCATTCAAAAGTTATTAAACTCAACGCTCGAGGGAGCCAAACTATTAAAACTCCCCTAGGGTCATTTTTCACTGACGTTCCGCGACCGCAAATCATATACCCCTCCTAGGGTAAACGGCACGCTTCGAACTGAACGGTTCCCTCGGTTATCCAATCCAAGCCACCGTTTAAGAGATACTTGTGTTTCAACATTAAAGGAATAAAGTAATTAATTAATTAATCCGTTTAACATTCCGAAAGAGATCGAGGGGTCCAAACATCCCGCGCCGACAAGTTTTATGTCGTTCCTAGGGTAAACACCCCATTCCGGACCCATCAGTACACTCGGATCTCTGATCTGAACCACAATTTAAGAGTTATCTCATTTATTTGGCATTTCCAGTGTGAACGCACTGAAAATTTAATTCCAGCCACACCGGGGCTCGGAATCGCACGTCGTCTGAAGGCGCTACTCTAGAATATCATCGAGAATATTACAAAGTCTTCCAAAGAAAAAACTGGGTTCTAACATCATTCCCTCCTTCAAGATTTTCATCCCCGAAAAGAAATAATAGGGAGCAACACAGGGTACTAAGCCTACACATGGCTCTCCCGTACCCAGAAGAACTCTTGCACAGCTCTGCACCACCACACACATACCAAAGGATTTGATCTGTTCACGCGAGGTCTGCCCTCGCCGATGACGTGCATGGGAGCACGCACACATCTCCCAAGGTGAGTCATGCGGGAAATTCTATGCACCCAATCCAGCTTTTGGGGTCAGGGAAAGGTGGTAGGGAACCTCTCCATCCCATTTCACGGTTTCAGATGGCTCGAAGGCTCTCTGGGGTAGCTCGCCTCCCCAACCGAACCCTTACGTCGCACGATGCGACTGGAATCACCGCCAGCACCTGGAACAAGGCCCGATGATTCCCTCCTTCAGAATATCCATATGGTGGAACACCCAACGATATATGGTCACACAAGTTTCCACAGTCGATGTCTCACAGCCAAGTCCCTCTTTCATGCTCGAAAGCGAAGGAGTCAACACCATCGACTAGAAAAAAAGGTACCACGACTTTTACCTTACCAACAAAGGGTGACACCCGACACCCTCCACCACCCTGTTAACACCTCAAGAAAGGAGCAGGGGGGAAATCATTTCACAAGATATTTCTAACAATTCTACTGCAAAAAGTAGAAGAGCTATAGAGGGTACCTCTTATCACCTCATGCTCTGCAGGATCGTAGACATCCAAAGCTTGCGGCTGTTCGTGGTCCTAGTTGTTAGCTCCCGGAGCCTGACGTGGACCGCCTAATGGTGATGGGAAGACCTCGTAAAGTCGTCCCCCACTACCAACTCCTCACGCTCCTCTACTAGCACCAACTCTTTGGGTACTACTCCAATCATGGTGTTGCCTCTGTCGTGGTGGTGTGCATGCTGCCTGCCAGAAGCTCTCAGCAACTCGGGTTGGGCAGTCTCGTGCCAAGTGACCTCACCCATCACAAGCATAGCACTGACTCTCTCTGGGCTGAACTGGTGCCCTCTGGTTCCACTGAGGTGTACGACCATGCCCCTGAGTCCGGTTGTCAGAAAGCTACCTGAGTCGAGGTTTTGTTTGCCGACGCCCGCAAGCCACGACAGACGTCTCGGGTCTAACGTGCCTGCTGGCACCACCAACTCTAGAACGTGACAGGAATCTCCCTATCACCAGCGCCTTCTCCAGCACACCGACATATGTGGAAATGCCCAAGGGTACTATGACAACATGAATATCTTGGTGGAGACCCTTATCAAACTTTCGCGCTCGAATGTTGTCGTCACGGACCAAGTCCGGGTAAAAGCATGCACGGTCTGCAAAACTAGCCGCGTACTCGACCACCACTATCCCTCCCTACTGAAACTGTAGGAGCTCCTGAATCCAAACAGACCGCAAGAAAGAGGGGAACACTCCTCATGAAACAACAACTAAAAGTTTCCCCATGAAAGCGACGACTCGTCAAGAAACTGGGTCACCAGACTGCACCAACGTCGAGCTGCTCCACGAAAAAGGTCGGCTACCAAAGCCACCATAAGATCTGTCGGTGTCTACACATGCCTGAAAAGGCTAACCATTTCCTCGAGCCAAACCTCTACTACCTGAGGGTCTGGCTCACCACTCTACCTCAGCGGTCTCTACCGCTGGAACTCACGAAGCGTGCTCAATCTACGCTCAAGCTCATCCTGATCTGCCGAAACTGCCTACTGCTCAACAAGTGGGGGTGCTGCTACCGGCCCACTCAGAGAAAGGGGCTCGCATGATGGGTCCTAGACTGTGGCCTCATAGCTCACAAGGTCGTCATCACAAACCAAAGCTGGTATCCTGGATGGCTGTCCTCGTGGAGATATCCTAAAAATTATCAAGGAGTGTCACGGTCAGATGAGAATATATGTATATACCAATACAACAACGATGGGGAGCTGACTCAAGAAGGACAGTCAAAGACTCAATCATATGTGATGCACAAAACAATTTTCCCTACAACAAGTGTCTCAGCATGCTGAGTCGACAGGCGGGTTATCAAGGACCTGGTGAATAGATATGTCGGTCGCCGCACCATCACTGGACTCCCTGGCCTGAGAGTCGCTCTCGAAACACATTAACATTGTTTCCCTAAATCCCAACCAATTCCTCTTATTTTAGGGACATCCGAACAGCATCCCAAGGAACGAACCACCTCTGATACCACTTTGTCACGACCCGAATCGGGCTCGAGCCGCAACTACCACAATCCCACCTCCATAGGCCAGGGGCTGGCGACCAGCGCCGAAGGCACAACAACTCGTGGAGGCCTTTGCCTAATTACCTGTACACAGACACGTATCCCACTCAATGAAAAGGTGAAATGTAAAAGAAATTACAAGCAGAGTAAAATGAACAACTGTTATATATATACCACAAATGTGCATCAACCTCTAAAAAGTACAAGTACAGTGCTGAAAAGGAAAAAGGGGAAAACACGCGCCCAACCAGAAGAGTGCCACAACCCGGCAACAGGTAAACAAAACAAACAGGTGGAAGGCTTCCCCAACTGGAACCCAACCATGACCACCACACATGGTCCAAGCTCCCGAACTTTTATTCTCCACTGAAGTCATGACCAACCTGTCCGTCTTCCGCAAGGTCACACCCAGTGCGGGCAAATCCCAAACAGGGGTGAGTATAAAAATACTCAGTAGGATACCCTGAAGGCTCGAGGGAGCAACAAAGGAGGTACCGAAGTGTGAGCAGTAGAGCGAACAGGAAAAGTAAAGGATTACAACAGAGAGTGTAGTAGAATACTAGTAGAGAGTCCAGCTCAACCCACCAAAAGAATGGAGGTAGACTCGTCTAGACACAAGGAGATGTAAACGGTGAGAAGATGAACTTATCGTCGAGTCTTTGCTACCTATAGCAGGAGAGTAGACTCGTCCAACCACGAGAAGCTAGACACGGAAATCACGTGGCATACCCCGTGCATCTTCGCCTCTCCTGGAATGAGAGTAGCCAAAACCCAAGGAGTGGGTACTGGAACAAGGTATTTACATATACATATGCTCAACAAGAAGCCCGAACAAGATCGTAAGGGGATCTCCATCCCGTAGCTCAGCCCAAATAAGTGAGTAGCCAACAGTCCCAGAAGTAAACACCATCGATGACCAGCATCCCGCACATCTTACCCGAACTACAAGTCAAAGGGATCAAATCACCACACATCGACATTATCGACTTCGGGCGGCATAGACTCACCAGCACTGTTTTGGGTCGCGTCTCAAGGATGCATCTCGGTGGGGAAAAGCGCCCCTCGTACTTTAGAGTTCTGGGGGAATGTCAAACCATAACACGTCACTACCCCGCAGTCGAGAGGTCTCCTCAAAGTCAAGTCGTTCCATCACCGACCCGTACAACCATGGGTCCCGCTCCAACAATCACGGAGGAAAGTCACAGACTAGACTAGTAGAAAGGACGGAGTCTGGAATGACAACAGGTGTCCCACTACCCAGCCCTACTGGAGGGTAATTCATAACCATATATCGGGTGACCCACTGCCCAGCCCTGATGGAGGGTAAACCATAATACTTCATCAGGCGACCCACTGCCCAGCCTCCCTGGAGGGTAGACCTTAATATATCATCAGGAGACCCACTGCCTAGCCCCTCTCGAGGGTAGACCTTAATACATCATCAGGAGACCCACTGCCTAGCCCCGCTGGAGGGTAGACCTGGAATAAGTCGACAGGCGACCCACTGCCCAGCCTTGCTGGATGATAGACCTGGAACTAGACGACGGGCGACCCACTGTCCAGCCCTGCGGGAGGGTAGACCCTAAGAGGTCGTCGGGTGACCCACTGCCCAGTCTCTACTGGAGGGTAGACCCTAATAGCGTCGGGTGACCCACTACCCAGTCTCTGCAGGAGGGTAGACCCTAGAAGCCGATTGGTAACCCAATGACCTGCCCCACTGGAGGGTAAAACTCAGAACTACTCTGGCCATATCCACTGGAGGGTACAACACTGGCCAACCGACCACGAAGTGGGTATCGTGCAACCACCCAACTCCAGAACAGCTCACCCCAAAGAGGTTCAGTGCCTGCTCCATCACTGGGTGTCACTAGCACCGCTACCGGATGATCCATCGAGAACGAAACCAGGGGAGAACACTCCACCCAGCTGGTCTAACAAATGAGCACAGAGCCAGGAAAAAAAATCCACCCTTCTAGTCAAACAAACAAGCATAGAGGAACCCTCTACGTCGCGAGAGGTCAAAGTAAGAAAATCAGAACATGGCACGCTCAAGGGGCCCACATGACGAGTGGCCCCAACTCAAACCCCCAACCGAGATCACAAAAATTCTCAAGTACAGACCACACGTACCTCCAAGAGATCCCGTATGATCCCATAGTATACCTCATTTTCAGCCCAAGGGCAATCGTGCACACGACACCCAACGTCAACGCGAAGGAGTGACGTAACATCTTCTACTTTCTGCCTCACCGACTGAGGTACCGACAACCACATCTCTTTAAAAACCAACCTCACACTCCCAGGAGTGCACGCCATCACATGTCAAGGTTCCTCTACAAACGCGGTAGATGGACCGCCACCGGGGCACCTTTCATAAACCACATTTAATAATATCACGAATAAGGCTCCGTCCAACCAAACAGATCGCACTATTGTAATCCTCCCAAAAAAACACGTGAGATAGACTACTCACTCACCTCAATCGGATATCTGACGAAAAAGTTTCCAACACCGCCTCACGCCCGAACAACATCCCATGATCCCGAGCCTCGGCCCCAAAAATAGTCGGGCGCATCACACCAATGCGATCCCCTCGGAAAAACACGTCAAAAGCACTACCCACATGTGTGCAATAGATATCCGGAGAAAAAGGTGCATTCCAGCACACCGCACACGAGAGGTGCTTCGTGGAACCTGTATCCCGGTCCCGAAACACAAAGAATGGATTGCACCGTTGCGATCCTCTAGTAAAAGCACACAAGATGGACTATTCACTTGTCCAAAACTGTCACCCGCTGATAAAGATGGAAAATCACCGTCAACCCCCAAACGACCCTCATGGGCCCCACAACATAATTTCAAATTAGAGTAGGAGGATTTCACCATTGCAATCCCCTCAAAAAAACTTCCAGAAACGACTGCTCGCACGCCCCGAACGGACGTCCGATGAAAAATTCGTGAAACGCTGGACACAGCTCAAAAGATGGCCATGGGGCCCGCGCCTCAACTTCGGACTTCAATGCCTGAAACCATCCTGGAATGATCTGCCTCGGTGCCAGGGTCCCAAATCCACTGACGGCGCTTAAAACGGACGTCGGATGCGTCCGCGCCGTCCAAAAAAAAGAATTCTCGGGAAGCCCGCTTAGCTACTTAACGCACTTTCTGTTCCCCCGATCCTCTCATCTCAGAAGTTAAAACACCCGGAACCACCTAAAAAGTTCCGCCTCTGCGTCTGGTCCGCGCCGCCGTAGACGGCGCGCAAAACGGACGCCCGTAGCGAAAGCTACGGGCGTTGGAAATTTAAACGGGGGACCCCCTTGGGCCGGACCGGCCCGGTCCGGCCGGTCCGCCCACAGCCGGCCCGCGGCCCGGCCGCAGGTCCGGTTCACTCTACCGTGGCCAGCTGGCCGTGGCCCACCGTCTCTGATGGGCTGTCAAGTCCGGTCTTTTTTTTTCTCCACAGCGACCCGCATTACGCGGGTCGCGGTCGCGCCGCACGGGGCCCCGCGCCTCGTGGCCCCCCTTGCCCCTTGGCCTACGCCAGAGTCGCACCTCTGGAACCCCGCCTCGCCATCGTCCTCTGGCTCGCCATCTGCAGCCACCTCCACCATGCTCGACCGATGCCCCCAGCTCACCCGGCCAGCGCCGCCTCGCGCCGAACACCCCGCTGCCCACTGCCCGTCGGACCGCCGTCGACACCTTTAAAAACCCACAAACTTCGGTGGATGTCTGCGGGGTCCTAGGAACTCGGTTTTACAAAATGAAACAAGAAATGGAAAGAGAAAAAACTCTTCTACTCATTCATGTGTTTTTTTTAAAATCCAACAACAATTCGACAGGATTAAACAAGCTCAAAGTAGGTGCGGAAAAAAAATGAAAAACGACAAATCCTACCTCGATGGGCTTCGCCCGAAGCTTCGTCGTGATCCGTCGGATCCGCGCATCGCCGGAGAGGAGGAGGTGATGGAGGAGAGCTTCCTCCTCCATTTTTGGGAGCTTCTGGCACCAGGGGAGAAGAGGGGAGGAAGGGGAAGCGGTGTTTAAATAAATTTATTAATAATTTAATTAATTTAAAACCCCCGAAAATACCTGCATCTGAAACTCCCGACGGGGTCGAGGTTAAACCTCTCATAGGGTAAAAACCACCTCCAGAGCAAAACGGAGGTCTCGGAATTTCAATCCAAGGCCCCGTTCAAAAGTTATTAAACTGAACACCCGAGGGCTCCAAATAACGAAAACGACCCTGGGGCCATTTTTCACTGATGGCCCGCACCCGCAAATCTTATACTGCTCCTAGGGTAAACGGCATGCTTCAAACTCAATGGTACCCTCAGTTTTCCAATCCGAGCCAGTGTTTAAGAGATAATCACGTTTCAACATTAAATGAAAAATTTAATTAATTAATTTAACCGTTTAACGTTCCGAAAGTGAGAGAGGGGTCCAAACATCCCACGCCGATAAGTTTTATGTCGTTACTAGGGTAAACACCCCATTACAGACCCATATTTACACTCAGATCTCTGAACTGAAGCACAATTTAGGAGTTATCGGATTTATTTTGCGTTTCCAGTGTGAACACACTGAAAATTTAATTCGGGCCACACCGGGGCTCGGAATCGCACGCCGTCTGAAGGCGCTACTCTGGAATATCATCATGAATATTCCGAAGTCTTCCGCAGAAAAACTAAGTTATTACAATGGTATTCTTAGAATCTCATTATGGAAAAGTGTTATACATTTTGTTTTGAAAGGAAAGCTAAGCCCATGGTTAATTAGACCTTATAAAATTATTGTGATAGTTGGACCAATAACCATCCTATTATCATTTCCTTTATATTAATCTGAGGTAAATAAATGTGTTCATGGTTATATGTTGAGGAAGTATATTCCCGATTCATCTCATGTCTTGATCCTAGACGTGGTTCAGCTAGAAGATAACCATTCATATGAAGAGAAACCAGATCATATTCTTGGTTTAAGGGAACAATTATTGGAGAATATGGTAATCCACCATGTTAGGGTTTGGTGGAGAAATCAAATTGTTTAATAAGTGCCATGGGAATCTCAAAATTTTATGATGGAAAGGCTCACTCACTTGTTTAAAATGTAAATAAAATTTTGAGGACATAATTTACCAATGGTGGGGAGAATGTAAAACCCCAATGTCTTAAAAAAAATTGAATTACTTGAAATTTATTTTAATTGCATACTTATAACTATCATTTAAACATGATTTTTCCACTTCTAGGATTTTAATTTAAAAAAACGATCTTCTATGGTTGTGATCATGATGTTAATTTGAGATTGATAAAACCAACTTGGTTTTTTGGTTAATAGTAACATACTCTCATGAATAGTTAATCATATTGTTATTTTATTTTATTAAGGTTATAAGATAATGAGATATTTTTTAAATTTTTAAGGTGTTAAAAATGAGTTATATATTTGAAATTGTTATTTTTGAATTAATTAAACTTTTATATAAAAAATAAATTATTAATATTTTAAATTTTATTTTAATAATATTGAGCTCATTTTCTAATTATATGCACCAAAAATGGTTGAGGTGACTTGTTCTTATTTTTTATATATTCATGAATGTTTTATGAATAGTAAAACACAATAAATTAAGATAATTTCTAAATACTTTATTTACTTCAGAATTGTTGAGGCGAGGATGATGTAAGCCCACTTGGCTCAAAATCATATGATATTATTTCTATTTGGTGTAATATTAATCATTACTATTCATAGTCTTGAGAAAAAAATTTAAAATAATGATTATAATATTGTAAAATCCCTCCTCTCTTCCATTGTAAATACTACCCTAATTCCCCTCTTTTTATCACACCTATCAAGGATTTATAATTGTATATGTTATAAAAAATCCCCTCCCAAAGGATCTTATCAATGACCTAGAACTTCGTTTCTCCCTAAAAGTTTAAAACTGATGTCCATAAGAAGGATCTAAAGGGGAAGAGATCAATAGGTAATAATCATTTTCCTTTATCATGTATTTTCATTTCAATTCTTTTCTTTTCATATGATCACTTCCCCAAACATTTTCCATGAGGTATGAAATCTAAATAATCATATATATTCTGTATGTTATCATATTCATGTAAAATGATTCATCATATTTCTTACCCTCCACTCACTCTTATTCTAAAACATAAAAACACCACTCATAATGTGTCGATGTACCAAAATCATGGACTGTGTGTTTTCAATTTCCATTAATTACCTATAATATAATTATTTAACCGTTTTAGTTTTTGAAATTTAATTTAATGTGTATGATGTAACATATTTTATTTTAGTTAATAAAAATATATGCAAAATATTAATTTGTATAATGAATCATGTTCATGATTTTCAAGGAACCACCAAAAATAATATAAAAAAATATCATTAATGTTTTATTTAATGATTCAACATCATATTTGACAACAAAATGATTTATGGTATCATTATATATTATATAAACACCTGAATACCATTTCATTACACTTCTTGTATTTCATTTCCTTGCAACAAAAAAATGAAATACAAACCAGCCATGGAAATCATGTAAAGAAAGAACCTAAAACTATGGATGAAACCAAATACAAATAACTAATGGGTGAAATGATGTTATAAAATGATCATATTAGTTGTTATAAAAAATCAATATGATTATTTTACATACTAATAACACACTTTTCACCATTATACTGGAGTATTAAACAGAATTGACGTAAAAAAACATATGGGAGGGGAATTCATAAAAGATTTTCTATTATTTTGGTTAACCTTATAATTAATTATATATATGGTATTAAAAATATTGTGATTAATTTTGACTATATTATTTTTAATTATGTGTATTAAAATTATATATTCACATTCAATCCACTCTATTAAATCTCAATTCAATTATATAATATTAACAAGGGGCTTTTCTTTTAAAATCCTCTTTTAAATATTCTATTTTACAATATTCAAAATCAATGTTTTTATAAAGTTATTCATTTTATATGATCATGTTTTCGTTATTATTTATAGTTTATTATGAAGTGTGGGACCTATATCTCCTACAAAATCATTGGTTATATCTGTGTTGGAGTTCAGCCGTATTGTTACTCCATCTATAGCTTTGATTGTTACACCATAAGGTAGTCGTGAGGGTTACATTGTAAGGAAGCCATGAGGGTTACAAATAATAAGGTATCATAAATGGTTACAATATAAGTAATTAATTACCCAAGTTACATTTATTGTTCCATTTATGTTCTTATGTTTTGTAGGAATCTCATGGAAATCTCATGTTTCAAAATGTAATTATATATGAGTGGAAAATATGTCTTTTTGGAAATGATTTCATACGTTTTCATATATTCATGTATTAATATTTCATTTCCACAATTTTATATCACTTACTAATATTTTTTACTCATCATATGTTTTTAAATGATTTTCAAATGTTATATGGTTGTGTAAGACAAATAAGAAAGCCATGTTAAATGTTATGAAGATTTTTCCACGAAATCAGCTTGTGTTTGAAAGGATTTATATTTTGGAAGAAATGGTAGATTTAATTGTTGTATCTAATATATATATATGTTTAATATTCTATATGTATTATATCCAAACTCACTAAATCTATATACATGAAAAGTTCCTCAATATCAAAGCATGTGAGTTCTTGACTAAAATAAAATATTGTGTAACGTAATAAGCTCATGTCTTTATATCGTCAATCCATTGCAATCGAATAATTTTCAAACTCTAATTATCCCATATAACCCACTAACTACCTAGGATAAAATTTTATCAATCTATCAATTAAAAAAGTGAAAATCATTTCATTTCAAATGAATCATCAATCACAATTCAATTGACCACTTTTTCTTTTCCAAATTCCAGTTTACATTCAAAAACAAAACAAATGTCTTTTATAATTTCATATATTTTCATTCTAAAACCAATCATTGGTTTTCATCAATATATTTTTAACCATTTTTCTAAAGTCAATTTTCAAATAAACTCATCATTTCCTTCAATTTCAAAAATATGGAAAAAATATGATTTCCATTAAAATTAGGGTTTTCCCTAAAATTACATTCCACGTCAGATAAAAATTATGATTCTTCATGAGTTAGTTTTTCCAAATAAATTGAATTAAATTTAAATAAAATCAATCAAATCATTATTTCATACATACATTAACACAAACAGATCCACTAACCAGTAATCACATAATCCCTATGTAAAACACCTACAACTAGATTCTACAATATAAAATATGGAGACTGAGAAATAAAAATTAAACATAAAATTATTATCCATTTAAACAAGAATAGATTCATCAAATACATGGTGATCTATCAAACTCGATGTAATGAAGTATGAGATATTTAGAGAAACGAAAGAGATTATAATCACATACCTAGAGGAAATAAAATGGGGTATTACGTGATCATATACACTAAAGAATGTATTTGTGGAAGCCAAAATTTGTTCATGGGAGACCGCACGATCTAGGAAATAGATTTAGGATGGGTTAGTTTGAAATGAAGTTTAAATGTGGGTTCATGTATTATTTTAATAAATTATGGAATAAAAGTATCACACGCGCATGCTTAACAAGGATAGGATTAACGTGTAAAAAAACATTTCACCCTAATAGTTCACCCCATATGAACTCAATATCAATGGCTGAGGGTTTCTAAAAGGTGGTATCATATTTTTTAAACCATTCACCGTTTTTTCAAGACCTCACTATCAAGGGATGCATGATTTTTCTAATAGTGGCACATGTTTTGGGAAAACTGTTTGCCCACTATGTTAATCACAAAACCTTCAAATTAGTTTTAAAAAATACACCCAAAACAACCTAATACATGTCACAACTAATGCATGATTAAAATTTGGGTCCAATAGTACATCAATACAAGTTAAATGATCAAATAACCTCCCCTGCATAGAAACTTTCATTCCCAAGAAAGCCTCTATTGAATTTTAAATATCAGAAATAAGAGGCCACTAGACTCTCATCAGTGTATCCTTCTCCCAAGTCTCGTATAAAATAGAACCATGCTTCCATATCACAAATACCAAAGCTATCATCCTTCCATTAAATAATTGTTCCTCATAATAATCAGTCATGACTAGATTCTCTGTTATAGATAAATCTTCATAAACATCCACGCCAACCAATCTAAAAAGATGAGATGGATCAGAAATATATTTTCATAGTGCATATTCATGTAAATCTTATGTATCAACATTAATAGAAGAGTAAGTGAAAACCAGTAACCCAATTTCTATACTTACTCAAAACCATTAAAATATCCACCAATATATGGATACTAATTCTATTTCCCTCAAATTTGTAAATGAACAAAATGATTTGATTTCATCAATAACACATGATCACCAACTAAAATATCCAATGAAATACATTGAAAATAACAATAAGATATATATTGGTTGTCTGCCATCAAAATTCATCGATGAATCAACTAAATATTTTATTAAATTTCATGAACCATGATCGGTGAATCTATGTAACATTCACTGATATCCAACAAACATAATTGAGATTTAAGAGGTCATCCATACAAGGCCTCCAAAAGAACCATTCTTATCTCATACTTGTAACTATTTTGTGTACACAATCTCAACAAGTAACCAATTGACATCCCCAAATCCACCAAAACCGTTGTCCTAAACACGAATCATATTATCAAATGTATGTATAACCCTCAATGTCTAGTCATATATATTTGGATGGTATGTCATTCCCAAATGTTCTTGGGATCCCATAACATCTTAAAGGCCTCTCTAAAAAATATATGTAGAATGTGGATCCCAATCAAAGACCATAATAGATGGAAATCCAGAAAAATAGAAAATATCACTCATCTAGAGATTTCCAAACACCATATTATTGGACAAGTCATGAATGGATATAATGTGATGTGATTTTGGAATCCAATTGATCAAAATCCTTGTCACATTCATCATTATTAGGGTATGGAAAACCCTACAACAATATAAATATAAATGTTATCCCACTCCCATTTTATCACAATGTGTTGTTGAAACAGAACCAATGTCCTTTGATGCTCAACCTTGACCTTTTGGAAGGTATAACAACAAGAGAAAAAATCATAAATGTCTAGTCTCATACCTGGACAGCATAATTGATGTCATGTATCATAAAAAAAATTATAGTTCTTGGGTTCACATCCCACTTTGAATTATGGAAATCACCCTTAAAATATTTTCTTTTTAGAAATTACATAATGTACCCATTCTTGTAACATAGGATTCACTCCCTAAAATATGTCCACTCACTAAAGGTATCCCCACCATAATGGGAGTCTCTAATTATATGGACTTATTTATAGACAATTTTATCTTGAATAATAATGATTAAATGTGTTATGATCAACTAGAATCTATCTAAGAAAACCTCGTCCCTAGTTTTTGATTCTCATATATGAATATTTTCAAAATTCCCCACCATGTTCATCCTATTAGATTATTAGTTCAAAAAATTGTCTACTAGATTCATTCTCAATGAGTCAGTGATGAAATTTAAATTCCTTATGGTATAGGAATTTTCAAATCAAAATATATGAGGTAATATACCTAAAATCTGTGATAGATATTCCAATTTTTTTATATAACACATAACTCAAGGTTCTGAAGTCAAAAAACCGAGTAATCCATTTTTTGAAATGTTAATGTTTCCAACTCTTAAGAAAATAAATCATTTACACATTTCCAAGGAAATTTTTTATGTAATTTTATTATGTTTAGTAAGCTACCACGATCCACAGTAAATGATTTGATAACCCTGCATAAGAACATAATTGAAAAACGGATCATGTTCCATCATAGAAAAACCAGATTACCTTACCCCTCCTCTAGAATAGTCAACACAAATGCAAAAGTGCAATGTAATTTTATCTCAAAAAACACAAAATTTAATCATCCGAAGGAATATTCATAACCTTTAGAGTGAGATAAATCATCAAAGATTAATAAATTGATAATTTATTTATATATCAGCATTAATACCCTACTAAACACTAGAACCTCAAAATATCGATAAAATTACATTGTTACTACCATGTGAAAATAGATTTCAACATTTTATAATCAATTTAGATTCAATGTTTTGAGACACATGTCCCATGAAAATCAATTCCTATAGCAAGACAATACATTTTGGCAAATTGGCATAAAGATGTATATTTTTTCAAAATTCGAATACTACTCTCAGATGATGAACATGATCCTCATAGGACATTTTGTACATTAGTATGACATCCCCAATTCCCACAAATAACATATCAAGAAACTCATGGATGTTTTTGTTTGACAAAGCTATAAATACTATAAGATCAATTTTTAGGACAAATGGAACTACAATATATAAGAAATGGAAATAACTTCTTCAGAAGATGATTACTATTTTTTTGATTATTTTATTATAATGTGGTGATAACGTGACTGAATATTAGTCTTCATGAACCAATTCACCACATTTAAATGGAAAAATAGAACATCAATCCTTGGAAATAGATGCATTTTATTAACAATAAATTTGTTCAATTTTTTATAACGAACACTTGGTTGATGTTGTCAATCATCTTTATTCACAAAGAGAATTGGAAGAACACATGGTGACATACTAGGGAATATAAATATATTCTCTAATAGATAATCCAACTAAATCATAAAATATTTAATTTCATGTACTTCCACATAGTAATAACGTATATATATGATTTGATTACCAGGTACAAAATCAATAGAAATATATACCTCCTTTAAAGATGGAAATCCAAAAAAGTCTGAAAGAAAAAACATTTAGAAACTCGACAAAACTACTGGGAGATCATTTCTCAATTATTCCCACTCTAATTCAAAAGATAACACTGATATTACATTCCAAAATCTATATAATGATAGGTGTAGTAATATCCACCATATAAAATAAATGATTCACATGAATGTTTAGAGGGATCACATTACAAGTCAATATAAAGGACTAAGATTCATTAATATCTAATAAAAATGTAACTAGAGAAGATGTAATAGTTAGGGTACCTCTCATAGTCATTAGACCAGTAACATATTTCATTAGAGTCTTTTTTTTGTGCATGATTAATCATAATTCGAGAAGTATGTGGATGGAACACCTTTTTTGTGAACCATATGAATACACCATAGTACATTTTGGTTCTAAGGACCCCATGCCACTACATGGAGAAATTAAGATATAAAAAAACATCTATAAGTGTCATGAATTCCAACTAGAGCTATTGTTATCAGGTGCCTTTGGGTAAACCTATTTTGAATCTCTATTTTTTCACACTTAAATCAAGTAAAGGTTCCTCATCCAGGAACTGATGAAGATATAGAATAACCCTTCTATAGATATACACGATTAGACTCATATCTCTATATAATGGCTTTAATGGAAGTCACAGAACATTCATTGTAAGAAAAAGTAACTACTCTCAACCCTAACAAACCATCCAAGTCAAGTTAAACCATCAATGGCCAATCCATAATTTCATCAGAAGAGAAAAAATTCCGCAAAAAAACCTCAGAACATATATCAAATCAAATCCCATTTTGGAAAATGATTCATTATCATAACATTCCATAGAGTCTCATTTGAAAACCGCACATTCTAGGCATATTAGTTTTCAAATTCTATCATGGTCTTGGAAGAATTATTGAGTTTTCCAAAATACATAGCAATATCAATAACCATGGACACTTGATAAAACTAATAAGTTAAATGGACATTAATATCCTCAGAATCTAAAATATAGGTCTTATTTTCAATCATTATAGAGTCCCCCCATCCCCTTCCAAGAAATTCTAGTTTAAATGTGTTACATTTCACCATGAATTAAGATGGTATTTACATGAATTAAAATAAAATCACTATCTTCATTAACAATTCCTATATATTTTTAGTACCACTTGATCCATGAAACTCTTGTGTTTTTTAGTAAAGGAACTCTTGTGCAAGATTAATATATTCGTCCCTCTATAGTTCCACAATTGGAACATGAATGGGAGTAGTTCCATCTACCTATCCCAGATATTGTATATCCTGTAAAGTTATCTCAATGATTTTCTAATACATTGGATGATTCACTCACTATGGTTCATTAGATGCTTCCTCCTTGAGCTTATTCAAATTTATTATTGGATTAAACATGACACCAAACATTCAGTAAAAACTACCAGGAAATCAATAGTTTTTTGAGATCATTAAATCAAAAAATATCGATGGGAAATTAATTCCAAAAAACGTATCAAGATTTGGATTTCAACATATCAAAATATAAGGTAGTGATAGGATTTTAACTATTCTTCAAGATTTCATTCCTAAACAACACATGGTTTTTAAGGGTCATTATGATGAGAAATCACAAGTCACTATCTCATAACTTCAAAATAATTTCATACAGGATACTCTAAACTACATATTGATATCAAGTTAAGATAATGAAACTCTCATTAATAACACTTTTCCTAAACTAGCCTAAAAACTAAGTACCTTGATACCCAATATGATATTGACATGTCCTGAAGGTAATTCATTATCCCCAAATTTTTTTCACCATAACCTTGCATCATAAAAGATAATAGAGGGAATAAATTTTCAACAGAAATACTATATGATAATGAAACAAGTCGGTATGGTTGTAACTCAATATGAATAATTTACTAGAATGAGAACATGAATATGAAAAACCATAAGCAATAAATCCTTGAATTACATAGATACATAAGTGATAAACTCTACATACCAAAAGGAGACATCACTCTAAACCAGAATGATCAATAACATCCACCTCCTCTAATAGGCTCTTTCCCTTTTCTCTAACATTGTTTAATGAAATCAACAAATGTATGAATGAAAATGTAGGCAATGACCTATAAATCCCAGTAGGGTATCACCAAGTGGACCATTACATATACCATATTAACAAACCAAATCTGGATATCAATTTAAAATAAAACATGGAATTACAATAAAACATCATATTAAAAACAATATATGATTTCATTTCAAAATGATGGAAAACATTCCAAACATGGATTAATAAAAACATTATATAAAAATAGTATATATAAAATTATAGGCATTTTAAAAATAGATATTTATATATATATATTGTTTTTATAATAAAAAATCAAAAACAACATGAAACATAGTTATCTGACTAGTGGAATTATAATTTCTATTTATAGGATCCTCACACTTCTCATATCAGTTATTATGGCAATATATGTACAAGGGTACCTAAGTATTATGACAAATAGGTCTCATCAATATCCCATATGTGATAATATATTCCTAACTGGATTTTGTTTTTGAGATACTATTGTAAATCCATTGATATGGAATAATCATCCTTCCATTATAGTCTCAATTATTGTACAATTTTCACAATATCAAATGTGCTCAATCATCAATAGAAAATAAGAATCTCATTTCATTTCAAATAACTCGTTATTAACAATTCAATTCCAAATTGATTTTTTTTCAAAATGTATAATAACATTCAAATCTAATACACTGATTTTTCATATTATCAAAAAATTTCAATACAAAATCAAAATTAGGTTTTTATAAATTTAATTTAAAACATTTTCATAAATCTATTTTCAAATAAATTCATTAATTCCTTCTATTTAAAAAATATTCCATAAAATCAAATTTCATTGGAATTTGGGGTTTTCCCAAAATTTCATTACAATTAAAATCTCAATTGCAATTCATATCTCATTAGGATTTAATAAATAAATTTAATGAAATTTAAATCATATCATGTAAATCATGGTTTTGTTACATGGAATAACTCAAACGGAACAACTTATCTTTAATACCATAAATATAATGTATTGTAACCACAACATGATTATCCAACGATGAATGACAAATATTTAAATATAAAAATAAATTCTAGAATTGTGATCCATTAAAACATATTCTAAATTCAACTAAAACAATTTTATCAATCAAAATCAATGGAGAAATGATAGAGAGATTCGTTGAAAACAAAAGAGAGGATATTCACATACATATAAGAGATCAAACGAGATCCACCATGCATCGATCCACTGATTAATTTGTTTAGAGGATCCACAATTGGTTTTTTAATTCCCCCTAAGACCTAATAAATTTATTTAATACAATTTAGTTCTATGTAGATGTTTAAATGGGTGTTGAGTATTTTTTATAAATATTTGGAACAAAAATATCTCACGTTCAGTTTTTGGTGGGTAGGGACACACTATTAGATATAAAATACACCCTAACTATGAAACCCATTTAAAATCACTCTCCAAGGTATATGGTTTTTACTATATTGGTCCACATTTTATTAATATGTTTGTAAAACATGTAAAACCTCAATGTATATTGTTGGCTTATTTTTCACTAGAGGGTCCTTGGGTTTTGGAAATTCATGAACTAATATTGCACATCCCCAAAACATCCATATTTTTTTCATAAAAATCTTCTAAAAACCAATATAATTACCATTTTAAAAGAGAAAAAAGGAGTGATGGGGAGAACATAAAAAAGGTAATATGATGTTATAGAAAATGTAACACCTTGATTTTTGTAACTTAGATCTCATTATTATACTTCTATTATAGCAGAAGACACAACATACTTTATCCTATAAGAATTAATTGTTTAGACGTATTGGTAGACAATATACATACCTGATTCTCACATTACGTATGAAAAAATGATACAAAAAATAAAATTACAATTAGATAATTAAATTTTAATCTATTATATTAATAAAATCATTCCTACGTCACTTTGTCAAATCATACGAAATCAAAAATATAATAAACGGACACATGAAATTCTTAATAATAGAAAACATTAAACTGAATCAAACATAAAAGAAACAATTATATTAATAATATATTGTTGATAAATAATGGAAATATATGAAATATAAAAATACAAAAAATGTGGAATATATCTATGGATTTCATATCATCATAAATATTCTCAAGGATAATGAGATCTATTTTAATATTAGTTTAATTCAATTTTCATACATATTAATCATACTAAATATTCATTTTGTGAATAAATCAAAAATATATTATTAATATCTCATTACATAACATCACAAATATATATTGTTTTCATGAAAAATTTATCCAAGCTTGTTTGTCTCATACAACCTATATATGCATCAATTGGGTATCAATAACGGGACTCACCGATTCTATTACTATTTCAAATTCATTCATCATATAAAATGAATGAATAATAATTAAATACATAATAAACATCTACATTACTTTAGTAGAAAAAATAAATTACATTTAAAATTTTCCATATACAATCATTATAGAAAGATGATCATAATTCATAAAATTAATATAATTTATGGTATCATTATAGTGTGTCATATTTAAAGAACATGATTCATCAATGGATGTACTCATAAATTAAATTAATCATAAAATAAACCTTCTAAATTTCATTAAAAAATTATATTTTTAAATTAAAAATATCATATATAACATCCATAAATTATCCTAATATTATGAAAACCATTTTAATTTAAAATACTTTTGGAATCCTATAATGTTAATTCTGAAGAATATAATAGTTTTTCTGATGGAAAAATATATTACAGTTCTAATGGATCAAGAAAATATGATATTCATGGATTTATTATAAATAACATAATTTAAAAATTAATAGGAAGTTTACATTTAAATAAATTATATTAGTTGAAAAAAGGGTAAAAAATAATTTAATACATCATTATAGGATAGTAACGAAATTCATGAAAATATTCTAATAAAAAAATTGGACTACCAGAAAAAGGTTCTTGACTGATTATATTAACAATATCATCTCATATTAATATAAAATTTTTAATAAATTGAGAAGGTATATTTAGGAAAATTAAAGGAATCCTTATTATTTAAAATAATAATCATATGAGAATAAAGAATCTATTGTTTATGAAAAAATATCATATAAATTATTCTATGTAAGATTATAAATAAAAAATATTGAATATTTATAACATCCTGACCCTAGTTACCATGATTCAGTGCATTATTAAATAACATTTCCATGATCACAATAGTTCTAGTCTAAAAAGACCTATTTGTTTAGTAGACTTGGATGTAGTAGATACATACATAAGTTCAACATTACATTGTCAAATGAAAAACAACAAAATTTTGTCTCCATTGAACACATTCATATCCTATAAGCTATCCATGCATTTCATTCATAATATACTTCTTCAAATCCTAGAAAAAATAAAACATAATAATGGGGTGAGCTCAGATGATTAGTAAGGATAACAATATAGCGGAAACTATCATAAATAAGCATAAAAATTTAAGATAATTTATAAGACTAAAACACAAGTCATTTAAACATAAACATCATCATAATGTTGCAATGTTAAATCAAATAATTAATTTACATATTCACATGGATATAACACTAGTCGATTAATCAGACACAATATCAAATATCCAATTTCATAAAGATGGAATGACTATTTCTGGACATCAAAACCACATAGTTAAGGCCCATGCCAAGACTAGAAATAAATATTTTTTCAAGGACTTATGCCAAGAAACTAGTTTGTCTCATGAGACCTTCTTATACATCAAGGAGCTATAGCGAGCTCCACCCAACACATACTATGTATAATTAATTCTTCTTGTGAAGAGGCTGAAACTTAATCTAAAAATTTTCATTATTACTATCTTACAAAATGTTAATACATTAACTACAAAACATGAATGGTATAAAAATAGCACATCTATAGTCAAACATATCTCATTATATACAATATGGAAGATTTTATTATAACAAAATGAACCCCAATCAAGAATAAAATGCAATGAATTATATTGACATAGATGAAAATAATCAGTAAAACTATTTGAGGGGAATACCCCATTTTTCTTGAAAACACTTATAAGTTTCACTATTTACAAGGATCCATTTAAAATATTTTTAGGAATCCATGTGTTCCATACCACGTTGAAACATTTGAAATGAATTTTAAAATTAAAACAACCATTTCCATATTAATATAACATTAAAACCACTTTTAAAACATGGGCATTAATGATAAATATTTAGATGAATAAATCTTTAAAACATTTGAAATTATATTTTAGTTAGAGATAATAACCAAATTAGAGGCGATTAAAAATGAAATATTAAGGTAATGAAACACATATAATATCATGAGAATAAAGGTATTAATTATATTCTTTGTCAAAGTACAGTATATACACTATATAAAAGTGAATTGCCACATAACAACAAATAAGTCTCAATGGAATGTAAATTGAGATAAGATCCCATATAAAGACTGTATCCTTAGATTATGTATAATTCAATGGCATTATTTTATGTGAAAATTATAAATAAACTCAATATTATTGGATATTTAGTATAAATAAATCAGAGGACATTCACACATATTCTTGTAAAAACAAATCCAATGACTGGGATGTATAACTAAATGAATGGAAATTTAGTTACGATTACCCTTGTCAAGTTCATATCAATGAATTGTGAATTTTTCAGTGGAGTGATTATGTGTATCCAAAGTATATTCACCAAATGGGAGTATAAATTAATACGTAAATAAATAAATTGTGATTCCTCATATAATCTTGGGGTAAAATAATCAATGGATTATGTGTAAAACCTAATGAGTGGAAATTGAAATAAAAAATTCCCTTAACGATTAGGTAACATAGAAAACAGAAACCACATGAAGGAAGTATCATAAAATTTAGATCACAATACACATAATTTAATTTATATTACTAAAATAATACAATCATGGGTAGTACATACTCCACACCAAAGTAAATAGTGTCAAATATACAAGAATCTCACATGTATAAAATGTGAGATGAAAACAAATTACCTTGTATTCTTCCTTAGAAGTGGGTATGTTAAGATCCTTTATAATAGTTAGGTCATTGTTATTAAATTATTAAAGAACCATATACATAAATATGGTATCATATATGATCCTCTAATATTTATTTATTAATAATATTTTAGTACTATCATTGTTTTAGATGTTTACTAATTCTTTTTCCTTTATATGTTTTGTTACATAAGACATTTTTATTATGGATATGATGTATTTTATTAATATAAATAATTATATTATGTCTTTAAAATTTATTTTTAAGAATAAAATGCAAATCTTTCTTGACTTTGTAGGATGGGGAATGAACCTCATCGCATTCGTGGAGATTGTAATTTGTACGTATGCACGAGCGACAATATCATTCTATTGATGGTGTAATAGTATGTAATTGGATGTCATATCATATATACACAATCATTAACATGTTATATTTATAATTCACATAAATTATACATCATTATTATACCCAGAGAGATAATTATGTCTAGAATAACAAAACTACACCACGACATGGAGACGGTAAGCCGTACGTACATATGTATGGTGACTCTGTCATTCATTGGATGGATAAAATAATTAATATTGTTGTTAAATATTTATAATCACATCTATGTATGTATAAGGTAATATATTTATTATTTTTTCATGGAAAAAATAAATAAATATGAGCTTTGAGAATAAAATAACCTTGAAAGAGGTGATGAAATTATTAACACTTCATCGGGTGATTCATTTTGATTTGATCAAAATGGATCATTAGGTTGGCATTATGATCAAATAATGGAATATATTTTTATGTGAGGGTAGTTGGGAGTATATCATAGCAGGTTTTGGCTGATAAGAATGGAATTTGAGGTGTGTTGATAAGATTAGGGGAAGTGTCCTTTTATAAGACAGGTGAGGGGAACCTTATGAAAATATTGAATTATTATTTTATTATAAAATCATTTTCGGTTTCTAATGAATCTAAATGGATTTATTTTGAGGCTATGGTGGGGATGGGTCTAACTCGTCTAAAAAAGGGATTTTCCATAGGCAAATAGTGTTTTCTCAAAAGAGAGAACATCTTCTAAAATAACCTTTATCACTTAACCACCAAATCATTTTCTTATACTAAGGGTAACCATTTGATAAAAAATAAATTCAAAAAATCAAATTATTATTGATACAAAAAAAACATTTAACAAAAACTATTAAGTCATACTAACCATGAACATAATGTAGTCCAGTAGTAAGTGATAAATCCTAATCGCACTTTATTTGTGGGTTCAATTCCCATAGATTTGTCTGACGTGACGGGTTTTCACACGGTCTATGTGTTATCCATTTTAAAAAAACAATATATTTTAATAACATTACCAAAAATGAGATATAATCCTAAAAACCATAACATGATTTAACCTCAATGGTTTTCTTGTACCTCTCATTTTCAACACAACTCATAATGACCTCCATATCTTAATGAATGCAATTTTATTTTTTCTCCATAATATTACACTATTACCAAATAAATAACATTATACCTTGATCATGGTGTCCACCTTGTTTCATCATTATCTTGTTCACATAGATATATGGTTCTTGCATTGCAACAATGATTTAGACATCCTGCAAAATCATTTTCTTCCTTCATACAAATACACCCAGTACAACTTGGGACATAAGGGTGTACTTAGAAAAATAGTTTCAGAAAATAATAATATATGACATATAATTTCAAAAAATCTATTAAAACATGAGTTTTATAAAGTCGTCGGGCTGATATTGAGTTGAAACATTCAATCAATGGTCCTTTTTAAATACCATAAATATGTGCTGAGAGACTATATTTTATAAGAAAATATAAATGGGTGGCTCAATGGAATTCTTCTTCAACACCTTTTTCAAAATCATAATCTGATTCAAAATCTTGTGATAAGGTAAAATAGTTTGAAAATACCTGATAATATTTAACATTCTTGAAAATATGATAATATTGAGAAAATAGGATTTCATTAAACACATCCCATGATCCTTGATGGTATCAAGGTATAGTGGAGGTGTTTGATATCTCCAACATTTTCTTTCTTGTGAGTTATATGTTATCAAATAATTCAAAATCTCCTGGACATGACTTTGCAATAATTATTGCAATAAATCCATCATGAATAGTTAGTAATGTCAATTGAGATCCTCCTCCTTCCATTTTTAATGGTCTTTCTATGATCTGAAAAAGGTACAAAAAATGATTAATAAAAAAAGAATACATTAGGACAAACAATTTGTTTAACGAAAACTCTAAAACCCTGAAGTTGTCAAAACTGACCTCTGATAACAATTATAAGGAATATGCCTTAAACATTACATAATTTTGAATTAAATTTAGAATTCACATTGAGGATATTTTCAAGTTTAGAGTTTTAGATAATTACTCATTAATTATTACATGACATCTCAAACATTACAAATTAGACACTTCTAATCTATCCCATTATTTTTCACAAAAATAAAAAACCAAAAATAAAATAAGAGTTATTATCTTGATATAAATCTTATTGATTAATTCCTTTATCTTTCCCTTACTTACACCTTGTGAGAAACATTTGAAAAACATGGTATGAGCATAAAAAGATTAGTAATGGTTAGAAAATAAGGAAAGAAAACATCATCCCATAAATAAATAAAAATCAATGAAACCATACATTTCAATAATAACATTAATCATGAAATAATAATATTTTCGAATAATACACGCAAATCATAAATCACAAAGGTATATTTTGGAATACATGACAAACTTAAATTGTAGATTTCACAACTAAATTGGGAGTTATGTTTTGAATACCCAAAACAATGTATTCTCTATATCTCTTAGGTGTAACATTAACATTTACCTCTGTCATGTTGCACAATGCATTGGAAAGCTATCTCGGGCCCACCCACAAAGGGTTTATCATGGAACCATCTGTATATGAAAAACATTCCCAAGAACCATAACATAATAATAACACATAAAACAATCATAAAGTAAACATAACATTTCCACATTTCAATCACAATATATCATTTCAATATATTGACCAAACCAAGGCTTTATCAAACCGCTTCCAAACCCATTTAAAACATTTAATAAATAGATTTTTTATTCAAATTTCATCATATCACATTTATTATTTTAAAGGAATTAACATTTTAAAACTTTAATTTCAATAAAAATAAATCCTCAAAAAAATTAAAACATCTAAATTAATCTGAAATATTTAGATGAATAAATCAATAAAACATTTTTGATGATATTTTAGTAAAAGAGTTCTTAACCAAATAAGACACACATGAATACAAGAAAAATTGGGAAATAATATTAATAAAATCATATAATATCATTATAATAAGTAGATTCATGATATAATATGTTAATATGATGTATATACACCATATAAAAGGTAATTGGTGTATAAAAACAAATATGTCTCAATGGAATGTAAATTGAGAAAAGGCCCCTTGAAAATATCATATTGTTATGTTAAGGACAAATGAATGACATAATTATGTGTGAAAAATAATTATACACCCAATACAAGTTGATATTAAGTTCAATAAAATCATATTTCATTCACACATATTCATATAATGACATAACCAAGAAGTAGACATTAATCCCAATGAATGGAAATTAGGTGAAGAAGTTCCATTACATCATGTCTGACATGACTCATTTGTTCTTTATTATTCCTGAATAATAAACATAAATTATTTTATACTTTATTAAGAAACATTTTCATTTTTATTATTCATTTTATATCTCTTATTATCTTCTAATAACAATTATTTAATTATTTGAGTTAATATCGAACATTTTGTCGATGCTCGGAATTTGAGTTAAAAATGTACTTATTATAATTAAATTTTGTCCATTTGGTTAAAATTACATTATATACAGAATTATAATCCGGATTTAGATGTAATATATATTATATATATCCATTATATATGTATTTATAATATTCCATAACATTTTGACATAAGATATGAAATGCACCGTTCATGGAGACAGTAAGCCGTACGTACACATGAACACTACTTTCATTTCAATTTTGTATTTTAGGTAAAGGAAAAATAATTATACATAGGTATATTATAAATCCTATATAATATCATATATAAATTTTTTAAATCTATCCTTTATATGTTCCTTGTATGGAATGAGTGAGTAATATCACTTTGAGAGGGCGGTAGTTTGTACTTACTCAAATGAAATTATCGCGTTTACCCATTATGGAAACCATAAGGGTATGATATAAATGTTAAATAAAAAAGTATATAGACAATATAAATATAATATATATCACATGAAAATATAGTTCCATTATAATTTCCACCATGAGAGGCGGTTCGAGATATTTGAACAACCATCGTTTCGTGAGGCAATACTTCTTCGTACACAAAAACAGTATGTTCGTATCCATTTGATTGAGGTTTGTGGAAGTGTATATCAAATCCATCACATTAAAAAAATAGTATATTTATGATAATGGTGTTTTTATAAAATAAATGAATACAATGAGTTTTGGGGTTTGGATAAGTAGAATAAAAGAATAAAAACTTAAGAGAATATGTAACCTTTAAATCAGGTAACTCTCATTGGTTTTAATAAAAATGATTTCATGAGGTGCCTTTAGCCTAATTTATGGATTCTATATGTAATATATGGATGTTATGAGATTATTTGGGAATATTTTGGATGATCAAATTGGATTTAGAGGTGTGATTAATGTGTTTTAGATGATAGATTTTTATAAGGGGGAGGAGGGGCTCATTTGGAAAATTTGAATTTTTTTTAATACTAAATTTTGGGTACAAAAGTTAAAAAACACATTAAATTATAAGGTAAGATTACTATTATTCTAAATTTTCTAAACTAATTTATTTTAGATAAGATTTGGATATAAATTTATCCTTCTCATTTAGCATTAACCTTTAGTTAACTAATTTTATTCTTACCATGTCTTCATGTGTATTCACTGTATAAGTTTAATATAGTTACTATAAAATGAAAATAGAACCAAAATAGAATAATTAATGATATTGTAAGAATTATATAATTTATTTTGACGAAGAAGGGATTTTTAGGATTACTATTTCCATTAATAAAATAATACTTGTTTAAAAACTCATTTATGTGAATTTAAATACTATTCATATCATGACATTTTATAAAATCCAAAACAACTTGATTCATTAGAAAAACCATCATTAATTAAAATATAAAAAGTTATCCACATTATTAAAATTTGTGTATTTCACAAAAAGTTTCTAAATAATATTATTTTAATAATTATAGTAACATTTATTTGAATTCATTCTTAAGGAAGGAATTACTGTATCACTACTCTGTTTTTATTAAATTTATTTTTTTTAATATCTAAAAAATATAAATAAAATAACATAATATAGGAAATCTAGTAATATTTCAAATTAATATTTATTGTAGAAAATATAACTTATATTACCCATTATAAAAACTTTTTGACTATGTTGTATATGTTTATGTTACTTTCGTAATTACTTTAAATTAATTAATATAGTGTCATTATCACTCCCATGTGGCACCATGGGGTCCTAAAATTGACCCCACGATGGAAATTTTCTGACATGTATCATAAAATAGTATTAGGATACATTTTTGGGTAATTTAATATTATTATAATAATATTTGTTTACCCTTATTTAACATATTTACCCTTCAACCATGTAAAATAAAATATTTACTGAAGTAAATATTCATAATGCCTAAAAATAAAAGTAACTTATTTACACAAATTGGACCCATTGATCCCAAATATTGAATCCATTTTACCATATTCAAATAAAAGAACTTGAATAAATTAATTTAATATTAATTTCTGTTGTCAAAACAAAAAAAATGTTTTTAAGATATAATAACACTCCGAAGATTCACACCTGTATATGTCCATTTGTATTGTTAAATTACATACAATGATCAAAATTAGAATAAATGGTAAAAATATAATCTAATTATACATTAAAATCAATTAATAATATAATCTATCCATATAAATAAATTATATTAAAAGGATCTTTGGAATTAAAATGCATTATTTTTCACTAATCATTAAAAAATGAACTTTATCAGAAAAATATAAAAAAATTAATCCATAGTAAATTTTTATTTCACAATTCTAAATAAGAATTTTATTTTGTCAAATAGAACATTTAAAAGTGAAAAAAATTATATTTATAAATGGGTTCTCCATCAAAAGTCGGTAATTTGACCTTTGAAATAATATTACAGTATATATGCATAAAATTGGATCCATTCACTTTTTAAGCCTATAACCGTTATTGGATAAAACAATTTAACAAACATGTATAATAATATTGTAGTTAGTTTTGTTCATTCCTTACAATACAATGGTTAGACGTTAACTACCATTTATTATTAAAATATTATATTATTATTTACTATTTTGACTCAACATTGTGTGCAATTTAGGATTTCAAAGAAACTCATTGTTGCGTATCAGGTACGCCATTGAGCACAACATCCCCTTCAAAATAAAATTAATATTTAATTCACAAATACTATTTAATATGAAAATTTCATATTCTTAATTTACCTGTGATGTTACATCCTTCCCCCTTTTGTAAATTTCTTTCTTGTAATTTAGAAATTGGTCTTGGAAACTTCATTAAAATTCCAAGATCAAAAAAGTGTCAAAAAACTATCAATTTAAAAGAAATAAATATTAGTAAAAATCTCACCAGATATAACCCATTCTAGAATTCCATGTTGGAAAACATGTATATTGAAGAGAAAAAAACCTTCATGTTCTGATGGAGAGTGATAGAAAACATTTTTAGAAGAATGTTAACAACAAGAAAACATAAAACTTGTGATGGGTTAAATTGAATATGATTCCCCAATAGGAATAAAAAGGATAAACTTTTTAGTTTATGTTACTTTTCATAAATTTGAGGAATTTATTAATGAGATTAACTAAGAACAAGAGGAAACATGAATAATTTTTATGTAGACTTTCATCATTTAGTAAATTTTTAACAAAATCTCATCTTTTCCACAAACGATGAGTTTTCAAAAAGACTTAGTCAAGTAAAAATTGAAAGTATCAACTTATAGAGAATTACATGATCCAAAAATATGATCCATATATTTCTCGTGTCTTTATACATTTACCAATAGAAAATATTAGATAATCCCGAAAAAATAAAATCCATTATAGAAAGAAATAATACTCAAAATCTACAAAATTCAACAAAAAATACCAACAGTTCAAAAAAGAGCATTCCATAATCAATTATCCTAAAAAGTCTTCAAAAATAATCCAAACTATTTTTGAAACCCAAAACACAGAAGAATTTAATCACAGTCTTCAATAATAAAGCATAACCTTTATCTATAAATAACATCGACTACTCTTAAAGACTCATACTGAAGCATAATTAACCAAATCACATATTCTCAATTATAGTTTAATCATTTCCATAAAAAACACAAATCATCATATGTCCACACAAAAAACATAGATTCTTAAAAAATAAAATTACATTCATTACTCTACAAATGAAATCTCATAGTATTCAATTTTCCTTAGGCATATAGTGTTTTCCGAAAACAGATAACGTCTTCCAAAAAAACCATTATCACTTAATAACCAAATTATTTTCTTATACTAAGGATATACATTTGATATAACGTATGTTCCGAAAATAAAATTATTATTGATCAATAAATTAATTTAACTAAAAATAATAAGTCCTAATAACTAATTACTTCACGTAGTCAAGTTGTAGGCAAGAAATCCAATCGCACTTTGGTTGTGGGATCGATTCCGACATCGTTGTCCAATGCGATTGGATTCATAGGGTCTACATTATTTACTTTTTCAAAACCAATATAATTTTATAACATTATCAAAAATGAGATATACTCCTCAAAAATACCATAACATAATTTAACTACAATGGTTGTCTTATACCTGTAAATTTCAACCCAACTCATAATAACATCAATATCATAATGAAAAAAAATATTGTTTCTCCATAAAATATCATTATTCCCAAATAAAGAATAGTGCACCTAGATCATGGTGTCAACATGGTTTCACGATCATCATGTTTACATATAAATATAGTCCATTCATTTAAACAATTATTTATAGATCCATCAATATCATTTTCATCCTTTATCCAAATACACCTTGTACAACTTGGGTTATAGGGGTATTCGAAAAAAAATAGTTTCGGAAAATAATCATGTAGGACATATAATTTCGAAACATATGATAAAACATGATTTTTATAAAAAAAATTAGACTAATTTTGAGTTGAAACATTCAATCAATGGTCATTTTTAAATATCATGAGTATGTGTTGAGATACAATATATTAAAACAAATTATAAATAGGTTGCGCAAGGGTCTCCATATTCATCACCTTTTCCAAAATCAAAATATGAATCTAAATCTTGTGATTGGGTAAAATATTTGAAAATTCCTTGATAATATTTAGCTTCAATTAAAATTTGATAATATTGAGAAAATAAGATTTGATTAAATACAACCCATGATCCACGATGGTATCATGATATAGTAAAGGTGTTTGATATCTCAAACAGTTGCTTGCATGTGAGTTGTATGTTAGAAAATGATTCAAAATCATATAGACATGAATTTTCATTAATTATTATAATAAAGTTGTTAGCAAGAGATATGAATTTCGTTTTATATCCTCCTTCTTCCATTTTTAACCGACATTACTTGATCGAAAAAAGGTGTAAAACAAGTATTTAACAGAAAAAAAGACATAGGGACTAACCATTTTCTTAATGAAAACTCCTAATCCCTTAAGTTTTCTAAACATACCTCTGATACCAACTATAATGACAAGGCCTCAAACATTACATAATAGTGAATTATATCAAGATTCATGATTGAGGATCTTTTCATGTTTAGAGTTTTTGGGAATTAGTCCATAAATATTACATTACCTCTCAAAAATTACCAAGTAGACCCTTATACTCTATCCAATTTTTTCACAAAAATAAAAATCCGTAAATAAAACAATAGTTCTTTTCTTACTGTAAATCTTCTTGAATAATTTAATTCTCTTAACCTTCCTTATACCATTTGAAATTTTTTTGAAAAAATTGGGATGAGCATAAAATGATCATTATGGGTTTCAAAATAATGAAAGAAAACATTATTCCATCAATAAATACAAATCAATGAAACCATACTTTTCAATCATAACATACCTCATGAAATCATAATATTTTTGAATAACACAAAAAAATAATAAATAATATAGGTAACTTGTGGTATACATAACAGACATAAATTATAGCATTCACAGCTACAGAGGGAGTTGATTTCGGAATACCCATTACAGTATATTCCCTAAATCTCTTAGGAGAAACACTAACGTTTACCTCTGTCACGTTACCCAATTCATTGTAGAGCTATCTTAGGATCACCTTCCTAAGGTTTATCAGGGTACCACCCATATATGTAAACATTTCACAAGAACCATACCATAATCACAACACATAAAACTATCCTAAAGGAAAGATAACATTTTCGCATTTCAGTCAGAATATATCATTTCATGATATTGACACAATCTATTCTTTATCAAACCATTTTCAGAAAAATTTAAAACATTTAATAAAGATAATTTTGAATCAAAGTTACCCATTCAAATTTAATCCTTTTAAAGGAATTAAAATTTTAAAATATTTATTTTTATATAAATAAATCTTCAAAAACATTTTTAAAACATGGTAATTAATATGAAATATTTAGAGTCATATATATTTAAAACATTCAAGACGATATTTTAGTTTATGAGTTCGTAACCAAATGAGAGACACATGAATACAAATAATTGAGGAATAATATTAATCAAATATTGTAATATCATGATAATAAAGTGATTCATGATATAAGATGTCAAAGGGAATTATATAAACACTATAAAAGTGAATTGGTGTATAAAAAATTGGTCTTAATGGAATGAAAATTGAGATAATGTCCCTTGAAAATATAATATCCTTAGATTAAGAAAAAAATAAATGACAAAATAATGTGTGAAATATAAAAATACAACCAATATAAGTGGATATTAAGTTCAATAAAATTAGTGGTCATTTACAAATATTAAAAGCACGACATAACCATGAAGTAGATGTTTATCCCAAGGAATGGAAATTAGGTGAAGAAGTTCCCTTACCTCATGTCTAACTTGACTCATTTTTTCCTTGTCCTTCCTGAATAATAAACATAAGATAATTTATACTTGATTAAGAAATTTATTCAAGTTTATTATTCCTTTTATATATCTTATTACCATCTAATAACAATTAGTTAATTATTTGATTTCATTTCGGACATTTTGTCGATATTCGGAATTTGAGTTAAAAATGTACTTGTTATAATTACAATTTGTCCTTGTGGTAAAAAGTAAATTATCACCAGAATTATATTCACGATTTATATATCATATATATATATTATATATGTATTTATAATAGTATATAACATTTGGACATAAGAAATGAAATTCACCTTTCATGGAGATAGTAAGTCGTACGTATGCATGAACATTACTTTCATTTCTGTTTCATATTTAATGGAAAGTAAACATAATGATACATAGGTATATTATAATTATATTATATTATCATATATAATTTCATTAACCCCATCCCATAAACGTTCCACGTATGGCATGAAGGAGTCATATCACTTTGAGGGGTGGTAGTCCGCACATCCTCAAATGAAATTATCGTGTTTAACCATTATGGAAACCATAAAGTTATGATATGAATGTAAAATATAGGATTATATAGAAAATATAAATATAATTTATATCCCATGTAAATATAGTGCCACCATAATGGCCATAATGATTGGTGGCTGGAGATATTTGAACAATCATCGTTTTGTGAGGCAATAGTTCGTCGTCCACAGAAATAATATGTTAGTATCCATTAGATGGAGGTGTGTGGTGTTTAGTTCGAAACCTTCTCATAAAAAAACCTAGTATATTTATGATTCTAGAGTTGTTATAAAATAATGTAATAAAAAGAGAGGTATTTTGGGAGATTATTTGGGAATAGTTTGGATGAGAAAAGGGTCTTGAGAGGTGTTAGAAATGCGTTAATGATGAAGGATTTTTATAAGAGGGAGGAGGGACTCTATAGGAATGTTTGAAAATATTATTTTACTATAAACTATATTTAGGTTTCAAAGGGCCCCAAACTCATTAAATTAGAATTTAAGAATATTATTATTTGAAATCATATCAAATAATAGTTTTTGACATGTTATGGTATCAAATTTTACTTTATCATTTAGCTTTAACCCTTACTTAACTAATTTTATTTTTACCATGTCTTCTTGTGTATTCACTATATAAGGTTAATATAGTTTCTATAAAATACCAATAAAACCACCAGTGGTTAATTAATGAAATTTTCAGCCTTATATAAGTCATTTGGAAAAATACTAGATTTTTAGGATTATTATTTCATTTAATAAGATAATATTTTCTTAGAAAAACTCAGTTATGTGAATTTAAATACTATTAATATCATGACTTTTTAAAAAATCCAAAATAACTAGATTCATTCGAAAAACAATCCTTAATTAAAAGATAACAAGTCATCCTCATATTTATAATTTTTTTATGGCATAAAATGATTCATAATAAATTTATTTTAATAATTATAATAATATTTTTTAATCCATTATTAATGAAGAAATTACCGTATCACTAGTATGTGATAATTAAATTTATTTATTTAATGTCTAAAAATTATAATTAAAATACCCTAACGTAGGAAATATTTTCATATTTATAATTACTATTTATAGTCCAAAATATAACTTATTTAACCCATTATAAATATTGTTTTACTAAGTGGTAAATGTGTATGTTACTTTTTTCTTTAATTTAAATCGATTAATATAAAATGTCATTATCACTCCCAAATGGCTCCATGGGGTCCCAACATCAACCCAATGATTCCCATGGTCTGACATGTATCAACCAATCTGATTAGGATAAATGTTAGGGTAATTTAATAATATTATTATGATATTTTTCTACCCTTGTTTACCAGATTTTTCATTTATCTATGGTAAATAAAATATTACTGAAGTAAATATTCATAATATCTAAATATAAAAGTTACCTATTTAGAAAATTGAAACTTCTGACTCCGAATATGAAATCCATTTTTCCTAGTTCAGAACACAGAATGTTTAGAAATTAATTTAAAATTAATTCCTATTGCCAAACCAAAAAAACGTGCTTTTAAGAAATAATAACTGTCAAATGATTGACATTTTTTATTTCCATTTTAAATATGAAATTACATCAAATGAAAAACATTGGATTAAATGGTAACCATATAATCTAATTAAATTTTAAAACCAGTTAAAAAGATAGCCTACCCATATAAAGAAATTATATTAAAAGGCTATTTTGAATTAAAATGCATTATTTTACATTATTCATTTAAAAATGAACTTTATCGGATTAATACCAAAATTTCATCGATTGTAAATTTTTATGTGCTGATTCTAAATAAAATTTTATTTTATCAAATAGAATATGTAAAAGTGACAAAAACAATATTTAAAAAGGGTTCACCATCAAAAGGAGATAAATTGACCCTTAATGAATATTAGAATTTTTATGCCTAAAATTGGATTCATTCACATTTTAAGTATCTAAACATTATTGGATAAAAAACATTTAACCGACATGTGTAATAATATTGTACTTAGTTATACTCATTCCTGCTCGTACAATGGATAGGCATTAACTACCATTTAAAATAATAATATTATATTATTATTTTTTAGTATGGCTCAACGTTGTGTGCAACGTAAGATTTAAAAAAAGATGTTGTTGCATATCAGGTATGCCATCAAAAAAACATCACCTTTAAAGTAAAATTAATAATTAATTAAAAATATTACTAAATATGAAAATTTCTAATTCTTTATTTTCCTGGGATGTTATACAAATGATTTTTAGGTGTGATTTTGAGAGAAGGGGAAGTGAGATTTTAAAAGTGGGGAGAGGTAAACCTTAGGAAATGATTGAAATATTATATTATTAAAAATAATTTTTAGTTTAGAATGGCTGAATATATAATTATTTCGAGTCTATGGTGAGGATGGGTCTAAATCCTCTCAATAATTAGATTTAGACATGTTTAGGTCTCCATATTAACCTTATCGTTTAAATTTAACTCTTAGTTAAATAGTTTGTCATTATCTGTGTAACATTCTATTTTTATGTTATATGGTTAATAAAATTACAATAAAATATCAAGATAACCTCATGTAGTTCATTATTGACATATCTAATCTTATCTAAGTCATTTGGTCGAACGTTATAGTTTTAAGAATATTATATCATTAAATAAAATAATATTTGTTTTAAAAACTCATTTATGTTAATTTTGACACTATTTAGTATTTTTTTCAAAGTGATATAAACTTTTTCAGATCGAAAAAAATTTATTTATTTAAACATATAATTTCATATTAACCTATATAATTCGTGGAATGCATCAAAAGTCTCAATTTATAATTATTTTAATATTTATAATATAATTTATATTAATCTTTCATTAATATGGTAATTACTACATCATCATTGTGTCAAAAATAAATATAGTAATTTATGGTAAAAAAATTATAAAAAAAATACCATGATGTAGGAAATTTTTTTGTCTTTCTAATGAATATTTATAGTCAAATTTATCTTCTGTATAACCCAACAGTGAAATGGTTTAGTTATTAAACTTTGAATTTCACACTTTTAACTATTCATTAAATAAAATAATAATAAATTTCCTAATTTAACTTAATGGGATATAAAGGATCATATCTTATCCCTATAGTTGAGTTTGGTCGAAAGAAACATATCCAATAGAATTAGGACATGTGTTATGGTAATTATAATATCATTTTTATATTTAATAGCCCTATTTACTTTTAACCATGGTAATGATATTGAAAAGCTACTATTAAAAAAATTAATCATATTGAACCACATTTTACTTAATTATATCAACCATGTTTCTTGGATTCTTGAAATTCAATTCATAGAAGTGGTAAAAATATGTTTTATGCAAATTTGAAAATGTGCCTAGAATGTGGTTAAAGATGGTAAAAATTTCAATATAAATTTATACATCTAAAATTATTTTAAATTGAATATATTTAAATAATATAGGTATTATGTGACTATTTTTACATTAAAATAAATTTAAATACAAATAATTATTATTTATATAAAAGTATGTTCAAACAATATTAAAGTGTTTTTCAGTGTTCATCAAAAATTGAACATTTTCAGAATAATACCAAAAATTCACCATATGAAATATTTTATATTACTAATAAAAAAATGATTTAAATTTTACCAAATTAAAAACATATAATATTCATTAGTTAATTAAAAATTATTTCCCATTGTCAAAACCAGATAACAGGCATTTGAGAAATAAAAACTAGCAAAAAATTGATATGTGTTTATGTAAAATTTAATTCTAAAATTTCTTCCAATTACTAAAGTTGGACTAAATCATAAAAACATAATCTAATTATACTTAAAAACCATTCAAATGTATAATTTTACAATATAAATTATTTTTATTAAAATAGTTGTTTTCAATTAAAATTTACTTCTTTCACTATTCATTAAAATATGAACGTTATCAGAAAAAACACCAAAAATGTATCCAAGGTAAATTTTCTTGTCCCACTTTGAATGATGAAATTTATTTGGTCAAATTGAATATATAAAAGTGTAAAATATTGGATTTAAAAATGGTTCCCCATTATAATGCGAAAAAAATGCATTTTTTTGAAAAATACTTCTTTTATCTGAAAAAATTCAATTTTTCATTATATTATGTCTAAGAAACACATTATATGGATGTTAAAATTATATGGAGTATATAAATTTCAAAATGAAGTTAATAATATTCATAACTACTTTTTTAATGGCTACTTTTTTATGTCGTGGTGCACTCAAACTCAGTGTAGCGTGTGGCCCAAGCTATTTAATTATTTTAAAGAGGTAATGTACTATGAAATATAGGGCTGTTACAATAATTATGGGAAAATAAACACTTAATTATATGAAAAAACCTTAACCATTTCCCCTATGAAAGAAAATAACATCAAATGAAAAATTAAATAACATTAATATAATGTGAGTTATGATATAACATATCAAAGGTGTATTAATTACATATTGAATATTAAATTTTTTTATTAATAAAAAACTTTTATGGAAAAAGTGAGAAACCAAGAAACATGACTTCATCAAAAAAAACCTAAAACCGGACCCAATGGTCCAAAATCCAAAAAAAACAGATTCAATAACAAAATAAATGCTTCTCCCCTTCATATACAACATTAAGAAAAGTTTTCACTATTTAAGTGTGGCACGACAAGAAATCTCGTACAAAGATAGTCTGATATCGATGGCCAAGATCATACCCTCTCAAACATCCAAAATCAAGTTGCATGTCTGGTGAAAACTTACAGCTCAACATCATCTGAAGAAGTCTCTGAAGCTTATATGGAATTAAGAACCTTGAAGACCAGGCTATAGGTGAACACCATTCACCGGCGAACACCATTCACAAGGAGGAGAAGGATTACCTACTTCATTCATTCATATGACTGGAAGACCAAACCAACTTATCATCATCAAAACATAAAACCTTCAAAAATAGGTAGCATGTCATCTACCAACTACTTTTCGTAGCATCAAACAATATAAAAACAAACAAAAATCCTTTCCAGAATCAAAATCAACATCAACCATTGAACAATCATCCCTTATTGAATGCTCCTCCATCAATAACAGTGAACTGGGCACTAGAACCAAGGTCGGAATAACCCTACACAATCTATGAGACCTCCACCAGCATCAGTCGCAAAAGGAAACCAAAGAGGAAAGAATAACGGGAATTACAAAGCCAAACCACCATCACCCAAGACTGGGAGGCTGACCATCGCTCCTTGGTAGCCTCACCGACGAAGAGATCCGAGCTGATCTGACCCAGAAACGCCATCTTGGGCTTGGATCTGGTCAGATCTGAACTGGAGAAGGACCGTTATCAGAGTCCAAATCGTTCTGACCATGGGAAGAGGAAGAATCAAGTAGGGGCGGGGGAAACTGATAGCGGTGGTTCAACAAAAACACCTCATGGTCTTCCAACCTCAAATCTTCGACAGACCACCTGCAATGTGAAGACTACCAAACGCTAAACGTGAAATAAAACCCACCAACTCAGGTTGAACATGTTTTGGAAGTTATTTTACTCTTCTATATGATAAACAGTTGTTTTTATACATCATTACCAGAATAATATTAATATTTAATATAAATTAAATTTTTTATAATGACATATTATCACAAATTCATTAATAATCATTCATTAACATCATCATTTTGGGAATTAACTACATTGTTTTTCTCATATGTTATGATTCAGTTGTTGTGTTACCTACATCATTATATCATTTTCATCACCTCTATATTATAAAACACGATATAGAAATAATATGTATATCTATTATATACTTTTTAATAACCATCCACAAATTTTTCTCATGAAAAATATTTTGAATAACTTCATGTATGTGGTAGTCCAGATGTACAAAGGAGTGGAATTTTGATTTGTTTAACTAGTGGGATAGTAATATGATAAATTATGTTTTATATTTTGATAATAATTGTAATATAAAAAATATAATATTTATATTCATTATTTATTCCATTATAACACTCCACATTTTGTGCTATTGAAATACAAATTACACAGCTTTGTTGAAATGATAGGTTATATGAATACATGAGAATTGTTTTCATATACCATATGATGGAAGGTAGGTGGAAATTGGTTTTACCATAACATTAAAAATATCTATTTATATTTATGATGGTATATTTATTCTGATTTTATGTGTAATATTTTTCTTAATGATGTAAAATAAAACCTTAACATTTAATGAATTGGTAAATGTGATTATAAATTTATTGAGATACCTCCATTAGCATTACCACTCCTCCTTCATTTGACGGTATCAACATAATAATAAGATCATAATATAAATTTTATGTATTTTTGTAAGGTATTATTCCATTTATTGTACAAACTAGAGTTCATAATTGCTGTAAATAATTGATAAGAAGATGTTACCTTTTATAAGTGTGGGAAATATCACACATCGAATTTCAAACAATATTTCCATATAATTTATATCACAATAATTTTATGAGGAATAAAATGGAAATATATTACGTGGTAGGAAATTTGGTTTTAAATATCCATTAATCCAAACAAAACTATACATGTTTATGTTACATTATAAACAATTTCATTAGGTTTATCCTTATCTTTATAATTTTTTAACATTACCAATAGTAACACATTTTTTGGATATTAAGGGACGTAAATTTAGTTTTATATTATAAATTATCTCATAAAATAGATATGGATGAATATATAATCTATTTAACATCCCAAATGTCTGCTTTAAATATTTTTATGTCTTTTAAATTAGTTTTTAAAATAGTTTCTCTCTAAAAATATACATATATTTATTTTTGGAACTATTCATTTAACATTGATTCAATGAAATAAAGATAAAATTAGATTATAAATATATAAATAATAATAATAATTTATAAATTATAAATATATTTCAAAAAAAATTTAATACCATATTTCCTCCATAAAATATAAATTTCAGTGTTATAATATTCATTTACATTAAGTTTTGTATAATCAACTAATGTATTTCATCAGCCACATGTAAGTGTTCAAGGAAATGATATCATAACTAAAATATAATGATTATTTTTTCTATAAATGTTAATTAATTTAAATTAAATATTAACCTTTTAATGGAATCATAAATCATTCTTTATCGCTATAAGAATGATTAATAGAAATTAAAATCATAAAGTGAAAGTAATTATCATTTTCTTAAAATAATGTAAATGATATAATCAAAGACATGTTTCCAAATATTTATTTGTTTTTATATATAGAAAACAACTATAAAAAATAATTTATCTATTAAGATATATATATCTTTTAGGTATATTATTTCCCTTATCCCATAGTTTAACAATGTTTTTGTAGTATTAGCCTTATCGAGGTTAAAAATATTTTTTCATAGTTAATATTCAAAAAAAACATAGAGGGATCTATTTACAAAATTTGAACATCAAAATTGATCATATAGAATCCTTTATTCAAGAATCAATTTATATATAGGGTAGAAATACATTTTTATTTAAATTCATATAACACAACTAAAAACAGTTTTTACAAAATTGTATTAGGAACCATAAAAAACTCATATACAAAAATAAAATATAATATTTATTCCTATTGAATCATTTAGATTTTGATGAAAAAGGTAAAATATCTTCCATAAATTTCAATCTAAAATCCAATTCAAATTTTCAATTACATAATTTAATGGAATTAAATTATAGTTCAAAAAATTACAATTCTCACTATTCCCATAAAAATAAATTTTATTTGAAAAACTAAAAAACAATGTAATGACTATATTGAAAATATGACTTAAAAACGTAATATTAGTTTTCAAATAAATTTCAAAAATCTTATAGAAATTAATTATAGAATCTACAAATAAATTCAACAAAATCCATTTTCCATAAAGAGGTATTTTGAATCATAGCATTATTTTACTAAATATCGAGAACTTATTTATTATCATTAAACAATAACAATTCATTATATTTATTTCTTGCACATAATTTTTTTAATCAGGTTATTATTTTTTATAATATAAATATTTTTAACATGGTATTATTGTATAAATATATATAATAATATTTTTGTAGACTATTAGTTTGTTCTTATTGAACAGGGTTATGTGTCAAGTAAGAAATAGAGTAAATTATTATTCTAAACTCTTTTTTTGTGTTATAATATATAATAAAAAATATCTACCTTATCATATGAAATATATTCTTTATTAGAAAAATATGTATCCAAAAATAGGTAATGCATTTCCTTTTCTAATTCATCACCCATAATATCATATGTTTTCAATATACAAAATCCCAAATCAACCTAAAAATTATATAAAATCATTAAAAAACCTAAAATAATATATCTCTCTTATTCTATGATTTAAAAGGGGATTAACTCTCATCACTAATGAATATAATTATATAAAATTCCATGAACATTTATTTATATCAATTAGAACCTCTATCTCAAATGGGTTCAATAATCTATCATAGAGGTAATGAATAAATTGGGATTTTGAATTAATATGTTCATGAAAGGAATATATATTTGGAAGGTCATCATAAATGATAAACATAATTCATATTTGTATATAGATTGTCAAAATAGAATATTGGAAATCATGAAAAATAATATGATCCAATTTATTATAGATTCTATTCATGAGATAGATAGATCCTCGAGTGGCATACAATGAATTTTTGAAAATAAATATTAGAAATAAAAATATAGATTGAGATTGTATGGAATTATAGTTAAAAAATTTATATTAGACACTACATTTTATCATCATTAATTTTTAAATATATAAACACGATTAGGAATATGAAATCATTATCATGTTAGTAAATTTATATTTCACCATATTACGTGAGTTGAGACTCTATGAAAATCATGTAATTTTTAAATTCTTATTTATCATATAATCCCCTGAAAATGAATTATTCTGATATTATTAAATGAAAAAAATACATTCTCATTGAAAATAGTATCTATGTAAGTGTTTATTTTCATGGAAAATCACTAATATATTGAGGGCTAATTTTCCCATTAATTTTCACACTATCATTAATGGAGATCAAAACATAATTATGACCAAAATTAATATTCATTTCATATGATTGTTATGACTAATTACAAACAAATTTCAAATAATATGTAATGAGGATTTCTCATACGAAAAAATTAATCATAATTACAATTTCTGTCAGAAGAAAATATAATTGTAAATAATTATAATATAAAATATAAATTATAGACAAATTAAAAATATAAAAACAATTCATGAAAAAATGTAATTAACATTTTACACTGTGTATTTTTTTTTGAAAAAACACCATAATAATGCCACTAAGTTGTAGGGGTAAATTGTAGTATCATATGTGGTGATCCTCATCCATAAAAAATGTGTGATTTATCAAATACACTCTATCATCTTCTTGAACTTCTTATTCTATAACTCTGGCTATTTATGATTCTCATTGTTATCTATGTGTAATGTATTTATACACAGTATAGAGCTCACATAATAAATTTAAAATTTGAATAAGACAATAATTATTCATGGTCTCCCTTCATTTTAGTTGATGGAAACATAACATCTCTATAATAACTCTCTAGTATTAATCAATAACCAAAATTTATCACATTACCATTCTCGAAATCATTGATGGTATCCAAGAATCCATGATGATTGTAAAAATTCATGTGCCAATCCCTCAGTATAATATTATCACTCTAATGACAGATAATTTATCTCCTCATACGAATACAACAAGTGTATTTGGGACATTAAAAGGAAAAAAATTATTTAATTATATTTCTTAATATGAAAAATAATATTAATAACTAACTTAACATTTTTTTCACTACTAATCTCTCTAGTATAAATATCAATATAATTCCCCTAGTAGACATCATACACTATAACCGTAGGATAAAAAATAACATATATAATTAATATATAATTTTTTTATTAAAACTATATATAAATAAATATTGTTATTACATACCCAATTTCATTGATTTACAGAAAACATGTCGCAATCATCATGGAATTTTATTTCTATACTCTTATTGTTTTCAACTACATACTGACCACCTTTAGACAAGTCTCTTATATATAGTAGAATCACAATCTATCCCATTACATAGTGTGAATGTAGTTAAATTGTAGATACTTGTATGACTCATAAAAAACAATAGCATAATCTCGTCATGGCTCTTATATCAACCCTATCATAACAAATATAAATTTTAGATCAGTTATTATGTTTTTTAAACACATAACATACTTATAAAATCCCTATAACCACAATGGTTTAGTTTCATTGAGGACTAGATATAAAAATATTTCACTTCATATAGGGTCTTTTAGGATCTCCATGATTTATATTTTATCTACTATCATTACTTATCCATAACCTAGATAAAATATATTTTGTATAACTTAGGTAAAATAGAAGAAAAATAAAGTGTTATATTTGATTCACACTAATGGTAATCAAAAAAGATATCAATAAATGACCTTAAGGATTAATAAGGTGATTGGAAAATAACCATAACAAAAGAAATTCATACCCAACCTATTTAATATCATTAATAATGTGTCAGGGAATAATTCTTTGTCCTAAAAAAATTAATAAGACTATCGAATAAATTAATAATCACTCATTACCCTTATGATCCTATTATAAATGAGGAAATGTGGAAGGAAAATAATTTTATACCTATGTAAACATATTTTAATTATAATAGGTTCACTCAAAAAGTTGTCTAAAATAAAGAAGGATATATAAAAATCATATAGACCAAATACATGTCTATATATAAACTATTTGATATGAAATGTGTTTGATTCATAAACATATTGATGTGAAAAAAATAATATGAATTTTGTTCTAAACAAGAAATTATGATCATGATTAACATTTTTATATCATAAGGAATCCATTTTACACAATACATTGGTAGGGTATTACATATTTAGGATCCTGAACTTTCAGAAGATATCTCTTGCTCATTTTGAGGTACTCTTTTAACCGTGTATTATGTATATCTTGGTTATTATTTTGTTAGGGGTTTTGTTGGGTGAAATTGGAAAATTGTTGATGTTTTTGTAAGAGAAAAAGTGTAGTATGTGGTTGGGGAATTGTTTTCCCACACTGTACACCAATGCCTATAAGTTATGAACAATATAGACAATGGGGTTTTCATGAGTGGTGCATGGTTTTTCTAACCACGTGACAATGTTGGAGAAATCATTCACCCTTAATGAGAGGGACAGAGTAAAAGTTCATTGTTTGGAAAATTTCCTTCAATAACCTTGAGGTAGGTGTACTAATTATAAATTTTCTTATTAATTATTTTAATCATGTGTTTGTCATTAGGGAAATTCAATTTCCATGATAGGAAATCACTTCATGAATTGGATAAATAAATTCTATAATTAATTAATGGGATCATTGAATTGAGTTAAGAAAAGGATTATGTGATTTCTAAATAACATTATTTAGAATGTAATGAATAATGTAATATAGAAATTGATTATTTAAAGGGGTTGGGAAACATGTAGCCAACCTAGGGGTGTGTTGATGTAATTGAAATGATGAATTGTGTTTTCTACTTCTGTGATAAATGGATTGAAATTTCGAACCATGAGATGAGAATTTTGAAACTGAATTCTATGACAAGGACTATAGGTCCAAATACACATGAGCTGATTGAATGCTTCTCTAGGAAGCTAATATATTTTTGTATTAATGTGATCACTAAGTTGTGGGGTAGGGAATACTTCTCAAAATACCAATTTGGTGTCAAACCGCTGCACTAGGAATCCATTAATTTAATGAGAATTTTAAATTATTTTATTAATCAAAAACCATGTTGTAATAATATCCTTTACCATTGGTGGCGGTTCAGACTCTAACATGATCCGAAGTAGGTATTGATGTTTCAGGTGTCATTGTAAACCTGCAAAATCATGCTGTTAAATAATTAATAATATAATTTTAAAAAAAAATACATATATTTGTTGTACATTATTATATATAAAGCTTCATACATTTATATATATTGGATATTATTTTAGATTCAATTGGTGGTGTGCTACAAATTATTTCCTACCCTTACTCAGGTAGCCAGATCAGTACCTGAAAAGGATTCTTGTATTTTTGAGAAGATGAGGGGATGCACCATTTCTTAGATTTATTAGCTTGTATATAGAATGGATATAAGAAAAAACATTATTTGAAGACCCTATTTGGAGTTGTCAATGTGAGTTTATTTTTGGGTTTTCAATTGAAACCTGACACATATACACAATTTCATATCTATTACATTGTTTTGGATATTGCTTCCTTGTTTTGGTTTATCATGTGATACAAGATTGAACATGGTATAGTATAGTTCTGGTATTTTGTAATATTCATTTGGATATTTTTTATTTATTTTTATTTTTATTTTCTTGTTTTATAAAGTTGATATAGTTTCCACTTTTTATCATTAGATCATGTTTTATAGTTGACAGCCTCTCGCATATGGGTAGGTGTGCTTATGGTCATGTGACAAACTGAATCGGGGCACCGATGTGCTGAACCTGGGACGGGACATTATAATGTGGATCAATGGGGTTTAATTTTATTTTATTTATACATTCTATTTTGGAATGGTTTGTAATATAATAGGTGGATTCTTTATTTGGTGATGAGTTCATGCATGGGTGTAGCTAACCCGTGTATAGTAATAAATATTAACAAATCGTAATAAATAGAAATAAATAAGATTAATTAGTAATAATTAGTAATTAATAGTAATAATTATTAATAAATAGTAATAATTAGTAATAAATAGCAATAAATAGAAATAAATAGTAATAATTAGTAATAATTAGTAATAATTACAAATTATTAGCAATAATTAGTAATAATTAGTAGTAATTATTAATAATTAGTAGTAATTAAAAATAATTAGTATTAATTATAAATAAATAGTAATTAATAGTAATTAATAGTAATAAATACTAATAAATACTAACAAATTGAAATAAATAGAAATAAAGAGTAATAAAGTGTAATAAATGGTAATAAATAATATTAATTATTACTAATTAGTGATAATTAGTAATAATAAGTAAAAAAGTATAATAATTTGTAATAATTTGTAATAATTGGTACTAATTAGTAATAATTAGTAATAATTGGTAATAATTTTTTTATAATTTGTATTAATTAGTAATAATTAGCAATAATTAGCAATAATTAGTAATAATTAGTAATGATTAGTAATTATTAATAATAATAAATAATAATTAGGGATAATGAGTAATAAATATTAATAAATAGTAATAAATAGTAATAAACAGTAATAAATGGTAATAAATGGAAATAAAGGGTAATAAATAGTAATAATTCGTAATAATTACTAATATGTAGTAATAATTTGTAATAATTTGTAATAATTAGAAATAAATTGTAATAAATATTAATAAATATTAATATTGAGTAACAATTAGTGATAAATATTAATAATTACTAATAATAGTTAATATAAGTAATTATTATTATTAATTAGTAAAAATTAGTAACAATTAGTAATAATTTGTAATAATTAGAAATAAATTGTAATAAATTGTAATTTATATTAATAAATAGTAATAAATAGTAATAATTAGTTATAATTAGTAATAATTAGTAATAAATTGTAATAAATAGTAATTAATAGTAATTAATAGTAATAATTTCTATTAAATAGTAATAATTAGTTATAACTAGTAATATTTATTAAAAAGTAATAATAATTATTAATAATTTGTAATAACTAGTAATATTCCTTAATAATTACTAATAATTAGTAAAAATTAGTAAAAAATAGTAATAATTAGTAATAATTAGTAATAATTAGTAAAAGTTAGAAATAATTAGTAGTAATTGGTGATAATTAGTGATAATTAGTAATAATTATTAATAATAAGAAATAATTAGTAATAATTAGTAATAATTAGTCATATTTACAAATAATTTGTAATAATTTGTAATAATTAGTAATAATAAGTAATAATTAGTAAAAATGAGCAATAAATTGTAATAATTACAAATAATTAGGAATAATTAAGAATCAAATATATTTTAATAAATTGTAATAAATTGTAATAACATGGCACAATTTCCAGTGCATTGCCAACACTCCTTTTGCTCGATGACTCTTCTTCATTCAACTCTCAGCGACTCAAAACAGTATAAAAAAATATTCTTCTACATATGCATATCCAATCTTCTATTCATGAGTTTGTATATGCTTTCATAGAAACACATTGTTCACATTATTTTTAAGAAGGTGATAGTTACAAGATTATTATTCATCGACGAAAAGGAGGCTCTTTTATTCGATGGATCTTTACGTTAATCTTTCTCACACTGAATTTATAATGAAATATCTACTCAGAGGTACTCTTATACTTTATCATATACAAGAGAATGGATATGAGTATCTCAAGGAATATTCTTTATTGTGATTTTAGTGTGAGAAAGTTTCAAGTAAATGAGCCTTAGAACAAAAGAGTATCCGTCAATTCATTGGAAATTATGTAACCCATAATTAACGGTAATTTTTAAGAAGTAGTTTTAATTATTTTACTTATTTATTTATATTGTTTTTATAATTTAAAATTGTTCAATAACTGTAATGATTATATATTTTTTTTGAAATATATGGAACAAGGAATTCGAAAGCATTCATTACTAGATGATAGAGCTTTGATAAATCAGTGAAGAAATCCAACTGGTTCAAGTTTAAATAATAAATATATTAATGGTGTAGAAGAATTATTGTAATTTTAATCATCAAAATAATAGTTTCATTTAGAAGTTACAATTAAGTTTCCTTTTATGAAATGTTCTCTGATAACTTTTGAAACATTTTACATGGTTGGGGAGCATATCTTTTGTTTTGGTTTTCATCCAAATTATTTTTTTGGTATCAATAAGGTGAATGATGATATAGAGAAGATAAAAAGAATTTGATTCCAGATCCATCACATTTTCATAATTTAGTACATGATGTTTCTTGTAAATCTGTTCAACAAAATGAAACTCAGGATGATATTGATATTAATCATCAGTTGGTACGATTCGAATTTTATGACTTTTAGAGGTCTTCTGAGGATGCTTTATATATTGGTTGCATGTTATGAAAACTAGAATTGGTTTCAAAAAATTTGGATATTAAATTAGATAATTAAATTTCATAAAACTATTTTGATTAGATATATTCTTTTGTTAAATCACAATTACATGAATGAAATGTGTTGCCTAAAAATTACTATGAATTCAAGTGGTTGGTTCATAATCTAGGCCTTAGTTATCGTAAGATTCATGGATGTGAAAATGATTGGATCTTATATTCTAGTAAAAAGGTTTCATTGGATAGTTTTCTTACATGTGGACAATCGATGTAAAAAGAAGCTTAAACAAGGATGTTTGCATAGATTCTTGTAAAATAGTTGAGATATTTCCCGCTTATACCCATGTTGCAGAGTTTATTTTTTTCTCCCAATACACCTTCAATGATGTCATGAAACAAAACCAAGATTTCAACCTGAAAAATCTTGAATCATTCATCTAATGGTTATTCATAGAATCATGTTTACCGAATGCATCCATATATTTCATTAGAATCTCAAAACGTGGGATTGGGTATTTCTACTAAATGTTTCTATACATTTGGTTCTTATGGTAGTCATTATTCATGAAAGATGGATTTTATATGATGAACATCACATAGCTCTTACATATGTTATCCTCAACTGTGAAGAAATGAAATCATTTTTATGGTGATTTCTTCTATCACATTTTCTATTATATATGTTACAGTAATTAATTTATTTTATTTCTATGTTATATGATATTCATATCAAGAAAAAAACTTCCCCAAATTACAGTAGCTCCTCTTGATGAACACTGAAAATATAAACATCTTAATTGTTTCAAAAAAATGGATACATAAATTATTGGTGGTTTAACATATTAATTCGTTTTATTATTTATTTTATTGATAATGTTTTTTAACAAATTTCAGGAGTCTTAAAAAGCTGATAAAATTGATAAGTGACTATGTATATTGAGTAAACCACCATCCATAATGGTTAAATATTATAATTCATTTGTGGAGAATAGTTTTTTATTTCATACATTTGAAAATGGGGAATCAAAAAAAACCATCATCATTGGAGTTTTCTTGATAGGATTGCATCATAGAGAAACTAAAGTTGACTTTTACAACATGATGGATAAAATTATTGAACTGTGTTATATAGAGAAACATTACATAATGATGTTAAAATATCAGTTGTTGGATAGTAAGAGAGTATTTCGTGTTCATCTAATTCTTGCAATCGTCGATATTAAATTTTAAAGTCTTCTTGCAGTAAATAAACCTTTTTTACTAGCTCAACATGCACAAAAAATATATTACGCAATTACTATTCTATTTCAAGTGACCCGAGTGATTGGTTGAGAATAATAAAAATTAAATCTCAAGAAAATCAATTTACTCAAACTGAATTTTGTTTTTCTGAAGTTCTTTGAATTGAAATTTTTTGTGAGACTACTCAAAATCTTTCTTTTTCATAATGGGAAACGAATATCGATGACAACACCCCCCACATAAGGGCCAATTGTGATCATAATGTTAATGATGTTACAAATGAATTTAAAACGTCAAAAGATAATGAAACTGAAACTTATATGGATATTTATTGTGTCGAGGATGAATATGATTAAATTGACATCGTTAGATATGAAGATGATGATGATAGTTAACATTAAAACAATTAAATGCTGGTTATAATAATAACTAATATATATCTATATGTAATAGTTATTTTCAACCATGTTCTAACAGTAATCTCTTTTTTTTAGATAGACCATAATCTATTTCGGGAGTTGCAGGAGGTTGAGATACCTTTGGATGAAGAGGATTTGGGATCATCTAACCCTCAACCAACTGGCATTTCAGGGGGTACGCGGAGGGTTTATAGTGTTTCATGACTGATGAATCCTGACCCTATCCCCAGGTGGTGTCCATGTCTTGGCAACGATCCAAGTACGTGGTGGTATTGTAACCTGTGTATTTTTGTTATCATTCGTCAATTTATTTATATAAAAATTGTTTAATTATATATTCTTTTTTCATAGTTTAGAATATGTAGATTTTGGATATGGGAGTGCAATCTGGCACATTTATTTTTCTCTGCCATGGATCATATGGGATTATATTCTTGTTGATTTTCATGTCATTATGTTCTTTCATTGGCTGGTACGTAAATAAATAAAAAAAAAATTAAAATTTATTTCATTAATATCTTCATATTATAAATAATTTATTGGGTTTCGGTATACCATCAATGTTAGCTTGCATGAAGCTATCCATGCGGCATGGGAGGTTTGAATGTGTGATTGTTTCCATTAGTTTTTTCCCAATTTGATAAGGACAACCATTAAGAAATCATGGGTGAAAGTATTTGATGATTCATGTATAGACCACCCAAAAGAGTACATTTAATCTCACATTTGGGATGGATTATGTTCACACTAGTTGAGTGGTTGATTTCAGAGGAGATCTTCATTGGGTCGACAGAACCTGGGGAGACAGGAGGTGACACATCGAGCTGGTAGTCGTACATTCAATACACAATGAGAGAATCCATTAAGTGTTTATTTTAAATATTTTATAGAACATTTAATATAAAGTGTTTATATTATATTCCTATAGCCAGCCAAGAAGCCCGATATTATAGAGTGTGATGTTTATCGGAGGATGCAGATTGATCTAGCAACTATAGAGATTAGATGTGATTGCCAGAGTCAGATTATTGTCAGTATTATTTCTTTTTAATATTGAAAATTAACTGCATATACTAATTTCAATATTTCAATTTCAAATTGGAACTAAAAGAGTCATATGAGGCAATGACCTCTCAGAAACAGGATGGGATTCCAGCCGAGATGGCTGACCAGACTAGTTCCCACCATTTTGATGAGGGGACTTGGATGTAGGAAACCCATTATTCAATTGAGAAGGGCCAATTAGTTGGTATCATCTCTCATTTCACTCATGGGACATATTATTATACTGCAGAGATGTCAGTGTGTAGATCGAGAGGAGCTTGTGGAGAGGAATCAGCTTCTGTCTCATAGTATCAGGAGCAGTTGTGTGCTCAGAATGAGCTTATAGAGAGTTTGCAGAAGTATCTGGAAGAGATGCGTTAGCTGTATTAGAAGCAGCAAAAGTACGAGGAGAATATTTGTTGATGGTAGAAGTAGCAGTAGCATGAGGAGGATATTCATCGATGGCAATTGCACTAGCATGAGAAAAATTAGGACATGCATTGTATCAGTCATAGTTTAGGGATGGAGTTTCCTCCACCATCTCCTCCATCTCCTCCACCTCCTAAATAAGACTATGGCCCCAATGATTTTTTTATTATGTTAAAAACATGTGAATTCAATTTTTTTAATGTGACCTATTTACAATTTTTTCCTTTTATATTTGTAAAAATATTGCATAATTTAAATATTTTTTATTTTTTATTTTTTAAATAATATTTAATATTTTATTATTTATTATTAGTATTATATTTTCTAATGTTTTTTTATTTTAATAATAATCATAATAATAATGTATTATGATTTTTGTATTTTTTTGTGAATATTGGGAATTTAATTTTTTTTATTTTTTCATTATTTTTATAATATTATTATTATTATTTAATTAACCATATTTTATTAAATATATATTTTAATTTTATTCAGTATTAGAGATGAGAACTTTTGTGATGGGTTCTTGTTGCAAATAGTTTATATATATATTTTTCCAAAAGGTATTTCCAGTAATAAAGGGACACGTCGCAGATATGTTTTTGTGATGGGACCATCAAAAAAGGTTTAGGTATATATAACATATATAAACATAGAACAATTTATGACAGGATGACAGGCCCGTCGAAAATAATTTTAATGATGGGCCTGTCAGGTCATGTTTATATATATATATATATAATGAATAGAATGGGAGATCTATTTGTAATGGGTAGTTTGTTGTTTTGAAAAATATTACATGCAACATCATTTTCAACAACGGGCTATTTAAGACGGGACCCCATCAAAAAATATTATATATGAAGAGATCCTGTCACAAATAACATGTTGTAAATACCTAAAATTCTATTAGTGGTGATATAATATAAGGGATTATTCAATATTTTGGAGTTCTTTTTCCTATCTTTTTCATGATATGAGGCTATTGTGGTGAAATATTTTCAAAATGGGGTGAAATGTGGGATTATGTCATGGGATAATATCTTTCACCAGTAAAATTATTTTTGAAGAGGTGAACCACACTCTCATTTCATAGGGCAATAGAAAAGATGAATTTAGTGTAATGTAGGTAGTTTGTACCTGAAAACTAGGTGGAACATATTCTAAGAGTAGGGAGTTTCACTTTGATAATGTAAACAGAGGACATGGAAAAAAGAGTGTATAATGAGATGGATTGGTAATTAGAGAATTAAAAATATATACATACAACTGTGTGGTAGGTTGGTATAAATAATTCCCAATAACCACAACCATATATGGAGTGTTGAGATTATAGAAGGATGCATCCCCTGTAGAGGTATTGTGGAAACCCTCATCCTATGGGTATTGATAGGGGTAAAAGGACGAAGGAGAGTGCCAGAAGGGGGTATTTTGCACCATAACACTCTATAAGTTGGAGTTATACTAATTGTGGATGTAAATGGTGTTGATGAGGTTCTTTGGGTAAATAAAACACATATCAATATGGTTGTTAAGCTCATGGTAATTATTTCGAAACATGTGGAAGAGGGACATAACAGTTGTATGAAGTTCATCCTACACTTGTGGATGATGGGGTTTGACAATCAACAGTCATAGGATCTATTATTTTATCTTATACACATGCAAGTACCTTATTAGATAAATTATCCTTCCATTCTTTTATATAATCACATCATTTGAATGTTTTCATTTTAGCGGTGTAGTTTGTGAGAGTTGTTATGATGATCGATACCCCATTGAGATTAAAATAAAATGATATCTCTTAGTTTAATTGGTGTTCAATAGATAATGGAGAGTGTCATATTTATGGGATAGTTACATCCTTATTATGTGAGGATTTTACAATAATTTGGGAATATATTGGTTGGTATCATAACAAGACCATTTCGATTGATACCATTAGAGAGATTCCTTTAAATCTCATGAGGGTAATAATTCCGTACACTGTGGGGAGTGAGATATCCTGGATGGATGTGTAGGACCATTATGCTATAAACTAGGGGATATCACTACCAAAGGTTCATGACTTTTTTAGATGATGTTGGTGTCAATCATGATTTATTTCCACCCGTAGTGGACAAGTACAATGAATTTTTCCTGAGTACATCTCAACGATTCCACATGAGAGGGATGTGGAGTTGATGATTGAGCTCATATCTGGAGTTGAAACGTTGAATATTTAACAATATTGAATAAAACTGAATGATATTCAAGATCTCAAGACTCATATGTGAGATTTGATAGATCTTTTGACTGAACATATGGTAATTTTGATGGTAATCATTCATAATTTACCATTCATATAATCTCCCAAGGGTTCCAACATCCATACATGGGCACATACCTACATTCCAATGGCATGAAATCACTTGGGGTTTTAGACCAAATGGAACTTAGGAACTACATTTTTCAAGATGATGGGAGTTCGGTCTCATCACAGCCTTTTGTATGGAATTGTTTCTCAATTCGGTTCTCTTTTAACGATTTAGGATATGTTCATGAATACATTTATAATATTGATCTAGAACCAGTTATTATAAAAAATTTATCATAGGTTAATCAGATTGTATATATGTGACGCGGAGTATTTTACTAATCTCGTCTATCAGTATCTATGGCCCTTAACCAATTTTCCATAATCTATGGATTCATATATATTGAAGCTTGTATTTATAGGTACTTTTGAATTATTTTTCATGCAGGGAGGAGTTTAATATTTCATGAATGGGATGGACCCATCATTAGGAACCCTACATGTCCTATATATATTACAAATCAAAACCCATGTAGCTTGTTAAACCCGTGATTTTTAGCATCATGCACAATGTAAATATATGTGGTCACATAGGGATATGGTATTTGAGATACTGTATTAGAGATACCCAAAATGTATCATCATAATGGAATTAATTAGAGTAAATATAGTTCAATCATTCCCTTAGCACTGAACCTGAGATGGATACACATATAAGGGGTAGTCACATATTTCAATTAAAGAGAGATTACACACCGATATTTCCTTGGATGGTGGGGATTAATGGTGTGAATGATATGGCTATTGATACTCTTTTTGAAAGAGTAATCTATGATCTTTGAGTGAAATAATGGATATAAATTAATTAGTCTCACCACATATATAATGACCCATACATTACATAAATTGTTATTACTTCAAAATTGAATCACACTTATTACAAAATATAACAAAACCATGAAAGGACCATATAGGTATAGTGTCTTTAGAAAATTTAAAACATAAACAACTGGTTTATAAATCATATACACTATCTCCCTTTTATTTTATCATATCTAGAGTCCCTTTTGTCATTTCATACTTAATACCCTTCTTCCTAACATGGGGAAAAGAAAATATACAAAAGGGTGAGTTCAAATGCTGAGTAAGGGTAAACAAAAGAAATATTAATCACAACATATTCATAAGAACATAACATTTCGTAAATATTAACCGGAAAAAGAGATCATAATTTCATAACATGGGATAAATCATAGTAGTGAAATGTAATCCCAATAATCATAACATAAGACATGAAACATTGTGGCATACACACATAATCATATAAAATCATTTCTTATTAGTCAAGACTCATTGCCAAGACTCTCTTAGAGGACAAAGTCCATTTCTGAATCGTGTTCACTTCTCATTTCAGTCATGTATCACTGAACTAGATTAACCTGCCATTCCAGCCATGTCTATCTCATGAGATATAAATCTTTACCCAATGAATTAGAGGGAGATATAGGTCCCACCCATCTCATAATGAAACTATTCTTATGTGTACCACAAAATCATAAATCATAGCATAACCAATGTAATAAAAATGGGATTCTTAAACATCATGCCATCATAACATAATCCATATAAGATAAAAGTACATCATAAAAATAATTCCATCATAACATAATCAAATCATTTTAAAAATAGGGATAGAAATAGAACTCTATATTATCTTATATGGAAAATAATTTTGATAAAACACTTGAACTTCATTCTTGAGGAAAATATTTTTTCTACTTCAAAATAATTTTTCCTTTCTTAACATGTCATACAATTTTATACTAAAATAAGTTGATTAAAAATAAACTTGAAATTTTTTAAAGGAATCTACATGGAAATAATGTTCTATGAATCCATTCATTTCGTATAAGTTAAAAAAACATTCTTCTCGTACTTTGTCCGGAAAAGTCAAAAGGTACCTCGTACTAAAAACAACAAAATATTTCTTTCATATATTTTACTAAAAACTCACCGAAGGGTAAAATTGGATTTAATAAATTGTAGGAGGATAGAAATAATTTTAAATATTGAGTAAACAAGGATGTGGACGATAAATATTCCCCATTAAAGACTGAAGTATAAACAATCTCAGATAAAAATGAGATTGTGAGATTTTCCGTAACCTTAGGTTCGATTTTCTTTGTACGTGTCTGAACCTCATGTATAATGATTTAAATAATGTTATTGACTTATTGCATAATTTTAATCATTGTTATTTTATCATATATGGTCATATTTTTAGCTTCTTATTAGTAATATTTCATTGCTACTTGTTATTTAGGGGTTTATTGCTTTTTATTCTTATACATGTTTTATCGAATAAATTATTATTATTCTTTTTAGGAAATAGATACCTCATTTATAGAATGGTATTAGTGTAATATATACCATATTTATTCATTAAATTAATTTATATAATCATTGTTCAGTGAAGATCATGTAGTACGAGTCGCATCACATCGTGGATACGGTAGGCCGTGGGTACGCATGAGCGATGATATCATTCCCATGATCGTGAAATTTTATTGAATTGTATGTATACTATTTAAGAATAAATATCACATTAAAATAATCATATATATTAATTATTTACACCATTATATCTATCCAAGTAAGTTGGTTGTGGAAAACAGATTACACCACAGCATGGAGATGATATTCCGTACGTAGGCACATGCAGTGATTTCATTTTCCGTAGGATGGATCGAAGGTGAAATAGGGTTGTTTTGAAACATATAATAACATATAAGTATATTATTGATAATTATTTTATTACTTCATAATGAAACTACTAAATAATAAGAATTAAAATAAGAAATAAATTTGAAACAATCGGTAACGGACATTACCTCTTCTTTGAAGAACCTCTTCTTAACATCCTCTTAGGGAAATAAAGATGGTATTTGAAGAAAACCAGGACCTATAAGATGTTTCTAGGGAAGTTTAAAATTTATATTGTCTGGATTTGGCTGATCTTGATGGCTCAAAGTGGTGTGAGGAGGAGAGGTAAGAGTTTCCCTTTTATAAGGGAGGGGAGGGGCACCTTAGGAAAATCTTAAAATATTGTTTTATAATAAAATCATATTCAGTTTTTATAGCTAAAAATTGATTTATTTAGAATCTAAGGTGGGGATAGATCTAAATCCTCTCAAGAAATATATTTTAGACAAGTTTAGGTTACTATTTTAACCATATCAGTTAGATTTAACTTTAAGTTAAATAATATTACTTTTACCGTGTCTTCTTGTTTTCTTACTCTATATGGTTAATAAACATACTATAACAAGAAAAACGAACCCCAAGTGGTTCATTATTAATATATATAACCTTATCTAATTAATTTTTCCAATAATTAGATTTTTAGGAATAAAATAACAATTAATAATATAATATTTGTTTTAAAAATCATTTTATGTCAATTTGGTCACTATTTGGTAATTGATTTTTGTGAAAATCATAACAGCATTATTAGATCGACGAAAGTTAATTAAATCAATACTAGTATGTCATATTAACCTATAAAATTAGTTTAATTCTTAAAAAGTTTCAAATTAAATTTATTTGGGTATTTATAATATCAATTATGTTAATATTTCCTTTATAAGGTAATTACTGCATCATCATTGTGTCATAAATAAATTATATTATTTAAAGTATAAAAATTATAAATAAAATACCATTATGTATGAAATTGTTTTATCTTTATAATTAATATTTATAGTCGAATTTATCTTATTTATAACCCTATACTAAAAATGTTTTAGTTATTAAACATTGATTTTTTCTATTTTAACTCTTCTTTAAATAAAATAATAATAAATGTACTAATCTAATCCAAGTGGTCCTAAAGGGTAATATTTTACTCCTAAGGTAGTTTTTGGTAGAATTACACTTATCCAATTGAATTAGAACATGTGTTAGGGTAATAATAATACCATTTATACCCTTAATTACCCTATTTACTTTTAACTGTGGTAAATAAAAGTAAAAAGTTACTATTCACCAAAAAAAATATTTTTATCTTATTGAACCACATTTTACTCATTGATATTAACCGTGTCTCTATGATTTTTGAAATTCCACTAACAGAAGCGGTAAAATTATGTTTTATGTAAATTTGCAATTTCTCCTAGGAGGTGGGTAAAAGACGGTGAAAAGTTCAATAAAATTTTTATATATATGAAATTATTATAAAACGGCTCCAATGAATTAAATTGAACTTATATAATTATTATGTATCAATTTTGAACTAAATTAAATTTAAATAAAATAAATAGTTATTTAAATAAAAAGTCGGTTTTTAAATAGTAACCCAGTGTTTTCACTATTCATCAAAAATTGAATGTTTTTAGAAAAATACCAAAAATTAACCCTAGGAAAATTTCGATATTCAAAATCCTAAAATGAAGTCCATTTTGAAATATAAAATTTATAAAATTTCAAAAAGTGGGTATTATTATTCATAATAGCTAGTTTTAGTAATATTTTAATAGCATATCATTGTTTAGTGAAACTCGGTATTGCGTACAACGCAAACTATTGAGGAAGGTCACAATTGCGTGTAAAGAAAGCCAAGATAGTGTTGTGTGTATTGAAATATTCCTTTTATGATGTATATAACATAAAAACTAAATATTTCTCATAAAAATCTTGGGTGTTACATTCTACCCCCCCCCCCCCAATGTGAATTTCGCCCTCGAAATTCGTCACTTTGTAATAAACATATGAGGATACCTCTCCCTCATCGTATCCTCAAGATCCCATGTAGATTATTCTAATTGATGTTTCCTCCATAAAACATTCACCAAGAAAGTTTTCTTGTTCTGTAGGAATCTTTCGCTACGATCTAGAATCTCTATCGGCTGTTCTTCATAAGAAAGATCTTGCTCCAGCGGTACAACTTCTGAGCTGAGTACATTTAAAGGATCGGGTATGTACATTCTTGGGATAGATACATGGAACACATCATGAACTTGAGAGAGATTTGGAGGAAGAGCCAATCGGTAAGCTACATTCCCAACACGATCCAGTATTTTGAAAGGACCAATATACCTAGGGCTCAGCTTTCCCTTCTTTCCAAATCTCATTACTCTCTTCCAAGGAGATATTCGTAAGAACACTTTATCACCTACTTCAAACTCTAGGTCTTTTCTTCTATTATCGGCATAACGTTTTTGTCAACTCTGAGCTGATTTTATGTGTTGTGGAATATATCAGACCTTTTCTTCCATCTCATCAACAAGATCAGGTCCTAATAGTTTTATTTCCCCAACTTCATCCCATCAAGTTGTAGTCCTGAATTTCTTTCCATAGAGAGCTTCATAAAGAGCCATCTGAATACTGGATTGAACGCTATTATTATAAGAAAATTCCACCAAAGGTAGGTGTTGATCCCAACCACCTTTTAAATCCATAGAGAAAGCTCTTAACATATCTTCTAGTGTTTGAATTTTCCTCTCAGACTGAACATCTATTTGAGGATGATAAGAAGTGCTGAAACTCAACTCTGTATCTAGAGTATGCTGAAGACTTCGCCAAAACATTGAGGTAAACCTTGGATACCGATCAGATATAATGGAAACTGTTACTCCATGAAATCTTACCACTTCCTTTACATATATCCTGGAAAGCTGATCAAGAGTGAAATCCTCTGTAATAGAAATGAAGTGTGTCGACTTTGTAAGATGATCAACTATGACCCAGATAGAATTATTGCCTTTGGATGTTTTAGGATGACCTGTGACAATGTCCATGGTGATGTTTTCCCATTTCTATTCTGGTATGGGTAATGGTTGTAACATCCCCTTTCACTTCTGTCCCTTAGCTTTAACTTGCTGACAAACCAAGCATCGAGAGACATATTCAGCAACATCTCATTTCATGCCATCCCACCAGAAGTACTCTTTTGGGTCACTATACATCTTTGTGCTTCCAGGATGAATAGATAATGAAGAACTATGAGCCTCATCTAGTAGTTCCTTCTTTAATTCTGGAATGGGAGGAACACAAACCCGATTCATGAACCTTATTATCCCATCACACAATCAAGGCTAAATTCCAGAACATTTCTCACCTTCTTTTGTTACTCTACATCTTCTTTTTGTGCCTCTTTAATCATCACATGTATTGATCGTTAAACATTAATTTGAGAAAGATAATATTTCTCCCCTTCCATAATAATTCCAAGATCCATCCTTTGTAAATACATAAATATTGTATCTTTTGTGATCCTCATCATGGATAAGCTAGCATTGTCTTGTCGACTTAGTGCATCTGCCACCTTGTTTTCATTCCCAGGGTGGTAATGAATTGAGCAGTTGTAATCTTTAATCAGCTCCAACCATCTTCTTTGACGCATATTCAGCTCCTTTTGTGTGAAAATATACTTTAAACTTTTATGATCAGTAAAAATATCACACCTTTCACCATAAAGATAATGCCTCCAAATATTTAATGCAAATATTACCACAGCTAACTCCAAATCATGAGTTGGGTAATTTTTCTCATGGATTTTCAACTGTCGTGAGGCATAAGCTATCACCATATAGTTTTTCATGAGAACACACCCCGGTCCCTTCTTGGATGCATCACTATAGATCACAAAACATTATCCACTACAAGGAAGTGTGAGCACAGGTGCACTGGATAACATTCTTTTCAACACCTTGAAATTCCATTCACACTCATCTGTCCAACTGAACTTAACTCCATTTCGAGTCAACTGGGTGAGTGGATTAGATAATCGTGAAAAATATTTCACAAACCATCGATAATATCCAGCCAAACCAAGAAAACTTCGGATCTCAGTTACAATTGTTGGTCTCAACCATCTTTCTATAACCTCTGTTTTTGCTGGATCCATAAATATGCTCTCTTTTGAGATTATGTGACCCAAAAATGAATCTTTTTTAAACCAAAATCGCACTTGGTAAATTTGGCATAAAGCTTCTCCTTCCTCAGTGTCTCTAATACAATTCTCTAGTGATCTTCATGTTCTTCCTTTCTCTTTGAATAGACTAGAATATCGTCTATAAAGACTACCACAAACTGATCAAGATTGTCTCTAAAGTCTCTATTCATCAGATCCATGAAGATATAAGGGGCATTAGTAAGACCAAACGACATCACTATAAATTCATAGTGGCCATTCCTTATACGGAAAGACATCTTTAGTATATCCTCCCTCTTGACCCTTAATTGATGATACCCTGAATGAAGATCAATCTTGGAAAAGTATTGAGCTCCATGTAGTTGGTCAAATAAGTCATCAATGCATTGGATAGGAAATTTTTTGTTGATAGTGATCTTGTTAAGTTCTCGATAATCAATGTAGAGTCTCATTGATCCATCTTTCTTCTTAACTAACAGAATAGGTGCTCCCCAAGGTGATGCACTATGGCGTATGAATCCCTTATCAAGATTCTCATGGAGTTATTTCTTCAATTATATATCTCAATTGGGTACATTCTATAAGGTGTCTAGGAAATGGGCATAACACCCGGTATGAGTTCAATTGAAAACTCAACTTCACGATTTGGTGGATGACCTGAAAATACCTTTGGAAAGACATCATCAAACTCCTATACAATGGTCATATTCTTAATTTTGAGTTTCTCAACAACCATTTGAGATAAATAACCTTCATTTATTGGAATCAAGGCCCATAAGAGGGAAGATATTTCAACGGGAATGTTATGTTCATCCTTGCATCGATAGACGATCATAGATTGATCTGGAATATGAAATGTGACTTCCAATATTTGGAAATAGATATGATCTATATATAATGAAAGCCAATCCATTCCAAGAATCACATCACATTCCACTATTGGAAGGATCACAAGGATTGCAGGAAGCACATTCCAAAAAACTTCAATCTGAGAAGAATTATAAACTTTTAATGCGATTGTTGTTCCATTAGGGGTTGTCATAGCTAACTCAACATATAATTGTTGAGGTAATATGGCAATAAAATTAGAAAATTATACAGAAATAAAAGATTTGGTGGATCTAGAATCAAATAAAACATTTTCTACTTAAGAGTGGATGGTAAGTGTACCTTTCACCACTTCGTTATTGTACTCCACATCACTGATAGAAATTTCATGTGAAATTCCTTTGTCTTTATCCTTAAGAGTTTGTTTATGTCGATCATCAACAAAAACCCTTGGATTAGGGAATTTATTAGCATAATTCCCTATTTCCTTTCACTTGTAACATTGAAGTATAGGAGGTGCACTCTGTGTAGCCTTTTCTTTGTTCGCATCACTAGAAATCTTCTTCCCATCATTTCAGTATTCAAATGCCTGATTACCTTCCTTTCCACATTTGAAACAATTACATTTCCCATTAAGACAACTCCCTCCATGTTTCTTTCCACAATTTGAGCATAAGGGGAAACTCATATTCTTTTCAGTGTGCTCTTTAGATTTTCCATTGAATTCCATTTTCCTCTTCTTATCAAACGCATATGACTGATGGGTTACTCCAATCTCCATCTCAACCTTGAGAGCACATCCAATGATTTCTTCGTATCTATTGCAGTTACTTATGGCTAACGCCCTTCGAAGACTTGGGTTTCTACCACAAAAGAATCGATCGATCTTACTCTCAGGTTGGATAATAATTATGGAAGCATACCTTTCATGTCTTGTAAAATTTTCTTCGTAGGTGCCAACAGATTCATCATCCTTTTTCTTCAGTTCAAGAAACTCAATCTCCATCTTTTTGGAGAATATGAGGGAAGTACTTATTTAAAAATAAGTTCTTGAACTCATCCCATTCCATGGACTCAATTTCATCTCTTGGCCTCGTATTCTTGATAAGTTTCCACCATTGTTAAGCTTCACCTTCCAAATGATATACTGTTAAGATGACTTTATCATGTTCATAACGTTGAAGAACTGAAAATATATTTTCAGTAGTACTAATCCATTGTTCATCCACTAATGGATCAGTAGACCCACTGAATGAGGGTGGATGCTGCCTCATGAAGGATTCAACAGAATATTTCTCCGTCCATTGCTCGTTTGGCAGTCATACCTGATTCATAGATTGAGAAAGTTGTGTGAGAATGGATTTAAGATTTTTCATTCCAACTCCCATAAAGTTTGGTTGCTCAAGGAGAAAATAATTGCATTGCCTGTCGTATTCCTCATTAACACGGTTCCTTTGGGTTCCATCCATTGACTAAAACCAATATGGTGTGATCAACACTAATTATTATTAGAAAACCACATAATCAAGAATAAAATTTCATACTTAAGGTCTTATCATAGGTTGTTCATGGCCATTTCTAAAACTCTAAGATTGTGTTCTATGCTTAGATATATCCTTAGGGTTCTTACTAAGGCTTTCACATCCTAGTTTCCAAAGTTTGAATATACCTTTCCTCTGATACCAACTATAAAGACCCATACATTACATACATTGTTATTTCTTCAAAATTGAAGTACACTAATTACAACATATAACAAAACCATGAAAAGAACATATAGGTATGGTGTCTTTAGAAACTGGGAAACATAAACAACTGGTTCATAAATCATCTGCATTATCTCCCTTTTATTTTATCATATATAGAGTCTCTTTTTGAATATCTTACTTAATACCATTCTTCCTAGCCTAGGGAAAAGAAAACATACAAAAGGGTGAGCTCAAATGCTCAGTAAGGGTAAACAAAAGAAATATCAATCACAACATATTCATAAGAACATAACATTTTGGAAATCTTAACCTGCAAAAGTGATCATAATTTCATAACATGGGATAAATCATAGTAGTGAAATGTAATCCCAATAATCATAACATAAGACATGAAACATTGTGTAAAATATACATAATTATATAAACTCATTTCTTATTTGTCAAGACTCATATCCAAGACTATCTTAGTGGAGAAAGTCCATTTCTGAACTGAGTTCACTCCTCGTTTCAGCCATGTATCACTGAACCGGATTAACCTTCCGTTCCAGCCATGTCTATCTCATGAGATATAAATCTTTACCCAATGAATTAGAGTGAGATATAGGTCCCGCCCATCTCATAATGAAACCATTCTTACATGTGCCACAAAATCATAAATCATAGCGTAACCCATGTAATAAAAATGGGATTCTTAAACATCATTCCATCATAAAATAATCTATATAAGATAATAGGACATCATAAAAATAATTCCATCATAACATAATCAAATCAATGTAAAAATATGGATAGAAACATAACCCTATATTATCTTAGATGGAAAATTAATTTTGATAAAACACTTGATCTTCATTCTTGAGGAAAATATCCTTTCTACTTCAAAAGAATTTTTCCTTTCTTAACATGTCATACAATTTTAAACTAAAAGAAGTAGATTAAAAATAAACTTGAAAACTTGTAGAGGAATCTTCATGGAAATAATGTCCTATGAATCCATTCATGACGTATAAGTTAAAAAAATCATTCTTCTCGTACTTTGTCCAGAAAAGTCAAAAAGTACCTCGTACTAAAAACGACAAAAGATTCCTTTCATATCTTCTACTAAAAACTCATCCAAAGGTAAAATTGGATTTAAAAAATTGTAGTAGGATAGAAATAATATTACATATTGAGGAAACATTTATGTGGATGATAAATATTCCCTAGTAAATTCTAATTTATAAACAATCTCGGATACAAATGAGATTTCAAGATTTTCTCTTACCTTAGGTCTGATTTGCTTTATACATATATGAACCTCCTTTATAATGATTTAAATAATGTTATTGACTTATTCCAGAATTTTAATCATTTTTATGATATCATATATGGTCATATTCTTCGCTTCTTATTAGTAATATTTCATTGCTACTTGTTATTTGCGTGTTTATTTCTTTTTGTTCTTATCAATGTTTTGTCGAATAAATTCTTATTATTATTTTTAGGTTATAGATACCTAATTTATAGAATGGTATTAGTGTAATATATATCATATTTATTCATTCAATTCATTTATATAATCATTATGCAATGAAGTTCATGTAGAACGAGTCGCATCACATCGTGGAGACGATAGGCCGTACGTACATACGAGCGATGATATCATTCCCCTGATCATGGAATTTTATTTAAATGTATGTATACTATTTCATAATCAATATCACTTTACAATAATCATATATAATTATTCTTTACACCATTATACCCATCCAATTAAGGTGGTGGTGGAAAACAGATTACACCACGGTGTGGAGATGGTATTCCATACGTACGCACGCGCAGTGATTTCGTTTTCCGTAGGATGGATAGAAGGTGAAATATGGTTGTTTCTTACTTATAATAACATATTCGTATATGTGTGATACTGATTTTATTACTTTATAATGAAACAACTAATGAATACGATATAGAATAAGAAATAAATTTGAAAAAATCGGTAACGGACATTACCTCTTCTTTGAAGCGCCTCTTCTTAACCTCCTCTTAGGGTACTAAGGATGGTCTTTGAAAAATACCAAGACCTCTAGGATGTTTCTAGGGAACTGGAGGAGTTAAATTGGCAGGGGTTGGTAGAGCTTGATGGCTCAAAGTGGTGTGAGGAGGAGATGGAGGAGGTGCCCTTTTATAAGGGAGGAGAAGGGCACCTTAGGAGAAACATCAAATATTATTTTATAATAAAGTCATATTCAGTTTTTAATAGCTCCAAATTGATTTATTTAGAAGATAAGTTGGGGATAAATCGGAATACTCTCCTAAAATAAATTTTAGACAAGTTTAGGTTACTATTTTAACCTTATCATTTAGATTTAACTTTAAGTTAAATAATTTTACATTTACCTTGTCTTCTTGTTTTCTTATAACATAAGGTTAATAAACTTACTATAACAAGCCATAAGAACACCAAGAGGTTAATTATTAATATATATAACCTTATCTAAGTCTTTTTTTCAAACCGTAAATTTTTAGGAATAAAATAACAATTAATAATATAATATTTGTTTTAAAAACTATTTTATGTCAATTTTGACACTATTTGGTAATTGATTTTTGTGAAAATTATAAAAGAATTATTAGTTCGAACAAAGTTTATTATATCAATAATAATATGTCATATTAACCTATAAAATTAGTTTAATTCTTAAAAAGTCTCAAATTACATTTATTTGGGTATTTATAATATCAATTATGTTAATATTTCATTAATAAGGTAATTACTGCATCATCATTGTGTCATAAATAAATTAAATTATTTAAAGTATAAAAATTATAAATAAAATACAATTATGTAGGAAATCGTTTTATCTTTCTAATGAATATTTATAGTTGAATTTATCTTATTTATAACCCTATATTAAAGATGTTTTTGTTATTAAACATTGATTTTAACTATTTTAACTCTTCTTTAAATAAAATAATATTAAATTTTATAATTTAATCCATGTGGACCTAAAGGGTTATATTTTATTCCTAAGGTTCTTTTTGGTCGAATTACAGTTATCCAATATAATTAGGACATGTTTTAGGTAATAATAATACCATTTTTATCCTTAATTACCCTATTATTTTAATTGTGGTAAATAAAAGCAAGAAGTTACTATTCACCAAAAATTATTTCGATCTTATTGAACCAAATTTTACTCATCGAAATTAATCGTGTCTTTCGGATTTTCGAAATTCCACTCACAGAAGCGGTAAAATTAAGTTTTATGTAAATTTGCAAATTCTCCTAGGAGGTGGGTAAAAGACGGTGAAAAGTTTAATAAACTTTTTATATATCTAGAATTATTATAAAATGACTCCAATGAATTAATTTGAATTATATAGGTATTATGTATCAATTTTACCTAAAATAAATTTAAATAAAATAAATAATTATTTAAATAAAATGTCATTTTTTAAATAGTAACCTAGTGTTTTCACTTTTCATTAAAAATTGAATGTTTTTAAAAAAATACCAAAAAATCACCCTAGGCTAATTTCGATATTCCGAATCCAAAAACTAAGTCCATTTTGAATGATAAAATTTATGATATTTCAAAAAGTGGGTATTACTATTCATAATGGCTAGTTTTAATAATATTTTAATATCATATCATTTTTTAGTGAAACTCGTTATTGCGTACAATGCAAGATATCGAGGAAGGTCGTGATTGCGTGTAAAGAAATCTAAGCTAGTATTATGTGTAGTGAAAGATTCCTTTGATGATGTATATAACATAAAAAAATACTTCTCATAAAAATCTCGGGTGTTACAACATATGGGTGTGGGAATTATGTGTTGGGACATCCTTTTTTATGTTTAAATTAGAGTTGAAGAAGAAATCATATCTTTCCTTGTTATCAGTATAATCTGATTTTAAATAGTTTTGTTGGGTTTCTCAGTCCACTGGTAGATGGGAGAGAAATATCATCCCCTTGGAGATATTGGTTTATAATGATTGGAATGTCAATGACATGTTGGAAACATACATAGAAGTGGTTATTTATTTGATATCCATCCTTAAGTGCCACGAACCATTCTAGAGGGGACCATGCTATGACTCCACTAGTCTTCCTCCAATATGACAAAGGATATAAACATGTTATAAATGGGAATATCACTAAAATGGGAGACCATAGACTAAGTCATTATATACGCATACACACATGTCTCCAATCCGATACAATACTAAAATGTAAACACAACTTAAAAATCGTACATGTGTATATAAAAAAACCCAACTAGAGTATGGTAGGATGTAAAGTAAAATAAACAAGGCCAAATACAAGACCATCCAAAAGAGTATGAAACACAACTCTATCATGGAATTATGTAATGTTTACTGCTGTCATAAATCCATAGGACACAAATCATTATGTTTGGCCTCACTATGTTCCATCTAGTCCGAGTCTATCTAGGACTCTCTCAAAAGGAAGATCGTCTACAGAAGACATTCCAATTGTGAGAAAATAATTTTTATGGGTGAGTATAACATTACACCATTAGGACCCTGAATCCCAAAATAATACAAAAAAGGAAACATTGTTAGCTCAACATAGGTATATATCCTTAACATAAATAATAAGAATCTTCTGATATACTGAAATATGACACATAGTCAAAAGTTAAGTCACTAACATTGTATACCATGTCAGGATTCCATAATGAAGATTATACAAAGCACTCATTTGGGAGAAAACACTCTTGAGCTTGATAACACTTATAACATCCATGAGAGACATTTTACTAGTCAGGTAGCACTCTTAGGAGTTCATGTGGATTTTTTGAAGAGATACGATAGACATGTGAGGATCAATGACATGTCTATGGGGTGATACCGACAACACAATTTGTATAAGAAACTTAAGTATTTTATTTTCGCTCATATAATTATGGTCATGAAAATATAAATAACTCCACATAGAGCATGATGATTAATAGAGGATCTCAATATGAGTCTTAATGTGGGATTCCAACAACTATATCCATGAAGTAATACTGAAGGTAAAATAGTAATATGGATAAGATACAATTACATACTTAATCATATATAAATAATAAGGGGACAGAACCCTAATGAAACGTATCTCTGATATATGGGAAAATATCTCCAATCCATGTCAACGAATGTACATGACATGTAGAAGGGTTACACGCCATGTCCCTTGAACCAGGGTCCTACCTGTGTAAACGTCCCAGTTATCTGGTCAAGTCCATGTAGAAGTACATGATCTGTGTGTTGTACATGTAGTCTTCCCATGAGCCACTTCACAGATTTATCCTGTGGACATGTGCACATGTACTAGTTCTCAACATAGCCTATTTATTTGGTCCAGGTTATGACCATGTGGGGGGAGTACATGACATTCTCCAACATGTGTACTGCAACTCATGTCATTATGCCCTATAAGATACACACTATGTCTCAGAGGAGGGACCAAGATTCAAGTGAAAGGGTCCACACTTCATGTGATACATATGTTCCTATGAAACCCTATCTTCAACACATGGTCCCCCCACACGATGAGTATATCTGATTTACACATCGTGCAATATAAGATTTTCCTAAATTCAATATATGGATTCGTGTGTCCCGTTCATTCCTTAATTGTATGATTTGGAAATCATTTCACCACAATAGAATATATCAATCCTCATCGATTCATTACATCACTAAATCAATAAGATTTTTTCCACCAATCCACTAAAAAATGGGATCAATTGTTGTTCATCACACCACAATTAAGAACATGAAAAATCATAATCCATTTCATCTAATTTATTTCCCACCCCACCATTTCACATACTTCATGATGATTCATTAATACATTTATAATATAGGATCATTATACTACGAAATGGGTTTTAAATGATTGATTGAATGTGATATATCGAACCACGGTCTGAACAAATAACAATAGTGATGAAAGAATAATCATCAGATCAAAGAAAAATAACAAATAAGTGGAACATACATAAATATATATTAATTTTTATCTCATTGAATTGATGTTAGAATGACTATAAAATAATTTACAATCATAATTAATTTTCCAGATAAAAACCCCAAAACCAATCTCATCATGCAATACACTTGATCTTCGAATTGATCTATTAGTAAATTTATTTGTGGTTATCCATGAAATAAAAATTGGGGAATATATACAATTTAAAAAGGTTACATACATTAATTCAGAATAATAAATCAAGTAGAATGATGTGGTGGCATAGCCATTGGTGAGATCCTTCGATTATGACCTGTTCTGGTTGTCAGTCATCGATTTGGTCATCTTCTATCAATTGAACCTCATTCCATGCTCTTCAATTTCATTTCAATTTTTGTTGGTGTTGTGTGGATAATGTCAATATTTTTAAATAAGTGAGTATATAAATAAAGTTAATTTTGGTTGCTTCATTATTAATGAAACAAAATAATATATTTAATTATTTTATTCATTTTATGAACATGATGGATTATCCATAACTGACCCACACCGACTAACATTATGGTTTCAATATTTTAAACCACACATTCTAAAATCAATGGTACCTAAGGATTTATATTCTAGAAAACATGTATCATCAAATTCTCCCCACCTTCAATATTTACTACCCTAAAGATAAAAAGTAGAACTAATCATAAATATGTTGGTATTGAGCATGAATCTGAGCCTCTCACTCCCTTAATCACTTTTGATGATTCACACTCATCCATCAATCAAGAAGTAATGTAATCACTCACCCATGTAGTATCCTCTCCTACTGATCCTCATTATCAATAAATTACATGGGAATATTAAATCTATCCTTGATGTCCAGCTCTCCATGGTTGATAACATTAGATGGTTTATTCAAATACCTCTACAATTGCAACATTTTGAAGACATCACATACCCAGTCAGAATATGAAGGTAGATCTAATCTGTATTCCACCTCTACAACTATATTTATTATCTGAAAAGGGCCAATGAGTCTCCGATATAGCTTTCCACCTCTGCTAAATCCCTATATTTAACATCAAGGTGAATCCCATAGGAACACATAATGTCATTCCTCGAACTCCAATAGCATTTTTTTCTATCATCATATGAATTATGATAGAACTGTGTATATGTCATCCTCTACTGGATGATATGAACATTATTGGTAGTTGATGGTAGAAACTCTATCCCATGAGTGTTGAAAATCCTAGGTTATTTTACTAAATGGGTGACCTATAGGGTAATGTGTACAAATCCTCAAATGGTTCCATAAAAATGGTTGAATGGTAATTTTTTTATACACAAACTCCACTAGTTTGATATAATACTCTCAATAATTTCCAATGCCTAAAATGAAACATTGAATCATTTCCTCTAAATCCTAATGGATCAACATCATTTTCCCATCAATTTCGGGGCTAAAATACTATGTTCAATAGTAATTAAATCCCCAAAAGAACATCCAATCCCTTGAACAAAAGTAAGAGGATGTGACTTTCATATTTTGAAATATTATTTTATGGAACTCATAGGATTCAGACTCTCTCGGGAATGTTGAGCCATATCAATCCCCCTACTAATGTCTTCTCTGATATGTAGGATGTGGTCTGACATGGTGACTTTTTCTATGATCACCCAGATGGCATCACATCCCATTGATTTTCATGGTAAACCCATAATGAAGTCCAGCGATATCCCATTCCACTTACATTCTATAACATCAAGGGGTTGACATAAACCCACTAGAACATGGTGATGATCCATTACTTTTTGATTAGTAAGACATGGAGAGACAATATACGTAACTCCTTTCTTCATCATTGCCCACCAAAATGGATGTTGGATGTCTTGATACATATTTTAAACACAAGGATATACCATTAAAGGAGACTTATGAAACACCATACAAACCATTTTCCACAATATCACTAGTACCATCTTTCATTCAATTAATGGAATGGTGTGCTCCACCCCTTTTGAAAATCGATCAGAATCAGGTCTAGTGGATATCTGAATATGTAAGGTCTCAGAGTTTGTATCCCCTAGTTATTCCTCCCTAATTAAGTGAAAGAGATGATGGGTGAAAACAATTAACTTGTATTAATATTCTCTATATCCATCAACAAAATATTACTAAAATGATTCCATATTCTCTGATGCCTCATTCTGTAACTATGAATACGATCATCCTCTTAGATGATATTCAAGAACATTAACTATTCCAAGAGTATATACAATTTCAAATTCATAATAATACTGGAACTCTAGCCATCACCATTGTCAAATGATGAGATCTTTTTTGAGGATAATATTTACTTGTTACTATTGTGATCAGAATATATGATAAAACACTAACCTATAAGGTATTGTCACCACATATTTGGTTAAAAGTGTACATATGGTAACATTTATTACCCTTTCCTACTACTTCAAACCACAGTTTGTGACATCTCATGTGAGAAACTCTCATTCACCAAATCTCACACTAGTACCCAATCATAGGTAGGAATGAAATTTGGGATAACGCAGGCGTGAATGTCTAAATGAAGACCTAACTCAAATGTACATTCCGTTAATAATAGGTCTCAATCTATTTCCATCGAGGACATGGAATGTTTTTTATACAATGATGAATACTCAAATATTTTTTTTCTTCTCATTTGGAGCTGTAGTAGCTATGGGATACGCATAACCCTTAGCATTGAGAGTGAGAACCCCTATTTAAAAAGGAGATCATACAATAACATTAAATGATTCACCTCACTATATTATGGGGTAACCAAACCCCATTATCTATTAGCTAAGTCAAAATGAAGGATAAATAATAGGACCACCATCTAATATATTGGTGTCTTAAATATATTGAAAACTAAATTTACTACCTCAATCCAATCCCCAACTACCTATGGGTCGGGCTCATCTTAAAACATGAGTGGTTTTTGTTGCTGAAAATCATGAATTGTGCTCATGTTGTGCACCTCATCCACTAGTATTGCATGTACCATGTTCTTCTCTATAGGTGGGGGGTATAGTGAGTGAACCAAATGGAGGTAACATCTTAGGAACTAGTCCATGTATTAATTTATCATCACTTATCGGATCATCATCATGATCATGATATTGAATCCTTTATGGAATACATCATAGAGGTATCCTAAATGTAAATATGGTGTACCACAATGAATGATTATATCTGGATAGATTACTCAAGAAGGGAATGGAAAGTAAAACCCATTAATTTATGATGTGTATACCATTGTATTTTCCTACAACCAGAGTTCTCATGTACTTAAATTTATATAAGGTGATCAGATTCTGAGTGTATGGGCACATCGGTCACCCCACAATACGTGAAGTCCTTAGCCAGAATGATGAAATCAAATCACATGAAATTTTTTCTCCAAACCAATATCACACAGTACATTCCTATGGTATAAATAAAATCTCTAGTACAACTCTATCATGACCCATCCTAGAGGGTACCATTCTGTAACTACCCAAATATACCTCCAATAGACTAGGGGTCGGTGACTAGTGGAAAGAATTCATATCAATAACATGGGAGGCTTCACCCTATGCAACTGTACACCCAAAACACCTCTAATCCTGTACAATGTTGAATTATAAACACAAATGATAATCCATTCATGAATATATATTAATATCTCAACCAGAGTACGATATGAAGTGAATAAAATTATGTAGGGTAAAATAGAATCCCAAAACAACGATTCTGGAACACAAGTTTTCCTTAAAAATATGTTATAGGGACTAATTTCAATAATCCTTAAGAACACATCTTCTTCTATCTAGAATAACTAAGAACCTTCTAGTCCATTTTCTTCTATGACTCTTTCATAAGGTCGATTATTTTCATAAGACACAAACGGGGTAGGGCAATCTAATGTAGTGGTGTGTGTATAATCATTTAGTAGGAAACACCAAAACCAAAAAGCATAAAACAATGTTAATATGGCCATATATTCACCCATATATGTCCACAGAAAATATAACAAGAATATATATATACACTCAAGAAAAACATGTAGTCAAAAGTTAATTCAAAACTATAGTATACCAACATAGGATTTCCGCTCAAAGATTCCACAATGAACACATCTTAGAGACCACACGTCTAATTTTGATATAAAGATTGATTTTCACCAAAGAGGTAGTTCTCATCAGATCAGACAATTTAATGTTCACATTGAAGGTACGAAGATATGTGATACAAATATGGGAATCACTTCCATGACCAAGGGGTGATAACAAATAAATTATTCATGATTAACCAAGTATGTAAAGGATTTAGGCTTATGTATTGTCCATCATGGTGTTAAAAAGAACTCCACCTAAGGAATAGAGATGAATTGAGGATCTCACTCCAGGTGTCACAGATGGATTTTAATGACTCTATCTAAGAAGTAATTTAGAATGGAATGTAAATCTAGGTATTTGATAGGAATCCATAATAACCCTTAATGAATGAATTAGGTTAAATAACCCAAATGAAACAAGTTCAATATTTGTAGTAAAAGGTCTCCAAGCCATGTCTATGAAATTACAAGTCTTGTATAAGGGTTAAACACTTTTCCCTTGACCCCAGGTCATATAAGTGTAAACAGATCGTCTCACATTTGGTATCCATATAGATGCACATGGCATGTAGGCTAAACGTGAAATATACTCATATTCTAGTACAAAACATTATCATGTGTACATGTGACAGTGAACATGTATATAACTTATCCCATGTATGATTTCCAGTCCATGTTTGTGTGTGGGAGTACAGGCATGCTCCATCACTCGTTTATGTGCCCTCTGAGGTACACGCTGAATCTATGGGGAGGGAACACACACCATGTTATAGGAGTCACATGCGATATGATAATTATGTTTTTCTTAAACCCTAGACACATTATAGTTGGGCCCATATGGTGTGTGTATCTAGTTTACACACTATGTAGTATGGGATTTCCCAAAATCCTAGATTTGGATATGTTCCTCCCATTCATTCCATTGGCCATCAATATGGCGAATATTTATCCAAAAAAGCTGATAATATTTCTCATCAAAAAATTCTAAAACTGAATCAAAAAAATTTGGAACATTTATCCACCAAGAAAATTGGATTATTCTTCACACATTGATGCACTCCAAAGAACACGAATATCGGGTATCAATGTCATCTAATGCACTTCTTTATTCATTATCACCTCTTCACTTTTTCATGTCAATCCTAGGTCTATGATATCGGACCATTTCACCATGAAATTTTTGTTCAACGATCAATTGATCCTAGCATGTTGGACATTGAGACAAATGGGGAATGTATGTGATGAAAAAATAATAGAGGTAGAAAATCCCATGAACAAATAACAGGAAAAAACCCTGATAAATATTCATTATGATGTTAGTTTCTTATTGTTATTCTGAAAAATTAAGAATCATAAATAAAAATTAATTATCACAATAAAAACCCCAAAAGAACTCATCCAATAACACACATTGTCCATGAATCTGTTAGTTAGTCAATTGATTCATGTTCATCACAAAAATCTATAACGCATAATAAATTCAAATAAAAATATTACATACCTAAATTTAAATCAATCACTCATTAAAAAAATATGAGGTTTCCAAGTAATTTTCATGGTCATTTGATTTCATCATATTCTTTTTATTGATCCTTGTTCTGTTCATTGACTTCCAATAGAACCTTTTCTCTTCTCTCCAATGTCACTCTAATGATTTAGAGGGTTATGTGGCTAATCCTATTATTTTTTAATATGTATGAATTTAAATAAATTTAAATTTGGTCACTACATCAAAAAAATATTTATATAATAATCCTATTCATTTTATGTCCATTAATTCTTTCCCATAATCGAACCAAACTAACTAAGGTAATTCATAGATAAGTTAAACCTCTGTTTTTTGAACTCAATAGTTCAATGCAATTTTATATTCAATTAGATTTTTTGATGTTATTACACTTATTAGGAAATCTGAATGAGTGTGTTATTTTATAATTATAATAAATTTCAATCATTTATTCCCAAAACATTGGGTGTTGAAATATAAATATATCTTAACATATGGTATCGATCATAATCCATAAAAATTCCAAAAATAATACATGGACTATCTGAGTCATTTCATAAACATGGATTCCTAGATATCTAGGTTTTGGTAGGAATTAAAATTCTTATATTTTAGTCATCGGGGATTATATACTAATTATTTCCTGGTGTTTTAAAATTTGATAGTGTTATCATGTCCTATTATTATTTCTTTTATAAACACAATTTATGTCCTTGTACTTTGTGACTATCTACGTGACATGTCTTGGTTTTATGGATAACACTTCGAATGATGACTTAGACATTATTGGTAATATTGAGGAAATGTCTAAAGGGAATTTCATTATCTAGTTGTCTTGTTTGGGAGATGTTGTATAATATGAATTGTGTATCTGAAGGTCATAATATAATCGTGGGTGACATTTCCAAAATCCATTGCAAGAACTTGCAGACATTCCTGGAGGGAGTCACATGACCTAGCTAGTTTGACCTACTATCATCACAAATACTATATGACATGTCTAGAGAATGTAGAAAAATATAATTGAAAATCCTAGAGAGAATCACACGTTCCAGATTAACATGATTAAAAGGAGTCATGATATATAGCTAACATGTACAGAGGACTTCATTGAGATCCAGTTGGCATTCCTAGAGAAATCATGACACTCACCTACCATGTATCAGTTCTACAATATGATTTTAGTGATATTTCTAAAATACATTGCCTAACCGTGATGGGTATCCTAATGGGTTTCTCAATATTACAATGGAATTCACAAGGGGGTGCCCTGTGGCTTAATCATACATGTCTAATGGACCTCTCATGATCCAAATAGTATACCAAAGGAGTGTTTCACGCTCTGGGATAGGCATCCGTGTGTAGTTTCATGACCTTAGAGGTTCATGTGAAGCACATGAGGATCAGTGAATATATTCATATCATAAGTCTCTAATATTTTTTGACTTTGTTATATCCTTTTATATTATATGACTTACATTTTTATAGTGTTATTTTTTTTATATACTGTGTGAATGGGAGGGTATGTGGGATGTCCTTCTCATAACACACGATAAGTAATTCACATGATCTATGAGTGATTATAATAATATCATATATATTCCATGTTATATAATAGGTTTTATCATGGATTTTAACTGATGTAAACATTTTTCAAGTTGTGAGATCAACCACCCCAAGAAATCCACTCTGATGTATGGGTGTGCCTATGCGAGGATCCATGGATATTTTTTTCCAGATTGTGTGGGTGATTTATAGGTCTCACCACCATGATCATACACTACTATTTTATACATGTATTACAAAAATCAATTATGTATTTATTGGTGGGATTTTGTGTAACACGTATCATGAGGTCATACCGTAGTACATTTTATGGTCATCATATGATTTTCCATATCCACAAGATCATCCCATCTGTTCCTAATTTATTTGAAATTAAAACATAAAAGTTGTTTCTAAAAATAATTTAGACATTAAAATATATCTTTAGAATTTCAATTTTACATGTCTACATACCATTTAAATATTATGATTCCTTTTGAAAGTCCTTCATGTGATCTGTGATGATATGGTTGGGGTCTTCATTAAGTCAAAAGTGGATTTTCTAAGGGCCTTCATGAAATCAATAAGATTTTTTGATGGGGTGCCTATGTGATCAATGGTGATCATTGTGCATGTATAACATTATTCACATAAGAAAAACATATCATCCCCTTAGATAAATCTCCATTCAATTTCAAATTAATTTTTATTTTTTTATCAAAATAATGGGGATCTCATGAGTTGGCATGATTATTGTAGATAAAAATCACATTCCCCATTAGTGATGCCATGCATGGCTGAAAAAGTATCTTTTGGTGATGTGTGATAATTCTAATGAAAATTACTTATGTTTTTCACAATATATGGAGGGGATCACATGACCATCTTGACATGTCCAATGCCCTTTGTCAACAAGGATGGGATATCATCCGGCCTTTAATGTTGTCTTTTGAACTGCTTGGGCTTGTCGTATGATGTTTATGACCACAAGAGGAATAAAAAAATTTCATTTAATTTCTTTATTTGTTTTTCAATGTCATGTTTATCCCCTGATCTTGCACTATTGTGGTTGAATACAATCACTCTCCACATTTGGGATGACTCATGTGACCATAAAAGTGTCATTGGTAATGCATAACAATTTATCATTAAAAACCCTTCCATTTTTTCATTAGATCTGGTGGGGAGTGTAGGATCTCCTGGTAATTCCTATATCCCTTCACATAACAATGGTTTCATGTCAATGAGGATATCACATTATAATGAAAACTTTTCACTATGGGACTAAGTGTATTATGAACCACCTAGGAGTCCCATGTTATATTTATAATCACAAAAGGAACCAAATAATGGATAATTACCAATCTATTTTCTAAGTAATCGGGGTCCAAAAGTTGACAGGTCTTGAGATCTAGTAGAATTCGTATGGTAGCTTTTACATGATCATTATGTATCCTGGATGCCTTTATGAGAGAATAGTTACTTGTGAATAGTGGATATGTTGGATCTTCTAATAGGTTATGTGATCTGCATGTAGTATCTACATGGAATTAATAAGTTCATGTGATTTCATATCTGTAATATGTTCAAGCGATCCATGTGATCTTGGTGAACATATTATTATTTTTCTATTATTGAGAAAATAATAATGATATTTAGGTATTTCTTACATTTGATATTTTCTAAATCTCATCTAGAAAGATCGAAAAATCCCCACCCATGAGAGATATTTGAGTGGATAAGGGCACAGTTTCAGAAGAAATTAAATTCCCACCAAATATTTTGGAATTTTTATCTTATTGTTGTCTTGGTCAATGCTTGGTCTTCTCAGTGATTCTTTGTATTCCGTGACAGTCTCTATAAATAATGTAAAAAGGCTATATCATTCCCCATCATCCGAACATTTAGAACACTTGATCCCTTCCTTTTATAGGAAACCTATCCCATGGCCCTTGTGTAAGAATTGATTGTGTGATCCATTTTATTGAAAATTTAATGAGAACTACTTTACAATACCTAAATTTCACATATATAAGTCAATATAAACATGAACTAAAATTTTGAAATTTCTTGAACATCATCCACAGTCTTATGTGGGTTTAATTAAATGTTTTAGAAGATATTATGTCTAGGTCTCATGATTCTTCAATGATTATTCAGATCTCTTGACCACATCATAGTCATAGGATCATTAATATCTTGACTGATCTTGAGATCATGTGATGATCATTGATTTTTTTATGCCATGTTATTTTAATGAGCCAAACAATTCCTAAATCTTTTATTTGATCATGAATCCCATTGATGATTCATGCGATGTGCATGTTTTTTCCAATGTTATTCATTTCCATTAATACAGTTTTTTTTCTATCTATGTTGGATATGACATGAAATTTTGTTCAAAATGATTAAGGCTCTTATCTTGGTTCATTTTCCATAACTAACTTCAGGGCTGTGATTTCCAATAATCATAATTATTACACTTGGTACCTCATGTTTTCGGACAATGAGTTTTTGAAAAGTATTCTCCAATACAATTTCTAGAATTATCCTTTTTAAAAATTTATTCCCATATAAGGGTTTGGAATGTTGGATTCTGCTACCATACCCTCTCATGACTACAACGTAACATCCCACTATGTGTCATCTTCCCTCAATTGAATTCAGATAAAAATTTATATGAATGGAAAACTAGTCATATTTTGGCCCCAAAATTTCTCTTATATGTTGGGAAAATACACTCTAGGTAATAATGGCTTTGATGATTCCCACCAACCTATAAGTAAATGTAACTTGAGCATATTTTTCTCTTATTAGAACTACATGAGTAGTTTCTAAAGAAAAACATCTTATAATTTTCCTAGTGGAAACATTAATGATGAATGGGTGGGGCCATTCTGGTTTAGGTAACATTTCTGAGAGTTTTCTGACCATCTATATGTTTTGAAACTATATGAAGAATTATGGGTTTCCCAATTCATCATTTAATTCCATTATAATCTAAATAGAGAATGGGGTAATCGATAGTTCCCTGACGTTAACTCATTTCATCTATAGAATGTCATAGAATGAATCAAACATTGGAATATCTATCAACTCGATGGGATACCCCAAATGGAGAGATATTATAAAATTTCATCCCTACCACTGTGTTCTAGGATGACCCTTTTCAATCTACTACCATGGTGAGTTAAATACTCAACTACATGAAGGAAAAGTTTATAAATGATATAACCATGTGACCAATTATCACATTCAAATATTAGATAAAAATATTCCCTTAATGTATTAGTGCAGGATGTCTATTATACTCCAAAATAGGGTCCCTTCTTGATAGGTTCATGATTATTATAGTTAAAATTTAGCTAATTTGGATGTTGGAGATCATACCATATCGGGATTTCATGTGAATAATAATATTACTCTAAGAATTTTGTTGGTGGAAATTTTAACCATGTTCCTGAATGGGTGGATTTCCTATCTATGGAGTAACTGTCATGTGTTTGGTTTAATATAAAGGTGATGGAAGCATGGATAGAATAGGTATTATGCCTCATCTAGTGGTTTTTATTCTTTCACACCTTTACCATATACTGACCAAAATTCAATAGGGATATATCCCCTTTATAATATGTTTTCCTTTACATTATTCATTTGGATGGACAAGGGAACATTTTCACTACTATGGATACTACAATATGAGAAGGATCCCATGTTCCTTATTCCATCCCTAGATTTTGAACATATCCATGTTTATGTCATGTTATAAGGACCAGGCATGGTTGCTGATGTTTTTGAGTTGATATAATCACATTGATATCATGATTTATGTGGCACCGTCTATGCAAATTATTGAAAATCGATACAAATCTCTTGATGAAATTTCATGCAAGATTTACCTTTAGGATGCAGTTCATACAGATATGTTGAATGTGTTGTTTATTTTTGAGATGTATATATCTTATCAGTTCACACATTAGATTGTATGTATCTAAATCCCCTCATCCAACGTGCAAGTAGAGAGACACCCTGGGATCATCATACAGTTTTTTATGAAATGGTTAGTTGAAGATTCCAATTATATGACCATCCATTCACTTACTGAAACCCCCATCTTCATATCATCTTAATATTCCCCTGCCTATGTGGTTGGTTATCTAGATTGTGTGATGAACTGACTAGTGTCAACGAGCCCGTACCTGAGTTGTGAGGGATATTTTGTGGAAACCAAGAGTCCCATGTTTAAAACTAGGTGGAGGTGAATTTCCAGGGGTATTTTAGCATTAATGTAATAGGTATTGTTCGTTAGTGCAGCAGGTATTGTTTGGTACTATATCAAATGGAACTATTCACCCGATTTGGGCCTTCATGCCACCGGTTTGGGCATCGGGTCTCACAGGGCCTTTGGGTCATCAAAGGCCTTCAGGCTACTGGGCCTTCAGGGCAAAAAGACCATGGAGTAGCCCATTTCACATAGAGCAGACCATGGAGGAGGATCAGAGCAATAGTAGTAGTCACCAAATGTCGAGCTAACCGGATTGTCAGAATAATAGGTTAGGGCAACCACCATCGGGACCAGGCATCGTGTAGCTTTGTACGTGGAAATGATTTTCAATCAGAAATTCATGGTGGGAAGCTACGGTGATTAATGATCTACACGTTGGGGAGGGGAAGTTCTAGTGGGATGGGCCTATGGGTCATGTATTGGGCATGGTATGCTTCTGAGCCTTCGGGTCATCTATTGAGGGTCATGTCGGGCCTTGTGACGTGGGCTTATGGGTCATGTGCGGGTTCCCTTTCAACCCTTAATATGGGGATTGTCTATAATAAAATAAAAAAAGAAGGCCTTTGGGCCATTCAGGTGGTGAACTGACAAGTTTTCCATGTGGATTAACAATTTCACTCACCAAACCCTCAGTCTATAGAAATGATAGAGTTGATTAACAACATGGGAGACAATTCCAAGAAGCACCCTCATTATAGTGATGATTATCTTGTCGGTGGTGTAGAATCCATTGAAGAAGGAATCACATCGGAAGAAGAAAAAGATGATGCCAATATTGATAAAATAGTATTTGTGGAATACCCTCTTATATGATTAATAGCTCAACTGACTGTTTCTTGTTCCAAAATTACTATTCCAATAGATATAGAAGATCATACACACCACGGGCTGATCTAGTAGAAGATTCATAACCTAATCAGTAAGAGTACTCTAGGAATGTTACATGAACAATATGATCCTAATTGTCGTATATTTCATGATTGGGGTTTGGGTATCTTTGTCCTTCAATAATTATATTAATTCATAAAGAAAATCATCCAGACACAGTAATAATGGGAGGCCAGTAAGTGGGACATCTCTTATTTTCACTACAGGGCTTCTTTGGAAAAATTAATGAAGGAATCATAATAGTAATTTGAACAAATAATTCAATATATATCTATGTTTCATTCCTAAATTGATATCATGACCTTGATATATGTGGATATGAGTATCTGTTGACCAGTTATTTTGTGAACTTTTTGTATCATCAAATTCACTAGAGACTTCTCAAAAAAAGGAGTTACAGTGATGCCTAAATTCATCAAGACCCGACTTCTTGGGGAAAAAGAATAATAAGCAGTGTGAGTGTCACTTTATTATTTGATTGATTCATTACTATAAAAACTTTCATATTTCTCCAGATAAGCTGATCAAATGTATTTGTATTTTGATAAATACTTTGAAATGATAAGAACATTAATAAAATAATCCCCCAATGATTTTAATTAAAAGACGTTTTAGATATCATTTGGATAAAAACAGATGAACTTATTTAGTTTTATTATATCCTTTTCGATTTAAAAGACCATAAATAATCATAATCATTGAAAATATATCCATTGAACAATAATCATGTGATTACTATAAATATAGGGTTTTAACAAATCTAATCGATGTAGACAAAGGATGTGATGGCCTCAACCTACTGGATTATACCCTATGAATCACATTTATTAGATCTCTTTATGGAGATAGAAACATGGATATTTTATTTATCCATTCAAATGTTGAGATCCTACAACTTAATATTGATAGAAACTTTTTATGGGAGATGTTAATTATCAATGAGATCACAACCCAAACCATGTAGATTAAACCATTCCCTAAATGACTCACCATCACACACCATTTCCATAGAGAATTTTATGGAGTATGAAAGTGATATGTATCAAGACTATAATAATTTTAATAGTTATATTTTACTTCAAATAAAATAATTTTCATATTTTTTTATCTGAACATAATGAATGATTTTTATTTTTATACAATAAAACAAAAATTATATTTTTTATTTAGTATTAAATTTCAATTAAGACATTTATATTGATTAATTAATGGATTTTTAAATAAAAAATATCTAATTAAAGTATTATCATTAAATAATTTTTTTTAAATATAAATTAACTCATAATTTTTATGAAGTCCAATGTTTGTTTTATAAGGGTACAAAAAATATTATTGTCAAAAAACTCCACATTTATAAATAAATGTCTATTATTATTTTGAAGATGAAAAATTCCTATATATAATTTTTTTTAAAATTATTATTATTTTTTGAATTAGATCATCAATATTATCCAAAAGTTAATTTATCCTACTTTTCTGAGATTGACAAATTTTTTGGTAAAATTTAAATACCGTTTAAATATATGGTTTATAATATGACATCATAGTAATCCAAATGTGATGTAATAAATACTCTTATGGGTTGAAAATTCCATATATATGTTTTACCATTAATTTAATGTGATTTAACATTTAAGTTATTAATTTTATAACACCATTATGAATCCTCCAAAAATTAATATATTTTATGGTTTTAAAATCATTTCATTAATAGTATGACTCACTTCCACATAATAAAGGTTATTTTTTATGTTCTGGAATTGGCCTTATAAAATAATGAAAATATCTCACCATCATTAGAATCCATTGGAATGATCTTTGGGAAGGTTTTTTGTTGTTGTTATTTTATTATATATTGTTCAAACCCAATTTTAGTGAAATAATAATGAAATACCAACTCATTACCTATATAAACCCACCCATGATCCCATTGATCAACATTTAAAATAATAGGTGAAAATATTAATACTTTTAACTAATATTTATATTCAAACAATGGGGCCCCAAATATCTCATGATGCTCCTCCCAGCATTTGAAGTTGCGCTGTCAATGTAAGGGATCCTGTAATTCTCATTTTTATTAAAGTTTCATTATTTTCAAATGCCATTAATTTATTCTTCCAAACATTGGTATATTTCATTCCATTTCCCTATTCTTTACAGAATTAGATAAAAATTATTAGATACCAATTTTTCTTTCATTAACCCATTTTTTTAAATTTTATGTGGCGTCCTTATGCTGCCAACTTTTCACCAAGATTTTCAATGCCAATAAAATTGTGTATTCAACAACATGCCCATTTCTTATCATGATTTTTCACCTTTATATACATATCATTCATTCAATTGTTATATATATGTATTTATTCCACACTCCATTATCGTAGAATAAAATATAATTGTGAATGAATCCATGTTGTTTGATCTATGTGGCACACTTAAGAATGAATTTGAAATGAAATTGGAGGTTGTGATTGGAATTATATTTTTATCCAATTAATTGGTTAATGTTTAGTCTCATGATATATCAATTTTGGAAGGGAGTTAACCCGATTACTTTATTAGAAATTGTCCATCTTGATTTATTTGATGTTATCCTTGACCTATGATTATGATGTTGGATTTTATGTAATTTCCATATTTCCCTTGTTTCCATTATGATTATACTGTAATACAATCTCTCACTATTGATTTTAATGAATATTATTCCTTTTTATCCTAATTGATGTCTCTATTATCTAACATATATTATTTACATCATGTAATTCCATGTTTATTCCATTAATGGTGTTTATATGTAACCACTTTCTATGTATATCACTGGGATAGCCCATATAGTTTAATATTAAATGGGTTAATTTGATAATGTTGATAATGTCTTCCAGATGGATTATGTATTCAAAATTTTCAGTTGTTATGTAATGTACATAATTCCCAAAAACACCCGACCTCTCTATCTTAATGGTAGTATTAATAGTAATGTTAAATAATAAATAATGTATTAATGTGTAATAAAGATTAGGGTTTTCATAGTTAGTATGAAGTAAAAGAGTATTTATATTGGAATTATGATTAGAAAACTCTAGAGAATTAATTATAAATAAAATATGTGTAAGAAAAAAATAAAATATTTTGTACAAATAGTTTAATTCATTTGTCGTGAAAATAAATCTCTATGTGGGTACTATAATTGGATGTTTCTATAGAACTGATTTACATTGAGGTAAAACTAGAAAATATAGGGTTTTGAAATAATTGATTGTAATGTGGTTCTTGAAAATAGGCATGATGCACACCTAGTTTGTAACTCCTATGGGATAATCTTTGGTTAATCCATATGCCCATTTTGAAATATTATTAAGGAAAAAAATACAAATAATAATATATGATAGGAAATTGATCATTGATAACATTTATTGGTGCCTAGAAATTATTATGTTATATAAATAGATGGTATTTGTAAGTTATTAAGTTAATTTCATCATATTCCCATTTATGGGTTTAACAGTTTAAAATTATTGATCACTAAATATCCCTTTATTTTAGATAATGGTCTAAAAATGATGAATCATGGGAAAAATCAATATATAATGCAATGTGATAACCTCCCCAACTCGATTTCCAACTCTACATGAATGGTAATCAAATACTTTGTGATATTACTCTCTTAGTTGACCAATGTTTTTAATTGAATCCTATATCAATAGGATATACCAAACACACATAATAATGAACATCTTGTAATTGAGAGAATTATGTGAAAAAACATATGACGTTCATGGAATAATCTGATCCATTAATCTCAAAACAATAGATCAACACCATCTAGAAGATCTTCTCCCTCCATTAATGTTATGAGTATGTGATGGTTCTACTTTTTTTATCTTATCTATGGAGAACATGATCAGTGGTGTACATTGATCAAGGGTACAAAGCATGAGGAAGTGATCCATATGATGTGGTTGATGAATTATTGGAAACAAAATTGGTAAAAAAAATCTTAGGCTTTTTGGAAGAAAATATAATGGGATTTCATTTCCTACAAGGATAAAATGATGAATCTATTTGGGTGTACTAGGAAAAAATCAAAAGATTTCCAAGATTTGAATCTAAAATTGTCATAAACCATGAATGAATGGTTGAACATTTATTTTCTATGTGAAAACATATTCTATGAAAATTCATGTTGATTGATGTATTTGATATCTATGAAGAAATTTTCCAATGTTCCCTCAATGTTCAGATGCAGATCAGTAAATCTTAGTGGTATAATGGGGATAAGAAGATGAAAGTGGAGTTTAATTCTGGTGGTTCAATGAAAAAATATAATGGTGCCCTGAAATTTAAACATCCCACTTGTTAGTGGATTGAAAATTAGAACCCCATAAATTACCTAAAGGTGAAGAGGAAATGATTTTGGTGTTAGAAGGTAGTATAACTAGTTAATTATTACTGATAGGAGAATCTCAATAATGAGTTATAAGAGTTAAATGATCTATTCAACCATAATTTCATTGGTCAATGCTTTAACTATAATGAACCGAGACACATTAGAAACCAATTCACTAATACAAGGTTTTTCATTGAGAAAAATCTGCATCCATGTCCGCAAGGGAGAGATTATGAAATCACAATACTTGGGATTGATCGTAATAATAATGTTTTCATAGGTATGCTAGTTATTCATTCATGAAAAGGTAATTTACTTTTTTATTCTGGTTCTATGTATTTCTTCTTGTCATTCATGTTTATTATAACTATTAAAGAACCACCACCAAGCATGGATGTAGACCTATTAGTTAAAACATTAAATTGGAAATTATTGTTTCCCGAGTATATAACTCCCTCTTAAAAATGTTTTGGGATAAACTACCCAACAAACCATATTATACTCTATTTTTTGGAATTTTATAAAATTATGTGTATGGACTTACATTCCGTATATAGAGAGAATATTAATTACCATAGAAAGTAAATCACTCTCCATATCTCAAATCAAAACCTGATTCTATACAATTTCAAAGAGGCGGATGAATTGTATTTATCATAGTAATCTCACGCATGGTTATTATTCCATTACAATAAAGTGTATCTATCAAAAATTATTGATTCAAAGTAAATGTTTTATGTTATAAGACATGCCCATTTTGGAGTGAATATGTTGAGGTGCTTTCCAAATAGTTTCCTATAAATCCTCCTAGATAAGAGGTTAAATAATGACTCACGATTTTACCTTGGGAATAACTATTATCCAAAAAACTGTATAGAATAGATATGGTAGAACTTTTTTAGTTTAAAAAAAAACATAATAATAAAGATAAAGGTTTTATATGCCCATGGGAGTCACCAAGGGGTTTACTTTTCCTATTCATAAACAAGAAGCATTTTCCAATATTGATTTGAATTGACTATCATGATCTCAATAATATCTTTATAAATTAAAAGTATCATAGTCCACAGATTGATGAATTTTTTGATCATCTACATGGAAATCAATACTTCCCCAAGATTGATATATGTTGTGATGTTACCTTATTACAGTGAAGGAGGATATCCCCAATAAAATTGTTTGTACATGTTACGGGAACTATGAGTTCATAGTGATTTGATTGAAACTCACTAATTCACCATTAATATTCATTGAAATTGCTAATATAGTCTTTTTGGATTAAATCAAAATATTTTTAGTAGTATTTATTGATTATATCATAATATATTTCATAATCTAGAGAAGAATGAGGAGAATCATAGAACTATGACAATGACCTTACAAAATTAAAATATTTATGCCAAGTATATAAAATGCTACATCTATTTGAAATAATAATCTTTCATGTGGCATATTATCATAAAAAAATAGAAAATGTGTGGACACTAAAATGACAAAATAATTTGAAGGATGGTTTAGGCAAACATATAGTATAGATATTCTTAGTTTACATGGATTATTTGGGAACTATCATTAATTTTTTAGAAATTTTTCAGGATTTCAAAACCCTTTAATAATGATAAATTAAAAGAGATTTATTTTTATTCGAATTATGATTTTGGAAAGATATTTAAGAGCATAAAATGAGTCATATAACAACGAATGAACTCACACTACCATGATGTGTAGAAATTTTTGTGGTATTCCGCTATCCATTGATAGATTTATTCAAATGTGTGTTAATGAAAAATGAAAATTTGATATCATATGCTTCAATCAAGTTGAATCTTAATGAATATAATAAACCAACACATGATATGGAGTTAGCTAAAATTAACTTTTTGTTGAAAATTATATGGCATTATCTCTTTGGGGAGAATATTGAAAAATATATGGATCCCGAAATCCTCATGTTAGTAATTACATGAAAATAGATAAATATATTCCAACAAATATGAATATAGATGATTAATTAATATGACTGGTAATTACCTATCATCCTAGGAAATAGAATAATGTGTAAATCCTCTCTGTAGAAATGTTCCAGGAATTATATCATTGATGAGAAGTTATACGGATCTGATTCTCATTGATTTGGAAATAATGGACATGGGAATCTTGAATAATGGAAAATCATCAATCCTTTTTCATATGATTTCTCAATGATCACATCATTTGTTGATAAAGGATTATCAAAGAGTTTATGTGGGAGTTCAAAAGAAAGATATATTTATCAAAAATGTAAATAGTAGAAGATCAATGTTGATGAAAAAGGTGTTTTAATATTTGGTTCATAACATTATGTTCCATATAATCTTGAGATAATGAAATTGTTGTGGAATTATGCACATTTCGTTACCCTCTCTAGCAATAAAAAAGAACATTTCTTATCAAGATCTATAAGATTACTATCGGTGGGAAAATATGAAGAGGGGATATTGAAATATAAATTCATATACCTTGTATATGAGAATGTTAAGGAAAAATTGTGCAAATACAAGGGGATGATGAATCCAATACCCAGACCTAAATTGAAATGGGATACAATCACCACTGATTTTGTCACTTGTCATTTGAAGAAATTAATAGGAAATAATTCTATCTACCTTGTAGTTTATTTTCATTAAAAAACTACACACATCATTTAAATTAGAGAGGTTTTATCAGTTGATCAACATGAAATTATATAAATTATATTTGTGATGACGAAACATTGAACACCACAATCTATTGTATCTAATAGGGATACAAGATTTACATCTATGTTCTAAATGATCCTCTAATACTCTATAAATAATGATTTGATCTTTATAAATGATTATCACCCACAAAGTGATGACCAATACAAGTGTATTATTAAAAAACTCAAGGGAATGATTAGAGAATGATAAAAAGACTTAAAATGAATATGGGAGTAACATATTCCTATGGGTCAGTTCAAATACAATTATATTTTGCAATCATTAATCTAAATTCCCACTATGAATCCCATGATGTAAAGAAATTCTGAAAACATGTATGATGGGATGAATTTGGGGGAAAAAAATTTATTGGTTCTAAAATGTTTGTGGTAATGGTGGAAAAATTCAACATCATTCGACATCACAATAAGTATTATAAGAATCAATAAAAGATATATTCTAAAAATAATTTATAATACCTAGAGATTGATGTTAGATACATTGTATTAATATGCATTTCTTTATGGAAGATGTTCATAATATTTAGAAAAAATGGAAATCATAGTCCAACATACCTTATTTCAATTGAGATCCATGATCTCATCCGAGTTGTAGAATATATACTAATAATCAAACCTGACATATCTCAAGTACATGACGTATTTCATGTCTCCATATTGAGAAAGCACATACCAGGACCTTCACAAGTACTCAATCCAGATGTGGTACATTTTTATAATGACCTTTCCCATGAGGATCATTCGATGAAGTTATATGATAATAGAGAGATATTTCTATGAAATAAGACACTTCACCTAGTCAATGTGTTGTGGATAAATCACAAGTTTTATGAAAAAACATAGAAACAATAGGATGTTATGGAACAAAATTACCCTAATTTGTTTTAGTGTGGGATATTAAAATTTCAAGGGAGAAATTTCTTAAGGGGTAATATTATAAGAGCACTGACATTTATAAATAATGTTCCCCTTATGATTTAAATTAAATTTATTATTATATATCATTGAAATAGAAACCACATTGACAAGTTAATTTTTATTATATACTTGTTGAATTATAACTCTATTATGATTCACAACTATTGATAATAAATCATTTGATGAGTAATCATATCATTGAAATAAATATTGTGATTCAATAAATCTAATTTATATAGCCAAAGGAATTTATGTTCTAAACTAGTAATATCATACCCTATGAATCCCATTTATAATAATGTATAATTTTGATAGAATCATTGGATTTTACCATTAACCATGTCCAATATTATATCAAATATTTTACAATAGATAAAATCTATTTATATGATAAGTTCAAAGTCATCAAGGTCACAGAAGAGAGCATGATTGTTTTACCACCCCATGAATGTTTTACTATCAGGAACCATACCCATAGGGTGTTTGATTTTGTATTAAAGGGATATGTATCATGAAAATAATAATATGAATATTTACATTTTATTATTAATAGACTAATTTTCAAATCTTCTTCTTATCATTACATTATGAATTATTTTTCATTTTATACAATTAAAACAAATTTTATTTTATAAATAAGTATTCAATTTAAATTAAGATGTTTATATTAATGAATAAATGGATTTTTTAAATAAATAATATTTTATGGAAATATTATTATTAAATAATAGTTATAAAATATAAATTATAATATAATTTTTAGGAAATGAAATTTAATTTTTATAAGGACTCAATAACTGTTATTTTGAAAAAACAAATCATTTCTCAATAAATGTCATTTATTTGTGTAAAATTGAATATACACATATTTAGAAAATTATTTTGATAAAATTAATATTGTTTTTGGAATCAAAACATAAAAATTATCCAATGGTGAACTTTTCATATTTTTGTACATCTTTTGTATTTTCGTGTAAAAATTAAATCTCGTATAATTATACAGTGTGTATTATGACATCATAATGAACCATAGGTGTTTTAATAAATACAATTAAGTGTATACATGAATAAATATATATATTACCATTATAATTGTTTGATTTTATTTTTATTTTATAAATTTTATAAATCCTTTATGAATACTCCAAATCCATTAATATATTTTAAGGTTCTAAAATAATTTCATTTATAGTATGACATAACTCCCATAATAAAGGGTAATATATTATCATTTTAGTCCCTAGGCCTCATAAAATAATTAAATTTACTCCCTTTTATCATGAAACATGGAAACAAACTATGGGAAGGTTTGTGGTGTTGTAGGATTTATTATAGAGTCCAAAATAATTGTTTTAGAAAAAATAATTAATTCTATACTCATTTCTAATATACAACCATGCAATATCCCATTTCACTTGAATAAATATCAAAATAGAATATCCTTACTCTTCCCTCCCATCTTTAGAGTCCTCACATGTTTTTTCAATGTTCTGAAGAAGACCCTCCAAATGATTTTATGTCACATTCTCAGGGCAATGGATACTCCAATTATCCACTTTATTATTGTTTCTTTATTATCATATCCATTATTTTTCAAATTCATATGGTTGGGATATGTATTAACATGTTCCAATTACTTAAAATTTTATTTCCAAATAATTTTATTCCACATTATCTCGGATCATCCAATTTTATGAATTCTTTTGTGACGTCATTACGCTTTCGAAATATCACCATGTTATTCGATGGAAAATAAAATTGTGTAGTGAGTACCATTCCAATTACCTATAAAGTTTCATTAACTTTACAAAAATATAATTCTTGTAATTATAAATTACCTATATTAATTCCTTACTCCGTTAACTTTCTATATTTTTTTATGTTGAATTAATCCATATTTAATTGTCTTTTAGGAACACTTCACTATGAGGATGAAATGAAAGTGATGGATGCACCCAAAATTATATAGTGCTCTAATAAATTTGTTAATGTTTAGTATCATGAGACATCATGTTGGTATAGGTAGTAATCATTATTACTTTATAGAAATATTTTCATATTGATGTCTTGGAATTTGTCCTTGATCTCTATTTATGATGTAGTGTTTAAGTTGTTTCTCCCTACCCCATGATGTATTTATGATTATCACTTTATATAATGTATAATTTTTAATATTTATGAATAAAACACCTTTTATTCCCCATTTTTGTGACTATTGTATAACATGTATTATTCTCTTCCGGTAATTCCATGTTTATTTCCTTACTAGTCCTAATTACATACACAATTATAATATATAACCAAATTTTATCACTCAAAATTGTTTGTTCTGTTTAATATTATGATCAAGTAAAGGATATTTTCAATAATGATGATCTATTACCCATTTTATGTTGTTTTTTAATGTATCAAATTCTAAAATAAACAATAATTATTCCACTTCTATATTTTATTATGTGTAATCGTATGTAATAAATCATGTCATAATGTATAATAACGATTGGGGTTTTTATATTATGTATATTTTATTTTGAATGAATCCTTAGAGAGGATCTTAAAAGTGGATATATACCATCACATATTATTTCATGGAATAGATATATTGAACTTTATCTATTATTTCCTTATTCTATTTAATTCATTATGTTCATGAAATGTCCCTAATTTTATGTTATATTAATCTCCAATGTCACCCATCATTCTCATCATATCAATTAAGAAAGAATACCATGATTAGAATGTTTAATTTATAGTTGATTCTTCTCAAGAAATTATCATGAATTACCACCATCATGAGATTAATTATTGTAACATGTTCTCCATCTCTCTTTAGATTACTGAATCTACAAAGGATAAATTTTTTTGAAAATATATTTTATGGGATAGTTATATATCTTTATCCAAAGTCTATGGACTTGGGGATCATAGTTTGATTTTTCATATGGAAATAATTTGGGCCTTAAAATATCATCCTTTTTTAATTTTTGAGTCTAATTTTGTTTTGTGCCGTCTTTTTGTTGTATTTCTAGATTGAAAATTATATTTTTATAGTTTAGAAACTTTTATATTGAATGTTCTATAATTTTTTTATGGTATTTTAACTCAGGCTTCCTTTTTATATAGTTTAGTGTGTTTAAGTTAAATTAAAGTATCATGTTATCTTAAGGCTTTTATTTCAAACCATTTATTGATTTATTATTAGGTATTTTATCTTAGACTTTATAGTGAATAATTTTAGAGTATTTTATGACAAAAAATTTATCAATTTTTATTGTATTTTATCTCAGAACATTTATTTTGTTATTTTAGATTCTTTTTGTCATACCGTCTATTGAATTATTTTAGATTATTTTATCTTGGAACCTATATATCATTATTTTGGGGTCCTTTGGCTTGGACCTTCGATAAGTCAAGTAGTGTAATGTCTTGATGTAGAGGTGTGATGGAGAAATATTGGTTATGGGGAAAATAGGCCTAGGATAACCCAAGATACCCAATGGTTATGATTTATTTTTTAGTAATGATAGAGATTGTGGGGAAACCATTCTAACAAGGAGGAGATGACTCCAATTGGGAGGTTTATTCAATTTGTGGGTTAGTATCATTTTAAAATAGAGATTTATCCTCTATTTTCTATGTTATAAGAGAGATTTTAGGGTTAATATAGGTTGAGGTTGAAATATTTGGGAAGATTGGCCCAAATTTATAGTTTTAATGCAGATTATGTAATTCATACCTCAAAATTCTATGTTGAGAAATATGGAATGGGATAAAAAATATATGAATGGCCTAAAACACCCTGTTGTGATTAATTCTATATTAGTATTTGCAAGGCTCCTGAGTATCAGATCTCCATTCCTATAAGGATGAGATTTCAATATTTTGATTTTCAAAGAACATATCCATCGATAATATGGTTATGAAAAGGTGATCTCTACGTCTTTCCAAGGTTCATTGGACATTTGTGACAGTTCAATAATCTTGATGATGAAAATTGGTATGGAGGAGAAGCTATCATGGAAGATTTCTAGAACCCTATTCAATTTTAGATCATAAATTGTGAATCTCAATCCTTATTCCCTGGGGATTTGAATCACTTGTATTTGGACACAAAATGGTTCCAGAATGTATATTCACATTCCTAAATTGAGAAATGGTAAAAAACACTATGTCATAACATTTATTTTGTAGAATCCACATTAATATTCTAGGTTTTCGGATTGTAAATCACAGTACAATGTGGTCACATAATGATGATGATATAATAAAGTAATATCATGAATGTAATAGAAGACATTGGTTTGATGAGTTCTTCAACAGTGATTTTATGGTTCACATTGATCTAAAACAGAATTTTGAAAAACAAAATATTTGGTTATTTCCCACATGTTCATATAAAGGACCTATAGGAATACATATATATTCAAATGTCCCCCTGAAGATAGGAATCTCATTCAAAGGTACATGAAAGGTTTATGGTGATATGTTGCACTCAAATAATCAAGAATTTTATGTGGAAAGTGTAATATAAAAGAAGATTTTGAGAACCCTAAAAGTCGTGTCACCACCAAGTGAAAATATTCTCATGGAAGGGACATGAGAAATACCATTACTCTAACTTATTCAAGGACTAATGGTCTATAAAACATATATTTGATTTTAATAGGGATATAATTTTGGCCTTTTAAGCATTATGAATTAATAATTTATGCCTTTATTTTTTGTAAACTCTAAAGATGGTGATTTTAGTGTGAGAAGAGATGAATTTTGGTCAGGTCTCCCTTTTCATGTCTTAAACATGAACTGTTTTGTGTCTATTTCACTATCTGATTTAGATATTTTTATTTGGAACATCAAATGATAGTGTTTATGGTCGTAAAACATTTAATAATTTTAAGGTTTTTTATGTCCATGACACATATAGGGAAAATATGTGCGAGATGTTACACAAGTTCCTAATTAGGATAACATGAGTCTATAGCACTCCAACATCCATATAAGTGGGAGATAATATTTTTTTAAATAACGGTTTTAGGATCTGAGGTGGTGTGTAATGATACGGGACAATCATATTGAGGATGTCCAATAATACACATATCTGTTGAGTTCCACCATGGTGATGTCAAGATGACAAGGATTTTATATCACTTCTTATAGATCAAATTTGTCTTTAGTCGGTATGACTGAGCCCTTATACATCAATATCATGTTAATGAATATATGAATCTTTTTCTTTTATAAGATCCATCAATGGCTTGTGTTAACCCATGTCACTCACATAGTGAAGTGTGATATATGGATTGAGGTTCTAAAAATGGGGCGACAGCCTCCCATACTCAGGTTGATTGGGTTAAGGATCATGGGGTCCCTTCATAAGGAATGAAATCAGGTGATGGTATTCACAGTTTAATTTCACATGGTAGGGGTGTTTTTTTGTAGTTTTATTTTCATGTTACCAAGAAAATTGCCTTGTAATTTAATGTCATGGGGAAAGAACATATTCATTTCTTTATAGTTTAAAATCATGCAATATGGTCGTGTGAACTGATGTGAAGTAATTTCCATGATATATTATATTAACAAGCTAGGTGTATACATAATTGACTGGTACATAGGTGAATGGGATTATATATCTCATGCTAAATGTTGTTTCGGTGCTGTTTATTTTATTGTATGTTCTACTTATGCTGAAGGATGGATATATGTTAATCACGTTGTCTCTTGTGATGGAAATAATTAATCCAAATGTTTTTCATTACAATCAATGATGTTTTATGTCATGTGGTAAGAAAATAAGAGCTGAGACATGAAAAAGGAATATTATGGATGAACCTAAGACTGGATATATGGATGTCACAATGTAACCTATGATGATTGTATTCAATCCACACATAGTTATTGAAAAGAGGACCTTTGTTTCGATTTTACTTTTACATAGGGAGGGTAATTTTAATGTTTTTTTACTAGATCTGTAGTTTCATGTATTGGTATCACTATGTATCCTATGATTAATGATGTAACATCCCAGATAAATAATGAGTAATACATTTTAAAATTTATTAATATTTTTTAATTAAATATTAATTTTACTTTAAAAGGGTTTTTATGTTCGATAGCATACTGATACACAACAATGATGTTCTTTGAAATCTTACGTTTCACACTAATAATATAATATTATTATTTTAAATTCAAGTTAACTCTTAGCCGTTGTATTGGAGTAAATGAAAAAAAATAACTAAAATATTATTATACTTGTTTTTTAAATGTATTGACATTTATCCAATAAATTTTAGAGGCTTAAAATGTGAATGAATAAAATTTTAAGCATAATTTAATTAAAATATCAATTTACTGACTTTTAATGGTGAACCCTCATTAAAAATAATTTTTTTCACTTTAATACATTATATTTTACCAAATAAAATCCTTATTTATAATTGGGACATCAAAATTTACTTTCTATAAATTTTTGGAATTTTCCCGATAAAGTTCATTTTTTTAATTAATAGTTAAAATATTGTATTTTAATTCAAAACTGCATTTTAATATAATTCATTTATATGGTTAGATTATCTTTTTAATTTTTTTTAATGTGTAATTAGAATATAGTTTTACTATTTAATCAAATTTTGGACGTTGTAATTAATTTCACATTGAAATTGGACATAAACAAGTGTCAATCATTTGATAGTTATTATTTCTTAAAAACATGCTATTTGTTTTAACAACGGAAAATAATATAAATTAATTAATTCCAATTATATGTTTAAAAATTGATAAAATAAATATAATTTTTGAATTCAAAATATAAAATATATCTTAGGCTGAATTTTTGATATTTTTCTGAAAAACATCAATTTTTTATGTATAGTGAAACCACTTAGTAGTAATTAAAAAATCTGTCTTTATCATTTAAATGAAATTTTACCACTTTTGTGAATTTAATTTCTAAAATAAGACATACATGGTTTTTATTAGTAATTAAAATGTGGTTCAATAAGATTAATTGGTTTTGGTGAATAGTAACTTTTGACTTTTTTAATCGCAGTTATAGGTAAATAGGGTAATTGAAGTTAAAAAGAATATTATAATAAATCAAAATTACATTAACTCATGTCCTAACCTTATTGGATGAGTAATTTACGACCATAGGAATCCATGTGTCGATTTGTGGAACCCATAGAGCCACTTATGAATGATAATGATACTTTAGATTAATTAATTTAATGTAAAGGCAAAAATGACATAGACAAAAAAAATTTATTAAATTGATTTTTATATGGTGTTATATAAGTCCTATTTTCAATTAAAAATATTATTTAGAAATCTCAAAAGATTTACTACATGATAGTATGTTTTAATAATTTTTATACATCGAATTAAATAAATTATTTATGACACAATAATGATACAGTATTTACCTCATTAATAAATGACTTAAAAAAATAAGATTATAATGATTAAAATATTATCCAAAACCTGTCCAATTCCTATTATATGATTTTATTTCGATCATGAATTATCTTATATTCTAATATGATGATTTTTGGACCTTTTTAAACCTAATATCATTATATAATAAAATAATATTTTCACACATTCCAAAAGAGCCCATCCTCTCAGATATAAAAGGAGACAACTTCTAACCAATTCCTCTCACCTCTAAAGCCTTTAGGATAGTCCAACCTCTGCCCACATAAGCTCTCTACATCCCTCTATTCCACTTAAAAGCCTTAACATAGGCATAAGACACTTCCAAAAGTCCTTTTTGTTCAAACCAAAGGTAGTTACCCAAATTAAATCTAACGGTTTCTCTTAAATCCTTTCTTTTTATTTTATTTTATTTTACTTCTCCAATCCCAAAACTCTTTTTATTACTTTATTTTATAGAAAACCTAGTATCCTCAATACACTATTATGTTTTTATGGGACTGATTTGAACTACATTTACACACACCTCTATCTAATGGGTGAAGAACATAATGTTTCTATGAATGGAAGACTAACACCTCATGAAACGATGATTGTTCAATTAATTCCTACCACCTCTCATGGTGGCCATTATGATGGAACTATATTTATATATGATATATATTATTTTTATGTTTTCTTTATGCTTATTTATTTCCAATTTATATCATACCTTTATGGTTTCCATTATGGGTAAAACACGATAATTTCATTTGAGGAAGTGCGGACTACCGCCACCTCAAGGTGATATGATTCGTTCATTCCATACATGGAATTTATAAATGATGGATTTAATGAAATAATACAACATAAACATCATATGAAATTATAATTTAATTATAATATACCAATGTATCATTATGTTTACATTCCCATAAATATAAAATAGAAATGAAAGTATTATTCATGCATACATACGGCTTGCCGTCTCCGTGAACAATGTGTTTCATTTCTTAACATCAAATGATATGGAATATTATAAATACATATACACTGGATATATATGATATATATGATATATAAAACATTTAGTTCATTTTTTAGATAATGTACTTTTGACCACATGGACAAATTGTAATTATTACAAGTTCATTTTTGACTCAAGTTCCGAACATTGATAAAATATCCAATATGAACTCAAATAATTAACTAGTTATTATAGAAAGATAATAAGTGATATAAAATGAATAATAAACTTTATAAATTTTCTTAATGAAGTATATATTAACTTAATTTTATTATTCATGAAGAAAATGGAACATACGAGTCATGTAGGACATGTGGTAAGGGATTTTTTTATCACGCTTTTAATTTCATGAGATTTACATTGTTAGCCACTTATTCATTTCTTGTGATGTATTGTGTAATTACATTTTGTATATATTATCATGATTATAATTTTATTCATGGTATTCTGTAATTATTTGGTTGTTATTATCTTTTGGTCATACGACTATGTTAATTACAACATGGTTAAGGGTTTCATCTCACTTTTTATTCCTGTGAGATTCATGCTATATTTTCCACTATTTCCTTTTGTTAGGTGTATCTACTGCCCATGATTATAATCTTTGTTTAATATACATTCATCTATGAGTATTTACATCTTCATTGTATGATCCTTATTTCATGGGTTGTATGTTTCATATGTAACCAAATCGGTAAGGGAACCTTTTAACCCAATTTCAATTCCTTGGGTTAATCATCTAATTTTAATTATGGCATGCTATGATTATGTGTGGAATCATTATTTACTTATTTATGTTATAATTTACACTCTCTTTTGTTTGGATATATATTTGATACACATAATCACTCCATTTATAAATTCTCAGGTCATCAATATGAACTTGATAAGAGTAATTTTAATTCAATTTCAATTCATTGAGTTAAACTATCAAGTCATTGGTTTTGACTTAAAAAGAACATGTGTGAATTTCGTATGATTGATTTACACTTAATATCCAATTATATTAAGTGTATTATTATTTTTCACATATTATTTTGTAATTATGTTATCCTTAATCTAAGGATACATATTTTATAAGGGATTTTGTCTCAATTTAAATTCCATTGAGACTTCATTGTTGTTATGCACCCATTCACTATTATAAGTTTTATACACTATCCATGGTCATATTATATCATGAATCCCTTTATTCTCATGATATTATAATGTTCTTATTAAATTTTATTCCTCAATTTTTTTTATTCAAACTTCTCTCATTTTATTATAAACTTTTTAACGAAAATACTATTTTAAATGTTTTAAAGAGTTATTATTAAAAATATTTATCTTTAATGTCCATGATTTAAAAATGGTTTTTTATATTTATTTATATTAAAATTAATGTTTTAAAGTTATAATTCCATTAAAATCTTCAAAGTGTTTTGGGACACTTTTATTAAAAAATAGCTTTTTAAATAGTTTATGAAAATGGATTGATTATTTCAATATCATGAAATTATTTCTAGTGATTGCAAAGTAAATTTTATTAGTGAACTTTTTATATATGAAATATTTTATGTGTTATGATGGTACTTAGATATTTGACGGGTGGTTACATGATAAACCATAGGACGAGTGGTGTCGCGATAAACCAGGATGGGTGGTTATGTTATAACCTGAAATGCATTGGTTATGGAAGTCGGCCGTATGGATATTCCTTTTATTGATATGTGTCGAAGTCGACCGTATGGTTATTCCATTTAAGTATTTCTATGTCCCAAGTTACCTTTATATGTTATGTGTTCTTTATATGGGTTTTATGGTAATTTTTTGTTTCAAAATGGTATGTAATGATATTTTATTTAGTGAAGAGGATTTACTACTTCATAAAGGAGAAAATTATTACTTATGATAAAGTATTAATGGATTACATATTGTTTTGAAAATAAAATAGTTTTCCTTCTTTGTGTATCCATTACTAATCTTTTTATGCTCATCCCATGTTTTTGAAATGTTTTTTATAGGACATAAAGTGGAATAGGGTCAAGGATGGGACCAAGGAAAATTCATGGTGTCTAAAACATGGAACTAGACATATCTCTTTTATTCAAGAGTTTTTATTTTATGAAAAAATATTGAACTTTAGTAGACTTTTCTACATTGAAATTTTTTTGATGTAATATAATTGCTATGCATAATTTTATAAAACTATAAACCATAAAAGATCCTCAATTTTAATAAACAATTTTATTCAAGATTATGTAATTTTTAAGGTCGGGTTCTTTTATTTTGTATATGAGATCAGTTTAGATAACTTTAGAGGTTGGGATATTATCTGAGAATAAGAGACAAAACCATAATGGTTAGCATATTATAAAGAGTCGTAGTTATTATTTATGAGTTTAAGATAAAATTAATATGTATTTACCCTCCTCATAATATATATGATGATTTAACTAATATACTCACAATGACCTTTTTGGTTTTAGTAAATGGCTAGATCTAGTGGGCAACAAAGTAACAGTGGATGTGAAGAAAAATGTGACGGTTTTATGAATGATGATCTGAATGAAATGAGAGATACAATGAGAACTATTGTTTTTATTCTCAACCAACTGTCCAGAGTCATGATTGAAAACCTGAACCTTTGTGATTTTTATAAGGCATCATATATGTGAGAAACAAATCCTTACGGAATTTCAGATAATAATCATAAAGGTAACTATTTTAAAAAAACTATTTGTCAAGGATGTGGAATGAAACACCTGGGAAAATGCTTTAATGGTATGGGAAGATGATATCGATGTGGGAATGAAAGTCATAAATCAAGAACCTTCCATTGAAAAAGAAAGCCTCCAGTTGACTCTAGGAAAGGAAAAGAAGTTCATTATGGGGGATCAATTGAATGTTTTAAATGTGGTGTGCATGGTCATTATGCAAACATATGTCCTATGAAGATGTTTTAGCAATGGGATCACCAGGATCGTACAAATATATCTTTACCAATACCTAATGCCATTCCAATTGAGGATAAAGAAACTTACACTGACCAATGAAAGGTATGGATTATTTCATAACATATGTTTTGACATTATTGAATCTTAGGATATGATTCATGATTTTGTTTGTAGGAAATAAGTATTTCAGAATAAGTTGGTAACGAATGGTTAATGGATCATGAAGAATTTTTAATGAGTAAGAAGTCAACATATATGGGATTCAAGAGTTATGATAATTTTTAGGATAGTGAAATTCTTAAAAGTATTAAATCGCTTTTGATGATGGGATTACATTAGAAGACTTTTTATAGTATGTGTAACCCTGATCTTTGATATATGAAAATGTTATTCAAGGAATAATTGTATTTTATTTTGTGGATATAATTATAAAGAACCATTTGGGTTTATATAATCCTTGAATTTGAGGAAATTATAGGTTAATACTTTTTGGGATGAAAAATAAAAGTTACTAGATAACCTTTTTGGTTAAAATTTTTTATGGTTATTTTTGATGAATTTATCTCTTTTTGGGAATGTTATAAAATTAAATAGTTTTTGAAAAACGACAAAATGTAGACTGTGTGACAACCCGTCGCATCGGACAATGTTGGGGGAATCAAACCCACAACAAAAGTGAAACTATGATTTATCGCCTACCACTGGACTACGTGAAGTTCCTGGTTAGTATTTGAAATTATTTGTAGTTATATGATCTTATGAATATATTTATTTCAGGTTATTTATGGAAATTATTATCCTATCACAGAGAATATGTGATTAGGATAATTACACTTCAGTATGAGACTTTAAAAGTAGTCGATGTTATTTGGAGATAAATGATAAGATTTACTACAGAAGACTATGGGATTAAATTCTTCTGAGTTTTTTTTTCAATGTTAGTTTGGATTATATTGAATAATTTTAAGGAATTTTGTTTACTGAATGGTCTTTGTTGACCGTAGTGTATTGTCTTTTGAATCATGGAGATTAGGAATAGTATTTCTTTTTATAAAGAATTATCCTTTTTGGGGATTATCTGATCTTGTACTAACCATTTTGGTTTTGGTTAAGGTCTAAATACATGGAAAATATATAGTTCATATTTTTTGGATTATGTTATTCTATCTAAGTTGATTATAGTGCCTTTAATGTGAAAAAATTCATCCTGAATACTCATCGTTTGGAGAAAATATGAGTTTGTGTTAGAAAGATAGTAAAGGATGACAGTCTACAAGAAAAGTATGAATTTTCCTTATATTTTTTATTGATATCGTAAATAAATTCCTCAAAATTATGAAAATTAATTTAAAACAAAAAATTAACCATTATCTTTTCGTACTAGGGAATCAAAGAATGTTTAACCCATCATAAGATTGTGATTTTCTGGTGGTTAACTTTCTCCTAACCATGTTATCTATCACACTCCATCAGAACATGATGGTTTGTTTTCTCTTCTATATACATGTTTTCCAACAAGGAATCCTAGTATGGGATTTTCTCGGGTGACCTTTGTACTTCTCTTTCTCTCTTTTAAAGTGATATATTTATTGACACTTTTTCTGATGAGGGACTTTCAATTATGTTTCCAAACCCAGTTTTAAAATTGCAAGGAAGCAATTTCCAAAAGTGGGGAAGGATGTAACATCCCAGGTAAATAATGAGTAATAAATTTTCATATTTATTAATATTTTTTAATTAAATATTAATTTTACTTCAAAAAGGTATCTATGTTTGATAGCATACCTGATATGTAACAATAGGTTTCATTCAAATCTTACGACGCACTCTAATAATATAATAATATTATTTTAAATGGTAGATAAATCATAGTCGTTTTATTGGTGGGAATGAACAAAACTAACTACAATATGATTATACATGATTTATAAAGGTATTTACATTTATCCAATAAAATTTAGAGGCTTAAAATATGAATGAATTTAATTTTAAGCATAATTTACATTATAAGATCGATTTACCACCTTTTAATAGAGAACCCTCTTTAAACATAGTTTTGGTAACATTAAGACCATATATTTGACAAAATAAAATCCTTCTTTTGAATGGGGACATCAAAATTTACTTTCTGTAAATTTTTGGAATTTTTCCGATAAAGTCCATTTTTAATGAATATTTAAAATATAGTTTTTTAATTTAAAAATACATTTTAATATAATATATTTATATGGTTATATTGTCTTTTTAATTATTTTTAATGAAAAATTAGAATACATTTTTACCATTTAATCAAATTTTTCTCATTGGAATTTTTTTCACTTTGAAATTGGGCATAAACAGGTTTCAATCTTTTGGTAGTTATTGTTTCTTAAAAACACGCTATTTATTTTAACAACGAGAATTAATTTTAAATTAATTAATTCCACTTCTATTTTTGTAATTTAGTAAAATAAACATCATTTTTTAATTTGAAATACCACATTTATCTTAGGCTGAAATTTTGGTATTTTCTGAGAAACTTCAATTTTTGATGAATAGTGAAACAACTTAGTGGTAGTAAAAAAATGTCTTTTACATTTAAATGAACATTTACCACTTCTGTGACTTGATTTTAGAAAATCTGACATACATAGTTGTTATTAGTAATTAAAATTTGATTCAATAAGAGGAAAATAATTTTTGGTGAATAATTACAGTTGACTGTTTTTACCCCGATTAAAGGTAAATAAGGTAATTCAAGGTAAAAAGAATGTTATAATAATTCAAAATTACCTTAACACTTTTTGTAACCTTATTGGATTTGTAATGGCCGACCATGGGCATACATGGGTCTATTTTTGGACCCCATGGAGCCAATTATGAAGGATAATGATACTTTAGATTAATTAATTTAAAGGAGTAAATTACATAAACAAAAATCTTTTAGTAAATTAATTTTTATATGGTGTTATATAAGTCATATTTTCGACTATAAATATTTTTTAGAAGTATAAAAATATTTACTACATGATTGTATTTTTTTTATAATTTTTATACATCGAATGAATTAAATTATTTGTGACACAATAATGATGGAGTATTTACCTCATTAATAAATGACTTAAATAAATAAGATTATAATTATTAAAAGATGATACAAAACCTATCCAATTCCTATTGGATGATTTTATTTTTACCATGAGTAATTTTATCTTTAACTTTAATGATTGTTTAACCTTTAGAAACCGAATATCGTTATATAATAAAATAATATTTTCACACTTTCCTAAGGAGCCCCTCCGCTCCCTTATAAAAGGAGACCACTTCTAACCAATTCCTCACACCTATCAAGACTTTAGGCACATCCAAAATCGGACAAATTAAGCTCCCTACATCCCTCTCTTCCACCAAGAGGCATTACCTTAGGTAGAAGGCACTTCAATAAGTCCTTTTGGTTAAAACAAAAGGAAGTTACCCAAATTAATGGAAATAGTTTCCCTTAAATTATTTTGTTTTATTTACATTTATTTTACTTTTCCATACCCTAAACTCATTTTATTCCTTTCATTTATATCAAAAAAAGTATCCTAAATATACTAGGATGTCTCTATGAGAAGTATCTGAACTACACTTACACACACCTCCATCTAATTGGGGAAGAACATAATGTTTTTGTGGATGGCAAACTAACACCTCAGGAAACGATGATTGTTCAATTACCTATTACCGCCTCTCATGGTGGCCATTATGATGGAACTTATTTTATATATGATATATAATATTTTTATGTTTTCTTTATGATTCAGTATATTCCACTTATATTATACCTTTATGGCTTCCATTGTGGGTAAAACGCGATAATTTCATTTGAGGAAGTGCGGACTACCGCCCCCTCAAGGCGATATGATTCGTTCATGACTTGCGGGGAACTTATAAAAGATGGAGTTAATGAAATTATGTAACATAAATATCATATGATATTATAATAGAATTACAATATACAAATGTATCATTATGTTTTAATTCCTCTATATATAAAATAGAAATGAAAGTATCGTTTTTGAGTACGTACGGCTTACCGTCTCCATGAAAAGTGTGTTTCATTTCTTAAATCCAAATGATATGGAATATTAAAAATATATATACACTTGATATAAATGATATATATGATATATAAAACATTTATATCATTCTATAGATAATGTACTTTTGACCACAAGGACAATTTGTAATTATAACAAGTTCATTTTTGACTCAAGATCCGCACATCGATAAAATATCCAATATGAACTCAAATAATTAACAAGTTGTTATAGAAAGATAATAAGTGATCTAAAATGAATATAAAAATTTATAAATTTTCCTAATGAAATAGATATTAACTTATGTTTATTTTTTAGGAATAACACGGAACATACAAGTCAAGTAGGAGACGAGGTAAGGGATTTTCTTATCTCGCTTTTAATTCAGTGATATTTCCATTGTTCACCACTTATTCATTGCATGTGGTGTATTGTGTATTTCCATTTGATATATATTATAATTAATATCATTTTATTCATGGTATAATGTGATTATTTTTTTTATTAACTTTTTTTCATACGACTCTGTTAATTACAACATGGTAAAGGGTTTCATCTCACCTTTTATTCCTGTGAGTTTCATGCTATATTTGAAACTATTTCCTTTTGTGAGGTGTATCTACTGCCCATGATTGTACTCTTGGTGTAATATAATTTCATTTATGAGTATTTACATCTGCATTGTATGATCCTTCTTTCATGGGTTGTATGATTCGTAAGTTACCAAATTGGTAAGGGAACCTTTTAACCCTATTTCAATTCCTTGGGTTAATCTACTAAATATTAATTATGTCATGCTATGATTATATGTGGAATCACTATTCATTTATTTATGTTGTAATTTCCACTCCCCTTTGTGTGGATATACTTTTGATACACATAATCACTCCATTGATAAATTCTCATGTCATCGATATGAACTTGATAAGAGTAATTTTAAATCAATTTCCATTCATTGAGTTAAACATTCATGTCATTGGATTTGACTTAAAAAGAACATGTGTGAATTTCCTATGATTGACTTACACTGAATATCCAATTATATTAAATGTATTTTTATTTTTCAAACATTATTATGTAATTGATTTATCCTTATTCTAAGGATATAATTTTTATAAGGGATTTTGTCTCAATTTACGTTCCATTTAGACTTCATTGTTTTTATGCACTAATTCACTATTATATGGTGTATATACTATCCTTTGTCGTATTATATCATGAATCCTTTTATTATCATTATATCATAAAGTTCTGATTAAATTTTATTCCTCAATTATTTTTATTCAAGAATCTCTCATTTTGTTAAAAAAAATTAACAAAAATACAATTTTAAATGTTTTAAAGATTTATTATTATAAATCATTATATTTAATGTCCATGATTTAAAAATGGTTTTGAGTATTTATTTATATGTACATTAATGTTTTAAATTTATAATTACTTTAAAAGCATTAAAATGGTATGGGACAGTTTGATTCAAAAATATCTTTTTAAATTGTTTATGAAAATGGATTGATTATTTCAATATCTTGAAAATATTTCTATTGATTGAAAATTAAATGTTATTAGTGAAATGTTTATATTTTCAATATTTTATGTGTTATGATGGTACTTGAACATTCTACGGGTGGTTACGTGATAAACCATATGATGGGTGGTGTCATGATAAACCAAGACGGGTGGTTACATTATAACCTCCAATGCATTTGGTATGGAAGTCGGTCGTATGGCTATTCTATTTAGTGATATGTGTGGAAGTCGACTGTATGGTTATTCCATTTAAGTATCTTTATGTCCCAAGTTACCTTTATATGTTATGTGTTCATTATATGTTTTTTATGGTAATATTTTTGTTACAAAAGGGTGAGCAATGATATTTAGTTAATAGTATTTACTACTTCATAATGGTGAAAAGTATTATTTATGATAATGTATTCATGGATTACTTGTTGTTTTGAAAATCTAATAGTTTTCCTTCTTTTTGAATCCCATAATGATCATTTTATGCTCATCCCATGTTTTTGAAAAAAAATTCACAGGTCATAAAGTGGAATAGGGTCAAGGATGGGATCAAGGAAAATTCATGTTGTCTAAAACATTGAACTAGACATATCTCCTGTATTCAAGTGTTTTTATTTTATGAAAAATTATATGAAATTTAGCAGAAGTGTCTACTTTGAAATTTTTTAGATGTAATGTAATTTATATGCCTAACTCTCTAAAACTCTAAACTTGAAAAGATCCTCAATGTTAATTGTTCATTTAATTCAAGATTATGTAATGTTTAAGGGTGGGTCCTTATAAAAGGAATCAAGTAAAACATTGTTCGTGGAGGGGAAATTCTCTATACATGTCTGACCAATATGGAGTGGGAGACTATTCCTATTGAATGATATAGTTTGGCCCATGATTAGATATTTGGGATTCACTATATGTTTAGTGATGATTGGAATCAAGCTATACAAGGTTTTTAAATGGAGGTATTGTGGGAGGACAACACTATGGGTGGTGGCCCACTCAGGTGAGGTTTAATAGAATGTGTAGTTTTATGTCATGAAAGAGACGTTAATCATGTAGTTTAACATCATTCATGTATTAATAAAGAAAAATATTAACCTATTGTGAACAAATATGCATTGATCATGTGGGAATTCCCCTACAAAATATCATAATCCCACATGAGGGTATGCTTTTTGTGGTAAATAAAGAATTGAAAAGGATCTACGTGACATAAAGAAAATTCGAAAAAGGATATGGGAATTTCGAATCATGTAATTACATAGCCTAGATATGTGATCCATGTGTCCCTACATATCTCATCATAATGAGAATCAAGCAGTACATATTTATAAAATCCTATGATGTTTAATGTCAGGTGGAGAGTAAATCAATCGTTCAATATAAAATATTTTGGTACGTACAATGGTTAAATGACATGGATGAAAATAAAAACTACACATAGTTTGAGGAATGGTGTTCTGAGAGTCACTACTTATCTTGTGATGGAAAAAATCAACCCACAATTAGATCTTGGATGAAAATATTCCCTATATGGATTTTAATCTCCCACAGGGATAGGGGAATTTTATTTCTTTCTTCCTCATATATATATATTTTCTGTAGTGAATTGTTAGTGAGACAATGCTTCTCATGTAGTTTAGCATCATGGGGTGAGGACATCTTCCATCTCATTTTACATCAGGAGGTAAAGACCTATTTCATACACTTTAATATCATCTTGTTTTTACATGAGATGATGTTCAGTTTAACATCATCCTTCCATTGCAAGGGTCACCTAATATTAATGAAGATGAAAATTGGGGATCCATGTTTTTTAACGTCTTGTAGCTCGGATGGGATACTAACAATTTATCATCATTTGGTTTAGAAAATATCCATACATTTTAATGTAATTTTTTATGAAATTGTCTATAAAATTTAAGCTCATGATGTTAATATGTACTTGGTTTATTTTACCATCATGTGGTTAGGATCAATTTACAGAGTCTCATGTCACATTCCTAGGAAGTTCCACATTTTAGGGAAGTTAAGAAAATTATTTCATATAAAATATATCATTGGTGTGTGTGTCACATGTTCTCCATCCATCATGTATAATTAGTGGTCCCCATTATGATAGACCATATGTATGATATCTGTCACTTCCCATTTCAGTTCTAGCATTGGAGGATTATTTCATAGTATCAGTAATTTTTTTAGATCCAATACAAGTTCTCCTTGAAGAAATGAAAAGTGGAATAACATTTTATTGAAGGCTCATGTGAAAAAATTATGATGTACTATAAGGTTATTCAATGTAAAAAACGTATTATCATCAAAAAATCTAAACCATATAGCTTATTCTATGACTTCTCATCATTCTAGGGATTTCTTCAAATTAGTAGTTACTAGAATAGACCCAACAAGATCGGTATAACCCAACCCAAGTAGTTCCTGTTTGGTTGGGTTCCATGAAAAAAAAATCTTATGGGAATCTATAAGTATTACTCATGCATGGGTCAGGTCGGGTCTCTGGTTGGCTAAATATAGACTCGATAGACCTAGTAACCCTATGGGGGTATGAAAAAAAATTCCTCAATGGCCTTACCCCCTACCCAAGCCAAAATTAGCCTCCTCTACTCCCCATTCTCTCATACTCTCCTCCACATCCTCTATAAACCTGGACCTACCCTTAAAAAAAGATAAACCCTAATCCATACCTTATCCACCACCTCTCCCTATTGTAGTTATTTCTCATAATTCCTCCTTTTTCCCGAACATCCCTCACAAGAAAACCTTGAATCTCCTCATATCTTCTCATTACCTTACATGAAACCCACTTACTCCCTTGATCCCCCTACTCCTTTCACATATCTTTTAATTCACCCATCCATGAATAAAAGCCATACTCTCTCTTCTCTACCCTGGAACATACCTCACAAGTGATTAAAAGACATATTCTCCAAATTCACCTACTCCTGGTGCCACGTGACCATTGTTAGGTTGATATTTTTATCATGTAATTTAATATGACAATCCCCTTTTATCATTTATGTTGGGTTAAAACTAATAATATAACTTAAATTTTATTTCTTCTTCTTCTAGGGGTGCTCCACATCTAGAGACTCTCTAGTTGGTCACATGTGGGATTATTTTGTAGATATCCAGTATAGCTAGATAGACATTCTAGGACAGTCATACAATAAGTGGTTCTAGTCCACCAATTTATATAAGAACTTAAATTTAGATGGGTTCAACTCTATATTACCATTCAATTAACAAAATATGAAAGAGTATTAGTAGGAAACATGTTTATAAAATTGAGGATAAGAGGTCTCATTAAAATATAACAATTACTGAAGCTCTTGCCGATTCTCGATTTTATAAATCATGGGTCATTTTTATAAGAAAAACCAATGTGTTGTTTGTAATTATTTCAGTAATGAATATTATTGAACATGTGGCCAACATGGAACTAGAAATTTGAATAGAAATTTGAAAGGATGTAAAAAATGTACAAATATCATGTGAGAAGTCAAACAAGTAAAGTTCTAAGAAATTATTATAATGATGAGGATGATGGGATAGTTAATATTGCATTATCACTTTTTAGAAAACAATAGATTCAAATAGATATTTTTAAAATGATAGTAATTTGTGAGTTATCATTCATATATATTGACAATCAGTGATTTAGAAAATTTATGGACGTAGTTTATCCTCAATTTAAAGATCCATGTATAAAAATAGTTGATATATATTTTGTGCAGTTATATTTGACTAAGAATGAAGAATTAATTTCTATGTTTGATATGATAAGTCTTATAGTATGTCTTAAAACTGACACATTGTCGTCATTTCAGAATATGAATTATATGTATCTGTATAAGATTTTATTGATGATAATTGGATATTAAGTAAAAATAATTATGATGTTTTTCTTATTGGGGATTATAATGGGGAATAAAATTTCCAATTATTAAAAATGAGAGTTAAAACATTTTGGATTGATGGTATTAATACTATTACTATTAAAAATTCTAGTTCGATCAATACTTTGATCATTTTTTTGGCTAGGTGGGTCAATGATTGTAATTGGTACATTATTAAATTAATTTTTATGCATATAAGATGTTTTTCACATATTTTAAACCTTATTAATGTTTATGATATAAAATAAATATCAAAATCAATTCCTATAATTAGATTCTACTAAACCTTTTTGAGATGTTAACCTTATAAATTGGATAATTTAATAGTTATTTTATAGGTGATAGAAATTCCAAGATTATATTACATAATTCATGATGTTCTACCTAGGTGTAATTGTTGTAACATTATGTTGGATATTATATTGAAGTATGAGAATATATTTATTCTCTTTGAGGAGTAATGAAGGATTAGGACTGATCTAATCAATCCTGGTGTGGCTCCTACATCATATGATTGTGAGAGAGCTCCTGTATTTGTTAGGTTTTTAAAAAAAATATGATATGACTATTGAATTTTCTAATTCAATTCATGTGACATGTCACACATTCATTCATATAGTTTTTGGAATATATATAAAAATAATGAAATGTATGAAGAGTAATGACATTACTATGAGTGTAATGGTTATTTCAATTAATATGTATTTGGAAAAGTATTGGGTATTAGTTTCAATTTTAATTCTACCTTACTTGTGTTAGTTTTTCCCGATAAAAAATATAAAATAGAATATTTTTAGGATATTTTTGATATAATAATTTGTAATGATGAAAATTGATTTGATAAATAAATTAATAGATGTTTTGAATTATCTCTTTGAGTACTAAAATTAGAATATCACATCCTTGTTGATCAATGCATCACAATTTCCCATCAATATTAACATATTCATGATTCTAGTAGGGGAATTTAGAATAATGAGAAATGTAACACTACTTATAGATTGAATAAATGGAAAATACAATTCACAAAATAATGGAATTAACTGGAAATATATCTTGTGATTGATTATTGTGAGGATTATTTTAATGGATTTTATATTTTATTCTTCAGGAAAATAAACGAAAATAAAATACAGAGATTCTTTATGCATTTCCAATGATACACTATAAATTAAATTTCCTATAGAATATTTTGACTCATAATTTACTAAAATAATATGATCACTAGACCCCTTTCATTTTTATTTAAATCTAATTACCATTGAGGCCTTAATTTTCTCGCAAAATTGTATTCGGATGACCCAACCAATTTATATTCGAATGGAACTACAAATGTTGAACTGATTGAATTAGGTACCATTAAAAATATTATGATTTTTTATTAGTTGAAACTTATAAACTATAAAACCATATTTTGAACATAAAAACATTGGTTTTTTATTTTTTATGATAGGCCATCATCCATGATTAATGATAAAATATTGACTTTATAAAATAGATAAAGTATATATGATGGATCACCCTTCATTAAGGTATATATTTCTTACTATTTTATATATTATTTGGACCATAACCTTTTTTGGTAGATTTTTAATTTGAACTAGTAGTTCACCAGTAGACTGTTTGATATCACTGGGAATTTCCTATGGAAGGTAAAATATTCCTTCATTTTTTTCATCAACCTCTATTAAAATTATAATTACTTTTGATTATAAAAATAAATCCTATGAAATAAAATGTTTGGGCATGATTTATTTCTACATTTATAGGATCTTGATTTCTTAAGATAAATTTTATTACTTAAATCATACAAGGAATTCCTATGCATGTTAAATGTACAATATTTATGGAATTCACTAAATAATTTCTAGTAAGAAATTAATATGATTGATTTTTAATGCTCATACTCTAAATTTTTTTTTCTAAATACATGTTTTTTTTTCTTTATGGGACTTTTGATTCGGAATTAGAAAAAAAAATATTATGCATTATGTTATTAAAAATTAACATGTAATTATTTCATCAAGTTCAATTTATTTTTTCACATTGATTTTTTTCAATATTGAATTTAATAGGGTGATAAACATGAGGCAATATATAAATCACTGATTATTGATTTGATCATTTATTCAATTTCATTTATCTGAACTCTATGTTTATATTCAATTTTGTTTAAAAATAACATTCTTGGTATTTTAATATTATTATGATCATATTGCATGAACATTTTAAGTAAATACAAATTTATTCGAAATAATTGATATCATGTCGACTGGATCATGTTATTTTTATTTTAAATTGAATATGGATTTCTTTTTAAACATGTGAATTAAATATTCATTGAATTTTTTAATTCCATTTAAAAATTACATATTTCATAATATTTTACTAACATGTTCTCATTTACAATTATTAGCAGGAAGTGGTGGAATGCGATGTTCAAATGCACTAACTACATCAGGTTGAGTAGAGGGAACAAGATTATTCTTGATGGTGTTAATGAAAATATGTTAAAATCACATGGACGTGTTTTTTTAGGGGAAACATAATTATAATTCCGAATGTTATTTTAGGTTATATTCACATTCCCCCATTATAAATCACCTTTACCAATTTACTTCACCAACATTTGTTTATTTAGAATTGTATGAAATTGTTTTTTAGTTTTTTTATTTTTTATGATTTTATGCTAATATTTATTAATTTTTTGCCTTCTTGTTTACATAGAGATTACTTCCACAACATTACCATTTATTTGAGGCAGTTACATTTTAAATTTTATACTTTTTTTAGAATTTTATTTTGTTATTGTGATGCTCACAGAAAATAAGATGGGGTTGGTTCTACTAATGGGGATGTGGTTGGGGGTGATGTGTCCCTATATGAACACATATTCATCATGTTTTGTTAATGAGATAGTGACATGGAATTATACTTTAATTTTCTCCACACAATAGGCCTTATCCATAGAGACATATGTCTCGAATTCATGTAGGCTTTAGAGTGCTTCATTGAGTGTCTCTGTGAGTTCATTTGAAATATGTAGAATATCCTAGCATGAGATCATGGATGGGAAAACTAATAGTTTTTTCATAATTATATAATTTTGGGATAGAGGACAGTGCTTCCCATTGTGGGGTTTGTACTTGATATGTGGCTCAGAATCTAAGAAATATAGGGTTTATGGGATTGTTTTTAATGTAGAGATAAACAGATAATCTTATACATTTGGTGCAGTCTATGATGGACTTTATTTTTTCTTAGGGTGAATAGACAATCATAACACATATAAACCATTCATTCATGTCAACTAGGAATATATGATAACTAGTGGGTTCTTAAACACATACATGTGTCTATTGGGCTTGTTGGAGTTCATTACCATGGGTATCAACTTAATATATGTCAAATGTGGTGATTTCATTAAAATATTGGTTTTGATTATTCCTATGTTGTCCTCTGTATATTATAATACTAAGAATATGGACTTTTGTTACCTAGTTAGGTGAGCGAAAGTCATACCCTAAGGAATATTCACCATCAAAGAAGGGGTATTCAAAGTGTGTCACATTGGAAGAGTCGATGATGTGATCTTCATCTGTTGAGGGTTCTCACTTTGACATCCATTTTTTAATTATTTTTGGGAAGAAATATATAAGACTCGGATCTTTTATTATAGTATAATTTACTCTTTCGCTTTTATTTATTCCTATGTCTGAGGGTCACACCCACTTTTGAGGGACATATATAGTTTCAACATCCTTAGTGGCACACTATTATGGGTTTTTGAAGGTATTATCTAAGGGTTTAATGATCGCAGTTGACTAATTTTGTTGGGCGTATTGTTTTTTAAAATCTATCGGCACATTTCTGGAATCTTCTTACAATCATTGTCTTCTTCTTATGGGGTGAGAATTATGAATTTCATCTATTCTATGGATTTTTTCATCATCACCATTCCATAATCCTAAATTCCTTGGATAATTTCAATTAACCGGAAGAAATTATGTATGTTATGAACCAACCTTTTATGGAATGGGAAATACTCAGGAAGATCAGTGTGGTTGACCTCATTGGGATTTGTAGATTGTCGTATCTCAATCATGTTATTGACTATGAATTCCATTAAATTATTGTGTAAATGTTAATTTTTAAGTAGCATTATATATTAATCCATCCTTAAAATATTATTTTATTCTAATTTCTCTTTGCTTCAGGCTGAAGGAGGTTTTGTGGTTGATTCTGATCAACCGGTGGTGTTGGGTAGTTCAGAACCATTATGTGTAATTGAATGGAAAATGCTGCTTCATTAAGGATAAAATGGTAGTTTCTACCTTATTGATGCATTCCCCCTTTACTAATGGTGTGATATAAGTCTTATATTGGTTTAAATTAATGTAATCTTAATGGAGTTGTTTTTTTCTATGATTTCACAGAATGAACATGGATACTTATTTGGGATCAGAGGTGTGTAAAACTCCTCCTAAATATTTTCAGCATGATGATCCAAAAATTGATCCTTTGAGAGAAGGATTATGATTGAATTAGTTAAACCATCTTATATGGAAATGAATTCTTACACACTCAAATATTTTTTCCACTTAATGTTCATTAGGTTTTCAATTTTTTTTCTTCCTCAACATAGAGATGAACAAGTAAAGGAATTGACAATGTGGGTATTACCATCATATCAAAAATCATACTAGAATATTTTTTTACTTAGTGATTTTTGGACCTACTATGTTTTTTAGAAAATTCCTCACCATGGTGTCCACCTATTGTCCTTGATGGACCATCATCTGACCACATCAAGATATGAAGTGTGTGATATGTTACTTAGGGATACCCATGATGTCAGAGGTAGAGAGGGTATATTTCTACAATTTTGTGGAGACAAATATTTACCCATAAATTCAGGATACAGATTTACCTATAACCCCCAAGGATTTTTTTCCACTCCTTTTCTTCCATTTGAGTATCCAAGGACCCGATGATGATGTTAAATTTGGTAGGTAAAATTTTTTGAGCTACCTCAAATCTATAGGGATCATGAAAGTCCTAACAAGGTGGAATTATTTCCATATCCCATTGATTCCCCATTATTGTGAAGAAATAATGATCACCAAGTTGATGGATTGTTTGTCACCGTAAGGGAGTGATTTCATGGTCAATTATGACTTCCTCATTTATGATGATTAGCTTTGTAGATGCCGGGCAGATCTAATGATTCGATACTACTCATACTGGATGTTCAGTTCTAGGAGGTATAGTATTCATCTATTTCAAAATATTATTACAAGAAATAATATTTCCCTTATGTAGCTGCATATTATATTTGATGAATGTTTAAATCTCATTATCATATGGTAATGCCTAAACCCCAGTTACCTAGAGTCGGCGAATTATTACATAACATTGGCATCTTCAATAGAGATTCATGTACCAAAAGAGTGATTTGTTTAGTAGACTAGGATGTTTTAAATACATATATAAGTTTTACATTACATTAATAAATAAAAAACATCATTGTGTCTCCTTATAACACACTCATTTTCCTTATCCTATCAATAAGAGTCAATAATAATATACTTCATTGCATCTTGGAAAAATTAAAACATAGGAAACAGATAGATCAAATGCTCAATAAGGATAACAATATAGCAGAAACTATCATAATTAAGCATAAACCTTTAAGGTAATGCATAAGAATAAAACACAAGACTTTTAAACACAAACATTAGTAAAATATAGAAAAGATAAATCAAATAATTTCATTTACTTATTAACATTTATATTCTACTAGTTGAATAATTAAATGTAATATCAATATCTAATTTCATAATGATGGAATGTATAATGCCAAACATCATAACCATATAGTCATTACCTCGTGCAAAGAACCTAAATATAAATTTTTTCATGGCATTTTTCCAAGAAACTAGTTTTTCTAATGAGAATTATCGATGCATCGAGGGGCTATAGCGGGCACAACCCGTCACTTACTACATCCAATGCATTCCTTTTTTGAAAAGGATGAAACCTAACATAAACATTCGTATTAAAACTGGTATATGAAATGATAATAATTTAACCATAGAACATGGATGGGATAAAAATAGCACATCAAAAGTCAAACATATCACAAAACTGTCAATACAATATGGAATATTGTATCACAAAAAATCAACTTCAAACAATTATAAAATCCAACAAAGGATATTGACATAGATGAAGTCAATACAAAAAATATTTCATTGAAAAATCTCCTTCTAATTTGAAATCATTTAAAATTTTCGTAATTATAAAATAAATCATTTATTTTCAAAGTATTCTTATAATCCAATAAGGGAGGATTTAAAGGTTTTATAATGGCAGAAAATATCCGCACCAGTCGTATATGTTGAAAAACCATTTTTTCCGTAATTTGTTGAAAAAATCCTAAAGTACTTTTTTTGGAAAACTACAGAAATATTCCTTTCAAAATAAAAAGTAAATAAAGGGTATAAATGACTTTAAACCATAGTCTATCAAATAGTTAAAAATTTTGAAATTTATCTTCAAAAATCGCGGATGTGGATGATAAATAAGCCACAGTAGATACTTACATATAAACAACCTTATATAATAAAGAGATAGTAAAATTAATCATTACATTATGCATTCCCTTATTTGATGTTATGTTAACCTTATGTATAAAAGTTAAATAATTTTTATTAAATTATACAAGAACCACATACATAAATATGACAAAAAATGTGATCCACCAATATTTCTTTTTTAATAAAATTTCTTTTGTATCATTATTTAAGGTTTTAACTAAATCGTTTTCTTTAATATGTTTTGCTACATAAGTAATTTTTTTTATGAATATGATGTATTTGATTCATATCCATTATGATATTACGTTTTTAAACATTATTTTTTAATCATCAAATGAAAATTATTCTTGAATGGTTATAATGGGGAATGAAATCTCATCGCATCATGGAGACAACAAGCCTTACGTACGCACGAGCAACAATATCATTCAATTGAAGGTGATATTGTATGTAATTGGACTGTATATTAAAAGTACAGAATTATTAAAATTTTATATTTATTATTTACATCAAATATACTCATTAGTATTCTCGTCCAATTAATTATGTGTGGAATAACATATTACATCACAGCGTGGAGACTGGAAGCCGTACGTAAGCACGTGTGGAAACTTTTTCATATCTAGGACAGATAAAATAATTAATATTTTTGTACCATATTAATAATAACATATAAGTATGTATAAGGTACTGTAGTTATTATTTTTTGAATTTAACAAAAAATAAAGAGGAAGTTGAAGAAGAAAATAAATTTCAAAGAGGTGGTAAAATAATTACCACTTCTTTGGGTTCTTCCTTTTGATTTCAACAATAGGTATTCGTAGAATTTTGTTATGTTCAATGAAAGGCCTATTTGATGAATTTAGGGTATTTTTAGGGTGATTTGAGCAGGGTTAGGCCATCAAAAATATATTTTTCTGTGTGAATTTAAGTAAATGAAAAGTACCCTTTTATAAGAGAGGTGATGGGTATATTAGGAAAAGCTTGAAATATTAATTTATAATAAACCCATTTTTGGTTTATAATAGATCATTGTGGATTTATTTCAAGGATAACATGGGTATGGGTCGAAATATTCTCAACCAACGCGTTTAAGAGAATTTTAGTTCACCATATTAACCATATCTTTTAGATTTAAGTCTTAGTTAAATTGATTGTATTTTACTCTGTCTTATGGTATTCTTACACTATTTGATTAACATACTCACTATAAAATTCCTAGATAACCTAAAGTAGTTCCCTAATTATATAGGTAACATTATCTAAGCCATTTGTCAAAATATTAGATTTTTAGGGCAAGTATATAATTTAATTAAATATTGTTTGTTTTGAATAATTATTTATTTCAATTTTGACATTATTTAGTATTTGGTTTTTGTTAAAGTCATAAAAACGTTATTAATTCAAAAGAATATAATTAATCAACCCTTAAAGGTCATATTTACCGAGAAATTTTGTGTAGTGCATCAAAAGATTCAATTTACATTTATTTTAATATTTAAAATATCAATTTTGTTAATCATTCATTAATAAGGTAATTATTGTATCATCATTGTGTCATACAGATATTTAGTTATTTAATTTCAAAAACTTATAAATAAAATAACATGATTTAAGAATTATTTTTATATTTCTAATGAATATTTATAGTTGAATTTATCTTATGTATACCCCTATATTAAAAATTTTGTATTCAAAAAATTTTGCGGTTAACACTTTTAAAACTTCTTCAAATGAAACATAATAAATGTCCTAATCTTACCCAAGTGGATCAAAAAAGATCATATTTTTTTCCTAAGTCTGATTTTTTTTAGAAATACACATTTCAAATAGAATTATTACATGTATTGGGTTAATGATACTATTAATTCTACCTTTTATTACCCAATTTACATTTAACCCTAGTAAATAAAATTCAGAAGTTACTATTCACAAAAAATTAATTTCATCCTATAGAAAATGATTTCACTTTATGATAAAAACCGTGTCTATTTGGTTTTATAAATTCAATTCACAGAACAAGTAAAATTATGTTTTATGAAAATTTTCAAATGTCCCTAAAAGATGGGTAAATGCCGTTAAATACTTCAATAAAACTGTATATATATAATCTTATTTTAAAATGACTTTAATGAAATAAATTAGACTAATATAGGTATTAATTATTGATTATGAATCTAAAATAAATTCAGATAAAAATAATAAGTTTTCAATAAAAATTTGGTTTTAAATAATTACGCACTGTTTATCAATATTCATCAAAAATTGAAAGTTTTCATAAAAACAGAAAAAATCACCCTAAGCTAATTTTGATATTCTGAAAAAAAATGAAATTTATTTTGAGAATTAAAATTTATAAAATTTCCAATTGTGAGTATTAAAATTTCATAACAGCTTTTTTAATGGCTAGATTGATTGGTCGTGGTGTACTGGAACTCGAAGTTGCATAAAACGCATGATATTGTTCTATTCAAAGAGAATTGTGTCGTGGGATCATGGGGTGTTACATTTTTCCACACCATCAAATAATGTTTTCCTCAAAATTTAATGAATATTGATACATAAAAATATTTGGGTGGTTCTTCATCAAAAGTTCCTCAAGTTCCCACTTTTCCACATCCATTTTTTAGTTTATCCAAAGAACTTTTATCAGACTAGTGGTCTATTTTATCAACACTTTTTCTCAGGAGTCAATAATATTGACATGCTCTTCATAATAAGACAGGTCAATATCTAGTTCTATTTATTCATTGTTGATTACATTCGTTGGGTATGGCTTGTATTTTGTCAACAATGATACGTGGAACACATCATGAACTTTGGAAAGACTTAGAAGCATTTCCAAACGGTAATCTACAAATCCAATTCGTTCTAGAATTTTGAGATGTCTGATGTACCTGGGACATAATTTACCCTTCTTACTGAATTTTATAACACTCTTCCATGGAGATACCTTCATGAAAACATGATCTTCTACTTGAAATTAAAAATCCTTCCTTTATTTATCTACATAGCTCTTTTTCCAACATTGAGAAAAATAATGTGGGATTGGATAATTTCTACCTTTTCCATTGTTTCCTCAACATGTTCTGAGCCTAAGGGTTTTCTTTCAACAAAATCATCCCAAAATGTTTGTGTGAGACATATACTTCCATATAATGCTTTATACGGTGCCATATGTGCACTTTAATGAATGATATTATGATAGAAAAATTCTACTAGTGGAAAATACTGATACCACATACCTTGAATGTCATGTGAGAAAGATAGAAACATGTATTCTATGGATTTTATAGTCTGTTCTAATTGTACATCAGTTTAAGTGTGGTAGGTTGTGCTCAAATGATGTTCAAGATGCCTGAATTTCTGAAGACTTTTCTAGAATCTTGATGAAAAATTGGGATCACGGTTAGAAAAAAATTGATAGAGGTATACCATGTTGTCTTACAAGTTCATTAATATATAGTCCTGTTAAACGTTCAATTGTTAAATCATCTCATATATTATGAAAATCTGCTGAATTGATAAGATGATCGAAAATGAATCATTTTTCATCATTCCTTCTAGGAGTCTGTGATATCCCCATGAAATATTCCATCGTAATATCATCCCATTTCCTCTTAGTTATGGGAAGAGGTTGCATGAATCCTTGTGGATGTTGTCTTCCAGCATTAACCTGTTGATAAACAATACATAAAGAAACTAATTATCAATCCCCCTCTTCATGTGGCCCACCAAAAATGTTCATTCAAATCACTATACAACATAGTGCAAACAAGTTTTATAGAGAAATTAGAGCTTTGAGAATCATCCAACAATCCCCTTTTCTACATCAGGTATATCAATAACACAAATCATCTTCCCAAATATCAAAATTTCATCTTCATATACGATGTCAATCAATCTACAATCATTCACAGCATTAATTTTCTTTTGAAACACCTCATCATCAGTTTGGGAACTTTTTATCCGTTCTAGTAAAGATGGTTAGGAAACCATTTGAAAAAGTATTGATGTTTCACCTTCCATGATTATTAACATATACATAATTATTATATCCATGAACTTAGGATCCCTTTGAACTATTATATTTCTCAAAACACTGTTATCTATTTTTCTCAAAGCATCTTCCACCTTGTTTTCCATCCCTAGGCGGTAGTGTATTGTTCCATAATAATCCTTTAGTAGTTCAATCTAACCCCTTTTCCGCATGATTTGTTCTTCATGTCATAAAATCTACTTCAAACACTATATATAAGTTTTTATGTCACATTTTTTCACCATAGTGATTGTGTATCCATATCTTCGGAGGAAGTATTGTAGCTTCTAACTCAAGATCATGAGTGGGAAAGATTTGTTCATGAATTTTTAGTTGTCTTGACACGTGGGAAATAACTCTATCATTATACATAAGTACACAACCAAGTACTTTATTTGAAGCATCACTATAAATTACAAACCCATCATTCCCCAATTATAGATTCAAGAGAGAAGAATTGACTAATGTTCTCTTAAATTCTGCAAAACATTCTTCACAATCTTTTTTCTAACAAATTTAATCCATTTACGTGTGAGATTGGTTAATGGGATATCAAATCAGGAAAAATTCAAGACAAAATTCCTATAGTGACCTATTAAACCAATAAAACTGTGTACCTCAGTTATACTCGTCAGTGCTAGAAATTCTGTTATTTCCCCTCTCTTTGAAGGATCAACAGATATTTCTTCTTTAGAGATAATATGGAAAAGAAAAAAATCCCTGAAGCCTCAATTCACCCTTGATAAAATTACCATATAATTCATTTCTTCTAAGTGTTTTCAGAATAATTCCAAGGTGAGTTTCATGATATTCATAGATTTTGGATTATACATAGATACCATGAATAAATACAACTAAAAAGACATCATTATTGTCCTTAAATTCACTAATCATTAGATCCACAAAAATAGAGGCGGCATTATTCCATCAAAAAAGAATTTCTATAAAATCTTAATTCCCATACCTAGTTCGAAATGTTTTCTATGAAATATATTCCTTCATTACACACTACTGAGGATATCCAAATTGAAGTTCAATCATTGAAAATTATTTATCTCCATGAAGTTGATCATGTAAATCACAAATGTGAGGTAGGAGATACTTGTTCCTTATTATTATAGCATTGATCTCCCAGAAGTCAATGCACAACCTCATAGATTAATATTTTTTATTAAAAAAATGAATAGGGGATCCACATGAAGAAACTCTAGGGAGAATAAATCCTTTATTACTCAGTATCTCTAGTTGTTTCCAGAGGTCTACTAATTCCATAGTGGCCATTCCATAAGGTGTCTTCGATATGGGACTTGAACCAGGAATTAAGTCAATGGAATGCACAATTTCCCATTATGGATAATGTGTAACATCCCAAGTAATTAATGAATAATAGATATTTTTATCTATGTATATTAATGATTAAGAGAGTGTTTTAGAGGCTTAAAATGAAAATAAATACAATCTTAAGCATGGAATACACTAATATTCTTAAAAGATTGTTTTACTGCCTTATGAGGGAAAACCCTTTTTAAATCTATCTTTTGAGAATTTTATAAGCTATGTTTGTCAAAATAAACTTATTCTTTATGTTTGGTACATCAAAATTTACTTTGTGTGAATTTTTGGTATTTTTCTGACAATGTTCATTTTTTAATGAATAGTGAAAAATACTGCATTTTACATCAAAAGTGTTTTTTAATCTAATTTATTTATATGATTAGATTATCTTTTGAATTTGTTTTGAAGTGATATTAGAATATATTTTTACCATTTAATCCAATGTTGGTCATTGGAATCAATTTCACTTTAACATTGGACTTAAACTGGTGTCAATCTTTTGATACTTATTGTTTCATGAAAACACGCTATTTGCTCTGACAGCGGGAATTAATTATTAAATTAATTAATGTGACTTATATGTATTGAATTTTGTAAAATATACTTCATTTTTGAATTCAGAATATCAAATATAGCTTAGGGTGAATTTTTTGTTATTTTCTGAAAAACTTCAATTTTTGATGAATAGTGAAACCACTAAGTGGTACTTATAAAAATTGATTTTCCGTTTAAATGAAATTTTGCCATCATTGTGTTTTGAATTTCAAAAATCCGACATACATGGTTGTCATTAAGAAGTAAAATGTGGTTCAATGGGATTAAAATAATTTTTTGGTGAATAGTAACTTATTAAGTTTTTAATCGCGATTAGTGGTAATTAGGGTAGTTTAAGGTATAAATAATGCTTTAATAATATGAAATGACATAGACACATGTCCCAACCATATTGGTTGTGTCATGGCCGACCAAGAAAAGCCATGGGTCAACTTGGGGACCCCATGGAGACACTTTGGTTTTGAAATGACATAAATAAATTTTTATTAAATGTTAAAGTAAAAATCACACAAACATAATATGTTTTACGAAAATAATTTTTACATGGGGTTATAAAGATCATATTTTTTATTATAAATAGTCATTGGAAAGATAAAATGATTTCATACATCATAGTATTTTTTTATAATTTTTAGACATTAAATAAATTAAATTATTTATGACATAATAATGATGCAGCGATGACATCATTATTTGACGATTTAAATAAAATGGAAAGATAATGTAAAATCTATGAACTACACATGTCCAAAACATATTGCATGGGTGTATTTCGAACCCTTATCACCTTATCCTATAATTATATCAATTTGGGACCATTTAAATCCGAAACTCATTTTCAAATAAAGTAATATTTCTTTACTTTCCAAGAGTGCCCCTCCTCTCCTCTTATAAAAGGCCCCCACCTCTACCTCATTACCCACACTCCCAAAGCCTTTGTCTCGGCGATCCCCTGCCCATTTACTCTCTCCACATCACTCTCCTCATCCTATAGGATTCCCTTTGGGCATAATCCTTTCAAATGAAGCCTTTAGGCTCAAATCAAAAGGAGTTACACTTTTAAAGGTAATTCATTCTCTCATGTTCATTTGTTTTATTTTGCTTCTCCAACCCCCTAAACTTTTTTTATTTACTTATTTTGTAAAAAACCAGTATCTTAAATATACTAGGATGTTGTTATAATATTAATTTGAGCTACACTCTCACACAACTACATCAAATGGTTAAAGAACATATGGTTTCCGAGGATGGCGAAATTCTGCCTCCCAAAACGATGATTGTTCAATACTCATTTAACACCTTCAAAGGTGGCCATTATGACGTCACTATTTTTATATATGATATATAATATGTTTATGTTTTCATTAAGCTTCTGTTTTTTTCATTTTGGTCATACCTTTATGGTTTCCATTATGGGTAAACACGATATCTTCATTTTAGGAAGTGCGGACTACCGCCCCCTGAAAGTGATTTGATTCGTTAATACCATATGTGGGATGTGTGAAGGATAAAGTTAATGATATTATATATGTTATTATACTAGAATTATAATATAATCTTATATCATTATGATTCCATTCCAGAAAATACGAAATAGAAATGGAAGTAGCGTTCATGCGTACGTACGGCTTACCGTCTCCATGAACAGTGCATTTCATTTCTTACCTCTAAATGTGATGTAATATTATAAATACATGTATATGATGAATATATATGATATATATGTTATCCAAATCATTAATATCATTCTGGATATAACGAAACTTTGACCAAATTAACAACATGTAAGTGTAAGAAGTCTATTTTTGACTTAAGAACCAAATACCGACAAAATGAACATTATTAACATAAATGATTACATGATGTTCATAACATGGTATAAAAGGAATAACGAACTTGAAAAAGGTTCATAATAAAGTATAGATTATCTCAAGTTTATTATTCAGGAGATTAAAGAATGGTCGTGTCAAGTCAGATACGAGGTATGGGACTTCATCTCAATCTCCTTTCATTGAGGCATATTTTGTTTTATACACAACCTTCTTTTATACGGTGTATAAACAACTATGACTTTTACGTTTATTCAAAAGGAATCTTTTTTATACGAAGCGTTTACTAAACGACAAAAGGGGATGTTTTTGTCGTACGTATGCGGCGACAACGACTTCTCCGCCGTCATGACCGTTATTTGAGTTTCGGCTTCCTCTACAAGCCATACCTTCTTTTTAAAAGAAAAAAAAATAAATACCATGTTTTACGTTTCTTTTATTTTGGTATAGAAAATGGTTTTCATAATGTTTTTATATCAATGTGTTGTATTGATATCTTGTGATTGAAAGGTGGGAATGTTATGTTTCCTTTATGCATGTTTTATGTTATATGATTATGTTGAGGTTCTTGGGCATTATTGTGGTTCCGTGATAAACTAAGGGCGGGTGAGCCCGATATAGCTCTCCAATGCATTGGGTAATGCGAAGGAGTGAAACGTTATGTTTTCTCCAAAGAGATTTTAGGGAATATACTATGATGGGTATTCCAAACGTAACCAAGAGGGTTACTCCCTATGTAAGAATGTTATGAATGCCTCAAGTTACCTTTATGTCTTATGATTTAAATGATTTACTAATGATTTGATGAGGTATGTTAATGTTCTTATGTTTTATGGGTAATGTATGATTTCAATCTTATGTATATATGTACCCATGTTTCCTTTCCATGTTTTTATAACCCATACTAAGCTTTTTATGCTCATCCCAAGTTTTTTTGAAATGTTTTCACAGGTCAAGGGAAAGGTACGTGATAAGATGATAGTGTCAAGGAAGTGTCAAGAAAGAATCCATGTTTTATTTTAAATATGTTTCCATTGATGGGAATGAAGAATAATATCTTTATGTAACCACTTTGTTTATATGTGGAATGTAATGCAAGTTTTATGATCTAATTCTCTAAAACTCTAAACCCGAAAAGATCCTCAATGTGAAATCTGGTAATAACTCAAGATTAAGTAAGGTTTAAGGTTGGGGCCTTATAGTTGGTATCAAAGGTCGGTTTAGATAACTTTAGGAGTTATAATTCTATTAAATTATTATCCAAAAATATTTTTTTTTGTGGTCAAATTGAAGTGATATAGAATTTGAATATTACCATGTTGCTTCATCTAAGACATGTTTGTTCAGAATGGTTTTCCGCAGAAGAAACAGGGAAGTAGTGCTAGGAAGGCATACAGAAGGAAATAACCTTCCGAATCTACATCCTGAGATGGTTGGAATTGGAACTGAACAGTTTGTTGTAGTAATGGCGCAGTTGACTCAAGCGATAAATGGTGGTGGTATCCATGAACGAGATCAGCCAGATCAACTGCAGAGGAACATGTCAGTGGTGGAACATTTCATGAGGCAACATCCACCATCATTCAGAGGATCATCAGACCCTGTGCCAGCTGAAGGGTGGATTAAAGCACTGGAGAAGATTTTTGATGTCATGGGGTGATCAGACAATCAAAATGTTAGTCTTACTATTTACCATTTGGAGGGTGAAGCAGATCAGTGGTGGTCTATGGTTAAAAATATCAGGGATGCTGATGAGATTGATGCTCTTGACTGGGATGAATTCAAAGGTATGTTTCTTACGAAATATTTTCCTAAGGTTGTTCTACTGAGGATGGAAAAACAATTCTTGGAATTGAGGCAAGAGGAAGACTCAGTGGATGCCTATGAAGAAAGGTTCACTCGATTGGCAATGTATGCTCCAAATTTTATCTGAGACCTTGATAGTAAAATCAATCGTTTTTGCTCAGGATTAAAGCCAAAATATCGAAGGGCATTAGCTTCTTGTGAGTTTAAAAGTTATGAAAATCTTGTTCGATGTGCTGAGAAGGTGGAAATGGATTTTTCCGATGACCAAGTGTTCTATAACAACCAGCAGAAGAAGAGACCGAGGTGGCAGGAGAAAGGTAAGAATTCTTCAAAAAACTCTGATGGTAAGAGAACTAACTTTCCAGATTGTGATAAATGCGGCAAAAGGCATGCTGGGAAATGTCTTCTGAATTCTGGAAAGTGCTACCGATGTGGTAAGATGGGACATAAGGCTCGTGATTGCACTGAAAAGGATCAAGTTGAAGGTATGAACAAATTTGATTTACAGTTAGTGAAATGTTATAAGTGCAATGAGATGGGTCACTATGCAAACGAGTTTCCAACAAAGAGCTTGAGTGATGGGAAGCAGTTAGACTACAAGCAGAAAGGGGTGGTGAAATCCTTTGCAACTACTTCAGTAGATGCCGGGCCATCAAATGAAGTTGTATCAGGTACTTTGTTTGTTTTTTCATGTTATGCCAGTGTGTTGTTTGATTCGGGGTCTACACATTCTTTCATCTCTGAAACCTTTTCTAGTAAAATGGGAATACCATATCAAGAAATGACTCCTGAACTTTTGGTAAAAACTCCTGGGGGAATGTTAAGGCAAAAAGAATTTATAAGAATCTTCCTATCCTTATCTGTGGAAAGAACCTACTTGGAAACCTTATTGTTCTACCTCTAGTAGAGTTTGATGTTATCCTGGGTATTGATTGGATCTCTATTTACCATGCTAAGATTAACTGTAGGGCTAAAGAAGTTTCTTTTCAGAAAGACTTTCAGTTTGTTTACAAGAATGAACCCTTACTTTTGATAACATATTAAGAGGCCGAGAAACTTGTAAAATATGGAAATGAATGTTACCTTGCACACATTGTTGAAAATAAAGGAACTGTTCAGATTAATGATGTGCCAGTGGTAAATGAGTATCCTGATGTTTTTCCTGATGAATTTCCTTGGAATAATACCAGATCGGGAAGTTGATTTTACTGTTGACTTAGTTCCTGATGCTAAGCCAATTTCAAAACCCCCTTATCGAATGGCACAAATTGAACTTTTAGAGTTGAAGGAGCAATTGCAAGATTTATTAGAGAAAGGTTTCATTAGACCTAGCACATCACCATGGGGTGCTCCTGTTTTATTTGTTAAAAAGAAATATGGTTCTATGAGACTTTGCATTGATTATAGAGCCTTTAATAACATCACTATTAAGAACAAATATCCTTTCCTCATATCGATGATTTGTTTGATCAGCTCCAGGGAGCTCAGTTTTTTTCAAAGATTGACTTGAGATCAGGGTACCATCAACTGAAGGTAAAGGAGGCAGATATTCCGAAGACCGCGTTCCGTACGAGATTTGGCCATTATGGATTTGTAGTAATTCCTTTTGGGCTAACCAATGCACCTGCTGTATTCATGGACTTAATGAATATAATTTTCCATGAGTTCTTGGATAAGTTTGTGGTGGTTTTCATTGATGATATTTTGGTGTTTTCTAAAAGTAAAGAGGAGCATGAAAAACATTTAATGGTTATCTTGAAAACCTTAAAAGAAAAGAAGATGTATGGGAAATTCAAAAAGTGTGAGTTTTGGTTGCAACAAATTTCTTTCCTTGGTCACATTGTTTCTAAATATGGAATAACTGTTGATCCTGCAAAAACAAAAGTTGTGGAAGAATGGCCAAGACCCACAAATGTAACCGTGATTCGTAGATTCCTTGGTTTGGCGAGATATTACCGAAGGTTTGTTAGAAATTTTTCGCTGTTATCTAGTCCAATGACTAAGATAACTCGGAAGGGTGTTAAGTTTATCTGGACAAAAGAATGTGATGATTGTTTTCAGGAATTGAAAAGAAGAGTGGTGAATGCTCCAGTTTTGGCACTACCTTCCAGGAATGGTGAGTTTGTTATATACAGTGATGCTTCATTGAAAGGACTTGGTTACGTCCTAATGCATAATGATCAGGTAATTTCTTATGCTTCACGACAGTTGAAAACTCATGAGGTAAATTACCCTACACATGATTTGGAAGTAGCTGCTGTTGTTTTTGCTTTAAAAATTTGGAGGCATCATCTGTATGGAGTAAAGTGTGAAATATATACCGATCACAAAAGTTTAAAATATATATTCACTCAGAAAGAGTTAAACATGAGACAAAGGATATGGCTGTAATTAATCAAGGATTATGATTGTACAATTCATTACCATCCAGGAAAAGAAAATAAAGTGGCTAATGCTTTGAGTCGAAAAAGTAATGCTTCATTAATGATGTTGATTTTGGAACGTGTTCCTTTGGTTAAGGATTTGATGAACTTTGGCATAGAAGTTGTTGGTGCAGGAAGTCCTTCTGTTTTGTTTCAGGTATCAGTGAGATCTTCTCTATCAGATAGAATCAAGCATGCACAGAAGCAAGACAGTGAGTTGCAGAAAAAGGTAGAGCTGGTTCAGAAAGGTAAGTTGTCTGAATTAAACATTGATAATGATTGTGTTTTAAGATTTGGGAAGAGATTGTGTGTGCCTTGTGATTCACAGTTGAAGAGAGAGTTGTTATGTGAAGCTCATAGTTCTCCGTTTTCAGTTCATCCGGGCAGTACTAAGATGTATAGAGATCTGCGGGAGTATTACTAGTGGGATGGAATGAAAAGAGATATTGCTGATTTTAATGTGAAGTGTTTGAATTGTCAGCAGGTTAAAGCAGAGCGGTAGTTACCGAAAGGGATGCTTCAGCCTTTACCAATTCCAGAGGGGAAATTGGAGAATATATCCATGGACTTTGTTGTTGGATTACCGAAGACATCTCAAGGTAATAATGCAATCTGGGTTATTGTTGATCGCTTGACCAAATCTGCTCATTTCCTTGCTATACGAGATACTTTCTCTCTTGATCAACTTTCCCGTTTGTATCTTAAAGAGATAGTCAGGTTACATGGAGTTCCGCTCTCCATTGTATCAGATCGTGATCCCAGGTTTACTTATAACTTTTGGAAAGGCCTTCAGAAGTCTTTGGTTACTGAATTAAATTTTAGTACAGCTTTTATCCTCAATCAGATGGGCAGTCAGAACGAACAATTCAGACATTGGAGGATATGCTACGAGCTTGTTCTATTGATTATCAGGGAAGTTGGGACCAACATCTTTCTGTGGATGAATTTTCATATAATAACAGTTTTCATTCTAGTATACAGATGGCACCATTTCAGGCATTATATGGGAAGCGGTGTCGAACTCCAGCTTTCTGGGATGAAGTGGGTGAAAGAAAGTTGATGGGACCGGAATTGGTAGAAGAGATGGCAGAAAAAGTTCAGCTGACTCAGAAACACATGAGAACAGCTCATAGCAGGAAGAAGAGTTATGCGGATAACTGGAGGAAGGATCTATTTTTCGAGGAAGGTGATGATGTTTTTCTCAAGGTTTCTCCTTAGAAAAGTGTGATGAGATTTGGTAAGAAAGGAAAGTTGAGTCCGAGGTTCATTGGACCATACGAAATTCTGGAGATAGTTGGATCAGTTGTATACCGAGTGTCTTTACCTCCGAGTTTATCTCAGGTACACAATGTTTTTCACGTTTCGATGTTGAGAAAGTATATGCCAGATCCATCTCATGTTTTGAGTCCAGAGGTAGTTCAGCTGGAAGAGAACCTATCTTATGAGGAACAACCGTTCCAGATTCTTGACCATAGAGAGAAAGTGTTACGAAATAAGGTGATTAATCAGGTAAAGGTTTTGTGGAAAAACCACATGATTGAAGAGGCAACATGGGAATCTAAAAATGCAATGAGGGAGAAGTACCCCCATTTATTTGATAAGTAAATAAATTGCGGGGACGCAATTTTCTAAAGGGGGGAAGGATGTAACATCCCAAGTAAGTAATGAATAATAGATATTTTTATCTATGTCTATTAATGATTAAGATAGTGTTTTAGAGGCTTAAAATGAAAATAAATACAATCTTAAGCATGGAACACACTAATAATCTTAAAAGATTGTTTTACTGCCTTATGATGGAAAACCCTTTTTAAATCTATCTTTTGATAATTTTATAAGAAATGTTTGTCAAAATAAGATTATTCTTTATGTTTGTGACATCAAAATTTACTTTGTGTGAATTTTTGGTATTTTTCTGACAATGTTCATTTTTTAATGAATAGTGAAAAATACTGCATTTTACATCAAAACTGTTTTTTAATCTAATTTATTTATATGATTAGATTATCTTTTGAATTGGTTTTGAATTGAAATTAGAATATATTTTTACCATTTAATCCAATGGTGGTCATTGGAATCAATTTCACTTTGAAATTGGACTTAAACTGGTGTCAATCTTTTGATACTTATTGTTTCATGAAAACACGTTATTTGCTCTGACAGCGGGAATTAATTATTAAATTAATTAATTTGACTTATATGTATTTAATTTTATAAAATAGACTTCATTTTTGAATTTTTAATATCAAATATATCTTAGGGTGAATTTTTGGTAATTTTCTGAAAAACTTCAATTTTTGATGAATAGTGAAACCACTAAGTGGTACTTATAAAAATTGATTTTCCGTTTAAATGAAATTTTTAGATCATTGTGTTTTGAATTTCAAAAATCCGACATACATTGTTGTCATTAAGAAGTAAAATGTGGTTCAATGGGATTAAAATAATTTTTTGGTGAATAGTAACTTATTAAGTTTTTAATCGCGATTAGTGGTAATTAGGGTAGTTTAAGGTATAAATAATGCTTTGATAATATGAAATGACCTATACACATGTCACAACCTTATTGTTTATGTCATGGCCGACCAATAAAATCCATGGGTCAACTTGGGGACCCCATGGAGACACTTTGGTTGGGAAATGATATAAATAACTTTTTATTAAATGTAAAAGTAAAAATGACGCAAACATAATATGTTTTACGAAAACAATTTTTACATGGGGTTATAAAGAATAGATTTTTGATTATAAATAATCGTTGGAAATCTAAAACGATTTCCTACATCATAGTATTTTTTTATAATTTTTATACATTAAATAAATTAAATTATTTATGACATAATAATGATGCAGTGATGACATCATTATTTGACGATTTAAATAAAATGGAAAGATAATGTAAAATCTATGAACTACACATGTCCAAAACTTATTGTATGGGTGTATTTCGAACCCTTATCACCTTATCCTATAATTATATCAATGTGGGACCATTTAAATCCTAAACTCATTTTCAAATAAAGTAATATTTCTTTACTTTCCAAGAGTGCCCCTCCTCTCCTCTTATAAAAGGCCCCCACCTCTACCTCATTACCCACACTCCCAAAGCCTTTGGCTCGGCCATCCCCTGCCCATTTAATCTCTCCACATCACTCTCCTCATCCTAGAGGATTCCCTTTGGGCAGAATCCTTTCAAAGGAAGCCTTTAGGCTCAAATCAAAAGGAGTTACACTTTTAAAGGTAATTTATTCTCGCATGTTCATTTGTTTTATTTTGCTTCTCCAACCCCCTAAACTCTTTTTATTTACTTCTTTTGTAACAACAAAAGTATCTTCAATATACTAGGATGTTTTTATAATATTTATTTTAGCTACACTCTCACACAACTACATCAAATGGTTAAATAACATATGGTTTTTGAGGATGGTGAAATTCTGCCTCCCGAAACGATGATTGTTCAATACTCATTTTACACCTTCAAAGGTGGCCATTATGATGTCACTATTTTTATATATGATATATAATATGTTTATGTTTTCCTTAAGATTCTGTTTTTTTCATTTTTTGCATACCTTTATGGTTTCCATTATGGGTAAACACGATATCTTCATTTTAGGAAGTGCGGACTACCGCCCCCTGAAAGTGATTTGATTCATTAATACCATATGTGGGATGTGAAAAGGATAAATTTAATGATATTATATATGTTATTATAATGGAATTATAATATACTTTTATATAATTATGATTCCATTCCAGAAAATATGAAATAGAAATGGAAGTAGCGTTCATGTATACGTACGGCTTACCGTCTCCATGAACGGTGAATTTCATTTCTTACCTCTAAATGTGATATAATATTATAAATACATGTATATGAAGAATATATATGATATATATGTTATCCAAATCATTAATATCATTCTGTATATAACGAACCTTTGACCAAATTAACAACATGTAAGTGTAAGAAGTCTATTTTTGACTTAAGAACCAAATACCGACAAAATGAACATTATTGACTTAAATGATTACATGATGTTCATAACATGGTATAAAAGGAATAATGAACTTGAAAAAGGTTCATAAGCAAGTATAGATTAACTCAAGTTTACTATTCAGGAGATTAAAGAATGGTCGGGTCAAGTCAGATACGAGGTATGGGACTTCGTCTCAATCTCCTTTCATTGAGGCATATTTTGTTTTATACACAACCTTCTTTTATATGGTGTATAAACCCCTTTGACTTTTACATTTATTTAAAAGTAATCTTTTTATACGAAGCGTTTACTAAACGACAAATGGGAATGTTTTTGTCGTACGTATGCGGCGACAACGACTTCTCCGCCTTCGTGACCGTTATTTGAGTTTCAGCTTCCTCTACAAGCCATACCTTCTTTTTAAAAGAAAAAAAAATAAATACCATGTTTTAATTTTCTTTTATTTTGGTATCGAAAATGTTTTTCATAATGTTTTTATATCAATGTGTTGTATTGATATATTGTGATTGAAAGGTGGGAATGTTATGTTTCCTTTATGCATGTTTTATGTTATATGATTATGTTGAGGTTCATGGGCATTATTATGAAAACTGGTGGTTTCGTGATAAACTAAGGGCGGGTGAGCCCGATATAGCTCTCCAATGCATTGGGTAACGCAAAGGAGTGAAATGTTTAGGTTTCTCCGAATAGATTTTAGGGAATATACTGTGATGGGTATTCCAACCGTAACCAAGAGGGTTACTCCCTACGTAAGAATGTTATGAATTCCTCAAGTTACCTTTATGTCTTATGATTTCAATGATTTACTAATGATTTGATGAGGTATGTTTATGTGCTTATGTTTTATGGGTAAAGTATGATTTCACTCTTATGTATATATGTACCCATGTTTCCTTTCCATGTTTTTATAACCCATACTGAGCTTTTTATGCTCATCCCAAGTTTTTTTGAAATGTTTTCACAGGTCAAGGAAAATGTACATGATAAGATGATAGTGTCAAGGAAGTGTCAAGAAAGAATCCATGTTTTATTTTAAATATGTTTCCATTGATGGTAATGAAGAATAATATCTTTATGTAACCACTTTGTTTATATGTGGAATGTAATGCATGTTTTATGATCTAATTCTCTAAAACTCTAAACCCGAAAAGATCCTCAATGTGTAATCTGGTAATAACTCAAGATTATGTAAGGTTTAAGGCTGGGGCCTTATAGTTGGTATCAAAGGTCAGTTTAGATAACTTTAGGAGTTAGAATTCTATTAAATGATTATCCAAAAATATTTTTTTTAATGGTCAAATTGAAGTGATATAGCATTTGAAGATTACCATGTTGCTTCATCTAAGACATGTTTGTTAAGAATGGTTTTCCGCAGAGGAAACAGGGAAGCAGTGCTAGGAAGGCTTACAGAAGGAAATAACCTTCCGAATCAGCATCCTGAGATGGTCGGAATTGGAACTGAACAGTTTGATGCAGTAATGGCGCAGTTGACTCAAGAGATAAATGGTGGTGGTATCCATGCACGAGATCAGCTAGATAAACCGCAGAGGAACATGTCAGTGGTGGAACATTTCATGAGGCAACATCCACCATCATTCAGAGGATCATCTGACCCTGTGCTAGCTGAAGGGTGGATTAAAGAACTGGAGAAGATTTTTGATGTCATGGGGTGTTCAGACAATCAAAAGGTTAGTCTTGCTATTTACCGTTTGGAGTGTGAAGTAGATCAGTGGTGGTCTATGGTTAAAAATATCAGGGACGCCGATGAGATTGATGCTCTTGGCTGGGATGAATTCAAAGGTATGTTTCTTGAGAAGTATTTTCCTAAGGCTGTTCGACTTAGGACTGAAAAAAAATTCTTGGAATTGAGGCAAGAGGAAGACTCAGTGGCTGCCTATGAAGAAAGGTTCTCTCGATTGGCAGGGTATGCTCCAAATTTTATCCGAGACCTTGATAGTAAAATCAATCATTTTTTCTCAGGATTAAAGCCAAAATATTGAAGGGAATTAGCTTCTCGTGAGTTTAAAAGTTATGAAAAGCTTGTTCGATGTGATGAGAAGGTGGAAATGGAGTTTTCTGATGACCAAGTGTTCTATAACAACCAGCAGAAGAAGAGACCGAGGTGGTAGGAGAAAGGTAATAATTCTTCAAAAAAGTCTGATGGTAAGAGAACTAAGTTTCCAGTTTGTGATAAATGCGGCAAAAGGCATGCTGGGGAATGTCTTCTGAATTCTGGAAAGTGCTACCGATGTGGTAAGATGGGACATAAGGCTCGTGATTGCACTGAAAAGGATCAAGGTGAAGGTAAGAAGAAATTTGATTTACAGTTAGTGAAATGTTATAAGTGCAATGAGATGGGTCACTATGCAAACGAGTGTCCGACAAAGAGCTTGAGTGATGGGAATCAGTTAGACTACAAGCAGAAAGGGGTGGTGAAAACCTTTGTAACTACTTCAGCAGATGTCGGGCCATCAAATGAAGTTGTATCAGGTACTTTGTTTGTTTTTTCAGATTATGCCAGTGTGTTTTTTGATTCGGGGTCTACACATTCTTTTATCTCTGAAACCTTTTCTAGTAAAATGGGAATACCATCTCAAGAAATGACTCCTGAAATTTTGGTAAAAACACCTGGGGGGAATGTTGAGGCAAAAATAATTTATAAGAATCTTCCTATCCTTATCTGTGGAAAGAACCTACTTGCAAACCTTATTGTTCTACCTCTAGTAGAGTTTGATGTTATCCTGGGTATGGATTGGCTCTCTATTAACCATGCTAAGATTGACTGTAGAGATAAAGAAGTTTCTTTTCAGAAATACTTTCAGTTTGTTTACAAAAATGAACCCTTACTTTTGATAACATATCAAGAGGTCGAGAAACTTTTAAAATATGGAAATGAATGTTACCTTGCACACGTTGTTGAAAATAAAGGAACTGTTCAGATTAATGATGTGCCAGTGGTAAATGAGTATCCTGATGTTTTTCTTGATGAGTTGCCTGGAATAATACCAGATCGGGAAGTTGAGTTTACTATTGACTTAGTTCCTGATGCAAAGCCAATTTCAAAACCCCCTTATCGAATGGCACAAATTGAACTTTTAGAGTTAAAGGAGCAATTGCAAGATTTATTAGAGAAAGGTTTCATTAGACCTAGCACATCACCATGGGGTGCTCCTGTTTTATTTGTTAAAAAAAGATTGTTCTATGAGACTTTGCATTGATTATAGATCCTTGAATAACATCACTGTTAAGAACAAATATCATTTTCCTCATATTGATGATTTGTTTGATTAGCTCCAGGGAGCTCAGCTTTTTTCAAAGATTGACTTGAGATCGGGGTACCATCAACTGAAGGTAAAGGAGGCAGATATTCCGAAGACCGCGTTCCATACGAGATATGGCCATTATGAATTTGTAGTAATGCCTTTTGGGCTAACCAATGCACCTGCTGTATTCAGGGAATTAATGAATAGAATTTTCCATGAGTTCTTGGATAAGTTTGTGGTGGTTTTCATTGATGATATTTTGGTGTTTTCTAAAAGTAAAGAGGAGCATGAAAAACAGTTAAGGTTTATCTTGCAAACCTTAAAAGAAAAGAAGTTGTATTGGAAATTCAGCAAGTGTGAGTTTTGGTTGCAACAAATTTCTTTCCTTGGTCACATTGTTTCTAAATATGGAATAACTGTTGATCCTGCAAAAACAAAAGTTTTCAAAGAATGGCCAAGACCCACAAATGTAATAGAGATCCGTAGCTTCCTTGGTTTGGCGGGCTATTACCGAAGGTTTGTTAGAAATTTTTCACGGTTATCTAGTCCAATGACTAATCTAACTCGGAAGGGTGTTAAGTTTATCTGGACAAAAGAATGTGATGATTGTTTTCAAGAATTGAAAAGAACATTGGTGAATGCTTCAGTTTTGGCACTACCTTCCAGGAATGGTGAGTTTGTTATATACAGTGATGCTTCATTGAAAGGACTTGGTTGCGTCCTAATGCAGAATGATCAGGTAATTGCTTATGCTTCACGACAGTTGAAAACTCATGAGGTAAATTACCCTACACATGATTTGGAACTAGCTGCTGTTGTTTTTGCTTTAAAAATTTGGAGGCATCATCTGTATGGAGTAAAGTGTGAAATATATACCGATAACAAAAGTATAAAGTATATATTCACTCAGAAAGAGTTAAACATGAGACAAAGGAGATGGCTGTAATTAATCAAGGATTATGATTGTACAATTCATTACCATCCGGGAAAAGCAAATAAAGTGGCTGATGCTTTGATTCGAAAAAGTAATGCTTCATTAACGATGTTGTGTTTGGAACGTGATCCTTTGGTTAAGGATTTGATGAACTTTGGCATAGAATTTGTTGGTGCAGGAAGTCCTTTTGTTTTGTTTCAGGTGTCAGTGAGATCTTCTCTATCAGATAGAATCAAGCAAGCACAGAAGCAATACAGTGAGTTGCAGAAAAAGGTAAAGCTGGTTCAGAAAGGTAAGTTGTCTGAATTCAACATTGATAATTATTGTGTTTTAAGATTTGGGAAGAGATTGTGTGTGCCTTGTGATTCACAGTTGAAGAGATAGTTGTTATGTGATGCTCATAGTTCTCCGTTTTCAGTTCATCCGGGCAGTACTAAGATGTATAGAGATCTTCGGGAGTATTACTGGAGGGATGGAATGAAAAGAGATATTGCTGATTTTACTATGAAGTGTTTAACTTGTCAGCAGGTTAAAGCAGAGTGGCACTTACCAAAAGGGATTCTTCAGCCTTTACCAATGCCAGAGTGGAAATGGGAGAATATATCCATGGACTTTGTTGTTGGATTACCGAAGACATCTCGTGGTAATAATGCAATCTGGGTTATTGTTGATCGCTTGACCAAATCTGCTCATTTCCTTACTATACGAGATACTTTCTCTCTTGATCAACTTTCCCATTTGTATCTTAAAGAGATAGTCAGGTTACATGGAGTTCCTCTCTCCATTGTATCGGATCGTGATCTCAGGTTTACATCTATCTTTTGGAAAGGCCTACAGAAGTCTTTGGGTACTGAATTAAATTTTGGTACAGCTTTTCATCCTCAATCAGATGGGCAGTCAGAACGAACAATTCAGACATTGGAGGATATGCTACAATCTTGTTCTATGGTTTATCAGGGAATTTGGGACCAACAACTTTCTTTGGTTGAATTTTCATATAATAACAGTTTTCATTCTAGTATACAGATGGCACCATTTCAGGCATTATATGGGAAGCGGTGTCGAACTCCAGCTTTCTGGGATGAAGTGGGTGAAAGAAAGCTGATGGGACCGGAATTGGTAGAAGAGATGGCAGAAAAAGTTCAGCTGATTCAGAAACACATGAGAACAGCTCAGAGCAGGCAGAAGAGTTATGCGGATAACCGGAGGAAGGATCTATCTTTCGAGGTAGGTGATCATGTTTTTCTCAAGGTTTCTCCTTGGAAAAGTGTGATGAGATTTGGTAAGAAAGGAAAGTTGAGTTCGAGGTTCATTGGACCATACGAAATTCTGGAGAGAGTTGGATCAGTTGCATACCGAGTGGCTTTACCTCCGAGTTTATCTCAGGTACACAATGTTTTTCACGTTTCGATGTTGAGAAAGTATATGCCAAGTCCATATCATGTTTTGAGTCCAGAGGTAGTTCACCTGGAAAAGAACCTATCTTATGAGGAACAACCGGTCCAGATTCTTGACCACAGAGAGCAAGTGTTACGGAATAAGGTGATTAATCAGGTAAAGGTTTTCTGGAAAAACCACATGATTGAAGAGGCAACATGGGAATCTGAAAATGCAATGAGGGATAAGTACCCCCATTTATTTGATAAGTAAATAAATTGCGGGGACGCAATTTTCTAAAGGGGGGAAGGATGTAACATCCCAAGTAAGTAATGAATTATAGATATTTTTATCTATGTCTATTAATGATTAATATAGTGTTTTAGAGGCTTAAAATGAAAATTAATACAATCTTAAACATGGAATACACTAATATTCTTAAAAGATTGTTTTACTGCCTTATGATGGAAAACCCTTTTTAAATTTATCTTTTGAGAATTTTATAAGCTATGTTTGTCAAAATAAACTTATTCTTTATGTTTGGGACATCAAAATTTACTTTGTGTGAATTTTTGGTATTTTTCTGACAATGTTCATTTTTTAATGAATAGTGAAAAATAATACATTTTACATCAAAACTGTTTTTTAATCTAATTTATTTATATAATTAGATTATATTTTGAATTGGTTTTTAAGTGAAATTAGAATATATTTTTACCATTTAATCCAATGGTGGTAATTGGAATCAGTTTCACTTTGAAATTGGACTTAAACTGGTGTCAATCTTTTCATACTTATTGTTTCATGAAAACACGCTATTTGCTCTGACAGCGGGAATTAATTATTAAATTAATTAATGTGACTTATATGTATTTAATTTTTTAAAATAGACTTCATTTTTGAATTTGGAATATCAAATATAGCTTAGGGTGAATTTTTGGTAATTTTCTGAAAAACTCCAATTTTTGATGAATATTGAAACCACTAAGTGGTACTTATAAAAATTGATTTTCCATTTAAATGAAATTTTGCCATCATTGTGTTTTGAATTTCAAAAATCCGAAATACATGGTTGTCATTAAGAAGTAAAATGTGGTTCAATGGGATTGAAATAATTTTTTGGTGAATAGTAACTTATTAAGTTTTTAATCGCGATTAGTGGTAATTAGGGTAGTTTAAGGTATAAATAATGCATTAATAATATGAAATGACCTAGACACATGTCCCAACCTTATTGGTTGTGTCATGGCCGACCAATACAATCCATGGGTCAACTTGGGGACCCCATGGAGACACTTTGGTTGGGAAATGACATAAATAACTTTTTATTAAATGTTAAAGTAAAAATGACACAAACATAATATGTTTTACGAAAAAAAGTTTTACATGGGGTTATAAAGATCAGATTTTTGATTATAAATAGTCATTGGAAATCTAAAAATATTTCCTACATCATAGTATTTTTTTATAATTTTTATACATTAAATAAATTAAATTATTTATGACATAATAATGTTGCAGCGATGACATCATTATTTGACGATTTAAATAAAATGGAAAGATAATGTAAAATCTATGAACTACACATGTCCAAAACTTATTTGATGGGTGTATTTCGAACCCTTATCACCTTATCCTCGAATTATATCAATGTGGGACCATTTAAATCCGAAACTCATTTTCAAATAAAGTAATATTTCTTTACTTTCCAAGAGTGCCCCTCCTCTCCTCTTATAAAAGGCCCCCACCTCTACCTCATTACCCACACTCCCAAATCCTTTGGCTCGTCCATACCCTGCCCATTTACTCTCTCCATATCACTCTCCTCATCCTAGTGGATTACCTTTGGGCAGAATCCTTTCAAAGGAAGCCTTTAGGCTCAAATCAAAAGGAGTTACACTTTTAAAGGTAATTCATTCTCTCATGTTCATTTGTTTTATTTTGCTTCTCCAACCCCCTAAACTCTTTTTATTTACTTCTTTTGTAATAACAACAGTATATTCAATATACTAGGATGTTGTTATAATATTTATTTGAGCTAAACTCTCACACAACTACATCAAATGGTTAAAGAACATATGGTTTCCGAGGATGGTGAAATTCTGCCTCCCGAAACAATGATTTTTCAATACTCATTTAACACCTTAAAAGGTGGCCATTATGATGCCACTATTTTTATATATGATATATAATATGTTTATGTTTTCATTAAGATTCTGTTTTTTTCATTTTGGGCATACCTTTATGGTTTCCATTATGGGTAAACACGATATCTTCATTTTAGGAAGTGCGGACTACCGCCCCCTGAAAGTGATTTGATTCGTTAATACCATATGTGGGATGTGTAAAGGATAAAGTTAATGATATTATATATGTTATTATACTGGATTATAATATACTCTTATATCATTATGATTCCATTCCAGAAAATACGAAATAGAATTGGAAGTAGCGTTCATGCGTACATACGGCTTACCGTCTCCATGAACGGTGCATTTCATTTCTTACCTCTAAATGTGACGTAATATTATAAATACATGTATATGATGAATATATATGATATATATGTTATCCAAATCATTAATATCATTCTAGATATAACGAACCTTTGACCAAATTAACAACATGTAAGTGTAAGAAGTCTATTTTTGACTTAAGAACCAAATACCGACAAAATGAACATTATTAACTTAAATGATTACATGATGTTCATAACATGGTATAAAAGGAATAATGAACTTGAAAAAGGTTCATAAGCAAGTAGAGATTAACTCAAGTTTATTATTCAGGAGATTAAAGAACCGTCGGGTCAAGTCAGATACGAGGTATGGGACTTCGTCTCAATCTCCATTCATTGAGGCATATTTTGTTTTATACACAACCTTATTTTATAAGGTGTATAAACCCCTTTGACTTTTACGTTTATTCAAAATGAATCTTTTTTATACGAAGCATTTACTAAACGAAAAAAGGGAATGTTTTTGTCGTACGTATGCGGCGATAACGACTTCTCCGCCGTCATGACCGTTATTTGAGTTTCGGCTTCCTCTACAAGCCATACCTTCTTTTTAAAAGAAAAAAAATAAATACCATGTTTTACTTTTCTTTTATTTTGGTATCGAAAATGGTTTTCATAATGTTTTTATATCAATGTGTTGTATTCATATCTTGTGATTGAAAGGTGGGAATGTTATGTTTCCTTTATGCATGTTTTATGTTATATGATTATGTTGAGGTTCTTGGGCATTATTATGAAAACAGGTGGTTCCGTGATAAACTAAGGGCGGGTGAGCCCGATATAGCTCTCCAATGCATTGGGTAACGCAAAGGAGTGAAACGTTAAGGTTTCTCCGAAGAGATTTTAGGGAATATACTGTGATGGGTATTCCAAACGTAACCAAGAGGGTTACTCCCTACGTAAGAATGTTATGAATGCCTCAAATTACCTTTATGTCTTATGATTTCAATGATTTACTAATGCTTTGATGAGGTATGTTAATGTGCTTATGTTTTATGGGTAAAGTATGATTTCACTCTTATGTATATATGTACCCATGTTTCCATTCCATGTTTTTATAACCCATACTGAGCTTTTTATGCTCATCCCATGTTTTTTTGAAATGTTTTCACAGGTCAAGGGAAAGGTACATGATAAGATGATAGTGTCAAGGAAGTGTCAAGAAAGAATCCATGTTTTATTTTAAATATGTTTCCATTGATGGGAATTAAGAATAATATCTTTATGTAACCACTTTTTTTATATGTGTAATGTAATGAAAGTTTTATGATCTAATTCTCTAAAACTCTAAACCCGAAAAGATCCTCAATGTGTAATCTGGTAATAACTCAATATTAAGTATGGTTTAAGGTTGGGGCCTTATATAATGCCTAGGTAAATCCTATGGAAACAGATAAATATATTCTTGAATAATAGGTACATCCTTATTTTGGTCATTTCATTCTGCACACATAGTTATTTCACTCCCTTGCTCCACAGTAATTGAATTTAGGAAATCTACTAGGGGTGGAAATAGATGAGAATCAGATGGTGATGTTTATGTTCTAAGGATAAGGGATTCGTTATCATCACAAAAAAATGTAACCTCCTTCTTTTTACAATAAATTTTCACATCATGGTCTAAAATCTAATCCCTACTGTGGAATATATCAAATTAAATCATGTGTATGTAAATAATATTAGAAGATAAATAAATTTTATATTCTATAATGTTAACTGATTGATTTAACAATGATTCAATGATACTTCCCTCAAGAGTTTTGACTGACAACACCCTTAATTAGTCAAATTGGAAATATCTAATTTTCTTGAAAATCAAGGATGATATGACTAAACACCATGATCTAGAATAAAATTAATCATTGGATAATATTGAGGAAATGATTAAAGTAACTTCTAACATGTCGTTCAGATCTTCAACCTCAACCGTTGTTATCGCATAATCTTGGCCTTGATCCCTTGTACTTTTCTGAGGTAAGATTCCTTGATTCTTATGAAATTAATTTGAATAATTCCCATTTTATTTAAAATTGTATCATTGAACATTGAAAACCTATTTCTACCTCTTTCAATCATGATACTGGTGGCCTTTTTCTCCACTCATGTAACAATATCAAGTACCCATTAAGAATGTACCGAGGTGTTTCATCCCAAAATTACTCCAACATGGAACTTCAACATTTCCTTTCTTCCCTTTATTTTTTTTCCTGAGTGGTTAGCAGATATATTCTTCTCTTACGTTACTTTAATGTCATAAGACTGAAAGAATTCTTTTTATGTCTTGATATCACATGAGACTATATCTTTGTACGATGAGAATGATTTTGAGACTAATGGTCGATGGAGAAATGGGTTTAACCCGTAAAAGAATAGATAAACCATACTTCTTGGTTTAGGTATAAAATATACAGCATGCCATGCTAACCTTGTAATGTTAGACTCATACATTGCAATATTCTCATATTCATTTTTCCTTAGACTCCGAAAATGCCTTTCTATATCCTCTTGATGTTCTTGAGGAATGTATTTTTCTATTAAATTATCTTTAATCTACCTTCATTCCATATTTGATACTTCTTCATCCTCCTTCATGTTTTGAATTAATGAGCACCATTGATCTTATTCTCCTAATAGATGATAAACCACCATGACGGGTTTTTCCCTTTTTCTACTCCCAAATGAATTAAATATTTACTCAATGGCACTTATATGTTTCTCTTCTACTAATGGATTTGTATTCCTAATGAATGTTATTAGTTGTTTATTCATGAATCATACTAACATTGATATTATATATTTTGGATTTGTGTGCTCTAAATGGGTAAGGTTATTATTCATAACATTAGTGATTTATCCCTGTATGGGTATAAACTATTTTGTACTAGTTTCATCACAAGATCCACTATGATTATCTTCAATAGGAGGTTAATACCTACATGGATTATGTGCATCAATACAGTTTCCAATCCCTCCACTAGGCTCCATTTCTAAAAAATATAATACACTATATTAGTTCATGAATATCATTTCATAATTATAAACTTTTAAAATACAAAACATAAATTGAATCGTTTATGCTTATAATACATAATCATAAAAATAATTCTTTTGGCATGTATTTACTCATAAATCCTTCATAATGGTTTGTATAGAATATGTGAATTATCCTAAGAATATCCCTCAGTATTGTCAGACCTGGAGAATAGTAAGGCACATTGTTGTGTACCAGGATAACCTGGGTCAAGCCCAAAACTCATTTTCAGAGTTTTCACCTCTAGGTACATTTATTCCAGAACCACATCAACATATAGTATCCAAACAAGGATGTAGTTCTTGGAAATCCCACATAATATCTACACTACCAAAATTTTGGATGGTCTTATATACTAATCCTCAAAGTCTATCTTAGGTTAATGTTGTCTAATAAGATTTTTTATAAATATAATATCAAAGATTTGTACTAAACATCCTCTCATATCAGTTCTGACACCCTTACCCTAGCTACACCGAGTCGGTGCATTATTACATATCATTGTCATGTTTACAAGAGAGTCATGTCCTGAATGGCCGATCAATTTAGTATCCTTGGAAGTACTGGTTACATACATAAGATTTAAATTACATTATGAAATGAAAATAACAAAATTGTGTCTCCTTATAACACATTCATATTCCTTAGCATATCCCTGTAATTGAATCATAATATAATTCTCCACATCCTGAGAAAAATAAAACATTGGAATGGGGTGAGGTAAGATGCTTAGTAAGGGTAACAATATAGCAGAAACTATCATAAATAAGAATAAAAAATTAAAAAATGTATAAGACTAAAACAAATTACTTTTAAACATAAAAATTAGCATAATATGTAAAATATAAATCAAATAATTCCATTTACTTATTCAGATAGATATTTTATTAGTCAAATAATCACATGTAATATCAATAGCTAATTTTAGGATGATGGAATGCATAATTCTAGACGTCATAACCCCACAGTAACGGCCTAATTCCAACACCCTTAATAAAAATGTTGTCAAGGCCTTTTTACAAGACTGTTTTTTTCCCCCTGAGAACTAACGATGCATCGAGGGGCTATAGTGGTCCCTACTCGTCACTTACTATGTCCAATGCATTCCTCATGTGAATAGTTTGTAACATAACATAAATCTTTGTATTAGAACAATCATATGAAATGTTAGTAGTTTAACTATAAACCATGGATGGTATAAAAATATCATATCCATAGTGAAACATATCACAAAACTATCAATACAATATGGAAGATTGAATCATAATAAATCAACTTCAAACAATTGTTAAATTCAATAATGGATGGTGATGTAGATGAAATCAATCCAAAAAACTATTTGAGTGAAATATCTCTTTCTACATAGGAATAATTTAAAAGTTGCTTAATTATAAAATAAAACATTTATTTTGAAAATATTCTGATAATCTTTTAATGGAAGATTTCATATTTTTATAATGGTTAAAAATAGATGCACCAGCCGTATAAGTTAAAAAACATTCCTTAATTTGTCAAAAATCTATTAATGTACCATGTTTGGAAAATAACAGAAATATTCCTTTCAAAATAAAAATTAATGCAAGGTTATAAATGACATTAACCCATAGTCTACAAAATAGTATAAATTTTTTTTCATGCATTGTTAAGAAACATAAATATGGATGATAAATAGGTCCATATAGATACTTACATATAAACAACCTCGGATAATAAAGAGGTTATAAAATTAACCATTACCATGTACTTTTACTTAGTGGAGGGTACATTAAACTATTGTGTAATAGATAAATCACTGTTATTAAATTATTCAATAACCACATAAATAAATATGATATCAAATATGATCCTGGAATATTTGTTTGTAAATAATATTTCAGTAGTATCATTATTTTGGGTCTTAATAGATTCATTTTCCATTATATGTTTTGTTACCAAAGTCATGATTATAATGGATTATATGTATTTGAATCATATCTATAATTGGATTACGTTTTTTAAAAAAATTATTCATCAAATGAAAATTAATCTTGAATGGTTACAATGGTGAATGACATTTCATCGCACCGTGGAGTCGGTAAGCGGGACATACACACCACCATCAATATCATTATATTGATGGTGAAATATTATGAAATTGGATTTTATATTATAATTAAAGAATTATTAAAATGTTATATTTATTATTTAAATCATTTATATTCATTATTATACCCATCAAAATAGTGATGTGTTTGAATAAAAAATTACACCATGGTGTGAAGACGGTAAGTCGTACAAAAGCACATATGGTGACTTTTTCATTCCTAGGATGAATATAATAATGAATATTCTTGTACCATATTTATAATAACATCTCAGTATGTAGATTTTACTGGAGTTATTATTTTTTTATGGGAACAACATAGAATGAGGAAGTGGAAGAAGAATAAAACATTGTAAGAGGTTGTAAAATAATTACCTCTTCTTCGGGTGATTCCTTTTGATTTGAAAAAAAAGGGCTCAATAAGATGGATTTCTGATAAATTTATAGACACTATGATTAATTTAGGGTTTTTTGGAGTAGATTTTATGAGGGGTTGGATGATCCGAATTGCTTGGGATGTGTGAATTTAAGAGAAGAGGATGTACTCTTTCATAAGAGAGATGAGGGGAACTATAGGAGAAGCTTGAAATATTAATTTATTATAAAATCATTTTCGCATTCTAATCACTCCATGAAGATATATTTAAATGGTAAGGTGGGTATGTGTATAAATCCTCTCATACAATGGGTTTCATAAAAGTTTATCTCACTATATTAACCTTATCTTTTAGATTAAACTCTTAGTAAAATAGTTGATCTTTTACAATGTCTTCTTGTAATATTACACTATATGATTGATAAACATAAAATAAAATTCATAGAGAACCTAAAGAGGTTAATTATTGATATAGGTAACATTATCTAAGTCATATTACTGAATCATATATTTTTTGGACTATTATATAATTAAATAAAATAGTATTTGTTATAAAAACTTATTTATGTCAATGTTGACACTATTTTATATCTGGTTTTTGTGAAAGTAATAAAAACTTGATTAATTAGAAAAAAATAAATTTAATCAACCCTAAAATGTCATATATACCTATAAAATTTGTTTATGGCATCAAAATATTCAATTTACATTTATTTTAATATATATGTTATCAATTATTTTAATCATTCATTAATAAGGTAATTACTGCATCATCATTATGTCATAAATAAATTTAATTATTTAATGTCTAAAAATTATAAATAAAATACTATGATGTAGAAAATATTCTTAACTTTCTAATTAGTATTTATATTTAAATTTATATTATGTATAACCATATATTAAATATGTTTTAGTTAATAAAATTTAAATTTAACACTTTTAAAGCATCTTTACATAAAATAGAATAAATGTCATAATTTAACCCAAGTGGATCAAAAAGGATAATATTTTAGTCATAAGGTTCATTTTGGTCTAAATAGACTTATAAAATAGAATTTGTACATGTGTTGGGGTAAATATAATATTATTTTTACCTTTAATGACCTTATTTACTATTAACTGTGGTAAATAAATTTCAAAAGTTACTATTCAAAAAAAATTATTTTAATCCTATTGACCAAAATTTTACTTAATGGTAACAACTGTTTATATCAAATTTCTAAATTCAATTCACAGAAGCAGAAAAATTATGTATTATTCAAATTTTCAAATGTGCCTAGAAAGTGGGTAAAATGCGTTAAATTGTTCAATAAAATTTTATATATCTAATATTATTATTAACAGACTCCAATAAATTACATTGGACTAATATAGGTATTTTGTATCTATTTTGACATTAAATTAAATTTAAATAATAATTATTATTATTTAATAAAAAGTAGTTTTCAAACTACAACGTAGTGTTTTTTACTATTCATCATAAATTGAATGTTTTCTAAAAAAACAAAAAAATCATCCTAATATAATTTTTAAATTAATAATATGAAAGTGAAGTCCATTTTGTGAAATAAAATTTATTTTTTTTAAAGTGTGTGTTACTATTCATAAATTCTTTTTAAATAGTTAGTCTGATTGGTCGTGGTGTGCTAGAACTCGAATTTGCGTACTCTACAACCTATTGTATTATTTAAAGAAAAGCATGCCATGGAATCTTGGTATGTTACACATACCATTAAACCTATTCTTGAATGGAAGGATGTTTTTTTCTTCAGGTTAATGATAAGTATATAACCACACCGTTCCATTTATCTTTGGATGTTTTCCAACATGGAGGTGGAAACTTGATATTCGGCGGTGCTAGATTTTGGAGCCTCCTCTAGTTCGGGGAGTGTGAAACCTTAGTTGGTTCATCCAAATCACCTTAATCTATGGGTATATTTTCTTTTTTAAACCCTTAATACTTTTATCTTAATTCATAATATCTATTTTTTTATAGTGATGATATTAACAGAGGTGTATTAGGAAATGTTGGTTATCCCATTACATTCAGCACAAATGGATGATTCTAGACCCATTGTATTGGGGGTTTTTTCTCTAAACCAAGGCCATATTGGGACATTTTGGCTTATGATACCAATGGGGATATATTTCCTTAATTATACACTCCTCCACTCTTATCATTTAACAAGTGAGATTGAGGGATTTTTCAGTCATGACTGTCGAATAAAAAATAAATAGTAGATGTTTTCCTTATGGTCAGAGGAATGGATGGGATGTCAATAGAAAATATGTACCTCCAAACCTAGTGAATACTAATATCCTCTTTGGTGATTATGATGAAAATATCCCTAGACCTTTGGTATGGGGAATATTTAAGGCTATAATAGAAATTTATTGATCATGTTATTGAGGATTTGCTGATTCCGGTCAAGGATTTTATGATTCCTTGGATGGGAATTGAGATAAAAATTCACATAGGGAAATAAGATGGGGTAGATATGAAATCACCATTGAAGTACACAATACCATCTCAGGGGATGATGAACCTGGACATGATGAATGAGGTATAAACACCCCCAGACTAGTGGGATGGGGTTTGTCTGTAGCTGCTACTGATAATCCCTAAATTATCTATAGAATTGCTGATGTGAGATTTTGAGGAAGTGGAAGATAGTCTCATATCCAGGGGTTCATGTTATCTCTTTGATAGATTCTATTTAATATACTACTACGAACTATTTTGTGTGTTGTAGTTGTGTTCATGTTATAGTTGGGTGAAATGGGAGCCCATGATGGGAGTTTTTTTCTATAAGAGGTTTTTAGGGTGATTGAAAAATTACTTTTGTGTTTGAAATGCATCTTAATTTATTAAATAGTCCCGGTTCAATACCCTATGGCTAGTCATAATTCTCTATTAGTGATGTATTTTTATAGTTGAAGTAGGTACATTATATTGTTGTGACCAAATAGCATGAGTGTTACATAGTGCCCATATTTCATTGGAGGCTATGACATTGAAGGATGTAACATCAGAGGTGTCCTAATATTATAGGGGTGTGGTGAAGTGTAACACTCCATAAATTCCATTTCCTTTTATATGGATCCGTGATTATTCATTGGATATTAGTTTATAATGTTTTTTGATGCAATGGTGGAATGATTATTTGATATTTTCACATTGATTTCACAATTTTGGATCCCAATCCATAAAGAGAGTTTCCATGTCAAGATATCAACACAGTTTTTAGATAGCCCAAATATAACCCTCATATCAAGGATACGGGTGGTTTTTAGATTTCATTCATTGATATGTATCCCATATTTTGGACAATATAATGTATCCACTCTTTTTTTTCGTCTATGATCTCATAGTCAAATGTATCAAGGGGATAGAAAATTCTGGGGAGGTTTTTTCTAGCCATCTCTCTCCACATTTAAATATCACCCTCCTCTTTATCAAAATTACATTCCTCTATCATATTAGACCCAAGAATGTACTTTATTTTTTTCCTTCTGAACATAGTATACTGTTTCAAGAATTTGATGGAGAATTACAAACTTTTGACCCAAATGTTTTGAGACAATATCTACATGAAGGATTATAAGTTTTTAAGGCCTCAATATATGATGATGTTGTGAAAGGAGAGAATTATCTTCTATATGAGATATTTCACCCTGGGGAGGTTTTTCATGACCTATATCATGAGGAGAGATGCTATTATCCATCTCACTATATGGTGGTGCTAGGGTCTTTATTTTTTACCATCTGGTGTAGTGGGAATATGATCCCTCAACTAAGAAGATGTTGGAGTATACCAATGTGATTCATCATTATTGGTTATAATAGGAGCCTCCCTCGAGGCATGTGACTTCCTTACTTGATAAAACTCTATTAAAATGTGGATATGATGCTAATCATGAGAATTTTGAACATGATTATGGTCCTTCTTGATAATTATATGGTTCTATCCTGAGTCATGTGTCTCTATCACTTGGGGAGATCGGATGGAGGGGAGAATTATCCCAATCTAAATATTCATTTCCCAATGAAAATATGCTGACCTCCAGGATAGGAGGAGGGATATGAGGCTCCTCTTATATAGAATTTGAATTATGTTGATATATTTTTTCATCAGTGGAATTATTGATATGATCCAGGCATCCATGGTCTACTGGAGTGTGGCATATTGAATCACTGATAGAAATATGAGCCTACCCCTAGGCAAGTGGAAGTATTACATTATTTTCCCGACTGGAATGGTGATATTAGACAATTCCATGTCCTTTAGAGTATCTTGTATGTTATCCTAGATAAGAATATGAGACATTCACAAGGAATGTTCCTCACTCACATGGGGAACCCCATCTAAAATAGAGATATGAGCATGATCATAAGTGTAACGACCCGAATTGTTTTAAATAAATATTGTTTCCTAATTTTATGTGTTATTTTATTTTATTTTTATACTCAACAAAAATGTTTCATTTGATAACATGAGTATAATTAAAATGAGACTGTTGGGTTTTGACTGTTATTTGACCATTGGTCAATATGACCGCTGGAAACTAAACGTTTTGACTACTGTCTCTAAATACAAGCAATCTTGGTTAATTAATATAGAAAGAAGATTCGATGTCCTCACCCAGTAGTCTTGGACCGATCGAAGCCCATCTAACAGAACTTGGGAAGAAGGTAGCACCACTGGGCTTTGCTCTGGACCAAACCCAAGCTGAACTTCATCGTATAAAGCTAGAACGGGATCTCCTTCACGAGAAGTTCAAACTGATAGAAATTACTACTCGTGCGATGTTGGTCGAGCCTCCCTCGGATTCTCTCACCTTATCACACCTTACACTTAGGTCCTATGCTGGTGTGATAAGGGGCTATGTAAGGAGACCGTAATTATCTTGTGTAATCCTTTGTTTTAAATAAAAATTTTGATTTCTTTTATGAATTTTCAAATGACCGGATAAATATAGTATGCATATTTTTGATGAATTTTAGAAAAAGGATATTTTAAATATGTTTATGTAAACCCTAAATAATTAAAATTTTGTAATGATTTTCAAGAAATGGTCTTCTACAATTATGTTCAGTACGAAATTTAGAGTCTAATAAGATCAAATTGATTTTTGATGAATAGTAAATTATGAATAGTGATTTTATGATTAGGATTAATAATGTTTTCAAATGGACTAGTAATCTCACTTAAAGAAAGTATTAAAATAAGCTAGGCACTTTTATAAAGTAATGTGATCCAATAAAATGGTTAAATAACGGTTTCATAAATTACTATTCAAGTATTAGTTTTTCCATATGAATAGTGTTTTTTAATTAAAATTTTAATTAAAAATATTTAGAAAATTATTTTTATAAAATGGACTTCATTTTTGAACTCAAAGCATCGATATTATGTTAAGGTAATTTTTGGGGATTTTTCTGAAAAAAATAAATTTTCGATGAATAGTGTTTTTAATTAAAAATTTAATTAAAAATATTTAGAAAATTATTTTTATAAAATGTATTTCATTTTTGAAATCAGAGCATTTATATTTGGTTAAGGTGAAATTTTGGGATTATTCTGAGAAATTTGAATTTTCGATGAATAGTAAAAATACAGTTTTTAAGTTACGAGTGTTTAATGACATCATTAAATGATGTATTAAGTATGTAATCAATATGGTCGACTTATGAATAGTAAGATAAGGTATGAGGTGTCCCAAGTGTCCAATACCATGGGAAAATACCATGGTAAAGCACATGGTTTTGCCAAAACCACTAATGAGGTGTTCCTGGGCCATTAATGTCTTGTCCCCTCACTTTCCCTATAAATACCAAGCCATCCTCTCATCCATTCGACTCCCCACTCTCCCCACAACGAAGTTCTGGTCTCCTTACCTCCTAAGGAGTACTCCCAAGGTACCCCCAAGCCCTCAAGGTCCAAACTTTTGAGTTTTAAGAGTTACATTTTAAGGTAAGGGATCCGACCTCTCTCTTTCTTTTCGAGAAATCTCTTTTATGTAATTTATTTTATACTCCATGTTCTTATGTTAAAGGATGTTCTTTTATACTCATCTTACTTCCCTTTTCATATTCATATAATGAGAGATCCCCTCTTACTCTCATTATTTCGTTTTATGAATTTTTAAGTGGCGCCGTTAGGCTGCCGAAATTTTTGTAACGAATTCTTTCTCCCTTCTCATTTTTCAAGATCTATTTTTATGTAAAGTATTTCCAGTTCCTTTTTATTATGTTGGGGGTATGATCTCTAAATTTATCATACGGATCATTTATGATCATATGATTAGAGACCCCATTTGATCTCTTCAATTCAGTATTTTGAAGTTTTAAGTGGCGTCGTTAGGCTGCCCAATTTTTAAGTGGTTCTTCACCCTTCTCGTTTTGAAGTTCTACTTTCATGTCAATTCTTTCAAGTTCCTTTTTGTTTTTTTGGGGTATGATCTCTATATCTATCATACTGGACTCTTATGTTCACATGATTAGATACCCCATTTGATCTCTTCAATTCAGTATTTTGGAGTTTTAAGTGGCGCCGTTAGGCTGCCGAATCTTTTAGGGGATTCTTTTACCCTTCTAATTATTCTCAAAGTTCTACTTTCATGTCAAGTCTTTCAAGTCCCTTTTTAATTATGTTGGGGCATTATCTCTATATCTATCATACTTAACTCTTATGTTCACATGATGAGAGACCCTATTTGATCTTTTCAAATCATTTTTGTTGAAGTTTAAGTAACGTCGTTTGGCTGCCGAACTTTCATAAGAGAAATCTAATTTTTGTCTTCCTTCCATGTTTTTCATTTCAAATGGTATGTCCTTGCAATTTCATTACAATGATCATGTATCCTTCTTATTCTGTCCATCTACTATTTTATGGGTCATTTATGAATGTTTGACCCATTTTCCCTCCTTTTTTAATGTCTTCTAAAACCTCGTAACATAGCCGTTATGCTGCAGAATTTCCATCTCAAAATGTCTCTCTCTTTTTCAAAAGTTCTTTTATATTATTAAGTGAATAATAAAATATCTTTCTTATAAAGGGTTATTCACATATATACCAAAATGTTCTATTTTAAATTCTGGGATTTACATACATGAGACCCACCTTCCTTTTCTGTGGGTTTTAAAGTGACGTAAAGATCATGTCTTTAAAGCAGTTTTTAAAACGTTGTGATTATTAAATGAAACCCATTTATTTTATGCTATATGGGTTATTTATGAAATGTTTGATGATGATATATGTGTCTCACATGATAACAAAGGCAAATTTAAGGGTGTGCCCTGATAGCGCTCCAATGCATTGGGTTATAATGTAACCACTAGAGATTACCATTTTCACAATACCTTGGTAATTTTCAAATGACACCTTGGGGATGGACCTTGGTGATTTGTTCATGATTGTATATGTTAAATGATGTAGCCACATCTTCAAGTTATGAAAAAGTTTTATTTTTATATGCCTCATGATTTCATTTTCATTCCTTAAAGTTCTTTTCATGACTTTATTGATGAATCTCAAGTTCATATGTAAAATGTTTCACTTGTTTCCCTTGCTGGGCCTTCTGCTCACCCTTCCTTTTGTTGTATGTCCCCAGGTTATGAGATGCAGTAATGAGCCTAGGGTGAATATGAGGAGAATCCTTTCAAGTGTTTAAGAAGAATGTGTTTTTTGTTTGATGTTTTATGTTCCTTGTTTCCAAGACACTAAACCTTAAAGATCCTCAGTTCCATGTAATGGAATGAAAGTTATGTTATAAAAAGATGGGATGCTATAGTTGGTATCAAAGGATGGTTTAGTTATTTGTGGAAATTATGATATTAAAACTCTAGGAAGAACCCTATATAAAAGTTTAAATATAGGAAATCTTCCTGGTATTTTGGTGAGTATTGAGTAAGTGGTTGCCAAGAAAATACATCCCTGTCTGGATACGAGCAGGTAGAGGTGGCTCTGGCACAGATGTACATAGGGGTAAAACCCGAAAACACCACTTTGAGTTAGACTCGAACGGGAACTGGTACACGACAACGGGCCTTGCTGCACTCTTGGTTACGACACTCTCGGGGGATATGCTTTGGTAAATTCATAAGCCTGGTATGAACCATTGTTAAAGGAACAAAGATAAAATAAAATAAAGATTCACATAAGAATATATGATCATGGATAACCTAGATGGGAACCTAGGGGGTCACAAGTTAGGGTATACTTTTCTTCTACAAGTTATCCTTATATTCTTTAATTTCCTTTTCATGATTATTGGTTAAGTATTTAAGCCTCTAATTATACTTTCTCTTCTTAGTTAATGGTGGGAAATGGAATAATGTGTCCCAACAACCAATGTGATAGGAAATGAGACAATTTCCGTATTAATATGACAGAGATGATTAGGGTATTAAAAGATGATTATTATTTTGGAAGACGTTCACTATTTTGGGGACCCTATATGATCGAGGTAAATAGATTACTATAGTATTTTCATTGAGGAGTAAGGTTGACTTATATTTTGAAGAATTGATGAATTTAAGGTGGAGTTATAGTAATTTAGGTTACTTATGGGAATGATTAACCTATCTTGGGTAAAATATGTTTAGGTTAGATACTTTTGTTATAAGATGTTAGGAGTCGTTGATGTTGTTTGGAGATGAACAATGAAGTTGTTTTGGAAGACTATGTTATCAAATCCTTCTTGTATTTGGGTTTCAATCTTAGTTTGGTTTATTTTGAGGAATTTTAAGGACCGTTATTTATGGAATGGTCTATGATGAACTTTGGGTAGTACCATGGATCTTTGAAGATTTAAAATTAGTTTCCATTCCTATGGGATTCTTTCTTTTTGACGAGTTGTTTTACCTTAACCTTTCTGTTTTTGGGATAATGTTTAAAGATAAAAGAAATAGATAGTTAATCTTTTGTAGATTATGTGATTCTCTAGAAGATGATTCTTGTGCTTTTATGAGACCAAGTGTTTTTGAATTCTCATCATTTGGAGAAAATATTAGTGTTAGTAGGGACTTATTAAAGGATGAAACTCTACATGAATTTAGGTATATTTTCTTATGTTTTTGTTCCATGTAGTAAATGAACTCCGCAAAATTATGAAAAGAAACGTAAAACAAAAATGTTGTTGGTTTACGTTTCCTACTAGGTAATCAAATACCGTTTACACACATCATAAGTTTGGGATTTTCTCATGGTTAACTTTCTCCTAATCATGTTCTCTATCACTCTCCCTCAGAACTTGACCCTTTGTTTTCTCCTCCATGTCCATGTTTTCCTACATGGAATCCTAGTGTGGGTTAACTCGGGTGACCTTTGTACTTCCCTTTCCTTCTTTTAAAGTAATAGTTTTACTGACTCCTTTTCCGATGTGGGACTTTCAATGAAATTTCAAAACCCAATTTTAAAAAATGCAAGGATGCAATTTCTTAAGGGGGGAAGATTGTAACGACCCTAATTTTTTTAAATAAATATTGTTTCTTAATTTTATGTGTTATTTTATTTTATTTTTATACTCAACAAAAATGTTTCATTTGATAACATGAGTATAATTAAAATGAGACTGTTGGGTTTGGACTGTTATTTGACCATTGGTCAATATGACCGCTGGAAACTAAACGTTTTGACTATTGTCTCTAAATACAAGCAATCTTGGTTAATTAATATAGAAAGAAGATTCGATGGCCTCACCCAGTAGTCTTGGACCGATCGAAGCCCATCTAACAGAACTTGGGAAGGAGGTAGCACCACTGGACTTTGCTCTGGACCAAACCCAAGCTGAACTTCATCGTATAAAGCTAGAACGGGATCGCCTTCGCGAGAAGTTCAAACTGATATAAATTACTACTCGTGCGATGTTGGTCGAGCCTCCCTCGGATTCTCTCACCTTAGCACACCTTACACTTAGCTCCTATGCTGGTGTGATAAGGGGCTATGTAAGGAGACCGTAATTGTCTTGTGTAATCCTTTGTTTTAAATAAAAATTTCGATTTCTTTTATGAATTTTCAAATGACCGGATAAATATAGTATGCATATTTTTGATGAATTTTAGAAAAAGGATATTTTAAATATGTTTATGTAAACCCTAAATAATTAAAAATGTGTAATGTTTTTCAAAAAATGGTCTTCTACAATTATGTTCATTACGAAATTTAGAGTCTAATAAGATCAACATGATTTTTAATGAATAGTAAATTATGAATAGTGATTTTATGATTAGGATTAATAATGTGTCCAAATGGAGTAGAAATCTCACTTAAAGAAAGTATTAAAATAAGCTAGGCACTTTGATTAAGTAATGTGATTCAATAAAATGGTTAAATAACGGTTTCATAAATTATTATTCAAGAATTAGTTTTTTTAGATGAATAGGGTTTTTTAATTAAAATTTTAATTAAAAATATTTAGAAAATTGTTTTTATAAAATGGACTTCATTTTTGAACTCAGAGCATCGATATTATGTTAAGGTAATTTTTGGGAATTTTTCTGAAAAAAATAAATTTTCGATGAATAGTGTTTTTAATTAAAAATTTAATTAAAAATATTTAGGAAATTATTTTTATAAAATGGATTTCATTTTTGAAATCAGAGCATTGATATTTGGTTAAGGTGAAATTTTGGGATTATTCTGAGAAAGTTGAATTTTCGATGAATAGTGAAAATACAGTTTTTAAGTTACGGGTGTTTAATGACATCATTAAATGATGTATTAAGTTTGTAATCTATATGGTCGACTTATGAATAGTAATATAAGGTATGAGGTGTCCCAAGTGGCCAATACCATGGGAAAATACTATGGGCAAGCCCATGGTTTTGCCAAAACCACTAATGAGGTGTCCCTTGGCCATTAATGCCGTGTCCCCTCACTTTCCCTATAAATACCAAGACATCCTCTCATCCATTTGACTCCCCACTCTCCCCCAACGAAGTTCTGGTCTCCTTACCTCCTAAAGAGTCCTCCCAAGGTACCCCCAAGCCATCAAGGTCCAAACATTTGAGTTTTAAGAGTTACGTTTTAAGGTAAGGGATCCGACCTCTCTCTTTCTTTTCAAGAAATCTCTTTTATGTAATTTATTTTATGCTCCATGTTCTTATGTTAAAGGATGTTCTTTTATACTCCTCTTACTGACCTTTTAATGTTCATATAATTAGAGATCCCCTATTACTCTCATTATTTCGTTTTATGAAGTTTTAAGTGGCGCCGTTATGCTTCCGAAATTTTTGTAACGAATTCTTTCTCCCTTCTAATTTTTCAAGATCTATTTTCATGTAAAGTATTTCAAGTTCCTTTTTATTATGTTGGGGGTATGATCTCTAAATTTATCATACTGATCTTTTATGATCATATGATGAGAGACCCCATTTTATCTCTTCAATTCAGTATTTTGAAGTTTTAAGTGGCGTCGTTAGGCTGCCGAATTTTTAAGTGGTTCTTCACCCTTCTCGTTTTGAAGTTCTACTTTCATGTCAATTCTTTCAAGTTCCTTTTTGTTTTGTTGGGTTATGATCTCTATATCTATCATACTGGACTCTTATTTTCACATGATTAGAGACCTCATTTTATCTCTTCAATTCATTATTTTGAAGTTTTAAGTGGAGCTGTTAGGCTGCCGAATCTTTTAGGGGATTCTTTCACCCTTCTAATTCCTTTCAAAGTTCTAGTTTCATGTCAAGTCTTTAAAGTCCCATTTTAATTATGTTGGGGCATTATCTATATATATATAATACTGAACTCTTATTTTCACATGATGAGAGACCCTATTTGATCTTTTCAAATCATTTTTGTTGAAGTTTAAGTAACGCTGTTTGGCTGCCGAACATTCATAAGAGAAATCTAATTTTTGTCTCCCTTCCATGTTTTTCATTTCAAATGGTATGTCCTTGAAATTTCATTACCATGATCATGTATCCTTCTTATTCTGTCCATCTACTGTTTTATGGGTCATTTATTAATGTTTGACTCATTTTCCCTCCCTTTTTATTGTCTTCTAAAACCTCGTAACATAGCCGTTATGCTGCAGAATTTCCGTCTCAAAATGTATCTCTCTTTTTCTAAAGTTCTTTTATATTATTAAGTGAATACTCAAAGCTCTTTCTTCTAAAGGGGTATTCACATATATACCAAAATGTTCAATTTTAAATTCTGGGATTTACATACATGAGACCCACCTTCCATTTCTTTGGGTTTTAAAGTGACGTAATGATCATGTCTTTAAAGTAGTTTTTAAAACGTTGTGATTATGAAATGAAACCCATTTATTTTATGCTATATGGGTTATTTATGAAATTTTTGATGATGATATATGTGTCTCACATGATAACAAAGGAAAATTTAAGGGTGCACCCTGATAGCGCTCCAATGCATTGGGTAATGATGTAACCACTAGAGATTACAATTTTCATGATACCTTGGTGAATAACCTTGGTAATTTTCAAATGACACCTTGGGGATGGACCTTGGTGATATGTTCATGATTGTCTATGTTAAATGATGTAGCCACATCTTCAAGTTATGAAAAATTTTATTTTTATATGCCTAATGATTTCATTTTCATGCCTTAAAGTTCTTTTCATGACTTTATTGATGTATCTGAAGTTCATATGTAAAATGTTTCACTTGTTTCCCTTGCTGGGCCTTATGCTCACCCTTCCTTTTGATGTATGTCCCCAGGTTATGAGATGCAGTAATGAGCTTAGGGTGAACATGAGGAGAAGCCTTTCAAGTGTTTAATAAGAATGTGTTTTTTGTTTCATGTTTTATGTTCCTTGTTTCCAAGACACTAAACCTTAAAGATCCTCAGTTCCGTGTAATGGAATGAAATTTATGTTATAAAAAGATGGGATGCTATAATAAGAATTTCGAATATATAATATATCTTTTTATATAGGAATTTATCCTTTCTTAACTCATGTGGAACTATCACTTGGTGAACCTCTATTTGATCGAGAATATAAGCCTGGTCCGGTTCCTATTCTTTTATCAAAATATGCAGCTAATCCTCCAGTACATGTTTAGTAATGTGAGATTTAACTAGAGAACTCACTTGTTAGTAATGACCAGAGTGATGTGCTGCCCACGATATTGGGATAAGCATATAAACGTATCCCACTATCAATAAAATTACTGAAATATTCCAGATTTATTTTCAGTTATTGATACGATGTAATGACATTTTATCATACTGTGTGTCAGAATATAATCTTATACATTTTTTCCCTCACTGTACACTATCTTATATCATCAAATGAAGTTGGAATAAGTGCATAATTTTACCCTCTTTGTGCAACACAAATATGAGTATGGAATTCATTCATGGTAGTAAGGATATAAACCTCCCCCATTCCTGCTGGAGGAATTTTTTTGGTGACTTATTTCTTGATAGAAGGGATATGAACCTTCAATTTAAGTACTAACATAATGTGTTATAAATAATCATAAAATAAATTGTGATATGATCCCACATAGGATTATCTATATCCTTATATTCCATATGTGTCATCCTTTTTCCCATGTAAGGATATTAGTGGTGGCAGAGTGACATGTGGTACCCATAGAAGGTGACTGAAGGGTAACTGTTTGATGGCGCTTGAAAATGAAGTTGGTAGTACCCCTCCTCGAAGGATGTTCAACTAGAACATATCATTAGTATACTTCTTGTTCTTACCTAAAAAGATACTAAATACAATGATTTTCAGGCTTTGGGGATATGCTTCCAAATCAGTTTATAATGGAAATGAGGGATGGTGGTTTTACTATAGCTTTATTTGGGAGGTGTTGGCCAATCAGTTTCATAAATTGGAGACCCTCACAGGATTCAACTTGTGTTAAGATAACACAATGTTGATTGTATAAAAACACCACTGTATTTTCCACCCCACATGAGAGATACTAGTTAGGAAAGGTCATTAATGGACCACTAAAGGTTTCAATTGTAACTAATTTTCTAAAATGATCGCTAGATGATGAAATTATTTCATCTTTGGGTAATTTTGATAGAGCAGTTTTTGTAGTCATATTGACAACAAGTAATAAGGTCACTGAACAGTTAACCATTGTACTAATATATTTTCTCAATTAGATATGAATTGGTAACATAGTTGTCCTTTTATTCAGGATATGGAAACACTACTTTTTTGGAATTATCAATGAATGGATAGACATTTTTCATGAGAACCCCAACAAAAGTTGATCATCTGTAAGATAAATTTTATGGCTAAATCACCATTTTTTATTTGGGAGATTCATGTTAGGTTCATTTTTTTCAACTAAAAGATTTGGAATAAAGAATGTTATTATTAATTTTTTCACCATTCATTGAATCATACAAGGGGTAATACATCTATAACTAAGTATATACCAACTTTCCAAATGCATTGGTCCATTGGGGTATCAGAACAAATGACACTTAGGAGCTGTATCAATTTTGTGGATGGGTAGTCGGGCTCAAAATAGCCTTTTGTGGAATTGTTATCCACTCTGGGAATCTCTTATAAATTTATCATGTGTTCAAGAATCTCTTATTAATCATGATATGGAACCAGATTACATAAAAACATTTATACGATACAATCATTTTATTGAAGTAATGGGAATATTATAGTGAGTCTATCTATATGTATCTTATGTTCATCATCTATTTCCCCTAATAGATAGATATTTTATATTAAATCCTTTATAAATAGTAACTTCTGAATTTTATTTCATTTATGGAGGATTTTAATATGTATAGGATGGGATTGAACAATTATGAGGCATCATACATATCCATCGTATATGAGGAATAAAAACACATCTAGTTATTTAAACCAATGTAGTTTAATGTCATGTGAAACAGGAATGTATGTGGGAACATATGTACTAGTTATTTGAGCTTTAGTCTCTAGGATACATCTTGAAATTCCTAATTATGGAAGGAGTAAAAATTATTGTACTTTAATCAGCCATCAGTACTCACCATGCGGTGGATACCCTTGTAAGGGTTTTTCAAATCTTACCACTAATTGAGACATACACAAAGAGGTTATCCTGGCTAGTGGAAAATCATGATGGAACTATTATGACCTTTAATACTCCACAGGTCCATGTGATCCATGCTTAGTTCAAGAAAAAATGTATAGAAACTAATCATTGTCATTCCCTATGGGTGTTTGACTTATGTGATGGTATGGCCCATAGGAAGTTTAATATGGAACTAGGGCCTTATTTGGGGATCCTATGTATCCTGGTTAACATAGGAATCAATGTTCTAATCGTTTTTGTCAGGTTCATAGTTATATGGTAAAGGAGGGAGGAAGAACATCCAATGGGAGATATTGGGTCCGGATGGTAGAAATGTAAGATAGATGGGGGAAACTATCACCAAAGTGGTTATTTATTAGAACTAGATACAAATGTAGGAATCCTATGTGTCCTGGATTTGGAGATAATTATAGTTCTTGTAATATAGTTACTAGGGAATACATAGAGATATTACCATGGTATGTAGGTAGTGGACAGGGTTATCATTTCCTAGGATTCTTTTCGGGCCAAGCTTATTTATCTTCCTGGACCATCTTGACATTCTTCTTATCATGTATTGATTTTCGTGTGGAAATATTGAAGAATATATTTTATATTATTGTATATAATTTGGATGTTTACAAAGATTATATAATGGCCCAATAGTATTGTCCATGGGTGTTGAATAATCTGAATGCCATGTTATAAGGCCATCTCACGATCAAGGATGACTTTTCTAGAGAACATCATTTGACCTGGATGACTTTCTCAGAGGGTGTGACTTCACTTGGATGGATTGTCCAGGTTTCATTTCAAATGATGGATAACATGTATGGATCACATCATATGTTTAATTTGACAATCCCAAAGGTAATCACATGATATAGGATAAAAAAATTCGGTAGGCATCACAAGATCTGGATTCCTTGTCCAGAGGACCTCATGAGAGAAAGTTAACAATCTGAGATCTATGACACGAATCAAATTACATGTACTTACACAAAAATATGATTTGGGAATTATTTTTAGAGGATATCATAAAACCATGATGGAGATACCAGAGGATTTTTCGAGTCTCCAGAGAATTCTAGTGGGGCGCATGTGACTTTATTTGACATGTCTAAGGGAATCACATTATCCAAATAGTAAACAAAAGTAGAAAATCATGATCTGGGAGTTATGTACTAGTGTTGTCACATGACCTCTGTGGATCAAGTGATTTTAATGAGAGTCATCATATATAATCTTCACATATGTATCATATCATGTTAGTACTTATTCTAACCTTTTATGGAATATGATGTTGATTTTATTTCTGTTACATTATTTTATATATCATATGATTGAGTGGGTTTGATTGATATCCTTATCATAACCCACCAGTTGTCCTTGATTATATATTTTATTAATCACATGAATTTCATATGCTTTAAAAATATTCTTCTAGCTTGTTTCCTTGATTTTTCCTCATGGAAATCAATTCTGGTCCCAATATCATCCACTTCGAGAAATATAATATTATTATTGGGTGTGCCAGTATAAGGATCCAAGGATGCATTAATTCATGTTGGGGTGGGGATTTATTGGTTTATCTTCCCATGTTAAATGTAATGTTGAGTGGACTGTATTGCCTAAATCCATGATATATTTAGTTGAGGGATTTTGTGTCACACATTTTGTGAGGTCCCGATGTAGGTCATTCATGGGGTGTCAAATGATTTTTATTGACCACAGGATTATCCCATCATCTCCCCATTTATTCGATTATGAACAGTCAACGTGTACATTCCATATAATGTATATTTAAAAATGGGTATTTAAATTGTTGTTTTACATCTTTATAGCTCTTCATGAGATCAGTATGCATATTGATAGGATTTCATGTGACCTGAGAAGACATGCCTTGGTCTTCATCAAAAAAATGTGGTTGTTAAGGGGCCTTTGTGAGATTAATTTTACGTGTCGAGGGGGGAATTTCATGATCATTGGTTATTAAAAAATATAAATAAGTCAACTATCATAATTTTAGTGTACCCTACCCCCATAAGAATCTTTGATCATTTCTATTTTTATTTTTTTATTTATTTCTCAAGGCTTGTGGATCTCACGAGTTGAAATTACTTTTTCCAAATAAATCACTCTCACTATTAGAGATGCATCCCATAACCAAAAATTGCTCTGTTGGTTATGAATGAAAGTTTTAGGGACATTTCCATATTTTTTATTGGGAGTCGAAGGGGGAGAACAAGACCACCTAGGCACATCATTGATTTTATAGACCATAAGAGGATCCTAAATTTTCATTTTCATTTCTTTCTTTTTTTCAAAACGATTAGGGATATTTTGATCATGTATGTGTGTGGTTAAAGACAATCACTCTCCAAATCAATGATTCATCACATGACCAAAACAATTTCATTTGGTGATGTTCAAGAATTTATCATTGGAAACACTTCCTTTATACTTTAGAGTTGGTTGGGTGTCATAGGTCCACCTAGTCATGTATGGGGAAATTCACATGATGAGGGTAAAATATCATTGGGGATCACTGATGAAAAGGAGGATATATCATCATGGGCTTGCAGTGTCTTGAGAACCTCCTAGGTTCATCACATGATATTTATTATTGCAAGAGGCTCATGACTTTTGGATATTTTCGATCCAATTTTCCAAGTATTTTTCAAAGTATTTTCTTACATCCCTAGATGAAATGTTGTGTGTCAGGAGGAACTCTATAGGAAGTAATTTCAGGATCAACAAGAATATTGGACAGATTCACTGGTGCAGAATTACTCATCAAAAGGGGATCTATGATATCATTCAATCAAGTGATGCATTGAACATTGAGTTTTTACATGATCTACTGGAGTTCTTGAAAGTTTGTTTCTCTTGAAGGATTGTGTGATCCACAGGATCATTCCCACCATCTTCATTGTTTTATTTTTCAGGGAAAATTATAATCATATTCAAGTGTTTCTTGCCTTTTTTATTTTATAATGCTCATCCAGTAGTCTTTATTAATGGAAAATGGTTTTATCCAACCATGTACATAACCATGGGGTTCTAAAGTATTTTTTTCAAATAAGTATTATGGGAAATTGTGCTTAATTGTTTAATAATAAATATTGAACAAGATGATAGTAAATAACTAATATCATGTTTTTCCTATCGATGATATCATTGACCAGTTGAGAAGAGATTCTGTTTTCTCAAAATAATCATGATATTTGAGAATCATCACCTCTGTTTTAAGAATTATGGTATACTATAAACTTAATTTAGATATAGTATGGCCTATATGAGTTCATCATGATATCCATTGTGTTGAAAAACTATTTGATAGTTTTTATAGACTTCATATACTAAATCTTCATCCCATGCTAGGATTAGTTAATGGGTTTTTTAGGATGATACGGTGGTGCACTCCATGATTAATTATGTTCATTCCCATCATCCTAAAATCATTTTAAGTACACTGGTATAGAATTTGGTATATTCCAAGCAATCTAAGTGTCTATTGTGGATTGATCCGGTATAATTTTTGGATCAAATCTTCTCGGAGTATGGTGTGGATGTGGACCTAGAAAATTTTATAGAAATAGTTTCTTGGGGGAATTTGAAGAATAATTTTCATATTCGTATCAATTTACGGTTAGTGGGATATAATTGAAGGTTCATACAAAAAATTTCGCACTTGGGTTCACCACTATTGTGCTTCACCAAGAAGGGTGTTATGTTTGTAATATCTAAGGTATATGAGAATAAATTCTAAGAGTTGATGAAGTGTTTGATTACCACACCTATCTTGATCATACATGAGTTATGGTATGAGTATACAATTTTTTTTATGCATTTGGGATCATTCGTATAATATTTTTACTGCCAAGGTATGGCGTTATGGTTTATAGTACATAGAAGATGGGGGAAAAGTGAAAAGAATTACCATGAACATGTCCTCAGCTCATCTATTGTTTTTTATTCATTGATGTTTTGGTGTAATTATCTATTGGGTGAATAGTTAACTATTTATACAAATAATTAGTACATAAATTACAACATTCCAAAACATGATTTTAATATTCGTCAAAAGAGATGTGTTAAATATATATAGTATTTTGATTTTGATCAATCATATGTGTTTGTGTAGGGAAGTAGTAATGTTGATGCTTTGAGTAGGAAAAACATACTCAACATATTCTAGAGTCTAGTTCTTAGTGAAAGATAATTGACATTCTTGTAGTGATGCATATTTTGGTTTTCGAGGTCCAGGAGAACGATCCCATCATATTTGTATTAGTTGAGTAAAAACTTCTGATCCAGATCATGGAGACATGTTATGATGATCTAGAGTTTCTATAATTAGTGGTAATACCCAAAGGCGGATATTAACCTTCATGTTATAATATATATAAATATTAGATCATCTATTTTTATGGTCCATGTATTTGTGACAATGTGTATGTGTGAGGACGTAATGTGAAATCTTAATGCCTCAATGTCAGAGGTACAACCTGATTTGAGTAAAATGTATTCTCACCTTTGTTAACAGAATTGGATGATGGTAATTAAAAAAGAGATTGTAGGGCGGGTTACAAAACTCCACACCTGTCTATATGTGATGTCTGTCAGTTGATGACCTAGTGGTTTTCTATAGTTTATCCCATTCCAGAATATAAATTGGATGACAATACCAAAGAATATGAGGTGGGCCTCTAGAGAAAACCACATAATATGGAATCTATTTTGGTTCTTGTGGACCTTTTGATGAAATTAACACAATTATTTCATATGTGGTAGAATTTATCAATGGAAATTTTGGGAGGCTTCTATGCTTTCAAGATAATGAAACTTCACAAGTTTCTAGGGAGCATCGTTTAAGAATATGAGTAATGTTTATTTCATGATTCTGGTATGTTTTGTAGGTGTCACATTGTACATATGTAATTTTCAGTATATATTTTCACAAATAGATAGATAGGTATTAATAATGTACCATTCTGGTTTCGGAGGATATACTATGAGTGCGAATTCGTGACTTTAGTGGGTCTTAGATGAATCAAACATCACTCATTTATTTTTCAATTAACTACATTTATCAAGTTACAATTCAGATGGAAACATATGTCGTAGATTATTGATGTTCATATAGATCACAAGTATTTTGGATTAATTCATGTAAGTTAGTGTTATTTGGACTTAGTATCATGTATGATATGTAAAAAATGGTATAATTGATTTGAAAATGTATGGCTACAGATCAAAGTGGATAGATGTTATATGTGGATCTATGTTGAAGAGACCTTGAGGTTATAGTGGATGGTTATGTATTCATTCAGGTGTCACAAAGATTTTATCATTATAGGATTTAGAGGTAAGGAATATTGGAAGCCAGGATTGTTAGACATTTTCATGTATCTTATTTTATCGGGCTAGTTGAGTATCAATTTTATCTTCCATAGATGTATAGTTCAATGCACAATTTTTTCATTTTTGAAATCTTTCTATTTATCATCCATACCCTACACATGTTATCTATTTTAATGATGATGATATTGATACTTATGTGTCCTTTGACGAGCATCTAAAAAATGTTATGGATATCTATGAGAAAGAGTTTTAGGGATATCCCAATGGGATTGTTTGAGAATTTTGGAAACATGGTAGTTCTTATAAAGAAACATGGAAGAAAAAAAATGATTTGTAGGTTTAGTGGGCTGACTATTTTACCTAAGAATATTATAGGTACATCAAAATATATCTCAAGAAAAATTTGTTATATTGTGGTGAGTCTATAAGATTCAGAACATTATAGATTCATATTCATCAAATTTTCATTCACAACATTAAACTTTCTGGAGTAATCATGCTTCATATTTTTTTCAAGGTATATATGGGTGAAATTGAAAATTATTGAATGTTTTTTGATGAAAAAATTTGGTAGTGCAGGGTTGGTGCATAGTTTTTCCAAACTGTGATCTTACCCCCAGCAACCCATTCACACCTTAGATAGTGTCATTTTCATGGTTGGTTTACGGTTTCTTATACCATGAAAAACTAAGGATTGGTTCATAGTAAAGGATCATGGTTTGGAAGTCCAAGATCCCATATTAAGAAAACTATGTGCCTGAATTTTTAATCCATCAAAAATTAAATCAATAATCCCAAACCCCTCTGTACTAACACTTTTTCCCCCACAATACTCTAAAAAAATCCTTGAATTTTCAAATATTCCATGATTATTTCAAGGTTAATCTAACTCCATAATTGATGATTCAAAGATACGATTGATGGATCAGCATCTCCTTGGTAACAACTTTCATCCCCAATTTTTTAGCAATCACAACAATTACACTTTTTGGATGTAGAGGAATGAATTTTAATCTGTTGTAAATGGTATAGATCTATATTTAATTGTATCATAATCAATTTGATATTGATTTTAGGTTTTTTTTCATAGATCCAACCCATCATTGTGGTTTTGATTATTCTTCTTTAATTTGGGGATTTCTGGATTTGTTAATGTCTTTAAAATACCTTAAGGGAAGGTGGTATAATTATTAATTACCATATTTTTTTCTTATAATTAAACCATTTAACTGTGAAATTTGAATTTGGAGATTTGGAAATCACATCTTGAATTTTATTAACTAATTTGTTATGTAATTAATGAGATCAAAGAATTGAGGGAATTAAGTGATTAGTGATTGTTGTATAACATGATTATAAAATTTACGAATAATGAGATATTGAATTGTATTGATAATTAGAGTTGTGAAACTACTATCCACCCTTGTCGTGTAAAGATATAATTGAAATGATGAATTATAATTTTTTGACCTGTTTGATAAATGGATGGAAATATGGAACCATGAGATGTGAATTTTGAGACTAAGTTTTGGGATAAATATTGATGCACCAAATACACATAGGGTGAAAATATTCCACTATAGGAACCATATATATTTACTTATACATGTGATCCTAATGTCATTGGATATGTATTGTTGCTCAAAATAATAATCGGGTACCAGAATATAGATCTATAACAACATTTAATGAATGAAAATCCAAAATGATTGGACTAATGAAAACCCAGGATTTAATAAAATATGTTATCCCATTGGGGATAGATCATAATTTGGAATGGCCCTTTGTAGGTATTGATTTTTTTGGGTGTCACGGTGAAACCTTGTAAAATATGTGTTTAATTAAATAATAATATAATGTGTAAACTTATTACATTATTTATTAAACTTTGTCATTTATACAAAAACATGCATTGATATAGATGTTATATTATTTTAGAAGCCATTGGTGGGGGACTATTATGTTTTACTCACACCCTATATAGGCTACTTGGTCAGTACACAAATAGACTTCTTCTTTATGTGATAGGATAAGGGAAATATCCATATGATAGATGGTTGAGTTGGGATAGAATGTAGATGTTGGAAACACCCATGATGTTTCGAAATGAATGGGTGTTTTTTGTGTGTCATTATTTTTTTCATTTTACTTATAAGACATACATATCATGACATATCTTCTACTTTGGTTTGAATATTGTTTTACTATTTAGGTTTATCATGTGATAATGTTTTAACGTAGTTATGGTATTATATTTGTTTATTATTTATTATCATCTGGTTATTTCCTTTTTATTTCAATAATTTTTCTCCATTAAAAAATAGGTTATAGATTTCCCATGTTATATATTGGACACTCACTTCATGTCGTAAGCCACTGGCTTAAGGGGGGAACACCTTAGGGTATGCGACCAACCAGCTCGGGGCCCCAGTGTGCGGCACTCGTTTCATAAAATTACAACAGAACCACTTATCACATATCCATAATCCATAAATGTTCTCTAAGATCATAAATATAACCACCTTTTCTCAAAATATAACCCTATTGAAAATAATAGGGTTACAAAAAAGATTTAAAATTTTCTTAGTCAACCAATATAAAATCAATTGGTTTCATAGAATAATTGATAAAACAAAATCATCATAAATAGCCATAATAGTGGTTTTTTATTCCATCAGGGTATCATATCTCATTTTCAGTATAAGTAGAATTAAATAATGTTATCATATGTCCAAAATTTATTTAAACGATAACTAGAATATTTTTTTACCAAAATACACAATAATTTTGAAATCGTTATATAAAAACAAAAAATATAAAAAATATTAATGAAAAAAATTTCTTTGTAAATAAACATGTAATAATATAAAATATTCATCAATTCAAATAGTATCCATGATGTCATGAAAATTAATTAATGGAATATATATAAATATATATATATATATATATTCATTTTACACCTTTGGAAAAAAGTATATATTTAAGAAATAAATATAAGATTCAATTAAAAACATTAAGTATAATGTAAAATATGTGGAAAATAAAATAAAATAATATTAGTAGAAATGGAAAAAAAACATTCTTGAAAATATTTTAATAAAAATTTATATATCTATGAAAAACAATCGTGACAAAAGATGAAATTAACATAGTTTTTTAAAAAATTTCCCTGTCATTTTATGTACCAATGAGGGAAAAATAATAAAATTATTTGAAAACTACTCGAATAATATGAGACTAAAAACATACATTTTTTAAAATATAAGAATAATATAATTTCTCTCAATGGAAATTTAACATAAACGCCCCAAGAAGAAATGATATTATATCATAATCTAACACCTCAAGTATTCTCTTGATTTATATGAATTAAAACCACATTTAAAATAAATATATATTTACTATAAATATATATCAAAATATTATTATGAAATATCATACCATATTTGATTTAATTAGGACATATTATATCCCATTTATTAACAATTATTAATTATAATCCTCATTATGTGTGATAACTATTTCATTTTTCATGCCTGTTTTAATTTAGTAATTATGATCCGTGTATACAGATCATGGATCCATAATCACTATTTTAATAATTAATTAATTATAATATCGATACAATATATGAATATTTATAACTATTAATACAAATTAGTGATGTAAAATTAATTACATAACCTCATTTATTTGGTAATATGTATGTACACATCAGTGATGTATCCTGTTTTCGATGGATTGAACGAAATAATGTTAGATAATGATTCACTGATAATGGATATTATTAAATAATATATATATATATATATAGTATATATTCATTAAATTATTCTTTAATCTAGCTATATAAATCATAAGTGAGAAATGAATCTCATGGCTTTATAGAGGTGGTAGTCTATATATACGCATGACTGTTATTATCATTAGAAAATATTGGAAGGTTGGATGAAGGAAAATATATTATTATATAATAAAATTTATATAATAAATAACATATAAAAACATTAAATCCATAATAATATAAAACCCCGATTTATTATAATGGAAAATGAAGCATATATCTCCTTGTATGTTTTGATCTATATATTTTCATGAGTAATACATCTATTTCTTATTTGATGTAAAAAGATATGAATAAAATATGATCCATTGAAATGAAAAAATTTAAATATATGATAGAAACTAAAATTATTATATAATAATTTATTTATATAATTTTATGTATAAGATGAAAAAAATAAAACACTATGTTAATAACCATACAAATTCTTCAAACAACATTTTTAGGTTTATAAAAAAACCATTAATATGATAGTATTATATAAAAACCCGGACAGTTAGGATGTTTGGTGAGATTTTATAAATGGATTAAGGTAGTTATTGTCTATTCCATAGATTACTAGTTATTATAGAATAATGGATTGGGGTTTCCTTTTATAATTGTTGGAGATGACACATTTGAAAATTTTCAGTATATTAAAATAACATAATGTATAATTCCAAAAAAAATTACTCCAAAATAACTAATTATAAAATAATATATGAGATATTTTTTTAAAAATAAAAATATAATATAAATTATAAAAATAATTATGTTATCTTTACCCTTGTCATTTTAGTTTTAATCATTTTAACACATTTTCACTCTCCCCATGGAAGATAAATTTGTTACCATCGTTACTATTTATAATGACCAAAAATCATTTTGGAATAGTTACCTATTATTTAATTAGTGATTAAATAAGTGGATTCCAATTTTTTATATAATTCATTTATCATGACCGTTAAAAATTAGTTATAAAAAATGCAACAAAAATTAATTTTAAAAAAAAATTCTAATGAAAATTATATAAAAATATATTTGAAAAATAGTACAGTGTAATAATGAATTTAATGATTTAATTTTTATAATGTTTATTAAAAATAACTAATTAATATTTATATTCGATTAAAATCCAACGATCTTATACCCTAGTGGTACAGGCTCCTACATTGAATCCAAAAGACCCAAGAAAAAATCCGGGTATGGGAGAATTTCTAGGCTACTGTAGCTTAACTATAGCACTACTGTAGCAGGGGTAGCAATGTTGTAGAAGAGGGACATTAGTAGGAACTGTTGTAGCAGTGGTGCTACAATAGTTACAGTATCAGTGCAGGTACTGTAGTAGTACTGTTCCCCGAGGGTTCCTTTGGGCCAAAAAATTGGCATTCAATCATTATATTCAGGCCACTTGGACTTAGGACATCGGGCCATTTACTGGGTCTCCCTATACCCAATCTAAAGTGGTCTTTGATTTAATATTAAATTGAGGATTCAGCCCCAAACTTTTTAAAAAAATTATAAATTCAATTAAAATGATTTATGATTTAACTACTTTATTGAAAAATATAATTTTTGATACAATTTTTTTAACTAAAAAAATCATTTCAAAAAATCATAAAATTTCACCATTATTTATTTTTTATATTATGATAAAATAATATATTATTTATAATAAATGTAATAGTTTATATAATTTATTTTTAATATCAATGAAAAATTTATAAAAACACCATTTTTTAATCGAATATCATTTTTATTTTTAATTTTTTTTTCTATAAACAATGCGATAGAAAATTAAATTTATTTAAAAAATAATATAACCTAAAATCATGATTTATAACATTATTCCTCACATATAATAACATATAAATCAAAATTCCATCACTCAAAAAAATTGATGTTATTTATACCTCATCATATCGTTAGTTTCATATATTTTATTCTTGGAATTTTGATTCCCTGAGAGAATTTTAACCTAGTGAGTTGTCTTGATTTGTAGTAATTAATCACTATGAACCATTATTTCTACTTGACTTTCATCATAGTAAAATTCATGTTACAGTGGTATGTATTTCACACATAGTAAATGTGAAAGGTGAGATGTGTAATTCTTATGGAATAATACATTAAACAAATTATGAACATTATAGAGGTTTAATGGATGTCCCAAGATTTGAAAATACATCCCAATCTGATCTCTAAATTGTAATGTAATGATATATATATATATATATACGGATATTCTTTCCTGTTATTCAAAATCTCATATTCCTTTCAATAGACATATTCAATGGAATAACTTATTAGAAACATTGAATTCATTATCATAATGATTATTTTAATCAAAAAAATTATTTATTCCGAGTTTACATGATGTGTTATTGATTATATCTAAGCTTGTCTATAACTTCCACAACTATCTTGTGTCCCCAATATCTTTTGTTCTCTTGATTCATCCAATAATGTTGGATTCATGCACTTCCTATAATTTAGGTCCTTATAAGGATAATTTGGAATGAATGAATGAATGCTAAAGTTGTACAATAACATGAATTGAGAAAGTATTTAATTCAAAAAACCTTTGGAAAACCATATAATATTAACTCGATATATATTCTATCAATTTAATGTTACTATAGGACATTCCATATATCTGTGGGTGATTGATACTAATAATGTTCAACCCAATATTCAATGAATATAATTAAATTCTATAGAACATTGAGGTAATCGACAGATCCAAATCTGATAAAATATAATGTGGTACTCTAAGAAACCTTATCTCTTCCCCAATTTATATCCGAGAAAGATGATTATATGATAAATATTTTATTATTTCATTAAAAGTTTTTGATCTTTTATGGTAATCAATAACAACAGAAATAACATTATTCCCTCATAATATTTTGGGGAGTCTAATGACGAAATCTCTTATAATATTATCCCATTTCCATTATGGTGTTGGAAATTATTGTAACATCACATTAATCTTCTTGAAATTACATATGTTTTCACTTTAGTTGTTCCTTAAATATTTTTTTGTAAACTTTCTCGACGTGGAACAGTAATCTAAATTAAATAACATGATATATGTTAGTAAAATATTAATATTAAATATGATAGATAAAAAAATACATTTCATTTTAAATAATTAATAAGATTAAACAAAATCAGAAATATGTTTATAATTAAAATAGCATTTATACTTCAGATTAATTAAATGAAATTTCCATATCTTAGGCAGCAAAGGAACATAATTTTAATTTTCTTAAATAAAATTTGTTTTTTATATCTAAAAATTATTTATATAATTGTAGAATTCAAATAAAATATATTATTAATATTATTAATAAATATCAATGAAATTACTAAATAAATTATGAATAAAAATATTAAATAGTTTTTATCATTTTTAAAATTTATGTTCATATTTTGATAAATTATCCACTATATAATGGAATAATATTTATATATTAATTTCTTAAAATTTTTTAATTTAATTTGAAAAGTGGGAAAAAATTATGATGTCGAATAACAATATAATATTAAGAATATTTTATTTAATTTCTAAAATATCAATTTTCATGTGAATTATTCAAAATACCAGTATTATAAATTACATGAATTTCTAACTATATTGATATATATGAATGAATTTTAAAATTATGAAAACTTTTTCCTAGAAAATATTTATATATAATATGATTTTTTATTTTTTGAAATTATAAACAAAGATTTATCATTTTAGAATTTATTTGTTTAAAAGGAAATTGTTCTTAATAAATTATACATTTCATATTTAAAAATTAATTTTATTTACATTTAGAAATATAATAAAATTTAATTCATCTGTTTTTTTAGATTAATTTGGTCCAAATTATTTAAATAATACCATTATATTCATTTTGTCTTAAATTCTAAATTACCAAGGTTAAAACATGTTATCATGTAGATAACTAAAATAGTAAAAAATTTAATCCTCATATTTAAAGGGACTTACATAATTAAAACATGTTTCTAATTTAGTGTACGTGGTGTCAATTAGTCTTATCTCTTCTCAAATAATTTATTATTAAAATTTGGTGCCACTTTATTTTATATTTTCTTCCCATTATTAAAGTAATTTGGATAATTTAAAAGTAAATCTCACTTATTTCACTCATAAAAAATAATATCCTCTATTCACATCCCCTCACATCAAAACAAAGTAATTTTTTGTGAAACCCCAGAAAAATTAGTCCCCCAGACACATAGAAAAATTAAATTTTTATTATTATTGTAAATATATCATTTTGTTAGGGTTTAATCCCCATCATTGAGGAGATAATCCATGAAGTGAGGTATAAGCACCTAACCTCTCTTTTTAAAAAAAATATTAATTTTTTGATATTATTAATCAAGATTTTTTATATAGACATTTAAAACAAGAAAAAATAATTAATAAAATATTTATTTCATTATAATTATATTTATTCTAAAATCATTAACCATCCTCCCCTTTTCTATTATTTAAAATCAATATATAAATCATGTGTTGTGAGGTTTAGTCCCTATATGATGAAATGTTTTTACATTTACATAACCACTATACATACTTGTTCCTTTTATTTAATTTAAAATATACATATGACAATTTTGATATATTTTTTATTCATAATTAATATACTAAATTAAAAATTTCTATTTTCTATAGAATTTGAGATCACCAACTATGCATTTATGGGGACTACCGCCTCCATCGGAGAATTGAAATCTATTTTGAAATTTATCTCCACCATACACAAATTATAATGATAACATTTTTAAATTATTAAAATTATATATTATATAATTTTTTTACTAATTATATTATCTATTAATATAATTATCAAGAAATTATTATTAAAAATTTAATCATTTAAAATAAACATACTAATAGGAAAACTCATAATCCTGATTACAATATATTTCAATATTAATTAGATAATTTTGTAAATAAAACATATTTACTATATATCATAATATTAAACAATAAATGGTAGCCTTTTGAAAATAATATAATGATATTTCATCCATATATCCAAATAATATTCAATATTTAATGTATGTTCAGGATTGTGTTGGTTTTACAACGTACATGAAAAATGATATGAAATTATACCTTGGATGTTTATGAATACATAATTAATGGTATAATTTTAGTACAATTTTTAATTTCTTATATTTTCTTAATTATAAAGGATATATCAATATTTAACCCATTATGTAATATAACACCATTCATAGGATAAAAATAGCTCAAAATAATCATTATTGATTTAATATTATATGAAAAAGAATAATTTAAACATTAACGTAAAAGTAAACTAAAAATATATAATTCATAAATTAGAGTAATATTTATTAAATTTTAATGATTTATATTTTATTAAAAATGAACAGCTAAAACTACACATATAAAACTAGCAGAAGTTGTCGAAACAATAGACACACGATGTTTAAAATTAGACAAGAACTAACTATTACAAATGTTTAAAATATATTAGATTAAAATTAAAAATAGTTTTAGATATGAATATTGTTATGAAATAAGTTATTATTATATTTAGGGTCTTTATACTTGATCTAATATTTCAACCCACTAAATATGGATACATGGTATCTGTTTCATTGTTTCAAATTTGAACCCCATGATTCATATTTATGTATACACCATGTTTCCTTTTAAAGTGAATAAATACAAATAAAAATTTAGTTTTTAAATTATTATCTTATATTTTATAGTATTCAATACTCTATTTCAATTCATTCTTGTTTTGGTGTATTGATTCAGAATATAAAATGATCTATTGGGTTTTAATGACTCCAATCACTACCTTAGGTCACACTTGTCTACTATTTCGATTCATGATTTATATATTATAATATTTTATAATTATATATTGTATTTACGAAATATTTTATTTAGAAATAATGTTTCACACCAATCTATTCATCATTGATGATTCAAATGTTTCATGAAAATACATTTTTTTGAATAATAAATCCAATTTTTTATAGACTTTTCTTACATTAATTTTTATTAGTTCTCACTACTGTTCTCAACTCACTAGTGAATAATCAAATTGGTTTTTATGAAAAAATTGTCCATTTTCATCCTGTTATTTATATTAAAATAAGGTTTTCATCTCTATTTTAATGATGTGGGTTTTCATCAATTTTATTGTAATGTGATCAAATTTTTTTTCAACCATTTTCAAATAAAAATGATTTTTCTTCGAATCCTACATAAAATTTGATAAATTATATTTATATACAAGGATAATTTCTTTTAAAAATATTATAACAATGACTTGACAACTCCTATCATCACTTGAAAATTATTAAATTGTATACTTTAATGAATTATATTGTTTTGTGAAACAACTTCAGATTTCAACTATTATTTACATTGAATGGATTATCTTTTATGAAAGGATATTTTGAGAACTGTATATACGTTATTATGATATGATTCATTATGTATAATATTAGTTTTTATATCCTATTATTTATTTAGTTGATTTTATTTTATCTTTTTCAAATTTTTGAAAAACTGATTTTTCCCATCAGATAAATATGAAATGATTATGATTTATTTTTTTATGGAAGGAATTTTTGTAGATAATAAAGGGAGGGGTCCTATATCAACCTCCAATGCATTTCTTATAGTTTGAAAAAATAAAAATAAATGTATTTTTCCAAAAATAGAAATGGTATTATATTTTAACCCATATTTATTTTTTTAATTAGATATGAGAATCCTTATACATAATATTTTAGTGAGAATTATATTTGTGAGGCCATGTTAAACAGTTTTTTTTTTGTGAATGATATGTGGGATGAATTTTTCACATGTTTTCCAAGGAATTTTTTATGGTATCATTTAATAAAAATAATTATAATATTTCAAGAATGATATGTTGGAGTCCCTGCTAATACATTTTTTATTGAATGACATATGAGATTCTTTATTCAAAAGTTTTTTTTCTGAATGGTATATGGGTGGGATTGTTCACAGGTTTTTTTTTGTGAATGACATAATGGAATATTTTGTCAAACGATGTTTCATGAATAAGATATTGAATAAATTGTTTATAAAAAATTTCTTTTCTAAAGGTTTTTCTACACTTCTATGTATCTTATTAGGTTATTTAATATTTTCATTATGAATTTATTTTAAATTAAATTCTTTTTTATGGATTAGGCCTTATCTTTTTTTAATTTCACAATTTTATGTCAGACTTACATTTTTTATAACAATTGAGATGAATTTTGTGAAATTTCATATTTTTATTCTTCCACAATCATTTTATGTATTAATCCTATCATTTTTTATGACCTAATTCTATGGTATTTTGTTCTTTTATTAGGTTATCTATGTCTTACTCATGTTTCAAATAATTTTATGAAATGTTTTACATTTAATGATCATATGACCCCACCGTATTCATATATTTAAAATACCTAGGTTATGAAGATGATTATATCTTATTTCATATCACGAAAATGATCTAGAGTAGTATTATTATAGTAACATTTTCAGAAGAGCAGTAACAAAAGTTTTTTATATATAAATTTTTGAAAACAAAAATCATTTATGTCCTCAGATTGTGTGAAATAATCCGTTCTGAACTATTTAACTATTGATGTAAACTCAATATTTATGTTAGGATTAGAATGCGTTATTATAGTTTCATTTAGTGTAGTGTTTTGTTATTTCAAGATACTAGTGAAGAGAACATTGGAAAAAAACCTATGAAAAATTCTTGGGGATCAGTCTAAGTAAATGATAATATTATGAATTTTATGTAATATATGTGTATTAAATAATTATAATAGAAATTGTATCTTTTTTAAAGACCCTAATTTTCCATGAAAACTTTTTTTAAATATACAGTAATTTTATGGGTCCACAAAAATAGACGGTGCGGGATTCCGAGGCCCAGAGTGACTGGGATATATTTCTAAACTTTATTTCAGGTAAGTTTAGTAAACGTGTGAGTGGGTTTTTATAACTTTTGATCTGGTACACAAAATTGAAATCTGAGGGCACCGTTGAACTCGCAGCGCCAGTATTAACTTATGGATACTTTCACCTCGACGGTAGATGGTCGAGGGTGAAAGTTAGTTTTTGGGTTTTTCATGAAAATAATAAAATAAAATAAACACATGATTTATTTTATTTTTTTGTAACCACCGACCATGTGGATGTTGAGAGGTGGGGTCCACCAGAACTATACCTCCATGTGGAAGTTGAAAGTAGGGACCGCCAGACCTTAACCTCCCATGGGAGGTTATGGTGGTGGGGACCACCATGGATTAAACCCCCTTGAATCCCCACATTTTATTCGGAGAAACCCTAAACTCCCTAATAAATGTGGGGGAGCCTCTTTAACACCTCCATAAATTAATTATGACAACACACATACCTTTAATTGTGCCAACATTGTTAATTGGCTTTCTCCCTTTTTAAATTAAGTAACATTGTCACTGGAATTTTGGAAGGTACCTAATAAATGATCCTTCATAAATTACATGATTTTTACCTACCTCTCCCCCTCTACTATATATAGGGAGCTTCATATGAGTTTTTTGGACGGCTTCACTAAGTGATGAGGTGCTGGTAAAGTGACGCGATTTCCAACCTTTGGGAGAATGCTTCTCCAACAAAAAATGCTTTCTCTATGAAGAAATTTAGTGAGGAAAGTCTTTCACTTCTTCCTCAGAAGCACCTTGCGAAGGAATCCAATGTGGGATGTATTTGAAGTCCAACCTTCCCTCCTCATCATCGTCAACAAACATTACGATGTAAGGGATTAATGCTATTTGATTATTACTTCACAAGTACACCCCTTCTTTTATTTTACGGGTTGGGAAGAATCTTTGCGAGAGGGTTTGATGTTCTTTATTCTTGTGAACCTCTTGGTACTGCACTAATGTGGAGAGTGCGGGCCTAACTAAAATTTCCCATCCTCTCCGTAACCCTTGTGTTGTTTTGTGGTGTTCTTAGAAACGGAGGAAGGCGAGGAAGGAGATGAAGGTGACGAAGGCAACGGTGCCACCACCTGCGGCCTCGGCGACCTAGACCGCCCTCGTGGCACTCCGTCCCTACCGAACCGGCAGCACGCCCCGGCTCCGTGCCCCGACCGAGCCTCCCCGTGGTGCTCTGGCCTCCTGGTCGAACCGTCCCCACACCCTAAGGCACACTGGTATCCCGGACGAATTTCCCACGCATCCACTGGCACTCTGTGTCGCCCCAGATCATGCCGCCCTCCAGCCTCTCGAGTGGCCCGCCGGCCCTCCGAGCTGTTGGCCCACACCGCTCATGGAACCCTGGCCAAACCGGCCGGCACCCCTCGCAGTGCCTCATCCAAACTGGCCAGCACCCCTCACGGTGCCCTCCCGGTCGAGCCGCCCTCGCGCCAACCCATGGTCGGTCTTCACCCTCGCTGATGATCAGTGCCCTCACGACCCTCTATAGCCCCCCATGGCCCACCGGGCAGGGCCCAGTGGGTCGGGACGATTCCAATGGGTCGGCCTGCCCAACAGGCCGGGCTTGACCCAATGGGCCAGGCCTGGGTGACCCGAACCGGGTCAGACTGGACCCAGGACCACTATGACCCATTTCGGCTCCTTCGGCCAAATCTTTGGCACCAGACATCCGTTTGAAGAACCGTCAGCGGCACTGGAAATATTGGAGTGTAGAGGTCCCTTTTAGTATACCCCACTAGAGTTTGGTGTACAGTTGATATATGTTCAGGTTGGATTATGCACGAATTCAATTGTTCCCTTGAGACTAAATGGATAATAACTCATAGACTAGGCGTCCGATTTTTTCACCGCCTATTGCATTGAGACCCCTCTGACGTGGTGGAACATTGAGATACTTATTTTTGGAACATGGAGACAGTTGAAGTATCGACCAGTAGCTCATGGAGTTGATCCTTCCGGAGAAGAGAGAGCGTAGTGTGGAGACCTAGTGGCTGGCTGAGATCTGACAACTGCTAACTGTTTTGACTCAGAGTGATTCTACTAGCCCATTGAGGAGCATCTTGGTTTCGCGGTAGAACCATAGTGGGGATCACTCTTAGTGTCGCGGTAGGCCCATGGTATTCGATAGGAGTAGTACCTCAGTAAACTATGAGGGGGAGCGCGCTTGGTGACGTGGAAGGCCCACGGTGTAGAGCACCTTTGTGACACAAGAGGCCCACGGTACTCAACAGGAGGAGTACCTCAGTAGTCCAAGGTTAGTGGGAAGCACTCATGGTGTCTCAGTTGGACCACTGTACTCTATAGAGCATAAGTTCTCCAGCAGCCGAGATTTTGACAATGTGACTGGGGATGTTACTTGATACTAACCATATAATAAAATCTCGATTGATCTGAGTCATTTTTTCTGTGTTTTCTTCATGATTGAGATGGATCACTTGATAACATATATATATGTGTGTGTGTGTGAATGGGAATATAACTATGTAGGGTTATCTATTGATTTAATTCATTATGGATTATCCTTGTTGGATTATTTGAGAGGTGGAGGGTATCGGGGTCCCTTCTGAGTATCTTTATACTCAACAATGCACGGGCTATGCCTGCACCTTGTTGTGTTGGATGTAGATGATATACAGCGCTGACTGAGGAGGTGAGTACCAGGACTAGATGGTACCCAGAGGTGGACCATACAGCATGAGGGTACACGGAGGAGATGGAGAGATGTGGAGTGATGAGGAGACGATTTTCACCTACCCTTCAGGTAGGAACCCAGAGGACGACCCAATAGCTTCCTATTTCGCTTTCATTGGTTGTTTTGTATTTCAGTTGTACTTCTACCTTTACTAATGGGATTGTATACTAGACCTATTTCTTTCAGCACTCTCTTTTGGTTATACAGTTTCCTTATGTTCATATCTTGGTTGTGTGTGCATACAGATTATAAAGGAAATGCCTTCCTAGTTTTAGGGAATTACACCTTTGGTTCTAGTAGAAATCCCCTGGCCTAGGGAAGGTGGGCTTAGGGTGGTCACGGAACAGACCCCAGGGGATGGGTTGTGAAAAATTGGTATTAATGGAATTGTTTCTACCACAGAACATAGGACTATGATATTTCTTTTCTCTGAAGCATTAGTGTTAATGGTAGTGAGTGTGGTTTTCAGTTCAGGGAGTCCATTGTTGGTGTAGCGGAAGACGTATCCATACACCATGACCCTGACTTCTGATTTCCAAAGCAGTGCACGAAAACACTTATTACATGTGTGTCTTCAAAAAAAAATTATGTCAACTCAACTAGGTCAACTCACCATGTATAAATTTTTTAACTACGGTGGACCTGTTTCTTTTCAGGATGCCTCCACACAGATAGCCGACTAGAGTACCGATAGTTGTATGCACTGATAGCCCACTAAGGGATGAGCCTGTAGTGCAAGGACCTCTTCCAGATGTGGCACCAACAGAGGCACCAGTGGTACCATTACCTGTTGGTCCATCGATGCCACTAGCCCCTATAGTAGAGACAGCATGCTACTTGAGAGTATTGCAAGAGTTCCAGCGCCAAATACCTCCCAGGTTCAGGGAAGATATGGACACACAGGCGGTTGAGGATTGGCTGGAGGTTGTAGTGGGAGTTTTCTGACTGGTAGGGACACCTTTAGTCCTTATGGTGATCATTTTCGCCATCCTTCTATAGGTAGCAACAGGAAAATGGTGGAGCTTAATGCTCCAGGTTCATGACTAGGTGACGCTTCTCTGGGTAGACTTAGAGACCATGTTTCAGGAAGAGTTTGATCTAGTGACTCTCAACACATTTCACATTCTAGATCCACTTCGTCTGGAGGAGGGAATCATGATTGTAGCTTAGTAATCAGTGAGGTTCACTGACCTCTCACACCACTACATAGATATGCTGCAGGACCCATTCTTTAGGGCATGGACCTTTGAGTAGGAACTCAGGAGAGAGATCATGGATTTAGTGATCCCACTCAGTATCCCGAAGTAGTAGGGGGTGTTAGAGAGATCCCTCTTGGTATAGAGTTTCCTTGCGGAGAATTAACCAGCAACGATGACTCACTACTAGTCATCACGTAGTGGAGTCTTATGTATCAGGCAGCAGACTAACGTCATAGAGGTCCAAGAGGACCAGACCTATAGGTGGATTACCACATGACTCAGGATCAGTTGTGTGGGGAACATGAAGTGGAGAGAGACATTATAGGAGTGGGTAGTTTCACTCATGCGGCGGGTAGGGTCACATGGATCCAGACTGTCCGACCCACCGTACGGATGATCAACAGATGGTCAAAGAACTTCCCGGGCAGAGACAAATAATTAATCAAAGTGGTCTGAATGGAGCAGGAAAACTTGGCAGAAGAGCTGGTCATGCAGCTGGTGGTGGGCGACGATTCGAGGTGTTACAACCACCACCACCATGAGGTCCACCCCGACCGCAAGGAGTGTATGGACATGGGAGAGCTCATCTCTAGGCAGCTGAGGCCTACATTCACGGTGCTTCAGAGATGATACGAGGTATGATCTGTGTCTATTCCACCTTAGTTATAGTACTTATATACATAGGTTCCATTCATTCTACCATTTCCACTTCCCTTGTTTGGAGCTCAATGATTCTGACGGAGCTGTTGGATCGATCCTTATGGCTAGAGACTCCTACAAGAGCTGATTCGACGATTACGCACTAGCGTCAGTAGTGTGAGTTTACTATAGGAGGTGAGATCTTTAGCTGGGATCTCCTAGTAGCAGCATCGAGGCCTTACGATGTCAACTTGGGTATGGACTGTTTATCTACATTCCATGCTCAGATTGACTGTGTTAGACGCAAAGTAAGGTGTGTCCACAAGGATGGGACCTGGTATACCTTCACCAGTGAGAATGGAGCCTTTGAATCACCGGATGGACGTACTTGGAGGAGAGTGCAACTGATTACTCATCAGTTGGATAGACTTACCCTCAGAGCGGTTATTGTGGAGAGTTCGAATTATCGTGTAGTGGTAGACTAGTACGCGGATGTTTTCCCTGGTGATGTTTTGGGTCTACCTCTTCACAGATAGGTTGACTTTTACATTGACTTGTACCCTAGGACGACACTGATATCTATACCAGCATATCAGATGGCTCCCGTGGAACTTCATGAGCTGCGGATATAGCTGGAGGACTTCCAGGGGAAGGGATTCTATTGGCCCAGTTTTTCTCCTTGGGCAGCCCCGATTTTGTTCTCCAAGAAGGCAGATGGGAGATTGAGACTTTGTGTCAACTATTAGAGCCTAAACCAGGTCACCATGAAGAACAAGTACCCACTCCTGAGGATTGTTGACCTCTTTGATCAGTTGAAGGGGTCCCAATGGTTCTCGAATATATAACTCAGATCAGGCTATCACTAGCTCAAGGTGTGAGATGAGGATGTGCAAAATACAGCCTTCAAATGTCAGTATGGCCACTAAGAGTTCTTGGTAATGCCATTTGGCATGACCAATGCCCCAACAGTGTTCATGGGACTCATGAACAAGGTCTTTTATCCATACCTTGATCACTTTTTCTTCGTCTTTATCAACAACATTCTCATCTACTCAACTACTGAGGAGGAGAATGCCTACCATTTGTAGGTAGTATTGGACACACACTAAGAGAACCAGCTTTATGGTAAGCTCTCGAAGTGTAAGTTATGGATCCAAGAGGTTCACATTCTAGGACATGTCATATTAGAGGATAGAGTTGTAGTGGATCCAGCAAAGAATGAGGCAGTACATTATTGGGAGCCACCCAGGAGTGTGACAGAGGTACATAGTTTCTTGGGATTGGCTGGTTATTAGTGGAGGTTTCTGACAGATTTCTACTGAGTTGTAGAACCACTATCATCCTTGAAGAATAAGGGGAAACCCTTTTTGTGGTCTGAGAGATTCTAGCGGAGCTTTCCATATTTGAGGCAGAGGCTGACTAGTGCCCCCATATTGAGGCTTCATGATGATGGTGTATGGTATGTAGTCTACTGTGGAACATTAGGGACCAGAATCAGATGTGTCTTGATGCAGTAGTGAGTAGTGATCACATATGGTTAACGGTTGTTGAGACAACACTAGCAGAACTATTTTACCCATGACCTGGAGTGTGCAGTAGTGGTCTTCACCTTGAAGATGTGGTGGACTATTTCATGGGTGGTATTTTTACAGTGTACTCTGATAACAAGAGTCTCAGGTATATCTTCTCTCAGAAGGACCTGAACATGATACTGCGATGTTGGATTAAGTTACTATAGGACTTTTACTTAGATATAGTCTATAAGCCTGGGAAGGGGAACATTGTTGCGGATGCACTCACAAAGAGATTTGGTATACAGCTATTAGGTGAGGCGACGGAGCAGCTGGCCGCTTTGCATATATCCTTTGTGGATAGAGATAGATCATGTTTCCTTCAGTCTCTTATAGTCACCCCTCCATTTATTCAGTGATTCAGGGAAGCGCAGCGTGGGGATGCTGACTGCGAGACACGATATGCTAAGATAGCCATAGGATAGGCACCTGGTGGATTTTCTGAAGGTGGCGAGAACGTCATCATCTTCTTAGTTAGTACCATGGTACTGATTTCAATTCCGGAGGAAGTATTGAGAGAGTTCCACACATCCCCTCTAGCGGTACATCCCATAGTGGCGAGATGTACCAAGACCTCCAACGACTACACTAGTGGCCAGGAATGAAGAAAGCCGTAGCAGAGTTTGTCTCTCGGTGCCTCACTTTTCAGCAAGTGAAGGAGGAGCATCAGGTAACAGTATGTTTGGTTCAACCTTTAGAGGTTCCATAGTGGAAGTGGGAAGGTATATCTATAACGGTCGCGTCCAGAAGCCCAGATTCAGTGCATTATTACATAAAATTGGAATGATCACAAAAGATCAAGTCTCTAAAGACCAATTATTTTAGTAGCCTTGGAAGTAATAGATACATTCATAATGACTACATTACCACATAAAATGGAAAACTACAACAATATTGTTTCCATAGACAACACTGAGATCCCATAGACTATGCTTGCAGGTCAGTTATAATATAATTCTTCGCATCCTGGGAAAATAAAACATAGAAATGGGTGAGCTCAGATGCTCGGTAAGGATAACAATATAGTGGAATCTTTCATAAATAAGCATAAAAATTTAAGGAAATGTATACGACTAAAACAAAAGTCATTTAAACTTGATCATCAGTATAATATGGAAAAGATAAAATCAAATAATTCCATTTACTTATTCACATGGATATTCTACTAGTTGAATAATCAAATGCAATATTAATAGCTACTTTCATTATGATTAAATGCATAATTCCATACTTTCATAACCACATATTCAGGGCCTTATTCCAAGAATACAAATAATATTTTGTCAAGGCCTTCTGGAAATACACTAGTTTGTCTTATGAGACCTACTGATTCATCGAGAAGCTATAGCAGGCTCCACCCACCACTTTTTAAGTCCAATGCATTCCTCATATGAAATGGATTAAATATAACATAAACATTCTTATTAAAACTAGCATAGGAAATGTCAATACTTTATCCATAAACCATGAATGTTGTAAAATTAACACATCCACAATAAAACATATCACGAAATCTTCAATACAATATGGAACTTTTCTATCATAATAAATCAACATCAAATAAGCTTAAAATACATAAAATTATGTAGACATAGATGAAATCAAAAACATTTCTAGAGAAATATATCTTTATATTTTGAAATCATTTAAGAGTCACATAATTATAAAGAAAACATTTATTTTGAAAATATTCTTATAATATTGTACGAGATGCTTCGAAGATGTTATAATGGCAGAAAATAGTCGCACCCACCGTTTAAGATAAAAAAACATTCTTACCATAAATTTGTCAAAATGGTAAAAAAGTACCTTGTTTGGAAAACAACAGAATGATTCCTTTGTAAAAATCTTATAAATTTAAAACAAGGGTATAAATGACATTAACACATATTCTATAAAATAGTAAGAATGATATGAAATTCATTTTTAAGAAACATGGATTTGGATGATAAAAAGGTCCCAGTAGATAGTTACATATAAACAACCTCGGATAAAGAAGAAATTGTGAAATTAACCTTTACCTTGTACTTTTCCTTGTTCGAGGGTAGGTCAAACTCCTCTATAATGGTGAAATAATTGTTATTAATTTATAAAAGAATCATATAAATTAATATTATGTCATATATGATCTTTTAATATTGCATTGTTAATAATATCTTAGTATTATCGTTGTTTCAGGTGTTAACTAATTCATTTTCCTTTATATGCTTTGTTACGTAAGTAATTGTTGTTATGGATAGGAAGTATCTTATTCATATTCATAATTATAATAATTATTTAAACATTATTGTTAATAATCTAATGAAAATTGGTCTTTAATGGATACGATGTAGAATGAGTCTCATCGCGTTCGTGGAGACGGTAATCTGTATGTATGCACGAGCGACAATATCATTATTTTGATATAAAAATAATATATAATTTGATGGTATATCATATATACCAAATACTTATCATTTAATATTTATTATTTAAATCAATTACACATCATTATTATACCCATCCAAATAATAATGTATTGAAAAACAATTACACCATCACGTGGAGACTGTAAGCCGTATGTACGCACATATGGTGACATGTCATTAAAAGGAAGGATAGAATAATGAATATGGATGTACCATATTTATAATAACATCATAGTATATATAATATATTGGAGATATAATTTTATAATGGAATCAACCATGAAAGCAGAAGTGGAAGAAGAAAGGAACCTGAAAGAGGTGATTAAATATTCACCTCTTCTTTGGGTTCTTCCTATTGATTTGATCAAAAGGACTCCTTAGGTTGGATTTATGACTAAAGTAAGGCCTATAAAATGAAGTTAGGATAGTTTAGAGGGTATTGTGGAATCCTTTTGCCAAGAAAAATGGCATTGAAGCTGTGAATTATAGATCAGGGGGAGTTCCCTTTTATAAGGGGGTGAGTGGAACCATTGGAGAAGCAAGAAATATTATTTTATAATAAAATAATTTTCTGTTTCTAATGGCTAAAAAATGTAATATTTAGAGGATAAGTTGGTTATGGGTCTAATACCACTCAACCAATATGTTTTAGACATTCTTGGGTCTCTATATTAACCTTATCTTTTAGATTTAACTCTTAGTTAAATAGTTGGACATTTAGCATGTCTCTTTGTATTTTTATATTATATGGTTAATAAACTTACTATATACTTCCAAGATAACCCCAAGTGGTTAATTAATGATTCAAATATCAATATATAAGTATTTTCTCCAAACCTTATATTTTTATGAATAGTATATAAATTAATAATATATTTTTAAAAAAACTCTTTTATGTCAATTTTGACACTATTTGGTATTTTGTTTTTTTTTAATTCATAACTACATTAAAACATCGAATACAATTCATCTAACCAACCCTAATAGGTCATAGTAACCTATAAAATTATTGAAATTCACAAAAATTATCAAATTACATTTATTTGGATATTTAAAATATCAACTATTTTAATCTTTCATTAATATGGTAATCATTACATCATCATTGTGTCATAAATAAATTAAATAATTTAATTTTTAAAAAATATAAATAAAATACCATTATGTATGAAATATTATTATATTTATAATGAATATTTATAGTCGACTTTATCTTATGTTTACCCTTATATTAAAAAATATTAGTTCTTAAACTGTGAATTTAACACTTTTAACTCTTCTTTGAATTAAATAATAATAAATGTCCGAATCTAATCCATGTAGACCTGAAGGATCATATTTTATTCCTAAGGTTGTTTTTGGTCGAATTAAAATTATCCAATAGAATTAGGAAATGTGTTAGGGTAATAATAATATCATTTTTATCCTTAATTACCCTATTTACTTTTATCTGTCGTAAATAAAATCAAAAAGTTATTATTCACCAAAAAATTATTTTCATCTTATTGAACCACATTTTACGTACTAATTTCAATCATGTCTCTCAGATTTTTGAAATTTAACTCATAGAATCAGTAAATTTATATTTTATGTAAATTCGCAAATGCTCCTAGGAGATGGGTAAAAGACAGTAAAATGTTCAATAAAATTTTTATATATCTAAAATTATTATACACTGACTTAAATGAATTAAATTGAACTTATATAGGTATTATATATATATTTACCTAAAATAAATTTAAACAAATTAAATAATTATTTAAATAAAAATTTGGTTTTAAACAATAACTCGGTGTTTTTCAATATTCATCAAAAATTGAAAGTTTTCAGAAAAATACCAAAAATTCACCCTAAGAAAATTTCGATATTCCGAATCCAAAAATTATGTCCATTTTGAAAGATAAAATTTATAAAATTTCAAAAAGTGGGTATTACTATTCATAACGGCTAGTTTGATTGGTTGTGGTGTGTTAGAACTCAATGTTGTGTACAACACACTCTATTGTATTATTCAAAGAGAAGCGTACTGTGGAAGCTTGGGGTGTTACATTCTCCCCTCCTTCAAATAATTTTTTCCTCAAAATTTCTATAATATCACTACATTAAAATAATCTTGTGGTTCTTCATCATATGTTCCCTGGGTTCCCACGTCGCCTCTTCCATCTTATGGTATCTCTATAGAACTTTTACCAGACGAGTCGTCCGGTTTCTCAGCACTTGTTCTCTTTTATCAAGAACCTTGATAGGCTCGTCGTAATAAGACAGATCTTGTTCTAGTTCTAATTCCTCATAGCTGAGTACATGCATTGGGTCAGGCGTGTATTTTCTCAATAGTGATATGTAGAATACAATGTGAACTTTGGAGAGACTTGGCGGCATTGCCAACCGGTGAGCTACTGCCCCACATCGTTCTAGAATTTCAAAAGGTCTGATATACCTGGGACTCAATTTACCCTTCTTGTCGAAACTTATAACACCCTTCAATGGAGATACCATCAAGAAACCATGATCTCCTACCTAAAATTCCAAATCCTTCCATTCGTTATCCGCATAGCTCTTTGTCTACTTTGATCTACCTTGATGTGGTTCTGGATTACCTTGACCATTTCCATCGTTTCCTCCACATGATTTGGGCCTATGAGTTTTCTTACACAAACATCATCCCAACAGGTTGGTGTGTGACATCTCTTTCCATATAACTCATTATATGGTGCCATCTAAATATGTGAATGTAAGCTATTGTTATTGAAAAACTCTACCACAGGTAAATATTTATCCCACATACCTTGAATGTCAAGTGAGTAAGATGTCAACAAGTCATATAATGTTTGAATGGTCAGTTATGATTGTCCACCAGTTTGGGGGTGGTAGATAGTGCTCCAAATAAGTTCAGTATCCAGGGATTTCGGAATACTTTTCCAGAATCATGATGTAAAATTTGGATCACGATCAGAAACAATCGATAGGGGTACTCCATGAAGTCTCACAACTACATTAATATATAGTCTTTCTAGAAGTTCAAGAGGTAAATCTTCTCTTATAGCAAGAAAATGTGCTGACTTGGTACGATTATCCACAATGAACCATATTGCATCATTCCTTCTAGGAGTCTTTGGTAGTTCCATGACAAAGACCTTCGTAATATTGTCCCATTTCAGCTTAGGTATGTAAAGAGGTTGTATGACTCCTCTAATCTATTTCCTTCCTGCTTTCACATGTTGACAAACCATACATCATGACATAAAATCAGCAATCCCCCTCTTCATTTTCTCCCACCAAAAATGTTCTTTCAAATCTCTATAAATCTTAGTACTACCAGGATGTACAGAGAAATTGTAACTATGAGCATAATCCAACAAATCCCTTTTTAGATCAGGTATATTGTGAACACAAAGTATCTTCCCAAATTTCAAAATTCCATCTTCATACACAAAGTCACTCAATCTCCCATCATTCACAGCTTTAATCTTCTTTTGAAACACTTCATCACCAGTCTGAGAACTCTTTGTCATTTCTTCTAAATACAGTTTGGAAACCATTTGAAAAAGTATTCATGTTTCACCTTCCATGGTGATTCCCTTATCCATATTTACTAGATCCATATATATATGATCCTTTTCAACTCTCATCTTATTCAAAACTCCATGATCCATTCTATATAAAGCATCTTTTACCTTATTTGCCTTCCCATGTGGTAATTTATAGTGAAATCATAATATTTTAGTAGTTCAAGCCATCTCCTTTTACTCATGTTGAGTTATTTTTTTGAGAAAATATACTTCAAACTATTGTGATCAGTATATATCTCACATTTTCACCATAGAGATAGTGTCTCCCAATCTTCTAAGCAATGATTACACCTTCTAACTCAAGATCACGAGTAGGATAATTTTGCTCATGTAATTTTAGTTGTGGTGATTCATAGGCAATAACTCTATATGTGTGAGCTTGGTTAATGGGATAGCCAATCATGCAAAATTATGGAATAAATGCCGATAATACCCTATTAAACCAATAAAACTGCGTACCTTAGTTATACTCGTTTGTGCTGGCCATTCTTGGATTGCCTTGGTCTTAGAAGGATCAACAAATATTCCATCCTTGGAGACAATATGTCCAGGAAAAGAAATCTCCTAAATCCATAATTCACAATTTCTAAACATCCCATATAATTAATGTCTTCTTATAGTCTTTAGGATAATGCGCCAGTGATTTTTATGATCTTCATAGATTTTGGAGTGTACCAAGATATCATCAATAAATACCATTACAACTTCATCAAGATATTCCTTGAATATTATTTTCATTAGATCCATGAAAATATTGGGTTCATTAGTCAGCCCAAAAGGCATTACTTTAAACTCGTAATGCTCGTACCTGGTTCGAAATGATGTCTTCGGAATGTCTTCCTTCTTCATGCATAGCTGATGATATCCAGATCGAAGGTAATCAATTAAAAGTATTGATATCCCGGAATTTGGTTGATTAAATCATCAATCTGAGGTAGGGGATATGTGTTCTTTTTTGTTATAACATTGATCTTCATGTAGTCAATGCACAGCTGCATAGATCCATCTTTCTTCTTAACAAAAAGGAAAGGGGATACCCATTGAGAAACAGTAGGGAGAATAAATACCTTATTAATAAATTCCTATTATTTTTTCTATATTTACACTTATTCCAAACTTTCCATTCTATAAGGGGACTTAGAAATGGTCCTTGATCCAGGAATTAAATCAATGGAAACACAATTTCTTGTTCTCGAGGATGTCCATGAAAATCTTCTGGAAACACATCAACATATTATTTCACAATAGGGACATTCTCTATTTGAACATTCCATTCCTCACTTATAGATATTTCATTTTATTCCTCCCCAATAATTGAATTTAGTTGAGCTACTGGGGGTGGATCTAGATAAGAATCAGGAGGTGATGATTCTTCACTAAAGATAAGGTGTTCTTTATCATCGTCATCAAAAATTGTAACATCCTTTATCTTACAATAAATTTTCACATCATGGTCTGAAATCCAATCCATACATAGGATTATATCAAATTCAATCATGGGTATGACAATTAGATCAGCATATAAAGAATATTTATAAGACCTAATGGGGACTGATTCACAAAACATTGTGGAAATAATACTTACCTTAGGAGTTATGAATGATAACTCTCTTGTTAAATCAAATCGGAAATATTTAATTTTATTAGAAAACTGGGAAGATATGAAACAATGTGATGATCAAGAATCAGATAAAGCAAATTTGAAACGTGAGGAAACCATTAAATTACCTACCACAACGTCTTTAGTGGCTTCAACCTCAGCAGTAGTGATCGCATAAGCTTGGCCTTGATCCCTTGACCTTTCTTGAGGTAAGATTCCCTGATGCATAGGATATTCATTTTCATAATTTCCCATCTCCCTGCAATTTTCTCATTGAACATTGGCAGTGTCTTTCTTTACCTTACAATCACCAGCAAGATGGCCTTTCTTTCCCAATTTTTAGCATACTCCTTTTACTTTCAGACAGTCACCGGGGTGTTTCCTTCCACAATTATCACATGGTGTAAATTCAATTCTTCCCTTCTTCCCCTTATTTCCATTTCCAGAGTGTTCAATAGATCTCTTCTTCTATTTATTTTCTTTAAAGTCATAAGACTTAGAGAATTATTTTTCTGTTTTGATAGCACATGAGACAATATCATCGTATGATGAGAAGGATTGTGAGACTAATGATCGACAGAGAAATGGTTTTAACCCATCAAATAAACGGTCAATCTTACATCTTGGGTTATATATATATTTTTTGGTATAACTCACTAACCATGTAAAGTTATCTTCATACATTGCACTAATATCATCCTCCTTTTTCATCAGAATCAGATATTGCCTTTCCATATCTGCTTGATGGTCACAAGGAAAGTATTTTTCTAAGAAAATATATTTAAACTCCCTCCATTCCATATATGATACCTCATCATCTTCATTTGTGTTTTGAATCAATGACCACAATTGATCAGCATCTCCAGTGAGCTGGTAAACTACCATGAAAACATTTTCCATTTCACTACACCCCATGGCATGGAATATTTTCTCTAAGGAATTTATCCATTGCTCAAAAACTAATGTATTTGTACTCCCATTGAATTTTGGTGGTTGTAGACTCATGAAGCGGTCTAACATTGATCCTCCACACTACAGATCAGGGTTCTTTATTCAGGTAAGGTTATTATTCGTAACCTGAGTGAGTTGTCCCAATATAGTGATAAGCTGATGATCACTGGTTGTATCACCAGCTCAACTATAATTATATTGAGTATGAGGTAAATCCCTACATGGAGTGCTTGCATTGATATTAATTCCATTCCTTCAACTAGGATCCATTTCTAAATAATGGCATAAACTAGATTAGTTAATGATTCGAAATACATAATTCCCAACATATAAAACACTTAACATAAACTGAATAGTTTATGGATATTATCCACAATCATAAAAAAGTTTTCTTTGAGGAAGTATATACTCATAAACCATTTATAATGGTTTGTGATGAAAATGAGAATTATCCTAAGCATATCCCTCGGTTGTTTCGTAACCAAGAGTGCAACAAGGCCTGTTTTCATGTACCAGTTCTCGTTCGAGTCTAGCTCAAAGCAGTGTTTTCAGGTTTTACCCCTAGGTACATATATTCCAGAGCTACCTCTACCTGCTCATATCTAGACAGGGATGTATTGCTTGGAAAACTCAACAAATCTCTATAATAAGAAAATTCTAGGAAGTTCTTCTATACTAATCCTAAAATTCTATCTTAGGGTAATGTTCTCTAATCAGAGTTTATCTAAATATAGATTCCAAGGTTTGTACTAAACTTTCTTTGATACCAACTATTACTCCCCATTCCCGAAATCCCATATTTGGTGCATTATTACATAAAATTGGCATGATCACAAAAGATCAAGTCTCCAAAGACCGATTAGTTAAGTAGCCTTTTATGTACTAGATATATTCATAATGTTTACATTACCTCATAAAATGGAAAACTAATACAACATTGTTTACATAGAAAACACTGATATCCCATAGATTATCCTTATAGGTCTGTCATAATATTATTCTTCACATCTTGGGAAAATAAAACATAGAAAGGGGTGGGCTTAGATGTTCAGTAAGGATTAAAATATAGTGGAAGCATTCATAAATAAGCTTAAACATTTTAGGAAATGTATAAGACTAAAACAAAAGCCTTTTTAACATGAACATCAACATAATATGAAAAGATAAAATCAAATAATTACATTTACTTATTCACATGGATATTCTACTAGTCTAATAATCACATGAAATATTAATAGCCACTTTCATAATGATGGAATGCATAATGCCAATCTTTAATAACCACGTATTCAAGGCCTTGTGCCAAGACTACAATAATATTTTTTCAAGGACTTGTTCCAAGACACTATTTTGTCTCATGAGACCTAGTGATGCATCGAGGAGCTATAGCGGGCTCCACACGCCAATTTTAATGTCCAATTCATTCCTCATTTGAAAAATATTGAACATAACATAAATATTTGTATTAAAACTAGCATATGAAATGTAAATACATTATCCATTAACCATGAATGGTGTAAAATTAACACATCCACATCCAAAAATATCACAAAACCTTCAATACATATTTTTTGTTTTGTATCATAATAAATCAACATCAAATAAGCATAAAATCCCTCAAAAGATGTTAGCATAGATGAAATCAAAACCTTTTTTAGAGAAATATCTCTTTCTATTTTGAAATCATTTAAGAGTCACATAATTATAAAGAAAACTTTTATTTTGAAAATATAATTATAATATTGTAAGGGAAGCTTTGATGATGTTATAACAGCAAAAAATAGCTGCACCCCCAGTACAAGTTAAAGAAACATTATTACCTTAAATTTTTAGAAAATGTCAAAAAGTACCTTGTTTGGAAAATGACAGAAAGATTACTTTGTAAACATCCTATATAATTCAAACAAGGGTATAAATGACTTTAACCTATAGTCTATAAAATATTAAGAATTTTTTGAAATAAATTTTTAAGAAACATGGATGTGGATGATAAAGAGGTCCTAGTAGATAATTACATATAAACAACCTCGAATAATGAAGAGATTGTGAAATTAACCCTTACCTTGTACTTTTACTTGGTCAAGCGTAGTTTAACATCTTTTATAATGGTAAAATAATTTTTATTAAATTATACAAGAATCATATACATTATTTTATATCATATATTATCTTTTAATATTGATTTGTTATTAATTTCATAGTATTATCATCTTTTCTAGTGTTAACAAATTTGTTTTCCTTTATATGCTTTGTTACGAAAGTAATGGTTGATATAGATAGGATGTATATTATTCATATTCAGAATGACATTATGTCTCTAAAAATTATTTTTAATCATCTAATGAAAATTAGTCATGAATGGATACGATGGGGAATTAATCTCATCGCGTTCGTGGAGACGGTAATCCGTACGTACACACGCGTGAAAATATAATTATTTTGATATAAATATAATATATAATTGGATGGTATATAATATATAAAGAATCATTATCATTTTATATTTATTATTTACATCAATTACACATCATTATTATAACCATCCAAATAATAATGTATTGAATAACAATTATACCACGACGTGGAGACGGTAAGTTGTACGTACGCACGTATGGTGAAATGTCATTAAAAGGATGGATAGAATAATGAATATGGTTGTACCATATTTATAATAACATAATATTATATATAAGATACTGGAGTTATTATTTTATAATGGAAACAACAAAGAAATAGGAAGAGGAAGAAGAAAGGAACTTTAAAGAGGTGATGAAATATTTACCTCTTCTTCGGGTTCTTCCTTTTGATTTGATCAAAAGGGCTCCATTGGTTGGCTTTATGACTAAAAGAAGGTTTCGACGATGAAGGGAGGACATATTAGATGTTATTTGGGCAGAGTTTGTCCATGCCAAATGTCTATGAAGGTGTGAATTAGAGATAAGGGGAGTGCCCTTTTATAAGAGGGGTGAAGGGCACCTTGGGAAAAGCTAGAAATATTATTCTGTAATAAAATCATATTCGGTTTATAATGGCTCAAAAATGAATTATTTAAAATATAAGGTTGGTATGGGTTGAATACCACTCAAACTATAGGATTTATATAGGTTTGGGTCACTATATTAACCTCATCTTTTAGATTTCACTCTTAGTTAAATAGTTTGACATTTACCATGTCTCTTTGTATTTTAATATTATATGCTTAATAATAATACTATATACTTCCAAGAGAACCCAAAGAGGTCCATTAATGATACACATATCATTATATAAGTCTTTTGGCCGACCCTTAGATTTTTAGGAATATAATATCAATTAATAATATAATAATTGTTTTAAAAACTCTTTTATGTCAATTTTGACACTATTTGGTATTTTGTTTTTCCTAATTCATTATAGAATTATTACTTCCAAAACAATTCATATATCCAACCCTAATAGATCATATTATTCTATAAAATTAGTGAAATTTATAAAAAGTCCCAAATTACATTTATTTGGATATTTATAATAACAATTATTCTAATCATTCATTAATACTATAATTACCACATCATCATTGTGTCATAAATAAATTAAATTAATTTATCTCTAAAAAAAATAAATAAAATGCCATTATGTAGAAAATCATTTTATATTTATAATGAAAATTTATTGTCAAATTTATCTTATGTGTATCCCTATATTAAAAATGGTTTAGTTATTAAACTTTGAATTTAAAACTTTAAACTCATCTATGAATTAAATAATAATAAATGTTCTAATATAATCCTTGTGGACCTAAAGGATCATTTTTTTCACTAAGGTTGTTTTTGGTCGAATTCAACTTATACAATAGAATTAGGACATGTGTTAGGGTAATAATTATATCATTTTTACCCTTAATTACCCTATTTACTTTTAATAGTGGTAAATAAATGTAAAAAGTAACTATTCATCAAAAATTACATTCATCTTATTGAACCAAATTTTAATTACTGATATCTACTGTGTCTCTCAAATATCTGAAATTAAACTCACATAAGCTGTAAAATTTAGTTTTATGTAAATTTCCAAATGTTTCTAGGAGGTGGGTAAAAATGGTAAAAAGTTCAATAAACTTTTTATATATCTAAACTTATTATAAATTGACTTCATTGAATTATATTGATCTTATATAGTTATTTTTTATCTAATTTTTCATAAAATAAATTTAAACAAAATAAATAATTATTTGAATAAAATGTCTGTTTTAAATAATAAATCAGTGTTTTTCACTATTTATCAAAAATTGAAAGTATTCAGAAAAATACCAAAAATTCACCCTAAGATAATTTTGATATCCCAAATCCAAAAATGAAGTCCATTTTGAAAGATAAATTTTATAAAATTTTAAAAATTGGATATTACTATTCATAACGACTAGTTTGATTAGTTATGGTGTGTGAGAACTCGATGTTGTGTACAACACACGATATTGTATAATTTAAAGAGAAGTGTACCATGGAAGCTTGGGGTGTTACAATATCCATGGACATCATGACGGGACATCCACATGAATCTAGGGGCCATCACTCGATTTGGGTGATCACCGACCAACTCACCAAGTCGGCCCACATCCTACCAATCAGAGAGTCGGGTTCACTAGAGAGCTTTGTATGCCTCTATGTGCAGAAGATTGTGCAGCTATATGGAGTACTTTCAACGATTGTCTCTGATCGTGACACACATTTTACTTCCCAAATATGGAAGGGGTTTCAGGAGGCTTTTCCGGACTAAGCTTCATTTGAGAACCGCCTTCCATCCTCAAACGGATGGCCACACTGATCGGACCATTCGGACCCTCGAGGATGTGTTGTGCTTCTGTCCTTGATATCGGTCGTATCTAGGAGGATCACATACCCTTGATGGAGTTTGCATATAACAACTGATATCACTCCAATATAGGGATGGAATATTTGAGGCATTTTATGGGCAACCTTGTAGATCACCCTTATGTTGGACTGACCTAGGGGAGTCAGCACTAGTGGGACCAGAGATGGTACGTGATACCATAGAGAAGGTGCAGATCATCTAGGAGCAGATGAAGACTGCACCAAGCAGGTAGAAGTTATAATCCGACATGAGACGAAGACCTCTAGAGTTCAAGGAATGTGACCATGTCTTTCTACGGGTATCACCTCGACATGGTTTGAAGAGATTTGGCTATGGCGACAAGTTATCTCTGAGATTCATCGAACCTTTTCAGGTCCTCAGCAGAGTTGGTGAGGTGGCATACCACTTGTCTCTTCCACCTCAGTTGCACCGGTTTCATTACATCTTCCACTTATCCCTGCTAAGGAGATACATGAACGGCCTTTATCATATCATCGACCAAGGAAATATGGACGTCGACGATGGGGTGACTTTTACGGAGGTTCCAATAGATATTGAGGATCCACAAGATCGGGTCCTTCGTGGACAATCGATTCCTATGTTGCGCATTTTTCGGTAGCATGAAAACCTCTAGGAGAGAACATGGGAGTGGGAGGCTCAAATTTGTTAGTAGTAACCCCACATGTTCCCTTAGTTTGAATTGTGGATTACGATGATGTAAATCCCTAAGGTGGGGAGAATATAAAGACCCGAATTTTCCATGTTGTTTTTGTATATATACATGGGCATTTTATGAGTCCGTGAAAATTGACGGCACATGATTCTGAGGCCAAGAGTGCCGAGAATGAATTTCTAAACTTTATTTAGGGTACGTTCAGTAAACATACAAGAGGGTTTTTATAACTTTTGAATTGTTTCTCGAAATTGATATCTGAGGGCATCATTGAACTCGCAGCACCAATTTTCACTTAAGGAGACTATCACCTCGATGACAGATAGTCGAGGGTGAATGTTAGTTTTTGGGTTTCTTGTGAAAATAATTAAATAAAATAAACACATGATTTATTTTATTTTTTTGTAACCACCCACCCTATGGTTGTTCAGAGGTGGGGTACCCCAGAACTAAACCTCGGTGTTGAAGTTTGAAGTGGGGACCCCTAGACCTTAACCTCCCATGAAATGTTATGGTGGTGGGGACCTCCTGGGATTAAACTCCCTTCAAACCCCCATTTTTATTGCGGGAAACCCTCAAATCTCTAATAAATGTTGGGGGAGCCTCTTCAACACCTCCAAAAATTAATTGTGCCAATGCACATACCTTTAATTTTTCTAACATAGTTAATTGGATTTCCCCCTTTTTAAATTAAGTAAAAGTGTTTATAGAATATAGGATGGTTCCAAATAAATGAATCTTCAAAAATTCCACTATCATTACCTTCCTCTCTCCCTCTCTTATATATAGGGATCCTGGGAGGATGTTTTGGGACAGCTTCACCAAGTGATAAAGTGATGGTTATGTGACGTGATGCCCAACCTTTGGGAGGAAGCTTCTCTAATGAAGAACGCTTCCTCCACAAAGAACGCCGGTGAGGAACGTCTTTGACTTCTTCCTCGGAAGCACCTTGTGGATAAAACCGACATGGGACATCTTCGACGACCGACCTTACCTCCTAATCTTCATCAATGAACAATACATGGTAAGGGTATAATGCTGTTTGATTATCACTTCACAAGTACATCCTTTCTTTTCTTTTGCGGGTTGGGAAGAATCTTTTCAGGAGGGTTTAATTTTCTTTTTTCTTGTGAACCTATTTCTATCGCTCTAATGTAGAGAGTGTGGGACAAAGTATCATGGAAATTACTCTCCGTAACCCTTGTGTTTTTTGGCGGTATTTTTTAAAACGGGGGAAGGTGACAAAGGAGACGAAGTCAACGGCACCGCCACCCACGGCCTTCACGACCCACGCTTCCCCTGCAGTGCTCTGTTCCAGCCGAATCGGCCATGCGCCCCAGATCGGCACCCCAGCCGAGCCACCCCATGGCGTACTAGCATCCCGGATGAACCCGTCGCGCCGTCGTGGGCCCTTCGGGCCGCCCCAGCTCACGTCGCCCGCCAGCCTACCGAGCCGCCCGCCGGCCCTACAAACCACCGGCCTGCACCTCTCCCGGCGCCTCGACCGAACCGTCCCATGCCCCTCGTTGCACCCCGGCCTAACTGGCCCTGTTCCTCAGGCTGATCCCCCCTCGCGGCGCCCTTCAGGCCAAACCTCCCTCACGCCGACCCGCGGCAGGTCCGCTCCCTCATGGCCCTCCGCGACAACTCACGTCCGGCTGGGCAGGGCCCAACGGGTTGGCCAAAACCCAACGGGAAGGCCCGCCCAACTGGCTAGGCCACCCCCAACGGGTCAGGCTGAGGAGACCCAAACCCGGTCGGCCCAGGATGGGTCGGTTCATGTCGCTATAACCAGGTTAGACTGCACCCGGGCCGACTACGACCCATTTACACTCCTTCGGCTTTATCTTTGGCATCGGATGTCCGTTTGATGAACCATCAGTGGTGCGGGAAATCATGGAGCGTGATGGTCCTTTTTAGTAGACCCCACTGGAGTTTGGGGTATAGTTGAGATACAGTTAGGTTGGATCGTGCACGAATCCAACCGGGCCCCCACAACTAAATGGCTAATAACTCACAGACCGGGCGTCCGATTGACGCACTGTCTGTTGTGTAAAGACCTCTATAATGTGGCGGACCATTGAGATAATTCTTCATGGGACTTTTCAATAGTTGGAGTATTGAGTAGTAGCTCATGTAGAGGATCCTCCCAGAGACTAGCGAGCATAGTGCGGAGACCTAGTGGCTGGCAGAGATCTAACGACTGCTGACCATTTTGACTCGAAGTGACTTCACTAGCCCAGTGGGGAACTCCCTGGTGTCGCGGAAGACCCACAGTTGGAAGCACTCTTGGTGTTGAAACAGACCCACGGTACTCTATAGGGGAGGTAACTCAGCAGGTTGTGAGGTGGAGCGCACTTGGTGACGCAGAAGACCTACGGTGGGGATCGCCTTGGTGACGCAACAGACCCGCTGTACTCGATAGTAGTAGTACCGTAGCAGCACAAGGTTAGTGGGATGCGCGCTTGGTGTCACGGAAATCCCACCGTACATGATAAAGAAAACTTTCTCTATAATCTGAGGTTTTGAAAATGTAACTATGGATGTTACTTGATACTACCCCTATAATAAAATCCTGGTTGAGGTGAGTCAGTTTTTCATTGTTTTCCTCATTATTGAGAGGGATCAGTTGATAACATAGGTATATGCTTGGGCATATACCTAAGTAGTGTTTTATGTTTATTTCATTCTTTTTGGATTATCCATGTTGGATTTGGTTGGACCTTGACAGTCTCAGGGTCACTATTGAGTATCGTTATACTCACACCTGCTCGAGCTATGCTCGCACCTTGTTGTGTTGGATGTCGACGACGGACATCGCTATTTGAGGACGTGACTACCAGGACTGGATGGTACCAGGAGGAGGACCATATGGTGTGATGTTACATGGAGGAGACGGACATATGTGGAGTTCTGTGGAGATGATTTGTACCTACCCTTAAGGTAGGAATATAGAGGACCACCCAGTAGCTTCCTATTTCTCTTCCTTCAGTTCTTTTTTATTTAAGTTGTACTTGTACCTTTACTGTTGGCCTTGTATTACGGACCCTTTTCTTTCAGCACCCTCTTTTGGTTATACATTTTCTTTGTGTTCATATCTTGGTTGTGTGTTTTTATAGGTTACAAAGGCAATTCTTTCCCAATTTTAGGGAATTATGCCTTGGGTGCTGGTGGCCAGCCCTTCGCCTATGGATGGCGGGCTTGGGGTATTAACGTCATGGGCCCCGAGGGACGGGCCACGACACCTTTTATTTAAACTAAACTGGTTTATAAGAAGTATAATAGATATATCCTAGGGTATTAGTAGTGAAAAGGATGCCTAGGGTATTAACTCAATTGTCTCCTAGTGCATGATAAGGAGACCCAAATATGCACCATGTTTGAAACTCCAATGAGATATATATTTTCTATTAACATTTTTGTAAAACATATTATGAACGATGTATAATATAAAGGAATAATGTCATGGAAAATGAGAGAACTGAACATATATATACCTCGACTAATCTTATTTTGATTTTGGTTGAACTAAAAGATAATATGATAGTTTCGATGCGTGAAACATTTCAATGTATAATTTTTAATATTTCCATTATGATGTAAATATTTACACCAATGATTAAATTTTATGGTTTTATAAGTGGATGGAGATAAGGTAAAAAAGATAACAATTAATGTGATGTAAAATTAGAAATGAGAAACCATGTGGAATAGATATAGGAATTGATATTTTTCATGTACAATAACATAACTATTTATTGTTATGAATAATATATTGAGTATTGTAAATTGTTAAATATCTACAAAAAATACAAGTTTGTATTTTCATAGATGATATGATTTCATTGATGATAAAAAATAATATTCATCTTACTACATTTTAATAATGTTGGAATAGCCATCCAAGATAATTTCATAGAGGTACTAGAATGAATTTCATGAATATAATTATTATCCATTTATCTAAATCTTTTCAATTTATAATGAATATGTTGATTAATGAAATCTATATGAATAACTTCCAATGAATATATTTTTTTGAATTTGGATGATTTGAAAAATAATTCCCAATCCTAATAGATATAAATCATTACAGACAACAACATCCTCTTAATTAAAGGAATCTTATGAAATCCAAATTTATTTGTATTATAGATAGTAGTTAATGAATTATAAGGTTCAAATTTACAAAAACTCGATACTATATATTTATTGATATATAATTAGAATAGTGTATTACCCTAAAAATAGTACTACATTGTTTTCTTAGAGAAAGAACTCGGCCCTTTAATGATTTTATAATATCTTCTATTATAATTGTATCTGATTTTTACTTTTTTGGAATATTCTTCATGAACAAAATATTATCACTAGTTTAGTTTGATTCAATGTGATTTTGGAATTGTATTGGAGTTAAACTTATTGAATCTATAGTAATAAATAATATATGGAAATAGAAATTCATATTTCAAACCAAATTATTATCATCTATAAGAACAATAATGACTATAAGAACTCTATTAAAAACCATACCAATATTGTAGTTTTGATATATAATCATGGTGGTTTTTTTAGCTTAAATTGAAATATAAATATTCAATATTATGATTGACCAATTCATAAGGTGAAAAATGAATATCCTCAATTTTTGATAACCATCATGATATTATATCATGAGTTATCTCTATTTCATATATAACCTCAATTAGATTCAATATCCAGTTATAATTAATATTTTAAGGGTGAAATTTTTTTAAATGGAAGAATTTAATAACCGTGGATTTCAAAATATATACTCATTAATAAATAAATATTTTTGATAGAATACGCGACATGTAATATCGAATTAAAAACAAAAACATGATATGTGTATGGTAAATATAATCATTAAATTAAACTATTGAAGGCTATTTTTTTAATTATCAAGAATAACTAAGAGTAACAAAAATTTGAAGGATATTTATATTGATAATAAATTCTACCTAAATTTCAAGGGAAATTAAATTATTATTGCTAAACAAAATACATAAATCATTTTTTGTATAAACATATATTTTTCAAAAACTTTTGTTTTATTTCGATATACATAAATTTTTATTAAATAATAAAAAAATATATAGATAGTTTTATTAATACATTACAAATATATTAATTAGTAAATGATATGAAATTAGAATAAAAAAATGTTAACATTATAAAAAAGATATTTTAAGAATATGATTAGTTATCCACTATATTTTGGGGCTCTATTTCAAAATTGAATTAAACAAATTATAAATTTATTCTGAAAAAATTAAAATATTATTTTGATTATTAATCATAATATAGTTTGAAAACTGAATTGTTTATTTTTTTTAAAAAAAAATTTATTTTTAGCTGAACAGTGAAAATTTTCATTTCTTAAAATGAAATTATTTTATGTTATTACATGTATATAAGTATGTATTAGAAATTTATGAAAATTTATTTTTTATAAAATATATATTTTATTAGTGAATTTTTATATTTATATTTTTTTACATTAATATATAAAACTACATTTTACATTTTAGAATTTAAGTTATATGTTTTAAGACAAAATGTTTTTAATATATTATACATTATTCATTTGAATAAATATTTTTATAAAAATAAAAATTTGAATAAAATGAAATTTAATTTCTAATTTGGAATAATTAGGGTCATATTATATGATATTGATAATTTTATTTATGATGATGAAGGATAAATTACTTTGTTAAAAATATGTTATATTGGTGAAATAAATAGTAAAAATGTATAACCATGAATGTAAAGGAAATACCGTTTTAAAGAATATATATAATTGATTGATTGAGATTTTGAATCTACTTATATGTTATCCAATACAATAATTATTTTCTTTTCAAATCACATTTTTTGATAAGGACTTCCAATTATTTAAGTGTTTTGGGTATTTACAAAAATGTCACTATATTTCACATATTAATAGGGAACTTCTATCCTCGTATCCAAGAACATTAAAAACCATTACTCTTGGATCAATATAAACCCTAAAATATATCCCGTATTCCTGTAAATATTAAATATTCTAGGTATTTTAAAAATTAAACCCCTTAAATGTTTAATCCCCTTCACAAAAGAGATAATCCTAGAAGTGATGTAAATGTTCCAAACCCCACCTTTCATTTTTCATATAGTTATTTATGTTCATTTCATAATCATAAAATTAAATTCTAAAATATTCAAATTATAAAATCAGTACCATATTTATAATGTTATAGTATTAAAATAATGTTATAAGAATTAAACACCCTTCTATTTTTTATTATGAAGAATGAAAACACAAATCAGGATTTTTACGGACTAAATCATCCATGAAGAATCAAGATTCATTTTACATAACCACGTTATAAAGAAATTCATAACAGGTAATTTAATATATAATTATCAAATTCATTATATATTGGAAATTCTAAAATTACAATATTTTTTACTCCTTTTCTTAATTCTATGTAAAATGGAAAAAACAATTATGCGTACTTGTAGAATACCACCTTCATGGGTCGATTGATATATATGTTTCATTTTAGGCCCTAGTATGTGGATGGTTGTGATAATGGTTTCAAGAGACAAATAAAATTTTGATGATATCATTTCAGTTTTGATATAAAAAAATACTATAACATATTAATGATATTATCAATAATGTATTATCATAAATTCATCTATTTGAAACAATCATAGTAAGATGAAAATGATTAATATGAATTATGAAATATTTTTTATCAATTTTTTATTATTTTAAATCCATAAAAAATAAAATATTTCAAACTATTACCCACAAAATGATATCATTATTCTAAATTTTAGTGTTATTAAAACTCAATCTCTTTATAAATATCAATTATCATTGTATTTTTATTATGGGTTCTGTTTTACCACCAACTTGAAAAATGATATAAAATTATTTCATGGATTCTTATGAAACATAATAATTTGTATAATTTTATTTAAATATTCTATTATCATTTTTAAGGTATTGTAAAGGTTACATCTATAGATTCCTCATTAATTAATAAAACACCCATATTTGGATAAAAATCACTAAAAATTGTTCGTTGTCGATTTCATTTTTCAAGATAATCACAAACATACTAATTAACTAAAATTTAAACATAATAAATAATTATTAGTAAACCATTGTAGTATCTTTAATGGACATTTAATTTTGTACATAGGATAGAAAAAAGAATAATTGACATTTCTTCAACGAATCTAATAAAAATGGTCAAAACTCTATATATATATATGTGGTGTCTTAAAATTGGTAATAACATATTTATATACATGGAGATAATTTTTGTAGGTTTAAAATTAAAAAATATTTTTGTAATAATACGGTCTTCAAATTAGATATTATGATATTTTTATTTTTTATATAGAGTCGTAGAGTGCATCCAATTATGTTGTGAAACAATGTATTGGTCTCTTTGCCTCAAATTTTAATCCCTTGGGACATGTTTTTGATATGACAATAGTTTACATTTAAGGGATATGAATAAAAAATTCATTTTATATCATTGTCATTTTATATTTCTGTATTTTCATTGTTGTATTTTAATTCAATCCTCTGATGTTGTTTTGGTTTAGATGTTTCTAATATTGTAAGGGATTTTTGTGACTCAAATATCATACATCGGTATTAATCACTCTTCATTTACTATTATAAATCATTATTGAAATACTAAAATCTATAATTTTTTGATGTTATATTTCCACCTTATTTTATTTGAATATAATATTTCACATCATATTATTTTTTATTTAATGTTTTAATTGTTTCAAGAAAATTCATTCATCTTATGAATAATTACAAATTATTTAATGAAATTTTCCATTTTTACTATAATCCAATTTTATCCATTACCTATGTGGAAATTAAAATTATTTATACCATAAATCGTTTTTTCTCATCATTATTCATTTTAAAAAAATGATTCCATTATCCATTTGGTGATTTGAGTTTTAAAATGATAATTTCCAAATGATATAAAAAATTCTATCTAATCTAGATTAAATTGTTTATCATCCAACATACATTTCCATATTTTAATAATAATTACTTTATAGGATTTATTAATTGGATCACATTATTACAATAAATTTGATATTTTCATCTTTCTCTTGAAAAAATGATTATTCAACATTCATATATTAAATAGATTTGTGATTTTTTTTTAGAATTTTCACTAATATTTATCTATCATGATTTATAATTCATGAAGTGAATTTTTTATCACTCTAGATATGTTATTATTATATGTTTCCTTCTAAAAAATATGACTTTATATTATATAATTTTTTTTATTACATGTAATGTGATGTTTTTAATGGTTTATGAACCCAATTATTTTTCCAAGGAATCCATATTATATATTTATGATTTATTTCAAAATTGAACAGATATGTATATATGAAAAATATTTGGTTTTGATATCACCCTAAAATTCATTGGACATGGTTTTACATCATATTCAATGATTTAATGGTTCATGAATAAAATGTGTAATATTTTTTAAAATTTTGTTATATTTATATTATTTTATAATCATTGAAAACATATTTATTTTTTAGATTAACTTTGGGATGATTTTTCCATAACATTATTTTTTGAGTAATATGTTATATGATTTCACTGCAATTTATTGGGTGAACATGATTGGTAAACAATTGTTTGCATAATTTTCCAATTCATATTGTTTATTATATTTTATATGTTTTTCATAATGTTATGCCAAATTTTCATGATTCATTGCATTTCCTTTCAATGATATGTTTTCATTATTAAGCATTATTTTTAATATATTTTTCACATTGTTCCTATTAAAATATTATATGATCATTGAGGACTATTTTGATCCATGTAATAACTTTTATTATTTATTAGTTTTATTTCCACCATCATTATTTCTCTAATGTATTTTATTATTAAATTATATCGTCTCTTAATTAATTATTATCATATTTATATCTTCATATTATTTTTCCTCTTGTTATGACATGTTTTTCCATTCTCAGAATATTATATCACAAGTTTCATATGTTTACTATCCCCAAGCTATGGAGATCATTACATCATGTGATATATATTTAGTAAAGTCTATAGGACAATAATTTGGTAAACAATTTCATAAGAATTTTATGAAAACATATTTTTTAACTAATTTTTATGCCTTTAAAACATTTGGTCTATGGGTTGTTTTACTATTTTAGTGGTATTCTATTGAAATAAAATGATTAATGTGTTATTTATTTCATGAATTTAATAGGTCACTATACTTATATATAACAGCTTTATCTTATTCATATACAAGGAATTGAGAAACATACCCTCTAATATCAATTTTCATATTATCCCATTTGAAATAATGTTGTAGTTGCCTAAACATATTCATACCTCTAGTATTAATAGTGAATATTTAACTATATGATTAATCAACTGTATCCTTATTCATTTTTGGTGTGTTTTGGACACATAGTTGATTCCCTAAAAATATCATTCCCTAAAATTCATTGTTGGACTCTGAAATATTTCTCAACTTCTTTAGCAGTTCCACATCATTATTTTATGCCACTTTCTTTCTCCCATTAACTGATTGTTGAACATTAATATAAAAATGATAGGATATATTCCCTTTCCATGAGAGTTTGAGGTCCATAATTATTTTATATACAACTAAATTATCTATTTAAATCCATATTATAGCCAAACTAGTAGGCTCCGCCTCAATTACAGCATCATTCACCCTTTTTTCCACCACATTGTGGTAATGTATTGATCTATTACAATTAATAATCATCTCTAACAATATAATCCAATGCATATTCAACCCTTCTATTTTTAATATATAATTAATTATTTCCTTATCATAAAATATGTTACACCATTCAATATAATGATAATTCTTGAAATTTTCAATTTGGAATGCAATTCTACAAACTCAAAAAAAAATATGTTGACTAATTTTAATCAAAAGAATATTTTATTGAGAGTCATATTATTTCACCATATCATTATTACTATGAAAACAAATTATTCCATTAATCATTGAACCACTATAGATCGCAAAAACTTCAATATTACATGGTAGTGTATTCTTTGGTGTTAAACCCAACATTACTTTTAACTCGTTGAAATTGTCAACACATTCATCTACCTATAGTAAAATGGATCAATTATTAGAAAAAAAATTAGATTACATATCCATTATAAATACAAAAAAATGTTGTGAAAATACCATTCTAAAAAAATGAAGCATATGTATCTTAGTAATCATGGTTGGACATTCAAATTTAAAAATAACTTCAATCATTGAAGGATATACTCATATACCCTCTCAAGAGATGTTATGACCCTAAACGAAACATTTTATATGAATATCATATATATCCTTCCAAAAAATGATCGATAAAATGTCTAGAGAAAATTTTAATTATGTTCATGATAATAGATGTGTAATTAGTATGTAACAATGAAATAAAATAATTTAATAACTCATATGCCTAATAGGAAAGCATATCATAGCAATGAGATTCATTTTTACCCTAAATTAGATATATTTAGAATAAATTTATTTCATTGAAATGTATTGGAATCCACATATTTTTTCAAAAAATCCATTGATACGTGGTCCAATATACCTATTTTTGATAGTGATTATTCTATGTTATCAAAAATCAATTATAGACATGTTAACACATATATCTTATTAATAAAAGAACTGGTCTCCCCACGGTGATTAAATAGGGTGTCTGAATCCCCTATAACGATTCACTTGGATTAAGTTCATTAAATATTCCAACTCAATTAGGGGAAATTCAATAGGGATTCATTGAAATGTTTATACCACCATGAATGAGTTCTATTGAAAAAACAACATCATGATTTTAAGGATTACTATGAAATACATCATGAAATACCCCAAACTAATCCCAATAAATAGGCATACATTTTATTTTGAATTTCTAGCCAACCATTTCAGATAATTATCCCCTGTGAATAGTAACAATAATGTATATAAAAGATGTAAGATCCAATTTATGTTCATATTCATACTTTCTTATAAATAAATTCATAGATTGATTCAGAACAGAAAAAAATTACATACATTCCTTGATTATTTATATGTGATCTATATAAGGTTATCCAATCATTTCAAAAAATAACATCGACTTAAACTAGAGGGGTAATCTAAATATTTTCAGGATGCTCATTCATAACCACTTTTATCAAATATGTGATATAGACTATAGGTTCCATCATCATTAAATTTGGAGTTTTTTTCTAATAACTCAATGTCTAATAATTTATTATATGAATAAAAATATCATACAACATTTGATGATTAATATAATTCATATGAATAAAATTAAATAATAAAGTTCGATATTTTACAGTTAATAATGCAACGTTAACTTCAATAATCTACATTCATTCTCTTACTAAAACTGAAATAAGAAGAATGATCATCAATAATAAAAAACTAAAATAGGAAACAATATGGTTATAAAAATAATTCTCACAATGTCCTAAATTATGTAAAATTATTTCAACCCATAATTTTTTTATTTTAATCCCATATAACTATGGATTCCCCTCTCTTTTCATAGATTCTACCACAAAATCATCATAATAGTTGATAAAGATAATTTTAATTAACCAAATCCAATCCCTAGATAGTGTCTCACTTGATGTTATGTCTTAGGCTCACAGATAATTCACTAATGAAAAATTATTGAATACCATATCATACACATTTATATTTGTTTCCCCTATGTGGATTTCTGCCACAACCACATCCATTTTGTTGTATATATACATGGATTTATATTCTAGGAAGACTAAACATTATCTTGTTTAATAAATATTTAGGGATTTATCGTACCTAAAATTATCAATAAGTTTATCAATAATATTTTGAAATCTTAATATCCATAAATGAATTCACATTTCAAGGATTCAACTATAGTTACTCGATGATAAAATTAATAAATGTTACCTCATTTTATAGGAATATTCAATACATAAATAAAGTATACATTCCCTATCACCATAATGGATTAGTGTCTTTGGAAACATTACATGTAGAAATTTTATTTCATAATGGTTATTCATAATCTGCAAGAATATTAATTTATCATAATACTTTCGATAGATATACAATACTTAAAACGTTTCTTCAAAACCTTTGGAAAAGGGACACATAAGAAATGTTGATCCATGATTCTTAATAATGGTAAACATATCATTTATCAATCAATTTTCGTATGTAATAATATTGGAATGAAAATATCATTTTAACATAAAAAATTCATGCCAAATAAGTACATATCATTAATCATGGGTCATGAAATATTCATTAATCAAAAAAATGGAAAAAAACAAAAGTATGTGCCATTAAAAATAATAAATCATGATTAAATAGAGAATATCATAAGACTATAAAGTGTGAACATACATATTATTATAAAAAAATTCTTATACAAATAGTAATATATTCAATCATTATGTTATGGACATGAAATTATGTTATTTTGTAAACATATAGAAAAAACAAAAAAACATATAATTTTTTCAACATCAATCAAGTTCACACATATCATAGATATCTCATGTTTTATCCATCAATATCTTATTAATTAAAGGTATATAGTTAATTAACCAATCAAATAACCATAAAAATCAATTTTAATGATGATCATGAAAAAATCATTATTTTATCTTACTATAAAACATGTAAACAAAACAACATTCATAATAATTTCTTGGTAATATAATTACACTATAGGAAAGCAACGACATTAATATAATTATACATTAAATAATATCTTCATTAACCATCCAAAGAGAATAAGAAGATGGTATCAATGGATTATATCACTTGTGAAGAAAAATTGACATCAATATGTTGTTCTAGTTGAACAATTCCTTCAAAATAACATTGGAATATATATTAAGGAATATAACCTTTTATTTTTCAATTCTATTAAATAAAATCTAAAATTTTCAAGAAACTTATAATTTTTTTTGAGAATACCCCTGTAATCATATTGTCTATGATTCAGAAAATATGCAGTATTGACTGTGGGAAAAAAATTCAAAATATGTTAAAAATGATTCTTTTTACAAATTTAGTAAAAATTAATTCATTCAAAAAACAATAAGAAGATTCCTTTTAAATGTATTTATATAAATTCAAATATGGGTAAAAATTATAATAATAATTTTTTTAACATATAAAACATTCTTGATATAATTATAATCAAAATATTCACATTAAAGAATAATATTACTGACAAATTAGAAATAATGTTGGTCTATCAAAAAATTATTTTCGAAGTTATTTTTAATACCAAAGAGAGAGAACAGAAACTATTACAAGAAAATTTAATGGACTAAAAATGTGATTCTAGTATGTGGTGTTTAACATATAACATCTATATAATTCAATTCAATATAAATTTAACAGTGAAAATAGTGGAAGGAAATAGAATTATTACATAAACCATTGCCTAAAGTATTTTCATAAATCCTATTTTTTTAAGCCTCCAATACATTGAATATATATTTTTGATACATATATTCCAATATCAAATTTTTATATATCATACCATAAATGATTTACTTATTATAAGGACCTACACCTAAAAATTACATATTATTGCTTTCTATATATAATAACCTTTCTTATAATCATGGGGATCTATTTTAATGTTTTAGAAAAATTGGAAAAACTCTTACATGGTAAACTCATAAATTAATTCTGAAAAATTATACTTAGTTTCAAAATTTCCCAATAAAAGACTTTAAATTAAAACAAGAGTTTTTTCATTTCACATCTTTACAACATAAATCATGATATCTTATTTTCACTTTTCCATCCTTAAACCATATGATAAAAATTATGAAACATGGGGGAGAAAAAAAATCATAGTAACGAACATAAAATTAAATAAAAACATTAGTCTAGTGAAAAACATGAAAACCAATGTAATTTATCTATATATATTCAATGTTCATTGAGTGTAATAAAACATTTCCACATGGAAATCACAGACACATCTGATCATAGAAATAATTTGAAAACCCATATAAAAATCAATTAAATCATATATGTAACTTTGGAAATCAATTTGTTATCATACATACACATATGGTAAATATTGATGATAAAATTGGAGTAACCCGTATGGTTACAAAAGTAATAACCCTCATGGTTATATATGAAATAATCATCCCAATTATAGGTGGAGTAACCCACATAGTTACACATAGAGTAATCATCACATTCAACTTACAACATGACCAATGAATTTGAGAGTTGTGATGGGGACCACCATTTATATGAGCTCTATCAGGATCACCCATGATCTAAAATGGGTCACATCCCATTGTATAACCTATATTAGTGTCACATTTTTCTCATATATAATTCTATATTTCCATTAATAAAACTATTTAAAAAAACTATCCATAACACTTTATTACACATATGAAGAACACATTTGGAAAAAGAAAATAAAATTATACCCAAAAAAAATTGGAAATTAATCTATAAGTTGACTGATGTATTATCATTGATGAAATTGTCAACAAAAAATTATTTTGGAAAGTAACATTTCTATTTTGAAATCACTAATATGGAAAAAAAATGCTGGTACAAAAAAATGTATTTGATAGATACAATATTAAACTTTTAGTAATGGATAAAATTATTAGTTAATCATGATTGGTGGAAATTTCATTCTTGGTGTATATTTAAAAAAATTACATTACTATTGAGATTTGTAAATACTATTTAAAATAGAACATTAAATGGAAATTTTCTAATGATGTTTGCTTATAATGAATTTGATTCGTCTAACACAATTTTTATAATCTTGAAAAATAAATATATATTAATTATATAATTTATTTTTATTTTTTAAAAATTATATTACATATTTTATATCACTTAATTTTATGTAATATACAATTAGTTAATAATTTAAGTTAACAATATTCATTTTGACAAAATTCAATACATATATCAATAATGACTTAAGTTTGTAGACAATGGTTAATGATGTTATTATTACACCATCACTATAATAATAATCACAAAAAAGTATCATATTTATGAATCAATCATAATTTTAAATCCATATATTAATTAATTTTATAAAAAATGAACTATGTTACAATCATTGAGATGGTAGGGCGTTTGTATGCCTTAGTAACATTAATATTTTTTCAAAGGACATTATAGAAATAAATTAAGTAACATTTTATATTTTTAGAATGATAATAATATAATATTTATGAATTAAATAATTTTAAAATAAACACACACATATATATATAATCAATGGGTTGCAGTGATGACAAATAGAGTCACATCGCTTCATGGAGGAGATATTCCACAAGTTCACACGAACGTCGTAATAATTTTACAGTGAATTTGAAGGTATAAAGTTGAATAATATATTATCCATTTATAATTTCAATTATTTCTTTAATATCATATATAAACATTAATTACATCATTATAAACCTGTACTGAGAGATGACTATGGAATACAAATTACATTGGTTCATGAGGTGGTATACCACCATACACACTAATGATGAATTAATTTCCACATTGTTTGAAGTTGATATGGATATAGGTCATGAAACTAACTTAATAAAATATAAATATATGTATAATAATAGATTTATAATTTTTTAATTATTTCATTAGTTTTTATTGATGTGTATGAATAACAACAACTAAAATACTAGATTAAAAACGGTTCCTCTTTTTCAAATGAAATCATTTTCATAACACATTTAGTCACATATGGCTGGGTTCTACCTAAACCAATATATATATAATGAGGATAGGTATTATAGAAACATATATTCATAGTTATTCTATAATAAATAATTTTTTTATGTTTGATGTATTATGAAGAATATGTTCCATTTTATAATATGGGGGATAGAGACTCTTGGAATTTGTCAAAATATTAAAATATTAATATACTATTCTGGGGAATAATGATGAAAATGAAATATAAATTATAATGGTATATAATTTTTAGACCATAAATTATATATTATTTTCATAGTTATTAATTTTTTTATTTTTGAAAAATTTAATGGAATACTATTCCAATACAAATTCATAATTTTATGTTTTCACCATGTTACTTACATTGACATAAAAATAATCCAACTAACAAGTAAAATTCAAAATAATTATATTTTATTATATAATAAATAGTTATTTTTAGTATTATAATTCAGGGATCACCTTCACAATCTCAAATTATATTTATTTTGATTTTTTTAATATCATTTATTTTATTTTTTCCATAATAGAATAATTTATACATTAGGATTGTGAAAGAATTTTAGTAAATTGTTTAGTTAATAATATAGAAAAAAAATTACCATATATATTATAATTATATTATATTAAAAAATATTTTTATTGTATCATTTCCTATTGATAACTCCTAAAAAATTTACACACTTATTGAAAACAATAGTCACACATGTATGACATTTCGTTATATAAATATTTCTAAATGTAATAATCTCATCAAAGTGTCCAAAAAGGAAATAAATTCGACCATTAGATGATTATGGTTGTTAAATAAAAACAAATATGATTTAGGAATGTTTTTTGGTCATTTAATTGTTATTATGATTTTATTTTATATTTAAATTACCATATTTTCACATATTAATATTAATCAAATTTACTAAGGATACTATTAATATTTTACAATAGTAAAATATACATATTTAGTGAAATTGGTAACCTTTTTTACAAATATTTCATACATTTTCTAAAAATTCAAAATACATAATTTTCAAAAAATAATTAAAACATTAACTAGGAAAACATAAAGAAAATGGATTTTTAAAAAACAATGCCCCTTTTAAATGAAAAATATATACTAAATGAAAGTATAAAATAAAATTCAAAAACAATAACTATTATATTTTTATAAAATCTAACAAATTTCAATTTAAAACTATTCCAAAACAAAATTTTACAATTTAAAAAAATATAATAAAATACAGATTCTAATAATAATCTATATTCTTCATTATTCCTTGATATTTTCATAAAATTTTGAAGAATTCATTCTATGTTATTTTTTACATTATTAATTAAAAATTAATACATTTTTTCAAATAAGGTTTCTATAATTTATAGAAATTAATCACAACAGTAACCTAAAAAATACATAAAAAGAATTTTTGTTGGTATAATGTTTTTGGGGAATAAATTGACTTCACTAAAAATATATTACTTATTTAAATAGAATTATTAAGTAAATTTTACATGAGTATGTACATTATATGATTTTTAATGTGGAAAATACTATTCATTCACTCCAATTTAATGGATAATCTATAATGGTCACATTTAAATAATAATACATCCTTGTTAATTTAATCTCAATGGTCCCAATGTTTCATGAAATAAAATATAGATTTTACATTTTAAAAAATATGAATGTTAAATACCCCCCCCCCAGCACAAGATAAATTTTTTACCCAAAATCTGAAGTCATGCTTGGTGCCATTTTGTTTTACTTTTCCAAATACCTTTGTTGAAATCCTACATTTACAAAAGTATTAATAAATATTCCTCTTGAAAAGGGGGAATATGGATGTATAATGGTAATCAAGAGTTTCACATAATAGTTTTCCAAGTAAGAGAATATAAGTATGAAGTGAATACATGTACATGGAAGATACAAAATCTATCAAGGACTAATAGATAGTGATAGAGAACATGATGATGAGAATTATGGCCATAAAAAATATTAAATCTCAGATGGGTGACTGTTTTTATTGATTTCGTTAAAATAAAAAATAGATAAAATTTTAATTTCAAGATCCATTTCTTGGATTTTAGGAATCACATTCCTATATATATTTTTATAACATGGGGAACTATACTGTAATGGACCGGACCACTCTGGCCCATTCCTTTGTCAAAAAGAGGGTCATGAAGAGTTCTGGAGGGTAAAATGAACTTTTCCCACACTTTTCAAAATTTTAAAACTACATGTCGTTTAGTGTGAGTACACGCCGTGTACCCCCCTCACCGGGTATACCCCTTGTTGAAGGTCATGTCCTTACCGTGTGAAATAAATAGGTACATGTCGTGTACCCATTACCACACGTCGTGTAGTGTCTCCCCGCATACGCATTACCCTCAGACCGTGTGTTGACCAGTCAATGGCCATGTGTCGTGTTGGATTCATGTGAAATAAATGGGTACACGCCGTGTACCCAATACTACATGCCATGTAGTGTCTCCCCGTGTATGCATTACCTTCAAACTGTGTGTTGACCAGTCAACGGCTACGTGCCGCATTGAAGGTCGTGTTGGAAGTCGCGTGGTAGCCGCGTGAAATGGCCAGGTACACGCCATGTACCATAAATTACATGTCGTGTACTTTTTCTTTTCACGCCAATAAAAGGATGGGTCCCCTCCTCCTGTTCAACACACCCCTCTCCTCCCCTTTCCTCTGATCAGAGCTCTCCCAAGAGACTCAAAGGCTCTTTTCTTCCATAACTTCTTCGTCCGAGCTCTGATTGACAATTTGTCAGTGGCCACGAGATCATAACGACGATGTGGAACTTCTGAGCTTGGATCATTCGGCCTTTCCTTCCCAGCTTCCACCCAAGGAGGTTTTTCCGGTTTTTTTCAGAAGCGACGGATGCCAATGGACGTCTTCTAAAGTTGATACGGGGTAGCGTTGTGATCAGAACCTATTGAGGTAGGGATCTTACCTTCATCTCTCTAAATTGTGCATCATGCAGGGTGGGTGTCCTCTTGTTTACGTGAAACACATTTGAACCAGTTTAACAAATATAATAAATGAATTATATAATGGGGTTGGGAAGTTGTGATTGCAGTTACATTATTTATATCCTGTGATATTATGTTGGGGGCCTTTTCTTGCGCTATTAAATGCTTCCATGTCTTTCTAGACCGTTTATGGATGGAAACTTTGTGGAATGTGGAAATCGGTTAATCACATAAAGTTGGCTGACTAATTGAAAATCGGTAACCCTTGTTTGATCACCTCGATTGAACTAAACTGAAATAATAAACATGTGGGTGCTGTTTGGGGTTAATTTATGTGAAGGGGGTGTTTTGTGGGTTGTCGTAGATCGAGTGAGCAGCGGGGATGCAGTTGGATTGGTTGTGGGTTGGTGTGAATACTATTTTGGTGATGGGAAGTGGGGCTGCGATAAATGTTATTAAAGGGGTGATGATTTGCGGTGTGGTTGTGGTTATGGTGGTTGGCAGCGGGGCTGCAGGGTTGGGTTTGAATGTGAACAAACTATGGGTTGTAAATAATAAATAAAAAGTGGAAGAGTTAGTAATGGTGGATAATGTTAATAGAATGAGAATTTTAATCAATGGGTTGGTTGGTTATTAAGAAGGGACTTATTGTGCTGCTTGTGTTATCCTAACTTGATTTGTGGATGACAGGGATATGTTTTACGAATGATCATTGTGGATAGTTATGGATAGTTGCCCAGTAGTTAAGAAACTAATAAACTGATTCTGTTGAAACATGAATACCTAAATGGGGTTGGGGTTGTTTGTTGTATGCATGCTACGTAGTAGCAGTGACGAGGCACGTGCTCATTTCTTGGATTAGAAGCCATAGGTTGGGCTGAGTGTTTGGTATATATATATATATATATATATATATATATATATATATATATATTTGTATCTTTGTGTTTTATTGCACCCCACCCATGTTGATCACTTAGTGTCGAACACTCCCATTTCATGGGAGAGGGTGTTTTCCCCTTAGTTACTAGCTCCTTCCTGCTCCTTCTTCCCTAGGTTGTGATGGCTTGAGGTGACCTTACACCCAAGACTCTTCGGGTAGGTTTCGATTTGGGTGGTTTAGCCCAAGACTCTTCGGGCAGGTTTTACTATTTCCCAAGAACCTTTGGGATGAGGCCTAGGTGTGTGCGGTCGGGATACGTGGTTGTGAGGCCCAGGTGTGTGCGGGCTGGATACGTGGTTGTGAGGCCCCGATGTGTGCAGGCGGGATACGTGGTTGTGAGGCCCAAGTGTGTGCGGGCGGTATACGTGGTTGTGAGTCCTGTGTGTGTGCGGGAGGGAAGAGTGCGGTAGCGTCAGGGCGTTCGCCATTAGGAAGAGCAGTTATCTAGTGGGGGAAATTGGTGCGGGGTACCCAATACTCTTGTTCTTATATACTACTACCTATTATGACTTTGTTTTTGGTGAGTGTGGCTGGTGAGGTTGGGTGGATAGAATTCTTTGTTAGGTTTTGGTTTCTTCTTTTTTTCTCACAGGACATTAGGATTTATCCCCACTTGTGCATGAGATCTTTAGGTTTCCCTACTGAGTATACTTGTATGCTCACCCTACGTTTACTTTCAGGTTTCCAGGAGGACTACAAGGGTTGTGCGGGACCCAACTAGTCGGGACAGTTGGAGTTGCTGCAGTTTGATGTACTTGTTTCTTTTGGTATTGTACCTTTTGAGCTTTCTTGTACTTGTACCTTGTTTCAGAACTATTTAAACATGCATGTGTGATTGGTTTGGGTTTATTTCTATACACTCCATTATTTTCTTTTTTTTTGTGGTTGACTTGTCCTATTTCCCGATATTAATTAATAAAAAGGGTAATGCCTCCCATATTTGTGAAAACTCATACCCTTGGTGCAAGTCACCACCCCGGGGCCTACTGGAGGCAGGACTCGTGGGTCATTATCTCCCTTTCAGCGTTGCCATCTCAGGAGGGGAATCTTTGGTGGGAGTGGGTCATGACAGAATGGTATCAGAGCTGATGGTTGAGAGATAGGATGGAGTCTGGAGTTAGGCACAGTGAGGATTGCATGGGATGGAAGGGCAACAATGTTGGTTAATCTTGGGGCGTGACATAGGCCAGGGAAGACCGGCTAGGACACGAGATTTTAGGGCCCCCTGTGATCCGATGCAAGGACTCTGAGCCTACCGAACGACCAAGTGAGACCACATTGATTGCAAGTTAGAGACACTAGGGAAGGTACATGCATCATCATGATTTTGTTTTACTTGATTTGGGTGTTCTGGGAAAGAAATTGAAATAATTTCATAAAATAAAACCTTGAGAAATTTCCTTACTACTTGGGCTTAGTCGATCTTTGTTACCGTACAGATATGGCACCTAGACGTCAACTGAATGACAGAGGAGTGGGATGCAGACGGTTACACACAACAGAAGTGGAAACCCTAGCAAGGCCAGAGATCAACAGAGATGTTTTCGGTTTCACATAAATTCTCTCTTTTATGTTTTTTTTAATTAAGGAGCTTTTCACTGCTTTGTTGCACCTTGTCTAGACAACGCTTTGGGACTAGATGTAGAGTGACTTTCCGTACCACGGGTTCTGAGTACACCAGTTGGGGGACAGACCAGCGTATCTTGTGTTTTCCGGTGATGTGGGCTGAAGTTGGGACCACATCGATCTAGTGGGAATATTCTTTTGCTACAGATGTAGCCATACGATGTCATTCTAAGAATCGATTGGCTGTTTTCTGTTAGTGCCGTTATCAACTGCATCCGGAAAAGATTTGTGTTCTCCGATGTGGACGGGTAGCGTGTAGATTTTGTTGGTGATAGGAGCTATCATGTGGGAAGCCGGTGTGTGGAGCCTCTCCTTCCTTTATTAGGTAGGTTATCAGTGGTTCTAGCTGATACGGAGATTATGGATGTCCCAGAGGTTTTTGTGGATTTCCTCGATGTTTTTCCCGAGGAGGTTGTGACTCTACCCCCCCCCCCCCCCCCGACGAGATATTGAGTTCGAGATAGACTTACAGCCTGGTGATCGTCCTATTTTGATGGGCCCTTATCGGATGGCACCTTCAGAGTTGCGGGAGTTGTGAATTCAGATTGACGATCTAATGGAGAAGGGTTTTGTTTCACCCAGCGTGTCACCATGGGGTGCTACAGTTTTTTTCGTGAAGAAGGCAGATGGTGGTCTCACGCTATGCATAGACTACCGAAGGTTGAACCAGGTAACGGTCAAGAACTGTTACCCCCTCCCAAGGATAGATGCTCTCTTCGACCAGCTGAGGGGAGAAGGTTGGTTCTATAAGATTTATCTATGATCGGATATCATCAGCTGAGGGTGAAGGACAGTGACATCTCGAAGACGGATTTTAGGTGCAGGTATGGGCACTTCGAGTTTGTAGTGATGTCGTTTGGAGTTATGAGTGCACCAGCTGTGTTCATGGGACTTATGAACTTTTTCTTCCGAGAGTTTCTAGACTAGTTCATCGTTGTGTTTATCGATGACATCATGATCTACTCAAGATCAGAGGAGGAGCACGTTGAGCATCTCAGGACAGTCTTGGAAGTCCTTAGACACCACCAGCTTTACGGGAAATTGTCGAAGTGTAAGTTCTTGACACAAGAAGTGCACTTCCTTGGGCACGTGGTGTCTCAGCATGGAGTGTTAGTGTACCCATAGAAGGTGGAGGCAGCTATTTCTTGGGAATCACCCAAGAGCATGGCTGAAGTTCGTAGTTTCTTGGGGTTAGTAGGTTACTATCAGAGGTTCGTTTCAGACTTCTGTTGAGTTGTTGATCCATTGACAGCTTTGACTAGGAAGAACCAGTTCTTCCTATGGAGCGAAAAGTGCTAGAAAGCTTTCGACTACCTGAAGGAGAAGTTGGTTAGTGCTCTCGTACTCCAGTTTCCAGAGGAAGGGTTGTTGTATGAGGTGTTTTTTGATGCTTATGACCTTGGTTTGGGGTGAGTACTGATGCAGAAGAAGGGTGTGATCTGTTATGGGTCTAGGAAGTTGCACCCTCACGAGCGTAACTATGCCACCCATGACCTGGAGCTTGCAGTAGTAGTGTTCACATTGAAGTTGTGGAAACATTACCTCTTTGGGGAGCGCTTTGTGGTCTTCTCAGAACACAAGAGCTTACGATATATCTTCTCTCAACGTGACCTGAACTTGCGGTAGTGGAGATGGGTCGAGTTTCTTCAAGACTATGACTTCGAGATCTCTTACAATGAAGGTAAGGGCACCGTTTTGGATGATACCCTGAGCAGGAACTCACATAGGGAAGTGGTTCAGGAATCCACTGATGCTTGGAAAGTGATGGGAGAGTTGGTTGCCTTTCACTTGGATGCAAGGGTAGAGGGTGTTAGAGGATGTTTGTTTCAGATGACGGTGCAGTCCTCCTTGTCGCAATAGGTGTAAGAGTCTCAGTGGGGGGACTCCAAGGCAGAAGTAATGTGGGATCCTGTCGATCAGGGAAACGCTCCAGAAGAATGGTCAGAGGACAACCGTCATCGGATGCTTTTCCATGGAAGGTTTTTTGTTCCGAAGGAAATGCGTGAAGAAGTTCTCTATGAGTTCCATAGCTCAGCCTTGGCAGTACATCCAGGAGTTTCAAAAATGTACCAAGGCCTGAGGGAATAGTTTTTGTGGCCCAGGGTGAAATGGACAGTGGCGGAGTTTGTGGGTAAATGCCTCGTGTGTCAGCAAGTGAAGGCTGAACACTGTGTTCCCAGTGGTTTGTTTCATCCTTTAGATGTCCCTAAGTGGAAGTGGGATGACATCTCGATGGACTTCATCATAGAACTACCCAGAGCTCAGGGAGGTTATGATGCTCTCTGGGTAGTGGTGGATCGTCTGACAAAATTAGCTCACTTCTTAGTAATTAAGGAGTCGGGCCCGGTGAGTACCTTAGCACAGAGGTACGTAGACGAGGTGGTGCGTTTTAATGGAGTTCTGAAGACTATCATCTTAGACTGGGATAATTGGTTTACCTGACGAGTCTGGAGGGGGTTACAGCATGATTTTGGCACCCAGCTATGCCTTAGCACTGCTTTCCACCCCCAGACCGACGGGCAGACAGAGCGGACTATCCAGATGTTGGAGGATATGTTGCGAGCTTACGTTCTGGATTTCAGAGGATCATGGGTATGAAACTTGCCTTTATTATAGTTTTCTTACAACAACAACTTCCACTCTAATATTTCCATGGCACCGTTTGAGTCATTGAATGGAAGACCATGTCGTTCAACCATTTACTGGGCAGAGGTTGGCGAGACAGGTGCTCTTAGGACAGAGGTAGTGCATAGAACTACAGAGAAAGTCCATCTTGTACGTGAAAGGATGAAAGTGGATCAGGACTGACAGAAGTCTTATGATGATCGTTGGATAAGGCCCTTGGAGTTCGAGGTGGGAGATCAGGTGTCTTGAAGGTTTCCCCTCAATGGGGGCAGAGGAGGTTTGGGAAAGGGAGAAAACTCTCACCTAGGTTCATTGGACCTTTTGAGGTGCTGAGGAGAGTTAGCGAGGTGGCATATCAACTAGCCTTGCCACCTCAGTTGCAGAAGGTTCATGAAGTCTTCCACATCTCCCATCTACGTCGATACGACGACTCTCACATTATCGACTGGGGAGATTTAGATATTGGAGACGACGGGACCTTCGAGGAATGACCAGTCAGAATCAGGGATCACAAGGAGAAAGTGCTCCATAGACAAACCATCACCTTGGTTCGTGTGTTGTGGAGGCATGGCGTCCTCAAGGAGAGCACTTGGGAGTGGGAGACCTAGATGCACACTCAGTACCTAGAGTTTTTTTGACTTGTGATTTTACTTGTTCTTCTGAGCTTTGTTTTGATGTTATACTTTGTACCTTTGATATATGGAATGATTGGCTTGTCGGTTATGAGACCCTTTTGTTTTCTTGTTCTATGGAAGTGTGTAGCATGTCCGGATGTGTGGGAAAAAGGGAAAAACCTGATCCTTAGTCGAGACGCATTAATGTGGATGCGATTGACCCCATTCGGGCGAGTCAGTGCTGCCTAAAGCGGATAATATCTCGACATAGGAGAAGGAATTTCCCAAAACCACGTGTTCGAGCAGTGTGTGGGTTTTGCGTTGTTGGGGGCAGTACGAGTTTAAAATCTTAATGTATGGAAGTGGGAAGTCCCAATCCTTAATCGAGACGCATTAATGAGGATGCGATTGAACCCGTGTAGGCGAGTCAGTGCCGCCTAAAGCGGATAATATCTCGACATAGGAGAAGAAATTCCTAACACCTATAATTAGGGTTGATGGTTGGGTTCCTATTATAACAAGGGCCCTAAGAGGTATCTTGTTGGGTTCCTCTGGGTTGTCTTTTGAATTATCTGGGATGACAATGTTTTAAGAGGTATCTGATGTAATGGATCGGACCTCTCCGGCCCATTCCTCTATCAAAAAGAGGGTCATGAAGTGTTCTGGAGGGTAAAATGGACTTCTCCCACACTTTTCATAATTTTGAAACTACACGCTATATAGTGTGAGTACACGCTGTGTACCCACCTTGCCGGGTATACCCCGTGTTGAAGGCCCTGTCCTTACTGTGTGAAATAAATGGGTACACATCGTGTACCCAATACCACATTCCGTGTAGTGTCTCCCCGCGTACGCGTTACCCTCAGACCATGTGTTGACCAGTCAACAGCCATGTGCCGTGTTGGAGCTATGTGAAATAAATGGTTGCAAGCAGTGTACCCAATACTATAGGTCGTGTAGTGTCTCCCCACGTACGCGTTACCTTCAAACCATGTGTTGACCAGTCAACAGCCGCGTGTCACATTGAAGGCCATGTTGGAAGTCGCGTGGTGGCCGCGTGAAATGGCCAAGTACACACTGTGTACGATAAATTACATGCCGTGTACTTTTTCTTTTCACGCCTATAAAAGGAGGGGTCCCTTCCTCCTTTTCAACACACCCCTCTCCTCCCCTTTCCTCTGAGCAGAGCTCTCCCAAGAGACTCGAAGGCTCTTTTCTTCCGTAACTTCTTCGTCCGAGGTCCGATTTACGATTCGTCAGCGGCCATGGGATCGTAACGGTGAGGCGGAACTTTTGATCTTGTATCCGTCGGCCTTTCCTTACCAGATTCCACCCAAGGAGGTTTTCCCATGTTTTTTCAGAAGCGACAGACGCCGACGGACGTCTTCTAAAGTTGATACGGGGGAGCATTGTGATCAGAACCTATTGAGGTTGGGATCTTACCTTCGTCTCTCTAAATTGTGCATCATGTGGGGTGGGGGTCCTCTTGTTTACGTGAAACACATTTGAACCAGTTTAAAAAAGATAATAAATGGCTTATATAATGGGGTTGGAAAGTTTTTATTGTAGTTACATTATTTATATCCTGTGATATAATGTTGTGAATTGAATAGGCTCATGCCTATTGAAAATCATGGTCGGTGGGGGCCTTTTCTTGATCAATTAAATGGTGCCCTATCTTTCTAGACCATTTATGGATGGAAAATTTGTGGAATGTGTAAATTGGTTAATCACGTAAAGTTGGATGACTAAATGAAAATCTGGAACCCTTGTGTGATCACCCTAGTTGAACTAAACTGAAATAATAAACATGTGTGTGTTGTTTGGGTTAATTTATGTGATGGGGGTGTTTTTTGGGTTGTCGTGGACCGGGTGAGCAGCGGGGCTGCGGTTGGCTTTGTTGTGGGTTGGTGTGAATACTATGTTGGTGATGAGCAGCGGGGCTGCGATAAATGGTATTAAAGGGGTGATGATGTGCGGTGTAGTTTTGGATATGGTGGTTGGTAGAGGGGCTGTAGGGTTGGGTTTGAATGTGAATGAACTATGGGTTCTAAATAATAAATAAAAAGTAGAAGATTTAGTAATGGTGTGGAATGGTAATGGAATGGGAATGTTAATCAATGGGTTGGTTCATTATTAAGAAGGGACTTATTGTGCTTCTTGTGTTTTCCTAACTTGATTTGTGGATGGAAGAGATATGTTTTACGAATGATCGTTGTGGTTAGTTATGGATAGTTTCCCAATAGTTAAGAAACTAATAAATTGATTCTGTTGAAACATGAAAACCTAAATAGGGTTGGGGTTGTTTTTTGTATACATGCTTCGTAGTTGCAGTGCCGAGGCACATGCTCAGTTCTTGGATTAGAAGCCATAGGTTGGTCTGAGTGTTTGGTATATATATGTATATTTGTATCTTTGTGTTTTATCACACCCCACCCATGTTGAGAACTTAGTGTCGAACACTCCCATTTCCTGGGAGAGGGTGTTTTCCCCTTAGTTACTAGCTCTTTCCTGCTCCTTCTTCCCTAGGCTGTTATGGCATGAGGCGACCTTACACCCAATACTCTTCGGGTAGGTTTCGATTGGGGTTGTTTATCCCAAGACTCTTCAGGCAGGTTTTACTATTTCCCAAGAACCTTCGGGTTGAGGCCCAGGTGTGTGCGGGTGGGATACGTGGTTTTGAGGTCCAGGTGTGTGCGGGTGGGAAGAGTGTGGTAGCGTCAGGACGTTCGCTGTTAGGAAGAGAAGCTAGCTAGTGGGGGAAAATGGTGTGGGATACCAAATACTCTTGTACTTATATACTACTACCTGTTGTGACTGTGTTTTTGGTGATTGTGGCTGGTGAGGTTGGGTGGATAGAATTCCTTGTTAGGTTTTGGTTTCTTCTGTTGTTCTCACGAGACATTAGGATGTCTCCCCACTTTTGCACGAGATCTTTAGGTTTCCCTACTGAGTATACTTGTATTCTCACCCTATGTTTACTTTTAGGTTTCCAGGAGGACTACCAGGGCCGTGCGGGACCCTACTAGTCGAGACAGTTGGAGTTTCTATAGTTTGTTGTACTTGTTTCTTTTAGTATTGTACCTTTTGACCTTTCTTGTACTTGTACCTTGTTTCAGAACTATTTAAACATGCATGTGGGATTGGATTGCGTTTATTTCTATACACTCCATTCTTTTCTTTTTTTGGTGGTTGACTTGTCCTATTTCCCGATCTTAATTAATAAAAAGGGTAATGCCTTCCATATTTGTGAAAACTCATACCCTTGGTGCTAGTCACCACCTCGGGGCCTACTGGATGCAGGACTCGGGGGTCATTATCTCCCTTTCACAGTTGCCAGCTCAGGAGGGGCATCTTTGGTGGGAGGGGGTCATGACATACACTTACTTGAAATGTTTAGTTCCAAACATTAATAATTTTCCAACACATTATATTTTTTTTAAATAAGGATTATTCATGTTGAATTGTGCATGATTGATGCATTATAATTATCTTCTGGGAAGAATAAAATCTACAAAACATTTTCTATTTATTCCACCTTTATTTATGTATTGGAAAAACCAAAAATTTGTTAAAATATAATATAATTATCTAAAAATAAAAAACATTTTCTTGAAAAAAAACTACAATAATATTGAAAAATAAATAGTATTACCCAAAGTTCTTCATATATCATTAAAAAAATAACTTTCCTCAAAAGTCCTAAAAAATATTCAAGTCTATGATTGAAACAAAAAAAATAATTATTTTATCACATACACTTTGAAGATATATTAAATATTTATGTCTAAATAATATCTATGAATTTTAATGTCTCATACCAGTAATGTAATTTCCTTAATAAAATAATATTCTAGATATGATAATCACTTCCATAATCACCATGAAGCAACATTATGATAATATATTATTCTAACAAATAAAAAAACCGTTGTTTATCAAATAAAATAAAATACAATAACATATAGTTCTCAAAAATAAAGTAATCATCTTCAAAAATAAAATTAATTAGTTAATGACCATATCAATTTCTAATAAATCATATGTTCCCAGATTGTATCATTCCATAAATAAATCAAAATCATAGATCATATAAACCATAAAACTACAAAAAATTGATAATTTATCCTTTAAATTTACTTAATTATTCCTCAAATAAAATTTTTATTTAAAAAAATACTAATACCATATTTTTTATTATGATAAATGTAAAAATAATCATAATCGTCATTTTCACCACTTGATTAATACCACAAAAGAAATTTCTATGGGATTTAAATTATGATGAAAATTAAAAAAACCCATTATGGTATCCATAACTATTAATAAAAAATCAAAATAAAACATCATAATCATAAAAACATTTATAAACCCTCTTTTGATACAAACTATAAGGAAACAACAGTATTTTTTTTGATTCTACGGACATTGTTGTCAAATTATCTTCCATACAATCACAAGGATCCTTTTTTATTATATTTTTAATAATTATTTGAAACACTTACATATTTAACCCATAAATTAATAGTGTAATATTTTCAATTAAATAAAATTAATTAAAATAAAACTTGATTTCCTTTCCAGAAATATCATCACAACATTCCATGTTACTTGTTCTTTTCTATAACCCATCCTTAAACCCTGTAAAAAATATAAATGTGTGGTGATCATAAAAATATCATTAAGGAATATTAAAGTAAAGGTAACAATTATTCATCGAATTAAAATTAAAAATAATTTAATTTTTACCTTTATGTTCAATGTTAATTGAGTGTAATAAAAAATTTCAACTTTACAATCACACACACATTTTTATAAAATAAAAAATAAAAAAACCCATAGAAATTAAAAATGAATCATATAGGTACAATTGTTGAATGAATTTTCTATCATACACAACATGGAAGAACTATCATAGACACAAAATCAGTATCCCTCATGGTTATACATGATGTAACCCTTGTGGTTATAATAGAAATAACCCTCAATGTTATACTTTGAGTAACCATCATATTTTATTTTAGAAAAACTATCATGGTCAAATTCTAATATAATTATATTTTTAGATTGATATAATGGGGGTAACCCTTCATATAATCTATATCCTGATCATCCATGAGCTATAATGTAGATCAACCCTTCATATAATCTATATCATGATCACTAGTTTGTCACATATAATTATCATGTATCATGAATAAATCATTGTATATAAAATTTTAAAAAAAATATTATACCCATATTCCAAACCGTTTAATATATAAAGAATAACTTTCTCAATAAAAATCCATTTTAAAAAATATAACTAAAAAAAGAAATATGGTTTCTCTTTGAATAATATATCATTAAAAACATTCTTGAGGAAAATAACCTTCCCATTTTAATATATATTTATATTAAAAACACTAATTGTACATATTAAAAAAAATCATTAAAAGTAACCATATAAACATATAAAGTATGCTTAAAAATATTATTTCATCATGGTGCTAAAAATATATATTTGTACTATATATGTAAAAATATACTTTTTATTTTATATTTTTATAAAAATTTGAAAGTGTAACTTTCAAAGATCATATTTACAAGAATGTTTGTTACCATGAACCTGATTCATCACATAAGTTCTTTATATTTCTAAATAATAAACATTGGGAAATTATTTATATAAATAACATAATTATTCATGTTCATTATTTAATTTACATATATTTTTACATGTTATATGTAATTTCATAATCATATAATTTTATGTTGGGTTTTTTTATGACAGTTAATTCATAAGTCCCAAATTGATTAGGCATATGGAATATGGTAAAAGAGGTTATTTTTCAACATATATATAATAATTATAATTAAATTATTATAATTTATATACATAAATTATACATCAAATCCACCTAGAAAATTAGGTTATGAAAAATGAAATATGTTACAATGATGGAGATTGTATGTCATACATACGCATTAGAAACGTTTCAATTTTTCAAATATCGGTGTAGAATGAATGAAAGTAAAATTTGATATTCCCATAATGATCATAATATCACAATTATAATGTTTATTATTCAAATATAATCATATATATCCTCCATGTGATGTGGTGATGAAAACATTATCACATCACTTCATGGTGGTGGTAGTTCACTCATACGCATGAATAATAATATAATTTTTTTTGAAAATTTAGTTAAGAAGGTAAATGATTGTAACACCCGAGACTTTTATGTGAAATATTTTTTTTTTATGTTATATAAATCATCAAACTAATCTTTCACTACACACAACACTATCTTGTCTTTCTTTACACGCAACTGCGGCCTTCCTCGATAGCTTGCGTCGTACGCAATATCGAGTTTCACTAAACAATGATATGCTATTAAAATATTATTAAAACAAGCCGTTATGAATAGTAATAACCACTTTTTGAAAATTTATAAATTTAATTTTTCAAAATGGAATTCATTTTTGGATTCGGAATATCGAAATTAGCCTAGGGTGAAATTTTGGTATTTTTCTGAAAACTTTCAATTTTTGATGAATAGTGAAACCACTAAGTGGTAGTTAAAAAACTGAATTTTTCATAAAACTTAATTTTACCGCTTCTGTGAGTGGAATTTCAAAAATCCGAGAGACACGGTTGATGTCAGTAAGTAAAATGTGGTTCAATGAGATGAAAATAATTTTTGGTGAATAGTAACTTTTTACTTTTATTTACCACGGTTAAAAGTAAATAGGGTAATTAAGGGTAAATATGTTATTATTATTACCCTAACACATGTCCTAATTCTATTGGATAAGTTTAATTCCACCAAAAACACCCTTAGGAATAAAATATGACCATTTAGGCCCACTTGGATTAGATTAGGACATTTATTATCAATTTACTTAAAGAAGGGTTAAAATAGTTAAAATCAATGTTTAATAAGTAAATCATTTTCAATATGGGGTTATACATAAGATAAATTCGACTATAAATATTCATTAGAAATCTAAAAAGATTTAAAACATAATGGTATTTTATTTATAATTTTTAATACATTAAATAATTTAATTTATTTATGACACAACAATGATGCAGTAATTATCTAATTAATGAAATATTGACAAAATTGATGTTATAAATACCCAAATAAATGTAATTTGAGACTTTTTATGAATTCCACTAATTTTATAGGTTAATATGACATGTTATTATTGATTTAATTAACGTTTTTCGAACTAATCATTTTGTTATGATTTTTCACAAAAATCAATTACTAAATAGTGTCAAAATTGACATAAAATAGTTTTTAAAACAAATATTATATTATTAATTGTTATTTTATTCCTAAAAATCTAAGGTTCGGAAAAATGACTTAGATAAGGTTATATATATTAATAATAAACAACTTGGGGTTCGTTTGGCTTGTTATAGTAAGTTTATTAACCTTATAGTGTATGAAAACAAGAAGACACGGTAATAGTTAAATTATCTAACTTAAAGTTATATCTAAATGATAAGGTTAAAATTGATACCTAAACTTGTCTAAATTCCATTGGATGAGAGTATTTCGACCCATACCCTCCTTATCTTTGAGGTAAATCAATTTTGAGCTATTAAAAACCGAATATGACTTTATAATAAAATAATATTTTTAGTTATTCCAAAGGTGCCCCTCTCCTCCCTTATAAAAGGGCACCTCATCCCTCTCTTCCACACACAACTTTGAGCCTTTAATATAGGCCAACCCCTGGCAATTTCTCCTATCCACTTTCCTAGAGACGTCCTAGATGTCCTGGTTTTCTTCAAAGACCAATTTTAGTGCCCCAAAAGGAGGTCTCAAAGAAGCACTTCAAAGAAGAGGTAATGCCCGTTACCGATTCTTTCATCTTTATTTCTTCTTCCACTTCTTCTTATTTAGTTGTTTCATTATGAAGTAATAACATCAGTATCACTCATATACTTATATGTTATTATAATTATGAAACAACCCTATTTCACCATCTATCCATTCTACAGAAAATGAAATCACCGCGCATGCGTACGTACGGAATACCGTCTCCACGCCGTGGTGTAATCTATTTTCCACCACCACATTACTTGGATGGGTATAATGGTGTAAAGAATGAATATATATGATTATTTTAAAGTGATATTGATTCTGAAATAGTATACATAGACTACAATATAATTCCACGATCATGGGAACGATATCATCGCTCGTGCGTATGTACGGAATACCGTCTCCACGATGTGATGCGACTCATTCTACATGATCTGCATTGCATAATGATTATATAAATGAATTTAATGAATTAATATGATATATATTACACTAATAAAATTATTGAAATGAGGTATCTATAACATAAAAAGAATAATAAGAATTTATTTGACAAAACACGCATAACAACAAAAAGAAATAAACACCCGAATAACAAGAAGCAATGAAATATTACTAATAATAAGATAACAATATGACCATATATGATATCATAACAATGATTATGATTCTGGAATAAGTCAATGACATTATTTAAGTCATTATACAGGAGTTTCGGACTCTTACGAAATAAATTGGACCTAAGGTAAGGGAAAATATCACAATCTCATTTTTATCTGAGATTGTTTATACATTGGTATTTACTGGGGTGTATTTTATCATCAACATCCATGTTCCCTCAATATGTAATATTATTTCCATCCACCTACAATTGTTTAAATCCAATTTTACCCTTTGGTGAGTTATTTGTAAAAGATATGAAAGGAATCTTTTGTCGTTTTTTGTATGAGGTACTTTTTGACTTTTCCGACAAAAGTACGAGAAGAATGTTTTTTTAACTTATACGGCATGAATGGATTTGTAAAAAATTATTTCCAAGAAGATTACTTTACAAGTTTTCAAGTTTATTTTTAATCAAATTCTTTTAGTTTATAATTTTATGACATGTTAGGAAAGAAAAAGTGTTTTTGAAGTAGAAAGGATATTTTCCTCAAGAATGGAGTTCAAGTGTTTTATCAAAATTATTTTCCATATAAGATAATTTAGGGTTCTGTTTCAATCCCTATTATTACATGGATTTGATTATGTTGTGATGGAAATATTTTTATGAACTCCTTTATCTTATATGAATTTTTTTATGATGTCATGATGTTTAAGATTCCCATTTTTATTACATGGGTTATACTATGATGTATGGTTTATGATTTTTTGGCAAACATAAGAATGGTATCATTATGAGATGGGTGGGACCTATATCTACCTCCAATGCATTGGGTAAAGATTTTATATCTCATGAGATAGACATGGCTGGAACGGCAGGTTAAACCGGTTCAGTGAAACAGGACTGAAACGAGGAGTGAACCCGGTTCAGAAATGGACTTTGTCCACTAAGATAGTCTTGGAAATTAGTCTTGACTACTAAGAAATGATTCTCTATGATTATGTGTGTATGACACAAAGCTTCGTGTTTTAAGTTATGATTATTGTGATTACATTTCACTACCATGATTTATCCCATGTTATGAAATTATGATCTCTTTTGCAGGGTAAGATTTCCAAAATGTTATGTTCTTATGAATATGATGTGATTGATATTTCTTTTGTTTACCTTTACTGAGCATTTGAGCTCACCCTTTTGTATGTTTTCATTCCCCAGGTCAGGGAGAAGGATATTAAGTAAGATATGCCAAAAGGGACTATAGATATGATGAAATAAATGGGAGATAGTGTAGACGCTTTATGATCCAATTGTTTATGTTTCCCAGTTTCCAAAGACAATATACCTATACGGTCCTTTCCTGGTTTTGTTATATGTTGTAATAAGTGTGCTTCAATTCTGATGTAATAACAATGTATGTAAAGTATGGGTTGTTATAGTTGGTATCAGAGTAAAGGTATAGTCAACCTTTGGTAACTAGGATATGAAAGCCTTAGTAAGAACCCTAAGGAAAAGTATAAGCATAGAACACAATCTTAGTGTTTTTGAAATGACCATGAATAACCTAGGATAAGACCTTAAGTGTGAAATTTTATTCTTGATTATGTGTTTTTCCTATTATAATTAGTGTTTCTCACACTATTCTTCTTGGTTTTAGTCAATGGATGGAACCCTAAGGAACCGTGTTAATACGAAATGTGACGGGAAATGCAATGATTGTCCCCCTGAGCAACCAAACGTTATGGGAGTTGGAATGCAAAATCTTGTATCCATGCTCACACAACTTTCTCAAGCTATGAATCATGCAGGACTTCCAAAGGAGCAAAGGAAGGAGAAACATTCTATTGAATCCTTCATGAGGCAGTGTCCACCTTCATTCAGTGGGTCTACTGATCCATTAATTGCTGAACAATGGATTAGTACTACTGAAAAGATATTTTCAGTTCTTCAATGTTCTGAACATGATAAAGTCATCCTAGCAGTGTATCGTTTGGAAGGAGATGTTGATCAATGGTGGAATCTTATTAAGAATACGAGACAAAGATATGAAATTGAGTCCATGGAATGGGACGAGTTCAAGAACTTATTTTTCAATAAGTACTTCCCTCGTATTATCCGAACAAAGATGGAGAAAGAGTTTCTTGAACTCAAGCAAAAGGATGATGAATCTGTTGGTACCTATGAAGCAAATTTTACAAGACTTGCAAGGTATGCTTCTGGTATTATTATCCAACCTGAAAGTAAGATCGATCGATTCTTTAGTGGCTTAAAACAAAGTCTTTGAAGGGCGTTAGCCATAAGGGACTTCAATATCTACGAAGAAATCGTTCGTTGTGCTCTCAAAGTCGAGATAGATATTGGAGTAACCCATCAGTCATATGGGTTTGATAAGAAGAGGAAAATGGAATTCAAATGAAAATATAAAGATCTCACTGAAAAGAAGATGAGATTTACCTTATGCTCAAAGTGTGGAAAGAAACATGGAGGGAGTTGTCTTAAAGGGACAAGTAAATGTTTAAAATGTGGAAAGGAAGGTCATCGGGCATTTGAATGCCGCAATGATGGGAAGAAGATGTCTAATGATGCAAACAAAGGAATGTACACACAGAATGAACCTACTACACTTCAATGTTTCAAGTGCAAGGAGATGGGGCATTATGCCAATCAATGCCCAAATCCAAGGGTTGATGATGACGGTCGAGGTCAACAAACTCTTAAGGATAAAGACAAAGGAAAGTCACATGCAATTTGTATCAGCGATGTGGAGTACGATAACGATGTGGTGAAAGGTACACTTATCATCCACTCTAAAGTAGAAAATGTTTTATTTGATTATGGATCCACCCACACCTTTATTTCTGAAGAATTTTCTAAGGATATCACCGTATTACCTCAACAATTAGATGTTGAGTTAGTTGTGACAACCCATAATGGCACAACAATCGCATCAAAAGTTTATAATTCTTCTCCGATTGAAGTTTGTGGGAAAGTGATTCCTGAAAATCTTGTGATCCTTCCTATAGTGGAATTTGATGTGATTCTTGGCATGGAATGGATTTCTTTATATGGAGCTCATATCAATTTCCAAAGAAGGGAAGTCACATTTCATATTCCAGATCAATCTATGATCATCTATTGATGCAAGGATGAACATAACCTTCTAGTGGGAATTTCTTCCATCTTTTGGGTCTTGATTCCACTTAATGAAGGTTATTTTTCTCAAATGGTTGGTGAGAAACTCACAATTAAGAATATGCCCATTTTACGGGATTTTGATGATTTCTTTCCAGAGGAATTGCTGGGTCTTCCACCAAATCGTGAAGTTGAGTTTTCAATAGAACTTGTACCGGGTGCTTTTCCTATTTCAAAGACACCTTATAGAATGTCCCCAATTGAGTTGCAAGAATTGAAGAAGCAACTCCAAGAGAATCTTGATAAGGGATTCATAGGCCCTAGTGCATCACCTTGGGGAGCACCTGTTCTATTTTTTAAGAAGAAAGATGTATCAATGAGACTCTACATTGATTATCGAGAACTTAACAAGATCACTATCAAGAAAATATATCCTCTCCCACACATTGATGACTTATTTGACCAACTACACGGAGCTCAATACATTTCCAAGATTGATCTTCGTTCAGGGTATCACCAATTAAGGGTCAAAAACGAGGATATACCAAAGACGGCTTTCCATACAAGGTATGGACACTACGAATTTATAGTGATTCCATTTGGTCTTACTAATGCCCCTATTATATTCATGGATATGATGAATAGAGTATTTAGATACTATCTTGATCAATTTTTGGTAGTCTTTATAGACGATATTCTTGTCTATTCAAAGAGAAAGGAAGAACATTAATAGCACTTGAGAATTATAATGAAGACCCTGAGAAAGGAGAAACTTTATGCCAAATTTTCCAAGTGTGAATTTTGGCTTAAAAAAGTTGCATTTTTGGGTCACATAATCTCAAAAGAGGGGATATCTGTGGATCCAGCAAAAACAGAGGTTATCGAAAGATGGTCAAGACCAACAACAGTAACTAAGATCCGAAGTTTTCTTGGTTTGGCTGGATATTATTGATGTTTTGTGAAAGATTTTTCACGATTATCTAATACACTCACCAAGTTGACTCGGAAAGGAGTTATGTTTGTTTGGACGGAGGAATGTGAAGATAATTTCAAGGAGTTGAAAAGAAGTTTATCTAGTTTACATGTGCTCACACTGCCTTGTAGTGGAGAAAGGTTTGTGATCTATAGTGATGCATCCAAGAAGGGATTCGAGTGTGTTCTTATGCAAAATGATATAGTGATAGCTTATGCCTCACGATAGTTGAAAATACATGAGCAAAATTACCCAACTCATGATATGGAGTTAGGTACGGTAATCTTTGCATTAAAGATTTGGAGGCATTATCTTTATGGAGAAAGGTGTGACATTTATATTGATCATAAAAGTTTAAAGTATATTTTCACACAAAAAGAGCTGAATATGTGCCAAAGAAGATGGTTGGAGCTGATTATGGATTACGACTGCTAAATTCATTACCATCCTGGGAAAGCAAACAAGGTGGCAGATGCATTAAGTCAACAAGACCATGCCAGTTTATCCATGATGAGGATCACAAAAGATCCAATATTTATGGATTTACAAAGGATGTATCTTGGAATTATAATTAAAGGGGAAAAATTGTATCTTTCTCAAATGAATGTTCAACCATCTATACATGTGAAGATTAAAGAAGCACAGAAAGAATATGTTGAGTTACAAAAGAAGGTGAGAAATGTTCCTGAATTCAACCTTGATTGTGATGGGGTAATAAAGTTCAGGAATCGGGTTTGTGTTCCTCCCATCCCCGAATTAAAGGAGATGCTGGATGAGGCTCATAATTATTCATTATCTATTTATCCTGGAAGCACGAAGATGTAGGACCTGAAAGAGTACTTCTGGTGGGATGACATGAAAAGAGATGTTGCTGAATATGTCTCTCGATGTTTGGTTTGTCAGCAAGTTAAATCTGAGAGACAGAAGTCTAAGGGGATGTTACAACCGTTACCCATACCCGAATAGAAATGGGAAAACATCACTATGGACTTTGTCACAGGACTTCCTAAAACATCCAAAGGCAATAATTCTATCTGGTTCATAGTTGATCATCTTACAAAGTCTGCACACTTCATTACTATTAGAGAGTATTTCTCTCTGGACCAACTTTCCATGATATATGTAAAGGAAGTGATAAGATTGCATAGAGTACCACTTTCTATTATATCTGATCGGGATCCGAGATTTACCTCGATGTTTTGCCGAAGTCTTCAGCATACTCTGGATACAGATTTGAGTTTCAGCACTGCTTATCATCCTCAGACAGACGGTCAGTCTGAGAGAACAATTCAAACTCTAGAAGATATGTTGAGAGCTTGCTCTATGGATTTCAAAGGTGGTTGGGATCATCACCTACCTTTGGTGGAATCTTCTTATAATAATATCTTTCACTCAAGTATTCATATGGCTCCTTATAAAGCAATCTATGGAAATAAATGCAAGACTCCAACTTGCTGGGATGAAGTTGGGGAAAGAAAGATATTAGGACCTGATCTTGTTGATGAGATGGCGGAAAAGGTTAGATCTATTCAACAACACATAAGAGAAGCTCAGAGTCGACAAAAAAGTTATGCTGACAACCGAAGAAAAGACCTAGAGTTTGAAGTGGGTGATAAAGTGTACTTACGAATATCTCCCTGGAAGAGGGTCATGAGATTTGGAAAGAAGGGGAAGTTGAGCCCTAGATATATCGGTCCTTTAAAAATACTGGATCATGTTGGAAAGGTAGCTTACCGATTGGCACTTCCACCGAATATATCTCAAGTTCACGATGTGTTCCATGTATCTCTCCTGAGAAAGTACATACCTGATCCTTCACATGTACTCAGCTCAGAAGTTGTTCTGCTGGAGCAAGATCTTTCTTATGAAGAACAGCCAATAGAGATTCTGGATCGTAGCGAAAAAGTCCTACGAAACAATACCACTCTCTTGGTGAAAGTTTTATGGAGGAACAAACAATTAGAAGAAGCTACATGGGAGCTTGAGGATATGATGAGGGAGAGGTATCCTCATCTGTTTGTAACAAAGTGATGAATTTCGAGGGCGAAATTCATTTTAAGGGGGGTAGAATGTAACACCCGAGACTTTTATGTGAAATATTTTGTTTTTATGTTATATAAATCATCAAACGAATCATTCACTACACACAACACTAGCTTGGCTTTCTTTACACGCAACTGCGGCCTTCCTCGATAGCTTGCGTCGTACGCAATATCGAGTTTCACTAAGCAATGATATACTATTAAAATATTATTAAAACTAGCCGTTATGAATAGTGATAACCACTTTTTGAAATTTTATAAATTTAATTTTTCAAAATGGAATTCATTTTTGGATTCGGAATATCGAAATTAGCCTAGGGTAAAATTTTGGTATTTTTCTGAAAACTTTCAATTTTTGATGAATAGTGAAACCACTAAGTGGTAGTTAAAAAACTGAATTTTTCATAAAACTTAATTTTACCGCTTCTGTGAGTGGAATTTCAAAAATCCGAGAGACACGGTTGATGTCAGTAAGTAAAATGTGGTTCAATGAGATGAAAATAATTTTTGGTGAATAGTAACTTTTAACTTTTATTTACCACGGTTAAAAGTAAATAGGGTAATTAAGGGTAAATATGTTATTATTATTACCCTAACACTTGTCCTAATTCTATTGGATATGTGTAACTCGACCAAAAACAACCTTATGAATAAAATATGACCATTTAGTCCCACTTGGATTAGATTAGGACATTTATTATCAATTTACTTAAAGAAGGGTTAAAATAGTTAAAATCAAAGTTTAATAAGTAAATCATTTTCAATATGGGGTTATAAATAAGATAAATTCGACTATAAATATTCATTAGAAAGATAAAAAGATTTCCAACATAATCGTATTTTATTTATAATTTTTAATACATTAAATAATTTAATTTATTTATGACACAACAATGATGCAGTAATTATCTAATTAATGAAATATTGACAAAATTGATGTTATAAATACCCAAATAAATGTAATTTGAGACTTTTTTTGAATTATACTAATTTTATAGGTTAATATGACATGTTAGTATTGATTTAATTAACTTTTTTTGAACTAATTATTCTGTTATGATTTTTCACAAAAATCAATTACTAAATAGTGTCAAAATTGACATAAAATAGTTTTTAAAACAAATATTATATTATTAATTGTTATTTTATTCCTAAAAATATAAGGTTCGAAAACATGACTTAGATAAGGTTATATATATTAATAATAAACAACTTGGGGTTCGTTTGGCTTGTTATAGTAAGTTTATTAACCTTATAGTGTATGAAAACAAGAAGACACTGTAATAGTTAAATTATCTAACTTAAAGTTAAATCTAAATGATAAGGTTAAAATTGATACCTAAACTTTTCTAAATTCCATTTGATGAGAGGATTTCTACCCATACCCTCCTTATCTTGGATATAAATCAATTTGGAGCTATTAAAAACCGACTATGACTTTATAATAAAATAATATTTTTAGTTATTCCAAAGGTGCCCCTCTCCTCCCTTATAAAAGGGCACATCCTCCCTCTCTTCCTCACACCACTTTGAGCCTTCAATCTAGGCCAACCCCTGCCAATTTCTCCTATCCACTTCCCTAGAGACGTCCTAGAGTTCATTTTTTTCTTCAAAGACCAATTTTAGTGCCCCAAAAGGAGGTCTCAAAGAAGCACTTCAAAGAAGAGGTAATGCCCGTTACCGATTCTTTCATCTTTATTTCTTCTTCCACTTCTTCTTCTTTAGTTGTTTCATTATGAAGTAATAACATCAGTATCACTCATATACTGATATGTTATTATAAGTATGAAACAACCATATTTCACCATCTATCCATCCTACAGAAAATGAAATCACCGCGCATGCGTACGTACAGAATACTGTCTCCACGCCGTGGTGTAATCTATTTTCCACCACCACCTTACTTGGATGGGTATAATGGTGTAAAGAATGAATATATATGATTATTGTAAAGATATATTGATTCTGAAATAGTATACATAGACTACAATATAATTCCACGATCATGGGAACGATATCATCGCTCGTGCGTACGTACGGAATACCGTCTCCACGATGTGATGCGACTCGTTCTACATGATCTGCATTGCATAATGATTATATAAATGAATTTAATGAATGAATATGATATATATTACACTAATAACATTCTGGAAATGAGGTATCTATAACATAAAAAGAATAATAAGAATTTATTCGACAAAACACGCATAAGAACAAAAAGAAATAAACACCCGAATAACAAGAAGCAATGAAATATTACTAATAATAAGATAAAAATACTACCATATATGATATCATAACAATGATTATGATTCTGGAATAAGTCAATGACATTATTTAAATCATTATACAGGTGGTTCAGACACTTACAAAGCAAATTGGACCTAAGGTAAGGGAAAATATCACAATCTCATTTTTATCCGAGATTGTTTATACTTTGGTATTTACTGGGGTGTATTTTATCATCCACATCCATGTTCCCTCAATATGTAATATTATTTACATCCACCTACAATTGTTTAAATCCAATTTTACCCTTCGGTGAGTTATTTTTAAAAGATATGAAAGGAATCTTTTGTCATTTTTTGTATGAGGTACTTTTTGACTTTTCTGACAAAAGTACGAGAAGAATGTTTTTTTTAACTTATGCGGCATGAATGGATTTGTAAAAAATTATTTCCGGGAAGATTACTTTTCAAGTTTTCAAGTTTATTTTTAATCAACTTCTTTTAGTTTATAATTTTATGACATGTTAGGAAAGGAAAAGTGTTTTTGAAGTAGAAAGGATATTTTCCTCAAGAATGGAGTTCAAGTGTTTTATCAAAATTATTTTCCATCTAAGATAATATAGGGTTCTGTTTCTATCCCTATTATTACATGGATTTGATTATGTTGTGATGGAAATATTTTTATGAACTCCTTTATCTTATATGAATTTTTTTATGATGTCATGATGTTTAAGATTCCCATTTTTATTACATGGGTTATACTATGATGTATGGTTTATGATTTTGTGGCACACATAAGAATGGTATCATTATGAGATGGGTGGGACCTATATATCCTTCCAATGAATTGGGTAAAGATTTTATATCTCATGAGATAGACATGGCTGGAACGGCAGGTAAAACCGGTTCAGTGAAACAGGACTGAAACGAGGAGTGAACTCGGTTCAGAAATGGACTTTGTCCACTAAGATAGTCTTGGAAATGAGTCTTGACTACTAAGAAATGATTCTATATGATTATGTGTGTATGCCACAAAGCTTCATGTTTTAAGTTATGATTATTGTGATTACATTTCACTACCATGATTTATCCCATGTTATGAAATTATGATCTCTTTTGCAGGGTAATATTTCCAAAATTTTATGTTCTTATGAATATGATGTGATTGATATTTCTTTTGTTTACCTTTACTGAGCATTTGAGCTCACCCTTTTGTATGTTTTCTTTCCCCAGGTCAGGGAGAAGGATATTAAGTAAGATATTCCAAAAGGGACTATATATATGATGAAATAAATGGGAGACAGTGTAGACGCTTTATGAACCAATTGTTTATGTTTCCCAGTTTCCAAAGACAATATACCTATACGGTCCTTTCCTGGTTTTGTTATATGTTTTAATAAGTGTGCTTCAATTATGATGTAATAACAATGTATGTAAAGTATGGGTCGTTATAGTTGGTATCAGAGGAAAGGTATAGTCAACCTTTGGAAACTAGGATATGAAAGCCTTAGTAAGATCCCTAAGGAAAAGTCTAAGCATAGAACACAATCTTAGTGTTTTAGAAATGACCATGAATAACCTAGGATAAGACCTTAAGTGTGAAATTTTATTCTTGATTATGTGTTTTTCCTATTATAATTAGTGTTTCTCACACTACTCTTCTTGGTTTTAGTCAATGGATGGAACCTGAAGGAACCGTGTTAATACGGAATGCAACGGGCAATGCAATTATTGTCCCCCTGAGCAACCAAACGTTATGGGAGCTGGAATGCAAAATCTTGTAGCCATGCTCACACAACTTTCTCAAGCTATGAATCATGAAAGACTTCCAAACGAGCAAATGAAGGAGCAACATTCTGTTGAATCCTTCATGAGGCAGCGTCCACCTTCATTCATCGGGTCTACTGATCCATTAATTGCTGAACAATGGATTAGTACTACTGAAAAGATATTTTCAGTTCTTCAATGTTCTGAACATGATAAAGTCATCCTAGCAGTGTATCGTTTGGAAGGAGATGTTGATCAATTGTGGAATCTTATTTATAATACGAGACAAAGAGATGAAATTGAGTCCATGGAATGGGATGAGTTCAAGAACTTATTTTTCAATAAGTACTTCCCTCGTATTATCCGAAAGAAGATGGAGAAAGAGTTTCTTGAACTCAAGAAAAAGGATGATGAATCTGTTGGTACCTATGAAGCAAATTTTACAAGACTTGCAAGGTATGATTCTGGTATTATTATCCAACCTAAATGTAAGATCGATCAATTCTTTAGTGGCTTAAAACCAAGTCTTCAAAGGGCGTTAGCCATAAGGGACTTCAATAGCTACGAAGAAATCGTTCGATGTGCACTCAAAGTCGAGATGGATATTGGAGTAACCCATCAGTCATATGGGTTTGATAAGAAGAGGAAAATGGAATTCAAATGAATATATAAATATCACACTGAAAAGAAGATGAGATTTACCTTATGCACAAAGTGTGGAAAGAAACATGGAGGGAGTTGTCTTAAAGGGGAAAGTAAATGTTTAAAATGTGGAAAGGAAGGTCTTCGGGCATTTGAATGCCGCAATGATGGGAAAGAAGATGTCTAATGATGCAAACAAAGGAATGGACACACAGAATGAACCTACTACACTTCAATGTTTCAAGTGCAAGGAGATGGGGCACTATTCCAATCAATGCCCAAATCCAAGGGTTGATGATGATGGTCGATGTCAGAAAACTCTTAAGGATAAAGACAAAGGAAAGTCACATGCAATTTCTGTCAGTGATGTGGAGTACGATAACGATGTGGTGAAAGGTACACTTATCATCCACTCTAAAGTAGAAAATGTTTTATTTGATTCTGGATCCACCCACTCCTTTATTTCTGAAGAATTTTTTAAGGATATCACCGTATTACCTCAACAATTAGATGTTGAGTTAGTTGTGACAACCCATAATGGCACAATAGTCGCATAAAAAGTTTATAATTCTTCTCCGATTGAAGTTTGTGGGAAAGTGCTTCCTGCAAATCTTGTGATCCTTCCTATAGTGGAATTTGATGTGATTCTTGGCATGGATTGGATTTATTTATATGGAGCTCATATCAATTTCCAAAGAAGGGAAGTCACATTTCATATTCCAGATCAATCTATGATCATCTATTGATGCAAGGATGAACATAACCTTCCAGTGGAAATTTCTTCCATCTTTTGGGTCTTGATTCCACTTAATGAAGGTTATTTATCTCAAATGGTTGGTGAGAAACTCACAATTAAGAATATTCCCATTTTACGGGATTTTGATGATTTCTTTCCAGAGGAATTGTCGGGTCTTCCACCAAATCGTGAAGTTGAGTTTTCAATAGAACTTGTACCGGGTGCTTTGCCTATTTCAAAGACACCTTATAGAATGTCCCCAATTGAGTTGCAGGAATTGAAGAAGCAACTCCAAGAGAATCTTGATAAGGGATTCATACGCCCTAGTGCATCACCTTGGGGAGTACCTGTTCTATTTTTTAAGAAGAAAGATGTATCAATGAGACTCTACATTGATTATCGAGAACTTAACAAGATCACTATCAAGAACAAATATCATATCCCACAAATTGATGACTTATTTGACCAACTACGCGGAGCTCAATGCTTTTCCAAGATTGATCTTCGTTCAGGGTATCACCAATTAAGGGTCAAAAGGGAGGATATACCAAAGATGGCTTTCCGTACAAGGTATGGACACTATGAATTTATAGTGATGCCATTTGTTCTTACTAATTCCCCTGTTATATTCATGGATCTGATGAATAGAGTCTTTTGAAACTATCTTGATCAATTTTTGCTAGTCTTTATAGACGATATTCTTGTCTATTCAAAGAGAAAGGAAGAACATGAATAGCACTTGAGAATTATATTGAAGACCCTGAGAAAGGAGAAACTTTATGCCAAATTTTCCAAGTGTGAATTTTGGCTTCAAAAAGTTGCATTTTTGGGTCACATAATCTCAAAATAGGGGATATCTGTGGATCCAGCAAAAACAGAGGTTATTGAAAGATGGTCAAGACCAGCAACAGTAACTAAGATCCGAAGTTTTCTTGGTTTGGCTGGATATTATCGACGTTTTGTGAAAGATTTTTCACGATTATCTAATCCACTCACCAAGTTGACTCGGAAAGGAGTTAAGTTTGTTTGGACGGAGGAATGTGAAGAGAATTTCAAGGAGTTGAAAAGAAGTTTATCCAGTGCACATGTGCTCACACTACCTTGTAGTGGAGAAAGGTTTGTGATATATAGTGATGCATCCAAGAAGGGATTCGGGTGTGTTCTTATGCAAGATGATATGGTGATAGCTTATGCCTCACAACAGTTGAAAATACATGAGCAAAATTACCCAACTCATGATATGGAGTTAGCTGCGGTAATCTTTGCATTAAAGATTTGGAGGCATTATCTTTATGGAGAAAGGTGTGACATTTATACTGATCATAAAAGTTTAAAGTATATTCTCACACAAAAAGAGCTGAATATGGGCCAAAGAAGATGGTTGGAGCTAATTATGGATTACGACTACTCAATTCATTACCATCCTGGGAAAGAAAACAAGGTGGTAGATGCATTAAGTCGATAAGACCATGCTAGTTTATCCATGATGAGGATCACAAAAGATCCAATATTTATGGATTTAAAAAGGATGGATCTTGGAATTATAATTAAAGGGGAAAAATTGTATCTTTCTCAAATGAATGTTCAACCATCTATACATGTGAATATTAAAGAAGCACAGAAAGAAGATGTCGAGTTACAAAAGAAGGTGATAAATGTTCCTGAATTCAACCTTGATTGTGATGGGATAATAAAGTTCAGGAATCGGGTTTGTGTTCCTCCCATCCCCGAATTAAAGAAGGAGATGCTGGATGAGGCTCATAATTATTCATTATCTATTCATCCTGGAAGCACGAAGATGTAGGACCTGAAAGAGTACATCTGGTGGGATGACATGAAAAGAGATGTTGCTGAATATGTCTCTCGATGTTTGGTTTTTCAGTAAGTTAAAGCTGAGAGACAGAAGTCGAAGGGGATGTTACAACCATTACCCATACCCGAATGGAAATGGGAAAACATCACTATGGAATTTGTCACAGGACTTCCTAAAACATCCAAAGGCAATAATGCTATCTGGTTCATAGTTGATCGTCTTACAAAGTCTGCACACTTCATTTCTATTAGAGAGGATTTCTCTCTGGACCAACTTTCCAGGATATTTGTAAAGGAAGTGATAAGATTGCATGGAGTACCACTTTCTATTATATCTGATCGGGATCCGAGATTTACCTCGAAGTTCTGCCGAAGTCTTCAGCATACTCTGGATACAGAGTTGAGTTTCAGCACTGCTTATCATCCTCAGACAGACGGTCAGTCTGAGAGAACAATTCAAACTCTAGAAGATATGTTGAGAGCTTGCTATATGGATTTGAAAGGTGGTTGGGATCATCACCTACCTTTGGTGGAATCTTCTTATAATAATATATTTCACTCCAGTATTCAGATGGCTCCTTATAAATCAATCTATGGAAAGAAATGCAGGACTCCAACTTGCTGGGATGAAGTTGGGGAAAGAAAGCTATTAGGACCTGATCTTGTTGATGAGATGGCAGAAAAGGTTAGATCTATTCAACAACACATAAGAGCAGCTCAGAGTCAACAAAAAAGTTATGCTGACAACCGAAGAAATGACCTAGAGTTTGAAGTGGGTGATAAAGTGTTCTTACGAATATCTCCCTGGATGAGGGTCATGAGATTTGGAAAGAAGGGGAAGTTGAGCCCTAGATATATCGGTCCTTTCAAAATACTGGATCATGTTGGAAAGGTAGCTTACCGATTGGCACTTCCACCGAATCTATCTTAAGTTCACAATGTGTTCCATGTATCTCTCCTGAGAAATTACATACCTGATCCTTCACATGTACTCAGCTCAGAAGTTGTTCTACTGGAGCAAGATCTTTCTTATGAAGAACAGCCGATAGAGATTCTGGATCGTAGCGAAAAAGTCCTACGAAACAATACCACTCTCTTGGTGAAATTTTTATGGAGGAACAAACAATTAGAATAAGCTACATGGGAGCTTGAGGATATGATGAGGGAGAGGTATCCTCATCTGTTTGTAACAAAGTGACGAATTTCGAGGGAGAAATTCATTTTAAGGGGGGTAGAATGTAACACCCGAGACTTTTATGTGAAATATTTTGTTTTTATGTTATATAAATCATCAAACGAATCTTTCACTACACACAACACTAGCTTGGCTTTCTTTACACGCAACTACGGCCTTCCCCGATAGCTTGCGTCGTACGCAATATCGAGTTTCACTAAACAATGATATGCTATTAAAATATTATTAAAACTAGCTGTTATGAATAGTAATAACCACTTTTTGAAATTTTATAAATTTAATTTTTCAAAATGGAATTCATTTTTGGATTCGGAATATTGAAATTAGCTTAGGGTGAAATTTTGGTATTTTTCTGAAAACTTTCAATTTTTGATGAATAGTGAATCCACTAAGTGGTAGTTAAAAAACTGAATTTTTCATAAAACATAATTTTACCACTTCTGTGAGTGGAATTTCAAAAATCCGAGAGACACAGTTGATGTCAGTAAGTAAAATGTGGTTCAATGAGATGAAAATAATTTTTGGTGAATAGTAACTTTTTACTTTTATTTACCACGGTTAAAAGTAAATAGGGTAATTAAGGGTAAAAATGTTATTATTATTACCCTAAAACATGTCCTAATTCTATTGGATATGTGTAATTCGACCAAAAACAACCTTAGGAATAAAATATGACCATTTAGGCCCACTTGTATTAGATTAGGACATTTATTATCAATTTACTTAAAGAAGGGTTAAAATAGTTAAAATCGAAGTTTAATAAGTAAATCATTTTCAATATGGGGTTATGCATAAGATAAATTGGACTATAAATATTCATTATAAAGATAAAAAGATTTCCAACATAATGGTATTTTATTTATAATTTTTAATACATTAAATAATTTAATTTATTTATGACACAACAATGATGCAGTAATTATCTAATTATTAAATACTGACAAAATTGATGTTATAAATACCCAAATAAATATAATTTGAGACTTTTTATTAATTCCACTAATTTTATAGTTTAATATGACATGTTAGTATTGATTTAATTAACTTTTTTCGAACTAATCATTCTGTTATGATTTTTCACAAAAATCAATTACTAAATAGTGTTAAAATTGAGCTAAAATAGTTTTTAAAACAAATATTATATTATTAATTGTTATTTTATTCATAAAAATCTCAGGTTCAGAACAATGAATTATATAAGGTTATATATATTAATAATAAACAACTTGGTGTTTTTTTGTCTTGTTATAGTAAGTTTATTAACCTTATAGTGTATGAAAACAAGAAGACACGGTAATAGTTAAATTATCTAACTTAAAGTTAAATCTAAATGATAAGGTTAAAATTGATAACTAAACTTTTCTAAATTCCATTGTATGAGAGTATTTCGACCCATACACTCCTTATCTTCGAGATAAATCAATTTGGAGCTATTAAAAACCGAATATGACTTTATAATAAAATAATATTTTTAGGTATTCCAAAGGTGCCCCTCTCCTCCCTTATAAAAGGGAACCTCCTCCCTCTCTTCCTCACACCACTTTGAGCCTTCAATCTAGGTAAACCCCTGCCAATTTCTCATATCCACTTCCCTAGAGACGTCCTAGGGTTCTTGGTTTTCTTCAAAGACCAATTTTAGTGCCCCAAAAGGAGGTCTCAAAGAAGCATTTCAAAGAAGAGGTAATGCCCGTTACCGATTCTTTCATCTTTATTTCTTCTTCCACTTCTTCTTCATTAGTTGTTTCATTATGAAGTAATAACATCCATATCACTCATATACTGATATGTTATTATAAGTATGAAACAAACCTATTTCACCATCAATCCATCCTACGGAAAATGAAATCACCGTGCGTGCGTACGTACGGAATACCGTCTCCACGCCGTGGTGTAATCTATTTTCCACCACCACCTTACTTGGATGGGTATAATGGTGTAAAGAATGAATATATATATGATTATTGTAAATTTATATTGATTCTGAAATAGTATACATAGACTAAAATATAATTCCACGATCATGGAAACGATATCATCGCTCGTGCGTACGTACGGAATACCGTCTCCACGATGTGATGCGACTCATTCTACATGATCTGCATTGCATAATGATTATATAAATGAATTTAATGAATTAATATGATATATATTACACTAATAACATTCTGGAAATGAGGTATCTATAACATAAAAAGAATAATAAGAATTTATTCAACAAAACACGCATAAGAACAAAAAGAAATAAACACCCGAATAACAAGAAGCAATGAAATATTACTAATAATAAGATAAAAATATGACCATATATGATATCATAACAATGATTATGATTCTGGAATAAGTCAATGACATTATTTAAATCATTATACAGGAGTTTCGGACACTTACGAAGCAAATTGGACCTAAGGTAAGGGAAAATATCACAATCTCATTTTTATCCGAGATTGTTTATACTTTGGTATTTACTGGGGTGTATTTTATCATCCACATACATGTTCCCTCAATATTTAATATTATTTACATCCACCTACAATTGTTTAAATCCAATTTTACCCTTCGGTGAGTTATTTGTGAAAGATATGAAAGGAATCTTTTTTCGTTTTTCGTATGAGGTACTTTTTGACTTTTCTGATAAAAGTACGAGAAGAATGTTTTTTTTAACTTATACGGCATGAATGGATTTGTAAAAATTTATTTCCAAGAATATTACTTTACAAGTTTTCAAGTTTATTTTTAATCAACTTCTTTTATTTTATAATTTTATAACATGTTAGGAAAGGAAAAGTGTTTTTGAAGTAGAAAGGATATTTTCCTCAAGAATGGAGTTCAAGTGTTTTATCAAAATTATTTTCCATCTAAGATAATATAGGGTTCTATTTCTATCCCTATTATTACATGGATTTGATTATGTTGTGATGGAAATATTTTTATGAACTCCTTTATCTTATATGAATTTTTTTATGATGTCATGATGTTTAAGATTCCCATTTTTATTACATGGGTTATACTATGATGTATGCTTTATGATTTTGTGGTACACATAAGAATGGTATCATTATGAGATGGGTGGTACCTATATCTCCCTCCAATGAATTGGGTAAAGATTTTATATCACATGAGATAGACATGGCTGGAACGGCAGGTTAAACCGGTTCAGTGAAACAGGACTGAAACGAGGAGTGAACTCGGTTCAGAAACGGACTTTGTCCACTAAGATAGTCTTGGAAATGAGTCTTGACTACTAAGAAATGATTCTCTATTATTATGTGTGTGTGACACAAAGCTTCATGTTTTAAGTTATGATTATTGTGATTACATTTCACTACCATGATTTATCCCATGTTATGAAATTATGATCTCTTTTGCATGGTAAGATTTCCAAAATGTTATGTTCTTATGAATATGATGTGATTGATATTTCTTTTGTTTACCTTTACTGAGCATTTGAGCTCACCCTTTTGTATGTTTTCTTTCCCCAGGTCAGGGAGAAGGATATTATGTAAGATATTCCAAAAGGGACAATAGATATGATGAAATAAATGGGAGACAGTGTAGACGCTTTATGAACCAATTGTTTATGTTTCCCAGTTTCCAAAGACAATATACCTATACAGTCCTTTCCTGGTTTTGTTATATGTTGTAATAAGTGTGCTTCAATTCTGATGTAATAACAATGTATGTAAAGTATGGGTCGTTACAGTTGGTATCAGAGGAAAGGTATAGTCAACCTTTGGAAACTAGGATATGAAAGCCTTAGTAAGAACCCTAAGGAAAAGTCTAAGCATAGAACACAATCTTAGTGGTTTAGAAATGACCATGAATAACCTAGGATAAGACCTTAAGTGTGAAATTTTATTCTTTATTATGTGTTTTTTCTATTATAATTAGTGTTTCTCACACTATTCTTCTTAGTTTTAGTCAATGGATGGAACCCGAAGGAACCGTGTTAAAACGGAATACGACGGGCAATGCAATTATTGTCCCCCTGAGCAACCAAACGTTATGGGAGCTGGAATGCAAAATCTTGTAGCCAAGCTCACACAACTTTCTCAAGCTATGAATCATGTAGGACTTCCAAACGAGCAAAGGAAGGAGAAACATTCTGTTGAATCCATCATGAGGCGGCGTCCACCTTCAATCAGCGGGTCTACTGATCCATTAATTGCTGAACAATGGATTAGTACTACTGAAAAGATATTTTTAGTTCTTCAATGTTCTGAACATGGTAAAGTCATCCTAGCAGTGTATCATTTGCAAGGAGATGCTGATCAATGGTGGAATCTTATTAAGAATACGAGAAAAAGAGATGAAATTGAGTCCATGGAATGGGATGAGTTCAAGAACTTATTTTTCAATAAGTACTTCACTCGTATTATCCGAACAAAGATGGAGAAAGAGTTTCTTGAACTCAAGCAAAAGGATGATGAATCTGTTGGTACCTATGAAGCAAATTTTACAAGACTTTCAAGGTATGCTTCTGGTATTATTATCCAACCTGAAAGTAAGATCGATCGATTCTTTAGTGGCTTAAAATCATGTCTTCGAAGGGCGTTAGCCATAAGGGACTTCAATAGCTACGAAGAAATCGTTCGATGTGCTCTCAAAGTTGAGATGGATATTGGACTAACCCATCAGTCATATGGGTTTGATAAGAAGAGGAAAATGGAATTCAAATGAAAATATAAAGATCACACTGAAAAGAATATGAGATTTACCTTATGCTAAAAGTGTGGAAAGAAACATGGAGGGAGTTGTCATAAAGGGACAAGTAAATGTTTAAAATGTGGAAAGGAAGGTCATCGGGCATTTGAATGCCGCAATGATGGAAAGAAGATGTCTAATGATGCAAACAAAGTAATGGACACACATAATGAACCTACTACACTTCAATGTTTCAAGTGCAAGGAGATGGGTCATTATGCCAATCAATTCCCAAATCCAAGGGTTGATGATGACGGTCGACGTCAACAAACTCTTAAGGATAAAGACAAAGGAAAGTCACATGCAATTTCTATCAGCGATGTGGAGTACGATAACGATTGGTGAAAGGTACACTTATCATCCACTCTAAAGTAGAAAATGTTTTATTTGATTCTGTATCCACCCACTCCTTTATTTCTGAAGAATTTTCTAAGGATATCACCGTATTACCTCAACAATTAGATGTTGAGTTAGCTGTGACAACCCATAATGGCACAACAGTCGCATCAAAGGTTTATAATTCTTCTCCGATTGAAGTTTGTGGGAAAGTGATTCCTGCAAATCTTGTGATCCTTCCTATAGTGGAATTTGATGTGATTCTTGGCATGGACTAGATTTCTTTATATGGAGCTCATATCAATTTCCAAATAAGGGAAGTCACATTTCATATTCCAGATCAATCTATGATCATCTGTTGATGCAAGGATGAACATAACCTTCCAGTGGAAATTTCTTCCATATTTTGGGTCTTGATTCCACTTAATGAAGGTTATTTATCTCAAATGGTTGGTGAGAAACACACAATTAAGAATATTCCCATTTTACGGGATTTTGATGATTTCTTTCGAGAGGAATTGTCGGGTCTTCCACCAAATCGTGAAGTTGAGTTTTCAATAGAACTTGTACCGGGTGCTTTGCCTATTTCAAAGACACCTTATAGAATGTCCCCAATTGAGTTGCAGGAATTGAAGAAGCAACTCCAAGAGAATCTTGATAAGGGATTCATACGCCCTAGTGCATCACCTTGGGGAGCACCTGTTCTATTTTTTAAGAAGAAAGATGTATCAATGAGACTCTACATTGATTATCGAGAACTTAACAAGATCACTATCAAGAACAAATATCCTATCCCACACATTGATGACTTATTTGACCAACTACGCGGAGCTCAATACTTTTCCAAGATTGATCTTCGTTCAGGGTATCACCAATTAAGGGACAAAAGGTAGGGTATACCAAAGACGGCTTTCCGTACAAGGTATGGACACTATGAATTTATAGTGATGCCATTTGGTCTTACTAATTCCCCTGTTATATTCATGGATATGGTGAATAGAGTCTTTAGAGACTATCTTGATCAATTTTTGGTAGCCTTTATAGATGATATTCTTGTCTATTCAAAGAGAAAGGAAGAACATGAATAGCACTTGATAATTATATTGAAGACCCTGAGAAAGGAGAAACTTTATGCCAAATTTTCCAAGTGTGAATTTTGGCTTCAAAAAGTTTCATTTTTGGGTCACATAATCTCAAAAGAGGGTATATCTGTGGATCCAGCAAAAACAGAGGTTATCGAAAGATTGTCAAGACCAACAACAGTGACTAAGATCCTAAGTTTTCTTGGTTTGGCTGGATATTATCGATGTTTTGTGAAAGATTTTTCATGATTATCTAATCCACTCACCAAGTTGACTCAGAAAGAAGTTAAGTTTGTTTGGACGGAGGAATGTGAAGAGAATTTCAAGGAGTTGAAAAGAAGTTTATCCAGTGCACATGTGCTCACACTACCTTGTAGTGGAGAAAGGTTTGTGATCTATAGTGATGCATCCAAGAAGGGATTCGGGTGTGTTCTTATGCAAAATGATATGGTGATAGCTTATGCCTCACGATATTTGAAAATACATGAGCAAAATTATCCAACTCATGATATGGAGTTACCTGCGGTAATCTTTGCATTAATTATTTGGAGGCATTATCTTTATGGAGAAAGGTGTGACATGTATACTGATCATAAAAGTTTAAAGTATATTTTCACACAAAAAGAGCTGAATATGTGCCAAAGAAGATGGATGGAGCTGATTATGGATTACGACTGCTCAATTCATTACCATCCTGGGAAAGCAAACAAGGTGGCAGATGCATTAAGTCGACAAGACCATGCCAGTTTATCCATGATGAGGATCACAAAAGATCCAATATTTATGGATTTACAAAGGATGGATCTTGGAATTATAATTAAAGGGAAAAAATTGTATCTTTCTCAAATGAATGTTCAACCATCTATACATGTGAAGATTAAACAAGCACAGAAAGAAGATGTAGAGTTACAAAAGAAGGTGAGAAATGTTCCTGAATTCAACCTTGATTGTGATGGGATAATAAAGTTCAGGAATCGGGTTTGTGTTCCTCCCATCCCCTAATTAAAGAAGGAGACGCTGGAAGAGGCTCATAATTATTCATTATTTATTCATCCTGGAAGCACGAAGATGTAGGACCTGAAAGAGTACTTCTGGTGGGATGACATGAAAAGAGATGTTGCTGAATATGTCTCTCGATGTTTGGTCTGTCAGCAAGTTAAAGCTGAGAGACAGAAGTCTAAGGGGATGTTACAACCATTACCCATACCCGAATGGAAATGGGAAAACATCACTATGGACTTTTTCACAGGTCTTCCTAAAACATCCAAAGGAAATAATTCTATCTGGGTCATAGTTGATCATCTTACAAAGTCTGCACACTTCATTGCTATTAGAGAGGATTTCTCTCTGGACCAACTTTCCAGGATATATGTAAAGGAAGTGATAAGATTGCATGGATTACCACTTTCTATTATATCTGATTGGGATCCGAGATTTACCTCGAAGTTCTGTCGAAGTCTTCAACATACTCTGGATACAGAGTTGAGTTTCAGCACTGCTTATCATCCTCAGACAGACGGTCAGTCTGAGAGAAGAATTAAAACTCTAGAAGATATGTTGAGAGCTTGCTCTATGGATTTTAAAGGTGGTTGGGATCATCACCTACCTTTGGTAAAATCTTCTTATAATAATATCTTTCACTCCAGTATTCAGATGGCTCCTTATAAAGCATTCTATGGAAAGAAATGCAGGACTCCAACTTGCTGGGATGAAGTTGGGGAAATTAAGCTATTAGGACCTGATCTTGTTGATGAGATGGCAGAAAAGGTTAGATTTATTCAACAACACATAAGAGCAGCTCAGAGTCGACAAAAAAGTTATGCTGACAACCGATGAAAAGACCTAGAGTTTGAAGTGGGTGATAAAGTGTTCTTACGAATATCTCCCTGGAAGACGGTCATGAGATTTGGAAAGAAGGGGAAGTTGAGCCCTAGATATATCGGTCCTTTCAAAATACTGGATCATGTTGGAAAGGTAGCTTACCGATTGGCACTTCCACCGAATCTATCTCAAGTTCACGATGTGTTTCATGTATCTCTCCTGAGAAAGTACATACCTGATCCTTCACATGTACTCAGCTCAGAAGTTGTTCTGCTGGAGCAAGATCTTTCTTATGAAGAACAGCCGATAGAGATTCTGGATCGTAGCGAAAAAGTCCTACGAAACAATACCACTCTCTTGGTGAAAGTTTTATGGAGGAACAAACAATTAGAAGAAGCTACATGGGAGCTTGAGGATATGATGAGGGAGAGGTATCCTCATCTGTTTGTAACAAAGTGATGAATTTCGAGGGAGAAATTCATTTTAAGGGGGGTAGAATGTAACACCCGAGACTTTTATGTAAAATATTTTGTTTTTATGTTATATAAATCATCAAACGAATCTTTCACTACACACAACACTATCTTGGCTTGCTTTACACGGAACCGCGGCCTTCCTCGATAGCTTGCGTCGTACGCAATACCGAGTTTCACTAAACAACGATATGCTATTAAAATATTATTAAAACTAGCCGTTATGAATAGTAATAACAACTTTTTGAAATTTTATAAATTTTATTTTTTAAAATGGACTTCATTTTTGGATTTGGAATATCGAAATTAGCCTAGGGTGAAATTTTGGTATTTTTCTAAAAACTTTCAATTTTTGATGAATAGTGAAACCACTAAGTGGTAGTTAAAAAACTGAATTCTTCATCAAACCTAATTTTACCGCTTCTGTGAGTGGAATTTCAAAAATCCGAGAGACACGGTTAATGTCAGTAAGTAAAATTTGGTTCAATGATATGAAAATAATTTTTGGGGAATAGTAACTTTTTACTTTTATTTACCACGGTTAAAAGTAAATAGGGTAATTAAGGGTAAATATGTTATTATTATTACCCTAACACATGTCCTAATTATATTGGATAAGTGTAATTCGACCAAAAACAACCTTAGGAATAAAATATGACCATTTAGGCCCACTTGGATTAGATTAGGACATTTATTATCAATTTACTTAAAGAAGGGTTAAAATAGTTAAAATCCAAGTTTAATAAGTAAATCATTTTCAATATGGGGTTATAAATAAGATAAATTCGACTATAAATATTCATTAGAAAGCTAAAAAGATTTCCATCATAATGGTATTTTATTTATAATTTTTAATACATTAAATAATTTAATTTATTTATGACACAACAATGATGCAGTAATTATCTAATTAATGAAATATTGACAAAATTGATGTTATAAATACCCAAATAAATGTAATTTGAGACTTTTTATGAATTATACTAATTTTATAGGTTAATATGAGCTTTAGAGGGAGACTTTTACGGCATGAATGGATTTGTAAAAAATTATTTCCAAGAAGATTCCTTTACAATTTTTCAAGTTTATTTTTAATCAACTTCTTTTAGTTTATAATTTTATGACATGTTAAGAAAGGAAAAGTATTTTTTAAGTAGAAAGGATATTTTCCTCAAGAATGGAGTTCAAGTGTTTTATAAAAATTATTTTCCCTCTAAGATAATATAGGGTTCTGTTTCTTTCCCTATTATTACATGGATTTGATTATATTGTGATGGAAATATTTTTATGAATTCCTTTATCTTATATGAATTGTTTTATGATGTCAGGATGTTTAAGATTCCCATTTTTATTACATGGGTTATGCTATGATGTATGGTTTATGATTTTGTGGCACACATAAGAATGGTATCATTATGAGATGGGTGGGACCTATATATCCCTCCAATGCATTGGGTAAAGATTTTATATCTCATGAGATAGACATGGCTGGAACGGCAGTTTAACCGGTTCAGTGAAACAGGACTGAAACAAGGAGTGAACTCGGTTCAGAAATGGACTTTGTCAACTAAGATAGTCTTGGCAATGAGTATTGACTACTAAGAAATGATTCTCTATGATTATGTGTGTATTCCACAAAGCATCATGTTTTATGTTATGATTATTGTGATTACATTTCACTACCATGATTTATCCCATGTTATGAAATTATGATCTTTTTTGCAGGGTAATATTTCCAAAATGTTATGTTCTTATGAATATGATGTGATTGATATTTCTTTTGTTTACCTTTACTGAGCATTTGAGCTCACCCTTTTGTATGTTTTCTTTCCCCAGGCCAGGGAGAAGGTTATTAAGTAAGATATGCCAAAAGGGACTATAAATATGGTGAAATAAATGGGAGACAGTGTAGACGCTTTATGAACCAATTGTTTATATTTCCCAGTTTCCAAAGACACTATACATATACGGTCATTTCCCGGTTTTGTTATATGTTGTTATAAGTGTGCTTCAATTATGATGTAATAATAATGTATGTAAATTATGGGTCGTTATAATGATACATTATCCAATTATATTGATAAATATGTCATGGATATGATATATTAAAAAAATTCCATATTTTTAATATATTCTAGATAGATCGTTATGATAATCTGATTACATCGGTTCGTGAGGCAGTAGTCAATGGAACACTAAAATGATTAATTATTTTCTCATTTAAATGAATTGGAGAGATTTGTAGGCCATTAAATTAATATAATAAAATATATAAAAAATTATTATATTTAATTTATTATTTTATCGTTGTTTCAAAAGGGTTTTAGGGGTGTGGTATAAGAAACAAAACAACAATTCTTTATTAAAAACTATACATCTTCTTCATACAATATCCATTGCTTTACACAATAAGACCATTATGGTTTTTATTTCGCCTAAACCAATACCTATATAAGGAATGGAGGTATTTTAGGAACATATTTGGGATTTTATTTTCTGAGTAAAATTTTTTTTTATGTGTGGATTATTGAGAAGAAGATATTCCTTTTTATAAGAGACTGGACATGCACTCTTGGAATTTCTCAAAAGCATAAAACGTAATAAGATTATTATGGAGACTAATACTTCAAAATGTATAATAAATGAACGTGGGATAAAATTTTGGACAATATATTAAACCCAATATTATTATTTAATATTTTCAGAATATTTAAATAATTTAATAAAATATTAATCCCAAAATATATCATTTTAGTCAATTTTGAAACTATTCAATACATTGACGTTGAAATCAACCAAAAATGATTAAAATTAGGATAAAATATTATAATTTAAACATGTAATATTCACCAGGATAATTATTATAAAACCTTAAATATCTCAATTTATATTTAATTTAATATTAATAATATCCTTTTTTTATTTCTACATTTTTTTAATATTTTTTTTGCAACACATTTTTGAATGGATTTATGGTAATTTTTTATTCACTAAAAAATAAAAATAATTCACCATAATGAACATAAATAATTCATATTTAAAAATAATTTTTATAGTCAATCATATCAACAAGATAACCACATATTTAAAATATTACACTTATTTAAAATAAGAGTGTGACCTGTTTGAATTTTAATGAAATAAAATACAATTAAGGTCGTAATATTATATGTTTGGCCCTAAATAGTCATATATTCAACACATGGATGATTATGGTATATATATACTCATCCAATAATATTTATAAATGTTTTTTGGTAAATTCAATAGTTATTAAAAATTTATTTTTAAACTAAATTACATGATTTACCCCGTATTATTGTCATAAAAATTAAAATTTTATTAAACATATTATCCTTAAATAAATTATAAGTATTAAGTAAATTTGGAAAATCATATAAAAAATATGGAAAATATTTTTAAAAATTTGAAAAATTTAAAATTAAACTAGAAAAAACAAAATAAAAAATGACTTTGGGAAAATAACAATTTTAAATAAAAAATTGTTTTTTTAAATCATGTATAAAATAAATTATAAAAACCATAATTTGTTAAACCTAATAAAATTTTTAAAATAAAAATATATAACTCATCTAAAAAAATATTTATACTTTTTCAAAACATTTAAATAAAATTCACCTTTCAATAAAAAATATTATTTTTCACTATTATATAAAAAATCAAAATTTTGAAAAATTCTCAAGAAATAATCCTAAAATAATTTTTTAAAAATTTATTTCAAAATTAAAATAATTTTTTTAATATATTTTCTAGAATTTATATAAAAATAATAATTATAATAATCACATATAAAAAAATTAAAAAATAATTTTTGAAGAAAACATATTATTTAAAGAATAGAATGACATTAGTAAAAATCCACAACATATTTTAGAAATAATTATTTAAAAAATTAAAAATTACTATGGAGATTATATATTTAAAAATGTGGTTATTAATATTCATTACTTATAATTTAAGTGGTATGATATAACAATCACTTTTAAATAATAATATGTCATTATTTTAATAAAATCAATGTTGCATATCATGTATGTTATCAAACATAAGATTTCTATTTTAAGAAATCATCATATTACCCCCCCATTATTTAATAAATTTTATCCATTCAATTTGAACATTGGCTCAGAAACATAGTTCTTGTATTTAAAAAAGTGTTTTTTTTTGAAAAATCACATCGTATAAAGGTTAAATAAATATTCATCTTGAAAAATAGAAAATGTATGTATGATGGACATCTTGAGTCAAAAAATTTAGGCTTCCATGTAGGAGAGTAAAAGTGGAAATTGAAAACATAGATTTGAGAAAAAACACCCATGGAAATATAGAGAGTAATAGAGAACATAGTAATAAAAAATTTATCCACCAAAAAAATATTATATATGTTATGTTTTAAAATATAATTGATTTCATGGTATTAAAATTAAGTGGATAACATTTTTATTTCAAGATCCTTTTCCAAGATTTGAGGAATTTAATTCCCATATATTTTAATAACATATTGAAATAAACATACATTAAAAGTAACATTTTATCATTTATTTAACTTATATAACAATCTCATATTTTTCTCCAAACGATGATTATTTAGGATGATTTTTTCACACTTGAAGAAACATTCAACATATTTCGAGATAAAAATCCACATATTAATACCTTTCTATTAAACTTGTATTTAATTATTAACCAAAAAAATTTCTAGTAAAATATAATATATTTCTATAAAAACAATAAACCATTATTTGATGAAAAAATACATAAATCTCTAACATTCAAAAGTAATACCCAAAGATCAACGTAGATCGTAAAAAATAACACTCCCTAAAATCCCTAAAAAATATTATAGAACATGAATAAAACCAATATGTAAATTTTATTTGATCACATAGTGTTCCAAGTTAATTGAACATTTACCTTCAAATAATAACAATGACGCCTAAAATCTTTTACCAAAAATGTAATTGCACTAATCACTAATATTGTACATGTGATAAAAAATTTCTTAAGTCAACTAAATCGACATAAAGCCAAATTATGATCATTTTTTCTTCCAAAAGACAATTCAACCTTTATTTATCAAAGAAAATCTCATAGATTCATATATGGTTCTTTAAATAATTATGATCTTCTTTAAAAATAACATTATTCACATAATCACTAAACCAGTCTTAAAAAAAACATGTTCCCAAATTGTGATGTAACTCCCCAAATCGACACATCATGATTATTTTTTTATTTTGAAGTTTCTATTTAATTTTATTAATTTTTAAATTTATTATTATTATTATTATTATTATGTTTAAATCAATTGAATTAAAATGAAAAAAAATTAACCTTAATCTAACCCTCACCCTTACCTCACAGATGACCCCCCCCCCCCAATCCCCTCCTATTCGTGTGGCTAACCCCCCCCCCCCTTCTCCCTTCATGTTGTATGATATCGACCCCCATCCTCTTGGACTTCAGGACTGCCTCTTCCTCTCCCAACCACGACCGTCGTCGACCTCCTCCCTGCTTCTGGCCTCCTACAGACCTCATTCCCTTGGCAACGCACCAAAATCATCAGCCATCCTCCAACTGGCATTACCCTTCCCTTTCGTAAAATCGACCTTCGGATAACCTTTCCCCGGAAGTCGCACCTCCTCCCTCCGACAGCCACATTATTAAGCATTAACGTGTGCTCTCTCAAAAATATTTATAACTAAATGCCACACATGCGCTGACCTAGGTCATTCACTTGAGAATATTTTGTGGTCAATCAATCACTACTTAAAATTCACTTTTTTATATTTTTTTATTATTTGTAATAAAAAAATAAATGAAATTGTCGTTTGAGAAATTAGAATGAAAGATAAAGGAATGTAAACAATAAATTCCTAATAGAGATAAAAATAATGCTGACAAAATAGAAAAGAGATATTTCTGAGTGAATCACCCAGACTGAACCTTCATCATCTCATTATTAGTTTAAAATTTAATTAATAAACACACTACATCATTTTTGTGATTATCCTCTTCTGTGTGTGGTTGTGAATATATAGTACACTCAGCGATTTTCGAGAGCCACACATCCACCTCCTCGACCGAGGGAAAATAGTACAGAAGTGAATGTTAAGTCTCGGGTGGAAAGTGGAGACACAATAGCGATTTACCCACTAATATCCCCCTTGACCTAACTCGAATAATATCATAAATAATAAACATGAATGTAAAATTACGTGGGATCTACACTGGATTCATCCCCCAGGAAGTTCCTCGTGTTAGTTACGCATTATCACGAGAATAAGTGATCACGATGGAGAAGAACGGGGTGGAAAAAAGATAAAAAATTAGAATGAGATAAATGAGAGAAAAAATACATTAAAAATTCATAATACTATTAAAACATAATTAAGCTACAAAACTATATAAAATGTCCAAATATAAGTGTCAATTCTTTTAGAATGTGTGAGGATATTTATTTATAGATATAGGAAGTGAAAGAATTATCTCAAAAATCATCATCCAAATGTTTCTGTGTGTGTGTCACTGTAAGTGGCATAATTGGTAATAAGTTTCTTCATAACACATTTTCCATAATATATCATCCTTTCACCCTAAAAATATTATCATTATTGTCCATCGGATATAGGATTTATGAAAGATGTATTCTGAGACATTTAATCTATCCATTTGACTGGGAAAATTCCAATACTTCAATTTCGATGGCCATTATGACTTTGATACCTGTCGATTCAATAATTATATCCTTAATAAATATTATTCCACATGTAATTTCTCTTCCCTCCACATAATATTATCCATTTTCGATGCATGGTCACAATTTTATGATTTAATTACCCAATCGAACTATTTATTCATGGGGAGCAGATTCATATTCTACTTATTTAAAGCGTTTCCATAATGCCTTAATGAATGAATATTGACTTTAAACTCATCAATGAATCTCCATATATTACTCAATTTTTTTTATAGTTGTAATCAATCCATTTGGAGTTGTTTTCACTGAGTTTTGATTCTGTAACTTTCGTGGGGTCCATGCTGTCCTCCCAACAAATTGTCAAACATAAATGATTTATTAGGCCATCCAAATGCTTGAATACGCTTTTCCTCCTAAAGAGAATTTGTAAGAAATAAATCAGGGATTCAAAAAAATAGTAACACAATTTGGAATCATATTCTATATTTTATACGAAAAATACTCCTACCATAAAAATCTGTCCAAATTCCAGATTTAACCACTTTTTCATTTAAGCTCAAATTACCACTAAAACCAAAAAAACGTGACAATTTCTCAGACAATAACACAATACTGGGATTATAAAATTTATGAAAATGTGAGCTTCATAATTTTCCCACACTTAAACAATGCACTCCTGTGAAATCATCTTACATCCAAACCAAAATCCACACAACAATCAAAAATGAGAAAATATCAATGATCTTATCGAAAATAGAAGTCCATCATGTATCATATATGAAAAAAATTCTCTATTATTTTAATTTAAATCATTAAAATTTGTTGAAACTCTTAAATAAATCCATTTCCCAATCACAACCTACCTCACATTGATATTTTTGTCACGCATCGCTCAATAGAAATTAAATCGATAGTTACGCTCATACTTGAAAATCAAATGAATCACCATAGGTTTGTGAAATTTTTTATTTATCCACAACATGAAACACAAAAATGAATTCAATCATGAGGGGTTTAATTAATGGTTAAATTGATTCTATGGAATAGGGTTGGTGGGAAAATGATTGAAATAATGTTTCAGCCCAGAAAGAGGATGTTGGACTTTTAAGTACCAAGTATTATTAATTCATAGGAAAACACAGGATATTTCACTCTCAATACCACTTTAAAATGTGAAAAATACACCACCCTCCTTTTATAAAATGGTAAATGAGCTAATTAGTAATTATAATGAATGATATTATCTTTGTTATCCCCCTATGTTTTTCAATGCTCCAGAAAGGCACAACTTTATTTTCATTATTTTCTTTTTTTCCATTTTTTTTCATGGGGGATGAGTTAAAAATTGAATATAATGAATGAGTTAAAATTCATGCCCTTGATTTTGGAGAAGGACATTAGTCATAAAATAATTTAAAATTAATAATTCAAGCACATCTCTATTTTTTCATTTTTTTAAGGATAAATGGATGAAACAAATAAATCACAATGAAATGACAACACATGACCAATACTCTTATTATATACTACCCAAAATATTGACACACATATCGAACCACCCTTATATAATACACATCCCAATGAAAACACACAAAAGTCCCTTCCTCCAAACTCAAATGTGAAATATCCATTCAAAATATTTCTAAAAGTGTTGGTAGGTAAGGAAAAATTGTCTTGTAATGTGGCTTAAACCTATAATGAAATTCATGGAATTGAAGGGATTATGAAGGATAAATGTAAAGGTGGGTCTCAAGATAAAATTTGGGAAGCCAATGAGATTCCTTAATCATTTCGAATAAATTCCATGAAATCCAATGCTTCGAAATAGAAAAATCCCAAATTCTAGTTCTCACAAAAAATTAAAGTTTCTCTCAAGAAAGTGTGGGAATTAGGAAGAATATTTCAATGTAGTTTACAATACCTCACAGGATTGGAAAAAATATTTTGTGTCACTTTTTTAAGGGTGTGGATTTCAAAAAACAGTCAAACTCATAAAAATAATTGACAATCCAATTCAAGAATAATGTTTTCACAACAACAATAATTTAAAATTCAATATTTCAAAAATCATTTGAACTCTTTAAAAATAAATTGATGTGTGAAAATTGATAAGGATATTCAATAAATCTCAAAAATCATAAAAATATAATAAAAGAAAATGAAAATCACATAATAAGAACTAAGAAGGTTGAATTACCCATACACTTATATTTTACTACACCTCAATTCAACTAATCAGAATATAAATATAAAGGTAGAAAAGTAAAGAGACTGAAAGATACGACCTGACATTACTTTTGAAGTGGATTACATGAGTTATCTTCTAGAAGATGCCCATTTAAAACTAAAAGATTGTAATGAAGATACATAAGAAAAATAAATAAAAATAAATAGAAAGGTAATAAAAATGAGATAATGATTGGTTTAGAACTCCAAGCAGGTTCTAGGTTTTTACTTCCCCTTGTATGGCAGTTTTCGTGGATTATCCCCAATCAGAAGGTGTGTGTGGTTTCATTGAGATGATCCTCCACATGTGATTTTTCCCAATATCTATGATTATACATTGAATGTAGAGAACCCAAATAAATATTAGAATATTCCCAACCCCTATGAAATAATAAAGAGAGAAATTAATTTCCATAGTGGGAGGGAATATAAGATAAGGGTGCTCAGTGTTAATTTCGGTGGTGTCTACCTCCATATGTTTTGAAAATTTTTGTTGAAGAGGTAATCGCAACACCATCTTTTCTACCTCTTCATCAACAATAACCACCACATTAGTAGTCTATTCCTTAACATATAAGGTTTTTTTCAATTGTGATGTATCAAAAATTTCTGAGAAAGAGAATTCAAAAAACAATTCAGCATTAATAAGATTAAAACATGTATAATTAATAAAGAAATCATCCCTTTCAAGTAATTCATCCTGGTAAATTATCTCTTCAGGCATGATCATTGAAAACTCAATCTCAGGAGGTTCCTCTTCTTCATTATCATCCAAAGTAAGAGAGAGGTAGAATATTTCTGATGTTTCATCAAACATGATGGATGATAATGTTTCATGTTATCTTCAATAAATTTTTTCCAAGATTATTCCAAAAAATGTTGATCTCCCATCAGTGAATCAGTTGGAATGTGTACTTCAAGGACCACCTTGATCAATGGTTGAGTGTGAGAAGATGTGATTAATTCATTTAGTAGCTCCTTCTCACCATCCTCGGGTTCTTTAACATAACTTTTTTTTGGTGAAATCCCTTCCATCACTCAATCCCGTTTAGGTTCCGGAACGGGTTTCAATTTATCCATGGATATGGGTACATTTTCAGCAATAAATTCTATTTGAATCTCCATTTTTTCACTTTATCAATATTCCTATGAAACTGATCATCAAGATCATTGAAAAAAAATCTGGAACATGAGATTATTGAGTCCATGAATAATAATTTGAATTGAAATAAATCATGAACAAAGAGTTTTTTTAATGTTTTTTTAATTTATGATTTTTTTGATTTTTTAGAAAAAGGAAAATTATTTACATAATGTGAATAGAAATAGTGAATGAAAACCACTTGGATCCCCAGAAACAGTGCTAATGTGATGTAGCGTTGTTGTGTGCGCTCTCAAAAATATTTATAACTAAATGCATCATAGGGGCTGGCCTAGGCCGTTCTCTTGAGGATATGTTGTGTTCAATCAATCACTACTTCTAATTCACTTTTTTAGATTTTTTAATATTTATATGAAAAACTAAATGAAATTGTGGTTTGAGAAAAGAGATTTCATGATAAAGTAAAGTAAATAAGCAATGCATAATGGAGACAGAATGAATTCTCAAAAAATATAAAGGAGATATTCCTGAGAGAATCACCCTGATTGAACCTTAATTGTCTCATTATTAGTATAAAATTTAATTAAAAAACACACTCCATTGTATGTGTGATTATCCTCTTCTGTATGTGGTTTTGAATATATAGTACACTCAACGATCATTGAGAGACCACACATCCACCTCCTCAATCAAGATAAAATATTGCAGAAGAGAATGTTAAGTCTCTGGTGGCATGTGGAGACACAAAGGCGCCTTACCCACAAAGATCCCCCTTGACCAAACTGTAATAAAATAAGAAAAAAAATTTATTTAATGTGCAGTGACTTGGGTTCAACACTAGATTGATCCCCCTAGAAATTCCTCGAGTAAGTTACTCATGATCACGATTATAAGAGATTGCAGTAGAGAAGGACATGGTGGAAAAAAAAGACAAAAAAATTATAATGAGATGAAGAATAGAAAAAAATACATTAAAAATGCATAATACTATTACAACATAATGAAGCTACACAACAATAGAATATGTCCCCACATAAGTTCCAATCTTTGATAAGAGGTCAAGATATATATTTATAGGGAGAGGAGGTGAATGAATTCTCTACAAAATCATCCACAAAATGTTTCCACATGCATGTCGCATTAAATGGCATAATTTGTAATAGGTTGCTTCATAAAGGATGTTACATAATGTCTCCTCCGTTCACCATCAAAATATGATCTTTATTGGATGTAAGATGTAGGAGTTACATCCAATGTAATCTGAGACATTTAATCATTACATTTGACTGGCCAAATTCCAATTCCTCAATTTCCATGGCCATTATGACTTTGAAACCTATCAATTCAATCCTTCCATCCATAATACATATTGTTCCTCTTGTAATTTCTCACCCCTCCACAGTATATTATCCATTTTAGATGCCTGGTAATGATTTTATGAATTAATTACCCAAATTAACCGTTTCTGCCTGGTGAGTTGTTTCATCTTCCACTTTTTCAAACAGTTCCCATAATGCCTTAATGAAAGTATTTTTACTTGAAACTCATCAATAAAGAGATTTATTTATTACAGTTCTAGTTCCTGCTGGAAGTAAAGCATTTGGAGTTGTGTTAACTGAGTTATGATTTCGTTACTTTGGTGGGGTCCATGCTATCAGCCCAACAAATTGTCAAAATTAATGTATTTTTTAGGCCCTCACAATGCAGAAATCAGCCATTCCACCTGAATAAAATGTTATAGGAAATAAATCAGGGATTTTGAAAAAAAACTATTCCCAAAATTTGGAATAATAATGTAAATTTTATTCAGAAAATACCCCAACGATAAAAATCTTTACAAATTCAATATTTTACCAAATTTTGCATTTAAGCTCTAATTACTACAAAAACCTAAAAAATGTGACAATTTATTATACAATAACACTATGGTGTGATTATAAACACTGATTTACAATATAAAATTTATGAAAATTTGATCTTTATCACTGCACCTCTTTCCCTTCAGGTAAGTCCACTTCCAGTCTTTGTTAGGGTTTTAATTTTCCAACAGGTATGAGTTTTGTGTTAGGGTTGAATTTTGTAAGCTAGAGTTTGATCTTGTCATTTTGGATGAATCTTGACTTCTTATGGTTCTCATGATGTGTGATTGTAGTGTCATACAAATTTTCAAATGTCTCTACACAATATGTAGGCGATTCTATTCATAATCATTTTTTGATGAGTTAGTTAGTATGTTTAATTATTTTATCTTGCTCTTTGATTTTTATATGTGATGACAATGATGTTTGTAAACGTTTTTAGTGTTAGTTTGTTTCTAAAAAGATGATTTTGGGTATTTTCTTGGTGTTAGTCCATGTGGTGTTTCATGGGGTTATTTTATAAATTTTGTAATTTTTTATTTAAATTGTATGATTGGTGAAAATATTGTTTTGAAAATTGTTTAAATACATGAGTGACTTCTTAACGGGGGCTAGGCCCACTATCTTGGTTGGTCTTAATTGTGTTTGTTTTCAGGTGTTATAAAAAGATAATTTTAGAAACTATGAAAGTGGTGTTATATTTTTTTCAACTGGTTTTAGTGTGCAATTTGGTATAAAATGTGTTTTGGTGTAAATTTTTATTACGATAACTTCTTTGTGTTTCATAAATTTTTTTATTTGTTTACTAAAGTATATGTGTAGTTTTTACCCCGGCTCATCGGTTTCGAGTCACCACATCAAGGGTGACTCTCTTTCGTATGCATAGGTATGTATTTATATATATATATGCGTGTGTGTGTGTGTGTGTGTATATATATATATATATGTTCCCCTGTTACATGTATATTCATTCATGGAGTTGTTTATACGTATATGGGGCTATGTGTTCCTTTTTGTAGATATAAAAGTGGATGTGTAGGTGAGTGGAGATGGGAATATACATATAAGAGTATATGTAAGGATCCCTTTGCGTAGCTCATATCCATGAGGTTGTGTGCATAGGGGCAAGGTCCCCTTGCATGTAATTGAAAGGGTGTATGCTTAGTAGGGGAGAAACAACTTTAAGTTAGAAACCACCAAGAGCCAAAGTGGACGGATTGATTCTACTCTGAGGTAGGTCCCATATGCAATGATCTTTAATTAGAATTTCCATAATTTATTATTGTTTTATTAAAAGTTTATCTTCTTCTTCTACAAGAAATACATATTCAATATCTATATATATATATATGGTTTTAGTCCTTGAAAAGTGATTTATTTATTATTTCAAACATATAGCGGGTATTTCCAAAGATGTGTGGTATTTCGGCTGATTTTTTTGTAAAATTGAAATGAAACATTGTTATCTAAAGAAGTTCCAATGTGATCTCCAAAATGGGGTGAACATTTTTTTAAAGGAAAATCATTCCTGTGGAGTAATGAGGCCCGTTAGGCACCCTGAAAATTAATTGTGAAAGTTAAAACCCCCTCTTAAGGAATGCCCCATTATTTTAAAAACATGAACCCTGCGTTAAATGTGTGATTTGTGATATGTACCAAATGAATAGTATTATGAAATGTTATATGAAATAAAAAGGGGAATGATCTTAAGGAGGGAGAACTATGATGAGAGGTTGAATGCATTCAGGATAAAGAAAATGTTATGTTCACTAATGTACTTTTATAAAACCACACCACCCATTGATATAGACAAAATGGGAAACCCAGGGTATTTAGGTGGGTGGAATAGAAATAGTAATCTAGATGACATGGTAGGGGTTCTTCATGGTTTCATCTAGTATGATTGACACAACAACACTAACTAAACCTATGAATGACTGAGGGTCATGGTTTCTAAGCCATGTTTTCTGAGGGTTGTGGTTTCTATGCCATATTTTCTGAAGGTCATGGATTTTAATACATGTTTCACCAAGGTACTAGGTCTCTAGGATCCCACATTCACTAGCTACCTATAGGGATTTCCTATGGTGCTCATTTGTGACATGATACTTGTGATGTGATTTCTATTTCAGTCATTTCATACTTGATGTCTTGTTTGTGAAAATGATATTTTAATATATATTTATTTCAATTCATTTTGAAATGTTAATGAATGCATTGAACATTTTTTGAAAATGTAGTGGGAGGGAAATTTTTTATATTGAAATAAAAACATTTCACTTGAATTTGAAAAGAATGAAAAAAAATATTTTGTTAAGTCATATTTTCAAACATTCATGTTTTGGATTTCTTAAAAAAGGCATGGTCATATGGGGTTGTTGGATTTTTGAATTCCTAATGAGCTCATCGGTTCTCATGCCTATGTTACTTTTTAGTTGAAGTTTCTAGTCTGGGTTTATGGTTTATACTTCATTAAGACACATGAGGTCACTTGAGGTATGTCTCATTGCTTCATTTATTCATTATTTTTCCACTGCTAGTTTGTTCTGATAATTTTATTTCATTTATCTATTTGATTTGTTTATGGTTATTCATCTATATTTGCAATTTTCCAAATCATTCCCAATTGGTTTATCTTAATATCTGGCAATATTTTCCAGCTCGTGGGTATTGGGAACGCCCCTCGGGACATGTCGCGGACCAGCATGGGTGACAGGTTCAGGGTCGACCCGGGTTGGTTCGTGACAAAATGGTATCAGATGGAGGTTTATCCCATGTCCTTCAGGGATTTATGGTAGATTATATTTAATATTTTCAAAATCCAAGTGGTTAATTATAGGTACATGCCTGATCACCACCTATTCGGAATGCCCTTGAATTGCCAGGGTGGTCCAGGATAGTCTTTCCACAAAGTCCATGTCTGGATCCTGATTGTATTCAAGGTCCATAGTCTTGTTTGTGTGTTATGTTTTAGTATTGTGATTTGGTGGTTATTCTTGAGGGGTGCATGGATGTTGTTCATGGCCTGGAAATCCATACGCAGACCATGCAATTGCCTCTGATGACATCTTATGTGCTCACTCGGTTGGTGCACAGTCATCCAAAAAGGGTGACCGAACTATGTGTAGCAGTTGTTTATTTGAGAATGTTCCATCTTTATATAAGTAGTGAATTGGTTTCTTTGGGATGTTGTATGAGTTTTAATTGGTTTTGTGGTGTTTTTATCATGTTGAAAAATCAATGATTGGCATTTTAAAACTTGATTTCCAAAATAAAAATCATGGTTTGTCTAAAAATGAAATGAGATGTTTTGGTGATGGGTAGAGTTTTAGAAAATACTTTTAGATCTTGAGATTTTTTGTTTTAGAAATTAGACGGTTTTTTTTATTTGGTTTTCCTATAGATTCGTGCATGTGTGTATGAATGCAATTCGATGTCAATTGTTGTTGGTATGCATGGATTGGTGCCTGAGTTGGCACATTAATGAATGAATGTGAGGTTTCAAGGAATACCAATGAAGGGTGATCTGTTTTCAAGGATATTGTTTTTGTTTTAAAAAATCATGTTTTGATTTATAATGTAGTGGGATGAAATTTTATTTTGAAATTTTAAAAAGGGAAGTGGGATCTAAAAAGGGGGTTTTATTGTTCAGATGGTTTTGAAATGGGATGGTTTTGAAAATGACCATTTGTAAAAGTGGGTTTTAGTCATGGTTGGTGAGGTTTCTTGGTTATTATTTCGGTTCATATTTGATTTGGTTATGGTTTGGTTTTTTGATTTATTAGCTTATGGGATGAGACTTGTTTTTGAGCTGGTGTTTCGAGGTTGAAATGATTTTTTGAGTTAGAGATAATAATATCTGGTTAAATGTGAAGTCTTTGTTTTGTGATGTGCTTTAGGTTGGTTTTGTAATTCTTATTTAATGTTTTTTGTCCAAAAATGTCCAAATGTACCTGATGGGTCATATTTAGTTGTTACGTTTACCCAGACTCCTGGTAGAGTGGTGGGGTTATTTACTTTTCCTTGTTGTATGTTTTCTCTATGTTGTTCGAGGTTCGATAAAGGTTTTAGTGTAACTTGAGGAAATCAAGTGTTTCATCGAGTCTTTATGAACTCTTATTGTTGTGAAGGGAAATTTTTCCTAGTTTTGTTTCAAGGGTCATGTTCGGGCTAGAGAAGGGTGATTGCTACCTTCTATTTGCATGTTTTGGTCACAGACTGGGGAAAATGGAAATCTTATTTTTCAAGGTGCTCAAGAAGGGTTCAGCATCAAGTATAGAGAGTAAACTGAAGGAATATGTTCTTGCCATGAGTTTTTCATTAGTTCTTTTTTCTCAATCCTATGTCCACACAACAGTTTGTTTCCAATGTGGTCTATTTGGGAAGTCAAATCCATTCATTGTAATCTTCTAAAATATTGTCAGTTGTGTGGATCTTTGGGTCACCTGGGAAAGTCTGCAAGCAGTCACTCTAGAATATGAAGCCTCAGTTGGGGGTTGTTATATCCTGATCGTGGTGTATCAGATGCTTCAGTACATTAGAGATCCAACAACATGCCACGAAGCAAATGTTTTCATGCAGTCAGGTGGTTTCCAGGTACAAGGGATGTGTGTACATCCTATCATCTATTTTTTGGGGAAATTCTCATTAAGTTTTCACTTTATGTGGTTTTCTATTTGGGAGGTGGAGCTTATATTGGAGGTCCTGGTGGCCTCTTTCACGATGTTTTCTTGGTTGTGTCATGTGGGGTATAAACTCTCTATTTACTAGTCTTCCCCTTAAGCAGTTTTTGGTTTAGGGTGTTGCCTATTAGTGATGCTCGTGTCCTAGGGAAGTGGTGAGTCTAGAGTCAATGTTCATTTTGAATCCCTCCAATTTAGACCACCTATACTGTTTATAAAGTGACCCTTTATTGGTGGGTTCATGATGAGAAATTCAATCTGCATTGTTGAAACTAAATTGAGAGCTCCCATGTGGGATCCATTATATTACATAGTTTCTAATATGGCAGGGAGACCCACTATGGGTCTTTCCAATGTCTCCCCTAAAGATGGTTGGGTGCGACATGGAATTTAAAGGTGTCACACCAGTGTCATGGGTTTTCTTTGGTTTTCTAATTTGTCTCGATTTGGGAAATCCTATATTCAGATAGATTCTTAAAATCATGGGGAGACCAACGTTGGATAAATTCATGGAGAGCATAATATTTCAGTTGTTCTTTTTGAGGAAACTCATTTCCTTGGATTCACATGACCCCAATAAATGTAGATGATGGGTTGTAAAAAAAATTTATTCGGGATCTCAAGAAGACTCTAGTGATTTCTATGTTTTGGGTCAGGGTGTTCCAGGTTGTGGTTGTGTTTGGAAATGTGAGACTCTTTTCGTTGGTTCTTTTTCCTTGTAGTCCAGGTCTTGAAGTTTCATTTCTTGGGTGGAAAACGAGTATTCGATCTTAATGTGGTCGGGGTTTTGTTTCGAGAGTCATTGCGTCCTTGTTTTGATCTTTTAACATCGGTGTCTTTTGGGGCTTTTTGAAGGAAGTGTCATGGTGGGGAGAATTTTTACACCCAGACCCGACACTTCTCTCTTATTTTATTTATTTTTTAGTTTCTATTTAATTTTATTTTTTTTTTGGTTTATTATTATTACAATAATTATTATTATTGTTATTTACATAAATTTTATTATAATGAAAAAAAACACAAAAAAAACCTAGTCTAACCCTCACCCTTTCACCATGGCTGACCCCACCCACATCCCTTTCTATTCACGTGGTCGACCCCCCACCCCCATCCCCCTTTTTGTTTTCTGACGATGACCCCCTAATCCTGGACCTCCTACCGGCCTCCTCCTCTCCCCACCACAACTGCCGACAACCTCCTCCCTAAATCTATCCTCCCACTAGACACCTTCCCTAGGTGGTGCACTAAGATCGTCAGCCTTCCTCCTTCGGGTGTTTCTATCCCCTTCCAGCGAATCAACCCTTATATGCGCTTTCTTTGGTAGGTTCACCTCCTTCCTCGGGTGGCCGAACATCTTTCCCTTCAGATAAGTCAAATTCCAGTTTCCATTAGGTTTTTTATTTTTCATAGGGTATGAGATTTTTAATATGATTTAATTTTGTTGTTAGAGTTTGATCTTGTCATTTTGGATGAATCTTTACTTTTTAAGGTTTGCTTGTGGTGTGATTGTAGTGCCGCACAAGTTTTCGGATGTCTCCCTATAATATGTAGGTGAATCCATTCATAAAATTCCTTTTATGAGTTAGTTATTTTGTTTAATTATTTGATCATGCTCTTTGAATTTTATAAGTGATGCGAATGATGTTTGGAAAAGGTTTTAGAGTTTGTGTCTTTCTAAAATTTGGATTATGCGTATTTTCTTAGTGTGAGGCTATGTAGTGATTCCTTAGGTTGTTTTATAAATTGTGTAGTGGTTTATTTAAATTGTTTGAAAGGTGAAAATATAGTATCGAATATGGTTTAAAAACATGAATGGTTTTTTTAAGGTGTGTTAGGCCCGTTTTCTAGGTTAGTATTTATTTTGTGTGTTTTTTGGTGTTTTAAAAATTGAATTTGAGAAACTATAAAAGTGGCATGAAATTTTGTTTCAAATGGGTTAATGTGAGTTTGTGTTTAAACAGTATTTTGGTATAAATTTTTATGGTTCTAACATTGTAGTGTTTCATAAATTGTTTTATTAATTCATTAAATTATATGTATATTATGGATACCTGTATATCGGTTTTGATTCGCCAAGGCAAGGGTAACTCACTTTCATATGCATAGGTATGTATTTATATATATATATATATATATCTGTGTGTGTGTGTGTTCCCCCATTACACGTATATTCATGAATGGTGTTGTTTATACATTTATGGGGCTATGTGTGTCTATGTATATATATATATAAGTGCATGTGTAGGTAAGTGTAGATGGGCATATTTTTATAAGCGTATATGTAAGGATACCCTTACACATTGAAATTTCTATGAAGGTGTTCAAATAGGGGTTAGGTTTCCTTGCATGTATGTGAATGTGGGTATGCTAAGTGGAGGATCAACAGATTTGAGTAAGAAAGTGCCAAGAGTCGAAGTGTACTGCTTGATTATAATCTTAGGTAGGTCCCCTATGCCCAAATAATTAATTAGAATTTCAAAAATTACTTAGTGTTTCATTAAAAGTAAATATTATTCTTCTACATGAAGTATATATGAAATATATATATATATATATGTAAATGGTTTTAGTTCTTGAAAAAATTATTTCTTAAATATTTCTAACATAATGCAGGTATTTCTCAATATGTGTGGTCTTTCGACTGATTATGTTGTAAATGTGAAATGACACATTTTTTTCCAAATAAGTTCCAAATTGATCTCCAAAATGGGTTTTGGGTGAACATGTTTTCTAATGAAAAATCATTCTTGGGGAGTATTAAGGCTCATTTGGAACATTAAAAATGAATTTTGAATGTGAAAAATCCCTCTTAAGGAATGCCTCATTATTCTAGAAGCATGATTTGTATATTAAATGTGTTATTTGTGATATGTACCAAATTAATAGGCTTATGCGATGTTATATGACATAGAAAGTAAAATTCACATAAGTTGGGAGAATAGTGGTGAGAGGTTGAATGGATTTTAGATAAAGAAAATTTTATGTTCACTAATGTGCTTTGATGAAACTTCACCACCCTTTCATATAAAGAACATGGTAAACCTAGGGTATCTAGGTGGGTGGACTAGGACTAGTATGCTAGATGAAACAGTATGGGTTCATCCAAATTTCATCTAGAAGGATTGACAAAACAACACTAAATAAACATATGAATGACTGAGGATCATGGTTTCTAAGCCACGTTTTCTGAGGGTCGGGGTTTCTATGTCACTTTTTCTGAGGTTCGGGGATTCTAAGCCATGTTTCACCGAGGTACGAGGTCTCTAGGGTCCCACCTGAACCAGCTATATTTTGGGATTTCCCTTGCTACTCGTCTACAACATGGTACTTATGATGTGATTTCCATTTCAATCATTTCATAATTTATATATTATTAGTGAAAACCATAATTTAATTTAATTTGGTTCTATTCATTTTTAAATGTTAATGAATTGATGGAACCTATTTTGAAAATGCAGAGGGAGAGAAATTCATTACAAGGAAATGAAAACATGTTACTTGAATTTGAAAAAAAATCAAAAACATTATTTTATTATGTCCTATTTTTAAAGTAGCATGTCTTGGATTTCTTAAAAAAGAAAAGGGAAAAGGCAGTTGTTTTATTTTTGAATTCCTAATGAGAATTTTGGTGTTCAAAACTACTTTACTTTTTTAGTATCAGGTTTTAGTTTGGTTTCGTGGTTTATGCTCGGTGGTGACCCACGAGGTCACTTGAGCTATGTATCTTTGCTACATTTATTCTTTCTTTTTCTGCTACCAATTTGTTTGGTCTATTTTCTTTATTTTTTCATGTATTCATTTTATGGTTATTAATAAGTCATTTTTATGGGCCAAATAATTCCCAATGGTTTATTTTGATGTCTGGCACTAGTTTCCTTCCTGTGGGGATCGGGAATGCCCCTCAAGCCCTGTCGCGGACTGGCTCGGCTGGCTGGTTCAGGGTTGACCTGAGTTGGTTCGTGATAGTGAAAATATATAATTACCACAATATAAAGCATAATATAAATTATAAAGGAAACCAATAACATTGAAAATATGTCCACCAAAATAAAAAAATCATTAGATGCCATTTTCTATAAAACCAATAAAAAATTGAAGTGTTTTATTACTATAAATGCACCTCAAAATAAACTTAATCATATTAGTTAGAAAGAACATAATCCCACAAAGGGGGTTTATAATAAATTGAACTTATTATTAACCATAAAATAATAATTTGATAATGATATTCTGTAATATTTAGAAAACCATATAAGAAAAAATCATAATCTCAAAAGTTTTCTAAAGCCTCCTTTGATACATAATGCATGGACCATATCTTTATAATTACATATTATAATGTCGTTGGGATATAAATAACCTTATCATAATCCCAAATATATTTTTAGTTTATATTTTTATATAATTATTAAATACATTTACATTTTATGATCATACAGTTCATGTGGAATCTAATACACAGTATTACTTTTTCCTATTAAACAAATGTAATTAAAATAAAAACATGATTTCTATTCAGAAAAAATCATGAAAACATTCATCTTGAATACATATTTTCCCATACCTATCCTCAAAAAAAATAAAATCATTTTAAAATGTTGTTCGATCACAACAAAATCAGATTGAAACATAAAAAAACCATTAGTGTTGTGGGTCCTATTTATTTTTTGTTGGCCACATGAGTTTTTATAATTAATTGTGTTTTTATTTTAAAATATGACGTTTTATTGAATCAATTTCAATAGGTGATAATTTTTTTTAATTATTAAAATATATTTTTTTTATTTAATTCTAAATTTATTATTATATTTTAGTCTTGATGTTTTTTATTAAATAAATAATTTTATTGTAATAAATTGTCATTATATTGTATACATTATTAAATTTGGGTTAATATATTATTTATTTACATCAATTAATCTTTTATTTACATATATTTTTATTATAATAGTTTTTTTTGTATAATGTTTTTTAATTTCATTTATGTTGTACTTCTAAATAATGATTTTCTTGTTATGTTATTAATAATATTTTTTATGTGTTCAATATACCATTTCCTTTAGTTTTTTCAAGAATTAAATATTCTACTTCCATTTTAATGAAATTAATTTTATTCTTGGACTCAAAAATTTAATTTCAAACATTAATTTATCTATTAAATATTCAATTGGTTTTCATATAAAGAGGTTTTAATGTTTTTAATTTTAAATAAATTAATTTAACCAATTTGTTCCCTTCTGTAAATGAATATTGATTAACAATTTAATTTTATATATTTATTTTAACTTATACACATAAATTACTATTTTTTATTTATTAAATGTATGGGTGTATTCCGAAAATCTAGAGACAGTGAATAGGAAGGGGACAGTCAATTTCATGAATGTAATGGTATGTACATAATACCTACGCTAACTACATAACCCCATATCATGGATACATGTAGAGGAAGCCACTAATGTGGAGGAAGCTCTTGATATGTATATGTATATCTGAAACTGAGCTGACGCACAGCCAATGACATAAGATGATGTTTCCAGAGAGAAAATCCAACCCGGTCATGCCCTAGTAAAAATTCATACCTCTGGTTAGGGCTGCTTCTAATGGAGATCTGACAATACCTCCACCCACGGAGGAACATACTTATGGTAGTGGTCAATGGAACCCCCCCCCCCCCCCCAAGATGATTCCTGACCTCCTATATTGAAAGAAAAGACAACACTTTCTATCTGAAGTTCCTCCGATTGAATGAGCCAATATGCTGTTAAATAAATTTCTCGACCATCCCACACTTATATTATGGAAGATAAATACGAATCACTATAATAAATCTCCTGATATGAATCCCTAAGGTCACTAAATCATACACAGCAAATAAATTAGGAGGTCGAGCGTGAGCTGGTATCTGATCCAGATTCTAGTAACCGTAGAAAGAGATTAAAAGAAAACCAATATTATATATATATATATATATTATAACAGATATAACATATAATAATAATACATATATATTTATATATAATAATGCTTATAAAAAATTAATATATATATATATATATATAATTATATAAATATAAATACATATATTTATCACTATATATATCTTACAGTTTAAACACTAATATTAAAATGTGGTAATATTTATATTTATATATTTATATATTTCTTAATATAAAAATATACTCATATGTTAGTGAAATTTGAGCCCAAAAATTTCATGTCTAATGTATTGGGATTCATTTGGGTCACTTTATGTCTCATAAAAATATTCCAAACCCATGATCTAATTGTCTAATGTGGAATTTTCTATTCAAAAAAATTACTAATTGTCTTCTAATGGTCAGGATGTTTTAGGAATGTGTGATCATGAACATAGGAGATAATAGGGGAGGACGATGATCTTGGGAATATGCCATTTTGTGGATTTTTGTCTCTTAGAGTAGTAATGATCTAGTCATTAAATAATAGAGATGTATAGTCATAGTGCACCACATTTATTTATGTGAAATGTTCTTTAAATGGCGACGTGAGTACACATTGGATAGGTGTGTGATATTTCTTTTAAAATAAGATGATTCTAGAAGGAAATAAATGACTCTTAATTCGAATAGGGAAACCAAATTTCCATATAAACCCATTAGAGTACCATTATGTGGAAGATAAAAACATTCATTAACATTCCATGAGGGAGGCATAGAGAAAGAAGAATATAACATAGTAGGGGGAACACCCGGAGCTAGAGGATGGTTGAGTTTGAGCTAGAGGAATGAATATTATTAGACGAATTGCCCTTCTTCTCCATTTTATTATTCAATGGTTAATTGTATTAAGTTGTTTTTAATGAATTATATATTTTACACAAAATATATTATGAATGTCTAAGTAGTTTAGGGGGTTTGATCAAGTGGGTTGAATTTCATTTATTTTTTTGATTCTAGCGATCAGATGTATCCTTGTATGATGATCTATTCCATCTAGTTTTTTCTTTTTCTCATCAAAATGATTATTATTTTACCCAATCCCAAGTATCAAGAGGTGAAGGGTAGAATATCCTTTTTCCTTGCCAAAAATAACTTATGTACCAATTTATAAACGACTATGGTATGTTCTCCATGATAAATCATCACTATATTTCAATGTTTTAGAATTAATTGTTTCCCAGATATATAACTAGAAGGGTTGATATATCTAATGATGGTTATACATTACATTCCACTTCAAAAACCTCAGTACCTATGTGATTGGTTATAGTCTACAGTAGTTAAATTTCAATCAATCTATTCAAGTATAGTTCCCCAAACTAATCTTTTTTATTGTCTCTATCTCTCTATTTATCTATATTTATTCTCACAACATCCTCATACATTGATATTATCAATTCAAATTCTCCCACTATATCTCATATTCTAATTAATTCTATCATTTCAATGATATTTTCTGTTTTATTTTGTTTTTTTATACCGCACACACATATTTATCCTTCACTATTTAATTGAAACCTTATTCATCATCATTAATGTAGTTAATTGGGTTTTATAAATTTTAAATTCATAAAATCCAACATTACTCATGGTAAAATCTTTACTTCATTTCCTGGGAAGGCATGTGTGACCAATTTATAAAAAAAATTATCATATAAAAAACATAAAAATTTACGGAAATCTAAAATAAATAAAAACAATAAAACTATACAAAAAAAATTCTCAAGTCTTTTTATGTTGAAATTAGATGAACATGAAAATATCTATGCAACAAATAAAGAATCAAATAAACAAATAAAAAATTATTATTTTAATAGAATGAAAATTATTATAATAATATTAAATATTAAAAAATTAATTTTGGATATTTTTAAAATCTTAATATCATTGTACCACAACTAGTAGATCCTTCCACTAAGAATCTTATACATAGGGAATCCAAATTCAATGTTATTCAAGAAATTATTCTTGGATTTTTACCCTAGGATTAAGAACTATGATTCATGAAGCCTTATTGATATCGGATTCATTAAATTGATGTTATTATAGTAGATTATCCATCAATGATTATTTGTGACTTTTATGATTTGGTTAATCAATTAACTCAATGATATTTTAGTGAGGAGGATTTTAGGTTTTGGGAGTGTCCATTTTACCTTAAGGGTAAAGATACTAATTTTTTATATAGTGTAAATGAGCAAATCATTTAAAATTTAAATGAGGTATTCAATTATTTTATAACCAAATTGTATACTAGTGACACCACCATAGATGTGTGGAACATGCTCACTAGGATTATCCTAGATGAGGGAGAGTTTTTTCATGTGTAATGAGATAGGTTTAGAAGTATTCTATGGAAGCGTCAAAACTATAAATTACCTATTATCCTACTTATAGATATTTTTTTACATTACCTCACCCTATATAACTAGAATCTAGTTAGCTATTCAGGTAGGAGTGGATTTTATAATTCGACTACAGATGAGCTTATGAAACTATTCAATATTTTGGACCAAAATTTATAATGAAAGTTTACTAGTAAAAGATCTATTCATAAGGATAAAATATTACTAATGTTAATTTTTTTTTAATGAAAATATTCTTAGGGTGAAGTGTTGTCACTGTGGGATGTTAGGTCACACTCAGAAATATTATCCCAACACTGATTTTCCTATTCAATCTAATGAGAGTTCCCAATTTATCTATTATAGTTCTTGAAATCATGGTTCCCATGATACATTATTTAATTAATATAATTCTATAAAAAATAATCATGGCATGTCATGGAGATTTCAAAGATTTATTGAATAGTCATCTAACCCAAATTACCAATCACATCCCAAAACATTAATTCCAAATAAATATGGGCATAAATAATTATATTCACTATGGTAACATAATGGAATGAAGTTGTTAATGATTGGTGAAATTGATTCTTTGAAAAAGGAAATAGATTATAGAATTCATTGTCTATAAATATAAATGGGTTACATAACAAGATACCTAGGATAAAGAGACAAGGGGATGATTCCCAGTTCAACTAAATCAAACCGTATAGATAATGTGACAGACATAAAAACCATGGTGATTTTGAAAATTCATGTAATAGTTTTTTAATAGTATATCAGTGAAGTAATTGATGTTGAAGGAAAAATTGGAACAAAAAATCATGAAAACCCAATATCATCAAATTCAAAAAGAATCATAGATTTATCAAAAATTAAAACCCTTCACATGTACAATACTAATATCAAATTAAAATGAAGTTGGAATTGATAAAATTGTGAAATTAAGAGGTTTGTTTTGAAGATGAGGAGAATAACCAGACTTTTTTGGAAAAAAACCCATACAATCCCTTTTCCAAAAAGGATGGAAAATAAAAAATAACCTTATTACCTAATGATTATTAAAACATATATATGATTCAATTTTAATTGGAAGTTTTTGGAAGGATTTAACAAAATATTTAAACACATGAAATTAATAATTAATTTCTTATCTAATAAGGGGATTGGGGTGAGATATCATCAGTAAATTTAACTAAGAATGTATTTACATTATCCAAAAGAACATCTACCCAAAACAACAAAGACCCTAACATTTTTCCTTGTATTTTAAAATTTAACGTAGTTTAGTGAATAGTTTCTTTGGGTATTTAGGTTCTATTATCAACATTATTCCATACCCCCTATTCAGACCGTTGGAACTTAAGGAGATGAAACAAACTTCAATGATAATTTAAATAGTTGAATGGTCAAAAGGCTACCCCTATGGGAGGGTGGAATATTTTACAAATGATATAAGTAACTATGTTTTTTCACATACATCATTATTAGACACATCGAGTGTTATTACACTATAATAAATTTTTAGGATGACCATTCTTATCCAATTATAGGGCATTCATCGACATGTTAGATCATAAGCTTTCACTCCAAACTATTTATGTCAAAGAGGAATTTCTAGTTTACCAAGACTCTATACATGTAGTGAGCATTAAGTTGATTGATGATGTTGATGAAGTGTTCTTATAAGATTTTAGAATTTAAAACCATTATCAAATTATGTATTATTTCCCTCATTATATTGGTGAATTTTGTGAAAAAAAAATTTCAATATGATTCTATTGAAAAATTTGATTAGTTGGGGAAAATTGAGAACCAAATTTATAGAATCATTGATAATAACCATAATGATCCTCTTCCTAAACAATGGTTTATTACAGATATAATTTCTTTGATTGTTTAATTCATTCAACCCATCCGTAATTTTATCTATTATTCTTATTCATGTTCTTTAAAAGCTGATGGATTTAATTCTAGTCCTAATGTTTCTATTGGTTATATTGAAAGTGTTGGAGATGAGGATAAGTCTAGAGTTAGTTTTGGTCAGCGTGATGTTGATGGTGATTTTTCTATATGTGTTAAATTGGTGTTATAGGAGTTTATAGAGATTTTTCATTAAATGGAAAATAGGTATACCCATACATAATTTCTCCACATTGATAATGGAATTTTCTTCCATGATTTTGAGATATTCTTAGAAGAACATTATTATTCTCCCATTTCATGAGAAAATGAAGTAACATTGAAATGTTATAATATTTTTGATAGTAAAAAACCTATAGAAGATTTGGTTTATTTTTCAAAACAAAAGAAGCTTTCACGTGTGGGTGAAAATGTAAGGGATCTATTTCAAAGTGATGTTGTTCATCACTGATATCATGAAAAAAAATTTCTAATAACACTTACTTAATTGAGGAAATTTATAGATATTTAAACATCAAATAGAATAAGGGTTGGTCCTTGAGTGTTGGGGTTTTTTACATGATTTTTTTATGCTGATGAGTTACGTGATGTTTTATGAGAACATTCATAAATTTTTTAAGGAAATTCCCAAACCCCAATTATTTTACTATTTTATCCATTTAATGTCTATTGATTAAATAATTACTTGACTGAATTTGGATAGGGATTATAAAATTTCCATTGTATGGGATGTAAACCCTGATTTTTAAAATTTTTCACATTTAATTTCTATTTGAATAATTTTTCCTCCCCCTGTTTTGAGTCTCCTAGAAAATATAACTCAAATTTACATAGTTTCTATTTTTTGGATTTTACCTTTCTTATTGGATTTTTATTTTATAAACATTTTTTCACTAAGCTTATGTGGAAGTATCATGTGTTATAAGATGCATTATTACATGTGGTCATAATGATTTTCAAATGGCCATATAATGAGAGTACATTTAGTTGTATGATTTTCTTACCAGCAATAAATATTGTTTGAACTTCAATGATATAGAAGGTACATGTGGATAAAATATGATATTATTTTCCATAATTAAAACACTATTCAATTTAAAATTATTTCGTTATTTATAATATGTATCATGTTAATATATTCAATTTGTAGAAGATTCAATTTTTCTACTGTAGGAAATTTTTCAATTAATGTGATGGGGGGTACACATCTTCTATAGTACAGTAACAATATATTATTTTAAACTATTGAGTAATTATTTGAATTTTTTAATCATTTTATAGTGTTTCTATTTTCTATTTAAAATTAATTTTTCTAAATTTACGTCTAACATTTTTTTCTATCTTATATAATTCGTTTCAATCTTGTTGGTTAAATTAAATAATAATTTTCATCTATTTTTGTGCATCAATATTATTTTATTTTCTACATCGATGAATATCATTTGTGACCTCACCATTTTAATTCAACATCTGTAATCCATTTTTTCAATAATTTTACTTTTAGATAAGGGATATAATAATATACTTCTATTCATGGAAATGTTATTTACAGATTTTTTTCTTCTATGGAAAAAAATTTTTTGATCTTCCCATCCACACCTCCAAACTACCTGTTAATATGATGGATTTCAAAATGGGTATAAAACTATTCATGTATTCCTACAACATTGAGATTTAATTATATGGAAATTGTGGATATTTATATATGGAGGAGGGGATGTCAATCGAGCTAAACAATATATTAATGTAGTCCATGTCATGTACCATCTTAGATACCTCGATACCCTAATGACCATGCTAATACTAACATATCTTAAAGGGTGTTCTCAATCACCTCAATTTGGAAAAATGCACATGTCATCATAATAGAAATAATTTTTGGACATATTTTCTACAAACACACTAGATGAAAATAAACAAGTCAGTATTCTTATCGTAAAAACTACATAGGGATAACTATACCAAAATTCAAAAAGGCATATATAGCCCAATGTGTAACAATAATATACCTAAAAATATGATTACATTTGATATCCCAGTGGACACAACTCTCTAATCCTAGGGATAAATAGATTCTACCACCTCCAAGTGGAACTATAATGCTCCTCAATCTTGTATGAAGATAATCTACAAACAACCAAAATAACTGGTTGGTTAAGAGATAAAATTATATTTGTGTCTCGCCAATAATTCTATAATAATATTTCAAAAATTTAGGTAACCATATAAAGGTTAAAATTTTAAAATATTTGGTTTTTAATTTAAAAATAATATCTAATCAAATCATACTTTACATTTAAAATTGTAAAAATATTTTAAATAACATTCCTAAAAAATAATATAAAATAATATATATATAATTCAAAATGTATGTGTAAAATAATTCAAAATAAAATTCATATATTTAAAATGAAAAAACAATTGACACGTTCATTTGAAAAAAGGTACAATAGTTCTGTGATATGGGATCCTCACGCACTCAAAGTTGAATATCAAAAATATGTGTATACACATGTACAGTTGATACTGACCAAAGAGAACTCATCATCATCCCATCAGGGTTTTGAATTCCTATTATAAGTTTTATTTCTGTTGTAATGGTTCAGAAGAGCATAATCCCAATAACTCAATAATTACCTAGGATTTACTATGTTAAAATAAAAATCAATGATGGGAAAATTATTTTATGAATTCTTAAAATATAAGGAATCCAATTATTATAATATATGTATTCTAATTACTATTTAAAACCAATACAACTGTTTTAATCAAATAATTTAATTTCTATGACAAAACCAATGGGTTTCTATCAAAACCATTTAATTCCATTTTTTTCAAATAGAACACTAAAATAAAATTCATAAAATCAATTTCATAATTTAATTTCAAAATTTTTTTATTATATTTATAAATAAACCCCATTTCAAAGGAATTTTATGTTGATCCCAATTTCATGAAAAATTCTATCCCAATTCTCCAATTCAATGGAATTCGGTTTTTAATAAACCAATTTCAAATCAACTAAAATGGAAATTTAATTTAAATTAAAAAATTTAATTTAAATCATCCAATTTAGGGTAAATTAAAATCCATCATCATAACAAAGCCACCAACCAAGGTATTATGAGATTGTGAAACACAATACCCTATTTCAGAATATCCAATGAAAATCCTCAGTAAAGATGAATAGAGAATCAAACCTAGATTCAGGATAAGAAATAGCAGCAATTAGATCCACTAATGATATAGTGATCTAAAAATCACTATTTATGAAATAGGAGTGAATGGGTGAATGGTAACATAAAGATGAAATGTACTAGTTAGAGATCCAACATTGTTCTCTATGCATCAATCCACTTCTGAAAGGGTGTATAGGGGAAAAAATTAAATCATATTTTCTCCAATGGAATAAGAAACTATAGATTATTGAGATATGTTGATAAGGCACCTAAATATATGGTTTTATGATTTTAAAAAAATGATTTTCGGATAAATTGAATCCCATGAAAAGTTTCCTAGGTATGACCACAGGCATAGAAAACCCATGTGACCTAACCATGAGCTCCATTTTAATGTGGTGCATGATTTATCTTTTGTGGAAACACAGTTTAAAAAACCATGAACCATCCATGAAAATACCCATTGTATCGGTTTACACAGTTTTCCTTGATATGGCACACATTTTGGGAAAACCCGCACCAACCATGTGTAGCTCAACAACTACCTTAATTTTCCAAAGCAACACCTGAATCTCTATTAAATGAAACCCAAATAAATAATAGTGAAAGAGTGGTCTATGAATAGAAAAAAAAATTAATAGTCTATTAACCCCCCCCCCCAAAAAAAATAGAAACATTCATCCCATTGAAGGAATTCTATGAAGAATATATGTCAAAAGGATATGGCCACTGCTCTATCATTAATGCATGCCTCTCCTAAATCTCGTGAGAATTAGAATAACCCTACCAATGTAGTTGAACTAATGGTATTGTCCTCATATGATGTACAATGATTTCAAAATCAAATATCATGATTGGAGGTCCAGTCATGGATTAATAAAGGTCATCCTCAAGATCACTCAATCATAGAAAATTAGTTTGGATAGAAAAATACATTCATTGTCAAGATACATGGAACACATTTTTTATCAATATTTTCTATATTGTTAGTGCTAAATTGTTTGAAAAACTCGCCATATTCTAAAAAAATCTAAAGGAATACCAAAATAAGGATAAAGGTTCCACTACCTCCCAAGTTGTCGATGACCAAAAAGAGGTGAAAATATTAAGAACTCCTGGTCACCAACTAAAAATTCCATCATTCTATGAGGACGATCTACATGAGGCTTATATAGGCTATTTCTTGTCACTATTTATATTTTAATTAACTGAATAATTTTTACCATCTCTTGAACCAAGATCTATCCAATGATGGGTATGTCATGAATATCATACCAAAACAATGGATATATATATGGTCAACCATACAAGGCCTGGAAAGGATCCATTAAGATCTCTAAGTGGCAACATTTATTATGGAAAAACAAAACCCCCTCTATATTTTCATCCAAATATCCACTAATGTCAAGAATGGGGAAAATTTCATATCCTCAAGAATATATATAAATTTTTTTGTCCGACCATTAGACCGTGTAAGGTGTGTTGTTATCAAAAGGACCTAAGACTATGGTTCCCCCTGAAGGTCTCTTCAAATTCAAGAAGTTATCAAAGGATCTATATTAGTTAATAAACCAGATTAAAATTTATGGAAATTAAATATCACATTCACAGATATATGTTTCCCAATTCCTCAACATTGGTTGCATCACAAATGTGTAAATGGTGACCTGATTTAGTCAGCAGATCATTCAAAACCCAAACCACATTATTATTTATTAGGTTTCAGTATCCAATCCACAAATCTCATATAGATATCATCTCTGTTAAAAGTTCGATGTATATTTTTTTATGAATGTTTCTTGTTCATAGACTTTACCTGTTATCATGAATAATAATGAGGGATAAAATCAACAATTCCCCATCTCATAGATAGACACCATGATCTATTCAACATGTCATAGAATATCATTATGTTTATTAGGTTCACATCACACTATAATTTATTGAAATTCATCACCACATATTTCTATACCACTAATGGAACAACAAAGAGGTTTTGATAGAATAGAATTTAATTGGTGAATAATGACCATTTTGGTATGGTCTCCCCACCATAAAGAAAGTCTATAATTATATAAACCTAATCATCAAACTATTTCACCTAAAGAATTATATTTAGAAGAGTGGATTCCAACTAAATAATTTCCATGTAAACCATTTCCCTTGATTCCAAGACTCCAATATAAAATTGTGAAAAAATCCTTCAACTTACACTCTTCTGATGATTGTTTCAAAACATGGGTTGGAAATTTCATTCTCAACGAATCTGAGAAGACTTTCCATTTACTCAAGGTATAGGTTATTGTAAAGATTAAGGATTTCAATATTGTATTTAACACCTCTTTAATAGTTTAAAATATTTTTAGGAAATATATAACTCACCCTCATATGTTTAAAAATCATAATAAATTATTTTTTCATAGTGGTATCTTCAACAATTATTAAGTGCATGCATCACATTTGTGAGTGCAATATCAAAGGTTTGGTAATTCTTCTCATCTGTATTATAATAATAATATCCATAAGAAACAACATGATAATACATCATAATAAAATATCCCAAAACTAAATCTAATTCATCACTGAATACTACATATCCCTTCTCGACCAATAGAGGAATCAACATTAGTTCGGTATTCCAAATAAATTTTTTATAAACAAAATAACTTTCAAATTTTTCAAACTATGGAAAATTACATCCCTTACATGTTAGATCAATATGAAATAATCCAACATTGATTATTCCATCATAAACTAATCATAATGAACATCTATACCCAAGAATCTCTGAAACTCGAAAACATTCAACAGGAATTCTCATTCCATAACTTCTATCACCTCTATAGTATTAATTAAAATACCATATTCTAACACTAAATTTACCAATATCATCACTTCTCAAATCCAGATGTCACATCTCAAAATCTTGTACTAATGTTTTTTATTTATCAACAATTCCTAAACTACTCTAAGATGATCTACATGATCTGTCTCTAATTTATAGTAAACATTGATACCATCCTCAAATACAACCATGACTGAATAGAGATGATCAAGTATGATCCTTTTAATTAAATACATAGAGAGGCCTGGATTAATGGTTAAACTAAATTTCATGATAAGGTTCTCATAATGACCATACCATCATTGAAAGGTAGTTTTCAAAGTTTTATATTCTTTTTTTCTCTACAAATGGTATCCCAATAAGAGATCAATCTTTTAGGAAAACTTAACCAATTTCAACTTATCAAAAAATCATAAATTTGTGGAATCATATACATATTCATTACCATAAATTCGTTGAGTTTTCCGAAATCAATATAATGGTGAGATGACACATCATAATTATTAAAAAATAGAATCAAAAGTCCCCAATGTGACAAACTAATGCATAAAAATCCATTCTCTATATGATTATCCAACCGAGTATTCACATATTTCATTTCATCCAGTTCTATGAGTTATTAGGTAATAGACATTGTTTGAGTACCAAGAACTAAATCGATAGAAAAATATACATCCCATAAAGAAGGAAACCAAGATAAGTCATAAGTAAAAATTTCAAGAATCTAAATGATAATTAGAGGGTGATAACACCTCAATTATTATCACTCTACATAAAAAACACAAATACCATTTCTGAAAAACCATATAATAAGGTTTCTCTCTACTAAATCTCAGGTCCCATTATCCTTGAATGATACAACATGGACCATTGTGTGTAGAAAAGTCGACCCATCGATTATAATAATAAATAATGGATTTAATAGAAATTAGCCAATCCATCCTAAAAATGAATTCAATAAATTTTGTATTATACACTAGAGAAAACTATGAAAGACCAATATCTGGTGAAGAAAAAGCACAATACTGAATATGGAGACCCTGTTATCTATTTCTTCCCTGGGGTGCAGTAATATCCATCACACAAAATAAAATACACATTGGAATATTTGGTAGATTGATGATATGGGTTGAAATAAATGAATGAGATATATTAGTATAAAAAACCACCAATGGAAAAGATATTGTGATGATACCTCTCACAATCACTAGACCATTATCTGCTTCCATTATATAATCTTCCACTATGTGAAGAATATTTGTTTTAGATGCATGTTTCTAGAACCACATTATTCCTAAAGAATATTATTTGTCCACATTTTTAGATGGCTATGATGACCCCATTCCACTATGTTGAGTGTAAAATACATGGACGAACCTCTAAAAGTGATTTAAAAATTAGTAAGAACTACATTACGTGGGTGAATCATTAAAAATACATTTTTAATAACTATAAATTCCACACTTGTCAAAAATAAAAGAGCATATTATAGAAATTACATGAGGTTTAGATAAACCCAATGTCATGAACTACCATGAGAATCATCGTGCTTCATCTTCCCTTAAGTGATTTAAACAATTAAACTAGGAGAAAAAGAAAATACTAAAAACCATGACATTATAGAAAAGTCCATTTCGATAATAAATTCTCTATCCAACACACCATCTTAATAAATAAGAATCTTATAGAATAACTGTGAAATTATTTCTTATTGAATTCCCATCTCAAACCATTAGATAATAAACTTCTAATTTGACCCAATATCAATTGAATACTACAAAATCTCAATAAATATATTTTCATGTTATTTCATTGTCCAATTATCTTTCTTGAGTTTCAAAAATTCAATATCCTTGGATACCATTATAGACTATAGATCTAAAAAAGCAATGAAAGGATCTTTTTAGTCATACCATTATAATCCCCTATGCTTCCTCACCATCCTCATTATCTCCAACCAAATCCTTCTTGGTTTGTATAGAATGAAGGTGGAACACATCACCATTATCTCCTGAGGAGTCTCCACAAATTCAACAAAATTATCAATCCTACTCAACCATTCCTCAACATATTGATAATCATAGAATCATTTTACCATAGATGGTTTTGGGGGAAGTAACTCGTTATAATGATCCCATAATTTATCAATTTTTAGTTCCAAGATTGGATCTTGAATGAGGAATAGTGGTGGTTACTATCCCATAGACTAGAAAATGGGCATAATCAACTCAACTAATCTCATGTCGGAGGGTGTATTTTCTCACTAATATTCATCAAAAGCTCCCTTTTGGATCTTATTTTCACTTATTCAAGGAGGAATCACGATACACAACATCCACAAACCACATTGAAGACATCATATTGACCCTCGAAATTAGAAACCGTGGGGAATTAATCCCAATAAATATTGATACAATATTAAAAATTTCATAATATCTAAATAAAAAGTAAGGAAATTATTATAAATAATCCAAAAGCCCACTTTCCCAATCTACACCTAGAGACTTATGTTTCATTGCAGTTATGGATGATTAATAAATCAATCACAACTACCTATTATGTAACTATAAGATTAAATAACGGCATACTAACATTAGGGAAATATGAAAAAACTAAATGTATGATTCAACTTTTTCATTAACTACTCTGTATACCATGGTTCCCTGAAAACTAGTCTGACACTAGCATATCCCAAAGGGAGTTATGAATATCCTCATGGGTTGGAGAGTAGAAATTATTATCATATAAAAATAAACTCTGAAAATTTTTACCAAAAACACAATGGAAGAAAATAAACTAATTAGTATGAACACACTAAAAACCTCACAAGTAAAACTTTACCCGAAATAAAAATGGAATAAATACTATAAATGTAAACCAAAATACACCTAAAATAGAATAATAACACTTGTCTCAAAAAAACACAAATATCCATGACCAAGGATCAAAAACTACTACAACCTCTAAGTAGGGCCATACCATTTATTTAACTTGGAAAATAGTAAATCACAAACACCTGAATTCATAGGTATGGTGTGAGATAAAATCCTTATATTCTATCACTTTTTTCCACTAAAAGATACTAATAATTAATTAACCAAATAAAAAATTACATTTTAAATATAGATTCATGGTATTTCAAAGGAATAATTAAAAAATCCATTCTTTACATTTCAATGGATTGAAATATTTCAAAAAATAAATCATAATTAACATTTTATATAAAAATATTTATATAATTCAAATGGAATGTTAAAAAAATTTATGAAATGAAATATGATTCAACTAAAAACAACAAGAATCGTGGATATCAATAAAAATGAATGATAGTTCCATGATACAGGATCCTCACACACTCAATAGTAAATCCCAATAATATGTGTATACACACATCCCATTGATACTAACCAAATATGAAATCACTTTGCCGTCATGGAGTTTAACCTATAAACTATGTTTTATTTCAGTTGTAAAGAATAAAAAGTGTGTTATACAAATAACTCACTCACTATATTGACATTAATGTTCAATAATAATAATAAATGATGTTGAACTTATTTTAATACAACTTAAAATATTATTTGTCCCATTCTTTAATTTCAAAAATTCCATTTTTCATTTCAAAACCCATATATAGGTTTTTATACAGATAATTCATTTTCCATGAAAAAACTAATGGGTTTCTATCAAAACATATTTAATCCATTTTTTCTCAAATACTAATATGAAATAAATATAATCACATATATTTATAAATCATAATTCAAATATTTAAAATCCACAATTTTCTATCAATTTCACAAACACACCCCGATTCAATATAGTTAGGGGAGTTTTTGACATTATGGGTCAAATCAAATACAAATTACCTAATACAATGGAATTGGGTTTTGAATAATCCACTTGAAAATAAACATATCAAGAAATTTAATTTAAATAAAACAATTGAATTTAATTCAATAAATATAGGATTAATAAAAATTAATCATCATAATAGAACAACCTACCTTAGGATCACCTATATAAAAGTGAAAATCTATAATTGGGAAACTCTAATGAAGAACATTGTAAATAAGGTTTTGTGAATAAAAATAAGACTCAAGGTTATAAATATTGGGGATAAGATCCTCTAATGATATTGAAATCTACAAAACCCTAGGGAGGAAAGAGGATAGAATATGATAAATAGAACCCCAAGATGATACATACTAGGTAGAGATAAAATGTTGTTCACCAAACATTAATCCACTTGTAGAAGGTTTTAGTAGGTCTATAATATCCTCTTGGTTGATTCTGAGGAATAATATATATTAGGGGATCCAGCATGATCCATCAAGAACCAAAACAATAATTTTGGGGAAAAATATTTTTTTATTAATTAAATCCCATGCATGGTTTTCTTTTCCGGAATGCATGGTTATAAAAACCTTGTTCCCTAACCATAAATCCCATTATGATGGGGTTAATGGTTTCTTTTTTGAGGGAGAAAGGTTTGAAAAAAGTTTCAACATCCATGTAAACCCTCACTATCTAGGTTTGGAATATTTTCCTTGAGATAGCACACAGTTTGGGAAAATAATTCCCCAACCCTACATAACCCAAAAAAACTCTTATATTTTCCTTTAAATTACTAGATGATACATTAAATGAAACCCAACAAAATAATTTGGAAATGTGGGGTTTATAAACATTTAAAAATAGTAAAAAGATGTTATAGTCCTCATAAAAATCCAATTTCATTCCAAATTCCCACCCTTTCATGTTTTAATTTGGTTTTTTTGTAATGAATAAAAATATAACAAAAAAACCATTTCAGGATTAATTAGTTTAAATTTCTTAGAGTGAATTTATAGATTCTAAAATCTATAAAATTTTCTGGTTTTCATGTTTTTCACCCCACTATTTTGGTGGAATTTCACATTAGGAACTATGAAATGGTATATGATGGGGGAGATCTTCTTGTGATATTCTTCATAACATGAGAACACTGTAAATATAAACATGAAACTAGTTTATGATCTCTTCAAAAAAATATTTTTGGGTTCAAATCAAATTATTATAATATAAGTCCTTTTAATCTAGTTTAAGTTTTCAAAATGGGATCCCACAGTGAGTCTTTGATCTATGTGAATTGGAGTATTTATCTATTTAAATAAACGTAATTTTTGAATTTAATAAGAGGTTAGCATAGTTCTATGTAAAATAAATATGGTTGGAAAAAATATAACATAATAGTCCTTTTGAATAATGATATCATTCATGTGAGGTTTATTTTGGACCCAAATTATGAAGGGGTGAAGTTACTGGTATAGAAATCACTTGAGTTGTATTAATGAAACTATAATAATGAATCGTTGATTCCGGAATACTAAAGAAGAATTATTATTTATTTTGTATTTGGTTAAAATTTTAGTTCCAATTTTATCTGGCCTATTTTAATCCTACAAATTCGACTCATTTCATATATTAAAAAAATTACCTTCCATTTAAAAATTGTACAATGAGAGGGAAAATGAATTTTATTTCGATATTTGTAAAAGATAATTCATTTTTATGAGTCTGATTCATAATGTACGTACATTAAATTTCAAAATTATATACATGGGATTATTATATAGTATTATTAATAATATTTTTATGTTTATAATAATTTTATATAACTTATTTATATGATATATACAATTATATATTCATTAATGTTATTGTAATATGTCTTAATGACAATTGGTTCATAATTCCATAATGAATTAGGCATTCGAATTATGGTCAAAGAGGCCATTATTAACAATATAAAAATTAATAATGAAAAATAAGTTTCATTATTATACATAAATTGTAAATTTAATTATATCCATTATATATTGTTATCATTAATTAACAACATTATAGTCATGGAGACAGTAAGACATAGGTACACAAGAGTAATGTTTCCATTTTTAAACGATCATTATGAAAATAAGGTATGTATCATTATATATTTTCATAATGAAAAAAAATATCTTATTTATAATAGTAATAATTTAAATGTACTTATATTCACAATCCCTGTGATTTGGTGATTAAATAGAAATCACATCACTTTCTGATGGCGATAGTCCACACATATTTAATAGAAATATTATCATTTATCTATGAATTTAATGATAAGATGTTAAATGATATGTTATCCCATTATATTAATAAGTATTTCACGAATATAAAATGTAAACATTAATTAATTCATTATAACATAGTATTGAGAGATGGGTAAGGAAAATGAATGACCTTGGTTCTCAAGGTGGTAGTCCTCCCTACACCAAAATAATTAATTGTTTTTTCCATTTGATGGATTTAGATATAGATATAGGTTGTGAAACTAACATAATAAAATCATAGTGTATGCATGATACAAAATATTTTATTTTAGAATGTTTATGTAATTGTTTAGTGATGTTTAAGAATAAAAAAATAGAAATTCTCAATTAAAAATGATAACTCTTTTTCAGATGGTCTACATTGCATAACACCTTATGACCAGTATGGTTGGTGTTCTGCCTAAACCAAGTCCTCTAAAATGGTGGGAGGTGTTTTATAAAGCTACATGGATTGGAATATTCCATTACAAATTGGATTGTACATGTCATATATTGATATGAAATGTTTCCCTTTTATTGGAGAGGGTTGGGAACTCTTTAAATTTCCCAATATATTAAAATCAAAAAATAAAGTAATATAGAAAAATGCTTGGAAATGAAAAAAAATAATTAGTGTGTGAAATTTTAGACCATATATTATTCTCTATATTCTTATTTAATATTTCTGTGACTTATAAATATTTTTAAAAAATTATTATCCCATAAAATATCATTTTTATAAATTGTGATATTATTCAATACATTGACATTTAAAACAAGAAAAGGATAAGTGTGATTTGAAACAACATTTTAGTTATTATAAAAACATTTCATGGTAATATTCAGAATTTCGGGATCACCATAAACATCTTAAATTATATATATTCTGATATTTTTAATATGATTTATTTTATTTTTCAATTAATTGAATAATTACTGCATCATCATGGTGAAAGTATTTATAGTAACCAGTACATCAATAAAAATATATATAAATAAAAATGATTTTGATAAATATATTATATTTAAAAATAATACTTGTAGTCTGACATATCCTCTAGATAAAACTATATTACAAATATTAATCTAATTAAAAACAATAGTGTGACATGTATACCTATTCATTAAATAAATTACTAGAAAGGTAATAATTTCTTCCATGTAACCAAAAAATCTCATACATTAAACAATGTGATGATTATGGTTTATATATACTCACAATATAACTTTTATGTATGTTTATGGGAAATTTAATAGTTCTATCATTTTATTTTTTACCTAAATAACCTAATTTACCCTCTATCGTGGTAATGAAAATTTCATTAGATACTATTCCTATTCTCAAAAATTAAAAATTATCATTCTACTTATTTGGGAACCAGATATTCCTAATATGGTTTCCATTTTTCAAAATTAATAAAAATATAATTTTAACAATTTAATATTATATTAATTCAAAAAAAACTTAATTAAATCATGTTTTTTTTAAAAAAAATTACATTTTTAAATATAAATTTATTTTATATAAAATTATAACATAAAATCCATTTAGTAAAAATAAATCGATTATTTTTAATAAAATTTAACTATTTTAATATATAAACTATTTCGAAAGAATATTTTATATTGTAAAAAAAATTAGTTAAAAACATTTTTCAATAAAAAACATTATTTTCACTATTCATTTAATGATAAATATTTTCAGAAAATTATAAAATAATTATCCTAAGATTATTTTTAAATTATTAATTTAAAAAAGGAAATTTATTTTTTAAAATAAATTTTTTATAATTTTCAGAAAATAATAATAGTAATCGCCTATAAAAGCAAGTAAAATCATTTTTGTAGAGAACGTATTTTTTGAAGAGTAAAATGAGATTACTAATAATATAGTAAATAATTAAAAATAATTATTTAAGAAAATATAAATGTAAAATTCCATTAGATATTATAAAATGTGGTTAATATTACCTATTACCTCTAATTTAACAACTAGCATATAATGGTCAAATTTTAAAAAACAAATTATTTCATTGTTCATTTAAGCTCGGTGTTTCATATATTATACACTATTGAACATAGTGTTTAATTTTTTAAAACTCATCATGTTAAAATTAACAATAAAAATCAACCATATATTTAAAATTACTATTTACTCCCATAATTGGTTCATTTTTCATGAAATTTCCAATTTTTGAGATCTAGACCTTGTAAATTCATCATTGTTCTCTCATACCAGATAATTAATAATTTAAGATGTGTAATATTTAATAATTATATATAATTTGATAAAAATTTTATATTATATAGTGATGAAAAATTAGTTACATCACTTCATGGACACGATCATACATACATACAAATGATCGATGTTTAAACTTTTCATTAGATGATACAAAATAATTGAAATTAATAATTATTCTTCAAAAATCATTATTATATAATAATAAAATATATATATTCATTAAATCCATCCTTATTAACACTAATTTTAATATCATATAAAAAAAGTCATATCACTTCAAGGTGTTGGTAGTCGACACATACACACAAGCGACATTATCATTTCATAGTGGAAGGGAATATAGTTTATATATAAAACATTATCATTACATAAGAATAAAATATCATAAATATAATATCTATACATTAAATCCTTCATTATAACCTCTCATTAACAGTGGATATTGAAAATGAGTCATATCACATTATAGATGGAGTATTTTTGAAATACTCATAAGTGACACATTCATTACCTATTTCATGGAAAATTTAGGAATAATTTTTTCATGATGAAAATAAAAAATATAGGTATATTAGAGACAAATATATTTATTCCATTTAGGCTATCATTGATTTAATGGATGTATAAGATGAAGTATAAAATGAAAAAACTTTGTTAAGAAAAATACATCCTCCTTAGATGACATCCTTAGGTTTATATCTAAATACTAATAAGATGGTATTCTAATTAAAATAATACCTCTAGTAAATGGGATGGATTTTAGGAATGGATTTTATGTGGTATTAAATGAGATAAAATGTTCATAATGTGTGAGGAAGTGGGTATGGTGAGCATCATTTTTTAAGGGAGGGAGAGGGCACACATGGATGTTACTATAAGATTAGAATATATTAACGTATTATTCAAGGAAAATGTGTCCAAAAATGACACGTCATTGAAAATGATAAAATAATGGGTTGAAAATTTATAATAAGACATGACTTAGAAAATATCATGGTTCATTTTCTCCCATATCATTTAGTTTATCCCCATTTTACCTATTTTAACACTTACATTGGTAAATAACTCTTTAACCAAAGTTTATATTTATAATGGACAAGAAATTAATTTTCGCTAATTAATAATTATGGGAAAATTTATTCAAAATATTGCAATCTATTTATAAACTTATATTTCAATAATGGGTATAAATTTTTTTTTAAACAAAGAAAAATGTGAAGAAAACATGATTCAAGATAAATTACCTTATAATAAAAAAATAATACAAATATCAAAAAAATATTGATTAAAATGAAATTTATTGGGTCATGATTATTAATTTTTTTTAGTTAATTTTTTTAATAAATTTTAAAAATAAGACACTGTAAATACTATAAATGAAATGAAATTTTTTGATAAAATTTATTTTTTCAGCATTCTCTGAAAAATTAATCAGTCTAATTCAATACAAAAAAATTGGATTATTTTTATGAGATTATTTCATAAATGATATGGATTTTATAAAAAATGATAAAAATAGAATAAATTATTAATAAGATCTATAAAATAATATAATGGACGTTTTTTTAGAAAAACATATTTTTAACATACAATTAACTTATTCTCATACCATTCATATAAACTATAATAAGATTATTCTAAAAATATTTTATTTTATATATAATATAAAAATATCATCAATACAATTATAAAATAGTTATTTATTTAATTTATTATGATAAAAATATATTGAGAATATACAAATGTTTTGTGATAAATAAATATTTTTTATCCATAATTGATTTCATTTAAATTTCAATTAAATTTTAAAAATGGAATTCATTATATATGTATATATATATTTATTATAAGCCAAAAAATCATATTCATAACAGCTAATGGAGAAACTATGTGATTATTATGACATTAAATAATAATATTCCTATAGCATATCATATATTATTTAAAATCAATGATTCATATGAAAATATGATCAATGAAATTAATTTTTTAAGAGAAATTATATCTTAAAATCATAGGGTGTTATTATCTTTTCATATATTTGTGTAAATGAAGATAAAATCCCATGCATACAAATATATCATACTTCTAAAATAGATACAATCATGTTATAATCGAATACATACCAGAAGCACTAATGATATTAATATAAGAATGTTTGTAATTATATAAATTTAATATAAAATATATTATTTATTACTATAAAATGTAGTGGTGTTACATGGAATACAAAATATTGGTTGTATATAAATTCCATTACATGTCCCCCTGAGACAATTTTTTCACTCCCCCAAGCCTACCTCCCAAAGGCCATGAGTAGGAGACAAATACCGAAGGCATCAACCTGTATGCGGGAGGCATTTTCCAAAGTACCAGTACACACGCACACACAACAACATCCTCAAAAGGGTTGGAAAGGAAGAAATACCTAACAATAAAAACAACGATAGAGTAAAGGTATAAGCTGTAAGTTAAATGGACCATAATGAAAACCCAAAAAAAAGATAAAATGGAAATAGGATTGTATGAAGGAGATCTGAAAATCTATCCACTAAAAACCCCACCAAAAGTGTAGTCAAGGAGTGGCTGCCAGTACCTACAGATGTACGTCCTTCTTGATGTATCTCATGGTGCACCTCTTGGTCCCGATCCACTGTGGTCTCTACAGAAGCACTTTTCATCTACACCAGACACATCATTTACGGGCAAATCTCATGTAGGGGTGAGTAAAAAAATTACTTAGTAGGGATCTCGAACCATAAGGGAATTAACCCAAAGTAAAGAATACATGGGGTGTTATCATCTCATTAAGTTATAATCTAATGTATAGAAAACATGAATATTTTTCACAACACTAAAAATCTTGAAATACTAAGGTATTCATCCCTAATTAGTATTATGGGTATGTTGGGTAACACAATGCTTCTCCCCAATATAGGCTTTTCAGGTCGCCAGAGATGCTACCCACATTGGCCATCATACTGAGGTACGCATCCCTGATTAGTATTGTGGGTCTTCAGGTTCATATAGACCTTTTCCATACTATGGGACTCTAGGGTCACACAGAGTTGCTTACCACATTCTCCATCATATCTTATCCACACAGGGTCACTTTTAGCTGATCCAAATAGGTTTTCTTCTCAATGGTCTTTGGGTCTCTGCCAGCCGTAGGAGTCCCACACGTAGTGCCCTTGATTTTGGAATAATCCACCCCTCAAGTAATTCATCATATTTTAACTTCAATGAAATACTCCTTAGAGCAGGAAAAAAGAACTACCCCACCACGAGGGTCCCAACACTACAAAAGGATCATTAGTCAGATATGCAGTCTAAAAGATATTAGCATTTTAGTAAATAGGGCCCAGTTATGTATGGGAACAGTCTAACCCAGTCGGACCCACATGACCATCCAAGACCCATATTACCTAGCCCGGTTCGATTGACTTGACCAGAACTGGTTTGGGTCTGGGTTGGTCTGGTCTGCCTAGGCCCATTGGGCCGTTCTAGACACATCCCGATTTGACCATGGGTCCAGCCCACTGGGTCACCCAATGAACTGGGTCTATCCATCCTTTCCCGTAATAGGTGGGTGGGTTCCTTCCCAACCTTATCCACCCAGTGGACTGGTTTTATCCTTCTGTCATGTCCTGCAAAAGATAGTTGGATTACTCCATCTTGGGCCGCACAAAATCCCATTTCTCACCCCACTATCCCAACCATAAACTGGCGGGGCCATCTCCTCCAGCATAGATGCCACATGGTGTCTGGATCATTGCCCCACAGACAGTTAAGTTGGCTGCACCATGGTCCCATATGCGGTCCCCACTAGATAGTGTACCAATGGGTCGACGTGGCCCACACGGCGTGGGCTACCCATCGATGAGGTCACGTGACCGCTTCCCTATCCCTCAACTTTTAGTCCACTTCTGATAGCTCCAACCACATATACATGGCCCAAGCTCACCAAGGATGCCACCTCGGTTCACCTCCACCTACCTGTAGCCCTAGGTGCTACCACCAATGACACATTCCATGGAACATTATGTCTGATGCGGTGGTCTGTTCTGCAAACCGAATGCACCTCGAGGTTCTTCATGGCGCCTTCTTTCCTATTACAGCCTCAATTCTACCTTACCATCAAACTGGAAGTCTGGTCATGGAGATCACATAAACACCCAATGGAGGAGGAATCAGGGCCCTGTTCATGTCAACCCGATTAGTATACATTAGATGTTTTGAAACACTGGAAGGAGAAATTTAGTTTCTATTGACAAAAAAAATTGATCCCAATGAAAAACAAAAATGAATTAAATCCTCCACTAATAATAAGGACTAGCATATCAGCATCTTCATGTGTTTTTATGGATTCATTAGTTTTAGAATGAAGAACAAGAAATCCAAACAAAAGTAACCCCTACATAGAGAAGGGTCGATTAGAGGGATGCTCGTTACTGATGGCGATCCATCCATGGGTGATGGTGTTCATCGCTCTCTGTTCTCAGACATGTACATTTATGGAATCGTTGTCACAAGTTATTCACTAGAATTATTCATTAGAAGGATTCACCACCATAGATTCTCCAAGGGAAATCCTAGATAACAATCTGGTTCCCACAAACATTATTCCATTAAAAGAGAAACACGTCATAGTTTTTCTATTACACTCCGTATTCACATCATTACACTATTTCAATTTTGAAACAATGTCACCACTACTCTTCAAATTAATGATTCATTACACTGCACATTTACAAGGCTCGTTAATGGGATTTGTCGTTGCCCCGTCGTTACACCATAGTGCGGATGTGCCACGGCTCAATGGTGAATAAAACTAAATAAAATAACTTTTTTTGATATTTTATTTTTCATCAAAAATTTCTGAAAACTTTCTTTTTTGGTAGGACGTTACTAGTTGAAGTTAGGTCCATTCAATGGAATATCGATGATTTCTGTTCAATGGTTCCCTCAAATTTTTTATCTTAGCACCGGTTTAAAAGTTATAAAAAACCCGCTCTCACGTTTATTTATATGAACATAAAAAGTACGAAATTCAATTATGGGCTCACCAGGACTTGAAATCAGGTTACATCAAAGTGTATGGTCACAAATTTATTCTATATAATTAAAAAAAATTACATGTAGTTTCTAGGAGATTACATTACAACAACCTAAGGGCTTCCCATCCGTGTAATCCTAAATAAGGATAAACTAACAAATGGTGGTACTAGGTACAATTCAGACCCCCCCTGCTTCCATGTTCACTCCTACAAATTATTGTGAATCCACCAAACACACACTTGGGGAATTTACCATCCATAAATGATCATCTCCTGTCAATATTTTATCTCCACTAGGAACTCTGCAAATGTTTCCCCATCATCAATGTCATGCTCACCCCAATTGATGTCAGGTTATAGATCTTTCACGTACCTCCTCAGTTGTGACACGTGAAAAACATTGTTCACAAGGTGAATCATTGTGGAAAGAGCTAGGTGTTACGCCACCTCAACATCCATACTCACAATATGCAATGGGAGGATGAACCCCATAGATAACTTATCCCCCCATAAAAATCTCAGCAATCCCTGTCGGGGTGAGACTCAAAGGAAAACATGGTCTCCATCCTCAAAATCCAAGGGCCTACATCTCCTATCATCATATGATTTATTCATTCCCAATGAAATCCTCCTATACTCATGGATGATTTGGACATTCTCAGTGGTGGCCCATACCAACTTCGGACCCATGAGTTCTTACTCCCTTAGGTCTTCCTAACATTGAGGTGATCTGTAAGGCCGTCAATATAAATCCTCAAAAATTTCCATGGCAACAGTCGAGTGATTGATGTATTTGTATGAAAACTCTACCAGAGATAGGTGGTACTCTCAAATATAAACAAAATCAAGAACACATGCACAAAGCATGTCCTCCAGGGTCTATATGGTTCGCTCCGTCTGACCACCATTTTGTGGGTGAATGGCTATTATCAAAATTAGTTGAGTACCAAATTCCTCCAATAATCCATTCCATCACCAGGATGTGAATAGAGAATTATGGTCTGAGATGATCATCAAAGAAACCCTTTGTAGCTACATTATCTCCTAGATGTCAAGGAATCCCAAACATTATACCTATCTCTACTCCTAAATAGGTAAGGTGCTAGCTGACTTGGTGATTTAGTAAATGATTACCAAGATAGAATCATGTTTCATGGATACGTGTTGTAATCCCAACATGATGTCCATCGAGACACCATCCCACATCCACTCTGGTATATCAAGTGGTATGGACAATCCTACTGGAACCTAATTCTCATCCATCACTTGCTGACATGTGAGGCACTATGAAATGAACTCATCCACCCCTTTATTCATCCCTAGACACCATTACAGATGTCAAATATCATGGTAATTCATGGATAGTTCATGATGTAATGCCATGGGGGATCTTTGTAACGCCCTAAGAAAATCCACTCGCAACGCCACTAGTACAACTGTGCATACTCTGAAAATGATGATGTTCTCTCTAGATATATAAAATTCATTAGGAGCCCATCCAGAGGATAACTATTCATGTCAAGCCTCACAATCAACATCCACCAAATTGTGCCTCCATAAAATGTTGTAAGAATGGGTTAGCGAAATCCATCAAAAGAAGATAAGATACTCCATCATCATTCAAAATGGATATCTTCATTGTGGCTTGATGCTCTATTGTATCACTCAGAAGATGTAAACCAGGTATCTTGCTAAGAACCAATACCATCATGTTCCCCATCCTAGGAGTATAGACTATCTCAAAGTAATAGTACTATAGGAACTCCATCCATCACTGATGACTCATGTTCTGGTCCTTCTATGAGAAAATATACATGAAAATCTTGTGGTCATAGTATACAGTAAATTGTTCACCCATCACATAGTGCAGCCACATATTCAATTGAGAGACCTCTATTTCTATCCCCAATTCATGATTTGTGTAGTTCTTGTCAGGATTTCTCAACTTTTGGTAACCGTAGGTGATCAATTCTCACTTTAACATCAGGACACAACACAGTACGGTCCCAGATACATTTTAGAAAACTACATACCCAGTTCCCTCCTCTGGTTGTCTCAATATGGGGGCACTCGTCAGTCTCCACCTTAGCTCCTAGAAACTCTATTGGACATTCTCCTTCCACACAATGGGCTATACCATCCATGACAATGAAAATTAGGGTTCTGCAACTCTTGAGAATTTCGGCATGAGCCTTTGGTATTATGAAACCAACCCTATGAAACTTTACACCTCATTCATGCTCATGGGTGGCTCCCAAGTAAGTACCGCCTCAATCTTCACTAGGTCCCCTGAAACACCAGCCTCTGATATGACGTGACCAAGAAAGAGGACCTCCCGAATCCAAAACTAAAATGTTGAGATCCTCTAATAATTTTGGTTTTCTCATAGTGTATCCCAGACTATCTGCATGTATTTTTCATGCTCCTTGTCTAATGTTGAGAACACTATGATGTAATAAATAAAGTCCCACGTGAAACAATCGAGGTAAGGTTGGAAGATCTTGTTCATGACTCCCATGAACACTAATGGGGAATTGGTCATGTCGAAGGGCATAACTATGAACTAATAGTGTCTATACAGGCATATGAATGATATATTTGGTACATCCTCATCCCATAACTGAAGATGATTGTAGCCGTACATGTGACATATCTTAGAGAACAACCTAACTCCTTTTCATCTGGTTTAAGACATATTCAATTCTCGAGAGTGGATATTTATTTGTCACGAGCACTTGGATCAGGTTCCAGAAGTCCCCGCAAAGCCTCATGCTTCTGTCTGACTTCTTGGAAAACAGAATAGGGGTTTCCCATGGTGAAATTCGTTCCCTAATAAAGCCCTTCTCTTACATGTCCTCCAACTGTACCCTGAACTCACAAACCTCCATGGGAGCCTTCTGATATGCCAGTTTGGATATCAGTGTTGTCCCAGCGTAAAATTAAATGTAGAATTATAGATCCCTGTGAGGAGGTAGTCCCAGAAAATCTTTAGGAAAGATGTTTTTATACTCATCCACCACTCTAGGAATTCTTGGACTCATCTAGTCCACTACATTGTGGCTGAGACTAGATGACTAGTGAGTGATTGGCTGCACCCTCCTAAAAGGATTCTTGTTCTATGTTGCAAGAGTTCCCTTCTCACCGGTTAAAGAAAACCTAGTCCCATTTTCATTGACATGCCACACTCTACGCCTATGATAGTCAATCTGATCATGAACTATAGATAACTATTCCATGCATAAGATGACATCACAAGGCCTCGATGCCACTACTAGGAGTTCCCAGCTGGAGATCTCACCTCAAAAATTAATCTTACACTGTCGACAATAGTTTTTAATCATCCAATTACCTCCCTTAATAGTATCTAATAGTGTGGATCGATCCAATAGATCCACCAGATTCATTGAGCCTCAAATGAGGTATGTGGAAAATAAAGAGTGACTAGAACCTATGTCTATAAGAACTGAAGAAATGTTGTAGAAGACATATATCATACATCTAATCATCTCTAGAGTGTCATGTTCTTAAGCCTCCACTGAATTTAGTTGATCCCGCCCATATCCACTTAATCCTAGAGGTTAGTTTGGACCACTTGGGGTGGCGGTGGTACATAGAACTATCATCCACCACATACTTTTCGGCCTGCACCTCTTCCACATCCTCCACACTACGGACCTCCTTACTCGAACCTATATCTCTTCCTCATCAGTACCTCAACCATATGATTATCATATTTGTGAGAGTTATGTAGTAAGAATCCATGTGACCATGCCCACCACATGTGAAGAACAACCTAGACCCATACTGACTCCCCCTGCTCGAGGATCCCCCACACTACCAACCCTAAGCCCTTTAGTCATCCCTTGCAAGGCCTTATCCACTTGGGTCCCCCAACGATTCCCTGATGCTCACCACTGAATACATTTTTTCTTGTTGTCTACTAGAGTCTACAACCATCACCACATGATCTGGCTAGGAGCTCTCTAGAAGTAGGGATCACTCCATCTCACTAGCCTAAGTAGGGATGCTAAGAGACCCCATGGACTCCCTAATCACCAAGAACGATCCATGATCAAAGGACAGAGCCCTAAATAATGGTTCTCACACCATGTATGTAGAATAGTGATAAATATCAGTAAATCTCACTGAGTGCTCTACAATTGTCATGCTTCCCTAGTGTGGGTGAAGTAGCTACTGTATGAGCACATAGGGATGGTCTCTATGAAGATATTCTCCCTAATGAGGCACTAAATGTGTTTCTAAGTGAAGGGCACCACATCATGAGTCTGAATCATCAAGCCCCACCATCTCTCTAACGAGTCTAGAAGAAGGCTCACGACTAAGATCTCCATCTGGTCAAGTGGCATCCTCACTAAGCAGAGGACTCGGGACACTGCCACCATTCGCTCCTCATCGACCAAAGGATCTATCTCTCCATCAAACCTAGGAGGTCTCTATCTCTAAAAAAATGGATGGTATTGAGTCTACATGAATCCTCCACCGTTAGTGTGGATATTAACTGCTAATCAATGGGTGGTTCTAACACTAGTACACCAGCCGACCGGAAAATCACTAGTACATTTCTTTGAACTGATGAATAGACTCAAGACGGGTTGTCATCATGGTCATGTATTGGAATCCAAACTAGTTGTCAGTATGGAGGAATTCTAAAACAAATCCATATGTATGAGAGTTAGTAGATTATATCTAGTGGGATGAATTTTACCGAAGAAGAACATGAAGAAACACTCAATTACTAAATGATTCATGCAACCAATGGTTTCTAGTAACATGTTGAAAAGAAAACTTCATGGTCCTGGTGTATGGATACGCCAGCTGTCCTACCAACACTAAACTCTACAAACCTAAAATTAAAATTTTCAATATTCATCATTGTTTACCAAACACAAAAATCCCATACTCCCAAACATTTAGGTAGAACTGAAATCCTATGATACAAATTTGTTGTGACCCATACCCTAGGGCCCATTTCATGACTCCCCCAAGACCGCCTACCTATGTCCAGGGGTCAGTGACTAGCATCGAAGGCATCAACCAGCATTCAGGAGGCATTTTCATATGTACCTGTTCGCATGCACAAAAAAAACACATCCCCAAAACGGTTATAATGGAAAAAATGAATTCCACTAAAAACAACCTACTGAGTAATGGTAAAATTTGTAAGTCCAATGAGAAAGAATACAAACCCCAAAAAAATAAACTCAAAATAGGAATATAAAACAGAGCTCTGAATATTCGTCCGCTAAAAACCCCACATGAAGGGTAGGCATGGAGTGACTGTTGAAATCTATAGAAGTACGTAATGCATTCCATATCTCACTGGGAAACATCCGGTCCTAGGCCACCAAGTTCTCTATCGATGCACATGTCAACTGTAGCAGAAAAAAAATGTGCAGGTGGAGCATGTGTAGGCGTTAGTAAGACAATACCCATTAGGGATAACAATAAAATAAGGTAAAGACAAAAATGGAGAGAATACATGAGGCATTGTCAGCTGACACAGGTATAATCTAATTTAAATAATGAAAGACTATCAATTTTTAAACTAAACTCCTTTGAGTTTTGTGGTACTAATTCATGATGAGTACCGTGAGTATGTTGGGTCACATAATGTCTCCCCTCCATAGGAATGCTGGGTTAGACAGAGCCGCTTCCCGCATAGGCCATCATACTGAGGTACTCATCCCTAATGAGTATTGTGGGTCTGTTGGGTCATAGAAAGAAACTCCCCACCATGCACCTATTGGGTCACACATAGCCACTTCCCAATTATCCAATCGTAGCTTATCCACACCGGGTCACGTGTAGCTGATCCACATAGGATTTCTTGTAAGTAGTCTTTGGGTCTCATCCAACCGTAGGATTCTCAATTATAGTGTGCTTCATTCCAGAAAAATAAACTCCTCATGTCATTCTTCATATTTCAACATTCATGAAAGCCTTTGTTAGAGAATTCCAAAATAACCACTTCATCACAGGGGTCCCAACACAACAAACTTCTCATCAATTGGATTCCTAGTCTAAATGATATTGGTGTTTTAGTAAATAGGGGTTGGTTGTATCTAGGCATGGTCCGACTTGGTCAGACCTACCTGACCAACCTGGCATGGTGACACCGCATGCCCTAGCCTGGTTTGACTGACCTGACCAGACCAGGATTGGGTCAGGGTAGGTTTGAACTAGTCAGGCCGGTGGGCTAGGCCCCATGGGCATTGATGGAACCAGCCCGGTTCAGCTGTGGGTCTAGACCACAGGGTCTCCCTGTGACACGGTTCCATCTGGCCTGGCCCGCAACAGGCTGGGAGATTCTTCCCCACTCCGGGCGACCTAGTGGCTTGATTTTATCCCACATTCCTAGACCACATAATTGGACTGACTTAGTCTAGAATGGTGACGTTAGGGGACCATTTTGTGCCCCACCATCTCGTACACCACCTGGAATCCAGTTCAACACCCTATGACCAACTATGTCATCCGCATCTTGGTCCGGCATGTCGTCCCTAGTAGACTGCATGGTAGTGGGTCGTCGCAGCCCGCATGGTACATATCGCCCACCAGGTCATCCAGGTGGCCAAATCCTTGTCCTCCAGCCACCAGAATGCTTCCATTGGCTCCTATTGCACCTCCAGAGCCCGAGCCAGCCAGGGATACTGCATCAGCAAGCCGCCACTAACCCGCTACTACTTCAGAGGGCCCCCACCAGCACTGCGACATGTTGGCATTTCCTTTCACAAACCACCAAGAACGATTCGGTTGCCTGTTCTATGAACCATCCACATGCTTGGGTTCCTGGGGCATCATCTTTCCAGTTTCAGACTCAGTGCCACCTTGACATCAAATCCGAGGATCAGTTATGAACCTAAAAAAATACCCAATGACGGAGGAATTCTGACCTTTTTTTTGTCGGACTGTTTCCTCCTCATTAGATTTTTTGAAACACGTGATGGGGAATTTTTGTTTCCACAGAGAAAAATAAATAATCCTGAAGCTAAACCCCAATGCAAGTAGTCCTCCCACATGATTAATGACCAATGGATCAAAATAGTCATGAGTTGGTCCACGTTCATTGTTTTTAGAAAGAAGAAAGTGAAATCTAAACAAAAATTAATCGTTACCTGGTGAAGGATTGATCAGAGGGAAACGTTTTTCTGATGGAGATCTATCCACGGGGGTTGGCATTTGTCACTCTCTAGTCCTAGACCCATTATTTTTGGTCTTCATTATGGATATATATTCATCAGCATAAATCATTGGAAAGGGTTCCTCACCATCAATTTGTCAAAGGAATTACCATATTCCCTCTATTTATCCAACCCAATATTCCATTAAAAGAGAACCATGTCGCAGCATTTCTATTATGTTGTTTCATTTATGAAACATTGTTTCTATTATTCTTCCAATTAATGATTCATTACGCTTCACATTTATGAGCCTCATTAATGAGATTCGTTATTTCCTTGTCAATGCACCACATTGATTACATGCCACTACATAATGGTGAATAAAAACAATGAAAATAACATTTTAAGTTATTTTGTTTTTATTTCGAATATACTAAATTTTTTCATTTCTGGTCGACCCTCACCGATCAATGTTCGGTGATTTCTAAGAAAATGATGATGTTTTATGTATGAAAGTGACCTTGGGTTTTTTTATCTGGGCATCAGTTTAAAATTTAGAAACACCCGCTCACACTTTTATTTTAAAAAAATATAAGAAATGTTCATAATTCAATTTTGGGATCACTGCACCTCAGAATATGGTGTCGTTAAAGCGTCTAGCCATGAAATATTTCCATATAATTAAAAAATAATAATTATATGGAATTTATAGAAAATTACACTAAATCTTATGACACATAGTGAATTTGAAAATAAATACATACAATAAAAAATCATTGACAAAAATAACAGGATTTTTTTAAATAGTAATAGATAAATAAAAAATTATTATATAAAAGTTACTAAAAATTTGAGAAAATACATAGTTTAACATATTTAATGAAGCAAATATTGACACAATGATATATACATTTATTCGGAATAGGGTTTATAATAATCAATTTACCTAGGCTATAACCCCTACTAGTCGATGGTGTGGTGGTAGAATCCTGTGACTTCAATAATAGCTTATAAAGATCATCATTGAGTAGAAAAAATTCTATTAGGGTTTTATATATTTTATTACAAACTTGCTTTATCTTAAAAAGAGAAGAATGATTCTAGTAAAAATGTTTAAAATATAAATCAAATATAAAATCTAATATGTATTTCTTGAAAATAAATAATATAAATTGATAATAAAAAAATATGGATGTAACACAACATTTATAATCTCGATATTCATATTCATCAGTTTCAATGTATTGACATCATCTACAACATCACCAATGACCATGTGTTTTATTATTTTATCATCCCTTATTATATCAATTCTATGGTTACATGATCCCAATTATAAGAACCATCAAACCTTAAATGTGGGGTGTCATCATTGATATGTCTAACAAACCGGGTATTATATGTACATGTTGACAATTCCTGAAGGATTTCAATATTTTTTCACTTTTTTTAGAAATATATTCATCTTCCCTAAATAGAATTTTATGATTTTTTAGTATGACACTCCAATATTTCAATAAATATTTCAACATAGCACAATAATTTTCATATTAAATTTTATAATCTTGAAATTCTAGTATAACTGGTTAATTGTTAGGAGTTATATAGTTAATTTCAATCACTTTTTTCCATAGATGAACACACAACCCTAAATTAATGTCAAAATTATATAATTAAACATTATAATATAGTTTTATCCAAAATTTCATAAATCATTTATTTCATTTAACATTCCAAAATATTCAAAATAAATTTTATTAGGAGGTTTTTTTATTTCAACCCCCTTCTTTATTAATTTTTTTCACCATTCATGCATGTGTGATATCCAAATCCCTTAATCACATATATATTATAGGATTATATTAATTAAGTATATGGGATACTCACTGAAGCAAATGGACTATAAATTTTATTTCTATTTATTTTGTGAATGAAATCAAAATAAATGAGAGGTTAATTGTTATATAGATTTCATAAATTCCAATATAATAAATTCAAATAATCATCTATTGAAACTAGTTGAAAATACAACTATATTATCATTATACATAATTTACCAAATAAGTTTTTAAATTTTTTGATACGATCATCATATAATATACTGGAAAAATATTATTAAATTAATTTTTAATACTTTTTTAAGAATATAGGAAAATGTTTCATTTAATTAAAAATAACATTATTTTGTGAAAATTTATTAGTAAAAATTTATGAGATATAAGTTTTCAATCATTAAAAATATTAAATCATTGATCACCACCAAAATCATGATTATCCAGATTAAATACTGAAAATATTTTTTTTTGATATTGTCAACTTTTTCCTCAATACAAAACATGAAAATTGTTTTATGGGATACTAATATTTAAAATATAATGATTATAAATTTGAAATCCCATACAAGATGTTCTATTATGAAATTTACCAACCTATTGATGAGAAATTACAAATATTAATCTTTATTATTTTAATAAATCACACATATGGGTTTATCCATCAATACTATAATATACCTCTATACATTCATTTGTAAAAAAAATAATATTGAATGATCTATTTTAAGAAATGTTAGTGATATAAGTATTTTTTCAATTTACATAGAAATAGAAGAAAATCAATTTACCATTGACCCCATTTATAATTTTATATTGTAACAATACATATGCCACTATAAAATATAATATTTTAGGGAAAATATCCCAAATCAAAAAAATAATCCACAAACCTTAATGACCAATATATAATAATCAATCCATTATGATATGGAAATACTGACATTCTAGAATGGTAGTATGACCATTTGTAACATACTGTGACAAATTAGAATTATAGAAATCTTATAGTATAAAATATATAATCTAATGATAGAATAATAATTTAATTTCATTATAATCTATAGAATCTAAAATCAAATTATTTATATTTTCTTGTCTATCATTAAAAAATCATTTTTACGAAGCTAGGATTTATGGGAATGATCTGTATTTTACTTTATAGTATCATTAGTCTTTCCAATTACATCCAACACAATATATAATATATAATAAAATAAAAATATTCACCGATCATTATATATAAAATGTGATGAATAAACATATCAAAACATTGTGTTTGGATGAAAATTGTGCTCTCTTTATCAAAATCTAATATCTCCCAATACAATTTGTTTTCTATTTATATTTTTTCGAAATGTGATATTAGGTAATAAAGGAACGTTATATATTTTCATATCAATTGATATAACTATTTGATTACTATTTCATTCATTTATAATTTTCAAAAATTATTTATATTCAATTGAAAATGATGATCATCATGAATAAATCTCCTATGATAGTAAAACAAATCATGTTTTATTTTATTGATAAGAAAAAAAAATCCCTCATGTTGTATTCATGGAATATTAGTCCATGTTTACTCCATACAAATAATATTCCAAAAATGTGAACTAATATATTATTATAAATAATTTAACATTAACTATAAATTTATTTTTACTAAAAACATCACATGGTGTTAGAACATCACTATATTATTAAATTAACTCATCAATTAGTGTATTCAAATAAAAATCAATATTACTATTTTGTTTCATTAAATTAACCATATTAATAATACATATATATATATATCATTTATTAAGATAAATGGATGTAAGTTTAAAAATATATTGAAATTTTCTATGAAAAAAATCGTCTTTCGTAAAATGTATTCTAGTAAACTCTGGTAGAAATTTTTTAAATTTGGATTTCACAATAAAAAATATATTTATTTTCTTATAAATTTTTTTGACAGCATCCTAGAAAATATAATCATTATATAATCAAAAATTAAATATATGAACCCAAATATTTTAAAATGCATCAAATATTCTAAGAGGGAATTTAGTTGTAAGAAAATTATTTATGAATTTTGAAACCCATTCATAATGTGAAGATTCAAGTGAAATAAATGTTCTAAATCCCTCCAAATATAATTTATTTATAATAATTCAATATGTGTTTCTTTGATAAATTATACAATAATGATCTATTAATAATAAATGACATGTTTTCTCAATGGTTATAAATTTCATGAAAAATTATGAGTATTAATTTTTGTATATTAATGTTAACAAATAAATAAATAATTTATTTTCTCAAATTGAAAATTTTAACTAGTTTTTTAATATATTATAATATTTTAAATGATGTTATTATTATAGAATTTATATATTTCACATAAAATTAAAAATATTTTATAAATTATTAATTATTAAATCTCATTATATATTAACAAATATTCTTTTTTTTACTTTTTATATTTTTATTTTATCTTTAATAATTTTAAAATATTATATAATCCAATATTATATTAGTTCTTAAGATTTTATATTATTTTTTCAAATTTTAAACTAAAAATTAAATTAAATTTATTAATAAATCTTTAACATAATATTAATTTATCATACTAATATATTTATAAAAAATAAAATAATTTCATACAACGTTTAATTGTTGGTTATGAAAATGACATTGGAAACATTTTTAATGTTGGTTAAAAATCAATTCCTTTTTGGATTTGGACTTTTGATGAGTATAGTCAGATGGTTTGGAAGCTCATGTTGTATTAAACTCTAATGTGATTTTTTTAGAAATTAGATATATGTAAGAACACAATGATAACATGGATAATTCATTCGATGTGGGTGAATCATTAGATGTTTGAGGAATTTGTATGTTGCGTTTCTAAGATATTGATTATATTTAATTTTTCATATATTTATCTTACGGGATATATCTCCCATTGACTTTTAACATCGATTATCAAAAGAAATAATGATTTTAATATCCCCATACCTCATTCACATATCATTTTATATTCATTAATTATCCCCCTATTTCAATTATTATTCAATGAAAATTTCATATGTGTATGTATTGATAAATAGTTTTCCATTATAAAAAATTTTAAAGAATCCTAAGATCCACAATATTAGTATTCTCACTATTGTAATTCTCATCTAAATAGATTAGGAAAATAAAACTTATTTTAGTTTTGAACATTTTAAAAGGATCATAGATGAAATTAATTTGATTTCCAAATATATAGATAATGTATTTATATCAATAGTGATTGATAACACTAAAATTATGAATAATTTTCAGAAACAACCTTTTTTATTTTACGAAATTAAGAAACTAAAATTGAAGGAAACCCACCATATGAATCTTAAATATAGTGTTTTATTTTTACGGTGTAAACTTAATAATGATTCAGGCGGGTAAAATTTGGTAGACAAGGATTATATATAGTTTATAAATGATTTTGAATGGAGAGGTCATCATTTTTTTGATTCACTTTAATAGAAACACAATTTTTTAGGATTATACTACATTATCCTAGTATATTATTGAGGTCTCAAGGGATTAGGGATATAAGACTGGAATTTTTTAACATTGTTGGTCTAAAATGAAATAAGAATAAAATACCTTTGAGGATGTCAGTTGTAATGATATTATGGATCATTAATTTTGGGTTATGGAATATAATGTTAATATTTATTAGGATGAGGATGATTGGGCAAATATTTTGGATAAAAATACTTTTCTAGGTGTTGGAGTGTATAAGTCATGCACATGGAGTGTATCTATAATTCTTATTTCAAGTATACATGAACTTCCTTCTCCTATTATTTCATGGAGTTAGATTCTATAGAAATATTGGATTATAATAGATATTATTCTACTTTACTATAGTGGATGTTTGAGTATAGATTTGGTCTAGTGGGCATTGTGATGAATTCCTATGTGATTTTGAGAGGTGATATAATTTTATAGTTTAAATCATCATTTGTGGAGGTAGGTCATTGTGGATTATTTTTGTAAAATTATTGGCTAGATGGTACATTATACGATATTTTTTATGTACTTTGGATGATACCATTTAATTGGGCATTGAAAAGTTACAAACCATAAACATAATAATTTAATAAATAGTGTCTTCAATATCAACCAATATAAGTTAAAATAAATCATACGATATAGTTTAAAATATTCTAGGGAATATGGAATGATATATAAGATGTCCCACTATTGAAAAAACCATATGAGGATTCACATTCAAAGTGGAAGAAGATATTGGTTGATAATGATAGGTTTCAAAAAAATCATTTGAGAAAATAATGACATAGAATGGACAACTCTCACTTGAATAATACTATTGTTACTGAAGGACCCCGGGACACCCTGAGAGGGAGGGGTGAATCAGGGTGACCACTTTTTCTTTTAATGTGTTGGATCTTGTTCCCACGTTGGTAGGAACTTGTTGAACCTGTATGATGATTATGATCAAAATGAAAACATTCACATGCACAGAGAAGACACAACCATTTTTACTTGGTTCACCACTAAGGGCTACGTCCAAGGAGCATACGCCGACAGGTTGCCGGTCGTACCTAAATCCACTATGCTTCACTAGTTGCGAATACAAAAGTTTGGGTACAGACACTCTGTCCCAGGCTCACTGCCTTTACAATAGTTCAGGGATAGCTCACTGCGTCCCTCAGGTCACTCCCGTTGACTCCCCCTGGCTCACTGCCGTTGGTGAAGTCCCACTCAGTTTATAGACGTGAAGGTCTCTTCTTCATTTGCATAAGAGTGCATCCTTTGTTGTATGTAGATGCTCTATTGAAGTCCGATTCTCACCAGAAGAATATCACTTTTCCCCGAATGAACCGAGTAGTCTCTCGGCTTTCGTGCAGCTCCAAACACGCCGGTGGACTTCAGCAAAACCAGGCGCGCTTCTCCAAGACAGTCGCGCAAGTCCCACTACGGCGCGCAAGTCCACACTGGCGCGCAAGTGTCATCAACACAGTTGCGTGACTCTTCCTTCCCCAACTACAAACTTGCGCGGTCCACTTCCTTTCTCTTCCAAACCACCTTGGGCGCACAGCCAAACACCAGCACGCAAGCTCTACTTGCGCGACAAAACAACCACCTGCGCGACTCAACCACCTGCGCGATGAGAGCTCGAACAATCTCTCGGCCTTGAACTTCGTTGCAAATGAGGAGGGGTGGTCCAGTATTTATAGGCAAACTGGACCCCCTGCGCGGTGGCGCGCAAGTCCTCGACGGCGCACAAGTCTTGTCTTCAAAAAACTCTGTCGCGCAACTCACTTGCGCGACCCAACCAACACTTGCGCGACCTTCTTGCCTTAGCCAAATTTTGATGTTCTGATCCTCAAAATCATATGGCGCGCAAGTCTTTCATCCTCCAAGAGCACGGCGCGCAAGTACCTTTTCCAAAAACACTTTACTTTATTGGCCGATTTTTAGGCCCAAAAATTTGGCAAACACTGGGAAACAGCGCCACCTTCACTACTGTTTTCTGCTTGAACGGTATGATCACTTTGTTGGTACACACCCTGAACTTCCACTGAGGATTGACAACAAACACAAACCATACACCAAATCATGCTTTGAAGAACCTGGTTCCAACAGTTACTAGATCATATAAAACATAGATAGATAACTATAATATTAATGAGTACAATGAAGAATATTATCAATGAAATGAACTATTTTACTATGATCAATGCCATTGTTTTTACCACTATTTTTCATTTTTCATCAATCTTGAATAGGGAATGTTTTTACTTATTTAACCCAATTCTCCATCAATATCATTCATTTTTATTTATCAAATTTCATATTAATATCTAAATCCTTCCACATTTATTTTCAATTTTTTACTTAATTTTTTTGATATTAAATATTATTTTTGTTGTTATCTTAGAATAATTTCATACCTTTTAAAAAAATAATTCAATAATAAACTGTTTTATTACAATAAAACTATTTTTAATGTACTATATATGAAAAATTAAATTTTTAGGGTTTTATAGATTTGTTCCAAATAAATACTATTATGTTGGATATTTGTTTTATTGACCTAAATAATTCTTTCTCACTCTATACACGTTATAAAAGACTATATACCTATCAAACATTTTATTTGCGGTATATTGTAATTAATAATTTATTTTATAATACTCTTTTTAATGTAATAAACTTTATTTTGAATTAGTTATTGTTTATATTAAAATGATAATTTTTTACATTTTTTATTTAAAACCATTATATGTTTTGTAAAATTTAATATATTTTATTGATTTTATTAATTTATAATTATAAATATATATATTAGAAAAATTTTGTTAATTTAATTTTCCAAAATTAAATTATATATATTTTCATTATTTAAATCCCATTTTAAAATATTCTTTATTATATTTTATTATATTTTGATAATTTAATATATTTAATTATTTAGGATATATTATTATTTCTTTTTACTATATAAAAAAAATTATACATAAAAATATAATTAAATAAAATAATTTAATTAAATATTTGTTACATATTTTGTTTGCATTATTGTAAATCACGTTTATTAATTATTTTTCTTAGTATAAATTCTATTTTAGGTATTATTGACAATGTTACAAAATATATATTAAAAAACATTAATAGTAATTATAAATATTTTTTTCATTTCATCAAAATGTATTATGTAATTTTAATTATTTTATTTCATTTTTATATTTTATGAAATTTAATTAATTCATACAAATTTATAGATATTATTTTTTTACTTTATTATTAAATGAAATATATATTAAAGTGTATATTATATAATAATTTTTTTGAGGATGAAACTAACATTAACATTTCTATATTACTTTTTTTATCAAAAATTAAATTTTTTAAATTTATCATATAATATATTTTATTATTATAATAAAGTTTTCTTAATTAAAATTAATATATTGTTTTTAAATATATCTATTAATTAACTTAGATATTAGTTTAAAAATGATTAACAAAAATAATTATAAATGATAATAATGTATTCTATTTTTACACAAAAGAACCTAATTAAAAAGAATGTTAACAACACACTTAAAACAATATGTAATACGACATGAATCATCAATTCAACGGAAATAAATTGAACTAACTATTAATAGAATTAATTAAAAACTATCATATTCAATAATAAAAAAAATCATGATATCAATATATATTAAAAAAAGGTCTTTCGAATATTTCCTTCAAACCGATGATCAGATTACAAATAGTAGATATACAATCTATTGGTAATAATTAATGATATTTAATAAAAGAAATGAAAGAGAAAAAGAAACATAAATAAAAATTGTTTCTAAAAAGGGAATATGTGGGTGTTGAATCCTATATATATATATATATAATATAATTTGTTATTGATTATTTTATTGATGGATGGATGCATTAAGAAAAAATCATCAATTAAACAATTATTTATAGCTAATTATGATGTAATAGGACCTTTGGGAGCTTTTTTGCAGTGATTATCCACTCTATTTTAAAATAAAAAAATATTTATTTTTTGTTCCAACATGTTCAAAATATATATTCTATCAAGTGTTCCTTAATTTACTGAAAACTATACTACCAAATATATTTTTCCCAAGAATAGAAACATTATTTTTTTATGAAATGTGTCCCTCCCAAATAATCATACACCAATAATTTTTCGATGTATTATTCAGTCTATAAAAACATATTTTTAATTTCTTTATATTGAATTGTCAATATTAAATTAGAAATTCCCTTATTGAAATTAACTATACACTACATTATAAGTTAGTATTTCAAAATAGTATTTTTGAAATTTATTAATCATTTTATCATAAATTAGTACATGTAAGGATTTATTAGTGATGATATGTTTAATCTATTGCAAATAACTCATTCATTCCATCACTATTTGTGATAGATTGAAAATTTCATAAAAATAAGACATGAAATGCGAGATTATATAATATTTATTAACAATTCGATCACAAATGCATCTTTCAGTCCAATAGTAGTTATTATGAAATTGTAAATTAATTGAGAAAAAATGTATTTCTCCATCATGTGAACATTTCTTTCAAAATAATGTGTGACGTATTACACATACATCATTAATATTAGTCATGATAAATATTTTTTTCTAATTTTAATATCACTTCCTTTAAAAAAAGACTATGAATATTTTCAATGGGAAAAATATGAAAATAAAATACTCCTTTGTATGTGACAATGTTTTTATTTTCAAGATAAATATTTAGTCGTTATAGAGAAGTATCAAAAATATCATTTAATACATGATCTATTATAATGTAATTTAATTAAACTCATGCATGGGTTATAGGTAATGATAATATCCTGAATTCATCCAATGTGGGAGGATTTATATGATTTTATAGTTTTACATGTTTGTGTGTTGGAATAACATGACCATAACAAGTGGGAGCCATGAATATAGGAATTTCTCAAATATCAATGATCATCACATATGTCTAATGATTCATGAGGAAACATCTCAAGGATATGGAAAAGCATGATGTGGATTTTTCATGTTATATTAATATAGGAGTTTAATGTATTTTTTGAAATTATTAACATATATACAACATAATCCATGGTGATTTTAAAAAGATAGATGTATATAAGAATTATTGTTAATATGTTCCAAATAGATAATGCTTTTAATTTAGTTTGGATTTTTTAAATAAAATTTACATGTATATGGGATATAATTTGTAGTGTTTTTTTATTCCAAAGTCCATGAATATAAACATGTTCATGGTTGAAGTAATCATGTTACTTGATATAACTATTGGATATTGATTCGTTAATTAAAACACCACCATGTGATTTGTTTTTGGTACATAAGATACACCTTAACCAGGAAAAAGGATGTAATGTTTCTTTAGTGGTCATGGGGAACATAATGCATAACCATCAGGTTCCAGATTAACAATTGATTATTTTTCTCAATTTTTTTTAAAATGGGTATCCTTGTTTTTAATAAGAACCCACAATCATGTTTCCTTCCATTAAGCATACCAACAGGTTAGGGAGCCATTTCCAAATTCATCTCATCCTTAATTATTTATTATCATTTATCAATGTTGACAAAAAATCATTCATCATGTAATCTAGGATTTAATTTCTCCCCAATATTCCTTATTTCTCATTCATATTCTTTTTACACTAATTTAGTGTTGTTGGATTCAAGGATATTACTATTATTCCATTGTAAGATAGTGTAATTATATAGTAATTAAAGGGCTTTCATGATCTAAGGATATATGACATCAAGGATTCATATATACACATAATTTATCACCATATAGATGGATGTATTTTACCCCAAAAAATTATACATTTTTCATTATATTTGGGTGAAATAAATGTTTGAATTCGAATTACAAAATATATATTTTTTTAACATAGATTCTGCTTCACATCATGGATTGTTCACCTATAATTTATTAATTGTCGAACACTATTTTTAACCTGATATGGTACAAAATATTATTCAACATCAAAATAACCATGTATACATTTCAATTATTAATTATAAATTTAATTCAATGAATAGATTTGTGGTTATCAGGAGCTCAATTATTGATTATGGTTGAAATAACTATTAATTGGTAATATGGAAACATGAAATGTGGATTAATACATAGTGGAGGTTAGTTTTCCATAATTTTAACTCTCTTATATATGTATTAATATAATTTTTGATATGGTACTAGGGGTAAGGGTGTTTGACGGTGTTGATTTATAAATGATAAGTCTTAGGAGGAAAGTGGAAAATTAGGTGACTTTTTTGGATAATGGATCTAATCACACACACATTATATTAAACATTGATATATATTTAATCTATATTTTTATGGGTCACTATTTTAAATATTGATGGACTCCATAGTGTGTTTCACTTCACAATATTTTATTGATAAAGTGTACTTAAAATTAGGTCAGATTTATTAATGGAAATATTAATTTTTATGAGGTATCATGAGGTTTATAATGAGTTTATTGTATGATATTGAGTAAATTTCAACAAATGAAGGTGATTTATTTGATAGATATATATTTAAACTAAGAACTCCGTTCAGTTGTCTTGTACGATCAACATTCATAGACCTGATAGGGGTAGAGTATGGTTTTATTAGTCAATGATGGTATTCTCAATGACCTAATGAATGGTAATTAAAACCATCAAACTAAGGTTTTCATTATTAGAATGGGTTGATCATTGTGAGTTATGATATTTTCAGGATATTGGTACTCCATATCCTATGCATTGGTGCACTCGACATGGGTGAATTGAAAATTAATATCTACCTTAGATTAAGATATGGGTAAACCATGTTGTGTCTATATATAGTGTGATGGGATATATATGGGGTCTACGATTGAGGAAATGAAATTCCCATGAATGTAAATTTTATTATACCATTGTTTTGTTGATTTGATAAACTAATCATCATAAGAGAAAAATAGAGACTAATACAATAATTTATCTCATAACTAGAGGACAAGATATATGTATTTTTCTATTATGGTGATTATGTGTCTAGTTTAGTCTATATATTGTCAATAAGATCATATAACATGTCATATGAGTGGGATTCTATCTGATTATCAAAAATCCCATAGTGGGAATTACTAATATGTATCAGTATGGAGCAGGATGTACATTTTCCACATGATCTTTATGTGATGTTATTGGATGAATATTTGACACCTGGTTCCATGGAGATCAAATAGGATAAGTGCAGGACACCTAATTCTCATGGAAATAAAAGATATTTATATAGATTACTCTGAACATATGGCATAATAATATAGTAAAATTAGTGCCAAAATCTATATGAGATTTCTTGAGATAGACACTTGATAGAGGAAATCCATGAAATCAAATTATATAGACACTAGAAAAAAAATACACATGATCGTTCATGGGATAAACATTGGTCACCTAATAACTATGAAATTTTATGTTATAGATAAAGGACACATGATTTTTATGACTAAAGAACTAGTAATACACATAACAATCAATAGATAAGTTATCAAATTGGAAGAATGTTGGCCATATAATCCTTATGTTGTCAAAATATATATGGATATATCCCAATTGATATATTCCAGTTGTTCATAGTGAAACGACCCAAACAGTAGTAATATCAAATGATAGAATATGGTAAATACCATCCACTATTTATTAAAGGGATGAAATTAGTTTGTGTGAACCATTATTGTGGCATTTTATGTCTTAAAAGGTGTGATGCAACATATTAATGAGATGGTTTACCAATTTTTTTCATAATTTACATGCATTTAAAAATGGCCTATAATAAATTAGGGACACCATTTGTGGTGACCATATGATGTTTTTTATCATACCCTATACATGAAACCTAGAAAATGTGTAGAAATTTTAATATAATACTTCTAATGGATGGTTTTGAAGAATTAGAGATATATATAGGATATTGGTTGGTATGTGGAGACTATTCGAAGGTTCGACTGAGTACAAGTAGTCATGTATCTTTTTATTGTGTAATTTTGTATTCTTCTTATGGATTCAATCTGTTTAACCAATTAGGATTTCATTTTATTGATGTATTAATTATACATATTAGTATGGGTTCTATATTATTGCATGGTACTATTATTTATTATTGTTAATCTTCGGTTATAACACTATATTATTCAAAATAATATTATGTTTTCTATGGATATTAATATTATTTATTTGTTTCTTATCATGTTTTTTAGGTTATATTCCCCCATTAGATTTTTTCCCAAACCACACCACTAGGATACAACCTTTAGCATATAGGGATATGCACCTTAGTTCATGGGAAAAAATATATCTATATTCATATAAATATTATAAGGGATACAATATATAAATAGGAAATTCATTTAAATTTATATTTTAGTACAAATATATAGATCCTTTGAATCATGATCACGAAAATATACCCCTACTAATTGTTATTTATAATGGATCATTCAAATTCAATTATGAAATATCCCTAATAAATAAATTAAGTTATTAAGGCATGCAATATTTATTCCTATAAAATAATAATAATAGATATTATTGGAAACAAAAATCAATTTAATCACATCTATAGTATTTTTTATTTTTTAATGAATAAGAGAACATATATTCAATTAAGAGATCCTATATCTGATTTTTTCACTCTAGAATAATTTTTTTTTTTGAAAAAATAACTAGTAAATGGTTGTAAACATTCCAAATTATGTTATTCATAATTTTTATTCATAATTTTTTTTAAATATATAATAAATTGATAAAATCAGAATGGTTATTTCTAAAACATACTAATAATGATAAATTACATGAACATTAATCTAATGAGTGATATTTGATCTAGAATTTCATTCATATTATCGATAATTAGTGTAGAATAATAATGTCTATATATCATTAATTTTACAATAATGATATTTTATATCTCATAAAATTCAATCCAAAATCTAATAAAAAATAAATAAATTAGTTTTTATAAGAATAATATTTTTACTAGAATGCACTAAAACAAACCTAATATGTTTTTTAATATTAAATGAGAAAAAAGTATGCATTCCATAATGACCTTAAATTTCATAGAATTTTTCTAACCAAATAGATATGTAATGGGAGAGGTGACAACACATGAGGGTTAGAAATATAAATACTATAATGGTATTCACAAGTTATCAATAGTTTAACACCCTAGATAATTTAATTAATTTTCATTATATAACATCTATGTTTGTTGATATTGAATAACTTATTTTAAAAAATATATATATAAATATGAACAATGATTTATTAATGAAAAAATAATATATCATGAAATGGAATCTTAATTGTAAGAAATTAAGAAAATAGTTTATTAATTAAAATTATTAAATATATAAAAGGATAATAATTAAAAATCAATCTGATGACTGAAATAATGAAATATTATTCTTTTCGGATTCCTACAAAGACAATATCTCCATGTATTACTATACATTTTATGAAAAAAATATTTATATGATAGGAATTAGGAATAAAAATTGTTTTATACAGATTACTATTCAATACATGTATTTAATGGAATATGGAAATATATATCCAATATATTAATATTGAAAATATTTAAATATTTCCCTTACATATTCATACAGTCATTTATTAAAAGTAATTACTGAATATGGTATTTTTTATCACTTATGGTTGATAGAATTTGATATTAAAATGAGGTACCATTTAAAATTAATTTTTCTAATTTTAATATTGAATCGTGAGTAAAAATTATATTTATATCATTTTTAATATATTTTAGGTATGGAGAAGATGTATAATCAAGTAGTGAAATTATTTAATAACACCCATTTTCAATGGTATGGGAATTATATTATATTATTTTGTTTTTCTCTCAACTAATTCTAATATAAACTTCAATATAATTAGTTCAAACAATATATACAATTCTATATTACTATGAATGTGAAGATCAATAAAATAAATGTCTTCAGAAAATATCATCCTGATTATACCACTACATAAAATTTTACCCATTAGTATAATATGGATTCATTATGGGATGATATAAGATGACGTTATGAGGTTTTGAATTTTTTTATTTACATGATAATTACTTAATTTTTTTTATTCAATATATTTTTTTAACACCATAATATTTATAATAAATTAGATTTAAAATATTATAAATCATAATATTGAAATAAATAATTAACATTTGAATAAAAATTAATGAATGATAATAAATAAATATATTATCCTTCAATATTAGTTTTTTTATTTTAAAAATATAAATTTCATATAAATTATTTTTATATTTAATTAATAATATTTAGATTGTGAAAATGAAAAGGTAGATTACATATTTTAAATTAAGACATTGAAATTAATTGTGTTTGTATATTATCTTTTTTTAGTGAAACATAATATTTTATATTAAATAGTGAATAACATCATTAATTCATAATCTTTATAAAATATCTTTTATTTATGAAGTAAAAATATTTTATATATTTATTAGAGGAAATATATATCACATAAATTTGGTAAATATTGATGTACATTATTTTTTCTGTTTATGGGTCACTGTACCTTCAAAAAAACTTTTCCTAACATTTATCGAATAATTATTTACACAAATTTGATTCAAACATATCAATAAAAATAATTCATTTCTGTAGCCTTTAAAAAATGGATCATATTTAATTTTATTTGTAATATCTCCCAAGATTCATACTCATATATTTTTACATTTGGTATCCTTTTTTTGTAAGATGAGGTTTTGGGGTCTTGAAATTAATGAAGGATATTTAGTGAATATATTATCAATAAAAGTAATTTATTCTCCAAAATTAATTTCCTTTGTATAATTTTCTTTATGCAGCTTGAAACCATTTTTTCAATTTAAAAAAATATTAATAAAATCATTATACAAATAATTTCAGTTTTCTTTTCCTTTTCACTTTATCATTTTTCTAACAGTTTGTTCACTTGTAGGAATTATATTGCATTATAATAATCAATTTTTACAAGGTGGATAATTTAGAAAAAATACTACTTATAAATGGAATAAATTTTAAATATAAATTATTTTTAGGGTTCTATAATTGTAATAAATTAAAAAAAATATCATTTTTGAAAATAAGTTTTTTTAATATAAAAACATTTACCAGCAATAAAATTGATGAATGAATTATTCATGAATCAAAATAATATATGCATTAAATTAATCATTTGAATTAAAAAATATATATATCATCATTATTTATTATCAATTATAACACTTTTAATGGGAAACATATTAACATAAAACAATGATTTGTATTTTCATACTAATGTTTATATAGAATATTTGGTAATTTTAATATTTCTAGACCATATTTATGACTATTGGTTACTGATATATTTAATAAATGATTATAAATATTTAATGTTAATATAAGGAAATATAATAATGTCAATTTTGTTAAATAATTAATAATCAAAAGTTAATTATGTAGTGGTCAATATCATGATTGAGAAACTCACAGGTTAGGAAAATTGGAACCCTTAACATGATAAATCATTCAATTTCTTATTTCTGTTTTATATAATTATATTTTTTTGGAATATTTCTATGTCGTTTTATTTTTATCATTTAATTTCATTTTTAATTTATTTTTTGTTGATTTTATATTTTATATACATATAAAGTGTTCAAATAAAATCATCTAAAAATTGAAAAAATTGATAGTCTACCAATTACTATAAAAATGAACCACCAATGTAGTTTAAAAAAATATATTTTTATGAAATAATAATATATTATCTTAGGTAACAACATTGACTCCTCGGGTATATGATGCCATTATTTTGGCCATTTCTTAATAGTTTTTTATTTAGTAATTTATTGTGTGAATTATTCTATAGCTTTAGCAGGGGGTTGGATTGGGTTATAGGGATTTAAAGTGGTGCACAGTTTGCACATGGTTTTGGAAAATGGTGATGTTATAACCAAGAAGTAGTGAATATTTTTGATGATTGACAATAGACAATTCATGGTATCTCTATAATTAAGGTTAAAAATTATACATTTTGTAGGAAAATACAAGACTTGTTAGAGAGGGACAGTGGATAAAAAACATTTGGTAAAAAATTGAAGCTAATATTGGGGAATTCTATAAGGAATTATGTGAATAAAATAATGGTAAAATGCTATAGTTGGAATATGGTTTATAAAAATACTCCTCGAAACTATCTACATATCCATCAGAGGTAGTAAGACTTATATGGATTATACGTGGTTTGTTAGACCATAAAACAAATCCATGTGCGATAGTTTAATTAACCCAAAAACATTTTAACCAAGAAACAACGTGAAACATTTAATTCATCATCAAATGACATTTTATATCAAAACATTGGACTCTAGCAGATATTCAGGGTAACTCCTGACCCACCAAAGACCAATTTCGATTGATCTATGGTCTTTGAATAGTTATAATTCAACTTAAGAGTCTTCTCTTCCTCTATTAATCTTGTTACATCTCTATTTCCACTACACTTTATTTAAGGAATCATATATTTGGGTTATCATTGATAGGAATATAAATTATATTTTTACCAAATGGGGAAATAAGGTATTATCATTTGATAAGAAGTTGAATTTAGTAAATTTTCACCTTTTCTTCTAGATTCTAAATCATTTACTACTGTTGGTAATCATTACATATTCTTAATCATATTATATACCTTATATGTTCTTCTACATATAACTTAATTAAATAATAATAATTGGATGAATTGGGTAAAGTTATAATCATATTTGGTGATAGGGATTGATTCGGGTGACAATTAAAGGAATTTGGAATCAATAAATTGTAGTTGGGATGTCCTTTATATTTTGGGATATTTTATGATTTTTTATTATATAGGAATGTGGGTGCATTTGTTTCCCTTAAGAACCTTTCATGATATGTTATGTCTGTCTATATATTTGTGTCCCTTGAGACCCTTTCTTAATATGAAATTTTTATTCCGAGCAATGTTACTCTTTAAATGAGTATTTTTTGCATTGAATTTTATAACTTCACATCATATGTTATGATGTATATAATTCTCAAGGTTTTCTTATTGGTTTCTGAATGGTGGTGGTAGGATCCTATTCTTTATAGAATATTTTTGAAGTTGTATGATTGTTATCATCTAAATTTTAAACATTAAAATGATATGGTAATGACCTATAGTTATTATCATAAGATTATGATTCATAATAGTCAATATTTTCTAATGATGTGGAATATCCTTTTTCCATAGTATATTTTCAACAATTCAGGGTTATTAGGTGTATTTACCATTATTCTAAAGAGAATTACCAAGTTATGAGAATGATTATAACTCCTTAAGGATGTACTGTAGGAATATCCATTTATGGTGGGAGTGAAATTTTTCATTAAATGTGAAATATTCAAATTAAATAGATGACTGAGTTGTTTCATCCAATTTAGTGATAAAACATTTAATCTCATGGATCATAGTGGTTTAGTTAGAGTATAAAAACATGAAATTAGAATTTATTTTTTCCTTTTACCCATAATATATTTTAATATGAAATTATATATTAATTAAATTTTTTATTAGGATTAATTGGTGTTTCCTGTATGGTTCATACCCACACCCTATATAGGAATCTTGGTGTAGATGTATAATTTTTTTGCTAGAGATATGTCTAAGGGAAATGGACATATGTTTGGGGGTTGTGAAGGTATATCATGGAAAATGGAGGAAATGATAAGGCTAAATATTGAATTTGGATTTAGTTTATTGTTTATTTTCTCTAGTAATCATTCATTGGAGGGACTACCACATTTTTTGGACTTTTAGTTTCTATGGTATGACTTGTATTCCACTAATAAGCATATAAAATTTTTTCAAAGTTCAAATGTTCTATTTTGTTGTTACTTATTTTTTATTACTATTCATTTGATAAATGGATATTATTTAGAAGGTTGAATCCTCCACATGAAACCATTTTGTCCCAATCCACAAGTCAAAAACCCCTTTCATATAGAGAGTCAAAAAAGAGGACATGTAATAGTATATCCTATACATGATAATTTGGGTCATAGAATTAAAACATGGAGTTATATGTTGTTATCATTTATTTTATTTTTTGTTCATATTTTTTCATTTTTATGGATGGTAGAAGGGAGAGAGTCTATGTGGAACACAAGCTTGGGTGTAATGTAAATTCTTATATAAATCTTATTTAATGAACATTATATTTTTTAGTGATGTTATTTAAATGAGATATTATGTTATTATAGTTTCATGTTTATAATTAATATTAGTATTCTATAAAATTTTATTTTATTTTGATGAATTTATGAAACCTGACTAGTCACAATATTTGTTATTAATAATAAATACATTCAAATGTAGTAATTAAATTATATAAATTTCATCCATAACCTATGTTGTGTCATTATATGATATATCTATAAATGATTTTATATAATTTTATTGAGTATTCTATGTTTTAAATATTTTTAAGAATGAGACTAATGTGAATGTACTAGATACATGGGTTAGTAAATAGGTAGTACTAAGGGGTTTGGGTCAGATATAGGTGTTTATCCTCTTATGATATTCCTTTATATAGAAAAACCTTTGTTCATATGTAAATTTCTTGTATTGTTTCCATAAGTTAACCATTATAATAATTTATAAAAGTTTTTTATAAGTTCACATAATGTCACCCCATCATCATTATGTGGTAATTATTGGGGATTTGGGACAGAATTCCTATAAATGTGAGGATGTTCTTTTCCTACCATCGAACATGTAGGATGATATAGATGATCATTCTCCCACTCCCACTCCAATGGATTAATCCGAAAAATTTCATTATTTTGGACTCTTTTAGATACTTCATGATCATTTTAGGGGATCCAAAAAAATTGATGATAAATTAAGATGTAGATTTATATCATTAGTATTGCACATTCCATAAATATACATGAGGACTCCAAATATATTAATGATTGTATTGATATCATCAAGGGAATATTTGACCGAGAATTGGCTCTAGAGGATTTATAGGATTAGATGGATCATTCATGATTCAAGGTCCATCAAAGAGATTGTGGGGTGTTACTCACTAGGTAGAGAGTGTGAGGATATCACTTAGGAAACCTTTTAGAATATCTTTAGTAAAGATTTTTTCATAATTAAACTAATTTTAGATCAATTGGATAGGTCTATGAAGCCTTATCAAGGGGTGATGAAAGTATATTCATATTCTTCTCATTTTGAATACTCTCTTTATGTTTATGGTCTTTTGTCTTTGACTGAGTCCTAGGATTCTAGAAAGTTCAAAATCTGACTTCATTTTGAGTTGATGTACCTAGTTATGAGTTTCGACATTATGATAAATTTTGGGGTGATATGCACAGATTAGTTAATCATGAGGGGTTTCAATGATAAAAAGATAACATTTACTCATTCTTAACTCACCAGATAGGTGTGTGGAAATAATTCCTTTTTTACAAGAAACTTATCCAGCTATAGAAATATGTTGTTAGAGAACATACACTATAGTTGTTGTATAAATATATAAATGACTAAGGGATATTAAACTCCCTCTATCGTAGGAGATACCATCGTGTGATATATCTATGTATAAAGAAAAAATAAAATTAATATTTTATAATATTTTACAAATAGGTTCATCATTATGGAAATAAATTCTATGTTATATTTTTTTCATTCATATCTATCATGGACTAGCACCAGGAGGTTAGTCTATGATATAGCTAGGTAACCCGGGAAAAGATGTAGTCTATATAGAATTCAGTAAACCATTATAGTCATGTATTATATGTGGTAATTGGATAAAATGTTGTTCTAGTTCAAGAAAATGGTGAATAGAGACCATTAACTATTCTATGTACGATTTTGATTACTAATACATTCATCATTGCATTTTTTGATAACGTAGCTTCCCATTCCTTTACATCATCTCTTATAGTTTTGGATCATAATTTCTAGTTTTGAAACCATCCAGACTCCAACTACTTCATATGACTTTGGAGATGATGGAAAACTATATCAAATGATATTGATAAAATGTTCTAGTAGAAACTAATTACTATCAGTTATGTAATTTTATTATTTTTTATATTCCAATATTTGATTTAATTTTTAGCATATACTTGTTGAATATATGTTTGGTGAATATCGACTACTATAATAAATTTATATCCCTAAGATATGTGTCCATAATTTTAAATAGTTTTCCACTTTTGATTACTAAGTTTTTGTTGATTAAATTATTTATTTTTTCACGTTTGGGTAGATATTGACACTTTTGTATTTTTATAATTATATTTAATAATAAATCATTTTTTATAATTAATTTTGAATATTTATCATTTAAAATATTTAATTTAGTCTAATTAAATTTTATAGTATAATAATTGTGTAATTAGTTTTTTGGTCATAATATCCTTGACTTTTAATTAGTATGAAATTTATATTATTTAATCAATTATTGATTTTACATGAATTTAATTAAATTAGTTTTTAATTTGACATTTTATCGGTTAATGTTGATTAATTAAAATAACATAACATTAATTACTATTTTTATATAATTGTAGAAAATTTATTTGATGGAATTTAATAATTTACACTCTTTAAATTATATTTAAAAATTATTTTTATAATTGGTAATTTAATTAAATTGCTTAATAATTTTGTTAGTGTTTAATATTTTTGATGTTTTTAGTTTTAAGTTGATAGAATAATTATTTAGTCATTTGTTTTTTTCAATTCATTGTAATTTTTAGTCTTTATTTATTTAATTAAATAATTAATTTAGATTTTAAAATCATTGATATCTATAATGATTTAATTTGAATAAATTTGTTTCATGATTGCAGCTAAAAACATAAGCCACTGACAAATATTCTTACTACTATTGGGGACTCAATGTGTCACTGAAGAAATTTCATATCACTCACCATTACCTCTTCCTTTAATCAAATTATTTTTATTTAATTCATTAACACTTTAATTTATTCATTAATCTTTAACTTTGTTAAATTCATCATTATAAAATTTTAATAATTAATTGGACTATAATTAGAAGTTTATTTTTTTAATATTGGTTGATTAATTTATAGTAATTTTTCATTATATTTTTCAGATGTAAATTAGTTTTTAATTTTAGCTTACTTTTTTAGTTTAATTTCATTAATTTACCAATTAATTAATTATTTAAAATTAATTGATAGTTTATGTTAGTTTTAGATTTATTTTTATTTTTCTACTTTGAATATATTAAATTGTAAATTGATCTAACATTTAATTAATTTTTGTTCAATGTTCCTTAAGAAACTAATTTTATTATGATTATAAATTTTACAGACAATATATTTTTTTAAATTTTATAATATTTTGTTAACTTATTTTTATTTTATGATTTCATATTATTTTATGTTACCGATGACTTAAGGATTCACAGATGCCTGTGTCACTAACACCCTATCAGTAACCCATCTTCTGATAGGCTCCCTTCTCCATTTATCCGACCTGCAGCCTCACCCATGTGTCTGTCTAATCGACAACACTTTAACCCTTGATAAAAATTCCTTTCCTCTTCCCAAGCTACCAACACGCCTCTTGTCATGACTCACCGATAGTGCAAACCTTGTACAAATCATCATCACATTGCCTGCTACCAACACCACCACCCACATAGGATTCCTCTATCTATTGAAACCCTCCCATGCCTCACCTCTACTTCTACCAGTATCTCGTCTCACCATTCTTCCCTCATCTCACATATCTCAGTGACACTGCCATTGTCTCACTACTACAACAATATTTAACTGGTTCCACAACAACACACTTTTCCAACATCAATACCCCACCAAATCAAAAAATTCAACCCAAACCTGACACACCCATTGAATAACTTATTCAAGATATTACATAACTAAAATGTTTAAACCAACCATAATCAAAGGTGACAATCCTAAAATTTCTCATTTCTCTCAAATCTAGAATCTACAGGGTTCTGCACCAGTTGACTCTATCGAGTGAAGTCACACGTCACCGGTCTAGAGTCGTCACCTTACTCCAGGATGTTGATTCTGCAACATAGATCTAATGAACTTGAGCCTAAAGCTATCATCACCTTGTCGTGGATTTGACCACGCCAATGAATGTTGAGGATTCAGAGGATGTTAAACCACTGGATGGATATAACTGAACTAAACCACTACTATAGTTATCAAAGTGCTAGACTGAACACCGAACCCCTGTCCCCATGATTGATGTCGTTGGAGGGGCTGACACTTGTTGTCTCCACTAATGCTCATTACCATGAGAGATAGATTGTCTCTGTCGTCATTGAGAAGGTAGCCGAGGAAGAAATGGAACCGCCGACCATGGAACCATCGAGAACACTAAGAACCTCCCCTTACCCATCATGTATAGAAGATGAATGGTGGGGGGATTAAAAAATAAAGAAAACTAATTAAACAATAATAAAAATAAATATTAAGAATAATTGAAAAAATATTAAAAAACTAAAATATTTAAAACTAAAATATTAATAATAGTAATTTATAATTAAAATTAAAATAATCAAATTTAAACTGATAAATAAAAATTAAATATTTACATTAATTAATTAATTATTACAGAACATTTTAAATAAAATAATCATAATAAAAAATTCATCAGTAAGATAAATTAATTTATTTAATTAAAATAATAGTAATTTAATTAAAATAAAAAATAACTAATTACTACTAATATTATTTTAATAAAATAGTAAATAATTTAATATTTAAATATAAACATAATAATATTATATAATTATATAATTATAAATTACAAATATAATATACAAATTAATAACTTTTATAATAATTTTAAAAAAAAAATTAAATAAATATAACATATGAAAACATTAAATAATTTAAATAAAATAATAAATTAATTATTTGTTAATTAAAAAATATCATTAAATAAATTTTAACTAATATTATCACATTAAGTTACTAATAATAATTATTATTTATATATTAAAAAAATAGATTACAAATATTTTTTAAAATTATTAACTATTTTAACCATTATTCTTTTGAATATTCATTTAGGAAGTTAAACTATGTCTAAAGACATCCCAATTAACTATGAGAATTCAGTAATGATGAAAATCATAAAACGACATGTGATGCACTTAAAAAATGCATGTGTGCAGTGCAGAAGAATGGGACTTATGAATGTCAATGGAGAATTATGATGATTTGAAGAATATTATATTTGTCATAAAAAAGGGTAGTAACAAGTTTGGGTAGACACCTTTTATTACACTTATCATTCAAATCATTCACTCAACAATTGTGGAGAAAAGCCGATTATTGGAGGACCACCCTTGGATACCCGATGAGTTTATGAGTAGAGCAACAAGGGAGGGTTATTTTCTTCTTATTTTGCTTAGATCTCTATCCATGTATTTAAATAATTTTAATTTCTATAATGAACATGATTTTAATCTATAAATATTGTTATGGGGAATGTATTTTTGTACCAATTTTATTCAATTTACCTTTTCACATTGTTAATTTAATGTTCTATTAATTGATCGATGAGATCAATTATAAAAAAAATCAAATGATTCGAACTAGTTGTACTATATTTCAACCTACATGATCTTACAGTGAGTTATGACATGGATGCATCCTTCTTAAATACTTATAAATCAAAATAGATAATCAGAACATATATTTATTTAGTTCTTTTCTTCGTTTCGAATTAACATTTTGTTATTGATCATTTCATAGTGTGGAAAAATCTTCGAGTGTTCACTCAGAGTTACTTATCTACTAGAGAAAGAGATTCATTATTCTTCTTTAGTGGTTTCATATTCACTTATTATTGTGAAAATAAATTATTTTAAACCAGTATAATAGAGTTTTTCTATTGATGTTTAATCTTATTTTTTAATCTATCAACATCTTACATTCTATTTCCCATTGTTTATTATTGTTTATTTTTGTAATTATAGTTTTGAACAAAAACAATAAAACATTATATTTTTTTCAATACTACAATAAAAAAATAATCAAAAATTAGAAAGTAAATTTCACCCACTATTTAAAAGAGTGGGTTATTTTTGAAAGAAAATGGGTTTTTCATCCTTCCCTCGGAGTTCAACCCTGCTAGCCACTATACTTTAGTTAGTAGAAAATTAAAAATGTTAATCTTTTAATCTTTTTCAATGATGGGTAGGTCAATAATTATCTACCACATCGAGATAGTTCAAGAATTAATCTCACCTTTATTCTTTCGATGTTTATACCATTATAAGGATGTATTTCTATAATATTTCTTGAGACATAATCTTTATAATGGAAATAAATTTGATCTTAAAAACATTCTAGGAGTGAAAAAATTATCATTCTAGTATAACATTATGGAACATAATGAGTTTTTGTATCCAAGGGTTGAGTTTGAGTATTTGGAATTGAAGGGATTTATTAGTTACATCACATATTTTAAGGGTACCCATGCTTTGTACAATAAGATACTATATAGGAGCCTCCATATATTCATGTAATTTAAGAAACTAAATCATGTCATAGTGAATAATAGGTATCCTTTCCAATTATTACTAACCTATTTGATCAATTAAGGGGATCTATGTTTTTCTTCCATATTTTTTTCTAATCTCAGTACCACTATATCTGGTTCAGAAAATATGATATGGACTGTATGAACATATTTTCACAGTTTATAGGTTTTTGAATGTTAGATATGTTATTAGATATCCCATTACTTGGAAAATTAGTTTATTTCATTAAAATATTAAAATGTTTTTCATTAAAAATTTCATGATATACTCCAACATCCTGTAAATTATTTTTATACACTATGATATTTTTTTGACCATGCATTTAGAATATCAAATTTAAGGAAATATTTCACATTTTTTTATTTAGACCCAATAATTGTTCTTCTGTAATCATGTGATTTTGGATATGTAAATATCAATCAATACATAAATGGTAGATGTAATGTTGTATTGTAAAACCCCTAGAACTATGTTTGAGATTAAGTGTTTATTAATTATTGATAACTACTACATATGGATCATTAATGACTTCTCTTATTTGTAAAATCATACGATTATTCCTATCATGAATGGGTAAAAAATTGACTTGATAGAAAAATTTGAATAGGACTTCCAAGATCTAAATAAGATATTTAAATTTTCTCAAATTTATATTTTACTTAAGCCTAGGATTTTTTATGTGGTTTATTATGATTCCTAAATTGTTTGATTTGGATCCTTTTAATTTTAAAATGATAATGTTTATACTTATGTGTATTTTTTATTTAGGCCCCATGATAGAAACGGCCATATAAAAGATCTAGATTTGGCTTAAGTGGTTTATTCCTTGATATTTTGGTGAAACTATCTTCTCATTGAATTATTTTTCATTTGAATGTGCTATAAGAGAATGTTGTATATCATCTCTCACTAGGATATAAGTATTTGATATTGGAATCATGTTAAGTATCTGTAGGTGATTGAAATTGACATGGAATATTTAATAATAATGTGTAATATTTTGCATATTATCATATTAAAATGACACAATATCAAAGAGAGATACCATCAAAGGATGAGAGGAGATTTTTTATCTTTGTAAAAATATATTATTTGTGAATCATATAATAAATTTGGTCAGGAATGTTCTCCCATAGTAGTCAAATATTATTCTGTGGCCCAGATTAATGATATATAGTATTTTAATTTTGACTTCATTGTGATGTAGGAAATATTGGTGCAGAATTACCCAGTTACATATTGGTATTAAAACAGAGAATACATGGCCTATATTGATGGCAATTTTTTTGGTTTTAACATTCATGAATGGAATAACTATTAAGGGACAATAATTTTTTATACTCACTAGTGAAAACATTATGGATATATATTTATTACGATATCAAATGTAATCTATAGTGGTTTTGTAAAAAGAGGGATATTTTATTCATCATCTCTAATTGACATAACTTCCATAAATTTGAGGTTGAGCATCAACAATCATGCGATTTTATTAAACTTAATTTTATGACCATGTTGAAATGGGATGAGGAGATGATGACATAATTAAGGGATTTACAAGGAACATGACAGCTAAATATGTTGTGTGGTTTTCAGTTGATCATTAATCTAAGATGATACATTTCGGGGGGTATCTATAACGCTATTAATAAATATGTGTTTGGAAAATATATGTTCATGTGATGACACTATTATATGGGGTTCTAACAAACTTATCTTTGATTTGGACACTCATTTCAAATAATAATTGTTTTATGTATTATAGAAGGTTTTGGGGACATAGATTAAGGTCATAATCACATATCATACTTAGGTCGATGGGAAATTAGATAAGAATGATGATTATTTTTGAGGATATGCTTCGGGAATTTTCCCCATATTTTTTATATATGATTTTATGTTCATAATCAATTGAAAAGTTTTAATACAATAATATTTATGAGTATTTATTTTTGATATAATTATTCATGGATCATAATGGACAGACGTGTCATAAACAACTATAATGGAATGAGCCATGTAAGGTGGCTATAATTAGGCTGATAATAATAGATTATACTTTGGATTGGTTCAAAATTATATGGATATAATTTGTTACCATTCAGAGTAGTCATTGATCATATATAGATGGGAGAATATGTCCATTGGATTTATCCCTAGGAGACTATATTTTTTTATAACCTTGGTTTAGGAATCAATGATTATTTAAAAAGGGGATGTTATCATGATGATTTTTAATACCATTTGAGATATCATGTGTATTGAAATAGTGGCCTTCGATTAAAATTTTTATCAATGAATTGCATGTATTAATAAGATGTTCCATGTATCTCGACATCATATGTTCATGACCAATCCGATAAATTATAAAAAATATAAAAAAATGATTCTTAACTAAATACATCATTTTAGGTTAAATTTATTCAGATAATGGGCCTAAGTAAGAGAGTGTTTAGGGGGAATATTATACCACTTATTGTTTTATATTGAATTATGAAATAATAAATGTTGATATTTGGTAGTTATAATATAATTAATGTACTAAATGACCAATGTTATTTGATAATATACATTTGAGACACATATTGAGGATAAGTTGTCCATAGATGGGGATAATATAATAGTGAAGACTTATGAGATTTATTAATCCTTACTTTTTTCCAATCAATTCTTGTTTCAAAGATAACTATTTCATGAGTTTACACTTAGGTAGAATCTATATGGTTTTGAAGGATATTATAGGCTTTTACGCAGATCAAAGTTTTAGAAATTTCTTGGAAAACAATGTTTTTCTTCCTAAAGAAAATATTTTCTTATTTGATAGTGATTGTAGATATCCAATTTTTAGTTCATTCTTTGAGATAAATATGGAAAATTCACTATGAAACTATTGTTCAAATGTGTGAGTGATAATATTTGGCACATTGTTAGAGCTAACTATACAACATTCTGTAGAAAATATTGTTACAATGAATAATGAAAAATGTATAGTCGGTTCATGGTTTACCAAACCATGAAGCCAAAACATGGGATTTCTCTCAAGACAAAATAATACTCACATAATTAGTTTCATTTGTTGAATCATTAAATCATATCATTAATTATTATTTAATTTATTAAAAAAATGAATTTAACCAATACCCTCCTAAAAACAAATCATTCTTCCTTTTATGCACATGTCTCTCTATCGTGAGGACATAAATAGATTTATCTAGTGATTACACTCAATACAAAATCCAATTCCATTGCCTCTAATGAATTTTAATCAAGATAAATCATAGTCAGAGTTAATTATTCATTGTTTCTTTGTGTTCCTTATAGATCTCTTACCATATTATTTAATGGAATTGGGAATCACATCTATCATAGACATCTTTATGTATTATTATTTAATATAATAAGGAATTATTGTTTTGTTTTTTAATAGGAATATGGATATAGATAATTCTATAATCCAATAATTGATTGGAATTCAATTTTTTATAGTGGTTCTTGTTGGAAATGACTAATAAAATTCATCATCCTATTATGTTCTTATAAATATATATTAACTTTAGAATGTTATTTTTATTAAATGGGTATGGTTAAGAAAATTATTGGTATGTTGGAATTATTTGTTAGATCAATATGTCATATTTCATCTCATATGGTATTTAATTATGAAGGGAACTTCATATGTGAGCATCCATCATTGGATAGGGTTTTTCCTTATATTTTCTAGGGTGACTTTTAGGGCTTACATCCTTATATTTATTTCATTTATTCTACTAAATTAGTGTTAGGGATGCACTATATTTCATTATAATAATATGTAATAACACCAAAAATATGGAATTTAACATATAGATGTGTGACTAGGAATCCAATGGATGTATTTATCCCATTGTATATATTGGACCATTCTAAAACCATTTTACAATAAAGCATTTTCACAGATCTGATTATTAATGTATTTCAGTAAATTGGATAATGTATCCATTAAGAATAAATATAATTTCTACATATTTTAAAAAAAATCATTAGAATAATGAAATGTGGATTTAATATATTGATTACTATTTTGGGTATTAATAGATCTTTATGATAAAATATATTAATACAATGAAATATTTTAGAACCATGTATAGTCATTATGAATAATATGAAGTTTTGGTTGGTTTTATTACTTATTCAAAAAATTTATAACAATTGAAAATTCAGAATTTAATCAGTATCATGAATATTTTATAATTAAATTCATGAAAAAATGTTTCTTTATTCCACAGCATAAGGGGGTCGTGATAATTAATTTATAATAGTTTTTGAACATTCTATGATAAACTATGTTAGGAAATTTACTCAAAGTATAATTTTTAGATATATAAATCTAGGATCATGGTATATGATTTATTTAAAAGAGGTATTTAAATTTCCTGTAAAAATTTGTGAGAATTAATGTCATGGGAAAAACAAAAAATGAGTTTTAAAGGTCTATTTTATGGGTATAGCAGGTTACTACCTGTGACTTGTTAGGGAATTTTTGCCACTTCAATCAACCATGAAAAATAACACTAGAAAAGATTGAAATATATATTGATCCATGGGTTCCATGAATATTTTATTCTGATAATTAATCACATCAAAATCTCTATAATCATTATCCTACAACATAACATCAATGACATTGTGTTCTATTATAATGCATCAGATATAGATATTGGTTTAACACCTTTTCAGGGTGGTCATGTAGTGTAATTCGGTATCTATAAATATTCTACACTTCAAAAGAATAACCAAATTTAGTGCCATCATATTATAGAGATTATGTGACAACCCAATTATGGGTGACACTATATTTCTGGTGAGTCATTCTTGATGTATGAAGATCCAAAAATAATGTATTATATTTAACATTAAATGTAATTGATCCCCAAGTATAGATGAAGTGTGGAATAACTTAGGACCATTTATTTTGACCTCAAATATATTTATTGAATGCATATATTTGGTCTTCGATTCATTTTTTTAGAATAATTTATCGTAATTGTTGAAATAATTTGACGATGAATTGAATATGATGAGTCTCTTTTTTGAAATGATCATAGTGGCCAAAAAATATATACAATGTATGGTCCACACTCACATTCATTTAATGTCTTACCTAATTTAACTTTTAGTCCGGAGAAATCATGTGTTGTGGAATATTAGTTGAATGAGAATTATTTGTTAATGGTATACTAGTAACGAGTTATCTATTTATTCCCAAGTCATTACTTTTTTTAGGATACAACATGATTACCCCAAATCGACGATGAAATAATTAATAAATAATTTACATGACACTCAGTGGGGTGCCAATCCAAAAGCAATAAATATTTAAAATTACATGAGTAAACAATACTATAATATTTGAATGAGACAATACATATAATATTATATATCATTATGCTATAAATTTTATAATGATAAAGAATTGAATAATATGAAATTTGGTTTACTTCAAACACATGATATCCAAAAAAATTAGTGGAGTGTGATATTAGTGGACTATATAATAAATTTACCTCATACCCATTAGGGGATGAATTCTCTCTAGGTCCCGACTAAATGAATTATAACATCAAATTAATATATTAAGAAAAACGGTACAGCTATGTTGGATGGTTTTGGGAAGCTATATGTTTAGTATTTTTTGATAATATAAATGATGCACTAGGCTATCATTTATGATATAGATCCCTAATTGAACACCTAATTTTGGGAAGTTCATCACGATGCTATAAGATTCAAAGTGAAAATTTAAATGAAATATTAGCCACAAATAGACATTTAAAAGAAATGGGTATAAAAAAATTAGATGATATGATCTAATATTATATGATGGAATTTATTGGATCATTGGTTACCCATCTATAATTGGTTGAGTTCACAAATAATAATATATACTATACCTCAATCTAATAGACTAACTTTTATCTCTATATTATTTTACGTGTATGTTTAACATTTATTGTATTGATGTGGGCGAGACATATTTGATACGACAAAGCATTGAAAACAAGATGACTCAGAAAATTTCAGTAATCAAAGAGTGACTACATTTGGATTAGGGTCACTAAAAGACTTATATAAACCATATTTATCTCCACTTATATTTAATAATTATTCAATTTGTTTTCATAAATGTGTCACCCAATTTTTGTAAATGAGGGCCTCGAAAATAGGGTAATTCAATTTCAAGGTATGTTAAACCTATCAAGATCTCTTAATTATTCGAGATAATTTTGTATTAGTTTATTTACAAACCTCAGATGTTATCAATTTGTATTTTATACTTTGACACTGAATGAAAATATTATCACATAGACCCCTATAATGTATTAACCTAGGAATTATTTGATAATCAGATAGATTAATCAATGTTTGATAAATGAATCTATATTTTCCCCTAGGAGAAAAGTGTTATTCCATAAAATCCACCACATCATTTTAAGTATTATGGAAGTAAAACAGGATATTTCCAGGAAACATGGGATTTGGAATGTTGTATTCTATAAAAATGGCCTCATCATTCCATTGATAAAACATCATGTGTAATTTATAGGAGAATAATGTTATATGATATGTATATTGATACACAAAATCATTCATTTTTAGATAAAAAATAAATTTTTAATTCCTTGTTTTTTATTTTTGGTTCTTGACCAATTATTGATGTCTTGTAGTCCAATATAACTATATTCCTTTAATGAGGGGTAACACCATGTGGGATGGTGCTAAGTGAGATGTATTATAATATAAATTAAAAGGGTTTAGATTTTGTGTTTAAGCTATTTGAAGGCCACATAATGCAAAATGGTAATCAAGGTCTAAGATGACATTATTTACTATTAGTGGGGTTTATCTATGTATGATTAGGGAGATATGGTCATGCCCGGACCATGGGTAATATTAACATGATGTGTCTTTGGGAAAATATAAAGGTAAAATTAAGTAGAATAATAATATGAATTCATTAAAATGTATTACTATGTATAGGTTCCCTGTAATGAGTGTATCCTAGAATATGAGAAAATATAGACTACAGATATTTATGGAATGATAAAAGAACACCACACTATTATAATATTTAAGCTAAAAGTGTTGTGGGATTAAAACTATGAAAAATTTTATAGACTGAGGTTGTCACATGGAGAACTAATTGGTCATTAAATTTCATGCCATTGGATGGAAGAGTCATAATTTTACAATCATTATGTGGAAAGATAATCATAACATGATAGTGGAAGAAAAACTATGAATTTTATTGGAATGATTCATTTGAAATATTAATCAAATAATTAAATGAAAATTAAATCCATTATTATTCCATATTTTCATGCACTTCATGTCAAAACCTTAACTCAAACCTTCCATATCATTGAAGCCACACCCCTCACCACTCCACTACCTTTCCATTACTATGGAGCATTCAATAGGTGAACATCTATATGTGATCCAATTTTCTATATTTTTCCAATTCTTCTATTCTCCTCAATACTATTAATTCTAATAGGTGATGGGATTCTACGGTATAAATTGAATGGATTTATGATAAAAAAATTTTTTGAAATGGAGATTCCATATTGTTTTATAGAGGATTATCACTATCTAATAAAAGATAATTCAGTTTATAGAAGGTGGTTCCATTATCTTATTTTTGTTTGATAAACCATGAGTTATTTAAATTATATAGAACGTTGTATAGGTAGTTTAGTATTTTGTGACCATAGTTAGGGACTATTTATATGTTTTAGTTTTTGGTAACTCACCATTTGATGTGAGTAATCAAATTCCGTTATAATAATATATTATTTGTTGAAAATTTATTTTTTCTACAATGTGTTGGATGAAAAGAATATTCATAGGGAAAGGGTTTTTTGATTAAAAATTATATTCAATAAAATTGATACCCTACCCCGAATTTCTAAGTAATAGGATATGAAACCTAGAATAGAAAAATTAATGGAATTTAGAATAGTCTCCATAGAAAAGAATTACGATGTTCATTTTGATCTTCCTCTGACTATGGGTGTATGAAAACTAACTATTCATTTAATTTTATAAACCTAATTTCCCTACACATAGTAATTTATGGTTATTTTTGGAAATAAGAATGCATGAGGATCATATTATTCCTAGAATATAGTTACCTTATCACATATCCTCAGATTATTTTTTGGATATTGAAATTTATATGATGTTTGTTCTTATGAATTAAATGATATTAAACATGTTATGTGTTACATTAAATTAAAAGGAAAAAGGGTATATTTCATATGTTTGTTTTTATAATATAATTCATGGGTTTTCGAACATAGGTTTGTTATAGAACACTTGGTGAGATACTGCTCATCTTATTATAATCACACCTAAGAGACACCCATTATGACTATGTAGAACTTATTTTAGTTGCTACTGATAAAGGGAAATTGTTTCTTGGATATGGTGGTTATGCATGATAGATTTTCTTGGGTATAGTAGAGTTTGTCCAGGGGGTGTGATCCATTATTTCACTTTAAGATGGGTATCAATTGATTCTTGTTTTTTTAGATTTATATTATATTATAGACTCAGCCGTTATTTCATGTTAATGATTTTTCAAACTATTTTACTTTTTCCATGTTTTAGATATAAATTTATAAAAAAATTTATATATATTTACTCATTTTTTTATCCATATTGAATGATTCAGATGTTTGTTAATTGTTATTTTGTTTTTTTTTCAATTATTTTTTGTGGATGAATAGCCAGAATGTGGTGTGGTCCTTCTAGTTTCATATATATATATGACCTTTTTATGATTATTTAATCTTTTATATGAATCCATTACCCAAGACTACATCATTGCTTCCCTAGAACCATTATCCAATTATTGGGGGTCAATGATGCCATTTCAGACTTATTATGGGATAACACAGGCTCCCGGGTCTAGTGTAGTCTGATTTGGTACATGAAAATTATTTACTAATTATTAATGATTATTAAATAATAATTCATTAATGTGAATGACATATTTTTTATTTATTTTTACTAATGAGTTTTTAATTACCCAAAATTAGTTATTAATAATAATAATATGTTAATAATTATTACAATTTTTTTTGTTTATGATCATTTTATGAATATTTATAAATTATTAATCAGTTATTATTATAATTTTTTACCTAAGATTTTTTATTAATAATTTTTAATACAGATAATTACTAATTATTAATTATTTATATTAATAATTAACTAATATCTAATAATTTTTAATTTTTATTTAATATTTAATAAAAATTTATAGTAAATTTTAATATAAATTATATTAACTAATATTAATAAATAATTTATATTTAATTATCAATTATCAATTTTTATGAACTAATAACAAAAAACATTAAACAATTATTAATTAATTGAAAATAATTTTAATTTACGAAATTGAAATATTCTTTTTGGAATTATTAAAAATTTTAAATGTTTGAATAGTATTTATGAACGTTTTCTCAGTTAATATTTACTAATTATTGATGAATTTTTAATTATTATTTAAATAATAGTTTATCTTTATTAATAATTTAATATTAATTTTTATTTATATATTATTTATAAAATAATAATTTTATTAATCTATATTTAATTAGGAATCTATTATTATACTCGTACAATATTTTTGTATTGTGTTTTGTTTATAAAACATGTCAGTTTAGGATTATTAAAAAATTACTAAAAAATAATTTAGTAGAGTCTTATATATATATACTGTAAAGAGATACTAGGTTGGATTTTTGAAGGTATGGTTAATCATGTATGCAGTTATTATGTTATATGTGTGTGAATTGAAACAAGATTTTAATTAACACCATATATAAAATAATTAAATAAAAATATATAGTAAAATTGTAATAATTATTTTTCCCTAAATAGTAACCAATAATTAATAATATTTTATATTTAGTTTCAGATAAAACATTATTCTTATGATAGGATGTAATGTCACATTTTTTGACTATGAAAGTATACCACCACAGTGGCAATCAATGATGCTCGACCAATTTCCACTACGGATAAGAATAAAAATTGAACCTTACAAATTGAATTTATCCCTACCATGGTAATAATCCTAATGGAATTATTATATAGGATATTGTAACCAAAACTGAGGTATTATCATACCACAATAGTTATGACTGTAAAAATATACCTTAACCTATTACAGATAATTTCTAAATACTGAGTGAAAGATTAATCATTTTAAAATTTTAGTACATGATATATAATCTGTTTTGGAATGAGGTCAAACAATATTATCATTCTATAATGTTTTCATAGAGTTATATTGATTCTTATTAGGGAAATATTTAAAAAATTAATAAATGAAGTACCCAAAAAAATCTATAAAATGATATCATTTTTTCTTTATCCATTCCATTCAATGAAATATTAGAAATCTACATGGATTAACTCACAATAACCATTGAGGTCAATTTTATATATAATAACATCACAGTTCATATCATAAATCATTTAATGATCCTATATCAACACTTGGAAGATTATAAACTACCTAGTGCATCACTACACATAAAATGATTCATATTAAAAAATAATGATATATTTGGACACGCATTTTTTGAAAAAATAATATTTTTTATGATATATATTTTGAATAAAAATATAATAATGAATATTATTATTATTATCATAGTCATCCACTTTATCATGAGGTTAAGTACACTTTTTAATGAATACCTAGTGATTCTCTAATATTATACAAACCTTATGGAATTTCCCATAATGTTATGGTTGAGTTTTTTGAAAACCTGAAACAAATTTTTTTTATTGGTTTTATTTGTATATGTGATTCTACATGGGGTACACATTTTCTCTATGTTAATAAAAATAATTAGTTAATATGTTATTTCATTAATTATCTTTAATATAACAACATTGTGAAAAATACTATCTACATAACATTAATAACCTTTTTGATCAAATTCATGTGGATAAATACTTGTAAATGGTTGACACTAACATAGATATAATTAATAAGAGGTGAAAAAGGATTATATAGATATTAAAACAAATAATAAATTAGTTATACATAAATAATTCATAAGGACTCTATTAAGATATATATATATATATATAATTTATCATGGATTTATTGATTACAGTCATAAAATATTACATCATTAAGGTTTTTATATTATTTGTAAATGATATTCACTTATATATTGGGATAACTGAATAACATGAAGATATTTTTTTGATTGTTTCATGACCTTATTAAATGATCTGTCATTTTCAAAAATCATGATATTTTAATTTCATATGTGGATATTATTATCCTTGGGAAATTTAGTCACTAATTATGTTATATAAAGAATACCTACAAAAACAATTGTTATTAATGAACTAAAAACATCTATAGTTTATATTCATAGTATTCAATATCTAAATGGATACTATAAACACATTATGATAAATTTATCTTCCATATATCACCCACTAACCATGATAACATGGATTATGGTAATTAGTTTTTGGAAAAAATATTTTGATGATAAATTCAATGATCTTAAGAATGTGAAACACAGTAAGACATTATGATATATTTATTTTTAAATAAAATCACCCTACTCAATATCTTATCAAATGCGTAATAAAACCCCTCAATTTTAGTTAGTGAAATTAAAATTTTAGTAAAATTATGATACTTGAACATTTAAATATTTCATGAAACAAAAATTCTAAATTAACCAGATTAATATAAGTTGTGAACATACTTGGTCAAAAATTTATCAACTGGGTTTTTCAAAATTAAAATTAGATATAATTTTTTTTTAAATATAGTATATAACTATTCCCCCTTTTATTTATAAAAATGATTAATAATATGTATAATTATTTTTTTATGAACAATAAATTTAATATAGATAAATATAATAACATTTAGTGGTAAATGGGTAATTTTATAGAAAACTAGTTTTTCAAAAATCGTTTTTTTTGTTTAGAAAGGGATAATTTATATCCCTTTAAATTAATTAAAATAATATTTAACGATGACTTATTTTAAGGAAATTTATATATTATCCATCGAAATATTTGAATTAAAAACTATTTAGTTATTATTTATCTTCATATAGTTAATATAATATCATCTAATTCATGAAAATGCATTTCAAGAAAAAATATTTGATGACTAGTTTCATGGGATTATATTAAAACAAAACAGTCACCATATATGGGTTAAATTTTTTAAAATGTATTAGATATTTATAATCATAATTATAAAAATTAATTAATAACATTTACATATTGTTTTCATAATGATTAATAAGAAGAGTAATAAATGAATTAATTAAGTTATCGTTAAAATGAGGTTTTGTAATTACATTCACTTGTTATAAGTTTAATTTTCCCATATACATATAATATTAATACAAAAACTACAATTATTATTTATAATCAATGGTTCCAAATTATCCAATATTTTTATTTTCAAATTAATCTTTATTGATCAATAACATTATTTTAAAAACTAGATACTATGGTAAAAACCAAACTGGTAAAGTAAGTAAACATAGAAGATATGGGAAGAAACTTTTTTAACTAGTTTCTTTCTATGAGTTCAAGGGGTTTATAAACCATAAATTAAATCCAATACATTATTTATCAATTTTGGCGTATATAAAATGAGGTCGGATTCCTATTATTGTATAGTTTTGGGTATTTTCAAAAAATTCAATCTTCCTCGATTATAATAGGGAAATACCTCCCCTCACATAAATAAAATAATAAATTAATTTGGATAAACTAAAACCATAAAAAGTATATAAAAAACAACGCAAAACACATTATATAACTTTTGGTCAGCCAAAAATACCCACCCTAATATCCTAATATGATATCTGATTGATCTTTCTCTAAGATAATATAATCATCTTCATGAAGATATTTCAATTTAATTATTATTCTATTATAGGATTAAATTACGTATAAAAACTACTTTTTGAAAAAAAATCATCTAACATATACATATAAGTTATTATATTTATTTATTTATATTTATCTATCTCAATATCCCTCAAATGAGAAATAATTCCATTACTCAGGAAATTGGAGGACTACCACCTCTAGAACTAATTTAATTTGATTACAATCACTGACTCCCATGAATAGTTAGAACAATTGAAATAATGAATATTAATGGTACATATGACATGATATTAATTCATGAAATTTAATATTCCATTCACTTACTTAAACATTAAAACATTAATCAATTGATATCATCACTACTTCATAAGTATGACCTACTGTCTCCCAAACCAATACAATTTATTTTCCTTATAGAATATTCATAAATGGTTATAAAAATGTATCTTATGACTAAATAAGATATTTATATCATTAATATAATTTCTTGGTTGATTTAAATATATCTTGTAAATAAGAATTGTAATATTGATGAAAAATAACTCAAATCAGTAAGTATTTTTTTTCTCATCAGACAAAATATATGGGACTAGGTTGTAAACCTAATTTGTGATGGTACCTAGTAGACCATGTGATATAGTCCTGAAACATATCGTTGAATTTTGTTTATTTTATGTTTTATGGTTCAACAAAATTCATATATTTCCATTATTTTATAATATCATATTATTTATGTCACGATCTAATGGGACTATTCAAATTTCTAATCAATTATGATATAATGTTATGTCATTTTACAGACATGTTATGCGTCATTATATTTCTCATCCCCTTACTATCCATTATAGCTTACCCCTTATTTTTAAATATTTCCCATGTATTTCAATGTTATTTGAGATCAAAATTATTTTGAAAGTCGTTATGGATATTTAAATAAAGATTATTTTATTTTAGATCTATGAATCTGTTTTATATACCAATTGATCCAATGTCACCAGGCCTAATGTTCGAAAATTTGTATTTAATGAAGATTTATGATAAAAATAATGTAAAAATATATGGTAAATGTATGGATCCCAATATTTGGTATAATAGGAATGTCATTTATATTTTTCTATTTTGAATTTTTTACTAAAAACCATAGTGATATGTCTACATATATGAAAATACCATGAAATATATGTGATATATAGATAAGTGTTTTCCATGAAATTAAATCCCTGTATACACTATAATTGAATGTAATACCATAACCATTATAATAATTTTTAATAAACTATAAATATGTTTTTTTGGTATTAACTACATTATGATATAGTTAAAGAAAAATATTCCATATTGCACACGTGGTTTGATAACAACAGGGGATACTCTTTGGATAATTCACAAACCCTATACAAACCACTATGATGGAGTTGAATATATTTTCAAATTAGGTTACTTAAGATTAAAATTTTCATGGATAACCTATATTGAAACATTGAGACTTATAATATATGACATATGAGAAAATTATTTGGTATTCGATCAATGTTTGTAATTTTCCAATTTGTTTTCATTTTAGTTTGATTATTCTCTTCCCAAGGTTTACATTGGACATTGTAAATGAGTATAACTATAATTTAATAGTGAAATTTTTTTACAATATCCATTAATGAGTTCAAATAAGCATTATGATTATAATTCCAGAAATTATTCCATATCATTCATGTTTATTATAATGGTTAAATCACCACATCATAAACTGGGGGAAATATATCTATGGGAACATATAAAAATTGTCACAACCAAACAATATAACTACTCCCCATTCAATATATATAGATTCAATATCTGAGAGAATATATTTATATTTCCATTTTTTATTTTTGATACTATATTGGTCATCGAATGTCCTTCCTTATAGAAATCCATCATCTTTTTTGGAAGACATATATCACTCTTAATATCCCATGTCATCCTTCAATTTTAAACAATTATAAGGAAAATTTCAAATCACATTAGGAATATTCATATTTTGGCGGATATAATTGTATTAGGAGAAATTATATATAGATTAGAAGATCTAGACTAAGATAAGAATAATTCCAGAAGACATGACCGTTGTTAGGTTTTATACTAATGCATACACTAATTATGTTCTAGGTCTTCCTCCTGAATGAGTAATTGACGTTTTATTTGTATCTATACCAAGATCCCATCCCATATTGATGACTATCTATATAATGGTGACAATTGAGATTCTTGAACTAAATTGGAATTAATAAATGAATCTATAAATGGATTTTATATGCCGTAATGCTTCATCATGGGGTACACTAGTCCTCTTCATCATGAAGAAGGGTGGGATAATGCCCTTAATTATTGATTATAGTGAACTCATCCAAATCATGATAAATAAAAGGTATCCTCTCCCATGTATAGATGAAATATTTTCTCAAATATTTTTCGAATAATATTTTGTTATTTTTGACCATTAGTGTTGTTTCCACCAAACAATTGAGAAGATGGATGTTATTATAAATACTACCTTAAAAATGTTAAGGAGACTATCAGTTCACAATGAGTTACTTCAGACTCAGTAATTTTATAAAAAATATTTTCAGACATAATGTGTAGGGTATATAGATAGTACCTTGAAAAGTTTTTATATTATTTATGGATTACATTCTTATAATCTCTAAAATGATGGATAGACATTAGGTGCACTTGAATACAATTCTAATGTCATTATGAAAGGTGTAGCTATATGTAGGGTAAAATAAATGTGAGTTTTTTGATGGAGGGTGTAACATTTATTAGTCTTGATATCCCCAATAATGGGATATATATATGGATCCTTCTACGATATAGGAAATTGAGGTGTGAGTCAAACCAATATTTATAACCATGATCTATAGTTTACGTAGTCTATCTTTGTAATATTTATGATTTTTGAGATACATGTATTGGCTTTTTAAAAACATTTCGAACATAACATAGAAGGGAAAAAATATTTTCATTACTAATAAATGTGTAGATTGATTATTTTAATTGAAAATTTATTGTCACAAAAAAATTATTTTCAATTCCATATTTTAGGGAACATTTCATGGTTTAACCAGTACATCAATGATGGGATTGTGCTATGTATTAAAAATAATGATAAAGTGATTACATACTCATCCATTCAATTGAAATTACATTAGCTAAAATACCAATAACATGATCTGAGTTTTTCTAGATTGATCTTCATGTTTAAGATTTTGTTGAATAATATTTATAGTAAGAAGGAAGAAATATATATGTTTCATAACCTGAGACAATAGGAATCGGTCCAAAACTACCCCAATACTCCCTCTATATTCAATGGGTGGGAAACATGAAATGAAATTAATATCTTACATGGGAGCCCTTTTCCTACTATACCTTCTCATAAACGCTGGGAAATAACAATGCGTAAGTGTAGAGGAAAAAAATAAAATATATATAATATAACCATGTATATGAAAACCCAATAGGATGTAAAAGAGTATTACCATGAAAATAGAATTTAATGGGGACAAATAAATGCCAAATAAAAAAGATGTACAACCATGAAGACACTAGAAATGTTAAGGTGATGGGAGAGAATAAAACATGATCACTAATCTCTATCCATTGTACATATTCCAATGAACCATGTATCCATGAGGTTCTCTTTAGTAAAATCCAACATTTACATTATCTAAATAAGACATGAATCATGTTGGGAAACTCCATGCATGCGTGAGTATATAAATACCATATATAATCCCCTAAAAGATGATGGGGGAGAAGAAATAGATATGATATTAATAGATAGATAGTAGATAGCTTATACAAAACCGAGGGAGTACAAAAACAAATTATATGAATACTAATATAAGTTATTAATGAAAGGAAACCCAAATTAGATATATGGGGATCTCTATCTCACAGCTCATCCAAAAAGATAGTCCCATCTGTTCCATGAAGGTCCATAAATGATTCCTAGAATCTCACACATATATCCACGTAATCATCAAAGGGAATCCACACCTCATAAATATGTTCCATTTTCTTGGGGAACAACACATTATTATAAGGACCATTCCCCAGTAAAACAATAGGGTGGCACTCAATATTCATTAGAGAAACCATGCCTTACCCCGCATGAGGATTACTCACTAATGATAGCTATAGGAAACATGCCTTTTATAGAATGGAGGGTTCCACTCTAGTATTTGGGTACCCATGTCCTATCACAGCTAGAAGGTTCCACTCAGAAAGAAGATATAGGAATGATTCTTATCCTAATTGGAGGGTTCCACGATAGTAATGGAGGGCCCATTCACTGACTCCATAGGAGAGTGCCAATCAATGGAGAATTTGAGTATCTAAGACCAATCCGAGTAAGAGTTTAAACTATAATTATATATAGGGTACCTATTTGATGACCCAAAATATGGTTACACTCTATATATGGACAGTATCCATGCCCACCCCAATAGTAGGGTCCCACACTAAAGCCCCAGGTGATCATGCATGACCACAACCATCATTAAGTGCCACCTAAGTAAGAATACCTATATTAAAGTCCCATTTCATATATAAAAATCCATAGTAGAGTCCTAATTCATTTTGTACAATAAAATACACTCAATATATACTTATAATAGGCCAAAATTTGAGGCCAAACGTATGAGATACTAGTTTTTGATGTTTCCTCAAAAGAGAAAAAGGGGTACATGGAATCTAAAGAGACCCACATGAAATATATTCACAATCCATATCCTTGACATGTCCCTTATGTTAAAATATTACATATTTTGTCTCTCTATGGGGCATGTAGATAGAATACATGGATGTTTGTGCAACTTGGGGTCTTGGCCATCCTACTTATCCATGCCCACATGAAGTTGCTCATGTCCACATACATAGATTCATGGAGTGATCCTAATATGATCATGTCCATGTAATCCTAGAGTACATGTCAGGTCATCATCATAACGATGAAATAGTGTCTGGGGGTCCCAAATGGCATGTGATAATTTTTTCAAACAACACCCATGCTACCACAACTAAGGGGTCACACATATTGTGTTACTCAAAACTACATGGTGTGTATTCAATATTTGTCTAGAATTGTTAATCAACTGTCTAGGATATCATATTCATATCTAATGAAATGGATATCACCTCTAGCCACCCAAAATCAGTGGAACTGTCCTTTGATCATCGGTTCTGGCCATATTATTGCTAGAAATTTAATTTCTATTTATTCACTTTAATCACATATAAAATGTTACATATCATTTAAAACATCTACCATCATCTGGATTTTGGAAAAAATTTATCACCCTCAACCAAAAAATATTCTGATTCCATCCCCAGTTTTTCATTCCATTCATTTCATGGGAATCTGCCATAGATTCGGTTGTATGATCGCACTCAGTCCTACCCAACAATTTCAAATCATGAAATTGTGGTTAAATGAAGAGTAATTATAATAAATGTGTGGGGGAACATGAAAAAAAAGGTTTAACAATATTTGGTCAAGAATTCTTGGACAATGACTACAGAATTGGCGTTCCAAATTGTGAATGACAAATAAACTAATTAAACGGGTACATGGTAACATGTAATGGCTACATTCAAAGATATATCAAAGAATAATTTTGATTATACACAATAAATTTAATAAATTATTGAAAAAACCAAAATTAAAATTTTCCTACCTATATTGGATATTGTTTAGTTGAATTTCTGCTCACCAACTATGATGTGGAATCATTTCATTCACTATTTCTCGATCTATCTTTATCTAAAGTGTCATAATCACCTAATTTAGATTTAAAAAAGGAAGAGAGGAAGAAAATATCTATTTGAACAATGTTATGTGAGGTATAACCTAGTGATCCAACCATAACAATATATTAATAGGAAATATGAATTAGATTAATTATTTAAATAACTAAAATTAATTAATTATACCTCTAGTCATCTCTTGCGACATTGAGTCAAAAACATCCATAGTTTTTAGCTACCCATGGCCCCAAGTATTAGCTCTTAGATCCTAACATGGGATGCCTAATGGTGGTGATAGAAATATCTAACACCATCATCCATCATCCAAATATATTTTTCAGAGTTAATCCTTCTCCCATTCCATATCCACCTACCTAGGGGCCACCCTACCATTCCCTGAGAGATCCTAGATAGATGATCCTTCTCTACTGGGGTTGTCTGTTAACAAGCTCCATGCACTCCTTAAAACATATATAATTTAATTTACATTCCATCTGACATTTCCCAAAAAAATGAATAGAAAACCCCCTCCTTAACATTCCCTAGTCTTCAGGGTTATCCCTAACCCCATACTCTTGCATGATCATGATAAGATATCATTTTCCAAGATCCTATTAACTGGAATGTTTTATCTACTATAGATGACTCACCCCTATGAAGACCACTTCCATCTCTATGTTCCTTGTGTCCCTATGCTAGGAATTTATCCATCAATAACCCTCGTTCCAACACCCCATCATTAGTGTAAAATCTCAAGGGTTCCAAACCTGCAAATATATTTCTACGGAATCTCTATAGAAACATATGTGGCCTGATGTAACTGTCTCATAACATGTTTAGGGAGTACCAAATAAGGTATTAAACCTAAAAAGTACATATCTACAATCTTTATTCCCTATTAGAACTCTGGAATTTCTTTATTCTAAATCAAACTATAGTAGGAGGGGTATTACTCCTCACACAACAACTGATGGAAGTTAGGACCTATGTGGGTCAACTCATTGTTCATCTATGTAACATGAATCCACAAAAGCCCTTCTAATCTGTGAAAAATGAAATCTTCTAGTGATATCACATGTTCTGTCGGTGTATATATGAGTATAAATCATGGAACATTGACCCTCGGAAATGAACCACTCCATGTGGATTTGTATCACCATGGAACATCAGTGACTTTTAGTGATGGAACTCATAGATGGTGACATGACTATTTAAATAAACATCTCACCCTTCTAAAATTATATGCTACTCAGTAGGTGGTGTAAATATTCTTATCTATCTAGAGGAAGGGTCTCACATAATGGACGATGAACTGATGCCTCATCCCTCCTTTAATATTTTTCATGATCCGGAAATGGTAAACCAATTAGATTTCATCATCGAGGAATCCTAAAAAATTAATGAAGACATACAATAGTAATATGAGAAAATATATATAATGGATTATTGACACATAAATTATAGTCAAAATAAAAAATCATATATGATTCATGTACAATTTTATCCCTTAAATCAATTTCTTGGAATGTTATTTCAATAAGATGGTTTTTATAGTCCTAATAAATGTATATTTCAACCACCACACCAACAATGGATTCCTTGGACTAAATGATACTATCAAATCACATCAAAATGTTTCCCTATATCTTAAAGAAATCATCATAATGGGTTACATGAAACACAATCCCAAGGATAAATCAAACCATGATACCAATCTTTCATGACCTTACCCAATGGGTCTTGAGCTGAAACAACACCAATACTGCCTCCATAGGCCTAGGGCTGGTGAAAACCCATCGGAATACTTATCATCCATGGGATGAATTTCCCTAATGTACCAGTACGCACAAATTCATCCATATAAATGAAAAAATGATGAGTACGGAGTGTCATCGGTTAAATGAAGGTCCATTGATGATGATGTGTATCATGTATGTCTATCCATAGAAGAATCCATGTAAATACAAACCTCATCACTATACGACATAGTCAAGGGGATAAATATCTTGTAAGAGTAGCATTCCATGATGAAAAAATCGGGTTCAACTCAGTATTCAATATAGGGCCCACTCCCTACCATTCATGAGGGTGTCACTCATTATACATCTAGAGAACCCATGTCTAATAATTGAAGGAAGGATCCACTAAAGTAGTCAGTAGATGACCAATACCTAGCCCAATAGGATACTTCCAATATAGAAGTCTTAGACACATTCCCTGATATAGTAGGAGGTTTCATTTGGAGTCAGGATTGAATACTCCTACCTAACCCATCTAGAAGATACCACTCAAGTTATCATAAACACATTCCCTTAATACATATGTTGGTTCTAGTTAGTGGATTAACAGGGGTCTGAATCCGTATTACTGTATGAGGGTTCCATTATATGGATTCATATAGTACCCATGAACATCCTTGTAAAAAATTTCCACTCTATAGATAGATAGAGGACCCATGCCCATCCAAGATGGATGGAGTAACTCAAAATCCCCTCTTGTTCCTTCCTAATCACTACCATCATCCAGTGTCACCTAATTAAGTGTCCCGACCATAAAATCTATAATAATATGTCAAACTCCAAAAAAAATATGCCACCATAATGTCTTAAATGTAAAAACACTCAGGATAGTTTACTCATGGGCCAAAATATGGGCCCATAAGAAGTAGATACAAGAGGTTGAATTTTCCAAAAATGGAAAGAAGAGGAACATGATGTTTAAGGTGACCTAAACAACATGTGTTCCCACTCCATAACCTGGACATGTCTCTTTTTATATAAGAATCAATACCCATGTATCCTTACATGGAATATATGGGGACTACGTGGCATGTACAATGCACATAGCATCATGACTGTGCTCCCATGATGTGTTCGTGTAAAACTATAAATGTCCATTTACATAGTCCCATGATGATTACAAACTTATTCCCATGTCCATGTAGTTATGGTGTACAAGATGGGTCACTAGTGAAAGGTTCAAATATTGTGTCATGTCCCACATGGAGTGGATATATTTCTCAACTGCAACTATATTCGTCACATCAATGGATTCACAAACAACATGTTCTTCAGAACTAAACAACATATAGTCATTATTTTATTAAAAATATAGAATTTCTCATGGGAATTCCAAATCTAGATCATATTCTATGAATTTCAACTCATAAAACCATAAATCGATAGATATTTTATAGTTCCATCGATTTATGAATCCAACATACGATAATTGGATTTCTTTTTCCTCAATTAAATCATGTATGAGAATGTACGCATCCTATGCTACATCACTTCAAAACAATATTTATGAGTAAAAAATTGTTCACCTGTAACCCAAAAATCACCCACATCCATCATGTGTTCATCATTATATTCATCACAGACAAATATACCATGAATTTGAGGATCCAATCATACCCAGTCCCACTAAAAAATTTCAAATCATGACATTGTGCTCCAATGGTGACTAACGTGAAGAATGTGGGTGTGAAAGGTACATGAAATATATGTCAAATGATCCATTTCTGAGAGATAATGGACATCATATATAATCTTGGGGTTTTTTGGTGAGAAATCAAAATAATCACATTAAACTAGTTCTGAGACACATGCAATAGAAAAATTCAAAACCATATCATATAATAATTAGGATTATTCTAAATCAATTTTTTAGAAGGGGAATAAACCATTAATAGATGAGTTCTAAATGGTTTGGATCATTAATAAAAATTGAATTAACTATACAATTATGTAGAGGAACCACTTTTTACAATTATTCCCTATCATTCTCCATTCGGAGTGTCATCATTGCATGATTTGGATTTACCAATAGAGGAGAGGAAGAACATCTCAATATTATCCCAAGGTTATGTGAATATCATAAGAAATTTATCCATAACAACATAGGAGAATGAAAATATGAAATTTTTTAATTAATTAATTAATTAATTTTAATTAATTAATTAATTAATTTTAATTAATTATTTAACTCATCTCACCCTCACGGGGATACCTTTATATAAACGTCCCATGTTTACCTATTTTAGGCTGCACCTATGGAAAAAATAATATTCTGAATGAAATCATCATGTCAAATTTATAATACGAGAATATTATTATGATTTGTCTCATTTAATTTTATAAAATTTATTCTCTAAATAAAATATATATTTAATATTTCTATAAAATTATTTCCTGGAATACCATGCCTCATAATCGCATCCCTTCTCAACACTCCGATTCAAGAAAATTAAAAAAATATTTCAATTTTTTAAGAGGAAAAAATAGTGACTCTATAATATGAATCAAATAATCCTAAAATATACATTAACATATAAAGCAATCAGTATTCACTATAGAAGATGGTTTTAGATGACTATGGATTCTTATTTCTCAATCCACTACCATACTGTGAAAAGAAATTAAGAGGAATATTCTCTATGAAGATAAGTTAATGTGGCTTTATTAATGATGATAGTTGAGAGAGATTTGAAATTATTAGGTACATAATTGATGGACATGGGAATTAGAATGGAAGTGACATCATCATTCTATTCTCAAATGACCACTCAACCATCACATTTGGAGATGATAAAATTCCATGAAAGTGATGATTTGGAAATTCAGAATATGGTGGGAGATATAACAAAAAAATTATCCATGGAGTTCATTGTTAATTAAGAATGAGTTATAATATTTGGTTAATGAACCTATGTATCATAAAACCCTTAGGTAAAGAATAAGTCATTTAAGGATTCTAATATATCATCCTTCCCCATAAGCAATGGGTGGGTGAGGATAAATATATATCTCTATTATGATTTTCAGAATGAAAATATAATGATGGAGATGATGACTTATAAATCAGAAATCCTAGTATGTCCATATGTGAAGGATAAATGAAAAATTACTTCGGATCGATGCAAAAATTACCCATACATATAAGTAAATGGGAGAACATCACTATGTATTTTTTAAAGGGTCTTAAAAATAAATCCAATTGAAATTATTTTATATAGGTGATGGTTTATCTGAACACAATGAATTCTAATTACATTTGAATACAAGAGGACATACCATTAGATTAAAATGAAATGATATACATCATAATAGTTGTTTGGTGTCATGGAAGTCCACAATTTATTGTCATATACCTTGATATGAGATATACATCAAAGTTATGAAAACAAATACAACAATATCTAACAATTAATTTTACATCACTACGGATTATCAATAGAAATTTAATGGACAATGTGAGTATAAATTCATAATAAACAGATAATTGCTAAGAAAATTGTTGATAAACATTAAATAAGGATCATATCCACATATTCCTAGGGTGGATGTATCCTAGAATAATGGATTTTACTCAAGAATGAAAATGGGATCTATATAATGACCATTATGGGAACTCTTTTTGAAGACTATTGTTCTAGGATGAAGTAAGTAACCAGATAATGTTAGAACATGACATAGTTTACGAAATGGTAGAAATGAAAAGTCCATTAAATAACACATCAAGTGTGTTAAATGATAATAATGATGATATGATAAAAATAATTGATTATAACAGGAGAGTGAGTTGGGAGAAAATTAATTCCTCAACAAATCCCCATAGAAAGGATTTATATGATTTCTGAGGAATGGAATGACGTGTCCCTATTATATCAAAAAATTATGGAATATCGATCACATCTAAGATTTTTCCTTTTAACTACAACTCCTACCAACCCCTTCTTATAAAAAATAATGTTTTATACATACCCCTCTTGAAAAAATAATCATTAGATTTCTCAAATGTACTGAATTAAAAAGTGTTATAGTTAGAAAATGATCTATCTTATGAGCAATAGCTGGTGTGGATCATAGAGGGTAGAGATATTGTTCTATGAAGTAAGAAAACTCCCATAGTCAATGTACTATTGAAAACCCATAAGTATAATCTAGTGACATTGGAGATGGAAGAATCCATATTGTGAAAGTACCCTTGACTATTTTCAACCTAGTATTTTATATTAAATTTTAATCAAGAAACTTTTTATGGGGAGAAGAATGTAATGACCAAAGATTTTATCAAGGTATTTTCTCTTATGAATATTTAATTCTGACATAGTTAATAATATAATATTATATTATTCAAATGAACAACAAGATAAAACCAATTATAATTTTTATGTTAATTTAAATAGAAAATATAGAAAATATCTATTAACATAATAATTTAATGTATTGTAATGATAAAATTTAGAAAATAAGATAACAAAAATAGAAAATTGTTTTGGTTCATCTCCCTGAATAATATCACTCAGGAATAATAGCAGAGAAATTATTGATTGTATTTTTAATAAAACGTGAATTATAAAATGAATATATATATATATACCTTTTAATTAGAAATATAAAATTTTTTCATGAGGAATTAATAAAATATTGGGTATTTATTGTTAATTGGGAGCCCAAATTACTATTTCAAATTTGAGTTTTGGAGTTTTAATATGACCATTATCGTTGTAATCTAACCATTGGAATAGTATTCTTACCATTAAGAATAGAAACCTAATAATAATAATATCGAACTCGAATATGGAAATTTCAAATGATATCTCATTATTTTTCAACTAGAAAAAATGATATTTTTATCTTGATACATTTAAATGAATATTTAAAATTATAATGTTAGTGTTTTTGTTTTGGTAAAAAATATATATATTATGTTTATTTTAATAACTAGTATAATCATTTAAACTAATTTTTCCATATAATGTTTTTATTAATTATAATTATTCAATATTGTTAGGATAATATATTTTTATGGGACCAGAAATAATTATTAAAGGGTCTGAAAATTGAATATAATATTAAAAACATTCTGAATCAAGTAATTGATGATTTTATATAAAAATAATAATTTCAATTGTAGAGAAAATTATTTTCTTAAAATTGATTGAATTATATTGAAAAAAAATTAAAGTGAATATTTTATATATTACAAAAATAGTTCAATGTGTTTTGAATAGTGAAATATAATGAAATACGATATTTATCCTTATAAACTATGTACATGAATTTATGGCATGTTGATGATGTAAGAACAGATCAATTCAATGTCACATAAACTATTTAGTATAAAATGTAAAATCAATCAAAACTATTTGTATTCGTTAGACAAAATAAACAAATAATGATTGAAACATTCAAATTCAGGCCTCTCATACCCTTACATAAACAACATGTCATCATCCCTTTTCCTCATAATTTCGTATCCTTGTATGTTGAAAAAAATTGTAACAATTATATTATATATCCTATCTTCCAGAATCTTGTGTTTCTAGTCTAATCTGAATAATATAGGAAGATTCCTCAAAGGGTACTCTAAAATGGGAAACAATTATATTATACCCTCCTATATTTCATTTATAAAACAAAAATATTTTTCACAATATGTTTTTTCTCCGCCTCTACGGAACAAAGACATTGATATTCTCCAACGCATTCAAGGATGGTTTTAGAAAAAATATCATGGTTAAAAAATATTAAAATAAGTATATTATAACATATTTATTAATCTATAATATTTTAATAAAATTTTAAAAAAAATAAAATAATATATTTTGATAAAATTAGTAATATGAACTAAGTTAACTAACCATTAAAATATTAATGTTTTTAGTAATTGAATTATCCCTACAGGAGAGATGAAAAGGTTGCATGGGAAACTTTAATTTTAAGGATGTATATTAATACAATAAATTTATACATATACTGTTTTATTCCAATTTTTCCTGATCTTCAATAATAATCCCCATGTGATTCGACCATATAATCATCAAACAAATATAGTCAGAATATTGAAATTAAACTCTATATGTCATTGAATTTCTTATAAATTGACAATGTATACTAATGGTGAATGAAATATTCATTAAAATATTTTCTAATTATGTAAATATTTAATCTAATTTAATTATAAAACATGATAAGAACATGGGTATAATTCTTCTAGAACCTATGTTATGGGATCTCTCTAAACAACCATTTTTCTTTTTGTTATGAACTTTATCACTCTAAATCAAATTCTATTGATCTTAGTTATTATATTATTTTTATAAAATATATTTATATCTCTCATACATATATAATAACATATTTATTATTCCTTTAATGGATAATACATGGTATGTTTTAAATTTTTAAATTACTTATATAAAATCAAACATGAATTAGAGGAAATTTTATATCCCCTGTTCCTTTTAAATAACATTCATTTATAGTCACTATTCGAGTTCAGGATTTCATTAAATAGACGATCATTTTTATTGAATTTATTATAGTTCACACGTGTATTTCAATGAAAATGAAATAATTATTCTTTTTATATAAATATTTATTTGATTATATAGAACATAATTTTGAAATGTCATTTCTATACTATATTCCCTGCCCTTTCACATAATTTTTTTTAAATTAAAAATGTATTTTCATTAAAATTTATATTTACATGTACATGATCATCCATAATATATAATTATTTAATATATTTTTAATATTTATGAAATAATACTTGATTATGATATGATGATACATTAGTTTACCTAATTGTTTCCATGGGTAATTATTTTGCTTATTTTTTTGGATCACATAAAAATTTACAAGATAAGATGGTTGCACATAGATAGATCCCTAATTAATTGGGTAATTTTTTTGTCTCATGTAATGGTATGTATGTAATTTGGGTGTAAACCTAATCCATGATGGGAAATTGTCCACCATGTATTTTGGTGGTGGATGTTAGCCTTGAATTATGTTAATAACATGTTTTATGTGTATTTTACATTCCTATTGTTCCATGATATTCTAATACAATGTTCTATATGTTATTATCATATATTATTATTCGTGATCATTTTATGTTTTTTATATCATGTGTTTCTTCTAGACTCACGCGTTTTTTAGTTCTCATTCTCATTCCCTTTATGTGGTTTATATCACACCCCTCTCATCAATTCATTCCCACGATTTTCATTATAATTTTTGGGACTCAAGGGGATGTATAAGTTCATTATGGTGATTTTAATATCGATTTTTTATTTTAGGTTTATATTTATGTTTTATTTACCTAGTCCTCTAAAAACTGAAGGCCTTATTGATATTAATTTAAATTAATTGAAAATTTAGGTTAAAAATGTGTAATAATATGTTTAAATGTATTGGATCACTATTGATAACTCACTCAAACTGGATGATTCCATACATGTGAAATCCTGATAGTAGGAATCACATTACCTTTATTCCATTGAACTAATGATCATTATGATTATGGTTCCATGCAAATCAATCGTTATAAATCCTATACACATCGGTATCCACATTTAGCAACATATTATCAAACATTAATTTCAATGATCATACCAATTCCCATTTTTATAACGAATAAATCCTGATTCCCACATAAAAACATCATTTTTCATATTTCCCACCTTCATTTTTTCCCATCCCAATTTACCAAATTTATAGTAATGTAATAATTTCACATATTTATCTTTATTCATATCTAATACCCAAAAAATAACCAAAACATTCATAATCAATGAATAATATAAACAAGTCTTGCACCAATATACACAACCATACCAATGACTACCATGTTTCTGATATTCCTGTAAATATACTTGGATTCTCAACGTACTCAATATATGCTAGCTCAATCACTTGTAATTGAACAATATCTAATCCTTGTAAGGAATATCCTATTCTTTTGTTCATAATCATTAATGTTAATTTCCCCCATTTTTGGGTATCAAATCCACTTCAGTTTCCCACATTTTCTATTTACTCCAAACCACTAGATCCCAAAAATGTTCTTAGGATGACATCAGATTCAAGAGGATTCAATGTTGTGTGTCCCCTGTTTTTCTATTTCTTCTATAAAAACTAATCTAGATTACCTATATTACCATGTTATATAATACTTTATTGGGTAATCATATTGGGATATAAAATTCCTTATCTTCCCACAATATAAGAATGTATTGAATGTCCATTAATATGTGGTATTATCAATCCAATGCATATAATAATGTATTATTTATGCTCATGTCCCCACTTAGGACTAACCGTAGAACCAAAACCTTTTTTAACTAAAAAATATCTATATCATTATACTCTCATAATTTTGGTTCCCCTCTCTAATAAAAAGTCACTACATGACAACTGAAAATGTGAATTAGTCCCCTAATAATATATATATCCAAGTTCAATCCCTTCACAAGTTATATATTGATCTGATAAAAATTATTCCCTAACAACTCAATCCAATACTCTACTTCCTATGTACCTCCATCTTCAAAACAATAAGGATGCATTTATGGGAACTCTTATATTATGTATTCTATATATGGATCATCTCTATATTCCCCTAGATAAATGATTTGGGACACTAAGAAAATAATTTCAATAAACTTCCCATCCTAACACATTCCAAACTCATCTAGATAATGTGGCATACACTCCTACCTTATACCTTCCATCTATATCTCAGTATCACTTCTACCTTCAATGGCGTCATCTATTTTATGACATAGTGAAACAACACATCTGCCCTCAATATTCTCAAATAGATGTTTTATTGGTGGAATATTAATAGAAATAATATTCTATTATCAGTACACATATAAGTGTCTAAAAACTAAAAAATTGAAAATATATCTCACATATCGTGAACCAATATTCCATACACTTCCCTAATACTCAAATGTACATATTAAGGAAAGAATGAAAATTCCTAACCATTTTGGGATAAGGTATCACTCACATCTTAATCATGTAATAGTCATTTTAAATGGTTTGATAAGTATAATTACACGCAAAATTAATCTAATAAATTTATATGTAATATTTTGTTGATAAATTAAAAAACCAAAACCTGCTATATTTTATAAAAATACCCTTCTTTTTATAGTTTATTGAAATACCAAATTGTATGTGGGTCGTTAAAATGACATTTGAGTTATTATTCACACCTTTAACAACTATTCCTTAATTAATTATAGTACTAGATGAAAAATAATTAACATATACACATGTCATGTGATCCATACATATATAAAATAAAACACCAGTGACACTACATTCCAGTTAATCCAATAATCTTGAATATAAATAGTTTACATGAAATAAAATTTAATTTAATTCAAATTAATTAAATGTAATTACAAAAATCAAGAGAAAAATCCCAGTTTCCCATGTCACATTGACATTATCGAATACATTTACATGAAATAAAACAATAAATACATGTTTATAATGATAAAATAAATTCATAGCACTATATTTCATTGTAGACTTTATAACAAAATAAGACACCCTTAGTGTATTTGAGCACAACCAATCCGGATACTACTTGATAATTCCCAAATGCATATCAGTAAAATGTACCCAGATAAATGAGTATCTAGACAATAGGAATCTCTCACCCTATACCAATGGTTTATGATGAGTAGTGGTAGAATTATGGGTGATAATATAATGAATATATTCTATAAATATAAATATAAATAACAAAAAAATTATATTTGGAATTAATTATTCATAAAAATAAACACAATATATATAAGACAAGTAATAATGAAATATATAATTCCATTTTTGAAATAAAAGAACATAAAAGATCCCCCACATTCTAATAATACATGTGAAGGTACAAAAGGTATCAAAATTGTGGTAACCTAGGCAATGTATTCATTAGTAATACAGAACTTCCCTGATTTAAATTATTTGTCTCATAATGAGATTCAAAACCTATGGTTATAATGGTTTAGTGTCTTTGATATTTTATATAGAATGACTATAATTTCTAAAAAATCACCATAATCATACCCCAAAAGACTATATTCTAGAATTATCATATAATATAATCATATTAACATCCTACTGAATGGAAAAATAAAAAATGAATGATATTAGATTCTCAGTATGGGAACATAGCAACTCAATAAAATTTTTTACATCATAAAAAATATAATACATGAATAAGAGGGAAATTTATAATAAAGATTTCATACAATTATATGGAAACAATATATTAATAAAAAATTTATAACAATAATAACATGGATTAAAAAAATATAACATTGAGTCATTGGGGCATAACATAATTTTGTGGAATATATTAGAAGGATGTATAAACATATAATGTATTATTTGATTAAATGAATAGATTCAATTAAGGTGTAATTATAATATTTATAAGAAATCTATATGAGAAAAACCATTATTCCCACATAATTGTGAGAAAACTAAATACTTTCATGATTTCAAATATGATAAAAAATCAATATCCCCTACCTTTGTTAACAAAATAATTATGTCCAACAATAAAATTTGTGAAACCTCATTATCAACAAGACATTGTGAAAAATCATTATAAAAATTAATTATAATGAAATGAAATATCAAATACAACCAATTAATTGTTTGGTGATATAGGACCCCACTAATCATCATCACAACATATGAGTTCCGCATAAAATCAATCATCACCATATCATTGATACCACATTGAGTGAGAATATGATTCATTAAATTTTCCAATAATCATCATATAATATTAAACTAATAAGTAATTGGAAATTAAAAGATACATAACCAAAAAAAGTCTAATCATAATAAAATGTTGATAATTATCCAAAATTTCCTCATGAGAGCAAGATCATAGAAGAAAACATTTGCAAGAATAACAAAAAAATGAGAATAATTATTTTATCATTTCCGTTAAAATTTCATTGATACAATTTTCAAAAAACATTACAGAGAAAACTAGAAGACATTAGAAAAAAATTAAAAATTTTCAAATTATTTAAACCACTAATGTAATCAATCGTTAAAATATTAAATTTAGAGTTCTAAATATGGTATTCATAAGAAAATTAATAGAGTTTCATTAAGGTTATCATCCTTTTAGTAGAAAACCACATAAAAAAAGGTAAATTCATTTGTTTTTTTAATGGTTAAATGTTAATATGGTAAATAATAAATACACAACATACTTGCATTTAATTTATGAAAAAAAAAATTATTTTAAAAACATGTAAAAGGAAGAGAAAGATCTATTTCTAAAAACATGATTTATTTTTACAAATGTCACACATTATTTTGAGAATGTAATTATTTTAAAAATATATAGATCATGAAGATACATATGATACCCTTAAAATATAATTACAATAATATAATCAATATAGTTAATATAAAATCAATAAACCCATAAAGACCTCATTTAATTAGGAAATCATCTATAATAATGGGTTTGAAATGGAGTTTATGAAACCCCTACTGTAAATGTCCTACAAATTAGAAAAATATTCGACCAATTGTATAACAAAAAATTATCTTATTCCCTAATTTTATATAATTTTTAAATTAAATATACATTTATAAATAATATTTATAATTTTTCTTTACATTTATATTAGTTATTAATTATCTATTTTTAATATAGGGTGTCAATAATCGTTGTGATTTTGAACTAGTTTCATAATTAAAGTGTAGTTATTTATAATACCCCAAATTAAATACATGATACATCATAAAAGCTATTTAAATAGTTTCTTTATTATTTTTTATGATTTTATAATTTCATTATATTGGATATTAGGTTACATTCCATAATGATGAAATTATTTATCAGCATGTTTGAGTGTTTTATAATGAATGGATCTTAGTACCTTAAATAATGAGTATAATAATAATCATACTAATATATAATTAAAATAAATCCATAATACAAATTTTTTTAACATATATTACAAGTAATTAAGTCCTTAGAGTCATATATGAAATTATATTATACCATTTTTCAAATTTTTTGTTACACAAAACCTAACATAAAAATAAAATAATTAATAGAGAAATACTATTTTGAAAGTTGATTCTTTTTTAATAATACCATTATAACAGGATAATAATTAAATTATTTAGACAACTTAACTGGAGGGAATAATTTTTTTTCTTAAAAATAATAACAATAATAGTGAAAAATTAGATTCGCTACATTATGCAGGTGCTAATTCATAAAAACGAAATGAATAACAGTTTTTTATTTATGGAATAGAGGAAAGATGTTTAATTTTTTTCCATTCACGTGATAAAAATAATTATAAAAAATATATTATAAATATAAGGTATGAGAAAATGGTATTTGTGAGATTATTAAAGAAATGATAAATTTGTTTTGGGAAAATTAATAATCACATGAAGGACAATGGAATTCCCTTAGATATCTCCTTGGATGTAAAGGTCTTAGGATTACTCTTTGTGACCAGATGCTAAGATAAGTTATAGGGAATTCTATGTGAAGGAAAATGATATATTTTAAATAGTAAAAATATATTTATTGTGGTCTTTACATATTTTTGTTAGGACATTATAAAATAAGATGAGAATTTATTTTTTAAAATAATTCAACTTAATAAAAAGAGATAAGATGTTTAACTAGTCTCAAGGACTCTATAATAGAATGTAACATAGTAGAAATATGTTTTGGTTGAGAAACAACTCAAAAAAACAAGTACAATATTTTCTATCATGATAGTCCTTATAACCATTTTCTTAAATCATTTTCCCCTTTTAAAGTTTTACCTTATCGTATTTTTTTGGATAATTCATTAATTTTTCAAGACAAAAAATTAAATTGTCATTCTAATATTTTAAAGAATATAATATAATATGTTATAAATACATTTACGATTATTCAATTTCTAGAAATTAAAATTTTCAATTTCAAAATAAAAAAAGTCTAATGTGCTGAAAATATTTTATTATATTATTGTGACATAAGTTCTAAAATGTCAAACATATTTTTCTGACATAATACATATTGTTTAATTTAAAATAGATATTATAAAATAAATATTAATTCAATGAAAAGGGTTCCATAGATATCTATTTCTCAAAAATTAAGTAATATTGTTATAAAATTCACTATAAATATAGAAATGATATTATACAATATTCCCTAAGAATTCATCATTTTCATTAAACTCCTAGAAAATAATCACAATATAATATGGTTAGAATAAATAAAAAATTTAATCCCATCGTAAATATTTTAATATTATTATTGAAAACATTTTTTTTAATTCAATTGAAATATATAAAAAATGTATATTTTATTGAAAAATGAATTGTTTAAGGTTTAGGAGTTCATACTAAAATATTTTATACATTCATATTTTATTACAATTTTTCCATCTATTCTCAGTTTTAATGATGTTTTAATTTTATTATATAATATTTCATGGACCGTTTTAGATTTATTATACATTTGAAATAATATTTTTTATACCTTATAAATTTTATGAGAAATATATACTACCATCATGTGCAATTATATTCTATGGCCAAGAAATATTCTATCTATAATATTTTAATAGAAAGAGGAAATCAAGTTAGGTTACTATTCTCTCACAAAATAATCTTATCACATTTACCCTAACTAAACATATGATTACTCTATATAATAATTACATTATAGGTTGTTTTCCTTATAAACATGTATGTGAGATCCAATATCTCTATTGTATGTCATTCATATGAAGGTAAATGTTCCAATAATAAAATTTTCAATATGAAAACATTTGATATATATGGTATTTTTATCCTCAAATGCAATATTTGGATGTCATTGGGAACTTGAGAAAGGTGTGTAGGGACTATCAAGTGATAGAGATTCACCCTGACATGATCGATGATCTTGAATAGACTAATATATGTAAGTCTCAAATTACAATTATTCCTAAATATCATAACCTAATTCCATCTATATATTGGTAAGAATAACTTTTCAATAAAATCTGACCCTATATCTCATTTATGATTATCTACATAACACTTATTTATACGTTGTTATACATTAAAATGTCCTTGAATGGTATGATCCTTCTCCTTAATAACTTTGAAAATTTCATAAACTATGATATCCCCTCCCAAAATTCATTTTATCATTTCAGATATATATATCCCATACCATAATCATCTTCATGTGGTTCAGCCTAAATACAAGAATAGAAACTATTATTATCTGAGAACTCCACCAGGAGGCATTGATGATCCCAACATTCATTGAAATCCATCGAACTATATCATTTTATATCTTGTTGAATTTTTGTTTTCCTCATTCTCTAATAATATTTATAAGTATGAAAAAAATTTATTATGCCTTGAATGATATCAAATTATTTCTAAAAATAACCAAAAATATTGATTAAATCCATATATACCGATAACATATAATGGATAATGGTACTCTATGTATTCTTTGAAAATAGATTTTTTATATTATTAAGATCTAGAAAAAAGTTATATAAATTAATTTATGGAAAAAATGCATTTCATTCCTAATACAATTAACTATAACCCATAGAGAATTATAACCCATAAAATTTTGTGGAGTCCTAAAATTAATTCCATTGTGACCTTTTGTATTTCCTTACACAATGGGTAATGTTTTTAAAATAACATTTTTCTGATGTCATTAAAACTAAAAATTATGTAATATGAAACATTAATAATTTTATTCTACAATCTCTCTCTTCATGATATCCACATAGATGTTTTATTTTATATCTCTATATAACTTAATACTTCCTATTTGAATAAATATGGATGATCCTTGTGCATAATCCAAAATTCCCTTATCCAATTCTTGTAATAATGGGTTATATATATAGTCTACAATCTTTATAAGTCCATAATTATCAATTTCTATCTCTAAAATATTTTATAACTTTTTATCTCTATCATATTTATCACATTCTTAAATATACATGTTGATGGATGTATGAGTATTAAATTTAGAATTGAACATATTCTAAATTATATTTAACAATTCAATATTGATTATTTGAAACTATATGAGTATTTTTACTATTTAAAGGATTATCATGGATTTAGTGTCTTGATAATTCCTTTATTGAAAATCATCCACCTACTTTTACTTCCCTGGGTGATAATGTATGGAGAAGTCCTAATCATTGATCATTTAATGACATGTTATTTGTTTAATATGTTGGGTCGGAGAAAAACGGGAATGATGGCAAGAGGGGGGGTGAATTGCCTTTTAAAAAAAGATTAACAAATTAAAATCAAAGTTGAAAGTGCAGCGGAAATAAAGAGGCAAGACACAAGAATTGATAACGGAGTTCGGCCAAAAACCCGGCCTACGTCTCCGCTCCCAACTCAACCGTTGAGAGACTCCTACCGCTTGCTTTTCAATGGTTTTAGCAAGAAACCCACTAGGCTTTGAGGTAGCACTAGGACCTATTACAGCTTGCTTTTGATGGTTGAGCAAGAACCCACTTGCTTTTAATGGTTTAGCAAGAACCCACTATACTTCTTACAGGTGAAGAATAGCTCACCTATTTCTCAAGCTATTTAAAGGAAAGCTTGACAACCTTTTCACACCTTAATGGTGATGTGAAACCCAAAAGAAAGAGGGGATGAGAAATAGAGTGGTTTGTAGACACAAACCCAAATTAAGCTCAAAATAGATAAACAAGAAAAACCGTATTTGAGGAAGTCTTGGGCGACTTTGATTGATTGGAGATGTTGAAGGCCGCTTCCAAGCTTCTTTGGTGGTGCTCTTGGATGTGGAATTGGATGGAGCACTTGGGGTTCCTTGAGGTGGATCACCGGAGGATTGTCGAATGATCAACAAAGTGTCCTTGGGCTTGGTTTTAGTTCCGGTTAGTGTTCGGGGCTTCCTCAGCCTTTATTTATAGGCATGGAACCCATTGGGGGCCTTCGGAGCCGTTGGAGAAGTCCTCGGAGCCGTTGGAGTCCAAAAGAGGGTTGACTGGTCAAACCCAATGGCTAGTTTGACTGGGCTACCAGCTGGCCGGTACTAGGCCACCGGCTGGCCGGTGCCTTGGATGTTGAGAAGCCCTTCTGCCCAGGCAGCACCGGCTGACCGGTGCCAGAGCCACTGGCTGGCCGGTGGGCAGACATTAGCTACCACTGTTTCATCAGATTGCCACCGGCTGACCGGTGGAACCTGGCAGTGGGCAATGCCTCTGCCAGGTCCACCGGCTGGCCGGTGCTATCACACCGGTTGGCCGGTGGACTGAATTTCAGTCCACTTCTTGTCCATTCTTGGGCCAATCCTTTGGCAATCTTTTGCCTATCATCCACAACACTTAAAAACAATGTTAGACAAAAAAATAAGGTGATTGTGATCATGAAAATCAAACAACGAGGGGAACGAGAGGTACAACAATCTCCCCCTATTTTGATGATCACAATCACCAAAACAATCAATGTAAAAAACTAAAAAGATAGGCATGCTTAAAGGATAAAGAAAGTAAATGCTAAGCATGATCAAAAGGATTCTCCCCCAATCAATCAAGAAATTTCTCCCCCTTTGTGATTATCAAAATAGCGTGGGGCATAAAAATTTTATTGAGGGTAAAAGTTTGAAAAACTAGATTTTTAAATCAATTGGAATTTTTGAAAATGAAATCAAATTGAAATTTGAATTGAAAATTGTAAATACAAATTGAATTGAAAAATGAATTGAAAATTGAATAACAGTTTGAATTGAAAGTTTGATTGAAATTTTGAAATTTAAAATTTGAAAGCGAAATTTTCTCCCCCTAAATAAAACAAAAGATCATCGGGGAAACGAAACAATCTTAGGCCCGGAGAGACTCGCCAAAAGGGATTTTTCAATCCAAATTTGTTTCATGGCGGGTCTTCTCCTATAGAACTCATCCGAATAAAAAATAGATTTGGGTTGACCGTACCGGGCATTTTTGCAATCACACTCATAAATGAGGTGCCCGGGTTTCTTACAATAGTTACAAAATTTAAAACTAGAGCTCCCCCTTACAAAAACAGTGGGTGCATGGGAGGAGGAAGCTTGGTTGGTGTAGCCAAGTCCATTGGTGGTTCTAGATACTCGTTGAGAACCTAAGAGTTTGGACAAATTTTGTTCACCTTGGGTGAACTTGGCTAGGGATTCTCTAAGGTCCTTGATGGTTGATTCCAAAGAATCAACATTTGGGAAATTTTGGATTTTTAGGGAGAGTTCCTCCTTCTCTTTGAGAAGTTGGTCTTTTTCGGAGGAAAGCTTTTTGAAGTTCTTTTTTAAAGCAACAAATTTTGAAGAGAGTTCATGAAAACCATTTTCAAGTTGATCTCTAACATGTTGGAGTTCTTCATATGACAAATGATTGAAAGAATTAGAAGAAGTAGAGGAGGAAGAGGAGGAAGAGGAGGAAGATGAGGAAGATACCTCATGTTTTGCCATTAGGCAATTATTACCATTTTCTCTCGAGGAGAAAGAATAGAAGGAGGAGCTATCACTCCAAGTTTTCTTTAAAGCCTTCTTCTTCTTCTTCTTGGCCCTTTTCTTGTGAGGTGGGCAAACGGGCTTGATCTTTTCGTCGGGTTCTTGCTTTTGATCGGATTCTTGGTTTGGAGCCTCGCTAGTACCTTCATAGGTTAGTTCTAAAAATTTCCAAAGATCGTAAGAAGTAGAGCAAGTAGAAATACAATTAAATACATTTCGGTCTAGCCCACAATGTAGAGCATTCATGGCTTTGCCATCAAGCTCGAAATTCTTAATATCTATGGTGGTCCACTTAGACTCATCGGAAGAAGTGAGGGTAAAACCATGCATAACAATTCTAAAAAAAGGATAGCCAATACTTTTAAGAAATGTGGTCATGCGGGTTTTCCAAAAACTATAATCGGTTCCATCAAAGAATGGAGCATGATCCAAAGAAAAGCCTTCGGGGGCGTAAGAGGTTGAAGCGGTAGAAGCCATCAAAAAGGATCTTTAATTTGAAACCGGTTAGAATATTATTCAAATACTTCCTCTGATACCAATTGTTGGGTCGGAGAAAAATGGGAATGATGGCAAGAGGGGGGGTGAATTGCCTTTTAAAAAAAGATTAACAAATTAAAATCAAAGTTGAAAGTGCAGCGGAAATAAAGAGGCAAGACACAAGAATTGATAACGGAGTTCGGCCAAAAACCCGGCCTACGTCTCCGCTCCCAACTCAACCGTTGAGAGATTCCTACCGCTTGCTTTTCAATGGTTTTAGCAAGAAATCCACTAGGCTTTGAGGTAGCACTAGGACCTATTACAGCTTTCTTTTGATGGTTGAGCAAGAACCCACTTGCTTTTAATGGTTTAGCAAGAACCCACTATCCTTATTATAGGTGAAGGATAGCTCACCTATTTCTCAAGCTATTTAAAGGAAAGCTTGACAACCTTTTCACACCTTAATGGTGATGTGAAACCCAAAAGAAAGAGGGGATGATAAATAGAGTGGTTTGTAGACACAAACCCAAATTAAGCTCAAAATAGATAAACAAGAAAAACCGTATCTGAGGAAGTCTTGGGCGCCTTTGATTGATTGGAGATGTTGAAGGCTGCTTCCAAGCTTCTTTGGTGGTGCTCTTGGATGTGGAATTGGATGGAGCACTTGGGGTTCCTTGAGGTGGCTCGCCGGAGGATTGTCGAATGATCAACAAAGTGTCCTTGGGCTTGGTTTTAGTTCCGGTTAGTGTCTGGGGCTTCCTCAGCCTTTATTTATAGGCATGGAACCCATTGGGGGCCTTCGGAGCCGTTGGAGAAGTCCTCGGAGCCGTTGGAGGCCAAAAGAGGGTTGACTGGTCAAACCCAACGGCTAGTTTGACTGGGCTACCGGCTGGCCGGTACTAGGCCACCAACTGGCCGGTGCCTTGGATGTTGAGAAGCCCTTCTGCCCAGGCAGCACCGGATGACCGGTGCCAGAGCCACCGGCTGGCCGGTGGGCAGACAGTAGCTACCACTGTTTCATCAGATTGTCACCGGCTGGCCGGTGCTATCACACCGGTTGGCCGGTGGACTGAATTTCAGTCCACTTCTTGTCCATTCTTGGGCCAATCCTTTGGAAATCTTTTGCCTATCATCCACAACACTTAAAAACAATGTTAGACAAAAAAATAAGGTGATTGTGATCATGAAAATCAAACAATGAGGGGAACGAGAGGTACAAAATAATATTAAATCTATTCTGGTTGAATATATTTACCAATCTATTTTGATCACTATATAAATAAAAATTTCATACTAGAGAGACAATTTTGTGAAATCATTAATGTTAATATCACTACCACTAATGATAAATCATTTTTTGAGTAATTTTCTTCATGATTATTCAATTGGAATAGAGGATAACAAATTATTATATCCATATAGATGAGGATGATTTTGAACACCTTTTTTAGTGTCACTATATATTAAAAATCATTATTTATCTTATGTTATTTTTAGTATATGAGATGTCAAAAACTTTTTTTAGATCATAGATACATTCTTCACATTCCTATATGCAATGAACATCACTCAATTACTTATAAATTTTTTTATTTGATTTGGTGTCCAAGAGAAATTTTTAGAAATTTATAATTAATGCCATGGTTACCCAAGAAAACTATTGGTATCAAATTAATGTGGTTGGTATGGGCCATCTCTCATTAAGTTCCATCATTGATAGATCATCGATATTTCTTATCATGGGAATAAAAAACCCCAGAATGGTACTTTATGAAAAATAATTTACAAATTCTAAATTGGGTATACTATTTCACTTCATTGAATGTATTTAACACAATACCAAAATTAACATCATAATCTTCATAGATAATTAAATATTTTATTCCATCGTCAGTAATGAAAATCACAAATTTATTAATTTGGTCTATATACAATATTCATTGATCCATACTGATTTCAAGAGATTTCATAAATCCAAATTGAATCATTTAAATTCATTATGTACAAACTTTATATATGTATTTATCATAGAAATATCCCTATTTAATCAACATTGGATGATACCCTAATAAATTTTCCTATTTTTTATGTATTGAACTCCTCTAATTTAATCAAATTGATTAACAATACAGGATAGAGGAATCAAGTTCATGATCATGATTATATTAATATCCTGGTAATAAATTGAAATAAAAATTTATCTATAAATATTTTTGACGATGTAGGATAGTTTACCTCATGGTGAATCATTATAGTGTATAAATTGATTATAAATATTACCTTCCAGTTTCTTATAAAATTTAAAAACTACAATAATAGTTATCCTAAATAACCTATTTTAGTTGGGAATGGATATTGGTAGGAGTTCGATTAAAAAATCAACCTCACTCTCTAGAGTTTAACTATTTAGTACATCAAAAAATACATAAATATACATCTGTAAACCAAGAATTCCATTAATGATGAAATCCCATAAATTATTTTATTTAATATTCCCTCCTGTATAGGTTTAAAAAACCATATTTTATAATTTTTTTCACAAGGAGTTAATAATAAAACATGTGTTGATAATTGTTTTCAATATAATTTGGGATATTAAATCATATTTCTTTATCCTTTTAGATGATGTGTCATATACGTAGAGATATCCAATCTAAAATTAATATTACAAAAAACTCTAAAAAGGGAATTACTATGAGATTCTAAAGGATTATCCTCACACAAAACATTATTAGAGATGATTAATATATATTGGATCCAATAATCATGAAACTAAGAGTTTTTAAATATAGATTAACATCAGTTCTATGAGTATTTTGTAGACATTCATTAAAAACATTTCTGATATAATCTAATACAACTAACTAAATTAAAAATATTATTTTATACATGTAATGTATTGGATTAGTGTTCATTTTATTACATTCCTATTTTGATCCATTTCAGAAGTAGTGATTGAGTATTCCCTCTTAAGTTTCAATGGTTAAAGTTGTTCATGTGGGTATATTTACTATATTATCTCTATTTTTAGGATATTGATTTACATAATTCCTAGACCACTTTTTTCATAAGAACTAATGTGTGGGTGTAGCATTAATTATGGTAATGTTCTCTATATTTATACTCAGTATATTGACAACAATTTTGGAGTTTTTATCTTATTTCAACACTTTATAATGAATATAAAACTTATATGTAGCCTTTTTGAAATTACACACCTGATTATCTCCATATTTCTGATATGTAGGCATTTAAAAATCCATTCCACCATGAATCTTTTCATCATATCCCTCAAGATGGTCTACCTTGAATTTAATTTCCCTTTAATAATGAGTGTTACCAGCATCAATTTTGAACATAAGAGAACCTTTAACTTTATCATCATTGATTTAAAATGTCTCATCTAGAAATTTAAAATCTGAATAATATGATTCATGTGCAACATTCTAACTTGATTGACCTATGTAACATTCACCTTATCGGTGGGGAACGTGGCCTCATGCACACATCCCATAACTCTAGAGGCTACCAACTAACAGAGAGGGTCTAATGAGGTGATATTGGGGGAACTATACACTAATATTAGTTTATAACTATGATGAAATAAATAAGAATCAAGAGTGGAAGAAGTAATAAATGTAAAAAATGGTAGAAAAACAATAATACAAACTCTATAAAAAATATGGGCCACACCAATATACAACATATACATGCATGTCCTGATGATGATACATAATAAAAAAGTATAAATATAATAGGAATCAATATATACTACAATAAAAAATATAGATTGAAAAGAAAAAAACCATGTGAAATATCCATGAGCATCCTGAGTACTAGCTCCATAACGTACTCCAATCAACCATGTAAAATATAAACAACTAAAGATATAGTCCATTGTCTAATGAACATAAGGTATTCTAAGGTAGCACAGTGGAATGGTAGATAGAGAAGGGTGTAAGATAAAAATTTCAATTTTTTACCACCCATAGTGTCTACAACAAAATCCAATACATTAATAATACATATTGTAGTGTGCATGTTATAGGAATGATAAAAAATACTGAAATAAACAAACAACCATCCTTCTTAGGTTCCTAAAGGACACAGGGAGGATATAAAAACTTCATCTCATTAATAGAATGTTATTTTTTACTAGTAAATATATATATATATATATATATAATAATAATATATTCCATGAATATATATAAACGAAGTAAATTTTTACATAATTGGCCATATACCTCGCATACATTGTGCTGGCTGGACAGGGGCTTAAATCAGTATTCCATAACTAGTCTGAATGAGAATATATTCTCAAGCCAGATGGTACATGCCCTACATCTCAAAATTAGTTGGATATTTCATGGTATTCATTTTATATGTTGCGTGTACCATCAATTCAACACTTATAATAGTAGTGAGTGTGTCTTCTTTTCAACACTCAACATGGGACAATGGTGCATCATGCCAATCATCTTGTTAATGTATATAGTTAGAGAATCCATGACTCAATACCCAATTTTTGGTAGCATGATACCTCCATGATCCACATAAACCATTAAATTGTTCCACAAAAAATATCAATGTGTAATAATATTTAAAAAAACCATGAGGTGGTATCAATCATCATTAACTTTTTTTAATTTCATTCATAACAAAGGAAATTCCATAAAAAAATTCCTATAATCCAATCGTATTTAATTATTAAAAGGGGCATGCCAATATAACCCTATTTGATTTCATTTCAATTAAACTATGAGAGACATTCACGGAAGGCATACCATCATAAATATTTCATTCCATAAAGTACATAAATTTTTAAAATAAAACAGGGAAATTCAATTCATATGTTACACAATGAACTTAGGAGGTGCCTTGGTACAAAAAAAATTATTTTCAATGGATGGAAAATAATTTTATAAATAACCAAGGGTGACATGGTCAAAACATTTCATATGTATAAAAATAAAATCAATAATACCATAAATGTCATAATTCCAAGAAAGACATAACTCACAAATTACCATTATAATATTTCTAAGATAATGTGGCTCAACCGAGGGGGTTTGATCTAAAAAATTTCATTTTTGATCAATATTTAATATGATCATAGTAAAAAATATCATTCATGATTCACATCATAATTAACCAAAGAAAAATCATTTTAAAAGGCTATCATACATGGTAATTCAATTATAAGGTTCAACATAGCATATAAGATGTGTCCTTACCAATTGGAAACATTAATTACAAGGGAAATTCAATTATTAACATAAGACAAACACATAGAAATTTATTTGGGAATTTATGTAATTAATTGTAATGTGGAAAACCAAGATGGAACACCCATGGGGTGTCCATGATTGAGGGTGGAATCCTCTATATACTAAATATGAAATATAGGATGTGTATCTAGGTGTGTTGACATATTTTATAATGAATCACATAATTAAATGGAGACAATCAACAAAGAATGGTGAATGAAAAACATGAACTATTAAAAATTCAATTAGAATTTAGGGATAATAGATATAAGACACCTACCTTTTGTATAAGACGTTCCACATGTCCAATATCATTATATGATTATGTTGGGTTTAGAAGCAATCAATGAATTAGATATTTCCCATAAAAAGGTCAAATGAGGTTTCAACATCATAACTCCAATGAGAGGAGATTAAATGAAGAAATATTCAAAATGAATCGAGAAATTACAAATGTGGGTCCTAAGATACTGGCTGAGTGTAACACCCCGAGATTTTATGAAAAATGTTCTTTTAATTTAATTAATTTCTTGTGTTGTATTCTACACCAAGATTACCTTGCCCTATACGCAACACCGTATTAGCTTGCAGTATACGCAACACTATTCTTGGATCGTGTTACACACAATTTTGATAATAGTTATTCTACGCAACATTGTGTATATATATATATATATATATATATTCAATGTATAAATTAAATATGGTTAGATTCTGTTATACGAAACAACGAAGGATTCTTTCACAACATGCAACCCTGACTTGGCTTGCATTACACGCAATCGTGACCTTCCTTGATAGCGTGTGTTGTACGCAATACCGGGTTTTAATAAACAACGATATATTATTATAATATTGTCATGAACTAGCCGTTATGAATAGTGTTAACTAAATTTTAAATTTTATAACATTATTATTCATCTTACACATTTTCTAGAACATGGTATAAGAACAAAATAAATTTTTCGGGTAAAATAAGTATTTTTCAAAAAATACAGTTTCGCCGCCTTTTGATGGCGCACTAACTTTAAATCTAGTTTTTGACATGTTTATAAGTTCAATTTTACAAAATAAAATTCTTCTTTTCAATCAGGATATAAAAATTTACATTAGATAAAGATTTGATATTTTTCCGATAACTTTCATATTTCAATGAATAGTAAAAATAGGCTATATTTTAATTAAAAACAACTTTTTTCATCGTAATATCATATGTGGTTAAATTATAATATTGAATGGTTTAAAAGTATAAATATAATATATTTTTACCATTTAATATAATTTATGTCATCAGCATTGATTTTACCTTGAATTCGTAGGTTAAATCAATTCAATCTTTTGTAATGTTTTAAAGAAAAACCCATTTTCTTTCGACAACGGGATTAATTTTAATTTAATTTCTGCATCTTTTGTGTATTGAATTTGGAAAAATGTATTCCATATTTGGAATTAGTGGGTCCAAATTATGTTAATAAGCTAATTTTTATTTTTGGGCATTGTGAATAGTAACTACGGTAAATTTTATTTACTATAGTTAAAGGTAAATCGGGTAATTAAGGGTAAATATAAGATTATAAATTTACCCTAACACTTGGAAAAATCCTATTGGATGGCTAAAAGTAGACCCATATAACCTAAGGGTCTGATTATATTCGTTTTATGGACTTTTGTCCATGAAAATAATTTAATTATTATTAAAACCAAAGAATGTGACAACATGTCACTTTCTTAAATCTTATAAGTATAATAATTTTAATTTAGTGATAAACTTCATGAAACTTCTAACATGAATAGTCTCAAGAAAGTTAATACAATTATATACATCATAGGAATTTATTTAGAATTTTTAGGGATTAAATAATTATCATTTATTATGACACAAAGATGATGCAGTAATTGTCTTATTAATGAAATTTTGACATAATTGATGTTATAAATGCCCAAATAAATGTAATTTGAGACTTTTTATGACTTAAATTAATTTTATAGGTTAATATGACATGTTATTGTTGATATAAGTAACTTGTTTAGAACTTATCATTCTGTTATGAATTTCATAAAAATAATGTACCAAATAGTGTCAAAATTGACATAAATTAGTTTTTAAAATAAATATTATATTATTAATTATTATTTAATTCCTAAAAATCGAAGTATCAGCCAAATTACTTAGATAAGTATATATAGATTAATAATAAACAACTTGGGGTTCGTTTGGCTTGTTACGGTAAGTTTATTAACCATATAGTGTAAGAAAACAAAAAGACACGATAAAAGTTAAATTATTTAACTTCGAGATAAATCTAATTGATAAGGTTAAAATAATAACCTAAACATGTCTAAATCCTATTGTATGAGAGGATTTCTACCCATCCCCACTTTATCTTCGAAATAATACTATTTGGAACCATTACAAACCGAATTTGACCTTAATATAAAATAATATTTTTAGATTTTCCTAAGGTGCCCCTCTCCTCCTTTATAAAAGGGCACCTCCTCCCTCTCTTCCTCACACAACTTTGAGCCTTCAAGATCAGCCAGCCCCTGCCAAAATCTCTTCTCCACTTCCCTAGTATCATACTAGAGGTCCAGGTCTTCTTCAAAGGTCATCCTTAGTTCTTTAAGTGGAGGTTAAGAAAAGGCGCGTCAAAAAGAGGTAATATCAATTACCGATCTTTTTCAATTTCTTTCTTCTTCAAATTCTTCTTCTTTAGTTGTTTCATGATAAAGTAATAACATCAGTATCACTCATATACTGATATGTTATTATAAGTATGAAACAACCCTATTTCACCATTTATCCATCCTATGGAAAAAGAAATCACTCGTGCGTACGTACGGAATACCGTCTCCATGCCGTCGTGTAATCTATTTTCCACCACCGCCTTACTTGGATGGGTATAATGGTGTAAATAATGACTATATATGACTATTATAAAGTGATACGGATTCTTAAATAGTATACATACACTCCAATACAATTCCACGATCATAGGAACGATATCATCACTCGTGTGTACGTACGGAATACCGTCTCCACGATGTGATGCGACTCGTTCTACATGATCTTCATTTCATAATGGTTATATAAATGAATTGAATGAATGAATATGATATATATTACACTAATACCATTCTGGAAATGAGGTATCTATAACCTAAAGATAAGAATAAGAATTTATTTGACAAAACACGCATAAGAACAAAAAGTTATAAACACCCAAATAACAAGTAGCAATGAAATATTACTACTATGAAGCTAAGAAAATGACCATATATGATATCATAAAAATAAGTATGATTCTGGAATAAGTCAATAACATTATTTAACTCATTATACAGGAGGTTCGGACACTTACGAAGCAAAACGGACCTAAGGTAAGGGAAAATATCAAAATCTCATTTTTATCCGAGATTGTTTATACTTTGGTATTTACTGGGGTGTATTTTATCATCCAAATACATGTTTCCTAAATATGAAATATTATTTCCATCCACCTACAATTGTTTAATTCCAATTTTAACCTTCGGTGAGTTTTTAGTAAAGGATATGAAAGGAATCTTTTGTCGTTTTTCGTACGAAGTACTTTTTGACTTTTCTGAAAAAAGTACGAAGAATGTTGTTTTAACTTATACGACATGAATGGATTTTTAAAACATTACTTCCAAAAATATTCCTTTACCAGTTTTCAAGTTTATTTTTAATCAACTTCTTATAGTTTAAAATTGTATGACATGTTAAGAAAGGAAAAGTGTTTTTGAAGTAGAAAGGATATTTTCCTCAAGAATGAAGTTCAAGTGTTTTATCAAAATTATTTTCCATCTAAGATAATAAAGGGTTCTATTTTTATCCCTATTATTACATTGATTTGATTATGTTGTGATGGAATTATTTTTATGAATTCCTTTATCGTATATGAATTGTTTTATGATGTCATGATGTTTAAGATTCCCATTTTTATTACATGGGTTATGCAATGATGTATGGTTTATGATTTTGTGGCACACATAAGAATGGTATCATTATGAGATGGGTGGGACCTATATCTCCCTCCAATTCATTGGGTAAAGATTTTATATCTCATGATATAGACATGGCTGGAACGGTAGGTTATACCGGTTCAGTGAAACAGGACTGAAATGAGGAGTGAACTCGGTTCAGAAAGGGACTTTATCCACTAAGATAGTCTTGGCAATGAGTCTTGACTAATAAGAAATGATTCTCTATGATTATGTGTGTATTCCAAAAAAATCATGTTTTAAGTTATGATTATTGGGATTACATTTCACTACTATGATTTATCCCATGTTATGATATTATGATCTCTTTTGCAGGTTATGTTTTCCAAAATGTTATGTTCTTATGAATATGATGTGATTGATATTTCTTTTGTTTACCCTTACTGAGCATTTGAGCTCACCCTTTTATGTTTTCTTTTCCCTAGGATATAAAGAAAGGTTTTTAGGTAAGAAAAAAAAGGGAATATCTTTATGGGAGATGTTGAAGATCTTTCACCATGATTAGAAGATTACGTTCCGAGATTCCAAAGACATTAAACTATTACGGTCCTTGTGTGTGTGTTTTTGTTATGTACTAAGTATTCTTCCAAAGTAATGTGATATCTATGTACGTCAGGCTTAGGGTCATTACAGTTGGTATCAGAGGAAAGGTTTAGTCAACCTTTGGAAACTAGGATGCGAGAACTTTAGTGAGATCCCTAGAGATATTTATAAGGTATGTATAGGGATGTCTCTAAGGTTAAGTATACGTATAGGTTATAGTCCTAGAATTGCGCTAACGATCTTAGAATTTAACCTAAGATGTTATATATTGAGGGTACTCCCCCTTTTATTATTTTGTTTTCCCTAGCATGATTTTTGCCTCTCACACTATTATTTTTGGGTTTTAGATGATGGCTGGAACCCGAAGGAACCGTGTTGATCACTGTAATGGACAATGAAATGATTGTCCTCCTGAACAAACAAATGTTATGGGAGATGGAGTGAAAAATCTTATTGTTATACTTACACAGGCTATGAATCATTCTGGGCTTCCAAATGAGCAGAGAAGGGAACAATATTCTATTGAGTCCTTCATGAGGCAACGTCCACCTTCTTTCAGTGGGTCTTCTGATCCACTTGTTGCTGAACAATAGATCAGTACCAATGAAAAGATATTTTCAGTTCTTCAATGTTCTGAACATGATAATGTCATCTTAGCAGTATATCGTTTGGAAGGTGAAGCTGATCAATGGTGGAATCTTATCAAGAATACGAGGCCAAGAGATGAAATTGAGCCCATGCAATGGGATAAGTTCAAGAACTTGTTTTTCAGTGAGTAATTCCCTCGTATTCTTCGAACAAAGATGGAGAAAGAGTTTCTTGAACTAAAGAAAAAGGAAGATGAATCTGTTGGTATATACGAAGCGAATTTTACAAGGCTTTCAACGTATGCATCTGGATTTATCATCCAACCTAAAAGTAAAGTTGATCGATTCTTTAGTGGCTTAAAACCAAGTCTTCGAAGGGAATTATCTATAAGAGACTTCAGTAGCTATGAAGAAATTGTGCGTTGTTCTATCAAGGTAGAAATGGAAGTTGGTGTTACTTATCCATCTCATAGTTTTGACAAGAAACTAAAGATGGAGGTCAAGGAGAAATCTCAGAATAATGGTGAAAAGAAGATGAATGTTTCCTTATGCTCAAAGTGTGGAAAGAAGCATGGTGGAGATTGTCTTAAAGGGACAAGTAAATGTTTCATATGTGGAAAGTAAGGTCATCAGGAATTTGAATGCCGCAATGATGGGAAGAAGATGTCTAATGATGCAAACAAAGGAAGGGATACACAGAATGAACCTACTACACTTCAATGTTTCAAGTGCAAGGAAATGTGGCATTATGCTAATAAATGCCCTAATCCAAGGGTTAGTGATGATCGACATGAGCAACCACATAAGGCAAAGGACAAAGGGAAGTCACATGCGATCACCATTGGCGATGTTGAATATGATAACGATGTGGTGGAATGATTAAGTGTATATGTAATGGGATTACAACATAATATTGTATATAGTATCATGGAATATTGTAATATTTATGTATTGGTCTATTGTGGTCTTCAATAATTTTATGGTACCGGTAACCATGGAATGTGATTGAGATATTTTTGAAAAAAGGCTGATATGCGCATAATGAAGGGAAAACGAGAAAATGACATATTTGACAGTATTCATGAGCTCATGATTGATACAAGGACTAAGTGATATCATGGTTTGATTATATAGAATTTTGATGATTTTGGTATGTGGAAAGTGTTAACTTTTAACTGCATTCATGTTTTCACTAAGGTTCAATGGGTATTCAAGAGAATACATGATTAAGGCCTTTGAATGTTTGGAATGTGACCAACAAAACATATCTTATGATATATGGGGATCAATGATGGTATTAAATCTCTGGTAATCATTTTCACTATATTATGAGATTGGACTACAGTATTATGGATAAGCCTAAAGATTGGAATGGATTATGATGGACATAAGTTAGTATTGTTTAAGGATAGAAGTTTTTTCGATATTATTGATGGGATGTTATAGTAATATAGTTTTATAAAAAGGACAACCTACAGGACGGGCGACAACCCATCGTGTCGGACAAGGCCGTGGGAATCGAACCCACAACCGAAGTGCGACTGGCCTTTATCGCCTACCACTGGCCTACATGAAGTCTCTGGCTAGTAGAAACTAGTTTTATTTTATTAAGCGGTATGATATATGAAGTATAAGTTCATTTTTGGAACCATATACGATTAACCATAAGATGGACTTATAACTTTTGCTAACCTTTTGTTTGAAAGAGATGGAATAACCCATCATTCTATCACAAGATCTGCTAACACATCACGAATAACAAATTCAACTTCATTTCTTTAAGGGATGAAGTGGAAATTGTTCAATTCACGAACAACAGTGAGATTGTACCAAAATCAAGCAAGTATTTCTTCTAATTCAAAATTTTCAACTTTAGGGAAATGATATTGAAAACCAAAAATGTTGTCCTAATGCCCTTATATCCGATGAATCAGATGGTACCCTAGATCACACAAATTTATGGCTTTGTGATTGCTGGCTTTTCCATAGCCATGTTCTCTACCACTCTCCATCAGAACTTTATGGTTATATTTTTATCCCATATCTATATTTTCACCTATTTTCTCCTAAGTGGAAACCCCGTGATGAGTTAATTTGGGTAACCTTTAAATTTCATACTTTAGTTTTTAAAAGCCATGTTTTGGTATTCCTTTTTACAATGTGGGTTTCTATTAAACAAACTTTCGAGTAGTAAACCATTTATAACCCCAACGAATTTCGAGGGCGAAATTCATTTTAAGGGGGGTAGAATGTAACACCCTGAGATTTTATGAAAAATATTCTTTTAATTTCATTAATGTCTTGTGTTGTATTCTACACCAAGATTACCTTGCGCTATACGCAACACCGTATTAGCTTGCAGTATACGCAACACTATTCTTGGATCGTGTTACACACAATTTTGATAATAGTTCTTCTACGAAAAATTGAGTATATATATATATATATATTCAATGTATAAATGAAATATGGCTGGATTCTGTTATATGAAACAACGAAGGATTCTTTCACAACACGCAACCCTGACTTGGCTTGCATTACACGCAATCGCGACCTTCCTCGATAGCGTGTGTTGTACGCAATAGCGGGTTTTAATAAACAATGATATATTATTATAATATTGTCATGAACTAGCCGTTATGAATAGTATTAACTAAATTTTGAATTTTATAACATTATTATTCATCTTACACATTTTCTAGAACATGGTATAAGAACAAAATAAATTTTTCGGGTAAAATAAGTATTTTTCAAAAAATGCAGTTTTTCCGCCTTTTGATGGCGCACCCACTTTAAATCTAGTTTTTGACATGTTTATAATTTCAATTTTACAAAATAAAATTCTTCTTTTCAATCAGGATATAAAAATTTACATTAGATAAAGTTTTGATATTTTTCCGATAACTTTCATATTTTAATGAATAGTAAAAACACGCTATATTTTAATTAAAAACAACTTTTTTCATCATAATATATTATGTGGTTAAATTATAATATTTAATGGTTTTAAATTATAAATATAATATATTTTTACCATTTAATATAATGTATGTCATTAGGATTGATTTTACCTTGAATTCGTAGGTTAAATCAATTCAATCTTTTGCAATGTTTTAAAGAAAAACCCATTTTCTTTCGACAATGGGATTAATTTTAATTTAATTTCTGAATCTTTTGTGTATTGAATTTGGAAAAATGGATTCCATATTTGTAATCAGTGGGTCCAAATTATGTTAATAAGCTATTTTTTATTTTGGAGCATTGTGAATAGTAACTACGGTAAATTTTATTTACTATAGTTAAAGGTAAATCGGGTAATTAAGGGTAAATATAATATTATAAAATTACCCTAAAACTTGGGAAAATCCTATTGGATGGATAAAAGTAGACTCATATAACCTAAGGGTCGGATCAGATTCATTTTATGGACTTTTGTCCATGAAAATAATTTAATTATTATTAAAACCAAAGAATGTGACAACATGTCACTTTCTTAAATCTTATAATTATAATAATTTTAATTTAGTGATAAACTTCATGAAATTTCAAACATGAATAGTCTTCAGAAATCTAATACAATTATCTACATCATAGGAATTTATTTAGAATTTTTAGGGATTAAATAATTATCATTTATTATGACACAAAGATGATGCAGTAATTGTCTTATTAATGAAATATTGACATAATTGATTTATAAATGCCCAAATAAATGTAATTTGAGACTTTTTATGACTTAAATTAATTTTCTAGGTTAATATGACATTTTATTGTTGATATAAGTAACTTGTTTCTAACTTATCATTCAGTTATGAATTTCATAAAAATCATGTACCAAATAGTGTCAAAATTGACATAAATTAGTTTTTAAAACAAATATTATATTATTAATTTTTATTTAATTCATAAAAATATAAGGTTCTTCCAAATGACTTAGATAAGGATATATAGATTAATAATAAACAACTTGGGGTTCTTTTGGCTTGTTATGGTAAGTTTATTAACCATATAGTGTAAGAAAACAAAAAGACACGATAAAAGTTAAATTATTTAACTTAGAGTTAAATCTAATTGATAAGGTTAAAATAATAACCTAAACTTGTCTAAATACTATTAGATGAGAGGATGTAGTCCCATCCCCACTTTATCTTATAAATAGGACCCTTTGGAACCATTATAAACCGAATTTTACCTTAATATAAAATAATATTTTGAGATTTTCCTAAGGTGCCCCTCTCCTCCCTTATAAAAGGGCACCTCCTCCCTCTCTTCCTCACACAACTTTGAGCCTTCAAGCTCGGCCATCCCCTAACAAAATCTCTTCTCCACTTCCCTAGTATCATCCTAGAGGTCCTGGTCTTCTTAAACGACCATCCTTAGTTCTTTAAGTGGAGGTTAAGAAAAGGCGAGTCAAAAAGAGGTAATATCAATTACCGATCTTTTTCAATTTCTTTCTTCTTCAAATTATTCTTCTTTAGTTGTTTCATGATAAATTAATAACATCAGTATCACTAATATACTGATATGTTATTATAAGTATGAAACAACCCTATTTCACCATCTATCCATCCTATGGAAAAATAAATCACTCGTGCGTACGTACGGAATACCGTCTCCACGCCGTGGTGTAATCTATTTTCCACCACCACCTTACTTGGATGGGTATAATGGTGTAAATAATGACTATATATGACTATTATAAAATGATACTGATTCTGAAATAGTATACATACACTCCAATACAATTCCACGATCATAGGAACGATATCATCACTCGTGCGTACGTACGGAATATTGTCTCCACGATGTGATACGACTCGTTCTACATGATCTTCATTTCATAATGGTTATATAAATGAATTGAATTAATGAATATGATATATATTACACTAATACCATTCTGTAAATGAGGTATCTATAACCTAAAGATAAGAATAATAATTTATTCGACAAAACACGCATAAGAACAAAAAGTTATAAACACCCGAATAACAAGTAGCAATGAAATATTACTACTATGAAGCTAAGAAAATGACCATATATGATATCATATGAATAAGTATGATTCTGGAATAAGTCAATAACATTATTTAAATCATTATACAGGAGGTTCGGACACTTACGAAGCAAAACGGACCTAAGGTAAGGGAAAATATCACAATCTCATTTTTATCCGAGATTGTTTATACTTTGGCATTTACTGGGGTCTATTTTATCATCCAAGTCCATGTTTCCTAAATATGTAATATTATTTCCATCCACCTACAATTTTTTAAATCCAATTTTACCCTTCGGTGAGTTTTTAGTAAAGGATATGAAAGGAATCTTTTGTCGTTTTTCGTATGAAGTACTTTTTGACTTTTCCGACAAAAGTACGAAAAATGTTTTTTTAACTTATACGGCATGAATGGATTTTTAAAACATTATTTCCAAAAATATTCCTTTACAAGTTTTCAAGTTTATTTTTAATCAACTTCTTTTAGTTTAAAATTGTATGACATGTTAAGAAAGGAAAAGTGCTTTTGAAGTAGAAAGGATATTTTCCTCAAGAATGAAGTTCAAGTGTTTTATCAAAATTATTTTCCATATAAGATAATAAAGGGTTCTGTTTTTATCCCTATTATTACATTGATTTTATTATGTTGTGATGGAATTATTTTTATGAATTCCTTTATCGTATATGAATTGTTTTATGATGTCATGATGTTTAAGATTCCCATTTTTATTACATGGGTTATGCAATGATGTATGGTTTATGATTTTGTGGAACACATAAGAATGGTATCATTATGATATGGGTGGGACCTATATCTCCCTCCAATGCATTGGGTAAAGATTTTATATCTCATGAGATAGACATGGCCGGAATGGTAGGTTATACCGGTTCAGTGAAACAGGACTGAAACGAGGAGTGAACTCGGTTCAGAAAGGGACTTTGTCCACTAAGATAGTCTTGGCAATGAGTCTTGACTAATAATAAATGATTCTCTATGGTTATGTGTGTATGCCAAAAAATTTCTTGTTTTAAGTTATGATTATTGGGATTACATTTCACTACTATGATTTATCCCATGTTATGATATTATGATCTCTTTTGCAGGTTATGATTTCCAAAATGTTATGTTCTTATGAATATGATGTGATTGATATTTCTTTTGTTTACCCTTACTGAGCATTTGAGACTCACACTTTTATGTTTTATTTTCCCCAGGATATAAAGAAAGGTTTTTAGGTAAGAAAAAAATGGAAGATCTTTATGGGAGATGTTGAAGATCTTTCACCATGATTAGAAGATTACTTTCCGAGTTTCCAAAGACCCTAAACTATTACGGTCCTTGTGTGTGGGTTTTTGTTATGTACTAAGTATTCCGCAAAAGTAATGTGATATATATGTACGTCGGGCTTAGGGTCATTACACTGAGTATTATTTAGATGACAGATAGATGAGATATTAGTAATCCTATATTAGGATTGTAGAAGGGATAACTTACCAAGAAGGATAGTGTCACACGTCTAGAAGAAGAGAATAAATAAAGAAAAAGGATACATAAATTTCATTTAGTTAATTGTAATTATTTACACAAATTAATGGGATGTACGGTTTGGATTCATTGTTTTGAAAAATCCCTATGCAACCACACAACTCCCACTACATAGGAATCCCAACTCGCATAGTTGTTCCACACCGTTTTCCTAACTACGAAACAACCATGTGTGATAAATTTTGATTAGGTGAAACCTATGTGGAACTAATCATGTGGGTGTTGGAACGGAATTTCAATTAAGTATAATAATGGGAATTATTTTGAAAACCAAGGGATATTTGGAATTAGTGAACAATACCAAGACGCCCATGTGAGGCTCACACATGATGCGAGGTCAGTGTGCATGATTGAAAATTGAATATAGGATATTTTGTGCCAATGTGACGGCAAATGGATTCTCATGATACCTTCTCTAGAAAATATCCATGTTAGAGGCACTAAGAAAATTAGTTGTCATGTAGGAAGAGGAACTGCGAACAAGATCTTTTTCTTCCAATGCAACATTAAAAGAGACTAGCATGCAGGCCACCTTGTGCACCACTGCTAATGTTTTTTGATATAACTAGAAACACACCCCATTATTTTGGGGGACTATTACCAAAGACAAACCACCACTCCCATGTGTGATGGACGATTCCTTTCTGCAACTTCATGAAATACATGGCCTCAAGGTATTCAATCTTGCACGATAGGTATCCTAGGGATCATCCTTTAGGTGGGACCACTAGGGCTTGACCCTGACCCATTTCCTATTACTCTAAGGTAATTTCACATAAAATATTCTTCTTGAGTGCAATTTTTCCCTTATACCATGCAAATATTGGGCATATTGATCTAACTTGTGCACAACCCATCATCCATCGTAGAATCGTCCAATATTTTGTTCAACACATCATCTTTCATGAAAACCTTCTATCTTGAACCCACCCCTCCAAATGTTCTCCATGTTTCGTTCATACCCTAAGGCACCATATTTGAGCCCCTCTTATGTGAAACACTCATGCCTTGTGCATACTTTTTTTGTGTGTCCCTTTAGGCTTATATGATGTAATTTAAAAGATCCTTGAGGAGTGATTCATGTGGAATTGCCCTAAATTTTTATTCATCACATTTTCATGATAATGACTATATTTCCTTCACATATCCATGCTAACATAGAACTTACAATGGAACAATTGACAACTTCACTAATACACAACATTGTTGGTTCCTTCCCATCACAATGCATTAAAGCATGCTAGTTGTGTATGTCATGCGTGTGAGGAGTGGATCATAATCATCCAAGCTGCAGGATGTTAAATTGAAAATTATCTATTTCATCATCACCTCACATTATCATATGAAAATCACATGAGTGACAATCCCATGAGAACTGTGAAGGAGGTGTGCACTAGAACCCTCTCACTTCTATATCCCACTGCGCGTTGTCTCCATGTGGGCCTCGGGCGACCCTGGTGTAAGCCCAAACACTCCATGATATGGCACTCCGTCTATGGATGATATATCCTCCTCTTACATCTGGACTCCTACTCAGTCTTCTCTCATGGAGTAAGTCCCCATCTTTCTTTCATTGGGCCATTAACCACGCATAAGACCCCCACCATTCCTTGTGGCTGCACCTCTCATGACATGATTTTTTAGTTCATTACCACATATTATTTTATACAACGTGCTTGGATCACGTTGGATTAGAGTAAGAATCTACCATGAAATATTCTATGGGCCGCTAACCATGCATATGCACCAATCCCATATCTACCGAACTAAATGGAATTTGATCTTTCTCATTTTCAAGAAATATATCTGGGAAGCCTCATTGACATTATATCCCATCACCCATCAGTCTTGATAACTTCATGTCTATCCACCCTCTTCTTGTATGATGTTAAAATGTATTCCCCTTAAGCATTTCATGACTTCAAAGTGTATGCACTTGAATTACATGGTTTTTTATCCCCATCTCCTATACATGGTATGTCAGAAGCCTTCCTTAGGTTCAACCCAAAACACTGATAAACATTAGAATCTCTTTTTCCTGGACCCAGATCATTGTTCTACCCCTTAGAGGTGTCATACTAGTTCCTGGACAGCTGACCATGCATGATCCCCCAAATCAATCCATACTCCCCTGCCAAGAGTTCCCCTCTTGCGATGAGAAGATAACCATGAATAATCCCATCATTTCATCGGGTTATTGTCCTTTTTTTACAATTTTAATATATGCACTACTCATGAAATACATGAAATTTGATTCGGCACCACAGGGATATGTAGGAATCCTCCATGAGGTTCAGGCTAGTAACTCATGTCCCATCCAGATCTCTCCCTCAAGCCTTTGTGTCAAGGGAATATGATCCCTTAAAATGTTGGTTCCATTCCCTTTTGGTCCCCTTCCATGCTTCCATTATAATGAGTAGTCTCCTCTATTGACTCATCAACATATTCTGTAACAATATGGACAATGATTTTAAGTCATTGGGATATGCAGGAAACCTCCATGAGGTTCATGACCGACACCCCCATCCTCTCATCGGTTCCACACCATTCATCATGATACTTCGACACTCCCTCCATATCTTTTCTAATTTTACCCAGGCATCCGCATCCCAATGAAATCATGCAATCCATATGGGACCCTAACCATACATATGCCTCAACATTCTCTCGAGTAGTTTTCCTTTGTGTACATCCCAATTCCATGACCCACCAATTTGATCTATGTGGGTTATGATCATTTTATTCTATAAATGGTTTGTAGGAAGCCTCATTTAGGTTCAATCCAAGCCAATGGTAATCCATAATGTTCAGCTATTTGGGGTCCACCATCCTTAACATCCCTCATTGTTTTCCAGTTCAACCACTACAGTGTGAAATATTCCCTTTTGGGACTCACCACCCTAGGTCTGCCCCTTTTTGTGGAATTTTGACTGATCCATATGTTAAAATATCTATTTGATACGTCCTCATGATGTACCCATTTGATCCACTCTCATCGATTCTCTTACTAGTCCAATCTGTCTGCAATAGATGTTAAACTCGTGACATACATTGTGTTAGATATGGGAAGCCGAGGAAAAACTAAAATAAATGCCTTTGAGATATAATTCCTTGAATTGTAAATGGGATGCATTTGGCTTCCGCACCCTCTAAAATCCCTCTAACAAGATAAAATCTTGTTGTAATAGTGTTTTAGTGTACATACATGTCGGTGATCCCCAAAAGTTACTACTCTCTTGACAGATGGTTGCTGACCTATCTGGACCTCCTTGGGAATGTCCTGACAGAAGTAGTGTAATTAACCAGAATCCATAATGATATGGCAATGGGAATATTTTCATGGATTACATATTAATCTTTGGGGGGACCATGAAAAGGATATAAATCTTTTGGAGAAATCCCTAGAAGGAGAGGCTGACATTCCATCATCCAATTTTGATCAAGGAGAAAACATCCCTGAAGAAGTGACTGATATTGTCTACCTTTTGAAATCGGGAATACAAGTCAACAATCAGTATGTCTCAATAGACTGATGTGTGCCCCAAATAAAGAATCATAAATAGAAATTATGAACCCAAAATTAATTTATTTTCCTCAATATGGATATTTGCAACGTTTGAGACATCATCAGATTAGTGTGTCCCTAGTTCCAACTATATGGCACCTGGTCCTACATTGAAAATAGTGGTTTTGGCGGGAAACTCAACATGATTTGGAGAAGTTAATCATTGGGTATCTTGGTCTATAACATTGTCAGCATGGATCTTTCTATCTAGACAGTGAAGACTAAATAATGGTGGGTTAGTGGGAATCGCATTCCTACTAATTGTACTAATTGCTGAATCTTCTTACATTATAGGACACAAGAAACAGCTGTAGTAAACCAATCTCCTCCCATCTAAAGATGAAGTGGTATGGGAAATACAATTGTTCTAATCCCACAAGGATTCACCTCCTCTGTGACGACACCCACAACCATAGCTATCTGGTTCCCATGCCACATCTTACCCTATGGATTTATTCAAAGGTGGTTGAACGACACTCTTATCCAACAATATGAATGAGAGGGGGTAATCCCAATAAGGGATATATACCACCATGATTTGGAGGCTTTTGTGCCCCACCGACTCTACCGCCCCAATGGAGGTGAGGGATCCAGTACCCCCCCCCCCCACCCACCCACTCGAATCTTCAATCATTTGGGGACCCTCTCCCTAGAACACTCTAATTACACACTTCCTTATACCGACAAAGTAAAAAATGTCTCAGTCCTCCCGTATGTTATTTTGGACAGGGAGACACCATGATGGTCTCCCACAAGGCCACTTCAGCACCATTATCTGGTCCCGCTAACTATGGAGTAGGTTTCTCATACCCCTGCATAGTGGTCCCAAACATGGTTGACCCAACGTCATCATCAAGAACAAGACCGGGAGGATTCCTACCATCAGGAAACATATTCTATGGATATAGTGGCTAATACCACCCCCAATATGAGTTACTATATCCCTTTTACTAAATAGAAGGGGAACCACTATGCCCGACTCAGATTGGGATCCCAACTGTCCACTATGATGGTGGTGTCAACTTTCCTGGCCTTCGGTGAAAGCACGATCCGTAGAGGGTTGACCCATGGTGATTAATTCCAGTACGGAGGTCCTCCCGATATAGCAACCAACCAGAGTGGAGGTCCTCTCCTCTTATCTGTTCAGTATGGAGTTCCATATCAAACTACCATCATTAATCTAGGTTGTGGTCCCCAATGTATTATTTACACACAACATGAAGGTCATCCTCATGCCTAGAATCTCAGGTATAGAGGTTTTCCCAAAACATTAGGCTATCGGTGTGAAGGTCCTCCTTGCACCATCACATGCTCATGAAAAGGTCCTCCTTGCCGCATCATCAACTAGATTGAAGGTCCTCCACTCCCTATCACTGATATCCACTGGGGTCCTCCCCATGTACTTTCAAGCTCTATCAAAGGACCTCCCCGCTCTGGAATTCCCAACCAAGGAGGTCCTTCTCGTGTTCCCTTCGAAATATGCCTTGGTTCTCCTTAAAACCCATCTCATCGAAGCAGAGGTCCCCCCATATCCAAATCCACCCTACCCTAAAGAACCATCATTGGGTAAGAGGGATTTTCTTCTCCGCTAGAGGAAAACCCTAAAGAATCCTCAAACCACAATCAAACTAGTTCACATTTTAGATTCCGATGCGGAGTGAAATTCGATGATGAAACCTTCAACCGGATCATCTGTGTTATTAATTGGGGTAGGAGCAAGTCATATAATATTTTTTCCTCCTGGAAATAGATATTCACATGATACTTGATTCCATTCGATGAAATAAATATGATGAGGATGATTTGGCCCCTTTCCATGGATTTTCCATGAAATACTCTTTATCATAAACAAGGTCAATCTCTACCTTAATAAGAGATCATGGATAGTTTGTTTAGGGATGGATAGAGGATAATCAACAACCAGAAACACCACCAAAAACCACAACCCCTATGATGGAAGTAGTGTCCATTAGTCTATCGTCCCAAGAAGTGGTGGTGAAATAAGTGCTCTATTTGGGAAGCAACTTAAGATGCAACAGCTTTTAGGCTCATGTGCAGAACATTCCACCAATTAGCCTACCACTGAAATAGTCTTTATTAGTTATGTTACTAGTCCCTCAACCTCCCTCAGTCGATGAATGGGGAAATCAAGTCCTGGATCACAATTATGAGGTGAGAATATTGTGGGGTATCCTCACAGCATCCATTTCACATAGGTGTTTTGGAAAAATGCAACTACAAACATCAATAATCTATATTCCATCACCCAGGACAAGGATATTTTCCTCCTCAGATCCTTAGGGAAAATACATTTCTGTCTCTTTTTTTAATGGATAGCTTACCCAAAAATATGGGAACACATTAATGACATTGTCTTGTAGTGTCTCCTAGTTGATTTGGGCACACTCCCAATTACTCAGCACCTTGCATCACCCGGTTATCATTGGACCCAATAGAAATGATGTGTTCAAAGAATTAATGTGCTCCACATGGTTATTAAGGAGGCTTCCACCATGTCCAGATCCCTGGATCGGGGCAGTACACTTCCCTGCATTTCAGTCAAATCTGGTGTCAACCTATTTAACCTGGAGATACTCAGGATATGCTTCCAGGCATCATGAAATTGAACATGGTCATTCCTAATATATACATGGATAGGGGAACTAGCACAGGTCCTAGAGAAGTGTAACAAACCAGGGGGTAGTAAAATACCCGGAAGACCCTATATGTGTTAATAATCACTAATAAAAAACATTATTTTGCCTTCCTTCACCTTGTGAGTCATTTCCTCCTGGTCTAGAACCCAATAAGTGTAAATAGCATGATAGGACTTTCATACCTCCCCACCGAACCATCTAGTTAGGTGCATAAGATGGAAGATGATCCTTAAAAGGATAAATTGAACTACGATATTTTTAACCATAAAATTATTGTTAGTGATCTCATTGCCGAATACACTACGGAACGGTAGCCAGATTACAGTAAACCTAGACCAGGGAAGAAGTGGCAGGAAAAACTAACCCCCAGTGAATTTCCCCATGTGATCTCGGCAACCTCCCACATCTAGATATGGTAGAGTCTAGTGTATATGGAATTATACCATGATATGAATCACCAAATCCACCGTATCTGTGTGATTTCCTATCTTGAGACCCAAATCAGGTTCCCCAAGCTACTACATAGGCTCCATCGACCGCTCCTCAGGTTCATCCAGTGACCCCAAATGTTATTCCCTTATCTCCTCGAGTAATTCTACATATCTCTCCACATTTTATTGGGCCCACGTACCATTTTTCAGAGACTTCAAACACATTGGTGTTTAGGGACACTCTCCATGGCATGAATCCTCACCAAGATGATCCAATGGAAGCTCTTTTTTTCACATCGATGCTCCATAAAATAGACAGGTGGTGATCATGCATGATGGAAATCCATACTCAGTATGGGTAAATAATATACCCCCCCCCAAGTTTCATAAATCATAACTTCTACACTATCAATGGGATGGGAGATCTGATGTAGAATCTATCCAACATTATTTCAAGGTGTGAATGCTTTTTGGGAACACCAGCTCAGCTGGAAGCTGCTAAGCTTCGATGTTCTGTACAAAAATAAGAGGGGACCACATTTTTTTGGTATATCCAATTACCCATTGGATCAATAGAGGGTTGTGATGATAGTCATAGGTAGTTTCTTTACATGTTCAGTTCCACCACATAGAATACTAGTATCATCGCCCTCATCAAGTTCAAGAGAAGGCTAGATGAGTGAGTCATAAAATATTTCTCCTCGTGGAAGGGCCTCACATATTCACTTGATATGATATTGAATCAATAGAATCTATTAACGATGTGTTTGGGGAATGTGAATAATGAATTGGTCCCATATCTAATCATTCATAACTTCCCTGGTGGATTAGAGATTTATCTAACAAGTATCAACACCTAGAGGACGCCATGCAACAATCCAAGAAGTAATTTTCATTTCCTCTGATGGATCACGCAAGAAGAGTCACCAAGGCTAATACCACTGCTATTTCATAGATAATAGCCCCTATATTGCTAGAATTGATACTAGTATAGCCACTTCTGTAGCCTCTCTGAGGGCCAATATCTCATGATCAACCCCTAGCTCAGAATCCCCCTCTATATAATCTGTAGGCACTATTTCATAATGCTCCACCACCTCCTCTGCGAGATGACTAGGTTCCACATCCACATCCACACTAGTATATGACCCCTCTCCAAGTTCAAGATCCTTGATCCCCATTCACGGATTGAGGATAATAGACCTACTCATTCAATGAGGATAATGTTCCTGGAAATTTACAGAGTTCCTTGGATTAGAAAATCCTTTGGTTTTTATAGTGTTGGAGTCCCAGAGAGGTATATCTCATGGATCACCCCAATTATTGCATGTATCACTGGTTCCCCAAACACACTCTCATAAAGTGTTTAGTGTTCCCTAAATGGCTCCAAGGACATGTCGAAAAAAACATAGTTAGATTGGTTCCAACCCTGGCATAGGTGGCATGTGTGTATGAAAAGCTCAATAGAGATATCTAGGGTGAATGACAATAGGTATCTCACTGCATGTCTCAAATGTCTGATGACTGAGTAGAATTCAAGGTAGTATAAAATTTCCATGGAATTATCTGCGTGTATTTGAATTAAAACTAGACTTATGAAATCATTGTTCCACCCTCAGTCACTACTTCTGCATCATCATACTTGCTTTCACCATATTGCGGGAGAAGGAACTGATTCCACAAGGGTGATTGAAGTCCTCTTCATAGTCCAAATCCATCATAAATTATCAATGATTTCATTCCACCATAAATGGGGATTTCCACTATAATTCACCTAGAGATGGAGGAATATTAATGAAATGATCATGAGTATGACTCAGTGAACACTATCAAACTAGTGAACCCTTACATGGTTCTTGAAGATGAGAATTTATAACTGGACACTACTAATGTACTAAGACTAATACAATGTTGATGGATTCAAGGGTATGTGAATCACCAGAATTTTTATGTTACTTCTCTTAACCATGATGTGTGTTCCAATGAGTCCAGGAAATAAGCACAATGCAATGATCAGCATGCACAGCCTTCCCTTCCTATTTCTTTAGATCCACCCAATCATCAATTAATATTTCTTGACCATGAAGAGACTCCACGACTATAGAATTATCAGACAAGTTCAATTATGGATAGACCTCATCCATCTAGAAATCAACTATTGGTCACACTACGGATTTTGACAAGTGAGAAGTAGGATATTCCTAGCAGCATCTAGAATCAGCTAGTTCGACCAACATCACCAATCGTTCCTTCTGCAATTGGGAAACCTCTTGTTAGAAGAAGTGTGATACTCGTGCTAATGTATGATGTTCTAAAGAACCTTTCCATCTTTTCATCAATGGTCTCGATCCTTGAGGAAAGAAACCTATCTATAGATATGCACGAATCCCTCATAGAGGCCTTGAGAATCCCCCTCCAGTTTGATAAATAGGTTGAATCCATAGATTCCTTCCATACAAAGGACACTGAACCTGAATATTTTTAGGCCATCATATAATTCTCTGGAGAATTAAAATTTTCTACCATATAGGGGAACACATTCCCACTATAAATCAATGTAATGTTCAATATCATGGAGGTCATATGTTGAATCATCGACACAGGTTTTGCGACAACTCTTATCCTATTCCACATGCTCCACAATCTGGGACAGTCTGAAATGGGATTGGATCCCTCTATCCTAAATATTCAAGGTTGTGACAGGATAGAGCATATGCTTATTGGGAAAATCCACCTGAAGACCCAATTGGGTTGTCTGGTTGTTACCACTATATTCATGGTTGTCTCACTAGAAACCTCCTACAATGCGCTGATGCGTATAACCTAGATCCATCTCCACGGGGCAGTCCCCTCCTCATATCACCAATGCCTTATGTATTCCTTTAATGGATGAGGGGGCGTTCTCAAAGGTTATATGTCTCCCTTTTACATTTGTGAATCCCACTACCGGGGTGTCAACTACTACAAGAGTAATGAAATGAAGATTCTGGATAATTAGATTAGGCATACAATCATTGGGGCTTACCCATGGGTAGACCTAGATGATGCTTACATTTTACCAATTCACTGATTGGAGGCCACAAACCCAGACCTAGGACACTTCATTGAAATCTATAGGATAATAGGAATGCTCATTACACTACATAAGTTGCACACAAATATCACATTGTACTCCTACATGAACCAGTATCGAGTGATCCTAGAGACCCTTACCCCTATGAGTTATCGGGATATTCACCCCATGGAAATGACAATACACCATACATTCTTATTCTTACAGGTTGGGTTGAACAGTCTCAAGCCAACACACAACTACTACATTGATATAATCAAGTGTAGCCCATTGGGATGAAGGCCTGATGGAATCAGATCAACAGTATTCGTTGAAATTATTTTTGTTGGGAAGGGATCCCAAAATGAGAATGCCACCGCTGCTCAGGTCAGCACTAGCATTCCGTGATGATTAGACAACATAGTATGATTTCCCCCTACCAATGATCATCCCACCATAGACAATGAATATTATTTGGAGGACTCTCCTACACAATTTTAGAAAGGAATATCCATTATGGTTGATGGGTTGGTATAGTTGAACCTTAGCACTGAGGCATGCCCGATACCAACACTGATCATCGCAAATATTTCAACATATGATAAATAAAGATACATGGATTTCCTGAAGCAGTGTCATGAGGTAATTTATAGGAGATATGCCAAGATGTCGGGACTAGAACCTTAGGTCACCATCTAGCGCCTGAGAATCCCAATAAAACCTAACAAGTCCAAACTACATCCCATAAAGATGCACCCCGCTCATGGGGCCATTGTTGAGGCCGAAGATGAGAAAATTATTAAAGGTAACTTCATAAAAGGATGTTTGGTACCCAATATGGACATCCAACATCATTCCCATCTGAAAAAAGAATTTATTAACTAGAGTATACATCAACTTCAATAATATCAACTGCCACATTCTAATGGATCACTTTCCCTTTCTTACGACATAGTTATTGATTGATTCTACCACTAGGATCAACACTATATCCTTCATGGATGGGTATTCTGGATATAATCAAATCCAAACGTCCCCTGAGGATGAAGAATCCACCACCTTTATAGAATCAAAATGTAAATTCTATTATTAGGTTATTTCAAACAGTCTAAAAATGAAGGTGCCAACTATAAACGTGGAATGCAGTGCATATTCAAGCCTATCCTAGGTACATTGGTGGAATGTTATGTGGATAATCAGGTGGTCAAATCCCACCAGTTTCAGGACCATATCAGAGATCTTGATAATGTGTTCAGCCTCCACCGTTCCCACAATATGATGATGAACCCCTTGAAGTGTTCAATGGGGGATACATCTAGAAGGAACCTTTTCTATGTTGTTAGGTATACAGTCATCAGGATTGATTTAGAGAATATCTAGGCTATCAACCAGATGCCTCCTTTGAGCTACCTCTTAGAGATCTGAGGTATTCATGGCCACTTAAACTACATATGTTGATTCATTTAGAATCTAGATGACAAGTTTAATCCCTTTTACCAGCTCATGAAAAATGTTACTAACAGTGGGATGAAGAGTGTCAGGCCACCATTGAATAGATCAAGAAGTACCTTCTACAACCTATGGTTTTGATGCAGCCAGTTTTTGGAAAGTCACTGGTCTTATATGTGACAACCCTAGAATGTTATCTCAGTTCCATTCTCAACCAAAAGAACAATTACTAATTAAAGAATAGTTTATAATATCTCATCCATATTCTCCTCGATATAGATACTATATATTAATCTTTTGCGAAGAGTTATTGTGCATTGGTATTCATGGTATTGAAGTTTCAACATTACTTGAAGCACCATGAGATATATCTGGTGTCCCATGTGGATCCACTAATGTACATTATAAACCACCCCATATTAAAAATATATATTACTTGGTAGGTAGAGATCCTTCAGATCTTTTACATCAGGTTTTTTACTAGAAGGCTATCAAGGGGAAGGAACTGGATGATTTCCTTACCACCCATCCAACTCCAGTAGAGAAGTATCCAGATCATGATTTCCCAGATAAGGCAACCCTCTCAAATGATCATGTCATTCCATGTTGGAAGATGTACTTTGACCATTCATCACATATCCCTACATAAAAGAGACTCAGTGACATCAAGCGTACGAGGGTTGGACTAGGAATCATATTAACCACACATGCATAGACTTTTTTCCCTATTCATTGTTGTTGTCAAAAGGCTTCACCAACAATGAGGTAGAGTATTAGGACCTTATCATCGTCCTCAAGCTAGCCCTACAGATTAATGTTACCTAATTACATGTGAATGGGGACTCTCAATTGGTCATCATACATATCAATGTTGACTATATTGGTAGGAATCTGGTGTATGTACCCTTGCTAGAGTGCACTCACTAGCTTATTTCCCAATTCCCTTCGTAGCTAGAAGTTACACATGTTCCTCGGTTGCAGAACAGTAGATCATATTCATTTTCCAACCCTGGCACAACCCTTGTAGAGCCTGACCATGATGAATTGATTATCTTTGTGGCGCATCGATGATTCATTTCTCCCATCACCCTAGATGATAGAGATAACTACCAGGTATGTTATCTCACCAAAGATGCTTTCACATCAGGACCCCCAACACCTCCCTCTATAGTGTAGGAATGAATCCCCAGTTTTCCAACCCCATTTATTGTGTATATCCAACATGTTAATCTCCCATTAGACTAAGATAAATGTGAGAGAGTTCGTTAGCGCGCAGTTCAGTTCACCCTATAGAGTGGTTCTAGTCTTGAAAAGACCTTATTAAAATGTGGGTTTAAATTAGTTATCCTTATCAAATTCAAGGAGATAAGATTACCTGGTTCATGAAGGATATTCATGTCATTTACTGCAAATATCATCAAACATGGACAAAACAACCTCATATGATTTGAAGGATTGGCTAGTTTTGGCCCACCATTAATCCCTGGATGTATAGATATTTACAAGAGGTTCCACACATTCCATATCCAAGTTAATGTTGTGCATTGGCTACATAAGCCTCTCCATAGTACCATGTACTCTATTCTCCTAGAAAAATATAGGGGAATAAGGTCATGGTTCCTTATCCACTAACAAAAACTCTCTAGTGAAGGTTTATTTGGAACATTATAGATTACTTTTCCATGTGGGAAGAGTTATTTATACTCAAGAAAGTCAAGTCCTATTTCATTGTTAATTTCAGGACCTCTAATATCATCCATTGATTCGGGTTCCCTCATACTATCCTCACTAATTATGGCACCAACATGTGAGCAGTTGAACTAATGAAATTGTATTCCAAGTACAACATCCATTCTAATCATACCTCTCATTATCATGCGCATGAAAATGTGAAGATCATGTTTTTCAACAAAACCATCACTAATATCTGGAAGAAGATGGTTGGTCAGAATAAGAAGAGTAGGCCAAAAAAATCTCCCCAATACTCTCTAGGCATACCGTACAACAACTCATAATTCCACCCTGGTGGATCCATTTTCCTTGGTGCACAGAACAAAGGCAGTCCTTCCCACTGATAATCAGTTTCCATCCCTCTTCATATCTATCTATGTTCATCCACTGTCAAATGTAGTAGCAGAAGTCTGTTTGGTAGAATTAGAAGCTATCGATGAGAACAAGGTTCTTCCCTTGCACAATCTGGAGAGGCATCAGAACAAGATATCCATAGAATTCAATAATAAATATCATCTAGGATTATTTCTTCAATGTGGCATTGTACTAGCTTTGATAATTCCAATGATACCAAGTAGGAATCTATCAAATTTTGGAGGCCAAATGGTAGGGACCATATATCATTCCCTAGGATTACCCCAATAGTGTGAACTCTCGGGTAACTATGGATAGTGAGCACATCACTCCTCACACCAATGAAAAATTCACAATGAAGTACATCACGTGAGTATATCCCTTTTTTCACACAATAAATTAAACTATATATAGTCTGAGCTCTATAACTATAAACTAAAAACACTTTCATCCAGCAATATGTTAAACAATAAGTAGTAAACACAATTAATGGTACAATCCCTAGGTCCTTAAATTAAGATCACTTTTTTCCTTACCTCATGATGTTAAACTGTATGGCTACAACCACCCTTCATTCATCTTTTAATTGGGTTTTTCATCACTTTTCACATCCTAAAGGACACCTAGTGGCCTGGTCTCATTCCACCATTCCTCACCTACTGTTCTAGGCCAACGTCCTGAAGGATATTTAATTAAAATTTGATACAAGACCAGTGTTGTGACTATGTTAAGAAGTGGATGCTCAATATTATGTTGACATTATAGGTCACACGATAAAGGTACTATGTTAAAAACATGGTTATTAGTTATACACTATAATTATAGTCATACCCAGGGTGTTATCAATATTGTCCAGGGAGATTCACCATTTTCTTCCCTTTTGTCTCACACACATGACATTAAACTGGGCATCTACAGTACGAGATCTAGGACCATAAACTAATATATATTAAATTATTATTGTATAAAGATAAATTTCAAGTCATTTCATGAACATCATGTGGTTATATATACATACATATGGGATATTTTGGAAATCCCAAACATTTCATATTTGGGTCCAGCCCCATGTCCCTTGACCTTTCTGGCCTCAAATCCCAAGTTCACTCATCAGAATATGTTGTGTGGTTTGGTGTTATATGGTCTTCATTCATGTCATATTTTGTTTTCTACACCACACGCATCCCCTTGTGACTTCATTTTCCCTTCATCCCACATGACGATAAACTTCACAACATTTACATAACTACATTTGGGATGATTCATTCCCTCACATGATATGTAAGAACACGCAGACATGTTTTTCTCAGGTATAGCCTTTGGTTTTTCTATTCCTTCTCCTAACCCATTGTAATTAGTTCCCAAATGGGATTTTTCACGGTGTGGTGTGGACTTATCATATCCTCAATCATGTCGGGTATGCTTTATCACGCCATGCACATTCCCTTTAGAACCACAATAATTTGTATGTGTCCTTACATCATGACATTAAACTGCATAAGATTTCTGGAACTATGTGTGGCTTGATTCCCATTCTTATAGGATATATAGAAAATCCCAGACATATCAACTTTTTTCCAGCCCTAGTTCTTTCAATATTTTCCAGCTCTTTGGTATAAGGTTACCCCTTTGGGGTTTAGTTCTCTTAGAGAGATGCTTATGGAATGAAGTGGACTTATTTGGCCCCCATTCATATAGGGTTTATAAAATCCTCACAACATACCCCTCCCTCTATAAGATTCTCCTTTACTTAACATACATACCATATGAATTTAAACAGCATGGATCTTTAGAACTATTTGTGGCCACATTCCCATCCTTATTTGATTCAAAGGAACGTTCAACCATTTTGTTCATGGATCTAACCCCAGGATCATTAATCAATTTCCCCCATTCCATCACTCATCTCCTAAGGTCTTCTATTGTTGTCTAAACTTCTCAACATCTATTATGCCTCATTAAATGTACATAGATGCACCATTTTTTATGATGTATAGTGTTGGGTTCTTCATGAACATGATTTCATCGATTTCCCTGCATCACGTTCCCATTTATTTGGGTTTCCATGACCTTTAACTTCTGTAAGAACCCTAAAATAGTATGGATTCAAGAACATAAGGATTACTATGATTTAGGGATAATGTCCTAGAGAATTTTAAATGATATTTTGAGTCAGGATCTATATTTTCGAATACTGTAACCATACAACCCTCAATTGTATATTTTAATTTTAGGATACATGGTATTAGAAGTTGTGCTTCAATTATTGTCAACAACTATCCTCTATCATTACGCCAACACTATTATTCCATAAATATTGCTCTTTGATTCACATACCTTTCCATTTCATAATTTTCATGTAGAACAATGACTCCCTTTGTTTAATCCCTCTGTGCACCTTTGCACGCTGAGAGGACGAACTCATGTTGTTGGGTCACCACTGATTCCACACCTTCATACCCTAACATGTGCTTCCATTCATTATAAGTATCTTCTCCACCCTTGTTTCCCACATTAAGCATGAATCACATGGTCTATGGTATTTGGGTATGGTTTGTTCCTACATGGAATATTAACACATCCCTTTTAGTCTAAACTCTGTGACCTTAAACAAGGATCTCTAGTCCCCTAGTCTATACATCATAACATTAAAATGTGTGTTTTCTATTTTAAATTTGTTCTGTGGTAAAGACTACTTTTTCACCATTCATGTTGGATGGTTTTGTGAAAACACATCACATATTTTTCACTTTGGGAATCTTCCACTTTGGTTCCTCACTCTGTGACCATAATATAAGATATTTTATATCCTTGTCCTATGACATTAAACTATGCCTTCTATATCCAGGTATTGTGATTATAATTTCCCAGCCATATAATTTATTCATTTGAGAATATCTTTCCCCTTTGGTATTTTCATTCTGATATACCATATTTAATAACAATGTGTGGTTTTATTATCATTCTTATGGGATAAGTAGTGATTCATAGACTCTTCATCTATCATCCAACTATATCCCCTTTCATGTTTCTTACCTCTTGGACCTATCCCCCTTCAGGAATGTGTGATGTAGTGTGGACATTAGTTCCCATCCATTTAGGGATATGTACCACACTACACATTCCCCATTAAGGGTCCCTATCATCCTCACTGTATGATTCTAAAATACATTTCTATTTCCCCCATTTGCATTGAACAACACATCATGGAATCCTTGGCCCTTACTAGAGAGGTCCTTTTTGGAGTAGGTTTGATCTTTGTTCAGACAGATATGTTCAACCAATGAACATATATCATGGTGGCATTATTCCAATAGTGTTGGAATTTATTAAAAAAATCCATCATCTGATCACCATTCTTTGTGTGCCATATATTTCAAATCCTTATTCTTTGTCATGTTTGAAGGAACCCCCCCCCCCCCCCGGTATGGATGCTCATACTGGAAGATCGACTACCATTTTGGACCACCTTTTTAGAATATTTCTGACAAAAAATTCAAGGTAGGCCTCATGTTTTCAATTTTATGGTCAACGATTGGACCTCCTTTGTTTTTTCCCATCTCAGGTAGACAATGTAGATGTTACGTTTCGAATAAGTTCGAAATCTATCTTATCTTTTCCCACCATTATCATTCTGTTTGGATTTATTTGGGTATCATTGTCCACATTCTCAATCCCCTCTATTCAGAATGAATCTAATTCCATTGGTGTTACCCCATTCGTGCATTATAGCATGTTGGGAAAGGATAGTCAGTTATTCTAGGAACCCTATCCTCCAGTAGTGGTCTGTCTATCAACCTGGTTATTTTTGGCGGTCATTCAAAAATGGAATACCCCCAAATATTTTATGGTTATCTAGAACTCTCATATAAAAAATTGATGATTATGAATTCATCCATAGTTTATCTCACTGGGTATGACCCATGTGAGCATAAGAGTTAATCACTAATTACTCCATAATTATGATCGACATGGGATAATAAAAACAAGAAATCAATCAATAATTACTTGCATTCAGTTATGGATGAGTAAATAATGGATAAAACATGTTTCATGAGTTTGGACAAAATATGGCCCTTATGGATCAGCCTCTTCGATGGACTGCATCAATAATGCCACTTTGTGGAATGTGGAATCCAAAATTACCTCCAAATACCTGAGATCCTTTTCATAATCATCAGCTGTGGAGCAGATCTCATTGATCTGACTTGCATTCAGTCCCACACAACATGGAATTCAATCATTTGATTACTATACTGCACTACTTCTTCTGGGGAATTTGAAATTTGGGCATTCAACTAGTCAATGAGATCAGATGGTCTTATAATAAATTCCATTCTTTATGTTTCCTGCTCTACATGGGGTCTGACCTCCTGCTCAGCCTCAGAATTCTTCTAGACATTCTCTAATTCGTTCTGACACTGGGAATCAACAAAGTTTTGGTTAACCTCTTATATCTTCTCAACCATATAATCAGGTATTATTATATGATGACAGTGAGAATCAACCGCTCCGATGTAGAGAAATCATATCCATGTGTGATGTGACACAATTAGAATCAACCATTATGCTAGTGAATGATTGAGGAAGTGTTTGAGGAACTTACATGCCTTGTGTCTCATCATATGAGTCTACATGTATGAATCAAGATCAGATTCATCAATCTCCTCTAGATTTGTAGGCAATTACTTCATAAAAATACCAAGGAGTTCAATTATAGGGTCCTCTTTTGGAACTCTTTATTACATAGAGACCTCACCCTCACCTACTTGGAGCTCATCCCTAGATGTAGAATAACCTATGATTGAATATTCTTTTTGGTTGGGTACTATAGATTGACAATTTTTAATGATTGGATCTGTGCGAACTGGGGTAATAACTAGTAGAGCTCCATCATACGTTCCGGGCTAGACAGATTGCTGACACTCCAGCCTTGCAATCAATACATTGGGAGCCGATATCATGGTAACCCATGTTCCCCAATTAATTATTTTATCCTAAAAAGGTATAAACATAAAATATTCATGCATAGAGTTATCTGGTGCATGATTTAAATTAGGATATCCCACCACACTAGAATCCTCAAATCTTGTTAATTCAATTATTGATGTTGGATCCTTCTGAATAGAGGAGATATGTTGAAACTCTAAGGTCTCCATTACCGCCCAGGATATCTAGTTTCTGACCTCTTCATTCATGGATGTTCCTTTGACCAATTCAATCATGGTCGGTCCTCTACCATACTTGATCATAGATGAAGATTCATGGGGATGTTCTTTTACATCCATGGATACATTTTCATCCCCTGTAGGGGGATCATTATGGATATCATCATTTATGTGCTCCAGAATAGGGAAAATTTTGGTTAGTGGATTCAAATTATGATAATAGAAATACTTGTAGAGATAAGATTTGAGACTCACATCGTGATGTCTGTCCAGTTCCATGTGATTCTATGATTTCGTTTCACTCATGTGGGTTTCCCTAGTGGATAGTTGTTTCATGAAGTCTCTCACGTACAAGACCATCACCCCTAATATCCTCATATACCTCTTCCTCTACTCCCTCTCCCTATTCTTACTCTTCTTCCTATTCCCCCTCTTCTTTTCCTTCTTCATCTTCCTCATCATCATCATCCTTTGATGTCATATTTTCTGGGTTATGCTTCTCTCCAAGCATCACATTCAATAGGATATGTGGTTCTTCATACCACCCCCATTAGCATGCATAAATATACATGGTTTTCAGGTATGCGTCTCAGTGATGAATGTACACCCTATCTTCCATGTGAATGTCATGTACTTCTAGTAGGTGAAGCCCAGTGTGTGGAAGTCTTCGTCATAGCTCTTAAGTGGACATAGATTGTCACAACATATGCCAGGTAGACCATAGAGATGGGAAATGGAATCGATGGACGAATTTTTAAGATATTTAATTTTCTTCCAAGTGAGTTCCCTAACTATCCCATGAGGTCCCCATAGGACCACCTCTCTTTGGAAGGTGGAGGCGTATTTTCACCTTACGATGGTCCTACCAAAAAATTTCTTGCCCATGTCATTTCAACTGCCATGCTTATTCCTGTATTCACCTCCCCAGTAGTACCTAGTCTTCTTCTTCGTTATCTGGACTCCACTCTATCCACCTTGATTTTCCAAACATGTTTCCATAGAATCACTTCCAGATACACTGCAATCCAATAGTCGGGATACTCCATTGATAGGAAGTCATTCACATCAGTAGGGGTAATGTTGATCACATCGCCACAACATACATTCATGATCATGATCCATTGTTGGTGAAGGATTCATTTATTTCACTCTTTTTGAACCTATGTATGCACTTTATTTGGAATCGACTACATGAACCCTAATTTCATGGAAAACATCATTATCATGTAAGGTTATAAATAGATTTTACCATCGATCCAGGATACCAGCACACTGCCAGTGATGCTCTTCATGTATTCCATCTACTCTAATGTGGCTCACCATTCATATACCTTCTTTCCACATTGATTCCGAAAGAGGTGAATGTTTATGTTTTCATGGTTTCCAAAATTGAGTTTCATCTAATCCTATTTAATAGTCAACAAGATAATTCTAGAAATATTCACTAGTGATAGTCATAGACCCTCATTGGGATGGAGGATGGAATTCAGGAAGTCATACACACTACAATGAAATGTAATCCAACCATGATGAATCTGTAATGGTCCTCATATTCTTCTAGGAGTACATTCCGTAGATATGTTTCCTAGAATGTTGAATCTACTTGAAAATATAGTAACCCTGACATTGAACTTTTTCATGGCCTCCATGATTTCGTACTTCACTAGCATCTCTGGATGAACCCCCATCATCATGTACCTCAATTGAAGCATCCACTCACTCAGAAATGTATCTAGGAACCCAACATATCATAAATTTGGGTCTTAGCTTTCATTTGTGTTGATATCCCATGATCTGTACTCACCTACATCTAGGACCATCCAAGACCATCCAGTGCTATCCTTCCATCCCCCTATGTGTTATGTTAGATCACTTCTTACCTCAGCCTAGCATTTTCACTACCTTGTCCTATATCAAAAACAAATAAATCCATATCTAATAGGATATATCCTTCAGTATGTGCATTATTTTCAGATTCTCCATATCCAACTCCAACAGATGCCATGTCAGAATGGGGATTCACATCTTGTCACCCCAAAAGTTCTATGTTGGAATTAAATCGTTGTGCATGTACCCCTATAGGGGAATTACCCCAATTTAATTGATTTATCAAATATTTAGGTTGACCTCCCCATAGTGGAGATGATTGTTCTTTGTTTCGGGGTACTACTGAATGAACAATTTTGATAAAAGGTCTTACAAACCATAGAAATGGAACTTTGATGTCTGTGTAGATTCAAACAGCCAGATAGACCACAACCTTTCCTAAACCTCCTCGCATGTCTATCATACCCACTATACCCATCCCAATTCACTTGTAATGATTCCCCAAGACCTGATGTCTCATTCCTACCAACCATTGGTCTCATCGGTAATGCTACATCAGAATGTGCTAGCATAGTGAGCTGGAGATTCCTCAGGATCCTGATCGCTTCCCAAAATAGTTCTAGTCTTTAGATTCAGGATATAAATTTCCATGTTAAATGTTTCCCTAAGAGGAGACTATTGATTTTGATGTTTTACTATTTAAGGTTATCCTCGCATGTTTCCCATTACCATAGTGTATCGGTCTCGAAGCCTCGTATCAACGCCTCTTTTAGAATACCAAAGTTTCATATCGGTAGACTATCACTCAGAACATAATACTTTTGTGCATGCATAAGAATAATGAAAAGAATCTGATTATTGGATATGGCCCTTCATGAATGAATAATATGAGGGATTGTGATCATCTAGGTCCCCCTTGAAGCATCAGCGGCTTCTATCTCAGCATCAATCTGTTGGGAATCCATTTTTGTCGGGCCACAGAATTGACAAAGTGGATAACACAAAAGAAAAGGGATTTGATTCATATGATAGACGGATTCATGAAAGATAGGTGATATCTATGAAAAAATAATCCAACATTAGTGTCCAAAATATATAAAAGGATAAAGAATGAATCTCTGGCTCCACGCAAGGTACAGACCAAATTCAATATATTTTTCGAGGAAAGAAGGTTCTTTCATTCATGTGAGAAATATCACTTATCACGCAAGAAATTAAAAGTATTGAGACTCCCCAGGAAATATATATGGGTGTCGAATGGCCCTTCATGCTCACAAAAGTTTTATGCACGTCGAATGGTAATTTTTTCATGCACCCACTGTCAGGGACACTACTTTTCAGTATTTCCCTGATAATCTAACCTTCATGTCCCCTTTCAATTGTGATTCCAGGGGGGGAATTTGTTGTCACTAAATTTCTGTTATGGACATGAATCAAAATTCTTGAGAAAAACATAAGAATTTTTTGAATTAGAGATCTATCCCAAGACACCCAAGGGAGGTGCGTGCAAGATCTGAGGTCGGCGTAGAAGATTGGAAACAACAACAAAAATCTTTTAGGCCTAATGTAAAGTCAAATGGATTCTTCTGCGACATCATCTAGAAATCAGCCAAGTCATTTTCCTTAATGAAAATCAGATGGCATGCAAGAATTGGAACCGTGTACAAGAACTTCTATACCCAATGTGATGTCAAATTACACTTGCGTATAGGCCATGATGCATGCCGCCGCTAAAGATATCATCCATAAATAGAAATGTACCCCCTTATCTCAGGGTACCGTTATAGAAGGAAAACATTCTCTCCCATGCATGAAGGACGATGCCCTTCCATGAATGAATGAAATACATAGCCTCAAAGTATTGGATCTAGCGTGACATCTCTCCCATGGGTCCTTCTTTAGGTGGTCCCACTATGGCTTGACCCTTTTCTCTTTCCATTTACTCCAATGAAATTTTTCACAAAATATTCTTCTTGTGTGCATGTTTTCCATTGTGTCATGCTAATCTTACATGGAGTGTTCCAACATGTGTTAATCCCCTCATCCTAAGAAAAATCATCCAATATTATGTGCAACCCCTCATCATGTGTGTAACCCTTCAATATTTTTTTCCACCTCCTTATGTTCTCCATGTTTCGTCCTTACCCTAAGGCACCATGTACATGACCCTCTTATGGGAAGCACCCTTTTCATTCACATACTTCACATGTGTGGCTCTCCAGGATTATACCTTGTAATTTAATTGTTCCCCAAGGATTCATTCATGTGGAATAGCCATGTTTTGTTCTTCTTCTCATTATCACGTTAATAATTAGCCACACTAATTTGGAAAACTTAATGGATTAGTCCACAACCCCATTGACCCATGATACTTTTGGGGCCTTATCATTTCCAAGGGTAAAATAATTCTATTTATTTATTTCCTGGGGGTGAGTAGTGAATCCTCGTCATCTGAGCAGCACAACACTAAATTTCAAGGAATCCACATACTCAACAAAAAATATTAAACATTGATCAACGCATGAGTGACAAGCCCATGAGGACTGTGAAGAGGGTGTCCATCATCACCCTCTCACTTCTCCAATCCTATAGCACTATGTTGCAATGTGTTCCTCGGGAATCCATTGCTTAATCTTCGACACTATTTGATAGGGTGCACCATTTATGGTGGCCATATCCACCTGGTACATCTCGAACGCTACTAAGGCTTCCCACCTATAATAATCCCCAATCATGCCTTTTTTGGGTCGTTGACCATGAATAAGCCAAACACCATTCCTTATGGACGCACCTCTTGTGAAATGATCATCTGGTACCTTTTTTCCATTTTTTCTCACACTGATCTTGCCTCACAAGGGAGAAGAGTAAGAATTGACCATGAAATTTTCTATTGTCTACTAACCATGCATATTCCCCAATCCCCTCTATATCGAACTACATGGACTCTTTTTCATTCCCCTTTTCTATAATGGTATGTGGGGAGCCACTTTGTGGTTCAAGACCATCACCCATTGGTCCTGACCACTTCACATCGATCCACCCTCATATCGTATGATGTTAAACTATATTCCACTTTAATCATGCATGACATCAATGTAGATTCTATCAAACTATGTGGGTTTCAATCTCTGTCTCCTAGATAAGGTACGTTGGAAGCATCCCAAAGGCTCTACCCCAAACATCAGTAAACATAATTGTCCCCTTTGTTGGGACCCACATCCTAGGTCCTCCCCTTGGATGTGTCAGAACAGTTCCCAAGAAGCTGGACATGCTTGTGCCCCACACTCAATCTATTCTGCTCCATCCAAGAGTGCCCCACTTGTGATGGGCAGCTAACCATGCATACTCACAAGCATTTCATCCAGTTGTTTTCCTTTTTTCATACCCTGGTTCTATTCCCCACTCATGATATACATGGAAATTGATTCCCTACCATGAGGATACATAGGAATCCACCATGGCTTTCAAGCGCATCACTCATGTCCCATAATAATTTATTCCTCGAGCCAACGTGTCATTGGATGATCATGCCATAACCCATAGTTCCATTTACATCGGGTCCCCGTCCATGTTTCCATTCTCACTAGTCACCAAATTTTGTGATGGATCATCTTATTCTAGAATTAAATGGACTTTGATTCCCAGCCATTGGGATACATAGGAAACCTCCATGAGGTTCATGACTTGAACCTCCAACCTCTCGTTAGTTCCACTCCATTCATCCTCATACTTCGGCACTCCCTCCATATCTATTGTGATTTTACCCAGGCCTCCTAAACATGGTGAAATCATTCCAACCATATGGGCCTCTAACCATTCATATTCACCAACATTCTCTTGTGTTGTTTTATTTTTCATACATCCCAATTTCAGGGCCTTCCCATTAAAACAATGTGGGTATTAATCCCTAAATTGTATATAGGGTATGTAGTATGACACCAAGAAGATCAATCCCATCCAATGGTAATCCAAGGTGATCTACACTCTGGGGTCTATCATCATGATCTGCCCTGAGTGGTTTCAAGATCAATATTCATGGTGTGACATCTTCCCTTTTTTTGGAAACACCCCCTTGGGCTCTCTTATTTTTGGGGCGTTCTGAACCATCCATCTAGTAAAATATCTAAGTGCTAATTCCTCAGGATGTACACATCTAATCCACTCTCATATATTCTATAATTAGTCCAATCTTTCTCCGCAAGATGTTAAAACCATGTAATACCCCATGTTAAACATCGGATGCCGAGTAAACCCTCAAGGACATGCCTTCGAAAACTAATTCCCTGCATTTTACATGGGATTCCTATAGATTCCGCTCCCTTAAGAAGCCCTTTGATGATGGAAAATACAGGTTTGATGGTGTTTCAGTGTCCACACATTCTAGTGATGCCCCAAAATGAATACTCATCTAACTGAAGGTTGCTTCCCATACATGAGCCCCTTGGGAATCTCATGAATGAAACAGTGTAATTAACCAACTTCCACAATGATATGAAACAGAGTATTGTTTAATGAGAAACATATTAATATTTAAGGGAGACCCAGACTAGGGAATTAAATTCAATGATAAATCCCTTGAAGAAGAGGTCAATATCCAATCATCCCATTTCGATCTAGGAGAAAAAATCCCTAAACAAGTGATAGATGTTTCCCACCATTAGAAGGAGGAAATGTGGGGACAAATTAGTGCATCTTGTTAGAAAGAGAAACACCCCAGTAAAGCCATCGGAAATTGTAGGATAGGGCCACCGTTTGGGAAAATAATGAGAAGTCGATGTAGGGAACTTCTTATCTGATATAGACCACATAGTTTACTAGAGATGGTTGTACGTTTTTAGTAAAACCATGATACTTAATCAGAAAACCCAAACATGAGTCTTTAGAGGCTGATTCTCCAAAAAATCAATAAGACATAAGATTAACCCATGATCCATTTTTAAAATTATTAAAATAACACATTGATGTGTTCTAACTCTCATAATTACATTCTGAATCTAGAATCACAAAATGAACCGTCCAATATAGACCAGACAATCAAATTCCGCTGGAATTCAACATTGTCTTTGAACACAGGACATTACAACCTCCCTATCATAGAACTTCTCATCCTCAAGAATCCTTTGGGAATAACTAAAAACATTACCCATCCAACATGGTCCACCATTTCTCGTTAAAATGGTCGCATTTTATTTCAAAACACACATCCCACCTCTAAACATCACCGAAAACATTTAGAACATGTTCCCTCAAGTTAGTAGGCAACACTTATTTTCGAAAAAATACACTTAAATAGAGATTAAAATATTTCATTTAGAAAAATAAATAGTTACATAATTTTTTTGTTAATCATATCGCTGATGGTTTTCCCCACCATAGGCTTTAACATTGAAAGGGTCCAATTCTGAACCATAGCATATCCATCATTGAAATTCCCTTGAAAATCACACCTTAATGTTATCTATAAACACTCCAGGTGTGATTTTTTTTTGACCAAGAGAACTCAATTAAATTTTGGGCTATATAATGGATCTCTCCAAAAAGAAATGGTTGAGCCCCGATTGACCAAATAGAAATTGTATGCATGAGATTTTCTCGAAAGGCACATTTAAATTATTCATCACATACCCATTCACCTGATTTCATGATTAAAGTGGTTCATCACAAACCTTATTCACTGAACAAGAAACAAATTATTTGACCTACTTATGGATGACCATTCTCACAAAGCTAGATAAAGATGGTATACATAATACAAATAGAACTGTAACACATTCTTCCATGGAATCATAAATTTTCAACTATCACAGTCAACGATGTCCATAACAAACTTTAAATGCCATTCGTTGGTAAAAAAATTACCTTACCATTTAATTTTCCATGCCTCATTATGAACAAGGGGTATCCCTAATCCATCCCACTAGAATCATAACCCTTTATCATCTCCTTCAAGCCCGATATTAAGTATGAGGTAAACTCGGATTTGTTAAACTAGATCCTAAGGAACTAACCCAATTTAGTCTGTAATCCTCATTAATAGGAGATATGTTAGTAAAACGAAAAGATTTACACATCAATACATTGATTGATCTCAAAGTGGCATCCACTTGGATGTTAAGTCAGAAAAGATATCTAGTGTCCAAGAGTGCTTTAAATTCAATCCTACAAGGGAACCCCATTATCCCTATTAACTAACCATGCCTTGATGAAAACCAAACATTATACTTATAAATATGAAAGAGATTACAAAAAAATAACAATATATTTTAAATAATTAACCTGGTGTAAGACCGAATTTCTCTTAGTGCATTAATGATGACCTCAAGATAGTGTAAATTATCAACTCTTTCACAATAGTGCAATAAGATAATTTGAAATGTTTCCAACCAACCATGAAAACCAAAATGATAATTATTGAACAACTACCAGTTGACTTCCATTTAATGTTTCTCAACTTCACATTTCATGACATCATCAACCGAACATTGATCCCTTTACCACTAGAGGAATCTCGTTATCGCTCAAGATTAACCAATTAATCACATCCAAAACAAATGGTTTTTCTCAAATACTTCATAAAAAACCAACATAATTAACATCCTACTACCAATAAATTATTGATGCATCCAAAATAACAAACGTGACGCTCCCCACATTAGTATTTCTCTAGACATTTAAATAAGGAATATGCTCCCAATTACAAGCATGATACATCAAATACACCTTAAATATATTTGTGTTTCCTCTCTGAGTAGTGATCAAAAGGTCAAAACATTTATGAATTTTTCATGTAATACAGAACCAACTAAAATGGAATGTTAGAAAACCCTTTCTACTTGGAATTTCATCTTGAGAATTAGTATGAATTTGATTAATTTAATGCAGGGTAACTCTAATCTGAAGGTGACTTGAGAATACACTAAACTGCTAAAATCTCAGTGATACAACTGAACTCAACTGTTTCATTACATTATTTAGAAGCATAATAGTACCATGTATATCAATTAATACAACCATGAAATCATGAAATCAAGAAGACATATCTTTGATACTATCTATAAGTTGTTCTCCCTCTGCCTTCATGTTTCAGATGGACTATATAGAGACATAGCTCAATGTTTTATTGTCTCATATGATAATAAAAAAAATACTAATAGCATCCTGATTCACCCAGGAAAAGGAAATTTGGTCACAATACCTATGATGCCACCAACCATACCCTTGGAATTTCCAACATACTGTAACTAAGAATTAATCAATTACCACACCCCTAAAAAGGTTTAAAGATACAATGACTGCTCATCTGAATAAGCTTTTCAATTGGATTATAAGAGTCCTATTAGGGAAAAAACACACAAATGGAACCAAACATCAAAAATTTGGTATCATATACCATAGAATTTATGATCTATGAGTTTTACCTAACACGTGATAGCCCATTACAAAACCACAAGCGTCGACCTTATCACTGGTTAACACCAAAAATAAAGTCAGTAGGCTTAAGAACCTACCATTTCAACCATTTCTAAAAATATGAATGGAATACATGAAATACTCACATTTCAATTCCATAGAAGGATGAGTAGAAAATGTTTACAACACAATGACAAGGTGGTGAAAATGGGGGCACCACCTAGGGTTCCAAATTATTTCATTTAATTGACTCACAAAAAAACATTAATCATTTATTATATTTTAAACAAAATTCAATGAGATAACATGAATTTATTATCAAATGTACTTATTTAATCAATAAAAATTTATTTAAATCTTATCATAATTTGGTAATTTATGAATTAAAACCACTTTTAAGCTATAAAGATAAGAATACCTATGACGGTCCCATTTAACCAATAAGGGTTCATCAGAATGAAATAAAATTGTATTAGTTAAATTATAAATATTTTAAATCACACATTGTAGGATATCTTATATTAATCATGACCAAAATGACATTATTGGGTCTAGATGTGAATTTATAAAAAATAGCACATGGGTTAGTATACCCAAGTAATAAATTTACATTCCTTAATAATGTAGATAATAAATCATAGAATTATACAATTTTCACATTTTATCTAATTGAAATATATAATGGTTATATATAATGGATCAGTTCTATGGGTGGCCACATATCAATCCCTAAAGTGCCCAAACAATTTACAATTTTGAATTTCTCGCCAATTCAATGATATCATTTTTCTATGAAATAGAATGAAAATCTAGAATTCGTTATATTTACATTTTTACATTGGTCTCTTGATATGTATACACTCTTCCAAAATGTTGGTTAGAGTACATGGGTTACATTTAAAAATTATAAGGCACATATACACCTTTAAACATTGCACTTCCTCTCATTTAATCAACCCCATTATGATTTAAAAATTCAAACACATGAAACCTTTTAATTTTAAGAAATTTCATTAAATATGTGTAAAGAACATGGATGGTTCAAGTACATGGGCTACCTTTTCCTAATCATGTGGAACCCTTACACCTTATAACTAAAAATTGGCTCCTGTTTTCTCGTAACCCATATATTTAACCCATGTAACTATATAAATATAAATATATATATGTAAATTAAAACAAATCATGTTATTATAAACAGTAACTAAAATGAAACATCCCAAGATGCATAGAAGCATGATACATATAAAAACATTATATATAAAGATGAAACATGGTATATAATTACCTAATAAATGAATTTGTTTACCATTATATATAAACACAAAATTATGTTATATAAAAATGAATGATATGGAAAATTACCTAAACATGTAAAAATTAATCACGGAATAATACCCAAGGAATCTAATCTAATCAGTAAGTATTCTATAAATGAAACTACAAGGCATTATATATGCATGACAAGTGAATTTCTATGTTCATATAAGGATACATGTATTGATTAATCACATCCATTCCAATAATAGGGTAGTTATTATAAACATCATTGTTCAATAAGTAGTGGAAATTACACCATTAACTCAAGGTGAAATAATAATAAATTGTAATAGAAAAAAGTATAAACCATAATCCCATCCCTGAAAACTTATCATTTTCCCCATGAGTAGGTTGATCCGTCACATACATATCTATTTAAAAACTATATAGAAAATCCTAGTCACTTTTATAACATCCCAAAATAGTAGGACATTGTAAAAAAGAAACACACCCCTTATACCACTTCGTAACGCCCCGACACGAATGAAAACTAGAATAGTTGTCATACCAGTGGGTCACATGACCTCAAGCTCACTTCCTATTACTCCAAAGGCTACCAATTAGCATTGAGGATATAAGAACATGATAATTGAGTGAATATACCCTCATATAAGAGTATAAAAATATTCTAATAAATAAAAATTAATATATAAATTTGTAATAAAAATCTAATCGCATTCAAAGAATAATATAATCTATATAAAAAGGATGTCCAATGAAAATTTACAACATGTATATGCATGAAATTATGATGATACATAATCTAAAATAGTATACATACAAGGTAAAATAAGATACAATATAGAAAAAAATTAAAGAATAAATGAAAATCCCCAAAGGAAGTCTCCACGATCATCTAGAGATCTAGCTAAGTCATAGGCTCTTAACTTCTAGATACAAGATCAAAAACTCATGAAATAGACCATTTTCCAATGAAAATCAAGAATAGAAGCATGAAATGAAGGTTTTTTTCTATTGATCATCAAATAATTCTTTGCCTTCCATAGATATTAAATTCCAGAAACAGTGGGATCGATAAGCAGGGAATGAACCTTCTTGTTGCCAACATACTTACAAACATTATGAAACCTAGTTTCAATGGAATAGAAATCCAAAGAATACCAAAAAAAATACATGCACATTGGACCAAATAATCGTGGAAAAGCAGCTTTTGACAAATATATGTGACATCGAATCTTCTCTAAATAATGAAAGATAGAACGAGAAAAGACTCCTCCCAGTTTGTTGTATAATGTGTTGTAGGGGGAGTATTTGCCTCTAGATCTTCCACAGCAATAAACAATTAATAGGGAGAATAAAAGACTTTCACATTCCAAAAACATCCAATGGAGGTGGGACCGAGGGGACACAAAGGAGTCTATTGCATTCAATTGTATGGAACTCACCATTCTGGTTGTTTACCCACAGAAGAGTTCCCATATCATAGAACATGTATCTAGAAACGTACATTCGCATATGGGTAGGAAGAATCTGATGTAAGGCTTCGTCAATAGTAATATTAGCAATGGATTTATCACATAGAGATCCTAGAACATTCATATTAGTGCTGATCAGATAAGAAAACCAGTTGGTTTTCCAGCAGTTCAGTGGGGACTTCTTGCAGACAAACCACCTTGAGCATACGATAAGATCAGAGTAGGCCTGCTTCAATGAAATACACATAGAAGAGGCTATGTATCTACCCCAACCATTATACATATTCTCAATGAATGTTATATTCAAAAAATTAATGGACATATCATAATTAGAAATTAGATTCCAAGTGAATTATTTGACCAAATAGTCATTAAATATTCTACTATCTTTAACACCCATTCCACCTATATCAATATTTCTAACATACTATTTCTAGGAAACTGTGATCAAATTCTTATCATCAATAGATCCAATCCAGATAAAATTCTGAATTTTTCTTCCCAGCTCATTCAAAAGAGTTCTAGGTTATCTATATAGGGAAAAGGAATAGACAATCATTGATGTGATAGTGAAATTGACCAAACAAATGTTGTGTGCTTGAGATACAGTTCTCCCCTTCGAATTTTCTAGCTGGTTAGTAATTTTTAGATAAATATTCTTTAGATGAAACCTATTCACCCTACCCCAAAACATAGGCACTCAAAGGTACGTAAAATTTAAATAACCCATCTTAATACCGACATCGCATGTAACTTTAATCTGTGTGGAACAAAAAAAACCTTCCCCAAACATGACTGAGGATTTACTCCGATTAATGAACTGACCTGCAACCTCTTCATAGTGTGAGAAAATACTCTTAATGACAGAAATTTTACCTCTTTTATCCTTTCCAAATAGCAAGATGACATCCGCATATAGCAAATGGGATGGAGAAAAATTAGTCCATCCAACACTCATCCTCTCATATAAACTAAATTTAATAAGTTTGGTAAGGCACTGACTGAGATAATCTTCAGCTATAGAAAATAAAAGACCCGAGAGGGGATCCCCCTACTGAACACCTCTTGAGAATTGAAAGAACCCCCTGGGAGAGCCATTTATAATAATAGAGAGTCTGAAACTCCTCATAATGAACTCAATCAGGTCGATAAAGCCTTGTGAGAAACCATGCATTCTTAGAATGGTAAATATTAATCTTCATATGATGGTGTCCAAGGCTTTATAAATATCAATCTCCATAGCCATGTTACCATGCTTCACTTTCTTCTTCATGACATTGACACAGTCAGAAGTAGTAAATAGACAGTTTTATATTCTTTGTTCAGGGAAAAAACCAAAATCATTTCATGAAATCATCCCTTTATAAATTTCACCCAATCTGTGTGTATATATTTGGCTGATGAAATTTTGTATGGTATTCCCAAAAGAAACTCGCCTGAAGTCCTTAATGTCCAGGGAATTTCCTTCCTTAGAATAAGAGAAATAATGTCGGAGTTCATCACAAAAGGTATATACATAGATCTAAAGAATTCATTAATATCACTCATAACATCAACATGTACAATATCTAAGTAAAACATGAAAAACGTATTTTTGAAACCATCGGGTCCAGTTACACTGTCAATATTGAGAGAAAAGAGAGCATCATGAATTTCTTTGTATGCAGGTATCTCAACAAGTCCCTTTTTCTAGGTGTTATTAATAGATGGTTCAAAATAATTTAAAATTTCCCTAGTGCTATCCACCCCACTATCCGAATAAATCCTATCGAAATAATCTGTCACAACATGTGCACTCTTGTTCTCAGAGCCAAAAAAAATCCCTTCATTATGAATTGCACTGATATGCCTATTGGAATTCCTCTTCTGATGCATTCAATGAAAGAAATGTGAATTTCTGTCACCTTATTTCAGCCATCTAGTTCTAAACTGCGCCTGGGATAAATTTCCCTTAACGGTAAAGAGCTTTTTCAGCATTGAAGCAGCATCTAACTCATCCTTAGAGGGAATTTCTGGGGACTTGTTATCATTTTGACAAGATTCATGTTAGTTTTTATCCTCTTTAATGTCATTGTCAATAGAAGATAAGTTTACTTTACTCCATTCCTTCATCTTCAACTAAACAACCTTAAAATTACTACATAGAATATACAAAGGGATACCACAAAAATCATCTTTCCATGAATCTAAAACAATTTCCCTACTACCCGATATGACTGGACATGCATTGTTGAACCTAAAAGGTAGCGGGGTAGACCACAACTATTAATAAAAACAACAATAGTAATAATAGGGTTATGATCCTCACATTTTTTTACCTCTAAAACATTTATTCCAATATTCCCATTCATAACAAAGGGGATTTCATATTAGAAAATTCATATAGGCTGTGATTATTTAATTATAACAAGATGAATGGTTAAAAAAACCAATTAGATCCCATTTTAATTAGACCATTAAATTCATTAATGTAAGGAAATCCATCATGAACATGTCATTCCATTAAATTAATTAAATTTAAATAAAAAACATGGCAATTCAATTCATAATTTCTACCAATCACATAGGAGGTTCCATGGTACAGATAAAAATTTATATAAAAGGAGAGATAATAAATATATAATCAAACATGGAGGAAATGTAAAAAACATGTCATATTTATAAACTTAACAAAATTATAGGACAACTATCAATTCCATAATTCCAAGAAATATAAAATTAACTAATTATAACATTGTAATTTCAATGTCAGCACAACTCATCTAAAGAGTTTTATTATAAAACATTTCAATTATGATAAAAAATTAATAAAATCATATTCAAACATCAAATTAAAGAATAAAATTTAAATTCACCAAATAAAATTAATTTTATAAGGATTCTATACTTGAAAATTAAATTATATTTTTCAACATAGAAACTATGAGGATTCATTACTAATTGGGATATTTAATTACAAGGGAAATACCATTATTAATCTAATCAGAAAAAAATATATATATTTTCTAGAATTTCATAAATTAATTATAAAGAGTAAAATAATGGGGGAACACCCACATGGTGTCCACGAAAGAGGATTACATCTACTATATTCTACTTCAAGGATCATAGAGAGTGTATTTAGTTGTGTTGATAAATTTTATAATAATGAACTCAAAAAGGAGATTCTAGTTAATGGATAGTGTGTGGAATAATGGATTTATTAAAAATTAATTGGAAATATAAGGAAAAAGTTTTATACCTCCAACTCTTTGCTTAGGATATTCCTCTAATCTAATATTAAGGTCTTATTATATCTGGTTTAGAAGAAATTTAGGAATATGAAATTTACCATTACAATAGTGAAAATTATCATGCACAATGATAAATCAATAAAGTGTTGATTAATCAATGGAGTATTAAATACAAATCAATATAATACTAATATATATCATTGGATAATAATGTAATTTAGTTCAGATGGTTTAAAGAGGACATATTAGTAATCCTAGGATTGTCTTGGTGATGGGAGAATCCACCCAGTAGGACATCCTCACATGCATTATGGAGGAGAAGAATGATAGAAAAAATGAAACATAAAACTCATAAATGTAATTTTCATTATTTCACCCTTAGTACTGGGTCAAATTTTAGTGAAAAATCATGAAAAAATAGTGAGGAAACCACTACCATGGAACCCCACCTCGCATGTTTGTGTGGTAAGGTTTTACCAACCGTTCACTAACCACAAAATGAATAGTGCTTACTTTTTTCCTTAATGGAAATAACCATTATTGACTGGTGAATGGTTTGGGAAATATTTTTACGACCCCTGTAGGGAACTTATGCACCTCTAATATATGACACACAATTTACAGTTGAGGACTGCACAATTTTTGATAAACCATGCAACTGATTAAGACAACCCAAACATGAGATTTTGGATCCCGGTGCTCCCAAAACACAACGAGACACCCAACATACCCCTATATCCTTTATAAAAATATATAAATAGTACATTTAATTCTTTAAACTCATGTAATTTTATTCTAATGATATTTTAAATTAATGGCATGTCTAGTAAACACCAAAATTTCAAATTCCCTTGGAATTCAACCTTGGCTCAGAACACGGGTTGTCACATCATGACAGTAAAGAAGCATATCATTCTAATTTAATCATTCGAAATACACTAAGAGTATGAATTCATAATCCATGTGAATGTTTCATTACAAAATTCCATTGATTTCTCCTAATTTTCATTCAGTTCGAGTAATTGCATATATATCTTCAAGTGAAGTGTTGAAGGAAAATTCTAAATGAATTCCAATTTCTTGATTTTCTCAAATTACATAGAGTCTAATAAATTCATTTTAAATTCATAGTTAATTATATTTCACCATTGGTCATCCACACATTCTAAATTATAAACAGATAACAAAACAGCTCACATTCTTTTCACTAGTGAATGGAAAATATCATTTCAGTCCTATTGATCTATTTCACATGACAAGAAAATTAGGATACACACTAAATTATGGTGGATATTGAATCATAAACAACACATTATAAAGTTTATCTTTCCATAGATAACTCTAGATATTGAAAACTTTCATGTTATTAATCATAACAAGATATAGTTGAGTGATCATTTCCAGTTATTTTTTTACACTATTTCAAATCATATTTGGTATTTCCCTAGAGAAATCCAAACATTATGCCACAAACCCACTATTAACTAGAATTATTATAGATCCCAACATTAAAAAAAACAAATATATTTAACATAGGTGATTAATAAAAATCAACATAGTGGAATTATTATAAATATTAATATAAAAATTTAACATTAAAAAATATCATGGTTTGATACCATAATATTAATGTTCCTTGAATTCATCCAATGGAATGGATATTCTATCTATGATATCCATGATCATTTATTATAATTATTTCTATTCAAAATGTATTAAATCCCCTAATAATAATTCATAATTATATAGTGAATTATGAATTTATATCAATCAGGTGTGTCAAACTAGACGTACATTTAGGACCATTCCTTGTGAAATTGAGTGATGAATGATTAATACCTGATCATCATTTTTAGTGTTTCCACACATAGGAGTATCTATTCAAAATTTAATCATCATTTAGTATTTAACTAATGTTTTAACAACTAGTAATCCATATACTATATACATTATAAAATATTAATATGTTTTCCTATGATTTGGCTTATGCTTAGGGGTTAAATTAATACATTCTATAATTTCCTAAAATATTACAAAAGAAATTAAAATATTTAACTAAACCATATCTGATACTAAATATTGTTCCATAACCTTATAATTCATTAAAAATGAAAAAATTCCATGATTTAAATAATACATATATAATATTGGCTAATTACCCATGGACGGACATGTTTTGGGAATTTGGGATTTGCTACATAAGCATTATATTTTACCATAAATAGAAACATTATCAATAATATTGCCCCACTATAGTTTCTTCTATAATTATAATATGATATAATCATTATAATAACCAATGTTAAAGAATTATCATAAATCTAAGGCATCACACTATTAATAATGCTAAATTACCCATTCATAAAAATGGATTGATGAAAAATATTTAAAAACATTAATAAGAGAAAAAATATATTAAATGAATATCATTGTAATAAAAGACTATTATATTTTCATGATTGAGGCATTAGAATGAAAAATTTTCTTATAATAATAAGAAAATAATAGTAAATTATTATATTAGAATATAAATGTACGTAATATAATTAGAAAGTGGATCCAACATGGAACATAATATGGTATTAAAATAAATGAAACATATAAATATAAAAAATAATAACAATAGGGAACACATATGAGAAATCTCATTATTCCATGGTTTTTGGGAAGAAATTCATTATATACAATCATTTTAATGAGATAAAACCCATTATTCCAAATAATGTTTCAGAAAAATAATTATATACATGCATTAAAATTTGAAAGAGTCATTAGGATCATGCATTCTGAAATAAAATTATTATGTTCATGAATTTATATCACATGATATGTCAAACACATCCAGAGAACTCAAAGGACATAAAATTCCCCTTACATTATTATCTATACATGTGTTTTCCATATAAAACCAATCATTAGAATATTATAAATAATCTGTTGGAGGAGAATAAGATAAAAAAATTTAAAAAATATATAATGATTTAAAATTATGAAAGAAAAGGGAATTATATTATATTATAATATAGAGGGTTCTAAAATCATTAGTTAATGAGTGAAAATAAATAGTGGAAGAATTTGGGGAAATTGGAAAGTGTTTAAAATAATCATTTGAATACCATATTGAACACCTTTTAAAACCTTATTATAATATTTCCAAATATTGGATCCATAAATAAATGAAGTTCATTGTAATAAAAGTTTTGTGAGATATTATTTATTGATGATGAAGAATATTTTTTTCAAAAAAATTATGAGTATTTTAAAGGAGATATACATCATAGAAATGTTTAATGATTTTCTAATATAAATAAAAGATATAAAAGAAATACAAAAACAGAATATATTTTTATTTTAATAATTAAAATTTATTCTATACACAATAATTGATAGATAAGAGTATGATCTTTTGATATGAATGAGTGTCATTATTACTAATGAATCAAATTTTATTGAGAAGTTAATATGTTAAAAAACAATCATTTGATGAAAAGATGAAATTTCACAAGAATAATAATGAAATAAGTCTACAAAAGTTATTAGGGGAAATATAAAATTATAGAATCCAGGATGATCAAAACCAATTAGAGAAGTCTATAAACAAATGAGTATAAACTTTTTCCAATGAAACCCTTTTCATAAACATAACACTTATTCAAACAAGAATAAAAACATCTAATATGATAATTAAAAATATTATACTCATCTAGTTTTGAAAATTATTACTGTCAATTACATTTTTTCAATATATTGTGTGGGTAATCATGATCTTTCTGAACTATTTTTATAATAGAAATTTTATAATTAATTTTCCTATAAATATTAACCATTTAAAATTCATAAAAGGTATTAGAATTTATTATCAATAATAATTTATAATAATATAATTTCATTTTATTGGGATTTTGGATTTAAGAAATAAATAGTGAATTAATTTTGAGTATGTTTATTGGTTATTTAATGAATGTAAATTGATATCATAAATAATGAGTTTAATATTTATTATACCATTACAGAAGATATAGTTACTCATGTCTATATAGGATTGATGTGTACAATGGGAATATCTATTAACAATTATTGGAGGGTTCATAAAATGTAATAGTAACCATGATAGAATTCTAATTGTGAGAAATCTAGAATCATAAGTGGATACACATGGAATTGGAACTACATGATTTTAGTGGAGGCTCAGCTATGTAGTTACACCAACAAAGGGATGGAAATGGTACTTTTGAAAATTTTAGTATCCAAAAGCTTTCCATGGGCTAGCCAATAACTAATTAGTTCCAACAAAGTGAACTCCCATGTCTTGGTGTTCCATAATATTTATAGTGGAATAATAGAATCTAACAGTTGGGATATAGCGACCAGAACTAGAATCATGGAGGTGGTGTATGATATCAACTACATTGGGATGATTAAAAATAATCAAGCCTTGAAGTACCGATTATAAAATTTGTCTCCATAAACCAAATTCCCAAATGAGTCGTGTATTACAAATGACTACACTAATTTAAACATCATTATTTCCGTCATTATAAAATCTAAAAAAATAAATTTAAGGGTAAATTTAATATATTTATTAAATTCATGGATATCTTTCATAGCCTAAATAATTGATACCTGGGGATAGATACATAATAATAGCAAGATCAAATGCTCAGTCAGGGTTAGTAAAGAAGATGAAATAATGATTCAATGATAATAACCAATATATAATGTTAAATAATTGAATACACATTCTATAAAATCAATATACTAAATGTAATTGTGTAAATAATATAGAAAGGTAATAATTAGAAACACATTATAGTTAAATAACTAGATAAGGAAAAATAAATATGAAAATTTAGGAAAATGAAATTGATGCCATAAAAATAACTAAAAATTAAATGTATCCATATACATTTCAATGAAAATTCTCATGGATGAAAAATAAATGAATCCTGAAAATGAAATACATCTATTAATTTGTTAAGGAAAACTCTAATAGTTGAATAACAAATGAATATAAATGATAGAAATTCTTAATTATAGAACACCATGTTTCCTAGGTACATGGTACCATTACAATAAAGAACCTTCACAATAAGGTTTACAAAATACAGGCTAAAAACCCATCTATGGTGTCTAGCCAATAGACTCATCCCATGATTTTATCGATGCATCAATGTTCTATCTATAACCAGACCACAACCATGTTATACAAATCAAAAAAATCCTCATATATTAAAAATTTATTTACCAATGTTCTTTATCAAATAACTTAATTGGATAAAGATTATAGAATTGTCAATATTTCCCCCAAAAATGAAAAAACATTCAAAGTAAAAACAGTATGTAAAATAGGATATGATTTAGAAAATATTAATATCAATGATAAATGATATGGATAATAAGGGAAAATTCAATGATCAAATCATACTGTATATTTCAATGGGTAAAAATAAATCAAATAAGTTAATTCGAATACTATCCTTGGCCAAATCAATCATAAACAATCTATAAGATGATTAAGGATGGTATCAATACAATATACCCAATTTGGATTAAAATAAATGGTTGTTGTCATTGATGAATGGAAATATTGTCAAAAGATATTTTAAAAACAATTTTGGGGAAAATATCATATTTTTTTGAAAATTCATTTTCAAAAACAATTTCATTAAAAATAATTTTAAAAAAAAATCATTAAAAATTAGCCTTTAAAAAATGTAGTGGAATCTTTGATGTAATAACGGTAGGTAAATTTATACAAGCCATAAAAGGATAAAAGAAAATTAATTTTTCACGATAAAAAGGGAAATAAAAACACCTTCTTCAAAAAGTGAAAAGAATATTCATTTTAAAACACTGGTAAAAGTAAAAATGGTAAAATATATTTAACAATTATTTTAAAACTTTTTTAAAAACATTAGAATAAAAAATGGTTTTTAAAAGAAAACATATTCTCTAAATTAAGAGTGAAATGAATTCAGGTTTTCCTAAAAAAATTAAAACACTTTGAGTACGAAAGAGTGAAAAAGGTATTAATACATGAAAATTATAATGAATAAGTATGGTAGATAAAATTACTCTTTTTATTGAAAAATTTTCATAAAAATTCATCGAATTTAAATACCATTGAAAGATCATTAATATTGTCGATATGGAAAATAATCAATAAATATTCAAATGTTTCCCATTCCAATTTGAAAAATTTTAAATCATAAACCTCAAAAATGAAAAATAGTAAATGAAAGACTTAATTACCATGAAGATAAAGGATTTGATGATATAATATATAAAAACTGGATGAATATACACAATACAAACAATGTAAGCTGTGAACATGAAATTTATCTCACAGATGTAAAAAGGATAGATGAGAATCCCTTAACATGTGTCTACATTTTTGTGGACGTCCTTTAACTTCCTATATCATAATTTAAAGTTAATTTTATACTTACGTGAGTAAACTTTTCTTGTATATTATTAATTTTAATTCTCATATTTTCAATTTGTATACAATTACTTAAAAAGCTATGATTATATCTGGTGTTTTGACCAAATTCAGTTTATGTGTCAAAAACAACTATGGAAGGTCAAATATGGTCAGATGGGTCAATATATAAAAACAAATAATAAAAATCATAACATAATTATCATATTTTTAAATTAATTGTACTTTTTAAATCAATAATTAATTATGGTTATGAAAAATTAAACAACATTACAATCATGGAGATGGTAGGTTGTATGTACGTGTAAGTAACATTATCATTTTTTAATGATTGTTATTGAAAGAAGTAAAGTATAATTATATCTTTCCATTATGATAAAATTATGATTAATAAAATACTATTTAGTCATACATACTTATATATAAATTTATCATTATTTAAAAGGAATCACATCGTGTCGAGGAGGTGGTAGTCCACATGTCCATGACTAACATTATCAATTTTTAGCGAGTGAAAGGATAATAATGAAAATTATATATATATATATATATATATATATTAATAATTTAAATTATGTAATTAATATAATATGGATTTCTTAATGTCTCATATGTTCAATTATAATGATCATTTATACATTCCATGGATCATGTGAACGAATCACATCACATTGAGGGGTGGTAGTCAACATGTCCTCAAACGATGTTATCGTATTGACACAAATTAAAATGAATAAGGGTATGTGTCAAAAAATAATTAAAGTAGAACTAAGATATTATATATAATATATATAAATAGTGTTTCAAAAATAATTTCCAAAAATGAATGTTGGAAATGGAAAAATGAATAGTCTTTATTTCGTGAGGCATTAGTTCACAAAACAAAAAAATGTATTTTCATTAATAATTAGATGGAGGTATGTGTATGTTTAGGTAGAAGTATTAAAATTAACAATTCCTTGTATATTTTAAATAATGGGTTTTTTATTTTATAATTTAATAATAATTGTATAGTGGTTGAAGAAATGAAATGAAACAAAGCAGCCACATCGAAGATGCAACCTCTTAATTGGAAAACTTCTTTTAGATCAAAATAAAATCTTCCTTGAATGTATTTCTTAACAAGGGGAGGCTTATAGAATGAGGGTTGAGATTTTAGGAGACTAATTTTGAATAGTTCTAAAAATACAATGTGTCTTGATACTTGTGAGGAATGGGGCGAGGTGGTGGCCATTTATAAGGAAGGAAAAGGGCTCACTTGGGAATTTTAGAAACAATTTAGGTATACACATGTTCTTACCTAAAAAATAAATTTAACCCCAAAAAAACTAATAAATTTAAGGAAATTTTACTTATTATTTACATAACATTATTTTTTAAAATTTTCTAAGTCATTTGATCCATTAAATATATGGTTTATTCTATTTTAAGCCTAATTACACCTTAAACACTTTAAATAATTTCTATCACCTTCAATATTAATTTTCGCCAAAAAATATGTTAATATTATTAGAATGAAAATATCAAACAAATTATTATGTTTTATGTCCATTTTTTTAAAATCAAATCAGTGAAACTGAAAAATTCAGATTAATTCTAATCATGCATATAGATTGTTAAACTATATGAGTAGAAAAATCTTCAAAATATTGTTGGGTTTTTATATTAAATTTCAATGTGAAATTGATTCTAGTAAACTAAATTATATTATTACATATATTATTTATATAATTTTACTTTAAAAAAATATATTATAATATTATATTAATAATTTTTTAAAATAAAAGGTAGTTTTTTTAATAAAATTATTTTTTTGAACTATTCATTAAAATATGATCTTTCTTATAAAAATACCAAAAATTAACTCTAAGATAATTAGGACATATGAATTCAGAAATGAGTTTTATTTTATCAAAAGTAAATTTTAAGAGTTGAATATTTAAGATTTAAAATAGGTTCTCTGTTAAAAGAAGATAAAATTTCCTTTAAAATAATATACATTTTTATGTGTGAAATAGGGGTTGTTCATATCATATTTATATCACAGAAATTGGTAAATATCAAAAATATATGAATGACTATATAACATATATATTTCATGAAAATAAATCAATATTATTAATTATTTCTTTTTTTAATATAAAACCCCTTTGGAAGTATAAAAATAACAATATTTCTTTTAATATCATATTGGTTCTTATTTTCATTTCTCATTAATTTTTAACAAATGAATTAATTTCATAATGGTTTAAAATATAATTTTTATATGTTAGTTATTAATATTCAAAATAAAAAATTTAGTGGATAGTTTATATCATATCATATTAAATAATGATGTTTTTTTAATACATAGTTATTTGGTGAAACTCGGTCATGCATGTAACACAAGCCATCAAGGAATGTCCCTCTTTCATATAAAAAAATCTATCAAGGAAGTTCACTCTTCCAGGTAACACAAGTTATCGAGGAAGGTTACTCTTGTGTGTAAGAAAATGTAACTCGGTGATGCGTGCATTACAAGCAATATCATGTGATGAGTTTATTTAAAATTTTAAATATATAATAGTGTCTTGGGAGACTAAATTACCTTACATGTTTTGAGTTTCATGTCATACATTCTATTTAATAAAATGTTAAATTTTATAATGTAGGGGTGTTACATTCTCCACGCATTAATTAAATTTCATCCTCATAATTTAAACTCGTTCATGGTGATATATTGTTTGATACTTTCTATGTTTGAAATCCCACATCATGAGAAGTGTTTGTAAAACATCCTCAAGAAAAGAGAGAATGGAATGTAAAAGGGTCACAAAGACTATCATGTGTCTATGTTTCTATGTATGATAAAATTATTTGAATTTAGATGAATAAACAAGGAGGAAAAGAGTAAATATTTATAGGGTTTGAATTAGGTAATCAATCACAAACAAGTTAATTGTCGATAGAATGTTGAGGGACTCAAAGCCATATATCTGCAATGATTTAAGAGATCAAGGGTTCCACATAAATTACATTATTAGAGAATTATTTTATTTCTACTCCATTTACTTATTATTTGTAAATTCTTTTACTCACCTTGAAAATAATGAAATACCCATACCATATAAGATTCAATTTCATATTAACAATAATAACTTTTGGTTGTGCTTCGATAAAATTCTAATTCATTCCAATACTCCAAGAAATTAATTACCAATAAGTAATTTTTTATTCCAAAATCATAGAAAGAAATTTTTAAACGATCGTAAAGCCCATACAATTGTGAAAAGTCCATCTATTTTTATTTAACTCTCTTAAAGAACCAATACGGTTAATAGATTAAATATAATCCTCAAATGTGATAGTATTGTTTTTTCATTATCATTAATTTTTCAAATTTTTTAAATAAAAAAAATGAAAAATTAACTCGGCCAATGATTAGGTCATTGGTTTATGTGACTGCCTTATCATCCTTTGGTCATGGGTCCAAGACCCAAAAAATTGCCGAATTTTATTGGTTGTCACCTAACATACATGTTGTATTTTTCTAAAACTAAATCAATATAATTTACAAAATAACTATGATGGACATATTTTAAATAATTATAATCACTACATAGCCATTTATCTATGGTTTTCAATACAACCTCATCACAAAAATACACCAACCATTTATTTACGACACTGGTCTTTCCAAGGTCTTGGGTTTACCCATAATATCATTTATAGATTTTATAAATGATGACACCTTTTATTTTATCTAAAACACCATTTGTTTAACCTGGGTAAATTATTATGTATCCAAATACTTTATAATGGTTAGTAATTAAAATGTGAATTATCTTTTTCATATCCCAAGGGAGTGTCAAACCAAGTGCCTAGTAAGACCAGTTTTCGTGTACCAAGTTACCCTGAGTTTGGCCAAGAACACCTTGTCAGATTTATTACTCCTTGGTTTATCCATTCTAGAACCAAATCCACATGAATTATTGAGACAAAGATTTATTTATTGGAAGACCCATAATAATATATAATTTTAAAAAAAATCTATTGTGTTTTTCTATTCTTATTCTCAAATTCTACCTTTAGGTTTGTGTTTCCTAACCTATGTTTTCTTAAATATAGTTCCCAATGTTGATACTAAACTTCCATAGATACAAACTTTAGAGAACTGACCCAAAATCCTGATGCTAGTGTCTGCAATCAACTACATTGGAATGATTACAAGGGATCAATACTCTAAGGGTGTATTAGTTGCGTAGTATTGATAAACCAGATACATAAATGAGTATTTTATTACAATTGACTGCACTAATCACTGAAAAAAATAATCTATCTAAAATCTAAATAATTAACATCAAAGGTAACTATAATTAATTTATTATATCCAATCATATCTTTCATAATACACTTCTTGGATACATGGCGAATGAAACAAATAATGGGTGAGCTCAAATGCTCTTTAAGGGTAGGTAAGGTCGAGTCAAAAATGAATCAATGAGAATAATCAATATGAAAAGGTAAATAATTGATCACACATGACATGTAACAAATAAACATAATGGAAGGTAAAAAAGAATATATAAAAGAAATAACTAGAAACACATTCCATTCAAATAACATTACAATGAAAAATAAATATGGATGTTTAAGAAACTGAAACACATTCAATCTAAAAAAGAGAAAATGAAATGTATCCATAGATATAACGATAAAAAATATCTTGGATGGATAATAAATAAAGAATAAAAATTAAATAAAACCATAAATATTTTAACAGAAAATATAATTGATGAATAGTAACTTAATATAAATGAGGTAAATGCTTAATTATTGGATCTCATGTTTCCTAGGTACATGGTAGCATTATCTCCATGAACTTTGACAATACGTTTTAACCAAATTCATCGTAAAAATTCAACTAAGTCATCTAGCCAAATGACTCATCCCATGAGACTACTAATGCACTGAGGGGCTATATATAATGGTTCCACACCCATGTCTTAACATTACAAAACATTCATCATATATCGAACAGTTAGTTTAACAATGTACATTATCAAATAACCATATTAGATTAAGAGTATAGAATTATCAATATTTTAACAACATAATAAAATAACTATCAATGTAGACACCGTATGTAAAATGGAATATTTTTTAAGAAATAGTAATATCCTTGATAAATGATATTGATAAATAGGAAATATAAAATGATAACAAGATATTGAATATTTAAAAGGGAAAAGTAAATCAAATACTTTAATGTGAATGCCAACAAGACTATACCCAAGACGTACAGGATCCTACATGGCATCAAGAAGACCTAGAGATGTAATATAGTAGTGGTGGACTTTAGCTGTGGTGACATTGTACTAGAGGAGGCATAATAGTAGGAACTATATAAGTGAAAGTAATATATAAGTTACTATAGCAGCCCGTGTACAGTAATAATACTATTCACCAAAGGGACTTTTGTGCCACAAAATGGTATTTTAATCCTAGTATTTAGGAAACATAACATTGGACCTTCAGGCGGTATAATGATTCTCCCTTTACCCAGTCAGATGAAGTCTTTGATTTAATAATAAAAAGATTCTTCGACCCCATCCTTTTTAAGAAAATAAAAGTGAATCAGAATACCATCCTTGAAAAAGATAATCATAAACCATTCATTTTAATATTAGGTAGGGTTTCAATATTTCATACCTTATGTGTAGTAAAATAAAGTGTTTTTTTCTTTGATGAAGGAAAATATTATAGAAATATATTTTAAAAATGTTCTTGCAGAAAATATTCTATTCGTTTGAAACACCATTTTGAAATAAATTTCTTGAAAAATAAATTTTTTTTAAAAAAACATTAAAAATTGAAATGCATTCATTGATGGAATGATGACAGGTAAATCCATACATGATGTACTTGGTAAAAATTTGATTCCTTTTTCATGATAAAAAATGTACGAAAATTGACTTTTTTTAAAGTGATATGATGATTACATTGAAAAAATAGGAAGAAGTCAAAAAATGGAAAAAATGTACTACTGAAAGCATTTTAAAGAATTTATTAAAACATTTTAATAAAACATGGTTTTTAAATAAAAAGGCTTCTCCATATAATGAGAGAAACGAATTCTCATTTTAATAAAAACATTTTTAAGACACTTTGCATACCAATGAGTGTAAAAATGGTACGAATACTTGAAAATGGTAATGAATAAATATAGGATATAAAATTAAATTATTTATTGAAAATTTTTCATAATATTTTCTTGAATTTAAATACATTTGAATGATTATTAAATTCGTCATTGAGGAAAATAATCATTAAACATTCCAAAGTGTCCCATACCACTTTGAATCATTTTAAATAATAAACCTCAGTATGTTATAATATTAAATTAACACCCAAAATACCATTAAGATAATGTAATTCATGATATAATATATAAAAATTTGTATTAGATACACAACACAAAATATATAAGTAGTGAACATGACACTTATCTCCCAGATGTAAAAAAGGTGAGACAAGAATCCATTACGTTGTGTTTCCTTTTGGGTGAACGTCCTTTAACATCCTATATAGTAAATTCTTGTTAATTTTATACTTTCATTGGAACCTTTTTCATTTATACCTATACTTTTATTTCACTTATCACCATGTTTTATACAACAACATAAATAGTTTTTTTTAAATCGAGTGTTTTAACCAAATTCGTTTTATGTGTCAAAAACAACATTAGTAGGTCAACAATGGTCGATGGTGGAAATATATAACATATGAAGAATAATATTCATTAAATAATTATCATATTTATACAATAATTATAATTTTAAAATAAATCACTAAATTTGGTTTGGAAAAATGAACAAATGCTACAATTTTGGAGATAGTTGTCCTTACGTATGCATGTGTAACTTTAATTTTTCAATGATCATTATAGATTGGAGGATAGTAGAATTATATATTTATATATTTATTGTAATATCATTAATACCATATTATTTATTCATATATACATATAGATAAAATTATCATGATGTAAAAGGATTCACATTGTGTCGAGGAGGTGGTATTCCACACAGCCATGGTCAACTTTATCACTTTTTAGTGTGTGAAAGGATTATATAGAAATTATATATATATATATATATCCAAAAATAATAATTTATCTTCAATATGATTTTTTTATGTCTTATATGTTCAATTATAATAATCCCTTATACATTCCATGGATTGTGTTAACTAATGGAATCACATTGAGGGGGTGGTAGTCCACACTTCCCCAAATGATGTTATCATATTAACAAAAAATTCAAAGTATAATGGTATGTGTTAAAAATTAATTTAATATTATTAATGATATCATTATATATATGTGTGTGTGTGTTTTTTCATCATAATTTCCAACCATGAATGTTGGAAATTGAAAATTGATCATTCATCATTTCGTGAGGCTGTACTTCGACGTATACAAAAATTGTATCATTATTACCCATTAGATGGAGGTTTGTATATGTTTATTTATAAGTTATAACATAACAAAATCCTATTATATTTATTATATTTCTTTTCTAATAATATAATATGAAGTGTATAAGGGTTGATGAATGGAAATGAAACTAAAAATCTTGAGAGAAGATGTTACCTCTTAATCGGGTAACATCATTTGGCTTAAACAAAAATCCTCTATGTATTTCTTTATGTCCAAGGGGAGGATTCTAGGATTTGGTGAAGTATTTTGGGAGACTACATGGGAATATTTTGGATGAGCCAGTGTTCCATGAGTTTTGTGAGGAAGGGGGAGATGTGGTGTCCTTTTTTAGGGAAGGAAAAGGACTCACTTGGAATTTTTTCAAACAAGTAAAGTGTAAACATGTTATTACATTAAAAAGGACATTAGAAACTAAATATATCAGTAATGGAAGATTAATGAACTAATTATGGACATAACAGTGTATTTTGACATGTTTCTAGGTCATTTGGCCCCATAAATATATGGTTACTCCATTTTAAATCATAATTACACCTAAATTGCTGTAATTAATTTTAATCACATTCACTAATAATTTTTGTAAAACTTTAATTTGATAATATTAGTCTCAAAATATAATCCTGAATAATATGTTTTATGTATTTTTTTAATTCATTCCCATAAGAAAAAAAATTAAAATTTATGCTAATCTTGAAGATAGACGGTTTAACTTGTTTAGTAGAGAAATGTTCAAAATATTGTTGAGTTATTTTATTAAATTTAAATTTGAAATTGATTATAGAAAAATAAATTTTATTAATATCTTTATTATTGATCTAATTTTTCTTTCAAATAATTAAAATATAATTTAACAATATTAATTATTTAAACCAAAAGGCATTTTTTAACTAAATTGCATTATTTTCCATTATTCATCAAAAAATTATGTCTTGTAGAATAATATATCAAAAATTCACCCTAAGTTAGTTTTGAAATTATGAATTAAATAATGAATATTATTTTATCATATTAAGTTTATATTAGCTTCAAAATTAATATTTTAAATAGGTTCTTCATTAAAATGTGGTAAAATTTCCTTTATAAAAATATAGGTTTTATGTGTGAAATAGGATTTTTTCATATATTACAAATATAAAAGCTAATGGATAAATATAAAAAATATTTTATTGAGTATATAAGATTTATTTTTCATTAAAATCATACAATAATTGTAAATAATTATGTTTATTAAGGTAAAATTCCTTTGGAAGCATAAAAATAATAATATTTCTTTTTATATGTGATTGGTTCTTATTTTGTTTTCTCGTTATTTTTTAACCAATTAATTCATTTTATACCTATGTAAAACATAATTTTTATAATATAGTTATTAATATTCATAATAACTAATTTAAGAGACAGTGTATATGAAATTATATTAAATTATTATATTTTAATAACACGTTGTTATTTGGTGAAACTTTGTCTTGCATGTAATGGAATCTATGGAGGAAGGTATCCCTTGTGTGTAACAAAAGCTATCAATTAAGGTATCTCTTTCATTTAACATAATATATCGAGGAAGGCCTCTCTTGCGTGTAATTCAAGATAACTCAATATTCCATGTATTACAATCAATATCATCTTTTGAATTTATTTAAAATAGTAAATATATGGTAGAGTATTTAGATGTTATATTTCCTTAAAAATGTTTTGTTTCATGTTATACACAAAATTGAATAAAAAATTGTACATTAGAATTTCGGGATGTTACATGGGAGTATTGAAAAGTTAAATAAATCCAGTATGTTGTAATGGGTGGAATACCTCCTTTATCCTCCTATGGTACATGAATTAGTGGTTTAACCTCCAATATAATCCCCTACCTTAACAACCAATGGATTTTTTATGGTGGATTTTAACATCTTTCATAAGTACTTATTAGCCTCCATCATCCATTTTTATCTTACCTTCCATTTAACTCTAAATTATTTTCCACCAGTTAGGGACTTAATTCTAATTCAATATTATTATAGTTGAATTATTCAAAAGTGATAGGGAATTTAGTCTTCTAGGTAAGAGTGTGACCTTTTACATTATATTCATAATTTAGTTCATCATATTTGTAGAGGTACATTGTCACGTTGATTTATCAAATGTTTCATGTAAAAATTTAATTTAAAGGCCTAATGATTGGAAATTGTTTTTTGGTTCTTCTTATTAATTTAGGACTATGGATTTGAGATAGGCCCTTTGGGTTTTTTTAGGCATGGTGATTTATTAGAAACAACATTCGGTAAGAAATTATTTGTTATTATATTTTGGTTAAAATCCTATAATAAATTATATAAGGTAATAATTAATTATGACTGGTTTATTTTCTTGATATAGGTTCCAGGAGAAGGGAAACTATCCATATTGGTATATATGATATGGGGATTGATTATGAGAGACTTTATGGGCTAGAATCTAAATGGAAAAATATTAAAAATATACAAGTGGTATCATATTCTATATTAATGTCTTATTTACATTTTTATTGTATATAGATTCTCATGCTCGCCACTGGGGCGTGGTCCATGGTTAATTTATTTAAATGAATTATATTAATTAAAATATAATTTATAATTTAAATAAAAAGAGATTGGACAATTGAACTCCATTACTTGTCCAATCAATGTGTCTTAGACATGATGGTCTAAGTGCGCTAGCATGATGCCTTCGATTCTGAAAGTCTTGGACAATACCGTGGTATGCCTTTTTATAACTGAACAAATAAGTAGTGTGATTGGTAATAAGAATACTTACAATCACTATTTTATAATCCCATAATAAAATCATATGGGAGGAACACTATGAAATTACATGTCCATCCAAAGAGGACTACGGGAAACCCATGAGATACAGGGTGTCCTCCTCACCTCTTGAGAGGTGATTTCAGGACTAGTGTGAAATGTCATCATTTCATTTTTTTCATGAGACACCTCCATGGTATATGTGGGTATAGATATATTCGTCATTGACCAGGAGGACTTTGGAAGGCCTCAGGTTGCATCAATCAATGGTGTTTTTAGTTGATTATGGGAAGGGAGATTCTATCATGAATGATGTGAGCAAGACAAGGTGTGTTAACCCTTGTTTAGTTAGGACATTTGGTTGATCAGACTGACTAAAGGAAACTAAATACATTGAAATGTTGTGTGAACCATCTCTTTAGACCATGTTTCCATGGAACATCATTGTGAGGCTTTAATGTAATGATGCTTCTACGTGGAGATGAACATTGTTTTAAAAAAAATCATGTATCTTGGAATATTCCCTAGGGTTGTTTGTGATATGATTTTTCTTCACTCTTATTGAGTGTTATTTTTTTATACTGTTTTAAGAACATATAGTTGGTCAAACCATGTGTATCAGTATAATAACCATAGTTGGTTGAGCTCACATACCACTAGAAGGGTTATATTAACAATAGAAGGCTTGTTATATTATATGATCTAGGCATCAGTATACTACCCCCATATGGTTATATTACACGTGGTTATTTGGGAGTGAATGTTATAGTAATGGGTGATGACCATAAATTATATGTAAAAAAATTAAATTTAAATAAAAAATATTATTTATTTTTAGTGAAAAATTTAAAATTAATTCATTGATTTATTCTACAGTGGGTAAAATATAATATATAATACTTTTATAATAAAATAAATTACATAATATTTTGAATAATTTCAAAAAATAAAATAAGAGTTTAAAATTTTCTAAATATTCAAGAATAAATATTTATTATAGGAAACAATTTGGGTTATTTCCAAAATGTGACATTTTAAGAACCAAGACATGAATGGGGATCAATATGGTCTATCTATTAAAAGATATCTCATTGTGTTTTTATTGTGAGTGTTTGGGGTGAGACCAGGACCAATGAGATTGTTCATGTTTATATGCAATCATTAATGTTTTATTTGTGACTATATTTGGGACCTTATCCACATATCATGATTTAAATTCATGAAGATAAATCTATGTATATTAGGAATTATAATTCAATGTTAACCTACTTTGTGGGACCAGGTCTCAAATCAGACAATTCATTATTTTTCCTCTTTGATTTCATCACACCTATATTCACACATTCCCACACTCAATTTTTCACCACCATAACTACTCTCTACCACCAGGCTCATTTAGTAACATTACCTTGGTGCTTCATTACCAGTGTCCTTGCCTCTATCATCTTCATATGATTTGGCCATGTTATGATACCATCACACTCCTACCATTAGTTTTCTACTATTGTCATCAAAAAAATTGATTTTATTCCCCAAAAAATAGTGGTATTATAGGTATACTTCCATGCTATTATTGGACTCCTACCATCAATGTTCTATTATAATGCTTATCTCACTTATTTTTTATGATACTATCAGCTAATATTGTCACTTCTACAATTTTTGATTCCAACATATTCTTATAATCTCACCACTCATTGTTATAATTTCTTTAATCCATAATTTCTTTATCCAATCCCATCGATATAATATCAATGACATGAATCCATTGGCATTTCACCATATCCCCAAATCCATCGAGTAAATATCTAGCCTCGCCAAAAGATTATAAGGTCCCCCATTTGAAAAGAATATTCTATGTCTGACCTAAATGATTTTATGGACATGAAAAAGAGATTAAAGTCATTTGTATAATGATTAATTAACCCATAACAAAGACTATCATTCATGAAGAATCATTTGAGTGAAAAACGACGTCAGATACACATGTGGTATGATATTATGTGGCTGATAATTGAAAGATGAGCTTGAAACAATTTATAAAACTTCTATAGAATTGGAACAATGATGTGTTGTTGTTTTTTAAATAAAAAAGAGGGATGTGGATGATTCATCTCCATTAATGTAAATTTATATGTGATCAAAGTATTATAGCTAGCCACGTGAGACATTGAATTCGTATATTGGGAATGATTAAGGGAAATTATATCAAGATATCAATGAATTAAATTACACATAAATATGGGTATTTCAAAAAATATATCTATCTCATAAAGAGATAATTTAATTTCAGTTATTTATGTGGAAAATGGTATTCATTTTCGAAATAAAAAGGGATATTTTTTTGGATTTGAACAAGAAACAATGGGATCATGATCAAGACTATATATACATACTTTTCCTATAAGTAAAGAAAACAAACAATTTGTATGGGAATATTCCATTTGATTGGTGAATTTTATTTTTTTTATATTATTTAATTTTATATTGTATTTTAGTTACATTACTTATATATAATAGATATTCATGTTTTAATAAGTTTTCATTTATCTATTTCTCTCTAATTATATATATATATGTATATATATCATAATTATCAATGATAATTTCCTGTACTCATAATGATGAGTTTCTTACTTAAAGAATATCTCATAGGATTAATCTTGTTTTTGAACCCAAGCCCCTATTTAATATCTTCTATTGGATAATCAAAGGATGAATCATTATGTCTGTAATCCATGATGCAGTTATCAAAGGGATAAGTACTTATTCAAATACCATTCTCACTATATTAGGGATGTTGATGTTTTGTATATGTATCAATTGTTTAGTGAACTTAATATTCACTACCAATGTATAAAAAAGAGAATGATCTTACAATAGAAAATTTTCATTTAGCAGACATAAAAGAGGACAATGTAGGTTAAGTTTGGAAGACTATATGTGGAAAAATATGATTTTTATGAAACCTACATCCATTTTTTTCATTAAATATTTATTTATAGTTTAGTTTTTAATTAAAATTATCAATCATCTATAATTGTTTTTATAAAATAATAATATCACTAAAATGTAAAAAATTTAAAATGGTTCAATTTTTGATCGACAATAAATCTTTATAATATAAACTATTATGATCAGAAATATTTCTTTAAAAATAAAATATTTAACTATTTGTGACACCCTATGATATTAATTTAAAAACATAGAACTATTTCTGAGGAGATGATTTGTTATTTCACTCACTATGTTTTTCACACAATATATAATGATTTCCTTATTTTCATTAAAACAATGCCTTTTCATAAAGAATTCAAATTATAGTTATTTTATGATGAACGATTACTCATAGAATAAAAAATAATAATAGTTGGTTCCCAATTAATTAGATTAATAGTCAAATAAATTAGTTGAATAATGAAAAAGGTAAAGAGAAAAATAAAATTGTTCATCAAATATGTTCAAGAATCAACTAGGTTGCATCTGGAGAAAACATAACATGAATCTACACAAGAATTAGAACTTTTGGTTGATGAGATAAACCTACTCAATTTTAAAATTGAAGAACATGAGGATGAAAAAAGTAAATTCATGAATATCCATTCCACCTTTAATGACCATTTCTAGAGTACAATCAGAGAGAGGGCCTTACTTATTGAACACTCAGCGGTTATGAATAAGATTTCGTTGAATTTTTTGATAAATATAAATACATAAAAATGAAACAATATTACACTAACTTTAATAATGATGAATCGAAACCATTTTATCTATCATGTACGATATAATATGAAACCACCCAATATGTAATGTTTGATAAATTATTTGATGATCCTGACTATCTAACTTCATCAACTGCCATGCTACTCCCATGGGATTTTTTCAATGTTGAAGAAATAGATGAAGAAACAATATAGGTTCATGGTCCTACCTTGAAAAATTTCTTATCTAATTTTATTGAATCTAAATTGACTATCACCACTACGTATATTAAATTATTTTAATAGTACAACACATGGATTTCCTTAAATTATATTATATAAATTAGATATACCTAATGATGTAAACATGGGCCTTTATAAATATATTGATCATCTATTAGAGGATGTACCTAGGGATATCCAATTACGTTGACCAAAGGAAACTAGTATATAAGATACTTATATTAAATGATATGACTTTTAGGTTGACCCTCCATGTTTTAAATTTTTTAAAATAAAATTACACTATAGATGTCCCTTAAATTATTATATTGATGTAGTATATTATGATAATGTACTGGAGAATGAATATGATGTTTTGTAAATAAAAACTAAAATAATGTAGAAGCCATTATTTAACCTACATCCGCCATATAAGTTTTATCACATTTCCATATGGATGTGTTTAATATAATCAATCCATGGAGAAATTATTATAATGAAGGATGGAATGAGATATAGTTTGAATTAGCTTTCGTGAATTATATAAAATAATATCAACACATTATCAGATATTAGATGATTATATGTTTATCCCATATTGAGGAAGTATAATCCTAGGGCCCACTTGGGTGTTCAAACCATGATCTTCCCATCTATCACTTCCATTTTAATTTTTATAGGAAATTATTTTTCAATATATTGTACTATATTTTTTGATTATTGTATTAGGATGTTTCCAAATCCCCCAAGTTAATGTAGATCTTTTTTTTGTATACCATCAACTTTGATATGTTTTTTTTAAGATCCATGATTGTGATGGCATAAATAAGACAACAATATAGCTCAAAAAGATGGAAAATAAAATATATTTGTTTATAATGTAATTCAAGCCTATACTAATTATCTTTTAATCACCTATATTACTTTTATGAAAAAAAAATTACTCATTAATAGTGAATTTTTGTGGACCAACATTGACACTATGTTTTACTTGATTAATCTTTATGGTGTGATTTGCTTCAGAATCACATGATGACATGTTTTAGTTCACATTATGGATTAAATTGAATGAGTTATTGAGGGAACATATTGAATAGATGTAAAAATTGGATGTTACTAAAATGAATAAATATTTTAAAGAACATTTTTACTTGTATAAAATAAATTTCCATAAAAATTTTCAGATATTCAATTTATGAAATTCATGTCCATAATTTTTTTTTTATTATTTCATGCCATTAATAACTATAATGAATATTATTCTATATTCCCATGTGTACATATACTCCAAATACATTCCAGTTCTATCATGAGCATATTTCATGAGAGAAAATGTATCATTCCTCCTACTAATTAATTAATTGGAACTTTTCAAATCTAAAATTTTATATAGTGATATTTAATATTATTGATGTATTTTGTTTAATATTTCATTTATACTTATGAAACAATTTTTTAAATTAATTATTATTAACATCATATAATCCATTAATGTAATTGTTAGCAATAATCCACATTACAAGCCAATTTTTTTAATTCCTAACATACGTAATATAATGTTATGGTATTTTAATATTGATGTATGGGCTGAGGGAATTAAATGTGAAATTTTTCATTATTTTTAATGGATTAAGTGTGGTGATACAAATTTGATTATTGATAAATTTTAATGTTCATTTATTCTTCTCCATTTTTAACCCTCTTGAAAAACATGAGAAAAAATGTGAAAATAATGAAATGAGTTGTTACATGGGAGAATCAAAATTCTACATTGTCAGACTGATGTTTTTTACCATAATGGTTTTGTTTGTGGATTTGAGATTCATTAAAACAAAAAAAAATTAACAATGTTAAAATTAAAAAAAAATTGAAAAAATTAAAAGAAAATGAAGAAGTAGAGAAAATTCAAGATGGTTTAAATTTTTCATTGGTATTTCATTACTAATAACAAATACTTTGACCTGGGGATAAGGGTGGAGACATTTTTAAGGGGATACTTTAAATACAAATTAATTTTGTTTTCAAGAATTATGATATATAGTAGTCGTCCTATTTTATATATAACTATTTAAACATAACCACCCACCTACAAAAATCCACAGTGTCATTAGTACCCTAGTGGAATATTCTTAATCATTTTATGTGAATTTTTTCCTTACAATTTTTAGAATTTAGTTCTAATAAAATCCAATGGTAGGTGTATCAATTCAAGTTATATGCATAACTCTAGTTACAATTTTTAGCATGTGTGATTATAGGAATTAATATACAATGTGGTAGGTCACAATATAAAATGTTGACTAATAATGAATTAATAATATTGGATAAATAAAAGGAAAATATACATAAAAATTAAAATTGAAGAAATAAAATATAAATGAATTTATTGTATTATTAGAAAATGTTGATATTGGATTAATATTTAATGAGATACATGAATGTTTCATTTTCCCCTTAAAATTTAATTGATTTTTTATCATTGAAATTTGTATATGGGTAAGAATTGTTTTATTTGAGATTCTATGTTTTTGGTTCAATGAATAGAGGAAATAATGATTTCAAGTGTAGGATAATTTGATTCTCATACATTTTACATTAAAAAAAATCAATTTAAAATAAATATTTTACAAATATTAATTTTTTATTCTCTTGAGGGTAATTAAATTTTTAGAATAATTTTTAGAAAATTAAGAAAAGTTAAAAAATATTGAAGAATATTTATAATAGTAAATAAATGATTCATCATTATAAAATATTGACAATGTAATGGGTATTTTTTTAAAAAAAAAAGGAAATTATCTACACATCCTAATAGAGTAAAAAATCATGAATAATGTATCCTAACCATGATAATAAGGAAATTATAACACTTTTTTTTACACTAAACCAACATTGAGTAGGAAAAGGCATGATGCGCCAGTGAATATTGACCAATGTTATAGAATGTGAGTTGTCTGAGTGTATGGTAGAACCAATCTCCAAATCAAGACACTGAGCCATAAAAAATGTGACCTTATATATAATGTAAAATAATATTAAGAACTCAACTAGTATGGTATGTGTTGTTGGATAAAACTATTCATTATTTGGTCTAAGAAATGTTATCCTAGTAAAGGTCACATGTCCCCATTCCCAGGCACTCACCACTTCCACCACCAAATAACTTTTTCTACCTTTAGTCACCTTCCACTATTGATTATACCCCACAAACCATCTTTGTTGTAATAATAAAATTTATTTCTAGATTTATTATATTAATTTACTCTTAAAATTTTTATAAAATCATTGGAATTATTCCAGTTTGGTATCTTTTGATATGAATAATAGTTATCGATGAATATTTACATCGATTCACGCTACTACCAACCCTGATTCATCGTTGTGATACTGTCATCCATCTCCCACTTACATAAAATGATTCTATCAAGTACTACTAAAATATATACAATAAATGCATCATCTCACCTCCTATATATCCACTATACATTTATTATATTTTCCATAATATCTATCCTTTTCTATACTTAAGACATTATCCTTTCAATGAGATGTTTTTGTTGGAATTGCAGTATGCACCGACTTCTATGTCCTTAATGTTTATCCACTCTAGATCAAGTCAAAGATCCCCATTTATGAATAATATAATAATAAAAACATATAAAACCCTATAAAAATGTTATCATTATTTAAATCATTAATCGAGTGAAGAATGAATCCATGGAAAATCCATTCCTTAATGTTAGATGATATTAGAGGAAATGGAGGTCTACTACAATTATTTTGATATTCCATGATAAAAATTTGGGCAATTATTTTTTATTAATTGGGAAAATGAATAGATTATTTCATGTGTGGTGTGGTGTGGGTTCTATAATTATAAACGAGTTATAGTGTAACAGATTCTCTAATCCATTACATACCAATGTGATCTATGGATTATTCCATGTCATATTCCATAAGGAATTTACCAACAAAGAATTATGAAGGTAAATTAAATATATACATCATATAAGTGGATGAAATATTGGTTCAGGTAAGTTTAATACTCCGTTCTCTATCTTGTATTGATAAAATCAAAGAAGAGAATCACATATAATAAAAATAGAAATCATAGACTAAAATTAATGTGGAGGAAATTTTAGTATTTAAAGGAGAGACATTGTGATCTATGGGTATGACTATGGAGATTTATTAAACACCAAAATATAGACACCATTATAATGTGAGGGGAATCATCTTCATATATAAGAAATATTGATAGAGATTCTACTTTATTTTTATATTATATGATAGTTTCCTTACATTTATGTTACTCATATTCATGTTTTAATGATTGTTCATTAACATATCTATCTATCCCTATATTTATTCTCTACCCTGATCTTTTTTACTCACAATGACGAGTAACTATCAATAGTAATATCTTAGGGAGTAATCTTTTGTTGAATTAATGAACATGCCTAATATCTTTTTTTAGTTTGTCTATTAATGATTTGTAGTATGTTTAATCCTTGATATTGTTGTCTATTGTTTATATTCATATTCTATGAAAATTCTCCCGCAATTGTGGAGGTTTATGTCAAGTTTAGATGGTTATTTTTTAGTGCAATACATATTCCTTAACAGGGTAGAAAATGTTTTCAATTGATAAGATAGAGTTTTTTCATTAATTAGTCATAAAATACAAAAAACGATGTTTCACTCTAGATGTCACTCGTCGGAAAATTTTCTTTCTTATATAACCTAAAATAATTCTATTTCATTATTTTTAAATATTTACTCACGTTTTTCATTCATATATTCATACCATATTAATTTTTTCATAATATAATAAAATCATAAAAATATAAAAAAAAAATTAACTACATATAGTGTGTGATCAATTGAAATGATCCTCAATTGAGGAAACCACGGTCAACCATTATGTTACACAATTAAAATACTATTGATTTTGATATAACTATGTCAAGAATGCCAATGGGTGTATTACCCCATAGCCATGTTCTTTCTCGATTATTTGTGGAGGAATATCTTTCTACATGATTGTCTTTCTCCTGATTCAGTTGATTTGTTCAATGAGGATGGGAATTTTACTAATTGTGGGTTATGATATTATTCCTGAAAGTGGGTTATAAAACTCAAGTGGTCTTGTGACCTACATAAGTTCCTATGATTACTTGGGGATCAGATTGAGGTCGGGTTTATATACACTGTCATCATGATGTTCCTAAAGATGCCATAACACGAGACAATGTAGGTATGGTTGATTGTGATCTCAGGCCCAATGATCGAAACCGGTTTCTATGTTGGCATAACCATCAAGAATTTTATATAGACACACAATTATCATGTTGAATATGGTATAATTTTTTTTATGTTTCTGTAGGTACATTGTTTATTTATCGAATAATGTCACGTGAATGTGGAATGTTATATACAAGTTAGTAAAAGACCATATTATTGATTCCCTACCATGTTACATACTCAATATCATCTCAAGGTATAATTTCAATTGGGCACCTAAGATTCTATCACATGGAAAGTGTAGTATTGGTTTGGATAAGGCATATGACATAGGTATTGGATGTTCATCTGGACAGCTTGGATGACATTGGGGGCATGTTGTGTAGTTTGGCTAATATTTTTCATTGTGTTAGAATCCATATTTTTGTCTTTTTTTATATATAAGTTACCATCCCTATGAGAGGTCAATTTAATATAACAAAAATCCGTTTTTGATAGTAGTAAATTTCTTTTTTTTTTTTTTATCAGACATCATTATACTAGTTTCTATTTATTTTTGATCGGAGGCCTCTCAGCGGCGGCTAACACTCTCTCCGCGGGGCTAGGGTTTTCTTCGGAGCCACCTCATTCCCTCCTCCGGCATGGCTCGATGTGGATAGACATCGTCTCCCATGGATCGGCTTTGGTTGGCATCGCTTGGAGTCGGCTCTGGCTATCGGCTTCATCTCGTTCTCGGCGTTGTCTCCAGCGTGAGCTCGGCCTGGCATCGGCGTGGCTCGGTGACGGCTCAGCCTGGCGTCGGCACGACTCAGCGTCGCCTCTGGCGTGCTTATGGCTTTATCATCCATTGTGGCTTGGCGTCAGCTCTGAAGCGGCTCAGAGGGGGGAGGTCAGTTTCTGGTTTTGGATTTGGATGTTGCTACGGCTCTTTCGCATGTTTGATTTCAGTGGTTTTTCAATTTTTTGATGGCTTTTAAAGTTACGGATCTGTTGGCTTGCGATGTGGATTTCGCTAGTTCGTCCCTCCCCTCCCCCTCCCCATCACTTATCGTGGCCTGCCTCAATGGATGCGGTGGGGTGGGAGTCTCATGGAGCATGGGGGTTCATCCGAAATGAGCTTGGATTGCTTATCTGTGTTGAATCCGGCTGGTTGGCGTTCGGGTGGTTGGCTAAGAATTAGAGGAGCTGTGAATCAGAAGTCTGGTTTTGGTGTTTTTTTCTACTATGTTGAAGGCCCGGGATTGTTGTATCTGCTGGTTGAATGTGGAATCAGTGGAATGGATTTTGATTGTGCCTTCTCTTGGGTGATTCCAGCTCCTGATTAAGATTGTCAATTTGAATGATGGTGTGGTTGATTTTGTATGTTGAATGAGTTGGTTGGTTGACAATTGTCAATGGTGTTTGAATTCTGTTGTGGAGTCATGTATGATTGACCACTTTTCCTCAAAAGAGTTTGTTGGTTTCTCTGGAAAATAAAAATATCAATTTTCGGTCAGTCTATTTATTTTTGATTTTTTTTTTGATGAATCATACTTGATTATTATATCCATTACTAAACAATATGATATAGGGGGTATAGTCACCTATATACCTCCCTAGACCCATAATAATAGTTAGTATCCTTTGGAATTAAACTATATACATTTGAGGTTATATTGATAAATAGTTTGGTTAGTGTTCATAGAGTGAAATATGTAGGGAAATTGTAATATGATAGAGGATATTGATTTTATCTTTTCATAATATTTTGCTATTTTGTAGAATTTATATTTAGTAATGTGTCCGTTAAAATGCTGGAAATTATAATTCTATATCATGAACACTTGTCCTGGTAATAATTCAAGGTTATAAGGGATCTGGGATTATTGTTTTGGATTTTTAATTTTATGTTTCTATATGAAATTCACAAACATTTTCTCACATGGATGTTTGATATTCTTGATTTATTATATATATTTCTATTTTGTCCTATAGGAATCCAAGGAATCATATCAAGAATATATTATTCAAATGACATATAATCCTACTATTGTGTGATTTCACTGATGACTGGTCAAAAATTTTATAGAGTAAACAAATATATATATTTATTTATTTATTTATTTTTCTCATATAAGTACTCAATTGTATTATATTCAATTGGGAATACTTTTTATTTAATTATTTTCATGTTTTGATATTAGAATCTATTATAGGACTCTCAATGATGAGGGACAAAATGAATTCTATATGAAGTAGAGGTGTAATGGCCCTACTATGTTGGTAAGTCACTTAATGCCAAATGATGAGACAATTGTTGGTAATTAATATTTTGGATTGGTTATTTATTGTTTCTTTAACAATGAATATTCTGTTCTCCCATATATCATGGAATTTAAATAAGCTTAACCAAACAGTGTGATGATTTTCCTGTAGAATAGTTCATCATATATGATTACATTGGTTATGGGTTGTAGTTTAATGTGTGTATACTCTTTGGAATCAATGCACTCATGAGTGATATCATTGGGATGTTTTTTATTGTGTACATGGGACATGTGAATGAGTGTTTAGGATGCTTATGTCATGCGTTTATATGAGATCATGGATAAAATATTAGGAGTTAAATTCATTGAATTTTTCCTTGGTCAATTTCGGAGACCTAAAGAGCCTTAGTTTATACTCATATGTCTATTATTCAGAGTTTTGTTGGATAAATAGTGACCCCTCAAATGGGTTATCATGTTTTGAAGGTTCCATTACATTTTTAATCAAATATGGGTTCATTGGGGTATGAGACTAACACGTTGGTGGTGATTGTGGTTTTTTCTTAAATCCATGGTGATGATTTAGTTTCCTTGTGTAGATATTCATAGAGTGTTTCTATATTAGGGACGATTTCAGATGGATGTGCTATTCAGATACCAAACCCTAGTAATTTTGGCTATGGATTTAGATTTGTTGTCAGAGCGTGGGTGTAATATATGGACATATAACTCCATGAACATTATCAATGTATGTGGAGGAGTTTGTAATAAATTCAATGATGTATGTGTAAAATTGTTTCCTAAAATACTACATGATGATGGCAGTCTTGTGAGTAGACCATATAATGGTTGGGTTCCTAATTTTGAAGAGAGGATCCAAGGAAGCTACTAGTGGGATGAGACTGATATGTTGTGGAGCACAATAAACATTTAATTTGTTTTATACAAATGATGATATAATGATTTGGGTGATTAATCGGGTGGTTTTGGATTTTACACATAATATACAAGATGAGGTGGAAATTGTAACTACCATTTACAAATAGTAAACATTCAAAATATTGAATCAATGAGAGTAAATGTGTGGTATAAGGACTAATGTTAATTCAGGAAATAGTTGTGGGAATTATGAAATGTAGTTTTGATGAAATAAAGTTTTTCTCCATGCTATAGGGGAAATCAATATCTGATAAGGTTTTATGGGATGAAAAATAAAAGGGGTTCCTAGACTTGTATTAATTTGGTGAGTTATAAATTCCTTATATATATTATAATAAATGTTTAGATTGAGGATGTTAACCCTCAGTGGTGGTACAATATGATAGTGTCTATTAATGGAGTTCCCTTAGTCTATGAAATATAGATGAGTTGATTTTGTGTGTCTGAGATAATTAATAATAGGGTTGACCACAACAAATATTATTTCTAGTGATTGAAGGGGAATGCGACATGGTTACTGAGAGATTTTTTAGTAGTGAAATTAGAAGTATACTCTTATAGTGGGGACTGTGATGTAAAAGATTATCATGTTACCATTATTTAATAATAGTTATGAGTATGGGGGATTAGTAATGGATGATTAGTTTGCAATTTTTTTTGTCAATGAAAACTGGTGCCTTGTATTACAATATTCTTAGGGGTCATCCAACTATTGATCAGGTTGACCTGAGAGTAATATTATGAGCATTATTGATCAGGTTGAGCATTATTTTCAGTCTTGGGAGTAATATTATGAGCATTATGATCAGGTCAAAGATCGTCATTTTTCACTATAAAATATTAGAGTGGATGTGGAATGTTGGGAATTTAACCATATAGTTACACCATATAATAGGTATGGACCTCTATAAGGATGTTTTTATTGTTGTGTGGTGCCTCAAATATTTAATGTACTGTTTCTAAGTGGTTTTGGTGACATATCACTAGTTCCACCCTAGAATTAATGAGGGAAGACAACTAGAGTATCTGTAAATATTTTTTTTGAATATAATTAGATATATTCAGTTGGAAACTATATCAGGAACAAACTTTTGGACATCGAAGGATTATTTTATGGAATAATCTGGTATTTTTTATATGAGTTTGCAAATTTGGGATTTGATCATGTAAATTTTGATTTCAAAAGACTCATATTAGAGTTGATAACTCATAGCTGATTTTTCATGTGTGAATAGATGTGGTGAGTGCAACACTGAACTATGTGCATCAACTAAATGTGGTTATGGATTTTTGATGACAATTCTAAAGGATGAAATATTAGATCATCAAAATTTTACAATATAGGATTAGTTTTATGTTGGAGGGAAACATGACCGAGATAAAAAAAGGATAATGATATATTCATAAATAAGGATAGATTGTCTCGGTATATTTATTCTTGGTGTTTCATTATTTTTTAATGGTTTTGTCTTGTGTTTTGGCACTTTATGTGCCTTATGTTAAAATATGCACCTAAGAATTATGTTGAACCTTAATGTATATAACATAACTTTTTGAGTGTGTTTTTGTGACTGGGAGAGGTTAGTATTTGTTTCTTGACAAAAACCAAGACCTATCATGGATTTGATAGTTCATTTTTGGGAGTTTTAACCCCTCATGTACATATAAGTGTTAAATAATTAAGAGGAATTCATGTTTTCAATTAATGGATGGGTTAGAATTCAAACTGAGCCATGTGATAAAAATATAAAAGTGAGGAAAACTATAAAAATTTTGTTAATATATCTGGAATGTGGTTTAGGTAGTGAAATTAAGGGATTTGGTGAGTAGCGGCACTATCTAGTGGTTGATCGAGTCACAACAGAAAATCACTATAGCAACTTGCTAGTTGGGGGTGACTCTTCATCTAGCGTGAGGTTGGATAGTGTCACCCACTCATTCAGTGGGGCCATTGACTAGATGGTGGGTTCACTAAAGGATTAAATTACCATCCCATCTATATTTATATTGTAATAATCTGTCATTTCTCCACATATGGTGGATGTTACATGGGTATCTACTGCCATGATTCCTTTAATCACCCAAAATAGAGGTTTTTTTTGGATTTACATGATGATCCTAGGTATATATTTTACTCATAATTACCAAATTGATGTTCTCCTCACATCATCTATAAATTATTTTCATCTAGTTAAGGTTTTGGACCTATTCCTATTATATCATGTTGGAATTGGTTGAATATAATGAGACTTCCACTCTTCTTAGGATTTTATTCTATAGGGATGATTTCCTTGCACTCTAGATCATTTTCTTAATATATTTAAATTGAACCATTGATTTATTATTAGTATCTATTAAAAATTATATTTTAATGTATATTAAGTTTTATTCTTTTGGTACTTCTACTCAGTGTAGGGCAGATGATGTGAGATGAACCCTTGGGATGTCATTGGGTTTTAAACTGATATACAAATGATATTCATTGATAAATTATGCATTATCTATTTTTTAAAATTATATAATTAATTATAAATGGTTATATTACTTATATTGGTATCATCCATGACATAAGTTTTAGAAGCTTGGGTGGTGACTAGCGGAGCATTATGTGAGATTAGGGGATAGTTTCATTGAGTGAAACATAATTGTAAATCCTGTAAAAAAATCTTTTTCTTGCATACTTGACCTATATATTATCTTAATTTATCTATTATGTATAGATTCAAATGATATAAATTAGGGTTATTCCCATTGATAGTTTATTGAAATTAAAAGGTTTTCTTAAATAGAATTTTCTCTAAACCAAAATGGACTACAAAATGGAACAGAATAAATGAGGAGATCAAAGTGCATAAGACACATTTTTTCTAGTGAGATGGATTGATGCCTAGTCTGGAAAAGGCTGAGGCCTAGAGTATGGTTTTCCATGTCACATCCAGACCACTAAGTGAAGTGATAGGGATTGAGGAGACATTGAAACCTAGTGTTATATCCAATAACTTCTTCTTGGTGCTGGATCATTGGTACATGGGAAGACCAGAACAAGAGGGTAATAGGAGAACCATGAGATACATGGTGGTCTAATGTACCCATGATAGTTGAGTCTGAACCAATCATGAATTTTTAGGCATGAACCATGTTTTGAGACACCTCCATTTTGGAGGTTTTAATGGACTTAGATAACCCTTAATATGTTTAACATGTGAGGCCTTCAGTGACTTCGATTTATTGAGTTGTTCGTATGATTGGTGATCCTCTTCCATCCAATGTGAGAAGGCCTAGTTGAGACAATATTAGGGGGAATGGAAGTATGAGGGACTATAATATCCACGGAAATCAACATACATTAATATGGGTCATTTTCCGTCTCTTTAGATTGTATTTTCATGTAACAACTTTTCGTGGTCATCAGTCCATAATGAAAATACTTGAAGTTAACTAATGTATTAACATACATTAATGTGAATATTTAATTATTACATTGTTTTGGTTTTAATAAGATGGTTAGAATGGAAAATCTTGTAGTGGTATCCATTCAACCATTAGTGGAGAAAGGTTTTAGTTGATCAACACCATGAAGAAGCATATATGACACTCTATTAGATGATCCCACAAGAACTGTGGATGGGAAAATTAAACACATAGGAATATGATAAAATATGATCCTAGTATTGGTATATTTTATTTTGAGGTGTTTCACCCAAGGTGTATGATCATTTCCATGGGGATGGGTTGGTTACATAAGGTTTGTTGAGTCCGATTGTAATGTGGGTGGGTATATTACCCCATCGGCCAGTTCTATCTAGATGATATCAGGTGGATTATTCTGAAATATATTTTGTTACTATTGATACCATTATTCTATTCTATATGTAATTATACATTACCCATGGTTTTTTTATTATGGGTGACAAAGGGATATGTATATTTGTTGGAGCCATGGTCTTCTATGCCTGAATGGGAGAATTGTTTGTGTTTGTTGTCAATCCTCAGAGGAAGTTCAGACTATGTGCCAGAAAAGTTCTCATACAAGTCCAGAAGATAAAAGTATTGAAGGTGGCACTATTTTCCAGTGTTTTCCAAATTTCTAGAACTCAAAATTGTTAAAAGGGGATAATAGTGTCTTTTGGAAAAGGGACATGCGTGCCGGATATGTGTCACACAAGTGACTTGCGCACTGAGAAAGGACTTCAGCGCTGGTTCTTAGGAGAATTGGAAGGTTGTGCGCCATATGTTTTTCGAGATCATAACTTCAAAATATGTCAAAGGAAAGAGGGTCGTGCAAGTATTGGTTTGGTCGCGCAAGTAAGTAGTGCGACAGAGGCTAGGGCGGTTGGAGCTGCGCGCCAGAACTTGCACACCGAGAGGAGGCTTGCGTGCCACCGTGCAAGGTGTCCATTTTTCCTATAAATATAGGACCACCCCTCCTCATTTCAAGAAAAGTTTGAGAGTTAGATAAATTCAGTGATCCCATCACGCAGGTGTAGTGGTCGCGCAAGTGGCTGTGGGTCGCACAAGTATAAGTTACGCGACAGTTTTTTGCTGCACGCCAAAACTGGTTTGGGTTAAAAGGAATGTGAGTCACACAAGTTTGAAGTTGTAGAAGTGAGTGTCACACAAGTGGTTGAGGTATACTTGCATGCTAGTTATAACTTGCACGCCGTCCTTGAAACTTGCACACCGGCCTCAAGAAGCGCGCCAGGTGTTGTTGAAGTACGCCTATCTTTTTGATGCTGCACGAAAGCTGGAAGATTGCCCGATACCATCGGTGCAAAGCGAGATTAGTCTACTGGTGATAGATGGAATTCAACAGAGCATCTACATACAACAGAGTATTCATTCTTTTTCAATGATGAAGAGACCTTCACATTTATAAACTGAGTGGGACTTCACCAAAGGCAGTGAGCCAGGGGGAGTCAATAGGAGTGACCCGAGGGATGCAGTGAGCTATCCCTGAACCTTTGTAAAGGTAGTGAGCCTAGGATAGATTGAATATGCCCAAGACATTGTAATCCACAACTAGTGAAGAATAATAGAATTTGGTACGACCAACAACCTATTGGCGTATGCTCCATGGACGTAGCCCTTAGTGGTGAACCAAGTAAAAAGTGATGTGTCATCTCTCTAAATGTGAATGTTTACTTTCTGATCATATTCATCATAAAGGTTTAACAAGTTCCTACCAATGTAGGAACAAGATCCATCTCTTTAAAATAAAAAGTTTCCACCCTGATTCACCCCTCCCCTCTCAAGGTGTCCCGGGGTCCAACAAGTGGTATTAGAGGGAGGTTGCTAGTGTTGAATCTTTCCTTTTTCGTCATGGAGAATGTCAGGGGAGTCCCTCTCTTTGATGGAAGTAATTTCTAGATTTGGAAGAATATAATGAGATCTCATCTAATATCCCTTTGAATTGATGTACTTTTTTCCATTGTCCAAGTTATACATGTTATTGATCCAACAGGGCTGGCTATGATGGATGCCGATAGGAAAATTCTTGTTGCTGATGCTAAAACACAGAATGATCTCACCGCAGCCCTTTCTGATCAGATCTATCTAAAGGTAATGAGTTTCACCTCAAGAAAGTCCATGTGGGAAAAACTTGAAAATATTTTTTAAGGGGATAATAAAGTAAAGGAAGAAAAACTACAAGTCTTGCACAACAGGTTTGACGATCTAAAGATGAATCCTAATGAGAATGCAGATTCATTCTTCAACCGAATTACTGAAGTTGTGTGAGAAATTAGAGGTCTTGGAGAAGAAATCAAAGACATTGATATCGTAAATAAAATATCGAGAAGACTTCCTCCTATGTACAATGCAAAGGTTTTAGCCCTTGAAGAAAGAGATCTATCAAAACTATTGCTGGATGATCTTTTAAGTAGTCTAGGGGAATTTGAGATGAGGGTCAATCCCAAAGATTCCATGACTCATGTAAGAAAGGAAATGGCATTCAAAGCCTTGGAAAAACTGAAAATTTCAGAAGATAGTTGTGGTGAAGATGAAGAGGAAAAGGAAATTCATTCTCTAATCGCCAAGAAGATGAATAAGGGAAAAGGTAAATTCAAAGGTACGCTACCTCTAGCATGTTTTAATTGTTGAAGATTTGGGCACATTACCTCTCAGTGCCAAAGAAAGTTTGATGATGATGAAAGCGAAGCAGAAGACATTGAGCAGCCTCAGAAAAGGATTTTCAAAAAGGGAGACTTCAAATCTAGGAAGAAGATAGAGAAGAAGAGTTTTGTCTGTGAAGAGTAAGATGATGATATTGAATTCTGTGATGAAGATAAACTAGAATTTAAAACCGGTAACCATGCTTCCATGATGGCCACTGTTGAAAAATCAGAAGATACTAGTGGAGAAAATCAGTTGAAAACTTATGCAGATCCCGAGTTGCAACTTAAGTATGCTGTTAGTAATCTCAAGATTAAATTTAAGAGTTTTAATAAGTGGAAATAAATTGTAGAAGAATCAACTGAATATGTTGATCAATATGAAGTTGAAATTAAACGACTAGAATAATTGGTGAAAGTACAGTCTAAAATAATTGAAAGTAATGATGATGGAGTGGATCTAAAGCTAAGAATTGAAGAGCCGGCAAAGGTCATTAATGACCACACCTCCAAACTAGACGAAAATTCTAAGACTACTGAACGTCTTGAGGAGGAAGTTGTTACTATTAAGAGTAAACTTTAAAAAGATTCAATTTCAAAATAATCAAGGAAGAAAATATAGTTTGGAAGGTTCTAAGTTGATGATCTATTGGAGAGAGCAAAACATGGCTCTAATGGAGTTGAAATAATTTTAAAAGATCAATATCCTGCCTGCATGGGAAATAGTGGAATTGGTTGTGAGGCAGAATCGTCAAGTGCTACAAATAAAGGTAACCAAAATAAAGGCAACCTAAAAGTGGGTGATGTGGGAAAGTCTTCTGAAATGATGAAAAAGAAACCCCCATTTCAATATGAAAGAAGAAAATAAGATTATCCTCGAGCCTCATGGAAAAAGGATCCCTCATACTATTATCGCATAGATGAAGGTATGAGGATAAATTTAAGTGAGAAGACGTTTCCCCTCATGAAGTGTCAGTTCTGTGGCTATTTGGGCCATACCATGTCATATTGCGAAGAAGAAAGGAGCTACTTGAACGTGGAGGATCTGGGAAGTCATAAAAGGAGACCGATTTCATATCCTCCATCTTATAGAAGAAATAGCTTATATGCTTATTATTTTAATTGTTCTAACTTTGTATACAAATCTATGTATTGTAGCCAGAGGTACGACAGGTGAAACTCATACAACTCTCAGAAATGGGCCAGTTCTCACTCTCCTGATGGTGTTGTTCTCACAAACTGTTTTTATCCTCTAGAAGAAGATTATGGGTATGAAGAATCAGATTATGTGGAGGAAAGTATTATAAGTCCATCATTATCCTATACTCAATCCAATATCTCATGGACAGAAAAGAAGAATATCGAGAAATCCAATCTTGCAGAAGTAGCCATCAAAGCTACAAAGAGAATCAACACATGGATTCTTGATAGTGGATGCTCTTCCCATGTGACATGGAAATGGTAACCTTTTGAAGAACATTAAAAAGAAGGTTGATGGAGCTGTGAGTTTTGGTAATGATGGTTCTTTGAAGATTAAAGGAAGTGGGAATACTACCCTCACCAATGGAGAGCTAAAGAAGACTAAAGTTCTTTATGTGGATGGTCTACGTCACAATCTCCTCAGTGTGAGTTAACTCTGTGATTCAGGGCTCGTAGTAACATTCAATAAAAAAGGCTGCACTATAAAGGGAAAAATAGGGAATTCTCTTATGAAAGGCTGTAGAATAGATGGAATCTTATATCATGTTGAAAACAAAGTGAACTCCCTGTATTTTTCTACTGAAGAAGAAAACAATTTGTGGCATCGAAGGATGAGGCACATTTACCAACAAGACATCGAAAAGATATCTAAGATGAAGATAGTCATGGATATCCCCATTCTGAAGTGTGAGTGAGAAAATTCTTATGATGCTTTCATTTTTGGGATGCTGGTCTGTAGTTCATATCGGCCAAAGAAGAAAAGAACATATCATCTTCTTGATATAATTCATACAGATGTATGCGGGCCAATAAATGTTTCCAGAACTCATGGAGAAAGGTACTTTGCCCTTTTCATTGATGATTACAGTAGAATGGCATGTGTTATGGTCATTCACAGGAAACAAAAAGTGCTTGAATGCATGAAAATATATCACTAAATAGCCGAGAATGATACTGGACGAACAATCAAAGTATTGAGATCTGATAATGGAGGGTAATACACGTTCATTGAGTTTGAGAATTACCTAGAAAAACATGGTATACAGCATGAGATAGCTGCTATGAGAACCCTACAGAAAAATGGAGTTGTTGAACGCCAGAATTGATAGGTCAACAATATGTCTAGGACTGTGCTGATTGAGAGTGGTATCTCTCTCCATTACTAGAAGGAAGTTTTTGAATCTATAGTGAACATTCAGAATCGAACAGATCTTTATATGGGAGGAATGAAAAAACCATATGAATTATTTCATGGAAGGAATCCTTAGTTGGAATACTTTCATGTTTTCAAAAGAAAATGTTTCATCTGGAATAAATAAGGAAATCAAGGGAAGTTTGGTGACAATGCTGATGAAGGAATTTTTCTTGGATATCCAATGAACAGAAAATCTTATATGTGTTTCAACAAGCGATTAGGAAGGATTGTATAAAGTAGTGATGTTAGGATAATTGAATAGAAAGCCACAAATTCTTTAAGGATGTCATATACTGATATGATAGAAACTTAGGAAGAAAGTGAACATGGAGAAAATACAAATCTAGAAATAGAGAAAGCTGTACAAAACACTCAACAGTCACATCTTGATGTTGACTCAGAAGAAGAATCTGAAGAAGAAACTGTGGTTGGAGAGAATGCACCTAAACCACACATGAGAAATCGTAGATCTGATATTGATCCATCTAAAATAATTGGGGAAAGGAGTGCACCCATACAAAAAAGGAGGATGAGTAATAACACACAATCTATATTTATGTTAGTTGTAGAGCCATCCTCATTTGAATAAGCTGCAAAGGATGAATCATGGGTGAAATCCATGAATGAAGAGTTAGATCAGATTGAAAAAAATCAGATATGGGATCTTGTCCAAAGACCCAAAGGTCACAATGTGATGGGTACAAAATGGATTTTCAAGAACAAGTTTGATGAGCATGGAAGTGTTATCAGAAACAAGGCATGATTGGTATGTAAAGGATACTCCCAGATTTAAGGCGTTGATGTTAAAGAAACCTTTTCTCCAGTGGATAGACTAGAGTCAATCAGGCTTTTCCTTTCCATGGAACTCCAAAGAGGATATAAAGTATATCAAATGGATGTCAAGACAGCATTATTGAATGGTGTACTCGAAGAAGAAGTCTACATTGAACAAACCGTGGGTTTTTTTCTTGGTACTGATGAAACAAAGGTCTGCAAACTGAAAAAAACTCTATATGGTTTTAAGAAGGCACCACGAGCATGGTATTCCCAGCTGGACTCGTATCTCAAGAAGATGGAATTCAAAAGAGGAGTAGATCACAATCTATATGTGAAGAATTCTCCAAAATATCAATTCATGGTTCTAGTCTATGTTGATGATATCATATTAGGTGGAAGAAGGCAGAAATCAGTGGATGAATTTTCCAATCACATGAAATCAGAATTTGAAATATCTTGATTAGGGAGCTGCCATATTTCTTGGGGCTGCAGGTGATTCAAAAGAAGGATTACACTTTCATTTCTTAGGAAAAGTATGCAAGAGAGCTACTGAAGAAGTTTAATATGCAAGACTCAAAACTGATGTCAACTCCGATTACAGTTGGAACTAAACTTGTAAAGTATGATGATGTGACCTCTGTAGATCCCACCATGTACAGGAGGATCATTGGGAGCCTACTGTATCTGAAAGAGACACGGACATATATTGGCTTTTCCATATGTCTTGTAGCCCGCTTTCAGAGTAATCCAAAGGAGGGACATATGGAAGTAGTAAAAAGAATCATGAGGTATATTCAAGGTACTCACAATTGTGGCTTATACTTTGATGCCAGAAGGAACTGTGAATTATCATCATTTTCTGACGCTGAATGGGCTGGATATGTTATGGATAGAAAGTCCACTAGTGTTGGAGCATTCTATATTGGGAATAAATGTGTTGGATGGTTGAGAAAGAAACAAGAACGTACTTCTCTTAATACTACTGAAGCTGAGTATATCTCCACCATAAAGGCATGCACTCAACTTCTATGGATGAAGCAACAATTAACAGATATTGGTGATGAGGTGAAGCAACCAATGGTGATTTACTATGATAACAAGAGCGCAATTGATCTTACGAAGAATCCGGTTCATCATTCTTGTACATAACATATTGAAATTCGGTATCACTTTATCAAAGAGAAAGTTGAACATAGCGTGATTAGAATGGATCATGTGGGAATTGATGAGAAAGTGCATGATATCTTGAACAAGCCACTGTCAACGACTATATTTGTGTAGCATCAGTTGAACCTTGGTGTTCAGCCACCTCCTAGTGTATAAGGAGGTCACAAAAATCCTCTCTCCCATGTTATGTTAATTGTTTTTAATCTTTTTATGTATGTAATGTAGGTTTGTGGGGGAGATACTATCTGGGGGGAGTGTGGTTTGAGCTGAACAATGAACAAATTACTGGTCTTTGGGTTTATTGTCAATGGGGGAGAAAGGGATAAATTCAGGCATGTAATGCTTCTGTGCCACGATGAGATTTAGTGTCAGTGATAGGATGAGAAGGATGAGAAGGAATAAATTGGACATGTAATGCTTCTGTGAGACTGTATGATAATTTCTGGGGCGTCATTGAGAATTTCAAAACATAGGAACCCAATTCAAGCTTCCCCTATTGTTTTCTACATCGAGCACTGCTCACGTAGACTTAGAGTGTTGGCTGAGTTACTTCTTGCATTTTTTGTCTGCATGTGGATGGTGATCTATCGAATTTATTTACTGATTGCCAATAATCCCAAAGGGGGAGATTGTTGGAACCATGGTCTTCTATGCATGAATTGGAGAATGGTTTGTGTTTGTTGTCAATCCTCAGAGGAAGTTCAGACTATGTGCCAGTAATGTTCTCATACAGGTCAAGTAGATAACAGTATTGAAGGTGGCACTCTTTTCCAGTGTTTTACAAATTTTTGGACCTCAATATTGTCAAAAGGGGAAAACAGTGGCTTTTGGAAAAGGGACTTATGCGCCGGATATGTGTCGTGCAAGTGACTTTTGCGCCGAGAAAGGACTTGCGCGCTGGTGCCTAGGAGGATTGGAATGTTGCACGCCATATGTTTTCTGAGATCAGAACTTCAAAATATAGACACGGAAAGAGGGTCGCGCATGTATTGGTTTGGTCGCGCAAGTAAGTAGCGCGACAGAGGCTAGGGCGGTTGGAGTTGTGCACCGGAACATGCGCACCGAGAGGAGGCTTGCACGCCACTGCGTAGGGTGTCTATTTTTCTTATAAATAGAGGACCACCCCTCCTCATTTCCAGAAAAGATCAAGAGTTAGAGAAATTCAGTGCTCCCATCGCGCAGGTGTAGTGGTCGTGCAAGTGGTTTTGGGTCGCGCAAGTATAAGTTACGTGATAGTTGTTTGCTATGCATCAAAACTAGTTTGGGTGAAAAGGAATGTGAGTCACGCAAGTTTGAAGTTGTAGAAGTGAGTGTTGTGCAAGTTTTTGTGGTATAATTGTGCGCCCGTTATAACTTTTGTGTCGTCTTTGAAACTTGCGTGCCGGCCTGGAGAAGCGCGCCAGGTGTTGTCGAAGTACTCCCATATTTTTGAAGCTGCACAAAAGCTGGAAGATTTCCCGATACCTTCGGGGCAATGTGAGATTAGTCTACTGGTGATAGTTGTACTTCAACAGAGCATCTACATACAACAGAGGATGCATTCTTTTGCAATGATGAAGAGACCTTCACGTCTATAAACTGAGTGGGACTTCACCAAAGGTAGTGATCCAGGGGGAGTAAATGGGAGTGACCTGAGAGAAGCAGTGAGCTATCCCTGATCCTTTGTGAAGGTAGTGACCCTGGGACCTTGTGACTATGCCCGAACCCTTTTAATACACTACTAGTGAAGAATAGTGGAATTTGGTAGGACCAAAATCCTATCATTGTATACTCCTTAGATGTATCCCTTAGTGGCGAACCAAGTACAAAGTGTTGTGTCTTCTCTCTGCATGTGAATGTTTACTTTCTGATCATATTCATCATAGAGGTTTAACAATTTCCTACCAACGCTAGAACAAGATCCATATCTTTAAAAGAAAAATTTTCCACCCTGATTCACCCCTCCCCTCTCATGGTGTCCTGGGGTCCTACAATATTACACTGAGGAATCCTCTTCTATACAATATTTATAATGATTTACTATGAAGAGGCTAGTGGGAAATCATTGTAGATTGGTCATCATGACATAATTAGAGACAAATCAATTAGCTATTTTCGGTAAAGGTCTCATAAAATTGCTACGAAACTAGATTCTATGGTGGAACAGTCATCACTATTTTATTTGAGAGGTATAAACATATAGATAAAGTATGTGTCTTTAATTTACATGCCTCTAGATACTGTAAATCATTATTTAATAGTGTACCATTAATGTATAATAGTATGTAAAAGTTATTAAAACACCACATTTTTGGTTCCCTACTGAGTTATATATGAAAACTCTACTCAGGCTCCCACTTCACATGGGTACCCAAGAATCTCAGTATAAGGATCCTAATATTCATATATGATTAATAAATCATTTTCAAGATAATCAACATAAAATAGTTACAAAACATGGAACCAAATATTTAGTATTTTGGAAAAACTAGCACAATACATAAATTTTACATAATAAAACCTAATCAATAACTTAATTCTTACTTCTCAAACTTCTTAGTGGCCCTCATGTTCTCTTTACTACATGAAACCACCCGAGGATATAACTCATGATTGGTGTGAGTAAAATCCTAGTAGGAGAATAAATAAGTGACACAAAACCTGGGTGATCATAATCATCATCATCATAACATAATAAAAGTATAATTAACATAATAACAAAAGGAATATTTTGATAAATTATTGTAAGGTGACAATGCATAAAAATAAAACATCATGTATTAGTGGTAAACTACCACACATAGTTGCAAAAAAAGATATCATTATGGTCACACATATTCTAAAATATCTCATGAGATTCATCATATAATCCAACAAATTGTAGAGCTCTATAATTATGGGTTCACCCTGAACATCATAACATTTACATGCGCTATACAATTCTTGGCACACCTATTGAATCATAACATTTACATTTCCATACATGCCACATAAAACATATATCAATTTTGGAAATAAAATAACTCATATGAAGGAATCAATTTAATTTCATAAATGAAAAAATCATAAAATTTTGTGTTCCCCTTATTAAAATGGAATAATACGTTTTTTATAAATTTTTATTGAAGAATAAACTATATCAATATAAATGAAAGATGTGTTTTTTTTAAAGAAGAGTTACTTTGGAAAAATCATTGCATTATTCAAAAAATTATATTAGAGATATGTGTATTGCAGAAAAGAAAATGGAATAATAATGAAACAAATTCTATTTATTTAACACTAAAGGAACATCTATAATCATAATGTACTAAAAGAGGTAGAACCCAAAGAAAGGGAGTTGGGTTCAAGAATCCTCTTAGCTTGGGTCTTAATGGTTTCTTCTCATTAATATCTTAGATAATAAATTTAATTTAATAATTAAAAAATACATAACATATTATACATGTATTAGATTATTTATACTTCTATAAAGTATGTTAATGGTGTTTTTAATGAGTTATTGGGGTTAATTACATTGTTTGGGGTTGTTCATTTTCAGGGTTTTCATGATTGGTTCATTTTTATTCATGTATGGGAGATCATGTTAAATGATAATAATTATAATTCTTTGAAATTATGTTTTCTTAAAAAATGTATATATGTTTATATGATTATATAAAGATATATCATTGGTTTTTATGATATTAGGATAAATCATTAGATAAAACATTAATAATTATCGTTTAGATAAATTTGGCCAGTTATGATCATCACAAACTAGTTTCATTTTATTATTTAATATTATATATACATGGAAGTGAGATTATAATAAAAAGGTTATAAAATACACATTAATATCTATTTATACAATTAAAATGGTTTTGTGAATATCCTTCAAGGTGGTAAGTGAGATTGAATACATTTCATCCTTAAAGGAGAAAAAAGAACATCTCAGAGATGTTACATTCATTTGATGAAAAACGGGAGAGGAAAAAGGTTTAATGATGTTTATTAAATTAGAATAACTGACATAAACTATTTAAAAGTTATTAAAGTAATCATGAAACATGGATATGTGGAGGTGATTATGGAATTAGAAAAGAAACAAAATTGGAAACAAATTTAATAAAAAATAAATAGGATTTAACCCAACAAATATCTCCTCCTTGAGGAACTACATAGAGAAAAGGGTTTTCCAATTTATTTAGACCAATGTTTCTTATAAATGATGTTGGGTATTGGGATGAGTATTGGGTAGAATTTTTAAATGACTCAAATATTAGAACGTTTGAGTTAAAAGGTGGTGAGGGGTGGTATTGATAAGGGAAGAGAGGGGTTCTATCTCATTATTGTATTCAATCAATAATTATTTTGGATTATGAAAAGGAAATTTTTTTTCATTATTAGTAAATATATGAAAATAATGAAGGATAGTTCTAAATTATGGACATAAATCAGCCATACATCATCTATGACTCAATAATTCATGTTTTCAGATTATATTGTAAACTATCAAATTTAACTGTACAAAAACATTCAATAATTTTACAAAAAACCAAAAAACCCCTAACAATATTTTGACAATTAAACTTGAAAATAGATCAATATTTTATGATTTTTTTTTCTAAATATAGGAAATTTTATTTTTAATTAAAATCACCATTTATTTGGAAAATATCAATTTTTAAGTATCACTAATTAGATGAAAATTTCAAAAATTGACCATAATATCATAAAATTATATAATAATATTGAAAAAATCAATTTATCAGTGTATTATATGTAAATAAATTTTTTAAATCATTATATTAATTATAATATTGTAAATAAATAGTTATGGACAATTAAAATACTAATACTTAAATTATCATTATAAAATATTTATTTTGTTATATCATGATATAAATATATTCTATTTTCTTTCATAAAATATCAAATTTTTATTTATACATTCAAATTTGAATCTACTATTATATTGGATAGATTTCTATTCCTAATGGTCATTTTACTATTCTAATGTTCATGTTAGTATTCCATCAATATATGATCTTAAATTTCTGAAAAAGCCTCTTATTTGATTCATTATTTATTTATAAGGTCTGTATTGTGTTTTATATTTGATTTTATGTTAATTTAATTATATGACCTGATTATAAAATGGATAAATTCCATTAATAAATGTTTGGTTCAATACATTTATCCCCCATTTTGAAATTTCACCCTCTAAATTTCATTTTACAAAAAAATGGGATAGTACATCTCTAAAATTTCTTCCTTCAGTTCCCAGGATGCTTCTTCATACATATGGTTCCTCCAAAACACTATGAAAAGGTTTGTTTTATTGTTTTTAGAACCTTATCTCTCCCATATAGAATCATTACAAGCTACTTCTCATAAGAGATATCATCTCCCAGCTAAACCACATATGTGATTAGTATATGTGATGGATCTCATATTTACGTTATTATAAGATATACATGGAACATGTCTTGAATTTGACCAATACATAGTGGACGCGATAGATGATAGTCATCCAATCCTACATGATCAAGGATATAAAAGGGGACAATTTACCTTAACCTATGCTTCCTTTTCATTCAAAACCACATGGCTCTCTTCCATTGTGATTTTATAATAAAGATGTTATCCACATATTCGAAGTCCAAGTCCCATTAAAATTTTTCATCATGACTCTTTTTCAACCTCAGGGTAGAATTGATATGTTTCTCGTAGGATTGAACATTATTTTTCATCAATTTCACATGATCCTAACCATTTAGCATTCATTCTCAAACATCATCCCAAAAGGATGGGGCTCTACATTTCATTCCAAACATAGATTCATATGGAGCCATTTTAATAACTGAGTGTAAGATGTTGTAATATGATAACTCAACTAATTGAATATTCTTAACCCATCAATATTTAAATTCCATTTAACATTCACTTTGTATTTTCTTGAGTTTTTGAATAGTTCTTTTAGTTTGGCAATCGGTTTGGGGATTTAATCCATGATGTAATTCAATTAAGTACTCATTGCATGTGGAAAACTCCTCCATAATTTAGATGTGAACCTTGGATCACGATCAGAGACAATCGAGAGTGAAACCCCATGGAACCTAAATATGTCCTTCACATATATTTGAGCATGTTTTTCAACCGATCTATCTTACCCAATAGCGATAAAGTGGGATGCCTAGGGGATTCATTCCACCCAAACCCATATCGCATCATCTCCTTCGGATAACATTATGAGACAAATGACAAAGCCCATAGTGATATTATCCAATTTCTACATTGGTGTAGGAAATGGTTGCTTCATTCCTTTTGAGTTATATCTCTCTTATTTAACTTGTTGAAATATCAAGAACCTTTTTTGTACTCTGCAATCCCATTATTCATATTATCCACCAAAAAGTGCTATCGAATATCACAATACATCTTGATGGATTGAAATAGTTGAGCTGTGTGCATTATCCAATTTCTCATTATTTATCACATGTGATGAAGGATAAAAAGTCATTGTTCCTACCAGAATCCAAACATCATCATTGATATGGAACACTTTCATCTTTCATTCCCCTACAACATTCACCTTATTTTTTAACTCCAGATCATGTCGTTGTAGTTCATTAATATTATCTTGGATAGATGGTTGAGAATTCCTCTAAACAAGGTATGGTGTATTCCCTAATTTCCAAATTTCCAAATCTATCCATCACATATATAAAATGTTAGATTATTTCTCAATCCACAAAATGAATATAGTAGGATCTTATTTTATTCTAAGTTCATTAGATACCTAGTATTCCTTCCAATGATGATAGTTTATAGAGAAATAATTGTCCTTAGTTAACTCTAACCATCTACTTTTATGCATGTTGATATCCTTTTGTGGGAATATATACTTTAAAATCTTGAGATCATTATGTATATCAAACTTAGAGATAGTGTCACTATATTTTAAAGGAAAATCATAGCTTCTAGCTCTAGATATTGTGTTAGGTAGTTCCTCTCATAGATCATAAACATTGGTGAGGAAAACGATATGAATTTATCAATATGCATGAGTACACAAAAAAATAATTTATTTTAAGAATAAATGTATATCGAATAACATTCTCAACTTATTTTTAATTTGAGAATAGGTGTAGGGATCAACCTATTCATTGTCTCCTTAATAATTCATCACATTATTCCATCTAGAAATACATTACCCCATCTCTTTTTAACTTAGTGAGAGGGATAGAAAATTGGGAGAAATTTCTTCATAGAACATTTATTATACCCAGCTAAACCTATAAAACTATAGATTAATGGGACACTAGTGGGGTAATTCCTAAATAACCTTTTTTGGGGTCTATATATATTCCTTGAAATGGGATAAAATGTCCCAAACTTGTGAATTGTTTTATCTATAAAGAAAACATTCAAAACATAGAATACATTTCATCCTTCCTTAATGTCACCAGTATAATACACAGATGTTCTTCATGATCCTATATTCTCTTTATGTAAATGAAAATATCATCGATAACCCTGAAAAAAAAATTTATGTAGTTTCAAAAAATTCTTATTATCAAATAAATAATGACTGTAGGGGAATGATTTTGTACAATGTGAATTAAGGGAAACTCGTAGATCCCATTCCATTTATAGAAGGAAGTTTTCTAAATATTTTCCTTCTTTATATTTTTCTGATGATATCTTGAATGATGATCAACCATTGAGATATACATATCTCCTCACAGTTGATCAAAAAAATAATCAATCCATTAAAGAGGATACTTGTTCTTCATGGTGAACCTATTGAGTTCCCTATAATCAATACAAATTCACATTGATCCATCCTTCTTCTTGACAATGTTCTCTTGCGCACACCAATGTGATGCACCATATAATATGAAAATGTTGTTCATATTCTCTTGTTGTTTCTTATTTAAATCCTCTAATTAGATCGAGGACATCCTATAGGGGAATTTTGAGATAGGATTAACTAAGATTATGGGTTCTGTTGAGAACTCTACCTCACAAAATTTGGTAAGTATGGGAAACTCATTGGTAAATACATTACTGCATTCCCTAATGAAGTGAATTTCCACTGGGTTGATACCTTCGTTCAACTCAACCATTTGATCAATGCATTTTTTTCATAGAGAATCAACACTAACACCATTGAAGAATTTTCCAAATGAGTTTCATGACCTTACTTTAATTTGTATAGAATAATGGTATGGGTTGGAATATGAAAATATATTTCCTATTTATGATAATTGAAATGTTCATTATATAACAAGAGAAAATATATTTTTAATACCGAATCAGATTCCACCAAAAGAAATATCATTATATTTTCTATGAAAATATTCCATCATTACACCAAAATGATATGATTCCAAAACTTGGGTTTCAATGATCATACCACATTTTTTTAGGGATATTGATACTTCAATATTTCAAGGAATTGATTCAATAGTTATAGGAAACATTCATGAATTTATGGAATTCATAAAACTAGAATAAAATAATACATACTATATTTTTATGTAAATAGGAAGTGTACCTACTTTGTATTAATTTAATTCCTTCTATTTTACAGTAGTTATGTCATAAGGATTCCCATTCTCCTTTGGATTTGGTGACTGATGAAACTAACTTCCCTTAAGGACATGGGGATTAGTGCACTGGATTTCATAGTTCCCTTATTCCAGAAATTGTATCATAGAACCATGGGTGGTTCTTTACCTTCCTCCAATGTATTAGCTAGCTTCATTATGTATCTTTTATATTCATGTAAATGATGTCATTCTCTCCCAAAATTTATTATTTCATAATCCCATTGAGGTAGATCCCATGATTCTTCCTCCCAAAATTTTGAAAAGTGATTGGTTGAGAGTTATTCCCAACTTTTTCATGAGATCCTCCTTATTGGAACTCCATATTTTGATTCATATCACCACAACCATTCCACCATTATCAAAACACCATCAATAATTTGAGATAAAATTATAAAACATCTTTATGACTCATAATTTCATAGATTTATATATCCCGATAATGGTGTCGTTTTAACCCAATAAAGAATCTATTTGTTTTTCAATCATTGTAAACAACAGAACCTAAACCATATACTGAAATCCTTGTGAAATTTACTTCATAGATAGTGATAGCTTCACATTCCTTTTTCTTTAGCACTATTAATTTCAATCTATCTTTGACTAATGAGTTTTATGGGAATAATTTTTATGAAACATTATCTTAAAGACCTCCCACTCAATATCTTCAATTTAAATATCCGGCTTGGCGTTATTAATTAATGCCCATCAATTCCTAACCTAACCTCTAGAATATTAAAGGCCAGGGTAACCTTCTGCATCTGAAAATTTGGAAAATAAAGTATATCATGTCCATTGGGTTGAACCACTTTTTTGTGACTAATAGATAAGAAGATAAACTAAATTTCGATGGTTTTTTCCTCATAAAGTACTCAATAACCTATTTATCCCTCTTAAGTGAAGGAGGAATATACACATTGTTTATATTATTTTTTATAGCCTAAAACTTTTGGATTAGAAATACCATCAAATTTGGAAATCCACCTCCTCAGGAATTGGGGATTTCATTCGGGTAATCACTGAATTTCCCCCCTCATGGGTTGTTGGCTTGGTTTATTTTGGATGGATATATTTTATAAAATATAAATGGTATGAACAAAACATTTAGTGAAATATTCATGAGTAATTTATTCATTTATAAAATTAACTATAAATGAAAATCAAATGGGATCCCAATGATAAGAAAGGTTTATTTTGTGCATAAATATACTTAGTAAAATAATAAGTTTTTTAACTACAGCTCTATAATCCTATTTCCCAAATTAACCAAATCGTGCTCTAATACCAACAATAGTGACCCTTCTTTTCATACCTGACTATTACTTCATTTTAATTATAAATAACATAAAATATTTACAAAATGAGGACCCAATAGAATTAATATATCATTAAAACTATGACAATATATAAATTTAAGAAATTAAAATATAAAAAATTATTTTGTTCCACATTATCTAGTTTCTTATTTTTCCTCGTGTTCTCATTTGTATAAGGAATCACTAGATGATATACATCAAGAAATGGGTGAGATAAAATACATGTTATAGGATGAATTAGAGACAATAAACATGGGTGAGAATAATCATCATCAACGTAGAATACAGAAAGTAGGATCATCCTAATCATGAAAGGTAATATTGGATAACAACATGGAATATGTTGAAGCTTAAAAATGAAACTTCATGTCTTAGAGGTTAACTGACAAACATAGTGGGATCTAACCTAGCTCATGTTCATTGGTTGATCGGAATATGAAGATTGTGAGGGTATGGCATTGCCATCGGTACCAGACCCATTCTTTTATGCATCAGATAGTTTGATGAGAATCCATGAAATGGTGAAGGATTTAAAGAATGTTGTTGATGATTGGGGGAGATTCATTTATAGTCTTGTTATTTTTTGACCAGTTTCTATGTCTGTGAATTCATTTGTGGTTTCCCCCAATTACCCTTAAAATGGGTTTATCCAAAAAGAAAAAAATTAAGTCCTTCAAGCCATTCAATTAGTCATGTTCATGCATATTTCACATTATCTAATGTGATTAATCCCATAATAAATTGAAATACAATTCTATATATTTATATTCACACCTTCCAACTGTGTAAAGACCCGTAAATTTCAAGGAATTTTTTTTCTTAATTTCTTTAGGATTTTACGAGTACGCAGTTTCAGACGACACTTGATTCCAAGGCCCAGTGTGCCCGGAATCAATTTCCAAAGTTTAGCTCAGGTACATTCAGTGAACGAACTAGCGGGTTTTCCTAACTTTTGAACTGGTGCTCGGAATCAAAATCCAAGGGCACCGATGAAACCGCAGCGCCGGTAATTTCTTAGGAACACCTTTTCCAAAGGTGCGTTTTCTCGAGAAGAGATGTTAAAAATGCGAGGAAGAAAAATATAGTTGTTCTAAAATTTTATTTTTATTTCTTTACTAATTGGTTTAAGTGTTAAAGGAAATAAAGTTGTGTCAAAACTTTATTCCTCTCTACCTTGTGGTTTAACATCTATGTGAGAGAGATAGGGTGGGGCCCACACAAGCCCCCACCTCATTCAAATTCCCTAACACCACATTAAACCCCCTCTTGCATTTAATTATGTAACTCACCCACTCCCCCACTTTATGGAATTTCAACTCTCACATTAAATTGATTGATTAAATCTATTCAATTAATTTAATTTTGAGTTTGAGTTTTTTGAATGTTAAAAATCTTGGCATGTGTGAATAAAATAAGACAAAGGATTATTTTATTTTTGGTTGTTTCGTGGTGTGGAGTCTGGGGAGAGAATACGCAAAGTCTTGAGGATCTTCATCTTCTTCGCTGGAGAACGTGAAGAATGTCAAGACCTCGACAAAGAACGTCGTCACCACAAGGAGTGATCGACATGTCGTTCTTCTTCTCTCCGCAGCTGGTGTGTGATTCCTTTCCCGAAGAACGACGATGCGCCTTCCTTAGTTCTTCTTCCCTCATCAAAGGAAGGGAGACATCGCTCCTCCTCGGACGTTCTCCGTCAACATATACATAGGTTCACCTCGCGACGCCATTTCCCGTGATGATCATCATTCAACAACTTCTTCGAGGTAGGGGATTGTTTCATGTTCGTGATTATTTTGGCGTTCATTGTTAAATATTTAGCAGCTTGCTATCGAATTAACGGGAGGAGGCCGGACCGCACAAACACGGACGTCCCTCCTCCCCATTGGTGTTGTACTTCGTTATGGTTTGGAATGAGGTGGCGCAGTGTAACGACACCGTGCAGGAACAAGGAAAAACACGGCGAAGGAGCACGGCGCTGTCGCGCCGCGCCGGAGCACCTTGAAGGGCTGCAGCCGAGGCGTGCTGCGGCGGAGTGGCATAGCACCGTCGCGCCACGCTGGTAGGACAATGGTTGCAGCCTAAGGTCGTGGAAGTGCAGGGAAGGGTGGCCAGAAATCCATCCGTCGGCGCAAGGGAAGGCGGGACTCGCGGGGGGTCCCACGGCGGCTCACCCGCCGGACATCACGACCGACCGTAATTGGAAGGGTCGGTGGTTTGTAACCCCTAGCGGCTGGAAAAGGGTTGGACCCCCCCATGTGGGGGCCATCATTTCAAAACGAGGGGGGCAGCGCCCCCCCCCCCCCTTTCCGCGTCTGCTCGGCCAGCACCGAGCCGCCCCGCTCGGCCAGCGCCGAGCCGCCCGCGCTGGGCCGGACCGCCCGCGCCGGGCCGGACCGCCCGCGCTGGGCCGGACCCCCGCGACGGGCCAGGCTGTACCGGATGGGCCGGGCTGCGCCAGTCGGGTCGGGCCGCTCCCATATGGGCTGGACCCGGACCCGGGTCGGGTCAACCCGGGGGGTATTGGGCTAGGTCGGACCGGGCCCAAACCCCCCTAAAATCGGGCAGGTTCGTTCAAACGCACATAACATGGGCTACGAATCTCCGATCGACGCACCGTAAGTTGAGTAGCGATCCTTGAATTGATACGGTCGTTTTGGTATATTACACTCAAGGTTTTTGAGAACTTTGCGTATTGACGGGTTGGTTCGAACACGAAACGAACCGGGCCCTCGGAGCGGAAACACTTATAACTTGAGTGCCGGACGTCTGATTGACGTGTCGTCGACTTTGTTGGATTCATCTTAGTGAGAAGGATCTTTAGGCTTACTCCGATCGAGGTTTGGATGTAGTTGGAGTATGGTCAGGTTGGTTTTGACTTAAAAACCAACCGGGCCCCTGGGACGAAAAAGCCAATAACTCTCAGACTGGGTGTTCGTTTGACGCGTCGTCTATCGCGTAGAGTTCCTATTGACGAGACAGAACTTTGGGATACATTAACTCCAGACTATGTGTCAGTCGATGTATCGACCCCCTTGGATCATGGAGCGGACCCTCCCGGAATCAAGCATGCTGTGTGCGGGAACCCTAGAGTTGGCTACGACTGCGACGACGATGACGACTGTACTGGGATCCTCCGTGGGTTCGGCAGCGACGACGATCATACTGGAATCCTCCGTGGGTTCGACGATGATGACTACTGTTCTTGTATCCTATGTTGGTCTGGTAGTACTTGACTACTGTTCTTTTATCCTACGTGGGTCCGACAGTATTTGACTCTGTACTTGTATCCTACGTGGGTCCGGCAGAGTAGCTGGTCTTGTATCCTTTGTGGGTCCGATATCTTAGCTGGTCTTGTATCCTATGTGAGTCTGACAGCTTAGATGAATCAGTGGCTACATCTGATCATCTCTATCACCTTATGAAGAGTATACCTATGTGAGATGAGTCTTGACTTTCAATAATTATCTTTGATATGATTGTTTTGCTTCCCTATGTGGATTGAGTTGTGCTTTCATGTGTGGATTATATTTTTCTATATTGTGTGGACTTTATTGAACTTGGGCTCAGATGTAGGAGTCAAACTAGAATTGATGACTTAGGTATATGTATGGGAATATACCTAAGTAGAGTTGGTTGTTACTTTGTGATTGTATCTTTTCTTTGTGGTTTATCCTTTGTAGATTCGGGCAGACCTTCGGGGGTCTCGGGGTCCCTAATGAGTAGCGTATACTCACCCCTGCACGGGCTATGCCCACACTACATTGTGCGGGATGCAGACGATGAACATCACTGATCGAGGTAGGAGCTCGTGGAGCTGGATGGTACCTGGAGGTGGATCACTGGATGGTACGTACACGAAGCGGACAGCTGGAGCTGAGGAACAGAGGAGACTATCTGTACCCACCCTTCAGGTGGGATTTCTAGAGGATGGCTTGGTGTTACTGCTTTACTTTTCTGCCGCTGTACTCTATTTTTAGTTGTACTTTACTTTCAGTTGGGTTTGTATTCTGGCCCATTTACTTTCCAGCACTTACTATAGTACTCAGTTTACTTTGTGTTTACTTCTTCTTACATACTCTGTGGTGTTTGTTTTCTTATATAAAGGAAATGCCTTCCCTTATATTGGTATTTACACCTTTGGTGCTAGTCACCAGCCCCTGGCCTATGGAAGACTGTTTTGGGGTAGTCACGGCACGGGTCCCGGGGATGGGTTGTGACAAATTGGTATTAGAGGAGTTCGGTTCTACCGCATAACTCATGACTCTGATCTTTCTTCTATGTGAAGCAATAGTGTTAAGGGTATTGAGTGTGGTTATCAGTCCAGGGAGTCCAGTGTTGGTTCTGTGGCCGACGTATCCATACACCAAGACCCTGACTTCCGATTTCTGACTCAGTGCATGAAAACATTGATTGCATGTGTGTTTCAAAATTTTTCTTTGCAATTAATTTGTGTCAGCTCACCAGGTATATTTTTTTGACTGTGGCGCACCTGTTTCTTTTCAGGATGGTCCCTCGATGGTAGCCAGCTAGGGTTTCGAGATTTGTGTGAGACGACAGCCCACTGAGTGATGAGGCCTTGGTGCAGGTCCCTATTACAGCGGGGGCACCGACGGTACCTCTACCCGCGGAGCCACCGATGCCACCAGCCCCAACCGCTGAGAGTGCACGTCACCTTAGTGCACTGCATGAGTTTCAGCGTCAGAGACCACCCAGGTTCTGTGGGGAGACGGACCCTCAGGCAGCCGAGGATTGGTTGGAGGCTGTTGTACAAGTTTTCAGGTTATTGGGGACACCAACTAACCACATGGTGATCCTTGCAGCAAGTCTCCTGCACATGGTAGCAGGTAGATGGTAGAGCCTGATGTTCCAGGTGCACGAAGAGGCATCTCTTCTTTAGTCGGACTTCGAGAGCCTCTTCTGCTCAGAGTTCATACCAGCCACCATCCATGCGGTGCACATTCAGGAGTTACTGCAGCTGCGGTAGGGCATCATGACGGTAGCCCTGTACTCGGTGAGATTTACCAATCTCTCACACTATTACACGAACATGGTACAAGACCCATTCTTCCGGGCCCGAACCTTTGAGCAGGGAATGAGGCATGAAATTAGGTCATCGATGATCTCCCTCAGTATTCCGACGCATGCAGGAGTACTGGAGGAAGCCCTCCTTGTAGAGAGATTTCTTGCTAAGCCTACACCAGTAGTGAGACCTACCGTAGGGCAGCATGTAGCTGAGTCTTATGCACCTGCCAGTCGACGGATGTCACAGGGGTCCAAGAGGACCAGACCATCAGGTAGAAAACCTCAGGACACTGGCTCCGAGGTGCGGGGAACACGGCGCAGAGCCAGTCTTATGAGGAGCAGACAGTGCTATGCATGCGGTAGGCAGGGTCGCATGGCTCGTGACTGCTCGACCCACCATGTAGAGGAGTAGCATACAGTTGAGGGACCACCCAGGTAGAGGTAGAGGTTCGACTGTGGTGGTCCGTAGGGAGCAGGCAGACGAGGTAGAGGAGTTGGCTGAGAAGCAGGTGGTGGGCAACGCTTTGAGGCTCTACCACCACCACCACCAGGAGGTCCACCCTGACCATAGGGAGCTAGCGAACAGAGGCAACCTCAGCTTCAGGAAGCAGAGGCCTACGACCACGGCGCACCAGAGATGATTTGAGGTACTATCTGTGTCTACTCCACCCTTTCTTCAGTTCTTATAAACATAGGAGCGAGTCATTCTTTCATTTCCGCTACCCTTATTCGGAGCTCGGAGATTCCGACGGAGACATTGGCTCGATCTCTACGGCTAGAGACTCCTATGGAAGTAGACATGATGATTACGCACTGGTTACGGTAGTGTGAGCTTACTCTAGGAGGTGAGAGCTTTAGATGGGATATTCTTGTAGCGTTGTCGAGGCCTTATGACGTCATCTTGGGCATGGATTGGTTATCTACAGTCCATGATCAGATTGACTGTATTAGGCACAAGGTGTAGTGTGTCTGCACCGATGGGAGTAGGTTCACCTTCACCGACAAGAAGGGAACCTTTGCAGTGCAGGATGGACTCATGCAGAGGAGATGACAACCAATCACTCATTAGTTTTCTAGCCTCATCCTAGGAGCAGTTGATGTGTGGAGTCCAAGTTTTCCTGTAGTGGTGGATCAGTATGCGGAGGTTTTCCCTGACGATGTTCCAGGACTACCTCCTCGCAGAGAGGTAGACTTCTACATTGACCTGTACCCCGTGATAGCCTTGATATCCACTCCAGAATATCAGATGGCTCCCGCTAAGCTTCAAGAGAAACGGGTACAGCTGGAGGACTTTCAGGGCAAGGGATTCATCCGACCCAGTGTTTCACCCCGGGCTTCCCCGATTTTGTTTGCCAAGAAGGAGGACATGAGGTTGAGACTGTGTGTCGATTACCATCGCCTGAACTAGGTGACTGTGAAGAATAAGTATCCACTTTCGAGAATTGATGACCTCTTCGATCAGCTCAAGGGAGCACAGTGGTTCTTAAAGATAGACCTCAGGTTGGGCTATCATCAGCTCAGAGTTCAAGATGAGGATGTGCAGAAGCCGACCTTCAAATGTCGGTATGGACACTATGAGTTATTAGTTATTCATTTTGGTGTAACCAACGCTCTAGCAGTGTTCATGAGTTTCATAAACATGATCTTTCAGACTTACCTCAATCGATTTGTCGTAGTCTTCATCGACGACATATTGATATACTCGACCGCTGAGGAGGAGCACGCCTACCTCTTACGGGTTGTACTGAACACACTCCGCGAGCACTAGCTTTATTGTAATCTATCGAAGTTCCAGTTTTGGATACGCGATGTCCACTTCTTGGGACACGTCATCTCTGAGGCGGGAGTTGCGGTGGATCTTACGAAGGTCAAGGTAGTGCTAGCTTGGGAGCCACCCAGGAGCGTGACAGAGGTGATGAGTTTCCTAGGTCTAGATGGGTACTATCAGAGGTCTGGGCCGAACTTCTCTAGAGTTTCAGCATGAATTTCAACTTTTACGAATAAGGGTAAACCCTTCGTGTGGTCTGATAGATGTTAGCAGAGCTTCCAAGAGCTGAGACAGATATTGACCAGTGCACCCATATTGATGCTACCAGAGGAGGGAGTAGGGTACGTAGTATACTTTGATGCATCAGGGACCGAACTCGGGTGTGTATTGATACAGGATCGGGTAGTGATCGCCTATGGATCATGATAGTTGAGGCAGCATGAGCAGAACTACGCTACCCATGACCTGGAGTTAGCAGCAGTAGTCTTTTCCTTGAAGATGTGGCGGCACTATCTGACGGGCAAGCGCTTTAAAGTCTATTCTGACCACCAGAGTCTCAGGTACATCTTCTCACAGAAGGACCTGAACCTGAGATAGCGGTGATGGCTCGAGTTCCTCCAGGACTATAACTTTGAGATAGTCTATACTCCTAGAAAGGGGAACATAGTATCCAATGCTCTCAGCAGGAGGACGGGCATTCAGCTACTTGGAGAGGCGATGGAGCATCTAGCCGCTTTGCAGATATCCTTCATGGATAGAGATAGAGCATAATTTCTTTAGTCACTCACAGTCACTCCTCCACTTCTTCAGCGGGTCATAGAGGCACAATGTAGAGACATTGACTGTGAGACGCTACGTGCACAGATTTTCTCAGGACAGGAACCTGATGGTTTTTCTATAGGAGGAGGGCACGTCATCCTTTTTAGAGGACGTACCATGGCACCAGCTGCTTTATAGGAGGAGGTGCTGAGAGAGTTTCACACTTCCCCTTTTGCGGTACATCCAGGGGTAGCGAAGATGTATCCGGATCTTAGATGACAACACTGGTGGCCTAGTATGAAGAAGGATGTGGCAGAGTTTGTTTCTCGATGTCTCACCTACCAGTAGGTGAAGGCGGAGCACCAGGTACCAGCAGGCTTGGTACAACCCTTGGAGGTCTTGGAGTTGAAGTGGGATGGGATATATATGGATTTCGTGACTAGACATCCACAAACTTCCAGAGGTCACGACTCCATTTGGGTGATTGTTGACCAACTCACCAAGTCGGCCCACTTTTTTCCCATCAGAGAGCAAGGCTCAGTGGAGATCTTGGTACGCCTCTACGTTCAGGAGATCGTACGACTTCATGGTGTGCCATCATCTATCGTCACTGATCAAGATTCTTGCTTTACTTTCCGGCTTCGGAAGGGGTTGCAGGAGGCATTCGGGACGCAGCTACGCCTGAGCACCGCCTTTCACCCGCAGACGGATGGACAGACGCAGAGGACCATTCAGACTCTCGAGGACATGCTCCGTGCATGTGTCCTCGACTTTGGTCATAGATGGGTGGATAACCTAACCTTGGTGGAGTTTTCGTACAACAATAGCTACCACTCCACCATCAGGATGGCACCATACGAGGCATTGTACGGCAGACCTTGAAGGTCATATCTATGCTGGACAGACCCTGGGGAGTCAGCACTTGTGGGACTAGAGATGGTCCAGGACACGATAGAGAAGGTCCAGGTCATCCAAGAGCGGATGAGGACAGCTCAAAGCCGACAGAAGTCTCATGCTGACAGGAGGCGGATACCACTAGAGTTCGAGGATGGTAACCACATTTTCCTGCGGGTCTCACCTCGACGTGGATTACGGAGATTTGGCCGGGGTGGCAAGTTATCTCTGCACTTCATTGGACCATTCTAGGTTCTCAGCAGGATAGGTAAGGTGGCTTATCGCCTGGCTCTACCACCTCAGTTGCACCGGGTGCACGATGTCTTCCACGTATCTTAGCTGAGGAGATACGTGCACGACCCGATGCATATCATCGACCATGGGGAGCTGGACATTAATGGAGGGGCGACTTTCACGGAGGTCCCGGTGGAGATCGAGGATCGACATGAGCGGGTCATATGTGGGTGATCGATTCCTCTAGTGCGCATCAGGTGGTAGCACGGGAACCTCCAGGAGAGAACTTGGGAGTGGGAGGCTCTGATGCATGCTCAGTACCCTCATTTGTTCCCCTAGCTTGTGATGTATCTTTACGGGGATGTAAAGCCCTGAGGTGGGAGTAATGTAAAGACCTGTAAATTTCAAGGAAAATTGTTTCTTAATTTCTTCGGGATTTTACGAGTACGCAGTTTGTGAAGACACCTGATTCTGAGGCCCGGTGTGCCCATAATGAATTTCCAAAGTTTAGCTCAGGTATGTTCAGTGAACGAATGAGCGGGTTTTCCTAAATTTTGAACCGGTGCTCAGAATCGAAATTTGAGGGCACCGATGAAACCGCAGAGCTGGTAATTGATTAGGAACACCTTTTCTGAAGGTGTGTTTGCTCGGGAGGAGATGTTAAAAATGTGAGGAATAAAAATATAATTGTTTTACAATTTTATTTTTATTTCTTTAATAAGTTGTTTAAGTGTTAAGGGAAATAAAGTTGTGTCACAACTTTATTCCTCTCTACCTTGTGGTTTAACTTCCATGTGAGGGTGTTGGGGTGGGTCCCACACGAGCCCCCACCTCATTCAAATTCCCTAACACCCTATTAAACCCCCTCTTGCATTTAATTATGTAACTCACCCACTCCCCCACTTTATGGCATGTCAACTATCACATTAAATTTATTTATTAAATCTATTCAATTAATTTAATTTTGAGTTTGAGTTTTTTGAATTTTCAAAATCTTGGCATGTGTGAAAAAAATAAGTCAAAGTCTTATTTTATTTTTGGTTGTTTCGTGGTGTGGAGTCTGGGGAGAGAATACACAATGTCTTGAGGATCTTCATCTTCTTCGCTGGAGAACGCGAAGAACGTCAACACCTAGACGAAGAACGTCGTCACCACAAGGAGTGATTGACGTACCATTCTTCTTCTCTCCGCAGCCGGTGTGTGACGCCTTTCCCGAAGAACGACGACACGCCTTCCTTCGTTTTTCTTCCCTTGTCAAAGGAAGGGAGACACTGATCCTCCTTGGATGTTCTCCGTCAACAAATACAGAGCTTCACCTCCCGATGCCATTTTCTGGTGATGGTCATCGTTCGACAACTTCTTCGAGGAAGGGGATTGTTTTATGTTCGTGATTATTTTGGGATTCATCGTTAAATATTTAGCCGCTTTCCATCGAATTAACGGGAGGAAGCCGGACCGCACAAACACGGCTGACCCTCCTCCCCATTGTTGTTGTACTTAATTATGGTTTGGAACGAGGCGACGTGGTGCAACGACACCGCGTAGGAACAAGGAAAAACGCAGCGAAGGAATGTGGTGCCGTCGCGCCATGCCGGAGCACCTTGAAGGGCCGCGTCGGGGTCGGGCCGTGGCGGAGGGGCGCGGTGCCTTCACGCCGCATCGGTCGGACAAAGGCCATGGCCTAATGCCGTGTCAGTGCAGGGAAGGGAGGCCAAAAATCAAGACATCGGTGCAAGGGAAGGCGGGACCCGCGGGGGGTCCCACGGCGGCTCACCGGCCAACCATCACGACCGGCCAGAATCGGAAGGGCTAGGGGTTTGTAACCCCCAGCTACTAGAAAAGGGGAGGACCCCCCCCCCATGTGGGGGATGCCATTTCAAAACGAGGGGGTAGCGCCCCCCCCCCCCCTTTCTGCGTCCGCTCGGCCAGCGCCGAGCAGCCCGCGCCGGGCCGGACCGCCCGCGCCGGGTCGGGGCGCCCGCTTCGGGCCGGGCCACCGCGCTGGGCCGGACCCCTGCGACGGGCCAGGCCGTACCGACTGTGCCGAGTTGCGCCATCTGGACCGGGCCGCACCCCTCTGGGCTGGACCCGGACCTGGGTCGGGTCGAACCAGTTTGGGCCGACCCAGGGGGTATTGGGCTGGGTAGGACCGGGCCCAAACCCCCCTAAAATTGGACAGGTTCGTTCAAACGCCCATAACATGGGATAAAGACCTCCGATCGATACACCGTCAGTTGCGTAGCGATCCTTGGATCGAGACGATCATTTTGGTATATTACACTCATGTTTCTAAGAACTTTGGGTTTGGACGGGATGGTTCCCTTGGAGCGAAAACGCTTATAACCTGAGAGTCGGACGTCCGATTGACATGCCGTGGAATTTGTTGGATTACATGTAGTGAGATGGTTCTTTTGGATTACTCTGCTCGAGGTTTGGAGGCAGTTGATGTCCGTTCGGGTTGGTTTTGACTTAAAAACTAACCAGGCCCCTAGGACGAAAAAGCCAGTAACTCTCAGACCGGGCATCCGTTTGACGCGCCGTCTGTCACGTAGAGTTCCTATTGATGAGACGGAAATTTGGGATACATCAAATTCAGACTACGTGTCAGTTGATGTATCGACCCCCTTGGCTCGTGGAGCGGACCCTCCCGGAATCGAGCATGCTATGTGCGGGGACCCTAGAGCTGGCTGTGACTGCGACGACGATGACGACTGTACTGGGATCCTCTGTGGGTTCGGTAGCGATGACGACCATACTGGAATCCTCCGTGGGTTAGACGGTGATGACTACTGTTCTTGTATCCTATGTGGGTCCGGCAATACTTGTCTACTGTTCTTGTATCCTACGTGGGTCCGACAGTATTTGACTCTATACTTGTATCCTACGTGGGTCTGGTAGAGTAGCTGGTCTTGTATCCTTTGTGGGTCCGATAGCTTAGCTGGTCTTGTATCTTATGTGTGTCTGACAACTTAGATGAATCAGAGGATACATCTGATCATCTCTATCACCTTATGAAGAGTATACCTGTGTGAGCTGAGTCTTGACATTCAATCAATTTGTTCGATATGATTGTTTTTCTTCCCTGTGTGGATTGGGTTGTGTTTTCCTATGTGGATTAGATTGAGCTATCCTATGTGGACTTTATTGAACTTGGTCTCGGATGATGGAGATGAACTAGAAATGATGACTTATGTATATGTATGGGAATATACCTAAGTAGAGTTGGTTGTTACATCTTGATTGTATATTTCCTTTGTGGTTTATCCTTCATGGATTCTGGGAGACCTTCGGGGGTCTCGGGGTCCCTAATGAGTAGCGTATACTCACCCCTGCATGGTCTATGCGTGCACTACATTGTGTTGGATGAAGATGACGGACAACGCTGATCGAGGTAGGAGCTCGTGGAGCTGGACGGTACCTGGAGGTGGATCACTGGACGGGATGTACATGGAGCAGACGGCTGGAGCCAAGGAGCAGAGGAGAATATCTGTACCCACCCTTCAGGTGGGATTTCCAGAGGATGTCTTGGTGTTGCTGCTTTACTTTTATGCCGTTGTACTCTCTTTTCAATTGTACAATACTTTTAGTTGGGTTTGTATTCTGGCCTATTTACTTTCCAGCACTTACTATAGTACTCAGTTTACTTAGTGTTTTCTTCTGCTTGCATACTATGTGGTGTTTGTTTTATTATATAAAGGCAATGCCTTCCATTATATCGGGATTTACACCTTTTGTGCTAGTCTCCAGCCCCTGACCTATGGAAGGCGGGCTTGGGGTAGTCACTACATGGGTCCCAAGGACGGTTTGTGACAAACTCATAACTTTTACATGCATTATATAATTTTCGGAGCTCATGTTAGATAATAACATTTACATTATCATTCATTCCACTTGGAACATATATCAAATATTGACATAATATAACCAATTTTAAAGAATGGGTTTCAATTCATGAATCATACATTCATAATATATTAAGTTCCCAATATAAGATTTGAATATGATTCTTCATATCAATTTTTATTCAGGAATAATAAATCTCAAGAGAATGAATTATGTGTTTGTTTAAAGAAGTGGACATGTTTAAAAATCATTGGATTTGTCATAAATTGAGATTAGAGACATGTATATACTATAAATTAAAATGGATTTAAAAAAATTATATTTATTGAAAAATAAGGTAACACATATATTTAAATTTCATTGAAAGAGGTAAAACCCAAATAAACAGAGTAGGGTTCGAGAATCCCCTTTCCTTATGTGTGAATGATTAATTCTATTTTATATACTAGATAATAATATTTAATTCATTAATTAAGAAATACAAAACCTCTTCAACATTTATATTATTCCTTATAATTTTATTATGTTCATTTATGTCCTTTTTGATAAGTTATTGTGGTCAATTTCATCATTTGGGGGTGTTCATTTTAATGGTTTTCATGAGCGGTTCTTTTTCTCATGTATGGTAGATCATGTAAAAAGATAATAAATAACCATAAATGAAATTGAATTTCATTTATAAACAAATATAAGAATATATGATTATATATATCATTTGTTTTAATTTTATGTTAATGATTCATTAGATAAAACATTAGTGACGGTCATTTAGATTAATTTGGTGATTTTTCAATCATCATGAACTAGTTTTGTTTTTTATTTAATATTATGTATATATTTTGGTTTTGAACAATATAAAGGTTATAAAATAATCATTAAATTTTTTATCAGACATTAAAATGGTTTTAAAACCATTATTGAAGGTATTAAGGTAAAATGAAAACATGTCATCCATGAATGTGATATGTCAACAACACATGGACGATGCTTTCATTTTAAGAATAAAATGGAGTAGAGAAGTGGTTTTATAATGCTTCTTCCCACACCCAAATAAAAAATGTATATAAAAGGTACTTGAGTGATCATGGAACTTAGATAAGTGGAGATAAGATATAACCGGAAAATAAATGAAATTGAATGCAAATCAATAGAATAAGAAAGATGATTTACCACTTGAATTTCTCCTCATTGAGAACATTCTTAGGGAAAAAGATTTGGTATTTTGATGATAAAAAGGTATCTTTGACATGGGAGAGGTTCTTGGGATGACTTTTGGTATGAATTTGGACAAATCTCAAATATTGGAAAGTTTAACGAGAAGAGGTGATGTGGGGAGGTATTTATAGGGGAGGAGATGGGTGTTTGCTCATTATTTTATTCATTAGATTATTATTTTGGATGAATAAAATGAATATTTTGAGCATTATCACTAAATATATTAAAATAATGAATTGTAGTTTGAGAGTATGGGCTTACCATAACCATATATCATCTATTAATCTATAATTCTTATATTTAGATTATATTGTAAATTATTAGTTTTCACTATTTATAAAAAATTACTGTATTTTGTAAAATTCCTAAAAAGTGACACTATCAATTTTTATATGATTATAATATAAAAATGAAATACATTTTTTGAAATTAATTTTCTAAATATGAAAAATTTTAGTTTTATTTAAAGTTATCATTTATTCGAAAAATACCAATTTTATAATTATAACATATTTAATGACACATTCAAAAATTAACAAAGGCATCACAAAATTTTCGTATAATCATAATTTAAACGAACAAATCTTGACGTACATATAAATTACATTTCATTATTTTTATAATTAATACATTTTAAAAAGACACCCAATGATCATATTAGTTTAGTGTCTTTAGAATCATATAACATAATCTTCTAGCTTGGTAAAATATCTTCAACATCTCCAATGAATATCTTCCCCTTTAGGTTTTGTACCTAAAACCATTATTTATATCATAGGGAAAAGAAAAGATAAAAGGGTGAGATCAAATACTCAGTAAGGGTAAAAATGAAGAAAATAAAACATAACAAAAAACATAAGAATGTGATAACATGGACAAAAATTTTGAATATCAAAATCATGGGTCATGAAAGAAATATTGGTTGTACATGAGTAATAGATCATACATGAATAGTAACCATGATAAAATATCATACGAATGAAAATTGTAATTTTGGAAAAAAAAGTAAGAATATAATATGATTTACATAGTAGTCAAGGAATTGATACTAAGAACATTATAGTTGACAATGTAAATTGTTGAACTGAGTTTAATTATCATTCAAGACATGTATTACTAGACCATATATAATTTTCGTTACAACCCTGTATTACTGAACTAGATTTACTTGAAATTCCAGTCATGCTTATCTCAACTCTAAATTAAATATTTTTTTATTATTAAACACTTTTAAGGAAAAATGTGAGAAACCATAATTTCAAGAACAAAAATATAACACCAAGTAATAAAAATGAAATTTCAGCCTCCCTAATTTTATATCCCTAAAAATTATCCATGAGATGGTGATTAAATGAGTTTACACTTAAAAAACATTATCATTTCTAAAAATTTTATACAATTTTAAAAATATAATTTAATTAAAAAGAAGCATGAAATTTTTTATAATAATCTTCATGGAAATAAGGCATCATGAAACCATAAAAATACATTCATGTCGTGTAAGTTAAAAAACAATCTCCTCATACGTTTTCAGGAAAAAGTCAAAAAGTACCTCCTATGTAGAAAAAATGAATGATTCCATCCATACCATTTCTTGAAAGGAAAAAATTGGTTAAAATGACCTTAAAATTATATATTATAATTGTAAACATTTTAGAAAATCATATTTAGAAAACATGGACATGGATGATAAATATATCATGATCAAATACTTACGTATAAACAATCTTATAGAAAAAAGAGATTGAAAAATTATCCCTTACCTTTGGTATGATTTCATCTGTATTTGTTTAAAACTCATGTTTAGTGGGTTTGAACATATAAATAACTTGTTATATAACCATAATAATATTTATGATATCATATATTATTCAAAAATGACATTATATAACCCATTTATTTATCAATTCCATCCTAAATCCATGTTTTGGGTAATAATCATTTTTTTATCGTACGTGTTTTGAATTGTCATTATTGATATTATTGCATAGGTCATTACTTAATTAACTCCATAATATAAAATATGATTTGTATATCATAAATAATCAGAATATAAATATATAAAATAGATATATAAATGAAATTGAATACACCATTCACAGAAATGGTATGTCGTACGTACACATGAATGATGTTTCCATTTCCTAATTGAATTGAATAGAAGAATGTAAATGATATGTATATATACATAAATCTATTTGAATTATTATTTCATATATTTGATTATTATTTATTATATATAATTTATAATAAGGCATGAATGGCTAATGTGGAGAATGAATATCATCGTGTCGTGCATACACACAAGCGGCAATATCATTCACTTAATAGTTAAATGGTATGGAATTGGATAGTATATTAATTATAAATAATAATAATTATTATATATTAATTATTTAAATTCATTATAGTAATCATTAAACCCTTACAAATTAAGTATTGTTGAATAAAAAATTACATCCTGGTATGGAGACGGTAAGTTATACGTACACACAAATGGTGATATTGTTATTAATAGGATGGAAAAATGGAGTTATAAGGTTGTAACATAATTATAATAACATATAATACTGTAGGATATACTTTACCTATTTTTTAGTATGGAAAGAAAATAATAATATAAAGTAGTAGAAGAAAAGAATTTTGAAGTAGGTGATAAAAAAATTACCTCCTTTTCGAGTATCTCTTTTTCATTTTCATAAAAGATCTCTATAGGATGGTTTTTCAAATTTGTGGACACTTAGAGTAAGTTAAGTATGTTTGGAGCTTATTTGTGTAGATTTTTGGTGATTAAAATGGATTTAAATATGTGATTAAGTGGGAAAATGTGGAGTCCTTTTATTAGAGGGTGGATAAGAACTTTAGGAAAGTCTCAAATATTAATTTATTATAAATAGTTTTTTAGATGAAAATTCCCCAAACTCATTTATTTAGAATCTAATTTGATTATGGGTAGAAATAAAATCAACTAATAAAATTTAGACAATTTTTATCATATTTTAAACCTTATAATTTTTATTTATCCATAATTAATCTATTCAATTTAATTTATGGTAATAATATTATAAATATTAAATGGTTTTATATATACTCATGTGTTGTAAATTGTCCATAATTGGATACATTAATTTATTATAGACCATATCATTTTAACTTTTTAATTTTTAATTTTATTTTTGATTTTTAAATAATTTAATAATATTTTATTTTTATAATACATCAAGTGTCAATTTTGAGACTATTTTTTTATTTGACTTTAAATAAATTATTCGTAGATGATAAATAGAAGAAAAATATTTAATACACTCCTATCATGGTATATTCACCTATAAAAACAATGGATCATAATATTTAGTTCATATTATATTTATTTTAATATTATAAAAACACATTATATTATATTTCTATGAATAAAATAATTTCTACATCACTATTGTGTCATAATTAATGGTAACTATAATCATTAAAAATTAAAATTAAATTCACATGATTTATATAACTTAATTATATTTCTGTATAATATTTATTTTCAATTTTTTTTCAATTTTATCTCAAAATAAAATTTATTCTACATATAATAGATAAGAGAGTGACAAGTTGTCACTTTATTATGTTTTAATTATAATTACATCACTTTCTTGGAAAAAAAAAGTCCTTTAAATGAATCCATTATGACCCATAGGTGATATTTGTAGACTTTAATTCATCCAATTGTAATTTTGAAGGTGTTAGGGTAATTTTATTGTCTTTAACATATTGTTTGATACCCTAATTTACCCGACATACATTTAACCATGGAAAATATAAATTATCATAGTCCCTATTCATAATATCCAAAAAATAAAAGTAAACTATTAACATAATTTGGACCCAATGATTCCAAATATGGAATCCATTTTCTAAATTCAAAACCTATAAGTTGGTTTCATTAATATAAAATTAAATTCATTGTCAAAACATAAAAGTGGGTTTTTAAGAAGTAAAAACTATCAAACAATTGACTTGTGTTCATTTCCTATTTAAATGTGAAATTATATACAATAACCATCATTGAATTAAACAATAAAAAAAATAATACAATTAAACATTAAAACCAATTTTAAAGGTAATATAACTATATAATTAAAATAGATAAGATGGCCATTTTGAATTAAAATGTAGTATTTTTCACTATTCATTAAAATATGAATTTTATCAAAAAAATAGAAAAATATCAACCAAAGTAAATATTTATTACACTATTCCAAAAAACAAGATTATTATGCCAAATATAACTTATAAAATAGTCAAAAAAATTCATTTAAAAAAGGTTCTCCATCAAAAGGATGTAAAACATCATTTTTATAAAAACACTCATTTTATCCGCTAAATTAAATTTGTTGTTATATCATGTTCAAGAAAATACATAAGAAGAATATTAATGTTATTTAAAATTTAATATTTTGATAATAATATTATCAATAGATATTTTATATCCCATTAAATAATTATATTTTAAAAATATATCTTTGTTTAGTGTATCTTTGTATTTCATGCAACACAAGCTATCGAGGAAAGAAACTCTTGCATGTAATGCAGGAGATGTCATTATTGTATGTAATAAAAGATTCCTTTGGTGTTACATATAACATGATACAAAAATATTTCTTTTATAAATTGAACAAAATCAATATTACTATTGCATGTATTATATGCCAACTAGGTGATGTGTGTAACGTAAGACATATTGGTTTATTATGGAAAAAGTGTTTGACTTAGTTCAGTGAATGATATAAAGAAAAAAAATATTTATTGTAAAGCATGGTCCATAAAAATGTGGATTGTTACATTATACCTCATTAAAATTAATTTCACCCTTGGAAATTATTCAGAGATATAAAAGGTTAACTACATGAATTCTTCATTCATGGAAACCCACATCGTATAAAGGAATACTAAATATTCATTTAAAAATGAATTTTATAAACACAATGGTTACCCAATTTAACTCATTACTAGGTTTCCTCATAGAAGAACGTAGTTGGGAAGTTAAAACATGGATTTGAAAAAAAAATCTAATCATCGGGTTCTGATAGATTGTGATAGTAAAAATGGATTAGAGAAAGTTAACATATGATTAGAGTAAAAATGGATTAGAGTAAAAATGGATTAGTAAAAATGGATTAGAGAAATGAATAAATCTGTGTTGATTTAAGGGACCATATGATTCATAAGATAAGAAGGTAGTAGGATAACATTTTTTTTCAAAATCCTTTTAATAATGTTTAATAACATTATAAGAATTACTTTCTTTATTTTAGTACAATATCATTATTGGTTGTGCCATGAAAAAATTCAACATCATCACTTATTCAATGAAATGAAGTTTAATTTTTCATTCTTGAAGTTTTATCAGATCATATGATCCATGATTATAATTATAGTTAATTTTATCTATCTTTATCACAAAATGGTTATCACAAGTTATCATACATACATAAGTCCATCTATAATGAGATTAATAGTATATGGTTCCAAAAAGGGACTTTTAATTAGTCTATCATATCACAAAAATATAATAAAAATAATTTATTGTAAATTAGGGCACCCTGTAGGCCAGAGGTATGTGAAAAAAGAATGTCACACATTGGTTGTGGGATTCATTCTCACAGCTTTGTTCGATGTGATGGGATGTCGCCTGTCCGATGGGTTTTCCTTTATCTAAAACTATAAAATTTTGACTTTATATAAATAATATTTAAAAATGTGATTTAGAAATAATAAATACTATTTTATGTCCATATTAATCCATTCCAACCATTAGGCTTATCCAATATACTATTGTCTAACCTCACAATACCAAAATAATTACATGAAAGGTCATATGAAAAGTATGTAAATACATTCATATATCCCCTATATATCATAAGATATGTCTTGTTGGTCAAATTAAAATCATTTTAATGGCTTAATAATGCATTCTATTTAGTCAAGGTAACAACCTAAATTACGATATATCCTTACCAAAAACATTCATGTTTCCTTATTCCAAAATTTATAACACATATTCCTCCAATCCCAAAATTTTGTATACTTTATCCATGATAACATAACAATATTTTCTATAACTCCATAATTAGTTCCCAAGAAACTAGAAACATATAATTTACTTATTCAAATCCAAAATATCTTTATGAAAACATCATTATCTATGCATAAGGGATATATTGAGGGTTATCTTTCCCTTAATCATGTGTTCTCCAAATATATCAGCATACCCTTAAATAACTTTTCTATCTCCTTATAATTATTCAAAATATCCTTTCCAATCCTTAATTAAATAGTTGTACTGAATACGGTAATATATTTCAATATTTATATAACAAAATATTTGAAATCTTAATCATATACACCTCAAACATCTAGAAATTTTCCTAAACCATTACTCAATATCCATCATCATCGTCTTTATTGAAATATGAAACATGCCTTAAGGTTTCTCAAACACAATATTGTAGTGTTTAATGTAAACAATACAGAATAAACATCACATACCTTTCACATGTCATTTACAAACACTTTATCCTCAACACTATGACCAATATTCATAATATCTTCATGAATCTATTCATGATATGTATAATTAGGAATTAGATCTTTATTATTAACATAACTTCCACATCAAAAACATTCAATTTTTAGACATGTTCTATGTAATTCTTTTTTTTAAGTATGACTAGAAACCAAAGTGTGAGAAATAAATAACATAGATTAGTAATACATAAGTAAGGTAAATTACTTTAAATATTTCAATCTGTGATAACATCCGTTTAACCATAGGTTAGTCATGATTATCACAAAAACCCAAGGATTTTAAAAATTACTTTATTAATCCTCAGAACATCCCTATACATATCCTTAGAAATATCTCTAGGGATATCCCTAATGTTTTTGATTCTTAGATTCCAAAGGATAACTTAACATTCACTCTCATACCAGTTGAAACATCCAAGTCAGGATGTATATATACATTACATTTTTTGTTGAATATGTAATATATGAAACAAAAAGATTCCCAAAGACTGTATTAGTTACTGTCTTTGGAAAATTGGGACATAATATTCTATTATGGTGAAAGATCATCAAAATCTCCCATAATTATCTTCCCCGTTAGTTTTCATACCTAAATCCATTCATTAAATACTGGTGGAATAAAACATAGGAAGGATGATCTCAAATTATCAGTAATGGTAAAAATGAAGAACGTCAAACAAAACATAAATATAAAAATTTGAAAACTTGAACATAAATTTTGAATATCAAAATATCGTGTCATTAAATAAATCTTGGCAGTATGTATGTCCTAGATATTAAAGAAAGATTAACCATGATAAAATAGAATAGGTATAAAACATGGAATGTTGGAAAACACATAAGTATATAAAATTATTTCCAAATTAACCAAATACTTGTTGCCCAGACCATCATAGTGGACAAAGTCCATTACTAAACCGGGTTTACATGTCATTCTAGCCATGTATTACTGAACTGGAATTACATGTCGTTCCCGACCAATATTACAGAACCAGATTTACTTACCATTTCATTCATGTCTATCTCAAGGGATATAAATATGTACCTAATGTATTGGAGGGAGATAAAGGTCCCACCCATCTCATAATGAAATAATTTTTCAATGTTACAGAAAAATAAAAATCATTCATCATATTATAATAAAGAAATGAAATCGGTTACTTAAACAACATTCCATCTTAATATAATCCATATAAAATATGAATACATCATTAACACAATACTATCATAATAATAATAGTGATAGAAGTGTAACCCTATTTAAGAGTGTCATCTTAGATGGAAAATAATTTTGATAAAACACATGAACATAATTTATGAGGAATATATATTTTCTTCATCAAAAACATCTTCTTCTCTCAATAAACCATGTAATATTAAAGAAAATAATTTAATTAAAGCCACTTGAAATATTTTAGTTTATGATTCATTGAAATAAGGTTTCATTATACCATAAAAAATCCATTCATTCTGTATAATTTGAAATAACATTCTACTCGTACTCTTTCCAAAAAAAAGTCAAAAAGTACCTCTTATGGTAAAAAAAGAATCATTCCTTCCATACAATGTAGTAAAAGTCAAAAATAGGTAAAATAACATATAACATACATATAATAATAGTTAAAAATTTATGAAAACATTTTTATAAAACATGGATATGGATGATCAATATATCCCCAATAAATACATAAATATAAACAATCTTGGATAAAAATGTGATTGCAATAGTATCTCTTACCTTAAGTCTGATTTCTTCTATATATTTATGAAACTCCTGTATAGTTGGTCAAAAAATATTATTATCATGTATTAATACCATAATAAAATTTATGATATCTTATATGATTCAAGTATTAATTTATATTACTCGTTTATTTATCAATTTTATTTTAAAGCAATGTTTTGGGTAATAATCGTTTTATTTATCATACATGTTTTGAATTATTAATCTTGATATTATTAAATATATTGTGAATTACATACATCAATAATGTAATAAATGATTTATATTTCACAAATATTCAGTATAGAAATATATAAAATTGATAGATAAATGAAATGGAACGCACTATTTATGGAGACAGTAGGCCATATATACGCCTGAACACTATTTCTGTTTCCTTGTTGAATTGAATGGAAGATAGTAAATGATATATATATAAATATATACACACATATATATCTAGTAAAATTATTATATAATATATTTCATTATTGTTTACTATATATACATTATAATAATTCATGAATGGTTAATGTGGAGGATGAATCACGTTATGTCAGGTCGACGGTAGGTCGTAAGTATGCACGAGCGATGATATCATTCAATTAATGGTTAAATGGAATATAATTGGATGATATATTAATTATAAAGAATAATTATAATATTATATTCATTATTTAAATCCATTATACTCATCATTATAACCTACCAAAGTATGTACTGTTTATTAACAAATTACACCACAGCGTGGAGACTGTAAGTTTTACACATGAACACATGGTGATATTGTTATATATAGGATGGATTAATAGAGGTATAATTTTTTCCCATAATTATAATATCATCTCACTATGTAGAAGATACTATATTTATTACTTTATTAGGGAAAAATAATAAGCAGAAGTAGAATAAGAAAATAATTTTATAAGAGTGGATAAAATAATTACCTCCTTTTCAAGAATCTTCATTTTATTCGCAAAAAGGGTCTTCATAGGATAAATCTCTGCCCAAAGTGTGGTCTATTGGAGGAATTTTGGGATTTTGGGATGTTATTTGAGTAGATTTTGGATGACACAAAGGGCTTTAAAGTTGTGAGTATATTGGTAGATGCAGTGACATTTTATTAGAGGAATGGGGGTACTTTAGGAATGTCTTGAAATATTAATTCATTATAAATTTATTTTTGGTTTATAATGCTTAAAAATACTTTTAAATATAATATTAAAGAATTATGCGTATAAATACTCTCAAACAGTAAAATTTAGACATGTTTTGATTTTATTTTAAACCATATCATTTCGATTTATCCTAATTTAGTCTATTTAATTTTATTTATGTTACTTATATTCTAAATATTAACTTGTTATAAATATTTAATTTTGATTTTTAAATTGTCTATAATTGGATACATTATGACATTTTGACCATATAATTTTCACTTTGTAATATTAGATTTTTTTTTTGATTTTTAAAAATTTAATAATATGTTATTTTGATAAAATATCAAAAATGTGAATTTTGAAGCTAATCATTTATTTGACTTCAAATAAAATCCACATAGAATATAAATTTGAACCTAAATTTTAATTAACTTCTATAATAAAATATTCACCTATAAAATTTGAGGCGAACATTAATTAGTTCATATGATATTTATTTTAATATTTTTAAAGCAGATTATTTGATATTTATATTAATAATATAATTTCTACATCACTATAATGACATATTTAATGGTAATTATTTAATCTCTAAATATAATAAATAAATAAAAATTATATATATAATTGAATTAGAATTTGGAATAATATTTATGTTTAATTTTATGCCATGTTTATCACTACATTGATGTTATTTTAGTTATAAGAGATAAGTGAGACACATGTTGTCACTTTCTTTTTTTAATTATAATTACAACACATTCCTAGAAAAAAGTAAATTAAATGAATAAATTCTGAATCTTAAGTGATATTTAATGACTTTAATTCATCCAATAGTATTTTTTCAGTTTTCTGGGTAATTTTGTTATCTTTTTCATATTTTTTGTTACCATAATTTTCCCGATTTACATTTAACTATGGTAAATAAAAATTACCATAGTTACTATTCAAAATATCCAAAAAATAAAAGAACCATAATAACACAATATGGACCCACGTACTCCAAATTTGGAATCAATTTTTCTAAATTAAAAACTCAGAAGTTTCATTAATTAATTTAATGATAATTCCCATTATCAAAACCATAAAGCAGGTTTTTTGGAAGTAAACAAATATCAAAATATTAATATGTGATTATGTGCAATTTAAATGTGAAATTGCATCCAATGACTATAATCATATTAAATATTAAAAATATAATCAAGATACACTTTAAACTCAATTGAAAATTTAACATAACTATATAAATAAATTAGATAAAAAGGTTTTTTTGAATTAAAATGCATTATTTTTCACTATTCATTAAAATAAGAATTTATCATAAAAATACCAAAATTTCAACCAATGTAAATTTTTATGTCCCACATCCAAATAAAAAGTTTATTATGTAAAATAATACTTATAAAGTTTTAAAATTTTAGATTTAAAAAGGGTTACCCATCAAAAGGCAGTAAAACATAATTTTTAAAAAACCCTCTTTTTATCCACAAGATTGATTTTATTATAATATTTTATTCTAGAAAATAAAAAATAAGAATCTTAATGTTATTTATAATTTAAAATGTGGTAAATAATATTCATAACATATAGTTTATATACCATTAAATAATTATATTTTAATAATATATCATTGTTTAGTGAAACTTGGTATAATGTATAATGCATGCAAATGAAGAAGGTTGTTCTTGCATGTAAAACAAGCCAAGTAATTGTTACATATAGTGAATTATTCATTTGGTGTAATTTATAACATAATTCAAACAAATTTCATTTATACATTTAAAAAAATCTAACCGTAGTGTTGCGTGTATTGTACACCAACTCTGTGTTGCGTGCAACACACGTCAAGTCAGTTTAGTGTGAAAGAAATGTTCTATTATGTGATTTGCAATAAATAAATGAAAATTTTAATTTATTCCAAAAAATGGCCCATTGAAACCTTAGGTGTTATAATAAAACATAAAAATAATAATTTATGACAGTATTTTATGAATATGAATTTTATTCTAAATCATTATATTTATTATAATATTATAGATAAATATTTTTGACCTATAAAAAATACATAATTTATCAATTTTAAATTATTTATTTATTATTTAATGATATAAATATATATAATTTTCATTCATAATATACTAAAATTTTATTTATACATTAAATGGTGAAGTTATCATTCTGTTAGAAGAATTACTATTTTTAAGTGGTAGGTTACTATTACTATGTTCATGTTACTATTCCATTTCTAAGGTTCCTTAATTTCAGAAAAAGAATATTATTTCATTAATTCAACCTTTCTAATGTTTTTATTATTGTATCTATGTGATTTTTTGTGATTTATACTATATTAAATGATTATAATAAGGGATAAATTTTATTGATTTTTTTTAATTTGTTACACTAAAACATGATTAATATAGGTATATGTTGGGATGAGGCATGTGGCATAGAAATAAGATATTAAAATGGATAGATTGGATGGAGTTGGGATAATGGGATGTGGTTTTAAATATATTCATAAGGTAAACGTTCCCAATTTTATTTTATTTCTAGTCAGTACATGTAACCATCTTAATGGGTAGTCAGTTTTATGAATGTCTATGTTATTTTAAGACCTTAATTTTTTTTTATTTTTTTTATTTTTATTGATTTGTTCTAATTTATATTTATTGAAATTTCCAAGAATTCCATGTAAAATTTTTAAAAATAAAATCTGATTATTTCGAGACTAGGCTCTAAAATGACATGTTATTTCAAGGCCTCGAGTGGCTAAAATATATTTTTGAACTATTTTATTAGAGTTCATTAAATAATTGTGTAAGAAGAGTTTTATAACATTTAAACTGGATCCTAGATAAAAAAATATGTGGGTACCATTGGACTTAGAGCATTAGTATTTTCCTAGAAAGAACCTAACATATACCTGTGTGGATCAACAAAAAAATATAGTTTTTCGATTTGTTAGAAAATAAAATAAAATAACTTAAAAATTTATTTTATAATATTTACTTATTCATTGTGCAGCAACTCGTTAGCACTATGATGCAGTAACAATATGACGATGAATCCATTAATGAATCATGGTGGCGATGCTGCAACGCATAAAACTTCTTCCTTCGTTAAATAAACATGGATTCAGTGTGGAAAAAGTACCTTGGAGTTCCTATGAATAATTATGAAGGAAACATCTCCAATGATGATAACTGAAGAATCAGAAATAAGTTAAAAAACTTAGGAGAGTGGATTCAGGACCGATGATTGATGGATGGCGATGAACGATCATCCTCAAACAAATCTCCATTTTTTAAGGTAGAGGTTTAAATCTATGTGATTTTTTTACCCAGTTCATCCCTTATAAATTAAGAACACATATCAACATGCTAACTAGTTGATCCATGGATGATTTTTTGTTAATGGATTCAGAATAAATATTGTGGGATGATATTGGGGATAAAAATATTAGTGACCGGATTATGCTTTGTGAGCCCGCTAACAAGAACAGACTTTATCCATAACAAACAAAGGCCCTGTAATGTTCATTGTGTGTTCATTGTTATCCCATATCTCTCTCCTATTATTCTTCGCTAAATGATGCCACGAGGAGTTGAAAAAAAGTTAAGAGTGTGAAAAAGTGACATTGATTCCCTAAGAAGCCTAGAGGCAAAGAAAAATCGAGTGTCCGACCACCGAATAGGGTCTGGAGGCCTTTTGAGTAGACCATTAGTGTGCCCGTGGCCAATGGTGGCTCGTAGTGGTACACCCCAGTGACACACCAAGGAAGAAGAGGCTGTAGAAGTCCTGGTCCTGACGGATCTATGTTGCGGTACCAATAAGCCCCAAGTCAGCATAGTCAGCCTGGATGTTAAACTCAATGCTGATATGGACACGCTATCCCTGTACCGCGTGTGAAAGAGGGAAGAGGTCGACCTTAGCAGGTTGTGTGCTTTATGAATCGGACGCCAATGGGCATCTATGTTGGTGGAGTGAACAAGCATTGAATTGCATGTCAGGCCTATGGAGAAAATTGTGTCGCTAGTGGCCCAACAAGTAGAATAGTCAGTCCCATGATGCGGTCTGGGATGGATGGGAAATCCGGCCACTGGGCAGTCTAGTTGGTTAGAACTATGATGACTATGTTGGACCCGACTATATGAGAACTGGGTCACTAGGTGACCTTGTTGGCTCGACCCACAACCGAACCAAACCGTTTCCAGCAAGTCAAAATATTCCTGGCCAATGGGCCTGGAAAAACTGGGTTGAACCAAACCCAATTGTGTTGGGTCGGGTCGGTCAAGCATGGTCAGGTCATGCGGGACCCCATGCTCGAGTTTGTCTAGTCAGTTCGGCCCCAGATAGAACCGATACCGGTTTACTAAAATGCCAATATCATTCAGACCAAGCAAGTGATTGATGCACCGTCTACGGCGTTCGAACCCTTTTAATGTGATGTTACATTGGGAGAACTCTATGTGAGACTTAGTGGATGTTTATATGTGACCGATGGATTGGAGAGTAGATCATCTCAGAATAAATCATGCTATGAGTAGGAATTCTAAGGCTGACTGTGACGCGATTAATATGATGAGTGGACATCAGTGGTCTAGTGGTTGAGCATACTTTAATGGTCTAGTGGCTGAGAAGACATTAGTGGTCATGTGGCCGAGTGGAACTTAGGGGTCCAGTAGCAGAATGGACATCTTTGTTGCAGTAATGGAGCAGACCTTGGTGGTCCAGTAGTAGAGGGATCATCAGTGGTCTGGAAGACGAGTTGTACTTAGTGACTCATCAAGGATGAGTCCCTTAGAAGTGCATAATTCTATGTCTATAAGTATATACCATTAACCTACCTATTTAGGTAGGGACTCGAGTGGACGAATTGTGGCAGTTGTACATTATTTTGTGGTTTTGGGCATGTATTCTGACCAATTTTTACTTTTCGTTCATACTATACCCCTAGTAGTTTCCTCAGTGACATTTTTTGTTTACATTGTGTTTATGATCTGCAGTTCGATCTTTGTGTGTGTGTATAGGTTTAAAGGAAATACCTTCTCTTTTTGGGATATGTCTACTCTATTCTAGTCTAAGCCCATGGTCTATGGAAGGCGGGTTTCGAGTAGTCACGGAATATCCCCTAGGGGATGGGTAATGACATTTATTATATGAGGTATAAAATTATTTTATTTAATCTAGAATTATTAACTTTGATATGTGTTTTATATCCTCCCAATGGTAACACCTAATAACCCCTCTACTAGTCGACAACCTCTAGATTTTAGGGTGGAGACCATGAAGAAATGTTAGGAACTGTTCTGATTATAGTTCAAATATTTAACTAGGATGGGACATTAAAAAATTAAATAAAATCATTACTTACTTATTTATATGACATCTTGTCTATAACTAATTTCTCATAGTCATCCATGATATTACATTTTGAATTTGTGCATGTGGGTGGTTATACCGACCCAAACATTAACATAACATTATTAATGGATGTGTATTGTTTTTTATGTGTATTATTGTAGCCCAATATAATTATTAAAGATGCATATTTATATTATATAGACATATTTAATGTTTTAAATCCTATTTTTATGATTTAAAGAAATTATAATGATACTATATAAAAAATAAGTAATTTACATTTTGGAGTTGGTCGTCCGTGAAAACGCACACATGGATTTTTTATTTATAATAATGGAATGGGTTTTGTTTTTAACAATTATTATCATATAATAATAGATTTCTATATAATTTTTTTCATTATATAGTAATGAGAAAAATATATTATGTTGTTTAAGATATAAGGCCCTAGACTTAAACATTACTTAATATTGAGTTATTACAATAATACACATTGAGGATCTTTTCAAGTTTAGAGTTTTAGAGAATTAGATCATAAATCTTGCATTACATTCCACATTTGAACAAGGTGGTTACATAAAAGACAATATTCATTTTTCCCATCAAAGGAGACATATTTAAAATAAAACATGGATTCTTTCATGACACTTCCTCGACACTATCATCACATCATCTACTTTTCCCTTGACCTGTGAAAAACATTTCAAAAACTTGGGATGAGCATAAAAAGCTCAGTAAGGGATATAAAAGTACGTAATGAAAACATTAGTCCATGTATACATAAGAATAAATGAAATCATACTTTAAAACATAATCACATTAACATACCTCATGAAATCATAATATTTATGAATAACTCATAGAAATCATTAGACATAAAGGTAATTTGAGACATTCATAACATTCTTACGTAGGGAGTAACCCTCATGGTTACGTTGGGAATACCCATCACAGTATATTCCCTAAATATATTTAAAGAAACCTTAGAATTTAACTCCTTCACGTTACCCAATGCATTGGAGAGCTATATCGGGCTCACTCGCCCTTAATTTATCACAAAACCACACGTCTTCATAAACAATGCCCAAGAACCATAACATAATCGTATCACATAAAACATGCATAAAGGAAACATAACATTTAAACATTTCAATCACAAGATATCAAAAACACATTGATATAATCAAAACATTATCAAAACCATTTTCAATACCAAAATAAAAGAAAATTAAAACATGGTATTTATTTTTCATTTAAATAAAAGTTATGGCTTGTAGAGGAAGCAGAAACTCAAATAATGTCCACGGCGGCGGAGAAGTCATTGTCGCCGCATACGTATGACAAAAAAATTCCCTTTTTTCGTTTAGTAAAATGATTCGTATAAAAATACTCCTTTTAAATAAAAGTAAAATTCAATGGGGTTTATACACCGTATAAAATAAAGTTGTGTATAAAACAAAATATGCCTCAATGAAAGTAGATTGAGATGAAGTCCCTTACCTCCTGTCTGACTTGACTCGATCGTTCTTTAATCTCCTGAATAATAAACTAGTGTTAATTTCTACTTTCATAAAAACACTTTTCATGTTCATTATTCCTTTTATATCACTTATTATCATGTTATTATCATTATGTAATTATTTAAGTTAATAACGGTCATTTTGTCAATCTTTGGTACTTGAGCCAAAAATAAACTTCTTATAATTACAAGTTGTTCATGTGGTAAAATATAAATTATATATATAATTATATTCATGATTTAGATATCATATATATCATATATATCCAGTATATACATGCATTTATAATATTACTTAACATTTATAGGTAAGAAATGAAATGCACCGTTCATGGAGACGGTAAGTCGTACGTACGCATGAACGCTACTTTCATTTCTATTTCGTATTTAATGGAATGAAATCATAATGATATAATGGTATATTAGAATTACAGTATGATATAATATGTAATACCATTAACTCCATCCTTTATACATCTCACATATGGCATTAACGATTCAAATCACTTTGAGGGGGCGGTAGTCCGCACTTCCTAAAATGAAGATATCGCATTTACCCATAATGGAAACCATAAGGTATGCCATAAATGAAAAATAAAGAATCATAATGAAAACATAGACATAATATATATCATATATAAATATATTTACATCTTAATGGACACCACGAAAGGTGTTAAAATAAGATTGAACAATCATCGTTTCGTGAGGCAGAAATTCGCCAACCACAGAAATAGTTTGTTCATTAACCATTAGACGGAGGTGTGTGTAAGTGTAAATAAAATAATTATCATAAAAAAATCCTATTATATTAATGATACATGTGTTGTTACAAAATAAAGGAATAAAAAGAGTTTAGGGGGTTGGAGAAGAAAAATAAAACAAAAGAACATTAGCGAAGACATTACCTTTAAATCGGGTAACTCCCCTTGGTTTGAACCAAAAGAGTTTCTTGAAGAGATTTATGCATAATGTAAGGATTATATGATGAATATAGGGATGTTTAGAGATAAAGTGAGCAGATTTTTGCTGAGACAATGTCTTGAGAGGTGTGGGTAAGGTGGTAGAGGTGGGGGCCTTTTATACGAGGGAGGAGGGGAACTCTTGGAAAGTAAAGAAATGTTACTTTATTATATAATGAGTTTCGGATTTTAAAGGCCCCAAAATTATATATTTCGAGGATAAGGTGATAAAGGTTATAAATCCACCCATCTAATAGGTCTTTGACAAGTGTAAGTCTTAGATTTTACATTATATTTTCATTTTATTTAAATCATTCACTAATGAGGTAATCGCTGCATCATCATGGTGTCATAAAAAATTTAATTTATTTAATGTATAATTTTTTTTAAAAACAATTACTATGATGTAGGAAATATTTTTATCTTTCCAATTACTATTTATAGTCTAAGAGATAATTTATTTAGACAAAATTAAATTTTTTTACTTAGGTGTTATATACTTTTGTGATATTCTCCTTTCTTTAAAAATAAAATGATAAAGTGTCACTATCACCCAAAAGTAATTCTATGGGGTACCTATGTTGGAACAAGGAATACCATGGTCGTCCATGACACAACCAGTAGCATTAGGACACATTTATGTGTCATTTTGTATTATTATGATTTTATTTTATTACCCTTAACTACCTGATTACTAATTAATCACGACAATTAAAGATAATTACCATCGTTACTAATCATAATGTCCAAAAACAAAAGAGTCTTAATTACATAATTTTTAACTTCTGATTAAAAATAAACAATCCATTTTACCAAATTACAAACATAGAAATTGTACTAACTAATTTAAAAATAATTCCCGTTGTCAATACAAATAGCGGGTTTTTAAGAAACAATATCTATCAAATGTTTAAAAATTGTTTATGTCAAATTTAAAAGTGAAATTAATTCCAATGACCACCATTGGAATAAATGGTAAAAATATATTCTATTTACACTTTAAAACCAACTAAAAAGATAATCTATTCATATAATTAAATTAGATGAAAAAACAGTTTTGAAGTAAAATGCAGTATTTTTCACTATTCATTAAAAAATGAACATTGTTAGAAAAATACCAAAAATTTATCCAAAGTAAATTTAAATGTACCAATACTAAATAATAAGTTTATGTTCACAAATATATTTTATAAAATTGTCAAAAGATATAATTAAAAATGGTTCGCCATCAAAAAACGGTAAAACAATCTATTAAAAATATTAGTGAATTCAATGCTTAAGATTGGATTTATTCTCATTTTAAGCCTCTAAAACACTATCTAATTCATAAATAGACATAGATATGAAAATACATAATTCTTTACTTACTTGGGAAGTTACATATTTCCACCCTTCAAAAAATCATGTCCCCTCAATTTATTTACTTATCGAATAAGTGGGGGTGTTTATCCCTCATTGCATTTTTAGATTCCCATGTTGCCTCTTCAATCATTTGGTTTTTCCACAAAACCTTTACTTGATGAATCACCTTATTATGCAATAATTTCTCCCTATGGTCAATAATCTGGACCGGTTGTTCCTCATAAGATATATTCTATTCCATCTGAACTACCTCTAGACTCAAAACATGAGATATATCTGGCATGTACTTCCTTAACATTGAAACATGAAAAACATTGTGTACCTGAGATAAACTTGGAGGTAAAGACACTCGGTATGAAACTAATCCAACTCTCTCCAGAATTTCATATGGTCCAATGAACCTTGGACTCAGATTTCCTTTCTTACCAAATCGCATCACACTTTTCCATGGTGAAACTTTGAGGAAGACATGATCACCTACCTCATAAGAGAGATCCTTCCTCCTATTGTCCGCATAACTTTTCTGCCTACTCTGAGCTGGTCTCATGTGTTTCTGTATCAGCTGAACTTTTTCTGCCAACTCTTCTACCAATTCTGGTCCCATCAACTTCCTTTCACCCACTTCATCCCAAAAAGATGGAGTTCGACACAACTTCCCCATATAATACCTCAAATGGTGTCATTTGTATACTAGAATGAAAACTATTATTATAAGAAAACTCAACCAAAGAAAGATGTTGGTCCCAACATCCTTGATAATCCATCGAAAAAGCATGTAGCATATCCTCCAAAGTCTGAATTTTTCATTCTGACTACCCATCTCATTGAGGATGAAAAGTTGTACTAAAATTTAATTCAGTACCCAACGAATTATGAAGGCCTTTCCAAAAGTTAGAAGTAAACCTGGGATCACGATCAGATACAATAGAGATGGGAACTCCATGTAACCAGACTATCTCTTTAAGATACAAAAAAGAAACTTGATCTAGGGAAAAAATATTTCATATAGCAAGGAAATGCGCAGATTTAGTCAAGCGATCAATAATAACCCATATTGCATTATTACCTAAAGGTGTCTTCGTCAATCCCACAACGAAGTCCGTGGATATATTCTCCCATTTTTACTCTGGTACTGGTAATAGTTGAAGCATCCCTTTCGGTAACTGCCACTCTACTTTAACCTATTGACAAGTCAAACACTTCACAGTAAAATCAGAAATATCTCCTTTCATTCCATCCCAACAGTAATACTCCCGAAGATCTCTATACATCTTATTAATTCCAAGATGAACTGAAAACAGAGAACTATGAGCTTCACATAACAACTCTCTTTTAAACTGTGAATCACAAGGCACACACAATCTCTTCCCAAATCTCAAAACACAATCATTATCAATGTTGAATTTAGGAAACTTACTCTTCTTAAGCAGCTCTACCTTTTTCTGCATCTCACTATCTTGATTCTGTGCTTGTTAATTCTGTCTGATAGAGAAGATTTCAATAATACCTGAAACAAAATAGAATAACTTCCTGCACCAACAACTTATATTCCAAGGTTCATCAAATCCTTAACCAAAGTATCACGTTCCAAACGTAACATGGTTAATAAAGCATTAATTTTTCGACTTAAAGAATCGACCACTTTATTTTCTTTTTCTGGATGGTAATGAATTGTATAATCATAATCCTTGATTAATTCTATCCATATCCTCTCTCTCATGTTCAATTCTTTCTGAGTGAATATATACTTTAAACTTTTGTGATCAGTATATATTTCAAACTTTACACCATACAAATGATGCCTCCAAATTTTTAAAGGGAAAACAACAACAGCTAATTCCAAATCATGTGTATGGTAATTTACATCATGAGTTTTCAACTGACATGAAGCATAAGCAATTACTTGATCATTCTGTATTAGTACGCAACCAAGTCCTTTCAATGAAGCATCACTGTAGATAACAAACTCACCATTCCTGGAAGGTAGTGCCAAAACTGTATCATTAACCAATCTTCTATTCAACTCCTAAAAACAATCATCATATTCTTTTTTCTAGATAAACATAACAACTTTTCGAGTTATCTTAGTCAATGGACTAGATAACCGTGAAATGTTTTTAACTAACCTTCAGTAATAGCCTAGAAATTGAAGAAAACTACGAATCTCAGTTACATTTGTGGGTCTTGGCCATTCTTCAACAACCTTTTTTTTGCATGATCAACTGTTATTCCATATTTAGAAACAATGTGACCAAGGAAATAAATTTGTTGCAACCGAAACTCACACTTACTAAATTTCCCATACAATTTATTTTCCTTTAGTGTTTTCAAAATAACCCTTAAATGACTTTCATTCTCATCTTTACTTTTAGAAAACACCAAAATATCATCATTGAAAACAACCACGAACTTATCGAAGAACTCATAGAAAATTCTATTCATAAGGTCCATGAATACAACAAGTGCATTGGTTAACCCAAAAGGCATTACTACAAATTCATAATGGCCATATCTTGTATGAAATGCAGTCTTCGGAACATCTGCTTCCTTTACCTTCAATTGATTGTACCCCAATCTTAGGTCAATCATTGAAAATTACTGAGCTCCCTGGAGCTGATCAAACAAATCATCAATATGAGGCAAAGGATGTTTGTTCTTAACAGTGATGTTATTCAAGGCTCTATAATCAATAAAAAGTCTCATAGAACCATCATTCTTTTTAACAAATAAGACAGGGGCACCCCATGGTGATGTGCTAGGTCGAATGATACCTTTCTCTAATAAATCTTTCAATTTCTCCTTTAACTCTAAAAGTTCAATTTGAGCCATTCGATAAGGGGGTTTTGAAATTGGCTTAGTATCAGGAACAAATTCAACAGTAAATTCAACTTCCCGATCTGGTATTATTCCAGGAAACTTTTCAGGAAAAAAATCATGATACTCATTTACCACTAGCACGTCATTAATATGAATGGTTCCTTTGTTTTCAAAAATATGTTCAAGGAAACATTCATTTCCATATTTTACAAGTTTATCAGACTCTTGATATGTTATCAACAGTAAGGATTCATTATTGTACACAAACTGAAAGTCTTTCTGAAAAGAAACTTCTTTAGCTCTACAATCAATCTTAGCATGGTAAACAGAGTGCCAATCCATACCCCGGATAACATCAAACTCTACTAGAGGAAAAATAATAAGGTTTTCAAGTAGGTTCTTTCCATGGATAAGGATAGGAAGATTCTTATAAATTCTTTTTGCCTCAACATTTCCCCCAGGTGTTTTTACCACAAGATCATGAGACATTTCTTGAGATGGAATTCCCAATTTACTAGAAAATTTTTCAGAGATGAAAGAATGTGTAGACCCCGAATCAAATAACACACTGGCATAATCTAAAAAAACAAACATAGTACTCGATACCACTTCATTTGATGGCACAACACCTACTGAAGTAGTTGCAAAGGATTTCATCACACCTTTCGGATTGTAGTCTGACTACTTTTCATCATTTGAGCTCTTTGTCGAATACTCGTTTTCATAATGAACCATCTCATTACACTTGAAACATTTCACTAACTGTAAACCAAATTTGGTCTTACCATCACCCTGATCTTTTTCAGTGAAATCACAAGCCCAATGTCCCATATTACCACATCAGTAGCACTTTCCAAAATTCATAAGACATTCCCCATCATGCCGTTTACCACATTTATCACAAAATGAACACTTAGTTTTCTTACCATCAGACCTCTTTGAAGGATTCTTCCCTTTCTCCTGCCTCCTCGGTCTCTGCTTCTATTGGTTGTCATAGAACACTTGATCATCGGAAAACTCTATTTCCACCTTCTTAGCACATCAAACAAGATTTTCATAACTATTGAACTCACTATAAGCCAATTCCCTTCGATATGTTGTCTTTAATCCTGAATAAAAATGATTGATTTTACTATCAAGGTCTCGGATAAAATTTGTAGTATACCTTTCCAATTGAGTGAAAATTTCTTCATAAGGAGCCACTGAGTCGTTCTATTTCCTCAATTCAAAGAATTGTTTTTCCATCCTAAGTCGAAAATCCTTTGGAAAATATTTCCCAAGAAACATACCTTTGAATTCATCCCAGTCAAGAACATCAATATCATTAGCGTCCCTGATATTTTTAACCATCAACCACCATTGATCTACTTCAACCTCCAAACGATAAACAGTAAGACTAACCTTTTGATTTTTTGAACACCCCCTGACCTCGAAAATCTTCTACAGTGCTTTAATCCTCCCTTCAGCTAGCATAGGGTTAGATTATCCTTTGAATGATGGGAGATGTTTCCTCATGAAATGTTGCACGACTGACATGTTCCTCTGCAGTTGATCTGGATGATCTCGTGCATAGATACCACTACCATTTATCGCTTGAGTCAACTACACCATTACTGCAACAAAATATTCTTTTCCAATTCTGACCATCTTAGGATGCTGATTTGGAAGGTCATTTCCTTCTGTATGCCTTCCTAGAACTGCTTCCTTGTTTCCTCTGCGGAAAATCATTCTGAACAAACATGTCTTAGATAAATCAACATGGTAATCTTTAAATTCTATATCATTTCAATTTGACCATAAAAAATATTTTTGGATAATCATTTAATAGAATTGTAACTCATAAAGTTATCTAAACCTCCCTTTGATACCAACTATAAGGCCCCAGCCTTAAACATTACTTAATATTGAGTTATGACAAGAATACACATTGAGGATCTTTTCAGGTTTATAGTTTTAGAGAATTAGATCATAAATCATGCATTACATTCCACATTTCAACAAGGTGGTTACATAAAAGACAATATTCATTTTCCCATCAAAGGAGACATATTTAAAATAAAACATGGATTATTTCGTGACACTTCCTCAACACTATCATCACATCATGTACTTTTCCCTCGACATGTGAAAAACATTTCAAAAACGTGGGATGAGCATAAAAACCTCAGTAAGGGATATAAAAGTATGGAATGAAAACATTAGTCCATGTATACATAAGAATCAATGAAATCATACTTTAAAACATAATCACTTTAACATACCTCATGAAATCATAAGATTTATGAATGACTCATAGAAATATTAATACATAAAGGTAACTTGATGCATTCATAACATTCTTACGTAGGGAGTAACCCTTATAGTTACGTTTGGAATACCCATCATAGTATATTTCCTAAATCTATTCAGAGTAGTGTTTAACTCCTTCACGTTACCCAATGCATTGGAGAGCTATATCGGGCTCACCAACCCTTAGTTTTTCACAGAACCAACCATCTTCATAAACAATTCCCAAGAACCATAACATAATCGTATCACATAAAACATGCATAAAGGAAACATAAAATTTCCACATTTCAATCACAAGATATAAAAACACATTGATATAATCCAAACATTATCAAAACCATTTTCAATACCAAAATAAAGGAAAAGTAAAACATGGTATTTATTTTTCATTTAAATAAAAGTTATGGCTTGTAGAGGAAGCTGAAACTCAAATAATGGTCACGGCGGCAGAGAAGTCATTGTCACTGCATACGTACGAAAAAAACATTGCCTTTTGTTGTTTAGTAAAAATATTCGTATAAAAATATTCCTTTTGAATAAAAGTAAAAGTCAAAGGGGTTTATACACCATATAAAAGAAAGTTGTGTATAAAACAAAATATTCCTCAATGAAAGTAGATTGAGATGAAGTATCTTACCTCCTGTCTGACTTGACTTGATCGTTCTTTAATCTCCTGAATAATAAACTAGTGTTAATTTCTACTTTCTTAAGAACCTTTTTCATATTCATTATTCCTTTTATGTCACTTATTACCATGTTATGAACATTATGTAATTATTTAAGTTAATAATGGCCATTTTTTCAATCTTTGGTACTTGAGCCAAAAATAAACTTCTTATAATTACAAGATGTTCATGTGGTAAAATATCCATTATATCCAGAATTATATTCATTATTTAGATATCATATATATCATATATATATAGTATATACATGTATTTATAATATTACATAACATTTAGAGGTAAGAAATGAAATGCACCGTTCATGGAGATGATAAGCCGTACGTACGCATGAACGATACTTTCATTTCTATTTCGTATTTAATGGAATGAAATCATAATGATATAATGTTATATTAGAATTAAATTATGATATCATATGTAATAACATTAACTCCATCCTTTATACATCCCACATATGGAATTAACGATTCAAATTAATTTGAGGGGGCGGTAGTCCGCACTTCCTAAAATGAAGATATTGCGTTTACCCATAATGGAAACCATAAGGTATGCCATAAATGAAAAATACTGAATCATAATGAAAACATAGACATAAAATATATCATATATAAATAGAGTGACATATTAATGTCCACCATGAAATGTGTTAAAAAAAATATTGAACAATCATCATTTCATGAGGCAGAAATTCACCAACCACAGAAATAGTATGTTCTTTAACCATTATACGAAGGTGTGTGTAAGTGTAAATCAAATAATTATCATAAAAAAATCCTATTATATTGAATATACTGGTGTTTTTACAAAATAAAGGAATAAAATGAGTTTAGGGGGTTGGAGAAGAAAAATAAAATAAAAGAACATTAGCGAAGACATTATCTTTAAATTGGTTAACTCCTCTTGGTTTGAACCAAAAGAGTTTCTTGAAGAGCTTTCTGCCTAAGGTAAGGCTTATAGGATGAAGAGAGGGGTGTGGAGAGATAAAATGAGCAGAATTTGGCCGAGCCAATGGCTTGAGAGGTGTGGGTAAGGTGGTAGAGGTGGGGGCCTTTTATAAGAGGGAGGAGGGGCACTCTTGGAAATTCAAGAAATGTTACTTTATTATATAATGAGTTTCGGATTTTAAAGGCCCCAAAATTATATATTTCGAGGTTAACGTGATAACGGTTCTAAATCCACCCATCCAATATGTCTTTGACAAGTGTATGTCTTAGATTTTACATTATCTTTTCATTTTATTTAAATCGTTCATTAATGAAGTAATCGCTGCATCATCATGGTGTCATAAAAAAATTAATTTATATAATGTATAAAAATTATAAAAAAATACTATGATGTAGGAAATATTTTTATCCTTAAAATTACTATTTATAGTCTGATAGATAATTTATGTAGACAAAATTAATTTTTTTTTACTTAGGTGTTATATACTTTTGTGATATTCTCCTTTCTTTAGAAATAAAAGATAAAGTGTCACTATCACCCAAAAGTGATTCCATGGGGTCCCTAAGTTGGCACAAGGCATCCCATGGTCGGACATGACACAACCAGTAGAATTAGGACACATGTTAGGATACTTTGTTATTATTATGATATTATTTTATTACCCTTAACTACCTGATTACTAATTAATCACGACAATTAAAGATAATTACTATTGTTACTATTCATAATGTCCAAAAAACAAGAGTATTAATTAAATAATCTCTACATTATGATTCCAAATATGGAATCCATTTTACGAAATTCTAAACATAGTAATTTTAGTAATTAATTTAAAAATAATTACCATTGTCAAAACAAATAGCTGGTTTTTTAGAAACAATATCAATCAAAAGTTTGACAATTTTTATGTCCAATTTCAAAGTGAAATTAATTCCAATAACCACCATTGGATTAAATGGTAAAAATATATTCTATTTACACTTTAAAACAAATTAAAAAGATAATCTATCCATATAATTAAATTATATGAAAAATCAGTTTTGAAGTAAAATGCAATATTTTTCACTATTCATTAGAAAATGAACATTGTCAGAAAAATACCAACAATTTATCCAAAGTAAATTTCAATGTCCCATTAATAAATAATAAGTTTATTTTGAAAAATATATTTTATAATATTTTAAAAAGATATATTTAAAAATGGTTCACTATCAAAAGGCGGTAAAACAATCTTTAAAAAACATTAGAGAATTTAATGCTTAATATTGGATTTATTCTCATTTTAAGCCTCTAAAACACTATCTAATTCATAAATAGACATAGATATGAAAATCCATAATTCTTTAATTATTTGGGATGTTACATAAGATACAAGTGAAAATATGTTTAGAGAAAATAGTAATCATATTGAGCACTTGGGTTTTCCCTAGGAGGACTCGTTATAAATAGAGGGATTATTTTCTCCTCTTATAAAAATAATCTAAAAGTTAAGAAAAATTATTCAAGGGGATGGAAAAATTTAATCATTTATATTACTCCCTAAACACCCAATATTTAATTTTATAAAAAAATACACCTACTTTGATTTTATAATAACATTGATTCTAGAATAATTTAAAGAAATTTAACAATATTATATTCTAAACTCAAATATAAATAATGGTTCACTAAAAACCAAAAAAATATTTGACCTCTAGAGAATTAGATAATTTTGAAAATTGATAGATGTTGAATACCAAATTCTACATCGCCAAAAGAATTAATGAATTTTTTTTATTGATTTCACTAGAAACATAAAAATCTAGACCATATAATCAGAATTATAGATCTGAATCATAAATATACCTATATAAAATATATAAATACTTGGGCGATCATAAATATGAACAGAAATTATTTTAAAAATATAAATTCTATTTATCATTTTAATACATGAGAAAACGCAGAAAAAATCTAGTATCTCCATTATGTAATAATTACATCATACTTTCCTAAAAAATTAAATTAAACATAAACCACCTTGTCACCAAAAATAGTTTATAAAATATTTTCATATTTTAGTAAAAAAGAATAATTAATGTTTTGAAAAAATATTTGATAAGTAATTAAGATAACTTATGTGAATAATTATGTTTGTCAAACAAAAAACATTGAAATTAACACCAAATATTTTTTCTTTAAAAAATAATTATTTTATTTATAAATGGTCCAAAATTTTTATTTTTTTAATACTAACATATTATAAAATACAAGAATTTCATATATACTATATCAAAATCATATTACATTTTTATAACAATTTTTTGTAACATTCATTCATTACTAAGTCACCTAAAATGTATAATTCCAACATTCCGTTAATAATAAATCAAAATTTACAATTATAAGTTCATTTTAGTAGACATAATAGGTAATACTAGTCCACATTCACTTAGTACTAACATACATTTTTTAAAATAGTATGTTTACCCAATGTACTAGAGGGAATCAACATATCGCCTAATCATATATTTTAGACAATCCCAAAAAAATTTATGTTCTACAACATTACAACATTCATAAATAATACCCCAATCATTTGTCATAAAATAAAGAATTTTTTTCCTTTACCAATCAATATATATGACATATAATATCTTATAACAATGAGTGTTTTTTTGAATCATTCCATGAATGGAAATATTTGCAAAAAAAGAATAACATGTTTGAGTTTTTTGATTATTAAAATAAATAAATAACATTTCATTTAAAATCATTTCACATGGGTATAGTATTTATAGAATAAAAATGGTACATTTATAAAAAAAATAAAGAATATTTTAACATATATGGGTTTAAAAAATAAACAATTTTTGGTTTATGTTGAATTATTTTTTAAAAAAATAATTTAAATCTATCCCATAATGTGTTTTAATTTTTAAAAAATATGGTATTAGAAGAAAAAATTGTAAAACATAATCCAAAAATAAATATAACAATTATAAATAATTATATTAATTATAAATAATTATTAATCACTTTTTTTAAAAAGGTGAATTAAAAATATGGATAATTTTTCATAAGATAAAATCACATTAACAATATATAGTGAACCTAATAGTCTTTCTTATGAAAGTCATTTTCCAATGTAGTAATGATTTTTTTGAAGTATTAAAAAATTGTAAATTTAAAACAATCACCTTATTTGATGATTCCCTTATAAATGGACTATTACCCTGATGTGGGGGAAGATGAACCCTAATAATTTAATCGGCCTATATTTCCTTCTTCTATGCCTCTTTTATTTAGATACCTTGGAATCTATATGATGTTTTTCTTATTTAAAATGATCAATGGATCATGAAAAAGAAATTAAATCATAGTTAGAGTGCACCTCTCTCTAATAGAAAAACATATATTTATATCCTAAATTAAATATTATATATATATATATATATTCTAATAAGAATCTATCAATGTTGTGTAATTTAGATTGTTATCATGATATAATACCACATAACAAGACCCTCTCAATCCTTATTTTAAGATATTTTATAAAGTATAGGTGTATAGCCCTTGAATAGGTATGGTTATTATTTGATGATATTTAGGGTGTAAAAAAATACAAAAATACATATCATTATTGTTTTCAAAATTTTATGTGATGCAAAAAATTTATTACATTATTTTATATCATATCATCACCACACCTTACATCCTCATAATGGTATATTTAAAATGTTGTATCTAAGTTCTTTTCAATTAAATACAAAATATAATATTCTTATTCCATTTAATAACCCCATCACCAAAATTGTAGAATTACTAATGAGGTCTTGAAATATATAATTTTTCATATATATGATATCATATAAATTGTAATTTGTGAATCATTTTTTTGAACTAATAACTATATAATCAATACTATCACCCATATGTGAAATCTCTTGGCATCCAAAAAATACCACCTCACCGTGCATGAGTGTTCATGAAAGAATATCTAGAAAAAATTCCAAAAAGTAACTACAATAAGTACACAATAGTACAAAAAATCTATCTAATATTTATTTTATTATATCTATTTATGTTTATAATTAACATCATAAACATCTTGAGTCATTGAATTTTAGTCTACATATACTATATGAAGAAATGAATGAGACATGTCTTTACATATCCTTAGAAAATGAGTACATAGGACACTGTATACATATATCTTCATTATATACCTATATATTTGTTTCCATTGATATAAAATATACAGATGATTCAATCATCGTTGTTCTGATACACAAATTGGATTTGACATATTAGATTATTGAGGAGTAAATATGAATGAATCTTAATCATGATGCAAGTGACCACCCATAATAACACCCAAAATATTGAAAAGATCATCCCATGTATATATCAATATCTTCAAATATAATTATATTTATATTTGTATACATAAAACATTTATAGAGGATTATTTATTACAAGAATTAACATCATTATAGAAACAAATCTAGTTCATGTGGTCATGTAAATGATTTTTTAAATATAGATCTCTATTATTATTTTGTTTACTAAAAAATTTATCTTCAATATATAATAACCTATGTACCAATACATTTAGAGAGATTTTACCATTGTGTGATATATAATATACTACTACCACAATCATGTTTGATGGAAGATGACAATAGGGGTCAATTTCGTATTTAATGGATTGCTAACATAAAAAAGAAATTAGGTAAGAATGGTAACGTGACATGTATATAGAGGATACTCTTGCCCTTACAAAATAATAATACCGAGTACCTAAACATATGTAATTTTTGAACTCACTACATTAACCATACATGAACTCAAAAATCACCCATTCATAAAATCTCAAATTTAAATCATTATCCATAAATAAATAGCTTTAGACTCAATATACATTTTATTATCACATTACATTACCATAACATGAATTATAAAAAAATTATTTTAGTACAACATGATAGAGAGAACAATTATTATTCCCCCAAATCCACTATATTCCTTATAATGTTTTTTAAAAAATAATTAATACTACACTTGAAACATTATATTTTATACACATAATATAATTTTCTCCTAAAAAGAATATTATTTTTAGGTGATATTAAATAAATTACTCTTGAATTAAAATTATATTAATATTAAAATAAAATTTAATGAAAAAATTAAATGAACACATTATTTATTTCTATATATATTCATATATCATTATCATAATGAGGAAATAATAATTAAATATATTTAAAAGTACACAATGGACCTAAAATATTATTACTTTGTTCACTAAAATAAAATTTCATATTTTTTTAATTAAAGAAATATTTTTTATTTATATTATTTATATAAAGGATATATATATATGTTCATATTCTAATATGTTAAATTCATTATTACTTATTTAAATTGTGAACTTGTAATTATTTTCACATCAAAATCTTAACTAAAAAAATGTACACACAATTAATCATTTAATGTATCTTAACACAAATTTACTATATTTTAATTAAATAAATTCAATGAAAATATAATATTAAAATTACTATAGAATAATAGAAAATATCTTGTTGAGCACCATCAATTCCCATGGTTACTTCAGTTGATGTTGAAAGGTTCACGAATCGTTTACATACTGTATTTTATTTTCAATATAATCTACTTGTTTTATCCAAATTCAAAAGGTGTTATTTTGAAAAACAATTATTTAAATAATGATAAAGTCATGGAAGAGTACTGTTAATATATAATTTCAATATATCTATATTTATATATCAACCTGATATTTATAAAATAATATAACTGATTTAGATTTGAATGTTTAGAAATTCTAATTTTCTAAAAATAATCCCAATATATAATTTTTTATTCAAGCTTCATACTTGATAGTCAATTTAGTTTTATAGAATTAAATAATTAGAAAAATTGATAAATATAAAAACCCAAAACGCATAACCCAAAAGTCATTAAGGGAAAATCATTAATTTATTTTTTAGCACCACATATAGCTAAACATCACAATGAGCATAATCGATCTCATTATTTTTTTATCCCTAAGAAAAAACATTTTAATAACACTTTTTCTATGAATAAAAAATTTCCATAATGCTATTTAAAATATTAATGTTTTGTTAAACATTTGAAAAAATGAAAAAAATATCATGTATCACAAATATATAATTCTAACTATATCCTTTAATAAAAAATTTATTTGAACTATAGTTGACTTGTTACGGACAAAGGTTTCATAAAATAGATACATAATCCATTGTAAAAGATGACTAAAATATTTGAAACAAGCTTGTAAAATTCTAGGAGATCAATGATTTTAAATATTCTTATTATATTTTAAAAACTATTGAAGTTAAAACAGTCACATATTTTCATTAAAAAAATAAAAAATAAATCCTAAATTGAAAAAAATTACCATTATTATCAAAATCCAATATTTTTCATAAAATAAAAATTTTTTAACCAAACATTTTCAAATGTTTAGAACAAAAGAATGAAAATATGAGTTACCATACATTCATTATGAAATCACCAAAAAAATATATTTCTTAAATTCTATTCTAAGTAACTATATAGTTTATTATATCAATTCATAGGAGTACTCATCACAATATAGATTTTTCCACATTCTATTTAGATTAACATACATTTTTTAACTTCCTATCTATATAAAATTCATTGGAGGGCTATAAGATACCAAACCTTCACATATTGTAGATATTTCAATAACTATTTTTTGTTTACTCGCCATTACATCATTCATCAATATTTTATAAGTTTCATATCATAAAATAAAAAAATTTACAATCATCAAATATTCATTTTTAATTTTAAAAATCACCCATATACAATTTTGTGGAAAAATATATACATGAAATAAAATAAATTAACAAAAATCAGAGAATATGTATGAATTGGTTTTCTAAAAACCAATAATATTTTATTTAAAATCAGTCATATTCATAAGAATATTTCGAATAACAATATCAAAAGCTGATAAAAAATAAATACTAATTTAACAAATAATAGTTTTAAAAAAACATTTTGGGTTCAAATTAAAAAGTATTTCAAAAATATATTTTAAAATTATCATAAATAGTAGATTATTTTATAGGATATTTTGTTTTAGAAAAAAAATGATGAAAAATTTCCATATATAAGATAATAATTTTTGAAATACATATTAATCACTACGATTTTAAAATATCAGTTAAAACATTTGAAACATACATATAATATAATTTTTCAAATCAGATATATATTATTAACCAAATATTCCATCATTAATAAATAATTTTTAACTGGAGTATATAAATACTTCAAATGTTAAAAAAATCATTAAAACAATCCCATTACTTTTGGTTCTTCTACTGATAGTATTTTTTGATGATTTTTCTAGAGAAGAACCCTAGGAGTCACTCCTCCTTCAATTAAATATTTTTCTACTTTCAATCGAAATCCATGGAAGCTATATATTAATTTTTTGAAAATGTATCACATGTCATGCACATGAGTTTAATCCATAGTTAATGTCACCCACCCTAATATAAAACCCTAGTTATATATCATAAATTAATAACCTTATTTTTATTGATCAATAGAAATATATCCATATCATGTAATTAATATGGAAATATTGATATAATATATCCAAACATGACCATACCTATCATTAATATATAATTTTTTTAACATATTTGGTTATAGTAATCTTGGAGAAATGGTTCACATTTGATAATTTTTGAGCTAAAAAAAGGAATGAGTTTTATGTTTTATACATTTAATGTTTTGTTAAAAATTAACTAAATAATTTTATCTATAATCAACACCAGAACATATAATCTCATCATGAAATCATTAAACAATTTTATTAGAGTGAATTTTAAATTAATGATAAATATAATATATGTATTTCAGTTTACATATCCATCACCGTAACATTCAATGGACCACTGAGGAAATGAAATATATAATGTTAGATATATATTATAAACTATAAATTTAATATTTTTAATCAATATTATTTTAAATAATACCATTGTAAATGTGACTATCATAACCATGTGCTATGTATAGACATCATAAATTCTACAACCATACATACATGTGTGTTCATGGATTCATACCACCATATCATATGAAAACAATACCAATATATAGTATTAAATAGTTACCAGAATAATTTTAATATTTCTATTATCATTGTTATTTATTTCATTCATGATAAAAAATATCCTGTAGAGTCATTGATTTTTAGTTTTTGGATGCTTTTTACGACCATAAATTTGGAAACAAATTTTTTCATTTTTGAGTCTATGTACACATCCCACCACATACATATATAATCATGAAAACGAATTTTTATGTGTTTTAATTTTTTAAATAGATACTAATTTATTCCAATATATTTTTCATGATGTATATTTATTTTTTCATTTATTTTATTTTTTAGTCATATATAAGTAGGTCTCCATATAGTGTAATAAGTGGCCAACCATAATAACACAAAAATCCATGATATGATATTCCAAAATTAATATCTATATATTTATATATAATTATATAAAATTATACAAACATTAATATTTAATGGATTATTAGTGATTTTCGACTTTTAGAAAGGAGGGAACTACTCTAGTTCACATGGACTAATAAACATGTTTTCAGAAACACTTAGGTATGTACAAATTACATGTAATATGAAGTTGATATTACATATCAAAAAAATCACAATTCTTTTCCATTTACTATTATTTTATCAACATGAAATAAATAATATATATATATATATATATTAAAACATTCATGTGAAATGAAAGAATACTGCTTAGGTCACCGTTATATTAAATGAATAACTCATACAATAAACCATTACATCAGAATCTTCATTTGAGATTTATATAGATGATAAAATTAACATTACACAAGAAAAAAGATATTTTACTAGACTTATATATTTTTAAAACTCACTTACCAACAATTAATTTAATCATAAAGTAATCCTAACATGAATTCTCAAATCTAGAGCATTACCATTATGTGAACAACTTCTTAACCCCTTTACCATTACATATGATGATACATTTCATTTAAAAAATTAATGAAAAATATATAGTACCATTACGAAAGATGGAATACCCTTATTTAACATCATACCATTAACATATCATTTAATTCGGTTTTTAATTTTTGATTAATATTTTCCTCTATATATAATATATTAGTATTCTTTATTATTACTATAAATTTCACAAAAAATAAAAGTAGTTTTATGTGATTAAAAATAAATTTAAATATAATTAATCACATATTAATATATTTTTTATAATTTAATAAATAAATTAATAATAGATCATTATTTACCATTATATATTCATATATAATAATAATTTTTAATCAAAAATATTTTAGAAGCAATAAAATTATTTAGTATATAAAAAATATTATTTCAGTGTTCTCTTAAAAATATATTTTTACATATTTTAATTATAGAATGTATATTTAATTATATCAATTATTTGAAGGATATATATATATGTATTAAATTTTAATAATGTTACATTTTCCATTGGTGACCATCTTTCTGATTTTTCATCAATTTGTGGTATGAGGTTCTGTTTATACATGGTGTGGAAATGGTTTTTCGAAATTTTTCATCTTAATATAAATAGATTACACTATTCACTGGGAAATAATATTTTAAAATATGGAATTATAGATTTGAGGTAAGATTTATTCAGGCCAGACACCAACCACTTATTTAGAAACCTATTTTTAACAACATAATCCTTTGAAAAATTTTACTATGATTTTTATATTTTTCAAATGTAATTAGTATTTATAAATGTAAATAAATTTCTTATAACTTAAAAAATATATTTTAAAAAAATATAGAACTCCAAATTAGAATTTTCTAATTCATTTTATTAGTAAAACATTTATAAAGGGGTAAAAAAAATTAATAATAAATTCATAATAATTTAATAACAATTATAGATAATATTTTTACTTATATTATAATATATTGAAATATGGTTTCTAAAATAAAAGAAATCATTTTATTCTTTAAATATCTATTTTAAAATAATTTTTTAATATAGTGTTTTCATAAATTTATAATTCATAAGTATATAATAATAATATCAAAAAATAATTATATTTGGTAAAATGGTATTTTGGAATATTCCCATAAAATAAACATTTCTTAATAGTAAAAAAGTTATCCTAAGATAATATTGAATAGATTATTCATGAAATGATGTTATTTATAAAAAATTATAATTATAATTATATATATTTATTTTTTGAATAAAAAAATTTTATATAATGAATTTTTTTTAATGAATCATAAATTATTTAAGAATTTGGTTTTATTAATCATATTTTGTATGAATTTGTGATTAACTACTATATTTTTGTTTACTAAATATTTTATTATTGAAATATTCTTCTTATCTAAAATGTCTCAGATAGTTTTAGTTTTATGTACCATTTGAAACAAGCTTGTAGACACTATAATAATTTATGGAGAAATATTTAATGAAAACATAGGTTTTTAAAAACTAATGAGAATCCAATAATTGTAGTACCACCCATATAATTAAAATATTATTACATTTATAAAATAAACTTTTGTAACTTATTTATTCCCCTATTTCCAGATGTTTAACATTTAACCATATGTATACCTTAATAAATAATTCCCATATACGTATTGTGGGACAATGCACTATGTTATTATCAACATGGTATAAAAACAAAAATTGTGTCTCTTTATTATATTCATACCAAATCCAATGAATTAAAATCTCAATAAATGATACCATAACCATAAGAAAACATTATCTAATCATTCATAAAAAGATATTACTAATCTTCCATATGCTTTATACAATTTTGTAATGGAATAAGGAAACCATATTCAATCAAATCGAATAATCCCTAAGGCTTTACTCTATTTCCGTATTACATGGAACCACATACAAAAAAATAAATAATAATAAAAAAAAGTTAATTATAACTTGATTAAGTCATGTCCAAAATCCACATCAAAATACCCTGGGTCTCCATAATCCATTTACCAATGGTATGGTTAACCTAGGGCTTGGTGGGGCCCATACTCAACAAATGTTCTCCCATCAACCAAATAATAACTCACAAATATATTGAGGCAAATTATCTCATCATATATTCCAAGACTCAAAAACCATGGCCAAATATCATGTTTCCCAACCTCTATATAGATTAACAAAACAATCAAAAGATTTCATTTATTTTATAGAGGATTCACCTATAATATTTGGGATAAACAATATTATTCACATTGATGTGTTTAAACAGGAACAAATTACCCTGAACCCTTATGGTTAGAGGATTCCTTAATAACTTTTTTCAAACCATATTGATCATCCATCTACGCTGGTGGAAATTGTACACACCATCTACAATATATCAGTGAACCACTTCAGCCAATTTATTAACAATATAAACCTTTTTCACACATGTTACAACAAGAAAATTTCAATGTAACCATATAAAAAACCACCAACCAAGAATCAGAACTTTACACCACACAATACAGTGTAAGAATCTCATTCCAGATAAAATCCCCCACACCAACATGAGTTAACTTGGAGGTATCTATAGATTAAAATAGAAACTGCATGTTATTCAATATTAGATTACATAAGCAAAACCATACCGATTAGAGTTTATTAAGAACCATATAAAAAAATTATTACATAAGAATTATCTAGGAACCAACTATACAAATTTTTATCTACTCCATTCATTATTAAATAATGGAAAATCTAACTAATCACTAGATAATTCACAAAATATATAAAAATCCATATTTTTAGGCATAATCATTTTGGAACAAAATTACTATGAGAATACCCATGGAAAACCACTCATGGATTTCCTGCTTTACTATCAATTTTCCATACAACAAATCATAGGATGAAAAATTTAAAATCAAAGATTATTATGAAAGATTATGAAGGATAAAATGAAATGAAAAAATTGGTGATCCTAATTGAAATGAAGTTTAAATACCACCTTTTATTCTATTATAGATAAAATATAAATAGAAATTTCATTTTATATTTTTTTGAAAAAAAATATCCAAAAATACACATTATAATTAATATTTTACAATAGCGTTGATCCTTTGATATAGTCCCTCCTTATTATTGATTAATAAAAATATTCCCTTAATTTTTCATAAATACCTTACCTTTATATATCATAGTTTTCCCAAAAAGATCATTATATCTCTTATACATATGTATAAAATGCTGCCTCCACACTATCCGATATTTTCCAAATAATGGAAAATTATATATATATATATATATATATATAAGATACATTAATATATTATATGAATTTACTCTTATATATTGACATAACTATAGAATTAATCTTATGTATAAAGGTTAACTCATGAATTACCCTAATGTATCACTTATATGGATTTTCTACAATTTGATGAAATGAAACATACATACCATAATGGTATAATTATCCTTGATGAATTGTTTTTAATATACCTACCATTTAAAAAAATATAAAATTATATATATAAGGTCTTCAAACCATATAAATTTTATGACAATGTCATAACCCTTAAAAATAACAAATTGTATATATGGGAAATTGAAATTTTAATCCAACCCATCATATTAACACTCTTACGTATGATATCCATTACATAAGTGAGATTTCTAAATATAAAATCCTGTTCAAATATTTCAAAACACCCAAATTCCATTTTTAATTCACCCAGACATCTAATTTAGAGTCCATGTAGTTGGGGTTTGGCTTAGTAGTAAGCACACCGTAATCCAACATGAAAAACGGGGGTTCCAAACCCATTGGGCACAGGGTACTATAGCAGTACTCTAGCGCACTGTAGCGGTGGCGACACTATAACAATGACGGGCACTGTAGCGGCGGCAGGTCATTGCAATGGGGCAAGGGTACTGTAGCAGTGGCGGATACTGTGCAGTACTGCAGCAGGTAAAGTATTATAGCAGTACTATTCACAGAATTGGTTTTGGGCTAAAAATTTGGACCTACGGGCCATATAATGGGCTAAATGACCACTAGGCCTTGAGGCTATGTTATGGGTCTCCCTCTACCCAATTAAAAGAGGCCTTTGATTTGATTTAAATAATAAATGAGGCTTTGACCCCAACCTTTAAAAAAAATCAAATTTAGAGTACATAAATCTTAAAAATAATAGAACCTATAAATCCCTTTACATTTTTGAAAATTTTATAAAATTTTATCCCTTGATCCCTATTTAACTTTTTAGACTTCCTCCCCAACCAATAGAAACAACATCAACACCTCAAAAGTCAGTATATTCACAAGGCTAATCCATAATCCAACTGAAATCAATATTCCTATTTACAAGTGATTTTATTTTTTACACCTAAAATATTACTAAATAACATAATTATTAATAAAAAACCCCTTGTAAAAATCATCTATAAAAATAAAAACCTTAAAATATCAATTGAAATATGAAAAATAAATTGTTATTTCATATGACCCTATAATTATATTTGAATTAAAAAGAGTTTAACATTCATAACGGAGGGGGTTATATCCAAATGTGAAAAATAGATGTTGAATGTTTTTATTTTTTTATATAACTTAAATTCTTAATGAGTAGGAAGATACAATCATAATTTCCAATGGATATATTTCCATACTACTTGAGGAACATAGAAAAAACAACTTCAATGTTACACCTATTATATATGATGATTGATGTTTGGATTATAATGTCAAAGACATAAAATAATGATTTGGGTTGTATATATACTATTGAATACTGTTTAAAAGAATATAGATAATAAGGATATTTAATAATGATTATTCAAGATGAAAAACTATAGATAATATATAATAACCCTCTATACATGGTTTTACATGGATAATGACATATTAGGTAATAGAACACCATTAAATGATGTATTGAGATGAATTGACGAGTTTGAATTGGAAATTGAAGAATTTAAATATTTTATGTAATTGTTTGAGTAATTTCGTGGCATTGTGATTTATTTTCGAAAATATTTTTTAGACTAACATGGTACTGTATATACAATTTCATAAGACAAGGGTATTTTATATAATATCAATTCATCATAACATCCCATACGACATTTCATTTAATACAACTATTATTAATTATATAAGGCTCATATATGATGGATAATGATTATATGAAAGGCTTCACATATTATATGAAGATCTAAAAATATAGAAATGTTTATAAGATATGTTAAACATTTATTATAGTAATGGAAGAAGTGTTTCTTGTATAATATATGAGCCACCAATGGTTGTTTCCCTTCTTAAAATGATCCATTTTAAATTAAATATAATCCTTATAAGATAGAAGGACTCATAATATGTGAAATTAATAATATTTCTATAAATGTTTTATAATACATAATAAACTAATATCATATCATAGCTACCCTGATAACATATCAAATGATTTTTATGATATTCCATTTTTTAATATCTTACTTTTATGAATTTTTTTAATAAAAAATGATATTCACATAATAAATTTTTACTGAAGTTACTAACATTAAATATAGAGATATCTATTATATAAAACATTGATAAAATATCTTTATCCTGTTTTTTGAATTAATCAAGATATATCTGGTTGTATGGATATGAGTTCCACACCACATGATGTAGTTCCACCATACAAGGATTAATTACATGCACACATATTTAAGAATACCAAAATAATATATTAATGTATTTTTTTACTAATGGTATACTACAATCGAACATGAAAAAGTATGTATCATGATTACATTATGATAAAAATGAGAATTCTAAGAAAAAAGTCAATCTATACAATATTTTTTTTGTTTTAATGAGATGGTTGAAAGTTTTTGTGATTTCAGGAGTTTCTAAATAATAAATTGGAATAAAACATTTTTAAATATGTGTATATAATATCTGGACAATGAGAAGAATCCTAGAATTCTTGATACTATAATTCTATGGGAAAACACATAATATCAATGTAGTGATATACCTATATAATATTATGATCATAATTCCATAAATGTGTTAAAGTAGGAGAACCTGACACCATAAAGGGGATAACATGATATCAACTAATAAGAACAATAAATATTTTGATACATAATATATAATTAATGAATTCAACTGATGTATTTCTGAGGAGACTGAGATGAAGTGATAACAGATTATGTTCTACCCTATGAAGGAGGAGTAATCAAAGTCGTAGTTGATGGTTTAGGAAATGATACTTCCTCTAACTTTTTATAGAAGTGAAAAAATTTGTCTTTACTGAGCTATGAATGATCGTAATTAGACATGCATGAAATTTTTAAAATTGTTGATGAAGTATAAAAACCCCTATTTTCGAACTCTAGAGTACATATTCAGATCTTATGGAACAATATTTTTTGAAAATTAAATTTTAATTATTTTCCTTTATAGGGAAATAATTTTTGATTAGTGGGACTAAAAAATAATAATAAGTATTATTACTTCCTATATGATCCTATTAAATTATTTTTTTTCAAGTTCATCTATTTAAAACATAATTAAATTTTTGATGAACGAAAAAAATGTTAGAGTATTATAATTAGTTTAAGAGGTTAAAATAATATGAAATCATTCGAGAAAAATGATCAGTGATTAATCCCCAAGAATATATCAACCAAACATTTTATGTTCAATAAGTATTAGAGATAATCTAGATTCCCTATGAAAATCATTAATATTATAAAATTGTATAATCTACCATAATAATAAAAATTAAATTAACATTTATTGATTGGAACATGAAATTTTTGGCTAAATCATTGAATAATATATATATAATGGGGAAAAATTAATATTATGAATGATATAAGAAATATATGGAACCAAATCTTCAAAATCATTACAGTTTTAAATTGGTATCCAAAATATTAAATTATAATTATTATAATGAGTTAATTAACAATTGTAATATTTTTTTTATGTGAATCAGTTACGCATTTATAAATTCATATTATATATATATATATATATATATCCTTTTTTTGTTTTAATATCATATAAATTAGAGTTTCTCAAAAAATTATATATAGAAATTGTCATAGTTGGATAGAGAGGTTTAAAACAAGGATAATTCCACTAGAGAGGAATTGTGATAATGATAAAACCACATCAAGGCTATAGAATCCCATGAAAAAATGATGTTCCCTAAAAATTGAATTCCTCCATCATTGAAAAAAATTTATAATATGTATTTAATTATAATGAAAATAAAATTAAACCTAGTAATGAATGAATACATTCTATAGAAAAATTCCACATAGCCACACTTTGTTTCAAGAAAACTATTTATAAGTAAAAGCATAATGAATTTAGGATCATGATAATGATCTATATTAATGTAGAAAAATAATGAGGATATGATATAGTAGGCAAAAAATTGAAAAAATTATTTGGATGTGTTGAGGAAGAGGAAAAAATCCACAACATTATGATCATTTAATTGAATAGAAAATTAAAAGGCATTGAATTTGATCATATTGGAACATTTTAATCTATTGTGCTTAAGGGTGGTTCTAAAAAATGTTCCTAGTGAGTGTATTATCTGTAAAAATATTGAAATCAATAATAATAAGATAATTATATATTCCATTTATCAACTAACATCAATGTATTTTGAAATGATATTATTCATAATAAAATTTATTGAATGTGATGAATTATTTTGGTTCGATATTGTATTATTTAAAGGAAAAGATATAAAAATTTGGATGATTATAATTGTTGATAGTCATACCAAACAATCCATAGTGGAACAAAGAGTGTTTATGAAATCATATTCCCCAAAAATAATCCAAAATAATTAAAATTATTCCCATGAATAGACTGGTATTAGATCTGAATAGACGGAAGTTATAGGAAAATTCTATAGATTTGTGGGTCGTTGTTATTTATTTTTTAATTTTGGGTGCATGACTATAAAATTTGGGCACCTTTTTTTCCTTAAATAAATATCATCCACATTTATGATTAGAATTTGAAAATTTGGATTAAATATTTGGATTATGAATAATTTATAATTCCATATATGGTTAATTTATTTTTTTTACCAAAAATATTAGTTAATGTGATTAAAATTAATTAAAACTATTAAGAGAAATATTAGTTGAACGACAGACTAAACAATAAACATAGGGGAAAAACCTAGAAACATTTGAAATATATATTTTATGGCCATATTTAGAATCTAAAATAAATTTTATAGGATATTTTTGAAATTATTGGAGCCACATGTCATATGAAAATCATGTGTGGGATTCAGTATTACTAAATTTATAAGAATGACACCCCATCCCTGCTATAAAAAGGAAAAAACCCTCCCACTTATTCACACATATAATGAAATTTAAGTCACACAATATCTAATAAAATTAAATACCAATATCCCTCACCTATACCTAGAATTATCACATAGGGATAAATCCATATAAGGAATCCCTTTGCTTCAAACCAAAATGAAATACCCAAAAAATAAGTAACATAATTACTCAAGCTATTTTTGATTATTTATATTATCCACCACCAATAAAAAATTTCAATTCTTATATTATATAATTTGTATCCTAAATATACTAATATGTTTTTATTTTATTTTTTATACATGAAATTACACACACATCCATCTAATGTGTAATGAAACTCCCATTTTGGTGCATTGGAAACTACGGCCTCATTAAACGATCATTGTTCATTTTTATATGACAACCTATAATGGTCAGAATTTAGATGGGAAATATATTTATATATGATATATATATATATATATGATATTTATAATTTCATTATGATTATGTACATTTATATAACACATACAATTATTTTTTTCCCGTTTTTATAAATGCAATAACACTGTTTAGGGAAGTGTGAACTACCACCTCTTCAAAGCAATGTGATTCGTTCACACTATACATGGTACATATAAAGGATGGATTGAATAAAAATTTGTGAAATATATGAAATAGAAATTAGATTATAATTATAATATATAAATATATCATTTAATTTTAATTCTTTTATATTCAACAACATAAAAGGAAGAAACATTTTTCTCTACATACGACCTATCGTCTACATGAATAGTGCATATCATTTATTATATCCAAATATTAGGGATGATTATAAATAATTATAAACTAGATATAAATGATCATTAAATAGTGGTTTAAATTATGGATATTATGTAATATTGATATACATAATAAGAACAATAAGTAACATGTCAATATATTCATGAAAAACAAGGCAATTAACACCCAAAATATTGAAAATAATGAAAATTTGTTAACAAATTGGAAATATGACATTATAATAAGATAATATATGAATGTATAAATATGATTATAGTTATTTTAAAAGTTATTATCATATTTTAGACCACAACAAAGGAGTTTAAATATGAAATAATATAAGTTTTGGATAATGTAATGGATTATTATCTCATTTTTTACAAATTTGACATAAATGTAACATTCAACAAATACATTTTTTGTGTGTAGTATATAATTCCCATTTTAGTTTTTTATATCATTAATCCTTTTATATTCATATAATTTACTATTTTACTTTTATTTATTTCATCTAAGTGTTTCTAATTTAAAAATTACATAATGGTAAGAGTTATCAATGACGTCTTATTTTCTTTTCTGATTGTTAACAGTATCTTAAAAAAGCACTTACTTAAGAATATATTACCTTTCATGTTCATGTGATCATGAAATTAATATTATTAAATCATAAACCATATTTAATTTTTACATAAGTTGTTTACTTTTATTATTATTCAAATAACATGTGAGTTTTTGGTAAATCTGTCACTTTTATTCAATATAGATATATGAAAAGGAAAATTTTTCATGAATGAAATTGATTATTTGATATAATATGTATGAAGTGGATAGGTATGAAACAGTTTTTACCCAAGTATAAATATCCCCTTGAAGCATAAATGGTCTCCTGATAAAAATTAGTTTTCCAAAATAGATATCATTTTACCTAGTATGTTGAATCCCCCAGTGAAAGGTCTTGATGGTAAAGTAACCATGAATATAGAAAAAATGGGGTCAAATATTTGATAATTTCACTCATTTTATTGAATAAATGTCATTTGTTTTATTTTTTTACCATTACATATTGATTATGCCAAATATACTTATTGAAATTTCAAGTGTGATTTATTATTTTGATTTCCATGTTGATTATTCCCATAAATTAATTTTTTTCTTCAACCATTATTGTGCTTACTAAATTATTTACCCCATCCATATTTTTTTTTATTTCCATAGGTTATAATTAATAAATCATTGAATAATCATTCATGGTTACATTTATTTCATTTTACTATGTATTATGTATTATTTTCAATTTCCCAATATAATATGGGAATCCTGTATGTAAAATATTTTTATAAAAAAGATAAACTAATTGGGACTTATCAACTTTATTCATTGTAATAATTATAATGTAATCCAATAATGCATTTCCTCTAGGATTCTGGGGTCAGGGTGTCACGGTTGGTAACTGATGATGTTTGGAAAAAACATTAGAAACTAGATATAGAAAACATAAATTAGGGAACATAAACCTAAAATAGTCTTTAGGGATATGTAGAGAAGTATATACTATAATTTTATTAAGTTATATATTTTTTGAGTCTTCCTAGAAATACATTCATGTCTGGATACTAAAATTTGATGTGGTTCTGTCACATTTTTACAGCAGGGTATCAAATCTTAAAATTTATGATGAGCCTAACTTGACATAACCTAGTACATGAAAATTTTATTTACTTCCCACCTAGATTGAAACTAACTGGGGATACTATTTTGATAATTAAAATTTTAGATACAAACCATTATGAATGATTTAAGAGTAATGATGTCCTTAATGAAAAATTTTTATGATTCTAATATTTATGATGCATACATTTATTTTATGTTCTATAAAACATTTCAAATTATATTTTATGGTTTTATGAGATAATTGAGGATATGTTATTATTTAGAAAGGACTCCTAAAAGGATGAAGGGTATCAATACTCATGGAGAAATAAATATTGGTCATCTGATTAAACCAATACAGTTACAATTGTAACTAATAAAATTATGTCAATTATAGGGAAGCTTAATCTGGTTATGATAATTATCCATGGTCGGATAGAGAGTCCTATTTCACAATGACTATATAATAAGTTGGGTCAAATTATGTGTAAGAGGCATCCATCATATAGTAGTATTGTTGATCTAATGTTTTTGAGAAATGGATGAATTGTTTAGAAAAGATATAGATTTCATTGGGATATAGTCAAAAGGAAAATGATACAGTAGCAGTGTATTTTATAAAAGGTGATGTGGATCAATGGTGGTAGTTGATTAGGAATACTTGGGAGTAATAAGAAATATAAAAAATAGAATAGATAACATTTAATGATACATTATTCAATAAATACCTCTATCATGATCAAAACAAACTGAGATGAATATAATGTTTCATAGTTTCATGTAAATATAATAATAAAGTGTTAAAAAGTATGAAGCTACATTTACCATGTCAGAAAGGTATTCAAGTGACTTTATATGTAACATGGAATGTAATAATGGTCATTTAATCAATGTACTTAAGCCATGTACCCTATGGACATTTGTGTCTCAAACCATTTCATCATATGATGAAATTATTTTATGATCTATCAAGATAGATAATGACTTATCCAACTATTTTGTAATCAAAGGGATGAAATATATGAAGAGAAAGAAATAGAGAATGAATGATAAAGTAAATAATTGAATGATATATTTTCTCACAAGTGATAAAAATTGAGAGAATCACCCCAGTAAATGTTTGATAGGATTAAGAGATTTTAATATGTGAGGATAAAAGGGTCACCGATAAAAACATGTAAAAGAAAAGATGAATGCAAATTTTATTTAGTGTTACAACAATATAGATATGTGGAACTATGAAATAAATACCCCATTTTCTTATTAAATTACATTACAAATAAATGAATTATAAAAAACTTATTTTAGTATAACATGATATCGGGGAAACTTATTTTACATAAAAATCCATTATATTAACTTTAAAATATCTTTTCAAAAATTACTACAACACAGAACACGTTATATTTTATACACATAATCTAATTTTCTCATAAAAAGGTATTTATATTTGATTAGAAATGACTAACAATTTAATTAAACTTATAATAATATTGACATAAAATTTAATTAAAAAATTCTTAATAACACATTATTTATTATTATTTATATTCATAATGAATTAGAATTATTAGGAAACATAATAAATATAATTAAAAGTACACAATTGAAAAAAATTATTTTTATTATGTTAACTAAAAATAAATTTCATCTTGTATTAAATAAATAAATAAATTTTAATTATATTATTTTTATAAAGGACATACATATGTATATATAATAATATTATAATATGTCACATTCTCTCTTATTAAATTGATTTGTTACCATACCATTATTTTAACATCAACTTCATGAATCAAAAAATCTATGTACACAAAATTCATTCCTTATTATGACTGATTTGTGCATTCCTATCTTTTAATTAAATAACTGTCATTGAAAAATTTATATTGAAATTACTAAAGAATATTTGGTTTTAACTTTATTAATTTATTTGTACAATATTTTTCTTGGTTATTTCAATAGAATTGGAATCGTTCATGAAGTGTAGTTATATCATATTTTATTTTCAATAAAATATATTTCATTTATCAAAATTCTACAAGTGTAAATATTTAAAAAATGATTTAAACAATCATAATGAAATGGAAGAGTAATGTTAATATATAATTTAAATATATCTTTAAGAACCCGAACCATATAAAATAATATAAAATAGTCATATTTAAATGTTTAGAAATTAGATTTTTATGAAAATATCAACATATTTTTAATTTTTTTAAACAAAATACTCTAGAGTCAATTTAGGTTTAAAGAATTTTTTAATTACAAAAATTGATAAATATTAAATCCCAAAGCTGACATCCCCAAAGGAATTAAAAAAAATCATTAATTTCTATTATTTCACACCAAATAAAAAAAATTACAACCAACATAATCATTCTCACTAATTATTACACCATTGAAAAATCATTTTAATAACATGTGGTTTGGGAATAATAATTTAAATAATGGTATATACAACATTAATATATTGTTATAAATTTGGGAAAAAATAATCAATTATCTCAAATATAAGTTGTGAACTATATCCTTTCCAAAAAAAATTATAAGATCTAGAATAACCTAGTTACTCACAAAAGATTCATTATATATTTACATAAACTTGTGTAAAAGGGGAATAAATTTTTTGAAAAATCCATTGAGAATTATATGCGATCATTGAAGTAAAACATTCTGCTTGTAATTTAAAAACCATTGAATTTAACACAATTGTGTGTTTCCTTTAAAAAAAATAAAGTATTCATTCATAAAAAGATCAAAATAACATTGATATCAAAATCCAATTTATTTCATAAAATACCAATTTTTTAAAAAAATATTATCAAAAGATTAAAAAAATTGAATTAATACATGAGGGTTCATAGTTTCATTATGAAGTCATCTATACTAGAAAATTCCTACATTTTATTAGGAGTAACTCATTTGTTTAGTCTATAAATTTTTTGGAGTAATCTTCAAAATGAAACTCATTCCACTTTCTCAACTTAGTAACATATTTTTGTTAACTCCCTCTCTTTATCCAATGATTTGGAGGGCTATAAGTGGCCAAAACATCACTTATTGTGGATGGAAATTTTAGCGGAAGGGGGTCTTTTATTTTTATTTTTTTATGGGTCTAGGGTGAAAATAAATTGGAAACTGGGTTGGTTGATTTCCAAATGAAGTGGCGCTCAAATGTTTGGGTGGCTGGCGCCACTTGAAGTGGCACTTTGCCACCTTTTTTTCTTTTTTTTTCTTTTTTCTGTTTTGCACCCCTCCTTTTTTTTTTGTTTTGTTTTTTTGGCACCCCATCCCTTTTTTAATAATAAATAATTAAAATTTTAAAAGTATACTTATGAATATGTATTTAAAAATGGTAAATTATTTATAATTATATTTATAAATATATAATTTATAAATTTATATTTATATAGTTATAAACCTTAATAATTATATAATAAAATAATGAAATAAACCTTATATATAATTTTTTATATAAATTTATAAATTTATATATAATTTTGTAAATAAAAAATATGTATTAAATATAAAATATAGGGTTTATTTATATTTATACAGTTATATTATATAAAATATAAGGGCTTTTTTTCCGATTTGTGTGTTTTATTTATATATTTACATATAAATATTATAAATATTATAATTATAAATAGTTATATATATGTGTGTGTATAAATATAATTATGTATATATATAATTAAAAATAAATATTTGTAAATATAAATCTATTTATATATATTTTTGAAATAAAAAATATATTTGTAATTATATAATTATAAACTAATCATTATAAATAAATATTTATAATTATATAAATACAAATACATTTATAAATATATAATTATGAAAATATTGTTACATATATATTTAAAATTTAGTTATAAATATATTTAATATTCATATATAAATATATATATATGTATGTATAATTATATTTATAATTATATTTAGAATTATATTGTAATTATAGTTATACTTATCTATTTATAATTATATATTTGTACATATATATAATTTTAAATCTATAATTACTAATCTATGTTTATATAGTTATAAGTAATTATTTATAAATAAATTTGAAATATTGTCAAAGATATAATAAATTGGCAATAACAACAATATTATTAATGATGATAAAATATAAACTATATGAACAATATGAATGAAACTTAAAACATGGATTAAATATATACTAAATATATGAAAATAAAAAAATTACATAAAAAATGTCGATAAAAAATATTTTATAGTCTTTCAAAACCACCTACTTGAAAATTAAAAATGTTTCATGTATGCGACTTTGAACACCTATAAAATATAAACTATATGACCAATATGAATGAAACTTAAAACATGGATTAAACATATACTAAATATATGAAAATAAAAAAATTATGTAAAAAATGTCGATAAAAAATATTTTATAGGCTTTCAAAACCACATTGTTGAAACTTAAAAATGTTTCAAGTATGTTACTTTGAAAGCCTATAAAATATAAAATATATTACCAATATTAATGAAACTTAAAACATGGATTAAACATATACTAAGTAGATTAAAATAAAAAAATTACGTAAAAAAGGTCGATAAAAAATATTTTATTGGCTTTCAAAACCACAAAGTTGAAACATGAAAATGTTTCAGGTATGTGACTTTGAAAACCTATAAAATGTAAACTATATGAAAAATATAAATGAAACAAAAAACATGGATTAAAAATATACAAAATAGATGAAAATAAAAAAAATACGTAAAAAATGTCGATAAAAAATATTTTATAGGCTTTCAAAAACACCTAGTTGAAAATTGAAAATGTTTCAAGTATGTGACTTTGAAAGCCAATAAAATATTATTATTTAATATATAATAATTAATTAGTTAAGTAATATAATTATTAATTATTGTTCGTCATTATAATTATTAATTATTAATATTTAATTATTAATTAATTAATTAATTACTAATTAGTAATTTAGATTTATAAATATATTTATTATTATATAATTACAAATGTATTTTTTTTAATATTTAAATAGTCATGTAAAATAATTTTTGTTTACTATACGTATGTTTTTCTTTTCATTTTTCATGAAATTATCAGATGTTTAGTCTGTGTGACACATTTTGTTTATATTGTACTTGTACTTTGTAATTTAATAGTTAATTTAAATTAGTTTGTATTTACTATAGTTTTTATTTTCTTGTTATTTGTCTTAAACAACAATTATTTATCCTAGTAAATAAGTTATTTAATATATACAACATGACATCCAAAAACATCAACGACGATGCCCCCTGGTACCACAATGAGGTGTCTGAATCTCATGTCCTCTCAGCGTCCAACGTTCGTGTTGATCTGGTGTCCTCTCTGTGTGTTCCTTCTCTTCCGGTGCTTCTGGTGCCTCCCCATGGTGCTGTGTAGAGGAATGACCAAAACCATGGGAGGATGACGCCCCAAAATCAAAGGGGGTTCCATATGGCTCTGAAGCTCTTATAAATTGTAGAAATGGGGTACTGAAGAAGGCCTCGTCGGGAGGAGAGGGGGCCACCATAAGATGTGTGAGTGCACCCATATCTAAGTCCATAGTAGTCTGTGGAGACGCCATATTATAATGGCCCGGACCTCTCCGGCCCATTCCCTTGTCAAAAAGAAGATCAAGAAGTGTTCTAGAGGGTAAAATGGACTTTTCCCACACTTTCCAGAATTTTGAAACTACACGCCATGTAGTTTGAGTACACGCCGTGTACCCCTTTTTCCGGGTATACCCCATGTTGCAAGCCGCGTCCTTGCTGTGTGGAATAATGGGAGCACACCGTGTGACTAGTTCTACACGCCGTGTAGTCCTTCCCCGCGTACGCATTACCAGTCAACGACCGTGTGCCGTGTTGGAGTTGTGTCCTTACCGTGTGCAATAAATGAGTACACACCGTGTGTCCAAACTACACGCCATGTAGTCCTTCCCCGCGTATGCGTTACCCTCAAACCATGTGTTGACTAGTCAATGGCCACAGAGCCATGTTGGAAGCCGCGTGGAGACCGTGTGAAAGAACCGAGTACACACCATGTACCATAAAGTACAAGACGTGTACTTTTTCTTTTCATGCCTATAAAAGGAGGCCCCCCCTCCTTTTCAACACACACCTCTCCTCCCCTCTCCTCTGAGCAGAGCTCTCTTAAGAGACTCGAAGGCTCTTCCTTCCATAACTTCTTCATCCGAGCTCCGATTTACGATCTGTCAACGGCCACAGGATCGTAACGACGAGACAGAACTTCTGAGCTTGGAACCATTGTCTTTACTTCAGCCTTCCTTTATAAATTCCACCCAAGGAGGTTTTTCCGGGACTCAACGGAAGTGACAGACGCCGAAGAACGTCTTCTAAAGTTGATCCGGGGGAGCGCTGTGATCAGAACCTGTTGAGGTAGGGATCTTACCATTATCTCTCTAATTTTTGCATCATGTGGGGTGGGTATTCTCTTGTTTTCAAAAGAACCAGTTGAACCATTAAATGAAGATAATAACTGGTTAAAGAATGGGTTTGGGAAATTTGTGATTACTGTTACTTTATATCCTGTGATATTATGTTGTGAATTGAATAGGATTATGCCTAATGAAAATCATGGTCGTTGGGGGCCTTTGCTTGAGCAATTAAATGTTTCCCTATCTTTCTAGACCATTTTTGTGGATGGAACCTTGTGGAATGTGGAAATTGGTTAATCACGTATAATTGGGTGTTTAAAATCTGGAACCCTTGTGTGATCACCCCGGTTGAACAAAATGGAATAATGAACATGTGGGTGTTGTCTTGGTTACGTGGCATGTGATGGGGATGTTTTGTGGGTTGTTGTGGATAGGGTGAGCAGCGGGGATTCGGTTGGATTGGTTGGGAGTTGGTGTAAAAGTTATGTTGGTAACGGGCATCGGGGCTGCGATAAATGGTATTAAAGGGATAATGATGTACGGTGCGGTTGTGGTTATGGCGGTTGGCAGCAGGGCTGCAGGGATGGGTTGGGAATGTGAACGGACTATGGGTTTTGATTAATAATAAAAGCGGAGAGTTAATGAATGGTGGGGCGTGGTAATGAAATAAGATTAATAATAAATGGGGTTGGTTGGTTGATAAAAAGGACTTGGTTGTGTTTCTTGTGTTTTCCTAACTTGTTTTGTGGATGGAAGGGATATGTTTTACAAAAGTTCTATGTGGTTGGTTGTGGATAGTTGCCCAGTAGTTAAGGAATTAAATAATCTAATTCTGCTGAACGTGAAAACCTAAATGGGGTTGGGGTTGTTTGTTGTATGCATTCTTCGTAGTAGCAGTGCCGAGGCACGTGCTCAGTTTCTCTATTTAGAAGCCATAGGTTGGGCTGTGTGGTTGGTATATATATATCTGTATCTTTTGTGTTTTATCGCACCCCACCCATGTTGAGAACTTAGTGCCGAACACTCCCATTTCATGGGTGAGGGTGTTTTTTCCTTAGTTACTAGCTCCTTCCTGCTCCTTCTCCCCTAGGCTATGATGGCTTGAGGCGACCTTACACCTAAGACTCTTCGGGTAGGTTTCGATTGGGGTGGATTTAGCCCAAGACTCTTCGGGCAGGTTCTATTGTTTCCCAAGAATCTTCGGGATGAGGCCCAGGTGTGTGCGGGCGGGATACTTGGTTGTGAGGCCCAGGTGTGTGCGGGCCGGATACGCGGTTGTGAGGCCCAGGTGTGTGCGGGAGGGATACGTGGTTGTGAGGCCCAGGTGTGTGCGGGCAGGATACGTGGTTGTGAGGCCCAGGTCGGTGCGGGCGGGATACTTGGTTGTGAGGCCCAGGTGTGTGCGGGCAGGGAGAGTGTGGCAGTGTCAGGACATTTTCCATTAGGAAGAGCAGCTAACTAAAGGGAAATGGTGCGGGGTACCCAATACTCTTGCTTCTTTTGTTATTGTACTTTGATCTTTCTTGTACTTGCACCTTGTTATAAAATTGTTTTAACATGCATGTGGGCTTGGTTTGGGTTTATACACTTGTTCTTTTACTTTTTGGTGGTTGAATTTTCCTATTTCCTGATCCTAAATAAATAAAATGGGTAATTCCTCCCATATTTGTGAAAACTCATACCCTTGGTGCTAGTCGCCACCCCGGGGCCTACTGGAGGTGGGACTCGAGGTTCATTATCTCCCTTTCACCATTACCAGCTCAGGAGGGGCATCTTTGGTGGGAGGAGGTCGTGACAGAATGGTATCAGAGGTGATGGTTGAGAGATAGGATGTATTCTGGATTTAGGCACAGTGAGGATTGCATGGGATGGTAGGGTAGCATTGTTAGTTAATCTTGGTGTGTGACATAGGCCAGGGAAGACCGGCTAGGACACGGGATTTTAGGGCCCCCTGTGATCCGATGCAAGGACTCTGAGACTACCAAACAGCCAAGTTAAACTGCATTGATTGCAGGGTAGAGACCCTAGGGAAGGTACATGCATCATCATGATTGTTTTTTACTTGATTTGGGTGTTCTGGTAAAGAAACTGAAATAAAATGTTAAAATAAAACCTTGAGTTTTCCTTACTACTTGGGCTTAGGCGATCATTGTTTACGGTACAACTATGGCACATGGACGTCGTCCCCGAGTGGCTCAGATGGCCGAGGCCTATCATATTCAGGTGGTCGATTATTTGAGGATTGACCGAGAGGAGGAAGATAGCCAGTGGCAGAAGAATCTCCGTTCTTTCCAGCGGCAGACCCTCAAGAAGTACGATGGTAGTACTTCGGATACGAAGATGGAGGGGTGGCTTGAGGAGCTAGGGATCTCTTTTACCTTGATCCGTGCTCTGAGGGAGTACTGGGTTCCCCTACCAGTCAGTCATCTGAGAGGCGCGGCGTGACAGTGGGGGACACTCTACCTCAGAGAGAGGATAGAGGCAAAGGTTCCTTGGGCTGACTTTGAGAAGGAATTCCGAGAGGAATTCCTTTCTTCCATGATCAAGGCGGAGAAGCGATAGGAGTTACTCTCCCTTCAGCAGGGGAGTATGTCAGTACGAGAACTGGGGATCAAGTTCAAGGATCTCCTGCGCTTTGCTCCGGATCTCTTTCCGGATGAGGAGTCTCGGGCGAGACGTTTAGAGGAGACGCTTCATCCTTCGCTCCAGTATGCTGTCACCCACTTCACCCTTCTGACGTACTTGGAGGTACCGAAGAAGGCAGAGGTTGTAGAGAGGATTCACTTGCTGGGAGGTACACCCCGAGAGGGGATCCAGCCAGGCTCATCGAAGGGGAAAGCAATCAGCAGCAGGTCTCTTGCAACGGGACCTTCCAGGTTCAGGCCAGTGGGGAGCAGGCCCCAGCAGTTCCAGTTCAGATCTTCGGGTCCTCGTCCCTTTTTCACGAGCCTAGGACTAAAGTGTTTTTCTTGTGGAGGTTTCGGGCACGTTTAGAGTCGGTGCCCGACCCGAGCTCAGTACGGTGGAGGTGGGCAGGTTCAGCGCCCACCTCAGCAGCACTAGTTTCCAGCAAGGCCCTTCCAGCAGTAGCAGGACTATGCTCCTCTGAGGGTAGACATTGCGGGAGGAGGCCGACCTCAGATTGCTCTTCAGGGACCTCGACCAGGGCATGGTCAGGGAGGTGGACGACATCAGAGAGGCAGAGGAGCTGGTTGTGGACAGTTGCACACAGCAGAGTTGACAGCTCCAATAGGACCATAGGTGGTGCGAGGTACGATTTGTTTGTTCAGCACTATTGTTTCTTCTTTGTTCGATTAAGGAGCCTCGCACTCCTTTGTTGCACCTGGTCTAGCACATGCTTTGGGACTTGACGTAGAGAGACATTCCGTACCACTGGTGCTGAGTACACCAGTTGGATGCCAGACCAGTGTATCTTGTGTTTTCTGGGGATGTGGGCTGACGTTGGAACCACATCGATCTAGTGGGGACCTTCTTCTGTTACAGAAACAGCCATACGATGTCATCCTAGGCATCGACTGGTTGTTTTCTGTTAGTGCTGTTATTGACTGATTCTGGAGAAGAGTCGTGTTCTCCGATGTGGATGGGCAGTGTGTAGCTTTTGTTGGCGAGAGGAGCTATCAGGTGGGAAGCCGACATGTGGAGCCTCTCCTTTCCTTGTTAGGTGGGCTATCAGTGGTTCCAGCTGATACAGAGATGATGGATATCCCGGAGGTTGTTGGGGAGTTCCTCGATGTTTTTCCTGAGGATGTTGTGACTCTACCCCCCCCCCCCCCGACGTGACGTTGAGTTCGGGATAGACTTACAGCCTGGTGCCCGTCCGATTTTGATTGCCCCTTATCGGATGGCACCTTCGGAGTTGCGGGAGTTGCAGATTCAGATTGATGATCTGATGGAGAAGGGTTTTGTTTGACCCAGCGTATCGCCATGGGGTGCTCCGATTTTGTTCGTGAAGAAGGTAGATGGTGGTCTCAGGCTATGCATAGACTACCGAAGGTTGAACCAGGTAACAGTCAAGAACCGCTATCCCCTCCCAAGGATAGTTGATCTCTTCGACCAAATGAGGGGATCAGGTTGGTTCTCCAAGATTGATCTACGATCTGGATATCATCAGCTGAGGTTAAAGGACAGTGACATCTCGAAGATGGCTTTCAGGTGTAGGTATGGGCACTTTGAGTTTGTAGTGATGCCATTTGGAGTTATGAATGCACCTACTGTGTTAATGGGACTTATGATATTTGTCTTATGAGAGTTTCTGGACCGGTTCTTCATTGTGTTTATCGATGACATTCTGATCTACTAAAGATTAGAGGATGAGCATGTTGAGCATCTCAGGGCAGTCTTGGAAGTCCTTCGACACCACCAGGTTTATGGGAAATTGTCGAAGTGTAAGTTCTTGAAACAAGAAGTACACTTCCTTGGGCACGTGGTGTCTCAGCATGGACTGTCAGTGGACTCGTCAAAGGTGGAGGCAGTTGTTTCTTGGGAAGCACCCAAGAGCATGGCAGAAGTTCATAGATTCCTGGGGCTAGCAGGTTACTATCGAAGGTTTGTTTCGGACTTCTCTCGAGTTTTTTCTCCATTGACAGCTTTGACGAGGAAGAACCAGGTCTTCCTATGGAGCGAGCAGTGCCAGAAAGCTTTCGACTACCTGAAGGAGAAGTTGGTCAGTTCTCCCATACTCAGGTTTCCAGAGGAAGGGTTGTTGTATGAGGTGTTTTGTGATTCTTCTAGCCTTGGTCTGGGGTGCGTGATGATGCAGAAGAAGGGAGTGATCTGTTATGGGTCTAGGAAGTTACGCCCTCACGAGCGTAACTATGCCACCCATGACCTGGAGCTTGAAGCAGTAGTGTTCGTGCTGGAGTTGTGGAGAAATTACCTCTTTGGGGATAACTTTGTGGTCTTCTCAGATCACAATACCCTGCGTTATATCTTCTCCCAGCGTGACCTGAACTTACGACAGTGGAGATGGGTTGAGTTTCTCCAAGACTATGGCTTTGAGATCTCTTACACTGAAGGAAAGGGAAACATTTTGGCTGATGCCCTGAGTAGGAAGTCGCATCAAGAAGTGGTTCGGGAATCCACTGATGCTTGGAAAGCAATGGGAGAGTTGGCCGCCTTGCACTTGGATGCCAGGGTAGAAGGTGTTAGAGGCTATTTGTTTCAGATGACAGTGTAGTCCTCCTTGTTGCAGCAGGTGGAAGAGTCCCAGTGGGGGGGAATCCGAGGCAGAAGTGATGTGGGATCGTGTCGATCAGGGGAACGCTCCAGTGGGATGGTCATAGGACAACCAACATCGGATGCTTTTCCCTGGAAGGTTGTTTGTTCCGGAGGCTTTGCGTGAGGGAGTTGTCCGTGAGTTCCATAGCTCAGCCTTAGAGGTACATCCAGGAGTTTCGAAAATGTACCGAGGCCTGAGGGAATAGTTTTGGTGGCCTAGGGTGAAACAGGCAGTGGCGGATTTTGTGGCTAATTGCCTAGTGTGTCAGCAAGTGAAGGCTGAACACCGTGTTCCCGGTGGTTTGTTGCATCCTTTAGATGTCCCCGAGTGGAAGTGGGATGAAATCTCGATGGACTTCATCACAGGACTACCCATATCTTAGGGAGGTTGTGATGCTATCTGGGTAGTGGTGGATCGTTTGACGAAATCATCTCACTTATTAGCAATTAAGGAGTCAGGCCTGGTGAGTACCTTAGCACAGAGGTACGTTGACAAGGTGGTACGTTTTCATGGATTCCCGAAGACTATGGTCTCAGATCGGGATACTTGGTTTACCTCATGAGTCTGGAGGGGGTTACAACATGCTTTTGGCACCCAGCTATCCCTTAGCACTTCTTTCCACCCCCAGACTGATGGGAAGACAGAGCGGACTATCCAGACGTTGGAGGACATGCTGCGAGTATGTGTTCTGGATTTCAGAGGATCATGGGTATGACACTTTCCATTAGTAGAGTTCACCTACATCAAAAGATTCCACTCTACTATTGGCATGTCACCTTTTGAGGCTTTGTACGGAAGGCAATGTCGTTCACCCATTTGCTGGGCAGAGGTTGGTGAGACAGGTGCGCTTGGACCAGAGGTAGTGCAGAGCACCACAGAGAATGTACAGCTTGTATGTGAGAGGATGAAAGCAGCTCAGGACTGACAGAAGTCTTATTCTGATCGTTGGAGGAGGCCCTTGGTGTTCGAGGTGGGAGATCATGTGTTCTTGAAGGTTTCCCCTCGACGGGGGCAGCAGATGTTTGGGAAAGGGAGTAAGCTCTCACCTAGGCTCATCAGACCTTTTGAGGTGTTGAGGCGAGTTGGCGAGGTGACATATCAGCTAGCCCTACCACCTCAGTTGGAGAAGGTTCATGACATCTTCCACATCTCCCAGCTTCATTGATACTTGCACGATGACTCCCACATTATCAACTGGGGAGAGATAGATATAGGAGATGACGCGGCCTTCGAGGAACGACCAGTCAGGATCGAGGATCGTAAAGATAAGGTGCTTCGTGGATGAACCATTCCGCTGGTTCATGTGTTGTGGAGGCATGGCGTCCTCGAGGAGAGAACATGGGAGCAGGATACCCAGATGCACGCTCAGTACCTGGAGTTATTTTGACTTGTGTTTTCCCTTGTTCTTCTAAGCTTTGTGTTGATGTAGTACTTTGTACCTTTGATATATGGAATGTTTGGAATGTCGGTTGTGAGACCTTTTGTTTCCTTGTTCCCTAGTAATGTGTAACATGTCCGTATGTGTGTGGAAAGGAAAAAACCTGATCCTTAATCGAGACACATTAATGCGGATGTGATTGAACCCATGAGGGCGAGTCAGTGCTGCCTAAAGCAGATAATATCTCGACGTAGGAGAAGGAATTCTTCCCCAAACCACATGTTCGGGCAGTGTGTTGGTTGTGTGGTGTTGGGGGTAGTGTGAGTCAAAAAATCCTAATGTATGGAAGTGGGAAGACCTGATTCTTAATTGAGACGCATTAATAATGTTGCGATTAAACCCGTGTAGGTGAGTCAGTGCCACCTAAAGCGGATAATATCTCGACATGGGAGAAGGAATTCCTAACACCTATAATTAGGGTTGGTGGTTGGGTTCCTGTTATAACGAGAACCCTAATAGGTATCTTGTTGAGTTTCCTCTGGGTTGGTTTTAAATTCTCGGGGACGAGAATGTTTTAAGAGGTATCTGATGTAATGGCCCAGACCTCTCCGGCCCATTCCCTTGTCAAAAGAAGATCAAGAAGTGTTCTGGAGGGTAAAATGGAATTTTCCCACACTTTCCAGAATTTTGAAACTACACGCCGTGTAGTTTGAGTACACGATGTGTACCCCTTTTTCCGGGTATACCCCGCATTGCAAGCTGTGTCCTTGCTGTGTGGAATAATGGGTGCACATTGTGTGACCAGTTCTACATGCCGTGTAGTCCTTCCCCGCGTACGCATTACCAGTCAACAGCCGTGTGCCATGTTGGAGCCGTGTCCTTGCCGTGTGCAATAAATGAGTACACGCCGTGTGTCCAAACTACACTCTGTATAGTCCTTCCCCGCGTATGCGTTACCCTCAAACCGTGTGTTGACCAATCAACGGCCGCAGAGCCGTGTTGGAAGCCGCGTGGAGACCATGTGAAAAAACTGAGTACATGCCGTGTACCATAAAGTACACGCCGTGTAATTTTGCTTTTCATGCCTATAAAAGGAGGGGTCCCCTCCTCCTTTTCAACACAAACCTCTCCACCCCTCTCCTCTGAGCAGAGCTCTCTTAAGAGACTCGAAGGTTCTTCCTTCCATAACTTCTTCGTCCGAGCTCCGATTTACGATCCGTTAGCGGCCACAGGATCATAAAGAAGAGGCAGAACTTCTGAGCTTGGAACCGTTGTCTTTCCTTTGGCCTTACTTTCTGACTTCCACCCGAGGAGGTTTTTCCGGGACTCGACGGAAGTGACAGACGCCGACGAATGTCTTCTAAAGTTGATCCGGGGGAGCACTGTGATCAGAACCTATTGAGGTAGGTATCTTACCTTCGTCTCTCTAATTTGTGCATCATGCGGGGTGGGTATTCTATTGTTTTCATAAGAACCAATTGAACCATTAAATGAAGATAATAACTAGTTAAAGAACAGGGTTGGGAAATTTGTGATTGCTGTTACTTTATATCCTGTGATATTATGTTGTGAATTGAATAGGCTTATGCCTACTGAAAATCACGGTCGTTGGGGGCCTTTTCTTGAGCAATTAAATGTTTCCCTATCTTTCTAGACCGCTTTTGTGGATGGAACCTTGTGGAATGTGGAAATTGGTTAATCATGTATAGTTGGCTGTTTAAAATCTGGAACCCTTGTGTGATCACCCCGATTGAACAAAATGGAATAATGAACATGTGGGTATTGTCTTGGTTACATGGCATGTGATGGGGATGTTTTGTGTGTTTTTGTGGATAGGGTGACCAGCGGGGCTGTGGTTGGCTTGGTTGTGAGTTGGTGTAAATGTTATGTTGGTAACGGGCAGCGGGGCTGCAATAAATGGTATTAAAGGGATAATGATGTACGGTGCTGTTGTGGTTATGGCGGTTGGCAGCAGGGCTGCAGGGATGGTTTGAAATGTGAACGGACTATGGGTTGTGATTAATAATAAAAGAGGAAGAGTTAATGAATGGTGGGGCGTGGTAATGAAACATGATTAATAATCAATGGGGTTGGTTGGTTGATAAGAAGTACTTGGTTGTGTTGCTTGTGTTTTCCTAACTTGTTTTGTGGATGGCAGGGATATGTTTTACGAACGATCGATGTGGTTGGTTGTGGATAGTTGCCCAGTAGTTAAGGAATTAAATAATCTAATTCTGCTGAATGTGAAAACCTAAATGGGGTTGGGGTTGTTTTTTGTATGCATGCTTCGTAGTAGCAGTGTCGAGGCACGTGCTCAGTTTCTCTATTTAGAATCCATAGGTTGGGCAGTGTGGTTGGTATATATATATCTGTATCTTTTTTGTTTTATCGCACCCCACCCATGTTGAGCACTTAGTGCCAAACACTCCCATTTCATGGGAGCGGGTGTTTTTCCCTTAGTTACTAGCTCTTTCCTACTCCTTCTCCCCTAGGCTGTGATGGCTAGAGGCGACCTTACACCTAAGACTCTTCGGTTAGGTTTCGATTGGGGTGGTTTTAGCACAAGACTCTTCGGGCAGGTTCTACTTTTTCCCAAGAATCTTCGGGATGAGGCCCAGGTGTGTGCGGGCGGCATACGTGGTTGTGAGGCCCAGGTGTGTGCGGGCGGGATACGTGGTTGTGAGGTCGAGGTGTGTGCGGGCGGGATACGTGGTTGTGAGGCCCAGGTGTGTGCGGGGGGGATACGTGGTTGTGAGGCCCAGGTGTGTGCGGGCGGGATACGTGGTTGTGAGGTCCAGGTGTGTGCGGGTGGGATACGTGGTTGTGAGGCCCAGGTGTGTGCGGGCGGGATACGTGGTTGTGAGGTCCAGGTGTGTGCGGGTGGGATACGTAGTTGTGAGGCCCAGGTGTGTGTGGGAGGGATACATGGTTGTGAGGCCCAGGTGTGTGCAGGCATGGAGAGTGTGGCAGCATCAGGACGTTTTCCATTAGGAAGAGCAGCTAACTAAAGGTAAATGGTGCGGGGTACCCAATACTCTTGTTTCTTTTGGTATTGTACTTTGACATTTCTTGTACTTGCACCTTGTTATAAAATTGTTTAAACATGCATGTGGGCTTGGTTTGGGTTTATACACTTGTTATTTTCCTTTTTAGTGGTTGAATTATCCTATTTCCCGATCCTAAATAAATAAAAAGGGTAATTCCTCCCATATTTGTGAAAAATCATACCCTTGGTGCTAGTCGCCACCCCAGGGCCTACTGGAGGCGGGACTCGGGGGTCATTATCTCCCTTTCACCATTGCCAGCTCAGGAGGGGAATCTTTGGTGGGAGGGGGTCGTGACACATATGTGGTATATAAGCATCTCCCTACTGTGAAAAATCATCAGTTGGCTGGGCCGGATCGACTCTCTGTGGTGCAGAGACATCTGTATGAGCCTCTCTAGGATGTCGATGTCGTCGCCTCTGCCCCTCCGGATGTGCTCATCTCTGTCGTCCAGCTGGCAGTGGCGGTGGCGGTGCATCTTCCTCAGCAGGCATAGTAGGGACATTGTCATCCTCAGGTGCTTCAGCCTAAAGATATGGATCAGGATATATTTGTGGCTCCTCATCAAAAAATCTGTCATGTATCAACTAGAGATGATCTAATAGAGCCACCACATCCCGATGAACTACCTCCTGCAGAATATATGCATGCTCCTGAGGCTGTGTGGAATGTGCAAGATGACCAATGGCATCTGTCTGCAAATGAAATAACATTCAAATTAATATCAAAAATTGGTTAAACAAAAATAATAAATCTTAGTAAACATATCAACTGCTGAATGCCAATCCCCTGACGTGTAAGGTGCATGATGGTGTGACGTCAATACTAGTGCGGATAATCCCCCTGATCAGATAACTGAGAGTGTGCTGTGGTATATCCATGTGGAAAGATATTGAATTGGGCACGCCTATCCCAAAGCTGAATATAATATGCATGATGCTAACGCCAGTCTGTTGCCTGTCTACCTATAAGCATAATCTAATGTAACTCGGTAGACTGTCGTGGTTCCATAGGGATATGTTTTATAAAACCGAACTGGCGCATGACCCGGTCTGGCTGGCGCCTCTTAATGATGTGGAAGTGAATGAGTGGCACCACTGCAACACGATCTCCAACCATAGTTGTGCAGTATAGTGGAAGTGATGCGTAGACATAAATTGTATAAGGATTCCATGAAACCTGAAATGCAAACTCAAGAAATAAGTCATATAGTAGCATGATAATGTTACTGAGATTATATTGAAATAACTTAAAATAGTGATAACAAAACAAATTTTCCTACAAAAATGTACTGTTTAACTTACATCAGCTGGCACTATGGCGTCGAATATCTGTCGGAAGTTGTGCACACTATGTCTCAAAGTATGTGAAAACTTCTGAGACTGACTACACCTGGTCAGAAAAGAGTAATCTACGGTAAGTTTATAAAAAACAATAACAAAAGTACTAAATAATTGAAAGTAATGATGTAGACATACCATCGTCCCCGAGGACAGTCCTGAAGTATCTATGGTGCAATCGGTGTGACAACTCGAGGAGCGATGCGTGGAAAATTCTCTCAGGCCCATATCTGTACTAACACCATGCAACCTACAATCTGATGTGAATCGGCCTGACAACTGGTGCAGAGAGATCTGTACAGATGTGCTAGTATAGCGGACCCCCAACTGTACGTAGCCATCTGATCTAAATCCCCAAGTAATGGGAGGTACATCATGTGTACCAAAGCGGTGGAGTAGTCGACGCACAACATGCCCCCGAGCAGCCGCAAAATGTATGCACGTGTGTGTTGAAGAAGCTTCTCCTCATCTGCATCAGCAGGAATGACCTCGAAATGCTGATCAAGCCACCTCATGTACAAGAGCGAACCCTGGAGGACAACCCATGCACCGATGACGTCAATGCCTAGCAGCCTCTGTATGACTGCAGCCCAATCTCCAGTACTGGCACCCGTAACTGCATGTCCATGGATATGTAACCCCAACATGTAAGTGACGTCCTCTAATGTAATAGTCATCTCCCCCGCAGGGAGATTAAATGTGTGTGTCTCTGGCCACCATCTCTCAACCAACGCAGCTATCAAATGATGGTCAATGGTCTTGAAGTCACACATAACGACTCCATAAAAGCCCGCACATCTATGGTATGGACAAATAGCTGCCGGTGGTGCCTCATGATGGAAACGATGCGCTCTCTGAACATGAAGATGTCTAACAGGTCGTCACGCCAACACATGACGCGACACATGCGTCTCCTGGCCAGATAAAAGTGGATGCTCCATCTGAATGTGAAAACAGTAAACCATTAATTTCATGTAAGATATGAAATTTATAATTTAATGATTGAAAGAGGCATAAACACTTTGGCTCAGTTGTTGTCTCCCTTGTTGGGGTGTTGGGGTGAAGACGTTCTGAGTTTCATCATTTCTTTTGTGTGGCCATTGTAAGTTTATCTTTCATTATAAAAGAATGATGAATGAAGCCAAATAAACATCAGTATTCTTCCAACACACTATGTTAAGTGATAGTTAACCTCCAGTAGTGAAATGCACAGAGAATCTGAATTTTGTTTATTAAATTAGGGAGTAATGCACAACCAATCCATGCTTTCAATTCATTGATCAATGAAGACAAATAAACATCAGTATTCTTCCAACACACTTCATCAGTAGAAAAAACAATAGAAATAACCATAATACATCATTTCAATGAACCCACACATGATGTATAAATTTTTTCTTATACAAATGATTACATGTGAAAAGTTTTACAGTAACTGATACAGTACATGATTCATTTTAACCATTAGATGATTGCCCTATGTTTCTAGGGAAACGTGTCTTCATATGACCTTCCTGGCGGCAAATGATGCACCGCCGTCTAGCTGGATGTTCACTAGGCCAATCCATCTCATTCTGAATACGAGTCGACTTTGGCCTCCCTTTAGGTCTAAGTCTACTATTGTTCGGTAGAAGCATGGGTGCGCCATCAGGCAACCGAAAATTATGATAATCCCCGATTGGCATCCACGGAGTACTGTAGTAGGAGTTGATGATCTCGAGTCGATAAGACGGATCAATGAACTGCTCCCAAGATACGTGTATATAAGCACATGATGCAATCACATGGCCGTAAGGATATCTTAGTGCCTGAAAGTTTCCACATTCACAATAACGCTTCTCTAGTAAAACAACTCGCACACGACCATTGCTACATGCCACAACATCACTAGGCTCAGCGACCTCAAATCGTTGCTCTGGATGATTAAGTGCAGTTACACGGTAACTTGCAGTCTCCTAAAGAACTGTATTTAGCTCGCATTAGAAATGGTGTCCATGGAGCATCCCTCTGTTCAAGCCCTCTTCAGCCTGCTTTCCTCGTTCCAGAAAGTACCTTACACTACGATAGAATGTCTCTTGAACCAACCTTGAAATTTAGATTTACGACATTATACAAATATTATATTATAATAGTACTTCTTATGAGTAACATATATTCAAATATTCATATTTACCTATGATAGGTTGTTTTCGAACTCCCTTGAAAATTCCATTTATACATTCTATGATATTGGTCGTCATATGACCATATCTCCTCCCATCATCATATGCCAATGACTATTTCTGATTTGGAATTTGAATTAATTAATTACCTAATTAGAATTAATTAATAACATAATTATAATTAATTAATAACCCAGTTATAATTAATTAATAACCTAATTAGAATTAATTAATAACATAATTATAATTAATTAATAACCTAATTATAATTAATTATTAGGCTAATTATAATTAATTATTAACCCAATTAGAATTAATTATTAACCTAATTAGAATTAATTAATAACCTAATTAGAATTAATTAATAACCTAATTCGAATTAATTAATAACCTAATTAGAATTAATTAATAACCTAATTAGATTTAATTAATAACCAAATTAGAATTAATTAATAACCTAATTAGAAATAATTAATAACCTAATTATAATTAAATAATTACCTAATTATAATTAATTAATTACCTAATTATAATTAACTATTAACCTTATTATAATTAACTATTAAGGTAATTTGAAATAATTAAGTACCAAATTAGAATTAATTAGTTACCTAATTAGAATTAATTAATTACTTAATTAGAATTAATTAATAACCTAATTAGAATTACTTAATAACCTAATTCGAATTAACTAATAACCTAATTATAATTAAATAATTATCTAATTAGAATTAATTAATAACCTAATTATAATTAATTATTAACCTAATTATAATTAATTATTAACCTATTTATAATTAATGAATTACCTAATTAGAATTAATTATTAAACTATTTAGAATTAATTAGGAAACTAATTATAATTAATTAATTACCTAATTAGAATTAATTAATAACCTAATTAGAATTAATTAATAACGTAATTAGAATTAATTAATAACCTAATTAGAATTAATTAATAACCTAATTAGAATCAATAAATAACCTAATTAGAATTAAATAATTACCTAATTATAATTAATTAATAACCTAATTATAATTAATTAATAACCTAATTAGAAATAATTAATAACCTAATTATAATTAATTAATAACTTAATTATAAATAATTAATTACCTAATTATAATTAATTAATTACCTATTTATACTTAACTATTAACCTAATTTGAATTAATTAATTACCTAATTATAATTAATTAATTACCTAATTAGAATTAACTATTAACCTAATTTGAATTAATTAGTTACCTAATTATAATTAATTAGTTACCTAATTATAATTAATTAGTTACGTAATTATAATTAATTAGTTACCTAATTATAATTAATTAATTACCTAATTATAGTTAATTAATTACTTAATTATAATTACTTAATTACCTAATTATAATTACTTAATTAATTAATTAACTATAATAATTTCATTACCTCATTACATTTAAAAAAACTATACTATTTATATAATACAAAATATTATAAACTAATTCTATAAATTAAACAACTAAATTAATAAATCAAAATATTAACTAAATTTAAAGAAAGATTTACCTCAAATTTGTGGATACTTAGCTACGCAGGCATAGCAACTGGTGAGACAAAACGGAGATAAAACCAGAGAACTTTGAGAGAGGGAGAGGGGGGGAAGTAAGGAGAAGGAAATTTGAGAGAGAGGGGGGGGGGAAGTGAGGAGATGAGAAATGGGGAGGCTGGTGGGGTTATTTATAGGTAGGAGGAGGGTTTCGGTGCCACTTCAAGTGGCGCTGTTCTTTTGTTGGATAGGCCTTCAGCGCCACTTGAAGTGGCGCTGAAGGGAAACTCACCGGAAATGGTCGAGCGCCACTTGAAGTGGCGCTCGACCTCCTTATGCTTTGAGCGCCACTTCATGTCGCGCTCAACCAACCCAGTTTCGAATTTATTTGCACCCTAGACCCATAAAAATAAAAAAAAACCCGTTCCGCTAAAATTGCCTATTGTGGATTGTCTAAAAAGGGTTTTTTACTCTCCACTACATTATTAATCAATATTTCCCATGTATCATGTCTTAAAATTAAAAATTTACATTTATCAAATTTTCAATATAAATTTAAGAAAGTCACCCATAAACCAAGGTGTTGGTAAAACATGCCATGAATTAAAATAAATTTACAAAAGTATTTAATGTCTATGCAACGGTTTTATAAAATCTTATAAAACATCCTTTAAAATAATTCCAAATGAGAAAAATAATCATAATAACAACATGGAACGTTGATAAAACAATTAATACAATTTTAAAATATAATGGTTTAAAAAATAAACCTTTTTGTGTCATAATAGAATATATTTCAAACATATAGTTTAAAATTTACCAAAAAATTGGATTCTTTCATAGGATATATGTTTCTATTAGAAAAAATGAGGTTAAAATTCCATATATAAAAAAATATATTTTAAAATAAATATTAATCTATTAGATTTTAAAAATATGTGTTAAGACACTGGAAACATATACATAATAGAATATTTCCAATCAGATATAAAGTGAACCAAGGATTCTGTCATTGAGAAATCATTTTTAACTGCAGTAGAAATATACATAGAATTAATAAAAACAAAAACATTAAAATAGTCTTATTACTATAGGTTCCTTTCTTGATCATATTTTTCATTGATGTTGATAGACATTATCGCTTTGAATTACTCCTCCTCTAATTCATTATTTTTACCTATTCCCATAGAAATCCATGGACGCTACAAGATTTGTTTTCTGAAAATGTATCACAGATCATGCAAATGAGTTGAAACCATAGTATATTCCCCCATCTCATATATATAACCCTATTTTTATAAAATAAATTAACATCCAAATATATATTGGTTAATAAATAGTCTCTCCCATTCGTGAGAGCATTCTGGGTTTTTTAGGCAGATGGGTTTTTTATATTAAAATGGGTCTAGGTTTAGATTAATTAGGTAAAAGGGTTTATTGAGCACCACTTCAAGTGGCGCTCAACAACTCGGGTGGCTAGCGCCACTTCAAGTGGCGCATTGCCACCCTTTTATTTTTTTTCTCGTTTTGTTTTATTTCTTTTTTTTAATTGTTTTTCACCTCATCTCTTTTTAATAAATAACTTCAAAATAAATAAATAAAATTTTGTTTTCTTTTTTTTTGTTTTAGTTTTTTTCCACCTCATCTCTTTTTAATAAATAATTTCAAAATAAATAAATAAAATTTTAAAAATAATCTTATAAATATGTATTTAAAAATGCTAAATTAATTATTATTATATTTATAATTATATAATTATGAAATTATATTTATGTATATATATAATTATATGTGTGTGTATAAATATAATTATGTATATATATAATTAAAAATAAATATTTATAAATATAAATCTATTTATATATTTTTTTAAATAAAAAATATATTTGTAATTATATAATTATAAACTAATCTTTAAATATAAATATTTATAATTATATGAATATGAATATATTTAAAATATATAATTATGAAAATATTGTTACATATATATTTAAAATTTATTTATAAATATATTTAATATTCATATATAAATATATATATATATATGTGTGTGTGTATGTGTGTGTGTATGTGTGTGTGTAGAATTATATTTATAATTATATTTAGAATTATATTGTAATTATAGTTATACTTGTATATGTATAATTATATATTTATACATGTATATATTTACATAGTTATAAGTAACTATTTATAAAAAAAATTGAAATATTGTTAAACATATAGTCTTTCAATACCACCTACTTGAAACTTAAAAATGTTTCAAGTATGTGACTTTGAAAGCCTATAAAATATAATCTAAATGACCAATATGAATGAAACTTAAAACATGTATTAAAAATATACTAAATAGATAAAAATAAAAAAAATACGTAAAAAATGTCGATAGAAAATATTTTATAGGCTTTTAAAACCACCTAGTTGTACCTTAAAAATGTTTCAACTATGTGACTTTGAACGTCTATAAAACATAATTCATATGACCAATATGAATGAAACTTAAAACTTGGATTAAACATATACTGAATAGATGAAAATAAAAAAATTACGTAAAAAATGTCGATAGAAAATATTTTATAGGCTTTCAAAACCACCTAGTTGTAACTTAAAAATGTTTCAACTATGTGACTTTGAACGTCTATAAAACATAATCCATATGACCAATATGAATGAAACTTGAAATATGGATTAAACATATACTAAATAGATGAAAATAAAAAAAATACGTAAAAAATGTCGATAGAAAATATTTTATAGGCTTTCAAAACCACCTAGTTGTAACTTAAAAATGTTTCAACTATGTGACTTTAAACGTCTATAAAACATAATCCATATGACCAATATGAATGAAACTTGAAACTTGGATTAAACATATACTAAATAGATGAAAATAAAAAAATTACGTAAAAAATGTCGATAGAAAATATTTTATAGGCTTTCAAAACCACCTAGTTGTAACTTAAAAATGTTTCAACTATGTGACTTTAAACGTCTATAAAACATAATCCATATGACCAATATGAATGAAACTTGAAAATTGGATTAAACATATACTAAATAGATTAAAATAAAAAAAATTACGTAAAAAATGTCGATAGAAAATATTTTATAGGCTTTCAAAACCACCTAGTTGTAACTTAAAAATGTTTCAACTATGTGACTTTAAACGTCTATAAAATATTATTATTTTATATACAATAATTAATTAGTTAGTAATATAATTATTAATTATTATTTGTCATTATAATTATTAATTATTAATGGTTAACTCGCTGTGAAAAATTTTGTTTATATTGTACCTGTACTTTATAATTTAATAGTTAATTGAAATAAGTTTGTATTTAATAGATTTTTGATTTTCTTGTTATTTGACTTAAACAACAGTTACTTATCATAGTGAATAAGTTTTTTAATATATACAACATTACATCCAAAAACATCAACGACGATGCCCCCCGGTACCACAACGCGGTGTCTGAATGTCACGTCCTCTCCGCGTCCGACGTCCATGTCACTCCGGTGTCCTCTCTGCAGGTTCCTCCTCTTCTGGTGCTTCTGGTGCCTCCTCAAGATGCTGTGTAGAGGACTGACCAAAATCATGTGAGGACGCCCCAAAATCATGTGAGGATGCCCCAAAACCATATGGGGTGACATATGGCTCTGAAGCTCCTATAAATGGTAGAAATGGGGTACTGAATAAGGCCTCATTGGGAGGAGAGGGGGCCGCCATAAGCTGTGTGACTGCACCCAGATCAAAGTCCATAGTAGTCTGCGGAGACGCCATATGCGGTATATAAATGTCTCCCTGCTGTGAAAAATCATCAGTCGGCTGAGCGAGATCGTCTATCTGTGGTGCGACGACATCTGCAGGAGCCGCTCTCGGATGTCGATGTGGTCGCCTCTGCCCCCCCCGGATGTGCTCGTCTCTGTCGTCCAGCTGGCGGTGGTGGTGGCGGTGCATCCTCCTCAGCAGGCATAGTAGGGACATCGTCATCCTCAGGTGCTTCTGCCTGAAGATATGGATCAGGATATATCTGTGGCTCCTCATCAAAAAAACTGTCACGTATCAACCAGAGATGATCCAATAGAGCCACCACATCCCGATGAACTACCTCCCGCAGAATATATGCATGCTCCTGAGGCTGCGTGGAATGTTCAAGCTGACCAATGGCGTCTGCCTGCAAATGAAATGACAATCAAATTAATATCAAAAATGAGTTAAACAAAATTAATAAATCTTAGTAAACATACCAATTGCTGAATGCCAATCCCCTGACGTGTAAGGTACATGATGGTATGTCGTCGATACTAGTGTGCATAATCCCCCTGATCAGATAAATGAGAGTGTGATGTGATATATCCATGTGGAAAGATACTGAATCGGGCACGCCTGTCCCAAAGCTGGATATAAGATGCATGATGTCGCCGCCAGTCTGTCGTCTGTCTACCTATAAGCACAATCGAATGTAACTCGGTAGACTATCGTGGTGCCAAGGGGATATGCTGTATAAAACCGAACTGGCGCATGACCCGGTCTGGCTGGTGCCACTCAACGATGTGGAAGTGAATGAGTGGTACTACTGCAGCACGATCTCCAGCCAAAGATGTGCAGTATAGTGGAAGTGATACCTAGACATAACCTGTATAAGGAGTCCATGAAACCTGAAATGTAAACTCAAAAAATAAGTCATATAGTAGCATGATAATTTTACAGAGATTATATTGAAATAACTTAAAATAGTGATAACAAAACAAATTTTCCTACAAAAAAGTACTGTTTAACTTACATCAGCCGGCACTATAGCATCGAATATCTGTCTGAAGCTGTGCACACTATGTCTCGGAGTATGTGCAAACTTCTGAGACTGATTCCACCTGGTGAAAAAAGAGTAACCTATGGTAAGTTTATAAAAAACAATAACAAAAGTACTAAATAACCGAAAGTAATGACGTAGACATACCATCGTCCCCGAGGACAGTCCTGAAGTAGCTTCGGTGCAAGCGGTGCGACAACTCGAGGAGCGATGCGTGGAAAACGCTCCCAGGCCCACATCTTTACTAACACCATGCAACCTGTAATCTGATGTGAATCGACCTGACAACTAGTGCAGAGAGATCTGTACAGATTTGCTAATACAGCGGATCCCCAACTGTATGTAGCAGTCTGATCCAGATCCTCAAGTAATGGGAGGTACATCATGTGTACCAAAGTGGTGGAGTAGTCGACGCACAACATGCCTCCGAGCAGCCGCAAAATGTATGCACGTGTGTGCTGAATAAGCGTCTCCTCATCTTCATCATCTGGAATGACGTCGAAATGCTGATCGAGCCACCTCATTCGCAAGCGCGAACCCTGGAGGACACCCCGTGCGCCGATGACGTCAATGCCTAGCAGCCTCTGTATGACTGCAACCCAATCGCCGGTACTGGCCCCCGTAACTGCATCTCCATGGATAGGTAACCCCAGCATGTAGGCGACGTCCTCTAATGTAATAGTCATCTCCCCCTCTGGGAGATGAAATGTGTGTGTCTCTGGCCGCCATCTCTCAACCAATGCAGCTATCAAATGATGGTCGATGGTCTTGAAGTCACACATAGCGACTCCATAAAAGCCTGCACGTCTAAGGTATGGACAAATAGCTGCCGGCGATGCCTCATGATGGAAACGGTGCGCTCTCCGAACATGAAGATGTCTAACAGGTCGTCGCGCCAACACATCGCGCGACACGTGCGTCTCCTGGCAAGATAAAAGTGGCTGCTCCATCTGAATGTGCAAACAATAAAACATTAATTTCATGTAAGTTATAACTTTTATCATGTAAGGTATGTAATTTAGCATATAATTTTGAAAGAAGCATAAACACATTGGGTTAGTTGTTGTCTCCCGTGTTGGGGTGTTGGGGTGAAGATGTTCAGAGTTTCCTCGTTTTTTTTTGTAGTCACCGTAAGTTCATCTTTCATTATAAAAAACTGATGACATTTTCATTTAATAGTTCAAATGGTTTTGGTTTCTTATACAGGTACATTCCTTTTTTTGAGTTGGTGTTGTTTGTTTAAAGCTACTCATGTAATGTTGATCGTTCGACAAAAAATGTCACGTGAAATCGTGGTACATTTTCCAAAAATTACCCTATTTACAAGTACAACAAATATGATTAAAAATGGTGAAATGATAAAAATAATTACATGTACAAAGTTTTACAGTAACTGATAGAGTACGTGATTCATTTTAACCATTAGATGATTTCCCTATGTGTCTAGTAACAATAGAAACATCTTTGCAATTTTGTCATGCCCCTGAGTATAAATCAACCTCAAAATCTCTAGATAATTTTTCTTGGTAAGGTGAGATGAGAAGGGAGGTATTATACCATCAAGAAGAGAGATTCTAGAAATGTGCAATTTTATGACAAACCTTTAGATGAAATGTGTCAGTTCCCCACTAGATGTGCATGTTTCTTCAAAATTTTCAGGCTGGAGATAATCCACCATAAGTTTCACATAGCCTTATGTCTTCCATGGATTAATGTCAAACACTTCAACCAATTTGTTTACTTTATGGGGAAGTAAAACCTCATTCCTTTGAATATTCACATTACCATGAACATATAAAATCATCATTTTGCAAGAAAAACTACTAATCTCATGTTCACTGAAATACCCCTTAACGTAAGAATGATACAAATAGTGTAAGTACCCAATAGCAAGATTCCAATCCATTTTGAAGGATAATGGGGATGACAAGGAAACATCAACCCCCAGGCCCACCCCTTCCACCCATTCAACCAACTTCGGTAACTCCTATAGAAGTAGTTTTTCAAAAAATTGAAATGTCACCCCACCACAGCTTTCTACATCCATATTAACCCCCCAATTCAGTTTCATTAAATGTGGACAACCCTCATTTTTACCAAAGTTAATGATGCACTATTAAACCACCACTTTTAACCCCCGCCTCAAAAATACAAAATGCTTTGAGGGATGAGAAATGATTCGACACATTTCAATGTTCTAAAATGCACCGAATCATTTCTCATCCCTCAAAGCATTTTGTATTTTTGAGGCGGGGGTTGAAAAGTGATGGTTTAATAGTGCATCATTGACTTTGGTAAAAATGGGGACTGTCCACATTTAATGAAACTGAATTGGGGGGTTAATATGGATGTAGGAAGCTGTGGTGGTGTGACATTTCATTTTTTTGAAAAACTACTTCTATAGGAGTTACCGAAGTTGGTTGAATGGGTGGAAGGGGTGGGCCTGGGGGTTGATGTTTCCTTGTCATCCCCATTATCCTTCAAAATGGATTGGAATCTTGCTATTGGGTACTTACACTATTTGTATCATTCTTACGTTAAGGGGTATTTCAGTGAACATGAGATTAGTAGTTTTTCTTGCAAAATGATGATTTTATATGTTCATGGTAATGTGCATATTCAAAGGAATGAGGTTTTACTTCCCCATAAAGTAAACAAATTGGTTGAAGTGTTTGACATTAATCCATGGAAGACATAAGGCTATGTGAAACTTATGGTGGATTATCTCCATCCTGAAAATTTTGAAAAAACATGCACATCTAGTGGGGAACTGACACATTTCATCTAAAGGTTTGTCATAACATTGCACATTTCTAGAATCTCTCTTCCTGATGGTATAATACCTCCCTTCAAATGGTTTTGTTTTCTTATACAGGTACATTCCTTTTTTTTTGAGTTGGTGTTGTTTGTTTAAAGCTACTCATGTAATGTTGATCGTTCGACAAAAAATGTCACGTGAAATCGTGGTACATTTTCCAAAAATTACCCTATTTACAAGTAAGACAAATACGATTAAAAATGGTGAAATGATAAAAATAATTACATGTACAAAGTTTTACAGTAACTGATAGAGTACATGATTCATTTTAACCAATAGATGATTGACCTATGTGTCTAGGGAAACGTGTCTTCGTATGACCTTCCTGGCGGCATATGCTGCACCGCCGTCCAGCTGGATGTTCACTAGGCCAATCCATCTCATTCCGAATACGAGTTGACTTTGGCCTCCCTTTAGGTCGAAGTCTATTGCTGTTCGGTAGAAGCGTGGGTGCGCCATCAGGCAGCTGGAAATTCTGATATTCCCCGATTGGCATCCACGGAGTATTGTAGCAGGAGTTGATGCTCTCGAGTCGATAAGCTGGATCAACGAACTGCTCCCAAGATACGTGTATGTAAGAACATGTAGCAATCACATGGCCGCAGGGATATCTCAGTGCCTGAAAGTTGCCACAATCACAGTAACGCTTCTCCAATAAAACAACTCGCACACGACCATTGATACATGCCATAGCATCACCGGGCTCAGCGACCTCAAATCGTTGCTCTGGATGATTAAATGCAGTTACACGGTAAGTTGCGGCCTCCTGAAGAACTGTATCTAGCTCGCGTTGGAAATGGTGTCCATAGCGCATCCCTCTGTTCAAGCCCTCTTCAGCTTGCTTTCCTCGTTCCAGAAAGTACTTTACACTACGATAGAAGGTCTCTTGTACCAACCCTGAAATTTAAATTTACGACATTATACAAATATTATATTATAATAGTAACTCTTCTGAGTAACATATATTGAAATATTCGTATTTACCTGTGATAGGTAGTTTTCGAACACCTTTGAAAACTCCATTTATACATTCTACGATGTTGGTCGTCATATGACCATATCTCCTCCCATCATCATATGCCAACGACCATTTCTGCTTTGGAATTTGCATCATGTAATCATACACTTCTGGATTCACTCTGTGGATATCTTGAAGACGCTCCTCCATCCTTTGTTGTTGAGGCTCATATGCTATCATACAAACAGTCATCTGAACAGTTATGAAAATAACTACAACAAAAACATTTTAAACAGAAAAGGATGTTCATACCAATTTTTAAGATTGCCTTTTTCATCGACTCATTCTTGAACTTCTTTCACAAATTGCTGGCAATGTGTCGAATACAGTATCGATGATGGGCATATGGTGGTCTCCACGAAAGACTCTCAGACTGTATCGCCTCCTTGATTGCACGGTGGCGATCAGAAATAAGACAAATCCCTTCTGCATCTGTAACAAACTCTCGGAGACATGCCAGAACCCAGCTCCATGATGAGAAGTTCTCTTTCTCCACAATTGCAAATGCTATAGGCAGAGGGGCTCGATTTCCATCTTGTGTGGCGGAAATCAATAAAGTTCCGGTATACTTTCCATACAGAAATGTGCCATCAATTTGTATGAACTGCTTGCAATGTCTAAAAGCCGCCACACATGGTAAAAATTTCCAAAATAATCTATCAAACACAACCATTGAGCGGTCAAGTTGGTTCTGTTGGTTAACATATTCAACTGTATGTAACCGATAGACTATTTGATTATTGTGGCGTAGAAGCTCCAACAGTTGTGGTAGAACTCGATAAGAGTCATCCCAATCACCATACACTTTCACAATAGCCTTTTGTCGTGCTGCCCATGCCTTCCAGTAAGAGATTCGATACCCAAAAAGCTGTTTGATTCGCTCAATGACCAGAAGCACGGGGACATCTTGACATGCTCTAATCATTTCAACAATAATAGTTGAAACAAACTCAACATCTAATGAAGATTGTTCCTGTGCCAAGCTTGGGTTCACACATGTGTGTGGAGTAAATATAGTGATGCGCCATCTGTGAAAAGTGTTATCAATAATAGCTCGCAGACGCATTTGACAGTTCGATTCAGATTTGTCACAACGGATCAAATAATAAGATCTCTTTGACTCTTCTACAACATATGAGTAATGTTTTTCAATGTGATATTGTTTTATCACATTTTTCATTGCTTCTTTGCTCTCAAACTCTCTGCCAATATACAGAACATTGTTATCTGACACTCGATTTATGCCACCAATGATTCCTTGAAATTCTGAACTGGGAGTGATAACTGAATAATCAAATTCTGGAAAGCAATTCATGCCTTCAGTCGACCAGGAAGCCAATAGTGGAGGATGGTTCAATGGTTGGTTGAACCTCGCATGAGTTGGTACAGACTGATCTTCCGCATGCTCTTCTTCTTCTTCAACTTCCTCTTCATCTTGTTCAAAATTTTCATCATCCTCAAATTCATCAACCAATGCATCTAAAGTATGTGGAGGACTATCCATTGAAACTGTGGATGATGGAAATGATGGAATAACTACTGATGCTGATGGAACGTCTTGATGTGAAGGAGCATATGACATAGTTTCATGAATTTGAGATGGGTCAACTTCCAATGTCGATGGAACCTCCATTGTAGCTATAGTGACATACAAATCCATTTGATTCTCAGGTATATACTTAACCAATGAAAGTATATATTCCCAATCATCATCATCATTTACCGGATATGGCACATGACAAAACCTATCTATAAATTGAAGATGTCTGAATGTAATGGACTCTATTACATGATTCCTCGCGAGTTTTAACCTTCGATGAATTTTCCTTTGCACAGCTTCCAAAGTAGTACATCCTCCAAGCATCACAACAGCTTCTGGATGTATACTATAACTGCATCCTTGTTCTGTCTCAATTATTTGACCGTTGCAATAAATATAAGCGGCGACCATCTTTTTTATCTAAAAGAAACCACTGTTATTAATTAAATCTGATTAAAGAATCAATTTATGTATGCATGCTTCTAGTAATTTAGGTTGGAATCCTAATCCCTCCACCAAATCAATATGTTCAACCCATATTGATGTGTAACTATTTACACAACCCACAAGTTTGTGTTACTTACCCAAAAATAGAAGTCAAATATATTTATACATATCCACATGCATTATATGCATGAGGTACACGAACACGTCATGTAAAAGCATAGAGTTATATGAAATTGAAAGTATCCACATGAGTAAGCCCGGAGCGACAGATAGCCAACCCCATTCACTTTCCTAGACAAGGCAAGCCTCCAGGAAAGTAGGTGGTCCGACCCAAAGCCCCTCTACCCGGGGATACTTTACTCAAGAGAGCAATCATTTCATGATAACTCTAACATTTAATATGCAAAAAATATATTGAACTACTAAATTCAAGTTCATAACTTCAATTACAAACCGAGGTCAAGGTAGATTGAAAACTAAATTCATTATCATTCCTAGAATGTAATGCAAAGGTATATTCCATAGGCAATTTACTACTACTTGGCTAATTAATATAACTACTTCGCTAATTAATATAACTACTTCGCTGAATAATATAACTACTTCTCTAATTACCTAATTATGGTTAACTAATTACCTAATTATGGTTAAGTAATTACCTAATTATGATTACTTAATTAACTAATTATGCTTAATTAATTAACTAATTATGGTTAATTAATTAACTAATTATGCTTAATTAATTAACTAATTATGATTAATTAATTAGCTAATTATGATTACTTAATTAGCTAATTATGATTACTTAATTAACTAATTATGATTGATTAATTAACTAATTAGGATTAATTAATTAGCAAGTGATGATTGATTAATTAGCAAGTAATGATTGATTAATAACCTAATTACAATTATTTAATTACCTAATTATGATTAATTAATTACCTAATTATGATTAATTAATTAACTAATTATGTTTCATTAATTACCTAATTATGATTAATTAATTAGCTAATTATGATTAATTAATAACCTATTATGTTTCATTAATTACCTAATTATGATTTATTAATTACCTAATTAGGATTAATTAATAACCTAATTATGATTAATTAATAACCTAATTAGGATTAATTAATAACCTAATTATGATTAATTAATAACCTAATTAGGATTAATTAATAACCTAATTATGATTAATTAATTACCTAATTATGATTAATTAATAACCTAATTATGATTAATTAATAACCTAATTATGATTAATTAATAACCTAATTATGATTAATTAATAACCTAATTATGATTAATTAATTAACTAATTATGATTAATTAATAACCTAATTAGGATTAATTAATAACCTAATTATGATTAATTAATTAACTACTAATGATTAATTAATTAACTAATTATGATTAATTAATTAACTAATTATGATTAATTAATTACCTAATTATGATTACTTAATTAACTAATTATGCTTAATTAATTAACTAATTATGATTAATTAATTAGCTAATTATGATTACTTAATTAACTAATTATGATTAATTAATTAACTAATTAGGATTAACTAATTAGCTAATTATGATTACTTAATTAACTAATTATGATTAATTAATTAACTAATTAGGATTAATTAATTAGCAAGTGATGATTGATTAATTAGCAAGTGATGATTGATTAATTAGCAAGTAATGATTGATTAATAACCTAATTACGACTATTTAATTACCTAATTATGATTAATTAATTACCTAATTATGATTAATTAATTAACTAATTATGTTTCATTAATTACCTAATTATGATTAATTAATTAGCTAATTATGATTAATTAATAACCTATTATGTTTCATTAATTACCTAATTAGGATTAACTAATTACCTAATTATGATTAATTAACAACCTAATTATGATTAATTAATAACCTAATTAGGATTAATTAATTACCTAATTATGATTAATTAATAACCTAATTATGATTAATTAATTACCCAATTATGATTAATTAATAACCTAATTAGGATTAATTAATAACCTAATTATAATTAATTAATTACCTAATTATGATTAATTAATTAACTAATTATGATTAATTAATAACCTAATTAAGGTTAATTAATAACCTAATTATGATTAATTAATTAACTACTAATGATTAATTAATTAACTAATTATGATTAATTAATAACCTAATTATGATTAATTAATAACCTAATTATGATTAATTAATTTACTAATTATGATTAATTACTTAACTAATTATGATTAATTACTTAACTAATTATGATTAATTAATTTACTAATTATGATTAATTACTTAACTAATTATGATTAATTAATTAACTAATTACGATGATTAATTAATTAACTAATTACGATTAATTACTTAACTAATTATGATTAATTAATTAACTAATTATGATTAATTAATTAACTAGTTATGATTAATTAATTAATTAGTTATGATATTAACTAATTATGATTATTTAATTAACTAATTATGATTATTTATTACCTACTTACCATTAATTAATAACCTAATTATAATGAATTAATTAATTAATTATGATTCATTAATTAAATAATTATGATTAATTAATTTGCTAATTATGATTAATTAATTAGCTAATAATCATTAATTAATAAACTAATTACATTTAACTATTTACCTAATTATGATTAATTAATAACTTAATTATCATTGATTAATCAACTAATAATGATTAATTATTTAACTAACTAATCATTTCATTATCTAATTACATTTAAAAAAACCATACTATTTATAAAATACAAACATTATATACTAATTCTATAAATTAAACAACTAAATTATTAAATAAAACTATTAAATAAATTTAAAGAAAGATTTACCTCAAATTTGTGACGACGTAGGTACACAGGCAGAGCAACCGAAGAAGCAAGGCTTCACCGCAACCGAAGAACGCAAGAAAAAAGTTTGAGAGAGAGAGAGAGGAAGGGATAAGGAGGGAGGAATGGGGGTGGGTGAGGTAGGAAGTGAGGAATGAGGTGGGGGGCGAGGGTCCTATTTATAGGGTGGGGGGGGGTGTTTCGGCGCCACTTGAAGTGGCGCCGAATTGATTGGGAAGAAGCGTGCCGCGCCACTTCAAGTGGCGCTGCACGGTTTGCATTTATTTTTTCAGCGCCACTTCAAGTTGCGCTGCACTCTTCTTCCGCCAAATTGGTGGAGCGCCACTTGAAGTGACGCTCCAATTCCAAAACCCTTGAGCGCCACATGGTTCAAGAGACCCACTTACCTAATTATTTAAACGTTTGACCCAATAAAAAGAAAAAAAAAAAAAAAACCATGTCGGCAAATTTAGCCGAGCATTCTCCTAGGTTATCCTATGTTCGGAGCCTCGATTCTTCTTTGGTCCGGCGTTCCGGCCGTGGCGCTCGCGTCGTCTTCTTTCGTCCATCTCATTCTGATTTGTGACCTCCGAGCATATCTCTTTTCATTTCTTCTTCGACGGCGTTTTTTGTGGAGCGTTTTTTCGGATGTGTGGCATTCCTAGATCTGGATTCCCTCATGGGGTGTAATTCCCTTGCTGACGAGTTTCTTTAACCCACGCGACATCGAGAGTGGTTGTGCTTCTGTGGGGATAGGGCTATGTCTGACGGTTCGTGATCTACAGAGCGACGCGAGTGGTTTCTTTCATCGGATCAATGAGCGTCGTCCGATCGACAATAGAGCGGCTCCCGAGGGTTTGGTTTCATCTGATCAAACTCCTTTTCGGTGGTCGATTTTTCATCCCCGTAAGACCGGATCCGATCCTTCGCCTAAGGGGTGGACTCGCGGAGGGGGGGTGCTCGCGTAGGGGGTGCTTTCCAATGGCGGGGTCGCGAAAGACGTGTTCTCTATATGGATAGGGGAGAAGATCTCAGGGCGCGAAATTGGTGTTCTGTAAATGCTTTGTTTGGGAATGGGGTGTTCACGAAGGTTTTTTCGCGAAGGGATTTTGGGGGAGAATATTTCAGCTCGTGAAGGGAGTGTTCATGCACATCGTGTTGTCCGTATAGGGTGTGTTCGCGATGGCGGTTTGCGCGAAGAGTTATGTTGGAGAATTTTTCAGTTCGGGAAGGGGGTGTTCACGAAAATCGTGCTATTCGCATTGGATTGGGCCTAGAGTGTATTACCAGGATCAGCTCGCGAAGGGTAAGCTCGCGAGTTTAGGTTCCCAGATTTGGACTGCAAGTGTGCTGACTGTGTTCACAGTGGGGTACGCGCTTGAAGGGTTTGATCGCGGAGGTAGTACTTGTGGAGGGGTGTGTTCACACAACCCTTGATTAAGGAGGGGGTTGTCGGTGACGAGTGATTCCCTCTCTTCAACTTCCACATGGAAGAATGAAGATGAGTTTCTTTCACAGAGAATGTTGCTACTGATAGTTGGAGAACATTTGGATATTAGAGGATGGAGTGGCTATAATAGAAGTGTGAGGGGGACTTATTGTCTTTGAATTCATTAATAAAAGAGACAAGGAAAAGGTCCTCAAAGGCTGGCCGTGGCCCATTGATAACAAGACCATCCTCATGGAGGGCCTTAAAGGAGAAGAAGAAATTCAAAAAATTAAGTTGTCTTTTTCACATTTATGGATTCGAATCATAGTTATCCTATTTCATGGTAGAAGTGAATGAGTTATGCGTGATATTGGAGGTAACATTAGTAAATTCCTGGAATGGGATTGGTCAGATCTAAATCATTGGTGACACTGTGTTCAGATTAGACCTTTGGTGGATGTTGCACATTTACTTATGAGAGGTTTGTTTTTGGAAAATGAGGATTCTAACAACTGGATATCCTCTGAATATGTAAAACTCAAATTTTGTACTTCTTTTGTGGGTGTCTCAGACATGTAGAGATGGACTGTGATTTAAATAAGGATGATCGAAAAGGAAACATTTTTTTTTGCATTATGGTCCCTGGCTCCGTGTAAAAAGTACTAGAATGGATTTCATCTCCGAAGTTGAAAAACAAAAGGACCATAGCAAACTTGTGAAGGCTTTAAGTAAGAGGGCTGAACCAACACACACTAATATCATCATGCAAGGACCAGCTAATATTTTTGATGGCACTCAAGTGGAACAATGTTCGTAAAAAAGACTTGTGTGCAGAACAATTTCCTTGTTCCATTCTGCGGAGGAACAAATGAGTCAGGGGAAGGATTTAGCTGACATCTGAAGCCATGATACGTATGCATTGATGAACATTCCTTTTACACCTGTTTTGTCGCAATTAGGATGCAAGGAACCCCCAGACCCAGACGTGGTGATGAATAATCTCAGCGAAGATCCACTAGACCAAAATCTTATGGAAGATTGTTTTGCACCATGTATTATCTATCAGGAGAAGGACGATATGATTGGGATAAAGTCATCTGGTTCTATAAAAGATCAGAAGTAGTAAAGGATGACATGAGGTGATAAGGGTGTGGATCCTGTCAATGCACAACCTAGTGAGCACAAACAGTAACTGGAGGCATGCTAGTGGACTGAAAGTCTGCCAAAGAGGTGGAATGTGACGAATGATGGACAATTTGTCGATGATTTAGAGGTGGAGGTGGGTGTGTCCCAGCCCCACCTAGGTCAATTAAAATCCATTGTTGGAACTTTCAAGGTCTTGGAATTCCTTGAAAAATTTGGGTTCTCTGTCACTGGAGTTCAAAATATCTCCCTGACATAGTTTTTGTATCTGAAACTATGTTGGTTCACAAGGATATTTTCCTTTTGGGATTGAATATTGGGTTCAAGAATGCCCTTCCCATTGGAATAAATAGACACTATGGTGTCCTTTTCCTCTTGTGCAAGTAGAACCTATGTGTTCAGATATATAATTATTCAAGTTATCATATTGCTATGACATTTTCTGCCTCAGGATCTCCATCTTGGTCTTTTGTGGGTTTCTATTGGTGGTTAGGGGGAAATGATAAACACAAATCTTAGAACCTATTGAATCAACTACATAACTCTCTCTGAGGACATCTTATGATATTGGGTATTTTAATGAGTTCCTTCTTCACCATGAAAAAGAAGGAGGACGTTTGAGGAGTAGTGCTACTATAGAAGAGATTAGGAAATCCCTTATGTTGAAATATATTCATGACCTGGGATTTTAAGGCTCTCAGTTCACTTGGTGTCAAGTTAGATCAATGGAGAATCATCTGGATGAAAGGTTGGATAGATTCGTTGGAAAGGATGACTTGACATCTCTTTACCATGACTTCTCCATTAATCACCTACCCCCAGTCTCTTCAAACCACTACCCGATCATTTTTTACAATCTCTCAAGGTTAATAGAGGAGTCATGTGTGCACTGTAAGAACCCGGTTCTTTATTTTGAGGTACAAGTCTCTTCTTTTCCATTTTCCTAATAGTTTTTGATAAATTAATGAAAATGGGGGAAAATCCCAAATTTTGTGACTACACACCGTGTACTTTTTGACAAGCCGTGTACTTTTGGCCGTGTGGGATGAGTACACAGGGCGTGTAGGCCTTTCGGCAATGAACGGTGTAAAAACTAACTCTACGCCATGTATAGGGTATTTACACGTCGTGTATTCAGTTAGCAGGTGAAGAGTAAGGTGATGGAGGTAGCCGCCAACGGAGCGACAGTACACGCCGTCTACTCAGGACTACACACCGTGTACTCATGTCGACCGATAAATAGTTCTGCGGTGGAAAGAATCCGCCAGAGGAACAATTAAAAAAAATGAGAAATACACGCCGTTTATTTTGTTTTTTTTTTGCTTAAAACGGGAAGTAGCCTCCTCTGTTCATAGAGGAAGCTTAGAACATCGTTTGGAGCTCTAGAGGATGGACAAACCTTATAGGATCAACTGACTGTGAACCGGGAATCCGTTTTTGCTTCTGTCAATCAAGTTGGGATCACACGAGTAAGCCCTTCCTTCTCCTAGCCTTTCATACCAATTTTTCCCTAGGGAATGTTATTTGAGTTTGAATGAGATAATTCCCACCTCAGATCTGCGCCATTATCGTTTGTTCCGAGAGGCGTCGTTCATGTATACTGATCAAGGGAGATCGAGGTATGTGGTATAGGGTTTAAATTCCAACTACTGTGTGTTTTAGTGCACCGTTTTGCTTGGAACCCATGTTCGGGTGTCATATGGTTGTGCCCTTTTCTATAAAGATGTATAGAATTATATAGATAATCTAATGATAAGTTTGAACTGCTGTTTGCGATCACTGCTTGGATCTAGGACCACCCCGGGGGTGTGTTCCTCTGTTTAGCCGTTTGGCCAGGATACCCGAGGGTATGCCATGATTATATTGCACATTGCTTTTCCTTGAGAGAAAATGTAAACAAATTATTGGTTTACGCTTTGGGCTTATCCCTATTCCTTAGCATGTGGGTGATGTTTATTAGCCTGTGGGCGATGTTTTGCTTAGCCTGAGGGTAGTGTTCGTTTAGCCTGTGGGAAACCTTCCTATGCCCATGGGCAATAGATTCTGTGCCTGTGGCCGACACTTCATACACCTATGGGCAATATCCGTTATTCCTGTGGGAAGACACCTGTGGGTTTCAATTCTGATTACCTGAGGGTAAGGATTGTATGTCTGAGGACAATGTTATAATAAATATTCACCGAGGTGATTTTCATATGTTGTACCTGCCAAGTTAAATCATAGGCTTGGCATGGTTAAATGAATATTAAAATGGAAATTTAACTGGTATAGTTAGTTACTTTTGAGTACTGCTTAGTTTATTGCCTTTACTACTGCACACTGTTGCTGCACATTTTCACTGATAGTTGGGCACAGGCCTTTGGTGGGTACCTACTGGGTTTTATTTCTCACACCCTATTTGGGTCATGTATTCGGCCCAAACAGACTATATTGATACAGGTGTCGATAGGGGAAAGGGTACCTATACAGCTACATGATTATATCAGAGGAGTAGGAGAGCATGGGACCGAGCCTTGTCTTGCGATGCTTCTACGTTTTATTTTCTCTACTTTGTTTCGTTTGGTTGTACCTTGTAATTTGAGTTGTATTGTATTGTATTGTAGTATATCCTGCTCTGGCTGTTTTTATAGAATTAGCGACATGCTGCATCTTAATATATATATGATTTCTAGTTCTCTTTTACTCAGTTATCAATTTCAGATGTATATTTTTTACTGTTTCCACTATTTTATGTTATTTATCTTTTTCACTGCGCTACACTGACAAATGAGGGCATTGTTTCCCCCCTATTAGACCTGGGCCCTCACTGCTAGTCGGTAGCCTCTGGCATTTGGGGAAATGCTCTTGAGGTTATGTGACCAACCAGGATTGGAGCGCCCATTGAGTGACACCCGGATCTGAGATGTTACACGCACCATTCTATTTGAATGTCTGTGGCTCCAAGACAGTAACTGTGAATCGGTGGTTCAATCGGTTTGTTAGGGACCAAATCAGTGTGTCATGACCAATTTTGGAAATATTGTGTCTTGAATACAAAAGTGGAGCTCAGCTAGGTTTGGGAACTTTTACAGACGCATTAATGAGGTGGAGAATCACTTGTTGAGACTCTGCTCTTCTCCCTATTGTGACTGTTCTCTTAGGGATATTTATGTGGTGGAAAAGACTCTAAATGCAGTGTTGAGGGAGAAGGAGAGATTTTTGTTTCTTCATGCAAGAGAGTCCCATATTCATGAATGGGATCAGAATACCAAAATCTTCCACCAAACAGCCTCTCTAAGGAGGAGGGAAATTTACATTATTCATCTCAAGGATAAATATGGGAGAGTGGTTCATGGTTTCAATGATATTCACTCCATTATTCAGAATTTCATTTGCAATCTCTATAAAGAAGAAAGTATTATCACCACTGAATGTATGACTAGATGCAACCCAGAATTGGCCATGGATGATATGAATCATAAGTTATAAAGATATAACTCTGAGGATGAGGTGATTGGGGCTCTACATCTTATTCATTCTTCTAAGGCCCTGAGACATGATGGTCATCATAATGTGTTTTTTAAACGTTTCTGGAAAATCATTTGCCTTGATGCGGATTCCTTGTTGAAGGATGTGTGGGAAGGTAGAGCCCCCCTCGAATCCATGAATGAAACTCTTATCACTCTTATCCCTAAAACCCAATGCCCTCACGAAATCTTAGAGTTACGACCAATTAGTTTTTGTAATGTTGTGTACAACATTATTTCTATGATCTTGGTCGTCGGGATTAGGGATGGTCTCCCATTGCCCATGACTAAAAACCAAAGTGCGTTTATTCCAAATAGATCCTTCACTAATTTTTCTGGCATTGTATTTGAATTATTCTACTCCATTAAAAACATTCCTCTTACAAAATATGCATAATGGATATGAAATTATAAATGATTAATGCCAATGATAGAGTGGAATGGCATTTTCTGGAAATTATTCTCTCTAGGTTGGGATTTGGGACAAAATGGATCTCAGTTATCATGAACTCATTACTTATATCTTCTTCAGAATTAATATCAATGGGAACCATTCAGAAAAATATAATCATGCAAGAGGTTTGCAACAAGGGCATCCCCTTTAACCGTATCTTTTCATTCTAGGGGATGATTTATTCTTGCATCTTCAATTGAATGTAGTGGATCAGGGAGCTATTAATGGGGAATTGGTATGTATAAATTCCTCTCTTGTCTCCTATCTCTTCTTTGTAGATGATAGTCACCTTTTTTGGTGCTACCCCTCAAGAATACAGTTCAGTGATGAATTATATTATGTAGTATGGAAGGGCTTCTAGACAACGTCTTAATCCATCAAAATCATAGTTTTCTTTCATTAAAGGCATCTTACTGACTAAAAGGGATGATTTTCAATGGATGAGAATATTTACAATGGTTAATAAACAACATAAATAAAATGACCACCTGACTCTTGATATTATGTCAATGAAACAATTTTTAACCTCGATTATGAATAGGGGGATAATTTGATATGTCTTGGGTCTAGTATGAAGATATACAAGGTGATAAATGATGTTATTATTATGTGAGTGGCCCAAGAAATCCTATCTTATGATATGTCTTTATTTAAAATCTTCGAAACTCTTGTTGATAAAATCCATTCCCAGGTGGCTAATTTTTGGTGGGGCTCTCGTGAGGGAAAACATAACTCCCATTGGACGTCTTGGGAGAAACTATGTATTTTGAAATTCTATGGAGGCCTAAGAATTAGGAATATAAAATTGATTAATGTAGATTTTTGTCAAAGAAAGGGTGGTTACTTCTCTGCAATCCAAATGCCCTATTCTTAACGGTTGAACAAGAAAACTATTTCCCTCATTCTGACTTCTTCTATTCCTAGTTGGGGCACGACTGAGTTTTTTGTGGCAGAGAATTTGGGGCACAAAATCTCTTTATGAGATTTGTTGCGTTTATAGAATTGCTGATGGGAAGGATGTTTTTGTGTGGAATGATCTGTGGCTGGAAAATGGAGGTAACCCTAATGTTTCCGCGATTGCTGTAATAGGTTTTGAAAATGAAAGGGTGTGAGATATCATCAATGATGCACTAGAGGAATGGGATCGAGGGAATATTTGCAGCTGGTTTAATGAGGTTGACCATCATATCATCTTAACTATTCCCATCACACTAGGTTTAGGTAATGACTAGATTTTCTACATGGGGGAATCTCATGGGAGGTACTCGGTTTGCTTGGGTAATAGAATGCGAGTTCAAGGCATGACATGTGTTGTTTTCGAAGGTCGCTGGAAGTGTCTCTGGTCACTCACTGCTCATCCCGAGGAGAATTTTTTTGGTTGAAGTTATTCATTGGACTCCATCAAAATCATGATTTTTTAGTGATACATCATCTTGTTTAGTACGATTGTAGTACTTTATGCCTCAAATAGGTGGAATCTCCATTGCATGCAATTCATTTCAATTATAGGGTAGAAGGGGTGTGGAAGACTTAGAAGCCGAATGTTGGAATGTTATTTGATCATTTAGTTGGGTTGGTCCAAAACCTTAAAAATTGGGTGGAATCCTTGTAAATTATAGTGGTTGGACTAATCTGCACAATTGCTTGGTTGGTTTGGATGAGAAGAAATGAATGTATTTTTCCAATGAAGGTGACCCAAGATCATATTTGGGTCATGAGGGCCATGGAATGGATGAACTGTTGGATAGAAAATGATGAAGTTCCTTCATTGGGTGACATGCGATAGGAGGCTCCCTATTATTCCCCCAGAGGGTTTTCTCAAAATTAATACTGATGTTGCAGTCTCTCCTCATTCTAGGGTGGGTATTGGAATCATTTCCCATAACAGTTCATGACAGATTTTGGAAGATCATTATTGGGAAGTGCAAAAGCCTTGGAGTCCTGCGATGGTGGATGCCTCTTCCATCCTCCATGGGATCAATCTCGCCCATTCAAAAAATTGGCCGAAGGTTTTGGTGGAGTCTCATCTCCATGAAGTGGTTAATTCTATTTCAAAGAAGGATGATGAATCTCTAGGATTTTGCATTATCTTTTGAATGATTTGGTCCTTGTATGAAATAATCAAGGAATAAAAAGTTTCTTTTAACAACTATTATGGTAATATTGATGATAATCGATGGGCGGGTTTTGGGAAATAATGGGGTGATCATTGTTGGGTATACACATTTACTGATTGGATTGTTAGGTTTGATATGATGGACCCGTAATATGTCTTTTCTTTTCAAAAAAATATTGATTAATTGAATTATATCCATATTGTTTAATTAAGATGAACATAATGATATAATCAATCCTAACATGACACCCTGAGTCACTATTACATGATATTATTAATATGTTTGTTTATAACACTCAAGAAGAAATGATTCACATTTGATATTTTTCGAGTTTAATGTAATAACAAATCATGTGATTTACAATTACTAGTTTTAATGTCATGTTAAACATTAATTATAATATTTTATCCCTTATCAAAATTATACCTTATAATGTCATCATGAAATCATTAAAAATTATTTTCCTAGTGGATTTTACTTCAATGTTAAATATTGTATACATATTTCATTTTACATCGCCTTCACTAACACACCCAACGTTAAACTATGGAAATAAAATATATAATATTAGATATATATTATAACATATAAATTTAAAATTTTGAATCAAAAATATTTGATCTACTACCACTCTACATGATACTGGAAACAACATGTGCGATGTTTAGACATCATAAATACTACCTCCCAATATGTATGCATGTTCCTAGATACATACCACCAAAAAAGGGAATAATGCATATATAGAATATACAATCATTCCCAAAATAATTTTTTTATTTCTATTACCATAGATATTTATAGACATCATGATCGACCTCAATTTTCAATGTCATTCTATTTTATTTTTTGGATGCTCTATGCGTCCATAAATGGGGCATGTATTTTCTTCAATTTTTTAGTTTGTGTACACAAACCACCACATACATATATCATCACAAACAAAAATTTTGATGTGATTATCTTGTTATAATATATAATAAATTATTCTATAATATTTTTCATGATACATAATTATATTTTCATGTTTCTCATTTCTGATTCATAAATACACAAGTCTCAAAATATTGTTGTTACTGGACAAACATAATTACACAGAAATTCATGATATTGTTTTGTAAAATTAATATCTACAAATTCAAACATATTAATCTATATGTACATTAACATTAATATTTCATGTATGATGAGTGTATATTGACTTACAAAAATAAGGGAACTACTCCAGTTCTTGCGGACTAATAAATTTAATTTCATAAATACTGATGTATCTACTCATGCCATGTAAAATTATTTCGATATTAAGGATTATAAAAATCACTATGTTTATCCATTAAATAATATTTTCTAAAAAAAATTTAAAAATATATATTAAAACCTTCATGTTAAAGGAAAGAATAATACTCATGTCACTATCATTTTAAATGAATAGAACACATAATAATCCATCATATCAGAATCTTCACATGACATTATAGAGATTATATAATTAACATTATGGAAGAACACATAGAATTTCATACACCTATGTATTTTTAAAAATTATAGCCCAATAATTACAGGAACCCTAAAATAAACCAAACGTGATTTATCAAATCTAGAGCAGTACCATTATGTGAACTCCATCTAAACCCCTTTACCTTTACATGAGATGATACCATAACATTGCATAATTTATCCAAAATATATATTACCCTAAAGAGAGATGGAATACCTTATATATCATCAAAACAACATATAATTTATGATGATTTAGTTTTTTTATTAATATTTACACCTATATAGAATAAAATAATATTCTAAATGCAAACAATAATTTTCACCCAAGAAGAAAAGTATTTTTTTGCGACTACAAATAAATTGAAATCTAATAAAACATCTATAAATTATTATTTATTATTTTTTAAATAAATTAAAAATAAATCATTATTTATAATTATATGTATTCATATCGAATTATCCTAATTAATTGATATTTTTACAGTCATTAATATTATTTAGTGAATCGCAATTATTATATTCATGTTATCTTAAAAAATGTATCTTTTATTTTAATTATAGAAATTATGATCAATTATAAAATTTAGTTGATGCACATATTTTTTTATTAAAATTTCATGATGTTACATTTTTAAAAGGAGATTATATTTTGAAGTTTCTGTAAATGTGTTGTAGTAGGTTCTGTTTTACACAATGTGAAAATAATTTTGGAAATTTTCATATAAATATAAACTGAGTATTTTTTTCATCAAATAATAAATATTTAAAAACAGAAAATAACATATTTTAGATAAGGATTTTTCAATAAAAAAATGAACTACTAATTTAGAAACCAATTTTTTAATAGCTTATTTTACTAATTATAATAACCATTTTTGATTTTTTCAATGGAATTAGTATTTTAGCATTTAAATAAAATTTTTATGACTAAAAAGACCTTAATAAAAAATATATATCATCAAAAATGAACTTAGAATACATTTTATTAGTGTCACATTCCTAATGGGATATACGTTATTTTTTTTAATAATAGATGTGTAATGTTTTAATAACAATTTTAGATATTTTTTTACATATGAAATAACATATTAAAATATGGGTTCTAAAATAAAATAAATCTTCATATGATTGAAATATCTCTTATAATTTTTTTATATAATTTTTTAATTAATTTATATTTCTAAATTATATATTAATAATATAAAAAATTATTTATATTTTTTAAAATTGTAAATCTATATATTTTCCAAAAAAAAATATTTTTGAAAAAAAATCATTCAAAGAAAATGTTGATTTGATTAGTTAAAAAATGAAATTAATTTTAAAAAATGAATAATTAATAATTAATAATTTTAATTTTTAAATAAAAATCATATATATATAATTAATATAATCTTTTCTCGAAGAATGAACTATGTAAGCTTTATGTGTTCTTAATCCTATTTTGTTTGAATTTACGATTGATTAATGTTTTATTATTGACTAATTTTTTTATTATTGTAATATTTTTCTTATCTAACATGTCTCACATAGTATTAGTATTGTGACCCATGTGAAATAATAATCTAAAAAATAGTAATTTCTTGGGAAATATGTACTCAAAACATTGGACATTACTGAAATAACTACAATAGAAAAATTATAGAACAATCCAAATCATTGTAAAAATTAGTCTATTTATACAATACACCTATATCACTCACATATTCACGTTTTTGCATATGTTTTTATTTTAATATTACCAATACCAAGATAAATAATGTCAATAGACATCCAGGGGGCTCGTGCACCATGTGAGTGTCAACATAGTCTAACAACACATACATGTTCTCTTTATAATACTCATACATATCCAATGAATTAAAATCATAATAAAGTGATACTAAATAATAATAATAATACATTATTTACTCATTATTAATATGATATTATTGGGCCTTCATATGCTACATTCAATTTTAGAATGGTATACTGCATTCATATTCACCCACATCAAACAATCCCCCTGGATCCAATCTACTTCCATAATTCATGGAATCACATACGAAAAAAATATAACAATCCAAAATTAATTTAAACTTTTTTGACGTAAACTCTAAAATATGCATCATAATACCCATAATCTTTGGATTCTATTTAGCAATGGTATGATTATTTTAAGGCATGGTGATGTCCATACTCCAAATGTTATCCCGTCAGCGAAAAAATATTTCTCCAATATATTAAAACAAATTATCTCATCCAGTGTTCTCCAACACAATAACCCACAACCATATATTGTGTTTCTAGACATATATATAGATTTACAACATAGTCACACTATTTTATTTATTTTATGGATGTTTTACCCATAATAAGGGGGCTAACTAAAATTATGCCCCATGATGTTTGTGAATTGGAGCACATATTCCTAAACCTAATGGTTAGAAGAATCCCTAGTAACTATTTTCTCTCCATTTTTATCATCCATATCAATTGGTGTAATGTTAAACACTATATTCAACATATCAATGAACTAAATCAACACATTTAAGTGATCAACATCATCCACAACAACACATGTTACAACCAAATAAATTCAAAGGAACTATTTATTCATTACAAACCATTAATAACCACTATAAAAAACACAACATAATATCGATCATGAAATTAAGAAAAAAATTTATATAAGAATTCCTCACCAAATTACATTACTCTTATCCACATTAGTTAACACTGATGTATCTCTAGCAGCCAAAAAAACAACATTTGATTCAATATTTTATCACATAATCACAAAACTACAAATAAAAATTTATTACACACCATATAATAAATTTACTACACAATAAATATATAGGCACCGACTATATATATTTTTCCCTACTTAATGAATTAATAAATACTGTAAAATATGACTGATCTCTATAAAATTCAATAAATATATGAAAACCCTTATTTTTTTAGCCATAATCATTATGGAACAACATTATAATGAGAAAACTAAGGGATAACCACTCATTGATTTCTATCCTTACTCAATATCATTCACTACAATGACTCACTTGAAGAAAAAATAAGAATCAGATATTATTTTGAAAGAGTATGAAGATAAAAAATAAAATGAAAAAGCGCGGATTGACATTTAATTTTTTTTGAAATACCAACATTTATCATGTAATAGATAATTTATGAAATGAAATTTAAATTCATATATATTTGTAAAAAAATATAATAATACACATTATAATTAATATTTTACAAAAAATGTTGAACCATTGATAAGGTCCCACCTATTGATTGAAAAATACTAACAGAACCTCAATTTTTCAAAAATCTATTACCCATATATATCATTGTCTTCCAAAAATGAACCTCACATCTATTATACGTATTTGTAATCTAGTACCTCCACACTCTTGAAAATATTCCAAAGTAAGGAATATTATATATATATATATAAGTTACATTTACATATTAGATGAATTTATTCTTATATATTGATTTATCAATAAAATGATCTTATGTATAAATGGTAGCTCCTGAATTACCCTAATTCATGACTTTTATATTATTCCTACTCTCCACCAAAATGAAACAATCATAAGAAAATGGTACAATTATCCCTGAGGTGATTTATTTAATATATCTAAAATTTACAAAAAATTTATAATTCTATATATAAGGTCCTTAGTACTTATCAATTTCTAAATAATTTCATAACCTATAAAAAATTTATATATCCAGGAGACTAAATATTTACTCCAACCCACTACATTGATATTATTATATATTATATGCATTACAAAAAAGATATTTTAAAATATAAAAAACTATCACAACATTTAAAAAAACCATAATTAAATTTTAAAATCACATAGGCATCTAATTTATAGTAGAATACTCCTAAAAATAATAGAACTTATAAACATCTTAAAAAATTTATTAGAAATTTTTTATAAATTTATCCCATAGTCACTAATTAAATTTTGAGTCCACTTCCCCAAAAAATAAAAAAACCATCAACACCTCAATCATTCTTTTATTTGACAAGGATAACCCATAATCCCATTAGAATCACTATTCCAATATCTCCAAGATCTTACAGATGACCCCTATTGTTTTACTAAATAACATAATTATTAATAAAAAACCACAAATTAAAAATCATTTTTAATAACCAAACCATTATAGGATTAATTTAAATATGAAAAAGAAATTAATATTTCATGTGGTGAAGTATGTATATTAGAAAGATAAAGAAGTTAACATTCATAATGGAGGGGGTTAAATCCAAAAGTTACTAATTGATGTTTAATGTGTTTATAATCTTGTTTATGTAATGTAAATTCATGATGTGTGGTAAAATACCATCACAATTTTCCATGGAGGGATTTTTATTCTACATGAGGAACATGGAAAAATAGCCCTAATGTTGCACACGTTAAATATAAAAGTTAATGTATCGATCATAATTTCAATTATATATTTTAATGATGAGTGTATAGTCTATAGTACTGATTTTTGATTAAAATAATTTTGATAATTGGGATATATAATAATGATTATTCAAGATGTAAAGCTATCTAGAATATATAAGAACCCTCCATAGAGGGTTTTACATGGACAATGAAGTATTTCATAATAACATTCAATCAGATGACGTATGGAGATGAGTTGTGGAGTTTGAAATAAAAATAGAATAATTTGATGATTTTATGTGGTTTTTGGAGTATTTTCGGGACATTATTATTTATATTTTAATATAGTGGAGACTTACATGGTAATATAAAAACAATTACATAAGATATGGGTATTTATGTATAATATCACTTCACTATAACATTACATAAGACATTTCATATAATAAAACCATTATATATTATATAAGGCTCATAGATGATTGATTATGCCTATATGAAAGGATTCACATATTATATGAAGACCTAAAAAGATAAAAAAGAGTGTAATATATATGAAACTTATATTCTAATAATGGAATAAGTGTTTCTGGTATGATATTTTAGCCACCCAAGAATGTGTCCCTTCTTTCAATGAGCCATTTTATATTATATATAATAATTATATGATAGAAGGACACTTAATATGTGAAACACATAATATTTATATGAATGGGGAATAATTCATAATATTATAATTTCATATGATATGAAACATCAAAACACATCAGGTGCTCTGTACGAAATTCCATTTTTTTAATATCTTACCGATATGAAATATTTTTAATGAAAATATGGGATTTCATGAAAAAATATTTTCTGAAGTAAATAAGTTTAAATATTGAGATATCTATTATATACAAAATTTATAATATATCATTATCATAGAATTTTTATTAATTTAGTTATATTTATTAGTGTTGATATGACTTCCACACCACTTGATATTGGTCCACCAAATAATGCTTAATTCCATTTACAATTGCATATGAATATCAAATTAAGTTAGTCGAGAATTTTTTTATTAACGAGACACTAAAATTTCTCATGGACATCTATGTATCATAATTATATTATGATAAAATAGATGATTTTGACTAAAAACACAATATATATAATATTTTCATTATATGAATGATATGGTTGAATGTTTTTATGACTTGAAAGTGTTTTAAATAATATATGGAATGAATCAATTTTTGGATATGTGAATATAAAATCATGGATAAGAGAAGAAGTTGAGTATCCATTGATGATGTAATTTTGTGAAGAATCATACAACATTGAGGTAGTGATATCCCAATATACTATTGTGATTAGAATCAATAAATTTATTAAAGGATAGAACCTGACACAAGAAAGGGGAAACATAAAATAAGGGAATGAAAAGAAGAAATAATATGATACATACATATAATTAAAGGATTTCACCTGAGGTATATATTAGGAGACTGATAAGAAGTAAAAGAACAACATGTTCTATAACAAGAAGGATGAGTAGTCAATGAGCTAGTTTATTGTTTTAGAAAGGATACATTCACTACATATTTCTACAAGTTAATTTTTTTTATTTACATAGATATTAAAGATAATAAGTATAGATTTTAGAAATTTGTAAAATGTGTGATTTAGTACGAAAACCCACTTCCGGGACTCAAGATCTCATTTTTGGATCACAGGGAAGAATATTTAGATACAAATCAATTTTTACTATTTTCCTCAAGAGGGGAAAAAATTATTTGTGGGGATAACCCATCATAATAAAAATTTTAATTTCCTCTATGACACTTATAAATATTTTTGTTCACGTTAGTTTATTTACAACATAATTCCATTTTATATAAGTGAGTCAAATATGAGAGTACTATAATTAGACTAAGTTGTTGAATTAAATTTAAAACATTTGATAAAAATGATCACTGATTCGTCCCCACTTAGTTATGAACCCAATTTTAACTGATAGGTAATACTTGGAGATATTGTAGGTTCCATATGAAAATATTTAATATTTCCAAATCATATTATCATCCAAAATAACAAAGGAAATTTAATTTTATTAACCAGAACATGGAATTTTTGGTGGAAACAATGAATAATAGAAATAAGGGGGGGGGGAGGGGAATAAAATGATGAATGAAAATAATATATTGAACCCCTAATATAAGATCAATATTGTGGTATGTGTATATAAAAAATATTAAATTATAATTATTATAATGAGTTAAGTATTAATTGTAATGATTTTTTGGTATGTGAATCTGTTATGAATTTATAAATTGAGATTAACTATTTATTTATATGGATTCCTGTTATTTTTATTTCATATAAATTGGGTTTTCACATAATAATATAGGTTGAATAGTCATAGTTGGATAAGGAGGTTGAAAACAAGGGTAATTTCATTGTATAGGAATTTCCAAAATGATAAAAACACATCATGGGTGAGGAATCCTTGGAAAAATAATTTTCCATAAAAATCAATTTTCTCTATCATTGTAGAAAATTTATAAAAAGTATTGAATTTTTACGAAGATATAATTATTGCCGGTAATTAATGAATCCACTATATGGAATAATTCCATAGAGCTAAACTTTTATTCATATTCAAATTTTCAGAAGTTAATGTAAAAAGGAATGAAGGATAATTATAATTATATATATTAATGTAGAAAATTTCATAAGGTTAGGATATATCTGATAATTGTTTTTGGAAAAAATGGTTAGTATTTTTGAGGATGACACAAACACCCAAAAACCGATGTTCATTTAATTAAATATAAAATTAAAAGGCCATGAATTTGATAAAATTTTAACATTTTAATCAGTAGACAATAATTCTAGTTATAAAAATTTTCTTAGTGAGTGTATGCTCTATAAAAATATTGAAATCAATTAAATGATATTTAATTCAACTCTGTATCAACTTATAAAATGGTCTTTAAAAATAATATTATGAATAAAAAAATTTATTGATTTTTATAACTTTTATTGGCTCGACATTTTAATATTTCAAGGAAAAACTATAAAAATATTTATAATTATAAATGATGATAATTATACCACTCAGTCATTGGATTGAATAGTGTTAATTAAGTAATGATTCCCAATATTATCGAAAACTAATGAAAATAATTCTCTAGAATAGAATGGTATTAAATCATAATTTAGTGAAATCATATGAAAATTAAATACAATTGTGGGTCATTTTTAGTTCTTTTAGATGTTTGGAAACCTGCAAATAAAATTACGGGAACAATTTTTATCCTTCTAATAAAATTTAATGTATGGATTTTGGGGGGGTATATCAAATTAAAAGGGAAAAACATCTGAAATAAATATTATTTCAAGGAAATAGAATATAATTTCTACAATGAAAATTTTAAAATTGATTTAATGCCTTTTTTATTTATACTATGGATGTTTTTGAAAAATTATATCATTTTTATAGAAAATAATTCTACATAAATGTTATGTTATTATGATGATATGAACAAAAAAGGAAAATAATCAAGTGACAAGATAAGATATAAGAATAATGATATGTAAATAAAACCATCTTGATGAATCAATTACACCTCAGAAGAAAAATATAGAAGTAGTATATGAAAAATTCTAATCAATGTAAGCATTATGATTTTCAATGAATTGTGTGAATGTTCTGAAAAATATGGTAATTTAAGAATCAAATTCATGAAAGTACTACATTAATAACATAATATTCATAAAAATGAATTGAAACTAGTGGGAGCTTCGAATTCTCTATTATTGGACATTAAAAATGGGTTAACAATCCATGACTGTAGAATATTTTCCTTTTAGAATAAATATAATTTTTTGTTGATATATTTCATTATAAAGAAGAAAATTTTAAGATTATGTTACACAAAACCTAAATTTTAGCATGGTATGCATGGAAAATAGAGGTTACCATTCATTACATGCTAGACATACTCTCCACATTGTCATGTGAAACAAGAACTATATAGTTTTACAATACTATAACATATTATTAAAAGTTTTATAATTTAAAATAATAAGATACAACATCAATATTAAATTGATGATAATGAATTTTTTATCTAACTTGTAAAAATATATTTTCAAATTCATTTGTTAGAAATTAATTTGAAATGAATATACGAACCAAATGAATTTAAATAGAATTATTTTCATAAAAAATAATTTTTTAGATCACAATGTTATTGTAACCTAATTAATTAGATTAATTTCAATTATTATTGACCTTAATGAAGTATATATATTTGTATATTATATTCAATGAAATATTTTTCATAGACATACAATTAATTTTACAATCATAAGATAAGAACAAACAATATTTAATTGATAATAACATATGTTTTAATAAATTTTGTTTTATTTCCATTAAATGGTACAACTATTTTAAATTAGAATTATGGAAAATTTATAAAATTTATATTTTGATATAAAATTCAATTTTTAAGAGACACATCAAAATTAGATTTGGGTGATTTTTTTGTTTTCATGAGATGTTTTATTTTTTAATGAATATATATAAATAAAACATTTTTATTAAGAACTGATTTATTATCTAGTTTATTTATATAGAAATATTACGTTTTTGATTATTATTAAAGTTCAATTAGATAAATAATACATCAATTAATCCAATTACGGTTATTGGAAAAAAAATTCTTTGAAATTTTATTGGAAAACATAGAAATTGTTTGAACATTTTTACTTTAAAAAACCGCATTGTCATGCCATCTACATGATTAAGTTTAAAATAATATCATCCAATATTGTGATTGGAATTTGAAAAAATGGAATACATATTTTGAATAAGAATTTCTATTAAGATAAAATTAGTTTGTGACCAATTTTTTTGTGAATGTTAATAAATTTAATTATAATTATTAGAAGAATAATTAGCTCAATAAGGTAGGAAACCATAAACATTGTGCCCAAATCGACCTAGAAACGTCTCCAAAATCAATTTTATGGACATATTTCAAACCTGTACTTACATATGCAGGATTTTTACAATTATGGGAGAGAATTTTCATAGGAATAACTTGGGTGGAATTATTTTTTTTAATATTTATATGAATATCACACCTCCTCTACTATAAAATGACACTAACCCCTCCAACTAATTCATACATCTAAAGAAATTTTCGGTCAAAAAATATCTTCCACAAGAATATTCCAACATCCCTCACATAAACCAAGAATACCCACCTTGGGATGAAATCCTTATATGGAGTCTCTATTGTTCAAACCAAAAATAATTACCCAAAAAATAGGAAACATCATTCCTCAAGTTCTTTTGTTTTATTTAGAATATCCACCCAATCAAATTATTCCATGATTATATAATATAATTCATCCTAAATATTTTTACATGTATTGATTTTATGGTTTCCACCATAACTAACACATACATCCATCTATTGGGTAATGATCTGATCTTTTAGGTTTACATTGAACTTCCACCTCATTAAACGATGATTGTTTATTTTTCATTACCACCACTCATAGTGGGAATTATGATGGAAAACAATTTTATATATGATATATATTATATTTTTAAATTCATTATGATTATGTAAATTTATATTACACATACCCTTAATCATTAATTTTTTTCAAATTTGATAACATCGTTAGGGGACGTGGGGATTACCACATTTTTAGTGAAATGTGATTCATCCACACCATATATGGAACATATAAAGGTTGTATTAAATAAAAATATGTTACCTATATGAAATTTATATTATTACATAAGTATAATATTCAAATATATCATTTAATTATCATTCTTTTATATACCACAAGAGAAAGGAAAGTAGCATTTATGCGTATATACAACCTATGATCTCTATGAAAATTTTATTTCATTTGTTATATAAGAATATATTGTATTATTCTAAATAAATATATACAAGATATATATGATAATTAAATCATGGTCTACATTATATAGATGATGATATCAAAATATATATAAGAAAAAAAGTTACATGTAAAAATATTCTCAAAAAACTAGGCAATTAACATTCAAAACAATGAAAATAATTAAAATTTATTAACAAATGGTTAATAATATATTATAATAAGTTCATATAGGATATTATTAATATTATTATGGTTCTAGAAAATATTATTAACATATTCTAGACCACTATGAATGAGTTTAATTACAGAAAATAAAAATTGAGGATAATGTAATGGGTTTTATCCCACTTTTTACATATGTGAGATAAATGTCACATTATCCAATTACATATTAATTTTGGTGTATATAATGATGGTTTTGATTTAGTATAACATTAATAATTTTAAAATAATTTTATTTCATGTTTTACATTCAAATATTACCATAAATTGTTCATGACTTGAAAATTACCCTATGGTAAAAGTTATCATTGATGTATCATTTCATTTTTTAACATTTATGATTATATTGAATCTGTAAAATCCTTATGATCACATTTCATTAAATATATATATAATAATTCAATGGATAATATTATTTCATAAATCATATATCATTTTTTCAAAAGGTTTTCACTTTGACATTTATTTATTTAATTGTGTAATTGTAGGTAATTTTCTAACTTTTACCTAATAGTGATATTTGAAAAAGAAATTTTTTCATGATTTTAATTTATTATTTGAAATATTTCAAATAAATTTGATATGTATGACATGGTTGGGTCAAGGTTATAAATATCCTCTGGATGCATTTGTAGTCTTATGAAGAGAATCTCTTCACTAACTTTGATAGGTATTTTTCGATATTCTAAACTGTTTATAGATATGTATTTGCAGTAATTTTACTATATATCATGAAAACAAGGGATGAAATATTTTTTAATTTCCCACATTTAGGATATATTTTTTTATACATGATATTTTTTATTTTAAATATATACATATGAATTCTATTATTATCTTTTAAATTAAATTCCATGTGTTTTAGTTTCGTTCCTTTCCATGTTGATCATGCCAAATATAGTTATTTGAATGACATGTGTTCTCATCTATTCACCTTGTTATATTTATTATTCTCATAATTTCAATGATTCTAACACTATATGTATGGTTACTAAGTATTTGAGCTCACCCTTATTTTATTTATCATTACCTATGTTATAAAAATAAATCATTAAATAATCATTACAGGATATAGTTTATTTCAGTTTACTATGTATCATGTTTTATATTATATTTCACAATGTAATATGGGTATCATGTATTTAATATATTTCTCAAAAATTTATTAAAATAACAGTACGTACGGATTTTATTCCTTGTAATCATGGAAATGTAATAAAATAATGCACTGGCTTTAGGTTTCTGGGACTAGAGTGTTATAGTTGACATCAAATGAGTTTTAGAAGGAAAATTGAAAACAAGATATAGAAAACAGAGGTTATGGAACATAACCCTAATATATAATTTTTGGAGAATTAAATAATAATATCATACAATTTTTTGATGGTATTTATTGTGTGGGTCTTCCTGTAAATACATCCCTTTCAGGATACTAAAAGTTGACATCGTTCAGGAATATTTTTATCAATGGGTAACAACTCCGAAAAGTTATGTCAAGCCTAACTCAGCATATCCTAGTACATGCAATTAGTCCATACATCCTACCTACTTGGACACTCCTAGTGGGATATTCTTTGGATAATTCAAATTTTCATTATAAACCATTTTGAAGGATTTAAAATTAATGATGTACCCAATGAAAAAAACATTATGATTGTAATATTTATTATGAATTAATTAATTTTATATTATATAAAATAGTTAGAATATAAATTATGTTTTAATGAGATAATCTAGTGTATTCAATTTTTTAGAAATGGTACATAGATAAAAATTTGAATAAATTCACTTCAAAAATGCATATATTTCCCATCTGAGTAAACTAATACAACTAGTATTGGTACTAAGAAAAATATGGATATTATAGAGTATAATAATCTAGTTATTAAAAATAACCCTTCAAGAATGTATCATCCTATTCACCTATGAGAAACTCTTATTTCGGATCACTTTATGTGATACAGGTGCCCATTATATAGTGGGAATACTGATCCAATGGTGTCTAGGAAAGGGATTAAGTATTTGTATAATATATTTATGGAATTTTGATGTGCTTAAAAGGGAGATGATAAATTTTTAGTGTGTTATATAATTGTTTATGTGGTTCAATTTTGGTCATTCATCTAGAATACAAGGGAAGAATAATAAACAGTACTCATGGAATGTAGAACATTTAAGGGGACATTCCTTGATAAAACATATGTAATGATCCAAAAACTAAGTTGAATAAAAAATTCCCACTTTAGAGTTAAAGGAGTACAGATGTGTTTTAGAGTGTAAAGAAACCATTACTAGGTTAGAAAAGTTAATCTACCGATTCTCTGTGCAACACAGAATGCATGATTAATCGTTTATTTTAAAGACATAAGCCATATATCCATTGGGAATTGGTGTCTCTGAACTTTTCATCATATGATGAAATAATTGTATGTTCTGTTAAGAAAAATAATGAAATCTTCAATAAATATGGATTCAAATGTAAGAAATAGTAAGGGAGATAGGAAGATCAAATTTTAGATAAATGGGAAAAAGTGAATGAAGTATTTTCCGAAATATAAAAATTGTGGAAATAATCACCCTGGTAAATGCTTAATAAGATTGAGAGATTTTAATATGTGTGGAGAAAATGGTCACTTGGAAAATAAATGAAATAGAATGATGAATAATGATGATATTTTTTGTTACAACTGTAATGATACGGGGCACTATGAAATCAAATTCCCCAATTTTCTAGATAATATACCTTAGAAGATGATAATGTTCCAGGTTAAAATAGATTTTATTGAATCAACTGAAGTGGAATAATTAATGTACTTATGTATTTCTATCTAAGATTTTTTTGAAAAATATTTTATTTTCAATGTTCTCATAATATGATTTATAAAATATATATGGATTGAATTGTATAAAAACTTCATTCAGGACTTGAGATTATATGGTGAATGTAGTTAAGAAAAGGTATTCTGTAGAATGTATTTTTTTTAGAAAACACAAAGTTGAGGGATATAAAACACATAATGTGTTCCAAAATTTATGATAATGATGTTTGGATAAGGAAATTATTGGTTTGGAAAATATAAATCAAATAAGTTTTTACTACCTCGGAACTGATTAATGATTTATAGAGAATGTGGTTTATTCTATCATTGATGGAGTTTAAATCATTTATATATTTTAGGAATATAACCAGTAATCGATATTTTTTTAAGAAAGAATAAAAATGACTATTTTCACTAATGTTTTATAGTAATTAATGTTATTAAAATATTCAAATTTTTGGTATGTGATTATTAAAGGACACTTCATATTATTTGAAAAGTTCATTTTTGAAATTATGTGAATTTTTTATAATGTGTTGGATCATAATATTTTTGAAAAGTTATCCATTTATAAAATTATTTATGTTGTTCAATGGATGATTATTTAGAGGTTAATTTATTACATCACTATATGATTAATAATGTGATATTATAGGATCTAAAAACATTTTATGTCACAACAATAAGATATGAACGTGTTTATGAATTAGAAATGTATATTTACTTATATTATTATTTTCTGAAATAATTCCTCAACTATAAGTAAAATGTTCCTCAAAAAAATTAATTTTATTATTATTAATTTTTTTAATGATATCAATGAACTATTTCATGAAAATGGTTTAATGAATTTTGGTCATCAACATTCTTCTAAACATGTTTAATGTAACTCACCAGTAGAACTACAATTTAATATTTATATTTTTTATCCATGTTTCAATATCCAACCTATGTTCTCCAACTAGGGAACCAAGTTCTGTGACAATTTTGCACTCCTTCACCACTTATTAAGAATATGTACTATTAATAGTATTCATTATGTGTCTTTTTAAACAATTTTTTTTAATATCAATCCCATGATTACCAAGGTTGAGTTTAAATTTCAATGATACAATTTATTTATGTTGTGGAGATTGTAACACCAAAAAATTATTATATTTTCCTTTTAGAGTAAATTTAATACTTTGTTCCTACATTTATTTATACGAAAAGAAAACATAATATTATATTAATCACAACATTAAGTTTTTATTTCAATATAAAGAACACCGATGTGAGAATTTATTACAAGAAAGATTGGCTCTCTTCAATTGAATGTGTAACACACAAGACCTAGTTTTACTGAACAACAATATATTTTAAAAAATATTGCTGTTTAATATAAAAAGATACTACAATGAAATTAAATTTATAGGTACGAATATGATTAAATATTTTATTGAAATGTACTATATAATAAATTGGTTACAAACTAATTTGAAATGAATATAAGAACCAATTCAATATAAAAGGAATGTTTTTATAAAAATCTAATTGTGTCCTCATACGGTCATTTTACCATAATAAATTAAGTTAATTACAATTAATGTGTGATATTAATATATATATATATATGTTATATAATAAAATTATTTCTATACTCATCCAATATAATTCTTAGGTATAAGATATTAATAAACCCAATTTTATGCATAATAACCTATATTTTTATAAAGATAGTTTTACCTCAATTTACTGAAAAAAATATTTTAAATAATAATTTTCAAATTTTTTAAAATTATTTATTTCAAAATAAAGATCACTTTTGAAATATTGAAATAAAAATTTGGTTAGGGTAAATTTTTGTAACTTTTCTGAGAAGTTTCATTTTTTAATTAATAGTGAAAAATATTGAATTTTAATTCAAAACATATTTCTTGTATAACTAAATTTTAAGGTAATTTTATATTATTTATTTGTTTTAAAGATTAATTATATCAATTAAACATAAATCAAGCTAATTCATATCATTTAAATCAATTTCACTTTGATATTTTATTGAAAAAAAATGAAAAACTTTGAAAAATTTCAGTATAGAAAACTGATTTGTCATCCCATCTATGAGAATAAATTTAAAATAATATTATCCAATTATAATATTAAAATATGAAAAAATGGATTTAATATTTGGAATCTTCATAATTTATAATATCTGATATGTTCCAAATAGTTTTTAACCTAAAATATTGGTTAATGTGACTGAAATTATTTACAATGATTAAGAGAAAAATCAACTTAATTAGGGGCATAAACTAATTCACTAGTCCCAAAAGTCTTATAAAAATTCCCTCAATTTATTTATTTTACCATATTTTTACCCTATCCTTAATTATATATGATTTTTACCATTATTGGATCCTCTTGTCATAGGAAAAACATGGGTGGAATTCACATTTCCATAATTTACAAGAATGTCAGTCCTCCTCCAGTGTAAAAATGATCAAACCCCTCCCACTTATTCACACCTATCATTCCATTTGGAACACCAAAAATATAAGAAAATATGCTCCCAACATACCTCACCTCATCTTGGAATCCTATCCATGAGAATAAATCTGTCGCAGTAATCCCTTTGGTGTAATCCAAAATGGGTTACCCAAAGAAGAGGTAAGGTCATTCCTCAAGACTATTTGTTTTATTTACATTATCCTCCACTGGAAACATTATCATTATAAGATAATATAATAAAATCAGTATCATAAATATTCTGATATTTTTTTATGATATTTTTTCATCCTTAAATTATACAGACATCCATCTGATAGTTATAGAACCTACTATTTAAGTATATGGTGACATTCCACCTCACAAATAATGATTGTTCATCTTTCCTATTAAACATATAAGGATTTTAATTATGATTTAAAAACTATATAAATATGATATATATGATATTTATAATTTATTTATGCTTATGTAATTTTTATAGAACACAGTCCATTATTATTTCCATTTTTTAAAAATATGATAATAGCATTTGTGGAAATGCATACAACTGCCTCCTCAAAGTGATGTGATTCATTTACACTATACATAGAATGTATACAAGATGGTTTGAATAAATATATATTACATATTTGAATTATATATTTATATATGATTCATTAAATTTAATATCATATATATAATTTACTTTTCATTCTTTTAAATTCGAAAAAAGAAAGGTATGTTGTGTTCATTTATACGTTTGGCCTACCATATCCATGAATGGTGAATTTAATTTTTTATATAAAAATATTATAGAATATTATAAACACATATATACTGTATATATACTATAATAAAATCATAATTTACATGATTGAAATGACTAAATCATAATTGATGTAAGCAAACAAGAATAAATAAGTCCAAACATATTTGAACACATGGAATTTAACACCAGAAATACATAAAATCGTGAAATATTTTTAATAAATGAGTAATATTATAGTATATGAGGTAAATATATGGTATTATGAATATTTATATTGTTCTGTTATATGTTAGTATCATATTTTATAGCACTATATTGGAAGTTAAATACCACACACCAAAAAGGTATGATATTCAATGGGAACATTATATTAACTTTTACATCTATGAGATAAATTTCACATTAACAAATTAATTATTTTTTATGGTATATATAGTTAGAATTTTGAAATAACCTCTCATTAATCCAATTAACTTTATGTTATTTAATGCATTACTATGAATTATCTCATCCAAGGGGTTCTGACTTGATAATTACCTGGTGGTTGAAGTTTTATATACAATATCAATTTTTTTGTGATTGATAACTATCAAATAATATAATAACTTCCTTATTATAATTTTATCATCAATTTAAATATTCCCATTAAATGAATATTATTATTTCCAAAACCAAATTTCATTTTATATACGGTGTTCACTATGATTGTTATTCTATTATCTAGGTAATTATTGGTAAATGAATTTCTTTTATTCAATATGGATATTTGATAAGGCACATTGTTATTGAATTAAATCAATTGTCCGATATTTGAGTACGTATTTAGAAATATATGAAATGTGTTGTTCCTTGTTATAGATATCCCACAATGCATCAGTAGTATCATGAGACGAATCAATTTTCCTATTTAAATGGGGTTTCAATGCTATAAAAAATTATCTTGTGAAAGGTATTTTTGATAAAGGTACTATATACCTGGTAAACATGGTGTCCAATATTTAAAAATTTCTTTCATTTAGAATTAGTTTTTATATACCCATTATGATTTTTAATTAACATATTTATGGATGCATTCAATTATGAGTTTATTCACTAAATTTCATCTATTTCAGTTTCATATGTTGCCGTATTGATTATTCCTTATCTTGTTATTTGATTGTCATGTGATATAAATTATTTAACTTCCCTTGTTTATTATTATAATTAATTATTTATTTATTACATTGTACATACCCATACTAAATATTTTATGTCACTCTTATTTTCGATTCCAATCCCAATGTTATGAAGAAGAAATCATTGAATAAGCTCGCATGGATGGAGTATATTTTATTTTGTTATGTTTTATAATTTTTCCATTTCACAGTGTCATATGTGTATCATTTATGTGACATGGTTTTCCAAACATGCTAAACTGATTTTTCCTTCGGGATTTGATTCATTCTAATCATGCCTATTTAATAACATAGTGCACATGCTATGTGCTTTGGGTGTTTTGGCATTACAAATTCTATTTCACAAAAAATAAAATGTAAAATCATGAATAACTAATTGATTACAAATAATGTATATAATTATGAATAGTGTGGATCTATCATGGAGTGATCTCTTAATAAAATTTTAAAAAATAATGGGTGATTGTTTTTGATAGAGAACAATCCCAATTTCTTTTACAATTAAATATAAAGGAAAAAACCATTCCTTGATCCATTAATAATTAATATTTGTAATAAAATGAATTGAATTGATTAAGATGTTCTATATTGGAAGATAAAAGGTTCAATAAATAATTTGTATAGTAATAATGTGGTTTATATCATAGTATCACATATAATTAAATCAACCATGGTGAAGATAAATGGACATAACCTGAGAGGGATCCATAATATAGATGAGGCTATCAAAATGAAACATTAAATCAATAAATACTGAAGTTGGAAAACATATGGGGGATATTACTATTGCTGGTACCCAAATCACACTTACATCAATGATTTATTCATATAAATTATATGAACTTACAGGTAGTAATGGATTATGGTATATCTAAAAAATGGGTTGTTTTATGGGTTTTAGTGAATGTATTATGATTGATATATTGAAACTAAATATATGATATATATATTTTTTAATCTATTGTAATAGTATATAAAATTTGAAATTTATAATGGTATTTCTTGATGGATTAGTTCAAGTGTTACATCTATGTCATTGTTATATAACAATTTCATTTTAAACTAGATTAGTTCATATATACATAAGGATGAATAAATAAATTATTTTTTTATAATTAATAATATGGTTGAATTAATATACTTCTTGGTTTATGTTTTAATTTTGAATAATTGAGGGATAAAAATTTATTTAGGGGAAATCATTTATGAAAACTGATGATGATATGAAAACACTAACCCTATATTCATTAATAATTTTTTTTCAACAATGGGTAGAAGAAAAAAATTATTTTGATTCGGTTTTGGGGGTAAAAAATATTCTATTTAATTATCTTATTAATAATTATAGATATAATTTCCCATCATTTAGATTTATTTTATGTTTTAATAAAAAATTATATTTTTAGAATCAATTTTAAAATTTTATCAAATTTATTTTTTCCAAATTAATTTTCCAAATATTAATTTTATCATAATTTGTTTTGTCTACTAAATTTTAAAAATATCATTTAAGGATTAATTCTATGATTAGTTTTCCACAATTTTTATTTTGACCATGAATTCTAGATCCCAAATTTATAGTGAAAAAATTTACATTATTGGCAGGTTTGTATGGACATGATAGATTGAAAAAGTCCACAAAATTTGTGTTATATTTTTTTTGAAAAATTATTATTTTTGTGTAAAATTTAATTAGATGTTAGATAAACTAATTTCATAAATATCTCTAAAATTGAGTTAAAACCAATTCCCACGTGAACATGGTCGAAAAAGAGACATAATACTTTGTAAATTCTGGATATAAATTATTCATGTTCCCAACATGAAATATCATAAACATAACCAACCAATAACTATTAAGCTGAGTTTATCAATAATTGGGGGTTTTTATGGACTTATGGATGTATGGGTAAAGGTATTATTGTAGTCACACTTCTAAAACCATTTATCATTAAGTATGTATTTTTCCAATGTTTTCTTCTAAAAAGGCACTCATATTTCTCTTATACTAAATTTATCATTATTATTGTGAGTGTAAACTCAATTTTTTCATTAATTAAACTTATTTTTAATTTCTTATAATTTTATTCATTTTTTACATGATACTGGATTATAATAAAAAATATGATATTGGATTCTACCCATTTATACCATTGATAATTGGAATCATGTCATTTATGAAAATAACACCCATAGGAGATATGTTTTTGTATGGACGGAAATTTTTTTAACTCCTTAATTTTTAATATTGAATCAATTTAATCAGTTTAATTTATGATAATATGGTTAATGATTTATGTTTGTTAATTTAGGAAGACTACAAATATGGACACATTGATTGTGAGGTTGAACATATGTGAATAATTAGAGAGAGGGAGAGAAAGAAATAACCATAAATAATCTCATGTGGATAAATTTTTCGTATTTATATATAATACAAAATGTTAAAAATTATCATTTTAAGAGAGGAGGTTATGTTCCAAATTTATAATGATAAATTTTTTTCTTTGGGACAAAAATCTATGTAGGGTTCCTTGAATTTAAATCTTGATGATATATTAGGGTTTATATTTTACAGTGCCTGTGGTTTTTTTTTCATCCACAATGATCTGAGGTTATAATTTTTTTTATCATAATTTAATAGATTCAATCATATGTTATAATTATTAGTGATTAATAAGGGGTTTTATTATATTGACAATTACTTTTCACGTAGGTGATTTTATTAATTTTATTAATTTTTTATGATTATAAATAGCATTTCATAACTCATTAAAACCTATTTGTGGGTTTTTAATTTATATCATAATAATTATAATGACCTAGGATATCAATTATGCAACACTTAAGAAACAAATATTTTTAGATAATCTTTGAAAACAATCATCATTATATATTAAAAAACCTAAAATATTGAGATTTGGTTTCCTAAATGAAGTATAATTTGTATTCATTTTTTCTAACACAATTTTAATTTATGAAGGTTGAGGTTCTTCCATAATGGATGCTAAAGGAAATGATATGTTGATACCTGAAGAACACATTCCAACAGCTTCAATGTATGAATTATTAAATGTAGAAATTGATGTAATAATATTAAATTAAATCAAATATACTAAGTGTTACATTTCAATTTATCACATTTAAAAAAAATATTAATGTATCCAGCAAATGGGGATATTATTGAATGATTATTCTATAGGTCTTGATGAATGTTAAAATGAACGAAATATATATGGAATTTTATACAAGTATACCGATTTAAAATATTAAATAATTCCATGAGGTAATGTTTTTCAACATGTTTATTAAATTGTGTCATATTGATTTTATGAGGATATGAGTTTATTTGAGTGAAATATAGAAATTCTCATATGGAAATTAAAATACCATTGAAGCTTAATTCATAGTAAATTTTATATTCACTAATACATTTGTATTATCACATGAAAACCCTTATTTGTATAATACTAAAATTATATTCATAGGATACTCTATTTTATATTATAAAAGTATTTCCAATGATGGGTAGCGCATTGTAGATTTGTTCCACATATGAAATGAGGACCTCATTTGATTTTAAATTATGTAAGATATATGAAACTCATATTATAGCAATGGATTGAGTGTTTCATATATTATAAAAAATATATTTTTATTGGAATTTTATTCTATGAAAGGCCATTTTCTATGAGAGAAGATTTATATATAATTGTATATTTGTATAATAATAAATGTGTAAGATATCAATGTATTAAGAACACATCATTAGATACTATTATTTTTATATAGAATAACTCTATGATGTTGGTTTCCATATATTATAATACAATAAATAATATATCATCGGGAATTGAAATATGATAATGGGAAAAATAATAATTCCAAAATAATGGAATTTAAATAGAAATAAGATTAAAAAATATAAGGATTTATTTTCTCTACATTTATCAAATATCTTGGCCATCAATAAAGAATCGATGATACATTGTTGATGTTTAATGAGATTATTTTCACAGTAAAGTAAGAATCTAAACTTAAATATTATTCAATCCATGTACATGTGGATAGTAGTTTAATAATATATAATTATAGTAGTATTAGGTTAATAATGATGTAGTAAAATATTTCACGAATAAAAAATTAATTTTAATTCCTTTTTCATATGAATGAGGATTTTGAACAATATTTCACACTAGAAAATATATTTTATATTTCCTTGAGAATAAATAAAATTATTTTGGGTGGAAAAGTTTCCAAAATAAAATATTAAGACATAATATTCATGAATCTCCAAAAATATAAATATAATTAGGGGAAAATTTTGAGTATTATATGATTCTATTGTTATAGAAATAAAAATATATTGTTAATGAAGATAGATTCCCCAATACTATTATTATCAGACAACAATCAGGATGTCTATGGAGGATAAAAAAAATAATTAAGGGGTAAACAATCCATTGTTGGATTTGAAGAAGTATCTTTAAAGAAAAACTATATCATATAAGGTGATTAAAAAATGTCGACAATAGATGATTGAATTGACTTTCAAGGATTTGTTTTCCACCATTGGTGAGGACCAATTGATTTCATAATCAATGTTTTATTAATTGATTAATTCACAAACTATGATAGGTAATAACTCTAGTCTTCAATAATTATTATGTTGATAATTTATGATAGTATGTATGGAATATATAAAATATAAAATTCTATATAGAGATCCACATGTTGGAATCTAGAACGGATTGTGGAATACCATGGAATCATATTAGGAGGCCCTGAAATTGTAATGACCTATGTTAATAGTTGAAGAATTTTTCATTGGGGGGACTAAATAATCATGGAATATAATAGGATTTTATTTCCGATCCTTATATGACCTTTTTTTCTTGTGTTTCTATATACCTTGTAATTTGAGTCTTTTAATTTACAGACACAAATTTTTCTTACAATAACGTTACATAATTTTTATGATATGTTACCTAATAGTAATATATTATTCGATTTATTTTAATAATATCATGTGAAATTAGGTTTATACCACACTTATATATAAAACATAAACATTGTTTTAATTCATTATCATTGTTCTTCTAGTGGATAGCATGCTCCTATTAATGCATTTATTCAATTGACAATATATACAAAAAATTGGGATAAAATAAAATACTAGTATGAAATGGGATAAGATAGAATGAATTTTAGATATTAATAAATATAAATTATCAAATCGTAATCATGATTATCATATCAAATTAAATGAATCATAATAATAAGTGTGATGGATTAATATGAAGACAAGAGACTATCACATCTTTAAAATAATGAAAAACAAATCATAATGGTCAAATAAAAAACATAGTTTAAAATAAAAATATAACCATGTTCACACATAACTCACATAAATTAATGATATATATAATTCTGATAACACATATCACGTCATAATGTTCTTCTAATTATGCAAGTCATATTGGAAGAGATCATTAAAAAATCATTGTCCTCAAATAAACTCAAAGAAACAAATGGGTTTTAAACTATTTTCATAAATAATAAATTCATGAATTTTATTTGAGGTTCTAAAATGAATTATAGAATTCATATTTCTCTATAAATTATCATTTCATTTAATAATAAATAAAATAATTTTCTTCATGATATTTTTTAATAAAATAAATTATTTTTTTGAATTCATTGTAATTATCCCAGAAATAATTTTGACAATGTAGGAACACATATATACACAAAATAATATTGAATGAATATATAATTTTTTTTCATACAATAATTGTTTTAATATTTAGATTAATTTGAAATTAGATAAAACAAAAATATATAGGGTTCAATTTGATAATAATCTCACCATAATTCTAGATTAATCTCACTGCTCTTTACTAACAGTATAATAAATATATATTTATTAAAACATGAAAATAAAAGAGAATTATCATAATTTTTTATCACAAATTTTCAACTATAATCAGTTTTAAATATTAATTAATTACTACTATTAATAGTAAAATATATTGACATTATATTTTCATCAAAATCTATTGACTTGTTTGAATTTTGATATTTTTTTTCAGGGTCCATTATACAAATATGAAATTATTTATTACATAATAAATTAAATATAAATAAATATTTGTAAATTATAAATAATTAATGAAATCCATCAATGAAGTTGGTGATAAGTTAATATATGGTATTTTCCTCTTAGGCTGTTAAAATAAAATTAATAAGACATTGTTAATAGAGGATGAATGAAAATATTGATAGATAAATCTATCTTAAATATAGTCGTTATAGAAGGTTAAAAATTAAATATATTTTACATATATCACAATATTTATTATATAATTTTTGATTGAATGAAATATATAAAATGATGAAGGGGAGAGAAAAATGTGTAGGAAATGTGCCAAAAACATACCATCTTATAACAATTTCTTCTTTTCAGAGTCACTATAATCAATGAAAATTTTGAGATGGTATAATATAGAATTTTTAGTAACCAAAAGTTTCTATTATGTAACAATTAATTAATTTTTTTATCCTTATAAATTATAAGGGTGATGGATGGGGGGAGTTGGGAGGACATTAGAAGTATTTCGGGGAAAAATGGAAGACACACCATTTTCCTAACCCTGTTAAAAAACCTTACGCAGTGGAGCACTTGAGGCTATAGCTATAACATGTTTGGAGCATAGTTTTGGAGACCATTCCAAATGGATGTCGTGTAGGCAGTCTCTACATCATGGTTAGTGCACGGTTTACCTAACCATGTAGTGAATCCTTCAACAAAGTCATACCGAGATCCTTAAAAATACCATCTCACTTGTTTTTTCCATAACTCCCTTATTTTAGACCCTAAATGGTCCCTAACATGGGATTAATCTCCTTTGAATGTTGGAAAGCCTCTTCAATGTGTTTTGGAGTAGATATAAATGATTCCTTTTGTGAATCAAAGTCGGATTCTTGATATATGTGATCGTTCATCTTCATTATTGATCAGTTACTTAGATCTCCATCGATATACTTCTTATATTCCATTTCTTTCTTAGATATACAATCTTTATGGGTAGATATAGGTTTTTGGATTCCAAATTTGATGATATTTGGTCATTTTCATGCTAAGAGAATATATCTCAGGTGGGTTCTTGAAAGATCGACCTAGTTTCCTTATGTGTTCTTTGTTCGATGAGGTTTTTTAAAACCATCAAGGTAGGAGGATTCAAATTCTAATACTATTTGTTTAACTAATTGATATGATTTAAAATTGAATGTATTGTTCTGAATTTAAAGTGATTTTCTTTTTGAACACGTGTTGGAAACCTTCTTGAGTGATGGTTGTGAAATCAGTAAAATTAGTGATTTAGAAATAGTGCCATGGTTAATGGTTTCAAAATATGGATTTTAAAAAGAGTATTTTCTAAATTGTTGTAACATGAATTAGATTAAATGTTTTCAATAAAAGTTTTATGTTTTATATAAATGAAATGTTTCTTAAAAATTTATGTGCCTTGGTTTTCAATAAAAGTTCAATTTAATTGAACTGAATTATTTTGGTAATGGAAATATTTGGCATAAATGATGTTTTTGTGAGTTAATGAATAGTGGGACCCCTAATAAGGGATGAGTACCATTGAGGTACAAGGTATGTGACCCAATATCAGGGGTGGGTGTCCGTTAAAAACATTGTATTGGGACAAGAGACCGCTTATGAGTATGAATCTATCAAAAGAAGCATGCTTGTGTGGGTGTGTTGTGAAATATAGAATGGGTATGATAAAATGATAATAAGAATTTTTTTTAAGCATTGGTTAGTTATTTTATGGGAAATAAAATGTTGGAAATTAGTTTATTTTACCATTTTTTCACTTGGTTATGCTTGGTTTTCAAAATTGTTAATATTTGGTTATAAATTTTTTTGGTAAATTGTTTTATATAAACTGGTTTATATAATGGGAAAATTGTCCAATCCTAGTGGAATTGGTATGGAAGTCGTTGGTTAAATCCAACTAAGTTTTATACTGACACCTACTTTCACACATTTGTTCTTTTTATGATTTTATTATTTGGGAGATGGTCAAAGATGACGTTACCCACATTTTTAGCAATACATTGGGATACTTGTGTTGTTAGATGATTGTGAATCTTGGAGCTTGTGGTGAATGGAGTGTTGTATTCTATTGATAGTCTTTAGTTGTTTCTCCTCTTTTTAATTAGACACAAGTTTGTTCTTCTTCTATTTCACACACTGATGTGGTTATGAGATAAATAAAGTTGTTTAGTTTTGTTTCTTTTTTCATGAATTAGTTTTTGAATGGTCTAGTTGTTGTTTGTTAGTTAATTGGATTATTTATAAAATGGTAAATCGTCCCCCAATTGAATTTGAATCCCTTATGCATTTTTTTCCAGCATTTGGTGTATTGAGTTTGTTGATTAAGGAAAAGTAATGACCCATTGTACTCTAAAAAAATGAGATTTAGCGGGTTATTGTAAATGGTATCGGTCTGGTCCTTCCATTTTGGTATAAGTGGTATCAAATTTCTCAGCCCATGATTAACAAGTAGTCATCAATGTTCTTGGTCATGGATTTGGAATTTATTCTTCTTTATTCCATGGGTTGGAATCTTAAACATGAGTATGATTTTTAGAAGATGAAATGTTTTTCATAAAAGGATGTAGCTATCCCTTTTATGATGATCTTCATGTTAAAAGGGATTTGGGTACATAGGTTTTTTAGAGACACATCTAGAATGTTGTAAATCACATTGTCAGGGGTTTATCCAATGAGATTAGAATTCATGCATTGTAGAGGATTGACTTCACACTAGGAGTGCATACATCATTTTGACTGATGATTCATGTTGTGTATAATGTGTTTATTTATAAAGAAGTATCAAACTAGTTTCAAATGATAGACTTTCAAAAATCATGGTTGATATATTTTGAAAAGGGTGTGATTTTCAAAAACATGAATATGATTTTTCAAAAATAGTGTAAATTGAAAAATGATGTTTTTGTACAACAATACTGTGATAGTTGATGTGATAGAATTTGAAATGATAAGCAATAAGTTTATAGAGGGTGATATTGATGGAGTTTTTTATTGGTTTAGAAAATGGCACCCAGTAGGCATCATCGAAACCAACCCAAAGAATCTGATGAGAATGTGGTTTCACCTGAACCATGGGTGAACCCAGAACTGGTTCAGAGTATTGTCGTGGATTTTCAACCAAACGATATGGGAAACTAGAGGAATGAACCACGTCATTTGGACCATACCGTCCTATCCCAAAAGTAGAATCCACCTAACATCTGGGGTGATGTTGAACCCAAAAAAGCATAAGAATGGCTGAATAAGATGAATAATATGTTCAACATAATCGGAACACCATTAGAGATCAATTAAATGTTTGAGACATATATTATCAATGATATTTAATGTTGGTTGTGGGATTTAGTGGTGCAGGATAAATTGGATGAAGGAAATACATGAGAGGATTTTTAGGAATTTTTCAACAAACAATTCCATCCTCACACGTTCAAGATCAAGAAAACAATAAAACACTTCAGCCTGAAACTAGAGAGAATCTCTGTCACAAATTATGCATCCGATTTAATGAATTTAGTTCATTTGTAGTAGAAGCTACGAAAAGTGTGTTCTTGAAGGAACACATCATAGAATCTGGGTTATGGAAGGAGATCCGATTGAATATTGTGGTTCTAATATTACCGATTATAAATAGATAGTGAACATAGAGATGATGTTTGAACATGATATCTCAAGATCTATGGGGGGATATATAATGATACCTACATGGAATGGTGGGAATTCAAATGATGGGAGAAAGTGTAAAAGGGAAACATATTTCCCAGGTCAAAGTGGAAATCTGAACCAGATGGTTGGATTAGTGTAACTTCCTCCATAACCCAGAGAAAAGAAAGTTTTTTTAAATGTGGTTTTCTTGACCACATAATTTGAGATTTTACAAGACAACCAAGAGAATTACATAACAAAAAATAGATGGGGAATCTTCAGTGCTATTGTCACAGTTCTCTACGGTCAGGTGCTCAAGTCACTTCTCAGGCATCGCTAGTATCACATGCTTTGACAGGGTGAGGACAAAATAATCAGTCTCGTCAGCAGAGCAGAGCTAGCCATGGTGATTCAAGAAATATCTTGACTCCTCAACGAGGTAAATATCAGCAAGGAAATAAGGAGAACAATGCACTGAGTAAGAAATTTTATGAAGCTGAGCAGATGGTTGTCTATGATCAAGATGAACCATCTATAGTGAGAGTTATAAATCTTTTGAATTCATCCCTTGTTCAAGTGGTATTCAATACTAGTTCATCATATTCATTTATTTTTTATTTGTCTGTGGATTTTCTATGTTAAAAGTTTGAAATGATGTTGTCTATTTTAAAACTCCAAAATTGTCTCGGTAGAATAGAATGCCAAGACATTGTGTGTAGAGAATATTATATAACTGTAAATTTACATGAGTTGAAATGGGAATTCATGGTATTTTAAATGAATGTCTATGATGTAATCTTTGGTATGGATTGGTTTACAAAATTCAAGGCTCACGTCAACTGTTAGAGGAGAACAATTAGTTTCATGATGAAGGACAACATCGAGCATCTTTTTAGAGGATAGAATATTCTAATGAAATTGAAAATAGATTTTTGACATGAATGCTTTGAATGACCTCTTGTTATTTGGTAGTGATAACCTAGTAATAAATGGAATATATTGTGGAAAATAATTTTCTAGAAGTTTTGGATCCATTTCCTGATGTATTTCTTGAGAACTTATCTCTGTTACCACCTATACAAGAAGGGGAGTTTATGATTAATCTCCATCAGGGGACCTATCCAATTTCCCTTCCACCTTATAGGATGGACCCAATAGATCTACAAGAATTTAAAGTGCAGTTGGAGGATCTATAATGCACGTTCCTCATTAGAACAAGAATGTCGGTGTGGGAAGCACTGGTATTGTTTGTGAAGAAATAAGATGGAAATATTCTCATGTTTGTTGATTATCATAAGCTAAACCATGTTTTTATAAATAAAAAATATCAACTTCAACCAATTAATGATTTATTCGATTGATTGAGGAGAGTTCAGTGGTTCTCTAAAATTGACTTACGATTCAGATATCACCAATTGAGGGTTCAGAAAGAATATATTCCAAAGAGAGCTTTCAGAAGTAGATAAGCCCTATATGAATATGTATTTATGGATTTTGGTCTAATAAATTCACCAGAGGTATTTATGGCCTTGATGAATCATATATTTCAGTTATATCTAGACTCTATTTCTATTTTGTTTGTCGATGACATCTTGGTGTATTCACAGACAAGGGCTCGCTAATAGAAAGTGTATCTATACCCACTATTTTGGGGAAAACTGTGGTTATATGTATTTTATGGGAGAATATACCCACACTTTTCAAAAACTATTGGCATAATATCCTCTATACCCACAACTCTTGGAAATCCATGGGTATAGGTATATTTTGGGAGCCTATACCCACTTTTTTGGTATAAAAGTGGTTATAAGATAGTTTTTGATACCTCTACCCAAGGTTTTACACAATCCATGGGTATAGGGTTGTTTTTTAAGACCAATAAAAATGTTTTTACAATACCATGGATTTATCTTTCCCGCATTATGTAACAAAAAATTCATGTTGTAGAAAATATTTTTTCACAGGAACACCTATTCCCACTATTTGCTACCTGTAGACATAGTTTATATAAATATATATAACTAAATATATATTTATATACCAACAATAAATATGGGAAAGTGGTTAGGTGAAGGAGGAATAAAAGAGTGGTCTATGGATCTATTCGTGTGGCCACTTTTTTTGTTTATGCTATGCCCATGGTTTTAAAACCCCGAGATAGGTGAATGGCATGGTGGAATGGTGAGTAACATAGTGGACAGAACCTATACCCACAGTTTCATAAACCGTTGGAATACCTTAGGGGCTATCCCTATGCCACAGTATCCCACCATTCATGAAACTGTTTATATATCCAAAACCAATAGTTTCATGGGATATACCCATTTTTTCAAACCGTGGGTATAAAGAAATTTTCTAGTACTGGCTGCCCCATATGAAGACCTAGAAATAGTGTTACAAATATCGAGAGATCACTGTTTGTGTTCCATTTTTTCAAAGTGTGAATGTTGGATACCTGATGTATGTTTTAATGTAAATTTCATTTAAAAGAAATTCTTTTTTATATATCATTAAAAGATAGAGGCTATTATATCATAGAAACCACCAACGAATTACATTGAGATATGAAGACTTCTTAGTCTAGAATGCTAACCAATGCTTTGTGTGTGGTTTTTCATGAAAATATTCACCAATGACAGTTTTGACAAATAAGAATGCTCAATTACAATGGACAGGGAAATTCCATAAGTCTTTATAGGAAATTAAAGTTCATTTTACATCAGTACCAATCTTGATTTGTCCAGAATCATGATATGGTTATATGGGGTACTATGATGTTTCAGGATTTGGGATGAGCTATGTTCTCATATAATGATACAATGTGGTTGCTTATGGTTCAAGGATGTTGACAATGCATGAGAAGGATTACCCAACACGAGATTTGGAGTGAACATTAGACTTCAATGCCTTTAAAACATGGAGACACTATCACTTTTTAGAAAAATTCACTATGTTCATAGAACCCAAATGCATAAAACACATTTTCCCATATTGTGATTTGAATATGAGGTAATGAATATTAATGTTGTATCCCTATCTGATTGACATTGACTTGATTTATACACTAGAAAATGGAAATTCAGTACCAGATTCATTGAGTAGAAATTCATATGCTTTGTTAGTGAAAGAAGCTTCATATGAGTGGTAGTTGTTGTCTGTCCTACACAATAGGAATATAAAATGTAAAGACCAAGGTGATGCTGTTATTCTATTGTCATCTATTCTTGTTCATGATTCATTAAATATGGTCAAATAGGCACAAACATCTGATGTCAAATTTCTAGTTATGACTTCGATACTCAATGGTGGGGAGACTATCGAGTGCTGGAAACATGATTAGAGTTCAGTTTTTGATTTTAGATATCGGATCATTGTAACTATGTCTTGTTATGTGAAAAATTGTCATGCTTACATCCATATGAGATGGTATGTACATCAAGGTACATAGAAGATGTATATGGCCTTTAAGGTACTGTTTTGGTGGAGTGACATGAAAATGATGGTGGCTAAGTACGTATCGCGGTGCTTAACTTTTCAAAAAAGTTAAGGATGAGAATCTGAGACAATTAGATACATTTTAGTCATTACGTATCCCTATGTCGAAATGGGAGTAGATATCGATGAATTCTATTAGATGACATCCAAGAATGGTTCGGAAATATGATACAATATGGGTTATAGTAGATCATCTTACCAAGTCGGCCCATTTCATCACAATTTTTAAAACTCATACGGTGGATGATATGTTTAAAATCTATATCCAAGAAGTGGTAAAAAGACATGGAATTATAGATTCAATAATTTCTGATATAGATCCAAGGATCACATCTTGTATTTGGAAACCCTTGCTAAAATCACTTGGGACTTATTTGAATATGAGCACTATGTATCATCCTCAGACGGATGAGGAATCTGAGTAGATAATAAAAACATAAGATGACTTGTTGCAAGATTTTTTAATGGATTATGGGGTCTCATTGGAAGATAGCGTACACTTATAAGAGTTCTTAGATATAAAAATCTATCAGAACTCGAACATATGGATTTGTTTGAAGAAATGTATGGGAATCCTTATTGTTACCCACTATGTTGGGTGGAAATAGGTGAGTCTTTACTAGTTGGGATGAGAATTGACTATTATGAAATAGATAAAATTCAGGTAATTAGAAAGAGAATGGAGACGGCTCATAGTCATCTGAAAACATATTCGTATCATCATCGAAGTCCCTTTTCCTTCACTGTGGGTGATCATCTCTTCTTGAGGAAACCTCCAAGGCATGGACGTTGTCATTTCAGGAAAAAGGATAAGTTATCTACTTTATACATAGGCCCTTTAGAGATATTTGAATGAGTAGGTGAGGTTTAATATTGGTTGGAATTACCACCATGGATTAGTCTGTTGCACCATGTGTTCCATGTATCTGAGTTGAAAAAGTATCAGCCAGATGCTTACCTGGTGATTAGATGGGATCACGTCGACATAGAGCCAGCTGCTTCATTGGTTTATCTCCCAGTACAGAGTGTGGATAAACAATATAAATTATGGGGGTGTAAAAATCATCAGTCTAGTATGGGTTTTATGGAAGTATGGTCAGATTCAATAAGAGACTTGGGAATGTGAGAAGGAAATGAAAGAGTAGTGGTCAAACCTCTTTTAGGGAAGAACATGTTTTCTACTCTATGAGGATAGAATGACCACTCATGGGGAGAAGGAAGAACCCCTGATTTCTTTTATGTACCACTTACATAATTCATTTTATGGTTATAAAGTGTAAGGGTGATGGATGTGAAAATTTGGGGGAACATTGCATATGTTTTTGGTTCTCAATGGAAGGCGCACGAGAGGTGAAATGTTTTCCTAACCATGTGGGCACACTTTTCATAGTGTTCCGATAGAGGAAGTATGTCCAACAAGTATGGATCAAATACTGGGAGACCATTCATTGGGATGTTGTGTGGTCGGTGTCTACCACATAATTAGCTCACCGTTTGGCTATTCATGTGATCAAACTGTGCATATAGTCAGAATAAGGTCCTTAAAAATTGGATCACACTAGTTTTTTCTATAACACCATCAATTTTTCCTAAATATCTATAATTAATTATTACACTCCATTTTAGGAATTAGAACGTCTTCCATGTTTTTTGGAGTTGATATGAAGGCTACATTTGGTGAGTCGAAGCCGGATTCTTGTGGTATGTGATCATTTTTATTTTTTCTTGGTCAGTTTCACAGATCTACATTGATATAATTCTCCTATTCTCAAGTTTTCTAAGTTTTAAACCCATTATGGATAGGTATAGGTTTGTGGATGCCAATGTTTTTGATATTTAGTCTTAAACACTCTAGGAGAAGGGATCTATGGGATGTTTTGGAGAATCGACCCTTTTTTCTTGTGCATTCCGCGTTTGTCATGGTTTTCTTCAAAACCATTGAGGTAGGAGGCTTCACTCTCAACTCCTCTTAGCATAAATGGTGGGAATTATTTCAAATTGAATTTATTTTCCTCAATTAATTATAATTTCGATGTTGAAAACTTGTTGGAAGCCTTCTTGAGTGATGATTGGGAAATTAGAAAAATTGGGGATTTGGAATGAGTGATTTGGTTTTTGCTTATAAAATATGAATTTAAGAAATGGGATTTTTCAATATTATAGTCACAATAATTGTATTCAACGTTTTAAATAGAAGGGAAATGTTTTAATGAAATTAAATGTTTCTTAAAATTTCTTTTTCGTTGGTCTTCAATAAAAACACATTTTTATTGAAGTGGTTTATTTTTGTAATGGAAATATTTAGCATAAATGTTGTTGGTGTGAGTTAATTCTCAAAAGGACCTTAATAAGGGATGAGTACCATTGGGTTACAATGTATGTGACCCTATATCAGGTGAGGGTTTTAGTGGGGCACAAGGTAATGGGATAAAAGACCACTCATGTGTATGGAACAATCAAATGAAGCATGCATGTGTGGGTGTGCTGTGAACTACAGAATGGCTACACAAAAATGATAATAATAATTTGTTTTTAATAATTGATTATTTATTTTCTGAAAAAAAACTTTTCGTAAATTGGTTTCTGTTAATGTAGTTTTCACTTGGTTATGATTGGTTTTCAAACTTGTTTATATTTTGTTATATACAGTTTTTTAAATTTTTTTTACATAAACTATTTATAATATGTTCTAAACATTCTATCCTTGTAGATTTATTAGAGAAGTAATTGGGTATAACCAAGTGAGTTGTATACTCACCCCTACTTTATAACTTTGGTGCTTTTTCATATTATATTTTTTGGGATATGGGAAAATGTAATGTTTCCCTCGTTTTTAGCACTACCTCATGATACATGGGTTGTTCGATGATTGTGGAGCTTGGATATTGTGGATCCTGAATTATTATGGTCTCTTGAATGACTTTAGTTGTTTCTAATATCATTATTTTGACTGTGTTTGGTCATCCACTATTTTACACATTGATGAGTTTTTGAGGTACATAAATTTTTTAAGTTATCTTTATTTTTTTCATGCATCAGTTAGTGAATTTTTTAGTTATTTTTTAAATTTATTGATTTATTTATTAAATATTATATCATCACCCACTTGTATTTGAAACACTTCGGAATTTATTGACATCATTTGTCATCTTTGGGATGTTGTTTAAGGCCCCATACTGACTCATAGTACTTTCAAGCCAAAGAGACATATCAGGTTATTAATGATTTTTCCAAATGTTTCAAACTATCATGATAGATAGTATATGGGTATGTATTTTCCATTGGTATGTGTATTGAACATGGGTTTTAATTAGATGGGTGATCAATTACTTATGTTTTATGGGATTTGTGTTTTTTGGATAAAATGTTGAATAAATTATAATATCAAATGTAAATATATAAACAGTAACAATATTGATATTATGAAATATATTATTGGAAAATAATATTTTTAGGTCATTTAATTACATTATAATTCATATTTGTTAGATTAATGAAAAGGAATGTGAAAATTGAAAAAAAAAGATATTACATAACGTGAAAATTTATCACTTCTATGCATTGGGAATTATATTTTAAATTACTAATTTATAATTATTTTTTAAAATGACCATTTTTCTTTATTAATTTAATTTTTAGATGAGATAAATAGGAATCATGGCGTATATAAAAATTGTAATATTACTATTGACATAAAAAAATGATGTTTCACAAAAAATTACTAAAAAATTATACCATGAGATATATTTTTTCTTTCTCATTAAACCATATTAATATTATAAGAAATATTTTATATCCTATGTAATATTAATTATTAACAAAAAATTATGTTTTTTTAGAAACAAACAAACATATAATTTATTTTAAATATTCTCATTATTTCATTATGTTTTTAATAGTGGTAATTATTTAATGGAATTAATATATATATATATTGGTAAATTATTATTGATAAATATTATTATTGTTATATAATGTTATTAAGAGGTAAAATTAATATAGCAATAGTTAATTAACTATTAAAATCATTCATGTCTCTATTCCAAATGATTAGTATATGATTACGACAATCACATTCTTTATAAATTCATAGTACCTACTATAAATAACTCTTCCTTCATTCATTCATAATTAAATAGAATTCCAACCAAGGATCCATAGTTTCTACTTACAAAATATCAATTGGTTTTATAATATTCTATTTCTTTTCCATTTTCTATTTTAAGGGAGTGCTGATTTTGGAAGGCCAAGATTATAAAAATTATCACATTCTAGGTTTTCTATTTTATATTTTTGACTTATTATAGTATTTTGAATTTTTATATCTGTAGTTCATGGATAATTTAATTATCTACTGTCATTGAATTAATTGTTGGTTGTACAATTGTTTCTATGTGCATTGTACAATAAGATAGAATATAAAACATATTCAGGTAAGAATTTTTTTTCTTTTAAAATTCATGATTTGTTACATATTGTGATACACATAGATGATATGATCATGAAATTAATCATGATAAGGGGACGAATTAAATATAATTAATTCATAAAAAACTTATTACAGATAATCCCCTACATGCATTGAGGTATCCAAAAATCCTAGGAACATCATGTAAAATAATAATTTTATTATTATTTTTAAACTAGAAAAATAGTGGCATATAGATAGTTGTTTTGTATATCCATATATAGAATTTAAATTCCATCAAAAAATATTTCAAAATAATCCATTAGAATTTTTATAACATTATAAGCATGACAGAATTACAATTTTACACATTTATGAATAATAGAGAAATATTCAATATAAAAAAATTTAACTATGGAACTAGTTTATATTATTTCACTCAAAATCATAATAATTAAAATTGAAGATTACTATGTTAAAATTTAAATATATATATACATAATGTATTTTCAATAATTAAAATGACTATAAAATCATACAAACTAATAAAATGTATATTAATAAAAATTATTTTCTATGTTAAAGGGTTCTATTTTCCCAATATACTAACTCTATGAATTAATATATAAAAAATCACTCTATTGTAATCTGATATTTTTTTGACGATTTTATATGTGCATAAGGAATATAATGAGAATTTTTCCCTTGTTGGATCATTTTTACCAATTTCAATACTACTATTAGCCATGTAAAATAACTTAAGATGGCCCTCAAACCCTATTCCTTTTTTAAATTTACTAAATAAATAAAGTAGATAAATTAAATAATATATAAATAGTATTTTATTTAATCACGAATTTAATCATTTTCAATTTTTTCATAGTCTACCTTTAATTTTATATTTTTTTTATCATAAAGAAAAATTTAGTGTACTGAAAATAGAAATCCAAATACAGAGTAAGTCATAAAGTTAAAATTTCTACTATATATTAAAGATCATGTGACTGTGTTGTAAATTTTATTTTATCATATATTATTAATGAATAATGTTGAAAAATAAAGGAAATTTTAGATGATTATTTTCAATGTGAATATCAATGAATATGCATCTTTTCATGGGTTTTGATTATTTTAAATAAAATAATCCCTAAGATAATAGTTATAGTATTTTTATGCATTAAATTATATGTTCAATGAAGGAAAATATTGTTAATCATATAGATAATATTATTACATCATGAAATAAAATCACATAATGAGTTTTAGAAATATCATTATGAATAAATGATAATGATAAATATTTGATCATTCTTCATGTGTATGTGATAGTGTTTTACTATGAATATTTGATTACTCATATGTGTTTTTTTAATGAACTATTTGTGGATTATATACTTAATTAAAAATGCCGAAAATAGTTGGTATGGTTGACACTCTTATAAGATTAAAGATAACCATTTCTTCTATTACCCATTAAAAGTTGTTAAGAGTTTCATGGTATATGTTATATAACAAGAAAACATATTCTTCAAATGATTTTATAAAAATTTGTTTGTTTCTAAAATATCTACCATTTATTTGTAAATTGAAAAAGTTATTCATGATTTTATCTATATACGCAAGATTATTAACCTAATTAAAGATTTATAAATAATTATGAGCCATTATTTATTTAATTATTATTTTCAACGATGATGAATTCAAATGTATCTTAAATTATTTAATTAATGATTATATTTTACTGCATGTATTTAAAATTGGTCAATATGGTGAACTCACCAACTAGTTGTTAAATAGATTTCGGTATAGTGTGTGGATGAATATGGTTTCATTCATGTAAAGGATATTCTGATCTCCTGTTTATATGAACCCCTAATCTAATTATAATGTGAATAATTATATTTTCTTTGTAATTAACAATTATTTATATATTATATATCATGTTTCTCATTGTTAAACATTTCATATATTTTCTTTCTCTGAAAAAAAAATCATATTTATTTAATGATCATTTATAAAATAATATATTTTAAATAAATATTCCACCACATTTATTTCCTACTTCCTTAATTATTCCGTCTATTTTCATATGAGTAAATGAGTTTCAAATGTATTTCAATTTAGAAAAAATATATTTCTATGTCTTGACCTCTACATCAAATTATATTTTATTTAAATTAATCCATCTTTACCTCATGGTTGTAGTGGGTAAAGTATTTTTATTTCAGTTGAATTAACATGAGTTAGAATATTTATTTGTGGATTATTTTTAAATTTATAAATTTCAATTCACCCATCCATGGTATATTTTAGTAATGTCGATATAAAAAAATTGAAAAATATATATGCTTAATTAATTATAGTTTAGATATTTCCAAAAAAAACATTATGTAATATAACAATTTCATGAAATTTAATATTATAATTATTTCCATGATAATGTTTGGTAGTGTTTTTATTGAATGATATATAATAATTGAAATATAATTTAAAAAACTGCTTAAATTTTGAAAAACAATAAAAAAATAATAAAAACTATATTACTGGGATTATGAAAATATATTTCATGATTTTAAAAAATCATAAAAAATAATATAGTAAAATTTTTTCAGCCAACATTTCTCCATCAAGGATAAATCTAGAAAAAAAAACATTTTAAAAATATAATATATTTTTTAAATAAACTAAAATGGATGATAAATAATTTATTTAATTAGAAAACTAATAATTAAATTATATAGTAAAAATAAATTTTAAAATATGAAAAAAAATATAAATAAAAATTTCATATCTATCTCCCTAAATATAAATAAATAAGATGTTATGATATCAGTCCTCAATGAGAGTTGAAAAAAAATCAATGTAATTAATCAAAAAATATATATATTATAAAAGTTATGACATATTAATTTAAAAAAATATATTCTAGAATGAGTAGAATATGAATAACAAGGATAATGATTTTTATGAAATGTAAATAAGAGTCTAAAATAAATATACTTTTTATAGTAAAAATTAACACATGTGGTGTTCAATAATTTTAGAAATATTAATTAATATATGATTATTGGGTTGAAAAATAAACTTTTACCTATATAGAATAGTTGTGTGTATTTATATTCCATTGTATTGAGGATTAAAAACACATTATCCAATGAACCATAATGAGGGAATCATGGGAAGTTACATTAATGAAATAATGTAAATTTTTTATGAAAATCAATGTAATAAAATTATAATAGAAACTCCAAATCAACATCATTCAAGGATAATGAATGATGAAACAAATGGTGATAATCTCATTGAAATAAAAAAAGATAATGAAGGGTTTAATATCATGTAGATAGAATTTGGGTTTTAGATTTATTCATGTTATTTTCTAAAATTATTTTATAAAAGAATATATTTATTTATAGAATTTTCTCAAACCTATTCATCAAAAAATATTTTGTATGTCTAAAAAAAATTTAATATATTAAAAATATATAATATTATTTATTATAATTTTTTTTTAATGTTTTAGGTATTCACCACTAACAAATATATACTACCTTAATATTTTAATATAGTTAAACTACATTAAATGATATATATTTCAAATAGAATTATATATTCCAAATATATTTTTAATAACCCCATGTATCATGAACATCTTAATAAAGAAATATTATCCACAAATTCCTTGAATGAGTTTCTCAAATATAATTATATAAAATATCATATCAAATAATCCCACTGAAATGATTGATGAGTTATAAACCTCTTGAGATTTCCCAAAAAAATTAACACTTAAAAATACTAAAAATATATTATTGTAAAAAATTATAATGAAAATTTTCCCTACAATTAAATATATTTTCCAAGCCAACAAGCCTATACCCTAGTGGTAGAGGCTCCTGCTTGGCATCCAAAAGACCCAGGATCGAATCCGGGTAGGGGCGAATTTCCCAAGTACTGTAGCAGTACTGTAGTAGGTACAGTTGCAGCGGCGGCACTGTAGCAGCGGAAGCACTGTAGCGGTGGAGGGACTATAGCAGATACTGTAGCGGTGGCGGTACTGTAGAAAGTACTATAGCAGTGAGGGTACTGTAGCAGTACTGTTCACCGAGGGGTCCTTTGGGCCAAAAATATGGGCTTTAAAGCCTTGTATTCAGGCCACTTGGACTTGGGCCTTCGGGCTATGTAATGGGTCTCCCTCTACCCAGTCTAAAGAGGTCTTTACTTTCAAATAATAAATTGACGCTTCTCACCCCAACCTTTTAAAAAAAAAATATTTTCTAAATCACATATTTTAAATATAATTTTTTAAAATCCTTTCATTTATTTTAAAAATTAATAAATAAATTGTGAGTAAAACACTAATATTAAATACATTTGTAATATAGTTTTTCTTTGAATAAAAAGAATAATAATATACACTATATACAATGGATGTATAAAATTTTATAAATGGGTGAAACAGAAAAATGAGGGCGTTCATTAGCAAAGAACTAAATGATATAAAAATAAATCCATAACACGATGATATCCTATCATGAATGAGAAATTTCTAACAAATTGAAAGAATAAATAAATAAATCCAATATAAAATCAATGAATATCCATGAGACTAATTAAAAATTTAATAGTTTTTACATCCATGATTTACTAAAAAAATTAATACATGTATGGAATGTTTATAAAACACAGTTTATTTCTCTCAACGTAATGAACCATAATTTTTACATAATATTTATCTAAAATATATTAGTGTACCTCGTAAATATATTTTATTTATACTTATATTTGATTTACTAGATTATAGATGTATATAATTAATCAATCATATGATCCATTCATCACTCAAATTTTTTTATTACAGTATAATATATGACCAACAATAAATAAATATATATTACATGTGACTAATACAAGTAAAAAAGGGAAAATATATGTTTTTATGTTATATTACTAAATGTTAAAAGTCATAAGAAATATATAATTTTTAAAATATAATACCTATGATAATTATTTTAATAAACAAAATAAAATATTTGAAATATTACAAACATTATATATATAATCACGATATAAAATAGTGTGAATAAATATTATAATATTTTTAGAAATATATAAAGTGGTTAGTGATTGTATATAATTGAAGATTGATATAGGTTTCAAACATGATGGTAATATGGATACTAAATAGTTAACGGTCACGCATACATTCTGTTATTTTATTTATAGAATTATGATGATGTAATTCGAGCTATATATTTACCAATTAGCAATCAAACAATGTTAATTTATAGTTAATATAGCCAAGATTAATAGTCACAAGTAGTCAATAAGGATTTTGTACTGACACAATGGGATTTTTCCTTGGTTAGGAGGATTTTAGGTAATGTGATTCTTAAAAAATTAATGTGAAATATTTCATACACCAAGACACTCTTATAATTTTCAAATAATATTTTTAAAATTTTATAAATCCTAAAATGAGAATGTTTACCACTATTGTTTTTTAAAAATGAAAACATGATTTGATTTTATCACATATATATATATATATGTCATATATTTTCTCTCATTTTCATATTAGTTACTCTTGTTATAGATTATAGTCACTGACCTATATCGTGTAATATACTATTGTGTAGGGAGGTAATATGTGTTGTGGGGTTGGGATCAGGGATTTGTGAAGAGATTCATTTATATCCCATTAAAGAGAATAAGAAAACTCGTAGATCATATTTATTTAATATGATAACTCATATTGTTTATTTTAATGTGGTAGGTAACACTTTTCATCCTTAAAATTTCATTTATCCTTGAATAAATAGCATTCCATTTAATAGAATACATCCAATACCATTAGGGTTTTTGGATTGATCCTTATATATTATTCATATGTAGTTTTATTAACATTTATGCAGTCAAATATATTTTGGATTTCCCAATTTTATTTCATTTGATACGATCATATGATGTTTTTTATCCTAATGAGATGATATATTCTATTCAATTTAATTGTATTCCTCGACGAAATCAATAGGAAATGTTTTTATAGAAAATATTAGTGATGGAATTATAAATGTATTTTACTATTTTATTCATAATACCTATTTTTAAATAAATAGTTTAGGGAGTTCATGATCATAGGGAATATATATAATTAATAATTATGTCTATTATGTTATATGTTCCTTCGAAGAGGACGTGTCTCCCCTAGAATATTTCCACTTGAGGAAGATTCAAGAGGGATATTCCCTCTATTGAATTAGATGGTTCTTATGTATTCCCAGACTATAAGTTAACAGATCTTAATTTTTTATGTGTGAGATCATGAAAAAGGGAATGATCGGGGTTTATAACTATTGATATATTTATAATTCTTATTGGAATCAACATGGATGTGTCTAGGGATAATGAATTGATTTCCATGAGGTTTATATGTGTACTCCTCATATTTTATTAATGAGATCAGGAATGATGAGAGGGATCAGGGAGAATATGGGCCAATAATGAAATAGTTGGATCATATAAATGTATATATAATTATGTTCTTAGGCATAATATTCATGGATTTCGTCCATACCCTTCAAATCTACCAAGGTCATTAATTCACTCAAAGACGATCCCTAGATGCCAAGGTTATTCAAATTTCGGATATGGGAGTCCATATTGTGTATCATCTGTTCAGAGAGTATCTCTAATATACTCATGGTAATAAACCACATTATCTAGGGAGTACATTATTCTAACTAAATGTAAGGTCCTATCACTTAGGGATATTAAATTTGAATATTCCATTTATTATGTGAATATATGATTGATGGTGTTTGAGAGAGAGTGTATAGATCAGATGCCCAATTTAGGAAGTCATAGATGGGGATTCCCTATGTTATAACCAAAATGGGTGAATTGGTAAAATGTAGTTCCTAGGTTAGAGACCCAAGAACCATTGGTTATCATAGATAAGGACATTGGTGAATGTTATCACTAATGGGGACCTGGTTGGAAGAACTCAATGTCTCGGGTATTGGTTAAACGTAACACATTTAAGGTAACAGATAATTGTAGAATATTAGTTGAGGAGTTGGGAATAATGATCTCCCAAGTCACAAGTTATTAAAAATTGGTCACATTGGTATATTAATGGTCTATGTAGTTTCTCTAGCAGAATATTAGGTTAATTGGATTCCCTAGTATATGTTCATAAGATATATATTTCAAAATTATAAAATGGATAGTGGGTGTGATAAAAATGGTGTTTTAATAGTGGGATAGGGTGAATTTTAAGCCCTATTTATAAATAGGGTGATGTGATCTCGCTATTTTGGACGACAAGACAATGATTCTCCCTTTTGCATAGGCCTCCTAATAAGACTATGGAATACAAGATCTTGGATATCATCCTATGAGAGGTCATTCACCCAAGTCATTGATAAATTGGTAACATTTTGTATCATGTTATTTTTTTAATGTGATACGATCTCTTTTAACACTATTACCAAGAGTTAAATAGGTTATCCACATAATTAATCAACTTCAAGAGAAGTGGAAGACCTAGTGACATGGTGTAGATGGACGAGTTCAGGGTCGTGATCCTATTGTATCATTATCTTCCCAAAGTGTTTCAAATTGAGACCTATAAGGTTTGATTATATTGAAATATAGGAACATCAATAAATCTTTGGCTTGATGTGGCATCCTATATACATAGGTGATGTCAGAAAAGTGATCATTGAAAAAGTGGAAGGTTTGTTTTTCAACATACATTAATAAATTTTTTTCACACCTAGAGATATGATATATTTATCTGAGGTCAATAAATAGAGTATAAGGAGAATTGTCTTTTGTGAATTATTATCTCCTTGGGTGAAGTTGTAATTCTCTTCATATGGCCTTTACATTCACCATATCATGACTTTCCATCATTTCCTCAAAATAAGTAAAAAAAATAACAACCCAAAAAATTGGATCCAATATGAAGGAGGAGGATCTGATCTTCTGTTTTATGTAAATATTTAATGAAAATTGCATCAATATACGAATTTATGGGCCTAAAATAGTATTGTGAATTATATGGTCATAGTCAGCCATTCTAACATATTGACAACTTTGGTATCTAAGTGATTCATGATAGAGAATGTGAATTGGTATATGGGACAAAACATATATCATCATACTAGATAATGTTTTGGATATATATATAGTCCCCCACATGTATTAACTCTTATTTATTTAACAAACCATGATTTTTTTCTCTCTTATCTCCGTTTTTCTTTACAAAAATAGAGGTAAGTACATAAGAATACACCTTCACACTACTGTGATTGGTATCATTTGGTGTGTTTTAGAGGTTCATATAGAATCTTGAATTAGATTATTATAACATAAAAAGGTTTATAGTTATGTTATTAATGTGAATATACCTATGTAATTATGTCTTGGTAGAGGATACTTGGTCGAGCCAACCTCTTTTAACACACTTGGGTGAAAAATAAATTACTTTGTCAAATTTATTCACATTTTTTATTTCTATGGTGTAGACGCCGGAAAAGTCCGTTGTTCCCAAACGAAGCTCCGGATGCGGAAAGCGAGGTCATATTTGGAGTCGGAAGAATGTTTCGGAGGGCCCGGAGGTCTTGCGCGGAATTTCAGAGGTCTGCGCGCAAAGATGATGATCCGCGCGCAAAACCCCCGGGATGCGCGCAACTCCCTTGCGCGCCGTGCCCGATTCCGCGCCCGCGAGGAGAATTCCGCGCTCGCGCCTTGGATTCCGCGCCCGGGGTTGCCTATAAATACTAGGCGACCCCCAACGTTTCAAAGGTTGCTGGAAGTCGAACGGTCTCCCGCGCGCGCAATTCAACCCCTTCCGCGCGCAATGCCGATCTTCAGGTAACCTCCTTTCTTTCGCGCAATAGAGCCTTGGGGTCCGCCTTCGCGCGCAATCCCCTTGGCTCATTTCCTTTGAATAAATTTCAACCCGAAGGTCTTTGCGTGCAAAAGAAGCCTCTTGCGCGCAATTGCCCCCGGGTGCGCGCAATCCAACCCGATTGCGCGCACCCCCCATCTTCAAAGTGGCCATTCGTTAGAGAATGAGCCGTTGCCCCCGCGCGCTACCCGAAGCCCGGTGCGCGCAATCCCAATCATCCGCGCGCGAAGCGCTGGCCCAATTGCGCGCCAGCCCACCATTTTGCGCGCCGACCCGCGGTTTTGCGCGCAAAGCTCCTCTTTTGCGCGCAACCCGCCAGGGTCGCCTTCCTTGACCCCCTGCGGGTACCTGCCTGCGTGGCGCCCGATGGTCTTCATCGCAGGTGCCCGCACTGTGCGTCGTCTTTCCGTGCGCCCCCCCCCTAGGCTCGCGCGAAGTGACACGGACCTACCGGCGGCTTTATCGTCCTGCATGACGCTAAACTGCACCACGTCCTGCACGACGTTAAACTGTATACGTCCAGGCTGCACGACGTTAAACTGCCTAGCCCCCATCGTCCGCGCTGCAAGACGTTAAACTGCCAAGTGTTTCGTCCTCAACACTCGACGTTAAACTGTACTTCGTCCGGCAAGACGTTAAACCGTCCGCTTCGTCCTCAACACACGACGTTAAACTGTACTTCGTCCGGCAAGACGTTAAACCGTCCGCTTCGTCCTCAACACATGACGTTAAACTGTACTTCGTCTGGCAAGACGCTAAACCGTCCGCTTCGTCCGATCTCGTGCTCTGCACGCAGGGTCTCCCCCCCGGTTTGGATGTGGCCCCCACCCGCTCGTCTCTGCAGGGATGTCGGGATTGTTCCCCTTTTGGGACGATTTAATGGGAGTGGCTTTTCCCTACGGGGGCAGGGTATTACAAACCCCTAGTTTCTCGTGGGAGGCTGCACATGTGTATCTCCATTGCGCCTCCCCACTGCCTAAGCCAGTAGAGGGTGTGACTGGGATCGAGGTGTCTTCTGCTTTCGGTCCAAGTCCCTTCCAACTGAGTTTTGCCGCAGCCGGGCTGTCTCAAGTGCGTAAGTCCCGACAGAATGAACTACGTGGACTTTGATCCCTGTCTTCTATACAGGGTACGTAGGAAGCCTCCCTGAGGTCCAAGCCCGCCACCTGGTCGTCCCGGTCGTATTTACGTCGGTTCGTCCATCAGTGGACCCCTCCAGGGTTCACGCTTGCGTCGATTCACCTATGAATCCGCCCCTGTGGGAGACTGCCCGTGTGTATCTCCACTGTGCCTCCCCACAACCCCTTTTTCCATTTCTCTTTTTATCGTCCAGCATGACGTGAAACTGTGATCCACCCGGCCGTTCCATCCCCCTCTGTGCGAGGTGGTTCGGTTCAATCCTCCGCCCGGCGGCCTCGACCTCTTCGTGAGTCGGCTTGCCGACGTCCAGCATGACGTTAAACTGTATACCCGAACTGCGTTGACTTTGATCCGTGCTAACGCGCGGTACGTAGGAAGCCCCTACGGGGTCCAAGCTCTTCACTCCATCATCCACCCTGATCCTTACCCGGGCCGCCACATCCCGGTGGGGTCATGCCACTTCACTCCACTCCACGTTACTTGGGAAGCCGCCCATGTGCTGGCCCCAGCGTCGGAGGTTCCCCGCAAGGGGTTCTGTCATCCGATCCACTTTTCGTGTTGATCGGCCCGATGCCATCCCCGCTGGACGTTAAACTCGCGGCATACCCCGTGTTAAACATGGGAAGCTGAGGAAAACCTCAGGTGACACAGTTCCCCGCACCCAGTACGGGATGCCTCAGGCCATCATGCCTTCGAGAAGCCCTATTAGGGACGGAAGACAGACGTGCAGAGCCGCAGTGCTACGACACGCCCCTAGCACCCAGAGCCACCTTGCCTTCTCACCGCAGGTTGCTGCCCCGCCCAGACTCCTTGGAGCGTCCGGGCGGAAGCAGCGTAATTAACCGGGGTCCATGAAGATATGGCGCCGGGAACGAGATTCACGAACATTCTTAAGTCTATGAGGGAGACCCGGATTAGGCGACAAGCTCCGAGGAGACGTCCAAGGAAGGAGGAGCCGACATCCCATCATCCCGGTTTCGATCAAGGAGAAGACGCCCCCGAATAAGGGATGAATGCCGCCCGCCCTTGGAAAGCGGGACTGCGGGACCACAAGCCGCGCGCCCATCCCCTCGGGTTGACGGGTGCACGCGCGAACGCGTCCTGGCGGAACAGCGTAACCCGACGCACATCCGCACCGAAACAGAAAAATGGTGAACCCGACGTGAATCTCTTCTCCTCGATACGAGGACCGATGGCTTTCAGAGGTGTTGGAAGACCGGCGTGTTGCCCGGCCAAGCATTCAGTCTTACCCGCCAGGGGCTGGGGAAGTGAAATCGGGCACTCCGTCTCGCAACGTCGAGGGCCTGGGTTCCCCCCACGGAAGGCGTCGTGGCACTAATGGTTGGTTGTCGATTCCTTTTTCCTGTCAGTGTTAATGGGTCATTCTCCCTGCTTTCAGAAATCAGGTCGCCCGATCCAGTGCCCGATCGCCACCCGCCCACTGGCGCAGGGACAGGGGAAACACCGACGCGGCTACTCCGCGCGGTCCCGCCCGTTCCACAGCCGTCCCAGCAGCCGCAATTGCGGGACGACCACGCCCTCTCTCCCCCTCGGAGGTCATCCAGAGAAGGGTGATCAACACCCTGGTGCGGAGATACGAGGAAGAGAGAGTCATCCCCACTAGGGAAATGGCTCGCCTAGACCTTGAGGAGGCTGCGCCTCGCCACCACCGCCGCCCCCGAGGGCCGCGCAGGGAGGCACCGCTGCCTACCTCAACGTCCAATCGCTTCGGGAGTTTATCCCCGGAGCGCTCTGACAGTTCCCTTCCCTACGCGGATGAGGTGGAAGAGGCCCGGGATCACCCTATCCGGGATTCGCTCCAGGGATCTACAGTAAGGACTCCCGCCAGGCCACGGCGACACCGCCGCCAGGCCTCTCCAGTCGAAGAGCGGGCTCTCCACCTGCCCGCGCTGCTCATCCCGACTCGTCTGTCTCGACGCCAACGTCGGGCACGAGCGGAAGAGGATGCCCACCTTGGGGCTCTAGCAACAGCGGCCGCACTGGCCCAAGCCACTGCTGGCTCCAGTCGCCAGGCCTCTGCGCATCCTGAGCAGGGGAACTCCTATGCCCGACCCGGATCGAGGCCCCGACCGCCCCAAAGGCAGGTTGGGTCGACTCTCCCGGTTGTCGGCGCTGGCAGTAGCCACCGCAGACCACCTCGCGGTAGCGCTATTCACCGGCAGGATCTACTCTGTGTGGCCGATCCAGGAGGCATGGGTCATCCCACCTTCCGATCCCGGCCCGGAGTCCTGCCCGGAATCATCTCTCCCCGCGTCCCCTTTGATATCTGTCCCGGTGCCCCTCGCACCTTGGTTCCTAGTCCTCTTGGCCCCAGCACCAGTGCGGCCGGAGGACGCCAGGACAGAGATCAGCCCTGCCCCGAAGAACCACCCAGGGGCAGGAAGGCAAGGCGTCGACGCCGAGGGAAGAATGTTACGGAATTCCGGACAGAGATCCGACCGGTTCGCTTCTCTGACTCAGAGGCGGAGTACGATTCGGCGACAGAGCCCCTTCCCCAATCCCGCCAGTCAAGGGAAGGGGTAGGAATGCGGCACGTCAGCCTCGTGCTCCCCGAGAGCGAGATCGATATGATCCCCGCTTCTCTCCGAAGGTATATCCGGAGTAGCGAGGGCCTGGTAGACCCCCAAGGATCAAGCTTGCGGTTGGTACCGGCCCCTCCGGAAGCGCCTTCCGTCTCGGTCGGAGAAGCCAGAGATTTTTTCTGGGGACCGACGGTCGAACCACGATCTGGTGCACCCTCGGCGAGCACCGATGCTACGGCAGGATGTTCGCTCGCCGGCCTGTCCTATCGTGATGTGGTAGCCAGGGCACCGCCACCCTCAGGGGGCGGCCCGGGATATGGAGGCCAATCAGCCTGTTCGCCGTATTCACCGCCGGCCAGCCCGTCAGCCCGGCGGCCTGCCTCGGCACCACTGCCGGTTCCCCGTCCGTTCCCAGCCATTGAAGAGGACCAGGGAGACCTGGGTCCCGAGTTTGAGTCGTGGAGCTTCTGGACCGTCCTTGCAGAGGGCCACTTCCCTGAGAAGTTTTGGCCAGTCGCAGGACCGGGCTTTGATGCACCCGAATCGCTCACCCCGGATGAGTTCGAATGCTTCCGCCGAACTCTCCGGGAGACTCACTCCCGTCTTCACTGCCTACAAATGCCATACCCCGGGAGTCAAGCGCACCTGGAGGATATTGGTGAGCAGTTCCGTCAAATTGACCTGGCCATGCTCCCCGCGGTTCGGCACCCCGGGTCATTTGAGCACCACGAGGCCCTCCAACAACGATGCGTTGAGTGTTTTCAAGTACTCCGCAAAGTTATCGAGGAAGCCACTCCCCACGTGTATATCCGTGGATGGGGGCAGTACGCTGCCCTACGCTTCAGTGTGATTCGCCGACAGCCCGATGCGCTGGGTGGCCCTGAGGGTATATCCCCAGGGACAGAAACAGTCAATATGGCTGACCTGTCGGGAGGGGGGAACGACTTGGAACTTCTCGACGGGGGCTTCCCCCCCGAAGACAAGCCGTCGTCAGATCCATCGGTGAGAGTTACTCGTCATCAGAGGAACCTCCTGGGCCCCCCCGCACCCACTGAAGCACTGACGTTGAGCCGAAACGTCAGCAAAGGAAAAGAGCACAGCGAGGCTATAAAGCCCGCCGACCCATCTGCCTCCATGCAGAGGGCAGAGGAGGATCCCGAGAAGGCTACGCTACGTCAGCAGCTCGCCGAACAGAAGAAGCTGGTTGACCAGCTCCTCGCCGAGCGCGCTGCAGAACGGCGGCCTGACTACGGTGATCCCAGGCCAGGACCGCAGGGACCGGAACAACCGCTCCTCGATGAGACTCTCCCGGGCAACCGTGATTACGCCGTGTTCGCCGACAGGAGAGAGGCCATTGCCTATGGCAAGAGGGCGCGGTATGTTTCGCCACACCCTCCCGAGCGGCGTGACTACCTGAGAGATCCCGCTCGGATTCCTCCCGCTGCCCCAAGGGCCGCTCCGCCCGCCATCCCACGAGCTGCCGAGTTCGACGACCCGGTCGACGACCCGATTGAAGGGCCGTGCAATGCGCTCGTGGTTAGAGATCCTCGCCAGGACTGGAACCCATGTCCGGACGATCCGATGGCGGCACTCATCGCTCGCTTGGAGGCCTTGGAGACTCGGCAGGTGGCGATCCCACCGGACGGCAAGCCCTACCCAGCATGGGTGGATGACATGCCGGCGCCTCCGGGATTCGGGAATCCCACTTTCGCCCCCTTCAACGGGACTGGAGATCCGCCACAGCATTTAGCCCACTTCAACTCGAGGTGCGGGCCTATGTTGGGGACTCCGGCGCAGCAGGAGGCCGCTAAGCTTCGCTGCTTTGTTCAGACACTGGAAGGGCCAGCATTTGTCTGGTACAGCCAGCTCCCCGTCGGGTCGGTAACCAGCTGGGAGGACCTCCGTAGACAGTTCCTCTACCAGTTCAGTTCCACGACCCGGAAGACAAGTATCGCAGACCTCTTCAAGTGCAAGCAGAGTCCTGATGAGCGAGTCGCGGACTTCGTCGCCCGATGGAAGGGTCTCACGTATTCCCTTGACATGCCATTGACTCAGGAGCAGTTGCTGACAATGTGCGTCGGGAACGTCAAGACCGAGCTGGTCCCTTCCCTGATCACTCAAAATTACCCCGGAGAGTTCAGGGACTTCTCAGACAAAGCTCAACGTCTTGAGGAAGCCCTGCAACAGGCCAGCCAGGCACACCCGCTGCCTCCTATGATTCCTGCAAGGAGAGTCAGCAGGGCTGAGCCCGCTGCTGTTGCCCAGATAGAGGCCCCCAGGCCGTTGGAGCTGCTGCCGGTGAGGCCAGCTCCACAGCCTCACAGGAATCCGCCTCCACGGGCTCAGTTCCCGGCCCAGCAGCGGCAGCCTCAGAACCGGCCGGCCCCTCCACGTAATGTACCGCCGCAACCCAGGCGAGATAATCAGGGTCCACCTCCTCGGCAGGCCCCTCCAGCCCCTCGTCAAGACCACGCTCCCAGGGGCCCGCGAAACCTGACTTACTCATTCCACGAGGATCAGGTCCTCGGTTATTTCCGGAGCGCCCTGGAGTAGAGGATTGTGCGACTGCCTGAGTGTTGGAAGGCAGAGGAGGCACATCTTACGAATAACCCCCGCTACTGCCCCTACCATCGGGCCCTGGGGCACACCATCCAGCGGTGCTATGTGTTTAAGGATTGGCTCCAAGACCAGATTAACAACAATGTAATCAGGTTGGGCCCAGCTCCAGCACAAGTGGCGGGCGTGTTTGTGGGATCAGATGACGATAGTGGCAACGAGGACGAATGGCAGCTGGTCTCCAACCGCGGATCCCAGAAGTATAATAACTGGATGGCCCGCAAGACGACCATTCGCGCCCATGGAATCATCCGTGCGCGCTTGAATCAGCCTGAGCCCCCAGAATCCGCGGGTGCTGCTTCGGCATCGTCGTCCCAGCCTGCCTCTTCCAAGAGGAGCAAACGGCGGCAGCGCAAGAAGGAAGAGCGCGCCCTGCCGGTTCCGCCACTATCCCGCACTCTCGGCGATTTCATGCCCCCGGAGATGGGGGTCCCTCCTCGGATCCGCCCGGTGATGGATGATTCGTCCGATGACGGTATTGGGTACGCTTCGGTTAATACCGTCGAGCTGGTAAATCCCTTTTCGGTTCCCGACGTTGAAGAACACCAGGTGGACCTCCCTAGTGTCCCCGGTCGTCGCCACCGTCGGAAGAACCGCAGCAGCAGGAGTCGCCGGGGCACAGCCGTTGGTACCTCCAGCCAGGCCGTGCACGCCACTGAGACTAGGCAGCAGGCTCAAAACCGAGCTCAGCGCGCGCAGCCCCCCCATCCGGGGATGACGGATTCGCCTCCGCCACTGTTTGTGGTGTGGGACCAGGCAGAACCGCCTCAGCCGCGTCGCGACCAGCTCCGCCCTGCCACAAGTCCATCCCGGCCTCCTGACTCCAGTACGGTGACCATTTCCCGGACTGTGACCAGTGAACAGCGAGATGCGCCAAGTACCAGTCGGCCGCCGATCCAACCGGCAAGGCCCGTCATGCCACCAACCGCAGAGCAACCTCCTGCAACCAGGGGCTCGCGCTTGGCCAAAAAGTATGATGTCCTGAAGCACTTGGACGACATCCCAGCAAGGCTCTCCATCCTTGAGGCTCTGCGCATGTCATCTGAGATGCGCGAGGCACTCGCTGAAGCCCTGAAAAGCCCCCTCCAGTTTGAGACAGAGGTTGCGGCTGCAGAGGCCTTTCACGCCGAAACGATCGAGGACGCCGAATGTCAGGCATTTATCTCGTTCTCTGGTAAGGATGAAGACCCTCCTATACAGGGACACATTCGTCCGCTGTATGTCACTGGCCAGTTCAATGGCCTTGAAGTCCGGCGCTGTCTTGTCGACACGGGGTCCGGGATTAACCTGATTCCAACTCGGACGCTCCGGAGATTGGGGTTGTCTGAGGATGACTTGATTCCCTCCGACCTCAGGATCCAGGGGTACGATCGCACCGAGAAAACCCCGGTCGGCAAGATACGTTTGAAGACCCAGTTCGGTGACTTGGTTGCCAACACCGAATTCATGGTAGTCTCTCAGGACACCGCGTACAACGCATTGATGGGCAGGCCATGGCTTCACCTTCACGCGGCGGTTCCCTCGTCATACCACCAGTGCCTCAAATACTCCCTTAATGGTCGAGTAGGTGTGCTTCAAGGAGATGCCTCTCCTTTTGCCTCATGTGAAGCCCGCTATCTGGACGCGGACTATTACAAGAGCAAGGATAAGCAGATCCTGGCAGGTGAGGTCGAGCCTGTCGCTGTTGCAAGCGATCCCTGGGCAAGTCTGGATGACGCTTACGTCCTCCCGATTCACCGGTTGGACGTCGCCATGGTCTTGACGGTCCGCGAGTCTCCTGATGAGATGGCCGCGACCGCCCGTGCCAGCACCAGTGGCCCAGCAGGATCTGGTAGCCCCAATGCAGTTGCCAACGCAGTCTCCCCCGTGGACGATCCCTCCCCGAGTGGAGAGGATATGGAAGATGCACCCCCAGCCTTTGAGGAGGGCGTCCCCGCCACAGTCGATGAGTTAATACAGGTGAACCTTGGAACCGAGGCCGATCCAAGACCCACATTGGTTAGTGCCGCCATGCCCTCTGAGGAGCGGCAGCAGTACGTGGACTTTCTCAGGCAGCACCGTGATGTGTTCGCTTGGGGCTATGACGAGATGCCGGGGCTAGATCCTCAGGTAGCCGTCCACCGCCTTGGTCTCCCGGCGAACCATCGCGGGTTCAAGCAGCCTCCCAGGAAGATGCACCCATCCCACGGTGCCATGGTTGAGGCCGAAGTTGACAAGCTTATCAAAGCCAACTTCGTGAGGGAAGTTCAGTACCCCAAATGGCTGGCCAACATTGTGCTGGTCAGGAAGAAGAACGGGCAGATCAGAGTCTGCATCGACTTCCGCGATCTCAACCGCCACTGCCCGAAGGATGATTTTCCCCTTCCAGTGACAGAGCTGTTGATTGATGCCACGGCAGGGTTCCAAGCCCTCTCCTTCATGGATGGATACTCCGGATACAACCAAATTCGGATGGCCCCTGAGGATGAGGAGTTCACTGCCTTCAGGGCCCCCCAAGGTACCTTTTGCTACCGGGTCATGCCTTTCGGCCTGAAGAATGCAGGTGCCACCTATCAACGGGCGATGCACCGCATATTCAAGCCAATCCTCGGCACACTGGTGGAATGCTACGTCGACGACTTGGTGGTCAAATCGCGCCAGCGTCAGGACCATCTCAAAGATCTTGAGAAAGTGTTCAGCTTCCTCCGGTCTCGCTGCCTGAAGATGAACCCGTTGAAGTGTGCCTTTGGGGTCACCTCCGGAAAGTTCCTTGGATTTGTGGTAAGATACCGGGGTATTGAGATCGACCCAGAGAAAATCAGGGCGATTAGTCAGATGCCTCCCCCAGGTACCGTCCGGGAACTGCAAGGGTTCCAAGGCCACTTAGCCTATATACGCCGATTCATCGCGAATCTGGCCGGCAAGTGTAAGCCCTTTTCTCGGCTCATGAAGAAAGGTGCCACCTATGTATGGGATAAAGAGTGTCAGACCGCTTTCGAGGAAATCAAGAAGTACCTGCTTCAACCTCCGGTCCTGATGCCGCCTGTATCCGGGAAGCCGCTGGTCCTCTATGTGACCGCCTTGGAACGGTCCCTGGGTGCCCTTCTCGCCCAGAAGAACAACGAGGGAACGGAGAATAGCCTCTATTACCTCAGTCGCATGCTCCTCGATGCGGAAGTTAGGTATTACCCCATCGAGAAGAGCTGCCTGGCGCTCGTATTTGCCGTACAGAAATTACGGCACTACTTGCAGCACCATGAGGTACAGTTGGTTTCTCGGGTAGACCCGTTGAAATATATCCTGAGCCGACCTATGTTGACTGGCCGTCTAGCGCGGTGGGCTGTGATTCTCCAGCAGTTCGACATCAGGTATGTGTCTCAGAAGGCCATCAAAGGGCAAGCATTGGCAGACTTTCTGGCTGCTCACCCAACCTCCGCAGATCAGCCGCTGGATCTAGGCTTTCCTGATGAGACCATTCTCTCGGTTGATCGAGCCGATTCATGCTGGAAGATGCACTTTGACGGTGCATCCCGGAGCCCCACCGGTAGAAGACTCGATAATCCTAAGCTCAACAGAGTAGGCTTGGGTATCGTCTTCATTACCCCGGAGCGAGCCGTGCTGCCATACTCTTTCCTGTTGTCAGAGGGCTGTACCAACAATGAGGCGGAATACCATGCCCTCATCACCGGCCTCGAGTTGGCTCTCGAGATCGACGTGCCCCGTCTGTGCGTGAAAGGGGACTCCGAGCTGGTCGTTAAGCAGATCAATGGCGACTACGTTGTCAGGAAGCCGGAACTTGTGCCATTGTTGGAGTGCACCCTCCTTCTGATGGCCCGGTTCCCTTCTCGGCCGGAAATTGTCCATGTTCCCCGGTCGCAGAACGGTCGAGCAGATGCTTTGGCCAGCCTCGCTGCGTCACTTGCGGAGCCTGAACAGGACAACCTGATCGTCCGCGTGACGCGCCGCAGGCTCATCGCTCCCGTTATCCCGGAAGAAGATCGCGGCCCGTTGGTAAGTAACCTCACCACGGTTGCCCCTATGCCCGGAGCCCCGAGTACCCCAGATATGACAGTCGGATCAGCCCCTGATTGGAGGACGCCTTTGGTTGAGTACCTCCAACATGGCATTCTTCCATCGGATCGGGCCGAGCGCGAGCGAGTTCGACGCCGCGCATCGCAGTTCGTCCTCCAGAGCAGTCCCGGCCTGGAGCAGATCCTCTACAAACGCGAATTTGATGGTGTTCTCCTCCGTTGCCTTCAGGGAGTTGAGATCCCACGAGTCATGCAAGAGGTTCATGCTGGTTCATGCGGCGCCCACCAGACTGGGCCGAAGCTGTCCCACCAGATTCGGAGGTTAGGATACTTCTGGCCCTCCATGATCCATGACTGCATCGAGTATGCCAGGAGGTGCCATGCGTGCCAGGTTCATGCGAACTTTGTGCATCGGCCGCCGGAGCCTCTCCATACCACAAGGTATTCCTGGCCCTTTGCAGTCTGGGGACTGGACGTTGTGGGACCTTACCCGCCGGTGACAGCTCGCCAGTGCTGGTTCATTCTGACCGCCACGGACTTCTTCTCCAAATGGGCAGAAGCGATTCCGCTCAGAGAGGTCAAATCCTGTTCGATCGCTGACTTCGTGACCTCCAACATCATCTATCGATTTGGAGTGCCTCACGCTATCCTCACGGATAACGGAACCAATTTCCGAGCAGCCGAGTTGAAGAAGTTGTACGCCAAGTATAACATTCGCTCGAACCATACATCTCGCTATCATGCACAGGCGAATGGACAGATCGAGGCGTTTAACAAAACCCTCTCTAACATTCTGCAAAAGATGGTTGGTCAGAACAAGAAGAGTTGGCCGGACAAGCTCCCCAACGCCCTCTGGGCTTATCGGACGACGACTCGCAATTCCACCCAGATGACCCCTTATTCCCTGGTGTATGGAGCTGAGGCCGTCCTGCCCATCGAGATCCAGTTGCCGTCCTTGCGCACTGCGGTCTACGACCAGCAAGCGCCGGACAGAGTTGCTGAAGCCCGTCTAGTCGAGTTGGAAGCACTGGATGAGAATAGACTTCGCGCTTTGCACAACTTGGAGAGGCATCAAAGCAGAATGGCTCGAGCTTTCAATAAGAAGGTTCGCCTCCGCTCCTTCCTTCAGGGTGATCTAGTGCTAGCCCTAAGAGCGCCGATGATCCCCGGCAGGAAGCCACCCAAGTTGGAGCCCAAGTGGGAGGGACCCTTTGTTGTCCACAAGGTCTATCCCAATGGCGCATACTCCCTAGCGACTATGGATGGTGAGCGTGTCACTCCTCCCACCAACTCTAGGTTCCTCAAGCAATACTTTGCCTGAGTGTTCATTCGTCCCGCATGACGCTAAACTGCACTTCGTCCCGCATGACGCTAAACTGCACTTCGTCCCGCATGACGCTAAACTGCACTTCGTCCCGCATGACGCTAAACTGCACTTCGTCCCGCATGACGCTAAACTGCACTTCGTCCCGCATGACGCTAAACTGCACTTCGTCCCGCATGACGCTAAACTGCACTTCGTCCCGCATGACGCTAAACTGCACTTCGTCCCGCATGACGCTAAACTGCACTTCGTCCTGCATGACGTTAAACTGCACCACGTCCTGCACGACGTTAAACTGCATTCGTCCAGGCTACAAGATGTTAAACTGTTCAGCATTCGTCCGCGCTGCAAGACGTTAAACTGCCAAGTGCTTCGTCCCGCATGACGCTAAACTGCACTACGTCCGAGCTACAAGACGTTAAACTGTTCAGCATTCGTCCTGCATGACGTAAAACTGCCCCTCAAGAACTACGTGCGGCTTGATTCCCATCCTTATGGGATACGTAGGACCGCCTGAACATTCATGTTTCAGGCCCAGCCCCATCCTTCGGGAATTTCCATCCCATCCCGGGCCCTTGGTCCAGTTGCCTCTGGGTATGTGGCGTATGGTGTGAGCGCGGGGGATTATGCCCTCATTCACGTCGGTTTTCTCGCCACGCTGTACGCCCCCCACGTTTGGGGATGCCTTCTGCTCCCCCCTTCTTTTTCCCTCATCGTCCTGCATGACGTTAAACTGCACTTCAAGAACTACGTATGGCTTGATTCCCATCCTTATGGGATACGTAGGACCGCCTGGACATTCATGTTTCAGGCCCAGCCCCATTTCCCGGGAATCTCTATCCCGCGTTGGGCCTCTGGCCCCAGTTCCCCTCCTTTTTGTGCGAGGCGTATCGCATGAGCGGGGGATTATGTCCTCATTCGCGTTGGTCTACTGGCCACGCCGTACGCCTCCCCCCGTGTGTGGGACTACCTCACACCCCTCATCGTCCTGCATGACGTTAAACTGCCTCTCAAGAACTACGTATGGCTTGATTCCCATCCTTATGGGATACGTAGGACCGCCTGAACGCTTGTGTTTCAGGTCCAACCCCGTTTCTTGGTTGATCACGGGGATCTACCCTCTTTTGGTTGCTCTCAGGGTGAGTCCTCCGACCCTTCCCGGTGACCCGTTAACATGTTTTGGGTACTTCGGTCTATGACTCGTAGTGTCAGATTCAATCCCGACAAGTCCTGTGTTGCTTGTCAGGCCTCGCGCTTCCTCTTGTTCGAGCCTTCACTCAAAGGGATCCTCGTTAGCGGTTTGGGTACGATGCCTCAGTGCTCTCCTACCGCTCCGGGTCGATTTACCGACGGGTCTTGGGCCACAAATCGATATGAATCCTGCGATTGAGCGGTCGATGCTCGTTTTCTTGCCCCGTCTTAGGCTGACGCGATCGGATGTTGTGTTGCGAATGCGTCAGCAACATCCTTGATCGCCATGTCGGCTCCTTCAGGCTCTGAACATTGGTTGCGCAGTCCTCATCACACTCCGCCTTTGTGCGTTGTAGTGGAATCTTGACACTCTTTTCATACTGACCTTCAGTACACCTCTGCACGTTAGGCAGACCAACCAAGGTAATGATGTCGTTCGAGGCTCCCATGATCTGAGCACCAAGGATATATGCGGATGTTCTCCCCAAGGGCCATGCGTAGCTGGACCCTCGTCCCCATAAGGAGGGAGGAGTCGCTCGAACAATCGCGTTCTGAGCCCAGTATGTCTGGAGGCTAGCATCTCTGCCCCTCGGGTGATGGACATACGCAGACCCCCATCCCAAGACTCTTCTCCTGGAATCGTGCGTGACCGCAGGGCTGGGTATGCTCCCACCTCCGCCGTATCCGCCGTACCGCGGTAAGCGGATTCCTCCATGGTCCGAACCACACGACCTTAAACTGTGTTGTCTGGTCCTACCACACGACCGTAAACTGTGATCGTCTTGGCCGACCGACGAGAAAACGGCACTGCATCGTGATGTTCCCCTCAGGGGACACTCATGTTGGGCGCTGGTTAATAACCACGCCATTCATCAATGCCTTCCGTGGCTTGATTATTGTGGCGACGCCAGAGATTTCTCAATCACAGGCATGTCGCCGCACAAAGAAAAACCATTCATCTTTAAGGACAAACAAGAAATATCAAATGCCGCTCCTTCTGTGTGCGAGGGTCAGACCCGCACTCTTCCCCGCGCTGGTGCCCGATTGTGTTGCACCGCGCTTCAAGAACTACGTGTGGCTTGATTCCCATCCTTATGGGATACGTAGGAACGCCCGGATGTTTGAAACTTCGGGTCCAGCCCCCCACCTCTTAGAGATTCCCCCTTCTCTGGGGAATCCGCCGCCTTCAGGTCACCCTCAAGGCGTGTTCCCCGACCCCTTGCAGTGGTCCACCGGTGTCAAGAGTACTCTGGTTTATTGCCAGGAGGGTCAGGATCCGCTTGGTCAGGTTTCCTCCGCTTTTCAGGCTTCGTGCTCCCTTTCATTCGGACCCATCGTCTACGCCCTGGGTGGAGCCCCCGTGAACGGTTCGGACACAATGCCTCAGTGCTCTCCCACCGACTCGGGCCGGTACCCCCAATGGCCTCGGGCAGCAAATCGATATGAATCCTGCGATTGAGCGGTCGATGCTCGTTTGCTGCCTCATTCCACCAACGGTTAGTGTGATGTTGATGCTGCTTTTCCGCCACGGTCGGCAGTACTCTCATATCGTCACGCCGGTGCTCCCGGTCCTCGAGTGAATGGCCGCATGATTCACATTTCCCACCTCCCATTCTGACTAGGCGAAAACTCGACACTCTGGACACTATCCCTCAGTGCATCTTCGCATATCCAGGGGATATGACCAGATGCGGCGTACTTTGAGGTCCTTATGGTCCGAGCTCTAAGACCTTAAACTAAGATCTCTCCTTATGGTCCGAGCTCTAAGACCTTAAACTAAGATCTCTCCTTATGGTCCGAGCTCTAAGACCTTAAACTAAGATCTCTCCTTATGGTCCGAGCTCTAAGACCTTAAACTAAGATCTCTCCTTATGGTCCGAGCTCTAAGACCTTAAACTAAGATCTAGCCCTTATGGTCCGAGCTCTAAGACCTTAAACTAAGATCTACCCTTATGGTCCGAGCTCTACGACCTTAAACTAAGATCTCCCCTAAACGGGATTCTACGTCCTGCATGACGTTAAACTGCACTCACAGAACTACGTGTGGCTTGATCTCCAGCCTGATGGAGTACGTAGGAACGCCCGGGCGTCTCAACTCGGGTCCAGCCTCAGGGGTCGTTAAGTCCCGCCCCTCCTCGTCGCCGGCCGTCTGGCCTGACTTCGGGTAGAGTGGTGCAGTTGTGATATTCTCCCCGATTCAGCTCGGGATGCCCCATCGCAAGGATGGGAAGCGACGGTTTCCTCGTCAGAGAGGTGCTGTCTGAGAATTGAGGTGACTCACGGCCAGATTAGTGCATCCGCCTAATACGTTTTCCCCACGGTGGCGCAATTTTGAGAGCGTTGGATTCTGTCCGAACAAATCGTCACTTCGCCCCACGCTTCGCATGCCCTGTTGATCTGGATTTTCCACCCTTGTGTCTGAAGGAACCCCAAAGCGGTATTCATGATGACATGTGGTCCGCCTCCTGCAATATGAATGATGGCCTTTTTCGGTCCGTCTATTGCAGTTGTTATGGTCGATCCACTGTCCGCCTACCGTCTTGGGCATTTCCTGGAAGGCCGACCGTTGTGGATGTCTGGATTCGGGACACGCGATTCACCCTTTCTCATTTCCCTATGTTCGGATAAAATCTCAACGCCCCTAGCATTGTCCCGCTCGTGTGTTGGAATAGGTTGGGGGAATGGTACATTGATTAGGTCTGAGGTCTCCTTTCCTAGGAATGACCTCCCTCTTTTCTCCAGAAATCCAGGCCCAATTATGGATGCCTGATGCTTGGTTAACACTCCCGCAAGACAGTGAATTGTGGTTGAGCATATTAAACCAAAAGATGCAGATAAATATGTTGATTCATACAGATGGATCAAAGTAGCGGAAGCAAATGTTTTGGGAATGGCAAAACAAAGCCCTTAGGGATTAGCGTGCTGAATGAGTCTTTCTAATGCCGCTACCCTTTGGCTGGTGGCCTCCAGAGCTGCTTCTCGCTCTCTGCGTGCCCTCTCTTCGTCGGCGGTCGCAGCACGCAGTTCGTCGATTCTGGCCTGTGCACGCTCCCGCTCGACCTGAATTGTGACCATCTGTTGGCCCGCCTCCGTCAGCTGTACTTGGGCGTCAACCAGCTGAGCTGCTAGTTGCTCCACAAGCTCGGTACACGTCGCGACGAAGGCCTCCTTCTCTGCCGCCTGCCCTTCGAGGCGCCGGACTTCCTGCTCCGCCGCGAGGAGCGCCCGCGTGCTCTCCGACATGTCCCGACTTTGTGTGACGTCGGCACACCGGCAGCTCTCGCGCATCTTTTCGGCCAGGAAATCACGGACCGTTAGATGGAGGCATTGAGCATCAGCTCCCCCGGCACACAGGAAGCGCAACCAGGTTTGAAGTGATCCCATGCGCCCCAGCCACTCCGATGGGTCTCGCTTGAGGAAGCGCTGGATGCACTTCCACCCCCTGCGGCACGTTATCCGGCTCTCCTCGACCGCCTCCGCGTCCGAGTCGTCCATCTCCTCGGGATCGGCAGGCCGGTAGGCAGGGAAGGCAGCCGGCAGGTCTGCTGCAGGGTCCGCCCCTGGGAGGTCCTCACGAGGGATAGGTTCCCCAACATCTGGGCGACCTTCTTCTCTCTCCCCAGTGGCGCTGACACCCTCGTCAGCCCCCAACCTCTCTCCGATGTCAGCACCGCCGATGTCCGGAGCCCCTTGATCAGCAGTTGGTGGGGCCGGCTCGGTTTGGGAAGTCTGTTCCGGAGCAGGCGGCATGTCCACCACTGGTCCACTCGTAGATGGCCCGGGTTCGGCAACCCGACGAGCCTCCAATGTTGAGATCACTGCGCGGGGAATGCCATGGTTAGTCACGGATCGTCAACGGCAAGCACCAGCAGTAAAGTAGGGAGACTTACGGGAGTTCGGAGCGTCATCTTCCGCTACCCCGGTCGCCGCAGGAACAGTTGCAGCAGGGGACCCCTTAGCGCTTGTCAATTCAATGATAGGTGTCTGGCCCCCGCCTTGTCCTGCTGGAGCCCCTCCTACTCCCGCTGAGGACGCCTGACCAACATCCGTGCGCTCCTGAGAAAGATGGAGAAATGGGTTAGAAGCTGCATAAGAGAATGGATGAAGCAGATTGAGTAAGGGATAGAAGCGGACCTCGAGGAGCTCAGTGACATCAACGTCGTCAGAGCCGGCCACCTCGCCGCTCTCCCGCGGACTCCCCTGATGGGATCTTCCCTCGGAGCCTTCATCCTCCCCCATTTCCTCCTCTTCTTCGGAGTCGTTGCTACTGTCGTCTTCTTCCGGCGGCATCTGTTCCGGAGCGGGCTCGAGACCGAGCATCACCTTCACCAGAAGGGATGGCTCCGCGCGCTGACCACGTTGGCGCGCGTACTCGTCCATGGCCGTCAGATACGCATACTGCCGGTTGAAGTCCACCCTGTCGGCAATGTGGAGGCGCCCGACCTCTGGCAGATGGATTCCTTCTCTGAGAATATTTCGCCAGATGGCGTCGGTCCCCAGTGACTGCCGCAGGGTCATCCAGGCCGACCACAGCGCCGGGAAGACTGCATCGTGGGAGGGTTCGAGCAGACGTCTCACCTGATTCCCAGGCCGCTCTTCGACCACCACGCGTGCCCCCTCTCTGGGCGCTGAGGTCGTGGCGGCAGCTCGCGATGTGCCCGCCGCCGAAGTCCCTGCCCGCGCCGGCTCCGCTGCTTGGCGCGCCTCCGTTCTCCCCCGTGTGGCGGCGCCTCGCCTCCTTCCTTGACGCCCGGTCTCCGCACGGGTAGCCTCGAGCCGCCGAACTAGCTTCCGCAAGAGCCCCTCGGGGTACGCGATGGCCCAGTGTTCGGCGTACTCGGTTGCCAAGCCTGCGTCAACTCCGGTAGGAGGGAGAGTGATGACGTCGCCAGAGCCGAAAGCGGCAAACATCAGCCACATCTGGCGAAGGACGCAAGGGTTCGTCTCCTCCCGGACGGCAGTGAATACCCTCTTCGGCATCCGTTGAAGGCACCCGAACTGCCTGGCGAACCGGGTCGGCACGTAAGGCTCGCAGATCACCTTCCCGTCGATCCGAGCCACGAGCACCCCGCCCCGCATGTTCAGGAAGTATTCATGCTGCTCCAGCGGACCCTGCCCATTGTCGATCATCTGGCCGACGGGAGTGGGGAACAGACTGAAGTTGAAGTTGGCATGATTGCCAATCCGAATCCTCACGCCCTCCTCACTTAGGGTCATCGGAGCGACCCCCGCGATGTTCAGCAGGGAGGGTCGCAGGCCATTGCCCGGAGGAATGATGGCGTTCGGAAACGTGTACCCACCGAGGTGAGCAGCCACCCAGCCGTGGAAGAACTGAAAGGGCCCACAGATCCTTCGTGGCGACCCCCCTCGTGAGATGCGTCCCAGGATGGCATACAGCCTCGCCAGCACTGGGACCCCGAGGTTGTATCTCTTGTTGGCGGCCATAGCGCCCGCCACCGCCAGTGTCACCGGGCGAACGCCCATTCTCGCGTCCCGCACTGGCAGGAGCCACCCACTCAGAAAGGCGGCCAGGAACGCCGCGTACCGGACATTTGGGTCCCGGGCCTCGATGACGCGGTACCCCCATGAGCGGTAGTCACCCGTCTCCAGGACCCGCCAGTACGACCCGTTCCGGCTCCTCTGAGCTGCGGTCGGGCACCGCTTCCCCCTGCCTGGCATCTTGACCGCCGGGTCATGCTCCAAGAACTGGCCGAACCATTCCTTGTAGGCTATGTCCTTCTGGAAGTCTTTGATCCCGAGCCGCTGCGTAGCCAGGTCAAGCAGATGCCAGGTCAGGATGGGAGTCCGTGACCTGTCCTCCCAGGTGTTCTTCGGTGGCAGGAACTCATCGTATTGGTAGCCCTCCAGCGGGATACCTCCGATGCAGTGGATGTCCCAGAGACCGATACCGACCTCCCCATGGTGAAGATGGAAGGTGTTGGTATCCAGAGACCATCGGGTGAACAGCTCCGGCCCGAGCTCGGACTGCTGGTAGAAGTGGAACTGCGACGTCCACACCGCCTCGAACAGGCCGATGTACCGCAGCTCCTCTGCGAAGTGATCGCAAGTGTGGCGTACCCAGAACGCCCAGGCCCACTCACTGGTGAAGTTTCCCCCAGACCGCAAGTCCCAGTCCTTCAGCCAGCCCTTGGTGTCGTCCGTGACGCTCTGACGATATATGCTCGAGTAGAGGGCTGGAGAATTCTCCGCAGTAGGCTCACCCCCATCAATGGTTCGCGTCCTCGGGTTCAGGACATAGACATCCAAGTGTCTGGTCTCCCTGGCAGGATGCCCATTGTTGGTGATGTTATAGCGGAGAAGCTCGTCCTCCCGGGTCACCCAGGTCCGCGGCGCATCGATCTCGAACCCTGGCACCGGAACCTCATCTAGGATGCCGAAGTTCCAGAGCGGCAGGTTGTCTGACAGTGGATATGTCTTCTGGGCCGGCGTCAGTAAGTCGAACAAGGATTGATTGTTGGAAACAATCTCCTTGGCTCCGTAAACCTCCTCATTCGTCGCCATCTCAACCCTGCGAGTGGCGGCATCCCCCTCATTTCCTCTGTGCGCGGCCATCTCAGAAGTTTCAGGAGTCGTGCGGGTTAAGGGATGAAGTGTGCGGAATCGGACGAGGCTGGTAGAGAAGTTTGAAGGTTGGCGTGCAATCCAAGTGGGCGGCGCGCAATTAGGAAGACTGTCGCGCAAAGTTCCGGGTTTTCGCGCAAAGACAGGCGGAATCCGGACGGTTTTGCGCGACGAGCGGGCGAATTCCGCGCCGGAAAAGGCAATTTCGCGCACGAGAGCAGAGATGCTTATCGCGCGGAAGGCCAGTGTACGGCACGGAGGGACCCAGTGCCCCTATTTATAGGCGAGGCCGGGGTCCGCGCTGCGCGGAAAGCGCTTTGCGCGACCGCAGCGGCGAATTTCGCGACCGGCGCCCCTTTTTGCGCGCCTAAGTCCCGCGCCGCCCAGGACTTCGGCATTCCGGCGTCTCCCTCGGAACCCGATCGTTGCGACCTCTCGCCGATCAGATTCCGAGGGGGGGCTTTTGTAGACGCCGGAAAAGTCCGTTGTTCCCAAACGAAGCTCCGGATGCGGAAAGCGAGGTCATATTTGGAGTCGGAAGAATGTTTCGGAGGGCCCGAAGGCCTTGCGCGGAATTTCAGAGGTCTGCGCGCAAAGATGATGATCCGCGCGCAAAACCCCCGGGATGTGCGCAACTCCCTTGCGCGCCGTGCCCGATTCCGCGCCCGCGAGGAGAATTTCGCGCTCGCGCCTTGGATTCCGCGCCCGGGGTTGCCTATAAATACTAGGCGACCCCCAACGTTTCAAAGGTTGCTGGAAGTCGAACGGTCTCCCGCGCGCGCAATTCAACCCCTTCCGCGCGCAATGCCGATCTTCAGGTAACCTCCTTTCTTTCGCGCAATAGAGCCTTGGGGTCCGCCTTCGCGCGCAATCCCCTTGGCTCATTTCCTTTGAATAAATTTCAACCCGAAGGTCTTTGCGCGCAAAAGAAGCCTCTTGCGCGCAATTGCCCCCGGGTGCGCGCAATCCAACCCGATTGCGCGCACCCCCCATCTTCAAAGTGGCCATTCGTTAGAGAATGAGCCGTTGCCCCCGCGCGCTACCCGAAGCCCGGTGCGCGCAATCCCAATCATCCGCGCGCGAAGCGCTGGCCCAATTGCGCGCCAGCCCACCATTTTGCGCGCCGACCCGCGGTTTTGCGCGCAACCCGCCAGGGTCGCCTTCCTTGACCCCCTGCGGGTACCCGCCTGCGTGGCGCCCGATGGTCTTCATCGCAGGTGCCCGCACTGTGCGTCGTCTTTCCGTGCGGCCCCCCCTAGGCTCGTGCGAAGTGACACGGACCTACCGGCGGCTTTATCGTCCTGCATGACGCTAAACTGCACCACGTCCTACACGACGTTAAACTGTATACGTCCAGGCTGCACGACGTTAAACTGCCTAGCCCCCATCGTCCGCGCTGCAAGACGTTAAACTGCCAAGTGTTTCGTCCTCAACACACGACGTTAAACTGTACTTCGTCCGGCAAGACGTTAAACCGTCCGCTTCGTCCTCAACACACGACGTTAAACTGTACTTCGTCCGGCAAGACGTTAAACCGTCCGCTTCATCCTCAACACATGACGTTAAACTGTACTTCGTCTGGAAAGACGCTAAACCGTCCGCTTCGTCCGATCCCGTGCTCTGCACGCAGGGTCTCCCCCCGGTTTGGATGTGGCCCCCACCCGCTCGTCTCTGCAGGGATGTCGGGATTGTTCCCCTTTTGGGACGATTTAATGGGAGTGGCTTTTCCCTACGGGGGCAGGGTATTACAAACCCCTAGTTTCTCGTGGGAGGCTGCACATGTGTATCTCCATTGCGCCTCCCCACTGCCGAAGCCAGTAGAGGGTGTGACTGGGATCGAGGTGTCTTCTGCTTTCGGTCCAAGTCCCTTCCAACTGAGTTTTGCCACAGCCGGGCTGTCTCAAGTGCGTAAGTCCCGACAGAATGAACTACGTGGACTTTGATCCCTGTCTTCTATACAGGGTACGTAGGAAGCCTCCCTGAGGTCCAAGCCCGCCACCTGGTCGTCCCGGTCGTATTTACGTCGGTTCGTCCATCAGTGGACCCCTCCAGGGTTCACGCTTGCGTCGATTCACCTATGAATCCGCCCCTGTGGGAGACTGCCCGTGTGTATCTCCACTGTGCCTCCCCACAGCCCCTTTTTCCATTTCTCTTTTTATCGTCCAGCATGACGTGAAACTGTGATCCACCCGGCCGTTCCATCCCCCTCTGTGCGAGGTGGTTCGGTTCAATCCTCCGCCCGGCGGCCTCGACCTCTTCGTGAGTCGGCTTGCCGACGTCCAGCATGACGTTAAACTGTATACCCGAACTACGTTGACTTTGATCCGTGCTAACGCGCGGTACGTAGGAAGCCCCTACGGGGTCCAAGCTCTTCACTCCATCATCCACCCTGATCCTTACCCGGGCCGCCACATCCCGGTGGGGTCATGCCACTTCACTCCACTCCACGTTACTTGGGAAGCCGCCCATGTGCTGGCCCCAGCGTCGGAGGTTCCCCGCAAGGGGTTCTGTCATCCGATCCACTTTTCGTGTTGATCGGCCCGATGCCGTCCCCGCTGGACGTTAAACTCGCGGCATACCCCGTGTTAAACATGGGAAGCTGAGGAAAACCTCAGGTGACACAGTTCCCCGCACCCAGTATGGGATGCCTCAGGCCATCATGCCTTCGAGAAGCCCTATTAGGGACGGAAGACAGACGTGCAGAGCCGCAGTGCTACGACACGCCCCTAGCACCCAGAGCCACCCGGCCTTCTCACCGCAGGTTGCTGCCCCGCCCAGACTCCTTGGAGCGTCCGGGCGGAAGCAGCGTAATTAACCGGTGTCCATGAAGATATGGCGCCGGGAACGAGATTCACGAACATTCTTAAGTCTATGAGGGAGACCCGGATTAGGCGACAAGCTCCGAGGAGACGTCCAAGGAAGGAGGAGCCGACATCCCATCATCCCAGTTTCGATCAAGGAGCAGACGCCCCCGAATAAGGGACGAATGCCGCCCGCCCTTGGAAAGCGGGACTGCGGGACCACAAGCCGCGCGCCCATCCCCTCGGGTTGACGGGTGCACGCGCGAACGCGTCCTGGCGGAACAGCGTAACCCGACGCACATCCGCACCGAAACATATGGTTATACTTATTATTATTATTTATCATAGTGAAAATCCATTCAACTCCCTGTTACATATTTTATTTATCATTCTATAATAAATATTAATGATGTTGATGTTTTTGATATGGTTAAATAAATGATTAGTAATATTGAAATAATATTTTGTAATATTATTACATTTATATTTCATTTAATACTTATACATCATATCAATATTTAATCTATTACCTTCATATAAATTTTTCTTCCTCTATATGCATTTTTTCATATGGTTAATGCACTAATTTTATAACTATATGATTATCATTCACTAATACATTACTTATCACCATGGAATGTCACATGGATTAATATTTATAACGAGAGAACGAAAATTTATGTTAATAATAGGGAGGGGACTGACCATATGACAAATTATATGGTATTTATGCACATAGTATCATAATCATAACCACACTATAACATAAGCTTATGCCAAATTAAATAAACCAGATAGTGTATTTGATGGGACATATTTCCTAGAGGAAATGTTTCTATGCTGTTTTAATGCTCTGATTGGGTGAAAAATATATATATTAAATTATAGGCCCATCCAATACATATAAAACAATATGAGGAAATTTCTATATCATAAATTTTTTTTCTACTGACATCCCAACGTCATCATTGTGTTGATCAATTAATGTATCTCAACCACCGAAACTATTCATATTCCAAATGGGGAGTTTGAATTTTTTTCAATATATCTTTAATATTAGAGGAGTCACTATTGGGTTATATATATATTATTGTTTTCTTATCCCTTGTGATTATTGGGTCAACATCAAGGACACTTCTTTCTTTAAAAGGGACCCGGTAAGAATTTTTATAAAGGGGACAAAAGATGATATTTTCACTTATAATAAAATACACATATATCATTGGATCAAAATATCTATAACCCCCATGGATCAATTATAATGGATGAATGTAAAAGGAAATACCCAACACAAACAACCACTGAGTATGAGAAAATATCATCCTATCTTAAATATTACATTCAATATACCACATTTTTTTATCATACTATGTCGAAACTAATTTTAAAAATATATATGTTTAGGATTTTGATGAATGATCTATATCAATTTTTTTCCTTTCTATGATACTAAACCATATGTTAGGGATACCACATCATTATTTATTTGAAACTAGTAGTAATTTTTAGTTATATCATTCCATTCCTACTTTAGGGAATCTCAATCATGTAGTTTTCTATTCATAATAAAAAAGTACACCACATAAGACCAGTGGACCAATCTATTATTTGTAGGGACAGATTTTAGTTCAACATGGTTTCCATATTATGATGAAGACAATAGTAGCAAATCAATGTAACCCTTTACCCATAGTAATGAATATTTCTTGTGTATGAACTATAATAATGGATTTAAAAATGAGGATATCCACATTGGAAATCCGTCTATATTCATATTCACCCTCTTAAAAACTACCACATGCAAACTATTTTCTAATATCATTGATAAATTTGTCATCCACAACTAAAAAATAATGATGCAATATTAATAAAAAGTAGAGTTGGTATACATCACCTATTTTTATTATCCATAAATTCAATCTTTTCTTGTGTCCCAATTTCAATGAATATAGGTAGAGAAAAAGACTCCCTCCCACAATGGGTGTCATGTGTAGCTCACAATGAACATTTATCAACTCTTGAAAATTTTGATATATAAGAATAAAAACACTCCACTCATCCAAAATGTTGTTGAATCTACTATTTGAATATATCTATAATTTGTGGTCAAATAATGAATATTATAAATGATTTTTAAGTAGTGTTATTCTATGAACATGAGTAACAACCATCTATTCTAATTGTTGTGATCAAGAAGATATTTAGAAGAGTGATGATGTTATTGACATGGAATGAAAAATATATAATGGGGAGACTTTTATTGTTGATGTTAAATCATGTTAATATTCATTTAAAGATGGATTCTCACAAATAATATCTTGAGGTATTAGGTTCCATATATGTTCAAGATGCTTCTACTAAATAAACCTCCCCATAATAGGAACCTCTAAGCGTGTTATTCCTAATCCAATTCTCAATTTCATTATTCTATGATTCATAGACATTCAATTCGAGCATCCTTATATAGGAATTTATCAAAGTTATATAGGATGGTGAATCTAGTATAATAAATGATACCAAAATGAACTACCACATGCATGAGATGTAATGAAATAATGTTAATTATTCGATAAGTGAAGCCTCAACTATAGAGATGAGGAGTAAATTAGTTCAAATCTTTCAATTATTTATGGGTCAATGAACTATTTGTTTTTACTATTAAGATCTTCATTTTTCCTTCATGTGTATAAAATTTTCTTGAGATTAATTATCCAAAAAATTATGGTATATCTTATATATAAAATTCCATAATTTTATATGTGGTTCCATGTAATTATCCACCTAGGTCTTTAAATAGAATAACATTTTCATGGATCAGCCTCATTCGATGAAGAACACTCTGAAATTAAAAATACATGAACATAGGTCTCATGTCTAAACTATGATTGTGAATTTTTAGAAGCAATAATGTATCTTAAAACTTCATATCATATAAATAAATAAATGAACACAATAATTAGTGAGGAATTCCCTTTGGGCATATCAAAAAATGTTTTGCGGAAAACCCATTAATAGAGAATAATATCCACTCCATTTCTATTGGTTGATTTATATAATTAAACCATCAAAAATTATATTATTTAAACATTAAAAATAATAATTAAATATAGACTAAAACTTATCTATATTCTCCATAATTACATTAATATCATTAGAAAACATTTCGGGTTCTACATAATATTATTTATTAACACTTGGATCGTTTTATTCATTTACAAACCACATTATACCACAACATCCGAGACACATTATGAATAATATTGTGGTTAATTGTATATATATGAACATTGAATGGAATGGATTTTAGAAATAATAATTCAACAATAATTGATTTAATGGATATGGGGGTCCCTCTTTGGAATTTTCATATAGATATTCATATGATGGTTAGATATATAATTGTATATAACATCACTATAAAAAATAATTATCCTACTCAAATGTGGATATTTAGTTTCTCCAAGAAGTTTTCTCTTAGGTATGTATTATAATAACATATATAGTGGTGTATGAATTATCACCCCACAATATATTTAGTATATTAAAATAAGAAAGATGATTGATTAACCATTATGTAGATCAGGACATGTTAATTTTGATGAATATTCAAACATTCAATAGGGATAAAGAACTTGAGAGTACACACATGAAAAATTTTCACTAGTGATATGAATCAATATGTAGGAGTGGATCAAGATTTATCTATTTTATTTTCCTAGGTTTACAGTCATATAGATAATAGAAATTATTTTATATGGGTACTATATTAAACACTATATAATTTTTCATTTTTTTTAGTGAAAATATTTTTTTACGATTCACATGGAGGATGAATATCCCGTTGGAAAATTAAATTTATCTAAATTTTGAATTTTTTTATTTTCAACTAGTATTATTCCATTTTGGTTTATAAAAACTAATTTTTTTCATTTACATTCCTGGTTATTGCATAATGAGTGTACGCTAAACATTTTATTGGATAACCACTGTGTGACATTATCCTGGTGAGTAATGTGTCTCTTCGATTATTCTGTTATGACTATACAGGCTAAACAAATGTAGCCATTGATTATGGTAAAATATATTTATCCAAAATTTTAGGTACTCTTTAATTAATCATGGGGAAATAAATTCCATCATAAATAAATATTCCAATGTCAGGAATGCATGTAAAATCATTGAATGGTGTACATAATTTATGGTCATAATGATCCCACTGAACGTTAATGATTTTTATATCTATATTGATTTTTCCCATAGGTGGGGAATTATATCTAGTATAAATATAAATAAAATCTTTATATGAATGAAAAATTCCAAAAACACAAATGTACACATCCTCATGGGTCGGTTCCTATAGTTTATGTTCATAATCATTAGACTAATGAGGGTTTGAGTTTAATGTCATATTGTTATCACCAAAATATCATGGGAGAGGTTCTGTGTTTGATATAGAGGAAATATTGACCCTAAAAGAATGAGTTAGGTCATCCATTAGTAAATACATCCTCTAAAAATATCTAACATATTATATAGTCATTGTGCCCATCATTGTGTTACTGGTTTTTACAGTGACACATGTCTTTATAAAAAAAGTGGTTGAATTTTCCTATTTAGTAATGGGAAAGTAAATAAATGATGGGAATGATGATACCAATTCTACTAGATACATTCTAATTAGTATATTAACATTTGTAATTTAAATGGATATTTGAATAGTGATCCATTCCTTTTAGTGTCATGTGATAAGGTCTATTAGAGGTCTAAGAATATAATTCCACATTATTTCTAAAAAACTTTATGATGCACAAATGTGTACCTTGATAGTACTTAAATCCACTTCAATATATATATATTGTTATGTTTAAATAAAAAATTTATTTATCTAAATTAGGAACTAAAATATAGAACTTGTATGAGGGGATTTACATAAACATAAATTTAATTCATGGTTTTGTTGTGAGGTTAATTCAAAATGTATATTTTAAAATACCTACCACATGAGATTAATATGGATATAGTTTAAAGTGTTGAATATTGAAACATGCTCATTACCAAATTTGATTTTCCCATGGATTCTAGATTTATTCATGGTCAATTTCAAATGAATAGTTCATGATGATTCAAACACTATAGGAACGATATAGAGTAATAGGGGAACAGATATCCCAAAATTTGTCATATACCCCATAGGATATGAAACAACCAGTTAAATACATTTTTAGGGTGAAGTGATATAACATTCATATAATATATAGAGATACAAATTATTCACATTATTTTCCTTAATTACTATGCCTATTTAGCATTGTTTTTCTTTTCATCGGTCTATATAAAGGAACCTAAATTATTTATACGTGATTATTTATGTTCTCTTTAATTTTTTATGTCATGAATAAGGTTACATTTAATGGAGAGACATGAATTTTTATTACTAATACCTTAAAATATTTGATATTAATTTCATTGTATCTTATTCATTTTTAAGTTTAAATGTCATGAAATTTTATCCATTGTTTATTGAGGTTTAGGTACACACAGTTTTGAGAAAATAATTTTTATGATTATACAACCTAGAAAAATAAATAAAAACTAACTAATGGGGAAATAAATAAACCAAATTTCATTGAAGAAACCAATTTTCTAATAAACTATATAAAATTTTTATTAATAATGTTTCATGTTTCAGTATATTTAATGGTAATGTGACAGATAATATATAGTATATGAAAATAATAACCCAATGTAAATTAAAATACCATTCAATCTATAAAAAATATCATAGAGAGGAAGAATGAGTTTTATATCCTATTGATTATTCCCACATTAAGTGAAATTATAAATGTACAAAAGTAAAAGTAAAAACAAAAAACCGCTGGATATCTCATTAGAACTAGATATCATATTTGATAAGGGTGAAAAAAACTTTACATTGTAGTACATGGATCACTAGTAAGAGTTGAGCTATGAACACAAAAATTGGGATATTTAGTTAAGAGTGTCCCAAAATAATATATTATGGAATTAGTATAATATAAAATATGATCGAAGATATTTTAATTAGGTATATGAAATGGAAAGAATTATTCTATGGTTGATTGCTAACCAAAAAAAGAATTATAGTTTCAATAATAATGTTTTAATGTTCATACAGTGATTAAAGGACAACATATTTGGGTTGAATATTACTCTATGTAGAATTTTTGAATATAGTGGTACAAATATTAACAAGTTTATGTGTAACTTGGAGAAAAATGAACTAGTCACCAGTATCTATGAATGGTTTATATTGATATGATACAGTTGTATATTTTATTTCCATAAATATATAGAATCATTCTATAGATGGTTTGAACATCCCAATCCTAAAATAAACCTTATTGTTCAGATTAAATATGATGAAAGGAAGGGATAAGGATTATTATTTATGGTTGGGACTAAAATATTTTGTTCAAATATCACTATGGTTCCTAAATTATTCAGAATCAAGACACAATCTATTTTTATAAAATACAATATTTATTGAAATCTTGATCATATGAAGTGATTGGTAATTTATTATTTAATTAAATAATTTGAACCATAAAATGATCCATGGATTACCCATATTATAGGATGTTTTGTTTATCCTATGTGATGGGTCATGATCAAATATGGGTATCCTAGATGATGGGACATAACATTATCAAATGGGGTGATTCTATCATAGATAGGTTTATTTTAAAAGATTCATTTATGAAACACAATTATTTATATCTATATAGCACTTTAGGAAACATAGGCTTATTGTATGAAAAACTCTAAGAATTATATTTCCATGTAGGGTAGGGAATAAAATTTTAGTTATTAAATTTTATAAACTAGTATCAGTAGTTTATTATTTAAAGACCATATGAGTTATTCCAATCCTAAAAAAATTAATTAGTCATTGATATAGATAAAATGTAGTTAAGGTCAACAATTTTGGAAAACTATGAGAGGAATTATTCCTAGATCTGGCTAATCAGAAAATTGAAATGGATTTGTCTTAGTTCTGGACTAGTGAATGAAATATCATTTTCATTTAAGAAGTTCAAAAAATTTGATGGATTAAAGATATTGATTGAGATTCATAGTTTTTTTCACAAGATAATATATAAGGGAATTAAAACATATCATATGTTTGTAATGATGAATCAAAATTATATTTTACTATATGTTTAGAATTCTATAAGTTTTAGGTTTGGTGATTCATAGGATATATATTTAAAAAACCTAAGAAAAGAAATAACATCTAAGAAGAAATAGGGCCCGCAATTATAATGACATATTGAAAATGGGGGAATTTTTTATTATATAGATCAAAATGATACCTAAATATATATTATATGAATAATTTTCATATAATATGTATTTCTCTAAATAGTTAAAGGATATATACGGAACACTATTCCAAATCAATTGACACAGGGTGAGATGGATTGTGTGTAATTGTCTTTTCAAATGATGTGAGAATGACCTTGGTAAAGATTATTTCATTGTATGCAGATAAATATATGTTTTTGATTTATATAGATATTCATCTTAATCAATATGATATAACCTTTACTTATCATATATGAAATTATTGAAGTTTCAAACACCATTACAATATAGGGGTTTGGATGGAATTTTTTATTAGGTGTAATAGTCTATACATTACTATGTAATAAGGAATAACAAGAAAAACTTCAAAGTGATTGCATAAAATATTATAGTGTGGTACCATTTTTATAAACCAATAATGAATATAGATGTTCCATGCACTGGGGAAATAAGTAGAATTAGGTTAATAGTGATTCATGGTTTTCCCCCAGATAGAGGATCATCACATCATTATGTATCATTAATTTTTTTGTATGAAAACACATATAGTTTTTTATAATGGATCTCATTAAAAAACTATATCTTTTTCATGGTTGTTGGGGAGAAAAATTCACGAATTCACTTATAAGAGATAATATGAAATACCATCATGGGTTAAACTAGGAATATCCACCAATGTGTGGGAATTTTTTGAAACAAATAGTGTAGTTTATCTTAGCATAGAATAAGAAAGAATAACTATGATCCAATTGTTATAAAAAATATAGATACACATAGATCATATAAAGGAAAAAAATGTTTTACTCAATATTTTGGTGGAATAATAAATTATTTCGGGATAGTATATCCATACCATATTATTTCTCAAATAAAGGACATAACCCCCTATATAGATAAATCTAGCACATTGGGTAAGGGAATATTGGATATAGTTCATAGAAAATAGACAATTATATATAGATAATAGAAATTCATAATGAATAATATGTAATGCTATTAAATGTTTTTTGATATGAACATTTTGTATATATTCATGAATGTGAGGGAGGACACTATTTTTTCCCATAGGTTAGGTTAATGAATAATGAACAATATCTTTATGGGTCTCATGTAGAGCTATATGACATTTAATAAATCTATGTCTCATTAAGTGGAACAATATATGAAATTAGGGACTTCTATGATTGATCATATTTCATAATATTCAATTTCATTCAACCTCAACTCTGGTACCATGTTGTACTGGATATCCTGAGATAAACCTTTATTAAGGTTATATTATATTGATCTTGATGTTTTAAAAATTAAGATTATATTTTCTTTATTTTGAGAGGGGTGAAAAAGTATAATTTTAATTAAGTAGGTCTCTATAACAATGATAATGTGGAGGTATAATTGGAATTATAATTAAGGCATGATATAGTATTCTTGAACTCACAGTGTATACTATAATATTAGAAATCTGTCCTAGTAAAGTTATTATTGTGTGATGGAATTTTCTATATATATTGAATAAAAAGTAGAAAAAGGTCATATATGATTAAATAATATGGGAATATTACTGATGTATACATAAAATTGATCTCACACACATAAAATAATATAATGATTAAATGGTTTTTTTATGATGAATCCTAAATCTCAAAAATTTAAATTCATGTGACTGGAAATCATCCTATATATAGGTTAATGTCATGTAGAAAGGATATAATTATAATATTGATTACATTAATATAGATTTGTAATTTTGTGACCCCATCATGAAAATTTATATCATGAGAAACCTTGAATATGTGGTTACTGTGATATGCTATCTATCAATTCTAATGATGGAAACATCTCTGTTGTAGTAAAACACAAATATATACACATATGTTAAACCCCATATCATTTTTACCAAATTTGAGTCTTGTTCTTATGTTTTTTAGATTTATAAAATCTAGCACCAAATATTATTTTAGGATTCAATAGTGTCCAATATTCATTTTTAATTGTCATGTGAATTATTTTGGTGGGTTTCAAGGCTATACAATGTGCATAAAATAATATAATTGAGTGGTTCCAAATAATTAAATTATATATGAGAATCCCCATATTCATTAAAATGGTTTGGGATATAAATATTGAGTTGGTGTAGTTTAAACAGAATTTGAAATTCATTATCATTCGTATAAGAAATTATGGGTAAAATTAACTGTATGTAGGATTCATAGTGTTTTACAACATTAAATAATATATGAGTTTTTTGTTTCCAAAACATCTTGTCCTATTCCACCATAATCTAAATGATGTTAGTTAAGGTATGATTAAAATTAAACATGTAAATAGTCACAACATTATTGTTGCATGACTAATAGATTTACTCGATGTTGTGTTCATGATACAACCATTTCAACACAAATGAAAATTAATTAGGGATTTTATTTTCCAATATTCTGTATATAACATAAAATCATGAAATAATATTTGTCAGCCTGAAATTAATGAATTTATTTTTTTTCACCAATTTAAGGGAAATATCCCCATCCCACATGGTGATTATGTTAGATGAATTAATGAAATACACTAAAAAATTGGTTGTAGCGAGGTAATATGGACCCCAGACATTAATCCCATATAAACAAAAGGATCATTTGTATTCAAAGACACAAAATAGTTCAGGGTGACAATGAATGTGACACCCAGGAATCTAACAAGAACAAAATTTAATTTTCTATTTCATGGAGCATATCATTATTCATTGCTATATGTACCTAATTATAATGATTTTGATGGAATAGATTGGATCTTGAATAGTTAGGCTCATTGGTGTTGAAATTGAAATCCTATAAATTAGATGTGCCATGTCCCCTTAAAATTATTACGAAGTGGAATCCTTTACATCCAATTTTATCAATAAATTTATATGAATTTATGACATCATAAATGGTGAAATTTAAAACCCACCATTGGAAAAATTATTTCTATGATTGATTTGAGATTGTAATTACTCTTTTGAGATGGTCAATTGTAGAAGAAATTAATCCCATCATGGATATAATTACAGAGGATATGGAATCACATTGATTAGGAGGGGTGATAATGTTTTTAATCTCCTAAATATCATTATTGATTAATGGAATGAAGGTATTGTGTTGTGTATTAGGAATTAAAATCTAATCATTGTTATATTATCTGTGGTTGTGGATTCATTTTCCAACAAATTGGTTAGGGACTTATATGAGTCTAGGTTGTATGGAAATTTCATCTCTAATGGGAATTTATCAAACAAACCTATCAAATAATCATGAAATTTTTGAATTCTTCCTTGATAATGACATAATCAACATTTATTATCTTAATTTTAAAAATTCAATCCCCCTTTATGTTCATATATAAACTAGTATTTTCTGTCCTTATCCTAAAAATTAAATAATGGATAGGTATTCAAGATTATATTTCATACCTACAACTAATAGAAAGAAGTATGGAAAAATTATATTAACTTCATAGATGAGTAAGATATCATATTTATCTATGTTATTATTAAGGTATGAAATCCTATATCATGTTGGGATTTAATGATATCCATAAAATTACACCCCATCTGCAATGAGTGTCATAGATAGAGAAAAAAACATTTTTAAAGAGTTTTATATTTAGTAGTCAATTATATTTAAATATAGTGTAATGTGTGAAGACTCTCAAGGACCACCATTTAGTTTACATCTCATATATTATGTGGGAATAAAACTATTATAGAATAACCACCTATTATTCATGAATTCATGATAAAAAAGGTAGAATGAGGCTATATATGGAATAGTTTATGAGAGATATATAATGGAATTTTTCACATTGAATTAAATTCCTCAACATTCACACTGAAAATGTAAATTGGGATGTTTTTTTCGATATCATATTATAATGGCATTGCATAAAAAATAGTTTTTCTGAGATAATATATAATTCTTTCCAACAATATATCAATTCTTTTGTAATGGAGTATAATAAGATATTTCAAAGTGGGTTTCATATAGAACCTCTCTTATTCACTAATACAATAACCAACTGGATTAAACCATTTCTCTCACAATTTAGATATTTTTTAAGGAAAATGATTTTTATTTAAAGATCTACTTCATCTGGGATTAGATTTAGTTTAGGTTCCTCACATTGTATGCACAATGGTAAGTACCCAAGTCCTATGGAGCCATTATCCTTCTCTGTTTCTATTGACCATGTTATCGGGGTATGATCTTTTTTTTTTCTCATTTTTATTGATCTACTCTGATCTGAGCCAAATAATGGGCTACATTAAGAGGAGGAGAGTCGTATAATCCGGAGGTGGGTGGGATATAATTTAAGCCTAATGTTCATCAATTATGGAATATATTTTTTGGGACACCCATTTCATCGGGTGGGATTTAATAAATTTATTTTCCTTGATTATACTCACTAGAACCATAATTTTATGCTAATTACAAATATTTGATTAGTTGTTAGAGGTTAAATCCACAAATTAATCCACCCCTTGTCGAAGGTTATGCCATATTTGGGTTTTTAGTGTTTTCACATGTTTGAGCCACCATTTGGGTGTCCCTTCTCTTGACCTCTCAAAGAATAGGATTTCTATATTAAATGGAAGGTTTTTTTATGTTAAATTAATAATTTCATGTACCATGTATGGTTACCACTTGACCCCCTAAGGTAAGTGATTCAATTTGATAGTGAAATATGAAATTTTAATTTGAATGAATACTAACTATGTGACTTGGACATAAATGTAAATGAATAGTAGTTTTCATATCTATAGCACCCCTTAACACATTAATGTAAGAAAGAAAAATGACCATTGAATATGGAATATGCTTAAATGGATTTAATTAACGGTTTCATGCTATATGGACTTGTTAGAATAATGAAAGGAGGGACCTTAACCAAATGACATTATTAAGTGGTTCTATGCTACATGAACTAATCACACTAATGAAAGAAAATGCATGAACCAATTGAATTGTTATATGAATTTACAATCAAATAGGATTGGCATAACGTGATCTCTCCTTGGATTTTAATCTATGGATACCATGAACACTCAAGAATTACAATCTGATTCAAGGATAAAACTTTCACAGGTTGAGACCCACCTAGAACCCGATCCATGTCTAACCATTGGATTTCTGGTACTATTTCGTAGGATACCACATGTAGTACTATAGGGTTCCTTGGAGACACTCCGTGGATCCAGGATTCCTTGGATACACTCCTTCAATACATCATTGAAAATTTGGTTCCATGGTTAAATACCATCGGTCCAAGTCCTTTCATAGACCCGTTTTATCTTCAATGCACCCATTAGACACGATAGTCATATCATTGTGGAATTCCATGGACTATGATCCTTGTATTACCCTCTTACCCCTTATCTATACATATAAACTATAATGTTAGTGGACCTTGAGGCTTATTTTGACTTGGTTTCTACCATGGAAATTCATTATTAAATATCATTATAGGTTTCCTTGTTACATCTTAGAACCTTTACTATTATTAAAAAAACATGCTGATAAATTGGTAACAATCAAGTTATGAATTGGATACATGTTCAGAATCTGGTTAAGGACTGGTTCATGTACTTGGGTATTTAGCTACATTGTACTGCTTTACATAATACATACATGCATGTATAAAGTTGTATTCCATTACATAGGCCGGATGTTATGGACACCATTGGTGGTGGCCCACTGGTATTTATCTCACATCTTCTCTGGGAACCATTTGGTACCTAGAGTACATTTCATGGTTACAGGTGTTGAGAAATGGATTCATATGTATTTTGACATATGATCTCTTTTAATTTAGGATGGTGCTCGATAGCAAATGAACATTCAATATATAGGGATGCTTGGGATTGTATTTTATATCTATTATATTGTTGTAGAAAATATTAATCCAGTTGTATGGTATCCATGTTTTCTAGTTTTCTAGTGACATGACATATCAACATCCATGGTTGTATTGTTGAATTTTATTATTGTTTTTTTAGTTATTATTACTGTTGAGATTATTTTCCATTGTGCCTTCTGTTTCATTATATTGATTATTCCATTTACCAATGTATACATTCACCTATTGGGATATACATTAGTAATGAGAGAATTGTCTCCCCGCAGATATACCCTAGGCCCTCATCGTAAGTTGTAAGCCTCGGGTGTTCGGGGAGATGTGGTTGATGACATGTGGCCCACTACAATCGGGGAACCTATTAAGAGGCATCTAGTTCTGGTATGTCAAAATGTGGTATTATAGACAATTATATTCATCCATTACTATTTATAGACACTATATTAGATATTTGTAATGATTGGTACTTGTTCATAAGTCGGGATTGGGCGTCGTGAACCCTTTTTTGGGGTAAAAACCATTTTGCCTAAATTATAATTATTGTTCATCTTTTGCCTATTACTTTTGATATTATTTTATAGGTGGGGTGATACAAATGTTGTGTGATGTTGTTGATTATTACTTTGTTTGATGAATTTATTTCATCCTTAGTATAATGATATGAGTGGAATGAGCATTATTACATTAATCATTATAGGCACATTGAATTCACATATCATGCATATTACCATGCCATGAATGTGTATTTCATTAATTTTAATTTCTTGATATTATTTTTATTAATGATTTATTTTAATATAGTTAGATTTTTCTTTTGTTACTCTTGGATATGATTGAGTGATTTCCTTTCTCAAATCATGAGGTGTATAGTCCCTCTTCGGCTAGGATGAGTAATTTACTGAGTTGATCTATTATGCTATAAATAAATGGGTGTCACATTAGGTGATAGGTGAATGGGAAATGATTCATCAGAAATGGTTATCCAGTATAAATTGAATCATTAAATCTAAAATAAAAAGGTTTCACATCATTATCATACCTTTTAATATTTATGAATGTTAAATGACTGAACCTTCAAATCAAATGTAATGTGAAATGAAACATATACTTGAGAATTTACCAATATATGTCATTCTAAGTGGGTAGTTGGGGTAGTATCCCTTGGGTAGTAAGCTTTCCTACATTAATCTTCCACTAGTGATGACAGGTTTATTCTTCTATGGTAGTTTTTATGTTTGTTCTTGGATATTGTAGAACAATGCAACCACGACATCCTCATATCGTATGCCAAGTGGGTAGCGAAGACTATGCTTCAGACATGGTTGGTCTAGAGAAGATAGTCTTACCTCACAGATTTCCGCATGAGGCACCAACTATTGTAATTAATCCAGGAACTGATTCCCATGTATGCGATAGATTCCTACATCAAATACAGTCTATGAATTTTGCTACACGAGTTTCACCTATAATGGAAAATCTGACTCGTGAGTTTCAATAATATAATCCTTGTACATTATCAGGTTATGGTGGTCCACATGCTGTTGATTCATTACTGGGGGGAATCCTATCAATTGTTGAGCATATGGAAATGCCTCCATAGAGGGGAGTCAATCTTGTTACATACATTATTTTGGATTCGTCTATGCATTGGTGGGATGTGGTTACCTAGTCTGATCACCATCAAGGAATGACATGAGATGAATTCAAGACTATATTCTATGATAAATTGTTTCCTCAACTATTGAGAGCTGATAGACCCGTAGTGTTCATGCATCTCTAAAATGGTTTAATGTCAGTTATGGAGTTATCAACGCATTTCACAAAGTTGTAGTTCTTCACACCGCTTTTAGTTGGTGAGGATATTTCACGCTATTGCACACAGGTCAATGTCTTTCACCTGCCCAATTTTTATTTAGATATTCAACTAGGAGCTTATCACTGAGTGCAACCTGAGAGACTACAATAGTACATGGAATTGAGGAAATTTTTTTCATTAGGCGAGTAGTTCTTATGGTGGATGTAAACATTCTCTCGAGGTTTCTCATCAGGGCTATAAAAACCACATTACCCATTTCAGTAGCTCATTGGTGTTTCATTTATGTGGATTATAGGGTCATTTGAGGCCTTAGGGTGATAGAGACCCACTAGAGTGTTGGGCTTGTGGCTGTATGGTGAATGTTCAACAATTCTATAGAACCATTCAACAATATTTGAGTGGAAAAGGATATTTGCGAACTCCTCCATTAGGAGCATGTTGTTTTATGCTGCATCAGGTTGGGAGTTGGAATAGAACCGAATGGTCTGGTTGAAGTGGAATTCATGGGCGTGGTTTCCATAACCCTGATCACCAGCAGCGCCAGCAATGTTGTTTTTATCATGGCAGTCCATCTATTAAACAAGGTCGTGGATCCGGTCAGTTGCATTCACTACAACCAATAACTGAGGATCATGCTCTAGGACCTTATATAGTATGTGGTACTATTTTAGTATACTCTACTATTGTGTCTTAATTATTTGACATAGGTAATTCATGGTATTTTATCTGCGTATCCATTTTGGAATGTATCAAACTATAGATAAAATATAACTATAGTGTAATGAACCAAGATATGTTGTTAGTTGTATGAACAAAGGGATTACACCATTGTAGGGACATTCCCCTTTAGGTGGGTAGTTACCCTTTTCTATTGATCCAATTTTTCCTCGAGATGAAACGATTCTATGTCAATGCCAAAATGGACTGGTTGGTTCACTACCATTCTTTTGTAGACTACTATCACTGCATTGTATCTTTTTCTACACCATAAGGTAGAATTTATAATGATATGGGTGATTGAGATATTCAGGCTACTAGAGTGGGACCAGAGCATAATGGGATTGGTAGAGTGACCACCCAGATTGGAAATATCTTCACCAAGGATCATGGTTTACATAAGGTTGATTTACCACTAATAGTGGATCGTTTTTGGGATGTCATTCCCAATTATTTTTTTGGCTTACCTACAAATAGATGGGTATAGTTTAAAATCGAGCTTGTTCAACTTGTATCTCCTTTGTCTATCCCTCCTTACAGGATGACACCTACAGAGATTCAACATCTCTAGCAGTAGTTAGAGTATTTAGATGCCAAATGTTTTATATTTCCTAGTATGTTCTGATGGGGTTCACCAATGCTTTTTTTCAATACGTCAGATGGAACCTTACATCTATGCATGGATTATAGAAGGTTGTACCAACTTAAATTCGTGAACCAATAACAAATTCCACAAATAGATGATATCTTAGACCATCTATGAGGAAAAAATGTATTCGTTAAGATTTACAACATATTGGGTTATCATCAATTGTGATTCAGAACATCGAACATACGTTTCAAAACATTTCATAGCAGGTGTGGTCTATATGAGTACCTTGATATGTATTTTGGTCTTATGAACATGCATACCGTTTTTACTTCTTTGATGAATAAAGGTTTCCACCCCTTTATGAATCTTTTTTCATTGTTCTTTTGGATGAAATCTTGGTGTATTCTATCACTCATAGAAACCATGCCAAACATTTTGAGATAATCTTGATTACACTGAGAGATCATCATCTTTAATCCAAGCTTGTTAAGTGAAAATTAGGGGTCAAAAAATTCTAATTCATGGGTCATATTATATTAGAATTAGTAGTATCTGTTGACCTATAAAATGTTATTTCTGTAGTTTCATGGGAGAAGCCCAAGAATGTTTTTTCTATACATAATTTTTTTGGTGGGTGGTTATAATATGAATTTCATAAAGGACTTCAAATTCTTTACTTCACCTCTTAATAGTATCACAAATAAGGGTGACATGTTTTTATGGTCAGAATTATGTGTGAAATACTTTGAGGAGATGAAAGGGTTGATTGTACCAGAGGCTATTATGAATCATCCAGAGAAGGGTATGGGTTATACCCTCTTCTTTGATTCATCATGCATTGGTGTAGGAGCAGTGTTGGTGTAAGAGGACAATGTTGTTGCATATGGATATCAATAGTTGAGGTCAAAAGAAAGAAACTAACCAACACATGATCTTGAACTAGAATTAGTTTTCCATGCCTTATGTTGATGGAGACATTATTTGTTGGGTGAGAACTTTGTGTTGTACATACACAACTATATCCTAAAGTATATCTTTTATTAGCGTGACTTGAACCTTAGACATCATATATGGGTATATCTACAATATTTTTATTTTGAGCATGCCTATACATCTAGTAAAGAAAATTTGATGGTAGATCCCCAGAGTCAAAAAACTCAAGAATAGGTCATACGGTAATCTAGTGAAGAATAGAAGTTAATGTACCTTTTATTTGAGCAGCATTTGGTGTTTCATGTTAGACACAAGGAATATTATCTATCATCCATGACAATTAAATCTTTCCACCTTGAGATGGGAATGAGTAGACAGTTTTTAGATAGTGAATTCTTGGTTCTCCATGAGTTTAAAACAATAGATAACACACCTCATGATTGGTCTGTGGATAGAGAAAACGTCCTGTATCTACGTGTACGTATTTGGGTTCGTACAGAAATCATATAAGAGTTGATGAAAGAGTCAAATACCTCTTAGTGTGAAGTTCATCCAAGCATCATGAAGATATATAAAGACATGTGGCACCAATTTTTGAGGCTTGGTATGAAATCCCATATATAAAGATTTGTCACTAGGTGTTCAACCTATATAATGGTGTTGGCGGGGCACCAGAGACCTGTAGTTTTTTAAATCTTCTTCTAGTAGAGCAATGGAAATTGGAAGACCTTTCCATGTATTTTATTATTGGAATATCTAGGTCCATGAGGGGAAGTGATTCTTTCTAGGTAGTTATTGACCAACTAAAAAAATAAAAAAAATCATTCCTATGAGGGAAAATTTCTCATTCAATGAGTTGGGAAGACTACACGTATCTGAGATCATACAATTACATGGGGTTTGACACACTATTATTTCAGATATATATTCTCATACAATATCATAGTTATAGAAAGTATTGAAAAAGGATGTGGGAACTCATGTCCTTCTATGAAAAAAATTTCACCATCTGATCGATGGAAAATCAGAACATACAATATAGTTTCTAGAGTACATGCTCAGAGAATGTTCACTTTATTTAGGTAGTTGAAAGGAGAAGCATATCCCTCTCTTCATGAACATATTTAATAACGGTTTTCTGGACACAATCCAAATGGCTCCATTATAAGGTTTTTATTTTAGTCCATTTCATTCAACCATGTGTCGGATAGAGGTAGGTGAGGCGGCCCTACAAATTCCTCATATTATTTAGGAAAATCATGAGCATGTTCTAATGACTAGAAATCATATTAATACTGCTCAATAATGAAAAACAATCTTCTCCTGGTCTTCATCAAATATCTCTTGAATTCAAGGATGGGGATCATGTTTTCCATTAGGTATCACCAATGATAGGGAATAAATGGTAAAAAAACAAGGAAATTTGTCTCCTCATTTTTTAGGGCCTTATGAAATTCTAGTGAGAGTTTGGCTGGTAGCCTATCAGTTTCTTTTACCTAATGGTACTAAGACATGCATGAAGTCATTCATGTTTCATAGATTTTCCAATATCATGCTCACTGATTTCATTAATTTTATACTAAGTATGTTTAGTTAGATATTGACTCTACCATTGAAGAGTATCCAATATGAATTAATGACCAGCGCATGATGGATTTTTGAGGCTGGGTTGTCCCTATAGAATGGGTTCTATGGTAGCACAGCTAGGTACAGGATGAGATTCAGGATAGGGATTCTGACATACATGCCCAATGATAGGAGTTCTTCTCAGACAATGTTTCTCCAACCATGAAAGGTGAACTCAAGGACGAGTTCTTTTGAGGGAAGAAGATTGTAAGAACCAAGTATTTCACCCAGGTATATATCATATAATTTTTAGTATAATCGTTACTTTGGACATGATATGGATTCTTATGGGGTGTCTTGGGAATGTTCAGGGCACAAAACCAATAATTTAATGAGAAACAGGCTTGGTGAACTATTTTGAGTAAATTGTGTGGATTTTGTTATTCTATACATAACCACTGCACATGGTTGGTGGTTGTCCTTACAGCCTAACTATGTGAGAAAATTATTTTCCTAGGTACCCGTGAATGGTTTGTGCACTGTTTTTTAAACACTGTGGACAAAACATGTACATGCTATTTTTTGGGAAATTATACATTTTTATTTAATGACTTAATTAGAACTTCTCTTCTTCCCTAATCTTATAACCATCATGACTAACCCATTTATCTCTCAATTGGGATATTTTTGAAGGAAAATGCTCGGGATTTGAATATATCCTTCATCTGAGATCTGATTGAGCTTATGTTTATCACTTTGGATGCACAACGACAAGTAATCATGTCCATTAGAGCCATTCTCCATCTCTCTTTCGTTAGACTGATTTATTGGGATATGAGGGTTTTTATCATTTTCATAGATCTAATCCAATCTGATCCAAATCAATGTCCAATACCATAGGAGGATATATTTACAATCCTATGTTTTGTGGTCTATAATTGACCCCTAATGTTTTCCAATTTTGAAAAATAAGTTTCGTACCAACCAATCCTGTCAGGTGCCATTTACTAAATTTATTTTACATGATTATAATCATTAAAAACATATAGTTTTTCTCATTCCAAATATTTTATTAGTTGTTAACGACTACACGCACAAATCAATACTCCCTATTTAATATGTTTTTCCATATTTTGGGTTTTAGTGTTTTGACACATTTCATCCACTGTTCGGGTGTGCCTTCACATGACCTCCCTAAGGGTAATTTTTCATTATTAAATGGAATGAATATCATGTGAACTGAATAATGGAAATTACCATGTATTCTTACCACCTGGACCAACTAAGTTAAGTGCTTCAATTTGAAAATAAAATGTGAAAACTGAATTGGCATGTATAATAAATATGTGATTTGTCTATAAAGGTAAATGAATATCAGGTTGAAAATCCATAGCACCACTTACCACATTAATGGAAGGTAGTGGAATGAACATTTAATATGGAATATTCTTAAATGGATTAAATAAATGGTTTCATGCTACATGGCCTTGTCACACCAATGAATGAATGGATTGAACCAAATTACATGATTAAATAGTTACATGATACTTGACCATATCACCATAAAGAAAGGAATGTCATGAACCAGTAGAATGTTAATATGAAATCACTATCTAATAGGAATGTATTGACTGGATCTCTCCTTGGATTCTGATCGAAATATACATTGGGCACTTAGGAACCCCATTCTCATTAAGGATAAAAATTTCATAGATTGAGACCCACCTAGAACCGATTATTGTCTAACCTTTGGATGCCTAGTATGATGTCAAAGGATCCATCATATAGTACTACTGGATGCCTTGGATACAATATTTGGATATAGGATTCCTTGTATACACTCCTTGGATCCATAATTCACAAGTAGGATCCATGAATGATGACCATATGGCCCAGTTCTTTCATAACCCTATTTTTCTTTGGATGCACTCCATGGACATGATAGTTTTCTCATTGTCCAATTCCTTAGACTATGATCCTTGGATTCCATTCTTACCACTTATATTGACTCAGATTATACTGAGTTAGAGGCCCTTGAGGCTTATGATTCTGTAGTTACTACCTTGGGACATCATTATTAAATATCATTGTCAGTTTCCTTATTACATCGTGTATCTTTTACTATAATTAATAGGTGAATTATTGATAAATTGTTAATAATGATGTAATGAATTGGTTAAATGTTCATAGACTAATTGAGAGATGAAATAGGTACTTTTGAATTTAGTTATAATATTTTAAATTACATTATATATATAAGGATACACACTGTTATATTCCATTACACGAGCGATATGTTATAGAAAATATTAGTGGTGACCCATTGAAATTTATCTCACACCCTCTCCGGGCACCGTTTTGTACCTAGAGTAGATTACATGGTTACAGGTGTTGAAAATGGGAAGCATACATCCTCAAACACTTGATTTCATACTGTTTATGATGGAGCTTGATAGAAGATGACTGAGCCATATCTTTGGATGGTTGGGATCATCATTGATTTTATTCATACTATTGTGGAACATAGTATTCTTGTTTCCTTATATACATGTTTTCCAATTTTATAATGACTTGACATATAATCATCATTTTTTATTGTTTAATGTTATTAAATAAGTTTAAGTTATTATTAATGTTGTATTTATTTTCCATTCTTCATTCAATTTCCATATATTTCTTATTCCATTTACCTATGTTTACTTTCACCCACTGCGCTACACTTTAGTAATGAGGGTATAACCTCCCCATGGAAACACACTAGGTCCCCAGTGCAAGTTGGAAGCCTATATCATTTTTGGAGTGCACTTGAGTTCATGTGGACCAATGGGATTGTGGGGAATTTAACGTGGCATCAGGGTCTGGGATGTCACATCTGCCCAACATTATTTTTCCTCATCCATACACTACATTACTGTTCATGAATAGTTTAATGTATGGTTCATCAACCCTATGTTACAATTTGTCATTAATACCTTATTTTTTCATGTATAATGCAAAGTATAGTTCAACAACCCTATATTACTATTCATCATCCTTACAGGATGTTACTATTCATGAATAGTGAAAAGTGTAGTTCATCAACCCTATGTTACTATTCGCCATCCATACGCTAAGTTACTATTCATTAATAGTGAAATGTATGGTTCATCAACCCTACATTACTACTCATTTATAAAGTTACTATTAATTTCATGAATTTTTAACTAATTTTATGCATATATATATATTATTATTAAAGGTTTTTATGCTTGATAAAATCTCATTAAATATAAGTATTTTTATCAAAGAGATTTTAATGTTTTTGGTTCTATATATTGATGGTAAAATTAATAAAATTTTCAATGAATATTACCTATAAATTTGTAGGATTAAATATTATTTAAATATATATTTTTTAATTTATGTTTGGTTTTTGATACTACATTCTAGGAACATTTTTTACTTAATTTAAACTGGTTTTAAAGGATTTAAATTGTGGTTTTAAATCATTTAATGCTACTATATTTGACTAGATTTTTTTTGAAGACTAATTCAAATAAATTTAATTTAATTTTAATAATTATTCTAAAAGAATAAATATGAAAAAATGTTGTGATTTTTAGGGAGATATTTATGAATTCTCTTAACTCAATTTATTTTGAATATCTAAAGAAGACGAGTTTCAGGAGCAGTTGAATATTTATTCTTTATATATATCATTCTCCAATGCTGGTTAAAGGCAGAAGGGAAAGACAAAATTAAAATACATGAAAGACATAGGCAAACATACTTGATAATATGTATTTCAAAAAGAAAATTGATATGAAATTTGAAACTACTCTGCAAAATGAAACATCATACGACACTCTGTTTCATCACCTACATGATCTCTAAAGGGGTGAATTAATACTTCTTTAACTAAATATTTAATTAATGAGACAAGGAAATCTAATACTCAACAACTGGTAATTGTTCTTTCAATTATTATTATTTTTCATTTCGTTTTGAGTTTATAACAATTTTTCCCATGTATCAAAAACAATATATTATACTTCTTATGATTTTGCACTCAAAATAATTATCAGTTATTTTGATTCCTGGTATGTGACTTCTAAATTATAATTTCATGTTTTATTGGTTGTGAATACCCATAAAAAAATCAATGTCCTGGTTATCCCTCAACTATAAAATTATTATATAATTGGGTTATGATTCTACCTTAAAAATTATTTTTAGTGAACATGTATCTCTCTCCAAGTAGAGTGATATATTTGTAGAAGTATGCTCACTTTGAACTGAACTACTATAAACCATATCCATGCATTCATTACTTTTTCCACTGTTAATTAACCACAATAAGTGTATTTTATTAGAAATTTTATTAATAAATTTATTTGTTTAAATTTTTAATCATTATATTCACTACCCTCTAGACCATCTACCATTACACATTCCTACCAAAGAAGAATAACTTCATTATATAATTGTATTTTTTTGAATCATTTATAATTTTTTTATAGAATAAGTAATTAAAAATTTTAGATTTTTCCTTCATTTATCAAGTATATATAGTCATACACATTGTAGAAATATGTCTATCATATTGGAACCTTCCACACACATATTTTTTAGATTTTTTACTTTCAATTCTTAGAAAGCATGTAAACTTCTTCTTAATAAGTTTCAACAACTAATCATATTGTGTTTTTTCTTTATTTGATGGAATATACATAGGAATTATTCTTACAACATTTTACATACACATTAATGAAAATATTTATAGTTGAATGATATATACTATATTTCATAAATAGATTCTTTTTTTAACTATATGTTGGACATAATTCATCGTACTATTCACTATATTTTTAGAGGATTTATTTCAACCCCATTGTTCATTTGATTCAATACAATGGGATAATTTTTTACATTATTTATATGGTTGCTAAAATTTTATCTCCATTTCATCATTAAAAAAATATGAGTTTGGTTGTGTTGGAACATACCAACACTCTTCATAACAGTGGTAAAGTATTTTTCTTAAATCATAAAATATCTCCATCAATTCAAAAATATTATTCAATGATATATAAATCATTCTCTATTAAATATAATTTCGTAAAAAGGATTTTATTATAAATTATTATATATATATCATTTTATTATAGGTTTTAAAACATGTACATAATATTGTGGAATACATAAAAAACACTATGCAAGAATCCCTTATGGAACCGATATTTTTTAATAAATAATATTAGCATCCATTTAGTTTTAGTCTATTTATATTATGTTTCTTTTTTATTTTCATTGCGAATAATAAATAATTTTATGATATTTGGAATGGGGGATGTTTCTTGGATATTCTCATTTATACCATTGAATTATAAATAGTTGTCTGATTTTTTTTGACTACACATGTTTTTAATAATTTTACCCTTTTTATTATAATTTTTAGCAAACATATATTAATTTTTTTTCATATAACTAATGATTAGGTAATCCAATCATATGATCATGTGATGGATGTTTATCCACATGATATTTATCTATATGAACTATGGCCTATATATGATGTTTGTTTGAAATACTATCTTTATCTAATTATTGTGATGTTCATGATTATAGGTTACTATATTTCTAATCATTAACTCTAATTAAATACATTCATATTTATTATATACTTATACCCTTCTAGTATATTCTCCCTCTCTCTTAAATATTTACTTTATTTATTCAATAGGTAATCATTGAAATTTACATATCACTTAAATATAGTATTCATTCTCTTTCAATCTATTTTCTTTTATTTTTAATTGGGTATTCATGAAATCTAGTTAGGAATTATGAATTTTTTCAATATCGTGGAAGAAATCTGTGAATACCTTTTGAAGGAATTCATTCTCACATTTAATGCATTTCAAATCATTATTACCCACTAAATGTTTTCTTCTAGATGGGTTATAGTATAATTTTTGATATTCACATACATTATGAGAGTGTAATAGTGTGTCAACATGATATTAAATGAATATTCCATAGAATCAACATCAAAATAAAGTTTTGAATTTTCATCCCTAAGTCTCCCATTATAAGTAAATAAAATTTTACTCCCTTAAGGTATAAATTTTTTCAATTAATAAATGATTTGAGAATAAAAGGTACCAAATGAATCAATAAATTCCACTTCATCAAATATTGTACATTCTTCATATGAGGAATAATAATAAAAAATAATTACAATAAAACATATCATACTTGCTGTGTTTAGTAAATAGGTTTTAATCATTTAAATTTGATGATTTTATAATGTTTAAATCTTATTTATTTGTTTTGTTTTGATGTGTATTATATAACACTTCTAATTATAGTATATATTAGATGGTTTTATGTTTTTTATATCCATATATTATTCATTCAACTAAAGTATACATGTTTTATAATCATTTCAAAACACAAGATCATAATATTTGATTTAATTGGTGGTAAAATTGCTCAAATTCCAATTTTGAGTCCATTGGATCATTGTAGAAAATATTGGGAGAGGGAGACCCATGTGTTTTCTAATTTTTGGTAATATAAAATTTATTCTTCATTACTCTCAACCACATTTTACATTGTAAATCTAATTTCATTTTACATTATCAGGTCATTTTTTTTAAATATAATATAAATAATTACAATATATTGTTGAATAAAATTTCTTTAACATGTTTTTTGAAAAGTATGGTACTATTTTGTGAAACTTAGTATATATTGTCTTCAAATATAAATAGTACTGTTATTCTATAATGAATATTTTTTATCAATTACAATTAAATTGAAAATTTTCTTACCCCATACTCAGTTTATTACTTAAGTGAGGGTTAACAATATAACTCATGTTAAAAATAAGTTCATTACAATAGATTTTTATCAAGATTTTATCCCACCAATAGATATTCATTTAATCCCCATATTGAATCGGGTCACATATATTTTCCAATGATGGAACCTCCCCAAAATATGTTGATCTGTTTCATTACAAATTTAATATTCACATATGTTGCCTTCTTTAAAAAAATGTGTGCACCCTAATCTCTATACATATCCTATAATCAATGTTATTATTCTGGATCATAATATTTTCCACACTCCCAGTCATCATGGAAATTATTCAGGAAAAATATAACCCATTGAATCACCTGGAATGTAAACAATTAAGGCCCCATATTCCCATGATTAGTCACAAACGTTTATTTATCTTTTAATAATTATTAGTAATATTGTGTATAGTATTGACTAGATTTCAAACCACCCATTATTTCTTCTCAATATTATATTTTATTCATAATCATCTAATAAGTTTTCTATTCATCATTGGTCTAATATCAATTCAAATCTATCTTTTGTAGTTGTTGGTTATTTTAGTTTGTTGAATCATTATTCTTCAAGAGCTATAGTAATCTCAAAAAACTAATATCATCCAACCTAAATCTCATATGTGATTTTTATTTTATTCATAAAAACGATATTTAATATTCTAAATTGAGAAACATGAATTTATATATATGAAGATAATTTATTATTTTATTGGGTCTTCTATGGATTTTGTAAATGTAAATATATAGGATAATAATTCATGAAACAAATATCATTCATAAAACACACCTATTTATATTATAACATGATGTAATTTATATTTTCTCAACTATATAATATAATATTGTATCATATTTTATTTGGGGTAATCATTGAAACTAGTATTATGAATATAATATTAATTTATTTCTTCTCATTTTTATCATCAAAAATAACTCCTCTTATCACTACATCATCATGAAATTATTCTTCATAAAACTATTCTCTATAACTCCATAATTTAATCTCCTCATCTGTATGAAATTTAAGGAAAAATATCACAACTTCCCCCTGAATATCTTTTATATTAAGAGATATCATAAAAACTTGTATAGATACCATCTCTGAGTTTTTACACTCCAACATCCATCTCATACATGTATACATTATTAACAGCTTGAATCATAATGGTATTTTATATATTTAGTCACTGTAATAAATCTACAACATCTATTGATATGAAATTTCCAAATTTAATAAATAATTATGTTCATTAATTAATTATTCATTGAATTTATAGAATTCCCTAAAAACATCTTTAAATTTTCAATAATTAATCTCAAATCATAATTATTCATACTCTAATGAATATATCATGAATTTTCCATTTATATATAATTTTACTGAAAAACCAAAAATAATTTTGACATTTATAATCTTTCATAATGTCTCTAAATCATTAATATTATTCTCCCATTGCATAATGTTTAGGTTCCCTAGCATGAGTTGCTGATAAAAATAAAATCATAAATTATTGATCCTATAGGAATAAATATTTTATTATCCCAAATACATTTCCTTCTAATAATATATATTTTTAACACTTCATAATTCACTTATCATGTACTAAAAATTAACTAATGTATGAGGTCATATTCATATTCCTCTCTGTTTCCACTTCATATAAGATTAAATTCATATGTTCTCTCAAAATTATTAAATGTGGAATGTTTTACATGACACCCTAAATATCTAACATTAAAACTCAGTGTCATTCTATATTATCAAAAATTTATTATGAAGTAATATTCTCTCATTTATTTCCTAATACATTTCCAACATGAATTTCATATGATAATTAATTTCATACATCAATATTAACGCCATAAAATTTGTTAATTATGTAATATAAATTCACTTGAAGTAATTCATTATTCCTACCATGCCATGTAAAATACGATAAGTCTAATAAAATGAATATATGTAATATTTTCTTAAAGTTATATGATTTCTAGACATATGAATATTTCTTTTTTTTTCATAAAATATTAGAATACTTAACATGACTTTTGGAAATCTTGAACCACCACTATCCTTCATAAAAAACACATCCATTTATACATTCTCAATGATTTTATAATCTAAAATGACAAGTAACTTGAGTTTGGTTTCATATAATTACCCATAAGTTCAAAAATGTACTATTTTTTAAATAATTATAAAGTAATCTACAAAATAGAAATATTGGTTAAAAAACCTTAGTATTTTTAATATTAAACCATAGAGTCAGTACTTATCATAATCTAATGACAATATATATCAATATTTTTTTTATGATATTATTTTAGTATTTTTTCCATGTATTCAATGAAATCAATTACATTACCCTTAAAAATATGACATTCCTCTAAATATTGGAATAAAATTATTAATTAGGGTATTTTCCAACTATTTTTAACATTAAGTATAGGGGATCCTTCATTATTGATCATATACTCATTCAATTAACAAAAATCTTCCATATGTCGAAATTATCATTGAATAAAATATAACACTCAATACAAAGACCACTTCCCCAAAAATTATATGATGAATTAATGTCTCATCATTATCAATCCATGTTATTCCCAATAAGGAATTGAATGTTTTTTATGGTGAACCATCCTAAATTAGTAACTTGATATAAGATTACTGATGTAATATCTATTCATGGACATTCCCAATGGATTCAGGTCACTTTTGACTTGTAAATTAATTTTCATGCTAGAAGGTGTTATGTTGGTTTTGTTTTATCCCAAGAGTGGGTTGGTTTAGACTATTGTGTGATTGATCCTATAACCCTTATCATCTAGAGACCATATAAAATCAATATTACCTTCCATTGATTATATATAAAAGTGATTAATGTGACTATGTGTGGCTACTTCTCCATCCATATCAGTAAAGTAAATTTCCATATGAAATTATTTATAACCAATATCCATATAAAATTCCTTAGATATAAAAATACTTCAAACATGAACTCAAAATGGATTGTAATTGATGCAACGAGTGATTTATGAGTTCTGGGGACAATTGAATGTTTTCAAAAATATTGATCATTAAAATAATGGTGGTCAACTTTTTTAGGGAGTCATATTTCCTAACCATGTTTCTATAGATCCATTAATGAGTTATTTACTTTTCATAATGCATATGTGTTGAGTTTTATTATGTTAATGACACTTATTCCCTATGGAAATTTTGGATTATTTTTTCTATATTTTGGATGGGCATTAACACTAATAAATATTGATATATTAGTTATATATTTTTATGTAAGTCATCCTATATTTTTTTTTGCATTTATTACTAGATAATATAATATTAGATTGACCCCCCTATAAATATCATTATTGTTTAAACATTATTTCCTCTGAAAAATTTATTCTCAATAGAAATAGATGTTAATTGTCGAGGTGTTTTTTGACCATTTCATCCTTAACCTCATCAACATACTCAACTTCTATGACCTCATATAATATTCTATATTGATATTTTCTCCTAATAAAATTATTCATATTTATCTATCGTGTTCTATTTATTTTCATAAAATTGATCAATCAAAATTACGAGTCCAATTATGTGTACTATTTGTTTTAGATAGTTGTTGACCATTATCTTAATTGGAGAGATGGTTCCTTTCATTACATTGATGGCGGTAGGAATTCTGGAAGTGTTTAATTCAACAAGACTAATGATAAGGACTATTCATTAATACAAATTCGTTCACAAGTGAAGGATTCATCAAATATTTTAGGATTATGTTTTTGAAGAATTTTTCTACACTATTACAAGGGTAGTTGGTGTAATAAGTTTCTCATTAATTTATCCCATATGTATTGTTTGTTATTTTTTTATTTACTTAATTATCATGTTGCCATTCAATTTTATTGTATTTATACTCTTGATTTACTATAAATATCCTTATTTATTTGAGGTGTGGGTGAAATATTAGTAATTTATTCATAGTATTTTTCCAATATGAATTTTCCAAAATCCAAAAATCAATTGAAAAATGTCCTGGAAAATAATTTTTTATAGGATTTTATTCCCCAAAATTAGTTGGATTGGGTAGAAATCAATGTATTCATTTCAAAAAACATCATTGGGATTATTTAAAGTTTGAAATCTGAGAAAATTATAAACTATGGACATGAAAAGGTATAAATTTATTTGATCTCAGTAGATAGAAGTTGTTTTATTCCTCTAATACTCAAATTTCATATGGGGTTGATCACGCCTCCCATCATAAAGATGGATTTTTCACTACTACTCTCATTTTTGGGTAGTGAGTTATTGATATTGTGATAGTATAGGTTTTTATAATGGTATTGGTGTTCAATTATTGTTGACAGATGTGGTCTATTTTTGGCCATGTATCATTCCATGATTAAAAACTATAATCGGCATAGATTAGGTCTTAAAGCATCAGATAACATCAGTAGTGCATTGGAAAAATTCTATAATCTCCCAAAAAAGTCCATGATACTTTATCAGAATCCATTGTTTCTATATTTCTACAAGGCATGATTCTTAAAATATCATTAATAAATTATATTTATGATTCCTCACATTTAAATAGTTGGTCAATTTCGTTCATATGATTATAAAATACTTAACCCTATTATATATATCTTTATATGAATTTTTGTTTCTAAGTAAAGTTATATTCTCTAATATGAAACTTCATTAGTAACGATACATCCTCCACATATCTTCTCAACTATACGTGGACCAAACCAAAAAAAATATACAAGATGAATTTTAATCCTACATGGCTATGGATAAACACTTATGATTTGAAACTTATAATTATTCTAATGTTCCCATAATGTGATTAAAATAAGACATGATTTCTGTATGGAGTTTATATAAGTCTCCCTTGTATTTAATGATGTGGTGTTTGGATTCCAAAAAATTGAAAGTGTAGGATTATCATCTAACCAATAAAAATATTATTTTTTCTCTAGATATAGTTCAATGAATATACCTCCAAAGATCCCACTCCAGATGTAATGGAATCACTGGAGTTAAAGATTATCAGAAAGAATACCCCATTCCAAATTAAAATGTGTGATACCTTATAATATCATTATATGTTAACATTTACTAAACTAATAACTGATATCAAATTTGAGTTATCTTAGAGTAACATTGTAACATCCCGATTCTAGAAGCCACCATGAGGTGCCACGTACCTGGTTGGTCACATGGACTCAAGAGCATTTCCCCAAACAACAGAGGCATCCAACTAGCAGTGAGGGACTTGGGTGTGATAGTGGGGAAACTATGCCCTCATTGGCAGTGTAACACAACAGTAGTAAAAAAATGGTAATAGCAGAAGCTGTATAAATTCCAAACAACAGTAAATAGCAGAAGACTGATAAGAAACAACTGGAACACATATATAAATGATTCATGATACATATGTCCAGGAATGCAGCAAAACAAACCACAATGATGGAATACAACAGTACTAAACCAATGTACAAAAGAAAACAGGTAAACAACACCTCAGCATCACAAGCCTCATCTTGGTCCCATGCTCTACATCTCCACAACAATCATGTACCTATAGTAGAAGGGCACTCTCCTTTATCTATACCTGAAGCAATATAATCTCATTGGGCCTAAAAGCATGGACAAAATAGGGTGTGAGACAAATCCTAGTAGGCAACCACCAAATGATCTGTGCCTAATAGTCAGTGAATATATATGGCACACAATAAGTAAAATAGTAGTAAACAAGGAAGTACTCAGTAGTAAACAATTCCACAAATTTAATGAATTCAATTCCACATATCAATTAACGGCTAATTAAATAAGGTAACCCTCTAGTAAGTACACACATCCTATCCCCTTAGGTTCAATCATAAGGTTATAACAAGGACTCTTTGAGGAAGCTCACACGGTCAATTACCCATATATTCAACAGTGGTTAATGACTCTCAGTGGAAGCTCACACGGTCAATTCCTTGTATAGTCAAAAGTTATTTTAGACTCTCCTAGGAAACTTACATGGTCAATTCCACTTATAGTTTACTACACCAGGTTCTCATAGCCCTGTGTAAGTCAAATGACCATAGAAATGCAATATGACCAAAGTAAACCTCATGATCTACTTGGCTAAATAGTCTACAACATAAAAACATGTCAGAATACAAACACTCTATCTTACAACACTAGTCATGGGAAAAACATCAAGGAATCCCAATAGGATAAATCGGACCAAATGATCGTAAATAGAAAATGCATGGGCAGACACTTCCAAAGCATTGAAATCAACCCTATTCACATTCAGTTAACCTCTACTGAAGCATACAAGCATGGAAGGAAATTATCAGGGTTAAAATGGTCAACATGCAATATCTCGTTAAACAATATTGTACATTATTGCAAATATTACTCAAATACTTTCAATGAAAAGGCACAAACCACCTACCTCGACGTTTTAGGATCATTATACTCTGATGTCAGTCATTGGATCGACCTAGTACTCGATAGATCTAAAAAAACATCTAAAACGTTCACCCAATGATATCATGTGAGAGAGTAGAAATCAAGTGATCGTGTTATAGGAGAAGAGATAACTCACCGATGCAATTCAAACACAACTGATTGAGTTTGATTCTGAGGACGAACGCTCGCTTGGGGGTCGTTGAAGATCTGGGGCCATACGATGCTCCTAAATGAGACGAATGAACAAAGGGGTGTTTATGTCGATTAGACGTGGCCCTGGTGTGTTTATTGAAAAAAAGAATGTAAAGGGAATGTAATTTTGAGTTACACTTCGTGTACATGTCCTTACTAAGCCCATATTTAGGCGGCCTCTAGGTCACCACACACGGTCGTGTAGAAGGCTGCTACACGACCAACACACGACTACCTGCGGTAACAGAGTACACGACATGTACTCATAAAGTACATGGAATGTACTTATGGAATTTATAGAAACACCAATTTTTCCTCAAAACACCAGAAAAAGTAAGACATACATGAAAAGAAGATCCTTGTTCTTACAAACTTCCTCCCTTGATGAAATTCATCCCCGAATTTTCCTATAAATGAGGCGTAGAAGAAGAATACTTGAATAGCTCCAGCCACTGTGATCATACATCGACCTCCCTCTCCCACATCTCATCCTTTACTCGTTCGTGATGCCATAACACTCATACCAACGGAACAAACCAGCCACATAGAACCTTTGTACATCGATCAACAACCTAGACAGAATGCTCCTCGAAAGATGAATCCACCTCCAACTCAACTTCCTCAGGTTGGAAAGCATGAGATGGGTCTGATAAGTAACATAGAAGCTGAGAAACATGGAAGATGTCACACATAGCCGAATACCTTTGAGGTAACTGCTACTGATAAGCAAATTGGAAAACTCTCTCCAACACATCAAACAGTCTGATGTACCTCGGAAAAACCTTACCCTGACTCCAAATCCTCATGTGTCTTAACCTTGGTGTGACACATAGAAACACCCTATCCCCAATCTCGAACTCCAGAGGTCGTCTCTATCGATCAGCATAAGACTTCTGTCGAGATTGTACATTAGCCATTCTTTTCCGAATCAACTCTATCTGCTCCAGGGTCTCCTGGAAAAGACGATGTCCTATCATAGCTTCCTCTCCTACCTCCAACGAGCATAAGGTTGATCTACATGGACTACCGTATAATGCCTCATATGGTTCCATATGAATAGTCTCATGGAAACTATTGTTGTAGGAAAACTCCACAAGAGGTATGTGATTCTCCCAAGAACCTCCAAAATCCTGAATTCATGCTCGTAGCATGTCCTCAAGTACATGAATCGTACGCTTGGACTGGCCCTCTATCTGGGGGTGGAAAGTTGTACTCAAAAGAACATGTGTACCCAAGGCCTTCTGAAGCCCCTTCCAGACCCAAGAAGAAAAACATGCATCCTTATATGAAACAATGGAGTGTGGAACCCCTGTAAATGTACAATCTCTTAGATGTACAACCTTCCCATCTCATCAACACTGAAGGTATCCTTGATTAGCAAGAAGTGAGAAACCATCATGATTCTATCGATGAAAACCCATACCGCATCATTACCTCGAGGTGACCTCGACAAACTTGTCAAGAAATCCATCGCGACATCATTCCACATCAACTTTTGAATGGGTAACTACTGAAAAATCATTGCTGGTCGCTGATGCTCCACCTTCACCTGTTGATAGGTGGAACACTTCATGATGAAACCATCAACATACTACATCCTACTTGGAAGCCAATACTAACGGTGTAGATCATGATACATCCTAGTGACTCCTAGATGAACTGCCCAAACTGAAAAATGAAAGTCCCACTTCAGCTGCTCGCGTATGACTGCTGTCACCCACATGCGCCCTTGGAAACACAAGATCTCATCCTCACCTATGGTCTATCCATGAATAGGTTCCTCTCCTGAAACACTCTCCCATAGGACTAGTCATTCAGAATATGATATCTGCCGTGTTCAAAATCAATCAAGCAATGTAGAGGTAAAAACTACAGAAGATAAAAACATTTTCCCCTATCTATTGTTCACCAAAAAATTCATATAAGAGAAAATATCCATAAGAATCCTCTCATTAATGGCCTCCTAAAATTCCTGTATCTAAGTCCTCCTGCTCTACGCATCAGCTACAACAATGACTTTCCCAGGCATGTAGGCATGCTCAATGACAAAAGACTGAAGGTAATCAACCATCCTTGGTTGTCTGAAATTCAGTTCACACTGAGTGATGATTTACTTGAGACTTTTGTGGTCCGGTAAAACCAAAAAATGCTCTCCCAGAAGATAATGCCTCTAACAATGTAAGGAACGAAAAAATGCCAACAACTCGAGATTGTGCCTCAGGTAATTCCTATCATTTGGCCTCAACTACCGAGACCTGTACCCAATGACTGCTACCCCCTGCATAAGCACAGATCCTAGCCCAATTCCTAAAGCATCATAATAAAAAGTATAGCTCTTTCCTAGCTCTGTAAATACTAGTATCGACGTTGAATTCAATCTCACTTTCAGTTTCTGAAAGGATGACTCACAAAAATATGACCACAAGAACCTTTCACCCATCATAGTCGGACCCGTCAGTGGTGCTAATAAGCGTTAAAATTAATGTATGAAGTGTCTATAGTAACCAACCAGCCGTATAAAACATCGTACCTCAAATAAGTTCTTTGGATTCTCCCAGGAAACCACTTCTCTCACTTTATCTGGGTCTACTGGCACTCGTTTCTCTGAGATAACATGACCCAAGAAGTGAATCTGGTCCATCCAAAAGTGGCATTTTGAGAGCTTAGCATATAACTTATACTATCTTAGTGTACTAATAATGATCTCAAGATGTGCGGCATGGTCGTGTCGAGTATGATAGTACACCATGATATCATCCACGAAGACCACAACAAAATAATTCAAGTACGGATGGAACACTCAATTCATCAGTGCCATGAGGACTGTAGGAATGTTCATGAGACCGAACGACATAACCACATACTTTTATTGACCATACCTGTCCCGGAATGTTGTAATAGGTATATCAGATGGTCTAATGTGAAACTAATGGTAACCAGATCTCAAGTCAGTCTTCGAGAACACCTGGGATCCCCAAAGAAGATCAAAGAGATCATCGATCCTAGGAAAGAGATATCAGTTCTTGACCATCAACTAGTTCATCTTCTGATAATCCACACAAATTCTAGTTGTAACATCCACATTATTAGCAAATAGGATAGGAGAACCCCAAGGAGAAGTACTGGGTCGCATGAAACTCTTTGCCTGCAACTTCTCCAACTACTTCTTGAGCTCATGTAACTCTGGTATATACATCCTATAAGGAGGTATAAACACCAGTGCTGCCCCTGGCACAAGATTAATAGAAAAGTATACCTCACGCTCTAGAGGCAGACCCAAAAATTCCTCTGGAAAGATATATTTAACCTAATACACCACTGGAGAAAATTCCATCTGTGATGTCCCCTGGTCATCCAGATATAGACTTGAAATCTGGGCTGTAACGCCTCCCAACCCATGTTGCTCAGGTCCCGCTCTGCTCACCTGGACATCCCATTCACCCTGGTGAATAAAATATCCACCCGATGGTGACATGAAACTCACCCTACGATGATAAAAATCGACAAAATCATGTAAGGGTACTAACCAGTCCATTCTGAGAATGAAATCATAACATGTCATCTCTAGGACATAGAGATCCCATAAGAAGTGACACCCACCACCCTCTAGATGGAACTCCTTGCACTGATGTACACTATAAATTTTAGTCCCCAACGGAGTGTCTAGCATCAATATATCAGCATAATAAAAGATACATATCCTAAGGCTCTCTACAACAATAACAGATATAAAGAAATGGGAAGCCCCTGTATCAAAAAGAGAATAATATATAACTAAGGCAACAAGAACGGAACCTCGAACTTTAGAGGGTCTGGGATCCTCCTCCTGCAAGGTCTGCTCCACTAAAAAATTCTGACCTACACAGCAGCCCTGTGACCCTACTTGACCACTCTGAGATGATCCACCCTATTGTCACTGAAAACCAAGCGACTGGCTACCACGACCATGACCTCCTGCTCCGCCTGAATCTCTAAAAGAACTACAGTTCCTTCACTGCAGAGTGACTGGTAGTGCTTCTCCTAACTACGGAGTAATAGAAGAACCCCTTTCACCAACTACTGGTGATATGATCTAACAGAAACGGTGAAGATGACCTATCTTGACGCAAGATCGGCACTCATCTGGGTCACTCGGGCAATGCGGCCTTGTATGCCCACTCTTCCTGCACTGGTAGCACACCACCGGGATACCAGAAGATACATCCCATCTACTCATATATCAACATGTAGTCTCCCTACGATGCTTCCTGCTATCACTAGTGAATCATTAACCTTGGAAGATGAACTTCCCTAGCACACAGCTCCAGATTCCCTTAGATTATAGTCCATCATCAGAGCCTAGTTGACTATAGCAAATATCGAAGTCAACCTGAAGATGTTCACTTGGGATCATATATCCTACATGAGACCACCCTCAAACTTCCATAAAAGGAAGGAATCATATCCCCTAGAAAGGGTTTAAAGCACTACAGATTAGTGAAGAGAGATGAATACTGCATAACAGAAATAGTACCCTACTCCAGACTCATGAAATCTCAGGCTCGATCGGCCCTCAAGGTCTCCAGATAAATGTAATCGTAGAAGGTGCGCTGAAACTCCTCCCAAGACATATTATTCTAGAATCCTACCTGTGAGATCACATACCACCACCTCTTGGCAGAGTCTCAAAGAATGTAGGTAGCGAGCTTGACCCTAAAATCTGGAGGAATCTCTAGATGCTCTAAGATCATCAACGTGTCATCTATCCATGACTCTGTAGCCTGGGGTCCTCCACCCCCTGAGAAAGTTGGAGAATGCTGTTACTGAAAGACCCGTGTCAATTCTGCAATCGACGGTATAGGAGGCAACACTCCCGGATAGGTCTGCATCATACTCAAAAATCCATCCATGAACTGTGCATAGGAACCTATACCAGGTATAACTGTTGGTGCAAATATAAGCACAACTAGAGGATCTGCCAGCAGTCCCTGATGAGCCATATAATGTGTCTGATCACTGCCTTGTAACTAGCGTACAACCGGAGGATGTCTCGGTGGCATGAATCTACAAGGATAAGTGCACACATTAGATCATGATTAACAAGGACATAAAATTATAAGTGTAAGAAAGGAACAAGATAAGGAAAGAATTTTTGTTTGCTAAAACATTACTACACAGCTTCTATAAAACCTACATGGAACGTTCCCTTAATACATTAACATGGTTGTGTACTCCTACCAACACTGGCCGTGTAACACCCCAAATACACAGTGTGTTTCCCAAAAACACAGCGTGTAGTTGACTTATCTTCCCCTACAAGTATCCTTCTACACGGTCAAGCCACACTACTCTCCTTGAAGATGACTACACTTTGTGTTCATTCCAGACATGGCCTTTACTAGACGAGCTTCACCGACCCGTATTGTTGGTGAGACGCCCGGATACATGGCTCACACTACACGGCACGTTCCAGCTGAACACAGTGTGTACTCAGAATATTTTTTCCAACCTGTGTTTTTCGTTACATGATCAGGTAAATGAGTTACACTACACGGCGTGCTCCATATGGACATGATGTGTATTAAAAAACTCAATTGAGCCTTGTTGGTAGTGACACAACCAATTTACACGGTCTACAACATGGTGTGTATATCCAGTTCATGGCATGTCCTACCAAAGATTCCAAAACCCCATGTCCTCACCCACACAGTCTGAGTAATGGTTAGATACTACAAGGCGTGTACACACAGTACATGGCGTGTACTTATTAAAAACAATTTATTCCCAAAAATAAGAACCGATGGCATGTATTTAACCTTACATGATGTGTATTCTGTGTTTTTATGGAATGTAAGCCTCAAAAAATACTCCGGAACCCAGAAAAACACTGAAATGAAAATTTAAGTACAAAAATCTGATCCATAAGGGACCATTATCCCTGCAAATCAATGCATGACATCTTATACATGATATAAACAATGAGACAATTCAATGATCCACCAAATTCTGATTCACGAGGGCACATAAAACCTAATGAATAAAAGTTTTGTGTTCATTAAAACAATACCTTACACAAAGAAATACCCTATCAAATAATAGGTAATCTATCAAAGAATCTATCAAAACAACATGAAATTCTAATTCACCCTAAATGGCATGGAAAGAATGCATGACATGTGATTTCTTGGAAATGCCTATAAGATGCATGAGATGGAATGAACTCATCTCAACAGCCGACAATAGAAATACAACCTCAACAACATCAACTATAGCATCAAAAAACATGAGAGTCACCAAATTGTGATGTCAAATAAACTGTAAAATTGAAAAACCAGAAAAAAAAATTCCATAATGAGGTAGATTAGTTTTTCCATGTACAAGGGTTAGTTAATCCAGAGAACAACTTATTACCAAGTACCTATTCCATCTTATCCTTGTCTATATGCTCCAAACAGTAAGTCAAGAAGAAAATAATACCTCTAATAATACTTTGTAACATCCCGGTTTCGAATGCCACCCAGAGGCACCCCGTACTCAGTTGGTCACATGGCCTCAAGCGCATTTCCATGAATTCTAGAGGCTTCCAACTAGTTGCAAGGGCCTTGGGTGTTATAGTGGCTAAACTATGACCCCATTGGTAGAGTAACACATCAGATGTAAAAAAATGGGAATAGCAGAAGCAGTATAAATTGTTACCGATAGTAAACTGCTGAAGACTGATAATAAACAACTGGAAGTCATTTATAAATGATGCATGATATATATGTCTAGGAAATCAGGAAAACAAACCACAATGCTAGAATAAAATAGTATCAAACCAAAGTACAAAAGAAAACATTGAAACAAATACTCAACATCATAAGACTCAACTTGGTCCCATGCTCTCCATCTCCACAACAATCAAGTACCTGAAGTAGAAGGGCTCTTGAACTTATCTATACCTGCATCAATATAATCGATTTGGGCCCAAAACCATGACCCAAATAGGGTATTAGTCTAATCCCAATAGGAAACCACCAAAAGATCCACGCCTTACGGTTAGTGAATATATATGGTAGGAAATAAGTAAAACTTTAGTAGACAAGGAAGTACTTGACCGTAAAAAATTTATACACTTTCAAAGCATTCAATTACACATATAAAGTAAATGCTAATAAAATCAGGTAACCCTCTGGGAAGTACACACAACCTATATCCTCTAGTTCAATCATAAGAATATAATAAGGACTCTCTGAGGAAGATCACATTGTCAATTCCCCTTATAGGAAAAATTAGTTAACGACTCTCTAAGGAAGATCACACGGTCAATTCCCCCTATAGTAAAAAGTGATTTTAGTCTCTCTGTGGAAGCTCACATGGTCAATTCCCCTTATAGTATACTACACCAGGTTCTCAAGGCACAGTGTAAGTCAAACAGTCATAGAAATGCAATACGGCCAAATTAAACCACATGAACTACTTGGCTAAATAGTCTATAGCATAAAAACATTTCGGAATACAAACACTCCATCTTACAACACTAGGCATGGGAAAAACAACAAGGAATACCAATAGGCTAAACCAGACCTAATGGTTGTAAATAGAACATGCATGGGAAAACACATCCAAAGAATAACAATTAACCCTATTCACATTCAGATAATATCTACTCAAGAATACAAGCATGGATGTGAATTAACAGGGTTACAATGGTCAATACTCAATACCTCTTTTAAGGGTATTGGACAAAATTGAACATATTACCCAAAGAAATTCAATAAACAGGCCCAAACCACCTACCTTATCATTGTTGGATCATTATACTCTAGCATCAGTCCTTGGATAGACCTTGAACGTGGTAGATCTATAAAAACGTCTTAAAAGTTCAACTAATGATATCACACAAGAGAGGATAAATCAAGGGATGGTGTTCTAGAAGAAGAGAGAACTCAACGATGTGATTCCAACGCATCTTACGGTGTTCAATTCAGAGGACGAATTCTCGCTCGATGGCTCGTCGAAGATATGCGGCCAACGACACTCCTAGATGAGACAAATGATGAAGGGGGTGTTTCAGTCGATTAGACGCGACCCCGGTGAATTTAATGAAAAAAATAAATTACATGATGTGTACTTTTGAAGTACACGGTGTGTACTTTCCCTTACCAAGCCTCACTATAGGCAGCCTCCAGGTCACCACACTCAGCCGTGTTCAAGGCCGCTACACTGCCAACACACAGCTACACGTGATAACCAAGTACTCGATGTGTACTCATAAAGTACACAATGTGTACTTATGGAATTTCTAGATACTCCTCTTTTCCCTCAAAACACCTGAAAAACCAAAACATACCTGAATAGAATATCCGAGTTCTTACAAACATGATTAAAATGGTTTCAGTTTTCACCATGGTGGAATTTCATAACACTCCTCATTCATTGAGTAAATATAAAATGATGGTATATAACTAGATTAATTAGTGTTTTTGGACACTATTTGAACTATCTTATCATTTATTCTCTATTAAATATGTACTATGGGAGAAAAACGAGCATCTATAATAGAATTTTATATAGATAAAATATTTATTATAAGTAGTTGTGTATTGAATTACTTATGTTTTTCTATCTCATCTTCATATTATAAAAACATTTTTCTGATGGAATGTTTTCCATCTTCCTTAATTGGAATGTGGGGTATGAATAACTTTTTTTCCAATTTTCATTATCTAAATCATGTTTACAATTCATCAACAAAATATTTAGTAGCACTCCCATATTCTATGATTACCTCTAGTTCTATGTGTGAAAACCATCATCATTGGTGAAAACCCTTACATGATCAGTTGTCTCTATATGATGTCGATCATAGTCAGGGATATACAATGGATAATATTTTATGTCAATTAAAATTTCATTTACTAACACATATCATAAAATTGGAATCACTTCCTCTAACATCCAAGGTAAATAAAGAATAATACATTTTCATATTTATTAATATTTGCGAATTAAAAATTAATTTTACTTTAAAGGGGTTTCTATGTTCGATAGCGTACCCGATAGGCAACAAAGAGTTTTTTTGAAATCGTACGTTGCACACTAGTAATAAAATAATAATATTTTAAATGTTAGTTAACACGTAGCCGTTGTACTGGCGGGAATGGATAGAAATAACTAAAATATGATTATATATGTTTGTTAAATGTTTTTACATTTATCTAATAAAGGATAAAGTCTTAAAATATTAAAAGAATTCAATTTTAGACTTATATACTCTAATTTTAATGAAAGGTCCATTTATCAACATTTGATGGAAAATCTTAATTAAATATAGTTTTGGTCACTCTTATACATTTTGTTGGACCAAATAAAACTCTTCTTTAGAATCGGGACATCAAATATTACTTTGTGTAATTTTTTGTATTTTTCCGATAAAGTTCAATTTTTAATGAATAGTGTAAAATGTTGTATTTTAATTTAAAACCTCTTTTTAATCTAATTTATTAAGATGATTAGATAATATTTTGAATTGGTTTTTAAGTGCAATTAGAATATATTTTTACCATTTAATACAATAGTGGTTGTTGTAATTAATTTTACTTTGAAATTGGACTTAAACTGGTGTCAATCTTTTGATACTTATTGTTTCATAAAAACAAGCTATTTGTTTTGATAGCGGGAATTAATTATTAAATAAATTAATGAAACTTATATGTTTTGAATTTTGTAAAATGGACTTCATTTTTGAATTCGGAATATCAAATATAGCTTAGGGTGAATTTTTGGTATTTTTCTGAAAAACATCAATTTTTGATGAATAGTGAAACCACAAAGTGGTGGTTAAAAAATTTGATTATTCGTTTAAATGGGACTTTACCACTTATGTGTTTTGAATCTCAAAAATACAATTTAAATTATTTTCATTATTAAGTAAAATGTGGTACAATGGGATTAAAATAAATTTTGGTGAATAGTAACTTTTATGTTTTATTAATCACGATTAAAGGTAATTAGTGTAATTTAAGGGAAAATGATATTATAATAAAATGAAAATATCTTGAAACTTGTCCTGACCATATTGTTTGAGTTATGGATGAACAATACAACCCATGGGTCGATTTTAGGTACCCCATGGAGCCACTTGGGTATGATAATGACATTTATGCCTTTTATTTAATGTTAAAGTAAAAATGACACAAACATGAGATGTTTTACTAAACCAATTTTTACATGGGGTTATACCAGTAATATTTTTTACTATAAATATTCATTAGAAATATAAAAATATTTCCTACATCATGATATTTTTTTTATAATTTTTTGACATTAAATATATTAAATTATTTATGACATCCTGATGATGCAGCGATTACCTCATTATTTAACGATTTAAATAAAATGGAAAGATAATGTAAAATATAAGTCCTACACATGTAAAAAACCTATTTTATGGGTTGATTTAGAACCCTTATAACCTTATACTCGAAACACATCAATGTGGGACCATTAAAATCCGAAAACCATTTGAAAATAAAGTAACATTTCCTTACCTTCCAAGAGTGCCCCTCCTCTCCTCTTATAAAAGGCCCCCACCTCTACCACCTTACCCACACCTCTCAAGCCTTTGGTTCGGCCAAGCTCTGATCATTTTGTCTCTCCAAATCCCTCTCTTACTCATTGAAGCCTCACTTTGGGCAGAAGTATTCCCAAGGAAGCCTTTGAGCTCAAACCAAAGGGAGTTACCCGATTTTATGGTAATGTCTTCACTTGAGTCGTTTTTTGTTTTATTTTGCTTCTCCAACCCCCCTAAACTCTTTTTATTCAGTTCTTTTGTAACAAATCCAGTATCTTCCATATACTAGGATTTTGTTGTAATAAGTATTCGAGATACACTTACACACACCTATGTCGAATGGTTAAATAACATTTTGTTTCCGTGGATGGCGAATTTCTGCCTCACGAAACGATGATTGTTCGATATTATTCTAACACCTTCAAAGGAGGCCATTAAGATGTCACTATATTTATATATGATATATAATATGTTTATTTTTTCCTTAAGCTTCTGTATTTTTCATTTTGGGCATACCTTTATGGCTTCCATTATGGGTAAATGCGATATCTTCATTTAAGGAAGTGCGGACTACTGCCCCCTCAAAGTGATGTGATTCGTTAATGCCATATGTGGGATGTAAAAAGGATGGATTTAAAGTTATTATATATGATTTTATACTTGAATTATAATATACCTCTATATCATTATTATTTCTTTCCATTAAATTATGAGATAGAAATGAAAGTAGCATTCATGCGTACGTACGGCTTACCGTCTCCATGAACGGTGCATTTCATTTCTTATCCCCAAATGTAATGTACAAATATAAGTACATGTATATAATCGATATATATGATGAATGATACATCTAAATGATGAATATAATTCTGGAATTAAAATATACATACCTCTCATTTAGTTTTAATTCCATTAATATGACAAAGAAATAAAAGTAGCGTTCATGCGTACGTACGGCTTACCGTCTCCATGAACGGTGCATTTCATTTCTTACCTCTAAATGATTATGTAATATTATAAATACATGTATATTCTGGATATATATGATATATATGGTATCCAAATCAGGAATGTCATTCTGGATATAAAGAACCTTTGACCACACGAACAACATGTAATTGTAAGAAGTCCACTTTCGACTTAAGAACCAAATATTGACAAAATAAACATTATTAACTTAAATGGTTACATAATGTTTATAACATGGAAATAAGTGATATAAAAGGAATAATGAACTTGAAAAAGATTCTTAAGCAAATAGAAATTAACTCAAGTTTATTATTCAGGACGTTAAAGAACGATTGAGTCAAGTCGGACCCGAGGTAAGGGACTTCGTCTCAATCTCCTTTCATTGAGGCATATTTAGTTTTATACACAACTATCTTTTATATGGTGTATAAACCCCTTTGAATTTTACTTTTATACAAAAGTAATCTTTTTCTATGAAGTGTGTTACTAAACGACAAAAAGGAATGTTTTTTTAACGTACGCGGTGAAAACGACCTTTTCCGCCGCCATGAGTATTATTTGGTCTTTGGCTTCCTCAACAAGCCGTAATGTTTTTTTAATGAAATAAATCCCATATACTCTTTTATGTATTTTTTGGTATTGAAAATGGTTTTTATAATGGATTTTTTATGTCAATATATTTATGTGATATATTGTGATCGGAATGTGGAAATGTTTTCTTTCCATTGTGTTTATTTTATGTCTTATGATTTTATAATGGTACTTGGACATTTGATGGGTGGTTACATGATAAACCATATGACGGGTGGTGCCGTGAATACCAGGACGGATGGTTACGTTATAACCTCCAATGCATTGGGTATGGAAGTCGGCCGTATGGCTATTCCATTAAGTATGTATGGAAGTTGGCCGTATGGCTATTTCATTAAGAGATATGTGTGGAAGTCGACCGTATGGTTATTCCACTTAAGTATGTTTATGTCCCAAGTTACCTTTATATGTTATGTGTTCTTTATATGGGTTTTATGGTAATAATTTGGTTACAAAAGGGTAAGTAATGATATTTTATTCAGTGAAGAGTTTTTACTACTTCATGAAGGTGAAGGTATTACTTTGATAAATTATACATGGTTTACGTGATGTTTGAAAAAATAACAGTTTCCATTCTTTGTGTATCCCTTACTGAGATTTTTATGCTCACCCCAAGTTTTTTTGAAATGTTTTTCATAGGACTTAATGTGGATTAGGGTCAAGGATGGGATCAAGGGAAAGTCAGGATATCTAAAACATGGAACTAGACATGTTTCTTTTTAAGAGTCTTTATTTTATGGAAACATAGTAGAAGTATCTACTTTGTAATATTTTGAAATGTAATAGTTATGATCTAATTCTCTAAAACTCTTAACCTGAAAAGATCCTCAATGTGAATTATTCATTTAATTCAATATTAAGTAAGGTTTAAGGTCGGGGCCTTATAATTGGTATCAAAGGTCGGTTTAGACAACTTTAGGAGTCAGAAAAGTGTTAAATTATAATATGATTGAAATGATATAGCATTTACGGATTACCATGTTGCTTCGCCTAAGATATTTCTATGTTCAGAATGGTTTTCCGCAGAGGAAACAAAGCAGCTATGTTGGGACGACATCAGGAGGAAGACAACCTTCCAAATCAGCAACCTGAGATGGTCGGAATTGGAACTGAACAGTTTGTTTCAGTGATGGCACAATTGACTCAGGCTATAAATGGTGGTGGTATCCATGCACGAGATCAGCCAGATCAACCGCATAGGAACATGTTAGTGGTGGAACATTTCATGAGGCAATATCCCCCATCATTCAGAGGATCATCTGACCCCGTGCAAGCTGTAGGGTGGATTAAAGCACAGGAGAAGATTTTTGATGTCATGGGGTGTTCAGAACATCAAAAGGTAGGTCTTGCTGTTTACTGTTTTGAAGGTGAAGCTGATCAGTGGTGGTCGATGGTAAAAAATATCAGGGATAGTGATGATATTGAGGATATTCACTAGGACAAATTCAAAGGTATCTTTCTTGAGAAGTATTTTTCTAAGGCTGTTCGACTTAGGATGGAAAATCAATTCTTGGAATTGAGGCAAGAGGAAGACTCAGTGGCTGCCTATGAAGTAAAGTTCACTCGATTGGCAAGGTATGCTCCAAACACCATACGAGATCCTAATAGTAAAATAAACCATTTTTACTCAGGGTTAAAGCCAAAGTATTGAAGGGATTTAGCTTATCGTGAGTTTAAAAGTTATGAAAAACTTGTTCGATGTGCGGAGAAGGTGGAAATGGAGTTTTCCAATGATCAAGTGTTCTATGAAAAACAACAGAATAAGAGGTCCAGTTGGAAAGAAAAGGTGAAGAATTCACAAAAGAAGCAAGGAGGTAAGAAAACTAAATATCCATCTTGTGAGAAGTGTGGTAAAATGCATCCTGGAGAATGTTTATCCAAGTCTGGTAAGTGATTTCGGTGTGGTAAGTCTGGTTATATTGCTTATAACTATAAGGAAGATGATCAATCAGGTAATGAAAAGCCAGCGGTAAGATGTTTTAAGTGTAATGAAATGGGTCATTATGCAAATGAGTGTCTAACAAAAAACTCGACTGGGGGAAAACATCTAGACTACAAGAAGAAAGGGGTGGTGAAATCCTTTGCAACAACTTCAGCAGATGTTGGGCCATCGAATGAAGTGGTATCAGGTACACTGTTTGTTTGTTCAGAATATTCCAATGTGTTGTTTGATTCAGGGTCTACACACTCTTTCATTTCTGAGAAGTTTTCTAGTAAATTGGAAATTCCATATCAAGATATGAATCCTGAACTTATGGTAAAAACACCCGGAGGGAACTTTGAGACAAAAAGGAATTATAAGAACCTTCCTATCCTTGTGTGTGGAAAGAATCTACCAGTAAACCTTATTGTTTTGCCTCTAGTAGAGTTTGATGTTATTTTGGGCATGGATTGAATTTCTGTTTATCATGCTAAGATTGACTGCAGAGCTAAAATGGTTTCTTTTCAGAAAGATTTTCAGTTTTTGTACAAGAATGAACCCTTGATTTTGATAACATATCAGGAAGTTGAGAAACTAGTAAAAGATGGAAATGAATGTTACCTTGCACATATTGTTGAAAATAAAGGAAGTGTTCAGATTAATGATGTGCCAGTGGTAAATGAGTATCTTGATGTTTTTCCTAATGAGTTGCCTGGTATTATTCATGATCGGGAAGTTGAATTTACTGTTGACTTAGTTCCTGATTCTAAGCCAATTTCAAAACCCCCTTATCGAATGGCTCAAGTTGAACTTTTAGAGTTGAAGAAGAAATTGCAGGAGTTATTAGATAAAGGTTTCATTCGACCTAGCACATCACCATGGGGTTCTCCTGTCTTGTTTGTTAAAAAGAAAGATGGCTCAATGAGACTTTTCATTGATTATAGAGCCTTGAATAATATTACTGTTAAGAACAAATATCCTTTTCCTCATATCGAGGATTTGTTTGATCAGCTCCAGGGAGCTCAGTATTTTTGGAAGATTGACTTGAGGTCGGGGTACCATCAGTTGAAAGTAAAAGAAGCAAACATTCTGAAGACTGCATTCGGTACTAGATATGGCCATTATGAATTTGTAGTTATGCCTTTTGGGTTAACCAATGCACCTATTGTATTCATGGACCTTATGAATAGAATTTTCCATGAGTTCTTGGATAAGTTTGTGGTTGTTTTCATCGATGATATTTTTGTGTTTTATAAAAGTAAAGAGGAGCATGAAAGTCATTTAAGGGTTATCTTGCAAACCTTAAAAGAAAAGAAACTATATGGAAAATTCAGCAAGTGCGAGTTTTGGTTACAAAAAATTTCTTTCCTGGGTCACATTGTTTCAAAAGATGGCATAACCGTTGATCCTGATAAAACAAAAGTTGTTGAAGAATGGCCAAGACCCACAAATGTAACCGAGATCCGTAGTTTTCTTGGTTTGGCAGGTTACTACCGAAGGTTTGTTGAAATTTTTTCACGGTTATCTAGTCCAATGACTAAGCTAACTCGTAAGGGTGTTAAGTTCATCTGGACAAAAGAATGTGATTATTGTTTTCAGGAGTTGAAAAGAAGATTGGTGAATGCTCCAGTTTTGGCACTTCCTTCCAGGAATGGTGATTTTGTTATATACAGTGATTCTTCATTGAAGGGACTTGGCTGTGTCCTTATGAAGAATGATCAGGTAATTGCTTATGCTTCACTTCAGTTGAAAACTCATGAGGTAAATTACCCTAGACATGATTTGGAATTAGCTGCTGTTGTTTTTGCTTTAAAAATTTGGAGGCATCATTTGTATGGAGTAAAGTGTGAAATATATACTGATCACAAAAGTTTAAAGTATATATTCACTCAGAAATAATTGAACATGAGACAAAGGAGATGGCTGGAATTAATCAAGGATTATGATTGTACAATTCACTACCATCCGGGAAATGCCAATAAAGTGGCTGATGATTTGAGTAGAAAAAGTAATGCTTCATTAACGATGTTGCGTTTGAAACTTGATCCTTTGGTTAAGGATTTGATGAAATTTTTCATAGATTTTGTTGGTGTAGGATGTCTTTCTGTTTTGTTTCAGGTATCAGTGAGATCTTCTCTATTAGACAGAATCAAGCAAGCGTAGAAGCAAGATAGTGAGTTACAGAAATAGGTAGAGCTGGTACAGGAAGGTAAGTTGCATGAATTCAACATTGATAGTGATTGTGTTGTGAGATTTGGGAAAATATTATGTGTGCCTTGTGATTCATAGTTGAAGAGAGAGTTGTTATGTGAAGCTCATAGTTCTCCGTTTTTAGTTCATCCTGGCAGTACTAAGATGTACAGAGATCTGCGGGAGTATTATTGGTGGGATGGAATGAAAAGAGATATTGCTGATTTTACTGTGAAGTGTTTGACTTGTCAGCAGGTGAAAGCAGAGCGGCAGTTACTGAAAGGGATTCTTCAGCCTCTACCAGTTCCAGAGTGGAAATGGGAGAATATATCGATGGACATTGTTGTGGGATTACCGAAGACATCTCGAGGTAATAATGCAATCTGGGTTATTGTTGTTCGCTTGACTGAATCTGTTCACTTCCTTTCCATATGAGATAAATTTTCCCTAGATCAACTTTCCCATTTGTATCTTAAAGAGATAGTCAGGTTACATGGATTTCCACTCTCCATTGTATCTAACCGTGATCCCAGGTTTACTTCTAACTTCTATAAAGGCCTTCAGAAGTCGTTGGGTACTGAATTAAATTTTAGTACAGCTTTTCATCCGCAATCAGATGGGAAGTCAGAACGAACAATTCAGACCTTGGAGGATATGCTACGAGCTTGTTCAATGGATTATCAGGGATGTTGGGACCAACATCTTTCGTGGTTGAGTTTTCTTATAATAACAGTTTTCATTCCAGTATACAGATGGCACCATTTGAGGCACTATATGGGAAGCGGTGTCAAACTTCAGCATTATGGGATGAAGTGGGTGAAAGGAAGCTGATGGGACCAGAATTGGTATAATAGATGGAAGAAAAAGTTCAGTTGATTCAGAAACACATGAGAACAACTCAGAGAAGGCAGAAGAGTTATGCGGATAACCGGAGGAAGGATCTATCTTTCGAGGTAGGTGATCATGTTTTTCTCAAGGTTTCTCCATGGAAAAGTGTGATGCGATTTGGTAAGAAAGGAAAGCTGAGTCCAAGGTTCATTGGACCATATGAAATTCTGGAGAGAGTTGGATCAGTTGCATACATAGTGGCATTACCTCCGAGTGTATCTCAGGTACACAATGTTTTTCATGTTTCAATGTTGAGAAAGTATATGCCAGATCCATATCATGTTTTGAGTCCAGAGGTAGTTCAGCTGGAAGAGAACCTATCTTATGAGGAACAACCGGTCCAGATTCTTGACCGAAGAGAGCAAGTATTGCGAAATAAGGTAATTCTCCAGGTAATGGTTTTGTGGAAAAACCATATGGTCGAAGAGGCAACGTGGGAATCTGAAAATGCAATGAGGGATAAATACACCCACTTATTTTGATAAGTGAATAAAATTGCGAGGACACAATTCCCAAAAGGGGGGAAGGATGTAACATCCCAAGTAAATAAAGAATAATACATATTCATATTTATTAATATTTGCGAATTAAATATTAATTTTACTTTAAAGGGGTTGCTATGTTCGATAGCATACCCGATACGCAACAAAGAGTTTCTTTGAAATCGTATGTTGCACACTAGTAATAAAATAATAATATTTTAAATGTTAGTTAACACGTAGCCGTTGTACTGGCGGGAATGGATAGAAATAACTAAAATATGATTATATATGTTTGTTAAATGTTTTTACATTTATACAATAAAGGATAAAGGCTTAAAATACGAAAAGAATTCAATTTTAGGCTTATATACTCTAATTTTCACGAAAGGTCCACTTATCAACATTTGATGGCGAACCGTAATTAAATATAGTTTTGGTCACTCTTATACATTCTGTTGGACCAAATAAAACTCTTCTTTAGAATTGGGACATCAATTATTTATTTGTGTAATTTTTTGGTTTTTTTCTGATAAAGTTCATTTTTTAATGAATAGTGTAAAATGTTGTATTTTAAATCAAAACCTCTTTTTAATCTAATTTATTAAGATGATTAGATAATATTTTGAATTGGTTTTTAAGTTAAATTAGAATATATTTTTACCATTTAATCCAACAGTGGTCGTTGGAATTAATTTTACTTTGAAATTGGACTTAAACTTGTGTCAATCTTTTGACACTTATTGTTTCATAAAAACACGCTATTTGTTTTGACAGTGGGAATTAATTATTAAATTAATTAATGCAACTTATATGTTTTGAATTTTTTAAAATGGACTTCATTTTTGAATTCGTAATATCAAATATAGCTTAGGGTGAATTTTTGGTATTTTTCTGAAAAACATCAATTTTTGATGAATAGTGAAACCACAAAGTGGTGGTTACAAAATTTGATTATTCGTTTAAATTGGTCTTTACCACTTCTGTGTTTTGAATCTCAAAAATACAATTTAAATGATTTTCATTATTAAGTAAAATTTGGTTCAATGGGATTAAAATAAATTTTGGTGAATAGTAACTTTTATGTTTTATTAATCACGATTAAAGGTAATTAGTGTAATTTAAGGTAAAAATGATATTATAATAAAATGAAAATATCTTTAAACTTGTCCTAACCCTATTGGTTGAGTTATGGCCGACCAATACAACCCATGAGTCGATTTTTGGTACCCCATGGAGCCACTTGGGTATGATAATGACATTTATGCCTTTTATTTAAAGTTAAAGTAAAAAATGACACAAACATGAGATGTTTTACTAAACCATTTTTTACATGGGGTTATACAAGTCATATTTTTTACTATAAATATTCATTATTAATCTAGAAATATTTCATACATCATGATATTTTTTTTATAATTTTTATACATTAAATATATTAAATTATTTATGACATGATGATGATGCAGTGATTACCTCATTATTTAATGATTAAAATAAAATGGAAAGATAATGTAAAATATAAGACCTAAACATGTCCAAATCCTATTTGATGGGTGGAGTTCGAACCCTTATCACCTTATCCTCGAAACACATCAATGTGGGACCATTAAAATCCGAAAACCATTTGAAAAGAAAGTGACATTTCCTTACCTTCCAAGAGTTCCCCTCCTCTCCTCTTATAAAAGGCCCCCACCTCTACCACCTTACCCACACCTCTCAAGCCTTTGGTTCGGCCAATCTCTGATCATTTTGTCTCTCCACATCCCTCTATTACTCCTTGAAGCCTCAATTTGGGCAGAAGTCTTTCCAAGTAAGCCTTTGAGCTCAAACCAAAGGGAGTTACCCGATTTTAAGGTAATGTCTTCACTTGAGTTGTTTTGTTTTATTTTGCTTCTCCAACCCCCCTAAACTCTTTTTATTCAGTTATTTTGTAAAAACTCCAGTATCTTCCATATACTAGGATGTTGTTACAAGAAGTATTCTAGCTAAACTTACACACACCTACGTCTAATGGTTAAAGAAAATACTGTTTCCGTGGATGGCGAATTTCTGCCTCACGAAACGATGATTGTTCGATATTCGTATAACACCTTCAAAGGTGGCCATTAAGATGTCACTATATTTATATATGATATATAATATGTTTATGTTTTCCTTAAGCTTCTGTATTTTTCATTTTGGGCATACCTTTATGGATTCCATTATGGGTAAATGCGATATCTTCATTTAAGGAAGTGCGGACTACCGCCCCCTCAAAGTGATGTGATTTGTTAATTCCATATGTGGGACGTAAAAAGGATGGATTTAAAGTTATTATATTTTATGTTATACTGGAATTATAATATACCTCTATATCATTATTATTTCTTTCCATTAAATTATGGGATAGAAATGAAAGTAGCATTCATGCGTACGTATGACTTACCGTCTCCATGAACGGTGCATTTCATTTCTTATCCCCAAATGTAATGTACAAATATAAGTACATGTATATAATCGATATATATGATGAATAATACATCTAAATGATGAATATAATTCTGGAATTAAAATATACATACCTCTCATTTAGTTTTAATTCCATTAATATGACAAAGAAATGAAATTAGCGTTCATGCGTACGTACGGATTACCGTCTCCATGAACGATGCAATTCATTTCTTACCTCTAAATGATTATGTAATATTATAAATACATGTATATTCTGGATATATATGATATATATGATATCCAAATCAGGAATGTCATTCTGGAAATAAAGAACATTTGACCACACGAACAACATGTAATTGTAAGAAGACCACTTTCGACTTAAGAACCAAATATTGACAAAACAAACATTATTAACTTAAATGGTTACATAATGTTTATAACATGGAAATAAGTTATATAAAAGGAATAATGAACTTGAAAAAGGTTCTTAAGCAAATACAAATTAACTCAAGTTTATTATTCAGGATGTTAAAGAACGATCGAGTCAAGTCGGACCCGAGGTAAGGGACTTCGTCTCAATCTCCTTTCATTGAGGAATATTTCGTTTTATACACAACTATCTTTTATACGGTGTATAAAACCCTTTGAATTTTACTTTTATACAAAAGGAATCTTTTTCTACTAGGTGTTTTACTAAATGACAAAAAGGAATGTTTCTTTTAACGTACGCAGTGACAACGACCTTTTCCGCCGCCGCGAGTATTATTTGGTCTTTGGGTTCCTCAACAAGCCGCAATGTTTTTTTAATGAAATAAATACCATATACTCTTTTATGTATTTTTGGTATTGAAAATGGTTTTTATAATGTATTTTTTATGTCAATATATTTATGTGATATATTGTGATCGGAATGTGGAAATGTTTTCTTTCCATTGTGTTTATTTTATATCTTATGATTTTATAATTGTACTTGGACATTTGACGGGTGGTTACGTAATAAACCATATGACGGGTGGTGCCGTGAATACTAGGATGGGTGGTTACGTTATAACCTCCAATGCATTGGGTATGGAAGTTGACCGTATGGCTATTCCATTAAGTATGTATGGAAGTTGGCCGTATGGATATTCCATTAAGAGATATGTGTGGAAGTCGACTGTATGGTTATTCCACTTAAGTATGTTTATGTCCTAAGTTACCTTTATATGTTATGTGTTCTTTATATGGGTTTTATTGTAATCCTTTGGTTGCAAAAGGGTAAGTAATGATATTTTATTCAGTGAAGAGTTTTTACTACTTCATTAAGGTGAAGGTATTACTTTGATAAAGTATACATGGTTTACGTGATGTTTGAAAAACTAACAGTTTCCATTCTTTGTGTATCCCTTACTGAGATTTTTATGCTCACCCCAAGTTTTTTTGAATTGTTTTTCACAGGGCTTAATGTGGATTAGGGTCAAGGATGGGATCAAGGGAAAGTCAGGCTATCTAAAACATGGAACTAGACATGTTTCTTTTTAAGAGTTTTTATTTTATGGAAACATAGTAAAAGTGTCTACTTTGTAATCTGTTGAGATGTAATAGTTATGATCTAATTCTCTAAAACTCCAAACCTGAAAAGATCCTCAATGTGAATTATTCATTTAATTCAATATTAAGTAAGGTTTAAGGCCGGGGCCTTATACTTCCTCATCCTCCTCAATGTAGTAAGGGGAAATTTCAATGTAATAATATCTACCAAGTGGTGTATTTCATTGAAAATTTATATTTTCATCCTAATGAATTATTCATTAATAAATTTATTACAAGGATTTAGTTCTATTACATGATGGATATTTAATTTCAAATACTCTTCAGTGACCTTCACTGAGTGGTCCCTTAGTGATTTAGATGGATAGAACATGGTGTGGAACTTTGAGGGAATTTCATGTGAAGATAAACCCATTTTAGAGATTGTTGATTTCCGTGTATTGAGAGGGGTAATAACACTCCTGGATCTATGTGATAAGGAAGAGTTGGTTCATCCACCATCATAACTAAAATTCAATATAGATTATATGATCAAATAGATTGTGGATTATGTTAAAGAAAGCATCCATGATACATGGATTATGCTCCTCCTACAATGTTATATGGAGAACATTAATCAAGAGACTCACGGTATATGAGCCCACTACTAGAGCATGAAAAATATATAGTTACATTCTCAGATGATAGATTCTTACCATTATTTAGTTATCTATAGTTGTATAAATTTTATTCCAAATTTGGATATATGGTTGTATTCCATAACAATCTAATACCAGAATCAGTGAATGACTCGCTTTATATGGAAATCACTATCATGGATTTGTGAATGGTGATATTAGTTTGGAAAGAATAAAAGAACACATGGAGAAAAGACCCATGATATCGAGAGAGGTTATAATGTTACATGTTTTTTTAACTAATATACTATTTTTACCATTACGTTGGGAGAAGTTTTGAAATTCATACTCTCCCTTTCCACTAATGTGGATATTGGGTGGGGAATTTTGTCACGACCCGTCCTCGGGGCCCGTGCCGTGACTACCCCAAGCCCGCCTTCCATAGGCCAGGGGCTGTCGACTAGCACCAAGGCGTAAATCCTGATAAACAGGGAAGGCATTTCCTTTGTAAAGTAAACAACCACCACAGAGTAAGCAAGTGGAAAGAGTAAACACTAAGTAAAAACTGTAACAAGCTGTACTGAAAGTAAAAGGGGCCAGAAATACAAGCCCAACTGTAAAGTAAAACTGAAGGGAAAAACAGCAACTGAGAAGAAAAGCCGCAGCTTCGAGCCTTCCTCTGGAAGTCCCACCTAAAGGATGGGTACATATAGCCTCCACAGCTCCTCGGTCCAGCCGTCCGCTCCAAGTACGTCCCACCCAGTGGTCCACCTCCAGGTACCGTCCTACTCCGCAAGCCTCCACCACGATCAGCGTTGTCCGTCGTCTGCAACCAACACAACGAAGTGCGGGCATAGCCCGTGTAGGGGTGAGTAAAAGCTACTCAGTAGGGACCCCGAGACCCCCGAAGGTCTCCCAAAATCCCCAAAGGAAAGATACAATCACGAAGTAACATCTGACACTGCTTAGGTATATGCCCATACATGTACCTAAGTCATCAATTCTTGCTCGGCCCCAACATCCGAGCTCAAGTACAACCCAGTCCACACAGGAAAGCAAAACGTAAATCCACATAGGATAGCACAACACAATCCACAAGGAGAGAAAAACGTAAATCCACATAGGATAGCACAACACAATCCACAAATGAAAGAAAAACGTAATCCACATAGGATAGCACGACACAATCCACAAAGGAAAGAAAAATGGAATCCACACAGGATAGCACAACACAATCCACAAAACAGATTAAACGTAATCCACACAGGATAGCACGACACAATCCACAAAGGAGAGTAAACAGGATTTCAGCTCACACAGGTATACATCATCGAAAATGTGAAAGAGATGATCAGACATAGATACTGAATCATCTAAGCTGGGACCCACTTAGGATACAAGACCAGCTGTCTTCATTGATTCACCTATGCTGGGAACCACATAGGATACAAGACCAGCACTGAATCATCTATGCTAGGACCCACATAGGATACAAGACCAGCACGGCTAGGAACCACATAGGATACAAGACCAGCTGTCTTCATTGATTCAACTATACTGGGACCCACATAGGATACAAGACCAGTATTGAATCATCTAAGCTGGGACCCACATAGGATACAAGACCAACATAGCTAGGACCCACATAGGATACAAGACCAGCTGTCTTCATTGATTCATCTATACTGGGACCCACATAGGATACAAGACCAGTACTTGAATCTTCTAAGCTGGGACCCACATAGGATACAAGACCAGCACAGCTAGGACCCACATAGGATACAAGACCGACTGTCTTCATTGATTCATCTATACTGGGACCCACATAGGATACAAGACCAGTACTTGAATCTTCTAAGCTGGGAACCACATAGGATACAAGACCAACACAGCTAGGACCCACATAGGATACAAGACCAGCTGTCTTCATTGATTCATCTATACTGGGACCCACATAGGATACAAGACCAGTATTGAATCATCTAAGCTGGGACCCACATAGGATACAAGACCAGCACAGCTAGGACCCACATAGGATACAAGACCAGCACTCTTCATCATCGCAGTCCACTGAGGATCTCTGCACAGTCGTCGTCGTCAAAGTCGCTGCCAGCACTAGGGTTCCCGCACACAGCAAGCTCGTTTGGGAGGGTCCGCTCCATGAGCCGAGAGGCTGATACATCAACTGACACAAGGTCCAGAGTTGATGTATCCAAAAGTTCCGTATCGTCAACAGGAACTCAACGTCGCAGACGGCGCGTCAATCGGACGCCCGGTCTGAGAGTTATTGGCCTTTTCGTCCCAGGGGCCCGATTGGTTTTTAAGGAAAAACCAACCCGAACGTACTCCACCTACGTCCAAACCTCGGGCGGAGTATGCCAAAATATCCTTCTCACAAAGAGGAATCCACCAAAGTCGACGGCACGTCAATCGGACGTCCGGAGCTCAAGATATGAGCGTTTCCGTTCCGAGGGCCCGTTTGGTTTCGTGGACGAACCAACCCGACCAAACCCAAAGTATTCCTAAACCTTGAGTGTAATATACTGAAACGACCGTCTCGATCCAAGGATCACGTTGCTACTGACAGTGCGTCGTTCGGAGGCCCGTAGCCCATGTTATGGGCAAAAGACCGAAATGGTCTGAAGACGGGGGGTCTGGGCCCGGACTGACCCGGCGGGACCTGGTCCGGCCAGGCCAGGGCGCAGCCCGGCTCGGCCGGCCGGTCCAGCTCGGCTCGGCCGAGCGGCCAAGCAACGCGGGGGGCATGCATGCCCCCGCGTGACAACACCGCGGCCCCCGCGGGGGGCCGCCCTGGATCACTCGGACGCAGCCGGGCCGCCGCGTCCCTGAACCGCGGTTCCGCGCGGCCGCAGAACCGCCTCGCCGCCGCAGCTTCAGCCGCGACAAGATTTTCCCGGCGGCGCGCTGGGCGCCGCCGCCGTGCCGGCGTGGCGCGCCGACGGAAGCTTCCGCCGGCCACCGAAGTTGCTCCGGTGGTCCGATTTCCTTCCCGTCTGCGCCGCTGTTCCTCCCCGGTTCCGTTCTTCACTGCGGGATCATTAAATCGCCTATGCGGCATGTTTTGTCATCACCCGCCAAATCCGCACTACAAGGAAGAACTGCGGGGGGTTGTCGGGCCGTGTTTATCTGGCCCGCACCCTCCGCGTTTAGATAATAACAGTCGGGAGGAATATTCAACACATGAATAAAAGCAAGACACAATTTTAATAGAATTAAAATTGAACTTGATCCGGGTTCTTTGTTTTAAAAGAAACAATCACGGGAATATAAAGTTATTTCATAAACAAACCCCTACCTCGTCAAGTCGTCGCACGCGCGTTCTTCGTGGAATCGACCGTCGCGGAACAAGTGGAGCGTCGCGTCACGGTATCCAGCGTTGCATCGACGAGCTCCGAGGACCAAGAAACAACAGATTTAATTTTAATAATTAAATCCATATCGAGTTATAATCCACGAAGGAAAATAAAGGACCACAGTCCCCTACCTTGATGTTGTCGATCAAAGGTTGTCGCGGGGTTGGATCGTCGCGGAAGAAGCATCGCTGAGGGAGGATCTTTGGCGTCGCGGTACACGGCTTCGCGTCACTGATCTCTGCGGGTTCGGCGTTCTTCGTCGGGGGGGGGGGGGGGGGGGCGTCCTTCGCGTTCTTCACGTTCTTCGCGTTCTTCACGTTCTTCGCGAAGGAGGAATATCCTTAGAGATTCTTAAAGGTTTTAACATAACATTTCAAAAGGAAGGTGTGTTGGCCTTATTTTATTAACATGCCAACAAAAAAAAAACGTGTTAATAAGCGAACAAAATTAATTCATAGAATTAATTTCAATGAATAAACCGCCCATTTAATAAGAGCGTTTAATTGTTTAAGAAAACACCCCAGTTGACTTTTACTTAATAGGGGTTTTCACGGGTGCGTTACTTAGCGGAAAGAAACGGTGGGGCTCGTGCGGGCCCACCCCACAAATATCCTACCAAGTGGGTAGGATATTTTGGATTTTGCACCCTATCCGTTTCAACTGAGCTGAAGCAGCTTAAAGTGGTCTTTAAGCGGCATTAAGTGAAATAAAAAAAAATTGTCGTATAACTTTATTTTATTTCATAATTTAAAACCCAAAAATTTAAAACCACAACCGAGCAAACACAACTCCGGAAGAGGCGTTTCTAAGCAAGTACCGGCTCTGCAATTCCATCGGTACCCTTGGAATTCGATTCCGGGCACCAGTTCAAAAGTTAGAAAAACCCGCTTGTCCGTTCACTGAACGTACTCGAGCCAAAATTCGGAAAGTGATTCCGGGCACACCGGGGCTCGGAATCAGGTGCCGTCAGAAGCTGTGTTCTTGTAAAATTCCTAAGAAAATTAAGAAAAAAATTTACTTGAAATTTCTGGGTCTTTACATTACTCCCACCACAGTGCTTTACGTCCCTGTAAAGCTTCAACACAAACTAGGGACACAAAGGCGGTAGAGCTAGGCGGTAAGCCACCTAGCCAATCATGCTGAGGACCTGGAAGGGTCCGATGAAGAATGGAGACAACTTTCCACCTCGGAAAAATCTCCGTAATCCACATCGAGGTGAGACACGCAAGAAGACGTGGTCGCCATCGTCGAACTCTAGTGGCCTCTGCCTCCTGTCAGCGAAAGACTTCTGTCGGCTCTGAGCTATATTCATCCGCTCCTGGATGACCTGGACCTTCTCTATCGTAGCCTGGACCACCTCTGGTCCCACAAGAGCTGCTATGATTTCTTCTTTGCTGATAAAATAAATCCGGTCTCATCCCCTGGATGAACCACGTTCTTTGCCTAATACAGTCAATCCCGACATGGATGATACTAATCCATACCAAGGATGATGCCGTAAGGCCTTGACGTTACTACCATGAGATCCGACAGTTACTATCGCCTCTAAGGGTTGAGTCACACTATCGGCATCAGTGTGTGGTAACTAGGTCTCCTCTAGTAGATGTCTCACAAGTGAGGCTCAAGTCAACAGTCTAAACTGGAACCTCTTAGTAACAACACAAAAGAGGACAGGAATGAAAACATCACAAAGGTATGCGTCTTTTATTATTGCAGCTCATAATAAAAAGACACTACACAACAGCAACAAGGAACTAGAAGTACAAAACACGTATCCACTAGTTCTGCTCCTGTCCATCTGCTCCCAGAGCTCCATGATCGAAGGCCTCAGCTTCCTGAAGCTGAGCTCTCCCATGTCCACCAACTTCCTGCGGTCGGGGCGGACCTCCTGGTGGTGGTGGTGGCAACACCTCGAAGCGTCGTCCACCACCTGCTGCTTGGCCAGCTCCTCTGCCTCGTCCTCCTGCACCCTGCAGACCACCGTGGACGAACCTCTGTCTGGGAGGTCCCTCTACCACCTGCTGCTCATCTGTAAGACAATTCAGGCAGTCTCGATCCATGTGACCTTGCCCGCCGCATGCGTAGCAATGCCTGCCCCTCGTGTAGCTGGCTCTCCTTCGGGTGCCCCGCACAATCGAATGTTCATCCTGAGACTTCCCATCTGATGGTCTGCCCCGTTTGGACCTCTGCGTCACCTGTCTACTGCCAACTGCAGAAGACCCTGCTACGGGCCGTCCTGCGGAGGGCCCTGTCACTGGATCCTGCTCGGCGAGAAAACTCTCCACTAGAAGGGCTCTCTCCGACACCTCTGCCTGTGTTGGAATGTTGAGGGAGATCATCGAAGCCCTGATCTCATGCCTCAGTCCCTGCTCGATGGTCCGGGCCCGGAAGAACGGATCACGTACCATATCGATAGAGTAGCGCGAGAGATCAGTAAATCTCGCCGAGTACTGGGCAACCGTCATGCTGCCATGCCGTAGCTGTAGCATCTCTTGTATGCACACCGCACGAAGGGTGGCTGGGACGAACTCGGAGCGAAAGATGCTCTCAAAGTCCGTCTAGAGGAGATATGTCTCATCGTGCACCTGGAGCATCAAGCTCCACCATCTGACTGCTGCCCCGTGTAGGAGGATCGCTGCGAGGATCACCATGAGGTCTGTTGGTGTCCTCACTAGTTTGAAAACTTGTACGATCACCTCCAGCCAGTCCTCGGCTGCCTGGGGGTCCGTCTCCCCACGAAACCTGGGTGGTCACTGGCGCTAGAACTCATGCAGAGCTCCAAGGCGACGTGCATCGTCAGCGGTCGTGGCGGGAAGCGTCGGTGGCTCGGCGGGTAAAGGTACCGCCAGTGCCTCTGCTGACAAGGAGCCCTACACCGAGGCCTCGTCGCTCGATGGGCAGTCATCACGCTCCACTCTTGGAAACCTAGCTGGCTGCCGTCGTGGGGCCATCCGGAAAAGAAACAGGTGCACCATGGTCAGAACAATATACCTGGTGAGCAGACACAAGTAATCACAAAGAAAACTTGAACACACATGCAATCAATGTTTTCGTGCATTAAGTCGGAAATCAGAAGTCAAGGTCCTGGTGTACGGATACGTCGGCCGCCGCACCAACACTGGACTCCCTGGACTGATAACCACACCCAATAATCTAAACACTATTGCTTCACATAGAAGAAAGATCAGAGTCTGTGGTAGAACCGAACTCCTCTGATACCAATTTGTCACGACCCGTCCTCGGGGCCCGTGTTGTGACTACCCCAATCCCGCCTTCCATAGGCCAGGGGCTGGCGACTAGCACCAAGGAGTAAATCCCGATAAACAGGGAGGGCATTGCCTTTGTAAAGTAAACAACCACCACAGAGTAAGCAAGCGGAAAGAGTAAACACTAAGTAAAAACTGTAACAAGCTGTGCTGAAAGTAAAAGGGGCCAGAAATACAAGCCCAACTGTAAAGTACAACTGAAGGGAAAAACAGCAACTGAGAAGAAAAGCCGCAGCGTCGAGCCGTCCTCTGGATGTCCCACCTAAAGGATGGGTACATATAGCCTCCACAGCTCCTCGGTCCAGCCGTCCGCTCCGAGTACATCCCACCCAGTGGTCCACCTCCAGGTACCGTCCTGCTCTGCAAGCCTCCACCACAATCAGCGATGTCCATCGTCTGCAACCAATACAACGAAGTGCGGGCATAGCCCGTGCATGGGTGAGTATAAGCTACTCAGTAGGGACCCCGAGACCCCCGAAGGTCTCCCAGAATCCACAAAGGAAAGATACAATCACGAAGTAACATCTGACACTGCTTAGGTATATGCCCATACATGTACCTAAGTCATCAATTCTCGCTCGGCCCCAACATCCGAGCTCAAGTACAACCTAGTCCACACAGGAAAGAAAAATGTAAATCCATACAGGATATCACAACACAATCTACAAGGAGAACAAAACGTAAATCCACACAGGATAGCACAACACTATCCACAAAGGAAAGCAAAACGTAATCCACACCGGATAGCACGACACAATCCACAAAGGAAATAAAAACGGAATCCACACCGGATAGAACAACACAATCCACAAAGGAGAGTAAACGTAATCCACACAGGATAGCACGACACAATCCACAAAGGAGAGTAAACAGGATTTCAGTTCACATAGGTATACATCATTGAAAAGGTGAAAGAGATGATCAGACATAGATACTGAATCATCTAAGCTGGGACCCAATTAGGATACAAGACCAGCTGTCTTCATTGATTCACCTATGCTGGGACCCACATAGGATACAAGACCAGCACTGAATCATCTAAGATGGGACCCACATAGGATACAAGACCAGCACGGCTAGGACCCACATAGGATACAAGACCAGCTATCTTCATTGATTAATCTATACTGGGACCCACATAGGATACAAGACCAGTATTGAATCATCTAAGCTGGGACCCACATAGGATACAAGACCAGCACAGCTAGGACCCACATAGGATACAAGACCAGCTGTCTTCATTGATTCATCTATACTGGGACCCACATAGGATACAAGAACAGTACTTGAATCTTCTAAGCTGTGACCCATATAGGTTACAAGACCAGCTGTCTTCATTGATTCATCTATACTGGGACCCACATAGGATGCAAGACCAGTACTTGAATCTTCTAAGCTGGGACCCACATAGGATACAAGACCAGCACAGCTAGGACCCACATAGGATACAAGACCAGCTGTCTTTATTGATTCACCTATACTGGGACCCACATAGGATACAAGAACAGTATTGAATCATCTAAGCTGGGACCCATATAGGATACAAGACCAGCACAGCTAGGACCCACATAGGATACAAGACCAACACTCTTCATCGTCACAGTCCACTGAGGATCTCTGCACAGTCGTCGTCGTCAAAGTCGCTGCCAGCACTAGGGTTCCCGCACATAGCAAACTCGTTCGGGAGGGTCCGCTCCACGAGCCGAGAGGCTGATACTTCAACTGACACAAGGTCCAAAGTTGATGTATCCAAAAGTTCCGTGTCGTCAACAGGAACTCAAAGCCGCAGACGACGCGTCAATCGGACGCCCGGTCTGAGAGTTATTGGCTTTTTCGTCCCAGGGGTCCGGTTGGTTTTTAAGGAAAAACCAACCCGAACGTACTCCACTTGCGTCCAAACCTCGGGCGGAGTATGCCAAAAGATCCGTCTCACTAAGAGGAATCCACCAAAGTCGACGACACGTCAATCGGACGTCCGGAGCTCAAGAGATGAGTGTTTCCGCTCCGAGGGCCCGGTTGGTTTCGTGGACGAACCAACCCGACTGAACCCAAAGTATTCCGAAACCTTGAGTGTAATATACCGAAACGACCATCTCAATCCAAGGATCGCGTTGCCGCTGAAGGCACGTCGTTCAGAGGCCCGTAGCTCAAGTTACGGGCAAATGACCGAAACAGTCCGAATACGGAGGGTCTGGGCCCGGACCGACCCGGCCCGACCCGGCTGGACCCGGTCCGGCCAGGCCAGGGCGCGGCCCGACTCAGACGGCCGGTCCAGCTCGGCTCGGCCGAGCAACGCGGGTGGCATGCATGCCCTCGCGTGACAATACCGCGGCCCCCGCGGGGGGCCGCCCTGGATCACCCGGACGCGGCCGGGCTGCCGGGTCCCTGAACCGCGGTTCCGCGTGGCCGCGGAACCTCCTCGCTGCCGTGCCTTCAGCCGCAAAGATATTTTCCCTGCGGCGCGCTGGGCGCCGCCGTCGCCGTGCCGGCGTGGCGCGCCGGTGGAAGCTTCTGCGGGCCATCAGAGTTTCTCCGGTGGTCCGATTTCCTTCCCGTCTGCGCCGCTGTTCCTCCCGGGTTCCGTTCTTCACTGCGGGATCATTAAATCGCCTCTGCGGCACGTTTTTTTGTCACCCTCCAAATCCGCACAACAAGGAAGAACTGCGGGGGTTGTCGGGCCGTGTTTATTTGGCCCGCACCCTCCGCGTTTAGATAATAACAGTCGGGAGGAATATTCAACAAATGAATAAAAGCAAGGCACAATTTTAATAGAATTAAAATTGAACTTGATCCGGGTTCTTTGTTTTAAACGAAACAATCACGGGAATATAAAGTTATTTCATAAACAAACCCCTACCTCATCAAGTCGTCGCACACGCGTTCTTCACGGAATCGACCGTCGCAGAACAAGTGGAGCGTCGCGTCGCGGTATCCGGCGTTGCGGCGACGAGCTCCGAGGACCAAGAAACAACAGATTTAATTTTAATAATTAAATCCATATCGAGTTATAATCCACAAAGGAGAATAAAGTACTGGAGTCCCCAACCTTGACGTTGTCGATCGAAGGTTGTCGCAGGGTTGGATCGTCGCGGAAGAAGCGTCGCGGAGGGAGGATCATTGGCGTCGCGGTACACGGCGTCGCGTCGCTGATCTCCGCGGGTTCGGAATTCTTCGTCGGAGGGGCCGACGTCCTTCGCGTTCTTCGCGTTCTTCCCGTTCTTCGCGTTCTTCACGAAGAAGGAGGAAGATCCTTAGAGATTCTTGAAGGTTTTAACACAACATTTCAAAAGGAAGGTGTGTTGGCCTTATTTTATTAACATGCCAACAAAACAAAAACGTGTTAAGAAATGAACGAAATTAATTCATAGAATTAATTTCAACGAATAAACCGCCCATTTAATAGGACTGTTTAATTTTTTAAGAAAACGCCCTAGTTGACTTTTACTTAATAGGTGTTTTCGCGGGTGTGTTACTTAGCGGAAAGAAATGGTGGGGCTCGTGCGGGCCCCACACCACAAATATCCTACCAACTGGGTAGGATATTTCGGATTTTGTACCCTATCCATTTCAACTGAGATGAAGCAGCTTAATGTGGTCTTTAAGCGGCTTTAAGTGAAATAAAAAAAAATGTCGTATAACTTTATTTTATTTCATAACTTAAAACCCCAAAATTTAAAACCACAACCGAGGAAACGCAACTCCGGAAGAGGCGTTTCTAAGCAAGTACCGGTGCTGCAATTCCATCGATGCCCTCGGAATTCGATTCCGTGCACCGGTTCAAAAGTTAGAAAAACTCGCTCATCCGTTCACTGAACGTACCCGATCCAAACATCGGAAAGTGATTCCGGGCACACCAGGCCTCGGAATCAGGTTCCGTCAGAAGCTGCGTTCTTGTAAAATTCCAATGAAAATTAAGAAAAAATTTTCTTTGAAATTTCCGGGTCTTTACAAATTTAGAATTACTTTTCATAGAACCATCATGATTTTTAGGAAATATTTTTGGATCCTATCCCATTTCATTACAAATTTGGGTTTCGAGCTACCAATGCTGCAATGAAATTTACATGGAGGAATAGATCGCTCAGAACCATGTTGCCTTTTGTTCACTATCTATAATATTATAGTTATAGAGGGGATTCAGACATTTATTTTTTTGTATGTCATGTATTTAGTAAACTTTTTTATAACTCATGAAAGTCATATTGGGGATAGATATTTTCCAAATAAGACAAATATTTTCTACCTTGAAATATCATTTCATATCCCAATTTCGTTGTCTTATTCATTAGAGAGGGATTGCAAGTCAAAATCGGATCATAGTAGAAATTTACAGGATAAGTTGTCAAAAGAATATAGGTCATGTAAAAAACTATTCATTTTTATCAAAGGGTAAATAATCTTTGGCAGTCATAGATTATGAAAATTACATAAGACATTCCAATGAATGGGATGAAATTTAACAAAAATTTTATAATGAATATGGGGAAGATAGATTCAAACTCTCATGTTCCTCTGGATATTACTGTATTCTCAATGTGGTTTCTATTATTGGAGGACCTTTTTATAGTAATGTATTTAATTTTGAGGATGAAATTTAAAATGAGAAAATTTTCGAGGACCTCTATATTAATTATATTGAGTTCAATGTGGAATATATTTGGGATTAATATAAGTTTATGAGGTAGAAATGGGAGTACATTTAGGGATACATATTTTCATTCTATGGTTATGAACACTACATTCATTACCTTGGTGTTGACCTCATTGGTTATTATGTTTATTTACACAAGGAGAAAACTCATGGATGTTATTCATGAGAGGATCCCTATGTATTTTTCTCTAAGTTTGACCACTACTGTTACTGATATATATTCAATAGATAGGGTCTCCAAAGAATCTAATGCATATTCCATGGGGGGACATCTATGTCTACTATTACCTTATCACAATTATTGGAATAAGATATATTCTTAATTTTATTTAATAATGTGTTATGGGAAATTAATAATGTCATCATTGATTGGAGAACGGATATAAGCCTTCTCTAGGGTTATATGATTCCATTGATTATATTTCTTATAACGACGTCATTTGGTGATCAATGTTTGAACATAAATAGTGATTTGATTCACCCAAGGTAGAAAATTAATTTTATGAAAATTACACCATTATTGAAATATGATATTGAATCCCTCATATGGATACAATAATATCATACCACTCTTTTTATTGGTTATAGGAATGGGGATATGAGAAAAATACAAGTATTTAGTTACCATTGACAAATATCAATAGGGTTCTTGGGTGTAGAAAGTAGTTTTGTCCCGATCATCAATGGTTTAAATCATGAAATTTAAATGATCTTATTAAAAATGGGATATAATATAATTTTCAACATATTATCATCCTACAGTTGTTATTTATTTTTATTAATTGGAAATATAACATGATCTTGATCTGTAAGGGATAATACAAATTTACAATGATCCCTAGTTGTGAATGCAATGATATAAGATCTCTTATTAGTGATTGTGGAAATATTATAGATAAATTTAGTGAGAATTGAAATATGTACCCACACATGATCTTCATCCTTAATCATTAGATATTTATGTTCCATTAGAATATTAATGAATATAGTCTAGGTCTATATTATCTATGAGGATATTTCTAATGGGATCAATATGTGTTCGAATGAGAAATAATACAGGGGTTTCCCCGTGTTTATTTTTTGGATTTGTGTCATCAATCATTGATATGATTTTTTTAGAAGGCCTAATAATTTTCAGTTGGGATGTAACACCACTCTATACATAGAACTAATTAATACCGAAGGAAATAATTGGTATGAATATAGATAAAATCCAACTACATTCCCTTAATTAACCAACATTCTTAATGAGACCTCCTCTAACAAACATAGGTTATGATGAATAGTGTTATAATATTATTATTCTCATTATATTCTATTTTAATAATGAAATACACATTTTAAAATCTACTATGGTTGAACATATATGGTTTATAGTTTTATTAATGTTCTTTACATTTGAATCACACTAAAAAAGCTTCCCAATGCCAAAATAATTACTTGAATAGAAATAATAGTGTACAGTCAATGACTATTTCATAAAAAATATCATTCAAAATTCATCTCCTTGAATCAAGATCAAAATTTCACAACTCAAAAAATATTTAAATATCATATCCTATAATCCTAGTAATTTCAATTTCATATGGTAAATGTATAAACCATGCATCTTCATTATAGGATTCTTCCATGTCACAATATGATGTATACTATATTACTACCAATAAATAGTATGGACCTATAAAATGATCCTAAAGGACTCCACACTATAACTTTATGCTATATGCCACAGAAACCATATCCATGGACCATATAAGTCTACCACTATACAAGATATTATGGTCCAGAACAATACAAAGAGCATTATATATATATATTAAAAATATCTAATGTGATATATTAATGTACCTCCTCAACCGTAGACTTCCCCAACAAACTTTAATGATAAATAATGATACATTGGGAGTCTTTAGAAAATTTAATTTAGCCTTATTAATCATTAAATAATGCAAATATGATGTGATTAAAATTTCTTCTCAATTAATCTATTTTACAAAATGATTACTTCTCAAATTTAGATTGTATTGTTAAAGTGATATCCTCTCACTATCAATCTTATTATCATTCTACCATAGTTGTTCTCATTTTTTATATATAGAATTGAGACTGTAATAAATCATGATTTCATCTATTAAATCCACTCCTTCTCCCTTATTTCTTATACTATATATTATCACACCATAAAAATGAATGGTACCTAGGTTTTCATTTCCAAACCACTAAATGTAAAGGGACTATTATTTTTTAGGTTTATAGATCTAACTATTTAGAAGATCATATTAATAATATTTTTTTTATTTCTAAAACATAAATAAGGGTATCCTAGTTTCCTAGATATCATTAAATACAAGAATATAATGTATTAAATAATAATTAAATTTGGGTAGTAGACATAGGGGTGATTATTTATCTACTATTGAACTTCCGAAGTCAATATTATGTATTTATTACCTTCAATATTTTTATTAATTTATTACAATCATTTTTTATTTCAATCCTTTGATTATTAAATCAATACACATCATTATTTCACACTAAAATTTCCTTTTATTTTCATCATCCACTTTTATCATTCAATAAATTTCTTTAGTCTTATATTATTTAATATTTTTCCTCTTTAAAGTTTGATTCACCACACTATTTGTATTTTACCTTAATATTAACCCCCTTATGTGTCAATTGATTATTAATTTTTTTTATTAATTTGATTTTTAATTCAATAAGATTTATTTTATTTTCAGAATCATTAATATTTTTTTTCATGAATTTTTCATTTTCAAATTGTTTTCTCCAACACCCATGATGCTCTTGATGGAAACTATTTGGTCCATTACCACTATTTTAATGTTAATAAATATTGTTATTATAATGAATTTAGGTATATTTTTTATTGATCTACAGGTTATCCTATATAGAATACAGTTTTAAAATGTCATATTTTCATTGTTAAAAAATTATAAATGTGTTCCTTATGATAATTTTTTTAATTAGATGGTAAATTAATGCATTTTTTTTTGTTGAGAAAAATTTAATTTCATTAAATATATAAATAAAAAAAGTCTCATAATATTTTTAAACGATTAGAAGATAATCCAAAAGGAACAACAAATAGCAGAACATACTATTATATACCTTTATATAGGAAATTGTGTGTTTCACTATATATCAATGTTAATATATAACTGTAATATTAAAATGAATTTATGATCTTTTTAGTTGGTTGAATTGAAATTGGAGATTTAATATCTAGAGATAAATTATTCATGAAATTATTATGGGTTTAATAGAGAAGTTTTTAACCCAATTTCATTCTAATCGGTGAATCTTAAGACATAAATAATTGTTGACTAATGGCACTATTCATTTTATCGTGAAATATGTGATTACTATGAAAAGAAAAGATGAAAATGTAGTATATGTGGTGAATTAAAACAGAAAAAATTATTCAACCAAATAAAAAGTAAATCACTAGAAAAAACATATAGGGTTATTATCATTTCAAAATATTTAGGATTTACATTAACAAGAAAAGATATAGTAAATGCTTAAAAAATGAAAACCATGAAATTGATGTTACATGCTTCAGTTAAAAAAGAAGGGTCACAAAAAAAGATGACTACCCATTCAAAAAATAATATAAGGATGGTATAAATGGTTTAAATATTTCAATACGGAGTACAAGTGTCAAAAAATAAAACATACATATTAAGAAAATATGATCATATCTGACTCATGGACAATTCCTAGGCATGTGAGGATATAAATTCTATATGTTATAATTATAATAATCATAATTATCATCAATTTTTTTAATCTATGATGATATTATTTATTATTGGTATTAACTTCAATATGGGGTTTTAAGTGATGTTAATTTGTCTATATCATAATGGTTATTACCTTTTAGTATCATTTGTTAATATCCACATTTATTGGGAAAAAATTATTTTATTAAAACTAAATTAATAGTCCAATGTTGAAAATTTGGAATCTAAAAATATAGATCTTAAAAATTATCTTTCCCTTTTTAAAAAGGTTAAGAAACTTTAATGTATATATTGGGATCTCGATGAGTTGTTAAAATTGATTTAAATAACGATTTTTGAAATAATATTATTTCACAAAAGTATCACATATACTAATTTCTGGAAATAAATTTACGATATTAATTTTATATCTATTCTGATAAAATTGATAAATCTTTTTGAACGAAATATTAATGATTAATTAAATATTATACCAATTATTAATTATCTCTCCTAAAATATTTACAATGAAAAAAATTAAATGTGTTATGATTCCTAAACATTAATTGGATAACCTATATGGACACATGATATGGGTACAAATAGTATTAGTCTATAAATATTTTTTGGACAAGGGTCCTAATGGAAACCCCTAATAAGCTACATTGTATATGGATATAATATACTTCTAGAAAATTTTTGCTGATAATTGCAAATTCAATCATCTATAAAACCTTTATGTAGGACATGTCACATTTAGAGAAAACATAAAAGGTAAAATTACCAGTATATGAGTGATTTATTACTCAAAATCGTCCCAAATTTAATATATATTTTTTAAATAAATATTTTAATTAGTTATAGATTATTATTCTTTTATGTTATATATGAATGAAAATTAATTATAAAAATGATTTCTGAAATATTTTTATTCTATTAAAAAAATATATTTTTCATATACCGCATTCAAAATTATTATATAATTAATTGAAAATATATTACAAGACAATATATACTATGTTTAATTGAAAAATGTAGTGGATCACTGGTTTGGAATCAGTGCCTATACCAATGTAAATTTGGCTCTCATTTCATGATCAAAAATAATAAAATAGTATGAGATTTACTAAAATCATTATTTAATGATAACATAGTTTGTAAACATTGAGTTATAAACGTTTTAGTGGTTTTTAATTTATATTATTTATTTCGGAATTAATTTTTTTATCCTCTTTATGTTTAGGGATTCAATCTTATATTTATTTGAGGTGTTTGGGTGAAAATCGTGTCTATTCAGTGTTTTGGTTCGAAATAGAAAACACTACTCACTTGTGCCTTTCGTTTAAGAAAAGGTGTTATTTTATGTAAAACTATGAAGGGGAAAATGTGTGTGTCAAAGAAATAGTTCTTGGGGAAGTTTCATATTATATATTTCTTAATAAACCTCACCATGCCATTTTTTAATGGAGATGTAATGGAAAATGGCATATGAAGAGTTGGCATCCCATGATCCTGGTTGTTTCCTGATAATGTTTTCAATAACACCATGATAGAGTTCAGGTAATGGTTGAAGACGGGGTGGTCCTCTTGTATAATTTGAAATAGAGGAAACTATTTCCTCACTTCTCATGACATGCCCATTTTCAAATAATTTTTTTCATCTATATGGGTTTTAATTAAAGTTATTTTGATGGATTCATTTCCAATATTAATTGATTTATCCTTCCTCCTTGTGATTCCATGAAATTGAAGATGAATATCCATATATTTGTCAAAAATGATGTTATGACCTTATGAAACCTATATAAGAGGTCTAATTATAATGTTTTATTATGTATTTTCATTAACTTAGACTCATAGTCTCCTCAGATCATTATCTCTTTTTATGGTTCCTTTACTGATAAATTTACTATTTTCCAAGGATAATTCAAAGTATTTTATTTTGGAGTTTTATTTTTGGAACGTGGTTGATCTACCCCAGGGATAAAATCATTCATAATAATAATTTTCTAATCCTTTTTATGATTTTTTGAAAATGGTTCTAGGATTTTTTGGCATACATGGTTATTCTGGTTGGCAATAATATGTGGTTTTGGTGATGATCCTCTAAACAAATTCAAATTTGGACAGAAAAACAACTGATATTTGTTGAATTTATCATTAAAAATTATTGGGAAGGTTCTTGGCATGATCTTATAAGATGTTTATGTTTCCCCATGAGAGATATGTTTGATGGTTTATCACATGATGTGTAGTTTTTTTATAATGAGAGATAAGATTTATATTTAACACATTAATATTTATGATGTCTATGAATATCACTTGACATGATGTGATTATTGATATATCATATTTTATTTTTATTTCATGTGTTGTTCCTCTATTTTCTGATGTTGAGAATATAGATTGAGAAATATAGATAATACCCCCAATGTGATTTTTCAGATGTTCAGTCTGCATGTACACGGGTTATTTAATCAATATAAATGTTTGAAACATGTTTCCATCTCTCACATTGAGGGGGAAATTTAATGAGGCCCATGTAAATTCATTCCATCATAGAGACCCAGAATTTAGATCCTGTCTATAAGGACTCAAAAAATATGATGTAATTTTGTTACACACTAGTATATTGTATTTTATTTTTTAAATTTATGAACTACATTAGTATATGTTAAAAAAAATATATGGATCCTCAATATAATTGTATTTTGTGTTCATACTCGCACCATTTCTAGTTATCTTATTTTTCATGAATAAATTATAAATTGGGAATATAATGGCCCAGACCTCTTTGGTCCATTCTTTTGTGAACATGTGGTGTTAGAGGTGTTCTTGAAGGTCAAGGTGGATTAGGGTGAGTTTGGGTGGACTTTTAAGGAAATCTAAATGGTTATGTCCTTCGCACGAGAAGTGCACAATTTTCTTAAACCGTGCGGCCAAACCATGTAAGGCTGGTATTGGAGGCAGTTGCTAACACACAGTTAGCACACAGTTTGTCTAACCGTGTGAGGAGTGATTTTCTAGGCAGAATCTACCGCACGGTTACCGCACGATATGTTAAACCGTGCGGACTAACCATGCATGCACATAAAGTTAGATCCTAAAATTGTGGATCTAACTCGTTTTTCCTTTAATCACCTCGTTTAAGTCCCTAATCAGCCTTAACCTGGGATTACCATTCTTGGAGGTGGAAGAACCTATCCCAAGAATTTTGGTGGCGATCTGGAGGCTTCTCTTCTCAAATCGAAGCCGGTTTCCTGAGGTATGTGATATTTTTGTTTGGTTTCATAGATCTACCTAGATCTAATCCTCCTATTCTCTCGTCTTCTTAGATATATACCGTTTATGGGAATATCTAGGTGTGTGGATGTCGTTTGTGATGATATTTGTCCTTGGTTGTGTTAGGAGAGGAGTTCTAAGGAGGATTCGTGGATAATCAACCCGGTTTCTTGGGTGTTCATCGACCATTGTGGTTTTCCTCGAAAACCATTGAGGTAGGGGATTTGTGGCTTCTCTAATTGTTATGTGCAATCGTAGAGTTAGCATGATTTAGCCCTTTGGATCACAATGGAAATGACCTAATTAAATATTTGAACCGGATTAAGAAATTGCATTTAACATATGTTATTGCCTCATGTTTTCTAGATAGTGTGATATATATATATATATATTCATTTCTTGTTAGCATGTTTCTCTTGATGGAAATTGATAAATAACGTAAAGCCAGAATTAATTGAAAATTAATTGGATAAAGATAAAGAGGCATGTAAATGAATCTGGTTGTTGCTGTTGTTGTAGTTGTTCTAATTTTATGTTGATCAAATTTGGCATAGTATGCATATTTAATCTTCGGTGATAGCTTACTGAATTGGTTCATGATGTTGGAACCAAGAAATTGAATCTGTTAATTCAATATGGGTTCAATAACATGATTGAGATCCATGAAGGGTTCAGAGTTACCCTCTTGTTGTGAAGTAGGTCTAAATGACCATTTGATGTGATTGTTGGTGTTTGTTGTTTAAAGGCCAGATGCCTTGTTAAAGGGCCAAGAACCCATTTGTTGTAATGATTTTTTTCCTGCTACTTGTGCTATGCTGTGACCCTGGAAGGGTTGCTGTGATATCTTTTGTTGTGATGTGACCCTGGAGGGGACTTGTGATATGTGGAGGTAGGGATGCCTTGTGGTTGTGGCAGCAGATGACACCTAGAGTGGCGAGATGCATCATTTTATGCATGTGGGTATCGGGTAGGACACTAGGGATGATGATATGGGATGGATGCGATGGATGAATGTTTGGTGGTTTGATTGGTTGTTATCTGCTTTACTTTCCCCACTGCTCAAGGTAGCTTTTCTTGCTTACCCTTCTTCCGAAGGAGGCGAAGACACGTGGGGTATGCCACGTGCTTTTCGTGTTTAGCCTCCCAAGGGAGATTGGGTCTACGCTCTTGCTATTGGCAGAAAAGACTCGACAGGTAGTACGTCTACTCACTGTGTTGAGACCCCTTGTGTTTAGTAGAATAGGTTTCTTTTCTAGAATTCTAGGGAATATGGAAAATTAATTATGTAATGAGTGTTTTAATAAATGATGCTAACCCATGGGTTTGGAGTTTGTTGGAACATAATGATGATATTGAGAACTTTTGAAGGGACAGTGGTTTTTGGATTTGATGTTAATGGGATTTAATGTGAAAAATTATTCATGGTTAATTAATGTATAAAGAATTAATTAACGTATAGTGGAATTGATAAAAAGTGAAGGAAGTAATCTAATAAATCCATTTAAATGGTTGTGTACTTATAGGATACCTAGTCATAGAAGTTGTAGCCCGGAGTCTAAGAGATGTTAGCTATAGTTGTGTATAAGACTAGGTTAGGCCCATAGTGTGGTTGTGAGTTATAATATATTCTGTAATTTTCGTGTTTCTATAAGTTACTCCGCCCTGTAAGTAAGGGAAACTGACACCCCTAGGATTCTGATCCACGGGGGGTGTTTTTCCCCAACATTCCGGTGGGAGGATGGATGACTGACTACCCCCTTTGACACCTCTCTCTTCTCTTGGTAGATACTAGTGCCGTTGGCACATCGGTTAGTCTTCCCCCTATATGTGTGTAGAGGGATGTAATGTCATGTGGTTATTTACACACATATATTCTAGATATAGTATAGTATGGACTACTATAGGTGTAACATGTATAGTCTGTGATGGATTGAGGATCCTTAATCGGTGTATGGCCTGTAATGGCTTGAGGTACAATACCCGATGTATGATACACGTTATGCAGGCTGTGGTGGCTCCCGGAACCTACCTGGTTACTTTTGGTTTTGAGGATGGTGTGGAGCTTAGCCCAGGTGTCTGCGGGCAAGACTTTGAAGTGCACGTGGTACTGATTGTGGAGCTTAGCCTAAGTTTATATGGGCAAGCCTTTCGAGAGAGATGCACAGGATGTATGCCTTTAGGGAAAAGCGGAAAACCAGTGGGGAAGTAGTAGCGGGGTACCCTTGATATTCTTTATTATATGATATATTCTTGTATGCGTTACTTGGTGAGAGTAGCTATGGTGAGGTTGGGAACATAGTATACCTGTTTATGTGATGAGTTAGTTTCACTTATTATTCACGGTGTTTTAGCATTATTTCTTTACTTTTTCATGAGAGTCTTCGAGGAGGATCCTACCGAGTATACTATTATACTCAACCTACGTATATATAAACGTTTTTTTAGGTCACTTGGAGCAGGTTGGAGATCATGCTGGTTACTACTAGCTTGTGTTGCAGGAGCTGTTCGGGCTTGTGGTCGCTGCTATTTTACATTCCTTTGGGTACATGTAGTTTTCCCTTTCAGTGGTTGTACTTTTTTGCATGACATTACATATATGAACTTGGGATTTATTTTACATTTTAGTTCTGAGTTGAAGTTGGTTGGTGTCTGTCTTATCTCTATCTTCCGCATGTGTTCTCTTAGAGGGTAATGCCCCCCATTTGTGTGTTTACTATACCCTTGGTGCTAGTCGCCAACCCGGGGCCTACTGGAGGCGGGAATCGGGGGTCATTATCTCCCTTCTCACATTTCTGGACCTGGAGGTGTACATGTTGTGGGGAGGTGGTCATGACAGAGTGGTATCAGAGGATCTGTTTGAGGGATAGGATGGAGTTTGGAGTTGGGCCCGTGTGAGGATGCATGGGTTGGTAGGGAAACAGTGTCATTCATGTTTAGCAAGTGGTGTAAACACTGTAGACCAGTGGAGACAAAGGCGTTTAGGTCCCCCTATGATCTTTTGCACTGAACTTTATGTTTACAATGACTACTAAATAAGGTGATACTAGTTGTAGGGTAGAGACCTAGAAAAGGATCATGCATCATTCTTCTTTGTGCCTGTGTTTGAATGGGTATACATTGGGATAGGTTAACCTAAAATGAATAAAAGAAAACAATAAATTAATTAATGTTGAGTCTTCCATATTCTAGGCTTAGGAGATCTAACAATTTTTTATTTTGCAGGTATGGCTCCAGGTGGACGTCCTCGTCAGGGTTGCGTAGAAGATGTCCAGTAGGCTATCCCAGCAGATCACTACTGGGTGGAGGTTGACGACGATGGAACTTGGAGGAAGACACTCCAAGAGTTTCAGCGCTAGAGTCTGCAGAAGTATGAGGGATCCGTTTCAGATGTAGTCACAGAAGACTAGTTGGAGGAGGTCGAGATAGGCTTCAGTTTGATCCGTGCTTGGAAGAAGCACTGGGTGTCCTTGGTTGTGACGATTCTATATGGAGTAGTGAGGCAGTGGTGGATCTTGTTCCTTGGGGATCATGAGGATTCAATGATCTCATGGGAGGAGTTCTGAGACCAGTTTAGAGTTGAGTTCCTTTCATCGAATGTGAAGGCGTCCAGTCGTCAGGAGCTTCTTACCCTTCGACAGGGGAGCTCCAGTGTTCAAGAGTTTGGAATCCATTTCAGGAACCTTCTATTATATTCTTCGGACCTATTACTAGATTCGGAGACCAGGGCGAGGCATTTCGAGGAGGCTTTGCATCCAGAGATCCATCGCCAGGTCACCCCATTTATGCTGAAGACATATCTTGAGTTGCTGGTGAGAGCGGAGGTTATTGAGAGGACTTTGGCTAGGACCAGATCATCATGAGAGGGGAATCAGAATTATTCCTCACGAAGAAGATTTGTGGTCTGGGTTTTCAGTTTTCAGGGCAGAAGATTTTCCGTTCACCCGAAGGTAGGTCCCAACCATTCAAATCTCGTTTCTCCAGAGGCATAAACTCTCAGGCCTATGCCAAGGGATCATGCGCTTGTTTTTCTTGTGGTGGTCATGGTCATCAGCAGCGGGAGTGCCCAACCATTCAGGGTGGTCATCGTGCACCGGGAGCTCCACTCCAGGCTCCTCTGTTGAGGCAGTTCCAGCCGAGGCAGCAGCAGCCAGTTGCAACATCTTTTGATCAATAGAGTGTAGATGGGGAAGGCAGAGGACAACCCCATGACACTCATCGTCCTCAGAGAGTAGAGCATAGACATGGTGGTGGTCGTCATCAGGGTTAGAGAGGCCGTGGAGGAGGTTGTGGTCATCTTCATTCCCTAGCGTTGCCAGCACCAGGTGAGCCATATGTCATTAGAGGTACCCTTTTCTTGTTTTCTACCTTTTTTATACCTTTCTTGATTCAGGAGAAACACACTACTTCATATCACCTACCCTTGTCCATGCCTTGGGACTTGAGGTAGAGAGGCTTCCAGTGCCCTTGGCGTTTACTATGCTAGTTGGAGGTCGATCTAACTTGTTTGAAGTATGTAGATATTGTGAGCTAGTGTTGGAGCAGCACCGCTCTTGGGGAGATTTCATATGTTTACGAATACAACCATATGATGTCATCATCAGCATGGATTGGTTATATTCGGTGTAGGATATTGTGGATTGCTTCAGGAAGATGGTCATTTTACTTGGTCCTGATGGAGAGTAGGTGGTGTTTGTTGGTGAACGAGATCCTCTGATGGGTCATAGGAATGTTCCATCTTTATCATCCATGATTTCTGAGTTGATGCTGAGTTCTTCAGAGGTTCGGCAGTTGGCGTTTCCTAGGGTCGTAGAGGAGTACCCTGATGTTTTTCCAGAAGAGGTTTTAGCCTTACCCCCTCGACGAGAGATTGAGTTTGTGATCGAATTACTACTAGGAGCGTCTCCTATATCTATGTCTCTATATAGGATGGCCCCTTATGAGTTACGAGAGCTACATATACAACTTGATGGTCTGTTGCAGTGCAGTTTTGTTTGGCCAAGTGTGTCAACATGGGCTGCACCAGTTCTGTTCGTGAAGAAGGCTGACGAAAGTTTGCGGTTGTGTGTTGATTATCGTCGCTTAAAAAAAGTGACAATAAAGAATCACTATCCTCTTTCGCGGATTGATGACCTATTCGATCATCTTATGGGTGAAAGTTGGTTCTCAAAGATCGACTTCCAATCAGGATATCATCAGATGCGTGTGAAGGATGAGGATATCCTGAAGACTGCATTCTGTTGTCATCATGGGCATTATGAGTTCGTTGTAATGCGATTTGGTGTGAAGAATGCTCCAGCTGTTTTCATTGGTTTGATGAATGCTGTGTTCCGTGAGTTCCTGGAAAAGTTATTGGTAGTTTTCATCGACGACATACTTGTATACTCCACATCTGAAGAGGAGCATGAAGAGTATGTACGAGCCATTTTGGGAGTTTTTTCTTCGACATCAGCTGTTCGGAATGTTGTCGAAGTGTGAGTGTTGGTATTGAGATGTCCTTTTCTTGGGGCATGTTGTGTACCAACAGGGAGTAGTTGTGGATCCATCGAAGATAGAAGCTGTTGTGTCTTGGGAATCCCCCAAGATAGTGTCATAGGTGCGAAGTTTCCTTGGGCTCGCAGGATACTACCGTAGGTTCGTTGCCAATTTATCATGGGTTGTGACTCCTTTGACAGCTTTGACCAAGAAATATCAGGCTTTCATATGGACTGATCAGTGTCAAGAAGCTTTTGAGTATCTAAAAGAGAAGTTAGTAAGTGCTCCAGTCCATTGTCTTCCAAATGATGGAGTCCAGTTTAATTTCTTCTGCGAGACTTCACATCTGGGGTTAGGTTGTGTTCTCATGCAGTGGAGGTTAGTTGTTTCATATGGGTCTCGACAGTTGCATCCCCATGAACGCAACTATGCCACTCTTGACCTTGAGTTGGCAGCCGTGGTGTTCTCTTTGAAGTTGTGGAGACATTACATTATTGGTGAGCACTTTGTGGTCCTCACTGATCATAAGAGTTTGAGGTATGTTTTCTCCCACCATGAATTGAACTTGCGGAAGCATTGGTGGATGGAGTCCTTACAGGAATATGACTTTGAAATATCGTATACACCTGGAAAAGGGAATGTTGTAGCTGATGCACTGATCCAAAAGTCACGTAGTGATGATGTGTGTGAATCCGGTGATTCCTGGAGAGTAATGGAGGAACTTTCAGCTTTGCATCTTGACATGGGAGAAGCTGGGGGTAGAGGTTGTCTTTTCCAGATGACGGTACACTCATCCCTGGTGTAGAAGGTGTAAGTGTCCCAGTTTGGAGATCTTGAGGTGGAGGTCTAGAGAGATTGAGTTGTTTGTGGTGAGGTCCCTGATGGTTGGTCTGAGGATGAACAACATAGAGTGTTGTATCATGGAAGGATTTTTGTTCCCTTGGCGATGCATGAGATGGTCCCCAGAGAGTTCCATGGTTCTCCTATAGCAGTGCATCCTCGTGTGACAAAGATGTACCGATCCTTGAGGAGCCAGTTTTGGTGACTTGGGCTAAAGCGTGCAGTTGTGGAGTTTGTGTCTTGATGTTTAGTCTGCCAGAAGGTGAAGTCTGAACACTGTGTTCCTGGTGTACTTCTCTAGCCATTAGATATTCCTTAGTGTAAGTGGGAGGACATCTCAATGGACTTTGTTACAGGTTTACCTCAAGATCCGGGAGGATATTATGCTATTTGGGTGGTAGTGTATCATTTAACGAAATCAGCCCACTATATAAAAATCCAGGAGTTGAGCTCAGTGGAAGTTTTTTCGAGGAAGTATCTGGAGGAGGTGGTGAGACTTCATGGATTCCCTAGGAAAATCATTTCTGATCGAGATCCTCGTTTTACCTCTAGGGTGTGGAAAGGTCTCCAACATGATTTTGGTTCTCAGCTATGCCTTAGCACTGCTTTTCATCCTCAAACAGATGGTCAGATGGAGCGAAGCATCCAGACTATTGAAGACATGTTACACTCTTTTGTTCTTGATTTTGGAGGCTCATGGGTGAGACACTTACCATTGGAGTAGTTCTCTTACAATAACATTTTTCACTCCACCATCGGTATGACACCATTTGAAGCCTTGTATGGCCGACCATGCCGTTCTCCATTGTCTTGGAATGGGGTTGGAGAGTTAGAAATTCTCAGACAGGAAATAGTGCAGAATACAATAGAGATGGTTTAGGTGATTCGTGAGAGGATGAAGACAGCGCAAGATCGTCAGAAATCTTATGCTGATGAAACAAGGATACCCTTAGAGTTTGATGTTGGGGATCATGTGTTTTTGAAGGTGACTCACCGTCGTGGGAAGTGAAGGTTTGGTCATGGGAGTAAACCTTCTCCCCACATTTTTGGGCCTTTCAAGGTGTTAGCTCATGTTGGAGTTGTGGCCTATCAAGTAGCACTTACCCCACAGATGAGTCAGATACATGATGTTTTCCATGTATCACTGCTACACTTTTATCTTCATGACGACGCTCACATCATCGATTGGGGAGAGATCGATGATGATGATGATGATGCCACCTTTGAGGAGCGACCTGTGGAGATCCAAGACCACAAGGAGAAGGTGTTTCATGGGCGTTCCATCCCCTTAGTTCGTATCTTGTGGATACACGGTGGCATGGAGGAGAGTACTTTGGAATGTGAGTCACATATACATGCTCAGTACCCAGATTTGTTTGATGTTGAACTCTTTTAATATAGAGTTCTTGCTAATGTGGGTTTTAAACCTTAATTTTTATGATATTTCTCCCTTTGTTGCTTTGGTGGCTTGCTCTCTTTTGATAGGTATTTCGGTGGGTGGTTGTTCAGACCCTGTTTCATTTTCTATTTAGGTGGGTTTTGGATTCTCGAGGATGATAATTTTTTGAGAGGTATTTGATGTAATGGTCCGGACCTCTCCAGTCTATTCCATTGTGAAAATGTGGTTTTGGAGGTGTTTTGGAAGGTCAAGGTGTCTTGGGGTGCGTTTGGGTGGACTTTTAAGGAAATATAAAGGGTTATTTCCTTCACACGGGAAGCACACAGTTTGCCTAAACTATGCGGCCAAACCATGAAAGGCTGGTCTTGGAGGCAGTGGCTAATGCACGGTTAGTGCACGATTTGTCTAACTGTTGGAACTAACTGTGCGAGGAGTGATTGTCGAGGCAGAAGCTACCGCACGGTTAGCGCATAGTTTGTTAAACCGTGCGGACTAATCATGCGAGCACGTAAAGTTAGATCCTAAAATTGTGGATCAAACTCGTTTTTCTTTTAATCACCTCGTTTAAACCCCTAATCAGCCATAACTCAGTATTAAACTTCCTTGGAGGTGGAAGAACCTCTCCCAAGCATTTTGGAGGCGATCAGGAGGCTTCTCTTCGCGAATGGAATCCGGTTTCTCAAGGTATGCAATCCTTTTGTTTGGTTTCTTAGATCTACCAAGATCTGCTCCTCCCCTTCTCTTGTCTTCTTAGATCTATTCTTGTTATGGGTAGATCTATGTGTGTGGATGTCGTTTGTGATAATCTTTGTCCTTGGTTGTGATAGGATATGAGATCCAAGGAGTATTCGTGGATAATCGACCCGGTTTCTTGGGTGTTCATCGATCGTTGTGGTTTTCCTAGAAAACCCTTAAGGTAGGGGATTTTTGGCTTCTCTAATTGTTATGTGAAATCATAGAGTTAGCAAGATTTAGCCCATTGGATCACAATGGAATTGACCTAATTAAATATTTGAACCAGATTAATAAATTTCATTGAATGTATGTTGTTGCCTCAGGTTTTCTAGATAGTGTGATATATATATATGCCTTGCTTTTTATCATGTTTCTCTTGATGGAAATTGATAAATAACGTAAAGCTTGAATTAATTAATAATTAATTGGCTAAAACTAATGTGTCATGAAAATGAATACAGTTGTTGCTGTGGTTGTAGTTGTTCTAATTTGATGTTGATCAAATTTGGCATAGTAAGAAAGTTTAATCTTCTGTGATAGCTTACTGAATTGGTTCATGATGTTGGAACCAACAAATTGCATCTGTTAATTCATGATGGGTTAAATAACTTTATTGAGTTCCATGAAGGGTTAAGATTTACCCTCTTGTTGTGAGGTAGGGCTGAAATCCCATTTGATGTGATTGTTGGTGTTTGTTGTTTGAAGGATGGATGCCTTGTTAAAGGGCCAAGAGCCCATTTGTTGTAATGATTGTTTTTCTGCTGCTGGTGCTATGTTGTAACCCTGGAAGGCGTGCTGTGATATCTTGTGTTGTGATGTGACCCTGGAGGGGTCTTGTGATATGTGGAGGCAGGGAGGCCTTGTGGTTGTGGTATCAGATGACGCCTAGTGTGGCGAGATGCATCAGTTTATGCATGTGGGTGTTAGGGAGGACACCAGGGATGATGATATGGGATGGTAATGCTGGCTGAATGTTTGGTGGTTTGATTTTTTGTTATATGCATTAATTTCCCCACTGCTCAAGGCATCTGGTCTTGCTTACCCTTCTTCCAAAGGAGACGAAGACACACATGGCATGCCACGTGCTTTCCGTGTTTAGCCTCCCAAGGGAGAATGGGTCTTCACTCTTGCTATATGTGGCAAAGACTCAACAGTTAGTACATTTACTAACCGTGTTGAGCCCCCTTGTGTTTAGTAGAATATGCTGATTTACTAGAATTCCTGGGAATATGGGAAATTAATTATATAATGAGTGTTTTAAGAAATGATGTTAACCCATGGGGTTGGAGTTTGTTGGAAATTAATGATGAGATTGAGAAATTTTTAAGGGAAAATGGTTTTTGGATGTGATGTTAATGGGATTTAATGTGAAAAAATGTTCATGGTTAATTAATGTATAAAGAATTAATTAACATATAGCGGAATTGATAAAAAGGGAAGGAAGTAATATAATAAAGCCCTTTAAATGGTTGTGTGCTTATAGGATACCTAGTCTTAGAAGTGGCATCCCGGAGTCAGAGAGACATTAGCTGCAGTTGTGTCTATGACTAGGTTATTCCCATAGTGTGGTTGTGAGTTATAATATATTCTATACTTTTTGTGTTTCTAAACGCTACTCCACCCTGTTAGTAAGGGAAACTGACACCCCGGGGATTCTGAGCCCTAGGGGGGGGGGGTGGTGTTTTCCCCAACATTCTGGTGGGAGGATGAATGGCTGACTACCCCCTTTGACCCTGCTCTCTTATCTTGGTAGATACTAGTGCCATTGGCACAATGGTTAGTTTTCCCGTATATGTGTGTATAGGGATGTAATGGATTTTTGTTATTTCCACACATAAATTCTGGATATAGTATCCTATGGACTACTATAGGTGTAACATGTATAGGCTATAATGGCTTCAGGATCCTTACTCGGTTTATGGGCTGTAATGGATTGAGGTACAATACCTAACATATGATACACGTTATGCGGGCTTTAGTGGTTCCCAGAACCTACCTGGTTACTTTTGGTTGTGAGGATGGTTTGGAGCTTAGCCCAGGTGTCTGCGGGCAAGCCGTTGTGGTTCACATGGGGCAAATTGTGGATCTTAGCCCATGTTTATATGGGCAAGCCTTTGGAGAGAGATGCACAGGACGTATGTCGTTGGGGAAAAGTGGAAAACCATTGGGGAAGTAGTAGCGGGGTACCCTTGATATTCTTTATTATTTGATATATTCTTGTATGCATTACTTGGTGAGAGTATCCATGATGAGGTTGGGAACATAGTATACCTGTTTAGGTGACGAGTTAGTTTCAATTGTTGTTCACTGTGCTTTAGCATGCTTTCTTTACTTTTTCACAAGAGGATTCGAAAGGATCCTACCGACTATACTGTTATACACACCCTACGTATATATAAAATGTTTTCAGGTCACTTGGAGCAGGTTGGAGATCAGGTTGGTTACTACTAGCTTGTGTTGCAGGAGTTGTTTGGGATTGTGGTCGCTGCTGTTTTACTTTCCTTTGGGTACTTGTTGTTTCCGCTTTTAGTGGTTGTACTTTTTTCATGACATTACATATAAGAACTTGGGTTTTATTTTACATTTCAGTTCTGAGTTGGAGTTGGTTGGTGTCTGTCTTATCTCTCTCTTCTGTATGTGTTCTCTTAGTGGGCAATGCCTCCCATTTATGTGTTTACTATACCATCGATGCTAGTCGCCAACCTAGGGCCTACTGGAGGAGGAACTCGGGGGGTCGTTATCTCCTTTATCACATTGCCGATCTAGGAGGGGTACACTTTGTGGGGAGGGGGCCGTGACAGGGAAATAGTGAAGAGAATGTTTACGATAGTGAGTTGTACAAAAGGTTTAGAAAGAGGTTGAGGGAATTATTGGACATACCATTTTTATGTATATATGATAATATTTTCGTGGATAAATTTTCACATACATTGATCTATAAACTATTGTAATCAATTTATTTATTTTCTTTGGTTGTGTAACATATATTCCATTATGTTATTGCATGGTTTTTTATTATATGTATGTTTCTACACTAATGATATATTTATCCATTTTTTATTTTTATTTGTATTTTTTCAATTAAATAAACTAATAAATAACATAAAGTATTGGAATAGTCTCACAATGATTATCCTCATATACATCACCACCAACCATCAACCTCTTGCATAAAGAAGGTCATTTGAAATCCCAGCATGGATAGTGATTCTCATTATGGCATTAAAAAATGTAAAATGTATACATTGGTATACATATCCCATTAACATATTAAAAGAGGCCATAGAGGTGTCCTCATTGGGTGGGAAACTGTGTTTGAGATAAGATAAAATATGGTGTCTATGTATGTGACAAGTGCACATGAGGTTTTTTTATGAGGACCTAGGAAAAGGTTCCCAAAAATTGGGATATGGGTAATGTTTTTCCCCATTATATGGCCTTATGTGAATATGGTTTCCAAATGTGATATAGGGATAAAAAGTCATAATTATATGAAGAGGAGGTAGTGTTTGATACCTATTCACATGGTAGAGAAAATTAGCCACCCTGGTATAAGGTTGTAAATTGTAGTATCCCTAGTATAATTTAAGAGATGTGGGAACCCATGTTCATGTGTAGGAGTGATAGTACACCCTAGTATAGAGAGGTGATTGAGGTTTCACCCTAATTTCATGGTAGGATATATACGGATCCCTATTAATAATATTTGGAGAAGTATTTTACCTAATTATAGTTATGGTTAAGTGGTCATAGAATGATGTCACAACAAAAAAATAGATATATAGAAATAGTTTAAACCCTCACCATATGGTTTGGAGATGAATTCTAAAAACCATCACTAAATATGGTATCGACATCCAACTCATGTCAGTTCCTTCTATTTAGGGGTAGTTTTTTCTTACCGCATCTAAAAATGATGGACACTAAATTTATTTGGATTAAACCACTGTTAAATATTAATTTTTTATATATGGTGGTTTTTTAAACTACTGTTATACATCGATTATAAAAATACATCTATAGAATCTGCAGGCCTTGAAAAGCCAAATAAAAAATATATCAAGTTATAACACATGAAAATATTGAAAATAAATAAATATTTTAAAAATATAGTATCAATTCATGAATTTCAGTTCAATACACCAACTTTTTGAGTTTCTGATGTTCCACATTGATAACATTATGTATATAAATCATGGTAGGAAATTATTTGAAAAAGGTTATAATAAATATATCCCATCTATGAAAATGTATATGAAAAATTCCAAAATAAAATGGATTGGTGTTCCACATTCACTACACTATGTACCATCCAAATGAACATTGATTTGAACTCTCTCCGTCACAGTATCCAATTCCTACTTCCAGTACCTGCATAAAAATTATTTTGAAAATTTAACAGTATTGTATATTTAAATTTATATATAAAACCAATGATTTTTTTTGTAAAAAAATATTTTGATGTTGTGTGATTTATTTTCTCACAACCATTTATCAATTAAATATCACTAGTTATAAATCAACTCTTCTTCAGATATAATTCCATCAACTCATTCTACAGATCAATGACCTTGGAATCATGAAACATTATATGATCCCCATATTCCTAAATTTTTCATTTGTTATGAAACATACTCCCAATATGATACTATAAATTGTAATAACATCTTTAAAAAGAGTGTAATTTTTAATATATTGTAAATTAATAGCCTAATGAAATTTAATTAAATCATAATGTATTAAAATTACTTTTATCTATGAATAAAACACATCATTTTTCCAACATCGAGTCACATTCATCCAGTTAGCATAGGAAATTTAAAGTATAACAAAATCCACCTCTATCTAGACAAGAATTTTCCTATATAATCATACAGTATCATCTGCAGGGACCCCATAATTGTAAAATTCTAAAACAATCTTTAATCATATCAAATTCATGATATCATTACTATTAATATTTATCTCTATAGTAACATTGTTTTAATATATTATGGATAAATATTTATCAGTATAAAAGACTTAAATAACATTATTCACTTTAAATGTTTTAATATTATATTACACCCTCTAATATCCTTGTGAAAGAAAATGGGGGATGACCTACTCCATCTCTACTCTACATGGTGAGTGGTAAATAATTGTCTTTGATACTTATAGTTGAGTGAAATTTGATAAAAAATTCCTACTTAATAATACAATCATTTAATCAAATAATATTATCTTCAAAATATTTATGAAAACAATTTTTTTACAATTTTTCAATCCGGATTTCATAATGAAAATGACAATACAAGTCATTTTTATAGCATTAAAAAATTACAGTTCAGATGCACATCAAATATAATTTATCAATCCAAACATCAAAAACCAATTTAGAAATGTATCTTATTTAATAAAAACACATTTTAATTAATATACACCTAAAATTTACAATTTCATTTAAATAATGATGAATATTTAAATTATTTGAATTATGTATAAATAATATCAACAAAATTTAGCTATAATAAAATTATAACCATACCTTGATTTAAAAAACCAATATTATATTCGTTTAACCTTAATGGTGTGATATTTTTATTATGATTCCAATAATAGTACACAATATTTTTTTACTCAACAAAAATAGAAGGGTTATTAAATTACTTGAACGAATAAATAACAATGATATTATTATTATCGAACAAAGGTACTATATGTTTTTCCAATGAATCCCATGTAAGAATCATATCATGGATTGTCACTCAAATTTTTATTCACTAATATAAAGGATTATCTTAATTTTAGTGATTTATCCCTATTATTGTTCAACTTTTAAACATGGTAATTCTTAAGATCAATTATTATATTATAATTCCTAACATAGAATGAATTGGGATGAAATTCACTCTACTAAAAAAATATTATATGATTTTCTAGAAATGGTTGAATAATATGTTTAATTGGTTATATGAAACTCAATAATGAATATTTTCTCTCTCAAAAAACATTCATTATTTTTTTCAACTATGATGATGATGAAATAATATATAAAAAATGAATTTTTTATCGTTTATTGACCATTGTAAAAATAATTTTATTTTTGTCATTTTTTCATACCATTTAATGTCACATTTATAAATCAAGATTTATATTTCATGTTCAATTTTGAAAATTTATTTTCCTAATCTTGTATTATTTCACATGATATTTAAATTCAACCATTACCAGAATAATGTAATACTACTTATTTTATATTGCATTTTTATCACTATAGGAATGATGAAATTTAAGGCTCTCATGATCTAAGAGCATACTCGAGCATTATTTAATAAAAAACCAATAAAAAACATTTTTTAAAAATATAAAAATAATAAATTTGTTAATTCAATGAATAATTAATTATATTCCTGGAGAACATGAATCTTATGTCCTCATAGTCAAGTTTTATGGTATGGTACATTTGAGTGATTTTGGAAACAACAACGGAATCATGTTTTGATTCATGACCAATATGGGATGGTTTGAAGATTCAAATCTAAAATATTTTCCTGTTTTTTCATTACTTTGATATAAATATTCCTCAAGTTAATATAATGTTTTGTATTTTTATAGGGAATTTAGGGAATTTCAAACAATTTTCTGTTGATAAAAAAGTTAAATGTTGATCTTACCATTTACAGAATTATTATATTAAATAATATTGTCTCTTTAAATTAATATATTGATTTGTTTTTTATATATAATTAAATAAATTTTTATATTAGATCTAAATACATTATATTTCTCTTTAATCGATTTATATGGTGATAGCTTCATCATTTAGAAATGTGTAGGTTTTTTTATTTGGAAAGATAATGTGTTAAATTTATCAAACTCAAATATATACCATATTTGTCTTGCGAGGATCATGTAAAATTATAAAAGTCTATTTTATAAAAATCCCGTTAAAGAAATAATTAATTATGGTTAAAATAAGGTTTTTTATTATCAATTTCATTTCCAAACAATATAGGTTAGTTATTTGTTCTCTGATTTAATATAAATATATTTTTTATAATACTATATAAATTTAAAAATTTATATGTATATTATAAAATAAAGATTCATTAATGGGATAATTTCATAAATAATGGTATGCTTATTGACGTAAAATAATTTTTGGATCAATTTAGTTTGACTTATATTAATATCTTTACATGGTAATATATAAATAAAAATCAATCATTCATTCCAAAGTTCCATGATGTAGAATTTTAAATAGTGATTATGTAATTCATTCATAAATGGATGTTATATCTCCTTAACAAAAGTATATAGATAATGTTCTATGATGATCATACTATAGGATACATAAACTATAAATTGTACATCAATAATGAAAAATAAATTTTTTACATATCAAATTAGAAAAATAACCTACTTCGCACTAGCTAAAATATATTTATCACAATCGAATAAAATGATGTATAATAGAATAAATTCTAATAGGATGTGAATATTTAATCAATTATATTGCTTTAATAAATAAAAATACATGGGCCAAATGACCGATTCAATGAAACACATGATCATAAACAGAAACCTAAATATTAACCTTATACATTGAGACTTAGTTGTTGTATAAATTTGGATATTTTATGATCGATCCAATAATGAAACCCCCTATACCAAGAAAACCAATAAACACATCACTAGATATTTCTCTAACCTTATTACAAACCTAATCATTTGATATTTTGGTAAAGGTAAGATGGATTTTACCACTGGGGGAGTCGAGGGAGTAGGGGGTTGGCAGGGAAGGGTCAAGGGAGAAGGCTAGTTCCATGTATCATGGGATCATGGGTGACTGAATCTTTAGTGAGGGAGACTACATATCCAACGATCATTTGTGACATATCGGGAGAGGGCATGGGTGATGGAATGGGGGAATCCGTGTCAATCACAATGCTGGTGAGGGTTTGGGGGCTCAGAATCAAAGGTCTCCAAGGGGGCTGGGGAGAATGATAGGGAAGGGGAGGCGTTATTTTTTAATAAAAAGATGATATTTATCTATAGTGTTTGTAAAAATGATGCTAAATCATTTAAATTATTTTTAGTGAAAGTTTATTAAACTTTCATGAAAATCCACCACTATAAAAAATTGGGGTTAGTCTGTGTCGTGAGTGGGTGTTATCCCTAATAAAGAGGCCTCCAAAGATGAATGGGGAAATATGCTCTGTATTTTGTTTTTTTACTAATGATTCCATCACCCTAGTCCTGGTGAAATAGGTAAGAATTATTATTTCATGATTTTTATATTGTATTAACATTGTGGATAAAAACAATAACTCAAATATTGGGGTTATCCTTTATAATTTTTTTTTGATTTTTAAGAATTGAATGAAATGAGGAAGACCATGGTGTGTAATGAGGTGGATTGGACATGCAGAGGATGATATTAATATCACATCATCTTTTAAAAGCTTATTAAATGCACACAGTATGGTTTTATTTATTGTAAAATCCGGGCACTTGGGTGATTGAATATCTGGTCATATTAGTCGTATCACTTATGGGAACTAATCGATGATATTATGAAATATGTGGCATGATCGTTAGTCTGATCACACAAATTGGATAAGGTGTTAAATTATTTGTTTAATTCCACTTGGAGAATATATGAGGACATAGGAAAAGTTACATTGTTTTATGGTTATGGCCTTGGGAAAATTGAAATTACTCATCCTAATGATTTTCCCATCCCCAAATAAATTACTACATTATTTTCCAAAAAACATGCCTTAATAATTGAGTGGATGATTGATATAATACTACTATAATAGAAGACTGAAAATGAAAATATTAATGTAATTATTAGTTGAAACTATTGAAATAAATCTATAACATTAATCAAATAATTTATATAATAGGAACTTAAGAACATAAATATGTTTTAAATGAATATAAAAAGTAAATAAAATATAATTTTATTGATTTTAACCCAAATAATGTATTATGATATTTTATTAAATTATATAAAATAGTTGTAAACAGATAAAAATGTATGTCTCTATGGAATTATATTTTCCTCAAAAATTAAACCCCATTTAAAAAATTAATTTTGCATAATTGTAAAAAAAATTCATTATATATCTTCATTATTATAATCATGAAATATGAATTGGGTTATTATATATAATTTTTAGTAATATTAAAATATATAAAGTATGAAAAATATGATGTCATATATTGGAACATGATACATAATCATGTGAAAGCATCTTATATTTTATAATAAGGAACTTTTTTCAACAATTTGGTGTGAAATAATATTGAATGTTACCTTTTAAAACATTTTTAAAGTAATTTATTTTTGATTTTATTTTATATATTTTTTAGTTTTAAAATAACTATATCCCCTAATAAATTTTCCTCTCTTTTAACCCTAATATCAAACTAATTATAAATTTTTTTCATATGTTGAAACTCATCCATAATTTTTTTTAAAATCATCATCCCCGTGTTTTTATCCTCTTCTCACAATGAAAGCATAAAATAAATGTATTGTAAGGTAGTAAGAAAATAGTAATTCTAATCTAAGAGGAAATCATTATTATGATTCAAAATTCCTTTAAATTTTAATTTAACACCATATATTATATTAATTTTATTTAATACTAAATTAACATAAAATAAACACTATATTATATTTTTAAAATGGTTTGATATTTGAAATATAATATAATTTGAAATATTTTCCCATTTTATTAATTATTTATACAGCTGATTATTAATTTGAATTAAGGATTATTTATATTTAATAATCACAATCATTATTGTTGTTTAGTATTTTAATATTATTATATAAATAAATATTATAACTATTTTTTAATTATCATGAATAATATAATTCATGCATATTTTATTTATTTAATATAATTTTTCTATGTTCCAATAAACTACCCCCAACCCAGTAAATTTTAAATTATAATCTTGCTAACCAATTTATTTCATTTTGTGGATTTATTATAAAAAATAAGAAATATTATAAATATCTTGTAAATATTTAACACAATATTTCTGTGATATAGGTCAAAGGGAAAATTAATAAAGGTTTATAAAATAATAATGAAGTGACCATGAAATACTTCAAATGAATCATACATTAAAGATTCAATCAAAAAATGAATGAATAATAACTAAATAATAAAATATATAAATTTTTAATGATATATTAAATTTTAATAAATAATTTTATATATTAATGACGTAATAAATATAGATTTTCTATATGGGGAGTTTTAGATCCTCAAAGTGACTTTACATTGGAGGAAAGAGAAATTAATCATTAACTTTTTTATTCTAGTTTTGTATGATATCTTCTCTTATAGCTTATTTTAAGCCATATCCATTTTAAAAATTAAAATTATACTTTCCAATTATACTCTCCACATGCCATTATTTGTGGAAGATTGTTTTCATTTTCATTATCCTATTTCAATTCACCAAAAAATTGTTGGATAATCTCTTATTCGAATTACAATTTTACCTCTCTATATAAAAAAATAAAAATATATAATGAAATATATATCTACATTAGGCATATATTTATCTATAATTTTATTTATATTATTTTTTGAATTTCGTATTGATTTATTTTGGTATATACATTTATTATTGATATTTTATATTGATATTTATACAACATAAAATATATTTAACATTTTTTTGTGATTATGTTCTTATATATTTTCATAAAAAGATCATTTATCCTATTAACTATCTCCCATTTACTTATGTCATTAAAACAAATTGTATATATTTCCCATGAAATACATATTAATATATTATCTCTTTTCATGTGTTATCTATCACTATTTCAACTAATTTTTTCATTATTGACGTGATGGTATGTTGTTTTAGATTAATAGTATACTCGTTTTTCATTCCTCATGGGGTTTTGATTACGAATTACATATTATTATTTCATCTATTCAACTGTATGGTAGATAAATGATTTCTTAAATTATATGTTATGAGATGGAATATAATTATATAGTCATTCATTGTAGTGTTATCAATTATATTAATTGAGAGACTATGTATGTGACATGATTTTGATCCTAGAATATCAATGTTATGATATTTTAGAACTGTTCCATGATTATTCACATGATGTTTCATTTTTATTCATATAAATTTTTTTTATATTTTGAACCATTCATATTTTAGGTTCTTGTTTTTATGATTTAAAAATTTTCCTTACATTGTATTATATTAGTTAACATTTTCCATTATTTCTTATTAATATGTTTTCAATCATCCCCATTCATTGATATATCAATCAAGATGATCATAAATAATAATAATATTATTATAATTGTGGTAAATGATTATAATAAAGTGATTAAAAAATTATAACTTATATAATAGAAGTTATTTTAGGATGATTTAATTTCCCAATATATTGAATATAATGATTTATAGAAGGGTAAAATTTCATATTTTTATCATTAAGTGATTTAAAATTTTATATTTTATAATATTATTCGTATACATAGTATATCATATCCTTATCCATTGATATGAATTCCATTTATGAGTGAAATTTTGTATATAATATGTGTTAAAACCTAAAAATTTCATGAATGAAAAATAAACAAAATAAAAAACTAATAACCTAAAAAAATACACTTGTTTCATGAAATACAAAAAACGTGATTAAATGAATATAATTCCTTAAATAAGAACTCACTCAATGTGTTAATATCTATATATGTGATACCTAATCCAATCAAAACTTTTAATTTATCATAATAAAAATTTGTATAAATAATAAATAGAAAAATTATTAATTAACCCTACATGAGTCCATCTGATTGGTCAAAATAAAATAGTATCAAAAGATATTTTAAAAAATTAATTATCATTGAATATACTTTTTTCTCTTCTTTTTGATATCAAATTCTTATTTTTATTGTGAAGTACACAATAAAATCACACTTCACATATAATAATCAATAAACATGTTGAATATTAAAAGGCCACATTTTAAATGCCATCATAATCAACACATTACATATCTCACTTAAAAACTAGTATTATTAACATATTTTAAATAATTAATACATTTTGAAGATCCAATTAGAGATCATGTATAATTGATTTATATCACACAAATGTTTCTGTTAAATATCTCTATCACTCCGAATTGTGTTTAGTAAATTAAAAAAATTATTTTATACATTAGTTCTTATTTTATATCACATGCATCAATAAGTAATTAAGAATTTATAAACATATACATAATTATGCATTAAACCAATACTACTATATTTATAACAAGACTATAATCATATGGAAATTATGAAATGAAATTATTCACCATTCCAAATTTATTATAGCCATATATTTTTCATTAATTATCAATCCATGAATTGAAAAACTAAATATTAATCATCATTATTAAACATTAGAATCTATTTTTTATTTTATAATTTCATGAATTAAACATCCTTCAACATGAGAATATTTTTTTTATTTATGAAATTACACCCTTCAAATAATATCTAACTTCCATAACCAATTATACCCCATTGACATACCTATCAAAATTATAATATTTGACCAATATTTCAATGGATTTCTACCATATTTATTACAACCTATTAATAATTATCAATGAAAAAAATATTATTTTATATAATTATTAATTCATTATATATATCACAAAGATACAATTAATTTTCCTTAGAAAAAAATCATCATTTAAAATAGTTTTATGTTCATAAAATTAATTTAAAGAAATAAATCTATAAATAATAATTTATAATTCCATGCCATCCCTTTTATTTAATTTATTATTCATTCAATTTTGATTATCATGATAAAATTTTGTAAAATTTATTTAAATTATTAAAAGGTTATATTTTTTGTAATAGGATATGAAATCATTCTTTTTTGAAATGAATCTCTCATTTGTAAAAAATTTCATATTAATAAGCCAGTTATCCTAAATATAATAATATAAAAATATCATTTAATAGAATTAAATCTATCTTTATCAACACTAAAGTTATAATAAATATCATTTTGAATACAATTTTAAATTATTTAATCAAATCACACACTTTATCATATAGGGACATATAATTGGTGTAACATTTAGACATTGAAAGAGTATTGTTTATCCATAAAAAAAATCATTCCACTAATATTTTGATAAATATCCCTTCAGATTAAACAAACTTGGTTTGTTGACTGCCTATAATCTATGGCATATTATTATTCAAATAAATCATATTTGATTCCTTAATTATTCTATTGGTCATTATAAAGATAAAATTAATCATTTTTCCTTATATTTAATCAAAAAAATATTTATAATTTATTATATATTTTAATAACTACTTTATGGGATTTATAATCATGTCGAATTATTTAGTACACAGGCAATATCATAATTTTTTTACTCAACAAGGAAAATTAAAAAATATTAAATTTTGAGGATTAAAAATTATAATTATCATATGATATTATTAAATTATAAAATTTATTTCTTATAATTGAATATTAACACATAAATCATGTAATGAAATTTTCATTTATAGAACATCCATCAACATTTATAGCACTTCAAATGATATTATACATTACTAAATAATATTATAATATATCTAAAAAATATATAATTAAAAAGTATGTTTCACCGTTATTCATTGGATATATAAACAAATTAGAAAAAAATATATTTAATTCTATTATAATTAAAAAAACAATGTAAATTAAAATTAATAAATATATTGAAAAATGATAGTAGTTTATGGAAGTTTTCATTTTTTGAATTATATTTTAAACAATAATTTCATCATAGTTAATGTTAGTAATGTGTAATTAATAATACCCATACTTAAATCATTATATACATCTCACATAAAATGTTTTTAATCCCAATAAGAAAAATATCTCATATATTAATTTTAAACACCTAATAAAATATAAATATTTTATTATTTTAAATGAGAAGTGAAATACACATTTTATCATATTTATAATGTCATGTATTTCATTATAGTGAATATTTACATTAAATATTTTCTAATAAAAAACCAAACTAAAAATTAATAATTTTATAAAAAAATATTTATATATAAAAAATCAAGAAATAAAAATCATGGATATTCAATGAAATTATTTTAAAAAAATAAATAAGATAACATATTATAAATATCCACCATTTCCTAAGTGAATGAAGTATAAAAATCACAAGTGACAAAAAATATACCCTCATGTGAAAAAAATAGGAAACTTATATTAAAATAAAACTATATATATTATTGTTTTTGGTTAAAACTTCATATATATATCTAAGAAAATATCATGCACTATAAATTTTATTATAGTTTTATGAAATATCTATAATATTTGGTTCAAATATCAATTTTTTAAATAAAACTGATATAGTGTTTTGTTAGTAGAGTTTTATCTTATGGAACAGTATGTGAAATTTTCCTCTCACCGAAAAAATATATTATAATATATAATTATATTGGAAATAAATTCTAATATACTATACCATTATTATGAATAAAATTTAAATTCATCCTCTCACTATCTCAGGAAGATGATCTGATTACAAACCATAGGTTGCAAACTTTTTAACATCATAACAAAGATTACAAAAGTTTTCTCAATTTACAAATTCATCATGACCTCAAGGAAAACTCCCCATATGTTATAGTTTATTGAAGATTTATTATGAATTTTAAAAATATGTTAACCACAAGGGATCCAAAAAACAATTTGTAATCTGTGTGATCAAACCAAGGAATCCCCCTCTGTGTTAGGGGCTTGTGATTAGAATTAGTTAGGAATATCACTAAATATGGGAGTTCATAACATATATAAATATATATAATACACATTTCAACAAATAAATATAATAAAAAATATATGTAATATAATATATAAAAACTAAATTGTATATAAAACATTCCTAATATGTCAAATATATGTAAAATGACATATATAAATTAACCCAAAAAACTATAACTCATACAGTCATCTGAATCGAATAGATAGTAGAATTTAAAAATCTTATTATTAATATATAATATTTTGGTTCAAACTCCAGAAACATTGACCACATCCACATCCATAATTAATTGTGCTCCATCATGAGTAAAAAAACATCCACATGAATTAGATCCAATGAAGGATATCTCTCTCTACCCCCAAAAAGACAACCTATCAATGTTATTTCATCATTATTGGAATAAAATGTGTCGATAATACAATAATGAAGTATTGTGTATAAAAACTATTATTAAGATTTCCAAATATCAAAATGTTTCATTAAAATAATGTGGAAGATCAAAAACCATTGTAACTAAGTAATATCTAGTTGGAGACATGAAGAGATCTATATATTATCTTACACTATAAATCTTGTGGATATAGATAAGTCATAGTCGTATCTATAATATTCCTTGAAATTTATATATCACTAAATGATAGGGATTTTTGATTCATCAAAAGGCCTATATATTTTTAAATCAATAGGCCTATTATATTCCTTAAATTTATAGAAATAGAGGGGTTCCCAAGGAACAATAAGTGTAATAATATATAATATACCTTATAATTCTGCCACACTACCACCATAATAAATTTTATGGGAACACACTCCTGAATAATCTATATGCATCATTTTAGGGTATACAACACCTTATTTTCCAGCTTCATTAAGTAACTATTATTGAAAATTGAAAATTTAATAGGAATAGACCCTAATAAATTTTTTGTTAACCCCTTTTATCAAATACACATATGAATTTTGTAAATGAAATGACCCAAGATATATGATATGTTCATGTTATTCATATCCTAGTTCAAGTGAAATATAAATTTTAACACATATAATTTTTATATAAATCTCTTAAAAACTACAATTTCTGGGATAGTTTGGGTTAGACAAATGACCGAATTTAAACTAAACGTGATATACTATTACAATATAATTAAATAAATTATAACTTTTTATCCTACACATTAATATTTATTTTATAAATATGAATGAAAACATAAAAATATATATTAGTGGTTTAAATAATTATTTTATATTGATTTATTATAACAATGATGTAGAAAAAATTTATTAATTTCATTTAATGTTTAAAAATATATTTTTATGAAAACATATTTTGTTAATTATTGTGGAGGAATATTAAAAATAACTCCCATAAATTATATAAATCATATTTCATATGAAATAAAAACAATTAATTAATCCTCATATAATTATCATTTTATAATGAATACTTTTGTTTTTTAAAGTCTTATTTATTAGTGAATTGTGAACATGAATTTTCCATACATTAATTTATTTTCATAAATTCATTTGACATAAATGTTAATTGAATTAATTAGTGTGAGTTCAATATAAATAATTATCAATTTTAAAAAAACAAATCATAATAATACAATAGGAATTGATATAATATTTCATTTTGGTATTTGTTTTACATTTATTATTAAAACAAAATTTTCATAAATATATTTTATGTGGATATTGTGATATCAAATTAATTAATTTTAATAAAAACTAATGAATAATTAATTATTTTAAATATATATTATATATCTATATATTTTTATTTATACTCACATAATGATGAATTTCATGTCATAGAGTAAATGTTTGATCAATTTTTTTTGTGAAAACCCAATCTTCATCACGATTTGTTGGTTTAGTATTAAAAAGAATTCCTCAAAATCAAGGAATTAAATTTGGTAAAATATGTTCCAAATTTTGTATAATAATAATTAATATAATTTATTATGTTCATGTATTTATGTTATTTTGTATAATGATTATTGTAAATAATTGTAAATTTTTTAAAAGTGGTAAAACGTATTTAAAACTAAAGAGTTAAACATTAAAATTTATCCAAATCATTTGTTTAACAATATATATGAGTCTATTTAGGTCATTTAAATATATTTATTGTAAATATGTTCAATCAGTTCCATATTTATCTTATTATGATATTGATTTTAATATAAAAAGATAATAAATTAAAAATTTACCTTTATTAACATTAATATATGTAAATTTTTACGTAAGGATTAAAAGGGGAATATTTTTTATAAATATTTATTAAAAATAAAATATAAATTTTAATTACATTATTGAATCTATTATTTTTAGTTAATGAATTAATACCTTTAATTATTATGCAATGATGATAGATTATTTATTCAATAAATTGAAAAATAAAATAAATTATTTTTAAAAAGTTAAATGTAATAAGATTTTGCTGAATGAATTACTTCCAAGAATTTTATATATTAATATAACATATTATATTTTATTTATGGAATATATTCAAATTCAACTATGTCTTTTTGAATTAAATATCAAACTAAACGAATAGAGTTTCAAATGGCATTAATGGTGTTTCATGAAAATAATATTTTTATAAATTATTTATATTTCATTGAAATAATGAGAGTGGAAAGGAGGATAAAATATTTTTCAAAATATAATCACTTTTATACTATGATGAAATTTTATCTATATAGAAAAAATTATAACACATTAATAATGAATTTTTTTATTGCAGTTATGCTTATAATTGTTTCATCAATGGGTTAATAAAATGGATAATGATTAAAATGACACCAAACTTCTCTTAATTTAAATTTTTATTATATTGAAAACATATTCCCTTTTTATTTTAATCTAATTCAATTTTTATGTATTTTATTTATAATGAATTAAATATATTTTAATCTTTTATGAATTTCCAGGAGTTTCCCTCGCCTTACTTATAAACGGCCATATCTTCTCATCACATACTAACACATTTAAATAATTATATCATCTCCAAATACTACCATAAAAAAATCATATCATAATTCAACACAATAAAGAGATTATACTCATTCAAAAATAAAATCCCTTCAATTTTTATAGTTTAATTCATTATAGGGTTCCCATTGAAGACATAAAACTATTTACTAAGTGTTTGCAATTTTATTCTTTCTAAACAACATTTATATATTTTGAATCCATTATAAAATTATGGATTCGGTATCTTTTATATAATTAATTGTTATTATGATGATGAAAAAACCATTATCCACCATATTTCTATCTTAAAATAATAAAAACATCACATATCCATATGTACGTCTTATTTTCTCGACATAGAGGTGTAACTTTTTTTCATAAATAGTTTTTTGTATTGTTATAATGATGAATTTAATAAATGTATGTTTTATATATGTTAGTATTATTATTATAGAGTTATGAATTATTATTTTCCTTTCATTTTACCCATCCATAGAAAAATGAAGATAATGTTTCTATATACATACGACCTACACTCTCCATGAATGATTCAATTAATTTTTCAAATCAACAATTATTGGAAGGGAAACAAATATTAGATATATAATATATTATAATCATTTAAAAAATATTTATATGATGGTACCATGTTTGAAATATAAATATCGAGACTTATGTACAGAAATTATTGAAAAATGGTGCATTTATCACATGGAATGGTGAAATTAATAAATAATTTTTAATAAATGTTGGAAAATATGAAATCATAAAATAATATATATTAAGATATATATAATTATTTTTATAGATTACATGTGAATGAAATTTATATTTATTATTACATTGTTTGAAATGCGTTCCTAGAACGACCAAACATTAAGTGAGGGTTTTATACAACAATATCATTTCTATAATGATTATTTATGATGATGTTTCAATGAAGAAATATTATATTACTAACATTAATAAACACATGAACTTTTTTCTTGTGTTTATTTTATCAATGTATATGATTCTCTATTATTTTACTCTATTTCTATACTCATGAATAAGCTGAATAATTTTATGGAAAACCCTCAGTATTATAATCATCTATCAAAAATATTCATTGTTTAAAATATTTTGTTTCTAAAAATTATTTAAAAAATATATTATTTTGTCTTATAATTATTTAAATTAATGGTTATCCATTTTTTAATTTGTGCAAAATTATTTTAAAATAATGATATTTTTTAATGGTGTGTCTTTTTATTTTCTACAATAAATGGGAAATTATTACACATTCTAAAATAAAAAATGTTTAAATTTGCAACTAAAATGTAAATCTAATTGTTTTATACATAATTTACTTGTTTCTTAAGTTTTTCTAAATGAAATATGTTTGTTTAATATGTTGGAAATTTTTTTTCTTTAGTTATGTGAGTTAAAATTGAGAAGTGTATTTTTTCTATGAAATGGTCATATTGACCATATAATGTAATATTTCATCTAATAGAATATCTTGAGATGTTATATAATATATTCCATGGATATGATACAATGATACCATCTTTACAAATTCTCTATATAGTTTATGATATTTTTAATATTTCATCAAACCGATTTCACATCCACAAGTTATTACATAATGAAATTACTATATATGTCATTTAATATTAAAAATTAATGTCATGATGAATTTTTTATGATCATGGGGAAGAAATAGTTATAATTTAAAAAATATAAATTGATTTCCTTTAATTATATTTCAATCCAATTAATTTGGAAATTATGGATATCTCAAGAGATAAACATGAAAGGAATGAGAAATTAATTGAGTTTTTAAGGTACATTTTCCATTATAATAGTCTTGGAAGTGAACCAAGACAAATAAAATGTAATGGATAATAAATCTAATAAATATTTATAGTGATTCTTGTGATCCATGAAAATAGAAGAAATTATTTTATCCACTTTTGTTTATTCGACAAACTTAATTCATAAGACAATATTATACTCAAATGGATATTGTTCATTGATTACTTTCGGATTAGTGTATTAGGAACAAAAATCCTTATCTTATAACATATGATTCTGATCTATGATATTCATTGTATGGTTTTATTACATTTTCTCTTGTTCTCATGCTATAATTCTCATATTATGTTCATATGATCTTGGAATTTTCTTTTATCTAACCATATTAAGAATCAGAGCTTATAATTTTTTATTTTTTCATTCCCCAGGTTAAAAAGAGTGATTTATATTTTTATTTTATATAAAAGGTACTATTTTTTAAAAAAATTATGGGAGATGATTTAGTTCACTTATGAATGTTTTTATTATGCATCTATATTAATAATATAACTGATCCTATATGTTTATGGTGTGGATCTTAATTTTATATAATGAATATTCATCTAATATTATGTGTTTTTAATGTAAGAAGGGTATGGGTAACTATTATGTGTATTAAAGTGTGGTTTAGTAAACCATTAATGATAATGATTAGAAATATTTTGTGAAAACCATGGATATAAATATTTATGTATGATACAAACAAAATGGTTTTCTAAGATAGGGAGTATGTGGTCATTCATGAAAAAAATCATTTTATGTATATTACAAGTGGATATGGTATTAGAATAGATTTATCTCCAAGTAATAAGGCCAAAAGAGTTTCTCGATTATATCATAACCATAATTATGGTGCACAGTTAGTGTACCCTTACATTCACCTATTTTGAAACTCCTAGGGGATATGCATTGATTAAATAATGTCTTCCTTAGGAACCATTATGATTGATTTGAATAGATGATAACTATGTATTTACAATTTTAAACCTACAATTTCCATGATTGAGAAAAAATATTTCTATTGATTTAATGATTTATCACTATGACCATTATTGGTCTAATTATACATTTTGGTTTTATTAAATTGATAGTACCTAGAGGAATTACATGACCAATGATTGTGATGTAAAATTCAATGATAATCCCCATAACCAACCTAATTTATTAGGAGATGGTATAGAATATTCTGTGACTATTCTCACTCAATTATCACATGTTATGACTGGTGACATGTATTATGTTGATATTCCAAAGTCATACTCATTTGATATTGTTTCCATTCCATTTTTCTATAATTCCTCACTAATGAGACTATAATATTAGTTTTTAGGAAAACTTGCATTATTTAATTATTTCATAGAAAAACCATTATCTTCCATGTAAATGTTTTCTTAAAAATTTATAATGATTTTATATTTTTATCATATTAATTATTTATTTCATTTTACAATTCAATAGAAACTCTAAAATATTAAAAATGGATTCTTATTTTTTTTCTAAAATAAGTATCTTTTATATTTTTACTAAAAAGGTAAATGGAATCATTTTTTATTAATAATAGCATGAAATAAATATACCTCCACCATGAATAATCCATTATTTTATTCTACCCTTACATTCTTACAAGGTTTTATTCAAAAAAAAATCATTAGTATTTAATTTTTTTTTGAATTTTATCAATTTATTTCAAATCCAAAGGTGTATTTTCTTAATCCAATGTTCCATGTTATGTTTTATTGAAATGTTTCATCATATATGAAACTATTAAACATAACCTAAACCATAATGGGGATATGATACAATGAATATGAACTTATTAATTATATATATTGTTTATGATTATGTTTAAATGATTAAAAAAGATTTTTAATTTCCATTGTTTTAGAAATGATGAATTATTTTAATCCCACTTCATTTTCTGTAGATTTGATATGATGATTTTCTATGATCTTGTGTCTTAGATATGTATGACTATCATTTTGTGAGTATTTTTCCTAGAATTATATATCCCTTTAATGAATTGAAAAATCATGAATATGTCATATGAATAATATGACTTCACTGTGAGTTAACATAGTTAATTATGGGAAATTTATTCCAATAATACTCATGGGAGTGAAAATTAACTAACATGATGGAATGGAATGTGAAAAAAATCCACTATCAAGGAATTTTAAGAAATAAATAAATTATAATGAAATATTTTTTTTATTCTTATCTGAATTCCAAAAACATATTTCTTATGACAACGCAATGCTCTCATGTCTAATTTTCATTGATTACATTACGATTCATATCTTCTAAAGTGATCATCTTTAATCTATGTACAAATATTATGATATATGATTTCAGTGGTATGGTTTTAATTTTTTGTTTTCTCATTTCCAAATACCTTTATTCTCATGATATGTTTATGTAATCATTGTTAACTTTTTTGATTATTGTTGTTGGATATCAGAGATCACTACATTATAAGTTTTCATTCGATTGGTTGTGAATAAATGTTATAATTATGATATGTATAAGAATGTATATACATAAGAATAACATATTGAGATATGAGGTAGTTTACTTATGAACAATTTTTTATGTTTCAGTTTATCAAGTGAAACTAACAATTTATTTTTTCAAGAGTGGATTATAATGTAATAAAATCAATATTCATAAAAACTGATATATATATATGTATACCATGGGTTAATATAATAATATTTTACTATGAATATGATCTAAAAACATATTATGTTTTGTTTCCTATATATAACTATAGTAGATTACCCTCCTATAAACATATAATTTGTATTGGATGATAGAGTAACTGTATCCAAAAAATTGTGGATCTTGTTCCCTAGGTATGCAGGGTTAGAGAATATAGACCACCCCTATAATGGGGGAGAGAACCTTGTACCGTATTAAAAAGTTATACAAGGGGTGAATACTATGATTTATAGGTGATATTATTCCAAAATATTTGAGGTAATAAATATTCTATCTGTAAGATATGGGGGAAACACAACTGATCATTTAGAGGCCACAAAATGGTTTCCAACCCCAATAATTTTCTAATAATTATTCAAGAATAAATTAATCATACCTATATATATATAAATCATTATAATACCTATAAAGCCTAAAAAATAACTCAATTATAACAAAATACCGTTCCATTATGTTCTATAATGATTTTTTTTTGAAATATGCGATTTCTTTTATAAAAAAAAACACGAAGAGAGAAATGTGAAAATTTCCAAGTATGTTATGAGTGGGTCATGTAGAATCTCTATGGGACCTATGCCTTTTCATTTTATTATAGAGTTCCCATAGGGTTAAAATTGTTTCTATAAATCCTCAAACTAACAAACATCGTGACACATTACATAGATATATTAGGTTTTGAAGGATCTACATGAAATGAATTCCTAGATATCAGATAGGAAATCCAATATATGCCACATGAATGATACTATATGGATGTGTAGTTGGGATAGACCCACTATCCATATGTTCTGAGCTGGGATGAATGGTAATTTAAAACCATAACCTACCTCCGTGACTCCATTTGATTAACAAAAAATGAGGGTAGATATTCACTAGTGTGTTAAATAATGGAGTCCATTTAATGGAACGCTCTATATAAAATCAATTTATGATGTGGATGGGATTATAATTATATTGTTTTCTAATGAATCATTGAACTACCATCACTGACCATTTAATTCCTTTATCCACATCATTACCCATTTTTTTCAATGAATACCACCAACTTCTCCTCAAATCGACCTCCTACTTGTATAGACCACCATCTAAAATTGACCATAATATATCCATACCTCAGTGTTGGGTCGTGGTATCCCATGATATCTATATCCCAACATCACGCAACTCTACCCTCTATTTTTTCAAACAACCATTTGGATCCTTGAACTATAGTTTATGTGATTGATTGAGGGGAGAGATTGTGGATGATAATAAAAATATAATGATGAGTGGTGGAGAGGGGGGAGACACATGGACCAACATTTTTTAATCATACTTAAAAAATATGAAAAAGAAAAAAAATTAAAAATATATTATAATAACCAAATTTAACATCATCCTGGAGGAAATTAAAAAAATGAATATGGAATTTCTAATACATAATAAAATTAAATAAAATTAATACAAATTAAATAAATATTTATTCAAAAAATACAGTGGTTCAAAATTCATAAATATATATGGAATTTGTGACTTATGGGGATATAAAATTTTAATGAAACCGTGTCCCAAGGTGGGTCGATCATTAATGAATTTCCCCAAACATGTTTAATCATTGATTATAATGTTAAATTTTGTTGAATAATTATGTCATTAAATATCTTGGATTTATTTAATCTCTAAATATCATGATTATACATTCCTAACATCGACAGATTCCAAAAAATAAAACTATGATTTGAAAAAATGGCAATTAAATAGAAGAATCCTAGGTTTTCTTGTTATTATAGTAAATTACCCATAACCATGTTCCATTATTGAAACCACTAATGTGAACTAAAATCATTTAACTCTTAGGGTAAATACCAAATCCTAGACACATTCATAGTATCTGATTTCCCATTCGAATATTTTTATATAAGGAATATTGTTATTTTCCACAATTAAATTGTTTTTAAAAAAAAAATTAAAATAATATATTATCATTGTGGATATAAAAAACCTTAATTTACATTCTAGATAATCCTATAGGTAAAATCAAATCTTGGGATCAATATTTCTATCAAATGATATTTGTGAGGTCTTTTTCATTAGTAAATTTACTATTTACTGTTGGACTTGTATCATGTTAGGAAATATGAAAATAAATATCTAAATTCACTCTAAAAAAATCATGGATTCAACATCCTCTACATATAAAAAAATAATCAAATTAAATTATATAAGTATTTTTATATACACAATGATTCCCGCACAATATCCCCAAATGGAAATAACTTTATTTCATGTTAAGAAGAAATATATATATATATATTCTATTGGTTCCAAATAAACAAGCCCATATAATGTTCAAAAAATAAATTTTCATATATGATTTCCTCTGATCCAGAATGTCTTAAAGGAATTCTTTAAATAAAACACTCATTGACAACATGTGAGTATATCTATAAGTCTTCAATAATTAACTCTATTAATATAATGTTCTCACAACTTCATATGATGAAATGAAACCACATCCAATGGGAATCTATCTCAAATATTTTCATTTACTTGTATTCCACTGGTGGGAGTAATTTTCCACCCATTATTAATGGTATTTACTTATGATATCAAATTTAGGAAAAACATCTACATTATACACTACATCAATGTTATCTATAATATTTCACATTTAAAAAAAACATAGGTAACAAGAATAACACTACCTAAGACCTATATCCTTTTTCTATGACTAGATTCACACAAAGAACAATAAATGAATTTTTATCTCAATAAAGAATAGAAGCATGGGACTTACTACTCAACATAATTAAAACCATTCATGGGAATCCTATATTAATAACTAAATCACTAATTGGATCTCACTCACATTCGATTATTTCTTTTTTTACTCAGTAATTATTAATTATACTAATTGTGAAATTTTAAATAACAGTATAACCTAGAAAAAATAATGCATCACTTCATCCCATATGGTGGCGTAATCCAAAAAAATCAGTTGTAGGTAGTTATATCTATTTAGATGATCCGACTCACTCCACCGTAGAGCCTAGGATTACACCCACATGACTAACAAATCCAAAAATCCAAATAATTTTAATAAAACATAATCCTACTCTCTATATATATAGTTTTTATAACATTGGTACGCCGAAAAATATATAGTCATATCATTAAAATAAATTCACTCATATAGAGTGGACTATAGTAAATATATAATGTTTACTATGAATAGTAATGGAAAAAATTTCATCCACCCCGAGAAGTGATTCATGTGATAGTAAAATTTTAGGAAATAATATCGGTCGATTTATGAAGGAAATTTGTTAACATATTACCAATATTTAAAAATAAACATTATGATCTCTTATCTCACTAGATATGATGGTGGGGAGACCACTATAGAATGAATGTTGGAATCTCCTCCCTCTTTACATTATAAAAAATTACGTCATAGATAACCGCTCAAGTTCCACCTATATGATAAAAACAATAACTTTTCTTCTAGATTCATCATCCTCCAAGAAACACTATATCAATAATAACTCATCACTATCCTAGGAATCATATTTAGAAAAATTATCCACAACCATATGAATCTAAAAGTTACACCAAGGTAGGTTACATACATTATATTAATATCATTTTAAGAAAATGTAAATGAATCATACAGCGAATACTGCCATCTATTATATGATTCTAGAAATGATAATTTTCAACATTTTACTTCAAAACACATAAATAATTTCCCTAGAATATATGATGATAAACATGTCAGTCTCTCATCACGTGATAAACCAAGGTATCCCTTCGAAAGAATTTACAAATTCCTATAAATATTTAGTAATTGACTAACAATCCATATTCATAGTTAATATAATCACAAATATTGTTTAATTTTATATTCCCTATGACTTCTTCAGGTAGGGTTTGTCTTGAAACACCTCATGGTATCCCTCTAACTAATGGTGGTGGACTACTCAATTTTTTTTGAAATTATAGATAACCTCAGAGAAGTATCATTGGTAACTAATCCATGTTGAGGTATGTACCACTATATATCTCTTATACCATGATGGTATATCAAATACGTCACATTTGTTTCAGTGTGTTTAAAACAAATTATAATATGGGAAATTTAAATATTCTCCTAACAGTATAAGAATTAAATATATATATTTTATATCAAGTATTCAATTGGAATATACAGCACCCAAAAATATAATTAATGATGAAAATATCATTTATATACCATATTTTATGAGTATCCATAGAAATATGGCATAATAATTCTATTAACTATATACATTAACCTCTTTAAATAGTAACACAGTAGAAAAATCATCCCATTTCGCAGAGTATTAACACTTTATGCTAGAAAATAATTATACAAAGGTAGTATATAATGGTGGGTATAATAAAATTACTCACCTCTATTTTCCCCTACAAACTTCGCACATCCACTAAACATATATTTAATACAAAACTAGGGCCACAAATGGATATGATTTGTTTAATATTTTCTATAAACATGATTTTATACCCTTGAATCCACATTGGTTATCCTCAAATGAAACTATAGACAAATAAAAAATCGTTTTTGTATCCAATATAACAACCCTTTATCTTTTAACATATTCACAGGGTGTCTATTACTAGAGTGGTTTTATGCATTCACAATTATAGCTCATAAATTATTTTTTGAATTCGCTTCTTGAAACACTGATCTTCAAAATTACCATCAGGAAAAACATATATAAAACAAATTTCTAGGTCTTTAGAAATCAATACATAATAAAAAATAACTATGTCTCCCTAGAGAAAAACAAATATAAATGTATAAAACCCTATCGAATACAAGGAGTCAAATCCAAATATTGTAAAATAGTCATATCATGATTTTGTGAAAATAATTATCACCCAAGTCTCAATGTTCCTTATTGAGTGATCAAAGAATGAATCATAATATAGTTAGTGAGATTAAAATTTAGTTTGATATACATATGAAAACCCATCGAAACCCAAATCACCTAAGTACTAGGCTCTCCCCATAATCCCACAATCCCTCTATTATCATAATTTTTAAAAAATTTCCATACTAGAATAAAAAAAATCATGTACAGATGTAAATATCATATCCTAAACAATAATGATATCTATAAAGATAAGAGTATAGACAATCATTCCCTGTTTATGGGTAAATAATATCTCTCAATCGGACCTTGAAAACACTACCTCATATCACACTTAATGAAGGTGCGAGGAAAAAAATAGTAGTGGTTTCTTTATAAAATATTTTATAGGAACAAGCTTCGATTTAGTGGATATCACACAAAAATTAATAGGATGAACCCATAAGGGTGAGATCATATTCTAACGAGCTCACACATGAATGTCTATAATGAATATAACTATATGTTATATGATGAGTGTACAATTTTTATTATAATAAAATATTAAATTCATTGATATATATTTCATATAAAAATTATTAGTGTCTATGAAAAATGGCACATAGGGAACTACACCAATACTGCTCTTATTTTTCTATAAAAAATGCAAGATCCACCATAAAATTACTTCACCAAATTTCAAAATTAGTTCCAATATTATAGAAATATAAAAATTCTATACATAGTACATGTCAATATTAATATAACTCTAACATATCCTATCCCATTGGAGGTATAATCAGGAAATAATTATGCTATTTGTGCCTACCAAAGCCTAACTAAAATCTTCCAAGGGATATTTACTATCACTAGGTATACATATAAAACAATATGTGAGGCCTTGGAATATGTGAAACTACAAAAGAAAAATATAAAAAATTCATAATATAAGAAAAAAATAGTATAATATATATTTAGTAATAAACTATATATAACAATGTCATGAAACATGAAATACAAGAACAATAATTAATCAGTAATTAATAATGAAACCATACATCTGATAGTCCAATTATTTTGACTGGACTATGAATATATGAAAATTTATCCATGATGTAAAAACTACATGATGAAACTACTCCTATATTAATCACCAACATTATAAAAAACAACCAGGTTATATTATGCATCCCCAAGTACCACCCGACATTAATTTCAAACATCCAAGGCCACCCAATGTAAAAAAGACCACTTTTTAACATTATGTAAAATTCATATATAGATCACATGTTGGTAAAATGTCTATGTTATGATAAGTATACACATAATCATTATCATTAATAGAAAATATTATTAAACCATTATAAAAATCCAACATTATCATACAAGAGAGTGACAAAGAGGGAGAGTAAAATAGACCAAGACATAATCTTCCTCTAGATGTCTTAAAGATACAGAGAAATATAATTTTTTTTATATGTAATGTTTGATGGTGGAATATGATGCGTAAGTAAGAATCCTTGAATCATTTACAATCCCATATAGTTTAATGGTATAATAAAATTTATATTTCATATCCTAAGATATAATAATGGGTTAATGATGATTCCCAATGATCTAAATTCCTAGTCAATATAATTATTCATTCACAATAGTAGCATAAACTCTTATTGTGATTCCTCTCCTAGTTGTGTTAGTATCATCATATATTGGTGTATTGGACCATTATTAGAACTATCACCCTAAAAATATTCTCTAGTCCTACATGGAAGCCTACAAATCTTCCATAAAAATTTCTAATTCTCAAGGGTACATACCCTAATAATCATAACCAAGTATGTATGTATTGAAATTGGGAACCATGGATAAGAATATATTATTTTTAGGTATGACAAAAAAGTAGATCAAATCAGCATATAGTTTCATAAATCTAATCTACCTAACCATATTAAATCATGTCACCTCTCTAAAACATTACTTTACGAACCTCTCCTATCCAGAAAATAAATAGACGTCCTAGGGTTAACTGAATATAAAAATAAAAAATTGCATTTTCATGGTTTGTATTGAGAATACTAACTATAATAGTGTTTGGGTGGACGTACCGTGCCTATACAGTGATAATAAAAATTGAATAAATTGATTTTTAGATATAGTAGTCAGTAAAAAAGATAAGTAAGGGGGTTGACCCCATCTATAAGATATAGTGTAAAAATTCCCAATCATAATTTAATTACCCTTTGTAAAGGAGGAATTATTGAATTAATGTTGTTTTTTCTGAGATATATGTCATTGAGTGATTTTATATAGTTTTATTGGTCTTGAGAACATCATAATATATATAAATGTGGGTTTAAATCTAATAAGTATTCATGAATTTGTGCTTTAAATAAAAAACCAATTAATTCATGAGATCCTCTGATGGATTAATCTTTTTGAACAATAAGAATTTACAACGTTTCAATCATTATATCATTATAGAATCCTTAAAAAATGGATAATTTAACTATATGTATATATGCTTTTAGTGGTTAAAAATGGATGATCTACTATTTATGTAACGATAAATATACCTTATGTAAATGCCATGTAGGTCCATATACCCATGAATCTAGTCGATGTAATCACAGGGAACTAATTTTCACAAGGATGAGGTACATTACAAGATCATCTAAAACATCTGAATAAAATTATATACAACATAATAAGGAATTGTTCACTGTAGAAATTAATACCATTAGGATAATTTTTTTAGTCTGTGATAACATCAATGGATCTATATAAACAACCTTTTCCTCCGTAGGAATGTATACAATTTAAATATCTTAACGGAAAAAATTTAAATATAGTGTTACCTAATTTAACATTTGATGGACAATAGAAACCATGTTATGCCATGGCTGATCAATAGTGATCCAATGATCACTTATTATATTTTATTAAATAATCAAGGTGTATCTTTTATAAAAAAATCATGAAGAACTATGTACACTATGCATACATCTGAATGAGGGAGATTTGAATAAAGAATAAATGAATTTATACCATTTTTAATAGAAATCCTTATATAAGAAGGATAATGAATTGTTATTCCATAGTTCTTAAAAACATTTCGGTCCATTTAGGATGCAAGATGAGTTTTTCAAAATTTTGAGATATTAAATAGGATATTGTTTAATTTATTTTATATGAAATAAAATGATATCATGAACAAATATTTTATGGTATATTGATAAATTATACGTTCCTATGATATCTGTTGAGTATTTTGATTAAATAATGAGTTTCATTCTCAATACCAAGATTATATTTGATTATTAAATATATAATAATACCTGGTTAAGAGGAAATGGGATTTTTTGGTATCCTTATGAGAATGTTACAGGATGATTTACTTATGATGTTGGAGATATTTTAATTAGGATAATGGTTGAATGAAATGTATTTATGTTCATGATAAAATTCATTTAATAGCATGAGACAACTTATTATATACCACATACAGTGTGTGAAATACATAATAGGAATTAATGTGGTGAATTCATTTTGTTTGTAAGTGTAATAATCATATAATGGGGTTAATTGAGTATCCAATAAAAATTTATGTTATATTTTTTGAAATGAAATCTGGTAGTTTAATTTAAAAAACCATTTAATTTGAATAGTAGATCGATATATTTTTTGATCTTTTAAAATATTTCTCAAATATTTATTAATTATCCATTAAAATAATATGAAAAATATTTTATATTTTCAATTTGATTTAAATATTAAAAAATAATATATAAACAATAAAAAAACTATCATTGGTGTGTGTTTTATACTTTAAAATTAAATCATTTAACTTATAGAAATTTAGTTAAACAAAAGAGAATATAAAATTAAAACAGGGGTCCTACTTTCAAGCTAATACCTAATCCCCCCCACAAAGAAATCACCAGATTCAAATTAGATTATATAAATATAATTCTGATCCAAAAATTTCATACGGTTATCATAAAATAGCTAATAAGTTGTCTAGGCTTTGTAGGGACATATTCAACAATAACCTAGGGAATAAAAAAAGAATATTCCACACAAGATTCTGTTCTACAAAAACATGGGTAATCAATTATAAATAGAATGTATATAATATCTATTTTCTTATAGTTAAGGTTCAAATGTCAGTGATTGTTTATTAAAAATGTAAACCATATACTGTAAAAAATAAACCTCAATAAATAGAATAATCATGATTAAAGAGGAATAATATTAATGGCTTCTCGATCTGATGTTCTATGATAACATGATATCCATTTAATGTAACTTTGAGTTATTCTCGTGTCGTTTCATAGAAAAATGAAGTTAAAAATTTGATCGTAAGCACGTTTTTCTGATTGTAGGAGAGTATTTGAATGTTCTTTATGATCCAATAATTCATAGTCATATTTATAAAAGATTCACTATATAATGTTTCCTCCTAAATTGAAAATTTTTTCATCTCTTTTCACTCATCTCGAATGCATGAATTCATTATATCATCATGATTGAGAGTGGATTCTTTGAATATATAGAACATTATAATGGAGAGAAAATTCAGGGAAAAATCTTCGATTTATTCTACATCCTCATACTCAGGTCCGAGAGAATATAAAATTTTACATATAATATTTTAAGAAAAATAATTAAAAAATCATCAATATTAAATTTGATAATAGATCTGGTAGAAACATTTTATCCTAAATATCCTAGAATCTTGATGTTGACACTTCTAGTGTAGAGACAACTCTAATGGAGACTCATCATTATTATGAGGTAATATGGTGGTGACTCAAGCCAATGGTGATTCAGGATGATATTATTTCATGGTCAATGGGAGATTATCTTAGTAGTGATTCATCTCAGGAGTGAGTCTTTTCAGGAAGCTAGACATCTCTTTATTTATCCAATATTTTGGTGGTAGATATTGTGTGATGGTTGGTCATCTTCAATGGGGTCCCATGTTCATTGGTGTCATGTCTAGCAGTGAATTATTTATTTTGGTGTATCATTTAAATAATTAGAATACTTTTCAGACTAATTGTGTCTCAAATCTAATGGTGTGTTTTTTTGTAGACAACTCATCATCAACTCTTATTCATTTATATCAGTGAAAAAATATAGATGGTATGCATTTTCATCACATGGAAAAAATTCCGTATTTATTAATAATATAAAATGTGATGACTGAGTATAAAATTCATTAAAAAATAATTAATATGAATTTATTATCATTAAAATAAGGGGTTCCAACAATATCCATTTTTTAGATGATAAAAAATCATGGATTTTCATAAACCTTATAAAAGATAATGTTTGTTTTAATATATATCAGCATAAAAATTAATCATGCTATATCCTTTAAAAAAAAAATTATAATTAAAATTATATAAAATATATTAAATAAAAAAGGATGGTAAGGGAAACTAATAGAACCAAGAAAGTAAATACCCATAATTAATGAATATGGTATTAAAGCATAAAATTTATTTACATATGGTATCAATGTTATGATATCATGAAACTACATTAATGATGGTATAAATGTATAACATAATTATAAAAACATGAAATAAATTCCATATTCATTCTCACCATTTCAGGAATATCAAAATTGAAAATTAAAATAGTAAGGTAAAATAGAGAAATGATAAATGCGAATAGAAAATTAATTATCATATAAAAGAATTAATGTATATTCAAAAATAGATACAACAAAAATAAATACAATAATTCCTATAAAAAATATTAATATCAACACTTGATAGAATGGGTTGTAGGAAAAAATAATTTTTCCCTTGACCTTCTCAGGGGAATAAGAAATAATGGTAAAAGAGGAGGAATCTGTAGTGGAAGCTATATAAATACAAGGTATTAATGGATCCTCTATGATGATAATAGGAATTAGGGGATCAAAATATTCTTTGGGAGACAAATAGAAGGGATATAAATGAGAAGTTAAAGGTTCATTGGTATCTTAGGTAACAAGAGCTTAGAAAATATATATAATAGTGTCTATAGGAGTGATATGAGAAGTCATTGAAAAGATTCGTGAGCCACTACAGTGGTGATAGAGCCATGGAAAGAGGGACTAATTAGATTTATATAGTCAATGACAAAATTTTATCCTTATTTCATGGAAATGACCAAGAAATTTTCTCCTTGATAAATAATTTTAGCTCTCTGGACTTTACATTCATCTGATTGACATGTTCATTAAAGTATTCAATAACTAGAAGAATTCTAAGGTTGTCTAAAAGGAATAGAATGTGTGATTTATGCTCATGATCAGAATAAATCAGCAAAAGTTGTAATTTCATAGTGTTAGTAGGAGTCTCTCTAATACCTCTGATATCAATGAGGAATTCATGGACCATCATATTAACATGATTACTGTTATTCCTAATCTAAATCGAAATCATATCAGGGGTATATGGAACATCACATAAAATAGATCGATGTTCTCCTCAAACCACTAATCTAGACAATTAAACATAAAAAATATTAGGTGTATAACTATAAATAAAATACAAATAATAATAACTCCCCACAATATCTAACAGTTCATCCACTATGGTAGAAAAAATAAGTCTACATTCCCTCTATTACATATCATAATGACTCGAACTCACAAGAATGTTTTTCATTATCTATTTCCACTTTCTGAATGTGATAAATTATAATGTATTCAATATATTGTATTATAAAATGTAACAAAAGTATGTCATATTTATCACTAATAATTGCGATCAAAATATTTTTTTTTTCAGAATCCCTTCAAAAATAGAGAGAATAATTTCTCTGAATGGCTCTAAGTCAGCTCTGGGTACAATATCAGTTGGGATAGCTCCAATGAGATGTTGTATACCATTCTCTTTTGGAATATATATGGCAAGAACATCTAATGAAAAATTCAATAAATTACCAAAATAATCGATCTACTCAACTATTTTTCTGTTAGGATCTATCTCTACGTGAACCAGAATAGATGTTCTCTCATCATCAGAGTCAGTATATTTCAAACCATGTCTATCAAAATCAGGATTCATTTATTATTCCTCAAATGATGTGACATCCAACAAAACTGAAGACAAAAAATAATCTTCAATAACTAAATTAAAAAAAATTATTGGTTTAAAACCCATTTTCTCATCATCATTATTCACATTTGGTGTGTTGTCATCAAATGCAGGCTCACCAAATTCACCATTGTTAGGGTTAAAATAGTGACTAACAAGTCCCAGGTATTCCACCCCCTCAACATATCCATCTATATCATATATTAAATCTCTATCATCATATTGAATTAATCACAGTGTATCTTAATATGAAGAGGAAACAAATAATCCTAGAGAAGAAACCACTTCCTAAGGCATCTCAACATACTCATCACTAATATGACCGTTAGGGCCATCATGATCTAAACTACCATCATCACTACCATTTATATAACCATGTATCCTATATTTTCAATTTAATTATTCCATAACATTTAATTATTCATTATCGTGTTGATGATCTTCAACATCTTTTTATTATTTATCATCATATTCTACATATTCTTAATCTTAATTATTGAAATTTTCATCATCCTCATTCTATCCACCATTTAAATATTCTTATAACTCAACAAATTCCTTAGAATGTTTAGTTTACTCTAATTAACTTTATTCAGAAAAAATTCACTCTATAAAAGGAATATATTCTATTAGTACTAGGTGCACCAAAATAGATAGCTAGAGGACACTTTGGAATGTCTGGGACACTACCCCCATCAACTAAAAACTCTTCTATATCATTCCTTGATACATAATCCTCCTCTCAGTATTACTATTCCCCCTACGAATATTATTCCACTTCATTTAGCTCTAAAATAGGATTAACATGATTTTTATCGTTATTTATAGATCAATATTATTAACATCAATATAATTTGTAACAACTTCAAATACTATTTATTTTTTCAATGGTTTCCAATAAATTGTAATGACCATAAAAATAAATCCTAAAATGAAATATAATATAAATCTTACTTCTATATCTCCATCTTCATGCACCAATTCTTTGGACTCAGGCGTTGCCAAAATGAATTTAGGGTAGAAAATGGAGTTTGATTTAGAATATGCCTTTCACATCTCCATCATATGAATCACTAGATATATTAACAAGTTAATATTTATATTCTATTAGTAATACATAATATGTATACATCTTCATACCTAATTATGCTGAAATTTAATATCTTATATGACCACATAATCTAAATAAACATTAACAAAAAATGAAATTAAATGTATAACTCTGTTTTATCTTGTATTCTTATAATTACATATCTAGTAAGCTTGGACAATGCATCAAATATGTCTTTTTTTTACTTGGAATAGGTCATTGATAGATATTTGATACACCTTTGTGAGGTAAATTTAAACATATGTTCTATAAAATTGAATATAAAATAAATTCTCCCTATTTATCTTGGATCAAACCTAGTTATTTTATTCTCCAATACTAAAGTCGATATTCTAATAAAATCGATTAAAACACTCAGATAGAACAATATATCATTTTTGATAGCCGCTATGACCATACCAAGTATTTGATTACTCTAATAACCTTGGATCTTATTAATATCATCCCCATTACATTTACTTATTCTAAAGTACTAATATCCATTCAACTTGATATTATGGAGTTTAGAAGCAAGATTACAAATCAGTGTGAATATCCATTATGATTCTTTGGAGGAAATAATCATCCTGAGATGAAACCACTTCTCCCTTAATTCTGGCCATTTCTAATGGTTTAGAAGCATTGAACGAGGTCAATTGAAGGATAAATAATGAGAGTAAAAGGAATCAATGTTGTTTAATGTTAATGCGTGAGGAAATCTTTGTCGAAATTAGACAAGTTTGTAATTTATATCATTTATGGATTTTTAAATTGGAAAATTAAAAAAATTTAATCAATAATAAATAAGTAAATTAAGTAATAAATAAAAATTAGCAATGAAATATTAAAACTAATTGTGAGGCATTTCCAACAGCTGGTAAACTCCAACAGTGTGTAAACTCTAATGGTGGGTAAACTCCTATGGTGGTTAAACTATAATGGTGGGTACCATGAAATAAATCATTATGAAATGTACATAAGAGACTATGAAGCATCATTGTGTTATAATGTAGTTGGATTCTAATATTTTTCATGCATTATTATTTATATGTGATATATGTTCTTAATGTTACCTAGATATTAAATTTTTTGATACTAGATTATATCCATATTATATTTTGTTTCTCATAAATGATTTAATAATAATGTAATAATATATTGGTTCCCTATACAGTAAGTTAGAATAATTTGATGAAAATTCAGCAGAATAATTATTAAATTCTTTAAAAACAATAATAAAACATTAATTACATACTTACCCTTGTTTTTACATGTTATTAATATTTTCACAATGCATAATGTGAAAAATTTATATTTTTTATTATAAATTGTTTGTCAAAATATTTACAAAAATATCATTGTAATATTTTTAAATTTGTTTAATAGTACTGGAAAAATATTTGGTTTTAATATTATAATAAATAATTAATCCCATCTCTTACAATACATATAATACTATAAATATATAACATTTCATATTTGATATGGATTGAACATTAAATTTTATTTTTTAAAAAATATATTCTTATCTATTGTGATATTATATTATCATAATCCTAATAGGATAACAGTGTTTGATTTTGTTGAATTTTATGACTGGAATTATAGAATAAATAGTTTATCATTAATCATGGGGATCAAAAATTTCTTAATAACTGGATGTCATCATATTCTAGATATAGAAGACACATATTTAAAAAGAGAAAAGAAAAAAAAATATGATATTAATTTCATTTTTTAATTAATTCCATAAAAATCATGATAATAATTGTTTAAAGATAGATAATGTCATGTTGAAATATCTAAAAATATACGTAATATAATGTATGTTACTCATTTTTAATGTTTTAATATTTTTGATAACAAAAGAGAAATATTAAGAGATGATTATTGGAAATTTTATTTTATAACTGGTGAGTCCTTTATAAAGAAACATTATTATTTTAGGAAAATAATTAATAGATTATAGTATCTGGGAGAAATTTAGTTATCTAGTAAATAATTAATGGAAATAATTATTTCTACTATTCATATTTAATTGGATTCCTGGAATATAATAATAAATGAAATAAAAAATCTTAGTGTAATGAGTTTTCAAGAACATAATTAAACACTCATGTAGTATGATCATTGGACTATAATAGATGATGAAAATGAAAAAAATGTCTTTTTTTATTTTGCATCAATATATATATCTAAAAATATTAAGTACATTTATATTTGAAATGATTATAAACCTTTAAATTCATTGATGACTATTTTTATGTTCTAAAAATGTATCCCATATGAAGAAGTTGGGAATAATATTTTTCAACATGATAAGAGATTAAATATAACATTAGGAAAGAAATGATTTAATTATAACTATTAAAAACTATAATAGAGTGATTTGAAAAGAATTATACTTTATATATGATATGATATTAGTCTAATACATTGAGACACATCATGCCCGATAGACCATGATTTTAAAATATTGACAAAATTAAATGTATGTTTTATATGGAAAATGACTATAATTGTCTAAAAAATCATATAACTAGTGTTTTAGTGGGGGATATTGTTCATAAGAAGTATATTCTCATGAATATATAGAAGAGCTCAATTTTATGGGTTTTTGTATGATAATTCTGATGAAATAATAATTCTTGATGATAATTGTATCTATAGAATCCCTCCAAATAATAACATTAAAATATAATTATCTATAATATGATTATTAATATGGTTATAGATATTCATAAGGAGAAAATTTTGTATTATCTGAGAGTGAGGATAGTATTCTAGTTTTTAATATGTTTCTAGATATTCTAATTTTCATGGGTAAACGAATAATAAGATCATATAATACTCTGAAAATGTTATGGTATAACATTATAAAGAAAATCCTATAATTTCATTATATACATTTTATATTTTAGATTTTATATTCAAGTTTTATAAAAAAATATATTTCTTTGTCACATACTAAAGATTATAAGAGTTTAATTATAAAACCAACTCATTGATTTTATCTCTGAAAAAATATTTCTCAAAATTTACACCATGGAATAAAATTTTTTATAGTCTTTATACAGAGCTTAGGAAACCTAGAAAAAAAACTATTATTTTTCTAAATTAACAAATCCAAATTTTGGGTCAAACTATATTTCGACAAAAATAATACAAATTTTAAAAATATTCAAAGAGTTTGACATTAAAAAAACAAACTAAATTAAATTTTTTTCATAAGATATTATAATTTATATATTCCAAAGGAATTAGAATATTTTCATTAAATTTGTTTTATAACAATTGGATTTTAAAATTTATATTTTATTATAATCCTCAACGTATGAAGTATTGGATAGAAAAATAATTGTATTATTATTTTAGGGAGAAACGAGATTTATAAAAAACCAGAAAACATGGTACATTAATTTTGTTTTTTCATTAAAATAAAAAATAAAAAATGGTTACTCTAAATAATAATATTGATTAATGGTGGGATGATATATTTTGGAGAAAATAATCATTGAAAATTCAATTGTATTAGCCTCATTGAATTTCCTTAAAAATGTTGAATTATAATTTTTCTTATTATAGGACTCCATCACAGTAGAATTATCATATGAAAATAATAAAATGAGGGTTATCATGGAATCATTAAGAATTATAAATTTATAGTTCAATGATTAATTGGTGAATTTATTATTTATTCTAATAGGTATCAGTATGTTTGGGACCATAACCAAGAAGAACATCTAATCCATGATATCCCATAAATTTAATTGGTTTAATATCACTATTAGTTGTGGTATATAATATAATGAAAATTTAGAATAAAAATAGAAAAAATTCAATGAAATATCTTATTTCAGATCCAATATATCATTGTATTAATTCTTATAATGCATATGACCATTTTGAATTTTTAATGAAACAAAATTCAATATACAAATTTATTTATCATGTATTATCTTTTGAATATTAATATTTAATGAAACTATATTTATTTAGTCATAAATAGAGTATATTTGTTATAAGAAACTACTATATATAGTTCTATATTTAGGACTACAGTAGATATTAATGAGTTTATTTAAAATTTTAAAATTAAAAAAAAATATTTTTTATAATGAGTGAAACACATCATAGAAAAGATTAGAACCTATAATTTTCTATAATTCATAGAGATCATGTTGGAGAATTTGAATATTTTGTTTTTATAAATACTTATAGTAAGAAAACAATTACACCATCCATCATAACACATTAGATCACATATAAAAATGGTGTAGTTGAATGATGAAATATAATTCATCGATAGATTACTAGAAAAATACTGAGTGAAAAATAATTTGTTAAAAATTTTATGGATGAATCTTTTTTTCAATACTTCTTTACATCAAATATATTTTTACTTAGAGATTTTTTTAAAAAAATTAACCAATGTGTTTTTGTTAGGAAGAAATAAAAAATTATTACAAAAGTGTATTTTGATATGAGATATTTAGCTGGAATACTAAATATAATTTAAAAAATTAATATAAAATATGACGAGTGAATTTTTATGGATATTATAAAAAATCTATGTCTTATAAATTATATTTTAAAAATAAAATCACTATTACCATAATTTTTCTTTTAATGTATGATGATACATAACCTTTTGATTTGAAATAAATAAAATCCACATATGATGAAAATATTTTAAAACATTATTTTGAATCCGAGTTAGAAATTATTACAAAAAGGGGAAAAAGAAGTAATTGTTTAGGTATACCCCTAGTTGAATATCAACCATTTTTTGGTGAACAGTGTATTACAATCCTATGACAACTAATAATCATGAGAAGTAATCCATAAATAATATTATTTTTGGTGTAAATAACAAATGACATTATGATTTTTATAATTAAATGAATTATAAAATTAATTTTTTTTATAATATTATAAACTGAAAATATCTAATGGATATTTTCTAATGAATATTGGACAAGGGTAAATAATGGATAAAGTAAAAAAAATTGAGAATAAAAATGTTAAACCATGGTATAATTTCAAAAATATGATCATGAATCTTGTGTAAAATGGGAATTCTATAGTAAAAAGATGAAAATATAAATATTATATCAAACAATGATGGTAATATTATTAAGGTATTTAACAAAAAATAATCAATATATTGTGATTAAAAATTTTATCCATTAGAAAAACAATAATATATTCATAATATTCAATAATTTGAATCACTAATAAATATTACCCTCTATAAAATTGATGTGAAATATTATTTTCATTCTGTATTTATTAATATTGATGTTTATATAGGACAAAAATTTAATCATGAAAAGATCAAATATAAAAATCATATTTTTATTATTACCAAAGAACTATATAGACATAAGAATACCCTAATATCCAGGTATGATAAATGTACTTATTTCTATTCGAACTGATTTTTTTAAGGAAGATGTTGATCGAACTTTTTTATTATACTTTTTAATACATAATATTTTTTCAAAATTATATTTATTATATTATATTTTAATTAATAAAAAACTAACAATCTAATTCGATTTTAGATGTTTTGAAATATCATTTTTTAATGAGCATGATGATAGAACAAACATTCTTCCAATATTTATATATTTATCTACACCCAAAAGGATCCTTCATATATCAATATATGTATACTAGAAATATACATAAAATATTTGGTTATGAATACATAAAATAATATATACACTAATAAGAACCTAAGATACATTAGATCTTGATGAATCAATGTTACTAGTAGATTTATTTTTAAATTAATGATCCATATTTTATTTTATCTTACCACTAGTCAGTCGAAATTAATGTTTATGTTATTATTATGAGTGTGATTTCATAAAAATACTAAAAAAATACTATTATAATGTTGTAAAAATAAAATTTTCAAATCCTTAATGATCATTTTTACTATTCATTAGTTGATTCTTCGAAAAATTATTTTGAAATAATATTTTACCAATACTAAATTTGGTGGATGTAAAATGTATAGGAAAATTAGATATATAATATTACAATTTTTATAGATGATTCAAATTATTTCTCTTATAATATACTATTTTATATTAAAAGTTAAAAATATAAAGATGAATATTTAGAAACTAGATGTTCTCATTCCCATGAGTTGTGGATCTATGAAACCGTCACTGATTTTTTCCATCCTATTTAGTAAGAAATAATTTTTTATTGATAAGAACACATATATTTCATTAAAACACCAACACATTACTCGTAAGATAATCATATATATATATGAAACAACTTTATTAAAAATCTTAAAATAAGTTGATATTAGTCTAATGTTTAATGGAACACTATATCAACTTGATAATATAGCTATAAAAAACATACAATTAAATATTTTTATAAAAAAACATGTAATGATCAATAAAAAGTTAATATTAATGTATTTTTGTATATATATTTTTCTTGAAGGTAATAAATCATTAGAAAAATGGGGGAACATTTTTTGTGTTTTTTTCCATAAATTTTTTTATTGTTTTTTCATACCATGATTCATAAAATATATGGAAATAGATATATTTCAAAAAAATCATATGTTCTATTCTAATGATTTTTAACAAAATTTCATGGAACAAAAAAATTTCTATATCTTTTATTATGTATCCATGTTTTTTGTATCACTGAAAAAAAATCATAAGAATATATACATTTCAAAAGTATGTAATATTTATAACATTTATTATAAATGTTATATTTTATATTTATTCACTATTGTGAAAACAATAAGATATTCAGATACATACAATCATGTTCTATAAGAATATTAATATTTTTATTGTACATAATGAATTTCTAACAAACTTTAAAAATGTTTGTGGTCAAAAATACAAAAAAATGAAAAAATCATATCTTTAACCTTAAAATATCGATTTTATTCCATTTTATGTTCTAAATGTTAATCTAAATGATTGATTAAGGTTTGTATATTAACTATATACGTTGTTTCATATATATTAATTATGTAGCACACAATTTTCTCCACACCGCTTGAATATTAGGAGACCTCCCTTGATCGTGTTTCTCTTTCTTCTATTAAATTAAATTAAATTATTTTATTTCCTTGATGATCTTATGATCCATTATCATTTAATTTTATGTAATTTCTCATTGAGAGATTATATAATATGAGTAATGAAATATATAGGTTCATTTTAATGGTATTATTCCCTTCAAAAAGCACCCCTTTGTTTGAAGTCATGGATTTTATTTTTTTATCCAAATAATTTTCTAATTTTAATTTTACTAAACTTGTTATAGAATTAAATATAATTATCTATTTCAGAGAATTATATGGTTTAATAATTTTTAATTAAGACTATTTTAGAAACCTTATTATCTAAATATCATGAGATTTCCATAGTCTATTAGGATATTAATGGATAGTAAATCTCATTTTATACCAATAATAATATTGAGAAAATTATTTCATTGGAAAAATATCATGTTTAGAAATTATTGTTTAGATATTACAATAAGGTTTTTATTTTTTGATACCCTACATCAAAAACAAGGATTTGTTCTCTATGCTTAGAAATATTTTTCATTTAAGGTTTTTCTTATAGGGATTTCATGAATTTTGAAGACGTCTATGTTTTATATTTTCATTTTCAACTAAGAATATTAAATATACCAATTCAATATTGAAGTAATTATCAATGGGTTAGAAACTGTTATGATTCTTATTTATTGAAATATTAAAAAAATGTTATTGTATAGAATCATATAGTAACAAAACATTAAAAATAAATTCATTTTGGATAGGGAAATAAGTAATTTATTTTTTATGAGGATATTTTGAAGAATAATACAATCTCGATCCCTTTATTGAAGAAGTTATTATGGAATTCTATAAAATATATTATTTCTAATAAATTTATTTATAATAATAATATTCTTCTTCTGAATTGAAAATATAGTGATTCATCATGAAAATATTTTGACATAATATGTGATAAAACAAATATAATTTCTGAATCTATAATATTATGAAGAAGAAAATAAAAAATATAGACAATTATCCATGGTGTATAAGGCTAAAAAAGAGCACATTATTTAAAAAATAAAACAATGTTAATGTAATAACATTAAATATATCAAAGAAAAGAATGAAAAATATTGAATGAGTTTCTTTGGGGTAATTAAAAACAATGTCCTGAACTCGAAATTATAGAGTTAACATTTTCATTGATATATAATTTTTAGAAGGAACAATAAGATCATACATTGGTTCTTCCATTGACTATTTCTACTCTATCCAATCCTCATGTTAGATCATTGGATGTAAAAGGGAAATATAATACCATGCCTTTGGAAAATAAAAGTGAAATCAATATATTATATATAATCAATATGGTTCACATTATTTACAATTATAATTTTTATATAGAAAATTATGAGAAACTAAAGGATGTAGTCATAGAATCATCTCATCCCAATGAATATTTACCAGAAGTTGGGATTATAAAAATATTGTAGATAAAACATAATGTATCTTAAGAGTTGAAAATATTATTGAATTTTGAGTAAATATTTTCTCATATATATCATCCCTATCTATTTAAACAGAATATTACATGATTTTAATCATGATTAAAAAATATGTATAACTAGGGATCAAAAAGTACAGTGTATTTAGAATAGTAGGTACACAATTAAAAATAATTAAACAAAAATAAAAACATCTAATTATTAATCTTTTTAATGTCATATTTACTCCCTTTGATCCCTTCTATCATCATATGATAACCCAAGGAATACATGAATACAAGAGATTTTCTAAAAACCCTAGTAAGAGAATAAGAATATGAATATACATAGCACATGGATTATAAGGGATAAAATAATGTAATAAAAGTAATAAAAAGTATCAATATACATAATTAAGAATAAATTTTATGAAATTAGAACATATATTAATGGGATCATAGGAATGTTGAAAAATCATATAAATTCAAATAAACATGATTCAATGCATGCTTTCTATATTATATCACAATATATAAAAAGTCCCTTAATAAATCAGGTTGACTCCCTATCCCAACATGGTTTCTCAGGAGACAAATAATTACCCAATTCATTGGAGAACTATCTAGGTGTACCCATCATGACATGTGCATGCATATGTGTTCCTCATTATGAATTAGGCATAAGGTTTACCCATGCAATAAATTAGGTATCATAATCATTCCATAAGCAATAACCAAATGGGATATGATAATGTCGTCCATTAAATAAAGACCCAGAATTTCCTTGGGTTTGGCAGTGATGAGACTGGACATGGATCCTCTGTGGGTTCGACAACGAAGAGACTGGATCTGGATCCTCCGTGGGTTCGAAAACGACGAATTTGTTGAGCAATGTATTGTTTTCAAACAATTCAAAATAATGTTTTTTAAAGGGGGAGATTATTTTAAATAATACTCTGTCTCTTTATGATGATTTTGATGCTCACAAATACCCTTAATTATTTACTAATTATTTCGTTGAGTATTTTGCAGGAATTTATTTTATTTATTTATTTCATACAACGAGATTTCATACTTCACTGTAGCGCAAGATCAATTTTAGCATGTTCTGGAATCACAGTAGCGCAAGATCAATTTTAGCGTGTTCTGGAATCACTGTAGCGCGAGATCAATTTTAGCGCGTACTGGAATCACTGTTCATACCCTACGTTGATGAACATAACGTATGGATGAAAAGTTTACCTTTTATGTTATTTTGAAACGTATGGTTAATGAATCTTACGTTGTTGAAAAGTATTGAAGAAGAACATTACGTTTGGAAGGAACCTTACGTTTTCGTTGTTGGACAAGTATGGAAGAGAAACCGTACGTTAGTTTTCAGTGTTGAGTTTTTTTCTCAAAAGTATGGATCATCAAACTTACTTTTATAATCAACCGTACGTTCTTTGGAGAGTTGAAGAAAGACAAAGTATGGATGATCAACCCTACGTTTGAATGCTGAAGAGAAAGTATGTATGTTCAACCTTACGTTTGTGAACCTTACGTTTGTGAACCTTACGTTTGTGAACCCTACGTTTGAAGCCACGTCATCAACCCTACGTTTGGCGTCGGGATATTTTTGACAGACGATATTTCCTTTTGCATTGGTCAAACAAGCGGTTTATTAAGCGGATTTCGAGCCGATTCTTAAGTACGACTTTGACTGAATCAAAGACGATTTACAACGGATTAATGATTGATTTAAACGGAGCTTTTTATGCCGATTATTCAGGGGAGTTACAACGGCTCTGTTATTTCATTTAATATCGCGAATCTAAAGGAGATTTTCATGGATCTATTTATGCGGGAGATTTTCTCAGATTTGAATATATATGTTCTATCTTGGAAACTTCGGATTTTATATATATATACACAGAAAAGTGTGTGAAAGATACAGATTGATCTTTTAACGAGCAAGAAACAGAGACTGAGAAAAGGCGTTCTTTTCTGGTGATCGAGAAGAAGTGTAAAACCTTTATTACTGAAGGAAGATCTTGATAACAGATTCACGTGTTCTACATCGACTATCTGTTGTGAATCTACTGCTGCTGAAGTTGTGAAGTTTCTGGTAATATCTATTGCAACTGGATCGACTCAGAACTGTTTTGATTACAGATCTTTATTTTCTGAAGACAACGATCTATCTACTGTCAATTTCATTCTGTTGCAATTGTGAAGAACAACTGGAGAAGTGTTTTCTTTATCGAAAACCTTTTTTATTTTTGAGTGATCAGCTTCTCGTTCTAAGCTGTGTGGGTTCGTGTTTGAACCAGGAAGGCTGTGTTTGCCTGAAACTTGTAAAGGTGTCAACTGCCTGTACTCAGTTGTGAACAGGTCTGTGGAAACGAGGACCAGATAGTGAAAATCGCCAAGCTCGTGGATTTGAGCGTTGGTGGAGTGGACTAGGGGCCTTCTGTTCCCCGAACCACTATACATCCGTGTGTTCATGCTTTTACGTTTTCCGCTGCATATTTAATCGTGCAAAAGCATAGTGGACAGAATTTGTCTAAATTGAAGAGATTGTAATAATTTTGAAAAGACACAATTCACCCCCCTCTTGTGTGTAATCCGTAGATTCAGATCCAACAATTGGTATCAGAGGAGGAACTTCTTATTTTTAAAGTCTTATCAAGCTAGAATTATTTAAAGATTATACATAGTGTATCATGGCTGATATGAGAGAGGGAATGTCAATGGTCAGAGCACCTTACTTTAATGGAGATAATTATGGCTGCTGGAAATCACGTATGATTATTTATCTGAAAAATCTTGGTTACAAAGTCTATTCAAAGATTCTGACTCCCTATGAAATTCCTGAAAATCCCGATACATGGAGTGCTGCTACAGAGGCTGAGTATGACATAAATTCAAAAGCTATGAATGCAATCATCTGTGGTCTAGGACCAGATGAATTTAACAGAGTATCTCAATGCCCGACTGCATATGAAATGTGGCAAACAATAGCTGTTGCTTATGAAGGAACAGATAATGTAAGACAGATGAGATATGCAACTGCTAAGTTAAAATTCGATACTTTCAGAATGATTGAAGGAGAGAGCATCACTCAGATGAATGAAAGATTGACAGAAATTGTCAATAATATAACAGCTCTAGGAGAACCAATCAAGCAGGCTGATCAAGCGTTGAAGGTACTGAGAGTACTTCCTACTCGATGGAATGGAATCTCTGCAGCAATCAGACAATCAACTTCTGTTAAAGATCTAACTATGAGAGAACTGATTGGTACATTGATGATGTACGAAGCTGAAATGAAAGATGAGGTAAATGAGCATAAAGTCTACATAAAAAGGGAAAATACTTCTTTGAAAGTGACTTCTCAACAAAAGGATAGAAAGATGAAGAACAGAGAAGTAAGTGCTAAATCAGAAAGCTCTGATTCTTCAAATTCGGATGAAGAACTGGCTCAGCTAGCCAGAAAATTCAGAAAGTTCTATAGTAAGAAGAAAGACTTCAAGAAATCCTTCAAAAAGGATAGCAAGGAAGTGAGATGTTATGAATGCAAAAAGATGGGACATATCAGACCGGATTTCCCAAAATTGAAAGATGTAAAGGAGAATAAATTCTTCAAAAGAGATGATTTTGAGTAGAAAGACAAGAAAGCTATGAAAGCTACTTGGAGTGTTTCTGAAGACTCAAGTAATTCTTCTAAATCAAGCTCAGAGAAGGAGGAAGCCAATTTAAAAGCAAATATGTGTTTCATGGCTGAAACTGATGAGGTACACTCATACTACTCCTCTGACTCAAATAATGAATCAAACTCTGAAACAAGCTTCTCAAATAAAAAACTTGCAGCTTACTGCAATATGCTTGAAGAAAGGTATGACTCATTATTTAAAAAATATAAATCTATAAAGAACTTGCATAAAGCTATTTCAGATGAGAGAAATACTTTGCTAAAACAACATAAGGAATTAATTGACAAATACAACTCTGCTGACTCAAATAAAATTAATTTTGAATCAAAAATGAAAACTCTACAGGATGAAGTAGAATCTTATAAAAAGGCTGCTTTAGTTTTTACGAAAGGAGAAAACGTCTTAAATGAGATACTTGGAAAAACTGTAATTAAAAAGGAAAGGTTTGGAATTGGAAGTAAAGGAGAAAAACCTAAGTTATACAAAAATTATTTTGTTCCTAGCACTAAACAGGTTATTTGTAACTACTGTGGAACAAAAGGTCATATAGCTAAAAACTGTTTTCTAAGAAAACCTCAAATATGTGGAATTAAGAAAGCTTATATTTCCAATGATCTATATGATTCAATCAATTTTAAGAAAACAAAGCAAATCTGGATACCCAGATCACTGCTTGCTAACACTCCTGGACCCAACAAAATATGGGTACCAAAGCAATTTGTTTAAATGTCTTTGCAGGTAGCAGGTCACCAAAGAAAGAAAGAAATATGGTATATGGACAGTGGCTGCTCAAGACACATGATTGGAACTTCAGCTAATTTCTCTTCTCTTACTCGAAAGGAAGGAGGACTTGTCACCTTTGGTGACAATGCCAAAGGAAAGATTATTGGTATTGGAACAGTTGGAGATCCAGAGACAGTCTCAATCAACAAAGTACTTTATGTACAAGGGTTAAAACACAATCTGATAAGTATCTCTCAACTCTGTGATGATGGATACACTGTTGATTTTACTAACAATAGTTGTACTGTTTCTAAAGATAAACTGTTTAAGTTTAGAGCACCCAGAACTGATAATGTTTATACTTTGGATTTGTATTCCTTGTGTAAACAACAAGTAAACTGCTTAACTGCTAATATAAGTGAATCCTGGATCTGGCATAGAAGACTTGGTCATTGCAATATATATGCTTTACATAAATTATCTAAGAAACATCTAGTTTCTGATTTGCCTAGTCTCAAATTTGAAAATGACAGATTCTGTGATGCATGTCAGCTTGGCAAGCAACACAAATCATCATTCAAATCTGTTAATAAAGTTTCTACAACTAAGCCTCTAGAACTTATCCATATGGATTTATTTGGACCTTCAAGAGTAGCAAGTTTAGCTGGTAAATTATATGTTTATGTATTAGTTGATGATTATTCTAGATTTACTTGGATTTTCTTTTTGAAATTTAAAAGTGAAGCTTTTAGTTTATTTGAAGGTTTTTGTAAATCTATTCAAAATGAAAAAGATTTTAATATAATCTCATTGAGAAGTGATCATGGTGGAGAATTTGAGAACCAGGAATTTAATTCCTTTTGCTCAAACATGGGTATTAAACACACCTTCTCTGCTCCAAGAACACCTCAACAGAATGGGATTGTAGAAAGAAGAAATAGAACTATTCAAGAAATGGCTAGAACTATGTTAAATGAATATAGCCTACCTATATATTTCTGGGCAGAAGCTGTTAATACAGCTTGTTATATAATGAATAGAATTTTAATAAGACCTATTTTGAAAAAGACACCCTATGAACTATGGAATAACAGAAAACCTAAAGTAAATTACTTTAAAGTTTTTGGATGCAAGGTTTACATCTTGAATACCAAAGATAATCTTGGTAAATTTGATCCAAAATCTGATAAAGGTATTTTCTTAGGATATTCTGCAACCTCCAAAGCTTATAGAGTCTATAATAAAAAGTCAAGGATTGTTGAAGAATCAGTTCATGTGAAATTTGATGAATCTGATCCTTTTGAGAAAAGGATAGAACAAATAGATGAACCTGACTCTAATGAAAACATGAGACTTGAGAATTTAAAGAATGATTTTGAAAATGATATAAAAGAAATTCAGTCCAGTTCAGAAGAACATGACACTGAAGAACCTTTGAATGTAATGCCTAGACAGTCTAGAACCTTAAAGAATCACCCTTTAGAATCTGTGATAGGTGACTTAGAGACTGGTATTCAAACAAGAAGAAACTTTGGAAACATAGTTGAATTCTCTGCTTTCCTATCCCAACGACCATAGAAGAAGCCTTAGATGATGAGAGCTGGGTAATAGCAATGCAGGATGAATTGAATCAGTTCAAGAGAAATAAGGTTTGGGAATTAGTTGAAAGACCACATGATTATCCAGTAATAGGAACTAAATGGGTCTTTAGGAATAAACAGGATGATCAAGGGATAATAACTAGAAATAAAGCAAGATTAGTAGCTAAAGGATATAATCAAGAAGAAGGAATAGATTATGATGAGACCTTTGCACCTGTAGCCAGGTTAGAAGCCATTAGAATTCTTTTAGCCTATGCATCTTATATGAATTTTAAATTATTTCAGATGGATGTTAAATCTGCCTTTTTAAATGGTTATTTAATGGAGGAAGTTTATGTTGAGCAACCTCCTGGTTTTGAAAATTCTCAAAAACCAGATTCTGTTTTCAAACTTACTAAAGCTCTTTATGGCCTTAAACAAGCACCTAGAGCTTGGTATGAAAGACTAAGTTCTTTTCTTTTGAAAAATAATTTTACTGTTGGACTAGCAGATCCAACACTCTTTAAGAAAACTGTGAAAAATAATGTTTTGTTGGTTCAAATTTATGTTGATGATGTAATTTTTGGATCAACCAATAAAATTCTTTGTCATGAATTTTCAGAATTAATGCAAAAAGAATTTGAAATGAGTATGATGGGAGAATTAAATTTCTTTTTGGGTCTTCAAATATTTCAAAAAGATTTTGGAAATGTTTTAAATCAATGAAAATACATTACTGATTTACTTAAGAAATTTGGACTTGAAAACAGCAAGACATTTACAACTCCTATGTGTACTAATATAAAACTTGATTTGGATGAAACTGGAAAATCAGTGGACAACAAGTTATATAGAGGTATGATTGGTAGTTTGTTATATCTTACTGCTAGTAGACCAGATATAATGTATTCAGTATGTCTTTGTGCTCGATTTCAATCAAATCCCAAAGAATCCCATTTAACTGCTGTTAAAAGAATTTTTAGATATTTAAAAGGTACTATTTATCAATCTATGCTTTATCCAAAAACCTCTGATTTTAATTTAATTTCATATTCAGATGCTGACTTTGGAAGCTGTAGATTAGATAGGAAGAGTACATCAGGAACATGTCACTTTTTAGGAAAGTCTTTAGTATCATGGTCTAGTAAGAAACAACACTCAGTTGCCCTGTCAACAGCCGAGGCAGAATATGTGTCTGCAGGTAGTTGCTGTGCACAGGTGTTGTGGATGAAAAACACTCTTATGGACTTTGGATTAAATTTCAATAATACACCTATTTTATGTGATAATACCAGTGCAATTAATATTTCAAAAAATCCTATTAGTCATTCTAGAACTAAGCACATTGATATAAGACATCACTTTTTAAGAGATCATGTGTTTAAAAAGGATATATTTTTAGAATTTGTAAATACAGAAAATCAATTAGCAGATATTTTTACTAAACCACTTCCCACGGCAAGGTTTGAATTTATTAAGGGGGAGTTAGGTTTATTTAATTTTAAATAATTTTTTTTTAAATCTTATTCTGTTTTCGAATTCTGCTTAATTTTTGTTTCCCGCTATGAAGTAATTTTATTTTGTTTTAAATAAAAGTAATGATTAGTGATTACACGGGAATCAAGGCTGTCAGAACCGTTTCACCTTCTAAACTATTTCACCTTTTTCGGAAACCCTTTCGAAAACCTAGAACCGCACATCTGCTCCAAAACCCTTTTCTGAATCTTCAAACCCTAAACTTTCGAACCTTCAGAAATCGTTGTTGAAATGGAAAAGACTAAGCATCCAGATGAAGCTGAGAGCAGTGCTGCAAAGAAACCTAAAGTAGTTGGTCGGAAAATACTGCAAGGTAAAGTCATAGATTTAGAATGGCTGTTTGAAACTAATTTACTGTTGAAGCAAGCGTTGTCGTTTCAAAGCCTTGAGCAAGCTATTAATAGTGAAAATTCTGAGTTTCTTTATGAGGCAGAAATGAGACATTTCTTTAGAACTGTTCAGTTTAGCCTTGGAGATACGAAGGATAGTTTATTGGCTCAAATAGAGGATAAGGACTTTTCCATATCATCTGTAGAGATAAGTCAAATTCTTAACTGCCCTCATGAAGGAGTTTTTCATTTCGATTTACGAAATATTGGAGATTCTGTACATAAGTCTGAAGACATTATGTCTTTTCTGTTTGGAACCAGAGTGATAAAGAAAATGTTTATTAAAGATTTGGAGCCCGATCAGAAAATCCTATACCCTGACATGTACATAATATATCTTATGATGTGTGATATTAAGTTTAATTTTCCTCGGTTTATGATAAGATATTTGAATTACTACTGTCAGAGTGAAGCAAGAATGACCTTTTTCCCTTATGGAAGGTTCATTTCTTTGTTTTTGCATAAAAGAGGAATGATCAGATTGGTAGATGCTGGGGTGAAATGTCACCACAGTAATGTTTTTAATGCTGGAACTTTAAGGAAAGTAGGATACTTATGGAGAACAATTAAAGGAAAACTCTTACCTGTTGGAGCTGAGGAAGACTCAGAGAGTGCTCAGGCTCAACCGGCTAAGTCCAAGGAGGGACAAGCAGAATCAAGGGTTAGTACAGTGGCAAGGAGAATTCGTTTTGAGATGGAGGAAGTTGAGGAAGAGAGAAGTCAAGAAGGACTTCAATCTAAAAGGAAGAGGTCAATTGATGAAGAAATTATCTCTCCTGCCTTGAAATCCTCTGAACCGGTAATTTCTTATTCATTTGTGAGAGAAGCTATTGTGGAGCAGACTGCACCGATAGAGGAACCATCAGCTCAACCGGAAATCCAAAAAGAACCTCAATCTGCTGCTGTGGCTGTTGAAAATGTAATACAACAAGAACAACCTATGGAGGCAGTGCCTGGTGAAGAAGTGGCCCGACCTCAAGATTTACATGAAAATATTGTTCTTGACCAATCAGTAGAAGTCAGAGAGACTACTGTTCGTGATGAACATACTTCTGAAGCTAATACAGAAGTACTTCAGGAAGATTTTTCAGTGGAAGAGTTTCAGGCTTCAAAATCTAGTTCAGTGGATCAACCTTGTCAGGACAAGGACAAAGAACAGTCAGATGCAGATTCTTTACCACTTGACCTGCCTCATCAACCTATTTCTGGACATGAGAATAGAGCACAGGGTGCCCCTGATTCGAGAAAAGAAGAAGTTGTTGAGCTGTGCAAGCGTATCTCTCAATTAGAATCTAAGAATGTTAGTCTCAGAAATTCTCTGAACTTAGAGAAGTTGAAGTTTCAGAAGCTGAAAGAATCTACTGTTTCAAGACAGGAAGTAGATTTGTTTAAGACTGATATGTTGCATGCTGTTGATCAGTTAAAATCAGAGATGGTAAAGAAAGATGATATGTCTGAGTTGAAGATTTACATGGAGAATAAATTTGAGTCTGTTGCAAACAGTGCTGTGAGTGGATCAGGCTCTTCACCTGATTTGATTCGGAGATTTCAAGCAATTACAGGAGCACTAAGCAATATGAGTGACATATTACACGATCTTCAGTGTAATAGTGCCCCTTTGTCAGTTTTGCTAGATAATCAGAAATTTTTAGTGGATCAGTTGACGTCTGGAGAGCAACCGATTAGGATTCTTTTGAATCAGTTATCAGAAAAGCTGGCTCTTTTTGTTGAAAAAGAAGAAAGAATGCATGAGTTTTTCAGAGTTAATTTGATTGAAGATATTCATATGACTCAAGAGAACATAGATCTTATCATCAAGTTAGGAGATGGGATGAAGAAGAGGCTCAGAGAACAGTTTACAGAGATCAAGACCGCGATTCAAAGGAGATAGACACCTTTTTTTTTCTTCCCTATCTTATCTATGAACCTTGATTCCTCTGTATATCACAATCATTTATATATAACAGCTTGTGCATGAATTTTTTTTTGTTTTGTTGTTTATTGATTTATGATTAAGTTATCCAGTATAACAAATTCACTTATTCATACACAGTTAATTATAGCATTTACATATAGTTCAGTGCAATATTGAATGTGTTCAAATCCGTAATTTTTCATTCTTTTTGATATCACAAAAAGGGGGAGAATTTGGATAAACACAACATTTAAATTCATTTGTTTCCTATGAAGGAATTTGGATATATACGACATTTATCTTTTATCTATTTTTTAGCTGAAAATTTATTTTTATGGGGGAGAAATTTTATTATAGTTAAATATTGTTTTAATCCTTTCAGAATTCTAAAATTTTAAAGATTGCAATTAAATTAGTTCTATTATTTTATGGGTTTTGTGATCATCAAAAAGGGGGAGATTGTTGAGCAATGTATTGTTTTCAAACAATTCAAAATAATGTTTTTTAAAGGGGGAGATTATTTTAAATAATACTCTGTCTCTTTATGATGATTTTGATGCTCACAAATACCCTTAATTATTTACTAATTATTTCGTTGAGTATTTTGCAGGAATTTATTTTATTTATTTATTTCATACAACGAGATTTCATACTTCACTGTAGCGCAAGATCAATTTTAGCGTGTTCTGGAATCACTGTAGCGCAAGATCAATTATAGCGTGTTCTGGAATCACTGTAGCGCGAGATCAATTTTAGCGCGTACTGGAATCACTGTTCATACCCTACGTTGATGAACGTAACGTATGGATGAAAAGTTTACCTTTTATGTTATTTTGAAACGTATGGTTAATGAATCTTACGTTGTTGAAAAGTATTGAAGAAGAACATTACGTTTGGAAGGAACCTTACGTTTTCATTGTTGGACAAGTATGGAAGAGAAACCGTACGTTAGTTTTCAGTGTTGAGTTTGTTTCTCAAAAGTATGGATCATCAACCTTACTTTTATAATCAACCGTACATTCTTTGGAGAGTTTAAGCAAGACAAAGTATGGATGATCAACCCTACGTTTGAATGCTGAAGAGAAAGTATGTATGTTCAACCTTAAGTTTGTGAACCTTACGTTTGTGAACCTTACGTTTGTGAACCCTACGTTTGAAGCCACGTCATCAACCCTACGTTTGGCGTCGGGATATTTTTGACAGACGATATTTCCTTTTGCATTGGTCAAACAAGCGGTTTATTAAGCGGATTTCGAGCAGATTCATAAGTACGACTTTGACTGAATCAAATACGATTTACAACGGATTAATGATTGATTTAAACGGAGCTTTTTATGCCGATTCTTCAGGGGAGTTACAACGGCTCTGTTATTTCATTTAATATCGCGAATCTAAAGGAGATTTTCATGGATCTATTTATGCGGGAGATTTTCTCAGATTTGAATATATATGTTCTATCTTGGAAACTTCGGATTTTATATATATATACACAGAAAAGTGTGTGAAAGATACAGATTGATCTTTTAACGAGCAAGAAACAGAGATTGAGAAAAGGCGTTCTTTTCTGGTGATCGAGAAGAAGTGTAAAACCTTTATTACCGAAGGAAGATCTTGATAACAGATTCACGTGTTCTACATCGACTATCTGTTGTGAATCTACTGCTGCTGAAGTTGTGAAGTTTCTGGTAATATCTATTGCAACTGGATCGACTCAGAACTGTTTTGATTACAGATCTTTATTTTCTGAAGACAACGATCTATCTACTGTCAATTGCATTCTGTTGCAATTGTGAAGAACAACTGGAGAAGTGTTTTCTTTATCGAAAACCTTTTTTATTTTTGAGTGATCAGCTTCTCGTTCTAAGCTGTGTGGGTTCGTGTTTGAACCAGGAAGGCTGTGTTTGCCTGAAACTTGTAAAGGTGTCAACTGCCTGTACTCAGTTGTGAACAGGTCTGTGGAAACGAGGACCAGATAGTGAAAATCGCCAAGCTCGTGGATTTGAGCGTTGGTGGAGTGGACTAGGGGCCTTCTGTTCCCCGAACCACTATACATCCGTGTGTTCATGCTTTTACTTTTTCCGCTGCATATTTAATCGTGCAAAAGCATAGTGGACAGAATTTGTCTAAATTGAAGAGATTGTAATAATTTTGAAAAGACACAATTCACCCCCCTCTTGTGTGTAATCCGTAGATTCAGATCCAACAGAATTTGGTACCAAGATTCCATGTAGGACCAACATCTTCGACATACCGTTGTTTTAGGTTTCTACGAATATCAGTCGTTCGACAGTGAAACATGATTCATTGGTTACAACTAATCATCTCTTACCGGTTTTTAAGTTGTGTATACCTGGTGTGAGATGAGTCATTACCATCATATTTACCTCATGTATGAGATGTGTACCCTTGATGACTTAGGTATATGTATGGGCATATACCCATGTAAGGGTGGATGTTTCTTTATGGTTGTGTTTTGGTGAAGCCCACGTGGATTTATTCTGTGAGTTGTAACAATGGTATTCTCATTGTGTTGTACTTTCTTTGTGGAGTATTGCTACACTTGAGGAACGAAATGTGGTTGTGCTTAAGAGTTGGAGCTGGTTTGAGATTGGTAACATAGGTGTATGTATGGGCATATACCTATGGATGGTTTATACTTTGTGATTGTATCTTACTTATGTGGTTTATCCTTAGTGGATTTTGAGAGACCTTCAGGGGTCTCGGTGTCCCCTACTGAGTATTGTTATACTCACCCCTGCACGGGCTTCGCCCGCACCTTGTTGTGTTCTGTGCAGATGACAGTCAGTAGTGATCGAGGCTAAGAGTGATAGACAGGAGGCTGATGGGTGATGGACTAGACGGGACATATCTCAGGGGATATTTTTTCAAGATATCTACCTACCCTTCAGGTAGGATTCCCCAGTGGACAATCCATGAGCTGTTTTCCTTTTTACTTGTACTTGTACTTGTTGTTCAGTTGCATTTCTATACTGGCCCACTTAGTTTCAGCACACCTTTCTTTTCTATATTAGTACTTGTTTCTTCAACTACATGAGTTCAGACTGTGTGTTATAGGTTTAAAGGTAATTCCTTCCCTTTTTGTTAGGGATTCTCCTTTGGTGCTGGTCGCCAGCCCCTGACCTATGGAAGGTGGGCTTGGGGTAGTCATGGCACGGGCCCCGTGGATGGTTCATGAAAAATTGGTATTAGAGGAGTCGGTTCTACTGTATAACTTGGACTCTGATGCTTTTAAAATCAATAGTGTTAAGTGTTTTGGGTGTGGTTATCAATTTAGGAAAACCAATGTTGGTGCGGTGGCTGGCATATCCATACACTAGGACCCTAACTTTTTATTTATGACTCAGTGCACGAAAACATTGATTGAGTGCGTGTTTCTTTTGAAAAATTTTCTTTGTGATTACTTTGAGTTAGCTCACCAGGTATACTTTTGATATTGGATTAGCTGTTTCTTTTCAGGATGTATTCACGTAGTCAGTCAGCGCATGTTCCAAGTGGAGAGTGCCATGGTAGCCCACCGAGCGACGAGGCCTCGGTGCAGGGCCCCATCATAGAGGAGGCATCAGAGGTACCACTAACCACTGAGATACCATTTATACCAGTCCAAACAGTAGAGGGTGAGCACTGCATGAGAAAATTTCATGGGTTTCAACAATAGAGGCCGTTGAGGTTTCAAGGCGAGATAAATTTTCAAACAGCTGGGTTCTGGCTGGAGTTTGTAGCAGGAGTATTCCACATAGTTAGGACACCCACTGACTTGATGGTGCACCTAGCTATTACTCTCATTCAAGAAGAAGAAGAGAGGTGGTGGAGCTTGATGCTCCAGTTTTACGATGAGGCGACCCTCACTTGGGGAAACATTGAGGGACTTTTCAGGGTGGAGTTTGTACCAGCGACTCTACGCTCTGTGCAGGCTCAGGATCTGATGCACATGCCGTAGGGCATTCCGACAGTAACCGAGTCATCTGTAGTAGGCACCAGGCAGATGACATGTGGGAATAAGTGGGTTAGATCTACTGTTAGACGACCCCAAGATATGGTGACGGGGGTGCAGGGCACCGAAGGCCGTGGTAGAGTTGAACATATAAGGGTTTGTTTTTCTTACTGTGAATGGGGTCACAGAGCGCGTGACTGTCCGACTTCCCACATGGTTGATCAGCAGGCGTTAGAGGAGCCACCGAGATAGAAGAAGCCGTAGGAACTTGAGCATCAACCAGGCGGTGGACGAGGAAATGGAGCAGGTCCTTCAACGGATGGTGGTCAGAGTCATCGAGCACTACTACCACCACCCATAGACGGTTCAGCTCGAGTTCCGGGAGCAGTAGGACAAGAGCGGGACTAGATCCAGGAATAGAGGCATTTGTTAATGATGCTTCTAGATTCTTTGTAGTCATTGATTGTGGTTTATTTGTGTCTTTGTAAATTGAGCTATAATAATAAAAGACACTTGTCCTTGTTATGTTTGATTTCACATCTTTTTGTGTGGCTGATACTGAGAGGTTCCGTTTTAAAACCATTGACATGAACCTCACATTCGAGATTCCTACTAGAGGATACCCAGTGACCACACTCTAATTCCGATAGTGTGAATCATCCCTTGGAGGAGAGAGTTATGTTTGGGTCTCTTGGTAGTAGCATCGAGGCCTTACGATGTCATCCATGGCCTGAAATAGTACCGTTCATGTCAGGATTCACTGTATTAGGCAAAGTATGTGGTTCATCCAGTCGATGAGACTGAATTTCACTTTTTGGAAAAGGAGAAATCTTAGTAGCTCTTGTAGGATGTCGGCAAAGAAGGGTGTACACGAGTCTTTACAATTGGCTAGTCTCACCCATAGTTCGTTGAGCCAACGGTTTAATTTTTACTTTAGTCTCAATAGTCTCAGGTGTGTCTTCTTGTAGAAGGACATGAACCTAAGACCACAACATTGGATTGACTTCCTCCAGGACTATGACATTGAGATAGTCTACACTCTTGTGAAGGGGAATGTGGTTGTGGATGCTCTCAACAAGAGATTTGGTATACAACTTCTAGGAGAGGTGACAGAGAAGCTGGATGCCTTGATGATATCCTTTGTGGATAGGGATGGACCAGCCTTTATACAGTCTCTTACTATAACTCCTCCATATCTTCAGCGAGTCAAGGAGGCACAACATGGAGATGCTGACTATGAGACGCGATGTGCTCAGATATCCACAGGGCAGGCACCTGATGGATTTTCTTAAGATGGGGAGCACGTCATTCTCTTTATAGGACATACCATGGTACTAGTTTCACTTCATGAGGAAGTGTTGAGAGAGTTTCACACTTTACCTCTAGCGGTACATCCAGGTGTAGCGAAGATGTATTAGGACCTTCGACGACAGCACTGGTGGATAGGTATGAAGAAGGTAGTATGAGAGTTTGCCTCACGATGCCTCACTTTTCAGCAAGTGAAGGCATAGAAGTAAGTACCATATGGCTTGGTTCGCCCTTTAGAGGTCCCAGAGTGTAAGTGGGATGGGATATCCATAGACTTCGTGACAGGTATTTCACGTATATCCAGGATTCACGACTCTATATGGGTGATCATTGACCAACTCACCAAGTCGGCCCACATCCTACCGATCAGAGAGTAGGGATTAGTTGAGAGCATGAGACACCTCTATGTACTGGACATAGTGAATTTACATGGAGTAACTTCCTTGATCATCTCTGACCGAGACACACGGTTTACATCCCAGGTATGGAATGGGTTGCAGGAGGCTTTTGGGACATAACTAAGTCCGAGTACCACCTTCCATCCTTAGACACATGGTCAGACTGAGAGGACCATTCAGACAATCGAGGACATGCTCTGTGCATGTGTCCTAGACTTCAGTCATAGCTGGGAGGATCACTTGACTTTGGTGGAGTTTTCTTACAACAACATATATTACTCCACCATAGGTATGGAACGTTTTGAGGCCTTGTATGGCTGGGCTTGCAGATCGCCACTGTGCTGGACAGACCCATGGGAGTCTGCACTAGTGGTACCAGAGATAGTACGGGCTACCACGGAGAAGGTGAAGATCATCCAGGAGCAGATGGAGACTACACATAGTAGACATATGTCGCAAGATGACATGAGATAGAGAACTCTGGAGATCTAGGATGGAGACCATGTCTTTCTCCGGGACTCACCCCGACGAGTTTTATAAAGATTTGGCTGTGGCAAAAAGTTATCTCCGCGTTCATAGGACCTTTCTAGGTCCTAAGTAGAGTTGGTGAGGTGTCTTACCGCTTTACTCTTCCACCTCAATTGCATCAGGTGCATGACATCTTCTACGTATCTCAGCTGAGGAGATACGTGCACGACCCATCCCACATCATCAACCACAGGGTGCTGGACATCGATGATGGGGAGAATTTCATGAAGGTTACAGTGGATATTGAAGATCAACAAGAGCGGGTCCTACATAGATGTTCAGTACTCTGGTGTGCATTCGTTGGCAGCACAAGAACCTCCAGAAGAGAACATGGGAGTGATAGGCTCAGATGCGTGCTTAGTACCCCAATTTGTTCCCTTATTTAGAGTTGTAGTTTATGGGGACGTAAATCCCTGAGGTGGGGAGAATTTAAAGACCCAGAATTTCCGTGGAATTTTTTTTAAATACATGGGAATTTTATAGGTCTATAGTTTCTGACGACGCTTGAATCCGAGGCCCGGTGTGTCCAGAATCAATCTCTAAAGTTTTTTTCGGGTAGGTTCAGAAAATGTACGAGCGAGATTTTGTAACTTTTGAACTATTGCTCAAAATTGAAATCTGAGGGCACCATTGAATTCACATAATCTGTAATTTCTGTGTAAGACCTTCACCACAGTTTCATTTTAAAAAGAGTGGAAGATAATTTTGGGGGGTTTTTAATTAAATTGAATAATATAAAGTAATAACTTTATTTTATTTTGGTGGTTAAACCCTCCAAGGGGAGGTTGGAGGTGGGGACCACCACACACGAACCTCCCATGGGAGGTTATAGTGGTGGGGCCCACCCAAGCTCTTAAAATCATCTACCCCCCTTTAACCCATTGGAACCCCCTATTAATTGGGGGAGCCTCTATCCTTCTCCCTCCAATTAATGAGCCAAATCCACCCATTTAATTACGTGATGTAAATTAATTAATTTGAATCATTTTGAATTCTTTATACCAACATTACAGTAAGATTTTATATTTTATTATTGTGATGTTGGCATAATTTTTGTTGGGAGGATTAAGGAGAGGAAAGAACATGGTGGATCATTTTCCCTCCAACGAAGAACCACCGAAGAAAAAAAACACCATCTTCTTCCTTCTTCAACAGGGGAAAGAAAGGGAAGCGTCGCCGCCCAGAAAGAATGCCGACAATGTAATCTCGACTCATCTTCTACGAACTGTTCCTCCTCTGACGTTGATGGAATGACACCGCCTTCCCGCGACTCCATCAACATCACCAAACTCGAGGTAGGGGTTATTTTATGATTGAAAATTACCCATCGTACCCCATCTTATGTTGTGTGCTTTGAGAACCAAATTATATCACCGTAACGAGGATGGTTCAGACCGCACAAACACGGCCCGAACCTTCACTTTTGTTTGTTATTGTTTGATGATGATGGAGGTGGTACACGCGGAACCAACAAAAAGCTGGAGGTGAAGAAATCCAGCAGCACAAGGCCGTTGGGTCGCCACAAGGGCACGACACCGCAATGCCACGCTGATAACTGAGCCGTGCCCCGGTGGGCCACACCAGTGTCGGAGGGCGGCAATGTCGTCGCACCGTGCCGGGAGGAAGGGCCTCGGCAAAGAGGGTCGTGATGGTCGGATGAAGAGCGTGGCGCCGTGGCGCCCTATAGAAGAGAGGGAGGCCACAACCAGGGTGGGCCGTGATAGAGAAGCTGGGCACGGTGCTGACACGCCTCACCGGAGAAGGACTGCATCTTTATGTCACGACAGACATGGGAGGGCGACCGGCTGAGTCGGTCGCCGGTGCGCGCTACAGGAGGGACCCGATGGATCTCACAGTTACCTAAACCGGCGCTAGGCGCCGGTTCCGTTACAGTCAATAGTGGTGGCGTGAAACTCCCCCACGGCATGGTCATATGGGCCACGCGACCAGCTGGCTGGGCCCCGTGGCCAGCCAGCTTGCGGCCGGCTGGCCGGGTCGCATGACCAGCCAGCATGCGGCCTACCGGCCGGGCCTCGAGGTCACCTGCTAGGGCACCTTGGGACCGGCCACCTCTATCCAAGACTCGCTCAGGCCAGGCCTCCCCCGTGCATCGGGTCAGACCCGCAGAACTGGTCCGACTGGGTAGGTTCGGAACCGGACCCACTATGGCCCGTTTCAACCTTTTAGCTAGCTTCTTGGGCTCTAGGTGTCTGATCGATGAACCATCTGTGGAGACAGAAAGATGAGAGAAATATAGTACTTTTGAAATAACCTACTTGAGTATTGGACACATTTGGGGTACGGTTGGGTTGGTTTGAACATAAAAACCAACCGGGCCCCGGTAACGGAAATGACAATAACTCACAGACCAGACATCCGATTGACGTTCCATCTGTCGCATTGGGTTTCTTATGATGAGACTGATCTACATGAAACATTGACTAGAGAATTAATGAAGGTTGATGTATCAAATCTTTTCTCAAGGATTCGACCCTCCCGGAATCGAGTGACGAGACTGGACCTAGATCCTCCGTGGGCTCGACAGCGACGAGACTGGACCTGGATCCTCCATGTGTTAGACAGTAACGAGACTGGACCGGGATCCTCCGTGGGTTTGATAGTGACGAGACTGGACCTAGATTCTCCGTGGGTTCAATAGGGACAAGACTGGACATGGATCTTCCATGGGTTTGACAGAGATGATACCAGACCTGGATCCTCTATGGTTTCAAGAGTGACGAGACTGGACTTGGATCCTCCGTGGGTTCGACAGTGACGAGATTGGACCTGGATCATCCATGAATTTGATAGCAATGAGACTGGATCTGTATCCTCCATGGGTACGACAACGACGACTTTTACCAAGATTCCATGTAGGATCGACAGCTTCGACAGACCGCTATTTTAGGTTTCTACGGATATCTGCCATTCGATAGTGAAAGATGATTCATTGGCTAAAACTAATCATCTCTTACCCTCTTTTAAGTTGTGTATACCTGGTGTGAGTTGAGTCATTACCTTCTTATTGGCCTCATGTATGATATGTGTACCATTAAAGTCTTAGGTATATGTATGGGAATATACCTATGTAAGGGTGGATGTTTCTTCGTGGATGTTTCTTTATGGTTTTGTTGTGGTGAAGCCCATGTGGATTTATTCTGGGAGGCTTACCTAAGGGATTCTACTTGTGTTGTACTTTTTTTGTGGAGTGTTTCTACAATTGAGGAACCGAATTTGGTTGGGCTCAAGAGTTAGAGCCGGTTTGATATTGGTAAAGTTGGTATATATATGGGAATATACCTATGTAAGTATGGTTGATAATTTGTGATTGTATCTTACTTATGTGGTTTATCCTTTGTGGATTCTGAGAGTCCATAGGGGGTATCAGGGTCCCCTATTGAGTATTGTTATACTCACCCCTGCATGGGATTTTCCCAAACCTTGTTGTGTTCTGTGTAGATGACAGTCAGCAGTGATCGAGGCTGAGAGTGAAGGATGGGAGGCCACTCGGTGCAGGACTAGATGTGACGCATCTCATGGGCGATTGTTTTGAGATCTATACCTACCCTCTAGCTAGGATTCACCAGTGGATGTTCCAGGAGCTGTTCTTCATTTTTACTTGTACATGTACTTGTTGTTCATTTGGGTTTGTATACTGGCCAACTTACATTCAGCACACCTTTCTTTTCTAAATTAGTACTTTTTACAACTACTGTATGTCTTTAGAATGTGTGTTATAGGTTTAATGGAAATGTCTTCCCATTTTATCAGGGATTATCCTTTGGGGGTAGTCGCCAGCCCCTGGCCTATGGAAAGCAGGTTTGGGGTAGTCACAACACGGGCCCCGAGGATGGGTCATGACACATTAATACATTAATAATGTAAAATATGAATATTTCATGATACATTATGTATATTTGAAGTGAAATCATATGGAAATAGTTTTTAAGAAACATTTGAAATAAAACATATTTGTGCTGTTTAATTAATATATTATGGAGAATTTATAGCTAAAATGGCATAATTGATTTTATAAAAGCATAAATGATCAATAATGTATTTTAATGATAAAATAATAGAATTTAGAAAAATTAATGGTTAGTTTATATATATATATATATATATATAATGGAGTTAACTTCAAATGGTTATGGAATAGGAATGTTTCCGTTAATTCAGCCTGCTTATCTATAATGATCGAGGTGGGAATCATTTGAAAACATGTATTTCCACATAAAATATTGATGATTTGATCAGAATAAAATATTTTGTAAAATATACTCCAAATTTATAATAAGTGCACAGAATATAAAAATATTACATTGGGGTAATGAGAGATAAATTGCATCCAAAAGGAACAATGGAGGTTAGGGTAGAATTTCATAACATATGTTTGAAACAAATATTTAAATTTACTAAATTCCTTTAAAATTAAAATTAAATCAATTTAATATTTATTTCAGAAACTTATATACATTTATTTCATTTATATTTATTTTATTATGTCCATTTATTACCTTGGTGATGGGTTATGATATTAAATGTCATTGTTCTGGAACTTTGGTTTCCTTGGTTTTCATTATCTCTTTTATTGTATTCATGTACAGAAAATCATGTAAAATATGATTGGTTTTATTGAATTAATGTTATATTTTAATAATGAACATCCATTATTATAAATGGTTATAAAATTCATTTGGTGTTTTTTTGGTGTTTATGAATCACTAGAAAGGACTTTATTGATAATTGTAAAGATGATTTGATTAGTATTTTTTTCATCACAAATTAGTTTTGTTTAATTAAATAATACGATTTATATAAAATGGTTCTAGAACATAAAATAGGATTTAATACATATATTATAATATTTTTTAACAATAAAATTATTATTAGGAGATGTATTGATGTATGTAATTGAAATTGATTAATTTTTCATCCTTGACTACGATATATTAACACATTATGGTTGACGTTTTCAGTTTTTATACAATATAATAGGGGAATATAAATGACGATGGGATGATCCATTAACACATAAACATTGATAAATATAGAATATTATAGTGTTATCATATAAAATGGATAATGGTAGGATATGATAGAATAAGTAAATAAAGTAAATTGAAATCAAATTAAAAGGAAAAGATGAGGTTTTTAACTATTGAATTCTTCTATTTGAGGGGCTCCTTGAGGCACATGATTTTGGTAATTTAAAAATAAATATGGATCTTAGATATGGGGAAGATATTTGGGAAGAATATTGGAAATAATTTTTTATTTATAAATTAATGAAATTTCTGAGGAGAAGGGATAGAGAATGATGGTATTAATAGTAGAGGAGAAGGGTGTTTTCTCATTATTTATTCAATTTCTTATTATTTTTCCACATGTATATGAATAGATTGAGAATTATACAAAAACTATTTTAATATAATAAATTATATTTCATTATTATTGGATTAAATCAACCATATATCATCAAATATATAATAATTCATGAATTTATTAATTATATTAAATTACTATATTTTTCAATTCACACAAATTCAGGTATATCAAAAAAATAGAGAAATTTTACTATAACCATTTATCAATGCATATAATTCAAAAATTAAATCCATTTTATAGAAGTAGATTTCAATATATGATAAATTTTATTTTCATTAAATTATTAATTATGAGGAATGTACTGATTTTAAAATTATAACTCATTCTATATTGCATTGAAAATTTGATTAAGGCCACTTATAATTATCTTATAATAATATAGAAAAAATATCTTTTTATGAAGGTATTTTAAGAAAATATTTTTTTAAATAATTATATTAATTATTAAATTCAAAATATAAAATTTATGTTTAAAAAATATATCATCATTTATTCAATAATATCAAAATTATTTATTTACTAATACTAGGATATAATTATATCATATTAAAATTTATAAGATGCCATAATATTATTTATACATTCATGTTTGAGTATAATATTCTCTGGGTAAGAATATCCTTCTTAAGGGTTATATTATTATTCCAGTGGTCTAGTTACTATTTTATTGGTATATATACTTTAGCATCTAGAAAAACCTTTTATTTTAATCATTCAACATATTTTTATTATTATATTACGTTCTTAATGTGATTTTATGATATTATACAATGTTATACAATTTTTTGAAGAAAATTTCAACTGATAGAGTTCAAGTTTTTTGCGTTTTCCCCCCTTATGAAATTTCTCTCTCCAAATTTCATTGTACATTCAATTGTGAAAACTATAGAGGGTAATTCTACTTTACCACTTCCTCTAGTGCACATGTTGTAACTTTGTACATATGTTTCCACCATATTAATATGACTAGTTTATTAGTCCTATGTCATATAACACTATCCCTATGGTTCAAGATCATCACTAGATTTATAAGGAACCAACCTTAAAACATTACATAATCATGAATTAAATTAATAATTCACATTGAGGATCTTTTTAGGTTTAGAGTTTTAGATAATTAGGCCATAATTTTTACATTAATCTTAAAAAATAAAAATAAGACACTTCTACTCTATCCAATGTTTCAAAAAATACAACACCTTAAATAAAACAAGAGTTCTTTTCCTGATATAAATCTTATTGAATACTTCCTTTCTTTTACCCTTCCTTATACCCTATAAAAAACACTTCAAAAACATGGGATGAGCATAAATATCTCAGTAAGGGTTATAAAACAAAGAATGAAAACATTAGGTCATCATCACATACATAAAATATACTCTATAACATGCCTTATTACATCATATGATTCATGAATAACACATAGAAAACATAAATCATCAATGTAACACGTGGAATCCATATAATAATTACATTGTAGCTATCACAACTACATAGGGAGTTACATTTGGAATACCCATCACAATATATTCCCTAAATTTCCTAGTAGAAACATTTATGCTTACCTCTATCACATTACCCAGTGCATTGGAGAGCTATTTCATGCTCACCAGCCCTAGTTTTATCACAGAACCAACTTTATATATAAAAAGTGTCCAAGAACAATAACATATTCATAATATATTAAACAAACATAAAGGAATGATAAAATTTCTTCATTTCAATCAAAATATATCATTTAAATATATTAACATAAAAAAATAAATTATCAAAACCATTTTCAATAGAAAAATATATAAAAGAGTATAGGTTATTGATTTTCCTTATAAAAAATTACAACTTGTTAAGGAATCCATAGATCAAATAATACTCACAGTGGCTGAAAGGTTGTTGTCACCGCTTACGTTTAGAAAAACATTCCTTTTTTGTAATTAAGTAAAAATATTCATTGAAAAAGTTTCCCTTTCAATAAAATAAAAAGTCAATGGGTTTTATACAGAGTATAAAAGAAATTCATCTATTAGAACAGTATATACCTTACTGAAAGGAGATTCATACGAAGTCCCTTACCTCGCGTCTGACTTGACCCGTTTTCCCATTAATCTCCTGAATAAATAAATAAAGTTAATTTCTACTTGATTTAGAACCTTTTTCAAGTTTATTATTCCTTTTATATCACTTATTACCATGTTATAAACATTATGTAATCATTTATGTTTATAATGGTCTTTTTTGTCAATATTTGGTAATTGAGTCAAAAATGAACACCTTGTAATTACAAGTTGTTCATGTGGTCATATATAAAATATCGTAAGAAAGATATTCATGATTAATTATCATATATATAATATATATCTAATATATGTTTGTATTTATAATAGTACATAACATTTGTAGATAATAAATGAAAAGCACTGTTTATTGAGATGGTAAGTCATATATACGCTGGAACACTACTTTCATTTCTATTTCTTATTTTAATGGAATTAAAACATAATGAAAAATTGGTATATAATAATTCCTGTATAATAGAACATATAATATCATTAAATACATGCTTTATATGTCCCACATAAGTCATTAATGAATCATATCACTTTGAGGGGGTGGTAGTCTGGACTTCCTAAAATGAAATTATGGTGTTTTCCAATTATGGAAAGCATAAAGGTATGCTATAAATGAAAAATACAAAAGAATAAAGAAAAAATAAACATAATAAATATCATATATTAATATAGTTCCATCATAATGTCCACCATGAGAGGCGGTAGGAGATAATTGAACAATCATCATTTTGTGAGGCGTTAGTTTTCCATTCACAGAAACGTTATGTTCATAACCCATTATATGGAGGTGTGTATAAGTTTAGTTCGAATAATATTCATAAAAACATCATAGTATATTTAGGATACAATTTTTGTTATAAAATACAGGAATAAAAATAGTTTAGGGGATATAGAAGTAAAATAAATGAAAATTAGTTAAGAAAAATTGTTACCGTTAATTTGGGTGACCCACTTTGGTTTCGACCAAAAGGACTTATTAATGTTCCTTATACCTAATTTAAGGATTATAGGAGGAGTATAGTGATCTTGAGAGCTTATTTGGGCAGGGGTTGAATGATCCAAGTGTCTTTGGAGGTGTAACGAATGGGTTAGAAGTGGTGTCCTTTTTTAAGTGAGAGGAGGGTCTCTTTAGGAATGTTTGAAAATGTTTTTTTATTATAAATTTATATCCGGTTTGATATGGTAAAAAACTCATTAACGTAGTATATAATATGACACATGTTTGATATAAAATAATCCAATAATAATTGTTCTGGTTTTGGATATTTTCAAATATTAATAATCATATTTTTTTAAATCATCTATTAATAATTTAATTTATTTGATGTATAAAATTATTTAAAAAATATCATATTTTAGGAAATATTATTATAATTACAATGAATATTTATAGTTGAAAATATAACTTATGTATCCCCACATAAAAATTTATATACTAAAAGATATTTGTTAATGTCATTTTTTATTACTTTAAGTTAATTAAAATAATGTGTCATTATCACTCTTAAGTGGCTCCATGGGGTCACCAAATAGACCCAAGGATGATAATGGTCGTAAATTACTTATCCAATATGGTTAGAACAAGTGTTAAGGAAATTTGGTATTATTATATTATTTTGTTTACCTTGAATTACCATATTTATCTTTAACCGAGGTAAATAAAAGTCAAAAGATACTATTAACCAAAAAATATTTTCATCTTATTGAACAATATTTTACTTACTAATAACAACCATGTATGTTGGATTTTCAAATTTCAATTTACAGATGTGGAAAAAGTTCATTTAAATGAAAAAGTCAATTTTTTAACTACTACTAAGCGGTTTCACTATTCATCAAAAACTAATGTTTTTCAGAAAAATAGAAAAAATTCAGCCTATTCTATAATTGATTTTCAGATTTCAAAAATAAGGTCTATTTTACATAGTTCAAAACAAAAAATCATCATTAATTAATTTAAAATCAATTCCCATTGTCAAAACAAATAACGTGTTTTTAAGAAACTATAACTATCAAAAGATTGACACTTGTTTATGTACAATTTTAAAGTGAAATTAATCACAATGACTATAGATGGATAACATTGTAAAAATATAATGTAATTAAACTTTAAAAACAATTATAAAGGTAATATAATCATATAAATTAATTTGTTTAAAAGGCAATTTTGAATTAAAATACAGTATTTTTCACTATTCATTAAAAAATGAATTTTATCATAAAATACCAAATATTTACCAAAAGTAAATTTTGATGTCCTGAATCTATATAAGAATTTTATTTTTTCAAATATAACATATTAATGTGACCAAAACTATATTTAAGTAGGTCTTTCCATTAAAAGAAAGTAAATCGACCTTTTATAGAATATTAGAGTATTTATGCTTGAAATTAGATTCATTATTATTTTAAGATGATAGAAATTATTGGATAAATGTAAAAACATTTAAAAAACATGTATAACCATATTATAGTTAGTTCTGTTCATTCTCTCCATTACAAAGGCTAGGCATTAACTGTTATTTAAAATAATAATATTATATTATTATTTTTCAGTATGACTCAGCATTGTGTGCAACGTATGAATTTAAAGAAATACATTGTTGCGTATTGGGTATTCCATTGAATCATAGAATCCCCATTAAAGTAAAATTAATATTTAATTCACAAATAACTATAAAAATGGCTTACTCTTTATTTACAATGGATGTTACATCCTTCCCCCCTTTTGAAAAATTGTGTCCTCGCAATTTTAAAACTGGGCATGGAAACTTAACTGAAAGTCCCACATCAGAAAAAGAGTCAATAAAAAATCAATTTAAAATAAATGAAGAGAAGTACAAAGGTTACTAGAGGAAACAAATATTTTGATTCCATGAAAACAAAAATATCGAGCAGAAGACAAACAATCAAGTTCTGATGGAGAGTGATTGAAAAAATTATTAGGAGAAATTTAACCACCAAAAAATCACAAACATGTGATGGGTTAAACAGTCCATGATTCCCCAGTAGGAAAAGTTAAAAGAAATATTTTTTATTTTAAGTTATTTTCATTGAGTAATTTATTTACGAGCATAACTAAAAGCATAAGAAAACATACTTACTTGTCATGTAGACTTTCATACATTACTAAATTTCTATCAAAAACTCATCTTTTCTCCAAATGATGAGTATTCAAATCAACATGTTCACATTAAAAGCAATAGAATCTTCTTCAATAGTATCACATAATCCACAAAATATGAACTGCATATTTCCTTTGTCTTTAGACATCAACCAAAACCGAAATGGATAGTGCGAGATCAGATAATTCCCAAGAAGGATAATCCTTTATAAAACATAAGATCATATTATTTTTGATCAATAAAATTACTCAACTAAAACAATTAGTTATACTAAACATGGACTTCATGAAGACCTGTGGAATGTGATATAACCTTGTCGCCCTTCGGTTGTGGGTTCGATTCCTGTAGCCTTGTCGGACGCAACGAGTTTTCACCCTTCCTGCAAGTTGTCTTTTTTCTAAAACCATATAATTTTATAACATTAAAAAAATTGAGATTAATTCCTCAAAAATAACAACAACATATTTTAACCACATGAATTCTCATTGCAGCTCCCATTTCATTCTACATCTCATTAAGAAAAACACTACAATTTCTTTCACATCTATTGTTACATTGGTTCATACTATATACAACCATTCACTAAAACCAAAACGTTCAGTGCGAGTTTATCTATAAAATCATCATATACTATCATATGAGGTGGGTAAACACTATGATATACTTATTCATGTTATATTAATCTCATTTGATTTATCTAAAAAACTAAGACTCATTCTAATATGATAAACATTATGGTTATGTCACTTATGATTAAGTAACACCATATCCTCTAATGTAATATAAATAGACCTTTAATACCAACAATAAGGACCCGACGTTAAAAAATTACATAATCTTGAATTAATTGAATAATTCACATTGAGAATATTCTTTGGTTTAGAGTTTTAGAGAAATAGGGCATAACTTTTACATTACATCTCAAAAATTACAGAGAAAACACTTCAACTCTATCCAATTTATCAAAAAAAATAAATCTCTCTAAATATAACAAGAGTCCTCTTCTTGATATAAATCTTCTTGAATACTTACTTTCTTTTAACCTTCCTTATAACCAATAAAAAACATTTCAAGAACATGGTATGAGCATAAAATGCTCAGTAAGGGTTATAAAATGAAGAATAAAAACATTGGTCCATAATCACATACATACCATAAGCTCTTTAACGGACATCATGAAATCATAAGATTTCGGAATAACACATAGAAAACATAAATGTTAAAGGTATCTTGTGGAATCCATATCATACTTACATTGTAGCTATCACAGCTACGCAGGGAGTTATAATTGGAATACCCATGACAATATATTCCCTAAATCACTAAGGATAAAAAATCATGTTTACCACTGTCATGTTACCCAATTAATTGGAGAGCTATCTAGGGATCACCCACCCTAGGTTTATCAAGGGACCACAAGTATACGTAAATAATTCCGAAGAACCATAACATATTCATAACATATGAAACAAACATAATGGAAAGACAACATTTCCATATTTCAATCACAATATACAATTTAAATATATTAACATAACAAAATCAATTATCAAAATAAATTTCAATACCAAAATACATAAAAGAGTATATGGTATTTATTTTCCTTTTAAAAACATTACGTCTTATTAAGGAAGCCATCGATCAAATAATTCTCGTGGTGGCGAAATGGTTATTGTCACCGCTTACATTTAAAAGATTTTTTTTTGTAATTATGTAAAACACTTCATAGAAAAATAACCCGTTTGAATGGAATTAATATTCAAATTTGTTTATAAAACATATAAAATAAAGTCATGTCTTAAAACAAAATATGCCTGAATGAAAATATATTTAGGAAAAGTCCCTTACCTCATGTCTGACTTGACCTGTTTGTCCTTTAATCTCCTGAATAATGAACTAATGTTAAATTATACCTGATTAAAAAACTTTTTCATGTTTATTATTCCTTTTATTTCACTTATTACTATGTTATAAACATTATGTAATCATTTATGTTAACAAAGGTTGTTTTGTTGATATTTGGTACTTGAGTCGAAAATGAACAACGTATAATTACAATTTGATCATGTGGTCAAATATCCATTATCTTCAGAATGATATTCATGATTTATATATCATATATATCATATATATCTAGTATACGTATGTATTTATAATATTACATAATATCATTTACTCCACCCTTTATAAGTCCCACATAAGGCATTAACAAGTCATATATCTTTGAGTGGCATTAGTCCGCACTTCGTAAAATGAAATTATCATGTTTACCTATTATGGAAACCCTAAAGGTATTCTATAAATGAAAAATACAGAAGCATAACGAAAAAAAAACATGAAATATATCATATATAAATACATTTCCATCATAATGGACACCATTAGGGGCGGTAGGAGATAATTGAATAATCATTGTTTCGAGAGGCATTAGTTTTCCATCCACAAAAACATTATGCTCTTCACCCATTAGATGAAGGTGTGTGTAAGTGTAGTTATAATACTTATAATAAAATATCCTAGTATATTGAGGATATAGGTGTTGTTATAAAATAAAGGAATAAAAAGATTTTAGGGGTTGGGGAAGTAAAATACAAGAAATGAAGTTAAGAGAAACAATTACCTTTAATTTGGGTAACCCACTATGGTTTGAACCAAAAGGACTTATTGAAGATCCTTATGCCCAAGGTAAAGCTTCTTGGAGGAGGAGAGGGATTATAAGACCTTCTTTGGGAAGGGTTTGGATGATCTAAGGTGCTTGAGAGGTGTAAGGAATGGGATAGAAGTGGTGTCTTTTTTAAGAGAAAGGAGGGGCTCTTTAGGAATGTTTGAAAATGTTATATTATTATTAACTTCTCTTTGGTTTAGAAATGTCCAAAGATCATTAAGTTCTAAGATAATGTGATTAATTTTTTAAATAAAATCATCCCATAAGAAATGGATAGATTTTGGATATTGTTTAAATATTAATAATCTTATTTATTTAAATCATTTATTAATGGGGTAAATAGTGCATCATTACAGTGTCATAAATAATTTAATTTATTTGATATCTAAAATTATAAACAAAGTACCATAATGTATGAAATCTTATTATCTTTACAATTAATTTTTATAGTAAAAAAAATGACTTATATAAACCGATGTAAAAATTGATATACTAAATGATATTTGTTAATGTCATTTTTGTCTTTACTTCAAGTTAATTAATATAAAGTGTCATTATCACTCTTAAGTGGCTCGATGGGTCCCCAAATCGACCCAAAGATGAAAATGGTCATAAATGACTCAACCATTAAGGTTAGGAAAAGTGTTAAGGTAATTTTATATTATTATAATATTCTTTTTACCTTGAATTTCCCTATTTAACTATAATCGTGGTAAATAAAAGTCAAAAGTTACTATTCACAAAAATATTTTCATCTTATTTAACCATATTTTACATACTAATAACAACCATGTATTCTGAATTTTCAAAATTCAATTCATATAAGTGGTATAATTTCATTTAAAAGAAAAATTCAGTTTTTAACTACCACTAAGTGGTTTCACTATCCATAAAAAATTAATGTTTTTTAGAAAAATACCAAAAATTCGTTCTAAGATATAATTGATATTCCAAATTCAAAAATGATATCTATTTTACCAAATTCAAAACATATAATCTATATTAATTAATTTAAAATCAATATCTGTTGTCAAAATAAATAACATGTTTTTAAGAAACAATATCTATCAAAAGATTGACACTTGTTTATGTACAATTTCAAAGTGAAATTAATTACAATGGACAACATTGGATTAAATAGTAAAAATAAAATCTAATTAAACTTTAAAACCAATTATAAAGGTAATATAACCATAAAAATAAATTTTATTAAAAGGAAGTTTTGAATTAAAATATATTATTTTTCACTCTTCATTAAAAATTAATTTTATCAGAAAAATACAAACAATTTACCAAAAGTAAATTTTAATGTCTTGATATAAATAATAATTTTAATTTGTAAAATAGAAAAAATAAAATTGACCAAACATGATTTAAAGAGGGTTCTCAATTAAAATGTGGTAAATCAACCTTTTAAAGAATATTAGACTATTTATGCTAAAAATTAGATTCTTTATTATTTTAAGGCTCTAGAATTTGTTGGATAAATGTAAAAAAATTTAACAAACATGTATAATCATATTGTAGTTAGTTCTTTTCATACCCTCCCTTATAATGACAAGAAGTTAACTACTATTTAAAATAATAATATAATAATATTATTTTTTAGTATGACTCAACATTGTTTGCAACGTAAGATTTCAATGAAATACATTTTTGCGTATCGGGTAGGCCATGGAATCATAACATCCCATTTATAGTAAAATTAATATTTAATTCAGAAATAAATATGAAAATTAGTTACAGGTTATTTACCTGGAATGTTATAACTTTCCACCCTTTTGGAAATTACATCCTCGCAATTTTAAAAATGGGGTTGGAAACATAATTTAATGTACCACATCAGAAAAAGGGTCAATAAAACTAACAATTTAAAATAATTGAAGATAAGTAGAAAGGATACCCAAGACAACAGATATTAGGATTCCATGAAAACAATGATTTGAAGGAGAAAAAAACCATCATGTTGTGATGGAGAGTGATATAAAACCATTTTAGGAGATAGTTAACCAACAAAATATCACAAACATGTGATGGGTTAAACAGTCCTTGATTCCCCAATCGGAAAATTTATCAAAAAATGTTTTTGTTTTAAGATACTTTTCATAGAGTAATTTATATAAGATATTAACCAAAAACATATGAAAACATACTCACTTGTCATGTAGAAATTCATACATTACTAAATTTCTACCACAAACTCATATTTTCTCCAAATGATGAGTATTAAAACCGACTTGGTCACATTTAAAGCACTAGAATCAACTTCAAGAGTATCGAATAATCCACAAAAGATGAACTGCATATTTCCATTTATATTAGAAATCAACAAAAACTAAAATAGTTAGTGCAAGATCAGATAATTCCCCAAAAGGACATTCCTTTATAAAAATAAATAGTTCTCACAATCCCCAAAATTCAGCCAACAGTACCCAAAGTTCAACAAAGACCATTCAATACACAACTATCCTTAAAATTATTCAATATAATCTAAACTAATATTGAAACCCAACACTCAGAAGAATTTAATCCCATAGAATTCCACAGTAAATGATAAAATTTATCTCCAAATAACATGGACTACTCTTAATGTCTCATACTAAAGTGTAACTAACATAATAACATATTTTCTATGATATTTTAATCATTTCCAAAAATAACCCAAATATACCTATTTACAAAATAAAACATAGAATCATCTAAAAATAATATTTCAACCATTACTACACATATTAAATCTCATTGTATTTCATTTTCCTTAGGTATATAATGTTCTCCAAAAGAGAGAAAGTCTTCCAAAATAACCCTTATCACATAATTACCAAATAATTTCTATAAAAATGATATCTATTTGACAAAACATAATATCCAATTATTATTGATCCATAAAATCTTTTAACTAAAATAATTAGTCATACTAACTAGGGGCTTCACGTAGGCCAGTGGTAGGCGATACACCCTTGTCGCCCTTCATTTGTGGGTTCGATTCCTGTAGCCTTGCCGGATGTGACGAGTTATCACCCATCCTGTAGGTTTTTGCCTTTTTGAAAATCATATAATTTTATAACATTCCAAAAAATGAGATAAATTCAAAAAAATAACCGTAAAATATTTTAACCATAAGAGTTATCATTGCATCTCCCACTTCATTTTGTATATCATTAAGAAAACCACTACTATTTCTTTCACATATATTGTTACGTTGGTTCCTGCTAGACTAAAAAATTTACTAAAACCAAAAAGGTTAGTGTGGGTTTATCTATAACATCATCAGATATTATATTATGGGAAGGGTAAACACTAAGATATACTTATTCATGTTTTCTTAAACTCATTATAATTATCTAAAATTACCATGACTCTTTCTAATATGATAAACATTATGGTTATGTCACTTATACTTAAATAACACCCTAACCTCTAATGTTATCTAAACAGACCTCTGATACCAACTATAAGTACCAGGACTTTAAACATTTCAAAATCATGAATTAAATTAATAATTCAAATTTAGGATCATTTCAGGATAAGAGTTTTAGAGAATTAGGCCATTAATTTTACATTACAACTCAAAAATTTCAAATAAGAAACTTCTACTCTTACCAATGTTTCAGAAAAATAAAACTCGTTAATTAAAACGAGAGTTATTTTCATGATATAAATAATCTTGAATACTTCCATTATTTTACCCTTATTTATACCCTATGAAAAATATTTAAAAAACGTGGGATGAGCATAAAAATCTCAATAAGGGTTATAAAAAAAGAATTAAAACTTTAGTTAATCATCACATACATAATATAAGATATTTAACATACATAATGAAATCATAATATTAAATAATTACACATATAAAACATAAATAATAAAGGTAACTTGTGGCATCCATATCATACTTACATTGTTTCTATCACAGCTACGTAGGGAGTCACATTGGGAATACCCATCACAGTAAATTCTCGAAATCTTTTAGGAGAAGAATTCAAGTTTTCCTCCAAAACATGACCTAATTCATTGGCGAGATATCTCGGGCACATCCTCCCTAGTTTTATCACGGAACAACCCATATACGTATACAATTCCCATGAACCATAACATATTCATAACATATGAAACAAACATAAAGGAAAGTTACCAAATTCCACATTTCAATCACAATATATTATTTAAATATATTGATATAAAAAAATCACTTATGAAAACCATTTTCAATACTAAAATGTATAAAATATTATATTTTATTTATTTACCTTTTAAAAACATTATGTCTTGTTAAGGAATCCATAGATCAAATAATACTCATGGTGATGGAAAGGTCATTTTCAACGATTACATTAAAAATAAACATTCCTTTTTTTTCATTTAGTAAAATGATTCATTGAAAAAGATTCCCTTTGAATGAAATAAAAATTCAAAGGTGTTTATACAACATATAAAAGAATGTTTTGTATTAAAACAACATACACCTCAATGAAAAGAGATTGAGACGAAGTTCCTTATATTGTGTTTGACTTGACTCATTTTCCCTTTAATATCCTGAATGATAAAATAAATAAAATTTATAATTTATTAAGAACCATTTTCATGTTTATTGTTCCTTTTATGTCACTTATTACCATGTTATAAACAATATGTAATTATTTATGTTAATAACGGTCGTTTTTTCGATATTTGGTACTTGAGTAAAAAATTAACACCTTATAATTACAAGTTGTTAATGTTGTAAAATATCCATTGTCTTCATAATTATATTTATGATTTAGATATCATATATACCATATATATCCAGTATATGTATGTATTTATAATAGTACATTACATTTGAAGATAATAAATGACATGTACCATTCATGGAGACGTTAAGCCATACGTATGCATGAACGCTCCTTTCAATTATATTTCATATTTAGATGGAATTAAAACATAATTATACATAGTTATATTATAATTAAAGTACAATATCATATATAATATCATTAACCCCATCCTTTATATGTCTCACATAAAGCATTAACGAGTAGTATCTCATTTAGGGGGAGGTAGTTCGAACATCCTAAAATGAAATTATCACGTTTACCAATTATGGAAACCATAAAGGTATGATATTAATGAAAAATATGGAAACATAAATAAAAAATAATCATAATATATGTCATATATAAATATAGTTCCATCATAGTGGCCCTAATGATAGGTGGTAAAAGATAATTGGACTATCATCCTTTCCCGAGGCATTAGTTTTCCATCTACAGAAACATTATGTTCTTCACCCATTAGATAGAGGTGTGTGTAAGTGATGTTAGAATGTTTCTTATAAAAAAAATCCTAGTATATTGAGGATAATATTTTTGTTATAAATTAAAATAATAAAAAGAGTTTAGTGGTTGGAGAAGTAAAATAAAATAAAATAAGTTAAGAAAAATTATTACCATTAATATGGGTAACCCACTTTGGTTTGAACCAAAATGACTTCTTCAAGTTACTTATGCATAATGTAAGGCTTCTAGGAGGAGAATAGGGATCATGAGAGCTTATTTGAATAGAGTTTGGATGGTCCAAGGGGCTTGAGAGGTGTAATGAATGTGTTAGAAGTGGTGTCCTTTTATAAGGGAGAGGAGGGGCTCTTTAGGAATGTTGGAAAATGTTATTTTATTATAAACGTAACATCAGTTTCAAATGTTAAAAAACTCATCAAAGAAAAGATAATATGTCTAGTGTCTGAAATAAAAGCATCCAATTGTATTTGGAACGGTTTTGGATATTGTTTTAATATTAATAATATTAATTATTTAATTCATTTATTAATGAGGTAAACACGACATCATCATTGTATCATAAATAATTTAATTTATTAGATATCTAAAATTATAAAAATATAAAATAATGTAGGAAATATTATTATATTCCCAATGAATATTTATTGCCAAAATGATGACTTATAAACCCCCATGTAATAATTGATATACTAAATGTTATCTGTTAATGTCATTTTTGTTATTACATTAAGTTAATTAAAATAATGTGTCATTATCACTCTTAGGTGGCTCCATGAGGGTCCCAAAATCGAACCAAGGATGCCCATGGTCGCAAATGACTCAACCAAAAATGTTAGGATATGTGTTAAGGTAATTTGGTTTTATTATAATATTCTTTTTTACCTTGAATTACCCTATTTACATTTAATCGCGGTAAATAAAAGTCATACGTTTCTATTAACCAAAAAATATTTTCATCTTATTGAACATAATTTTTCATATTAATAACAACCATGTATATCATATTTTCAAAATTCAATTCACAGATGCGGTAAAATTTCATTTAATTGAAAAATTCTGTTTTTTAACTACTGTTACCTGGTTTCAGTATCCATCAAAAATTGAACTTTTTCAGAAAAATACCAAAAATTTAGCCTAAAATATAATTGGTATTCTGAATTCAAAAATAATATCTATTTTATAAAATTAAATCATAGAAGATTCATTAATTAATTTAAATTTAATTTCCATTGTCAAAACAAATAGCATGTTTTTAAAAAACAATAACTATCAAAAGATTGACACTTGTTTATGTACACTTTAAATGTGAAATTAAATCCAATGACCAACATTGAATTAAATGGTAAAAATATAATGTAATTAAAATTTAAAACCAATTATAAAGATAACAAAACCATATAAATAAATTTTATTAAATGGAAGTTTTGAATTAAAAAATAGTATTTTTAACTATTCATTAAAAAATGATTTGTTTCAGAAAAATACCAAAAATTTACCGATAATAAATTTTGATGTCTCGAATCTAATGAATTTTTTTTCCAAATCGAACATATAAAAGTGAAAAAAACTATATTTAAATAGGGATATCCATTAAAAGGCGTTAAATCGACCTTTTAATGAATAATAGAGTATTTTTTCTTAAAATTATATTATTTATTATTTTAAGACTCTAGAATTTATTAGATAAATGTGAAAGCATTTTAAAAACATGTATAATAATATTTTAGTTAGTTCTGTTCATTCCCACCATTACAATGGCCATGTGTTAACTACTATATAAAATAATAATTTTACATTATTACTTTTCAGTATGACTCAGCTTTGTGTGCAATGTATGAATTCAAAGAAATGCATTGTTGTGAATCTGATACGACATCGATTCATGGAATACCCTTTAATGTAGAATTAAAATTTAATTAACAAATAAAAATGAAAATGTATTACTCTTTATTTACATGGGATATTACAAGTTTCCCCTCCTTTAATATATCATTATATAACTTCACCACCTATGAATTTAGTAAATGTAAATGATTCTGTATGTATTAACTCAATAGGGATACGTGGAATACATAGTGTAATTGATACATGGATTGTGAATGTTCTAGTAAATAAGCCCCAAATCCAATATGATGAATAATCTCAAAGGGTACAATGTTCATATGACTTATAGTTCCCTTCTTCCCATATTTTGTGACCATATTCTATGGAGATATGGCTAGGAATTACATATATCAAACCATACGATCAGGGCTTCATCAAATATTGTTCTCATTTCTTTTTTGTCATATTTTTGATTACTTGAGGATCTAGTAAATATTTTTCACATTCTCATCCTTTTATTTGACCATTATAGGTTCTTGCTGCTTACATTCACCGAATTCATCCCATCATTCTAGTTCTCTAAAGCACTTTCATCAAATGGATCCATATTGATCAATTTGGATACTTGAGCTGATACTATTGTTGTAATAGAATTATTCTAGATTATGATGTTTGTAACATCCTACTTTGAACTCCCCAAAAATTCTCTTAACATGACTTTAAGTGTTTGAATGTAATTATTGGATTGTACATCAGTTTGAGGATGATAAGATTTACTATTGTTCATCTCAGTGTTTAAACCATGTTCTATTATTTTATAGAAGTTTTAGGTGAATCTTTGACCTCAATCGATACAGTTGATAGAGGTAATCCATGCATCCTTACAAATTTTCTAATGTATATCTATGAAACATGACCCTGTGAGAATCCTATAATATTTGTACAATTATATCTATCTTTTTAAGATTCTTTAGGACAACCCATATTGAACTATATTCCTTGGATGTCATTTTTTTTCGAATAAAAATGTCCATGGTGATGTTTTTCAAATTCCATGTTGGTATAGGTATTGGTTGTATTACACAATTAAACGTTTTCCTTTCATCCCTCACTTTTTAACATACTAGGAACATTGATATATATTTTTTATGCTCCTTCATACTGTACCAGTAATAATACTCTCAGATATCTCGATACATCTTTGATATCCATAGGAAAATAGACAAGGTTGAGACATGTGTGTCACTCATAAGATCCTTTTTTATCTCTAGATTGGACAGTTAACATAATTGTAACAAAAATCAAATAACTGCATCTTCATCCATTTGAATCTTTGTGGATTACCCATTTTGGATAGATTATAACTTTTTTTTTGAATTTACACATCATTTCATTGAGAATCCATTATTTTATCCATGGGTAATGGTTGTGAAATAATTTGAGAAAGTATTGGTGATGTTTCTTCCTTAAAGCTTCCCATTCCAATCATTTGAAGGCCTACAATCATTGGATCCCTATCAATTCACATCTGTGATTGGGATTCCAAATCCTTTATACTTAAAGAATCCACCCACATATTTTCCATACTTAGATGGTATTGGATTAATAAGTTGCAATACTTGATGATCTCTAACCATCTTCACTAGAACATATTACTATCCTTTTGTGTGATTATATATTTTAGACTTTTAGGATCAATATATATATATCATAGTTCTCTCTATAGAGACAATTTATACATATTTTTACCACTATGATCAAAACTATAGACTCTAGGTCCTATGTGTAGTATTTTTTTCACATGAATTTTCAAATTACATGAGTAATAGGCTATAATGTTACCATTTTTAATTAGTAAAAATACTAATCCCTTAATTTATGCATTATTTTACTTTACAAGGAGTTCTCGACATGTTTGTTGAGTAAGTACTAGTTTAGTTATTTTATCCTTTTAAATCATTGAAATAGTATTCACACTCTCTAGTCTAGATAGACATTACTCCCTTCTAATTGGGCTATGTTAGTGGGTTTTAAAATATTGAGATGTTCTTAAAAATTCATCGATAATACTAAGATAGTCTATGTAAGGTATATATCTATGTCCTAGATCTGGTCCTGGGAAACTCTTAAATTAAAATTTCCTTGGAAGATACCACAAATATTCCTATGTTGGCGATAACATTCCCTATGAATGATACATCCTACATCCATCAATCATATTTACTTTACATTACATAATGTATCTCTATTTTAAATGTCATAAGAACAATATTCAAATGCTGACCATTTCCATCCTTGCTCATGGAGAATATAATAATATGATCAATAAAGACAAAACAAATTGGTCAAGGTAAGCAATGATGACTATATTCATCATGTTCATGAAAATATATAGAAATATTATTGAGTATGATGGGAATCACTAAGAACTATTAGCATCCATACCTCATTTGAAATGAATTCATTGGAATATATTCCTTCCTCACCATTAATCGGTTATATATTAATTGAAGGTCTACTATAGAGAAATTCATAGACCCACACAGTTGATAGAAAAAGGCATAGTTATATTCAAGGAGATACCTATTCTTCATAAGTAATTTTTTAACTCATAATAATCAATGCATAGGCACAATGATATATCATTCACCTTAACGATGAGGACTGGATTAACCCATGGTTAATAAATTTGTAGTATACAACCCCTTTCTTAATTCAACTACAACTACTTAAATATCTATTTCATCACAACATTGGTCAAATAATATAGAGTATTTGATATATTCATAGATATAATAATATATTTGATTATATACTAAACCTTTCGATCATGTGAATGAAGATGAAATTATTCGGGGAACTCATTAGTTTAATGCCTCTTGATGGGCTTGTCATTGGGAAATATATTATTATTTATCCAAATAATTTTTGATAGTTATGATTTATCATAAGTAAAAAATATCCTCAATTGATATGATGATTGAGAAAGAGATTCATATCCATCCAAACCCTTGTAATGAATTGGAGGATTCTCTAGGTTGTGAAGAGTGATCTCACTATCCCCTAAAATAGATATTGTCTTTGTATGAAGATAGAAAATCTATTCCCAATATTGCATCGAAATATAAAAAATCATGTAATAAAATATTTGGGGGGAGGTTTAGTCAAAAAAAATATATGGGGAGGATTTATGTACTTAGGATGTTACAATTTACAATTTTTTTGTTCTCATAGATAACAGAATTTCTATATTTTTATTTGTTGTTTGAATATTTCTACTTACCATGCAAGTTATGAAATAATGTATATAACCAGAATAAAATAATAATAATTATATTCTCAAATGAATAAATAGTGTACTAGATAATACATCATTGTCATGTTCCACCTTAGTAATAGTGATACCTTATTCCATTCCATGATTCAATAGAGGCTGTTCTAGTTGATTTCCTCATACAACCCTTGGAATTGGGAAATGGATTGAATAATTCCCATGTTCCAAGCAGTTTAAAACCTAGTCAACATATTGAGTGTTGATCTGATCCTTCCTTTTTTCTTACACATTAGTGGTATTCTTCATATCCCTTCAATATTTATCAGCCATATTCAACTCCCTTCCAAATTTTAAGCATCTATAGGTTCTCTTTATACAGTTTACAAGATTATTGTTATAGCCATTTTGACATGTGGGATATTTGGTCATATTTCCAAAATAGGATTTATCTATCTATAAAATAATATTAAACTCCATTTTCATATTTTTATAATAGGTACCGCAATACCAATGAGATTCTCCGATATCAATTTCCATCATATGAAAAAAAACTCAAAATCTCATCATATCTATCAATGTCTCAAATGGAAAACACTTTTCATAGGCTCAACTTTATACTGTTAAAGAAGTGATCAACATTGTTTTGTAGTGTTTATGAAAATATCATAGGATTACAATTCAAGACCACTAATGTTTTATTTATATTCCTTGATAGAATATTATTATATTTTATTTAGTCCATGGAACTCCATTTCTATAATTTTATGGAGGTTTTGGGTAAAATTTTTTTAGAATTTTTTTCTTGAAATCGTTCCATTCCATGGAATAAATTTCATCCACAGACTTTTTATTTATTTACCATTTTCCACAACAGATCAGCATTACCATAAAAACAATTGTCTAAAAGTAAAAAGTTCTCTTCTTTTGAGAACTAGTGGTGAGGGAATATATTTTTAGTATATTTAATCTATTTTTCAGTGAGTATGGGATCATATGATCCACTAAATATGGAAGGAATTTAAAACAAAAATTATTTGGAAACATCTTTTTATTTTTTGAGGTATGGTGGGTACTCCACATGATTCATGTATGTTTTCATAAGTTCATCCATCTTAACAAGTACTTTCATGATATTTTGAGAACTCATTGACATAATATTTGGAATATTCTTATAGAAATTGTCACATATCCTATCCCCATTATTTTAGGAAGGTTTTTTTATATTTACATCCATAAAATATGAAAAATAATATACAATTACTTCATTTTAATTCATAGATAATAATCATATAAATGTAAAACATTTTATATATAATAATTAACTTGTAAATGAAACGTTCATCCTAACTTATAATACAATTAGTTTTAATCTATGTTATTCGTGGTTATAGAATTATCTAGAGGGCTCTTAATAATGTGTTATATTTGTAATATTTAGAAATAACTATACCTTCCACTGATAGCATCAATAATGAACCAATTTATTTACACAAATTATTACATGATTTTAAGTATAATTAACAAACAAGTATAAGAAAGAATCATAATGCCTAGTGTGTTATGATTATTAGGTACATAACTAAACATCATGATTCCTAATAAATAAAATTATATTTAATCAAAAAAATTAGCTTCTAACCACCTTTTATCCCCTATATCATTATAGGATAACCTATGGGATACCTGAATAAAATTGATAAGCTAACAATATTAGTGAGGGAATAAGGATAAGAACAAACATTGCACATTTATTAGAAGTCAATATAGGTTAACATAAAAGGAATGAAACATGAATAAAAATAAGCATGAATAACATTTTTAATATGAAAACATAGAATAAATTGATCATTGTAATGTTGTAAAAATATATAAAATGACATAAACATGAGTCGATGATATCTACCAAGACTATATCAGATGGTGAAAAATGCCCCATAATGGAATCAAGTTCACTCTCTATCTCAAAATGATGTCTCATCAGACTAAACAATACATAATTAATTGGAGCACTATATGGGAATACCAATCATATTCTGTTCATTCATATAAGTTTCATATGAAGAATAAAGCATAAGGGTTACCCATGTAAAGAATTGGGTATCATAATCACATCATAAAGAACAAGAAAATTGAATATCATAATTTTGTTAATGAAATAAAGTATTTAAATCATAAAAAGACATTTATAAAGTAATATAGTCACATACAATGATAAATTATTTTCAATTTATGTGGAAAATATAAAAAGAGTGTTTAAGGAACATTACACTTGAAATATTATAGTTTGGTTTACAAAATATATTAAAGAGAATTATAAGAATAAAAGGTATATTTATTTTCATAAAACAAATAATTAAACCAAATATATTTTTCATGATAAAATCATTGATTTTAGAATAAATTATGCTGGATAAAATAGATTTTTTAGTGAACTTTAAAATGGGTAAGAAATTGTTATTGTCACTTTAATCAGTTTTGATTGTTCAGATGGATTGAGGGGGGGGGGGACCTTTTTCAATCATGTATTTCCCCCAAAATATAATTATTATATGATATTTATACATGAAAATAAAACATATAAAAATAATTAATAAAAAATACCGGAAAACAAACATGCATTAATTTATGGTCGGAGAGAGAAAGAGTACCATGATTGAAAAATTGAGGATTGGGTAGAATCCCTTACCTTAAGTTTGAAATAGTTCTTCACATGCACTTAATTTCCTAAATAAGAAAATAAATAAATTAATTAATTAATTATGAAACTTTTATAAATATAATTTATTTATTATTGTTTTATTACGTCATTTATGACCTTTTTCATGGGTTTTGTGAATCAATTTCGTTATTCAGGAGTGTTGGTTTCCATGGTTTACATGATTTATTTAATGGTATAAATGTATGTAAAATCATGGGAAATGAGAATTTATATATAATTCATTTCTAAATATGGGGTTAGGATTAATAACAATATAAGGTGTTAGTGATAATCATTGAGTATATTTTGGATAATTTTCGATCATTTGAAATTAATTTTTCTAATTAACTAATATTATGTACATAAAATTGATGTAGGACATTAATTTTGATTTAATAGATATATTATATTATTTTTTACAATAAATATGGATTTATGAGTAGTCTTGATAGAAGGAATGGTCATTGAAAACATCATCTTCCTTGAATGTGATAAATTAATATATCACAGACAATGTTTTCATGTTTTTACAAAAGGAGAGGGGAAGAGAAATGATGATGGTTTATTACCTTAAAAATAATTATAGTATATAATATATATTATTATTATAATTTAAATTTTAAAAGTAGAGCTAAGTAGATAATATGAAAATGTAATAAAATTAAAAAAATTTCGAAGTTTACCTCTTGAATGATCCTCAATGAAATCCTCCATGATGCTCTTGAGTTTGGAATATTTATTGATAAAAAGTATCCTATACATGGTGTATAGACTTGAGAAGTGTATGGGGAATAATTAGGATAGATATTAAATATTTATGGGATTGAGGAGAAGGGGTTGTGAGAGGTCGTATTTATTGGGGAGGAGAGGGGTGTTTTCTCCTTATTTTATTCATTAGTTCAATATTTTTCCTCAAGAATATGAATAGTTTGAGAATTTACACTAACTATAATAAAATAATTAATAAAAGTTGGATATTATGTGTTTAAATAATCCATACGACATCTATTACTCAATAATTCATGTATTTATATTTTATCGAAATTTATCATATTTTACTATTCTCCAAAATTTGAGTATTTTTAAAAAATTGTGAAATATCAACCTGAAGAGTTTTTATTGTGTATAATTAATAAATGAACTCCCCTTTCAGAAAATATTTTTTTAAATTTTTAAAATTTATTATTTAATTAAAATAATTATTTATATAGAGAATACTGATTTTAAAATTACAAATAATTATATAACACTTTAAAAAGTTAATTATGATCTTATAAAATGAACATATAATTATAAAAAAAATATTAATCTATTAATCTATTATATGAAAATAATAGTTTATATATGATTATATTAATTATGAATTTGAATATAAACATTTATTATTTATAAAAAAATAGCAACATTTAATTACTAATTCAAAAATCATTTATTTTCCTACAGAATGGCGTAATTATATCGTATTATGATTTATAAGATGAAAAATTTATATATAATTTCATAGGTGAGGAAAATATTCTCTAGAAAGGATTACAATTCTTAATGGTCACATTAAAATTCAAAATGTCAAGTTATTATTTCATTGTTATATGTTCTTTAACATATTTTAATACCACGTACTTCATTCATGATAAATTTATAAATGTGTATTGTCTTCCTAATGTGATTTTATGTGATTATACTATATAAAATAATTATGTAATGGGAATTTAAATTGATATAATATTGGTTTGTAACATCAATTTTCAAATTCCTTATCATCATAATCCTAAAAGAAAGTTTTTCTAACATCTCATTTATAAGACTCTTCAGATAATGAGATGAATGTGTAAAACATACATGTCATTGAAACAAGCTATAATTTTTTATGATGATGATATGTTTGAATTTTATTATTTAGTTTTATAATAATAAATGTGACTATACTATAAATTACTATAGATTATACCTTTTTTTGTTCTAATGACACTAAAATGGAACTCTCAGTAACAAATCCAAGATTAAGGATTGGAAGAATAATTATTTCAATGATTTAATTAAATATGTATAAGTTATTTTGGGTGTCCAACATAATATTCTTGTTCATTGATAATAAATTCATAGAATATATTATTATAAGAATAATGTTATTTTAAACAACATTATGATTGCATTTTATTGAATTAGTATGTGTTTATATAATTTAATGGAAAATATTTGGTGGCTTCCAGAATGATGAAACATTCTATAATGAATATGAATAATATGGAGGGGGATATTATATTATTTGATGAATAGGTTGTACGGTTAAAATGGGAACAAAATTAAATTTCAATGTATTTTGGTGGCATAAATATTGATATACTGATACTTCATAATAGATTTTGATGATCACAATCCGCTCATTAAGAAAAAAATTGGAACTTTTATGTAGATTAAGAAGATTGATGCTTTTGAAGGAAACATGTTGATACTTGATTTAATTATGTTAGTAATAGAGAAAAATCAAGGTATCATTAGGAAGATGAAATTAATATTTAAAAAAATTTACATGAAATACGGATTTTTTCATTTATCTTTGGAATTTATTTTAAAAATTAAACTCAAAAATATTTTTTGATGTTGATTCGATGATAAAGTGTTCTTATTTCTTTTATTGGGTATTATAATTTATCATATTTGTAAAAAAAATTTCTATAAGGTTTCTAAAACTTTACAGAATACATTCTACAAATTTCTTATGTTCATTTTTTAAATAAAAAATGTTTGGATATGTATAAGTCAAAAGAAAATCAAATTTATGAAGATATAAATGGGTGAAAGAAATAAATATATGAATTTTTTTAATTTATTAAAATTAAGCATTTCATGGTTTTTATAATAATTTTTCTCTCTCATGTGATGTATTTTTATTTTCAAAAAGGGTATGTTTTTAGTCAAAATACCAATTTAAAAAATTATGTTTCGAAATTGTATTCAATTATCCAATTGGTTAAATGTTTTTAACTAATATCATTCCTATGTTTTATTATATATATTTAGGAAATAATTCCATAACATATGATGGAGAAATTTTTTTATCCTATGAACATTATCCAATTATTCTAGATTTAAATTTACAACGTATAATGAATAGAAGAATATGACATCTTTTGGATAAAGGATTATGAATTTCATTAGATATAATATATAAATTATTATCATAAAATTTTCTATAAAGTCACCTGAAATACTACATTAGAAGGAGACACACATGTCTACTAAAAAACAAAAAATATTAATTCTGGAAGAAGATGAATAATGTCACCAAATGAAGTTTTCCATTTCTACCAGATAGTATATTCCATTGATTATAATGGTTCAATACATACCAATCATTTGAGATAATTTCACCCCACTAAACCAATCATGTGTTTATTTACCTTTTTAATGTTCCTTCCAATAATCTTAAAAAAATATTCAATCCTTTAATTAAATATTATTTTTAAATAGAACCCTATCCATGAAAATAATAATATTTTTTCAAAAAAATTTATCTAGATAATCTAATATTTCTAATGATATGAAATAAAATCTTGTTTCTTTGTTCAATTATTATTTTAATATAAGTTATTTTTTATACAGAATATTTTTTGATGATATAATATTAAATTCATTAATATCTATTGTTATATTTTAATTTGATTAAGGGGATCAAGGGATCCTGAGAATGGAGATATATAGTTAATCTGATCATCATGATCAAGGGATCTCAAGGATTGGAAATCATAGTTTATCTAATCATTATGATTAAGGGAATACTAGGATTGGATGATAGCAATTATGAATTGTTAATTCATGGATACTAAATTTGAGTTTAGGAAATTCGTTTTTAGTTTATTTAAAATCGAATAAAATTATTTGAAATGTTTCTAATTTTTTTTATATTCAGTAATAAAAAATTTATTATATTTTCATCATTGATTTTATATTTTTTATATATTTTGACTCTTCAAATAGTAAAATGTTTATATTTTTTCATATAAATTCGTTCTTAGACTATTAAAAATGTGTATCACTTTTACAGTTTATTTAATAGACAATAATAAATGCCTGAGAAATAGGCTATGTTTTAATTTTATAAAAACAATTCACTCTTTTTGTAGTTCATTGAATAATCATAAAATACAATAATCAAAAGTGGTGAATGATAATGTAGAAACATGTTTCAATTTGGTAACCCATCTAATTCATTCTATATGAGTAATAGAGTTAAAAATGATTTACTTAATTATGTACATGAAAACCATGTCATGAAAAACAATTAGAAATATTAAAAAGCATGAGTTCATATTATATCATTCCAATCTAAAATTACCTAGAAGATCATTTTTGGTCCCCATAATAATTGGGAATATGGGGAATAGATTTGATAGGAAGGTCAGTATTTAGTATGCTAGACAATTGGAAGTCACTTTAAATGTTGTGTGTGTTCCTAAATGAAAAATTAAAATAATTGACATATCTATTTCATTACATTCATTGATAAATTCATGTAGTTGACTAATGATCTATTTCTGAGGAAAAATTAGAATCTAGTTAGGTTGTTTGAAAATTTTAAATGACAAGAAGACAAAGAACATAACCTCTATATCCATATGGCTTGTTAAAATAAAATAGATGAGTACACATCCAATTATTTTGAGAGATACATGAAAAAAAATGTAATATTGCATAAATATATCACACATTACACTCAAGAACAAACCATGATTAAATGAGAATGAATATTAGTATCATGGATATGGGAAGGTCTATGCTATCTGAAAGAAAACTTTCATATTTTTTTACATATACCATAAATAGAGTAATATGAATATTCAAGATAAGTGTTTTATATATGATATCAGTACAATTTAAATACCACTATTAAATAATTCAATGTATCTGGAACCACTATATACATGATTATAAGGACAAACAATATAATAATGATTAAAAATATGTGAAGAAGGGATATTTTTTTTATATCATTAAAACATATGTTTCTACAAAACTGATAGTAAACATAATGAAAAGATGGTAAAATTTTCATATATGAAAATAAGAGATAGTCAACATAGAATATGTAACTGAATTTATGTTTATGTTGAGATTTATGTAGTCTGACACAAGCATTATATTGAAAAAATGGTTTTATAACTATATAAAAATTACTAATCTATGATTTATTTAAATTAAAATGTAACTATTGATGATATAGATTTTTAATATTAGATTCAAATGAATCAATGACTAAAGATACATGTTTATTTTAAAAATATTATTTTAGCACAAGAATCACCTATCCAAACAGAAATATATGTAAGACATGGGAAGTGATATTCACTTATTTCTCTGTTTTTTCCTAATTTTTTTGGAGGAAATTGAGTATGAAGTAAGGGATTTTTTATAAAATTAGGAGCATTATAAAGTATAAATAATATATTATTGGTTGATGAAATCATGTAAATAGAAAAAACATCATTTTTTAATGGAGTTTTAGAAACAAGCTAGTAGAGAAAGGGGATTTTATAAGGAATAACAGAAAGCAAGTTTGAATTTGGTTTTCTTTTATTGAATGAGATAACATTGAAAAAAAATCACCAATATAAAGGTATGATATAATTAGATTGTTATTTTCAATGGAAGGTCATAAACATAATATCAATTGTAAAATGAAAGGGAAATATACCTTCCTTGAGGGAAATATTGATCATATTATTTTTACTTATTAACATGAAGGTTTTTTTTTCATGTTAATGATGAAAGAATTATATAATTTATTAAGAAACCATTATGTTTCATAAAATATTATATAGGATACTAGTATTAAAATACAAATTGATGGATTTAGGCTTTAATATAATAAAATGAATAGTTTTCACAATTTTAATGAAATGTTTATATCCATAGGTAATATCATTAATAGTGTATATGTGTATTCCATAATATTTTATAATGATAATGATCATATTTATGAAAATTTCTGTAATTAAATGGAATGGTATTTATAAATATCTATGTAATGTGAAATTTGAAATTTTTTATTGATTTTAATAATTTTAATGGGCATACCATGTCTCTATTTCCTATGAAAAATAATCATTATAATTCATAAAGTGGATTAGAATAGAGTAATAAAATTTTGTTTCTAATCCCATGTATATTTTTAATAAGTTGGTCAAATGATATGTTTGGAAACTCTGTAAATATTATTATTATATAATCCTAATTATAATATTTCTCTATGTAATTGACTATAGACTAAGAATTTTATTTTTGCAATATTGAATTATAAATCAATGTGATTCCAAGTAATATTACATATTTGAATCAAATAAAATTATGACCTACAATAACATTTTAATATGATACAACATACTATACAAATATTATTTAGATTTCATTTTCAAGAAAATAAAGTTGCCTATTCGGATTGATACCATGATAAAAAATATTCTATTTTCTATGGAAACAAATACCTTTTAGATTTTTCTCTATCAAAGAGAAGTAAAAAATGGAATGTTTAGTTGAATTTTGAACAAATTAATCTATTTTAATGGAAATTAAAATAATTTATACCTAAATTATATGAATGGTGACTCAGATTGTTTACTTAATTATTGTGGTTGATATACCAATTCAAATTACATTTGAATATTAAATTGTGATACTTTTTTACCAGAATATAGTATTAAATAAAAAATAAAATCACATTTATCTTAGATATAAATTAAATAAATATATGTTTACTGATGGTGATTTGAATGTCATGTATGTTAAAATTAACGAAAAGTTTGATGATAATTCAAAAAAATATTTACAAATGGAATTGTTGTCTATGTTAACTGCATTACTCCATGTTAATTTTTTCTTGTTAGAAATATATTTTGAACACACTACCATAAGTATTTATAATTTTTTTTCAATAAAATGGAATAAAAAAACTTTCATAAAAACAATATATATTTATCAATTGTGGAGAAGAGATTTCTTTGAGGTGTGTTTAATTATTTTTTATCCACTTTAAGTTTTTAGTGTAAAAAATGTGAGTTTTTAGTTTATTTTAATGATATATTAATATGATTCACATGTTCAAAATATTCATGTAATCGGGGTTGAAATTATCTGTATAAAACTACACTATCAAAGGGATTGGATTCATAATGAATCGAATATGAGATAGACTAAGATTGAAAGATTTTCTATATTCATATTAAAACTAGTGATGAGTTTTAATGGCCAGAGAATGAATATATAAATGGATCAAAACAATTATATTGGGGGAGTCTGGAGAACCCATAGGATTGATGGAATATTTTAATGTGAGTTTGTTTTTTTTTCTTTTTTTTTAATATGGAAACTGATGTAATACTGAAGTTATTTATAGGGAAATAATTATTATTTTTTGTATCTTGATGTGGTTCTATACATAATTTTTGAAATATAAATTTCTTAGTTCAAGAACAAAAATAATTATGATTTTATATTTTCAATGGGTATTTCCCTGAGAATAATAGGAATTGTTTCCAATATAAACCCAATTTATACTATAAAACATGAAAAAAAGATAATTACACTATGGGAAATTTTGATTTGAGTGTATGGATGATATTTTGTTCATATAAACATAATTATCCAATATATAAACATTATGTTGATCTATGTATCCATTATTTTTGACTATATAAGATTGAGACACTCATTGTTTCATGGATAAGGTATATCATAATGATCAACTTGAACTTATAAATACATGAAATCATGTAACATAGGTATGAATATGTCATCATAGGAATTATTACTATAATGATACTTTTTTTTCCACATAATAAATATTATATTTTTATAGGTATCAATATTCATCATAAATGAAATTCATTACAATATTATTAGAGTGTTATAAAATGGAATATGATTTTTCCATTGTTAAAATTCTAAGGTGAAACTAATCATTATAACACAAGAGTATTTTTTAATTATCAAAAAATTAATTTTAATATTTTATTCCATCCACATAATGTATCTAGGATTGTTACATTATGATGAATATGATAATCTATGTGTATAAAAATATTGGAGTTATCAATGAATATGGAATGAAATGATTCTATTTTGATGAATTATATAAATGTGAAGAAGACATTAATATTCATTTCATCAAATATAAAAAGAATATTCAATCATTTAAATTAACCTTGAATTTGTTGTTGAAATTTTTAAATATTATAATGTAGTTTTTATGGTCTGCTAAATTTCCTAATACTGCTACTTTCCATTAATACAAATATATTAGTTACTAATCAAGTAGAAGTGTATATGTTTTTATCTAAGTGTTTAGATGAAAAAAATTAGTTCCACTCTATAGGATTATCTCTATTGACAATATAAAATATTATTTAGGACCCCACAATGATTGGAATGGATATTATGTGATTTTATGAAAATATGGGAGGTTTATTTACATTTTATGATTGGGAGAGTAACATTAGGATATCAGATAAATAAAAAAATTAATTACATGACACCATTGTTTTATAATATTTAGATATCATATTATATAACATTTCTTTTATAAGAAAATATATTGAAAATTAATTAGGCATATATAATGAATAAATTTTTTTCAAGAAGAAAGGGGATGGTTCGATTAAGAGATATCAAGTACAGCATATTGAGAAAAATAAATGGAGTAACTAATATTTTTTGATATATGAAAAGAATAATTCAGAGTGGATAATTTTGGGTTTTTATAATATGAAAATGAGACACTTCATAATATTTTTTAGTAAAAGAATGGGTGGGTTCAGTAGAACGATATCTCTCGTGTTTATTCACTGGATGAATTCTGAATCATTTATTCATATGGGTGGTGAGATATACTCATTGGATATTATTTTTTCATTTTAATTAGGATGATATTTTATTTTTTATATTTTTACCCCAAATTTTATGTATTTTATCTCTCATACAATGGTTATTTATTTCATTTGTGACTATTAGGTGGAATTATAGTATATGTGGAAAAATTTTGGGCTAGGAAAAATGTGATTTGGAAAATAATTAATACAACCACTTATTTTGATACCAAGATATTTTTTCCTAAAATCATAATAAAAGGAAAAAACATAATAAATCAATGATTTGGATCTATAATTAATATTAAATAATTTAGGAACTCATGTATGAATTTTTTTATATCCTTCATTGCATTTTTGGGAGACTCATATATCTTGTTGGGTGGGACATGTCCAAACAAAGTATAGGGGTTTATTTCAATGTATGAAATTATAAAATTTTAATTTATGGATAAAATTAATCTAATTATAGCCATTAAATATAGTGGGTTATCAATAACCATGTATTTTTAGGGGTATTGAAATTTGTGAATACTTTAATCATCAATCATGAACGTCATTCTTGGCCCTATGGATATTAATCATAAATATATATTTTTTCCTCACAAATGGTGTTAGTTGGTTAAAAAAACTTTCCATTAATATCTATAAATATAAATTCCAAGTATATGATAGTTAATAATATAATATTTATATACCATTTGATAATACAATAAATACCATATCGGAATATTTTGGATTACAAGGAAGGCTATAATAATTCGAAATCATCTATTTGGATAGTGGAATACACATCTGGAAAGAATATGGTCTACATGTATACATAATAACATTATCTTGTGTAATTTATTTGTAATAGTTTTTTCATGATTTTAACCAACAAACATCATCGATGTTCACCTGATTGGGCTGGGTCTGATTAACCCTACCCACTAGGACCATCCGACTATTGGATGTGATGAAATGTATGGGCCATAGGGAATGGTTAGAGGGGTTAGGTTTATGGGTTTATCAAACAGTATACACACATAGTTCAATAAATTATAATAGGTTATTGTTGTGGATAATCCTACTATGTGGGTTTAACGCCTCACACTAGTTAGTTGAGCCCCCCCAGTAGGTAAATCATCGATAATCAGACAACTATTACCTCCATTAAATAACAAACACCAATGCAGTTATCCTTATTCATCTAGGTCCATTTTACATAGTTACAATTCATAATTATAGACCAACACACATCTATTTACACATCAAATTGACTTACCCTCAGACTGAACTCCTCATTGAACTAAATGCATCATCTCACTATCGCCTCATCTGACCACCACCACCCATCATGACAAGCACCAATTTATAACACATATTTCCTCATGTATATTAATCCCTCCAAGAGGGTGATAACCATTCATTAAATCAGGATATTACCGAGGGAGGATATGATGAGATAAGAGAGAGAGAAGAGAAGATAGGGGTGAGTTGACAAGAAACATAAACCCTCAATTTTCCACAATCCATTATAAAAACTATGAAATAAAAAATAAAATTATTATTGAAAAATTTACTAACAATAAGGATGATCCATGAAATAAGGTATCTAATCAATGAATGGGGATTCTATAATCACTACTAAAATTAGAAAATATTGATAAATAATAAAAAATAATTTAATGAAAAAGAACAATTTTTATATATTCATAAGCATACATGAAATAAAATAATAATAGTGAAACCCCAAAATAAAAAATAAACAACTACATTTTTTTCATCAACCACTTATAATATTTTCACCCCATATAGAGTGTTATCATGGATTTCATTGTTGAATTCCATTTCGGAGTTCTAATCATTTATCTCATAGATTCTCCTCATAATAAAGAAATCATGATCTCTCTTTTACTAGTTATAGAGGTTAGTGTAGGTAACATAAGTATTATAGAAAAATGTTCTTAAATATGAATATCCAATGAATTTAAAATATTTATTTTAGATACACATAACTAGGATAATTTCTAAAATCAACTGAATAAGATACAAATATTTGACTAGAGACTTTAAAATACATGTCCCATACGTAAATGTTGTCAAATATTTCCCATTTATATAAATATTTCCAAGGAAATAGTTTCTTATCTTAATTGTTCCTTATTTTCGTAAAAATGAAATCATATTACAAGGTATATGGAATAATTGAATTTCAACTCCATCATATAATAATGAGAAACATTGCACCACATAAGCAATGATATAATTAGAAATTCCTTTCAATGATTTTATTCTCAGATATATACATATATATATATCAGTTTATGATGGGAGAGGTCCATATGCTTATGAACTCAAAATATTAATATGCCTTGATTTGGAAAAATATAAATATCTATTTTTGATACATATAATTGATTGAATATGTAATTTTCTACGAAAACACATCTATACCACTGCGTGAAGGGGAAATGTGAGCATTCTCTAACTAATGATAAGACATTGTGTCTATGGTATATAAATTTTTTTTCAATATTATGAAAATTTGGTAAAATAATTATAAATACATATAAAGAGATAAAATTTGATAATGATTTGTTGAGAGCGGGTTATATATAAACACAACATTTAAGAGTATTATAAGGTTTACTAAATCTTATTACTAAATGGTAACATCCATGGTGATGGTAGATTGAAACATCACATCCAATTTAATTATATTCTTATTAATATCTATTATAAGATATGGAGAATGATTATGTTCATGAATTCCATTTCAGTAATGATACAAAACCATGTTTTAGTAATGTAAAATATTCTTTTACAATTCTTCCCTAGTTTCCCCATGTATGGATCATGGTAAAACATCATTACTATTATCAAACTCATCCAATTTCAATTTGAAATACTCCTAGTAATTTATTGATTTATATAACAAAAACATAGTAATGTTTTCATATAAAAATAATAAATTTACATATAAATGTACAAATAATGGTTTTTTGATTTGTATTATGATGTAATTCAAAGTAACATACAAAAAAACAATAATCAGATAAATTATGATTTATAATCAATAATATCATTAATCATATCATCAAAATCCATATCAATCATTAGTTCAGGATTATGTCAAGTTATATACCTTGTGAAAATGTTTTATATCTTTCAAATAATCTATAATATTTATAATCTCATTACAATGTGATAAAACACAAATATTTGAATATTTAAGTATAACTTCGAATATTGATATCCAAGTTAATTATCTTGAAAATTATGGGAAAGTGTATAATTTAATTATATAATTAATGAAACTGGGCTTCCACAACAAAAATATATATTAAAATGATACATCGATCATTTGTTTTATCAAAAAAATTGAATCATATTGATTATATTACTATCATACAATTATATTTGGACTATGTATTAATTCCAAAATCAATATCCATGGGGAAAAAAATTTTATTTACATTATAATTTTATCATATATTTCATAAATCTAAAATCATTATACCGTTATTGAAAAATAAATAGAAACCCTGAAAAATATTTTACACATTTTTAGATAACATCAATAAATTATTTTAATAATAATAAAATAAATATATAAATCACCCATCAATATATTGAATATTATTTACTAATTAAAAAATCATTAAAACATATAAATTAATCGACTAATGAATCTAGTCATTCTATGCCCCAGATGTGATTGTTACTAAAGTATGATTCCATTAGAGAGAATTATGTTTTGATAGTTATTTCATCCTTAGTGTAATTTTGAATAATATATTAAAAAATAAAGCGGGGGTCTTCTAAATTCCACATTTTTCAATTCAATTAATTGTTTCTCATAAAAAATACAACGATATTTAATCTCCCAATTTGAATTTCTTGTTAATATATAAAAATTATTTTATATATTATTAAAACATTAATTTGTTAATGTTATCATGTGTTTTACATTAAAGATAATCATTTTCTCTCCATTATACAACATCCAATGAGACAATTAACCTCTCACACTTCTCTATAATATCCCCTAAATTATGTTACCCAATTCTCCAAAAATGATAATTAATGAATGATGGGATATTTTTCTATGAATTCATATATATTTTGGGAGAGAATTCACTCGTAACCAAAACTAAATTACTTGAATAAATCATATTCTAATTGATTTTTCAATATATCTAATAAATTCGACATTATAAAAATATAATCGATGTTCAAATATCTATGTTGAAAAATTTCATTGATAAAATTTTATTTTATTCCAATATTCTTTTACAATGATTGTTTTATTGAATTCTATGATAAATTGATTTCAATTTTGGTTTAACACTAAATAATTAGGTGTTATTTGAAAAAAACCTCATTGTTTTCATGTTTTAATCCCATCCATATAACTTGTTATTTTTTTTAAAATAAAATTTTATATACTTTTTTTGGTTATTCCTTTCATAGAATGATTATTATTTGAGTTAAAAGAAACATACCTTTTAGTGATAATGAATACACCCCTAGAACAATATTTTTGGTGCCTAATTTCACCTCCCAAATTAGAATCAGTGAAAATATACATCTATAAAGGGATATCTTTGTAACAACTCAAGAAAACATTAATTGTTCATTTTTCATCACTCAAGATGCATTTCCCTCGTATAATATTTTTTAATAATGGGTTTAATTAAAATGAATGACAATGTTTAATTACATTAAATATTGGCATTCATTACATTTAAAAAAAATATTCATATAATTGATCTTTGATAATATTTTCTAATTTATATGAGTTCCTTTAATATCCATGAAAAAATTAGTCCCTTGTTCAAGAACAGTTGAATATTCTTCAAATTCTTCAATTTCAGTTTATATTTAAAAATCATAACTGTACAGGTAATATGAGTGAAATATATTATATACAAAGTTTAAGAAATAAAAATAAGCTCACTAGAAAGAAAAATCACAGTCTGAAATATTATTCATTAGAGTTGATATTTTTGGACAACCCCCACATTATTTCATATAAAAAATTTTCATCGATGCATTAAATCCTAATTAGTGAGTTTTTAATATAATATGATATAAATATAATTATAAAAATATATTAAATAAAATTTATAGTCTAAAATATTCTATAAAATCTTGAATATCCTTCCTAGTGTGAATGCTTAATCGTCTAAATAAAATTATTTTAAATTAATACCAGAGAGACATTATAATGAATAATAAATCAATCTTGTTGATCAATTAATGAAATATATTTTAGTTCTCTATTAAATTAAACAAGGAGAATTTTCAACCATATTAATCATTGTAAATGGATAAATATTTTAATAAAATTACACATCCATAGTTCAAGAGTAATCACTAAAAACATGTTGATCTTTGGTCCATAACTCTTCACCCTTATAAATGTGTTTATTTTATAAAACAATTTCCCTGAATCAATTTGAAAATTTTGGAATGATAAATAATATCCCAACTATGATTCTTATTAGTATAATTTATCCACTAATCCTTATCTTAAATCTAGTAATTATATTTCATATATATTTCCTCATTCTATGGATAAATCTATAAAAATTATATTATCATTAGAATTCCATAGGAATTATTATTCTTGTGTACCACTATTGTTGTCCCTAAAATTATTTTTTGTGATTACATGATTTCTAATCCATGAAAATTTATATAAACTTAGATTTCTCCCATTATTATCACTAGATTCCTTTCAATAATATTTATATATTTGTAAAACTATTATACCAAGTATGTTTACTATATAGAAGTTATTATATTATATAATAGATTCCTCAATTTCACCATTAATTAGAACTGATATTTTTTTATATATAAATATATTCCCTAAATATAACATAATAGAGGAAAATATCATTTTCCATATTATTATTATAAAAGAAAAAAATTCCACATATAATAAATACATGGAAAAATCACCTCACAAAGTTATTCAAAAAGTGTTATAGTTTTGTTCTTTATATGATATAAGAAAAGAGTATTCCATAAAATTATTAGACAATTTATGTTTGGATTATTTATAGAACACATATTTATGGGTTATTTATATAATTTATATTGTTTAATAATGGATTGACACTATAATAGAAACACTATTTTATTAAATAAAAATTTATTTTAATGGGACATTATATTAACACATAATCTGAAAGCACATTACGTGAGGTAATTAATTAATATTTTGAATTAATATATAGATGAAAATACTCAATATCTTTCTTTTTGAAGCATGTGGATACTATATATAATTTATCATTAAATTATATTATAGGCATAAAATATTTCATAAAATATTTAAAAATATATTACTCTTCTATAATTATCCATTAATTAAACATAGAACTCATTATGGTTTTTGTGAATAATTAAAACTAAATGAAGGGTGTTCACATATTAAAAATAAATTATATTATAAAATATAATCTAACATGAAATAATCCATAAGGCACGAAAAAATTGAAAAATAATTACAAAAATGTATTACATGAGTATAATGTATATATGGATGTTATAAAAATGGATATAAAATAATCACATCATAATAAAAAAAATAGATCTCATAATGGTGGAAGGTATAATGGTAGACAAAATACTATATCATTGTGATTTTACATTAATCATACATTGCTAAATGTTAATAAAAAATATACAAACATAGCTATTTACCTCATTAAACTATTTGATGAATTAAGGGTAAACAAAATTTTTGTACGCACCCATCATAATATAATTCTAACAATTTAATCCTTTGAAAATAATAGATAAATAATAAATATCATATGATTAAAAATGGTACCTCTTATATAAACCATACTAAATAATAAATATTTTTTATTTTAGAATAAAATGTTTTTAAATATTGATATTATTTTCCTTTTAAAATGATTTGTTTATACATCATGTTAAATAACCTTGAACTACAATACTATTAATATATTGGGTATTCACATAATATAAACTAATATTATATATGGGATAGCTAATATATTATCAGTTTAAATAGAATTTATTATATATATATATATATGTGGAAATAATAATATGATATAATAATAAATAATATGGTTTTTAAAAAATATTGAATTAAATAATTAATATAAATGTCAATAATTGTTCAAAGTTAATTGAATATTATAATTATCTATCCAAATATTCTTTGTTCATAATTATGATATATATGGTATTCAAACCACATAGAATAAATGGTATGTGAGCATGTAAACAGTTTATCCTAAAGACCCAAATTAATTGGATATCTTAATTGACACAATTAAATCATGTTAAACCATAATATAGTATTCATACTGGGAGTGTATTAGAATATGGTTTATTTTAATGCATTGTTAATTAAAATTACAATTGAATTTAGTGATTCTTCAATCCAAACTAGGTATTATATAGAGTAAATTTAAATTCCGATTAAATTAGAGGAAATAATATACAACATATCCAGAGGGTGAAATATGCTCAATTTTGAAAAGGTAGAGAATAATTTATCTTAAATAAATCAAATTTAGTTAAGAACACTTAACGATTTGGTAATGTATAAATAAAAAAATAATGATAGAGAATACATGAATTATTAAATTATTACAAAAGATTCAAGAGTTAATCGTAATAATAAATAACAACAAATTTCATTTATACTATATAAAGTCAAACATGTGAATAACAAGGATCATGCCAAAATAAAATTATAATTTGATCATAATATAAAAAGAATAAAATAGGGTATGAGATTTCAATATATAATAGAGGTATAACGAAATGTAATATGTCAAAAATTAAATGGAATATCTTATAAAATTCATTCAAGGCACTAGATATGATATAATCGATATAATATAGTTAATACAAAAATAATACATTTAACTAAAATTTAATTATATGGGGAACTCATAAATTGACCATGAATTTAATTTTGAAAAGGGTTGAACAAGATAAATTCATTATTATACCATACATAATTGATATGAATTATTAGAATTCCATCAAAATTATAGAAATGGTTGTATATCAAATATAATATTTAAATATAAAATAATTGAAAAAGATAGAGGAATGATTAAAAACCATTACATCAACTCATGTATCAAATTTTATTTCATTAAATATAAAAGATAAATTAAATATATTTATTAAATAATGGATTTATTGATTATTTAATGTTTCATTTATTACTATTAATCCCTCTAAATAGTTTATTCTTTACTTATTTTTTCAATGTTGTTTATGTTGATTATAAAGTGATTTTTAGTCTACAGAACCAAAGATGATTTGATATAATTTTAATCATCAATTTTCTTTAACCAATTATTCTTTATGCCCTAAATTTAGAATGGTGTAATTTTATGGTATTTTAGTTGTATAATTTTCCCACATTAAATATATTTTCCCAAATCTATTTATATTACAAGCCATGTCGTAGAATAATCAATATTGGTTTTTTTAATAACCCTGAATTATTATCTATAAAATCTGTATAAGAATATTTTTTTATCAATATAGATAATATTTAATATATATTTATATATATAAAATTATTAATTTTAAATTTAAATAGGATAATATTTTATTATATTTTTACATTAAAGTAATATGTAAAAAAAATCATGTCATTAATTATAGTTGCAACAACCTATATAGGATGAATGAAAACTATAAGATTTTTAAAATCAAATGAAATCTAATAAATTTTTAATTTTATGAAAAAATTACCATATAAAAGTAAAACTATTTTAAATTTAATGTTTGAATTATGTATGTTATCAAATTATTGAGAGGTTGATAGAAAAGAAAGGATGTGGCCATTGAAACACTCCCATTATTCTTTGAGATACCCTATTTAGAATGAATCTTAAGCTATGAGAATGTTATGTTGGTTATATAAGGTAATAAAAACATTTATAGAATTATTATAGAGGGGTTATTTTATAAATTTTTCAATATAAAATCTTTTGGGGGTAGTGAGAAATAATGGAATATTATGTTTTAAAATAGTATTTGGGGATATATATTTTTGAATTAAATATAATTTAACATGTTATTTATTATCAAAACTATGACTATTGAGATTAATGTTTTTATTAAAAATTATTTACAAAGAATGATATTTTTCTTTTATTTAAACACCAAAAATAATTATCAAATACATATAATATTTTATTCAATGTACAAATTGAAATATTTATATTATTAGAATGAATAGAACCATATTCATTTAAAATTAATTTAGTGGATTGGAAATTCAGTTTATTAATATTCTAAAACAATTATTCCTTATCTTCTATACATATTTATTTTTTAAAAATTTGTTATTGCTTATTGAGTCGCTTTTACATCATTTTGTTCTTATTGTTTATATTTTATGTTCAAAACTAAAACTTCTCAGTATTCAATTAAAAATAAACATTTCAAAAAAATTCACAAAAAAGTAAATTTATGAATTTTGAAAATTAAATTCCACAAATCAGGTCCATGATTCAAATATCATTTCAAAATTAAGAAATTATAATTTACATGAATAAACCCCTCAAGAACCCTTATGAGTAGTGATATTCCGAGTGTTTCAACACAAAGTGCTATTAATAGTCCAAGGGCTGGGCGTTAGCATGAAAAAAAGGAATATAATAATATGGGAGACCATTTCATAAAAATTTAACATAAGATATATACAATAAATCCAAAAAATAGTGTATAACCTTGTGGGATATAGATACAATGAGAAATTAAAAATATCAAGGAAGACTGACTAACCTCATATAAAAGTGAGGGGGTTCTTTAAAAATTTCCAACCACGGTCTTATATACAATTTTTCACAGACCCTATTAGATTCATAAATTTACCAACACCCATTTTAATATCACTCCACAGAAACATCTCAAAAATTTACCTAATTATAACATAATAAGAACATACACAACATGTGTGTGAATAATTCATATGTTTTCTATTGTGTATAAAAATATCCAGTAGGATTCCTCTGTGTGGGTGAGAGAGAAATTTTTTTCGCGCAACATAAAATGTCTATTCTATTGGAATTAAACCTCTATTGAACATAAAAAATATGTACCAAATCAGAATGTGGGATGTTCTAAACATATGCAAGTGACTTACTCATACTAAGGTGTTTCTTTTAAAATCTATATTTATCATAAGTGATCTATATTTTTCTTATGAATTTTTAGAACTATTAATTAATGCTATACTTTTAGAATATCTATAATTTATCACCATACAGGGATGTGTCAAGTATTTAGGTTTCTTTATTGATCACATAAAAGGATATCCCTATATGTAAAATTTATTTGAATGAGAACACTTTCAGTTTGGTTCCAATAAATGGGACTCATCCTAACTTTTTTATCGATTTCACAAGTACCACAAAAGAGTAAATTAATGTTAATAAATCCTTACTTCTTTTTAAAGGTTCATATATATGTTTTTTGTTGTGAATACAAATTATAATCTTATATAGTTCATCTCATTATAAACATAGACCATGTAGGATTAGTTTAGTTGATATGTTATTTTTTTCATTGGAAATAAGTCTTGTATTTATAGTGGAGAGATGAATCGGTGTATAAAAATGGCTCATTATAATAATTAATTAGAGATTATGGTTTTTACATAATTTGGTCCCGTTGAAATAAAATCAAGAGTCATGGGGTATATGGGCATATGAATAAGTGATTTATTATTTTGACAAACAATATTTTCACATAAATATGACTTCATTTGGAATATTTATATAATGAAGGTGAATAGTTTTCATATAGGAATTATAGAATAATTAATATGGGAATATAGTTTAACTAAGATCAAAGTTTAATGAGATCATATTTAAATTGTAGTGATTTTTTTTAGAACCCCAATGTGGTGTCCAACATAACAATTTTAGTACGAATTTAATCTTCAATGGTTCATGGTGTACAATTTTATATCATGTCCTCGTACTATAGCATGTAGTTTAATATCAAATTTATGTGAATTTTTATGTAGTTTTACATTACAAAATATGCAATTCAATGAGTAGAAACATGTTTATGATGTGGATGGAGTAGGGGACATTCATTGAGGATACCCACATTTGTTTATCTATGGATATTCCCATTTTAAAATATGTATATGTTATACACCATTAGTGGATACCTAGAATAGATTTTTGTATTGTGTTTGAATGGTCAATGATTAATAAAATCACATAGCATATATTCATATGAGAAATATAATGGGTGTTTCACCTAATAGGTGGTAAATATGTATCAATATCAATAATGGATATTAGATATCAGATCATTAATAAGGGAATGTTCATTTAAGGATTATGAATCTTAGGAAACTGTATATGATTCTTTGGAACCATGATTGAATGATTATGTATTTATTTTTTTAATTTTTGATACCATGATGTTTTTTTCCTTAACTCATTAACATTATATGATAATGAAACATTTAATGGGAACATGTTTTATGAAAACCCCAATAAATGAACATCATTGTCACAAAGGCCATTTACTGAAATTTGTAACCCATACGGGAATGTTAATAAAATAGAGTCCTATTTATTTTCCTACTGATAATGTTCAGTGATATCAAAAGAATAAATTATTTTTATCACCCTTACAATTATATTAATATGGGAGGAAAATGTTTGGGACTCAATTTAATATGAAAATACATGATGGGATGAGGTAACTCTAGTATGATTTGAAATTTGATATTTTATGTCTTGTGGTATTGGAGGAGGCCTTATCTTGTCCAATTTGTGGTGTTTTCCCTAGATATATGCATCAATAATGGTCTTCATTATATTATTCATGCATTTTTATGTGAAAATTATGACATTGAATAGGTATATTTACTCACAAAATATATTCTTCATGATGTTCCCACGTGAAACCAAATATAATATATCCTATAACACATATGAATGTATTTATGGGTACCATGTAGGTAGTATGGTTATTGTAGAAATAATGTAATATGAAGAAGGAATTTACTCATTAATATAAATATCCATATTAATGGATTTTAAATGAGATTCCATTCTTGTGATTAATTCATGGTTGTATCCCACATTATGACCTCATAAGGATTTCACATTGGGTTTTCATGAAGGATTCTACTAATGAAATATTTTGTATATCCCAGTATATTAATTTTACTTATTCATAGGAATCCCATGAGAATAAATTATATATAGGTCATAAAAAATTATTAATGTGAGTTATATATCATTAGAGGTATTTACAACGCATTCACATAAGAAAATTTTTAGTTGTATATGGGGTATTTATTAGAAACCATGTATTTCCACCTTCATCTAAATGTTTTTTTAAAAGGTTGATGACATGAACTGGTTTCCCAGTTCATGCAACCCAAACGAATTTATTAAAAACAGGATGTATGCAGTACAGACTCGAGGTGGAAAGAAATTACACCAGCGGGGAATTAAAGAAAAAACATGAAAATGACAAAGAAAAACAGACCACCCAAGGGCCCTCTTTCCTGCTTCCACTTTCTGTAGTGCATCTTCATTGTCATCTGAGTCTTCCTCCAAAGCGTCGTCCTCATAATCATCTTCAGAACCATCATCCGCATCACCCATATTCAGATCATCTTCATCATCGCTGTCATCCAAAACTTCATCCAGTGTGCACCACCATCTTGACATCAGTCTTCTGAGGAGAAGTGAACTTCGCCTTCTTGGCCGGATCCAGAGATTTTGTGGCCAAAGAAAAAAATTCAGGTCTTCAGTATGTGAATAACAGCTTTGATTCTTCCATTTGAGACTCCATTTCAACATCCAAGCACTGCCAGACTAAACTTTTCATATTTTTATCTTTTGAATTTGATGCAAGATTCTGTCACTTTCACCCCAAGTTTGTTGGCTTGGGGAGGGAAAAACAGCTTTGACAGGCACACTTCCACCAGATTGAGCAGCATTAATTAGAAAAATCTTTATCAGCACAACCCCTCAAAAGACTTTTTCACATTTCAGAATTGAAAAAATGCCTTGAGTAAACAAGATCAAATGAGAAGTAAAATTCATTCCCAAGTGATGTCTCTAATGTTGAAATCAGGATTCATCTTGTATTCATCTATCATCCTGATGTACATTCGTTTCCGAATTTGAAGGTAAGTATCAACTGAAATATCACCATTGGTGTATTTCCTGAATGTATTTTCATCTTGTTCATCTATCCAGGCATCAACTTCTTCGCTCAATAAATCTTTCTCCTCCATCTGGTAGGCCTATCTGTACACAGGATCATTATTTAAATCATGTTCCTCCTCTTCAACTTCAAGAGTTGTAGCAGGATCAAAAACAATAAGCAGCTTTGGAGGCTCAATTCTTTCCTTTTTAGAGGGGTCGAAAGACCTGGTAACTATTGTTCTCTCAAGAGTATAGTAGTCCCCACGCTTCCTAGTTTTTTTGAGATTTGGTGTGATAAACCCATCGGAATCCACCATCGGCTTTTTCCCCTTCCTAGAGCACGATTTGAAGTATGTTTCTTCAAGATGATTAGTCTTATCATCATCCTCCTGTAAGGATTCACAATGCTCAGAGAGGTCATCCAGCTCCTTGGATGAGTCATGTGACTCAATTTGTTTTCCTCGCTCCTCCACCAAATTAGGAGTGGTAATGTTGGCACCTGTGGGAGCAGGCTGGGAAGCAACGAGGCCTGAAAGCTCCTGATTTTCAGAGTGCTGATTAATATTAACCAAAGCCTTCATTTTCATATCAGACCCCTTCCCTTCAGCAGATGTCCTAGGGAGGTCCAACTTAACTCTAAAGCTATCCTTAGTACCATCCAGTTCCTTAGTCTGTTTGTTTTTCTCAACCCAAATGGCCTTCTTAGCCTCAGGATGCACGAATTTATGTTCACAGTCTTTTCCATCACGTCAAAGCTTGCGGAAAAGGGAGTAATAAGCAGGAAATCTTTCATAAACAACCTCCTGAAAGAATCCAAGGTCACCATTCTGGATCCAAATTTGAGGGGGAGGGTCTTTAGAAACATCTATTTCAACGCAAACCCTGGAAACAGAAGGTCTAGAAAGATTCTTTGTTGCCGAATCCAGCTTCAATGGATTACCAATGAGCTTGGAGATATGAAACAGGTCAGTTTTTTTGACCAGGTGCAGTGGCAGCGCAGGGAAGCCAATCCCAACCGGGAAAATGGGGGACTCAGAATAGGGATCAAAATTAGGGGTCCATTTGAGGACTTTCATCGAGCATCCCCCGAAGAACCAGGTTTTCTTCGCCCATAAACGGTAGTAGTCATCCTTGGAAGACAGGCGAAAGAAAACATTTAAGGAGTTCAAAAGGCCGATATAGAATTCCGAAAAATCAATTGCTTCAAGGGAATTTCTTAAGAAACTCAATGCTGGTCTGCGATTGAAAAATTTCCCAACAAGAACGAAACGAAGGTCCGAAGCGAGAAGTGTTACCTCATTTGTTGAGAACGAAATTTTATTCAAAGTTTATGGGTGACATACTTCTTGAAGTATGTTTTTCTTTGTGATTTTTTATACTAATTCATAGAAAACATTCCATTATCAATTTTAACTCGATATTTTTTTCTTCTATGTAATATATACTTTTATAATGTATTTTGGGACCCTATGACCCTGAAAAATTAACATCATGTAATGAAGTTTTATTATCATATAGTAGTTCCAATACTAATGAACAAATGTGGAGAAAATATGTTCTATATGATCTTCTAGGAAGAGTGAACACATTATACATACATTGACTTGACCCTGATTTGTAATTATTTATATAAAGATCCTTCATTGTCATCCTAGATATCAAAATAGTATATATTTTAAATATAGGAGTCATTTATTTGGATCACTACACTTCTCAATCCATTGGCGGTTGACCCAACACAAGTATTTTTTTTGTGAAAACATTTATGTGAAAATAATGCTACTACATAGGATACATTTGACTCCATTAATTCTTAAGTTATTTTCATTAGATCTACATGGAATTTTGAAAATTTGAAATTTATTTTACAAATCATATATAATTTATCTACCCTTTTCATCATTGTTGAGAATTAGTACTTCAAAAGCCCTATATTACACTAATTAGAAGAGGAATTCTATGATAGTGTGTTTTGATGTTGTAGACAAGTGATAAGAATATCCAATACATCATTTCTTATAAATAAACCTTAGGAATGATCTTAAGGTTTTCCATGTATGAACAATGAAACCTATTTATGTGTCCAAAGATCTATCTTCTCTCAACATTTTCACAAAAAACCATTAAAATCAACCAATCATAGTGTTTAACTAGTTTCAAGAAAATATTAGAGTAGAAGTATCATTAAGATAAAAATTATAATGTAGCTTCCCTCTTAAGGGTGTATCATTGATCATGATAAATGATATATGAAGAATAATTATGGACACCAAAGCTATATATTCAGAAATATGAGTCAATCTAGAATATGTACACATCTATAAGGTTATCTAGATGGTCTGGAGATATGTATTAGTTCCCATGAGGATATATTAGAATGAATAGTGGTGGTTACATTAGTTATTTAAGAGATATAATGTGTTTTTTCATAAATATTCTAGTTGTAGGACACTACAATGTTGCATTAGTATCAAAATAATTTTCCCATACCCAAAATAAAATCTTCTTATACATTCTTTGTAGCTAGTGGACCAAAAATTTCACCATTCATAATTTTCAATGATAAGTTAGAATCAGTATTTGGGAAGAAAAAATGATCATGTGGTTGATTATCATTCTGTATAAGTATGATGAGTTAGTCCCATCACCCTCCATTTAAGTGGACACAAAAATGAATACTCTACATTCTTGATCTATTTTCATAATAATAAGAACTTTATTTTGGGGTTTATCAAAATTGCAGAATCGAACCTCATTCCTTAAATGGACTCGGATTTTCAACATATGAAATGTTAAATATCCTTAACTGAGGTGGCCATAGACCATCCCATCCTAGAACCCAAAAAAACTAGATGTTTTTTCGATGGATATAGTAAAATTATATTTTATATGATGGGGTTTGTATGATTCATTCATGATTCATCAGATGGAATAATTGGAAGCATTCATGGAAGTGTTGGTTTGTGATTTTTTGGTTCCAATAATTGATTAATATATTGGGTCCAACATCATGATTATTTAATGGCTTATTATCTAGGAAAAATAAAATTAATTTACCTATAGGTACCAATACATTTATGGTTATAAAATTATTTCAATCAAACCAACAACTTGAAGGTTCCATTATATATTTTAGGGTCATTTTAGGTCCACATTCATTGGATCATACAATACATGGTGGAAAAAATATATAATTCACTAATAGAACATAAATAAATATTTTTTCCCCATATATAGAGTGCAAGGATGAAATGAATTTATCTATAGAAAATGTCAATGATATAAATATAATTTTGAATAAACATGTTCACATTGTTTTCAACCCTAACACACCTCCTAGTAGAATAGTGATTCATAATGTGACTATTAGGTGTGTAGACTAGGGGTATCTCATATCAAGGAGAAAATGGTTCTTAGAAGAAATGATTTATTTGGAGGAAAATATTAAGGGTTATTCGTGTTAATAATTTTTGATACATTTCTTCTATTTCAAGAAACAGTTACCTAAAATTCCATGTAAAATGTTGGAAAAGATTCCTCCGATGGTGGTATGTATCTCTAAATTTGGTATCATAAATGGATAAATAAATCTATATGGTATTTTTGGACTATGATGTATTTTTTGTACAAAAACATTGTTTCATGGATTAGATACACTGATACCTATATTTTTAATTGGAAAAACTAGTTTACATATTCAAATATACTCTAGTATTTACAGAGTAATGGGAAGTTTTTGTGAGGGGTAGAGAAGTCACCAATGATCATCCCCACATAGATGCTCAATTTATCAGATTTTATGTGTCCCAACATGACCCACTAAGCCCCTCTTGGCCATTGTAGGGCCAAGAAACTACTACAACAATACATCCTCTATAGGCCAGGGGAAAGTGACAAGCACCAACATAAATAACTGAAATTGGATGCCTTATCGAAATTTAACAATATGCACACACCGAGTCATCTCAATAAGAATTGAAGATTAATAAAAATACAGTGATATAAAATTTTGAGTAAAAACCTTAATTTTGAAATCTACAATTAATATTGATGAGTTATCCCGAACATTAATTGAAGTAAATTTCCAAATATACTCTTCACTAGAATTAATTTCCATACATGATAGCAACTAAGAAAGAAACTCTGAGACATTCCAGGTCAAAATCAATAATCAAGGAATGATGTACAAGGTAAAATTAAATCATGTAACATTATGTTCCTATAAGCTTATCAATGACCTACCTGATGACTTAATAAGACCCCTCACAAGTGGTAAAATCCCATGTTGGGGTGATTATTTACATACATAATATGATGTCCATAAAACTAGAGGGGAGAAATTGGATACATGATAGATGTAATCAGATCAAACCAATGAAAGGATATGATTAAAATAATAAACCATGATATAGACTCAAAATGGAATCCATAAATTATATAAATATTATTTTCATCACATAAACTATCCTAATAAAGAGTAATTCATTAGTTCCATGGTTCCATCATCGATTCCCGTCATCTCACATGTTAGTTGTACAAGTAACCATTTAGAGGATGTATCCCTCACAACTATACCCCACATTTTAGGGGGGGAACACTATGTAGAGGAACCACATCATAGTATGTTACTATTGTACCACTTAGTTGATATTAGACCCACAACATAGTCTTTTAGGGGGTACCACTCAGTAGATATAGGATATGAGGCCGAGTTCATCATCAGAGTACCACTTTGTAGAGTGATGAATCAAACTCCAATCTATAAGTGGGTTCATATTAGAATAAATAGGTATCACACCATTGAATATCTAGGGACCACTCAGTTGATAGAGTATATGATCCCTAGTTATTCGAACAAGTACCACTGAATATATAGAGGACTGAAACCCTTGTCTACCATGGTGTTACAAATTCTTTTCTATCACTCAGGATATTTCTCAATCTCCTTAATCATCTAGTGTCCCCAAAAGAAGAATCATTGTCATAAAATATCTCATCATATCCCATATTCAAGTGCTATGGACATGATCGCATTCTATGTGAAAAAACACTCAAGATTGTCTACTGACAGACCAAAATCCAATTAAAAAAGAAGACATGCTAGGTATAATATTATACAAAAATTTAGTAAATGGCGTGTTCTGGGGTCCACATCATGTGGTTCCCCCAAAAAATTATGGATAGTTCTTTAAAAAAATTATTTTCTAGAAATGTAGTTCAACACTCCATTTAATGATATTACATAACTTGTGTCAGCCACCTAGGAGAAGCCCGTGAACTCCTGGTCGTGGCAGGGTATACTGGCCAAGTGCTAGTACATTGCATGTTACAATCAATGTCGATGTATATGTACAATATGTTATTATGATTTTACTCACACATTTAACCACATAGAATATAAGGGTCTCACAAATCCCATGATATATAAATTTCACTAAAACCCTTGTTTTCAAACCCAGGGGTCTACATGACATTAGTTCATCAGACTACATGGTGTATAATTATTTTTTTCATATAATCTAGAAAATTATCATTAGGATTATTTATCACGAATTAATATCTCCCCCATTCAACAATCATATTATTCTTGAACAATTCTATAAATCAAATTACATGTGTATGAAAAACCAATCTTATAATTCAAGTGGTATTCATGGAAATCTGAACAATCAAGGAACCACTTGGGGTAGGGTATTCATTACCCATTCACACAAATACCCATAATTCAAAAAAAGGACACTATTAAAACCCCATTTATTGATAGATATTAAAATATAATACCTAATTAACACAAAACTCTAAGTAACCCTCAACTAAAAAAAATTCACAGGCCACTATAGAAGAAAAAATAAATCAACTAAGCCGACTCACAAAATTCAAAGGGGAGATAAAAATGTAATGGTTTGGGTAGTTTATATGATCAAAATTTAGTCAACTAAATGTAAAATAAAAATATTTTTTTAATTATCCTTTAGATTGGTACACAACATATTATTAAATATGACCATTATATTAATGTCATCCTCTCCAATTAAAACCACTATTAAAACCATCCCTAAATATCAAATTTTGTGAAAACCATATATTTGGAGAAGTATCAGTTTATTATATATAGTATATTTTGATGAGGAACATATCAAAAACAGACCTGCCTTATCTTGGACGAGTGGTTAACCTTACTATGGAATCCAAAATTAAATTGAACAAGACTTTAAATATTGGGATAATTAATAAAAGTGATAGTTAATGTTTCCAATATTGATAAAATATTTGAAATTTATCAATATTAAATGATAATAAAGTGGATGTTTAGACACCAAAGACGAAATAATGATAATGAATGTGTGAATATGAAGATGAATATATTGGTATTAATACACATATATGTTCCAACTAAAATTGATGATCTTATAACATATTCAAATATATTTTCTATAGGGGAGTAGTACATTTCAAATGTCTTCCTTGATTTGGGTGTTTCTATAAATGTGATCTATCACTATATATTATATTAAAATAATACTTCATATATCAATCCTATATGAATAGTTATTCAACTATTAAATAATATAAGCATTGTACTCACTTTTTTTCTATAAGATGCTATTATAAGTGTAAAAAAAGTAATTATACATATGATTATTTCTGATTAAAAGGTAATATGATAGTATGAATACAAATTATCTAATAATATTTCCATTTCCTTTAATATTAACCACGACATATTAATTAATATACACATTGGTGGATTTTTATAGAATTTTTAGTGTTATTTTATACTTTATCATCATTGATTCCATGAATCAATTCTAAAAATCACATTCCTCTAAATTAATTAATTTTATTAATTTATTAACTCTCCCCATAAAAAACATTATTTCTTCTAATTATAGTTTTGAGTTTTCATAATTTATATAAAATATTTGTATTTATTGCAGTGTTGAATTATATAATTTTTTGGAAAATTATCATTCATACTTATAAATTGCTGATTTATTAAACTGTAGGGAAAAAATTAAAATCAATTATTCTACCCATCTATTAAATGTGTACCCCTTATATAGGGATATTCTCATTTTGTTGTTAGATGGTGTCACAAACCCCTATCTTTCTAATTACACCATCTAACCAAATTCCCCAAAAATTGTGACATAATCCACTACCCCAAAAAATAAAATATTCTTATCTTGAGAATGAAAATATTATCCCTATAATCAAAGATAGTTCAGTATCACCATATAATGAATTGGAATTTATAAATTTTTTAAAAAAGAAAAAATGAATTGGGTAGTACACTTGATGAAATTCGTTGTATTTATCCACCAATTTGTGTGCATTATATATTTTTAAATGATGAGTCTAATCCAAGGAGGTAATAACAGGTCATACTAAACCCAAACCTATATGATGTATTTAAAAATATTTTTCCAAATTAGTTTCTAGTGGAATAAGTTAACATATGACTAACTACTAATTAGTTTTTCCAATATAGGCAGATCCTCCGAAAAACAGGATAATCTATGTGAGACATAGTTATTGTGCCTATATGGCCTAATGTTTACTAACATAAAACAATAGGAAGGGACATTTGGAAATTTCATTCATTGAACATATTATTGAGAAGTTAGTCGGAATGTCATAATACTATTTCTTATATTATTATTTTAGATAGTTTTTTGTTCTATATTTCCACTAATGATCAATAAAAATTCATTATTTACTATCCACATTGTATTTTATTCATATAAAAGGATTTAATTTGGTCTATGAAATGATATAGGTACATTCATGTGAAATATAGTTTATCTTCTTTATATTATCTATAGAATTTCATTGATGTATATATAGATGATTTCAATATCTATATATATTTTTAATGAGTGTATAGGTTTTCTAGGTATTTTTCATCATTGTTATAATGAAAATATTGAAGTATTAATTTATGATTAATTCTATTACATCGAATAATAATCAATTTTATTACAAAATTTCATTTTTAGGGAGAACATAAAATCCAATATAAAAATCTGGATTCATTTCATCGATATCATTCCCAAAAAAAATTCTGTTGTAAAATCCATCATAGGTCCCATTTGATTATATAATCATTTCATTAATGAGAAAAAAATATTTTTTCCCACCATTCTAGTTTACAATAATAAGAAAAGTAATTTTTTTAATAAAAAATATTTGTATGAATTTAACAATACAATATGGAATCTCACATCACACATAGTCATGAAACCTCCCTAACAATGTTGATTTTTTGATATCATCTGTGATGCATCAAAATATGTTATTGGGGTAATTCATCACAATTTTTGAATTGATATCTATGTGTAATTGGACATTCTTCATGAAAAATGGAGAGTTCATAGGAATATAACACAATAATTGAAAAATATTTTACCCCATTTTTCACTTGTGTAAATTTAAAATTTATATTTTATGTTATATTATGATTTTAAATTCTAATCGTTCAAACCTCATATGTTTCCAAAAAAAATAAGAATTCATACCACAAATCATTATTTTTAGGATCAAATGTTTAGAATGAAATAGAAAAATAAGGTATGAAAATGTATATGAACTATGGTTCCTAAAAATATTATTAGGAACTTCTATCAACATACCTTTACTCAACCCCCCAATATCTTAGTAATTAAATTATAACCAGATACGAAATTCTAGTGAGAAAAATATGTTATTCCTTTATATGTTGAAATTATAAATTCTTTGATAGAATTTTTTATTCCTCTTCATTTCAATAAAAAATTAGATTCAAAGAAGTGAATATGGTTGCATTATTTTTTATGAACTCCATATTTAGGGAACATATAATGATTAATACATAATATGTGGTGTTCAAGACAGAATGTATTAGTTTGTACTAAATATTTCTCTAACTTTTTCATTTGGGGAACACTTTTTATCTAGTGGTATGCTAATAATATACTCAATTCATGTATGTTTTTGAAAACCTTATTTTAGGATCACATTATTTTGATATCATTTTAATTATTTTGAAAGGATATATAATCCTTCTAATAGTAGTTAAATGAAACAACAATCCTTATATTTTAAAATTTATTCAGTGTTTTGAAAAATAATTTCAAATAAATTTCCAAATTTATTTGGAAATATATAATTTCATTTAAAAATTGAATGAATATGAAAATGATTATAATTATAAGAAATAAGTACTAATAAAAATTATAATAACATAATTTTTCACAATGAAACAATTTTATAAGATTTTATTTCCTAAGATAATCATTAGTTACCTTGTTTTTAATGTCATTATCCTGAAAATAAATGAATGTTTTCTTAGATATGAGGTGATGTATTGAGTTTTTAACTTATTACAAAAAAATTGGGTAGATTAGCAGCCTAGAAATTGAGAAAATATGTTATAAAAAATCATTCAACAGAATAGAAAATGTTGGTTTTTATATTAAATTATTTATTATTATTTAATAGTATATAGTTCAACACATTCATTAGCATGTAAAATTATTATCTTCTTTTTATAAACATTAATAACCTTGAAGTTGAGATTGTGAACATGGCCAAATTGTTTATTAAATAATTAAAATATATTTTTTCAACGATATTTATTCAAATAATTGATTGATTATAAAATTTTACGATATATAAAGATATTAATATGAGAATATATGAATTTATAATGTATGAATAAATTATTCCCTTGACTATCCCATATTTTATTTTTTTGATTCACCTTTAGTAGATTATTTAATTGACTAGTAATTTTAAAAAAAATACCCTTATGATTTAATTAAATTTTATAATATGTAATAATGATATAGAGGAGAAATGAACTCATTTAGTATTATTATATAAAATTGGATTTAAAAAAAGATAAATTTATATATTGTTGAAAATATAGTCATCAAACATGGACTAAGTGATCAGTATAAATAAAGGGTTTTAACAAATCCAACTAAATAGACAAAGGAAGTGATTTCCACAACTAGTAAAATTCTTCAATATAAAACCCATTTATTTGAGAATCCATAAGAGATAGAATCATTTTAATTTTGTATTGATCAATCTGAAGTGGAGATCCAACAACATATATATGATCAAAAGTGTTTTTGGGAGAGGTTCATGCTCATCAAGTTCATGACCAAAACTATGTTTGTCGAACCACCCCATTAACATCTCACCATCACACACCTCACCCTTAGGTATTTTTCTAGTTTATTTAAGTATTATTATCAAGGAAATTATAATATGAATATTTATATTTTATTTTGAATATAATAATTTTCATATTTTATTTTTTTCATCACATTATAAAATGTTTTTAATTTTTTATAAAATAAACCAATAATTTTATTTTTAATTAGTATTAAATTTTAATTAATAATTTCATTTGATGAATGAATGGACTTTTAAAATTAATAATTTTTTGTCAAGATATTATTATTTAATACATTTTAATAAATATAAATTATAATATAAATATTCATACATCAACTGTAATTTTTATAAGTGTCCAAAAACATATATTTTAAAGAGACCAAAATTTATCAATAAATATATATTCATATATTAAAATTGAAAATTCAAATATTCATAAAATAATTTTAAAAAACAATTATTTTTGGAATAAAAATTTTGAAAGTATCCGACAGATAATTTTCATTAATTTTCTAAGATAGTAAAATTTTCATGGAATAATTAAATTCCATATAAATATATGATATTTACTATGGCATAATTAGGAAAAAAATTTATTTGATAAGAACAATAAACGTTTACCCATGACAAAATGAATGAAATTCCTTAAAATTTTGATTTTATGTTTATTTGATTAATTTTTTAGACCCTTTTTGAATCCTCCAAAACCACTAATAAATTTTATGGTCTTGAAACCATTTCATTAAGTGTATGACTCTCATCAACATAATCAAGGGTATAATTTTATTATTATTATTCCATGTCCATAAAAAATAATGAAAATCACTCCAATTTGGAAAAACCCAAGGGAAAATACTAGTGTATGGTTTTTGGTTTTGGTTATTATATTATACAGTGTTTAAAAGCTATGTCTGATAAATATTAAAAAAATTAAAAATCATTTCTTATTCAAATACACACAATAAACCATTTATCATCACTGAAAATCATTATATCATATCCTTACACATTTTTCCACTGTATAAATTCAACTCATGCTTCCCTCAAGCACTCAAGAAGATCCTCCCGAGCATTTGGTGTCACACTCTCAAGGTAATGGATCCTCCCATTATCCTCATTATTAATTTTTAGTTATTATATTTTTTACTTCATTGCCAATTCCTAATGTCGGGTCATATCTTTCCATTTCCCTATTACATCCCATTTAATGTATCAATTAATAGATACCCCTTTCACTCTCATCATCTAATTTTAGGATTTTTTAAGTGACACCATTATACTGTTGAATGTTTACCATGATTTTCCATGAGAAATTTTTTTGTAGAGAATACAATACTCATTTTCTATCAGTTGTTTTACCCATTATTAAATTATACTAGTTTCAGTTGGGTATTAAATGTTTATATTCCTCACTCCATAATTGTGGAATATAATATGATGATGAATTAATCCATGTTTTATGATATATGAAGTACATATAACTATGAGAATGTAATTAATGTAATTGGTCTGCTTGAAATTATATAGCACTCCAATGAATTTGATAATGTTTAGTCTAATGAGATGACATGTTGGGATATATATTTATCTTGATTAATTTATTGGACATTCTACATCATTACTTCATTCCATTTAACCTTGACCTATGTTAATCTTGTTGTGTTTTTGGTTGTTTCCACATTACACATTCTTACATTTTTATTATCATGCTATATCATGTCTCATTATTCATGTTTTTGATTCATACCCATTTTATTCCTTATTTTTATTCCTATTTTATATCATGTACAATTTTATACATGTTATTAAATGATTATTCCCATACGATGATTAATAACTCAACACTTTTTTATGTACCTAGGTTATCTCATGCAGTTTTAACTACGAAGGAATATTATGAAAATGTTATGGAGGTTTTCAATAAAGATGATGTATTCCTTATTTTATGATGTTAAGTAATGTAACCAACTCTAAAATACAAAATAATTATGTATATTTTTTTTGGTTTTAAGTGTAATATTAGATAATAAATGAATAAATAAATTTTAAAAATATGCATGGTTGTTATAGTTGGTATCAAATAAAAGTTTAGTTATTTTTGGGATTATGATTAGAAAACTATTTAGAATGAATTAGAGATAAAACCAAGTTTAAGAAAAAAAATCCGAAATTTTGGTAATTATAGATTAAGTGAATTATCAAGAAAATAATTCCCTCTCTAGATATAAAATGTAGATTTGGATTTGGATATTATTTACATGTAATAAACAATATTTTATGCTACACTTTACAGAGAACTAATGAAAGAAAATGGGCCTTGTTGCACATCTATTTTGACACTCTCGAGGGGTGTGACTTTACAAATTCATTATATCATTATGTACCATTATTAAGGGGTAAAATATCCCATAAAATTATGTGTCTGGAAATAGATCATGGATAAAATATAATTAATCCTTGAAGTTTATAATTAAGAAAATACACATAATTTATAAGGTGTCTCTTTACTTTCATTGGATTTTACATATATGTGTTTAATAATTTAAAAATAAATATCCCTAGTAATCCTTTTATTCTATACAATGGTTTCATTTATGAGGTATATGACAAATATACAATGTGAAAGGAAATGTGATGATTTCTACAATGAGATGCGAAGTTAAATTTAATTAGGAATCATGAAAATTATGACGCTACTGTCTCAGCTGAGTCAGGTTCTAAATTGAATCCAAGATCATGAGGAGCATAAAAATACCCCTATGAGATAACATGATACAATTAATTCATTTTTTCTATAAAGTTCATTAACATACAATAGATTATGTGATCGCTTAATCATGGTGAAATGAATAAAATTCATTAAGAAGATATTCTCAAACCATAAATGTTATGATCAAGAGAATGTTTTAATTATTTTATTTCACATAAATGGAGAAGAAGATCATTGGAGTACATTGATAGAATAAACAGCTCTTGAGAAAGAGTTTTAAGTGAGGGTTTTGACGGAAATTTAGAAATATATCAATAAATATGTATCTCGCACTCTCCGACATAAAATTGAAAAGGTCTTCCATTATCTCAAGAAAAAAGAAGATGAATATATAGGGGAATAAAAAGAAAAAATCACATTAATTTCATGACAAAACTATTATATTTTCAATACACATAAATGTATGTTTTACCACTTCTTAAGTTGGATAAAATATAATATATTAAAATCCTTATTTCTCCAAGACATGGATTTATATGTAGAAATTATCAGATGTGAAAAAATATTAAAAATGGAGATTAGAGAATCTAAATGGTATCATAGGTATCTGATGAAGAATGTGAAGTTTAATTTTTGGAATCCAACAGATAAATATAATGTTTCAATGATATTTCAACATCAAAATTTTCAATGGTGCAGAAAAAAGAACCCCAAAAAAATTCAAGTGGAAGGAAGAAATTATTTAGCTTTGATTATAAAGGACACTTAGACAATGATTGAAACAAGATAACTCCAATAATGTGATGGAGGAAAATATTCTCTAGTACACCCTCATCACATTTTTAATTACTTAAAATACAATGAATTTGGACACATTTAAAACCAATACACTAAGACAAGTGTATTTTGAGATAACCAGAATCCTACTAGGATGAAATGGAGTGATTTTTTTCATCAGAAACACTATGGTGGATCCAGAAATGAATGTCATGAAAGGTACAATAGTTATTTATTCATTAATAGAGAACATTATTTTTTATTTTGATTCACCATATCATGAATCAACCACATATTTTGTACAATTTAATATAAGAGGATGAATATTTTTTACAAAAAACATGTCAATAATATCTATTATTTCTCTATGGTTATGTGTATTTGAAAAAAATGATTGAATCCAAGTAATGAATCATCCATGATGTAATAAAAATAATTTTGGAATTATCTGATGTCTTTCCTATGTAATTGTATGGTCTTAGTCCTAGTGGAGATGTATAATTTCCAATGAAGATTATTACTGTGGTGTTAAAACTATTCAATACTCTATATAGAATTTATATTTTAGAACACTATGTGTTGAAGAAACTACTATATGATAAAACAGATAAATGGATTATACACACATGTTCTTAAAATTTGGGTGAACCAGTCCTCTTTATCAAATATAAGGATTGGTCAATGTGCCTTTTCATTGACTTTCATGAGCTCAAAAAGATCATTATAATGTAAAATTATCATATTCCATATATTGAATTCTTGTTTGATCATCTATGTGGAGAACAATACTTCTACAATGTGTATATGTGGTTCGGATATTACCATGTTAGGGTGAATTTGTATGATATCCCCAATAGTAAATTTCATACATGGTATGAGAATAATGAGTTCATAGTAATTCCTTTCTGAATCACTAATGTTCCATTAATATTCATGTTCATTATGACTAATATCTTTAGAGATTACCTCGACAAATTTGTGGTATTATATATGTGATTTTCTCAAATTGTTCAGAAACAAGGAGAATTGTGAGGATAATTTGAATAATATATTAAACAACTTGGGAAATGAGTGTCTTTATAAAATGTAAAAAACATGTGAGTTCAAGCATAATATTGTATCATTATTGTGGAATTTCATCAAATGATATTGTATATATGTAGACCCTTAAAAAGAAATTAAAGGATGGATGCAGTTAATAGATATCTGTAGTTTCTGTGCATTACTGGGGTACAATCACCAATTTGTGAGAAATCTCTCATGATTTTAAAACACTATATCAAAGATAACTCTGAATAGAATCATGTATTTGTGTAAGTATGAATGTGATGACATCTTCATGTAGTTGAAAATGAGGCTTATCCCTTCCCCTATGCTCATTGTACCAACATGTGTATAAATATTCATGGTATTTAGCAATTATTCAAAGAAGGGATAGGGTTATTTGTTAAAGTTGAATTAAAAATTCAAAGACTATTCTTCATGTATGTAAAAGGTTCACAGACATAACTACAAAAAACATTATTTAGAGTTCTATGTAGAAATAATTTCATTGAAAATATATTGGAATTATATCTTTTGGGATAAGTGGGGAATGTATACAAATCACAGAATCTTTAATTATATATTACAAAAGAAAGAGTTGAATATAAAAAATTGATATTGGTAGATACTATCAAGGACAATGACTGTTCAATCCACTACCATCCTTGAAAAGTGGTTAAAGATGAGGATTCTCTTCAAAATATTGATCTAGATATTTTAACATTGATTAGAATTGTAATGTATATGATCAAATTTTACATTTAAAGAATGTATAATGATATCATAAAAAATGAAACATCATGAATCTTATAACAAATGATTTCTCAAGTACCCTTTATAGAGAGAAAAAAGGATGATCGGATAAATGAAGTGGGAATTCATTATAAAGTGGAAACAATAAGAATATGGAAATCATTAGAGTTCAATGTTAATGAATAATGTGTTGTATTATCATGGTCCTGAATTTTTATAACCACAAATCCTAATCTAATGATGGATTTTTTGGATGGAACATATCGTTTGAATTCCTCTATCAATCTTGTAATGAAAAAGATGTATCAATATCCCTAAGTGTACAACTAGTTGGAAATATGAACAATGAGATCATGTAATATACATCTTGATGTCATTTATGTCTGAATGTGAAGGAAGATAAGAAAAATTAGCAGGGGAAGGTACAACAATTACCCATTCCAACATTGAATTGGAAAAAACTCACCATGGGAATTTTCACTGGTCTTATGGAGACATCAATAGGGAATAATGATATCTGGGATGTGGTTGATTGCATTTCAAACAATGGATACATCCTTTGAAATTTCAAGGATTTCTCAGTTAATCAACATGATATAAATTACATTAGAGAAGTTGAGAGGCCTCATTGAAAATCATTATCAATTATATGCAATCGAGATACATTCATTAACACCATGTTCTAGAATTGTATCTTATATGATCTAAATATTGAGATGAAATTCATCATGACTTATCAATCTCAAACTGGTGGCCAATCTATGCAGATTATCTAGTTACTTGAAGAACTGTTGGGAGAGGGATCGATTTACATAAAATGAGGAATTGATCAACTTAATACTCTAGTTGAGGGATGATAAAATAGCAGTTTCCACACGACCATATAAATGCCTCCCTATGAATACATTTATAAGAATAGGTGTAGAACACCTGCATGTGTGATGAAGTTAGGTAATAATAAATTCTAGGTTCTAATGTGGTTGACTAAATGGTGAAAATGGTTAATACTATTTAGATGCACATCAAGGATTCTCAAAGTCGACAAAATACATATGTTAATAATAATCAAGGAGACCATGTGTTTCATATGGAGAAATGGTGTTCCTCCAAATATCACTATGGAATAAATACATGAGATTCATGAAGAATTTAATGAATTTATCAAGATGCATTGGCCACATTGAGATCATTGATCTAATACATGTAGTTTCTTATTGAATAGAAATCCCAAAAAAACCTATCTTATGTACATGATTTATTCAATATAAACCTATTGTGTATGTACCAAATATATCCCTCACATGTACAAAATGAAGAGGTGGTTCCCTTGTTGAATTCTCTTTCTCATGAGGAGTAGCTGGTGAAGATCGTAGACTATAGTGAAAATATTTTACAATATATGACATTGAACCTTTTAAATGTACTGTATGGAAAACAAATTTTGTAATAACCAATGAGGGAAACAGAAGATGTAATAACACAAAATAACAATCATTGAGATCATGACCCAAACCATGTTCTCCGAACCACCACAAAAATGTTGCATCATCACAGACCATACACTTTGGGTTTTTATGAGCTATTAAATGGATATGTATCAATTACATAACAATTGGAATATATATATTTTATTTTTAATATAATATTTTTAATATTTTTTTTCTAATCATGACATTATATATGATTGATATTTTTATATAAAAAAACTAGAATTTGTTTTTATATAGAATTAAATTTTAATTAAGTTGTTTACTTTATGAATTAATAGATTTTTAAAATAAATAATTTTTAATAAAATATTATTACTACATTTTTTTCATAAATAGAAATTATCATATAATATTAATGAATGAAAATGTAAATTTTATTACCGTTTGAAAAATATTTTTTTTCAAAACAACCATCATTTCTCAATAAATGTGAATTATTATTTTAAAACTGAAAATTGGTATTTTAGAAAATTATTTACATAAAATTAACATTTTTTCATTAATCTCAATGTTAAAAATTTATAATGGTGATTTCTTCAAAATTTTCCGTGATAATTAAATTTTTGTGTAAAAATTAAATACCGAATAAATATACCGTGTCTAATATTCCATAAAAATGACCCTAAATTTATTAAATATACACTATATATGGAATCCCCGAAAAATAATATTTTTACATGTAAAATAAACAAATTTATATTTATTTTATTAATTCATTAAATTCTTTAAGAATTATACAAACAATTGAATATATTTATGGTTTTAAAATCAATTATTTATATTTCGAACTCACTTACAGAGTAGAAAGTTTAAACATTATTAGGTTTAGTCCATGCAGTTATAAAATAATTAGAACCACTTCCATATTCTAAAAACGTTGGTAAAATTCCTTGTGAAGGGATTTGGTTCTATTAATTTTATTATATACAGTCAATAAACTATGTTTAATATAAATTAAAAAAATAACGCATTTCATACGTAAACCAATACATCTACCATTTATATTCACAATAAATAATTTTATAACTAACCTAGTTAACCCTAAACAATATAGACTACACCCATAGTTCACTCAATATCTCATTTAGATTCTCCTAATCACTAGGAGGTGGAATCTAAAGGTAATGGATCCTCCCACTAACCTCTTTATTAATGTTACATTATTATATTTTTTACATCCATTAAAATTCATAATATTGGGATATATATTTACATGTTTATATTAAAACTAAATTTATTTATAAATATTTTTATAGTCATTTTTCTCTCATCATACCATTTCATTAATATTTATGTGACAAATTTAACTGAAATTGTTTATTTCAAAACTATTATGTAGTGAATATCATAACCATTTCTTATAAAGGTTGTTCACCATTATAAAATTATTATTATTTGAATATGTAATTAAATTTATTTACACCATGCTCCTTTATGTTGGAATTATATATGATGATGACTAAATCAATGTTCTATGACCTATATGGCACCCATAAGCATGATAATGAAATGATGGTGATGTGTGCACCTGAAATTATTTAGATATCCAATCCATTATGCAATGTATAGTATTATAAGATGTCACGTTGGGAAATAGAGAGGACCTGATTCCAAATTGTGAATTTTACATTATGATGTACTGGTAGTGAACCTTTACCAATGTTTATGATGTAGTGTTTTATGTTGTTTACACATTTCCCTTATTGACTTTATGATTATCATGCCATATGATGTATCATTTTTGATGTATTGTATTCATACTCATTTTATTCTAAGTAGATATGCCGAGTTTTGGAAAGTATTATTCACTACATGTTATTCTATATTTATTACCTTTTTATTTTTTATGTAAAACCCCTTTCTTATGTTTATCCCTAGGTTAACCCACGTAGTTTTACGTATGAAGGAATATTATGAACATGCTAAGTAGTTATTCAATAAATATAGTGTATTCCATATTTTAAGTTTTTGTGTAAATTACATTACTCTCAATGACAGTATACTTCTAAATATTATGGGGGTTTTATGTGTATTCATATGTGACAATTCATGAATTAATATTTAATAAAGAGCATGGTGGTTTTAATTTTCATCCATTAGAATCCATGGATAATGATTCACCTACTGGTGCATCATTACTATTTATTTTTCCAATGATCAATCACTAATGTATATGTGTTTGGGTTATGTTAGTTAAAATTAAGAAACCCAATATAAGATCACGTCAAATAGAATTTCACTAAAGAATATCTATGATATCTTTATCGGGTGTCTATTTAATGAAATACACAATTGATAATCCATATATTAGTTACACCTAATATGTTATATACATCCTTCAAATTTTATATTTAATTTTTTTAAAGACACTATAAATTAAAGGAGTGGGGTGGATACTTTTCGTTTTTAGTTACGATATATTTTATTATTCATCATTTTCTATATTTTTTATTATTGGAAGGTATTGATTTTTTTCGTTCACACCATTTTTTATTAGTTCATTTATTATTTAATTTCTAGATTTAAATATTAATTTTATTTTTTATCAAATATTTATTATAATACCAATATTAAATTCCCATATAATCATGAAATTTAATGAAATTTAATTCAAATTTTTTTGATTTAAAAATGAATAAAAACAAATTTTAATGATACACCTTCTATTTCACCATGTATTTGACACTTAGGGGTGATTCTAGTAAAATTAGAATTTGTTCATTCGTATAAATGGTGGTAAATCATAATATATTTGACATTTTTCTACTATTTATGTTATTATTTATGAAAACCTGTGCCTTTTAATGTATCTACACATCATTTTAGAAACTACGAAATTTTAATATTTCTAAATTATTTAATTTATATGTATTGAATGATTATATTATTGACCATTAATAATATTCTCTTATGTTCCTTTGTTATTATATTAATATCATTAATATTTTAAATTGACTGATAGTTGACACCATTTTATTTTGATGAAGTAAAAAATCAAAGCCATGTTAAAAAATATTTATAATATAATAGAATATGTTGGAAAAAATTCTTGAATTTTATAAATTCATATGTGGGTGGGTTATAAAATTTGATTTAAATGGATATATGAAATAATAGATAGAAAAACATCAGGTAAGCTAAAAATATCTAAAAATTACCTATATTGTCAAAATTTTATGTGGGAAGACAAAAATGAAATGTTGGTAACACACACATATGGTGATTTAGAAACATGTTTTGCTCATAACCTTATTTCATAATATTATTATTATTCATCTCAAATAAATAAATTCTAATATAATTTAAAAGACACTATAATTCAAATATACAATGTTTTACTACATAATATGGTTATTATTTTGGTCACATTTCAATTAGAATTTATATAATTATAAGTTATTAAATCCTATATTTATGGGGAAATATTAATAACCCACTATTTTTTGGTATGATTTTTTTCTTTTCAGTGGAATGGATGAGGTGTGGTGGTATGTTCACATTATGATTCCCCACAAATTTTTTCCCATCCATCCAAGTTGAATTTTTTTATTAAGACCAACTCTTATTGGGAATAAGTGTGAAACCAACAATTCAACATCACATCACCACTACTAGAAAAACAGGTATTGACGACGGGTCATTTGCGACGGGAGCCCGTCGAAAATGGCTTGTTGCGACGGGGGCCCGTCGCAAATGGCCCGTTGCTAAAAACGGTGTCGCAATAACAATTATTTGCGATGGGCCCGTCGCTAAAGCCTTTTTTTGCGATGGAGATTATCCCCGTCGCAAATAGTACTCCGTATATTTGTAAAAAACTTTTCAAATAGTAATGGCGATGGGCCCCATCGCAAATACCTATTGCGACGGGCCCGCCGCAAATAGTTTTTGCGACGGGACCCGTCGCAAAAACCATTTTTAAGAAAAATAAAAAACTATCAATAAATTATTTTAATGCATATAATAATAAAACTATTTGCGACGGGCATAGTATCCCATCGAAAATACTTTAAAAAAATAAAACAAATAAATTATTAATAAATTATTTTAATTCATATAATAATAATCCAATTATAATTCAAAAATAAAAAATATTAAAATATTAATAAATGATTTTAATTAATATAATAATAGAATTATAATTCACAAATAAAAATAATAAATTATTAATAAATTATTTATAATAATATAATAATAATAGAATTATAATTCAAAAATAAAAAATAATAGAATATTAATAAATGATTTAATTAATATAATAATATTAGAATTATAATTCATAAATAAAAAAATATTAATAAGTTATTTTAATTAATATAAAAATAATAGAATTATTTTACATTCAAATTTTAAAATAATTCAAGTATTACAAGAAAATATAATTAAATTATAATATTATAAGATTTTAATATATATATAAAATTTATTATTATAAAATATAAATAACATTATTATTCATATTAATATTTTTATTTCAAAATATAATATTATTAATATTTTATAATGAGACAGAAACTACGAATAGAAAAAAAAATCATATTTTGATTTCACAAATTTTATAACATAAAAAAAACTCTAATCTGAAAGAGGGGGGGGGGGGGGGAGGGGGGGGATCTGCAGATGGTGGTGGAGGAAAATCCATCCCTAAAGAATGAGTGAGTCGGCGCATGTACTCCATCTGCTCCTGATACTGCTGCTGCCACCGACTCGTCTGCTCCTCGTACAACTGCTCCTGGTGTCGACGCTCCTCCTCACGCTGCTGACGCATCTGCTCCTCCTCCTGTTGGAGACTCTCTATCAGTGCAGTCTGAGATTGCAACTGATCCTCATACTGTGTAGCAGAAGAAGATGAACAAGCTCCTCCCGAGCTGGACACCGACATCGCAACACTGCCATAATAATCTCTGGGAGTCAGTCGAGAGCTGATACCAACTACCCAGCCCTTCTCGAAGGCATACTGGGCGGCCTGCATCCATGCCGCCTCATCAAACTAACGACCAGTCGTCTGATCTGATGACTCGGCCTGACTCTCAGGCCGGGCCTGTGACGCTGCGGCATCATATGACTCCTGTAGTTGCAATTTAAAATTAAAATTGTGCATATATTATAAGCAGTTAATTTTTAAACTTGAAAACAAATAATACTGACCACGATGTGATGCTGATGATCACCTCTGAGCTCCCCAGTAGCAGGATCACTATACATCCTTCGATATACGTCGTACTCCATAATATCGGGGTTCTCGACAGCCTATAAGAATAAAAAATAAACTGTTAATATTTATAGTTATATAAAATATTTATAAATAATGTAGGTACCAGATGCTGTCTATGAGTACTGAAAGAACGACTCCCAGCTCCATGAGTCACCTCCTATCTCCGCCGATTCTGCCTCCCCACCGATGATCTCCTCTGAAAGGAACCACTCAACTAGTGCGCACATAATCCATCCCATACATGGGATGAAATGTACTCTGGTCGGTGTGCTCTACATGACTCGTCAAAATCTGAAACTCCTGCTTTCTTCATGGTAGCTTTTCTTAAATTTTGCAAAAACTGACGAAGGTGATCACGCATGGCCACCTCCCATGCCTCGTGGATGTTGTCACGCATGGTATCCTTGATCGGATACCATAAACCCTACAAATAAATCAAAATATCAAGTTAGAAATGAAATAATTTTCAAAATAAAAATTATTTATTTACGTACGTACCAACCAATGGCTGAACATGGCCTGCTGCACAGCAATGGGAATCTGCTGCCATGTGGTCCACGACTGAGAGAAATAGTTGCACAAAATAGCGCTTCCCTGTCCGACTGCTATATGCGGAAAATTATAAAAATAATACACATTTATTATGTGAATAGATTAATGAAATCTTAGTCAAATCCACAGGTTATCACACAGGTTATCACACCTTTGTGTGCGTGGATGAAACCCAAGACGTGGACGTCACTCAAGAACGGGGTCAGGAATCATCAATCGTGCAGGACCGCGCCCCCTCCGCGTACTCCCTGGAGCACCTGCAGGCTGAGGGTCATCTACCAGCAACTCATCCACATCGAATGATAGGTCAGCATCCGCCAACTCACGAAATGTGGTGTCGTCCATCTGAAACAGAAAATGTTAATGTTGTTAGAAAATAATTGATAATTACTATTATATATACATATTTAAATATTCTGATTTTATATAAATACCATAGAATTATATCAGTGTTCATCTTCATCATGATCTTCATATATGTCAATGTCATCTTCATATTCCTCCTCAACATCATTGATATCCATTCGAGTTACAGTTGCTTCATCTCTTACCATTTCAAATTCATATGTGATGTCATTAACATCATCGTCATCACCGACTCTTAAATGTGGGGTGTCATCATCGATACTCATGTCTCTTTGTAAAAAAGATTGATTTTGAGTACTCTCTTGAAAAACTTCAATTCTTTGCACATCAGTGAAAGCACATTCACTTTGACTAAACTGATTGTCTCGAATTTTGATTTTTATTACACTCCACCAATCAGTCAAGTCTCTTGATGTAGCACAGTACTTTGCGTAATAAACTTGATGTGCCTGTTGATCCAATAAGAATGGTTCATTTACTGCGAGAACACTTTTACATTTAATATCGATGATTCCATGAGTCGGATGAACACGCACGCCTCTCTCTGTATCCAACCACCGACATTTGAACATGGTTATGTAATGTTGTCCAAGATAACAGAGTTCAATGATTTCATCAAGTATGCCATAAAAGTCAACTTCATTTTCTCGATGATGAGATCTTCTCAATCTAACTCCACTGTTCATTGTTTTTTCGATTCCCTATATGCATGTGTGTGAAATCGAAATCCATTCACCACATATGCATTATAAGTTTTAACAAGTTTGGAAGGTGGGTTACTCAATACACACAGCCGTTTTTCAATTTTATCATCATGTCGATGTTGGGTCGGAAGCAAAAGCGAGGAATTATGGCAAGAGGGGGGGTGAATTGCCTTTTAAAAAAGATTAACAAATTAAAAATCAAAGTTGAAATGCAGCGGAAAGTAAAGAGGCAAGACACACGAAATTGATAACGGAGTTCGGCCAAAAACCCGGCCTACGTCTCCGCTCCCAACTCAACCGTTGAGAGATTCCTACCGCTTGCTTTTCAATGGTTTTAGCAAGAAACCCACTAGGCTTTGAGGTAGCACTAGGACCTATTACAGCTTGCTTTTATTGGTTGAGCAAGAACCCACTTACTTTTAATGGTTAAGTAAGAACCCACTAGCCTTTTTAACGGGTGAAGGCTAGCTCACCGGTGACACAAGCCTTTTAAAAGGAAAGGCTTGAAGAAACCTCTTCACACCTTAATGGTGATGTGAAACCCAAAAGAAAGGGGGATGAAGAAAGAGTTTGGGGTTTGTAGGCACAAACCCAAATTGAAAGCTCAAAAAGATAAAACAATAAAACCCGTAATTGGGAGAAGCCTTGGGCGCCTTGATTGATTGGAGATGTTGAAGGCCGCTTCCAAGCTTCTTTGATGGTTCTCTTGGATGTGGAATTGGATTGGAGCACGTTGGGTTCCTTGAGGAAATCCGCCGGAGGTTCGCCAAAATGATCAACAATGTGTCCGGTGGCTTGGGTGAAGTTCCGGGGCTTCCTAGGCCTTTATTTATAGGCTAGGAACCTTCAAGTATCCGTTGGAGGGCTTTGGAGCTGTTGGAAAAGGCCTCGGAGCCGTTGGAGGCCAAAAGAGGGTTGACTGGTCAAAGCCAACGGCTAGTTTGACTGGGCTACCGGCTGGCCGGTACAGCTCCACCGGCTGGCCGGTGCCTTGGAATGTGGAGAGTGCTTCTGCCCAGGAGCCACCGGCTGGCCGGTGAGAAGGCCACCGGCTGGCCGGTGGTGAGACAGTAGGTCTCACTGTTCTGGCTGGGTGCCACCGGCTGGCCGGTGGCAGAGCCACCGGCTGACCGGTGGAACCTGGTAGTGGGCAGTGCCTCTGCCAGGTCCACCGGCTGGCCGGTGCCATCACACCGGTTGGCCGGTGGACTGAATTTCAGTCCACTTGATGTCCATTCTTGGGCCAATCCTTTGGCAATCTTTTGCCTATCATCCACAACACTTAAAAACAATGTTAGACAAAAATGAAAGTGATTGTGATCATGAAAATCAAAGAGTGTGGGGTACAACAATCTCCCCCTATTTTGATGATCACAATCACTTATCTAAGCAATGTAAAAACTTAAATGAAGGGCATGCCTAAATGATAAATTGAAAATAAATACTAAGCATGAGAGAAAGGATTCTCCCCCAATCAATCAAGAAATTTCTCCCCCTTTGTGATTATCAAAATAGAATGGGGCATAAAACTTGATTGAGGGATATGTTTGAAAAACTAGATTTGAGATTTGAAAATCAATTGACATTTTTGAAATTGAAATGAAAATTTGAATAACAGTTTGAATTGAAAGTTTTGAATCAAAAACCAATTGAGATTTGAAATTTGAAACCAAATGAAATTTTTGAAATTGAGAGTTTTGAATCAAAAATGAATTGAAAATTTGATACCAAGAGTTGAAATTGAAGGTTTGAATTGAAAATTTTGAAATTGAAATCAAAAGGGTTTAAACAATCCTAACTCCCCCTAAATAAAAACAATAAATCACCGGGGAGAGGAAATAAATTTTGGCCCGGAGAGACTCGCAAGAAGGGATTTTTCAATCCAAACTTGTCTCATAGCGGGTCTTCTCCTATAAAATTCGTCCGAAAAGTAAAAAGATTTGGGTTGACCGTACCAGGCGTTTTTACAATTACATTCATAAATAAGGTGCCCGGGTTTTTTACAATAATTGCAAAATTTATAACTAGAGCTCCCCCTTATAAAAACAGTGGGTACATGGGAGGAGGAGGCTACATTGGTATAGCCAAGTCCTTGAGTGGTTCGGGAAATGCGTTGGGAACCTAAGAGTTTGGTCAGATTTTGTTCCCCTTGGGTGAACTTAGCCAAGGATTCTCTAAGGTCCTTGATGGTTGATTCCATGGAATCAACATTTGGAAAATTTTGGATTTTTAGGGAGAGTTCCTCCTTCTCTTTGAGAAGTTGTTCTTTTTCGGAGGAAATCTTTTTTAAATTCTTTTTTAAAGCAACAAATTTTGAAGAGAGTTCATGAAAACCATTTTCTAATTGGTCTCTAGCATGTTGGAGTTCTTCATAAGACAAATGATTGAAAGAATTAGAAGAACTAGAAGACGAGGAAGAAGAGTCGGAAGATGATACCTCATGATTTTCCATTAGGCATTTTTTACCTTGGTCGCTCGACGAGAAGGAGGAGAATGAAGAGGTGGAGCTATCACTCCAAGATGCCTTTGAAGCCTTCTTCTTTTTCTTCTTGGACCTTTTCTTGTGAGGTGGGCAAACGGGCTTGATCTTTTCGTCGGGTTCTTGCTTTTGATCGGATTCTTGCTTTGGGGCCTCGCTAGTACCTTCATAGGTTAGTTCTAAAAACTTCCAAATGTCATGAGAAGATGTGAAAGAAGAAATACAATCAAAAACATTACGATCTAACCCACAATGTAGAGCATTCATGGCTTTGCCATCAAGCTCGAAATTTGCAATGTCTACAGGGGTCCATTGAGATTCATCTTTACTAGAGAGAGTATAACCATGCATGAAAATTCTAAAAATAGGATAGCTAATGCTTTTAAGAAATGTGGTCATGCGGGTTTTCCAAAAACTATAATCGGCTCCATCAAAAAATGGAGCACGATCCAAAGAATGTCCTTCGGGGGATTGAGAGGAAGAAGCGGTAGAAGCCATCAAAAAAAAATAGGATCTTTAAATTTGAAACCGGTTTAGGGAATTATTCAAAAACGTCCTCTGATACCAATTGTTGGGTCGGAAGCAAAAGCGAGGAATTATGGCAAGAGGGGGGGGGGGTGAATTGCCTTTTAAAAAAGATTAACAAATTAAAAATCAAAGTTGAAATGCAGCGGAAAGTAAAGAGGCAAGACACACGAAATTGATAACGGAGTTCGGCCAAAAACCCGGCCTACGTCTCCGCTCCCAACTCAACCGTTGAGAGATTCCTACCGCTTGCTTTTCAATGGTTTTAGCAAGAAACCCACTAGGCTTTGAGGTAGCACTAGGACCTATTACAGCTTGCTTTTATTGGTTGAGCAAGAACCCACTTACTTTTAATGGTTAAGTAAGAACCCACTAGCCTTTTTAACGGGTGAAGGCTAGCTCACCGGTGACACAAGACTTTTAAAAGGAAAGGCTTGAAGAAACCTCTTCACACCTTAATGGTGATGTGAAACCCAAAAGAAAGGGGGATGAAGAAAGAGTTTGGGGTTTGTAGGCACAAACCCAAATTGAAAGCTCAAAAAGATAAAACAATAAAACCCGTAATTGGGAGAAGCCTTGGGCGCCTTGATTGATTGGAGATGTTGAAGGCCGCTTCCAAGCTTCTTTGATGGTGCTCTTGGATGTGGAATTGGATTGGAGCACGTTGGGTTCCTTGAGGAAATCCACCGGAGGTTCGCCAAAATGATCAACAATGTGTCTGGTGGTTTGGGTGAAGTTCCGGGGCTTCCTAGGCCTTTATTTATAGGCTAGGAACCTTCAAGTATCCGTTGGAGGGCTTTGGAGCCGTTGGAAAAGGCCTCGGAGCCGTTGGAGGCCAAAAGAGGGTTGACTGGTCAAAGCCAACGGCTAGTTTGACTGGGCTACCGGCTGGCCGGTACAGCTCCACCGGCTGGCCGGTGCCTTGGAATGTGGAGAGTGCTTCTGCCCAGGAGCCACCGGCTGGCCGGTGAGAAGGCCACCGGCTGGCCGGTGAGAAGGCCACCGGCTGGCCGGTGGTGAGACAGTAGGTCTCACTGTTCTGGCTGGGTGCCACCGGCTGGCCGGTGGCAGAGCCACCGGCTGACCGGTGGAACCTGGCAGTGGGCAGTGCCTCTGCCAGGTCCACCGGCTGGCTGATGCCATCACACCGGTTGGCCGGTGGACTGAATTTCAGTCCACTTGATGTCCATTCTTGGGCCGATCCTTTGGCAATCTTTTGCCTATCATCCACAACACTTAAAAACAATGTTAGACAAAAATGAAAGTGATTGTGATCATGAAAATCAAAGAGTGTGGGGTACAACAGTCGAGACACCTGAATTTTTTTGAAATAATTATCAATATAGTAAACCATAAAATGAATGAGTTTCTAAAAGATAAAGAATTTATGATACCAGTTTTTGAAACCACTGAGAGAAATTTTTCAGTCGACATTCTTCGAGAGCAGCTGCTGTAATTTGTGGAATTTGATTCTTGATATGATTATCATAAAACCTATAAAAACCAATGTTATTTACTGTAACATAAATGATAGAATAAGTGATATAAACACTTATAGTACAACTGATTTCATCTCTTCACAGTTGAGAAGAACATACGTATGAGCTCTATGATGTTCATCATCTGAAAGCCAGCGTTCATAAACTCCACCAAAACAAGATTTGGCTGGTTGAAAATAGATAATTGATTGTCGATTTCATCAATATTCCTCTTGTTCCGACCCATTCGGTTGTGTCTTGAAGGATACTCAGATTCAAAATAATGGGAGCAGAAAAAAGATATTTCCTCTTGCAAATAAGCTTCTGCAATAGATCCTTCAACAGATGCTTTGTTACGTACTTTTCTTTTCAATTTTTGCATGAATCTTTCAAATGGGTACATCCATCGAAACTGTACTGGACCTCCACATTTGGCTTCATATGGCAAATGTAACATCAAATGTTCCATTGAGTTGAAGAAAGACGGCGGAAATATTTTTTCCAGTTTACATATAATTACAACAACATCTTTTTGAAGTTTCCCTAGAGCATCATAATCTGCTGTAGCCGCACAAATTTCCCGAAAAAAAATGAGACATGTCTGTTATGGAATCCCAAATCACAGAATTCAACAGACCTCTTAATCCAATGGGTAGAAGTCTTTCCATTATAACATGACAATCATGACTTTTTAATCCAGCAATATGACCATTCTTTACACATCTACCCAAATTGGAAGCACAACCATCTGGAAGTCTCAAATCTGCAATCCACTGAAAAAATAATAAACGGTTTTATTTAGACAGTGTATAAGCTGTTTTTGGTTTCAGTAACCTTTCTGTTCTGACATTCTCAAACAGTTCCAATTCTGGACGCCTGCAAATTTGGGCAAGATCTAAACGTGCATTTACATTGTCTTTTCTCTTTCTCAGCGTATCCAAAACTATATGAAACAAATTATCAAAGTAGTTATTCTCAATATGCATGACATCTAACATGTGTCGGGCCAACAAATCAGACCAATATGGAAAATCCCAAAATATGCTACGTTTAATCCAATTGTGTTCTTTCCCAAAACCAGAAATTTTCTGTTGGTTTATTGTGGGACCAAAAGTGATGGGAGGTAATGAAAATACAACTTATTTTAACTCCGAACCTAATAGCATTTTTGGAGGTCCATCCCTTTCAACTGTTCCTTTTCTGAAATGAGATCTGTTTCTGCGAAAAGAATGATCAGCTGGAAGAAATCTTCGATGATAGTCAAAATAACAAGGTTTCTTTCCATGAATGAGCATAAATGCTTTTTTCTCTCTCATACAGTAAGGACATGATTTCTGACCATGTGTACTCCAGCCAGATAACATCCCATAAGCCGGGAAGTCACTAATTGTCCACATCAATGCTGCTCTCCGTATGAAATTCTGTTCTGTTGCAACATCATATGTACTAACACCAGTACTCCACAATAAATGTAATTCATCAATCAATGGTTTCAAATAAACATCATTATTTTTCTTCAGATTTCCTTGAATTAGTAAAGTGAAAAAGATATATGGATCCTTCATCAACATCCATGGAGGTAAATTGTACGGAGTTAAAAAAACAGGCCAACATGAATATTGACTACCATAAGATCCAAACGGACAGATACCATCAGTGGAAAGGCCCAGTCAAATATTTATAGCTTCTAAAGAAAAGGATGGATGCACTCTATCAAAATGTTTCCATGAATCACCATCGGCTGGATGATTCAAGCTTTTATCGGTTGAAATATTCTCTTTATGCCATGACATCATTGTCGCTGTATTCTTAGACATGAATAAACGCTGAATTCTGGATGTAAGCAGAAAATATCTCAACTGTTTTAAAGGAATCAAACCAGACTTTCTGTGTTGTCCTTCTTTATATCTCAGTTGCCCACATGCGGGATAACTATCCAACGACTCATTTTCCCCAGAATATAAAATGCAGTCATTTGAACATGCATGAATCTTCTGACAAGTAAGTCCCAAATTTCGAACCATCCTCTTACTCTCATAGTAATTTGTAGGAAAAACATTTCCTTCGGGTAACAGTGTTTTAAGCAAAGAAAATATCTGGTCAAAACAGGTGTTTGACATTCCGTTATCTGATTTGATAGCCATAAATTTTGCAACTGCTTCTAATTTGCTCATCTTGCAGCCAGGATATAATGCATCCTCAACAGACCTCAACAACTCATAAAATTCAGACGGTGCCAACTCAGGATTTGAAGCTATATCAGCCGGAGTTTTGTATGTTGAATAGATGAACCTGCAACATCATGTACTAATTATTGAAACAGGGATGGATCCGGAATCAAGTTGGTATCACCTGCTCTGGAACTGCGTTCACCGTGTTGATACCAAAAAACATAATCTGGTTGAAAACCAAAACGCAAGAGATGTTCCCCCACTTTGTCAAACATGTCAAACGTTCTCAATGCACATTTTCTGTAAGGGCATTTTATTTTCCCTTCTAAAACAAATTCTGGATTTGATGCCGCAAATGATAAAAAAGCCTCCACACCCTCTACATATACTGGATTTAAACCAGAACCGTTTGGATTTCTACGTTGAATTATCCATATGCGGTCACCTAATAATGATTTTTTGACGACCTCGTTGTTCCATATTTTTCTATAATATATAAAAGCATGACTGGTTTTGAATAATTTGTCAGAAAAAACACTCAAGATAGGATAATTATAGAGTTTACATCATACTTGACTGACACAAACTTTTTATTGAGATAGACCTAAAAATTGACCCTTTAAGAAATGAATATGTTGAGAATAAAGCAAAACCTATTACAAATATTGATAATTTTAATATTATATAAATTTTTTATTATTTTCATAGTACTAATATTATTGGTAATTATTACTAATTATTGGTAATTGGTACTAATTATTGGTAATTATTACTAATTATTACTAATTATTACTAATTATTGGTAATTATTACTAATTATTACTAATTATTGTTAATTATTCCTAATTATTGGTAATTATTCCTAATTATTACTAATTATTACTAATTATTACTAATTATTACTATTTATCGGTAATTATTGGTAATTATTGGTAATTATTACTAATTATTGTAAATTATTACTAATTAGTGGAAATTATTGGTAATTATTACTAATTATTGGTAATTATTAGTAATTATTACTAATTATTGGTAATTATTCCTAATTATTGGTAATTATTTCTAATTATTGGTAATTATCGGTAATTATGGGTAATTATTGGAAATTATGGGCAATTATTGGTAATTATTACTAATTATTGGTAATTATTACTAATTATTGTTAATTATTACTAATTATTGTTAATTATTACTAATTGTTGTTAATTATTACTAATTATTACTAATTATTACTAATTATTACTGATTATTACTAATTATTACTAATTAGTGGTAATTATTACTAATGAATAATTATTACTAATTATTGGTAATTATTACTAATTATTGGAAATTGTTACTAAATATTGGAAATTATTACTAATTATTACTAATTATTACTAATTATTACTAATTATTAGTAATTATTACTAATTATTGGTAATTATTACTAATTATTGGTAATTATTACTAATTATTGGTAATTATTACTAATTATTACTAATTATTACTAAATATTACTAAATATTACTAAATATTACTATTTACAGGTAATTATTGGTAATTATTGGTAATTATTCCTAATTATTGGTAATTATTACTAATTATTGTTAATTATTAATAATTATTACTAATTATTACTAATTATTACTAATTATTGGCAATCATTACTAATTATTGGTAATTATTACTAATTTTTACTAATTATTACTAATTATTTGTAATTATTACTAATTATTACTAATTATTGGTAATTATTACTAATTATTGGTAATTATTACTAATTATTTGTAATTATTACTAATTATTGGTAATTATTACTAATTATTGTTAATTATTACTAATTATTGGTAATTATTACTAATTATTACTAATTATTACTAATTATTACTAATTTTTGGTAATTATTATTAATTATTATTAATTATTACTAATTGTCAGTAATTATTGGTAATTATTACTAATTATTGGTAATTAATACTAATTATTGGTAATTATTATTAATTATTAATAATTATTACTAATTATTGGTAATTATTACTAATTATTACTAATTATTGGTAATTATTACTAATATTAGTGGTAATTATTGGTAATTATTACTATTTACCGGTAATTATTGGCAATTATTGGTAATTATTCCTAATTATATGTAATTATTACCAATTATTGTTAATTATTACTAATTATTACTAATTATTACTAATTATTACTAATTATTGGTAATTATTACTAATTATTACTAATTATTGGTAATTATTACTAATTATTACTAATTATTGGTAATTATCGGTAATTATAGCTAATTATTGGTAATTATTATTAATTATTACTAATTATTACTAATTATTGGTAATTATTACTAATTATTGGTAATTATTACTAATTATTGTTAATTATTACTAATTATTACTAATTATTACTAATTATTACAAATTATTACTAATTATTACTAATTATTGGTAATTATTACTAATTATTACTAATTATTACTAATTATCGGTAATTATTGGTAATTATTCCTAATTATTGGTAATTATTGGTAATTATTACTAATTATTGGTAATTATTCCAAATTATTGTTAATTATTCCTAATTATTGGTAATTATCGGTAATTATGGGTAATTATTGGTAATTATTACTAATTATTGGTAATTATTACTAATTATTGTTAATTATTACTAATTATTGTTAATTATCGGCAATTATTACTAATTATCGGTAATTATTGGCAATTATTACTAATTATTGAAAATTATTACTAATTATTAGTAATTATTACTAATTATTGGTAATTATTACTAATTATTGGTAATTATTACTAATTATTACTAATTATTACTAATTATTGGTAATTATCGGTAATTATTCCTAATTATTACTAATTATTACTAATTATCAGTAATTATTGGTAATTATTGGTAATTATTCCTAATTATTGGTAATTATTCCTAATTATTGGTAATTATTACTAATTATTGGTAATTATTACTAATTATTGGTAATTATTACTAATTATTGGTAATTATTACTAATTATTGGTAATTATTACTAATTATTGGTAATTGTTGGTAATTATTCCTAATTATTGGTAATTATTACTAATTATTGGTAATTATTCCTAATTATTGGTAATTATTCATAATTATTGATAATTATTCCTAATTATTGATAATTATTCCTAATTATTGGTAATTATCGGTAATTATTGATAATTATCGGTAATTATTACTAATTATTGGTAATTATGAATAATTATTCCTAATTATTACTAATTACTACTAATTATTACTAATTATTGGTAATTATCGGTAATTATTACTAATTATTCCTAATTATTACTAATTATTACTAATTATTACTAATTATTGGTAATTACTCCTAATTATTACTAATTAGTGGTAATTATTAGTAATTATTACTAATTATTACTAATTATGGATAATTAGTGATAATTATTACTAATTATTACTAATTATTGATAATTAGTGATAATTATTACTAATTATTACTATTTATTAGTAATTATTACTAATTATTGGTTAGTATTACTAATTATTGGTAAGTATTACTAATTATTGGTAATTATTACTAATTATTGGTAATTATTACTAATTATTTGTAATTATTACTAATTATTGGTAATTATTACTAATTATTACTAATTATTCCTAATTATTGCTAATTATTGGTAATTATTCCTAATTATTAGTAATTATAGGAATAATTACCAATAATTAGGAATAATTACCAATAATTAGGAATAATAACATTATTAGTATATTTTATTATTAATATTAAAATAATATAATTTTCTATATTATATACAATTCTCCTTTCATCTGTGTGTTTTCTGTCTCCACATACAAATAATACATGTGAAGACAGAAAACACACAGATGAAACGAGAATTGTATATAATATAAAAAATTATATTATTTTAATATTAATAATAAAATATACTAATAATGTAATAATGTTATTATTCCTAATTATTGTTATTTATTACTAATTATTAATATTTATTCTTAATTATTGAAAATTATTACTAATTATTCCTAATTATCATTAAATATGAACAATACTAATAATTTAAATTTATTAAGTAACAAAACAATGTAAACATAATTAAATTACAACTAATTAAGAATAATTGAAACTAATAAAAAATTTAAAATAAATATTAAATTAAAATGAACATAAATACCTTGAAAATTGATCTGAGGTTGATCTCTGATCGTTCTTGAAAACTTCACTATCAACTCCGAAGAAAAAAATTAAACTTGAGAAACACTGAACTCTAGAAATAGAATTTTGAGAGAAGAAAAAGATGGAGTTTGAGAATGAATTTAAAAAAATGGATGGGGGTATTTGTAGGTTAGATTATTTGTGACGGGTCCATTTGCGACGGGTAGCCCGTCGCAACTAATATTATTTGCGACGGTACCCGTCGCAAATACCTTAGCCATCATTTATTACGGTCAACGGTTAAATAGTTATTTGCGACGGGACCCGTCGCAAATAACCACCTGCCGACATACTATTTGTGACGGGGGAATATTCTCGTCGCAAATATCTTTTACCGCCGCCGGTTATTTGCGACGGGCAATAACCGCCCGTCGCAAATATGTTTCCCACGATTTGGCGCGCAAAGCGCGCCAGTTCTTTTGCGACGGGGAAAGCAATCCCGTCGCAAAAGGCTGCTTATTTGTGATGGGCAAATACCCCCGTCGCAAATAAGTTTTTAACGGGGCTACTTGCGACGAGATTTATCCCCGTTGCAAATAACCCGTCGCAAAAACCCATTTTTCCCGTAGTGCACGATCAAAAGTAGAAAATCCCAAATTTTATTCCCTTAGAGGAATGTTTTTAATTTTTATAGAATATAATTTATTGTCTTTTTAATATCTTTTTATTCTATATCTAATTCATTTAATTGATGCTAAATACATTTAAAATGGAAAACATTACCTTATTTGTTTCTCACATTGTTTTAATTTTAATATAATCCAAAAAAATTTCATGGAAAATATTATAAAATAATTTGATATCAATGGAACACAGGAGTTCTAAAATCCAACTTTAACTAAATATATTGATTTAATTGTACTAATAATTGTTTTTTATTTTCATAAAATTTTATCTATAATTTAAATTATTATGAAGACATCTAATCAATATAATTATAGGCCTTTAATATGTCATCATTTGGGATATTATTCAATTTTCATAGTCAGAAGGTCCCCTGTAGAATATGGACCTAAATATAGTTATAGAACTCCAATTTCATATAATATTTGTGTAGATAAATTAAATATTTAGGGTAAAATTTTATTTCTTATAAAAGTCTTATAATTAACTATACAAAATTTCAATTCTGGATATAATTAGTATTAGAAAAAACAGGTAATCAAATATAACTTTAACATTGCATATAAATTGGTAACATGGACACTTAATTTTTGTTTTTAGTAAAGCATGTACAATCCATCATATTAGAGATTAAAAAGTGTAACATTGATCATCCAATAAATTTTATATATCCATATCATCATAGGTGTATCAGAAAATAAGAAATATATACACATGAGTGTTTCCCTCCTCTTGATTGACAACAAAATGATGAGATATTTTTAAAGTATCCTATGCTATAGGAAGGATATTTTTGGGATGAAACTATTTATTTTTATTCTATGATTAATGTTTTTAAATAATTCAGTGGTTTATATCTAAATATAATTGATATTTGAATCATTTATTATAAATTAAATTTAATTTATCCATCTACATGAACATATTTGTTCATGGTATTGGCTATATAAAATTGAATTATAGTGATTTGAAAAAACATATGAGCCATTATTTTCCAATTAATATTTGATATTAATGAAATTTTTAATCCCTCCAAAAAAATTATTTTTTGGTCTTTATATATAAAAATTAAATTACAAGGATCACATCATGGTTTATATTTTCAATGGGTCTTGAGTGAAAAGTTCTTTAAGGATGAGAACTACTAAGAAACTATATAAAACATTTTTAAATGTTGAGAAAAATGAACTGGCTAACATGTGTATAATTTTTTTTAATAATATCACTCAATTACCTATAAATAATTCCAAATCATGTTCTAAATGTAAATATTTAAATATATTTTTTATTAATTATTTATTTTTTCAAAACATCATTTAAAACACCCTCACCCCTATTTTAGTTTTCTAGTTTTTACTTTCTGAAATATTAAACCTAAACTATAAAATTTACATTATATTTGTATTATGAATGATGTTAACCTGTATTTAATCCTTTTGAATGGAATTAATTTAAATCTTAATGAAATTGTTTTTAGTGTTTCACTGACACTATGTTTCTACTATTTGTAGTCCTGGTATTTTTTCAAAACATCATGTTATAAGATAAAATAAACTCATAACGTTGAATTTGGGACGTCCTTATATTTCTAATGCTGTTTTGTGATTTAATTCAATTCACGTTGAACCCTAATCTATACCCATGATTTTATACTATGATATTTTTTTCAGCCTAACATCCTCTAGATTAGGGTTGAAATATTTTATTGGTTCTATGATGAAATTAATTGTTTGTGACAAGACAAAGGTAGACAGGGTATATAATAATTTGGATACCAATTCAACTTATCTGATTGTTAAAAAAATTAATCCCAAAAGTTTATCATTAATAATAATATTCCTTATTGTTTTTACTATTATGAGATGAATAAATTTCACTAAAAATATATCGAAACATAATAATTTTCTATTTTTAAGTCATGTAATGTAATAATATTTTATTGATTCATTGATGATATGTAGAAAATAAAACATATTTTCTAACATGAATCCCCAAGCTTATTTTATGAATCCATTTCATATTATCATGGTATGGGTAGATGAATATATGAACTAATTTTCTAATTTAATTATGTATTTCAGTTTTTAGTCACAAACCATGTTCCTAATTATCTAATAAATTCATTTTGTGGTCAAAATTTTTCATTTTAGTAAGGTTTAAAACACATGTGTTATTATCATTTCTGCTGGATCAGTAATGTATTTCCCTAAAAAATAGTACAAAAAAATTTACAATCATATTATAGGGTAAAGAAGTTTGATTTTTGAATCCCCTATAATATTTTCATTTTGATCTTACATTTCATAGTTCAAAGATACGATGTTTAATGTTCTTAAATATATATGAATCCTAGTGAAATGGAGGGTACAATTATATTGTTTTATTTCAAAATAGTTTCCAATTCACACACTCCCATAGATCATTGTTTGGGAACTCAATATATAATGATACATGGAATAAAAATGTGAAAAAATAATTAACTAAAATTAAATTCATCATATAATTAAAACATTCCCCTACCAATAAATGAAAAATTGTGTGGTGTATGTTCATTATTTCTATCAATATAATTACTTCTATATATCATGAAAAATCTAGAAAACATTTATAGGTAGAAATTGTGCCCATTAAATATCGATATAATGATTGATGATGCTATTGAATATATCGAAATATTATATTGTATTATAATCATCAACATTACTCATTATCCATACAATATTCTACATACAATGTTTTTTATTTCACCACCTCCTCCCATGTAGTATATTTCATTATCCTTTAACCATTTATAGGGAATGGTTTTTATTATCATATATTGTCTTTGTATGTCCATTATAGTTTAATTAAATCATATTGAATTGTCCTTACCATTTATACATTAGTCTTCCTAGAAAAATGAATGTCCATGATTTGAATAATAGGGATAGTTATCCTTCATTGAATTATTTATTCTAAATAACTCTTTAATATATCAGTCGGTCCTTCTATTATACAAGCATATTATCATTATTTTCATCTCCTAAAATTGATTTTATCTCAAGAAAATCGAATAACTATTTATTAATATCACTCATGTAATGAAAATTTAATTCCCCCACCAATTAAAATGTTTTCACTCCATCTCAACATGTATATCACATGTTTATTTGTATACCATAATATAAGGTGACAAAAAATGGGTGTTTTTAAAATATATCTATATTCCCACAGATAACCATTAATATTTCAATTAGAATTATTAATTAAGGTGCATAATAATTATTAGAATACTACCATTAGTAACTTGTTTCTTATCAACCATTTAGCTATATTTTTGTTGTTGATATAATAATCAAAAAATTATATTATGTCCTATTTTTTCTTGGAGTACTATGATTTTTTTAAAGAAATTAATATAACATCATCGATTAAAAAATGGTCAATCCATATATATATAACAGTTTTCCATTATGGAAATCGCTATAGTGGATCCATGAGGGTCCCCTATACTCGCACTATCTAACATTGTTCAAAAAATCTATAACATGTAATTACTTTCTCTAGAATTCATCAAAATATTCATGATAATAAAACATTTACAACTGAAGATGCATTTCAGTTTTTCATTTTTACAGAATTAAGAGAAATGTTAACAAGTATCACAAATATTATATATATATATATATATATAATATTTTTCAAATTATATATGAAACTCATTAATCCAAAAAATCCTTCAAAAACCCCCAAAAATCATCCATACAACATAATAACTTCATTAAATCATTTTTATTACATATCATTATACCCTAGGGAGGTTAAAACCTAAGAAAAGGGTAAACTCAAAATCTCAATAAGGGAAAAAAATAAATGATACAGTTCAATGATCATATGTGAGAATAATATTACTAAACTAGTATATTAAAAGTATAAAAAGAAATTATACTAATTAAATAAAAGATTATTATTCATGAGTTGTGGAATAAGGTTTTACATATTAAAAGATATTAATCAATAGATTGTGAAAACATTTACTAACAATCATAATTCATCAAAGAGAAACATAATCAAAAGGATAATAATAAAAGTATGTCCTGAAAAGAAAAATAGATTTTAAATATTGCACAATAATTATAATAGGAATACATTTGTGAGAAAACACATTATCCCATGGTTATGTGAATAAATTCATTATATCCATGTCTAAAAATGTACATAAACTTATTTTTCCCTTTCATATGTGAACAAAAAAATTATATTAATGTTTGGATATCTCGAGATATATGAAGTGAACCCAATTCATTAATGGTATATATTATACCCCACCCATGATAGATTATATATATGTGTTCCATGTAAAAGGAGTCATCGTCATATACAAAAGAACCCATGAAGTGAAAATGTGTTTCATATCATTTTCAAATGGAATCTAAATAAGAGAAGCATTCATAATTACATTAATAATCATAATATGATATAACTATAAAATAATCTACATCCAAATATATTTAGTCAAATTAGAGGTAAATACCATTCAATAATGAAAAAATAGAATATGTTAATTATAAAAGAAAATTATAATGGTTTAGTGTCATGTCAATTATATCCTCAATAAATCTATGTATGGAATCATTGAGAAACCCCATCAATCAATGTAATCAAAATATTTTATAACTATAGGAATGGAATTGAAAAACAAATAATGTTATAAACCAGATTGATTAGTGAGAGTATATGTTATGATGGATTATTTATATAATAATAATTCATGTATTTTTATTTTATAAATACTATGAAATTAATCAATGGGTTGCTGAAGAAAAAACATTGAAATATAGTAAAATGTTACATTTAATAACTTTATAATAGTGGGGTTTTTCCATGAAACCCGTAAAAAATAACATAATTATTTATACATTGTATAACATCTAAAACCACAATTCATTTAGATAATGTTTCAACATAATGGAAACTCTATTATTTCAACAATTTTTTTTTAAAATTATTCTATTCTATTATTTTATAAGGAAACTATTTTCGACAATTTCAACATTTAAATTTAAAAATAAAATTTCAAAAAGGATTGAATGAAAATTTTAATATAATTTTACAGATTTTTATTTTTATAAATCTCTAAATATAGATTCTTGAAACAGATATAATGTTTCATAGAATACATATGTGGAGAAATATTAAAAAATTATTTCAAAATGATCAAAAACATTTCTAAAAATTTGAAATAATTTTGAAGAAAACCCAAATAAAAAATTGTTTATTATATTTTCATTTTGATTATATATAATATTAATTATTGGGGTAATAATAAATAATATATATAATGGTTCCCAAAAATGGAGGATAACATTTTTAGAAATATAAATATTGATATCAGAGTGTAGATCCATTAGAATGAAAGGTAGTTATTATTTCCAACCTCAATGTTTTAATTGTAAAGGTATATCATTAAGAAAGATTATATCATATTAATGAAGTAACATAACTATAAAAAAATTGAAAATTATATTGGGAAATGAATTTGTAATAACAAAATTTACATACAATAACATAATTGGGAATATAAATTATTACTCAATGAGAAATATTTGTGTCATGAAAACTATTATGGATCCTGAAACAATTATATCAAAATCGCCACGAATGAGATATATAAATTGAAATTAAAATTAAACAAACTGTACCATAACATAAAGATATTTCATTTCTTAATGATTAAATTGGTAGAATATAATCTATGTAAATTTAATTAGGTTTATACGACAAACATTATCCAATTAATGGAATTAGTTATAACAAAATCATACAACATTTATTATTTCAGATGAATCAAAACTTGTTGAATGGAACATGGAATTGAATATTGAATATTGTAATATATAATAAAATAATTATTATAAATAATAAAGGGTTGGTAGATATGAAATTCTATGTAAAATATGGAGAATAATGTGCCATATGTCTGAATCAGTGAAAAATAAGACAAGATACACTTACCTTCTTCACGATTCATTCTACATGTAAACCAAAAATCAGTATCGAAAATAATATTTATTGGTTAACATCAGGTGACTTTTATTAATAAATACATAATGTAATATTTTACATCATTATCAGATTCTTTTTATTTATTATAATTTTTTGATATGTTTTTGTGAATATTTAATTAGAGTCAGTATATCTTGATAATTTTTCAATAAAAATTATATATTCATAATAAGTAAGGTATAAAAAGTAAAAATAATTTATCAATTATAAAATAAATATTTTTTTATTTAGTCAAAATAATATTAATATTTAAATTCCCAAAAAAATCCATTTTAGATTTTGATAATGTAAATACCTGGGAATTTAAAGGAAATTGTTTTTCTTAAATACTTTGGAATTTTATGAGTTTGTGGCTTCTGAAGACACTTGATTCTGAGGCCCGGTGTGCCCAGAATCAATTTCTGAAGTTTAGCTCGGGTACATTCAGTGAACGAATGAGCGGGTTTTTCTAACTTTTGATCTGGTGCTTGGAATTGAAAATTTTATTTTAATATCTTAAGTGGTTATATCCTATATGGGGGATTTGGGATGGGACCCATAAGCTCCTAACTACCAATGTAATGATATTTGTGAGGTGGGGCCACATGGGCACCAACCTTTTACATTCCCATAACTCTCTCTTAACTCTCATAAAACTCCCCCTCTAAACTTGAAAACTTCCATAATTTAATGTGGACCTTTCCTCTCTCCTTCTCACTTCATTAAAACTTGCCAACACACCTTAATTAATTAATTGAAACTCTTACATTAATTAATTAACAGTTTGAATTTTTATTTTGAAATTCTTGGATTGTTTAATTAAAATAACGGGTGACCTTATTTTAATTTTTGGGTTGGATTGTTGTTTTTATATTTTGGGGGGAGAGCACTTGATATTCGAAGAATGATTCATCTCCTTTTTTGAATAATGCCAACTCTCCGATGAAGAACATCGACTCAGTGACACTGGATCATCCATCCCCTTCTTCCTCCAAGACAAGGGAGGAGACACTGATGTGGATCTCGCCAATGCTGAATCTCCTTATAATCTTCTCTCTGTGACAAAAGGGGAGACACCACTTCCTCCTCGGGCGCACTCCGTAGTCTCTTACGGAACCTCACCCCGCGACGCCATCTTCCGCGACGCCCGATGTTCGATATATTTTGTCGAGGAAGGGGTTTACTCATGAAAGTGGATGTTTACGTACCCCGTTATCATTGGAAATCATTGTTAAATATGGCCTATTGCTATCATTTTACACGGAGGGTGCGGGCCGAACAAACACAACCCAAAAACCCTCCATTGTTCTCGTTTATTAATTTAGAATTGGCAATTGATGGCAGAGGAGGCACGGCGTCGTCGCACCGTGTCGGGAACGAGGTGAAGGGAACTGGTGTCGTCGCACCGGTTGTTCGGGAAGAACCGCAGACCGCTACACAAGACGCTTCGACAGAGTAACTGGCAGGCCCGTCGGCCAGCCGGGCGGAGCTGGACCGCGACGCCGGGATGGCGCCCCGCTGGAAGACCGAAGGCCCGCCCATGCGGGCCGCGTGCGCAGAAGACCGGCCAGTCTAGCCTACCGGTTTGGGAAAGGGCGGCGCCACCTGGCACCACCGGTGCGGAAAACTGGGGGGGGGGGGGGCTCCCCCCTTGGAACCTGCTCGGCTAGCCGGCCGAACCAGCCGGGCTGCGCGCCCAGCCAGGCCGTGCCGGGCTAGGCCAAGTCGGGCCACGCCAGGTCGGGCAGGGCTACGCCCCGCCGGGCCAAGCCACACCCCTTTGGGATGAGTTGAGTAATTCTTCAGACTGGTCTGACACCCCTGCTCGGTCGGACCCGTCAAACTGGGTCAGCCCAACCAGTCGGCCCACTGGGCTAAACGAGTCGGGCCCGTTATTCACTTAAACGTGAAAAACATAAGGACCGCGCATCCAACCAACATTCTGTCTGTGACACTGGGACTCTATAGATGAGACAGTCCTTTTTCGATACTCTAAGTGAGTTTTAGATGAGTTTGGATATCATCCAGGTCAGAAACGAGCATATTTCTAACCGGGCCACTGGGACGGAAAAACCATTATCTCTCAGATTGGGCGTCCAATTGACACACCGTCTGTTTCTTTGAGTTCCTTTTCACGAGTCAGAACATTTGAATACATCAACTCTGTACTTCGTGAAAATTGAGGTATCGAACCCTCTAGGCTTGAGGAGTGTACCCTCCCGGAATCGAGCATGCTGTGTGCGGGAACCCTAGAGATGGTTGTGACTGCAACGACGAGGATGATTGTACTTGGATCATATGTGGGTTCGGCAGCGAGGATGAATGTGCTGGGATCCTCTGTGGGTTCGGCGGTGATGATGACTGTACATGGATCCTACGTTGGTTTGGCAGCAATGGTCACTGTACATGGATCCTATGTGGGTTTGGTAACGACGACTTCTGTACTTGGATCTTACGTGGGTTCGGCATGGAAGATGATTTAGAGGCTACATCTATCATCTCCACCCTCTTCGTGAGTAGTATATATGTATGATATTAGTCTTAATTTTCAATCATTATCATCGATGTGATTGACTTGCTTTCCTGTGTGGACTGGGTTGTGCTTTCCTGTGTGGAATGGGTTGTACATGGGCTCGTGAGTTGGTGCCGAACTGGAAATGATGACTTAAGTATATGTATGGGCATAAACCTCAGTAGAGTTGGTTGATACTTCATTTTTGTATCTTTCTTTTGTGGTTTATCTTTTTTGGATTCTGGGAGGCCTTTGGGGGTCTCATGGTCCCTACTGAATATAGTATACTCACCCTTGCACAGGTTATGCCCGCACTACATTGTGTTGGATGCAGACGACAGACATCACTGATCGAGGTGGATCCCTATGGAGTGGGATGGTACCTGAAGGTGGACCACTTGGCCAGACGTACATGGAGCGGATGGCCAGACCCGAGCAGATTAGGAGACCATTTGTACCCACCCTTCAGGTGGGATATCCAGAGGACGACTCAGTGGTTGCTGGTTCACTTTACTGCAGCTGTTCTTACTTATTGTTGTACTTTACTTTCAGTTAGGTTTGTATTCTGGCCCATTTAATTTCCAGCACTTACTTTTGTACTCAGTTTACTTAGTAATTACTTCAGTTTGGGTACTATGTTGTGTTTTTTTACTTATATAAAGGAAATTCCTTCCCTTTTATCGGGATTTACTCCTTTAGTGCTAGTCGCTAGCCCCAGGCCTATGGAAGGCGGACATGGGGTAGTCACGACACGAGCGCCGAGGACGGGCTGTGAAAAATTGGTATTAGGGGAGTCGATTCTACCGAAAACATAGGACCTTGATAATTTATTCATGTGAAGAGATAGTGTTAAGGTTATTGAGTGTGGTTATCAGTGCAGGGAGTCCAGTGTTGGTACAACATTCAACATATCCTTACACCAGGTCCCTGACTTCTGATTTCCGACTCAATGCACGAAAACATTGATTGCAAGTGTGTTTCAAAGGTCTTCATTGTGATTACTCTGTGTCAGCTCACCAGGTATATTGTACTAACTGTGGAAAACCTGTTACTTTTCAGGATGGCCCCACGAAGGCAGCCATCTAGGGTTCCTAGCCACATGCAAGATGGTAGCCCACAGAGCGACGAGGCCTCAGTGCAGGGCCCCATTACAGTGGAGGCACCAGCGGTACCTTTACCCGCTGGGCCACCGATACCACCAGCCTCAGTAGTGGAGAGTGCACACCGCCTGAGTGAACTGCACGAGTTTCAGCGATAAAGGCCACCCAGGTTCGATGGAGAGACATTCCCTCAGTTAGCCGAGGATTGGATGGAGGCTATTGTCCGAGTCATCAGATTGGTGGGGACACCAGCAGATCATATGGTGATCCTTTCCGCGAGTCTCCTACACGCAGCAGCAGGTAGATGGTGGAACCTGATGCTCCAGGTGCACGACGAGACATCTCTACTTTGGACGGACTTCGAGAGCCTCTTCTTCTCGGAGTTCGTTCCAGCAACCCTCCGTGTGGTACGCATCTAGGAGTGTGACGGAGGTGTGGAGTTTCCTAGGTCTGGCTGGGTACTATCGGAGATTTTTTCTGGACTTCTCTAGAGTTGCAGCACCACTTTTAGCTTTGAAAAAGAAGGGGAAACCCATTGTATGGTCAGATAGATGTCAGGAGAGCTACCAAGAGCTGAGACAGAGATTGACCAGTGCACCCATCTTGAGGGTACTAGAGGAGGGCATAGGGTATGTAGTTTTCTGCGATGCATCGGGGACCAGAATCGGGTGTGTCCTGATGCAGGAGCAGGTAGTGATCACCTATGTATCACAAAAGTTGTGGCAGCCTGAGCAGAACTACGCTACCCATGTCCTGGAGTTAGCAGCAGTGGTCTTCGCCTTGAAGATGTGGAGACACTATCTTATTGGCGAGGGATTCACAGTCTACTCTGACCACCAGACTCTCAGGTACATCTTCTCGCAGAAGGACCTGAACCTGAGACAATGGTGATGGATTGAGTACCTCCAGGACTATGACTTTGAGATAGTCTATACTCATGGGAAGGGGAACGTAGTTGCTGATGCTCTCAGCAGGAGATTGGGCATTCAGCTACTTGGAGAGGCGACAGAGCAACTAGCCGCGTTGCAGATATCCTTCATGGATAGAGATGTAGAATCCTTTTTACAGTCACTCACAGTCACTCCTCCAATACTTCATTGGGTCATAGAGGCACAACATGGGGCCATTGACTGTGAGACACGACGTGCTCGGATTTCCATAGGGCAGGCGCCTGCTGGATTTTCTGTTGGAGGAGAGCACGTCATCCTCTTCATGGGATGTACCATGGTACCAGATGCATTACAGGAGGATGTTATGAGGGAGTTTCACACTTCCCCTCTAGTGGTACATCTAGGAGTAGCAAAAATGTACCAGGATCTCAGACGACAGCACTGGTGGCTGGGTATGAAGAAGGTTGTGGCGGAGTTCATTTCATGATGCCTCACCTTTTAGTAGGTGAAGGCAGAGCACCAGGTACCAATAGGTTTGGTACAACCCTTAGAGGTTCTAGAGTGGAAGTGGGATGTAATATCTATGGATTTCGTGAAGGGAATTCCACGTACTTCCAGAGGACATGACTCCATTTGGGTGATCGTCGACCGAATCACCAAGTCGGCCCACTTCCTACCTATCAGAGAGCAGGGCTCAGTGGAGAGATTTGGATGCCTCTATGTTCAGAAGATCGTGCGACATCATGGTGTGCCATCTTCTATCGTCTCCGATAGAGACACTCATTTTACTTACCGGCTTTGGAAGGGTTTGCAGGAGGAATTTGGGACGCAGATACGCCTGAGCACCGCATTTCACCCCCAGACGGATGGCCAGACAGAGAGGACCATTCAAACTCTCAAGGACATGCTCCTTGCAAATGTCCTCGACTTTGGTCGTAGCTGGGAGGATCACATACCCTTGGTGGAGTTTGCATACAATAATAGCTAACACTCCACCATCGGGATGACACCATACGAGGCACTGTATGGATGACCATGCAGATCACCTTTGTGCTGGACTGACCCTGTGGAGTCAGCACTCGTAGGACCAGAGATGGTTCAGGCTATGACAGAGAAGGTGTAGTCATCTAGGAGCCGATAAGGACTTGACAAAGCAGACAGAAGTCCAATTTTGACTGGAGGCGGAGACCACTAGAGTTCGAGGATGGCGACCACATTTTCTTATGAGTCTCACCTTGACGTGGATTACGGAGATTTTTCCGGGGTGACAAGTTATCTCTATGATTCATCGGACAATTCCAGGTCCTCATCAGGGTATGTGAGGTGGCTTACCACCTGGACCTTCCACCTCAGTTGCACAGGGTGCATGACGTCTTCCACGTATCTCGGATGAGGATATACGTGCACGACTTGATGTCTATCATCGATCATGGGGAGATGGACATCGATGACAGGGCTACATTCACGAAGGTTCTGGTGGATATCAAGGATTGAAAGGAGCAGGTCCTACGTGGATGGTCGATTCATCTGGTGCGCATTCATTGGCTACACGGGAACCTCCAGGAGAGCACATGGGAGCAGGAGGCTCAGAAGCGGGCACAATACCCTCATTTCATTCCCTAGTTTATGATGTTGCTTTATAGGGACGTAAATCCCTGAGGTGGGAGTAATGAAAAATCAGAATTTTCAAGGAATTTTTTTTCTTAAATACTTTGGAATTTTTCTATTCTGTGGATTTTGACGGCACATGATTCTGAGTCCCGGTGTGCCCGAAATCAATTTCATAAGTTTAGCTCAGGTACGATCAGTGAACGAACGAGTGGGTTTTTCTATCTTTTGATCTGGTGCTTGGAATTGAAATCCGAGGGCTCCGATGAACTCGTAGCACTGGTAATTTCTTAAGAGAACTTTTACCGTAGATGCGTTTTCTCGGGAGGTGAAGTGAAAATTTGTTGATTAAATGAGAAGTCAATAAAATTGTGGGACAATTTTATTTTAATATATTAAGTGGTTATATCCCACATGGGGGAGTTGGGATGGGACCCACAAGCTCCTAACTACCCATGTAAGGATATTTGTGAGGTGGGGCCACATGATCCCCAACCTTTCACATTCCCATAACTCTCTCTTAACCCTCATAAAACTCCCCCTTTAAGCATGAAAACTTTCATATTTTAATGTGGACCTTTCCTATCTCCCTCTCACTTCATTAAAACGTGCCAACACACCTTAATTAATTAATTGAAACTCTTTTATTAATTAATTAAGAGTTTGAATTTGTATTTTGAAATGCTTGTCTTGTGTAATTAAAATAAAGGGTGACGTTATTTTAATTTTTGGGTTGGATTGTTCTGTTGAGATTTTGGGGAGAGAGCTCCTGAGATTCGAAAAATGCTTCATCTCCATTGTTGAAGAACACCAACTCTCAGACTAAGAACATCGACTCGGGGACCCTGGATTCTCCATCCCCTTCTTCCTCCGCGACAAGGGAGGAGACACTGACGGGGATCTTGCCAATGACGTCTCACCTTATAATCTTCTCTCCGTGACAAATGTGGAGATGCCGCTTCCTCCTCGGGCGCACTCCATAGTTTCTTATGGAACCTCATCCCGCGACGCCGTCTTCTGCGACGCCCGATTTTCGATATCTTTTGTCGAGGTAGGGGTTTATTCTTGAAAGTGGATGTTTACATACCCTGCTCTCATTGTAAATAATTGTTAGATATGATCGATTTCTATCATTTTACGCAGAGGGTGCAGACCGAACAAACACGTCCCAAAAACCCTATGTTGATCTCATTTATTAATTTAGAATTGGAAATTGATGGCGAAGGATCCACGACGTCGTCGCGCCGTGCCGGGAACATGGCGAAGGAAACTGGCTCCATCATGCCGATTGTGCGGGAAGAACCACGAACCGCTAAACGGGCCGCTTCGGTGGAGGAACCGGTCGGCCCATCGGCTGGCCAGGTGTAGCTGGACCGCGACACCAGGAGGGCGCCGTGCTGGAAGACCGGCGGCCCGCCCATGCGGGCCGCATGCGCAGAAGACCGGACGGTCTAGCCAGCCGTTTTGGGAAAGGGCGGTGCCGCCGTTGCAGAAAACCGGGGGGGGGGGGGGGGGTGGGGGCTCCCCCCTTGGAACCAGCTCGGCCTCCAGCCGAGCCGGGTCACGCCAGGCCGGGCTGGACCGCGCCCCTTCGAGTTGAGTTGTAAAATTATTCGGACCAGTCTGACACCCCTGCTGGGTCTGACCCGTCCAACTAGGTCAACCCGACCCATCAACCCCCTAGGCTAAACAGGGTGGGACCGTTATTTACTTAAACATGAATAACATAAGGACCGCGCGTTTAATCGACACACCGTTTGCAGCACTGGGACTCTTCAAATTAGACGGTCCTTTGTGATGCTCTAAGTGAGTTTCAGATTAATTTGGATATCATCCGGTTTAGAAACGAGCGTAATTTTAACCAGGCCCCTAGGAAGAAAAAGCCATTATCTATCAGACCGGGTGTCTGATTGACACGCTGTCTGTTGCATTGAGTTCCTTTTGACAAGATGGAACTTCGGAATACATAAAATCTGGACTTCGTGACAGTTGATGTATCGGCCCCCTAGGCTCGAGGAGCGGACCATCCCAGAATCATGCGTGTTGTGTGCGAGAACCATAGATCTGGCTGCGACTGCAACGATGAGGACGACTGTACTTGGATTCTACGTGGGTTCGGCAGCGAGGACGACTATACTTGGATCCTCCGTGGTTTCGACAGTGATGACGACTGTACTTGGATCCTACGTGGGTTCTGTAGTGATGGTTACTGTAATTGGATCCTACGTGGGTTCGGCAGTGACGAATTCTGTACTTTGATCCTACGTGGGTTCGACAGGAAAGATGATTCAGAGGCTACATCTATCATCTCCACCACTCAAAATGAGTAGTATAACTGTGTGAGTTGAGTCTTGATTTTCAATCATTATCATCTATGTGATTGATTTATTTCCTGTGTGGACTGGGTTGTGCTTTCTTGTGTGGACTGGGTTGTACTTGAGCTCATGAGTTGGAGATGAACTGGAAATGATGACTTAGATATATGTATGGTAATATACCTAAGCAGAGTTGGTTGATACTTCGTGTTTGTATATTTCTTTTGTGGCTTATCATTTGTGGATTCTGGGAGTCATTCAGGGGTCTCATGGTCCCTAATGAATATAGTATACTCCCCCCTACACGGGATATGCCCGCACTACGTTGTGTTGGATGCAGATGATAGACAACACTGATCGAGGTGGATCCCTATGGAGCGGGACGATACGTGGAGGTGGACTACTTGGCAGGATGTACATGGAGCGGACGACCAGACCTGATAAGTTGAGGAAACCATTTGTACGCACCCTTCAGGTGGGATATCCAGAGGATGACTCAACGGTTGCTGGTTCACTTTACTATAACTGTTATTCCTTATTGTTGTACTGTACTTTCAGTTGGGTTTGTATTCTAGCCCATTTACTTTCCATCACTTACTTTTGTACTGAGTTTACTAAGTGATTACTTCAAATTGCATATTATGTTGTGTTTGTTTACTTATATAAAGGCAATTCCTTCCCTTATATCAGGATTTACACCTTTAGTGCTAGTCGCTAGCCCCTGTCCTATGGAAGGCGGACATGGGGTAGTCACGACACGAGCGCTGAGGATGGGATGTGAAAAATTGGTATTAGAGGAGTCGATTCTACCCCAAAACATAGGACTCTGATAATTTATTCATGTGAAGAAATAGTGTTAAGTTTATTGGGTGTGGTTATCAGTTCAGGGAGTCCATTGTTGGTGCAGCAGTCAACGTATCCATACACCAGGGCCCTGACTTCTGATTTCTAACTCAATGCACGAAAACAATGATTGCATGTGTGTTTCAAAGGTTTTCATTGTGATTAATTTGTGTCAGCTCACCAGGAATATTGTTCTAACAGTGGAACACCTGTTAATTTTCTGGATGGCCCCACAAAGGCAGGCAACTAGGGTTCCGAGCCACATGCAAGATGGCAGCCCACAGAGCGACGAGGCCTCAGTTCATGGCCCCATTATAGCGTAGGCACCAGCAGTACCTTTACCCACTGGGCCACCGATACCACCAGCCCTAGTAGTGGAGAGTGCACACTGCCTGAGTGCACTGCACGAGTTTCAGCGATAGAGGCCGCCTAGGTTCCACGGAGAGATAGACCCTCAGGTAGCCGAGGATTGGATGGAGGCTATTTTCCGAGTCTTCAGATTGGTAGGGAAACCAGCAGATCTTATGGTGATCCTTTCCGCGAGTCTCCTATACACAGCAGTAGGTAGATGGTGGATCTTGATGCTCCAGGTGAAATATGAGACATCTCTACTTTGGACGGACTTCGAGAGCCTCTTCTGCTCGGAGTTCGTTCCAGCCACCCTCCGTGTGGTACGCATCTTGGAGTGTGATGGAGGTGTGGAGTTTCCTAGGTCTGGCTGGGTACTATCAGAGATTTGTTCCAGACTTCTCCAGAGTTTCAGCACCACTTTCATCTTTGACAAAGAAGGGGAAACCCTTTGTATGGTTAGATAGATGTTAGCAGAGCTACCAAGAACTGAGACAGAGATTGACCAGTGCACCCATCTTGAGGGTACTAGAGGAGGGCGTAGGGTACGTAGTTTTCTGCGATGCATCAGGGAACGGAATCGGGTGTGTCCGGATGCAGGAGCGGGCAGTGATCACCTACGGATCACGACAGTTGAGGCAGCATGAGAAGAACTATGCTACCCATGTCCTGGAGTTAGCAACAGTGGTCTTCGCCTTGAAGATGTGGTGACACTACCTTATGTGCGAGCGCTTCACAATCTACACTGAACACCAGAGTCTCAGGTACATCTTCTCACAGAAGGACCTAAACCTAAGACAACGGTGATGAATTGAGTACCTCCAGGACTATGACTTTGAGATAGTCTATACTCCTGGGAAGGGAAACGTAGTAGCTGATGCTCTCAACAAGAGATCAGGCATTCAGCTACTTGGAGAGGAGACAGAGAAACTAGCCACATTGCAGATATCCTTCATGGATAGAGATGGAGCATCCTTTCTACAGTCACTCACATTCACTCCTCCACTACTTCATTGGGTCATAGAGGCACAACGTGTGGACGTCGACTGTGAGACACGACGTGCTCATATTTACACAGGGTAGGTGCCTGATGGATTTTCTGTAGGAGGAGAGCACGTCATCCTCTTCAGGGGATGTACTATGGTACCAGATGCATTACAGGAGGAGGAGATGAGGGAGTTTCACACTTCCCCTCTGGTGGTACATCCAGTAGTAGCGAAAATGTACCAGGATCTCAGACGACAACACTGGTGGTTAGGTATGAATAAGGTTGTGGCAGAGTTCATTTCACGATGCCTCAACTTTCAGTAGGTGAAGGCAGAGCACCAGGTACCGACAGGTTTGGTACAACCCTTATAGGTTCCAGAGTGTATGTGGGGTGGAATATCTATGGATTTAGTAAAGGGGATTCCACGTACTTCCATAGTACACGACTCCATTTGGGTGATCATCGACCAACTCACCAAGTCGGCCCACTTCCTACCTATCAGAGAGCAGGGCTCAGTGGAGAGCTTTTAACACCTCCACATTCAGGAGATCGTGCAACATCATGGTGTGCCATCGTCTATCGTCTTCGATCGAGACACTCATTTTACTTACCAGCTTCGGAAGGGGTTGTAGGCGGCATTTGGGACACAGATATGCCTAAGCACCACCTTTCACCCTCAGATGGATGACCAAACGGAGAGGGCCATTCAGACTCTCAAGGACATGCTCCTTGAATATGTCCTTGACTTTGGTCATAGCTGGGAGGATCACCTACCCTTGGTGGATTTTTGTACAACAATAGCTACCACTCCACCATCGGGATGAGACCATAAGAGGCACTGTATGGCCGACCATGCAGATCACCTCTGTGCGGGACTAACCTAGGGGAGTCATCACTCGTAGAACCACATATGGTTTAGGCTATGACGGAGAAGGTGCAGTCATCCAGGAGCCAATGAGGACTGCATAGAGCAGACAGAAGTCCAATGTTGACAGGAGGCAGAGACCACTATATTTCAAGGATGGCGACCACATTTTCTTAGGAGTCTCACCTCGACGTGGATTACGGAGATTTGGCTGGGGCAGAAAGATATCTCCGTGCTTCATCGGAACATCCTAGGTCCTCAACAAGGTAGGCGAGGTGGATTACCGCCTGGCCCTTCCACCTCAGTTGCACTGGGTGCATGAAGTCTTCCACGTATCTCAGATGAGGATATACGTGCATGACCTGATGCCTATCATTGATCACAAGGAGATGGAAATTGATGACAGGGATACATTCACGAAGGTTCTGGTGGTGATCGAGAATCGACAGGAATGGGTCCTACATGGATGGTCGATTCCTCTGGTGTGCATTCGTTGGCTACATGGGAACCTCTAGGAGAGCACATGGGAGCGGGAGGATCAGAAGCGTGCACAATACCCACATTTCTTTCCCTAGTTTATGATTTTGATTTACAGGGATCTAAAGCCCTGAGGTGGGAGAAATGTAAAACCAGAAATTTCAAGGAATGTTTTTTCTTAAATACTTTGGAATTTTTCTAGTATGTGTCTTCTGACGGAACATGATTCTGAGGCCCGCTGTTCCTGGAATCAATTTCCTAAGTTTAGCTCGGGTACGATCAGTGAACGAACGAGTGGGTTTTTCTATCTTTTGATCCGGTGCTTGGAATTGAAATCCAAGGTAACCGATGAACTCGTAGCACCGGTAATTTCTTAAGAGAACTTTTACCGTAGATGCGTTTGCTCAGGAGGTGAAGTTAAATTTTTTGGATTAAAAGAGAAGTGAATAAAATTGTGTGAAAATTTTATTTTAATATATTAAGTGGTTATATCCTACATGGGGGAGTTGGGATGGGACCCACAAGATCCTAACTACCCATGTAAGGATATTTTTGAGGTGGGGCCACATGAGCCCCAACCTTTCACATTCCCATAGCTCTCTCTTAAATCTTATAAAACCCCCCCTTTAAACAAGACAACTTTCATATTTTAATGTGGACCTTTCCTCTCTCCATCTCAATTCATTAAAACGTGCCAACACACCTTAATTAATTAATAGAAACTCTTTCATTAATTAATTAAGAGTTTGAATTTGTATTTTGAAATGCTTGTCTTATTTAATTAAAATAAGGGGTGAACTTATTTTAATTTTTGGGTTGGCTTGTTCTGTTGAGATTTTGGGGAGAGAGCTCTTGAGATTCGAAAAATGCTTCATCTCCTTTGTTGAAGAACGCCATCTCTCTGACGAAGAACATCGACTCGGTGACCCTAGATTCTCCATCCCCTTCTTCCTCCGCGACAAGGGAGGAGACATTGATGGGGATCACACCAATGATGTCTCACCTTATAATCTTCTCTCCGTGACAAATGTGGAGATGCCGCTTCCTCCTCGGGCACACTCCGTAGTTGCTTATGGAACTTCAACCCGCGAAGCCGTCTTCCGTGATGCCCGATTTTAGATATCTTTTGTCGAGGTAGGGGTTTATTCTTCAAAGAGGATGTTTACATACCCCGTTCTCATTGTAAATCATTGTTAGATATGGTCGATTTCTATCATTTTACGCAGAGGGTGTGGACCGAACAAACACGGCCTGCAAACACTCTATTGTTCTCATTTATTAATTTATAATTGGAAATTGATGGCGGAGGAGGCACAACGCTATCACACCGTGCCGGGAATGTGGTGAAGGGAACTGGTGCCATCATGCCGATTGTGCGGGAAGAATCGTGGCCCGCTACACGGGCCGCTTCGGCGGAGGAACCGGTTGGCCCGTCAGCTGGCCAGGTGGAGATGGACCGCGCCGCCGGGAGGGCGCCGTGATGGAAGACTGGCGGCCCACCCATGCGGGCTGTGTGCGCAGAAGACCGAACGGTCTAGCCAGCCGGTTTGGGAAAGGGCGGTGCCGCCGGTGCGGAAAACCAGGGGGATCCCTCCCCCCTTGGAACCAGCTCGGCCTCCAGCCGAGCCGGGCCACGCCAGGCCAGGCCGGACCGCACCCCTTTGGGCTGAGTTGTGAAATTATTCGGACCAGTCTGACACCCTAGCTGGGTTGGACCCGTCAAACTGGGTCAACCCGACCCATCAACCCACTGGGCTAAACGGGGTGGGCCCATTATTCACTTAAACATGAATTACTTAAGGACCGCGCATTTAATCGATGCACCGTCTGCAACACTGGGACTATTTAGATGAGAGGGTCCTTTGTGTTTCTCTAAGTGAGTTTCAGATGAATTTGGATATCATCCGGTTTAGAAATAAGCATAATTTTAACCGGGCCCCTGGGACGGAAAATCCATTATCTCTCAGACCGGGCGTCCGATTGACGCGCCATCTGTTGCATTGAGTGCCTTTTGATTAGACGGAACTTCGGAATACATAAACTCTGGACTTCATGACAGTTGATGTATCAGCCCCCCTTGGCTCGAGGAGCGGACCATCCTAGAATCGAGTATGCTGTGTGCGGGAACCATAGAGATGGCTGCGACTGCAACGATGAGGACGACTGTACTTGGATCCTACGTGGGTTCGGCAGCTAGGACGACTATACTTGGATCCTCCATGGGTTCGGTAGTGATGAAAACTATACTTGGATCCTACGTGGGTTCTGCAGCGATGGTTATTGTACTTGGATCCAACGTGGGTTCAGCAGTGACGAATTCTGTACCTGGATCCTATGTGGGTTCGGTAGGAAAGATGATTCAGAGGCTACATCTATCATCTCCACCCCTCTTCGGGAGTAGTACACTTGTGTGAGGAGAGTCTTGATTTTCAATCATTATAATCGATGTGATTGATTTATTTCCTGTGTGGACTGGGTTGTGTTTTCCTGTGTGGAATGGGTTGTACTTGAGCTCGTGAGTTGGATCTGAACCGGAAATGATGACTTAGGTATATGTATGGGAATATAACTAAGCATAGTTGGTTGATACTTCGTGTTTGTATCTTTATTTTTTGGTTTATCATTTGTGGATTCTGGGAGACCTTCATGGGTCTCTGGGTCCCTAATGAGTATAGTATACTCACCTCTGCAAGGGCTATGCCCGCACTACGTTGCGTTTGATGCAGATGACAGACAACACTGATCGAGGTGGATCCTTGTGCAGCAGGACGGTACCTGGAGGTGGACCACTTGGCAGGATGTACACGGAGCGGACGGCCAGACTTAAGGAGCTGAGGAGACCATTTGTACCCACCCTTTAGGTGGGATATCCAGAGGATGACTAAATGGTTGCTGTTTCACTTTACTACAGCTTTTATTTCTTACTGTTGTATTGTACTTTTAGTTGGGTTTGTATTCTGGCCCATTTACTTTCCAGCACTTACTTTTGTACTCAGTTTACTTAGTGATTATTTCAGCTTGCGTACTCTGTTGTGTTTGTTTACTTATTAAAAGGCAATGCCTTCCCTTTTATTGGGATTTACACCTTTGGTGCTAGTCGCCATCCCCTGGCCTATCGAAGGTGGTCTTGGGGTAGTCACGACACGAGTCCCGAGCACGGGTTGTGACAGATAACATCATTCATGTAGGCGATTAAACAAACCTAAACAAGAAAGTGCTAAAATTAATAAATTAACTTTAATAGGGGTGATTATGATATTATATAATTAATTTATAGGTACAATGAAATTACATATATTTCTCCCATTTTATTAGTCATATATTGAAATATTTTCTAGAATAATAAAATACATAATGAAATAAAGAAATCAGTTTCATGGTTTCTCTAGTATGCTAATATTTACGTATGCTTTTTTCATATTTTTGTTGAAGTTGGGGAAGGTAAGGAATGGATTATTATTTAACACAAAATTAATGATATGAATAATAATATATATCATTACTTAAATTTTATCTCTATAAATAATTTTTTTCAAGAAAAAGGGGACATGTAATTCATGGAGGCGGTAATCTACATGTAAGAATGAAGAGTTTTTTTATTATTAATCTATTTAGTGGGATTGAAGTTAACTATTAAATTTTCAATATAGAATAAATAATTTTATATATATATCATAGATAATTCTTAATGAATTCTTCTAATAATACATTATATTTGATTATGAAAAATGGAAGAAGTTTATTTGTGGTTGATGTAGTTCACACTATCAACATCAAAATATTTTCCATAGATTATTGAAATGGAAAAATAATTATTGTTTATTTAATGTAATAATTTTTTTATATTATTTATACATATATTTTTATATATATATGGTAAAAATTTGTTTGTTAGAGGAATATTAAGATTAACAGAGTAATAAGGACTTAATACATATGTTTATAGAAAGAGTTTTCTCATGAAATATCCATAAAAATGGAGTCCTTGAGTTAAATAATGATAAAAATGAGTCAAATGGAATTTTTATTGGGTTATAAGGTAATTTTTTTTATAAAAACATTTTATGTAAATGGTTTATCGTGAAGTGTTGTAATCATCAACTTTTTTATGTGAAATGTATGGGAATTTTTGGAGCTCCCTTTAAATTTATATTAATATAAAGTTAATATTAAATTGTAAATGCCTTGAAAAATGAAAAAATTTGATTTAGGGTGAAGATTGGTTGATAAATACCTTACCAACAAATTTACAAAAATTTCAACAAATTGTTTTTTGTCATTGACTCTTCTTATAAGTTTTCAAATTTTTTATCATTTACCTAGTTAATTGGATTTCAATAATAATAAATTACTTAAATGTTCAAAATTAAAATTGAACAATTTTATTGATTTGAAATATATGAATAAAAAATTTTCAGTTCATTATAACTAATAATATTTATTATAGTTTGAAACAGTAATATTAAAATAAATTCATGTTATATGTAAAAAATGTTTTATTGTTTGAATGTATTGACAAATATTCTTTTTTCAAGATGGTGAAAAATAGTTACAACTGAAGAAAAAAGGTTAAATGTACATATCAATTAATAAATTACTCATAATGATACAAACATGTTTTTAAATTAATTTTTATAGCTTTATAGACACAATATCACCCCACCCTAAACATTTTTCACCTTTGGTGCCATTATGCCTTGAATAGTGTCATAGAAGTATTGAAAAATAGTATGAATTCAGATAGGTTCTCTTTTATTCAAATATAAATGGGGATTAATTCTTTCATTTATGTGATCCAATTTTATATCTTCATTTTTTTAATCCACTAACACATATTACTCACCATGACATATCTTAAATATCCTAATTCCCCTCATCATGTGAAATTGTCATATATCCTTCATTAATATGGAATCATTGAATAGTTAGTTCATGATCTTCACTTGATTATTACATAATCCCAAATTGTTTCTTCTTAATATTTTTCTAATATACATATCATGGACATATAATATAATGAATATCTCATTATTAGTACAGATAAGTTTAATTTTAACAATGATTATTTTTCCCTTCTACCCCTAGGAAAAACAAAATAATGTCAATTATGAATATTATTACTTATACATCAATAAAATGACATATTATTATTTTCATCACCACCTTTCAGTGTTGGTTTTAATAATTTAATTAAAGATTAAACAATATACATAATTATTTTTATTAATAGAAGAATTAAATATAATATATCCCTTTATTCCATATAAATCATTAGTAAATGAGGTCATTAGTCCTACACACATACAAAATACCCCACATGAAGTAAAATTTTTTATTTTTACTTTATATTTTAATTACTTATAAAATCCAGATAAAATTATATTCACCAACATATAAAAATAATATTAATATCTTTATGAATGTGTAATAATGTTATTAATGTTTTTCACCCATACACACCTATATAGTTATAGTATGTTATTTTGTGGGTTTGTATAATCACCTAAATATAAAACATCCTAATAGATTCCAATGGGAAATTTAATTTTAATATTATTATAATTTATTAATCTTTTTGTTATTTCTTATTGAACTATGCTATTTATATTTTTTTAAAAAGTTTTCAGTCGAAGCCTCATTTTTTATTGAATTAAGAGATAGCTTTTTTTTATTGGTAGTGGAGACCACATACATGAACAATAGTATCATTGTGTATGAAATCCCATTACACTACCTTAAAGGCACATTTTTCCCCCAATGTCCCAATAGTGAATATTACTACTACAATACAAGGGATGCTACTATACCTTTGATAGTGATGTCACTGCTATAGCCCCTACAATAGTGTCTGCCACCATTATAGTGCTTCTATTGCTACAGTATCTCAACTTCTATAATGCCTCTACATTGATGCTATAGAACTAACGCCCAATGGGTTTTGAACACCCAATTTTTATTTAGAATTATAGGGTTCTTACCACTAAGCCAAACCAAAACTACACTAGATTTTTATAATATTTATTTATTATTTTATTAAAACAATTATTCACTAACATTGTAGAAATAAGTCGATACTTATTCCAATTTAACACAACATGAAAAAATATCTTTTGGAATGAGGTATCATCATTATAAATTATTATATGATATTTATTCAATTACCTCAAAATACTGAGATGATTATTTTTTACTTTGAAGACATTGCATTATATTTATATACTTTCATAGAGCTAAAAACTATGGCAACATGTGATTCCAAGTCCTACTGTTACCATAATAAATTTTATAAAAAATTAAAATATATTTATGGAAATTCATGAACGATTTCATAAATAAATTTGTAATAGAATTAATTTCAGTCTTAGATAAAAAATGTGAGATGATGGTTTTGTGCATTCAGTGATGTTTACCCAATGTGAGACCTATAATGGGTTGGAGTAGGGAATTCAGATAAAAAAATAATGTGTGGGTATGTTTAATATTTTAAATTATTAATTTTATTCATTTTATTAAGTAACCAAAACCTATTTTCTTGCATTAAATTAATAGTTATGATAGATCCTTATGGATATCATCATATCCATGTAATCATTGATAAGAGTTTCTTTAAACCTTTAATTAGAAAATCAGATTCAGAGGATGATGAGATCATGGATCCAATAATACCATGAAACATCAAATGAAACACCATATTTCATTATGTGGATAGTTCATTCTTCATCGATGAACAATTTGATATATATTTATCACCTATTGAGTTTTTCATTAACCCCAAATTGATTGAATTTTTTAATCACGATCAAATAGTTTATCACGATGTTCATTAAATCATTCCTTTTCATGTCCCTACGTATCAATTATAAATTTACTATTGAATTAATCCCTGATATGACATGATTCCCACTGAGAGAATCCCATTTTTTTAATAATTGTCTAAGAAAAATTATGCAATTATTTTCGTACTATTTTTTAGTTTGTTTCCATTATCTATCCTTTTCATTTTTTTCCATTGGACCATGGTTCAATGGTTTGACATTCTCGGGTGGGATTGATCCTGATCAAACTGTTGGATTCCCGAAAAATTAATGTGTGGAGAAGGGATCAGTAATTAGGGGATGGTTTGGTGTGATTTAATTGATGTGTGTCATTTACTTAATGATAGTAATACATGGGAGGTGATGGGTCGTAGATTGAAAAAGATTAGTGTTAAGAGACCTCTTGTGGGTTTTGTTCGGATCAACAACAGTCCCTTATTCCACCAATAAGATGGCCAAAAATGATGTTTTATTGCACTATAAAAAATATAATTGTCAAAGAATGGGATTATAGGATGATGCAGTAGATCTTGAAGATGTGTGAAGCATCTTTCAAATTATGGAAAGTCTCAACAAACATGACTTGTAATTGGATGAACACATTCCATTTAGCCTAGATTTTTTGATGTCTAGGGGTTTAGGGTTAATTAAAATATGTAATTCCAAGTAGAGGGACCCCATTCTATGTTACCCCTCCCAGACTGGCATGTCGGGTAATATCATAGTACATGTATATGGGCACATCTAGGCTCACACCTTTTATTAATGTACACATCCATGGATAAGGATGCACTGATACTGTTGGGGGAACCAATAATACACTTAGTAGTTGATTAATTCAATTAATTACACCAATATGTCATTTAGGGAAATATATTTAGTGATCTTTTTATCATCGGGGGAATGGCCAGGTAGAAGGGTGGGATCAGATGTTTTGTGGGTCCCCTTAAAAGTTATTTTTCCACTACTTTCCTTTCGAGAAAACATAATCCTATTATATTACCTTATATTGAACTCAAATTTATTCCCATGAGCATCCTATCCAATGTGTGTTTCTACATATAATGTGATGGTGGCCATTATACTGTCATCAGAGATTCGATGTGAGATTCTCTATGCATTATTAATAAGCAGGAGTTGCTGGGAGACTGAAGTGAGAAGGAAGGACCATTATAGACATCATAATGGAATCCTCCTGCTAAGTGAGGCATGGGTCCTTGATCATGAAATATACCATCACCCTACTTATAAGATAGAGGATTGGCCATCTACTTAACCACATTGTGTAATCTACTTTCAGATTTATTGTATGGGTTCCTTATTAAAAGAGTGGCCCCATCATATTGGATGAAGGAATGAAACTTCTATCTTATATCTGAGTGGCCATTCCATGATGTCACGGAACAAATATAAGCAGAGAGTTTGGAAATATTTTACACATGGGAAATTTTTCTCCATCATGGCATTACCTTGAATATTTTATCCGACCATGATTCAAAATTCACATCATAGTTGTGTATATGTCTATAGGAGGAACTCCAGACCATGATGAGGATATGTATAGCCTTCCACCTAGAGGAATATATTTAGCCCAAGAACACTATCCAGTTATTGGAAAATATGTATATGTAATGTATGCACAACTTTTTTTGGAGGATGTTGGATCATTGGTCCATGGTAGAGTTTTCACACAATAATTGTTAGCACTCTACTATTCATGAAGAACAATTAGTGCCCTTGTATGGGACACCATTTAAGTCACACTTTGGTAGGATATCGATCATAAATAATTCTCTTATTGTTGCAAGACACGGTATAAGTGATGACAGAGATTGTCCAGGTCATCCATGAGAAGATACAGATAGCTCAAAGTTAGTATAAATCATAAGGAGATAAATGTCGTATACCCTTGAAGTTATAGAAGAGAGACCACATTTTCCTGATAGTCTCTCTTTGATGAGAAGTTTTTGTATTTGTAGGGGGGGAATTCTATCCTATTGGATCACTATGACATTATAAATATTATTGAGGATTGGAATGATTTTTTAATATATTTTCCAAGCCCCACATTTTGAATGGGTGGAAATAATTTTCAATTTGACATAAATGAGGAGACACATACATGACCCTTTACATTTTATTGACTAGAGTGTGATTAACATTGATGATGGATGTAATTGTGTTGATCACCTAATGGAAATCATGGATCAGTAAGAGGGGTCCCTACAGAGACCACCCATCCCCTAGATTCATGTTTTTTTTCATCATGGGATAGTTCATGAGAGATCATATAAGTTGGAAATCTAGACGTACTCTTATTATCCAGATAGTTTTTTTAATTTTTTTTCTAGGATCAAAAAAATGAATCTTGGAATCCTTTAGAAAACATTTTTATCATGTTAATACATTGTAGTTAATCTACAAATATTTCTAGAGTTAGGTTATTAGACAATGTGTAATTCAATGTACTTATTTTCCAAGAATAAATATTATAAAAACATATATATTTTTAATATTACATGAACATGTTTTCTTCAATAACTTTTAAAACTCTTTGATGGAGTCTCAAATATAAAATATGAGACCGCAAGTATGAGATGAATATGATGATTAACAGAGGTGCAACCTAGAATGGGTCAGCATGGGGTGCTTGGATAGAAACATCCTTGGGAGGTATATTTTTTTAAATAAATAAATTATTTATTTATATATTTTAATAAATAACCAAATCCTATTTTCTCTAATATATTCTTCATGGTGATGTATCTACAAGGATAACCTCTTTACCCTAGGATTGTTGAAGGTAGTTTCTTCCAACCTATCATTTGTTAATCAGAATCAGAAGATGACGAGACTGTGTATCCTAGATGATCGAGGTGTATAAAACATATAGACATCAATAAGTCATTGGTGGTACAATTATTAATTGAATAATGATACGATATCTAGGTAAGACTCATAATTTTGTAGAATCGTCCCCAATTGTTTAAATACAATGATTTTGATCAAATGTTTTTATCTTGATCTATATTAAATCAATCACTTTGTGCAAAAATATATCAATTCTAAATTTATTAATGAATTAATCCATTATATTCTATTTTTCTCTCCATGGGAATCCCAATTTTTATTGGTTGGCCATGAAATTTTAATGTTCCAAACTCGGCTCAACACTAAGATGGTGACCGGACCGATCACCACATGACTTCAAGGGTTCCCCTCATACACCAGAGGCTGTAGATAAGTAGTGAGGGTCTCAAGAGGTGACATTAGGGATAATATACCCTCTTATCACAGTTTAATAGTTGTATAATGGAGTTAATAACAATCAACAATAGAAGAAATAAGAAACAATGATAAATCAACAGATGAGAGATTCTTATATTCAATTAAATAAAAGTGGGAAATAGAAGTTTACACAACATATCAATGCATGACATGGTGATTATACATATAGTAATGAATTAGATAGCACAACATGATTCCCAACATAATAAAAATCATGGAAAAGGAACAAAGACCCACATGCGATCACCTTAAGCATCCTGAACTCCAGGTTGGTCCTTTCCTCATAACTCAAGGTATGAAAAACATATAAAACAACCCAGGTCCTGCAAATATAGGGTCTACATAGGTACCAAGGGAACCTGAGTAGGGCGTTAGATATAAATACCAGTAGTTCAGAACCCACAGTTGTCTATCCCAATCCTGATAGTGTAATATAATTTAAATTGTGTTCATGTATGTAGAAATAAAATAAGTAGTATAATGTAACTAAATACCATGTTTTTAATTAATACCTCGAATTTTATCTAATTATGTAACCAGTTCATTAATTTTGTAATTACCAATTTATATTGATAATTCGTGTGAGTATGATCCATTACTGACATCACCTCATTATAGTATAAATAGTGAAGGTTCCATTATGTAACAAGGAATCCTCTAATGATATCTACTTATAATGTCCCTAGTTAAACAACCAGGGAAATATAAATTGATGGGTTACCAACTCAGTAATAACAATATGATGGCTAAGTGTAAGAGAGAAATACAAGGAGCATAGTCTATGTGATTCCATAATAAGACGCCTAACATATCCAAGGTGATAATCAAATGTAAAATAGGGAAAATATGTGATTTTTCCCTACAAGAATTAACCATGGAACCTACTCATCATTGTTGGATCCAAAGTGTGTACTCAAGGAATCATTTAATTCTATGTGAGGGATTTTATAGTGTCATATTGGGAATCCAAAAATAGAAAAGGATCAGGATATATGATGGTATGAACCTAAAAAAGATGTATCCTTGAACCAGAATAGGGTTCCTGAGTCCTCATGGTAATCCCTAATAAGAATCCAATGTGATATTAAGTCTAGCCATTCCTATTTGATAATGAGGTCAATTAATTTTTCCTTTAGGTCAATCCATATCTTTCATTAGTGTGATAAGCCCATGGTTCTTGAAACCCTTTTATCATTTAATAATTTATCAATAATTAAATTTGGTTTAAGTAATTTCATTTATTACCATGATAAGGCCAATTATCTTGTTTCCCCTATTAAAATCATTATAATGTATATTGAAACATTATGTATCACTCTGATACCATCCATTAACATGGTAAGGGGTTCTACAGATATGAAACATATTATTCATTTAAGAACATTAATCCATCTATGGAATTAAAACATGTAAAAACATGTATCACCCAAGGTATGTGTATGATAATCCATTGAGTCTATCCATGTAATTCCTACTTGGGAATCCATATGTCACCCTAGGTTTTAATAGTGATAAATTAATTATAATTAATTAAATAATATCATTTGAAAGTTAGTCATCATGAATTAAAATTTTCACTTAATTCATCACATTCCATTTACCAAAATCTTTCATATTTATTTATAAGGATCAATTGGTCACTTAGTATGTGTCAAAGGAAAAAAGGAAATCACCTATATAGGTAGTTCCAATCTAAAAAATAGATAGTCACTGTAAGGACCCTACCCCTGTTGCCCAGAGCTGGTTCCTTATTTGATTATGTTGGCATAAAAATAAGGAATACGAATCTCGAATGACTGAGTAGTTTAGTATTATTAGAAACAAGTTACATACATAAGTTTATCATTACAATATGAAGCTAAAAAACACTATTTTATTCCACTAGAAACATCACGTCTCCTAAATGATGCTTGCAAGTCATTCATAAATTACTTCATCATATCCTGAGAAAATGAAACCTAATAAATGGGTGAGATCAAATAATCAGTAAGAGTAATCAATACAGAGGAAGATAATATAATCATTTGACATGGTGACTAATTTAAAACACATGCCCTTAATAATAAACATGAACACATTATGGTAGGAAAATGAGCTGAGTAAATAATGCCATAATAAAACCTAATCATGGGTATTATACTAGTCGAATAACCACATGAACTTTCAATTAATAGATTCCTAGTGAGGGAAGTGCATATTCCAGACATTCTAAATCATTTTTTCATGGCCTCGGCCAAGACATTTAGTGATTAAGTCCTCTTCCAAAATCTATATCACATTGGGGAAGGCCTCAGCCAATTCCATGTCTATTTGTCTCATGAGACCTACCGATGAATCGAGGGGATATAGTGGGCCCCACCCACCACATAATAATTCCAATGATTTCCTCATATGATTGGGAATCAACATAACCAATATATACATTCATATTGAATCTATCATATGAAATGTAACTAACATTCCCCAATTATTAAACATAAAACACTAACCATTCAGAATAATATGGTGAATGGTTTTAAGATAGATCATCCAAAATAGAGTTAGTAATAAAACATTAAATAGAATATGGTAGATGACTTCATAAATTATTAAACCCTTTAATAACATGTAATCAACAAGAGTGTTTAATTAGACGAAAACACCCTTATAAAATCATTAAGCAATTCTTGAGCTGAATACTCTTTTATTTTGAAAAGAATGGTTCTTTTTAAAAAATATTTGTATAAAACCAGAAGTGAGGTAAGATATTATTTTCATAATAAAACTGGTGTTTTTAGATGAATAATGGATTATTAAAAACATATTATAGATTTCCCTTGAAAATAGATATGAATTTGAGAAATTCCCTTATATTGGGCTTGTATTTTTGGAAACAGTTTTGAGAGATTTTTTTAAAACAAGTAACCATCCTGAAAATTGGGAAGGATTCTAGTTGGTGTAAATATATAGAATACTCAAACATAATTTATTAGGAGTACATAATAATACATAATAATTTCATCGAGGAAATTAGACAATAAAAGTAACCCGAATGAAAATAGATGTTCGGGTGGAAAACCCTTTCCTTAACTCGAAAAGTGTTCCTCTCTTGTAGTTAAGCTCAAGGAATATGAAATTATACTTTTTAATAACTTTTTTCAGAACCTATTATAAATGTATTTATTTACCATAATTCTGGTTAGTTCATTTATGTCTTTATTGATAAGTTATTGTATTGAATTTTGTCATTCTCGAGTGTTCGTTTCCTTTATTTTCTTATTCGGTTCAATTGTTTTTATGTTATGAAGATCATGTAAAATAGTTATAAATCTCCATGAATGGAATTATATATTATTAATGAATAGAAAGAACTAATAATGGTCATTTCTATCATTTGGTTACATGGAATGAGGATGAATCATTAGATGACCACAACTTCGATTATTCAGCGGTATTTGGAATATTATGAACTAGTTTTGTCATATAACATAATTATATGTACATATTCTGGTTCCTGAATATTAATTAGGTTATAAAACATATAGTATAGTCTGGTTCAACCATGAATATGGTTTCATGACCAGTAATGAAGAAGAAATTGAAGAACTAAAATTCATCATCCACGAAGGTTATAAATCGGAACCTCATGGACGTCGATTTCGTTTATAAAATAAAAGGGATGGAGTAAGAATATTTATGATGGTTCTTCAATTCACAAGATATAAATCTAGTATATAGATGTTACTGGAGTTATCATGATCAATTGTATAGAGGAGGTGATGATAGGATATCAAAAGAAGATAAATTGAAATGAAACCAAATGAAAAAGAAGGGTGCTTTACCTCTGGAAATAACCTCCTTGAGAAACACCTTATGGGAAGTGGTTTTGGGATTTTGGGAAGAATAGAAGCTTCTTGGACGTGGGAAGAGACTAGGGAAGTGTAATTGGGAAGAACTTTGTGAAGATTCAAGTCTTAGAGGAGTGATGAGAAGAGGTAGTGGTGGGGGGTTTTATATTGGAGGAGGGGAGTAAAATTTTGAATATTTAATTCATTATTTTATTATTTCCCTCAAGACAACCAATAATGTTCTTTCATGTGACCCCTAATAGTATTACGTGAATGTTAGTTCGAACCAAGTGTCCTTGAATCACTTGTGATGTCATGGATAGTGTATTTAATTGATAAATTGAATATATGGTATTTTATGGTACTTCATTATTCATCAAAAATTCAATAATTTCAGAAAAATCCCAAAAATTCACCCCTAAATTTTTTTATGTGTAGAATTCAAAAGTGATGTCCATTTTTGAAAAATAATTTTCTAAATATTATTAATTTATCTTTTAAAAAATCATAATTAATTCAAAAATTAACAGTTCAAATTCTACAACCACTTCTTTATCACAATGAAATTTTAACCAAGTTGTTATTAACCTCTAGCCTTAAAAAATAAAATGATAATAAAATTTAATATTCATTAGGGTCATATTACTATTCGTATTACTATTCATATTACTATTCATATGGGTATGTTACTATTCACCAAAACTCAAGTTTGTTCTATTAGATTCCAAATGACTTACTGAAGACAACTCTAGATGACCATTTCTTGAAATTCAAAACATAGAAGATATAAAGTTGTGTTTAATGGTTAGATTATAAAATTTCATTCTATACATATTTTCAAAACCTTGGGGTGTGGCATTCTACCCTCCTTAAAAAAATATTGTCCTCGAAATTCACAGAATATTACCTAAAAAGATTCGGGTATGTCTTTAACATAAGATCCTCAGGCTCCCATGTTGGTTCATCCATCTTATGGTTCCTCTATATAACCTTCACCAGACGAGTCTTCCTATTCATCAATACTTGTTCTCTAGTATCATGAATCTTTATAGGCTCTTAACAATAAGATAGATCGGGCTCAAGTTCCACTTTATCATAAGTGAGTACATGTATTGGGTCTGGCATGTACTTTCTTAACATTGACACATGGAACACATTGTGACCCTTGGAGAGTCTTGGTGGCATTGCCAAATGGTAAGATACAACTCCAATTCGGTCCAGAATTTCAAAAGGTCCAATGTACCCGGGTCTTAATTTTCCCTTCTTATCGAATCCTATAATACCCTTCCATGGAGATACATTAATGAAAACGTGATCACCTTCTTGAAATTACAAATCCATCTATTGGTTATCAGCATAGCTCTTTTGCCTACTTTGAGCTATTTTGATATGGTTCGGGATAATAGTCACCTTTTCCATTGATTCTTCAACAAGTTCGGGGCCCATGAGCATTGTTTCACCAACATCATCCCAAAGGGAGAAATATCTTCTCAATGGAACATATCCACTGCTCTGATACAAACGGGTTTTTAGTCCCTTTGAATGATGGAGGATCTTGTCGCATTAAGCGATCTAGCATGAATCTTCCACATGGTGGATCTGGATGCTCTATACGAGTAAGGTTGTTATTCATTACCTGAGTAAGTTGTCCCAGTATAGTTTTGAGTTGCTCAATACCAGAGCCAACATCATTATGTTTCATCAGAGGAAAATCCCTATAGGGGACCCGTGCATTCATGAGATTTTCATCCCGTCCACTAGGCGCCTTATCTAGATAATGGAATACACAATATTAGGTTATTAATCATAATGTATAATATTAACTTTAAAATACTCAGAAAAATTGAGATCCTACCCATGGCTAATCCCATATTCACAAAAATGGTTTCTTTGAGGAATATTTAACATTTCAATCCTTCATAATGTCATGTAAATAAAATGTGAATTATCCAAAGAATATCCCTCGGGAGTGTCGTAACCATGAGTGTAGAAAAGCCCATTGTCATGAACCAGTTCCTGTTTGTGACTAGCTCAAAACTGTGTTTTCGGGTTTTACCCCTAGATACATCTGTCCCAGAGCTGCCATTACCTTCTCGTATCCATACATGGATTTATTGCTTGAAAGATCCACATAATCTATTCCTTACCAAAATACCAGGATGTTATTGTATTTATTTCCTCAAAGACTAACATAGGGACTCTTCCTTAATTCTATGTTTTCTAAATCTAGTTTCCATGTATTCTACTAATCTTCTTATGATACCAGCTGTAAGGACCCAGCCCCAGTTGCCCAGAGATGGTTCCTTATTTTATTACGTTGGCATGCATACAAGGAATACGAATATCAAAAGACCTAGTAGTTTAGTATTATTGGAAACAAGTTACACACATAAGTGTATCATTACAACATGAAGGGAAACAAAAACACTATTTTATTCCACTAGAAACATCACGTCTCCTAGATGATGCTTCCAAGTCATTCATGAATTACTTCTTCATATCCTGAGAAAATGAAACATAAGAAATGGGTGAGATCAAACGTTCAGTAAGAGTAATCCATACAGCAGAATATAATATAAACATTAGACAAGGTGGTTAATTGAAAACACATGCATTTAATAATAAACATGAACACATTATTGTTGGAAAATGAGTTGAGTAAATAATTCCATAATAAAATATAATCATGGGTATTCTACTAGTCGAATAACCACATGAACATTCAATTACTATCTTAATTATGAGTGAAGTGCATATGCCAGACATTCTAAATCATTTTTTCATGGGCTCGGCCAAGACATCTAGTGATTAAGGCCTTAGCCAAAATCCATATCACATTTGGAATGGCCTCGACCAATTCCATGTCTATTTGTCTCATGAGACCTACCGATACATCGAGGGGCTATAGTGGGCCCCACACATCACATAATAAGTCCAATGAAATCCTCATATGAGAGGGTTCAACAAAAACAATATATACATTCATATTGAATCTATCATATGAAATGTAACAAACGTTCCCATATCATTAAACATAAAACACTAACCACTCGGAATAATATGGTGAATGGTTTTAGGATATATCATCTAGAATAGAGTTAGTCATAAACCATTAAATAAAATATAGTAGATGACTTCATAAATGAATAATCCCAATAATACCATGGAATCAACAAGAGTTTTGAATTAGATGAAAACACCCTTATAAAATCATTAAGAAATTCTTGAGATGAATACTCTTTTATTTTGAAAAGAAGTGTTCTTTTGGAAAAATATTTGTATAAAACCATATGTGATGTAAGATATAATTTTCATAATAAAAATAGTGTTTTTAAGAAGAATAATGGTTTATAAAAACTGATTATACATTTCCCTTGAAGGAATATATGAATTTGAGAAATTCCCTTATATCAGGCTCGCATTTTTGGAAACAGTTTTGAGAGCTTCTTTTAAAACATGTATCTTTACAGAAAATAGGGAAGGATTCGGGTTGGTGTAAATATATATAATACTCACAAATAATTTATGTGGAGTATATAACAATATATAATAATTTCATCGAGGAAATTAGACAATAAAAGTAACCCGAATGAAAATGGAAGTTCGGGTGGAAAACCATTACCTTAACTCCAAACAGGTTACGCTCTAGTACTTAAGCTCCGAGAATATGAAATTATACTTGTTAATAACTTATTTCAGAAACTATTAAAGATTTATTTCGTTACCATAATTTTTTTAGTTCAATTTTGTCTTTATTGATAAGTTATTATATTGAATTTTGTCGTTCTGGAGTGTTCGTTTCCTTTATTTTCATACTCGATTCACTTATTTTTATAAAATGAAGTTCATGTGGAATGGCTATAAATCTATAGGATTGGAATTATATATTATTATTGAACATAAATAATTGATAATGGTCATTTAAATCATTTGGTTGCATGGAATTAGGATGAATCATTAGATGACCACCACTTTGATTATTCGGCGGTATTTGGAATATTATGAACTAGTTTTGTAATATAACTAAATTATATGTACATATTATGGTTCCTGAATATTAATTTGGTTTTAAAACATTTATAATAGTCTGTTTATACCATGAATATGGTTTAATGACCAGTAATGAATAATAAATTGAAGAATGAAACCTCATCATCCACAAAGGTTATAAATCAGAACCTCATGGACGTCGATTTGGTTTATAAAATAAAATGGAGGGAGTAAGAATATTTATGATGGTTCTTCCATTAAGATGATATAAATCCAGTATATAAGTCTTAATGGAGTTATAATGATCATTTTGATAGAGGAGGTGAGGAGAGGATAGAAAAAGAAGATAAATTGAAATGAAACCAAATGAAAAAGAAGGGTGCTTTACCTCTTGAAATAATCTCCTTGAGAACCTCTTTTAGGGAAGAGGTTTTGGTCTTTTGGGAAGAACACAAGATTATTGGATGTGGGGAGTGACTGGGGAAGGGTAATAGGGTGAACCATTGAGGATCATCAAGTATTAGAGGAGTGAAGAGAAGAGGTAGTGGTGGGGGGTCTTTATAGTGGAGGGGAGGAGTAAAACTTTGAATATTTAATTCATTATTTTATTATTTCCCTCAAGACAACCAATAGTGTTGTTTAATGTAACCCCTAATAGTATAAAGTGCATGTGAGTTTTAACCAAGTTTCCTTTCATCACTTGTGATGTCATTAATAGTGTATTTAAATGATATATTGAATATATGGAATTTTACTGTATTTCACAATTCATAAAAAATTCCATAATTTCAGAAAAATCCCAAAAATTCACCCATACCAATTTTTGACGTGTAGAATTAAAAAAAGAAGTAAATTTTTGGAAAATAATTTTCTAAATATTATTAATTAAACTTCTAAATAAAATCATACTTATTTCAAAAATTAACAGTTCTAATTCTACAAATACTTATTTATCACAATAAAAAATAACCATTATGTTATTATCTTCTAGCATTAAAAAAATAAAATGATAATAAAATTTACTATTCATTAGGGTCATATTACTATTCATAATACTATTCATATTACTGTTCATAAGGGTATGTTACTATTCACCAAAAATCAAGTTTGTTCTATCAGATTCCAAATGAATTACTGAACACAACTCTAGATGGCCATTTCTTGAAATTAAAATCATAGAAGAGATAAAGTTTTGTTTAATGGATAGATTATAAAATTGAATTCTATACTTATTTTCAAAACCATGGGGTGTGACAGACACTTAGAAGGTGTCTTGGTTCTTTATTCATTCAAAAAGGTCAAAAATTTATTTTTAATTACACTAAGGTCCATATATTAAACATTCAATATATCAAATCCTCACATTGAGGCATAATGAAAATGGTATAGAAATATGGCAGCCATTGTAGAGACCCGAAGCCGGACGTACATGGACATTACATTACTTTTGCGGAATACTTAGTACATAACAAAAACACACACACAAGGATAGTAATAGTTTAGTGTCTTTGGAAAATCGGAATATAATCTTCTAATCGTGGTGAAATATATTCAACATCTCCCATAAATATCTTACCTTTTTTTTACCTAAAACCTCTATTTATATCCTGGGGAAAAGAAAACATAAAAGGGTGAGCTCAAATGCTCAGTAAGCGTAAAAAAAGAAATATCAATCACATCATATTCATAAGAACATAACATTTTGGAAATCTTAACCTGCAAAAGAGAGAATAATTTCATAACATGGGATAAATCATAGTAGTTAAATGAAATCCCAATAATCATAACTTAAAACATGAAACTTTTTGGCATACACACATAATCATAGAGAATCATTTCTTATTAGTCAAGACATATTTTCAAGACTATCTTAGTGGAAAAAGTCCCTTTCTGAACCGAGTTCACTCCTCGTTTCAGTCCTGTTTCACTGAATCAGTATAACCTACCATTCCACCCATGTATATCTCATGAGATATAAATCTTTACACAATGCATTGTAGGGAGATATAGGTCCCACCCATCTCATAATGATACCATTCTTATGTGTGCCGCAAAATCAGAAATCATACATCATTGCATAACCCATGTAATAAAAATGGGAATCTTAAACATCGTGACATCATCAAACAATTCATATAAGATAAAGGAATTCATAAAAATAATTCCATCACAACATAATCAAATCAATGTAATAATAGGGATAGAAACAGAACCCTTTATTATCTTAGATGGAAAATAATTTTGATAAAACACTTGAACTCCATTCTTGAGGAAAAAATCCTTTCTTCTTCAAAAACACTTTTCCTTTCCTAACATGTCGTAAAATTATAAACTAAAAGAAGTTGATTAAAAATAAACTTGAAAAATTGTAAAGGAATCTTCTTGGAAATAATGTTTTAAAAATCCATTCATGCCGTATAAGTTAAAAAAAAATTCTTCTCGTACTTTTTTCAGAAAAGTCAAAAAGTACCTCGTAAGAAAAACGACAAAACATTCCTTTCATATCTTTTACTAAAAACTCACCTAAAGGTAAAATTGGATTTAAAAAATTATAGTTGGATGGAAATAATATTACATATTGAGGAAACATGGATGTGGATGATAAAATACACCCTAGTAAATTCTGAAGTATAAACAATCTAGGATAAAAACGAGATTGTGATATTTCCCTTACCTTAGGTCCAATTTACTTCGTAAGTGTCTGAACCTCATGTATAATGATTTAAATAATGTCATTGACTTATTACAGAATCATATTCTTTGTTATGATATCATATATGGTTCACTTATGACTTTATATTACCCGTTCTTTTGTAAATTCCATGTTAAAGAGTGTTTTGGGTAAAATCGTTTCATTTGTCATCCATGTTTTGACTTGTAATTATTCATTTGATTACTTAGATCATGATTACTTAATTTCAGAATATAAAACGTGATTTATATATAATATATATTCATAATATACATATATATAATAAATCAGTAAATGGAAAGAAATACACCGTTCATGGAGATAGTTGGTCGTACGTACGCATGAACGTTGTTTTCGTTTCCTTATTGAGTTGAATGGAATTAAGTAGATGACATACATATATAAAAACATAAATCCAGTATCATTATTATGTAATATATTTCATGATTACTTATTATATATACTTTATAATCATTTATTAATGGTTAATCATTGAGAATGAATCTCATCGTGTCGTGGAGACGGTATTCCGTACGTACGCACGAGCGATGATATCGTTCCCATGATCGTGGAATTTTATTGGAGTGTATGTATGCTATTAAAGAATAAATATCACTTTACAATAATCATATATAGTTATTATTTACACCATTATACCCATCCAAGTAAGGTGGTGGTGGAAAATAGATTACACCACGACGTGGAGACGGTATTCCGTACGTACGCACGCGCGGTGATTTCGTTTTCCGTAGGATGGATAGATGGTGAAATAGGGTTGTTTCATACTTATAATAACATATCAGTATATGAGTGATACTTATGTTATTACTTCATAATGAAACAACCATAGAAGAAGAAGTGGAAGAAGAAGTAAAGGTGAAAGAATCGGTAACGGAAATTACATCTTCTTTGAAGCGCCTCTTTGAGATCTCTTTTTAGGGCACTAAAATTGGTCTTTGAGGAAGACCAGAACCTCTAGTATGTTTCTAGGGAAGTGGAGAAGAGAATTTGGCAGGGTTTGGCCGATCTTGAAGGCTCAAAGTTGTGTGAGGAAGAGAGGGAGGAGGTGCCCTTTTATAAGGGAGGAGAGGGGCTCCTTTGGAAACCTAAAAATATTATTTTATTATAAAGTCATATTTGGTTTTAAATAGATCCAAATTGATTTATTTCTAAGCTAAGGTGGGGATGGATCGAAATCCTCCCATAAAATAGAATTTAGACAAGTTTAGGTTCCTATTTTAACCTTATCATTAAATTTAACATTAAGTTAAATAATTTTACTTTTACCGTGTCTTCTTGTGTTCTTACACTATAAGGTTAATAAACTTACTATAACAAGCCAAAAGAACCCCATGTTGTTTATTATTAATATATATAACTTTATCTAAGTCATTTGGCTGAAACATAGATTTTTAGGAATAAAATAACAATTAATAATATAATATTTGTTTTAAAAAACTATTTTATGTCAATTTTGACACTATTTGGTAATTGATTTTTGTGAAATTCATACCAGAATGATTAGTTCGAAAAACATTAATTAAATCAATACTAACATGTCATATTAACCTATAAAATTAGTGGAATTCATAAAAAGTATCAAATTATATTTATTTGGGTATTTATAAAATCAATTATTCTAATTATGGTAATTACTGCATCATCATTGTGTTATAAATAAATTAAATTATTTAATGTCTAAAAATTAAAAATAAAATATCATTATGTAGGAAATCATATTATATTTCTAATGAATATTTACAATAGAATTTATCTTATGTATAACCCTATATTAAAAATGTTTTAGTAAATAAACTTTGATTTTGACTCTTTTAACTCTTCTTTGAATTAAATAATAATAAATGTCCTAATCTAATCCAAGTGGGCCTAAATGGTCATATTTTATTCCTAAAGTTGTTTCTGGTTGAATTAAACTTATCCAATAGAATTAGGACATGTGTTAGGGTAATAATAATATCATTTTTACCCTTAATTACCCTATTTACTTTTAACCGTGGTAAAAAAAGGTAGAAAGTTACTATTCACCAAAAATTATTTAATCTCATTGAACCACATTTTAATTACTGAAATCAACTGTGTCTCTAAGATTTTTGAAATTCCACTCATAGAAGTAGTAATGTTAAGTTTTATGGAAAATTCATTTTTTTACTACCACTTATTGGTTTCACTATTCATCAAAAAATGAAAGTTTCCAGAAAAATTTCAAAAATTAGGACTAAGCTATATTTGATATTATGAACCCAAAAATGAAGTCTATTTTACCAAATTAAAAACATACCAGTTACATTAACTAATTTAAAAATTAATTTCCATCGTCAAAACAAATGGCGTGTTTTTAAGAGATAATAACTATCAAAAGATTGACACTTGTTTATAACTGGTTTAAATATGAAATTAAATCCAATGACCAACATTGTATTAAATTGTAAAAATATATTCTAAATATACTTTAAAACCACACAAATTAATAATTTATCACTATTAATTATTTCGATTGAAAAAGTTGTTTTTAATTAAAATTTAGTAATTTTCACTATTCATCAAAATATGAAATTTATCCAAAAATTACCAAAATATCACCCTAAGATAATTTCGATATTCCGAATCCAAAAAATGATGTCCATTTTGAAAAATAAAATTTAAAAAATTTCAAAAAGTGGTTATTACTATTCATAACAGCTAGTTTTAATAATATTTTAATAGCATATCGTTGTTTAGCGAAACTTGGTGTTGCGTACAACACACACTATCGTGGAAGGTCGCGATTGCATGTAATTCAAGCCAGGCCAGATATGCGTGTTGTGAAAGCTCCTTTTGGTGTAGCGTATAACACAAGACATTAATGAAATTTAAAAGAATATTTTTCGTAAAATCTTGGGGTGTTACATTCTACCCCCCCTTAAAATGAATTTCGCCCTCAAAATTTGTCAGGGTTATAAATGGTTTACTATTCGAAAGATTCTTTAATAGAAACCCACATCGTAAAAATGAACACCAAAACCAATATTTAAAAACAAAAGTATGAAACGTAACGGTTACCCAAATAAACTAATCACTGGGTTTCCACATAGGTTAAAACATGGATATGGAAGAGAAATCTAACCATCATGTTCTGATGGAGAGTGGTAGAGAACACGGCTATGAAAAATCCATCGATCAAAAATCCATAGATTTGTGATGATCTAAGGTACCATATGATTTATCGGATATAAGGGCACTAGGACAACATTTTTGGTTTTCAAGATCATTTCCCTAAAGTAGAAGAAATACTTTCGTAATTTTGGTACAGTCTCACCATTGGTCGTTCTTTAGACAATTTCCACTTCATCTTTTAAAGAAATGTAGTTGAATTTGTCATTCATGAAGTGTTAGAAGATCATGTGATAGAATGACGGGTCATTCCATCTATCTCAAAAAATGGTTATAAAAGTTATCAAGAATACATAAATCCATCTATAGCGAGATTAATCATATATGGTTCCTAAAATGGACTTATACTTCATATATCATACTGCTTAGTATAATAAAACTAGTTTCTACTAAACAGGGACTTCCTGTGGGCCAGTGGTAGGCGATAAAGGCCAGTCACACTTCGGTTGTGGGTTCGATTCCCACAGCCTTGTCCGACGCGATGGGCTTTCGCCCGTCCTGCAGGTTGTCCTTTTTCTAAAACTATATTACTATAACATCCGATCAATAATATCGAAAAAAGTTATATCCATAAACAATACTAACTTATGTCCAACATAATCCATTCTAATCTTTAGGCTTATCTACAATACTTCGGTCCAAGCTCATAGTATAAAGAAAACGATTACTTAAAATATCATCAACCAAGCATGTGAATACCATCATTTATCCCCCATATATCTTTTTGATCACATTCCAATCATGCGAATACATTAATCATGTATTCTATTGAAAAATGAATACCCATTAAACCTTAGTGAAAACATAAATGCTGTCAAAAGTTAACTCTTTCCACATACCAAAATCCAAAAATTCTATATTCTCAAACCATGATATAACCTTCTCCTTATATCATTCATGAGCTCATGAATACTATCAAACATTTAATTTTCTCTTTATCCCTTCATTATGCGCATATCATCAACATTCCAAAAATATCTGAATAACCTTTCATGCATACTGGTACCATTAATCATACAATTTCAAAACTCAAGGAAAGACAACAGTATAACAATCCTTAGATGTATCTTTATTCCATAGTACCATGAGATTACTTATACAACATTACACTTGATAAACATGTAATCATTCCACTACCTTCTTAAACCATTGACTAAACTTCAATAATTCTTTCATCTTACATATCATTTGTAGTCTCTTCATCATCATCAACATAAATACTACCCATACGACCGTACTGATTCTCTTCATGAGACTTTCCCTTAGGGCATTGGTTTGCATAATGCCCATACATTCCACATTTAAAACATTTAACCATTGTTGATGTCGTAGAAATACCATTATCCTCATCCATGGTGTTAACTGAACCTTTTCCTTTGCACTTACTGGCTTTGTGTCCTTTTCCACACCCAAAGCATCTTCCAGTTCCCTTGAAACAATCTCCCCGATGCCTCTTCCCACATGATTTACATGAGGGAAATTGATCTTTCTTTCTTCTATGATCATCATGAAACTCCATCTTTATCTTATTATCTGAGTCGGGAAACTTGCCAAAGTTGAGATTATTGATCATATTATGAGATTTCTGATTAGGAATAATAATGATGTTTGGACTCCCAGATCCTGTTTCATTTGGTTTCTCATGAAGAATATCATTCCATTGTCTGTCATATCCTCCATTATCGTGAATCTTTCTGTTTCTGGCCATTTTCTAAAACCCAAAAAGAATAGTGTCAGAGGCAGAAATCATGCTAGGGAAAAAAACATAGTAAAGGGGGAGTTCCATCAATATAAATCATCTTAGGTTAAATTATAAGATCGTTATCTTAGTTCTAGGACTATATCCTATACGTATACTTATTCTTAGGGACATCCCTAGACATTCCTTAGAAATATCTCTAGGGATCTCACTAACGTTTTCGCATCCTAGTTTCCAAAGGTTGACTAAACCTTTCCTCTGATACCAACTGTAGAGACCTGAAGCCTGACGTACATGGACATTAAATTACTTTTGCGGAATACTTAGTACATAACAATAACACACACACAAGGATCGTAATAGTTTAGTGTCTTTGGAAACTTAGAATATAATCTTCTAATCGTGGTGAACGATCTTCAACATCTCCCATAATGATCTTCCCTTTTTTTACCTAAAACCATTCTTTATATCCTGGGGAAAAGAAAACATAAAAGGGTGAGCTCAAATGCTTAGTAAGGGTAAACAAAAGAAATATCAATCACATCATATTCATAAGAACATAACATTTTGGAAATCATTACCTGCAAAAGAGAGAATAATTTCATAACATGGGATAAATCATAGTAGTTAAATGAATTCCCAATAATCATAACTTAAAACATGAAACTTTGTGGCATACACACATAATTAGAGAGAATCATTTCTTATTAGTCAAGACTCATTGCCAAGACTATCTTTGTGTACAAAGTCCCTTTCTGAACTGAGTTCACTCCTCGTTTCAGTCCTCTTTCACTGAACTGGTATAACCTACCGTTCCAGCCATGTCTATCTAATGAGATATAAAATCTTTACCCAATGAATTGGAGGGAGATATAGGTCCCACCCATCTCATAATGATACCATTCTTATGTGTGCCACAAAATCATAAATCATACATCATTGCATAACCCATGTAATAAAAATGGGAATCTTAAACATCGTGACATCATCAAACAATTCATATAAGATAACGGAATTCATAAAAATAATTCCATCACAACATAATCAAATAAATGTAATAATAGGTATAGAAATAGAACCCTTTATTATCTTAGATGTAAAATAATTTTGATAAAACACTTGAACTCCATTCTTGAGGAAAAAATCCTTTCTGCTTCAAAAACACTTTTCCTTTCTTAACATGTCGTAAAATTATAAACTAAAAGAAGAGGATTAAAAATAAACTTGAAAACTTTTAAAGGAAGCTTCTTGGAAATAATGTTTTAAAAATCCATTCATGCCGTATATGTTAAAAAAAAATATTCTTCTCGTACTTTTGTCAGAAAAGTCAAAAAGTACCTCGTACGAAAAACGACAAAACATTCCTTTCATATCTTTTACTAAAAACTCACCGAAGGATAAAATTTAATTTAAACAATTGTAGGTGGATGAAAATAATATTAAATATTGAGGAAACATGGATGTGGATGATAAAATACACCCCAGTAAATTATGAAGTATAAACAATCTCGGATAAAAATGAGATTGTGATATTTCCCTTACCTTAGGTCCGATTTTCTTTGTAAGTGTCCGAAACTCCTGTACAATGATTTAAATAATGTCATTGACTTATTACAGAATCATATTCATTATTATTATATCATATATGGTTCACTTATGACTTCATATTACTCATTCTTTTGTAAATTCCATGTTAAAGAGTGTTTTGGGTAAAATCGTTTCATTTGTCGTCCATGTTTTGACTTGTAATTATTCATATGATTACTTAGATCATGATTACTTAATTTCATAATATAAAACATGATTTATATATAATATATACTCATAATATACATATATATAATAAATCAGTAAATGGAAAGAAATACACTGTTCATGGAGACGGTAGGCCGTATGTACGCATGAACGCTGTTTTCGTTTCCTTATTGAGTTGAATGGAATTAAGTAGATGACATACATATATATACACATAAATCCAGTATAATTATTATGTCATATATTTCATGATTACTTATTATATATACTTTATAATCATTCATGAATGGTTAATCATTGAGAATGAATCTCATCGCGTCGTGGAGACGATATTTCGTACGTACGCACGAGCGATGATATCGTTCCCATGATCGTGGAATTTTATTGGAGTGTATGTATACTATTACAGAATCAATATCACTTTAAAATAATCATATATAGTTATTATTTACACCATTATACCCATCCAAGTAAGGTGGTGGTGGAAAATAGATTACACCACGGCGTGGAGACGATATTCCGTACGTACGCACGCGCGGTGATTTCGTTTTCCGTAGGATGGATAGATGGTGAAATAGGGTTGTTTCATACTTATAATAACATATCAGTATATTAGTGATACTGATGTTATTACTTCATAATGAAACAACATTATAAGAAGAAGTGGAAGAAGAAATAAAGGTGAAAGAATCGGTAACGGAAATTACCTCTTCTTTGAAGCGCCTCTTTGAGATCTCCTTTTAGGGCACTAAAATTGGTCTTTGAGGAAGACCAGAACCTCTAGGATGTTTCTAGGGAAGTGGAGAAGATAATTTGGCAGTGTTTGGCCGATCTTGAAGGCTCAAAGTTGTGTGAGGAAGAGAGGGAGGAGGTTCCCTTTTATAAGGGAGGAGAGGGGATCCTTTGGAAAACTAAAAATATTATTTTATTATAAAGTCATATTCGGTTTTAAATAGCTCCAAATTGATTTATTTCGAAGCTAAGGTGGGGATGGATCGAAAGCCTTTCATCCAATAGAATTTAGACAAGTTTAGGTTCCTATTTTAACCTTATCATTTAGATTTAACATTAAGATAAATAATTATACTTTTACCGTGTCTTCTTGTGTTCTTACACCATAAGGTTAATAAAATTACTATAACAAGCCAAACGAACCCCAAGTTGTTTATTATTAATACATATAACCTTATCTGATTCATTTGGCCGAACCTTAGATTTTTAGGAATAAAATAACAATTAATAATATAATATTTGGTTTAAAAAACTATTTTATGTCAATTTTGATACTATTTGGTAATTGATTTTTGTGAAAATCATAACAGAATGATTTTTTCGAAAAAAGTTAATTAAATCAATACTAATATGTCATATTAACCTATAAAATTAGTGGAATTCATAAAAAGTCTCAAATTATATTTATTTGGGTATTTATAATATCAATTATTCTAATTATGGTAATTACTGCATCATCATTGTGTCATAAATAAATTAAATTTTTCTATGTCTAAAAATTATAAATAAAATATCATTATTTAGGAACTATTATTAGCTTTCTAATGAATATTTACAATCGAATTTATCTTATGTATAACCCTATATTAAAAATGTTTTACTAAATAAACTTTGATATTAACTCTTTTAACTTTTCTTTGAATTAAATAATAATAAATGTCCTAATCTAATCCAAGTGGGCCTAAATTGTCATATTTTATTCCTAAAGTTGTTTCTGGTCGAATTACATTTATCCAATAGAATTAGGACATGTGTTAGGGTAATAATAATATCATTTTTACCCTTAATTACCCTATTTACTTTTAACCGTGGTAAAAAAGGTAAAACGTTACTATTCACCAAAAATTATTTTCATCTCATTGAACCACATTTTACTTACTGACATCAACCATGTCTCTCAGATTTTTGAAATTCCTCTCACAGAAGCGGTAAAGTTAAGTTTTATGAAGAATTCATTTTTTTTACTACCACTTAGTGGTTTCACTATTCATCAAAAAATGAAAGTTTGCAGAAAAATACCAAAAATTAGGCCTAAGATATATTTGATATTATGAACCCAAAAATGATGTCTATTTTACCAAATTCAAAACATATCAGTTACATTAACTAATTTAAAAATTAATTCCCGTCGCCAAAACAAATGGCGTGTTTTTAAGAGATAATAACTATCAAAAGATTGACACTTGTTTATAACTGGTTTAAATGTGAAATTACATCCAATGACCTACATTGTATTAAATTGTAAAAATATATTCTAAATATACTTTAAAACCACTCAAATTAATAATTCATCACTGTTAATTATTTCGATTGAAAATGGTGTTTTTAATTAAAATTTAGTAATTTTCACTATTCATCAAAATATGAAAGTTATCCGAAAATTACCAAAATTTCACCCTAAGATAATTTCGATATTCCGAATCCAAAAATGAAGTCCATTTTGAAAAATAAAATTTACAAAATTTTAAAAAGTGGTTATTACTATTCATAACAGCTAGTTTTAATAATATTTAAATCTCATATCGTTGTTTAGCGAAACTTGGTGTTGCGTGCAACACACGCTATCCTGGAAGGTCACGATTGCATGTAATTCAAGCCAGATCCGAGATGCGTATTGTGAAATCTCTTTTTGGTGTAGCGTATAACACATGACATTAATGAAATTAAAAAGAATATTTTTCATAAAATCTTGGGGTGTTACAGCCATCATCAATATCTATCACTAATATATTATCTTGAAAAGAAGACACCTCTATTTGAAGGGATTAACTACAGCTTTATGATATTTCTAATCACACAATTTATTTACATCATTTAGCATTTAAAATAAGAAACATACAAAATTCTGATTCAAGAGAAATTAAATCTGAAAACATAAAGACACTTATTTAAATTTATAAAAATTGAAGTAAATAATTAGTTAATGCATTTATAAAATTAGAGGACATTGAAGAGGGACCAACCTTAGGGAAGATCTTATATAATACCCAAAAATGACAAAAAAGGAGGTGACCACTCATAATTATCACACACTCCCCTGCACATACATACATACGTACATACATATATATATATATATATCTATAATCTAATTCTTGTATTCCCCTCACCATGAGGGAATAAATATATGGAGTAAATATATATATATATATATATATATATATATATATATATTAGATACCTTATGTATATGTGTGTCCACCCTCAAATGTTGATTAAAAGTCCCTAAAACACATTCTTGAATCAGAAAAACATAGCGTCAAGGTTCAACACACCTCAAATGATGGTTCAAGGACTCATAAAGACCATAAGGCCCTAATTTAGATTATGTCATAGAAAAAATGTGTTTTGAAGCACCCTCCTAAACAAATGTGGTGTAGAACATCAAACTAAATCCCATCATCTTCAATGGCTATTAATAAAAATGGACCAATAGGTCTCGAGACAGTGATTTCATACCCTAAAAATTAATGAACGAAAAAAACCATATCAATCATAAGCTAGAGTTTTCTTCAAAACATGTCTGGAGAAGACGAAGAAAAATTATGTAACAAAAATTTCGTGATATAAAGATAAGGCATTACCTCATAGAATAAGACAATATTGGTGATGAAATCAGATTAAACCGACCATCGATGTGAAACCAGTTGAAGGGTTGAATCCTGCCTTCTAATTAAGGATGATAAGTGAGTGCCACGACATGAAATGGGAAGGAAGGGGCCTCCCTTTGATTATTCTAAAATAACTAAACTAATAATAATCATCACCATCATTAGAATCATAATAATAATTATATTATTATAATTTTAATGAGAATATTTTATTATTATTATTTATCCAATTAAATTTTCAATTAAAGTGTTATCTATTTAATTTTTAATTTAACTAGATATTTTCTAAAATAAAAACTAACATCTTTGATTTCCAAACCATGAGCCAACCATGTGGCATAAATTTTTTAGGTACATCCACCAAACACAAACTATGTCAGTTAGGTGCATGGTTTATCAAACCATGTTTAACCCATGTGAAACACTACTACCTTACCTTTTTAAGGACACACTATTTTAGACAAACCATACAACCTCTGATAGTCCTTTAAAACCTTCTTCCCCATGTTTGATGCTAATAAAAAACATCATTGCACTCTTTAAGTTTCTCAAGACATCACTCAAGTATAAAAAAAGTACTTTAAAAAATTCCAGAACTTGGAATTAAATTTTGAAGAATTTTTTTCAAAACAATTCATTCAGTAAACAAACAAGTAAAAAACTATCTCCTTTAAGTCATGTTTAGAAAAACTGGACACTACAATCTCCCCACCTTATAACATCTCACCATCGAGAAGACTTGGGAACAATGATAAAATTACCCAAACTGCAATGGTCATGAATTTTCATTCAAAAAGTTGAGTTTCATTTCCTAATACAAACTCAATATTATGCATTACTTATACATTCCACACTTAAGCTTTTACAACATGAGACAACAATCATTTTCCGTCTAGCACACCAAAAATACTGGTTAATTGATCCCATTAAAATAGTACACATTCACATATTTTTATTAATAATCATTTGACTGATGGTTCTCCCCCCCATAGTTCTTCAAAATGATATGGGAAAATTCCAATCCCCAATACATCCACCATCATAATTTATATAAAAACCAAAAAATTTTCTGTTCTATGAAATCTCTTTTCCTGATTTCATTAAAAAGGAATGGTCTGATCACAATTTACCTTGTAGAAACTCGTTGTGAATGATTTCACTAAAGACACTAACGATCTTGAAACCACAGTTATATTCACCTAAGAACATTATTTAAAAAGAGTTCCTTACAATCATGAACACCGAAAAATAATAAGACATAATGAGTCGAGCCACTAGGCTGACTTATCTCGAAGATGTCTAGTTTTGGAGGTTGAAAAAATTCAAAAGAAATAGACAGAGTCCATGAGTAATACTACGGAGTTCATACAAGAGAAACCCAGGAATAACTCAACACTTATCATGCCTTTATAAGAACCAGAAGTCAACTTGTAACACTATTAAAGATCACCCAAAAAGCTCAATATCAATAAGATTTATCATGACGTTAGACCAAAACTTTCTTAGTCAACGTAGGAAAAAATAAATATTGGGTAAATTCTCATCACATGATAAGATAACACTAAGAGGGTTGAAACAGTTTCCAATCAAACACACTTAACTACTGGAAGTAAAAATGATAGAACCCCAATGGGTTGAAATTAATAATGAAACACAGTTTCACATGATGATGTACCAACACCTAACCGACCACATTCCATTAATACTAAATGAATCCCATGATTTCTCTAGGTTTAAACACTGATTTCTTCGAAGACCAATGTTGTTTTCATGGGGTTTCATTCAAAAAAAAATCATTGTCCACATGCTGCTGAGAAATCACTGACATTTAATTAAAACATGAAATCCTCAAGGGTATTCAAGTAAGATCAAACATTAAAAAATGGTATTCCTTATGTTGTGATGTTTATACATGGAAGGACACATTTAAAAAGTTCGACATGACATTCCACACCATAGGGGTGTCCTTGTTTCTAAGGGAAAGAGAAAAATATGTTCATAATAACTCTATATTAGTACAACTTAAATGAACATGTGACACTCCATTGAGAAATGATGACAACATAGAATCATTAAAACAAGGTCAATGAAATGAGACTTGCGTGTCAAAACAGCCAATTCAACCGAAATCCATTTAGAGAATTGGGATGAAATTGATTCCTTAATGTCGGTTCACTCAATTACAGTGATGTTCTAGGACCACACTCAACAAAACAATATATTTATTTCAGAGTCTCATTGCCTTAGAACACCCTTATATTAGATGAAACCATAACCATTCACCCATTTAAAAAAGATGAAATGGTCAAACGACCTACAATATATCCTATCATGCTTGAGGCATTTCAAAAATGCTAAAAAAATTATCGATGATCTTGTACACAACAAAGGCCAAAGAAAAACAATACCACACATTAGAAAAATGGTTCTATTTTAGAAATAAATGTTATACACAAGAAAATTATACCCAAACGGCCCCAGAATTCTAAAAATATCGTGGAACTAGAAATCCAGTTAAATAATAATGGTTCTACATACCACATGTTATAACTTTACGATGTACATGCGTTGACCCTAACACTAAGTCATGCCAAAAAAATTCATTATGAAAAAAATATAATTATATAATACTTTTTAAAAGTATTCCTTCCTTTGGAACTCAATAAATCCAAAACTACCCATGCACGAGGGTTTTAAACCGGGGAATCCATTACAGGTTCCATTTCCAAGCCCTATAAATTTAATCACAGTTAATTTTTAATAATAAAAATATTTAATATATACATCAATTAACATTCTTAAAAATAAATAATAAGCTAATTTATTTTAACCAATTGTTCACGGTTTAAACAGTAATGTTTTATAAAACCCCCTTTTAACCATTAAAAATTTATTTACATCCCATCATAAATAAGATATTTAACATGTAAATTACTATTTAATAGACAAATAAACCTACATGTGTCCCATTTTTACCAACCAATATTTATAAAAATGATATCCAATATCAATTTTCAAGACATTAATACTTCATACAATTAAATTGATTCATCGATTTAAAACTTTACCCAACTGATCTAATAGGGTTTGGTTCCACATTTATGAATTTAACTAATTAAAATCTAATTTAAACAAAAAAATTCACATTTTTAAATTTATCAAGGTAATTCATGCCATTACATTTAATATGGGTTTCTATATCCAAATTAATGATGTACTCGTACACACCATGGATTGAATATTGGCTTCTGTTAATTGAAAAAAATTACATTTTAGAATTTAAAATTCTTAAATACAATGGTCCAAACATATTGGTGTACATATACCAACCTATAAATCACCCATACACATTATAGTTTGGAATTTGGATCCAACTTAACAACCATTTTCACTTTAAAAATAATCATTAGTAGTATTTTACAGTGGTTTAAAAACACGAGTAACCTTTTCCATGTTATAATGAACCCATACACCTTAAAATTGAAAAATGGATCCTGACGTAATCACAAAAATATAATTTAACAAAGAAAACAATTAAATATCAATATGTGAAGACACACAACACAAAACATCATGAATCCTACATATAAAAAAACATGGCTTAATACTATGAATGGAATTCTAATTTATATGTTTCCAATATGATGCATTCTATTTTGAATCCATGACATATCAGTCAAGGTTTAAAATTCAATAATGTTAATAAATCATAATTAGATGAATTTTAAACAATGACATAGGTGGAATCAAATTGAATGTAATAGAGAACATCATATGAAAAAAATCTTATCCCTAGTCCCTTGGTCATTTCCTGTATGTGGGGTGATCTGTCCTAGGAACAGCTACTAACCATGAACTGAAACATTCCTAGTCTCCTATATACTTACCCAAATAGTTAAATAATGGAAAAATGTAACATAATCTGATACAACGTTGTAACATCTTGACTCGGCTCACTACTAAGTCAGTGGCCAAACTAGTCACCACATGCCCTCAAGCATACCTCCAGGTACTCTAGAGGCCACAGACTTGTAGACATGGTACCGAGAGGTGACAATGGGGAGACTATACACTCTTATCATATTTGAGGAGTAGTATAATAGAGTAAAAACAATCTATAATGGAAGCAGTACGTAATATGATAAATTAGTTGAATAAAGAATATTATATTAAATTTAATAAATGTGGAAAACCCCATTTTGCACAATGTATTATTGAATGACATGGTGATGATACATATATTATATAAGTAAATAATAAATCATGCTCCCAATACAATATGAAAATAATCAATAGGAAAAAAATCCACATAGGCGATCTCCTTGAGCATCTTAAGATCCATATCTATTCGTTCTCATAACTCTAGGTATGAGAAACATAACAATCATCTCTAGTGCTCATTGTATTCCCCAATAAGTATCCAAGGATATCGTGAGTCTGACCATTCCTATTATATAATGAGGTCACTTAATTCTTCATTTGGACCAAGCGATGCTTTTCAAAAGTGTGACACGACCTAGTGTCAGGAAAACCTTTAAACAATTTATAATTTATCAATAATTATATTTGGATTTTTTCATTCTATTGAGTACTCTGAGAAGGACAATTAGCATGAAACCTATATTAAATCCATTTAATATATATTCAATAATTAACTATCACTCGTCTACCCTCCATTAACAATATTGGTGGTTCTATAGATATGAAACCTATAATTCATTTATGAACATGATTTCGTGTATGAAATTCCAACATGGAAAACAATGTTTCATCCAAGGAATAAGTATGATAATACATTGGGTCCATCAATGGAATTCCTATTGTGAATATATGTGTCACCCAAGGTGTTAATAGAATTCAATTTCTTAGAAATAATTTAATAATATCATTTAAAGGATAATCATCATGAATTAACATCTTTACATAAATAAACTCAATCCATTTACCAAATTATGTCTTTTGTATATATAAGGCTCCATTGGTCACTTATGATGTGTTAATGGAAAAATGAAAACACCTATATAGTTAATTCTAATCTAAAAACATAACAATCACTTAGAAGGTGTCTTCGTTCGTTATTCATTTAAAAAGGTAATAAATTTAATTCTAATTCCATAAATAATTTAATACATGAATCATACTAAACTATAATTCAATAGGAATTTAATCTAAAAACATTCATGCATCAATTTAAATCTAAAAAAATTTCTTTAATGATTAGTTAGTGAATTTATAAAATTAAAGTCCTTTGAAGGCTGTCCAACCTTAAGGAAGATCATATTTAATATCCAAAAATTGACAAAAATGGTGGTGACCACTCATAATCAACCCGCACTCACCTTCACATACTTACATATACATATATATATCTATCCATCATCTAATAAATGTATTACCTAGAACATGAGGGAATACATATATAAAGGGAATATATATATATATATATAGTTTATATATACATACCTTATGTATATGTGTGTCAACCCTCAAATGTTGACTAAAAGTCACTAAAACACATCCTTGAATTACAAAAATGTAGAATCAAGGTTGAACACACCTCAAAAAATGTCCAAGGACTCATAAACACCATAAGGCCTTAATATATGGGATGTGAAGGAAATAATGAGTTTTTAATCTTACTTCAAAACAATGGCAGTGTAGAAAATTAACCTAAACCACCTTGTCTTTAGAGGCAGTTCCTAGAACATGGAAAAATATGTCTTGATACGGTGCTTTGATACCATAAAACTGAATGAATAAAAAATATCATATCAAACCTAAGCCTGAGTTTTCCTCAAACTTTGTGGGGATACGAGGAAGCAAAAATATCTTAAAAGAAGGTTGATATATAGAGAGAAGTCATTAACTCAATTAATAGTAAAATATTCGTGAATAAATCAGATGAAACCGACCATCAAAGTGGAAACCGGGTGAAGGGGTGCATCCTACCTTGTGAGGAAGGAGGGGGAGCGAGTCACATGACCTATAAGGGGAAGATAAAGGCTTCCCTTCATTTCTAATAAAGAACTAAACTAATAATAATCATCACCATAATTAGAATCATAATAATAATTATATTATTATCATTATTACTAATAATTCATTATTATTATTTCAACCATTTAATTTTCATTTAAAATTTTTTCCATTAAATTTTTAATTAAAATAAATAATTTCCTAAACAAGAACTAATATCATGGTATTAAAAACTGCGAGCCAACAGTGTGGTGTACATTTTTTAGGCACTTCCACCAAAAACCAAATGTGTCAGTTTAGTGCATTATTTAGAAAACCTTTTGTATCCCATGTGAAACACCACATAATTGACTTTTTAGGGCCGCACTATTTTATACAAACAATACACCCTTTGATAGACCTTTAAAACATGATTCCCCCTATTTGATGCTCATAAAACACATCAAGTCACTCAGAAAATTTCTTAGGTTATCACCCAAGGTTGAAAACATCACTTTATATAATTCCAACACTCAGAATTAAATTTTGTAAAAAATTCAAAATGATTCATTCAGAAAACAAAAATGTTCAAAAATAATCACATTTTAGTCATTTTCAAAAACACTAGACTCTACAATATCCCCACCTTATAAAATCTCATCTCTGAGAATCTGTTGGAAGAATGATGAAATTACCCAACATGCAATGATCATTAATTTTCATTGAAATTGTATAGTTTCATTTCCTAATCCCAATGCACCATTAAAAATTAGATATGCACTCCACACATAAACCTTTAAAACATGATCCAACAATCAATTTCTAACTGAAACACCAAAATATAGCGTAATCAATCCCATTAAAATAAAGACAGATTCAAATGATTGTAATGAAATTAATTTGATTGATGGTGCTCCCACCAAATGTTTCAACAAAGGATTGGTGAAAATTCCAATTCATAGTACCTTCATCGTCGTAATTTATATATAAAACAAAAAAAAGTTTGTTCTAAGAACGATCCTGGAATGAGTTTATTTAAAATAAATGGTTATCTCACAATTGACCTAGTATAATATAGTTTTGAATGATTTCAATAAAGGAAATAATAGCCTTGAAACCACAATTACATTCACTTGAAAATGTTCTTTGAAAATGGATCCTTACGATCATGAACACTGAAAAAGTAGAATACATAATGAGTCGAGCCACAAGGCCTACTTATCTTGAATATGTCTAGTTTATGTGGCTGACTTAATTCAAAATAAATAGATGGAGTCCACGAGTAAGACTAATGTGTTCCTACCAGTGATCCCATAAATAACTCATCACTTATCATGTCTCAAAAAGAACTACACGCCAACTTGTAACATTAATAAAGATCACCAAATATGATCAAAATCTTTGATCTTTAGCACGATGTAATACTGAAACTATCCTATTCATAGTAGGATAACTTCAAGATGGGGGACATTCTCATCACAAAATAAGATAACACTATGAGGGTTGAAACAATTTCTAGTCAAACACACCCATCTACTAGATAGAAAAATGGGCGAACAACAACTGGTTGACATTAAAGAAGAAAAAAAAGTTCACCTGTCGATGTACCAAAACTTAACTGACAACATGACTTTACTACCAAATGAATTAAATGATCAATATAGGTTTAAACAATAAATTATTCAAATAACAATGTAGTTTTATTGAGGATTCATTAAAAAAACCACATTGTCATCATACTGAAAATAAATCACTAAAATGTAATTAAATCAAGAAAGACACAGGGGAATTCCTATATGTTCGAACATTTACAAATGTCATTCCTTAGGTTGTGATCCTTCTACATAGAAGGATAAATTTAATAGGTTTTTTCATGACAATGCACACCATATGGTGTCTTAGTTTCCAATGGAAAAAAACAAGATGCTTATAATCGTGATAGATTAAATCAACTTAATCGAACATGTGAAACTCCGTTGATCCATTATAAAAACATAAAAACATAAAAATAAGGTCGAAGCATTGAGACTGGCATGCCAAAATAGCCAGGTCCTCCTAAATACATCTCAAGAATTGGGATGAAATTGATTCTTTAACATCAGGTCACTCAACAATAGAGATGTCCCAAGACCACACTAAAAAGAATATGAGATTTATTTTAGAGTCTTATCACCTAATATGACCATTATCCGAAATGAAACAATAACCATTTATAAATTTATATGAAGAATACATGGTCAAATGGCCCACAAAGTAGACTACCAAGATAGAGGCATTTATAAACTCATGAAACAATGAATTTATCAATGTTCATGCCCACATAAATGGCCAATAAAAAATAGCACATATCAAATAAAGTGTTCCATTTTATAACTAAAATTTCTACTTAGGAAAATAACTCCCAAAAGGTCCCATGAGTTAGAAAATCTCACGGTACTAGAAATCCATATAAATAATAAGGGTTATCCATACCACGTGATATCCCCTTACGATCTACAAGAATCAACCATAACACTGAGACATTCCAATAAAAAGTCACAATGATAAAACTCAAATCATTTAAGACATTGGTAAATGTTTCATTCCATGGAAACCCAAATAGGCATCCACTACCCTTGCATGATGGTTCAAAACAAGGGACACTATTACTTGTTCCATTTCCATTCCCTTTAAATTTAATCACATTTAATCTTTAATCATAAAATATTTAATAAAAACATCAATTACCATTCATAAAAACAAATGACAAGGTACATGATTTTAACCAATTCTCCAAGGTCTAAACATACATGTTTTATAAAACCCTATTTTAACCCTTAAACATTTTTTAACATCCCATCATAAATTGGAAATTTAGAATGTAAATTCCTTCTCAACAGACATATAGACCTACAAGGGTCCAATTTTAACCAACCAATATTTAATATAATGCAACCCAAAATCAGATTTCATGTCCTTAAATCTTCATACACCCATATCGATTCATCTCATAAAAACATTCCCCAAATGATCTAATTTTATTCGGTTGATAATTTAAGAATTTAACCAATTATAAAAATATTAAACCTAAACAAAATTCACATTTATAAATTTCTCATGGTACATAATGCCATTATATTAAATATGGGATTCAATTTCAAAATTAATGAAGTACCCATACACTTCATGGATTTAATACTTCCTCTAGTTAATTAAAACAAATTAAATTTTAGAACATAAAATTATAATATAAAATAGTACAAAAATATTGGTGTCCATATGAAAACCCTATAAATCACACATACTCTTTATTGTTTTTCATTTGGATCCAACTTAACTACCAATTTCACATTACATATAACCTTTATTTGGATTTTACAATGGTTTAAATAGATGAGTAACCTTTTCCTACATATAATGAACCCATGAACCTTAAAACAAAAAAACGTATCTTGAAGTAATCACAACCTTTTTACGTATCAAAGAAATCAAGTATATGTCAACATGGGAAGGCACACAACCTAGAACCTCAAGATGCTTACATATGCAATAACTTGGCATAACATTGTGCATAGAATGTGAATTTATATATGCCTAATATGATATATGTTATATTTAATCTATTTCTTATCTGGTCAAGGGTAAAATTCCATAAAGTTCATAAATTATAAGAATTAGAATTTACACCATTGACTTGAGGTGAAATCAAGTTTAATATAACAATAAACATCATATGCTAGAATCACATCCCTGGTCACTTGGTCATTTCCCATATGTGGGTTGATCAGTCCTAGAAATGCTACTAACCATGAACCGACACATTCTCATTATCCTATATACTAATACAAACAGTAATGAAATGGAAAAAATTTATCCAACTCTGATATAACTTTGTAACATCTCGACTCGGTGCACCCCTATGACGATGGCTGAACTAGTCGCCACATGCCCTCAAGCATACCACCACGTATACCAGAGGCTACAGACATGTATCTAGGGTACCAGGAGGTGATAGTTATGAGACTAAAAACTATTATCAGATATTATGAGTAGTTTAATATAGTAAATAACAATAAACAATGAAATCAGTATCTAGAAATGATAAAGCAGTGGAAGAGACAATCATATATTCAATTTAATAATTGTCCCCAACACCAATTTACACAATGGATTAATGAATGAAATAGTGATGATACATATATGATAGGAGTAAATATTACATCATGAACTCATTACAATACAAATATAATCAATAGACAAAAAATTACCATCCGATATCTTATTGAGCACCCTGAGCTCAATCTCTGTCATTTTCTCTTATCTCTAGGAATGAGACACATAACAAACATAATATTTCCTAAATATAAATGGTCTACTCAAGTAACAAGGGTACTAAAGTAGTTTTTGAGATATAAATCTTAGTATTCTAGAGTGTAATGGTGTATTGATCAATATCGACAGTGTAATATAATTTAAACAATGTCCAGGTATGCAGAAATAAATTAAGTAGTGTGAAGTAACCAAATACCAAGTACCTGCATCATCCAACAGATGGTGTCTGAACATGTAACCAGTTCATTAATTTTGTAATTATCAATTTATATTAATTTTCCACATGATTCATAGATATATCTTACTTCACCTTATGATATAATAAATAGCGATGTTTCCATGATGTAATAATAAAACCATTTATGAAATCCACTTGTTATGTCCCAAGGTAACCACCAAGGCGTTAGAGAAATCAAGGTTCATCAACTAAGTAATAAATGTAACATGGATATGTGTAAGAGTGTAATAGAAAGATCATATTATAAGGCATTCCATAATAAGATGCCTACCAAATTCAATGTGATTATCCAAGGTAAAATAGAGCAATGTAGTGAATGTGCCCTATAAGCCTTAACCATGGAACCTACCAGTCAATGATGGATCCAAGGAGTGTATCAATTAAATATTTTATTAAACTTTTAGGTATCCTCCAATTTTATACTGATAATAAATTAATATACAATGATCATGATCTTTTTTGGTCTCAAGCTAAGAAAGCTACATCCATGAATTGGAATGTGGTTCCTAATTTTTCATGGAATTACCTGATAAGAATCAATGGTGTGCTTGACTCAAGCCATTCATATTTTATCTTATGGTAATGTAATATTTCATTTCGTTCAATCCATTCATTTAATTGTTTTGATAAGACAATGTGGCATGAAAAGGATTAATTAACTCAAAATTTTTCAAAATGTCCTTTTGGATTGTGCATTACCTTTGATTAGTGTGACCGTATCATGTAGCATGAAAACTATTTTAAATCCATTTATGAGGTATTAAATAATTAAGGTTCACTTTGTACCACACATTAACATGGTATGATGTTCTATGGAAATGAAACATATTACTCATTTCTGAACATGAGTCCATCCATGGAATTCCAATATTGGAATCCATGTATCACCCATGGATTGAGTATGATAAACCACTAAGTTCATCCATGGAATTTCAATTTGGGAATCCACGTGTAACCAAAGCATTAAATACCTTCCAATTCATTCGAAATAATTTAATAATACCATTTGAAGGGTAATCATTATTAATTAATTATTAAATTTAATTTAACTCATTCAATTATCTAAAACATGTTGATTGTATTTATAAGACTCTATTAGTAACATAGGAGGTATTGAAGGAAACCAACAATAACCTATACAGGTAAAACTAATCTAAATACTAGACAATTAATTTGAAGACATCATGGTTCATTAATCATTTAAAAATGGAATCATTGTCTTTCTAATGCCATTAAGGGTCACATCCTATACATGCCTTATATCAAACATAGAATCGACAAATAAAGAAAATAAAAGGGGAATAAAGAAAGAATCTTCAAATTCAAGCACTAAATTATTTGATTGAAGGAAGTGGACATCCATTGGAGGGGTTTTATTATAAAATCATGATATAGTTTATCACATAATTCAATTTTCACATTTGGAATTTAAAACATGTAACATACTAAATTCACATTTAAGTGGCATTAATTATAAAAATATCACTATATCAATTAAAATATAATAATACTCTAGTATGAAATTAATTAATGAATTTACAAAATTAGAGAAATCAGAATGGGGCCCTACCATAGGGTGGAATTTAATTAATATCCAGCACTTGACAGAAAAGGTGAAACCAATAGTAATCTTCCTGCACTAGCATTCACATTCATATATATATATATATATATATCCATAATCTAATTCATGCATTCCCAAATCCATGAGGGAATACACAAATGGAAGAAATATATAGATATATAAAAACATACCATAACTATATGCATGTGTTCCCTCAAAAGTTGATTAAAACTCACTGTAACATATCTATGAATTAGAAAAACGTATCATAAATGTTCATACTGCCTAATATAATGGAACAGAGACTCATAAACCCCATAAAGACCTCATTTAGAGGGTGTGACACAAACAACAGGTTTAGAAGCTTACCGAAAAATGATAGCGATAGAGTGCATTAACCAAAACCAAATCTCCTTTTGTAGATGTTGACAAAACATAGACCAATGGGTCCTAAGATTTCACTTGCATATCATAAAACCAATAGAACAACAAAAATCAATGCAAACCCTTATATAGGGTTTCAACCAAACCTTTTAGGGTGACAAGGATGCTAATACACCTGAAGAGAAGGTAGATATATAGATAGAATTTTATAACATGTCAAATCAGATGATATCAATGATTAAATTGGATGAAAGTAGATATTTTAGAGGGACAAAGACGAAGGGGTGTCTTGCACCTCATGAGGGAGGAGGGGGAGCAGGTCAGGTGACCTGAAGGGGATGAGTGAGGCTTCCGTTCAATTCATCAAAAAAAGTAAAATAATAATAATAATATTTTTATTATTATCAATATTATTAAAAAATTTCATTATTATTATTATTATTATTATTTCCATAGAAATTTCATTTAAATAAATTTCCTTTTAAATTTTATTTTAATTTACTAATTTCAAAACGTATAAAAAACAACATGGTTATCCAAACCGTGTGAAAAATGTGCGGTTAATGGTGTCTGGTTTATACCAATAAACACCAATTGTCTGGGATATGTCAAAAATATAGAAAACAATGTGCAGCGTATATGAAACTACACTCCCTTATATTCATAAGGCCGTATGGTCATTTCTATGGGAATCATGGTTTTAGAAAAATTATGCACCCTCAGCATGTCCTTAAAACCCTACTTCTACTAGTTCAATGTACTAAAAACTCATTGATCCACCTTGGAAGGTTCTTGATCATTCACCCAAATCTATAGACCTCACAAAAATATTTACTAACTCTCATGATTAAATTTCCAAGAACTTTTTTAAAAATGATCATTTCAGTGAATGAAATCATTAAAAACCTTCACATTTTCATGTGGTTCAATAACATGAGACTTTCCAAAATTATGGTCCAACCATTTTCAAGGAATTTTTGGGTTCTTTTCCCTTACATTTCATCATGTACATCACTATTGGGACATGGGTCCATGGTTTGACATTTCTGGTTAGATCGAGCTAGTACGAACCCCCAGATTCATTAAGGAATAATATATGGTGAATAAATCAGTGATTATCAAATGGGATATGATTATTTAAGGGGTGATGGTTATTCCAATAAAAATAATAATAATGGTGAGTATTTGGGAGATCTAAAAGTCATGAAATTATTTTGAAGCCACTTGTGTTCTTTGTACTGATATACATGTATCTGTTTTTCTCTCCACCAGATGGATATAAATGATGGCCAAAATTAATATCCACTGATATCTTGTGGTCAATAAGTGGGATTCAAGGTGAATGGAGTAGATCTAAAAGTCATGTAAATCAATAATTGTTTTTGTAGTATCCCAGCAAAGAGAGAGTTTATAGTGATGAAAACATGTTGTGTAGTATGATTTCTGTAGAGATAATTGTATTAGGGTGGAGTGAAATATCACAAACCGCATAGGGGGAACACAAGTCATATGACCTCCTAGAGGACTATCCCACTATATACTCTACGAGTACACATATAACGGAACAAATATGAAAATTTTATGTATTGAATTAATTGGGAATAACCAGTTATACATAGACACGAACATGTGTACAAACACGACCCCAGGTGGGTGAGTCAAGCAATGTTTTCCACATAAATATTTTCTAGGGATACAAAGTTAGTGATTCATGTACCACTAGGGACACGAAGAAAAAGAATGGTGGGACTATAACATCCCAGGTAAATAAAGAATAATACATTTTCATATTTATTAATTTTTGCGAATTAAATATTAATTTTACTTTAAATGGGTTGCTATGTTCGATGGCGTACCCGATACGCAACAAAGAGTTTCTTTGAAATCATACGTTGCACACTAGTAATAAAATAATAATATTTTAAATGTTAGTTAACACGTAGCCGTTGTACTGGCGGGAATGGATAGAAATAACTAAAATATGATTATATATGTTTGTTAATTTTTTTTACATTTATCTAATAAAGGATAAAGGCTTAAAATACGAAAGGAATTCAATTTTAGGCTTATATACTCTAATTTTCACGAAAGGTCCACTTATCAACATTTGATGGCGAACCGTAATTAAATATAGTTTTGTTCACTCTTATACATTCTGTTGGACCAAATAAAAATCTTCTTTAGAATCGGGACATCAAATATTACTTTTTGTAATTTTTTGGTATTTTTCCGATAAAGTTCATTTTTTAATGAAAAGTGTAAAATGTTATATTTTAATTCAAAACCTCTTTTTAATCAAATTTATTAAGATGATTAGATAATATTTTGAATTGGTTTTTAAGTGCAATTAGAATATATTTTTACCATTTAATCCAATAGTGGTCGTTGGAATTAATTTTACTTTGAAATTGGACTTAAACTGGTGTCAATCTTTTGATACTTATTGTTTCATAAAAACACGCTATTTGTTTTGACAGCGGGAATTAATTATTAAATTAATTAATGCAACTTATATGTTTTGAATTTTGTAAAATGGACTTCATTTTTGAATTCAGAATATCAAATATTGCTTAGGGTGAATTTTTGGTATTTTTCTGAAAAACATCAATTTTTGATGAATAGTGAAACCACAAATTGGTGGTTACAAAATTTGATTATTCGTTTAAATGGGACATTACCACTTCTGTGTTTTGAATCTCAAAAATCAAATTTAAATGATTTTCATTATTAAGTAAAATGTGGTTCAAGGGGATTAAAATAAATTTTGGTGAATAGTAACTTTTATGTTTTATTAATCACGATTAAAGGTAATTAGTGTAATTAAAGGTAAAAATGATATTATAATAAAATGAAAATATCTTGAAACTTGTCCTAACCCTATTTTTTGAGTTATGGCCAACCAATAAAACCAATGGGTCGATTTTTGGTACCCCGTGGAGCCACTTGGGTATGATAATGACATTTATGCCTTTTATTTAAAGTAAGTAAAAATGACACAAACATGAGATGTTTTACTAAACCAATTTTTACATGGGGTTATACAAGTCATATTTTTTACTATAAATATTCATTATAAATCTAAAACTATTTCCTATATCATGATATTTTTTTATAATTTTTAGACATTAAATATATTAAATTATTTAAGACATCATGATGATGCAGCGATTACCTCATTATTTAACGATTTAAGTAAAATGGAAAGATAATGTAAAATATAAGACCTACACATGTCCAAAACCTATTTTATGGGTGTATTTAGAACCCTTATCACCTTATCCCCGAAACAAATCAATGTGGGACCATTAAAATCCGAAAACCATTTGAAAATAAAGTAACATTTTCTTACCTTCCAAGAGTGCCCCTCCTCTCCTCTTACAAAAGGCCCCCACCTCTACCACCATACCCCCACCTCTCAAGCCTTTGTTTTAGCGAAGATCTGATCATTTTGTCTCTCCACATCCCTCTCTTACTCCTTGAAGCCTCACTTTTTTTATAAGTCTTCCCAAGGAAGCCATTGAGCTCAAACTAAAGGGAGTTACCCGATTTTAAGGTAATGTCTTCACTTGAGTCATTTTGTTTTATTTTTCTTCTCCAACCCCCTAAACTCTTTTTATTCATTTCTGTTGTAACAACTCTAGTATCTTCAATATACTAGTGTGTTGTTATAAGAATCTTTCGAGCTACACTCACACACACCTACATCTAATGGTTAATGAACATACTGTTTCCGTGGATGGCGAATTTCTGTCTCACGAGACGATGATTGTTCGATATTATTCTAACACCTTCAAAGGTGGCCATTAAGATGTCAGTATATTTATATATGATATATAATATGTTTATTTTTTCCTTAAGCTTCTGTATTTTTCATTTTGGGCATACCTTTATGGTTTCCATTATGGGTAAATGCGATATCATCATTTAAGGAAGTGCGGACTACCACCCCCTCAAAGTGATTTGATTCGTTAATGCCATATGTGGGATGTATAAAGGATGGATTTAAAGTTATTATATATTATGTTATACTGGAATTATAATATACCTCTATATCATTATTATTTATTTCCATTGAAGTATGAGATAGAAATGAACGTAGCGTTCATGCGTACGTACGGCTTACTGTCTCCATGAACGGTGCATTTCATTTCTTATCCCCAAATGTAAAGTACAAATATAAGTACATGTATATAATCGATATATATGATGAATGATACATCTAAATGATGAATATAATTCTGGAATTAAAATATACATACCTCTCATTTAGTTTTAATTCCATTAATATGAAAAAGAAATGAAAGTAGCGTTCATGCGTACGTACGGCTTACCGTCTCCATGAACGGTGAATTTCATTTCTTACCTCCAAATGATTATGTAATATTATAAATACATGTATATGCTGTATATGCATGATATATATGATATCCAAATCAGGAATTTCATTTTGGATATAAATAACCTTTGACCACACGAACAACATGTAATTGTAAGAAGTCCACTTTCGACTTAAGAACCAAATATTGAAAAAACAAACATTATTAACTTAAATGGTTACATAATGTTTATAACATGGTAACAAGTGATATAAAAGGAATAATGAACTTGAAAAAGGTTATTAAGCAAATAGAAATTAACTCAAGTTTATTATTCAGGACATTAAAGAACGACCGAGTCAAGTCGGACCCGAGGTAAGGGACTTCGTCTCAATCTCCTTTCATTGAGGAATATTTCATTTTATACACAACTATCTTTTATACGGTGTATAAAACCCTTTGAATTTTACTTTTATACACAAGGAATCTATTTCTACAAAGTGTTTTACTTAATGAAAAAAAGGAATGTTTCTTTTAACGTACGCGGTGACAACGACCTTTTCCACCACCGCGAGTATTATTTGGTCTTTGGCTTCCTCAACAAGCCGTAATGTTTTTTTAATGAAATAAATTCGATATACTCTTTTATGTATTTTTGGTATTGAAAATGGTTTTTATAATGGATTTTTTATGTCAATATATTTATGTGATATATTGTGATCGGAATGTGGAAATGTTTTCATTCCATTGTGTTTATTTTATGTCTTATGATTTTATAATGGTACTTGGAGATTTGACGGGTGGTTACATGATAAACCATATGACGGGTGGTGCCGTGAATACTAGGACGGGTGGTTACGTTATAACCTCCAATGCATTGGGTATGGAAGTCAGCCGTATGGCTATTCCATTAAGTTTGTATGGGAGTTGGCCGTATGGATATTCCATTAAGAGACATGTGTGGAAGTCGACCATATGGTTATTCCACTTAAGTATGTTTATGTCCCAAGTTACCTTTATATGTTATGTGTTCTTTATATGGGTTTTATGGTAATCCTTTGGTTACAAAAGGGTAAGAAATGATATTTTATTCAGTGAAGAGTTTCTACTACTTCATGAAGGTGAAGGTATTACTTTGATAAAGTATACATGGTTTATGTGATGTTTGAAAAACTAACAGTTTCCATTCTTTGTGTATCCCTTACTGAGCTTTTTATGCTCACCCCAAGTTTTTTTGAAATTTTTTTTCACAGGACTTAATGTGGATTAGGGTCAAGGATGGGATCAAGGGAATGTCAGGCTATCTAAAACATGGAACTAGACATGTTTCTTTTTAAGAATTTTTATTTTATGGAAACATAGTAGAAGTGTATACTTTGTAATCTTTTGAGATGTAATAGTTATGATCTAATTCTCTAAAACTCTAAACCTGAAAAGATCCTCAATGCGAATTATTCATTTAATTCAATATTAAGTAAGGTTTAAGGTTGAGGCCTTATAGTTGGTATCAGAGGTCGGTTTAGACAACTTTATGAGTTAGAAAATTGTTAAATTATAAGTTAATTTATGGTATGACTGAAATGATATAGCATTTAAAGATTACCATGTTGCTTCACCCAAGGTATTTCAGTGTTCAGAATGGATTTTCGAAGAGGAAACTGGGAAGTTGTGCTAGGAAGGTATACAGATGGAAATGAACTTCTAAATCTGAATCCTGAGATGGTCAGAATCAGAACTAAACAGTTTGTTGTAGTGATGTCTCAGTTGACTCAGGTGATAAATCGTGGTTGTGTTTACTGAAGATATTTTGGTTTTTTCTAAAGTAAAGAGGAGCATGAAAGTCATTTAATGGTTATCTTGAAAACCTTAAAAGAAAAGAAACTATATGGAAAATTCAGCAAGTGTGAGTTTTGGTTACAACAAATTTCTTTCCTGGGAGACATTGTTTCAAAAGATGACATAACTGTTGATCCTGCTAAAACAAAAGTTGTTGAAGAATGGCCAAGACCCACAAATGTAACCGAGATCCATAGTTTTCTTGGTTTGGCAGGTTACTACCGAAGGATTGTTGAAAATTTTTCACGGTTATCTAGTCCAATGACTAAGCTAACTCGTAAGGGTGTTAAGTTCATCTGGACAAAATAATGTGATTATTGTTTTCAGGAGTTGAAAAGAAGATTGGTGAATTCTCCAGTTTTGGCACTTCCTTCCAGGAATGTTGATTTTGTTATATACAGTGATGCTTCATTGAAGGGACTTGGTTGTGTCCTTATGCAGAATGATCAGGTAATTTCTTATGATTCACGTCAGTTGAATACTCATGAGGTAAAATTACCCTACACATGATTTAGAATTAGCTGCTGTTGTTTTTGCTTTAAAAATTTGGAGGCATCATTTGTATAGAGTAAAGTTTGAAATATATACTGATCATAAAATATTAAAATATATATTCACTCAGAAAGAATTGAACATGAGATAGAGGAGATGGCTAGAATTAATCAAGGATTATTATTGTACAATTCATTACCATCCGGGAAAACCCAATAAAGTGGCTGATGCTTTGAGTTGAAAAATTAATGCTTCATTAACGATGTTGCATTTGGAACTTGATACTTTGGTCAAGGATTTGATGAACTTTGGCATAGAAGTTGTTGGTGTAGGATGTCCTTCAGTTTTGTTTCAGGTATCAGTGAGATCTTCTCTATCAGACAGAATCAAGCAAGCACAGAAGCAAGACAGTGAGTTGCAGGAAAAGGTAGAGCTGGTACAGAAAGGTAAGTTGCATGAATTCAACATTGATAATGATTGTGTTTTGAGATTTGGGAAGAGATTGTGTGTGCCTTTTGATTCACAGTTGAAGAGAGAGTTGTTATGTGAGGCTCATAGTTCCCCGTTTTCAGTTCATCCTGGCAGTACTAATATGTACAGAGATCTGCGGGAGTATTACTGGTGGGATGGAATGAAAAGAGATATTGCTGATTTTACTGTGAAGTGTTTGACTTGTCAGAAGGTTAAAGCAGAGAGGCAGTTACTGAAAGGGATTCTTCCGCCTCTACCAGTGCCAGAGTGGAAATGGGAGAATATATCCATGGACTTTGTTGTGGGATTACCGAAGGCATCTCGAGGTAATAATGCAATCTGGGTTATTGTTGATCGCTTGACTAAATCTGCTCATTTCCTTGCCATATGAGATAATTTTTCCCTAGATCAACTTTCCGGTTTGTATCTTAAAGAGATAGTCAGGTTATATGGATTATCTCTCTCCATTGTATCTGACCGTGATCCCAGGTTTACTTCTAACTTCTGGAAAGGCCTTCAGAAGTCATTGGGTACTGAATTAAATTTTAGAACAGATTTTCATCCGCAATCAGATGGGAAGTCAAAACGAACAATTCAGACTTTGGAGGATATGCTACGAGCTTGTTCGATGGATTATCATGGAAGTTGGGACCAACATCTTTCCTTGGTTGAGTTTTCTTATAATAACAGTTTTCATTCCATTATACAGATGGAACCATTTGAGGCATTATATGGGAAGCAGTGTCGAACTCCAGCATTTTGGGATGAAGTGGGTGAAAGGAAGCTGATGGGACCAGAATTGGTAGAAGAGATGGCAGAAAAAGTTCAGTTGATTCAGAAACACATGAGAACAGCTCAGAGCAAGTAGAAGAGTTACGCGGATAACCGGAGGAAGGATCTATCTTTTGAGGTAGGTGATCATGTTTTTCTAAAGGTTTCTCCATGGAAAAGTGTGATGCGATTTGGTAAGAAAGGAAAGCCGAGTCCAAGGTTTATTGGACCATATGAAATTCTGGAGAGAGTAGGATCAGTTGCATACAGAGTGGCATTACCTCCAAGTCTATCTCAGGTACACAATGTTTTTCATGTTTCGATGCTGAGAAAGTATATGCCAGATCCATCTCATGTTTTGAGTCTAGAGGTAGTTCAGCTGGAAGAGAACCTATCTTATAAGGATCAACCAATCCAGATTCTTGACCGAAGAGAGCAAGTATTGGGAAATAAGGTAATTCACCAGGTAAAGGTTTTGTGGAAAAACCATATGGTTGAAGAGGCAACGTGGGAATCTGAAAATGCAATGAGGGATAAATACCCCCACTTATTTTGATAAGTGAATAAAATTGTGAGGATGAAATTCCCAAAAGAGGGGACGGATGTAACATCCTAGGTAAATAAAGAATAATAAATTTTCATATTTATTAATATTTGCGAATTAAATATTAATTTTACTTTAAAGGGGTTTCTATTTTCGATAGCGTACCTGATACGCAACAGAGTTTCTTTGAAATCGTACATTGCACACTAGTAATAAAATAATAATATTTTAAATGTTAGTTAACACGTAGCCATTGTACTGGTGTGAATGGATAGAAATAACTAAAATATTATTATATATGTTTGTTAAATGTTTTTACATTTATCTAATAAAGGATAAAGGCTTAAAATACGAAAAGAATTCAATTTTAGGCTTATAAACTGTAATTTTCACGAAAGGTCCACGTATCAACAATTGATGGTGAAACGTGATTAAATATAGTTTTGGACACTCTTATACATTCTATTGGACCAAATGAAACACTTCTTTAGAATCGGGACATCAAATATTACTTTGTGTAATTTTTTTGGTATTTTTCCGATAAAGTTCATTTTTTAATGAATAGTGTAAAATGTTGTATTTTAATTCAAAACCTCTTTTTAATATAATTTATTAAGATGGTTAGATAATATTTTGAATTGTTTTTTAAGTGAAATTAGAATATATTTTTACCATTTAATCCAATAGTGGTCATTGGAATTAATTTTACTTTGAAATTGGACTTAAACAGGTGTCAATCTTTTGATACTTATTGTTTCATAAAAACACGCTATTTGTTTTGACAGCGGGAATTAGATAATAAATTAATTAATGAAACTTATATGTTTTTAATTTTGTAAAATGGACTTCATTTTTGAATTCGGAATATCAAATATAGCTTAGGGTGAATTTTTGGTATTTTTCTGAAAAACATCAATTTTTGATGAATAGTGAAACCACAAAGTGGTGGTTACAAAATTTGATTATTCGTTTAAATGGGACTTTACCACTTATGTGTTTTGAATCTCAAAAATTCAATTTAAATGATTTTAATTATTAAGTAAAATGTGGTTCAATGGGATTAAAATAAATTTTGGTGAATAGTAACTTTTATGTTTTATTTATCACGATTAAAGGTAATTAGTGTAATTTAAGGTAAAAATGATATTATAATAAAATGAAAATATCTTGAAACTTGTCCTAACACTATTGGTTGAGTTATGTCCAACCAATACAACCCATGGGTCTATTTTTGGTACCCCATGGAGCCACATGGGTATGATAATGACATTTTTGCCTTTTATTTAAAGTTAAAGTAAAAATGACACAAACATGAGATGTTTTACTAAACCAATTTTTACATGGGGTTATACAAGTAATATTTTTTACTATAAATATTCATTAGAAATATAAAAGTATTTCCTACATAATTATATTTTTTTATAATTTTTAGACATTAAATATATTAAATTATTTATGACATCATGATGATGCAGCGATTACCTCATTATTTAACGATTTAAATAAAATGGAAAGATAATGTAAAATATAAGACATAAACATGTCCAAAACCTATTTGATGGGTGGATTTCGAACCCTTATCAACTTATCCTTGAAACACATCAATGTGGGAACATTAAAATCCGAAAACCATTTGAAAATAAAGTAACATTTCCTTACCATCCAAGAGTGCCCCTCCTCTCCTCTTATAAAAGGCCCCCACCTCTACCACCTTAACCACACCTCTAAAGACTTTGGTTCGGCCAAGATCTGATAATTTTGTCTCTAAACATCCCTATTTTTCTCCTTGATGCCTCACTTTGGGTAGAAGTCTTCCCAGGGATGTCTTTGAGCACAAACCAAAGGGAGTTACCCGATTTTAAGGTAATGTCTTCACTTGAGTCGTTTTGTTTTATTTTGCTTCTCCAACCCCCTAAACTCTTTTTATTCATTTTCTTTTGTAAAAACTCCAGTATCTTCAATATAATAGGATTTTGTTATAATAATATTTAGATCTACACTCACACACACCTACATTTAATGGTTAAAGATCATACTGTTTCCGTGGATGGCGAATTTCTGCCTCACGAAATGATGACTGTTCGATATTCTTCTAACACCTTCAAAGGTGGCCATTAAGATTTCACTATATTTATATATAATATATAATATGTTTATGTTTTCCTTAAGATTCTGTATTTTTCATTTTGGGCATACCTTTATGGTTTCCATTATGGGTAAATGCGATATCTTCATTTAAGGAAGTGCGGACTACCGCCCCCTCAAAGTGATTTGATTCGTTAATGCCATATGTGGGATGTATAAAGGATGGATTTAAAGTTATTATATATGATGTTATACTGGAATTATAATATACCTCTATATCATTATTATTTATTTCCATTAAATTATGAGATAGAAATGAAAGTAGCGTTCTTGCGTACGTACGGCTTACCGTCTCCATGAACGGTGAATTTCATTTCTTATCCCCAAATGTAATGTACAAATATAATTAAATGTATATAATAGATATATATGATGAATGATACATCTAAATGATGAATATAATTTTGGAATTAAAATATACATACCTCTCATTTAGTTTTAATTCCATTAATATGACAAAGAAATGAAAGTAGCGTTCATGTGTACGTACGGCTTACCGTCTCCACGAACGGTGCATTTCATTTCTTACCTCTAAATTATTATGTAATATTATAAATAAATGTATATTCTAGATATATATGATATATATGATATCCAAATCATGAATTTCATTCTGGATATAAATAACCTTTGACCACACGAACAACATGTAATTGTAAGAAGTCCACTTTCGACTTAAGAACCAAATATTGAAAAAACAAACATTATTAACTTAAATGGTTACATAATATTTATAACATGTCAATAAGTGATATAAAAGGAATAATGAACTTGAAAAAGGTTCTTAAGAAAATAGAAATTAACTCAAGTTTATTATTCAGGATGTTAAAGAATGATCGAGTCACGTAGGACCTGAGGTAAGGGACTTTGTCTCAATCTCCTTTCATTGAGGCATATTTCGTTTTATACACAAATATCTTTTATACGGTTTATAAACCCATTTGACATTTTCTTTTATACAAATGGAATCTTTTTCTACGAAGTGTTTTACTAAAAGGAAAAAAGGAATGTTTCTTTTAACGTATGCAGTGACAACGACGTTTTCTTCCGCCGCGAGTATTATTTGGTCTTTGGCTTCCTCACCAAGCCGTAATGTTTTTTTTAATGAAATAAATACCATATACTCTATTATGTATTTTTGGTATTGAAAATGGTTTTTATAATGGATTTGTTATGTCAATATATTTATGTGATATATTGTGATCAGAATGTGGAAATGTTTTCTTTCCATTGTGTTTATTTTATCTCTTATGATTTTATAATGGTACTTGGACATTTGACGGGTGGTTACATGATAAACCAAATGACGGGTGGTGTGGTGAATACCAGGATGGGTGGTTACGTTATAACCTCCAATGCATTGGGTATGGAAGTCAGCTGTATGGCTATTCCATTAAGTATGTATGGAAGTTGGCCGTATAGCTATTCCATTAAGAGATATGTGTGGAAGTCGACCATATAGTTATTCCACTTAAGTATGATTATGTCCCAAGTTATATTTATATGTTATGTGTTCTTTATATGGGTTTTATGGTAATCCTTTGGTTACAAAAGGGTAAGTAATGATATTTTATTCAGTGAAGAGTTTTTACTACTTCATGAAGGTGAAGGTATTACTTTGATAAAGTATACATGGTTTACATGATGTTTGAAAAACTAATAGTTTCCATTCTTTGTGTATCCCTTATTGAGCTTTTTATGCTCACCACAAGTTTTTTTGAATTTTTTTTCATAGGACTTATTGTTGATTAGGGTCAAGGATGGGATCAAGGGAAAGTCAGGCTATCTAAAACATGGAACTAGACCTGTTTATTTTTAAGAGTTTTTATTTTATGGAAACATAGTAGAAGTGTCTAGATTGTAATCTTTTGAGATGTAATAGTTATGACCTAATTATCTAAAACTGTAAACCTGAAAATATCCTCAATGTGAATTATTCATTTAATTCAATATTAAGTAAGGTTTAAGGCCAGGACCTTATAGGGACCAGCTATCATATTGGTCTACTAACACACTATGTAATCCTACAATCGAATTTATAAAACATCATCCTATCATATCTGAATGGTTTAAAATTGGATTTGGGACCATAACGAGCCTATCACAACTGCTTTTATCCGAATAACGCAATGATGGACTTCATAGTGGCTTTAGAGATATTATGGGGATGTCTCAATAATGATTATTATTAAGAGAAACGTCATGATGGATATAATGGGGCATGGTCATTAGTGAGACTAGATTGTAACTCTCATAATGGGAAGAGCATGATTCCTTGACCAGCAAAAATAGTGGAACCCTCCTGCTAGGAAAGGGAATGAGTCCTCTACCAATCCACTGAGTGGAACCCTCCAGTAGAGTAAGGGTATAGGTACATGATTACAAGAGTGGTACCATCCTGTTAAGATAGGGCATATGTCCTGTAACATCTGTACTAGTGGAACCCTCATGCGGTATCAGGTAATGGGTCCTCGACTACATGAGTGGAACCCTCTAACTAGAATGGGAATTGGCCATTTGATGATTTCTAGAGAGGAAAAGTCCCGCAGGGTAGGGCGTAGTTTATATATTTATTATTGAGTTCCATCCCCCTGAAATGACAGGTCATGGGTCCATGAACATCGAGGATGAATCCTCAAGCGAGGATAGTTCATGGTGCTCTTGTTATCCACTAAATGTAACCCTCCTCCAAGGAAGGGCATGGGTCTGATATTAATAACTCGAGTGGTATTCTCATGTCATACCAAAGAGTGGGTCATCTATCTAGATATTGTACCCTGTGATTAACTGTAAATGTTATGATTTGTTCCTTGAATTATATTTTTCTCAAGATAGATGCATGAGACACTGGGCATCGATGATGGACCTCTAGGAATTGTTGGAATTCATTCCTCAGATACCCATTGAGATGGAGAAAACTGTTTTATATTAGTTGGGATTATTTTGATTGAGAATATATTTATATATATCAACATATAAGTTTTTTTTGGTTTTTTTAACCTCTCGATCTCGTTTGATCTGCCTATTTATCTATCGTGTCTCTTACATCTCCCCCTTCCACTTTCGGTGTGTCCTACTCGGTATGAACATACTCCCACATACATAAGAATTTCATACACTTATCGTGTCTTATGAATACTATGGAAATGTTGGTGTTGATTATATAGGATTAATGGGATACATGGTGAATTTAGTATCGTATAGTGGTCAGAGCATTGTTATTTAGAGATATGATATCACATCATTTTACATTTCCAGTTGTTTTATGAATGTAAATCTTCATGTTAAAACATGTAATTTTTCAATTTTATTTTTAGTTTACACTATCCAAATAATTATTATACATATTGATTTCTCATGTGTGGATACTACAAAATGTTTTTAATCTATAATTTTCATCTTCTACACATCTTAATGTAGATGGACTAGTTTATGTGTTTAGGTACATTAGGAAAATACCTACCATTATAGTTATTCTTTTAGGTGCATATCACCAATATCTGTCTTTGAAAGGTGGTCATGTGGGTAGTTTTGCCTCAAGACCCATTGGGTTAGATGGTAAAACAAATAAACTTGTAATTATTAATCTAGATGAAAATAATTTATAATAAATTAGATATCAATAAATGAATGCCGAGACAAATTAATTATACTAATACTTGAATGAAAAAATAATCTAAATAATTCTAAAAAATTTATAAAAAATGATAAAAAATGATGTAAATAAAATCTCAAATTTATGAATATGGTTATAAATTTTAATATTAAGATATTTTTATTGTTTTATTTGTAGTTTAGATCACAATTCATTTTGTAAGGGAATATTTTATGTGTTTTTATTATTCAATTTCATTCTGTTAATATTGAAGCTTCTATACTGAACTCTATTGTTTTAATTTTGATTTATTTGAACTAATGAAGACAAAATGATGTATCTCAACATTATTTATAGGTATTTTTAGTTTATTACTTATAACATTAATTTTAAATCCTTCTTACCTCAAATATTATATTACAGGTATGCGATACTTTAACATAAATTTAATTTCATGATACATATTTCTTATCATACACACACATATATATAATATTATATAACTACTATATAATGAATTTATTTATATATATTCATGTAATTCATGGAGTTATTTATCTATATCATTTTATTTTTTTAAATTCCAATAGATTCAAATTAATTCAATGATGTAAGGATATTTGTTAACTCAACTACCATAATTGTGTTATAATGATTTTTCTTGAAATAATTTCATACATGTGAATTTACTTATTCCATAATATATATTATTTTGACACATTATCATTTACTATATGAAAAAATACTATTTATTTAAAATATTTATCCTTTATAATTTTTTTTCATAATGTTATATAGTTTTTTAGAATAATTCTCATCATATTTAGTGATGGTTTCCCAAAATGTTCAATGATTTCCATTGTCCCCAATGTTCTCCCTTATTATTGGTATAAAAATATGTGTTATATGTTTTGAAAATTAAATATTCCATAATTTTTTTTAATTTTTTAATTTTTTTAATATATTGGTTTTTAAAATGTATTTTTGGAAATGAATTTATGTTCATAATTTCATAAATAAATTATTTTTACTACTCCACAATTCCTTGAAATAATGTTTATGTATTATTACGGAGCCATTATTGAGTATTACATAAAATATTAAATTTAAATATATATTTTTTGTAATAATTTTATAAAATTTATAATCAGAAGTTAGTCAAATATTCGTATTTTATAAAAAAATTAAAAATTAATTTATAATTCATCTTCCATTTCCACTTTATCTTAATAACAATTTTCTCCACGAATATTTATTTTAATAATTTTCCCAAGAAATACCCTGATACTATTTTTTGGTATTAAACTCGTGGATATCAATTATTACCATTTTAAATCAAACTAATTGAATTCAAATGGTTTTCTAGAAAATGTGTTTTGTCTTTGAAGAAAATATATTTCCTTTTTGGTATTTAATGGTGCTCACCAAGATATCATACAATGATTGATTGATTTTTTTGTCAAACCATAGACCCCATAAATATATGGTGTAAATAATATATGATCCACTATTGCAATTAAAATACATGAATAATCTCTCAAATTGGTACCAGACGTAATCCATAACATAACAAAAGTTCATTTATGATCCCCAAAGACTGGAGAGTAGCACTATGAAATCAATTAAAAACCTGTTGGAATATTTATACCATAATTGAGGTGAAAAATACTTGGAATATATACACATATCAGAAATAAACAATGGGAGATAAGAATATATGACATAATATAAAACAAACTATGAAAACCAAAATACCCAATAGTATAAATAATCTCTATGTAAAATTCCACACCCAAAGGAATACAAAAATTAAAGAACCATCTTCCCTATAGGATATCATGATTATACTCCAACCATCGCACCACCAAATACTAAACACTACTAGAACTCTGTTGATATAATGGTGGAATAATTTACCCATCAAATACCTCAAAACTATAATAGATTTATTCAGACTAAATGACACCACAAGATATTCATAATGGATATACTTTTACTTAAAGGCCATAATTTTTATATCACCCTCCCAATCTAGAGTCTAGGATAAAAAAACTATAGAACAGACTTATAAATAAATTGCAACTTTAACTAATCAGAAAAATCATTCAAATGAGGTCAATGATAATTATTCCCATTTGTTACTAGATTCAATATCTGATTGTCCACATATAATCAACATAAATATATTCATTTTGGCCAAGTGCATTGGGGATGCCAATGAAAATACACTTTGGTGAAAAAAACCATTTTCACCAGACCATTAAACTGAATTTATTTCCCTTTAATGACCATTTTTTCCATAAGATAAAAAGTTATCAAAATATTTTTTACTAGGTAATTTTTCATTTTAAATATAAATCCCTCTATAGAGAAATATTAGAGAGATCATTTTGTAAAATATTAGTAATATATTGAACAATAATGGTGAGATCAGAAACAAAATAATTGTTATCCTTTAAAACTAATACAGTAGAAAAAACTCATAAGATTATTGAAGGAAGGTCATGAATGATTAGTCCTCAGATCCCCCTCTCCCTATAATAAATTTGATCTCCCATTAGCAAAAAGAAATTATCTACATAGATGATAACAATTATCCGCATCACTATGAAAGTCAAGTGAATATATCCCAATGATGACGTTAAATGTATCTGTATTTAGAATAATAAAATCCCAGTCTAAATCTTTAGAAGTCATCAGTAGGGCACATTATGTACAGTAAATCCCTTACTCTTTCCTCATTCTACGAAATATAACTGACTATAAAAAGTATATATGATCCATTAGAATGATAATAATATTTAAAAATGAGATATATAAATGATTTGGATGAACCACTATAAAATAATGAAAATATTATAAACAATTAAATAACAATGGTACATTTAACTATTTATGGATCATCATTTACCTCCAATAGATACTAATATATGTTGTAAAGGTTATTTACATCTAATTAAAATGGAGACAACACTAAATTCATTCAATAATGTGATGGAAATAAATTATACTATAGAGTTGATGATCCCTAACCATTTTGAAGATATTAAATATCATGACAGAAATAATCAAAATGACCCTATCATCTAAAACTATTACAAATATTTACAGGTGAATGAATTAATTTCATATGTGTCCAACATATTCACATTAATAAAAAATTTAAATTCATTCCACTAGATTCAACTATTAGATCCAAAATAGAACATCGAATGAGAACCCCCTCCACCAATCCAACTATGATCCTATCCCTTCTTATTTTCCCCCACATTCCACTGATGTTACAACTCAGTGGAAATTAAGAGGTATAATATCTAGCATTTTCTCACATATTCATCTAATCCATTATATCCTTGAGAATTATCACCGCCTAGGTTGAAAGAGTCATCATAAATACATGTGATATAACATCAGGTCCAAAATCTAGTAGGTACTTCTGAGCATTAAGCTTTTCATTATTCATAACCTCTACTTGAAGAGAAACCATCTATGTAAACCAATTATTCTAGACTAAAAATGATCACTCTAACTAATAAAAAGAGAGGAAATATAGATACTATTCCATCAACTATGAATCTTGGAAAAAATTAGTTATAAGAGAGCATTGAAACACTTTTAGACCATTACCACATTCCTAATTCCCAATACCATAGATTACCACCAATGTTAACTTAGACCCTCATGTATAAACATTGAAGACATTAACTCAATACACATAGGTGTATATAATAATTTAAAAATATGATAAATAATTTCTGAACAGTCCTACATTTGTTCAGGTTTTTTCATACGATTAATGGATGGTGGATTCTTAGGTAATGACTCCCATGATTGAACTATTTTTTTCAACAGCTCTTGGATATTCCTTGAAATTGGGTTTCTGAGATTTTGGAACATTTTTTCTCTATTCTATGACGTTCTTGCCTAGAATCAAGTAAAATGTTTAGATCCATATGGGGATTCCTTTGAGGAACATATGATTTACCCTCTCGAGGAAATCCTAGAAAATGTCCAAGAGGCATACTACTATACACAAAAATCATATATATGATTATAAAAGATTACTATTTTAGAAAAAACATGAAAAAACATAATAAAATACTGATATTAACATCATGGAATATAATGACGAGATAAACATAGCAACATCATAGGGTAACATGATTCTCATCATGGCAATATTTTTCTATTAAATCACCATAATATTCTGATCATGTCTAAAAAAACCAATCTCCAAAAAACAAAACAGTATAATGAAAGTAATATTTATGGAAAAACACATCTGATTCCAAATTATAATGATCATACACAAATACCCTCTCAAAATTCTACCTTAACCACCCTGTCACATTCTCGATGGGTGTTCGTGGTCACAAAAAACTAGCCACTATATCAAAGGAAATAAATATCAAAATTTAGGATTTATTTCACCCTACCTGATTTGAAATCACAATGTAATATATATACCAAACAACAACAAATAGAAAACAACACAAATATATTACAAAAAAATAGTTGAAATCGAACAAATCAAGAGTAGAAAAAATATCTAAGAATAAGTCCGACAATATGGACTACCAAAAATTGGAAAACCAATGAATCCATGTTATATTGTTGAATGAATTACACCATATCACAACTAGATACTTAACTCAGTAAACAGAACCCTCACCCCTCACTATGTAACCTTTCCTTTCTGTTCATTGAAAGACATAAATCGTTCTACACATTGCTAATGGGTTACATATGTTTTTAGATAATAGGATCAATAGGGTATTACTTAGGGGTTTCATATCTTATATCTGAACAATATTCCAAGAATAATAAACATTATAGAAAAAACATAATGATAGAATATTAGTAGTATTTATATCAAAATCATTGAAAACCAGTTTAATTTCCTCATTTTCATCAATCTAATATAAATCATATAAATCTGTTTCAAATGATTTCAAATATATATTCTTAATAGTTATATCATGTAAAAACCTAAATATTGAATCAAATATCATATAATATTTATGGTAGTAGGAAAATAGTATAATTCAAAATAATCCCAAATAGTCTATGAATCATACGAAAAAATGCACAAAATATCACACTAGGTATGTATAACATGAGAAATCATACGTAGAATATACTACCATGTATGAATAAGTAAACACACATATTGATCATATAAATAGTAAAGAAGAACCCCCATAAATTGAACTCCAAAATGGTTTAACAATTCCCTAGAAAAACAATCCTAAGGAGCATAAAAAATCTATAAGAAAACCCCAAAGACATTAGAAAATACCTATTACTATATCATCTTCTATGTTCCGACGGATTATCAGGTGCTCTATTTTCAAAAATAGTTCATCTAATAATTTCCATAAAATCATTATATTAAAACCATTTTACAAAACCATTTCACCATGTTTTAAAACCCATTCCCATTTACCATAACAAGGCTAAAACCAAAATATAAAAAATCATTTTCCACACAAAAAAAATTCATCCATTTCCTTCTATTTAAGTTAATAAAACTTTTTATCTAATATAAGACTAATTTAGTTCACCAACAAAAGCTATATATGAAAACACCTACATCAAAACATGAGTCACATACACTAATTATGGAACCCACCACCAGAATATATTTAAAATAGGAAAAAGAGGCAATAAATTCAATATAAACATAATATAACTTTTTAAATTTAATACAATATTTATAGGGGAAATAGAAGCAACATAATACATAAGAAAACATCCTCTCTAGACAAAAAAGTATTGTCCTATAGAACAATAGAACAAAATTGATCTAGAAGGAAACACGAGTAAACATCACTATAGATCATTAAATATCATGTCTAAATACAATTATGCTACCTCGATCGATGGAAATGAAGATATAAAAAGGTGATGTTAGCTGTAGATATGTAGTACAACTTCCCTGATGATCCAATGATGAAAAAATTAGTCTTGATCTAATAGTGGTTCAAAAAATCACAAATGAAGAATCCTAGGCTCATAGATTAAAGAGATATATAATAATGGATAAAAAATGCAGAAGAATTACCATTAATCATTTTCTTAAATATTGAAATTGTGTTTATGTTATTTGAATTATATATAATTCTATAAAATAAGATACACTGAACAAATTTTCACATTTATGTTCTGAATAAATAATTATACATTACACGGTGCATAACCGTTACAAGATGTGTAATAAATTCTCCAGGTTTATTATGTTCATAAAATTATCCCTGTAATATATACATGCCATTTACAACCATTACATGTAATATATTTCTCCTAAAGACCATAACAACTATCAATTCTTTACAAAAACATCAAAAAAACTCGGTAAATCTCTATACTTAGTGAGACCCCTACAAATACATTCACACTTTTATTCTTAGACTACATCAATTAAATGAAAAATACATCCACAAACATAGGACATGTTTCTATGAAAATTATCTCCATCCTCAATAGTCAACAAACATGCCCCATTCCGGATTATAAAAAGAAAATATAAGGAAAATATGTGATTTATGTTAATGGGACGTTATAATTATATTTATTGTGAGATATACTGTTAATACAACTAAATATTCTTTGATACTTGTTTCATTTAAGTGAATATATCATGTTATGATCATAGATGATATTTAGAGTTTTTTACTTATGTGATTCCAATTGAGAAGGATATAAAACCCACTTATATTCAATAGGTTATTTGATATATAATGACTGAATGATTTAATGTGCCTCTCAAATCAACGATTTATTATGGGTGGGGTTTAATATAACCCCCATTTTATTATTTATGTGTGATATCACAGTGGATATAAATATATATTCATATTGAGTCTGTTCACAAAGGTTTGGGGATAATGAGTTTTCTCAAAAGATTAATATTATTTAGATTATAAAACATATATATTTTTTAGGATATGTTACAATATCAGTTTATGCTTATATTTTAAAATATTCAACACTTTTATGTAATCCCATTCATTATACCATAAGTTATAGTCAATTAAATTTTTTGATATAGATTTCATATGTTTCATAACTATAACCAAATCTTCATATTATTCTCACTTATGATCTTTGAATATTACCACTTATGACTTCCACTAATATGAATTATATCTCAACTATTTCATATTTTCCCCAATTTTATTATGATTATTTTAATTAATGAGAAGTCTTAATGTGAGTATTGTGTGTCTAAATATTGTTTAATTATTTACATGTGTCATAATATATGTTACTTATATAGGTAAAACTCAAGGGAAAAAGATATATTCCTAGGACTAATTTATCATTGTTATATGTAATTTTTTATTTTTTATTTATTTTATGTATATTAATCATAACAGAAATAAGTTTTGTTTTAAATCTATTAGTTAAATAATTTTTTCAAAATATGTACTAGGTGTTCAGGTTTGGGGTATTAAAATTTGTATAATAGTAGTGTTCAATTATTCTTGTATATTAGTATAGTTCATTTGGTTATTTGGATAAATTAAATCTTGAAAAAAACATATGTATAATTCATAGGAATAATTCAATGATTTTGATAAAATCATTAAATTTTGTTAATGAAGGTAATGGGGTTTTTAATAGAAAAAATATCTATTTCTATATAATAAAAGTGAATTATTTTTGGATCAAATTTACCTATGGGTCAAAACCCCAAAAGGAATGTATGGAGGGTTACCTCAATCTTCACGTCATCTACCATAAGGTGGCTAATCTATAAACTCGGAATGACACTCTTAGGTGATATGTTTTATTTTATTAATATTCAGTTTAATAACTCTGTGAATTATTCTGGTATGAAGCTAATTAATTAGTATAGATATACAAATAGTAAAATGACCATGGATAATGTAAGATCAAAATTGAGATTCATTAATTAACCCAAAATATTCATTTACAAACGATAATTTTTTTAAGGGAAATCATTTTAATTTTATTTATATGAATGTTTTTGATATTATCATAATAATTTTGGTATTTTTAGTTTGTTGAAATAAGATCCTAAAGATGATGTTGGGTGATATTTTATTTTGAAACAACAATTTTATAATAGATTAAGGTAAAAAATTGAACTTATTGAGAATGATTGCAAATACTTTTCATGATTGAAAAAGTGATTCTACCAATCATACCTATGGTAGTGAGTTTGATATCTTAATAGAATTTATTTGTTGATAATATTATATATTTTCAATAGTGAAAGATATTATATCAATGATTTCCTTGTATATATTATAAATGTTTTGAGGATTATATTTGGAGTCTAAGGAATCTTCATTAGTGGTTTTTCATTAATGGGTTGGATAAAATTATAAAATGGTATCAATAACCACAAAAACCTATTTTATGACACATTTATATTTTTCGAATAACTATAGATGAACACATGAATGAGCGATGGATAAATATGAGTTTTATATTATTCGTCTTATTTATATATTAAAGGGATTACTAATTTTAAAAAAATTAACCATACAATATTAGAAACGTTGTAACTAAGAGATCCATTAATGAAAAAGTGATTCATGAGATATTTGTTAATAGAACTAATTTTTTTAAATTTCATTAAATATTTTATTATTTCTTATTTGATGACATCTAGGTTTACCCCATATTAGTGTTGATGATAGAGTTAATTTTTTGAATCATGTATGATTTTGGAATTTATTTATGCTTAATATGTTTTGGATATCTACGAATATATGATTAGAATATACACATATACATTTATATAGGAAATTAATGTTCAAAAAGATATGTATGTTAATTTAACACCAAGTATTGTAGAATAAATTCTTATTATAATTCATATACTGATTTATAATTATGTTACTAGTTTCCATATCTTAAGGATTTTGTAAATGATTTTTAATATTATGGGGACTCAATAAATTTTATGGTGTAAAATATCCAACAAAAATATTTTAATATAAAATTTTACATTAATTCCCGATGTTCATGACATCATGGTGTAAAAGAAAAAATAAGAAAAAATAAGATCAATAATGAATTAAATTAATTAAAAAAAGTAAAATTCTAGGATTAATAAAAACTACCAGTAATTTATAAGATTGTAATAATTCAAAACACATGCATATTCAAATTTATGATACATAAAATGGTTTTTTTTTAAATAAAAATTATTCATTTTTTATATTATTATCATTATAATCAGGCATAGAAAGAATATTTTTAATAAATATAATAATATTATATATATTAACATTTCTAATGTTTTAAATTCATATGAAATTATATTAACAACATGTACGGTCTAATAATAAAGTTTTCAATAATAGTGGTTCACCAATATACTGTAAATTAACATTAAAATATTAAAAATATAGTGTTTATTATTTTAATTATATAAAATAAGAATAATTTCTAAACATCTTATTTCATGAATAGTATAGTATGAATATTTTTTATTTTTATTGAATATTTTATTTTATTGAGAATATTGGAAATATTATTTTACTAAAAACTGTCACATTTAAGACCATATAATAATTATAAAATAATATGAATTCAATGAAATATATTTCCTATGATACATTTAAAAACTATTTATTCAATATATAAAACACATGATTATAATTTTTTAAACATAAATCACATTCAAATATATAAAATATTTTTATTCTATTATATTAATATATAGTACACATCCCAGAAATAAAATAAATATATTAAAATTGATATCATATCTTATAAAAATATTAAAATATTATTTAATATTATTATCTTCATTTTTTTGTATTACAATGTTACGATTTGGATAAATTAAAATTACTACGATAATGATGAATGTCATATGGTTATATAATTATCTCTTCAATTTTTTTTAATTTGAATATAATAAATTATAAATAATTATTTGAACAATATATTTTAAAATATATAACAATTTTATAAAAAATTCTTAAATTTAATTCAACATTAAATATTGTTTTGAACACATAATGATGAGGAATACATTTTTTACAAAAATCTATTTTTCATTAAATTATAAATTTTGATGGAAAAGTTATTTTTTTAATATTTTTAATTTTAATTTGAATAAATATAAAATTATATAATATTTATCTTATAACAAAATTATAATGGTTAATTTTATATTATTATTCATTTATAAATTACTTTTGTGGAAACTAGTTTTCAGCATAAAAATAAAAATGGGTAAAAGTATTAAATCTAGAATAATTTATTTCATTCATATTGAATTATTTTGTGGAAATTCATGAATGAGTATTTGTGTGCCCATGTTTTGTATATAATCCATTATTTTTCAATTTCATATCCATTTATCCATGATTTGTGTCATTTTGTTGATGAAAAATAATGGTTATTCACCAAATTTCTCTTTTCTAGACATAAGATGGAAGATCACTTCTACCCTTTAAATGTTAAAATCTCCATTATATATCTCTATTTATACCAATACAATTTGGAACACCTATAATTCCATTCCACATCTGAAATACCATTAATGAATAGATTTTACCTGAATCCGTTCATTTCTAATGAGGCTTTGACGAAAAAGTTCAAGGCCATTACATCCGTATTACATGATCTATAAATATATCTTCAAATTATTTTTATTTTAGAACTATCCAAAAAATATTAATATCAGAACATAATTATAGTATATATATTAATATTATATTAATATTAATTTTTACCATTATTTTGTACTCTTTATACACTTTGATGAATAAAATTACATCCATATTACGTACCTTTGGAGTAACACATCCACAAAATGATTTATTATATTCTCATCACCACCAATACATGATTTCAAAAAAGATGATATTTTTCAATATGTTTTTTATATATAATTTATTTATGAATATAGAAATTTAAATTTTTTCTACCTTCAACCCTGCTATTTTATTGATAAATGATTACGTTGATTCTATGTATGGGTTTACTACCTTCTCCACAGTGTAATTTTATTCATTTTCCAACATGAATTTGTTTCATTACTCAAAAATTTATAAATTCACCTAAATAATGAATAATATTTAAATAATATCATTATTGTTCTTTTAAAATGTTATTATAAACTAATTTTACCACACTCACCCATTGAGATATTGTGTGTTCTTTTTTAGGTCGGTATAAAGATGTACATTAACAACACTATAAAAAATTTCATATGTATAGGGGAATATAAATAATAATATTATTATATTTTTTTATTAAATTAATTATTTTTTAATTTTAACGTAAATTTTAAATTATATATTTAAAATATTACTAAAATATCACATTTAATATCTAAAATAATTGAAATAAGAATACACTGAGTCGATTATTAAAAAACAAAACTAAAAATATTAAAATGAGATAAAAGGATCATACATAATTATATGTTAATTATTATAACAAATTACATAAACTATTAATAATTTACATCTTTTCAATTAATTTATGAAAAAATATTCAGTATAATGCTTTAATGAATGACTTATAGAAACGTAAACCCAATGGTAAAAATAATTAATGGAAAACTTAAAATTTATAATAATACCAAAAATGATTTAAATAAAGGGAAATAGATATGAATATAAATTATAATAGAATATTTTTATATTAATGGTTGATATATATTTTGTTAAATAATATTTTATTAAAAGGAGATAAAAGGTTGGAGTTTTTCCTGAATGAATTTCAATCCATTAAGTAATAATATTTTATTATTGAACTCAATTGTTCCATAACAAGATAAATCTTTCTGAAAAAATTTAATTAGATTTTTTTTATATTTTTAATTTTATTCCTTGTTACAATATTTTTAAATATTGTTATCTCTATGATTATGAAACATTTAAGTGTTTTAGTGTCTTAATTTCAATTTCATGAGACTAATTTCTTATATTATAACATGATAGATTTAATTTAGTATATTAAATTCAAGGTGAATTTATTTTTCTACATTCATATAATTTTTTACAGTTGGAATAACTAATTAATTTTATTTCATTAAATAGATCTACATTGAATTTATAAAAATGTTTTAAGGATTTTTGTATACTCAACTCCCTTCATTGAGTTTTAATGTTTATTTACTGAACATATTTTTTCAATTTTTTTTTCATACAACAAAATATATTATTTGATTGTATGTTATGTTCAAATATTATTATAACATCCTTTTAATTCAAATAACTTACCATTATAGTATTTTCTACAAGAAAGTTATATCATTTTTTGGAATAATTTTCTTCTTTTTTAGTGTTGGTTCCACCTACATGTGTATATTTAATTTTATTTTAATGCATTCTATATTTTATTTTAGACACTAATTATTTAGTATTGCGTGTTAAAATTATATTTTCATTAAAGTATCTAGAAATTTAAAATTTAAAATTTTTTAAAGTGGGTTTTCAGTAAAATTTTTTGAAAACATTTTATAATTTATTCTCTATAATTTAAAATTCAAGTGGATTATATTACACTATATGTTTACTTTAAATAGAAATTATTGTTTATGAAATATATATTTTTGGGGATTATTTTTCAAGGTAAATTTACTAATAAATCACCAAATATTCTCAATAAAAAATATTTTGAATGTGACATGTAACATGTTCTCTTATGATAATGATAAAAACTCATTTATATTTTACATATGTTTTAAAACTTATTTAAAAAATATTTCTTTGAAATTTTATTTTATATATTACCCTATAATCTCACACTTATTATTTTCAGGGATTAAACTCATGGAATTCCATTACATTCATTTCCATTCTATTTCATTAAATGCGTAAAACTATTCATACTTTTTTATTTTCTCTATGAGCACTATAGTTTTCCTTCCATTGATTAAAGGATGTTCCAATTGAATCCAAAAATAGAATAATTATATATATTATTGAAATATCTATAGAACCAATATATATAGCATTTAAATATCATCTTCATGAATATTTTTATTGAAGGGTTTTATCCTAAGAATTTTCTTCATATATTTATATAATAATTTATATTCAGTGGCTATATTGTGATACAATTACTAATTAATTAGGAATTTTTTACATACATGATTTAATTTGAAAATTATATTATTCCAATTTTTTCCATAGTTTCTGTTTGATATGATTAATAATTGATTTTATGTAGAACTCAAATATATTTATAATGATCGGTAGGGTTTAATACCACCCTCCAAATCATTGGTGGGATGTTATATCTCATGAGATTATCTTTCATGGATATACTGTGTGTGTGAAAAAAGATTGAGAATAATGTGTTTTCTCACATTATAATGTTTGTCAAAAATTATGTTTATTACAATATAATATGAATAATTATTTTTATTATAAGTATCATATCCTTAGGATTGTTCCACCATTATATATTGTTTTTCCTTTCATGTTATGTAAGATTCCATTTCTAGGCCTCTTTTCTATGATATTCTACACATTTATTATGTATCATTACATTTGATATGATATATGATCTATGAAATTTTGTATAAAATGTTATTCTATCCTAATTATAAAAATATTCTGATCTTATGATCACATATGATATTTTATTGATATTTCATTTAGTTACCCTTAATGAGAATTTGATATCACCCCTTTTTTATCTTTATATTTCGATTGGTTTTGAAGGAGATTTTAGTATATGAAATGTATATAAGGTGTGTCATTTATATAGAAAATTTCAAGTATTATAAACCAATATCTAATATAGATGACTATTAATAATACTAAAACATCTATTCTTAAGATATTGAAATTATTTTAATATTTGATTTTAATGTTACTTAATAATATGTTTTTTATCTTCAGTAATATCACATATCAAGGATTATTGTTAACAATTGTGTTTTTAGAAATTCACATGGGATTGTGTGTTTGGGGAGATATAACTTACACAATGATCATCAAACCGAATCTCATTTAGAGAAAATGATCCAAAAACTCCTGACATGATCTTAATTGATTTATTAAATAAATTAATCTTAATTTTAAATGAAATTAACAGAATACTATAAATGGAATTAAGAAGATTTTTTTTAAAATCAATTATATTAGTAATTTATATTTATTAAACATGACATTAAAATGTGTGTTTAGTGAATCATGACATATAGTATATTATTTTTATTAAATAATAATATAAGTAATTTAAATTCATTATCATCTATATTCATGTCATTTTTATAGTATTAGATATATTAATTTTTAATAAAAATTAATTATTATTTAATTTTAGAAAATATTTTTATTTTTTGATAAGTTTTTAAAAAAAATATTTTTATCATTTTTTTTATGCCAAAACAATTTAATATTTTATAATGTTAGGAAATTAATGTGTACTAATTTTTATCTAATGATAATTTTTACCACATTCATGACCATTATTCACGTATATGATTTCTTTTTTATTTTTTATGGTTTTCTAATTAATATTCATCAACTATTATTTTAGAAAATTTCCTTTTTTAAAATATTTATCATTAGAAAAGGTTATAATTATTATTTTTATACGTTGTTTGAATGTATAATTCATTATAGGTTATAATGACCATTATGATTAAAATTGTATAATTTTTTTTCATGTAAGTATTATTTTACATTGAATATTTTTATGTGTGTTATAATGATTTATCCCTAAAATTATTTAGGTAAAGTTTTAATCATTCTGAAGAATATAATTGGTACTAAATAATTATGATTTAATCTAATGTGTGGAACATGAGTGAACAGTAGTGATGAATATTATTTAAAATGATAACTTTATTTTTCATTAGATTATTTATTTTTTTAATGGTTTTATTAATCAATGATATATTTTATAAGTGGAAATGAATTAGTAAGCGATCAAGGATTATTTTATGAAAAATTAAACATATCTTATTCATTTTATTTTTTAATGATGACTAATGTGTTTCTATTATATCTGTCCAGCTTATTGAGTAGTGTTTTTATCATCCTATATTATCATATGGTTTTCATAGTACTTAGGTGTTATTTATAACAATTTCTATGAAATTTTTATAGTTATAAAGACTCATATTAAATTTATAAATAAATTTACTCAATGAAATATAAGTTTAAACTTAATAATATTTTTTTGAAAAGAATTAATAGATATTGGATGAATCAATATGGTTATATATTGTGCTAAAAAATTTTCTACAACACAATTACTAAATTATAATGGGGAAGTAAGAATATCTGATCGTGAATATTAAAATAATAATAATTGGTCAGTAATGTTTGGGTTTTCATTATTTGTATGAAAGGAAATTTTTAAATAAAAATATATCTAGCACTATATCTTAATATTCATGCATGAGGAATTATAGTTTCTATTATTGTGGGATCTATAAAAAATTAAGGGTTTGGGTCGTTTCTATAAAATTAATATTATGAATTATAACATATTTTTAAGTTATTAGGATATAATATTTCATAATTTATATGTCACATCATCTAATATATGTACATATTATAATGGTCTTTCCCATATATAAGAGCATGAATGAAGTTGGAAGGATATAATATAAGAATATCCTTCTAAAATATATACCTAAAATTGTTATTGTTTGAACTAATATTGATCTGGTTGTGTTTACTAAATTATTAATGGATAAAAAGAGTGGAACCCATCAATGAGATATGAAAATTTATTTTTAGAGGAAATATTGATAGGTGATCCTTTAAAGAAATTGATCCGTATGGTGTTTTTTAAAAAACACAATACCAATGATATAAATATTATTTCTAAAATATTTAGATAAGATAATTGAATATTAGGATAGTTTAGATAATTAAAATGTAGAATTTTCAGTTTATTCATTTTAAGGTGATTCTAATCATGGATTATATTTGACTAAAAATACCATGTTGGAGAATGAAATTTATACCACGGAGCTGGAAATCTAAAAAATAGATTTATTTAAAAATATTATTAAAATTTTATTCAATGTAGAATATATAAGAAATTTTTTGAGTATTGGAAAATAGAAATGAATTTTGTTTCCAAATAGGAAGAAAATTTCAGTAGATGAATTTATTCATTATAATGTGTGTAAAATTATCTATTTTAAATAGGATTGGAAAAAATATACATTAATGTAATTATATCCTAATTAATATGATTTTTTTTTGAATTTTTTTAGTGTATTTATAGTCTTGTGACTTATTTTACTATCATTTATGTATCTAATTAAAACAAGAATATATATTAGTCTTGGTGACTAACTGTTAAGATAAAATGAACAATAAAACCAATTGGTAAGCCCCCAAAATGACCTAAATGTGGTAAAAATTTATATATTTTATAATAGGTTTTGGAAAAATATTTTTTGGTTGTGGTATGTTTGGTGATTTCTCTAATTAAAATGTTTTTATAAGAATTATAATGGGAGATAAAAGGGTCACCTAGTAGTGGAAAATTTTAGTTTCAATTAGTTATATTGTTATGGAAACTCATGAAGGATGATATATTCTCAAATATTTAATCATAATAAATGAAATAAAAATATTCATGAAATGAAATTTACATATAATATTGTAGATTATGTACAATAAATTGAAGTGGTGAAGGGTATATTAATTTTATACTATATTTTTTCAAATTACATGTTTGATTTTGGATATTATAATTCTTTCATTTCTACGATATTCTCAATTAAGATTGATATATTAAATAATAAAATAGAGAAAAAACAATAGGTATGAACTCCCGATTAAATATTAAAGAAACCCATATATAATGAAATTTTCTAATTATCATATATTTAATTGTTTATCCACCATGTTTTATTTTATCATAATTTTTATCGTTTAATGTTATTTTTTATATGGATTTGATTTCTCATTATCATGTTATGATTGGTTATAGATCTATGTAGGGCATAGAAAATTGGCACATTGAGTTGAATTTCATATATAATAATGAGTTAACACATATTATAAAATATCAAATCGAAAATAAATTCTTCAATTAATGATGTTAATCATAACACGGTAATATTATTGAAAATATGGAATCCATTTCAATTAGTCTTGTTCCAATGGTATGTGAAAACATAGAATTATTTAAAGATGATTTTCATGGTTTTATTTCTAATCTAGGTGTTTCATTTATTATTAGAATATTTGTATGGGGAAACAAAATTGAAAAAACTGTTATCTATTTTCTTGTATAAAGATATTATAGTTCGAAAGGAAATTTCTAGAGTTACATGATATGGATTTAATTTATTATAGTGCTTGACCTTTAATCGATTACATTTTATTTTTCATTAATTATAAATTTAACATATAGATTTTGATTTATTATACTAAATTCAATAGAATGAATTTTAAGAATATATATTTGTTTCCTCATACCAATGGATTATTTGATCAGCTCTAACTTGCTAGGTATTTTTTTTAATATTTACCTTTAGTCGTGGTAACATTTTTTAAATTTGAAGGAAAAATATTGTCATTGGGTGGTGTTTTATACTATTAAGGGATATTATCAGTTCGTCATTATTAATTATAGGTTTATGACTTGACCTACTATATTTATGTGTCATATCAATACATATTTTCAATAGTTTATTGATAAAGTTTTGTTAATCTATAAATATTTTTTTATATATTCTATTTTTATAGATATATGAAAAAACATATATGGATTGTTATATTATAATATCCTAGGACATGAACTCCAAATTCCTGTACTAAGATCCATAACTTTTCATTTTTTTATATTATATAGATATTTGTGACCCATGTTTCCTATAAAAACCTTAAAAAAATGAAAAAGAAAACCTGTATGAGCCATATTATTCAGTAACTTTTTTCTTTCCTGTTTAAAAGAATAAGTAAAAACTCCATCATAAACAATTCACATCAACAATGACATATAAACAACCGGTCATAAAGATGAAAATAATCTCCCATTATACCTCTCTTTTTTTATTTCAAATTAGGTTACCAACATCATCCTTGTGAGATCCTTTGTAGAGATAAATAATTCAACAATATTCATTAGTAAATTAGGGAAATGAAACATATGATGTGTGATATCATATTCTTGGTAAGGGTAAACATAATAATTATCAATTATATTTCATAAATGAAAAAATAGGGCATATGGTTATGATGTAATAATCAATTTATATGAGATAATTAGAATAGAACTCATACTCATAAATTCACGTATCATCAAATAGAAAAATACGGTAAAGGAAATAGTCATTGAAATCATTATCAACCATAAGGACAACTTCAAATTTAATTATTCAATGAAATAATTCATTACCCAATTCATAAAAGTTCTATCTAGGTGCACCCATCATATAGTATTTAATGGGATCACCCAGAGATGTATGGGTGCACTAATAATTAATAATGTCTATGAATAAAATACATAGAGAATTAATCAAAACACATTGTAACAACCTTCATTCTATTTAAAAAATATTTACCCATGAAAAATAAATAGATTAACAACAATATACATGAATCTTGTTGTTTCATTGAAATTTAATTTGATCCAAACATATCTATTTTAAATAATATTATTCAATTAAAAATAAATTTATAAAAAAAATTCACATTGAAACAAAATTAACACATGGAAAAGTAGTGGGTTCCATAAAAATACATTTAATAAAAAATAAAATTGTGGAAAAGAAATGGGAAAAATAAAATCTATTTGGAACATAAAAAACCAATGGGAATGAAATGGATTCCATAAATAATCTATTTAAAACTTGATTAAACCATTGAAACAAAATGGGTTCCATCACAATCTCTTTGAAAAAATACTACCATGTGGAAACATAATGAGATCATAAAAATTATCATTGAAATAATAATAATCTATCCAAAGAAATAATGTGTAGTGTATAAATAAAAAATATATCTTGTGGAAGAAAAGTAAAAAATTGGTTTTTGTATTTTGATGAATGGAAACACCAATAAAATATCATAAAAAATATTCCCTAGGAAAATAATTTTTAAACATTGAAAAGTCTCTCATACGACCTTGAAAAATTTGAATCATATAGTCCACTAAGTAATAACATAAAATTAATCTATAATTTTATTATTATAAGATGATTATAGATATATAATTTTAGAGGATAAATATAAACACCTCATATAAGAAGATAGGTTTATAACATAAGAAACATCTTTAAAAATTAACATTGTGACAAAAATACATTACCATATTGGTAACATTGAAATTGTAAAACCCATAAAAGAGAAATAATGAATATGATATGTAAAATCCAATATATATGGTTAATAATCATCAATTACATTCATGAGATGTATATAAAACATAAAAGAAATCTAATTGGTGAATATAGATGACATCACATTGTTAAAAAGAGAGATGAGAAATCCTCTTACATTGATCATATTATTTGAGTTAGAATTAATTAACTAACTAATTATATGTGATAATTACAAATAAATAAAATAAAATTTAAAATACTGAATAATACAATCAATATTCATTTCACAAATATTCTTAGCACAAAATTACAAATGACATTGATGTTTCACCCAATTAATGGAAATTGAGTTTGGAAATCCCATACAACTATGTAAAAATATGAGTTTGAAACCCCAAATTAATAATTATCAATTAAAACATTTAACTACCATTAATATAAAAAATTTGTGAAATAATATATCAAAATTGGAATTATATACACCAAATAATATAAGTATGTAATTAATATTACATTTATCTCATAGAAGTAGAAAGTGATATGAAAATACCTTACTTGTTCAGTAACTATTGAATCATGAAATTCGTGAAATTACAACATGAATTAAAAAATTAAAATCATGAAATAAATTATAATTTTTATATTAAAATTACTTTGTAATTTCATACAATATAAAAATGTTACTAGGTTCATAATAACAAATAAACCTCATTGGAATGTAAATTTAGATGAAACCCCTTACCTTGAGATTGGTGTTTCATGATTATCTAATTTATTCCTAAATAATAAGAATATTTTTACTATATAAATTTATTATAAAATTTTAAAAGTTTATTATTACTCTTATTTCACTAATAAACATGGGATATACAATTACTTATTAAATAAATTTTAAGTCATATATTTTGACTGTATTCATTTTATTTTTAAAAACTAAAATTTATCTATTGACTATGGAACATGAGGTCATTGTTTTAAATTACCCAAAATAATAACCTTGAAATAATTATTACATTTTTAAATTATTTTTTCTTTTATATAATTATTTGAAATATGGCTATGAAAATTATAACAATGTCATGATCGTGAAAAAAGTTGGTCACGCATACGCATAAGTAAAGATATCATTTTTCAATGATCAATATAGGGAGAAAGTTAGGAAATATTAACATTATATAATGAAAATCATAACATAAATAACATATAATTTATTTATATAAAATTATATATATAATTTTTTGAATGTTGTATTTAGAATAAAAGAAACTCATATCATCGAGGTGGCGATATTCCATACATCCTCAAAAGAGGTTTTTATAATTTTCAATGTTTAAAATGCAATAGATTAAATGATATTTTATATGATCAGATAGAGACTTATTTCCATAATATTATCAACATATCATTTATATCTTATATTGTTTTCCATCATAAATTTGTTTAATGTAAATTGTGAACAAATCAAATCCCTTTGTGGAGGAAGTAGTCTACACGTCCAAAAATGATGTAATCTTATTCTGAAAAATTTATTTCAAGAAGAAATGTGTTATAAAGAAATTCCATAAGAATAATAATATTAAAAATATCATCAATATATCATATAACAAAATTAATTCCATTATTATTACCTTCCATGAGAGGTGGTAATAGATGGAAACATATTATTGGTTTGTGAGACAATATAATGTTATTGACAAAAATAATGATTGTAAATCTAATTTTATGGAAGAGTTTTATGGTTTATAATTAAAATATAGAATAACAAAATATAATTATATTTAAAATAATATTTTTATTTTATATTAATTTAATAATAATAATTGGTATTGATTGAGAAATATATAAAACAAAAATGATCATTGGATAATGTTACCTCTTTTGGTGATGTTTTTTAAGTTTTCACCAAAGGGTATCCTTGGATAGCTTCATTCCCAAAGTTTATCTTCTAGTATTATGTTATGGAAATGTATATTATCTTGGTTTGTTTTTTTACTAGTAAGAAGTCATGATATATGTGATTAAATGGAGATTATCAGTATATTTTTATATTTGAGTTGGAGTTGCATTATTGTAAAAATAGAAAGGTTAATAATATTTGGAGGAATAACATAAATAATTTTCCTCAAATAAAACCGAAATTATATAAAATAGGGTATAAGGTCAAAAAATGGCTAAAAATTGTTTTATACTCGTATTTTTTCATTTATACCCTTAATATTAATATTTAATTATACTAATTTTTACTATAATCAATTCATTTAATTGTAATAGATTTAATAAATATTTGTAGATAAAAAAATGTGGATCATACTATAAATTATAAATTATTCTAATTCCAAATATGCAATCTTTTTTTTCAAATTCCAATAATATAATTGTTAGAAATAAATTTAAAATTAATTACACAGAGAGGATAATAGAATAGGTTCTTAAAGAGATTTTTTTTAAAATATTGAAATGTTTTTGTATAAAATTTCAATGTGAAAATGATTAAAATGATCTAAATTATTTCAAATGATAAAAATTATATATTATTTTAATTAAAAAATATATAAAAAAATAATATAATAATATGAAAATTTAATTCTCAATTAATATTTGATGTTATTCATTATTAATCAAAATATGAAAGTTATCATAAAAAATTAAAAAATTAACTGAATGTTAATTACGATATTAATGTTTGAAAAATAATGTTTATTTTTCAAATTTAAATTTTAAAAGTGTCACAATTTATTCTTAAAAAATTTAATCCATTAAAAGGTGGTAAAACTACCTTTTAAATATATTATACTTTATATGCTCAAAATTTGATTCATTCTTATCGCAAGACTATTAAATTTATAAGATTAATTTAAAAAATGAATACATATATAATATTTAAATTTCATTAAAATAATTCAGTAGTAGTGATTAATTTAATTTATTAGCATAAAACTCATTTCTAGGTATAATTTTTATTCATAGAGACAGACAACTAAAATTCAATTAGTTTAGATTTTTATTTCTATTTAATCGGTCACCGATGGTTTCATTATATAATCATTTGTAAAAAATATATCCATGATCAAGTTAATAATATGTTTTCATTCCCTTAAAATGTTTATGTAATAAATATTACGATAAATAAGAAATATTAAGAGTATATTTTTTTCTGGTAATACTCAGTCTTGTATCAAACACAAGATACCGAATAAATTCAATGTTACATGATAGTTAATAGAAAATTGGTTTTCATAAAAAGAGAGTTAAAATTATAATTACAGGAAGTAGAATCTATAAAATAATTTTTGTTATTTTCTGGGAATATTTATCATAAAATATCTTTATGTCACATCCTACCCCCTAAAAATGAATTTCCTCTTGAAATTCATCTTTTTTATCGGACAAATATAATTTTTTAAATTCCATTATTGAAACCCACATTGTAAAAAGGGTTAACAAAATATACTCTTAAAATAAAAATGTGGGATACATAAAGGTCAATTTTTTTTACGTAACTAGGATTATTGATATTAGAAACATAGTTTTTAATACAGGAAATGTATACATAAATAGAGAGTGTTATTAATGTCATTGATTATAAATAAGTAAATTATCAATGCAAAGTTAAGGGTGTCAAAAATATATATATGTTATTACTACAAACACCATCGATTCATTATAATTTATGAGACTATGAGAATATTTTTTTTTCAAAATCAATTTTATATAGTTAAATCATTCTCATTTTATCTAAACTGAGAAAAAAATAAACACAAACATACTTAAATGATGATTATAATATCATCCTTCAAATAATATCCACCAAAACTAATATTTTTATATATATATGGATTGTTCAAGATGATTTTTCTTTAATGAATCACTAAAATGATCTTTTAATTACCACATAACCATAGATGTGATAGTCATGCTATTAAACCTATCATTATACATTAACCAAAGCCAAAAAGGATATAAAATGGTAAGATGATTTCAAAAAAAATTTAAAATCCATATGATAAACTAATATTCACAATTAAATATTAAAAAAAATATAAAAAAATTACATTAATCTATATCCCAAATGAACTCAATAAAATAAAAATGTAAAACTTTAATAACGTCAAGGGTTTTCTTATACCATCAATATTTCATTCACAAAATATGTTTTTACTTTTTTATGAAAAATTATTTGATTAGTCACAAAATTACATTCTAATCATGGGGTTATCTATATGATAATACTTTTGTTCATATAGTTACATAAATATCCATGATCATATAAACCATAAATTTTATAAGATAAAATTAAGGAAAAATTAAATCAATAGTTAACATTAGAAAAATTTATATATAAATCAACATAATAAAATGTGTTCTAAAATTTCATCGATAACCTAAAATAAATTAAAAAAAAAATCTGAAATGTGGTTTCCGAAGACAATGGATTTATTATGAACCATAAGATTATTTTCCTTTTATGGTACTAATAACACTTAAGATTACTTCTATGAAAATATTTTAATATCCCATGTTATCTATACTGATCATTGATACGAAATTTAATAGTCTTAGACCCGCACTCCAGAAACATATGTCGAAATCCACAATGATACATCTGTTTTGATGATGTATATAATTGTGGCCTATTCTTACCTCAAAATCATAAAACAAAAAAATAGAAATGGGGATCACTTACATTCGGGAATTCCATTTATGCTTAGAGTATTAGAAAATTAAGACACACTCATGAATAATGATTACACATAAACATTATCATATATATAAATTTTTCATAAATTTGAACAATATATATCTTTAGACTAATATTATATTATTTCACAATTGGTTGAAATACTTTATTAAAATAAATCATTCACCATCATTCCATAAATAGGAGAAAAAATGGAAACATTAGAAGGGTGATCTCTCATGTTCAGTAAGGGAAAACATAATTATTAACAAATAATTGACATAAATTAGAATAAGAATTAATAAGGGTATTATTAGATAATCAATGTGAATGCGAGAATCATAAATGATCTATTACCCATAAAATCATAGATCATAGTATATTAAAATAAAGAATTGGAAAATGTTATATTAATCAATTATAATTAGTCATGTGATATAAATATCAATCATTAGAAACATTATAAACCCATATTTAGAAATGATAAAACACATTGGTATATTTTAAAATTATCTCATTGAAGACATAAAAAACCCTTATAAATTTGAATAACCATACCTCCATAAAAAATATAAATATTTGGATAATTCAATATTTACCCAATGCATCAAAGAGATATCTAGGTGCACCCATTATATAATCTATAACAGGATTACCTTGAATTATATGGGAGCATCCATCATTTATAATGTACAATAACCAAATGCATAAATAATTCATCAGGACAAATTGAAACAAAAATTATTATTTTTATAACATGACTGAATAGTTAAAAGGAAATAGGTTATACTATAATATTATTTAAAACACCATTATCCCAAGGAATGGAAATGGGTTTCAAAACAATATCATTGGAACATGATTATTCCAAGGAATTATTTGCATTAAAAAAAATATCCTTGATACATTATTGACCTATGGAAAATAAAGGTCTTCTAAAACTAACTCATTATGAAATAATAAAAATGTACAATATAAAAAAGATTCATTACATGATCTCTGAAGGGATACTAACCCCTAGAAAATAAATGGGTTCCATAATAAATTCCATTGAAACAAGAGTAACCAATAGAAAAGAAATGGGTTCTATTATAATCTCACTAAAATAATATTAGACCATAGAAAATACACGGATTCCTAAACGATATCTACAAAAAAATTGATTTAATAAAATAATGAGTATAATATCATTAAATAATATACCAACTATAGGATAATTAACTAAAATGTTTTTTATGTCGATGAAAGGAAATACCAATAAACGAATATGAAAAACATTCATGAGTAAGTCATCATTTAAATATTCCCAAGTTTCCCATACCACATTGAAATATATCAATAATAATCCTCATGAATTAATAACTATAAATGAATCTTATAAATTCAAAGTGACATGTATATTCTTGGTGTATCATTTTATTGGATAATTATATTCACACCATAAAATAATTTTTTTTATAAAAAAACAAACATCTGAAAGAAAGAAAATTGTAAAAAAATCATTACGGATCTAGTACCATTGAAATAGTAAACCCATTTGAGAATCATAAAATAAGTTCATGTTCATTTTATATACCTCAAAATAAAAATAAATGATGAATAAAAAAATACTACACAAAATAAATGTGTGATGAGAAAAAACATTACAAATATCATATCATTGGAGTGCGTAAAAATTGATGAAATATATATGTTCAAATTTTAATATCCAAAAAAAATTAATTACATAATTATAAAATGTAAGGTAATTTCACTTATATTTATGGAAATTTAAAAAAAATTCATAAATGATTAACCCAATTAATGGAAATTATGTTAAGAAATGCCTAACAACAGTGGTAAAATATGAATTGGAATCCCTAAAAGTAATAAATATCAAATAAATCATTTAAATAACATGAATAATAAATGACTCATGATATTATATTTTCTAAATGGGAAATATATACACAACAAAATATGTAGTAGGTGAATAAGATATTTATATCACGGATCTGAAAAGGTCGATGAAAATCCATTTTAATTAGTGTATCATTTGAATCATGAGATCTGTGAAAAAATAAAATAATTAGAAACATTTAATATGGTGAAATATATGAAAATAATGATATAAGAATTCATATATAAGTATATAAATCTTATAAAAATAACTAATTTCAAAATTGAAAAAATGTCTCAATAGAATATAAATTGAGATAAAGCCACTTACGTAGAGTTAAATTTATCATGATGGACATCTATATACATGAATAATATACTTATGTTATTTATTTACATTATTCATATCCCTTTACTTTTTTATTATTATTTATATTTCACTTATTAAATTTTTATATAAAATAACATTATAAATAATTTATATGTTGGATGTTTTGACCACATTCATCTTATGTGTCAAAACTGACTTTAATAGGTTTTATCTCGTCAATGAAGTCATCATTTAATAAAATATTGAATAATATAAATTATTTAATTATCTCATATTATCCTCCATTATAATTTAAAAATAATATAAGAATTAGTTTCATGAGAAATTAACAAACCATACAATCATGGATATAGTAGGTCTTACGTAGACATGAGTAATGTTCCAATATTATATGATCATTAATGAAATACTATTAGTAAATTTTATCAAATAATAATTAAAATTATATCATAAAAACCATATTATTTAACTATATACATATAATTCTTGTGTTGTGGAGTTTAAAATGGTTGAATTACATCACTTCAATGAAGCTAGTCCGCACATCCACAAATGACGTTTTCAACATTTTAATGTGTGAAATTGAAAGAAGAAAATTATATGGTATATAGAAATATTTATACATAAGTAATTAATATAATAATAAATTATTTTATATCATTTATTATTATTAAATAATTCCATAATTTATACTATGTACATTCCGAATGAATTATTTTACTTTTGGGAGGTAGTATCCACACGTGCATAAACGATGTCATTATATTCCAAAAAATGGAACACATGAATGTATATGTTGTATAAAAAATAAATATACATATAAAATTAAAAATATCATATATATATATCATATAAAATAATAATTATTTCATTATTCCCAATCATGAGTGGTGGTAATGGAAGAAAGAACGAAGTTGGTTCAAGTGGCGATATTCCGCCATACACACAAATGATGAATGTGTATCCCATTTGATGGAAATTATTGAACATGAAGGTAAAACACATAAAATTAAAAAAATATGTATATATGGGAAACTTTTGTTCTTATATGATCATTTATTGTTATTTACATAAGTGGTTTTATAATTAAAGAAATCCGAAATTATCGTTGAAGAATGTTACCTATTTTTTAGGGAACACCTTTTGGTTTTCACTAAAGGACATCATTAGAATTTTTAATTTTATAATTGTTGATTATAACATGTTATAATGGATATTGTGTGATTATTTGAGATTTTTTGGGACTATCCAATGCAATTGAGTGGTGTGGATATGTGGGGATGGTGAGATATTTTATAGTGATGTGGGTGTGGTATTATTTTAAAAATAAAAAGGTAAGCACTATTGGGATGTATCCCTTATATGATGTTCCTATAATAATGATAATAATTAGATAAAAGTGTTGATAAGGTCAAATAATTTCAATCCAATTGTTTTTGAGATGTTTTTAGGTCATTTTCAACCTTATTATTAAATTTTAACCACCAATTATACTCATTATTATCATAATCACAGTAATATATTTTAATTACATGGAATAATGATTTTAGTAAAAAATATGACATTAAAAAAATTACAATGATAAAATTATATGTTTTCAAATATGGAATCTAATTTTCTATTTTCCAGTCACAAAATTGGTAGAAAATAATTTAAAATTAAATGGCCAAAAGGATGAGGCATCAGGTTTTTAAAGAGAAAAGTGAAAATGACTGAAATGTTTTTTTATTCCATTTTAAATGTGAAAGTATTTAAAATTACCTATACGAGGTTGTATTATATAGAAAATATATTATTATACATTAAACCTAATTTAATATAAAAATTATCAGAATAAACCATTTGGATGAAAAATCAGTTTTCAATTAAAATATGGTGGAATTCACTACTCATCAAAATATGAAATCTTTCACAAAAATATTGAAAAATAACCAAAATTAAATTTTGATATTATTATTTGAAAATGGAGTTTCTTTAAATAATTAAATATTATAAATGTTTCCTAATATATTTTTAAAATAAGTCTTCCAATTAAAGGCGGTAGAACAACCTTTTAAAAATATACTTCTTTTTATGCATAAAATTGGATTTATTCCTATCATAGGCCTTTAAAACATTTAATATGAATTTAAAAAATAATTGATTAAATACATAACATAGATATTTCATTAACATCATTAATGAAATGTGATTGATTTTATTTATTATTATTTCATGTCTTTTTGGGAATAACATAATTTCTCTTATAATCAAAACAAACATATTTTTTTTCATTTATAATTATTTCCTAAATAATGGTATAATTACATAAAAATGGGTAACAAATTTATTAGTAATATATTTAATAACATTAATTCCCACTCTTCAAATAGCTATCTGATAACTATTATATTAAATAAAAAATATTAATGGTATATTGTTATCCTGCAAGACTTGGATTTATATAAAATAAAATTTATTGAATAAAATTAATAATATGTGAATTAAATATAAATATGGTGTTTCATATAACACAATATAAATTATTCATTAAATATAACTAAATATATTAAAATAATAATTTAATTTTAGATAAAATATTTCTTAAATCGTGTAATGTTACAAACATGGTCATTAAAAGACAATTTATTGTATAGAAAAATTAGAAAAATTGACTTCTTGTTATAATATAATTAACTATGTAGAATTATTGTAACTAAACATACAATTATAGTCAATCATAATAAAAATACTATGGTGGAATAATAAAAGTACCTTCTAATGTTAGCTAAATTCGTATTTTTCATGGACTACTTTGTTATCACACATGGTTTATTAAAACTTATTTCCAGTTATCTAAACTATTACACAAGATAAATGAAAATGGATTTTAATTAATTTGGGTGAAGGAGTGTGATTAATTATTTTATAAACAAAATAGAATATGGATTAACTCTCATGATTGGACATAACATTATGTAATAGAGTTTTTTATTATAAACACATATTGAAGGTCCTTGTATGTGTATTGTCACAAGAAAATGACAAAATTACATATTCATTACTCCAATTGAATATCCATTGTAGGAAAATCATTATATTAATGATAAAAAATATTTTTTAATATTTTTCTAATGGTATTACAATTTTATGTTATAATTTTTTAATATTAGGAATCCTAATTAAAAATTTTCTATATGTTGGAACGAGTCACTGATAGTTATAAATGTATAACCACTATATGAGATACTAATTGAATAGTCTCACTATCAGTTCCAATTTCCCAATAAAATATGAGTTACTACTAGAAAATTTTAGTAGTTACATAAAATTTCACACCTCCGGATGAGACCTCGTAAGCTGGAAACACTATTACATCAAACGTATCACCAATAGATGAGCCACCATCAAAGGATTCACCACTAAAATGAGCTGTGTTTCATTCAAATTAGCCACCTCCAGAATAACTCATAAAAAATTACTTCTTACCACCAGAGATTTCATACTTCTATGATGTCTGACTTCCAGAATGTATTGCTTCCTGATGAGCCGCTTCCAGCTATGTTCATCATGTTTTCAATTAAATTCCCAAATGAATACATTATTCAATTACTGAAAGAAGTTATTTGAAGACTATATTCATAAATATTTATGGGACACATTGAAGGAAATGTTAGATCTCAGTATGAGGATATATAAGATCCAGATCATTATTATTCAAATGAAAACTTAATTATATAATGCTTTATATACTTAGTAGACTAGTTTGTACATGGATGATCCATAATCATGAAGTGTGGAAGACATTTTGAATACTAAAGGGATAATCACTAAAGTTCTTATATAGGGAATAATTACATAAATTCAATTTTGAAAGAGTTCATTCAAGAGATCTTTTAGATCTTTTAATACAGTCCCAAAAAATATATCCTTATGATGATCTCTTTTACTCTTACTTTCATAAAAAAATCTGGATCTCTATAATATTGGACACATTGAATGACAAAAAAATTGATGTATGTAATGAATATGACATTTATCTCATAGAAGTAGAAAGTGATATGAAAATACCTTACTTTTTCAGTAACTATTGAATAATGAAATTCGTGAAATTACAACATGAATTAAAAAATTAAAATCATGAAATAAATTATAATTTTTATATTAAAAGTCCTTTGAAATTTCATACAATATAAAAATGTTACTAGGTTCATAATAACAAATAAACCTCATTGGAATGTAAATTTAGATGAAACCCCTTACCTTGAGATTGGTGTTTCATGATTATCCATTTTATTCCTAAATAATAAGAATATGTTTACTATATATATTTGTAATAAAATTTTAAAAGTTTATTATTACTCTTATTTCACTAATAAACATGGGTTATACAATTACTTATTAAATAAATTTTAAGTCATATATTTTGACTGTATTCATTTTATTTTTCAAAACTAAAATTTATTTGTTGACTATGGAACATGAGGTAATTATTTTAAATTACCCAAAATAATATCCTTGAAATAATTATTACATTTTTAAATTATTTTTACTTTTATATAATTATTTGAAATATGGATATGAAAATTATAACAATGTTATGATCGTGAAAAAAGTAGGCCACGCATACGCATGAGTAAAGATCTCATTTTTCAATGATCAATATAGGGAGAAAGTTATGAAAGATTAACATTATATAATGAAAATCATAACATAAATAACATATAATTTATTTATATAAAATTATATATATAATTTTTTTAATATTGTATTTAGAATGAAAGAAACTCATATCATCTAGGTGGCGATATTCCATACATCCTCAAAAGAGGTTTTATAATTTTCAATTTTTAAAATGGAATAGATTAAATGATATGTTATAGGATCAGATAGAGACTTATTTCCATAATATCATCAACATATCATTTATATCATATATTTTTTCCATCATAAATTTGTTTAATGTAAATTGTGAACAAATCAAATCCCTTTGTGGAGGAAGTAGTCTACACGTCAAAAAATGATGTAATCTTATTCCGAAAAATTTATTGCAAGCAGAAATGTATTATAAAGAAATTCCATAAGAATATGAACATTAAAAATATCATCAATATATCATATAACAAAATTAATTCCATTATTATTACATTCCATGATAGGTGGTAATGGATGGAAACATATTACTGGTTTGTGAGACAATATAATGTCATTGACAAAAATAATGATTGTAAATATAATTTTATTGAATAGTTTGATGGTTTATAATTAAAATATAGAATAAAAAAATATAATTATATTTAAAATAATATTTTTATTTTATATTAATTTAATAATAATAATTGGTATTGATTGAGAAATATATAAAACAAAAATGATCATTGGATAATGTTACCTCTTTTGGTGATGTTTTTTTAGTTTTCACCAAAGGGTATCCTTGGATAGCTTCATTCCCAAAGTTTATCTTCTAGTATTATGTTATGGAAATTTATATTATCTTGGTTTGTTTTTTTACCAGTAAGAAGTCATGATATATGTGATTAAATGGAGATTCTCAGTTTATTTTTATATTTGAGTAGGAGTTGCATTATTGTAAAAATAGAAAGGGTAATAATATTTGGAGGAATAACATAAATAATTTTCCTCAAATAATAACACAAATTATTTAAAATAGGGTATAAGGTCAAAAATTGGCTAAAAATTGTTTTATACTCGTATTTTGTCATTTGTACCCTTAATATTAATATTTAATTATAATAATTTTTACTATAATAAATTTATTTAATTGTAATAGATTTAATTAATATTTGTAGATAAAAAAATATGGATCATACTATAAATTATAAATTATTCTAATTCCAAATATTAAATCTTTTTTTTCAAATTCCAATAATATAATTGTTAGAAATAAATTTAAAATTAATTACACAGAGAGGATAATAGAATAGGTTCTTAAAGAGATTTTTTTAAAATATTGAAATGTTTTTGTATAAAATTTCAATGTGAAAATGATTAAAATGATCTAAATTATTTAAAATGATAAAAATTATATATTATTTTAATTAAAAAATATATAAAAAAATATTTTAATAATATGAAAATTTAATTCTCAATTAATATTTGATGTTATTCATTATTAATCAAAATATGAAAGTTATCTTAAAAAATTAAAAAAATAACTGATTGTTAATTATGATATTAATGTTTGAAAAATAATGTTTATATTTCAAATTTATATTTTAAAAGTGTCAAAATTTATTCTTAAAACATTTAATCCATTAAAAGGTGGTAAAACTACCTTTTAAATATATAATACTTTATATTCTCAAAATTTGATTCATTCTTATCATAAGACTATTAAATTTATAAGATTAATTTATTAAATGAATACATATATAATATTTAAGTTTCATTACAATAATTCCGCAGTAGTGATTAATTTAATTTATTATCATAAAACTCATTTCTAGGTATAAGTTTTTTTTCACAATGACAGACAACTAATATTCAATTAGTTTAGATTTTTATTCCTATTTAATCAGTCACTGATGGTTTCATTATATAATCATTTGTAAAAAATATATCCATGATCAAGTTAATAATATGTTTTCATTCCCTTCAAATTTTTATGAAATAAATATAACGATAAATAAGAAATATTAAGAGTATATTGTTTTCTGGTAATACTCAGTCTTGTATCAAACACAAGATACCGAATAAATTCAATGTTACATGATAGTTAATAGAAAATTGGTTTTCATAAAAAGAGAGTTAATATTATAATTAGAGGAAGTAGAATCTATAAAATAATTTTTGTTATTTTGTGGGAATATTTATCATAAAATATCTTTATGTCACATCCTACCCTCTAAAAATGAATTTCCCCTTGAAATTCATCTTTTTTATCGAACAAATATAATTTTTTAAATTCCATTATTGAAACCCACATTGTAAAAAGGGATAAAAAAATATACTGTTAAAATAAAAATGTCGGACACATAAAGGTCAATTTTTTTATGTAACTAGGATTATTGATATTGGAAACATAGGTTTTAATACAGGAAATGTATACATAAATAGAGAGTGTTATTAATGTCATTGATTATAAATAAGTAAATTATAAATTGAAAGTTAAGGGTGTCAAAAATATATATATGTTATTACTACAAACACCATCGATTCTTTATAATTTATGACACTAGGATAATATTTTTTTTTCAAAATCAATTTTATATCGTTAAATCATTCTCATTTTATCTAAACCGAGAAAAAAATAAACACATACATACTTAAATGATGAGTATAATATCATCCTTCAAATAATATCCACCAAAACTAATATTTTTCTATATATATGGATTGTTCAAGATGATTTTTCTTTAACGAATCACTAAAATAATATTTTAATTACCACATAACCATAGATGTGATTGTCATGCTATTAAACCTATTATTATACATTAACCAAAGCCAAAAAGGATATAAAATGGTAAGATGATTTCAAAAAAAAAATTTAAAAACCATATGATAAACTAATATTCACAATTAAATATTAAAAAAAATATAAAAAAATTACATTAATCTATATCCCTAATGAACTCAATAAAATAAAAATGTAAAACATTAATAACATCAAGGGTTTTCTTATACCATCAATATTTCATTCACAAAATATGTTTTTAATTTTTTATGAAAAATTATTTGATTAGTCACAAAATTACATTCGAATCATGGGGTTATATATATGATAATACTTTTGTTCATATAGTTACATAAATATCCATGATCATATAAACCCTAAATTTTATAAGATAAAATTATGGAAAAATTAAATCAATAGTTAACATTAAAAAAATTTATATATAAATCAACATAATAAAATGTGTTCTAAAATTTCATCGATAACCTAAAATAAATTAAAAAATAAAAATATGAAATGTGGTTTCTGAAGACAATAGATTTATTATGAACCATAAGATTATTTTCCTTTTAGGGTACTATTAACACTTAAGATTACTTCATATGAAAATATTTTAATATCCCATGTTATCTATTCTGATCATTGATACGAAATTTAATAGTCTTAGACCCGCACTCTAAAAACTTATGCCGAAATCCACAATGATACATCTGTTTCGATGATGTATATAATTGTGGCCTATTCTTCCCTCAAAATCATAAAACAAAAAAAGGGAAATGGGGATCACTTCCATTCGCAAATTCCATTTATGCTTAGAGTATTAGATAATTAAGACACACTCATCAATAATGATTACACATAAACATTGTCATATATATAAATTTTTCATAAATTTGAACAATATATATCTTTATACACATATTATATTATTTCACAATTGGTTGTAAGAATGATCCATTTGAAATCCTTTATTAAAATAAATCATTCACCATCATTCCATAAATAGGAGAAAAAATGGAAACATTAGAAGGGTGATCTCTCATGTTCAGTAAGGGAAAACATAATTATTAACAAATAAATGACATAAATGAGAATAAGAATTAATAAGGGTATTATTAGATAATCAATGTGAATGCGAGAATCATAAATGATCTATTACCCATAAAATCATAGATCATAGTATATTAAAATAATGAATTGGAAAATGTTATATTAATCAATTATAATTAGTCATGTGATATAAATATCAATCATTAGAAACATTATAAACCCATATTTAGAAATGATAAAACACATTGGTATATTTTAAAATTATCTCATTGAAGACATAAAAAACCCTTATAAATTTGAATAACCATACCTCCATAAAAAAATATAAATATTTGGATAATTCAATATTTACCCAATGCATCAAAGAGATATCTAGGTGCACCAATTATATAAGCTATAACATGATTACCTTGAATTATATGGGAGCATACATCATTTATAATGTACAATAACCAAATGCATAAATAATTCATCAGGACAAATTGAAACAAAAATTATTATTTTTATAACATGACTAACTAGTTAAAAGGAAATAGGTTATACTATAATATTATTTAAAACACGATTATCCCATGGAATGGAAATGGGTTTCAAAACAATATCATTGGAACATGATTAATCCAAGGAATTATTTTAATTAAAAAATAATCTCCTTGATACATTATTGACCTATGGAAAATAAAGGTCTTTTAAAACTAACTCATTATGAAATAATAAAAATGTACAATATAAAAAATATTCATTACATGATATTTGAAGGGATACTAACCCCTAGAAAATAAATGGGCTCCATAATAAATTCCATTGAAACAAGAGTAACTAATAGAAAAGAAATGGGTTCTATAATAATCTCACTAAAATAATATTAGACCATAGAAAATACATGTATTCCTAAACGATATCTACAAAAAAAATTGATTTAATAAAATACTGAGTATAATATCATTAAATAATATACCAACTATAGGATAATTAACTGAAATGTTTTTTATGTTGATGAAAGGAAATACCCATAAATGAATACGAAAAACATTCATGAGTAAGCCATCATTTAAATATTCCCAAGTTTCCCATACCACATTGAAATATATTAATAATAATCCTCATGAATTAATAACTATAAATGAATATTTTAAATTCATGGTGACATATATATTCTTGGTGTATCATTTTACTGGATAATTATATTCACATCATAAAATAAATTTTTTTATCAAAAAACAAACATCTGAAAAAAAATAAAATTGTAAAAAACATCATTACTGCTCTAGTACCATTGAAATAGTAAACCCATTTGAGAATCAGAAAATAATTTCATGTTCATTTTATATACCTTAAAATAAAAATAAATGATGAATAAAAAAATATTACACAAAATAAATGTGTGATGAGAAGAAACATTACAAATATCATATCATTGGAGTGCGTAAAAATCGATGAAATATATATGTTCAAATTTTAATATCCAAAAAAAATTAATTACATAATTATACAATGTAAGGTAATTTCACTTATATTTATGGAAATTTTAAAATAATTTCATAAATGATTAACCCAATTAATGGAAATTATGTTAAGAAATGCCTAACAACAGTGGTAAAATATGAATTGGAATCCCTAAAAGTAATAAATATCAAATAAATCATTTAAATAACATGAATAATAAATGACTCATGATATTCTATTTTCTAAATGGGAAATATATACACCAAAAAATATGTAAGAGGTGAATAATATATTTATATCACGGATCTAAAAAGGTAGATGAAAATCCATTTTAATTAGTGTATCTTTTGAATCATGAGATCTGTGAAAAAATAAAATAATTAGAAACATTTAATATGGTGAAATATATGAAAATAATGATATAAGAATTCATATATAATTATATAAATCTTATAAAAATAACTAATTTCAAAATTGAAAAAATGTCTCAATAGAATATAAATTGAGATAAAGCCACTTACGTTGAGTTAAATTTATCATGATGGACATCTATATACATGAATAATATACTTATGTTATTTATTTACATTATTCATATCCCTTTACTTTTTTATTATTATTTATATTTCACTTATTAAATTTTTATATAAAATAACATTATAAATAATTTATATGTTGGATGTTTTGACCACATTCAGCTTATGTGTCAAAACTGACTTTAATAGGTTTTATATGGTCAACGAAGTCATCATTTAATCAAATATAGAAAAATAGAAATTATTTAATTATCTCATATGATCCTCCATTATAAATTAAAAATAATATAAGAATTAGTTTCATGAAAAATTAACAAACCATATGATCATGGATATAGTAGGTCTTACGTAGACATGAGTAATGTTCCAATATTATATGATCATTAATGAAATACAGTTAGTAAATTGAATCAAATAATAATTAAAATTATATCATAAACACCATATTATTTAACTATAAATATATAATTCTTGTGTTGTGGAGTTTAAAATGGTTGAATTACATCGCTTTAATGAAGCTAGTCCGCACATCCACAAATGAGGTTTTCAACATTTTAGTGTGTGAAATTGAAAGAAGAAAATTATATGGTATATAGAAATATTTATATATAAGTCATTAATATAATAATTAATTATTTTATATAATTTATTATTATTAAATAATTCCATAATTAATACTATGTAAATTTCGAAAGAATTATTTTACTTTTGGGAGGTAGTATCCACACGTGCATAAACAATGTCATTATATTCCAAAAAATTGAACACATGAATAGTAATTATTTCATTATTCCCAATCATGAGTGGTGGTAATGGAAGAAAGAACTAAGTTGGTTCAAGTGGCGATATTCCGCCATACACACAAATGAGGAATGTGTATCCCATTTGATGGAAATTATTGAATATGAAGGTAAAACACATAAAATAAAAAAAATATGTATATATGGGAGACTTTTGTTCTTATATGACCATTTAATATTATTTACATAAGTGGGTTTTTAATGAAATAAATCCAAAATTATCGTTGAAGAATGTTACCTATTTTTTAGGGAACACCTTTTGGTTTTCACTAAAGGACATCATTAGAATTTTTAATTTTATAATTGTTGATTATAAGATGTTATAATGGATATTTTGTGATTATTTGAGATGTTTAGGGACTATCCAATGCAATTGAGTGGTGTGGAGATGTGGGGATGGTGAGATATTTTATAGTGATGTGGGTGTGGTATTCTTTTAAAAATAAAAAGGTAAACACTATTGGGATGTATCCCTTATATGATGTTCATATAATAATGATAATAATTAGATAAAAGTGTTGATAAGGTCAAATAATTTCAATACAATTGTTTTTGAGATGTTTTTAGGTCATTTTCAACCTTATTATTAAATTTTAACCACCAATTATACTCATTATTATCATAATCACAGTAATAAATTTTATTTACATGGAATAATTATTTTAGTAAAAAACATGACATTAAAAAAATTACAATGATAAAATTATATGTTTTCAAATATGGAATCTAATTTTCTATTTTCCAGTCACAAAATTGGTAGAAAATAATTTAAAATTAAATGGCCAAAAGGACGAGGCATCAGGTTTTTAAAGAGAAAAGTGAAAATGACTGAAAGGTTTTTTTAATCCATTTTCAATGTGAAATTATTTAAAATTACCTATAAGAGGTTGTATTATATAGAATATATATTATTATACATTAAACCTAATTTAGTATAAAAATTATCAGAATAAACTATTTGGATGAAAAATCAGTTTTCAATTAAAATATGGTGGAATTCACTACTCCTCAAAATATGAAATCTTTCACAAAAATATAGAAAAATAACCAAAAGTAAATTTTGATATTATTATTTGAAAATGGAGTTTCTTTAAATAATTAAATATTATAAATGTTTCCTAATATATTTTTAAAATAAGTCTTCCAATTAAAGGCGGTAGAACATCCTTTTAAAAATATACTTCTTTTTATGCATAAAATTGGATTTATTCCTATCATAGGCCTTTCAAACATTTAATATGAATTTAAAAAATAATTGATTAAATACATAACATAGATATTTCATTAACATCATTAATGAAATGTGATTGATTTTATTTATTATTATTTCATGTCTTTTTGGGAATAAAATAATTTCTCTTATAATCAAAAAAACATATGAATTTTTTTTCATTTATAATTATTTCCTAAATAATGGTATAATTACATAAACATGGGTAAAAAATTTATTAGTAATATATTTAACAATATTAATTCCCACTATTCAAATAGCTATGTGATAACTATAATATTAAATAAAACATATTAATGGTATATTGCTATCCTACAAGACTTGGATTTCTATAAAATAAAATTTATTAATGAAAATTAATAATATGTGAATTAAATATAAAGATGTTGTTTCATATAACACAATATAAATTATTCATTAAATATAACCAAATATATTAAAATAATAATTGAATTTTAGATAAAATATTTCTTAAATCGTGTAATGTTACAAACATGGTCATTAAAAGACAATTTATTGTATAGAAAATTTAGAAAAATTGACTTCTTGTTATAATATAATTAACTATGTAGAATTATTGTAACTAAAGATACAATTATAGTCAATCATAATAAAAATACTATGGTGGAATAATAAAAGTACCTTCTAATGTTAGTGAAATTCGTATTTTTCATGGACTACTTTGTTATCACACATGGTTTATTAAAAATTATTTCCAGTTATCTAAACTAGTACACAAGATAAATGAAAATGGATTTTAATTAATTTGGGTGAAGGAGTGTGATTAATTATTTTATAAAAAAAATAGAATATGGATTAACTCTCATGATTGGACATAACATTATGTAATAGAGTTTTTTTATTATAAACACATATTGAAGGTCCTTGTATGTGTATTGGCACAAGAAAATGACACAATTACATATTCATTACTCCAATTGAATATCCATTGTAGTAAAATAATTATATTAATGATAAAAAATATTTTTTAATATTTTTCTAATGGTATTAAAATTTTAAGTTATTTTTTTTAATATTAGGAATCCTAATTAAAAATTTTCTATGTGTTGGAACGAGTCACTGATAGTTATAAATTTATAACCACTATATGAGATACTAATTGAATAGTCTCAGTATCAGTTCTAATTTCCAAATAAAATATGAGCTACTACTAGAAAATTTTAGTAGTTACATAAAATTTCACACCTCCGGATGAGACCTCGTAAGCTGGAAACACTATTACATAAAACGTATCACCTATAGATGAGCGACCATCATAGGATTCACCACTAAACTGAGCTGTGTTTCATTCAAATTAGCCACCTCCAGACTAACTCATAAAAAATTACTTCTTACCACCAGATATTTCATACTTCTATGATGTCTAACATCCAGAATGTATTGCTTCCTGATGAGCCGCTTCCATCTATGTTCATCATGTTTTCAATTAAATTCCCAAATGAATACATTATTCAATTACTGAAATAAGTTATTTGAAGACTATATTCATAACTATTTATGCGACACATTGAAGGAAATGTTAGAGCTCAGTATGAGGATATATAAGATCCAGATCATTATTATTCAAATGAAAACTTAATTATATAATGATTTATATACTTATTAGACTAGTTTGTACATGGATGATCCATAATCATGAAGTGTGGAAGACATTGTGAATACTAAAGGGATCATCACTCAAGTTCTTATATAGGGAATAATTACATAAATTCAATTTTGAAAGAGTTCATTCAAGAGATCTTTTATATCTTTTCATACAGTCCTAAAAAAGATATCCTTATGATGATCACTTTTACTATTACTTTCATAAAAAAATCTGGATCTCTATAATATAGGACACATTGAATGACAAAAAAAACTGAAGCCCTATAGACTGAGAATATTTCCTTTTCTATATCTTACTACATTTCCATATGTTAATTTCAATTACATTCATGTAGTGTTTTGTGTTATCTTTTTATCAACAAACATTAAATCAAGTTCTTGAACTGGATAAAACTATATATTCTTTTCCGTCTATATTATTCTATATACCCATGATATATATTTAAGAGGTCCCTGTGTGACCCATATTTGTTTCATACAATTTTTTTTAATGATGTCATTTCATATCATGGACATCTTGTATGATATTTTATGAATACCTGATATTTGTTGTGGATCATATTATTTTTATAAAATATAGTTGGAAATTTGTGACTACCATGCAGAGGGGATTATGTGTCCGATTTTGATAGAATCCCTTTTTTTCTACTATGTTATTTAGTTTTTTTCTCATCGTTCCATATTATTAAACTTCATCTTATATTAACAGTAAATAAAAACTAGTACATTGATAGTTAAACTTACCTCTAGCTTATACTAGTAATTGTTTGAGTAAATTGATATTAAATTTAAATTGATTTTATATATTTTATAAACATATCATAATCCAGATTTGTGAAATAAATTAAAATAAATAATATTTATCAAAATAAATATCTGATTAACTAAGAAATATTTTTCAAAGATGGGATTTTATTTTATCTTTTTAAATATAAATTTTTTATTTGGATCTCCATTCATGATCCACTTGAGTTACTCAATCTGATTAATATTTTTTTTGAAGATTTTTAAATTTAATTAAATCTTCTAATATAATTGTGTTTCAATGATATCAAATTTCTTTTAGTTCTAAATATGTTTCCTTTGTGGAAATAGGCAAGTAGATTGTTCTACAAACAGAATACCTTATTTTAATGGAAGAAATTAATGCCAATGTAAAATCAAGATGAAAATTAATACTTAGAGAATTCTTTTTTATACATGGACAATCATAGAAGATCAATATCATTAACCCCCAACTGAAATAATTGAATGGCATGATTATAGTAAAAAACATATAATAATAACTAAAAATATATGAATGACTCATATTGTGATTTATGTGTAACAACCCGACGAGAATCACTTGGTCCGTGCTGGAATGTTATGTATCATCATCCACACCTCCTCGTACGTCAGATGATTTTGACCAGTATAGATGGTCTTAATTGAAACATTTGGCATACTATACCCCTTATACCATGTCATAATACCAGATAATCAAACAAAAATTTAATGAATTAAAGTAAAAATGAGAAAAGTGAAGTTGAAAAACATGAAATGTAACAACTCCCTGAGTGGTGGAAAAATCAAGTAAGAAGTAAACAAAACTAAATGTAAATAATGTGATTTCGTTGGAGTTTCAAAAAACATATCCCAGTCTGCATCAACTCCATGCTCCTTCGTTAAACCATCCAACACGGGTACGTTTTCCTTCACTAGATCTCTAGCCCTAATATCTTTAGGCACAATAAAATCCAATGTAGGGTGTGTGTATAGGACTATATATGACACCACCAATAAATCCTAAACCTGCTGTTCTCCAAATACATTTGTATTCCATAATAAATAATGTGATGTAATTACACAAAAATTAACCAAGTGGTTGTGAGATAACTAATCTTCCACAATCTCTGGTTCTACCTACTATGGTTCTATGCCGGAATAGATAACCATGGCGTTAGATAAATAAATGATTATCCATTATGCCAAAGAATCATGTTTCATAGCATCTTCATGTGATAGTATCAATACAATGAAAGGAGATATATTTCTATGTATTTTGAAGGTAAGTGGGATCTAATCAACTTAATTTAATCATTGAGTTGACGTACTATGGCCTGAGAGCTGACTGTGTCCCCCAGTCATCAATGTAGACAATTGGGAGGACATAATAGGGACGAATAAATAGTCATCCCCCTTTTCATTGAATTCATCAAAAGGAATCTTCATATCCCCTTGTCATTCAATGAACATACATCCTTATTCATATGCACCCTTCTTCCGAAGAATAATAAAAGTTGTGATATTCCACTACACGATACTCTCATGGCATCAACATATCCCTAATTTTCATACATGGGCACCCCAACTAATCATTGAGTGCCTTCCTCATGTATTGTAACTTTACCTTCAATCATTCATACCCCCCCTCTGGAGGATAACACAAGTGGAAACAACCCACTCTATGGCTTCCCATATGCATATTCATGTGCCTGAGCCAAGTAATAAGTGTCTAGCATTGTCATTAAACATGTCAGTTTATAATAATTTTAACAGAAATAATTTTTAAACAATCCCAAATGGTTAAACAACATCCTACCTCAACAGTTGGGAAAAACATCTAATAGTACTTCCTAATATCTGATAACCATATCAAGGTTTCAAGATGTCAGCACGATGATGCTTGATATTTATGGGAGATTTTACTAGAATAATAACATTTATTTTATTTCAAAATAGTTAAAACACCACATGTGATAATATTGACTCTTTCACAAATAATTCTCAAATTATCAAAAAATTTGTTGGACGTACTGAAAATTTTTATTTTTGACATTACTCAATAATAAGCCTCATGAAATGATGATTCATGAATTTTAATTTAATTTTATAACAGGAAATGATAAATTAATTTATTATTTTAATATTTCTAAAAATATCACATGAAATGATAGTTTATTACATTTAATTTAATTTTATCGCATGAGCTAGTAAATTAAATTATTATTTTATCATTTCATAAATATCACATGAATTTATAATTTCTCAACATTAATTTAATTTTATCTCATGTACTAATAAATTAAATTATTGTTTTACCATTTCTTAAATATCACATGAAATGATAATTTATTTCATTTAATTTATTTTATTGCATATGCTGATAAATTAAATTATTACCTTACCATTTCTCAAAGATTACATGAAATGATAATACTTTCATCACATGCTATAATATTTTAAAATATTATATCATCATTTTAAAAAGGGTCCCATAAAATGATAATGTATTATTACATGTGTTGATAAGTTAAATTATAATTTTGTCACATGAAATGATAATTACAGTTTTTAAATTATCCTTTATTTCATATTGTGTAATGATAATTAAAATTAATATCATTGAACTATCTTCTGCATTGATAATTATAACATCACATTATAAATAAATTATCATTTATATTGATTATCATAATTTTCAATTTTTCATTAAAGGATTATCTATGTTTGATAATTATAAATTAAATTTTTCATTAGAATTATACAATGTTAATTTTATTAAAACTTATCCTATTATAATTATCTATATATACACACTTATGGGTAAATATGTATATGCAGACAGATATATATATACATATATATATTCATATATATATATATTTGATTATTTTGATAAATTATTTTCAATAAATAACTAAAATTTTAATTTAATAATTAAAATGATCATCCATTGATATTTTTGATAACCATATCATGTGATAATCAACCCATAATTATATTTCAAATTTTTTTATAAACCATTCCTGATTATTTTATGAAATAAACTGCTATAACCATCACATGATAATATCACACAATTTTCAATGATAATTTTGGTGATTTCAATTTGATATTTTTTTTTAATTGACCATGAATATTTTTTTTAATAATTTATCAAACTACATTATATTTTTTTATTTTGTCTCTAATTAAATTAAAAAAATACAATAAAAGAAGGATGACCTCACTTTTCCCAAAAAATTCATCCAATGCACCACAAGAGGGGAGGTGCCCGGTCGGATCCCTATTCAATGATTGTTTTCTATACCTAGTGCTTTGATCGTGAAGTAGTGAGGGTATTAGGTAGGGTTATGTTTTTATATAGGGATTTTTCTACATGAATCACCGACTATTTTTAACCTTAATTTTAATTTTCCAAGTGAAATTAAAACACATGCTTGTATCTATTAATTGATGAAATTATGGTATCAGATTCATTTAATCCTACAAAAGAACATGTTTCTATATTTTATTACAGCAGAAATTAACCGATTTGAATATTTCAAGAAACATACTATTGCTTCCATGATGAAATTCCATGTGAAACATGGAGGGTGAAGATTCATGAACAAATCTCACCCTTTTTCATTTAATTAATTTTTTTTAAAATAATTCATTTTTTCACACAATTTACCCTATTTTAGAATGTGATTATGGGGGTCAACTGAATGAAAAAATTATAAACCTAGGGTAAACCCCCCATTTTGGACATAATGGAGGTGCCATATTTTATTTCCAACATTTCATTTGTGAGATATAAATTATTTTCAATAATTTAATATATCGTACCTTTTAAAAAACATTAACATTTGAATAGGGAATTGAAATTCCTACTACATTCAAATATTATACCATTCCTAGGTTAAAAACCACATTCTAGAACAATAGGATTTCTATGATTTGTCATACGATACACTATTAGTGCGATATTAATTATTTAATATTCAAAAACTGGATTAAATTATTAATTAAAATAAAAGGTTTAATTTTGTAGGAAATGCATTCAAACATCGAACACCAACAAATATTATACCCCTCATAGGGAAAACACCACATCATGGTCCTACTAGTGGTCTCATATTTCCTATACTATGCACTGTTTGGGATATATTTAATTAATTTAAATAAAATAATATATTAAATATTATTTAATAACATTATCATACAATTTAAAAATCTAAATATTAGACTCCATCGAATGTTATATCCATCATATTGTAAGAACTACATTATAGACCTAAAATTGGTCTATGTTTTATCATACGATGTACGTTTTGGAGTTATTCAATTATTTTTCATAAATAGACTGCTCAAAAAATAATATATTTAATATTATTATAGTATCTTCCATGAGGCATATGATACCTCAAAAATATAAAGTAACTCTGTTTCATTCATTGAAAATTTTCCTATTAATATTCTAGAGTTTTATGATGGATTTTTACCCTTCCGAGATGTGTTAAACAAAAATAGATATTTTTGGCTGATAAGTTATATTTTTCCAAATAATAATTTTTCATAATAGGGATTTATAATTATTTTAAAAATCATGATGTTACAATTCTACCCCTATAATGACTTCTTATTCTTGAGAAGAATATCATGATGTCTTAATTGAATAACTCATACCACTGATCTCAAAGATCATACCCATGTTCTCTTTCCTCTTCCTAAATTCATCTATGTTTCCTCTGAATCCGGAATACTGGTGTTGTCTTTTTCTCAATACCTCGTCACTTTGAAAAATGTTCCACACTAATTCTTATGAAATTATGCATCAATCCCCAACCCAACATCCTCACAACTTGTGACACATGCAGGGTCGTGTATGTACATTTTGAAACTATGATACAAGGAACACGACATACATACCTTGATAACAAAAAAAGAGGCCTAGATGATACACCACTACCAATATCTACTAAGTAAGTCCCTTATTAGACTCATAAAAAAGGATTTATTTAAAATCACCATTTAATATACAATGGTCTCATATCATCATTCGATGATATATTATAGTAATGGTATGTTAGGGAAGTATAACATGGTTTGTAAATCAAGTCCCAACATGGCTCGTAAATTTATGGATGAAATATAATTAATTTGTGAAGAAGATCAAATGGGATTTATTTAAACCATACTTCATACCAAAAGAGGATTATTATAACTATCAGTTGGTGTTAGGTCTATTACATAGACATTTCCTACCATAACTCATTGATTATTTGCATCACATTCCTAGTCATTGTCGTCAAGTAAATTAGTATCCTCCACAAGGTTTCTCTATTCCCAGCCTATCATGACCTTATATAACTCCTCTAAGAAATCCATGTGTAGATGTGTCCAAGAAGAAAAAAAATTCCTCAATGGTGGTAGTATACTATTTTTATCCTACATGTGTAGTTATAATGTTTGTGTTTAACACAATTACAAAATGTCTAGATTTTTTTTTTAATTTTGACACAACCATCCATCAATCTGTAGATGGTATGCCATGCTCTTTATTAGATGATTCCCTTGGGATTTCTATATTCCCTACCAAAATAACAATGAGAAATTTAAATCTCTATAAAGAAAATATCTATTGAACTCTATGTAAATTCACAACATCTCGGAATGAAATTTTCCCCACTCTTCCACCAAGTGAGTATCTCTAATTAGTAAGATGTGGGAAGACATCGTGAACCGATCAAAAATCACCCAAACTATATCATAAACAATTGGGGACTTGGTTAATCCTTCAAAAAATATCATAGTAATATTCTCCCACTATAGCATTGGTGTCTAGAGTGGACAAAACAACCCTATAGGATGATGGTGCTCAGCCTTCACCCTCTAATAGGTGAGGCGTCGATAGATTAAACCTATAATGTACCTATTCATCCTTGGACTCTAGAATAATCCTCTGATGTCATGGTATATCTTCATAACCTCAGGATACACCATCTAAATAGAGGTATGGTATTCCTTTATTAGGTTCTCCCAAGAGGACGTATGATCTACTACTTCTCTATGGACCAATATCAAGTCATTATTATCCATAGATCATTTAGATATTATGTAACCTCTAGCAATCTATTCTATCCATACTGTAAAATTTCGGTCTATGTATTTCCATGTTCACATATTTAATATAAGGGAATATGTAATAAAAAAGGATATAAAATAATAATTATGTTATCCTCTGAATCATCAAACCTCCGGTCAGCCAATAAAAACATTAAAAACCACTAGACCTCTAAGGATTTCTCACCATGTTCTAGCTCATCCTTGTGTTTTGGATAAGGTAATATGATAATACATTTCGATTTAAATGGTAATGTGTCATCTAGAAGGTTAATTTCTGTAGATACTCATCCAAAATCCTTTGAATCATATTTACATTCCTCTATGTAATGATATAATGATGGATCTTATGAATCGTGAAAACAATAAATCTCCCACCAAAGAGAAAATGTATCTAACAAAACAGTATGCAAACCACTATTTCCAACTCCATGTCATGTTTTTTATAGTTCTTCTCCTTAGGTCATAGCAGATGAGATGCATATTCCACTACCATTTCTCCAATCATCAGTACTTATCACAGACAAACTCTTGAAGGATCATAATAAAATGCATAACCAATCTAAGGCTCCATATGTTTCAATATTGGAATTATCATTAGACTCTTCTTTAGCTCAATGAATTCCTTTTCACACTAGTCTAACCACATGAACATTACTCCATTATTTATAAATGATTTCATGGGTTTTGGTAGTAAGGAGATGTGCTGGATAAATGTTCTGTAATATCTGGATAATCCTAGGATGCTGCAGATTTCAAACATGTTTCAGGGATGTTTCCATGACATGACTACTACTACATTATCTATGTATAAAAATATAGTTTATTTAGACACCAAATATACCTGAAACTTCACCTATTTAATACATATGTCACATTTACACATCTAGGCACAAATATTATGTGGTCGAATCATATTGATGACCATCTATCAGTGCCTATCATGTTAATATAGTGTCTGTGATTAGATGTGGACAACATAAATTACGAAAACAATGAAAAAGTCCATTTTTAGATAAATTATCTTATTTAGGATGGAAAAAACCATCAATGGTGTGTTCATCATCCTGAACAAAAATTCAAATACTCATACTGTTCATATCTACTATGAATTTAAATCATCATAATGTCTTCTTATCCAACTCAAAACTAGTGATATGATGATCAAAGAGATCATTGATAATGGAAATAGATTTTGGTTATTCAGCATCACATTTTTTTCTTTAGATATTCCACATATATCCAAGGAATTATGTCCACATTCGAAGAAAAAAATAATTAATCCCACAATGACATTCTTGGAATTTTGAATACCTTTCTCTCAAGGAATTTAATTTTATCCTCAGGATCCTTCAGTTCGATTGGCACCATAAAATATGGGGTATTGAAATGGTTTCACCACAATATGATCTCAATCCTAGAATAATGTGTCAATACATCATAGTCTATATTAGGTCAAATATTTCCAAAAATATTTCACCACATTGTTTAGCATCATGAGAGCCTTCAGTGGTCTACAAGGATAAATAATGCAAGAGATGAATGTTATGGAAAACATGATGATAGTACTGAACACATATTACTATAAAATATCTAATGAAAAACATTCAATTAGAGACAACATGCTACCTAAACAATAGATCAGGCGATGGATCATGATCAACTACAATATCATTCACATCATTTGTTATGGAAAACACATAATCCTTTATTGAATAATCCCACCATGATTCCAAATTAGTCCCACAAGACTTCGTAGAGGCGGGATCTTCTTTTATGATGAAAGAACAACCTATACAAAAGAAACATATTTGTTAAGATAAACCATTATCAATCTATCAGATTAAACAAGGATTCACCTAGATAGTCTGTGGGATCCAACAAGGTTTTCCGAAGTGTCTACACTTAAAAAAGGTACACACCTAATAGATATAACCCATGATTCCTTCCCTTCAAATTATTAACTGTCATAATATTTATACCAACACAATAAAAATATTTGTTCATCTAATTAATGAAAATAATGATATAGCACAGAAAAAATTAACCTGACCAGATAACACAAATCATGTAATCTAATTAATGAACTACTATTAAACAAAACAACCATTATATATATAGCATGTCAACTTATGTTCCTTTTCATGATTCATGATCATATGAAAAATATCACAAATCACATATAACATCATGGGAACCACAATGGTTGAATTTAATCAATTAAATAGAGAAAATATAATATCCCACATATTGGATACTCAGAGGTCAACTATGTATTTCAGTCCAAGATCGGCCATAGTTCCCCTACACAGTCTCAACCATCTGTGATCCTATCTAACATGTCCCAGACCCAGACAAAGAGGGGAATAAATTTAGTAAGACTTGATCCTATAATACAATTTTTTAAAATCCCACACTAAATCACTAGGTCTGAGTTGGAATTCTATGTATCCTCATGTGTGCCTCCCCATAAACAAATTTTGACAACTAGGATTGAGGGTCCCAAGTAGAGCTTCGAGAGTCATTAATTTTTTTATCTTTCATCTTTACATTATGCAGTTTTTTACTATGGTTTATTATCTTATTGTCTAATTATCTGATCCAATTACATGGAATATGGGGGGTATAGTCTCCCCAAATTTTCCCTTAAGGTACTTTATACTAGTCATTAACCTCTTTCATATGGGGAGGTTCACATGAGGCTACAATACATTTGGGCTATGACCCAGGGATTCTGAACTAGATGTAACATTTGGGGATGAAGAGTCTATTAGAATATCTAGATGTAAAACATCATACAAATGATGCGAAAAATTATATATTTCTCATTAAGGAAAAAATATTGTAAATAAAATTTGATTAAATACATAAAAAAATAAATATGTTTCTTTTAATATGCAACTTGATGAGATTATTTTTTACCATGTATACTTATTTCAATTTTTATCTCACATACATGATGGGTTTCATTAATGTTTTTATGGAAATATAGATCTAATTTATATGGTTTTTTGCACTAAAATTAGATTAGTTTATAGAGACTAATTATTATAGGTTTATTATTGTAAAAATTATTAATCATAGTGAGAATTTATTGGGGTTTAATGTAAATCCCCATGATAAAGTTATATATAAGAAACAAATGGTTGAAGAAGAAATATATAAATTCAAAATAAATTTATGAGGGGAAAATTTATCACATGTTTATTGAAGGAAAACTTTTCAAGGATGAAATTTATTTAAATGGTGAATAATGTTAAAGGCATGGTAATGTTAATAATAAATAAATTTTATTTATTATTAATATTAATTATTATACATTTTTGAGTTATTTTCACAATAAAGATTTAATTTAAATCTTCAAATAAAAATAGAAATAGTTTTTCAAACAATAAAATAAATGAAATATAAGGATATAATAGAAAGATAAATTTATAAAATTTATTATTTATATTGAATGAAATGTAATTATTTTTTAAAAACATTATTTTTGAAGGTTAAGGTTTTTTATTTCTTAACAAAAATTGATTTTTAGGTGATTGTTAAAAAATGTTAATTTTGAAAAGTATATCATTTTCATATAACTATAATGATATATGATTTAATTTAAATTATAAAAAATATATTTGTTATATATAATTTATATTTAATAAGATAAATTATATATATAAAAAAATTGGAGAACTATGATGGACATTGTGAAATCTAGTTGATGATTAATTATAAGAAAAAAAATAATTTTTCATTATATAATTTTAATTTTTTAAATAATGATTAAGATATATTATGGATTGTTTTGAAAGTTCCATAAATACTATTTCTTTATTAATAAACCAATAAAATTCAAAATTAATGATTTTAAATTTTATTATTGTTTAACGTCATTTTTATATTTTTTTCTATTTTTTTTATAATTTTTTTAATGGTTGGGGTCGAAGCCTCAATTTATTATTTGAAAGCAAAGACCTCATTTTTAGACTGGGTAGAGGGAGACCCATTACATAGCCCGAAGGCCCAAGGCCAAGTGGCCTGAATACAAGGCTTGAAAGACCATTTGAATGGGCCAAAGGACCTCTCAGTGAACAGTACTGCTACAGTACCTGCTACAGTACCACCACCGCTACAGTGTCTACTACAGTCCCTCCACCACTACAGTCTGCCGCTACTACAGTTCCGCCGCTGCAACAGTACCTTCAACAGTACTGCTTCAGTACCTGGGAAATTCTCCCTTGCCCGGATTTGATCCTGGGTTTTTTGGATGCCAAGCAGGAGCCTGTACCACTAGGGTATATGCTCGTTGGCTTATATTTTTTTCTATTGAATTACACATACTTATACTAAAATTATTATTTTTCACAACTTGAAATAGAATCTTATAATGTATATTATATGTTTGGTATCTTTATATTCATATTTTCCAATAGATTTCAACCTCATTTATAATCATTCAAATTGGTTACGACAATAAAATGTTAGTCACCATGGTGGTGGATTAATGATATCAAAGGGTGAAATATATAGGATAATATCCCAAATGTATATATATGATTTCATGAAATGAGTTTATATAAGACATAAATATAAAATCATTTATATTTCTCCACTTTAAGTGAATTTTCTATAAATTATATATTAATATTATTTTCAACATTGAATGTTTATAAGAGTTTCACTCAAATCACCTATAAAAGGATCTCTCAACTCCAAATTTCTCCATAAAAATTGAGAAAATAATATTTACCAACACTTAAAAAAATAACTATTATAACACATTACAAAATCCTTGAGATTTTATTCCTCAAAAAACAATAATCCATTTTACCTAAATGTTTTTTTCAAAGAAGACTATCTAATGAATGGTGATATGTTATGAAAAAGATTTTCTAAGATTCATTATTAATAATCCATATCCCAATATACAATGATTATGTAAATATAATTATATAATTTTCAAAAATACCTCAAAATATTTTTATATCAGTAGGACGACCATTTTCTACTCTGTTTAAATCAATATAAAAATAGAAATATTGTTCATATATTCCATCATATTATCGTCTCTATTAATGACATCTTTCGTTTTTCATCACATAATAACATGGTTTGTTGTAAAAAATATTTTAATGAATAACTATGATATTTATAACACATTTATGAATATTGTATTTATAATATTATTAATATTATGGAAATATTCTAAAAAAATTTTATGACAACTTTTATCATTATCAATAAAATAGAGCTGTATTAAACAAAAAAACAAAAAAACTATCATGATCCAAATAGATCCAAGAACTAAATAAAACATGGTTTTAAATTATATAAATTTAGTATTAATAAATACTAAATATGATATTTTTCCCAAATAACACAAATAATTAACATAAGTTTATAATTTTGGAATATAGATGTAATATTTAGTTATTCAATATTTGTTGTCACATACTTTTATTTAAAACTATGATTTAGATGTATTAAATTCTTCCTCATCCATTTCCATGTTATTTTACACATTTCATGGTTTTTCATGTTTCACTCTTTGATTTAGAAAATTCATATGTCCTTAGATTACTAGGATGGTTTTGATTATTTCCTTCTAATAATCATTAATTTATTTTTATTCATATTCTCTTATTTATTGAATATAATATATTTTTAGGGGAAAATGGATGTTTCATGAAATTTATTTTCAAATGAACGTTCATTATGAAAATGTATTTATTTTATTTCTATTGAATTGTTTTATGGTGATAAAAAATGTATAAATTTATGGTGGAACCCTACTGGTTGTTTTCCACGTACTCATCAAATGTCATTGTGTGTATAAATACTTGATTTTTAGGGTTTATTTAAAGGAATGTGTTTTATGTAGCTTGATTACTTCCCTTAGTTGACGTCTCTTAACATTTTAAAGGTATTTTTGTGAAATATTTAAACATGGGTATGTGGACTTTGACATGGATGTGGTATCTTTAAAAGATTAGACATCTGAATTTTTTATCTATTATTGATATATATATATATATATTATCTCATGATGTAAAATGGGGGTTTATCATTATAATACGGTAAAATAGAGAAGATGTGTTGTTTTATATTGGTGATATATTTATTATCGTTTTATTTGTTGACATATAGGTACCTATCATCAGTCTAAGATGATCGGGATAATAATGTTGTCCTTGTAGAGATTAAATGTGGGTGAAATGTTTGGTTAACATGATTTAGTTAATTTCAAAATGGAATCAATTGAAAAATGATTTTTAAATTTTTAGTAGATAGATTTTATAACTATCGGGATCTCGTTTATATAAATGGATGGGCTCTTTTCGATCACCCATTCATATCAAACATCATGTTAACAATGGTGTTTATAGATTTTCCATCAATATTTGATGCATACTATTTGGTTTATTTTGATTGAAATGTTCATGTTACTCTAATTCATTTTTTTTATGTAAATTATTTTTAATGGGATTTAAGATGGATTCATGAAATTAAAATTTTTATTTGGACATGTATTACTGTTTTAATCAACTTTCTATATTATGTATTTACCATATAATTCCTCGCAAATAGATCATTTATAATTATAGTGACAGAAACATGAGGCATATACTATAATAAATGTACTATTAAATCTTACATTAGCTGAAGTGGTTATCATGAATATTAAAAATAAATAGGTTTTGAAGGAGGATAAAATTAGGAACATATGGTGTATAATATTTTCAATTTTATAAAATAGAATCCACAATACATCCATGATTAATGGGAACCTATGAATCTAACAAATGGATTGATAACATATTTAGAAATTTTCACTTATTGATTAAACCATGTGACTCTAAATGTAGTATTTTAAACATATATTACTTATTTAACTAGAAATAAATAGTCGTATTTATTCTTGTCTGCTAAATAACATGAGGACCCCACATAGACAACATTCAGTAAATATAACACATCGAAATAAAATACTCATATATAATGTGTGTAAATGTCGAATGATTTATTTATTATGGATATAGTAGATCATTCGACAATGGGATATGATAAAAATTTCACCAATTCAGTTCAATTACCTCACAAGCATCTCTATAATGAATATATCAAGGATTGATGTGTTGATATGGGTTTGATGAGAAAGATTATATCAATCCTTTATCTATTTTTATTTCTTACCATTGCCATGTTAGTTCATAGAATAGTCATTCTGGAGGCATACATATTCTATAATAATGATTTTAGTAGTAATTATTTAAATTAATGGGGAATCTAGGGGGTATAATTTTTCATGAAAATGACTTAAATTAAGGACACCTAGTTTAAGACATTATCAATTACCTGATTGTCCTTAATATAACACCATGTTGTTTTCATATAATATGGATTACTTTAACATATTAGTGCATATTTTTCAATATTAACATCAAATTTTTATCAATTTGGGGCATCTGATCTCACTATGTGATTTTGAATAAAATTCATCCAGGGAAGAATATATGGATCTAACATTATTGAATTCTATGAGGATTGTATAGATGTAGTAAAAATGTGGTGGATCTCATTCTAATGAAATGGGTGATACTCATGTATATAATAATGTTTGGGGATCTGTTTATGTCAGATACCTTTTTCCTATAAATTATGAACCATGGAAATTTGAAATGGGGCAAGCTACTATGAGAGGTGTATTGTTTATTTTCACATCAATAGTTAAATTTTTTATATTGATGAAACTAATTATTTTATATCCTATATATTAATTTGTTTTTTTGTTATAACACCAATATATTATTCCATATATGATTTATATTTTCACTCATGTATTAAGAATAAAATATCATGATTTTAAATATAACGTGTTTAGGCTCTAATCCTTTAACAAGGTGTCGTATGTGATTTCCTAGTTTTAGATCACGATATTTTCATCTACATATCTAATAGGGATTTGATGACACATTTTAAGGCCTAGATTGAATGTTTTATTCATCGATTTAAGATTCAATATTTGTATGGGGTTTCTCAATCCTTTTAATAGGGGGGATACAAAATATATGAGAAAGGGGAATATTGTTAGTGAGGTTAAAATGAAATTAGTTCAATTATTAAACATGTTTCACAATTTCATTAACTAATTTTTAACTATTACCTTTAATATAATTGTGCATGAGAACTTGATACAACCAAATTATGTCATCATATCCTAAATAGAAAACAAATTGTAAATTTATATCGCTCCCATCCACTCAAACTACAACAGTATAGAATAGTGTGAGTACGATGTCAATCCCTTAAATATTAGGGAAATACTTGAGTGTTTTGATGAAATGTTGGGATACCCAATATTTAATTTAATTATTTAAACTATGTGAATTATATAAATAAGAAAATCAATTCAAATGGTAAATTCATGAAGGGATAGAAAACCGTTTCAATTACGAAATTAAAATTCGAACTATGATAGAAAAATATTAGTTTAATTTAGTTTCACAATGAGTCATTTTAATCAATATTTGAGATTTTAAATATGAATAAATATTAACTATAAACTAAACTCCTCTGGTTTTAGTAATTAAAATAACTATAGTTCATTATGATCAGATTATGAAAATAAGAAATAAAATCTAGTTAAATTATAATGAAATAATTCTCCAAATTTTGTTCATTTGATTAGATATTGATTTCATTTTCAATGAATGAATGATGAATAAAATAATAATATTTGAATAAAATTACGTTGTATAATAAAATCATAACATACTTAAAGAAATGATTTGACCAAATTATTACACACCCATGTTATCCAATTCCATTCCCCCATATATTTTTATCACATCATCGCTAATTGATCACCGATGATGAATAACCCAAAACCCATAGGAGAGAGATTAAATAAAATTTGATGAAAAATAATTTCATGGAATTAAACTAAAACAAGTCGATCATTACAAAAATATAAAATATAAAAAAATTAGGAAAACCAATTTGTAATGATTGATCATCAGTTTGAAACCCTAGAGACATATCCAGAGTAGTGACGAACTGAAATATACTAATCTAACAATAATATCTCATTATAAATAATCATCCATTAATAATCCTTCATGTTTAATCCATTTACTTATGTTTGAAACCCCATTAGAACCCTTATAAATAATAATATATAATGATATTTTTATACGCAAATGAAACCCATTCACAATGTTAATTAGAAAGATGTGGGTTGGAATTTCTAACGTCCAAAAATATAATTTATTCACATTCAGTGAATTTCATGATGTGGATCTTATTTCATAACATGAATATGTTGTTATTATATTTTTTCATCTCACCCTCCAAATTGATCATTTTTTTTCATTGGTCATAGAATCAATAATGTTAATTGACATACAAATGAATCATTTCTGTCTTGAATTGTATTGTGAATGATATTCCAATGTTTGGAGAACTGTTAGATTATATCTTTTCTGTAAAATCCTAATCTTTTTTCTAGTATTAAATTTCCATCCTATTCATCCAATTCCATGATTAAATATAAATTATTTTTTGATTTCACAATATCAATTCCATTATATATAAAACATACAATAGTGAGACAAGAATTAGTATCATAATAAATAAATTATATTCAATAAATAAAAATATTAATACCCGTGAAAATATGAATCAAAAAGTGAGATATCAGTACCTAGTAGAAATTATTGATAATTTTTCTCAAAAAAAATCACATGAGAGTGTTCAAGATTAGTATTGATCGACTTCTAGTTAAGAGTATCATATCCTTGATATAATATTAAATTGTTCTGAATGAGTAAAAGGAACTTTAATTTCTTCATAAGGATCATGAGGATAATGATTTTTTTTGAGTACATCACCTTGGACTTCACCATTTATTTTTTCAAAGAATAAAGATGATATATTTTGGATGTATGTATAATATAAAAATCATAATCAGGTTACTATTATGAAAATGTATAATTTTCATACAGTTGATTATATTTCATAACATATTAGTGTGTATTGATATATTCCTAATAATTTTATATTGGCTTCATAGTATCATTTATCAGTGCAAGAGGATTATGTTACTGTAATAGAAATCTAGATTACATATTTAAATTATATAAATTTTGTTGTAACATTTTACATTATGAATTATACTATGGAGTTTATTGAGTGGATGAATTAAATATATCATCAATTCATGTATTTTTTCATGTTTTTTCTATTTGATCAATGAAATACAGTAGGACCATATAGAAAATTATGTTGATAACAATTAATGAACATTATCTATAAATAAATATTTTTAATTTATTCTTCATGACTATGAATTGTCATTTCAAGGACATTTCATATATTAATGTGTCATATTACTGGATGTAAGACATTTTCATGCAGTGATGCCTTGGGAGGAACCATGAATTGTAATTGAGATTCCAAAAAATATTCTATTTTTATAGTTAATACAACTGTTTTTTATGATTTCTCCATGTTTTAAGATCCAATGAATTATTTTTCCCATAAGGATGTTATGCATGAATAGAATTATATATTTTAAAATTACGTTGATTAGATGAAGGTGATATTGATTTTTTATCCAGTTTTTATTCTTATATGACCAAATTTGGGGTTCGGAATCATTTATCATCCATATGTTATGGGATTTGTATGTGTTCTAATATAGGAGAAATATGTTATCGCAAAAAAATCCCTAAAAATATACACAAATTATAAAAAAAACCATACCTATGATCATGAATTTTTTTTATTAATTCATTAACTTAATAATGGGTTCCACTATCCCATTAGAGTGAATTTTACTCTATATTTGAATCATATGATCATAATTTTTTTACAATGATATATCTAAACCAACCCTTGATATTGTGGATGGTTTTAAAAAAATCATATTTTTATGACAAATAAATATGATTCAAGGGGAATTTTTTCATCTATTAATTCATTTAAAAGTAACTTACTCAAACATATACGGAATCAGCAGATAACTAGTCATTGATATGTTTAATTTCTAATATATACATTGATGTTGAAGAAAATGATGACAAACTATTCATAACTTTTATATAAGATGATTATTAATTCAATGATTTTATTTTAATATGAGGATAAATAGACATGGATTTTTATCATAACATGAAAATACATTATGTTTAGGAGGTATAAGGTTATTGATCATGTTCTCATAATAGTTTCAATTAATAATTAGGTAGTTTAGATATTCTAGTTAAATTGATCTATTAGATAATTGATACTTAAAATTAGTTTCTTTAGCTTATACACCCTAGGAATAAAAAGATATATCGGGATATGGGACATTAGTATTGGTGTTCATGAATGATTTGGATAATATTAGAATTTGTATCATGATGCCTGACCTACATGAATATTATGCTGACAATGGATTGAAATTTTATAATATGAATACTTTTCTTATTATTAAATAGAAAATTGATGAGATTTCAATTAATATAATTTTGGATTTACCATGGAATAATTTTGAGAAGAATCCAATTTAATTTATTATTGATTAACTAATTTCATTCCAGTTAAGGAGATAACCATAATGGAAATGAAGAAAACCCTATAAGATTGAGATATCATGAAACTCCATGGGGTATCATATATTTTTATTGATATTTCTGAGTTATAAATCAGTTTTGGAAAGGTATAAAAGATTATATGGGTACCTAGATGATGTAAATCCCATGTTACTGCACGTAGACTAATCCATATATGTAGTGAACCATTTCTATTCTTGATGAAATTATTCCTGTGGTAATTCATGATTTTGTTGGTTTTTGTGAAAATCATTTCCTCTTGGTTTATTTGTCCTATAAAAATATTAATTAGACTAAATATATAATGGTTACTTATAAAATAAATTATGTAGAATCATATATATTTCATTTCGTTGAGGGGAGTTGGTAGGGTTGTCATTAGTTACATCGAATCCATTTTAAGAGATGATAGGAATGATGAAGTTCATCCGAATGAAGTTAGTGAAATTTAACAGTATCTATAAATCCTTATTGAACTATTTTCATCTCCAATTAAAATCTTATACAGGTGGTCAGTTCATGCTCCAGGTTTTTTGTCATTTTTTACAGAACTATCTGGGAAGACATGTTATATTGTAATTAGGTTTTATTGTACAATTACATATCTCTTAATAATGCATTATATTATCACATTGTTTGGGATTTCCATATTTTAAAATTTCAATTCACGATTTTTTAATTATTTCCAAATATAGGAGGTGTCAACAAAACCCCACTCATGAAAAATAGTGATCAGATGTTGATATTTAGGAAAATTTCTTTACTAGTTAATAATCTAGTAGGAAAAATTTATTGATTAAATAATGTGTTGAATGGTGAAAATAATCCCTTTAATTTTTACTATAGAGGTATAGAAAAGAGATCTAGGAGACATAGTAGGGTGATTAACTGATTATGTAGTAACGACCATATCCCCTGGAATTTTTAATGTTCTAATCACTTTTGGAAATATTTTGTTTCATGGTTGGGAGAATTATGACACCCTTTGAGCCACATTTATAATTTATTATAGGTTTCATTTTTCAATCAAGTTTTTGAAATTGATTATGGGATTCATGGGGTAAGAGTTCTTAATTTTGAGAGAAAAACACCATGTCCATGTAGAATCAATGGTTTGTAGTAGTATTCATATTGAGGTAATTGTGTAATATTTATCTATTGGATCAAGTGGGTTATCATGTGATTTATGTATTTTATATATTACTATGTGATATTCCCATGTAAATTGTTCTAATTTTTGGGTTTGAGACTAAATGTTGTTTCACGACATTCTCATTGGTTTATAAACTATACGGCTATTACCGTGTTATGGTGCACTTTTATTTTCAACGGGTAGTGAAAACGTCATTCCTATAATATGTTTTACCTAACGACGTGGCTTAACTATGTGACAAATCTGATGTTATTAAAATTTTAAAATTAAATGGATATCATCGATCTATTTAAATACAAATATAAAAATTATCTATCAATATACCAATTCTTTCATTAATTGATTAACTAAGTGATTCTTCATTTAGTCTCTAAGTGATTATACATCGATTTTTGTGTCTATGTGTATGTTTTTTGCGAATATATGCTTAATTCATCACCATTTCAGTATATATACTCTAAATATCATCCCCTTGATTCATTTTATCAATAATGGGCATAAATTAAAAATATATAATGTTTTGTGGTTAATTGATGGTGTTTTTAATAAATAGTGTCATCTAAAAACCTGATCTCTTCATTTACAATCAATTATTTAATGGGAAATATGTTTCTTAATTTGGGTTTTTTGTTTCTAAATTGAAGGTTTCATACTTATATATAATTTTCTAATCAATATTTTTTCCATTCATTATGATTATAGAGATTTTTATTTATATTTTTATGAGCATTCCCTCATGAAATTTTTAATTTTCATGGAAAATAATTTTAAATGGATTATTTATTAAAAACCATTTCATGAAAATAATGTTTTTAATCAATTTCCTTCTATATGTTTCTTACTCTAAAATGGTTTTGAATAAATTTATAATTTATTATTTTATTATAGATATGTTTTATAATTTTGTGAGAATGGTTCACGTGAAATATTTTTGCAAAAATAGGAGATGAAATCCATGGGTTCATCATATAATGGACATATGAAATCCACATTGATTGTTCCAGCAATAGTGGTTATGGTTGTAATAATTATTGACTACATAAGTAAATAAATATAATTTTGATTACCATTTTTCTGAAAATAATTTTTGTTTTATCTATGTAGCGTATTCACAAATGTTATAGCCTAATTTCACTTTGATTTATTCTTGATATGTATGTTTCATGTTTTGATTTTTAACATTTATTCCATATGATTTAACATGTTTAGTTTAATTATCTAATTATATTTATCATTATTACATTATTTTATATACATTGGTTGACTAAATATGATATTATTAAAAGGAAAGCGATGGTTTTATTAGAAAATGTTTTTAAAATAAAATTATCTAGAGGTAAGGGTTTAATTGTAAAAAAGGTACATACTCATAGGTGTGTCCAATATTGAATTTTCATAACACAATGAATATGTTTTTCGGTGTGTGATGCCTTAGTTATTTTGGATCCTTATAAATGTATGTGTGTCATGTAAATTTAACAAATATCTTCGATGATGTAACTTTATGGTGTATTGTGATAGTAGTAAAAGAGTCACATAAAGACATCGATTTGTTCTTGGTATTGAATTCATTTTAATAATATCATTTTTGAAATTTTATTTTACTTATCATTGTTACATACCTCTTCTTCCATGATATAGGATTATTTTATTTCATTATATTATTCAACTGAAGACATGTTTTGTTTTGTTTTTTGGTGAAATCATTCACATTGTTTCCATTGTTGATTCTGCATTTCTTATTGCTAGACATTTCCCTATAGAATTATTTTTGGTCCATGTGGTGAGCCATGACTGGGGACATGTTATGTCAACCTGTTTCTTTTTGATAAATTAATCATTCAACAACTATAAATTTTCAGTTTGAATTATACAAATATAGTTTAATATGATTTAGAAAAAAAATATTTAACAATATATTTGGAAGCCTTTGTTAATGGAATGGTTCTAAGACAATACTATGATAATTTAAAATTCATTTCTCTTCCATTTAGAGTATTAATAGTTTTCATTTTTTTTTGAAATTTGTGATGCATCACTTTTTTATTAGCTTAAGGGGATGTGTCAAACTATACAACATCATAATTTCATATTTTTATCTCCACCCGAATACACATCATAATCATGGATTATGTATTATTTTCAACTAATATCAAGGTATATTCCCTTTTTTATTCCATATTTAAAACATGATCCAAATTAATATTACATATTTCTTATATAAAACCATCATTTTATGTCATATTATTTACTATAACTTCCAACTGGGTATCCTAGATAAACATGGAGATTTTTTATACACTTCCCAATGAATTGATAGAATATTAAAATAGAACCTTCTCCAAATAGCATCTAATTATTAATTCATCAATCATATAGATTATTCAATAAATTTTTTATAGAATATTTATAATAATTTAAAATTTACGTGGGAGTGTTTCAACCAAATACCATTTTCATTAATGCATTTTCTAGTGTGAAATATTATTTAACCATTTTTGAGTTTTCATTTGGTATCTGTATGATGTATGAAAATATATGTGTGAAAACATCAAGTCAGATTTTCATTAAATTTTACATGATTGAAAAATGAAATTATGATGTTATTCTCGATAATCATCAGTATCAAATTTTATGTTTCAATAAAAAAGGAATCATTCTAATAAAAACATTCATGACAATTACCAGTATGTCTACCTTTGTCTATTTCATTTTCAACAATCTACATGGATAAAAATTCTTTGATACATTTCTTTTTTATTTTCTATTTTTTCAAAAAAAATATATTAGAACTTCTAATTATATTTTGAAGGGATTAAATATGTTTTTTTATTTAAGTATCTTTTAAAAACTATTGAAATTTTCATATCATATAATCTATTCAAAAAAACTATGTGCATAAAATTGAAAATCACGTTAGAGTGATCCCTTGAAAAATATTGTTTATTAATCCCAATGGACAATTTTAGATTAACCTACGATTTGGTGAAATAGGTGTGGTCGACTTTTTAAAAATTTCCAAATATTATTTTAAACATTAACAAATGTTGTATTCGATCATCAAATGTATGTTAATAAAAATTGGATAATTTCATTTTTACCAAGATTAATCACCGATATGTAATGCATGAATTTAGTAATTTATTGATCAAGTGTAATTACAATTCTTAAGGATAATGTGTGAAACCTACCCCTTGATATGATAAGCATTTTAAAGTTATAAATTTTATACTATAAAAGTAATGATCAATAAAAGTTTAATTTGGAAGGTACAATAATATACCCACTCAACATATTATCCTAAGTAATTAAACACCCTATTAAATAATTTAGGACATTCATTATATAACACAGGTGAACACATATGAATCCCAGATGATCATTACACTATCATCACCCTAGTTTCTTCATATAACATCTAACCACTTCTATGTGGATCCTAAATCTAACCAAGATGTAAATGTGTACATAAAATATAATTCACATCCAAAAATAAATGAATTTATGATATCAATTTATTATTCAACAATAAAACACATCCATTTTCTTGTACATAGCTCTCATTTATTATTCAAATTCATTAACCTAGTTAATCTGCTCTATATCTCATAAAAATAACATCTAGGACGAATTTAATTAGAACACATACATTTTGATCCTACTCACTCCTTAAAAAATAATAAATTTTAAAATAGTACATTATGAGTATTTAATGTAAAGTAAAACACGACATATAATCCAATCTAGGTAAGAACTAAAACATTTGGGGGTTCCCTTTCTTGAAGTATATAGAAAATTATTTGACTAAAACAACATCACATCCTTCGAAATTATTATTTTCCAATTATTCATATCCATCTTCTTATTATTTATATTTTGAAACCCACAGGTTGTATATATTTTTTATATGATTGAAATACACACACACACACACACACACACACACATATATATATTATCTCTTGACTTCCAGATTTTCATTATGAGATCTTTTATGATGCCCATAATGTCAAAATAGTATTAATCAATCAATTAATCAATATAATGTTTAGACATTGTTTTTTTAGAGTTTAATGACATAATTTTATAAATTTTATGGGTTTTTGTGAATCACATAGTTTGTACATGGATAGAAGTAATTGCACTACGATAATAAAAACTGTTTTATTATCAAAACAATGATGGTTCTCATAGACTGAGAATTATTATCTTTATTTTTCAAATTATTAACTATATTCATGTGGTTTCCCATACATTTCCAGTTGGGACAATAGGGTTGGTTCATGGGTTGATAAATTGTTCTACAAAATGATGCAGGATTTCCTATTTCAAAACAATAATAAAATATTTCCTTTTTCTTCTCCTTGTTTTTCCTTTTCTCTTCCTCCCCCTCAAACCCACATATTCTATGAAATTATGAAATATACCCTCTTCTTCTTTGTATATGCACCCCCTTTTCTGATCTCACCTCTATAAGTCAATTCACCAAGACTCTTTTGTGTTTCCATTGTAAACTCTTAGTGTTAAGGTATCTTCATCCCTCATTCTTCCATTATCTTGATTTTTTCTATCTCATGTCACAAATATTTTTTTTTCATAAAACCTATGATTTTGTGGGACTTGAATTTTAATTCCTCTCTTATTCCTAGGACATATGAGGGGTTTCTTGATTTTACTTCATGTACCGTATGGAATCTTCCACTAAGTCTAATTTTTTTTTAATTCATTTCAATTTTCCCACCACAATTTGATGTTAGTTCTCTTCATCTATATCCTTTTTTCTAAAATTTAATTATATTTTTTTGATATTTAGTTCCTTTATTTTTATTTGGGGTGTTTTTGGAACTTTGAGGGTGACATTAATGTGCATAATTAAGAATGTGCATATGTATATGGCCTCTATCAATATATTCCCTAATGTAAATGGAAATATGTATATATTGTCAGAGGGTGTGTGTGTGTGTGTGTTAAGGTGTTTATGTGTGTATGTGAATGGGGGTGGATCTGAGTTACATCCATCTTGGATGATATGTTTTTATGTATTTATTTATTTTTAGTTGCTTCATTTTTCAAATCATGTTATACCTATTCGTTCTATGTTCAATTTTTATGAAATTGTAATTCAATGTGATAATTTTATTGATATTTGATAAAATTTATTTGAGTTCCAATCTCGTAATAATAAAATTAATTTATAAATTTTGTGTCTTATTATTTTAATTTGTATGTTTAATGATTCCAATATGATTTGAAATAATTTTATGTAATTTAGAAATGGATTACATGTTGTTAAATGGGTTTCGATCTAATTTGCGGTTCATGGAATAAGTACAATGTTTAAAACGGAATCCCCAATTTAAATGAAAAATTTACCTAAATTCACTTTAAGAAGGATTTCATTAATGAATTTTAAATGATGATTTCAAATTTCTGTGTGTTTACCAATGAGAATGTTCTATGATGGTTTTTTTATAAAATGGGTTGAAGAAATGGTTGGAATAAGACATTTTATTTTTTTTAATGGGAATTACACTTGTGATAAGGTTGGTATTGAAGCATTTCTAATGTGTGGTTGATTTCAACCATTTCTAATATGGTGTTTGTAAAAGTGTTTAATGAAATTTTAAAAGGATTTTCATCATAAGACAATTTTTGGTGTTAAAGACAACATTTGAAATTTATTTTAAATTGATGATAATAGGGGAAAACCATTAATTTACATTTATATTTAAAACCTTTTGTAGGTTCTTTATCACTATTTGATTCTTGTTTTCTCACTAGATATGTTAATTATCTTTTATATTTTATGGTGAAATGTTTATTTGGGGTTTTTATCATTATTTGTTTGGGGTGAGGGACTATTTTTATAAACTTTGTGTGATAGACTCAGCTTGTTTTCTCTATTAATTACTTATATAATTGATCATGTGAAACCAAATAAATAGTAGACGTCCATGGTCATTCAACTATTTGGTTCACACATAAAAATATTCCCATTTATCATGATATGAAAAAGAAAAATTGTGATGTTTTTTCATCACTATAATCCTTTTTAGGGATTAAATAATGATTAGACAGAATTCAAAGCATATTGGAAGTTGTATTAGGTTGTTATAACCAAATAAAATTTGATAAGTAGCTTGTTAGTGACTTATTGTTGACCATGCACACATTAGATATTTTTTATTTTTATTTTATGGTTCTAGATATAAAGTTTTGTATTAGTATTTCCCAGACATAAATTTTTTCAGAATCATTCCTTCTTATTATAATATATTACTTGTAATATCTGTGGTGATTACCATGTTATTCAAGATCCATGGATGTTGGGGTATTTTCATTGGAAAATAATATTTCCAAGAAATTTTGAAATGTATTTTGACACTAAAGACTCTTGTGTGGGTGATTAAATGTAATTCTAAAAATTGTTGTTTTTGATTAAATATTAATTCATTTGGTTAACTATTTTAATGTGATTGTTTTAATTTATTTATATAAAATGGGTTATTGATTATAAAATTTGAATGATATATGTTTCTCTTTGGAAATGTATTTTTATTCAGGATTTGTTTTCAAAATGTTTGAGTTAGTTTTTATAATGAAAAATAGAAAATGTTTTCAAATTGGTTTCTGAATGTTTTTTGACATCATTAAAGTTATATATATGTAATGAATAATTTATAAATAATTTAAAAACTATAAATTTTTAATTTATTATGGATACATACAATATATATTTGGTGGGTTCTGGTGTCTTACTAGGATCTTCTATGCTCAAGCCAATATTATCATCTTAGCTACATGTTTCTTCAATGTTTGGTTGAATGATATTTGACTGTTATCTTTCCTAGGATTCAATTTTATAAATTTATTTTTATTAAATTATTCAAATAAGTATATTCTATATATCTATAGATGGAGGGTAGTAATATTCTATGATGTGCAATATAAGAGAACTAGTGATATAATTAGTGTTATTTTAATGATTGTGATATCATGGTACTACCACATTTAAGTAGTGTCTTTCATTTTTATTATCTATTATTTATGTTTGTTCTTTTTTCATCACATACATCCTAAATACATATGAGTCATTACAGAATTTTATTATATTCCTTCCATCTCTTTAATTATGTTTATTACATTAATTCATTACCAAGATAATCCTCATGATTCCTAGGTAATTGTTTCGAGTCTATGTGATTGGTAATTCCCTTCAAGAATATTGTGATCCAATTTGGTCATACATCAGTGGGAAAACCCATAAAAATTCCTTACAAAATGGTATCATAGGTGGATTAGGTTATTATTTTCCACTGAATCCTATACCACTAGATAACCCATTATTTTCTTAAGTGGGGTTATGGTATGATCTAAATAAAATTTATCCTACGAATGGGAGAGTTAGGTTTAGGGAGAGTCTATCTTGATTTTTCTACCAACAGATTTTAGTTTTCATTAGAATATATTTGTTACTTTGAGCAATATTTTTTTGTTTTTATGTTTGATTCAAATATAATTATTTTTTCTTCATTGTTTCTATTGTTGAGTTTCCTTAGGGATATCATGTGATGTTTTGAGATGGTGTTGTAATGTGATGTCAAGACATGAGGTCGTTTAATATGACCAGAAAAATAATGCGATGACCATATGGTTGATATTACACACTCTGAAAAATCCAATTGACTATTGGATTCTGTTCATTAGAAATTTGAAAAAAAAATCATTAATGTGAATATATCTTAATTTTATTAGTTTGACCCCATTCCTAAAGGATTTTGTATGTTGTTTAAGATTTGGGGTTAGATTAATGGTTGGTCTTGTGATTTTGGCATATTTGGATGGGTTTTTGATTGAGGATTGTGTAGTTTCATTATTATGTAGTCTATTCATGTTATTTGAAATTCATTTCTTAGTGTGAAAATTGTATTTCCATGAAAAATAAATTTTGTATTAAAATAATTATTAGGGAATTTCTTTCTTAAAATGATATCTATTGAGTAAAATGTTTTGATATAGTTGGTTTTAATTATAATTTTGAAAAAAATTACATGTGATGGATTTTTATAATTTTGTGATGGGGTATTAAAATATGGGTTTCTTCTTTAAAGGGAATAATGTGTATTTAAAATGGGACATTTACCATTGTTCTTTTTTATTTCGAAAGGTTATGTGATTTGAAATATTTTAATATAGATAAATGGTTCTATAATTTAAAAATCCATAATGGTTGTTAGTTTTAAAACAAGTTATAGTTTTTTGGAAAATTGTTTTGGAAACATTTTTTTTAGAGTATGACAATCAAGAGGGGTTTGGGTGAATTGAGTTCCTATAATAATTTTAACTATATTTTGGAAAACACCCAATTTAAAAAATAAATTGGATCATTAATCAAAGTAGTGAATTAATTATAACGCGACTCTTGATATAGTATCTTAGAAGATTGATTATTTCTCAATTATACCAATAAAAATTATGGATATATCTTTTTAAACTAATATACTAAATCAAAATAAAAAAATATTGTCTATGACTATCTATTAATGTGAAACATAGTTTTCTAAAATATGAATGTAAAATGAGAAAAAATAAATTTGAAAACATCGTGGATAAAACCAGTGGTTCAGTCTCAAGATGATACCCAATCCACCCCAACTTGTGATCAACTACCTCGAAGAAATATATATATATATATATATATATATATATATCTTTTATCCACACCCGGGATCTGTGTTTACCAAATAGTACCCAAGACAGTCCAGGTCACAAGACCTTAACCCGAGTTTTACATAGGAAATATAATACATATGTAACATAGGACCTCATCCACTATCATATAGGATTGAAACATGGTTTTAAAAGATATTATTGTGAGGATATGTTATATGCTCTAGTTGATTGCATGAGAGAGTGTATTTTTAATAGAAAGTTGCACACAATACTGAAAATATTAATAAAAAACTATACAACATAGATGAATATAATAAGAAGGGATTGGAAATGATATGTGTGTTGTTCTATGTAGCTATGGACTTCTAGAATGTATCATATTCGATGATCGGTTTCTCTTCTAAAAGAACACTCAAAAATAGATTATCATAAATTATTTATTTTTTTCAAATTTAATGATTTTCCATTCATCCCTTAATTGACATATTTATGTAAGGATATTCAATGAAATGATCCACAACAATTCAATTAGAAAAATAATGACAGTTCTTCATGTTTTCTTCTGGTTTTCATTCTTTCATGTGTTTTCACTCTAATGTCTCTTTAAATCATCAATTCCAGCTCATCTTTCAGCTATTAATTAATATTCATGTTCTTGTGTTATGGCCAACAAAGAGAATCATAGATTCACCTCATACCATCTACTATCGTGTTCCATGTCTATAAAAATAATTAATTATGTCATTGTTATTAAATGAATCAAAACTGACAGTTAGAATCAAAATTTAAAATTTATTGATAATGTCAGAAAAATTGTTATGGAATGGTTTCATAGTTGGTGGTGAGATAGGAATGGTGCCACAATCATGATGATTTAGAAGCGGTTCCACAATCATTGGTGACATTTCCTTAAAGTATTCTGGAACCAGTAACACAGTTTCAGTGTTTGGTCCATTACGAATTCTGTAAATTTTAACATGGTTACAGTGTCTGGTCCATTGAGTATTATGGAACTAGTAGAACATGTACAGTGTCACAGAAACAGTTTCATGTCCTTTTTCAATCATCTAAATGGTGTCTTGTTTCAGTTTTAGAGAAATATTGTTACTAAAATTGCGATATTTTTTGTGAGAATTTTGTAATAGTTGGTGATACAATGGTGTTAGGTCCATTGTGATTAATGGTGTCATAGGTAACAATGTCATGGAAATAGTGTAACATACATTTTATATTTATAGAATAAATGGCGAGACGGTTTGGGTATAGAAATAAAGTCTCGTACTTATTCATATATCTACCATTTTTCTTAAGATCTAATACTCAAAAAAATTGTTTATGGTCAAACATAATCAAAATAAAACATAATATAACATTATTAATAATTACGTACAAGATATAGACATGATTTACATGATTTTAGATCATTAGAACAAGAGGATAACAACACTATCTCCCTTCATGATGATTACACATCATGGAATTTACAGGACATACATTTTATAATGGATTAACCAATTTTCTTATCATATTAAAATAATTTAATGATAGAAGGAAATAATCATAAAAACGACTACGACAATAATAGATAATATATGTTAAAATAGAGTTTCCCTATTCAGAAAAAATTCCTTATCCACTCCCCCTTTTTGAACATAAAAAGAGATTAAGGAAACCAATAATAAATGAAACCAAAATATGAATAAAGGAGACAGAAAATTTAATTTAATTGAAATACATAGTTTATTTGAAATAAAAAAAAGATAATACATCATGCCCCATAAAAAATAACCCTTCATGTATCTTCATGTATTGAAGCATTCACTTAATCCATGTCAAATAAAATAAGAGTTTAAGCAAGAGGTGAAGACGTGGAGGTGGTAGAAGCATTATTAAGGGAAAGTAATTGAACTACTTTAAGGATATAAGGGACAATGGTTGGTTATGTGGTTGGCAGGTGAAAATGTTGTTCAATAACAACAGGTCTGATCTGGATTAGATCATTAGTAACAAACATTATAGAAGGGTTAAACGAAGTGGTGGTAGAAGGATAGGTGGAAGGAGGAAGACTAACCCTCAATGAAGTCACTACACGAGCAATAATGGCTATACTATGAACCAGAAGATATATATTTTAAAAATTCATAAAATATTTGATGATTTCACCATTATAAATCATGAAATTTAAAAATAAATCAATATTTTCCATAAACCTCTCTAGAGTAGTTGTGAAGTCCTTTATCATCTAAAAATGTTCATTAGAATCCTGAGTTATAGGAGGAAGATTTAAATTCTACACATGATAGTTTAAATGTTAAGTCAAAACATGGTTGGAATAGATCCTCTTGATGTATTAATCCACATTCTTAGATATTTCTTCTTTTGAATCAGTGGAAATGTTTGAGTAAACTCTTACCTCGTCATGCACATATTCACTGTTCACAAAATATTTATTAAGAATTTTCTTTTCAAAGCCTTCAATGAAATATTGAAACATTTCTATAATTATTGATATGATAATATCACTATTCAAGGGCAGAGATGGATTAGTTGAAACAGATAGACTAGAAAAATATAATTAGAGAGAATTAATCTATTTTTGAAAAGTCTATAAACATCCTTTGTAATTAGTGGTTAGATTATTGATTCCAATGATAACCGAACACATCTTGTTTTTATTTTGGTCTTGTTGTAAAAAACGTTTTCATAAATATTAATCAACATAAGTGGAATCCAAGATACAAAGTTACTAGGGATCTTATCATCATCATCCTCCCAGAGATGAGAAAAAAGGGATTAAGGATGTTGAAAGTATTTCTTCATTTAATCAACCATAGAATTTAATGATTTCACATGATCAATAAACTACATATTTTTCATCTGAAAATCATGAATCTCATGAAGCATCTTGGGTTGTATTTTCCATATGATTTTCTCTAGGATAAATATAGCATCCCTTTCACTAAGATTTGTTATAACATCAGTTTTATATTTCATGATCTTCTCAATAATTGACAATATATTTTCAACAAAAACATTCATATCTTCTTGACTTACATAAAGATGAGGCCTCACTTCCAAGTGACTTACTAGTCATATGGCCAAATTAGTTGCAACTTGCCAAAGATCTGCAAAGAGCTGAAGATGAAGTTCTGGCAATTGCTAAGGCAAAAGGAACGAAAATGATTTCACATGAAGATCACGTTCTGTGTGTGAGGTGCAATCAAGCTGGACATACTAGTGATAAATGCATGATATTAATTCCAGCTCAGAAGTTATTCTTCAAAAGAATGAAGATTGCACCAAGAGACTCTAGTGCTCAGAAGGCACCTAGAAATAGAGGAGTCACACACACAGAAGTTGCAGAGGTGTTGAGATCCACACCAGCACAAACATCATTGAATATCAAATGTGCTTGTGTAACGAATGGTGAAAATGGGACATCTCAGTTGAGATAATCTTCTCAACCTTGTTGTTCATATTGATGAACCAAGGAGGTTCCATCTTATTCCAAAATCACTTGTATTTACATGTGCTGACATTGCAGGGAATTAAAGATGATGATCATTCTCATCTAGAGAGTGGTTTGGACAGAATGGAGTGCACCCCTTGAGGGGGAGCCAATCTGTAGAAGATGGGATTCTGAGAGTTAATACCATCTTGAGAAAAGTGAAGGTATTACAATCAAACTTTCAACCCTTGTTTCTTAATTGTATTCATCATGATAATTAAGGGGGAGTATTGATTGAAGACAAATGGTTGAAAGGGGAAGCTTTATCTTTGCACCTGAACTTTCTAATGAGTTTTATGAAGTATGTGCAGGATTTAGCAATTCATTGATATATCTGAAAAATTTCAAACCCCTTGAAGCATGATCTCACATGTACAGTGAATTTTGGACAGCATTGAGTTCCTTGGTTACATCACTCTTGTTTTCTACACCGGGTTATCCCAAGTAGACTTAGAGTTGATTTGCTAAAGTTTCTTTGCTAAAGAGAACATGTGACATCATCCGTCCCTCAGTGTTTTTCAAGAAAATACATTTCAAAGGGAGGAAGTGATTTTTGAAGAGAACCACACCACATCTTTGCATTTGATTGCCAATAAGGGGGAGAAAATATTGGCACACATATTGACACATTCATATGTGCAGGAATACTGTATTGACAACAAATACAAAGGGGAAGATTGAAGTGCACTGTGTTGCATTTGTTGTCAATGAGGTATGTTGTTGTCAAGGAATGAATGGATGTCAAGAAATGTCAAGATGTGAATGAAAAAGGATGTTATGGTGATGGTGAGGAAAGGAGAATGGCCATGGAACTTAGAAGCATGTCACTTAGGAGATTCACTAAGGTGACATAGGAGATTATGGTTGAAACATTCTCCATGTACATCTGACGATTGATGAGCTGATCTTTAAGTTCCAAGAACTTGTATCAAGTGGATACAATGTCACAGGAATGTTAGAAGACCATGCATTGTGAAGACAATGCATGAGAAGTTGGAGATGATCCATCCACAAGTTCTAAGTGGATGAAGTGGTTTAAAGAAGATCACGCACTATCTCTTAGTGCATGATAATTTGAAGATGATCCAACCTCATCTCTAATTGGATCAACAAAGAACGTTGAAGAATTATTTGATTCAGGAGCAATGGTTGATGAAGAACCTTCGGGAATTCCATTCCTAAGTAATGAATACACGTTGAGGAAGAATTTGAGGAATTCTAACGAAGAAGAAGAATAGAGAAGGAAGAAGTGGAATTTGGAATTTACACTTGGTCACTTTGTTTGTATAAAAAGTACTTAGTGTTTCCTTAAGCAAAAAGGAAGCCACCAAGGGCTAGCCTTAAGGGTTCAACCCAAGGCACATGTGGGACTAGGTCACCACGCCCAAGGGGATCCCATGGAGCCAGCCCGAGAGAGGCCGGGGCCGTGTATAAGCCCCGAGGCCACACGGTGATGAAGCCCGTGCAGCGGGAGCACGAGGAGCGCGGCCGAGGAAGCATAGTGGGCGCCAGTGGCGCGCCCGAGTGGCAAGAGTGGGCGCAAGAGCGCGCCCGCAGAAGAACTCGGTGCGGGGCGGCACCGAGAGGGGAGAATTTCAATTGAGCCGGCTGGGGGAGCGCATATTTGATAAGCCGCGGATAAACCGCGCTCCAGTTCGATGTGGGATGCGCGTTTTTTAACCGGGATCTAATCTGAGCCGTCCATGTGATCCCTCTTCTAATCCGAGCCACACGATCGATCCCATGCGAGATGATCTAATCGCGGCCGTTGCTGGTCATTTAAATGACGATCCAACGGTGCTAAGATCGTCTTCAACCTCGAGCTCAACCCGAGGCCTTCGTGCGATGCCTCCTGAACCAGTGGCCCTCCGAGGATGAATTTCGAGTGTCCGGCCGCCTCTGATGAAGTGAAGGCCTCCATTTTGTTCGTCTCCACCTCACGAACACATGCATGCATTAAAAGTTGCATGCATGCAACGAAATAAAGATTTCGAACAAGGCCGAGGCAAAAAGAAGTTGCTGAGGCTTCGGTGTATTCATGCTTTGCATGGATTGGAAGAGAATAGGTCATGCACACGTTCGGCGACACATGCATTTGAAGAAGCCGAAGAAAATGGAACCCGCGTGAAATAAAAAGAAAAACAAGATTTCACAGAATCTTGAAATAACCAAAAACTTCGGGAATTTAAAGATATCACACGCATATTATACAAGGAAGCCTCGCCTATAAAAGGATCACCCAAGGCGCTCGTTTTTGCTTGCTGATCCTCCGAAGAGAGAAGTCCCGCGAAGCCTCTGTGCCCAGCGAAGTAAGAAGATCCGCGCAACACACTTGCGCGACGAAGCATCCCGAAGCCATTCCTGGCTTCATGTGTTCCTTTGCGCACCTATTGCGTGAAAGAAGAGAAAGGGAGAGTCCCCTGCGCGCCACCCTTTTGCGCGACAGGAAGGAGAGGTTGGGCAGCACGACCTTGCGCGCTCCCTCTATGCACCGCGTCCCCTGCGCGGCAGTGGTACTTGCGCGACCCGCAAATGCCCCTTGCACCGATACCTTGCGCACCTTGAACCTTGTTCTTGTGCGTTTGAAGAAGGCAGTGGGGTGTTGCACCTTGCGCGTCCCTTGCCAGTGCACCTTGTGCGGCTGTGAAGAGAAGAAGGGCTCACCACTTGCGCGCCTCCCTTGCGGCAGTGGTTCGGGTGAAGACAAGGCACACCTAGTGTGTGTGTGCAAGCAGAGGAGGAAGACCCGAGCCTTGTGTGTGCTTAAAAGTGTGAAGGCCATAACATTTGTGTGTGCAAGACAAGAGGAAGACCACACATTTGTGTGTGTGCAAAGGAGGAAGGCCATTACATACCTACGGATTGTGTGTGTAAACTAATAAAGAGGCCGTAGCCTTGGGTGTGTGCAAGAAATTAAGTGTAGGCCACAACAAAGAAGAAATCATTCAAGTGTGTGTGCAATGTGAAGAATTTGTGTGTGCATAACAAGTGAAGGCCGAACCTAGTGTGTGCACTAAAAGTGTATACACTTAGAAGATGTGGAAGACTCTCACACTAAAGAACAACACACATTTATGTGTGTAAACAAATTGAATAAAGTGTGTGAGTGAGAAGGTGTGTGTGCTCTAGGTAATTACACCCTTTGAGGGTTTATTGCACCAAGAGAAGAAGAAGGGGAGTGCATGCATGCATGCATGCACGTGCACACGTGAACAAAGATAAATCAGGCTGTGTGCATTTGAGTTGTCCAAGACCAAGAGTTCATGAAGAGTTTTGAGAATCCATGCAATCAGTGCATGAAGATACAGCGTTGCCTTGCACTCAGTGCATGATGTGAAGTCAGACTGAAGCTAGACTGGAGATAAAGAAATCAGTTGTCGGAGTTTTCAGTAGATTGAGAATAGCCTGATCAACTGAAGTGATCAGAAGTCCTGAGCAAGAACAACAGACCTTTTTAGAGGCTATTGATGATTCTTAAAGAGAGAGCCCAGGTCATCCTAAGAGAAAGGAGATAAATCCTGAGCAAGACGAGAAGACATGTTCATCACAAGTGAGCAGAGGTACAGAGCAAGGCCAGCAGCCTTTATCCCAGGCTGCTGAGGATACGTGAAGATCTAAAGAGAAGAAGAGCTACTCTTGTGACTCGAGGAGCCAGGAGAAGCCCCCTGTGAGACTCAAGGTGGAAGAAGTCTTCAGTGGGATTCTGGAGCAGGCCGGTGGGAATCTGGTAACACTATGAGATGTAGTATGAAGACCCTCCTATGGGACTTAGGAGAGATACAGTGGGACTCTGTATCGACCATTGTAATACTAACAGATTATAATGGGAGAAACCATGTTGGGGCGTATAACCATCTTGGCAAGGACGTAGGCCTTTGGTGCCAAACCTTGTAAATACTTGTGTCCAGTGCCTTTACATTTACTGCATCATTCGAGGAAAGTTGAGAGATACAAGAAGAGTGGATTGAGGCTTTAACCAGTCATAGAGGTTTAATTGATAAAAATCAATTAGTAAAAAGTTTTTAAGGGATCACTGATTCACCCCCTCCCCCTCTCAGTGATTCACACTGATCTGGGAACTTCAATTGGTATCAGAGTGAGGTTACCTCTAAAAGATCCAAGGGAGTCTTTATGAAGTGCATATTTGAGGAAATGAGCGACCAACCTCAAATGGAGATATCTTCCAATAATTAGAAAAATAGAAATAATAAACAGGCCAAAAAGATGAAGAAAGCCTGTCCTAGCTGTGATAAAGTTGGAACAATGAATGATCTTCAAAGTTCAATCGAATATTTTCAGAAGACAGTCCCCAAGTAAGTGGCAATGTGTATAGCTATAGGCATCCTTGATCTTCAGGATGAAAAATCACAGCTAGAAGATGAAGCCAATGCAATGGAAGATCAGTTGGTGAAAAGGGTTGGCATAACCAACACTCTCAGAAAGCTGGTGAAGGCTAAAGATGAAACAATATCACTTTGCAATGAAAGATATGAAGACACTACTGAAGAATTGCAAAGAAGCCTTTCTGAGAAAGAATTATTCAAGAAAATGGTCAAAGATGTTTTCCATGCATTGGAAAAGAGGCATAGAGTCTCAATGGTTGTCAGAGATGCTCAGCTAGAAGACAAAGTAAAAAGGGTGAAGGAATTGGACAATTCATTTCTTGAAATGAAGAATGTGCATGAAGACCAGATGGAACAGCTGATAGAAAATTGGGAAGGGAAGCTATGATCTTTTGAGGATGAGAAGAACTCCCTTAAAATAAAATGCTTAGAACTAGAGGTGATATTGAAAAATCTGCAATCACCCAAAGCTGAAACCTCCCAGTCAGCTGAAAGAAGAAATTTTTCGACTCAAGTATGCATTGAGCAGGATGATTCCAAAAGAAGGACATCCTCTAATGAAAGGGAAACATATTCTAAAAAGAAGGTACCATCCATACCATTTTGTACTCATTCTTCTAAAATTGTTTCTACTAAAAGTGTGGGATGGAAGAATGAATCCAAACAAGTATGGATGAAGACAGTGAAGAAAGAAAGCTCTCCTGAAACAACACAACAAGTCAAGAAAAGTACCCTACAATCAGAAGGACTCAAGAGGTCAAGATTTGTGGGTCAGTGTTGGTGTTGTAACAAGTATGGGCACTGTGAAAACGATTTTTGGTACAATCCACTGAATGTAAAAGCACAAAGGAAGCCCATGCCAAGGGGGAGAAAGCCAGAGGAAAAGAAGCAGCATCCAAAGGTCCAGAGACATCTGTTTACTGCAAATAGATTTGGATTACTTGAAAACATATGGGATGATTTCAAAAGTGGTCAAAACAATACATGTCAATCTCCAACTGTATCCAGAGTTAAAAAGAAGAGAAGATCACTGAACCTGGCTAAAATGGAATCCTTGGGAAGCAAGAAGAAAATTGAAGATACTCCCAAGAAGGTTTTGAAAAAGGAAAATAAGTCCTTGGATTTGAAATCCATGAAGGGTGATGCATCCAGAAGGATCCCAAGAAATGCTTCTACTGTGGAAAGAAAGGCCATACCATGGACCTTTGTAAAGAAGCCATGGAATTCAATAGAGGCAGAATGGACTCAAAAAGACAATCAATCCAGAAGAAGCAGAAGGGATTGATTGAAAATAAGTTGCCTAAGAAAGGTAGCTTAACAGCAACAAAAGAACCATGTGGAATTTCCAAAACTGAGGCCTCACTTCCAAGTGAATTACTAGTCATATGGCCAAATCAGTTGCAACTTGACAAAGATCTGCAAAGAGCTGAAGATGAAGTTCTGGCAATTGCTAAGGCAAGAGGAAAGAAAAAGATTTCACATGAAGATCAAGTTCTGTGTGTGAGGTGCAATCAAGCTGGACATACTAGTGATAAATGCATGATATTCATTCCATCTCAGAAGGGATTCTTCAAAAGAATGAAGATTTCACCAAGAGACTCTAGTGCTCAGAAGGCACCTAGAAATAGAGGAGTCACACACAAAGAAGTTGAAGAGGTGTTGATTTCCACACCAGCACAAACATCATTGAAGATCAAATGTTCTTGTGTGAAGAATGGTGAAAATGGGACATCTCGGTTGAGATAATCTTTTCAACCTTGTTTTTCACATTGATGAAACAAGAAGGTTCCATCTTATTCCCTAATCACTTGTATTTACATGTGCTGACATTGCAGGGAATTGAAGACGATGATCATTCTCATCTAGAGAGTGGTTTGGACAGAATGAAGTGGACCCCTTGAGGGGGATCCAATCTGTAGAAGATGGGATTCTAAGATTTAATACCATCTTGAGAAAAGTGAAGGTATTCCAATCATACTTTCATCCCTTGTTTCTTAATTGTATTCATCATGATAATTAAGGGGGAGTATTGATTGAAGACAAATGGTTGAAAGGGGAAGCTTTATCTTTGCACCTGAACTTTGTAATGAGTTTTATGAAGTATGTACAGGATTTAGCAATTAATTGATATATCTGAAAATTTTCAAACCCCTTGAAGCATGATCTCAGATGTACATTGAATTTTGGACAGCATTGAGTTCCTTGGTTACATCACTCTTGTTTTCTACACCGGGTTAGCCCAAGTATACTTAGAGTTGATTTGCTAAAGGTTCTTTGCTAAAGAGAACATGTGACATCATCCCTCCCTCAATGTTTTTCAAGAAAATACTTTTCAAAGGGAGGAAGTGATTTTTGAAGAGAACCACACCACATATTTGCATTTGATTTCCAATAAGGGGGTGAAAATATTGGCACACATATTGACACATTCATATGTGCAGGAATAGTGTATTGACAACAAATACAAAGGGGGAGATTGAAGTGCACTGTGTTTCATTTGTATTCAATGAGGTATGTTGTTGTCAAGGAAAGAATGGATGTCATGGAATGTCAAGATGTGAATGAAAAAGGATGTGATGGTGATGGGGAGGAAAGGATAATGGCCATGGAACTTAGAAGCATGTCACTTAGGAGATTCACTAAGGTGACATAGTAGATTATGGTTGAAACATTCTCCATGTACATCTGACAATTGATGAGCTGATCTTTAAGTTCCAAGAACTTGTATCAAGTGGATACAATGTCACAATAATGTTAGAAGAACATGAATTGTGAAGACAATGCATGAGAAGTTGAAGATGATCCATCCAAAAGTTCTAAGTGGATGAAGTGGTTTAAAGAAGATCATGCACTATCTCTTAGTGCATGAGAATTTGAAGATGATCCAACCTCACCTCTAATTGGATCAACAAAGAACGTTGAAGAATTATTTGATTCATGAGCAATGGTTGATGAAGAACCTTCGGGAATTCCATTCCTAAGTAATGAATACATGTTGAGGAAGAATTGGTGGAATTCTAATGAAGAAGAAGAATAGAGAAGGAAGAAGTGGAATTTGGCATTTATACTTGGTCACTTTGTTTGTATACAAAGTACTTAGTGTTTCCTTAAGCAAAATGGAAGCCACTAAGGGCCTGCCTTAAGGGTTCAACCCAAGGCACATGTGGGACTAGGTCACCACGCCCAAGGGGATCCCATGGGGCCAGCCCAAGAAAGGCTGGGGTCGTGTATAAGCCCCGAGGCCATGCGGTGATGAAGCCCGTGCAACGTGAGCACAAGGAGCGCACCCGAGGAAGCATAGTGGGTCCCAGTGGCGCGCCCAAGTGGTAGGAGTGGGCGCAAGAGTGAGCTCGCAGAAGAACTCGGTGCGGGGCGGCACCGAGAGGGGAGAAGTTCAATTGAGATGGCTGGGGGAGCGCATCTTTGATAAGCCACAGATAAACCGTGCTCCAGTTCAATGTGGGATGCACGTTTTTTAACCAGGATCTAATATGAGCCGTCCAAGTGATCCTGCGTCTAATCCGAGCCGCACGATCGATCCCACGCGAGATGATCTAATCACGACCGTTGCTGGTCATTTAAATGACGATCCAACGGTGCTGAGATCGTCTTCAACCTCGAGCTCAACCCGAGGCCTTCGTGTGATGCCGCCTGAACCAGTGGCCCTCCGAGGATGAATTTCGAGTGTCCGGCCGCCTCTGATTAAGTGAAGGCATCCATTTTGTTCGTCTCCACCTCACGAACACATGCATGCATTAAAAGTTGCATGCATGCAATGAAATAATGATTTCAAACAAGTGAGAGGCAAAACGATGTTGCTGAGGCTTCAGTGTATTCATGCTTTGCATGGATTGGAAGAGAATAGGCCATGCACACGTTCGGCGACACATGCATTTGAAGAAGGCCGAAGAAAATGGAACCCGCGTGAAATAAAAAGAAAAACAAGATTTCATAGAATCTTGAAATAACTGAAAACTTCGAGAATATAAAGATATCACACGCGGATGATACGAGGCAGCCTCGCCTATAAAAGGAGCACCCAAGGCGCTCGTTTTTTCTTGCTGATCCTCCGATGAGAGAAGTCCCGCGAAGCCTCTATGCCCAGCGAAGTAAGAAGCTCCGCGCAACACACTTGCGTGACGAAGCAGCCCGAAGCCATTCCTGGCTTCGTGTGTTCTTTTGCGCACCTCATGAGCGAAAGAAGAGAAAGGGAGAGTCCACTGCGCGCCACCCCTTTGCGCGACAGGAAGGAGAGGTTGGGCAGCGCGACCTTGCACGCTCCCTCTGTGCACCGCGTCCCCTCCACGGCAGTGGTACTTGCGCGACCCGCGGCTTCCCCTTTCACCAAGACCTTGTTCACCTTGAACCTTGTGCTTGTGCATTTGAATAAGGCAGTGGGGTGTTGCACCTTGCGCGTCCCTTTCCAGTGCACCTTGTGTGGCTGTGAAGAGAAGAAGGGCACACCACTTGCGCGCCTCCCTTGCGGCAGTGGTTCGGGTGAAGACAAGGCACACCTAGTGTGTGTGTGCAAGCAGAGGAGGAAGACCCGAGCCTTGTGTGTGCTTAAAAGTGTGAATGCCATAACATTTGTGTGTGAATGACAAGAGGAAGACCACACATTTTTGTGTGTGCAAAGGAGGAAGGCCATTACATACCTACGACTTGTGTGTGAAAAATAACAAAGAGGCCATAGCCTTGGGTGTGTGAAAGAAATGAAGTGTAGGCCACAACAAAGAAGAACTCATTCAAGTGTGTGTGCGAAGTGAAGAATTTGTGTGTTCTTAACAAGTGAAGGCCGAACCTAGTGTGTTCACTAAAAGTTTATACACATAGAAGATGTGGATGACTCTCACACTAAAGAACAACACACATTTATGTGTGTAAACAAATTGAATAAAGTGTGTGAGTGAGAAGGTGTGTGTGCTCAAGGTAATTACACCCTTTGAGGGTTTATTGCACCAAGAGAAGAAGAAGGGGAGTGCATGCATGCATGCATGCATGTGCACACATGAACAAAGATAAATCAGGCTGTGTGCATTTGAGTTGTCCAAGACCAGGAGTTCTTGAAGAGTTTTGAGAAGCCATGCAATCAGTGCATGAAAATGCAGAGTTGCCTTGCACTCAGTGAATGATGTGAATTCAGACTGAAGCCAGACTGGAGATAAAGAAATCAGTTGTCTGAGTTTTCAGTAGATTGAGAAGAGCCTGATCAACTGAAGTGATCAGAAGTCCTGAGCAAGACCAACGGACCTTTTCAGAGGCTGTTGAAGATTCTTGAAGAGAGAGCCCATTTCATCCTACGAGAAAGGAGATAAATCCTGAGCAAGACGAGAAGACCTGTTCATCACAAGTGAGCAGAGGTACAGAGCAAGGCCAGCAGCCTTTATCCCAAGCTGCTGAGGATACTTGAAGAGCTAAAGAGAAGAAGAGCTACTCGTGCGACTCGAGGAGCCAGGAGAAGCCCCCAATGAGACTCAGGGTGGAAGAAGTCTTCAGTGGGATTCTGGAGCAGGCCAGTGGGACTCTGGTAACACTGTGAGACGCAGTATAAAGACCCTTCTGTGGGACTCAGGAGAGATACAGTGGGACTCTGTATCGACCATTGTAATACTAACAGATTATAATGGGAGAAACCATGTTGGGGCGTATAACCAACATGGCAAGGACGTAGGCCTTTGGTGCTGAACCTTGTAAATCCTTGTGTCCAGTGCCTTTACATTTACTGCATCATTCGAGGAAAGGTGATAGATACAAGAAGAGTGGATCGAGGCTTTAACCAGTCATAGAGGTTTAATTGATAAAAATCAATTAGAAAAAAGTTTTTAAGGGATCACTGATTCACCCCCTCCCCCTCTCAGTGATTCACACTGATCTGGGCACTTCATAATGTATAATAGAAAAAAATAAATAAATAGATATTTAAATTATTTTTCTAAAAATAGATGTCTGAGTCATAACGATGAGACCAGAATAGGAAGTCACAATTTCAACATCGTGGTATGACTCTATAATTTGAGACCGTAACTAGTGAGACAAAAAAACAAGTTTACGAAAGATAAGACATCAAAATGAAATAACAAAAAATATATAGTAATTTTGATATAGTAATTGTGGGACAACATCTATTAGAATGTACGTGTGAGACAATAAACAAGTCACTTAAGGATGATCATTCTTAATATGTTTATGATGTAACTAATTCTTTCATAATTTAATGGATTAGCGAAAATGTCTGCAAGCTAATGTTTAGTACCAATGAATTCTAGTTTATTTTCACCATTTTGATAATGTTATATTGAAAAGTGATGTTGTACATATTTTTTTAATGATAGAATATATTCTTAGAAATGTTATTAGAAATTTTATTATCAAAATTCATAGGGAAATGTATAAAATGTTATCCATAATCTGGAAAACAATGATTCATCCACAATATATGAGCACAAAAACATTATTTAGATTTGTATTTAGGTTCTGATGTAGATAATGCTGTATACATTTTCATTTTACTACACCATGATACTAGTGACATTAAAAAAATTTAACATGTTCCATAGATTCTTTTTCTCAATAACATAAAACCACATAAACCAGTATATAAATAGCTAACTAGGTCAAATGATTTTCCTCTAGGATAGAACATTCCTATGTTAGTAGTATTTTTGAGGTATTTTAACATCATTTTAATCGTACGAATATGTGACTCTATATGATTTTCTTGAAAATGATCACACATACACACACTAAATAAAATAGCAGGTATACTCACATTAAATATAGTAAAATCATAATCATTCATCTGTAAGGGGTTTGATAAAATATATTTCCATTTTCATCAAGTTCCAAATTATAGGTGGTACTCATTATAGTGTCACTAATTTTTGTACTATCCAAAATTTGTTTTTTGAAGATATTTATATATTTACTTTTATTCTAAATAATTGCTTTCCAATTTTTGAATAATTGAAATCCGATAATAAAATTTAGTTCACCATGAAAACTCATTTCAAATTCATTTAGCTTAATCATTGAAAAATCCACACATAAGGAATTTCTTGAAGATCCAAAAATAATATCTTCAACATAGATTTGAGTAACTAAAACAACATTATAAATTCTTTTTTAAAATATAGTAGGGTCCTCTATAACTTATGAAAATTCTTTAGAATTATGATAACTACATAGTATACTATACTATGCTCTTTGATCATGTTTTAAACCATATAAATCTTTTGTTAATTTAATAACATGATTTGGAAAATGAAGGCTTTTAAAACAATGGGTTGTTAAAAAAAATAACCTCAACTATATACCAATATAATAATCCAAGCATACCATATATTTTATATAGTATGAAATGTAGTTGTTCTGAATTTGCAATAAAGGTTCTAATAAATTCATTTCTCGAAACTGGTCAAAAGTTTCTTCATAGTCTATCCCTTCTTCTTGAATATATATTTGAGAATATGATCTACCTTAGTTTCTTATAATGATTCTAGATTCATCTACCATATTCCTATACACCAATTTAGTACTTATGGTCATGGTTTCGTCATGTCTATCCATTAGTTTGTATAAATTATTTTATAAAAACATATTTAACCCTTATTTCATATTCATCAACCAAAATTCATCATTGATTTCCTCAAAAAAGTTATTAGGATCATGCTATGAACAAAACTCAGGATGTTCATTCTCAATTATTAGAGAAGCTCTTATTTGAGTTCTTTTATCTAAATCTCAAACATCGTCATCTAAATGATGATTCTTAAGGGTTCCAATATTTCTAAAAAATCAAAAGACAATAATATATGGTTCTTCAACAGGTTTGGGTTCATTATTTCTGGACACTGTAGAATTTTTGGAAATTGATGTTTTAACCATATGTCGGATAGTTGGGTTAAATGATTTTTCATTTATGCCCATTTTTAACAAATAGACATCAAGATTTTCTAGGGAGTTATTAGGCTCATGAGGATTTTTTTCATCAAATTTGATGTGTCTTGATTCTTCCACAAAATTGGTTATTTTGTAAATGACTATATAGGTTTTCTAGAGAATGTGTAACGGAATAAAATTCTTTCATCACATTTATAAGAATATTTATCATGATTGTCCTTAGTATTGATAACATAAACATTGCAACCATAATCATTGAAGTAATTATTATTTTTCTATTTTTCCATAACTCATATGGAGTTTACATAAAAATTAGTATGATTAAGACTATATTAATAGAATAACAAGATGTATTGACATCATTATCCAAAATGTAGATAGGTAGGTCATATTTGTTTAGCACGGATCATTATATTCATTTTAAGGTTCTATATCCTCTTTCTATAACTTCATTTGGTGGAGGTGTCCAAGGGGAAGAGAAGTTATGACTATATCCATTTTGTTCGAAAAAAGATTCAAACTCTTAGTTTTTAAACTCATGAGCATGGTCACTTCAAATGGATATAATATTAAAAACAATAACATTTTCTTCTTTTCTAAAAGAATAGTTGAAATGAAAACAAGCTCCACATTTGTTAGATATGAAAAGGACCATGTATATCTAAAATATTCATCTACATGAACATTAACATACTTCATCCAATTAAGATATGAAAAACTATATGGTCCAAAAAAGTTAATGTGAACCAACTAGAAAGGTTGAGGTGTTCAAACTTCTTTATTTGGTTTCAAATATTTTTTTATTTTTTACCATTTTGAATAGGATTAAATAATTTTTCATTTCAAAACTCAAGTTTGGTTAAATCCTTAATTAAATCATTACAAGTATTATTTTTAAGGGAATGTATATTACAAGGTCCAAGTATTATATGACAATGACATGACTCTTTTTTAATGGAACTAAAATAGGAAACATTTTGAGAAACTAAATAATCTATGTAATACCAGAAACATTCCATTTATAAATGAAAAAAATACTACCCAATTTTTAGAATAATAAACATGGAAAGCATCATTTTAAAATTTAACGTGGAACCCATCATCAAATAATTGTGAAATACTAAGTATATTATATTTTAATCCATCAAAAAATTACTTTGGAAATTAAAACTATGTTATAATTACAAATATAAAAAATGACACTTATATTTCCTTTAGCATTGTCACCAAAAGTGATATTTCTGTCCACAATATTTATGATAATCTTGATGCAAGAGTAATCTCCTCTCATGTTTCTATAATATCGATTGTCGAAGTACCATAATCATCTATATAAATTCTTCAAGTATCATTCATATAAAAGAATTAAGCAACTAACTATTTTTTAGTTAGATTTGTTTGGGTCTAGTAACATTATTAATAAGATCATTGAGAAACCATACTTGATTCAGGTTTTTCCTATACATTGTTTGTGAAGTATTGGAAAATATACTTTACTTGGTTCTAATAAACTAGAAGCTGTGAATGAATTTCCTAGGCTAGAATTAGTTGATCTATTCATTCAGGATATGAAGGACCATATTCCATATTTTTGTAATAAAATGAGTTTTATTTATATTACTCTCTCTAGGTTGGAATCATATACTAGTAGTTTACCTATTATCTATATGTTGACCAATAAACATTATAATAGTATTCATTCAATTAGTAATTTTTTCTGTTTCCATTCTCAATTTCACATTAGATAGTTTATGTGCATTGATAAATTTATTTAATTGAGAATTGTTTTTCTTTTTCTACGTTATTATTTGATTTAACAAAATATTTAAGATCATGTTATTTCCTCAAAGCATTATATCTATCATTTAATTTATTGCACGTATCTTAAATAGTTTTATAGTACTCAATAATTTCATCATTAATAATATATTCATAACAACTTTCATCTCTAGAGTAATAGAAATTTTTTACAGGAGACTCAAAGGGTAACCTCATATTTCTTTTTCATGAAACACATGTTGGTTTTGTCATCCCATTCATCATGTGAAGATTTGGAGTCACTTGATCTATCCTTAGAATCACTCCATGTTTCTTTCAGTATAGTTCTTAACTTTCTATCATTGTCCTCACACTTCTTTTTATTCATTTTCTTCGTACAATCATAATTTACATTCCATTTTATCTTACATTAATAATCGACTATTTTAATTTAGTTATTATTCATTTTTCAATCTTTCTTCCAATTTCCATTATGATCATACATTATTTTGGAGCTGGGATTCCTAAAGTATTTATTATATCTATAAAACATCTTAAACCTTTTGGGTAATCGATAAATTTCACCATCAATATTAAATGGTGAATCATTATAACATGTATTATAAGAATTATATTATTTCATTTAATTTCCATTATTATTTTATGTAGTCATTTTGAAAGCAACTAACAGTCTCTTTGGTTCATCCTCTTCCCCTTTTTTAACTTTTCACTCTTCCTCATACATTCTGAATTTACCTATCAACTTCATGACTAGAAAATTTCTGATATCACATGATTCTCTAATTGACACTGAGATTCCTTTTTACCTTTGAACTGGACGACTATGTTGTTTCATGATTATTACGTGGAATCTACAAGCTTTTCAAGAACTCAATTTATTGACTATCTCATTAATCCTAAAATATATATTAGAAAAAGGATAATCATGCTTCAAATAATATTTATCATATTTAAATTTATATGTATTGAGTCTCATTTAATTTTAATTATAAGTTCCTTTATGTGTAATTTCCATGTTATCCAAAACATCATAAGTAGATTTAAATGTATAAACTCTATTATTTTATTCATCCCCTAAAAAAATAATTCATTCATGGATTTAAAATTATTTTTGTGAGTAGATTTTGTTTAATCACTCCTTGTTGTTATTGGAGTGACTGATAGGTCATATTTATCATCTATTGCAATCTAGATATAAAAATCAATGTTTTCAAAGTTAATTTTCATTTTCATTTTCATCTAGGTACAATTTATTATATTAATGAATGGATGTAGGTTGGTAGAAGAACCTTAATATCTATTACCCATAACAATTAATAAAGTCTATATTTAAAGGACTAAAAAATTTTGAAATAAAAAAATATAGAGATATATTAAACAAAACAAAAATCATAGTTGAGCCAATTTAATAAATCCTTTAAACCATTTAAAATAAATGTATAATAAAATTTTGATACCATATTTTGGTCGACATAGGACACTCAAGAGGCGGTGAATTGGGTTCCTATAAATATTTATGTTAAAAACAATATTTTAAAATCCCCAAAAAAACCAAACATGCCAGTTAATCATTGTAGTGAATTTATAATAGATTGACTATTCAAATAGATTCTAAAAAATTGATTATTTATCAATTATAACAATATGAAATATTGATATAACTGTTGAAATTAATCTAATAAATCAAAATAGTTATAAACACTATCCAATAATAATTGTCAACGTGAAAAATAGTTTTATATAATATTAATTAATACATAGAAAAATATATTTTAAATCATAGCAGATAAAACATGTGGTTCAGTCTCAAGATATATCATAATCCACTCCACTATGTGATCACCTCACACCATGATATATATATATATATATAATACATTGATCCACAACCTATATTTGGATTTACTATAATGTACAAAAGACTATCTCGATCACAAGACCTCAACAACAGTTCTACATGGGAAATAAAATTACTATGCCAGACAAGACCTATACCACATTTATACACAGGTGAAACAAATTGTAAAATGATATTTGTGTGAGGATATCATATATCCTCCAGTTCAGTGTAGGATACAATTGGCGTTTAATATAAAGATGAACACAACACTAAAAAATTCAATAAAATAGTATGTAAGAAATAATAATATAATAAGAAGAGATTATAAAAAATATAAGTGATTTTATGTGTATCTAAGGACATCTAAGATGTAGAAAATTTTATGTTCAGGTTCAATTTTGAAAGCATACTAAAAAAAGAGTATCTCGAGTTCTGTGTTCTCTTTTCTAGTTCAACAAGTTACCATTTTTCTCTTCTTTGTGTTTTTTCTACAAGGATGTTCGAATATTTTATCCAAAACAATATATCTAGAAAAAATGAACGTTCATCATGTATTCTTCTGTGTTTTATTCCATGAATGTGTGTTCACACTAACTTTTCATTCATTCCCTTTTTCCAGCTCATGTGCCTCCTAGTATTTAATATTCAGGTGCTTGTGTTATGGCTGAAAAGGTGAATGATCTCTTCTCCTCTTACCTCATACTGTCAGGATTCATGTCTAAAAAATGTCATTTATTATGCCAGTTTCATTAAATAACCGAAATATTACCAATATAATCAACATTCATATTTAATTGAAAATGGAAGAAAATGTGTTATGTAAAGAACATTGTCATAATAGGTGGTGATATATGAATCGTGAGTCAGAAGCAGGGAAATAGTTAGAAGTGACTTATCCTACATGATTCCTATAATCGATATAACTATTATAGTGTCTGGTCCATTTCCAATTTTGGAACAAGTTTCACATTTACAGTGTTTGGTCCATTACGAATTCTAGAACTAGTATCATGGTAACTGTGTCACCTAACTGTAGTCTTGTGATTTTTCAATAATTTGTATGGTGTCATGTATTATGTCATAGAAATAGTGTTATTGACTTTTCAGGACATTGTTCTAGAATTATATAATGGTTGGTGATGCAATGGAGTTATTTCATTCTTGATGAATGGTGTCACATGTAATGGTGTCATAGAAAAAGTTTCGTTAACATTGCCGATTTCTAGAGTAAAAGATGAGACTGTTTCGGAATAGTAATGTTGACTAATACTTTGTCAAATATCTTCCATCTCTCTTAAGATGTAATACTCAATGAATAGTGTAATGTCAAACATAATCATATTAAAAAATTATAGAATGTGAGTAATCATGATTTACAATATTTAAATGTTATTTAGATAATTAATATGATTTTTGATCATTAAAACAAAAGGATTCCAGAAAAATTTAAAATCGAACAATTTTGGTTATGATATACATTTTAATTCTAATAAAATGGTTTTTTCTATTTTCAAGGAAAGGGGGAAATATTTTTTATGTTCCTTGGGTTTCAATATTGGATTCTGGTAAAAAAAATTAAATCATTTATTTTTTAATCTAGTTTATTACTTTTTAAATTTTTTTTGTTATGGGAATGATAGTTTGGATTATGGTAACTTTCCCACATGAGGGCTCATGTCCCAAAATTATTGATAAAATCCTCTGAGAAAGGTGATGTGTGAAACTAGAGAATTCATTTTAGGGGTCCTTCTTCCTCGGATTGACATGCCATAAGATCTAAATGGACTGGAACACATTGATTAATATATTCAGTGTCATTCATTTTGTCTGTCAGAGGTATATCAAAGATAATGGATATTTAGGGACTCTAGTTCTATTTTCATAGACATGTATATCATGATTCATATATTGAATATTTATTCATGGAGTCTCATATGGGATCTTTCATATATGGTTTGATATATGAGTAGAGATTTTATATGGAATCATTTTGTTAATTGGTTGTGTCTATTTTGGTTATAAAGTTTGTTTGGGATATATTATCATTGTGTTTATAGTGGTGTGGCTGTCACGACCCAACCTCACCATGATGAGGGAAGGGACAATAGATTTCCAAACCCTTCCTTCCTCAAGTTGAAGGAGAGATGATGACCCTCAAAACCTGCATTCAATAGGTCCCGGAGTGGCGACTAGCACCAAGGGTGTAGAATCACACACAAGATGGAAGTAATTACCCTTTTTCTTTATTAGGACCCGGAGATAAGATAGTAAATCCCAAAAACTCCAAAACTGATGGTAAGAGTAAAGCCAAAGAAAACCATACCCATTTGCATGTTTCAAATGTAAACATCACAATGTACAAGGACACAATAAGGTAAAGTAATAAAGAAATGAAAAAGAAATAGTTACTGCAATAATCCCAATGTCTGAGCTAGTACGGCCCTACACGATCCCTGAAGTCTTCACAGAAACAAGATATCAGTTTTATATACGTGGGGTGATCATAAAATTATACTCGGTAGGGAAACCAATGACTCTCTGCACAAGTAATGAGGCATTCTAATGACCTGTGAGAAAAGACACAACCAAAGAACCTAGAAATGAAAACTATCCACCCAATCCTCACCAAGGAACACTCCCCAAATAATGCAAATAAAGTAATGTATATTAATAGCACATAGATATTTGGGTACCCCATGCCACCTTTTCACTGGTTATTGAATACATTCTTTGCATCGAACCAATCCTTCCATTCTTACAACAGTCCCACTACCACACCCTGCCTGCACACACCTGGGACACAACCACACATCCCGCCCGCAAACACCTGGGCCATAACCACCACACGTACCATGCCCATAAACACCTGGTCCATAACAACTACTGCCATGCCCGAAGACACCTATGCCTCATCCTGAAGATTTTTGGGAAACAACCTGACCGCACGCACATGGGCCAACCACCAATACTACCCTAACAGATGAATCTTGGACTATAAAGACCTCATGCCATCACAGCCTGCCCGAAGAGTCATGGGCTATTCGGTAAAAGGAGCAGAAAAAGAGGTAATAACCAGCCACTAATAGGAGTGTTGGGAAACACACCATCCCCCATTAAATGGGGGTGTTTAAGACTATGTGCTCTACTTGGGTGGTGCATGAATAGAAAAAATAAAAAATTTAGATATATACATAGGTAATAAGTACTCATCCCAACCTAGGGGTTCCAAAACATAAGAAAAAACTCCTCATTTCTATTCATTCATAAAAGAAGATCACATCACTCACGGCCAAGTCAAAACTCATTCCCAAAACCAATTCCCCATTTAAACCATTTTTAATGTTCAGTTGATCCCATTTTATGTGAATTATACACTACTGGGAAACTAACAGGCATAACCACCACTCAGAGAAAGAGAAACACACAAACAACAATTTAAACATTCACACCCGGTTCTCTTGTAAAGTCACGACAACAGAGGGATCTGTGAGATCCCTCAATGTACTGTAACCAAAACAAGACTCATTATACAGCCCCACACAGCTTCAGATCCACAACCAACAACCGTGACACAATAGAGGATCCCATCCTCATCCAAGTAACCCCATAAGCATCGATAAGAACAATCAGACATGCCACAAAGACAGAGAAAGGATGTTTCCAGAATCATGTACATCATTCACTAACTTTTCTTCTTTTTGTTTGGTTAACTGGGGTGATCACAAAAGGATTTTTATTCACTGGACATTCATTTAATCGGCCGACTTTACGTGATTAACCAAATTTCCAAGATGGAGTCATTAAATCATCACATAGGACGCGGGTTCATTAGTGCACAAGGAAAGACCACCAACGACCATGATTTCCAGTGAGCATAAGCCCATACAGTTCACAACATACATAAATTATAAAAGATTATAGAAGAACATCGATCACACTCCCCCCTTCATTCTTTAAAAGTCCATTTTTTATCTTCATTAATGTTTTCTTTCATCCGTCTCACCGAAACAATAGCATACCCTCCAAGAATGATACACAGTAAAGAGAGGTGAAGGAAAACTCTACCTGGATGATCAACGATGAAGTATTTTCTCCATGCGCCGAGATATGGGGATGCATATCTTGTAGGGGAGGAACTCTGGGGACTCTAAGGATGAGCAGAAACACTCCATCAAAGGTGCACCACAAGCCTCAGGAAGGAGGGACACCAAGCGCACCAGGGAGAAGAAATAATCCAGCCCAGATGGAGAATGAAGAAACTTTAGCGTGATATAAGGATGAGATCCTATTGGTATGGGATGAGGAATTTTGAACTTAATTAATGTTAGATCATGGTTCCCTTTGCGGTTGGTAAGTTACACACAATGGAATTAATTATTATTTAATTATTCCCATTGGGGTGGTGGCATAACGGATGTACATTAAACCGTTTCTTTTAAACGGAGTAAAAACATGCAATGGGATGGAACTGGTAGGTATGGGGAAAGGGTGTGACACCGGAGAAACACCACACCTTTTGGTGAGATTAAGGTTTTCCAAACTCTTGGAGATTATAGATATTATTTATGGGTTATAAATGGCTTTGAAAGGGGAATTAATCCATCTTTACATTAAAAGTTACCTTGTGGGAGCAGAAAAAGTCAGAAACTGGAAAAAAGTGATGAAGACCACTTGGTGAGGACAAGGTGCCACCGTCACGGTGCCACCCTCACGGTGCCACCGAGACCGGTGTGCGACCGTCACGGTGCCAACGTAACTGGTACCCCGTGACCGGTGTCACCGTTTCAGTGGAGCCGTGTTTTGGAAAAGTAATGGACTAGGTGGGTCCGGGCCATTACATGAGATACTTCTCAAACTATTCTCACCCTCAAGAATCAAGACTAGACCCGAAAATTAGGGTTTCTGAACAACCACCTCGAAATATACATCTCAAGAGTGAACCTCATTGATATCTAGGATCACCTCTCCCTCAAGTAACCAGGAAAAATTCAAAGGTCAAACTGTCCAGTCATATGGGTTAGGGAGTTTCTACCTACATGTAAAGATACTATCCACATTGGGTGGCACCGACTCGCACACATGGGTTTAATTGAATCCAACTTATTTCATATTTATTAGGGATCATGTCCTCCATTCCCCATTGTCAAGACTATCCAAACACAGAACAAGGAAAACTGCATGTTCCATAGTTAACAAAGTAAGCGTTCCATCACAAACAAGTACAAACAAAATAGGAAAAAACACAAAACAACTCTGGGTACTTGGAACGCATCTACGTCTCCCATTTCCATGTACTTTTCTCGAGCCCTCCATGCCTCCACAACACGCAAAACAAAGGAATGTCTTGTCTATGGAGCACCTTCTCCTCACGTTCCTCAATCGTCACTGGCCTTTCCACAAAAGTCACATCAGCCTCGATGTCTAGTTTTCCCTAGTTGAGGACATGTGAATCATCGTGTAGATATTTTCGGAGTTGTGACACATGGATGACGTTATGTATTCTCAGTAGCGGCGGTGGTAGCACTATCTGATAAGCCACTTCTCCGACCCACCGCAACACTTCCAAGGGTCCGATGAACTTTGGAGAAATATTACTCCCCCTGCCGAACCTCTGTTGTCCACGCCGAGGGGAGAACTTCAAGATTACATGGTCCATGACCTAGAAGTCCACGGGTCACCTCCTATTATCGGCATATGACTTATGCCGATCTTGAGATTCCTGCATCCTCTCCCGTATAAGCTGAATCTTCTCTGTCGTCCTCTACAACACCTCTGGGCCAAGAACACCGGTTTCCCCAACCTCGGTCCAGCACACTGGTGAGTGACATGGACTTCCATACAAGGCTTCAAATGTAACCATGCCAATGGTAGAGTGATAGATATTATTTTAGGCGAACTCTACCATAGGCATGTGTCGCACCCACGATCCCCCAAAATCTAGAATGCATGCTCGTAGCATATCCTCCAATGTCTGGATGGTGCGCTCTATCTGTCCATATGTCTGGGGATGGAAAGCAGTGCTATGGCTTAGCTGGGTGCTAAAATCTAACTACAATCCACTCCAAATTCTTGAGGTAAACCATGCATCCCTATAAGAGACTATGGACCTTGGAACTCCATGCAACTACACCACCTCATCCACATACCTACCAGCGCCCGCTTTACCCCGGTCCACCAGAACTGACCCCTGAAGCCCCGACACATCTTGGAAACCCCCGGGTGCACTTCCAGGGGTGAGTTTTGGGACTCACCAAGAACCCTTTTGTGCATTGCCTTTGGGACAAACAACTTCCCTTGGAAAAGCATCTGATTCCGACCATCCCCTATCCACCTCTCCATAGCATCACTTTGGTAATCCCAGTCGCGCATCACTTCACTCTCAATGTATCCCCACTAAGACTCCTAAACCTTCAATAGTAGAGAATACTGCACTATCATCTGATATAGGAAACCTCTACCAGTATCCATCCTCATATCCAGGTGCAGGGCAGCCAAATCCTCCATCGCCTTCCAATCACCTACCGGCTCCTGAAACACATCCTTTTGCGACTTCCTTCTCAATTCATTGGCCAACACATTTCCTTTTCCTAAGGTGTAGGAAATATCAAAGTCATAGTCCTAAAGGAACTCCATCCACCTTCGCTGTTGTGAGTTCATGTCCTACTAGGAGAAGATATATTTCATGCTCTTGTGATCCATGAAGACCCTGAAGTGCTCCCCAATGAGGTAGTGCCGCCACAAATCTAGTGAGAACACGACCACCGAAAGATCCCGATCATGGGTGGCATAAGTACGCTCATGAGGACATAAATGACTAGACCCATAAGATATCACCCCTTGCCGTTGCATCCGTACACACCCGAGGCCTTGTCCAGAAGAATCATAGAAAATCTCATACACCACCCCTTCTTTTGGAAACCTCAACACTGGGGAGCTTACCAACTTCTCATTCAGATAGCTGATTGCTTCCTCGCACTGCCCATTCTACATGAAAGCCTAGTCCTTCTTGGTCAATGCTATCAAAGGTGCAAAAAAATAGGGAGAAGTTGGGTATTAACCTCCGGTAGTAACCTCCCAGTCAAAGGAAACTACGATCCTCTTCCACATTATTAGGTGCTTCCCAAGAATCAATTTCCTCGACCATCAATGGGTCCACCGCTATTCCCTGCTCGGATGCCATGTGCCCAAGGAAGTGAACTTCTCATGTCCAGAACATGCACTTGGACAACTACACATAGAGTTGGTGTCGTTGGAGGACTTCCAAATCAATTCTCAGGTGCCTGTCATGGTCCTCCTTTGATCAGGAGTAGTTCATGATGTCGTCAATAAACATGACTACAAATCAATCTAGGTATTTTCAGAAGACAGAGTTCATGATCCACATGAACACATATGGGGAGTTTGCAATGCCGAACGACATGACCACAAACTCAAAGTTCTTATATCTACATCTGAAGGCGGTCTTCGAGATGTCATCCTTAATTAACCCTCATCTGGTGATATCCTGACCACATGACAATCATGGAGAACCACACTACCCATTTTAACTGGTCGAAAAGGTCGTCTATCCTCAGGAGTGGGTAACAGTTCTTGATTGTTACCTGATTCAGTCTCTGGTAGTGTATTGATATCCTTAGACCACCATCTTCATTATTTTCGAAAAATACTGGAGCGCCCCATGGTGACGCACTTGGACGAACAAAACCCTTATTCATCAGATCGTAAATCTGAATCGACAACTCCCATAACTCATAAGGTGCCATCCGATAAGGAGCCATTGAAATTAGATGGGCACTAGGTTGCAAGTCTATCCCAAACTCAACATCACGTCGAGGGGGTAGAGTCTTCATCTCCTAAGGGAAGATGTATATAAACTCACTGAAGATCCATGGGAATTCCACCATTTCTACATCCACTGACTCCACTGATAGTTCAGCTAACAAGGAATGGAGGGGCTCCTCTTGCCAGCTGCTTTTCTGGAAACCCCACTCACTGATGAAATTTACACGTCAGCCACCCAATTCTGAAAACATGACCCTTCCTCTGAAGCATTCAATGATGGCACATATAGAGAACATCCAATCAATTCCTAGGATGAAATCATATGGATGTATCTACAATAGTATAAGATCCATGATAGACCGATGTTGCCCTATCATCAGTTTACACCCTCGCTAAACATAATACAAGTCGGTCTGACCTTTGACTGGTGTGTTCAGCACCAGAGGCACTGGAAGACTCTCAGCGTCTAAACCCAGAGCATGGGCCTGAACAAGTGAAACAAAGGGGTGTGAAGCTCCTGTATCGAACAAGGAATATGCAGGAGTACTGAAAAAGCTGATCATACCTCGAATGACTTCTGGGCCTACTTCTGTGGTGTGCAACTGTCCATGCCCAGCTCCCCTGCCTCTCGGCTATCGGCCGCCTCTTCGACCATTTCCTAGTAGAGGTCCATGAAGAGAATCCTGAGGTCGGCCTCCTCATGCAATGCCTACCCTCGGAGGAGCAGGAGCTTGCTTCCCCTACTGTTGCTGAAAGGGTCTAGATGGAAACTGCTACTGCTAAGGTGGGCACTGAACCTGCCCACCCTCTCTATACTATACCCTTTCTGGGCACTGATTTTGAAAGTTCCCATGGATTCCACAAATGAAGAATGTCGGCCCTAGGCTTGAAAATAAAGGGCGAGGGCCAGGATATCGGAACTGGAACTGCTAAGTTAGCTTCCAGCTGGTCGAAACCTAGAGGGACTTAACATTGGAGGCTTGCTGCTGATGGATTTCCCCTTGGACGAGCCCAAATGGATTCCCACTCAGGATACACCTCCCAGCGTGTGCATCCTTTCCACCACTTCAGATTTCTTCTGGACTTCTATATATGTAGGTAGGGTGGAGGGAGTAACAACATACTAGAGAGAAGGTCCATGTTCCTCCTCCAAACAACTCACCCGAGACTCCTCATCCGGAAAGAGGTCAGGAGAAAAGAAAAGGTGATCCTTGAACATGATCCCCAACTCTCTCACTAACATACTCCCATACTGGAGGGAGAGTAGTTCCTGCCTTTTCTTCACGTTAATCATGGAAGAGTGGAATTCCTCTTGGAACTCCTTCTCGAAGTCAGTCCATGTAACCACAGTCTCCCTCTTCTCCCCACGTTAAAGAGTCCACCACTGACACACTACTCCACACATATGGCTAATAGCTAGAGGAACCCAGTACTTCATCGGAGCCCAGATCAAGCTGAATGCTATCAACAGCTCCTCTAGCTAGCTCTTGGTCTCCATGTATGAGATACTACCCACGTACATTCCAAGGGCCTTCCGCTAAAAGGAACGAAGAATCTTCTGCCACTGAACATTCTCCTCCTCTCGGTCTTCCCTCTGTTGATCAGCCATGTCAACCTTCTGGGCCTCGATTACCCACACAACTTGTGGTCGTCCCTCATGTGTTATAGCTGCATGGTAATCAAAGAATGCTGAAGCCCGAGTAGTGTAGAATATTGTTCTTAAATTTTTGTAGACTTCTTATCCACATTAAATCCCCAAAATACCCATAAATCATAAGAACTCAAGTCACTATGATGGATGAACCTTCTCTAGGATCTCTACCCTACAATTAGTGTAGCCTCACAAAGTCGTTCAGTAGGCCCAGAGTCCTTGCATCGGATCACGGGGGGCCATAAAATCCCATGTCCTGGCCAGTCATCCCTACCCTATCTCATGCACCATGATCACCGAACACTTTTTACCTACCATTCCATGCAATTATCACTGTGCCTAACCCTAAACTCCATCCTATCTCTCAACCCTCGCCTCTGATACCATTCTATAACAACCTGCCCTCACTAAGTTGAGGGAATGGACCTCAGATTTGCAGAACCTCCCTTCCTCATGTTTAAGGAGAGATAATGACCCCCGGGACCCGCCTTCAAAAGGTCCCGGAGTGGCAACCAGCACTATGGGTATAGAATAACACACAAGATGGAAGGCATTACCCTTTTTCTTTATTAGGATCAGGAGATAAGATAGTAAATCTCAAAAACACCAAAAATATGGGTAAGATTAAATCCCAAAAAACCATTCCCATTTGCATGTTACAAAAGTAAACATCACAATGTACAAGGATAATACAAGGTAATCTACCAATGAAAAGAAAAAGAAATAGTGACTGCAATCGTCCCAACGTCCGAGCTAGTACAGACCTGAACAATCCCTGAATTCCTCCTAGAAACCTAAAAGTAGGTTTATATATGTAAGGTGAGAATAAAAGTATACTTAGTAGGGAAACCAAATAATCTCCTGCAAATTTGAGGAGGCATTCTAATGCCCTGTGATAAAATCGACAACCAAAGAACCTAGAAAGGAAAACTATCCACCCAAACCTCACCAAGGCACACTCCCAAAATAATGAAAATCAAGTAATGTATATTAATAGCACATCGATATTTGGGTACCCCGCGCCACCTTCCCACTAGATATTGAAGACATCATATGCATCGAAACAATCCTTCCATTCTCACTGCAGTCCCACTACCACACCCCGCCGACACACACCTGGGCCACAACCACACATCCCGCCTGCAAACACCTGGGCCATAACCACCATACATAACCACGCTCGCAAACACCTGGGCCAGAACAACTAATCCCACGCCCGAAGACACCTGGGCATCATCCTGAAGATTCATGGGAAACAACTTGCCCACACGCACCTGGGCCAGCCACCACAACTACCCTGCCCGATGAATCTTGGGTTATATTAGACCTCAGGCCGTCACATCCTACCTGAAGAGTCTTGGGATATTCTGGAAAGGGATCAGAAAATGAGATAATAACCAGCCACTCATAGAAGTGTTGGGAAAAACACCCTCCCCCATGAAATGGGGGTGTTCGACACTAAGTGCTCCACATGGGTGGGGAATGAATAGGAATCATAAAAAATACAGATATATACATAGGTAATAAGAACTCATCCCAACCTAGGGGTTACAAAACCTAAGAAAAAACACCCTCGTTTCTATTAATTCATAAAAGAAAAGCACAACACTCACGAACATGTCACAACTCATTCCCAAAACCAATTCCCCATTTAAACCATTTTTCATGTTCATGTGATCCCATTTTAGGTGAATTATACACTACTGGGATCTAACAGGAAAATCCACCAGCTAGAGAAAGGGAAACACCCAAACATCAATTTAAGCATTCAAACCCACTTCTCTAGTAATGTCACAACAACAAAGGGATCAGTGAGATCCCTCAAAGTACTGGAACCAAACCAATACTCGAGATACAGCCCCACACAGCTTCAGATCCACAACCAACAACCGTACCACAACAGAGGATCCCATCCCCATCCATGTCACACCATAATAATCGAGAAAAACAAATAGACATTCCACCAAGACAAATCAAGGATGTTCCCAGACTCATGTAAATCATTCACTAAGTTTTCTTCTTTCTGTTTGGATAACTGTGGTGATCACACAAGGATTTTTCTTCACTGGACATTAATTTAATCGGCCAAGTTTACGTGATTAACCAAATTTCCATGTTGGAGTCATTCAATTATCATAGAGGACAATGGTTCATTAGTGTGCATGGAAAGTCCACCATTGTCCATGATTTTCAGTGAGTATAATCCAATACAGTTCACAACATACATAAATTATAAAAGAGTATAGCAGAACATCGATCACACTCCCCTCATTCATTCTTTAAAAGTCTATTTATTATCTTCATTAACGTTTGGTTTCATCCATCCCACAGAATCAATAGCATAACCTCCCATCATGATACACAGTAAAAAGAGATGAAGGAAACCCATACCTAAATGATCAATGATGAAGTCTTTTCTCCATGCACTGAGATCTTGGGATGCGCGACATGAAGGGGAGGAACTCCAGGGACTATAAGGATAAGAAGAAAAACTCCATTACAGGCACTCCAAATGCCTCAAGAGGGAGGGGCTCTAAGAACACTGAGGAGATGATAGAATCCAGCCAGGAAGAAGAAGGAATAATCTTTAGCGTGATATAAAGATGAGATTCTATTGTTACGAGATAAGGAATTTTGAACCGCATTAAAGTCGGATCGTGGTTCCCTTTGCAGTTTTGAGGTTACACATGATGGGATTAATTCTTATTTAATTATTCCCATCCGGGTGGTGGCATAATGACTGTGTGTTAAACCATTTCCTTTAAACAGAGGAACAATGAGCAACGTTGTGGAAGTAGTATGTATAGGGAAAGGTTGTGACATCGGGAAAAAACCACACTTTTTTTCTAGTTTAAGGATTTCCCGACTCTTGGGGAGTCTAGATATTATTTATTGGCTTTATATGTCTTTGAAAGGGGAATTAAATCATCATTATGTAAACAAATATGTTGTGGGAGCGGAAAAAGTAGGAAACTAGAAAAAAGGGACGAAGAGCACTTGGTGAGGACACGGTGCCACCATCACGGTGCCACCCTCATGGTGCCACCCTAACGGTGCCACCATCACGGTGCCGCCCTCACAGTGCCACAATGACTGGTGTACGACTGTCACGGTGCCAATGTAACCGGTGCCCCATGATAGGTGCCACAGTTTCAGTGGAGCTATGTTTTGGAAATGTAATAGACCAGGTGGTTCTGGGCCATTACAGTGGCTTTATGAATCCTTTACTAGTGTTTTATATGGTTACTATTTTGGGTAGTGTTTCTTTATAGAGATTTTATGTTCTTCAGAGATTGATTTTTATAGAGTTCTTAATGTGGACTAAATTATGGGAAGGAATTTTGTATTGATTTATTTATATTTTATTGTATGATAGGGGATGCATATAGAGTTTATGTATGGATACATGGAGTGTGGATTTATTTCAGGTTGGTATATGTATTCCCCATGGTTGTGCTTCTATTCGAATTAATATGAGACAATTTTATAAGGAGTTGAATTTTGAAATCAATGTATGTCTGATGTGACCCTTATATTTGACCATTGTTATTTCTTATCGATGTACATTTAATTAAATTTTTAGTTTCATGTTTAGATTCCATGATTTTGGTGATGTGTCTTGTTTAACCATTGGGACATTTCATGGGGATTTCTCTCTTGTGAATTTTGATCCATTCCCATCTAATATTTTGGTAACACGACTTCCTAGTGGTATAAATGTAATGATTTTTTTATAATTTTATATCATTCCAAAATGGTGTAGAGAACATTTTCCTATATCATATTACATAGAGACCTTTAATTATTAGTGTATGAGTAGTTTCCCTGAATTTTTTGGCTTAATTATATAAGGATTCATATTGGTTTCTTAGAGAGTTCTTATTCCTTCTTTTTACCAATATATTAGACCACATAAATTTTGGGGGTATAAATTTTTTCTAGTGGGAGTTTTTTACACATTTTATGTCAAGATCATTTAAATTAATTAATAAATTAAACTATTTTTTATGAGATTTGGGTTCTTGATATTTTCATAGAGGAATTTAAAATTTTAAGGTTTTTGTTGGAGGGCATTGTTTTCACACAATAAAGAGGAAACATGTTCCACCAATTCACAGTTCTATATCATCGAGATGAGCTGATTAACATAGCATGATCCAAAATAGCATAATAGTGCAACTATCTAGGTGTAGTCATGTGGATTTCCCTTTCTTTATCATTAGGGAACGCATGGATGGAATATAATTTAGTAAACTATGTTCCTAACCCTTGATTCATGTCCAGTTAAAAAATATAATTATTATTTCATTTTTTCTTCCTCCCACGTTTTTCTTTTCCCTTCCTCCCATCTTTATGTTGTAAATTTCCCCAGCTGCCTTAAACCATCGCCACAAGACACATCCCATTATGAGATCCCATATCTAGGACGTTTATTAGAAACCTTATTGGTATTCTTGGTCGAAAAGTTGAGGTAAGGTCTCATTATCCCTTCTTCTTCCTTATTCTATTGTTATTGTCTCTCAAATTTCCACTCCTTGTTTGGATGAACCCTAGTGTTCTTGTGGGATGCATTTTTATGTCCCCATTCTCACTAGGGTGTACAATATATCTCAAGGATTAGTTACATTCATATATCATCAACTAAATTTAAATTACAATCATAGTGTTTTGTTTCAGCAATGCCACTATCATTTGAGGTATGTGTTTTTCATAGTTTTTCTTCAAGTAAAATTTTAATTATTGTTTTGGTATTTTTATTCCACATTTTTTATTTTGTTTTTCCTGTGGAACATTCAAGGTGACATACATCTATATACATAGGTTTGCTTCTATATATATATATATATATGTATGTATGTATCATATCCCTCCTAATACATACTCCCTCAAAGAGAGGGGAATATGAATGTTGGGTTGAACGGTATATGCATTGATATATTTTTGAAGGGTTATATGCTTATAAGAGAAATAGGGAGGTTCTATGTTTTAATAATTGAGGTAAACTTGTCTTGAGGTACGTCTTTCTATGAAATAAAACAATTCATGTTGCTTCCACATTCCCCTTTTTTAAAATTATAATTATATGTGATCATGTTATAGTATTTTGAAATAATTTCACTAAATTTTTTGAGTGTCACAATTAGATTTTTTTTATGAAATAATTTTTTTCATATTTGATATGGATTGATTACTGATTCATAGCTCTTTTGAAATTCAGTTTTTTCTTTTTATAATGGGTAAAAATATTTTATTGGGTATTGACCCAGTATGCTTTTCATGGAATTAAAACAAGGTTTAAAAAGAATTTTTTTATTTTAAATGAGGTGTTGTCCATTATGATAATTAAAAATGTTTTCTTTATTGAATTTTAAATGACATTCTAAAATTATTCTCTTGTTTACCCCAGATAGAATTCAATGATCGATAGTTTTTAAAATTGTTTTATTGAGATATTTTTTTGTATGAACTTGTCTTGGTCTTTGAGGTTAATATCCCTTGTGATATGTTTTATTTTCAAATTTTTAATGAATGGGTGATTTATAATATTTTACAATTTTTTAGTGGTGTTGTATAAATATTAAATGGGATTTACATCACATGGTGTGTTTCTATGTTAATGGACTAATAATAAAAATATTTTTTAATATTTATAATGAATGAAAAAACTTTATTTCCCATTATGGAATACCCATTGTGTGGGTATGCAATCACTATGTGTTTCATGTTTCACCATTAAGACAAAATGTACTTCTTTATTACAAATTTCATCTTGTTTTTAGGATTTATCATTATTGGTTCTTATGGGAGAGTGTATATTTTGTTACACCACTTGTTTTCGATTGATTATGTTATCATAAAGCCTCACTTACTTTAAATGTAATGGTAAATCAGGTACAATGTGGAATGTCTATATTGTTCCCCTAGTTGGATAACATGTCACTATTTTCTCCACATTCATGCTAAGAACAAGGATTTAATGGGGGGGGGGGGTTGTTTACAACAATGATGATTTTCTAGGATACCAGGATTACATAATGGACATCTATGTAGGATGGAAATATATTGAAAATCTGATACACATATAGAGTATGATTCATACCATGATAGTGAATTTATGTTTAGTAAATGACATAATCGATTTCATAGAGAGTTTTCATTGAGGGTATCATGATCCAGAGTTCAGTTGTGTAATTTCCACTACCTACATTGTTATGGAACCATTTCATCCTATTATGATGTATTCATTATGTTATGTCGAGATTTAATTATCATGATTTATCCATGTGTGTTTGACTATTTTCTATAGAAAAATAATTTACATAAACATTCGATAATATGATTCCAAATTAATGACAGTTCTCATGTTGATTTACTATGAATTTCAAATTGGGTTTTTATTTTAAAACTGATATACATGATTATATGATTAAAAGATGTTTTTTTAATTTTGATAAAAAAAATATGCTATTATTTTGTTAAATTTGAACGATTAAAGTGTGGTTTTAGAAATTTATTAGGCAATTGGAATTTTTTTCTTAATGTCTGAGGTAAGTATTGGAATGAAATGATGGAAATTTTAAAATGTGGTTTGTAGAATTTTTTGATTTACAAAAATTTATATGTATCTAAATATTACATTCTATATAATTTTCAAATTATCAATGAAAAATTCCATAATTACACATACTAAATATATTTGGAAGGTTTCTTTTTCCTATAGTGTCCTTATGGGTTCATTAATACATTATCATATAAGATATAGGTTCCTTTTCCATTTTAATGGATAGTCATTATGTGTTGTTCTACATAGTATTTGAGGTTAGTAATTTATATTATTACATTCAAAAAGTAAATATTTCATCACTTTCTATAGATTGAGTGTAGTTATATTTTACAATGGGGGATGGAAGATTACTAGTTCATGATGTGGTATTATTTGAAGTGGTGGCAGAAATTTTTATTATAGGGAATAAATACAGTGTTTATTCTACATTGTATGTTTATTTATTTATATATATATTTTTTATCAAGAATATCTTACATATGGACGGATCATCTGAGTTTTATTATTATATTCATTTTATTGAAATTATTTTTATTATTTTTCAAAACTGTTACCATGTGTATACATATCATTATAAGGAACTATTTGTTATCCTATAGGGATAGGGTTATACCTTAACGAATGCAGAGGATTGGATTGGATTTTCATTATAGGGACAAACCATACTGGTTTGGTTACATCAAATGGTTCTAATATATATACATTCATGATAACATTTAACATTTCTATATATTTATCAAAAATGAAATTTGATTACATTAAAATATTAGTATCATAATAATATATGGATTTATTTTCATATTTTCATATGTAAAAATAGTTTGTAGATAACATGTTTCTAAAAACTAAACCTTGCTTACGTGGTAATTAGAATCCACTTTCTATCAAATGGATGCCACCTAAAAATGACATTTCTACTATTCATTTATTTTCCATCATGTTTTATCCTATTTGTATCAATCAATAAATAATTATTTGATCTTATATTATATGATTTAGATTCAATTATTCTCAATTTAATCATCCAAAAACTATAATAAATTAGTTCATAAATTCTATATAATTGTACATAGTCATATAATGTGTTACATACACATTTTAGTTAAAATAATGGACATTTATAAGAATGATTCTATAATCATCATGATGAATAAATTATATTTTCATCTTTATCTTAACATTAATCAAAAATATATTTATTGTGTTTAGAACCATATAGAATATCTCAAGCATCGTTATATATATCGTAATTATTTTTAGAAATGAATTATATTCATTTTAAATCAAAATAACATATATTTATTTACATCAATATATATGTTCATTTTATCTATTGATGGTTAATATTTTAAATTAATGATCATGAATCACAAATAATATATAGATATACAGAATATATAGGTACATACTGGAAATCATATAATTTTAATTCTATTTTTTAATAATGATTCAATTTCCCATATTGTCATTGGATAGTCATACTATAATTGTATAATGATCCGTTCCACTAATACCCTTTTAGTTTAACTCAAGTAAAATATATATCATGTAATGAGATAGAAACATGATTATATATATATATAAAATAATGGAATTATTTCATCTTCTTTAATTTTCACCATCACAATATAATTGTCAAAAGTATATTTTAAATATTTATAAATATTAGGTTTTTCTTTATATGATATCACTCATAAAATCTCCCTATGACCCATTTGTGTTATGTGAATACACATACATATATCTATTTAAACCTTGCATTTTTGAATATTACTTATACACATTTCATATTAACGTGAACAATAATTTAGATTACTCCAATAACGGTTGGAATTAGTAATAAATAGGTATTACATTTTCTGAATTTCTATGTCATGGAAGAAATGGTTAATATTTATATAATGAAGTGATATATAAATTGATTTGGATGATAGTAATGAACATAAAAAGGGATTGTAATCATAGCCAAAAAACTCTAATTAAGAAATTACTTATCCAAATATCAGAAGCTTGGTCTATAAATTACTTATATGATACATTGGATGACTCATAAAATGAAATCCATAAATAGTAAATTTTCATTTGGAAACTTCAATATTATAGACATCTTAAAATTAATTTAAAATTACTACAGATCATTATAAATATTCTCAAAATATCATCTAAGATATATAATTTATTGGTCGAAAACAAAATAATATTGACACACCATGGATGGTTTCTCCAAAACCCATCTAGAACATCATTAATACTTTGAACTCATTTTATTCAATTTAAAATCAAGTACAAGTTGTCCATCAAACATGGCCTAATGGAATACCCTTCTTCATTTAGATCTTCCCTTTCTAATATACTGTAGATAGTTTCTTCCAGAGTTGGTATATCTAATAATTTTTATGAAATAATTATTTTTTAAGGGGAAACCTACATTATAGAATTTAATTATTCTTTCCAGAAACCATATTAATTGGTATCTTATTTATCATTTGATGGGTTGATTCCCGATTAATTAGCTAACAAATATTCAGTGAATAATTAAAAATAAAATTCTCTTAAAAAATAATAATTGAAAATAATGAGTGCTTCTAGCCATATGGAACTTTAGATTATTACCAATATAACTTTTATGTAAATATATACATATATATCCATTTTTTTTGTTATGGAGGTCATAATGAAAATTTTCATCTGATGCTTCATCACTAGGCTTTAACTTGGAAGACCACTAGAGTGCCAAATTCACAATTATTTAATAAAAATATAATATTTTTTATTTTTTATCAATATTAATCAACCCAAATAAATGAATAAAACTATGGAATATAGATAATTTTTTATGCGATATATGAGGGGACCCATTGATCATGAGTAAATCATAATCCATTTATTGTTTTTTTACCCTCTCAATATATATATATATTTAAAATTAGTTAGATATCAAAATTATAATATTTTAAACTTTTAAAATTTTTTAATTGAATTTTATTTCAGTATTTTAATTATTGATATTGTGATGAAATTTGATTATAAAAACAAATTAGGCCTTTATAGTGTCATTTTGGGAAATGTTATATCATTTACCAAAAAAATAAATATCATTTTTTATAACACATATTTATTATAATTGATAATGATATTTTATTGTATCTATTTTCAATAATATATATCAACTATTTTATATTATGGTATGAATATAATTTTACATGTACATGTATTTGATATAAATTTAGGGCGTGATATTACAGTGGTCTATTATACCTCTTATCATGATATAAGAATCATATGTTTCATGGATTTGTATATAATGTATTATTTTACAATAATTACATATTTATTATTTATCAAAATTATTATCTATGTTTTATTTCAAAATTATGTACCTATCAACAGTAATCATCAGTGATCCCAGGTGTATAGAAATTTGGTTTATTGACCTTTTTCCACATTAATATTCTATAGTATTAATGAATAATTAGTTTTTTTTTATAAATATACCTATGTATATATGTTGACATGACCCCTAAATCTATGAACCTTGTAATATATCCCCACACATATATTTTAATTCATTAGTTTCCTCAATAATACATTTTATGTTATTATATACAGGGCCACTTATCATACTAATCACAATCCCCATAGGTGAACATAGATTCATTCATTGCTTTTTTACCTCACTCACGCACACCCTAGTAAAAATAAAATGAATTTCCCTTGATAAAACTAATCCAAAAAAATTAATTCATGACTATTTTAAGAACATCGGATTTTCAAAAATAGATATTACATCTTAATAAATGAATATTAAATACATTTAACAAAAAATGCCCTGGGACCTTGATAATATATTTTCATTAGAGACTAGATTCACCATATTATTATTTCATTAATGACTCTAAATATCCCCCATAATTATTTTTCATTTACTATACTTCACAGTAACACCGTAGTTATATATTTCTCCATAACAACGATAATGGAGGCATAATAAAGTATTAACTTATATTCTTAGTAATGGTAGACATGAAAGATATCAACTGATGATCACATACAAGAATAAGATAAGAATATGTGTATGATATTATAAATATAACAACAAAATATTATAAAAAATATATTGGGGATGATAAACACAATCAATGGAATTAAACATTATCATTTTAAAAGTCATGAACCATTAAAGTGAGAAATCAACATTAATCAATCATGGAAAATAAGCTCATGTGATGTATGTTTGTAACCATGATAAATATATACACAATTTAATATAAAAAGGATAACATATGGGGAATTGAAATGCTATTAGATTATGAATCCAATCAATGTTTCCTTTTCATATTGGATTAATCAACATAACCTATTTCCCATATTTCACCAATCACATTATCCATTTCCAAATATAGAATACAGAACTTCATCTCATTTCACATCAATATCAGAAAAGATAAAAAACATTATCCAATGCACTGGTGGGATATATAGTTCCCACAAATCATAAAATCTATAGAGTTTTGTTCAATAAAATCTGTAAACATTCATTATATCATCATAGATTAATATTTTCAATTGAATCATGTTTCATAAAAAATGAATCAATCTACCATAGAATAACCCATAGGAAAATAAATGTCTTTAAAAATAAAGTCATCATTATAATCATTATATATATATTGAAAGAATATGGATAGTACTTTTGGATAATTTCCACATTAAAACATAATAAAAATTGAAATTTTTTTTCATTGATGAATAACATTTCCAAAAATTGATCATTAATACATTATTTCGGGAAATATCTTTTCTATATTGTCATAAATTGTTTTAATGAATATAAATTTCCAAAATATTGAAAAAGAAATATCCATTTATGTTATCCTTTACATATTTTAATTTAAAAATAATATAACTTATTGTTCTTGATGGTGTTAAATTCGATTCATGTCTTACATAATAAAAAATGATTCCTTTGATATTTTTGAAATAATTTCAAAACAACCATGTCAAAAAAAACAGATTTTTCTTCATTTTAATTTCTTTTATATTTAATAATGGTTAAAAATTTATTGAAATATTAATTTCATAATAGTTACTACTTTCTATAATTTATTTTTAGTAAATGCGTACATAAATGAAAAATTATCTTTTATCGAATAGATAAAAAATGCATTTTATCCTTAAAATATTATTTTTTTAAATTTTTAGTTATTAATGAGATGAAAATTAATTTAAAACATATTTTGAAAAAAAGATGAAAATAAATGAGGGGTGTTTAATGTTAGTTATACTATAAAATTTCATCACTATAAACATAATTAAAATAAATCTTGATAAATAATTAGATTGTAACATAAAAATTATTACCACTTGCTAACATTTGTTTTCTAAGCCCTAGATAAGAAATAAACATATATATATATATATGTAAATACCCAAAATTATTGTAAAATTCTTCATAATAGTAATTAATTGGTAGTATATATTACACATAATTGAAATTAGTGGGGATTATGGAATGTGTCTTAAAAAATTAAACATGATATGAAAATACCTTACTATATGTATTGACATGCTTCTTACTCATCCAATCCTCCTATAAAATAAGTATCTTATTATAATAAATAACATAATGAACCTTTTAAATATAAAAAATAAATGTTTTTTTCAATTATCACCATTAATTTTCCATTAATTAACAATTCATTGTCAACATCTTGTTTTTTATAATAATTTCATCATTTTTCATCTATGTTATGTTGTGGAATTTGTTGACCATAAATTTTAATAACATATAAATCATGTATAAAATGTAAAACATGATATAAATATCTTATATATATATACTAATTATATATTTATTTAGAGTAATACCTAAAAGATAGATATAAAAAATGAATTACATCGTTCCTAGAGATGATATGTTGTATGCATGCATGAATATTGTACCCATTTTCTTATCAAATACAATGATAAAATGTTAAATAATAATAAAAAATTAAATAATAATAATTATTTCATTCACATTAAATATATTCATTAAATTTATCTTTATTACCTACTATGTAAATCAAACGTTAAAAATGAATCACATCGCTTTTGAAGGTTGTTGTCTTCTATACAAAAGAGTGATATTATCATATAACAACGAAATTTAAAGTATTAAGGTATATTTGATATTATAATCCCTAAATAAAAATAATTTAAAAATATCATTTATTTTTATTTTAAATTAATAATTATATTCATCATTGGTATTTTCTATTGGAAAATTAATTATATTAGCTCGCATGGAGGTAGTCTTCCCTACACACATTCAAAGGTTTTGTTTCCCATTTTATAGAATAGGTGGTGAATATATGTTATTAAATTAACATAATTACATCACATTATAAAGAAGTTAATTATGGAACTATATCATAATAAATTAGCATGATTTTAAATATATTGTGGATGGAATAAAACTAAAATACATGGTCGATATCTATACAAATTCATTGGATAACATCTGTTGGTTTGCACCAAAACCATTCATATGTAAGATTCTATACAAAAACAAGGAATTTAGGAGGATTTTACTGATTTATAGATATTATATTTGTTGGAATTGGGTGATAACATTGGTTTTATATGTTTTAAGAGGATATGAGAGGGGGTGCACTTTTATAAGTGGGGGAGATGACAGACGTGGACATTCTAAAGAGAAGAATTTTTACAAACATTTTAAACAATATATAATTATTAAAATTGGATAATTATAAAACATAAGCTCATATAATGTCTATATATTTCCATAAAATTTTGTTTAGGATTTTATTTAGGACATTAGCCCAATATATTTTTAGTTAACCCACTAATTAACCTGTTTTAAACTTTATCATGATAATTAAATTTTAGTGTTTTATAAGTCATTTTAGAAAATAATATGTAGATCTTATTATATAATATTATTTATTATTATTTAAAAAATACAAATCAATTTAGAAAATCTCATTCTCAAATGTTTGAAAATTTATTTATTAATTATATAAGGATACTGGATAAAAAATTTGTTTTCCAATGGGATACATTTAATTACTATATAAATAATATATATAAAAATTGATTTAAATTTGGTGATAATGAACTAAAATTATATAATAATAACTTAGTTAAAATAATTTTATATTTTTAAAAAATTAACGAGATTTCAACATTGTAATGTCATAAATGAAATAGTGTTATTTTAAATCTCTATAATCCACAGTTCATCAAAAAATATTCTTTTTATAAATTTGTAAAATATTCATTCAACTAAAATTTGGACATTTGGATTTCAAAAATTATAATTAATTTTTAAATATATATTTTCTAATTATTTCAAAAATTACATTATTTATTTTCTAACAAAAAAATAAACTTATTTCTTAAAATGGTATTTTTGGACAAACATGAAAATGTATTAATAAAAATTAATAAATTATTATAAAAAATATTTATTTTTATTAATAAATTATAAATAATATATAAGACTTTGTTATTTCAACAAATACTACCATGTATAATTTTTAGAATATAACATTATATTCCGAATAAAATTATTAATAATATATTGCAGTTTATTAATACTCGATTTTGCGAGTAAAGAATACTGTCGATAAAATTATATTTTTTCCAAAATATATAAAAAAACTAGTTTTTTACAATATATCCTATTTAAAATTAGTTTCACCCTCAAAATATTCACATTAAATATAAGAAAATGAGGATAATTTTTCCTCATCATATCCTCATTTTCCCACATGGCTTCTTCAAATTGGTGGTTTCTCTACAGAACATTATCCATGTGAGTGGTCATGTTTCATTAAACATTCTATATATGATATAGTGTATAAAATCTATGTTCATTTTCATTAATATATTACTCTAGTGATATGTCTTTTTATTTCAATATTTTTGATGGGATATTTATGTTCTTCATATAGAGAGATACATGGAACACATCATGGACTTGAGGGAAGATCGATTGATGCTCTAATAGATAAGATACCATAGAAATAAAATCAATAATCACAATGGGAATGAAAAAACTATGGAAAAGTTTTCAATTAAATCCATTTCTCCTTAACTTCAGCCACATAGATATTCTTAAAAACAACATGTCACTAACATTAAATTCCTGATCACAGATGTTATTTTTAGCGTAACTTTTCAATGGAAATTTTCCTACCATTTGTGTTGTTGAATAGATATAAAATTTTCTATTTTTTATTCATCTATTTGATATATTAATATATTTCATTATTCATCTTAATATTATTATGTGGGTGTTCTACTCTTATTTGTAAAGATGACTTCATAAGGATCCATCTAAAAAATATCCTTGTAAGAAAACTAGATAAGAAGATGGTGTTGAACACAAACATATTGAAAATCCATATGACAAGATATGAGGACAACCTATAAGGTTTTTTCACTCATATTTACTATAATTCAATGTACTAAAAGAATTATTGAAACATAACTATATATCCAAATCATATTGAGTACTTCACTCGAACAATTGGGTAAACCACTGATCGTGATCATATATAAAAGAATGGGTTACTCTATGAAATCTTTCTACTGCCTTATTTTATATTAAGGAAACACTTTATAATGTTAAATCCAATAATTTATTTATGATCTTTATTTAATTTGTTGATTTTAAGTCTTTCCACATTATTCACGTTATATTTTTTTTATTGTCTAACAAAAAAATCATTAAGGATGATTTCCCATTTAAAATATGTTTTGAAAATTGGTTGTAAAAACCACATAGAATTTTTCATATAATTATTAATATTCTCACACAACATGCCTTGAGATTCAAATTCTGTGATATATCACTTCATTCCTCAAACTATAAATACTCGTTCAAACCCCTATGATACATTGTACATACACGATAAATATGTAATGATGAACTATTGTAATGCCCCAACCCCAGTTACCCAGAGTCGGTGCATTATTACATAACATTGGCATGATCATGAGAAAGATAAAATCTCTAAAGACTGATTGGTTTAGTAGCCTTGGAAAAAATAGATACATTCTTAAAGTTTTACATTACATCAATAAGTGAAAAGCTACAACATTATATTGTCTCCATATTCCACACTCATATCCCCACATACTATCCCTGCAGGTCATTCATAAATTACTTCTTCACATCCTGGGAAAAATAAAACATAGAAAAGGTGTGAGCTCAAATTCTCAATAAGGATAACAATAAAGCGGAAACTTTCATAAATAAGAATAAAAATTTAAGGCAATGTATAACTAAAACAAAAGCCTTTTAAACTTGAACTTCAACGTAGTATGACAAAAGTAAAATGAAATAATGCCATTTACTTATTCACATGGATATTCTACTACTCGAATAATCACATGCAATATCAATAACCACTTTCATAATGATGGAATTCATAATGCCAGACTATCCTAACCACATAGAAAAGGCCTCATCCCAAGACTAAAAATAAGATTTTTCCAAGGCCTTGTGCCAAGACATTAGTATGTCTCATGATACCTACCGATGCATGGAGGAGCTATAGCAGGCTCCACCCGTCACATATTAAGTCCAATACATTCCCATATTAAAAGGTTTAAACATAACATAAACATTCGTATTAAAACTAGCATACGAAATGTCAATATTTTCACCATAAACCATGAATGGTATAAAAATAGAACATCCACAGTCAAACATATTACAAAACCTTAAATATAATATAGAAGTTTTGTATCATAATAAATCAACTTCAAATAATCTTAAAATCCATCAAAGGATGTTGACATAGTTGAAATCAAAACTAGTTGAGAGAAATATCTCTTTTCTCGAAATCATTGAAAAGTCACACATTTATAAAGGAGGTAATTTAAAAGAGATTTTTGAATCAAAGTGTCCCATACCACTTTGAAACTTTTGAAAAGAAATATCATTTCAAAACCATCATGCCCATATAAATAAATCCTCAAAATCATTTTGAAAACATGGACCTTAATTAAAAATATTTAGAAAGATTAATCTTTAAAACATTTAAAATTATGATCTTGATAAAGAGTGCCTTTCAAAAATTCTTAAAATATTCATTTTTAAATCATTTAGAAGTCACATAATTATAAAATGAAAAATTTACTTTGAAAATATTATTATAAGATTTTAAGGGAAGCTTTGACGATTTTATAACCGCGGTAAATAGCCACACCCGCCGTATATGTTAAAAAAACAATCTTACCTTAAATTTGTCGAAAGTTAAAAAGTGACTTATTTGAAAAATGACGGAAATATTCCTTTAAAAACACATAAGTGTATAAATTAATTTAACCCATATTCTTTGTAAATAGTAATAATGTTTTGAAATACATTTCGAAGAAACATGGATGTGGATGATAAAGAAATCCCAGTAGATTTTTACGTATAAACAACCTCGGATAATGAAGAGATTGCAAAATAAACCCTTAACTTGTACTTTTCCTTTGTTGAGGGTAGATTAAACTCCTGTATAATGGTGAAATAATTGTTATTAAATTATAAAAGAATCATATATATTAATATGATATCATATATGATCTTTTAACATTTCTTTGTTAATAATATCTTAGTATTATCGTCATTTCAGGTGTTAACTTACTCATTTTATTTTATATTTTTTGTTATGTAAGCCATGTTTGTAATGGTTAGGTTGTATATTTTGCATATTAAGAATGATATCAAGTCCTTAAAAATTATTTTTAAATAATCAAATGATAATTATACTTGAATGGATAGGATGGAGAATGAATCTCATCGCATTCGTGGAGACAGTAGTCCGTACGTACGCACGAGCGACAATATCATTCTTTTGATATTAAAATATTATATAATTGGTTACTATATCATATATAAAGAATCATTATCATGTTATATTTATTATTTACATGAGTTACACATCATTATTATACCCATACAAATAATAATATATTGAATAACAATTACACCACAACGTGGAGACGGTAAGCCGTACATACGCACGCATGGTGACATGTTATTCAAAGGGTGAATAGAATGATGAATATGGTTGTACCATATTTATAATTACATCGCAGTATTTATAAGATACTGGAGTTATTATTTTAGAATAGTAATAACAAATAAAGAAGAAGTGGAAGAAGAAATGAATTTGAAAAAGGGTGGTGAAAACATTAACTCTTCTTCGGGTTCTTCCTTTTGATTTGATCAAAAGGGATCCATATGTTGGCTTTCTGATCAAACTAATTCCTCTAGGTTGCATTGAGGGAAGTTGAGAGAGTATTTTGGCAGAGTTTTTCCGAACCAAAACGATTTAAAGGTGTGAAGTAATGAGAAGGGGGAGTTCCCTTTTATAAGAGGGGTGAGGGGCACCTTTGGAAAAGCTAGAAATATTAATTTATAATAAATTCATATTCGGTTTCCAATGGATACAAAGTTAATTATTCAATGTTTAAGGTGGAGATAGGTCGAAAACAATTCAACCAATAGAATTTAGACAGGTTTGGGTTACTATATTAACCTTATCTTTTAGTTGTAACTCTTAGTTAATTAGTTTGACATTTACCATGTCACTTTGTATTTTTATATTATATAGTTAATAAACTTACTATATACATCCAAGAGACCACAAAGTGGTCCATTAATGATAAAACTATCATGATATATGTCTCTTGGCCGAACATTATATTTTTATGAATTTAATATCAATTAATAATATAATATTGGTTTAAAAACTATTTTATCTCAATTTTGACACTATTCAATAGTTGATTTTTGTGAAACTCATAAAAGAATTATTACAACAAAAAAAGTCAATTAAATCAATACTAATATATCATATGATCCTAGAAAATTAGTTTAATTCATTAAAAGTCTGAAATTATATTTATTTGGGTATTTATAATATCAATTATTTTAATTTTTCACTATTATGGTAATTACCACATCATCATTGTGTCATAAATAAATTAAATTATTTAATGTCTAAAAATTATAAATAAAATATAATTATGGAGGGAATCTTATTATCTTTCTAATGAATATTTACCATCTAATTTATCTTACGTATAACCCTATATTAAAAATGGTTTAGTAAATAAACTTTGATTTTAACTCTTTTAACTCTTCTTTGAATTAAATAATAATAAATGTCCTAATCTAATCCAAGTGGACCTAAATGATAATATTTTATTCTTAAGGTTTTTTTTGGTCTAGATACACTTGTCCAATAGAATTAGGACATGTGTTAGGGTAATATTAATATCATTTCTACCCTTAATTACCCTATTTACTTTTAACCGTGGTAAATAAAAGTAAAAAGTTACTATTTACCAAAAATTATTTTCATCTAATTGAACCACATTTTACTTATTGATATTAACAGTGTCTCTCGGATTTTCAAAATTCCATTCACAGAAGCGGTAAAATTATGTTTTAAGAAAAATTCAGTTTTTTTAACTACCACTTAGTAGTTTCACTATTAATCAAAAATTGAAGTTTTTCAGAACAATGCCAAAATTTTACCCTAAGCTATAATTGATATTACGAATTCAAAAATGATGTATATTTTACAAAATTCCAAACATATAAGTTGCATTAATTAATTTTATAATTAATTCCTGCTGTCACAACATATAGCGTGTTTTTAAGAAACAATATATATCAAAAGATTGACAATTGTTTAGGTCCAATTTCAAAGTAAAATTAACTAATGAACACCATTGGATAAAATGGTAAAAATATATTATAATTATACTTTAAAACCACTCAAATTCATAATTTATCACTATTAATTGTTTTTATTAAAAAAGTTGTTTTTAATTAAAATTTAGTAATTTTCACTATTCATCAAAATATTAAAGTTATCCGAAAAGTACCAAAATTTCACCCTAGGATAATTTTGATATTCCAAATCCAAAAATGAAGTCCATTTTGAGAGATATAATTTATAAAATTTCAAAAAGTAGGTATCACTATTCATAACAGCTAGTTTGGTAAGTCATGTAGCGCTTTAACTCGGTGTTGCGTGTAGTGCAAGTTATTGAATTATTTTGAAAAAATAACACACTATGAAATCTTGGGGTGTTACAACTATAAACCCCATATAAAATATAAATTAGTAATGTTTATGTGTGGAACACATACAATGTTCCTATACCCTATCATTCCATCAAAATAATGTTTAACCATAGGAATAGTTCTCACATTATTTAACAAAAATACATCATCCATATATACCAATTTAATCATTCCTTATATATATGATTCAAAAATATTTTGAGAAAGATATGATTTCCCCCCATCAATTATTATTTCATGATTTATCAATTGAATATATATATATATATATATAAGAAATTTTTTGATCATTATCATGGATAATCCATAATGATCCTTTTGATTCAAAGCATTATCCACCATTTTAACATTCCATGTGTAGTAATATATTGTGTAGTCATAATAATTCATCTAGTATAAAAATATTCAATTTCACAAGTTTAACTCCTTATATATGAATATATAATTTAATTTTTTGTATTATTATATACATCAAATATTCCTCCAAAATTATAATGCCTCTATATCTGTAAGGAAAGAATTAATGTAGACAACTATTATTCATGAGTTTGGTAATTTTTCAGAGAACCTTCAATTTTTGTGATGCATAATATATAACAATAAATTTCTACATCATATAACAACCCAAACCTTTCTAAGATACAAAACTGTAGATTACAAACCCCTCTCCATTGAAGGGTAATTTAAATATTTGGTTTCTAACTAATCTTATCTTTAGTTCCATGAAATTTTCTTCACAACCATATGTCCATGGGAATATTTATCCCTTCAGATTTAAAATGGTTAGTTGACTATATGTTCCTAATAAATTCTCCATAATTATTCAACAACATCCATCAAAACCATGAAAACAAAGAATATCAGTTACTTTAGTCAGTCTATGCCAATGTTCAATAGCCTACGCCTTTGATGGATCCAACAATATACCATCAATAGTGAAAATTTTACCCAAAAATGAAACTATTTGTATTTAAAATAGACACTTTTATAATTTACCCAGGAGATTATCCCTCATTAGTATCTTTAACATATTTCATAAGTGAAATTAACTATCTTAATTTTGAATAGATAAAACTTTCATAAATAAAGTTTACCTAAAACTTATTAATGTAACTTCTAACGAATATAATTGATAAATCCATGAATATAGTGGGGGAGTTTCTATAAAAAAAACTGATAAACTATATAATCATTTTTTTCATTCTTTGTATGAATTCTTACCTTGGGTATGTACTCATTCTTTACCATTAAATCATGATTTACAAAACAAAGGAAAATATTTCAAAGGGATTGATCTATACAATGTTGAACAAATAATTCATTAATATGGGATAATGATTACTTTTTCTTAACATTGACATAATTTAGTTCCTAGTAATCAATTTATATTTACATTGATCTATAATTCGTCTCAACAAAATGCATTGATACAACCCATTGTGGACCACTTTGCCTAATGAATCCATTCCTAATGTTCTCGTCGATTATCTCTTTCAATTTGTGAAACTCAACTTGGTTAATTTTATAATGATTATTTGAAATAAGTGATGTGAAATTTATGAGTTCTATTTAGAACTCAGCTTCATTATTTTTGAGAAGATTATGGGAATATTCTATAAGAATTTAATAAAATATTACACAATATGTGTATCATTGATGTTGGTTTTATCCCAACAATAATTGATAAAAAACCATTTACTAAGAATAAAACCCCATACAATGGATTTTATATCACTTGAATTATCATATTTATAATCAGACTGGTAACATTCTAGTTTAAATCAAGGTATGGACCATTTAAATTTTTAGTCGAAATCCTTAAAGCGACCCAGGGCTCATTCTTCTACCCCCTATTTTGGTTCTCGTGCTGCTATTAGAATTGTATAAATGTTTGTATGAGTTTTATGAAATTTTTACATCACATACTAGTGCATCATCTAGTTTAAAATAATAATAAAATGAAAATTAATATATACGTATTTAATGGAATTTAATAGAAAACAAATAGTAGAAAAAATAAATATCAAAATATAATAAAAAGGGTGTTATGAGAAAATAAAAAATGGGAATTGGACCATTTAAATTGTTTTTACTTCCTCTTCATTCCCAACACTATTTTAAATTTTTTATTTTTTTCTTTCCATTTTTCAATTTTTAACATCTTTTTGTATTATTCTTTTACAATTATTGTTGTGTTTTTTTTCATTATTTTCTTCTCTTTTTGTCTCTTTCTCTCCTTCTTCTACATTGGTGTCTCTCCCTTATAGTACCCCCTTATTGTGTGCCTCCTCATCCTCCTCTCCTCTATTATATTCTCACTAAAAATACATTTTCAACACTGTATTATGCATAGTAAATATCATAGGAAGTATAATATTACACACATTTAATCACATGATCTCATCCTATATCTGCCGCATAGTCTGTCACATATGATGTCTACCCAAAATTGGGTTTTTTTCTAAAATAATCTATTTTATTCAATTTTAGGTCAGATCAAATATCCTCAAGGAGAATAGGATCCTCACTCGTTATGACGTAGATTTTCTACTCTCTTTTCCATCATTTTGTTTGGTCTGTTAGATCAAATGTTGTGATGCTCGCTAGGGACTAATGATGATAGACTATTTTCCATAGTATAATTTAATTAAACTACATGGATTGAATATTGCAACCTTGTTTGTGGTAAAATTGATTTTTATTGGTTAAAACATCATTGTATACCTCATGGGTTTTTCAAATGTAATTGGTAAAATTTATGTTACCCCTAGATATTTAATTTATTAATTTCAGGTGTTGTACGACACCTATTTGATTAAGTTTTAAATAAAATAAATTATTTATGGTAAACATTAACCATGAATTTGGAGATTTTTTGTTATTTGTGCTTATTGGTTTCAATGTTTAAATTTTTTTTCATTATATTCCATTATAAAAGTGAAAAGTTCATTTTTTCACCATTTTTTTTATAATGTGTTTTGATTGCGATTGTTGGTCTTGAATGATTTGGATGTACATATATATTTATGGAATAAATTGTTTTTTAAAATGATAAATTCATAATATGTGATACCTTTATCATGATATATAATTAAATTCATTGTGGCGAGACAACATGGGTTTGGTATTAAGGATAACACATGAACTCTCTATTCTTGATTGGTTACCACACTATGTGCTTTGGCAGAGATGACACAGGCCTTTCCAAACGAGGGTTTTTCCTTGGGTTTTTATATAATCGTGATTGATATCATTTCCCAAAGGGACAATAACGGATGGTCCCATGGGAAAAGTGGTTATACCATGCCTTAGGTGATACTGGGACCCTTATGAGTGATTCCAAGGATGTACTCATGACAAAACCATACCTCGAGCAATATGTGGTCTTTTAGAAGGTTTCATTGGATAAACTCGGTAGTATTGGGTAAATTTAAGGTTTTACCATAGATATTCTATTGGGACATGGTAAAATTGTAACTCTAAACTTCAATATAAATCTAATTATTATTCACCGATGGTTTTATTTTATGTTGCATTGTGTTACATGTCAATTATGATACATTTCGGGTGCATTGATGCACATTTTCTTAACACGTAAATTAGGCCCAAGATAAAGAAAAATATTTGGGGAATGTTTCTTTTTTGTATGCGTTCTATTTTTCATGTCTTTTTTATATATGTCTTCATCCTTGTTATTAATGGTACTTTATTCAGACTTCCAGCTTAGGCTGACACATGTGGCATGGACGGGTGTCATTGAGAACTCGGACCAAGTTATACTTATTATATTTGGTTTATTATATTTCTTTCATTTATCATATATTGGCACACATCTTTTGTTACATAATGAAATATAAGGGATTAGATACAATGGGTACTGACCTAATAGTATTTTATCTCACTCCTTGCTCAAGCATCGTTTGGTACCCGAGTAGACTTTATGCACACTACTTTGGAAAATGGGAGGCATGATCCTTCTAGTGTTTTAGTGTTTCATAGTTCTTAGGGTATATATTTATAGAAGAGGACCAGGACTTTCCTCACAATATAGTTGCATCACTTTTTGTAAATTTTATTAATGATTTATAGAATTATTGTATTTATGATTTCAAATTTTTTATTTTATTACAGATATCATAGCATGACATCAATGTGTTACTGGTTTGATTTTTAGCTTCCTCACTATTTAATTATTCTGTTGGAATTATTTAATTACATCTATTATAGTTTTATTATATATATTCATATCCTACTTGTTATAAACTATATTTCATCCACTGTAGTTTAATGAAATGTTGCCAACAGAGCCTGGAATACCCTTCTAGTGGATATCATGATGGGGTCGTTACAAATTGGTATAATAGGTGGTTATTTTTTTCCTTTTTCTTACTATTTGGGTTATAAAGGATACAATGATATAATAATTTTTAATGTACCATGTTCTTGGATTTTTGTAACCCATCAATAAAGAAAACCCAAATTCCTAGGTTGGGATTGTAGATATTGATAATGAAAATTATAATTGATATGATATCACCATGAGGTGATACCCTTATTTCTTATTTCTACTGATATTGGTTATATGGAGATAATGGTTTTTTACATTTAAACTTGATGATATGATGGAAATTAATTGCATTCATCTTACTAGGAACCAATGAAATAAAAATGACATGCATATTGACATGATATATCTACATTCGGAAATCATCTTCCTATTTTCATGTGAGTGTTGTTGCTCCAAGTTGTAATAAATTTTAAGTGCCTATTTTTTGAATATAATTTTGTGATAGTTGTTTAATGTTGACATGGATTTACTTGTGACATAGCTGATGGGGCTCGTTTTAGTGATCCTTTTAAATTTTCTCTTCCTTATATTGACACAGATCATGGTGTAGGCTATCAATTGTGTAGTTATTAGAGGTAGGCCATGTACCAACCCAATTTATTGAAACATTTACATGTCTTCATCATCTTCTATGAATTATGTAAAAACCATGTGTTTGGATATTTTATATCAATGGAACCACGATGCCTTTATATTGTACCTCATGATAGTGGTGATTAGAACATTCTAGATATCGTGGGTCTTGAACCACCCGAGGTGCCTCTTATAGTGAATCCTTTAGTGTTATATGAATTACCACCCATTGATCCTCCTGTTTTACCACTTACTATGACTCTTTTAATTGGCTTGGACACTCCATTCCGGGATAGTCTCCTTTGGTTTATATAGTAATTTCAGAATGTTCCCAAACCAACCTTATCTATGCAAGAGTTTACAGTGGAATTTCTACAGCAGCAGCCTCCCACCTTCCAGGAGAGTGGTGCTTTGCTTGATACAGATTCATATAGAGAAGTCATGAAGTCTATCTTAATCCATCTTCAGAATCTTCCATAGTGGAGGGCTAAACATTTAGTTTACAAGATTCGTGAATCTGTCAAGTGTTTTTGGGTTGCTATTTCTCAGGTGGAGTAGAACAAAGACATTTTTGGAAAGAATTCCAATCATATTTCTATGATCATGTATTTCCACAAACTCATAGATATGACAATGATAGGAAAATCATACATATTAAATAGGGCTTCATGTTAGTGTTAGATTACTCTATAATTTTCATAGATCTTTAAGGTTTTTCTGCATATCTAAACTGTGATGCATAGAATACTGTGATACAATTTTAAGATGGTCATAAATATTCAATATTCTATGATGTGTGTGTGTGTTTAATTTTATAACTGTTACAATGATTATGAATCAGGCCCAAATTTCAGAAAAAATTTGCAGGGAAGCTAAACTTGTGACCCATGGGGATTCAATTCTGAAAAATGGAAATTGTTCTATAGGTAGTCAGAAGTATCTCTCTAATGGTGTACATCTGAAAACATCCTTCTAGATAACATGTAATAACAGAAAAATCATATTTCATCAGTGCAACATGATTTATCATAAGAATCATTAGTGCATGAGGCAACCAAAGGAGGGCCCATCTTGAGGTAAGATGGGTCACCTTATGTATTGTTTCCATTCTTTATCATCAACATCTAGTGAAAGAGGATTCAAACCAAAACCTACATTAGGTATGGGATATATGACTCTACAAAACGTTTGAATTTCATTTTCCACTGGGTGATCAGGCCAACGTATAGTGGAGGTCGCGATCAAGGAAACCATGTTTTGTACTATCCGTGTCAGTTGAGAGGACATGCTCTGAACTGTCAAGGATGCCTCTTTGGTTTGTTGTTTAAGACTTACATAAGCATTTCAACTAGCACCACAGACATAGAGTGTAGAAAAATCTATGATTAGAGGTACTATTCTGGAAGCATTCACTTTTGATTAATCCCTTTTGGATTCTAGGGAATTATTTTACTTTTTTATCTGCTATTGTTGTTGATATACTTGGTTTTACAAACTATTACCTTTGTGACACCAATTATCTCGACACTATTATATGGGTTTGGATGGAGAGAATATGATAGTGTGAAGTGATGATCTAGATATAGGTGTGTTCCAATTCCATAGGTATTTTTATGTCCTCTATATATCTGCAATCGATGACAGTCATCGTATGAACTGGCTCTCTCCTTTGCATGAACAAGTGCATTTCTATTATCGGTGGATGTCCTTCACATCCCCATAGGGTGAAATATATATCCATAATGGAGAATGGTACATTCAAGAAGATTAATCAGTTCATAAATGTGTAGGTTTGGTAAGAGTGATAGATCAATTAGAAATTCTCATCAGAAGTGATCATGGAACACAACTAGTGAAATTTCCTCCAATTCTAAATCAGTTCTGGGACGTCATCCCTGATGATTTATCTGGACTACCTTCAATAAGGGATGTTCAATTCACTATCAATCTAGTGATAGGTGCATCACCACTATCTATTCTGTATTATAAGATGATACTTAAAGAGCTATATGAACTCAAAAAGAAGATTGAAGTCCCTGGTGATAAAGGTTTTATCAGACCTAGAACATCACGGTGGGGTTCCCAGGTTATTTGTGCCAGATGATACCCTCATGTTGTTTTGGATTATAATAGACTCAGCCAACATACTGTAAGGAATTGATATTTATATCCTCAAATAGATTACCTTTTTAACCAGCTCTGAAGAGGAACTATCTTATCCAAAATTAATATGATGCCGAGATCTCTCTGGTGTGTGTGATACAATCTATGATACCACATACGGAGCTTCGGAGTAGTTATGGGTTTTATCAGTATCAAGTTATTCCATTATGCCGAATGAATTTTTTGACAATCATATTGGATCTAATGAATCGGTTTTTTTCACGAGTACCTTGGTTCTATTGTTGTCTTTTTATGAAATATTTGTGAATCTGCGTTCCAAACAATACCATGCATCCCTTATTGAGATCATGTTGAGTACATTTAGAGAGCACAACCTATTTGCAATGCTCAATACATTTCACTTCTCCATTGATATGTTTTACGTATTGGGTGAAATAATATAAGAGGTTGAAATTTCAGTTTACCCAAAAACGTGGCTGATTTAGTTTAGTGAAATGATCCTAATAATTTTTTAGAAATACATAGCTTCATGGATATTTCTAGATATTAAAATAATTTCATTTGGAATTTCTCACACCTAGTAGTGACTCTAACAACCATGACTAAAAATGGTGTGAATTAAATCTCATTAGAAGCTTTTGAAAAATCTTTCTAGGAGATAAATAGAAGACTATCCATAGCTCTAATCATGTTTATTCCTGATAAGTGAATAGGTTGTAGTATTTTCTATGATGCTTCAGCAATTGAACTAGGTGAAATTTTGATTTAGGGTGATTGATTTGTGGCTTATGGATCCCACCAGCTACGACCTAATGAGTAGAACTATCCTATATATGACCCTGAGTTTGAAGCTATATTTCATGAATTAATATTTTGGAGACACAAATGGTTTATTGAGAGGTTTTTTTATATGGATCATAAACTCTTCAAATATAGTTCTTCGTAGAATGAAATGAATTTAGGGAAACACATGTCTTTATAAAAGCTAAATTTCAACAATTTTTATATTTCTTATACCACTGGAAAGGAAAATGTCATGGAAAATTATTTGAACTGCAAGATGAAGATAGAATCCATCTAGCATCTAGTAGTGATTGTCGGATGATTGATTTGTTTTCTGAAATGCATTTAGTGTTTCATGAAAATCATGAAAACCCAGTTCTAAAATCTCTCATAGTGAAATACTCTATTCTAAATAGAGTCTTTATTGGATAATAATATAAACTAGAAGGTCTCATTTTGGAGTAAAGAATCATAGGAGTGAACCATCCTCTTGGTTGGGTTATTAATGGAAGTGAAACATTACTCTAGAGTGTTCGAGTATGATTCCTTTATATATATAGGAAGATATGATGAAGGAGTCTCATACCTCTTTTTGGGAAGTTCATCTTAGATATAGCAATATTTATAGAGACATGTTTTGTCAATATTTTTGGATGGGTATAAATAAATAGATAGTGGGTTTCATCACTCGGTGCTCCACTTATCTATAGGTGAAGGTAGAGTGACAACGTCCTTCTAGACGTCTACATCTTCAATACATTATTATGTTGAAAATTAATGACACCACCATGGATTTCCTTATATTATTACCAATATCTCCTCAAGTCAGGGATGTTGTGTGGGTGATTGTCACTATATTTACCAAAGGTGATCACATGATACATATCTGAGGGTCCTTTTTTATTGATGGGTTGGGAAGGCAGTATATATCAGAGATAGTAGAACCTGATGAAATAAATCATTCTACAATATCATTCAAAGACAACAAGATTACATCACAGTATTGGAAAGGGTTATATAAAGCATTGGTTAAATAGGAAATCTTGAGTATTTCATATCACCCTTCGACCGATGGGCAGTCCAAATGGACCATAAGAGTATAAGATGATATTACATGAGCCTATTACATTGATTTTGGAGGTTCCTTGAATAAATGTATTCCCCTTGTTGATCTTAACTGTAATAATTGATGACAGACAATAATTAAAATGGATTATTATGACGACCTCTATGGAAGACCATTTCGTTCACCTTTATGTTTCCTCGAAGCTTGGGAGGTAGCTCTATGGGGTACACATCTCATTCAGGAAATGTTTGAGCAAGTTCAACTGACTCATAAGAGTGTCACTACAACCCTCTCTATACAAAAAATTTACTCTGATTGTCAGTACCGACCTATCTAGATCGAGGTGGGAAAAAGATTCATTGATTTTGTTTCACCATGGTTGGGTCACAGAGAAATCAAGAGACATGAGGAATTATAACCAAAATATGTCAGGAAAATAGTGATAGATGATAGAGTTGGTCCAATATCCTCTCAGTTACAGCTTCTTGAAAGGTACACTTTCATGAAAAAGGTATTCCATATATCACAGATTTGGTAGTATCATCTAGACCCATACCATTAATTTGATCTTAATGACATCAGTATCAATTATAATTCATTCTTTGAGGAGTGTTCGATCTGTATTATCGAATGTAGCCTAAAGGTTCTTCGTGGTAGGTCTTTTTCTATAGTTCATGTGCTACGATAACATTTACATGTTTAGGATGAGACCAAAGAGTTGGAAACTGATGTCTGTGCTTAATGTCAAGATCTTTTCTAATATGAAGTTCTACTACCCTTGGATGTGAAACATGGGGATGAGTTGAGTAAATTAGGGGAGGTTTTAATGTCCCATATATAATTAATGTACAATCCTTTTAAATTTTTAGTCCAAATCTTTAATGTGACCCATGGTGGAACCTTCACACCCTATTGTGGGTCCTAAAAAGATATTAAAATTATTTAAAGGATTTCACAAGTTTTATGTAAATTATTACATCATATCCTAGTTCATTTTTATTATTAAAAATATAAAAAATTTAAAAGGAATAGAATTGGATTTAAAGGAAATTAAATCAATGTAAAAAGGGATAAATTTTTTTAAGATAACTATAAAAGGGGATATGATAAAATTAAAAATAATTAAAATTGATATTCACTAATTTTTATTACTTTTATTTCCCTTCACGCACATAAATTTATTTTTTTATTTATAATTTATCTTCCCTTTTTCTATTTTTGGTATTTTATTATTTTTATTTTTCATTCCTTATCCTATTTTGTTATTATTTTAATTTCTTTATCACTCTTTATCTCCTACCTCCCCCATTGCGTGTCACCCATATAGTTCCCCCGCCTCCTTATGGAGCACCCCCTCTCCCTCAACTCTTCCTTAGGATGATTACTAAGACTCTATTTCTCGTTGTTTTTCAATGTCATATAGTATGTAGTAATGAACTCATTAAGGTTAATATTTTTCACCATGAATCTTATGATTTCATCCTCTATATTTCACACAATATTCCATGGATAGATTTTAACTTAAATTTGTTTTTTTCTAAAATCATCTATTGTTTCCATTCATGGTCAAATAAAAAAATGATGTGGAGTGTGGGATACTCTATAGATACTAGGTAAGGAGTCTACTCTATGTCCCATTATTTCGTTGCACCTTTTAGATCACACATTGTGCCACTCGTTGGTTCCTACCATCAACATTTAATTTTTAATATTCTAATTTGAATAAATTACTTGTTTTCACAATTGAAACCATGTTTGATATAAACTGGATTATTTAATTTTTTTCTACGACGTTGGATATCCCTTTGGGTGAGCCAATATAATTGGTAAAATTTCAATTATCCCTTAATTAATAATATATTAATTTCATGTGTTGCATGACCACTCTCTAGTTGATCTTGAAATCACATAAATTTTTTATGATAAATATTATCAATTAATTTATCATTTGTTTTGGTTTTTTATGCCTAATGATTTGTTTTTTTAAATGTCATGTTATTAAATGACATTTTAAAACAGAAAAGTATATATTTATACCTTTTCCGATAATGTGTTATGATTGTGACGGTTTGTCCAAATTGATGAGGATGTAGTTGGCTCTTTATTTCTTAAATTGTTTTATTGAAATTATAACATAATACTCTTTGATATATACATCCATAAAATATAATTAAATTTAGAGGAGTGAGACAACCTGGGTTCCGTATTAATGATCACACATGGACTCTCAATACTTGATTGGTTACCACACTATGTGTTAGGGAGGTGAGGTCTTAGGCCTTCCCAGATGAGGGTTTACTTGGTTTTTCTATATAATAAAGAGTGATATTGGTTCCCTAAGGGAAAATTGGGGACATACCCATTGGAAAATTTTCTACGCCCTGCATCCGGTGATATTCTACCCTTGATGTGAAATACCTTGGACATAATCATGAAAATACCATACCTAGAGTAAAATATTCTATTCTAGATGATTTCCATCGAAGGCCTCAGTGGTAATGGTTAATTAACAGAGTTACTGTACTAATACATTTGTGGAGGGCGTAGAATAAAACTGTAACCTTTAATAGAATACTAATGATGCTGCATGGAAGGTTTAATTTGATATAGGTTTGGGTTACTTGTTAATTGTGATACATTTTTTTCTTTTAATCAAAATGTTTTGGAACATAAATAAGTCCCAAGCTAAAGAAAAAGCATTATGGTATGTTTCATTCTGTCTGAATTTTATTTTTATAGCCTTTATATATATATATTCATCTATCTTATTATTGGGAAATTATTCATATTTCATGATTTGGCTGAAGTAGGTGTTATGGATATGTGTCGATGTGAATGTAGAACAAGTTATTCTTATTTTATTTGGTTTATTTATTTATTTAATTTATCGTATATTGGTACACTTTTTTTTACAAAATTAAATGGAATGATTTATACACAATGGGATTTTTCCTTCTATGATTTTATCATACTCCATACTGAAGAATTGTTTTGTACCTAAGTAGACATTATGATCTGAGGTATAGATAATGGTAATCATGTTTCATCTAGTGTTTGAATGTTACTAGTTTTTTATGATGTTCATTCGGTGTAGAGGACTATGACTTTTATCAAGAGGATGTTTATTTAAAATAGTTACATTTTCATTATATTTGGTTAGAATTATTTTATAATTCACTTCAATGTTTTTTTAGTACATACATCATAGCATGACATCATTGTGTAGCTGGTTTGATTTATCATCTTCGGTACTCCTCATTTATTTTTTTTGGATTATATAATTACTTCTTATATTGTTTGATGATATATATACTTTATCTAGATGATATAAAATATTATTCTTCTATTTTATATTACCTATTACATATTTGGGCATAGTCTCCCCCAAATCCACATTAAAAAGGCTCTCAAATCTACTTGACAGCCTCTGTTGTTCAAGGATATGCACTTAAGGCCTTGTAGACAACCCTGCTCGGAGCAACCTTCTGGTGGATCCCCGGACGGGGTTGATACAAAAATCATAGAAAATAATAGGTTGGATTTGAATATCAAATGTTACTTCCCTTACTCAGAAATAAATATAGTCTTTATATATAGAAATATAATCAATTCCTAACACAATATCAAATTCAAATATAGGGAAATTACAGGATTTTTATGAAGCCCATTCTCATAGTCATCAACATGGTAATAATAATAGACTTCATATTTGATCATAATACCATTATCTATGTTTAAATACTAATTAAAAATATAAAAATTTATGTGGTATTTCGGTACCCTTATAAAATTATTCAGATATAAATGATTTGGTAGATCCAAAACGAAATATGGAATTGTCATTTCTATAGTGGATGTTATGTGTATCTTTCACCAAGTATTTAGTGTACCTATCACCATATATATTGATCACATGATATTTCCCTTTTACCCTTAGATTGGGAGTTTAATTTCTTTGTTAATCTTCAGTAACCATAATATTTTACCACTAGTTTTCATAATAACAATAAGGATTTCATTTGATGAAATGGAGCATGGGAGTGTGTAATGACCCTAAAATTGTAATCTTATTATTGCATGATTTTATGAATAACTCTTCTTAAAATAAAAATAAAGGATCATAATGACTAGTTTCATTATAATATTAGTTACATAATACAAAAAACATGGAACCAAAATAAAAAATCATTTATTTAATATCAATAATGAGATCATAACATCAATTGAGATATTACGTCAACATTGAAAAACCTAGGGTACATATGAACTAATGGATGATCTAAAAATTAAATTAATTGTATAAATATATAAATAAAGTGAAAAATAAGTGTAATAAAACATAACAAGATGACATAAAAAGGCTTGGAACATGAATAAACATAAGGATTCACAACTTGTATAATGTTGTATCATGTAATTTTGGTATAACATGATTACATAATCAATATAAAATATCACATGATAATAATCTAATTCTAATTGAGAGTATAATTGATTAGGGAGTAGCATGAGTCAAGTAGAACTACTAGGACTATTTCATATGGCGGAAAAATTCCCATAAAGGATTCAGGTTCACTCTATGTTATAAAAAAAGTCTTTTGAAACTTAACATTAGCTAATTAATTGGAGTTCTATCTTTGTTAACCCATCATAACATGTTCTTGAATATGCGATCCTTATGAATAATCAATGTAAGTAATCAAAAAAAATGTTTAATAATGGAATGAATTGGGATTTAAAATCTTTTCAAAAGGCTTAAATATGGAAATATCATATTGGTATCTAAGAAAGAGTGGATTTAAATCATACATGGACATTCATAAGAGAAAATAGTCATATTTCATGATAAATGATGTCAAACTGAAATGAAAACATGTAAAAATTGTGTTTTTTAAATTTGGAAATAAAACATTTTACTGTCATTTAATGAAAATGTTAAGGAGTATTTTAAGAGAAGAAAGAATGATATTTTATATAAAAAAATTAACCATGAAAAAATTAACGATATAATGATTTATTGAATAAAAATAATGAGTTCTTAAAATAGATTATATATGATACTTTAAAATGTGTAATAAATTTGGAAGTTCCCTTCAATCTATTTTTCTTATTAGGATGAATTGAGAAGGGAACCTTATAAAACATGTATTTAAACATCTGATAAAGAATAATTTATATATTTAATACATTTAAAAGATAAAAATCAATGTTATAGGATTAAATAAAAATAGATAATAATTATATGGGCTAAATAGAGTGTATGTACTACATTTGACTACATCAATCATTGACACTTGTCTTCACAGTTCTTCTGTTGACATTGGGCTGACCAAATATGATGGCGAATGGTTTTCCTATTTCCTATAATTTTGTTGAACAATAATGTTCCTATAATTCTACATTCCCCATATTCATCCAATCATGAAACTATTCTACATATTTTCAGTTATTTTTCATTATGTATATCCTATTTGATGCTCGATAAGAAATTGTTTTTGTAAGAGAAATCAACCTGATGTATATATTGGTAACATCCTCCAATCAAATCCATAGAACAATATCTCATGAAGGCTTCTAGTTTATGAATTTTATTCTCACATTGGCCATCTTTTTTTGATGATAGGCCATAATGAAGTTTATCTTATTATTTAGAGAAATTTGGTAAATCTATAGAACATGGAGGTAAATCGTAGATCTCAACATAAAATAATATATAATGTTACACCAAGAAGCCTTTCCACATCGATATTGTATATCCAGGAATGTTGATCGAGTATGATTTCCTCTCAAATGTTTATAATTTGATTTATCATTGTATGGAAATCTAGATCATCCCATATATCATTGTTTCATGTAGATGGATTTGGATCTCCACTGATAATATTTATGGTGATGTTTTCCAATATCCATGTGGGTATGTGTAACGGTTGTATCATACCCTTAATACTTTTATTTTGGGGATTCACTATGGAATCACCAGGAACATTGATCTGTATTCAAGGATATCCCTCATTATATTCCCCCCCATAGTTCTCTCTCATATCAAGATACATGCTTGTGATCCTCTGCTGAATCGAAATGGATAAGATATGTAAATAATTTAGAATCTCATTAATTATCTCTATATTTTATGGTAAATATACTCCTGACCCAAATCTTATGACTTGTTCCTCATTCATTTTGAACTACTATGATTTCCAGTTTATGATAGGATCGAAATTTTTCTGAATAACATCATTATTTCATTGAAAATAATTTATTTTCTCTATAAGGGATGGTTAAAAATCATTTGAGAAACGAATAATGATATTATTTCCCTAAGTATTCCCATATCCATTCATTATTGATATAATAATATTGGATCCTTCCCAATTTTCTACACTTATAATGTTTTAGGATCCTTTCTATAAGAAGAATCATCTGACATATTTTATATAAAATGATGGATCTAGATTATGTAGTCGTAATCCATGATGAGATATAATCATATTAAAAGGTTCATGTTAAGATAAATTTATATAAATATTTATGTTTGAGTCTATTATAATCAGAATATATCTCATATTTCTCCTCATAATGATAATGAATCAAAATTTTCAGTGTAATGTTCACAACTGCCAACTCCATATAATCTATTGTATATTTTTGCTAATGCATTTTTAACAACCTTTAGGTTTATGCTATAAATTTATCATTTTTCATAAATAAAAATTCCAATAATTTATTTTACACCACAAATATTTTTCCATTTATTTTTTGTATAAGGAATGCTGTAGTGATTATGGTCCTTTTAAACTCTTTAAATGAGTATCCACATTCACTAGTCCAGGAACACATCAATCCATTCCAAGTTATCTTGTGTGTTTAATTAAAAAATCATGAGATGTTATTCCAAAAACATTATTAATACCAAGATAGACCATGTAAAATATGGACCTCTATAATAGACATTGACATGGGACACTCCTCGATTTTCATTCTATTGGAACGTTATACATAAATTTATTTTTAGTGATAAAAATTCCCATGAATGATACATCCTCCATCTAGAACAATCATTTACTATAAATTTCATATAGTTTCTCCCTGCTCATTGTATTTAGAATAATTGTCAAATAAATATTGTGTTCCTCCTTTCCCTTAGAGTATAACAGAATATAATTAATAAAGACAATCAGAAAATTTTTGAGGTAATAAATAAATATTCTACTCAATAAATACATGATAATTTATATAGAATTAGTAAATATGTGGTGAATCCTTATGAACCCATATATTCCATAACTAGATTAGAAGGCATTATTGGGAATATCATCCTTACACTCTGTTTCTTGGTTTTATCTAGACAGAAGGTCCTACGAATAGAAATTAATATCAACATGAATTTGGGAAAAACATTTATAAATCCATGTAAAATGATACGTGTTATTTATCATCATATTTTTTGGAAGATGAAAATCAATGAATAGGTGCATTGACCCATCCTTTTTATTGATAAAGTGGTTTGGTTCACCCCATAGTGAAGCACTCAGTCCTATAAAATACATTTCTAGATTCTCATATAACTACGTATTATGTACTTCTAACTCAATAGTGTCCATTATATAAGGTTTAATTAATAAAAAAAGATTTCTAGGAAAATATTCAATTGGGAACTCAACATCTCAGTCACGAGGAAGAAAAAGATATTTTACTTGGAATTCATCACTATAGACCCTAACAATGGTCTTGTGTTCGAGAAATGATCTCTCTTTTTTCTCAATCCTTTGAGATATATATGCTTTCTCATAAGGCAATTATATCTATACTTGATATGATGATTCTAATTGAGATTCATCCTCCACCATACAGTTTTACTAGATTATCGGATGCTTCATAATGTTAAGAGTGATCTCTATTTTCTGATTACTGATATTGGATTCATATTAAGATATTCAATCCATGGCTAATATAGCAAGTAACTCCCCCAATGGACGTATGAAAATATTTTTCGAGAGGCTCAGTACAAAAACATTAACTAGGGTTGAATATAATTTGGATGCAATAATTTCCCCATTATATATTATCACTTTTAACTAAACATTCATATTCTATGTTTTTTCTTTCATAGTTATACTAAACATGAATGATATAAATGAATCCATAGAACCTAAATAAACAAGTATGTTTTTAATTCACAAATGAATAACTAGAAAACCTACCCAACATCATTTTCTGGATGCACCTTAGAATTTGTGATATCAAATAACCATCCGTTATTGCATGGAGGTAGTTCTTTTTGATTCCTTCCAACAACCATTATCTTATTGAGATGGATAAAATAATGGATATGTTTTTGAACATTGGAATAATAAACATTAGGTAGATTGTTAATTTGAAAAATCCTTTATTCATCCACATTAGTGGGACAATTTACAAAAATTTTGTAGTTATTATCCCAATTATCCCTTCCTCATAATTTTCAGAATCTCCTCATTTCCATTAGATTGTTCCCTATACTTTTCTTCCCAAAATAATAACACATGGGATATTTTATTTTCATTCCATTATTTTATTCATCAATTGATTGTCCCATATTATACAAATTTTATATTTTTATCTCCTACCCCAGGAGACCACTAAGAGTATCTAATTTTCATTTAATCCATAAGTGAAAAATGGAAAATTTCATCATAGTTTCAAAAGTATTGAACTTCCAACACTCATTATAAATTCAACTATAGATCGATAATGATGTGATCATCTGTTCATTTTGTGTCTTTAAGAATATGATGGTGTATCTTTAAATCCTTGTAATTTTTGACTCACACATCCCAATAGAACCATCTTATTTTTTTTCTAAGGAACTCCCTTTCCATTGTAATATAAAGGGTTAAAAGAAAAATATTAATTGATAATATTTTATTCAAATATTACCAATCCATTGAATCAATTTCCTCATTTGACATCATGTTCATCATCAATGTACATCACTTTTCAAATTACAAATCAAAACAATATACCACCAGCAAAAAAATATCTTCTTCTGACCATTAGAGGAAAGATTATATATTTTAAATAGATTTAACCCATTTATTTCGAGGGGGTGATGTGAGGTTCAACTAAATATGGTAGGAATTTTCGCATAATGCATTCATCCGAAACATTATGTTTCTTTAGAAAAAATATGGTGTTAAACATGATTCATGTTATTATTCATTACATGATCTAGTTTATCATGTATAATCATGTTGTTTTTTATAAGTTTCTCTAATCATATATGGCATTTAACTTGGTAAAACATCACATTTCCTATCACATCGATTGCTGTAATGAGATCTCCAATTTATATCTATTAATAAAGAAAACTAAATCACAACTAGGGGGGCTAAAAACATAGACAATTAAGAGTATAAAAATGAAATATTTAACATATAAGGGTACAATTTTAAATGAAATTTATATCCTAACCTATTATTTCTTATGTGTTAATCATGGTTATACATGGTGATAAAATTATCCCTAGGGTTCTTACTAATGCAAATTCTACTAATCTCTTAAAATAACTACACCATCCTCTTATACAAATTATAATTAACCTATAATTTTAAACATATTATTACATTATTATAAGAATAACTAGACTTAATATGTAAACCAAGGATTGTAATTAGAACTATATTTGTAGGATTACATACTTAAAACTAAAAAATATAACCATAATAAATACAATTTCACATTAAAATCCATTATGAGATACCAACATACATTAAGCTCATATATCTGCATAAGATACCATTGGTTATAAATGAACAAACGTATGACCTAGAAATCCTATTAAGGTTATAACAATATGAATAATGTGTATCATAAGAGATAGATACCATGACGTGATGACATAAAATTCATTATACACCTGTAAAACAAAGAATAATAAATCTTATAACATGGTATCATGTAATTATGGTATCATATTAATGTGGAAATAATATAAAACATGAAATAATCATGAGTCAATTCTAACTTCCAATTCCATTACACATGGTGGAGCCTGAGTCAAGGCTAACTACCAACACCATTATACATGGTGAAAAAAGACCCAAAAAGGATTATGTTTGACACCCTATCCCAACGTGTCGTCTCAAGAGACTAAAAATTACCCAATCCATTGGATCACTATTTGGGATCACCCATCATATCATGTTCATCAATATGTGTGTCAAATTAATAATCATATATATGGAATCAAATATAAACATAAGGGTTAGCCATTGATTGTGTGGGTATCATAATCACTTAGAAAGGAATAAAAAATGGGATTATCATAATGGAGTCCCTTATAGATTGGATTTTAATCATAAATGGAAATTAATAAATGGAAATTGAAATATATCATGATAAGTGATGTCAAAATGAAGTTAGAACTCGTATGAAAAGTATTTACGATTCATTAAAAATAAAAAAAATTACTCTGGTTTATGGAAATTCCTAAAGATAATTTAATTTAGAAAATGATTAATAATTTATATAAGACCCTAAATTAAGAAACATTAATATTATTGATAAAATGTTTGATTTTATCTGATTAATGGGGGATCAAGAATGATTCTAGGTGGAACATCAGAATAGGTATGAAAATGGGAATATACCATTAACCGATTATTCTTATTGGGAATAATAGATAATAGATCCTTATAAAATGTTAATTTAGCCATAAATGAAATAAGAATTGGGATAAGTCAATAAGATTGAAACAAATAGAGTATATTAGTAGTATATATCAATAGTAAATGATTACATTTGGGTAAATAGAATGTTAGTGTAACCCTATTGGAAAATGAGGGTTCGGAGAGAATCATGTACCTTGTGTATGAAGTTGTTCTACATGAGATATTAATGTCCTAGATAATAAAATTAAATCAATTAGTAAATTAATTAATAATAATTTATTAATTTAATTGTTTTATTATAATCTTATTATGTTCATTCATGACCTTATTGAGGAGTTATAAGATAAATTTTCATCAATTCATAGTTTTTATTTTCATTGTTTTCATGATTATATCACTTATATATGTGTATAGAAGAGCATGGGAAATGATAACAGTTTTATAGAAATCAAATTATGTGTTATTAATGAACATCATTCATAATTAATGGAATTATATATAATTTCAGGGATTTTTCATATATTTTTTTAAATATTATATGGATTTTCTTCGAGACTAGGCACTGAGACGACATGTGATTTCGTGGACCAGTGTTCTTGAGATAAATGTTTTAATTTTATTAAAACATTAAATAACATGTGCATGTGGATTTCGTCAAAAAATGTAAAATCTTTTAAATGGGTTCCCTGATCCAAATTAAATGTGAACCAGTACGTTTTGGGGAGTGGCTTTATCGTAGGTGCGACCTAACATTGGCCGGTGGGGGTCCTTTGTGAAAAGATGTCGCATGATTTTTTAATGAATAATATAAATTGAAATATTTATTTTATTTTTTATTTCATTAATATTGAAACATAATGATTTATCTGTTTTATATAATCCATTATGCAAGGATCCAGGGTCTGGCTCATAACCCCAAAAATCACTAGAGGGTCTGGAGAGGAAACCCTTAATATTTCACTTAGTGGATAATAAAAAAACTATAGACCAATGTTCAAAGAACTATATTCTTGATGGATCTCACTAGTTATAATCATCCTTAAATGTTCAGTGATCCAATTACATGGTAGTATGGGTTATTTGGTATTTACTTCCTATTTTTTAGATTCATTGACAAACAAAGACAATACAACAAAAATCTTGATGCATGGTTTGGTTAGGATTTAAAATATTTGTTTCAATTTCTGGATTTATGGGGATTTAATATTATTTTGATTATTCATGTTTATTATATGAATTTATTGGGGCTTAAACAAATAGTGACCAAGGTTTGTTCCTTGTATTCATTCATTGTGCCTTTTCTACACTGATATTTCAATGTGTGTTCATCATTCTTCAATGAATTCATGAATGATCATTTATTTCTCATTTGTTTCATAGTGAAATGATCCAAAATTTAAGATCCAATATTAGGAAAACCTAAAATATGTGAAACGAAAATGGTGATGTAAAAATCAGACTGAATCAAAAGGAAAAAATATTCAAGGAGATTTCATCATAATAGATCAAAATGGTTTACTGATACGATTGATGGCTTGAAACACATCAATTCAGTGTTATGTAGGTGAAATGATCCAAGATTTGGATTTTATAGGTGAAAATTCTAATGTGGTCAAACCCTAGATATCAGTCAAGGTGTGTGGAGGAAGAACCATGCTTTAAGGAATAACCTGATGAACATGACATGTCATCTATGAATACACATTGTGTGGGCCCTACTGATTGTTGGTTGGGGTTATGAGAGACAGATAAATGTCACAAGCATGCGACCCATGAAACACGTTTTGTAGACTCTCCCCAGAGAATCTTCCTATACATGGGATGTACACAAACATGGGGATGAGTACACATATTTTTGACATGATGTGAACTCCCCCACACTGCAAGGCCTGGACTGAATACAAAAACTATCATGTGTACGAGTTCATGGGTAGAGACACTATAGTTGGAACCATGTAATATCACATAGTAATATCACATGGGAGGACCCCAAATGGAAGGAAATGGAATGTGACTCCTTCTACACCTCATATGTCCATATTATATATGTCATCTTTTAATGACACGTTCCATTTTACATAGGCAGTACCCGAAGTAATTGGGTATTGTGTGTTACCCAACTACTTTTCATGTAACCCTTTCTACATGGATTTATCCTATTATCCTCTGTATCGTGGACATGTTTTTTATTGATCATTCCCTTTCTCATTCCTCAGATGGTATGTACAAATCATTTCCTACTCATTGGACTATGAACCCTTCAGTTGGACTTTCTGTATAGATTATTGGAATCTATATAATGTCCTAGAGTGTGATCCTTTATACATTGTTTGTTCCATAGGAAGATTCTTTGGTATTCAAGTGAAAAAAGTATAGGGAGTTGCTCCTATTATTTTCGGTTTAATCTCTATTGAGTTGTTGGTACCACCCCATGGATATGGCTGTGATCCTCATCTATTGTAACATATATATATGTTCAGATCTATTGGTATATCTTTCTCATGGCAAGGCCCAATGATAAGTACCTCTCAAACGAATGTCATCAATTATTTCATATTTTAGAGTGGGTTCTCCTTGATGAGTGCTTTGTGGAATCTTTGAGCTAAATCGCCTGTGTTATTTTGTGGTAGTTCTATCATACCTCTAGACTGAGTGTATTGGATTGACTATATCATGATAATATTATATGGGTTTTAGACATATTTGCGTAGATCTAACTGTAAATTCCTTTATTTTATTTCCATTTGGTTTTTTTGTGTCTTAATAAGTATTTTTATACTCTCCCCTACATGGGATTTTCCCATATGTGTCATGTTTTGTGAAAACAAGCGACCTTTTGATGGATTACTAGGAATAACATGATCTATTAGTGAATTATGAGATCATGTAGGTTGAGGTTCCATCCTACGGATACAGAAACAAGTCCTAGTACCATTTCCTATAGGATAGACTTGTGGTCAAATACATAATATGGTGTCCCTGAATTTTTCCAAGATTCAATTTAGATTACTTTCATATCCGACATTTTTTGTTAGGATATAGTGGAATTCATGCATTTATTTATAATTGGGGTTTACATTAATATATTTTTGGGGATTGGAGATGGGTGTGTGCAAGAATCTACATATAAACTTCAACCCTTATTAGTGATATGCCTACATAGTTCTAGTCACTAGCCCCTGGCCTATTGGTGGTGGGATTGGGGAGTCATTACACAGACCCACTAGGATGGGTCCTGACATAGTGGTAACATAGGTGGTCAGTTCTTCTATATGACTAGGAGTCTGTGATACTGGTTTGGGAGAATAGTGTTAACTATTTTGAGTTCAGATTTCTAGATAGGGAATCATGTTTTAGAGTGGACAACAAGTATATCCATACACTTGGACACTAATAATGTACTTTTCAACTAGAAAACTGAGAACACTGGTTGCGTGGAATATAATTGTACACGCGTTATATAGGAATGGGTCATGGTTTTTATGTCATTCTTGATTAATATCTACAGATACACTGATTGAACATGGTATATGTTGTTTTCTTATAGGATGCCTCCGTGATGCATCTGGATTTGATTCAGTAGCATGATCATGGGGATTTACCCCTCCGTAATAAGGCATTGACACATGGACCAGTTCCCCATATGTTACCACCAGGTGGTTCACCAATAATACTGCCACCTATTGGGTAGCACATGGTAACCCCAGTACTATTAGATGAGGGGCACAGGATGAGAGCAGTGCACGATTTCCTATTACTAAGAAACCTCATGATCTAAGATGAGATCATCCCATAGGCAACTAAATACTAGATTTAGGTGGTGATAGTAGTTATCTTCTTATTCCAAACACCATTATATTAGTTGTTGGTTCATGTGGTGAGACTACTACATGGTTCAGTAGGGAGATGTTGTCTTTTGGATATCCCAACTTGAGATGATATAAATCACTCATCCATAGCATTTCAGTGACTCTCATGGGAGGATTTATCACAAGTTACTTTGAGAGAAATGCATATACAATATCTTATTCACCTCAATCAGTATAACATGACTATGGATGGTAATTCATCTAGGATGAACAACCATTATAGGTACTTGTGGATATGGTTAGAGATCATTACTGCAGGTATCAGGCCATTGAAAGTGGTCAACATATAGATATCCAAGATAAAATTATCACTCTAGGAATTCCGACAAATTATGGTATGTTTGAGATAGATTTCATGGTTAAATGTTTATTGGTTGAGAAGATAAAGACAATAATATTCCGTAGTGGATGAGAAGGATATGATACTTCATCATAAGGGAGATTATGTTAGTCCTAGGAACTTGGACGTGGGAGATGTTTTCGGAGGGGGGTTATAGGATAGTGTATCTTTACATCAGGACTCAAAGGGATGCTATTTGGAGCCTAGAGAGAGGGGTGATATTAATGTGATAGTATATGACATCTTGTTCAATATTTTATGACCCACTATGCAACTGATACGGTGACTAGGGATAGAAAACTGAGGTCATGATAGTGATAGGATCAGGTAGATCTGAAAGGTGGTGGACATAGAAGAGGAGTTGGGAGAGATGTTGGAGGTGGCCTATGTATTGACTGATTACCACCACCACCCCATTATGGTCCATGCTAGGCTCTGAGAGCTAGAGGAAATGGTAGGTTATATATTCTTATGGTCAAAGAATATGACCATGGGGCTCCAGGAAATATTTGAGGTATTCTATGTTTCTTTTATACATTATCTGATGTATTGAAAGACACTGGTTAAGTCATTCATTTCTCACCACATATCTTTTTCGAGACCATGAAATTCCAGGTTAACCGTTGATTCAACCAATGTTCATGGATAATCCTACTATAGACTAATTAATGATAAAAAATCTATGATAATAGTTTGACCTGGACCTAGGAGGTGTACGTTTTAGTTCGATCATTTTGGTGGCATCGTCATGGCCGAATGACATCAATATTTGTTTGGATTGGATTTCCATAGTCTATGGCTAGATTGATTTTTTTAGGAGAAGGGTTTTGTTTTTCCACAATAAGGGAATGAGGTATTCCTTTATTGGTTAAAAGGAATCCCATGAAGCATATGATAGACTAATTCAATGGAGGTTGAAACTGATTTCTCATCAGTTGGCTAGCCGGACCCTAGGAGTAGTAGATTTTATGATATTTCAGTTTCCAACAGGGGTGGTAGATTATGAAGTCGTCTTTCATGAAGATGTTACAATATTTCCTCTCCAATTTAAATAGACATATGCATTTATTTACCCCATGAGAAGACACAAAATATATGAAACCATATTGGATGCCCCCTATAGATCATCATGAGCTAAGGGTGCAGCTGGAGGACATTAAGAGGAAGCACTTCTTGAGACCCAATGTTTCACCAAGGGAATCCAATATTTTATTTACAAAAAAGGTAGATGGGAGTTATAGGATGTGTGTGTACTACCTTCCCTTGAACTAGGTGGCCGTGTAGAAAAAGTATCCCCTATCATGGATCAACTACTTCATTGATTAGTTGAGAGGGGAATGATGGTTCTCAAATATTGTCCTCTAATCAGACTACCCCGTGTTGGAAATACGATAAAAGTATATAACAAATATGGATTCCACATGTCGCTATAGTCACAATGAGTAAATGGTGATGCCCTTTTGAATAAAAAAAATCCCCCATAGTGTTACTGGGAATCATTAACTCTATCATTTATCCTTCTTTAGACCATTTTACGGTTGTCTTCATTGAAAATATCATTGTGTATTTGGTATCAGAGGCGGAGCTGATGGGACTATTATAGAGAGATATGGACGTACATCGAGAGAAAGAGATTTATGGGAAACTATCAATGTTCCAGTTCTAGATTTAGGCGGTCTAATTTTTGGAAAATTTTATTTCATTGGATGGAGTGGTAGTGTACCCATCCATGGTTTAGTCAGTGTCAGCATGTAATCCACCTAAGAACATGATGGAGGTTTGGAGATTCATCATACTTGAAATCTATTACCAGATATTTATACTGAATTTGTCCAGGATATTATCACCAATTATTACAATGATGTGAAAGGGAAAACCTTTCGTATGGATATAGAATTTCTGGGAGGGTTTTCAGCAGTTCAGGTAAAGATTGAAGTGTGCTCTGATATTAAGATTGCTAGAGGAGGGTGTCGAGTTTGTGGTCCTATATAATTCATTAGGATGCATGATTTTTTATTCTCTAATGAAGAAGAATGATTTTATTTCATATTTTTCACACTATTTGAGTCCACATGAGATGAACTATGTGAAACATATTCTTGAGTTAGTTGTGGTAGTCTTGAAATTGAATATTTAAAAAAACTACCTGATTGGAAATTTATTTATCATAAATCTGATCACAAGAGTTTCAAGTATATCTTATCTCATAAGGATGTAAAAAAGATAATGTGTTAACGGTTAGAGTTCCTTCTGGACTCTACCTAGGACTTTGTAAACACTCCTAGGAAGGGGAGTGTTGTGGAATATGCTCTTAGAAGAAGATCTAGTTCACAGTTGCTGAATGAGGTGTCATTGTAGTTGGACTTATTAATGTTATCCATTATGGATGGATATGGATCCACATACCTCTAGTATATGGTTGTTTCCCCTAAACTCTTACAATATTTCATTGAGTTTCATATTGTTGAAATCGACTATGAGACCCTACATACCCAAATGTCCTCATGGAATTGTCCTGATGGATATTCCCAAGGTGGAAAGAAAATTATTCTATTAAAAGGTTTCCTAGTAGTACTAGTGATGTTGAAGGATGAAGTTTTTATTGATTTTCATACATCTCCTTAGGTAGTACATCCAGGTGTGGTAAATATGTTACACGACATCAGACATCCATTTTTGTTTCTTGTGATAGAGAAAAAAGTTCATTGATTCATTATTGATGCATTTATTTTTATCATGTGAAGACCGAGAAGAAGGTTCTAATGAATTTAGTTCAACCCCTTGATGTTCCAAAATTGACGTGTGATGGTATATCAATATACTTCTTGTTGATATTAATGTGTACATCCAATGTACACAATTACATCTTAGCGATCATTGACCGACTCACCATGTTGGGAAACATCCTAACTAATAGAGAAAATAATTTATAAGAGAGCATCATATTCATATACAATTTGGATTTTATTTGAGTCCATTAGGTTCCATCAATGATAGTTTCAGATCAGGATGCTCATTTTGAATCCTTATTAGGGAAGAGATCATATGAGGTATTTGGGACCTATTTACGCTTATGAACAATGTTTCACCCATAAACAGAAGGCCATAAGGAGCAGACCCTTCATGTATTTGAGTACATGTTGTGAGCATTCATGTTGGAAATTATATGTAGTTGTGATATTCACCTACCAATGGTGAAGTTTTCATTCAAAAATAGCTACCATTCCACCATTGGTATGGTAATAATCAAGGCTTTATATGGGATACCCTACAGGTTGACATAATGCATGATTGGCCAATGCGTGTCAGCCCTCATGGGCCTATTGATTGTAAGAGATATTATATATAAGTTGCATATCATCATAGATAAGATAAATACTACATAAATCCATCATAAATATTATGATTATTGGAGGTGGATGCCTTTTTTATTAGAGGATGGAGGGTCTTTTTTTAGGTGCCAAATAGAGATCAAATATCTTCCATAGAGGATCATTCATGGGTGATAAATCACTTTATTGCATGTTTGGATGTACCATGAGAATCTATATGAGACAATATGGGAGTTGCAGGATCTGATTCTTGTAGAGTTCTTACATCTTTCTGATTAGCCTTTATTTTGGATTTTTGGGGATGTGAAGCCCCAAGGTGGGGGCAATGTCATATCTCATATTTTCAATATATTATTCTTGAATATAATATGGATTATATACAATACCATGCACTAAGAAAACATTTATTTTGAGGCCTCGTGTTCCAGGAATAAATTTTTGAAATATAATAAAATATTAAATAAAACAAATGTGTGGTTTTCCTAAAAAAGTGTAATAACTTATAAATGGGTGCATATATTAGAAATATTAACATACCATTTCATTTATAGAAACATCATTACATGAGGATCAACCTATCAATTTCTGGAATTGGTCAACTATGAAAAGTTGTCACTTGTGTTTTTAATGAATAAAATTAATTTAAATTTTTAGTCTATTTTTTAGTTTGGTTAATGCAGTGATGAAGTGATGATTATATTTTAAATAAAAAATTAGGCTGGGATATTAGGTTATGATCATATCCCCTGAATTCCCTAGAGTATTTGGGGGGGAAGCACTAAATATTTCTCTTTGTGGGCGATGATGAAACTGTTTATCGATGATCAAAAAATGACGTTCTTGACATATCTTACTAGAGGAAATCATTCTTCACTAGTGAGCCATCCAATTCATAGTTAGGATGTTTTATTGTAGGATTTCCATCCCCATTCATAGATTTAAAGATGAATGTAGACTAACAAATGAAATTTTTTATCCATAGTTCAGTTGTGCTTAGTGTGATTGGTTTCAATTAAATTATTTACAAGATTTGATTACTGATTTTATTGTTGATCATTCTTGTTAGAATAGACCAGGGATTGAACGAAAAATGGCCTATGTTTATTCCATGAATTCATTCGTTGTGATTTTTCTCCTCCAATAGTTCTACTCATGTTCATATATCGTCAACACATTCATGAAAGATAAATTAATGCACTGTACTTTCATTGTTAAATGAGATGAAACTGAATATCCAACAACATGACATCATATGGAGGTGTGAAGATGATGATGATGAATGAATCAAAACAATTTAGATGAAATCATTCATGAATAAATTTATTTATGAATTGATAAAAATTGTTTTCCAAGATGATTGAAGGACTGAAACACAAAAAGTCGGTGTTAGGGTGGTGAAATAAGATAGGATCTAGAGTTTCATGGTGAACAGACCAATGGTGATGAATTTTTGAGATCATTCAAGTCATTTAAAGGATGATCTAGTATTTTTGGAAATAATTGTTAATGAAAGGTGTGTAATATCAGATTACATGGAGTGTGGTCCCCACAATGAGATATATATATATATATATCACATAGCATGTGTCCCTTTTAAAACAACATGTAGACACTCCTCAAATACTCAACGAGTACATGGGATATACAAGTACATGGAAGGTGTAGAAAAATTGCCTACACATTGTTTACACCCCAACATGGCATATCCCCGAACATGTAAATAGACTAACATGTGTATTGGTATATGGGAAAAGAAAAACATGTTGACATCATGTACATTCAGATGGGAATATAAAATGGGCGGTCCCTAGATGGAAGTTAACGACATGTGAATCCTTCTACACTCCATGTACCCATACTCTATATGAAATGTTGTAAAGACATGGACTATTGATCACAAGAAGGACATGGGTTCAAGAGAAATGATGTGTAATCCTACTACATGTCATGTACCCATTTCTTCATGTCTTGGTTCTGTTTTCCCCCATATCTTGGACATGTTTTGTAAGGGTTCATTCCCTTTATTGTTCCCCTAAAGGTTGGTTTAAAGCATTTCCAATCCATTGAGATATGATCCGTTTAGCATGAAATTATAGATAGTTTTGTGAAATCCCTAAAAAGTCCCAATGTAGGGTCCTTTTTTAATTTTTCATTCTCTATGAAGAGTTGTAGGTATTAATGTGGATAACTTTATAGGGCATCGATCCACTACATAATATGTTAATATAGATTATGTTGTTGGAATGAAATAGTGGATCTGGCTGTAATAATCAAATTTTTTATTCTATATCCTTGTTCATCTATATCTGTGTATCTCGCTTATGGAGACACATGAAAAGAATTACCTCTAGGACATACATCATCAGTTCTTTCGGACTCCATAGTGTGTTCTATCATATGACTTCTTTAGGGAATCTTTGAGCTGAATCCATAGTGTTGATATATAGCAGTCGTGACAGAATCCTACAATTTGTGTCTAGGGATGTGAATATCTAGATATTCTTATGTGTTTTATTGTCATATAATTGTGTATATATGGGTGTACATTCCTTTATTTTATTACATTGCGGTTTTGGGATGTCCTACTGTGTATTGTAATACTCATCCCTACATGGTAATTTTGCAAAATTGTCGTTTATTGTTAAGATAAGTAACGTTTTGATGGATACCTTGATATACTAGGACCATGAACTACATTTTGGGATCAGGTAGGTTGAGGTGTGTTCCTACATCTATAGACAACAGTCCCAGTTCCTTTGCTTATAAGTTGGACTTGTGGTTATAGACATATTTTGGTGGCATTGTATTTAGCCCATTTTCACATTACATTAATTTTTTTTAATACACTATTGGCTTGGATATTTTGGTATGAATGCATTGTTTACATTGTGTATTTTACATTTCCTTATATTGTGGTCTTGGAGATGGGTGTGTGTGTAAATGTTCATAGTAAATGCCTCCCATGTTAGTGTTATGACTTATCCGAGTTAGTCCTAAACCCTCTTCCGATTGGAGGTAGGCATAGGGCATCATAACATTGGCTCGACCTGGATGGTTTGGTATTTTATATATCATTTTTTCCATATGTGGGTATTATTAAATATATAAAACATTAATAATAGCAGCTTATTTTATTTTGGAGTTGTATCAATCATCACGAACTATATTTGTTATATTAAGATATATATATATATTTCATCCATGTAAATAAATAATTTGTAATAGATATAATATAATCATGTTTAATGATAAAATAGTTTTATGACTAGACTTTATTGTGGTAATGGATATTGAAAATTCGTAGGATTTAAATGAAATAAATTAACACATAAAAAATGATGTTTTCATTTATATAACATGATGGGAGGTGTATAGAAATGACGTTGGTTTTTCCCAGTGAAATTATAAAATTATATTATATAATAGATACTAGAGTTATCATTTAAACTACATATTATTGTGTGAGGTGAGGAAAATAAATGAATATGTAATGATAGTAAATGAAAATGAAAGAATATTTTACCTAAAAAATTCCTTCTCCTTGACATGTAACACCCTAAGATTTTATGAGAAATATTTTTTTTATAAATTATGTTATACAAAACACCAAATGGAATCATTCACTATACACAAACCTGTCTTGGCTTGCATTACACGCATGAGAAAACTTCCTCGAAAGCTTGCATTGTACGCAATACCGAGTTTCACTAAACAACGATATGTTATTAAAATATTATATAAACTAGCCATTATGAATAGTAATAATCACTTTTTGAAATTTTATCATTCTAAATTGACTTCATTTTTGGATTCGTAATATTGAAATTAGCATTGGGTGAGTTTTTGGTATTTTTCTGCAGACGTCCAATTTTTGATGAATAGTGAAAAACAATAAGTTCTAGTTTAAAACTGAATTTGTATTTAAATAATTATTTGTTTTATTTAAATTTATTTTAGGTGAAAATAGATAAATAATACCTATATAAGTTTAATGTAAATCATTGGAGTCGTTTTATAATAATTTTAGATATATAAAAATTTTATTGAACTTTTTACTATCTTTTACCCACCTCCTTGGAGAATTTGCAAATTTACAGAAAACATAATTTTACCACTTCTGTGAGTGGAATTTCAAAAATACGAGAGACATGGTTGATAGCAGTGAGGTAAAATGTGGTTGAATATGATAAAAATATTTTTTTTTCTGAATAGTAACTTTTCACTTTTTTTTACCACGGTTAAAAGTAAATAGGGTAACTAAGGGTAAAAATGATATTATTATTACCTTAAAAAATTTCATAATTCTACTAGATAAGTGTAATTAGACCAAAAACAACCTTAGGAATAAAATATTACCATTTAGGTCCACATAAATTATATTAGGACATTTATTATTATTTAATTCATAGAAAATTTAAAAGAGTTAAAATCAATGTTTAATAAGTAATTTTTTTAATGTAGGGTCATACATAAGATAAATTTTACTAAAAATATTAAATAGAAAGCTCAAAAAAGTACCTACATAATATAAATTTATTTATAATTTTTAGATATTATATAATTTAATTTATTTATGACACAATGATGAAGCAGTAATTACCTTATTAATGAAATATTAACAAAAGTTATGTTATAAATAGCCAAATAAATGTAATTTGAAACTTTTTTATGAACTAATAAATTTTCAAGGTTAATATATCATATTAAAGTTAGATATATGTATTTTTTAATGTAATAATTCTATTATGAATTTATCAAAACCAAAATACTAAATAGTGTCAAAATTGACATAAAAGAGTCTTTAAAAACAATATTATATTATTAATTGTTATTTTATTCATTAAAATATAATATTCGGAAAAAAGAAATATATAATAATATATATTAAATTAATGAACCAAATTAGATTTGATTGATAGTTTATAGTATTTTTATTAATGATATAGTGTAGGAATACAAGAGGACATGGTAAATGTTAAATTATTTAACTTAGAGTTAAATCAAAATAATAAGGTTAAAATGGAAACCTAAACTTGTCTAAAAAATCTTGGATGAGGGTATTTCGACCCATACCCACCATAGACTTTAAATAAGTTACTTTGGAACCATTATAAACCGAATATATATTTATTAAAAAATAATATTTTATGTTTTTCTGAAGGTGCCTCTCACCTCCCTTATAAAAGGGAACCTCCTCCCTCTCCTCATCACACCACATTGAGCCTTCAAACTCAGCAATACCCTACAAAATTCTCTTCTAAACTTCCCTAGAAACATACTAGAGGTCTTGGTATTCTTCAAAGACCAACTTTAGTACAATAAGAGGATGTTAAGAAGAGGCGCATCAAAGAGAAGGTAATATCATTTACCGATCATTTCCTATTTATTTCTTCTCATACTTCTTCTTCATTATTTTTTTCATCATAAATTAATAACATAAGTATCACTCATATAATGATATGTCATTATAAATATGAAAAAACCCTATTTAACCTTCTATTCATCCTACAAAAAATGAAATCACCACACATGCGTACCAATGGAATACCGTCTCCACACCGTGGTGTAATCTGATTTCTACCAACACCTTACTTGGATGGGTATAATGGTGTAAAGAATAACTATATATGATTATTATAACATTATACTAATTCTGAGACATTCCATCATTCACTCCAATACCATTCAATAATTATGGGAACGATATCGTCGCTTGTGCGTACGTACGACATACCGTCTCCACGGTGCGATGTGATTCGTTCTACATGATCTTAATTAAACCAAGATTATATAAATAAATTTAATGAATATGATATATATTACAATAATAACATTATTTAAATGAGGTATCTATATCCTAAGAAAAGGAATAAGAATTGTTTCGACAAAACATGCATAAGAACATAAAGCAATGAACACCCGAATAACAAGTAGCAATGAAATATTACTAATAAGAAGATAAGAATATGACCATATATGATATCATAACAATGAATATGATTCGTTAATAAGTAAATTAAATTATTTAAATAACTATATAGGAGTTTTACATACGTATGAAGCATATCAGACCTAAGGTAAGGGAAAATCTCACAATCTCATTTTTATCCGAGATTGTATATACTTCAGAATTTACTGGGGCATATTTATCATCGACATTCATTTTTTTTAAAGGTGGGGGCCGAAGCCTCATTTATTATTAAATCAAATAAAATACCTCTTTTAACTTGGTAGAGGGAGACCCATTACATAGCTCGAAGGCCTAGACGGCATTTAGCCCATTACATGGCCCATAGGCCCATTTTCATGGCACGAAGCCCATTCTGTGAATAGTACTGCTACAGTACAATGCACTGCCACAGTACTGCACAGTACCAGCCACTGTTACAATACTTCGCCACCGCTACAGTGCCCTGCCACCGCTACAGTGCCCGCCGTTGCTACCGTACGCCATTGCTACAGTACGCTACAGTACTACTACAGTACCCTGCGCCCAATGGGTTTTGAACCCTCATTTTTCATGTAGATTTAAGGGATGGTTACCACTAAGCCAAACCCCAACTACTTATCATCGACATACATTATTCCTCAATATGTAATATTATTTATATCTTCCTACATTTTTTTAAATCCAATTTTACCTATTGGTGAGTATTAGTAAAAGATATGAAAGGAATCTTTTGTCATATTCAGTACGATATACTTTTGGGATTTTCCGGCCAAGATACGAGAAGAATGTTTTTTTTAACTTATACGACATGAATGGATTTTTATGATTTCATAGGACATTATTTACATGTTTCTTATTTTACATTTTTTCATGTTTATTATTAATCAACTTATTTTAGTTTAAATTCTTATGACTTGTTAATAAAGGAAAAATGTTTTTGATGTATAAAGGATATTTTCCTCAAGAATAGAGTTCAAGTGTTTTATCAAAATTATATTCCATATAAGATAATATAGGTTTCTGTTTCTATCCCTCTTTTTAAATTTATTTGATTGTGCTATGATGGAATTGTTTTTTATGAAGTCCTTTTATCTTATATGGATTATGTTATGATGGAATGATGCTTAAGAATTCCATTTTTATTATATGGGTTATGCTATGTTATATGATTTGTGATTTTTTGGCACACAAAATAATGGCTTCATTATGATATGGGTGGGACATTTATCTCCCTCCAACGCATTCGGTAAATATTCATATCTCATGAGATAGAAATGGATGGAACAGATAGTTAATCTGGTTCAGTGATACAGGACTGCAACGAGGAGTGAACTCGGTTCAAGAAATTGACTTTGTCCGCTATGATAGTCTGGGAAATGGGACTGGACTAATATGAAATGTTTTTCTATGATTATGTGCGTATTCCACAAGGTTTCATGTTTTATGTTTTGATTATTCGGATTACAGTTCACTACTATGATTTATCACATGTTATGATATTATGATCTCATTTTCATGTTATGATTTTCAAAATGTTATGTGGTTATGAATATGATATGATTGATATTTCCTTTGTTTACCCTCACTTAGAATTTGAGCACACCATTTTGTATGTTTTCTTTTCCCCAGGTGAGGAAGAAGGGTATTAAGTAGGATATTCCAAAAGGGACTTTAGATATGATGAAATAAATGGGAGAAAATGTATATGCTTTATAAACCAGTTGTTTATGTTTCCCTGTTTCTCAAAACACTATACCTATATGGTCTTATCTTGGTTTTTTTATATGTTGTAATAAGTTTGATTCAATTATGAAGTAATAATAATATATGTAAGAAATGCGTCATTATAGTTTGTATCAAAGGAATGTTATAGTCAACCTTTGGAAACTAGGATGTGAAAGCCTTAATAAAAACCCTAAGGATATGTCTAAGCATAGAACACAATATTATTGTTTTAGAAATGTCCATTAATAACCTATAATAAGACCTTAATTGTGAACTTTTATTCTTGATTATGTGGCTTTCCTATTATGATTAGTGATTCTCACACTGTGCTTATTGGTTTTAGTCAATGGCTGGAACATGAAGGAACTTGGATAATGCTGAATGCGATGGGCAATGCAATGACTATCCCTCTGAGCAACCAAACTTTATGGGAGCTGTAATGAAAAATCATATAGCCATGCTCACACAACATTCTCAAGAAATGAAAAATGTATGAATTCCAAATGAGCAAAGGAAGAAGAAACATTCTGTTGAATCCTTCATGAGGCAGTGTCCATGTAATATCCCCAAATGATAAAGGGTTAAATGACTAAGTGATATGACTCAAGTCAACAAGGTGAACCTTCCTTTTCAAGAGCTTGTCTGATTAGAACACCATAGTTAAGTGTGCTTTTCCTGGAGTAGTGATCATGATGGGTGATCTTCTAGGAAGTTTCCCAGGACGGGTGTGAGTGAGGAGAAAGCACACTGGAAAGTACATGTATTGGCCTATGGGGACTGTCATTAGTTAGATGTCCCATTCAGGCATGTGGGCGGACCCTGGGGTGGTCCCTACGTGTCTGTGAGGCAACTGGTGGTACCAAGTGGGCCATGACCCGATAACTATGTTAAGGCGGGGTGGTTGTACTATCACCGGGACCCAGTTGTCACATTTGGTATCAGAGGAGGAACCCATCCTTAAGTGCGGTGCACTGCCTGGGTTGAGTTGTAGGGCCCACAATGAGGATGGTGTTCTCTAAAGGGGCGGGGGTGGGGTGATTGTGACATCCCCAAATGATAAAGGGTTGAATGACTAAATGATATGAATCATGTCAACAAAGTGAACCTTCTTTTTCGGGAGCCTGTCTGATTAGAACTCCACAGTTAAGCGTGCTTGGCTTGGAGTAGTGATCAGGATGTGTGACCTTCTGGGAAGTTTTCCAGGATGGGTGTGAGATGTGTGTGAGTGAGGAAAAAGCACACTGTAAAGGACATTTGTTGGCCTGTGGGGACTGTCATTAGTCAGATGACCCGTTCAGGCATGTGGGTGGACCCTAGGGTGGGCCCCACGTGTCTGCGGGGCAACTGGTGGTACCTGGTGGGCTAGGACCCGGTGGCCATTTAAGGTGGGGTGGTTGTTCTATCACCTATTCATTGGCACATAATGTTTTTATAACAAATTACCATATGTGTTGGAGTTCTTATCTCATAATTTCATTCTCATATTCAAGGGAATTTCCAACTAGGGGATGTCCTGTTAGATGAACTATCCCCTGGTTGACCATTTATCATCACATGCGGAAGGAATGTATAATGCCAGACATTGTCAAGACCTTGCGTCATGACTATAAAACATAACTTAATACGGGTCAAGGATAACAACCTACCCCGTTTCCATGGTATCACATGCCAAGGCTAACTGCCAAGACCGTCTCACATAACGTCTCATGAGACTTATCCTTTACCCAATGCATTGGATAAAGTGATGAATCTCATGAGTAAATGTGAAATGATGTGTGAACAAGATTCTAGATTGGTTCATAGGTATGTGTGGTAGCTTACCACTAAGACATGATGTTTCATTTTTATGCATTGCCACATTTCAAGTCTATTATTTATGCTCCTCTCATGTTCATGATCTTTTGCCTATGTTATGATTATGCTCACCCCATGATATATTTTTCTTATATGTCCTCTTACTAGGCTTTTAGCTCACCCCTTTTGATGTATATCCTCAGGTGGCTATATGTACTAAGGAGAGGACAAGTTCCAATAAGAAGGTATAGAAGAAGAAATTAAATGAATTTTTATGGTTGATGATGTATTTGTTATGTATGGTCCTAGTTTTCCCAAGACACTAAACCTTTGGATACTCTATGTGTATTACTATTATGTTATTTATCTTTAAAATGATGTAATAATAATGTAAGAAAAGGTTGGGTCGCTATAGTCCACCCCCATTCAATGGGACAACTGTTCCATTAGTTGATGACCAAGTGATCAGTTCCCCTAAAAAGATATTTTCAGTTCTTCAATGTTTTGAACATGATAAAGTCATCATAGTAGTATATCCTTTGTAATGTGAAGCTGATCAATGGTGGAATCTTATCATGAATACGAGGCAATGAGATGAAATTGAGTCCATGGAATATGACGAGTTTAAGAACAGATTTTTCAATAAGTACTTCCCTCTTATTATTCGAACAAAGATGGAGAAGGAGTGTCTTGAACTAATGAAAAAGGATGATGAATCTGTTGGTACCTACGATGCAAATTTTACAAGAATTGCAAGGTATGCTTCTGGAATTATTATCCAACCTAAGATTAAGATTTATCGACCCTTTAGTGGCTCAAAACCAAGTCTTCGAAGGGCATTAGCCATAAGGGACTTCAATAGCTATGAGGAAATTGTTCGATATGCTCTCAAGGTTGATATGGGGATTGGATTAACCCATTAGACATATGGGTTTGATAAGAAGAGGAAAATGGAATTCAAAGGGATGTCTAAAGACCACCCTGAAAAGAAGGTGAGTTTTCCCTTATTCTCAATGTGTGGAAAGAAACATGGAAGAAATTGTCTTAAAGGGACAAGTAAATGTTCCAAATGTTGAAAATAATTTCATCGGGCATTTGAATGCCACAATAATGGGGAAAAGATTCCTAGTGAAGTGAGAAAAGAAAAGGCTACATAGAATTCACCTCCTACACTTCAAAGTTACAAGTGCATGGAAATTGGGCATTATGTTAATTAATGCCCTAATCCAAGGGTTGTTGATGATAATCAACATCAACGAACTCTTAAGGCAAAAGGCAAAGGAACGTCACTTGTAAATTCTATTGGCAATGTGGAGTACAATAACGAAGTGGTGAAAGGTACACTTACCATCCACTCTAAAGTAGAAAATGTTTTATTTGATTCTCGATCCACCCACTCTTTTATTTCTGAAGAATTTTCTAAGGGTATCACCATACTACCTAAACGATTATCTATTGAGTTTTCTGTGAAAACTTCTAATGGCACAACAGTTGCATCAAAAGTTTATAATTTATCTACAATTGATGTTTGTGGGAATGGGTTTTTCGAAAATCTTGTGATCCTTCCTATAGTATAATTTGATGTGATTCTTGGCATGGATTAGATTTACATATATGGAGCTCATATTGATTATCAAATAAGTGAAGTCACATTTCATATTTCTGATCAATATATGATCATATTTCGATGCAAGGATGAATATAACCTTCAAGTGGAAATTTCTTCCATATTATGTGGCTTGATTCCAATAAATGAAGGTTATTTATCTCAAATTTTTGTAGAGAAACTCACGAATATGAATATATCAATTGTACGAGATTTTGATGATGTCTTTCTAGAGGAATTTCCAGGTCTTCCACCAAATCATGAAGTTGAGTTTTCAATAGAACTCATACTGGGTGATATGCCCATTTCAAAGGCACCTTATAGAATGGACCCAATTGAGTTGCAAGAATTGAAGAAGAATCTCCCAGAGAATCTTGATGATGGATTTATACACCATACTGCATCACCTTTGGGAGAACATGTTCTGTTTGTTAAGAAGAAATATGGATCAATGAGACTCTACATTGATTATCAATAACTTAACAAGATCACTATCAAGAACAAATATCACCTCCCATGAATTGTTGACTTATTTGACCAACTATGCGGAGCTCAATACTATTCCAAGATTGATTTTCATCCAGGGTATCATCAATTAAGGGTCAAGAGGGAGGATATACCAAATACATCATTCTGTACAAGGTATGGACAATATGAATTTATATTGATGCCATTTGGTCTTACTAATTCCCCTACTATCTACATAGATCTAATGAATAGAGTCTTCAGAGACTATCTTGATCAGTTTGTGGTAGTATTTATAGATGATATTCTTGTCTATTCAAAGATAAAGGATGAACATGAAAATCACTTGAGAATTGTATTAAAGAAACTGTGAAAGAAGTTGCTTTATGCCAAATTTTCCATGTTTTAATTTTGGCTTCAAAAAGTTTCATTTTTGGGTCACTTAATCTCAAAAGAGGGGATATCTGTGGATCCAGCAAAAACATAGGTTATTGAAAGATGGTCGATACCAACAACAGTAATTGAGATCCAATGTTTCGTTAGTTTGGCTGGATATTATCGACGTTTTGTGAAATATTTTTCACGATTATCTAATACACTCACCATGTTGACTCGAAAAGGAGTTAAGTTTGTTTGGACGGAAGAGTGTGAAGAAAATTTCAAGGAGTTAAAAAAAGGTCATCCAGTGCACCTGTTCTCACACTTCCTTGTAGTGGATATGGGTTTATGATCTATATTGATGCATCCAAGAAGGGATTGGGGCGTGTTATCAGGGAAAACAATATTGTGATAGCTTATGCCCCACGACAGATGAAAATACATGAGCAAATTTACCCAACTCATGATATGGAATTAGCTGCGGTAATCTTTCTATTAAAGATTTGGAGGCTTTATATTTATGGTGAAAGGTGTGATATTTATACTGATAATAAAAGTTTAAAGTATATTTTCACACAAAAGAAACTGAATATGTTCCAAAGAAGATTGTGTGATCTGATTGAGGATTACGACTCCTCAATTCATTACCACCCTGGGAAAGCAAACAAGGTGGAAAACACATTAAGTCGAAAAGACCATGCTAGCTTATCTATGATGAGGATCCCAAAAGATCCAATATTTATGGATTTACAAATGATGGATCTTGGAATTATATTGGAAGGGGAAAATTATTTTATTTCACAAATGAATGTTCAAACATCTATACATGTGAAGATTAAAGAGGCCCAAAAAGAAGATGTAGAGTTACAAAATAAGGTGAGAAATGTTCCTGAATTTCACATTGATTGTGAAAAAATAATAAGGTTTAGGAATCGAGTTTGTGTTGGTCCCATCCCAGAATTAATAAAGGAAATATTGTATGAAGCTCATAGTTCTTCATTATCTATTCACCCTGGAAGCAAAAAGATGTATAGGTACCTGAAAGAATACTTATGGTGGAATGACATGAAAAGAGATTTTACTGAATATGTCTCTCGATGTTTGGTTTGTCAGAAAGTTAAAGATAAGAGACATAAGTCTAAGGGGATGTTACAACCATTAACCATACCCGAATAGGAATGGGAAGAAATCACTATGGAAGTTGTCACTGGACTTCATAAGACATCCAAAGGCAATAATGATATCTGGGTTATAGTTGATCGTCTTATGAAATCGGCACACTTCATTTCTATTAGAAAAGATTTATCTCTTGATCAGCTTTCCAGGATATATGTGAAGGAAGTGGTAATATTTCATGGAGTAACACATTCCATTATATATGATTAGGATCCAAGGATTACCTTGATGTTTTAGCGAAGTCTTCAGCATACTCTAGATACAGAGTTGAGTTTCATCACTGCTTATCATCCTCAGACAGACGGTCATTCTGAGAGGAAAATTCAAACTCCAGAAGACTTTTTAGGGCTTTCTCTATGGATTTAAAAGGTGGTTGGGATCAAAACTTACCTTTGGTGGAATTTTCATATAATAATAGCTTCCACTCTAGTATTCAGATGGCTCCTTATGAAGCTCTCTATGGAAAGAAATGTAGAACTCCAACTTGCGGGGATGGAGTTCGGGGAAAGAATGCTATTAGGACGGGATCTTGTCGATGAGATGGCAGAAAAGGTAAGATCAATTCAACAAAACAGAAGAGCAGCTAAGAGTCAACAAAAATGTTATGCCAACAAACGAAGAAAAGACCTAGAGTTTGAAGTGGGTGTTAAATTGTTCTTATGAATATCTCCTTGGAAGAGAGTAATGAGATTTGGAAAGAAGGGGAAGCTGAGCCCTAGGTATATTGGTCCATTTGAAATACTAGATCATGTTGGGAATGTAGCGTACCGATTGGCGCTTCCATCTAATCTCTCTCAAGTTAATTATGTGTTCCATGTATCTCTCTTGAGAAAGTACATACCCGATCCTTCACATGTACTAAGCTCATAAATTGTACCTCTTGAGCAAGATCATTCTTATGAAGAACAACAAATAGAGATTCTGGATCATAGCGATAATGTTCTAAAAAACAAGACCACTCTCTTGATAAAGGTTTTATTGAGGAACCACCAATTTGAAGAATCTGCATGGGAACATGAGGATATGATGAGGGAGAGGTATCCTCATCTGTTTGTTACGAAGTGATGAATTTCGAGGGCGAAATTCTTTTGAAGGGGGGTAGAATGTAATAACATGATATTTTGTGAGAAATATTTTGTTTTTATGAATTATGTTATACGCAACACCAAGGGAATATTTCACTGCACACAACACTCTCTTGGCTTGTGTTACACTCAAGAGCAACCTTCCTCGATAGCTTGTGTTGTACGCAATACCAAGTTTCACTAAAAAATGACATGTTATTAAATTAATTTATAAAATAGCCATTATGAATAGTCATTCAAACTTTTTTAACTTTTAACTTTCAAAATGGTCTTCATTTTTGGATTCGGAATATCGAAATTAGCTTAGTTTGATTTTTTGGTATTTTTCTGAAAACATTCAATTTTTGATGAATAATGAAGAACACTGAGTTATAGTTTAAAAATGAATTTGTATTTAAATAATTATTTACTTTATTTAAATTTATTTTAGGTAAAAATTGATACATAATACATATATAAGTTCAATGTAATTCATTGGATTCATTTTATAATAATTTTGGATATATAAAAATTTTATTCAACTTTTTATCGTCTTTTACCCACTTCCCATGAGAATTTACAAATTTACATAAAACATATCATTAACGCTTATATGAGTGGAATTTAAAAAATCTGAGAGACACAGTTGATATTAGTATGTAATTTGAGGTTCAATAGGATAAAAATAATTTTTGGTTAATAGTAACTTTTTACTTTTATTTACCATGGTTAAAAGAAAATAGGGTAATTAAGGGTACAAATGATATTATTATTATGCTAAAACATGTCCTAATTATATTGAATAAGTGTAATTCAACCAATACCAACATTAGGAATAAAATATGACCATTTAGGTCCACTTGGATTAGATTAGGACATTTATTATTATTTAATTCAAGAAGAGTTAAAAGAGTTAAAATCATAGTTTAATAAGTAAAGCATTTTTAATGTAGGGATATAAATAAGCTAAATTAGACTATAAGTATTCATTATAAAGATAAAAAGATTCCCTAAATAATTATAATTTATATATAATTTTATACATTAAATAATTTAATTTATGTTTGACACAATGTTGGTGTAGTAATTACCTTAATAATGAAATATTAACATAAGTGATGTTATAAATACCCAAATAAATTTAGTTTAAAATTTTTTTATGAATTAAAATAATTTTATAGGTTAATATAACATATTAGGATTAGTCATATGAATTTTTTTAGAGGTAATAATTATGTTATGAATTTTAAAAAAACCAAATAGTGTAAAAATTGACATAAAAGAGTTTTTAGAACAAATATTATATTATTAATTGTTATTTTATTCTTAAAAATCTAAGGTTCTGCCAAAAGACTTATATAATAATATATATTACATTAATAAACCAATTTGGGTTCTATTTGAAGTTTATAGTATGTTTATTAACCATATAGTGTAAGAATACAAGAAGACATGCTAAAAGTTAAATTATTTTACTTAGAGTTAAATCTAATTGATAAGGTTAAAATGGTAACATAAACTTGAATAAAACCTTTTGTTTGAAATTATTTCGACCCATACCCACCCTATACTCTAAATAAGTCACTTGGGAGATATTATAAACCGAATATGAATTTATTATAAAATAATATTTTAAGTTTTTTCTAAGGTGCCCCTCTCCTCCCTTATGAAACGACACCTCCTCCCTCTCCACCTCACACCACTTTGAGCCTTCATGCTTTGAAGATATCTTACAATTTCTCTTATAAACTTCCTAATAAACATAATAGAGGTATTGGTATTTTTCAGAGACAAACTTTAGTACCCTAAGCGGAGGATAAGATGAGGCACGTCAAAGAAGAGGTAATATCCTTTACCGATACTTTCCAATTTTTTTCATCTTCTACTTAATCTTCTTTATTTTTATCATCATAAATTATTAACATTAGTATCACTCATATAATGATATTTTATTATAAATATTAAACAACCCTATTTCACCTTCTATCCATTCTACGGAAAATGAAATCACCGCGCGTGCGTATGTACAGAATACCATCTCCATGCGGTGGTGTAATCTGTTTTCCACCACCACCTTACTTGGATGGGTATTATGGTGTAAATAATAACTATATATGATTATTATAACATGATAATAATTCTAAGAAATTACATCATTCACTATAATACCATTCAATAATTATGGAAACGATATTGTCGCTCGTGCGTACGTACGGCTTACCGTCTCCACAGTGAGATGTTATTTGTTCTACATGATCTTCATTAAACCATAATTATATAAATTAATTTAATGAATATTATATATATTAAACTAATAACATTATATAAATGAGGTATCTATAACCTAAAAAGAGAACTAATAATTTATTCGACAAAACATGCATAAGAACATAAAGCAATGAACACCAGAATAACAAGTAGCAATGAAATATAACTAATATAAAGATAAGAATATGACCATATATGACATCATAACAATGAATATTATTTTGTAATAAGTCAATTGCATTATTAAAATCATTATACAAGAGGTTTGGATATGTACAATGCATATCAGACCTAAGGTAAGTGAAAATCTCACAGTCTCATTTTTATCTTGAGATTGATTATACTTCAAACTTTTTTGGGGTATATTTATCATCCACATCCATTTTTCCTCCATATGAAATATTATTTCTATCCTCATACATTTTTTTAAATCCAATTTTACCTATTGTTGAATTTTTTTAAAAGATATGAAATTAATATTGTTTCGTATTCTGTACGAGATACTTTTTGACTTTTCGGTCCAAAATATGAGAAGAATGTTTTTTAACATATACAGTGTGAATTGATTTTTATGATTTCATATAAAATTATTTCCATGAAGCTTCCTTTAAATTTTATCAAGTTTATTTTTAATTAACTTTTTTTTGTATAAAATTGTGTTACATTATAAGATAGGAAAAAAAATTTTGAAGTAGAAAGGATATTTTCCTCAAGAATGGAGTACAAAGGTTTTATCAAAATTATTTTCCATCTAAGATAATATAGGGTTCTGTTTATATCCATATTTTTTCATTGATTTGATTATGTTATAATGGAATTATTTTTTATGAAGTCCTTTTATATTATATGGATTATGTTATGATGGCATGTTGTTTAAGAATGCCATTTTTATTACATGGGTTATGCTATGATATATAATTTGTGATTTAGTGGAACACATAAGAATGGTTTCATTATAATATGGGTGGGACCTATATCTCCCTCCAATGCATTGGGTAATGATTTATATCTCCTGAGATATACATGGCTAGAATGAAAATTTAATCTGGTTCAGTGATACAGGACTTGAATGAGGAATGAACTCGGTTCAGAAATGGAATTTGACCACTATGATAGTCTTGGTAATGAGTATTGACTGATATGATATGATTTTCTTTGATTATGTGTGTATTCCACAAAGTTTAATGTTTTATGTTATGATTATTGGGATTAAATTACACTACTATAATTTATCCCATGTTATGATATTATGACCTCTTTTGTAGGTTATGATTTTCAAAATGTTACGTTCTTATGAATATGATATGATTGATATTTCCTTTGTTTACCCTTACTGAGAATTTGAGCACACCCTTTTGTATGTTTTTTCCCCAGGTCTTGAAGAAGGGTATTGAGTAGGATATGCCAAATGGGACTTTAGATATGATGAAATAAACTAGAGACAATGTAGATGCTTTATGAACTAGTTGTTTATGTTTCCCAGTTTCTAAAGACACTATGCCAATACAGACCTATCATGGGTTTTTATTTGTTTTAATAAATATTATTCAATTCTAAAGTAATAATAATGTATGTATAGTATGGGTTACAACTTCCTTCAGGGACTTGGGTTTGTTATTTTATTGCGAATAAATTCTACTCGGAGTGGGGGATATAATTGGGATTATGGTTTGTATGAATTTGGGAAAGAATCAAGGATTTTGAGGTGTGAGGATAAGAGGTGGTGAGGGGTGGTATTTATAGTGTCGTGGAGGGGTTATTTTGGATTATTTAAATATTTTGATTATAAATTTGGATAAAAAAACTATGAATAGTTTTGATTGTTGTGACTAAATACAACAAATATTCCATGTGAGTTATATTTAATGGACACTTAAATCATCCATGACTCAACCATGATTGAAAAATTAATTAATTTATTGATAATGTGAAATACCTTAAATTGATATATTTAAATAATAAAAAAATCAACTATTTAAAAAATTAACTAAAATTAAACCTAATAATTCTCAACATGTAGAATTAATATATGGACACAATTTTGTTTTTGAAATATTTTTACGAATATGAGAAATTTAATTTTCAAATAAAATCATCATTTATTTTAAGATACTGATTATAAAATGTTTCCTGATTTCAAAACACTTTGAAAAAATAATTATGTTCTTATAATATTATATAATAATATGAAGAAAAAAAATATTATTTTTGAATAATTTTTAGAAAATAAATTTTCTTTTATGTCCTTATATTAATTATATAAGTGTATATGGACATTTAAATTTTATTAAAATTCCCACACATAATTTATCACCTCAAAAACATTTATTCACTTATACAACATCATAATTATTTCATTTTTTCATACATAATGTTTATTTATATATGAATTTGTGTGTTTACTATTGTATGAGATGAGTTACCCTTCCTAATGGTCACTTTACTATTCCAAAGGACATTGTACCATTCCATTGGTTTAGGATCCTTAAGTCTTGTAAATACTTGTTTATTTAATTCATTAATTATTTATAAAGTATTTATTGTGTTATTTATGTTATTTTATTTTATTTATAATATTTTACATAATTATATGTTGTAAAATTACAATGATTGTATTCTAGGTGTGTAAGTGGGTATATTATTCTCTTATATTCCATTAAATATCCAATTCATCAACTTTACCCATTTACTATAATTCTGAACCACCCATCCACATTTAACATACCTCCCAATTCTATTCATATTAATAGAATATTTTTTATTCAGTATTTATATCATCTAGATGGATTGAATTTCATTTTACCATATTATTAATTTTAATTTTCATTATATTTGATATTTCCATCCATATCAAAACCATGGGAACGGTATGAATCTCCAATTTACAATTACACAATTTGAGAATATCAAATTATTTTTTCATATATATTAAAGTATCTTATACATTACACATTCAATTGATTTGTATTTGTTAAACCAAATAATCAATCATCCTTAATTTCATGTGGTATGATAATACCAGAAGAATACCTCACATTTCATGTCATAGTATTCTCATATAATCCAATTGATTCATTATACATCTTCTTCAGCTAAGTGAATTAATTAACCATGTTTTTATGATATGTAAGGCCCATTTTTTTATTTTTTACAATGATGTGTCATTATGTTTTGTTTGAGTTGTGTTTGGTGTAATGATACCAGGAGAACTGATATGGATTCCTCTAACTGAATTAGTTGAAATACTTGGACAATTGTCATTGTGTAAATAAAATAATTGGTTTAATTATAATAAAATGAATATATAATTTTGTTAAGGAGTTTTCAAATTCCTAGAACTAGTGGAATTCAAATATATCCATGAAAAAATGGAATTTTATTCATGAAGAATTCATTTGAACATGGAATTTATTAGTAATTTAGGAATTTTGAGAAAGGATGGGTAAATTTGGGTATTATGAGATGGATTTGTGAAATTTAATTTCTAAACATATATAAATTTTTAATTATTTTTACGGTGATCATAGAGATAACATTGGATCAACCACACAAGCCCCAATGGGATGGCACATAACCACTCATAGGTGGAATATTAGGTCAACCCCGATGGGGTAGACAGCTGAGGTAAATAGATAATGGTATTAAGCGCTATGCATATACCATACACAAGAATATGTGAATGGTAAGAGGGTTATGGGTGTTTGCAGAAACACATATCTTAGGCCATATGACATAATGTTGATGCCCAATGGTAGGTGCTCAAATGTGGAAGGGTTTTTTATCCCCATTGCCAGTTCATCTAAATAGTGGTCACATATTAGATTGTAATGAAGAAGGATTGATTTGGTTGAGTTTAATGTGGGATTATGCCTTTATTGAAATATTCACAAGAATATAAAAATCCAGATATAATGAGGGACATCTAATCGGTATTTACTAAGCTATCGAATTTATAACATCATTTGTTTTCAAAATTATTTATATATATTTCAAATGTGCCTATATTATCTAACCACTCGATGAGGCATCAATACACATGATCTTAAGACAACCTATTGACTTGACCATACATTTTGATGGCATGAGACTTGTATGTTAGACCTAAGAAAGGCATAAAACATCATCTTACTTGAGTAAAATTACCAAGAACCCATTAGAATACACATGGTGTTTCTAGAATGGATCACATTATGCTATCATAAGAACATAATGAAACAAATGAAACATTGATGTGAACTAGCGATAGATGAAAGACAACTATTTATTCCCCATAATAAGATTTATGAGGTGTTGTAGATTTAAGTGAAGTAATGATGTGATCACATGATCAAATAAATGGTTCTTAGACAAGCTAAGAATTTTTTAATTCATGAGACAACATTATATTTGGTCATTTAAATAAATAATAGGAAAAATAGTTTTATATAAAACATAAATTTAATTGTATTATATACATAAATGAGTTTCGTATACAATTCTAGGAACATATATGAGTTTAGATTACTGAGAAACATTGACAACCCTCATTAAAATTGAGAAATTTCATGAATAAATCCCAAAAATCCATATCTTGAACCAATTATTCCGTAGAATAAAGGGAACCTATAGATATTTATTTCCTTTTCAAGGAAACTGTGGAAATCTTCCATCACACAAAAGAAGACCCAGAAATAATTCCCATCTCACCAAATAAATCAAGGCCACTTCCTTATGGCATGGAGTTTGATATAGTTTATTGAGTACTATAATATCAATAAGTAATTTATGAAGGAATTAATGGAGACCATAATTTTCATGAAATGTAACACTCATGTATCCCTCTTTTTTATGTAAATAAAAATCAGAGAACTAGTGAGAAACAATGTATTGTGTGGAAATGGAGGAGGCAGTCACGAACAAAATCTCTTTTATTATGAAGGACCACTGGAAACAAAATATGGTTAGAATGTTTTTGTTAAATATTTGTAAAGTAATAATGATAATAAAATTTCATGAAAAATCATTTTACATAATGGATTGTTTGAGGAACATAGGAAAATTTATTTTGGGATCTGGTGAAACACAAGAATGCTTATGCGAAGACACTTGGTGAGTAATTATTGGATAATTGAAATGTAGTTAATATATCAAATAATCATGGGGGGATATTGTTCTTTGAATGATATGTAAAATAATATTGGAAGATAAAGGTTAAATTAATCCCAATCCTGAAGTGGACGTATTGGATTTGAGTTGATAATAGTAGAAGAAGTAGTATGAGAATATAAACGTTTTTCTTGAATAAAATATTGAATAACATTTTTTTACATGTTGAATACATTTAATTGAGGTAGGGACATTATACATAAGGATGAATGTACACAAAAATGGTTACAATGAGGTAATTGGACATTATAGTTAACTATAATTAATTAAACAAGGACTACTGGGATATTTAGTTGTTTTTGAAGATACCTGAAGTGTAAATGAGAAATTCAAATTGTGTTATAGTATGGTTGATGAATAAATATAATACTAAATTATATTAATCATTTTTCAGATATGAATAATTCTATGTGGTTTTAAGATTAATTTATGTCTTCTAGATGGAGTTGGAGGAAAAAGAGTATATCAATTTTAAGGGAGAATATGTTTTTTAGTTGGATTTTCCTTAAAATATGGGTTCTTAATTGGAGACAAAGAATTTTCATCACCTTTTTGATAATTATCAATCCATGTTGGGTGGGAAATATATTGGGGACTAGGACTTTGTACTAGACATTGTAAATATTTAATGCAACTCTCTCTATTAATAGCACTACAAACAATGTGAGACTTCTATAAATTATAAAGTTGATCGAGAACCATAAAAAATACAGGAAGTTGAATTTTAATGAAAAGATAACTTAAAAAATAAATCAAGAATTGAAACAATCCCTATTTGTGTTCAATTTGTATAGGGGAAATACAAGTTGTTTTAGAGGATTTTGTTCACTCTAAATATAAAAATATAATTTTGATAGATAAAAGTCCTAAAAAATGTCAATATCCAAGGTGTTAAAACATATGATTGTAAGAATTATAGTTGTTTTAGGAATTGGATTCTATCTTCTCTCTTATCACTCAACATGTTAGGGGGAGATAATACAATTTCTGTTTTCCACCCATTATTGATGTTTTTCAATGACAAAATATGATAAGAGAAATTTGGATTTAGTTGGAAATGCTCAAAATTCTATCTTGGATGCTTTAGTGGAAAAAAGCTACAAAGGTACATGGTTCTCCCGACATCCAAGTAGATATTGGATCAAATAATATTATTCTATGATGTAAATATCAATTTCAAGGAATATTAAATACATATATGGAGGAGAAAGTTTTTGTAAATTAATTTTAATGATGATGATAATATTTGATGACTATTTGACAAGAGTTATTGAGATATTCAAAAACATTAATGATTTTTGTGAGAGGCTAGATCTCTATATCATTGTCAAAAACACTAATGAGTAATTGTGAATAAAATTTCGATTTAATTTTCATATCCTTGGAATAAATATATGATTTATGTGTTGATGAACTAAAAAATACTATTATGTTTTGAGATGATTAAAAATAAATCCTTCAAGAAGAATGATTAAATTGAAATGGTCATTGAATCTATGTGAAAGTGAACATTTAGATAAGTAGAGGGTGAAGAATTTGGATATTTGGATATTGATTATGATGATAATGACTTCTATCCAACTGTTTCCACTATATAAAAATGGTTTAATGGAAAATGATTGTAATGAATAAGTGATAACCGAAGTGCTTCAATTGTTGTATCAATATTCATTATTGCAAGATGCGTCCGAATAATAATTTTCATGAATCATAATCAAAATTATAATCATGTAATGAATGATCTTATAAACACCGATGGTATATGAAGAATAAATAACACTATAGTATCCTGAAGGTAAATCATATAATAATGAATAAGAAAGATTCATCATTTATGTTTTTGTTAGATAACTATGTTTGTTTCTTTACCTAAGACAGTGGAAGAAATAATTACCCTTGTATAATGGATGTGAAGTGGATTGAATATAAAATTAGTGTAAGATGAATGAAAAATTATAAATTTGAATGGACCAATTAAATATATTAAGAAAGAAATGAATATGCATTGGAAAGAAAAGATGAAATTAACTATTGAAAATTCAATGGAATAAAGTTTTTTTTGATAAATTAAATAATTATTTGATAAAAAATATTAACCTTTTTTCAATGGGATCAAGATTCCCTAAATAAAAATTTCTAAATAAGTTAATATTATTTGTTATCTTGATGAAAATATTAATAATAGTGAAGAACAGTAGTTTGATACACAATCCATATGTGTCACTATTAAACATGAGTTGAATATGTAGAAGTTTTATTTCAATAAATTTATTGAGTTCAATTTAATACCGTATAAATTATGAGAGAATAAAGGTAAATGTGTAAATAATCCTTTTTATTGATATGTTAGTCCTAATAGTGTTAGTTTGAAATCCAAAGATGACAATATATGGGACATGGAGAATGAGAGGAAGTCATCCAAATATGGAGAATAGTTTCCAGTAAGGTCACACTAGCCATGAAAAAAAAACAATTTTGAAATAAATTCATATATATATATATATATATATATATATATATCATCCACGAGAGTAATGTTTCAATGCTCTTGTTGGGGTTTTGGTACAGATGGTCACAAAGACTACTATTTTCTGTTAAAAATTTCATTACATGGAATGGGGAACGAATCAATGGGGAGTTTCAATGAGCATCACAGTTAAAAATCCTATAGAAAAAAATATTGAAAAATAAACACCACAACTATCTAAACAAAAAAATTTATATTTTGGAGAATGTTTTCGATATAATTAGTTAGGAAGGTCAGAAGGATGAGGTATTATTTAAAATGTTTCTAGGATAATATATCTATATTTTTTAAGGGGATGAGTTACAATTGAAAACCAATCAATAGGAATGTAAATAATTTTATAATATTGATAATTGAAATAAATATTTCTTATTAATTTGAACAAAATATATTAATGAAGTTAAAAAATTTGAGAAATATGAGAAATTTTCCAAATCATATGGAAATAATTTAGTAATAATAAAGCAGTTGGATATTAATTAGAATATATTCACTGGTGGAAATATGAAAATTTAGATGGCTGATGATTAAAAAATTATTCAACACACAGAAGAAGGGAATAATGAATATTCTAGAATGATTGATTCCAAAAATAAAATGATGTGTTCAATAAAATATTCCCTTATTAATATTTTAGAAAATAGTAGTAATGATTCAGAGGCTGCTCTCAGTTTTAATGTTACTTCTATAAAACCAAGAGATTACTATTTGTTTCCAATTATATTAGAAGTAGTAAAAAATATAGTGAATTGATGTAGATTATTGATAATGTCAGTTATGGGAATAATTATGGATGTGAACTTCATGTAGTATTCTATCTTATATTAACTTAATGAAAAGTGCTCATCCCATTATAGTAGAAACCATGAAAATGAATTTAAAAATAATTGAATAAATTAAAAATTAATTTTCAAGGTATGTATGTAACACATGCATACAATTTTATTAATTTAATTATCTTATCAATTAAATGATTTTTTTGGTAGAGGAAAAACCTAGATAAATGTTTTCTTTATCTTCATCACATTAACTTCCTATTGTTTCTATTGAATTTTGCATAGGAATTATCAATTCATTTATAATTATAATTATTTTAAACCCCTTTAATTATAATGCCCTGACCCCAGTTACCCAGAGTCGGTGAATTATTACATAACATTGGAATGATCACAAAAGATCAAGTCTTGAAAGGCCGATTAGTTTAGTAGTCTTGGAAACACTAGATACAATCATAAAGTTTACATTATATCATAAAGTGAAAACTACAACAACATATTGTCTCCACACTCATATCCCATTATACTATCCCTACAGGTTATTCATAAAATACTACTTCACATCCTGAAAAAAATAATACATATAAAGGGGTGAGCTCAAATGCCTAGTAAGGATTACAATATGGAGGAAATTTTCATAAATAAGCATAAACATTTAATGCAATGTATAACTAAAACAAAAGCCTATTAAACTTGAACTTCAATATAATATGGTAAAAAAAATGAAATAATCCCATTTACTTATTCACATAGATATTCTACTAGTCGAATAATCACATGAAATATCAATAACCACTTTCATAATGATGGAATGCATAATGCCAGACTATCATAACCAGATAGCGAAGGCCTCATGCCAGGACTACAAATAAACGTTTTTCAAGGCCTTGTTCCAAGACACTAGTTTGTCTCATGAGACCTACCGATGCATCTAGGAGCTATAGTGGGCTCCACCTGTAACATATTAAGTCTAATGCATTCCTCATATGTACATGTTTAAACAAAACATAAACATTCATATTAAAAATAGCATACTGAATGTCATTGAATTCTTCATAAATCATGAATGGTATAAAAATAACACATCCACAGTCAAACATATCACAAAACCTTCAATACAATATGGAAGTTTTGTATCATATTGAATAAACTTCACATAAGCTTAAAATCCATCAAAGGATGATGACATAGATGAAATCTTAACTATTTGAGAGAAATATCCCATTTTTTGAAATCATTTAAAAGTCTCATAATTATAAAATTAAACTTTTACTTTGAAAATATTTTTATAAGATTTTAAGGGAAGTTTCGATGATTTTATAATGGCGGAAAATAGCCGCACCCTCTGTATATGTTAAAAAAGACATTCTTACATTAATTCTGTCGAAAAGGTTTAAAAGGAAATTGTTTGGAAAATGACAGAAAGATTCCTTTATAAACAACTTATAAAAAGTCAAAAAAGGTTATAAATGACTTTAACCCATATTCTATAAAATAGTAAGAATGTTTTGAAATACATTTTTAAGAACATGGATGTGGATGATAAAGAGGTCCCAGTAGAAATTTACGTATACACAACCTCGGATAATGAATAGATTGTGAAATAAACCCTTACATTGTAATTTTCCATGGTCGAGAGTAGGTTAAACTCTTATATAATGGTGAAATAATTGTTATTAAATTATAAAAGAATCATTTAAATTAATATGACGTCATATATGATCTTTTAACATTTCTTTGTAAATAATATCTTTGTATTATCGTTGTTTCGGGTGTTAACATACTCGTTATATTTTATATGCTTTGTTACATAATCCGTGTTTGTTATGGATAGGTTTTATATTATTCATATCCAGAATTATATCAAGTCCTTAAACATTATTTTAATCATTAAATGAGAATTATTCTTGAATGGATACGATGGGGAATGAATCTCTTCGCGTTCATGGAGACGGTAGTCCGTTCATACGTACGAGCGACAATATAATTCTTTTGATATTAAAATAATATATAATTTGATGGTATACCATATATACAAAATCATTATAATGTTATATTTATTATTTAAATTAATTACATATCATTATTATACCCATCCAAATAATAATGTTCTGAATAACAATTACACCACGATAAGGAGACGGTAAGCCATACGTACACACGTATGGTGACATGTAATTAAAAGGATGGATAGAATACTGAATATGGTTGTACAATTTTTATAATAAAATTACAGTATATATAAGATACTGGAGTTATTATTTTAGAATTATAATAACAAAGATAGAAGAAGTGGATGAAGAATGGAACTTGAAAGAGGGTGGTGAAAACATTACCTCTTCTTCGGCTTCTTTCTTTTGATTTGATCAAAAGGGATACCTAGGTTGGCTTTCTGATCAAAATAAGGCCTCTAGGTTGAAATGAGGGAAGTTGAGATAGTATATGGGCAGCGGTAGGCCAATCCAAAAGGCTTTGAATGTGTGAATAAGTGAGAATGGTGAGTTCCCTTTTATAAGAGGGGTGAGGGGTACCTTTGGAAAAGATAAAAATATTATATTATAATAAATTCATATTCGGTTTCTAATGGCTCAAAAGTGGATTATTAAATGTCTACAGTGGGGATGAGTCGAACTAATTTCAACCAATATAATTTAGACAGGTTTGGGTCATTATATTTTCCTTATCTTTTAGTTTAAACTCTTAGTTAATTAGTTTGACATTTACCATGTTAATTTGTATTTTTATATTATATAGTTAATAAACATACTATATACATCCAAGAGACCACCATGTGGTCCATTAATGATTCACCTATAATGATATATGTCCTTTGGCTGAACCTTATATTTTTAGGAATAGAATATCAATTAATAATATAATATTTGTTTTAAAAACTCATTTTTGTCAATTTTGACACTATTCAATAATTGAATTTTGTTAAAGTCTTAACATCGTTATTTATTCGAACAAAATTCATTTAATCAATCCTATAATGTCAAATTAACCAATAACATTCATTTATGTCACCAAACCATTTAAATTATCTTTATTTTAACGTTTATAATATGAGTTATTTGATTCATTCATTAATAAGGAAAATACATCATCATTATTGTGTCATAAATAATATTAATTATTAAATTTCTAAAAATTATAAATAAAATACCATTATGTAGGAAATAGTTTTATCTTTTTAATTAATATTTATGGTCGAAATGTCAACATATATAACCCTATATAAATTTTTTTTTTTCTAAAAGATATATGCTTTTGTCATTTTTGTATTTATTTTCACTTAATTAATATAATGTATCCTTATCACATAACCGTGGATCCATGGAGTCCCCAAATTTACCCAAAGATGCCCATGGTCGGACATGTATCAACCAATAAGGGTAGGACACGTTTTAGGGTAATTTATTAATATTATAATATTATTTGTTTTACCCTTATTTACCGGATTTACTCTTTAACAATGGTAAATAAAATATTTACCGAAGTAATTATTCAAAATGTCTCAAAATAAAATTTATCTATTTAAACAATTTGGAAATCCTGATTCAAAATATGGAATCCATTTATCAAAATTCAAAACAAGGAAGTGGCAGAAATCAATTTAAAATTAATTCCCGTTGTTAAAACAAAAAGCGTGTTTTTAAGAGATAATAACTATTAAAAGATTGACACTTGTTTATGTCCGATTTAATTGTGAAATTATGTACAATTATGAACATTGTATTAAATGTTAAAATTATATTCTAAATATACTTTAAAAACACTAAAATTCATAATTTATCAGTATTAATTATTTCGATTAAAAAAAGTTTTGTTAACTAAAATTTAGTAATATTCACTATTCATCAAAATATGAATGTTATCCGAAAAGTAGCAAAATTTCACCCTAAGAGAATTTCGATATTATGAATCCAAAAATGAAGTCCATTTTGAGGGATAAAATTTATAAAATTTCAAAAAGTGGATATTACTATTCATAACGTCTACTTTGATTGGTCGAAGTGTGTTAGATTCTTGAAGTGGCGTACAACACATGCTACTGTATTATTCAAATGGAATCGTACAATGGAAGCTTGGGGTGTTACAGTCTCCCATCCTACAAATAATTTTGTACTCGAAATTTCTAAAATACTACAATGTGAAAAGACTCGGGTGGTTCTTCATCATATGTTCCTCGGGTTCCCATGTTGCCGCTTCCACCTTATGGTTCCTCCATAGAACTTTTACCAGAAAAGTCATCTAGTTTCTCAACACTTGATCTCTTGTATCAAGAATATTAATGGGATCTTGGCAATAAGAAAGATCGGGTTCCAGTTCTAATTCCTCGCAAGTGAGTGCATGCGTTGGTTCGGGCATGTATTTTCTAAACAATGATATGTGGTACACATCGTGAACTTTGAAGAGACTTGGCAGCATTTCCAAATGGTAAGCTACAACCCCAATTAGTTCTAGAATTTCGAAAGATCCTATATAGATGGGACTCAGTTTACCTTTCTTTCTGAAACATATAACTCCCTTCCATGGAGATACCTTCATGAAAACATGATCTCCTACCTGAAATTCCAAATCATTCCTTCGGTTGTCTGCATAGCTCTTCTGCCTACTTTGAGCTGCTTTGATGTGGTTTTGGATTACCTTCACCCTCTCCATCGTTTCCTCCACTAGTTCTGGGCCCACAAGTTTTCTTTCACCAACGTCATCCCAACAGGTTGGTGTGCGAAATCTCTTTCCATATAACGCTTCATATGGTGCCATCTGAATACTCAAATGGAAGCTATTATTAAAGGAAAATTCTACTAGAGTTAAATATTGATCCCACATACCTAAAAGTCAAGTGATCAAGATCTCAACTTGTCTTCTAAGGTTTGAATAGTCCTTTCTAATTGTCAATTTGTTTGAGGGTGGTAGGCAGTGGTCAAATGAAGTTTAGTATCCAAGGCCTTATAAAGACCTTTCCATAATCATGAAGTAAAAAAGAGATCACGATCAGAAACAATCGATAGGGGTAATCCATGAAGTCTCACAACTTCATTAATATATAGTCTTGATAGACGTTCGAGTGGTAAATCTTCTCTTATAGAAAGAAAATGTGTTGAATTGGTAAGACGATCAACAATGACCCATATTACATTGTTCCTTCTAGGAGCCTTTGGTAGCCCCATGATGAAGTACATCATAATATTATCCCATTTCCACTCAGGTATGGGAAGAGGTTGAAATAATCCACCAGGCTGTTGCCTTCCAGCTTTCACTTGTTGAAAAACCATTCACCTTGACACAAAATCAGCAATCTCCCTCTTTATGTTGACCCACCAAAAATGTTCCTTCAAATATCTATACATTTTGGTTCTCCCAGGGTGTATAGAGATATTGGAACTATGAGCATCATCCAACAATTCCCCTTTTATATCGGGTATATCGGGAACACAAAGTATCTTCCCAAATTTTGAAATTCCATCTTCATAAACAAAGTCTCTCAATCTCCTATCAATCATAACAGTAATCTTCTTTTGAAATTCCTCATCATCGGTCTGAGAACTCTTAATCCTTTCTAGTAAAGATGGTTTGGAAACCATTTGAAAAAGCATTGATGTTTCACCTTCCATGGTTATTCCCATTTCCATCTTCAATAGATCCATGAAAATTGGAACCCTTTCAATTCTCATATTGTTCAAAACTCCATGATCTTTTATGCTCAAAGAATCTTCCACCTTGTTTGCCTTCCCCGGGTGGTAGTGTATCGTGCAATCATAATCCTTGAGTAATTCAAGCCATCTCTTTTTCCTCATGTTGAGTTATTTTTGTGATAAAATATATTTCAAACTCTTGTAATCAGTATAAATCTCACATTTTTCACCATAGAGGTAGTGTCTCCATATCTTCAATGCAAAGATCATCACTGCTAACTTGAGTTCATGAGTAGGATAGTTTTTCTCATGAATTTTCAACTGTCGTGATCCATAGGAAATAACCCTATCATTCTACATAAGGAAACAACCAAGTCCTTTCTTCGATGCATCACTGTAAATAACGAACACCTCATTCCACGATGGTAGAGTCAATATAGTAGCATTGACTATTATTCTCTTCGGTTCATCGAAACATTCTTCACACTATTTTTTCCAAACAAATTTAACTCCTTTACTTGTGACCTTTGTTAATGGGTTAGCCAACCGGGTAAAATTCTTGACAAAACATCGATAATAACCTACTAAACCAATAAAACTACGTACCTTAGTTATACTCATCGGTGCAGACCATTCATGGATTGCATTGGTCATAGAAGGATCAACATAGATCCCATCTTTAAAGACAATATGTCCAAGAAAAGAAATCTCCTAAAGCCTGAATTCACACTTACTAAACATCCCATATAATTCATGTCTTCTAAGAGTCTTCAGGATAATGCATAGGTGATTTTAAGGATATTCATAGCTTTTGGAGTATACCAAGATATCATCAATAAATACCACCAAAAATTCATCTATATATTAATTGAAAACTCTATTCATCAGATCCATGAATACAGAGGGCGCATTAGTCAGCCCAAAAGGCATTACTGTAAACTCGTAATGCCCGTACCTGGTTTGAAATGATGTCTTCGGAATGTCTTCCTTCTTCACACACAACTGATGGTATCCAAACCGAAGGTAAATCTTTGAAAAGTATTGAGCTTCATGTAGCTGGTCAAATAAATCATCAATGCGGGGTAGGGGATACTTGTTATTTATTGTTATTGCATTGATCTTTCTGTAGTCGATACATAACCTCATAAATCCATCTTTCTTTCTAACAAAAAGAACAGGGGCTCCCTATGGAGGAACACTAGGGAGAACAAATCCATTATTAATAAATTCCTCTAGTTGTTTATTTAGTTCAAATAATTCCATAGTGTCTATTCTATTAGGGGTCTTCGATATAGGCCTTGGTCCAAGAATTAAATCAATGGAAAACTTAACTTCTCGTTCTGGAGGATGTCCAGGTAAATCATCTGGAAACACATCTACATATTCTTTCACAATAGGTACATCCACTATGTGAACATTCCATTCCTCACCCACAGTCATTTCATTCTCTTCCACCCTAATAATTGAATTTAGTTAAGCTACTGGGGGTGGATCTAGATAAGAATTATGTGGTGACGATTCTGCTCGAATGATAAGGTGTTCCTTATCATCATCATCAAAAATCATAACCTCCTTATTCTTATAATAAATCATCACCTCTTCATCTGAAAGCCAATCCATACAGAGGATTATATCAATCTTAATCATAGGTATGACGATGAGATCAGCGGATAAAGAACATTTATGTGCTCTAATGGGGAATAATTCACAAAACTTTGTTGTAATGATACTTCCCTTAAGAGTTTTAACAGACATCTCCCTTGTTAAATCAAATTGGAAATATCTTAGTTTCTTAGAAAATTGGGAAGATATGAAACAATGTGATGATCCAGAATCAAATAATGCATTTGCTAAACCTGAGGAAACCATTAAATTACCTGCCACCACCTCTTTCGGAGCTTCTACCTCAGTAGTAGTGATAGCATAAGCTTGGCCTTGATCCCTTGGAATTTTTTTAGGTAAGTTCCCCTGAAGCTGAGGAAATTCATTTTCATAATGTCCCATCTCTCTGCAGTTGTAGCATTGAACATCGGTAGCTTCTTTATTCCCCTTGCAATCATGAGCTTGGTGGCATTTTTCACCACACCTGTAACAGACTCCCCTTCCTTTCATGAAAGTACCAGGATGTTTCATCCCACATTTATTGTAGGATTGATATTCAAATTTTCACTTCTTCCCCTTATTTACATTCCCAGAGTGATCAAAAAATCTCCTCTTATCTTGCTTTGCTTTAAAGTCATAAGACTTAGAGAATTATTTTTCAGTCTCGATTGCACATAGGACAATATCTTCGTACGATGAGAAGGATTGGGACACTAATGATCGATGAAGAAATGGTTTTAACCCATCAATGAAATGATAAATCTTACTTCTTGCGTTACGTATATAATCTCTATCATACCTTGATAACCTTGTAAAGTTAGCCTCATACTTTGCGACATTCTCATCCTCCTTTTGTCTCAGACTCAGAAATTGAATTTCCATATCTACTCGATGGTCATGAGGAAAGTATTTTTCTATGAAAAGCTCTTTGAACTCCCTCCATTCCATATTTGATACTTCATCATCTTTTTTTGTGTTTTGAATCAATGACCACCATTTATCAGCATCTCCAGTGAGGCGATAAACTGCCATGATAACTTTCTCCCTTTCACTTCTCCCCAAAGCCTGAAATATTTTTTCTCAGAAACTTATCCATTACATAGCTACCAATGGATTTATACTCCCATTGAATGTTGGTGGTTGTTTCCTCATGAAGCGCTCTAACAATGATCCACCACGCTGTGGATTAGGGTGCTACATACGGGTAAGGTTATTATTAATAACCTAAGTGAGTTTTTCCAGTATGGTGATAACATGATCAGAACCAGTTGCATCACCAGCTCCACTATAATTATCTTGAGAATGATGGAAATCCCTACATGGAGTGCGTGCATTGATACAGTTTCAATTTTTCCCACTAGGCACCATTTCTAAATGATGGCATTCACTAGATTAGTTTATGAATTGAAATGCATAAATCCAAACATGTAAAATACTTAACATAAATTGACTTATTTATGGATATAATCCATAATCATAAAAGTGTTTTCTTTGAGGAAGAATATACTCATAAACCCTTCATAATGGTTTTTAGAGAAAATTATAATTATCCTAAGCATATCCCTTGAGAGTGTCGTAACCAAGAGTGCAGCAAGGCCCATTGTTGTGCACCAGTTCCCGTTCGAGTCTAGCTCAAAGCAGTGTTTTTGGGGTTTACCCCTAGGTACATTTGTGCCAGATCCACCTCTACCTGCTCGTATCCATATAGGGATGTATTTCTCAGAAAACTCACAAAATTTATACAAAACCAAAATTCTAGGAAGTTCTTCTACACTAATCCTCAAAGTCCTTCTTAGATCTATGTGCTCTAATGAGAGTTTATCTAAATCTAGCTTCCAAGGTTATTTATAAACATCCTCTGATAATAACTCTAACGCCCCGACCCTCGTTACCCAGAGTTGATGCATTATTACATAACATTGGCATGATCACAAAATATCCTGTCTCAAAAGACCGATTAGTTTAGTAGTCATGGAAACCCTAGATACATTCATAAAGTTTACATAACATCATAAAGTGAAAACTACAACAACATCTTGTATCCACACTCATATCCCGTTATACTATCCCTGCAGGTCATTCATAAAATATTTATTCACATCCTGGAAAAAATAAAACATAGAAAATGGTGAGCTTAAATTTCCAGTAAGGATAACAATATAGCGAAATCTTTCTTAAATAAGAATAAACATTTAAGGCAATGTATAAATAAAAAAAATCCTTTTAAAATTGAACTTCAGCATAATATGGAAAAAATAAAATGAAATAATTCCATTTACTTATTCAAATTGATATTCTACTAGGTGAATAATAAAATAAAATATCAATAACCACTTTCATAATGATGGAATGCATAATGCCAGACTATCATAACCACATATCCAAGGCCTCATGCCACGACTACAAATATGATTTTGTCACGGCCTTCTGCCAAGACACTAGTATGTCTCACGAGACCTATCGATTCATCGAGGAGCTATACCGGGCTCCACCTGTCACATATTACATCTAATTCATTCCTCATATGAACAGGTTTAAACATAACATAAACATTCGTATTAAAACTAGCATATGAAATGTCCATAATTTCTCCATAAACCATGAATGGTATACAAATAACACATCCACAGTCAAACATATCACAAAACCTTCAATAAAATATGTATGTTTTGTATCATAATAAATAAACTTCAAATAACATTAAAATCAATCAATGGATGTTGACATAGATGAAATAAAAACTGTTTGAGGGAAATATCTCTTTTTTGAAATCATTTAAAAGTCAAATTATTATAAAATAAAACATTTACATTGAAAATATTCTTATAAGCTTGTAAAGAAAGATTCAAATATTTTATAATGGTGGAAAATATCCACACCCTCTGTATAAGTTAAAAAATACATTCTTACTTTAATTCTGTCGAAAAGGTTAAAAAGGACCTTGATTGGAAAACAACTGAAATATTCCTTTATAAACATTGTATAAAAAGTCAAAAAAGGCTATAAATGACTTTAACCCATATTATGTAAAATAGTAAGATTGTTTTGAAATACATTTTTAAGAAACATGGATGTGTATGACAAAGAGGTACCATAAGATATTTACGTATAAACAACCTCAGATAATGAAGAGATTGTGAAATAAACCCTTAAATTCTACTTTTCCTTGGTCGAGAGTAGGTTAAACTCCTATATAATGATGAAATTATTGTTATTAAATTATAAAAGAATCATTTAAATTAATCTGATATCATATATTATCTTTTATATTTTCTTTGTTAATAATATCTTAGTATTATCGTTCTTTCGGGTGTTAACAAACTCGTTTTTTCTTTTATATTTTTGATTACATAAGTTGTGTTTGTTATTTATAGGATGTATCTTATTCATATCCCGAATTATATCAAGTCCTTAAAAATTATTTTTAATCATTAAATGATAATTAGTCTTGAATGGATACGATGGGGAATGAATCTCATCGCGTTCGTGGAGACGGTAGTCCGTGCGTACGCACAAGCAACAATATAATTTTTTTTATATTGAAATAATATATAATTGGATGGTATATAAAATATACAGAATCATTATCATGTTATATTTATTATTTACATGAATTTAATATCATTATTATACCAATCCAAATAACAATGTTTTGAATAACAATTACAGCACGACGTGGAGACGGTAAACCGTACGTACACAAGTATTGTGACATGTCATTCAAAGGATGGATAGAATAATGAATATGGTTGTACCATGTTTATAATAACATCATGGTATATATAAGATACTGGAGTTATTATTTTATAATTGTAATAACAATGAATGAGTAAGTGGAAGAAGAACGGAACTTGGAAGAGGGTGGTGAAAACATTACCTCTTCTTTGGGTTCTTCCTTTTGATTTGATCAAAAGGGCTCCATATGTTGGATTTCTGATCCAAATAAGGCATCTAGGTTGAATTGGTGGATTTTTAGAGAGTATATGGTCAGGGGTTGTCCGAGACATAAGGATTTGGATGTGTGAATTAGTGAGAAGGGGGAGTGCCCTTTTATAAGAGGGGCGAGGGGAACCTTTGGAAAAGCTAGAAATATTATTTTATAATAAATTCATATTCGGTTTCTAATGAATAAAAAGTGGATAATTCAATTTATAATGTGGGTATGGGTCTATATACATTCAACCAATATAATTTAGATTGGTTTGGGTCATTATATTAACTTTATCTTTTAGTTTAAACTCTTTGTTAATTAGTTTGACATTTACCATGTCACTTTGTATTTTTATATTATATAATTAATAAACATACTATATACATCCAAGAAATCCCCAAGTGGTCCATTAGTGATAAAACTATCATGATATAAGTATTTTGGCCGAACCTTAGATTTTTTAGAATAGAATATAAATTAATAATATATTATTTGTTTTGAAAACTCATTTATGTCAATTTTGACACTATTCAATAATTGATTTTTGTTAAAGGCTTATCAACTTTATTAGTTCAAAAAAAATTCATTTAAGCAATAATATAATTTCATATTAACCAATAACATTCATGGATGTCCTAAAAACTTTCATATTATATTTATTTTAACATTTAAAATACCAATTATTTGATTCTTTCATTAATAAGGAAAACACTGTATCATTATTGTGTCATAAATAATATTAATTATTAAATGTCCAAAAATAAAAAATAAAATAACATTATGTAGAGAATAATTTTATATTTATAATGAATATTTATAGTCGAAAATCCAACATATATAACCATATATAAAAATTGTTTTTCTAATATATATATGCTTATGTCCTTTTTGTATTTCTTTTAACTTAATTAATATAAAGTGTCCTTATCACTTACAAGTGGATCCATGGGGTCCAAAAATCGACTCAAAGATGACCATGGTAGGAAATTTATCAAACAATAAGGTTAGGACACGTTTTAGGGTAATTTATTATTATTATAGTATTATTTTTTACCCTTATTTACCGGATTTACTCTTTATCCATGGTAAATAAAATATTTACCGAAGTAATTATTCTAAATGTCTAAAATTAAAAGTTATCTATTTACACAATTTAGACATCCTAATTCCAAATATGGAATCAATTTTTCCAAATTAAAAACACAGAAGTGGCATAAATTAATTTAAAATTAATTCCTGTTGTTAAAACAAAAAACGTGTTTTTTAAGAGATAATAACTATCAAAATATTGAAACTTGTTTATGTCCGGTTTAATTGCAAAATTATGTATAATGGACAAAATTTTATTAAATGGTAAAAATATTTTATAAATATACTATAAAACCACTCAAATTCATAATTTATCACTATTAATTATTTCGATTTAAAAAAGTTGTTTTTAATTAAAATTTAGTAATTTTCACTATTCATAAAAATTTTAAAGTTATCCGAAAAGTACCCAAATTTCACCGTAGGATAATTTCGATATTCTGAATCCAAAAATGAAGTCTATTTTTATAGATAAAATTTATAAAATTTCAAAAAGTGGTTATTACTATTCATAACAGCTACTTTGATTGGTCGAAGTGTGTTAGATTTTCAAAGTTGCGTACAACACACGCTACATTATTATTCAAAGAGAATCGTACTGTGGAAGATTGGGTTGTTAAATTAATGATATTTTATAGAATAAGAGAATTATTTCACAAGAATGGTGTTTATGGATTTCTTATACATCCTTCGTTAAGAAAATTTTATTTTTTATACTAGGTTAGCCCATGTATAATTATTGTTGATTAACTAAATGCTCATTTATATAAGAACCATGTGAGATAATTCTTCTCATAGATGTTATAATGGAATTTTCATCTAAAGGAGATGATTATATTATCATAATAAAAATTATATGATATTAATTCCCTATGTATCTTTTTTATTTAACTGTCAAAATTGGAAAATGTTTTGATACACATATTGACAACAAAATGAAAAAGGGATGATTTTTTGTTTCTATGTTTCAATTTATTTCAATGGCATGTCAATATGTTCTTGTTGATATGTGGATAAAGTAGGTATTCCTAGAGAATTATTATGTATTCATATAACCAAATTCAATTTCATTATGGGAATGTTGTCCTTGTAAAAATGATTTAATGTTAGATGTGATCGTAAATGATTAAGGTATATTCTTAAGGATATTTTATATTTATACACCAAGAAAAACAAAATAACATACATCATGAAAAATAATTAATTAATTCATGAGGAATTCATTTTGGAATGTAATTTATTAATTCATGGTGAATTTTTAGAATGTTTTTGTTTTTTAGTTTGTGGGGAAATTGATTTTTGTTATTTCATTTATATAAATGGATATTTTTCTGAATATTATTATTTGGGATTTTAAAAAATAATGGTCTAACCATGTAATCCAAAATGGAATATCCTATAACCCCTTAAAGGGGATTCCATGGGGTCCACTATCATGGGAGAGGCTACCAAAGTGTAAGATCATGGAATCGTGGTTCATGTATTAGCATTGAGAGGGCCCCTGGGAGAGTTCAGTAGAGTGTAAATATCCGTAGGCATAGATACCAAGGGTGATAAGACTATATGGAAAATTCCAAGTGGTGGGTGTGTAATGTGATACTAGAACCAAACCCCACAAGCATCTAAAATGATTAGTGGATACAACAAAGAATTAAAATAAGAGGTGTGTTTCAAGTGGAATTTAATGTGGGATTCCATATTTGGTTAACTATTCACTTTCTCATCAAAAGAAAAAATAATAATGATGTCCATTTTATGAATATATTCTTGGGAGTCCAATTTCCAATGATTTTTTGTTATGTAATTAACCATGCATATTTCAAATACAGTCATTGCCTTCGTACTCTTAGTGAGTTATGTACTTGTGTGATTTCTGGGTGATCCAATGACACTAGTAGACATATCATAGCCTCAATACATGTAGTATGAACTGATGCATGGAACAGAACGTCTTTGTATATGAGAAAAATTATTAGTAACTCATGAAAATACATATTGTGTCAAAAATTTATAGTTTATTATGATATCATAAGATTATATGACATCAATTCAATATATCATTATATGTAGTGATAGATCAAATAAAATAAATATGGAATCATAAGAGTATATCTGAGGCGCCACGTTATAATGATAAGGTAACTGATGATCAAATCATCACCAAAATGGTTTTTGAGATGCTGATAATACCAACATTCATGAGATACTAAGATCTTTAAATGTTTTAAGAAATCCATGAAATGTTATTTTTATAGGAAAAAATAGTTTTATTATAGGTTATATGGTAATGAGTTATCAATATAAACCAATTGTAATGAACGAAACATTCCTTACTAAAAATTCTTCTTTATCTAATTAAATGTATTATTTTGTAAAATGGTTATATATCATATTTAATTCCTTGATTTTATGTTTTTTTATTTTAATATACTTTTCATAATTGTTACCATTGCTAATATAGTCATTGGACATTGATCACTTGATTAGTATAAATGTAGGTCTAAAAAAAACAATTTTCTCAGATAATGGATGGGATGGACTCATATAGTTGAATTTGTCCACACGAAGCCCATTTTTTATAGCTTAGAAAGGAGGTGGCATCACTGGGATTCACTCTTGACAAAGCCCAAGCCGAACATTAACACGTTAAGCTTGAGTGGAACCGCCTACACGAGAAGTCGAAGTTAATAGATATTTCCAAGCGGGAAATGTTATCTTATCCTCCCTAAGAGTCTATCAACCTTATAAACCTTACCCTTCTGTGTTATATAGGTTTAAAAAGTGGTTATGTAACAATACCCAAGCACAATTACTATTTACATTATTTTTATATAGATAATATACATTCATTTTATTATTGTTACATTGTAAATAGTTTTTTAATAAAAAAGAGTATATTTAGATAATATTAAACTGAAGAAATATATTTTGATGAAAAAATGGATATTATAATGTAATAACATTTTAATAAAATAGTATTAATAAATTTACTTTTAAAAATAAATTATTGTAAATTTTTTATTAATTTAGCGGTAACATTAATTTTAATGTGGATTTTGTCAGATCCCATGAATTTTGGATAAATGTTGTTTTTTTATGTTAAAAATTTTAATTCACATATTAAGGAAATTATTTAGAAAAAATTAGTATAATTTTTGGATTCATGACATCAAAATTATCCAATTGTGAATTTATCATAATTTTCTGAGACAGTCGAATTTTTGGGTAAAACTTTAATACCTTTTAATTATATAATGTGTTTTATGACATCATAATAACCCAATATTGATGTAATAACTTACAATAAATTGGATGTTAAGACAATATAAGTTTTACCTTAAAAATAATATGATTATTGATTTTTTTTATTCATTTAATGGTGTCTTAGTGAACCCTCCAAGATTTATAAAACATTTTACCTCTTGAAATTATTTACATGAGACTGTGTCTCACCTCTACAGAAGAAAGAATAATATTTTAAGAATTTTGGACACTGGACATATAAAAAAAATTCTTTCCACTCTACTTTTCCAAAACTCGTGGGAAAAACCACTGGTTAGATTGTGGTTTTTATTAGTTTAATTTGTGTTTTCCAAAACCTAAACAATAACAAATTATCTCTCTTTTCCTATATAAACGCTCCCATGATCCCACTTATATTCTCTAAATTATGGGGAGTATTGTGTATGTGTTTTATCAACCAAATACATCCCTGTTAGGATATGAGAAGGTAGAGGGGGATCTGGAACTGATGTATCAAGGGGTAAAACCCGAAAACACCAATTTGAGCTCTACTCTAACGAGAACAGGTGCACGAAAATGGGACTTGTTGCACTCTGGGTTATAAAACTCACGAGGGATATTATTTGGTAAATTCAGAAGAGTAGTATGAACCATTTTTAAGGGAATAAATGATGCACCTTATAACATATGTTGGGAAGTAAATCATTGATAACATAGAGTGAAGCATATAAATTCTTAATTTAAAGAAATAAAGATAATTTATAAGTAATCCATGTTCTTCTTGGGATTCCACATTTATGTGATACACCTATCATTCATCTAATTCCAGATAATATAGGATAATAGGATGACATGGTGTAACATTATATGTGATGATCAATGTGATGACTATTCTAATGAGATTCCCAATCCAATGGGAGTGAAAATCAGAAACATTGTCATGATATACTCATAATTGTCAAATGTTATGAATAGAAACATGGGTCAAGAGGAACATTAAACACCCCCTCCATTAAAGAACAATTTTAAATTAATAGCTTCATGAGACAATAACCTCCTACATGTAATGGATCAGCTGATCCCTCAATTTCCTAACAATGGAACAACTCCATTGAAAAATATTATCCATCCTTCAATGTTACTAACAAGAGAATGTTCATATGGATTCTTATTGCATGGGGGTTGAAGATGATCAATTGTGGACATTGATCAAAAATTTGAATCCTAAGGAGGATATTGAGGTGTTTGAATTGAATGATTTCTCAAAACTATTTTTCAATAAATATTTCCCCCACACCCTCTGACATAATATAGAAAGGTAATTCCATTCCCTCAAGAAAAAAGATGATGAATACATCAGAACATATGATGAAAACATCGAAATGCATGCATGATACACCTCTATCATTGTCGTTACCCCTGAATATATGTTTGACCACTTCTTTGTGGGAATAAATCCTAGCCTTTGGAAATCCTAGGAGATCTAGGACATTGATAGCTATGAGGAAATTGTTCGATGTTCCCTCAACATTGAAACAGAGATCAGTGAATCTCAACAGTATCATGGGGATATGAAGCGAAAGGCGGACAATAATTCTAGTGGTCTGATAGATAAATCTAAAAATGCTATGAAAATCCGGTATTCCACATGACAATGGTGAAGAATGAAACACCACATAAATTGACTGAAGGGGGAAAGAAAATTATTTAGGTGTAGAAGAGAAGGCCACCTAGCCATTAACTTCCAAGAAGAAAAATTTGTGGCTGTGATAGAGGAGAGGAATGCTCTTTTTAACCATAAAATCATTGTTCATTTCTTCAAATTCAAGGAAATTGGGGACTTTTCAAACTAGTACCCTATGACAAGGGTTTTTGAAGCAAACCAACAACCTACAAGGAAGAAAAAGATAGATTTTTCCATAACTTCCATCGAGGAGAGCCGTGACAACGATGTAGGGACAAGTAAGCAAGTTATTCATTCAATAATAGATAAAATACTTTTTTATTCTTTTTCTAAATTTTATTTTCTATCCCAAAAGTTTAGTAGAACAATCCCAACACCACTGAAAATAATTAATGTAAAGATGATGTTTAGAATTAAATATGGTGAAATCATTTCATCCCATGAATATAACTCATCCCTTGTAATAATTTTGGGATTGAACTTCCCTACTAACCTATTAATACTACCTTTAGTTGAATATGATGTAATTCATGGCATGGATTGGCTTCCCCAAAATGGAGAAAAGAAATATTTCCATGAGAGGGAAATCACTCTCCGTATAGTAAATCGACACAAAATTGTATACAAGTGTAAGGAGGATGATGAGTCTTCCTTATCAAAATCATCTCATGAATGGATATTACAACACTATGATCATGAATATCTTCCATATATGATTTATTATATAAAAAATCCATCCTTTAATACATGCCTATTTTGTGGGAATTCGATGAAGTTTATCCCGAGGAATTGAATGGACATCCTTCTAGAAGAGATGTTTAATTATCAATTGATCTTATACATGGGGAATTGAAAATATCCAAGAATCCATATAGAATTTATATTGTGGAGCATTTGGAGTAGAAGAAACAACTATATAAGAATCTGGATAAACAGTTTATATTCCCATGTGCTTCACCATGGGCTTCACCAGTCCTCTTTTCAAGATGAATGATGGGTCAATTCACCTTTTCATTGATTATCGCAAGATCAACAAAATCAGGATAAAGAACAAGTATCCTATGTCACTAATTGATGACATTTTTGATCAGATACATGGAGCACTATTCTTATTCATGGGGGATTTGTGATCAAAATATTACCAAGTAAGGGTGAAGAAGGATTATATCCACAAGACTATGTTTCATACAATGTACGAGAACTATGAATTCATATTAATGCCTTTCAGACTAACTAATGCACTAGAAATTTTCATAGACATGATGAAAATAGTATTTAGAGATCACTTGGAAACTTTTTTGGTAGTATTTATAGAAGATAATCTAATATAATCCAAAACCAAGGATAAGAAGGAGGATCATTTAAGCATTGTACAAGAGAACTTGCAAATGGAGAAGCTCTTTGCACTGCCCAGAAAGTGTGAGTTCTGGTTGAAGGAGGTCTCATTCTTGGGTCATGTCATCACAAGCAATAGGATATTTGTGGATCTCTCCAAAACTGATGTAATTGATGATGAATGAGGCCAACATCAGTAATGTATTTCCATAGTTTTCTGGTGTTAGGTAGATATTATCGATGATTTGTGCGAAATATGTCATGATTGTACAACCCTCATATGAAGGTAACTCAGAAGGGTGTAATTTTTTATTAGATTTAAGAATGTGAATAAATCTTTATGGAGTTGAATAGTGGGTATATTACTGCATCGGTACTCTCACTACCTACAAGTGGATAACATTTTTTTGTATTCAATGATGTTTCAAAGAAGTGCATGGGATGTGTCTAGATGTAAAATGAAAAAATCATTTCCTATGCTTCAAGAAAATTGAATATTCATGAGAAACACTATCCAACACATGATATGGTGTCAGTTTCTATTATTTTCACATTAAAAATCGGGTAGTATAATCTTTTTAGGGAGAAGTGTTAAATATATGTGGATAAAAAAATACAAAAGTATATATTCACACAGAAAGAGTTGAACATGCACCCACGAAGATGGTTAATGTTAATAAATGACTATGACTGATCAATACATTACCACCCTGAGAAAGCAAACAAGGTTGAAGACACATTAAGTAGAAAATACCTAGAAATTATACCAATGATGTGAATTGAAAATGATCCAAAATTCATATATTTGATAAATATGGACATGAGAATCATAAAGAATGGAGCATCATCATTAATTGCAAAAATTATTTCTCAACTGTCTCTATTGGAAAGGATAAAGGATGCTCAAAAGGATGTTGTTTTAATTTAGATGAAAGCCGAAAATATTAGAAAAGGTAAATCCACGGAGTTGACTATTAATTAATAATAAATTATGATATTTCGTTCAAGACAATGTGTTCTATCAATTCTGGAGTTAATTAATGAACATTCAGATGATGCACATAGTTCAAATTTCTTTATCCACCAAGGAATGAAAAAGATGTATAGAGATCTCTGAGAACATTATTGGTGGGATAACATGAAGAAGGAGATTGTTGGTTCTACATCAAATTTCCTCATTTGTCAGAAAGTTATGGATGAGAGGAAGAAGTATAAGGTGATGATTCAACTATTACCCATACCAGCATGTAAATGGAAGAAAATCAGTATAGAATTTGTCACTAGACATTCAAAGACATCTAAAGGAAACAATTCTTTCTGGGTTATTGTGTATCATCTTACAAACACATTACACTTTAATGAAATTTTATATAATTTATCATTGGACAACTATAACTGATATATATCAGGGAAGTGGTCAATATGCATTGAGTACCACTATCTATAATATCTGATCATGATAATGTATTCATCACTATGTTATGGATGAGTCTTCAAATTGTTTTTAAAACTGATCTGAACATCAGTCTGGCATATCATACTAAAACAGATGGCCACAAAAGGTATACTATCTATACACTTAAAGAAATTTTGAGATATTTCTCAATGGACTTCAATAGAGGATGGGATCAATATATTCCTCTGGTTGAGATCTCATACAATAACAGTTTCTACTCAAGAATCCAAATGGATCCTTATGAATCTATCTATGGGAAGAGGTCCAGAACAGTAGCATGATGGGTTGCAGTCGTGGATCGAGAACTCCTCGGTCCAAAAATGGTTTAAGAAATGGTGGTGAAGGATAAGATCATCTCGTATCACATTAATGTTTCTATGAGTAGGCAAAAGAGCTATGTTGATAATAATTGATGAGACCTAGAGTATGATGTTGGAGACATGGTATTCCTCTACATATCACCGTGAAATAGATTTATGAGATTTGGGAAAGAGGTAAATCTTAGTCCAAGGTACATCAGATATTTTGATATCCTTGATTGTATTTGTGGAGTGTCTTGTTGACTAGAACTCCTGCCAATCCTATCTAAAGTATATGATGTATTCCATGTATCACACTTTAGGAAGTACATACATGACCCATCACATGCACCCAATCCAATGGTGGTATCATTGGAGGGTGACCTCTCATATGAAGAGAGGTCCATGATGAACATAGATAATAAGGAAAAATCTAAACAAGATAATAAAATTCCCCTTCTCAAGGCATTGTGGAGAAACCAAAATTCTGAAGAGGCAATGTAAGAATCAGAGGATGTGATGAAGCAGTGTTACCCGCATCCATTTTAGTGTTGGAAAAGTAAATTTTGAGAGTGAAATTTTTTAAGGTGGATGATAGTGACGACCCAGAAATTCATTAATGAAAATTACTATTGATCTAATTAAATTTATTATAATGTAAAATGGTTATATAACATATGAACTTCCTTGTTTTAATGTTTTTTGATTTTAAAATACATTTAACAATTGTGACCATTTATAATATAACCGTTGAACAGTGATCACATGATTAGAATAAATATATGGCTTAAAAAAAATCCAATTTACTCATAAAATGGAAGTGATGGCCTCATCCAATATAATTTCTTTGCATGAAGCCCATTTTTCATATCTTGGAAAGATGGTGGTATGATTGGGCTTCACTCCTGACCAAGGCCAAGCCAAGCGTCCACACTTTAAAATTTAATGGAACCGCCTTCATGAGAAGTGGATGTTAATAGTGATTACTAACTGAGAGATATTATCTGAGCCTCCCAGAAGTCTTTCACCATCACACACCATATCTTTCAGTCATATATGGGTGTTATAAAGGGTTAGGTAACGAAACCCTAGTAGTATGATTGTGTACAATATTTTTGTATAGATAATATACATTCATTTTATTATTGTTACATTGTAAATTATTTTTAAAGAAAAATATTGTATTTTTAGTGAATATTAAATTGCTAAAACTACTTTGATTAATTAGTATAATTTTTAATTATAAAATATTCTAATGACATATTATTACTAAATAAATTTTTAAATACAAATCATCTAATAAATTTTAAAAATATAATTGTAAATTTTATTTGAAAGTTGTTGTTGTTGATACCCACAAATTTTTTATAAATGTGGGTTTTTATATTAAAAGTGATAATTTAAATCATCTGTAAAATATTTATTTAAAATTAATATCATTTTTTGATTCATGACATCAAAATTATCTAATGGTGAATTTTACATAATTTGCTGAGACAGTCGAATTTTTTGTTAAAAAGAAAATATCGTTTAAATATATATTGTCTTTTATGACATCGTAATGACCCAATAGTGATGTAATAAAATAATATAAATTGGATGTTTGTCCAATATATGTTTTAACATTAAAAAATTGTATTTGAGAATTTTTTATTAATTTTGTTGTGCCTTAGTTGACCGTCCAATAATTATTATACATTTTTAAGTTTAATATGATTTCATTGAGAGTGTGACTCACCTCCACAAAAGGAAGAAAAATATTTTAAGATGTACCTCAATTGGCCTTATAAAATAATTATTTCTAATCAACTTTGAAAAAAACAATATGCAAAATCAATGGGATGGTTTGTGTTTTTATTAGTTTAATATGGGGTGTCCAAAACCTAAATAATAAGGAAATAAATCCTTTTTCCTATATAAAACCACAAAATATCCCGCTTCTCTTCAATCAAAACCCTTGTATCTCGTTCCTACCCATATTTATTCTCTCTAAAATCCACACAAGATTCCCGAATCTCTATATAAGCCTTTATCGTTCCCCTACCAAGCCATTGGGATCACATTTCCAAATAAATAATTACTTCCTTTTTCATTTTTCTAAGTTTCAATAAGTTGTTATTCCCTTTTATTATAAATTAAAAAATATCGGGTATGATTTATCACCAGCCCCATATATCCCTAATTGTGTTTTAATTATTATAGACCCCTTTATCTCTCATCATTTCTACCCATGCAAACCTGTTACCATGCTGAAATTCCATAAGTAATTTCACTCTTTCATTTACATTCATGAAATTATTTTGTATTATGAATCTAAATTCCATTAAATATATTTGTAAATGAATCTATATGATCCAATTACTATCAATTTCATTTATATATGATGATACACCACTCTATATCTCACCAACCATTTTTATGAATTTTTTGTCACGCCATTATGCTATCAAAATTGCAGTGTGATTTTCCAATCCGAAGTCATTGTGTAGTGAATGCAATTCCCATTTATCTATCAAGGGTATTCATATTTATACACATTTACTTTTTGATGATGGAGATTCATGTATGAATTAAAAATTCCTTTATTTGGTTATAAATGATGATTTTAATGAATTCAAGTTTTATGATCCATGTTGCACACTTAAACATGAAATGTAATGATTAAGAAGGGCTTTCCCTGATAGTACACAAATTAATTGGGTAATATTTAATATCCTGATACATCAATATAAATGATTTTTTACTCATGATAATTAATTTTAGATGAGGTTATACTCATGATCAATGTTTAATGAGGCATGTCTCATGATAATATCGTGTCAAATGTTGTTGACACATTCCCATGTTATGACAATTATGCTATATCATTCCATTACATACATATTTCACTTATGCTCCATTGAAATTATTTTTGCCTAAAATATACTGTATTATTCATGGTGTTCCGTTTCTACACCCTTACTAGGCATTATGGCTCACCATTTTCTTAGGCATGTCCTTAGGTTATCCAATGCATTGCAATATATGAAGTAATGTAAGTGGTAATGTAAAATAAGTTTTCAATAAAGATATTTATGTCATGTTTTATGTTGTTATGTACTGTTCTTAAGCCCCAAAGACATTTGTCCTCACAATATTCAACATTGTATCAAGTTAATGTTTTATGTAATAAAAGATGTTTATGTGTGAAATAAAGAGAAAGGTTTTTATAATAATGTACCACAATGATTTCCCTTTGCTGAAAAAAATATTGCTCTTGTGAAAAAAGAGCACATGTATGAATCATTAACATGAAACCTCTTACCGATGAAATTATAGATTACGCAAAGTATAACACACTAGTAAATTTCTTTTAATGAGAAGGAAACTACAAATATCTCATGTCATGTGGAGGAACACAAAAAAACATTCTCATATCATGAAGGATATCATTGAATCATTATTATGAGAAGGAGCTTAAGATCGTCCTATGAATCCTATAATATCCCAAATTTAGTTGAGAAGTATGTTGTAGGAACACTCTGTGTCCCTTGAAAGACCCTTCAGGTATAATTTTTTTATGTGATGCAATTTCCTATTGACTTTTCCTTACACACCTAAATCATTTATTTTACCCATTATAAATATTTCATTGATGAATTGTCCCACTGTCTGAGCATAAAAGAGAAATCATATTATTCCCACCATGGTTTTGATAATTTCCTATGAATACCATCTTGATTATCATGTTAATACAATTATATTTATACATTACTCTATCCTCCATTTCCACCATGATAGATCGTCAACAATCTCTTCAAATATAATGATGTCACTTCTAGATAACTCCCATTAGAGAATTGGTTTTACACCACTTAATAACTGATCATACATAAAATCGGTTTGTATGCTAATACATGAAACATACCTCAAAATTATTGTAAAATTTCCCTTATTGGTACTAAAATATACATTATCCGTTTTCTATATCTCAAGAAACCACTTCATTATCTTATTATGATGAATATAGGAAAGTTAATATTGAAATATATGTTCCTAAACTTGTCCCAATCCATGGAGTCAATTTGATCGTATTTCCACATATTCTTTATATGATCCCACCATCGATCCACTTCTACTTCCAAATGATAGATAGAAAAAATGTATTATCTGGTTATGAACTCTGGATAATGGAAATTATTATTCAATTGTACTAATAATTTTTTCTTCTTGTTGAGGATCAGTGAATCCATTGAAGGAAGATGGAAATTGACTCATAATATATTAAAAATAATATTATTCCCTCAGTTGATTGTTTTGAAACCCATCATGATTCATATCTATATAAATTAGTATGTTAACAGAAATGCTAATTTATTATTCCATCTCCAATAATTTTGGAATTATCATTATTAAAAATAGTTCATTACTCATCAGACTCAAAAATTACAAAGTAATTCTGGATTTAACCATTTAAATAAAATAGAAAATAAATAGTGTAAGAAACAATAATCACTACGGGGAATCACATAACAATGATAAATCCCATATAGGATGTTCAAATAATGAAACCATCAGTAAAATATGACATGTTAGTTTTATCTTATGTAATACATGGACACCAACTATATATATTAGTCATGATACTTCAAAAATACTTATTAAATTTACAATATGATTCCCACTAGAGTGTTAAAGATAGTGTGTGGTAAGGCTCATTATTATGCACTAGTTGACGACTGACCCTTGATAAATATTACATTTTCAGTTTTCCCTCTTTATCCCCTTCATTTAGAGACATATCCACATGTAGTATCCATAATAGAATGTAATTTATTTGAAACCACATGCTGTATAAATTACTATAATTTTTGAACATTTTCTTATAATTTATATCATCCTTAGAAATATACATAGACAATTACTTAGGGATATAACTATGGGTTTCTCATCCTATATTCCAATAGTTCATTAACCTATCTTCTCATTCCAACTATAGATTCCTATGTTTATCAAACATAGATATTACATCATTTTAAATGAATATTCATTGCATTACACAAACACATTACTAAGGATGGTAAAAGATTAGATCTATTGGAAACAAGTGTGGATAATATATTGATTAAATTATTTCATCGATTAATTTTTGGTAATTTTGATCATAAACCCTCACATTTACGTTACTAAAAAGATTTTATTCTATGTTAATTTTAGGAAAAAATATTCATTTGAACATTTATTCTAGATGAATATAAACGCCATTGATCTATAGAAGAATATTTTATTATGTGTTATGTACAATTTTTAAAATAATTCTTGAAATAATATTCATACACTACATCTTTAAGCATAACACATGGTTTGGAAACCCAATATTTAGAATAATACATATGAATCAAGTACCCAACATTGATGGAAATGTATTGATAAACAATCCAATGAATATAAGAATCCATTTATTTAAATAATAAATGTAAGGATCATCAACACTACAGTTTTGAATAATATTAAATTTTCAACACTACGTTTGGATTTTTTAATCACATGATGGAACCATGTGATTGACTATTCAGAGATATATTTTTAATTTAATTATATTATCTGTGATTTATATAATATTATCGTGAGATATAATTATCATTTCAATGCTTTTTTGTGACCGATTGAATGTATCTTCCCAAAAAGAATAATTTTTTCGAATATATAAAGGATTTTATGAGTCAATTGAATTATTTTAAATTAAAATATTCTTTATTTAATATGTGGTATTTCTAGAGCTGGTTTGACCTGAATCTGGTTGACCTACATTATAAATATTGAGGTGGACATTGTCTAAATTTATACAGATATATAGAGATATATTCTAAGATATATGAAAATATGTGTTATGGTAAATGTCAATGTGATGTCATGCTCGCATCCACGCATTGTAGATATAGATGTTTAGATCGATTTGATTGAGTCATTATATATTTTATAACTTCTTTTGTATCTTATTATTACGTATTCTTCTTAAAGATCATTAAATAATTTTTTGAATATAAACTTTCATGAAATACATATTTATATATTTGGTTTTTGTTTTATGTATCGTTATTTTATGAAATACAAGGAAATATTGAATATTATTTTTATTCTATTGTGAATTATATAATATCTAAACAAATCTTTCAGTTTCATGATGCATCTATGAGAGAAACATTTTTCCTTAATCAAATCAAAGTCCGTTAATTTGATGTAGTATTCGTTTCATGGAAACAATAATGTATGTGAAGGATTTTCAGATTCTTATTATATGTTTTGGACAATGAGGATCCTTGTAAATGAGTCATGTGGCCTTTCTATGGAATTATTTTAAATTTATCAACTACCTGTACTCATTTTTGGAAGTCCCTAATAGAAGGAGTCACTATTGAAATCTACAAGCACAGTAAGAGTGTTTTGGTAGAGGGTAATAAATGATCTTTGTTTCCTAAATTACTATACATCAATTTCTTCTTGTCATTATTTATTTTATCTACATACACAACGATAAGAGAGGAAAAAAAGTGGATAATTTTATATGTGGAGGGATGATATAAATTCCTAAATCTTTTTAAAGGATCACAATCCCCCCAAAATATTTTATTTTCATCTGATTTATATTTGCATTTTTTTTTTGAATCAACGGTTTTATATAACTGATGATATTTCTCTTGATATTTTTTTCACAAATAACTTAGGCAACCCACATCCAATGGAAACATATACAGGATTAGTTCCATGCAAAGAGAGCTGGACGAGGCCTTGCGCATTAAGGAAAGCTTCGGGGAAATGAGGGCGCGAGACATCCACATTAAAGAGGGTGATGCTAATACAAGGTATTTCCTTGTGAAAGATTCGACTAGGCATTGGAAAAATGCTATCATGCGTTTATCACAACCTGATGGAAGCAAAGTTTCTGATACCAACAGTATTCACGAAGCTTTGCTATGCTTTTTCTAGAACCTCTTCTCTACATGAACTCTTTTAAAGTCTGCTTAGGTGGAAGAATGCATCAGACCCGTGATCACCGGCAAGATCTATCAGCATCTTACAAAAGATGTGATGAATGACAAGATTCACCTGGCGCTGAAACATATCCACCCCACCAAGGCCCCGGGACTGGATGGTTTTCATGCCCAATTTTTTAAAAATTATTGGAACATCATCGGTCCCGACATCTGCAAAATGATTAAGAATTTATGGGTGGGGAATACAAGAATTTCCACCATAAATGAAATAGTTCTTGTGCTACTTCCCAAAATCAAGAAACCCCAGGCGATCCTTGATTTTATACCTATCAGCCAATGCAATGTCTCATATAAGATCTTCTCAAAAGTCTTTGTCAATCGGCAGTGCCCTTGGCTTCCTGATATTATATCTGAAAACCAGAGCGCCTTCGTGGCCAAGAGACTGATTACTAATAATGCTATTGTGGCCCATGAAGTGTTACACTCTCTGAAAACGCACTCCAGCATGAAAAGAGGAACCATTTCATGAAAACTGGATATGAACAAAGCCTACGATAATGTATAATGGCAGTTCCTTAGAGCGGTGATGCTAAAAATGGGATTTTCACTAAAAGGACAGATATTTTCATGAAATGCATCTCGACCGTCTCCTTCAGAATAAAAGTCAATGGGGAGATCACCAGATAATTCGTCCCAACCTGAGGCCTGTGCCAGGGAGATCCCCTCTCCCCTTTTCTCTTCATCTTGGTGGCCGATGCCTTTTCTAACCTTATTTCTAGTGCTGCATCATCTAATTCCATTCATAGGGAAAAGGTATGTCGTGGAATCCCACATGTGTCGCACCTCTTAATTGCTGAAGACTGCCTCCTTTTCAGCACATCAACTTCAAATGAATGTCGGGTGATCATCTATGCGATCCAGCAATATGAGAGGGCATCTGGACAGACAATTAATCACGAAAAATCAGAAATCTCATTCAGCGCAGGGGTTCCTCTTGCTAAGAGAGCTGAACATTGTGCTTTTGTAGAAATACATATGGCAGATAAACACCAGAAGTACCTCGGGATCACCACGGTGATTGGCCGGTCAAAAAAATAAATTTTTACATCTATGGTGGATAGGATTGAGAAGAAAATTCAAGGTTGGACCCCAAAATGCATCTCCAAAGCTAGAAAGGAAACCCTCATTAAAGCTATCATTCAGTCTGTCCCAAGCTACTTCATGTAATTGTTTAAGCTCCTGGCGGACATAGTCAATTTAATCCGTTCTCATACTGCCAACTTCTGGTGGGGGAAAATGATGGAAGGAACCGACCCCACTATTTGGATGGGGAGAAACTCTGTAAACCCAAGTCAGATGGAGGGATGGGATTCCAGAATCTCCTGATTTTCAATGACGCGCTGTTGGCCAAGCAAGGATGTCTCCTATTTTGCCTCCCATCATCTCTTTGTGCATGGGTACTCCGGTCCAAGTAATTTCCCCACACGGACTTCCATAATTCCTCTATGGGCCTCCGACCTAACTTCCTCTAGAGAAGCATTTGGGGGGCCCAAAATCTCCTGGAAAAAGGGTTGGGATGGAGGATTGGGAATGGTTCATCTGCCAACATCTGGACCGATCCCTGGCATGTCGACAAGGATGGTTTTCGGGCCACATCCCCCACCCAACCGGGGCTCGAAGATGCCACAGTTAACAGCCTCTTCTCAGAACAGGGCCCGAGGTGGTGTGTGGAAAGGATCGAGGAATGGTTTAATGAAAGAGACCAAAGAATTATCATGAGCATCCCCCGGGTCCCAGATGTAGGCCCTAACCATCATTTCTGGACCAATGATATTTCAGGCGATGAAACGGTGAGATCCAGGTATAGACTGGCCCTCAGAACCTACTTCGTCGACCATGATGACGGACCATGGAAAGTGCATTAGAAGCTCAACGTCCCCCAAAAAATTCTCCCTTTTTGGTGGCAGGTGTGCACAAGCACCCTCCCTACCATGATCCTTCTCGCTTACAGACATATGTCCAATGCCAAGTCCTACCCCTTCTGCCCGAATATTCTATAAACCCCATGGCCCGCCATTTTCCACTTCCCGAAAGCTAAGGAAATTTGGATTAAATGTGCCCCGGCTTCAGATGTTTCATTAGACATGGCCTCTGACCTCCTTGATCTTCTGATGCATTGGTGTTCCCCTCTTTCATCTTCTAATGAAGGTTCTCTTTTCACCCTATCCTGGATCATCTGGGTTTGGCACAACGATGTGGTTTTTCACCACGCTCATAAACCTTTCGATTTCTGGGTTGAATGATCTATTTAATGGATTGAGGGCTAGACGGACCACAAAGGATACGTTATTGCATGTGTAACCCCGTCCTGTCCCCCGCACTGGAACCCCCCAATGGAAGGGAGACTCAAGATTAACGTGGACACATCTCTACCAAAGGATGGGATTGTTGGTCTCGGTCTCCTAGCCCGTAATCACCTGGGGAAAATCATTGCAGCAAAATATGAATCACACCATGCCTTCTGGGAACCTGCAGTTGCTGAGGCTTCTGCCATCCTTGCGGGTATGACACTCGCTATGGATCGTGGATGGGTCGATATCATCATTGAGTCTGATTGCCTCACCGTGATCGATGCTATTAATCAAAATGACTCTGAATTACAGTCTTTTGGCTTCATCATCAGGAGAATTCGCTCTCTTCTCCAAGGATTCTCTCAATGCACCTCATCCTTTACCAAAAGGGAAGGAAACAGTGTGGCCCATCACCTGGCAGCATCAGGCCCCTTCGATTACAACCAGCTCTGGCTGGACAGTTTCCCCTCATGGCTCTGCTTATGTACGGCTGCTGATTTTCAACATTAATGTTATCTTTCCTACAATTCAAATATATATATATATATATAGTTAATGATTTTGTTTATGGGTTATAACTGATAAGTCTAATATAGTATCTGAATGTTATATTTCAAATAAATTATTGAAAAATATTTATTTTTCCAATGATGAAACTAAAAACATCTTACAATAACACTATACAATTACAAAGATGAAATTTGATACTTCAAAGAAAGAATATTGATAAAATCATCACTCAAATGAATTATACACTAACTAAAAGAGTCAATAATGTTTTTGAAATGGGAGATCTGATTAAACAATTTGATAAATCATTTATAGTAATTAGAGTTTTATATTAATGATGGAATGGTGTATCTTCTATTATACGATAATACAGACCAGTAAAATAGTTTTATATGATGGAACTGATTAGTAAATTTATAGTTTATGTTGAAAAGATACAAGATAAAACTAAAAAATCGTATTTATGTAAAAACTGATGAATCTTCTAATTGAAATACTATTTGTGAATCTTTTAATTAATGATTTATATAATAAAATAGTGATTATTCATATCCAGCTAAAATATTAAAATAACATTATGAATGGAATAATAAAAATAATAAGAATTATAGATGCTATAAATGCATGTACAAAGGTAAAAAAGTCTAAATATACTATGGTAAAAGAATATAGGATAGATAATTATGAATAGAATTTAAATATTATTATGAAGAAAGGATGGATTTATATATATGGTTTTAATAAAGACTCTACTATGAACAAAATGACTAAGCATAAAAATAAAATAATGAATTTATTTCTTTTGAATCATACCGATTGGGTACAATATTTTTTCACTAAAATTTTTAAATCTGAAAAAAAAATATTATGAAAAAATTAATAGATAATGATTAATAATTCAACATAATAATGAGTCCATAAATATATAAAATATATTTTCAATGAAATATTATAACAAAATTTCTATAGATAAAGTGCGTTTTTAAAAAGAACTTGATAATTTAAAATCAAATTATTCTAAAGATTCCTATGATCTAAATGAAGTTAAAATTAATAATGGTTTAGTGAATTGCATAATTTATAACAATATTAATGTATTATTAATATAATAGAATATTAATTTTAATCAAATTCTTGGTAAAAATAATATTCATAATGGAAAACATGGCATTGGTAGAAATGGTGAAATCCCAAAATTATATAGGAATCGTTTTTTCTCACTTCAAAAAGAGAAATATTGTCTATGATAAATATTTTTTATTATGGTATTGTTGATTATTAGGTAAATGACTTTATATTTATAAAATAAATAAAATTCATGATTTTAAGAATTAATTTTGTATCAAATATATATTTAATGTAAATATTATAATATCTACATAATATAAATAGATTTGGTTACCCAAAAAATTAGTTTTTAACACTCCCACACCCAAAATATTATGGGTAACAAAATTATATTGTATTTTTTTTACTATAGAAATACACCACTGATCCACATCATTAAATCATAAATTTGGTTGACTATGTGATATATACAATTATCTAATAAAAGATTGATCAACTATGATATAGTTCATTTTACAAATTTACATAGATATGGAATCATTTATCAAAGAAGTATTTATGTTTTTTTTCATTTATATATATCAATATCCATATAGTGAAATAAATATTTTATACTAGGATAGGGAGACATTTTATGAATAATTAATAATTCTCTTCTCTACTACTTGACATGAAACTTTGTCTATTTTAATTACATAGTGTATTATATAAAACATACAATATCTAAAAATATTTAATTTATTTTTATAAAATATAGTACATGTTTAAATTATATAAGGGTTTATATTTTCTATTATAATATTTTATTCATATTTCTATCATTGGTTATTTTTTTCTAAATTTTTTATTTTTATGTACTTTTTTCAATCCGAAAATCATTCTTACATAATATTTTTTATTGAAAAACTAATATCTATAATAAATATTCATTGTATTCAACTAAAAAATGTGAAGTGTTGTATATAGGTTGTCATAACCAAACATATAATTTTATATTTAAGTAACCATATTATCTTCTTCTTAAAACCTTTTAAATTTTTTTATTCTTCATTGAAATACCCTATTCAAAGTCATATTAAATCAATAATCATTAAATTATATGATAAAGAACATCTTATTCAGAGGAAATTATTTATCAAAAGAAAATGAAATTTGATCCTTCCTTTTTTTAAGGTAACATTCAGTTTCAGTTTTTAATTGTTCATTTAAAAAATAATTTGGTATAGATATGAGAGTTCATGGTTATGAAGAACCATGAATTCTTTTTGTTGAAAATGGTTCAAAAGCACAATGAAATATGAAGAGTTTCTGTTTAAGGTTAGTTATTTATATAAAGAAAATTTGATGCTACTCATAGATTTTCATGTACCTAGAATGTATTACGAATAACTACAAAAGAATAATCAAACTATGAAATAATTTTTGAATCCAAAAGAATATTTTGACACATTCAAAAAGGAGTTTTTATGTATGATTTAGTTACTCATAAGGATGTTATTTTAAACTAGGATTTTATAAATATAAATGGTTTTCAGTTGGACATTGTTTGTTTTATCAAAAATAAAATGATGTTAAAAGCATAGTTGAACAACATTCAGTTTATTTAGAATATCTGGGTGAAAATGTTCGATGATTGGAGTTTTTGAATGATTGATCTAATCCTTCCTAATATAATGAATTATAATTATTTTTATAGTTTACTGCCTATATATTGTATAATTTTTAAAAATGTCATAAATAATAAATTAATGTTATTAAATTTGATGAAATATTTTTATTGATAGACCTTTACATTTTTTTTGAAAATGGTTATTGAGATTAAGGATATATTTGATTTTTAATTGTTTAATTGCACCAAGTAAATTTTCCTATTATTGAGAGTAATACATTTTTGACCAAATATCACATGTGAAATATTTAATTTTATGTTTTCCATTGAAAATATTTTAATTCACAGAATATATATTCCAAAAATTCTGTATCCTGTGGAGTTATTTAATTAAAATACTATATGATGAAATATATATTATATTCTCCTTAATAACATATTTATATTTGTTAAAGGAAATATGAATTTATTGGGACTTTATGTTGTAATATCTTGTTCTCATCATTTTTATGTCCCAAAAGGGAAATAATTTTATATATTTATCATTATGGGGGATATTTTTAATAAAAAGGCTACACATAAAAATTTATATAAATGTAATTTATATTTATATGTGAGAAATATAAACAAATTAAAATGATTATTTAGTCTTATAAAAACAAATTATAATTATATTTTTTTTATTGGGTTTTTGGATAATAAAAAATAGGGATATTGTTGAGAATGTATTGATTCAAAACAATTATTTAATTATTAGTTGGGAAGTTCATAGACACCCACTTATGTGATATAAATAAAATATTTTTATGCTAATTTCATGAAAATAATATTCATTTGAATATTTATTCTGGAAGTGTATACAATTGATTAATCATAGAATAATATTTGATTAAGTATTATGTAGATGATTTAAAAGTATTATGTAAAAACTATTCATGCTCTATGATTTTATACATTATGTATTGTTTGGAAACCATATGATTAGATGAAAAAATAAGGGATAATTTAATGCACACTATTGAAAATAATGGATGAAAAAACCTACATTTGGAAGAAACCATACACTTAAAGAACAAATTTAATATTCATCAACCCTATGTTCATTAACAACTATTCATTTTAAGCCATCTATTTGAAATTTTTTTCATCATATTAATTAATCATATGTTTGAATATTCAATGGCATAGTTTTTTTATTGTTATTAGCAGTGATTTATGAAAATTCCACATTTGAAGTAAATATCCATTTAGAGCAGTATTCCCACTAATTCAAATTCAATTTCTCAACTGATTATGTTGTTCATATTTCTCTGGAAATATATGAATCTCTGTAGTTTTTTTGAATTATAATCATCCTAATTTAATATGTGGTATTTTTAGATAAGGGTGGACCATGAACTATCCAACCTACTGTAGAAATATTTATTTGATAATATTCAACATATATTCCTATATATATATTTATATACATAGAAACATACGATGATGTGTTCTTTTAAATTATAGTATATCATTACCATTAGTGATTCACCATGAAGACATAAAATTTTAGATCATTTTAATCAAATCAAAATTGATGATGTCTCTAATGTTGTATATCATTATTACATTTTATTATTCGTGATCTAAAAATAATTTATCTATGTTAAACATTATATAAAATCATGCTTATACATGAGTCATGTGTTTTCTCTATCACTATTTGAGGAAATACATTGAAATATTGAGGATTATTATGATGATTCTTTCCATTATTCAATGTAAGAAATAAATTTAATAGTTTCATGTTCCAACTAAGAGTGAAACGTTTTGTTAATAAAATAAATCTATATTTATTTTTTTAGAGTATTAGATTCATGGAATCAGTTTTGGATGTTAAAGAGTTTCAGCTTCTTATATTAATATGTGGAAAATATGGTTCATTCTAAAATAACCATAGGAAATTTACAAAAACCTCTCATAACAGTATAAACTACCTATATGATGTTTTGGAAGTCTTGACTAAAAGGGATCTATGTTGAAATCACCAAAATCACCGAGATGGTATTAGTGGGGTGGAATAAGTGATATTTTTCTCAAGAGCACTGTACATCGATTTTTTGTAGTTTTTATTGATTTATATTGGTAATGAACTTTTAGGGAGGGAAAATAATAACTTCCTACACAATAGGTTGGATGATTTGAAATAATATATTTTTTAATGATCAAAATTTACACACCCCACTAGAATATTAACCTTATTTATAGTCGAAATAAAAACACATAAAAAAAATTATATTCCATAAAATATCTACGTCATCTAAAAAAATGTTATTTATTATGTCACCCATCAAAAAAATATAATACATAATACAATTTTCTTATAATAGGTAATGGAATCATAATAAGTGTGAAAAAAGGAAATAAATCATCATAACATGAACACAAGGATATGGGAACCTAATAATAAAATTTGAAACCCATAACCTACATATAAAAGATCATAGAAATGCATTAGTGATTACAGATTGGTTGTTCATAAGAGAGAAATCATAAGAAAATCAAAAAACATGATCCATGGGAGAAAAAAATTAGAATAAGACCTGGATTTTTGTCTTATAGATAAATATAGAAAATATATTTCATATTGACCAATGCTAATTTATAAGGATATCATAGTGGAATTTTTTAACTCCGCAAACCATCATAGTAGTCATGAATGACTTCGAGAACCATCATACCATTAAAATTACATTATATTAATGGGTTAAATCACCATTTCATTAATGTCAATCTAATGAGATATAAATTATTAATCAATGCATTGGAGGGATATATAGTTCACACCCATATCAAAATTAAAACCATAAATATTTTTGGAAGAAAATCATAAAAATTAATAATATGATATCCTATGAAATTAAATATCTATCAAAAAAATTCATCATATCATAACCAATGAAAAATATATAGGTTTTAGTATTGTTTCAATATAGAATAACCCATTAAAAGAAGTCGGTTTCATAATCATTTTATCATTTAACAATAATATGAAGAGAAAAGGGTTTCATAAACATCATTTCATTATAAAAGTAAATAATTCAATGAAATATTAAAAATGGTTTCCATAGACCATATCCCTAGTAAGGAAAATATAACATTAATGGGTTTTATCTTAGACTGAAAATTAATTTATAAAACATATTAGAGATATTTTCCTATCCATTTTCCTAATTATTATATAAAACATATCATTTTTAAATATTATATTTTTAAAATAATATTGAAATTTTATAAATGAATATTTTATAATTTTATTTTCTTTACATCATAAATGTTTTCTATATCATGCACGTTAAAATAAAGCTTCCAACAAATTTTTTGGTAAAATCTAGAAAATAATTAATAGGAAAATGACAAGAAGATTAATTGAAAAATATTTAAAAAATTAAACAATTTGTAAAAATTTATTTTAAAATTAATAGTAAAATAGTAAAAAATTAAACATTTTTAGAAAACATGTTTTTTTTAAAATGAATTTTAACTGAATTGAGAAATAATGTCTGATTTTATTATTTTTTGGTTATTTATTTTATTTAAATAAGATTTAAGAAGGTAATATTACATGAAAATGACATTAAAAACCATTGGTGAGGAAAATTATTGATCTTATTGGGAGATATATCATAATAGTTTACCATCAGAAACATAATCATAAACAATCATGATAAATGAGGAGATTATGACATAAAATCATTACAAATTATATTAAATTGAATCCTAATACTTATAAATTAATAAAATCAAATGGGAATTAAAATAACATTAGTATAAATAATTTCAGGATATTGTATTCCAATTTGGTTGTATATACACCATGGGAAATAATCAGGGTTCAAGACCTAAACATACATCTCAAATAAGGAAAATTTAGACAAAAATCTATTATAGTTCGTCTTAACTTATATTTCCTCATTAAAATATATTTTATAATAAATATTTTTATTATTATTAATTTAATAAAGAACTATATTCATGTATATATAAACATATATTATTTTATTTTAACATTTTTTACCCATTTATTATCAATTTCATGTTATAGTTAAATTTCATGTAATAAGTTATTTCTTTTTCATGTGTGGTTTGATTTGTTTTTTTACTATTAATATGATCATGGATACATCATATCCAGATTTCTAACCCTGATATAAACATAATATATATTTATTATATATTTATTTTTAGTAATTTATTAAATATTGAGGTATACAATGAAATATAATATTCATGGAGATGGTAGGTCATACGTCCAAATGAACATTGTCTGAATTTTCCTGAAATATTATAAAAAATTATTTTAAATGATATATTATAAATAAATAATAAAATTTATGTCATATATATCAAATATTTTTCATCAAAACTGTATTTGTTACCTTCTATGTAATGTGTGAATGAATCACATTTCATTGTGAGGCGGTAGTCCATCGTACGCATGAGCGACGTCATCGTATTCCAAAAAATGGAAATCATATAGGTATGTATGATATAAAAATTTAAAAATCATTATTTTATCATAAATAATATATATATATATATATATATATAATTATTTAATCATTATAACTAGCCTTGATAGTTGTTAATGGAAAAAAGTAACAACATCGGTTCATGAGGTGTTAGTCTGTTGTACATATGAATGGAATTTTAATATAATATTTGATGGATGTGGGGATGTTTTAGTTCCATAAATTAACATATAAATCCCCATTACATGGATGAAAAATAGTTTATATTATGATAATCATATAAAAACTATTGAATGATGTGGATGATGAAATAAAAAAACCCACATTGATGAATGCCACCTCCTCTCTTGGAATCCCCCTTATGTTTGCACCAAAATACATACTAGGTTTTATTTATATCAAAACAAAGGATTATAAGATTTTTTCAATGAAGGTAATGTGTTATTGGGATAGTTAATTTAAAAAATAAATATTTTTTATTATGTGAACTAAATAAGATAATGGGTATCCTTTTATTAGTGAGGTGAGTGGGACACTTGTAATTTTCTAAAAAGAGAGAACTCCACCCATGTTTATTTCATGTAAAAAGCACAAAAAGTTAATTATTATATATATTTGATTCTATAAGGTTGATATATTGATATTAAATTGGTGTTGGATGAACTTGGAACATTTATAAGACTTATCTATTTAGTTTGGCCCCCAGTAAGTTCATTTATACAATAATCATGGAAAATAATTTGTTCTATTTTTTTATTAATTAATTTCAAAAAATAAGTATAAATTAAAATATAATTTAAAATATGATTATTAAAAATCCAGAATATAATTTCCCAATTTCCATTTAATGTATTGGATGTTTTTTCTCTGAAATTTTTCTCATATACATGACTATAAAGATGAATTTTAAATTGAAAGTTCAACACTATTAAAAATATTTATATATAAATTAATTAAAAGATTGATAAAAATGACCTAAATATTATTAATGGATATGTAGATGTAATAATGGTACTTTATACCAAATTACAATATTATTTATCTTTAAAAAATTTATAAAATATATAAATTTTCAATTAAAAGTCAATATTTTTAATATTTCATCAAAACATGAATCGTTCAAAAAACATAAAATATTTCACCGAAAGGAACTTATAACCCTCTGATTTTAAAATTTATGATTATAATATAAAACTATTTTTTCAAAATATTCATTATTTAATTTTATTATTATTCACAATAAGAAATAATTTTGTTTGATAACATAATATTTTCAAAATAGATAATGTCTTTAACAAAAATTATATACTATTTTATCAATATAATTACCTTATATGAAACAATTATAATTTATATTTACCAATTATTTTTTCATATTAATATCTCTATGTATTACATCTAGTTTATAATTGATATGTTTAAATAAATATATTAATATTATATTCTGGTTTTGTGTTTTGTGTAATGAAAACTAACGAAGTGTTGTGTTCAATGAAACCTTAATGTGATTTCTCTTTTAACAATAGATAAACCCAATGATATGAATAATTTATGCTAATATTAGTGTTTCATGTAAAAAAATATTTGATTTATATTCTTTTAATGAAAATTATTTGTATCATTATATTTATTTGAATAGAAATAAAAAAATTAATGTGTGTATCATCTGATGTTTGAGACTAGACATATTGAAATAATATTTTCATTCACGAGATGTTGGTAAATTCCAAATGATTGATTGGTTTTTCATGTTAATACCCCTTGGTATAATTGTGTTAGATCGACATTATATATTAATATCTATATAGTGATGAAATTTCCTGGAAACCACTCATTATATCATTCACAAGAATTATAGAATATTTTCGTATACTTTGACTTATACATAAATTTTTCCTTAAATTTTTACATAAATATATCCTTGGGGATATCAATAAATTTTTACCAACCTAGATTCCAATGGCTTACTATACAATTCATTTGATAACAACTGTAATGAATCATGTTTTTCATATATATTTATAGATACTAAATAATTAATATTAACTATATTTCAAAAATAAAATCTTGTGGTCCACAAAATTTTGGTGTCAAATAATAATTTATAAACCATATAATTATTTCATTTTCTATAATCAAAATATTCTATAATTATTTTCCCATTTAGTAAACTTCAGTGATATTCCCTAATGAATGATGTCTTCTTAACTTGAAGAAAGGAGGCATAATAAATACTGCTCAAATATGATCAGTAAGAGTTTACATGGTGTAAAAACCCAGAAATTCCATATAAATGTTTTTTAATTATTTTGGATTATTACAAGTCTTTAAATTTTTTTGGCATGTTATTCTGAGGCCAAAGATCCCTGAACGACTATATGAATTTTTCTAGGTATGTTCAGTAAATGTGCGAGAGACATTTCTTATCTTTTAAACTACTGCTCAGATTAAAAATACGAGGCCACCATAGAATCTACAGTTCCATGATTCACATAATAGAATATTAACATTGACCGACAAGGGTCGGACGAAAAAGGTATTTTTCTTGTAAATTAAAATCAAAATAAATAAATAACTAAAGGTTATTTTCTATAACCATTGGAAAAAGCGATATTGGGACCATAGTTTAATGTCATACCATTTAATGGATTAACCCTTAGGTTGAGTAACCACAACGTTTGGATAATTAATATGTCTATTAATTAAACTCCTTAATGAGCCCCATTAATTGTGTAGTGAATTGTTATAGTCTTTTATTCTATTTAATAAAATCAAAAGATTTGGTTTTGGGAGAGCATCGAGAGTAATCACTGACGAAACGTCAGTGACTTACCACTCTGATGAAGAATGGTGATCGAGCAACGGTCGTCAGAAGAATCGACGACAGACAACAAGCACTGGCGAACACCTTCGAATGAAAACCCTAATTTCCCAACTACATCACCTTCCAACAGAATCAATGTAGGTGGGTTTCAATGTTTTCTACGGATTTCTTTCCTTTATAAAAGTCTTCACAAGTTATTTTTCTAACGCAGAGGGTCTGGAAAAAACGAACAAGTCCCGAGCCCTCCGCTAAACTCAGATATGTTTGTGTTCATCATTTGAAATCGGAAGATATGGAGGCAAGGTGGAACCAAGGGTTGTGCATCGTAGGAATCGTCTCAAGATGCATGTAGGAATGGGAGATAATAAAAACAGACAACCAATATTTCACCAGTGGCACACCGAAGCTACGCCGACGCGGTGGTGCTGACGACTGAGGGATGAGGCAGACGTCTCCCGTAGGCCGTGATGTAATGGTGGTTCCCAAAGGTTCCACAGAGGAAAAAGGAGTGGTTGGCCTACTCTGAGCACAATGATGTGAGGCAGCACACTACAGTGACATGTCGAAAAGGAAGATCATGACTTCGAGCCATGGTGGAGGGTGGACCCACACCCACAGGTGCATTGTGGGCCTGTACGCACAGACCTGCCAAGTGTTGCAGAGCCATCTTGGGCTTCTGTTGAGCCAGGTGGTAAGCTGCAGCGGGGCACCATGGAAGAGGGCCATGTCTTCGATCCATGATGGAGGGAATACACGCTCCCGAGATACTATAATGGGATGGTCCACATGGCCCTGTCAAGAGGTAAGGACCCAACTTGTGATGTGACATTGATTACCTGAACTGCCAAATACATTCGATAGGGGAGTAGACACCTTGCACTCGGCTTGTGGGCTGAGTGGTTCTACATCTTGGCGGTTTGTGCATAGCCAGGTGGGTCGGGCTGAACCCACCTTCCAACAACCATGAACTATTGCAACTGTACCGAGCTGAGTCAAGCCCTCTTCATGTTGGGCCCAGCGGGCCGTGTCAGGTCGGACCGTACCCAGACCCCAATAACATATAGACATGGTGTCTAGTTTATGAACCGTCTATTGAAATGTATCCATTATGACATGACATATCATTTGAATACTTCTTCAAGAGATATCGTGTTGGATGAAATACAACTGATGGCTTGAGGAGCGGTTCTACCTAGTGCCCTACGTGCAGAACCCTCTGACTGGCTAAGACCTGAAAATTGCTGACTTTCGACTATCTGTGACTAGACGACCTAGTGGGAAGATCCTCTAGGTGAATTTTTAGGCCCACTGTGGGGAGTCTCTCTATGTGACCCGATAGACCCACGATACTTGATAGGAGGAGTACCTTAGATGGATGTTTTGGGGCGGGGCTCTGTTTAACTCGGAAGAACCACAATATGTGATTTTGCGGAGTACCTAAGAAGTTCAATGTTAGTGGGAAGCACCTCTATGTGTCTTGGAAGGACCACTGTACTCGACAAAGGATGAGTTCTCTAGCATCCTTGTTTTTCAACTAATTGAATGATGATGGTACTATTACTACCCTATTATATACCTGGTGTGAGCTGTCATTTTTATTATGCTTTGTGATTGAGAAAAATCATTTGTGTTTTTTCCATTGTGGACTCATGAGGGACCTTCGGGGGTCTCTGGGTTCCAACTTTGTATTCTTATTCTCACCCCTTTATAGGCTTCTCATGCACCTTGTTGTGTCGTCTGCTGACTATGATCAACATTGACTAAGTCTCGAGGATCCAGGACATGATAGTATACTAAGGTTACCAGAGGACATGGAGAGCTGCAATGACGAGTTGTAGCTACTGAACAGGTAGGATACTTTTGGAAGACCTCATGATCTATTTTCACTTTTTTCTATATTCTCATTTTTAGTTGGGGTTGTATTCAGGTCCAATTACATCAGTACATATTTTTACAGTCATTGGTGGTTGTTTTTTTTGATGTTTTATTGTTCTCCTTTCGATATGTTTTACTTGTGTGCAATGTTCCATGTATGTGTGTATACAGGTTTTGAGGGAATACCTTCTCAATTTAGGGAAATTTTGTTCTGGTGCCAGTCTCCAACCTGTGGCCTATGGAAGGAGGGCTTGGGTAAGTAACGACACATGCCCAGGGGGACGATTACTGACAAAGTGGCATCAAAGGGTGTTGGGTTCCCCCCTCAAAGGACGAGGGTATTATGTTATGTTTTGGGGAAATAATGATTAGTGTTGTGAGTCTGTCATTCAGATTTAGGTAGTATAGTGTTGGTGTCACAACCGAAGTATCCATACATCAGGACCTTGAATTATATTTTGACTAAATACATGAAAGCCATGTTTTTATAAGTGAATCCTTTATTTGAATTAGAGTCATGTCACAAGGTATAACCATCTATCCATTGTACATCTTGATCTTACCAAGGATTCCTCCATGTGGAAAACCGGCTAGGATCTCGATACGAGGTCATGAGGGAATCCCTCATAGATACATGGTGTACGTTCATGGACTAGTGCTTGAGATGTCCCCAACGGTTGGTGCACATGGTCTACCACCACCCGATGGTAAGTATATACTGCTGACGGTTCCAGCTGAGGATATTCGTAGGATCAGTTCCCTACATGAGTTTCACATACAGATACCTCCCAGGTTTATGTGAGAGTTGGATTCTTATGATACTAAGGACCATCTAGAGGTTGTGAAAAGGTTCTTTCACTTAATGTAGTCACCTCCTGACCAGATGTTGATCTTGGAATCAATCCTTTTCCAGGGATCAACAGGGAGATGGTATATGTTAACCGTCCATACTCCTCATGAGGCGAACCTCGTATGTGTTGACTTCCAGTGGCTTTTCTGGTAGTTTTTCCTCGGCAGAATTACGCTATTTAAGTATTGAGGAGCTGCTCCACCAATAGCAGGGTGACATGATAGTGGCTGATTACTTGGTGAGGTTCACAGTGCTTTCCTGTTACTCCATATACATTGGGTGAGACCCATTCCTTAGGGATCATGCCTTCGAGTAGGAACTAAAGACATATATCAAGGATTCAATTATGTCTATTAGCATCCCTAGCCAAGCCAGATTACTAGAGAAAGCCCTTATAATGATTAGATTCATGGCCTAGTAGGCACCCGTAATAATGGGGTCTAGCATACCACATGAGACAGATTTTTCGGTAGGTACCAGAAAGTAGATGCATGGGTCCAAGCATGATAGAACATTTAGTGGCCTACCATGGGACTCAGGATCAGTAGTGTGACGCTCCCAGGAAAGAGGTTTTCAAACCGTGGTCAGACATTTTTCTTGTTCGGCGGGCATGGACACATGGAACATGGCTACCCGACCCACCGTAAGGATGAGTAGTGAACTATTCAAGAGCTGCCAAAATAATGGAAGTGGTTCGAGTAAGGAGTTCCACATAGAAGTGGATGTGGCAGGGGAGCTGGACGAGCATCGGGCATTGACCGATGGTCCTAGGTGTTACTGCCACCGCCCCCAAGTTGTCCACCCCGACCTCGGGAACTAGGCAGATATGGTTGAGCTCAGCTCCAGGAATCAGTGTCTTATGTGTAAGAACCCGGTTCTTATTCTTGAGGTACGAGCTTCTTATTTTTTCCTTTTCCTTAAGTGTTTTTGAGAAAATATGGAAAATGGGAAAAATGCTAAATTTTAAAACTACACGCCATGTACTTTTTCCACACGCCCTGTACTTTTTGCCGTGTCGGGATGAGTACACAGGGCATGTATCCTTGTCGGCGATGAGGGGTGTAGAAACCAATTGCACGCCGTGTAGTGGTACCTTACACGCCATGTAGTCAGTCGGCATGCTTGAATAGTAAGGCAGTGGAGTCGCTGCCAGCTGGGCGACAATACACACCGTGTACTCAGAAGTACATGCCATGTACTCAGGTCGTCAGGTGAACATTGTGGCGGTGCCTGATGAATGAAAAGTGAGGGAGATAGAAAATGGAATAGGTTGAGATGATGGAATATGTAAAACATGGAAGACTTCCAATATTGTGACAATTACACATATACACCCCAAAGCTCACATAATTACAACCTCTCCCCCACACTTGAATGGAAGCTTGCCCTCAAGCATATGATGACACATTGGAAATCAATGAAAGTACGCCCAAAAATGAAGTCTATTCCCCCCACACTTAAAATTCAATAAATTGTACAATGAAAATCCATGAAGATGTTGGGTGGGACAAGGTATTAGGCTTGTAATGTGGCTATCAAAAGAAAGGGTTTCATAGGCTCAAAGGGGCTTTCAAAAGTAGGATCAATGTAAGGGTAACGGGAGGCTATTTGGCTATTCTGATTCTCATGTGGCTTAGAAAATGCCTCTATCATATTAATGCACACAAAAGATGGAAATTCAGCTCGAAGGTCCACAAAATCAAGACTCACAATCAGTAGTGAAGACACACAATGAAAAAGATGGCCATAGATGACCTTGGCATGAAGGCTAATGTTATTCCTCACGGTAGGGGAGAATCATTTTCCACCAAAAATTGTTCATTCAAAATGTTTGTTATGGACACAAAATTGTTTACCCAAGTTTGAGATAAAAAGTCAATATATTTGAGTTTAAAACAAGCCTTTTGACTCAACAAAATGGTTGGACAAAATTTCAATATTGGATGATGAGTAATTATGACACCCCTTTTTTTCAATTTTCATTTGTTTTTAATTATTTTTTTTAAATTTTTTTATTTTTAACGATAGATCGACACAAAAGAGAAAATAGAAAAAAGGTTGTGGAAGAATGTTGTAAAAAAAATGAGAGGGAGAGAGGAAGAAGAAGAAATAGAGAGAAGAAGAGAGGGAAGAGAGATTGAGGAGAGATAGAGTTAAAGGGAAAGAGGTGCCCCCTGGTTTGGATTTGGCGGGTCTCAATCCAGTGGTGGTTCTATTGAAGTGGATGGGGTTTCGATGGAAGTCGACTTGGTTCCTGGATTGTGAGACCTCTCATGGTGATGCTTTAACCGGTGTCCATTTACCATGAATGTTCTTTTTGAAGAAGGGTCTTGGACTTGCACTGCACCAAATGGGTAAACGTTAGTAATAACAAAAGGACCTTCCCAACGAGAATTAAGCTTACCTGGGTGAAGTCGAAATCGAGAATTGAAGAGCATTACCTTTTCACCTTCATGAAATACCTTTCGAAGAATGTGCTTGTCATGGAGTGAATTTGCCTTTTCTTTGTAGAGAATGGAGTTGTCATACGAATCGAGTCGAAGCTCCTCCAATTCAGTCAACTGCAAAAATCTTTCTTCACCAGATTTTTCACAATCTAAAATACAAGTTTTGACAGCCCAAAATGACTTATGTTGGATTTCAACTGGTAAATGACAGGCTTTACCAAAAACTAGCCTAAATGGAGACATCCCAATGGGTGTCTTATAGGCTGTTCGATAGGCCCAGAGTGCTTCACCAAGTCTATCGGGCCAGTCTTTTCTTGTGGGCTTAACAATTCTTTCAAGCACTCTTTTCACTTCTCTATTAGAAAGTTCAGCCATTCCATTTGTTTGAGGGTGATATGAAGTGGATGTTTTATGTACAACCCCATTCTTTTTCAAAAGTGACTCCATGGTTCTATTACAGAAATGAGTTCCTAAGTCACTTATCAAAGCACGTGGTGTTCCGAATCGATGGAAGATATGGGTTTTGAGGAACTCACTCACAGTTTGAGCATCATCTTTCCTAGTGGGTTTGGACTCGACCCACCTAGAAGCATAATCGACCGCAATAAGAATGTATGAGAATCCATTGGAAGGGGGAAATGGTCCCATGAAATCGATGCCCCAAACATCGAAAAGCTCACAGAAGATTAATGGCTTTTGAGGCATTTCGTTTCTTTTAGAAATTGTGCCAAACTTTTGGCAAGTGGGACATGATTGACAGAACTCGTGTGAGTCCTTGAAGAGTGAAGGACAAAAGAATCCAGAATCTAGGAACTTTCGAGAAGTCCTTTGTGGTCCAAAGTGGCCACCTCCAGGCATTGAGTGGCAGAATTCCAAGATGGAGGATTGTTCAGTTTCATCAACACATCTCCTAATTACCATGTCAGCCCCAGTTTTCCAAAGTTTATTATCTTCCCAAAAATAATGCTTTGAATCAATTTTCATCTTTTCTTTTTGTTCTTTTGAAAAATATTCAGGGAAAACACCAGAAACCAAGTAATTGACAATTGGGGCATACCATGGTAACTTTGGAGTGAGAGATGAGAGGTGTTCAGTTCGAAATTCAGGATCAATTATTTCAGAATGAGAAGAATTAGAAATTCTACTCAGGTGGTTGGCCACAGGGTTTTCTTTTCCAGGTTTATCTTTTATCACAAGGTCAAACTCTTGGAGCATTAAAATCCATCTTATTAGCCTTGGTTTGGAATCACTTTTCTTAAGTAAGAACTTTAATGCTGAGTGGTCCGTGAAGATGATGATTTTGGCACCTAAGAGATAGGGCCGAAATTTATCCAAGGCAAAAACCACAGCTAAAAGTTCTTTTTCAGTCACAGTGTAGTGTGATTGAGTTTCATCCAATGTTTTTGAGGCATAAAAGATGACATGAGGAATGTTTTCTCTTCTTTGACCAAGAACAGCCCCAATGGCCCTATCAGAAGCATCACACATCAATTCAAATGGTAAGGACCAATCTGGGGGTTGGATTGTTGGAGCAGATGTGAGAGAAGATTTGAGTTCAATGAAGGCTCTCTTGCAATCCTCATCAAAATTGAATGTGACATCATTTTGAAGTAAACGAGTGAGTGGGAGGGAAATCTTGCTGAAGTTCTGAATGAATCGCCGATAGAAACCGGCATGACCAAGGAAGGACCGAATGTCTCGAACTGATTTGGGTTCAGGAAGTGATTGGATCACCTCAATTTTGGCTGGATCAACTTGGATACCCTCTTGAGAAATTATGTGCCCTAGAACAATCCCATTTGAAACCATGAAGTGAGATTTTTCAAAATTCAGCACAAGGTTGCACTTGACACACTTTTGAAGGACTAAAGAGAGTGAATGTAAGCAAGATTCAAATGACTCGCCATAAATGGTAAAGTCATCCATGAAGACCTCCATTCAATTCTCAATGAATTCAGAAAAGATACTCATCATACACCGCTGGAATGTTGCAGGAGCATTACAAAGGCCAAAAGGCATTCTCCTATAGGCATAGGTTCCAAAGGGGCATGTGAATGTGGTCTTTTCTTGGTCTTGAGGTGCGATTGGAATTTGTAAGTAGCCGGTGTAACCATCAAGAAAGAAATAGTGTGACTTTCCGGCCAATCTCTCAAGCATTTGGTCAAGGAAAGGAAGTGGGTAGTGATCTTTTCGTGTTTCAGCATTCAATTTGCGATAATCGATGCACACACGCCATTTGTTTTTCACTCGAGTTGTGACCACTTCTCCATGTTCATTTGCGACAACTGTTATCCCGCCCTTCTTAGGAACGACTTGAATTGGACTAACCCATTCACTATCAGAAATTGGGTAGATAATACCAGCTTGAAGAAGCTTGGTAATCTCTTCCCTAACTACCTCAAGTATGAGTGGATTGAGTCTTCTTTGAGGTTGCCTAATTGGTTTGGATGATTCCTCTAGATGGATGTGATGCATGCAAAGGGAAGGGTTGATTCCTAGAATATCCTCTAGGGTCCAACCTAAGGCATTTTTGTTTTCCTCTAACACTTGAACAAGTTGGGACTCCTCAGTTTCAGAAAGTGAAGCAGAGAGAATGACAGGGTAGGAGGGATCATGGAAAAGGAATGCATACTTGAGGTGTGAAGGAAGTGGTTTTAGATCATTTTCAGCCTTGATTGGAGAGCTAGTCATGTTAGGAGAAGGAGAAGGGATTCCAGATGGGTTTGGATCATTTTCCTCAACACTGTCCAAGGTAGAGCAGTAGAGATCAGAGTTGATGTGGGATTCAAGAGAGTTTTCAAGTTCCTCCAGATTTATGGAGTCTATGAATGAGAGGTCCACATCAACTTCACCATTTATGACTTTGTTAATCATGGTGCAGATTTCACAAGATCCTTTATCATTATAACATGAAGAACATGGTGGATTGGGGTTCGATTGAATCTTAGAAGTGTCCTCAAAAGAATGGATTGAGAATGCAGAGTGATCCTCAAATGGGTATCGCATGGCTTGGAAAATGTTGAACTTGACCAGTTGGTCACCGAATTCCATGGATAAGATGCCTGAGTGGACATCAATCTTGGTTCTCGCAATCATGAGGAATGGTCTTCCTAGAATTAGGGGAGATCGAGAAGAGGTCGTCTCACCTTCCATGTCAAGGACATAGAAATCAGCTGGGAAGATAAGATCATTGACCCGAACAAGAACATCCTCAATTATCCCCTCAGGACTGGCAGTGCTTCGATTGGCTAATTGAATGACAATACCCGTTGGGTGCAAGGGACCTAGACCAAGGTTGGAGAAAATGGATTTGGGCATGACATTAATTGAGGCTCCTAGGTCTATGAGTGCATCATCAAAGTTGGAACTCCCTATTTGACATGGAACCGTGAAGGTCCCTGGATCTTTGCACTTCATGGGAATGTACTGTTGAGTTGAATCATTTTCAATGTTCCTAAGTTGCCTCTTATGGGTGCACAATTCCTTAAGAAACTTGGCATACTTAGGGATTTGTTTGATGGCATCTAAGAGGGGGATGTTCACTTCAACACGTCTAAACATGTCAAGCATTTCAGGATCAGGTTCAAAGGACTTATTAGGCTTGGAGATGGCTTGAGGAAAAGGAATTGGGTTCCTAAGTGGAATGGAAGAAGGTGAAGGAGTGGATTCAAGTTCCTTTTCCAGCTTTTTGTTCTTTTCATTTTCTAGATCAACATCGAAAGGGGGGTTTGAGGATTTATCTTGAGGCATAGCAAGTTGCTTTCCTGATCTAAGTGCAATTGCACTTACATTACCCTTGGGGTTGGGTAATGGTTGAGCTGGGAGTTGGGATGAATTGGATGGTTGTTGCTGGCTAAGGTGGGATGAAAGTTGACCTATTTGGGTTTCAATGTTCTTTAGGCTAGAACGGGTGAAGGAAGCAAGATCCTCTACAGCACTTTCCCATGGTTGTTTAGAAGAAGAGGCATGTCCCAAATTGGGTTGGCCTTGATTTTGGTTCTTGGGAAAGCGATTGTATTGGGTGGGGAATTGGGAAGGCTCGTTAGGATAGTGGAATCCAGGAGGAGGATTGTTCCTTTGAGGTTGAGGAACAAAAGGATAAGGTTGATGGAAGTTACCACCACCTTGACCATATTGGAATTGGTTTGGGTTTTGAGGAGGGAATTGAGGAGGATGAGAAATGGGATTACCATACCTCAGAGGTGGGTTAAAGGTAGAAGAGAAGGGCTCAGAGTGGGGTTGGTTGAAGTTTCTAACAAACTGACCTGATTGTTGAGGGTTGAAGTTTCGCTGAGCATATGCCGCATTGAGCTCCATTGGACTAGATGACTCAGATGGATCATCTTGAAGTTGTGGACATGTGTCAGTCGGATGAGATGGAGAGTTGCAGATTCCACAATTCTTGATAGGTCCAGGGAATAGTGACTGTGGAGAAGATGTGGTTGGGGCTTTGGTAGCCACCGCTAGTTGATGCACAAGACCTGTAAGTTCACTCATCCACTCAGTCATCTTGTTGGGCTCTATGGATTGATTATCTTGGGCTTGTTTCACTTGAGCAGGTGCTCGAGTATGGAATTGCTGTGTGTTTGCAGCCATGTTGCTTATGAGTTCTCTTGCAGCTGCATGAGTTTTATCAACAAGAGCACCGCCACTTGCGGCATCAATGAGAGTTCGCTCCATAGCCAATAACCCCTCATAGAAGTATTGGATCAGGAGTTGGTCAGGGATTTGATGGTGTGGACAAGTTGCCACAAGCTTTTTGAACCTCTCCCAATACTCATGGAGTGATTCATTAGGGAATTGACGGATGCCACTTATTTCCTTTCGGATAGAAGCTGTTCGGGAAGCGGGAAAGAACTTCTCAAGGAAAAGTCTCTTCATGTCAACCCATGAGTTTATGGAACCAGGTGGGAGGTAGTAGAGCCAAGACTTGGCAGAATCCGCTAGGGAAAAGGGGAAAGCTCTAAGCTTGATTTGTTCTTCAGAAACCCCTTGAGGTTTCATGGTTGAGCAGACCACTTGGAACTCTTTGAGGTGAAGATGAGGATCCTCACCAGCTAGACCATGGAAATGAGGAAGAAGATGAATCAAACCCGACTTGAGTTCGAAGTCAGCCTCTATGTTTGGATATTGAATACCAAGAGGTTGGTAATTCATATCAGGGGCATCAAGTTCTTTCAATGTTTGTTCCCTAGGATTGGCCATATCTAATTCAATTGGTTGAATGAGGACTGGTTCTTGAATTATTTGAGTATCTCTTATGTTCCTCCTATGTTGGCGAAGTGTTCGCTCAATTTCAGGGTCAAACAAATCCGAGGGATTGTTTGGAAGGCTACGGGGAATTCAGAGAGATTTTTGAAGAAAGAGGAAGATAGGTTTTTCTTTGTATTTTTTCAGTTTATGATTTTTAAGAGGAAGACGAGTTTTTCTTTGTGTTTTTTTTTCAATTTTTTTAAACTTTTGTATTTTTTTGGGTTTTTTTTACAATAACCAGAAACTAATGACTACTTAAAGCACCATCCCCGGCAACGGCGCCATTTGAAACGCACGGCCGATTGTCGCCTATCGACCGGTCAAAGTTTTGGTGCTCTGCTAATGTGTATAGCAGCACTCGGGTCGAATCCTCGGTAATGGTACTTCGTAATAGTCGATTGTTTTTAGTTGATTGTGTTTTGATTAGGGGGTTTGTTTGCAGAGATTAATTGAAATGATTTATGGATGATGTTTGATTTACCAAATTGATAAAGATTGGGGTGAGTTCATCATTGGGGAGTTAAGCATGTGATATCCTTGAGCCTTACTTTGTATTGCATTAAATTAACACCCATGTCATAAGTTGATGTTGATTGGAATTCCTAAGTGTGAAGGCTTTAATCCAAGCCTTAACTTAACTTAGGGTTCTAATCTCAATCAAAACTTATTTATGGTAGTGTATTTATGGTTCCAATAATCCATGGAAACCACTTGTTAAACAAAACATATCATTAATCCATGACATATTAAGTTTAACATACAGAATATTAATTTAAAGAATACCCATCGAGCAAAACTCTCAATCAATTAACATCCCCAAATTATAACTCACCCCAATGAGAGATTTACTCAGCCATTTGGATGTTTAATAATCTGGTAATATATGTTTATGGTGATGAATTATAAAGAGAAGAAAAAGAAAGGTACAAGATAAGAGTAGTGTGCCGAACACACACACGAAATAATTTAAGAATCAAAAATGGAATTTAGATTGAATGAGGAATCTTAAGAAGGGAAGGGGATTGAACTGAATTTAAACTATTTTAAGAACATTAATATTAAAATACAGAAGGTGGAAGAGAATAAGAGATATTGAAGAAGTAACTTGCATTAAAACAGAATTACAAAGAAAGAGAATTACAAGATTACAAAAATGAAGAACACAAAAGTAAGTGAAAAGAAAGAGAGGAGGAAAGGTCTCTCAAGTGAGAACATGAGTTTGGCAGGTCCTCCCAAGCCTTTGGAAAAGCTTTGGTCGTGCCAATATGATCTCCTCTCTTCTGAAATGCCAACCCCTCTCAAGGATAGAAGGAGAGAGTATTTATAGCCCAAGGAGTGGACTGTTTGCTTTCCCAATCTGTCCCTCCACTTTCATCTCCAATTGAGCTATTCAGACAGCCTAATCATCAAATATCTCCTTCTTGAAAGTTGTAGACAATAATGTTGGACGACTACTCTCAAAATTGAGAGTCATTTGGACTTAAGGATCAAATGTTATGGCTGGTTGATTAAACAAACTTAAACTGTCCATTTCAATCCAGTCTTTTTGAAGTCCATAATGTGAAAGGGTTTTGGAATATGAATATGACTTCAAATCCGAATTGTTTCTTCAACAAATTCGGCCACCTATATCTCCTCATTCACACTGTAAATTCTCAGCTCGCTTGGATGATTACATCAGGAGATATGTCATGCATACTATACTGATTTTCATTCTCGTCCAGAATGGTGGGCTGGACTTCAATGATTTATTTGGGCCCCTTGTACTTGGATTTGGGCCATGAAATTTTTATCCAAGATGACATGTAGTGTCCCCCGAATTATGGTGGAGAGTTAAGGTTTTTGAACTTCTGGATTGAGCCCAGTAAATCAATATTCATGAATAGTCCAGTTTCTTCACAGATTTTTTGGTCTTGTTTGTGAGGACCATATGACCCTTCAAATGGAAGAATTGGATCATGGTTCCTTCTAATGAAATGTTTTATATTGAAAGGAGAATCCTAAAAAACAAGAACCACACAATTTAGATCATTATAGTGATAGTTATAATTAAAACAGTAAACTGACTCAATTTGACTACTTCTAAAAATGCTCAAATATTATACTTAATATTAAAACATTAATATTTCACACAAATTATGAAAATTTCATATAAAATAAGTAAAGGGGGAATAAAATAAGTCATAAAAATATTAATTACATCAGTGCCTCCAAATGAAAAGTTAAATGAAAGAAGTACACTCCGTGTACTCAAAATTACACACCATGTACTTTGTTTTTTCAGCTTAAAACAAGCAGTAGCCTCCTCATTTGGCAGAGGAGGCGTTTGAGACATTTTAGAGCCAAGGAGGATGGCCATACCTTTGATGATCTGTCGGGTGTTTGTCTGGAATCCGATTCGGCTTCAGACGATCTCATTGGAACCGCACAGGTGAGCCCTCTCCTCTCATGGTACCGTTCTTACCAATTCTTCTTGTAATGTAAGTTATTTACATTTGAATGGGTTTTATTCTTCTTCATATCTACACCATTATTGGGAGTTTCTGGAGTCGACATTTGGGTAAATTATTCGTCGGCATATAAGGTAGGTGCCTTTGTGTGTATTTTCCAACTGTCGTGTGTTTTTGTGTGTTTTTGTGCCACAAAACCATGTTGGGGTGTCATGTGGCTGCGGTTGTTGCTATATTTAATTCATATAATTGCATAGGTGATTAAATTGTGATAATAAAATGCTGGTTGGGATCATTTCTTGGATCTAGAACCACCCCAGGGGTGTGTTCCACTGTTTAGCCATTTGGCCAGGATACCCGAGGGTATGCCTTTAAATTAGTAATTGTACAATCACCTTGAGAGGAATTTCTTGTTACTGCTTGTTACTAATGGGCATGGCCCGGTTACCTATTTATCCTGAGGGAGTATTTGTATTTTTTCTGAGGGCGTTGTTGTGATTAGCCTGAGGGCACTGCACTATTTGGCCCGAGGGCTGTAGTTATTTTGCATGAGGGAAACCGTTTGTGCCAGAGGGCTTGACTTCTGTGCCTAAGGGATACACATCCTAGTCCTGAGGGAAATTTCTGTTACACCTAAGGGCTGTACCTGGGGGTTGGATTCTGCTTACCTGAGGGTATGGTTTTTCTTGTCTGAGGACGTGGACTGTTAATTTATAAATGCACTGTGGTGATTTATAGTATATATTGAATTAAATGAATAATAAAATGGAAATATAACTGTTAATTAGTTACTTTTGAGTACTGCTTACTTTATTGAATTTTACTACTGCACACTATCGTTGCATGCTTACATGTAGTTGGGCATGGGCCTTTGGTGGGTGCCTACTGAGATATATTTCTCACACCCTGTTTGGGTCACACTATTCGGCCCAAACAGTTTACATTTCTCCAGGTGTAGATAGGGGAAAGAGTCCCTATACAGGTACTTGACTGTTGCAGAGGAGTAGGAGGGTATGGGACTGAGCCTAGGCTCGGGAGGCCGCTGCCAGCTGTTTGGCTTTGTTTTGCTGTACTCTACGTTTTGGTTGTATCGTATTGATGTATAACATGTTTTGGCGATTTTCATAGAATTTGAGACATGTAGCATCATCATTTATATATTGTTGGTTATATCCACTGCTGTTGTGTATTTCAGTTGTGTATGGTTTACTGCTTCCGCTGCTGGTGTATGTTTTATTTTGTATTCTGCTGCACTACACTTTGACAAATGAGTGCATAGTTTCCCCAGTATCAGACCTGGGCCCTCGCTGCTAGTCGGCAGCCTTTGGCATTTGGGGAAATGTGCTTGAGGTCACGTGGCGAACCGGGCTAGGGGCACCCATTGCATGGCACCAAGGTCTGGGACATTACAAAGTGGTATCAAAGGATGTTTCTTTTATTTGACTTACTATTTGGAGCCGTAGTCAGGGATAGCATAGAACGATAGATGGTAATAAGCTATGCCTGGGCATAGCTAACCTGTGTACAAGGAAAAGCCAGTCTACCTCGTATTTTTCATTCTTGTGATTTTTCAATTATACGGTTGATATGTTTTCACCGTTGGGTGATGCACTTGGATTGTGTTGTCTATATTTTATCTGTGGGTTCTCTTGAGTTGCAACCTGATGAGAGGAGGGTATGCCGTCTCATGCATCATATTGGCACATGCTAGATATCACATTCCATGCATAGTTTCCATGCCATGTAGGTGCATTATAGTTTGCATGTTTTTGTGATAGTTGTTGTGCTAATAAAGCATGATGTTGTGATAGCTGCGTGATAAATACATTCATTGTGATATGGTATTTTCGTTTGAGCTTGTTTGTAGAATGGATGACAAACTTTGGTTTTTGGGGAGTATGGGCCCCCATTGACCGGAATTTGGTGGATCATTGACAGTTTTTCGGTTATAACACATATAAGATGTCAAACTTTGATTCGTGGAGAGTATGGGCCCCCACTGGACGGAATTTGACACTTAGGTGTTGTTTTTTCAGTGTTTTCTGGGTTCCGGGGAAGTTTCTAAGGCATATTTTCCGTAAACCCAGTATACACACTGTGTATTACTTTATAAACGCCGTGTATATCCTTCTATTCAGGAAGAAAACTGATCCTTTTGAGTACACACCGTGTACCCGGAGTACACGCCGTGTAGTCTCTTCCCGTGTCACACACCGTGTGGGCGGCGACACGGGGTAGGGAAGGGCTTGGGTAAAACACGTCGTGTACTGAATGGACACGCCATGTAGTGTGACCCAGAGTCTGGCCGTGTAACTAACAACACAGGTCAGTGAACTCCTTGACATAACACACCGTGTCAATGATGAACACGCCGTGTAGTGTGACCTTGGGACTCAGCCGTGTAACTAACAGCACGAGCCAGTGTCACCTCTCTTTAAACACGTCGTGTACCTGTGGGACATGCTGTGTAGTCTTTTCCCAGGAAATACCGTGTGGAGCTACCCGTGTGGCAGGGAAACAGGGTGTTGTACACGCCGTGTACAGGAGTAACACACCATGTGGAGTTAAGCCGAGTAGTCGGCCGTGTCACAGACGACACATGTAGTTGGAAAATAACATCGTACATGCCGTGTAGATATTATACACGTCGTGTAGTTTTTTTCGATGGAATTCGTGTGGCTTAGTCATGTAGAAGGACTTGGGCAGGGGAAGGAAATTCATGTACACGCCGTGTAGTTATTGTACACGCCGTGTAGTCTTGTTTTGCCAATTTTTCATGCCTTATTCCTCTTGTTTCCTTGTGGTTCCTTCACTTATCAAACTAAAAAATCATGAATCTAAGGCGTTCCTTTGACCATGTAGTTTCATGCAGCCTAGACGACCGTGAGGTGTTCTCTAGGAGAGCAGCGACGATTATACTCTATAGATGGTTGGCCATCGGCTACCAGTGGATCCTCCAGCAGAGCTAGATGTGGCACCAGCTGTTATACCGAACACAGGAATGGAGGCACAGTTCCATGAAGGTTTTATGCGGTTTATGCAGACCTTTCAGGGAGCACCATAGGCCGATACATCTATGGATGTGTTGACGCACATCTTTCAACAGCAGCATCTGCTTACGTTTTCAGGGGATGGCGGACCACAAGCTGCGGAGTCTTGGCTAGGATCGATGCAGAATATTTTCGAGCATCTTGAGACGCCTCCAGGGCGTAGGGTCAAGCTCGCAACTTACATGCTGCGTGATTCCACCAAGAGGTGGTGGGATGTTACCACCCAGTCAGAGCATTATAGGGACATGGTGTTGGAAGATTTTCAGGCAGTCCTCTATGACTTCTTCTTTCCCAAGACGTTGAGGGAAGATAGATCTCGCGAGTTCATGAATCTGTAGCAGGGTGCTATGTCAGTGATGGACTATTCTGCTCATTTTACGGAGCTTCAGCGCTTTTCACCCGTGCTGGTGGGTGATGAGATGCTAAGAGCCAGACGTTTTGAGGATGGTCTTCGGTATGAAATCCGAGCACAGGTGAATGTTTTTAGGTTACCTACTGTAAATGAGATTGTGAACCATGCGTTGATAACGGAGAGGAACCTGTGGGAATCTAGTGGTGTGGGCCAGGGCAGTTTAGCACCAGTTACTGGTACTATTTCTGCTGGCAAGAGGAAGAGACAGATAGACTTCTCTTAGGACAGCAGTACCAGCCAGGCAGCTTCTTCAGGTGGATGGGTCAGGTGCTACCAGTGTGGCAAAGAGGGTCACAAGAGACCTAAGTTTCCACGAGACCCAGTGGAGTGCCGATCTTGTGGGAATATGGGTCATCTATAGTGATTTTTCAGGGCGTTTCTATCAATGGCTAGTGAGAGGGGTTTTGTGTAGACTCTGCGTGCAGGAGCAAGACCAGCGGATTCTTACCAGTCAGGGAACTGGAATACGTCAGGGCGTGCAGGCAGAGATGGTGGTCGTGGCCGTGGTAGCCGGACTCCAGGATCGTAGAGGCAGCAGGGCAGGACCGCTCAGGGTATCCAGGCTGTGTCGCAGGGCCGCGACACTGGGCATGCATATGCAGTGCAACAGACCCAGCAGGAGCAGGGTCCCGGACCTTCTACAGTCAGAGGTACTATTCTAGTATCTTCTGTCATTTCTTCAGTACTTTTTGATACGGGTTCTACTCATCGTTTCATATCTATACCCATTGTGGAGAGACTTGGGCTCGGTGTTTATACTTCTTCTGATATCATGACGCTAAACACTCCATTGGGGACTAGGACGGCTGGTGTGTGTCAGTGTAAAGAGTGCCTCCTTGATGGTGGAGGGTGTCACTTCCTTTGGGACCTCTATGTATTGGAGATGATGAGATATGACGTCATTCTTAGGATGGACTGGTTGGTTCCCTTTTGAGCCTTTGTAGAATGCTATCGTCGCAGGGTGCATTTCACGTCACCAGAGGGTAGAGAGTTTCTATACAAGCGTGAATGGGATGTTCAGGAGAGTCGAGATGGACTAGAGAAACATGGGCGAGGTGGAGTCACAGCCCAGATTGCGAGCTTATATCTGGATGACCAAGGGACTTGTCAGATGGATTTCCTCCGGTTGTCGATCATTTTAGGGATGTCTTCCAGGATGACTTTTCAGGTCTTTCTCCGGTCCGTGAGGTGGATTTCTCTATCGACCTAGTTCCAGGAGTAGCATCGGTGTCCATTCCTCCTTATAGGATGGCCACGCCTGAGTTGCAGAAGCTAAAGAGGCAGTTAGAGGAGATACATGCAATGGGTTTTCTCCGACCAAGTACTTCTTCTTGGGGTTCTACAGTCCTTTTTGCGAGGAAGGAGGATGGTACCCTCAGGATTTGCGTGGATTATCGGAAGTTGAACCAGTTGACGGTTAAGAACTGATATCCCTTGCCGAGGATAAATGATCTGTTTGATCAGCTTCGTGGAGCATGATTGTTCTCAAAGATTGACTTGAGATCCAGATATCATCGGCTGTGCATTAGACCATCTGATATTCCTATCATAGCTCTCAGGAGTAGGTATGGTCTACATGAGTATACGGTTATGCCATTCGTAATCACGAATGCGCCATCAGTTTTCATGGCTCTGATGAATCGTGTGTTTCATCCGTATCTTGATTCTTTTGTGGTAGTATTCGTGGAAGACATCTTGGTGTACTCTCACACTCAACACGACCATTCCACCCACCTTGGGATCGTATTGAGTACACTGAGAGAGCATCAGCTATATGCTAAGCTCTCAAAGTGCCACTTTTGGATGGACCAGATTCACTTCCTGGGTCATGTCATCTCAGTGGCAGGAGTTTCAGTAGACCCAATGAAGGTGAGAGCAGTAGTTTCCTGGGATAATCCTAAGAACGTGTTTGAGATACTGAGTTTCTTAGGGTTGGCTGGATACTACAGGCGTTTCATACAGGACTTCTCCCACTTTGTAGCACCGTTGACAGGTCTGACTAAGAAGGGCGTGAAGTTCGATTGGTCAGAATCTTGTGTGGTAGCTTTTTAGGACCTGAAAGGAAGGTTGACATCAGCACCGATCCTGATACTCCCAGAGTAGAGGAAGAGCTATACAGTTTACTGTGATGATTCTGGGATTGGGCTGGGAGCTGTTTTGATGCAGGGCGATCGAGTTATTGCATACAGGTCTCAAAAGTTGAGGCCACATGAGAGGAATTACCCAACGCATGATCTCGAGTTGGATGCAGTTGTGCATTCATTGCGCTCTTGGAGAAATTATCTGTTGGGAGAGCATTTTGTGGTTTTCACTGACCACAAAATCCTCAAGTATATCTTTACTTAGAGTGACCTGAATTTACGGAAGAGAAGGTGGGTCGAGTACCTACAGTCCTTATATTTTGAGCTTTCCCATAAACCTGGTAAAGGTAATGTAGTAGTTAATGCACTAAGCAGGAAGACTCAGATACAGGTAGTGTAGGAGGCCAGTGGTGAGTGGCAGCTTATGTCATTGTTCTCTGAGATGCATCTGGAGGTGCATGAAAGTCAGGGGCAGACTTATCTTTCCCCTTTAGCTGTGACTTCTACCCTCCTTGATAGAGTGAGGATGTGGCAACTATCTGTTTCAGAAGGCCTAGTTCTATGGGAGTGGGTGGCAAGTGAGGACCCTCCTTCCGTTTAGACGATAGGGAAGGATGAGGTTTTGCGTTTCCATGGATGAGTATGGGTCCCTAGGGATATACACAAGGAGATGATGCAGGTTTTTCATGCTTCAGCTTGGACAATTCATCCCGGGGTTACCAAGATGTATCGAGACTTGAGACGTTAGTACTGGTGGCTGGGTGTGAAGATAGAGATAGCTGGGTTTGTTATGAGATGTTCCACCTGTCAACAGGTGAAGGCAAAGCATCAGAGACCAGCTGGACTGTTACAGCAGTTACCCATTCCAGAGTGGAAATGGGATAATTTCATGATGGATTTTGTGATGGGGTTACCGAGGTCACCTCGTGGAAATGACATCGTGTGGGTTGTTGTGGACAAACTCACAAAGGAAGCTCACTTCTTTCCGATCAAGGAGACCTTCGGTGTGGACGATCTCAGAAGGCTGTATATCTTAGAGATCGTACGTCTTCATGGGGTCCCTCGTTCTATCATTTCAGATAGGGACGCCCGCATTACATCTTGTTTCTGGTAATGTTTTCAGAGGGCACTGGGTACTCAGGTGCTTCTGAGCACAGCATAAAACCCTCATATAGATGGCCAGTCGGAGCGTACGATACAAGTGCTAGAGGATATGCTGCACACATTCGTCCTAGACTTTGGGGGCTCTTGGGAAAAGCATATACCCTTAGTCAATTTTTCCTATAACAATAGTTTTCAAGAAACTGTTGAGATGAAACCATTCGAGGATTTATATGGTAGACCATGCCGATAACCTTAGTGCTGGTTAGAGGCAGGTGAGGCAGCTTTACTGGGGCCACAGCTCGTGCTGGAGACATCTGAGCAGGTCCAGTTGATTCAGAAGAGGATGGCTACTGCGCAGTCTCGTCATAAGTCTCATGCTGATTGCCGCATACGACCTTTGGAGTTCGTGGTCGGGGATCTGGTTTTTCTATGTATTTCATCGAGGATGGGACACAAGCAGATCAGGAGACAGGGTAAGCTTCCAATGAGGTATGTGGGGCCATTTGAGATTCTAGAGAGGGTCTGGATGGTTTCCTATCGGTTATAGTTACCGCAGCGGTACAGAGCCATGCACGACGTCTTTCACATGTCTCAATTACGTCACTACCATTCAGACCCGTCTCACACCTTTCAGCCCGAGGAGGTTCAGCTTAAGCATGATGGGTCCTTTGAGGAGATTCCGATTCGTATCGTTGAAAGGAGCACGAAGGTTATCCGAGCCCGGTCAGGTCCTCTCGTACGGGTGCTATGGCTGCATGGCCGAGTGCAGGATGAGACCAGGGAGCGGGAGGCCGACGTACGTGCTCAGTGGCCAGAGCTGTTCTCAGCTTTATCTTCGCCACCCTTGGTAGGGCAATTCAGGGACGAATTGCTATAAGGGGGGAAGTTTGTAAGAACCCAGTTCTTATTTTTGTGGTACGAGCTTCTTCTTTTTTCCGATTCCTTAAGTGTTTTTGAGAAAATATAGAAAATGGTAAAATGCTAAATTTTGAAACTACACACCGTGTACTTTTTCCACACGTCGTGCTGGGATGAGTACACGCGGCGTGTAGCCTTGTCGGCGAAGAGGGGTGTAGGAACCGACTACACGCTGTGTAGTGGTACCTTACACGCCGTGTAGTCAGTCGACATGCTTGAATAGTAAGGCAGTGGAGTCGCCGCCAGCTGGGCGACAGTACACGCCGTGTACTCAGAAGTACATGCCATGTACTCAGGTCATCGGGTGAACAGTGTGTCAGTGCCGCAAAATGAACAGTTAAATGAAAGAAGTTCACGCCGTGTACTTTGTTTTTTCAGCTTAAAACAGGCAGTAGCCTCCTCATTTGTCAGAGGAGGCGTTTGATCCATTTTGGAACCAAAGAGGACAATCGGACCTTTGAAGATCTGTCGGGTGTTCTTCTGGAATCTGATTCGGCTTCGGATGATCTCGTTGGAACCGCACGGGTGAGCCCTCTCCTCTCCTGGTACAGTTATTACCAATTCTTCTCCTAACATAAGTTATTTACGTTTGAATTGGTTTTGTTCTTCATCAGATCTACGCTGTTCATGGGCGTTTCTGGAGTCGGCATTCGGGTATATCGTTCGTTGGCGTATAAGGTAGGTGGCTTTGTGTTTATTTTCTAACTGCCATGGGTTTTTGTGTGTTTTTATGACATGAACCCATGTTGGGGTGTCGTGTGGCTGAGGCTGTTTCTATATTTAATGCCTAGAGTTTCATAGGTGATTAAATTTTGATAACAAAATGCTGGTTGGGATCGTTGCTTGGATCCGGAACCACCCCAGGGGTGTGTTCCATTGTTTATCTGTTTGTCCAGGATACCCCAGGGTATGACTTTAAAGTAGTAATTGTAGAATTTCCTTGAGGCGAATTTCTTGTTACTGCTTGTTAATTATGGGAATGGATCAGTTACCTATTTAGACAAAGGGCGTTTTTTGTTTTTAACCTGAGGGCGTTTTTGTGATTAGCCTGAGGGAACTGTACTATTTGGCCCGAGGGATATATTTATTTCGCCTGAGGGAAACCTTTTGTGCCTGAGGGCTTTACTTCTGTGACTGAGGGCGACACTTCCTACGCCTGAGGTCAATTTCTGTTACACCTGAGGGCTATACCTATGGGTTGGATTCTGCTTACCTGAGGGTAAGGTTTTTCTTGTCTGAGGATGTGGACTGTTTGTTTAGAAATGAGCTATGGTGATTTCTAGTATATAATGAATTAAATGAATAATAAACTGGAAATACAACTGGGAATTAGTTACTTTTGAGTACTGCTTACTTTATTTCATTTTACTACTACACACTATCATTTCATGCTTACACGTAGTTGGGCACGAGCCTTTGGTTGGTGCCTACTGAGATATATTTTTCACACCCTGTTTGGGTCATGCTTTTTGGCCCAAACAGATTACGTTTCTGCAAGTGTAGATAGGGGAAAGAGTCCCTATACAGGTACTTGACTTTTTTAGGGGAGTAGGAGGGCATGGGACCGAGCCTAGGCTTATGATGCCGCTGCTAGGTGTTTTGATTTGTTTTTATGTACTCTGATTTTTGGTTGTATCATATTGATGTATAACAAGTTCTGGCAGTTTTCTTAGAATTTGAGACATGTAGCATCATCATTTATATATTGTTGGTTATATCCACTGCTGTTGTGTATTTTAGTTGTGTATGGTTTACTGCTTCCGCTGTTGTTGTAATTTTTATTTTGTATTCCGCTGTGCTACACATTGACAAATGAGGGCATAGTTTCCCCACTATCAGACCTGGGCCCTCACTGTTAGTCGGCAGCCTCTGGCGTTTGGGGAAATGTGCTTGAGGTCACGGGGCGAACCAGGCTCGGGGCATTGATATTTTCACTAAACTAATGGTGAAAATACTTGATGGGTGAATGATTTACTATTAATTCCTATCACAATAGTCTCTTGTATATCTACTCACATAAGGAATTGAATCTAATATAGCAGAAATGGATGGAGTTCCCCATAGGACTATGACTTTGATATAGTCTACACTCTAGTGATGTGAAACGTAGAAGCAGACGAAATCATAATGAAGTATAGACTGCAGTTGTAGAGTGAGGTGACAGAGAATCTAGCCACATTGCATATATACATTGTGGATAGAGATAGAGCAGCTTACCTTCAATCTTTAACTGTCACTCCATGCCTCCTTTAGTGAGTTCGGGAGGCTCATCTTGGGTAAGATGAATGTGAGTCATGATGTGCTCATATATCCTCAAGACAATCTCTTGAAATATTTTATAATGGTGGGGAGAACATCATTCACTTTAGAGGATGCACTTTGGTACCAGTGACGCTACAAGAGGAGTTGTTGAAGTAGTTTGACACATACCATTTGGCATTATGTATGGGTGTGGAGAAGATTATTCCAGGACCTCTAGCATCAATAATGAGGGCCAAGGATGAATAATGTCATTGTATAGTTCATATAATGTTTCCTCAATTTTTAGTAAGTGGTGACCGAGAATCAGGTAACAACAGGATTAGCATAGCCACTTGGGGCGTCGGAATGGTAGTGGGATGGTGTCTCCATGTACATTGTGGCAGGGCTACCACGTACGTCCAATGACCCTGATTATATATGGGTTATTGTTGACTGACTCACATAGTCTGCCAACTTCCTACCCATTAGAGAGCAGGGATCCATAGAAGGAATGTGATGTGTCAACGTACAAGATATTATATGTCTTCATAGGGTTCCAATGTCAATCATCTTGGATACTGATGTTCGTTTTACATCCCGCTTTTGCATCGGATTTCAGGAGGCATCAAGGAATTTAATATTCCTGAGCACCACCTTTCACCATCTGACAAATGGTCTGACAAAGCAGACCATACAGACACTCAATGACTAATTTTTCTTTTGTGTCCTTGATTTTGGGAACTGTAGAGAGGACCACCTATCACTATTTGAGTTCTCATACCACAAAATTTATTAATACACCATCATAATTTCTCCATTTTAGTTTATATATGGGAGACCTTGCAGATCACCTCTATGTTGTACAGACCCAGTTGAGTTCGTACATATGGTTCTAGAGATGGTACAAGATACCACAGAGAAGGTGCAGATCATCCGAAAGCAGATAAAGACTCCACATTGTAGATAAAAGTCCAATACCGACAAGAGATGGATACCCTTGGAGTTTGAGGAGGTAGACCTTGTCATCTAATGGTTCTCACACCGACGTGGTTTACGAAGGTCTAACCGGGAAGATACTCTATATTCATGGTTCATATGAAAATCCCAAATACTCAGCAGAATAGGTGATGTGGCCTATCATCTAGATCTTCCCCCATAGATGGAACATGTGTATAATTTTTTCTATGTGTCGCAATTGAGGAGGTATGTGCATGATCAAGAGCATGTTATAAACTGGGGAGAGCAAGACATGGACGACGGGGGCGACGTTTTTGGAGTCCTTGGTGGAGATAGAGGGTCGACAAGAGCATGTCCATTGTTGGCAGTTGATTCCTATGGTGTGAGTCCATTGGAAGAATGGGAATCTCCATGAGAACACATGGGAATTGGAGGATCTGATAAATGCTCAATAACCCCATTTGTTAGCGTCTTCTGGTTGTAGCTTTTGGGGATGAAAATAAAAAATATTGGGAGTATCTAAATAACTGTAAATTCTATATAATATATTTCAATTATTTGGGATTATTAATAGTCTATGAAAATTAACGCAACGTGATTCTGTGGCTCGGAGAACTCAGAATATACTTTTGAACATTTTTTAGGTACATTCAGTAAATCTATGGGAGAAATTCTTCAATAGTTGAATCGGTTTTAGGATTAAAAATGGGGGGAGGGGGCACCGTTGAATCCATAGTGCTGAGACTCAATTAAGGGATGCTTATCTTTAACTATAATTTGTTGGAAGAAAAAGTTTTCTTTCATGGACTTTACTTAAAATAATAAAATAACTAATGGTTTATTTTTTTTAAAATCGTTGGAAAAATAGTGGTGGGACTCGAGGGAATTGTCATACCATTTTTTGTATTGACCCTTAGGATGAGTAACTGCACCATATAGAGAATTAATAAGTTCATTAATTAAACTAATTAATGTACCCCCTTAGTTCTGTGGTGAGTTGTTCCCCTATTTTCTTATATTTAATGAATGCTCGTGATTTTGTTTTGGGAGAGCTACGAGGGGAAGATCTGACGAAAATTAGGTGAAATCCCGCTCCAACGAAGAAAAATTATTGAGAAATGGTTGATGGAGGAATCTATAGATGACAACAATATGCAACGAAAACCATCGAACGTAGCCCTACATCCTCATCTACAGTTACTTTCGATGGTAACAATGTAGGGGGTTTCGTTGTTTACCTATGAGTTATCTCCTTATTGAAATGATTCTTGTGTTATTATGATAACCTGTAGTGAGTGAGCCAAATAAAAAATGGCTGGACCCTCCACCAAACTCAGTTATGGTTGCATTCATCATGGGAAACCAGAATATATGGTGACAAGGTGGAACCAAGGGCCGCAAAGAATAATCAGTGTCGCCGAAGGCCCATTAGAGTAGACATGAATAAAAACAGAACACCTGAGCTTCACCGGTGGCCCATAAAATCTAGGATGGAGAATCGGTGCTGGAAATCGAGGGAGGAGACGTTCGGTAGCCACATGCTGAGAAGGAATGATAGAACTAAAATGAACGGAGGCGGAGAAAGAGCAGCAGACCAGTGCCAGACACATTGAAGCGACGAAGGGTGGACCCGCACCCACAGGTCCTTAACAAGATGGTCCACAAAGACCAACCAGGAGGTGTGGCACCAACTGTAGATGTGGATTTGATGACCAAATTGAATGAATTATTTTGAGAGGGGAGTTGACCCCCCACACTCGGCCAGCAGGTCGAGCAATTTCGTGGCCTGATGGGTCGTGCCCAGCCGGGTGGGCCAGACTAGACCTGCGGTTTAGTGGACCAAGCCCACAACTAGTGGGCCTCACACATGGAACATCAAGCCAGACCAAGCCTAGCTGAATTGGGCCATGCCCATCCCCATTCATGCTAGTCCCGACCGGATGGGTCAGACCATATCTATACCCCTTTTACCCAGTGACGCTTAAACATTCCTATCTCTTAAAAATGTCATATGTTTGATGAACCTTCTGCGGTGTTGGAGCCCTTAAAACAAGGAGGAAATTTTTAGGTACTCCATGAGATAATCAGAGAATGATGTATTTTGGACGGGTTTGATAGTACCCTTATCTAACAGGTCCATCAACACTAAAATATTTATAACATATAGATCAAGTTTCCGGTTGATGTGAAGTCTATTGCTATGAAACCCTTATGATAAGGAGGATAATCAGGCTAATTTTTAGAGGGACATTGTGCCAGTTGAAATATGAATGATGGTTTGATAAGAGGTTCTCCCAAGCATGCTACTTGTGGAACTGTGTGATTGGTTGAGACCTGAATACTGTTGAAATCTGACTCTGTGTGACTTGATAACCTTGTGGGAAGAACCTTTGTGTGACTTTCTGGACCCATGGTGGGGAGAAACTCTATGTGACATGAAAGACCCACAATACTCAAAAGCAGGAGTACCTCAGTGGGCCATTGTGGGAAGTGACTCTGTGGGACCCGACATACCCATTGTACGCGATGAGAAGAGTATCTAAGTAGTTCATGGTTAGTAGGAAGCACCTCTGTGTGACTTAGCTGGCCCATTATACTCAATAGAGGATGAATTATTTAACATACAAGGTTTTGGATGATGTAATTGATGATGCTAATATTACTACTATATAATATACCTGGTATGAGTTGTCTTATTCGTTGTGATTTTTGATTGATATAATGAATTTTTGTTTTCCCATTGTAGAACTATGAGATACCTTCGGTGTTCTTGGTGTCCCTACTGGGTATTGTTATACTCACCCTTGAACAGGCTTCTCCAACATCCTTTTGTCTCTTGTGAATATGACATCCTGCTTTGATTTAGTCTCGAGGGGTGAGGACTTGTCGGTGTATGGAGGTGACATGTGGACATGGAGAGCCGTAGTGGAGAGATTTTCCAACCTTTCAGGTAGGTTCCTTGGAAAACCACCTCAGTGGTTATTTTCTTGTTTTTCTATATTTCCATTTCATTTGGGATTTTATTATGACCCCTTTACATGAGAAATTACTTTAACACTCTCGGGTGTTTTTTTTTGTGTTTATAACTCCCTCATTCAATTGTTTTTTACTTATGTGTATTGTAACCTGAATGTGTGTGTATATGTTTCTAGGTATTTCCTTCCCATTTTAGGGAAATTCCTTTCCAGTTCAAGTCGCCATCCCTTGGCCTATTGAAGGTGGGTGAGGGGTAGTCACGACCCTAGCCCTAGGTGACAGGTTGTGAGACATGAAATATATAATACGATAAACATATTAACTCTTGAGATTAGAATAATGTATGAGATTATAAATTGAACTTATAATTATTATTTCCAATATATTTTGGATCATAAAAATTATCCATATAATAAAACATTATAATTTAAAATTCATGGACCATAAGTGTGAGACATCATATAAAATAATTTATGGACCATATGTTCTTGTCGTGTAAGTGCAGTAAAATCATAAGTATCGAAACCATTTCATATTTAAAGGTAATCAACCATGTCCATTACATCCTAACAAATTAGAAAGTAACACTTATTTCATATTTCATAATTGACTGGGATTCACAATATGTCTCCCAAATATGATCAAGCACATCAACTTATTTCAAATAATGGATCAATCTTGTAATCTTGTTTCACAGAATTTTATGATGAGATATAATGACTTACACAACTCATTATAGGTAGATATAGTACCTATATATTGCATAATATATATAATTTTTTCCCATAAAAACATTTAATATCCATTATATAGATATATCATAACATAAATAAGGAAGTCACATTTAATAAACATTTGATCAATCCTTCATAGAATAATCAAGGTAAAATAAATGTGTTTCTTAATAATCTCATAATCAAACTCATAATCAATCCATGGAAATAATAATAATATACCAATTCATGATATCCTAAAAAATGAAATCAACCTCAAATATTGTTGTAGTTGATAAATAAAAACATCATAAATATTTCTTTAAAAAATTCATTATTAAATTATCCTTTTTCTTTTGAAATGATATCATTTAAATGGAAAACATCAACAATATTATAAAAAACATTTTACATGAAATTATCATAACAAATAATATAACAAAATAAATGAATAATTTTCTGTAAATGATGGGGAAAAATTAAATTCATTCTGTATGGATTAAAACCAATATTCTATCAACATTTTTATTAAAAATTAATTAATACCATATTTAGATAAATATAAAAATTCTTTTTTGAAAATTAAAAAAATGAATTAGGGGTAAATTTTGATTTAAAATAATTTTATAATAGTAATAACATCCTTTAAATCATTTTTTAGAAAGATGAACTTGGAATAAAAATGGTTTAAGAAAAAAAGAGAAGAATAATTTCTTCCTTATAAAAATATACTTTGGACGATTTTGTTCTTTATTAGATTGAAATTTATGTAAAAAATGAATCCTCCAAAAAATAATGACGTTGTAAAATAAATCATTTACCACATGGTGACATTTGATTCATTGGACCAATGTAATGAGAACCATATATGGATATATAAATCAGAATTATTTTCAATGGAATCATAATATAAGACAATAATGGGTAGTACATATACCCCAAAAATGGAACATGTCTTAAATATGGAATGTGTCTCATAGAAGTAAAAAGGAGACTAAAATCTATTACCATAATTATTTAGTTTCATCATAATCATTAAAACAACATATATATTAAATATTCAATTATTTTTACATATATTTCATTACAATACCTATATATATTATATAATGTATTATTTTAATATGATATATTATAACCCAATTATTTATAGTACCTTATTAAAATTACAATTCTATTAAAAACTACATCCTTTTATTGAATATTTCATTTGGGTATTGTTCATCCTTTTATTTTTATCAATGATCAATAATCTATATAATGTTACAATTTATATAAAAATCATATATATTCATTATATATATAGTAATACATGGATTATAGATAATGAAAATAAATTTCATTGTTTATGGAGACGGTAAGACATAGGTACACGTGAAGGTTATTTCCATTGTATTTTTTGGATTGAACAATTGAAATCTAATAATGCATTACCATTATAGAATAATTATGTTTTAAAATATATCACACATATTCAATAAATTTATTCTTATTAAAATACATTTTATGAATTTGTGAAAAATAAATCACTTCGCTTAACGATACAGTAGTGTACACATGACCTACGTTATCATATTCCCACAGAAGGAGGAGTATTATGTTATATGTTATATTATAATTTCATTATAACAATAATTTCAAAAATATCATTTATATAATTTCAATGTATCAATATATCCAACCATTATTGATGTTTATGGAAAATGAATGGCATCATTTCCTGAGGTGGTGCTATGACATACACATGATCAATGGTTCATTTCCCATTAGGTGGATGAAGTGGTTAATATAGGTTATTAGATTTAAATAATACCATCTCAATATATGGGAAATAATAATATTATAATATCTTAACAATTTAATAAAATTTTATGGTACTTTAAGATTAAATAATATAGAAAATATTGGTTTATAATGATACATATTATTTATATAACCTCCTCAGTTTTGTAAAAAAACATTACTAGGATGTAATAATGTTCAAAATATTTCTCCTTATTTTATGATAAAATTAGTGAAAATATTTTTTTTGTTATTTCACAAATATAGTGGTTTTGGAAATGGGAACCAGTGAGGAATATTGGTGTCCTTTTATAGATTTGGCAGAGGAGACCCTTAGATTATTGGAAATGAAAAATTTGTTCCCATATTATTATCATTTTAAAATTCTTAAAAATGTTTTATTGCTAATCCTTAGAGGAAATAAGGTCTATATATAGAAATAAAATGGTATTTGGAAATGTTTTGTTACTTCTTAAAAATTATCTTTTTAAATTTAACACTTTGTAAACTCATTTTAAAATATAAATGTGGTACTAAATTTTTATTCTGTTTAAAATTTAATTTGACTAACAATTATGTCAAAATAATTATAAAATATTAATTAAGGTAATTATTAATATTTAAAATTGTTTTCCTAAATTCATCTCCATTATGATGAAAATGTAATTTAAAATTAATCACATAGACGTGATACAAATTTTTTATCTCATGAATACATTCCCAAAAAAATGGAAAGTATTGATATAAAAAGACATGAAATAATTTTTTCCCTAAGAAAACATTTTGTTTAATTATAAAATTAATAAAATATTTTATCTTTTTGAAAAATATAAGAGAACATTGATCACTGTAAATAATTTATACAAAAATAATTTTTTTTATAAAAAGATGTCTTTTTCTCTACTCCCCAAAAAACTATTCTTATCCTAAAATTATCATGTATTCACTAAGGGATAATTTTAACATATATATTTCAAAAAAGAAAATTACATTGGGAAATAATTTTTTTTTAAATTTCAAAATATACTTTTATTAATATCGAAAAAAATTCAATAATATCATTTTATCATTAAATATTATTTCTCAAAACAAAAAAAATACATTAAAAAATATTAAGAAATATTTATCAATACATATTTATTATATAATTTTATTATAATAAATATTTAAAATGTAGTTATTACTATCCATAACCCCAATTATAAATACTATGTTATAATGTTTATGATTAATTAATAATATTAATATTATATAATATATCATTAAAACTCGATGTTTTATGTAAATAATGTTATAAAAAAATTTAATTTATTCAAAAATTAATAATAAAAACTCATGTGGTCACAACTATGATGTTCTCATCATTTAGTATCGTAAAATTAAATTTTCACCCATTTCACATGGGAAGTATCATTTAGTATTTTTAAGTCTCATTTTTATGGGTGTTACAATCACATCCATTAATATATAATTCCCTCATTTTTGAAAACAAATTAGAAATCCAAGAATTCCCTATGCACATCTGGATGAATATCTGTTTTAATAAAAAAATTCCCGACCCAACCGCCCAACTCCATTTAACTTTTCATCAAACTACATGGGTGACCTATAATACTTTATTTATGTTGTTTACACACTACATTATATTACCCTCTATAGTCACACAACATACAAATGAATTTTCTCACTGGACATCATATGTTTTTTAGTGTGGATTCTCTAATCTCAAAAACACCATGTGAAATATCACATCGTGTCACCATCCTAACACTACCATAGGATGTGAATTCTTATATATGGAGTTAAAATATAATATTCTCCTAAAATTGGATGATTCTTCTTGACATAGTCAATAATTTTTTTATTTGTATAAATCATATTTCCAATGGTGTTATTGGCCACCAGACCATAGTAACTTATTTTAATTTTCAAAAGTCCAAAATCATGTTTGTAATTTACCTAGACTAGAAAAAATGTCCAGGGAATTAATAATTTACCATTTTTAATGATTTTATTTAATTAATTTTAAAAATAAAATAGGTTTCATCTCAGAAACATATTAGGATAATTACATTTATTTAAAATGTAACGCAAATCAAATAAAAATATAACAATGATAACATAATAAAAAATGCACATACTAAAATTATAACTCAACTTTTCCAAATTGGAAAACAACAAAATGAATATAAAATATCTCAATGAAAATTCATATATATCAAAATATTAAGTATAATTAAACACAATTTATTGAAAAATCATGGGAAAATATAATGGAAAGATTTTGTGGTTGAATATATGAAAAATTCCAAATAATGACATTTAAAATTTGGAAAAACGATAAAAAAATATAACTATTCCTAATGTGAAAAGATATCTCACCTAATATGTCACCTCCTCAGAAACCGATAAAATTAAAAATTCATATATGATATCTTATAGAGTTTTTTACACATTATCTATATTATATGATATAGAGTTTATATACATAAGATGTGTGCATGTATGGTATGATCTAAATTTCCTAGTATAATTCAATCATATTCCCACTATAAAATATTTATTAAATAATCCAAAATAATAAATATTTGAATATAAGATTAGAAATACCCTTTCAATTTAACTAAATAGAAGTGAAACAAGTAAGGATAAATTAAATATCCCCATTTCTGTGAAAAATGTTTGGTAATTTATTTGATATACTAAATTGTTTCAGCAAAAACATGACTGAGAATATCTTTATAGAATTTTTCCTTCAAGAGATCCTTTATCCAACCATAAATTTTATGGAATAAAAATATAGTATCGTCATACTAAATCAAATATATATCAACATATAAATAAACATTTTTTATAAATATCCATATCCATATAGATATAAAATTACACATATTCTACTTAATAAAGTCAATTCCAATACTTTTACAAGTAATTTCTAAAAAAATGTGTCATTAAATACAAGTGATTATTCCCCTAATGAACCTGAGTGGCAATCTAAAAAACCATATTCCTTGTTCTATTTGTGTTAAATTTTTTGAGTAAATTTATAGGGATAGCTGAATAATTAAAATGGGTTAGTACTTGTATTAGAAACCCTCCTATGTACCTATTATATTACCTAGAGGAGTTATCTATTTACAGATGTATAAATAATTTTAAAACAAACAAATAAAATTGTACCCTTTTATAATCATTCATCTACAATAAATAAAACCAAATAATTAATATATTTATCATACAAAATTAAATATAAATATTTATAAGATTGAAATATATATTATGAACATTTTATAAGAAAAACACCACAATGTCTATAAATATAATTTACAAAAACAATTTAATTATTCACTATAAGTAATATAAAATTATTCCATTTATATTACATTAATTATTTCATTATAAAATCAATATTGGTATTTTTTAAAACACATTTTGTGCATTTTGTAAATAAATCTTGATTTATAACACTAAAACAATTCTTTGATAATGTTAATTAAAACCTTTTATAAAAGAGAAATATATAATAATATTATAATTGAACAAAATAATATATTTTATTCCAATTAAAACATAATTTAAAAAATGTAAGTACCCATATTTTAGTAAACAATTGAAATTAAAATCACTTAAAATCATGTAGTTTGAAAATCATTATCTAAGGTCGGTTAATAAATAAATATAATAAACTTATGGTCTATATAGGGTGATTAAAATCCCAAAATATAGAAATCTATATGTTAAAATTTATTTAATAAAAACAATTATCCACCTTTGTATCCTTTTCATGATCAAGCTGTTTGTGAACATAATCATGTGGGGAGTCTAAAGGAATGAATTAATTGACTGATGGTTTAGGAAATTATGTTATTACATATTTTATGGGATATGATGTTGTCTCTAAGATCCATAGTTCTTGATTAGTTATACATGTGCATGTGAAAAAATGTATCATACTCTAAGAGACCCTGATTTCTTATATGATATAGATTAGTTTGTTGAGTTTTTTTTTTCTATTAATGATTTTTCTTCTATTTTATTAAGGATTAGAGTAATTATACCAATGGTTTTGTTAATTTTATTGATGTTATACTATTTAAGATACATGAATTATCAATGGGCATTATGAACCATTTACCTAGGGATTAATGTGGTTATGATTTCAAATTGCTAATCTAGACATTATTATGAATTTATGTTACATTTTTGAGATTAATGAGTCAATATTAATATATTTGTTGTTTATTTAGTATCTTGGGATATTGTGGGGAATAATGTGATTATATAGTCTTTCATATGTTCTCATGTACCTGATTTACCTAAGAGGTATGGAGTGGTATCATACATTACTTTGGATATCAATAATTTGTTATAACTTATTTTCATAGAATAATATATGGTTTGATGTGGTGGATTATCTATATTTTTTTTTGACATGATGGTTGTGTACATTCATGATTTTGGAATATCATGGGTCAATCACTAACCCTAGGTTGGGATCACTTAAAAAATGAAGCACTCAAAAATAAGTATGTCCTTATTCAAAGATTTTTTGTATTGGCCATTCTAATATCAATTATGATATTATATGGTCATAAACTCTGATTTTCTTGGTTTGGTATTTTTTAAAAGTATGATAATGAGTTTATTGATGATTGGAGGTAAAATATAGTTTTTATGTTATTTTAAAAAGTCACAGGATGATCAAAATAGAAGGCCATTGGAGTTCAATGTAAGATATCATGTGTTCTTTAATATATCTCCTCATCATGGGTAGTGAATGATTCATCATTCAATTAATATTTCACCACTGAATGTTATACTATGTTAGTGATAAAAAATGTTGTATATATAGAATTTTGGTTATCACTATCCCCATTCATTATCTAGAGTAATTTAATCTTCCATGTTTTGTACTTTTATTTAGAATGATTGTGCCAAAGACTCATCTATTAATTGAGAAAATCAAAGACCCGTTTGAATTGGGTAAAGGGAGACCCATTACATATCTTGAATGCTCAGTGGGCATACATCCCATTACATGGCCCATAGGCCCAATGTTTTGGCCCAAGGTCTATTCTCTGAAAAGTAATGCTACAGTACCTCACTGATACAGTACCTGGCCCTGCTATAATGCCCACTGCTACTACAGTGCCCAACGTTGCTACAATACTCTAGATTTACTACTATAGTACCAGTGCCCAATGGGTTTTGAACCACCATACTTCATGTAGTATTAAAGGGTTCTTACAAATAACCTAAACCCCAACTAATACATGTTTTTAAATCATTGATATAACTATAACTATTAGACTATAAATTAATTGGATTAGACTCATGCATAAAATTGTGTCACCTTTTGCGAATGGATGGTTTACTTTTCCGACCATTCAGAGAAGGTGATAAATAGAAATGGAATACCATTGGTCTTTGTCCAATGGGATCATAGTGTCATGGAGGAGAGAACTTAGACATGGATATTACCAATTCCTACTTAGAATCCCATGTTGTATTGATTATTTTTTTCTCCTTTATATTAATATTTTTTTTCCTCTCCAGATATTGTAAGGAGATTGTTTTTGTTCTTTGATATTTCACTTTTTTATTTCCATACTAGTTTGGCAGAGGCATCTACCCCTGCTTGTGTTTTATTTGGATGTTTTTTTATGTTTTGGGGTTATGTACTCTATGGATTTTTGGAATAGATGATTATTTTTAATATATCATTGAACCTTATCTCATGGGGTGTTTTTGTTGGAACATTACCTTCTTCCATGTAATGATTATAATTTCTAAAGATGAGAACTATTTGAGAGGATTATAATGGAAGATACATGATTTACAAAACAATTCTATTCTGTTACTAAGAGTGTTAGAGGTGTATATAGGGTTCCCATACCTCATACATTTTAATTTATATTCTTATTGGATTAATATTTAATTATATTAAATTTTCGTTTACCTATCCATAAATACCACCTCTCAAATATAGTTAACCTTATTTTTATGATAGTTGTATAAGGGTAACTTGTAATTTGAAATATAATCATGATAATGAAATGATTTTTATGTGTGATAATAAATGGTAACCAAATAATTTTCTATGTTATGAAAGGTTATGTCGAATTTCTCATGATAATCACAAAGGTCGGGATGGATTTTCAATTCTTGTAGAAATGTTATTTTGGATATATAAATCTTTTATATAGGTAGTTAATAAACCAATTAATAATCAAACAAATTTTTTTGATCGTTATATTTGGTTTTTGAAATCATTGCATATTCATGATTTCACCACTTTGGAAAGGTGATTTCTAGTTTCTAAACCTCATGTAAAGATAACAAGATCCTCATGATTGGGTATGTTGGTCCTTGCACCGAATATATAGAGGCGTCGAAACAATCTCTTTCGGCCTTCAAGATTGACATGAGGTACAATGACTCATGGAAGTAATCTGGCTGGGAGGATTTTGTTGCGGCTACGAATCTTGTTGATGTGTTTCTATAGGAACAATTTCCACCCAATGGTGATGTTATTAATGGTTTTCAATCATACAATGAGGTGATGAGGAAATCAACATCATTTAAGAATCTAGATGGAGCTTGTTTGTTGGTGCTATTCAAGGACTCATGTCCTAATAGAATTCATTATAAGTGTTCATGAGCTCAAGTTCTAGAAAACCATGCATCTCTTTCTAAAATATTTTTTTTGAAAAACTTCATTTATTGAACATATTTTTCTTCATAAATGTTCAGAAATGTGGAAATATGATTATCATATCTACATAACCTTGCATTTGTTGTGGTTCTCTAACTGGAAATGTGTTTTTCTTGGAAGTGGAATTTTCTATTTCCATTTTTTGTCTGATGACTTGAATCATCAAGCATGGAGCACTATAACCCTATTTTTAAAACCTTGTTGGATTTATTAACATTAATGGTCTTTGAATTTTAATGTTTTACATGAATGAAAATACTTTTTACAAATCTATATTCATCTTTATGGACTCATTTGGGCCCTCTAGAATCTGAATATTTTTCATGACATTGGAATGGTAATTATAAATCTAATTCAGAATGACAAGGAGACTGAGGATGTCTGGTTTGTTTTCATTTCTAGTATGTTCGTGCAGGTTAATCTAAGATCCATTATGATTGTTAAGGAAACCATTTCCACTACCTCTAATAACGTTAAAATCGATGTTGATGTTGAGTATGAAAATGTATCTTATTTACTATGAATGTATGGATATTGGATGCTCTTTAGAGTTATGTCAGAAGAATGTTTCTAGTGAGGAATGTGGGTAATGATATCATTCAACAAATCTCTTTCATTGAAGTCAAAGGTGAAGGATTCTATGTTTCCAAAGTCTAATACTCATGATGGTTATTCACTTATTGATCCAGTTCCCATTGTTGATGAAATGTTGATTGCTAGAAAATATGATACCAAAAAAGGGTTTCTAATTGATGTATCTCCGAAGAAGGCTCATAGTGTCCCCTACAACACTCATTCTGATTTGGTTATAGGCGTTACACTAGATTAGGACACCCATATATGGACCCCATGATTGATGACCCCTAATACATCCCCTGTTGACATCTTGAATTAGAATGATGCGCAACAACATGTTGGTTGTCACGAAGAAATATAGATGATTTTTCAGTTATTTGAATTAACTATGAAGAGGGGGAACATTTATATAGATGAACATAAGAATCTGGGTACCTCAAATAGGGTCCCAGGCAGTGGTTGTCACTCCTCTTTCAATGATGCAATATTAAGTGGCAAGATAAATATTACTGATAGTGAGGGTATCACCTATGTCCCCTCAAGGAGGAGACCAGGAAATGATTATTCTAATGTTCAAAAAAGGTGTCTGTTATGTAATGGCATGGAACCCCTAGACATTACATTACCAAAAACACGGCTCAACCATGATGGTGGCACCGTGACGGTGGCGCTGTGAGGGTGACACCGTGACGGGGCCATGGTGTCCCTCGTCAGGCCTTTTGTTCCTTTTTCTTGTACCTGAATTTTCTACTCCTATAACGTATCTTTTGACAAAAATTAATCTTAATACCATTTCATTTAAATCCCAAAATTGACTCCCAAAAATCCCCAGAAACATCCCCGATGGGGGATATTAAATAACTCCTTGATATCATCTTGTGTAACTACCAACCCACATAGGAAACCATGATCTATTTTTCCAGGCGTTCAAAATTCCATATCCCGATCTCCTCTTTATATCTCCCACTAGAGTTCTCCTTTTCTTCTAAGTTGAATTTCTTTCTTCTTCCTGCACACGCTTGGAGTCCTTCTTCCCATGGCTTGTGGTGTGCCTCTGCTGGAGACTTCTACACGTCTTGGAGTCCACAGATTTCCTCCCCTACAAGATGCGCATCCCCTATTCCTTACGTATGGAGAAAAAATTCGATCTTTGATCAATCATGTAGGGATTATCCTTCGTCTCTCCTTGATATATATCATACGGGATGGGTGTTCTATAGTTTCTATGGTAATGGCCTGACCAAACCTTAAAAAAGATAATAAATGGGCTGTTAAAAGATGATGGGGTGCATTTGGTTTTCTGTTGTACTCTTTTTAATTGCTATATGTTGTGAACTGTATGAATTTATGCCTATAGAAAATCATGGAAGTTGGTGGTCTTTATTTGTGCACTAATAAACTCTTGTCTCCGCTGATTATTTAATGGATGTAACATAGAAATTTGTTAATCATGTGAAGTCAGTAGATTAAATTGATGCCCTGTAAACATATACCCTTGTGTGGTCACCCCAGTTAACTAATAGAAAGAGGAAATAGATAAATGGTGTGCTTGAACTTGGATGTTTCTATAATCTTTTTTGGTTGTAGGTTAATTGTTCTGTTTGTTTTCATATGGGGTTATAAGGAAGAGGATAGGATCCTACGATGAGGAAGGGTTTCTGGTTGTGATTCTGGGGTTGGTGTTTCTTTGATTATGTCATGAATTGGGGTGGAATCCCCTTCTATTGTGAATCATTTTTATCCATAGTTCTGGGGATGTGTGGTCTATATCTTGAAGCCTTTTTTGGTTCCAATACATGGAGGGATCTCACATTGATGTGAATTTACCAGTGAACTGGGTGTGAATGTTTAATTTGCTGTTTGTTGTAACTTTTTCCCCTAGGCTTGTGCTTGTGCCTATTAGATTCCCAGTAGTACAGAGTTTACAGAAAACAATCACTTGAACATGAAAATAAGAATGGGATAATTTGGAAATTGATTATGGGAATGATTTGTGACTCGGTTGTGAGTAGTATTCTATCTATGAGTAGTTATTAGGGTTTTCTTTCTTGGGTTAGGTGTGGAGTCCTAGGTTGGGTTGAGTGCTTGTTACCTATATATATAATTGTAGTTCTTGTGTTTCTTATTCGCGCTCCACATAAGTTGATAATTAATTTCCAAACACCGCCATTTCATGGGGGGGTGTTTTTCCGAACACTCTTATGAGTGTCAGGTTATTAGCTCCTTTTCTTCTCCCTTTCCCGAATATCCCAAGACTCTTCGGGAAAGATATGATGGACTGAAGTACATTATCATCCCAAGAATCATCAGGCAGGGTAGTTGTGGTGGTTTTCCTAGGTGTGTGTGTGCAGGTTGTTTCCCAAATTTCTTCGGGATGAGTCCCAGGTGTCTTCTGGCATGACGGTAGCTTATTATCCCAATAATCTTCGGGCAGAGAAGTTGTGGGGGTCAGACCAGGTGTTTGTGGGCATGGTTAGGCGTGGTTGTTGTGGACCAGGTGTTTGCGGGCAGGATGTGTGGTTGTGGCCTAGGTGTGTGTGGACGGGTGTGGCAGTGGGACTGCGGTGAGAATGTCGGGATTGGTTCGATGCGTAGGTTTTCTTCAATAACTAGTAGGAAAGTGGTACGGGGTACCCAAACATCAATGTGATTTTACTATACATTACATGACATGCGTTATTTGGGGAGTGAGCCTTGGTGAGGCTTGGGTGGATAGTTTTCCTTTCTAGGTTCTTTGGTTAGCTTTTTGCCACAGGGCATTAGAATGCCTCCCCACTTGTGCACGAGAGTCTTTGGTTTTCTCTACTAAGTATACTTGTATGATCACCCTACGTATATAAAACTACTTTCAAGATTCCATGAGGACTTTAGGGATCGTGCAGGGTCATACTAGTTCAGACATTGGGATAGTTATTGTTACGATTTTTCATTCTTTTGGTACATCTTTTAGGGTTTTCTTTACTTTTGTATCATTTACTTTTGGAACATTCATATGAGAATGGTTTTTTTGGATTTACCTGTACTTCCACTTTTGGTGTTGTCGGGATTTACTATCTTATCTCTGATCCTATTAAATAAAAAAGATAATTCCTTCCAGCTTGCATGTGATTCTATACCCTTGGTGATAGTCGCCACTCCAGGACCAATTGAATGTGGGTTTTGGGGGTCATTATCTCTACTTCAACTTGAAGAAAGAAGGGTCTGTAAATCTTCTGTCCCTTCCCCCATCTTGGTGAAGGCAGGTCGTGATAGAATGGTATCAGAGGCAGAGGATGAGAGATTGGATGGAGTCTGGATTTAGGCACAGTGAGGATTGCATGGGATGGTAGGGAAACCGTGTTGGGTGATCTTGGTGTGTGAAATTGGCCAGGGAAGACCGGGTAGGACACAAGATTTTAGGGACCCCGTGATCCAACGCAAGGACTCTCGACCTATCGAACGACCAAGTGAGGCTACACAGATATTAGGGTAGAGACCCTAGGAAAGGTACATGCCTCATAATGACTTGTGTTCTCGTGTTTTTTGGGTGTTTTGGGGATTTGAAATGAATCATAAGTCTAAGAAAAATTTAAGAGGAATATTATGCACTACTTAGGCTTAGTCATTCCTTGTTTACCTTGTAGCTATGAAAACTGGTAGACGACCACGAGTTGTGTGGGTGATCGAGGCCTAGGTGATTGACTCGGCTGATCGGCATAGGGATGACCGAGAAGAGGAGGACGACCAGTGGCAGAAGATGATTCATGCCTTTCAACGACAGACCCTTGGTATGTATGAGGGCAGAACCTCTGACAAGGACACGAAGAGCTGGCTAGAAGAGCTGGTGATAGATTTTGGATTGATCCGGGCTCCGGAAAAGTATACGCTTCCTCTTGCCATGTGCTAGATGTGGGGAGTGGCACGTCAGTGGTGGACGCTTTATCTAGGAGAGAAGAGGGAGGTTGAAGTGACATGGGATGATTTTGAGAAGGAGTTTCAGGAGGAATTCCTCTATTCTACGATGAAAGCTGAGAAGTGACAGGAGCTACTCTCCCTCGAGCAGTGAGGTATGTTAGTGAGAGAGTTGGGGATAAAGTTCAAGGATCTCCTCCGCTTTGCTCCAGACCACTTTCTGAATGATGAGTATCAGGTGAGACGTTTGGAGGAGGCACTCAAACCATCCCTCCAGTATGTCGTTACCCCCTTCACCTTACCGACATACATAGAGGCACAGAAGACGACCAATGTGGTGGAGAGGATGAACATGCTAGGAGGTGTATCATGAGAGGAAAACCAGTCAGGCTCGTAAAAGAGGAAGGTTGTCAACAACATGCCTCCTGCATCAAGACCCTCTAGGTTCCGACTGGCAGGAAGTAGGCCCCAGTAGTTCCAGTACCGATCTCCCGGCCCTTTCCCTTTCATCTCAGGCCTAGGACCGAGATGATTCATTTAGGGAATCCATGGGTACCTTTGGAATCAGTGCCCAGACATGTGCAGTGTGGCAGCGGTGGGCAGGTTCAGCGCCCACCTCAGCAGAAACAGTTTCTAGATAGGCCGTTTTAGTAATAGCAGGGTCAGTGAGCTCCCACTCCTCTGACGGAAGATGTTACAAGAGGAGGCCGACCTCAGGGATCTCCTCAGGGACCTCAAACAGGGCATGGTCGGGGAGGCGACTGACAGGTGAGAGGTAGAGGAGCTGGGTGTGGGTAGTTGCATGCTGTGGAGGCAGCAGTTCCAGCAGGACCAGAGGTCGTTCGAGGTATGATCAACTTATTTAGTACCCTTTCTTATGCATTGTTCGATACCGGAGCTTCGCACTCCTTTGTTGCACCCAGTCTGGCCCGGGCTCTGGGTTTATATGCTGAGAGACTTCCAGTGCCCCTGGTGCGGAGCACACCAGTTAGAGGTCAGACCGACATGTTATATGTTTGTCGAGGATGCAGACTAATGATAGGGCCAGATCAATCAGTCATGGATCTTCTACTATTGAAGATACAACCATAGGATGTCATCCTAAGCATGGACTGGTTTTTCTCTACATGTTCCATCATTGACTGCTTCCGAGGAAGGGTCATGTTTTCAGACTTGAGTGTCCGATGTGTGACCTTCATCGACAAACGGGGTTCCCAGAAAGGCAGCAGGTGGGAGGAACCCCTCCTCTCCTTGTCAGCTGAGCTATCAGTGGAGTCGGTGGATGCGAGGATGGTGGGAGTTCCAGGGAACGTCAGTATGTTCATGGAAATCTTCCCTAAGGAGGTGACGACTCTACCACCTCGATGTTATATCGATTTTGGGATAAAATTACAGCCTGGTGACCGTAAGATTTCAATGGCCCTCTACGGGATGACACCTTCTATGCTCCGGGAGTTGCAGATTCAGATTGACGATCTGATGAAGAAGGGTTTTGTTCGACCAATTGCATCACCATGAGGTTATCTAGTCTTGTTCGTGAAGAAGGCAGATGGCAGTCTCAGGCTGTGCATAGACTACATGAGGCTGAATTAGGTGACGGTTAATAATCGCTATCCTTTTCCAAGGATAGATGATCTCTTTGAACAGTTAAAGTGGGCAGGATGGTTCTCTAAGATCGTTTTACTATCGGGATATCACTACATGAGGGTGAAGGGGGTGACATCTCTAAGACAACCTTCAGGTGGAGATATGGAATCATTGAGTTTGTGGTCATGTCGTTCGACGTTACGAATGATCCATCCGTGTTCATGGGACTCATGAACCATGTCTTCCGGGAATACCTGGATTTTTTCGTAGTTGTGTTTATTAACGACATCCTAATCTACTCAATATTGGAGGTGGATCATGCTGAGCACATGAGAATGGTTTTGGAGGTCCTCCGACGACACCAGCTCTATGGGAAGTTGTCCATGTGCAAGTTCTTGACGCGATAGGTGAACTTCCTTGGGCACGTGGTGTCCGAGCAGGGGATAGCAGTGGAACCGTCGAAGGTTGAGGCAGTTTTTTCTTAGGTATCACCCAAGAATGTGGCATAATTTCGTAGTTTCCTTGGGCTGGCAGGTTACTACAGGAGGTTTGTACCCAACTTATCTCAAGTTGCGACACCTTTGATGGATTTGACCAAGAAGGACCAGGATTTTGTGTGGAGTGGGCAGTGCGAGGGAGCCATCCGCTATCTGAAACAGAAGTTGGTTAGTACCCCAGTGCTTATATTTCCAGATGAAGGGGAAACATATGAGGTGTTCTTTGATGCTTTAGGACAAGGCCTTGGGTGTGTTCTGATGCAACAGCAAGGGGTGATCTCTTATGGGTTGAGGCAGTTACGTCCTCATGAGCATAATTATGCCACCCATGATATGGAGCTTGCGGTGGTCGTATTCGCACTAAGGTTGTGGCGACATTAGCTCATCAGGGAGTTCTTTTTGGTCTTCATGGATCCCAAGAGCTTGAAGTATGTCTTCTCTCATCCGGACCTGAACTTACGATAGTGAAGGTGGATGGAGTTCATTTAGGACTACAACGTTGAGATTTCCCAAACCTCAGGAAAGGGGAATGTAGTGGCTGATGCCTTGAGCAGGAAGTCACAGAAGGATGCGGTTTGAGAGTCGGGATATACTTGGAAGGCCATGGATGAGTTGGCTGCCCTGCACCTGGATGCGAGGATGGATGGTGGTAGAGGTTTCCTGTATATGATCATAGTGAAATCCTCTCTTCTACGACATGTGGAGGAGTCCCACTAGGGGACACAAAAAGTGAAGTGATACGTGACCAGGTTACCCAAGGTGATGCCCCAGAAGGATGGGCAGAGGATGGCCAGAACAGATGCTTTTCTGAGGGAATTTGTTCGATCATAAGGCGATGCATGAGAGGGTTCTTGGTGAGTTCCACTACTCACCCCTGGTGGTTCACCCGGGAGTTTCCAAGATGTATCAGGGACCGAGTGGACAGTTTTGGTGGCCTGAGGTAATGCGGGCGGTGGCAGAGTTCGTGGCCATGTTCCTGGTGTGTCAAAAATTGAAGGCTAAACACCATGTTCTAGGTGGTTTGTTTCAACCTTTAGATGTCCCTGAGTGGAAGTGGGATGACATATCGATGGATTTATTCACAGGGCTACCCATGTTTCAAGGAGGCTGCGACACTATCTGGGTGGTGGTGGACCGGTTGACTATGTCAGCTCCCTTTTTGGTGATCAAGGAATCGAGTGCAGTAGATGCTTTATCACGGAGATACGTGGATGAGGTGTGGAGATTGCATGGAGTTCAAAGGTCCATAGTCTCGGATAGGGATGCACAGTTTACCTCACGAGCCTAGAGGTGATTGCAGCATGCTTTTGGCACCCAGCTACATCTTATCACCACCTTCTACCCCCATACAGATGGACAGATAGAGCGCATCATCCAGACCTTGGAGGATATGCTGCGGGCATGTGTCTTAGACTTCTAGGGATCATGGGTGTGACACTTTCCTCTGGTATAGTTCACCTACAATAATAACCATCACTCTACCATTGGAATGGATCCATTCTAAGCCTTGTATAGAAGGCTATGTCACTCACCAGTGTGCTGGGCAGTGGTCGGAGAGGCAGGTGTTCCCGGCCCGGAGGTGGTGCAGAGCACGATGGAGAAGGTTAAGTTTATACCAGAGAGGATGAAGGTTGCTTAGGACTAGAAGAAGTCTTAATCTGATGATAGGTGGAGACCCTTGGAGTTCGAGGTTGGGGACCATGTGTTGTTGAAGGTGTCCCCTAGATGTGGGAAGTGACGGTTCAGCAAGTGGGGTAAGCATTCTCTCAGGTTCGTTGGACCTTTCGAGGTGTTGCAGCGGGTCGAAGAGGTGGCTTATCAGCTAGTGTTTCCACCACCACTTCAAAGGGTGAATGATGTCTTCCATGTGTCCTAGCTCTGACGGTATCTGCACGACGATTCACACGTCCTCGATTGGGGAGATCTAGACATCAAGGATGATGCAACATTCATGGAGTGACCAATGATTATTGAGGGTCATGAAGAGAAGGTTCTTCATGGACAAACCATTCCCTTGGTTCGTGTGCTATGGAGGCATGCTGTGCTTGAGAAGAGTACCTGGGAATGGGAGAGGCAAGTGCATGCCCAGTACCCAGAGCTATTTTGAGTTGTCTATTTTGTTTATACTAGGTTGATGGAATACTTACTAAGTTGACTAAGGAATGTGTGGTTTCCTTTTTCTGTGGATGTGTGTGAAGTGTCCTGAAATGTGGGGAGAGGAGGACCTGATCCAAAGTTAAGATGAATTAAAGTGGATTCTCTTAAACCCATGCAGGTAAGTCAGTGATAACCAAAGCGGATAATATCTTAACATAGAGGAATGGAAACCCCTCACCAACATGAACAGCCAGTTTGAATCTTTGTTTTGAACGATTTCATTGGGGAGGGGAGCGGTATGATTCTGTTTTCATAGAATATAGATGAGTATGGGAGAATTCCTTGGTAACAAGGAGGTCTACTCCTGAGAGGTATCTTTCAAGGTGGTTGTTTAGACCCCTCTCCTTCTTCGGGTCTGGTTTTAATTCTCGAGGGAGAGAATAGTTTGAGAGGTATCTGATGTAATGGATCAGACCCCCCTGGCCATTACTATACCAAAAACATGGCTCCACCATGATGGTGGCACCGGTGATGGTGGAACCATGACAATGGCACTGATCATGGTGGCACCGGTCAGGGTGGCACCATGATGGTGGTGTTGTGACGGTGGCACCATTAGGGTGACCCAGTGATGGAGGAACCGTGTCCCTCACCGAGCCTTTCGTTACTTTTTCTAGTACCCAACTATTCCTCTCCCGTAACATATCTATTGACGTAAATTAATCTCAATACCCTTTTTAAAGTCATTTAAATCCCATAATTGACTCCTAAAAATCCCGATAAACATCACTAATGGGGGATATTAAATAACTCCTTGATATCATCTTGTGTAACAACCCACCCACGAAGGAAAGAACGATCTGTTTTTTCAGGAATTCAAAATTTCATATCCTGATCTCCTATTTATATCTCCTGTTAGAGTTCTCCTTTTCTTCTCGGTTGAATTTATTTCTTCTTCCGGGCAAGCTTGGAGTCCTTCTTCCCGCAGCTTATGGTGCACCTCTTCTGGAGCCTTCTACTAGTCTTGGAGTCCACGGGTTTCCTCCTCTGCAAGTCGTCCATCCCCTATTCCAGGAACGTGGAGAAAAACATCGTTCTTTAAGCAATCAGGTAGGGATTTTTCCTTCATCTCTCCTTGATGTGTATCATGCGGGGTGGGTGTGCTATTGTTTCTATGGGAATGGGCTAACCAAACTTTAAAAAAGATTATAAATGAGGTGTTAAAGGATGATGGGGTGTGTTTTGGTTTTCTGCTGTACTCTTTTTAATTACTATATGTTGTGAACTGTATGAATTTATGCCTACTTAAATTCATTGCCATTGGTGATATTTTTCTGTGAACTAATAAAATCTTGTCTCCTATGATGATTAAATGGATGTAACATAGAAATTTGTTGACCATGTGAACTCAGTGGATTAAATGGATACCCTGTAAACATATACAATTTTGTGGAAACCCCGGATAACTAACAGAATGAGGAAATAGATAAATTATGTGCTTTATCCTGGAATTTTCTCTACTCTATTTTGGTAGAAGGTGAATTTTCTCTATTTGTTTTCTTATGGGGTTATGTGGGTGATGATGGGATCCTCTGATGTGGCATGGTTGCTGGTTGTGAATCTAGGGCTGTGGTTGCTCTGATTATATCAAGAATTGGGGTGGAATACTCATCTCTTGTGAAACATTTTTATCCATAGTTTTGGGGATTTGGGGGCTATTTCTTGATGCCTTCTTTGGTTCCAATACTTGGAGGGATCTCACATTGATGTGAATTTACAAGAGAACTGGGTTTGAATGTTTAAATTGCTGTTGGATGTAACTTTTCCCCCTAGGCTTGAGCTTGTTCCTATTAGTTTCCCAGTAGTACAGAATTTACTTAAACAGGATCACTTGAACATGAAATGAAGAATGGGCTAATTGGGAAATTGATTCTGGGAATGAGTTGTGACATGGTTGTGAGTAGTATGCTTTCTATGAGTAGTGACTAGGATGTTCGTTCTTGTGTTAGGTGTGGATCCCTAGGTTGGGTTGAGTTCTTGTTACCTAAATATATAATTTTAGTTCTTGGATTTCTTATTCGCGCCCCACCCAAGTTGAGAATTTAGTGCCAGACACCCCCATTTCATGGGGGAGGGTATTTTTCCAAACACTCCTACGAGTGGCTGGTTATTAGATCTTTTCTACTCCCTTTCCCGAATAGCAGAAGACTCTTTGTGTAGGCTATGATGGCCTGAAGTCCATTATCAGCCCAAGAATCTTCAGGTAGGGTAGTTGTGGTGGGTTGACCAGGTGTTTGCAGGTAGGTTGTTTCCTAAGTGTCTTCGGGATGAGGCCTAGGTGTCTTCGGGCATGACGATAGCTTATTGGCCCAAGAATCATCAGGTAGGGCAGTTGTGGTGGTTGGCCCAGGTGTTTGTGGGAATGGTTACGTGTGGTTGTTGTGGCCTAGGTGTTTGTGGGCGGGATGCATGGTTGTGGCCCAGGTGTGTGCGGGCGGGTGTGGCAGTGGGACTACAGTGAGAATTGTGGGATTGGTTTGATGCATAATATGTCTTCAATAACCAGTGGGAAAGTGGTGTGGGGTACCCAAAACATCGATGAGCTATTACTATACATTTCTTGAATGGTGTTATTTAGGGAGTGTGCCTCGGTGAGGCTTGGGTAGATAGTTTTCCTTGCTAGGTGCTTTGGTTATCATTTTTCCTACTGGGCATTAGAATTCCTTCCCACTTGTGCACGAGAGTCTTTGGTTTTCCCTACTGTGTATACTTGCATGCTCACCCTACATATATAAAACTATTTTCAGGTTTCTAGGAGGACTTCAGGGATCGTGCAAGGCCATACTAGTTCAGACATTTGGACAGTTACTGGTGCTTTTTTTCTTTCTTTAAATATTTCTTTTGGGGTTTTATTTACTTTTGTATAATTTACTTTTGAAACATGTATATGAGAATGGATTGTTTTTGTTATACCTGTACTTCCACTTTTGGTGTTGTTGGGATTTACTATCTTATCTCTGATTCAATTAAATAAAATGGGTAATGCCTTCCATATGGTGTATGATTCTATACCCTTTGTGCTAGTCACCACTCCGGGACCTATTGAAGGTGGGTCTTGGGGGGTCATTATCTCTCCTTCAACTTGAAGAAGGAAGGGTCTGTCAATATGTTTGTCCCTTCCCCCATCTTGTTGAAGGCATGACATGACAATTATATCATCGTATAAGGTATCAAGAAAGTTGTATACATGTATCTTGAAAATCATCAATCGGTATAAGTCCCAAGCTGAGTTGGAGAATATTGTTGACTCTGATTATGGAAATGATATGTTGTATTATGATCTCTAGACCTGTTAATGGTGGATGATGTATTTTCTGTTTGTTTGACCTTATTGTCCACTCTTATATACTTATTTATTTCTTAATACATGGTTAAAAGTTTTTCTTCTAGAGGGACTTGTCGGGTGTAATGATAAACCAAATTTCATTAAAAAAACTTCAATACTCACATATGAGGGTTTTTTATGTAATCTATTTCATAATTCTTCCTTGATTCCTTTTATTGTGTTTTAAACAAAAATATCCATCAATTAATTGAAATTACATGTTATATGATATGTTACGATGAGTATAAATCTTTTCATTGAAACCATTTAATCATTCTATTTTATGGATTTCTTAAAATAGACCATATGGGGAAACCAAAATGGGAATTAAATTTACTGAGAATTATATTATGGAATGTAATGATTGATTTTTAGAGATAATTGAGTGGTTGTATATATATTAGTAAAACCAGGGTGACTTCCATCAATTAAATTATTTATTCAACCCTCAAAATATGGATAAAATAGTTGTGTCATTCAATTTATATTAGATTTTATGTAGTTCTCTAAAGTATTTCAACATATTTTTAGTGTGAACCCTACAACACTCCCTTATGTTATTTAGAAGTAATAATGTGAATACTTATTTCCTAGTATGAGTTTTTTTCCATCTATTATGATTTATAAAAATAGTGTTTCAAACAAGCATGAGAATCTACTATCTTAATATGTGTAATTAGCAATAAAAATATTATAATTTATTTTATTCTCTTGAATATTGTTTATAATGATAAAAGATTGAAACTATATTTCATTACATAAATATATATGGAAATATATATACTTAAAAAATAGTAACACCCAATGAATTTATAATATATTAAATTTAGAAAATGTTATATTTTTTTCTAGATTTTTTTATACGTAACACCATCTTATGTTTACGCTACACACAATACATAGTTATATTGATATCAACATAAGATCCAGTTTTAACACTTTTTAATGGTGCACCTATTTTAAAACTAAATTGTGGAACATTTAGAAATTTTATTTTTAAAAATAAAATTAACGTTTGAATTCTGAATGTCATTTTTAAATTAAGATTAAAAGTACAAATTTTTTTGTGGAGTTACATATTCTGATGAATGGTGAAAAATACTGCATTTTAGTTGTAAATGGAATATCCATCAAAATAATTATACTTGATAAATTATATTTTTAATTTGTTTTAATGTAAAAATAGATCAACTATATATATATACATATATATTAATACAATTCTTTCTAATAGAATAATTTTTATTTTATAGATATAAATTCGTAATAATCTTTTGAGTATTGTCCCATTAAAAACATGATATCTTGTCGCGTATATGGGATTATCATTAGACAAAATCAATAATTTTTTTTAAATTTAATATAGAAAATCTGACTAACATAGTTTCAATAAATATAATATTTAATTATCTAATAAGTTTAACTTAGTTTTTGACAAAAATATTAGTAAATGTTATTAAAATTAATTACATCAAATAAGGTACAATGTTTCGTAACAAAAGACTAAACTCTAAAAATAAAGGCCAAAATGACCTATACATTTGCCTAGGAGACATTTTTCTATGTACATTTTTACCCAATATAGTATTTTATATAATTTTATTACATATTCAGACACATCATTCAGAAAGTGACGTATATAATACGTTATGTAATGAAAATGAAAAAAAAGTATATTCCTTTCTTTTGTTTCCTATAAAGATTTAGTGTATTCAATAATCTACATCGATTAGGTTATAAAATTTATTTTTTATATTAAATTATTTGTGATTTTAATTTATCAATTATTTTTAGAGATGATATTGTGAAATGTAATGCTTAGAAAATTCTAACACATAGGTTATTTAGTTAATAATGAAATAAAATACATAACCAAAAAATTAAATTAATGGAAATTTAAGGAATTATTGAATTCTATTATTTTTATAGGATTATATCATGTAATAAATATATTAAATTAATTTCATTTATTTTAAATAATTTTTTTGATATTTTTAAATTAAAATAGTATAAATAATGTCAAAATCTTCTTTAAATATTATTTTAAAATAAATAATATTTTAATTAATTATTTAAAATTAAACAAAATACAATTTTATGAAAAGTGATTTTTAAGTTTTAATACATACCAAATATGGACCATTAATTGAAAAATTAATCTTTTATGATTAATATATTGACCCTTTTATAGTAAAATCATTTTTATCACGATTATCTATAATGTATGGTTTTTGCATCTTACATACGCTTGTTTTAAAATTAATTTCCAAAAGATATTTTTTTATTATTTTATAAATTAGGTATATTTTTTATAATTCCATGGGGTTAACTTTTATAATATTTATCACGTTTATTTTTTCATGTTGGTAAAATTACATAGGTTGGAAAACCATTTACATAATAGATAAACCAAATTGTAAAATATAAGAAAATTCTAATACTATAGATAAAAATTATAAAAAATAACATATTATTGTGAGGTAGAGATTTGGATATAATATAAATTTTATTAATAGATCATTTTTTCATTTTCATGAAGCACATGTCTAATGGGATACCTCCAAATATTTATAAAAAGTTTTTATTTTAAAAAATTAAAACCCCCATTCCTTAAAAAAAGAAATTCACTTTTCCCATTTCTCAAAAATAAAAATTCAACTTTGTATGATCAAAAATTAATAAAAATAGACTCCAAAAAACCCATCCCTAATCCAGTTGTATCATCTCAGGTAAATTAAGAATATGAAATATTTCATATTTATTAATATTTTTGTATTAAATATTTATTTTACATTAAATGGGTTGCTATGTTTGATAGCGTACCCGATACGCAACAACGTGATTCTTTGGAATCTTACGTTGAAAAATAATAATATAAAATTATTATTTTAAATAGTAGTTAACTCCTAGCATTGTATTGGTGGGAATAAAAAAAATTAACTACAATATGATTATAGATGATTATTAAATGTATTTATATTATCTAATAAAATGTTATAGGATTAAAATGTGAATGAATCTAATTTTAAGCATTATTTATATTATTTGGCCTATTTATCACCTATTAATGGAGAACCATATTTAAATTTATTTTTTGTTACTTTAATATATTCTATACATCCGAATAAAATCTTTCTTCTGAATGGGGATATCAAAATTTAATTCTTGTATATTTTTTGAATTTTTTTGATAAAGTTCATTTTTTAATGATTAGTTAAAATATTGTATTTTAATTCAAAATTATGTTTTAATCTAATTTATTTATATGGTTATATTATATTTTTAATTGGTTTGAAAGTGTAATTAGAATATATTTTTACCATTTAATCCAATGTTTATCATTGGAATTAATTTCATTTTGAAATTGGACATAAACAAGTATCAATCTTTTGATAGTTATTTTTTCATAAAAACACTTTATTTGTTTTAACAACAAGAATTAATTTTAAAATTAATTAATTCCACTTCTTTGTTTTTAAATTTGAAAAATTGACATTAATTTTGAATTTGGAATATCAACTAATTCTTAGGCTGATTTTTTGGTATTTTTCTGAAAAAATCACTTTTTGATGAATAGTGAAACCACTTAATAATAGTTAAAAAACTGACTTTTTTATTTAAATGAAAATTTTCCACATCTGTGAATTGAATATCAAAAATACAACATATATTTTTGTTATCAATAAGTAAAATGTGGTTCATTAAGATGAAAATAATTTTTGATGAATAATAACTTTTCACTTTTATTTACCGCGGTTAAAGGTAAATAGGGTAATTCAAGGTTAAAAAGAATATTATAATAAATATCAATTACTTTAACACTTCTACAAACCTTATTGGTTGAGTAATTTACTAACATGGGCATATTTGGGTTGATTTTGGGACCCCATTGACCCACATGGGAGTGATTATTACAATTTAGATTAATTAACTTAAAGTAACGGAAAAAATGATAAAAGAAAATAACTTTTAGTAAATTAATTTTTAGAAGGATTTATATAAATTATCTTTTTTCTTCGATAAACATTCATTGGAAAGAAAAAAATATTCCCTACATGATAGTATTTTTTTTATTTTTTAGACATTTAATAAATTAAATTATTCATGACACAATAACGATGCAGTATTTACCTCATTAATAAATGATTTAAATAAATAAGATTATCATGATTGAAATATTATCCAAAACATGTCCTATTCTGATTATATGATTTTATTTCGAATATGAGTCATAATATCTTCTACTATAATGATTTTTGGACCATTACAAACCGAATATAATTATATCATAATATAATGTTTTCACACATTCCTAAAGAGCCCCTCCTCTCCCTTATAAAAAGAGACCACTTATAACCAATTCCTCACACCTCTCAAGCCATTTGGCTCATCCAAACTCTGCCCAATTAAGCTCCCAAAATCCCTGTACTCCTCCTATAAGCCTTAACATAGGCATAAGGCTGTTCAAGAAGTCCTTTGTTTCAAACCAAAAGGAGTTAACCAAATTAAAGGTAAAGGTTTCTGTAAAGTTGTTTTATTTTATTTTACTTCTCCAACCCCTAAAATCTTTTTATTCCTTTATTTTGAAACAACAACATTTTCATTAATATAATAGGATGTTGTTATGGGATTTATTCTAACTACACATACACACACATCCATCTAATGGGTGAAGAACAATATGTTTTTGTGGATGGGAAACTAAGGCCTCACGAAACGATGATTGTTCAATTACATCTTACCGCCTCTCATAGTGGCCATTATGATGGAACTATATTTATATAAGATATTTTTTTTTTTTATTATTTCCTTATTCTTCATTAATTCCTATTTATATCACAACTTTATGTTTTCCATAGTGGGTAAATAGGATAATCTCATTTGAGGAAGTGCGGACTACCACCCACTCAAAGTGATGTGATTCATTAATGCCTTATGTGGGATGTTTAAAGGATAGATTTAATGATATTATATATGATATTATAATGGAATAATAATATACCTATGTATCATTATGTTTTATTTCCACTGAAATAAGAAATAGAAATGAATGTCGCGTTAATCTGTACGTACGACTTACCGTCTCCATGAACGGTGCATTTCATTTCTTACCTCTAAATGTTATATACTATTATAAAAAAAGTTTATTCTGGATATATATGATACATATGATATCCAAATCATGAATATAATTCAGGATATAATGAACTTTTGACCACATGGACAATTTGTAAATATAAATTTTTTATTTTTTACTCAAGTACCAAATATCGACAAAATGACCGTTATTAACTTCAATGATTGTATAATGCTTATAAAATGGTAATAAGTGATATAAAATGAATAATAAACTTCAAAAAGGTTCCTAAGAAATTAGAAATTAACTTTAGTATATTATTCAAGAGATTAATGAACGATCGAGTCATGTTGGACACGAGGTAAGGGACTTCGTCTCATATACTTTCATTGAGGCATATTTTGTTCTAATACAAGACATTATTTTATACGATGTATAAACACCCTTGAATATTCAAAGAGAATATTTTTCTATGAAGAGTTTTACTAAATGCCAAAATGGAATGTTTCTTTTAACGTACGCGGTGACAATGACCTTTTCCACCGTCGCGAATACTACTTCATCTTTGGCTTCCGTAACAAGACGTAATGTTTTTTAAAAGAAAATAAATACGATATACTATTTTATGTATTTTGGTATTGAAAATGGTTTTGATAATGGATTTGTTATGTCAGTATATTTAATTGATATATTGTGATTGAAATGTGGAAATGTTTTCTTTCCATTATATTTGTTTTATGTATTATGATTTTAAAATGGTACATAGACATTTGACGGGTGGTTACGTGAAAAACCAAATGATGGGTGGTGTCGTGAATACCAGGATGGGTGGTTACGTTATAACATCCAATGAAATGGGTATGGAAGTCGGCCGTTTGGCTATTCAATTTTGTGATATGTTTAGAAGTCTACCGTATGGTTATTCCATTTAAGTATGTTTTTGTCCCAGGTTACCTTTATATGTTATGGGTTCATTATATGGGTTTATGGTAATATTTTGGTCAAAAAAGGGTAAGTAATGATCTTTTATTCAGTGAAGAGTGTTTACTACTTCATAAAGGTGAAAAGTATTACTTATGTTAAAGCATTCATGGTTTTATTATTGTTTTGAAAAGATAAATGTTTTCCTTCTTTGTGTATCCCTTACTGAGTTTTTTTGCTCATCCCATGTTTTTGAAATGATTTTCACAAGACATAATATGGAATAGGGTCAAGAATGGGATCAAGGAAAAGTCATGCTATCTTAAACATGTAACTAGACTTGGCTTTTTTTTTTCAGGAGTTCATGTTTTGTAAAAAAATGGAAATTGTGTAGAAGTGTCTAGTATGTAATATTTTGAAATGTAATATTTATGTCATGATTCTCTAAAAATCTAAACCTAAAAAGTTCTTCAATGTGAATTAATCATTTAATTCCATATTAAGTAATTTTTAAGGATGAGTCCATATAGTTGGTATCAGATGTCAGTTTAGATAACTTTAGGAGTTATGGTATTGTTAAATTAATATCCATAAAGTAATTTATGTTAATATTGATATAATATAGCCTTTATAGATTTCCATATTACATCACCAAAGATATTTCTACTTTCATAATGGGTTTCTGTAGAGGAAACAAAGAAGCTATATTGGGACGACATCAGGAGGAAGATAATATTCCAAATCAGCAACCTAAGATGGTTGGAATTGGAAATAAAAAGTTTTTTATAGGGATGGAACAGTTGACTCCAACTATAAATGGTGGTGGTATCCATGTACGAGATCATCCAGATCGACCACAGAGGAACATGTCAGTAGTGGAGCATTTCATGAGGCAACATCCCCCATAATTCAGAGGAAAATCTGACCCTATGCTAGTTGAAGGGTGGATTAAAGCACTAGAGATGATTTTTGATGTCATGGGTTGTTCAGGACATCAAAAGGTTAGTCTTGCTGTTTACTATTTTGAAGGTGAAGTTGATCAGTTGTGGTCGATGGTGAAAAATATCAGGCATAAAGAAGAGATTGATGGTCTTTATTTGGATGAATTCAAAGGTATGTTTCTTGAGAAATATTTTCATAAGGTGGTTCATCTTAAGATGGAAAAACAATTCCATGAATTGATGCAGGATGATGACTTAGTGTCTTCTAATGAAGAAATCTTCACTTGACTGGCAAGGTATACACCTAATTTCATTTGAGATCTTCATAGTAAGAGAAATCAATTTTGATCAGGACTGAATCCAAGATATCAAAAAGAGTTAGCCTCTATTGATTTCAAAAGTTATGAAAAACTTGTTCGATGTGCAGAGAAGGTGGAAATGGAGTTTTCCGATGATCAAGTGTTCTTGGACAAAAAATTGAATAAGAGGCCCAGTTGGCAAGAAAAGGGGAAGAAATCATCAATGAATCCTAGAGGTAAGAAAACTAAATATCCATCTTGTGAGAAGTGTGGTAAAAAGCATCCTGGAGAATGTTTATCAAAGTCTGGAAAGTGATTCTAGTGTGGTAAGTCTGGTCATATTGCTCGTAACTGTAAGGAAGATGATCAATATGGCAATGAAATGCCATTGATTAGATTTTTTAAGTGTAAAGAAATGGCTCATTATGCAAATTAGTATCCAATAAAGAACTTAAATGAAGGAAAGATTCCAGAATACAGGAAGAAAGGGGTGGTGAAATCTTTTGCAACTACATCAGTAGATATTGGGCCATCAAATGAAGTTGTATCAGGTACACTATTTGTTTTTTCAGATTATGCCAATGTGTTGTTTGATTCAGGGTCTACACAGTCTTTTATTTCTGAGAGGTTTTCTATAAAATTGGGAATTCCATCTCAAGATATGAATACAGAACTTACGGTAAAAACACCTTGAGGAAATGTTGAGACTAAAATAAAACATAAGAAGATTCCTATCCTTGTGTGCAGAAAGAATCTACCTGCAATCCTTATTGTTTTTCCTCTTGTAGAGTTAGATGTTATTTTTTACATGGACTGTATTTCTTTTTATCATGCTAAGATTGACTGCAGAGCTAAAGAGGTTTCTTTTCAGAATGATTTTCAGTTTCTATAAAAAAATTAACCCTTTATGTTGATAACATATCAGGAAGCTGAGAAACTAATAAAAGATGGAAATGAATGTTACCTTGCACATATTGTTGAAAACAAACAAACTATTCAGATTAATGAAGTTCCAGTGGTAAATGAGTACAGTTATGTTTTTCCGGATGAGTTGACTGGTATTATACATGATGGGGAAGTTGAATTTTCTATTGACTTAGTTCCTGATGCTAGGACAATTTCAAAACCCCCTTATCGAATGGCTCAAATTTAACTTTTAGAGTTAAATAAGCAATTGTAGGAGTTATTAGATAAAGGTTTCATTCGACATAGCACATCACCATAGGGTGCTCCTGTCTTGTTTTTTAAAAAGAAAGATGTTTCAATGAGACTTTTCATTTATTAATAAGAATTGAATAACATTACTATTAACCACATGTATCATTTCCCTCATATCGATGATTTGTTTGATTAGCTACAGGGAGCTTAGTATTTTTCAAAGATTTAGTTGATGTTGGGGTACCATCAGTTGAATGTAAAGGAAGAAGAAATTCTGAAGACCGTGTTTTGTACTAGATATGGCCATTATGAATTTGTAGTTATGCCTTTTGGTTTAACCAATGCACCTATTGTATTCATGGATCTTATGAATAGAATTTTCGGTGAGTTCTTGGATAAGATTGTGGTTGTGTTCACTGATGATATATTGGTTTATTCTAAAAGTAAAGAGGAGTATGAAATTCATTTAAGGGTTGTCTTGCAAACCATAAAAGAAAATAAATTGTTTGGGAAATTCAGAAAGTGTGAGTTTTGGCTACAACAAATTTCTTTCCTTGGTCACATTATTTCATAAAATGGAATAACTTTTGATCCTGCTAAAACAAAAGTTGTCGAAGAATGGCCAAGACCCACAAATATACCTTAGATTCTTAGTTTTATTGGATTGGCAGGTTATTACTAGAGGATTGTTGAAAATTTTGCATGGTTATCTAGTCCAATTATTATGTTAACTCGAAAAGGTGTTAAGTTCCTCAGGACAAAAGAATGTTATGATTGTTTACAGGAATTGAAAAGAATATTGGTGAATGCTCCTGTCTTTGAACTACCTTCTAGAAATGATGAGTTTTTTATCTAGAGTGATGCTTCGTTGAAAGGACTAGGTTGTGTCCTAATGAAAAATGTTACGGTAATTTCTTATGCTTCACGTCAATTGAAACCACATGAGCTAAATTACCCCACACAATATTTGGAATTTTCTGTTGTTGTTTTTGCTTTAAAAATATGAAGGCATCATCTGTATGGAGTAAAATGTGAAATATATACTGATCAAAAAAGTTTGAAGTATATATTCAATCAAAAAGAATTGAACATGAGACAGAGGAGATGGTTGAAATTAGTCATGTATTATTATTTCACGATCCATTACCTTCTGGAAAAATCAAATAATATGTCTGATGCTTTGAGTCAAAAAAGTAATGATTCATTAACCGTGATACGTTTGGAACGACATCCTTCGGTTTTTGATTTGATGAACTTTGGAACTGAAGTTCTTGGTGTAGGAAATTCTTCTGTTTTATATCAGGTGTCAGTGAGATCATCTTTATCAGACAGAATAAAGAAATCGCAGAAAGAAGACAGTGAGTTGTAGAAAAAGGTTGTGGTGGTTTAGAAGGGTAAGTTTCCTGATTTTTACATTGATAATGATTTTGTTTTGAGATTTGGAAGGAGATTATGTGTGCCTTGTGATTCCCATTTGATGTATGAGTTTTTTTGTGAATATCATAATTCCCCGTTTTTAGATCATCCGGGTACTAATATGATGTAATGAGATCTTCAGGAGTATTATTGGTGGGATGGAATCAAAAGCGATATTTCTGATTTTACTATGATGTGTTTGACTTGTCGGTAGGTTAAAGAAAAGTGGTAGTTACCGAAAGGAATGCTTCAGCCTCTACCATTGCCAGAGTGGAAATGGGAAAATATATCAATGGACTTTGTTGTGGTATTACCAAAGACATCTTGAGGTCATAATGAAATATTGATTATTGTTTATCGATTGACTAAATGTTCTCATTTAATTTCTATTTGAGATACTTTGTCTCTAGATCAACTTTCTCAGTTGTATGTAAAATACATTTTCATGTTTCATGGAGTTCCCCTCTCCATTGTATCATATCGTGATCTCAGGTTTACTTCTATCTTTCGTAAAGCGCTTCAAAGGTCATTGGGTACTGAATTAAAATTTAGTACAACTTATCACTCTCAATTAGATGGGAAATCAGAACGAACAATTCAGACATTGGAGGATATGATACATGTTTTCTCGATGGATTAACAGGGACGTTGGGACCAACATCTTTCTTTGGATGAATTTTCTTATAATAACGGGTTTCATTCCAGTATACAGATGGCTCCATTTGTGGAATTATATGAAAATCATTTTCGAACTACAACTTTTTGGGATAAAGTAGGTGAAATGAAGCTGATGGGACAAGAATTGGTAGACAAGATGACAGAGAAAGTTCAGTTGATTTAGAAGCACATGAGAACAACTCAGAATAGACAGAAAAGTTATGCAGATAAATAGAGGAAGGATCTTTTTTTGAGGTAGGTGATCATGTCATTATCAATGATTCTCTATGGAAATGTGTGATGTATTTTGGTAAGAAGGGAATGTTGTGTCCAAGGATTATTGGACCTTATGAGATTCTAGAGAAAGTGGGATCAGTTGCGTATAGAGTGGCCTCACCTCCAAGTTTATCCTAGGTACACAATGTTGTTTATGTTTTGATGTTGAGAATGTATATTCCAAATCTATCTCATGTTTTGAGCCCTGAGGTAGTTCAGTTGGAAGAGAAAATCTCTTATGAAGAACAACTAGTTCAGATTCGTGACCGTAGAGAGCAGGTGTTGTGGAATAAGGTAATTCAGAAGGTAATGGTTTTTTGGAAAAACCATATTGTTTAAGAGGAAACGTGGGAATCTGAAAATGCTATGAGGGATAAATATCCCCACTTGTTTTGATAAGTGAATAAAAATTATGAGGACGTATTTCCCAAAAGGGGGGAAAGCTGTTACATTTCAGGTAAATGAAGAATAAGATATATTTCATATTTATTAATATTTGTGAATTAAATATTAATTTTACTTTAAAGGGGTTTCTATATTCGATAGCGTACCCGATACGCAACAACGGGTTCTTTGTATTCTTATATTGCACACTAATAATATAACAATATTATTTTAAATGGTAGTTAACTACTAGCCTTTGTATTGGCGGGAATGAACAAAACAAACTACAACATGATTATACACGATTGTTAAATTTATTTACATTATCCAATAAAAAGTAATAGGCTTAAAATGTGAATGAATCTAATTTTAAGTAAAATTTACATTAAAAGGCCGATTTATCGCCTTTTAATAGAGAAACCTATTTAAAATTAGTTTTTAATAATTTAATACATTATATATGTCCAATTAAAACCCATCATTTGAATCGGGACATTAAAATTTAATTTGTGTAAATTTTTTGAATTTTTCCGATAAAGTTCATTTTTTAATGAATAGTGAAAATATTGTATTTTAATTCGAAACTATTTTTTAATCTAATTTACTAATATGGTTATAATTTCTTTTTAATTGGTTTTAAATTGCAGATAGAATATATTTTTACCATTTCATACAATTTTGTCCTTTGGAATTAATTTCACTTGGAAATTAGACATAAACAAGTATCAATCTTTTGATAGTTATAGTTACTTAAGAACACGCTATTTGTCTTAACAACGAAAATTAATTTTAAAATTAATTAACGCCACTTATATTTTTTGAATTTGGAAAAATAGAGATTAATTTTGAATTCGGAATATCAAATAATTCGTTTGCAGAATATTTGGTATTTTTCTAAAAAACATTAATTTTTGATGAATAGTGAAACCACTTAGTAATAGTTTAAAAAACTAACTTTTTCAACTAAATGAAATTTTACCACTTCTGTAAGTTGAATTTCAAAAATCTAACATACATGGTTGTTTTCAAGAAGTAAAATTTGGTTCATTAAGATGAAAATTATTTTTGGTGAATAGTAACTTTTAACTTTTTTTACCACGGTTAAAGGTAAATAGGGCAATTCAAGGTTAAAAAGAATATTATAATAATTCAAAATTACCTTAAGACTTTTCCGAACCTTATTTTTTGAGTCATTTACTACCATGGTAATCTTTGGGTCGATTTTAGGACCCTATTGAGCCACTTTGAAGTGATAATGACAATATAGATTAATTAACTTAATGTAATGACAAAAATGACAAAATCAAATATATTTTAGTAAGTTAATTTTTAGAAGGAGTTATATAAATTATCTTATTGTCTATAAATATTCATTGGAAAGGAAAAAATATTTCCTACATGATTATTTTTTTTATAATTTTTATATATCAAATAAATTAAATTATTCATGACACAATAACGATTCAGTATTTACATCATTAGTAAATGATGTAAATAAATAAGATTATAATGATTAAAATATTATCCAAAACATGTCCAATTATGATTGGATAATTTTATTTCTAATATGAGTCATTCTATATTTTACTATAATTATTTTTGGTCCATTACAAACTGAATATAATTATATAATAAAATAATGGTTTCACACTTTCCTAAAGAGCCCCTCGTCTCCCTTATAAAAAGAGACCACTTCTAACAAATTCCTCACACCTCTCAAGACATTTTTATCATCCAAAATCTGATGAATTAAGCTACAAACATCCCTATACTCCTCCTATAAGTCCTACCTTATGCAGAAGGCACTTCATAAAGTCCGTTGTTTCAAACCAAAGAGAGTTACCCAAATTAAAGGTAACCATTTCTCTTAAATTGTTTTCATTAATTTTACTTCTCCAACCCCTAAACTCTTTTTATTAATTTATTTTGTAAAAAAACCAGTATCCTCAATATAATAGTATGTTGTTATGAGATGTATTAGAACAACACTTACACACACATCCATCTAATAGGTGAAGAACATAATGTTTCTGTGGATGGAAAACTAAGGCCTCACGAAACGATGATTGTTCAATTACATCTTACCGCCGCTCATGGTGGCCATTACGATGGAATTTTATTTATATATGATATATATTATGTTAATGATTTTATTATGCTTCTATAATTCAATTTATATCACACCTCTAGGGTTTCCATAGTGGGTAAATATGATAATCTCATTTGAGGAAGTGCGGACTACCGCCCCATCAAAGTGATGTGATTAATTAATGCCTTATGTGGGATTTAGAAAGGATGGAGTTAATGATATTATATATGATATTATACTGGAATTATAATATACCTATGTATAATTATGTTTTATTTCCATTAAAATATGAAATATAAATGAAATTAGCGTTCATGCGTACGTACGGCTTACCGTCTCCCTGAATGGTGCATTTCATTTCTTACCTCTAAATGTTATGTACTATTAGAAAAACATATATATGATGTATATATATGATATATATTATATCAAAATCATGACTATCATTCTGGATATAATGAACCTTTTACCACATGGACAACTTTTAAATATAATGTGTTCATTTTTTAGTCAAGTACCAAATATCGACAAAATGATCGTTATTAACATAAATGATTGCATAATGTTTATAACATGGTAATAAGTGATATAAAAGTAATAATAAACTTTAAAAAGGTTATCAAGAATGTATAAATTAATTTTATTTTATTATTTATGATATTAATGAATGATCGAGTCAAGTCGGACATGTGGTAAGGGACTTCGTCTCAATCTCCTTTCATGAAGGCATATTTTGTTCTAATACAATACTTTCTTTTATACGCTTTATAAACTCCCTTGACTTTTCCAATGGAATATTTTTCTATGAAGAGTTTTACTAAATGAAAAAAAGGAATGTTTCTTTTAATGTATGCGGTGAAAAATACCTTTTTCGCAGCCGTGAATACCACTTGATCTTTGTCTTCCTTAACAAGAAGTAATGTTTTTTAAAAGAAAATAAATCCCATATACTATTTTATGTATTTTGGTATTGAAAATGGTTTTGTTAATGGATTTGTTATTTCAATATATTTAAGTGATATATTGTGATTGAAATGTGGAAATTGTTTCCTTCCATTATATTTGTTTTATGTCTTATGATTTTATAATGGTACTTGGACATTTGATGGGTGGTTACGTGATAAAAAAATGACGGGTGGTGCCGTGAATACTAGGAAGGGAGGTTACGTTATAACAAAAAATTCATTTGGTATGTAATTTGACCATATGTCTATTCCATTTAGTGATATGTTTGGAAGTCGATCGTATGGTTATTCCATTTCAGTCTGTTTTTGTCCCAAGTTACATTTATATGTTATGTGTTGATTATATGGGTTTTTGGTAACATTTTGTTTACTAAAGGGTATGTAATGATATTTTATTCAGTGAAGAGTATTTAATACTTCATAAAGTAAAAAATTATTACTTATGTTAAAGTATTATTGTTTTTCTTGTTGTTTTGAAAAAATAACTGTTTTCCTTCTTTGTGTATCCCTTAATGAGTTTTTTATGATCATCCATTGTTTTTGAAATGTTTTTCACAGGATATAATGTGGAATAGGGTCAAGGATGGGATCAAGGAAAATCAATGTATCTTAAACATTTAACTAGACATGACTTTTTTTTTCAAGAGTTCATGTTCTGTAAAAAAATGGAAATCGTGTAGAAGTGTCTACTATGTAATATTTTGAAATGTAATAGTTATGTCCTAATTCTATATAATTCAAAACCTGAAAAGATACTCAATGTGAATTATACATTTAATTCAATATTAAGAAAGTTTTAAGGCTGGGTCCTTATACCAGTAATACTAAATTTTTTCAGAAATGAATCCAAGGAAACCATTTGATGCAAACCAAAGGATGTTACAAAAAAAGTGGCAAGATTCTTTAATATTAATTTATAATTTATTTTTCCCCCACCAATTCATTTAATTTTATTAAATTATTATATAAAAACATGAAATATAATAAATACAGTGAACTTTTTTTAATGTTTTATATCTACACTTACACACACTTAAAAAAAATATGTAACGAACTTCCCATTCCTTTATGTCGAACTGCCATCTTGAAAATCGATGTTGGTTATTTTTCCATTATAACCATTCCTAGTTGGGGATTCTGTTAAAAATTAGTTTCCATATGATATATAAGATATTTATTATGTCATTATGATTTTTTTTAGATGATGACAAAATTTATGCATTTCATTTTCTGTAAATATGAAACTACATTTTCAGTTGTGTGGACTACCTCCTCCTCAAAGCGATATGATACTTTCACCAATTAAATGGAATGAATTTAAGTAACATTTAATTAAAAATATGTTATATAAAAGAAATATATATGATATTTAATGAAACATTTATCTGTATGGAAATATAATATTTCACATCTTTTTTTACCATTTCCATACACGAAACAATGATGACGTCATTCATGGACATGTGGACTACCACCTACACAACACGAAATGATTTCTTTTAAATTATTATAAATTAAACATAAATGTATATATTATTAAATAACATGTTATTTATAATATACTCAAAATTATGGAAATATTATATGTTTCACGCCTTCCTTCAAAAATAATTAATGAAAAATGGGAACATTTCACATGCACACATATGACCTACCACCTCCATTATTTTAATGATGGTTCATTTTTCAAATTAAATATTAATTATTCAGTTAAAATGTATAATATATTTATAAATATTACATTTATTCGATATTTATTATTTTGTATATTTTTAAATAATTAACCCTTTCACCATAAGATAATATACTAATATCATTTTTGACACATGACAAGAATATGGTCAAAAAACACAACATAAACGTAATTGATTATGGAGTTGTATAAAATAATGTAATAAGTGATGAAAATTTAATAATAAATCTGAAAATGGATATGAATAAATTTAAAAAATTATCATTTTTTTATTATTCATCATGATGATGACACACATGACATATTGGACTCAAGGTAATTAATTTTCATCTAATATTTTACATATGTGGGATAAATATCATATTAAACATTTAATTATTTTTTTGTGGATTATAGAATATAAATTTTGAGATATTATATCATTACATATTTTATATTCTCTGTATTTAAACGCTTTTGTTTATGAATATTATTTTTTTGGATACTAATTTTAATGTCTCCACATTTGTAAGGGATTCTTGTATCAAATTTTTTCCTTGAGGCTCACACCATTTTCACCAAATATTTCAATATTTTTCTGTACATACTTCACTTTGACTTTTTATTTCATGAATATAATTATTATAATAATATTTTATGTTTTATTTAATTTTTTCTTCCTCTTGGGGATTATGATTCAAATGTATTGATATGGGATGTGACAATTTGGAATGATTATTGATTATTTTCCCTAGGAATGTTTTCATTACCATATATTTTTATTTAATTTATTCATTGTTAGTAACCATTATTTATACATAACAACCACTGAGTATTTATAGAAAAATTGGTATTTATTATAAAATATTTTCTTTTTTATGATAAATCATATTGTTATTTAATTAAATCATTTACTCGATATACATATAATTCTTTAGACCAAAAGTGATTATTGATCTTCAAACATTATGTATACCCTCGATGCACTGATTGGTTATCATGAGATAAATAATATATTAAAATTAAATGGGTTTCTACACATAGATTTAGATGATATTTTGAATGTTCTTGATGTTATAAATTTTCCTATTCCATTGACATGAAGTAATGTAATTATGGATTTCCTTCATAGATATTTCCGTTATTATTTTTAATGTCAATGAGGTTTATAATGATAAAATCAGTGTATTATTTTAATTATGTGTTCTTTTAATAAATGGAATATGTATTATTTATTTACCATTCTGTATGATTATTACATACATATTTATTTTAATGGATTGTCTTATTTGTTATTTACCATTATAGTCAGAATTATTCTAATTACTTTCATTATCTCTTCTACATTAGATACACATAATGAAAATTTGAACAATAAATTATTTTTATTATTTCCCTCAGGTTATAAAAGGGAATCGATTGAATGATTTTCCACGATTTTGTTGATTTAATTTTATTATGTATCAATTTTTTATTTCTTATTTTAGAATGTAATGTAGGTATCCTGTATGTAATCTATTTTTCCCAAATTTATAAACTATTTGTTCATTCAATATTAGATTCATTATAATCATTAGAATGTAATAATGTAACAGAGAAAATCTGAGAATCCAGGTTTTGGGCAATAGAGTTGGTATCAATTGAATTTTAGCAGCAACATTGGAACTATATTACGAAAAAATGATTAGGTACCATACCCCTATGAATTAATTTGAGTATAATTATAAAAAAAACCTAAAAGAAACCATGATTATGAATGTCATATTTTATAAAGGGAAACTTTTCAATTTTTAGGTATTTTTCTTGTTATGGCAGTATTAATTATGTATCTTAATGATTTGATCTAACATATTATATTTCATCGTTATGAAATTGATCCAATTATAATGAATGTGAACCCCAATAATTAATTTGATAAATATTGTAAGAAGGGTCATAAATATTATGTAATTAATTCATTTTTTTGTTAGAATATGTCTACAAATAATTATAATCATATAAGGGCATATTATTATGAGATATTTAACCATAGAATTTTTTGTCTATGTATTGCCTATTTGGAGTTAATAATGATAAAAAGAGGATGATTTTGAAAAATTTGGATAAAGATATTATGATGAAGAAGTATTTCCCCACATGTATTAATTGTGGAAATATTCACCCTAGTCCTTGCTTAAATGGAATGGCGTTTTTCTTCAAGAGTGGGGAGAAAGACCATTATGATTCAGACTTCATGGATAAGAAGAAAAAAATCCTCAGTACGCAATGTTTCAACTAATTATAGATAGGAAATAACAATGGTCGATGTCTCAATTGAGAATAGAATATACCACAAAAATTTCTAAAGGATCATAGTCATCATTTTTCTAACACTATAAATTACGATTAACGATTAATAAAATTATCTAGGGATTCATGAATTATTTCATTTGAGTATTTTATTAGTAAAGTACTAGTCATGATAATTATAAAATATATGTGGATTGTACTGTAGTTAATATTTTTCTTGGATAAGAACCAATAACCAAGAAATGTGATTTTGTATAAAGTTAAATGTTTTTTTAAAAAAACATGGTCAAGGTAATGAAATGTTATAATATGATCGTAATGTTGATGAAATGTAATTTTTTTTAAGAGATAACTCATATTGATATTTGATATTTGTTATTATGGACTACCATCAAACTAATTTATAATTTGTTAAAAAAATCATTTATCCCATTATTGATTGTTTTTAATACTCCTTAGGAATAATAGAATATATTTAATGACATGAGTTTTACTCAAGTAATAAGGAAATCTGTATGCTTTGAAAAATATTTCATGGTAATTCAAATTATTAACATATATCAAGAGAATACAAGATGAATGTATTATCATGTTTGGAAGGTGACAATTTAGAGATCTTTTGTGTTGATTAATGTTTAATGATAATTTAATTTTTTTTAATTACATTATCCTCATTCCAACTTGATGGATCAAAATTGTTGGTAAAATACATCCATTTAGGAAATAGTTTTTGTCAACCTTTTGATGTGGTTTTAGATATTGATTTATTCCATCTTTCACTAAGAAATTAAGTTTAAATGATTCATGGTGTAATCAAAGTAAAAAAATTATTTTTATAGAAATATATATTTACTAAAATTCATAGATTACTGAATATTTATAAAACACTAGGAAAAGGGTTGTGAAAAACTAAATATTTCATATTATCATTATTTTTTATGATATCAATGAAATTTTCCATGTCTTTAGTTTTTGACATTTTGGTCACTATATTTTAGAAGAACATGTTCTCTATCACTTTTTATCAGAACATCATCATTTGATATTTCATCGATGTCTATGTTTTCATTAAGATTCCACTTTTCGAAATCCTATTTTTTATGATCGTTATATATTAATTTCACTCCTATTAAGAATATGTCTTATTAATCCTATCTATGATGTTTGTTTTTTCTTAAAATAGTATTTTCAAATATCAATAAATAGATTACAGATATCATGATTATATTGTTAGGACATGATTTAAATAAGTTTGGGAGAATTTAATAGCCCATGACATTACAATATATTAATATTAGAGTAATTATTTTCCTTGATTTATTTATACAAAACAAATGGTTATGGTTTCACTACACACAACACTGAGTTATCTTGTCTTACAAAAAACGACCATGTTTTTCAGACTTTTTATGGATCAAAAATTTTAAAACATTATTTTTACACTTGAATTAGATTAATTTGTAATTTTTTTACTTTTTTACTTTTAATGTCTAATTTATATTCAGGTGATTTTTTTAAATTTTATGAGGTGTTTCTTTTTTTGATGAAAACTTACAAGTACTAAATTTTATTTGAAAACATCATTTTCATCTAAATAATTAATAATATTAAATTATATTTAAATTTTATTAAAATTAAAATTAAATAAATTATGTATATATTCAACCAGTTTAAGAAATTTTAAACATTTTTATATTTAATTTACATAAAAATACATAATTATCTTTTGATATTTTTCACTATAAAAGCCACTTTCTCACAATGTATTAGAGATTATAATTAAAAATAACATTTAAGATTTTGTAAATTTAATTTGAAAAAAAATAAATAAAAGATTATAATAATTATGCTGTTTATATTCTATAAATAACTAAATTGTTTGTGAATAATAATATTAGGGAATGTAATTAAAATTAATTATAGTAATTATGGAGAAATTATGCTTTATAAGGGACTAAACCCTAACATAAAGGGCCAAATTAACTTAGAATCTTTAAAAATATACATATGATGACAATGGTTTGGCCATATCCCCAATTGGTTATAATTTTTTGATTTAGTGGGACACAATATCATGAATTTTACCCAAATAATTACATATATAAAGAAAAACATAGAAAACGCACCTTCTCTGCCTTTAATTCCTTTAAATAATTCGATTAAGAAAAAAGATACATAGAATCATTTATACAAATTATATTTCAGACTACATAGTTGTTTATATAATTTTAATTATAATTTAGTTTTTATTGATGAAACAATTATATTAAACCCTTAATAAATGCTAACTCATGGATTATTCAGTTAATAGTTAAATAAAATAAATGATACTATAAACTTTAAAAGTAATGTAAATGCATTGAAATGTTGTGTTCCATTATTATTTTAGATAAATATATCAGGTTAAAAATAGATGAAAACTATCCATTTGAATTATAATTATGATTTTACATTTTTAAATTGAAATTAAATTAATAATTTCATGATTGAAATTAATGTTATTTTACATTAAATGGTATTATATTAAAATATTTAAAAACAATTAAAATCATATATTATAAAATGTGATTTTTAAGAGATAATAATTACGAATTATTCTCCATTAATGGACCAATTTATCTATTATAATTTTAATATTGACATAAAGATAATTAAAACATCTTTGCATGGTTTGGGTTAAAGCATTCTTATTTTGTATTACATGAGAATATTTTAAAATTAATTTCTCTCCAACATACTATTTTTATTTTTTAAATTAGATATATTATTTATTTTTTGCATGGAATATGTTTTCAAATAAAACTAACATTAATTTAGTCCTAATGGTTAAATTACATACATTGTCAAAGTAGTTACCTAAAGCATATTTGGATAAAAATAAATCTATCCAAATAGTCTATATAATTCTATCCCCCAACCATGAAACCTAAAATTGGGCATAAATCCAACCATTGAATCCATTTAGTGAAAACAAAAATGATCTACTTGATAGGAGGTATCATTCTTCATGTGGGTTCATGTTCTATTTGTTTATCCACTTCTTAATTTATTTTTATTCAATGATTATATAATAACATCAGTATAAAAAATATACTAAATCCATTTTAATTTACGGTTTATACATTTTACTATACACACATTAAAAAATTATTAATGAACATACTATTCATGTATGATGAACTACCACCACATGAAATATTGTCATTTGTGTTTCCTATACAACCATTCATGGATTAGAATTGTGAAAGAAAAATTGTTTACATAAGATATATATGATATTTATTATTTATTAATTTTTACATGATTTTCAAATAAAATGTACCATTATTCATTTTTTCGTGTAAATATGATAACATTTTTTATGGACATTTGTACATCACCCTCCTCAAGGGAATGTAATACATTTACACATTAAATTATCTATATTCATAATATATTTTTCAGAATAAATGTTATAAATTGAAATATATATATTAAATTATAGAAATAATTACCTTTTTGGTAATGTAACATATCACATTATTTATTACCCTTTCACACACTAAAATGTAATAATGTCATTTGTGGACGTGCAGACTATTACCTTTTCGATAATATGTGAATAATTTTAAATTTCATGAATTATGTATAAAGGGAAATATTATTAAATAACATGTTATTTATGATATAATAATATTTTCATAAGTATATTATTTTACATTCTATATTTTTATAAAGATCATTGAAAAAAGGGAACATTACTCATGTGTATATACTAGATATTATTTCAATGATTATAAGGACAATTCGTTTTTCATTCAAATATTTAATGATTTGTTTTAAGATTAAAACTTATTTATACATAGGAATATTATTTTATGATTATTATTCTTTATATGTTTTTTTAATGGGCCATGTAACCATATGATGACTTACCAAAATCATTGTCAAAACATAAACTGAATTTTTTAAGAATAGTTGGTGTAAATTTTATTGTATATGTATTTTTACAGAAATGTAATATTTGAAGTAAAATTTATAATAAACATGAAAATTTCTCAAAATAAAGTAAATAATTAACATATTTTAATTATTCTGGAAGATAAAAACATATGTTACAAGTTAGACTCGAGGTAAAGGAATTTCATCTCACTGTTTACCTCGGTGAAATAAATTCCATATTCACCACTTACATAATTTTTGTTGTTTACCTATTACTCATTTTGATATATCATATCATGAATTATTTTTATTTTCATTTTATTTAAATATTTCATTTGATGACTATTATTTTTTGTGTTTCTGATTTAAATGTTATCATAGTTGTAAGGAATTCATGTATGAGTTTCTTTCTGTGTGGAATACATCATTTTCACCACTTATTTAAATTATATGAGGTATATATGTCACTTTTACATTTTATATCATGAATATCCATATTTTTATGATATTTTAAATTTCATTTAATGTTATTCTTTCAGGGAGATTGTGATTCAAATGATTCAATGTGGCATGAGACAATATGAATTTTTGGAACGTTATTTTTCTGAAGAATATTTTAATGATCATTCAAGGGTATTTATATTCATCAACATCAACAATTTTTTTTCTAATTATGTTATACTAAATAATTATTAGTTAATATATATAATTTATTCATTATGGATATTTCATGATAAGTATAATTGTTTATTCAGAAAATAAATTACCTGATATATTTTAAATTCATTAGATATGACGTCAACGGTGGGGCCCATATTTTATGTATCCCTTTGATGCATCGACAGGTCCCCATGAGATAAGTAAGAGGCCAAATTATGCATGTTTCTACAATTACTTATAAACAGTCTCATTAAATGTCTCTAAGATATTGGGTTTCATGTTACTTTGGAATGACATCCAATCAATAAATATTCTCTCCATAGGTAATTTAGTTAGTATTAATATTATCTATGTGGTTTTAATGTGGTAAATTATATTGATTCATTTCATCATCAGTTTATAGATTAAATTTCAGGTGTTTTATTTATTTACCAGGCTATATTGATTAACCCATAATTAATTATTTTAATGGAATGTGTTATTAGTTTTCTATCTTTCAATGTTGATTTATTAACATTTATTCTATTATTGCATCTACATTTCATAAAATTATTCAACGTTTATTCTCAGCAATATTATTTTTCCTTTCCATAGGTTATGAAGGGTTTCCATTGAATGTGTATCATAGAATTGGTTTATTTAATTTTATTATGTGTCGTGTTTTTATTTACATTTTCCAAATATAATATAGGAATCGTGCATGTGAACTGGATTTCCAAAACTACTAAACTGTTTTTTTCCATTAGGATTTGATTCCTTATAATCATGCCAATGTAATATTTTAATGATAAGAATCCAGTAATCAAATGATGGGGTGTTAAAAATGATTATATATTTTTATAGAAATAAATTAAATATAAAATTATATGGTATTTATTTCATAAAAATATAATTATTATTATTGATATATAATGATAATCAAGTGCATCATAAATAATGTTTGATAACACATAAATCAAATTCTTCTTAAAAAATATTTTCTTCTATGTAATAATATTTCATTATGTACAAAAATATTATTATCTCAAGAATCTGATACTTTTATATTGATAAAAATTATTCATATTTTTGATAATAATTTCAATAATGGAATTTTATGATATAACATGTCTTACGATAAAAAGTTAAGATATATATTATCTAAATCGTCAAAGAGGGAGAGATATGGTTGTTATTAACATATGATTCCTTATTATGGAAAACCAATTAATAATTTTTTTAAAAAAAAAATAGAATTAAAATGTTTAATTAAATACTATTAATATATTTAGCTAAATTATTCCATTCATTACTATTAGTCTCGAATGCATTGACTCCCTATTGTTTGGGCATTCAAATGTTTGAAGAAAACATATAGTTAAGTTTTATGTGTTCTTATGTGTGTATAGAGACATTATAATATTTGTGAGTGATTGGTATCTTAAATGTGGTAAAGATCCTTTAATGAAAAATAGGTTGTGTAATAGACCATCCCAAGTCAACAAGTAATGTCACATGACTTGGTTATCCACAAAAACCAGTTCTTGTTCCTAATCATTATATGTTAGATATAATCAATAGGTTATTGTATAAGGAAATATCTGAATTATTTCACAATCATTATAACTACTCTATTATAGAAACAAATAGAGTATCTATGTATATATCAAATGATAAATCATACATCAAAATAACCTCACCATATTTTAACATTAAAAATAGGGATTACATGTTATAATGAAAAATCTAATGAACAATAAAATTTAAACTGATGAAACCCATGGGCCCATCCATAAGTAACAAAGTGTCACCACTATCCAAAACAATTTTAAGGAAAAACTATCATAGATATCTAAACATTTTCTGACATTATTCATGTTTCACGTACCCTAAAAATTAAGGGAACAAATATCTAATGATTAATGTGGGATTTGAGAAATAAAACTTATACAATACCTCAATAGGAATAAAATTAGATATTTGGGTAGCAGCTACTCAGGGAGGTCTATCATCGCGAGCACTTTTAGTCTATTTCTCAATCTAGTTAGGTTTAATGATCACTAGAGGGAGGTCCCTTCCATTGAAATACTATAGACATCCAACACTTATCTAACTCATACCTTGATGAATTAGTGGGTCTGTTGGCAGCCACCATACATAGGGATAAAGCTTAATATTGATGGTTTCTACATAGCTGGTTTCATGTGAGGAGGAGGGGTTGTCCGCGACATCAGGGTGTGTTATACTTTAAAACACTGCATACATTAGCAGTGGCACATACCTTCAAGAAGAGTCTCTTTCCTTCCATTCTGGCCTCAATCTCTGTCAACAAGGGTTTATTGACATTTTCAAGGATGAAACTGATACATTAGTCCTCCTCAACTCTTTACATGGTCTTAGTCTCACCCATTGGTCTATTTTTTACATTTTTAGGATGTGTCACAGAATTCATTTCAATAAAATTCTTTCGAGGAACACGTGGCACGAGGGAAATAAGGTAAATGATTATTTGAAATCTCTTGTAGTTCCATGTTCTGTTGTATCATGATCCTATAACTTCAATCTCTAGAAGCCTGATGGGGTTAATCTGATCAGAAGGTATACACTTGGGTTTCACTACATCCGACATCCATAGGACTTTTCCTTTCTTTTTTTAATCTTCCATTTTCATTTTTAAATAAATAAATCATGATTATGATGAATTAATACAATATATAACCACATGAATCCATATATTCATATATATAACCTATTTATAAAACATTTCAAGATAGAATCATTTTCTATATAAATTTATTTATTATTTTTCATTTTAAAAGCATTTCATATATTAATAACCCATTATATATGAAATAAAAAATATTTTTGAGGCATATGGTAATGAATAAATTGAGTTTCAAGATTTAAAACCCTAACAAGTGTCTAATCATAAAACCAATATGAAATAAAATAATGTATTCAAAAATCACTATGTGGTCAATCAAAAAACAAGGCTCTATATAAAAATGAAAAAAATAAGTGTATATCATTAGTGGCCTCAAATTTATTAGGTCATTCTTCCGCAAAATGGACCACCCACTAGGCACTGATGAATCTAAGGACATATCCAGAGTTATATTTTATTCCACATTGGATGGTATATGACTTTTTTTACACATACACAAAATAATTATCTATGTTATAATACATTGTCATCAAATTTAACATAATTCTTTTGAAAACCATTTTTCAATTGAAATGAAAACTATTTCATTTCCAAATTTTCATATATCATTCCCTATAAGAATTGAAAAAATATTTCATACCTAAAACCAATATCCATTTCAAAACCTTATTTGGGGAATTTTTCAACACACATCATGTGTATAAATATTTTTTTAATGAAATAAATTACAAAAACACTTTCTATTTTAATCAATGATCTAACCCCTATCATGGATTCAAAAATATCAATTTGAAAATTCAGAAAAGGTAATTAATATAAATTCATCCTATTCCATGTGAAAGGCCATTGGATAAAGCCACATACCTCTAAATAAATGAAAACATTTAGATTTTGAAATCATTAATGAGAATGGATTATATATAGTCTTCATTATCCAAGATATAAAAGTTGAATGAAGAAGAAGGATGTAAGCATCCCATGATATTGGTATCAAAAAAAAATGATATAAATAAATTCAATGAAAAAGTAAATATTATATAAAATATAAATGGGATATTAACATTCATTTAACATGTGGAAACATATACAATAGGTGCATAAATAAACCCCATCAAAGGAATAAAATTACAGATTAACCATCCTAGGTAACAAGTAATTTCATGCTCATTTTAAACCATTGAAAAATTCACCACCATGCTATAGTACTTGACACCATGGTGTGGTTTATTCATCTAGGAAATCATTATTGGGTTATAGACACAAATTGGTACATTATTTTAAATAATTTTCACTCCGCATAGATTTCGATATACTTATGGGGGGTCCTACTAGACATGGTCATTAAGAAAACACCATATCATGATGAACACCACAAATTAGGAAACCCCATATGTGGAAATGTCTTTGTAAACAAGAGGGACATGGATACACCATGTCCTCTACCATTGTCGTGGTGTGACCCATTTTTTCCATTGAAAAGATAAAACAATATTTTAATACAGAAATATTCCCAAATCCATCTCTGATTCATGAATGAAAAAATAAACTAAAAAAGTAATAAGAGGCCTTTTACATGATAACATATACAGAGGTGTGACAATTTCCTCCATTTTAATGTTTTTTAACCCTGGAAAGACTCATGATCATGAACTAGAAAAATTATAAGGTTGTTCTAACATCCTCAAGGTCTTGATCACCCACGTATCATGGTTATACATACTACACATCCATCCCACCCAAACCAGTGGTAATGTATTTCTATAGAGTACCTTATCATGTTATTTCTATTTGAAAATATAAAATTCAATAACTATAGTGTTAGGTTTGAACACAATATCCCCCAGATGATCACATATGATAGATCCAAATAATTTTTATTTTATTGTTAAACATATATGATTTCATGGATATTTGTAAAATGAGAAGGTATGTAGAAAAATATTCCTCCTTCCCATGTTTCAACAAATTCTCAAATTGCCCAACATAATATGGAGATAATGTACCATACGTCCCCTAATGCATATATCGCAACCTGGGTGAAACATTATTGAAATTCAAATCTCCAACATCATATTTCAATGTTCATAGAAATTGATGAAAATATGTTTTATGTAATCTTTGATATGCCTCCAAAATATTCCATAACAACTAAATGATGTTGATCAACTCATAAATAAAACTCAGTCTAACCATAGAAATTTCCCCATCCTATTCAAAATAAAGAGGTGATATAAAATCCATCCTATAAAATTCCTCCAATGGATCCATTATGATTTAAGATGAAAGAAATTATTTAAAATCTCATCATGGATGATATTTCCACCATGTTCCCATAATGTTATGAAAATATACCAGATTTAAGGATTTAAGAATATGGGTGTATCGAATAGTCAGGGAAAAATCTAGGGGATAATAATTCTCAACTTTAACTGAGAACATTTTTTTGAAACCCACTAAAAACATAATACATGAATCAAAGAAATCAAAAGGGTATCTCCTTCCATTTCTTTCAATAAGTCCCAATGAGAATTTCCAATCACTATGGTTTGGTGATAAGAATCAAGGTATCATATAAAGAAACTCTATAAAAACATCAACATTAATAGGAATTAGATAATTTTAACACAAAGTATCATTAATAATATATAATGGTAAATCATATATCAATACAATGAAACTATAATATAACATCCAAAAAATAGGATATCAATTTTTAGAAAAAAAATTGAATACCATGAATATTGACCAAAAAGAATACAATGGGGCCAACTCGACTTGACCATAAGTCACCAACTACCCAACAAATTTATGGGGAAAATAATCAACGATATTAATCTTCTACAAGAATATTTTCCACATAAAATAGCCTATAAAACCAAATAAATAAACTACCAATAGAAAAAGATGGATATGTGTATTAACCAAAATTATTATTCACTCATTGAATATATACAATTTCCCATCCACATGCACTAGTCGGTTCTTATCTAAAATAAATTTCAAAAATCAGTTAAAAAATTCATAATTTTCTATATAAATTCATTATATGGTTTTCCATTAAAAATGTCATCATAAAATTTATATAAAACATGAAATAAGAAATATCCATGCAGTATAATTATATCATGAAATTGGTTTTTATGTAACAAAATCCACAAATTGGGGAAAATATGAAAAAAATGAAAATTATGGAAATGTATCCACATAGACATAAGGGGAAAATAAAAACATAGTGATACCCCTAAATAAGAAAAATAATAACTATTCAAAACATCCGTACTCTAAGGTTTGAGAACTCAATCCCCTTGAATGGATACCCACTAGAAACCAATGAATCATGAGAACCATCCTTAGTGACAGTTAACCCTGCAATTGATTATATATGACTAGTATTTCACCATAACACACGGTTTTTATAAAGTTGTGTTAAAAAATTATCACCATGTTCAAAAAAGAAAATATATTTTTGATAAATGTTTTTCAAAAAAACATTATAATTCCTATCAAAATTTTCATAATAAAAATTTATTATTCACACTAAACATCCAATCATGAAAAAACCATTCCATTTCAAAAACATCATTTAGAAATTTATCAATCACATCATTAGAATAAATCTAATTTTTAATGAAAATCATTTTTGAAAACAATTTCTCACTCTATCAAAGGTCAAACACATATCATGGAATGAAAATAATAATATTTCAAAAAATAAATCCAAATATAATTAAAAGTTTATAAAGTTTTTCTATTAGAATGACCAAATGATAGAATAACCTTCCATAAAAATAAAATAAAACATTTGACCATTAAATCCCCAGATGGGAAATCAGTTGATAAGTTCATAATGAGGTATGATCTACATAGATAATTACCATGTATATATTAGACAAAAATATTATCTTGAAGATATAATCCAAATGATAAAAATCTTTACATGATCCAGTAGATCTAAATTCAAATCCATATTACGGAGGACCAATAATTTAATAGGGTCAATGAAATACAATACATATATCACCCCCACACCGTTAATGAAGACCAAAATTTTTAAAAATATATAGGATGTCCAAATGTTTCATGGGTGTTTCAATAATCAGAAGTAGGTGACACCATGACCTTGTGTTGGACCCCAAGATGTGTTGGTTTCACCTTGGAAATGTCCATGTGATACATCCATGTCCATGAAAATGATATCGGCCTTTCTTGAATCACATTTTATTATACCATTCCATGATGGGGTTAGAGTGGATGTGGTTAATTTTCATATACCCTGAGCATAATAGAAATCATGATGATGGTGACCACCATCATGGAGTTTTCCTTTTGATAGAAAATGAAAATGGTAAAAAAAATCACGAAACATGATCATGGGGCTTAACATTTTTTCATGTAAAAATTAAAAACACACTTTCAAGTCATAAATGATACCATATCCTTCTATTAATGCAAGAAAAAATTATAAAATTAAAATAAATTTCATAAGAGGCTCCATAAAAAATTCCATATATTGGGTTGTAAAATCCTAGGATTGTCGGATATTATAGTGTTGAATGTTGGTGATTATGGGGCATATTTCACTTTTGTACCATGGTGTCTGAATTGAACTTTGGATACTGAGACAATTTCAATGTGGGGATTCAAATTTTATGTCATTGATAAATCATGAATTTCTTGATTTCAGGAAATAATATTTCATTTATATGATTATTTTAAAACCGATTGACATAAATTGATAATGTTTAAAACAAGTTAGTATTTTTTTTCAGTATCAGATGATTTTTAGAGTACCCAGATGATTGTCAAAACAATATTAAACAAATAATTGAATGATCATGGTTCATGGTTCTCACTGATGATAATAGAATACTTGAGAATATAACAGAAGTCCTGGCTGATGATGGAATAGGTCACAAGTGATTATAATTTTAATTATCTAAATTCAAAATGGGATAATATATATTTTTTAAGTTATTAATTATAAAAAATATTACATGATTCATATAATCATTCTTGAGACTAAGAAATTCATGGACAAAACTAGGGGTTATGTCTAATGATTGAACCTAGTGATTTGGAGGCACAATTGTTGACCATTGTGTGGTTGTGTGTGCCAAATATATATATTTTATAATTTCATATGATTCACCACTCATCTATAATTGTAAAAAGAAACCAAAATTTTTAGGGGGTGATTTTTCCAACATCTAGGATGGTGAGGGAATGGATTTTTGACTAATCCCTCTCCCATGTCCTCCCATTAATAGAAAATAGGCCTTTAATAGCACTGGTATATATCAGAACTATATAAAAGCAATGAGAAATGGAATTTTTATCAAAACAAAGGAAATTAATAATAAATTTAGCCTTTATTTAGAGTCGTTTTTAGTGTTAATAAAATTTACCCTTTATCTGCACATTTTTTAGCACTGATAAAGGGTTACTTAATTAGTTCTATATTTTTAGGACTGACAATGGGTGGCTTTAATCAATACTTGTTTTTCACTAATAATGTTACAAATAAAAAAATGAAATAAAAAAAATAAAAAAATGTCTTTATTAAAAAAGAATAATAAATTTTAATTAAATAATGGTCATGAACTTTCCCCTGGGGCCCGTTCCGTGACTACCCCAAGCCCAGCTTCCATAGGCCAGGGGCTGGCAACTTACACCGAAAGGCGTATTCCCTAAAACTGGGAAGGCATTACCATTATATCATGTAAATACTCTCAAATAATCACACATCAAGATACAAAAAAAAGTAAACTGAATAGTAAAACGGTGTGTATAGTATGTAAAATGGGCTAGAATACAAGCCCAACTAGAATGTACAAGAAAACTTGAATGTATAAGTAAACTGAACTTCTCCTATATACACCTGCCAAGGATCCTACTAGAAGGGTAGGTATTTCTCTCAAATGGCCATCTCTGTGGTATGCCTCATCTAAGTTCCACCTACGAGATACCTCCAGTTTTCAGACTCTCTTCCTTAGTCAACATTGTCTATCTTCCACACCAATGAAAAAATGGTGTGGGCATAGCCCATGAAGGGGTGAGTATAATGACTCTCAGTAGGGACCCCATGATCCTAAAGGTCTCAAAAAATCCACAAAGGATAAAACACACAGCATGAAATCAACTGACAACCCCACTTAAGTATATGAACATAAATACACCTAATTTATCTTGTATACCCATATCAATCAAGAAGAAACACATGGTCTACATCAAAATCCCAAAGATCAATTGTTCCATAAATTAAGAAATACCACGAAGGTAAGTACCACACATGTATGACACATAGTATAATTCCATGAAGGTATCACCATGAACCTATAGTTGTCCCACATGGATTCCTAGAGAGGATCTACGAGGGACCCTGAATCATAGACCCATGAAGGATTTCTTTCTCATGTCACCGCCAGCAATTGGGTTCCCGCACTAAGCTCACTTATCTCCAGGAGGATTCTCTATTAATGACAATGTTTCATACTCCAACATCCACAAAGTCCATCGAAGAGGTATCCTAAAGGACCTCCATGTAATAGGGGTCTCAACGCAATTGACCACGCGTCAATCGGATGCCCAGTCTGTATTTTATTAGGCTATTAGTCCTGAGGACCTGGATGGATTCGTGCTCGATCCAACCTGAGAAAACCCCAACATTAAACAAATCTCAGGTGGGGTATACCAAAAGGAACATCTCGGTCCATGGTTTTTGTCGCCGTAGACGGTTCGTCAAACAGACGACTATAACTCAAATAATGGCCAAAAGAACGTATAGGGCCGAAAGAGGTTCGGGTCCAGTCCGACTAAGTCGGTTGACCCGACCTGGGCTGACCAGACCAAGTTCGTGTTGTCCCGTCCCCCTGGGTCCAACCCAGTTCGGGTCGAACCAGCCTGATGGGTCCTACCCGTCCCACTAGGTCCAGCCCGGCCTGACCTCATGCGGGGGGGGGGGGGGGGGGTTGTGCGCCCGCCTTCCGCAACCACCGAACTCTTGATGACGTTCGGTCCAGAACGACACTCAGGAACCATAGGTCCCACTTGGTTCAACTCGGACAGCCTAAACGCCTGGCCCCTTTCCTTCTGGTAGTGCCTCGTGCACCGCCCCTCTACGGCCGGTCTAACGATGGCCGCCCTCCCTTCACCGCCGCCACACAAAGCCACGACCCTTGCTTACCGAGTGGTGAAGACTCGCACCACCACCCTCATTGTGCGGTCGACCTCTGATGTCCACCTCCATTTCTCCACCGCCACCAAATTCGCAGCCAAATGTTGTGTCGGCTGTTGTTACCAACCCCCACCATTATTGGTTTCCTTCCTCCTTCATTACAAAAAACACACCAAGAAACAAAAAGATATTTCGGTGAGGTTGGGCCATGTTCTTTAGGCCCGTACCCACCGCATTAGGGCAGTAGCAAGCATCTCAAGCGTGGTGACTCAATGTGAGATAATAATTAACGATGATCAATCGAAAAAACCCCCTACCTCGAAGGTTTATTGACTTCGACGAGGAGGGAAGGACGGACATAGATTCACCATTGTTGAAGACATCCCAAATAAGAGATGGTGTGTGAATAATTAGAGAATATTGAAGGTTCTTCATTGGAGAATATGGAATGTTCTCTGTTGGGATAGAATGACCCCTCAAAGTTCTCCCTTTCACCCATGATTTCCCCCAACAAAAACAATTGAGGTGTCAACACAAATTAAATTTAGTTAATCAATTTAATTTTATGGCCTAATTAAATGGCATAATAAGTGGAAAAATAAATTTATGGAGAATTTAGAGGTTCCCTCCCATGCATTAAGTGCGGGTCGGGTGGTCCCCACCACCGTGGATTTAAATTGGGGATTTTTTAGATCGGGTGGTCCCCACCACCGAGCATTCAAAAAGGAGGTTATAAAAATTATATAAAATATTATTTTATTTTTATTTCCTTGAAAAAGCACAAATTCTAACATTCACCCTCGACCTACTGTGGCTGAGTTAAAGGTCTCCTTAACCAAATATTGGTTCTACGAGTTCAATGGTTCCCTTCGTTATCAATTCCAAGCATCTCTTAAATAGTTACAATAACCCACAAGTACGTTTACTGAACGTACCTAAAAAAAGTTCATAAATTCATTATGGGCACGTCGGGCCTTGGAATCATGAGTCGTAAATTTCTGTGGACTCATTATATTACATAAAATTGAAAAACATTACAGAAATTTTCCTTGTATTTACATTCTCCCCACCTCAGGGCTTTGCATCCCTGAAAGCCAAATTACAAAAACTAGGAAAACAAGTGTGGGTACTGAGCACGAATATGAGCCTCCCACCACCATGTGCTCTCCTGGAGGTTCTCGTGTTTCCAACGTACACTAACCAAAGGTATCGGTCACCCACGAAGGACTCTATCTTGTCAATTCTCCATTTCCACTAGATACTCTGTACACATCACCCCATCATCGATTTCCATCACGTTGTGGTCAATGACGTGTGATGGGTCATCCACGTATCTCCTCATCTGGGATATATTGAAAACGTCATGAACTCGGTGCAACTAATGGGGATGTGATAAGTGGTAAGCCACCTCACCAACTATGCTGAGGGCCTGGAGGGGTCCAATGAACCTTAGAGATATCTTTCTGCCCCTGCCAATTCTCCGTAAACCTCATCGGGATGAGACCCGTAGGATGACACGGTCACCATCCTCGAACTCCAGAGGTCTCCAGCACCTGTCGTCATAAGACTTCTGCCTACTCTATGCAGTCCTCATCCACTCCCGGATGATCTGAACTTTCTCCATGGTAGCCTGTACCATCTCTGTTCCCATGAGTGTTGACTCCCCTGGGTTAGTCCAGCAAAAAGGTGATCTTCATTTTTTCCCGTACAATGCCTCAAAAGATTCCATCTCTATAGTGGAATGAATGTTTTTGTTGTATACAAACACCACTAAGGTAAAGAGATCCACCTAGATGTGACTGAAGTCAAGGACACAAGCACGTAGCATGTCCTCGAGGGTCTGAATGGTCTGATCATTCTAGCCATTCGTCTTAAGATGGAAGGTGGCACTCAAATGAAGCTGTATTCTGAAAGCATCCTACAACCCCTTCCACAGCTGAGAAGTAAAACGGTCAACAAGATCAAAGACAATAGTTGATGGTAATCCATGTATCCGTACAATCTCCTATACATAGAGGTGTCCCATGATCCCTACTGAACCCTACTCTCTAACCAGTAGGAGGTGGGCCAACATGGTGAGTTGGTCTACGATCACCCAAATAGAATCATGACCTCAGGATGTACATGGAAGTCCGGTGATGAATTCCGTGGATATCCCATCCCACTTCCACTCTTGGACCTCTAATTGATGAACCTAGCCTTCTGGTACCTGATTCTCCACCTTTACTTGCTGACAAATATGGCACCAGGAGACAAACTCTGCAACTAATTTCATCATTTCGACCACTAGCGGTATCGTCAGATATCTTGGTACATCTTCGCCACTCCGAGATATACCTCTAGAGTGGATATGTGGAACTCCCTCAACACACCCCCCCGAAGTAACACTTGTACCATGTTACGTCCTCTAAAGAGGATGACGTGATCCCCACCGACATAAAATCCAACAGCTTCTTATCCTGTGGATATCTGAGAACGTCGAGCCTCACAATCAGAATCCCCACACTGCACCTCCCTGATTTTCTAAATAAGTGGGGGTGTGACTATTAGAGACTAAATAATAGCTAATCTATCTCAACCCACAATGGTTTTCTGCAAAGTGGCCAGCTGCTCTGTCGCATCACCTAGCAGTTGTATACAAGATCTCCTGTTGAGTGCATCTTCTACAATGTTCCCCTTCAATGGTGTATAGAGTATCTCGAAGTCATAGTCCTGGACAAACTGAAGAAAATTCCATTTTATTAGGTTAATTTCCTTTAAAGATAAGATATACCCAAGACACTTATGATATGGGTAGACTATAAAACTCTCACCCATCAACTAATGTCACCACATAATTAAGGAAAAGACCACTCCTACTAAATCCATATCATGGGTAGGATAGTTCTAATCATTCTATCTCAGTTTTCCAAAACCATATGTGATCACTGATCACTCCTACTTCAGGACACATCTGAGCCCGGTCCCTAAGGCGTCGCAGTTGACTATGTACCCAACTCCCTCCTCTGGTAGCTTTATGATGGGGGCACTAGTCAGCATCTTCCCCATCTTCAGAAAACTCTGCTGGTATCTCTCTGACCAAAAGAAGGGTTTACCCTTCTTCATGAATGCTGATAGAGGCACTAAAACTCTTGAGAAATCTGGCACAAACCTCCAGTAGTATAAAAAAACCCAGGAAACGTTGTACCTCCGTCACACTACTTGGTGGGTCGCAAGCATGTATCGGCCCAATCATTTCTAGATCCACCGCAAATCGAGCTTCTAAGATGAAATTTCCCAGAATGTGAACCTCCCAGATATAGGACTGGTGCATCTAGAGCATACTATATAGTTGGTGATCTCAGAGTGTGTCCAGAACTCTCAGAATATTATAGACATGATCCAACTTAGTAGCTGAGTAGATCAAAATGTCATTGATGAAGACTACTACAAAGCGATCAAGGACTTGCTGAAAGATCATGTTCATGTGTCCATGAACATTATTGGGGAATTGGTCACACCGAAAGACATGACCAAAAACTCATAATGTCTGTACAAACATCTGAATTTTGTCTTCTGCACATCCTCATCTTTCACCCTGAGCTGGTGATATCCTGATCTGAGGACTATCTTCGAGAACCACCATGCTCCCTTTAGCTGATTTAATTGGTCATAAATCTGCGTGAGTGGATACGTGTTCTCCACGGACAACTGGTTCAGGTGTCGATAGTCAACACAAAGCCTCAAGATCCCATCTTCCCTCTTGCAGAACAAAATTAGGGCTACCCAAGGGGAAATACTAGGAGGGATGAACCCCTTCCCCTATAAGTCTTCTAGTTTTACCCACAGCTAATGATGCTCCGCAGGACCGATCCGATATGCTGGTGTAGATTTCGGTGTTGTACCAGGGTTCAAGTCAATGTAAAAGTCCACCTCTCTATGAGGAGGTAGACCCATAACATCATTAGGGAAGACATCCGCGTAATGGTCCACCACTATAGGGTAGCTTGGACTCTCCACATCAACTGCTCTGAGGGTAAGGAAAGCCAACTGATGAGTGATTGGATGCACACTCCTCTGGGTAAGTCCATCTTGTGCTGTAGAGGCTCCCTTCTTACTGGTGAAGGGAAACCTAGTCCCATCTATGTGTACACATGACACATTGTGCCTAATACAGTCAATATGGTCATAGACTATAGATAAAAATTCCATACCCTAGATGATGTCATAAGGCCTCGATGCCACTACTAGTAGTTCCATACCGAATCTCTCAACTCCTAGAGTAAGATCACACTGGTGGCACAAGTGCATAATCATCGATTCTTCTCCCGTAGGTGTCTCTAGATGTAAGGATCGAGCCAACGAATCTCTCAGAATCTTTGATCTCCGAACAAGTTTTGTGGTAATAAAATAATGGCTGGGACCTATTTCTATAAATACTGCTACTAAAGAGGATTAGACACATATTGTACCTCATATCATATCCAGAGAGCCATGGTCGTAGGCCTCAGCTTCCTGGAACTGAGATTTCCCCTGTCCACCTACTCCCTATGGTAATGGTGGACCACCTGGTGGTGGTGGCAGTAACGCCTCAAATAATCACACACTTCCATCTGAATGACTAGATCCTCTTCCACGTCCATCTCGTCCCTGAGGATCTCCTCGGTCAAACCTTTGTCTCTGCCTAGGCGATCCTTTGAACAATAGCAGATCCACTATACAGTGGGTCGGGTAGTCTCGAGCCTTGTGACCCTACCCACCGTTTGTGAAACATAGAATGTCCTTGCATGACAAGCTCTGTCTTTGATTCCCTGCATAATCGATCCCGAGTCATGTGGTCGTCCACCTATAGGTCCGTTCCTCTTGGACCTCTAGGAAATCTATCTGATGTTTGCTGTAGATGACTCTGCTACGTGACGTCTGGTGGTTGGTCTTTCTACAGGTGAATGATTAGCAAGGAAACTCTCCACTAAGAGGGCTCGCTCTAACACCACCACAAGTGTCGGGATGCTAAGAGAAATCATCAAAGCCATGATCTCCCTCCTGTGTCCCTTATCATAGGATCGAGGCATGAATAATGGGCCCCACACCATATCAGTGGAGTAGCGTGAGAGGTCGGTGAACCTCGCTGAGTACTAAGCCACAGTCATGCTGCCCTGCTGCAGATGAAGAAGCTCCTGTATGCGCACATCATGAAGAGCCGCTGGGACAAACTCTGCCCGAAACATGGTCTCAAAGTCTACCTAGAGAAGCATCATCTCTTCATGAACATGGATCATCAAGCTCCACCATCTATCTGATGCTGCCTACAGAATATCGGTGGAAAGGATCACCATAGGATATGCTGGTGTCCCTACTAATCAGAAGACTCTCACCACGACCTCCAAAAAATCCTCAACCTCTTGTGGGTCCATCTCTCCCCTGAACATGGGTGGCCCCTAGCACTAGAAATCATGAAACATGATCATGTGGTGTGACCTTTCTACTACTAGGGCGGGTGGCATTGGTGGGCCAATGGGTAATGATACCGCTAGTGACTCTACATTAAGAGGGCCCTACACCAAGGCCTCATCGCTCGGTGGACCGTCATCATGTACTACACTCGAAATCCTAGCTGACTATTTGCATTTAGGAATCCTAGAAAAAATAGGTGTTCCATAGTCAATAAGTTGTACCAGGTGAGATGGCTCAAAGTGATCCCAAAAAAAACTCTCGAAAACACACATGCAATTAGTGTTTTCATGTACTGAGTCATAGATCAGAAGTCATGGTCTTGGTTTATGGATATGCTTGCTACCGCACAAACACTGGATTCCCTAAACTGATAACGAATCTCACTTAACTTAACACTATTTTCGTTAAATTATTAGAGTCCAATTTTCTATGGTAGAACCGACTCCTCCGATACCATTTTTTCACGACCAGTCCCCCATGGCTCATGCAGTGACTAGCCCAAGCCCGCTTTCCATAGGCCAGGGGCTGGCGACTAGCACCGAAAGGCATATTCCCTAAAAGTGGGAATACATTGCCTTTATATTCTATAAACACACTCAACCATGAACCCAGAAAGATAAAAACACAAGTAAATGGAATAGTAAAAGGGTGTGTATTGTATGTAAAAAGGGACTTATTAGAAGCAAAACATGAAAGTACAAGAAAAAATGAAAGTAAAAGTAAACTGAACTGCTCCTGTGTACACCTGCCAAGGATCCTACCGGAAGGGTAGGTACAACTCTCGAGCATCCATCTTGGCGGTATGCATCATATACTGTCCCCCGCCGAGCTACCTCCAGTCCTGGTACTGACATCCTCAGTCAGTGATGTTCGTCGTCTCGACCAAACAAAACATGGTGTGGGAATATCTCACGCATGGGTGAGTATAACGATACCTTGTAGGGACCCTGAGACCCTTAAGGTCTCAAAAAATACAAAAAGGATAATCCAAAGAGAATGAAATCAACTGAGAACCCTACTTAGATATATGACCATACATATACCTATGTTATTAGGTATACCCATCTCAATCATAAGGAAACACATGGTCCAACTCAAAAGCCCAAAGCTTAGCTCTTCCACAAAGGAAGGAATTCCATTAAGGTAAGTACTACACAGGTACACCACACAATATAATACCATAAAGGTCTCACCAATAAGGTAAAGAACACAATGTTACAGACTCATCTCACATGAGTTATATCATAGGTATAGTAGTAGAGGTGATTAGATGTAACTACTAAAGTATCTTACCCTGTTAAAGGGTAGGCCCACAAAAGATGCTAAATCATCAGACCAATAATGGATCCCAAAGCACTGACCCACACAGGATCTAGGTACATCATCAGACCCACACATGATCGTAGTACAACATCTGACCCACACTAGATCCTTGTACATCATCTGACCCAAATAAGATCCTATTACATAATCTGACCCACTCATGATCCTAGAGTAGTCCCTCCTTGATTTCTAGAGCGGATATATGTGGGACCCTCAATTACAGGCCTACGAAGGATCCATTTCTCATTTTAAAGCCAACTACTAGGTTCTCACACTATGCTCTCTTATCTCTGGGTGGGTCTGCTCCTCAAGCCAATAGTCGATACTACAACTGCCACAAAGTCCCTTTGAAAATGTATCCAAAAGGACCGCCATGTAATGGGGGTCTCAACAGAAGAGACGGTGCATCAATCTAACGCTCGGTCTGTATGTTATTATCCTCTTAGTCTCGAGGGCCTGAATCGACTTGTGCTCGATCAAACCTGACCATACCCCAACATTATCCAAATCCCAAGTGGGGTATACCAAAAAGAACATCTCCCTCATAGGTTTCTGAAGGTGTAGAATGTTTTTCAAACAAACTGCAGTAGGCCACGTTATGGCTTAAAGAACTTATTAGGTCAAAACAGGTATGGGTCCGGTCCGACCTGGTAGGTCCGACCCGGCATGCTGGATCCGGTCCGACCAACTAGGTCCGGCCCGGCCCACTGGCATGGCCCAGCCCATACAGGGCAGTCTGAACTGGCCACATTCAGGGGGGATTCACGCGCCGCCCACCCTCAAACACCAAATTGTTGAAGTCGTTTGGTTGCCTGCAGCATGCGGGACCCGTAGGTCCCGCTCGAATCAACCCAGTCGGCCAAAACGGCCTGCCCCTTTCCTCATGGTGGGGCATCATGTGCCGACCCTCCGTGGCCAGCCAAACACCAGCCGTACTCCCTTGACTATCATGGAACAATGTCACGATCCTCGATTGTCGGGCTGCACAGATGCATGCTGCTGCCTGCGTTGTGCAGACGACCTCTTCTTGTCGCCACCCATTCACTAACGCGGCCGATGGGCCACGATCCTTCGCCGACGGTGTGGTTTCACTGCCACTATCTTCTTGGCCTACCGTGGTGCTAGACATCATTCTTGAACCCCACTACTATTTTTTTCCATCCTCCATCATCACGAAGAACACACCAAGAACCACAAAGATTTTGTCGTGAGGCCAGGCCATGTTCGTTTGGCCCATACCCTCCGTGTTAGGGAGGTTGCAAGTGGCTCAATGGAGGTGATTCCACATGAGAGAAAAATTTACGATGATCAATAAAAAAAACCCACCCCTAACTTTAAGCATTGTAGACATCGATGAGGAGGGAAGGACGGACCTCAGTTCGTTGTTGTTGAAGATGTCCCACATTGGAGATGGCGCATTCTTCGTTAGAGAAGATGGTGCATTCATAATCGGAGAAGATGGAACGTTATTCATTGGGAGTGAATGATCCTCCAAAGTTCTCTCTTTCTCCAATGATTTCCCCCCAAAAAAACATGTGAGGTGATGATAAAAGTTTTTTTAAATATACTATGGTTTTCGTGAAAAAATTTTATTTTATCTATTACATTAAAAAAATTTAAATTATATTTTTGACTACTCATGCAGTCAATGTATTATTCAGATTATGATATAACTAATCCCTTCTAAGAATACACAATATTTTTGAAAACACTTTGGAAATATTTAATTGTAATTTTAAATTATACTTACTATATATTATCAAAATAATATATAATTTAATGTTCATTTAATTTTCATTATTCCTCGTAGATTTCATTAATTTTATAATAATTTGGTCTTTATTTTATTCCATTTCATGATGATAAATGATATTGTCTGTACTCAATCACATTTTCAATCTTGATTTTTTCACAGTAAAATATTTTCCCATAGAAATAATGCATTTTTTCATATGAATCTTTAATTTGTTTCCTTTTATTATCACTCAAATAAGAATTATTTCTTATATAGGGTGATTATTATTTTCATGTTGGGTGGTCTCTCAGTCATTCATTCCATTCTACAAAAAAAATTCCATAGGAATCTTCTCCCTCAGAAATTTTTTTACCCTATACTGCTTGATTTTTCAATTTCCCTCATATTATCTCCATTGACTTTGTAGAAAAAGAAACAATGATACCACTAGTAAATCACATAATTATCCTTAATGTTTTCATTAAAAAACATTGTCCATAAAATTAATGTATTTTCTAATGTTAATGTACAATATAATTATTTTTTGTTTAACTCCTAAATTAATTGTTTCTACATATAATAGGTTTCTTTTTTTTTAGTTTGGGTGATTTTTCCCTCACTCATTCATTTTTACCCCCATCCATCCCAAGAAATCATCTCCCTCAAATACATCACACCCCTTTAATGTTGGATTTATCACCGTTATTCATGCACTCTCCACTACCTTTCTTGGAAGAGAAACAACACTACCGCTATTCAATCATAGAGGTATTCATGATGTTTTCAGAGTTAAATGATTATACATAAATTTAATGTATTGATTCATCATTATGATTAATGTGATTATTTTTAGTATTACTCACAAAATAATTGTTTTCTTATACAAGTGGGTTATTTTGTTTATGTTGGGCTATTTTATCTCTATTTTATGCCATTATGTACCAAAACATCCACAGACACATTCTCGCAAAAAAATCCCTTTTTTATTGTTGATATTTATCACATTCCCTAATGTTCCCTCTACTACTCAACCATTGAGGTAATATTGATATTTCTATAGTAAAATCGTTGTGCATAAAATTAATATATTACTTCATATATATGATTAATTTATATCAATATAGTTTTACACATATAAAAATTGAGTCCTTATATAGGTATATTATTTTCTTTGAGTTGAGTTGGTTTTTTTGAAGATGCACATGAAATGTTTGATGTTTGAAAAATAAAGTCAAAATAAGTCATTTTAATAGTAATATATAAGACAGTTTTGAGAAATTGGGTGGTGTAGGAATCATCCAAACCACAATATGACACACGGTGTGATTGGTATGACTACAAGGAATTCATTCTATTCAAAATTGATATTTTTTTTTTAAAACTAATATTATCAAAATGGATAAAACATATTTCAATTTTTTCGATAAATTAATAAAATGATCTAGATTTAATTTGTGACATGTAGAAAACATCCACCAATAAATATGTACATGATGATACTTGTATGGATCAATGTGTTAGTTATTAGTTTAAAATATTGATATTACATTATAAGTTGAAACTTAATAAAAATTGATAAAACACGGTGTGACACCCCAAGAATTCATAGTACATTATCTCTTTAAAGTAATTCAATAGTTTGTGCCACATGCTACACCGAGTTCGAGTGCACCACAATTTTCCAAATTAGTCGATCAATAAGTGGTTAAGAATAGTATTAACTGCATTTTGAATTTTAAATATTCCATATAATTTTAACATCCATATTATTTTTTCTAAGACATAATATAATAACAAATTCAATTTTCCTGACAAAAGAAGTATTTTTAAAAAAATAAAATTTTACCGCCTTTTAATGGAGAACCCTTTTTAAATTAAATATTATACACTTTTATATTTTCAATATGAAAAAAAATTATACTATAGAACAGGGACATAAAAATTTAGTTTGGATAAATGTTTTTTGTTTTTCTGATAACTTTCATATTTTAATGAATAGTGAAAAATACTAGATTTTAATTGAAAACAATGTTTTTAATCATTATAATTTATAGTGTTAAATTATACGTTTGAATGGATTTGAAGTATAATTAGATTATATTTTTTTCATTCAGTTCAATTTTATTCATTGGATTTAATTTTACATTTAAATTGGATATAAACACATATTTATCTTTTGCAAGTTTTTACTTCTAAAAAAATCGTTTTCTGGTTATTGAAAATGGGAAATAATTTTAAATTAATTATTGAAACATTAATTTTTTTAATTTGGTAAAATAGACATCATTTTTGTATTAATAATATAAAAATTATTTTAGGGTTATGTTTTGTAATTTTTTGGACAATTTTTAAATTTTTGATGAATAGTGAAAAACAATGCATTATTGTTTGAAACCGACTTTTATTGAAATAATAATAATTATTATATTAATTTATTTTAAAGTAAAAATATATAGATAATAACTATATTAGTTTAATTTAACTTATTGGAGTCATTTTATATTATGATTAGTTATATAAAAATTTATTTAACTTTTTACCGTCGTTTACCCACCTTCTAGGAACATTTGCAAATTTGTTTAAAAAGTAATTTTAACGCTTCTCTAAATTTAGTGTAAAAAATTTCAGAGACATGGTTGATATAAATAAGTAATATTTGGTTAAATATAATAGAAATAATTTATTTGAATAGTAACTTATTAATTTTATTTAAAATGGTTAAAAGTAAATAGTGTAATTAAATGTCAAAATGATATTATAATTACCCTAACACATGTGTTAATTCTATTGGATATGTTTATATCAACCAAAATAAACCTCAGAGATAATATATCAACATTTTTATCCACATGGATTAGATTATGGAATTTATTATTATTTTATTTAATGAAGAGTTTAAAGTGTAAAATTCAATGATTAATAACTAAAATTTTTTTAATGAAGGGTTATAAAAAAGATAAATTTGACTATAAATATTCAACATAAATATAAATGAATCTCCTACATCATGGGATTTTTTTTTAAAAAATTTTAGACATCAAATAATTAAATTTATTTATGACACAATGATGATGTAGTAATTAACTTGTTATGGAATGATTAACATAATTTTTATTATAAATATTAAAATAAATGTAAATTGAGTATTTTGATGAATTACATGAATTTTATAGGTTAATATGACATCTTAGGATTGATTAAATTTTTTTCTAAGTGATAATGTTTTTATGACATTCATAAAATCAAATTCTAAATAGTGTCAAAATTGACATAAATTATTTTTTAAAAAATATATTATCTTATTAAATGATTTAATATTCTTAAATACCTATGGTTCGGCCAATGGACATATATAAGGTAATATATGTCAATAATTAACCACTTGTGGTCCTATTTTCAGTTTATAGTATGTTTATTAACAATATAATATAAATATACATGGATAAATGGTAAATGTCACACTATTTAACTAATAGTTAAATTTAAATGATAAGGTTAATATGGTGATCTAAACATGACTAAAAAATATTTTGTGAGATTATTTGTACCCATCGTCACATTAAACTTTAAAAATCTATTTAGATCCATTAGAAACCAAAAATGTTTTTATAATAAAATATTATTTCAAAATTTTCCTAAGGTGCCCCTCACCCCACTTATAAAAGGGAACTTCCCTATCTCTCAAAATAATACCTTCAAATCCATTTGTATATGTCAACACCTACTAAAATATCCTCCATGCACCATCAATTAAAATACAGGACTTTAATTGATCATAAATCCAATCTAAGGATCATTTTTGATCAAATATAAAAGAACCCCTAAAGAAAAGAACATAATTTCATCACCTCTTTTAATGTTATTTTCTTATCCCACCACATATTTCTTTGTTGTTTCCATGAAAAAATAAAAAATATAGACCCTTATATATACTGATATTATATTATAAATATGTTACAACAATAATAATTATTTTATATTTCCTATGAATGTAAAAGTCACCATATGTGCGTATGTACGACTTACCATCTCCACATCATGGTGTAGTCTGTCATTCAACAGTTCATTATTTTGATTGGTATAATAATGATGAATAATTGTCATAAATAATAAATATAACTTGTTTATGATTCTCAATATATGATATAACATCCAATGACATACAATTTCTCAACCAATAGAATGATATTGTCGCTCATGAGTATATACAGATTACCGTCTCCACAAACAAGATGAGATTCATTCCCCAAAGTAACCATTCAAGAATTATTTTCATTTGATGGTCAAAAAAATGTTTAATAACTTAATAAAATTCTGTATATTAGTCATATACATCCTATCCATAACAAACAAGGCTTATGTTAAAAATTATATAAAGGAAAACTAATCAGTTAACACCCGAAAAAATGATACTAATGAATTATTATTAACAATGAAATATTAGAATATCATATATGATATCATACTTATGTATATATTTTTCATATAAAATTTAATTAAAATGTTTTAACTATTATGAAAGAGTTTAACATACCCTCAGATAATGAAGAATACAAGGTAATGGTTTTTTATCTGACATTATATTCCCGTTAGATTCATTATATATTTTCCACTATTTTCTTTTGGGTGGCGTATGTACTACCCAGGATTGTATTCTTTATTTAATATAATTTAATTTATGGGTATTTACATCTGAATTTTATGATCCTTCTTTCATGGTGTGTATGTTCTATAACTTACCAAATAGGTAAGGGAATTTCATATTTCAATTTCCACTCATTGGGTTTTATGCATAATTCATTGATTATTTTACCCCAAGATTATTTATGGAATAAATATTTATTTCTCTATATATTAATTAACACTCCCCTTTGCATGGATATACTTTTTATACATATAATAACTCCACTGATGAATTCTGAAGTCATTAATTTGAACTTGATTAGGGTAATCATAACTCAATTTCCTTTCATTGAGTTAAACATCCAAGTCATTGGTATTGTTTTTACAAGAATATGCATGGATTACCTCTTATTTATTTACATTAAATATCTAATAATATTGAGTTTATTTATATTTTTCACAAATAATTATGTCGTTGATTTGTCCTTAATCTAAGTATATAGTCTTTATAATGGATTTTCTCTCAATTTAAATTCCATTGATACTTCTTTGTTGTTATGTGCCAATTCACTTTTATATGTTGTATATATTGTAAATTGAAATAGTATTTCATGAATCCCTTTATTCTCATGATATTATATGGGTTTTGTTACTTCATTTATTTGTATTCAAGTGTCTCTCATTGGGTTAGGAACTATAACTAAAATATCATTTTAAATGTTTTAATGATTTATTCATGTAAATCATTCTAATGAATGTTGATGTTTAAATAATGGTTTTAAGGATTTAATTATATGAATATGGATGTTTTAAAATTAAAATTCCTTTCAAAAGATTCAATGTGGTATGGGAAACATTGATTAAAAAATCACTTTTAAATGGCTTGTTGATAAATAGTGCAACTTTCAAATGTTTTCATGAAAATGGGATATTTATCTCAAATAGTTTTACTTATTATTTTCATCAATGTCAATATACTTAATTTTATTTTATTATTGATTAAGGTTGGTTTATTATAACCCAATCTTCCATATTGTATTGAATGTGTTATGTTTGAGTGTGGATGTGCTATTTTTATACCATTCATGGGTTGTAGTTAATGTATTAACCCTTTTTATTCTTGTTCTAATATAAATGTTTAGATTATGTTTCACCCTTTTCATATAAGGAACAAATTCGACTTAGTAAGTGATGGGTGGAGCCTGCTATAGCTCCTCGTTGCATCTGTATGTATCATGAGACAAACTATTATCTTGACACAAGGCATTGAAAAAATATTTATTTTTAGTATTAGCACGAGGCCTTGACTACGTATATATGATATCTGACATTATGCATTCCATTTTTATGAAATTGGATTTTTGATATTGCATGTGATTATTTGACTAGTAGAACATACATGTAAATAAGTAATTGGAATAATTTTATTTAACTTTTTTATATTATGATGAAGTTTTTGTTTAAAAGAATTTTATTTTAGTATTATACTTTGCCTCAATTTTTTATACTTATTTATGATAGTTTTCTCTATATTTTTATTCTTATTGAGCATTTGACCTCAACCCTTTCTTTTGTTTCATTTTTCCCAGGATGTGATGAAGTATATTATGATTGACCTATAGGGATAGTCTAATGGATATTAATGTTTTTAATGGAGGCACAGTGTTTTTGTTTTTAATTTGATAATGTAATGTTAAACTTATGTATGTATCTACTGCAAAAAAGGCTACTAAACTAATCAGTATTTCTAGACCTGATCTATTATGATCATTTCAATGTTATGTAATAATGCACCGACTCTGGTTGAGTAGGGTCAGGGTTTTATAGTTGGTATCATGGAAGTTTAGTACAAACCTTGTAAGTAGGATTTAGAAAATGTATGATTATAGAACATTACAGTAAGCTAGAAAATGAGGAATAGTATAGAAAAACTTCCTATAATTTTGGTAATGTAATGATTTAATGTAATTTCCATGAAATACATCCCTATATAGACAAGATCATGTAGAGGCGGCTCTAGCGATGATGTACCTAGGAGTGAAAACTCTGACTAGGAGTTTCAATCTTGACCTGGGGTATCCTGGTACATTACAACGAGCCTTGCTGTACTATTTATTACGACACTCCTGGGTGATATGCTTAAGATAATCCACATTTTTTTAACAATATTGATTTGGTTTATTTTGATATAAGATTAGAATAAATAACCATTATTAATCTTAATGTGTTTTAGATTGAAAATAAGGTTTCCTGATATTCTTTAAATTATTTTAGGAATATAGTTACCCACACTATGATTTCTTGTTTTAGTTAGTTGCTGGAATCCAATGAAGTCATAGTAACATAGAACATGATGTACAAGGTGGGAATGATGGTGGAAATTATCAATGAAATGATATGTTGATAGGTGTAAAAGACATAATGTTCATACGGAATTAGGTTTAGAAAAATATGATTGACAACATATACCTTAACCAACTCCAGAACTCAAAAAATAAGAGAAATATAGTGAATGATAAGATCTCTAGCTGTGGAGACAATGGAGTAAAGAAAGATCAATTTCCGTCCTTCTAGAAATGTTGAAGGAGACACCCAGGAAAGTGTCTCAATGGAATACATAAATTTTTTATTGGTTGGAAAGAGGAACATAAAGTAAATAATTGCTGGGAAAAAATGAATATTACTATAATAAATAAAAATGATTTTAATAATCCATTTACAGTCATTTTCTATAATTGCAGGGGATCTGAGCATTACACAAGTCAATGCCCTATTCTATAAGATTACCCTTAGGTCAAGAGAGAAGCTATGTGTAAATAAATGGATGGAGAACAATTTAAAAGTATTAATGACCTTTTTTTATAGGATAATATTGAATGAATTTTATATTGTCTTCATTACACTACAGTTTGTGATATGAAAATTACATTTGAGGAATAATTATCTTTTATTTTGTGGATATGGTTATGAAGAAACATTTAGGTTTATATGATCCATGAATTTGAGGAAAATAAAGGTTATTACTTTTCATGATGAAAATTCTAGTTACATGATATCATTTGTGGTTAAAATATGTTATGGTTATTTTGGAGAAATTTATGTTTTTTTTGAGAATATTATAAAATAATATAGTTTTTGTAAAAGGAAAACACACAGACTGAGTGACAACCCATCTCGTTGGAAAAAGCTGCAGGAATCAGACCCACTACCAATGTGCAACATGGATTTATCACATACCACTAGACTACGTAATGCCCCTAGTTATTTTGAAAAATTCATTTTTATTAAATATTTTTATGTATAAATAATAATTTTATTTTGGGAACTTAATATTTATCAAATGAATATCCTTAGTATAATAAAATAATTTGATGATTAAGTGATAAATCTTATTTTGGAAGACATTCACTCTTTTGGGAACACTATTTTCCAATGGAAAATAAAATTCAATGGTATTCCATTTGGGGAGTAATGATGGGCTTTTATATACTTTTTTTGTTGTTTAATTTTTGAAAATTGGCTTATTTATGAAAATGAATAACCTATCGTAGATAAAATGTGATTAGGGTAATTAATTTTAAGTATGTGACTTAAAAAGTATACGGTGTTATTTGGAGAAAAATGTTAAAATTTATCATGGAAGTAATTGTGATGAAATCATTATGAATTTTGGGTTTCAAGACTAGTTTGGAATATTTTGAAGAATTTTAATGAAAATTGTTAATTGAATGAACTTGTTGATCTTTCAGTATTATTTGTTTACTTTTGGAGATTAAGAGTAGTACATCTCTCTGTAACGGATTATACTTTTTAGGGATCATATGATCTTGTAATAACCATTTTGGTTTTGGTTATTTAGTAAAGATAAGATAAAAATATAGATCATCTATTTGGAATTATTTGATTATCTATATGTTTATTTTAACACTTAATGTGTGACTAAGTTATCTTGAATACTCATCCGCTGTAGAAAAGATGAGTTTGTGGTAGAAATTTATTAAATTATGATATTCTAATTGAAATGTAAGTATATCTTTTTATGTTCATAATATATCTCATAAAAAATTCCTCAACATTATGAAAAGGAACATAAATCAAAAATGTTTTCCATTTATTCTTCCTACTGGATAATCAAAGACCCTTTAACCCATCACATTTTTATCAATTTTAGATTCATAAATTTATCCTAACAACATATTCTATCACTCTCCATCAGAACTTTATGGTTATTTTTCTCTTCTATATCCATGTTTTCTTACATGGAACCCAAGTATGTGTTATTTCCTGTAACCTTAATACTTACCTTTCATTATTTAAAAATAATTGCCTCATTAATCAATTTTTTCTATTTGGGATTTCAACTATGATGTTTTGAAATGTCTAACCCCTTTTTTTATATCCCATGTGTAAATTTTGAGGATGTTATTTTTTTTTGGGGTTGGGAGAATTTAACACCCTAAGATTTCAAATTACATTATCTGTTTAATTTAATTCAATAGCTTGCACAACAATCTACACCGAGTTCGACCACACCACGACTTACCAAACTATCCATTAAAAACCGGTTATGAATAGTATTAAATAAATTCTGAATTTTATATACTACATATATTTATAATATCAATTTTATGTGTTTATTATAAATAATATAAGAATAAATTCAATTGTTCAGATAATAATGAATTTTTTAAAAAATTCAATTTTACCACTTTTTAAATGGGAGCACTTTTTAAATCCACCATTTTCACTTTTAAATATTAAATTTGACAAAAGAAATTTTTTATTTAGAAGCGGTACATGAAAAATTTAGTCTGGATAAAATTTTGGTTTTTTTTGGATAATGCTCATACTTTAATGAATAATGAAAAATACTAAATTTTAATTTAAAACTACCTTTTTTAATCAAAATAATTTAGTGTTAAATTAGAAATTTTAATTGTTTTAATGTATAATTAGATTATATTTTTATCATTTAGTCCAATGTTAGTCATTTGATGTAATTTTACATTTAAATTTGACATAAACACATATCAATCTTTTGTTAGTTTTTACTTCTCAGAAACCCGTTTTATTGTTTTGACAACAGAAAATAATTTAAAAATAATTAGTGAAACTTCTATGTTTTGAATTTGGTAAAATGGACACCATTTTATTATTATGGATATCAAAAAAGTTGACGGTGAATTTTAGGTGTTTTTTTTTGAAAATTTTCAACATTCCATGAATAGTAAAAAACAATGTGTTGTTGCATTAAACCAACTTTTATTTAAAAAATAATTATTTTTATTTACATTTATTTTAAATAAACAATAAAAACATAATAACTAGATTAGTTCAATGTAATTCATTGGAGTCATTTTATAATAAGATTTTATGTATAAAATTTTATTGTACATTTTATCATCTTTTACCCACCTTCTAGACACATTTGAAAATTAGCATAAAACGTAATTTTTCCACTTTTGTGAAATGAATTTCAAAAATAGAAGAGGCTTAATTGATATTAGTACATAATATTTTTTTAATATGATGAAAATAAATTTTGGTGAATAGTAACATTTGAATTTTATTTACCATGGTCAAAAGTAATTATAATAATTCAATATAAAAATGGTATTATAATTACCATAACACAAGACCTAATTCCATTAGATAAGTTTATTTCGTCCAAAATAATCCTTAGGGATAAAATATTATCCTTTTCATCCACTTTCATTATATTATGACATCTACTATTGTTTTATTTAATAAAGATTTAAAAGTGTAAAATTCAATGTTTAATAAGTAAACCATTTTCAATAAAGTGTTATACATCAGATAAATATTAATATAAATATTAATTTGAAAGATAAATAATTTACAAGATCATGTTTTTTTATTTATAATTTTTAGACATTAAATAAATAAATTTATTTATGACACAATGATTATGCAGTAATTACCTTAATAATGAATGATTGAAATAAATGATATTATAAATAGAAAAATAAATGTAAATTATGACTATTGATACATTAAATGAATTTTAAAGGTTAATATGACATTTTAGGTTTTATTAAACAATTGTTTTCCAAGTTATAAGGATGTTATGATTTTCATAAAAATTAAATACTAAATAGTGAAAAAATTTAAATAAATTAGTTTATTTAACAAATATTATTTAATTAAATGATATAATATTGAAAAAAATATATAGTTCAGGAAAAGGACTTAAATAAGGTTATACATGTCAATAATGTATCACTTTATGTTCTATTGGTAGTTTATAGTTAGTTTAGATCTATATAATATAAAAATTAAAGGATACATGGTAAATGTGAAAATATTTAACAAAGCATTAAATTTAATAGATAAGGTTAATATGGTGACCTAAACATGACTAGAACCTATTTTTTGAGAGTATTTATAATCATCCCCCCATTATCCATGATATATCCATTTGGAGCCATTAGAAACCGAAAATAATTTTATAATAAAACAATATTTCAATCTTTTCCTACGGTGCTGCACAACCATATTTTAAAACTGAACTTCCCATACTCTCAAATTCACACCTCCAATTCCATTTGGCTTGGCCAAAACCTACTTAAATATCCTCCCAAATACTGAAACTTCATTATAGAGGCCTTTATTTGATCATAAATCCATCTTATAGATCCGTTTTGATGAAATCATAAGGAAGAATCTGAGGGGTAATAATTTCATCACCACCTTCAAAGTTATTTTCTTCTCGAACCTCCTCTATAATTGTTATTTCCATGCCAAAAAAATAATACATGTACATTATAAATAATGACATATTATTATGAATTTGTAACTATAATAATTATTTTTTATCCAGTATATGAATGAGAATGTCACCATAAGTTCATACTGACAGCTTACCATCTTCATGTCATGGTAAAGTTTGTTATTGAACACTTCACTTTTTGTATGGGTATTATAATGATGTATAATTGATATAAATAATTAATATTACCTCTTAATGAATATATATATATATATATATATATTATACCATCCAATGACTTATGATTTTACCATCAATAGAATGATATTTTTGCATGAGCGTACGTAAGGATTTCCATCTCCACAAATGTGATGATATTTATTCCTCATCATAACTATTCCAGAATAATTTTTAATTAATGATTAAAAATAATGTATAACTCTGTATATGAATCAAATACATACTATCCATAAAAAATATTTATTATTTAAAAAAAATATAAAGAAAAATGAATCTGTTAACACCCGAATCAATGATACTATTGAAATATTATTAACAATGAAATATTAGAAGATTATATATGGTATCATATTTATGTATACGGTTTTTTTATAATTTAATATAAATGATTTAACTATTATACAGGAGGTTAGTGTACCCTCTACTATGTAAGAATATAATGTGTGGGGTTTTCATCTCACATTTTATTAACATGAGATTCATGCTATATTTTCCACTATTACATATTGTGTGGCATATGTACTGCCAAAGATTGTATGACATGGTTATATAAATTAATTTATGAATATTTACATATTCATTGTGGGATACTTCTTTCATGCGGTGCATGTTTTGTAATTTACCAAATCATTAAGGGAATTTCGTATTTCAATTTCCACTCATTGGGTTTTATGCATAGTTCATTGATTATTTAACCCCAAGATTAGCTGTGGAATCACTATATATTTATTTATGTATTAATTTACACTCCCTATTGTGTGTATATAATTTTGATTCACAAAATTAGTCCACTAATAAATTCTCAATTCATTGATATGAACTTGATAAGGGTAGTCTTAACTCAATTTCCATTCATTGAGATAAACATCCAAGTCATTGGTTTTGTTTTTACAATAATATGTGTCAATGTACTCTGATTGATTTAAAAAAAATATCCAATCATATTGGGGCCAACAGGTTCTTGGCACCTTTTCACATGATTATACAACTCTAATTTTAAATTTATTTATTATTCCTAATTTCTAATAATAAATAATTATTTTCTCAAAAACGGTTCATCAAATGAGATATCTGCGACCACCGATAGTTCTGAGATGCGGGTTTTACCCTAGGCATAGTATAAATTTACTAAGCATCATAAATTTTTTCATATTAAACCAAAATATAATTTAATTGGGTTATAAATATTTTTTTGGATAGTTCGAAATAATTATAATTTTTTTATTAATATTATTATTTGTGTTGAAGACAAAAAAAATTCATTTCCACAATTAATAAATTGTGTCACAGTGTAAATAATTATATAACAATGTAATAAATGATATATTATTAATTGTTCAAATTAAATTCAAATTAACTATCAATATTTATTTAATATTTGTTATCCTTTTTTGATGCTTGTTGTTTTAAAATAATAATGGTGTCTTTGATGGGTTGAATTAAATAATAATTATTTTAGTTATTTTTAATATTATTAGATTACGGAAAAACATTGATATATATATATATGATGTATATATATATGTGTGTGATAAAATATATATAGTTACATATACATGTGCGGTTGTATATATATGAATATAATGTTGTGTATATATATAACACACCCATATATATATGGGAATATATTGATTTTTAGGTTAAATAAAACATTATTAAATACTCATATAAATGATTTTAATGTCTCGACTTAAATTAAAGGGTGGACCATTTATGTTTTTAGTCCAAATATTTCAAGAGACATAGGGAGCATGCCTGCGTACCCGATTACGGGTCCCTAGTAGCTATTAAAATTAATTAAATAATTACATGGTAATTTTGTTAATTTTTTCACATCATGACCTAGTAAAATGTTTAGGCTAAAAATAATTTAATAGAGTTAAAAATGAATAAAAATAATTTAAAGAAAATTAATGTAATTTAAAGAGGGATAAAAATAATAATCAAACTAAAATTGTTTGAGAGATATTTAAAATAATTAAAATGGGGTAAAGCCCTATTAATTATTTTTTTCCATTTTTTCCATCTTTTATATAGTTTATTATTTTATTACTTTATTTAATATCATTTTTAAATATCTTTTTTCTCTTCCCTCTCTTTGTGTGTCACCCATATAGCACCCCCATGGTGGTGCGCCTCATATTCTCCCCTATAATCATTTTGAAGCCCGGAGTAACTTTGTTTCTCATACTTTATTTTCACCATCAGTTACATAATAATGATCTTTGTAAGCCTATCCACACATAGTAATAATCGTATGATATCATTCAAAATACTTCGTGGGATCTGTCGCCAAAATTTTGTACCCGAAATTGGGGATTCTAAAAATATTATTCTTTCTTCTATTTTAAGTCAAATCCAATATCACCATGGAGCATAGGATCCTCTATGGCCATAAGTTAGGGTTTCTATGCTCATTCCCTTCGTTTTGTGGAGATTTATTAAAACACACGGTTTATAAGGCCCCAGCCTTAAACCTTACTTAATCTTGAGTTATTACAAGATTACACATTGAGGATCTTTTCAAGTTTAGAGTTTTAGATAATTAGATCATAAAACTTGCATTACATTCAACATATAAACAAAGTGGTTACATAAAGATAGTATTCTTCATTACCATAAATGGAAACACATTTAAGATAAAACATGGATTATTTCTTGACACTTCCTTGATACTATCATCATATCATGTACCTTTCCCTTGACCAGTGAAAAACATTTCAAAAAAACATGGGATGAGCATAAAAATCTCAGTAAGGGATATAAAAATACGGAAAGGAAACATGGGTACATATATTCATAAGAATGAAATCATAATTTGCCCATAAAACATATACACTTTAACATAACTCATCAAATCATGAATAAATCATAGTAATCATAAGACATAAAGGTAACTTGAGGCATTCATAACCCTCTTGGTTACGTTTGGAATACCCATCACAGTATATTCCCTAATTCTCTTCGGAGAAACCTTAACGTTTCACTCCTTCGCTTTACCAAATTCATTGGAGAGATATATCGGGCTCACCCGCCCTTAGTTTATCATGGAACCACCCGTCTTCATAATAATTCCCAAGAACCTCAACATAATCGTATCACATAAAACATGCATAAAGGAAACATAAAATTTCCACCTTTCAATCACAAGATATCAATACAACACATTGATATAAAAACATTATGAAAACCATTTTCAATACCAAAATAAAAGAAAATTAAAACATGGTATTTATTTTTCTTTTAAAAAGAAGGTATGGCTTGTAGAGGAAGCTGAAACTCAAATAACGGTCATGGTGGCATGGAAGTCGTTGTTGCCACATACGTACGACAAAAACATTCCCTTTTGTCGTTTAGTAAAGTGATTCGTATAAAAAATATTCCTTTTGGATAAACGTAAAAGTAAAAGGGGTTTATACACCGTATAAAAGAAGGTTGTGTGTAAAACAAAATATGCCTCAATGAAAGAAGATTGAGATGAAGTCCCATACCTCGGGTTCGACTTGACTCGATCATTCTTTAATGTAATGAATAATAAACTTGAGTTAATTTCTACTTGTTTAAGAACCTTTTTCATGTTCATTATTCCTTTTCTATCACTTATTCCCATGTCATGAACACTATGTAATTATTTAAGTTAATAACGTTCGTTTTAACGATCATTGGTACTTGAGTCAAAAATAAACCCTTTATAATTACAAGTTTTTCATGTATCCATTATATCCAGAATTATAATCATTATGTATATATCATATATATCCAGTATATACATTCATTTATAATATTACATAATAATTTAGAGGTAATAAATGAAATGCACCGTTCATGGAGACGGTAAGCCGTACGTACGCATGAACGCTACTTTCATTTATATTTCGTATTTTATAGAATGGAACCATAATGATATAAAGGTATATTATAATTCCAGTATAATATCTTATATAATATCATAGTTCCATCCTTTATACATCCCACATATGTTATTTAACGAATCAAATCACTTTGAGGGGGCGGTAGTCCGCACTTCCTTAAATGAAGATATCGCGTTTACCCATAATGGAAACCATAAAGGTATACCCAAAAAGAAACAAAACAGAAGATTAAGGAAAACATAAAAATATTATATATCACATATAAATATAGTGACATCTTAATGGCCACCTTTGAAGGTGTTAAAATAATGTTGAACAATCATCGTTTCGGGAGGCATAAATTCACCATCCACGGAAACAGTATGTTCGTTAACCATTAGATGTAGGTGTGTGTAAGTGTAGCTCGAATACTTATTATAACAACATCCTAGTATATTTAGGATACTGGAGTTGTTACAAAATAAAGTAATAAAAAGAGTTTAGGGGGTTGGAGAAGCAATATAAAACAAAAGAACTCAAAAGAAGACATTACCTTAAAATCGGGTAACTCCCTTTGGTTTGAGCTCAAAGGCTTCCTTGGGAAGGCTTCTGCCCAATGTGAGGCTTCAAGGAGTAATATAGGGAAGTGGAGAGACAAAATGGGCAGGGGTTGGCCGAACCAAAGTCTTTGGGAGTGTGGGTAAGGAGGTAGAGGTGGGGGCCTTTTATAAGAGGAGAGGAGGGGCACTCTTGAAAAGTAAAGATAAGTTACTTTATTTTAAAATTAGATTCGGATTCAAAAGGTCCCACATTGATATAATTCTATGATAAGGTGATAAGGGTTCTAAATCCACTCATCCAATTGGTTTTTCCCATGTGTAGGTCATAGATTTTACATTATCTTTCCATTTTATTTAAATTGTTAAATAATGATGTCATCGCTGCATCATCATGATGTCATATATAATTTAATTTATTTAAAGTATAAAAATTATAAAAAAACTACTATGATGTATGAAATATTTTTTATCATTCTAAAGAATATTTATAGTTAAAAATATGACTGGTATAACCCAATATAAAAATTGTTTTAGTAACTTAACTCATGTTTGTGTCATTTTTACTTTAACATTATATAAAAAGTTATTTATGTCATTTCCCAACCAAAGTGGCTCCAGGGGGTCCCCAAGTTGACCCATGGCTTGTCTTGGTCGGCCATGACATATCCAATGAGGGTATGACATGTGTCAAGCTCATCTAATACTATTAAAACATTTTTTTTACCTTAAACAACACTAATTACCACTAATCGCGATTAAGAACTTAATAAGTTACTATTCACCAAAAAATTATTTTAATCCCATTGAACCACATTTTACTTCTTAATGACAACCATGTATGTAGGATTTATGAAATTCAAAACACAACGATGGAAAAATTTCATTTAAACGGAAAAATCAGTTTTTATAAGTACCACTTAGTGGTTTCACTATTCATCAAAAATTAAAGTTTTTCAGAAACTTACCAAAAATTCACCCTAAGCTATATTTGATATTCTGAATTCAAAAATGATGTCTATTTTACAAAATTCACAACATATAAGTCACATTAATTAATTTAATAATCAATTCCAGCTGTCATGACAAATAGCGGGTTTTTTTTGAAACAATATCTATGAAAAGTTTGGCATTAGATTATGACCAATTCCAAAGTGAAATTAATCCTAATGACCATAATTGGATTAAATGGTAAAATTATATTCAGATTACACTTTAAGACCAATTAAAAATATAATCTAACCATATAATTAAATTAAATGAAAAAGCAGTTTTGAAGTAAAATGCAGTATTTTTCACTATTCATTTAAAAATGAACATTGTCAGAAAAATACCAAAAATTTATCCAATGTAAAATTCAATGCCCCAATAATATTTAATTTGTTTATTTTGACAAATATACATTATAAAATTTTCAAAATATTGATTTAAAAAGGGTTTGCCATCAAAAGGCAGTAAAAAAATCTTTTAAGAATATTAGTGTATTCCATGCTTAAGATTGGATTTATTTTAATTTTAAGCCTCTAAAACAATATATAATTCATTAATAGACATAGATAAAAATATCTATTATTCATTACATACTTGGGATGTTACATCCTTCCCTCTTTTAGAAAATTTCGCCCCCGCAATTTATTTACTTATCAAATAAATGAGGGTACTTATCTCTCATTGCATTTTCAGATTCCCATGTTGCCTCTTCCATCATGTGGTTTTTCCACAAAACCTTTACCTACTTAATCACATTATTCCGTAACAGTTTCTCCCTATTGTCAAGAATCTGGACCGGTTGTTCCTCATAAGATAGGTTCTCTTCCAGCTGAACTACCTCTGGACTCAAAATATGAGATGGATCTGGCATATACTTTCTCAACATCGAAACGTGAAAAACATTGTGTACCTGAGATAAACTCGGAGGTAAAGCCACCCAGTATGAAACTGATCCAACTCTCTCCAGAATTTCATATGGTCCAATAAACCTTGGACTCAACTTTCCTTTCTTACCAAATCTCATCACCCTTTTCTAAGGAGAAACCTTGAGAAAAACATGATCAACTACCTCGAAAGATAGATCCTTCCTCCGGTTATCCGCATAACTCTTCTGCCTGCTCTGAGCTGTTCTCATGTGGTTCTGAATCAGCTGAACTTTTTCTGCCATCTCTTCTACCAATTCTGGTCCCATCAACTTCCTTTCACCCACTTCATCCCAGAAAGCTGGAGTTCGACACCGCTTCCCATATAATGCCTGAAATGGTGCCATCTGTATACTGGAATGAAAACTATTATTATATGAAAATTAAACCAAAGAAAGATGTTGGTCCAAACATCCTTGATAATCCATATAGGAAGAACGTAGCATATCCTCCAATGTCTTAATTGTTTGTTCTGACTACCCATCTGATTGAGGATGAAAAGCTGTACAAAAATTTAATTCAGTACCCAATGACTTCTGAAGGCCTTTCCAAAATTTAGAAGTGAACCTGTGATCACGATCAGATACAATGGAGAGAGGAACTCCATGTAACCTAACTATCTCTTTAAGATACAAACGGGAAAGTTTATCTAGGGAAAAAGTATCTCTTATAGCACGGAAATGAGCAGATTTTGTCAAGCGATCAACAATAACCCAGATTGCCTTATTACCTCGAGATGTCTTCGGTAATCCCACAATAAAGTCCATGGATATATTCTCCCATTTCCACTCTGGAACTAGAAAAGGCTGAAGCATCCCTTTAGGCAACCGCCGCTCTGCTTTAACCTGCTGACAAGTCAAACACTTCATAGTAAAATTAGCAATATCTCTTTTCATTCCATCCCACCAGTAATACTCTCGCAGATATCTGTACATCTTAGTACTGCCAGGATGAAATGAAAACGGAGAACTATGAGATTCACATAACAACTCTCTCTTCAACTATGAATCACAAGGCACACACAATCTCTTCCCAAATCTCAAAACACAATCATTATGAATGTTGAATTCAGGTAACTTACCTTTCTGAACTAGCTCTACCTTTTTCTGCAACTCACTGTCTTGCTTCTGTGCCTGCTTAATTCTATCTGATAGAGATGATCTCACTGATACCTGAAACAAAACAGAAGAACTTCCTACACCCACAACTTCTATTCCAAAGTTCATCAAATCCTTAACCAAAGGATCACGTTCCAAACACAACATTGCTAATGAAGCATTACTTTTTCGACTCAAAGCATAATCCACTTTATTTGCTTTTCCCAGATGGTAATGAATTGTAAAATCATAATCCTTGATTAATTCTAGCCATCTCTTTTGTCTCATGTTCAATTCTTTCTGAATTAATATATACTTTAAACTTTTGTGATCGGTATATATTTCACACTTTACTCCATACAAATGATGCCTCCAAATTTTTAAAGCAAAAACAACAGCAGCTAATTCCAAATCGTGTGTAGGGTAATTTAACTCATGAGTTTTCAACTGTAGTGAGGCATAATCAATTACCTGATCATTCTGAATTAGGATGAAACCAAGTCTTTTCAATGAAGCATCACTGTATATAACAAACTCACCATTCCTGGAAGGTATTGCCAAAACTGGATCATTCACCAATCTTCTTTTCAATTCTTGTAAACAATCATCACATTCTTTTGTCCAGATAAACTTAACACCCTTCCGAGTTAGCTTAGTCATTGGACTAGATAATCCTGAAAAATTTCTAACAAACAATCGGTAATAGCCTTCCAAACCAAGGAAACTACGAATCTCAGTTACATTTGTGGGTCTTGGCAAGTCTTCCACAACTTTTGTTTTTGCAGGATCAACAGTTATCCCATCTTTTGAAACACCGTGACCAAGGAAAGAAATTTGTTGCAACCAAAACTCACACTTGCTGAATTTCCCATACAATTTATTTTCTTTTAAGGTTTTCAAGATAACCCTTAAATGTCTTTTACTCTCTTCTTTACTATTAGAAAACACAAAAATATCATCAATAAAAACCACCACAAACTTATCCAAGAACTCATGGAAAATTCTATTCATTAAGTCCATGAATACAGAACGTGCATTCATTATCCCAAACACATTACTAGAAATTCATAATGGCCATATCTTGTATGGAACGCGGTCTTTGGAATATCTTCCTCCTTTACCTTCAGCTGATGGTACCCCGATCTCAGGTCAATCTTTGAAAAAAACTGAGCTCCCTGGAGCTGATCAAACAAATCGTCGATATGAGGCAAAGGATATTTGTTCTTAATAGTGATATTATTCAAGGCTCTATAATCAATGCAAAGTCTCATTGAACCATCTTTATTTTTAACAAATAAAATAGGAGCACCCCATGGTGATGTGCTAGGTCGAATGAAACCTTTCTCTAATAAATATTGCAATTGCTCCTTCAACTCTAAAAGTTCAATTTGAGCCATTCGATAAGGTGGTTTTGAAATTGTCTTAGCATCATAAACTAAGTCAACAGTAAATTCAACTTCTCGATCTAGTATTATTCTAGGGAACTCATCAAGAAAAACATCAGGATACTCACTTACCACTGGTACATCATTAATCTGAACAGTTCATTTATATTCAATGATGTTTGCAAGGTAACATTCATTTCCATATTTTACAAGTTTCTTGGCCTCTTGATAAGTTATCAACAGTAAGGGTTCATTCTTGTACACAAACTGAAAGACTTTATGAAAAGAAACTTCTTTAGATCTACAGTCAATCTTAGCATGGTAAATAGAGAGCCAATCCATACCCAGGATAACATCAAACTCTACTAGAGGTAGAACAATAAGGTTTGCAAGTAGTCTCTTTCCATAGATAAGGATAGGAAGATTCTTATAAATTCTTTTTTCCTCAACATTCCCCCAGGTGTTTTTACCAAAAGTTCAGGAGTCATTTCTTGAGATGGTATTCCCATTTTACTAGAAAAGGTTTCAGAGATGAATGAATGTGTAGACCCCGAATCAAAAAACACCCTGGCATAATCTGAAAAAACAAACAATGTACCTGATACAACTTCATTTGATGGCCTGAAATCTACTAAAGTAGTTGCAAAGGATTTCACCACCCTTTTCTGCTTGTATTCTAACTGCTTCCCATCACTCAAGCTCTTTTTCGGACACTCGTTTGCATAGTGACCCATCTCATTGCACTTATAACAATTCACTAACTGTAAATAAAATTTGGTCTTACCTTCACCTTGATCCTTTTCAGTGCAATCATGAGCCTTATGTCCCATCTTACCACATCAGTAGCACTTTCCAGAATTCATAAGACATTCCCCAACATGCCTTTTCCCACATTTATCACAAACTGGAAACTTAGTTTTCTTACCATCAGACTTTTTTGAATAATTCTTACCTTTCTCATGCCACCTCGGTCTCTTCTTCTGTTGGTTGTTATAGAACACTTGATCATCGGAAAACTCCATTTCCACCTTCTCAGCACATTGAACATGCTTTTCATAACTTTAAACTCACGAGAAACTGATGCCCTTTAATATTATGGCTTTAATCCTGACTAAAAACAATTGATTTTACTATCAAGTTCTCGGATAAAATTTGAAGCATACCTTGCCAATCGAGTGAACCTTTCTTCATAGGTAGCCACTAAGTCTTCATATTGCCTCAATTACAAGAATTGATTTTCCATCCTAAGTCGAACAGCCTTAGGAAAATACTTCTACAGAAACATACCTTTGAATTCATCCCAGTCGAGAGCATCAATCTCATCAGCGTCCCTGATATTTTTAACCATCGACCACCACTGATCTGCTTCACCCTCCAAACAATAAATAGAAAAACTAATCATTTGATTGTCTGAACATCCCATGACATCAAAAATATTCTCCAGTGCTTTAATCCACCCTTCAGCTAGCACAGGGTCAGATGATCCTCTGAATGATGGGGGATGTTGCCTCATGAAATGTTCCACCACTGACATATTCCTCTGCGGTTGATCTAGCAGATCTCGTGTATGGATACCACCGTCATTTATCGCTTGAGTCAACTGCACCATTACTACAACAAACTGTTCAGTTCCAATTCTGACCATCTCAGGATGCTGATTCGGAAGGTTATTTCCATCTGTATGCCTTCCTAGCACTACTTCCATGTTTCCTCCGTAGAAAACCATTATGAACAAACATGTCATAGATTAAGCAACATGGTAATCTTCAAATGCTATATCATTTCAAAAAAAAATATATTTGGATAATCATTTAATTGAATTCTAACTCCTAAAGTTATCTAAACCGACCATTGATACCAACTATAACACCCCAGCCTTAAACCATACTTAATCTTGAGTTATTACAAGATTACACATTGAGGATCTTTCCGGGTTTATAGTTTTAGAGAATTAGATCATAAAACTTGCATTAAATTCCACATATAAACAAATTGGTTACATAAAGAGAGTATTATTCATTCCCATCAATGGAAACACATTTAAAATAAAAGATGGATTATTTTTTGACACTTCCTTGACACTATCATCATATCATGTACCTTTCCCTTGACCTGTGAAAAACATTTCAAAAAAACATGGGATGAGCATAAAAAGCTCAGTAAGGGATATAAAAATATGGAAAGGAAACATGGGTACATATATTCATAAGAATGAAATCATAATTTACCCATAAAACATATGCACTTTAACATACCTCATCAAATCATGAATAAATCATATAAATCATAAGACATAAAGGCAACTTGAGGCATTCATAACATCCTTATGTATAGATTAACCCTCTTGGTTACGTTTGGAATACCCATCACAGTATATTCCCTAAATCTCTTCGGAGAAACCTTAACGTTTCACTCCTTCGCGTTACACAATGCATTGGAGAGCTATATCGAGCTCACCCGCCCTTAGTTTATCATGGAACCACCCGTCTTCATAATAATGCCCAAGAACCTCATCATAATCGTATCACATAAACCATGCATAAAGGAAACATATCATTTCCACCTTTCAATCACAAGATATCAATACAACACATTAATATAAAAACATTATGAAAACCATTTTCAATACCAAAATAAAATAAAATTAAAACATGGTATTTATTTTTCTTTTAAAAATAAGGTATGGCTTGTAGAGGAAGCCGAAAATCAAATAATGGTCACGGTGGCGGAGAAGTCGTTGTTGCCGCATACGTACGACAAAAACATTCCCTTTTGACGTTTAGTAAAACACTACTTATAAAAAAGATTCCTTTTGTATAAACGTAAAAGTCAAAGGGGTTTATACACCGTATAAAATAAGGTTGTGTGTAAAACAAAATATGCCTCAATGAAAGGAGATTGAGACGAAGTCGCATACCTCGGGTCCGACTTGACTCGATCGTTCATTAATGTCCTGAATAATAAACTTGAGTTAATTTCTACTTGTTTAAGAACCTTTTTCATGTTCATTATTCCTTTTATATCACTTATTCCCATGTCATGAACACTATGTAATTATTTATGTTAATAACGTTCGTTTTAAAGATCATTGGTACTTGAGTCAAAAATAAACCCTTAATAATTACAAGTTGTTCATGTATCCATTATATACAGAATTATAGTAATTATTTATATATCATATATATCCAGTATATACATGCATTTATAATATTACATAATCATTTAGAGGTAAGAAATGAAATGCACCGTTCATGGAGACGGTAAGCCGTACGTACGCATGAACGCTACGTTCATTTCTATTTCGTATTTTATAGAATGGAATCATAATTATATAAAGGTATAATATAATTCCAGTATAATATCATATATAATATCATAGTTCCATCCTTTATACATCCCACATATGGTATTTAACGAATCAAATCACTTTGAGGGGGCGGTAGTCCGCGCTTCCTTAAATGAAGATATCATGTTTACCCATAATGGAAACCATAAAGGTATACCCAAAAAGAAAAAAAACAAAAGCTTAAGGAAAACATAAACAAAATATATATCATATATAAATATAGTGACATCTTAATGGCCACCTTTGAAGGTGTTAAAAGAATGTTGAACAATCATCGTTTCAGGAGGCATAAATTCACCATCCACGGAAACAATATGTTCGTTAACCATTAGATGTAGGTGTGTGTAAGTGTAGCTCGAATACATAATATAACAACATCCTAGTATATTGAGGATACTATATTTTTTACAAAAGAAAAGAATAAAAAGAGTTTAGGGGGTTGGAGACGAAAAATAAAACAAAAGGACTCAAAAGAAGTCATTACCTTAAAATCGGGTAACTCCCTTTGGTTTAAGCTCAAAGGCTTCCTTGGGAAGAATTCTGCACAAAGTTAGGCTTCATGGAGTAAGAGAGGGAAGTGGAGAGACAAAATGGGCAGTGGTTGGCCGAGACAAAGGCTTTGGGAGTGTGGGTATAGAGGTAGAGGTGGGGGCCTTCTATAAGAGGAGAGGAGAGGCACTCTTGGAAAGTAAAGATAAGTTACTTTATTTTAAAATGAGTTTCGTATTCAAAAGAACCCACATTGTTATAATTCGATGATAAGGTGATATGAGTTCTAAATCCACTCATCCAATTGGTTTTGGCCATGTGTAGGTCTTAGATTTTACATTATATTTCCATTTTATTTAAATCGTTAAATAATGATGTCATCGCTGCATCATCATGATGTCATAAATAATTTAATTTATTTAAAGTCTAAAAATTATAAAAAAAATAATATGATGTAGGAAATATTTTTATCTTTCTAATTAATATTTATAGTCAAAACTATGACTTGTATAACCCAATATAAAATTTTTTTTAGTAACATAACTCATGTTTGTGTCATTTTTACTTTAACATTAAATAAAAAGTTATCTATGTCATTTCCCAACCAAAGTGGCTCCATGGGGTCCCCAAGTTGACCCATGGCTTTTCTTGGTCGGCCATGACACATACAATGAGTGTAGGACATGTGTCAAGCTCATCTCATACTGTTAAAACATTATTTTTACCTTAAACTACACTAATTACCACTAATCGTGATTAAGAACTTAATAAGTTACTATTCACCAAAAAATTATTTTAATCCCATTGAACCACATTTTACTTCTTAATGAAAACCATGTATGTCGGATTTTTGAAATTCAAAACACAATGATGGCAAAATTTCATTTAAACGGAAAAATCAGTTTTTATAAGTACCACTTAGTGGTTTCACTATTCATCAAAAATTGAAGTTTTTCAGAAACTTACCAAAAATTCACCCTAAGCTATATTTGATATTACAAATTCAAAAATGAAGTCTATTTTACAAAATTAAAAACATATAAGTCAGATTAATTAATTTAATAATCAATTCCCGCTATCATGACAAATAGCGGGTTTTTTTGAAACAATATCTATGAAACGTTTGGCATTAGTTTATGACCAATTCCAAAGTAAAAATAATCCTAATGAAAACCATTGTATTAAATGGTAAAATTATATTCAGATTACACTTTAAGACCAATTCAAAATATAATCTCACCATATAATTAAATTAAATTAAAAAGTAGTTTTGATGTAAAATGCAATATTTTTCACTATTCATTAAAAAATGAACATTGTCAGAAAAATACCAAAATATTATCCAATGTAAAATTCAATGTCCCAATAATAATTAATATGTTTATTTTGAAAAATATAGATTAAAAAAATTTCCAAAATATTGATTTAAAAAGGGTTTTCCATCAAAATGCAGTAAAAAATCTTTTAAGAATATTAGCGTATTCCATGCTTAAGATTGGATTTATTTTCATTTTAAGCCTCTAAAACACTATATAATTCATTAATAGACATAGATAAAAATATCTATTATTCATTACTTACTTGGGATGTTACACGGTTGGGTCATTCCTCGGTGGCTACCGACATTATGAAAATTCACCCATTTTTTAAATTTTATTAATTTTATTAATTTTTGAATCCCATTTTATCATAAATTTAATTTTTTAAATGGTTTAATTGTGGTCGAAGATCCTTTCGGTTGCACCGATGTGCCTGGTATAAATTCTGTTATCCCAGGCATTTAATTTATTTAATTCCTTATTTTTCAAAACCTATTTTTTTGTGTTTAATATAAGTAAATAATTTATATTAATTATGAAGCATGAATTTTTTGAACTTTTTTTAGTTGTTTGTGAAGATTTATTTATTTATTAAAATGTTCATTTATCTACTTGTTATTATATGGTATCTTTCATTGTTAGTTTTTTACATTGAAATATTAAATTAATAAATTTTGTTGCATGAGTGTGTCTTCGTAGATTGAAAATTGAAATTACATATGAAATATAATTCATATATCTTGAAGTGAAACATTAATTAAATTCAATGAAGGGAAGGAATGTGGTTCTCGTAATATGGGCCATGCTTAGACAATCTCTTCTTGACTAGATACCACTATGCATTAGAGGTTGGTGTTTTCAGTTTTTGAGACCGAGACATCCTCGAGCATTCTAATACAGATGAGTGATACCATTTCCAAAAGGGACCATCAATGATGGATCCGTTTGCAATGTGGATAATACAACCTTAAATGATGCTCGATCATTTTTTGTATGATCGAAACAGACTCATGGTTACGCTTTACCACGAGCGATACATAGTGCTTTGAATGATGTCCTTGGACATGCTTGGTGGAATTAGATAATTTGATGGATTTTCTATATCGATACCTTCAGGATGGGTTCATACTTCATCTATCATCATGAACATTAATAATGATTCATTGAATGTTTAGGAAAATTCTGAATTGAATCTCTTTTGAATTGGAATATTTTTCTGGTATGTGGGAACACATGTAATTGGAAAATGATTTAAATGCCCTGTTATAGCAGAATCTTGGGTTATGCCTATTCCTTGTTTTACATTGTTTTTCAGGTATTTATATATGTATATGAGCATCCTTCTTATTAGGGTACTTCCTTTAGACTCCTAACTTAGGCTTACGCAGGTGATTGGGGACAAGTGTCATTGGGAACCTAGGCAGAGTTATTTAGTTTGGTGCACATTATTAATTATATTAATTTATTATATAATGACACACTACGTTTTGTTACTATATATAATGGAATGTTTTAGACACTATGGGTGCCTACCTACTGAAATTTTATCTCACACCCAGCTTGGGCATCGTTGACACCCGAGTATATTATATACATGTAGGTATTGACAAAGGGAAGCATGGTGGTTTGATGATTGATTTTTTCTTACTGTGTAGGATGGAGACATAGGGAATAGGACAAAGCCTTTCTCTTGATATCGTTTTTACACATTGTTTATTTTCATTACAGTTGACATCATGCTTGTATTTATTTTTTTGGACCACTTAATTTACTATAAAATCATAGATTGACATCATTTTGTATATGGTTTTATTTATCTTCTTATGCACTAGATTCTTATTCCAATGGACTATTCATATTGACTATACTATAGTTTATTCACTTATATGCTTCCTATATTTATTATATACTTTTTTAATTCAATTTTTTATTACCTATTATCTATTAATGAATGGAATCACCCATGGACACATTAAAAAGTCCCTCACTACTTGCAGACATCCTCTGGCGTTCAAGGAGATGCACTTGAAGTCAGGTGACCCACCGATCCGGCCACCGTCTTAGTGGTGGTTGGTTCATGACATTCCAATGTGGTATCTGAGGTTGTATTTTAATTTGTATTACAGTTTTGGGTTTGTATACAAGAGACTAGGAATGTGTTAGTTCATGGATAATAGATGTGCATGGGACTGATCACCCCACATACAGGAAATGACCAAGTGGACATGTATGAGAGTTTATGTTAATGATTTTCAATATTGCAGTTGATATGACTTCACCTCGAGTGATTGGTTTAATTTCCACTCCTTACGATTTATGAACCTTATAGGGTTTTACCCTTGGCCTATTAAGGTAAGGATAAAGAACTTCATTCATCGTAATATGCACATAGGAATTTACATGACATGCATTTTTCAGTTCCATTTACATGAATTTTAGGCTTCCTATTGAATCAAATTTTGTGCCTTGAATGTATTCCATGTCTTTTAATTATGTTTCATGCCTTTTTATATACCATGTATTAGTGATATATTTAGCATGTTAGCCTACTTCTATACTGCATATTTAATAGAATGTTTTCATTGTTTCATGCATATATGCCTATTAGAATGTCTATGTAATTAAAATTTTATTCCTAAATGTTTTTATAAAATGTCTCTCTTTATTAGTTTCTTGAAGTACGATGTTGGCTTGATTTTTATGTAATTTCATTCTTTGTTAAAATTTATTGGTTTCCATATAGTGGAAGACAAATTCCAAATACTATAAGATGTATATTCTCTTTATAGGTTGATAGACACACATATATCTAGCCTATTATGTGTGTGAGCATGTAATAATTTCCAATGAATTGGTCAACTACCTAAAGGAACCACTAAGACTAAGTAGGATAGTTAGTGCATGTTCCTTATGAGAGTACCCGGTATGGTTGTGGTGACTCTTAATAATTAAAAAACTATTTTGGGTTACATTTTATTGAAACCAGGTCAGTTTAGTGGGACCCTTGTAGGTCACGTTATCTGCATAGAAGGATTTTATGTGCTAGACTGCCTAACAAAGGACATGATGTCAACTAATATAAAATGTTTGAAAATGGAGTTTTATAAATCATTCATGTTTTCTACATGAGTCATTTTTTATGATCATGTATCTTGTGATTGGTTTTGAAAAATGGTACTACAAGTTTTGATTAAATATGTTGATGATTAAATATTAATTGTGATTAAATATAAAGGGATTGGATATTAAACCTTTAAATATGTTGTCGGTTTAAGTCCCTATTATAAGGGTATTCTGAGTTCCCATTGTGTTCCTTTGTAACAAAAGCATTAACATGCCATTGTCCCAAGTCATACCCCTTTCCTAAAATGGCACCCTTGTTCGAACGAGTGATCATGTTTTCTTTTATATTTAATTTGGGCTTGAGAATCAGGTAATATTATTTTCTATCAGGTTAGGCATGGATTAGGAATGGTCAGATCCTTCATATGTAATTCAACCCTCTTCACTCCATAGAAATGGATGAATCAGTATGTCATCATATGAGATAAAAGTCATTTAGCTTCTGTGTCATCTTGGTGTAGTTTGTATTCACATATGTGGTGTTGTTGAGTGCATAATTTTTGATGTACTGGTTGAGTTCAGTGTAATGATCAAGTATTGCGCTATTAAATACATTTCAGCTCATCACCATGATACAATGACTTCTATGATAAATGAATCATGTTTTACCGAATGCTCAGGATGACTTCTAGAGACTCGGGTGTTTTGACACACCTTCCATTTTGGATGGGCTTTCATGAAAATTGATTAATCTTTTTTCCTTATGATAATCTATAAATCCCCATATTGTAGTCTTCCTTATGTGATGATCATGTTCCCTATATTTCCATAATCCTTGGTGAACTAAGAGAGAATCAGTCTTACACCATGATAAATCTTTAAATGTTTATGATCTTATTTAGGGTGGTTTTCTCATTATTGAATGTCGACACGTTGTTCTTATCGAGGTATTGTTTAGTCTTGAGTGACCAATGGATTTTCATGTAGGAATTCATTAAACAAACTCGTGTACACCATTCATTTATTCTTATGTGACCACTAGGTGGATGTCGCTCGGGGCTTAGTCAACGTCCTTTTTTGGGAGTCTAATCCTTGTACCAAGGTCTCATTCATAATCATGGTGTATGGACTACATTATATTAGTCCCTTATACTAATGTCATATTGATCTGAGGTTACCCCAATCTTGTTATCAGGAAAAATGATGCATAAATCAAGGAACATAAATGAACATCATGTATGAATTTCCTTTTATGTGTTCATGGTGAATGTGAGATATCATTGTAGAAGGAATCAGAGTTTAGTTCATAAAACTTCAGCCGTATAAGTCTAGCACCTTTTGAAATTTCCAGCAAAACTAGGTTAACTAGTTTTCCATCTTGTTTAATTAATTGGTTAGTTAAATGCCTTTTTCGGGCACGTGATTAGGTGAGAGTATAGTGGTTTGGGTCATTCTGGGGTTTTCATGAAAATATATGTTGTCATGGGCTTTTCTTCAATCATAATCAACTATTTCATCAGTTTCAAAAATCATGCGAGAAACATTGCTAGAAGCATTAAGGCTTTTGTTGGTGGAAGATTTCGTGATTCAAAATTTTTTCCCTTTCTAACATTGAAACCTAAGGAGGGATGTATCTTTGGCCAGATGTTAATGAGATTATGACATGGTCACGTCTCTCCCTAAACATGTTTGGATAAGTATTGTATCAGTGTTTTAGTTGGAATATGAGCGTTTCATCAGATCTTAATGGCTTATGTTCCTCTTTCCAAACCGATGATTTAAAGTGGATTGAGCATTTGGAGATGAAAATAGTCCTTTTTGAATAAGACTTCTTGACCCTATACATCGGGTGAGAGTTACGTTGTACTCAACGCTTTCTCAGGGATGAGAAGTTATGAGGTCTGATGGTTGTAACGTTCTATATTTGAACAGGATGAAAAAGAAAAAGAAAATAATTTTTATTTTGTTAGCTGGTTAGGTATATTTTAAACAGAGCATCAAAACATTTTATTTTTGATATTTGACACTACGATGTGGTTTTAAATAAATATTTTTTAAATTAATTTTAATAAAATTAAAATATAAGGAAAATAAATGAAGGAAAAAACATTATTAAATCATTGTAATATATTATGAAATATTTTCAAAGATTGAAGCTGTGTCAACATGGGATTCTGAGACCTATAACTTCTCAGTGTTGATAGAATAAAAATATTTTATTTATTATATTCATACACATGTGTGTGTTTTTAAATTTATTAACACTCAAACGGTTCGACATATGATAAATATGATACCATCGATAATTCTAGAACGTCGGGATTACCCTAGGCATGGAATAACCATGATGTGCATCGGGTGTTTGGAACCCTCAGACATGATAACACTACCCTTATATTAAATTAATTTATTATTTATATTTTTTAATAAAAAATAATTATTTACTAACATACGGTGCGTCGAATAATATATGTGAGTCCACCAATAGTTCTGGGATGTGGGGTTTACCATAGGCATATTATAACTTTTCCAAGCATCTGACATATTTTCAGACCACACCGGAAGATGATTTAATTTGGTTATAAATATTTTGGTTTTACAGTTAGAAATAATAATATTATTATTGTTTCTAATATTATTAATTGCATTAAATACAAAAAAAATGCACTTCCACAATTGATAATTTGTGTCATTATGAAAATAATAACTGAATAATGTAATAAATTTTATATTATTAATTGTTCCAATTAAATTCAAATGCAGAATCAATATTAATTTAATAACTGTTATCCTTTTTTTAGTTGTAATTTTTTTCAAATATTAATGGTATCATTGATGGGTTGAATTAAATGATAATTATTTTAATTACTTTTAATATTATTCTTTTAGGACAAAAACATTTATACATATGTATATGATTTATATATATATGGGATTAAATAAACATATATAGTTAAATATAAATGTTTGACTATATATATTTGAATATAGAGATGTGTGTGTGTGTGTATATATAACACGAATATATATGGGTGTATATTTATTTTTGGGGTAGATAAAACATTAATAATTTCACATATAAATGATTTTTTACTTCTAAACAGAAATCAAGGTGAATCACATTTATGTTTTTTTCTAAATCATTAACGTGACCCAATGCGCGTGCCTCCACACCCTGTTGTAGGTCCCAGGTAACTGTTAAAATTAGTTAATTAATTATGTAGGATATTTGTTATTTTTTTATTTCGTTCCCTAGCGTTACATTAAGGCTAAAAATAATTTAAAATTGTTAATAAGAAAGAAAAATTATTTAATGAAAATTAATGTAACATAAAGAGGTATAAAAAATTTGGATAATAAATACTGTTGTAGAGAAATTAAATTTGATTAAAACATTGTAATCAAATTTTAATTAATTGTTTCATTTTGTACATCTCTTTTTTAATTTTTTAATTTATATCATTTTTCCTTTATTTTTATTTCTTTCTTATTTTCCTCCTCCATATGCCAGTGTGTCACCCATGTAGTTCCCCCCCATGGTGGTTCACCTCATATCCTTTCCTCTCCTCCTTGAGAAGCCTGATGAGACTCTATTTCTCACCAGTTTTCAATTTCATCATCATTTGTTTAGTGAAGCTCCCATTAAGGCTAACCCCACAACCCACGAATTGTATGATATCTGTCCCTATCAGTTGTGCGATTTGCCATAGATGGGGTTTACCTGATATTGGGGTTTTCAAAAATCATATTAATTCTTCTATTTTAGGTCAAAAAAAGATCACCAGGAGCATAGGATCCTATATGATCATATGTTAGGGAGTCTACTCTCATTCCCTTTGTTTCATTGAAATTTAAAAAAATGCACGGTTGTGTGATTCGTTGGTGCCTACCATCATTGTGAAAAATCACCCAATAATTTTAATTTAATATTTATTATTAATTGTTTATTTTAGATTTTTCATAAATTAAATTTTTTAAATTGCTTCAATGTGTTTGGAAACCCTTGGGGGTGCACTGATGTGGCCGGTAGAAATTCTTTTAGCCTCAGAATTTAATTTAATTAACTGCATGTGTGCAAAAAAAAATTTTTATTTTAAATAATAATTTTTATTAATTATGAACCTATAATTTTTGGGTATTTGGTAGTTGTTTTTGATGATTTATTTTTTTATTAAAAATAGAATTTATCTACTTGTGTTGATATGGTATATTTTCTTGTTATGTTTCTATGTTGTAATATTATATTAATACCCTGTGTTGAACGGGTGTGTCTACATAAATTTTAAACTTCAATTACATATGCATTCAATGTCATATCTGGTGTAGTGAAAATTTAATTAAATTAAATGCAGGGAATGAAGTTGGGTCCCATATTATGGGAAACACATAGACCATATATTCCTGATGGGATACCACTATGTATCTGGGGACTGTGTCTTTGGCTTTTCCAGACCAATACTTCCCTTGGATTTCTAAAACTAATGAGTGACACTGGTTCCAAAAGAGACCATCGAGGACAAATACATTTCAAATTTGTTTAAGAAATCTCTAGATGATTCTCGACCCCTTTTGTGAGATCAAAATGGACTAATGGTAAAGACTTTCCATGAGTGATATTTGGTCTTTCGAATGATTTCAATGGACGAGCTCACTGGTTTTTGGGTAATTTGAGGGATGTTCTATAGGGACACCTTCAAGATGGGCTTAGACTCTAACTCCCATCCTGAACATTAATAATGATGCACTGAAGGTTTAGGATAATGCCTCATTAAATCTCTTGATAATTGGGATTGTTTTCTGGTATGTTGAAAAACACCTAGTAGACATATGATTTAGACCCCATGATAAAACACAAGATTGGGGGTGTGTCTCTTCATTGTTTTACCTTGTCTATAAAATATATTATATATATATATGTGAATCATTTTTATTATAGGTACTGCCATCAATCTCTCAGCATAGGCAGAAGCATGTGATCATGGACAGGTGCCACTGGGAACCTGGGCCATGTTATTTATTCTGTTTCACTTAATTAATTATCTTCATTTTTTATATTTTGATATAATTTGTTTTGTTACTACACAAAATGGAATGGTTTTGACACTATGGTTGATGGTATACTGAGATTGTATCACACATCCTGCTCGGTCTTCATTGACACCCGATTTTATTATATTCTTGAAGGTATTTACAATGTGATGTGTGCTACTTCATATTCTTGATTGTATATTGCTGCTTAGGATGGAGACTGGGGTTAGAGGACATATCCTTTCCCATGATACAGTTTTCCCACTTTTTCTCTTTTCATTTCAGTTGATATCAGGCTTGTATTCCTATTTTCAAATTAATAATATAGTATAGACATCATAGCATGACATAATTTTTTATCTGGTTATATTTATCATCTTTAGAACTTGATTCATATTCATTTGGACTGAACATATTTCTTCTAATGTAGTTTATTCATTTATATGAAACTATTTTTTTATTATTAATTGTTGTTTACTTCTATTGTGTATTATATATTACCCATAATGGAAGATTCTCCCACACAGACAAGTTAAAAAGGCCCTTGTTTCTAGTCGGAAGCCTATGGTATTTTGGGTGATGTGGTTGTGGTCATGTCACCCACCAGTCTAGACAACATCTTATAGGATATCCAGGTCAAGAAATTACAAATAAGTTTATTTAATATAATAAACATGCATTAGAGTCAAGGACATCAATAGATGTAAGGTGCTCCGGAACATTATTTCACTCAAACCATGTGTGGAAAACTTTTCTATTTTTGTTATGTATACCACTAAAATTATATATAAATATATATAATTATTTTAATATATTCCAAATGATATAAATTTATCATTATATATTTTTTTATAATTATATAGATTTAATTTTTTAAATTATTTTTACTATATAACTAAAAATAACCATGTTTGTCATTAAATGAGATTTATTATTATTGATAATAATAAATAATTATCAATGAAAAAACATTAATAAAGATTTATTTCATCGTTTGATATTATTTTACTACTGATTAAACCATTCATAGCCTTTTAGATAGAACTAAAACCAAGTAAATTTCTATCACGTCGTTTAATCTCTTGTAGAAGAAAAAATTTTCCGCTACTCCCCCATGTCATTCAATGAAAAATCAAGACTCTCATATATTAGGTAGGTTATTCAATTATCATGTTATCCCTTTTAATTTTTTTGTTGATCAACTATCTCACACATTCCTAGTCAAATTATTTCATGATATCTACTTTATTTCTTTCTTTCTACCACCTCTTCACCCTTTCTTCATTATTCTCTTCCTAGTCTGACCACCCAATTTTTGGATGAATCCCCATAGTGACCACACATTCCCAGTCATATGTCTCTCGACTGAATGAACAAGAATGTCTTACCCCTCTCCCATCATAATCTCCTCATTGTAATCACTTTCTCGAATTTTTTTGAATGGATTCTTTTGTAAGATAGGCCAGTGGGAGAATGGATTCTAGTTTTTTCGATTTCACATTATGAATTTGAATGTCACTTTTATAATTTAATATATTTTTTAAAAAAAAATTAGCATTATATGATTTATAGTTTTTTATAATGGTGATTTTCTATAATAATTAATATTGAAAACATGTATGTAAATCCATTTTAGGTGTGATATGATGTCTGTATCCATTATACTTATTAATGAAATGAGATAGATTTGTGATTGAAAGAAATAAAATTGATTTATTTTATATATTATTTTAAATTATTATAATTTTTATCATATTTTGACATGAGAATTATATTGAAGGTTTTGAAATAATAGAACATTTATCAAAACAAAATTAATGGTAAATGTTTCAATTTAGTTATTTTTTATTAGTCAAATGATCCAAAACAATAATGAGAATTATTTTCCTTTTAATTGAAGTAATGATTCTTATTTTTTAGGAATTTTGTTTCTATATGTATTATTTGAAGGTATATTTTATACATTATAAAATTATGGATTTTGTTTTCTTATAATCAATACTCAATATGATTTTTTACTATTTATTATGAAAATATATTTATAATAAGAACATTATTTAGCAGTTTTGATGTTATAAAATATGTTTGTAGATAAATTTTATTCTTTTAATGTCATATATATTAAATGGTTTTCTTATTGATTTATATAATTGGTTTTGAAAATGAATTTTAATATTCATGTATTTTATAAAATTTATTTCTACGATTATTACTTGAGTAAATGTTAAAATATTTATTTATTTATGATAAAATAAGCACTGAATTAAATTTTTTAGAGTAAAAAATAAGAAAATGTTGTTTTAAATGTAAGTACATGGCACTGATTGACCATATATTATATTTGAGAGAACTATTAAATTAAATTCTTTTTAGTGCTTAGAAAATGATTTATTTTTGTTAATTATATATGATCATGTAAATATAAAACTATGGAGGTATAAAATATTTTATATTATAATACTTTTTTATAAAATTTTCAGATATAGATGAAAGGGAATGGGTTTTTACCATTAAGAAAAGAAAAGAGATCATTTTTTTCTTCCAACATTTTTTATCATGCATTTTTTTAAATAGTAATATAATGGACCATTAAATTCCATTAGTTAATTTAAGGTGATTTAGAGTGTTATATTTCTTATTTATTAGAATAGGACTCTAAGGATTGAAGGTGTGGTTATTTTTAATTAGTTAAAATAATTATTGATAAAATTATCTCTTTGACTAATTTTCTTATATAGCTACCATAAATATGATGGGTGGACAAGGAAAAAAATTTCCTGTTTCATGTGAGTGGTTATGTATATGATTCAATATCTAATTTATGAGTCTATTATTTTGAATATTCCGTGTATTTGATATTATTAATATTTTTAACTATTTTGTATCATTAGGATTTGTTTTGGTGTCTCTCCTTAAATGTCTTAATTTTAAAAAAACTATCTTAGAAATATATAATAGTATAATATAGTAGAATATGTTTATACTATTTATTATATTCATTCAATTCCATAAATATTATATGTATTTAATTAAAAATGTGTATATATTAAATGTTATACATACAATGGTATTGACTAATAAATGTGAGATATTTACTATAGTGATATTTTTCAGTGACAGTGGTGGATCATAATTATTGGATCTCTATGATTTGAAATCCATTATAATAGAATTTTTCAATGTATTTATTAATAAAATGTATTTTTAGTGTTTTTATGTAATTAGAAAAATGTTTATAGATATTTTTTGATATGTAAAATATAATTATGGATGATAAATATAATCTTTTTGAAATAGTGGTTCATTATAGGATTTTACTAAAGATATATTTTGTTTATTGATATAATATATGGTCTGTAATTATTCTTTGAAAAAGAGAGTGACACGCTATCCAAATTAACTTTTGTCTTAAAGAATAGTTCCATATATGTTTTAATGAAATTCAAGGATCCTTGAACCTATTTCAGAATCCAATGATTAAATTAGCATATTTTTTATGAGGAAATATATTTTTAGAAAAATTTACAAATCCATGTAACAATTAAATATATATAATGAAAAACAATTTCTAATGGATCTCATCCATAAATATTAAATGAAATATGTTTTCCAACTTATTTATTTCAATCTTTTGAACCCACACAATTAAAAAACATGATCATAAAACAATAACAACATTTTTACACAATGTTATATCTTTTTAGGAACACCTTGTGTAAAATTATTAATTTTCGGAAAAAAAAACTAATAACATTAGAATTATAGGATCCCCTTAATATAATAATTTATAACATTGTGCTTTGACAATGAGTATATTAATTTATTTTTCTTCATTATTTTGAAAAAATGAATATTAATTCACATAACATGATGTATATGAATCAAAAAGTGATGAATTGTAATCATATGAAAAAGGAGTATGATGATGGTGTAAATGAGGTTATAATGATTTTAATAGATCAGGCATGTGAACATTCTTAAATCCTTCATCCATGTTTATATCGATGTTAATTAATATATATTATTATTTAAGATTTGTATTAACATTTTATTTTCATAGAATATATCAATAATATAAATAATTGACTATATGTAGAGAAAATATGAATTTGATTACCAATTGGGATTGTACTACAGTTTATTGATCATTTTATATGAATACATGTGTAAATGAGGATGAAAATTGTATGGAGGAAATTCTAATGGAAATTAATGATGAACTTTTTTATTTTCAAATGATATTTATGTTGTTAAATATTTGTTTTAGGAGACCATTGTATACTAATTATAACAAATTATAAATAATTTCTTCTATATTTAAGTTAAATAATTTTTATGATGGAAGTGGATGAAGTGAAACTAGATTTGTATAATGACTATGTCATAGGAATAATATTCTACAAAAATAAAATCATCTTCTTTGCCATACATACAATGATAAATGAATTCTATGTTTAATGATCATGATCTCAAAATATTAATTCTTTTCCAAATGATTTCATGTTCATTTGTAAAGACTATGAATCACTCTTAAAATGACCAATCTATAGAAAGAATCGATACAAGAAATATAAATAATGTCCTTTAAATGTTGTATGGTACATTCTAATAATTTCATTGGTTACATATATATATACATATATCAGGAATTGATGGGACCATTGGAATGGAACATAGATATAAAAATGAAATATGAGAAAATATGTCATATACATGAATATACTCCATGGAAGAAAACTTATATTCAGTGTCCAGATTATGTTAATGAGGGGAAAAAATATATTGTATTATATATTGATTTAATAAATACATCTACTATAAAGAGTAGTAATCACAATTGATGACCAGTTTTGTTGGTTAATTATAACAATCACCAATTTTTATGGAAGAAGAAAAAATACATTATGTTTTCTCAACTGATATATAGACCAAAAAACCAAATAATTATCATTATATGTATTTGGATCTATTGATTGAAGATCTAAAATTTATGTTTGATACATGTGATACAATATATTATTTTCATATATGTGAAGAATTTACAGTAAGACCCACATTGAATGGGATGATAAATAAATTTTCCTCTTATATAATGTTTTTGGATGTGGATTTAAGGGATTGTTGTGATCACCCATTTGTGAAGAATTCACACACTATATTTATTGGAATAATTACCAAAATACTATGAATTGATGTAATCCAAAATTTTTACCTCGAAACCCTATGTAGTGATCCTAGATAACATCATTCATTTTGAAAATAAAAAAAATTCATTACACCATATCCACTAATGGGTGATAGAATGTTCGATAACAAAGAAGGTACTAACAATGATTTTGAAAACCTATTTTCAAAAAACCATACGTTATCATGTTGGGAAAAGTGATAACATTTCTTTGAATTTCAATACATGAATTTTTGGTCGTATAAACTTTTCCTAATTTTAATGGCATATGAAAAATTTATTTTATAGATTTCTTGTAAAGATAATAAATTTTGTGGTAAAAATTGATGATGTAATCAAGGATTGGTGGGACATGATTTACCTAGTGACAATGGAAGAGATTGAATTAATGAATTGTAAAAGGAGATCATTTGATCTTACAATATCATACCTATTATGCATACAATACAAAATAAATTTTTTTCAATTTCTTTAATGGTGTAAAATATCCAAAGGGGTATTAATAAAATATCAAGAATGTCATTTTAATGAATAATTTGATTACATATAGACAATAATAACATTACATTCATGTTTTTTTGGATGATTTAATGTGTGTTTATTTTTGTTGCATTCTCCCATTATAATTAAAACATTTAATAACAAGACACCTCTTCCTTTTCAAATCCAATAGTATTGATGTTATAGACCCAATGAAACATCCATTGATGAATAAGGATATTTCAATCACATTATGTAAATTATATATATTTTGCATCATCATTGTTTTATATAATGGACTACCTGATGGTTCAAATGATTAGAGAGATTCAATTATGTGGCCCAATATATTAATGATAGATATTCACCATTTAATAATATATGATCATTTTTAAAATATATTTCAATAATTGATGTCATATAGAACTTTTTATTGCATAACCTTATATTATTAAAGAAGATATTGATTTATATATCCATTACCTATCAAATTTCTGCATAATGAGTCTCCCAAAGTCTCATCACCAAGACATATTATGGGAAATGTGATATATGGATGAGATGTTTTTACAATTATGATTACTGTGATGGAATAGGATCACCTTTATATTTTACATAATACTGAAGATATTGACATATTAGTTGAATCCCACAAAAATATTCATTGAAATTAAAATTCATCAAGGGTTAATGAATACATATCAAATAAACATAATATATATTTTACATTATCATTATAAAATCATATATATAAATATGGAGTTATATATTAATTTTGAATTTAATTTCTGAAGGAATTTTCTTGTTATCCAGGGGGCCTAATGAGAAGGTTATATCCTAGAATTTTTTAATTATGGTTATATATTCTATATCAAAGAACATGATAACCACTTTATGATTTAATGATGTATAGTTAATCTTATAGATAAAGTGATGAAATGCCTAATATTGTGTATAGAAATATGTCATATGTTAGCATCATTAAATAGATATATGAGTTATATTATAAAATATTTCAAATTATTTTTTATTAAAAATGGGTTGAAATTAAGAGGGAAATGAAATATGATGAAATGGGATTCCTATAGGTTAATTTTAGTATGGAAGGGTATAAGGATGAGCAATTTATAATTAATCACAAATAGTCCAGATATTTCTTTCTCATATCTACAAAATTAGAATTGGTAAAATGTGTTTCTCTTGAAAAACAAATTTATGGTAAGATGAAAATTAAACAAATTATTACCTCCTTATTATAAGATCACAATAATTTGATGTCATTACCAATGTATATAATTTAGTGTATAATAGAGGGAACAAAAAAATGTGATTTAGAATCTAGATAGATGATCTAAATTCACATTAACCTTTATATAAATGTTAGACTGTTCAATTATGAAAATTATTTTTTTAACATATATTTATTTTCCTCATTATATTATGTTACCTCTAAAGTATTGACATATTCTAAACTAAATATCTAATTATTCATCCAGAAAATGTTCTTTTGCAATTATGATGTTACCAATCTCTTGGGGCACAAAATTATTAGTGTTGAAACTAATGAACTATTATCAAATCAGCAATACATTAATGAAAAAGAAATAAATGATTTAGAATAAATGTGTTTACCAATATTATCAATATATAACAAAATGATATAAGACATGAGCTTTGTTGGAATCATTATAGTAAATATGTTTGCCCCAATAATTCAATGACTATTAGTTATATTGGGGTCATAATTATAGTGAATGTGTAAATTGATATAGATCCATGCAATCGTGTCCAACGTCTATGGAATAATGATTTTTTAGAATATGTTAAGAAATTTTTTGGATATACAATCTCTATTTTTCTAGAAAATGTATATAATGTAATATTGATTTACATTGCATTATTCCTTGGAATGATTAATAATTTTAAATTATTTCAATATGAAATATGTATTAATGGCTATTGAAGAATCCCATAGAGGCTTCTCAACACTTCTCACTAAGTGTCACCACATGGATGCTGATGGGAATGTATATAAACACACACTAATATATTAGACAAATATTATAAGTTGGAAACCTAGAATTCATTCATCAGTTCTTAGGATGGGGAATTAGTTCTGGTACATTGTATTTTCAATATATTATTTAATATTACATCACCTAATTTGAATCACAAACTGAAATTTATAAAAAGGTAAAGGATATATGAAAATTAACAATGTGAATTTAGAACAATGTACTGATATCCGAAAGCAAGGATAGGGTAAAATTAACTATAGAATAAAATGTTATATAATTTAAATATAAAAAAGTGTTTTCTATTATATGTAACAATAAAAGATAATTCATATATATGTAGATTGATGAATCAAAATATGTAGCCACATACAACACTCTTCACGTGATATGGAAATAGGTTGCATAAATAAAGTGGGTAAATTAGTTGATGGAATCCCATAATCAGTAAAAAAAAAAGAAAATATTAAATATTATCAATTCACTGTGATTTATAACAATATATCTTTAATATATCATTTTATGTTAATATTTAGTTATGTGGTATATAGAATTTGATTACTTACACCATGACCTAAATAAAAAAAAATTATTAGATTTTTTATGGCCAAAACAATATGGTCCTACAAGAGGTGTATGTTTTGGAGTGTCACCCTAACATATTTCGATAAGAATAAATATAATGAAGATAAATATCAGATGATTAATGTATTTTTGGATAAAAGTAATATTTTCCGGATATTATTATCTAGTCTGATTTTTTACACCAATATATGTGAATGGATCCAAGATAACCGATAGTGGAACAAATTTCAATATATGCCGAGTTAAATGAAACCATAAGCTTTGAGGTTTTTATTCCCATAAACCAAATAACATTCATGATGTAATTAATTGTTTTACACTTTTTCCTAAATTATAAAACAACATATGATAACATTATATTAGAAAAATTAACTATGGTTGTTTTTTATCTGATGTCTCCTTATCAACATCCAGAAAAACACATTATTGTAAGTGGAATGATATATAATATACTAGGAGAAATGATAAATTTTATAGAGGTAGAAAAATATTATATTTCATTTTCGATTGAAGTAGCTCATGATATGAGTGTGGAATTTACTACTCCACATGATGATCTTTGTATTATAATGGTTAATGATTCTACAAGAAAATTCATACAATGGTTGTCTAATCATATACTAATACATAAAGAATGTGCATGAAAATATTTTCCAAATGAAAATACTATAATTTTTTATTAACATGTTCTATGTTGAGGTATAATATAACAAAAGGAAAAAACCATTGGTGAATGAAGGTTCAGATCCTGAAAATCTATTGAATTTACCATGAATAAAAGGACATTCCAGGAGAAATTTCTCCCCACTAGTTCTAGTTAAGCATAAATTACAATAACAGCATCATGAAAACACCACATTCAAATATAGATATATTTTATACATTAAATATGAATAAGAAACACTTTTAAATTTCATTACATATGTGATTACTATAAATATTAAAAATGATATTATCATTTTTGAATGGCTGGGAGTCGTAGTTGTGAATACAATCTTCAGTTATTTTTTCAAAATCAGTCTATCCAAAAAAATGTACTACAATTTTAATTTATGTTAATGAATATCATATTTTCAATTAAAATTTAAAATAATACTATATAAAATGAAAATCTTATTAATAATTATTTTGTTACATTAATCCCTGTATCATTTATACAGTAGAATATTTTTTTTGGAAGTGAATGAAATTGACAAGAAAAAAAAACTACAAGTTGTTTTTGAGAAGAAAATTAAAATGTTAGAAATTTTTTAATTCCTATAATTTATTGAAAAATATCTTCAATCTAAAAAATAAAATTCAATTTTTTTCTACATTACTTATTGGATAATGTATTTCAGGAAGCACTGGATACTGATTAAAATCAATTTTTATACCCAAAATATTTATTTTTTTGGTTCCAATGCATGCACAATATTTAAATGAACCATACATGATGTGTATTATGTAATTTTAAAGCACTTCCATCAAAATTTTATATATCAACTTCAAATTATATGAATCATTTTTTTTCTAAAATATTGATTTTATTTTATGATAGAGTGATCTATAAATATAGACTTAATCATGGTATGAGGTTGTTCATTGATAAAAAAACCTAATGACATTATTAAAATGTTAAAAAATTAATCTATATATAGTAATAATTAACAATGAAAACATATTTCAAAAAAATCATCTTATTTTGTTACTTTTTTTCTGGAATGTCCAATTTTAGATAAAAACAATGATTATGGATTTTGTGTATGAAATTTTCTAAAAGATAAAATATAACCTCAAAATAATAGAACGTATGGACTTTTATTTTTTAAAGTTAATATGAATAGGATTAAAAATATGTATTAATCAATAGTTTTTATATTTTTTATCATCATTATTATTATTTACAATAATATATAAACTCAATATACGAAATAAATTTATTTTGAGATGAGTTAGAAGATTAAATGGTGTGGGAATGTCTTATAACATAAAATATATGTGGTTACCTATTTTATTTTTTTTATTTATTATAGTATATGACCTTATATACATATATGTGATTTGAAAAATTAATATTAGAAATCTTCAGTATTATCTTTTATCTATTTTGCAATGAGATTTATAATAGAGGATTTATAATATTTTAGAAATGAATGGGATGAATAAATTGTGTAAAAATATATACATGCATCATGAAGAGGTGATTTCTAATGACTTATTTAGTTTATTTTCAGATAATTTGAACAAATGTTTTGATAACATTATTAAATTATTAAATTGAAAATATTTTTTAAATATATACATTAATTAAAAATATATGTCGCATGCTCAAAAAAATTGTATTTTTATACCTTATAATAGTGATCCATATATTTTTTAGTTATGTAGGAATTGGCCGCACATGTAACAACATGTACTGATGGGGTATAATTGATAACTACCCCCGCACCATCATCCAATAGGGTAGGGTTGGTGACCAACACAGAGAAGTCATATAACACACATGGGTGGAAGTAAAAAAAATTAATTAAACACAATCACACATCACTGATCAAATACTATGATTAAAATTAAAATAATTGAATCCAATGATTTCATGCATATATGATCCCATATTAAGATTTTGGTGGTAGTGTACTGAATGGGAAAAAAGTTCCAATTATAATATGATTCAATCATTTTATATTCTCCCTCCTTCTCATTAGGGGAGGACTACTGTCAAATGAAATAACTTAGAAAAAACATTGTTGTGTCTTTCCCAAGATCTACTCCACTAGATTTTGATCCTCCTGCGTCCCCATCAAAATTTTCATCATCATCATAAGACATGATATGTGTGGGTAGAGCCTATATAATCATGAATATAACAAAAAAATATTGAACCTATAAAACACTAAACCTAAATAACTAGGAATGTTAAACTAATTATATTGATAATACATTCAATGAAAAACACCTTGATATTTTAGGAAATACCCCACTCCTCTCGGTGATATCAACCAAACTGCAAACCACATGATTCTTATTGAAGCTTCCATTAAATTCAATATCCTTAAAAAACCATTTCATAAACCACGTAATCATTTAATACACTCATCCATGAAGTCACTATTGTTGTTACCTTCTTAAGAAAATCTACAGGTCCCTGAAATTATCGAATCTAATTTATGGGATCACATCCAAAAGCACTGGGGGACTTTACAAACCCAATCTATACCCACCTAAAATGTATGTGGACATATTGAAATGATATTGTGAACCCCAATGAAATGGACTTCCAGATGTATGATTAACACCTTACTCTTGGAGGACATATCAATTCCAATGACCCCACATAGTATACAACATGAAATGATAATGTGTCACACTCGATCTCAGGGAGGGATTAAAAAAACTCTATATTACAATCATCCTCCAAAGGGGATTACAATTAAAATATGTGGAATTAATGTCTCATTTTAACAACAAGGGGACTGACCAAGCAATCACAATAAACCTATAATGGTCCAAAAATAATAAATATAGGGCTTCTAATTCTCTCAAAATGGGTACAAGACATATACTAGGGATTACATGGAATGTTTACACAACCACATGTCTAACCATGTGTTGATTCCGCACATGCCATGTAAACCTCAACCTACATAGTGTGTAAGTAAATATTCACATTGTGTAGTTGTAGGTTGGTACCATTCCCATGAATTATTGTCAATCTATTGTAGTTCTGGTCATTCACAACAATCAACATGTGTACACCAAGATGTATACATATACACATGAAATGATATATGTGCTCTGGCCAACACATTCCCATGTACCCATCATGGTAGAAACAATTATTTTATAATGACTAATAGACTGTGTGATAGGATTAACATGGAATGCGGTATTTTTATATCTACTAAAACACTAACACCAAACAAAGGGTATCAAATCATGTTTATCTCCTTATTACATTCCATTTAACATCAGATGTTCTAAAATCCATGGGTTCTGATCCACATCATTGTATTTGTTGTTGCTGTTATGATTCTAATTTAGAATGAATGATATCATTTTCCCCCTATATAGACCTATCATCATGATTAGGGTGATGGGATTCTTGGAGATATCATCTATCAGGACATCTATCCTAACCATGCCTAAATACAAGTAAGAACATGAATCCTTGATTTGATATGTTTCAATTGTGATCCTCATCCATCATTGTAACCCAATCACTCCCTAAATCATCAACCACACTTATGGTATTGATCTGATGTACCAAATAATAGTTATCCAATGAAGAAATACCTAGTATTTAATTTATTCATTGTACTGTGATATCCCCCTTGATGATTTTGTGTATAACATTGGATATATCTATAAACTATAAAATTCGAGGAACACTCCTTCAACATTCTTAATTTTGTCCTTGAGTTTTTTTCAATGAATTAGAATAATAAAGAGTGACATAATTACAAAATGATTCTAAAAAGTTATAATGAATTGATGTAAATTAAAAAAATCAAACATCACACTATGATTTTCTATCAGTCATTGATGAATCTTGGTCTTGTGTTGTTATCATTCTACTGATCTGTGAACTCTTCTTGTAGAATGACCCTCATTAATTATATTATATAATGTTTTTTCAAGACATCTCACCTCTTTGTTTCACATAGATAACTATTTTTATTTATAAAACACTTATTTTTCATCATAACAGTGTATATGTATGAATTATTATCTTAATATAAATTAAAATTTTAATATATTTTCATTTATTTTTTTTATTGAAAATTTCACCACAGATCGATCCCAACCTAAGCGTCTGATTTTTTGCTTCTTTATATCACTAATAGGGTAAGAAAAATGATTTGGACTCAGTAATGGTCAAATAAATCCCATATGAACCTTAATTTAAATTTTATTCCACATTTTCGGCAAAACAACAACTACCTGATATTAATATTTTTATATTTTCTAAATTTTATATATGGTATTATTGGGCCTCAAAATCCTAGGTCCAATTAGTTTTTATCATTGAAAATAATACATATAATATTATTATATAAAATATATGAAAACCAGAGTTGTTATAATCTCCCCAAAATAGGGCCTTTCATTGAGAAAATCAAAAAACCAAACCAAAAATGAATATACTGATCTCACATATGAGATTCCACTATATAATTATATCCTAATGAATCTAATTAGTCCACTTGTCAAACATTAAGGGAATCAATCATCCACAAAATACCCCTCCATCTAATCATTGATATTGAAAGGGTACTCATTAATGGTATCCCCATCCATGATGTCCATCTTAGCCTAGTTGATAACATGGGATGGGTAATTCACAAACATCCTCTACAATTACACATGGAGGAAATCATGTAATCAGTCTAACTACAGTGGTAGAGACAAGTAGTGTTCCAACTCCCTAACTCTTCACATTGTCTAGATAGGTTTAATAAATCACAGAGATAGCTTTCATCCCCAAACAAATCTCTTTCATTCTCATCATTGTGAGAACCTCAGGAACACAATGTCTCCCTCCATGAACTCTAGAGTCCTTTATCTTCATTTCGCATAGAAATTCTTACAACATCAAAAATTACTTATCCTATAATAGATGTTATGAAACTTCTATTTCATAGATCTCACCATCTTTAGAAAAATTAATGTTGAATGAACTTGATTAGTCCTACCAATTGATGACCTACCGGGTCTCCCAAACATGTCCTCAAATGGTACGATACGAATGGTGGGATGGTGGACAATTTTTTGGACCGAAACTCCAAAATGTTTGGGGGATACTCCCATTTACGGAAAAATATAGGATAAATTCCAATAGAATGTCCTCCATGAGCTAAATTATCTTCTCAATCAGGTCATCATTTGTTCCATGAAACATTGTTATCAGATGAAGTTGAGTCATAAAGGCCTCTATAAATCATCTATATAATCGCAATGTGAAGTGACCATCATGGTCTGAAATGATAATTCAGAGAACTCAAGGATGACTAACTATCATATAAATTTATAACACTATGAACCACTCTAATAAAATATACTCTCGAAAAACTAGGAAATAGGCCAACATGGTAAATCGATATGTGATCACCCCGATTGAATCCTGTCCCATGGTTATATACTGTAACTCCATCACAAATTCTATATGTATGTAATCCCTCATCCACTATATAACCATATGGGATTTATCTAAATAGGTTTGAACCAAGTTCTTATACTTCACTTAAAAACAAGTGAGGCATTTATTGAAAAACATTGAAACACATCCCCTTATTCTCGACCCCAAAACCTGACATTAGATGTCCCTTTTAATCATTGACACACCAGGATATACCTCCAAAGGGGATTTATCAAACTATCTCAACACCACCCCTACAATAGATTCCATTATTCATCCTATTAAAAGGATAACATCCTCTACATCATCAGAAAACTCATCTAGATAACATCCAATAGATAATTTATTTTATAAGGTATCATAGTTATTATCTCCGTGTTTAGCTTCCCTAAAATTGTATGAATTATCTGGGGTAAAACCCATTGAATTAAGTTATTAATTAATAAATTTTTCAATTATGGAAAATTTCAAGAAGACGAAAATCCCTAATGCCTCATACAAGAGATGAGAAAAATATCATATGTTGGGATCCTCTACCACCACATTTTCCATCCTAGGAGTACAGAAAACCTCAAAGGCAGAGTCATATAGGATCTCTATCCATATAAACTGACAATAGTTTGTATCCTAGTAAGAGAAGATATACATGAACTCATATGGTTATAGTAGACTATAAACTTCCTTACTGTAATCTTGTGGCACCACATCTTTAGGGACATGACTTCAGGTGATAGCTCAATATCAATGGTCATGTTATTCTTCCCGTTCAGTGTCAAATACCTATAATCATAGTCAATAATATTCATTATTCTCATTAGTAAACATACATTTCTAGTATTCCTGGAATCTTATAACACATGTTTCTCAACATACATCTTTGAAAATCATAAATTTTTTTTGATCATCAACCTCTATCTCAACTTCATAAAAATAAAATTAAACTATTACATTCACTTCAATGGACTCATATTTCAGTCAATTATTTTAAGGGTTCTCAAAATTTAGAGATATGAGGATGAAACTTCTAATTGTACCCTATCATCCAATGAAACTCATCACCATAGAAACACACATCAATGTCTCTTATGATAAAAGTTTATCAACATTTACTAAGTCCACTATCGATCCTTCCTCAAAGATTATATTTCTTAGGAAATAGACATCTAGAATCCAAAAAATACATGTTCAAATACTCCAATAAATATTGATCACTTGAAGTGTTTATTGAACCAATATCAAGAGTCTCTCTTGGCCATCCACAAATATTGAGTACACTAGGTATCATAAATGGATACTGGAACAACCTAATCTTAGAAATATTAAACTTTATAGTTCCTGAGTCTCATTAACACTTCATATGTTTTTTTCAAGATGAAAGGAATCACCATGTACTCATAATGATAATATGAATATTTAAATTCAATCATCAAAATAACCCAATCCATTAATTACAACTATTGATACTTTGATCTATGTTTCATCTTCATGAACCACCATGCCCATTTCAAATTATCAAGGAAGTCTTAAATATTCAATAGTGGATACATATTCTTTAATGTAACCTACATAAATATCTAGTAATCCCTACATAACCTCCATATTTCATCTAACTTCATGTCAAACCACACTAGGGATACCATGGGGGACACATTGGGCCTTATGATTCCCATATCCTAAAATTCCTCTAAATACAACCTTATATCATTAATTTCTATGGGATTATTCTAATATCCTAGTTCATATATCATGGCATTCCTAGGGTATAGATTATGGAAAATTTATTTCTCTTCAAAGGGAGGTAGTCCTAGAATGTTCTTAAGAATGAATTCATCAAACTCTACCTCCACTGTAGGGAATTGTAATCCCATAGAATCCACTATACCAAGAGTCATGATAGAAAAATGGTGAGTAAATTGTTGAACACCCATATTCATGACCCCATGAACTTCAAAAATGTTTTCCCTTTCACCCAGAAAAGAAATCATTAACCAATCATAGTGGGAACACTACAACATATGAATAAAATAATCAATATGGTAATGAAAAACAGATACAAAATCCATACCTATGATGATGTCATAAGGTCTCATCACTACTAAAAAGAAATCAAATTAAAGGATCTAACCACCAATATTCATATAACACACTTATAAAAAAATTTCTATCACTATGTCAATTCATATCCGTGTCTTTAAGAGAAAGCCTCGATCCAAATGGTCAAATAAAATTTATATGTCTTGAAATAGATAAATGAAATGAATGTAATGGAATTCAACTATGTACATCAGTACTAAACATCATAAATAATATACATATCTTATACCTTGTATCATTTATAGAGCCTTGGGGTCATAAGCCTCCATATCTAACAGTATTCCTCATCTCTAATAACTATTTACTTTAGATATCCATGGAATAGCTATGGATGGCGAGTGAAATAAATCAATGTTATGACCACATAAAACTACCCTATTATAATCTCTTCCTTGTCCTCCACCCTCTAGACCTCTGAGATATTTCATCTCTATCTACATTTGCGGTTCCTTAACTATCTCATGTTTAGTTTTATGATAGGTTATCAAATCCTGATAAATATTTCCCTAACCATTTTAAGAGAAACAAAACCTCCACATTATATTTTTTGAGACATATTGAGATCCATGAACTATCGATTATATTTCCTCAGTTCATCCCTTAAATAATATAACAAGACTGGTCCCTAGAACTACCATTACCTACCTCTTGTTGAGGTATGGGCTCCTAAGTTCCAACTACATGAACCCATTGTTGATGCATTCTATACTAGGAAACTCTATTTGACTATGGCCCACTTCTTCACTCATTAATCTATGAGAACAAAATCTAGACAAAATGAACCTCTGATAACATGGCGTTCACCTTGTTCAAAGGTATATTCCCAAAATAATGGATCCTACAACATATCCATGGTTTATTGAGAGATTTCAAAAAACCTCACTGAATACTCTTCAACAGTCATACACCCCTAATGAAAATCCATAAAATATAGGATATTTAATGGTCATAATGTGTCTAGATAAAACTCCTCTCATAGTTGATTCTTAATGTGTGACCATGAGAGGTATGTTCTATCTTGTTTCTACATCACTAGACTCCACCATCTCCCAGATGATATCTATATAAGACTCATTAGACATACTTCCATTAAATGTATAAAAAACAGTATAATGAATAAAACTCATGTTACTAACTAATTATAGTCCTACACCAACTATTAATAGTCATAACCACAAAAACATGGAAGTTGTTTCATATAGAACACATTAACATTTAATTGAATTTTCACATCCATATTCAACACCGAAAGTAAAGACTATTTCTCAATGGGTTGTGGTATAGCTGGTAGTCCACCTTAATGTACTCTCTCTAGTAATGATATATTTATAGAATCCTCATCACCTAGTGGGTCATCCTCATGGTCACATATTGGAATCCTGGATTGATTTCATCGACGAGGAATCATAAAATTAATATGATGTACCGTGGTTGAAGAGTAAATATGGAGAGTTGAATCTTGGAGTATATGGAACCAAAAACTCATTTATATATAAATAAAGAACCAATTTTTTAACTAATCCATAGAGTATACGATCTATGTCGAATGGAAGGAGTTTATAGTAAAAATTTATCGATTCAACGACCATTGAACCAATAATCGAGTCCTTAAAATTAATAAAAAATGTGAAAAATGTAACATTCTTTCCACAAAACCCCATTGAAACTCATAGAATATGTTTCTATGGAATAAATTAATTTTATGATACCATGAATTCATGACCCTTCCCGGAAAGGCCTGAAACAGAACTAACCCATGTCCACACCAAAAGTCCAGGGGTTAGGGACAAGTGATGAGTAGGAATATCACACAGACGAGAGGAATTTTTAGAATGTACACATATAAATTTATATATATGAAATTCCATACAATAATGAAATGAAAAAATACAACTAATTCATTGATATATCCAAAATCCCAATAGTCTATGGAAATAATGTACTAAAAGTGAAAAAGGGGATAAATACAAGATCCAAAAATACAAGCACATAGTCTAATATTCAATGAAATTGAGTTATAATATGAAATGAAATCACCCTGAAAACACCATGGTCAATCTACATAAATAAATACTCTAACAAAACCCTTTCCTAAATAGAAATTATCAAAAAACCCATCAACATCATAAGACATGACATGTGTCGGAATATCTCATGAAATAATGAGTATAGATATAAATAGGAGGAATCCCTAAAAAATAATCATGTATAATAATGATTGGTTAGATGATAATAATGGAACAACTACATAATAAAAAAACTATATATATTCAAAAATAACACCACACCTCTAGCAGTTCTCAACTAAACAACCATCCATAGAATTCATCTTGAAGATTATAGTAAATGATTGTTCTGGGAGAACCAACTCCTATATCCATGTTATAATCAGAGACACTCATCCACAGGGTATTGATAGTTTGGACCCAACCATGAAAACTCATAGGCATCATGGATTCAAATGCCCTCCCACTCGTTGCTTCGGCGACGCATGGTTCTCTGATGATTGGTGGTGGATCAGTTTGTCTCCCTCAACCCTCCTTCAAGAGGATCTTCGGCATTCTCCCTCGGCCAATGAACGGTTCCAGGGAACTTCGTCAATTGGCCCAGTGACTTTTTATTCCTTCTTGGAGAACTGTGCTACCATGACTGCAGTTTTAGAGGTGTCCTACATAATGGCGTATTTGGATCTTTGGCGTATCTTTGTAGCGCGCATCAGTACCGATAAACCACATCTTGGGGGTTTTCAATCTTGCATCAGGCGCTGGGGTTTGGATCTACTAGAAGTATTGTCAATTATGAATAGGAAGGCTTTCTGCATAATCCGGGATTTGGGGAGAATTTCGTGAAGGCTTGGTGTTGTAGTGCGTGATTCGTGGGGCGCTGGAGGTTATCCCTCTCCCGTTGGTCGATTGACACCAATTTAAGATGTGAATACCCCGAGGAGGAAGTTTGGGTCTCGCTTCCAGGGTGGGTTTTAACCTCATGAACGGTTCTTTCCTTATATTTATAGGGGGTTCATTGTGAAGTTTCGTATATGTTGATGATTGGGCTTCTCTCTTGGTGGAGACTACCGTTGCCATAATTTGTGTTGAGTTGGAAATTTATCGACCTCTCTAGGATCATCTCGTGATCATGATTGAAGGAATGATGGATTGTCATCAGAATATATTCTATCTAGTTTTTCGTAGGTTTTTTTCACTTTTCCATTACTCTCATCATACCCTACATGTTTTCCAAAAAGGACTCCGGGTGGATTTAAACTCTGGGGGGGGGGGGGTTCGAGGACCTTTCCTCAGAATTATCGCACATGGGTCCCTTTCGGACCGAAGGGCTGTGATCGGGGAAAAAGAATTGCTTCAGTTCCCTCCGATTAGATGTTGGAGGCTTCCTCCTCCTTTCCTTTTGTCTTAAGTGATGGGAGTGCCCCCCCCCCTCTTCTTGAAATCTTATTTCTGTCTAGGGTGGATGGGGCGATGCCTCCTGGGATCATGTTCCAGATAAATTACTCTATCCTTTGTGGTTGACTCTCAGCAATTCAGTTTGTCTGCGATCAATGTCTGTGGGGGATTGGGTTCCATCGCATAGTTGTATATCTGAAATCACCATGATGGAAGACTCAAGTGGCCTTGGAGACTCCTCTCTCTCCTTATAGAGGAAGCTTCCACATCTGGCTTGGTTCCTTCCCCTAGTGTTGTCCTATCCTCAATCTTCAACAGAAGTGATTCCGCTTCCTTCCCCTACTTGCTCTTTTTTATTACCTTCAATGTTGGTGATGTTTTGTTGGAAGGGTAGGCCTTTATTTCTACAGATGTTACTAGGAAGGTTTCTTCTTGAGGAGTGGTCTCTTCTGGGGAAATTTCCTTGCTGGTGCATGTTGGTACTCAAACAAGATAAAAAATCTAAAGCTGGTGCTATTGTATGTGCTTTATCACTTCATTCTGTAGATGACCGGGAGTCTATGGCCAATGCCAGACATGGATGAATCAATGTCTAAATTCTTAATTTGGAACACGCATGGTATTGGGGCTAGGGAGAATTCTTACATCATCTTCAACAATCATAGAAAGAATAAGGTTTCTATGGTCGATATCCTGGAACCAAAAAAGGTTTCTAGAATGATAAATAAGTATATGCAGAGGTTTAATGTTTGAGTATTTTGCACGGTGATCCTCCTAACTTCTATATTTGAATGTTTTGGAAGGATCATGTTAGTGTTGATATGTTGAGTGTGTCAGATCAGTCTTTTTCCACCAGGATCATAGTTGGTAATCAAGTGGTTTTTTTCTTCTTCATCTATGCCATGTGTGATACTCAGGCCATGGAATCCTTGTGGTGCTAGTAAGATGTTTTTAGTCAAGATGATATTCCTTTGTTTGTCGGGGGAAATTTCAATGTTATCACTAGTCCAGAGAAGAATGAATGGGGAGGTGATTTACCCAAGAATATTAGTAATGTATTCGTTTCCTTTATGGTAAGGAATGTCCATAAGGATGCCAGAATTGAGGTAAGCAGATACACATGGTGTAATAACTGACATGGAGGGATACATACATATTTTCATCTTGATCGATCCCTGATGAATGGGGCAGCTGTTTCAACATTTCAGGACTCCTCATTTGTTCATCTGGTTTTGTGTTTATCTAATCAATCTTTGCTTTGTGTTTCTCTGGGTGAAGGGCCAAGTAGCGAAGATTGTGGTGTTTTTTCAGGAATGTGGATGGAGGAACTGGGTTTCTCAGAAATATTTAGCAAAGCATTGGAGTTTCATCCCTGGGGATCCCATGTATCACTCTTATTAAGAAGTGGAGACAGCTCAGAAATCTTCTCCTCTCTTGGGAAAAGAAGATACCTACTCATGATCACGAGTTGGTCGATATTATTAAAGAGGTGGAACATTTGGAGAATCGCTGAGAACTGGAATGCGATGAGTCTCTTTATATCAAACTGGTAATAAAAAAGGATCATCTTACAGATAGTCTTCCATGATATAAGAAGCTGGCCAGTGAGCATGTCGGGGTCAGATGGCATTGGGGGGGGGGGAGATAGGAACTCTTCCTATTTTCATGACTGCATTAGAGAAACTCACTGTGATCAGTGGCCCAACATTTGTAGAGAAGATGGTTCCATCACCAGTGATCGTGATGAGGTATGGGCCATAGTTAATGGGGCCCTCAAATATATATTGACTGAAACAAATCCAAATATGGAAGGGTGATATCCAAGGGGGGTGATGGAATATTTGAAGGAATTCCAAGATTTGTTTCAGAGGACATTGATGAGGGCTTGAGGAGGACTCCAGATGTGGTTGATGTTCATGAGGCGATTTTTTCTTTGATCCCGGATAGTTCACCAAGTAATGATGGCTTCCTTGGATCATTGTATAGGGTGATGTGGGACCTTGTTAAAGGGGACCTGGTGAGAACTGTCTAGGAATTCTTCTAGGGTGGGGACTTTCCATGTATTTTTTGTTCATCCAAGATGGTTCTTATTTATAAGGTTGGTAATCCTCAACCTATTGATTAGAATTGACCCATTAGTATGTGTAATATACTGTACAAGACCTTGGATAGCATTCTGAATAGAAGACTGGTTATTCACCTCGATTCTTGGATGGCCTTGGAACAACATGGGTTCATAAAATGGAGGACTATTCATCACACAATAGGTGTGGTTCTGGAAATGGTTAGTGGCATCAACAATATGTCAATCGGGGTTAATTTTGTGGTGAAGATAGATATGATCAAGGCATATGACAGGATGGAATGGGGATTTGTTCTCAGTCTTGACAAGCATGGGGTTCTCTAATTGGACTAGTCACTTACTTTTCCATTGTTTAAGCTCGATTTGGATATCATCCTCTTTTATGTATAAACAATTTGGTTGATCCAAGACATGTCGTGGTCTATGATAAGGTTATCCTTTGTCCCCCACTATTATCATTCTCTCTCGAAACACTTTTAGTTGTCTTATTAATCAAGGACTGAACATGGGTAAAATAGTCCCTTACCATAATAGGATTTCTACAAAGGGTATCTCACACTTGATGTTTGCATATGAATCAATTGAAATTATAAATGGAATTAGATGTTCTGCATTGGTTTTGAATGGTCTTCTAGGGGAATAATTGTAGTGGTGTGGGAAGGTGGTGAACAAAGAGAAATGTTACATTTATATAACCAGGAATTTCTTTGATAGGAGGGTGAAAAAGGTGAGGGCTAAGTTTGATTATGGAGAGAGGCTCTTTTCTCATGGAGTATCTTGGGTCCTTGGTTCGTCCCTCCTCTCACATGGCCCATAATTTTAAATATATTATCAGAAAATTATCCGGGTAGATTTATAATTTGAAAAATAGGTTTATTTCCCTCTGAGGTTGTATTACTTTTTGAGAAAAGTGTCTTGGTATCCATTACCATGCATATTCTCTCTACCCTGATGGTTCTCAAAAAGTGTAATTTATAAACTGGATAAAAGTATGGTGTCATTTATATGAGATAGGAAGATGGAGGGAAACCTCATTGAGCATTAGGGAAACGTCTGGAAAGACCTCTCTCTGCTAGAGGGATTAATCTGAGGAGTGTCTCCTTATCCATAAAGGGGCTTCTTGCAAAGCTTGAGTGGGAAGTGTTGGATGGTCGGTCACATTGGGGTAGGACTATGATATACATATATGGTAAAAATATGTGGGAGAAGACATCCCATTCTTATCATATTTTAAATCCAATTCATCCATTCATTGGGGTTTAACATCCTCACTCTCTATGCTTAGTGGGAATAGGGAGCATCAACTTCTGGAAGCATGATTGGGGTGTGGGAAGTCTATATTTAACTGTTTTCCCCATCCCTGACATATCTTATAGCAAGGCCTATAGTAATACTGAATTTCCTCTGGCCATCCTTGATGATAATAAACATGTTGTTTTTAACAGAATTGTAATCTATGAAGATCCTTCTAATCTTATTTTCACAGGTTCGACGTTGGGTATTTTTTCTGTTAAGGATATCAGTCATGAGATAAGGGAAATGTCAAATGGGGAACCATGGGGAGTGACTCAGTGGCTCAAGGATATTCCATCCAAATTTAATTTTATGGTGTGGTGTGTGAGGAACAAAGCACTACCCACTGATGAAAATTTGTAGTGTATGGGTGTGAATATGGCCTCTATGTGCTGGTGTTGTAGGTCTTAAAATCCTGAAATAGTGGGCCATCTTTTCTAAGATCAATATTGGGATATGGGGATTTTGGAGACCATTGGGGGGTATTTTGTTAGGTGGCTTCTGGAGTGGTGAAAGAGAGTTTTCTATGCTCATGGTCCAGGGGTATAGATTCCTATGGGGATGAGAGGAAGGCTAGGACTATCATACTTGTTGCTTGTTGCTGGATTATATTGAAGGTCTGAAATGCAGTTGTACATAATTAGGCCTTCAGGTCTCACGTTTATGTTATTTTACGAATGAAAAACATACTGTTGGATTTTTTTTCACTATGCCCATATTTCCACACAGTACCCTCGGTGAATCACACATTATTGAATCTCTAAAATTTCTACCTGATGGATCTTTTTGGGAAGGGAAGGCGTGTTTGGTGGCATCTTCCAGGTCCGGGTTTTATGCTTAACATTGATGTGCCACTTGTCTTGGGGGAGATGCGAGGGGTTAGAGTCATGAGAGACCTGATGGGATCAGTCATTGTAGTGTTCGATACTTCTTATGGAAGAGGAGAAGTCTTGTAGGAATAGGAAATGGTCATGGAGACCAGGATAGTGGTATGTAAGAAAAGGCTGATCAGTCTTTAAATGGTAGAGACAGGCTCCATGTTTTTGTATAATGATTTGATGGGTTGGAGAAGTATCCCTTGGAACATCACACATACTATAAGAAAGTGTAAATTTATCATGGGTAACCACGTGGAGGTCTCTCATACATGTTATAAGGTGAACATGGTTGTAGAATTCATGGAATCTCTATCATCATAAAATAAAAGTATGCTTTTTTTATTTTTGCATGGGTTATTTTCCAAATGGGGAGATGAATTTGGATGACAATGATTCTTTGGGTTTACGTAACATTAGAACACCATGAGGTTTCTACTTTTGGGGTTTTATGTATAGTGATCATTTCTAAATAAATAAAAATGATAATTGCCATTTCCCTCTAAATACCTTATTTCTTAGATAGGTACTAACAGAAATGAATACTGGGGAACACTAATAACCGAATTTGAGACAACACTCTATATATGGGATTGAATGAAAATTATATCAATAATCCAACATAAATGGTCTATTAGATGGATTATAAATTCCCCATTTATAGAGGATATGATAATTCATCAAACCATTCATTGGGTATATGAATAAATGATAGTACATAGAAATCTTATCTCAAAGAGGAATACAATTAATATATATCAAAAATTCATCCTCTATATGGGATCACAATATAGAGATGTTGATTTAATTTCTCATTGTACCCTCTAGGGGATGGAAAAAATGAATGTTCTCAAATGTTTTATGTCCAAAAATAATTAATGAATGGACATAACACCATTTTAGGTGTTGCAAGTCTTCTATTAGGGAGTACATGTGGTGTCTATCCAACCCATGGTTTGACCATGTGGTTTTTCCTCACACAGCTTGTAAAAATATATATACATGACATGTAAGGTTGTATACACAATGTTTATATTTTTTTAACACAATATATATTCTATCTATTTATACCTAGGTAGTATTGTTTTTTCCCACGAACCAACACATGTAAACCTAATTGTGCTTTTGTAGACTTGGTATTTTCTACGTACCTCGGACTACCTATTCCCATGTACCATCTATGGTACTCACTGATCATCAAACACTGCTCACATGGTGTGAGCTATGTGTAACCTATAATGAGATATTTTACTTAGCAAGGAATCCTTAATGTCATAAAAAGGCTTTCACAGAAAATGTATCTCGATATTACATTCCATTTAGCCTATGATATTTTTAAACCCACACATTATTATCTACATCGCCATTTATGGTGTATGTAATGTGAATCCATATATGAATCATGGATTTTAGGTCACACAACCCCTTTTGATACCGATTATCAGGATATGTGTTCCGATCTATTGGGAATTCACCTATGTCGATCCATATATCACCACTGTGTATACAAAGTTGTAAGAAGGGAATCCTTGGTCTGATCTTTTCCAAATTAGATCATCCTTTGTCTCCATACCTTGATCACACCCTCTATCAAAGACATCACCCACTATATTAATCCATTTCTTTGAATAATGGTTATGAAATCATCAAATATTAGGTATTTCATCAAACCATGGGAGAAATAGATTTCCCATGATGATCATGTGATGAAACAAGGGAGAAATTGTAAAACAATAACATGTTAGGAATGAAGGATTTCCATTTTTCATTTCAACCTCACACTAATTTGGTTTAATTATACAAATGAAGAGGTAAATCCTCCATGAATAATAAATTAGCCGTAAATAAAAACAACAATCAATGGAAAAATAAAATATTTTTTTTCAAATTGATCATTATTAAAATAAGATAAAAATGTGGTGGAACAGGACAAATAAAACACCCTTACTATAGTTTTTGTTTATCATTGATGGAAAATGTTTTCTGGTTCCATCAATGGTGAGATACATAGACTTTAATGTCATAAATGTCCCTGATATTGATCTGATATAATTTCATTTCAAAAGAAAACCCTCCCATAGTAGTCACTTAAATCTCTTAGTTTAATTGGATGACACTAATATCTCATCATAATTGTTTATTTATTAGAAATCCTTGGTCATGAAAAATTAATAAAATAAATCTATTTCATTAAATTAATTTTTTTAAAATTTTTCCAATGGTCGATCCCAACTAGAGGTTCTGATGATATTTTTTTATATTTCACCTATGTTAAAACCCATTCTCTAGTCTCAACAATGTCCTAAAATTTCCCATACAAGCCTTTGATAAATATTAATTAAACTTTTTCAGAAATACTGTTCCTGTATGATAATAATAATTTTAACGTTTTTCTAATATCAATTGTGAGCACACCTAACCTCATGTTCTAAATCACTCTTAGTTGATAGGGTAAAAAATAATACCTTAATATTTAAATGTAATACATGAAAATGATAGAGTTATTAAAAAACATCAATCAAACACATTGTGTGGTATGTATGACTCAAAGTATGATTTTTTAAAAAAAATTATCAATTTTGTTTGAAATATGAATCACATATCCAAAATCGAGAAAATGATATCCAAATTTACTCATATATTTTTAGAATGATATATAATTAATTTTTTATTTATATTAATCAAACAAATGTTAATCTGACACCTGATGTTGTTTGTGTTACTATAGTAACATGTTTTCAATTTAAAAGTTCCATTTTAGTTAGAAACACATGACGCATATCCAAAATCAATAAAAAATGATCATATTTTTTTAGAAAATTAGCATAGTATTCCATAATTCCTTTTTTTACATGTAAGAATTTTCCACTCACAAATCAGACACATGATATGGTTTGTGTTAATCGATGTGTGTGTTTTCAAAATAAAAGTGTCACTTTAGTTTAAAACAAATGACGCATTCCCAAATTGAAGAAAATGAGCTATAATTATTTTTAATATTTGTGAAAATGAACAAATAATTCATTTGTGACTTGTAGAAATCGTCTGATTTTCAATGTGACAAACAATGTGGCCAGTAAAACGTGATGTTCATGCTTTCAATAAAAAAGATTCGTTTTAGTTTATAATGAATTCCACATCTCAAAAATCATGAAATTGATCTTTTATTGTTTTTAAAAATTTGTAAAATAATCCATAATCCAATATTAATTTTTCCAAGAGACCACACACTAATCTGACAAATTATGTTATTGGTATGACTATATATAAGAACTTTCAAAAAATGTTTCATTTTAGTTTAATACACATCACATTTCAAAAACAATGTAGAACATAATATTTATTTCAAAATATATCAAAAATCCCAAAATTTAATTTTTATGTAGAGTATTAAACTAGAAATCAATATGACTCCTATGGTGGTTGATATGACTCAAATTGCATGTTTTCGATACAAACATTCCATTTTATTTTAAAATATGCATAAAATTTATAAAACCAATAACATCATAATTAATTTCTTCAAGAAATTACTAAAATGATAAATTATTTATTTGTGATTTTTAGGAATCCACCACACATTAATCTCACACTCGATGTGGTCATTATAACCTAAAGAGAATACATTTATTAGAAAAGAATCTTATTTATTTAAAATGAATTTTACATCTCCCAAAAAGAGTAACTTAAATCAGATTAATTTAAAACATTATAAAAATGACTCAAAATAAATTTTATCTATTTATGAATAGAATTAACTTCCATATTACAAATGATATCATTGATATGACCCAAAGTGTTTTTTTGATAATAAAAGTTCCATTTTAGTCTGAAACAAAAATTAAATATGCAGAACTAATAAAACTATAACAGATAAATTTTAAATTATGGGAATATGGTTTTGAAAAAAAAATTTATGTGTAGTAATTATCCACACATCAATCTGACACATAATGTTGTCCAAATGATAATAAGTGCATCTTATCTATGAAGTAGTTTTAGTTTTTATTATAACACACTTCTAATAGAGAAAATAGAGAAAAATGATGAAATAATTTTCAACCATTGTAAAAATGATCATTAACTCTATCTAATGTGTAGAAATTTACTGAATATTAATCTGACAGTAGATGCAGATAGTATAACTCGAAGTGTCTTTTTCATTATTATGGTTCTCTTTAAGTTTAAAATAGATTGGAAGTTACAAAAACTGACCAAATGAGATAAATTTTTTATTAAATTTTTAAAAATGACCCAAAATTTATTTTTTAAATTTATGGATTAACATCATTCCGGTATAACACATGATTATTTCTGTACAAATTGAATTTGTGTATTAAATAAAAAAGTTTCTTTTTAGTTTAAAATATATCAATTTTCTAAATATCAGGAAACAAGTTTGGATCTTTTAAAAACATTTTGAAAGTGATCTATAATTCACATTGGACATTTAGGAATATCCATCATATCTATATGACACCTGTTATATTCTGTATGACTTTAGGTGTGTTTTTCATGAAAAAATTCTCACTTCAATTTAAATCACATATAAAATAATTAAAACCAAGTCAAAAAATATTATAGTTTTTAAAAATGTATTTATATATTTGATGAAACATTTTGGATGTGTAGGAGTTGATTGAACTTCAAAATAGTACCCAATTTGGTAAGTGTGAAGTAATGTTTTTGTTTTCAATATAATAGTGACATTTTAGGATACAAAACACACCAAATCACCAAAACTATGAAAATTAGATCATATTTTTTTCAGACATAATGAAATTGATCCATAGTTAATTTTTTAATATTATTTTTTCTGTTAGAGATTAAATAATAGCTTCCTCCATCATAGATTCCGCACCCCCATCCATAGTAAATATTTCATGTGTATAAAATAACCATAGAACATCTACCACAGGATGTGGTTGGTATGACATGATGTACATATTATCAAAAATAAAAGATTCAGTTTATATTAAAACACATAACATAGTCAAAACTGAATATAAATGTTATAATATTTTAATAAATTACAACAGTGATCCATAAATAATCTTTTCTATGTAGGAATTGACCAAACATTAATCCAACACCATATGAGGTGGTATGACTCGTAGGTATTTTTTTTAATAAAATAGTAACATTTTAGTTTAAAACACAAATCAAATATACAAAATCAAGAAAACAAGATTTGATTTTTTATAAATAGTATTAAAATCATTAATAAATCATTTTTCATGTGATAGAATCATCAACACATGAATATGGATTCTAATGTAGTTGGTATGACTCAATGTGCATGTATTTAATATAAAAGTTCCATTTTAGTCTAAAATGTATGTAACATCTCCAAACCTTTGGAAATGTGATTTTATGTTTTTCAAAATAAAAAAATGATCCATAATTGATTTTTCACATATTGGAATTGACCTCACATCAGTTAAAAACATTATGTGTCCAGTATGATCAGATGTTTGTGTATTCAATAAAAACATGAAATTTACGTGTAAACCACATAATTTATCCTAAAACAAGAGAAAAATCTAGTTTTTTTTGAAATCATATTTAAATTATCTATAATTTATATATCACATTTATGAATAAGAAAAATGATAATCTAACAGCTGATGTGGTTGGTATGTCTTAAAGTGCATGTTTTTAGTAAAAAAAATATTCATTTTATTTTAAACCGCAAAAAATTTAAACATGAAAAAAAAATCATAGATAGTTTTCAAACATTAGGAAAACTCTATATATTTAATTTTTGATGTGTTGGAAATCACTACATTCCAATACGACACAAATTGTGGTCGGTATAACTTGAAATGCATGTTATCAATATTAAATTCCCATTTTATTTTTAAATGACTTATTCATTTCATAAAATGAGAATGAAAACGATTTTTTTAAACAATTGTGAAAATGGTATATACTATATTTTTCACATGAAAAAACTAACTATATGAAAATACAAAACATGTTATGGTTAGTATGACTCGATGTACATGTTCTCAAAAAAAATTTATCTTTTTAAATGAAAATGCATTCCATATCGATAACTTAATAAATTGTACATAGATGATTTGTAAAAATTATAGAAATGATCCACAATTAATTTCCGATTTGTAGGAATTCAAAAGACCTTAATTTGGAACATTATGTGGTCTATATCACATAAAATGTGTATTCTAAACACATAATTGTCTTTTAAGTTTAATGATTTTATTAAATATCAATAATTGATAAAAACAAGCTTTGATTGTTTTCAATCAATTGGAAAATGATCTATAAGTCATTTTTTGACATCTTGGAATTAACCTCGCATCAATATGATATCTGATATGGTCTGTATAACATGAATAGAATTATTAGAATTCATTCCACAAAGATAAATCCAAACAAAATTAGCTTAGATTACATTTAAACAGTGGTAATGTTCTCCATAATTCATTTATCCATGATTTTAATGGACCAAATAGAAATTTGATATTCAATGTGGCCGATATGAATTGAATAACATGTTTTCAATATAAAGGATTCATGTTATTTTAAAACACATGACGTAGTCAACATTGATAAACTAATGTGAAATAATTTTCAAAAATTAGTACAATAATTCATAATTAATATTTTAATTGTAGGAATTAACTGCACAATAATTTGAAACCTGAAAATTTTTATATTGTTCAATGTTTTTGTTTTCAATATAAATTACAATTTTAGTTTAAAACAAACATTAAATAGTTAAAATTGTGAATATGATCTCATATTTTTGACAACTTATAATAAAATTATTGATAGTTAATTTTTCACATGTAAGAATAGAATTGACATCAATATGACACCGAATGTGGTTGGTATGACTTGAAGTGTGTGTTTTAAATATAATATTTCCTTTTCACTTTAAAACATGTGTCCAATTTTGAAAACAGATAAAACAGTCTATGATTATTTTTAAAATTTATTATGATGATCCATAATTCATTTTTCATTTGTAGGAAATGGCTACATTCTATACTGACATAGATTTGTAATGTATGGCCCGATGTTCATATTTTCAATGTAAAAATGTATTTTTACCATAAAACACATAAATTATTCAAAACCAAGAAAATGGGATCGATTTTTTTTCAATATTTTGGTCAATTTTATATAATTAATTTATGCCCACTAGGAGTTAATTACACATCAATCTAAACATCACGTGGTCGATACGGTTCAACGTGCATTTCATCAAAATAAAATAATTATATTAGTATAAAACACTAATCAAAATGAAAAACCCATTAAAGGAAGCTATGAATATTTTTAAACATTGTGAAAATGATTGAAAATTTATATTTGTCTTATAGGAATAAACCTCACATTAATCTAACACCTGATGTGGTCATCATGACTTGATGTTAGTTTTTTCATTACAAATTAGCCATTTTAATTTAAAACATATGCCGCATAACCAAAAATTAGATAATGAAATTTTATTGTTTTCAAAAATTAGTAAAGAAAATCATAAATCATTTTTTTCATGTAATAATTTTTTACAAATAAATCTAACAAAAAAATTTATATGAAAAAATGTGCATGTTTTTAATTAAAATCATCCATTTTAATTTAAAGAACACATTAAATATCAAACACAAATAAAATGATATCATATTTTTTTTTCAAAATTTATAATAATGGTCCACAAATCATTTTTTATGAGTAAAAATAAACTGCACAACAATTCTACACAAGATATGACGGATATGATTCAATGTACAAGTTTTCAATATAAAAGGGCCATTTTATATTTAAACTCATGTTTCTAGAAAAATAGAGAAAACAAGATCGAATTGTTTTCAAATAGTATGAAAGTATTACATAATTTAATTGAGACATTTAGAAATTTACTGCATATCAATATTATATAATATTCTCTTTCTATGAGTTGATGTCTTTGTTTTCAATATAATTTTCCCATTATATTTTAATATCCTACCACATGGGAAAAATAAGAATTAAAATATAATAATTTTTCTCAACATTTTCTCTAATATTACTAAATTAATTTCATATTAGTTTTAATGTGACACTTATTTAGATAATTTTCAGAAAATGTTATTCCTTTTGTTGAAAAAATTGTGTTCTAGTTGATTGTTTATTATAAAAAACGTAAGAGATTTTGGATTGGGTCCCAAATGTAGTGAGTATTTTATCAGCAAATATTTGATCCATTTCGATATATCATTATTTTAATAATATCATGAAATAGTGTGATATTTAAGAATCCACCACATATCAATCTCATTCATAGTGTGCCAGTTATGAATAAATGTATATATTATTAGTATAAAATTGACATTATTTATTTAATTTATTTCTTTATTCAACTAATAAGATAATAATTATTCTCATATATTGGTGAATTATTTTTCTCAATATAGGGAATCATGTTCTACACAAAATAGCATGACTAGGGGTCTAGGGCCCTTGGTAAAGGCACATTAATATTTTTTAATGTATGCGATTAATTTCACCTACTCATGTAAACATAGAAACTAATTTAAAAAATATATATAATATAGTGTTATTTCATGTATTTGTGAAATCAATTTTATTTCAATTAAAATTTTCAATTTCCCCATTTTTTCTCCATGTGTTGTATACTTTAGTGTAGTCTATTTTTAACATCATGCTAAAATAGTATGACACATTATGAGCAGTAGAAAAATAACTAATAAATTTAACATTTATTAGACATAGAAAAATTGATGATAAAGGGATATAATAATATTTTATGAAAAATTTTGAGGAATGGAATTTTTATTAGTTATATGAAAATAATTGATAAAGGGGTCCTTTATCATTAACAAACTAGAACCTATAAAGACCCCTTTATTTGGTTCTGTTTTAAGGATGGTAATGATTTCTTTTTTCTATTATATTCAATCACTAATAAAGGGATATTGATTTTAATGAAATATAGATTTTTAGTGATTTTGTGAATTAATAACTCAAATTTTACCATTATAAAAGGCCTTATATATAGTAGTGATGTGATCATGCAAATCAGACGTTGTGAATTAATGGAATAAATGAGATATTTTATAGGCAAAATCAAAAATATAGTGGTCCTCACCCCTAGGAGATAACAGGTCAAAGGGTTGGATAGGTCCTCGCTACTCACAATAAGTGAGTCATGGTTTCCAATTTGATATATATTTTTAGAAATTTTGAAAAATTTAGGATATTGGGTTTAAATCTATCATTCCATTCAATAACCAAATAGAAAATGACATATATGTGTGTATAGAGGAATTTTAGTTCCATTGGAAGAAATGATATATCCAAATTTTATAGAAAGGGATATGATTTAATTCCATTAGGATAGTATAATTATATTCAATAGCCACTCCTTACATCATGTATGGGATGCATGTACATAATTTGAAGGAATCCATTCCAACGTGAGGATTCACAATGAATTTATAGGCTACACTGTTTCACTATAAGTTTCATACATCTATGATTCTAGGGTTTTTATTATGAATCATTAAAAATTTGAAACATAAGTATTGTTATGTAATGTTTATGGTAATTATTAAGACATGTTGAATGGGTGGAGATCTTACAAGAGATCATTCCTAATGTTATACATGATTTATGTATACTTAACAGTCTATTTTTTTTGATATATTAAAAAATTAATGGGCATTCTGTATTTCTCTATACAATGAAATATTGAAATATGAAAAGTGTAACTACACCATGATATACACGACCATATTATATATGTTTTAGAGTTGGTGTTTATATATTATAGTACTTCAATCCTTTCTGAATCCATGTGCATTTCAATTAACTAAATGTTTCACCAAAAACTAAAATAAGGGAGCTTCTTCCTAGACTCCATGATTTCGAAATTAGATTTAGTAAAACATTATCATACCATTAATTAAATTTGATCATTTTCATGATATTATTAATGGGTATATTCAATCAAAACCATTCAATTCAATGTCTAATGATTATATTTAAAAATACATATGAATGTTCTAGATAAAAATATCCACATTAAGAACATTGTTTCATATCTTATTCCTATAGAGTAAGGATAATTTTCTCCAAAAAATCTTTTAGTATCATGAATAATTTGAAAAATCTATATATATGAAATAAAGTGATAGTGTATTTTTATTATTCCAATAGTAAAGAGAAGTTGTTCTAGAGAGATTTTTTAGTTTAGGTAATATTTAAAAATTAGTTGTTGTCATAGAGATGAAGGAATATATTAGATAGACCAAAACAGAGCATCTATTTACACTTGAATATGGAAGATAATATAGGGTTTCTCAATAATTTATGTGCATGTGCATTAACTATAAAGGTTAACATTTCTTCTGATAATGATACAATTAAAAAATGGATGATTAAGTGACCCTTGATAAATATTTAGTTATCCCTAAATTTTATGAAGAAGTGATCTCGAGCATAAAAGTTTCCTCACACAAAACATTGGAGAGTAGCGAAATCATAGTGATTTGGAGTATCTCCCATCACCGTAGAATTATCCTTATAGTATCATATTCAGGGTCACAAATTTAATGGGATGGTGGGACAGTTAATATAAAAATACCGGTAATTACCAAAAAAATTCATAACAAGATTCACCCCCATACTCAAGGTAGTAAATGTGAAATCCCGTACATAATTATACCATAATTTAATTGAAAATAACTGGAAATAAGGGATAAATCTTGATAATATGAAATATATATAACAATATGAGAAGTTAATGACACAGTAAATGATAAAAATTATATTTTTTTCACATATTTGTAAGGAAATTTAAAAATGGACCATATGGAAAATATAAAAAATGATACATTTAAAACATCTATAAAGAAATGATATTTTGTATAAAACGATCTTAATAATTATTATGAATATATATACGTTAAATAATAAATATAATGAATATATACATGTATGATAATGATTCCCAGCAGTAAAGAGGAGATAAGGATATCTTTATATGTATGAAAAAATTTAGTTTAATTGTAAACCCATGGTTGCTGAAATTATATTATGAATTATGAAACCCTTAATAAAAATATGAATATAATGTATCATAATCTTATAGAGGAACAAACCCAAATTATAAGGATCATGTTCATGTATAATGATTATTACTCAATGAAAGTAAATTATGTAAATAATGGACCATTTTTCTTTGGAAATGTATTAGTCAAAGTTAAAAAATGATATTAGATTTTAAATTAATGTGAATATCAATATATTAACAATTTTTTTTCCAGATATAAGAAGTCAATATAGAAATAACTATAATATGGAAAAGAAAAATCATGCATAATAAGAAACATGTTTCATGGAATTGAAATTTATACCATGAATACTTACCCTATGTACCAACTAACATGGTTTGTGCATATATCCATAAAAATAAAAAAAATAATTTTCTATAAATACATGATTATGAATCATTTAAATTTATATTTTAATTTTTTGGTAATTTATAATTATATGTTTTTATTTATTTTATTTGTTTTATCATTATCCACTTATGGTTGTTCAGTAATGTTTTCCCAAAAAAACATTAGTATATTGAACAAGGATAAAATACATATAATATAGTTTTTCATCTCTATAGTTATATAGACATATTTAATTTATAATATCAGTGAAATATCATTATAGAAATCAATAGGGTTCCAAAAATAGATTCAATTTAATAAGAATGTCTTTATGGGATCTTTTTTGATGGTTAATATTAAAATTGAAATTTATTGTTGAAATTAATCATATGGTGAATAATTTAAATTTCAAGGATACTAATAATTTCATAAATATATTATTTAAATATTATGTACATTTTTATAACTATAAATGTATGATTGTGATTTGAAATTAAATATGTTTTTCATATAAGCAGTAATCGTACCACAACATGAGAAATGGTTTAATTTTATAACCGAATTTAGGGAGGTAGATAATATTTTTTACATGAAAAAACATTTCAATATAAAAATTATTATTTATTAATTTATAATAATAATGATAATATATTTGGAAGTGGTGGGATATGAATAAAACAGGAAATAACTCAATTAAAATAAATATATCATCATTTTATATACATCTTCAAAACACTCATAATGAAATATTATGTTTTATTTTGGTGATTTAATATCATCTAGGATGTGTAAATGACTATTGGGAGGAATCTGGATAGATTTAACCAATTTATGAATCATTAACTATGAGGAAACTATGGTGGTGAAGGGGTAATTTTATAGTTGAGATAGAGGATTACTTTTAAATAGAAATTTCATAATATAAAAAGTTTTTTTATTAACTAGATATTGATAAAACAAATTGACAATTAGATTTAAAATTAAATTACTTTTTCCATAAGGACCTCATCGACCAATTTACAGTTGAGGTTTTAGTATATTTTGTGTAATTAACTATTCATTTTAGAAAAATTACTCATTTTTTACTTTTCCGTGGTAACTAATATTTTACTTGGAAACATATTTTAGTAAAATAACTCATTGAAATTATACTATAATTTATAAATTATGATTATAAAAATGAAATCCATTTTAATCCATTAAATTTTGGAAATTGATCAAAATTAATTTTAATAAAGCAACACATTTCCCGAGAAAACATATTTTTAGTAAAATATATTTTTACCATAATATAAATTTAGTCTTATTAATTTAGAATTAAAATTTTATAAAATATACATTTTTTATATATTTAATAAATAAATTTTAGTATACTAATCATTCAAAACATCCAAATTTAGATTATTATGATAAGAAATATATTATACATATTCAAAGAAAAATTTTCAAAATTGTTTTATTCAAAATACAAAATTATTTTAATCTAGTTTTTAAAATAATGAACATATCTACAATGAATAATTAAATAAATATTATTAAATACATCCTTTTAAATTTATTATGAAATTTATTTTTATAAAAAATAAAGATAATGAGAACACATATTACATTAATTATTATATGTTTAAATTAACGTAATGTATAATTACAATTATTCTAAATAATTTCATGATATATATATATACTGGTATGATAATAAATAGTGGCCATCATGGGTGGTGATTCAACTAGAATAGAACTCATAGTAATTTCCATGATCATAAACATTCCCTACCGAGTATTTTTCTCATGTTTTACTTTTTGAAGCATATCTTAGGCTTGTTTTGGGCCACATACTTGTGAGATTAATTTCATTACAATAATTGAATAATGCTCCTAAAAAGGAATACTACCACTACATAAATACATTTCTTCTCCTTAATACATATATTTCTTTATTTTCTGCAATTAATACCCAATACTTAAATAACAATATTTTAACTCCAATATCTAATACTATTTATTTATCATATTTATTAATCATGGTTTATATTTTTCGGTGTTGCATGGGATAAAATATATTCAATAGAGTACTTTTTATAGGAATAAAAATTAAAAAATATCATAATGTTACAACCTACCGGTTTAAATAAATTTCATCAATATAATATTAATTTCTGTCACTGATAAAAATATAATAGGTTTCTCTGTATTTAGTCATCTATTAAAAATAAAAATTTATAAAAATCATTTTCAATGGCTCTAAATGATCTTATGAGTCATTCTAGGACTATTTATTGGGTGTTTTAAAAAATTGTCTCTAGTAAGGAACTCTTTTTGGGTAATGGGTGAAAATAAATGTAGAATCCAACCAGTAATTTTTAGAGTTATTTCACCAATATAATTCTGATAGAAATATTCCATATAGTTGTTCTTGTCAATATAAATATTAATTTATGATAAATATAAAGAAACTTTTGTTTAAAAAAATAGGGTAATGTTTTAGTATACATTGAAGTATCTATAGGGTTGTAACAAAAGTATTCGATTCATGATTCTTATTAATAATTGAACCAAAATAAATATATTTTTTCCTAAAAAAAATGTATTATATCATATCCACCAATAATTTAACAGAAACATTTTCCATGAATAAAATTAGTCTCATGTTTATAAATATATTCCTTAATCATATAATTTCCCACAACAATATTCTAGTTTTCATATAAAAGTATAATATCAATCATTTCAAATTAAATACCATCCTTGATGGGTATGTAAACCATGATTATCTATTATTAATAAAAAACAAAAAAATTCCCCCAAAATATCATAAATCATGTTAAAATAAAAAAATATATAACCTCAAGTGGGTAAATATGAATTTGAAAATATGAACATCCTTAATCATTATCACACATAATAGTGTCTATAACACATACATCTTCAAAAACGGATATCATATTGAAATATAATGTTATATAAAACCTTACATGATACTAGATAGGATGCCTTATACCGTCACTCATAGATATATTACTCAAAACATACCATTTACATTATAGCATTGAAACCATAATTATTGAATAAAACATAATAATAAATATTGAATATATTAAATTCAAATATTGAGTCACTTACATACTGAAGACTAATTATTTATTTTATATCATCGTAATAAGAATAATATTTAACTAATTAACCCATAAATTACTAATATATTGAGAATATTATCCAATCTACTAAATATTCTATATTTAATAATATTATTCATAATCATCCACATTATTCAACATAAAAGACACCAATGTAGATTTTTCATAATACATACTCTTCTTGATAACCTGGGGAAATGAAAACGTTGGATGTATAACGAACAAAATAATTATTACCATGATATAAAATCTTAGTAGATAAATAATCATTATATAACATAATGATCCATTCCAAAATTCTACTGATCTAGTTCCTTTATAAAAATGGACATGTAAATAATGGATTCATAAGTGAGATACATCATCTCACATGAATCCCTTGATTACGAGAAACCATCATGGAAATTTGATATATAATATATTTTTTATATCCTTGGGAAATAAAAAATAATAAAGGGTGAGGCCATATAATTAGTAAGGATAGAAAAGTGATATATAAATAATCACATTAGAATAACATTAGTTTAATGCAATGGGATTATGAGAAAAAAATTAAAAAGGCATACTCTACATATCATAGATCCTAAAATTGTGTCATGAAATAAATATTTTATTTTCATTAGACATGAATCATAATGGGATCCGAGAACATATAACATGAGAGCATAAAATTTTTATTTGTCATATATTTGTTTCATTCATGTAATCATAAAAAATAATTTTCCTTGATAATCCACCAAGATATTTGTAACATGTTATGCTTGTGATAACCCTTGATTTACCATATTTGGGAAGATGATAAAATATCATTTACCATATTTTTATATTTGGATTAACTCCCTTGTAGCCTATTTTGGTCCTAAAATAACTTCTTATGTACCATAATTTTCTCTATTGGGATAACCACCAGTTACCCTTCTTTTTTGGCTTTCGACCGCCTTCTATCTACCCACTTTTTTGTGATTGAGATAACAACACATGATCCATTTTAGTTTAGTGAACACTAAAAATTATTTAAACAAATTTACTTATGTTTTGTTCCCAAAAATTGCACAATAAAAATCATACATATCTGTTTCATAGGATAATAAAACATTCATCATTTCATTACCTTTGAAAAAATGTGTTTCCAAAACCTCCTATGTACCCTTTTTTTTCTTTTTGGATAACCCCCAATGCCCCTTCTTTTTCTGGCATGGGACCACCTCCAATGTACACTCTTTTTCATGATTGGGATAACAACACATGAACCATTTTAGTTCATTGAACATTAAACATTACATAATCAAATGAATTGAGATATAGGTCCCACAAATTTCCAAATTAAAATCATACATATGTGTTTCATAGTATCATAAAACACTCATTATTTCATTACCTATGAAATTAAATGTGATTCAAAAACATATCACCATTTAATCATGTCATAACATGTGTAATATAAAATAGATTAAAAAAATATTTAAAACAAATTCATAAACCATACAATGAATGAATTATTATGGAACCATTTTATCATATCAACAAAACAACATAATAAACACTAATGTTTTTTTAATTGATGAATAAAAATTCTATAAATATATCACTAAAAATTTCAAAAGGAAAAAATCCTTTCCTTTTTGAATTCACATCCTCAAAAATCTAAAAAGTTATTAAATAATTAAGAAATTATTTTTTATAAATATTTACTTTAATTCATGAATAGATATATATAAATAATTTATTGGTCATGACAGTGGGACACTCAATTAAATCCATGTATGTTAAAACAATGATTCATATTACATTTCCATTAAAATGTCAAAAGAATGTTATTTGGAAAATTACTAGAGGATTATTTTAAATCAATATATAATAATTAAAAAAATGGGTAATATTTTTTTTTAAAATGAATGTATAATTTGAATAAAATTTAATTAATTGTTTTATGAAAATATGGATCTCCATGAAAAACGGTTATTTATTAAGAAGAAAAATAAAATTGATTTTTGGTAAAAACATTATTTATGTATTATTTATCCTGTAGTATATTAAAATGAAAGTAAATCTTATCTTCTATAGAAGTAACTATATTATAAGAAAATTCATGTGTTTCTTGAGACGTATATCACAATATTTCACCATCGGAAATATAATCCTAAAATATCTAATAAACAATATTATTGTAATTTAAAACATCTACCACATTGGTAAATTTTGAATTGTATGCCCCAGGAAATAAAGAGCCACAAATTTATCATTATATCACGTATATTAAAGTTAAATAATAATAAAATTAATTAATTGTAGTTATATACACTGTGTAAAACAAACAAGTGGTGAATATTGAATTTCTCCCAAAAAATAAATGTTAGATGAAAATCCCATACCATGTTTCGTAAATTTTGAATCACAATACCCTTGAAATAATAAAATTAAAAGAAAAACGAAATATTAGTTTATTAAATTATTTATTTATATAAATATTCAATGGGTATTTATATATACATTATAAAATATTTTTGGTGGATAATATAACATATGCACCAAAGGAGACAATTTGAGATGAAATTCACTTACCTCAATTATCAACATTCATCTTAAATGTTTGAAATTCCATTATAATAAATATAATTTTTGTATATAATTAATTATAAAAACAATAATATTTATCATACTACATATTATTTAGATATAACCTTTCATCAACAACATTTTATCCATTATTTGTTAAAATTCAGTTTCAGTTAATAACTATTTCATTTATCAAGTATGTTTTTTTTACTATTTTATATCAGTTTTCATTAATAATAGTTCCATCACCTCTCAATTTTTACCATCATATAATTATAATATATGTTATTTATATATTCATTTGTATTACTCATTTAATTTTTTATATTTTAAATGAATTAAACAAATAATATAAAATGTAGGTCATATGTATGCATGGACGTTTTTCCATTTTCTAAATGGATAGAATTAAAGACGGTAAATAATATTCAAAATTTATAAAATAATTTTTGTTTTATAAATATAATATATAGTTACTAAAACCACCCTTATTACTGTCCTTATCAATATTAAAGGAAAAATGAATAACACTACTTTAAGGAAGAGGTAGTTCACATGTACGAAGGAGTGATGTTATCATTTTTCAATGGAATAAAAGATAATAATGTATATATTATATTATAATATCTAGATTATTTATATATTTTTCATAAATATCATATATAAACATTAATTACATCATTTTACAATGCCTTAAAAGGCGGTCATGTAAAACAAATGTCATCATTCATATGGATGTTGATTGCCATTCAAATGATCAATAGTTCCGTTTCCCATTTTATAGAGGAGGAAATGGATATAGTTTATTCCATAAAAATAATAATCTATTAATATATTGTAGTCAAAAATTAAATTGTATTTAAATTATTCATAAATTAGTGAATGTTTTAATAGAATAACTAAATGAAATAAATATGTTAAAACAAATACCTTCAAATAAAAAACCCCTTTGTATCTTGTTTAAACGACCTATGGTTAGACATTTGGGATTAAAAAAATATATAAACCATGGGTAATAATTTTTTACTTATAATTTGATAGGATTTAATTAAGAAACATTTCTTATTATGTGTGGATAAGTTAGGGGATAATGTACCCATTTATAATTTAGAAGGATTAGATTTTTGTAAATAGTCAATGTTATTCAATAATAAGAAGACACTATCACCCCAAATAACTATAAAATTTATAAATAATGTAGAGGGGTTACTATATTTTAATAGCCAAATCTCTTCAAATATCATGATTTATTCATGTTGTTCTCCAAACTCAAACTATACAAACCATTTCCATTATTTCACTATAGTAATTAGTTTTTCTATTTTTTAACCCTATAAATTTATCCATTATGATTAAAAATAATTGATAGTTATTATATAATTATTAAGAAATAATTATTAAAAGTTTATAAAAATTTTTAAATAAAATTTTATAAGTGGGAAAAATTTAATTTTAACACAAGTGCATGTAACATGAAAATCGTTCCATTAATATTAATTAACATAATTAATATTTAACAATTTTTACTAATACTTAAGAAAATAATTAAGTTTACTTATTGTATAATAATTATTATTATTATTAATAATATTTAATCCATATTAAAAAATTAAATTCAATAATGTGTAATAATTTAATTTTATATTAATCCTACTGACGTAATGAAAAATCAGTTTTACAGTGATGAAGTTTTTATATGTGTAAATGTATATATAATAGAATTATACATAAAAATGATTAAAATAATATAAATAGATTAATACTATTATCAGATAAATGTTTTCCCTTTTTGAATCATTATAATAGACAATTTCAATATTCTAAATACATTAACCGAAATGGAAGTTTCCAATCAAAATAAGTTTTTGTTCACAATTCCTTGAAAAAAAACATTTTTATAAAATTATAAAATATATAAAATAAGATAATTTGGAATTTATGATTTACAAAATTTATATTTTCAAATATTTTTAATGAATATATAATGAATAAATTTTTTAATAAATTATGGGTGCAAAATGTAGGAAAATTGTATTTTAAAAGAAATACATTTAGAAGCACAAAACTGGATTTATTTTTATCCCATTATTATAAAAAATATTACATCAATGATAAAAACATTTAATGAATATATAATATTTAAATTGTGATAATATAATATTAAAAGTGTTATTAATTTAATTTATTATGATAAAAACACATTATGCACATATAAACAGTTTTTTATAAGGACAGTTCTTTTACATTAAAATTATTTTCATTTTTTTTAAAATATATTGATAAATGATAAATTTATTTGGTTAAAAAAATAGACAATTTATTTTTATTACTTTAACGAGTCCTACTCATATCCAATAATTATATCTCTTTTTATAAAAATAAAATTAAATAATAATATTTTAATATTATATCGTAGTTTATTAAAGCTCAGCGTTTCATGTAATGAAATATATCTATAAAATAAAATTAATTTAAATAGAAATATATTCTATAATATTTAGGTTCTATAAGAATTAAGTTATTTAATTGTCAATAATTGGCATCATAAAATAAATGATATCTTGATTATAAAATGTCATTTCCATTATTGATGGAATAAATAATAAAAATAAAATATAAATGATAGCATGAGAATGTGGTAAGACCATGTATAAAATAATAATAAATATAAACATGGTTATAATAAATAATATCACAGTAATGTAATTCATAATTCTGATTTCACAAACCTACAATCAAGTCCTCATATAAGTATATCATATTTAAATTGTTCTTGTGTACCGATATTACATATGCTAATTTTTTCATGAGGACCACCGATGTACATAGGGGATAAACAATTTTTTAACCCACCCATAAATAATTATTTTCAATTCATTAATTATATATTTTTATGAAGAAAAAATAAAATACATAAGAAACATGTATAATTTATTAATTATCATATTGGCTGAAATAACGAGTACAAAGATTATCAATATTTAACCACCTAGTAAATGGGAAAACATTCATTAAAATCACCATTCAAAATGAAATTTTCCATAGTAATACTATATTGTTATATTTATACTACAACAACATATTAAAATAGTATAAGGGAATTATAATATTCCATGAAAATTAATGAATTTAGATACGAAGGATTAAAATAATTTCAAGAGAAACAGAAAGATTAATTGAGATCATAAACAATAAGAATATAGTGAGGTATTAATTGTAAAATATTAACAACAATGATATGGTAATAATTGAAACATAACTACAACTATGATATATCATTCATATTTTTAGAAAACATATATCAAAAAATATAAAAATAATTTTAATTAATCATTTCTAATATGGTTGTCCAAACAAACCTAAGTGTCGTATTCATAAATCCATTTCAAGGGTTAAAAATAGGTCATTTGAAACATTATTTATTAATAAATTACATAAATTGAATAATTTAAATGAACTGATGTTATAAAAAATAATTTTTAAACTAAGGATAAAAAATTATATAAGTGGAATTAAATCATTTTATCTATTATTCATAATCATATGCAATTTTGATAAAATAAAAAATCATAGAAATGGGAATATGATTTTCATAGACAACAATAAAACCATCGGTATTATGATTTAAAATATCTAATGGGCAATAATTTATAAAATACTATAATGTTGTAAACAAAAAAAATCTAAAGGAATACAAAAAATACATGTGATGAAAATTTTGAAAATATTAAATCTAAAATATTCATCATAAATTGAAAATAAAGTTGAAATTTAGCATAGTATATCTTATATGTATATAGAATAAAAATTATAAATCAATAAATGTTTTATAAACATGGAATATAGTTATTTACTACCTTAATTTAGAGGTATGAATCAGTCTACAAACTTTAACCATGTGGGTGAATTATGATCTAGTGGGATGGAAAATTTACAGAATTATTAAAACCCCAAATAAATAATGAGTGATTACAATATAATAATATAATTGATATTATTAATAAAATAATAGTATTAAGGTTTAAGAAAAATTCATTTATCATAATAAATTAAAATTAAGTTAAAACATTCATCTCACATATGTAATCAATTATTTAATGTAAATAGAATATGGATATCTTAAATTTATTCCAAAAACCAAAGAATAAATTATATTTTTATTTAATATGTAAAAAGTTTATTATTTATAATATATAAAAATATATTAGAGCACAATATGAAAAAATTTATCCGGAAATTTAAATTGAGAAAAATAACACATTCATTAAATCCAAACTCCCTTAATTCATTCTTCTAAACTCGTCAATAACCAAAATATATTTTGAAAATCATAATTTATATAAGGCCCCAGCATTAAACATTCCATAATCTTGAGTTACATCAAGAATACACGTTGAGGATATTTTCGGGATTAGAGTTTTAGAGAATTAGATCATAAAACATGCATTACATTCCACATTTAAACAAAGTTGTTATATAAATGATAGTACTTATTTTTCCCATCAACAGAAACATATTTAAAATAAAACATGGATTCTTTTTTGACACTTCCTTGACACTATCATCACATCATGTACCTTTCCCTTGACCTGTGAAAAACATTTCAAAAACTTGAGATGAGCATAAAAAAGCTCAGTAAGGGATATATAAATATGGAAAGGAAACATGAGTACATATATACGAAAGAATCAATGAAATCATACTTTACTTATAAAACATATTCAATTTAACATCCCTCATCATGTCACGAATAAAAAATAGAAGTCATATGACATAAAGGTAACTTGAGGCATTCATAAAATTATTACGTAGGGAGTAACCCTCTTGGTTACATTTGGAATAACCATCACATTATATTCCCTAAATCTCTTCGAATAAACCTTAACGTTTAACCCCTTCACGTTACCCAATGCATTGGAGATCCATATCGAGATCACCCGCCCTTAGTTTATCACAGAACCACCCGTCTTCATAACAACGACCACGAACCATAACATAATCGTATCACATAAAACATGCATAAAGGGAACATAGCATATCCACATTTCAATCACAGGATATCTATACAACACATTGATATAATAAAAACATTATGAAATCCATTTTCAATACCAAAATAAAATACAAGTAAATCATGGTATTTATTTTTAATTTATAAAAATGTTATGGCTTGTAGAGGAAGCCGAAACTCAAATAATGGTCATGGAGGCAGAGAAGTCATTGTCGCCGCATACGTACGACAAAACAATTCCCTTTTGTTGTTTAGTAAAATTATTTGTATAAAAATAGATTCCTTTTGGATAAATGTAAATGTCAAAGGGTTTTATACACCGTATAAAATAAGGTTGTGTATAAAACAAAATATGCATCAATGAATGGAGATTGAGACGATGTCCCATACCTCGGGTCCGACTTGACTTGATCGTTCTTTAATGTCCTAAATAATGAACTTGAGCTAATTTATACTTTCTTAAGAACGTTTTTCAAGTTCATTATTCCTTTTATATAACTTTTTCCCATGTTATGAACATTATGTAATCATTTAGGTTAATAATAGTAGTTTTGTCGATATTTGGTACTTGAGTCAAAAGTGAACTTCTTATATTTACAAGTTGTTCAGGTAGTCAAATATCCATTATCTCAAGAATGGTATTCATGATGTAGATGCCATATATATCATATGTATCTAGTATATATATGAATTTATAATATTACATAATCATTTAGAGGTATGAAATGAAATGCACCGTTCATGGAGACGGTAAGCCGTACGTACACATGAATGCTACTTTCATTTCTATGTCAAAATAATGGAATTAAAACTAAATGAGAGATATGTATATTTTAATTACAGAATTATATTCATCATTTATATGTAACATAAATCGTATATATCCAATATATATATATACTTATAATAGTACATTACATTTGGGGATAAAAAATGAAATGCACCGTTCATAGAGACGGTAAGCCGTGCGTACGCATGAACGCTACTTTCATTTCTATCTCATAATTTAATGGAAATAAATAATAATTTTATAAAGGTATATTATAATTCCAGTATAATATCATATATAATATCATTAATTATATCCCTTATATGTACCACATATGGTATTAACGAATCAAATCACATTGAGTGGGCAGTAGTCTGCACTTCCTAAAATGAAGATATCGCGTTTACCCATAATGGAAACCATAAAGGTATTCCATAAATGAAAAATAAAGAAGCTTAAGTAAAACATAAACATATTATATATCATATATAAATATAGTGACATCTTAATGGACACCTTTGAAGGTTTTATATGAGTGTTGAACAATCATCGTTTCGTGAGTCAAAAATTCGCCATCCACAGAAATATATGTTCATTAACCATTCGATGTAGGTGTGTGTAAGTGTAGCTCTAATACATATTATAAAAACATCCTATTATAATAATTATACTGGGTTTTTTACAAAAGATATGAAAAAAAGAGTTTAGGGGGGTTGGAAAAGGAAAATAAAACATAAGGAGACAAGAGGAACCACTACCTTTAAAAAATGTAACTCTTTTTGATTTGAGCTCAAAGGCTTCCTTGGGAATACATATGCGCATAGTGAGGCTTCTAGGAGTAAGAGAGTGATGTGGAAAGACAAAATAGCCAGGGGATGGCCGAGCCAAAGTCTTGAGAGGTGTGGGTAAGGTGGTAGAGCTGGGGCCTTTTATAAGAGGAGAGGAGGGGCACTCTTGGGAATTTATAAAAGGTTAATTTATTATAAAATGCTTTTCAGATTTAAAAGGTCCAAAAATTATATATTTCGAGAATAAGGTGATAAGAGTTCGAAATCCACCCATCCAATGGGTTTTTGACATGTGTATCTCATATATTTTACATTGTCTTTTCTTTTTTTTAAATAGTTAAATAATCAGGTAATCGTTGCATCATCATGGTGTCATAAATAATTTAATTTATTTAATATCCAAAAATTATAAAAAAACGATTATGTAGGAAATCGTTTTATCTTTCTAATGATTATTTATAGTCAAAAATATGACTTGTATAACCCCATTTAAAAATTGTTTTAGTAAAACAACTCATGTTTGTGACATTTTAATTTTAACATTAAATAAAAAGTTTTTAATGTCATTTTCCTACCAAAGTGGCTCTATGGGGTCCCCAAGATGACCCATGGATTTTCTGGGTCAGCCATGATACATCCAGTAAGGGCAGGACTTGCGCCTATGTCATTTCATATTATTAAAACATTATTTTTACCTTAAATTACACTATTTACCTCTAATCGTGATTAAAAACATAAAAGTTACTATTCACCAAAAAATTATATTAATCCCATTGAACCACATTTTTTTCCTAATGACAACCATGTATTTTGGATTTTTTAAATTCAAAACATAGTGGTGGTAAAATTTCATTTAAACAAAAAATCGGTTTTTTTAAGTACCACTTAGTGGTTTCATTATTCATTAAAAATTGATGTTTTTCAGAAAAATACAAAAACATCACCCTAAGCTATATATGATATTTCGAATTCAAAAATGATTTCTATTTTTCAAAATTAAAAAATATATATTAAATTAATTAATTAAATAATTTATTCCCGCTGTCAGAGCCAATAGCGTGTTTTTATGAAACAATAAGTATCAAAAGATTGACACTGGTTTAAGTCCAATTTCAAAGTGAAATTAATTCCAACAACCAATATTGGATTAAATGGTAAAAATATATTCTAATTTCACTTTAAAACAAATTCAAAAGATAATATAATCATATGAATAAATTATATTAAAAAGTGGTTTTGAATTAAAATACAACATTGTTCACTATTCATTAAAAAATAAACTTTATCGGAAAAATACAAAAAATTCACACAAAGTAAATTTTGATGTCCTGATTCTAAAGAAGAATTTTATTTGGTCCAATAGAATGTATAAGAGCTCCCAAATCTATATTTATAGACAGTTCACCATCAAAAGGCGATAAATCGACCTTTAGTGAATGTCAGAGTATATATGCCTAAAATTGAATTCTTTTCATATTTTATGCCTTTATCTTTTATTAGATAATTGTAAAAACATTTAAAAAACATATATAATCATATTTTAGTTATTTATATTCATTCATGCCATTACAACGGCTACGTGTTAACTACAATTTAAAATAATATTGTTTTATTACTAGTGTGGAACACAAGATTTCAAAGAAACTCTTTGTTGTGTATCGGGTACGCTATCGAACATAGCATCCTATTTAAAGTAAAATTAATATTTAATTCTTAAATATTAATAAATATGAAAATGATTTATTCTTTATTTACATGGGATGTTACAATTTAGTACCTTTTGGAATTTTTATGTCAATTTATTATAATATTTTATTTATTATTGTTATTTTATCTATCATCAATTACATAAGGAAGTTTGGATGATTCCTTAAATACTACTATGATGTTGATATCATAGTCAATGGTGTTGTAAAATATTTTCTTAATTATTATAATATTAGTTTTATTTTTAATTTTTATTCTAGTATCAATTAATTTATACATTTTACAACATTTCTATAATTAGTCTCAAATTTGTTATGATATATCGGTATACTTGTTTGAGGTTTTTAAATTTAAAAATTTCATTTAATGTCTACATTATTATTAGGGTTAATAATTTTTCATTAAAAAAATAATCATATAATATTTATAATATTTATTTATAAAATACCCTTTCAATATCATATATAAATGATAGAGAATAAATATGAAATTTGTTGTTCATGGAGGGTGTGAATTGATATTAAAATTGGTGATGTTTTCATTATTAAATTTATATGAGGGGGTAGATATTGGTTATTAAATCAACATTATAACATTTCAGTATTCTGAAATTATTAATTTTATTATATTAATATAGTAATAATATATTTGGAGGAGGTGCAAGAAGAAAAAAATGAAATAGATCAGTTTAATTATTACTTATTTATTACTTGTACTATTTTAGATCACTCCTAATTCCTTATTTAATTAGTATTTTTCTGAAACTAGAAATTATAGAGTATATAGAGGTTTTTTAGTTAGGATTTTTTATATATTATTTTGAATCTAGGAATGCATTATTATGAGAAAAAGTATGGTAATTAAGGGTTCCTTTTTTTGATAGGGGTAGAAATATTTAATATATAATTTTATTAAAATAAAAATAAAAATATTACTTTTATATTGATGTGGCCAAAATTTTTCATAAATAACAATTATTTCTTTTTACATTAATACACAATAAATTACATTATAATCCACATAAGTACTATATTTTTTTAGTGAATTTAGAAATGTGGATATATAAATAACATGTAAATAAAATATTTACATCATCTACCACAATGTCCTTTACAATAGGCAGTCATCTTAGAAACATTGTAAAAAAACCATTAATAATATCCCTAAAAAACATAATAAATGGTGAGATAAGATCATAAAAAAAGGTAAACATTGGAGATATCAATTAATTTTCTTCTTCAACTATAAGATAAACATAAGGGAATGATAAATTGATCCCAATTTATATGAATCATTCCTAAATAGTAAAATATACACTTCAACAAAAGGGAACATTCAAAATAACGTCATTTATTGGTGATTAAAAAACACAATGATAAATTCTATCTTTATCATCCCTAAAATAAGAGTAGCCAAAGGGTGCACTTTACGAATGCTAAATACACGAATAAAGGGAACCCTTTATTGGAACTTTTTGGATGCGATGATAAAAGGAGACCATTATGAGCACTTTATTTTAGGAATGATAAATGTTACACTCTTTGAGTTCTTTATTACTAACGCTGTGGAAGGTCCAGAATGAAATGAAATAATTGAAAAAATAATTTTTCTTAAATATTTCATTAATAAAATAATAGTTTTTAAAAATGAATAATATATATATATATATATAAATTAAAATTTAAAAAATAGTATAATTATATTATAAAGATATGTAAAATGAATATTATTAAATAATTAATAAAATATTTAAAATAGTTATATTAAGAAAAAATTGAATCATTTTATTAATTAAATAATAATTTATAAAAATTACTAAATTTAAAATACATATACATATATAAGTTATAATTATGAATAAACATTATGTATTGGATATAAATATTTAAAATTAATTTTTTGAAATAATTAGACAAAAAAACTAAAAATTAATAATTTATATATTTATTTAAAAATTTATTAATGAAAAAATTATTACTAAAAAAGAAAATGTATAATATATATATATATTATAAATAGTAATAAATAATATAAAAAATAAAATATATATAATATATAAAATTTAAAAATTAAAACCATATTAATGAAATATTTATTTTTATGCTTTTTTATAACTCAATTTAACATATATCAAATTTTATGTGTTAAATTTCTTTCACATACATACATATATATATATATATATATATATTGAAAATTTAAATACAACACGAACACAAAAAATAATAATCAATTAATGAAACATTATATAGAATCACACACACCTACTATTTATATAATTTATTAAAATATTATTATATTATAAAATTTCATGATAACATGATAAATTTAATATATTATGTTTTTAATTTTTCAATTTTATTTATTTATTTTTAATACTATTGTTTTAAGGGTATTATTTATTCATTTTTAATATTTCTATCCTTTTATCTTTTATTTTGATAATTTTTTATTTATTTATATATATTTATTTACTATGTCTTTGTATTTTAATTACGAATTCATATTCTTTTCCATATATATACATATTTTTTTAGTAATTTATACTTTATTTACAAAAGTTATCCATTTTTCAATATTTTTAATATGTACTTATTTTGAATTATTCAATTTGAATCATTTTTCAAATACATATATTTATGATTATATATACACTAAAAATATTAAAATTATATTTCCAAATTAATATTTATAAATAAATATAATTATAAATGAATATATATAAATAAATATAATTATAAATGAATATTTACAAAATTTATAGATTTTCATATTTACAATTATTATAAATGATTAAATATTATTTTGTAAATATGTATTTATATAATTATAATTAAAAAACTAAATATAATTAAATAATTATACAATTATAATAAATTTATTTAAATAATTACAATTATGAATCCACTATCAACTGTAATGTTTTAGTGTAGAAAATAAGAATTTTTATCAATGTTTTTTTATCATTGGTAAAGACTTATCAATATCATCACTATAAAGTGCTATTAAAAGAATTCTAAATCAGGGATAAAATGTTATCCCTTATAAAGATCAATCTTTAACGACACTAAAAAATAGTGGATAAATATACGTTTTATCAATGCATATAAATTATGCACTAGGAAAAGGGATTTTTCTCTGTGAATTATGGAAAGCATTGTTAAAAGTTCAGATGATAAATTTAAATAACCCCTAACAGTTAATCAGTATATCCTGATTCTCAAGTTAATAGGGAACTCCCATGATACCAATGACGAACCTCTATGATCCCACAGATGAACCATGTTTTGAATCCAATTTTTTTTTATACGTTTTCTTCTATCATTGTTTGATTTTTTGGGTCCCATAAATTTTTTCTATCTATTTATAATCATGATAAACTGTAAATCTCTCTCCTTTCCACTAAAACAAAACAAGGGGTTCTATTTCATTCCGTCCCTCCAAAGAAAATGGTTTTAATGAATGATAAGGATTTTCTATCATGGCATATTAAGTCATTATATTTCAACGGGACTGTATCGTTAAATAAAATATAATTTAGACCACATGCTACTACTTTGGACTGGAAACATAATACCTTATTTTATGAAATCTTAGAGAAAAATATCATGTTGAAAAATCAGATGAAGCCCTTATTTTCTCTTTCATGATCTGTATCATCTCATGTTGAAACTTCTCACTCTCATCTAACCCAAATATATCTACCATAATTTTTATACTCCCTTAATTTCATTATACTCTCAATTCATAAAATAGAGTCCACAACATATATTTCTTTCTTCATTTTATTCACATGATCCTCATATAACTGTTCAAGATATGTTCTTAAATATTATAATTAAGGCACTCATGTCTCCATCATGATCCAAAATCACTAAATCCTCTTTTAGGTAATGTAACAATCTGAATGAAATCATCTATTGATTGAAATCATCAGCACAAGTGTTAAAAAATAGAAAAATACACTTGAATAATTGTATTTTCCATAGTGGATAAGGACATATAAGAAAAATTATAGAACATTTAACCAATGTCTATGGAATATGACTCCATATGGATGTCACTCCATAAGGAAATGGACAAACACATCTAAATAGACGAGTTGTAAGCCAATGAAAATCAATGTCCCCCTCCCCCTCCTACATTATTTTATTATATTTACTATTCTCAACTACTTCTAATAACCCCAAAAGATATATATTTGAAATTAAAATTCTACCCTTAACCATTACTGACATTTATCTCTCCCAAAAAATCCTCCCCCATTCTTAAAAGTATTAATCTGTGAAAAACAGCTCCCAGTCAAGAAGAAATTGAATTTGTTATTCAGTTATCTTAATACATAATTCAATACATAAATAGTTCATATAATATCTGACAACAAGTAAATTTGCTTCTTGTCCTCAAAACTAACCAGTTTCTTCCTTTCCCTTTTGGGAATAAGGAAATATTATAGATGGAATTAAAAACTCAACCATTCAATCATAAAATATAAATAATAAGTTTTTTATATAAACAAAATTTCTTGTCCAGTGAATACCATAGATTACATTACTAAATAAATAACTGAGAACCAAAATAGGGGGATCATAAAATTATATTGATAATTAATTTATAAGTAGATATATAACTACCTCAAGATGGAATTACAATTTTTAATGATACGGTTAACTAAAATTTATCAAACTATTTTTTTACTAGATCCCAATGAATAATACCAATGGGGATCCCCATGGGTTCAATAAACAATAAACATCATGGGAACTATAATGCATAACTCTTTCACATACCATCACCAACAAATTTCCCCTCATAATCTACAAACTCATTTCATCTTTAGAAAAGACCACTGCGAACAACATGTCCATCCATTTTTTTGAAAAGAGCATTCAACACATAATAGTCTTAAGAAACATATATATATTTTATAATAAGGGACCATGATTTTCACAAATAAATTTCGGTTTATAAGGATTCATTTTTTTAATTTAGATATACAATACAATACATTTAGTTTAAAAATTATTACAATTACATGCATCTTGCATGAAAATTGTAACATTCATGAATAGAGATATAATACTTCAATACTACATTACAACTTACAATAACTTTATTTAACTAATCCATCCTCATATGCTTGATTTCTTTCCATACAATGATGATTTATTACCCCCCTCTTTAAAACTATAATTCCTCCCATCATAGTGGTTCCTAAAATCCTTTATGACATACCATCCACTAAACTTTTATACATTAATCTAGATCAAATCCAATTTTATGGATTTGATTATCACATCTCCCAAATCATTTTTCATCTCATTTAACCCTTTATCTTTCATATTTAATAATTCCTAAAAACCCAAGAAAGAATAAAAAATATTAAACAAAACGTAATGAATTAATTTATTTGGTTTCTTCATATTAATTTACATATATTAATAACTTGGTTACTTTTGAAAACTCTTTAGGAAAAATTTATTTTATTTTTTAGTGAGGTCACATTGGATCCTATTATAACTATGCAGTTAATATTTCTTTATGAAAATACTTCAGTGATGATTGAAGTCCTGAAAATAATTTTTCACATTTATTTTCTAAAAAATATAGTCCTTTTTATTATATTCCACTTATAAAATTATAAATTTAAAAGTAAACCAATTTGAATATTGAAGGCATTCCTCCCACAATTTAAGGAGCTCTTAAGGCCTATTATCATGTTCAACTTCCGTATAGTTTCTCTAGGAATCATGGATAAATGTTTAGATATCATGAAATCCCATCCATCTCATTCTAATATCATGAAATTTTCTTATATCCTCTATCAGATTCAAAAATAAGATAAATTTCAATGGATATGGAAAATAATAAAAGTTTTGAGTGAAAGTCATGTGGATTTGAATGTTTGATACATCATTTTTTAAATGTACTATGCTATCATCCATAAATAAAATTTAATTTTTGTTCCTTTTAAACTTTAATAGAAACTATGCATTTGCCTCACAAATAGATATAATTTCATGTTGTCACATGAGAATCATCCCACATAAATGATATAAGGTTTTAACTACTCTAAGTAGTAGTCATCTAAAATGATCACTTGTACCATGTATAGGATTTATTTTAGTTAGAGTAGTTCATGAAACATATATGGATGTCCACAAAATATAGGAGATAGATATCAAACAAAAAAATAAATATTACATGTTTGAGAGGTATTTAATTAAAGAATATTGAACCACAATGATAGAGGAGGGCTAGTATGAATGTTGGATTCTAATAAATCATTAAGATTTGGAATGAAATTAAGGATATGAGTATTGATTTAATAAATATATTGAATGTTTTTTGTTCTAGATTATTGATATATTATATCAATTTTACATACTGGAACAATTTTCTTGAAATATGCATTCAAATGTGTAATTTTATCCATTGAGTGAATTTTACTGTTATTATTCAAGAAAAATTAAATATTTACATACACAAGCTGACAATGTATTCTGTGCATGATGATGTTATCGATCCTATGGAATAAAAAACTTCTGATGATGAAACAACAAAATTTTTAGGGGATCAAAAACATTTTAATGAAAAAATCAAATTATGTGGCATCGCATGGCTGAATATAATTTTCATGACAAGAAGATTTCGAATATAATATGAAGTTGGATGAAATCAACTCGACCAACCAATTGACCCCAAGAAGTTGATGTTCTTTAGTTATCATGGGATCACAACATGTACTAATGAGATGATTGATATTTATTCATTGCATCACATCCAACCTATAAAGAAATAAATCATTTGGAAATATTCAATGGCTATTTTATAATACATTTTTTCAAATTTTCTAGAAAATTAAATAATGAAATGTTTATTTCATTTTCATTATTCCTTATATAATTCATATTTTTTATGATTTCCATAATAAATTTTACCTAATGAGTGGTGGAAAATCCCATAATGGATTCCAGAAGCTTATTTTGATGTTATACTATAGAGATACAGAGAGGAAATTAAACCCCCACACACCAATTAGTTATATACACAATATAATTTAGTAATCATGGACTTCATTCATAAATTATCACAATATAAAATCATTTTTGATGAATTTTATTATATAAAATATTATTTTACAATATTTATTTTTTTCAAAAATGATTCAAAACTGTGAATTAAAGAAATAGTTAATGTTTGATGAAAATAATAACCATACATCAAAACCATTTTACCCCTATCCAAATTCATGGATAGTGTATACTTGAGAATAAATTATATTGGCATTTATTTTAAATAAAATATGAATTTTTAATTATCTGATGGGAAAAACATATTTTTATTTGTTTATATGTAGATTTATGAATCAAAATCCGAAGCCGTTTTTATCCAGCATCGAGTGATATGGATGGACGCTCATGTAAATATGTTGGGAAAATTAGTTGATGAAAAAAATAGTGGGGGAAGCATGTTTATGTAACAAATAATTGTTATTCATTTTAATTTATTAAAATATTATATATAAATATATAATTATGTTATTATTTTCGTATATGGTTTAGACATAAGAATCATAAATGGTCATACCATAAGACAATATACAATCAATATCATTGAAGTTTCATGAACTATATAATCGTGTTAGACGATTATGTTTTTGAATATCTCCTCAAACATATTTTTAGAAGACAAACACAAATTAAGATAAATATAATATGGTGAGTTGATTGTTGAAATCAATAGACTCACTATAATATATAATTTTGAAATATTGTTTAGATAAAAATGTACATGAAATGAACTAATTAAACCATTTGTGGAGAAATGATCCTCACATGATCAAAATGATCCCACTAGCTTTGAGGCAAGTAATTCCACCCAACTGCATACCTTACCAACATGAATCATTTGTTTCACTACACTTTACTATAAATTTCAATCAGATAACTTATTATTACTTTATATTACTCTTATTGTTCAGGTTATAGTTGTATGTCATTTATATATGTCAATATCCACACACCTATGTGTTTTGATGGGTATGGTATATAATATCCTAATTGATCAGCTACACCATAAAGACCTCTAAAATAATCATATGACAATGGATACGTGTGTATATCATGAGTAAAATACTAGGTTTTCGGTTCCACATGATGGTCCAAATTTTTCAACAATCATTGATGCTATTGGATATTTCATAGCATGGTCTTCCAATTTTATAATGATATATAATATATGAATTGGAGAATTTTTTTCATATTAAAAAACTATAATAGTTTTTATAGGATTTATTAATTATGTATAATATTATATATTGATTATGAACAAGGGAAATAGATTGTCATATCAATAAAATCTAGTCAATTGACTAAGAAAATGAAACAACATTGTGAGAGAACTTTCTCCCCACAAGCTCCAAAGAATCATTTATTAGTAATTAAAATTAATGATGAGGAAAAATTTAAAGACAAAAATATGTCTTACATTGATTGAATAGAAGAAATATATGGAGATTCCAAGACCAAAGAAAATTGTCTTGAGTATGAAAATGAGATTCTCAATAATGAATTTGTGGGAATCTCTGGTGTGAATACATACATAATACTCCCTTTCATAATATGTTAGTCCAAATAGTGAGAAATTATTTTTGTTAAAGTTAACAAGTATTTGTATTTTGTGTAGGTGCTTATATAATATATACTTATAATGAAAATATATTCTGAAGCACAATGTGCATTCATTAATTTCTTTGTCATTTCATCAAAAGAACATACATTAGATTAGAAATCAAATGAGATGTAAAATGATGAGTTACTCGAATAATTTAATAAAAAAACATCCAATGGTAGATTCCTTTTTTTCCTAAAATGAAAATGAAATTATATATAATCTAATAACAGATTTTTTTGTTTAATTTTTCATTACATAATAATTTTTTTATAAAGTACGATGTGAATCACAATCATTCTGGACACCCTAAATATTTATTATTTGGATGTAATGCATAGAAAAGGAAATAAATAACTGTAATTAATGCCTATTTTGAGTGAGTGAGAAACAAAAATCAACAATTTATAGATAAAATTATAATTATATGTTTAGTATGTGTTTTAACATGAATATTTTCAGTGATAGGTCGACCACTAAATATTGTCTAGATCACGTCATGATGTTAGATTCTGAAAAGGTAAATCCCATGAATTACTAAAAATAGAATAATATAATGTTATATAAAGTAATATTTAATGATAAAAACATTTAATAATAATTTACTAATTTTGGTCAATTTTTCTATAGTCTACAAAACTTATAACATTGATTTTGGATATTATGTTTTAAAATTTAACAGATAAATCACAATTTTTGAAAAGAATAGAAACACCCAACATGTAATTTCTAATGGTATTTAAAATTTCATTAAAAATAATTCCTAAAAATTTGTTTGCCTTTATATTCCATTACTATCAAAAATTTTGACAACTTAATTACTCAAAATAAGAAATACTTTTTTAGGAGATGAGACGGTATCGTAATTCTCTATAGAATGCATTCTTAAAAAATAAAGGTATTTTCATTATATATTTATTATCCAGTATGATTTATGTTCTTTGAAATATTTTTGGGGTGTGATAAATTAGTTACGTAATTCAAATATTATATTTTTGATCTATTTCTCAAAGAGAATTATAATGGTTGAAATCAAATTGTTTAGTAGGGTTGAATTATAAAAAATAATTATTTTTCAAAATCATAGTCGTGGAGGTGGAGGTGGAGGAATAGGCGGAGGTGATGGTAGAGGGATATATGGAGTTTGATACCAATGTGGAGGAGGATCTAGAGTCAAAGACCATGGTATAGTCTAAGGAAGAGGAGGATATGATGTGCTGGCTTACAAAAATAATAAAATTGTTGGTCAATGAAGTATATTGAGGATTATATCATGATTTTATTTGAGAAGAATTTTTTAATAGAATAAAAATCATTAGTCACTTACGGTAAGAGACATTATGCTAGTGTTTTTGATGAATTATTGAAATATTGTTTTTACCACTTGTTTATGTTATTTTTGAAAAGGTATTAATCTTCCAGTAATGTCATTTTTTTGGATCATTCAATTTCTCCACTTGGGTTATTGAAAAAGAAACTATAAAACTCAGAATCATCAAATAGGTATGTAATACAATATTTTCATTTTAAAAAAATATGTGTGTAATCAACCACAATTTTCAAAAGATTTATGAAATAACTATTGGATGAAAAATGGCACTGATATATCAGGGTCACTGATGAGTGTTTGTGTGAAAGAGTCCATTATCAGTATAAAAGTTTCATTTCAGTAAAAAAAATTCACTCTCTAAAATCTAAGAAAATATAATTGAATTTTAATGATAAATTGGGAAAAAAGATTCATAATTAATTTGTGCCATTTATAAAGGAGTCTCATATCCAACCCACACATGGTTCCAGATGTATGGATTGAAGGGCATGATCTAGGTTTCAAAAATAATTTTAATAAAAATAACTATCATACTCAAAATTTGGAAAATTATTTATCATTTTTTTGATACATTCAGAAAATGATTCATATGTCATTTTGGAAATATAGTAATTAGTTGCACGTGAATCTGATGCACTATATTACCATTTTGATGCAATGTGCTTCTTTTTATTCAATATTGAGATCAGTTTTTCTGAATATTCAATTGATAAATTCAAAAATAATAAAACACATTTTGACTGTTTTAGTAAATTAGTAAAATTATGCATATGCCATTTTTAATGTGTGGGAATCAGATGAACATCAATCAGATGAACATTATGGCTTGTATGACTACAATATTCAATTTAAGATTGAAATTTAAATATAGAAAACTGTCACTCACTAAAAATTGTGAAAATTATATCTTATTGTATTGATAATTTGGTAAAATTATTCATAATACATTTTTCATTTCTATTAATTGTTCTCATGTCAAACCCAAACATGATTCCACCTGTATGGCTCAATGTGAATGTTTCAAATTTCAAATGAAACTTTTTTTTTGAAAAAATAGAGCGGCATACTAAAATTTTAGGAAATACATTCATATGATATTGATACATTATGAAAACAATATATATATAATTTAGTATGTGTATAAATTATCCAAGACTCAATCTGACAAATGGGGTCACCGTTATGACTCAAAATTCTTCATTTTATTGAAATTTTACATCAACATTATAGAAAAAAAAACTGAAAAAGAAATTAGAGAAAATACATTCAGATTGTTTTTTTACTTTTTTACAATGATCCATAAGTAAATTTTTATGACTAACATTTAGCTTCACCTCACTTTGATGCATAACATCACCATTAGAACAACATGTGTCTATTATCTATTTAAAATATACATTTTAATACAAAAAAGTGTCACTCGCTAAAAGATGAGAAAATATGATTGGATTGGATTCATAATTTTGGATAATTATTAAAAATATATTTGTGATGCTTTCTAATTACTCTCATCTAAAAACCACACATGATTCAATCTGAATGGATCAAATTTCACGTTTCTAGTTTGAAATGAAGTTTTATTGAAAATTACAAGTGGCATACTCAAAATCTTATAAATGATTTTGTATTTTTTTATTATTTTGGAAAAACATAAAAAAGACATTTTTAATGTAATGTAATCATCCAAGACTCACTCTATTACATATTGAGATCGGTACAACTAAATGTGTGTATTTATATTAAAAATTAAAATTAATTTTTGCAAAAAAACAACTAACATTATCAAAACTGATCAATCCCATTCAGATTGTTCTTTTACTTTTTGGAAGATGATTCATAACTCATTTCTGACATGTAAGAACTATGAAAACCCCTATAAAATTCATATTTTTATCAGTATGAATCCAAGTTTGTATTTTATTTCAAAATTGATTGTAATTTTATTTAGAAAAAATCTCACATACTCAAAACTGTGATAACATATTCTAATTGTTTTGGTACATTAATAAACTAATCTAAAATTCCATTGTGATATATATGAATCAATGAAACCTTAATAAAACTAATAGTGTGTCCATTATGAAAACACATTTTTCCTTTGAAATCAAAATTTTCATTAATTTTATTAAAAAATACTAGCAGACAATATAAGAGTTTTATTATTGTATTTTAGTGAGAAATTTTATGACATTTAAATTCTATATTTAAATAATATTTTCAATATTTATGTAGTTATTTTTGGGGATGTAGTGTGTTTTCAACGCAGACTTGATTCCCTATTTTAGGTATTGTAGTGTGTTGTATCACCTCACTAGAGTATTCAACTTTAAAAGCTCTTGTAAATGCACTGATAAAGGAGCCCTTTATCATCACTTTATTAAATACTAACAAAGGATCCCTTTATCAAAGATTTAAAAAGAGAAGATAAATATTTTCATTATATGTTCTATATAATCAAAATATTAATTTTTTTCTTTTATCATCCCGTTTAAAATAACTGATAAATTTATGTTTTTATATCACTTTTATTTTCACTAATTCAAGATACCCTTTATGACCACAATTCTTGCGCTGATAAAATACTGGGAATTTTAACCGCAGTGAGGTAGTTACAGTTTTTCTAGTTCTGATATTGTTCTATTATTTTTATTTTAAACTCCAATTATGTAGTATTAATATTTAACCATTAATTATTCAATAAGGTTTTCTAACCAAACAATATAATACATAAGAGTGTAGAACCATGAATATTTAAAAATAATCATTTATAACATATATTAATAATTATCAATATGTTTTTATAATACAAATATTCATATAAAATCATTTCCATAGTAAAGGAAATCTATCAAGCGTATCATTGTGGATTACGTTCACACCATATTCCATCATTTCCATATGAACAGTTGAGAACCAAAACATTCATATTAGACATAGTACCTTACGAAAAAATTTTCACAACCTATTTTGGTTCACATTATCTCAAGATATATAAATCAAATCCTAGTTTGTTAGATTATGATATAACCGCCAACTGATACGAAAACGTACCCACTGCGGGTGCCAACAAACCCGTTGCACCATGCCTTTCATTACTCTCTCCTCTAAAGAGATTTCTAACACCATCATGTGTTGTAAAATCCTCTGTTTTCACATCACAGTCAATTTGGGCCTGAAAATCCACCAGCCAATCCATTCCAAGGATTACATCACAACCATCCATCTCAAGTATTGGGAAATTCCACACTATCTCAACCTCGCCCATAACTATACAACATTCTCTACACAAGAAGGCTTGAAACTCTCTTTGACCCAGAGGAGTTTGATGTTTTAAAACCGAGGGCATCATTTATACCCTTAAACCCAGAAAATCAACCACACGTGCATCAATAAAATAGTGTGAAGAACCCGTATCAAACAACACATGCATCAAGTTAGAATTTAAAAAAATAGTACCTAGCACCGTGGATGGTCCCGACTGATCATCCACCACAATCTTCTCAGCTCCAAAAACATGATTTCTTGACACACTCTGTTCTTTATTTCCCTACTAAGGCGTCGTGGTATTCTGAGAATAACCATGACCCACTTAACTCTGCTGTCGAGGGGTACGATGTTTCCCCCATCCCGTCGAAGCATACAGTGTCTATGATCCCTGAGTAGTGTCACGTGCACCCGACCTTGTAGAATTCCGACAATAACGCTACAGATGACCCATCTTCTTACAATTATGACATCCTCGAGGTTGTGTCGTACAAACCCGCTTGATGTGGCTTGTAGATCCACACTAAAAACATCCCAGCTTGCTCTAGGGAATCTGAGGAAGATTCACCGATCCTGCTGTCAGATTATATGTTATAATCCCGCACTGGGAATAAGTGTCCCTCTTCCACTTGAACCGACTGTTAGAGTGCCCACTATTCATCATGGGTACCACCATGCTTCCCCCGCCCGGAGCGCCCAACAAATCCCGCTCGTCCACTGAGTCTCTATTCACCATTTCTATGTAATAATCTATACATAGCACTGTTATCTTTGAATTTATTTCTTACGTCAACCCCACTTCAATGTTCCTTTCCATCAATGACGTGCTACCCACCACCTCGGTTGAAAACCACACTTAGTTCATAATCATAGCCGCATACTCCATCACCGACATCAGTTTTTGCTTCAAACTAAATAAATCAGTCATCTAATGAATTCTAAACGTATGTGGGTAGAATTATTTGTTAGAAAATTCCTTAAAGCCTTCCCAGGTCATACCCTGGTCCATCCTAACTTGGACTTACAACTCCGACCACTGAAGCGAAATATCCTCCAACATATACGTGTCCAATTTAACTTTTAACTCTACCAGTGTTCCCAATAACCCGAAGATCATGTTCATTCTATTCAACCATGATTCTTCCCTCTCTGGCTCTAAATCACCCCAGAATATGGGTGGATTATGCTTTTGAAACTAAACCACATGATCGGCATGCATTGGTTCATTCATTTTATTACCACCTTCCATGTCTTGGAAATATTGTACGATACATTGAACTAACAATTGGTTCACCTGGGGCTCAGGTGCAACCACGTTATCAGCGGCCACCTATGGTTGGTCTCTACAATGCCTACCCAATACCATTTCTATAAACTGAATACAAAAACCATGAGTCTCACTTCCGTTGATATCACTAAATCCCATTTCAAATTACATTACACATTACTTATCACAACAAGGCTTCCTATAAGTTCATATTTCCAATGTTTCCCAATTTTTGAAAACCAAACCATTTTCAAAATACCACCAGTTTCCATGTTTCAAATCCTTATGTTTTGAAACCCATTTCAAAATTTTCAAAATCCACATATTCATATCTAAACATAAATCATTATACCCCAATGAAATATGCATCTTATAGGGAATTCATTTCTATCATGCATGTCATGCTCATCTCATTGGCTACACCCATGACAATGAGATATCCCATGCATATAAGTGTCTTCAAAACACATATGTACCCAACTCCCTAGTAACTTGAATTTCAGCATAAAAGGGTTATCTATGTCCTTTTATAATATACATTTCATGTTCTGACATTCCTGCACTTTGCTACCATCCCAACTCAAGGAATGTACCACAACGAATGTCAACACCTAATACGAGGATCAACTCCAATCGACCAAACAAACTAATAACACCTGTAACATCCCGCCCCTACCTCATTGGCTAGAGGAGGCGATGAGGGTTACATGGCCTTAAGAAACATTCCCAAGATGCTAAAGGCTGGAAATAAATTCTGAGGGCTCCGAGACCAATTGGGGAATGATTTTTTCTTGAGACAAAACCAACCAAACAACCACAACTAAATGATACATGTCAACAAAACCAAAATCATACATTACCAAACACAACTATATAATCCATCATCTCACATGTCAACAGAACCCAATAAAACATCATAGTACAATGTGGATGACTCAACAAGAACACCACGAGCCGTGTCACCACCACAGCTCCACACCAAGCTCCACGATCAATGTTCCACCAAGACATCACAACGCACAACTAAAGAAGGTTGATGCCTTACCTTTTCCCACGTCACCGTACATGAAATTGGCATAGACACCAACATGCTAAGGTAGAGGGTGAGTACTAAAATGCAGTAGGATTTCCCCAAATGACATCCCTACACATGCCACTAGGATAAAACCGTTAGCACATTTATATAAAAAAATTTATATAAAATCATCAAAATAGAAACCATTACCATAATCCAACCACACCATTACCTATCCATTCAACCCAAACCAAAAAAAAAAGGGAAAACCAAAAAAACATTCCATAATCCATTCTCTTACTCACATATTAGCACAAAAAATGCATCATGAAAAACAATGCATAACAACAACCAAAACAACCAAACAGTGGCACTTCTGTCCAACCCGTTCACCCATTAACAATTAGTGGCATTCCAATCCACTTATACTTTGATTGTGGCCCTTATGTCCACTATACATCCCCTTCATTATAGTGGTACTTCCTTCCCACTTCCACACAACATTTCAAACAAGCCCAAACAAGATCACAACATCATGGAATAAACCAATTCCATTTCATATCAATCCCCTTCAATAAATCTACCATTTATTGAAAAATCATTTTCCATGCCAAAGACCCATTTCAATAAAATGTACTATTTATTGAAACCCATTTTTCATCAACCATTTTCCCAAACCAATATCATCAATCCAATTTTAAAATCTCCATTTTAAAATGCACAATAAAACCATTTCACCATGAAACCCCATTTTCCCCCAAAAACCCCAAAATGGATTCCCAACCAGAATCACACATCATATAACAATTAATTTCCAGCACAAAAAATTATTTATAACATTTAACTATTAGTTAAACCCAAGTGGAGTCGGGAGAGAAGCCACCAACCTTTAGGTTTTCAGAGAACTTGGCCCACAACCAACCGCACCTCCAATCTGTAAAACGCACCACCAAAACCTCTCTAGATCCCTTCACCTACCATTCACAAGTCTTAAAAACATCATCCAAGGAAACCTCGACCCTAGATCTACACGTCACAAGTGTATCTCTAGAAAACCAAGAAAGATATGGATGTGGATCTAGAGGAGAACACAAGAGAAAAAGGAGGATAGACTTACCCAGATAAATCACCTTCAAAACACCTTGAATCCTCTTCAAAATCCATCCAAACTGAGTGGGAGAGAACCCCAAGCCCTCGAGAACCCAAAAACCCATGTAAGGCTCGAGTGGGAGGTATAGAGGAGTGAAATGATTCTATCCCAAGTGAGCCTAGGTTTTATAACTATAAATTTATGTGTCTGTACAGTTAGCCCGCACAGTTTGGAAAACCGTGAGCTAACCGTGCGCACGCCACTGCCTCGAGAGCTAGGGTCCGCACTATTTACTCACACGGTTTGGAAGACCATGCACAGACTGTGCGCAGCCTACTGTCTCGAGAACAAGGGTCTTCACGGTTTCCTGGGGAACCCGCATGGTTTCTTCTAATCATACTCAAACCGTGCACCCCTTTAGAAGCCTCCAAACTCATCCAAAACCATTCAAAACTCTCCCAACCTATTCCTAACTCATTCCATTCACCTTAAATAGATAAAAAATCATAAAAAAGACCACATAACTTAAACTAGTGGTGCTACAACTACTATTTTACATAACCCTTATCAGGAATCTAAGACTAGCATTATTTGTTTTTCCTTTCCCTTGGACATGAACATTAAATCATTTAATGTTTTCATGGATGAAAATTATTGTCTTCCACTAGGATTTATTTTGAATATTTTCAACTATAATGTGAGATTTATATATTTATCAAAATTTCCAATTTTAGAAAACTATTTAGTATATTGGGATGTGATGACATCAAATTTTTGATAATGTAATAATGTAATCATCAACTACGTATATTACATCAAGGGTATATACAATTTTTTCATAAAAATTTTATAATAATCCATGGGAACTATATTTTGAGAAACATGGTCTATGGAATATAATATCTGGATGTACATTAATGAAAATACCCAAAGGCAATACTTTTATTATTCAGATGAATATAGATTAATATTTTTATATACAGTTATTTCAAAATAATTATAAGGATAATTACACATTTAAAGGTATATATACAACTTGTGAGGTTTTATATGATGGATCTTCCTTGGAAAAATTATTGAGTTTTAATAAATCTATTTTTTATATGTAACCCCTATTTGTAAAGTTTTTTTGGTGAGTGGGTTATTTTAGAAATAATTAAACAGTATTTTATATATAAATTATTAAATATATTGGTAACTATTCCAGTTAATATTACCATTGATTTTAAGGTCATAATAGTAAATTATGATTATTTTATTTGGTGGGAAAAATATTTTTATAGGAATCATTGGTTGTCAAATGTTATTTGATGAATAATTTTACTTTATAGGATATTCATCATATTTTTTAATGATATATGAATTATTAAATAATATTTATTAATAAGGAAATCATAATTATTAGATGAAAATATATGGAATCTTATAAGGATACATGGTCTGAATCTCGAAACAGAGAGAGAAAACGGTGAAAAACCTACAAATGGACTATTTGATATAGTACATAATATAACATAGTTATCAATCAAGTAGTTTCAAGGATAAATATTAATTATATCATTCGGTGTTATTGGTGAATTTTTTGATATTAATGTATTATAATGGATAAGATGTGATAACCATTTCATTTTTGGAATGTATTTTGAGATAGAATGAATGAATTTATCTCTTTGATGGTTCTTTTTATCTTTAAAAGTTAGTTTTATTTCATTTGTAACTACAAATATTCTTGGATATCCATTTAATGAAGAAAGAAATAATGTGGAAATTGATTCATCCACACACAAAGGATTAAATTTAAAATATCAAATAAAATGATGTCAAGTAATATTATTATATAGTGTAATCAATAAAAATAACAAAATAATCTCTAAAAATTATGAAATTGATATTGAAATAATGATTTTATTCAACTACTTTCATTGATGATTAATCAATGATATGTTCAATGATCGTAGAATTATGTTTTTCTGGTCATTAACACTCTCCTCACCATGTTCTATATCACTCATTATTATTCCTTAGGAATTTTTTTCTCCTATATGACCATATATTCCCTTCAAATTCTTGTTATCCTATTCTTGAAACATGTTTTTTTGTGGTAATATATGACATTTAAATTTCAAATTCCCCACTTTTTATGTGAATTTTTTATAAACCCTTTCATGATGAGTTTTCCCACATAGGATTTTTCAAATGTAAAATAGTTAACAGATAATAAAAAATTAAAATTATGATAGTAAAATTTATTGAAGGAGTGGAGAATCTAAACCCCTATGACTTTATAATGAATTACATTATGTTAAATACTGTATATTCTTGGAATCTTCAAGCTTAAATGACTCTGGAAACATATTATTTAAATATGAATTTTAAAAAAATATTATAAATAAGTGGATATGAATATTATTATTGTCACTATGAAAAATATATAGGTATCATGGTCAATATAATGTTATTTATTAACTCTTATTAACTAATAACATAATTTTCTATAAATTCATTTTAGGCTTCAAAATTATGTTTTCTTCAAAAATGATTTTTTTTATTTTTCATGTTTATTATTTTAATTAATTAGTTACTATTTTATTATATTTATTTTATTAAATCAATATTATCCCTTGAATAGTCGTATTGAAAATAACATATCATGATTTTTTTTTCTGGAAATGTTTGATGTTTCATAGAAGAGAAAAAATTCCTATGTTTAAAATCACTATTAATTCACATCATTAAATTATTTAATATTAAATACAAATAATATATTGGATTTCATATTAGATTAATTTATATACTAATTTATTTAATAATAAAATCACACTTTTTTTAAATGTTTTTTAAATTAATGAAAATGTTGTTTTTTTCTATTAACTTTTACAGTAATAAAGATTATCGATTTTAATTAAATAATGTAAACAAAAATAAAGATAAATTTGAAACAAAGCCATAATTTATATATCTATTTATTTAAATTAGAAATAATATAGTAATTATTTATATTCATTGAGTTAATATAATATATTATATTCCTTGAATGATTCATTTTCCGGAAAAAACAACTTTTAATCCGGTTTTGCGATATTATTATAAAATAATATTATTTAACATATATGGTTTTAATTTTTCAACATATATTAATTATTTTTTATCAATATATATTATATTATTTGATAATTAATACTAAATTTCAATCATACTAACTAATAAAAACATAGAAAACTTGTCACCATGGTAAAATCATAAATTAAGAAATCATGCATTAAAAGCTAGTGATATAGCCGAAATTTATCATATTAATTATTAATGGATGGAAGAATGTATAAAATTACAAACATGGTATCTATATGTAAATATTAATTGGAATCCTTTCCAGGAATATGACTTATATAAAAATTTATTTAAAGAACATACAAAATTTTCACTCCCTTGCTTTTAAATAACAATTTTTTTTCACATATAGTGAAATGAATGTTTGGAATGAAAAATGATGGTATTTTTTACAATAATGAACATAATTTCTTTATGTAACTTTATTTATAATTTTTTGTAATGAAATAATTACCTTAAATTAGATTTAATTTTCGGCCAAGTATTTATTTAATAGAAAGGAAAATAAAATTATATTTTTAAAATACTAATGTTATAGTAATTTGAATAAAATATTATTCAAGGGATTTTTTTATATTACTGATAGGATTCGTTTTTGTAAAATTTTTATATTCAAGGTCTATCTTTTTCTTGATGTTTTTAATTTCAAACAATATGAATTTTATCAAAATTGAAATTAATGGTATATAATATTAAATAATATTTATCTAAATGATTTAAAAAACTAAAAATATTATATTTAGACAAATAAATATTAAATGGATTATAATAATAATCATGATCCATTTATTTGACTATTTTTCTTTTATAGTATCTTTCATAACCCCTAAAAGAAATATATTGTTATCATGAAAATTGTAAAAAATGGTTAATTTGAGTTAAAATAAACTAATATGGTTAAAACATTAATCTAAATATTCCTAAATTTTATTGAATAATATTATTTTTAATAATTCTAATAATTAATTTTAAAAATATAATTTTCAATCCATTTTTTCATGGGAAATTATTTATATTAATTTAATTATTTGTGAAATTCCAAGTGTGCCCCCACACCTCACTTCAAAAAAGAACCACCTATCTAATTTTTATCACTATTAAAAATAATTATGGATCACCCAATACATAACATAATACTATAAATAATTAAATTAAAATGACTTATGGAATATAGTTTTACTCTAAATCACTCCTAGGTATAATTATTTTGTAAACCTACATAGGTTATCTCAAGAAGAGGCATCATTCTTGACCAAGAATTTTTCTTTTCATTATTCATGAACATATTTCATTTTTTGATAACAAATATGGATAAAATGAAATTATTATACCCTATATATTATGATGTTATAAAATTAATAGGATAACATATATCAATATCCTCTTCCAAAAAATCGGATGTGAAATAGTTATTCACATGTAGAGTGAATTTCCACCTCGCAACCCGATGCAATTAGTTTTCAATCACCCATACTCAAATATAAATTTAGTAATATTTTTAAAATATAAATATAATATATTGATGAAATATTTATAATTATTTTATAGTAATATATCATTCATTCTCATACTTTCAATTATTTAATAAATGATAATGCCGTCCATGCGTACAAGTGGACTGCCACATCCTCAATTTGATGTGATTTATTTTTGCATAACCAAATCACAAGACTATTATATATAAGATAATATAATAAAGCATATAATATTTATTTAATATTTAATGTTATATCAAGATAAAATAGGCATATTTTTTTCATCATTATCATTAAAAATATAAATATTATTCACCCATACATATGACTTATAATATTAATGATTCGATCATAGTTCATTTTTCATAACCCTACATTGATGTTATTATAAAGAGTTTTATTGATGTATAAAAATGATAATTATTTAATGATAATAACTCTATAAATTACAGAAAATTTTACAATTTTACTATTTTCAAAACTGAATAAGTCTTTGTAGATATATGAATAGAATATCATCATAACATATGGTGTGATCTTAATTGATTAAGCAATTAAATAACACAAGATATGATATTAATAGAAATTTATAATGAAATATTGAAATGGTAATAAATATGTAAACAAATAACTAATGTTTATTATTTAGGAAAATAATGAATGTATGTGATGAGTCTGAGCTGAGGTTATAGGTTTGACAACCAAAATAATTTTTATTTGGTTATATTTTATCATCGATGCCTTTTTAATCAAATTTTATTTGTGTATTGACAATTTATTATTTAATGTTTTATTTTCAACTCTGTTATGTGTATTTTAATTTGATACACATAATCAATTATTTATTTATTATCACTTTATATGTAAGATTATTGCAATAGATTCTGTCTCTACTTATTCTCAATTGATACATATTTGGTATTATGATTCTACTTGATAATATGAGCTGCATCTAAATTTCGAATTCTATATTAAATAATAATTACCGTTATATTCATGTTATTTAATGTTCCATTCTATGTTAGTTGCACCATGAGTTTTATGATTATATAAATATCAATGTGGTAAGAGTTCATCATCAAAACTTTTTTTCTTACAGAAATCAATACTATTATGAAGTTATTAGGGTTTATGAGGAGTATGTACACAATAGTTGAAATGTTATATATTGGTTACATCGAAATATATTGTTTTTTATTTTATAGTTAAAATTATTTTGATAAAAGGGGTATTAATTAAAAAGTTACTAAATTTATATGGGTATTATTATTAGTCTCATTTTAATTAGGATTGTTTATAATATAATTTATGTTGAAATAAATTACATGATAACTATATGAGAACACAAATTAATTTTCTCTAACTATTGGTATTGATAATATTTTCATGTAATAGTACAATTATCTTATCTTTTGGGGCTTAAACTAGTTATGATAAAAAATTTCTTAATGAAATGATGAGTTTAATTCTCTTTTTGGTAGATGATCATTATTCCCCCATATTATGGTTTTTCCAAAATGATGTGAATTTTTTGAATAAAATCATAATATTTATTTGTTTAATTATTTTACATGCTTGAATTTTTAATTTTTTTTATATAGAATCATATTTTCCATTACTGAACATGTCCATTAATAACATTTTATTCATAATGTGAATGAATTATTTTTTTAACAAACTTTTCGTGAACATAATTTTTACACCATCATGATTATTGATATATTTGACACATACATTATTAGTTTACAAGGTTCTTTTTTAATTTTGTCATCACATTAAATATGTTTTTAAATAATATTTTCAATATAATATGGGTATTCTCCTCAAGAATTTTGATAATGATCATCTTATATTATTCTTATTAATTAAGGACATCAAATTTTTTTACTTATACTATAATAGTTATATATTGTAATGATAATATATTTATTATATTTCTAGATCATTAATGATTAGTTAGAAAAGGGAATGTTGAGACATTCACTTAGATGATTAATTTGGTACACATTAACTTCCCCTTGAAACAGATACTTTATTATAATCATTAGATATCACATTTCCAATAAATTTCAATATTATTTATTAGTTATATTAATTATTTTATAAAATATATATCATTTCTATTTACAGTGTTTCAATGCAAAAGTTATTTGATTCACTATAGAAAAAATTAATAAATTGGTATTCTTTACTCCATAATGAAATATTTTATAAGGAATATTATTTATGATTTGAACTAATAATTCCACATATGTTTCACTCATTGGATATTTAGTGATGTCTTAGGTCATATTTCTGACATCCCCTCAATGAATTGATAGGTCTCATGGAAAAAATCAATAAACTAGAATTAAATAAAGATCTATTGTATATATACCCATTGATTAAACTATCATGGAGTAAGTTATTTATGGTATAGAAATCATGATGACTTAATTCATCTTATATAATATTAATAACATAGTTAATTGATAATTTATATGTTATTATACAAGAAATTGTTTCAATGATATTTTATATTGATGAATTTTGTTCTCAAATATTTTATTATATGCGATATGTTTTATATTATTTACCATGCCATATTGATTATTCACGACTTATTAAACATATATCCCAATTAATTTAACACCTAAAACTATTCTATGTATCCTTTTTATCATTCCATATGATATGAATAAGGAACCATTGAATGATTTTAAGGAATTTGAATATTTACATCTAAAATATTTTTAATTTTGTTTTTCAAATATAAAGTTAGATTCAAGTATCAATCAGATATAAAAATAATACTAAACTATTTTATCAATTATGATGTGATCACTTGTATGTAGTACAAATATAATAATGTAATCTTGGAATCATGGCTGTTAGAGCTGGGGTCATTACACCAACCATCTAACCGGTGCATATTCATCCCATTCTAGGTGGTTATATACATTGAAAATTTATAATCAATATATACAACACCCCATTAATCATATATTTAATTAATCTTGTAACACCCCAGGTAAATAAAGAATATGAAATCTTTATATTTATCCATATTTGTGAATCAAATATTAATATTACTTTAAAGGGGATGCTATGCTCGATGGCATACCCAATACGCAATAACGAGTTTCTTGGAAATCTTACGTTGAACTCTAATAATAAAATAATATTATTTTAAATGGTAGTTAACGCCTAGCCGTTGTAATGGCGATAATGAACAGAACTAACTACCAAATGATTATATATGTTTGTCAAATATTTTTACTTTTTACAATAAATGTTAGAGGATTAAAAATGTGAATGAATCCAATTTTAAGCGTAAACATTCTAATATTCTTTAAAAGGTCGATTAACCACCTTTTGATGGAGAACCTCTTTTAAATCCACTTTTTGACAATTTTATGGGTTATATTGGACAAAATAAAATTATTCATTATAATCGGGACATCAAAATTTACTTTGTGTAAATTTTTGGTATTTTTCCGAAAGAGTTCAATTTTTAATGAATAGTGAAAAATGTTGTATTTTAATTCAAAACCTCTTTTTAATATAATTTATTTATATGATTATATTATCTTTTTAATTGGTTTTAAAGTGAAATTAAAATATATTTTTACCATTTAATCCAATAGTGGTCGATGGAATTAATTTCAGTTTGAAATCGGACTTAAACTAGTGTCAATCTTTTGATACATTTTGTTTCATAAAAACACGCTATTTGTTTTGACAACGGGAATTAATTATTAAATTAATTAATGAAACTTATATGTTTTTAATTTTTTAAAATAGAAATCATTTTTGAATTCGGAATATCAAATATATCTTAGGGTGAATTTTTGGTAATTTTCTGAAAAACTTCAATTTTTGATGAATAGTGAAACCATTAAGTGGTACTTATAAAAACTGATTTTCTGTTTAAATGAAAATTTTCCACCTTTGTGTTTTGAATTTCAAAAATCTGACATACATGTATGTCTTTAAGAAGTAAAATGTGGTTCAATGGGATTAAAATAATTTTTTTTGGTGAATAGTAACTTATTAAGTTTTTAATCGCGATTAGAGGTAATTAGTGTAGTTTAAGGTAAGAATAATGTATTAATAAAATGAAATGACCTAGACACATTTCCTAACCTCATTTTATGTGTCATGGCCGACAACTAAAATCCATGGGTCAACTTGGGGACTCCATGGAGCCACTATGGAAATAAATACCTTTTTATTTAATGATAAACTAAAAATGACACAAACATGAGATGTTTTACTAAAACAATTTTTACATGGGGTTATAAAAGTCATATTTTTGACTATAAATAGTCATTGTAATGATAAAAAGATTTCCTACATCATAGTATTTGTTTATAATTTTTAGACATTAAATACATTAAATTATTTATGACATCATGATGATGCAGCGATGACCTCATTATTTAACGATTTAAATAAAATGGAAAGATAATGTAATATCTAAGAACTACACATGTCCAATACCTATTGTATGGGTGGATTTATAACCATTATCACCTTATCCACGAATTATATCAATGTGGGACCTTTTAAATCCGAAACTAATTTCTCAAATAAAGTAACATTTGCTTACTTTCCAAGAGTGCCCCTCCTCTCCTCTTATAAAAGGCCCCCACCTCTACCTCCTTACCCACACTTCCAAAGCCTTTGGCTCGGCCAAACCCTGCCGGTTTTGTCTCTCCACATCCCTCGCTAACTCCTTGAAGCCTCACTTTGGGCATAATCCTTTCCAAGGAATCCGTTGATCTCAAATCAAAGGAAGTTACCCGATTTTAAGGTAATGTCTTCGCTTGAGTCCTTTTGTTTTATTTTGCTTCTCCAACCCCCTAAAATCTTTTTATTCACTTATTTTGTAAAATATACAGTATCTTCAATATACTAGGATGTTTTTATAAGAAGTTTTCGAGCTACACTTACACACACCTACATCTAATGGTTAAATAACATACTGTTTCCGTGGATGGCGAATTTCTGCCTCCCGAAACGATGATTGTTCAACATTCTTATAACACCTTAAAAGGTTTCCCTTAAGATGAAAATATATTTATATATGATATATAATATGTTTATTTTTTACTTAATCTTCTGTATTTTTCATTTATGGCATACCTTTATGGGTTCCATTATGGATAAACGCGATATCTTCATTTAATGAAGTGCGGACTACCGCCCCCTCAAAGTGATATGATTCGTTAATACCATATTTGGTATGTATAAAGGATATATTTAATGATAATATATATTATACCATTCTTGAATTAAAATACTATTATGTATCATTTTGTTTTAATTCCATTAAATATGAAATAGAAATGGAAGTAGTGTTCATGCTTACGTACGGCTTACCGTCTCCAAGAACGGTGCATTTCATTTCTTAACTCTAATTGTTATGTAATATTATAAATGCATGAATATAATGGATATATATGATATATATGATATATACATGATGAATAAAATTCTGGATATAATGAACCTTTGACCCCACGAACAACATGTAATTGTAAGAAGTCCACTTTCGACTTAAGAACCAAGTATCGACAAAACAAACATTATTAAATTAAATGATTACATAATGTCTATGACATGGTAATAAGTGATATAAAAAGAATAATGAACTTGAAAAAGGTTCTTAAGGACGTATAAATTAACTCAAGTTTATTATTCAGGAGATTAAAGAACGATCGAGTCAAGTCGGACCCGAGGTAAGGGATCCTACTCCTCTCTTTCTTTTTAAGTACTCTCTTTTATGTCATTCCTTTTAAGATAATCTTTATTAAGATTGGGTTGTTCTTTTATATTACACTTACTTTATTTTTTTTTGTTCATAGGATGAGAGATCCTATTTTCTCTCATCAATCCATTTTTGGATGTTTTGAGTGGCGCTGTTTGGCTGCCAAATTTTCATAAGAGATCCAACCTCTCTCTTTCTTTTTAAGTACCCTCTTTTATGTCATTTTTTAAGCTCATATTTCATATGTTTGGGGATGTTAATTTATATTACTCATTCTGTAATTTTTATTTTCATATAATGAGATACCCTATTTTATCTCATCAATCCATTTTTGGAAGATTTATGTGGCGCCGTTAGGCTGCCGAGCTTTCGTAAGGGGTTTTTCATCCCACTTTTATTCTCGTGACATTTATGCTACATTTGCCACTATTTCCTTTGAGTGATGTATGTAATTACCATTATTATACACTTTGTGTATTATAATTTCATTTATGGGTATTTACATCTTCATTGTATGACCCTTCTTCCATGGGGTGTACGTTTCGAAAGTTACCCAACTCGGTAAGGGGACCTTTCACCATCCTCTTTTTAAAAAACTTCTTTTGTTATGTCTTTTAATTCACATACTATTATGTTGGGATATGTTCTTCTATATCCTTATTTATGTAAATTTTATGTGCAAGTGATGAGATACCATTTTCTCTCTCATCAACTCACTTTCTGAATTTTAAAGTGACGTCGTTAGGCTTTCAGATTTCTATAAGGGAACTTCTTCACCCACTTTCAATTCTTTGGGTTAAACCTCTACTTATTGATTTTATTATGCCAAGATTAAGTGTGGAATCTCTATTTTGTAATTTCCACAAACCTTTTTGTGGATATGGTATTTCTACACATAATCATCTCATTGATAAATTCTTACGAACTTGTATGGAAATCATAACTCAATCTCTTTTCATTGAGTTAAATATCTTTGTCATTGGTTTTGTTTTTCCAAGATTATGTGTGAATGACCTCTTATTGTTTCACATTTAATATCCACTTATATTGGGTGTTTTTATATTTCTCACACATAATTATGTGATAGATTTATCCTTAATTTAAGGATACCCTCTTTATAATGGATTTCATCTCAATTTATATTTCCATTGAGACTTCATTGTTGATATGCACCAATTCACTCTTATATGGTGTATATACTGTCCTTTGACATATTATATCCTGAATCCTTTTATTTTCATGATATTATGAATCTCAGATTACATGTTATTCTGCAATTATTTGTATTCAAGAGTCTCTCATTTTGTTAAAAACTCTTTAACAAAAATATCGTTTTAGATGTTTTAAAGATTCATTATTCTAAATAGTTATCTTTAATGTCCATGTTTTCAAAATGATTTTCAGTATTTATTTATATGGACATTAATGTTTTAAAATTATAATTCCATTAAAAGAATCAAAGTGGTATGGGACACTTTGATTCAAAAATCTCTTTTAAATGGTTTTTGAAAATGGATTACTTAATTAAATATCTTGTAATTACTAATTGTGACTGAAAATGAAATGTTGTTATTGAAATGATTATATTTTCAATATTTTATGTGTAATGATTGTACTTGGACATTTTGCGGGTGGTTACGTGATAAACCATATGACGGGTGGTGCCGTGAATACCAGGACGGGTGGTTATGTTATAACCTCCAATGCATTGGGTATGAAAGTCGGACGTATGTCTATTCCATTAAGTATGTATGGAAGTTGGATGAATGGCTATTCCATTAAGTGATATGTGTGGAAGTCGACCTTATGTTTATTCCACTTAAGTATGTTTATGTCCCAAGTTACCTTTATATGTTATGTGATCTTTATATGGGTTTTATAGTAATATTTTGGTTACAGAAGGGTAAGTAATGAACTTTTATTTAGTGAAGAGTTTTTACTACTTTGAAAAGGTGAAACGTATTACTCTCTTAATGTATACATGGTTTACTTGTTGTTTTGAAAAACTAATAGTTTTCATTCTTTGTGTATCCCTTACTGAGCTTTTTATGCTCATCCCATGTTTTTGAAATGTTTTTCACAGGACTTAACGTGGAATAGGGTCAAGGATGGGATCAAGGGAAAGTCATGCTACCTAAAACATGGAACTAGACATATTTCTTTTTAAGATTTTTTATTTTATGGAAACTTAGTAGATGTTTCTACTTTTTAATCTTTTGAGATGTAATAGTTATGTCCTAATTCTCTAAAAATATAAACCTAAAAAGATCCTCAATGTGAATTATTCATTTAATTCAATATTAAGTAAGGATTAAGGTCGTGGCCTTATAGTTGGAATCAGAGGTCGGTTTAGACAACTTTAGGAGTACTTGTGAGACACATGATTAGTCCCTATATCTATTATATCAGTTAAATCCTTGTTTTATAATGTTTTTTTCAGGTCATGTAAAGTAGGTTACGAATGGAAGGAGAAGGATCTCAAACGTCATTCCTATCTCTTCCTGATGACATGCTTGCAATAATTATTTTAAAGTCATCTTCGGATGATTGTGAAAGTTTTTCTAGCATTCAACTCACTTGAAAGCAGTTGTTTGAGATATCAAACACCTCCACTATACCTCGTTTCATCATGGATCATGGGTTGTTTTTAGACAAATACTATATTTACAATATTCTCATATTTTCAAGAAAGGTAAATATTATCAAGGTATTTTCAAAAAATTTACCTTATCACAAGAATTTGAAGCATATTATGATTTTAAAAATGTTGCTGAGGAAGGAGACCCTTGCGAAACCTATTTATATTTGCTTTTAAAATATATTCTCACATCACATACTTATGGTCTTTTAAAAGGACCAATAATAGAAAGTTTCAACTTAATTTCGGTCCGACTATTTTTTTAGAAATCATGTTTTATCAGATGTTTTGGAATTATATGTCATACATGATTATTTTCAAAAACTGTTTTTCTATGAACACTCATATGACCCATGTTGTACGAGGTGTATTTGGATGGAGGAAGCAAATTATTTTTAAGGATCTCTAAATCATTGTTGTAATGCATGGGACTTCTACCTATGTGAGCAAGATGACGATGAAACCAAGTGGACTCCTTGATCAAGGTATGCTGTTATTCATTTTGGGAATCGTTTTATTTTATCTTATGGTGGTGAAATAAGACTTCAAGAATTAAGATGTTTAGATCATAACGAATTCGGATGAAAATTAAAGGTATAAGGAAACGATTGAGGTTAAAACATGTTAGTGTTATTTTTGGAGTTTTATAAAAAGGGCAACACGCAGACCGTGTGACAACATGTCGCGTTGGAAAAAGCTGCGGGAATTGAACCCACAACCAATGTGCAACTGGTATTTATCGCCTACCACTAGACTACGTGAAGTCCCTGGTTATTTTGACTGATATTTTTTGGTTAGATGATTTTATGAATTAAGAGTAAGTTGATTTTGGGTTATCTTTGGATATTTATTAACCTATCAGGGAGGATATGTGATTAGGTTAATTACTTTTCAAAACGAGACATTAAGAGCAACTGATGTTGTTGGGAGATAAATGATACGATTTAACTTGGATGAATATGTGACTAAATCCCTCAAATATATGGGTTTCAATCTTAGTTTAGTTTACTTTGAAGAATTTTATGGACAAATTGATTATCGAATGGTCCTCGTTGAACTTTGGGTTTTGTTGGACAAAATTTGGAGTTTAAAAATAGATTTTCTATTTATAAGGGGTTATCCTTTTCTGGATTATCTGATCTTGTACTAGACTTTTTGGTTTTGGTTTTGGTCTAAATACATGGGAAGTATATTGTTCTCTTTTGTGGATTAGGTTATTATCTAGAAGTTTATTATAGTACTCTTAATGTGAACAAGTCTTCCTAAGTACTCGTCTTTTGGAGAAAATATGAGTTTGTGTAAAAGTTGAAAGTCAACATGATAAGTGATTATGTTTCCTTATGAATAAATTACTCAATAAAAAGTAACTTAAAACAAAAATGTTGTCTATTAACTTTTCCTAATGGGGAATCAAATACCGTTTAACCCATCACATGTTTGTGATTTTCTTGTGGTTACCTTTCTCCTAAACATGTTTTCTATCACTCTCCATCAGAACATGACCCTTTGTTTTTTCCTCCATGTCCATATTTTTGTACTTCGAATCCTAGTATGGGTTAACTCGGGTGACCGTTGCACTTATCTTTCTTTATTTTAAAGTGATTGTTTTACCGACTCTTGTTCCGATGTGGGACTTTCAAGGATGTTTCCAAGCCCAAAAGGAGGGAAGGATGTAACACCCCAGGTAAATAAAGAATATGACATCTTTATATTTATCCATATTTGTGAATCAAATATTAATATTCCTTTAAAGGGGATGCTATGCTCGATGGCGTACCCAATACGCAACAACGAGTTTCTTGGGAATCTTACGTTGCACTCTAATAATAAAATAATATTATTTTAAATGGTAGTTAACGCCTTGCTGTTGTAATGGAGGAAATGAATAGAACAAACTACCAAATGATTATATATGTTTGAAAAATATTTTTACTTTTTAAAATAAATGTTAGATGATTAAAAATGCGAATGAATCCAATTTTAAGCGTAAACATTCTAATATTCTTTAAAAGGTCGATTAACCGCCTTTTAATGGCGAACCTCTTTTAAATCCACTTTTTGAAAATTTTATGGGTTATATATGAAAAAATAAAATTCTTCTTTAGAATCGGGACACCAAAATTTACATTGTGTAAATTTTTGGTATTTTTCCGAAAAAGGTCAATTTTTAATGAATAGTGAAAAATGTTGTATTTTAATTCAAAACCTCTTTTTAATCTAATTTATTTATATGAATATATTATCTTTTGAATTTGTTTTAAAGGGAAATTAGAATATATTTTTACCATTTAATCCAATAGTGGTCGATGGAATTATTTTCATTTTGAAATCAGACTTAAACTAGTGTCAATCTTTTGATACATTCTGTTTCATAAAAACACGCTATTTGTTTTGACAGCGGGAATTAATTATTAAATTAATTAATGCAACTTATATGTTTTGAATTTTTTAAAATAGACATCATTTTTGAATTCGGAATATCTAATATAGCTTAGGCTGAATTTTTGGTAATTTTCTGAAAAACTTCAATTTTTGATAAATAGTGAAACCAATATGTGGTACTTATAAAAACTGATTTTCTGTTTAAATGAAAATTTTCCACCTTTGTGTTTTGAATTTCAAAAATCCGACATACAGGTTGACATTAAAAATTAAAATATGGTTCAAAGGGATTAAATTAATTTTTTGGTGAATAGTAACTTATTAAGTTTTTAATCGCGATTAGAGAAAATTAGTGTAGTTTAAGGTAAGAATAATGTTTTAATAAAATGAAATGACCTAGACACATTTCCTACCCTCATTGGATGTGTCATGGCCGACCAAGAAAATCCATGGGTCAACTTGGGGTCCCCATGGAGCCACTTTGGATGGAAAATGACATAAATACCTTTTTATTTAATGATAAAGTAAAAATCACACAAACATCAGATGTTTTACTAAAAAAAATTTTACATGGGGTTATATAAGTCCGTTTTTTACTATAAATAGTCATTGGAAAGCTAAAACTATTCCCTACATCTTAGTATATTTTTTATAATTTTTAAACATTAAATAAATTATATTATTTATGACATCATGATGATGCAGCGATGAACTCATTATTTAACAGTTTAAATAAAATGGAAAGATAATGTAATATCTAAGACCTAGACATGTCCAAAACCTATTGGATGGGTGTATTTCGAACCATTATCACCTTATACAAAATTATATCTATGTGGGAACTTTTAAATCCGAAACTCATTTTCAAATAAAGTAATATTTGCTTACTTTCCAAGAGTGCCCCTCCTCTCCTCTTATAAAAGGCCCCCACCTCTACCTCCTTACCCACACTTCAAAAGCCTTTTTCTGGGCCAAACCCTGCCCATGTTTTCTCTACACATCCCTATATAACTCCTTGAAGCCTCACTTTGGGCATAATCCTTTCCAAGGAAGCCTTTGAGCTCAAATCAATGGAAGTTACCCGATTTTAAGGAATGTCTTCTCTTGAGTCCTTTTGTTTTATTTTGGTTCTCCAACCCCATAAACTCTTTTTATTCATTTATTTTGTAACAAATCCAGTATCTTCAATATACTAGGATGTTTTAATTAGATGGTTTCGAGCTACACTTACACGCACCTACATCTAATGGTTAAAGAACATACTGTCTCCGTTGATGGAGAATTTCTGCCTCCCGAAACGATGATTGTTCAAAATTATTCTAACACCTTAAAAGGTGGGCATTAAGATGAAACTATATTTATATATGATATCTAATATGTTTATGTTTTACTTATGATTCTGTATTTTTCATTTATGGCATACCTTTATGGTTTCCATTATGGGTAAACGTGATATCTTCATTTAAGGAAGTGCGGACTACCGCCCCCTCAAAGTGATTTGATTCGTTAATACCATATGTGGTACGTATAAAGGATATATTTAATGATATTATATATTATACCATACTTTAATTAAAATACTATTATGTATAATTATGTTTTAATTCCATTAAATATGAAATAGAAATGGAAGTAGCGTTCATGCGTACGTACGGCTTACCATCTCCATGAACGGTGCATTTCATTTCTTAACTCTAAATGTTATGTAATATTATAAATTCATGAATATACTGGATATATACGATATATATGATATATACATGATGAATACAATTATGGATATAATGAACCTTTGACCACACGAACAACATGTAATTGTAAGAAGTCCACTTTTGACTTTAGAACCAAGTATCGAAAAAAACATTATTAACTTAAATGATTACATAATGTCTATGTCATGGTAATAAGTGATATAAAAAGAATAATGAACATGAAAAAGGTTATTAAGGAAGTATAAATTAACTCATGTTTATTATTCAGGAGATTAAAGAAGGATCGAGTCAAGTCAGACCTGAGGTAAGGGATCCTACTCCTCTCTTTCTTTTTATGTACACTCTTTTATGTCATTCCTTTTAAGATCATCTTTATTATGATTGGGATGTTCTTTTATATTACTCTTACTGTAATTTTTTATGTTCATAGGATGAGAGACCCTATTTTCTCTCATCAATCCATTTTTGGAAGTTTTGAGTGGCGCCGTTATGCTGCCGAATTTTCGTAAGAGATCCAACCTCTCTCTTTCATTTTAAGTACTCTATTTTATGTCATTTTTTTAAGCTCATATTTAATATGTTTGGGGATTTTCTTCTATATTCCACATTCTTTACCTTTTATGTTCATATAATAAGAGACCCTATTTGATCTCATCAATCCATTTTTGAAATATTTATGTGGCGCCGTTAGGCTGCCGAGCTTTCGTAAGGGGTTTTTCATCCCACTTTTATTCTCGTGACATTTATGCTACGTTTGCAACTATTTCCTTTGAGTGGTGTATGTACTGCCCATTATTATACACTTTGTGTTGTATAATTTCATTTATGGGTATTTACAACTTCATTGTGTGACCCTTCTTCTATGGGGTGTACGTTTCGAAAGTTACCCAACTCGGTAAGGGGACCTTTCACACTCCTATTTTTAAAAGACTTATTTTGTTATGTCTTTTAATTCACATACTATTATTTTGGGATATGTTCTTCTATATCCTATGTAAATTTTATGTCCAAGTGATGAGATACCATTTTTCTCTCATCAACTCATTTTCTGAATTTTAAAGTGACGCCGTTAGGCTGTCAGATTTTTGTAAGGGAACTTCTTAACCCACTTTCAATTCTTTGGGTTAAACCTCTACTTCTTGATTTTATTATGCCAAGATTATGTGTGTAATCTCTATTTTTTAATTTCCACAAACCTTTTTGGGGATATTTTATTTCTACATATAATCATCTCATTGATAAATTCTTACGAACTTGTATAGAAATCATAACTCAATCTCATTACATTGAGTTAAATATCTATGTCATTGGTTTTTTTCAAGATTATGTGTGAATGACCGCTTATTGTTTCACACATAATATCCACTAATATTGGGTGTATTTATATTTCTCACACATAATTATGTGATAGATTTATCCTTAATTTAAGGATACCATCTTTATAATGGATTTCATCTCAATTTACATTTCCATTGAGACTTAATTGTTGATATGCACCAATTCACTCTTATATGGTGTGTATACTGTCCTTTGACATAATATATCATGAATAATTTTATTCTCATGATTTTTGAATATCAGATTACATGTTATTCCGCAATTATTTGAATTCAAGAGTCTCTCATTTTGTTAAAAACTCTTTAACAAAAATATCATTTTAAATGTTTTAAAGATTCATTATTCTAAATCTTTATCTTTAATGTCCATGTTTTCAAAATGGTTTTCAGTATTTATTTATATGGAAAATAATGTTTTAAAATTATAATTCCATTAAAAGCATCAATGTGGTATGGGACACTTTGATTCAAAAATCTCTTTTAAATGGTTTTTAAAATGGATTGCTTAATTCAATATCTTGGAATTACTTATTGTGATTGCAAATGAAATGTTGTTATTGAAATGATTATATTTTCAATATTTTATGTGTAATGATGGTACTTGGACATTTTACAGGTGGTTACGTGATAAACCATATGATGGGTGGTGCCGTTAATACCAGGACGGGTGGTTACCTTATAACCTCCAATGCATTGGGTATGGAAGTCAGCCGTATGGATATTCCATTAAGTATGTATGGAAGTTGGCCGAATGGATATTCCATTAAGTGATATGTGTGGAAGTCGACCTTATGGTTATTCCACTCATGTATGTTTATGTCCCAAGTTACCTTTATATGTTATGAGATCATTATATGGGTTTATGGTAATCTTTTGGTTACAGAAGGGTAAGTAATGAACTTTTATTTAGTGAAGAGTTTTTACTACTTCGAAAAGTTGAAAAGTATTACTTTGTTAATGTATACATGTTTTACTTGTTGTTTTGAAAAACTAATAGTTTTCATTCTTTGTGTATCTCTTACTGAGCTTTTTATGCTCATCCCATGTTTTTGAAATGTTTTTCACAGGCCTTAACGTGGAATAGGGTCAAGGATGGGGTCAAGGGAAAGTCATGATACCTAAAACATGGAACTAGACATGTTTCTTTTTAAGAGTTTTTATTTTAAGGAAACATAGTATAAGTTTCTACTTTGTAATCTTTTGAGATTTAATAGTTAGGTCCTAATTCTCTAAAACTCTAAACCTGAAAAGATCCTCAATGTGAATTATTCATTTAATTCAATATTAAGTAAGGTTTGAGGCCTAGGCCTTATAAATATATTTCATTAAGGTGAATATAATAATATATTACACTGAATTATGTGTTGAGGAATTTTTCTCATGAAATATAAACTGGGGTGACATATAAGCTATCAATATATCAATTTTCAAAAGGAAACGTCATATTTTATCCATTAGTGCATCACAATTGATCACAAACCCATATCTACAATGGGGTAGTGTAATAAAATTTTCACTATCCATCCCTTTTTTCAACCCCTTGATTTTTTTCACATTTACTTATCAAAAGTAACATAACTCTATATCAAGTTAATTTTGTGAGTGGATTAGACAGTGATGAGAAATTATGCAGAAAAAATGATAATATATATCGAATCCATGATAACAATTTATCCTTATCATAGTGGTTGGTTTGGAATAATAAATAATAACTTAATATTTTGATGGTTTCCTTGATATACACTCATATGAGATTACCTGACCCAAATATGAATCTTTTTGTTGAAAAAAATGACTCTTGAATAATATTCATACTTATGTGGCCATTAATTCCACAGTTTTTTGTAATCATTTATTATAAATAATTTTTATTTTATTGATTAAATAATGTTGGAAATTGATTATTTTTCTATTTTGGACATTTTGTGTTAAAATATAAAAACTCAATGGTTTTTTGAACATATGTATTTATTTTGATAATTTATCTCTTTTTTTCTTAATTTATATATGAGTGAATAATTATTGTAAATTCCCTTATTATGATGTATATATAGAGTGTTGTTTTTTATTTGTATTTACTTATTTTATTATTTTTTTTAAAAAAGCAATTTTATTTTTTTTATTATTCATAAAATTAATCCTTCTTAAATTTTTAAGTGATGTCTTTTTATTCTATTTTTTTAAATTTTTAATTTAAATTTATTTTATATTTTTTAAAACATAATGATTTTGGTAAATAGTTAGGTTACTCCACTATTAGGCAACCATAATGTCAAGATACCACAAGAGGCTATTATTTACAGTTTATATAAAATAATTTAACTTTATTTATGGGAATTACATCATTTCACCGCCCATTGATTTGAAATTGGGCTCAATCCAAAATATTATTTGATTTTTTTTGCAACATTAACAAATTTACAATGTCACTATTTTCTACGATAAAACATACAAAGAATGTATAAGATGTTAATGTAATTTGAGTAATCAATGGTCATTCTATTAATGATATATGAATCCATCATTAACATTCCTTGATGAGATCTACGATTATTATTTCCAGTCTGCATCCATCATTTACCATTAACTACATGATGTAGAAAACCCTCTGTATGGATTTTAGGTAATCATTTTATTAATATTCATAATATTTCACAATCAATGAAACTAATCAAAAAAATTAAATCCATTGTTCTTAGATACCTAAAAATTACTACGCCATGGGTGATGAGTTTTCTCATGGATTAGATAGTGTAGAAATCAAAATTTAGAATGACATTGATAAACACCATGATCAAGGTGGTTTGATGATGAACACATTGATACATTGTCTCAACTATGAATATTTTGTAACTATTCTAGTTCAAGCATCTTTGTCACAATATCACTAATTTAATGTTATTGAGTGTAATTTTAATTTATATAAATATATTTTATTAAATATTGTGTGCTTGAGAAGATACATCAACACTTGTGGGATGACTAATAATAAAATATTACCCAATTATCATAAAGATGAGTGAATAAAACTCATTATGTAAAGAAACATAGTGAAGATTTGGGGAAAAAGTGTTACAAAATCAGTGATTTTGATGAAACCACCATCACCATTGATGAACAAATGACATCACTAAGCCATAATTAAGGAAATATTGATGATTGGATCCTATTAATTGATGATTATAGTGAAATTATATAATGTATTGGGATAATAAAGTCATTTTTTTAAATTGGATATTTTCATGTAGTAGTGTAATAATTTTTTATTAGATTTAATATTTTGTTTTCTTTTTTATTTTAATCATCGATGGAACATGAAATATCCCTACTATAGTAATTTGGTGGCTTAATTATACTACTAAAAAAGGGTTTATAATGTTTTTGATGTGATATTTATTTAGGGTGATTTGTTGGATATGGTATACTAAGAATGATAGTAGACGATCCTATCGCAATTAGTGTGAATTTCATTGAAGTGTTACTAATATGTGTAACGAATAATGGGTTTTTTATTAACAATTCATATATATTTCTAGGAGGAATAATTTTATTGATGATTCAAGAAGAAAAGTAAATTAAGTCTACAAGTTATTCTATGTTCAGACACTGTTTGGTGCACGTGTAGTAATAATAAGGTATTATGGGATAATTACATAGATTCAATAGTTATTAGGATGGAAATAAAATTCATGACATGTGGTGGAACATGTATATTTTGGTATTGAGAATAAGATGATGTAGACCATTGAAAAATTTCTATAAATTTGATTTCAATAGAGGATATTTTTCTAGATCATCGCTTATTACACCATTCTCCTAGAGAATAAGAAACTATATATACAATATAATAACTAGGGAATTTATGTATAAGGTAGTGTTTAGGAAGATTGAAAAATATGAAAACAATTTAAAGAAACTTATTATCATCTTTCTCTTCATCATTTTCTAACTATAATGAAATGATTTAATTGAAAAAAATTCATCGTTCTAAATATTTTTGGATAAATTAAATTGTTCAAATAAGAAAGTAATCAATTTATTTTTATAAATATATTCCTCTCATGATAAAAATAGTGTTTATATCAATTTTATATGAATTTTCCCTATTCTTTTTATTATGATTTTTATGTTTACTCTATTCAAATGGTTGATAAGGGATTTAAGTGAACGTTTAAACTCATTAGTTATTACAAATGTATGAAAATTAGGATAATGTAAATGATATATTTTAGAGAATTAAACAAATTTACACATGACTAATGATCGATATATCATATGAAGATAGATATATTAGATTTTTTTTTACACTGAAGAAAGATAACATTATATGAAAACCTTTTTAGGGAATTGAAATAATTGAGACTATATTTACTAAAACACATAATGTCCTTTAATAAATTTTAACTTCTCTAATAACCCTCCTTTTATCAATTGTTTTTTTTCCTGTATCCTCTATGTTTAGTTAGACTATTTGAAATATTTCACCTATATTCCTATATCTCCTCACACAATCACCATCACCCCTTCTATTATGTTATTAATTTTCATGTTTTATTTATTATTTATTATTGATAAGAACTTATAGTATTGATAATTGTGGATCTAACACCCTAACCAACATTTTACTAGTTGTAATATGTAATCGGGTTTAGGTACAAATAATTTTACTCAATGTGAGTCATTTTATTATTTTGAAAGTTCGTTTTTTTCATTTATGGAAAATGTATAAAAAATATTACAAAAATAGAAGAAAATAGTAAAACAATTTACAATAACATGTCATAAAATTAAAAAAACATATAAAACTATTTTTAAAAATTAAATGATGTTTTATATGGGTTTATTTTCCATTATTTCTACTAATTATATATAAACAAAACATATTATATATAATAAATTTATTCTCTTGTATTTCATATCAAAAATCACTATTTTATGATAAGAAAAAAAGGAAAATTAAAATATAAAAAACCAAATATTAATATAGGATATGTTGAAAATAAAAATATTATTATACCATATCCCTTAGTTCTATAAAATATTTGAGCTAAACTTATATATTTCCAAATTAAAATAGAATCATGTAATCCTTTGTGCCTATGGTAATTTTATAGGTCTATAAACTATTAGATCTATAAGTTTAATCTCTCTATGATTAAATCATTCATTAGTCTACAAATATATAATTCAATTTATTTTATTATGTATTTTAATGGGTTTTTTTTAAAACATCCTCTTTGTATTTTTGGTGAAAATGATTCTGTGATGATAGAATTTACATACTTTTATAAGTGTATGGATAAATGCAATATTAAAAAAATGGATGGTGAAATAATTATCATTAGGGATGATATGTTAAATTCTAGTGTGAACAAATTCTAACATTGGAACACCACTATCAGTGTCATAAATTTTATCATTGTTTTTTTCTTTCTGTATTAGTGAATTTTTAAAAAATCTTTGACTAGGATTGTAGATCTACCTAGTAAACGTACTTACCATCAATTATCTCCCCATACTTTAATGGATTCCATTTATAATTTTCCCACTCATTATAAAAATAAACTAACTGTTAGTCATGTATTTGGGCATTCTATGATTTGAAAATATATAAACATATGAAAGTATTTATAAATTATTCCCAAAATTCATAATACATATGAAATATGAAAAAAAACTACAATGGGATCATACAAGTATCCATGATTTCTTAGTTAATAAAATACCATATATAGATAATTGTGCTCATTGTTAGATATTTTGTGATTCTCAACTATACATCTACAACATTTACCACCCAATACATCCTACGTAGGGTTCTGAATTTGTTGATTATATGCATAGAAATCAAGGTGTTCCTGATCGATTATCAAAATAAATACAATCAGGGTTATAAAAATAACGCTAACTTATTTTTGAACCAACAAGTTATAATTATATTGTCTACCCCCCCCCCCCCAAATTTATCTATGAATAACTTGGTTGGGATACCATCCACATAGACACCCGACCCGCCCAATGGGATGGCCTCAACAGATTTCCTAATCCACACATGATGCAAACTAGTTCATTGGAGTCATGAAACTGACTCAGCAATGATTTCTCCTTTTTTAACCATCCATATCCAATAAAAACTAATAACATAAAACTAATAAACAACCAAGTAATATCAAAATCTAAAACCCTAACACAATAGTCATGTAAAAAGCATATCAATTTCAACAAAAACCAAAATAACTAGTGTAAAAAACGGGCAGGGAAAAACAAGAAAACCCTGAAAACCCTGAATCATGTAGTCCAAAACCCCATTCTACCCCCACCAATACATTCCAATAGGGATACACTAGCACAAAGGTCCCACATAACCACCCTGAGGTACATTGCTTGTAACTATGTTATGAATAAAAATGTCAACGCACACCAAATGTATTATGTATGTTGTAATCCAAATACCAAATAGTAGATCAGGAAGATATGATCCATGAATTATCATTAAATGAAAATTTAAGAAGATATTTATCATAAATATGATTATAAAAATTTTAAATTTAGCTTAATTTTAAATTAAAATAAGATAGTAATATGAAAAAAAATAAGAATGATATATGTAACATGAGAACGACATGAAATCCCAAAGGCACTAGTGTTTTCATTTTCCATAGAACCTTATACAATTAGTGATCAAACCATCTCATAAGAACAATAGTCCTTTTTTATTCACTAATACTCATCAAACAAATGTTTAGTATCTATTTTTATATTATAGTTTTAGAGTGACCGGGCCTTATCATTGCCGACTCACCAAACATAGAAGAACTTATATGCCAACCAAGATTCCTTGGATTCCAATGTGTGTAATTACATTCTCTGTATTATATTCAGCACCTCTCCTAAAAAAAATAAAAAAAAATTGAAACACACATGAAAAATAAACACACATTGAAAGGAATGTCATTTTTAAACCACTACTAATGAAGAAATCCTTTGAAAATGTTTTTCAGACATACAAAAAAATTCATAGAAACCATTTAGTAATCATAGAAAGCATAAAAAACATAACACAATGTTAAAGTATGGAACCACATACCGATTGATTGGAATGTTCTAGAAACGAGGTTGAGAAAAAAACCAAACCATTTAGAGACTATATGAATGTACGAGAACACCACATACATTAATATCCATTCTAAAGAAACAAGGTTGAACCCACATCTTGTCTTCCAATCTATTAGAGAATAGATAAATTAATAATGGATAAATAAGAGAATAAAATCAATATTAAAGGTGGAAATGAGATCCTTATTTGGAGATTTCATGATTATTCCACGCCAAGAAAACCTAAATATCGATGCCCATGGGAGAATGGATGAAGGGGAGTTTCACAAAAAGTTTGGGGAGTCTGAATGGGGAGAGATATGGGTAGTTGTGGTTATAAACAATTATTCTTAGTTTATAAAATTCCACAACTTTAAAGATATGGATGGACACATGTTTTCACCTTGTAGCTTTCCAATCCATGCACCAACCAAGTTGCACCTATATTCATGAAAAAAATTGGATACACAGGTTTTATAGAGGGGGTGAACACACATGTGACTAATCATAAACCATTGATATTGCCGCTATCCAAATAACATGATTATCCCACACACCCATGTGATATGAGTTGCATGTGGAAAAATTACACTATCAATGATGCATATCGGTAACACATTTGGAAAATGGTTTCACCTAACCATGTAACAAGATTGATCCTCCTTCTGTCCAGACTAAGGGACAAAATTTTCAGAAACAATTCCTACGATATCTAAATAATAAAGATAAAAAACAAAACTAGTTGATAAATTTCCGCAAAATATAAATACATATGTGAATATAATACAGAAAATGAATACTTTCCTCCCCCCAGTAGTAAAACTGATGTATGACTAATGGATAAATTTGGATCCTACTCCTCTACACATGAAATCCATTATCATGTTTGATGTCCTTCGTTTTTGTGCTGCCAAAGGATAAAAAAAGTATTGAATTCCCAAATAAATTGTCACATTTTAATACATAATCAATAAAAGTTTCTAGAATAGAAAAGAGTAATGTTCAAAATAAAACCCCTAATTCATTAGATGAAATAGGTTGGGATTACACTTTTTCAATTGCGAGTCTTGGAAGACATCATGAATCAACATCTACTCAGAAGGAAAATCTAAATATTATTCCACCATACCAATTCTTTTGGTCACTGTAAAAGGATTAAAATGCCTTGGCGTTAGGTTCCCCTACATAACATGATTATAATGAACCAATAAGGGGGACATGTTATGGAACAATTGATCACCAAGTAAAAATTCCATGTCTTATCACCCCAAATCAGCATAATTAATCTGGTAGTTTGGTTTTGTGAATAATCCTTTCGTAGTTAAATAATCCTTTTAAAATGAAATATCAACCAATCATGGTCCAAAATATGATACATCCATTACTTCTATAGATAAAAATGGTGCCTAGCATGTCCAACTATAGAGAACCTCAAATAGGGCCATTATTATGGAGGATTGGTAATGATTTTTCTATGAATACTCCCCACAATAATAAAATGTTATCCCATAAGCAATTGAAATCTAACACACGTGAATGAACCATTGCTTCCATGTTATAATGTTTCTCTATATGGCCATCTATTTTAAGATGGTATTCCATGCTCAATTTTACATGATATCGCATTTCCATCTAATTTCCTTCCCAAAACTCATAGTCGAAACATGGATCCCTCTGAGAAATGATAGATGACAACATATCATGATGAATCACTATCTCTTGAACATAAATCCATCCAAACTTATCCACCTTGGCCAGGTTCTTCTTCATAATTATGTAGGATGATTTGGTTTTATGGTCAATAACTACACATATGGAATTCCTTCCAGAGGTATTACTTGGTGATCTAATGATAAAGTCCACGAATACCTCGTCCCACATCCAGATATGAATGGTTAGTGGATGAATAAATTATAAGGGCTTTTGTTTATGAAAATTAAAATATTTACACTTATAAAATATAGACACAAAGTATGGTATATCACATATCATAACCAGGAAAATGTTAAGACATCAGATGTCAATGAACATATTGGTAGTACAATATTGAATGGAACACAAAGACAAGTAGTTATTCAAAATCATCAGCTTATGCAAAGAGAATGGAACCATAATTCAACCATGGATGTAATTTAAGTCATTTGGGTGACAATGACCAATTTAGGGGCACCTCCCCACCATTTTAAAACAATATTTAATGCTAGAAAATTGCATCACTTGGTTATTCCTCCCAAATAAGCTCTATATTTGAGAGTATCAGATATATAATAGAAAAAAATGTGCCTCCACTATATTTCATGGTTTGTAGATGCATCTGATAAATAATACCAATCAAGGTCCACTCATCCCTAGAGTCTTTTAAGACATACACTATTATCGTCCTACTTACGGAATATTCTACAATTTTTATGTTTCTCTAGTTATAGGTTATATCAATATCGAACCCCTGAAGGTACTCTAATAATTGGTGCTACCTTAGATTCTGATATTTATGGTAAAAAATATATTCTAGCACTTTTGATATGATTAAAACTAAAATTACCCCACAATGATGTAGTGATTCCATATATTCAAATAATTTATCACTTGTGCTAATAATAGGTTATCGTCAAGAGTTTCATTCATACGGATAGAGTAGGATAGACCCATTGGCCACTGCATGGTTATCCTTCATGAACATGAAACCAATAATTTCACATGAAGTGTTATTAAAAACTACATATCCCTTTTCAAATTATGGTAAAATAAAAATATGGGTAGGTATGAATACATATTATGGTTCTAAAAGTATTCATGCCATCTAAAAATCCATTCAAACCATAACCTATTCTACACTAGTAAAATTATGGGTGTAGAAAGACGAGATAAATCCTAGAAAACCACCTATAGTTCCCTACAAGACAAAAAAGATCCTATATTTGAAAACATAACTTAAAAAATCGAAGGATATGATGACTTTTATCTTCATAGATTCCACTAAAACCTTATGATCCATGGTCACAAGACCTATAAACACATTCTCCTTGATATAGAAGGAACACTTTGAGAAAATATTATAATGATGGTATTTCAAAGGGTGCCTAACAGAATCCTCAGGTGGTGCTCTTACTCTTACAAGAACATAGAGTAAACTAGTATATCACCCATAAAAAAAATTAAAAAGGAGTTGAGATACTAAAGGACGACCAGGATCCTAATCTAAATAATAAATCTGAATTTTTTTATACAGTTTGAATGAATTGAAGAAATGATCATTTTGTTCACACCTAATTTATCAGTCTATTTTTAAAACATCTAACTCTCAGACATTGACATTGTGATACCCAATTCTCACATCTATCTTGGAGAGATATATCACCCCTTGATATTATTGAAACGGTCATCATTATGTGGAAAGGGTTATTTTCTCTTTAATTTTAGCATATTTAGCTTTCAATTGTCAATTGAATTTTCTAGACATACATTGAACTTTTTATAAAACATCATAAGAGAAGCCCAATTTTATTCTATAATGCGAATGAATCATTTATATTCAAAATCATCAATCATTATATTTATCTCCTTCAACATGGTGGGGGATTACAATATGAGGTTATAGATATAAACTATGTTCTAATAGAAAAATCTATATTGAAATCCACATCCCACTATGATAGAAATCATGAGAAATATTTAGGAAATTACTTTGGGAACTCATCCACAAATGGAGGTAATACCCCATTATAACATTAATCATCCTCCTCTAACACAAGATATGAGACATGGGAAAAAATTCCCAATTATGGAAACTAAGGTAGATCAACCCCTTATTGAGGATCCCATAAACCTGAGAAAACATTATTAGTCACATAAAGTTCCATAAATCCCACTCTTTGATGATAAGAATTAATTTTCTCCTTGAAACATAAAATATAATACGAGTTTAAGATAAAATAAAATATATCCATTTCCAAAAACCAAGAAGTACCATTCCAACTAGACCCTAGAAATAGTGAGATCGTGGGATAGATATCTAAAAACATGATCCCTTTTTTTGATATGTTCATCAGATCCAACACATATGGAATCATCTCTGTAGGAAATTAAATTAATTAAAAAATTTGGGAAGAAATAAATTAATTTGTTGAACTTGTGTCATATAAAACAATTGTTTTTGATGGTTCAATAAAAAAGTACCTCAAACTATTGTAGGCTTGTCATCTGATTCCACTAGATCATTATATATTTCATAGAGGTTCTTTGTCTCTTCCATTTATTATAATTTATTACTATAAATTAGATATTCCATGAGTTGGATTTACCCATAAGAGGATTTATCTTTTCCACCACATCCAATATCCTGACACCCCATATCCCTCGGTTCACCAAACTTGGTTTGTAATTACATGTTTTATGGGGATCCCACAATATTCTAATTATACATACAAGTAATAAAAAATCAGTACAAGTTTCCCATGAATAAACATTGATGTTAGTGTCTAAAAAGAGAAACAAACGCCGCATGTACATTCCCTATCCACCCACAATAGTAGCCCATGACAAGTCCTCCACCAATGATCACATGGGAAGGTGGTTATGATGGGTAGGCTAAACTAGAACCTCTCGTTTTATTATTCAGTTCATGAATTTTTTCCTACCAATAAACTTCCACATCTCAACTCAAAATTAGAAGCTTCCATAGAAATATCGAGCTTTCCAAAATGATCGATATCCACCCTCATTGTGTGGTCAACTATTTTAACATATCTACTTATCCTGAACAAGAAGATTTGGGATTTAATATTATTCCATAACCAAATATAGAAATTATTATCCATTAAATAATAATTAAAAAATATCTCAGTTATGAAATTGACCAATTTTACAATGCATTTGACATATTCCAACACGGTCTGATCTACCATATAGATATTCTAGAACACTCGGGTCGTGTAAAGGGATACATTATTTAGGAAATACTGCATTTTGAAGACATCCTTGATGTCTTTCGAGCCCATATTATCATGTATGAAATCTTGGAACACTAATCCTCACTTTCTATGACATATAATTTTCAACATGAATGACACACATTTAATTTTGACTACGTCGATTTTTGTGACCCTACATTTCAAACATGATTATTACATGATTTAAAATTAAATCAATATACAAAATTACATAACTGGTATCCGATGGATTAGAACATTTTGATAATTAGGAATATATATATATATAATTTACATAATGAAACATAAATAGTTATTTAACTTATTCTTCATAGGCTTCATTGATTTCCTCATCTTCTCTTTAGTTAATAAATCACATGAGGATATAAATTAAGAAAGGGGTGAGATAAAATCCTAGTAATAAGATTAATAATAAACATGTTATATGAGTGTAAATAATAATAATCATAATAACAAATAAAATTATCATAATCATAATCTTCAAATAATGCATTAAATAAATAAATGTAATTTTTCAATGCATAAAAATGAAATATCATGTCATGGTGGTCAACTAACAAAAATAGTTTTGAACAATTATATCATCATGTTTAGGAATATTTCACATAATATCATGGTATTAATCATATTACCGAATTAATTTTAGAACTATTTAATTATTTCTTCACACAAAACATCATAACATTTACCTGCACTATATAATTTTGTGCACACATGTTGCATCATTACACGTACATTGTCATCTATTCCAAATATATCCTATATCAATAATGGACATAAAATAACCCATGGAAACGAATGAGTTTTATTTTATAAATCAATCATTCATAAAAATTGTATAATCCAATATAAAAAATTAATATGAATCTTTGTATAAATCATTATTTAGGAATAAATAATATGAAGAGTAATGAATGATTTTTTTGAATGAAGATTTCTTTTGACAAAATATTCTTATTTTTCAAAAAATCTTATTTGAAAAATTAATATACCATAAAAGAAAATTAATGGAAAAAATATAATTATATTTTGGGAATAATAAATGAACATCCATGATAAAAATGGTGCCATATAGGGAAATCCTAAAGAAATAGAGCGTGGTTTGAGAATCCACTTACCTTTTCTATGAACACATTCTTTATTTAAATATCTAAGATAATAAAATTAAAATCATTAATTAATAAATAAGAAACCTCTTATACCTATATTTTATTTAATATTGTTTTTCATTGTTCATTTGTACACATTTAGATGACTTATATATATCAATTCCCTCATTTAAAAGTGTTTATTTTCTTGGTTTTCATGATCAGTTCACATGAATATGAGTGTGGATTTTATATTGAATGTGTATAATTATACACAATTTAAATACTATGTAATTAAAGAAAAAATTTAGTTTAAATGGTTATATATATCATTTATTAAATGGAATGATGAAGAATCATTAAATAAAATCTTATATATAATCATTTAGATTTCTTAGCTATTGTTCAATCATCACAAACCAGATTTTTTCCATTATATGTTATTATGTATATAACATTGTTATAGACAATATAATGGTTATTATAAAGAAATTACATTATCTACCATACATTATAGAGGTTTTATGTATAGCCTTTAAGGCATTATATGAAAATGAAAATTCATTGTCAATGATTTCTGTAAATTATCACATCACATGCGATGATTTAATTTATAAAATAAAAGAGATAGAGAGAATGATATTGATGAAGGTTCATCAATTTACATGATATAATTCCATTATATAATATATATTGGAGCTGTCACTCAAATTTCATTAGAGGAGGTATGTAATGAATTAGAAAATATTTTTGAATTAAAATAAATTAAAATGAAATGTTTGGAGATTTTTCCTCTTGAATTTCACCTCATTTAGAACCTCCATAGTGAAAAGCATTTGTCATATTGATGAGACCATTTTCTCTTGTAAATGGGGAGTGACTATAGAAGGTTATTGGTCAAAATTTAGACTAGGCTCAATGCTTGTTTATGTGAGGATAATGGGTTGTGAGGGGTGGTACTTATTGGGTTGGAGGGGGGTATTTTCATAATATTTTATTCATTATTTTCTAATTTTTTCACAAGACATGAAATATTTTGAGAAATATTAATAACTAAATTTAAATAATTATTGTTATTTCGAGATAGAGGCTTAATTCATACATACAACATCTATGAACTAATAATTTATGTATTTATATTATATCATAAGTTATAGAATTTTTCTATTCAACAAATATTACAATATTTTATAAAAATCCCAAATATTGATCCCAAATATTTTTTGACATTTTGAATTAAAAAATAAAATAATTTTTAAAAAATAATATTCTAAATATTATAAATTAAATTTTAAATTAAAATCACCATTTATTTGAAAAATAGAAAATTTATAATTACAACCGATTTTATGGCACATTCAACAATTATAAGAAGTCTTATAAAATTATTTTGTAATAATAATAATAAAAATTATTAATTTATGAGTTAATGTTATGAATGTAAATTTTATTTTAAATGATGATATTAATTATAAAATTATAATTAAATAATTATGGCTCATAAAATACAAAAACATAATTAATAATTTTTAAAATATTTATTTAATTACTACATGATATAAATATAATATATTTTCATTTATAAGATACCCAAATTATATTGATAAATTAAAAGGTGGAGTAACTATTCTATTGGATGAATTACTATTCCTAGTGGTTGTGTTAGTATTCGAAAGGTCATGATACTATTCCCTCGGTAATGGATCCTTAATTTATGTAAATTCCACTTATTTGATTGATTTTTTTATAACATTTGAATTGAGGTATCTAGTTTAATTTATATGATTTAAACTATATGACATGATTATATGAAGGGATAGATTCCATTGATAATAGCTTGGGTAGTAAAATTATGCCCCCTTTAAAATTTCTCCCACAAAATTATGTTTTACAATAACTGGTGAGGTTACCTATCACTCCTTACCTCATCCAATTCCTACGTCACTTATTCAAACTTATGGTTCCTCCAATAAAATTGGAAAAGGTGGTTTTTCTTATTTAATAGAATTTTATCTATCAATTCAAGAATCATTATAGGTTACTCCTCATAAGTGACATCATCTTCGAGATATAAAACCATTAATTATATAATATATGAGGGATATGGTATGAACATTCTCAAGAGATATTCATGGAACAAGTCATAATTTTGAGAAATAATTGGTGGAAGTTAAATATGATAGTCCACTACTCCTATTAGATCAAGGATCTAAAAGGGTAAAATGAACCATGGGAGATGATTCACTTTCTTTACAAACTTCATGGCTCACATTCCTTGTGATATTCAATGGAAGACTATATCTCCAATGTTGAACTCCATGTTGCATTAATGGTTCTAAGAATATCTCTTTTTCTGAACACGAATAGAATTTATATGTTGATTCATGGCTATAACCTACTATGTAATCTCTTGGATATGATTAGGTACATGTAGAATTCATTCTCAAACATCTTCCTAAAAGGATGGAGTTCAAAATATAATTCAATAAAGAGATTTATATGATTCCATATGAATACATGATTTGAAGATGTTGTTGTATAAGAACTCATCCAATGGGAGAATATTGATCCCATCCAAATTTAAATTCAATTGATAAGGATATCATCATGTCATTGAGTTTCGGAATATTCTATTCATTTTTTCCATTATTTTGGTGGTGATATGGCATGATTAAATTCAATTCAGTAAAAGAATCATGTTTAAGGATCATCTAGAATTTATATTTGAAACATGGATCCTTATTAGATACTATCTAGAGTGGAACTACATGCATTATTACAACCTCCTTCACATATATCTCATGAATTTATTCAAGTTAGGAGTCTTTCTGAATAGCGATAAAGTGGGGTGTCTTTGTGATTCAGTCGAAGAAAACACATATTTCATTTTTTCCATTGGATTTCTTTGTGAAGTCTAATAAAAATTCCATAGTGACATTCTCCCATTTCCAGATGTGTATATGAAACGGTTGTTTCATCCAATTGGACGTCATTCAGTATTATTTGACTTGATGACATATCGGGAACCTTAAGATATGCTTTGTGATATCCTTCTTCATATTTTCCCACCAAAACTGTTTTTGAGTACCACAATACCATTTGTTACTCCCATGATGGATAATGTGTAAAAGATTTCAAATTTTTTTGATAATTATAAATAAATTATGTTATGAAAAATATAAATTTAATGTTAATTTTTTTAATTGATAATATTAATTAATACTATTTATAATTGTCATCATTCAAGATAATTAATTAATGTTCTAAAAAAACAAATACTATTTTATACTATTATTTTCTATAAATGTATATTTTAATATTACTATATTTATTTGATCAATAAATTATTTATAAAATATTTTAATGAATAAAAAATATATTGGATATTCTAATTTTTTGATAAATACTATATAATGTTATAAATATATTCACTATTAATATAGTACCCCAGGACATTATGGTATGTTTATTCTTAAATAATTTTAATTATTAGATAACTTATTATGTATTCAACAATAAGTCTCTATAAATAAAAAAATATTGAATGGGGATAGATATAAACTAGTTGTTAAACATAATTTTTCCACTTTTGTGATTTTAATTTCAAAAAAATGGATATACATATATGCATTCAATAGGATATTTGGAGTCTGATAGGGTCAACTTAATTTATAGTGAATTGTAACATACACATATAAATAGTAATTTTAGTATTATAAATTTTATTTTACCCATATAAATAATACTATGACCCTTGTGAATATCCACCTAACCGATGAATGTGAAAATAAAATTTAGGCACCTCATAAATGAAAGTGTTTATTTTTAAAATTAATAATTATTTGTTGTTATTTTAGATAGGAATAAGTAATTAATTACTATTTTATAATTAATAAATTTATTACATAACATAATTTAGATAAAATGTATTCCTAAATCAATATGTTGGTTTCCTATGATTTTTTATAATATAATGATATCATAGATAAATTTTCAGGGTATTATAAAATCAGTTATAATTCTGAAACCATATATTTTTAGAAAATTGTGATTTTAATTTTAAATTAAATTTAAAATATCAGGAAAATTATATTCATAAAATTTATTCCATTTTATATTATACCAATTGATGAATGTTCACAGTGAATTTTTTGGATTTTTTCTGAAATACAAGAACTTTTGGTGAATAGTGAAATTCAGTAATTTCTGAAAACTAATAAATAAATGAATTTCAACATCATTATTGAATCATGAATAATGTAAATTGCAATTATTTGAACTCAAATAAACTTATAACTATTTTGGAAAAAATAATTAACACTGTTTCTTAGATTGATAGTATTAATAAATTAATGAATAATACATTTAGAAATCACTTATCCCCTTCATTATAAACCCCTCCCTCACCCCTCCCCCCTCTTCTATCCACCTTTCAACGCCTTGATTATTCACAGAGTTCTTACAAAATTCTATTCTCTAGTACCTCCCCATGTGTAGGTTGTCATGTTCTTTTTAAAATAACAAATTCAATCTTTTTAAAGAAATTATCAAGGATTAGTATCCAAAATGTAAAATCGTCTATCTTTTCCTTTTATTTTTTATTTTCATGTTTCTTCATTGTTTATTTTTATCTCCTCATATACTTAATCCAAATTATTGTTATAACTCCAGTAAAATATGCATACTATAATTTTATAATGTTAATTTAAGATACATCAACAATCTCATTACTCTCTCTCCCTTTTATTTACAAATAAAATCATCACCCAGGAGGTGCTGATTTACAACCATTATGGATAATGACCATTCATTATCTAATTTATCATTTATGAGTAGTCATGAAACCATTTTTATGTCTGAAAAAAAAACATTAAAATATTTAGTATCTTTTATTTACTGTTCTAGAACAATATTATATAGATTATATTGAGTAATGTAACAAAACTAGTTCATTATGATGAATAAACCATTGAAATTTAGGTAAATGATTATCACTAAATATAATACCAAATGATTCATCCACTTATTATAAACCAAATGATATTTATAATCATTTATACTTTTGTATTCTCATTAATTATACCTAATTACAATTCTATAAGATTATATTAATTTTACACGAACATCGTTACATGTATACAGGTGAATAAATAATGAAAACCATGGAAACAGATGACGCCAAGAGAAAATTTCTTTCTTATAAATTCAATAGGAATATAAGTGAACCTAATGAAATTATAATAAATTACATTAAAGTAGATAAGGATCCCAAATAATAAATTAATGGATTAAATTTGACAATAAGAGACATTATAATAATGTGAAGAATACATTCAGGCATAGGTATGGGGTTCTTCATCTCAAATTAACATTTATTAGGTTTCAATTATTTTCCAATTATTACATGAATTTTGTGTATGTGTAGAAGTAATTAACCGGATTCTTAAAGATGAAGGAAGTTAAAGAGAAGTTCCACAACCTTCCTTCTTCAAGAGGAAAGAGAGATAATGCCCCCCCCCGAGTCCTACCTTCAATAGACCTCTGGGTGGCCATAAGAACCATATTTCTAGAATCTCACAATAAATGGAAATCATTAATATTTTAAATGAAATCAGTATCCTAAGATAATATGGTAGAAATCCAAAAAAAGCCATCAATTTATATAAATAAAACCCAAATATCAAACAACGACGATTTGAACCAAAACATGACCAAATCACAACCAAATAACCCATGAAAGTACCAAAAAAAGATAATATAAAGTATCAAATCAACTATCTTGATGCTCGGGCTAGTAATGTCTAGAACGGTCCTCGATATCCTACAAGAAACATTAAATATTTTCAAATATGTATGGTGACTAGACACGTAAACTAGAATGGAAAATAAAGCAAGCCCATGAATACGTGGGGGAACATACCAATGACCTTGCGAGAGAATAGTAGAACCTCAAAGAACCAACCAATGAGTACTATCCCGCCTAGAGACCCCATGTAACATATAGAAAATATTGAATGTCATGTAAAGTAATAGAATAATTGCATCAAAAATCGGGTTCCCCGAACCACTTTCCCACTTGATACCTACTCATTTCTAACGGGGTATAGTTTTGATGCTACCACTCTATTAAAATGAAGTCCCACTACCAAAAACTATTGTCACTCCTTTGGGCCACAATCTACACACCAATCCAAACCAAAGACACCTTGTCCACAACAACACCACACATCCTGCATGTAGTCACCTAGGAATCAATAACCATGCCTCTCTCCTGAAGACACAATGGCGTCATCCTAAAAACAATCATGGAACTCAAACAACTAGGCCCCTATTATTTAATAAAACCTTCACTAGGGATTATAGACTATGGTAATCTACAATCCATTATAGTGTACTCAGATATTCTCAAGTGGTAAGAACCTTATATAGGGTTCCAGGAAGAATTTCAGCAACCATCTATCCATCCTCCTTCTTGGATGTTGGGATAGACACCCTCCCCCATGAAATGGTGTGTTAGGTACATGGTGATCAACAATGGTGAGGAGCATATAGAAATCACAAGGAAAAAAATTTATATATATAATTCAACAAACAATCAACCCATCTAACGAGTTAAAAAACAACCAACCCACTATAACCAATTTTGATGCTACCCATATATGCAAAACAATGCAAACATCTACTACTGAAGCATAATCCCAATCCATTTTTCATTTAATCACTTTACATTCAATAATTAATGGTGTTTGACTTTAATTCATTCCATCACTACCCAGGGTCACTACCATGAACAAAATCTGTAACCATTTTCAGAGGGCTAAAGGCCACTATACACTTTGAAGGGAAACAAGGAAGTGGAATACAATGTACGGAAATCCATTTTAACACACATTCTTAAAAAAACAGGGAACAAACAACATGCAGTCCCACTGCAATCCCCCTTTTTCATTGACACCAGTTAAACTACTACCAACTATCCTTCTTCATTGTTATCCTTATCAAACACATTGTCTCAACTACAATCGGAAACACCATTTCATAAAAACAAAAATACCAGCACACAGATAAACATGAAGTCATGACACAGACTAGTCCTACAACCCCACTACCCAAAAACGTCTTAGATGTGGTCTCATCATACAACAAGTCCATCCATTCCACAATAAATCAATCTCTCAACCTAATATTCTTTCACCCCTCCTATACCACACTATACAAAAATCCCAAAAAAATACACCAGTATACATCATCCCCACTACATAAACATGACATCCCCCAAACATAAGGTCATCTACTCTATCCACCACCATACTCGTAATAAGGTCATCACATAAACCATCAAACAACGCCCACTATGTACAAAACCAAACCAAAAAATACTACACCACTACACCATTATGCCAATAATATATAGATTTATCTAGAGGTTTTCTTTAATTACAATTTAAATTAAAAGGGAGATCATAGAACATGTTCTTTCTAGGATTATCCATTTATTTAACCAATTATACATGGTTAATAATATTTCATGTTACAAACATTTATCAAATCATCACTACAAATCATAGAACACAACAAATGTAAAAGAAAAGACGAATAATAACCATGATTTTTAGAGGTCTATACATCCAATACAATTCAAAACAGGGTTTATAGATAAAAACTAAAACAACATACGTAACATCATCACTTCCTCTTAAAAATTTCATTTACCCATGAAACCTTTTGATCATAATATTTCATTCTATTCATTTATTAATTTTTAAGGAAGAAGGATGCATTCGTTCATCATGAATAAATATTACTACACCCACCCCATATGAAACAGAAATAAAGAGAGGCAGAAGAATCCCTACCTAATACAACAGGCATCCAAAACACCTCCTTGAGATAAAACTGAGGGTCCTGTGAGTAGTAGGAAAAATATAAGGAATAACTCTAAGTAAATATTGATTGATGGGTATGGAAAAGCACACAACTCCATGGGAAGTGATGGCTCTATGCGCAATAAGAGTGTATAGAAACAATTTGGGAAGGGGTGATCCATAATTTGAGGAGCCATATCCAATATTAATTGAATAATTGTTTCAAGAGTCATTCTTGTGAGATCATGGTCAGGATCATGGAGTTTGAATATATCAATTTTCAGAGAGAATTAATATATTAAATATATAATTAATATCATTTGAAAACCCCTTATAAATAACAGAAAGATTATTTATACTCAGTTTAAATCAAATAATATGTAATAGGTGTGAAACTGGGAAAAAATGGAAAAAATTGGGAAAATTGGAATTTTTTGAAACTGTAAGACACTATTTGGTGTGCCACCATTTTGATGGGCCACCATTTTGGAGCCATCATTTTAGTTCCATCATTTTATTTTTACATTGTTATAGTTCCACAATTTTGGTGACAATTTTACGTTACCACAATTTCTGTGTTCCACTTTTTCAATGTGCGACCATTTTAGTGAAACTATATTTTTGGAAAACCTTCAAATCAAACCACTGTAAACCACAATAAAACCAAAAGAACTAGATTTTCCCAATGTAATGGCTGGGAGAAATCTAGGTTATTACATCAGATACATTTCAAACTATTATCGTCCATGAGAATTTAAAATAATACTAAAAAAAGAGTCATCCGAACAACCACCCTATAAGATACCTCTCAAGGAGAAACTCTTGAATGTTTTTTGAAAACTGGAGAAAAAACCTCCAAGTAAAATAATACCTCATTGACCACTACATACCCAAACAACCACAAAAACAGTATAGGTCACACTATATAGAAACATAGATTATAGAGTTCCTTCACCCATGTAAATATACTATCATCATTTGGTTTCACTCACTTGCCCACATGGGTTTAATCGCATCATCATTAATTATTATATATTAAGGATTATGTCCCCCTATCACTAAATTCGATAATTCTCAGACACATTGAAAGAGCAAGGAAGAAACGCATCTCATAGAAAATGAGGTATAACAGTACATTATAAGGAACAAACAAAAAACAAAAGATCGAAACTCATAATACCACTATGTACTCGATACACATATGTCCCTCTCTCTCCCTTGTACTCTTTTAAAGGACAACATGACTCCATAAAACAATAATTAATTGAATGATCCATCCATTAATCAAATTCTCCTCACGATCCTTGATTTTTACTAGTCTCTACAAGAACATCATACCATCCACTATATCTAACTCTCTACAGTCTATGATATGCAATTCATAATGTTTATACCAATGGAGTATAGAGACCTGGAAGAAGTTGTTGATCATCTCTAACCGTGGTAGAAATTCTAGCTGATATGCCACCACTCCAAATTATCCCAACACCACAAAAGGTATGATGAACATGTGACAAAGCATAATCCCTATTCCAAACCAATGTTTCCCACATTATAGGGAAACCTTCAAAAAAATATGGTCCCCAACCTTGAACTCAAATTTCCTCCTCCTTTGATCGTCACACAACATCTATCAGTTAATTGTTGCCTTCATCCTCTCACAAAGAACTTGGACCTTCTCTTTCATACTCTACACCATGTCCAATGATAAAATAGTTGCCTCCCCAGCTTCTATCTAGTACAAGGGGGGAATACAAGACCTCACATATAGAGAATTAAATTGATCCATACCAATGGAAGAGTGATATATATTCTTGTAAACAAACTCTAACATGTGGAAATGTCACACCCAGTACCCTCTAAAAACAAAAACACATTCCCAAAACATTTCCTCCATCATTTGGAAGGTCCCCTCTTTCTATCAATCCATTTGAGGGTGGAAAGAAATGATGAGGTGTAACTAAGTGTCCAAGTAATTCGATAATACCCTTTAGACTCATGACGTTAAACATATATCCCGATATGAGACAACGGATCTTTGAACTCAATGCAACCACATAACCCTATTCTAAGGCATCCACTACTGTAAACTCGTTTATTTCTAAGAAGTGAGCTAATTTTATGAACTAATCTTCTTATACATGAAGATCATCACATACAACCTAGTTCCTAGGTAATAATATGAAAAACTCCACCGAGATGTCCTCTAAAACCCCCCAGGGATAGTATAAGGGATGAAATAGTCTTCCTGGAACCTTCTTCACATCCCTAACCTGATGAAACATTATCAACCATGCCATAAACTCCACCACTGCCTACATCACCAAGGGAACCTAAAACAGTTCCCTCAAGAATTGGTACATTTTAAAAACATTTTGATACACAACCAGAGGTGAGCGATAGAAGTCACTGTGAAATCACTAGTGCATCTCCACTAGGAAAAACTACTTCCCACAGAACAAAATTTGATTCTGACTATCCTCTAACCATCCCTCTTGAGCATCACCATAGACAATGTGATCATTAATCACATTAGTATCTATGTCTCCCCACTATGAATCCTTTACCTGCTTCATCAAGGAAGACTATATTTTTATGTGAAACTGATATTCTCTACCACTATCCACCCTAGCGTCTGGTAAAGGGTTTATAAATCCTCCATTTCCTTCCAAGCATCTATAGATTCCATAACTACCTCATTATGTTACTTCCATCACTAAGGAATCATCTACAAAGATCCCATTTCCTGATGTTTAAGATATCTCCGAGCTGTATTCCTAGAGAAACTTCATCATCATTGATGCCACAACTACATGCCTTACTGATAGAAGATATACCTCATGCTATTTTGATCAACCAAGAAAAAAATTCACTCCTCAATGTGTTAATGTCACCACAACATTAGTGTGATAATGACCACTGGATGCTCCAGAACATGGGTGTAATAGTTTCATTCATGTGTATGTACCTTCATAGACCCTTAAAAGATCACTCCCCAAAGCTGCATTGGCACACATCCTAATACTAGACCGAATGTGTCACAAAACACAACAAAAGTCAACCATTCCTCTAGAAACAAGTGAATCAGAGCACTAAACAACTTCACCATTATGAAGCTGAATGTTTCATGCCACTGCTCACTCTACATAAAGGAACGATCTTTTCTGTTTAAATATATCAACTAATATGAAACTCGAGAGAAGTCATGTAAGAACCTATAATTATAGCCTGTTCGACCCATGAAGTTTTTAACCTCTACCATGTTCTTGGGTGATTACTAAGAAACAACCGTTTCTCCTTTGATTGGTCAACTATGATCCCTTTTTGAGACCCGACATGTCCATAGAACTTTACCCCTCACAACGAGAACATGCACTTGGACAACTTCCCATAGATATGGCGGTCTGAAGGACCACTAATATTGTCATGATGTTCTCAACATGCTCCTCCACTAACATTGAGTAAATTAGAATATTATTGATGAAGATGATAAAGAACTTGTCTAAGAACATGAAGATGAAATATTTCATGAACCCCAAGACAATAGATGGTGCATTAGTAAAACCAAAGTGTGTGATGACGAACATGAAGTGCCCATACATATACCTGGAAGCATCCTTCTAGATTTCACCCACCTTCACCCTGAACTGGTAATATCCATAATGATGATCGATCTTCGATAAACAACCTGCTTCAATTAACTGATAAAAAAGATCTTCTATTCTTAGAAGAGGATAATGGTTCTTGACCATTACATGATTCAGTCTCCACTAGTCTATACAAAGCGTCATTCCACCATCCACCTTCTTCTCAATCAAGCCTGGAGAACCCCATGGAGCCACACTCATCCATATTGAACCCATTTTCATGAGGATTTCAACCTGAATCTATATCTCCTACAAATTAGAATGCGCCATCCGAAAGGGAACCTTCAAAATCGAATGGGATCTGGGATGCAAATCTATACCGATCACAATGTAACATCAAGGTGGTAGATTAAAAAACTATTTGGGGAAAATATGTTGGACCTCAATGATACCTCCTGAAACATCCACCATTTCATCATTCGTTAACCCCATTTATTGCTTGTCTAATAGATAATGAAGAGGCACCACATGTTGTATACCCACCTGATGATTGTGCTCACCAAAAAACCTCACACTGGCCATCCGTATTATAAAAAATGACTCTCCACCGTAAGCAGTCGATAATTTCAAGCACGAATAATAACTAATAAATTTCATGGATTACATCTTATGGTTGTATCAGTTGTAGAAAAAGATCCCCACTAGACTAAAATAACCCCAACATCTCTCTACATCCCCATAAAAAAACAGACTGATCTGACCTCCCATAGGTGTGCTCAACACTAAGGTCATGGAATGTATCACCATGTCTAGTAAAAGGAAGAAGCTATACTAGGTGAAAAAAGGAGTTTGAAGTTCTAGAATCAAAAAAATCAGAAAATAATGATCTAAACAGAATAATCATACCTCAAAAAACCTACATCCCCCACCAGAACTGCTTCCTCGGTGGCATGAAAAATCCCATGCTCGGATCCTATCCCCCTCTATTATTGATTGCCTCCCAAAACATTCCTTTTTCACGGTCCCTAAGGAGCACAATGAGTCGAGACTCCTATTACATCATCAAATCCCAGTCTGGTGAGAGGCTGTGACACCTACTGCTGGAAAACATTGACTGGAAACTACTGTTGTTTAGCCCAGTACTGAACCTTCCCACAACCACCTTACTAAGTTCGAACAGGGCATTGGATCTGAATATTTTCATGTCCGTCACAAAAAAATAACCTTTGTCTTGGGACCATGGAGAATTGGTGAGGACCCAGAGATTGGAAGTAGAACATGTGAGGCCTACATCCCACTGGCCAAAACATGGATGACCCTAATACTAGAGACCTGTTGCAGACTACCATCCCCTTATATGAACTCGGTGGGCTCCCCTATCATGTTACACCTCCCAACATGTGCATCCATTCTACTACTTCATGCGTTTTCTTAACTATTAAATATGTTAGTAGTGTATTGGGTGTGATGTCAAACTGAAGAGAAGTTTGGAGTGCGTCCTAAAAGAATCATTCATGTGACTTCTAATATGGAATGTGGTCAAAATAATATCATTGGAGATCCTAGAGCTTGATCCCTAGTTAATTAATTGGCATACTCACCTATCAAAGGAAGAGCATCTTCTATATCTTCTCGGCCGTCATCGTCAAGGAATGAAACTCTACACCAAACTCCTTATCAGTGTCCTACCATGAGATATAATTCTCCATCCTCTCCCCTAGGTAAATCATCCACCTTTGATGGACCTATTATCACATTTGTTTCACTTCTAGACGAACCATGTTCTCCCCCGTAGTACAGAATAAGGTAAAGGTAATTATTAGCTATACAAGACAACCCTTTGTCTCTATATCTGTAATGTTTTTTTGTACATCCCCAGGGATAGCCACCTGATATAATGAAAGGTCATCTACCACATGTCATCTTACTCCTCTCTTTCAATCCTCTGCTACTCAACAATGTTAGCCTTTTGTTCCTCAACTACTTGTACCACACGTGGGTGACGTCCAGGTGCCATAGCTGAAAGGGGTAAACGAGGATCTCCTATGACTTTTTTTTCAATAATCTTATTTTAAATTTTTTTTAACTCTTCATTTTTTTTAAATTCTCAATAAAACAAAGACATAAAAGAACACAAATAATTATATGTCATGTACCTTTCCTCGGTTCTCTACCCTGTAATGGGTACAACCACACCGGGTTGTTCAGTTGGCTCATAGTCCATTCATTAGATCAGGGGGTGGGGGCCTAAAATACCTTGTCTTAGCCGGTATTCCATGGCCTATATCACACATGAATACTTCCTAAAATCATTTCCCTATATTCTCAAGAAATCCTCGTTGTTCCTAACAAATAAGTCCATCCTATCTCTCAACCATTATGCCACTAATACCATTTTGTAATGACCCACCATCTTCACTATGATTGAAGAGGAAACAAAGTGTCACACCCATCCATCTTCAAATGAAGGAGATATAATGACTCGAGAGTCCCTCCTTTAATAGGCCCTTGGGTGAATACTAGAACCCATGTTATAAAATCTCATAAAAAATGGAAGGAAATAATATTTTTAATGAACATAGTATGGAAGATAACACTGTATAAATCTGAAACAACAACAAACATTTATATAAAGGAAACCAAAATCCTACTCATGCATGATTTAAATGTAAACTAAAATAAATGTACAACCAATTCTCCAATGAAAGTTCCAAAAGAAATAGAATAAGAAACAATATTATAGCTATCCCAATGCTTGAACTAGTAAAGTCTATCATGGTCTTAAAAGTCCTCCTATAATCCCGAAATTTTATTACAAATGTAATTATAGTTTTCATGTTTACAATGTAGGAAAACTAAATCCCCCCATTCACATGTGGGGGAACATAAATATGCCTATGTGATAGAATAGTAGAACCTGAAATCACCTACCAAAGAGTAATAAATATCCTATACATACCAAAGAACAATGAAAAATAATTAATACCAATTAAATTTGTTGTATAATCACATCATCATTTGGGTACCTCGCACCACATTCCCACTAGTTAACAGCTCATTCCAAATGGATAATTTCATGATCATACCAATCATAAAAAATGCAGTTCCACTACCACAACCCACCCACACACACCTAGTCCTGATACTACACACAAATCACACCCACAGAAACATATCCCACAACCACACCACACATACATATCACATGCACATGGTCCACAACAACCACTCCTCTCGTTTGGAATCACATGTGCCTCATCACGGAGTGACATGTGAAACAATACTTTACCAAAAAAACATTGGCCCCTCATCCACAAAAAAACCATCCGAAAGGAAATTGGACTGTGGTAAACCTCAAAACCTTAAATCCTACCCTAATACACTCACGAAGTAAGAACCCAGAAGAGGGCACAAGGGAAAATTTCTACAACTAGCTATCCATCCTCCCACTAGGATGTTGGGAATGTATTATTTTAAAATGAAATGGGGGTGTTTGGAATATGGTTCTCAATAATTGTGGGGTTCATATAGAAATAAAAATTAAATAAAATTTATACATATATGTAAACAAAAACTCGACTAGGTACATGTAAAAATAGAATGGATGATGGTGGAGTATCTCTCCAAACATATTGGTGAACCCTCATATGTCAACACTAAAGTATTAGAATATTAGAGATGTTAGGATCTCTCCATTATAAATCATTTTTATCAAGGAATCCTTTGATCTGGAATCGAAGATCTATTTTTTCTCCAATACTTCTCTCATGAAAAAGGAATAAACCCTCACAGAGCTTGACTCGGTATAGGCGCTGATTGCTAAAGCAAGTAGAATCTCTTTCCTTGAGGCTCTGAAGGAATCCGATCTTCAAAAATCAACTACGATGAAGCCTCCTATGTTCAAAAAAATAACGATGGAGTATTTATTATGGAAGATGATCCCACCGTGATTTCTTAGAGGATTCAAATGTGTATGTTTTCTATCACGTGCCACATTACATCTTTCATTACATATTTAAAGGGTGATAATACCTGGTCATAACTTGATCTAAATAATCACATTGCTCACTGTTGGGGATATTATAATGATAAACATGTCCCACTCGGAATGGGTTATTTCCATATTCTTCTATCTACACAGGATGAATTAGACCAGGTTTGGAGATGAGGTTATTTAGAGCCGAAGCATGTCATCTAGCGTATCTCTGAAGGAGATTTTTCATTTAAATTGTACACACATAGGAAAACTATGGCTTAGGTATGGTTAAGATTTCATAATCTTAATTGGGATTTTTACAACCAAAGATCATAAATTACTTGATATCTTGTATTGGTACTCCCATAAAAATTGATCAAAAAACCATAACTGCTGAGTTAGAATTATTTTCAAGAGTAATAGTGGAAGTGAACCTGGAAATTTAACTACCACACTCCCTTACTCATAATTATAAAGACTATACAAATGAAGTTAGGATTCAGTATGTGAGAAAACCTCTATTTTGTGACTATTGTAAAATTATAGGCCACTCAATTATAAACTATAGAGTATTTCAATAATAGACCACCCAACCAAGAAGTACTTGATGGAATGAGATTAAAAAAATATAAAGGACATTCCTTTGATAAACCTGAATCCTCCAAGAGGAACACTAAAAAGTGTGTTATCAAACCCAAGAGAATTAATCTATTAGGGATTGAAGTGAAAAAATCATGGGAAGATTTAGTGGAAGAATATGAAAAAAGATACTAATGATCAATGTATTTCTAATGAAATTGAATTTTTTTTATGGTTGTTCTTATTCGAACTCAAAAAAATCCTAAAGCCACATTCTTGGTCTCAAAACTTAATTCTCCTAGAAATCTGGTGAAGTGATTTGATCCTTCATAGAACCATTATAAAGTGCTGGAGTGTACATCGCATCCTCCAGTTCCACACACTGATGATATTAATGACTCGAATGGTGACTCCCTAAAACTACCACAGGGTGAAGAATAAAATACATATGGTGAAAATACTGCTATGATAGTATGAAACAACACTACCCCTGATTTAATTAGTTGTAAAAATGCTGATATTGTCTTTTTCCATTAAGTAATATTTTAGTAATAAATAGTTTGGTGATAATCATTTCCTTTCTGTTTCAATTGCGGCTCTTAGTGAGTAACAAAATTTTCATATTAACATTTTTATTTACATTTAATTTCCCTATGCATATCATGTTTTTAGATATTCAAACTCTACCTCGGTTGTATAGGAAACTGTATGAAACAAATAGTCTGCATAAGGCTGTAAAAACAGTGAGCTCTTCATCTCAGGTAAGACTAGTATTTTAAAACCAAGCTCTGTAAATTCGAAAATACATATTAATGATGAAACAAGAGTTCTAAATGTTCCCAATTTAAATAATGAACCCATTTTCTAGAAGGATTCATCATTGTCTACTCCAAATATCCAATTGGAGCCACCTTAAATCATAAAAATTTGTGACACATCACATATGTCTTCAACGGAATCAGGTATTCTTGATCCTATGTTTATCAATCCTTCAGTAGGTGGTTATACAACTGTTAATGGAAATGTTATTAATGTGCAAGGTTCTAAAACTATTAATATAAATTCTATATTTGTGAAAACATAAAATCAATTAACTACTCAAGATGTAAATCATACTAATAGTAATACTAGGAGCTATGTAGATTCATCTGTGAACACCTCTCTCCATGACCCTCCAACAAATAATGTCATGGACGTCCCCTCAGCCTCTCCAAATACAATGCAGAAATAGATTACCAGCCTAAACACTGCCAAAAATATTAGAAGTTCTTCTACAAAGAAGGGTTTAAAAAACAAAAAAAGGGGATATATAGCTCCCAACCTAGGTAAAAATTAATATATTTTTCTAGAATTGTAAGGGTATTTCTAACATGGATACATATATAGTTCTAAAAATATTTATTATCACCCATTGTAAAATTTTGTTTCCTGTTACTAAGCCCAAAACTATCTTTTCAACTAAATACTCTCATCTATGAAAGCATGCTTATTTTTTAGGTGAAACAAAAAATTCTTCTAATGTAGGATCTCTTTGGTTTTTATCGCACTCATCTGTTCAAAATGTAAATGTTTTTATTGTCTCTGAGAAATCCTTTACTTGTGATTTCATAATCGGTGGTGCTCATTCCTTCTACTCCATTTTTATGCTAATAATAGATATCAAGATATGAGGCCCCTTTGGAATGATCTTATCTAATTTGGTACCAATTTCAATACTCCTTGGATTTTGAATGGGGAAATTAATGCTATTATTTATTATAGTGAGAAATTTGGCCCATGTCATGATGCTATTTTGACGAGAGTATTTAAAACATACATTGATTACAACAACCTTGTAGAAATTAATCTCTCTGGTTCCAAATATAATTTTTATAAAAGGAATTATAATACGATGGTTTCCTCCAAGTTAGACAGAGCTTTCATGAATGTCCCCACTTTAGATAAGTGGGATACAGTCTCTAGTATCACCCTCCAAAAGTTGCACTCTGACCATCATCCCATTCTGGTCAATGTGTCCACCAAAAAGATACATTTTCTTGTCCTGTTATGTTTAAACATCTAAACAAGATTCTCATGATATGGTGTTTTTCTACACCTAAAGAAATTAACAATGACATTCTTAATATAGAATATGAGCTTAATCAACATCAAAATAATAACACTAGCACTGATTTCAAAATTTATCAGACTCATGAAATCAACATGGTGATAAAATGAAACTCTTTTCTCACCTATAAAGAGAACATAAAGAAAATGTATTTTAAAATTAAATGGGTATCTGATGTTGAAAGATACTCTATGTTCTATATCTCTCATCATAGAGTAAGGAAATATTGCATACCACTATCTATTTTAAAATATGGTGACAACCTCTTAGATAATGAGGATGATATTTCCAATCATATTGTCTCTAACATTGAATCCATCTTTAATGGTCTTGATAACAACAAATACCTTATTCTGGAGGTCCTTCCGATGGTGGTCAACTATGAGGATACCACAATCCTTTTATCAATATCTATTGATCATGAAATTAAAGATACATCGATTAGTATGAATCCTCATAGTGCTCCAAGTCCTGATGGATTTAATAATGTGTTTTTATCATAATTGGGATGTGATCTGTTTGGATGTTGGTAAAATGGTCAATGTTTTTTCCAAGGGTGTCTTTACTCATGGTCTTAATACAAAATTTATTTCTTTGATTCTTAATATAGACAATGCTTCTTAGATCTACCTGTTTAGACCCATGGCTATCATTAACAACCTTTAAAAAGTTATCACCAAAATCATTTCTAAAATACTCTCAACTATCACAGACAATATTTTATACGGGAACCAATTTGGGTTTATTAAAGGTATATTCATACATGATTTTATTTTTATTACTTCGTAATGCATTAATACTCTAAAAATGTTAATTGAGATGGTAATATTGCAATCAAAATTGACATCGAAAATGATTTTGATACCATGGATTTCAATTTCATATTTATGGTTCATCAAGGCTTTGGTTTTAGTGATTCTTTTATGATTACAGACTGAACCCTTTTTTATCTCAGACTCTATCTCCATATTGGTCAACGGCTCCCACAAGGGCTATTTTAAATGCACCCATGGTGTAAGGCTAGGTTACCCCATATCATCCATCCTCTTCACCATTATGGAATACTGCATTAGCCTCATACTCACTCGTCTTGTGGATTAGACCAAAATCAATCCAATTCATGTCTCTAGGAATCTGAATTCTCCCACCCATATACTTTTTTCTAATGACATTATTTTTTTTAGAAGGTGGAAAAAGAAATATTCGAAAACTCGAAGATGATCTCTCTCATTAAGAGGAGGTTTATATTCAATCCATTTGTTAGAAAATATCTTCCATATTATTGAGGAAAAGCATCTATCCTAGTAGAAAATGTGATATTATTAATGACTTAGGCATTAAAGAAGAATCTTTTCCTTTTACTTATCTTGGTGTTACCAATTTTCGGGGCAGACCCAAGTCCTCTAATTTTTCTAAAATTGATGACCATGTTCATAAGAAAGTATCTTCTTGGAAAGGTAAATCCTTCTTTATGGAAGGCAGAATATGTCATTTCGAATCCATTGTGGTGTCTGAAATGGTCTACTCCATGATAGTTTATAAATGGCCCATTAGACTTATTAAAAAATTTCTACCTCAATCAAAAATTTCATTTGTACTGGTAGTACATTGGAAAAAAAATTGTGACTTTCCACTACTCCACATGATGTAAAACTGTTGAAAAGGGTTGGATTGGGATAAATATTCATTGGTAATTTACTGAGTCTCTTCAAGCTAGACTCAGATGGAACCTTCAATAAAATAATTTTGATTTTGTTTCTTTTCTCAATAACAGATGCCCTGGAAAACTCATGGGAATAAAGTTGAATTTTTGAACTCCTCTATATGGAATTCTATTAATAATCCTTTTTATAGAATTATGAAAAATTCAATATGGATGGTTACAAGGGAATCCCCCATCAATTTTATGTTGAATAACTTGACTAGATCCCTCTTAATTTCAATGATTCATCCTAATCAAATACCCGAGTGCACTAATTACTCAATTAGAGATATATTATATTTTCAAAATGATCATCAATCTAATCCCTTTATTCATGTAATCAATAAGTATGCCTTCTAAATAAATCATGACTATTTAATTTGGAATCCTGTACCCAATGGTATACTTAATTTAAAGAAATTCTATAATCATTTTTTCTGAAACACTGAAAGTGAATTTGGTTTGATAAATATTTTTGAAAAAACCTAGAGAAAACCCTCAAGATTCACTCTTATCTGGTGATTTGATCACAATAGTGTTCCGACAGACATATGATTTCAATGGTTTGGTATTCAACATTGCTTAAAATTTAGACACTATAATCAACATAGAGAATACACAAGCCATATCTTCCTTTCCAATGGTACTGCTTCATCACTTTGGAACTATATTCTTGAAATCTTTAACTGTATATGGTTTATTATTGACTTTGTCGACACTCAACTAATGTGATGTACTAAAATGGAAAATTCTTAGTAAATTAAGAACCTATTCCCAATTGCAGTTATAAAGATTCATCATGTGATCTAGTATGATAAAAACGCTATTATTCATAACAACTACTCACTCAATCATAATGTATGGTAGATGCAGATCATTTTTTCCATTCGTGAAGCAGATTTGATGCAAAAGGGTCATTTCAATTACACTGTGAATGACTTCACAATTCTATGACAACATTGTATTGATGGAAAATTTTGTATAACGCACCACACCATTGATGTTTTTTGGAATGATCTCTTCCCTAGTTGGAATAAAGTTAATGTGGATGGTGCCTCAAAAGTCAATCTAGGTCCCGCAGGTTGTGCAGTTATCTTTAGAAATCATCATGGCCAGATCCTTGGATGTTTTCATGGATCGTGCGGATTTTCCTCTTCTATAGACGCCAAAATTATGGGCATGATATATGTTGTTTCTTTTTCACGCTCACATGGTTGGAAAAATATTGGGAATGATTTTTATTTGAGCACCATTTTTCACAAAATTTGGAACGGTCTGAGACACCTTGTGTGGTTGATTAAAACTCATTGGATGGATTTCACCCACTCACATCGAGACATCAATTACATTATAACTCATATTTATCATAAAGAGAATACAGTGGAGGATGACCATTCTAATAAGGTAGTAAAACAAGATATTACCTATCTTGATGATCTCCCTGGTAACTTGCTCTCTCATAATGAGAATGACTGTAATATGATTCTGTATTTTAGACTCATGTAATCTTTCCATTGACACAACAATTATTTTTCCATTTAAAAAAAACACTCAACCCAACCTACGGGTCCCAAAAAAATGATCCCATTAGAACCACTTTACCTGCTACCCCTATATGAACAACCAAAAAATACCCACTTCTAAAGCATAAACCCAAACCATTTTTATTTAACTTCTTTTTTATTAATTATTGTTGTATTAATTTAATTATTTCTAGTGAAACTGAAGGAAACTAACGAGCACAACATCTACAACCATTTTCAAATGGTTAAAGGCCACTAAACAAACTATCAATCTTTAATGTTATCCTACTAAATAACCCAATCCAAACATGAACTGATAGCCTCACTGCACAAAAATACCACACCCAACACACACATAATCATGAAGAAATGAAACAACCCAATCCTGCATCCCAACTGCCTAACCAATGCACAAGAGTAGTCCCACTGATAAATAAGTCCATCCATTCCAAAATCAATCTATATCTAAACAAGACATTCCATCACACCTCCTATACCACACCATACACAGATGCTAAAACAAAAAACCACCAAATATTAGACCTGCTGTATGAACATTCCATCACCAAACATAGAGTCGCCTACTCTGTCCACCCACCATATCCATAACAAGGATACCAAAAAAACTACACTCAACACCAAAAAAGTATAAAACCTAACTAAACACCGCTCAAAGACACAAAATTATGAAATATTATTCATAATTTGAATGATTGGTCATTTAATTACACTTTAAATAATTATGGTTATAATATAATAGTTTTGATCCTAGGGAATCCATTTCTTTATCCAAGTATACATTATTATGAAGATATCATGACATAAAAAATTATTAATGAATCGCAAAAAATTACAGAACACCAATAGTGTGTATGAAAAGACAGCCAAAAACCACGATTTTTAAAAGTTCATACAACCCGTACAATTCCAACAAGGTTCATAAATAACAATTAAAATAACATAAATAACATAATCACTCCCCTGTCATTATTTCATTGTCCCTGGTTTTCTTTTGATCATTATATTCCCCTCCCTACATTGAATACTTATTTAAGAATAAGGGTTTTTCCATTCTTAATGAATAAACAATACCACACTCACCCCACATGTTACCCAAACAATGGGAGGTAGATGATTCCCTTATTAAATCAACATGTGACAAAAACTCCTATTTGCGCCAAAACGGGGGGTCATGCGAGTAGCATGAAAGCTCTATGGAATAACTCTTTGGAATACTCAATTGATGGCTATGACATAACACATGACTACATGGGATGGGGAGGCTCTAGGTGCACAAAATAGAATGAAAAAACACTTGGAATGGAATATCAATGATTTAATGAGAATGATCCTATATTAAAGGGAGAACAGTTTTAAAGGACATTAAGGTGGGATCGTGGTCAAGATCATAATGTTTTCACCTGTAAAATACCCCATGTCATTAGGATTTTAAATATATACATAATAACCTTTAAAAAATTATTAAAATCTCCAAAAAAATGCTTTAAACCCTGTTTAAATCAAATAAAATGTACAAGGGGAAATACAGAAGTATTGGGTGAAATTAGGAAATAATAAGAATTTGGAAAAGGGTGATCTACCTCTTGGTCTGCCACAATTTTTCTGTGACACCTTCATGGTGCCAGATTTTTGTTGTGTCACCATTTTTGTTCCACTATTTATTTCCACTTTTTTAGTGTACCACCTTCACGGTGGCACCATTTCGGTGAAACTGGTTTTTTGGAAATCTCCTAAATCAAACCACTATGACCCCCCTATAACACAAGAAGCCGTAGATTTTCACAGATGAAAGGCATGTGGATATTTTTGTCATTAAAGAGAATAATTTTCATATAAAATTTCACCGTTATCTCTAAATTCATGTTATTCAATGATTCATTTGAGGATTATTAATTTTTTGTCATATGATTCGCTTTGTCACAATGTGGTTAGGGTCATCATCACAATTTCCATTTATTTAATAATTACATGATATTTCACACAAAATCATTTTCATGTGGTGTGTTTACTACCCCTTTGAGATCAATTTTCATTCTAAATTACATTCCTATTAAATATCCATATTCCTTTACAATGGATATGATTATTTTCATCACCATATACACTTTTACATATGGTGTTAATTTTGAATGTTGTTTTAAACATGTAAATATTGATGAATGCATATCCTCTAATAAATATAGAATTTTATAAGGAATATTTTTTTGGAATTGAATATTTTAATAAGAATTATTTGGACTTGCAATGATGGGAGTGTCCTGCTATATCAGCTCAATCAATGAAAGGTCTCATGAAAATAATATTTTGTGAACAACCCTTCAAGTTTATTTTCATAACATAATCAAATGGGTATCTACCAATAATGTTAAACTATCTTGACGGTACGATGGTTGATGTTCCAGTTATATGTTTTCCAATTAATAATCATCCTCTTTATTCTATTTTCGTTTATTACAATCCATGAGACATTCACTATGACAAAATCTATGGATGAACCTTCATTTAATGTTTATTTAATGAGTTTTATTTAAATCATTCATCACTCCATTTTTTTATAACTAATTGTTTATTATTCACTTATTATTGATTAATGCTTCTACTATTTGTATCCCTTACTTAGCATTTGATCTCACGCCTTTCATTAGTCTTCCTTCCATAGGTTATGATGAAGGGATAATTTATTGATCTTTGAAGGATGAAATTTATTACACATTATATTGAATCATGTTTTATTTAAATGTATTATGGGTATCATGTATGTATCTCGTTTCTCTAAGACAATTAAATTGATCATTAATTTGGGATATTATTTATTATACTGATGAGAATTTATAAAATAACGCCTCAGCTATGGGATTCATGGATTGGGGAATTGTAGTTGGTATCTGAGAAAGATTAGTATAATCTTGAGAACTATATTTATAAAACCATGATTTGAGAGAATATCCATATGATTTAAATTGAGGAAATGTATATAATAACATCCTAGATGTTTTTTATGGTATATATTAAGTGGGTATTCCTAGAAATAGAACCCTATTTAGATAATAAAAGGGGAAATGGTTCTCTCCCTCTAGTACCTAGGTATAAAAACTCAGCCATGGTGTTCCGATCTTGATATAGGGTAACCAGGTAAATGAAAATGGGCCTTACTGTGCCCTTGGTATGATTCTCCTAGTGGATATTATTATTATAATTCACATTTTTTCATACAAACCATTGTGAATGATTTATCTTCCCAATTTAACGAATGTATATGAATATAGTATTTAAAATGAATTAAATTATGTTATGTATGTTACTAGGTTTTGAGTAATTGTATTTTTATAATTTAATGTGCTAATCTAATATACAACAATGTTTAGAAATGGAGTCTTTCCAAAGGAATATTAATTCCACCAATTCACTTGATAAAAAGAGTAAGAAGGATAATATCATTCATGGTATTTCGAAAAAATTTGGAATGTAAATATTCACTAAGGTATCCTAATGATATTACAAAATAGTATCATGCGAGAAAAATATAATTAAATAATTCACTAAATATTATGGATTTGAAGGTAATAAATAGATGAAAATGATAGAGGAGGAGGAGATGTATAATCGGGAGAATGAAATGAAGGGTTTTCCCACATGTGATAACTGTGGAACGAATCGACCTAGACAATGCTTGAAGGGATTGGGACATTGGGATACCTATGGAGAAAAAATGACACTATGTTCTTGATTAGAAGGGTACGAAAAAGTCATGTAATGTACAATGATTCAACATTGAGGGGATGGGAAACAATGTGAATCAATGTCCTAGGAATAATATAATTACACTAAAAATGATGAAATTAGATAATGATCATGTTAACATACTTCCACTAATGAAGATGAAAAATTATTATTTCTTTTCAGGAATTAGTTCATTTTAATATTTTATCACCAATTTTCTGGTGAAAAGAATTATTGAATATATGAGGATTGTACATCATTATTCTGTTATTATGGATTTTAGACCATTTGATGAATGATAATAATAAAATCTATTTAGTATAAATTTAATATTTTTTTATAACACATGACAAATGGAATGAACACCCATAATCTATTTTTAATGTTGATGTATTGATAATGAAATGATTGGTTTGGATATGTTCTCATATTCTTGGTACTGATTATTATCTTTCCAACAATTGGTCAGTATTATCATCTATAAAAATTAAAAAACCATTGTGATTAAGGAATATAACCAATATAATTTTTCTTACCTAAGGGATATAGAATAATGAATGTTTCCAATATGTTGTTCTGGTGATTAATGTTATTAAAAAATTTGATTAGGATACATGATGAAGTTATTCACATGTATGTAAAGTAAAAATTTAGATATTATTCATTTTGATTGAGGAATAATGAAAATTTCATTTTGAAAATTAAAATAACTTCTTTATAATATGTTGCATCGTTATATTTTTGAGGTTTTAACCATTTATGATCAATTTAAGTTGATCCCTATATGATTTTTAGAGTATAATGTATTACTTCACCACATGTCGCAGCCTCTACTAAGAGATGAAATATAGATTGATTAAGGTGAAATAAAAGGATAATATTGTTTTTATGAAATAGAAACATATATTTATACTCTTACTAAGTGGAATAAATCCTCAACTTCAGGAAAAAAAGTCTGAAATCAAATATTGTCCTATTATCATAATATTTGAGAATATGAATTTTTTTGTTATAGTAGTTTTTAGTTTTATAAAATTAAACATTCATAATAACATGTTCTATATCACATTCCTTTAGAACATCATAGATTGATTTTCCTTCCATATCTAGGTTTTTTAATCTAATTAATTTCTCCCGTTTCAAATGCAACTATTTTTTGTGACAACCTCATTTCCCAAATCCCCTTTTAATAGATTATTTTATTAACCTTATTTCCAATGTGGGTTTCCTACAAGGTTATTTTAATGTATCAACCATTAACATTCAATTTTCAATTTGGAAATGCGAGAATGTATTTCTTTTGAATGGGGAATAATGTAACTCCCTGTTTATTTGTTTTATAATTTTAAAATATTTTCTAATTAAAAATAATAATTTAAAATTTTGTTTTTTAATTAATAATAATAAATAAAATTATTTGAATTTATAGGTTTCAAATTAATTAATTGATATTCTAAAATAAAAAATAATATTTTACACTATTATTTTGTGTAAAAGAATATTTTAATATGAATTTATGTATTTGATCCAAATATTATTTAATTAATTTTATAAATAATATATATATATATATATATATATTTAAAATTATACTTATTTTTATGAATACTAAATTATGTTATGAATATATTAACTTTGAATATATCACCCTAGTATTTTTTTCATAAATAATTTCTATTCATTAGATATTTAATTATCTATGATACACTGTGTCTCTATAAAAAAACATTATTATAGGAGATAGTTATAACCGAGTCGTTAAAAAAGATTCCACTTCTAGGATTTGAATATTGAAAAATGGACATACAAAATTACATTAAGATAGATATTTATAGACATATAAGATCATGTTAATTTTTATTAAATAGTAACATTACCCTTGTGAATATTAATTTACACCAATGAATATTAATATAACTATTAAGAATAATCATATCACTTATGATTGTATAAATAAAAGTTAGGATCCTTATAAATGATAGTTAATTTTTTAAAAATTTAAAATTAATTTTTGGTATTTTTATGAGCAATAAATATTTAATTTCAATATTATAATTAATAAATTTATTGAAAAGATAATTAAATTCCATAATTTTTTTCCAAAATCAATATTTTTTTATCCTATGAATTTATGATAATCTAATGTGGTAATTGGTAAATTTTCACGGTATTATATAATCAATTGTAATTTTAAATACATTTTTTTGAGAGAATGGTGAATTTAATTTTAAGTTATATGTCTCATATCTAGAAAATTATTTTCATAAAATGGAATTCATTTTTGGATTTTTTAAATAATAAAATGGATTTTTAGAATATTTGGGAATTTTTTTTTGAAATACATGATCTTTTTGTGAATAAGGACATTTGATAATTTACGAAATATTATACAAAAATTAATTTCAGCAACATGATTCATTCATGGATGGTGTAAATTGACAATAGTTATAAATCAGATTCACTTATTAATTTTACATTTCACAAGGATCAATACTATTTATTCTATTGATAAAATAATAAAATATTTAATAAAATATTGATAAATAACTCTTATCCACCTATACCCCTCCTTCACATCACTACTATATGCCATAATTATTATCATATTTGTTAAAAAAATACATATACCTAGTCCCTACCAACTTCAATGTTTTATTGGTATTTCTAAAAGTCCTAAATAAATCCCCTTAATGAGATTCCAAAGGAGGAGTATCAAATTTGTAAAATCCTATTCTTTTTCCTTTTATTTTTCTTTTCAATTTGCATAATTATATATTATTAACACCTCAAATAATTTGTTCAAATGAACATGATATTAATATTATAATCTATATAATATAATTTTTACATGTAAATTGAAGAAACATCATCAATATCCTTACACTCTCTCTTTTATTTTAAAAACAAAATGATCTCCTGGGAGGTGCCGATTTAGAACTTTAGTCGAAAATGAATCGTTATTCTCTAATCTACCCATAATGACTGGACATGAAACCATTTCTATGGATGAACCACAATATAAAATATTTATTATATGTAATTTAGTCTTTGGGAAAAATTTTACATATATGATATTAAATAATCTAACAGAAGTAGTTTATTATGAAAAAACACTATGATTAAGCTGAATGATTATCAATAAATAGATTTCCTTTGGATCATCATCAAATCATATATTTAAATCATATTTATAAAAATTAAAAAGTATTTATTCTCATGAATTTCATGTAATTACAATTTTTTAAAATTATTCCAATTTTACACGAACATCATTACATGATTATAAGTGAACTCATCATGAAAACAAGTGAGACAAATGATCTTAAGAGATGAAATTGAAGCATATGAAAAATCAAAAAGAATATAAATGAACTTAATTAATTATAATAAATCAAATACATGTACATAGGGTTATGAAATAATTAATTCATGGATTTAATTAGACTATCTAGAATATTAAGATCATGTGATGAACACCATCGTGAATAAGGTATCAGGTTTCTCATCTCACTTTTATTTACATGTGATTACCATCATTCATAAAATATTTATTGTATGTGGTTTATGTGTAATTAAATTTTATATATAATATAATGATTCTACTTATATTCAAGGTATTAAATGATTCATTTGATGATTATTAATTTTTTTTTCATACGATTATATTGGTCACAATGTAGTAAAATACTGCATCTCAATTTCCATTTCATTGATAATTTCTTTTTATTGTAAAAATAATAATTTTTATTTATTTTACCTACTACCCATTTTATAAAAGTTTTCATTTGAAATTATATTCATATTAAATATCAATATTCTTGTATAATGGATAATATTATTGTCATAGTTTTATAAACTATTATATACAGTGTATATTTAGAATGTAGTTTTAACCATGGAAATATTGATGAATTTGTATACTATACTCAATAAAAAATTGATATGTCATATTTATATACTTTTTTTTTAATTTTATATGAATTATTTGTAATCATAGTGATGGGTGGGGATACAATATCCCCTCAATGAATTTGAGGCTCTCATGTGAAAAACAGTTGGTGACAAAAATTTCATATGTTTTTCCAAAAAATAATCTGTCGAATTTCTACATAAATATTTAAACTATCATGATGGTATCACTGTATAAAATATAGATACACGATGTCCAAATAATAAGAATTGTATTGATTTAGTATTCAATTATTATTGTCTTATAGGTTTTAACTATGAAAAAATCTATGTTTACACTTTCATTATCAGTTTATTAATGTCGTGTGATTTCATTCATTCACTATTCCATTTTATATATATCTAATTGTTTATGATTCATGTATTATTGATTCATTCTTTTTCTATATGTAACCCTTACTAGGAAAAGGATGTCACACTATTAATGTTTTTTTCATTTCCCATGTTATGAAGAAGGTATTATTTATTGATCTTTCAAGGATGAAATTTATTTCATTTTGAATAGTATCATTTTTTATTTTCTGTTCCCAATTTATTATGGGTATATTTTCTATATATACTTTCTCAAATACTAAGAAAAGAGTTGGACCTTTGGGATATGGTTCCTTGTAATCTTTCCAATGTAATAAAATAGTGCACTGAATCTGTGCTACTAGGGACGAGGTTTTATATAAATAATGTTGAGATGTGGGAATTATCAAATAGATCCGTCTTTATCTCAGTTGAGTGTGTCACACAAAGCCTTGTTCAAAACTGAATCACACCATCATCATCGATATTGAACTTTTTCAGCTTCCCTTTATTTAATGAATTCACCTTCAGTTGTAACATAATATCATCCCTTTAAGCCTTTTTCATATTATCTTAAAAATATAGCTGGGAAATAATTTGGAATAGGTAAAATGTATTCCATATTTTCAGGATTTCAAAATCCATCCCATGAATATTAATGAATATATGGTATATATAAATCTACAACATGGATAAAGAATCAATTTCTTTTCTAATAAGAGCATAAGCTACCTTGTTTTACATCATAGGATGAAATTGTATAGGGAAATCATAGTCCTTGATTGACTATAACTATATACATTGATTCTCCTTGAGCTCAGATTTTGTGAATATATTATTTTGGATCTTTTTATCTATATATATTTCATACATCTCGACATATATTTAGTGTCACCATATTTTAAATACTAATGTCAATGATGATGACACCAAATCTTCATTTGGTAGATCTACTCATGGATCATCAATTCTTGCGAGTCAAAGGATATACCTTTATCATTCTCCATGATTACACAAACCAAGACTTCCGTCGAAGAAACCATATATATCATGACACTTTCTCCTCTTTTTGGTTATGTTAGTAGATGTGAAGTGGTCAGCCTTTTATTTACTTCCATGATGTATTCCTTGAATTCATCTATCCAAACATACATTACCATGTTCCTTCTAAACATAATTAGTGGTCTAGATAATCATGAGAAGTTTATCTTAAAATATCAACAGTACCATAATGAGAAATGAAAACGGTGGATTTAGATGACACTAGAGGGGCTTGGACATTACACTATTGGATTTATTTTCATGGGTCCATAAAAATTCCCTCACTTGTGACGACATATCCCAATAATATGACTTTATACATCTAAATATTAAACATTCTAATACTGGTGTATAATATCTCCGTCATTAGTGTCACTAGTCGAATCTGTAGATATTCATAATATTTTTCCATTCCATTGGAGTAAATGAGAATATCATTGAAAAACACAACCGAAAAAATTTCAAGATGTTTTCTAATTACTATACTAATAAAATAAATTAATATCATAGGGGAACTAGTTGGTTTGAAGGTAATTACTAGAATCTCTTAATTCTCAGACCTTGTATGATGGGTGGATTCTGAATATTATATTTATGAACCCTTAGTAGATGAAATGAATAATTAATATCAAACATTGAGATGAACAGAGATCCTCATAGATAATATAACATGTCCTAAATCATTTAAATAGGATTTTTTTATTTATATTCAACTTTTTTTGTTCCCTATAATCGATACACAACCATATTGATCCATCCTTCTTCTTAATAAAGGTAATTAGTGCACCCATAGGCGATACACTAGGGAATGTGAATTTTTTCCAAATTATCCTGATTCCAATTATTTAACAACCCATATTTGATTGTGGCCATCCTATATTGGAATTTTGATATTGGAGTAGCTCCAGGTTTGAGTTTCATTGATAACTATATGTCATGGTACAAGGGATGACTGAGTAACTCTTTTCTAAAAACATTATTATATTCCCTCACAATGATATTTTCTCTTAGGTTCATACCTTTCATTGACACAACCATTTGGGGATGGAATAATTATTCACTATGAATCAACCCCTACACCAGTGATGGATTTTCCAATGGATATTCATCATCTTCCTTAGATTGTTATTGGATCATCAGATGGTATTGAATATTAAAATAAATTTTATTTTCACAAAATTTGATAAGTTCTATATATAATGAGATCCAGTCAATTTTAAATATAGTTTCAAATTCCACCAAAGGAGGTTTCATGATATTTTCCAGCCGAATGTTACCAAATACACCAACATTATAAGATCCCAACACATGTGATGCAATGATCACAACACTAGGATTTTTATGAATATCTATAAATAATGTTTTCAGTAATTTTATTCAATAGTTCTAGAAAACATGTAATATATAAATGAATGTGTCGAAACAAAATTAAATACTATGTTTTCCATTAGCGATTGAATAGGAAGTGTTGATTGTAAATCATCACATTAATGACACACATCAACAGTAGTGATGGAATAAGATTTTCCATTATCCATTTATGATGGCCCAAATTACCCACATAGACTGGGTGTTTAGTACCCAATCATTAATAGTTCCCTTTGTCCCTATAGTTGTAATATTTGACCATTGGTCATTCTCCCGATTAATGCATTGTATCTATTAGCTTCATTGTTTATCTTCAAATTTAATGTGTTTAGTAGGATTCTCTCCGAATCATAGTGAATTTCCCAAGAACTTTTTGGTAGTCAACATGATTCATCATCCCATCTTTTGGACATGAAATTTGTTGTTATTTATTTAAAGCATTTTAATTATATTCATCATCGTGAAACCCCTTCTTTCCTTTATTATCACCATAACCATGGGACCATTCTCCAAACAACATATCTGCATTGAGAGAACATCGATCTAACTCTTCACAACTCGAAATGTCACAAATTTCTAGAGCATTTAAAATGTTTTATTTTAACCGACAACTAATTGTATCAATTTTTTTATAATTCTTGATAAAAAATATCAATGAATTCCATGTAGGACTTGTGAAATATTCATCGTATTTCATGAAAAATAACCTTCATTTTTCTTCAGTTCACTGAATTCACTATATATTTTTATATGAAGAGTTTTAAAGTAATATTTATTGATAATAATTACATAAATTTCTTCCCACTCCATATCTTTAATATCATCATTATTTATGGTGTTCTTAATCAATGCCCATCCTTGGTCGGACTATCCATATAGATGATAAACTGTCAGCACCAACTTCACTTTATCATAATAGAGAAGCATAGAAAAGACCATATCCATTTAGTTGACCTACTTTTTCTTTACTAGTGGATCATCAGATACAGTTCATGTTGTTGTTCATTTCCATATAAAGGAATAAATATCATGTTGGTCACTCTTAGGTTAATTAGGATGATATATATTGTTTATGTTTTTTCATAGACTAAGAAACCTCAGATAACATTTCCATGAATTCGGAAATCCACCTCCCAAAAAATTAGGGATATTGTTCTATTAATAATATCATTGTACCCATATGTTTTTTTCCTGGTATCTCTTGATTCCAACCATTTTCCAATATAGAAAATTTTAGATCAAAACAAAAGTCAACAAGCCATTAAATATTTATTCCTATGTGCAAATAACACTAAAGAGATATCTTTTGAACTAAATATGTTAATAAAATATTATTCTATGATTACATATACATAGTTTCGTACTATTTGTTTTAACTAAGTTTCTCTAATATTAATTCCCATATTACCTAAAATGTTCTCTGATACCAACTATATAGAACCTTCTTTTCATACGTGTTTATTAAATAATTCTAATGATAAACAAAATAAAATATTTAATCAACTAGGGACCAATGGATTAGTATATTGGGAATATTAGGACCATAAAAAATTTTACATGATAATATATAAACACTTATTTAATTCCTTATTCATTAGCTTATTGGATGACCATCTGTTCTCCTTATTATAGGACATCACCTTAGGATTAACATTAAGATTGTGGTAATCTAAAAGAACCATAACAGGATGGATAATTGGCCTGAAACATGCGTGATAATAATCAAAATCATCATGAAATAAGGAAATAATAATCCTTAATATCATGAAATGAAGCATTATGTAAAGGCATGGAATGTTTCAGAGCATAAAAATGAAACATCAGGTCTTAGTGGTCAACTACCAAAAATTGTTTTGTACCAAGATATAATCCTATTCACACCTATTTCAAATTATCTCTTTCAATTAATCAAATTAAAAAATTTATTGGAGAGATATATAATTATGATAAAACATAGTCACAACATAACATTTACAGAAGCTATATAATTATATTTTTACTCATTGTATCATAACATTTCTATTATCATTCATGCTACATAGAATGTATGTCAATATTAGAGATATTGAAACCCATTGAAAGGAATGGGTTTCATTTCATCAATCATACATTAATATAATTAGAAGTTACCAAAACAAAAATGGAATAGATTCTCTGTATTAATCTTGGTTGAATATGAAACAATCTCAACAAAAATGAATGATGTGTTTTTTTAATGAAGAGATCATTTTGAAAAATCATGTCAATTTTCATAAAACCATATTGGAAGAATATATATCCATAAAAATAAATGTTATTGAAAAAATAAATAATATTTAATGAATAATAATGGAACATCCATACAGAAAATGTAGAGAAAGATGGAAAACCCAGAGAAAGAGTGTTCGATTGGAGAATCCACTTATCTTATATCTGAATGATTTACTCACATTAATATCCTTGATAATCAAATTTAATTCATCAATTAACAAAAAAGAATCAATTATACCTTTATTTTATTTATTATTTTTTTATTAAGATAATTTATATCCTTTAGAATGAGTTATAGAGTTTAATTCAATTATTTTAAAGTGTTTATTTTCTTGCATTTCCTGATTAGTGCACTTAAATATGAGTATTGAAGATGATTATGTAGAATGTGTATAATTATGATGAATTGGAATTATATGTTATTTATTAAAATAATTTTTTTAAATGGTTATATATATCATTTGGTTAAATTTTATGAGGTTGAATCAATATATAAATGGTTAGTGAAAATCATTTACATTTTTTTGCAGATTTTCAAACATCATAAATGAGTTTCCTTATGTTTTTCAATATTGTGTATATATGTTACATAAATAACTTAAAAAGGTATATAAAATACATTTTAATGTATATATGAACTGTTATAGTGGTTTTTTTTGAAAAACCATGAAGGTGTTAATAGAAAATAAAAATGCATTGTCCATGATGTGTCACGACCCGTCCTCGGGGCCCGTGCCGTGACTACCCCAAGCCCGCCTTCCATAGGCCAGGGGCTGGCGACTTGCACCCAAGGCGTAAATCCTGATAAAAGGGATGGAATTGAATTTATAAAATAAACAATAACCACAGATAATGAAAACTGAAGTCAACACTAAGTAAACTGAGCAACAAAAGTAAGTGCGGGAAAAGTAAATGGGGTAGAATACAAACCCAACTGAAGTAAAGTACAACAGAAAAGAAAGTACAACAGCAGAAAAGTAAAGAAGAAACTCCGAGCCGTCCTCTGGTAATCCCACCTGAATGGTGGGTATAGATAGTCACCTCTACTCCACGGATCTAGCCGTTCGATTCGAGTAGATCTCGTCCAGTGATCCACCTCCTAGTACCATCCAGTTCCACGAGCTCCCACCTCGATCAGCGCTGTCTGTCATCTGCATCCAAAACAATGTAGTGCAGGCATAGACAGTGTAGGGGTGAGTATACTCTACTCAGTAGGGACCCCGAGACCCCCCATTTCCTCTCAGAATCCACTAAGGATAATCCAAAAAAGAAAAATACAATAACGAAGTATCAACCAACTCTACCTAGGTATATGCCCATACATATACCAAAGTCATCAATTCTAGCTCGGCTCCAGTACAGCGGCCCAAGTACAACCCAGTCCACATAGGAAAAAATAACCCATTCCACATACGAATTCACAACCTAATCCACACAGGAAAGCACAAACCAATCCACACAGGAAATCACAACAATAATATCGATGATAATGATTGAAAGTCATGGCTCAGCTCACATAGGTATATTTTTTCGTAAGGCGATAGAGATGATAATATGTATCCTTTGATTCAACAAAGATGTCGGACCCACATAGGATACAAGACCATCCATGCTGTTAGACCAACAAAGGATACAAGACTAGCTACTCTACCAGACCCACATATGATACAAGTACAGAGTCAAATACTGTCGTACCCACATAGGATACAAGAACATTAGTCAAGTACTGCTGGACCCACATAGGATACAAGAATAGTAGTCATCGCCGTCGAACCCACGGAGGATTCTAGTACAGTCGTCATCACCGCCAAACCGACAGAGTATCCTAGTATAGTCGTCATTGTCTTCACAGTCGAGCCAGCTCTAGGGTTCCCGCACACAGTATGCTCGATTCCAGGAGGGTCCGCTCCACGAGCCAAGGGGGTCGATACATGAACTGACATAAAGTCCGAAGTTTTTGTAACCCAATGTTCAGTGTCGTCAAAAATAACTCAACGCGATAGACAACACGTCAATCGGACGCCCGGTCTGAGAGTTATTGGCTTTTTCGTCCCAGGCGCCCGGTCAGTTTTTAAGCTAAAACCATCACGACCCTACTCCATCTCCATCCAAACATCAAGAGGAGTAAGACAAAAGAATATTCACACTAAGAGGAATAAAAAAAGTCGACGACACGTCAATCGGACATCCGGAGCTCAAGTTATATGCGTTTCTACTCCGAGGGCCCAGTTGGTTTCATGTTCGAACCAACCCGGCCGTACACAATGTTCTCCGAAACCTTGATTGTAATATAATGAAACAACTATCTCGATCCTAGGATTCCAACACAACTTACGGTGCATCGATCGAAGGTCCTCAGTCCATGTTATGGGTGTTTGAACGGATCTGTCCGAAAGCAGGGGTTTGGGCCCGGTCCGAACTGGCCCAATACCCCATGGGTCAGCCCGAACTGGGTCTACCCGAACTGGGTCCGGGTCCAGCCTGGTTGGGTGCAGCCTGGCCCAGCTCGGCTGGCATGGTCTGACATGGCCCAGCAGGTGCGGCCAGGCCTGGCATGGGGGTCCGGCCCGGCGTGGGCGGTCTGGCTCGGTGCGGGCGCCCGCGCGGTGAGCAGACATGGAAGGGCAGAGGGCGCCACCCCCTTCTAACAGAACAGCAGACCACATGGGGTCCGCCCTATCCTTTGAGCAGGGGTTTCAACCCCCAGTTTTCTAGGGTAGCGGCTACCATTTAGAGCCATCCCTTCGGTTCATGTGAGACTCGTGGGGTCCCGCCTCCAGGGTGTGCCGGCGGCAGCCTTAGCCGACCGCCTCCCAGAACCATCACGTCCATGGGCCGCGGATCTTGGTCGTCCGGCGCGGCGTGACTGTACTGCGCCCCTACGCTACGACCCGCCCCAGCCGCGACCCTCCTTAGTGCTCCGGCGCTGTGTGACGGCGATGCGCCCCTTCACCGTGGCCTCCTTCGTCTTCTCTGGCGCGGTGCGACGGTGCTTCACTCTTTCGTCGCGGCCCTCACCAGCCGCGGTTCTCTTGTTCCCGTGCGGTGACACGACACTGTGTCGCCTCCGTTCCAATCCATAACGAAGTACAACAACAATGGGGAGGAGGGTCGGCCGTGTTTGTATGGTTTGACCTCCTCCCGTTAATTTGATAACAAGAGGATAATTATTTAATGATGAACACCAAATTAACCATGAACATAAAAAATCCCCTACCTCGAAGAAATTGTCGAATGATGATCGTTGCGGAAAACGGTGTCGTGAGGTGATGCTCCGTATATGTTGATGGAGAACGTACGAGGAAGAGTGGGGTCTCCCTTACTTAGACGCGGGAAGAATTTTTAAAGAGGGCGCGTCGTCGTTCATCGGGAAAGGCGTCACACACCGGCTGTAGAGAGGATAAGAGATGACATGTCGATCTCTCCTTGCGGTGACGACGTACTTAGTCGAAGTCTTTTCATTCTTCACAAGGAAGATGAAGATCTTCTGACTTAGAGTTTTCTTCTGCCAATACCCATACTCCAAAATACAACCTAATAAAATAATACTCCCCTCATTTTATAATCTTATGTCATGCCTTACAAAATTACAAATTTCAAAATACATAAATCTCTTAATTAAATTAAAGAGTTGGAATCAAATAAATGTGGGGAGAGGGATGGTCACAAATTAATGGGAAGTTTTAAGGGTTACACACATAAGTGGGAGATTAGAGGGGTCATGGAATATGAGAATATGGGGTCTCATGTGGTCCAAACTACCCTCATAACCTCATATGGGAAGTTGGTTGGTTGTGAGCCCCACCAACTAATTCCCATGAGTGAATTAAATTACCATGGATAAAATAAATTTGCACGCAATTTATTTTTACTAACATTTAATTCCCTAATTTTTAACAACTCATACTGAGTAAAAGAAAATCCAGTAAATATCTTCTTAAGCAAATATTGGCACTACGGTTTCATCGGTGCCCTCAGATTTCAATTCTGATCAACTGGTCAAATGTTAGAAAAACCCGCTCGTTCATTCACTGAACGTACCGGAGCTAATCTTCATAAATTCATTCCGGTCACACCAGGCCTCAGAATCAGGTGCTGTTAGAAACTGCATACTCGTAAAATCCCAAAGAAATTATAAAAAAAATTCCTTGAAATGTACGGGTCTTTACATTACTGCCACCTCAGGGATTTACGTCCCCGTAAAGATACAAGACAAACTAGGGGGAAAATGGGGGTATTGTGCATGCATCTGAGCCTCCCTCTCCCAAGTGCTCTCCTAGAGGTTCCCAAGCTGCCAATTGATGCGCAATAGAGGAATCGACTGCCCTCGTAGGACCCACTCTAGTCGATCCTCAATCTCCACTGGGACCTCTGCAAAATTCTCCTCGTCATCAATGTATAGCTCCCCATGGTCGATGATATGCGTCGGGTCATGCACGCCTCTCCTCAGCTGAGATACGAGGAAGACGTTGTGCACCCGGTGAAACTGAGGTGGTATAGCCAGGTGATAAGCCACCTTGCCTATCCAGATGACAACATGAAATGGTCCTATGAAGCATAGAGATAACTTGCCGCCTCAACCAAATATTCATAACCCATGTCAAGGTGAGACCCGTATGAAAATGTGGTCGCCACCCTCGAACTCCAGTGCTCTCTGCCTCCTATCAGCATAAGAATTCTATCGGCTCTGAGCTGTCCTCATCCGCTCATGGATGACCTGGACCTTCTCTGTCATGCCCTGGACCATCTCTGGTCCCACAAGGGCTGACTCCCCAGGGTCTGTCCAGCATATAGTTGACCTCCAAGGTCATCCGTACAATGCCTCGTATGGTGCAATCCCAATGGTGGAGTGGTAGCAGTTGTTGTACTCAAACTCCACCAAGGGTAGGTGATCCTCCCAGCTACGAAAAAAGTTGAGGACACATGCATGAAGCATGTACTCGAGAGTCTGAATGGTCATCTTCATCTGACTATCCTTTTGAGGGTGAAAGGTGGTGCTTAGGTGTAACTGCGTCCCAAATGCCTCCTGCAACCCCTTCCAAGGCCGGGAAGTAAAGTGAGAATCACGATTGGAGACAATATATGATCGAATACCATGAAGCCGTACGATCTCTTTAATGTAGAGATGTCCCAAGCCATCCACTGAGCCCTACTCTCTGATGGATAAGAAGTGAGCCTACTTGGTGAGTCGGTCGATGATCACCCAAATGGAGTCGTGTCCTCTAGAAGTACATGGAAGTCCAATCACGAAATCCATATATATACCATCCCACATCCACTCCGGGACCTCCAAGGGTTGTACCAATCCTACTGGAACCTAGTGCTCCACCTTCACCTACTGGAAGGTGATGCATCGAGAAACAAACTCTACCACAGACTTCTTCATACCCAGCCACCAGTGGTGTCGTCTGAGATCATGGTACATCTTCACCACTCCTGGATGTAACACTAATGGGGATGTGTGAAAATCTCTTAGAACCTCCTCCTATAAAGAAGCTGGTACCATGGTACGTCCTCTGAAAAAGACGAGATTCTCTCCTCCTAAAGAGAATCCATCAGCTGCCTATCATGTGGAAATCTGTGCACGCTATGTATAACAGTCAATTTCCCCACGTTGTGCCTCCCTGACCCACTGAATAAGTGGAGGTGTGACTGTGAGAGAATGAAAAAAGGCTTCCCCATCTCTATCCATGAAGGATATCCACAAAGCAACTAGTTGATCTATCGCCTCTCCATGTAGCTGAATGCCCGTCCTCCTACTGAGAGCATCAGCTACTACGTTCCCCTTCCCAGGAGTATAGACTATTTCCAAGTTATAGTCCTGGAGGAACTTGAGCTATTGCCACTGTCTCATGTTCAGGTCCTTCTGCATGAAGATGTACCTAAGACTCTAGTGGTCAGAGTAAACTGTAAAGCTCTCACCCATCAGATAGTGTGGCCACATCTTCAGGGAGACGACCACTACTGCTAACTCCAGGTCATGGGTAGCGTATTTCATCTTGTGCTGCCTCAATTGTCATGATATTTAGGAAATAACTACTTATTCATGTATCATGACACACCCGAGTCCGGTCTTTGATGCATCGAAGTAGACTACTTACCCTACTCCCTCCTTTGGTATCCTCAAGATGGGTGCACTGGTCAATCTCTGTCTCAGCTCCTGGAAGCTCTAATGATATCTATCTGATCACACGAAGGGTATCCCCTTCTTCTTCATGGCTGGAAGCAGTGATTCAACTCTGGAGAAGTCTCACACAAATATCTGGTAGTACCCATCCGATCCTAGGAAACTCCGCATCTCCGTCACGCTCCTAGGTGGCTCCTAAGCTAGAATTGCCTCGATCTTCGCAATATCCACCACAACTCATGCCTCTGTGATGACGTGTCCCATGAAGTGGACCTCAGGTATCTAGAGTTGACACTTTAAGAGCGTACTGTAAAGCTGGTGCTCTCAGAGTTTGTCCAGTACAACCCGCAAGTGGTAGGCATTCTCCTCCTCAGTAGTCGAGTATATCAATATTTCATCGATGGAGACTATGGAAAATCAACCGAGATAAGGCTGGAAGATCCTGTTAATGAGACTCATGAACACTGATGGAGAGTTGGTTATGCCAAAAGGAATAACCATGATCTTATAGAGTCCATACTGACACCTGAAGGCCATCTTCTTCACATCCTCGTCTCAAACGATATGAAGATGATAGCCTGACCTGAGGTCTATCTTCGAGAACCACCATGATCCCTTGAGCGGATCAAAGAGGTCTTCAATCCTCAGAAGTGGAAAATTTTTCTTCAAAGTAACCTAGTTCAGGTGATGGTAATCGACACACAATCTCAAGATCCCGTCCACCTTCTTGGTGAACAATATCGGGGAAGCCCAGGGTGGAACACTAGGTCGGATAAATCCCTTTCCCAGCAAGTCCTCCTGCTGTACCCATAGCTCTCGAAGCTCAGCGGGAGCTATCCGATATGATGGAGTAGATATCGGGGTTGTCCTTGGGTAAAGGTCAATATTGAAGTCTACATCTCTGTGAGGAGGTAGTCCTGGAACGTCATCAGAAAAAAAGTCCGCATACTGATCCACCACTACAGGAAATATCGGACTTCGCACGTCCACTGCTCCTAGGATGAGGCTATCCAACTAATGAGTGACTGGTTGTCCCCTCCTCTGTGTGAGTCTATCCTGTGCTGCAAAGGCTCTCTTCTCACTGATGAAGGTTAACCTGATCCCATCGGTGCAGACACACCGCACCTTGCGCCTAATACGTTCGATCTGAGCATTGACCATAGATAACCAATCCATGCCTTAGATGAAGTCGTAAGGCCTCGACGCTGCTACAAGAAGATCCCAACCCAATCTCTCACCTCCTAGAGTAATCTCACACTGCCGGAACTAGTGTGTAATCATCGAGTCTTCTCCCGCAGGAGTCTCTAGATGTAAAGATCGAGCCAACGGCTCCATCGGAATCTCCGAGCTCCGAACAAGGGCATCAGCAATTAAAGAATAACTCGATCCTATGTCTATAAGAATTGCAGTAAGGGTGGAGTAGACACAAGTAGTAGCTCGAATCATCTCTGGTGTGCCATGGTCGTAGGCCTCCGCTGCCTGAAGGTGAGCCTGCCTCTGTCTGTGAACTCCCTGTGGTCGGGGTGGACCTCCTGGTGGTGGTTGCGGTAGAGCCTCAAAGCATCGTCCACCACCCGCTGCTCGGCCATCTCCTCTGCCTCGTCTGCCTGCTCCTTGCAGACTGCCACGGTCAAACCTCTTCCTCTACCTGGGTGGTCCCTCAATGGTCGGCTGCTCCTCTGCATGGTGGGTCGGATAGTCCCGAGCCATATGGCACTATCCTCCGCATGCATAAAACTAGCTGCCTCTCGTATAACTGGATCTACTATGTGTTCCCTACACCTTCGAGCTAGTATCATGAGGTTTTCCAGCAGATGGTCTGGTCCGCTTAGACCCATATGACATTCGTCGACTGCCAAATGCAGATGACTCCGCTATATTCCGCCCTGCAGTAGGTCTCACTGGTGGTGTAGGCTCAGTAAGAAAGTTCTCCACAAGAAGGTCTCTCTCTAGTACTCCTGTATGTTTCAGAATGCTGAGGGAAATCATCGATGCCTTGATCTCATGCCTCAGTCCCTGCTCGAAGGTCCGGGCCTGGATGAATGGGTCCCGTACCATGTCTGTGGAATAGTGCGAGAGATCGGTAAATCTTGCCATGTACTGGGCTACCGTCATGCTGCCCTGCCGCAGCTGCAGTAACTCCTGAATGTGCACCGCACGAAGGGTGGCTGGAACGAACTCTGAGGGTAAGAGGCTCTCGAAGTCTGACCAAAGGAGAGATGCGTCGTCGTTCACCTGAAGCGTCAATCTCCACCATCTACCTACTGCCGCGTGTAGGAGACTCTCTTCAAGGTTCACAATGAGGTCAGATGGTGTCCCTACTAACTTGAAAACTCATACAACAGCCTCTATCCAATCCTCGGCTACCTGAGGGTCCGTCTCCATGTGGAACCTAAGCGGTCTCTGACGCTGAAACTCATGCAGTACACTAAGGCAACTTTCACTCTCAGTGGTTGGGGTTGGTGGCATTAGTGGCTCGGTGGGTAGAGGTACTGCTGGTGCCTCCACTGTAATAGGGCACTGCACTGAGGCCTCTTCGCTCAGTGGGATTTCTTCTCATACAACGCTCGGAACCCCATCATGCTGCCATCGTGGGGGAATACTGAAATGTGACAGGTGTGTCACGGTCAATACAGTATACCTGGTGAGATGACACAATGTAATCACAATGAAAACTTTTGAAACACACATGCAATCAATGTTTTCATGCACTGAGTCAGAAATCAGAAGTCAGGGTCCATGTGTATGGATACATTAGCCGCCGCACCAACACTGGACTCCGTGGACTGATAACCATGCTCAATACCCTTAACACTATTGCTTCACATAGAAGAAAGATCAGAGTCCTGAGTTCTGTGGTAGAACTGAACACCTCTGAAACCAATTTGTCACGACCCGTCCTCGGGGCCCGTGCCGTGACTACCCCAAGCCCACCTTCCACAGGCCAGGGGCTGGCAACTAGCACCTATGGAATAAATCCTGATAAAAGGGAAGTCATTGCCTTTAAAAATTAAACAATCACCACAGAGAATGCAAATTGAAGTAAACAAAAATTAAACTGAGCTACAAATGTAAGTGCTGGAAAAGTAAATGGGCCAGAATACAACCCCAACTGAAGTAAAGTACAAATGAAAAGAAAGCACAACGGTAGAAAAGTAAAGCAGCAACTCTGAGCCATCCTCTGCTAATCCCACCTAATGGGTGGGTACAGATAGTCACCTCTGCTCCATGGCTCTAGTCGTCCACTCCGACTATGTCCCGCCCAATGATCCACCTCCTAGTACCGTCCAGTACCACAACCTCCCACCTCGATCAGAGATGTCCTTCGTCTGCATCCAAAACAATTTAGTGCGGGCATAGGCCGTGTAGGGGTGATTATACGTTACATTGTAGGGACCCTGAGACCCCCCGAAGGTCTCTCAAAATCCATTAAGGATAATCCTAAGTAAAAATACAATCAAGAAGTATCAACCAACTATACTTATGTATATGGCCATACATATACTTAAGTCATCAATTCTAGCTCGGCTCTAGTACATGAGCCCAAGTACAAACCAGTCCACACAGGAAAAAATAACCCATTCCAAATAGGAATTCATATCATAATCCACACGGGAAAGAACAACCCAATCCACACTGGAAAGCACAAAAATCATATCGATGATAGTGATTGAAAGTCAAGAATCAGCTCACACATGTATACATCATCATAAGCTGATAGAGATGATCAGATGTAGCCACTGATTCATCTATGCTGTCAGACCCATTTAGGATACAAGACCAGCCAAGCTGTCAGACCCACAAAGGATACAAGACCAGCTACTCTGCCGAACCCACATAGGATACAAGAATAGTAGTCAAGAACTACTGGACCCAGATAAGATACAAGAACAGTAGTCATCATCGTCGAACCCAAGAAAGATTCCAGTACTTTTTTCGTCACATCCGAACCCACATAGGATCCCAATATAATCGTCATCGTTGTCACAGTCGCAGCCAGCTCTAGGGTTCCCCCACACAGCCTGCTCGATTCCGGGAGGGTCCGCTCCATGAACCAAGACGGTCAATTCATCAACTGACATGAAGTCCGGATTTGATGTATCCCAATGTTCAGTCTCATCAAAAGGAACTCAACGCGATAGACGACACGTCAATCGAACGCCTGGTCTGAGAGTTATTGGCTTTTTCGTCCCAGGGGCCCGGTTGGTTTTTAAGCTAAAACCAACCCGACCATACTCCAGCTACATACAAACCTCATGTTTAGAAATCAAAAAGAACCGTCTTACTATGAGGAATTCCACAAAGTCGACGGTACATCAATTGGACGTCCGGAGCTCAAGTTATAAGCGTTTCCACTCTAAGGGCCCGGTTGGTTTCGTGTTCGAACCAACCCGACCATACACAATGTTCTTAGAAACCTTGATTGTAATATACTGAAATGACCGTCTTGATCCAAGGATCCCAATTCAATGGACTGTATGTCGATCAGAGGTACACATCCCATGTTATGGGCGTTTGAACAGATCTGTTTGAAAGCAGGGGGTTTGGGCCCAGTCCGACCCGGCCCAATACCCACAGGGTCGGCCTGAACCGGGTCGACCGGACCTGGGTCCGGGTCCGGCCCAACTGGCATGGCCCGACTCCGCTGGTGCGGCCCAGCCTAGCGCGGGGGTCCGACGTGGGGGTCCGGCCAGGCGCGGGCGGTCCGGCCCGGTTTGGGCAGTCCCCGACAGTGCGGGCGCCCACGCACTGAGCGGATGCTGATGGTGGGAGGGCGCCGCCCCCTTCAAACTGAACGACGAACCCCACAGGGTCTGCCCTGTCCGTTGAATGAGGGTTTCACCCCTTGGTTTTCTAAGGTAGTGGCCGACCTTTACGGCCGGCCATCCGGTTCATTCGGGGCCCGCGGGGGTCCCGCCTCCAGGGTGTGTTAGAGGTCGGCTCAGCTGGCCGCCTCCTAGAACGGCCACGGCCCTAGGCCGTGGCTCTTGGCCATTCGGCACGGCGCGATAGCACCACGCCCCTCTTCCGCGACCCTCGTTAGTGATCTGGCGTGGCGTGATGGCGCCACACCCCTTCGCCATAGCGCAATCTCGGCCGCGGCCTCCTTCGGCTTCTCTGGCGCGGTGCGACAGCGCTGCACTCCTTCGCCACAGCCCGCACCAGCCGTGGTTCTCTCATTCCCGCACAGTGCGACGACACCGCGTCACCTCTGTTCCAATCCATAAAGAAGTACAACAACAATGGGGAGGAGGGTTGGCCGCGTTTGTGCAGTCTTTCCTCCTCCTATTAATTTTATAACAAGCGGCTAATTATTTAACGATGAATGCCAAATTAATCACGAATGTAAAACAATCCACTACTTCGAAGAAGGTGTCGAACGATGATCATCGTGGAAAACAGCGTCGCAAGGTGAAGCTCCGTATATGTTGACAGTGAACGTTTCTGGAGGAGCGGCGTCTCCCTTCCATTTATGGGGGAAGAAGATCTAAAGAGGGTGTGTCGTCATTCTTCCGGAAAGGCGTCACACACTGGTTGTGGAGAGGAGAAGAGATGACACATCGATCTCTCCTTACAGTGACAATGTTCTTCGTCGAAGTCACGACGTTCTTCGCGAAGAAGATGAAGATCTTCCGACTTAGATTTTTCTTCTCCCAATCCCCTTACACTACAATTTGACCTAATAAAATATGATCCCTTTCATTTTATTATCTTAAGTCATGGTTTTCAAAATTAAAAATTTCAAAATACATAACTCACTTAATTAAATTAAAGAGTTGGCATTGAATAAATGTTGGGAGAGGTAAGGTCACAAATTAATGGGATGTTTTAAGGGTTACACACTTTAGTGGGAGATTAGAGGAGTTAGGGAATATGAGAAGAAGTGGGAGCGTGTGGGCCCCACCTCCCTCATAACCTCACATTGGAATATGGGTGGTTTTGAGCCCCACCAACAACTTCCCATGAGAAAATTAAATTACCATTGATAAAATAAATTTGCACACAATTTTTTTTACATAAAATTTAATTCCCAAATTTTTTAACAAATCCTCCCAAGTAAATGCAACTCCAGTAAAGGTATTATTAAGCAAATATCGGCGTTGTGGTTTTATCGGTGCCCTCAGATTTCGATTCCGAGCACCGGTTCAAAAGTTAGAAAAACCCTCTTGTTCGTTCCCTGCACGTACCCGAGCTAAACTTCGGAAATTGATTCTGGGAACACCGAGCCTCAGAATCAAGTGCCATTATAAACTGTGTACTCGTAATATCCCAAAGAAATACAGGAAAAAATTTCCATGAATTTTACAGATCATTGCATGATGTCTATAAATTGAAATATCACAGGCGATAATTTTATTTTAAGAATAATATTGTGAGGTAAAAAAAATTCTGGATGTATCTTCTATTAACATGACATAATTATATTATATAATAGATTATGGAGTTTTCATATACATTTTAAAATTTAATTTTAGGATATAATTTGAAAATTAATGAAATTAAATGAAATTAAATAGAAATGAAAGAGGATATTACCTTTTGAATTTTTCCACCTTGAGAACCTCCAAATGGAAAATGTTTTTTTCATTTGATGAGAAAAAGGGATCCTATACATGGGGAGGTTCTTGGGAAGATTATTATGAAAAATTTCAAAAGTATTGGAAGCTCTAAATTTTTTAGGATAGGAGGTGGTGAGGATTAATATTTATAGGGGAGGATAGTGGTGTTTTCTAATTACTTTATTCAACATTTATTAATTTTAGAACAAGAATATGAATAGTTAGAGTAATATCAGTAAAAAAATTAAAAAAATGATGGATAGATTGACATTATGGACTAAAATTATTTATACGTCATCTATTACTCAAAAATTCAGGTATTTATATTATATCATAAATTAACAAATTTAATTGTTCACAAAACATAATGCACTTTATAAAAATTCCAGAAATTAAAACGAACCATTATATGAAATTTGTTATCAAATATGGAAACTATTTTATGAAAAAATATATTTCTAAATTATAAAATTTTAATTTTGATTTAAAATAATCATTTATTCAAAAAAATAAAAAATTTATAAATTTTTAAATTTTTATGATAAATTAAAAAATTTACTAAGGTATCATAAAATATTTTTATAAAAATAATAAAAAAATATTAATTTATGTTATCATTTTATGAAAATAAATGTTATTTTAAACAATTATATAAATGACAAATTTGTAAGTAAATTTTTATGAATTATATAAATTCAAATATTTAATTTAAAGTTTCTAAACTATTTATTTACTAATATCCTCATATAAATATATAATATTTTCATTAATAAGATATAAAAATTTAATTTATAAATAAATGTTTAAGATACTTTTCTATTGGTTGAATTATTGTTCCTAAGGATAATGTTACTTATACAATGGTAATGTTACTATTCCATGGGTAGAGGTCCCTAATGTTATGAATGAGCCTATTATTTCATTCATTTATCATTTATAAAGTGTGTATTGTGGTATTTATGTCATTTTATGAAATTAATACTATATGAAATGAATATAAGTAGGTATATATAACTTTGAGAAATGTTTTTCTAGATAGATTAGTGAATCCAAAAACAAAAAACCACTTCTAATCATCTAAATCCTATACTCCTCCTCTTTCCGGGGATCTATGATACATTATAATGAATGTAGATTATTCTTGAGGTTATATTGAGAACAATAATTTTCTTAACCCATTTCAACAACATTAGTATTAATAGGACTAGTTCCCTCTCCCCGATCCAATGCTCGAACAACCTAAACAACATCTTACACTAACCTCTAATAAAATGTTAAGGGGGAATACTCACTACGCTCTGTCCCCTATTCCAAAATCCGTCTCTAGGGTTGTAAGAGGATACATCAATTGGAAAAGACACTAAAAATCAATAATAGAATTCCCATAGTGATTTTAGAAACAAGCACAAAAAAACATCAAAAAAATCATGAAAAAAACATAACAATAAAAATAAAAAATGATCAAGTACACCCCGACTCAGTTTCTATACACAATCTTCAACATGTACATCTCACATTGGGGTGGAATATAATAGAATAATGGAATTCCATGGTTTGTCAAGGTATGATATGATTATTGTTATCTAGGAACCCCATTGGAACTCAGAACCTCATGCACTAATAGTCCCTTCTTTAGTTTATCTCTAATCTCCCAAATATAATGACCCAATGAAAGGGAAACCACATTTTATACTGTTTTTTACTCAATATTGGTTATTATTTCATCAAAACAATCTCTAAACCATGTCATGAACCATGTCAGGTCACCATTATACCCGGTGTCAGACCCGGTCCGTGACATGACTCGAATGGGATTCCCTATCCCCATGGGCTGGAACAAGTTCTCGGGTACCATGAAAGGTTCAAGAAACAATTTAACCTAAAAGGGAGATATTAATTCAATAAACATGATAGATAAACTGAAAATCAAAAACTGTAAATCAAACATTCCATTAAAATAAAAAAACGTAATGGTCTGCAAATAGAACCAATAAGTAAAACGAAACGACAATAATGGTAACATAAACTCTGACTCAAATCTTCCAGAAACAAGAGAGGCCACATAAACACCACCATGCATGGGAAGACCAACTGCAACCTGAACCACTATTGGTGAGAATGATGTCAAAACCTAGAATACGCAATGGAAAATATCTACATATACCCAAAGGTGTATGTAGGGTGTGATAAGAACTCATAGAAGGATACCACCCAGTAAAATGGTTCAATTCCACAACATATAAAATATAATTTAACATTATTATTTAAAAACATACATTTAAAATTCTTATATAGAAAGAATTAAAAATATGTAAGTAAAAAGAAAGAACACTTGGAAATAAACCATTTAAAAAAATACTACTTTAATGTGGATGAGAAAAATAAATAATAAACACGCACACACTGAAGTGATCCTCTATATGGTGACGGATGGCACCACGTCATGAATAATAGAGCACTGTGGGTGAAAACCCGAATGTAGCTAGTATGCGTGGTGCTCTAGTGACATTGTATCTCTGTGTAATCGTGTCATAAGAACCATAATAATTAATTCTCTCATGCATGAGCCACTAGTAGGAAAATACATCCATAACCTTGTGGTCTCCAATATTAATAAAATTTTAGTTAGTCTTGTAATGTCAATCCATCAAGATGACACTGGGACAAACCACTTCCGTAAAATCTAGCATACTAGTTCTAATATATCAACCTAGTTATACATGGTTTTCTCTTTTCTCAATGAAGTTAAATGTTCCCATAATATGTCACCTTAACATATCACAAACCAAACAAGACAATATACATAAAGGTGACCACTTTTATTCCCAAACTTCATTTCAAAACACATGAACACCAAAATACCATTCCAAAATATATTTTTCATTACATAATCATTTCACAAATCCTCATTTGGAAACACTCAAAGAAGAACAGAAATAATTTTTCACAACTTAGAAAATAGCATTAAATAACACAATAAGGGTATACCTTGTAAAGATACCCATTTCAAGGTAGTAAAGCCTTTTAATCCTTTTTATTAACAAATTATCCCAAAAACTAGTTCCACAACACTTGGACAATTAAATGAAATATTTTCACCATTTATAAAACACCACCATGTGTCGCAAATAGGGTTTACTAAAAAAACATGTAATATTTTATATAAACATACTACATTAAAAACAAACGTATACTCAACTATTCTAAACACACTGCTTTTGCGCCATCCAAATAAATAGATACATCTTTCTAATATTATTAAATCATTTCATGAAAAACCAAGAATCCATTACACCAGAACAACTTGATTCGATTTAGTGACACTACTTTAATACCAAATACCTAAGATAATCTTATCAAAATATGATTTCCATTGTTCAAAAATATGCAGTAAAATTTAAAAAGACCACAACAATTCAACACACCTATAGATATTCACTTTCCTCTAAAATATCCATTTTAAAAATATAGACACCACAAAGGCCTTGAAAATTCATCTCACACCAACCAAGAAACACCAAAAACCCTTCCAACTTTGTCTCACATACCAAACACCACTAAAATATCACAGATGCATACCACATAACCTCACATCAAAACATTAAAATAATTACACAAGAAACATTTTTAAAATCAATTTCACATCATTTTTTTTAGAAAATACCTTCACAACACTTTTATAATTTAAATAATCAATTACACAACTAACAAAACGTTCCAAAAAATCCATGAGAACCTTACATGAAAATATTATAGAAACCCTCTACATTAAAAATCTAATTGCGAACTTTAGACACACAAATCACATCAAAAACAACAATCGCACCACATGATTAATGTTTTAACCCATTTGAGAAAAAATTATAAAACCTCAACAAATGGTTCAACCAATGTTTTCACCAAACACAATCATTTTCACAGAGAACGAATGCCACTTTAAAACCAAACATGATACATAACTACCCTATAACCAGTTTCACACCAAAAACCCAACATATAAATTTTTTTTTAAAACAACACATCACATTACCCAACAGTCACAAAAATTTATTTTAATAAAAAATTCATTTATAAAAGATATATGTATTAAATGACTACCCAAAAATCATTTTCACATCAAAAATATTTAAGTGAATATTTCCAAGAATTCTCATATCAAGACTCACAACAAAAACATGACCTTTGTAAACTGGGGTCCAAATTATTTCATATGTGAATGTCAAAAATATTTCCGAAATAATTTTTCATTACCCCAAACAATTAATTAAACAATACCACAAATTTATACAAAAATTCACATATCATCGACAAGAATATTTTATTTAGGAAATCAAATTTCTTTCAATGAGTACGCAAAAACATTTTAAAACATAGTTTTTTGGATGTAATTAAAATATCTAATTTAATAAACTTAACTAAAAAACAAAATAAATTATCAATATGATGCAGAGGAATTGAACCGCCTACCTTGAGAGGATAAAAACTGTGAGTTTGGTGAGAATATTCAACCGCACATCATGAAACCATTATAAACCCCAATAAATAATATTAAACCCAAATGAACCAAACTTAAAACCTCTAAACACATCCCTAACTGTTAGTGATCCAAAAAGATAAAAAAATGAGGGAAAACACTTGGTTCGAGGATGGGTTTACATAGAGGGAAACACATTTTCCAAAAGAGGAGACTAGGGGTATTTCACCGGTCATAGAAGAGGCTGGCTAGCAAGGCATTGAAGGAGTGTAGACATGAAGGGTCACTATGGTAGTGGTGAAGCGTGAGCTGATTTTTAGGGAGAGGGCAGTGAGAAGAATGGAGAACCATAGGAAGGGAGACGCACTGGAACATGGGTGCGCCGACAATGGGATTCATGCTGGCTAGGGCTCTACCAGGAGGGAATAGGGGAGGTATTTCCAGCAGAGTGGAGGGTCTGACCGGGGGGTGTGGGCGATGCCAGAAATCTGGCCGGGAGGTGCAGAAATGGAAAAGGGTAGGGGAGTATGGTAGAGGAAGTATGGAAGCATGGGGTGCAGTGTGGTGACTCCAATGACTGGACGAGGAGGTTGGGAGGTGGTGCGAGGAGTATGACTCAGGAGTCCGAGCGATGACACGATGGTTTCCAGACAAAGCAGGATAGAAGTGGTGTGGCAGTCTCCTAATAGAGCAGGAGGGAAGCATGGGAAGCACAACAAAATAAGAGAGGTGAACGAACGGGGAGGGGGAGGAACAACCCTAAGTATAAAAAATATAAAAAAACAAAATAATGTGAAAAAAGATAATTATAATTATAATTATAAACTAAAAATAATAATAATAATAGAAAAAAATTTATAGGAATAAAATAAATTTTATAACAAATATTAAAATAGTGATAAATAATAATAATAATAATTTCTTCCTCAAATAATATTCTTATTATGATTATTAAAATAATTCATCAAATTTTAATCACATTTAATTTTATTTCATTATTAAAAAGACATTTTATTTAATTATTTAACCATCGATCAGGGTGTGTAGTGAAACACGCAAGGTCATGCAACGACCCATGTGGGTCCGCACAACATCAACCTCAGTCAACTGGACACATTTAAGGCCAAAAAACATGTTTTTAAATAAATACTCATAATTTCAAACCATACCCAACCCAGACCCTGAAAAAAAAAATCAATGCTAGAAATATAATAAAAAATGATAAATTTTTAAATAGTCAAAATGTGACAATTCTCCCCACCATAAATCTTTCCATCCCCTGAAATCCACAACCAAGGATGATACCAAATGTAAAAAAGATGAAACACCCAGTAATATTCAAAGTGTATTCCCTAAAAACAAGAGAATGTGGGAAAAAGCATCATGATTAGAGAATGTGACATAAATGACGATGTCAAGAATCCCATAATAGGACATTCCAATATGAGGCACCTATCCCATAGAGATGGAACACCTCCAATTGATCAATCAAGGAAAGGAACTCTCACACCCATGGAAACAAACTTCACAAACAGAAACACCTCAAGAACCATAGATAAAAAACTACCTAGTCTTAATAAAATCAACAAAAAGATCAAACCACATACAAAGAACACACTTATCACTTATCATCAAGCACTCTATATAAGTGTAACCATAATGGTCAATATGGAGAACCGCAAAGGGGATCCCCACCATATAAACTTATTGACTCCCCAGATGAAAACCAACACGAGGAGGCCCGAGAGGACTCCCCACCATTATAAAAAATGACAACACCAACTCATTACAGATACATTTATGTTATACCCATCGTTGGTATCCAACCATTAGAACTGACGGAATGTACAAAAATTTGAAACTTTTCTCACGGTGACCATTAACCCCACCAGAAGGGGCGGGGAGGGAGGTTCCCAACCATCAGGTCGTTAAAACAATGACCTAAGTCCAACTATAATCTCTACAACCCTGGATGAGCACTATTAAAATCTAAGACCGATTTACCAAAAAAACACATGACGATCACTAAATGTGATTAAATATGGTGGGACACAACCCCCAAGAATTTTAAGTAACGAGACAACCCTACCTTCTCATTGCCACAGAAACCTCATGGTCCCAAACAAGTCATTTGGAATGTACATCCACAAAAAAAAATTTAAACCACCTTCTCCTTCAATACTAACAATAGAAATAAGGTTGGGGTTCCATACAACCCAGGGTTCCTGACCATGCGCCAGCATCACTCAAAGGCCTATGGCTAGAGACCTGATGATTGAAGCATCTTCTACCATGATGTCAGGCAATGAAAACACCAAAACGGAGCTTTTTCATTTTGTTCCTCCCGCAACCATATCACAAAAAAGATATCACCAATAAGAACAACACACCACGACATCCAAAATATCCAATACATAAGGATACACTACACAATCACCAGTTATTTGAACACATAATTTTCTATTTTCAAAACATTTTGAGAATAAACGTTTTTGGTGGGTTATAAAAACACCAATGTTTTCCAATGGGACTCTCACATGAATGTTATCATGCCACATTGGTACCCACCTCTTGTCCATCTTGGAAGTCATCCGTTCGTACCAGTAACAATTTCTCTTTCCATATATACCCATGCAAGGGGTTTCCCATGAGATCATCAATAATCAAAACCAGACCATTACATTTTTCAAATCTAAAAAATTCAACCAACACCTTTCTAACCTTACACATAATTTTCTTTTAAAAGCACTTCATTTCAAAATATTTTCCCTGGAAAAATAATTTTTACTTAAAAAATAGATTTCCAAGAATCAAAAACAAAGAGAAAAAGTACGATGCAAGGGGATACTTGTGTCAGCGGAAGACTGGGACATATGGTTGGCGGCCATACGCCAATCAGGCCACAGCCATAGAGAGTATTCCAGGACAGCTTCCCTGGCTCAACATGGCTTTCCAGATCCTTCTATCTCACTAGAAACCTTGACCCTAATACCTTTTCATTTTATCTAAATAAGTTTTACCACAAGGACCCATGACTCACTAAAACCTCAACTTTCTCTGGTAACTTGAGTCCTGCAACGATCTGTGTTCACTAGGATCATTACTAATAGACAAGACATCGAGTATCGATAACCTTAACTCATGTATACTATGTCGATTCCTAATAGAACACGGACCAAGAGACAAATCCTGCTTTTGATACTATGTTTTCACCATCCATGCCGAGTCACCATCTGACCCCGCGCCCAACCCATTCTACGATATGGCCCGTTGGGCGTTCCTGATCACAACATGCTGGAAGAGGTTCTCATTTACCAAAATAAAGTGTAGGGTAACGATTTAAATGAAACGAGAGACATAAAAAAATGAACATGATAAATTAATTGAAACTGAAAAATTATCAATCAAACAGTCGCTTACACTAAAAAATAATAATAAAGGTCTGTGACTAGAACCAATAACGAAAAATAAATGAAAAAAATAGAAAGTAAATCTCTAACTCAATCCTTTCGGCAAAAATGGAGCCCTCATATAAACAACCTTTCATGAGATGACCATCTGAAATCTGAACCACCAACATTAAGAACGATGTCATAACCTGGTATAAACAAAGTGAAATATCTACATACCCCAAATTGTGTGTGAAGGGTCTATGAAAAATTCCCAGTAAGAGACCACCCACTAAAATAGTTCCATGACACAACATCAAAAAGATAATTTAACATTCTTATTTAAAACAATACATTTAAAATGATTTAAAAAAATCATTGAAAATTTGTTTGTAAAAAGAAAGAACACTTGAAGAAATACCATTTCACAAAAATACTACATTAATGTAGATGAGAAAAATACAGAAAGAACATGCAGGTACTCATGTGATCCTATGTATTCCAATGGAAGGCACCAGGTAATGAATTACAGAGCACTACGGGTAAATCCCCTTAGGTATCTAGTATGCGTGGTGTACTACAGAAATCGTACCTTGGTCTAAATGTGGAATTGGAACCACAATAATCAACGCTATCATGCATGAGGAACTAGTAGGGAAACACATCCATAACCTAGTGGTATCTAATCATTAAAAATGATTAGTTTGTGTTGTAACATCTATCCTTCCAGGTGAAAATGCGAAAAACCACTTCTGTAACATCCAGTGTACTAGACCAAATCCTCCCACCTAGGTACCCAGTGTTTTCACTGATCTCAATCAAGTTACACATTCACATAATAAGTCATTGTTAGATATAACAAACCAAACAACACAATACACATAAAAGCCAACACTTGCACACCCAAACACCATTTCAAAACTGACACACACCAAAATACCTTTCCAAAATATATTTTTCATTACATAATCATTTCATAAATCACAATTTGGAAGCACTCAAATAAGAACAAAAATGAATTTGCACAACATAGAAAACCTTATTAAATAACACAACAATGGGTTACCCAATAAACATACCCATTTATATGTAGGAAAGTCATTTCAGACGAATTTCTTAATAAATTATCCTTAAAACTAGTTTTTCACCACTTTCACAATTGAATGAACTATTTCCACTATTTATAAAACATCACCAAGTGACACAAAGAGGGTTTACACCAAAAAGATGAATTATTTTATATAAAGATACTAATTTAAAAAAACATACTCAACTCTTTCAAAAACATTACTTCCATGCCTTCCATATAAATCAATACATATTTCAACTATTTATTAAATAATTTGAGGAAAAACCAAGAAGTCTTTACAAAAATACAAATTGATTCAATTTAGTGACACTTCTTTAAATGCAAATACCCCATGTAACCATTTCATAATATTTTTCCATTATTAAACAATTTGTAATTAAATATAAAATGTTCACAACAATGAAACACACCTGATGTGCTTCATTTTCCTATCAGAATATACATTTTAAATATACAAACAACACAAAAAACATGAGAATGCATTTCACACCTTCCAAACAACCCCCAAACTCATAAAACCGCAGTTTCCATCCTAAAAAAACTGAAATATATCATAATTAAATTTACATGACATCACACATGCATACCACAAGACCTCACTACAAAACACACAAAATTTTCTTATAAGAAACATTTTTAAAATCAATTTTACATAAAATCTTTTCAGGAACTACTTTCGCAAGACATCTATAATTTAAATAATAAATTACACACCTAATATAACCTTCCAATAAAACTACGATCACTTTACATCAAAATATAAATAAAGACACCAATATTAAAAATCCAATTGCAACCTTTAGACACATAAATTACTTCAAAAACACCATACACACCACATAAATAATGAATTGAACTTTTTGAAAAAAATATAAAAACTCTACAATTTTTGCAACAAAAGTTTTCCCAAACACAATCATTTTCAAAAAGAATAATGACACATTAAAACCAAACATTTAACATAACTCCCCTAGAACCCACATTTAACCTAAAAACCATAATATATAATATTTTTATAAAACCACACATCACTTTTACAAACACAGAAAAAAAATATTTTAAATAAAATTTCTTTTCTAATAGAGAAATAGATTAATTTTCTATCAAAATTTCCTTGGTAAACCAAAAATAATTAAGTTATCATTTCCATGAATCATCATATCAAGACTCACATGAAAAACATTACCGTTGTAAAAGGGTACCCAAATTCCATCATATGTGCATATAAAAAATATATCAAAAAACATTTATCACCACCAAAAATAATTCATTAAACACTACCAAGAACATATAAAAAAACACACATTTGATCGAGAAGAATATTTTATTCAGGAAATCCATTTTTATCTAAGGAGTATGAAAAATAATTTGAAAAACATAGTTTGATATATGAAATTAAAACATAGAACATTTTAAAATTAAATAAACAAAAAAAATAAATTATCTAAAGGATTAAAAGTCATGGAACAACCTACTATTATAGGAAAAAACCCATGATTTTGGTGCGAATCTTTAGCCCCACCTCAAGAAAAAAAAGTGACTCATAATAAATAAGATTATACACAAATGAACCCAAATTAAAAACCCAAATCAAAACCCTACCCATTGGTGAACCAAAACTCCAAATAAAATGAGTCAAACCATAGGTTAGAGGAGATGTTTTCCTGGTGGGAATCATATGTGAAAAATGAGGAGATATTGGGTAGTTCACCATACATAGTAGAGGTCGGCTTGAATGTAATCGAAGGAGTATGTTCAAGAAGGGATGCCATGGTTGAGGTGCAACACAAGATGATAGGTAGAGAGAGGGTGGTGAGAAGTATGGGGGAGCACTGGAAGGGAGCCTCACCAGAACAGGGGTGCACTGGCCATGGCTTCGTACCATATAGGGAACCACTAAGAGGGAAGATGGGAGTATGGTCCACCAGGGGGTGATGGGCTAGCCGAGGGAAGGTACGAGTGAAGCCAAAAGGCCGACCAGGAGGCGCATCGAAGGAGAAGGGTAGGGGAGTTGGGAGGAGGCTGGTGAGTATAAGGGGGTGTAGTATGAAGAATTATACGGATGTTTGTGGAGGTTGGGTGGTGGTGGTATGAGCCTGACCGAGGGGTCCGAGCGACAACATGATGGTCAACAGATAGAGCAGGAGGGCAGTAGGAGAAGCGCATCGCACAAGGAGAGGGGAACGAACTAGGTGGGGGGGGGGGGAGGAGCAATCCTTAGGAGGCACAAAAGAAGAAAAACAAAGAAAATAATTAGAAAAAAAGATAAAAATAAAAATAATAATAATATAAAACTATTTATAAAAACTAGTAATAAATTTATAGTAATAGAATAAAAGTTATAACAATATAAACTATAGTAATAAATATAATTATAACAATTACATATTAAAATAATAATATTTTTATTATCATTACAATAATTTTTTAAATTTTTATCAGATTTAATTTTATATCATTATTAACAGGTCATTTTTTTTATTAGTTTACCATCGAGTAGGGGATACGGTGAAATGGGTGAGGACATGCGGTGACCTAGGGGAGGCCATGTGGCTTCGACCACGGTGTTCTAGACACAGTCAATGCCAAAAAACGTGTTTTTAAATAAGAACTCAAAATTTCAAACTATCTCTAACAGAGAACCTGATGAAATATTTATAGGACCCGAAAAATAATTAAATAATGATAAATTTTGGAAAATTCAGAATTTCACACACCATGCCCATGGTGTGGCCCGAAGGGTGTTCTAAATCCGCGTGGGATTGATACTTGTGTTCGGGCATCAATAAATAGCCTTTTGAATTTTTTCTCAATTAACAATCATTAAATACCAGTAAAAAAATAATAACATGAAAATGATTAAAAACCAAGGCATGTTGAAATAATCATCCATAACATACGTTCAGTCAACCAATTTTGAATTTTGATAAAAATAAAATAACTATAATACCAAAATGGAGCTCTAAATATTCTGCCACCAAGCCTTCTATGCAACAAGTATTCCAAAACATCATTCTTCATCACCAACAACTACCAAAAAGGAACCACTATTACAATGATACATTACCTCCACCACATAGAAACTTTCCTTTATATTGGTCAAACATAACAGCATATAAATACACCTTAGGGTGTGTCTAGGTTGAGATCCAATTTCTCTATAGGATATCATGAAAAATATACCCCATTAAATAATATAAAATTAAAAAATTAACTTGTTATTTTTTACTGAAAGGGAGATATACTTTTAAAATTTAAAATTATCTAAAATAAAATAATGAAAAAAATACGATAACAAGATCAATGTTACGAATTGAGCAAGAATGATTATAAATACCTTAGGGACTGCAGTTTTTAGGGTCCTAGGATCTTCATACTCTTAGGGAAAAAAATTATATCTATGATGAAATGTTCAATGTCAACCCCCAATTCCCATCACATGTTTGTTTGTTATGTTTTATTATCTAATACTGTTAGAGAGACTGAGCCTCAGCCCTACCGGCTCATTAAGATAATAATCCTAGTACTCCCACTATGATACTTATTATTTACTTATTATTATATTCATTACCTGTGTCAATTGAACCAGCTCTCACAGAACACAATTAACACATTTGGAACACAAATGACAATGAACCAAATATTGATGTAAAATTCATTATTATACCCTTAGACAATCCAAAATCCTTGAAACGAATTTTGAGAACCTCCCACACAATTTATAGAACCCATTTATGAACCATTTTAATGATACAAAAAATATCAATCAATGTTAATGAACGTAAAAAATTACATCTTTCATGGAAACTTACGGAAGCCATTTGGTAACCATAACAGAAAAAAAGACACTAAAAAATAAATATCACACCACATCCTTCATGATCCAACCCAAAAGAAAAAATTTTGAACCCACTTTAGGTCAACTAGTCCAATAGAGACGAGGGAACTCAAGAATGGAGGATCAAGAGACAACGAATAAGGAGGAAAAGTGGAAAAGAGAGGAATATATGGAGATTTATTGAATATTACACACCAAAACCAAAAAATATTGAAGTAGATTATACCATAGACAAAGTGGAGCCATTAATAAGGATCATATTTTCTAATAGGTTGAGTTAGTGGGGGTTTGGGGTTAAAAGCATTTAAATATAGTTTATTAAATTTGAGATTTTTTGAGATTTGGCAGGGTGCATGGTTTTCCTGGAGTTGGTGCCTGTACATGCTCCTCTAATAGTGTCATATTCCTTGGTGCATTGTTATTCCTCACTCATGTGTTTTATATTGTGAAACATGTTTCGTTTCACTTTCTATGGAACACATTTTTCACTATGATAGGGTTTTATTTCACATAATCATGCCCCTAACATGTGTCTCCATCTACATTTATGAAAATTCACTATTTTTCTAAAAAATATCATGGAATAATATTCAATAATAACAATGGAAAAAATATTAGAGAAAATAAATCAAAAAAATAATGCATGTGACATTTCTATTCACAACACATACAATTTTAATCATATAAATTTGTTGATAAAAATATAAATTATGAAGGGGAATTAAGGGTGTGCTATAAATTTTTTTGGTTGAAATGGGTTCATATTAAAAATATATAGATTTTGATGTCTATATCGTATAATTAAAGATCAATTAAATTGTTTAGTACTTAGGAATAATTGAAAACAGAAGAACTCCAAACAATATTGAGACAACTATGGGAGATAATTTTATAGATGTTACTACCATATCAGGTCTGTAAACGTAAGAAAATATATTCAATTTCCATTGGAATTTGTATATGAATATAAAAATGAAAATATTGAATACTCTAAATCTAGAAATGCTGATAGTACAATGGAATATTATATAAATATTCATCAAATGAATGTTCATGAATAATGGAAAATATAATTTGAACTAATTAAATATAGAAATAAAAAATTAATGTTTGTGGATCAAGAGAGTGAGTTTCATTATTTTATAAACTAAACCTCTCTAATACCTTTTCCAAAAAGGGTAAAAATAAGTATATTAAAATATTACCTTAAATTTCAATGATTTTTAAGATCATTAATGTTTATATTACTTTTATTGAAGATTTTTAAACTTTCCAATCATATATGAATGTATAATAAATATTTGTTCCAAATAATATGTATTGGGGTTATATTTCGATAATAAATTTGATTGAGGAGCTTACTTCTACTATTAATTAGTATATTCCTCCAAAAATGAATGACCCTGGAAGTTTTTTCAGTTCTTGTAAAATTGGGGGGATTGGGAGATTAGGAGAATTGTATATGGAAACAATATCTCCCCACATACATCCTTATTCTAGTTATGATTTATGATTATATTCCACTAATAATTTTTGGTCAATAATTAATTGAATATTCTAGGGTGTTTATTGATTTTTTAATTGTAATGTGATCCTTCAAACGTGTGATCCCATTAGGAATTTCATGTTTATAAAGTGTTGCCTCTTGTGGTGAGTTGTATATATATTTATGTTATGGATAATGTGTTTCAATATTAATTATGGAGGAAAATAATAATTTTATTAATGATTTTTATTTTTTATCATTTTTGTGATCAATTAGATGAAATTTTTCATGAATATATATAAACATAAAAACATGACTGATATGGGAAATTTTTTATCCATATGAAGAGTTACATTTCTCATGACCTCGAAGTGGCCTATCCCGGACATAGATTCTTTACTAATATAGATTCTATAATGATTGGGATCAATAATCATCCCTTTATTCCACCCAACATTGATGTTAATTGTTATTCTATAAAACCATTGAAATATGTGTCAAATTTTGTTTCTACTTATTAAATATTAAACTATTTCAATAATGATTTGAATTCAGATTCAAATCGTGTCATTCATGAAGCAGAATGTATGTTTTCCCAATTTTTTTAAAGTTATATTGAGGTGTTTATGGATATCATAAAATATTGTTTCATTGGGTCTATACAATAATAATTGATTTACTTAGATTTTGGTTTTTCTAATCTAGAAATTGAGAAGTATTTGGATGAGATAGAAGAAAATTATTTAACTTGACCCTAGGTAGAATACTTATTGTTTCATTATAAAGGATATAGTGATTTTCCTTTTTTCACTACTACATATTTCTATGAACATGTGTTTTAATCAATTATTGGAGGATGTGTGGTTGTGAAAATAATGTTTTAGGGTAGTTATTATGATGTATTTTCACCAATATTGTTTTATTTCTCATGATTCATAGAATGAAAATCTATTTCATGAAGCTACAGGTGGATTAAAACATAGTCCTATTACATTGTATAATGTAGGTAAAATTCATCATCTTGTTGTGTTATATATACTCTTCATAATATTTTGTAAAATTTAAATACTTATCTACGAGGTCCCAAAATAATAATTTATAACCATTGAATTATTATGGATATAATTTTATAGCCATTTGAGCTAATTTAAGGGAAAAAAATCTAGTGGCACATGGGAGGAAACACTTGATTTTCTAGTTTTTATCCTTTATGATTTGTTTTAATAATTTTTTCCCACTATTTTTTTTGTCTCATGGAGTTGGTGGATCAATGACTCTAGTGTTTTATTTGTATAATCCTACTCATGGAGTGTTTCTTCTTTTTTGATAGTGTATGGGAAAAATCCCTTTATGGTGAAGTTATTTTTTGGTATAAAGAGTTTAAGGAAAAAGTTTTTTTGAAGAAGGTAAAATTAAAATTGTAAGTGGAAATGCTTAGTTGATAGAAATATTTTTCCATTATAGATTCAATTTAAGATATCCAAAAACCCTCATAAAACTATAACACTATATATCATTTTAGAAAATCATTATGACGTTTTAATTTCATTGGATCGTGAATTTATTACGAGATAATTATTTCATTAGCTGAAAATATTATACAATTTATGCACTTGAAGTGTGAAAAATAATATATATTCTATGGTAATAATTGTTTTATTTAATTTATTATTCTATTTTAATTATTTTGTGGGTTCCTGGAAATCTGCAGTATAAAATATATTTTTTAAATTATATCTTATATACTTGGGTCAGTGATAAATACTTTTTATCTATCATTTTTTATTTTCTTCATCTTGTTTTATATTCAATTAGAAACTAATTTTGTTCATTTGTAAAATAATTCAGTTATATAATTTTTACCAAGAAAACATAAGAAATATACTTTTATTTCCTTAATTATTTAGTATATAGATAATATGGTTCCTTTATTCATTATTATTCTAGGGTGATTTGTGTTTGGAAAAATGTTTTTAAACATTCCTCAAACCATTTTGAATAGAATATTTATGTATCATTATTTTAAAATAATTTTGTAAATCACTTATTTAATTTTTTCTTATACCTTAATATCAAAAATAAAGACATTGTTAAATTTTAAACATGTTTGAGGTTTCCTAATTAGTCTTAATCTATAATTCATTGAGAACCCATAAAAAACACCTTATAATATTTCAATATTATGAGTTTTTTCATTAGTTTATCATTTTTCAAGGATGAATTTTTTTCACAATTGAATTTTATGATGTGAATTTTAGGTGGTCACTCCTTATTACATAATAGTTTTTATTGGGTATAATATTTTTTTCATACCCTTAAAAAAATTTATTTCAAATATTTTTTTGAAACTTTTTTATAATAATCATTAACAATTATTTTTTAGAATCATTTTAATCATACGATTTCGATATATATTTATTATGAAATGAATAACCTAATCTAGGATGCAGAACATAATCTTTAACTCATTTAAATCATTATTCAAATACTATTAGATGAATTATTTATTACAAAACAAATTCACACAACCCCATTTTATTATGAGGGTATTTGTTATGGGACTAAAATTATGTTACATTATTCTCCTATAGGTTATGAAATTTTTGGACATTTAGAATAGATAAAAAGTAATTTTTGGTTAATTTTCATTTCTAATTTTTTTTTAAAATATTATACAATTTTTCAATTAATAAAATTAATTATATAGAAAAATAAATTTTATTTAATTGAGAGTGTTGATGAAAAAAATAATATTAAATACCAACTCATAGTGGAAATAATTTTCCTTCACATTGTGATCTATTATATACCATTGAATGTGACAAGAGGATTGATTGTGTTTAAACAATATTTTAGGTTTCGGGAGACATGATATCAACATTAGTATCATTGTTTTTCTCATATCATTTATTGTAATCAATTGTGTTTTCATTGACTAAATAATTTGATGAGTTTTTTAACTGAGTGTTTTTTTAGTTTTTTGTTATATTATTAAAAAGATAATTTAGGTTAAATTATATATTTAATTTTTTAAATTTATTATTTTTAGGTTATCGTAGTGTTTAGTAATAAATTATTGTATATTTTATTTTTATAAATCAACTAAAGAATGTTTTTCTTTATTTTTATTTTTTTCAATAAAAATACTGTTCTTTTTAAAAAATAAAATTTTAATTATTTTTAATTATTATTTATTTTTATAAATTTACTCATTATATTATTTATGTATATATAATTGTTATGTATTTTTTTTTGTTTTTTGTTTTTTTCTTTTAAATTTAATTCATCAATTTTTTATATTTATTTTTCATATAATGTTATGTGTGGTCTATAAGTGTCAAAATTTTTAAGAGTTTTTACTATTACTTTATTGGAATATGATCTAATAGTTAGTTTTATTATGAAAAGTGAATTGGATGCAGGAAATTTTTTTATATGACCGTAATTTTTTTTCCATGGTTTTATAACCCAAAAATTTGGGTGATCAATCCTTGGAAATTGATTAATGAAATTTGTAAATTTTACACTAAAAATTCCTCTATCTAAATTCAAATCATGATAATGAATTCACAATGATTTAACATACCACTTGACCTATCATGTGGAGATATGTGATGTGTATAGTGATCTGCATCCATCTTCTAATACCTACCGAGCGATTTATATTACCTACAAAATGGAGTACATGTTATCACACCATTTATCATATTCTTAAAACATGATTAATGAAACTGAATAAAAAATCCTAATATACCATGCATGGATGCACTCATCCTACAACACTGAGGGATGTTGACTTGTATCATGGATTATAATGTTTTGAAATGATATTTTCTTTTGAAGAATAGAAAATTTTGATCCTGGAGTATTTATTATTGATATATTCATGTCTTTTCTCAGCTAAGATTAGATTTTTTAAATCCTACGTTGAGCATCTCCATCAGAGTATTGTATTTGAAGGCGGTCGAGTTTCAATTGATCATATCTTGACTTGCATCAAAAAATGGTCTTCTCTTCAGATTATACATCAAAACTAGTGGGATTCAATTGAACTGGACGATTACCCAATTGGAGCGTTGAAGTTTGAGTCAAACCCAAGTGGTAATGCTATTTTTGGGTGATTTGAGAACTTTCACCACTTGATCATGGATCATGATGATACTCCAATCGTTGTTGATGATAGAATGTCTTCACATATCTATAATCAACCAGAACCTGATGATCAGGTTCCTCCATGGGACAAAGATGGTAACCTTATCTAGTTCATTTTCAGAATAATGTCATTCCAATGTTTTGTTTTTGTAGATTTTTAAGTCAAATTATTGTTGGTTGGATTTATTTATTTTCATTTTTTCTATTTATTGTTTTTAAGGGACATCATAACTCCCCAACACAAAAATTGTAATGTTGAATTATTGTTCTCACATGGTGTTCAGAAAGATTACTGTTTTCCTTTAGTTTGAGGATGAAGTTATGGATGTAGTCGACTGAGCATTGTTAGAGATAAACTATGACTAACAAGATTGGATTTGATTAATGTTTTACTATATTGAGTTTTATGAAAAGGAATGATTTATTTGAGATTTAGAGTTAATTATATGAAAACTATGGTTTGTGATATTTCTAAGAGAAAATTAAATGAGTACTAACAAGGATTATAATTTAATTCTATGTTGGATGCATATAAAAGTTTAATATATTTTTATTTTTTATAATTACATTCAGTCAACAATCACATAGAATGGAACTAAAATCTTGTCACTTGGTGCCACATGGACATTGTGGCTGTGAGGATAATAATTGATATCCTATGATTAATTCCCTATATATATGATTTTAATTGAGGATATATTTGTGTATCATCTATTATTCCAATATTTTTTCAAAGAACACACTGCTAATGTGGTTATCATAACCCTGTAATCAGTTAATAAGGTATGGGAGTGGGACATGGAGGGAAAAGACAATCTTTGAGGGAAGGTTCCATACCTCATTCACTCTTCCTATATTTATATGTTATTAATAACATTAATGGATTATTTTTATTAATTCATTACATGGGTATAGAAATTAAATATGTGAAATCAGATTTTAGGGAATTAAGATGTCTAAATATGCCCCTCTTAGTAAAATAAATTTTCCAGTTTAATTTATGTTCGTTTATCATTATTACAGATTTTATTATTGTCATTTATAAACTGTTCAAGGTATTAAAAGGAAAATTTAGAGAACTTATAAATTGTTTAATGATTACTATAGTTCAATGTGTTCGATAATGTAAATGTTTTCATCTCACCTATTGAAAAAAATTTCTAATGCGTTAATATTGAGAGATTATCTCGATGGAGATATCTCTATTTTTTATGACACATTTATACGAGTTATTAGTGGATTGTAACCATTTCTTTATGCACAAAAATATTTATAACAAAAATGATTTTGAAAAAATACCCTTTACTCAATTCAATGTAGTCTTGCTACCCTATTTTTATCAACTTTCATATCTCTTGTATCATGTACTTTTATCATTACGATTACTAGTGTTTTACCACCACTGTCCAAGAAGAATCATTGTATCACCATCATACATTATCATTAACTCATAGTCTTGTTTTTTTTTGAATTTTTTTCAACACACAGTAACACAATCTTTCCCAGAATATTTGAGACAGCAAATACAATTATACACGCTGAATAAATATCGTATGGTTTTATAAGTAATTAATTTAACTGTATGGGAGAAAAAAAATTGTTTTTTCAACCAATACAATATATCATCATTAAGGGTCCTTAAAAAGCATATATGATATTTTTGAAATTTGTTTCCTTTATTTTATTTAATTATACCACTTATAAATGATTCAAAAAATTGATCATGCCATTCACTAAATAATATATTTATAAAAACATAGTCTTTGTGGGGGAATTAATAAGACCAAATTAAGTCACTATAAATTCATAGTGTCCATAAATTTTATAGAATATTGTCTTAGGTATGGATTCACCATTTATCCTCATTTTGAAGTATCCATATCGATGATAAATCATTTAAAAAGAGATTTACACTCAAAATTGAAAAAAAATCATTAATTTAGTAAAACGATTCATATAAATTATTATGATCAAAAAAATTTATGTATAATCTATATAGAGTATCATTGATCCATCCTTCATATTATAAAAATCCATCTCATTGTGACACACTTGTTTTAATGAACCACGTATCAATATCTTCATAGAAATTATTCCCAATTAATGTAATTAAATTTTTTGTCTTTCTATATGAATCATGTGAATTTTTTGAAACATTGAGTATGAGTTCAATTGAAAAATTAGCATCAAAATTTATAGGAATACTATAAATATATTTTTAATTGACATAATAATTATTGTAAAAAATAATATTATTTATGTTGATTATCATCCAAAAAATCTAATATAAACAATAATGTTTTAATTGGAATCAATATATACACAATGGATTCAATTACCATTATAAGTTAATTATTATTTTTATAAAGATATATTATTAGTGGATGGTTAAAAAATCATTTGAAACATACATTATTCATTAAATTATCTGAGCATTAAATAAAATTCCTTCCCATAAAAAAATAACAACAAATTCTACTCGTGGGAGAATAAAGGGATTTGTAGGAAGCATCATCCCATAACATTTAATAAAACAATATCCATAGGGTTGATAGGAAATTATAAAACCAGGATTAATTCTATGTTATAAATAAAAATATTATCGTGGAGTTGGTATTGAAATACCTATAGAAAATTCTGCAGATGTAATTTTTTTAGATCCAAAAATAAATATTACATTAGTTGTTCTATATGGGATGATATGTGTACCATTCACCACATAGTTATAACACCCCTCATTTTATATAGTGATCACATGAGAATTAAATTTTTCTTTTGGATTATTATATTTCTAATATTTTTCATCACCATTAAAAGTTAGATTTTAACACTAGTTAGATAAGTGATCATAATCCTTTTAGTTAAAACACTGGTGGGTGGGTTGTGTATTTTATAGTTCATTCATTCAATTTTCATGATTTTCTAACTTATTTCCATCACATCATAATTTTAATTCCTAATTACCAACAGTTAAACACTTAAATAATTTACCAACCCACATAAAAACTTTTATCTAGATCACCTTCCACACATTAAGAATAATGGAATTATTATCTTTTTTCATCCATGGTTTTTATTCTTATAATTTCATTGGAAGTTTATATTTCTCATATTATCAAAACCCTGATATTTTTGGGGAACTAAATTTTACATTTCATCATTTAAAACACACCGGATAATATATTTATTACTAATTAATTACCTTATTTTAACTTCATTTAGAGGATTAGTTTTAATCCACTAAAGAATAAATAGATCTTACATTCTTGTTGGATGTTAATACAATAAGTGGACCTAGAAATATATAGAAAAAATTACTCTTATATTATAAGGGATATACCAACGATTGGATTTAGTTCATGTATTTCCATTTCCATTTTAACAAATTTATTAGAAGGAAATTACTTCATGAAAAATAAACATATAATCTCAACCCGCTCTACATAGCCCATTTCTTTGAGTTACCCCATGTTTTTATAGGTGTCCACTATTGATCCGAATCACCATTAAAATGATTAAAATCTAATGTTAGTTTTTTATGTTATAATCAATGGATAAGAGAATATATCTCTTTAGTGGTACTGATCCATTACTCATGAACTATTGGATTATTAGACCTACATAAAAATGGATTTTAATCCAGAAGGATACAATATAACATGGTTCTCTCATATACTTATTTGGAAGATCAACATGACTAATGCCTTGAGAAAATTGTGTAATCATTGAAAAGAAATTTCCAATTCTAACTCCAATAAAATTTCGATTCATAGATATAAGATCACTGTATTTTCTATCATATTTAGCATTAACACATTTAATTATTCATTACATAAAGTGAATAAAAATAGAAAAATAATAGTCATAGACATTTATCATAATGAAACTTAATAAATTCATTTAAATTCATTTATTTTCTGTCTAAATAATGACACCAATTCTTTAATATATGACGTATCAATTGCAGCCTAGTTTATCAATGGTCATTATTTTCCAAAATCCTGTATACATGTTTTTTATATTATGTGAATTAATTAATTTATCTACATTGGGAGAGTCTACCCATGTGTGTAGTCTTAGGCCCACTCATGTTGTATTAGTTATAGTCATGTTAATACTGAATCCACCCATTTCACAGTTAACTCCTCTATGGGAATCTTTAATATAGATACATATACAACATGGTATCTAAACTTTGATATTATTCATTAATACCCAAAATCCACTATTTAATATATCATAAGATTTTTCATACACGTAGAATTCTCCTAAGTGTATTATCTAAATTTTTCTTATCCTAGTTCCCAAGAATAACTAAAAGTTTCTCTAATAATGACAATAATTTTATGATCTTTATATACATAAATAATATATCTCATTGGATTAATATTCATTATATAACATTATTGTGCACAATATAACCACAATGGATTACTGTCTTTGGAATATTCGATATATAAAAAATTAGTCAAGATAATATTTAAATCACGACACACTATGTCCATCACAAATATAAACTATTGTTGACACATAATAAACAAAATAATTCTTCATATAACATATAAATGGAAATACCTTCACGGATGATCACATGTTCTCCACAAGAATAAATATATGAGATATTAATTTAAGGTCATATAAAGAAGAATATTATAATTATTTTATTATAATATAATAATAAATTAAAATAGTCATTATTAATTAATCAATAACATCAAATTAGGAAATAAGGAATATTTTATTGTTAATAAAAATAATTATGGAATAAGAGTTTAGAATACACAATAATCATTCATGATAAATGAGAAAATTTCTCATGAAAAAGCCATATTTTTCTGGTGGACACATAGTAATATAAAAGTATTTCATTGTTCCGCAAATGTTACCAAGGATATCATAATGGATTTAGTTTAGTTAATAATATAATATTTTCCAATACAATGTATACTTACAAAACTATCATATATAGAAGAGTCCTTTACTGAACTAGGTTCAATCCCAATTCTAGCCCGTATTAACTCATTAATATAAAAAAATTTCCTAATGGATTTTTGGTAAATTTAAATCTAGGTTATATATCACATAACAGAAACCAAGTATATGTTCAAAAATATCCTAAAATATTTACCATATCATTATTTCATAAACCATTTAACTTAAAATGGATGTTTAAACATATTATAATCATAAATATAATCCATACATATAAATAATAAGAGTGGTATCATTTGATCATATCATCGATAAATCATATGTAACATCAAAGGTTATTATAATTGATGAATAATTACTTTAAAAAGTTCATTGGAATATTTCATTAAAAAATTACCCATTTCATTTGAAAATCACATATGTAAAATATAAATATTTCAAATTTATTAATGAAAATTTTTTATTTGAAGGTAACTCTTGAAATTTGAAAATGAATATTCAAATAATTAATTGTTTATAATTGTGGGATATCTAATTACTGTTGTGTATAAGAAAATATATTTATCTAACATTTTAAAAAAAAATTCAAAATTATATTTATCAGAAAAAAAAAGAAAAAAGTTTCCTTGTTAAAACATTCATTTAAATTCATTGATGTGTATAATGAAATTAAAACATGAAAAGGATAAATGAAAAATTATTATTTATTTGTTTAAATAAAATATAGACATGGAAGAAAAGTATTCTTAAATTTTTAATAAAACAAACTTATTTTTTGGTAAAATAATATTCTTCCACCCTCTTGAGTAATTAAAAAAATGTAAAAAGAAATAAAAAAATTAAATCAATTGAAATTAACATATTATAATAAAATAAATATGATTTTTCATTGAAATAGCATAAAATTTCAACATAAAAAATTACATCATAAAAAATCCTAGTAAAAATTATATTTTAGTGTAAACCCCATACCTTATGTTCATAATTGTTTATAAGTACCCCAACCAACTAAATAATGAATTAAATTCTTTTCACCACATTGACATTAGCTCAATAATCATGTTAATTATGTTTTTAATGGTTTTACTATTATATTATAGAAATCATTAATATAATTATATATGATAACTTTTTAGATAACTACTGAAAACACCTACCATCAAGGGTGATTCATCATTAGATCAACCTTACATACCTCCTCAAATGAGTCACTATCACAATTTACTATCACCATGAACTTTTGATATGTTATGAAAATATATACTATTAGGGTTTACCTAAATCAAGTTTACATATCGATTATAATGATTCACTACTGAAATATTGTCACTATTGTATATGAGTCAACATCAAATAACTTACAATCATATAACATATCATCTGAAGTCCCGCCATCACATAACATACCAGCATCATGTTCATAGTTTGATAATTCAGATCAATTCCATATTACATTACACTATATTTAGATAATGTTATAATGATTCAATATAAGGATGAGTCTCCTCCACATTTCTCAAGAAACTAGATAACATACCGTCACAATCTTCCATGAATTAAAATAAATTCCCCGACAAATACCTAAAATAATTTAATTCAATGGATAATTTTTTTTATTGTTTTCATAAATATTATAAGGATGTATTAATATATTTTTTATGTGTCCTGTTTTTTGAGTCATAAAATTTGAATGAATAATCTCAAAACGTAACATCCTGCATGTTGTGAAAAAATAGAGTGATTTGATAGGTCTATAAATATAAATACTTGTTGAATCTTGAAGGATAATTCCAATAGAGATTAACTAATTTATATTAATGTATATTGAGAATATCAAAGAGTTGAGAAATGATATCATAATGATCATTTATATAGTATGAATAAATAATGATTATGATGATCTATTTTCAAATATTTTCAATGAAATTTACTTAGATCATCTCAAAGACTCATTTGTGGCATATCAAGATTCTATATCCAATTAAACTAGAATGAAACAACTTTTATATACTCTTACAACTTCATCATTATATTTTGTTGATTTTTAGAGTTGAGTAGTGTGTATCTTAACTAGCTTATTGACATGAATTGTCTCTTACAATATTACTTTGGAATACCTTATAATCCTTTAATATCTTATTATCTTATCTTAGGAATGTGTTTTTGAAGAGTCCCTAGTGTGGCATGTGATTGTTTCCAACCTATAGTGACTATGGAAGTGGACCATAAATATCCCTGAGAGCTTGTTAACTATTGTGTAAGCCTGATCAAGGTGGTGTATCAAATTTATATTTATGCATTCTTCATGGAAATAGTTGATTTCCATGTGAAGGGGATTAGGTCTTAACATGAGATTGAACCTCTCATTTTATATTCCATTTTGTGTATTTTTTCAACTTCAATGCTTCAACAGATTTATTTTACTATAAATGGAACCTATACATTATTAATTAATCATTATCAATGTTTAAAAAAATAATTGATATATTAAATTGATTTCATATTTCAATTCAATTCTATTATATTTTTAACAAATAACTATTCAAACTTTTAGGAATCATTTAAAATATATAAATGATATTAAAACACTCTTTTGAATAACTGAGATATTTTATTTAAATTGGGGTATTCTATATAAACATGTTTTAACAAAAATTATTTCTGGTTACTCATTTCAATGACCGTTAGAGATAATCACCCCAACCAACATTTGGTATCAAAGGATTTAAAAATTTTCCCAACTATGATTTTAGTTATGTATTTAAAATGTAATATTTATATTATTTATTAATTTAGTCTTTTAAATAGTTAATAGGGGATGATTTTATTCTACCAATATACCACCATTATTAAATGACAATGACTATTTGTAATGGAAAATAAATATGAAAATTTATTTTTAATGAACAGTTTCTAAAATATACTCTTCAATTGAGGATCGATTTAAATTTTATATGACTTTTAGAAAGGAGTGTGATGATGATAATAAAACTTATATAGAATAATGACTATATAAAATCTAATTCCATGTATTTTTGTTGACAATACGAATTGATTGATTGGATAAATTATTCTAAAACTACCTTTGAAATCTAGGATATAATAGACTTTTATAAAGAAGGGAAAAATATTGTGAATGAAATGTATTTAAGTTGTTATAAAATGAAACCTAATATATCTAGGATGAAACATGGGGAGATGGTTTATGAAGAATATATCTTGTTTAATGAGATAGTAAATACAATATTCTGCATGGTGAATCTATTATTTTACAAATACTAGATCTGGATACTGTTAAATAGATTACCACAAAGATGGAGGGGAACATTAGTTTCAATAAGAGAATCAATTGAAAGGTGTAATTTTGATGTTATGGATATAATAAGAAATCATATGATTTATTAATATGAACCTAATGTTAACTAATATGAGGAATATTAACATAATATTAAATCATTATCCTTCAAGAAAACTACATCAAAATAGTATGAAAAAGGTTCACATTGAATGATAAACTAATGAAGTGTCACTAACAGAAAGTGATGAGGAGATGGATAATCTAGAAAGAATGGCTAACAAATTATATATTAAGAATAAATTAATTAATAATGAGAGCAAAAATGTAAAATATTATAATATACTATTTTCGAAGAAATACTTGAAAAGAAATGATGAATAATATGAGATTACATTTTATGAGTGTAAATGAAAAGGACATGTCATTATAGACTAACCCATGTTAAAGTAAAAAAATTAGTTTTATGTTATGGATATAAAATATATATATTCTATGAAAGAAACCGCGAGTTCATATGGGGAAATGTCTACTACCTAAAAAATGACTCAAGTTGGAAATCCTAATAGAGAAAGTATGTGCTTTATGAAAACACATCTATGGAACCTATTGTATCTCTTGTACATAATTCAAATCATTATGGACATTAACATAATCATGAAAATATAGAAAATGAGGAAGTTATTTAATATTTTCATAATCACGATCATTCATTCAATGTACTTATGCATAAATATATAAATTAATAATTAAAATGTTATATCTTTCAGTATTAAATATGAATTTATTGCAAAAAGAAAAATGAATTATCAATTGTTGAAAGAAAATATTTAAAAGAAATTTTCAAATTAGAATATAAATAAGGAATTAGAGTGGATTTCTAATGGTAGAAACACTCGCAAAATATTTTTTGGAGAACATGTTATACCAAAATATACAACTATTATTGGATATGGGCTTGAAAATATGATTATTATAAGGAATAAATTTTTTCCTTGTTCTAGTGCTACAACATGTTATTAATCAACAATACCAAATAAGGTTTTTTCAAGAATGTTTAAAATTTACATGTAGGTATCTAATTAAGAATTTTTCTAAGTACATAATCTGAAACATATACTAAAAAAACAAAATTTGTGTGCAATGTCATTATTTTTATATATTTTTTATAGGGGACCTTCGTGAAGAGATCTAGTAAATTTATTTGGTAACTAGATTGAGACTATTCCAAAAATATAACAAGTATTCTTTAATTATGATTCAATTTTAATTTTTTTTATATTGTTTATTTATGGTTTATTATATAATATGTTTTTCATCTCTCATCTATGTAATGATGGATCTCATGTAAAATTTGAATAAAATTATTTAAATTATTTAAATTTTAAAAATGATTTGGTAATTACTGCTTTTATAAATCTAAATGTGTATTTCAGTAACTTAGATTCTTTATTTTCATAAAATGTTTCTTATACAAGTGTATTCATAATGTATCATATATTTTTGATAGATTATAGTCACTTTTAATATTCACTCACTTAGAAAACATACTCAGAAAGGGTTTTCCAATGAAATACCAAAGGCTGAATTTATAAATTATTATGTTTGTGTCATCTTTCATTTTCACATCCCCACTAATTGGTTCAGATGGGCTTGTTAGGGCCATTTTAAGTATATAGTCTCAATGAGAAGAACTATTTCTTTTTTACTTGTGTATGAATTTTCTAGGTATACATGGGTATTCATTTTATCTAATTATATTTAGTCATTCTCTAACTTTAAAATTTATAAAAAATATTCATAAAATCTATGTGGACTTGGAATTAAGACCTTATGATGAAAAAATGGATGCGTTTTAGAAAATGAAAACATTGAATAATTTTTTTCAAAAAATGGATATAACTATAACTTCTATACTCCTAGAATCCAAAATAAAATGGGCATGTTGAAAGAATAAATATAACACCCGATGATCTGGCCCAAACAATGCCTAAGGAATATGAAATACATATCTAGTTTTGTGAATAAGTTATGATTTCATACATATATATAATTAATATTTTTTTCTTTATACCTATCTTGAAGAAAACCATTTATGATATTTGAAACATTATAATTCAAAAGGTTGATTTTTTTTGTTTTTTCGATGAGATTTCATTGTTCCTAACACTAACTATAGTTTCAATAAGTTTTCTTCCATGATAGATGGTGAAACATTCCATAGTTATGTATCACCTAGAGATAATATAGAGTTTTTAAAAAGTGAATCAAAATTAGGGATGTTTATATCAATTTTAGGTTTTATGACACAAATAATAATTGAAAAAAACCCACTTAGAGGACCTTGAAAGTGATTTATCTACTTTTAACATCACTTACATACCATATAATAGTTCTGAAATGTAGTCTAAAAAATCATACTGTTTTTTGTAACTTCTAGATCTTAAGCCTGATCTTATAGAAGACCATGAGGTGTGGTGCCTATATTATTATTGATCAATTAGGTATATTAAATACCTTACTTTATATTAATTACTTGTAGACCAAGATTAGGTCGAAAAAAAGAGATATTCAATTATAAATCATGTTGAACATAATGCATTCTAGTCACAAAACGAATCTCAGAGTATCATTGATGTAATCAAGGATTATTTATATAGAATGGCTATACAAAAAAATAACAATATTCAAATAAATATGGTTCAGGAAATTGTATTTTTACACAATGACTCATTAAATATAGATACTAAATGCGTTTTATGAGATATCTTTATGAATACTCCAAAATAGTATAAACAATGGTAAGTTTGTTTCATAGTGGTATAATCAAGAAGAATATGTTAACTATATGGAAAAAATTTCACCTGCAGCTAGACATCAATACATTAGAACACTTCAATCCAATAGATAACATTATAATTTAAAATTATTTCAAATGGATGTTAAAAGTGTATTATTAAATATTTATATAGTTGATGATGTTTTATGGAAAACACCCATATATTCAAAACCCTCATTTTAAAAATCAAAATTTCAAATTTAAAAAGGAATATATTGTTTAAAATAATACCCTAGGGCTTGTTATGATAGTAACACTTATTTTATTATTTCGAAAAGTTTTTCAAAGTATATATTTGTTCTGAGACACATTATAAAAAAATTTCTATTGATGTTTTTGTAGTTTAAATCTATATAGATGGTATAATTTTTCTATCTTAAAAATATTATTAATATATATATTTTTTTAAATGTAATTCCAATTTAATTTTAAACGAGATTAATGGGAAATGTGAAATTATTTTTCAGTTTTTATATTTCTGAAATACAATGAATTAATTATTTTAAATCAATGAAATTATAATAATGTTAATATAATATTTTTTGGATTGGATTCCACTAAATGTAGTGAATCACCCATTAGTATCGCATGTAAGTTAGATCATGATGATGCTAGGAAACTAGTGGATCAAACTAATTTTATATGGAAAATATGAAGTTTACTCTACTTAAATACTAGTCAGCCTGACATTATGTTTAGTGTGTATATGTGTGCTCATATTTAGGAAACCCCAATAGAGTAGCATTTACTGTAATTTTTTAAATAACATATGTATCAAACCCATTTTGGACCATTATATCCTATAAGACAATAATTTTTCTTGGAGAGTTATTTGGATGAATATTTTTTATAGTTTTTAATTTAAAAGAAAAATCACCTATGAAAATTTCCATATTTTTGGAATTTACTTATTTTTATGCTCTAGTAAGAAGAAAAATTTATTCTCAATGTCGACTGATAATGCTAGAAACATAACTACATGAAGCCGATGTGTTCATATTTTTCAGATAATACACACATTACTAGACTATCGTTTTGGGTCGGAGAAACCCGAGGGAATAATGGAAAGAGGGGGGGTGAATTGCCTTTTAAAAAAAAGATTAACAAATTAAAATCAAAGTTGAAATGCAGCGGAAATAAACGAGGCAAGACACAAGAAATTGATAACGGAGTTCGGCCAAAACCCGGCCTACGTCTCCGCTCCCAACTCAACCGTTGAGAGATTCCTACTGCTTTCTTTTCAATGGTTTTAGCAAGAAACCCACTAGGCTTTGAGGTAGCACTAGGACCTATTACAGCTTGCTTTTAGTGGTTAAGCAAGAACCCACTTGCTTTTAATGGTTTAGCAAGAACCCAGTAGCCTTTTTAACGGGTGAAGGCTAGCTCACCGAGACACAAGCCTTTTAAAAGGGAAGGCTTGAAGAAACCTCTTCACACCTTAATGGTGGTGTGAAACCCAAAAGAAAGGGGGATGAGAAAAGGGTTGGGGTTTGTAGGCACAAACCCAAAATTAAAGCTCAAAATAAATGAAACAATAAAAACTGTATTGTTGAGAATCCTTGGGCGCCAAAGGTTGAATGGAGTTGAACACGTGCACTCCCAAGCTTCTATGGTGGTGCTCCTTGGATGTGGAATTGGATTGGAGCAGTTGTGGTTCCCTTGGAGCAATCCGCCGGAGGTTTGCCAAATGAGGAGAATTGTGTTCGTTGGCTTCACAATGCTTAATTATGGTCCGGGAATTGTTCCGGGGCTTCAAGGTCCTTTATTTATAGAGGGGGAACCCTCATATGGCCGTTGGAGGCCTTTGGAGCCGTTGGAAAGGCTTTCGGAGCCGTTGGAGGCCAAAAGAAGGTTGACTGGTCAAAGCCAACGGCTAGTTTGACTGGGCTACCGGCTGGCCGGTGCAGGTCCACCGGCTGGCCGGTGCCTTGGCAGAGAAGAAGAGTCTTGGTCCAGGCTCTACCGGTCGACCGGTGGAGGAGCCACCGGCTGGCCGGTGGCAAGACAGTAGCAAATACTATTTGGGCTGGGTGCCACAGGTCGACCGGTGACAGAGCCACCGGTCGACCGGTGGAACCTGGCAGTGGGCAATGCCTCTGCCAGTTCCACCGGCTGGCCGGTGCAATCACACCGGTTGGCCGGTGGACTGAATTTCAGTCCATTTTGCCAACTTTCTTGGGCCAATCCTTTGGAAATCTTTTGCCTATCATCCACAACACTTAAAAACAAGGTTAGACAAACATGAAAGTGATTGTGATCATGAAAATTAAACCACGAGGGGATACGAGAGGTACAACAATCTCCCCCTATTTTGATGATCACAATCACCAAAACAATTAATGTAAAATACTGAAATTAAAGGAATTCTTAAAGGATAATTTGAAAATAAATCAAAGCATGATAAAAAGGATTCTCCCCCAATCAATCAAGAAATTTCTCCCCCTTTGTGATTATCAAAATAGCTCGGGGCATAAAACTTGATTGAGGGATATTTTGAAAAACAAGAGATGGGATTTGAAAATCAATTGAAATTTTGGAAATTGAAATATTTGAATCAAAATATGAAATGAAGATTTTGAATGAAAATTTGAAACCAAGTGTTGAAATTGAATAGTTTGAATAAAACAAAAATTCTTAAACAAACCTAACTCCCCCTAAATAAAAACAAAAAGTCACCGGGGAGAGGGATTTTGAAAAGAGACAATTTTAGGCCCGGAGAGACTCGCTAAGAGGGATTTTTCAATCCATACTTGTCTCATGGCGGGTCTTCTCCTATAGAACTCATCGGAAAAGAAAATAGACTTGGGTTGACCATACCGGGCGTTTTTACAATTACATTCAAAAATGAGGTGCCCGGGTTTTTTTCAATAATTACAAAATTTAAAACTAGAGCTCCCCCTTACAAAAACAGTGGGTGCATGGGAGGAGGAATCTTGGTTGGTATATCCTAGCCCTTGGGTGGTTCTAGATATTCGTTGGGAACCTAAGAGTTTGGACAAATTTTTTTCACCTTGGGTGAACTTGGCTAGGGAATCTTTTAAATATTTGATGGTTGATTCCATAGAATCAACATTTGGAAAATTTTGGATTTTTCGGGAGAGTTCCTCCTTCTCTTTGAGAAGTTGTTCTTTTTCGGAGGAGAGTTTTTTGAAAGATTTTTTCAAAGAAACAAATTTTGAAGAAAGTTCATGAAAACCTTTTTCTAATTGATCTCTAGCATGTGAGAGTTCTTCATATGACAAATGATTTAAAGAATTGGAATTTGAAGAGCAAGAGGAGGAAGAGGAGGAAGAGGAGGAAGATACCTCATGTTTTGCCATTAGGCATTTTTTACCTTGGTCGCTCGAGGAGAAGGAGGAGAATGAAGAGGTGGAGCTATCACTCCATGTTGCCTTTGAAGCCTTCTTCTTCACCTTTTTCTTGGCCCTTTTCTTGTGAAGTGGGCATGCGGGCACGGATTTTTCATCGGGTTCTTGCTTTTGAGCGGGTTCTTGATTTGGAGCCTCGCTAGTACCTTCATAGGTTAGTTCTAAAAACTTCCAAATATCATGAGAAGATGTGCAAGAAGAAATACAATCAAAAACATTACGATCTAACCCACAATGTAGAGCATTCATGGCTTTGCCATCAAGCTCGAAATTTGCAATGTCTACGGGGGTCCATTTAGATTCATCGGGAGTAGAAAGTGAATAACCATGCATGACAATTTTAAAAATAGGATAACTAATGCTTTTAAGAAATGTAGTCCTGCGGGTTTTCCAAAAATAATAATCGGCTCCATCAAAGAATGGAGCACGATCCAAAGAAAAACCTTCGGGGGCGTAAGAGGATGAAGCGGTAGAAGCCATCAAAAAGGATCTTTAATTTGAAACCGGTTAGGGAATTATTCAAATACGTCCCTCTGATACCAAATTTTGGGTCGGAGAAACCCGAGGGAATGATGGAAAGAGGGGGGGTGAATTGCCTTTTAAAAAAAAGATTAACAAATTAAAATCAAAGTTGAAATGCAGCGGAAATAAACGAGGCAAGACACAAGAAATTGATAACGGAGTTCGGCCAAAACCCGGCCTACGTCTCCGCTCCCAACTCAACCGTTGAGAGATTCCTACTGCTTGCTTTTCAATGGTTTTAGCAAGAAACCCACTAGGCTTTGAGGTAGCACTAGGACCTATTACAGCTTGCTTTTAGTGGTTAAGCAAGAACCCACTTGCTTTTAATGGTTTAGCAAGAACCCACTAGCCTTTTTAACGGGTGAAGGATAGCTCACCGAGACACAAGCCTTTTAAAAGGGAAGGCTTGAAGAAAACTCTTCACACCTTAATGGTGGTGTGAAACCCAAAAGAAAGGGGGATGAGAAAAGGGTTGGGGTTTGTAGGCACAAACCCAAAATTAAAGCTCAAAATAAATGAAACAATAAAAACCGTATTGATGAGAAGCCTTGGGCGCCAAAGGTTGAATGGAGTTGAACACGTGCACTCCCAAGCTTCTATGGTGGTGCTCCTTGGATGTGGAATTGGATTGGAGCAGTTGTGGTTCCCTTGGAGCAATCCGCCGGAGGTTTGCCAAATGAGGAGAATTGTGTTCGTTGGCTTCACAATGCTTAATTATGGTCCGGCAATTGTTCCGGGGCTTCAAGGTCCTTTATTTATAGAGGGGGAACCCTCATATGGCCGTTGGAGGCCTTTGGAGACGTTGGAAAGGCTTTCGGAGCCGTTTGAGGCCAAAAGAAGGTTGACTGGTCAAAGACAACAGCTAGTTTGACTGGGCTACCGGCTGGCCGGTGCAGGTCCACCGGCTGGCCGGTGCCTTGGCAGAGAAGAAGAGTCTTGGTCTAGGCTCTACCGGTCGACCGGTGGAGGAGCCACCGGCTGGCCGGTGGCAAGACAGTGGCAAATACTATTTGGGCTGGGTGCCACAGGTCGACCGGTGACAGAGCCACCGGTCGACCGGTGGAACCTGGCAGTGGGCAATGCCTCTGCCAGTTCCACCGGCTGGCCGGTGCAATCACACCGGTTGGCCGGTGGACTGAATTTCAGTCCATTTTGCCAACTTTCTTGGGCCAATCCTTTGGCAATCTTTTTCCTATCATCCACAACACTTAAAAACAAGGTTAGACAAACATGAAAGTGATTGTGATCATGAAAATTAAACCACGAGGGGATACGAGAGGTACAACATATCGATGTCAATTTATGTGTGTCCCTATAAAGTATGAAAAAAGTGATATATATTTTTTTTATAAGAATCCTTTGTATCACTCTATAACAAAAGTTAGTGATGATAAAAATCAATATTTGGGATGTCATTTTCAAAATGGGAATATGCCACTTGAGTTCATGGGAATAGAACATATTTATTCTGATATCATCACTCAACTACTGAATTCTGATTGATTCAACTGCATCATTAATGAATTGTGACTGACATGTTTTGGTTATGATATAATGTTTTAAATTAACCACCATTTTAAATTAACAACCATTAGAAATTATCCACTATTGGAAATTACCCACTATTAAAAATTACACATTGTAAGAAATTAGCAACCATTACAAATTACCCAATATTGGAAATGTACATAAATTGAAATTAACATTCCATTTGTAATTTTATATCATGTTAATATATTTATTTTAATTAATTATCTTATTTCTTTTTATGTTATTCATATTCCTAAATCTGTAAATGATACAATTTTTTCATCTTTGTAAATTCAAATAACTCTCCCATGCACCATGGCCATTTAAAACTATAAAACCCCGATATATTATAATATTTTTATTTATTAGTAAATTTAATTTAGTTTCATGCTTGATTTTTATAAAAAACCATTTTAACCATAGGCTACATAAAGCGATTAGTTTTCTTTCATTACACAGAAGGACCAGTTATACCAAACAATAGTATATCAATTAAATATTATTATTTATTATATTATATATATATATATATTCAAAATTATGATTTATTCCTAATATTAACAAATTTTTTAATTTTATATTTTCCATATAATTTAATCATTCATATTATGTATATTCTATACATGATATAAGAAAAAAATTCAAATATTCAGATAAATGATATACTTTAAAAAAACAGTTTTGCTACCTTTTAATGGAGAATCCATTTTAAATCCAATATTTAGCACTCTTATATATTATGTATTTCAAAATAAATTTATATTTCTAATGAGAAATATGAAAAATTACTTTTCTTCAATTTTTGGTATTTTTTTGATAAGTTTCATGTTTTGATGAATATTGAAAAATACTACATTTTAATTGAAAACAACAATTTTAATCCAAATAACATATATTATAAAATTATATAATTTATATTTTATTTTATAATTATATTATATTTTTACAATTTAATACAATTTTAGTAATTGGTGGTTATACTACATTAAAATCTGACATAAACACATGTCAATTTTTTGATGGTTTTAACTTTTAAAAAACACATTTTGGATACTATAAATGTTATCTTTGATAATTCTTTTCTGACTGCACTTAAAGGTAAATTAGGTAATTAATGGTAAAAATAATATTATAAACTTACCCTAAGACATATATAAATCCTATTGGATGACAAGATTCTACCCTGATAACCTATTTTTCTAAATGTAATCTTTTAATGGACACATGCCCATTGAAAATGACATAGATCGTATAAAATCAATGAATCTGGGAAAATGTCACAGTTTAATATTATATTGGTATATTAATTTTAATATAGAGATAACTAAAAGGAAACATAAATTATAAATATTATATATAAATATATAATAATTATATACATCATCATAATTTTTATATAATATTTAGAGATTAAATAGTTACCATTAATGATGAAACAATAATGAAGAAAAAAATATTTTATTAATAGAAATATCTAATAAATGATATTAAAAATATTAAAATAAATATAATTTATATAAATTAATGTTCTATACAAAATTTATAGTTTAATATTACATATTGGTAGTATATTATAATTTTATAATGTTATTTTTTTATTTATTATTTAATGTAATGAAATGAATAGAGTTGTAACTGACACTATTGATGTTTTCTAAAAATAACAATTTAGAAAATAATTTAAAAATTATAGAAATATTTAAAATAAAAAAGTGATAATAATATTGTCTAAAATTTCATAATGTTTCTATTTATGGACAATTGAAACTACATATGTAAATATCTATAAACTTTTAAAATTTAAAATATTTTTACTAAAATTAAAATTAAATAGATTAATTGAGGTTATATCAAAATAATAAGATTTAGAATAAAAAAACATGTCAAAATTTACTATTTTGAGATTATTTTGAACCATAATCATCTTATATTATAAATAATTAATTTTGGGTCCATTTTGAATTGAAAATTAATTTATATTAATTTAATACATTCCGAGATTACAATAGTGCCCCTTACATCTCTTATTAAAGGGAACCCGTATATCACTTTTAATCACAACTCTGAAGCCATTTGGATCGTCCATAACTAGAAAAAATGTTATACACACATCCCTAAATTCTTCCTAAAGTAAATAGATTTAGCCAAAAACCTTCTTATTATTTCCATTTGGGAAAATCAAAAGGATACACTCGAAGAAAAGGAAATTATTTTACCAATTAAATTAAATTTATTTTTATCTTCTACTAAATAATCTTTTGTCATTTCCATAATAAAGTAATTACTCTAGTATCTTATAAATTATTTGAAGTTATTAACAAAATTTGACCACTATATTCCACATTATATGTATCCTACTAATAAAAATATCACCAAGCGTGAGTACGTACGACTTACCGTCTCCACACCAAGGTGTAATTTGTAATCCAACACTACATTTTTTGTGTAGCTATAATAATGAGAAAAATGGATAAAAATAATGAATATAATATTATAATGATTCTATATTGTTAACATACCATCAGTTTCCATACCATTTACCCATTAATGGAATGATATCGGTGTTAATGTGTATGTACGTCCTAACGTCTCGACGTCTCGATTAGATTTATTCCCCCTGTTAACTATTAAAGAATGATTATAAAATTTATTATACGAGTACCTATGATATTTATGAACTTTATATCATTCTACATATTTGTTAAATATATCATATTTATAGGAAACATTACATACAAAATAAAAAATTCATTGGATAATGAAACAGTTGACACCCAAAACAATTTTAATATTGAAATATTATTAAAAATAATATAAGAGGATCATAAATAATATCATAATTACGGATATGGTCCTGGTATAATTTTATAACATTATTTTAGTATTATAAATTTGGTTTACTCACCATTGACTAACATAATGAACATGGTGAGGCTTTATTTCACAATATTATTATTATTTTATATTTTTTATACGTACGTATCTACTAAGACATATTATCATTCATGTTCATGATTCATAAAATATATTTCAAAATATTATCATAATTTTTATAAATAAAATTTTACACGTGATTTTCTTTTTATTTGTTTTTTAATGGATGGATTGCATTGTTTTTCAAATGAGGTCATTTTGGCCATTTTTAAAAATTAAGGAATGAATGTTTTTTTAACATATACCGCGTGATTGGATATTTTATTCCACTATGATGCCTTAACATTTTGAATATTTCATTACAATATTACGTGGTTATATTCAAAAGATATGTTTTATTTTATAATTTTGAATATTTTAAATGTTTTAAATTAAAACAGGGATATCTCTCTTAGAGATTTTTAATGATTTTTTTAGATTATTTTCATATATGTCAAAATCCATTGTTAGATTTTATGATTAATTGTGTTTGATTTTTTATGATACACTCTCCCATATATTTTTTAATGTTTTATGATATGTTTGATTATAGATGTGCTATTTTGAAACCATTCATGGTTTATGGTTGATGTATCAACATTTCATATGGTAGTTTTAATATGAATATTTATGTTATGATTCACACTTTTCATATGATGAATGTATTGGCCATAGTAATTGATAGTTGGAGCCCTCTATAACCCAATTATTCATAGGTAGGTCTCATTAGAAAAAATAGTGTCTTGTAAATAGGTCTTCATTGTACGGTTATGTCTGGTCTTGGAATGACACCTTGATGTTATTTTATGATGTCTGGCATTATGCATATCATAATTATGAGACTAGTTATTGATATTATATGTGATTATTTTTCTAGTAGAATATCTATGTGAATGTTTAAATGGAATTTTTTGAATTATTCATTCCATGTTATGCAAAAATATTATTTTCAAAAGGATTGTGTTTCTATTTTATACATATCCTTAAATGTTTATAATTATTTATGATAGATTCATCTATGTCATTTACCCTTACCGAGAATATGAGATCACCCCTTTATGATGTTTTATTTTCCCAGGATTAAATGATATGTAATATGATTTTTATTTGGGGTTAATCTATTAGAGTAATATCACAATCAAGGGATTATACATGTTGTATGTTTTTTTGAATTATAATGTAAGGTTTATGTATGTAATATATTTTACATGACCAGTAAACTATTAAATCCTTTTGTATTGTATTCCTTATAAACATTCCCACATATTAAACTAATGAACTATACTTGAGGTTGTAGGGTAGTGGTGTTAAAATAAACTGAACATAATATTTTCTATTCAAACCCTTTTCATTATATAGACCTCACCTGAACCATCCAGTATTTTTAAAATGGTTTTGATGAAGTGAGGTATAGAGTTTAATATCGATGATTTTCATCCTTCAAATAATAAAAGATTAGAATTGAGGATATATGAAGTGGATTCATGAAACCCAATTTTCGCATGTAAAACAATATTTGTTGATAAGGAAGTTAATTTCAATTTTTTGTTATCAGGAAGATCATTTGTGTTTATGGAAATCCAATACTAGTTATGAACAGACATGTTCTCAAGTAATGAAATGCCTTTTCATCCATAGATGGTTCACCACTATTATCTTTTTGTTGAGTTCAGTTTTGTAGAATATAGGGATTAGAAGTGATGTTTGGTAAATTTAAAAGAAGTGTACCTATCTTCAATGAAATGGTAAATTAGTATAAACATTCTTCATGATGGTGTTTTAAACTACAATAAGGGTCATATACCCAGTGATAGAAATTTTTTTGAATGAGAATATTTTGGAACATCTGACTCCAAATACGATGTTGAAAAGAAAAGCTATAATAGATTTGTATGGTGAATTTAGGTTATTTTTTAGTTTCATTCATCACATTATAGTCCTAAGTAAAGGTGATTTCATCATGATAACATGTTATGATGTAAATATAAAATACCAGATAATGTGTGTAGATATAATAAACATATGTAGATATTTGATAGTTCAAATTTTGGAGAAGTATAATACATCATAAATATTAAATAACCATATCAACCTGATGATAATTTCATCCATTCTTTATGATATGGTTTTAGTTGAGAAAGATGAAGAACCAACTCTGAATTTTGGATGATTTGTTTGACCAAATTAATATGCAATATAATAATGGATAATTAAAAAATCTATTAAATGAAGTTGTTTGCTGTTGTTGATAAGACATATGAGGATTAAAATAATATTTATCACCCTACTCAACTGAAGGAACTTGAAGAACTTAGTGTGGAGCCATATGAGGTGGGTGAGTAATTGGATGTGGAAAATAGGGAATATACTGATGTTAAGAAGTATTATAAGGAGGTATGTAACCCTAGAATTCCTAAATTCCGTTGTAGTTTCTTTTAGACATTCTAGTGATCCTAGATACCTACCTATAATGGGAATAATTTATCAATAGGAAGTGAAGAATAGAAGACTGTGGTTTCTGAAGAGGATCAGTTCAAGAGTTCATCATTGAAATATTGAAATTATTATTATTTTGTCATGTTCTATTTTGATAACGTATGTGATAATTTTAATGCAAATAATGAAATTAATGATTATAATGAGTAATATTATTGTGTTAATGTAAATGGAGATGATAAATTTTATAGTGTTGTAGATGAGAATGGTGGTGATCATGTCTATCATGATGGTGGTACTGGTCTTCATAGTTATAATCATAGTACAACAGGTCATGATGGCCTTGATTGCTATATTATTGTTGAGTAAGTTGAGATGTATTAGAAGAACAAACCAATAGTGTTATTTGTTGTTAATAGTTATGATGATATACACAATTTAGTCCAAAAAGTGGTTGGTTCTTCTATTGATACAGATGAGTGGATAAGATCTATTGAGGGGGAGAAAATCCATAGTACTTTTGAGTCTAGAGTTTTTTATTCTACTATGATAGGTGACCAAACTCTTGAATAATGAGATAGATTTCCTAGATAGTCATAATTGGTTTGGATTACTCATATTATTTTGTTTATGATAGGAGTTCAGAAATCTATGGTATATTATCTTCTCTAGTCCGAGAGGAGAAAGTTGTGCCTAATGATGAAATAATTGAGGCACTCATACCACTTGATGTTGTTATAGTTCCAACAAACTCTATTTCCTAATATTATTTAGAGACATTCATGGAGAAGATTCATTATTATTATTTTATGATATTGAGGAATTAGGATCCTCCTGTCACCCTACATGGTGAGAGAGATGGATGAAACATTTTTTTACCTTTTTTGGTGGCACATTAAGGATAAATATATTCACCATATATAAGAGGTTGAAATTGATAATAAATGGTTCAAAAATGAGATGGGGACCTTATTCTTATTATTTAAAGAGATTTTGAGTTGTTTTACGATTGGGTTGGATAACATCATGGAAAAGTTGGAGTCTATCCCTTTTTCTTCTTCTAGATCCATGAATCCACCCGACTCAACTAATTTGGATATTTTACTGATTTGGTTAGTTGTCAGATATCACATTTAGACAATGTTAGGATATATTCCCACTACTCATCAGGATTATTGTGGAAAATTAAACATCATTGTCAGACTATTTACGAATATGATAGGGAATATTGAAATGATATTACAATTGATCAAGAAACCATTAAAAATGATATTACATATTATTATTCCATAATATACAAAAAAACATATACTAAAATCAGATTTAATGATTCTAGAACATAATCAATGAATTCCTCTAGTTACCAGATACTTTAAGAAACATGATAGTTAGTTGAACGATATGATCCTAGTGCTTCAAAATGTGTTAGAGAGAAAGAGATATTTTCTTGGTTCTATAGTGTGAAGAGGAAAACCCGATATGGATTTCATCAACCTCATGATGCCCTTATTACACATTTATGGTATAGAATTGGTAGATCAAGATGTAATTCCCATGTATTATCTCATTTCTTCCACCTATACTAATACATACTCATTTTACAATATTATATTCTATTGATCCAAATGCTTCTTTTTCTAACTCAAATTCATCCATTAAACATATCTCCAAAGAAATAAATTCTTAATTTGTAGTCGATTATTATTATAGAGTTACACTCTCCAACTCTACGTAACCTTCTCCTTTCTATTTCCTCATCCACTCCATGTGTTCCCTTTTCTCTGACACATGAATGTAATCATATTTTCCTAGTATTGAGTATGAGAGTGACTCTAACAAGACAATTTTATAGATAGGTAGGCTCATTTTACTTTTCCTTATATTTTTTTATGTAATGAAGTATTTTTATCTAATGAATTAACTTACTAATGTTTTTTTAAAAATATTTTTGAAGGTAACATGGGGATTTAGAATGTGAAAATACAACATGATGAATTATGTAATTATATGGAATAACATTGGATAAATGTGTTTATATATAAAAAAAATAAAAGTATATTTGAATAAAATGGAAGAAAAAAAATATATTTGGAATAAAAAAAATGATGAAATTGTTGATTAATCGAATGTTATTTTGTGAGAATTAATTCATTGAGGTTATATTTTTACAATTTTTCCATGCATTTGATTTTTTTGAATGATTCTATGGTTTTCAAAATTCCTAAACATTATGATTGAGGTAACAAGATACAGGAGATTGAAAATTATTTTCAACAATTAAGGAGGATGAATTAATATAAAATGATGATGTTGAAGGAGGAGTGGTATACCAAGATAAGACTAGTAGAGGATGAGAAAAAATCCCAAAAAAATATGTGGTTAAAGATAGAGGTGAAACTAAAAAATCCTGAATCACCACAAGATAGAAGATCCAAAGTAACTAAAATTTGAGAATTTCCACTCAATTTTTTATTTATGACAATGATTCCATAAAAAATTTGAGATCACAATCTAATAAAATTGATTCATCCTCTCTTAAAACTGATCCCGTAATCTATAAAATTATTTTTGTACTATTTATTTTACATGTACTAGTTTATGTTTTAAAGAAACTATAGGAAATTATATATAGTGAAAAATGATGTTAAATCTGCCACATCAAGAGTGAATATAAAAATTAGAATGAATAATTGTTCCCCTGAAATATTTTCCAATGATTGGTTGTTCCACTCAAAAGAAGAAATCTTTATAATAATTTAAAACAAAATATATTACACCAAAAAAATAAGATTATAAGGTTAATTGGATAGTATTGGTGTTTCTAGATGATTGTGAATGTTGGTTTGGAAGGTTGGAATAACATAAAAAATCATGTAAATAACATAATGAATATATTTAGGGGAGAAAATATGAGGAAATGAGAACACCTACATATGGGAAAAAAATTCACAGAAAAAGAATATATCTTAAAATAATAGATTCAAATTCTATGAATATAATTCTATGCACTGTAACTTAATTGGTCCATACTATGATGTGTTATAGTATGAAACTTTAAGTAAAAAGTAATTTTATGATGTGAAGACATTACCACAACGAAAAGTAATTGAATGTAATAAAGGAGGGTGGAAAGTCGGTGTCTATATGTGTCCAAAAGAATAATACAATTAAAAAACATCTCTTAGAATAAAACTTATATATTCTCTCCTATTTTAAATGGATAATAAAATGAGTCATGAAAATCAATACCTTGTATTTAAAAGATAGATGTGTTTGAATAATTAAAACAATAACATATATCTGTTTAGAATATTTATCAATGTGGAAGATCGTGGTTTAGTGTTTTTTATGGTCCATTGATATATATGTGAAGAAAGCCTACTAATACAGGTATTAAATTTCATTACTAAAAGTCATGCAATAATCAACTGGGGTTCAGGGTGAAAATTTTATTATATGTTCCCAAAGAAAGAACATTTGTACCTTATATTAGTCCAAAAATCCAATAAAAATGTATATGGATGCTTAAAATGTTTTGGTGATAATTTAAAAAAAATGGATAAAGAGTTTATAAATTCATTGAATGACTACAAACAAGTATTCACTATAATAATTATGGGAAAATTATAAAATAGAAAAATAGTGGTGAGTCATGTGGGGATTCTGAGAATATAGATAACGTCATGAAAGAGTTCATAAATAAATTTACATATCAAGTATAATTTGATATATATTTGGAGGAAGATAAAACCCCATTTATGAAAATGGAAATTATGTTTCTATAGAAATTGACATGAAAAATAAAATTCAATGACATGATGCTGACATTTATGTACAATGTGCTAATTCTTGTATATCTCGACATAATGTTTTGGATATTCCCCATATCTTTGGGTTCTATTTAAAATTAAAAGTTATGCATTGGATACTTCATTTACTCAGTTGAAAATAATGGAAAAGAATACATCAAATAAAGGGAATATTGATATTAAGAGAATATATTGTCCCTTCTTGAGATGCCACTCTCAACCATTAATATTACTCCTAAATAACAAGAATGATCCTTCCCATTCACTTATATATAAATTATTTTGGTCTAACATACATGTTATTATAGGATATAGTTGTATACTTTTAATGGGGGAATTTATTGCATGAATCTATAAACTCTTTTCTACATATTGAATGTGAAACATTTTAATTGCTTTATGTAATTGAACATTGAGGAATGAAAAGAATTGTTTCGTCACAGTGTATTAATTGTATTTATAATATCACTTTAGGAAGGTGTCTTAGTAGATGAGAAGACAAATAAATGGTTGATTTATAACCATTTCACAAGATAATTATAATTTTTTTGATGTGTGTGGAGGATTTACTATTTCATTGATAAATATGATTATTTCCAATCCATTTATAATGAATTGGGAATTTATGCACATGATTCTGCATTCATGGAATTTATGGATTTATTAGAAACCCTTGGTTGTATCTTTCTTATTTTATACACCATTTTTGTCCACATAGGCATAGTCTTCATTAACTAAATTATATTATCTAAGAGAATCAAGTCTGATAATTCCAATCGTAGAAGTGATATTTATATTTTTATATAATTAATGTTATCATTATTTTTAGAATAATAATGACTTGATAATATATCATTTTCCAATTTTATATTCATTATAAATAAAGGGAGAAATTTTTGAACCACATGTTTTATTGTGAAATGTGTTGATTTTGATTACAAATTTTAATGAGAGATATTATTGAGCCTTTCATTCTCCTTCTCTCAATATATCCTTAATTTTTTTTGATGAGGTCTTCATGCTCAAATAATTTTCATAGATCCATCTAATACCATTAAATTTAACTGCAGTAAAATTCTCCATCAACAAATGTTGTGACTATTTATCACAATCCTAAATGGAAAATATAGCTTCTGTGGATTTTTCCCTATGCATACAACAAAAAATAATATATAAATATCATATAAATATTAATTTTCATGACGAAATATTTTTAAGATATTAATATTAAAATTATTATTCTTTAATTCATAAAGAAGTTATTTTGAATTCATTTATTTGTTAATGGTTTTATTGGAATGTTATTTATGAAATTCATAAAAATCATTTTTATAGATTGATTATTTCTATGTTAATTTTAGTAGGCCTCCTATTAAAAATATGTACCAAACCAATTTGAAACTTTTTCCATCATTGAGCTCTACATCATGCGGCCCGGAGGTCAACCATGCTATAGGAAGCTTCACATGCCATCCCCTCAGATGAAGAGGGAGTATAGTTTAAGATATGTGTGGGAGGGCATAGGAACAAGGCACATAGAATTAAAAAATATAACACTCATAGTTTGGGTCGGAAGATCATATGGATGAAGCTCCAATGTTTGTGAAGTTTGGTCAATACTGATCTCCAATATCCAGGTCGAATGTGGATAGATCCCTATTTTTATTAATGATATAAGATAATTCTATTAAAAACATATATGTGGTACACCAATGTAATTGTTACTATTAATCCATCCATAAAATGTAGATATAAACATAATCATATAATTAACGAAATATTAGCCTTGAGTTGAATCTTATGCCATACCATTTTAAACATCACATTATCTCATACTCTCAATGAGGCATCATCCCGCATGAAGTCAACCAACCACTAATCAATCCATAAAAATTAGAATTAGTCTTGTCGATTGAAATGGCCAAGAAATGAATATTAATTTTTCATTCATTCGAAGATCAGTGGGTGTCATGATAATGTTTTTTAATAAATCTTAACTATTGTACGATACTATCACAATATAATCAAAATATCACAATAAAAAATTGGAGTCAACCAATGTTGTATCACAAGAATATGCAATGAATCTGTATTACATGCAGATAGTCATCGAATCCATCATAAGAATAACAAATATTTTTTGAATATTCAATATGTTTTTAAAAATATTATTTTATAATTCTTTTAATTAAATAATATTTCCACAATGACATAACAAAAATATCACCATTGCCTCGCTTGATCAGCAAAATGATCATGGGATGAAATCAAACGATCTCTTGATCTATTTATTTTTCATGGACAATATAAAATCCTATGTATCATAGAGATACATTAAGATATTTATTTATTTTTTAAATTCCTCAACACATCTTCAAAATTGGAGCATTACTATCTCTATAAACTGAGACTCATTTGACTGTTCAATGTAGTTATACTTTGAGAGAGAGAGATACATAAAGAGATCTAGTATATAAAAATTGTGTAATTTTATGATCAAAATCACATCATGAAGATTCAGTGAACCACATTAGCTTTGTGATAAATTGAAGGATTATTTAATGTTGTCATACATACCTATTTTGAGAAAATGAACACAGACGATCCCATAGATAGAACCTATATATCATCAAAGTAACCAACAAGAACGACATGAATGTATTATGATGAGATTATGGGGACACATATAGGAATAAACTCTCACAAAAAATTATCTTTTCAATCTACTCGTGCATAAGTGAGGACACTATGAATATCCAACATATATACTTCCTATTTCACAAATGAAATTATAGACCTCACCATGATATTGTGAGGGATTTTCTCAAAGATAAATTTATATCACTAGATCAATTAATATTAAAGAACGAATAAGGATATACTAATATACCATTTACTACACACAGGATATTTTAAACATTTTTTGTCACACAAAGTTGAAACTATAAGGACATACATTACTTATAAGAAGTTTTAGGGAGTACAATAGACAATTATATTCTCATAAATATGGATATTGGGAGAAATATAGGTCTCACAAACTGGTTCCAAAGCCTTTATAGGAAGTAACTACATAAATTTGACTACCTTTTGTGAAGGAAATGTAATTAAAGAAGACCGGATCATGTAAACCTTATAAGATAATTTGATGAAGGAATATAGATAGAAAGATATATTCATTTGAAGAAGGAGAAAAACATATAGTTCTTTCTCATATTTTACAAGGATATGTGATCTTAAATAAGAAGAATGAGACACAATTTGAACATATGAACATGGTAAACTGATTAGGACCATATGATGAATCATTGAAGTTTCCAGAAAAGAAAAAATATAGTATATATAGTATGTGTAATTTTTATTTAATAAAGAAGAATGAAATATTTTTAAATTCACACCATTATGTGAAATACATTCATGGGATCATGCATATATGAATATAAAATGTATCCAATAAATATATTATCATGTATATGCCTCCACACATGATTCATATTAATGGGATAATCAATTTAAATTATTCTGAAAAGGTACTTTTGACCTAATAATAAATATCATAATTGAATTCCCTGGGGGTTAGGATTCCCTGAAACCCTTGCATGAAGTTTGTAATGCCCAAGAAATTCCATGTAATGTTTTTTAATTATATGGAAATCTTTGAGTCTGAAGATTCTAACGGTACTTGATTCCACGACATGGATAGCCCCGAATTTTTTTCTTAAGTTTTTTAAGTACATCCAGTAAACATGTGAGTGGGTTTTTGTAACTTTTGAACCGGTGATCAGAATTGAAATCTGAGGGAACCACTGATCTCACCGCGCAAGTAGTTACATAAGGATAATATCACCATGGCTATAGTTGGTCATGGGGGGAATATAGTTTTCTCTACCATTGTTGGAAAATAAAAAAATAGTGTAAATAAAAATAAACTATCTTTATTTTTATTTAACTTTTAAATTCTTTTAAATTCTTTGGTGAAAACCACTCGATCTCATCAATCCTCTTTTTTTTAATTGTTCCAAACCCCCAAAATATAATGACTTAATTAAATGAAGTCACTAAACCGATCAATTATGTGGAAGTTTCATCATCACCTTGATTGTGATCTTGGTGGAGGATCTTGCTTGATGAAACCCCCACAGAAGAATAACTCTTCTCCTTCGATGAACATTTCACAAACGAAGAACCATGTCAAAGGATCTCCCACGATTAATGTCTATAAGGATGATGAGATGTTGCCTATTTTCCCTCTCCTCACCGATGTCAACGTATCTTTGAGGTAGGAATTTTTGATTTTGTATACCACATACCATGTTCTTGTCATTATTATTGATTTAAGAAGAACTATGTCGCTTTCTACAATTCTAATGCAGAGGATGTGGGAAAAATGAACATGACCCAAACCCTCTGCATCCTTTTTGGATTTGGGAGTTCTTAACAACTTGTTTTCATGTTGAGTGAATTCCGACTGTGGTGGTTTTGAATCGATGGTGACATCCCGAGATGAGTGTGGAAGTTTTCTGAATGAAGATCAAGCCACTGGGGAGGACATGGTGACACGAGGAATATTGCTGGCGACAAGTGCCGGAAAACAGCACCGGTATGGCTTGGGAGCGGTGACCTACACTCTGACCGGCCGCAATGGTGGTGGTGGCGTTACTGCACTGCCAGAGGAGGGCTGTGACCCGTCGGCTATAGAGAAACAAGGGCGTATGCCGACACACCTCCGGCTGCGTGAAGGTGGTGGCACCATGATTTTGCACCACCGGGCTTGTAGGGGCTATAAAACGAGGTTTAGGCAGCAGGGGGGGAAACTGTCACACGACAGTTGTGGTGTGGTGTGTGACCATTTTCTGGAGGTGGGTGGGTTGTCCGGCCGGCCGAGGAGTGAGTGGGACCTCGGGTCCTGCCTGCCAGCCGCTGATTCCACATGGCACCGACCGGTTGGCCACCCAACCCGAATGGATGGGATGTTCAGGGAACCCTTGGGGTGCCTCCCCCTTAGGTGGCAGCTAGGTAGGACCCCACCGCAGGGCCACCCAGCCACGGGCTTCCTATAGATAATGTGCTCATTAGGTCAATTAATTTGAAGTGGAGATATCCCTATATTCCCATGACATTTGGAATAAATTCATTATATACATGCATTAAAATGGAAGACAACTCCTTGCTCCAATTCCATTGAGAAAAAACACATTATTTTCTTGTCTTAATATATCATGAGATAACAATCATAACTAATGAATTGTAGAGTGGTATAAGACCCTTCCCACAATCATACAAACATATATGTTCTATATAATATCAATCATCATCGTATCCTTATGAACTTATGTAAATAACATTGGTTTCTTATCCCCATCCAATGTAATCATATATGTAAAACATTAAAAATCCAAAACAGTCCTACAATGATATTTCATTTCATGAAATAGGTAATACACATATATTAAAAAAATATATAAGTAAATACCTTCTATTAATGATAATAAATCGTAAGATATTTAGACCATATAGATAAGGTGTATATGGTTATGTCAAAAATGTAGGACAACCTTATGATATATGGAATCTATGTGATGACCATTCAATCGTCGGAAAGAAATATATAGTGTTAATAGTGGAATGAAATTTGAATACAAATCATAAAAATCCATTGAGTAGGATAGATAATGGAAGAAAAGTATTTTCACAACACTAATACCCCAATCTAATATAAGAGAAATTTTAGGGATGTCCATATAATAAATCATATAAATATGTTAATCTATTTGAGATAAAAAAATGAAAAAAAATTATAAAACATTATTATCATTATCACAAATGATGATGTGATGAGTAACTATCAAAATACATTTATTAAAACAGGAATTATATAATATCGAATGATTTTTTTGTGAAAAATAATCAATAATTAAACCTTGGAAAATCCAAACTGTTTATCTTTAGTAAATATATAGTGGAAGATAAATTAGATTATCATGAATTGAAACCATTTTAATATTTGAAAATTCCTCAATCGAAAACAGCATCATAAAAATGATAAGAAATCCCCCTTTCAATAAAAAGAATAGTAAATTGTGAAAGTAACATGAAATGACATGTAATTATATTTATTGATATAGAGGAAAAATTGGTTGAATATAAGATATGGTATAAGAGGAGATATGACCATAAATGATTATGTGAATTATTCCAAAATAAAAATTCTTTTAGAGAAAGTAATTTATTAATGCTAATAGATCTGAAATAAACGTTAATATTTCAATTGATAAGAAGATGAAGTACCAAGAAATAATATATTTGGGTGTATAGACCATCTCTATGAAGGAAGTTGCTTAATAAGATTTATTATATCCCAATGTAATGGGTTGAGTTATGAAAAATCTCGTAAACGTTGTAATTATTTAAAAAAAGTCTTTTAAAGAGAGAACTTGATAAATATTTTCAAAAAATGTTAATTATTTTCAAATTGAATGATAAATTAATTAAAAAATAATCACTCTACATTAATTTTATCAAGATTTATATTAAAAAATATGTATTCTAAAATAAAATGAGAGACAAATAACCCTTTAATTTATGAATTTCAATAATGTGATTAAATATCTTGTAGAAAAAATAACTATTTTAATAACCAATTTTTGAACCATGCTAATATGTAATAAAATTTATAAAAATCATAAATAATTATTCTTATTATGTTTATAAGATAGTTATTAAAATTTTTAAATTTTTGGGGTGAGTAATATTGAAAATTTTGAATATAATTTGTAATATCAGTGTTGTTATTAATTTTTAGCCCGAAATTTAACATTATTATTTCATTAATCGTATTGGAATTGTTGTATTAAAATTATTTATAATGTTATAATTTCATTATATGTGATTGTGTTGCATCCCGTTATGATTAAATTTAAAATAAGAATATTTTGGTGTTTTTGAATAAATGTCTATTTGTATATTAATTATTAAGTGTTGTATAAATGTTTCTATAATAATAAATAATATACCATAACATAATTATCTAATTTATTTATTTTTAGTAATTTTTTCTCATATTAATCCATGAAATTATTTTATATAATTGTTCAATTAGGTGGTTAGAATGAGACAAAAAAATATACCAAAATTAATGGATGATTGTGGTTATAAAATTGGATTCATTTGGAATAATATATTTATTTGAAATAATTTTTATATTATTTAGGTATATAATTTTTTAGTTATTACAAGAAAATATTTAATAAAATAATAATTAAACTGGATGATGAGACATATGTTTTTCTTTGTTGAGGCCATATTCCACACATTCTTGAATGATTTTTATGTATATTATTGCCGAAATACGGAAAGGTGGTAAATATTTATTATTATCACATAATAAAATTTAGTATTGAATATATAATTATGTTATTATATTGGAATTATAACATTATATTTCGTAAAATAGGATATAAAAGAATAGAAGATATGGAATAAAATGATTACTCACATTAAGTAATTGTGTTGTCCTTTGGAGGACTCTATAGAAATTTGGGTATTAAGATAACTCCTTATGAACAGAATCTAAAAAATTTGAATGGTAATTCTGCGGGAAGGAAAATTTCATCATTTATGGAGCAATCCAAAATTTATAGTTGTATTGAAGGTCTGGTGAGAAGCTACATTTATAAGAGCTGAGATTGGAAATATTTTAATATTTAAAATTATTATTAAGAGAGAATTTTTTTATGGTTAGAAGACTAAAAAATATAAAATAATATATAATAGAAATGTTTGGGCATTCCTCACAAACACAATTTAAATCATTTTTAATATTCTTGTCCTTTCACATAATTAGTTTACTCCCTTTATCAATGTGGCGTTTACCACAATAATTAGTTTTTAAATAACTGATTTGTTTTTTATGAATAAAATTAAAATAGGAATTCATAAAAATGTTGAAAATATAATTTAAAAATATGATGTCCATTTTTTTGATATATTTTATACATTTCAGAAAATTTATTTTTAACATTATTTAAATTAACATATAAAAATAGGTTTTTATAATCAAATTTATTTCATATTATACAAATTGTGTGTAATATAAAATTATCAATGTTATTTAATTTCATGATATAAATTTTTATAATATTAAAAAAAATATTTATTTAACATTAATCTATAAATAATTTTTATTTAACAAATATACATTAATATATAAAAAATATAATATTTTTTATGAAAATATAACAAATGTACCAAAATTGTTGAGCATTTGGTTTAAAAATGTTCATCAAATTTAATATACTATATTCTCAGTCATTGGAATCCTATATAATCATGTAAATTATTTTATATGTTTCTATGCTACATTTATTTCACAGTAATTCCAGAAATGTTATTCTTTTAGTAAATTTTTTTCTTCTTTCAAAAAAGAACATTCGTTATAGAAATATTAAAAAAAACAATCTAATATGATATATACATTATAAATTCACATTATATTTGATTTTTATCTAATTTATATTATATTTTTAATAACCAAATTCAAGTAAAATAGAAAATATAATAAAAACATGCTTTTACAGAAATATGTCATATTTCAACATCAAATGTTGTTGATATTATTATTGAAAAATGTATAATTTAAGGAAATTATATATATTGGTAAAAATATTTTAATTTGGAAATTATCATAGTAATCATTTTAATGTGGTTTATGTATTTTATTAATTAATTAAAAAGATATTTGAGAACAAACTATCATTTATTCCAAAAAAAATATTATCTTTTTATCCTCTAAACACAAGAAATATTAGGTTTTTACCGTCATTTTAATTATTATATTTTTTATTCATATTATAAGTTCATCAATTAGTTTTAGTTTTTTATATCCACCATGATTAATTTTTTTAAAATTTAATTATAAAAAATTCAAAAAATGTTAAATAATATAGGGTGATTATAAAATTTACAGAACAATAGATGTAATTTAGAATGATGTATTATCCTTTCTATCCATTGTATTTATAAGGACCTAACCATAATCATTCCATAATATTGTGTTTTAGTCATAAAAATAATTTCATTGACATTGTGGATATTTTCAAGATTACATTTTCTGAGAATTAATCCATAAATATTACTTAAGAAATCAATTATTACAATTTACACACTTTTACTCGCTATGTATTTTTTTCTCAAAGTAAAACTATCTAAAAATAATACATGAATTCCATTGCATGATAAAAATATTCTTAAAATTATTATTGACTTTTTCCTTTCTATTAACCATACATACACCCTATGGAAAACATTTTAATACATTAGATACCCACAAAAATCTTATTATGGGGTATAATAGAATGAAAAAACCCCTAGACCATGAATACATTAAAATTATGAAAATATTTTAAAAAAATCATAACATTCAAATAAAAAACATAAATTCTTAATATTACCTCATGAAATCATTATATTCCAATAAAACTATTTTGAAATCATAAATCTTAAAGGTTACTTGTCACATCCATATCAATCTTACATTGTAGCATTCTTGAAAGCATATTATGTAGCATTCATGGTTTCAACTTAAATACCCATCATGTTTTATTCCATAAATATCATGGGATAAACCCTACCTATTAACTACATTTCATCATCAAATGCATCATAGATCCATCCTAGGATCATCTACCCTCTATTTATGAGGGACCCTCCTATATATCCAAATAACAACCATGAACCATAAAATAATCATAACACATAAATCAAGCATAAAATACAAAATTAATATTTCACCATTGAAATTACATGATATAATTTAAATATAATGATATAATAAATCAATTAATTGACCACTTTTTAATCGCCAAATTCATGAAAATGGAATATGGAATTTATTTTATTTTTAAAAACATTACATCTTTTAAAGGAATCCAAATATAAAATAATAGAAACTATTGTGGAAATGTCATTATGGCCATATACATGAAAAATTGCATTTTACTTTTAGTAAAAATATTCATTTTTAATAACTATTAATTAAATTAAAACTCATAGTGGATGGTAATACACCGTATAAAAGATTTCGGTGTATAACATCATACCATGCCTTAATAAAAGAAGATTAATATGAAGTCCATTATATTTAATCTGACACGTCACACACAATATTTATATTCATGAATTATTAACATAACTTAATTTATATATTTAGGGAAAACTTTTTCAACTTTATTATTCCTTGTATATCACTTATTATAATGTTATAACAATTACATAATTATTTAAGTTCATCTTGTGAATTTTGTCGATATTCAGTACTAGAGTAAAAAATGAACATGGTATAATGTCAATAGTCCATGTGGTCATAAGTCCATTATCTCCAAAATAATATTCATGAAATAATAATTACATAATCATGTTAATTATATCATTAAATACGTTCAATAAATAAGGATACTAAAAATAAAAAATATTAAAAACTTGTAGATGGAAACTCGTACGTTTGCATGAGTAACACTTCCATTTTTTACTACTCATAATAGAAATATGGTAATTAGTTTTTTTTATTTACAAATTTATTATAATAATATTAACATCATAAAAATAATTTTAATATAATTATATATAAATTATACAACTGATGTGGTGAATAATAATGGATCTCATCGCTTAGTGGAGGAGATAATTTACACGTATGCACGAACGATGCTATCATTTTTATGTACATGGAAAATATGCATGTAATTAAAATATTATTCTCTTAAAATGATAAATATGTCATTATTATCTCATATGAACATTAATTATTTCATTTTAACATGCCTAGAGAGACATTAATGGAAAATAAATTATACTGAATCGTTGATAAGATAGTTCACATATACGCACAAAAGATTAATAAATTTCCAATTTAAGGGAATACGATATGGATTTAGGTGAAGATATTAACATAAAAAAATATAAATATATTTAGGATACTATAGATATTATATCATCATGGTTGGATAATATTTTAAAGAAGTTGGAGAATAAATAAAATAGAAACACATAATTATAAAAATTAACATTCCTTCATTCGACCACCTTTGTTTAACACATTTACACATCTAAAGATGGATTTAAACATAAACTAAGGACTCTAAAATGTGTTTAGGTATAATAGGAAGGGTTTATGAATATATTCGCTAAAAAATATTTTCTTTTTGTAAGGAATAGATTTGAATGAGTTCCCTATTATAAGAGAGAGGAGGGGTACTTTTAGGATTTTCAAAATAATTAAATTAACATAAATTCATTTTCAATTACAAATGGGTCTATATTTATTTATTTTGAATAATGGATGAGTATCAGTTGAAATATAATCAACCAATCAAAATAATACATGTTTTAGTTTTTTTAATCCTTATATTTTTAATTTGACCCCTTCATCTATTACCATTTTATAAATTAATTTACCATTTGAGAGTAAAAATAATTACCATAACACGCAAAACGAATAAGGAATGATTCATTAATGATATTTTTAGTCATATATAAAATATTTGGTTTAGGATTTTATTATTATAAATATTATATTATTTTAAAATATATTTTATATTTTATAATACGAATAGTGTCAATTTGGACACTATTTATTAGTTGACTTTTTTAAAATATCACAACCAAAAAATAAGTTTGATCCAACTCTTAAATATTCTCCAACATATCATATTATTCCAGAAAAATCACGGATGACATAAATTAGGTAAAAATATATTTATTTTAAAATTTATAATATCATTTATTTAATTAATTCATTAATTAAGGAATTACTCCGTCATCATTGTGCCACTATTTAATTTTTTTATTTTTTAAAAAAATATATATATAAACTACCATGCTCTAAGTAATAATTTATTTTCATAAATAATATTTATAGTTTAAAGTATCTCATATATATCCCAATATTAAAATTGTTGTAGTAATGAGAAACATGATTATGATATATTTGTCTTTATATTAAATAAAATGTTATAAATGTCATAATCAAAGATAAGTGGATTCTAAAGGATACAATCTCATCCAAAGGGCTTTTATGGTTGATAATAACTCATCAAATAATATTAAGAAAAGTGTTATGGTATTTTGATAATATTTATAATATTATTTTAACCCTAAATAGCATGATTCACCATTAACCATGGTAGTAGAAACAATTACTAAAACTATTATTCATAATGGTCAAAAATAAAAAGATACCTATTTACATAATTTTAACATTCTAATTCCAAATGTGGAATCTATTTCTCAAATTCATAATACATAATAGGAAAAAAAAAGTAATGAAAAATTTATCCTATTGATGGAGTGAGGAAATGGGTTTTTAAAAAAAACGTTCCACATATAACATAGTTTTTATATCCAATTTCAAACTAAAATTGATTCTAATGACCTAAATTGAAATAAATTATAAATAAATTATCTAAATATAATTAAAAAATGGATAATATGAAAATAAAAATTAATTATATGAAAAAACATGTTCAAATTAAAACACTGTATTTTTCATTGTTCATTAAAACATAAATTTTATCATAAAAAATCCAAAAAATTCATCCAAAGTAAATTTTGATGTCCTAAATCCAATAATAAATTTTATTTTCTCAAATACAAATTATAAAAGTATAAATAAGAAAATTAAAAAGGAGTTCTCCATTTAAAGGTGATAAAACTTTATTTTCTGAAAATTACTAATTTGATTCATAAAAACCAAAGTCATATTATATTTGGTCTAAAAAATAAATAATAGAAATATTAAAAATTATATTAATTTTTTAACCCAAAGCTTCCACAATACATTTCTTTTTGAATAATACAATAGCTTGCATTGTACACCACTTCGAGTTCTAACACACCACGACCAATCAAACTAGTCATTATGAATAGTAATACCAATTTTTTGAATTTTATAAATTTAATTTTTCAAAATGTATTTCATTTTTTGATTAAGAAAATCAAAATTCGATTAGGATAATGTTTTTTTATTTTTTTGAAAACATAAATTTTTTGAAGAATACTAAAAAACACTGTGTTATTGTTTAAAACCGACTTTTTATTTTTTTTAAAAAAAAATATTTTATTTAAATTTATTTTAGGTCAAAATAGATACATAATACCTATATAAGTTTAATTTATTTCATTGGATTAATTTTATAATAAGTTTAGATTTAAAAAATATTAATGAAATTTTTAACGTATTTTACCCACCTTTTAGGCACATTTTCCAGTTTGCATTAAATATAATTTTATCGCTTCTGTTAATTGAATTTAAATAATTATAGAGCCATGGATGACAACATTACATAAAATTTGATTCAATGCGATAGAAATAGTTTTATCTGAATATTAACTTTTGACTATTATTTTCCACGGTTAAAAGTAAATAGTTTAATTAAAGGTAAAAATGATATTATAATTACCCTACCACAAGTCCTAATTCTATTCAATAAGATTATTTAGACTAAAATCAACCTTATAAATAAAATATTATCTTATTGTTCAACTTTTATCAGATTAGTACATTTATTATTATTTTATTTAAAGAAGAGTTAAAAGTGTTTAATTCAAAGATTGATAACTAAACCATTTCTAATATAGTGTTATACATAACATAAATTATAACATAAATTTTCATTATAAATATAACAATATTTAGTACATAATGGAATTTTATTTTTAATTTTTATATATTAAATAACTAAATTTCATTATGAAACAATGATGATGCAATAATTACATTATTAATGAAGGATTAAAATAATTGATATTATAAATAAAAAATGTAAATTGATACTTTTGATTAATTAGAAAAATATAATAGATTAATATGGCATGTTAGGGTTTATTAGAAGAATTCTATTCGAAGTAATAATTCTGTTATGACTTTGACATAAAACAAATACCAAATAGTGTCAAAATTTACATAATGGAGTTTTTAAAACAAATATTCTATTTGTAATTGACAAAATATTCCAAAAAATATAACATTTAGCCAAAGTACTTATATAACTATATATATATAATTATTTAACCACTAAAAATTCAATTGTAGTTTTATAGTGTGTTTATTAACCATATAATATAAATATATATGGAGACATAGTAAATGTCAAACAATTTAACTAAGAGTTAAATCGAATTGATAAGGATAAAATGGGGAAGAAAACCTGTCTAAATAATATTGGATGATATTTTTTCGACCCATACCAACCATAGCCTCTAAATAAATATTTTTAAGGCATAATATACCAAAAATATTTTTATTATAAAATAATATTTCGAGTTATTCCTAAAGTGATCCTCACCTCTCTAATAAAAATGAACTTCACCTTATCTCCAAATCACAACTCCAAGGTGATTTTGACAGGCCCAAAAAATGACCAAATATCCTCTCAAATAACCTCACTTCATCCTAGACACCTTCCTTTGAATATAATCTAACCTAAGGAGGTGTTTTGGTCAAATCAAAAGGAAGCACCCGAAGTAGATGTAATTATTTCACCACCTCTTTCAAGTTATTTTCTTCTTCAACATCCTTATTCGTTGTTATTAACATACCAAAATAATAAATCCAGTACCTTATTCACACTATGATGTTATTATAAATATGGTACAACCATATTCATTATTCAATCCATCCTATGAATGAAATGTCAACATACATGCGTATGCACGACTTACCTTCTCTGCGTTGTGGTGTAGTTTTTATTCAACACTTCATTATTTGTATGATTATAATAATGAAATATAATTAATGTAAATAATAAATATTACATGTTAATGATTCTGTATAAATATTATATAAAATAAAATTATATAATATTTGACCTTCAATTGAATGATATTGTCCCTCGTGCGTACGTACGGATTACCATCTCCACCAACACGATGAGATTGAATCCCCATCGGAACCATTCAAGAATAATTTTTAATTTACAGTTAAACATAATTTTTAAGAACATAATATCCTTTTGGATATGAATAAAATACATCCTATACATAAAAACATTACTTAGAAAACAAAACATATAACGGAAAATGGATCAGTTGACACCCCAAATAATGATACCACTGAAGTTTCATTAACATTGAAATTTTATAAGATCATATATGATATCATATTTATGTATATAGTTTTTTATAATTTAACAAAAAAAATTATATATTATTCAATAGATTAAAATATCATCAACTCAGGGAAATTACATGGTAAGTGGTAATTTCAAAATCACATCATTATCTAAGATTGTTTTTATGTAAGTATCTACTAGGACTTCATTATCATCAACATATTTGATTCTCAAAAATGTATTTGAAAACATATATAATATTTCCTATAATTTGGGGTAAATTAATTTGTACCCTTGTTTTACGTTTTATAAATGTTTGAAAGGAATCATTCCGTCCTTTTCCAATCAAGGTACTTTATGACATTTTCAACAAATTAAGATAAGAATGTTTTTAAGATATATGGAGAGTGCAGCTATTTTCTACCATTTTAACATATTTGATGCATTATTTTAATGATTACAAGAATATTTTCAACTTAAATTTTTTTATTTTATTGTTGCATGAATTTTAAATTATTTCAAAATAAAAAAAAGATATTTCTCTAAAATACTTTAATTTCACATAGGTCACCATCCATTAATGGTTTTTATACTTTTTTTATGTTGATTTATTATAATACAGATCTTCCATATTTTATTGATGGTTTTGTGATATGTTTGATTGTGGATATGTTATTTTTATTGCATTGATGTTTTATGGTTATTGTATTAACATTTTTTTGTGAGTTTCAATATGAATGTAAATGATATGTTTTAACCTTTTAATATGAGGAATGCATTGGGAATAGTATGTTATTGGTGTAGACCGCTCTAGGTCCACAATGTATCTGTAGGAACCATGATACAAACAAGTGTCTTGGGACAAGGCCATGACAAAATCTTATTTTTATTCTTTCCATGAGGCCTTAAATATGTGGTTATGATATCCAGTATTATCCATTCCATCATTATGAAATTGGATATTTATATTGCATGGGATTATTTGACTAGATGAATATCCGTGTGAATAAGTAAATGGTATTATTTTATTTATATTATCCAAATTATACAGAAGTTTATTTTTAAAAGGATTTTGTTTTAGTCCTATAAATAGCCTTAAATGTTTATTCTTATTTATGAAATATTCCCCCATATTGTTTTCATTACTAATAATTTAATCTCACACCATCATATGTTCTATTTTTTCAAGGACATGAATAATTATTTTATGGTAGACCTGTAGAGATAGTTTAAGGGATATAAGTGTGTCAAAAAGGGGAAAAATGTTGTTGTTGTTTTTATTTCAGGATTTAACGTAAAACTTGTGTATATATATTGTACTTCCAAGGCTACTAAACTGATTGGTAATTTTGGATTTGATCTCTTTTGATCATTACAATCAATAAAAATAATGCACAAGAATTGGGCATCTGGGGTCGGGACGTTATAGTTGGTATCAAAGGAAGTTTAGTAAAATTCTTGGAAAAAAGATTTAGAAAAACACTAATTTCGATACATTTCCCTAATATGTACTTTGAGGATAAGTATTGATGAACTTCCAAGAATTTTTGTAATGTATATATTTTGTGTATTTTCTATAAGGCACTGGCCCTAATACTTACTTAATATTGAATTAAATGAATAATTCACATTGAGGATCTTTTCAGGTTTAGAGTTTTAGAGAATTTGATCATAACTCATGAATTGCATTCCACATTTAAACAAAATGGTTACATAAAATATAGTATTTTTTTTCCCATCAACGGAAACATATTTAAAATAAAACATGGATTCTTTATTGACACTTCCTTGACACTACCATCATATCATGCACCATTCCCTTGACCTGTGAAAAACATTTCAAAAACATGGGATGAGCATAAATATCTCAGTAAAGGATATAAAAGTACGAATAAAAAACATTAGTCCATGTATGAAATCATACTTTACTCATAAAACTTAAGAATTTTAACATACCTCATCAAATCATGAATAAATCATAGAAATCATAAGTCATAAAGGTAACTTGATGAATTCATAACATTCTAATGTAGGGAGTAACCCTCTTGGTTACGTTTGGAATACCCATCACAGTATATTCCCTAAATCTCTTTGGAGAAACCTTAACGTTTAACTCCTTCACATTACCCAATGCATTGGATAGCTATATCGGGCTCAACCGACCTTAGATTATTACGGAACCACCCGTCTTCCTAATAATTCCCAAGGACCATAACATAATCGTATCAAATGAAACGTGTATAAAGGAAACATATCATTTCCACATTTCAATCACAAGATAACAATAACAAATTGATACAATAAAAACAATATCAAAACCATTTTCAATACCAAAATAAAAGAAAAGTAAAACATGGTATTTATTTTCCATTAAAAAAATATTATGTCTTGTAGAGGAAGCTGAAACTCAAATAATGGTCACGGTGGCAGAGAAGTCATTGTCGCCACATACGTACGAAAAAAAACATTCGCTTTTGTCGTTTAGTAAACAATTCGTATAAAAAGATTAATTTTGACTAAATGTAAAAGTCAAAGGGGTTTATACACCGTATAAAAGAAAGTTATGTATAAAAATAATATCCCTCAAAGAAAATAGATTGAGACAAAGTCTCATACAAAGACGATATCCTTGTATTAAGGATAAATCAATTACATAATTATGTGTGACAAACGAATACACCAAATATAAGTGGATATTAAGTGTAATACAGTCAGAGATCATTCAAACATATTCATAGAATGACATATTCAAGGAGTACAATTTTATACCAAAGAATCAAAATTGGGTTAAGAAGTTCCCTTGTAAAAATTCGACAGCCTAACGACGTCACTTCAAACATCAGAAAATGATTTGATGAGAGATTAAAAGGGTATCTCATAACTTGGACATAAAATTTACATAAATAAGTATATATAATAACATACCCCAAATTAATATTATGTTAATTAAAAGACATAACAAAAGAAGTATTTTAAAAAGAAGAGGGTGAAAGGTCCCATTACTGAGTTGGGTAACTTTCGAAACATACACCCCATGGAAGAAGGGTCATACAATAAGATGTAAATACCCATAATTGAAATTATACTACAAAAAGTGTATAATAATGGGAATTACATACAACAATCAAAGGAAATAGTGGAAAACGTAGCATAAATGTCACAAGAATAAAAGTGAGATGAAAAATCCCTTACGAAAACTTGACATCCTAACGGCGCCACTTAAAACATCCAAAAATGGATTTATGAGATCAAATAGGGTATCTCATAATATGAACATAAAAAGTACAGAATGAGGAATATAAAAGAACATCCCCCAACATAAGAAAGATGAGATTAAAAGAAATGACATAAAAGAGAGTACTTAAAAAGAAAGAGAGAGGTAGGATCCCTTACGAAAATTCGGCAGCCTAACGGAGCCACATAAAAATTCTAAAAATGAATTGATGAGAGTAAGAGGGGGTAACTCGTAATATGAAAATACTAATTACTGTATGGTGAATATTAAATAACATCCTCCAACATAAGATGATGGAGCATAAATTAAATGACATAAAAGAGGGTACTTGAAAAGAAAGAGAGAGGTGAGATCCCTTACCTCGTGTCCGACATGACTCGATCGTTCATTAATCTGCTGAATAATAAAATTTGGTCAATTTATAATTTCATAATGACATAATTTAAATATTATTATTCAGTTCATATCACATATTATATTGTTATAATAATTTGTTAATAAAGTGAGTTCATATCATACATTTTTGTCGATGTTCGGTACATGAGTAAAAATTGAACTTGTTGGAAATGAATTTTCCATGTAGTTATAGGTAAATCATATCCAGAATAGTATGGATGTTTTAAATATTATATTTATATCCAGTATATATTCATTTTATACAATTCCATAGCATTCACAGATAAAAAATTAAAAGCACCATTCATGGAGACGGTAGGCCGTATGTACGCATGAACACTACTTTCATTTTTTGTTATATTTATGGAATTAAAACAAATGGAGAGATGTATATTATAATTCCAGAATGATATCCATCATTTACATGTAATATATCACATATATATCCATTATATATATGTACTTATAATAGTACATAACATTTGGAGATAAGAAATGAAATGTACCGTTCATGGAGACGGTAACCCGTACGTTCGCATGAACGCTACTTTCATTTATTTTTTTGTATTCAATGGAATGAAATAATAATTATATAAAGGTATATTATAATTCCAATAGGATATCATATGTAATACCATTAATTCCATCCTTTATATGTCCCACATATGGCATTAACGAATCAAATCATTTTGAGGGGGCGGTAGTCCGCACTTCCTAAAATGAAGATATCGCATTTACCCATAATGGAAACCACAAAGATATGACATAAATGAAAAATACATAATCTTAAGGAAAAAATAAACATATTATATATCATATATAGATACAGTGACATCTTAATGGCCACATTTGAAGGTGTTAAAAGAATATTGAACAATCATCGTTTCGTGAGACATTAATTCGCCATCCACAGAAATAATATGTTCTTTAACCATTAGACGGAGGTTTGAGAAAATTTAGCTCGAATCCTTATTACAACAATATCCTAGTATATTTATGATACTGGTGTTGTTACAAAAAAAATAATAAAAAGAGTATAGGGGTTTGGAGAAGCAAAATAAAACAAAAGAACACAAGGGAAGACATTACCTTTAAATCGGGTAACTCTCTTTGATTTGAGCTCAAAGGCTTCCTTGTAAAGTATTTTGTCCCAATGATAGGTTTCAATGATGAATATAGGGATTTGGATAGATGAAATGGTCAGGGGTTGGTCGATCCAATGGCTTGAGAGGTGTGTGTAATGTGGTAGAGGTGGGGGCCTTTTATAAGAGGAGAGGAGGGGCACTCTTGAAAAGATATAAAATATTACATTATTATAAAATGATTTTAGGATTTTAAATGTCCCAAAAGGATATATCTCGATTTTATGGTGATAAGGTTTCTAAATCCTCCCATACAATAGGTTTGTGACATGTTTATGACTTATATTTCACTCTATCTTCTCATTTTATTTAAATCGTTCATTTATGAGGTAATCACTGCATCATCACGGTGCCATAAATAAATTAATTTATTTAATGACTAAAAATTATAAACAAAATATCATGATGTAGGAAATATTTTTATCTTTATAATGAATATTTATAGTCAAAAATATGACTTATATAATCGTATTTAAAAATTGTTTTAGTAAAACAACACATGTTTGTGACATTTTAATTTTAACTTTAAATAAAAAGGTATTAATGTCATTTTCCAGCCAAAGTGGCTCCATGGGGTCCTCAAGTTTACCCATGGATTTTATTAGTCGTCCATGGCTCATCCAATAATGGTAGAACATGTGTCATGGTCATTTCATATTATTATAACATTATCTTTACCTTAAATTACACTAATTACCTCTAATCGTGATTAAAAACTTAAGAGTTATTATTCACCAAAAAATTATTTTAATCTCATTGAACCACATTTTAAATCCTAATGACAACCATGTCTGTCGGATTTTTAAAATTCAAACCACGTAGGTGGTAAAGTTTCATTTATACGAAAAAATATTTTTTAAACTACCACTTAGTGGTTTCATTATTCATAAAAAATTGGAGTTTTTCAGAAAAATACCAAAACATCACCCTAAGCTATATTTGATATTCCGAATTCATAAATGATGTCTATTTTACAAAATTCAAAACATATGAGTTACATTAATTAATTTAATAATTAATTCCCGTTGTCAGAACAAGTAGCGTGTTTTTAGGAAATAATATATATCAAAAGATTGACACTAGTTTAAGTCCAATTTCAATGTGAAATTAATTCCAAAGACCACTGTTGGATTAAATGGTAAAAATATATTCTAATTTCACTTAAAAAACAATTCAAAAGATAATATAATAATATAAATAAATTAGATTAAAAATTGTTTTTGAATTAAAATACAACATTTTTCACTATTCATTAAAAATTGAACTTTATCGGAAAAAAACCCTAATTTTACACAAAGTAAATTATGATGTCTCGATTATAAAGAATTAATTTATTTTGTAAAATATATCACATAAAAATGTCAAAAAGCGGATTTAAAAGAGGTTTTCCATCAAAAGGCAATCAACCTTTTAAAGAATATTAGAATGTTTACGCTTAAAATTGGATTCATTCCCATTTTTAATCCTCTAACATATATTGTAAAAAGTAAAAATATTTGACAAACATATATAATCATATTGTAGTTAGTTATGTTCATTCCTTTTATTACAATGGCTAGTCATTAACTACCATTTAAAATAATATTATTTTATTATTAGAGTGCAACGTAAGATTCTCAAGAAACTTGTTGTTGCGTATTGGGTACGCCATCAAGCAGTGCGTCCCCTTTAAATTAATATTAATATTTTATTCAAAAATATGGATAAATGTAAAAATTTCATATTCTTTATTTACCTAGGGTGTTACATCCTTCCCCCCTTTTGGAAATTGCGTTCTCACAATTTTAAAATTGGGCTTGGAAACATCATTGAAAATCCCACGTCGGAATAAGAGTCAGTAAAACAATCCCTATAAAATAAAGAAAGAGAATTACAAAAGTCACCCGAGTTAACCCATACTAGGATTCCATGTAGTAAAACATGGATGTGGAGGAAAAAACAAAGGGTCATGTTCTGAGGGAGAGTGATAGTAAACATGTCTAGGAGAAAGTGAACCATAAGAAAATCACAAACTTGTGATGGGTTAAACGGTATTCGATTCCCCAGTAGGAAAAGATAATAGAAAACATTTTTGTTTTATGTTACTCTTCATTGATGAATTTATTTTTGAGATTAACTAAATCATAATGAAACATACGTACATGTCACGTAGACTTTCAACTTTTACTAGATTCCTTAATCAAACTCATATTTTCTCCAAAAGACGAGTATTTAGGAAGACTTGTTCGCATTAAGAGTACTCATATAAACTTCATGATAATAACCTAATCCACAAATGAGAACTATATATTTCCCATTTCTTTAGAAAAAAACCAAAAAAATATGTCAGTATGAGATCAGATAATCCACAAAAGTATAATCCTTTATAAAAAGAAAATCAATTCTTAATCTCCAAAATATGTCCAAAAAACCCAAAGTTCAACGAAGACCATTTGATAAACAATTTTCCATAAAATTATTCAAAGTAAACCAAACTATTATTGAAACCCAAATATTTGAAGGATTTAATCACATTGTATTCCAAGGTACAAATTAAATTTTATCTCCAAATAACATCAGTTGCTCTTAAATTATCATATCGAAATGTAATTAACCTAATCACATATCCTCCATCACAGGTTAATCATTTCCATAGATAACCCAAAATAAACTTACTCCTGATTTCTAAAATCATCTACCTGAAAAATAGTTAGTCAAACTAATCAGGGACTTCACGTAGTCCAGTTGTAGGTGACAAATACCAGTCACACTTTGGTTGTGGGTTTGATTCCCGCAGCTTTTTCCGACGCGACGGGTTGTCACACGGTCTGCGTGCTGTCCTTTTTTCAAAACTATATAATTCATAAAACATTCCCCAAAACGAGATAAAATCTTATACAATAATCATAACATATTTTAACCTCAATATTATCTCATTCCTTTCATTTTCCATCATAACATATAATTACTTATAATTACCTCAAAAGTAAGGATCATATAAACTCTAATGGTTACCTTTATAATTATTACCTGAACTTCCACATCGATTGGTCATTTCGTACATGATGCATTACAGAACATACCAAGGTTCAAGTGGTTGATCATGACTCCTTGATAGTTGGTTTAAAAAAACCACGAGATTCCACATTGAATCCCCCATTTCATCCAGTCTCTTAATCAGAGAACCACCACAGTTTCCTTCAAACCTCTTGTCACTTTAGTGAATGATAGATCCATCCATTCACTAAAAACAGAAATGTCAGTGGGAGTATATCAACAAAACCATAATGTTTAACTGAGGAAGATAAACACTAAGATATACTTACTCATTCACTTTATCTAAAACTAGGGCTCTTTCTGAAATCGTAACCATTATGGTAATGTAACTTATTATTAGAGAATACCATAACCTCTAAAGATATCTAAACCGACCTCTGATACCAACATTAAGGCCCTGGCCTTAAACCTTACTTAATATTTAATTAAATTAATAATTCAAATTGAGGATCATTTCAGGTTTAGAGTTTTAGATAATTAGATCATAAATCTTGAATTACGTTCCACATTTAAACAAAGTGGTTACATAAAAGATAGTATTTGTTTTTTCCCATTAACAGAAACATATTTAAAATAAAACATGGATTCTTTCTTGACACTTCCTTGACACTACCATCTTATCATGCACCTTTCCCTTGACCTGTGAATAACATTTCAAAAACTTGGGATGAGCATAAAAAGCTCAGTAAGGGATATAAAAGTACGAAAAGAAAACATTAGTCCATGTATGAAATCATACTTTACTCATAAAACATAAGCATTTTAACATACCTCATCAAATCATGAATAAATCATAGAAATCATAAGGCATAAAGGTAACTTGAGGCATTCATAACATTCTTACATTGGAAGTAACCCTCTTGGTTATGTTTAGAATACCCATCACAGTATATTCCCTAAATCTCTTTGGAGAAACCTTAACGTTAAACTCCTTCGCGTTACCCAATGCATTGGAGAGCTATATCGGGCTCACCCGCACTTATTTTATCACGGAACCACCTGTCTTCATAACATTTCCCAAGGACCATAACATAATCGTATTACTTGAAACATGCATAAAGGAAACATAACATTTCCACATTTCAATCACAAGATAACAATAACACATTGATATAATAAAAACATTATCAAAACCATTTTCAATACCAAAATAAATGAAAATTAAATCATGGTATTTATTTTTCATTTAAAAAAAGTTATGGCTTGTAGAGGAAGCCGAAACTCAAATAATAGCCACGGCGGCGGAGAAGTCGTTGTCGCCGCATACATAAGAAAAAACATTCCATTTTTTTGTTTAGTAAAATCTTAGTATAAAATGATTCCTTCTGACTAAACGTAAATTTAAAAGGGGTTTATACACCGTATAAAAGAAATTTGTGTATAAAACAAAATATGCCTCAATGAAAGGAGATTGATACGAAGTCCTATACAAAGACGGTATCCATCGATTAAGGATAAATCAATTACATAATTATATGTGAAAAACGAATACACCAAATATAATTGGATATTAAGTGTAAAACAATCATAGGTCATTCACACATATTCATAGAATGACATATTTAAGCAGTACAAGTTTATCCCAAAGAATAAAAATTTGGTTAAGAAGTTCCCTTGCAAAAAATTCGACAGCCTAACGACGTCACTACAAACGTCATAAAATGAGTTGATGAGAGATAAAAAGGGAATCTCATCACTTGGACATAAAATTTAGATAAATAAGTATATATAAGAACATATCCCATCATAATAGTATGTTAATTAAAAGACATAACAAAAGAAGTCTTTTAAAAAGAGGAGGGTGAAAGGTCCCCTTACCGAGTTGGGTAACTTTCGAAACGTACACCCCATGGAAGAAGGGTCACAAAATGAAGATGTAAATACCCATAAATGAAATTATAATACACAAATTGTATAATAATGGGAATTACATACACCACTCAAAGGAAATAGTGGCAAACGTAGCATAAATGTCACATGAATAAAAGTGAGATGAAAAATCCATTACGAAAACTCAACAGCCTAACAGGGCCACTTAAAACTTCCAAAAATGGATTTATGAGATCAAATAGGGACTCTCATAATATTAAAATAAAAATTACAGAATGCGGAATATAAAATAACATCCGCAAAAATAATAATAATGATATTAAAATAAATGACATAAAAGAGAGTACTTAAAAAGAAAGAGAGAGGTAGGATCCCTTATGAAAATTCGGCAGCCTAACAACGCCACATGAAAAGTCTTAAAATTAATTGATGAGAGTAAGATGAGTTAACTAATCATATGAAAATTGAAATTACAGTATGGTGAATATTAAAGAACATCCTCCAACATAATAACATGGAGCATAAATTAAATGACATAAAAGAGGGTACTTGAAAAGAAAGAGAGAGGTCGGATCCCTTACCTCGTGTCCGACATGACTCGATCGTTCATTAATCTCCTGAATAATAAAATTTTGACATTTTATAATTTATTAGGGAACTAATTTAATGATTATTATTCATTTCATATCAATTATTATAATGTTATAATAATTGGTTAATAAAGTGAGTTCATATCATTCATTTTTGTCGATGTTCGGTATATGGGTAAAAATTGAACTTGTGTGAAAAGAATTTTCCACGTAGTTATAGGAACATCATATCGAGAATATTGTGGATGTTTTAAATATTATATATATCCAGTATATATTCATTTTATACTATTCCATAGAATTTTGATATAAAAAATTAAAAACACCGTTGATGGAGAAGGTAGGTCGTACGTACGCATGAACACTACTTTAATTTTTTTCATATTAATGGAATTAAAAAAAAATGAGAGAGATATATATTATAATTCTAGAATGATATCAATAAGTTATATGTAATATATTACATATATATCCATTATATATATGTACTTATAATAGTACATAACATTTGGAGATAAGAAATTAAATGTACCGTTCATGGAGACGGTAAGTCGTACGTACACATGAACGATACTTTCATTTCTTTTTTTTATTCAATGGAATGAAATAATAATGATATATAGTTATATTATAATTCCAGTAGGATATCATATGTAATACCATTAATTCCATCCTTTATACGTCCCATATATGGCATTAACGAGTCAAATCACTTTGAGGGGGAGGTAGTTCGCACTTCCTAAAATGAAGATATTGCGTTTACCCATAATGGAAACCATAATGTTATGCCATAAATGAAATATACAGAATATTAAAGAAATAATAAACATATTATATATCATATATAAATATATTGACATATTAATGGCCACCTTTGAAGGTGTTAATAGAATATTGAACAATCATCGTTTCGTGAGGTGGTAATTCGCCATCCACAGAAACAGTATGTTTTTTAACCAATAGACAGAGGTGTGTGAAAGTGTATCTCTAATACCTAATATAACAAAATCCTAGTATATTTATGATACTGTTGTTGTTACAAAAAAAAATAAAAGGAGTTTAGGGGTTTGGAGAAGCAAAATAAAACAAAAGAACACAAGGGAAGACATTACCTTTAAATCGGGTAACTCTCTTTGATTTGAGCTCAAAGGCTTCCATGGAAAAGATTCTGGCCAAAGTGAGGATTCAATAATGAAGAGAGGGATGTGGAGAGATGAAATGGGAAGGGGTTGGCTGATACAAAGGCTTGAGTGGTGTGTGTAAGTTGGTAGAGGTGGGGGCCTTTTATAATAGGAGAGGAGGGGCACTCTTGGAAAGTTATAAAATATTACTTTATTATAAAATGATTTTCGGACTTTAAAGGTCCCAAAAGGATATATTTCGACGATATGGTGATAAGGTTCCAAAATAAACCCATAAAATAGGCTTTTGACAAGTTTATGACTTAGATTTCACCCTATATTCTCATTTTATTTAAATCATTCATTTATGAGGTAATCACTGCATCATCACAGTGTCATAAATTAATTAATTTATTTAATGTCTAAAAAATATAAAAAAATATCATGATGTAGGAAATCTATTTATATTTCTAATAAATATTTATAGTCAAAAATATGACTTATATTACCCTATGTAAAAATTGTTTTAGTAAAACAACACATGTTTGTGACATTTTAATTTTAACATTAAATAAAAAGGTATTAATGTCATTTTCCAACCAATGTGGCTCCATGGGGTCCCCAAGTTGACCCATGGATTTTATTGGTCGGCCATGGCCCATAAAATAAGGGTATAACATGTCTCAAGGTCATTTCTTATTATTATAACATTATCATTACCTTAAATTACACTAATTACCTCTAATCACAATTAAAAACTTAAGAGTTACTATTCACAAAAAATTTATTTTAATCCCATTGAACCACATTTTACATCCTAATGACAACCATGTTTGTCATATTTTTGAAATTAAAACCACAGATGTGGCAATGTTTCATTTAAATGAAAAAAAAGTTTTTATACTACCACTTAGTGGTTTCACTATTCATCAAAAATTGGAGTTTTTCAGAAAAATACCAAAACTTCACCCTAAGCTTTATTTGATATTCCGAATTCAAAAATGAATTTTATTTTACAAAATTAAAAAAATATAAGTTACATTAATTAATTTAATAATTAATTCCAGCTGTCAGAACAAATAGCGTGTTTTTATGAAACATTATATATCAAAAGATTGACACTCGTTTAAGTCCAATTTCAAAGTGAAATTAATTCGAATGACCACTATTTGATTAAATGGTAAAAATATATTCTAATTTAACATTAAAAAAATTCAAAAAAGAATCTAATAATATCAATAAATTAGATTAAAAAGAGGTATTGAATTAAAATAAAACATTTTTCACTATTCATTAAAAATTGAACTTTATCATAAAAATACCAAAACTTTACACAAAGTAAATTTTGATGTCTCAATTCTAAAGATTAATTTTATTTTGTCAAATATAACACATAAAATTGTCAAAAGGTGGATTTAAAAGACATTCTCCATCAAAAGGTGGTTAATCGACCTTTTAAAGAATATTAGAATGTTTACGCTTAAAATTGGATTCTTTCACATTTTTAATCCTCTAACATTTATTGTAAAATGTAAAAAAATTTGACAAACATATATAATCATTTTGTAGTTAGTTCTATTCATTCCCTCTATTACAACGGCTAGGCATTAACTACCATTTAAAATAATATTATTTTATTATTAGAGTGCAACGTAAGATTTACAAGAAACTCGTTGTTGCTTATTGGGTATGCCATAGAGCATAGCGTCCCCTTTAAAGTAATATTAATATTTTATTCAAAAATTTGGATAAATGTGAAAATTTCATATTCTTTATTTACCTGGGGTGTTACATCTTTCCCCCCTTTTGGGAATTGCGTCCTCACAATTTCAAAATTGGGCTTGGAAACTTCAATGAAAATCCCACATCGGAACAAGAGTCAGTAAAAAATTCACTTTAAAATAAAGAAAGAGAAGTACAAAGGTCACCAGAGTTAACCCATACTAGGATTCCATGTAAGAAAACATGGATATGGAGGAAAAATAGGGGTCATGTTCTGAGGGAGAGTGATAGTAAACATGTATAGGAGAAAGTTAACAATAAGAAAATCACAAACTTGTGATGGGTTAAACGGTATTCGATTCCCCAGTAGGAAAAGTTAATAGACAACATTTTTGTTTTCAGTTACTCTTCATTGAGGAATTTATTTTTGAGCTTAACTAAATAATAAAGAAACATACTTACTTTTCACATAGACTTTCAACTTTTACTAGATTCTTTAATCAAACTCATATTTTCTCCAAAAGACGAGTATTTAGGAAGACTTGTTTGCATTAAGAGTACTAATATCAACTTCATGAGAATAACCTAATCCAAAAAAGAGAACTATATATTTCCCGTGTCTTTAGACAGAAACCAAAACCAAAAATTGTAAGTATGAGATCAGATAATCCACAAAAGTATAATCCTTTATTAAAAGAAAATCTATTCTTAATCTCCAAAATTTGTCCAAAAAACCAAAAGTTCAACGATGACCATTTGATAAACAATTGTCCATAAAATAAATCAAAGTAAACAAAACTAAGATTGAAAACCAAATATTTGAAGGATTTAATCACATAGTCTTCCAAGGTAGAAATTAACTTTTATCTCCAAATAAGATCAGTTGCTCTTAAATTATTATATCGAAAAGTAATTAACCTAACAACATATCCTCCATGATAGGTTAATCCTTTCCATAGATCACCCAAAATAAACATACTCTTGATTCCAAAAATCATATAACTAAAACGAATTAGTCAAACTAACCTAGGACTTCACGTAGTACAATGGTAGGCGATAAATACCAGTCATACTTTGGTTGTGGGTTCGATTCCCGCAGCTTTGTCCGACGCGACGGGTTATCACACGGTCTGTGTGTTGTCCTTTTTTTCAAAACTAAATAATTCTTAAAACATTCCCCAAAACAAGATAAAAGCTTCAAAAATAATCATAACATATTTTAACCCCATGTTTATCTCATGCCATTCATTTTCCCTCATAACATATAATTACCCATAATTAACTCAAAAGTAAGGATCATATAAACTCTAATTGATACCTTTATAATTATTACATGAACTTCCACATCGACTGGTCGTCACATACATGATTCATTACATAACATACCATGGTTCAAGTGGTTGATCATGACTCCTTGATAGTTTGTTTAGAACAACCACGAGTTTCCTCATTGAATCCCCCATTTCATCCAGTCTCTTAATCAGAGAACCACCACAGTTTCCTTCAAACCTGTTGTCACTTTGGTGCCTGCTAGATTCATCCATTCACTAAAAACAAAAATGTCACTGTGAGTATATCAACAAAACCATCATGTACTAATGAGGAAGATAAACACTAAGATATATTTACTCATTCACTTTTTCTAAAACTACGACTCTTTCTAAAATCCTATCCATTATGGTAATTTTCCTTATGATTAGAGAATACCCTAACCTCTAAAGTTATCTAAACTGACCACTGACACCAACTATAAGGCCCCGACCATAAACATTAATTAATATTGAATTAAATGAATAATTCACATTGAGGACCTTTTATGGTTTATAGTTTTAGTGAATTAGATCATAAATCATGAATTACATTCCACATTTAAACAAAGTGGTTACATAAAAGATAGTATTCGTCTTTTCACATCAACTGAAACATATTTAAAATAAAACATGGATTCTTTCATGACACTTCCTTGACACTACCATCATATCATGCAGCTTTCCCTTGACCTATGAAAAACATTTCAAAAACATGGGATCAGCATAAAAAGCTCGGTAAGGGATATAAAAGTACGAAAATAAAACATTAGTCCATGTATGAAATCATGATTTAATCATAAAACATAATAATTTTAACATACCTCATCAAATTAGGAATAAATCATAGAAATCATAAGGCATAATGGTAACTTGAGGCATTAATAACATTATTATGTAGGGAGTAACCTTCTTGGTTACGTTTGGAATACCCATCTCCGTATATTCCCAAAATCTCTTCAGAAAAACCTTAACATTTAAATCCTTCGCATTACCCAATGCATTGGAGAGCTATATCAGGCTCACCCGCCCTTAGTTTATCACAGAACCACCCTTCTTCATAACAATTCCCAAGGACCATAACATAATCATATAACAAGAAACATGAATAAAGGAACCATAACATTTCCACATTTCAATCACAAGATAACAATAAAACATTGATATAATAAAAACATTATAAAAACCATTTTCAATACCAAAACAAAATAAAATTAAAACATGGTATTTATTTTTCATTAAAAATATTATGGGTTGTAGAGGAAGCTGAAACTCAAATAATGGTCACGGCGGCGGAGAAGTCGTTGTCGCCGCATACGTACGAAAAAAAACATTCCCTTTTGTGGTTTAGTAAACGCTTCGTATAAAAAGATTCCTTTTGACTAAACATAAAAGTTAAAGGGTTTTATACACCGAATAAAATAATGTTGTGTATAAAAAAAATATTCCTCAATGAAAGGAGATTGAGACGAAATCACATACAATGACGGTATCCTTGGATTAAGGATAAATCAATTACATAATTATGTGTGAAAAACGAATACACCAAATATAAGTGGATATTAAGTGTAAAAAAATCATAGGTCTTTCATACATATTCATAGAACGAAATAATCGAGGAGTACAAGTTTATCCCAAAGAATCAAAATTGGGTTAAGGAGTTCCCTTGCAAAAATTCGAAAGCCTAATGGCGTCACTTCAAACTTCAGAAAATGAGTTGATGAGAGATAAAAAGGGTATCTCATAATGTGGACAGAAAATTTGAATAAATATGTAAATATAAGAACATATCCCAACATAATAGTATGTTAATTAAAAGATATAACAAAAGATGTCTTTTAAAAAGAGGAGGGTGAAAGGTCCCCTTACCGAGTTGGGTAACTTTCGAAACGTACACCCCATGGAAGAAGGGTCATACAATGAAGATGTAAATACACATAAATGAAATTATACTCCACAATGTGTATAATAATGGTCAGTACATACACCACTCAAAGGAAAAAGTGGCAAACGTAGCATAAATGTCACGGGAATAAAAGTGAGATGAAAAATCCCTTACGAAAACTCGGCAGCCTAATGACGCCACATAAAACTTCCAAAAATGGATTTATTAGATCAAATAGGGTCTATAATAAAATGAAAATAAAAATTAAATAATGAAGAATATAAAATTGCATCCCCAAACATAAGAAATATGATCTTAGATGAAATGACATAAAAGAGAGTACTTAAAAAGAAAGAGAGAGGTAAGATCCCTTACGAATATTCGGCAGCCTAACAGCGCCACATAAAAATTATTAAAATGAATTGATGAGAGTAAGAGGGGGTAACTCATCATATGAAAATACAAATTACAGTATTTTTAATACTAAAGAACATCCTCCAACATATGAACATGGAGCATAAATGAAATGACAAAAAATGGTACTTGAAAAGAAAGAGAGAGGTCGGATCCCTTACCTCGTGTCCGACATGACTCGATCGTTATTTAATCTCATGAATAATAAAATTTGTTCAATATATAATTTCATAAGGACCTCCTTTAAATATTATTATTCAGTTCATATCACATATTATAATGTTATAATAATTGGTTAATAAAGTGAGTTCCTATCAGACATTTTTGTCGATGTTCGGTACATTTGTGAAAATTGAACTTGTTTGAAAAGAATTTTCCAGGTAGTTATAGGTACATCATATCCAGAATAGTATGGACGTATTAATTTTTATATATATCCAGTATATATTCATTTTATACTATTCCATATCATTTGGAGATAAAAAATTAAAATCACTATTCATGGAGACGGTAGGTCGTACATACGCATGAACACTACATTCATTTTTTGTCATTTTAATGGAATTAAAACAAAATTAGAGATATATATATTATAATTCCAGAATGATATCCATTATTTAGATGTAATATATTTCATATATATCCATTATATATATGTACTTCTAATAGAACATAACATTTGGAGATAAGAAATGAAATGTATCGTTCATAGAGACGGTAAGTCGTACGTACGCATGAACGCTACTTTCATTTTTTATTTTGTATTCAATGGAATGAAATAATAATGATATAATGGTATATAAAAATTCCATTAGGATATAATATGTAATACCATTAATTCCATCCTTTATAGATCCCACATATGGCATTAATGAATCAAATCACTTTCAGGGGGTGGTAGTGTGCACTTCCTAAAATGAAGATTTCGCGTTTACCCATAATGGAAACCATAAAGTTATGCCATAAATAAAAAATACATAAGATTATGTAAAAAAATAAACATATTATATATCATAAATAAATATAGTTACATCTTAATGGCCACCATTGAAGTTGTTAAATAAATATTGAACAATCATCATTTCGTGAGGCAATAATTCGCCATCCACAGAAATAGTATGTTCTTTAACCATTAGACAGAGGTGTTTGAATGTGTATCTCGAATCCTTATTAAAAAAACATCCTATTATATTTATGATACTGGTGTTGTTACCAAAATAATAATAATAAGAGTTTATGGGTTTGGAGAAGAAAAATAAAACAAAAGAACACAAGGGAAGACATTACCTTTAAATCGGGTAACTCTCCTTGATTTGAGCTCAAAGGCTTCCTTGGAAAGGATTCTGACAAAAATGAGGCTTCAATGATGAATAGAGGGATGTGGAGAGATGAAATGGGCAGGGTTTGGCCGAGCCAAAGGCTTGAGTGGTGTTTGTATGTTGGTAGGACGTGGGGGCCTTTTATAAGAGGAGAGGAGGGGCACTCTTGGAATGTTATAAAATATTACATTATTATAAAATGATTTTCGGATTTTAAAGGTCCCAAAAGGATATATTTAGAGGATATGGTGATAAGGTTTAGAAATAAACCCTGACAATAGGTTTTTAACAAGTTTATGACTTACATTTCACCCTATATTCTCATTTTATTTAAATCGGTCATTTCGGAGGTAATCACTGCATCATCACGGTGTCATAAATAAATTAAATTATTTAATTTATAAAAATTATAAAAAAAAATCATGATGTAGGAAATATTTTTATATTTCTAATGAATATTTATTGTAAAAAATATGACTTATATAACCCTATGTAAAAATTGATTTATTAAAACAACACATGTTTGTGACATTTTAATTGTAACTTTTAATAAAAAGGTATTAATGTCATTTTCCAACCATAGTGGCTCCATGGGGTCCCCAAGTTGACCCATGGATTTTCTTGGTCGTCCATGTCTCATCCAATAAGGGTATAACATGTTTCAAGGTCATTTCATATTATTGTAACATTATCTTTACCTTTAATTAAACTAATTACCTCTAATCGTGATTAAAAACTTAAGAGTTACTATTCAGAAAAAAATTATTTTAATCCCATTGAACCAAATTTTACATCCTAATTAAAACCATGTTTGTCATATTTTTGAAATTCAAACCACATATGTGGTAAAGTTCCATTTAAATGAAAAAAAGTTTTTAAACTACTACTTAGTGGTTTCACTATTCATAAAAAATTGGAGTTTTTTAGAAAAATACCAAAACATCACCCTAAGATTTATTTGATATTCCGAATTCAAAAATGAAGTATATTTTACAAAATTCAAAACATATAAGTGACATTAATTAATTTAATAATTAATTCCAGCTGTTAGAACAAATAGCGTGTTTTTATGAAACAATATATATGAAAAGATTGACCCTAGTTTAAGTCCAATTTCAAAGTGAAATTAATTCCAAAGACCACTATTGGATTAAATGGTAAAAATAAATTATAATTTCTCTTTAAAAAAATTCAAAAGATAATCTAATAATATAAATAAATTAGATTAAAAAGAGGTTTTGAATTAAAATACAACATATTTCACTATTCATTAAAAATTGAACTTTATTGGAGAAATACCAATAATTTCCACAATGTAAATTTTGATGTCTCGATTATAAAGAAGAAATTTTTTTGTCAAATATAACACATAAAATTGTTAAAAAGTGGATTTAAAAGACGTTCTCCATCAAAAGGAAGTTAATCGACCTTTTAAAGAATATTAGAATGTTTACGCTTAAAATTGGATTCATTCTCATTTTTAATCCTCTAACATTTATTGTAAAAAGTAAAAATATTTGGAAAATATATATAATCATTTTGTAGTTAGTTCTGTTCATTTCCACCATTACAACGGCTAGGCATTAACTACCATTTAAAATAATATTATTTTATTATTAGAGTGCAATGTAAGATTGCCAAAAACTCAGTGTTGCGTATTGGGTATGCCATCGAGCATAGCATACCCTTTAAAGTAATATTACTATTTTATTCAAAATTATGGATAAATTTGAAAATGTCATATTCTTTATTTAACTAGGGTGTAACATTTTCAATGAAATATATCCATGTCTATATACAAGCTCATAGAGGCGGCTTTGGAATAGATGTACATAGGATTGAAAACTCCAACAAGGTGTTTCAGGCATGGGTTTTTGTATCCTAATACATAAAAATGGTTTTTAATGCACTCTAGGTTACGACACTCTTGGGGGATATGCATAGGATAATTCACATTTTATTTACAAATCTATTTGAATTATTTTAATATAAGATGTTAATAAATAACCCTGGTAAATACATAGGTGTTTTAGATTGAATATTAGGTGTCATGATATTTAATGTATGATTTTCTGACAATTTTTAATCACAATATGTTTTCTGGTTTTAGTTTATGGCTGTATTCCAAATAATTCATTGTAACATTGAACATGATGTACATGGTGGGATTGGTGTTGGAAATGAGAAACTAAATGAAACATTGATAGGCATTAAATATATCTTTTTTATGCCAATCATATTTCCAAAAAGATGATCAACAACATATATATTATCAAACTCCCAAACTCAAAAAATATGAGAAATGAAAAGATTTATTAGATCCCCAGTAGTGGAGACCATGAATAAAAGAAAGTTAAATTTTTATCATGCAAGAAATGTGGAAGGAGACACCCAGGAAAGGGTCTCGATGGAACAAATAAATTCTTTATGTGTAGGAAATAAGGGAATAATGTAATGAATTGCCGATGAAAAATAAGAGATATATGGAAGAAAGGATAAATGATCCTAATAATCCATTTAAATATATTTTATATAAATATAGGGGACCTTGGAATTACATGAGTCAATTCCCTATTTGATAGTATAACCTCTATGTCATTGATGAACCTATGTAGAAATAAATGGATTAAAAATGTTTAAACGTATTAATGATATTTGTTGGTTGGATTACATTGGAAGTATTTTCTCTTATATGTTTTACCCTGCAGTTTGTTATGTAATTATGCAATTTGTGGAAGAAGTATTTGTTTTGATGATATAGTTATAGTGAACCATTTGGGTTTATATGATCCTTGATTTTGAGTAAATTACATGTTATTACTTTTTGGGATGAAAATACATGGGATGGGATAACATTTGTGGTTAAAATATTATATATTTTTTTCGGAATTTATCTCATTTTTGGTAATTTTATAAAATTATATTGTTTTTGATAAAGGACAACACACAGAATGCATGAGAAATTGTTGGATCAAAATAACCTACCGGAATCAAACCCACAACCATAGTGCGACTGTGATTTATCGCCTACTACTGGACTAAGTGAAGTCCCTAGTTTGTGTGACTAATTCTTGTTAGTTAAATGATTTTGCTGATCAATAATATATTGATTTTTGGAACTTATAGTCTATCAAATGGATATCCAAATTATAAGAAAATTATTTGGTGATTAAGTGATAAATGTAATTTTGGAAGACGTTCTCTCTTTTGGGAACACTAAATTCCTAAAGAAAATTAGAATAAAATAGTTTTTCATTTGAGGAGTAATGATTGATTTTTTTAAAGATTCAATGTTTTTATTTTGGACATATAGAGATTTTAATTATTAACGGAAATGATTATTCTATCACAGAGAATATGTGACTAGGTTAATTACTTTTATGTATATGACATTAACTGTAGTTGATGTTATTTGGAAATAAATTTTAATATTTATAGTCAATTTGATCAAATACTTTTGAATTTAAAATTTCAATCATTGTTTGGATTATATTGAAGAATTTTCAAGGTAGTGTTTTGTTGAAGGACCTTTGTTTAACTTTGGGTATTGTTTGTATAAATTTTGGAGATTAAGAGTAGTATTTCTTTTTATAATGGATTAACCTTTAGGAAATCATTTGATCATGTACTAAAAATTTTAGTATTGGTTAACTTCTAATGACAAGGGATGTAAATAGTTTATTCTTTGTGGATTATGTCATTCTATAAATGTTGATTCTAGCTCTTCATGTGTAACAAAGTCATCTTGAATACTCAATGTTTGGAGAAAAGATGATTTTGTGGTAGAAATTTATTAATAGATGAAGCTCTACATGTAAATTAAGTATATATCCTTATGATCTTAGTCAATATCATTAATAAATTCATCAAAAATAAGAAATGGAACATAAAAGAAATTTTTTGTCTGTTTACTTTTCCAACATGGTTGTCAAAGACCTTGAAAACAATGACAAGTTAATGGGTTTTTCATTGTTAAATATCTCTTAATAATATTCCAGATCATTATCAATCAGAACAGGATGATAACTTTTGTATTCCATATCCAGGTTTTCCTACATTTAACACTTGTTTGTGATATTTTTTGTAACCTTAATACTTACATTTCTTTATTTTAAAATAGAGGCTTCATTAATCCTTTTTTCAATGTGGGATTTCAACTATGATATTTTTAAATGTCAAACACCATGTTTTCAATACCAATATTAAATTACGAGGATGAAATTTTTTTATGGATAGAAGAATGTAACACCCCAAGATTCAATGGTGTGTTTCCCTTTGAAAAATGAAATAGCTTGCGTGGTACGCCAAATCGAGATCTAACACACTATGACCAATGAAACTAGCTGTTATAAACAGTAATACCCACATTATGAAATTTTATAAATAATATTTTCCAAAATTGAATTAATTTTTAGATTTGGAATATCAAAATTAACATAGAGTGAATTTTTGGTAATTTTCTAAAGATCATAAATTTTTTATTAATAGTGAAAAACACTACATTATTGTTTAAATTAAACTTTTATTTAAATATATATTTACATTATTAAAATTTATGTTTTTTCAAAAATAGATACATAATACATATGTAAGTTCAATGTAATTCATTAGAGTCATTTTATAATATTTTTAGATATATAAAATTGTATTTAACATTTTACCGTCTTTTAACCACCTCTAGGTCCATTTGAAAATTTGTATAAAACGTAATTTTGTTGCTTCTGTGAGTAGAATTTCAAAAATACGATAGAAATGGATGATATTAGTAAGTAAATTTTTGTTCAATAAGATGAAAATAATTTTTTTTCAATAGTAACTTTTGACTTTTTTTTACCACGGTAAAAAGTAATTTGGATAATTAAAGGTAAAAATGATATTATAATTACCCTAACAAATATCCTAATTCTATTGGATAAGTTTATTTCAACTAAAATCACCTTAGTACTAAAATATTATGATTTTTATCGACTTGGATTAGATTATGGCATTTACTATTATTTTATTTAATGAAGATTTAAAAGTGTTAAATTCAATGTTTAATAACTAAATCATTTTTAATATAGGGTTATTGAAAAAAAAATCGATTATAAATATTAATTAGAAATCTAAAAGGATTTCCTACATAATGGTATTTTATTTATAATTTTTAGACATTATATAATTAATTTTATTTATGAAAAAACGATGATACGGTAATTACATTATTAAATAATGGTTAAAATAATTTATATTATATATAGAAAAAAATGTAAACTAATAATTTTAATGCATTAAAAAAACTTTCCAGATTAGTATGACATGTTAGTGTTAATTAAATTAATTTTTTTTGATGTAATTATTCTATTATGACTTTCTAAGAAAACAAATACTAAATAATGTCAAAATTGACATAAATGAGTTTTTAAAATAAATATGATATTAGTAATTGATATAAAACTCATAAAAATATAATTTTCATCCAAATGAAGTATATAATGATAGATATATCCTTAGTGAACCACTTGAGGTTCTTTTGGAATTTTATTGTATGTTTATTAACCATACAATATAAAAATACAAGAGGCATGGTAAATGTCAAACAATTTAACTAAGAGTTAAATCGGAAAGATAAGGCTGATAGGGAGACCTAAACATATCTAAAACTTATTTTTTGAGAGTTTTTAGACCCATCACCACCTTATCATAGAAAGAAATATTTTTTGGAGCAATTAGAAACTGAATATGATTTTATTATAATATAATATTTCTAGATTTTCCTAATGTGACCCTCACCTCTCTTATAAAAGGGAACTTCCCCATCTCTAAAAATCACACCTCCAATGATGTTTGGATCGGCCAAACCCTTCCCAACTATCCTATAAACATCCATAAATTCATCCAAGATGCCTTCCATTGATCATAGTCGAACATAACAAGCCATTTTGATCAAATAAAAAGGATGATCCTGAAGAAGATATAATTATTTCACCACCTCTTTCAAGTTATTTGCTTCTTCCACAACCTCATTCATCGTTATTACCATACCAAAATAATAACTATAGTACCTTATTCATGCTGTTATTTTATTATTAATATGGTAAAAATATATTAATTATTCTATCCATCTTATAAATGATAGAGTCAACTTACGTTTTTTCGTATGGCTTTCCGTCTCCACGTCGCGGGGTAGTAAATATTCAACACTTCATTATTTGTATGCGTAAAATAATTATGAATAATTCTTGTAAATAAGGAATATTAAATTTTAATTATTATTTATATATGATATAACATTCAATTATATATTATTTCACCTTTAATTGAATTATATTCTCATTCATGCGTACGTACGGATTACCGTATCCACGAAAGTAATGAGATTCATTCACCACCATAACCATTGAAGAATAGTATTCATTTTATGGTTATAAATAATTTTTAATTAAATAATATCATTTGGATATGAATCAAATACATCCTATCCATCACAATAATTACTTATATAACAAAACATAAAAAGGAAAATGATTGAGTTAATACCCGGAATAGTGTTACTATTGAAATATTATTAACAAAGAAATATTATAAGATCATAGATTATATAATATTTATGTATATATTTATTTTATTATATAACTAATTTTTTTAACTATTATACATTAGGTTAACAAACCATCATCAATGGAAATGTAAAAGGTATGGGTGAATTTCACAATCTCTTTATTATCTGAAGTGGTTTTTACCTAAGTATATACTGGGACTTCTTTATCATCCACATCCATGTTTCATAAAAATTTATTTCAAATCATTCTTACCATTTCATAGAATAAGGGTTAAAGTAATTTATACACTTTTTTGACTTTTAATTAATGTTTTAAAGGGATAATTCTATCGTTTTTCAAACAAGTTACTTCTTGACCTTTTAAACTAAATAGGGTATGAATTTTTTTAACGTCTAAGGTTACTGCGGATATTCTCTGCCATTATAACATCTTCAACACTTCCATTAAAAGCGTATAATAATATTTTCAAACTAAATGTTTCCGTTTATAATTACATAACATCTAAATGATTTAAAAATGATATGTTTCTCTAAAATAGTTTTGATTTCATCTATTTCAATATCCATTAATGGAATTTACACTTGTTTGAAGTTGATTTATTATGTTACATTCATCTATATTGTATAGAATGTTTTGTGATATGTTTTTCTGTGGATGGGTCATTTTTATACCATTCATGGTTTATGGATAACATATTAACATTTCATATGAATATTTTAATACGAATGATTATGTTATGTTTCAACCTTTTCATATGAGGAATGCATTGGCCATAGTAAATGAAGGGTGGAGAAATCTATCACTCATCGATGCATCGGTGGGTATCATGAGAAAAACTAGTTTCTTGGCACAATACCTTGAGAAAATATTATTTATTGTCTTTGTAACACCCTGATATTTTATGAGAAATATTATTTTTAATTTATTTGATGTCTTGTGTTTTATCCTACACCAAGATTTCTTTCAATATACATAACACCGTATTATCTTTTAGTATAAGAAACACTATTCTTGGCTTTTGTTTCACGCAATATCATCCTTCATAGATAACTAGCATTGTACGCAATACCATGTTTCACCAAACAACGATATGTTATTTAAATATTATATAAACTAGCCGTTATAAATATTAATACCCACCTTTTGAAATTTTATAAATTTTATCATTTAAATTTGACTTCATTTTTGGATTCGAAATTTCAAAATTTTCCTAGAGTGAATTTTTTGTATTTTTCTGAAGACTTTCAATTTTTGATGAATAGTGAAAACACAGAGTTATAGGTTAAAACCGAATTTTTATTTAAATACTAATTTATTTTGTAAAATTTTATTTTCGGTAAAAGTAGATACATAATACCTATATAAGTTCAATTTAATTCATTAGAGTCATTTTATAAAAATTTTAGATATATAAAAATTTTATTGAACTTTTTACCATCTTTTACCCACCACCTAGCAGCATTTAAAAATTTTCAAAAAAATTATCTTTACCGGTTCGGTGAGTTGAATTTCTAAAATCCGAGATACACGGTTGATATCAGTAAATAAAATATGGTTCAATGAGATGAAAATAATTTTCAGTGAATAGTAATTGTTAACTTTTATTGACTACGGTTAAAAGTAAATAGGGTAATTAAGGGTAAATAAGATATTATTATTACCCTTACACATGTCCAAATTCTATTGGAAAAGTTTAATTCAACAAAAAAAACATTAAGAATAAAATATTACCCTTTAGGTCCACTTGGATTAGATTAGGAAATTTATTATTATTTTATTTAAAGAAGAGTTAAAATAGTTAAAATCAAAGTTTAATAACAAAACCATTTTTATTATAGGGTTATACATAAGATAAATTCGACTATATATATTCATTATAAGGATAAAAAAAATTACTACATAATTTTATTTTATTTATATTTTTTAGACAATTAATATTTTAATTTATTTATGACACAATGATGATGCATCAATTACCTTATTTATGAAATATTAATATAATTGATATTATAAAAACACAAATAAATGATATTTGAGACTTTTTATTAATTACAAAAATTTTATAGGATAGGTTAATATAACATAATAGGGTTGGTTAGATGAATTTTTTTCGATGTAATAATGCATTTATAAATTTTGAAAAAAAATCCCAAATAGTTTCAAAATTAACATAAAAGTGTTTTTAAAACAAATATTATATTAGTAATTGATATATTGGTCCTAAAAATATAATGTTCGGCAAAAAGACATATATAATAATATATATGACATTAATGAACAAATTGGGGTTCTATTGGTAGGTTTTAATATTTTTATTAACCATACAGTGTAAGAATACAAGAAGACACGGTAAAAGTTAAATTATTTAACTTAGAGTTAAATCTAAATGATAAGGTTAGAATGGTAACCTAAACATGCATAAAACCTATTGGTTGAGAGGATTGTGACCCATACAAACCATATCCTTGAAATAATTCACTTTGGAACCATTATAAACCGAATATGAAATTATTATAAACTAATATTTTATGGTTTTCCTAAGGTGCCCCTCACCCCTCTTATAAAAGGGAACTCTCCTGTATCTCTAATTCCCATCTCCAAAGCCATTAGGATCGTCCAAAACCTGCCCAAATACTCTCTAAAATTTCCTCCATTTATCATAGATGCCATCAATTAGCCAAAAATCCAACCTAAGGAGAGATTTTTATCGAATCAAAAGGAAGAACCTGAAGAAGAGGTAAATATCACAACACCTATTTAATGTTCCTTTCTTCTTCCACTTCCTCTTTCATTGTTATTTCCATTATACAATAATCACTCTGGTGTCATCTATATAATGTGATTTTATTATAAAAATTTTACAACTATATTAGTTTATTTATCCATCCTATGAATGAAAAAGTCACCACACGTGTGTACGTACCGCTTACCATCTCAACGTCGTGGTGTAGTTTGTTATTCAAACATTTCATCATTTGGATGGGTATAATAATGAGTATATATTATATAAATAATAAATTTAACATTATTATGACTCTGTATATATGATATAACATTCAATTATATATGATTTTAATATCAAAAGAATCATATTGTTGCTCGTGCGTACGTACGCACTACTGTCTCCACGAACACGATTAGATTCATTTTCCATGATTAACCATTCAAGTATGGTTATAAAGTATATATAATAAATAATAATGAAAAATGTCACATAATAATGATATTGTATTTATGTAAATATATGTTTCATTTATATAATTCCACTCAATTCAATAAGGAAATGAAAATGGCGTTCATGCGTATGTACGACCTACCATCTCCATGAACAGTGTTTTTCATTCCACTTATTGATCTATCATATATATTTATATTCTGAATATATATTATATATAAATAATTTTTTAGGTTATGGAATTTTTTACATCAGTATAAAAGTAATAATATCATGAACAACAAGTCGAAACATGTTCGATAAATGAAACGATTTTACCCAAAACGATGCTATAACATGGAATTTTTACAAAAACCCGGTAATATAAAGTCATAAGTGAATCATATATGATATAATAAATATTATTATGGTTATGTTAAAAGTTAATAATATGTTTAAGCCCACTATACAAGAGTCTCAGACATATACTGAAGAAATTGGACATAAGGTAAGGGATTATTTTGCAAATCTCATTTCTTCCGATGTTGCTTATATGTAAGTATTTACTAGGAATATATTTTTCATCCATGTCCATAAAAATGTTTTTCATAAAGTGTTTAATATTATTCCTTTTATTTTTAATGTCATGTTTACCCCAATTTGAATTTTACATTGTGTTATGGATTGAATCTTTCTTTTGATTACCACACGAGGAACTTTTTGACTTTTCCTGCAAAAGATTGAGGAGAATGTTTTTTAACTTATACAGAATGAACAGATTATTATGGTTTCATAATGCCTAATTTTCAAGAAGCTTCATCTACAAGATTTCATGATTTTTTTCAAAAAAATCCTTTTCTTTTAAAACTGAATGGAATTTTGTGAAAAGAAAATGTTATTGAAGAAGAAATGATATTTTCCTTAAGAATTCATTTCAAGTGTTTTGTCAAAACTATTCTCCATCTAAGATGACATTATTTAGTATATTTATGTTTCAAGTATAATTTCTCCATTATTTATATTGTTTTATTCAAATTATGATGAAATGACATCCATTTTATTTATCTGGATTACGTTATGATCGAATGATGTTTATGAAACCCATTTTATTCATTGGGTTATTATGAATGATTTATGTTTATTTTATGGAACAAGTAAGAATTATTTCATTATTAGATGGTTGGTATCTATATCTCCCTCCAATGAGTTGGGTAAAGATTTATATCTCATGAGATAGACATGGTTGGAACAACAAGTGAATCCAGTTTAGTAATACAGGGCTGGAACTACAAGTAAACCGGGTTCAGTAATGTAATTTTTCCACTATGATGGTCTTGGTAGCAATGCCTTGGCTACAATTGAAATAATAACACGTGCATAATGTTTTTCAACAATTAGATGTTTTATTCACATGATATTTTTTCAGGATTAATGTTCCAATATTATATATGCCTTACGTACTTCCATGATTTGTTTCACAACTCATGATTTTAATGTTTAAACATTATGTTCATGTTATTAAGTTCAAACGTATATCATTTGTTCTATTTTCTCCATGATTACCTTTACTGAGCGTTTGAGCACACCATTTTTTATTTTTTATTTTCTCCAAGATATAATGAATGTTTTTATGTAAGAAAAAGAAAGGGAAAACATTATGGGATATAGTGAAGATATTTCACTATGATTAGAAGATTATGTTACGAGTTTCCAAATACACTAAAATATTACGATCGTTGGGTGTCATTGTTTTCTTTTTATTATGTATTCATCATATGTAATGTAATGTCCATATACATCAAGATTTGGGTCTCAACAGTTGGTATTAGAGGAACAGTTTAGTTATCCTTTGGAAAGTAGGATGTGAAAACATTAGTGAAATCCCTATAGATATTTATAAGGTATATATGGAGTTGTCTCTATGGTTAAGTATAAGTATAGGTTATAGTACTAGAATTATGGTAATGATATTAGAATTAAACCCATGTTGTTATATATAGAAGGTAATCCCACTTTATTATGTTGATTTACTAGCGTGATTTTTTCATCACACTATTCTTTTTGGGTTTTAGATGATGGCTAGAACTCAAAGGAACTGTATTGATCAATGTAATGGATAATGAAATTAAATTCCTCTTTAACAAAACAATGTTATGGGATATGGAGTGAAAATTATTATCGATATACTTACACTAGCTATGAATCAATCTGTGATTTAAAATGAGCAGAGAAGAGAACAATATTCTATTGAGTCCTTTATGAGGAAATGTCTGCATTCTTTCAGTGGGTATTCTAAAACAATTGTTGAACAACAGATAAGTACCATTGAAAAGATATTTTCAATACTTCACTATTCAGGGCATGAAAAATTATTTATGGCTGTTTACCAGTTAGAAGGTGAAATAGACCAGTGGTGGACTCTAGTTAAAAATATAAGGACCCAAGATTAAATTGAATCTATGGAATAGGATCATTTTAAGAACATATTTATCAATAAGTACTTTCCTCGTATTCTTCAAATGAAGAGCTAAAAGGGGTTCCATGAGATTAAGAAAAAGGATGATGAATATTTTCGTATATATGAAGTGAATTTTACAAGGGTTGAAAGGTATACAGCGAGATTTATCATCCAACATGAATGTATAGATGACTGATTTTTCAGTGGCTTAAAACCAAGTCTTCGAAGGGCATTAGCTATAAGTGACTTCAGTAGCTATGAAGATATTGTGCACTGTGCAGTCAAGGTATAACATGAATTTGTTGTTACATATACATGTCATGGTTATGAAAAAAAAGGAAATATGGAGTTCAATGAAAAAACTCTAAATTATGTTGAAATGAAGACAAATGTTTCGTTATGCTCAATGTGTGTCAAGAAGCATGGTGTAGAATTTCTTAAAGGGACTAGAAAATGTTTTAAGTGTGGAAAAGGAGGTCATCGAGCAGTTAAGTTCTAATGTAATGGAAAAAATGTATCTAATCATGTGAATGGAGAAAAGGATATAGATAATGCACCACCAACATTTCAATGCTGAAAGTGCAAGGAAATGAGGCATTATGCTAACCAATGCCCTAATCCAAGGGATAATGATGATAGACATCAACAACCTCTTAAGGAATAAAAAAAGTTATGTCAAATGAGATCACTATTGGTGATGATGAATATGAAAATAAAGTGGGGGAATGATTATGTGTTTATGTAACGAGATACCAAAATAGTTTTGTGGAATCTCATTTATATTATCGTGAAATATTTGAATATTTATGTATTGGTTTATTGTGGTTTTCAATAATTATATGGTACAAGTAACCATGAAAAGTGAATGAAATATTTTTGGAAATAAGATGACATGCGCATAATAAAGGGGTAAGTAGAAAATGATATGTCTGATAGTATTAATGAGCTCATGAATGATATAAGGACAAAGTGATATCATGGTTTGAGTATATAGAGTTCTAAAATTTTGGTATGTGGAAAGAGTTAATTTTTGACAACATTCATGTTTTCATTAATGTTTAATGGGTAATAATATTTCAAGAGAATACATGGTTAATGTATTTACATGTTTGGAATGTGACCAACAACATGATATATCTTATGATACATGGGGACAAATGAATTAATTCAGATGCTCGGTAGATGCCATTTCTAGTAATCAGACAAAAGTATTTTCAATAATCCTAATGGTTTGAATTGATTAATTTAGAAATCACATAGTATTAATTATGTCTATAATTTTTTGAATTTATTTGTGAAATGTTATAATAGTATAGTTTTAGAAAAAGGAAAACTCGTAGGACGGGCGAAAACCTGTCACTTCGGACATGGGTGAGGGAGTAGAACCCAAAACCAAAGTGCGACATTCATGTATCACATAATAGTTGCCTATAGGAAGTCCCTATTTAGTATAAATTAGTTTTATTTTATTAATTGGTATGATAAAAGAAGTGTAAGTCAATTTTTGGAACCATATACTATTAATCTCACCATAGATGGACATATGTATATTTAATAACTTTTGATAACCTTTTGTTTGAGACTGATGGAATGACTTATCATTCTATCGCATGATCTGATAACACTTCACAAATGACAAATTCAACTTTATTTCTTTAAGAGATGAAGTGGAAATTGTTCAAGGAATTACCAATGGTGACATTTTTCCAAAATCCATTATGTATTTCTTCTAATTCCAATTTTTTTTCATCTTTAGGGAAATGATCTTGAAAACTAAAAACGTTGTCCTAGATGGTACCTTAGATCATTAAAAATTTATGGCTTTTGATTTTTGGAATTTTCAAATCCATGTTCTATACCACTCTCTATCAGAACATAATGGTTATATTTCTCTTCCAAATCCATATTTTCACCTATGTTCTTCTTTGTGGAAGCCCATTGATGAGTAAATTTGGGTTACCGTTACATTTCTTTTTTAAAATTAAGTCTTAGTATTCCTTTTTGCAATGTGGTTTTCTATGAATGAAACATTAAATTAGTAAACCATTTATAACCCTGACAAATTTCAAGGGAAAAATTCATTTTTAGGGAGGTAGAATGTAACACCCCGAGATTTTATGAGAAATATTAGTTTTAATTTCTTTGATGTCTTTTGTTTTATGCTACACCAAGATTATCTTTTTCTATAAGAAACAAAATATTATCTTGTATTATACTAAACACTATTCTTGGATTGCGTTACATGCAAGAGCTACCTTCCTTGATATATTGAGTTGTAAGAAATACTGAGTTTTACTAAACAACGATATGTTTTTAACATATAATATAAACTAGCTGTTATGAATAGTAATACCAAATTTTTTCAATTTTATATATTTTATCACTCAAAATGGACTTCATTTTTGGATTCAGAATATATAAATTAGCCTAGGGAGAATTTTTGGTATTTTCTGAAAACATTTAATTTTTGATGTATGGTGAAAAACAACGAGTTATTGGTTAAAACATACATTTTATTTAAATTATGATTTATTTTATTTAAATTTATTTTTGGTCAAAATAGATACTTAATAACAATATAAGAATAATTTAATTTATTTGTGTCATTTTATAATAATTATATATATATATATAAATTTTATAGAACTTTTTACCGTCTTTTACCCACCTTCTAGGAGCATTTGCAAATTTACATAAAACTTAATTTTACAGCTTTTGTGAGTTGAATTTCGAAAAACCAAGAGAAAATGTTTATATCATTAAGTAAAATGTGGTTCAATTGGATGGAAATAATTTTTGGTGAATAGTACCTTTTAACTTTTATTTACCATGGTTAAAATTAAATAGTGTAATTAAGGGTAAAAATAATAATATTATTACCCTAACACATGTCCTAATTTTATTAGATAAGTGTAATTTGACCAAAAAAAACCTTATGAATAAAATATTATCCTTTAGGTCCACTTGGATTAGATTAGGACATTTATTATTATTTTATTTAAAGAAGAGTTAAAATAGTTAAAATAAATGGTTAATAACTAAATCATTTTTAATATAGGTTTATAAATGACATCAATTTGACTATAAATATTCATTAGAAAGATAAAAATATTTCGTACATAATTTTATTTTATTTATATTTTTTAGACATGAAATAATTTAATCTATTTATGACACAATGATGATGCATTAATTACCTTATTAATTAAATATTAACATAATTTAATTATAAATACCCAAATAAATGTAATTTGTACTTTATATTACTTAAAAGTATTTTATAGGTTAATATTACATATTAGGGTTGGTTATATGAATTTTGTTTGAAGTAATAATGTATTTATGAGTTTTGAAAAAACAAAATACCAAATAATGTCAAAATTGACATAAAAGAGTTTTTAAAACAAATATTATTTTAGTAATTGATATAATGGTCCTAAAAATATAATTATTGGCCATAAGACTTATATAATAATATATATGACATTAATGAACCAATTGGAATTCTATTGGCATTTTATTGTATGTTTATAAACCATATAGTGTAAGAATATAAGACGACACGGTAAAAGTTAAATTATTTAACTTAGGGTTAAATCTAAATGATAAGGATAAACTGGTAACCTAAACTTGAATGAAAAATATTATTTGAGATTATTTCGACACATCCCAACCCTAGACTATAAATAAGTCACTTTTGAGCCATTATAAACTGAATATGAATTTATTATAAAATAATATTTTTAAGTTTTTCCTAAGGTGCCCCTCACCCCTCTTATAAAAGGGCATTCAACCTTCTCTCCAATTTACACGTCCAATGCCATTGGCCTAGGCTATACCCTGACCAAATACCCTCTAAACCGTTCTACCTTCATTCTAGAGGCCTTAGTTTAGTCAAAATGTCATCCTAAGGAGCCCTTTTGATCAAATAAAAAAGAAGAACCTGAAGTAGAGGTAAATATCTCACCACCTATTTCAAGTTCCTTTCTTCATCCACTTCCTCATTCTTTGGTGTTTCCATTATAAAATAATAACTCAGGTATATTCTCTATAATGAGATGTTATTATATTATTTTTACAACCATATTAGTTATTTTATCCATCCTATGAATGAAAAAGTCACCACACGTGCGTACGAAAAGCTTACCATCTCCAGGTCGTGGTGAGGTTTGTTATTCAACCATTTCATCATTTGGATGGGTATAATAATGAGTATAAATGATATAAATAATAAATATAACATTATTATTATTCTCTATATATGATATAACATCCACTTATATATGATTTTAATAACAAAATAATGATATTGTCGCTCGCCGGTACGTACATACTACTATCTCCATGAACGCGATGAGATTCATTTTCCATGATTAACCATTCAAGTATGGTTTTAAAGTTTATATAATAAATAATAATGAAATATATTATATAATATGGATACATAGTTTATTTAAATAGATTTTTCATTTACTTAATTCCATTCATTTCAATAAGGAAACAAAAACAACGTTCTTTCGTACGTACGACCTACTGTCTCCATGAACGGTGTATTTCATTCCATTTACCGAACTATCATATAAATATATATGATGAATATTTACTATATAAAAATCATTTTTTACATTCTGGAATTAATTAAATCAGGATATATGTGATAATATCAAAAACGACAAGTCGAAACACATATGATAAATGAATCAATTTTACCCAAAATGCGGTTTCATATAGAATTTACAAAAGAACAAGTAATATAAAGTCATAAGTAAATCATATTTGATATCATAAATATTATTATGGTTATGTTAAAAGTTAATAATATGTATAAACCTACAATACAAGAGACTTAGACACATACAGATAAAATTGGACATAAGGTAAGGGATAATTTTTCAAATCACATTTCTTCTGAGATTTCTTATACGTATGTATTTAAAAGGGTTATATTTTTCATCCATGTACATAAAAATGTTTTTCATAAAGTGTTTAATATTATTACTTGTATTTTTAAAGTCATGTTTACCCCTATTTGACTTTTAAATTGGGTTATGGAAATAATCTTTCTTTTTTTACCTTACAAGGATCTTTTTGACTTTTCCAACAAAAGTACGAGGAGAATGTTTTTTAACTTATACAGCAGGAACCCATTTTTATGGTTTCATAATGCGTAATTTTCTTGAATCTTCCTCTAAAATATTTCAGGATTTTTTTCAACCAATTTCTTTTCTTATAACCGTGAATTAAATTTTGTGAAAAGAAAATTGTTTTGAAGAAGAAACGATATTTAACTAAAGGATTCATTTCAAGTGTTTTGTCAAAAGTATTTTCCATATATTATGACATTATTTAGTATGATTATGTTTCAAGTATAATGTATCTATTATTTACATGGTTTTATTCTTCTTATTATGAAATTAGATCCATTTGTTTTATATGGAATAATTTATAATGGGATGATGTTTATGAAACCCATTTTATTCTTTGGGTTATTATGAATGATTTATGTTTATTTTCTGGCTCATGTAAAAATGATTTCATTATGAGATGGGTGAGACCTACTTCTCACTACAATTCATTTGGTAAAGATTCATATCTCATGGGATAGACATGCATGGAATGAAAAGTGAATCTGGTTCAGTAATACAGGCCAGAACAGCAAGTAAACCCGGTTCAGTAATGGAATTTGTCCACTATGATGGTATTGGAAGAAATGTCTTGGCTACTATGAAAATCATAATATGTGCTTAATGTTTTTCAACAATTACATGTTTTATTACCAGGCTATTATACCATGCTTAATGTTCCTTTATGATATATGCCTTATGTACTGCCAAGATTTATTTCACGACTCATTATTTTAATGATTAAACATTATGTTCATGTTATTAAGTTCAAACGTATATGGTTTGTTCTATTTAGCCATTATTAACATTACTGAGCATTTCAGCTCACCCTTTTTTATGTTTTCTTTTCCCCAGGATATAAAGAAAGGTTTTAGGTAAGAAAATAAAAGAGAAAGATCTTTACGGGAGATGTTGAACATCTTTCACGATTATTAGAAAATTATGTTCTAAGTTTCTAAAGACACTAAACTGTTATGATCCTTAGGTTTCTTTTTTTGTTAGGTATTAAGTATTCCCCCAAAGTATTGTAATGTCCATATACATAACGATTTGGGTCTCGACAGTTGGTATTAGAGTAATGGCTTACCTAAACTTTGGAAACTAGGGTGTGAAAACATTATTGAAATCCCTAGAGTTATTTCTAAGGTATATCTAGGTATGTCTCTATGGTTAATTATAAGTATAGGTTATAGTCCTATAATTTTGGAAATGATCTTATAATTAATCCTAATATTTTATATATTGAAGGTACACCCCCTTTATTTTTTTCCTAGAATTATTTTTGCCTTCACACTATTCTTTTTGGGTTTTAGACAATGGATGGAACCCGAAGGAACCTTGTTGATCAACGTAATGGAAAATTCAATGATTTTCTTCCTAAACAAACCAATGTTATGGGAGATGGAGTGAAAATTCTTATTGCAATACTTAGACAAGCTATGTATCATTCTGGGCTTCCAAATGAGCAGAGAAGGGAACAATTTTCCATTTAGTCCTTCATGAGGCGACATCCAACTTCTTTCTGTCGGTCTTCTAATATACTTGTTGCTAAACAATGGATCAATACCATTGAAAAGATAATTTTGAAACATCGTTGCTGAGAGCATAAAAAATTCATTTTGGCTATTTACTGGTAAGAAGGTGAAGCAGACCAGTGGTGGACTCTAGTTAAATATTTAGGGTCCCGAGATGAAATTGAATCCATGGGATGGTGTCACAACCCATCCTCGGGGCCCGTGCCATGACTAACCCAAGCCCGCATTCCATAGGCCAGCGGCTGGCGACTAGCACCAAAGGCGTAAATCCCAATATCAGGGAAGGAATTTCCTTTATAAGAGTAAACAAACACCACAAAGAACAAGCAGAAGAATTAAACACTAATTAAAACTGTACAACAGTAAGTGCAGAAAGTAAAGGGGGCCGGAAATACAAGCCCAAATGTAATGTACAACTAAAAGGGAAAACAAAAACTGAAAAGTAAAAGCCGCTATACCGAGATATCCACTGGAAATCCCACCTGAAGGGTGGGTACAGAGAGCTCCACTGCTCCTCGGGTCCCGCCGTCCGCTCCGAGTACATCCTGCCCTGTGGTTCTCCTCCAGGTATCGTCTTGCTCTGCAAGCCTCAACCACGATCAACACTGTGCATCGTCTGCAACCAACACAACGTAGTGCGGGTATAGCCCGTTCAGGGGTGAGTATAAGCTACTCAGTAGGGACCCTGAGACCCCCGAAGGTCTCCCAAAATCCACCAAGGATAAACCAAAAAGGAAAGTTACAATCACGAAGTAACAACTGACACTGCTTAGGTATATTCCCACACATATACCTAAGTCAACAATTCCAATACGCTCCAACCTCCGAGCCCAAGTAAAACTCAGTCCACACAGGAAAGTATACATATTCCACATAGGAAAGAAAAAAAGTAATCCACACAGGAAAGAAAAACACAATCCAAATAGGAAAGCAAACAGGATTCAGCTCACATTAGTAAAATTCTTCAAAAGTCGATAGAGATGATCAGATGTAGCCACTAATTCATCTAAGTCATCGGACCCACAAAGGATCAGTAGGTATTAACCCCCGCAATGACCTACACTGGATCGTTTAGGAAGTTGAACCCAAAGATATTGGGAAACTCCTTTTCCATCAAGTTCAGTGGTTATACCGCTACAACCAAGCGCTTCACCTATCGGGTACTGTGGGAATGTGGCTACAACCAAGCGCTCCTCCGTCGTGGGTCTACCGCTACAACCAAGCACTCCCATGTGCCGCTACAACCATGCGCACCTCTGTCGTGGGTCTGCCGCTACAACCAAGTGCTCCTCTGTGCCGCTACAACCATGCACACCACTGTCGTGGGTCTGCCGCTACAACCAAGCGCTCCCCTGTGCCGCTACAACCAAGCGCACCTCTGTCGTTGTTCTACCGCTACAACCAATCGCTCCCCTGTGCCGCTACAACCAAGTGCATCTCTATCGTTCGATCAGCAGTCGTCAAGTCTCAACCGGCTCTAGGGTTTCCGCACACAACAAGCTCGTTCGGGAGGGTCCGCTCCATGAGACGAGAGTCTGATACATCAACTATCACATAGTCCAGAGTTCATGTATCCAAAAGTTCCGTTTGGTCAACAGGAACTCAACGTCGTAGACGGCGCGTCGATCAGACGCCCGGTCTGAGAGTTATTGGCTTTTTTGTCACAGGGGCCCAGTTGGTTTTTAAGGAAAAACCAACCCGACCGTACTCCACCTGCGTCCAAACCTCAGGAGGAGTATGCCAAAATATCCGTCTCATCAAGAGAAATTCAACGAAATAGACGGCGCGTCAATCGAATGCCCGGTTTGTGAATTATTGGCTTTTTCATTCCAGGGGCCCGGTTGGTTTCGTGAGCGAACCAACCCTACCGTACTCCGACGGCATCCAAACCACGAGTGGAGTAATCCAAAAGATCTGTCTCACTTAGAGAAATTCAACAAAGTTGACGGCACATCATTCAGTCGTCCGGAACTCATGTTATGAGCGTTTCCGCTCCGAGGGCCCGGTTGGTTTCGTGTAGGAACCAACTCGGCCGATCACAAAGTTCTCCGAAACCTTGAGTGTAATATACCGAAACGACCGTCTCGGTCCAAGGATTGTGTTTCCGCTGACGGTACGTGAATTGGATGTCTACAGCTCAAGATATGCACATTTGACCGAAAGTGGCCCGAAAACGGGGGTCTGGGCCCGGGCCGACCCGGCCCGACCCCCCTGGGTTGGCCCGACCTGGGTCGACCTGACCCGAGTCTGACCCGGCTGGTCCTGGCCTGGCCCGGCCGGCGCGGCCCGGCCTGGCCGGCCGTGGATCGGCCAGCGCGGCCGAGCAGACACCGCGGGCGGGGTGCGCGGCTCCCCCGCCCTTCGTCGCTAATTGACACCGGCGGCAACCAGCACCGGCAACTTACAACGGCGCGACGCCGCCGCCTTCCGCGGACCACCAGATGCGCTACTATGGTCCGTTTATCCTTCCATCTACGCCTATGGTCCCCCCGGGACCCCACCTTCACTGCGAAGGGAATCAAACGCCAAAACAGCCTGCTTCGTCGTTTCCCGTCAATCCGCACGTCAAAACGAATAGCGTCGTCTTTGTAGTTTTCCAGCATGACCCGATGGTGTCGTGCCCCTTCGTCACGGCCCGACTCCGACCGTAGTTCTTTGGTTTTCTTCAACGCGGTGCGACGGCGTCGCGTTCTTAAACATCCTTCCACGGCGCGGCACGACGGCGCCACGCATATCCTTCCGCATGAAACTGCGTGGTGTGATGGCACTACGCCTTCCCGTACCAACCACAAAGGAACCATCAAGAAATTAAGGAGGAGGGTCGGCCGTGTTTGTGTGGTCTGAACCCCTCACATTATTCGATAACAAATGGTTTAAATCCACGAAGACCATCAAGTTGGTATTCACGAATCAAAAAAAATAAAACCCCTACATCGATCCACATGTACGAACGATCCGCGGATCAACCCGGAATTGGTTGGTCCGCGCTCATCGTTCTTTTCTCAAAAGGTAAGAAAATACCAAAATAAAATCTCAACCCGCAACATAATCTTCGCGGATCAAATTAATGTTTATTTGATCCACGTTCTTTGATTTAGAAGAAAGTAGCATGGGGTTCATTAATATTTCATAAACAATTCCCTACCTCGGATTCAAGAACGGTGCACGTCAACGAGTTGTGGAAGACAGGTGTCACAGAGGTCGGGCGTCGCGGAAAACGAAGGTCGATTCCATTGTCGTCGAGGTGCGTTCGAAGAGGAAGCGTCGTTGGAGGAAGACGTCACGTTCTTCATCGGAGATGTTCTTCGTTGAAGAACGGTGTTCTTCGCGTTCTTCGTTGAGGTTGAAGAAGAAGAAGACTTCACACTTTCCAATTCTCTCAAGGTGGCAGAACTCTCACAAAATAAAATAAGACCCTTTCTTATTTTATTAACACACCAACTCTTTTGAATTTCAAGAGTTTGAAATTCAATAACCACACACAACTCACCTCATTAAACTTATTACATTAAAGTCATAAGTTATAACTTAAGTTAACAAAATTAAAGTGGGAGTTGAGGGGGGTTTTAGAGGATATGAAGGGGTGGGGTTCGTGTGGGCCCCACCACCCTCATACCCTCCCAAGGGAGGTTGGGTGGTTACCCAAATTCCATCTAGAACTAAACACTTAGATTAAAATAATAAAAAATTGTAGAGTAGTTATAAAATAAACTGCCACAATTTTTATCATCAACACTCGTGTAAAAGCATCTCCGGAACAGGAGTTCCTAAGCAATTACCGGCGCTACGATTCCATCGGTGCCCTCAGAATTCGATTCCGGGCACCAGTTCAAAAGATAGAAATTCCCGCTCGTTCGTTCACTGAACGTACCAGTGCCTAACTTCGGAAATTGATTCCGGGCACACCGGGCCTCGGAATTAGGTGTCGTCAGAAATTGCGTTCTTGTAAAATTCCAAAGAAAATTAAGAAAAAAATTTCGTTGAAATTTCTGGGTCTTTACATTACTCCCACCACAAGTCTTTTCATCCCATTAACGCTTCAACACAAACTAGGGATACAAAGGCGGTAGAGCTAGGCGGTAAGCCACCTCGCCAATCATGCTGAGGACCTAGAAGGGTCTGATGAAGCATGAAGACACCTTTCCACCTAGTCCAAATCTTCGTAATCCATGTCGAGGTGAGACTCGCATGAAGGAACGGTCGCCATCCTCAAACTCTAGTGGCCTCCGCCTCCTGTCAGCGAAAGACTTCTGTCGGCTCTGAGCTGTCTTCATCCGCTCCTGGATGACCTGGACCTTCTCTATCGTGGCCTGGACCACCTCTGGTCCCACAAGAGCTGCTATGATTTCTTCTTTGCCGATAAGAGAAATCTGGTCTCATCCCTTGGATGAACCACGTTCTTTGCCTAATACCGTCAATCCCGACATGGATGATACTAATCCATACTAAGGATGAAGTCGCAAGGCCACGATGATACTACTAAGAGATCCAACCGTTACTCTCGCCTCCAAGGGATGAGCCACACTGTCGGCATTAGTGTGTGGTAACTGGGTCTCCTCTAAAAGATTTCTCACAAGTGAGGGTCAAGTCAACAGTCAAAACTGGAACCTCTTAATAACAACACAAAAGAGGACAAGAATGAAAATATCACAAAGGTATGCATCTTTTATTATTGCAGCTCATAATACAAAGACGCTACACAATAACAACAAGGAACCAGAAGTACAAAGGACGTATCCACTAGTTCCGCTCCTATCCATCTGCTCCCAGAGCTCCATGATCGAAGGCCTCAGCTTCCTGAAGCTGAGCTCTCGCATGTCCACCAACTCCCTGCGGTCGGGGTGGACCTCCTGGTGGTGGTGGCAACACACCAAAGCGTCGTCCACCTCCAACTGCACGGCTAGCTCCCCTGCCTTGGCCGCCTGCTCCTTGCAGCCCGCCATGATCGATCCTCTGCCTCTGCCTGGGGGGTCCTTCGTTCATCTTCTGGTCATCTGTATGGCGGGTCAGACAGTCACGAGCCATGTGACCAATCCCACCACAGGAGTAACACTTCCCCATCATGGCAAGTAATTGTCCACCCTGAGTGCCTCGCACAAACTATCCAGAGTCATGCTGTCGACCACCTGTAGATCTAGTCCTCTTGGACCCCTGTGTCATCTGTCTACTGCCCGCTACAGAAGACCTTGCTACGGGCCGTCCTGCGGAGGGCCCTGTCACTGGAGCCTGCTCGGCAAGAAAACTCTCTACTAGAAGGGCTCTCTCCAACACCTCTTCCTGTTTATGAATGTTGAGGGAGATCATCGAAGCCCTGATCTCGTGCCTCAGTCCCTGCTCGATGGTCCGGGCCCGGAAGAACGGGTCCGGTACCATATCTGTGGAGTAGCGCGAGAGATCAGTAAACCTCGCCGTGTACTGGGCTACTGTCATGCTGCCCTACCGCAGTTTTAGTAGCTCCTGGATGCGCACTGCTCGGAGGGTGGCTGGGACAAACTCAGAGCGGAAGATTCTCTCAAAGTCCGTCCAGAGAAGAGATGCCTCGTCGTGCACCTGGAGTATCAAGCTCCACCATCGGCCCGCTGCTGCGTGCAGTAGGCTCGCCACGAGGATCACTATAAGGTCTGCTGGTTTCCTCACTAGCCTGAAAACTCATACAACCACCTCCAGCCAGTCCTCGGCTGTCTAGGGGTCCGTCTCCCCACGAAACCGGGGTGGTCGCTGGTGCTGGAACTCATGCAGAGCTACGAGGCGACGTGCATCGTCAGCGGTCGTGGAGGGGAGCATTGGTGGCTCGGAAGGTAAAGGTACCGCCGATGCCACTGCTGACAAAGGGTCCTGCACCAAGGCCTCATCGCTCAGTGGGCTGTCGTCACACTCGACTCTCGGAACCCTAGCTGGTTGTTGTCGTGGGGCCATCCTGAAAAGGAAACAGGTGCACCATGGTCAGAATAGTATACCTGGTGAGCTAATACAAAGTAATAACAAAGAAAACTTGTAACACACATGCAATCAATGTTTGTGTGCCTTAATTCGGATATCAGAAGTCAGGGTCCTGGTGTACGGATACGTCGGCCGCTGCACCAACACTGGACTCCCTGGACTGATAACCACACTCAATATGCTAAACACTATTGCTTCACATAGAAAAGATCAGAGTTCGCGGTAGAACCGAACTCCTCTGATACCAATTTGTCACAACCCATCCTCGGGGCCCGTTCCGTGACTACCCCAAGCCCGCCTTCCATAGGCCAGGGGCTAGCGACTAGAACCAAAGGCATAAATCCCGATATCAGGGAAGGCATTTCCTTTATTAGAGTAAACAAACACCACAGAGAACAAGAGGAAGAAGTAAACACTAAGTAAAACTGTACAATAGTAGGTGCATAAAGTAAAGGGGGGCAGAAATACAAGCCCAACTATAAAGTACAGATGAAAAGAAAAACAACAACTGAAAAGTAAAAGCCGCTACGCTGAGCTGTCCACTGGGAATCCCACCTGAAGGGTGGGTACAGATAGCTCCACTGCTCCTCGGGTCCCGCCGTTCGCTTTGAGTATGTCCCGCCCAGTGGTACTCCTCCAGGTACCGTCTTGCTCTGCAAGCCTCAACCAGGATCAACGTTGTCCGTCGTCTACAACCAACACAACTTAGTGCAGGAATAGCCCATGCAGGGGTGAGTATAAGCTACTCATTAGGGACCCCAAGACCCTCGAAGGTCTCCCAAAATCCACAAAGGATAAACCACAAAGGAAAGTTACAATCACGAAGTAACAACCGACACTGCTTAGGTATATTCCCATACATATACCTAAGTCATCAATTCCAATACGCTCCAACCTCCGAGCCCAAGTACAACTCAGTCCACACAGGAAAGTATACGTATTCCACACAGGAAAGCAAAACGTAATCCATACAGGAAAGCAAAACACAATCCAAATAGGAATGAAAACATGATTCAGCTCACACAGGTAAACTTCTTCAAATGTCTATAGAGATGATCAGATGTAGCCACTGATTCATCTAAGTCATCGGACCCACATTGGATCGGTAGGTACTAACCCCCGCAATGCCCTACACTGGATCATTCAGGAATTGAACCCAAAGCTATTGGGAAACTCCTTTTCCATCAATTTCAGTGGTTATACCGCTACAACCAAGAGCTTCACCTATCATGTACTGTGGGCCTGCTGCTACAACCATGCACTCCTCCATCACGGGTCTGCCGCTACAACCAAGCGCTCCCCAGTGCCGCTACAACCAAGCGCACCTCTGTCGTGGCTCTGTCGCTACAACCAAGAGCTCCCCTGTGCCGGTACAACCAAGCGCACCTCTGTCGTGGGTCTGCCGCTACAACCAAGCGGTCCCCTATTCCGCTACAACTAAGCGCATCTCTGTCGTTTGATCAGCAGTCGTCATGTCTCAACTGGCTCTAGGGTTTCCGCACACAGCAAGCTCATTCGGGAGGGTCCGCTCCATGAGCCGAGAGGTTGATACATCAACTATCACATAGTCTAGAGTTGATGTATCCAAAAGTTCTGTATCTTCAACAGGAACTCAACGTCGCAGACGGTGCGTCGATCAGACGCCCGGTCTGAGAGTTATTGGCTTTTTCGTCCCAGGGCCCGGTTGGTTTTTAAGGAAAAAAAAACCCGAACATACTCCACCAGCATCCAAACCTTGGGAGGAGTATGTCCAAATATCCGTCTCATCAAGAGGAATTCAACGAAACAGACGGCGTGTCAATCAGACGCCCGGTCTGTGAATTATTGGATTTTTTGTTTCAGGGGCCCGGTTGGTTTCGTGAGCGAACCAACCCGACCGTACTCCGACGACATCCAAACCATGAGTGGAGTAATCCAAAATATCCATCTCACTTAGATGAATTCAACAAAGTCGACGGCACGTCATTCAGACGTCCAGAACTCAAGTTATGATCGTTTCCACTCCGAGGGCCCGGTTGGTTTCGTGTACGAACCAACCCGGCCGAACCCAAAGTTCTCCAAAACCTTGAGTGTAATATACCAAAACGACCGCCTCGGTCCAAGGATCGTGTTGCTGCTGACGGTGTGTCAATCGTAGGTCTACAGCTCAAGATATGGTCATTTGACCGAATGTGGCCCGAAAACGGGGGTATGGGCCCGTGCCGACCCGACCTGACCCGGGTCTGACCTGGCTGGGCGCGGCGCGGCCTGGCCCGACCGGCCGGCCGTGGCTCGGCCAGCGCGGCCGCGCAGACATCGCGGGCGGGGTGTGCGGCTCCCCCACCCTTCGCCCCTAATTGACACCGGCGGATACCACTGCCGGCAACATCCGGCGGCGCGCCGCCGCCGTCTTCCGCGGACCACCGGACGCCCTCCAGTGGTCCGTTTCTCCTGCCATCTCCGCCTATGGTCCCCCCGAGACCCCACCTTCACTGTGAAGGGATTCAAACACCAAAACGTCATGCTTCATCGTCGCCCATCAATCTGCACGTCAAAACTAATAGCGTCGTCTTTGTAGTTTTCCAGCGCGACCCGATGGCGTCGCGCCCCTTCGCCGCGGCCCGACTCCAACCGCAGTTCTTTGGTTTTCTTCGACGCGGCGCGACGGCGTCGCGTTCTTAAACTTCCTTCCACGACGCGGCGCGATGGCGCCACTCATATCCTTCCTAATGAAACCACGTGGTGCGATGACACCACACCTTCCCGTACCAACAACAATGGAACCATCACGAAATTAAGGAGGAGGGTCGGCCGTGTTTGTGAGGTCCGACCCCCTCGCGTTATTCGATAACAAATGGTTTAGATCCACGACGATCATCAAGTTGGTATTCACGAATCAAATAAAATTAAACCCCTACATCGATCCACATGTACGAATGATCCGCGGATCAACCCGGAATTAGTTGGTCCGCGCTCGTCGTTCTTTTCTCAAAAGGTAAGAGAATACCAAAATAAAATCCCAACACACAACATAATCTTCGCGGATCAAATTAATGTCTATTTGATCCGTGTTCTTTGATTTAGAAGAAAGTAGCATGGGGTTCATTAATATTTCATTAACAATTCCCTACCTCGGATTCAAGAACAGTGCACGTCAACGAGTCACGGAAGACAAGCGTCGTGGAGGTCGGGCATCGCGGAAAATGGACGTCGATTCCGTTGTCGTCGAGGTGCGTTCGAAGAGGAAACGTCGTTGGAAGAAGACGTCACGTTCTTTGTCGGAGAGGTTCTTCATTGAAGAACGGTGTTCTTCGCGTTCTTCGTCGAGGTTGAAGAAGAATAAGACTTCACGCTTCCCAATTCTCTCAAGGTTACAAAACTCTAACAAAATAAAATAAGACCCTTTCTTATTTTATTAACACAACAACTCTTTTGAACTTAAAGAGTTTGAAATTCAATAACCACACACAACTCACCTCATTAAACTTATTACATTAAATTCATAATTTATAACTTAAGTTAACAAAATTAAAGTCGGAGTTGAGGGGGGTTTTAGAGGATATGAAGGGGTGGGGTTCGTGTGGGCCCCACCACCATCATAACCTCCTAAGGGAGGTTGGGTGGTTACCCAACTTCCATCAAGAACTAAACACTTAGAGTAAAATAATAAAAAATTGTAGAGTAATTATAAAATAAACTTCCACAATTTTTATCATCAACACTCGTGTAAACACATCTCCGGAACAAGACTTCCTAAGCAATTATCGGCGTTGTGGTTTCATCGGTGCCCTCAGAATTCGATTCCGGGTACCGGTTCAAAAGTTATAAATTCCCACTCGTTCGTTCACTGAACGTACCCGAGCCAAACTTCGGGAATTGTTTCCGGGCACACCGGGCCTCGGAATCAGGTGCCGTCAGAAACTGCGTTCTTGTAAAATTCCAAAGAAAATTAAAAAACAATTTTCCTCGAAATTTCCAGGTCTTTACAGATGGGATGAGTTTAAGAAATTATTTTTCAATAAGTACATTCCTTGTATTCATCAAACGAAGATTGAAAATGAGTTACATGAGTATAAGAAAAATGATGATGAATCTGTTGGTATCTACGAAGTGAATTTTACAAGGATTTCAAGTTATGAATCTGGATTTATGATCAAACCTGAAATTAAAGATGATCGATTCTTCAGTGGCATACAACCATGTCTTGGAAGGGAATTTTCTATAAGAGTCATTTGTAGCTATGAAGAGATTGTGTGTTGTGGTATCAAGGTAGAAATTGAAGTTGGTGTTATATATCCATCCGATTGTTTTGACAAGAAACCAAAGATGGAGTTCAAGGAAAAATCTCAAAACTATGGTGAAATGAAGACAAATGTTTCATTATGATAAAAGTGTTGAATGAATCATGGTGGAGAATGTCTTAAAGGGACTATAAAATGTATTAAGTATGGAAAAGAAGGTCATCGAGTAGCTGAGTGCTGATGTAATGGGAAAAAATTAGCTAATGATTTGAATGTAGAAAAGGATACACAGAACGCACCACCAACACTTCACTGCTACAAGTGTAAGGAAATGGGGGCATTATGCTAACCAGTGCCCAAATCCAAGGGTTAATGATTATCAAAAACGTCAACCACTTAAGGTAAAAGACAAAGGGATGTCACATGTGATCACTATTGGAGATGTTGAATACAACCACAATGTGGTGGAATGATTGATTTTTTATGTAATGAGATTCCAAAATATTGTTGTGGAATCACATTTATAGTATCGTGGAATATTAGAATATTTATGTATTTGTTTGGTGTGGTTTTCAATAAATATATGGTATTGGAAACCATGAAATTTTATTGAAATATTTATGGAATTAAGATGTTATGTGCATAATGAAGGGATAAGGAGAAAGTAATATGTTTGATAGTTTTAATGAACTCATGAATGATATAAGGACAATGTGATATCATGGTTGGAGTATATAGAAGTTTTGGAATTTTGGTATGTGGAATGAGTTAACTTTTGACAACATTCATGTTTTCACTAATGTTCAATGGGTATTAATTTTTTTAGAGAATAAATGATTAAGGTATTCACATGTTTTGAATGTGACCAACAAGAAGATATATCTTATGATATATGGGGGACAAATGAAGGAATTCACATGATAGGTAGATGACATTTCTAGTAATCAGACAAAATTATTTTCGATAATACTAATGGTTGGAATGGATTGACATTGACATCATATGGTATTTCTTAAGGCTATAAAATTTTGATTTTATACCTGAAATGTTATAATAGTATACTTTTTGAAAAAGGAAACCCCGTAGGATGGGCGACAACACGTCATGTCAGAAAAGGATGTGGGAATCGAACAGACAACCGAAGTGCAACATGCCTTTATCAACTAACACTATACTATAATAAGTCCATGTTTAGTAGAAATTAGTTTTATTTTATTATTTGTTATGATAGATGAAGTATAAGTGAATTTTTGGGAACATATAAGATTAATATCACCATAGATGGACTTATTTATATTTAATAACATTTGCTAAACTTTTGACTGAGACAGATAGAATGACCTACCATTCTATCGTATGATCTACTAACACTTCACTAATGAAAAATTCAACTTTATTTAATTAGGAGATGTAGTGGAAATTGTTAAAGGAATGACCAACGGTGAGATTGTACAAAAATAAATTATGAACTTATTATAATTCTAATTTTTGTCAACTATAGGTAAATGATCCTAAAGACCAAAAACGTTGTCCTAGATGGTACCTATGATCATAACAAATTTATGGCTTTGTTAATGTTGGCTTTTTCATAGCCATGTTCTATACCACTCTCCATCAGAACTTGATTGTTATATTTCTCATCCATATCCATATATTCACCTATGATCGTCTATATGCAAACCTATTGATGAGTTAATTTGGGTAACCATTATGTTTCTTTTTTAAAATTAAGTTTTTGTATACCTTTTTACGATTTGGGTTTCTATGAATGAAACATTCAAGTAGTAAAGCATTTATAACCCTGATGAATTTTGAGGATGAAATTCCTTTTAAGGGGGGTAGAATGTATCGCACTGGGATTTTATGAGAAATGTTATTTTTAATTTTATTGATTTCTTGTGTTGTACTCTACATCAATATTATCTTGTGTTATAAGCAAAAATCGTATTATCTTGTAGTATACGCCACACTATTCTTGGCTTGTGTTACATGCAAGAGCAACCTTCCTCGATAGATTGCGTTGTACGCAATACCGAGTTTAACTAAACAACAATATATTATTAAAATATTATATAAACTAGCCATTAGGAATAATATTACTCACATTTATAAATTTTATAATTTTTACCTTTCAAAATGGACTTCATTTTTGGATTTGGAATATCGAAATTAACTTACGGTGATATTTTGGTATTTTTTTAAAACATTCAATTTTTTATGAATATGGAAAAGACTGAGTTATTGGTTAAAAAAAACTTCTTATTTATGAAATCATTTAATTTATTTAAACTTATTTTAGGTAATAATAGATACGTAATACCTATATAAGTACAATTTAATTCAATGGAGTCATTTTATAATAATTATAGATATATAAAAATTTTATTGAACTTTTTACCGCATTTTACCCACCTCCTAGGAGCATTTTCAAATTTACATAAAACATAATTTTATTGATTCTGTGAGTTGAATTTCAAAAATCCAAGAGATTTAGTAGATATAAATATGTAAAATTTAGTTCAATGAGATGAAAATAATTTTGGTGAATGGTAACTTTTAACTTTTATTTACCACCGCTGAAAGTAAATATGGTAACTAAAGGTAAAAATGATAATATTATTACCCTAACACATGTCCTAATTATATAGGATAAATTTAATTCGACAAAAAACAACCTTAAGAATAAAATATTACCCTTTAGGTCTTCTTGGATTCGATTAGGGAATTTATTATTATTTTATTTAAAGAAGAGTTTAAATAGTAAAAATCAAGGTGTAATAAATAAAACAATTTTAATATAGGTTTATACATAAGATAAATTCTTCTACAAATATTTATTAGAAAGATAAAAATATTTCCTACATAATTTTAGTTTATTTATTTTTTTTAGACTTTAATATGTTATGTTATTTATGACACAATTATGATGCAGTACTTATCTTATTAATGAAATATTAACATAATTGATATTATAAATACCAAAATAAATGTATTTTGAGACTTTTTATTCAATAAACTAATTTTATAGGATAATATAACATATTAGTGTTGGTAATATGAATTATTATAAAGTAATAATGAATTTATGAATTTCGAAAAAACAAAATACCAAATAGAGTCAAAATTGCCATAAAATATCTTTTAAAACAAATATTACATTATTAATTGATATAATGGTCGCTAAAATCAAAGGCTTGGAAAAAAGAATTATATAATAATATATATGACATTAATGAACCAATTGGGGTTCTATTCATAGTTTATAGTAATTTTATTAACCATATAGTGTAAGAATACAAGAAGACACGGTAAAAGTAAAATTATTTAACTGATAGTTAAATATAAATGATAAGGTTTAAATGAAAACTTAACATGTATAAAACCTATTTGTTGAGATTATTTAGACAATATCCCATCCTATTCTAGAAATAAGTCACTTTTGATCCATTATAAACCTAATATGAATTTGTAATAATATAATATTTTATGTTTTTCCTAAGGTGCCCCACACCCCTCTTATAAAAGGAACTCCCCCTTCTCTCTAATTCACAAATCCAAAGCCATTTGTCTCGGCCAAACCCCTCCCAAATACCCTCTAAAATGTCCTCCCTTCATCTTATATGCCTTATTTGAGTCATAAATCCATCCTATAGAGCCCTTTTAATCAAATCCAAAGGAAGAACCTGAAGAAGAGGTAAATATCTCACCAACTATTTCAAGTTCCTTTCTTCTTCCACTTCCCCCCTTCTTTGTTTTTTCCATTATAAAATAATAACTCCATTATCTTATATATAAATTGATGTTATTATAAAAATTTTAAAACCATATTAGTTGTTTTATCCATCCTATGAGGGGAAAAGTCACCACACGTGTGTACATACGGCTTACCGTCTCCACGTCATGGTGTAGTTTGTTATTCAAACATTTCATCATTTTTATGGGAATAATAATGATTATAAATTATTTAAATAATAAATATATAATTATTATAATTCTTTATTTATGATATACTATCCATTTGTATAGGATTTTAATATCAAAATAATGATATTTTCGCTCATGCGTACGTATGGACTACCGTTTCCACGAACACAATGAGATTCAATTCGTTGATTAACCTTACAAGTATGGTTATAAATTATATATAATATATAATCATGAAATATATTACATAATAATGATACTGAATTTATGTACATAAATGTTTCATTTTCTTAATTCCATTCAATTCAATAAGGAAACAAAAACAATGTTGATGTGTACGTACGACCTACTGTCTCCATGAACTGTGTCTTTCATTAAATTTATCTCTATATCATATATATATTTATATAATGAATATATATTATATATAAATCATATTTTAAATTCTTGAATTATGTAAATCAGGATATTAGTAATAATATCAAGAACAACAAGTCTAAACATGTACATTAAATGAAACGATTTTACCCAAAACACTTCTTTAACATGGAATTTACAATGGAACGGGTAATATAATGTTATAAGTGAATCATATATGATATCATAAAAATTTATTAGGGATATGTTACAAGTTAATATTATCTATAAACCCACTATATATGAGTCTCGGACACATATGGTATAAATTGGACATAAGGTAAGGGAAACTTTTGCAAATCTCATTTTTTCGGAGATTGTTTATAGGTAAGTATTTACTGGGGTTATATTTTTCATCCATGTCCATAAAAATGTTTTTCATAATGATTTTAATATTATTACATGTACTTTTAAATACATGTTTACCCCTATTTGACTTTTACATTGTGTTATGGAAGGATTCCTTCTTTTGTTTACCATATGAGGATATTTTTTACTTTTGTGGAAAATTAGGTGGAGAATGGTTTTTAACTTATACAACATGATCGAAATTTTTAGATTTCATAAAGCCTAATTTTCATGAAGATTACTTTAGAAGATTTCATGATTTTTTTTTCAAAAATATCCTTTTCTTTTAACAGTGAATAGAATTTTGTGAAAGGAAAATGAATTTGAAGAATAAAGGAAATTTTCCTCAAGAATTCATTTCATGTGTTTTGTCAAAACTATATTCCATCTGAGATGACATTATTTAGTATGATTATTTTTCATTTATAATGTCTCTATTATTTTAATGGTTTCATTATTCTTATTATTAAATGATATCGATTTTTTATATGGATTATGTTATGATAGGATGATGTTTATGAAACCCATTTTATTCTTTGGGTTATGATGAATGATTTATGTTTATATTGTGGTACAAGTAAGAATGATTTCATTATGACATGGGTGTGACCTATATCTCCCTAAAATGTGTTGGGTAATGATTTATATCTCAGGATATAGACATTTCTGGAATGGCTAGTGAATCTGGATCAATAATACAGGGCTGGAACGACATGTAAACCCTGTTCAGTAATGGAATTTGTCCACTATGATGGTCTTGGCAGCAATACCATGGATACTATGGAAATCATAACAGGTGCATAATGTTTTTCCATAATTACATATATTATTACCATTCTAATTTATCATTATTAATGTTCCTTTTTGATCTATTCCTTACGTACTGCCAAGATTTATTTCAAAACTCATGATTTTAATGTTTAAACATTATGTTCATGTTATTATGTTCAAACGTATATGGTTTGTTCTATTTTTTCCATGCTTACCCATACTGAGCATTTTAGATCACCCTTTTTTTTGTTTTATCCCAGGATATAAAGAAAGGTTTTAGGTATGAAAAAAAGGGAAAGAACTTTATGGGAGATGTTGAAGATCCTTCACCATGATTAGGAGATTATGTTCCAAGTTTCCAAAGACACTAAACTATTATGATCCTTGGGTTCCATTTTTTGTTATGTGTTATGTATTATGAAAAAGTAATGTAATGTCCATGTACGTTAAGCTTTGGGTCTCTACAGTCTTGGCAGGTGGCCTTGACTATGTGGATATGATGTACGACATTATGCATTCCATAATCATGAAATTTTATATTGATACTTCAAGAAATTATTTGACTAGTAGAATATCTATGTGAATAAGTAAATAGAATTATTTGATTTATATTTTCCATATTATTCTGATGTTAATGTTTAAAAGGAATTTGTTTTAGTCTTATACATTTCCTTAAATATTTATGGTTATTTAAGAAACTTTTCTATATATTGTTATCCTTTTTGAGCAACTAAGCTCACCCCTTTCTATGTTTTATTATTTCCAGGATGTGAAGAAGTATTTTATGGTTGACCTGCAGGGATATGCTAAGGGATATAATTGTGATCAAAAGGGGACAAATTGTTGTTGTTGTATTTATTTCATGATGTAATTTAAAACTTATATAGGTATCTAGTACTTACAAGGTATTAAATTGATCGGTCTTCCCGGATTTGATCCCTTCTATTCATGTCAATGCATTAAAATAACGTTCTGGCTCCTGTTTTATAGGGTCGGGGCATTACATTAATTTTATATTTAATTAATATACTCCAAATAAACTAATTTTATTATTTTATAAACACAATTATACACATTTAAATATATTTTCATAATAACACATCCATTATATTTAATTGGTTTTTATTTAATTTTATAATATATTTTTTATCCAACTAATCATTATATAAACATGTTTAAATCATATTTTCATAAATTAGTTAATCATTTTTATTCATGCCATTATAATATTTTTGGGATAACTCTTATATTAAATAATAAATTTTAGTTTTTCATTTATGCTAAATGTGGGGAATCATGTATGCTATCAACAAAGTTTATCATTTTTTAAAAGTTATGATGTTACATTCTCACCCCTTTTGGAAATTGAGTCATCAAAATTTGAATCTGTGGATGGAAGATAAGGCATGAATTTAAAAAATTCCATTATTGAAATCCTAAATTGGAAAAAGGAATAAAAACCCTTCCTCTATAAAAAAATAAATAGAAAGTACAAACATCGCCTAAGATAACACATACTAGGGTTCCATGTAGAAAAATGGATATTAAAGAGAAAACCAACAATAATGTATTTATCTAGTGTAATTGAAAACCACATTCAGATATGGTTTTCAATTAGACAACCAAAATTTTTGTATGGTTTAGATGGTCGTTGATAATGTAGTGGGATAAGTAATAATATTTTTTTGTTTTAAGAAATTTTTCATAGAGTTGTGGAATACATTTAATACCTATACTAAGATCATAATGAAATATACTCACATGACAAGAATATTTTCATCCTTTAATAAATTTTCCCCACAAATTCATCTTTTTGATGAAATATTTTTCACATCTGAATCATCATCTATAGAACCACATAAAACCAAAAAGAGTAACCATCTATTCATTATTTCTTGTAATGTTATCCAAAAAAATGGTAACGATAAATTATGATAATCTTAAAATATTATAAAATATAAATGATTAATTATTTATTATAATGTATCTTATTATATTTAGAATTTATTATTTTTCAATATTATATGGATTTTTATTGATACTAGGCACAGAGACAACATGTGATTTTGAGCCCCGGTGTTACTGGAACAAATTGCTGATAAATATCAAATATTTAATAACACAGACATAATGTTCCAAAAATTTGTAATAACGCCCATATTGTTTCCAAAATAAAATATTTTAGGACATTATTGGATTCATAAAAGTAGATTTACCCTTGGAATGACTTATCTTTTGTCTGTAAAGGTCATATATATAAACATTAACCACGTATGTCACCATAAATAAAGTTATTTTATTTTAAATCCAAATATATAATTATCAGGTCTGGGATTTGTTATCTGAGACAACTTTTGAGTACATAATGCAATTTTTTGTATTAATTGTGACATTACCTTTGTCATTTTGAGGTGTTTGAGTAAAATTCATTATGGGAGTGGAAAAGAGAAAATAATTTAAATAAATTGATTTGTTTTTGTTCAAACAATTTGATTGAATCATATTTAAATATATGAATATGGGGAGATCCCATGGTTATCCATATAAAAATAGAGATTCTAGAGGACTGTTATAGAGGGAGAGAACTCTCTAGATATTTATCTCTGGAAAACAATGACAGATCATTGATCATTGATCAACATACCTTGAATTCAAAAGATCCTTAAAATAATTAAAATGATTAATCATTATTAGTCAATGAATGATACAAAATGAGTTCGGGTTTGTGTTTTAATTTTTTAATTCATCATTCTCAATTTATAAAATGAACATGAATTAATAGATGAATGGATCGATTCACAGATCATGTGTATTGTGGGAATGGATTTATTTTATGGGGATTTTATTAGGAGATTATTTAATGGTTTAATTTAGTGATGGATCTGTGTAGAATTCTATTGTAAATTATGAACTATATACATGAACATCGATCGTGTTTTATTCCTCTTGATTTATTATTATTTTATTCCCTAATTCCATGATTCATCATGGACATTCTTCATTGGATTTGTCTTTGATACATCTTGGTTGATCGATCATTGTACACCTGACTCTTGGCATAATGATTTAATATCAAATGTCTATGATTGGTATGTCAAGATGGAGATGTGATGATGTAGACGGGGCGATTCATATGACAGATGGTTCTCAAATTCACATTATATGCTTATTTAGTGGGGTCCCCTGGTCAGTTATGTGAATCACCACGTATCTATTTATCATAGTCTTCCTTGACCAATTTGTTCTATTAGGGTGGGGCCCAAATGAGCTACACCCCTTTGTCGATTACCTCCAATTATAATGTGGATTGAGGAGAGAGTTCTTCTAGAACAAGCTTCTTCGAGTGGTATATTATGTACGATAGTCGGTTATGACTTCATGATGGTGTGGTGTCTCTCTTGAGTATATATAGATATTTAGGTTATATGAGATGTAGACACATACCAGTGTAGTGTGGACAATACTTCTTTTTTGTTTATTTTTTGTATCGGGGTGTCATTCTGATTATTGTTATACTCACCCCTCCATGGGTTTTTCCCACACATTTCATGTCTCTTTCTTAAGATCGTCCTACTAACAGAGCAATATGTGGAATATGAATAGTTTTTTCTTCATGAGAATAGACAGAACGATGTGTGTTCCTACAAATTTCAGAATGTCGTCCTTGTATGTAAAATTTCATGTTGGATTTGTGCTACAGAATCATTGTAGTGTCCATATAGTTTGTATGTTTAAATTGCAATAATTTTTATGTTTCACTATGTCATGGGATATTCGTGGTATGCATGCATTTATTAATTAATTAATTTTGAATTACAAAATTGTTTTTCTTGGGGATTTTGTGTGTGTACATGTACATTATGCTAATGCCTCCCATTTATGAAATATGCTTACTTAGTGCAGGTCACCAACCCCTGATTTTTCGAGGAAGTCTTGGGGTAGTCATGTATTGGTCCTCTCTATTATTGGTCATGACATAGTGTTATTAGGGGAGGACAGTGCTACCGCATGATCAAGATTCTGTGAGATTTGTTTGGGGAAACATTATTAATTGTTTTGAGTTCATATTTCAGGCCAAGGACTCTAGTGTGGGTGTGGAAACCACCATATCAATAAATCAAGACTCTAAATACATGTTTTTTGATAGGTAACTTGAAAATAATGATTTTAGGGACTAATAATGGAACATGCATCGAATAAGAATGGTTGCGTTTTCCATGTCCTTATTGAGTCAAATCACTAGATATACTTAGTTGACCATGGTGCATTTTTTTAGGATGCCTCTACGTAGATAGACATCTTGGATTCCACTTAATTATCACAAGGATGATCCTTTGAGTGATGAAGCAATGTACGTTGATTTGTATCAAATATATCACCTCCAGTTGGTGCACTCGAAATACCACAACATGTAGAGAATCACATTGTACTCATAGTTTCTGTAGATGATATGTGTAGGCTGATGGAACATCATATGTTTCAACAATACAAACCCTTCATGTTCTGAGGAGAGACTAACACCTAGGCAATTGAGGAATGGATTGAGGAGGTGACCTGAATTTTCTACCTAATAGGGAGACCAAGAAATCAAATGATGGTCCTGGTAGTGATCATTTTACATGGTTCATCAGGGGGACTATAGGGTTCTGTAACTTGATCTTATGACAAGGTGACACATGCATGGATTGTTTTATAGAACCTTTTAAAATAATAGTTATCACCATTAAATATTTGATATATTCATATAAATGAGACTCTACCTCTCTGTCAGGATGACATATTGGTGTTTTAGTATTCTTCAAGGTACACTAACATCTCTAGGTTTTCCATGGATATAGTACATGATAATTAAATCAGGTGTCAAACATCCGATTGAGGTCTACTATGGGTCATCTAATCAGGTGTCATCCCTATGAGAATTCCTATTTTTTATAGGGTGATTGAGTAATATTTAGTGGTCAAAAAAATATCATCTAAGAGAATAAATAATGTTACTGTCTGTAGCGGTAAATTAGTAGTAGAGACCTCGAAATTTTGGATTCGAAGTTAGTCTCAGGGACTTAGATGTGAGAGAAGATTATAGGGGATCTCCAAGGACGTAAGATCTATAGTTAAGAGCTCTTAGGATGGGTCTAGATGGCCAAGATTGGGAAAGATCTATTCCTATGATGTAGGATATAGCTCACACGAGATTTTCCGACCTATTATAATTTTAATAGGGAGATTTTTTATAGACCACCATGGTAGAATCATCTATAGGAGTAGTTAGATCTACAACGTCCTGGAAATGGTAAATGATTTGAGAGAGCAGATGGAGGTGGTCGATGATTCAACAAGTTTCACACACAACCCCTAGGTGGTCCATTCTATGCTCAGGGAGTGGGAGGGTAGGGGATAAATCTCTACACTGTCAATGCATATGACCCAAGGGCTCTAGAAACTATTTGATGTATGATCTATGACATTTCTGTATTTTCATTTTTAATTATAAACACATGATCTAATAATTATTTTCATTCCATGAATCTTCTATGAGACTCAGAGATTCTGGATGATCCATTGACTCTAATTTATTGCTTATTGACTCCTACTAAAGGAGACTGAATGATTATTAACCGGTGACAACAATGTGATCTAGCTATTATTGGTGAGTGATTTGTTTGGGATCACATGGTAAAGGTGTTGAGGCCTTATGATGTCATTCTTGGTATTAATTAGTTATCCAAAATTCTTACTCATAATAATATTATTATGCAATGAGTGTATTGTCAAAAATTGAAAATTGGCTTAGTTCCATGGTTGAAAACTGTGCAAACACTATGAGAAAAAGGATTTTTTACGGTAGGAATAAATCTCGTCGCAAAAAGTCCATCCAAGATGTTATTTGCGACAGGATTTCGTATCTCATCGCAAAAGGTTTGGCATGGATAGCGCGGAAAACCATGCGAAGGTTATTTGTGATGGGCCTCGTCACAAATACCTGGCGCCGGTTATTACCTTTTTGCGACGGGATGTCCTCCCATCGCAAAAGCTGTGTGGGCAGAGACTATCTGCGAAGGGACCCATCGCAAGTAAATTTTTAACCGCCGATTGTAATTAATGCGGGAGTAGGTATTTTCGACGGTTCCCATCACAAAAGATTCTATTTGTGATGGGAAACTCGTCCCAAATAATCTAACCAATATATACCCCATCTGTTTTTCTACTCATTTCTCCCAATTTCTAGATCTTAATTCTCTATGAACTTATCTTTCAGAGGGAAAATTTTTCAAAGTTAATTTTTTTTCGTCACGAAGAAGTTCTGAAGACATCTACATCAACAAAAAATCAAATTTAATGGTATTTATGTTTTATTTAATTTATGACTTATTTCAATATTTTATGTTAATTTTAATTATTGTTGATTGGTTGTAATTAAGTTGAATTTAAATTGTTTAGTCATAACTATTTATTTGTACTAATAAATTGAAATTTTTAGGATTAATTTTTAATAATTAGCAGTAAATAGTAATTATTAACGATAATTAATAATGTATATAATTTATTTGTAATAATTTTTAATAAATGGTTATAAATTGTAATAAATTCTAATAATTGGTAATAAAATGTAACAATTAGTAAAAAGTTGTAATAATTATTAATTTTTTTTAATAATTAGTAATAAATTGTAATTAATTTTAATAAATTATAATAAATTGTAATAAATTGTAATAAATTGTAATAATTAATAATAAATTGTAATAAATAGTAGTAAAATGTAATAAATAGTAATAAATTGTAATAATTAGTAAAACATTATAATAAATTAGTAATAACTAGTAATAAATTGTAGTAATTAGTAATAAATTGTAATAAATTGTATTAATTATTAATAAATTATATTAATTAGTAACAAATTGAAATAATTATTAATAAATTGTAGTAATTCGTAATAATTAGTAATAAATTGTAATAATTTTCAATAAAATGTAATAATTAGTAATAAATTGTATTAATTAGTAATAAATTGTAATAATTAGTAATAATATGTAATAAACTGTAATAATTTGTAATAATATGAAATAATTTGAAATAATTTGTAACAAATTGTAATAATTTGTTATAAATTGTAATAATTAGTAATAAATTGTAATAATTAGAAATAAGTTGTAATAATTAGTAAAATGTTGTAATAATTAGTAATAAATTGTATTCAATAGTAATAAATTGTAATAATTAGTAATAAAGTGTAATAATTAGTAATAAAGTTTAATAATTAGTAATAATGTGTTATAATTAGAAATAAAGTCTAATAATTAGTAATAAAGTGTAATAATTATAAATAAACATTAATAGTTACTAATAGACAATAATAATTACTAATATACATTAATACTTAGAAATAAACATTAACAATTCGTAATAAGCATTAATAACTAGTAATAAACATTAATAATTTTGAATAAACATTAACAATTAGTAATGATTATTAATAATTAGTAATAATTAGTAATAATTAGTTATAATTAGTAATAATTAGTAATAATTGGTAAAATTTAGTAATAATTATTAATAATTAGTAATAAATATTAAATAATTGTAATAATTAGTGATATTTATTAATAATTATAAATAATTAGTAATTATTAGTAATTATTAGTAATAAATACTAAATTTTTTTAATAATTTGTAATAATTAGTAAGCGTCATCCATGTCCAATGTAAACTCTATAATAAACCTTGCTTAGTTGATCACCGTGCAAGTAGCGTTGCAATATGACAACTCAAGACATTCCCTTATCATCTATAAGAATTATCTCACATTACCCTTTACATACACCATTCTTCCGTGAAAATTTAAGGGAAATGTACTGATGTCCCCTTAAATTTTTAAGTAAGAATGATCTATATAAACGGAGCGAGTTGATTCTTAGAGAAGAGAATGACATTGCTTTGGTCATCTAATTGCAACACTAATTGCGAGGTGATCAACCATGCATGGAAAATTATAGAGTTTACATTGGACATAGCTGACGCAAAATATTTATTGCACATAACCTGAAAATTGGGGACCCTTTGAGAATTGAACATGCTATGAATAAATAAAAGCATGCTGTGAATATTGATAATATTAATATTTTATAAATTTTTTATTATTTGAATATTATTAATATTATTTTTTCATAAATATTAATAAAATATTTTTTTCTTAGTAATAATTAGATATAATTAGTATTATTTTATCATTAATATTAGAATTTTTTTATATTAGTAATACTTATATATAATGAATAATAATTTGGTATAATTAGTAATAATTATATATAAATAGATATAAATCGTAATAATTAGATATAATTCGAAATAATTGCAATAATTAGAAATAAATTGAAATAATTAGCAATAAATAGCAATAATTAGTAATAAAGAGAAATAATTAGTAATAAATTGTAATAATTAGTAATAATTAGTAACCGTTAGTAATAAATTGTACCAGTTAGTAATAAATAGTAATAGTTAATAATAAATAGTAATAGTTAGTAATAAATAGTAGTAGTTAGTAATAAATAGGAATAGGTATTACTAAAAACTAATAGTTAGTAATAAATATTAATAGTTAGTAATAAATAGTAATAGTTATTAATAAATAGTAATAGTTAGTAATAAATAGGAATAGTATGTTAGGAATAGTTTGAATGAAATTTTAATAAATTTTAATAAATATTAAGAACATGGCACAATTTTTATTAGATTGATGACACTCCTTTTGCTCGATTACTTTTCTCCTTTAAAATCTCACTGACTCAAAACATTATGAAAAATGTGATACAACATAGGCATATTCAATTTTTTATTTTTATATTGTTTCAAATCATAGATAATTTCATTTTTAAAATTTTAGGATTTTTTTTATGAATATTGAGAATTTCAATAATTTTTATATATTTTATTTTTGTATTATTTTAATAATATTAATATTATTTATTCATTAATCATAATTTTATTAAATATATTTTTTCAATATTATATTTTTTAATGTTTGTTTATTTTACAAATAATAATAATAACAGTTTATGATTTTTTTTAATATTTAGAATTTTAATATATATATTTTAATTATTTTAATAATATTAAAATTAATTTTTAAATAATCATAATTTTATTAAATTTTGTTTTTTAAAAATTTATTTATTATTTGCGACGGGATCTATTGCGATGGTTTCTCATCACAAATAGTCTGTATATATATATTTTTAAAAAAGTATTTTCGATGATATTAGGGACCCCTCACAAAAGGTTATTTGTGACGGGACTGTCGCAAATAGTTTAAAAAAATTATACTTTAATACGTATTTGCAACGAGATTACAACCCCGTCGCAAATACTTTTTGAGATGGGACCATCACAAAAAAGTAAATATATATATATATAAGAATATAATCGGAGGCTTATTTTCGATAGAGAAGTTGCCCATCACAAAAAATAGTATTTGCAACAGGCCCGTCGAAAATAGAATTTTTTGGGATGACGTTTTTCGCGATGGGATTTTTTTGACGGGACCCCCTTGCTAAAACTTATTTGAGACGAGATCCCTTCCCAAATATCCCGTCACAAATACCTGGAATTCTAGTAGTGAAATAGGACTGAAAACCATGGCCATAGACTATATACATAGTTTTCAAAAACAATGGAAACTAACACCATGGAAATAGGTGGGATGTTTTTGATGTTTTTTAAAACATTGAAATTCGATATTGTCATTTTCCACCATGTTAGTTGACTTATGAAAACTATTTAAACCTTCTCTATTTCCCTATAAAAACATGACTAAAACCTAAAAATAATATGTCACAGTACATATTTGATCTCTATACCTCACATATAGGATACAACCTCTATTCCAATACAAAATGGATAGATTTGTGTATATTTATTTATTATGTTATATATAGTATTAAAAATAATGATGATATCCTATAAACTATGGTAATATAGCTTCCTAATAAATTTTCTATAGGAAAATGTTTCTCAAGTGCGTGGGTGGGAGATCAATAGAAACAGTTTTCAAAACCATAGCTATAGGTGTGGTCTATAGCCATGGTTTTATTAAACCTGTAGCTATATCCCATTGAAATTTCGTTTATATCCAAGGATTTGAATACAATCTCAATAGGCCCATGGAAATAGCTTAATTATTTACATCAGTGTGTTTGTAGTGATGTAAATATGATTCCATTTTTTCCTGGAAATGGAAATCCATGTATTGTAAAAAGGGATTTTTGAGACCCTTTATTTCATCCATGGAAGCCCCTATTTGGATTCCCTATAAGGTAGTTGGGGGATTGAGGATACATATGGGTATCTGGTTCATAAACTAGGTGACCATGAAGAACATGTATCAACTATTGAGAATTGACGACCCACATTGATTAGTTGAGAGGGGAGTATTGTTTCTCAATGGTTGACCTCAGATCAATGATTTTAGGAGTATATGTAGAATTTGAAAAGTGCTCCATCCATTGGATTTCCATATGATGGTGTTAAGTATATTTTATTCAATGATGCATTATGAATTGGGAATAGTTTTATTTTGATATAGAGAAAATTTGTTATTTTATTTGGTTCATTCCAGTTGAGACCACATAAGAAACATTGCATGACCCTTGATCTTGAGTTAGCAGTGGTAGTCATTTCATTGAATACTTGGAGGAAAATAACTAATGAGTGACTGGTTTTTTTCTAACCTGATCACAATAGTCTCATGTATATCATTACTCATAATGAAGTTTTCTTGAGGGAGAGTCTTTGGTTATAGTTCCTCCATGTCTATGAATTTGATAATTTCTTTACTCTTGGGAAGTGGAACATGGTGTGAATTTGTGTTAGCAGGGGATGTAGATGTATTTATCCAATGTGGATGGAGATAGAGCATCTTAACACCATTCGATTGATGTCACCCCTCCACTCTTATAACTAGTATGTGAGGAAAATGTTGGGTATACAAACTATGATTCCCTATGTGCTCGGATATCCACATGTCATTTTCTTGATGGATTTTCAAAAGGTTGGGAGCACATCATTCTTTTTAGAGGACTCATAATAGTACCTATTTCATTATTGGAGGAGTTTCTAAGAGAGTTTATTACTTCCCCCTTTGTGGTACATCCAAGTGTGGAGATGATGTACTTGTACCTTGATGTTAGTTTTGGTTTCCATAGATGAAGAAAGGAGTTGCATAGTTTGTTTCTCGATATTTTACTCTTCAGTAAGTGAAGGCTCAACACATAGATAGAGAGGGTTTATCTCAACCCATTCAGGTTCCGAAATGGATGTTTGATTCAATATTTATGGATATCATGACTGGTTTTCCAGATATGATTAGGGGACCCAGTTAGGTCTAGGTGATCATTTACTAACTCATGAAGTTGGCCCGCTTCTTATCTATCCGAGAGTAGAGTCTATTAGAGAGATTGGGATGCCTCTATATAGAAGATATAGTTAAACTCCATGGAATTTCATAGATGATAGTTTCATATTGTGATGAACTATTTACATACCAATTTTTTAAGGGATTATAGGAGGCATTTAGGAACTAGTTACACATGACTACAACATTTCCCCCACAAATGGATTGCTAGACTGAGCAGACCACTTAGGTTCTCGGAGGACATGTAGTGGGATTACATGTTATATTTTGGATGTAGTTGGGTGGATCAAATTCCACTGGTATAGTTTTCATTCAACATTAGATAATATTCCACCGTTGGTATGACACCATTCAATGATCACTATGGGAAACTCTACATGTCATCACATTGGAGGATTGACCCTAGAGACTTAGCACTCATGGGACCAGATTTGGTACATCCTAACACAGAGAAGGTGAAAATATTTGGGGGTGGATTATGAATGAGAAGAGTTGTCAAAATTCTTAATATGACAGTAGATAGATTCATATAGAGTTCAAGGATGGTGATCATATGTTCTATCATGTTTCTGATCAATGTGGATTTCATAGATTTGGTCGAGGAGAATAGATATCTATGACAATCATCATAGCATTATAGATAATGCATATAGTTAGTGATGTTTCATTCTAATTGGCTCTATCTCCGTAGTTATGAAAGTTACACGACATCTTCCACATGCTGCAGTTGATGAGGTATGTACATGACCCATTGCACATAATCAACAGGTGCCAGCTAGATATTGAAGATGTAGATAATTTTTCTATGTACCCATTGGAGATCAAGGGTTGGAATGATAGGATAATTCATGGTATATTGATTCCATTAGTGTGTGAATGGTGGAAACATGGGAATCCCCATTAGAGATGTGGGAGGTTCAGATTCGCGCCCAATACCCTGATCAGTTTTAGTAGCCCTTGTTTTGAAATATCATGAACATAAATATCTAAGAATAGGGGAATGAGATATATAAGATTTTATATTTATTATTTCTAGAAAATAAATCCATCGATTTTGAGACCATGCACTATAAAGTGGTGTGATTCTGAGGCCTAGCGTGCCTGAAATTATTGTTTGAAAATATTAAATTATTTAATATCTCCCATGAATTGTCGTCCTAAAATAGTGGTATAACACTGAAATGGGATCCAAAATTAGATATATGAGGGTACTGTGGAATTAAAAACAGTGTATTTACCCATGTGCTGAACGAAAATTGGGCAACATGGATCATCTATACAAAAATTCACCCTGGACGTAACCATAAATAAATTAATTAAGTAAAATTATTATTATTTAAATTCTAATAACTCTTGAATGTGGAATCATATTAGAAATATAAGACCACCAAAGAGTTCGTTATGTGGTTTTTTACTTAGTGGTGACATAACTTTTTTTAGAATGACGCATTTGTGGAAAATACATCACATAAAGAAAATGATTAAAATAATTAAAATAAATTTTGGTTTTTTGGTTTTTCAAACATTGTGATTGAATATTAATTAAATAGATGATTATAAGGTAATAATACTATCTTTCTCCATACCCTAAATTCACTACAGGACCATTAGGGATAGATAAACTTATCCATAGAACCCTTTCAGGTGAATGGTGATGGATCATGGATCGACGATCTTTGTACCTCATATTCGACAGATCATGTCAATGTCTAAAATGATTAAACATTATTTATATATGAATGATCCTAATAGAGGTATATCATGTGTATCAAATTATTAATTACTCTTTTATATTTTCTAAAAATAAAATGAATCAATTGATGAAGGGATTGATTCACAGATAGCGAGTTTTGAAGGAATGGATTTATTTTTGATTGATTTTATCGAGAATTGTTTCAATGGTTTAATATAGTGATGGACTAATTTCTAATTCTAATAAAAATGAATGAACATGTACATGAAAATCTATTGACATTAGTTTGTCTAGGTTTACTGTTCTATTCTCCCCCAATTCTGTATTTCACCATGGGCACTCTTTGTTTTCCCGAGTTTCAACATATCCCGACTAATTGATCACAGTAAACATGACTCACGGTGAAAAAATTTGATATCATTGATCTATAATAGTCACATAATGATATAGGAGAAATGATAAAGACAAGATGATTATTAAAATGGATGTTTCCCAAATTCACATTCTTAAGCACAAATTGAATAGAAAATATTTTATTTGATTTATTATCCGACTTGCTGATAGGAAAAATTATTTGATGGTGGTATGTCTTGGAAAATATCATATTTATGATAATTTAATGTTTTGGCCATCAGAGGTGATATGGATTCTTAAAAAAGTTGTGGCTCCAATGGTTTCTTCAAACAAAAAGCGGATCAAGTGGGCAGGGCGTGGCTAATGGGATGGGTTAGGTCGGTTTTCCAGGTCAGGAATATCCATGTGGGAATGGTAAGGTTATCCTGGGGGTCCAGGAATGACCCAGGTTCGACCCTAGTCGAATTCAGAGAAATCGGGTGATGAAGGTTGTAGTTGACCATAAAGAACGATTGCAGTAGTTGACCATGGATCCGGGGAATCTCATGTTGTTTTCGGCACAACAACCACGTGACCCGATCGAACACGGTGATCGACCATGATCTGTGGTAGTTCAAGATGATGTACAGTGAAATGGGAACATGTCCAGACAATGGATAACCGACCACATAATACTATCAGTTTGATAGGTAGACCAACCACATCATTCGGCCCCATAGCTTAGTGACCCCTATTATTTTCAAATTTTCATAACTCAAGACAGACTATCCAATTGACATGTTATCTTCGGTGTTAAGACCATAACATTGAGATTGTATTTTCAAGAGAAATGGTGTGTTTTTAGATTGGATAAGCATTGGTGGAGACTATAGATTTGGTCCTTTAATAATTGGTTCAGTACGACATTATATCCAAATGACAAGATTTTAATCCCATCTAGGGGTCATGTATCATACAGAGTATGGTATCCCTCCCCGAGACTATATTGTGATCCTTGATCACCCATATTCGAGTTCATGAATAGGTGTATCTTACAATAGCTGGTTGTTGGAACTACATCTAGAGGTCCACATTATTAGGGTATGTGGTATCTAAAAGTCGGTATTGGCATGATAACCAATGTAGCAGGTTGATCAAGATTAAGATTATAGTATCCAATGGTCAGTTATATGAATGATCTATGGTGTCACTAAGTCAGTTCTGGGCATGACCCCCACTTCATGAATCAAATTATTCCATTACCAATGAATTATCTTCAGGAGGGCCCTGAAAGAGGTAGCACAACCGACTGAGTGACTATGGTGATAATGTGGATCTAAGAGTGAGTTCTTGTGGAACAAGCATGCTTTGAGTAAAATCATGTGCCAGGAAACTGGTTATGATAACCTGATGGCGTAGTCTCTTATGAGTATATCTGGATAGTATTAATATATTTAATGTTGATATATACCTATATAGAGATTACTATATATCATTTTTTCGTATTTAATATTTGTTTAAGGGTTTCTTACATTGTATTTTTATAATAATAATTGCACTATATTCACTGATATGTGTCGTGTCTTGTGCACACCATCTACCTTTTAATAGTGTCCTGGTCAGACCAGGACTAGAGGGTTCTTAGTAAGACTAGACAAACAGAGGTGTGTTCATATGGCTTTTCGATAGCATTCCCAGAAACTTTATATTCAGGTTAGACTTGTTCTAGACACTCATTATGGTGAACTTGAATTTCACAATGTTTAATTTATATTACTTTTTCCATCACTCTCTATTATGGGATCTAGGTGGTATGAATTCCATTTTTACATAGTTGTTCTTAAGTTTAAACATTTCTTGGAATGGATATTGGAGTTTGTGTGATTTTATAGGTAACATAGTCTAATGACTACAAGTTTTAGGATATTCCTACTCAATGGTAGTCACTATCCCCTGGCCAATTTTATGGGGGCATGGGGTAGTCCCAACCCAATCCCCTTTGGGATGGATAGTAAAATTTAATCTCTAAAATTCAACAACAATTACCAATTCTCATTATAGACCATTTAACAAAATACCTTCATTAAAAAATATTTATGTAATTTTTATCTTATGATTCATGCAATGGAATCCATTTTTCAAAATTAAAAATACTTAATTATCATAAATTATTTAATAATTAATCATGTGGATGGAATGAGAATTTTTTTAATGTAAAACATTCAAATGTCCGCATATTTTTTTATTAAAATTCATCATGAAGTTGATTCCAATGAACAATAATAGATTAAATTCTAAAAAATAATTCAAACATAATTAAAAAAATTTAAATGATAATATATAAATACAAATTAATTATAAAAAAAGGAATTTTTAATTAAAACCTTGTACATTCAATGATTATTAAAATATGAATTTTCTCCAAAATTTAACAAAAAATCTAACATATTAAAAATTGATATCCCTATTTGAAATAATATGTTAATTTTTTCATATAGAACATATAATTGTGTAAAAAAAATAATTTTAAAATGGGTTCACTATCAAAGGTGGTAAAAATTCACTTTTTAAAAAATAAAAATTTTATTGTAGAGATCATATTTTTTTTATTTGGACTATGAAATACAAAAGATGAGTTTTAAACATTATATTGAATTTATATTTCATTAATATATTACATAGTGAGATATGTTATTATTTTATAACATATTTAATCATATTTAAATAGTTTTTTATATAAAAACACATCCTTTACATTCGTTTTTTTTAAAAAAAATTATAAATAATTTCATAACTGATAAATAAGAATATATACATGTCGATAACATTTTTTTCATAATTATTTTAATCATTTTCATTCCTTCCAATCTAACAACAATGTGATAACTTCTATAATGAACAACAATATTAAGATGTTCATTTATGATAAATGTGGCGTACCATGTATGTAATCAAACACAATGATTCCTTTTAAAAACTTGGGATGATACAATATTAATAATTATATGGTATTTTCCATCATAATTTTCATATAAATAATATTTAATTTTACTTCAACCATTTATAATAATTACCCAAATATAATAGAAGTAACTTTTTATATAAATTTTATACTCAGCCTTGTGTAAATTTGTTTTCATGGGTTGATTTTTATATGTGATTTACCTATCAAGGAAATTAATATGGACTCTATATCAAGAGAGTCATTACACACCAAATATCACATAATATTGGAATTGGGGATGTGTAATAGGATTATTTAAGATGCTCAATCCAAAAAAAAATATTAATAGAATTTATATACACAGGACACTATAACTGTACTACCAGATTTTTTTTAAATAATTGCATATTTAGTCATCAAGGTCGAGAGTTTAGGTTCATTGAAAACATTATGGTTTCATAGGTGTTGATTAAACTAGATAAAAATAAAATACTCATAGTTATTTATTCGGGGATCAATGTTCATCAATACAATTCATTTTTGGAACACCACATCTATAGATGTGGTGTAATAGAGACTCCTTAACTTTACATTTTCATGTTTTTCATCCTTATCAACCCATGTATTAGAGAAATTGAATAGATAATGACCATATTAAAATAATTTAACACAATTAATAGTTAGAGTAATTTTAGGAATAAAATTATTCAAATCAATGATTCAACTTAGATCGCCACTTTTATTTAGAAATTGGTTGATCATTTAACTCCTTGTCCATAAATAAATAACATAATAGTTACATTGATACATATTCCATAGTTATTCATTAATTTTTTTATTTAGAAAATTTATCATTCATTCCATCATCGTATATTTCACAATAACAACCTAGGGAATTTATCCTAATCTTTTTTGTATTTCATGGAATTAATAACATTCATAATTGTAATCATTAATCATTATAGATTTTATTTCATAGTCACATGGCTTCTCACTAAAGATATAATAAATTTATTTTACTCAATTAAAAAGACTCCACATTTCTATGGAATAAATCTTTAACTTTTCCCTTTCTTGATTTTTTAATTAATAGAACCAAAAGGATCTAAATTGGTTTATGAATTGCATAAAAAAGTTTTTATAAGAATATTATATGATTTAATAAAAATCGAATGGTGTTAATAATTATAATTAGTAAATTATCTTCTAGTAACAACTAATTAAATATCAATTCAATATAGGATTCATTATGTTATATTCCCTCTTATTTAATAACCTAATTACTTAACCTAATACAAACATTAAAATTTTATACAAATAAAATAATTTTAACTAAATTATATCCATTAAGAGTTTCTTAAAATATTTGTAGTATTTGGCCCACAAATCATACAATATAATCAATATTGAGTTGAATCTAATAAAAGTATTGGTGTTACACATTGGTGTATATATGACTTAATAATATAAACTATTTATCATTCAGTTAGGTAAGTAATTACTAGAGGAACAAGAAAAAAAATTACATTACCAAGACATCAAGAATAACCCATATACATCAAATTATCCACTATACTAAAAAAAATATTATTTTTTCTAAACTTTTATTTTCCCACTAATTGAAATGTTCAATATTATATCAAATAAGCTAAATGATTATCTATAAATTTCAAAATATTATCAACCTATACATATAATCACTTGATGAAATTTATATCATAAAATTATGATATCCTAATTTGTAAAGATATCTAAATCATGCTCCGATACCATATAAGAAGGCCAAAATGTTTGAAAACCTAATAATATCATGAATTAATGATAATATTTCATCATAATACATTTCGTGGATCATTTACATGTACATTTTTCATGAATTTGGATAAAATATTAACAAATAAGAACCATGAATTTAAAAGAATAATATAATTGTTTTCAACAATAAAATAAACTGGATATTAATAATATGAATAAAAAATGTCTCGAAAAATATCCAACATAAGACAATTCTACAAATATCTTATGTAATACATTTTTTATAACCTAGGGAATTAGAAGCATAAGGAAGGGTGAGATTGGATTCTAAATAAGGGTAAACATATTTTTCAAAAATAGAAGATTTTAAGAGTATGAGATTACAATTTGGGAAAAATAAAGACACATATAAATGCAGTACTAAACATATAATAAAAAGGAAATCAAGGAATAAGGAATGAAATAACACAAAAGTGTGAAATATGATAGATAATATTATTACAAAACATGAATCATTTACTAAAATGAAAATAAATATAGAATGATAACATAATCATAACTATAAAAATATTATGAGAAAACTCATTATTATCATGCCTTTTTTTTAAAACATATTTTTTTCTTTTATTAAATATGAACCAAGTCATTATTCAGAAATAACTGTGAAAAAATAATTATATTCATGAGTTAATATATAAAGAAACTAATTATGTAAAAACCATTTTGATCAAAATAATTATTTCCGCGCCTTACAAAACAATGAGATATCAACCATAACTAATTAATTGAAAGGTAATTTATGAAACCAATAATTATCATCTGTATATATGTCTTAAAAATAAAAGTGAACAATATAAAATAATAAATCACCCATAAGATTAAACTAAGATTCATAAATATTTTAAATGGACTCATATAAATAAATCTCTCATAACTCCAAAAATAATAGTTAATTGATATACACAAAAAAATAAATGTGTTTACAAATATATTTAGTAAAATTATAGTTAAATAATCACCAATAAGGGAAATAAATAATATGGTATTTTATAAATATAAATAAAATTTATATAGTTAATTATATAATTATACCTATAAATTTATGTATAGAACCATTTTGAACACCCTTAAATAAATTGAATGAAATGTACAGTGTTCATAGAGGAAATATATGAGAAGAAAAAAAATAAACATTCAATTGAGATGTAGGATAATAGATGTAGCAGATTTTCAAGAATTAAATCACCTAAATAAAAAAACACAATATATAGGGTAATCTATCAATGTAATTTTACAAGGAAGTAAATTTTATTAGATAATGAGAAAAATCAAACCATAAAGTATTTATTAAAATATATTTTTACATTTTCATAAATTTATTGGTTTTTATTCACTTTATAAAAACCTTTTTTTTATTTTGACTCAAAAACATTTGAACATAATTTGTTTTCAAATTTCAATATAATGGAATCTAGACAAAATAAGGGTTATACATAGTCAATTGGGATTCGAGGATAAATAAGATTAATATATGATTAACCACATTTTAATTTTCTAAAATAACATTGTTGAATACATCATTATAAAAGCGATAACATACCATTAATTTCAAAATAGTAAAATGTAAATTTTTTGGTAATATGAAATAAATCATAATGGGGTTTCTAAATAAAATAGATATCATTGTATGGGTTGAAACTATGGGAAATTGGGAGAAGGAATCATTAATGAGGATAATAATAACTCTCTACAATGATATTATTATTCAGAATACATTTTTATCTTGGTATGTGATTTTTATTAAACCGAATTTCACATAATAAAATAATAAAATTTAACATGAACTAAAATATTAGGTTTTACGGATCTAATATTTGAGAAAATATGTTTGGTATGAATAAATATACGTAAATATACGGTGTTATGATAACAAGAACCATTAAAACATTAGTTTCTATTTAATGAAAATCCATATAAATAGAAAATATGGTGTGGCTCTTAAAAAACTATTTATGTAAATATGGTAATATAGATTCCATAGGATGTAATAACACAATTTTAAGGAATTTTTAGTAAAAAAAGTAATATATCTTATGAAATTAAATTTGAGACAACGAACTGCATACCATAATTCTTGAGTTCCCGATAGCATTTTGAGTCTCCATTATAAAAAAATAACCTTTTAAAAAACTTATTTTATAAAATTACTCCTATATTTAAAATTTTCAAATCATAAATAGTAATTGTTCTCTACATGTATATTAGTTATTTCTTATTCATTTTCATTATTAGATGTGAGTAATCATGCTCTTTTGAAGTATTATTATTATAGGAATGTTGTCATTCAATCTACATTAAAATTTCATTTGTAAATATCATAAACATAACTATAATTTAATATTTTTTTGATTAATTATTGGTTTATATAATCATTAAATGGGTGCTTTGGTTATATTATTTCATGTTGAAATCAATAAATAGCATGTTTCAGTGATTTTTAAGAACATAATTTTTTATATTAATTAAAGTGTTTAATATTAAGGATTCTACTATAGAACAAAAATAAAATAATTATTTTCTTTTTTATCATTTATTATCTTATATTAGGTTTTATATTTTTCCATGAAATTATTTTATATCATTGATAAAGTAGGTTGTTCAAACTACCCATACAAAAACTAGTAAAAAATAATGGATGATTATTATTATGAAAAATGTTTCATTTAGTGTATTAAAATTTAAAAAACATTATTCTCTTATTTTTTTGAACCATATATTAATATATATTAATAGATAACAACAAATCTATATGAAAGAAAATATATGTTACCTTTTAAGGGAAGAAATCTAGACACACATAAAATAAATTTTTATTTTTCTAAATAGATTATGGGAAAGGTACTTAATACATATTCTCATACAGTAGTATTATTCTATATAGAAACAATACATCTGTGATTAAATATAATTATTATAAATAAATATAGGATAATAATATGGGACTGAAATGATGTTCAAGAAAACTCATTACTTGTGATGAAGAATTGAGATTTACCTTAGAGGAGTCTATTAATGTTAGGGGATTAGGATAATAGATTGTAACTAAAATCAAAATTCAATGAAATTGGGTTATTGGGAGAGAAGAAATAGTAAAATTTTAAGGGGGACCCAAAATTTATTACATTATTGAATGGGTGGTGAGGGAACAATTTTATATGAAGTGAATTTAACATGATTTTAAATATTTCAATATTATTTGAGAAAGCTAAATGTTTGACATGTACCGAAGACTCAAAAATTGAGATTTATTTTCTAATATATTTTTTTATAGATGCCTCAAAAACATAATATAAATAATATTTTTTCATTAGAGGAATTTTAACAATGTTTAATCATTTTTTATAATTTTGATATTTAATGCGGTAAGTAGTTTTTAGCATGAAAATTCATTTTGTATGGATAAATTAAAAGTAAACATATTAAATAATTTTTAACTAATTATTCAAAATATTAAATATATTTTATCCATTAATATTCCTATTGTATACAAATTAATTGTAATCATGTCACATGTGATTTCACATCCCATGTAAATGAAGAATAATACATATTTAATATTTATTAATATTTGTGAATTAAATATTAATTTTACTTTAAACGGGTTTTTATGTTCGATAGCTTACCCGATACGCAACAACCGGTTTTTATGAAATCCTATATTGCACAATAATAATATAATATTATTATTTTAAATGGTAGTTATCTCTTAGCTTTTGTATTGAAATAATGAACAAAACTAAATAAAATATAATTATACATGTATTTACATTTATCCAATAAATGTTAGAGGCTTAAAAAGTGAATGAATCTAATTTTATGCATAATTTACATTTAAAGGCTGATTTACTTCCATTTAATGGAGAACCCTATTTAAATTTAGTTTAGGTTACATTAATACATTCTATATGTCCTAATAAAATCCTTCTTTATAATAGTTACACTAAAATTTAATTTGTGTAAATTTTTGGAATTTTTCTGTTAAAGTTCATTTTTTAATGGATAAGGAAAATATTGTGTTTTAATTCAAAACTATGTTTTAATATAATTTATTTATATGCTAAAATTAAGTTTTTAATTGGTATTAAAGTTTAATTAGAATATATTTTTACCCTTTAATCTGATGTTGGTCATTGAAATTAATTTCACTTTAAAATTGGACAAAAAAAGTATCAATCTTTTGATAGTTATTGTTTCTTAAAAACACGCTCTTTGTTTTAACAACATGAATTTATTTTAGAATTAATTAATGCCACTTATATGTTTAGAAATTCTAAAAATAGAAATCAATTTTTAATTTGTAATATCAAATATATATTAGGCTGATTTTTTTGGTATTTTTCTGAAAATCATCATTTTTTATGAATAGTGAAACCACTTAGTGGTAGTTAAAAAACTGAATTTTTCACTTAAATTAAATTTTACCACTTCTGTGAATTGAATTTCAAAAATCCGACATATATGGTTGTTATCAAGAAGTAAAATTTGGTTATTTAACATGAATATAATTTATGGTAAATAGTATCTTTTGACTTTTATTTACCGCGGTTAAAGGTAAATAAGGTAATTCAAGGTTAAAAAGAATATTGTAATCATTAAAAATTAGCTTAACACTTGTCCAAACCTTATTTTTTGAGTTATTTAGGACCATGGTCATCATTGGGTAGATTTTGGGATCCCATTGAGCCACATGGGGAGTAATAATTACAATTTAGATTAATTAACTTAATGTAAAGACAAAATTGAAAAAAGAAAATATCTTGTATTAAATTAATTTTAATATTGTGTTATATAAGTCATATATTCAACTAGAAATATTCATTGGAAATATTAAAATATTTCCTACCTCATGGTATATTTTTATAATTTTTAGGCATCGAATAATTTAAATTATTTATGACACAATAACAATGCAGTATTTACCTCATTAATAAATTATATAAATAAATAAGAATATAATGATTAAAATATTATCCAAAACATGTCCAATTCAGATTGGATGATTTTATTTCGAATATAAGTCATCTTATCTCCGACTGTAATGATTTTTGGACGATTAGAAACCGAATATAATTATATAATAAAATAATGTTTTCACACTTTCCTAAAGAGCCCCTCCTCTCACTTATAAAAAGAGACCAATTCTAACAAATTCCTCACACCTCTTAAGCCATTTGTCTCGACCAAAATCTACCAAATTAAGCTGCCAACATCTTTATCCTCCTCCTAGAAGCCTTACCTTAGGCAGAAGGCCCTTCAAGAAGTCCCCGGGTTCAAACCAAAGGGAGTTACCCAAAATTAATGGCAACCGTTTCTCTTATAATGTTTTCTTTTATTTTACTTATCCAACCCCAAAACTCATATTATTCCTTTTATTTGTAACAAAAATAGTATCCTCAATATACTAGGATGTTTTTATTTGAATTATTCTAACTACCCTTACACACACATCCATCTAATGGGTGAAGAACATAATGTTTCCATAGATGGTAAACTAAGGCCTCACGAAACGATGATTGTTCAATTACATATTATTTCCTCTAATGGTGGCCATTATGATGGAACTATATTTATATATGATTTTTATTATGTTTATTATTTCCTTATTCTACTGTAATTCCCATTTATATCACACCTTTATGGTTTCCATAGTGGGTAAGTACGATAATCTCATTTGAGGAAGTGCGGACTACCGCCCCCTCAAAGTGATGTGATTTGTTAATGCCTTATGTGGGATGTATAAAGGATGGAGTTAATGATATTATATATGATATTATACTATATTTATAATATACCTATGTATCATTATGTTTTATTCCTATTAAAATAAGAAATAGAAATGAAAGTAGCGTTCATGCGTACGTACGGCTCACCATCTCCACGAACGGTGCATTTCATTTCATAACTCTAAATGTTATGTAATATTATAAAAACATGTATATCAAAGATATATTTGATTTATATAATATCCAAAACATGAATTTAATTATAGATATAATGAAATTTTGACCACAAGGACAACTTGTAAATATAAGGTGTTGATTTTTTACTCAAGTACCAATTATCGAAAAAATGAATGTTATTAAGTTAAATGATAGCATAATTTTTATAACATGATAATAAGTGATATAAAATGAATAATAATCTTGAAAAAGGTAATTAGGCAAGTAGAAAATAACATTAGTTTGTTATTCAGGAGATTAAATAACGATCGAGTCAAGTCAGACAAGCGGTAAGGGACTTCGTCTCAATCTCCTTTCATTGAGGCATATTTTGTTTAAATACACGATTTTCTTTTATATGCTATATAAAAAATCATGACTTTTCAAAGGGAATTTTTTTCTACGAAGAGTTTTACTAAATAACAAAAAGGAATTTTTCTTTTAATTTACGTGGTGACAATGACCTTTTTCGCCACCACAAATACTACTTGATCTTTGGATTCCATAATAAGTTGCAATGATTTTAAAAGGAAAATAAATACCATATAATATTTTACGTATTTTGGTATTTAAAGGGGTTTTGATAATGGATTTTTATGTCAATATATTTAAGTGATATATTGTGATTGAAATGTGGAAATGTTTTCTTCCCTTTATATTTGTTGTATGTCTTATGATTTTATAATGGTACTTCGACATTTGATCGGTGGATCTGTGAATACCAGGACGGATGGTTATGTTATAACCTCCAATTAATTGGGTGTCGAAGTCAGCCATATGGAAATCCCATTTAGTGATATTTTTGGAAGTCAACCATATGGTTATTCCATTTAAGTATATGTTTTTCCCAAGTTACCTTTATATGTTATGTGTTCTTTATATGGGTTTATAGTAATATTTTGGTTACAAAAGGGTAAGTAATGATCTTTTATTCAGTGAAGAGTATTTACTACTACATAAGATGAAAATTATTACTTATGTTATAGTGTTCATGGTTTTCATGTTGTTTTGAAAAACTAACTATTTTCCTTCTTTGTGTATCCCTTACTGGGTTTTTTATGCTCATCCCAAGTTTTTGAAATGTTTTTCATAGGACATAATGTGGAATATCGTCAAGGATGGGATCAAAGAAAATTAATGATATCTTAAGCATTAAACTAGACATGACTCTTTTATTCAAGAGTTCATGTTTTGTAAAAAATGGAAATTGTGTAGAAGTGTATACTATGTAATATTTTGAAATGTAATAGTTATGTCCTAATTCTCTAAAACTCTAATCCTGAAAAGTTCCTCAATGTGAATTATTCATTTAATTCAATATTAAAAACGGTTTAAGGATGGTTCCTTATAGATGGTATCAGAGGCCAGTTTAGATTACATTAAGAGTTAGGGTATTGTTAAATTAATTTCCATAATGTAATTTCTGTTAATATTGATATCATATAGAATTTACAGATGACCATGTTGCTTCTCCTAATATATTTATATCTTCAGAATGGATTTCCGCAGAGGAAACAAGGCCGCAATGTTGAGACGATATCAGGAGGAAGACAATCTTCCAATTCAGAAACCTGAGATAGTCAAAATCAGAACTGAACAATTTGTTACAGTTATGGCATAATTGACTCAGACTATATATAGTGGTGGTATCCATGTATGAGATCTGCCAGATCAACCATAGTGGAAAATGTCAGTAGTGGAGCATTTCATGACGCAACATCCCCCATCATTCAGAGGATCATCTGACCCTGTGCTAGCAGGAGGGTGGATTAAAGAACTAAAGAATATTTTTGATGTCATGTGTAGTTCAGAACATCAAAAGGTTAGTCTTGTTGTTTATCATTTTTAATGTGAAGCTGATAAGTGGTGGTCTATGGTGAAAAATATCTGGGATAGTGATGAGATTGATTCTCTTGATTGGGATGAATTCAAAGGTCTGTTTCTTGAGAAATATATTCCTAAGGTGGTTCATCATAGGATGGAAAAACAATTCCTAGAATTGAGGCAGGAGGATGACTATGTGGCTTCTTATGAAGCAAATTTCACTTGAAAGGAAAGGTATGCACAAAATTTCATTCAAGATATTGATAGTAAGATAAATAGATTTTATGCAGGACTAAATCCATGATATCGAAGAGCGTTAGCCTTTCTTGAGTTCAGATGTTATGAAAACCTTTTTCGATGTGCGAAGAAGGTGGAAATGGATTTTGTCGATGATCAAGTGTTCTTTGACAAACAACAGAATAAGAGGTCCAGTTGGAAGGAAAAGGGGATGAATTCCTCAATGAATCCTAGAGGTTAGAAAACTAAATATCCATCTTGTGAGAAGTGTGGTAAAAAGAATCCCTGAGAATGTTTATCAATGTCTGGAAGGTGCTTCCGTTGTGGAAAGTCTAGTCATATTGCTCGTAACTGTAAAGAGTATGATCAAGCAGGAAATGAAAATCCATTAGTAAGATGTTTTATGTGTAATGAGATGGGTCATTATGAAAATGAGTGCCCAACAAAGAACTGAAATGAAGAAAAGCAGCTATACTACAAGAAGAAAGGGGTGGTGAAATATTTTTCAACTACTTCAGCATATTTTGGGATATCATATGAAGTTGTATCAGGTACACTGTTATTTTTTTCAGATTATGCCAATGTGTTTTTTGATTCAGGGTCTACACATTCTTTCATTTCTGAGATGTTTTCTAGTAAATTGGGAATTCCCTCTCATGATATGAATACAGAACATACGGTAAAAACACCTTAATAAAATGTTGAGACTAAACGAAAACATAAGAAGATTCATGTCCTTATGTGCGGAAATAATATACCTACAAACCTTATTGTTTTTCCTCTAGTAGATTTTGATGTTATTTTGGGCATGGATTGGCTTTCTGTTTATCATTCTAAGATTGACTATAGAGCTAAAGAGGTTTCTTTTTAGAATAATTTTCAGTTTTTATACAAAAATAAACTCATGCTGTTGATAACATATCAGGAAGCTGAGAATATAGTAAAATATGGAAATGAATGTTACATTGCACATATTATTGAAAATAAAGGAACTGTTCAGATTATTGATGTGCCAATGGTAAATGAGTACCTAGATGTTTTTCTTGATGAGTTTTCTGGTATTATACCTGATCGAGAAGTTGAATTTATTGTTTACTTAGTTCGTGATGCTAAGATAATTTGAAATCCCCTTATCGAATGGCTCAAATTTAACTTTTCAACTTGAAGAATCAATTTTATGAGTTAGTAGATAAAGGTTTAATTAGACCTAGCACATCACCATGGGGTGATCCTATCTTGATTGTTAAAAATAATGATAGTTCAATGAGACATTGCATTGATTAAGAGTATTGAATAACATTACTATTAAGAACAAGTATCCTTTTCCTCATATCGATGATTTTTTTGATGAGCTACATGGTGCTCAATATTTTTTGAAGATTGATTTGAGGTCGGGGTACCATCAGTTGAAAGTAAAAGAATTAAAAATTCCGAAGACAGCGTTTTTTACTAGATATGGCCATTATGAATTTGTAGTTATGACTTTTGGTTTATCCAATGCACCTGTTGTTTTCATGGATCTTATGAATAGTTGTTTTCGTGAGGTCTTGGATAATATTGTGGTTGTGCTCGTTGATGATATTTTGGATTATTCTAAATGTGAATAGGAGCATGAAATTCATTTATGGGTTGTCTTTCAAACCTTAAAAGAAAATAAATTGTTTGGGAAATTCATCAAGTGTGAATTTTGGCCATAAAAAATTTATTTCATTCTTCAAAATATTTAAAAAATCGCATAACTGTTGATCCTGCTAAAATGAAATTTGTTGAAGAAAGTCCAAGTCCCAATAATATAACCAATATTCGTATTTTTTTGGTTTAGAAAGTCATTACTAGAGGTTTGTTGAAAATTCTGCACAGTTATGTAGTCCAAGGAATAATTTACCTTGAAAAGGTGTTAAGTTCATCTAGACAAAAGAATGTGATGATTTTTTTCAGGAATTGAAAAGAAAATTGGTGAATGCTCTAGTTTTGGCACTACCTTCCAGAAATGGTGAGTTTTTTATCTATAGTGATGCTTCGTTGAGAGGAATGGGTTGTGTCATAATGAAAAATGATCAGGTAATTACTTATGCTTCATGTTAGTTCAAACCACATGAGTTAAATTACCCTACACATGATTTGGAATTAGCAGCTGTTGTTTTTGTTTTAAAAATTTGGAGGCATCATTTGAATGGAGTGAAGTGAAAAATATATACTGATCAAAAAAGTTTGAAGTATATATTCACTCATAACGATTTCAACCTGAGAGAGTGGATATGATTGGAATTAATCAAGGATTGTGATTGCATGATCCATTACCATCTGGGAAAATAAAATATAGTGGTTGATGATTTGAGTCGAAAAAGAAATGCTTCATTAACCATGAAACATTTGGAATGAGATCCATTGGTTTTTGATTTGATGAAATTTTGTATAGAAGTTGTTGGTGTAGGAAATTATTTTGTTTTGTTTCAGGTGTCAGTGAGATCATCTCTATCAGATAGAATAAAGCAAGAGCAGAAACAAGATAGTGAGTCACAAAAAAAGGTAGTGTTGGTTCATAAGGGTAAGATGCATGATTTTGATGTTGATAATGATTGTGTTTTGAGATTGGGAAAGAGATTATGTGTGCCTTGTGATTCCTAGTTGAAGAATGAGTTGTTATGTGAAGCTTATAATTCCCCATTTTCAGTTCATCCTGGTAGTACTAAGATGTACAGAGTTCTTTGGGAGTATTATAGGTCGGATGGAATGAAAAGAGATATTCCTTATTTTACTGTGAAGTGTTTGACTTGTCAACATGTTAAAGTACGGCGGCAGTTACCGAAAGGAATGCTTCAGCCTCTATCGATTCCATAGTGGAAATGGGAAAATATATCCATGGATTTCCTTGTGGGACTTTCAAAGACATATCGTGGTAATAATTCAATCTGGGTTATAGTCGATCGATTCACTAAATCTACTCATTTCTTTCCTATTAGAGATACTTTGTCTGTAGATCAACTTTCTCAGTTGTATGTTAAAGTGATAGTCAGGTTTCATGGATTTCTCATCTCCATTGTATATGATCGTGATCCCTGGTTTACTTATAACTTTTGTAAAGGCCTTCAGAAGTCATTGGGTACTGAATTAAATTTTAGTACAGCTTTTCATCCTCAATCAGATGGGGAGTCATAACGAAAAATTCAGACCTTGGAGGATATGTTATGTTCTTGCTCGATGGATTATCAGGGAAGTTGGGACCTATATCTTTCTTTTGTTGAATTTTATTATAATAATAGTTTTCATTCAAGTATACTGATATCTCCATTTGTGGAATTATATAGAAAGCATTGTTGAACTCAATCTTTTTGGGATGACGTAGGTGAATGGAAGCTGATGGGACTAGAATTGGTAGAAGAGATGGCAGAGAAAGTTCGTTTGATTCAAAAGCACATGAGAACAGCTCAGAGTAGAAAGAAAAGTTATGTAGATAATCAAGGGAAGGATATTTCTTTTGAGGTAGGTGATCATGTCTTTCTCAAAGTTACTCCATGGAAAAGTTTGATGCGTTTTCGTAATAAGTGAAAGTTGAGTCTGAGGTTTATAGGACCTTATTAAATTCTGGAAAAAGTTGGATCAGTTGTGTATAGAATGGCTTCACCTCTATGTTTATCCTAGGTACAAAATGATTTTCATGTTTCGATGATGAAAATTTATATGCCAGATCCATCTCATGTTTTTAGCCCAGAGATAGTTCAGTTGGAAGAGAATCTCCCTTATGAGGAACAACCAATTCAAATTATTGAACCATAGAGAGCAGGTGTTGCGGAGTAAGGCAATTCCCCAGGTAAAGGTTTTGTGGAAAAACCATATGGTTGAAGAGGAAACATGTGAATCAGAAAATTCTTTGAGGGATAAATACCCCCACTTATTTGGATAAGTGAATAAAAATTGGGAGGATGCAATTCCCAAAACGGGGGGAAGGATGTACCATCCCATGTAAATGGAGAATATGACATATTTAATATTTATTAATATTTTTGAATTAAATATTAAATTTACTTTAAAAGGGTTTCTATTTTCGATAGCGTAGCCGATACACAACAACGGGTTTCTTTGAAATCCTATGTTGCACACTAATAATATAATATTATTATTTTAAATGGAAGTTAACTCTTAGCCATTGTATTGGTAGGAATGAACAAAACTAACTACAATATGATTATACATGTATTTACATTTATCAAATAAATGTTAGAGGCTTAAAATGTGAATGAATCAAACTTTAAACATAATTTACTTTAAAAGGCCGATTTACCGCCGTTTAATGGTAGAACCTCTTTAAATTTAGTTTGGTTTACTTTAATTAATTATATATGACCAAATAAAATCCTTTTTTAGAATGGGGACATCAAAATTTAATTTGTGCAAATTTTTGTAATTTTTCTGATAAAGTTCATTTTTTAATGAATAGTGAAAATATTGTAATTTAATTCAAATCTATGTTTTAATATAATTTATTTATATGGATAGATTATCTTTTAAATTTATTTTAAGGAGTAATTAGAATATATTTTTACCATTCAATCAAATTTTGTTTATTGGAATTAATTTTACTTTGAGATTGTACATAAACAAGTATCAATCTTTTGATATTTATTATTTCTTAAAAAGACGATATTTGTTTAAACAACGGGAATTAATTTTAAAATTAATTAATTCCACTTATATGTTTTGAATTTGGAAAAATAGAAATAATTTTTTAATTTTGAAAATCTAATATATCTTAGGCTGATTTTTTGATAATTTTTTGAAAAACATTAATTTTTGATGAATAGTGAAACCACTTAGTGGTAGTTAAAAAAACTGAATTTTTCACTGAAATGAAATTCAACCACTTCTGTGAATTGAACTTCGAAAATATGACAGACATGGTTGTTATCAAGATGTAAAAATAGGTTCATTAAGATGAAAATATGTTTTTGTGAATAGTAACTTTTGACTTTTATTTACCGTGGTTAAATGTAAATAGGGTAATTCAAGGTTAACAAGAATATTATAATAATTCAAAATTATCTTAACATTTGTCCAACCCTTATTGATTGATTCATTTACAATCATGGTCATCTTTGGGTCGATTTTTGGACCCCATTGAGCCACTTGGGAGTGATAATGACAATTTAGATTAATTAACTTAAAGTAAAGGAAAAAATGAAAAAAGAAAATAAATTTTAATAAATTAATTTTTATATGGTGTTATATAAGTCATATTTTCGACTATAAATATTAATTGTAAATATAAGAAAATTTATTAAATCATAGTATTTTTTTATAATTTTTAAAAATCAAATAAATTAAATTATTTATGACACGATAACGAGGCAGTATTTACCTCATTAATAAATTATTTAAATAAATAATATTATAAGGATTAAAATATTATCCAAAACATGTCCAATTCTGATTGGATTATTTTATTTTTAATATGAGTCACCTTATCTTCTACGGTAATGATTTTTGGACCATTAGAAACCGAATATAATTATATAATAAAATAATGTTTTCAAACATTCCTAAAGAGCCCCTCCTCTCCCTTATAAAAAGAGACCACTTATAACAAATTACTTACACCTCTAAACCCATTTGGATCGCCCAAAATCTTCCCAATTAAGCCCCCAACATCCCAATCCTCCCCCTAGAAGCCTTAACTTAGCAGTAAGGCCCTTCAAGAAGTCATCGGGTTCAAAACAAAGGGAGTTACCCAAATTAAAGGTAACTGTTTCTCTTAAATTGTATTCTTTTATTTTACTTCTCCAAACACTAAACAATTTTTATCCAATTCTTTTGTAACAAAAAAAGTATCATCAATATACTAGTATGTTTTTATGAGAAGTATTCGAACTAAACTTACACAGACATCCATATAATGGGTGAAGAACATAATGTTTCTGTGGATGAAAAAATAAGGCCTCAGGAAACGATGATTGTTCAATTACATATTACTTCCTCTCATGGTGGCCATTATGATAGAACGTTATTTATATATGATTTCTATTATGTTTATTATTTACATATTCTTCTGTACTTCCCATTTATATCACACCTTTATGGTTTCCATAGTGGGTAAATATGATAATCTCTTTTGAGGAAGTGTGGACTACCGCCCCCTCAAAGTGATGTGAATTGTTAATTCCTTATGTGGGATGTATAAAGGATGGATTAAATGATATTATATATGATATTATACTAGAATTATAATATACCTATGTATAATTATGTTTTATTTCCATTAAAATAAGAAATAGAAATGAAAGTAGTGTTAATGCGTACATATGTCTTACCGTCTCCATGAACGGTGAATTTCATTTATTACCTCTAAATGTTATGTACTATTATATAGAAATGTATATTATGGATATTTATGATATATATGACATCCAAATCATGAATATCATTATGGATCTAATGATACTTTGACCACATGGAAAACTTGTAAATATAAGGTGTTCATTTTTTACTCAAAACCAAATATCGACAAAATGAACATTATTAACTTAAATGATTGCATAATGTTCATAATAGGTGAATAAGTGATATAAAAGGAATAATAAACATGAAAAATGTTCTTAAGAAAGTACAAATTATCTTTAGTTTATTATTCAGGATATTAATGAATGACCGAGTCATGTCGGACATGAGGTATGTAACATTGTCTCAATCTCCTTTCATTTCGACATATTTTGTTTCAATACAAGATTTTATTTAATATGATGTATAAACACCCTTGACTTTTTAAAGGGAATAATTTTATTTGAAGAGTTTTTCTAAATGATAAAAAGGAATGTTTCTTTTAATGTACGCGGTGACAACGTCCTTTTCTTCTGCTACAAATACTACTTGATCTTTGGCTTCCGTAACACGGCGTAATGATTTTAAAAGGAAAATAAACACCAAATACTATTTTACGTATTTTGGTATTGAAAATGGTTTTGATGAAGGATTTTTATTTCAATATATTTATGTTATTTATTGCGATTGAAATATGGAAATGTTTTCTTTCCTTTTATATTTGTAGTATGTCTTATGATTTTATAATGGTACTAGTACATATGACGGGCGGTTACGTGATAAACCAAATGACGGGTGGTGTCGTGAATACTAGGACGTGTGGTTACATTATAACCTACAATGCATTGGGTATGGAAGTCGGCCATATGGCAATTCCATTTAGTGATATGTGTGGAAGTCGACCGTAGGGTTATTCCATTTAAGTATGTTTTTGTCCCATGTTACATTTATATGTTATGTGATCTTTATATGGTTTTATGGTTATCTTTTGGTTACAAAAGTATAAATAATGATATTTTATTTAGTGAAGAGTATTTACTAATTCATAAATGTGAAAAGTATTACATATGTCAATGTATTCCAGGTTTTCATCTTGTTTTGAAAAACTAACTGTATTCCTTCGTTGTGTATCCCTTACTGAGTTTTTTATGCTCGTCCTATGTTTTTTAAATGTTTTTCTCATGACATAATGTGGAATATGGTCATGGATGAGACCATGTAAAAGTCATTCTATCTTATACATGGAACTAGACATGACTCTTTTATTCAAGAGTTCATGTTTTGTAAAAAAATGAAAATTGTGTAGAAGTGTCTAATATTTAATATTTTGAAATTAAATAGTTATTTCTTAATTCTCTAAATTTCTTAACCTGAAAAGATCCTTAATGTGAATTATTTATTTAATTAAATATTAAGCAAGGATTAAGGCCGGGTCCTTATATGTGATATGTCAAACGTCATTTTCATTTAAATTGTATATATAAACATTGAATTTTGTTATAAAATATAATTATAAACATCCATGATATCTGTTTTAAAAATTGAATTATTATAAAAAGAATTAAAATTTATATGGTTTTGAAATAAAAAAACATGATTTTTACTCATATAATAATTAATGAAGTGATAATAAAGACTTTCTTTTATTAGAAAAAAATACTGAATTCACAAAATACAGAACATATATTCACTAATTTTGTAATTTAATTTATATATTTATATTTTTACTCCATATATAATTCATATATCTATGAGAAAAATAATTTATGTGTTTTTAATCTATACTAACTTCACGATAGTTTCATTAGCATGATGGTTTCAGAAAAGTCTATATTTTTTACTATAGAATTAAATTCAATTATTTTAGATCTGATTTACGGTTCAAATGTTAGAAAATTCCTCTCGCATCTTTACTGAACTTACATTAAAAAAGTTCAAAATTCCATTTCAGGATCCCTGGGACTTGGAATCATGTGCCTTCAGAGAATGTAGACTCAGAATAATTCTATATAATTTTAAAAAAATTACATGTAAATTCAATGACATTACATTCTCCCCACCATAAGACTTTACATCTCCGAAAGACAAAAAAAATGGATTATCGAACAAATGGGGTTATTTAGCATGAATATTATCCTCCAACTCCCATGTACTCCCTTGTATATTCACTTGCTACCACAGAATATGCTCTAGAGGAATAGACCACCCACACATGAACGGCTCTTGTCAAGACTCTATCTCCACTAGGAACCCCTCAAATGTCACCCAATCATCAATCTCTATCTTGACCTCATAGATAACATGTGATATATCATCCAGATAAATCCTCAACAATAACATGTGGAAATATCATACAGTATGTGCATCTGTGGGGGAAGAGCTATGTGTTACGCCACGTTTCCAACTTTTCATAGGATCTAAAAAGGTCCGATGAACCACATTGATACCTTGTCCCCCCTGACCAAACCTCTAAAATCTTCGTGAGGTTGATACATGAATGAACACACGGTCTCCCTCCTCAAAATCCTTGGGTCTCTATATCTTGTTGGAAAAATACTTATTCCTTCTCTACATAGTACTATTATGATCATTAATGATTTTCAACTTCTCGGTGGTAGCCCGTACCAACTCTAGACCCATGAGTACCAACTTCCCTGGGCTTTTCAAGCATTGATGTGATCTGAAGGTCACTCGTACAAGGCCTCAAACGGTTCCATTCCAATGGTAGAGTGATATCAGTTGTTGTATGGTAACTCCACTAGTGGTAGGTATTCCTCCCAACTATGAACAAAATGATGGACTCAAGCATGAAGCATGTCCTCCAATGTCATTAAGGTTCGTTCTACCTGACTATCCATCTGGGGAAGAAATTCTATGCTCAAGTGCAGCTGATTCCAGAATGCCTCCTATAATCCCTTATACAATGTGGATTTAATGCATGCATTGCAGTCTGAAACGATCGTCTAATGAACTCTATGGAGTCACACTATCAACTGGACGTATAGGTGTCTCAATCCATCTGTTAGTCCTAACTCCTGGATGGGTAGGAAGTGAGCCAACATGGTTTGTCATTCAATGATCACCCATATAGAATCAAGGAATCTAGATATATGTGTTAAACCCAATACAATGTCCATCGAGATACCATCCCATTTCGACTTTGGTACTTCGTATGGCTGAGCCAAGCCTGCTAGAACCTGATTCTCGACCTTCACATGCTATATTGTGAGGCAACGTGAGACGAAATTAGCCTCTAATTTCTTCTTTCCATGCAACTAGTATTGACATTGGAGTTTCTGGTACAACCTCACCACTCCATGATGCACTGCCAGTGTGTATGTTTGGAACTCACTAAACACCTCCTATTGCAATGCCATTGATACTATGGTTCTCCCTTTGAAAAGGATTGTGTGCCCCCCACCTATCAAAGATCCATCAAAAGCATATCCCAAAGATAACTGAGCATGTTTGGCCTTGCAGTCAACATCCACCAGCTGTGCCTCCCTAACTCAATATAAGAGTTGGGGTGTTATAGTCATATAATAAAGGTATGATTCCCTATCATCGTCCACAATTGATATCTACATCGTGGATAGCTAATCTATCACCTCACTCAATAGCTTCAAACTAGTCCTCCAATTATGTGTGTATTCTACCACGTTCCATTCATAGGATTATAGAATATCTCAAAGTCATAGTCCTGGAGGCACACTAACCACGGTCACTATCTCAGTTTTAATTTCCTTCTGGTAGAATATATACGTAAAACTATTGTGGTTGTAGTAAGTTGTTAATCGTTCACCCATCAAGTGGATCCACCACATATGCCAGGCAAAGGCCACTAATTCTAACTCCGTTTCATGGCTCGCATAGTTCTTCTAATTATTACTTATATACCGTGATCCTTAGGTGATCACCTATGTCTCATGCATCAGGACACAACCTATTTTTGTCCCTAATTTGTTGTATGAAACAACATACTCAATGTACTCCTCTGGTAGCCTCAATATGGGGGCACTAGCCAGTCTCTATCTCATATCTTAGAAACTTTAATGGAATTTGTCATTGCACACGAAGGTATTCCCATTAATTTTCAAATATGACAAGGGTGATTCTACATTGAAAAAGACAAGAAAGAACCTATTGTAGTACCCAGCCAACACCAAGATACTCTGCACCTCATTCAAGATTCTGGGTGGATCCTATGAAATCAGTACTGTAAAATTTTCCAGAACCACTATATATCTATACCATGAGATGATTTTTCTCAGAAAGATAACCCCTCAAATCCAAAAATTGCACATCGAGAGCTTAAAATAAATCTTGTTCCATCAGAGTGTATTTTGGACTATCCCCAAGTGTGTAGTATGTTCATCAGCAGACACAGATTAAACCAATATTAAATCAATGAATACTATCATTAAATGATCATGTTAAGAATGGAATATACAATTCATGAGACCCATGAATATAATTGGGGCATTGGTTAGGACACAATACATCACCATAAAGACATAGTGGCCATACTGGAACCAACAGGACGTCTCCAGTACGTCCTCACTCGAAACCTGAAGCTGCTAATAACCTGATCTGAGGTCTGTCCTTCAGAAACACCTTGCTCCCTTTAGCTGATCTAAGAGGTCATAAATTCTTGGCAGTGGATACTTGTTCTTCACAGTCACTTTGTTCAGGTTCCGGAATTCCACACATATCCTCAATCCCATGTATTCCTTCTTGGAAAAAAATATCATGGTTTCCAATTCTTAAACATTGGGCCTTATAAACCCCTTCTCTTTCAAGTCCTCTTGTTGTAACCATAGCTCATGAAAATTTTCAGAATCCATTTGATATGAAGGTATTGATATCTGTGTCATCCTAGGGTATTGGTAAATAGAATGGTATATCCCCTTGTAAAATTTATTCATAGATCATCCTTTTGAATAAAATCCTCGTACTCATCCACCACTATAGGAAATCTTTGAAAAATCTCTTCCACTGCATTGTGGGTGACGCTAGCCAACCGATGAGTGATCGGATGCACCATCCTCCGAGAAATTCCATTCTATGATGAAAAGGTTCCCTTCTTATTGGTGAAGGTAAACATGGTCCCATCCCCATAGACAGATCACATTTATTTCCTTAAAAGGTATATTTGAGCATGGACTGTAGATAACCATTCCATACCCATGATGATGCTGTAAGGCCTCAACGCTTCTACTAGGAGATCCCAGCCGAAGATACCACCTCCTATATAAATCTCACACTACCGGAACCAGTGTGTAATCGCTGAATCCCCTCCCAGAAGAGTCTCTATTCATAAAGATCGAGCTAATGGTTCCACCAGAATCTATGTGATTTGAATGAGTGTCGTGGCAAGGAAATAGTGATTGGAACATGTATCTGTTTGAACTACATATACATTGTATAAGATATAGATCATTACTAAAATCAACTCTGGAGCATTTTGGCCATAATCCTATGTTTCCTGAAGCTATGTTTTACCACGTCTGCCTACCTCATGAGGTCATGGTTGACCACCTAGAGTGGTGGAACTAGAACATCGAACAGTCTCTCACTTCCATTTGCTCGAACTAATCCACATAAAAATCCGCCAACCAATGGACCCCCCTCCCAAAAATTTTCCTCCGTCTCGGCAGTCCCTCGACCATTTACTAATCATTTGTACAGCAGGTCGGTAATTCACGATCCATTTGTCCCTACCCACTTCATGAGTAGAACACCCTTCTAATCTACTTTATCCTTCTTTATTGGTATCCTCACACCTCCAATCACGAGTCATGGGTTTATCTCTTGGAGGATATTGCACATTTTTACCACAACTCCATATGTCGGCTTCCTTCCACAGATGGCTCAGCTACCTCTCCCCGGTGGTGGCACCTACTTTTAGTGTATGCTCCGTTAGGAAGCTCTCTACTAGTAAAGATGTCTCCAACATTCCAGTCTATGTGAGGAAGATGAGAGGCACCATAGACACACTAATCTCCCACATAAGTCCCTAATAAAAGGTCAAATCCCTAAAAAAGGGTCTCAACACTTGTTTTTAGCATAGAGGGAATTATTAGACAACTCGTTGAATACTCAGCTATCGACTTGCTGCCCAGCTGAAGGTGACGTAGCTCTTAAATGCACACATGGCTCAAAATCACAGGGAATAAATCCTCCCAAAAATACATTCTAATTCTCTCTAGGTGGGGGTTTCCCTATAATTTTCTAGATTTTCAGATTCAACATTTTTTCTACCAATAACATAAGAAGGCTCGAATCTATGATTTCCATCTGTTTGAGTGATTTCCTCACTTTTAGAAGACATGTGTTACCACCTCCACACAATACTCAGCAACCTAGGAATTCATCTATCCCCTTAACTGGGGTGTTCTATTTCTCTGAAACTATTTTAACGAACTATGTTTGTGCACGTCCTCTGTAGGAACTGCAGGTAGTAGATACTAACCAACCAGTGTTGGTAGCCCTAGTGCACCACCCTGTGGTAAAATCTATGGAACTGTTCCATAAAAAAATGACTCATCATTAGGAGGTTTGTCCTCCTGACCATGTATCTGAATCCTGGACAGTCATCCCCGATGAGGCATCCTCAAATAGATAAATTTGGGCCACAGTATGGAGATTATTACTAGTGATATGACTCTTATAAAAAATAACATAAGGAGACACTTTTGCAATCATTTTTTTATGCATTGATCTGAAAATAATAATTCATCGTCTTGGTGTGTGGATACGTCGATCTTCGTACAAACAGTAGACTCCCATAATATGAAATTCAAAATCGACAAATTTTAAAAAATTTCTCAAAAAAATAACACACTTTTGGTCTCTATAGTAGAACTGACAACCATTTATAACACACTGTCGTGACCCGTCCCTTGGGGCACATTCTATGACATACCCCTAGCATGCCTCTCAAAGGCCAGGGGTTTGTGACAAGAACTGAGGTCATCATCATTAAAGTGTGAGGAATTTTCATGGGTACATGTATGCACACATATACCCAACCACATCTAACTAACTGAAATGGGAAAAATATTATAATGAAACAAGTGTTGAGTACAAGTACAACTGAAAACAAGTGGACAAAAATACAAACCCTACCAAATCACTGAAAAAACAAAGTACAACGAAATCCATAGATAGTCATTTGATAAAAACCACACATAATGGTAAGAGTAGTGTATCTAATGGAATCCAATGTAGTATTCCATTTCTGCCCGATCCTGCTAGACCTGCCTCCTACTAGGCCACCATGTCCTATGTTGAAACGTCTGTCATATCAATAGGTCAAAACACGTGTTGGAGAATATCGTGCTTGGATGAGTAACAAATTACATAGTAGGAGAAACCATTCCACTAAGATGAAACACCAAAAAAATTCAACAAATAAAATACACAATGCATAGACAACTCACATAATGAATACTGTAGAGCAGGAATGGTTCATTATATATAGTTACTAACGTTTCATATTGTTGAGGGACACATCCCTGACGAGTCGCTGAAGTCTCTTAGACCACTAAGGTAGACATATCAACTACTCATCTTCTAGGCCACTGAGGTCCACATGGCTCTCGTAGTACGCTTGGGTCCACACGGCTGCTGGTATGCTAGGCCACTGGCTTCCACATAGCTGCTCGTCTGCAATTCCACTGAGGTCTATACGGCTCTGTTCATATGCATGCTTGATCACATGAGACTTTCTCCCCCAAACCATTCGTTGAAAATCAACATCAATGGAAGTATCATTAGATCATAACAAAATATATTCATCGAGAGAGAGTCCCCACACCAAGAATGTGTTGTCCATCAGATGCTCGGTTTGAAATTTATTTTCATTTAGTAATTAGGGGCCGGTTTTATCTAGGCACGGTCTGACCCGGTTGGACCGACCTAACCAACCAGGAATGTGGGGACCACATACCCCCTTTTAATTTAACTAACTCAACCTGGCCTAGTTATGGTATAGGATATTCCAGTTTGTCCTGGACAATGGGCCTCCGTGGAATCGTCCCGATTTGGCCAATGGTCCAGCCTACTGGGTTGGCCGGTGACCTGGTCGCATCCGGCCTGGCACAAAGGGCACGGGTCGGGCATAACATCGCCGATCTAGCCCAATGGATATGTGTCTAGCCCGCATCATATTTTTTCCATCTGAGACGCGTCTAAGAGGCTTTACACACAAATCCTTCCTCATGGGTTGTCTGCAGGGCGGTTCCCCAGCTGTGGTCGGTTGATCGTGACTCATCCGTGTGCGATGCGGCACAATTTTGTGTTGGATTTCCTCATTCCTCTAGAATGGAGGATGATGGCCAATTATACTGTGTTGCAGCCAATGGATATGTCCTCCACCTCCATTAGGCTTTACCCTCCAGCACCCCCACCGACGAGATTTCATGTTCATAAATGGACCATCTGATGAGCTCTGTTGGTTCGTTATCCGTACCACATGTGCCTCTATCCTCCTTTTGATTTCACCTTCCCAACGATGGACTCTATTCTACATTTGCATCCACTTGAGATTTATTTCACAAAGAACACACAAGGGGAGGGTCTCATACCTTGTTTGTGTCAGTCCACACACTCCGCTTTGGAAGCATAAAGACATGTGGAGGTTGGGGGATTAATGTTCTTTCAGAAAATTTTATTCCTAAATTGAAATCTCCATAAGAAAAACCCTCCCACATGATCACATGATTTGGGGATCAACCAATTCGTGGGTTGATCAGTGTTCATCAATTATAAAATGAACTAGGAACATTAAATAATTCAAAACCCCAACCACTTTGAAGTTCATTTTCATAATTATTCATCCTCTAGAGTCCAAGAGGTCATGACATTATTCATTCATCGATGCTAATGATGTCCTAATAGTGTTAATTATTTTTATTTGGGGAGGAAATATGGAAGTGTTTTATCAAATAATCCTCATAGTTTTAATCCTCATTCCTCAAACATGTTAAACTATTAAAATGAAAAAACATCGCAACATTTCTCTTATGAAATGACTTCACATCATTACGATCATTCATTTATAAATCAACATCCCTGTTACTCATCATTAAAGGAGCGTTAAAAATTTTTTTTAATGAGACTTTATTGAGTTCAATTAATGCGCCTCATCACTCCTTCATAGTGTCTCCCTGTCGCAGCTCGTCGATTGAGGAAAACAAATAAAATTTCATTTTAAAGTTATTTAATTTTTTCTAAAAGGTATGATAATTAACTCTTCCATTTGGCCATTGTTGGATGATGTTATGTCCTTTCTAAGAGACTCCCAGTATTCTGAGATCAATGGTTCCCTTGGATTTTCGAACTGAGCACCTTTTCAAAACATAGAAAATCCTACTTGTACATTTCTTGAACGTACCTTAAAAATGCTCAAAATTCCATTCCATGCTAACTAGGTCATAGAGGCGTCTGTTGTCAGAGAATATGGTCTCAAAATAATTACATATTCTTTAAAAAATAGACATCGAAATTCCATGACAATACATAATCCTTTTAGTACTATATCGGTTTTAATTTTTCATAATTTTCTTCAATGCTTGAATTTTCAATAAATTTTGAAATATACTATTTTTTATAATTATATTTCTATTTAATTGGTTATATTGTAAATTTAAATTTTTTATTATTATAAAAATACAATTACATATAATTTATGTATAATAATCAATTTATCATATTTTAAATGTATTTCATTCAACAATTGACTACAAAATCATTTAATATTTAAAAATGCATTTTTCGAAATAAGCATTTTTTGTCTCATTTTTCCAATTTGATTTTAATTTAAATTAACAAAATTATATATTTTGAATCATTAAAATATTTATTCATTATTTCAAATAAGATAGTTCAAAAATATTTAGTTAATATCATGTTAACTTTTTTGAATATAAATAATAACCTTAATAATTGTTTTCACTGTGGTAATGGAAAAATCATGTCATCACGGTTAAAAATAAAATTGGATTGATTATAAAATTACCTGAACACATTCATTTTATTTATAAAAACAATTATTGTTTTAAAATATGGTTAACAAGAGGATAAGTTTGGATAGAAATAATTTTTTGAATTAAATATAATTTATCTTAATGGTGAAAATATATTTTTTATTTTTAGTTAATAAATAATTAAAAATGATGGCATATTAGTTATTTAATAAATAATAAAAAATCAAATATAGGATATTAAAAATATTATAAATAATAAAATTTTAGATAATTACTGTGATGCACGTAATTTTTAGATAATAATGACATGTTATGGATGTATTAATGTTTTTAAAATTCTACTTGTCGTCTTGATGTTATTGATATCAAATTAATGAAATGTTCAAAAAATTATTTTAATAATATATTATAATTAATTATATTTTATTAAATGTTATCAACATACAAATAATATTATATTTTGATATTTTATGATTATATGGTTGATAATATCAACCATCCTAAATATATGGATGGGTTATCCATTTGTATTAACCATAAAGACCCTCATGGAGTAAAAACAAATTTTTTCACCATCAGAGTGAATGGGGTTAATGACGGATTAGAACGAAATGATAAGGGTAAAAATGTGACAAAAACATAGATAATTTTATTTCTCAAAAAATTTTGATCAATAATAATCATATATTATAAATTAATAATTTGGGATGCATTTTTAATACATAGCTAATTTATATAGATTATATATTTTTTGAAATTCCATAACAACCCCTAATCCCTCTTATAAAATGGCATATCGCATTCTCTTTATTTGAGACCTAAAGAATAATTTAATTCTAAAAATACCTTTCATATATCATTATAAATAAACTATCATTACTCTATATGATATTATTTATGAACAATAAAAAACATATATGGATTAGGGTATTAATCAATTGAGACATTCAAAATAAGAGGTATAGTTTTAGCTTCATGTTTTTGTTTTATTTATTCTCCCAAATGTTATAACTCATATTCAACAACCAGAAAATAATAATTTAATTATCATCTATATAATTTTATATTATTAAATTTGAGGAATAATATACTTCCATCTTCATATTCAATGGAATGGGAAATAAACACATTACTCGTGTGTGTGGTAGAATAAAACCATGCCAAATGATGTATTTAGATTTCTTCCATTGTCTTTTATGGATGGTTTTAGTAATGTAATTAATTAAAATATATTATATTAATTACACATATATAATTATTATAATTTCATATATTATTTTCCTTCTTACCATTCCATTCACTAAAATATCATCTTTTTTCTATACGTACATGTGGACTACAACCTCTACAATATGATGTGATATGTTTTTCATCACCAAAACATATGGATGATATAATTAGGTATAATTAAATCAATTATATTATATTTGTGATCATTATACCACTAGGTAATTATAGAATGATACTTAGAATCTTTAGAAAATGACCATGAAAAATAAAATTTTTACATATGTTTACGAAAAACCCACGCTTTCTATGATTATAAAGCATTTAATTATTCATAAAAATTTTAGTTAATTTATTTTTAATTTAAAATTAATGTCCAAATATTATAAATTGTCTATTATAATTATCCTATATATTATGGAATATTGGAATCATTTAACATATTCATCCCTTCAATGTTATTTCAGGCATATGAAAAAAAATATTGTAAAAACATATAACATGAATATAAATAATTAAACAACAATTCAAACATAGTAATAAAATGAACATAAAAATATAAAATTTCATAAGGATGTAAAGAATATTTATAATTTTACTATTATTTAATATAAATAATGTATTCCATGATTCTGACTCAATGTAAGGGATATTCATTATAAAAATACTATTTTCAGGCTTCTATTAAAACTCTCTTTTTCAACCCTATCCATATTTATAAATATATGGTTGTTTTTAATAGAACATTATGGATTTATAAATGATAATTTATCTCTATTTTAGCATTAATTCAAATTATTTATAAATGATCTTTTATATTTATTGTTCCATATTCTTTTCAAAAAGATTATATGCATACTTCCAGTTAATGTATATATTGAGAATCAATTTTCACACTATGATAAACATTTTTTGATGTTTGGAAAAATTTATAAGATTTTATTTTTCTTTAAATATAACCCCTATTTCATTTTTTTCTCTTTATTTTGCTATTGGAAATTGGTTTTTTAGAAGCAAGGTTATTTTGATATCTAAATATTTTTGTCACATGGGTTTAAAAATGTTTAACAATGTTTGTATTCTTATTATGGTCCATAGAATTTTTTTTCAAATGGTTTAAAACCATTATATATCATGGTTGAGACCAATACTATGGAGAAAAATGGTAATAACCCATTTTAGCTCACAGGTGAACATAATATAGCATATACAATGGATGCACCAAGATAAAGCTCTAATTCATTATGTAACGATTACGTTCTAAAATGAATAATTATATTGACATTTCTTAACATACATTAATGTTAATTAACTATTTAGTAATAAATAAAACATTATACCAAAAAAATACCATAACAGTGTATTGGCTGGAGAAACATGGAATCATGAACACCAATACATTAATGAGCTACATTATCACCTAGTAGATTATTAATAACAATAAACCTTTTTGAAACATAAAAAATAATATAAATATTCATAATATGATTGATGGAAACATAAAAATTGGTGATCACAGATGCTCAGTCATGGTAAACAATGGAGATAATTCAGAATAATCATGAGCATAATCGTATGAAAACATGATCCTTAAAATAGAAGATTATACCCTGAATATTAATAATCATTGACATGAATCATGGAATAAATTTTGGAAGTTCCTATTAAATGAATTCATAGAAAATAATGAACATAATCCATAAAATAATCACTAAGGAATAATATGTAGAATTATGGATGACATAAACTCATAATATATTATTTCCAAAGTATTGAATGCATCACTCCCAAAACTATCTTGGGAGAATGATTCTACTCCCCAAACCATCATGAATGTCCTGGTTCACACCCCTTACCATATTAGTACCATGAGTTAACTGCTTATACTGTCAAGGTACTCATGGTTCACTCACATAGTCATCCTAGTAGTAAAGGTTCGTTCCTAAGACAATAATAGTTTATCTAATGAGATATAAATCTTTTCCCAATGAATTGGTGGGATATTTAGGGCCCACCCATCTCATAATGAAATCCAAAATACGTATGTCAAAAGTAAATCAATAATAATATGATAACCCATTAAATTAAATGCGTAGCATAATCATATAACCAAATCATAGACAATTAGAAAAGGTAAATGTTTCATAATTATTTCACAAAAAGCATAACTCATGAAAGAGAAATGGATTTCATAAAAATATAACCCATGAAAGATAAATATATATAAGAAATACTAGGACATTAAGCATAATCATAGAATAATAATTTACATTAATTTTATAGAGATATGGTTCTTAAGATTTCATCAAAGTAAGCATAATCATAAACAATCTGGAAATTTGATGTGATTGTTTCAATAAACTCTTTTCACATGGTAAGATTTAACCATAATACCCTTTTAATAAAATGAAATTAAATTAAGCATAAAATATCATTAATAATACGATATTCATTATATAAAATTGCAATGGATGTATATACACCTCATGGATAAAAATAGGTTAATATCTTGGGATGTGTCGCAAAGAAGAAAAATTGGGACCAAATCCTTTTACATATTTGGAAACTTTTCAAACATAGTACCCATGAAATAAGTATAATCAAATGGATATGTATATACCTATAATTTTAGTTACAATAATAATATACTTCATTCATGGAAGCATACACACCAAAAAATGAATGTGTAGTGAATAAAGCATATATCTTATCGAAATAAAAAGAGATATGAAATTATCTTACCTTGGGTCTTGACTCTCGATGTACTAATTAAAAAAATTGAATTATAAATATACATTCATTATACATATATAACATAATGGTATTCTTTAATATAATATATTATGTGGTTTTATTATGACTTTATATTACCCTCTTGTTATTAATTCTATGTTATGGTTTTGCTTCGGGTAATATTTAACTTTTTTTCACATGTGTCATAATTTATTATATGAATGGTCATTATACATATATAATGATTTCATGAATTTAAATCAATAAAAATTATCATTTATACATTGTTTATTTTTATTATAATAATCTATAAAATATCGATGTATGAAATGGAATACAATATTCCTGGAAATGGTAAGGCGTGTGTACGCATGAATGTTGTTTATGTTTTTTTGACATATTAAAAGAAATTAGTTAAGTTAAATATGTGTATCATTTTTATAGTATAATATTTATATCATATATAATAAATTTTTTCAAAACTGATCCTATATACTTTCCATGTAATATGTTAACGAATCACATTGTTTTGAGGGGGTGGTTGTCCTTACTTCCTAAAATGAAATTATCATATTTACACCAAATGAAAATTAAAATAATATGTGATTTAAAATGGTTAAATTAAATTATATACTTAAATAAAAATAATATATTACATATATATAGATATTTTCCATCATAATTTACACCATGGGAGGTGGTAAATATTAATTAACATGATCATTTTGTGAGGTGGAAGTTCATCGTACACATAAACAATATGTTTATTACCGATTATATAATGATTTGTGTAAGTGTATGTAGAACCCTTAGAATAACAAAATCCAAGAGTATTGAAGATAATTTTCCATTCATACATTGTTTTAATAAATATAGCTTTGGGATGGTGAAATAAAAGAAAATAAAGGAGCTTGAGAGAAGTCATTACCTCTTAATCGAGTAACTCTTTTTTGGTTTACGATAAAAGGATTCATTGTATTTTTTCCCAATGGAAGGATTCTAGGAGGAAGGGAGTTATTTTTGAAAGATAATTAGGTAGATAATGTTTGAGCCTATTTGGTTTGAGATATGTGAAGAAGAGGGAGAGGTGGTGGAATTTTATAGGGAATGTAAAGAACACTTGGATATTTGAAAACAAGTTAGGTGTACCCACGTTTTTACATATGAAAAGACATAAAACCCCAATAATACTCAATAAAAGAATGTTAATGGATAAATAATGGAATAATCATTTTTTTCATGTTTTTATATGATTTTGGGTCTTAAATTTATGGTTTAGTACTTTGTTGATCTAATTATTATCTTAATATTTTTTATTTATTTTAATCACTTTTACTAATACTTTTTGTAAAAAAATAAGTTGAAATAATTAGAAATTAGAAATTATTAATATTCCAAATATGTAACCCATTTTTACAAATTTTAATCACAAAATATTCATAAATAAATTTAAAAGATAATCTTTCTGATGGGATTACATTGTGGGGTTTTAATGTAAATAATTTTAATAGATTGTAATGTTTATTATACACAATATCAAAAAGAGAGTGGATAAAATGACCTAAATTTGATTTATTCATTAAAATATGATATATTTAAACTATTATACCAAATTAAAATCTAATTTATTGCTAAAAGTAATAAGGATAAATGCTATTTATGAATTAAAATTCATTATTTTTAAAAATTCATAAAAAAAGAATCCTTATTGAAAAATACGAAAAAATTATCCTAACATAATTTTTATATTTTGTTTTCAGAGATGAAGTTTGTTTTCATATATTAAATCCATAAAAGTGATAAAAATTGGATTTAAAATGGGTTCTCTATTAAATGGTGGTAGAACTACATTTATTAAAATATAGTTTATTATGCATAATATTTATTTTGTTCAAATCATATATCTATCAAATATGTTGTATGATTATCAAAAATAGTTATTTAAATATAAAACATATAGATATAAAAAATATTATCCACTATTAGTAATTAAATAAAATAATTAATATAAATCTATTCCCTCATCCAAAAGGGATTTTAAAAAATCAGTCCCATTAGATTCTATTGGTTTTAATATTCTTCTATAATTAATATGTAACCAATAAATCAACTATATATATTCATATTCTGGCTAATTATATAATCTTAATTTGGATGTCCAAGGGATATACAATTAAATAATAATATTTTAATAATTAATTTTTGTCCGGTAACACTCGGTCTTGCACCTTACTTAATCAATCTATACATGTCAGTCTTGCATGTAACGTAAGCTAAACATAGTTTTCCCTGAATATAATGATAAAATTTAGGTTTTGTGTGGTGAATGTTTTACTTGTTATTGCATATAATGCAATCCAGACATAGTAATTTATTATAAATAATCTATTTTAAATGTTGTATGAAATGAACAATATAAATTGAAATAAAATTAATTTGAAAACAAAACAAAAACACCCATCCTATTACATTTACCCCCCATCCATATTTATTTTCATCATCTAAATTTATCTCTGTTATCAGAGAATTAATATTTTAATGTTCCTTTCATAGAACAAGTTGGGGAAAATCCCTCAATGTAACATTGCATCATTTTTGGTTTGGTTGTGTTTATTGGAAAAGCAGGTTTACATGTCAAATTGTCATGTTCTGGATAAATCATTTACATTTATGTAGAAAAATAACCATTATAATGGAATTTATGATATAGAAGCGGTAAAAATTAATAGACACAAGTTGGCACTGTTTTCTAGAGTTTTCCAAATTTTTGGAGTCCAAAAATTGGAGTTCGGTTTCCATCACAGAATTTAGACATCCATGAAAATCTAATAAAAATATGTAAAAGGAATGAATTTTATGATGATGGGATTTATGTGTTTTTTTCACAATGGAGAAATGAATTTTAGCGCAGGTCTTCGCGAAACTGACAACCCTCGTGATAATGAGGAAAAGGTGCTTCGCGATCAGTGATGGTCATCATTGCAGTCATTGATTGTACGGATTTTGGATTTCAATGGGCTCCGCGAACATGGAATTCTCATTGATTACGAAGGGCATCACAAATAAAAAATTACAATGGATATCTGCTAAATGTAGTTATGTCCCAATGACGGATCCCGAAAAAGAGTTGAAGGCAATGGAGCTTCATGAAATGCCAAGCCTATAAATATGAGTCCACCCCACCTCAAAAAGGAGAGAGAACAAGATTGACACAATGAAAATTATAAACTATCTATGATCATAATGGATCTTCACGAATGTGGTTTGAGAAGATAATCACCAAAGATATAAGGCAATTGAATGTTCTGAGCATCACAAAAGCAAGTATTTTTCAAAGGACCTTAAAAGCCAATAGAAACTTGTAATCTTCCTGAAGGCTTGTTGGATAATCGATAGAGAGGTTTGATATACGAAGGGTAGATTGATCATCACAAAAATAGGTACATTGTGAAGAATATTTTGAGCATCATGAAAGGTGCTTCTCAAAGGATAGTTTGTGCGTTCCAAATATGTTCTTTGGGAAGGAATTAATCTCTGGGAATAGAGGTGAAAAGTATTTTTCCAATGTTAAGTAGAAAAGTGGTATTCATCTGTGGATGAAAGTGTGACGTCATTAGAGAATCCACATATGACGGGGGGAAACATTCATTATAGATATTTATTGGACCTAAAAGTAATTATATTGTAAGTGGATTTTATGATTAAGGAGTGAGAACACTTCAGTTGAGAATGTAGTGATCTTTAAAATTGTGGTTGGTTGTAAACCATGAACGATAGTGAGTCCACTATGAACCTATAAACAATAGTGAACCTATATTGGATTTGGTACATCAACACATTTTCAGTGTGTGATCCTTTTACATAGCCTAGTGAGGGTGAACCAAGTAAAATTGTTGTGTCATGTGAAAGATTTAATATTTGTTCATACTCTGCAATGGTATGGATAGTGAGAAGAGATCCTTTTTAGAAACTAAACAACATCAAAAGGTGAAGATGTTTTAATATGTCATACCCTAATTCCCCCCCTTAGGGTACCTACCATAGTAGACATAACAATTTGTATCATGGAAAAAGGTTGATATCAGTGTTTCTCTCCAAATGGAGGCCATCAATCAAAATGGTATTCCGATCATTTACAAGAATATCATTCAGTTATAGAAGAATCAGATGCAACACTACTTCCAATAATTTTTAACAAATATGTTTATAGTAGTGGTTCATGGTATCTTAGCCGACAACAATAGGGGTGCACTATCAGATGTTGAAAGAAATAAATTTGATGCTGACACCAAAAATAATCAATGCTTTAGGGGGAGCCCTATCTAATGCTATATATATAATGGTGATGTCATGAAAAAAATCACATGCCATGTTGGAAGAACATTTGAACATATATGAAAGAGATTCAGAGGTCTGAGAAGAAAATTTGTATATGTTATGGAACATGAATGATGATCCTAGAATTATACGGAAGAATTCTAATGAAGCATTCTTTGATAGGGAAATTTTATTTCTGTAAGACATGATAGATATTAGTGAATTAATTGAATATATAAAGATCATGAAGCGCATCCTGGGAAACATCCTCCTCACTTCAATCTAATGGTTTTAGTATTGGAATTGAAGGATTCAAAAGAGTTAACACGGGATAACATTCATAAATCCCTTGAAACATATGAAATGTTCAATGATGATAATAATTCTAGGGAAAATGGAAAATAAAAATAGGTGGCACTCATGGACAAGAAGAATCTCACTATTAAATTTTCTCTAGAAGAAGTACAGAAAGATGAGGTGAGGTCATTATTTTACACAAATATTAAATGATGAAAATTAAATTTTGAAGGGAAACTTCCACATTCCTTCTTTAGATGTGGAAAGGTTTTTAATTTTGCAGCATGATTTCCCAAAATGTTCCAATAATATGATGATATTGAGTAAGCCGAAATTCTGTAGAAGACATCTTCGGCCTATGTGAATGAAAATAAACAGTTCATGTTTAATTTCAACATAAAGAATAATCTTATTTCACAAGAATGTGATAGTTTTAATGCATATGAGGTTGAAGAGGATGAATAGATAGTGAGCTACAATGACCGTGGAGAAAATTATATGGTGGAAGTTGTTAGTGCTACTCAGAAATAGGAAGAAACAAACACTTATGAAGAAGAATAATTATAGGGAATAATTGATATGAAATATGAGTTAGAGGATGTTATTGAAGAGATATATATTTTTAGAGAAAAATAAATAATGCCAACAAATTTTTCCATGATTCCAGACTATATATGAAATAAAAATTAAAAGAGAAGTTTGAGTAGTTGGATGAAATTGTGAAACTCAAGTCATCAATACCAGATGACTCGTAATTAGTTAGTGATTATGAAATCAAGAATAAATAATAAAAAATGGATATCTATGAATTTAATGAAAAAAAATAATGATAAAATCAAGTTAATCATTGAACATGAAAGAGAAGTTGTTGGTTTTTTAAAAAGTTTAAGGATAACGAAAAACTCTTTACTCCTTTTGCGACCTTAGGAAATTAGATCAATCAGAAAACTGATATATTAAAATTGGAGCATTTTGTTTCTACAGAAATGAAGTAACAATTCTATTCAGATGCTAAGGCTGATGTGCATCTTGATCGAAAACAAAAATCTGGGAAAATTGAAGTTAGATAGCAAGGAACCATTTCAAGACTGAAAGTTGATTTGGGAATAAAGAAGAATCAGAATATTCCGAGATATCAAGGCAAAACTAGCGATGGAGAAGTGACACGTATGAATGCACCCTATTCAGGTGTTATTTTTATGGAAATATGGGGCATTCATAGTTTGTCTTTTTCATATCCAAGAGATAACGAAGGGAAAATAATAATAGTTTAAGTCAAACAGAGGTTTATTTTATAGAACAAACTTTTAGGGAAATTGAATTTGGTTTGGTGAATTTGGGAATATGGATAGATATTATACATCAACCATGAAAATGAATGTTCCAAAGTAGAATCAATGTAGTGACAAGAAATAAGTCCACAAACTAACATGTGTGTTGAAAATTCAATATCAATTTGGAACTCTAAAAGATGAAGCTGGTCCATCACACTCTAAGGAAGATAATGGATTTCAGACTACACAAAATGTGAGGTCAAATATTTGGATCAAAATAAAAAAGGATGAAAAATGAGTGGTGGCAGATACTGGCCTCAAATCTTTAGATAATTCTGATGTATGTATCCTTGAATGCGGTTTCACATATAACATGAAAGGTAATAAAAATCATGACACATGAAAACGATATTTAAAATAAGAAGTTTTTATTGTTTTAAATGATGGTTTCTGGAATATTATTTGGCTTAATAAAGGCTTGGTTTGTTGTAAAGGAGATGAGACATGCTGATGTCATTGTAGTATAAGGTCTCAGTCAAAATTTGGTTAGTGCCAACCAAAAATGTGTCTCAGGGAATTATATGAGGTTTAATAATAATATTTTTATCATTAGAGGAATCGATGGTGATGTGGTTCTATAGGGAAAAAGAATAAAGTAAAACCTATACTATGTAAGTTGATAATAATATATGTGTTTTAATTCCCGAGAAGAAGAATACAGGATGTGGTATAATGACCCAGGCATCTATGTCAACCGTCACTAGAAGTTATGGGAAATTTTCATGTAGAAATAGAACTCCCTAAGATATCACGTGATCATACATGTACATGTAATTCCTTTCAATAATGGAATATCATCCTAAATACATACAAAGAAAATGAAAAGAAGTAAAAAATAGTGCTTGAATTGTTGGATGCTGATGTTTGTAGACCTATCTCACCAAGAGACATTGATGGAAAGAAGTATTACATTCTTTTCATTGATGACTATAGTATAATTGAATGGGTATTCATCAGTTACCATAAGTTGGATATGTTTAGTTTCCTAAAACATTATCAGAGGGAATCTAAAATGAATCTTCAGAATAAAATTCTGATGTTTTGTACTAAAAATTGTACAAAATTCATAATTGTAAGTTGGAAGACTCTCTATAGAAGCACAGGCCATGGAATCACATATTCTAAGTAACAACTCCCCAATATAATGTATTTTTTGAAATGAGAAATAAGATCATCAACAACATGGCCAAAATGATGCTTTTATAAAATGAACAACCAGTGAAATTTAGAAGGAAGTAGCATTGACATTGGTTTACATTTCTAAAAGGTCTTGGTTGTGTGAAATGGAAGGAAAGACTACATATGAGATTTATAATAGGAACAATGCAATAGAATAGTACTTTTTAATATTTTAAAGTAAATTCATGATAATCAACAAAGAAAAACATTGGAAATTTTATTCTTGGGGAGATGAGAGAATATTCCTTGGTTACTGAGGAAAAATAATTCCATATAAATTCATTAATAAATGGCTCAAAAAGTATTTGAGAGAAAAAATGTCACTATAGTAGAAAATGAAGAGAATTTTCAACGGCATAGTGAACAATTTTCAAATGAAATTGATGAGGAGGAATGAAACACTGGGGGAGAAGAAGTGGATGATTCTTATTCTAAAGAAGATGCTGATAATGAGCATGAGGATGCAAAATATGTATCTAAACAAAATTCAAGGAGTTGAGATGATATTGACATGTAGAATATCATTTTTGTTCAATCAGCTCTAGTTTAGACAAGAATAATGAAATCATTGAAGCATAACTCTGTCCTATTTTAGGTAGTGCTTAAATTTATTGCATATGTAGTTGAAGATTATAATTGGGTTTTGGCTATGAATGAAGAGCTAGATCAGATTGAGAATAATCAGACATGGGGATTGTTTTGATGCGAGTTGATAAAAATGTAATCAAGACTAAATGGGTCTTTCGAAACAAGTTGAATAAAGATGGCGAAATTTTTCAAAAAAAACATAACTATTGTCCAAAGGTTACTGTCAAATAGGGGGTATTGATGTCGATGAGACATTTTAACATGTTTCAGGCTAGAAACAATAAGATTATTCTTTTCCATTGTAGTGAAACAGAAGTTCAAGGTGTTCCAGATACATGCCAAATCATCATTTTTAATGGGGTTCTAGAATAAAAGTTTATATTGTGTACCATGACGGTTTTCTCATCCATGAAGATGCGAAAAAAATTTATCAGTGGAAGAAAGTTCTATATAGGCTGAAACAAGCACCAAGAGCATGGTATTTAAGGTATGATTATTATTTGTAGAAGATTCCATTTCAACGTTGTGGAGTTGATTAGAATCTCAATTTCAACATCAAATGTAATAAAAGGATGATGGTGTTGGTGTATGTCGAAGACATAAATTTTGTCAGATCAAAAGAATCTTAGTGTAGACTATTTTTTACATTAATGAAAAGTGTGTTTGAAATGCCAATGATTGAAGATATGATGTTCTTTCTTGGATTAATAGTGACCCAATGAAGTAGTAGAACATTAATTTCTCAATAAAAATATTCCAAGGATGTTATGAGATGATTTGGAATGGAAAATTCCATGTAGATGAATACTCTTGTTGCTACCCTAATAAAATTATAAAAATATGAAAATGGAAAGGCAGTAAATGTTACAAAATATAGGCATGTTATTATAAATTTATTGTAGATGAAAATTACAAGACTAGATAATTTTTATCTACATTCCAAGAAGTGTGATATTAATGAAATCCCAAGTAAAGCCGCAGGTTTATAGTGAATCTAATAATTAGGTATATCAAAGTAATTTTGGATTTAAGTTTGATGTATAATGACAAATCATAGTAAAACATTTTGGGATATACAGATGAAAATTGGGTTGGATCAGCCGATGAAATGAAATCTAAATAAAGTGGTGATTTCTATCAAGGTGGTTTGTGTATTTATTGGCTATGAAAGAATCAATATTTAATTTCATTGAGAACTAAAGAAGATGAGTATATTTCCTCCACTCAAGCATACACACAATTTTAAGGGGAGTAGTGCAACATGATGATATTGGCAGTATAGTGAAGTCTCCGATTAGATTCCAATTTTATTTCTTGAGTGCTTTAAATATTAGAAAAAATATACTCCATCACTCAATGAAAAAGAGAATTGAGATAAAATATGAGTTTATCAAGGATAAGGAGGAGCAAGGACTTGTGAAGTTGTAGCGTGAGTCTACATAGCTACAGTTTTCTGATATCCTAACGAAGGCCATACCCAAAAAAGTGTTCTAGAGATATTGACAGGCTCTAGGAGTCCTGTTGACACCCCGTACTTTAAAAATTGTGCATGTGGACAACCCCTCCCCAATGTATGATGTGTTTTTCCCTATTGTACTGATATGTGTCACTACTATATTATATGCCTAAAAGGGGTGATCCATGGGTTTGTTAAAAATTGGGGATAAAGATTGTCTTTTAAGGGAGAAAATTTCTCATGTCAATACACGCGGAGAAGTTGAAAAGTAATGTAGTGCGATATGCGAGAGAAATGATATAAGAGGAGAGTATTAAATCTGAACATACTATAAGTGATCAATCAAAGAATATATATCATAATAGCTGTGGTTCGTGATGAAAGTAGTTTTTTTGTATCAGTTTCATATAAACAATGGGTTTAAGGAATGAAGTGACACATTGATGACCTATTCATACTACTCTTGTTTCCCACACTGAGAGATTATCACATGGTCTTACATTATGTGGTAAGTGAATCATTGGCCTCCATTTTAATCTCAAGAGGAGAATGAAGGTATATTATGGAAGGATATTTGGTGAGGTATTAATGGAAAGAGAATCGTTTTGAGAAGATTTTTCAACAAAACCACAGTGGGAGATTTTTTGGAAAAAATCCATCAAGGTAACATTGCAACATTTTTGAGTTGGTTGTGTATGTTGACAAGGATGGTTTTCATGGTGAGTTACTACATTCAAAATATTTCATTGACAATCTATATTTTCAAATAACCATGATAATAGAATGAAGATCTGGCTGCAGTACAAAAGAACTATCATAATGTGGTGTTGTTTTCTAGTGTTAGCCAAATTTTTGGGGTCCAAAAATTGGAGATTATTTTTCATCACAGAATGGGTATTTCATTAAAGATCTAATAAAAAAATGGAAAAAGAATGAATTTCAAAAATATGGGATTTGTGAGTTTTGTTTCGCAAAGGAGGAAATAATTATATCAGAGGTATTCACGAAAGAGACATGCATTGTGCTTCCAAGAAAATGGAGCTTCACAATCGATGACGTACTTCTTCGTAGTCATTGATGTAAGGATTCATGATTTCGATGGGCTTCGTGAATATGGAGTGCTCTACTTTTATAAAGGGCTTCACAAAAAAAATTACAATGGATCATCCTGAAATTTAGGTGTGCTGAGAAGACAGTTCTCCAAAAAGTGTTGAAGGTGGTGGAGCTTCACGAAGTGCCATGTCTATAAATATGGGGCCACCCCACTTCAAAAATGAGAGATAATAAGAGAGACACAACAAAGGTGTTAAGAGAATTCATTCACAATTTCTATAAGACAACCAAATTATTTGATCATCATGAATGAAAATATTTGGCAATGGCCCTAACAATCCAACTGAATCTTGTGTGCTTCACAAAGGCTTGTCGGAGCATCGTGGAAGAGGTTTGCATTGAAAAGGATAGATTTATCATCGTGAAAAGTGGTACATCGTGAAGACATGTTTGAGATTTGGAAAATGTGCATCATGAAGTCTAGTTTGTTAATTTTGAATGAGGGGCTTCAAAAAGGATGTAATCTTTGATAAAAGAGGTAAAAACGTATTGCCCAGAGGTTAGTGGCAAATACTTAGTAATCTATAGATGAATGTGTGACATCAATAGAAAATCTACATAAAGTTTAGGATTCATTCATTAGATTTAATGACGGGACCTTCAAGATATTAAACTATGAGTGGATATTTTGAAAAACAATTGAGAACAATTCAGTTGATAAAGTAGTGAGATTTCAAATTGTGTTTGGTTGTAAACCAGGAGGGAAAGTGAGTTCACTTTGAACCGGTGAACAATAGTGAGCTTAATGAGTATTTTCTACATGGTCATATTTCTAATTTAAGAATCTTGGATATATCCTAGTGAGGGTGAACAATGTAAGTTTTTTCCCATGTGCATGCTTTAATATTTGTTCATACTCTCAAATGGGAAGGAGAGAGAGAAGAGTGTTTTGATTAACAATGAAATGAGATATAACAGGGATGTTTTTTAACCTATCATACCCTGATTCTCCCCCACCCAAATGGTATCTAACCTAGTGGACCTAACAGAAACCGACATCATAATGTTGAATCCTAAAACATCCTTCAAAAGGGGGGATGTTAGAGATATTTTAGTTAACAAATGTAACATTTAAATTGAGTTCCACATAGGAGAACATAAGTGTAAAGGGAAAACATTGACTTAATGGAAAACTGTAAATATTTACAGGTTTATTGAGGTCATCATTCACATATAAGTGAATTAACAATGAAATGTTGAGGGCCACAAATATATAAATCTATAATGATTTTAAAGGCCATCAATTCAAAAAATTTAAGGTATAATGAAATGAAATTAATATTGTCATATCATTGAGTAATTCTATTATTGAATAAGAATTTATGGAAATATAATTATAAGATATATTTCAAAAAAAATCCTCCTTTTTTTAATTAACTATTTCTAATAAATTCATTACTTCTAGAAATGGATGTCTGGAAATGAATTTTGATGATTGATGCACAAAAATAAACTTTTAGTAGATATTAATTCCCATAAAATATTTAATAGAATAACTATTTGTGTATAAATATTTTTAATTTTCAATGTGGTTAATATATTATTCTATAAATATAGAAACTAAACCTATAATTTCATAATAAATAATTATTCATCAAAAATAATTATACATTTACCTAGAAATCTCGTATAATAGTGGTAGGTGTGAAACCCTTGTCATCCTACGGTTAGGGGTTAAAGACCCACAACATTTCAAGAAATTGATGTGTTGTCACAAAAAATACATGGTTTTATTTTCGAAAACAACACTAGTATAATTTCCAAAATAAATTTGAAGGGAATACATAAAATAAATTTAATAACATTATATAATTTTAACCAACATATTAAATAAAATCCCAACCCATAAATACATCCTATAAAGTTTAGCATAAAATTTTATAAATGTACAACCTTATAGAACTTATGAAATATGAAAATCCAAAAATCCATAAATAAATTCATGAAATAAAAATAATATTGATCCCCAGTATATTTTAATGTATATATTGGTTGTCACATTCAAAACATGTGAATACCCTCATCATATATTCTCATAAAACTTGTTAATAAACTCAATTACCATAAATACTCCTAGAAAAAATGTGTTATTCCTTATTCAATATATTTCTTGATAGATTACACAAATCCCATATTTTTTAAACATCATCAATAAAATAATAAACTAGTTGTTAATAAGTCCTTAATTTGTTACAAGGTAATCATTATCATCCAATTTACTTATATCCACATATCTTTGTTAAAAACAAATTATCATAACATAAGGATCCTACTAAGGGTTATAATTCAATTATTTATATATTTACAATAGAAACATCCTTCCATTATATCACTATTCTATTCTATCAGATACATTCAACATATTCAATTTAATTATTTGTGAAGAAAAAATAAACTGTATCATCCTTGTTTATTTCACCATTCATATAATAAAATTACTCATTCCTAATTAAATAAAAAAGTTATTATTCCACATCATCTATATTCCATAAATATGATACCTTATATTATCACATTATATATCTTTACTTTCACATTTCATCAATAGTTTCATATTATTTTGTAATATAATCGTTACTCGCAACACCATTCTTATTTACATCAGGAGATTTCCTCTTGGATAATGAGTTTCATAATGACTGTTTATTCGACACATAAAATAATTCAACATCGATGATTACATAGGTAATCCAATATTCCAAAAAAATTTATAAACTGAACTCTTCATTTTCCCTTGTAGGAACTTGTTTTGTGCCCATCTTTTCCAGAGTCCAAACAACTTCTTGTTCCTATAATACACCCACATATCTGATTATTTATACATTCTTGACATTATGGAAAATGAATATTCATTCCTCCATGGTCTCCATTACATGAAAACTCAACAAAATAATTATTATTTTCTCCAGTGATTACGAGTGTTGTTTATGGTATACGATATAAATCATGATTGATGAAAAGCTGACTTGGAAGGACCACAACATCTTTATCTATAGTGTTTATCTCACATGACATCTCATCATAAATTCACCAAAAAAACATTAGATGTTAATCTAGTTCCCTCTGGTTCCCTCTTAATAAAACTATAATCACAGTGTGAGCATTTCTTATCAGTGTAGAGAACCAAAGTTTCTTTAAAATAATTTCTTACAATATGTAAAAATAATGACATCTTACATAATCTATAATAGACAAGTTTATTCATAGGTTATTCATATAAATCATATATTTAAATTTATCATGATGTTTTATGATGCTTATGTGAATTCCCAACATAGATCCCCCAGGATTGTCATATCAGGTTTGCAAAAACGGCTTCATGTCGTGTACCAAATTACCATATGTCATGACTGAAATGTCTTATTGGGGTTATTCCTCCTATATAAATATGTTCCATATCCACATCAACATTTAATATCCAAAAATGGATGTATTTATATGAAACCACTCACTCTACCATTTACCAAAATTCAATTTCATTTTCCAATACTTTTTTATCTATAAAAATAATTTTACACGTGACCATAGGGTTCTCACAAAGGGTTTCTCGTAATAGCATCCAATGTTTAACTAAACCTTTTCTTTGATTCCTACTATATAATTCCACTCTTTTCATTCATTATAATTACATAAATTTTATAGAATAATTAATAATTTATAAAAATAGATTCCCAATTTTCATATTAGTCTAGTTCCTTTGGAAACATGTATACATAAACACTAATACATAACTGAGATACATTATCACCCACTATGTTATTCTTTACTAAAATAATTATTAGATACATCAAACATAATACATAACCTAATAACCTATGGGAAGGAAATGTAAAATGTGTTCACCTTAGATTCTTAGTAAGGGTAAACAGGGTAGATGCATAAGAATTAGCATGAGCATAAGGGTATGAGAACATGATAAAAAAAATTGAAGATTGTTGAATTCAAATCAAAGGTCACAAACCATAATCATGGCATAAATCATAGTAGTTCATAAGACGTGAACCATTCAGAAAAAAAAATCATTAAACATAAAATCATTACATGGGAATAATATATGTAATTTTGAAAGACACATAACAATTTAATATGACTTACCTAATATCTGTGGAATCACTTCCAAGACCATCATGGTGGTATGAATTCACTTGACATACTATCTTGGTAGTCATGGTCCAGTCCAATGACCATCTTAGTAAAATGAGTTCAATCATTATACCATATTTGTAGTCATGGTTCACTCCAAAGGCAATCTTAGTAGTCATGTATTATTCCCAAGACCATATTATCTTATCTCATAAGATATAAATCTTTACCCAATGAATTTGATGGAGATATATATCCCACCAATCTCATAATAAAATTATTCACACATGTAATGACATGGATTTTCCATGTAATATTTTATTATTTATATGAAAATATATCACGTCTACAAAAATTGACGTCACGTGATTTCGAGGCCCGGTGTGCCTAGAATTAATTTATCAAAATTTTAAAGGTACATTTAGTAAATGCACGAGCAACATTTTTTAACATTTGAAATGATGCTCATATTAAAAATATGTCGGTACTATTGAATCCACATAACTAGGATTCACTTAAGAGACGATTCTATTTGACTGTAGTTTGTCTAGAGAAAAATTTATTCTTTTGGACTTTTAATTGAATAAAAAAAATTAACATAGTTAATTTTTATTTTATTTTATTTCCTCCAACGGACAAGAAAAAACATTGGACCAATGGTGTGTCAATCCAATAAAAGGACTGACCTTTCATTCCTAATTAACTGTACCATTGGGGAATTAGGAAGGTTCCTAATTAATTATCCCCCATTAATTCCAAACATCGTTACAAACCCTCCCATTATCCTATTTACATGGAGCATGGGGAGAGGTGTTGGCACTCCATCACCAAGAAGCAAAGTACTGACAAAGTGTCGAGACACCAAACCCCTGGTGGAAGGAGCTGGTACCAGTGGGAAGTGATGAGTGACATCGAATCCCAGAACTGAAGATCGATGATCAAGTGAAGAGGTTGGTGGCTAGTTGCGGGGGATAGGAAACACCAGCACACTTCCCCAATTGTGGGTGTTCTCCCTCACCCTTTAGGTACAAGTTTTTTTTTGTTTAATTAAAGTTTTTTTTCTTGAACCCTTTAATCGTCCAACATGATCACAAGATAACAAGGTGAGTGGGGGACTAACAAACCCATCCCGGTTCCTCTGCTACATTGCTACACTTTGACCTCAGTAGAAGATCATCGACACGACGACACCAACCAAATATGATAGAGGTGGCCCATCATCACGCACTACATGAGGTGGCTACAACACTAAGCAACAGTGGTCTGCGGAGTGGATGACACCGGACATTTTTTGGGGGAGGTGTGGCACACCATCGTGCACCGCCATTGAGAAAGGGGTTGCGGCTTGTCAACCACGACGGTCGACACATCAGCCGGCTATGGAAGAGACATGCTACACAAATAACGCACCGCTGGCGAGAAAGGGGCCACAACTGAATCCGCAGTTGAGTGGGAACCAGTGCCTCCGGTGGGTTCCACTGTGTCCGTGAAACACCCATGTGGTGATGCCATTTCACCAGCCGAATGAACTCTAGTATTTTTGGTATACAGGGCGGTCAAACCACCCCTTCCTAGCACAGTCGGACAGTGTGATGCGACCCCTATGGGCCGAGCCTCACTTGGCAAGGCCACTTTCCCCTACAGGCTATGCATCATGTGACTGGGAAACCTTCCTAGTAGTTTTCACCCACTTGTAGGCTGCTCCACCCCCATATGGATTGGGATCCCCCCTTGCGGGCCAGGCCTCCCTCTGGAGGTCACGCCCCTTTACGGGTCAGGCCACCCCTTGTTGGTTGGGCCGGACCCCGGCCTAGAGGGTTGAGCCCAGTGCGGCCTAGCCTAGTCAGGTCGGTCTCAAACAGGTTCAGGTCGACCCAAATTGGGTTGGGTCAGCCCAAGATGGTTCGGGTCGGACCCGACCTGACCCCCCTAGACCCAGAATCACATAAAATTTCATATCTTCAGAACTCGACATCTGTTTGATGAGATTTTTGTTGAGTTGGCGTCCTTGTATTGAGATGTTACTATTGGAATAATTCACATTAGTTTTGGAGATATTTGGAGTATGGTATGGTTGGATCAAACCCGATACCAACTGGGCCCTATGTACTAAAACACTTATAACTCACAAACCATGCACCCAATTGACGCACTGTATGTCACATTTGAACCCTTACGATATTTCATCCCTTTGGGTTAGTCCTTTGTGATTCTTAATGGCTATTTTGTTATGATCGATTTCTACCGAGGGAGATTTTATGAAAGTCGAGTGCACTAAGTGCAAGGAATCCTGTGGCATGCTGTAACGTGAAGAAAAAACAATGATCCTTTGTGGGAAGCCATCTATAAATCATTTTTGGGTAAATATATATCACATCCTATGTGGGCCAATGCTTTGCGATATTGTGTGGTTCATTAGATAAAAATCTTGTGTGGTTCATATCATGTTTGGGTCAACATGGGTTATTACCTATCAATATTATGTGGGTCAGCAGCAGTGCTACATAACAAAATAAATTGATCTAGACGACGACTAATCATCTGTAGTTATGTACGTATGTTATACATGAGTGGGAGTTGAGTCTTTTTACCTATGTGGTAATTCAAACATCATGGTGTTACATGTTTGGAACATCAATATTTTTTGTGTAACTTGAATTCTATTTCTAGCTTCGTGGTGTTACTTGTGTGGTACTACTATCTTGTGGTGTTACCTCTGTTGTACATATACTGTTGTGGTGTTGTCTTCGTGGTGTTACCTGTGTGGAACTTATATCTCTGTGGTGTTACCTGTGTGGTATTTCAACATTTGAGATGTTACCTTTGTGGTATTTTCCCCTCATGTGTGAGATGATTATATCCTGATAACATACGTATATGTATGGGCAAATACCTAAGTATAAATGATACCTCGTTTTTTGTTTTTTCCTCCGTAAAAATATATGAGTCCTACAGGGATGTCTGGGTCCCTACTGAGTATCGTTATAATCACCCTTGCATTGGATATGACTGCACCTTGTTTTCTATTATTCAGATGACATACAACGTTGATCGAGGCTGAGGGAGCATGGACCAGACGATGCTCGGAGGTGGATGTTTTTGGCATGACATGATGTGGGGACTACTGATCATGAGATGTACCTACACATAAGGTAGGATCCTCAGTGGACGATCCAGGAGTTGTTTTCCACATTTTCATTGTATTTTTACTTTTCAGTTGTATTGTTCTTCATAGTTGGGAGTATATTCTGGCCCCTTTACTTTCAGAACACATTTACTACAATAGTTTACTTTGTTGTTACGTCTTCTTGTGATCTAGGATTGAGTGTCTATTCAGGTTAAAACTAAATTCCTTATCGTTTAGGGATATGACTTTCTGGTCCTAGTATCATGCACCAGGCCTATGGAAGGCAGGATTGGGTAGTCACAACATGATCCCCATGGTATGGGTCGTGACTATGTGGTATTAGTGGAGTTGGTTGTACCGATGAAATAGGATTATGATCTTTTCTATGTAGAAATAATGTTAAGTGTTACAGCTGTGGTTTTTAGGTTGGTTAATCCATTGATGGTGCAGTGTCTGATGGATCCATACATCAGGACCCTGAATTCCGATTTCTATCTTAGTGAATAGAAACAATGATTTCATGTGTTTTTGAAAACACTTTCTTGTGATCTATTTTAGTCAAATCAGCAGGTATAACTTATTAATTGTGGCGCCACTAGTTTCTTTCAAGATTATTCCATGTAGACTACCAGTCAGGATTCTCGAGAGAGTACACATTGGCGGCCCACTATGTGATGAGGCCTCAGTGAATGTCCCTCTTACAGTGTTAGCCCCTTTGTGTGGTGTACCGACAACAGAACTACATGTGGGAAAGACATTGCGGCCATCCCCTCCAGGAGAAGTTTCACGCCAACTGAGCATGTTGAAAAATATTCAGTGGAACCGGCCTCAAATTTTTTAAGTCGAGACGGATCCACAGATTGTTGTGGACTGCCTGGAGGCTGTGTCTATAGTTTTTCAATTAGTTGGGATACTATATGATCTGAGGGTGATACTAGCTGCCAGTCTCTTCTAGGGAGTAGTTGTGAGATGGCATAGTCTGAAACTCCAGATACATGAAGAGGTGACACTCATCTGGGTGAACTTTGAGAGACTTTGTAGGGTTGCGTTCTTCGCAACGACTCTACACTCAATGAATATATAGGAGCTGCTGCACTTACAGTAGGCCAACATGATTATGGCCCAGTATACAGCGAAGATCACACATCTCCCCCGAAACTCCACCGATATAGTACGAGACCATTTTATCGGGGCCTAGACCATTGATAAGGGTCTCCAATGGGATATCAGAGCAAAGATGATATCGCTCAGCAATCTAACGAAGGCTAGGGGGAATGAGTGAGTGCTTTTGGTGGAGAGATTCCTACCTGAGTAAGAACCAACTGCGAGTTCCACCACTGGATATCAGGTAGCGGAGTCATATGTGGTAGGTAGTATAGGGTTTTCACATGGTCCCAAGTGGGATAGACCTTCTGGAGGATGACCTCAAGATACAGGGTCGGTGGTGAGGGGATCTCATGACATAGTAGGAAAGTTGAGGAGTAGGTAGTGCTACTTGTGTGGTTGGAATCGTCACATTGATAACGACTGCCTGACCCTCCATATGGATGACCAGAAGATGTTTTTGGGATGGCCAATGTAGAAGTATAGATTAAATAAAGGATTTATACAGGCATCAAATGGACATGGAAGTGGATCTAGACGTGCAACAGCTAGTGGTTAGTGATTTGAGATTCTAACGCCACCACCTCTTGGTGGTCCACCCAGACAATAGGGAGCAGGTGTTCATGGAGAATATCAGCTCTAAGAAACTTAGGCGTATAACCATGGTGCTCTGGAGATGATTCTAGGTTTGATTTATGTCTACTCAACCTTAGATATTGTACTTATATACACAGGATCTAGTCACTCTTTTATTTCCATGACCCTCATTCAGAGCTCGGAATTCCAGTGGATCTGTTGGCTTTATCCTTACCACAAGATACTCCTACGTTAGATGATTAAACAATTATAAACTGGCTCCAGTAGTGTGAGAATACTATAGGAGGCGAGAGTGTCGGCTGGGGTCTTCTAGTAGCGGTGTCGAGGCCTTAATCATCATCTTGGGTATAGACTAGTTATCCACAATCAATGCTCAGATTGGCTATATAAGGCACAAAGTGTCGTGTGTCCACAAGGATGGGACCAGGTTTTCCATCACCAGCAAGAAGGTAAACTTTACAGCATAGGATGGAATTACCTGGAGGAGGGTGCAGCCGATCACTCATGAGTGGGATAGCCTTACCCTCAGAGAAGTATATGTTTTGAGTCTAATTTATCCTATAGTGGCAGACCAGTATGCCGATGACTTTTGTGATAATGTTCCAGGACTACCTCGACACAGAGAAGTAGACTTTTAAATCGACATGTACCCCGGGATGACATCGATATCTACACCAGAATATTAGATGGATCCCTTGGAGCTTCATGAGTTAGGGGTACAGTTGGAGGACTTGCAGATAAATGGGCTCATAATTCCCGTTATCTCTCTATGGAAAGCACTGATTTTGTTCGCCAAGAAGGCAGATGAGAGTTTGAGACTCTTTGTGCACTACCAGCGCCTGAACAAGGTGACCGTGAAGAACAGGTATCCATTTCTGAGGATTAATGATCTTTTTGATCAGCTGAATGGTGCTCGTTGGTACTCAAAGATAGACCTCAAATCAAGCTATCATCAGCATAGAGTACGAGATGAGGATGTTCATAATACGACCTTGAAATTTAATTAGGGCCACAATGAGTTCTTTGTTATTCCATTCAGCGGGACCAATTTCGCAGAAGTTTTCATGGGACTCATGAAAAAGTACATTCATGAATACCATGATCGCTTTGTGGTGGTCATCATCAATGACATCATGATATATAGGGCGTCAGAGAAGGTGCAGGTATATGAACTACAAATAGTTCTAGATACACTCCGAGAGCACTATTTTATGGTAAGTTGTCGATGTTCCAGTTCTGGATACAAGAGTTCCACTTTCTAGGAAACGTTAATATAGAGGCTGTAGTTTCAATGGATTCGGTGATGATAGAGGCCTTTCATGTTTGGGAGCCACCCAAGAGTGTGACCGAGGTGAACAGTTACTTGTGGTTGGTGGGATAGTTCCAGAGATTAGTTCCTAACTTTTCAATATTTGCAACACCATTTTCAGAATTGAAGATGATGGGACAACCCTTCGTATGGATAAATTGTTTTCAGTAATGTTTTTAGGATCTAATTTAGAGACTGACGAGTGCCCCAATCATGAGGCTACTAATAGCGAGCTTTGGGTATTATGTCTAATACAAGACTTTAGGGACCATACATGGGTGTGTCCTGATGTAGGAGCGAGCAGTGATCACCTACGACTCACGATAGCTAAGGTAACATAAGCAGAACTATGGTACCCACAACCCGGAGTTAGTAGCAGTGGTCTTATCTCTGAAGATGCAGAGACATTACATGATGGGAGAATGTTTCATAGTCTACTATTATAACATGAGTCTCAGTTATATCTTCTCTCAGAAGGACCCAAACCTCAGACAATGGTGATGGATAGAGTTCCTTTAGGGATATGACATTGAAATAGTCTATAATCCTTGGAAGGGAAAAGTGGTGGTAGAAAAACATCGCATGAGGGCTGGTTTACAGCTACCGAGTGATGCGACAGAGCATCTAGCAGAGTTGCAGATATCCTTGGTGGATAGGGATAATGTAATATTCTAGGTAAATAAAGAGTAATAAATTTTCATATTTTTTAATATTTTTTAATTATATAATAAATTTAATTTAAAGTGGATGAAATGTTTGATGGAGTACCTAATACGAATCAACGTGTTTCTTTAATATCTTACGTTGCACAAAATGATGATTTATATTGAAAATTAATAATATAACATTACTATTTTAAATAGTAGTTTACAAATAGTTTTTGTATTGGAAGGAAAATATAGAAGTAACTAAAATATGATTAAACATGTTTATTAAATGTTTTTACATTTATGAAATAAAATTTAGTGGCTTAAAATGTGAATGAAAATAATTTTAAGAATAAATACTTGAATAATCATTAAAAGGTATATTTACCACCTTTTGATGAAAAAACGAATTATAATATAGTTTTTTTTGACAATTTTATATGATGCATTGGATAAGTGGAATTCGTATTTTGAATCGGGAAATCAAAATTTATTTTGGGTAAATTTTTGGTACTCTTCGGATAAAATTAATTTTTTAATGAATATTATAAAATACTGTATTTTAATTCAAAAATGCCTTTTAATATTATTTATATATATGTTTATATTATCTTTTTAGTTTTTTAATGTGTAATTAGATTATATTTTTACCATTTAATCCAATATTGGTCATTTGATGTAATTTTACTTTGAAATTGGACTTAAAGAAGTGTCAATATTTTCTAGTTATTATTTCTCAAAAACACAATTTTTGTTTTGGCAATGAGAATTAATATATAATTACTTAATGCTACTTCAATTTTTTAAATTTGATAAAATAGACATAATTTATTAATTTAGAAGATCAAATATATCTTAGGCTAATGTTTTGGTATTTTCTAATAACAATTAATTTTTTATGAATGGTGATAACACTGAGTAGTGGCTTAAAAATGGCCTTTTCATTTAAATAATATCTTTCCACTTCTATAAATTGAATTTGGAAAATATGAAATACATGGTTTCATTAATAAGTAAAATGTGGTTCAATAAGATGAAAATAATTTTGGGTGAATAGTATCATTTGACTTTTATTTACCGCGGTTAAAGGTAAATAAGGTAATTTAAGGTACAAAGAATATAATAATAATATAAAATTACCGTAAAACACATCCTAACATTTTTGTATGAGTTATTTACAACCACAGGCATCCTTGGGATGATGATGGGACCCCATGGAGCCACTTATGAGTGATAGTGAAGCTTGATATTAATTAATTTAACATAAAGACAAAAATGACATAAACATATTTCTTTTAGTAAACAAATTTTTTCATAGAGTTATGTATGTTAAACCATTGACTATAAATATTAATTTGAAAGATAAAAATATTTCCTACATTATGGTATTCTTTTTAATTTTTAGACATCAGATAAATAAAAGTATTTATGACAGAATAATGATGTAGTATTTACCACATTAATGAATGATTTAAATAAATAAGATTATAATAATTAAAACTATATCCAAAACCTATAAAATTCGTATTGGATGATTTTATTTCAATAAATAGTCTTATTATCTTAGTTTTAATTAGTTCTTGGATCTTTATAACCCTATCATCATTATATTATAAAATAATATTTTCAAACTTTCCTAAAGAACCCCTTCTCCCCCTTATAAAAATCCCTCACCTCTAACCCATTACTCACACCTCTGAAGCCCCATAGCTCATCCAAAATCTTCCCAATTAAGATACCTACATCCCTATCTTATACCATGAAGTATTAACTTACTCATAAGTCACTTCAAGAAATATTTTTGGTTCAAACCAAAAGGAGTTACACAATTTGAAGGAAACATCTTCCCTTTAGTCTGTTTCTTTTATTTTACTTCTCCAACCCCATAAAATATATTTATTACATTATTTTATAAACAACCAGTAAGATTAATATACAATGTTGTATTTATGAGAATTATTCAAACAAAAATTACTCAAACCTTCATCTAATTGGTAAATAACATAATGTTACTGTGGACCAAAAACTAACGCCTCATGAAATGATGATTGTTCAATTATCTCCTACCGCCTCTCATAATAGCCATTAAGATTGAACTGTATTTATATGATATATATTATATTTATATTGTTTATATTATTCTAATGTTTTCATTTATAGAATAACTTTATGGTTTCCATACTGAGTAAATATGATAATTTCATTTGAGGAAGTGTGGACTACCGCCCCATCAAAGTGATATGACTCGTTCATTCCATACATGGAACGTATAAAGGATATAGTTAATAAAATAATATATGATATTATAATGTAATTATTATATTCCTATGTATCATTAAGTTTTCATTCCATTAAATACAAAATAAAAATAAAAGTAGCGTTCATGCCTATGTACGGCCTACCGTCTCCATGAATGGTGTATTTCATTTCTTATCTCAAAATGTTATATTCTATTATAAATAAATATATAAACTAGATATATATGATATATATGATATCTAAATCATTAATATCATTCTGGAGTTAACATTATTTTGACCACATGAACAAATTGTAAATATAAGAAGTTTGTTTTGGACTCAAGTAACAAATATTGACAAAATGACAATTATTAACATAAATGATTACATAATGTGTATAACATGGTAATATGTGTTATAAAGGGAATAATAAACATGAAAAAGTATCTAAATCATGTATAAATAATCTTTAGTTTATTATTCAGGAGATTAATGAATGAAAGGGTCATGTCAGACACGAGGTAAGGGGTACCCTATATGACTTTTAATTCCGTGAGATTTCCATAGATCGCCACTTATTTATTGAATGTGTTGTTTTTTGTACTGCCATTTGATATTTATTATCATGATTCTCTTCATATTCATGGAATTATGGGATTTCAAAATAGGAACTCAGAGGATGGATCAAGGGGTCTAAAATCACTTTTTATCCTCATTGGATTAATGATATATTTCCCATTATTTACTTTTGTGTGGTGTACGTACTGCCCAAGATTGTACTATTTGTGAAATATAATTTAATATATGGGTATATAAATATAAATTTTATGATAATTCTTTCATATGGTGTATTTATTTAAGTTACCATATCGGTATAGGAACTTTTTATCTCTATTTACATTCCTTGGGTTAATCTCATAATTCTTAATTATGTCATGCAATTATTATGTGTGGAATATCTATTTATTTATGTTATATTTTCGACTCCCCTTTGTGTGGATGTAAATTTTATACACATAATCACTCCATTGATAAATTCTCATGTCATATATACGAACTAGATAAGGTTAATATTAACTCAATTTCCATTCATTGAGTTAAACATCCAAGTCATTGGTTTGATTTTAAAAAAAATGTGAATGTGCTCGTATTTATTTACACTGAATATCCAATTATATTAAATGTATTTATATTTCTCACAATTAATTATATTATTTATTTATCCTTAATATAAGGATATGGTCTTTATTAGGGATTTCATCTCAATTTACATTCCATTGAGACTTCTTTGTCATTATACATCAATTCTATTTTATATGGTTTATATACTGCCGTTTGAAATATTATATCATGAATCACATTATTATTGTGTTGTTATAATATTTGAATAATTTTATTTCTCAATTATTTGTATCAAATAGACTCTTAATTGGTTAGGAAGTCTTTAACTAAAATATCGTTTAAAATGTATTAGAATTTTATTCTTATAAATCATTCTCATTAATGTCAATGATTTAAAAATGGTTTAAATGATTTATTTATATGGACATGAATGTTTTAAAATTAAAATTTATTTCAACATATTAAAATTGGTATTGGAAACTTTTATTCAAAAATATCTTTATTAAATATTTAAGACGATTTTGAAAATGGTTTGATAAATAATTATTGATGTCAATATCATGGAATGTTATATTGTGATTGCTATGTGGAAATGTTTATATTTTCAATATGATTTGGTTTATGATTTAATAATAGTTCTTGGAAATATGATGTTTTGTATTGTGATAAACCAAATTATGGGTGGTTCCATCATAAACCAAGATATGTGGTTATGTTATAACCTATAGTGCATTGGGTATGAAAGTCGGTCGTATAGCAATTCCATTTTGTGATATGTGTGGAATTAGACCGTATAATTATTCCATCTATGTATGTTTATGTCCTAAGTTACATTTATTTGTTATGTGTTCATTCTATGGGTGTTATGGTAATATTTTTTTTACAAAAGTGTAATAAATTATCTTTAATTCAGGGAAGAGTATTTACTAATGTATAAAGGTGAAAAGTATTACTTATGATTATTTATTCATGGTTTAGTTGTTGTTTGAATAAACTAACAGATTTACTTCTTTTTGTATCCCTTACTGTGATTTTTATACTCATACCATGTATGTTTGAAATATTTTTCACAAGAAATATAGATGAATAGTATCATGCATGGGATCAAGGAAAAGTAATGTTGTCTAAAATATGAAACATGACATGACTATTTTTTCCATGTTTTTTTATTTTATGAAAAAATGGATACTCAGTAGAAGTTTCTACAGTGTAATATTTGATATATAATATAATAAGTTATGGAAAATTTTTCTAAAACTCTAATTATTAAAATATCTTCAATGTGAATTATTAATTTAATTCATGATTACCAAATGTTTAACGTTGGGGCTTTACAGTTGGTATCAGAGGTCGGTTTAGGAAAATTTAGGTATTTTGAATTTTCATTAAACACATGGTTTGTCCATATGTCTATTATTTAAGATTAATAATTGTTTTATAAATTTTTCAAAGAAATGAAATTCAGTTATAAACGGAAGGAGGAGTTTCTTAAATAACATTATTATCTCTTCTTGATGACATATTTGCAATAATTTTTACAATGTCATGTTTGGATAATTGAGAAAAATTTTATAGCATAAACGTCAAATGCATGATGTTTTTTGAGATATCAAATTCCACCGCTATACCTTGATATCATTATGGATCATGGGTTTAATTTAATCCAATCCTATTTTCCGAGTATTCTTTTATATTCAAGAACGGTAAATATTATCAAGGCATTTTCAAATATTTTACCTGATGAAAATATTTTGAAGAATATAATTATTCGGAAAAAGGGTGCAGAAGAATGAGACCCTTACCCAACCTATTTACATTTGACTTGACAATATAGTATCTTATCACAAACATATGGTATTTTAAAAGGAACATTAATTGAAATTTTCAATGGAAACTCAGACCGACTGTTTTATAAAAATCATGTTTTATCGGATGTTTTGAAATTATATTTCAAAGATGATTATTTTCGGAAACTATTTTTCTTTGAACACCCATATGAACCAAGTTGTAAAAGGTTTATTTGGATTATGGAAGAAAAATTATTTAAAGGATATCTAAATCAATTCTACAATGCATAGACCTTCGGTCAATGTGAAGAAGATGAAGATGAAACCATATGGACACCATGATGATGGTATGCTATTTTTTCTATTAGGAATAATATTATTTTATTATATATAGGTGAACAGACAACTATATATATGACATTGAGGACTTAATGTATTGGTATAAAAATAAAAGTTATAAGAAAACTACTGAGGTTTGAATATTTTATGGTTATTTTTGAGTTTCAGAAAAATCAAAACCCGCAAACCATGTGACAACCTGTTGCATCAGAAAAAATTGATGGAATCGAACCCAAAACCACGGTACTATTGGTATTTATCACCTACCACTGGCCTACGTGATTTCCCTCATTAGTATGACTTATTATTTTTAGTTAAATAGTTTTATGGATCAATAATAAGTTGATTTGGTATCTTATGTTTCATAAAATAGATATCCTCAATATAGGAAAATGATTTATTGATTATGTGATAAATGCTATTTTGGAAGATGTTCTCTCTTTTGGGGAACATTATATGCTTAAGGAAAATAGAAAACTACGAGAACTGATTTGTGTAGTAATGCTTGAAATTTTATTTTTGAAGAATCAATGTTTTTATTATGGCCATATGGTGATTATGTTTTTTATGGATATGATTAACTAATCATGGAAAATATGTGATTTGGTTAATTACACTTCAATATGAGACTTTTTCAGTAGTCAATGTTATATAGAGATAAATGTTAATATTTTCTATGGATGATTATGGGATTAAATTCTTTTGAGCTTTGGATTTCAAAATTAGATTGAATTATTTTGATTAACTTTAAGAAAAATTGTGTATTGAATGGTATTTCCTGAACTCTAGGTACTTTTTGAAGAATTTTGGAGATTAATAGTAGTATTTATTTTTACAAAGGATTGTCCTTTTTAGGATTATCTAATCCTGTACAAACAATTTTGGGTTTTGGTTAATGTCTAAAGATAGGGGTAATATATAGTTCTTCTTCTGCGGATTATGTGATTCTCTAGAAGATTATTATAGAACTTTAGGAGTGATCAAGTCATCTATAATAGTCATCATTTGATGAAAAGATATGTTTTTGGTAGAAACTTATTAAAGGATTAAACTGAACTGGAAAAGTAAATATATTTCTTGATGTTCATATTCTATACAGTAATATAATTCCCCAACATTATGAAAATGAAGAAATAACAAAAATTTGGTCCATTTAATTTTCATACTTGGGAATCAGTGACTGTTTAACCTATGAAAATTTTGTGGTATTTTGGGGGTTAAATTTTTCTGGACCATGTTTTCTATCACTCTCCATCCAAACATAATTATTGGTTTATCTTCCATATCCATGTTTACCTTCAAGGAATCCTATTATGGGTTATCTCGAGTGTCCTTTTTTAATTCACTTTAATTATTTTATTGTGATAGTTTTATTGACTCTTTTTCTGATGTGGGACTTTCAATGATGTTTATATGCCAATTTTAAAATTGTGAGGATGCATTTTCCAAAAGGGGGAAGGATATAACATTCCACGTATATAAAGAGGAATACATTTTAATATTTATTAATATTTCTGAAATAAATATTAATTTTTTAAAGGGGGTTCTATGTTCGATGTCGTACCCTTTCTGCAACAATGAGTTTCATTGAAATACAACATTGCACAAAATGTGGAGTTATATTGAAAAATAATAATATAATATAACTATTTTAAATGTTAGTTAACACATAGATGTTGTATTGGAAGGAATGAATATAACTAACTAAAATATGATTTAACTTGTTTATTAAATGGTTTTATATTTATGAAATAAAATTTAGAGGCTTAAAATTTGAGGGAATGTAAAATTAAGCATTAATACTCTAATATTCTTTAAATGGTTTATTGACTGCCTTTTGATGGTGGAACCTCATTTAATATTCTTTTTCCACTTTAATATTTTCTATTTTTAAATTTATATTTCTTACTTATAATTGGTACATAAAAATTTACATTGGTTAAATTTTTGGTCTTTTTATGATAAAATTCATTTTTAATGAATAGTGAAAATACTGTATTTTAATTCAAAATAGCCTTTTAATCTAATTTATTTATATGGTTATATTATATTTTTAATAATTTTTAATGTGTAATTAGATTACATTTTTACAAATTAGTATAATTTTGGTCAATGGAAGTAATTTTACATTAATATTGGACATAAGAAAGATTCAATCTTTTGATAATTATTATTTCTTAAAAGCATGCTATTTTGTTTTGACAATGGGAATTAATTTAAAATTAATTAATGAATCTTCTATGTTTTTAATTTGGTAAAATAGACATCATCTTTGAAATTGGAATATAAAATATATATTAGGAAGTTGTTTTGGTATTTTTCCAAAAAGCTTCAACTTTTCATGAATTGTGGAAACACAGAGTAGTAGTTAAAAAACTGTCCTTTTCATTTAAATGAAATTTTAATGCTTATGTGAATTGAATTTCAAAAATCATACATATATGGTTGTTATTAATTAATAAAATTTAGTTCAATAAGATGAAAATAATTTATGGTGAATAGTAACTTTTGACTTTCATTTATCAAGGTTAAAGGTAAATAGGGTAATTTAAGGTAAGATGAATATTATAATAATATAAAATTACCTTAACACTTGTTCTAAAATTATTTTTTGAGTCATGTCCCACCAAGGAAATCCTTGGGTCAATTTTGGGACCCCATGGAGCCACTTAAGAGTTATAATGTCACATTATATTAATTAATTTAAAATAAAGTCAAAATTGACATAAAAATATATCGTTTAGAAAAACAATTTTTACATGGGGCTATGTATGTTATATATTTGACTATAAATTCTCACATGAAATATAAAAAGACTTAATTCATCTTGGTATTTTTTAAAATTTTTGGACATCAAATAAATAAAAATATTTATGACACAATAATGATGCAGTATTTTCCTCATTAATGAATGATTTAAATAAATGATATTATAATGATTAAAAAAATTTCCAAAATATGTACAATTCTTATTGGATGATTTAATTTCGAAAAATAGTCATCTTATCTTAGACTCTAATGTGTTTTTGACTTTAGAAACCGGAAATGATTATATAATAAAATAATATTTTCAATCATTCCTAAATATCCCCTCCTCCCCCTTATAAAAAGACCTCCCCTGTATCCCATTACTCACACCTCTCAAGCACTGTGGCTTGTCCAACCTCTACCAAATTAAACTCTCTGCATTCCTCACTTCCACCTAGAAGCCTATCCTCAAGCATGAGGAACTTCACAAGATCCTTTTGGTTCAATCCAAAATAAGTTACACGATTTAAAGGTAACATATTCCCTTAAGTTATTTTCTTTTATTTTACTTCTCCAACCCCTAAACACTATTTATTCCATTAATTTATAAAAAACAAATTCTTTTAATATAGTAGGTTGTTTTTATGAGAAATATTAGAAAAAAACATATATGATCCTCTATATAATGGGTAAAGTACTTAATATTTTTGTGGACGAAAAACTAATGCCTCAAGACAAAATGATTGTTAAATTATCTCTTACTGCCTCTCATGAGGTCAGTTAAGAAGAAACTATATTTATATTAGATATATATATATTATATTTTTATTTATTCTATTATTCGACATTTTTCATTTATACAATAACTTTATGGTTTACATTGTAGGTAATTATGATAATTTCATTTGGGGAAGTGCAGACTACCACCCCCTCAAAGTGATATGACTCATTAATGCCATACATGGAATGTATAAAGGATGGAGTAAATAAAATTATATATGATATTATTCTGGAATTATAATATAACTATGTGTCATTAATTTTTCATTCAATGAAATATGAAATAAAAATGAGAGTATTGTTCATGCTTACGTATGGCTTACTATCTCCATGATCGTTGCATTTTATTTCTTATCTCCAAAAGAAATGTAAAATTATTAATACATAGATATACTAGATATTTATGATATCTAAATCATTAATATTAATATGAAGATAATGAAATTCTGACCACATGGAGAAATTGTAAATATTAGAAGTTCATTTTTGACTCAAGTACCAAATATTTATAAAGTGGTTGTTATTAACTTAAATGATTTCATAACGTTTATAACAAGGTAATAAGTGATCTGAAATGAATAATAAACTTAAAAAAGGTTCTGAAGCAAGTAGTAATTAACTTTAGATTATATTTCAGTACATTAAAGAATGAACATGTCATGTCTGGCAGGAGGTAACGGTTTTCTCATCTCACTTTTGGTATAATCCACTTGTGTTTTAGAGACAGTTGGAGTACGGTCAGTAGGATCAAACATGAATCCAACCGTGCCCTCAAAACCAAAATGATTATAACTAACAGACCAGGAATCTGATTGATGAAACATCTATCACATTGAAACCCTTAAGAAAAGGTAGTCCATTGGGTTAATCCTTTGTTGAGCTTTGCGGCAGTTGATTTATGACAGATATCATGAGGGGAATATTTGACGGAACTCGTGCACACCGGGTGTGAAGAATCATGTGGCCGGTTGTAACGTGAAGAGAGAACATCGATCCTATGTGGGTGAATATCTATTGATCCTATGTGGGTCTGCATCTATCATATCTTAAGTGGGCTAGCTCATAGCGATCATGTGTGGGTCAGCGCATACTGATCATGTGTGGGTCAGATCCTGTGTGGGTTAGATCCTGTGTGGGTTCGTAGGAGTGATTAACTATCGATCATGTGCGGGTCAATATAAGTGATACCTAAAAGAATAAGATGACCTAACATTCAACAAATCATCTGTACTTTTGTGCTTATGTTATACCTAAGTGTGATCAATGTATTTTTACCAGTCTGATAATTCAATCATCATGGTTTTACATGTGTGTTACTTCAATCTTTGAGGTTTTACCTATGTGGTACTTCTATAATTATGGTGTAACCTGTGTGGTACATCTACCTTTTGTGATGTTATCATCGTGCTGTTACTAGTGTGGTAATTATAGCTTGTGGTGTTACCTGTGTGGTAATTCTACTATTGTGGTTTTGTCTTCGTTGTGTTACCTATGTGGTACTTCAATCACTATGGTGTAACTTGTGTGGTATTTCTACCTTCGTGGTGTTAAATTTGCGGTATTTTCCCCTCAAGTAATTAAGTGATTTTATCTTGATAACATAGGTATATGTATGGTCATATACCTAAGTAGAGTTGATGTCTTGATTTTTGATTTTTCCTTCGTGGAACTCAAGGAGATCTACGTGGGTCTCAAGACCCCTACTGAGTATCATTATACTCGACCCTGCATGGGCTATTCCCACACATTATTGTGTCCTCTGCATATGACATACATCACTGATTGATGATGAGGGAGAAAAGACTGGACGATACTTGGAGGTGGAGTTTTTGGCATGGCGTGACATGGGGACTACATATTGTGAGCTGTACCTACCCTTCAGGTAGGATCCTCGGTGGACAATCCATGATATGTTTTCCAGATTCCAGTTGTATTTTTACTTTTTAGTTGCATTTTTCATAACAGTTTTTTATTGTATTCTGGACCCTTCACATTCAACACACATTTATTATTGTAGTTTACTTCATGGTTTCTTCTTTTTTTGTTTTTGGACTGTGTGTCTGTTCAGGTTAAAAGGAAATGCTTCCCTTTTAGGGATATAGATTCAGGTGCTTGATTCCAGCCCCTGGCCTATGGTTGGTGGGATTGCCTTTTTTCATGGCATGGGCCCCGAGGGATGGGTCATGATGATACCTATTCTACAACAACATTAATAATCATATCCTAACCCATGAAATGAAATCAGTATCATAAACATGTATTTATATCATAACATATTGAAAAATGTAGTTTTCATAATCATTTAATCAAAATCATAACCTGTGAATGACAAATAGGATTCATAAATATATAACCCAGGAAAGGAAAACAGATTTCATGAAGTCCAGGACATTAAGAATATCTCATTCCGAGAAAATAATTCTGAGAAATAATATCATTAGAGTCATTATATCATATCCAAAAAAGTAATGAGTATATAAAAAGATGACATATTTGATGGAAAATAATTTCAAAACAGCTTTTAGAAAAACTTTTCTTGTGGAAAATATCATTTCTTCTTTGAATATGGATTTTTAATTCCTAAACCCATTTAAAAATCATTTTACTAGAAAATACCTTCAATACTTATAAATATGTGTTGAAATCATTTTGAAAAAAATTATTTCATGAAATAATATTGAATAATCACCAAAATATTTGAAATATAAATTCATTTTAAATTTTTTTGAAAAATTATAAGAAATATATAAATTGTTCCGAAATTTATTTCATTAAATTTATTTGAAAACACATAAAATATTATTGATAATGTTTTAAAACCCATTTCTATGAAAATTCATTGAAAATATATAAAAAATCAATGATAATATTTTGAAAAAAATTATATTAAAATAAATTTTAAAACATTTAAATAAGTATTCATAATTTTATAAAAACTATTTTACTTCATTACATATTAAAAATAATTCTAAACGTTTTGAAACCCCCTTTTCCATTGAAACATTATGAATAAAATTGAAAACATTTTGAAAACAAATTTCCTTAAAAATAAATTAAAATAAAGAATTTTTTAGAATATTAGGAAATATTGTATTTATAAAAACTCTATAATATTATAATGTATGAATTAATGGAATTATGGTCTTGATGGTGTGTTATTCTACATGTTCCAAACATTACTGTGTATCATATTATTTTTAGAAAAGTACCTCGATTGGAAGATTACAAGAGGAATACTTTTTTAACCACTTTTTTTAAAAGTTATAACCTAGATAAATATTACAACTAAATATCATAGGATAATAGTTTAATATTTTTGGAATCCTCTTAGAAAATATGGTTTTGATGGAACACATATTTTTGAAAAAAGAATGATGTAAATCTAGACTATCCTAAAAACAAATTATTAACTATATAATATACCAAATAGTGGAAAAATGTACAAATATAGGATGATATCATGAATAAAAAGAGAATTAAAAAAAAATATTATTCTTGAGGGATGTATCCTATTATTTCATCAATGGAAGTATAATCATAAATAATCACAAAAGGTGATGAGATTATTTCAATAAAATCATTCTACATGGAAAAATTGAACCATACCCCCATTTTACATAATAGAAATTACATAATGCCTAAAATATCAATAATAGTAATAGATTCATGTTATAAAAATTTAAAATAATTATATACTCATCATGTAAAAATATAGGTATGTAACATGGCATGTGTCTCAATGATGGAAAATTGATCCATAATCATTTTACTAACTTGGTAACATTTGAAACATAGTCCAAATTAATTAAATTTAATCAAATGGATATGTAAATTAAAATAAAATTATTTATAAGATTCATAAAATAGATCCATTGGAAGTATATAATAAAACATAATGAATGGGTGGGGAACAAAGCATGTATCTCATGGAAATAAACAGTGACATGAAATTCCATTACCCTATGTCTTGACTCTCATTATACTAATTATAATATAATATAAAATTAATATTTTTTATAACATATAACACATAAAAATATTCTTATATCTAATTCTATAAGTTGTTATATTATGCCTTTATTTTACAATTTTGTTAACAATTTTTTATGTTAATTTTCGGGTAATATTTTATTTGTTTTTTGGTTATGTATTAATTTTTTAAATATTTTGTCCTTATAATTATAAAATTACTTCTATAAATTACAAAAATCCATAATTATCATTTATATTCACTCTATATGTATTATAAAAATCTATAAAATAATTAATAATTAAATTAAATGCACTATTCATAGAGACAGTACGTCGTATATACACATGAATGTGGTTTCCAAATTTTATGGTAATATTGAAAGAAATAAGGTAAATAAAATATGTGTATAATTGTATAACTAGAATTATTATATCATATGTATCATATAATTTCACTAAACACATGATTAATACATTACATGTACTTTGTAAACAAATCATATCACTTTCTTGGGGTGGTAGTCCACACTTCCACCATCGAAATTATCATATTGATGAAAAATGAAATTTCTAATGATACATTATATAAAAGGATTCAATAAGATTAAATAAGTAATTAAGAAGATATATAAAATATATAAATAATTTTTCTTTCAGAATTTCCACCATGACATGCTTTAAAGAAAAATGAACAATCATCATGTTGTGAGGGGTTAGTTTGTCTTACACATAAATTTTATGTTCATTACCCATTAGAAAGAGGTGTGTCTATGTTTCAGTTAAAATAAAATCCTAAAATTATCCTAGTATATTGAATATATTAGCATTTATATAAAATCATGGAATAAATAGTGTGGAGTTGGTGGAGAAAGAATATTAAGAAAGGACTTGAGAGAAGTTGTTACCTCTTAATCGGGTAACTCATTTTGGTTTGTGCCAAAATGATTCATTTGATTTCATTAATCTAAAGGGGTTACATATAGAATTATTTGATGGATGTTGGTATCTGTATTGGGTATATAATATCCAAACCAATGTGTTTTGAGAGGCATGAAGAAGAGGGAGAGTTGGTGGAATTTCATAGTTAAGGGTAAGGACACAGTAGAAATTTTTTAAAACAAGGTATGTGAACCCATGTATTTAAATTCCAAAGAAATTATAACTTGTAATACCCAAAAAATAAGGATATTCATCAAATAATGTCAAGACAGTGGGTGTTGTAGAAGTGTCTTGGTTTTTTTTGGGTTTAAATATATGGTTTAGTACTTTAATAACCAAATTTTTTTACATGATATTTGCTATTAATTTTAATAACTTTCACTAATCTTTTTGGTAAAAAACAATGTTGACCTAATTAGAATTTATAAATAATTATATTTCCATATATGGAATCCATTTTGAAAAATTATAATCCCATAAGGTGCGGATATATATATAAAAAACAATCTCACTGAAGGGACGACATTGTGGGTTTTTAATGTAAAAACATCCAAATTATTTCTATGTGTTTTATACCGAATTTCAATGTGAAATTGGTTAAATTGAAATAAATTGTATTGATGGATTAAAATATTATATAATTAATCTTTTTAAAAAATTAAAATATAATTTAGCATATAAATATGTTAGATGAATTTACATTTTTGGATTAAACTTCAGTATTTTTTACTATTCATTAAAAATTAAACATTACAAAAAATACCAAAAAATTTATCCAAATATATTTTTTATTATTCTATTTCAAATAAGATGTTTATTTATATAAATTATATTTATAAAAGTGTGAATAGTTATAATTAAAATGGGATCTCTATTTAAAGTAGTTAAAAACCAATTTAAAAATATAAGTTTTTATACATATGATTTGTTGTGTTCAATTCATATATCTATAAAAAAAATTTATTGATAATTTTTTTTTGATATATAATTTATTCAATTAATTAATTTCATTCAATATTTGTAATTAATTTAATTTCTTAATATAAATCATATCTTAACATATAAATAGACATTTAAAGAATCAATCCGGTTATATTCATTTGGTTTCTATACTATTTTCTAATTAATAAGTAACCAATGAATTAAACTATATATATAATCATAATTTTTTTAATATTTTAATATTAATTAAAATTGACCTATTAAAACATATTAAATTGGAATATTTTGATAATAAATTATTTTTTGGCAACACTTGGTCTTGCATCTTACGTAATCCATTGAGGGAAGTTAGTATTATGTGGAACATAAGATAACCATGGTGTTCCATGTAGAGAAATAAAAAATTTATGTTACATGTTTTTCATGATTATCTAGTTTTTATATATAATGAAATATATTTTTTGTGTTTAAATAAACAATAATATATTTCCAGTGTTGCGTGAAATAACAATTATCAAATTGATTAAATTATTTTAGAAAATAATAACTCCCAAAATCTTGTGGTGTTACAAAAGTACAATAAAACTGATTTATGTTAATTAAAATTGATATGCTCTTTTATATGTCATTAAATTATTATTTACATTTGAAACAACAAGATTTTAATATTATTGAAAATGATTTTTCATGGAAATTAATTCATTTTAGAAGGTCAAGTAATAAATTGTTAATGATAAATATTACCCTTTTTAGATAAAAGGGTTTCTTTTAAGAAAAAAAATTAAAATTTTCATGTTTTTCATTATAATGAAACATTTATTCCTCTTATATCACGCACTAATCATTTCAGACTCATATCTTTTTTGAAAAACATTTAGAGGGTTGAAGAATGTATAACAGAATGTACGACGCCAAGTCGAAAACCGTGAATAGTTTTCATTAAAATAAATGATGTTTTATTATAAATTTTTAATATTGTTGGAATTATATATATTAATAAGATGTTTCATATTTATATATATATGGTTTAATAATGTGTATTTTATGACTAACACTATAATGAAATTAACTAGAATGATCTTTTAGAATGTAATAATATTAACTATGGAATAATGTTAGTAGAATATGTAATATTCAATGGTGTATTATTAATATTTGATTCTATGAATGGTATACATAAAATTATAGGGTTTTATGTAATCTGAGTCAATATGAAATCATTCTATAACCAAATAGTTAAAATGTTTGGGAGAGACTTAGTTACTTTAGAATGATCGAAAGAGCACGAGAGAACATGAATATATAAATTTTATGTTTTAGTATCCTTATAAGGAAGTTTATAATGATATAACCAGAATAACATTTTTCATATTAGTAAATGGTTGGATCCCACATGATCAAAATAAAAAAAGGATCTGAAGAAAAATTGGTGGTTGTATGAACAAGCCATCAAACAGAATGCGGGATATTATCAGAACTCCTATTATTAATTTTTTCAATAATCCGGGAATAATTATTAACAACCTGGGATTATGTGAGTTTTCTAATTCATAAAATTTGAAATAAATGATTTTCTATTGAAGTTCATGTGATGAAGATCCTAAAGGAAAATGTATTTAATTATATATATCTCAAAAATGTTAAAATAATAAGAAAATAATACATTAAAAATATTGTATTATGATATATATGTGCTAAATTATGTCATAAGAAACTAATATAATATGGAAAAAGAATATTTTAGTTAAATCAATAATGGAGGAATAAGTTTATCCTAAGGAATCAAATGGATATTAGAAATGGTGGGAGTATGGACATTATTGTAATTGATGTCATAGGTGGGAAGGCTTGGGAATGTGATAAAAAAGACCATACAATTATCCATTTAGAAAAATCTTAATACATTATATTAGAAGATGAGAAAACATAAAATGATATGTGAAATGTATAGATTAATTAATGGCTCAAGGTTTGAAAAAAATGATTCATAGGACCTACTTTCTATTTTTGACAGTAGGAAGAACATATTATCGAAAATATATAGTTGAAAATTATGATTTATACATATAATTGATAAAATATATTGTATATAGTTTTATATTTAATGATAATAAGAATTCAGAAACTTTTTATTGGAGAATTTTGGGACAATTGTTTTCAGTTTCAATATATTTTTTAGGTACTTGTAACCCTTATGTTTTTATGTAAAAAAATTTAATTGAGAAATAATTAGCTTTTATTATTTTGATAAATGTTTTAATGTTATGGACATCTTAAATTGTATATTATATCTTTTTGGTTATAATATTTTATTAAAATTTTCGGGACTCAATATGAAAGGAATGATAAAACCATTGAATATATAACATTTCATTAATGTTAAATAAATTAAACAAATTATTAATATGATCAACACATTTATTTTAATGTTATATGGATTATATTAATTTTTTATAGAAATTGTAAAACCTTTAAAACATGTGAAAACCCATAATATCTTGAAATTACAGGACGCGTGAACCTATAATCGAAGGGATATATTGGTGCATCAACTACTAATGGCCTACCATATGTCCTAGTTAGTATGGAATCATTTTAATTATTTATATTATATGGATAATAAAATATGTGTTCATTTTTTAAAACATGTTTAATAACGTAGAGAACGATGATACTGAAAGTGATTTTGAAATTATGTAATAATATTATTTCAAAAAAATTCACTATTATGGAAAACTTATTTGACTAAGGTAAATATAATATAAAATTATTTTATTTTAGGTGTAAATTTTTAATTATATTTTAGAGGTAAATATTATATCTTTATATATATATATGATGATTTAGGTTAGTTATGGATGTGATTAACATATCATAGAGATATTATTATCAGATAAAAAATATTTTGTTTAGAATAATACAAGAGTAGTGATTAATGTTATATGCAAATAGATACAAAAATAATCAAGAAATATTATGTGATAAAATTCTTTTTAATTTTGGGTCTCAATATTAGTCTAAAATATTATTAGGAATTTTATGAATTGTTATCTGTTAATGATCTATGTTTATCATTGGGTGTTCTTATTGAATTTTTTATGTTAAGGAAGATTTTCTTCATTTGATGGATTAATCATTTTGACAATTATACTATCTACATGAAGCCATTTTTTATATTTATTAATAAAGGATGAATACTTTTTTATTCCTTGATGTATTATATGATTAATTTAAATTTAATTTTAGTGTGTCAAACATGAAAAAATCACCTGGAATACTGAAAATTATGATTGAAAGATGAGTATGTAGAATAAATTGATTAATGGATTAAATTATTCTTAAGTAGTAAATATATTCCCTTATGTTCTTATTATAAGACGTAAAATAATTCCACAAAATTTTATGAAGTATTTGAATGAAATTTTTTTATGTTTACTTTTCTTATTGAGAAATAAATGGAATATTAACTAACTAAATTTATACAATTTTTAATGGTTAGATTCATCTTTTACACGTTCTCTATCATAATCTATCAGTAAATTGAAGTTTTTTTTCTTCAAAATAAAATTTTTTAACTTTTGAACAATTATCAAATATTTTGGGACCATCTTTTTTATTCAATATCACTTTCGTACAAAACTTTCTTTTCAAGTGGATGTTTTATTAATCCTTATTAGGGTTTGGTTTAACAAACCACTTCAAAAATTTAAACCCTATTTACCAAACCTAAGATCAAATATAAATGATTAAATTAATTAAAGGTGATAATTATATAATTGGGATTTTTTAAAGTGAATACCATGTTTGATAGTGTAAAAGATATGAAACACTTAGCTTAATCAAACCATGAAATATTATTATTAAAATGTGATTGTTATAACAAATCCATTAAATTTTTTGAAAGAAATAATATTAACCACATTATGAAATATATATATATATTTTTAATAATTTTTTACTTTAGTATTTATTTATTTTTAAAAAATCACTCTATTTTGATGAATGTAATTTTAATCTTTTTAAATACATTCTAATAAAAAAAATTATTTTTACTTTTTCGAGTTAATATAATAATCAATTTGACGAAATTATATAACATAAATGTTAAAAAATTAATTTCATTTCAAAAAGAATTAATTGAAAATTTTATTAGTATTACTTTTTTAGTAAAATTCATAAAGGATTGATTTTTCATTGAATAGTGTTAAAACTATTTTTATGGAAAAATGAGTTTTCTATTTACATTCATATGAATTAAATTTATATTTTGGATTATATTTAAAATTTCATTGAATTGATATTTATTAAAAAAATCAAATTATTTGATTTTAAGTTAATTTCTTAAATAAATTTTGTATAAATACATTTTATATTACAAAATGGTATGTTTTAAAAGACATATTTTCTGTCATGTTTAATCTGTTTTATTTTTAAAATAAACTGTTCAACATCATTTTATTATTTGTGGAAAATGGTATCATATTTTTAATAAGGACCATATTTTCTAGATATGACCATATAATTGTTTGTCAATATGAATAGTAACCTTTTCTTTTTTATTACTACGATAAATGATATATGACGTAATTAATGTTCAAAATAATATGATAAACATTATAAAATGACTCTAATATTTTCCCCAATCATTTTTTGATGACTCAATTCCCTAAATACTGATTTATAATTTGGTAATATATCCTTTTGATTCAATTTTTATGTGATTATAAAATTTATAATATTTTATTTATTGAAATGATTGAAATTTTACCCTCATAATTTTAATAAATATTATATTTTAACCATATGGTCAATAAGTGGATATTTGTATATATATATATATATATATATATAAATTTATTTATTTATATATTAGTAGAAAATAGAGATGACGTATATTAATCCTGGGAATTTATTTTTAATTTTTAGTAAATAAATTATTATGTTAAAAATGTACACAACATTGACATTGTAATTATAGACTATTGGAAAAGATAAATAAACTATATTAAAAATATTAATATATACAATATTTTAAAATTAACATGATAAAAAAATATATATTAACATGTAATGATAAATATTTATTTATAAAATTTCTTCAGATTTTAATTTTTTTAATTTAACTTATTTAAATCAAAGTATTAAATAGTGCACAAATTTATATTATTGATATATTTTAAAATTTTATATTTTATTAAATGATATAAAATTCGTAAAAATAATATAATAGTACATGTGATTATTATAAGTTTTATAATTTCATAAATGATCCTTACATTGTCCTTTATTCTATTTATGGTAACCATATGGATTTTTAATGTGTAATAATCATTGTTTTCAATGTAAAGGTGACAGTGGTTAACGGGGAAATAAAAAAATGATAAGGGTAAAAATGTGACGTAAAATTGTATAATTTTTATTTATTGTGATTTTTTTATCTATAATAATACTATATTCTATTTAATTTAGTTATGTTTCATTTTTAATTGAATAATAATTTATATTAATTATTTATTTTCGCAAAATAAATGACTAGATATCCCCTCTCTTATAAATGAACATATATCATTTTCATTATATAACACCAAAATAACTATTTGTTTAGTAAAATACCTTTAGAAATAACTTCTTTTATTCCCCCTCAATTATATATCAATATTTAGTCATAATAGTAACCTAAGGGCTTCATGTGTTAATCAAAATAGAAATTCTAAAGAAGATAAATAGTTTTAACTACGTGATTTTGTTTTTTCCCTTCATTTAACTATATAAAATCATCTTTAAACATGATAATATACGTATCTTATTGTCTTAAATATATTTATATGTTTTCAAGTTAATGGAATAATCAATATATGTCTTCAACATTCATCAATTGGGAATTCAATCCATCATTCATGTGTATGGTTTACTACCTCCTCGCGAATTGATGTAATTCATCTTCCATTACCATATCTTATGACTAGTTATAATGACATAATTTTTATATATATATTTTATTAGTTAAATATTTTTTATTAATATAATATTATATTTCATTTTCTTTCATAACATTAAATTTACTGAAAATTGATAACATTTTTTGTGCGTATATATGTGTTGATTATAACCTCCATGAAGCAATATGATTAATTTTTCATCACCACATAACAATAATGATATATATATATATGTTTACAATTAATGAAATAGTACTATATTTATGATATTATTATCCATATATATAGGTAAAATTAATGTTACATTCTTTCTATAATAATAATAGGAAAATATAAACATTTTTCACGCATATTTATCACCTACCGTCTAAATAATTGTTTTTTCATGACCATAATTCATGATTGGTTATATAAGAAATTTTATTTTTCGAAAAAAGATAATTATTTCCTGATTCTTATTCCGTAGATCATGGAATAATGACCTATTTGACCATATTAACCCACTAAAGTCATTTTTGACGTATTATTTAATTATCATGAAAACATACAACATGAAATTAAGAACTTATATAACCATTTTAACATGATAAAAAAATTAATAATAAACATGATAATGTATATCGTGAAATTAATTAATTAACATAATTTTATTTTTCTTTAAGATAATCGACGTATGTGGTGATTCAGACATAATGATAAGGGGTTTTTTATAAAATCCTCCTTTAAAGCTTCCCTAAAACTCACTATTTCATCAAAATAAATATTATTATTGTTTTTAGTGTTCTATACGTATATTTATATTTATAAATGAAATTTTATAACTCTTTTAACTCTATTTAAATGTTTTTAATAATTTATACTCTTATAACATGTTTTAAATTCTTTACAAAACCTCAAAACTTAATATTATATTTTAATGTATATGGAGACAATTAATTTTTCATCGATGTATGCCATTATTTAAAGACTGGACTCAAATTAATTTTTTTTGAAATAAAAACAATATTTCTATTTTTAAATATATTTTTAATTGAAAATGGGATTCCATGATGTAAGGATAATTTTATATACAAAATTTTTTTTCTCATATGGAATTAAAATTATTTTTCAATGGATTTAACAAATATATGTTCCTTATAGTTTTTTTTACAAATGGTTGAGACATTTTACAGATCATGAGTGAGACCTATAAAACATATGTGAATTTCTGAGAACCACTATATCACATGGGTGATATTGATATCACTTATATAAATGGTGCACCCATATTACACTACAATAAATTAGGAAATGACTACGTTCTCCAATGAATTATATTGAAGGATAGATGTATGAATAATCTAGTTGAATGTGTTTTATAAGGGTTTTAATATGATGATATCCCATTGAACCTAAATGATTTATCTAGGCTTATTATTTTTGAGAACCACTATATTACACGGGTGATAATAATATCACTTATTATATGAGTAATGGTCAACCATTAATTTTTATATGGTGTTATATAAGTCATATTTTAGAGTATAAATATTATTTAGAAATATAAAGTAATTTACTACTTTATAGTCTTTTTTTATAATTTTTAGACATCAAATAAAATAAATTCTTTATGACACAATAATGATGCAGTATTGAACTCATTAATAAATGATTTAAGTAAATAATTTTATAAAGATTAATATATTATCCAAAACCTATCCAATTCCAATTGGATGATTTTTTTCTCCCATTAGTCATCTTATCCTCGGCTCTAATGATTTTTGGACCTTTAGAAACAGAATATCGTTATATAATAAAATAATATATTCATACATTCCTAACAAGGACCTCCTCTCCTTTATAAAAGGAGACCACTTCTAACCAATTCCTCACACCTATCAAGACTTTAGGATAATCCAAACTCTACCCAATTAAACTCCCTACATTCCTCACTTCCACCTAGAAGACACATCTTAGGCAGAAGGCACTTCAACAAACCATTTTTTTTCAAACCAATGGAATATACCCAAATTAAATATAATGGTTTCTCTTAAATTATTTTATTTTATTTTACATCTCTGATTTCTAAACACTATTTATTTATTTCTTTTATTAAAAAACTATTATCCTCAATATACTAGGATATTGTTATGAGAAGGATTCAAACTACACTTACACACACCTCCATCTAATGGGTGAAGTACAAAATGTTTTTGTGAATGGAAAACTAAAGCCCCATGAAACGATGATTGTTCAATTACCTCCTACCACCTCTCATGGTGGCCATTATGATGGAAATGTATTTATATATGATATATATGATATCTAAATCATGAATATCATTCTGGATATAATGGACTATTTAACACATGTAAAACTTGTAAAAAAAGGTGTTCATTTTTGACTCATGTACCAAATATCGGCAAAAATTCCATTAGTAACTTGAATGATTACATATTGTTTATAACATGGTAGAAAGTGATATAAAATTAATAAAAAAATTGAAAAAGTTTTTTATGAAAGTAGAAATTAACATTATTTTATTATTCAGGAGATTAAAGAACGATCGAGTCAAGTTGGACATGAGGTAAGGCAGTTCTTCTCAATCTTCATTCATTGAAAAATATTTAGTTTTTATACTGGACTATCATTCATACGTTTTATAAACACTATTGAATTTTAAAAGGGAATATTTTTGTATAAAGCATTTTACAAACTGAGAAAAAGAAATTTTTCTTTTAACATAAGCAGTGATAACGACCTTTCCACCACCACGAGTATTATTTGTTCTTTGGCTTCCTTAACAAGCCGTAATGTTTTTTTTTCAAGGAATGTAAATACCATAAACTCTTTTATGTATTTTGTTATTGAAAATTGTTTTGATAATGTATTTTTTATGTCAATATATTTATGTGATATGTTTTTATTGAAACGTGTAAATGTTTTCTTTCCTTTATATTCTTTTTATGTGTTATGATTTTATAACGGTACTTGGACATTTGACGGGTGGTTACATGATAAACCAAACAAAGGGTGGGGCCATGATAAATAAGGATGTGTGTTTACGTTATAAACTCCTTCGCATTGGGTATAGAAGTCAGTGGTATGGTTATTCCATTTACTGATATGTATGTAAGTGGACCATATGGTTATTACATTTAACAATGTTTATTTACCAAGTTATCTTTATATGTTATGTGTTCTTTAAATGTTTTTTTTTTGTAATATTTAGGTTACCAAAGGGCATGAAGTGAAATTTATTCATTAAAGAGTATTTACTACTTCATAATGGTGAAAAATATTACTTATTTTAAATTATTCATGGTTTAATTTTTGTTTTGAAAAACTAATAGTTTTCCATCATTGTATATCCCTTACTGAGATTTTTATCCTCATGCCATGTTTTTGAAATGTTTTCCCCAGAACATAATTTGGAATAGGGTCAAGGATGGGATTTAGAAAATTTCATGCTATCATAAACCCGCAACTAGAAATGATACTTCTTTCAAATTATTTATTTTATGAAAAAATGGAAACTAAGTAGAAGTGTATATTTTGTAATCTTTTGAGATGTAATATTTATGTCTTAATTACCTAAAAATCTAAACCTAAAAATATATTCAATGTAAATTATTCATTTAATTAAACATTATGTAATGTTTTAAGGCTAGGTCCTTACATTTGGTATCAGAGGTCAGTTTAGAAAAATTTTGGAGTCCGGTTATTGTAAAATTAATATCCATTAATTAATTTATGGTAATATTGAAATGATATTGTATTTAAATATTTCCATGTTGCTTATCCTATGATATTTCTATTTTCATAATGTTTTTCTATAGACGAAACTGTGCAGCTATGTTGGGATGACATCAGGAAGAAGATGACCATCCATATCAGCAACCAGAAATGGTCAGAATTAGAACTGAAAAGTTTCTTGTAGTGATGACATAGTTAACTCATTATAAAAATGGTGGTGGTATCTATGCATGAGATCAGCTAGATCAACCACAAAGGAACATGTTAGTAGTATAGAATTTAATGAGGCAACATCCCCCATCATTAGGACCATATGACTCGGTGATAGTAGAAGGGTGGATTAATGAAGTAGAAAATAATTTCGATTTCATGGGTTGTTCAGAACATCAAAAGGTTAGTCTTGTTGATTACCATTTTGAAGGTGGAGCTGATCAGTTGTGGTCGATGGTGAAAAAATATCAATGAAAGTGAGGAGATTTATTCTCTTATGTGGGATGATTTCAAAGGTATGTTTCTTGAGAAATATATTCCTAAGGTGGTTCGTCATTGGATGGAAAAACAATTCTTGGATTTGAGGTAGGAGGATTACTTAGTGGCTACTTATAAAGAAAAAATCACTTGACTGGAAAGGTATGCTCCAAATTTCATATGAGATCTTTATAGTCGGATAAATAAATTTTACTCAGGACTGAAGCCACGATATCGAAGAGCATTAGCCTCTCGTGAAATAAAACGTTATGTTAAACTTGTTTGATGTGGGGAGAAGGTGGAAATGGAGTTTGCCGATGATCAAGTGTTTGTTGGCAGACAACAAAATAAGAGGTCCAGTTGACAGGAAAAGGGAAATAATTTGTCAAGGAAGCCTAGATGAAATAAAATTAAATACCCAACATGTGATAAGTGTGGTAAAAACATTCCAGGAGAATTTTTATAAAAGTATATAATGTTCTTTAGGTGTGATAAGTTTGGTTATATTGCTCGTCATTGTAATGAAGATGATCAACCAGTCGATGAAAATCCATCGGTAAGATGTTTTAAGTGCAATGGAATTGGTCGTTATAAAAATGAGTGTACAACAATGAACTCAACTGAGGGAAAGAAGCTAGACTACATGTATAAAGGGGTGGTGAAATCCTTTGCAACTACTTCAGCAGATGTTGATCCATCAAACGAAGTAGTATCAGGTACATTGTTTGTGTATTAAGATTATGCTAATGTGTTGTTTGATTCAGGGACAACATACTCTTTTATTTAAGAAAATTTTTCAAATAAATTATTAATTTCAATTCAATATATGATTATAGAACTCATGGTAAAAACTCATGGTGGAAATGTTGAGACAAAAAAGAAAACATATTGACCTTCTTATCATCGTCTTTGGAAAGAATATACCTTCAAACCATATTGTTTTTCCTCTAGTAGAGTATTATCTCATTTTTATCAATTATTGGATGTCTTTTTATCATCATAATATTGACTAAAGATATAAAGAGGTTTCATTTCAGAATTATTTATAGTTTGTGTACAATAATGAACCCCTAATTTTGATAACATATCATGAAGCTGAGAAACTAGTAAAAGATTGAAATAAATGTTACATTTCTCATATTGTTGGAAATAAAGAAAGTGTTGAGATTAATAATGCGCCAGTGGTAGATGAGTACCTTGATGTTTTTTTCATCATGAGTTGCCTAGTAGTATACCTAATAGAGAAGTTTAATTTAATGTTGAATTATTTCCCGATGCTATGAAAATTTCAAAACCCCCTTATCGAATGGATCAAATTGAACTTTTAGAGTTAAAGAATCAATTTCTGGAGTTATTAGATGAATGTTTCATTTGACCTAGATCATCACCATGGGGTTATCCTGACTTGTTTTTTAATATGAAATATGGTTCAACGAAACATTTAATTGATTATAGTGCATTGAATAACCTCACTATTAATAACAAGTATCATTCAACTGATATAGATGGTTTGTTTGATCAGCTCCAGGGAGATTTGTATTTTTTGAAGATTGACTTGAGATCGGGGTACCGTCAAATGAATATAAACGAATCAGACATTCTGCTGACCATGTTTTGTACTAGATCTAGAAATTATGAATTTGTAGTTATACCTTTTTGTTTTACCAATACACGTGATGTATTCATGGATCTTATGAATAACATTTTCCTTGAGTTCATTGATAAGGTTGTGGTTGTTTTCATTGATAATATTTTGGTTTGTTCTAATAGAAAAGAGGAGCATAATGTTAATTTAATGGTTTTCTTGAAAACCTTAAATGAAAATAAATTTTATGGGAAATTCAGAAAGTGTGAGTTTTGGTTAAAAAAAATATATTTCCCTGATCAAATTGTTTCAAAAAATGGAATAACTATTGATCTTGATAAAACAAATGTTGTTGAAGAATTGAAAAGACCCAAAAAGATAACCCAGATCCTTAGTTTTCTTGATTTGGCATGTTATTACCGGAGGATTGTTGAGAATTTTTCACTGTTATCTAATCCAATGAAAAAATTAACTAGAGAAGGTTTTAAGTTCATATGGACAAAAGAATGTGATGATTGTTTTCAGGAATTTGAAAGTAGATTGGTGAATGATCTTGTTTTGGCACTGCCTTCCAAAAATTGTGAGTTTGTAATTGCATTGATGCTTCAATGAAAGGACATGGATGTGTCCTTATATAGAATGATCATGTAATTTATTATGTTTCACGTCAGTTTAAATCTCATGAGTTAAATTACCCTACACATTATTTTGAATTATCTGGTGTTGTTTTTTTTCATTAAAAATTTGAAGGAATCATTTGTATGGAATAAAATGTTATATAGGTAATGACCCCAAAAGTATAATGTTTTTATTCACTCTGAATGAATTGAACATGAGACATAGGATATGGCTAGAATTAATGAAGAATTGTGATTGCATGATCTAGTACAATCCGGTAAAATAAAATTAAATGGAAGATGCTTTGAGTCGAAAAAGTAATGTCTTATTAACCATGCTATGTTTGGAACAAGATCCTTTAGTTTTTGATTTGATGAACTTTGGCGTAGAAGTGGTTGTTGCATGAAATTATCTTGTTTTGTTCCAGGTGTCTGTGAAATCATCTATATCGGTCAGAATAACGAAAGCGCAGAAGGAAGACAGTGAGTTGCAAAAAAAGGTGGATTTGGTTCAGAAGGGTAAGATTCCAGATTTTAATGTTGATAATGTTTGTGTTTTGTGGTTTGTAAAGAGATTATGTGTGCCTTGGGATTCATAGTTGAAGAATGATTTGTTATGTGAAGCTCATAGTTCCCCATTTTCAGTTCATCCTGGTAGTACTTAGATGTACATTGATCTTCGGGAGTATTACTGGTGGGATGGAATGAAAATATATATTGTTGATTTTACATTGAAGTGTTTGAATTGTCAGCAGGTTAAAGTATAGCGGCATTTACCGAAAGGTATTCTTCAGTCATTACCGGTGCCAGAGTGGAAATGGGAAAATATATCCATGGAATTTGTTGTGGGATTACCTAAGACATCTCGAGGTAATAATGCAATCTGGGTTATAGTTGATCGATTGAAAAAATCTTCTCATTTCCTTCATATTCATGATACTTTGTCTCTAGATCAACTTCCTGGGTTGTATGTTAAAGAGGTAGCCATGTTGAATGGTGTTCCCCTCACTATTGTATCTGATTGTGATCCAAGGTTTTCTTCTAACTATTGGAAAGGCCTTCAAATGTTGGTGGGTACTGAATTAAATTTAGTACATCTTTACATTCTCAATCATATGTTCATTCAAAACGAACAATTCATACCTTGGAGGATATGATACATTAATGTTCATTAGATTACAAGGGAAGTTGGGACCAAAATATTTATTTGGATGAATTTTCTTATAATAATAGTATTCATTCCAGCATACAGATGGATCCATTTGAGGTATTGTATGGAATGGTTTGTTGAACTCTAGCTTTATAGGGTGAATTAGGTGAATGGAAGCTGATGGGACCAGAATTGGTAGAAGAGATTGTAGAGAATGTTCAGTTGAATCAGAACCACATGAGACTAGCTTAGAGCATACAGAAATGTTATGCGGATTAACCGAGGAAGGAGATTCCTTTTGAGATATGTGATCATGTATTTCTCAATGTTTCTCCATGGAAAAGTGTGATGCATTTTGATATGAAGGGAAATTTGATTCTGAGGTTCATTGAACCATATGAAATCCTGGATAAAGTTGGATCATTTGTGTACAAAGTAGCATTACCTACCAGTTTATCCTAGGTAGAAAATGTTTTTCATGTTTTGATGTTGATAAAGTATATGCCAGATCCATCTCATGTTTGGAGTCTAGAGGTAGTTCAGTGGAAAGATAATCTCTATCATGAAAAAAAAAACAGTCCAGATTCTTGACCAAAGAGACCATGTGTTTCCAAATTAGGTAATACACATGAAAAACGTTTTGTGAAAAAACTAAATGATTGAAGATACAACATGGGAATCTAAAACTTATATGAGGGATAAATACCAAAACTTATTTTGATAAGTGAATAAAAATTTTGAGGACGCAATTTCCAAAAGGGGGGATGGATGTGACATCCTAGGTAAATGAAGAATAAGATATTTTCATATTTTTATATGTTTTAATTAAATACTAATTTTACATTATAAGGGTATCTATGTTCGATAGCGTACCCGATACGCAATAACGGGTTTCTTTTAAATCTTACGATGCGCAATAATAAAATAGTATTATTATTTTAAATGGTAATTAACTTCTAGTTGTTGTATATTTGGGAATGAAGAAATCTAAATACAATAATATTATACATGTTTGGTAAATGTATTTACATTTTTTCAATAGAATTTAGAGGCCTAAAATTAGAATGAATCATATTTTAAGCATAATTTACACTAAAAGATCAATTTACTACCTTTTAATGGAGAACCCTAATTAAATATAGTTTTGGTCACTTTAATACATTCTATTTGACCAAATAAAATACTTCTTTATAATGTAGTCATCAAAATTTACTTTGTGAAAATTGTTTGGTATTTTTCTGATAAAGCTCATTTTTTAATGAATAGTCAAAATATTGTATTTTAATTCCAAACTGCACTTTAATATAATTTATATATATAGATATATTATATTTTTAATTGGTTTTAATGTTTAATTAAAATATATTTTTACCATTTAATCCAATATTGGTCATTATAATTAATTTCACTTTGAAATTGGACAAAAACAAGTGTCAATCTTTTGATAGTTATTGTTTCTTAAAAACACACTATTTGTTTTAAAAACAGGAATTAATTTTAAAATTAATTAACACCAATTATATGATTTCAATTGGGAAAAATAAACATCATTTTTGATTTCGAAATATCAAATATATATTAGGCTAAATTTTTGGAATTTTTCTAAAAAACATCAATTTTTGTTGAATAGTGAGACCACTTAGTAGAAGTTATAAAAACTGACTTTTTCATTTTAAATGAAATTTTACGACTCTTGTGAATTTAATTTCAAAAATCTGAGATATATGGTTGTTATTAGTAAGTAAAATGTGGTTAAATAAGATGAAAATATTTTTTTGGTGAATCATAACTTTTCACTTTTATTTACTGTGCTTAAAGGTAAATAGGGTAATTCAATGTAAAAATAATATTATAATAATTCAATATTACCTTATCAATTGTACTAAATTTATTTTATGAGTAATTACCAACCATGGGAATCCTTGGGTCGATTTTTGGACCCCATCGAGCCACATTTAAATGATAATGACACTTTATATTAATTAAATTAATGTAAAGGAAAAAATGACACAAACAAAAATCATTTAGTAAATTAATTTTTATATGGTGTTATATAAGTAATATTTTCAACTATAAATATTATATAATAATTTAAAAAGATTTTATACATGATGGTATTTTTTTTATAATTTTTGGACATTGAATAAATTAAATTATATATGACACAATAATGATGCATTATTAACCTCATTAATAAATCATTTTAATAAATAAGATTATAATGATTAAAATATTTTCCAAAAACATTCCAATTCTTATTGGATGATTTTATTTCGAATATTAGTCATCTTATATTCTACTATAATGATTTTTGGACCTTTATAAACCGAATATCAATATATTATAAAATAATTTATTTAGACTTTCCTAAAGAGCCCCTCCCATCCCCTATAAAAGGAGACAACTTCTAACCAATTCCTCACACCTCTCAAGCAGTTAGGTTCATCCAAACTCTACAAAATTTATCTCCGTAAATCCCTCTCTTCCATTTAGAAGCCTTACCTTAGGTAGAAGGTACATCAACAATTCATTTTCGTTCAAGCCAAAGGAAGTTACCTGAATTAATGGTAATGGTTTCTATTTACTTTTTTTGTTTATTTTTACTTCTCCAACCCCTAAACTCTTTTTAATCCTTTATTTTATAACAACACCAGTATCCGCAATATAATATTATGTTGTTATGATAATAATTTAAACTACAATGACACACACCTCCAACTAATTGGTGAATAACATAATGTTTTTGTGGATGGAAAACTAACGCCTCACGAAAATATGATTGTTCAATTACATCCTACCACCTCTAATGGTGGCCATTATGGTGGAACTATATTTATATATAATATATATGATATCTAAATCCTAAATACCATTATTGATGTGTTGGACTATTGACAACACGGACAACATGTAAATATAATGTGTCCACTTTTTACTCAAGTACCAAATATCAACAAAATGACCATTATTAACTTGAATGATTACATAATGTTTATAACATGGTAACATGTGATATAAAAATAATAATAAAATTTGAAACCTTTTCCTAATCAAGTATAAATTTACTTTAGATTTTTCTTCAGGATATTAAATAATGATCGAGTCAAGTCAGACACGAGGTAAGGGACTTTGTCTCAATCTCCTTTCATTGAGGCATATTTTGTTTTAATACTCGACATTCATTTATGCGATGTATAAAGACCCATAAATTTACAAGGGATTATTTTTCTATGAATCATTTTTCTAAATGAAAAAAAGGAATTTTTCTTTTAAAGTAATCAGTGACAACGACCTTTCCACCCCCGCGAGTATTATTTGTTCTTTAGATTCCTTAATAATATGTAAGGATTTTTTCAAGGAAAATAAATACCATATACAATTTTATGTATTTTGGTATTGAAAATTATTTTGATAAGGGATTTTTTATGTCAATATATTTATGTGATATATTGTGATTGAAATGTGGAAATGTTTTCCTTCCTTTATATTAGTTTTATTTGTAATGATTTTATAATGGTATTAGGAAATTTGACGGGTGGTTACGTGATAAACCTAATGACTGGTGGTTCCGTGATAAACCAGGCCAAGTGGATATGTTATACCCTCCAATGAATTGGGTATGGATGTCGGCCGTATGGCTATTCTATTCAGTGTTATGTGTGGAAGTCGAGAGTATTGTCATTCTATTTATGTGTGTTTGATTCCAAAGTTACCTTTATATGTTATATGTTGTTTATATGGGTTTTATGTTAATATTTTGGATACAAAAGCGTATTTAGTGATATTTTATTCAGAGAAGATTTTTTACTACATCATGAAGATGAAATGTATTACTTATGTTAAATTTTTGGTGGTTTAATTGTTGTTTTGAAGAACTAACAATTTTCCTTCATTTTGTATCCCTTACTGATCTTTTTATGTTCATCCCACATTTATTAAATGTTTTTTACAGGAAATAATGAGTAATAGGGTCATGGATGGCATCAAGGAAACGTCATGATGTCTTAAACATAGAACTAGACAAGACCCTTTTTTCAAGAGTTTTTATTTTTTTGAAAAAAATGGAAAATGAGTAGAAGCGTCTGCTTTGTAATTTTTTGAAATGTAATAGTTATTTCCTAATTCTCTAAAACTCTAATCCTGAAAATATCCTCCATGTGAAATATTCATTTAATTCAATATTATGCAATTTATTAAGGTCGGGTATTTATAGTTATATTGTCATTTTAATTGGTTTTAAATTGTACTTATATTATATTTTTTCCATATAATCCAATTTTTGTCATTTTATGTAATTTGTATTTTAATGTTGACATAAACTCATGTTATAATTTTTATAGTTTTTACTTCTTGAAACCCTGCATTTTTCATTTTGATAGTGGGAATTAATTTTAAATTAATTTATGTATATTTTTTGTGTTCAATTTGTAAAAATGTATTCCCTATCATGAATCAGAAGGACCAAACTTTTTAAATAAATATCTTTTATTTTTCGACATTATGAATTGTAACATCATCAATTATTTATATTTACCATGGTTAAAAAGTAAATCTAGTAGATAAGGGTAATGAATAATATTATGATTATTTAAAACTACTCTAACATATGTCCTAATCCTATTCTATGAGATATTTCTGGCCAAGCGCATCATTGAGTCGATTTTAGGACCCCATGGAGCCATTTGGTTTTGATAATGAGATGTTATAATAATTAATTTAATGTAATGAGAAAAATAACAAAAACATATATCTTCCTACTAATTTTTTTATATTCGGTCATATAAGTGATAAAATCTACTATAAATAATCATTAGAAAGATAAAAAAATTTCAACATAATTATATTCTATTAATAATTTTTTGACAACAAATAAGTAAATTTAATTATTACACAAATATTATGTAGTGATTTTTTATTAATAAAGGATTCAAATTAATGATATTGTAAATATTTAAATAACTATTATTTGATATAATTATTGTCATCAACAATTGTTCTAGTTTAACATGACATTGTAGTATTGAATGAATATTTTTTTTGAAGGAATCAAGTGGTTATGAATTTGTAAAAATGTCATTTATGAATATTGTCCAAAATTTATAGAATTCATAACATAAAATATGAAATATTTTTTCAAATTATTTTAATTTCCTTGAAATATATGATTAGTCCAAATGGTTGTTATATGTCCAATTATTCCATTTATTACTTTTTGGTTGTTCTTTTGACCTTATTTTGTAATTACAAAAACCCCCAATTTATAAATAACAAGATATCACTGTAAGATATATAATGTAAAATAATGGTTAAATCAAATAGATAAGTATAAAAAATATTCGAAACCTGTATAAAATTTATTGGATATTGGTTATTCTAACCAAGATCATATTATCTTTGAATTAAATGAGTTATGGACCATTATTAATCGAATTTGAATTTATAATAACTTAATATTTCATAACATTACTAAAGTGCCTCTCCTCCCTCTTATAAAAGGCCACCACCATACCCACATAATCTAACATATAAAGCCCATTGTCTTTTCCAAATAATATTAAATAATCTACTATAATACCTTTTTTTCTTCTTGATGCCTTACATTGGGCATAATGCAATTCAAGAATGCATTTTCGATGAAATTAAAAGAAGTTACACAATTTAGATGTAATGTCTTCACTTAAGTTCCTTTCATTTATTTTCATTATTGAATCCCCATTCTATTATTAGTTATTAATTACATAACAAAAAATATCATATATATATTATTATTTTCATATGAGAAGGATTATAACTACACTTACACAGACATCCATCTAATGAATACGAACATTCTATTTCTTGTTACGATGAACTACTGCCTCACAAAATGATGATTGTTAAATTTTATTCTAAGATCTCTAATGGTGGACATTATTATAGAAATTTATGTATATATGATATGTATAATATTTTTATTTTCTCTATGATTGTTTATTTTTTATATAAAACATACCTTTATGCTTTCCATGATGTTCAAAGACAACAATACCATTTGAGGAAGTGTGCACTATTGACCCCTCAATGTCATATGATGCATTAGTTCCATTAATGGAATGTATAAACGATAAATTTAAAATGGATATGTAATATATATAACATATATATTATATTTTGATTAAAATATATACCTATGAATTATACTGTTTTCATTACATTAATATGACAATGATATGAAAGTAGCATTCATGTGTACGTACAACCTACCGTCTCCATGAATGATTCATTTCATTTATTATATCCAAATATTAAAGATATAAAATTATAATTACACTGGATATATATGATATTTAAATCATGACAAATAACATTTTATAGATGATTTACTTTTTACTATATTGAATAGTTACATCAATATAATTTCATTTTCGACTCAATTACTGAATATTGTCAAAACGACCAATATAAGGTGTATATAAAACCATTTTGACTCGTTATATCCCGAATTAGTAAATTATCTTCGTATTTAATGTTTTTTAATGTTTTTTCCTTAATGAGTTGTATTCAATTATTTCTCATGTTCCATAGACTCTACAACTAAAAAAAATTTAAATTATTTAATTATTTATTCTACTAAAACCTTCTATTTCATGAGGATGTTTTCAAAATATTTTTTTTTGAATTTATTTTTATGGGCATGAATGTTTTAAAATGTAAATTTATTTTAAAAGATTAAAATTGTTATGGAACCTATTTATTTAAAATACTTTTTATTAAATATTTTAAATGTATTTTCAAATTTACTGAATATTTCAAAATAATAAATTGATTTCTTATGATTGAATATGAAATCTTATGATTGAAATGTAGATAATTTCAATATTTCATATGTTATCATTATATAATGGTGCATAATCATTTTAGGGGTGGTTACATGATAATCCAATGATGGGTTGTTACAGGAAAAACCAAGCTATCTGGTTCCATGATAATCCAAGGACATGTGGTTATTTTATAACCTAAAAAATATTTTGTTGGGAAGTCGGTTGTAAGGATCTTCCATTTAGTGATATGTATGGAAGTCGGCCATATGGTAATTACAATTATGTATGTTTATCTCCCAAGTTGACTTTATATAGTATTTGTTGATTTCCATGTGTTTATAGTAGTCTTTTTGTTATAAATCATGTAAGCAATGAGTTTATATTTAGTGATGAATGTTAAAAAAATCTTTTAGGTGAAAATTATTACATTTGATAATGTATTCACAGTTTTCATAATACTAGTAGTTTTACTTATTTGTATATCCCTTATTGATATTTTTATTCACATCCCATGTATTGAAATTTTTTTCACAGTGTGTAAAGAATAATAGAGTCAAGGATTCAATCAATGAAATATCATCATATTTAAACAAGCAATGATACCTTGTTTATTTATAAAGATTTATTTGTTTTATAAAAATTAATGGATTGTGAATTGAAGTGTCAACTTGTATCATTTATATTTCTATGTATGAATTATGGCCTAATTGTCTAAAACTCCACACATGAAAATGTCATCAATTTTAATTAATCTAAATTGTTGAATTATCTCAAGATTATGTAATTCTTATGGATGAGGACATATTGTTGGTATCCGAGGATGATTTAGAAAACATTAGGGTTTTCTGTGTTTTGGATAAACACATGTTAAGTCTCTATGACCATTCATTATGTTAAATGCTTGTTTTATATCTTTTTTAGATCATGGAAAGTCATTTATAAATTGGAGTAGGAAGATCTCAAATAACATTCCAATCACTTCCTGATGAAATGATTCTATTAATTATTGAAAATTCATGTTCGGATGATTTTGAAACATTTTCTAGCATACAACTCACATGAAAAAAGTAGTTTCAGATATCACACACTTCTACTATACCTAAATACCATGATTGATCAGGGGTTTTATTTAATCACATCCAATATTCGAAATATTCCTTTATTTTGATGAAAGGTAAATATTATTAAAAAAAATTCAAATATTTTACCTTATCACATGATTTTGAAGCATTTTAGGAATTTGAAAATGAAACTGAAGAAGGAGACACTTGCACAACCTATTTATATTTTATTTTAAAATATAGCCATTCAGAACATACTTATTGTATTTTAAAAGTATCATTGATTTAATGTTTCAACATAATCTCAGTCTGAATAATTTATAAAAATAATGTTTTATCAAATGATTAGAAATTATATTTCTTGCCTGATGTTTGAAAAAAATATTTTTCTATGAACACCCATATGGCCTAATTTGTACACGGTGTATTTTGATAATGGAATAAAATGTTTTTAACGTATGTCTAAATCATTCTTGCAATGCATCATCCTTATATCTATGAGAAAAAGATTATGATGAAAGCTGGCGGACACCATGGTCATGGTATGATGTTCATTCTTTTTTAAGGGTTTTATTTTATCATATGGTGGTGAAATATTGAAATAAATTTATATAATACATCGTGAATTAATATATTGAAGTAATTATTAGCTGGGATGAAAATTTGATGTATAATACAACCATTGAGGTTAAAACATATTAGGTTTATCTTTTATTTTTATAAAAGGTATAACCCACAAGATGTGTGACAACCCTTTTCAGCCATCAAGGCTGTAAGAATCGAAATATGACCTATTTTTGTTTGTTAAATGAATTCATTTATCAAAAATATGTTTATTTTGGGAACATATGTTTTATCAATGAATACACTTAGTATAAGATAATGATTTGTTGACTAAGTGAAAAATGATATATTGACCTTCGTTCGAATATTTGGGATAACTATATTCCTATGGAAAAAAATACAATGGGATTTCATTCGAGGAGTGGTGGTTGAATTTTATTTTGGAGGAATAAATTTTTTATTATCGACATGTGGTGATTTTGGTTATTTGTGTAAATAATGAACCTATCGTTGAGAAAATATGATAATTTTAATTAACTTTTTATATGATAAAATAATATTGGTTGTTTTTATTTGGTGATAAATTTAATGATTTATCATGGAAGATGATGTGATCAAATTCTTCTTAATATTGGGTTTCAATCATTGAAGTATTATTTTGAGTAATGTTTAGTACAATATTTTTTATTGTATGGTCTTTATTGATCATTAGGTATTGTTTTTTTAATTTTAGATGTTAAAAGTATCCCTTCCCCATATAAGGGATTTTTATTATTAAGGGAATATATGATCTTTTACTAATAGTTTTGGTTATTTTTAAATATCTAATGACAAAAGATATATATAGTTCACATTTTTTTGATTAATATATTCTCTATAATTTGATTCTATCACATCAGCTGCGACCAAGTCTTCATGAATACACATCATTTAAACAAAAGATAAGTTTTTAGTAGATATTTATTCATTGATGAAAAACAACTTGACAAGTATGTATATTTACTTATGTTATTATTCTTTGTAGTTAAATCATTTCTCAACATTATGAAAAGGATATTAAAACCAAAATGATTTCCATTTACATTACCAACAAGGAAATCAATGATTGTTTAAACCATCAGAGGTTTTTGGTTATCTAGTGGTTAACATTCTCATGATGATGTTTTCTATCACTCTCCATTATAACTTGACACTTATTTTTTCTTCCATATCCATTTTTTCCTACATTGTACCCTAGTATGTGTTATCTCGGGTGACCTTTTTTACTTATATTTTTCTTATAACGTGAGTTTTGGTTAACATTTTCCCAATGTAGGATTTTTTAATTAAAACAATGAGACAAATTCTAAAATTTCAAGGATGAAATTTCTAAATGTGGGAATGATGTAAAATCCCATGTTTTATGAAATAAACATTATGTTCAATAGTATACATGACACGCTACATCATGCTTAAACGAACAACTAAATATTATTACTTAAATGTTAGGATTATAAACTAGTCATTGGAATTGTGGGAATGAATATTATAAAATTAATTATAAAAATATGGTTTACAAATGTTTAAATAATGATTAATTGGTTTCTATATTTATTTCAAATAGAAATAAAATCCAATTGAATGAAAAATTTATTTTTTTGAAAACATATTTTAAAAATATTATAATTGTGTTTATAAACTCATATCACTCATTATGGGATTTTATGTAATTAATAATATTTGTTATGTATTCAATTTTCTGTTTTAGATTCATATAATATGTTTTCTAGTTAATATATAAGAACAAATTCAATTTTTCGGATAAAAGATTATTTTTTCTAAAAAATTACTTTTACCACCTTTTGAAGGAGAACCATTTTTAAATATAGTTTTTGTAAATTTTAAATGTTATATTCTAAAAAATATTAATCTTATATATAATATGGACCACATAATTTACATTGGTGGATTTTTTCAAAATTTGTGGATAAAGATATTTTTTTTAATAGTGAAATATACTGCAATTTAATTCAAAACATCCTTTTCATTAAATTTATTTATATAGTTAGATTGAAATTTTTAATTTTTTTTGAACATTTATATTGATTAATTTTTTGTCATTTAATCCAATTTTGTTCATTGGTTATAATTTCACAATCAAATTGGATAAAAACACATGTCAATTTTTTGATTGTTTTAACTTTTTAAAACCTCGTTTTTGGTTTTGACAACATGAATTAATTTTAAATTAGATTATAAAAATTCTATGTCTGTAATTTGGAAAAATGTATTAGATATTTGGAGTCATAATTGACAAATTGTTTAAAAATGTAACATTTATTTTTGGACATTATGAATAATAACTTCAGTATTTATTTGTATTTACCTGGGTGAAAAGGTAAATCTATTAAATAAGGGTAAAACATAATTTTATAATAATATAAAACTAATATAACACATGTTTTGATCATATATGTTGATATATTTCTGACCATTTCAATCATTGGGTAGATTTTAGGACCCAATAGAGCCAGAAGGGTGTGATAATGATATGTTGTAGTAATTAATTAAATGTAAGGAGAAAAATAACATAAACATGTATCTTAATACTAAAACAATTTTGATATGGGGTTATATAAGTAATATCTTCGATAATAAATAGTCATTAGAAATATAATTATATTTCATATGTCATGATATTTTATTTATTATTATTAGGCATTAAATAAATAAATTTAATTATGACACAACAATGATCTAGTGATTTGCTTTATTAATAAAGGATTCAAGTAAATGATATTATAATTATTAAAATAAATATTATTTCAATTAATTAATTTCATCCATGAATTCTATAAGTGAATAAGGAAAGCTAGTACTTATTCATTGTTTTTTGACCAATGGAATCAAGTTGTTATGAATTTGTAAAAAAATTCAAGTATGAATAGTGTATATAATTGACATAATTCATAACTTATAATATAAAATAATATATTAAATGATATTAAAGTCATAAAATATAATATTCATTGAAATGGTAAATATAATTCCATTTATTTAATAAATGACTAATTTTTTTTGTCATTTAACTTGATATGTTAATTATATTGTCCCACAATGTGTAAAAAACAAGAAATCATTATAATATTAAAAAAGGTTAATATATGGGTAAAATAAGGGTTAAACCAAAATGATAAGGATAAAAAAATATGAAAAAATATCCAATAGTTATTTTATGATGATTATTCTATCCAAAATCATATTATCATCATATTAACTATGATGTTTTACCATTTTTAATCGAATTTAAATTTTTAATAAATTAACATTTCAAGACATTCTTAATGCTTCCCCCTCCCCATTATAGAAGGCCACCAGCTCTACCCACGTACTCACACCACTAAATACCATTTTCTCATCCAAATTCTTCTCAAATAATCTTCCAACATCCCTTATTTTTTCCAATAAGACTTACCTTGGGTAGAAAGCATTCGAGAAATCATTTTGTCTCAAATCAAAAGAAGTTACCCGGTTTAGAGGTAACATCCTCTCCCAAGTTCCATTCATTTATTTTTCTTATCCACTCCCTATTATCTTTTTATTCTATTATTCCACCAAAATACTATTATTATACACATACATGGATATTTATTTTTATTAGGATTCTATATAACCTTACACACACCTCCATCTAATTGATATGGACATACTGTTTCTATTTACAATGAACTAATGCCTTATGAAGCGATGATTGTTCAATTTTCTCCTACAACCTATAATGGTTTACATTATGATGTAACATTATTTAAATATGATATATGTTATATTTATATTGTTTCTATTTTATTATAATTACTATTTACAACCGACCATTATTCTTTACATGATGTGTAAATATGATAATTTTACTTGAGGAAGTGGGGACTACCACCCCCTCAAAGTGATAAGACTCCTTCATCTCAAATATGGAAAAAATAAATGATGGTGTTAATGAAATTATGAAACATAAATAAGATAGTTATTATAATTTGATTACAATAAACCTATGAATAATTTATTTTATATTTCTTAAATATTACAATGAATTGAATATAGAGTTCATGAGTACGTACGACCAACCATCTCCATGAATGGTGCATTTAATTTCATTTATAAAAATATTATGGATATAATAAATAAATATATAATATATAGATATGATATATAAATCATGATTTATAATATTTTGGAGATTGTTTTGTCTACATGGACATTTAAATCAAAAACATGTTCATTTTCCACTCAAGTACTAAATATCAACAAAACGAATGATATGAACATAAATAATTATGTAATATTTATAACATGGTAAAAAGTTTTATAATAGGAATAGAATACTTGAAAATTTATATTAAGATGTAAGAAGATTACATTTGTTTATTATTTGGGAATATAACGATTGAATATGATGATTCGGGCTCAAGGCAATGGGATTTCAAAATACAATTTCCACTCATTGGGTTTTACACATACATTATTGATTATATTATACATAGATTATGTGTGGAATCACTTTTTATTTATTTATGTTGTAATTTCCACTTCCCTTTTTAGGGATATACTTTTTTAACACACAGTCCACCCATTGATCAATTCTTTTTCCATTTATATGAACATTGTAAAGGAAAATCTTAACTCAATCTCCAGTCATTGAGTTAAATATCCATGTTACTAGTTTTTTTAATGAATATGTGTGAATGATATCTTATTTTTTTATATATTATATCCACTAATATTAAGGGTAATTATATTTTTCACACATAATTATGTCCTGATATATCCTTAATTTAATGAAACAATAATTGTAAGGGTTTTCATCTCAGTATTCTAAATTAAAGAATATCATGATTTTATGATCCTTTACTATCATATAAGGTGTATTTACAACAATACTGACATGTTATATAATGAATTTTAACATTCTAATTATATGTAATGTTTTTTTAAAGTTATTATTTAATGATTTTTATTCAAGGGTTTCTTAATTGGTAATGACTCATTAAATAAAACAACATTTTAAATTATTTATTGATTTATTCTTCTAAAACATTCTATTTCATAACAATGTATTCAAATTGGTTTTAATAAATTTATTTATATAGACATGAATATTTTAATATGTCAATTTAGTTAAATACTTTCAACATCGTATGTGAAACATTTATTCAAATAATTTTTTATTAAATGTTCTATTTTTTTTTAAATGGATTGAATATTTAAATATATTAAAATTATTTTTTTGGATTGAATATTTAATTTTATGAGTGAAATGTTGATAATTTCAATATTTTATGTGTTATTATTCTATAATGATACTTATAAATTTGATGTGTGGTTACAAAATAAAAAAATGACTGGTGGTTATATAATAAATCAATGATGGTTGGTTACATTATAATCCAAGGATATGTGGTTACGTTATAACCTTCAATTCATTAGGTATAGACGTAGGCTATATGACTATTCCATTTAGTAATATTTGTGAAATCCCACCTTATTATTACTCCATTTAATTATGTTTATGTCCCAATATACATTTATAGTCTATATGTTGCTTTCTATGGGTTTATGATAATCTATTTGTTAATGAATGGGTAATTAATGAGCATATATACATTGAAGAATATTTACTACTTCTTAATGGTGAAAAGTATTACTATTTATAAATTATTCATGGTTATCATAATAATAACAATTTTACTTCATTGTGTTTCCCTTACTATGTTTTTAATGCTCATCGAATGTTTTTTAATGTTTTTTATAGGACTTAAAGAAGAGTAGAGTCATGGATGGGATCAAGAAAAAATCATGTTGTTTAAACATGCAAAGAAACCTTTTTTAAATTTGTTTTTTATGAAACAAATGGATAGTGAGTAGAATTTTATACTTTTAATATTAATGTATCTATGTATGAGTTATGGAATAATTCTCTAAAACAATAAACCCAAAAATATTCTCGAGGTGAATTAAAGTTATTTATTAAGTTATCTCATGATTACACAATGTTTTTGTTTAGGTACTTATATTATAAGTTTGTGTTTATTACTTTTATGTTTATGGATACTCCATACATGCTCTTTAATGTTATGTAAAATTATTTATAAATATTTGGATAAGTTTGTTCTTTGTTTTATTAATGTTCATTTAGATTATCTAAAAATTAATTTTGATATATGAAAACTTATATGAATTTTTTTTCAAACCCTAAAAAATGATATTTATATGTAAATTTTAGTAACTGTATATTTTTTATATAAAAAATAAAATTCAATGAATCTATTGTTAATAAAAATGGAATAACTATTAATCATAGTAAAGATATTGTATTTTCATAAAAATAAAAGAGCTATAAATGTTACTATAATTTGTGTTTTTCATCAATGAGAATGATATTACCATTGGTTGTTTTGACAAATTTCACATGGTTATTTCACCCACTAACAAAGTTAACATGAAAAGTAATTTGGTTCATCATGAAAAAATTATGTCATTTACATTTTAAAAAAATTAAATAAATATTATTAAATAATCCTATTTTTCCATGACCTCTTAAAATGGTGTTTTTTTATTATAGTTATAGTAATATTAATGGAATATTATTTGATTTAATATAATACTATCTGTTAATTTCAATCTATTTACATCAATTAAAACCACATGAGAAAAACTATCCTACACATAAAATTGAACTGGAGGATGTAGTGTTTACTTAAAAATATGGACACATCATTTATATATATTTAATTTTGAATTATATTCTGTATATAAATGATTGATGAATACAATAAGTTATAATTACTTAAACATGTAGCATAGGTTATTTAATGAATTTAGATTTGAGTATCAACAATCAATTATTTACCTTAATGGGAATTAAATTATTGAAGTTAATACACATTGTTTGTTAGATAATTCTACATTAACTATTATATTTGTAGACCATGGGCTATTAGTTAATGATTTTCTAGATATTTTCTTCAAAATTAGGATTGAATGAAATCTATCTTTTTTTAGGTTTCGTTGTAATTATCTTCTTTCATACAAAATAAATTATGATCACAAGGGATATTTTTTACCTGAAAAGTTTAAATTTACAATGAAGGAAATGTTTTTTGAGATTAATATTGATAAAAAATATTTTATTGGATTTGGAATGAGTTTTTAGGTTCCAAAATATTGTCTTTTATTAAATAAATATTGGGTTTTGATCATTTTTCTATGTTTTCTATTCATATTAGAAGGAAAAACATTATAGAGAACATTGAAATAATTTCTTATTAGAAGGAATAAGGAATGATATTTCAGATTTGAGGATAAAATATTTAACATGTTAATAGAATAATATCTAAATAAATCTATTGGTGGGGCTGCTTTAACATTTTACATTGAAACCTTGTAAATGAGGTACTACATCCCTAGAGTGTGTGAAATGCTTACCTCGTGCATATTGAGGTAAAATTGTGATTTGGGAAATCTTTTATTGATTATATAAATCAAGTCATATTATTCCCATTTTATATAATATGTATTTGTATTATCATTCATATTTATATTAGATTGATCATTAGATTACATAGATTCCATTTATCTATTTTATCTTATCATGATCACTTATTTACCTATACTTTTTAAAAAATGCATCAGAATTCATCTTGTAGTGTATTAAATTTTAGTACATAATTTCATCCTCAATATGATGGATAGTCAGAGTGAATGATTTAGACTTTTTTGGTTATGATTTGTGCATATGAAATAGATTATCAGAGATTGTTTGATCAATATATGACTTTGGTTGAGTTTTTATGCAATATGTTTTTTATTCGAATATTGATTTGGGGATATTGTTGAATTTTATGGAAAATAATGTTAGAAACAATCTTATTTGGATAATGTTGATGAAATAATCACTAAAAAATATTTAAAATGTTCTAACATGGACATATCTATTGGTAAATGTACATCTTCTATTGGTAAAACATTTTACCAACACATATTTCCCTATCAATAAATTGTTGTTAATAACTCTGTATCTAAATGTTTTTGTGACATATAATATAGTTTTGTTACAATTATAATAATACTAATAGATAATATATATGTTGATTAATGTGTTCAGAAACGTGTTATTATGATAAAAAAATTCTATTTGTAATAATATTACAAACATATAATATCTAATTATGAATTTTTTTTCCTATTAAAATTTGGCATTGCATTTATTAATTTACCACATATGATTTTACTATTTTAATTATTAAATTGGAGACAATTTAAACCAATGTTCATAATTATAAAAAAAATATTAATAATAAAAGTTAATAAAAATGAATCAATACAAAAACGTAGGATCTATCCACCAATCCATCAAATCACCCCCCCCCCCCAAGACCTAACAACTCGTTTATACCCCATTACAATATAGACCACTCAATCAAAAGCAACCCATCCATTCACCATGACCACTAAGCCAACTCCATCTATACCATATCCTTTAGCGCAATAGCAGCAGCGAACCATCCATGCCCCAGGTCCAACGAGGAAGCTCCATCACCAACAAGAAATATCAAGTAGTTATTATAGCATAGTATTCAGCTGCATGATATCCACCACACACAACCAAATAGAATAGAAAAAATTAATCCGCTCTGGTACTAGTAATAAAAAAATCGAACCAGATCCAACACAAGTATGAAAGTTAAAGCCGCTACTATGTCAAAACCTTTGGCTCAAATATTTATATCAATAAAAAATGAAAATCATACCCAAAAATCAACTAAAATATATGCATGAACTGAAACTAAAATAAAAATAAATGAAAGTATTAAAAAATGAACCAATTCTTGTTTTTCAATAAAACAAGAAAAAAATAGGATTTTCTTATATATGATTAAAACATAAAACTCACCTTTTTATAATAATTCAATGCATCAATGAATGAGTATAATAATATTCATAAACTAACAAGATTTTTAGTCACAATAAATTTGTGAATTTATTATAATAAAACTCATTTTAATAATATTATTTCAAAATATCATGAAATTAATAACATGTAATATAATTCTCCATACTAAACAAATAGTAATTTAATATGTGATGGGTAGAAATTTAATGTATATGTCAAACAAAATAGGCATTTCTAAATCAATATTTTTAAATAAATTTTTTTGGTGACTACACCATGGTCTCCTAGAATCCATTTAAAATTTTTCTATATATCTAATAAGGTTTTTAATTATTGAACTATAAAATCACCCCAAACACTACGACATTGGGAGTTGAAAAAATGATGATATCTCAAGGAAATTAAAACAACACATAATGTACAACTATTAAAAATTGAAATATAAAAATAAATAATCCTATGCAACCATTCATAACAAGTAGAATAAAAATGTATAAAAAACATGGAGAGTATGAAAAATACCCGATCGATATTGAATGTATTCCCAACACGAACACGATATAAATTTTTAATAATGAAGAACCAAAATGAATGAAGATACAAAAAATGCTAATGGATGGTGATTGGGGAACTGAAGCTAAGATTTGAGGTGCGAGGGAGAACCTAAGAACAACAGATGTCAATATACGGATATTTGGTATCCTACAGTAAGGTGATATCGACAATGGGGATTTCATTAAAGGAAGTATGTCGGAAAAAATGAATTGGTTCATGCGATTATATCTGAAGGTGTCACTGGATGTGAACATGTAGGGGTGTTCATGCAAATATTTCAATGATTAACGTTGATCGGGAAATTAAAAGGGGTTCACGTGACCATAATAGATAAATTAACATTTAAAGACATCTTTTTGTTTAGAAAAAATAAATACATCACATTAGTATTGAAATAATAACTTATAGGATACGATTTTTCGCATCAGTGGGCCCAAAAGTATCAATAACCAACCTCCCACCAAACAACTGCATGAACATGAACCTAAAGTTGTACACATTATATTAGGTAGTAAACTGGTGAGTGTGTTCATACTCAAGAAAATAATTTCCAAAGGTCCGCATAAACATTATAGAAACATGGTTCTTTTACCCAGTTAGATGGAGATTTTGAAGACATAAATAAGTCATTTAGATTAAATTAATCCGCTAAAAATATGTTCAATTCCATGAAATAAAAATATATTAATTCAATTTTATCCTTCTAATGAAAGTATTAATTCCTTCTTGTTACCCCCTTAGGTAATTTTTTTAATGGTATTCTAGTCCAAGGGATTTATGATTGGATGTAAATCTCTAAGGAAATGTTTCATCAGTCAGATATTGTTTAATGATTCATTTTTTATGAGATCTATGAATAAAAAATTAAGATAAATACTAATAACATGACCCTCCAGCGAACCATTTATTCATATAAATTAATCCTTATATCTAGATCAACATAAAAACCAACCAAGATAATGATGCTGGGAAAGTGAATAATGTTCTGTTTGAGGACCTCCACTTTGAATATTGTATAACCCTACAATCCTATATTGTAATGTAGTATAACAACACCATATTATAGAACCGTTAACAAAAGAATGATATTTAATATAGAAATTACTCTAAGATAAATGGGAGAAAGATGATCTTTGTTCAACTCTCGAGGTGCCCTGTGTACACCCATCCAAAAACCCCTTCATCTGTCAAGAAATTAGGTTCAGAGTTCAATATCAAAATATAAATCTCCAAGAATGAAATTTACTTGGAAGGTATTTGGCCGTTATACGTTCGTGAAATTTCATTGAGGATGATCCTCCACATGTTTATATGAGATTTGATTTATTCATGGGTGATGGTGATGGGTGTATCTAGTTCAATGATACTAAATTATTCATCACATCAAATACCTGGTGTCCCCTAATGATAAGATATATAAATATAAAACAAATGGTGATGATAAGAAATGATTTAATCCTTAGTCCAAATTATATATTCTAGGATCTCAAAGATTCAAGGAAAATGAGCCATTTTGATTAATGATAAAAATTACAGTCACCTAAAAATCACAATATTAAAAGTGTAGCCTAAATCCTCTTAATAGTGGAATGAGTGAATCCAAATATATCTTTTTTACACATTTAATAGGATTTACCCAAATAAAACAAAAATAAAATAACACTTCTTCTAACTAAATAACTCAACTCAATAATTTTATTCAAAACACCATAATATGATATAATACTGATTTTTTCTATTTTCAAAAAAAACACCTAAATTTTTACTCACTCTTCATATAAATAGATTTCACACACCATCAATATATAAAAATTATTAGAGTCCTTGGTTATCGCTTTATTTAATAAGGAAATTGACTTAAATAGGTCAAATAATTTTCTATACAAATATCAGGTGGTAAATGAGTTGTGACCAGACAAATAAATCAAAAAAAGGAATGTTGGAATCAAAACAAAAAACCATAAAATTTTAAATTCAATGTATGTTATAATACACATAATATATTCAAAAAAATAGTTCCTCATCGATAATTCCTAGTGATGTGTTATTATGTTTTTCAAATTCAATGGTACACCCTCAAATCTAATCCATATAATCTTTAGAAGAATTTGTATGTTCAATGATAAAATGGTTATTATAATCCATGAACATCAACTCCCAGTGAAAACAAAATTACATTTTTGATAATCAATATTTGTTTCATTAATAATAATGTAGTTTCAGACAACATATCGATATAGATAATGATGATTATCATAATTTCATTATGGACTTGTACTCTTGTCACCCCCTATTAAGGTTTCAATATAATGATCAATGAATATATTTAAGTCTCTTTAATAATCATTCATTATTCTCTTTAAACTCAATCGAATCATATCCTTAAATATATTCATAAAATATGATCATATATATATATATATATATTCATTTCCAAGTGGTTAAGAATAGTAAATAAACAAATTATGACTAAATAATATTATTATTTAACATAAATTTTATAATTTATTAAAAAAACTACTAATGTAAAATTATAATCATTAAAATAAAACCAAAATATTTTATAAGGATGTAAATTTATCATTATGATGTTCAAAATATTAATTAAATTATATATAGATATAAATGTGTATGCGTTGGTCAACTAATATTTCTTTGAGCACAAATCTTACAATATAAAAACTCTTCGAAAAAAGTCTCGATATAAAATTAAATTTTTCATTACATGATTTTGAGTTTTGAAACACTACCCAATGTGAATAATTAATTAATTATGATAGAAAACAACATTACATAAATTAAAAGAAATAATGAATTAAAATATAATATAAGATGTCCAAACACAATTTACAAAAGAAATAATGAATCCATCTCTAATTGGATGACCAAGGATTCATTCATGTGTAAAACATTAAATCCCCACAAATTAATGGTGTTTAGTTTCTAAGTGGAATGCATATTTTAATAAATCATACAGAATAAAAATAGTTTAGATCCAATAAAATGGCTTTCATACCCAGAATAAGACGTAAAAAAGCGTACAGTAAATTATGAATTCAATATTAGTACTTTTACATTATCATGGCCCTCTTACACTTTTTTAAAAAACAAAATGGTGTAAAAATTATTTTTAATGAGTAATGAATTGATTTCATTTTAAAGGGACGATCATTTTTGTAAAAAATGATAAATTCACCACTTAGTTTCTAATACTAAGGATAGAAAATTCTTATAATCATATATTATTGTGAAATAATGGTTCATGTAGAAAAGATTGGAAAAGTATTTTTATATGTGAGTGAAAAAATTTAAATAGACAGAGAATCCATGATGTAATTATCATATTTTTCCTTTCTATTACATTATTCATAAACTAATCAATTTAATTATTAACAAAAATTTACTTTTGTAGAAATTTCATTAATTTCATATGGTATTGGAAGAAACTAATGATTAAAATAGAAATTACATCTCATATAGTAGAAGACTACAAAAGCAAGGGTTGTTCGGGATAGTGATGAATGAGTATAGAGAAAGGGAGATGATAACAAATTGTAGGGGCAAGGGCATACACTGATGGAAATCCCATGTAATGATGTAAAACATCAATTTAAATAGGTATAAACTTGAAATTGTCAACCAAATAAATAATAGAATTAAATCACAATACAATATTAGATTTTGAAATTTTTCACGTAATTCAACCCTATTAGAAAAACCAATAATATGAAATTGTCTTCTACACTTCCCAATCTCTAGCCTTCCATCATCTATATCATGCATTCTACTACCAAATTATAATATTTTTGAGATTTTATCTACATTCATAACTCTCCTATAACCACTAGAAATGTTAAAAAACACAATCCAAGAAGCATTATGAGGTTAATCGTGGGAACATTCATATTAAAATAGTAAAATTACTGCAAATCCATTGTCAAATTCCATGTGTAAATAACTTATTCTGGCTGAAAAACCTCATATTCCCAAAGATATCGCCATACAAAACTCCATTGAACCTAACACTCATCATATGTCAAAAAATAATTACTGTAAATTAAATGTTATAAAATGAATATTGAACCAAGAACATGAAATTAAACCCTTCATAAAAAATCTACAGTGAAACATCCAATGGAGTCCCAAAAGGGTATCGTGGCATTGTAATATGGCACAAAATGGCCACCTTTTGTAGGATTGGTATTGATGTAGAGATAAATGAATTAATCTCCTAGTTTACGTTTAGCACTTAGATTTGCATATCGTCGGAGGAGGAACCATTCACAAAACATTTCGGTGGAAAAGAATAGAGAAAGGGTTTTAGTGGTTTGGTAGAGATTAATGATGGGAGGAGATATCCATGATGTGACTAGATTTTCTTGGGGAATTTTAATAGCAGGGGAGAGGTGTGGTGGAATTCACTACCCGATCAATAAAATTTTATTTTTCAAGGGAAAAAATTACATAACTCTTAATAAATAATAAATATAAATATATTAATTTAAAATTTAATTAATAACTATATAATATATTGAGTTGTTATGCTAGAAATTTAAAATAAATGAAATAAAAATTATTATCCAATATATTATGTTAATTATAATTATTTCAAATATAACTACAAATTGTAAAAAAAATTATAAAAAAAATTTCTATAATTTAAAAAAAATCAATTTGTAAATATAATTATTAATAAAATAATATTATTTTATCTATTTTTATTTATTTTTATTTTATAAATTTATAATATAAATTTTTTGGATTTATGTTGATTTTATTTATGTATAATAAATTCAAAAATAAAAATTATATTACTATACAAAAGATGATATTTTAAGAAAACATTGAAAAATGATAAATTGAATATGTTGTTCTTAAAATGATATAATAATAAATTCGATTATCTAATTATGTTAATGATTATTATTTTTTCCACAAAAAAATTATTGAAACATATATTTTATGATGTTAAAATATCTCTTTGTATTGAGGGTTATTATTAATAGGTTGATGTGTTAGTGAAAAATTATTGTCATTGACATAATAAAGTTATAGATTTAAGTGTTAGTAAATGATTTATTGGAGTTTAACTTCTAATATAAACACATATATTTGTTGGTGAAAATGATTTTGTGTTCTTATAGTTAATATCAACACAATTTAATATATGTTGTATTTAACAATTTTTACCAACATATATATTATCTGTTCGTAATGGTAACTTTTATTAGTAAATATTTTTGGGATAATAATTTGTATGTATAATAAATGTTCAAAAAGTAAATATGGCTCTACATTACATGAGGTTTTCTTTAGAAAGGGTAGGAATGTTATGTAGATATATATAGGAAACAACATTAATAAAAGGAGGAGATCTTGACTTTTTATAAAAAATATCTATCTAGAAGTGTTTTTAATTTCTATAAAAGTATAAGTCCTTGATTCATTGTGTAATATGATATTCCAGATAAGAATGGACCATTTTAATACGAAGTGTCATTTCAACATATTTTATCTCATATACCTGATATATTTCATGTTTCATTGTTAGAAAAATATTTTTTAAAATACATCTCTGGTTTTCACCCATGACGTACTTCGGTTGAGAGAAAATAATTAAAATGATTAATAGCCTATATAGATTCTATACTATAGAAAGAAACTATTTAAAATGAAATTAAATTACCATGTAATATATTTTTTATGACCATATTGTTGAATACGAAACAAGGGGATTAAAAATAGTATAGAAAAAAAATATCCCAACATATTTTAGAAAAAAATTAAATTATAAGGATATAATTTATAATAGGTTAAAGAATGTAATAACTGAGGTAATGTAATGACAAATCATTTTAATCACATATTAATAAATATAAATTTTATTATTTAGGGTGTAACATCCCAAGTAATTAATGAATAATAGATATTTTTATCTATGTCTATTAATGATTAAGATAGGGTTTTATAGTCTTAAAATGAAAATAAATACAATCTTAAGCAAGGAATACACTAATTTTTTTTAAAGGATTGTTTTACTGCCTTTTGATGGAAAAACTTTTTTAAATCTATCTTTTGACAATTTTATCATCTATGTTTTTCAAAATAAACTTATTATTTATGATTGGGACATCAAAATTTACTTTGTGTGAATTTTTGGTATTTTTCCTATAAAGTTCATTTTTTAATGAATACTGAAAAATGTTGTATTTTAATTCAAAACCTCTTTTTAATATAATTTATTTATTTGATTAGATTATCTTTTGAATTGGTTTTGAAGTGAAATTAGAATATATTTTTACCATTTTATCCAATGGTGTTCATTGGAATCAATTTCACTTTCAAATTGGACTTAAACTAGTGTCAATCTTTTGATACTTATTGTTTCATAAAAACATGCTATTTGTCATGACAATGGGAATTAGTTATTAAATTAATTAATTCAACTTAATTGTTTTGAATTTTTTAAAATAGACGTCATTTTTGTATTCGGAATATCAAATATAGCTTAGGGTGAAGTTTTGTTATCTTTCTGAAAAACTTCAATTTTTGATGAATAGTGAAACCACTAAGTGGTAGTTAAAGAAACTGATTTTTCGTTTAAATGAAACTTTTCCACTTCTGTGATTTGATTTTTCAAAAATCCGACATACATGGTGGTCATTAAGAAGTAAAATGTGGTTCAATGAGATTAAAATAATTTTTTGGTGAATGGTAACTTTTATGTTCTTAATCGCGATTAGTGGTAATTAGTGCAGTTTAAGGTAAAACTAATGTTTTAATAATATGAGATGAGCTTGACACGTGTCATACCATCATTTAATGTGTCATGTCCAACCAAAACAATCCATGGGTCAACTTGGGGACCCCATGGAGCCACTTTGGTTGGGAAATGACATAAATAACTTTTTATTTAACGTTAAAGTAAAATTGACACAAACAAGAGATGTTTTACTAAAACAATTTTTACATGGGGTTATACAAGTCATATTTTTGATTATAAATATTAATTGGAATGATAAAAAGCTTTCCTACATCATAGTATATTTTTTATAATTTTTAGACTTTAAATAAATTAAATTATTTATGACATCATGATGATGCAGCGATTACCTCATTAATAAAGGATTTAAATAAAATGAAATGATAATGTATAATCTATAAAATACACATGTCCAAAACCTATTTTATGGGTGGATATCTAACCCTTATCACCTTACCCTATAATTATATCAATTTGGGTCCTTTTGAATATGAAACTCATTTTAAAATAAAGTAACATTTTTTTACTTTCCAAGAGTGCCCCTCCTCTCCTCTTATAAAAGGCCTCCAACTCTACCTCCTTACCCACACTCACAAAGCCTTTGGATCGGACATCCCCTGCCCATTTTGTATCTCCACATCCCTCTATTACACCTTGATGCCTCACTTTGGGAAGAAGTCTTCCCAAGGAATCCTTTGAGCTCAAACCAAAGGGAGTTACCCGATTTTAAGGTAATGTCTTCACTTGAGTCCTTTTGTTTTATTTTGCTTCTCCAACCCCCTAAAATCTTTTTATTCATTTATTTTGTAACAACTAAAGTATCTTAAATATACTAGGATGTTGTTATAAGAAGGATTATAGCTACACTTACACACTCCTACATCTAATGGTTAAAGGACATACTGTTTCCGTGGATGGTGAATTTATGCCTCCCGAAATGATGATTGTTCAACATTCTTTTAACACCTTCAACGGTGGCCATTAAGATGTCACTATATTTATATATGATATATAATATGTTTATGTTTTCCTTAAGCTTCTGTATTTTTCATTTTGGGAATACCTTTTTGGTTTCCATTATGGGTAAACGTGATATCTTTATTTAAGGAAGTGCGGACTACCGCCCCCTCAAAGTGATTTGATTCATTAAATACCATATGTGGGATGTATAAAGGATGGAACTATGATATTATATATGATATTATACTGGAATTATAATATACCTTTATATCATTATGATTCGATTCTATAAAATACGAAATAGAAGTGAAAGTAGCGTTCTTGCATACGTACGGCTTATCGTCTCCATGAACGGTGAATTTCATTTCTTACCTCTAAATGATTATGTAATAATATAAATGCATGAATGTACTAGATATATATGACATATATGATATCTAAATCATGAATACCATTTTGGATATAATAGATACATGAACAACTTGTAATTATAAAGGGCTTATTTTTGACTCAAGTACCAATGATCGTTAAAACGACCGTTATTAAGTTAAATAATTACATAGTGATCATGAAATGGAAATAAGTGATATAAAAGGAATAATGAACTTGAAAAGGGTTCATAAGAAAGTAGAAATTAACTCAAGTTTATTATTCAGGACATTAAAGAACGATCAAGTCAAGTCAGACCTGAGGTATGTGACTTTATCTCAATCTCCTTTCATTGAGGCATATTTTGTTTTATACACAACCTTCTTTTATACGGTGTATAAAACCCTTTGACTTTTATGTTTATTCAAAAGGAATCATTTTTATTCAAAGCATTTACTAAACGACAAAAGGGAATTTTTTTGTCGCACGTATGCGGCGACAACGACTTCTCCGCCGCCGTGACCATTATTTCAGTTTCGGCTTCCTCTATAAGCCATACATTTTTTTAAAAAAGAAAAATAAATAGCATGTTTTACTTTTCTTTTATTTTGGTATTGAAAATTGTTTTCATAATGTTTTTATATCAATGTGTTTTATTGATATCATGTGATTGAAAGGTGAAAATGTTATGTTTCCTTTATGCATGTTTTATGTGATACGATTATGTTGAGGTTCTTGGGCATTATTATGAAGACGGGTGGTTCCGTGATAGACTAAGGGCGGGTGAGCCCGATATAGCTCTCCAATGCATTGGGTAACACGGAGGAGTGAAACGTTAAAGTTTCTCTAAAGAGATTTTGGGAATATACTGTGACGTGTATTCCAAATGTAACCAATAGGGTTACTCCCTACGTAAGAATGTTATAAATGCCTCAAGTTACATTTATTTATTATGATTTCTATTATTTATTCATGATTTGAAGAGGTATGTTAATGTTCTTATGTTTTATGGGTAAAGTATGATTTCATTCTTATGTATATATGTACCCATGTTTCCTTTCCATATTTTTATATCCCTTACTGATATTTTTATGCTCATCCCAACTTTTTTGAAATGTTTTTCACGGGTCAAGGGAAAGGTATATGATATGATGATAGTGTCATGGAAGTGTCAAGAAAGAATCCATGTTTTATTTTAAATATGTTTCCATTGATGGAAAAGAAGAATACTATCTTTATGTAACAAATTTGTTTATATGTGGAATGTAATGAAAGTTTTATGATATAATTCTCTAAAACTCTAAACCCAAAAAGATCCTCAATGTGTAATCTTATAATAACTCAAGATTAAGTAAGGTTTAAGGCTAGGGCCTTATAGTTGGTATCAGAGGTCGGTTTAGATAACTTTAGGAGTTATAATTCTATTAAATGATTATCCAAAAATATTTTTTATGGTCAAATTGAAGTGATATAGTATTTGAAGATTACCATGTTTCTTCATCTAAGACAGTTTTGTTCAGAATGGTTTTCCATAGAGGAAACAGGGAAGCAGTTCTAGGAAGGCATACAGAAGGAAATAACCTTCCGAATCAGCATCCTAAGATAGTCGGAATTGGAACTGAACATTTTGTTGCAGTAATGGCGCTATTGAATGAAGCGATAAATGGTGGTGGTATCCATGCACGAGATTAGCTAGATCAACCACAGAGGAACATGGCAGTGGTGGAACATTTCATGAGGCAACATCCCCCATCATTCAGAGGATCATCTGACCCTGTGTTAGCTGAAAGGTGGATTAAAGCACTGGAGAAGATTTTCGATGTCATGGGGTAATCATACAATCAAAAGGTTAGTGTTGTTATTTACCGTTTGGAGGTTGAGGCGGATCAGTGGTGGTCTATAGTTAAAAATATCAGGGACGCCGATGAGATTGATGCTCTTGACTGGGATGAATTCAAAGGTATGTTTATTGAGAAGTATTTTCCTAAGGCTTTTCGACTTAAGATGGAAAAGAAATTCTTGGAATTTAGGCAAGAGGAAGACTTAGTGTCTACCTATGAAGAAAGGTTCACTCAATTGGAAAGGTATGGTCCATGTATTATCCAAGACCTTGATATTAAAATAAATAGTTTTTACTCAAGATTAAAGCCAAAATATCGAAGGGAATTAGCTTCTCGTGAGTTTAAAAGTTATGAAAAGCTTGTTCGATGTGCTGAGAAGGTGGAAATGGAGTTTGCCGATGATCAAGTGTTCTATAACAACCAACAGATGAAGAGATCGAGGTGGCAGGAGAAAGGAAATAATTCTTCAAAAAGGTTTGATGGTAAGAAAACTAAGTTTCTAGTTTGTGATAAATGTGGCAAAAGTCATGCTGGGGAATTCCTTTTGACTTCTGGAAAGTGATACCGATGTGGTAAGATGGGACATAAGGATCGTGATTGCACTGAAAAAGATCAAGGTGATGGTAAGACCAAATTTGATTTATAGTTAGTGAAATGTTTTAAGTGCAATGAGATGGGTCACTATGCAAACGAGTGTCCAACAAAGAGCTTGAGTGATGGGAAGCAGTTATACTACAAACAGAAAGGGGTGGTGAAATCCTTTGCAACTACTTTTGCAGATTTCGGTCCATCAAATGAAGTTTTATCATGTACTTTGTTTGTTTTTTCAGATTATGCCAGTGTGTTGTTTGATTCGGGGTCTACACATTCTTTCATCTCTGAAAACTTCTCTAGTAAAATGGGAATACCATCTCAAGAAATGACTCCTGAAATTTTGGTAAAAACACCTGGGGGAAATGTTGAGGCAAAAAAATTTATAAGAATCTTCTTATCCTTATCTGTGGAAAGAACCTACTTGCAAACCTTATTTTTCTACCTTTAGTAGAGTTTGATGTTATCCTGGGTATGGATTGGCTCTCTATTTACTATGATAAGATTGACTGTAGATCTAAAGAAGTTTCTTTTTGGAAAGACTTTCAGTTTGTGTACAATAATGAACCCTTACTGTTGATAACATATCATGAGGCCAAGAAACATGTAAAAGATGGAAATGAATGTTACCTTGCACACATCATTGAAAATAAAGTAACGGTTTAGATTAATGATGTGCTAGTGGTAAATGAGTATCCTGATGTTTTTCCTGGTGAGTTTCCTGGAATAATACCAGATCTGGATGTTGAATTTATTGTTGATTTAGTTCCTTATGCTAAGCCAATTTCAAAACCCCCTTATCGAATGGCTCAATTTGAACTTTTAGAGTTGAAGGAGAAATTGCAAGATTTATTAGAGAAAGGTTTCATTCGACCTAGCACATCACCATGGGGTGCTTCGGTTTTATTTGTTAAAAAGAAAGATGGTTCAATGAGACTTTGCATTGATTATAGATCCTTGAATAACATCATTGTTAAGAACAAATATCCTTTTCCTCATATCGATGACTTGTTTGATCAGCTCTAGGGAGCTCAGTATTTTTCAATGATTGACTTGAGATCGGGGTACCATCAGCTGAAGGTAAAGGAAGCAGATCTTCCGAAGACTACATTTCGTACAAGATATGGCCATTATGAATTTGTAATAATGCCTTTTGGGCTAACCAACGCACCTTTTGTATTCATGGACTTAATGAATATAATTTTCCATGAGTTCTTGGATATGTTTGTGGTGGTTTTCATTGATGATATATTGGTGTTTTCTAAAAGTAATGATGAGCCTGAAAGACATTTAAGGGTTATCTTGAAAACCTTAAAAGAAAAGAAATTGTATGGGAAATTCAGAAAGTGTGAGTTTTGGTTGCAAGAAAATTCTTTCCTTGGTCACATTGTTTCTAAAGATGGGATAACTGTTGATCCTGCAAAAACAAAAGTTGTGGAAGACTGGCCAAGACCCACAAATGTAACTGAGATTCGTAGCATTCTTGGTTTGGCAGGCTATTACCGAAGGTTTGTTAGAAATTTTTCACGGTTATCTAGTCCAATGACTAAGCTAACTCGGAAGGGTGTTATGTTTATCTGGACAAAAGAATGTGATGATTGTTTTCAGGAACAGAAAAGAAGATTAGTGAATGCTCCAGTTTTGGAACTACCTTCTAGGAATGGTGAGTTTGTTATATATAGTGATGCTTCATTGAAAGGACTTGGTTGCGTCCTAATGTAGAATGATCTGGTAATTGTTTATGCTTCACGAAAGATGAAAACTCGTGAGGTAAATTACCCTACACATGATTTGGAATTAGCTGATGTTGTTTTCGCTTTAAAATTTTGGAGACATCATTTGTATGGAGTAAAGTGTGAAATATATACTGATCACAAAAGTTTAAAGTATATATTCACTCAGAAAGAGTTAAACATGAGACAGAGGAGATGGCTGGAATTAATCAAGGATTATGATTGTACAATTTATTACCATCCGGGAAAAGCAAATAAAGTGGCTGATGCTTTGAGTCGAAAAACTAATGCTTCATTAATAATGTTGTGTTTGGAATGTGATCCTTTGGTTAAGGATTTGACGAAATTTGGCATAGAAGTTTTTGGCACATGATGTTCTTCTGTTTTGTTTCAGGTATCAGTGAGATCATCTCTATCAGATAGAATCAAGCAATCACAGAAGCAAGACAGTGAGTTGCAGAAAAAGGTAGAGCTGGTTCAGAAAGGTAAGTTGCCTGAATTAAACATTGATAATGATTGTGTTTTGTGATTTGGGGAGAGATTGTGTGTGCCTTGTGATTAACAGTTGAAGAGAGAGTTGTTATCTGATGCTCATAGTTCTCCGTTTTCAGTTCATCCTGGAAGGTACTAAGATGTATAGAGATCTGCGGGAGTACTACTGGTGGGATGGAATGAAAAGAGATATTGCTGATTTTACTGTGAAGTGTTTGACATGTAAACAGGTTAAAGAAGAGTGGAAGTTACCGAAAGGGATGCTTCAGCCTTTACCAGTGCCAGAGTGGAAATGGGAGAATATATCCATGGACTTTGTTGTGGGATTACCAAAGACATCTCGAGGTAATAATGCAATCTGGGTTATTGTTGATCTCTTGATTAAATATGCTCATTTCCTTGCTATACGAGATACTTTCTCCCTATATCAACATTCCCGTATGTATCTTAAAGAGATAGTCAGGATACATGGAGTTCCTCTCTCCATTGTATCTGACCGTGATCTCAGGTTCACTTATAACTTTTGGAAAGGCCTTCAGACGTCTTTGGGTACTGAATTAAATTTTAGTACAAAATTTCATCCTCAATCAGATGGGCAGTCAGAACGAACAATTAAGACATTCGAGGATATGCTACGAGCTTGTTCGATGGATTATCAGGGAAGTTGGGAACAACATCTTTCTTTTGTTGAATTTTCATATAATAATAGTTTTCATTCTAGTATACAGATGGCACCATTTCAGGCATTATATGGGAAGCGGTGTCGAACTCTAGCTTTCTGGGATGAAGTGGATGAAAGGAAGTTGATGGGACAAAAATTGGTAGAAGTGTTGGCAGAAAAAGTTCAGCTGATACAGAAACACATGAGAACTACTCAGAGTGGGCAGAAGAGTTATGCAGACAACAGGAGGAAGGATATCTCTTTTGAGGTAGGTGATCATGATTTTCTCAAAGTATCACCATGGAAAAGTGTGATGCGATTTGGTAAGAAAGGAAAGTTGAGTCCAAGGTTCATTGGACCATATGAAATTATGGAGATAGTTGGATCTGTTGCTTACCGAGTGGCTTTACTTCCGAGTTTATCTCAGGTACACAATGTTTTTCATGTTTCGATGCTGAGAAAGTACATGCCAGATCCATCTCATGTTTTGAGTCCAGAGGTAGTTCAGCTGGAAGAGAACCTATCTTATGAGGAACAACCGGTCCAGATTCTTGACCACAAGGAGAAAGTGTTACGGAATAAGGTGATTAATCAGGTAAAGGTTTTGTGGAAAAACCATATGATGGAAGAGGCAACATGGGAATATGAAAATGCAATGAGGGATAAGTACCCACATTTATTCGATAATTAAATAAATTACAGGGATGCAATTTTCTAAAGGGGGGAAGGATGTAACATCCCAAGTAAGTAATGAATAATAGATATTTTTATCTATGTCTATTAATGATTAAGATAGTGTTTTAGAGTCTTAAAATGAAAATAAATACAATCTTAAGCATGGAATACACTAATATTTTTTTTAAAGGATTGATTTACTCCCTTTTGATGGAAAACCATTATTAAATCTATGTTTTTACAATTTTATAAGCTAGGTTTGTCAAAATAAAATTATTATTTATGATTTGGACATCAAAATTTACTTTGTGTGAATTTTTGGTATTTTTCCGATAAAGTTCATTTTTTAATGAATAGTGAAAATGTTGTATTTTAATTCAAAACCTCTTTTTAGTCTAATTTATTTATATGATTAGATTATCTTTTTAATTGGTTTTGAAGTGAAATTAGAATATATTTTTACCATTTTATCCAATGGTGGTCATTGGATTCAATTTCACTTTGAAATTGGACTTAAACTAGAGTCAATCTTTTGATACTTATTGTTTCATAAAAACAAGCTATTTGTCATGACATCGGGAATTAGTTATTAAATTAATTAATGAAACATACATGTTTCCAATTTTTTAAAATAGACATCATTTTTGAATTCGGAATATCAAATATAGCTTAGGGTGAAGTTTTGGTATCTTTCTGAAAAACTTCAATTTTTGATGAATAGTGAAACCACTAAGTGGTACATAAAGAAACTGATTTTTCGTTTAAATGAAACTTTGCCACTTATATGATTTGATTATTCAAAAATCCAATAAACATGGTTGTCATTAAGAAGTAAAATGTTGTTTAATGAGATTAAAATAATTTTTTTTGAATAGTAACTTTTATGTTCTTAATCGCGATTAGTTTTAATTAGTGTAGTTTAATGTAAAAATAATGTTTTAATAATATGAGATGAGCTTGACACATGTCCTACCCTCATTGGATGTGTCATGGCCGACCAATAGAATCCATGGGTCAACATGGGGACCCCATGGAGCCACTTTGGTTGCGAAATGACATAAATAACTTTTTATTTAATGTTAAAGTAAAAATGACACAAACATGATATGTTTTACTAAAACAATTTTTTCATGGGGTCATACAAGTCGGATTTTTGATTATAAATAGTCATTGGAAAGATAAAATTATTTCCCACATCATAGTATTTTTTCATAATTTTTAGACATTAAATAAATTAACTTATTTATGACATCATGATGATGCAGCGATTGCCTCATTAATAAAGGATTTAAATAAAATGAAATGATAATGTAAAATCTATGAACTAAACATGTCCAAAACCTATTTTATGGGTGGATTTAGAAACATCATCACCTTACCCTCGAATTATATCAATGTGGGACCTTTTTAATCCGAAAATCATTTTAAAATAAAGTAACATTTCTTTACATTCCAAGAGTGCCCCTCCTATCTTCTTATAAAAGGCCCCCACCTCTACCTCCTTACCCACACTCCCAAAGCCTTTGGCTCGGCCAAACTCTGCCCGTTTTGTCTCTACACATCCCTATATTACTCCTTGAAGCCTCGACTTGGGCAGAAGTCATCCCAAGTAAGCCTTTGAGCTCAAACCAAAAGGAGTTACCCGATTTTAAGGTAATGTCTTCACTTGAGTCCTTTTGTTTTATTTTGCTTCTCCAACCCCCTAAACACTTTTTATTCATTTATTTTGTAACAACTCCAGTATATTCAATATACTATGATGTTGTTATAAGAAGTATTCGAGCTACACTTACACACACCTACATCTAATAGTTAAAGGACATACCGTTTCCGTGGATGGTGAATTTATGCCTCCTGAAATGATGATTGTTCAAAATTCTTTTAACACTTTAAAAGGTGGACATTAAGATGTAACTATATTCTATATGATATATAATTTGTTTATGTTTTCCTTAAGCTTCTGTATTTTTCAGTTTGGGCATACCATTATGGTTTCCATTATAGGTAAACGCGATATCGTCATTTAAGGAAGTGCGGACTACCGCCCCCTCAAAGTGATTTGATTCGTTAAATACCATATGTGGGACGTATAAAGGATGGAACTATGATATTATATATGATATTATACTGGAATTATAATATACCTTTATATCATTATGAATCCATTCTATAAAATACGAAATAGAAATGAAAGTAGCGTTCATGCGTACGTACGGCTTACCGTCTCCATGAACGGTGCATTTCATTTATTACCTCTAAATGATTATGTAATATTATAAATGCATGCATGTACTTGATATATATGACATATATGATATCTAAATCATGAATACCATCCTGGATATAATGTATACATGAACAAATTGTAATTATAAAGGGCTTATTTTTTACTCAAATACCAACGATTGTTAAAACGACAGATATTAACTTAAATAATTACATAGTGTTCATGACATGGAAATAAGTGATATAAAAGGAATAATGAACTTGAAAAAGGTTCTTAAGCAAGAATAAATTAACTCATGTTTATTATTCAGGACATTAAAGAACGATCGAGTCAAGTCAGACCCGAGGTATGGGTCTTCGTCTCAATCTCCTTTCATTGAGGTATATTTTCTTTTATACACAACCTTATTTTATACAGTGTATAAACCCCTTTGACTTTTACGTTTATTCAAAAGGAATCTTTTTTATACAAAGCGTTTACTAAACGACAAAAGGGAATTTTTTTGTCTTATGTATGCGGCGACAACGACTTCTCCTCCGCCGTGACCATTATTTGAGTTTCAGCTACCTCTACAAGCCATACCTTTTTAAAAAAAATGAAAAATAAATACCATGTTTTACTTTTCTTTTATTTTGGTATTGAAATTTTTTTTCATAATGTTTTTATATCAATGTGTTGTATTAATATCTTGTGATTGAAAGGTGGAAATGTTATGTTTCCTTTATGCATGTTTTATGTGATACGATTATGTTGAGGTTCTTGGGCATTTTTATGAAGACGGGTGGTTCCGTGATAGACTAAGGGAGGGTGAGCCTGTTATAGCTCTCAAATGCATTGGGTAACGTGAAGGAGTGAAACGTTAAGGTTTCTCCGAAGAGATTTTGGGAATATACTGTGATGGGTATTCCAAACGTAACCAAGAGGGTTACTCCCTACGTAAGAATGTTATGAATGCCTCAAGTTACCTTTATATCTTATGATTTCTATGATTTATTCATGATTTGAAGAGGTATGTTAAAGTGCTTATGTTTTATTGGTAAAGTATGATTTCATTATTATGTATATATGTACCCATGTTTCCTTTCCATATATTTACATCCATTACTGAGCATTTTATGCTCATCCCAAGTTTTTTGAAATGTTTTTAACAGGTCAAGGGAGAGGTACATGACACGATGATATTGTTAAGGAAGTGTCAAGAAATAATCCATGTTTTATTTTAAATATGATTCCATTGATGGGAAAGAAGAATACTATCTTTATGTAACCACTTTGTTTATATGTGGAATGTAATGCATGTTTTATGATCTAATTCTGTAAAACTCCAAACCTGAAAAGATCCTCAGTGTGTAATCTTGTAATAACTCAAGATTAATTAAGGTTTAAGGCTAGTGACTTATATTGTGAATATTTTATATAATTTCATTAGGTAATTTATTTTTCAAAATTTTAAATTGTTATTTTGAAAAAAAATTAAAAAATTATATAGTTTTATATAGAATCATAAATAATAAATAATATAAATTTGATTTCAAAAAAAATTAAAATATATTTCAATTTTATAATGTCCAAATTGTAAATGAAATTTTTTTATATTTAAAAAATAATTATTTTATGATGTAATATTATATTAAGGATTTTTATTAAATATATACGTGTTACACATGATTGTACAAAATCAAAATAAAATTAGTATCACAATTAAACATTAGTTTTTTATAAAATAATTGTCATCATAAAATGTAATTTTAATGAAAAAATGTGTTTTATCACTTTTGTAGGCTTAATTTTAAATTATTTATTCCATATAAATTAATTTAATTTGATATAATTTAATCCCTAATATCAATAAAATTCATAATTATTATTCAGTATTTTAACAATTTTTTAAAAAAAGTGTAAATTGTGTCAATTGTTTTATCATAGATAATATTAAGACAGGTTTACCAAAGGAAAATCTCAAGAGATGAGGGTTAAAGTAACATAAAAGATGTCTAAATAATTTTTTATATACATATTTATACCATTGAAGTCATATAATCCTAAATGGATTATTTTTTACAAACTTTTCCTAATTAGCACAATAATATATTTCAATATTTCAAAAACCTATAGGTTTTTCCTCTCCCACGCTAATAAAAAGACACCAACTCAACTCTTTTCTCCATGAATCAAAAGAAAATTGGATCCAAAATTCCCCAAAAAATACTATCCATAAATACCTCCCCATTTCATTTCGGTCCTTTAGTAACAAAATATTCCTAGGAAGGATTTAGTTATAAACCTAAAGGGGTTGTCTTAAGAATATTTATAGTTCATAACCAGGTGTTTTTTTAAATTAATTTTACTAAAACATGAAACATTATTAAAAAATTAGGATATAATAACACATATATCACCCATATAATTTTATTTTTTAATTTAATATATTATACCGATCTATTTCATCAATCAAATATGATATTAACCAATCATTCGTTTTTACGTTAGAGTACCACCTCAAAAACCAATTTATATTTTTCCCTCGTAGCCTCTCATGGATAGTTATAATGATGTCCATAATATATATATATATATGATAACAATTACATAATATTCTTTATGTAAAGATAATATATCATCTATTTTCTCGCCATTCCATCCATTGAGAAATGAAAACATAATTTCCGTGTACACATGGATTTCCATAACCTCAATGTAATGTTTTTTCATAACCACGATGTATATAAGATATATATAATAATATTTAAAGATATAAAATTATATTTATGATATTATAATAATTTTGTAAATATTGAATTATGCGAACCATCATTCCTACATGAACTTTGATATATGAAATCATTAATAATGCCTATATAAAAAAAATCATCTCCAAGATTGTAACATGATTCAACATTCATAATGAAATATCATGTTTTGTTTTAGAATTATAATTATTTTTTAAAGATGATAACTATTTCGTCATTATTATTTTGTAGATAGTGGAATAATAATCAATTTGACCATAGTTAACCGACCAAATTCATTTTGCACAAATGAGTCGAATATCATCAAAACATCCAATGACAAGATAATATATTAAGTAATTGAATATCAAATTGTAAGAAATAAAATATAAATGAAAAAATAAAATTCAAAATGTAATTTAAAAAATATAAATGTGAAATATTTTTATTATTCTCTATGAAAAATAATATTTATGATTTTCCAAGATGAAGGTGAGGGAAACATTATCTTAATAACCTAATTTTAAATGCTTTCAAGATTTTTGTACATAATATATTTCATATATTACCATATTCCAAAAATTAATTAATTCATTTATTTATATAGTCATAAATTATTTAAAAATATTATTTTATGTCGTGTATTACAATCCTTCATAAAATAAATAAATATTTATATTATTTTAAAATGGATCATCATGACAAAAAGTAAAAACAAATGTTCTATTTTAAAAAGTATAGTGTAAACACTCCCAAACACCATGAACTTTTTTAGGGTTGATTTTATATATTTTAATTTTTCATCAAATAAAAAACATTCATCACATTAATCTATGCATTTAAAATAAATTTTTTAAATCCAACTGATATTTCAACATGAAAAAAATTCTTATAGGTTAAAGGAATTTTTTTAAGACTATGATGGTGGTAATAGAATAATTTATGTTTTAGAATAATATTATTGTTCATGGAAATATTTTATGACGATGGGATAACATGTTTTTGATCATGATAGAAATTGTTCCTCATATACTGTAACATCCCAGGTAAATAAAGAATAAAGAATTTTCATATTTATTAATATTTATGAATTAAATATTAATTTTATTTTAAAGGGGTTTCTATGTTCGATAGCGTACCCGATACGCAACGATGAGTTTCTTTGAAACTTACGTAGCACACTAGTAATATAATAATATTATTTTAAATGTTAGTTAACAAGTAGCCGTTGTAATGGCGGGAATGAATAGAAATAACTAAAATATGATTAGATATGTTTTTAGATGTTTTTACATTTACCCAATAAAAGATAAAGGCTTAAAATACGGAAAGAGTTCAATTTTAGGCATTTATACTCTAATTTTCACTAAAGGTTCACCTATCACCTTTTAATGGTGAACCGTCATTAAATATAGTTTTTATCACTCTTAGACATTCTTTTGGACCAAATAAAACTCTTATTAAGAATTGGGACATCAAATTTTACTTTGTGTAATTTTTTGGTATTTTTTCGATAAAGTTCATTTTTTTAATGAATAGTGTAAAATGTTGTGTTTTAATTCAAAACCTCTTTTAATCTAATTTATTTATATGATTATATTATCTTTTGATTTGGTTTCTAAGTTAAATTAGAAAATATTTTTACCATTAAATCCAATAGTGGTCATTGGAATTAATTTCACTTTGAAATCGGACTTAAACTAGTGTCAATCTTTTGATACTTATTGTTTCACAAAAACACGCTATTTGCTCTGACAGCGGGAATTAATTATTAAATTAATTAATTTGACTTATATGTTTTGAATTTTGTAAAATGGACTTCATTTTTGAATTTGGAATATCAAATATAGCTTAGGGTGAATTTTTGGTAATTTTATGAAAAACTTCAATTTTTGATGAATAGTGAAACCACTAAGTGGTAATCAAGAAAACTGATTTTTTTAGTTAAATGAAAGTTTACCACTAATGTGTTTTGAATTTTGAAAATCCGACATACATGGTTGTCATTAAGAAGTAAAATGTGGTTCAATGATATTAAAATATTTTTTTGGTGAATAGTAACTTATTAATTTTTTAATCGCGATTAGTGGTAATTAGTGTAGTTTAAGGTATAAATAATGCATTAATAATATGAAATGACCTAGACACATGTCCCAAACTCATTGGTTGTGTAATGGCCGACCAAGACAAGCCATGGGTCAACTTGGGGACCCCATGGAGACATTTTGGTTGGGAAATGACATTAATATATTTTTAATTAATGTTAAAGTGAAAATGACACTAACATAAATTTTTTTACTAAAATAATTTTTAAGTAGGGTTATACAAGTCCCTATTTTGATCATAAATAGTCATTGGAAAGCTAAAAAGATTTCCTACATCATAGTATTTTTTTTATTATTTTTCGACATTAAATAAATTAAATTATATATGACATAATAATGATGCAGTGATGACATCATTATTTGACGATTTAAATAAAATGGAAAGATAATGAAAAAATATAAAACCTACACATGTCCAAAACCAATTGGATGAGTGGATTTCGAAACCTTATCACCTTATCCACGAATTATATAAATTTGGGACCTTTTAAAACCGAAACACATTTTCAAATAAAGTAATATTTCCTTACTTTCCAAAAGTGCCCCTCCTCTCCTCTTATAAAAGGCCCCCACCTCTACCCCATTTCACACACTTCTCAAGCCTTTGGCTCGGCAAAACCCTGCCCAATTACTCTCTCCACATCCCTCTCCTCATCCTAGAGGATTCCCTTTGGGCAGAATCCTTTCAAAGGAAGCCTTTAGGGTCAAATCAAAAGGGAGTTACACTTTTAAAGGTAATTCATTCTCTCTTGTTCATTTGTTTTATTTTGCTTCTCCAACCCTATAACTATTTTTATTTACTTCTTTTGTAACAACACCAGTATCTTCAATATACTAGGATGTTGTTATAATATTTATTTGAGCTACACTCTCACACAACTACGTCAAATGGTTAAAGAACATACAGTTTCCGTGGATGGCGAAATTCTGCCTCCCGAAACGATGATTGTTCAATACTCATTTAACACCTTCAAGGGTGGCCATTATGATGTCAATATTTTTATATATGATATATAATATGTTTATGTTTTCTTTAAGCTTCTGTATTTTTCATTTTTGGCATACCATTATGGTTTCCATTATGGGTAAACACGATATCTTCATTTAAGGAAGTGCGGACTACCGCCCCCTCAAAGTGATGTGATTCGTTAATGCCATATGTGGGACGTGTAAAGGATGGATTTAAAGTTATTATATATGATGTTATACTGGAATTATAATATTCCTCTATATCATTATTATTTATTTCCATTAAAGTATGAGATAGAAATGAAAGTAGCGTTCATGCGTACGTACGGCTTACCGTCTCCATGAACGGTGCATTTCATTTCTTATCCCCAAATGTAATGTTCTATTAAAAGTAAATGTATATAATGGATATATATAATTAATGATATATCTAAATGATTAATATAATTATGGAATTAAAATATACATACCTCTCATTTAGTCACATTAATATGACAAATAAATGAAAGTAGCGTTCATGCGTACGTACGGTTTACCGTCTCCATGAACGGTGCATTTCATTTCTTACCTCTAAATGATTATGTAATATTATAAATACATTTATATGCTGGATATATACGATATATATGATATCCAAATCAGTAATGTCATTCTGGATATAAAGAACTTTTGACCACACGAACAACAAGTAATTGTAAGAAGTCCACTTTCGACTTAAGAACCAAATATTGACAAAACAAACATTATTAACTTAAATGGTTACATAATGTTTATAACATGGAAATAAGTGATATAAAAAGAATAATGAACTTTAAAACGGTTCTTAATCAAGTATAAATTAACTCAAGTTTATTATTCAGGACGTTAAAGAATGATCGAGTCAAGTCGGACCCAAGGTAAGGGACTTCGTCTCAATCTCCTTTCATTGAGGCATATTTCGTTTTATACACAAATTTCTTTTATACGGCGTATAAACTCCTTTGACTTTTACTTTTATACAAAAGGAATCTTTTTCTACGAAGCATTTTACTAAACGACAAAAAGGAATGTTTTTTTAACGTACGCGGTGACAACGACCTTTTCCGCCGCCGCGAGTATTATTTGATCTTTGGCTTTCTCAACAAGCCGTAATGTTTTTACAATAAAATAAATACCATATACTCTTTTATGTATTTTGGTATTGAAAATGGTTTTGAAAAAGGATTCTATTATGTCAATATATTTATGATATATTGTGATTGAAATGTGGAAATGTTATAATTCCTTTATATTGGTTTTATGTTTTATGATTTTATACTGGTACATGGACATTTTAACGGGTGGTTACGTTATAAACCATATGACGGGTGGTGCCGTGAATACCAGGACGGGTGGTTATGTTATAACCTCCAATGCATTGGGTATGGAAGTCAGCCGTATGGATATTCCATTAAGAATTTATGGAAATTGGCCGTATGGCTATTCGATTAAGTGATATGTGTGGAAGTCAACCGTGTGGTTATTCCACTTAAGTAGGTTTATGTCCCAAGTTACCATTATATATTCTATGTGTTCTTTATATGGGTTTTATGGTAATCCTTTGGTTACAAAAAGGTAAGTAATGATACTTTATTCAGTGAAGAGTTTTTATTACTTCATAAAGGTGAAAAGTATTACTTTGATAAAGTATACATGGTTTACTTGTTGTTTTGATAAAATAACAATTTTCATTCTTTGTGTATCCCTTACTGAGCTTTTCATGCTCACCCCAAGTTTTTTTTGAAATGTTTTTCACAGGACTTAATGTGGAATAGGGTCAAGGATGGGATCAAGGGAAAGTCATGCTTTCTAAAACATGGAATCTAGATATCTTTCTTTCTAAGAGTTTTTTATGGAGGCTTACTAGAAGTGTCCACTTTGTAATCTTTTAAGATGTAATAGTTATGTTCTAATTCTCTAAAACTCTAAACCTGAAAAGATTCTCAATGTGAATTATTCATTTAATTCAATATTAAGTAAGTTTTAAGGCTGGGGCCTTATAGTTGGTATCAGAGGTCGGTTTAGGCAACTTTAGGAGTTAGAAAAGTGTTAAATTATAATATGATTGAAATGATATAGCATTTATGGATTACCATGTTGCTTCGCCTAATATATTTCTGTGTTCAGAATGGTTTTCCGCAGAGGAAACAAAGCATCTATGTTGGGACGACATCAGGAGGAAGACAACCTTCCAAATCAGCAACCTGATATGGTCGGAATTGGAACTGAACAGTTTGTTGCAGTGATGGCACAGTTGAATCAGGCTATAAATGGTGGTGGTATACATGCGCGAGATCATCCAGATCAACCGCAGAGGAACATGTCAGTGGTGGAACATTTCATGAGGCAACATCCCCCATCATTCAGAGGATCATCAGACCCTGTGCAAGCTGAAGGGTGGATTAAAGCACTGGAGAAGATTTTTGATGTCATGGGGTGTTCAGAACATCAAAAGGTTAGTCTTGCTGTTTACCGTTTTGAAGGTGAAGCTGATCAGTGGTGGTCGATGGTGAAAAATATAAGGGATAGTGATGAGATTGAGGATCTGCACTGGGACGAATTCAAAGGTACGTTTCTTGAGAAATATTTTCCTAAGGTGGTTCGTCTTAGGATGGAAAAATAGTTCCTAGAATTGAGGCAGGAGAATGATTCAGTGGCTGCTTATGAAGAAAAGTTCACTCGTTTGGCAAGGTATGCTCCAAACTTCATACGAGATCTTGATAGTAAAATAAACCGTTTTACTCAGGGTTAATGCCAAAGTATCGAAGGGCTTTAGCTTCTCGTGAGTTCAAAAGTTATGAAAAACTTGTTCGATGTACGAAGAAGGTGGAAATGGAGTTTGCCGATGATCAGGTGTTCTATGACAAACAACAGAATAAGAGATCTAGTTGGCAGGAAAAGGGGAAGAATTCATCAAAGAAGCAAGGAGGTAAGAAAACCAAATATCCATCCTGTGAGAAGTGTGGTAAAATGCATCCTGGAGAATGTTTATCCAAGTCTGGTAAGTGCTTTCGGTGTGGTAAGTCTGGTCATATTGCTCGTAACTGTAAGGAAGATGATCAAGCAGGTAATGAAAAGCCAACGGTAAGATGTTTTAAGTGTAATGAAATGGGTCATTATGCAAATGAGTGTCCAACGAAGAACTCAACTGGAGGGAATGCAGCTGGACTACAAGCAGAAAGGGGTGGTAAAATCATTTGCAACAACTTCAGCTGATTTTGGGCCATCGAATGAAGTGGTATCAGCTCCAGGGAGCTCAGTATTTTTAGAAGATTGACTTGAGGTCGGGGTACCATCAGTTGAAAGTAAAAGAAGTAGACGTTCCGAAGGCTGCGTTCCGTACTAGATATGGCCATTATGAATTTGAAGTTATGCCTTTTGGGTTAACCAATGCACCTGCTGTATTCATGGTCCTTATGAATAAAATTTTCCATGAGTTCTTGGATAAGTTTGTGTTTGTGTTTTGAGGTTTGTGAAGAGGTTATGTGTGACTTGTGATTCACAGTTGAAGAATGAGTTGTTTTTTCATCCTGGCAGTACTAAGATGTACAGAGGTCTGCGGGAGTATTACTGGTGGGATGGAATGAAAAGAGACATTGCTGATTTTAATATGAAGTGTTTGACATGTAAACAGGTTAAAGTAGAGCGGCAGTTACCGAAAGGGATGCTTCAGCCTTTACCAGTGCCAGAGTGGAAATGGAAAAACATATCCATGGACTTTGTTGTGGGATTACCGAGGACATCTCGAGGTAATAATGCAATCTGGGTTATTGTTGATCGCATGACCAAATCTGCTCATTTCTTTTCTATACGAGATACTTTATCTCTTGATCAACTTTCCCGTTTGTATCTTAAAGAGATAGTCAGGTTACATGGAGTTCCTCCCTCCATTGTATCAGATCGTTATCCCATGTTTACTTCTAACATTTGGAAAGGCCTTCAGAATTCGTTGGGTACTGAATTAAATTTTAGTACAGCTTTTCATCCTCAATCAGATGGGCAGTCAGAACGAACAATCCATGCATTGGAGGATATGCTACGAGCTTGTTCTATGGATTATCAGGGATGTTGGGACCAACATCTTTCTTTGGTTGGGTTTTCTTATAATAACGGATTTCATTCTAGTATACAGATGGCACCATTTCAGGCATTATATGGGAAGCGGTGTCGAACTCCAGCTTTCTGGGATGAAGTGGGTGAAAGGAAGTTGATGGGACTAGAATTGGTATAAGAGATGGCAGAAAAAGTTCAGTTGATTCAGAAACACATGAGAACGGCTCAGAGCAGGCAGAAGAGTTATGAGGATAACCGGAGGAAGGATCTATCTTTCGAGGTAGGTAATCATGTTTTTCTCGAGGTTTCTCCTTGGAAAAGTGTGATGAGATTTGGTAAGAAAGGAAAGTTGCGTCCAAGGTTTATTGGACCATATGAAATTTTTGAGAGAGTTGGATCAGTTGAATACCAGGTGGCTTTACCTCCGAGTTTATCTCAGGTACACAATGTTTTTCATGTTTCAATGTTGGGGAAGTATATGCCAGATCCATCTCATGTTTTGAGTCCAGAGGTAGTTCAGCTGGAAGAGAACCTATCTTATGAGGAACAACCGGTCCAGATTCTTGACCACATGGAGCAGGTGTTACGGAATAAGGTGATTTATCAGGTAAAGTTTTTGTGGAAAAACCATGTGATTGAAGAGGCAACATGGGAATCTGAAAATGCTATGAGGGATAAATACCCCCACTTATTTTGATAAGTGAATAAAATTGCGAGGACGCAATTACCAAATGGGGGGAAGGATGTAACATCCCATGTAAATAAAGAATAAAGAATTTTCATAATTATTAATATTTAGGAATTAAATATTAATTTAATTTTAAAGGGGTTTCTATGTTCGATAGCGTACCCGATACGCAACGATGAGTTTCTTTGAAACTTACGTAGCACACTAGTAATATAATAATATTATTTTAAATGTTTGTTAACAAGTAGTCATTGTACTGGCGGGAATGAATAGAAAAAACTAAAATATGATTATATATGTTTTTAGATGTTTTTACATTTACCCAATAAAAGATAAAGGATTAAAATACGGAAAGAGTTCAATTTTAGGCATTTATACTCTAATTTTCACTAAAGGTTCACTTATCACCTTTTAATGGTGAACCGTCATTAAATATAGTTTTGATCACTCTTATAAATTCTTTTGGACCAAATAAAACTTTTATTAATAATTGGGACATCAAATTTTACTTTGTGTAATTTTTTGTTATTTTTCCAATAAAGTTCATTTTTTTAATGAATAGGGTAAAATGTTGTGTTTTAATTCAAAACCTCTTTTAATCTAATTTATTTATATGATTAGATTATCTTTTGATTTGGTTTCTAAGTGAAATTAGAAAATATTTTTACCATTAAATCCAATAGTGGTCATTGGAATTAATTTCACTTTGAAATTGGACTTAAACTAGTGTCAATCTTTTGATACTTATTATTTCACAAAAACACGCTATTTGCTCTGACAGCGGGAATTAATTATTAAATTAATTAATTTGACTTATATGTTTTGAATTTTGTAAAATGGACTTCATTTTTGAATTTGTAATATCAAATATAGCTTAGGGTGAATTTTTCGTAATTTTCTGAAAAACTTCAATTTTTGATGAATAGTGAAACCACTAAGTGGTAATCAAGCAAACTGATTTTTTTAGTAAAATGAAAGTTTACCACTAATGTGTTTTGAATTTTGAAAATCCAACATACATGGTTGTCATTAAGATGTAAAATGTGGTTCAATGAGATTAAAATATTTTTTTGGTGAATAGTAACTTATTAAGTTTTTAATCGTGATTAGTGGTAACTAGTGTAGTTTAAGGTATAAATAATGCTTTAATAATATGAAATGACCTAGACACATGTCCCAAACACATTGGTTGTGTAATGGCCGACCATGAAAAGCCATGGGTCAACTTGGGGACCCCATGGAGACATTTTGGTTGGGAAATGACATTAATATATTTTTATTTAATGTTAAAGTGAAAATGACACTAACATAAATTTTTTTACTAAAATAATTTTTAAGTAGGGTTATACAAGTCCCTATTTTGATTATAAATAGTCATTGGAAATCTAAAAAGATTTCCTACATCATATTATTTTTTTTATAATTTTTAGACATTAAATAAATTAAATTATATATGACATAATAATGATGAAGCGATGAAATCATTATTTGACGATTTAAATAAAATAGAAAGATAATGAAAAACTATAAAACCTACACATGTCCTAAACAAATTGGATGAGTGGATTTCGAAACCTTATCACCTTATCCACGAATTATATCAATGAGGGACCTTTTAAAACCGAAACACATTTTCAAATAAAGTAATATTTCCTTACTTTCCAAAAGTGCCCCTCCTCTCCTCTTATAAAAGGCCCCCACCTCTACCCCATTTCACACAGTTCTCAAGCCTTTGGCTCGGCCAAACCCTGCCCAATTACTCTCTCCACATCCCTCTCCTCATCCTATAGGATTCCCTTTGGGCATAATTCTTTCAAAGGAAGCCTTTAGGCTCAAATCAAAAGGGAGTTACACTTTTAAAGGTAATTCATTCTCTCTTGTTCATTTGTTTTATTTTGCTCCTCCAACCCTCTAAACTATTTTTATTTACTTCTTTTGTAACAACACCAGTATCTTCAATATACTATGATGTTGTTATAATATTTATTTGAGCTACACTCTCACACAACTACATCAAATGGTTAAAGAACATACGGTTTCCGTGGATGGCGAAATTCTGCCTCCCGAAACGATGATTGTTCAATACTCATTTAACACCTTCAAGGGTGGCCATTATGATGACACTATTTTTATATATGATATATAATATGGTTATGTTTTCTTTAAGCTTATGTATTTTTCATTTTTGGCATACATTTATGGTTTCCATTATGGGTAAACACGATATCTTCATTTAAGGAAGTGTGGACTACCACCCCCTCAAAGTGATGTGATTCGTTAATGCCATATGTGGGACGTGTAAAGGATGGATTTAAAGTTATTATATATGATGTTATACTGGAATTATAATATTCCTCTATATCATTATTATTTCTTTCCATTAAAGTATGAGATAGAAATGAAAGTAGCGTTCATGCGTACGTACGACTTACCGTCTCCATGAACGGTGCATTTCATTTCTTATCCCCAAATGTAATGTTCTATTAAAAGTACATGTATATAATGGATATATATAATTAATGATATATCTAAATTATGAATATAATTATGGAATTAAAATATACATACCTCTCATTTAGTTCCATTAATATGACAAAGAAATGAAAGTAGCGTCCATGCGTACGTAGTTTTACCGTCTCCATGAACGGTGCATTTCATTTCTTACCTCTAAATGATTATGTAATATGATAAATACATTTATATGCTGGATATATACGATATATATGATATCCAAATCAGGAATGTAATTGTGGATATAAAGAACCTTTGACCACACGAACAACATGTAATTGTAAGAAGTCCACTTTCGACTTAAGAACCAAATATTGACAAAACTAACATTATTAACTTAAATGGTTACATAATGTTTATAACATGGAAATAAGTGATATAAAAAGAATAATGAACTTTAAAAAGGTTCTTAATCAAGTATAAATTAACTCAAGTTTATTATTCAGGACGTTAAAGAACGATCGAGTCAAGTCGGACCCAAGGTAAGGGACTTCGTCTCAATCTCCTTTCATTGAGGCATATTTCGTTTTATACACAAATTTATTTTATACGGTGTATAAACTCCTTTGACTTTTACTTTTATACAAAAGGAATCTTTTTCTACGAAGCATTTTACTAAATGACAAAAAGGAATGTTTTTTTAACGTATGCGGTGACAATGACCTTTTCCACCGCCGCGAGTATTATTTGATCTTTGGCTTTCTCAACAAGCCGTAATGTTTTTAGAATAAAATAAATACCAAATACTCTTTTATGTATTTTGGTATTGAAAATGGTTTTGAAAAAGGATTCTATTATGTCAATATATTTATGATATATTGTGATTTAAATGTGGAAATGTTATCATTGCTTTATATTGGATTTATGTTTTATGATTTTATACTGGTACTTGGACATTTTAACGGGTGGTTACGTTACAAACCATATGACGGGTGGTGCCGTGAATACCAGGACGTTGGTTACGTTATAACCTCTAATGCATTGGGTATGGAAGTCAGCAGTATGGCTATTCCATTAAGTATGTATGGAAATTGGCCGTATGGCTATTCCATTAAGTGATATGTGTGGAAGTCAACCGTATGGTTATTCCACTTAAGTATGTTTATGTCCCAAGTTACCTTTATATATTCTATGTGTTCTTTATATGGGTTTTATGGTAATCCTTTGGTTACAAAAAGGTAAGTAATGATAATTTATTCAGTGAAGAGTTTTTATTACTTCATAAAGGTGAAAAGTATTACTTTGATAAAGTATACATGGTTTACTTGTTGTTTTGATAAACCAACAATTTTCATTCTTTGTGTATCCCTTACTGAGCTTTTTATTCTCACCCCAAGTTTTTTTTGAAATGTTTTTCACAGGACTTAATGTGGAATATGGTCAAGGATGGGATCAAGGGAAAGTCATGATTTCTAAAACATGGAATCTAGACATCTTTCTTTCTAAGAGTTTTTTTTATGGAGGCTTAGTAGAAGTGTCTACTTTGTAATCTTTTAAGATGTAATTGTTATGTTCTAATTCTCTAAAACTCTAAACCTGAAAAGATCCTCAATGTGAATTATTCATTTAATTCAATATTAAGTAAGGTTTAAGGCTGGGGCCTTATATATACCCTTCCAAGGTATTAGGTAACAAGATAGATATATCGGGTAGTTTAATCCTATTCAATTATTGGAATTTTATAAGTTGGTTATTACATATTTAAGTTGGATATTAATATTCATCGGATACAAAGTTAATTTATTAATTTTTGTATTCCCGCAACTAATATTTTTTTATAATAAAACATTTAAAAATATTTTTAATTAGGATTTATGAATAATTTTTGAAAATGATTAGGTAAATATTATAATTTTGAGGAAAACTCATGGAAAATTATATATTTTTCAGATGTTTTTTATACTGTAAAAAATGGATACTAATTGAAGTATCAACATTTTTATATCATAATAAATTATATAAAGGTTATGACATGACTAAATAACTCTAAACCTATATTATCCCAATTAAATAAAAATAATGAATTATTTTATAAATAGTGAATTATATATATTATTTATTGTCAGGTCATTATACAAAAAAATAGTTGATTAGAATAAATTTATTTACTCGAGGTTTTATTATTATTTTATGGTCATATAATATTTAGTGGCTCATTTTAGTTCTTCTTTCTAATGTATAATATTATACTAAATGTAAAAAATATTTACGGAAAAAAAATAGTTAAATTAATTTTCATTACACCATGATTTTCAGAATACATTAATAGTGACATTTATATATATATATTTGTTAAAAACATAGTTCATTTTTGAACTATTGGGTAAAAATCATTTTACAATAATTACATATTATATTATCATACAATTAATCTTGAATGAGGGAATTTTCTCACATTTGATAGGGAATCAAAACAAATAATATTTCACATGTAATAGTTGAATACATTAGATTTCTTATGAATTATAGGATAAATTGTATCTAATTTATAAAATAATTTTATACATCAGAATATTTTCTCCTTTGGAATACATAGTAATTTTGTTGGAGGAATTTTAAAGGTCTGTCTTTCAGTTGGGATAGACTAGGATAATTTTCTATTGGATGGTTCATATATTACAAATATATTATTCAATTAGATTCTCATTTATGAGAGTACTAAATACTGTAAAATTATCCCTATATTCATTCAATGATTTTTCTAGAATGTTTCTAAGATAAATGAATCCATATTAAATCCAATAATGATATTAAATTTCAAAAAGTCATATAATTATAATTAAATTCACAATAATAACATGAATTTAAATAAAAATAGAGTCCTCAATAAATTATATGGTCATAGAAAATAATTGGATAAAAATATAGTATTGACACAGTATCCTTTACATATTGAATAACATGGAATCAATATTTTGATAAAAATGTACAATAAATGAATTAATCACTGGTATTTTATCATCTTGATACATGGGTTTAACACCTGGTTTAACAAAATGCGATTTAACCATATATAGTTTACCAAACACAGTAGATTATATTTCATTATTTTTTGAATATTTTTAGAACAAATAAAGAAACCATTATCAGATAAAAATGAAATTAAATAATACACTTCAATGCAAAAATTTGTTAATTATAAATAATAAATGAATATTAAATTAAAAAATTAAGATGAAAACATCCCATAGAAACTCAAGAACTATACTAACATTTATTTTACAAACTCTTACTCAAAAACTACATAATGGTCCTTGATGGTCATATATTTTATCTACATTAATTTTATAATTATCATAAAACCATATTTGTATATAATATAATTTGATAACAATTAAAGCTAGGGAATAATTTCCCGAAACCCATTCTGACTCATTATATTTCCAAAATTACATTCCTTATCACTGTACAATAGAATTATGTTGAAGGTAATCAATATATTATGATTTTTCATTATTTCACCCAATAAATTTAAAATGTAAACTAGAGGTCCTTGCAATGATCCTTTTAATATAATTATAAATATTGGAATTGTTATACATGTGTAATATGTGGTTTCAAGTTTAGATCATAATCATGAAAGTAATAACCATAAACAATCTTTCAATATGTATCATTCACAATAAGATCGAAATTAATAAATACCATAACTAAATATAGACTATATATCCAACCATTAAATATATAGAACCATTCTAACCCAAATATGAGTGATGAATTGTATAGGAAACTTATGTATATAAATAAATAAAAATTTACAAAAATATATATATATAATCATACAAAACTTATAAACCAACACTCTTAATTTCCATTCAATAAAACAATACCCTTATATTTTTCTCGAAACATAGTGAAAGAAAATTCCATTTGGAATACCCTAAATCAATGTAATATATACTCTTAATCTATATCAATTAATATTAAATCTATAATAACAATAATTTTTTATAAATGGGGTGAGCATTAATTCCTAGTAGGATTCTACATCACACGATATGTTTAAAATTTATACAATAATTCAAGTTGTATGATTTTGAAATACATGAATGAAAATGTATTTATTTTCTACATTTAAAAAACATAAACATGTAATAAAAAATCATTTTTTCATTTAAAAATAAAAAACATTTGTAATATAATTTAAATATATATGCCAATAATTAAATTAATAAATAAAAATTATATTATAATACAATTTTTGTTAAGATGTGATGTGAAATTTATACAATGCCACGGTATTGAAACCAGGGATCCTTAATTTTAATCTGATCCATTCCCATATCCATATATATATATCCATATTCATATATATATATATACACACAATTTTCTATTAGATATAATCTAATAGGGAATCATACACCATCAAAAGAAATCAAAATTCAATTAATCCCATAATAGGAATAGTCATAGTAATGTTCTATACTCATATATACATAGTGGTGAAACATCATTACTCATAATGGAAAACAAGATGATGAAATGAATCGTCAACACTAAAAAATAACATATACAGACAAAATAATTAAATTTGGTAATAATGTCAACTATGTAAGTCATGTATGAAAAAATTGATAAACCCAAAAACCATTTAATCCATGAATATCATTCCTAAAATGTATTTGATAATTTATTATAATTCAAAAAATATATATTTCAGGTTAATTATTTTTATTATTTCATTATAAAAATTTATTTATAATTATTTTTTAAACTATTTTGTGTATCTTTTTATAAAAAATATTATTTAAAATAATTCCTTTTCATATTAAATTAAAAACCATTGAAAAAATAATAAAATCACTATTAAATTATAATTTATTTGAAGGGTAAATTTTATTCAGGTTGTGACATTCATTTAAATGATAAATCACTCAAATATTTGAGTAGAAATTAAATTACATATGGACACCTACTATTAGCTATAAAATTTATTTCCATTTGAGGTTATCCTACTAAAAGATGCAAGGGGTGATAAATATATTGTTATTATAATCCGAAAATATGTAATCCCTCAAGATATATTTTTTCTAGAGGATCCCTATGCTAACTTGATATATAAATGGTTATAGAAATGATAGTGAATAAGAAAAACAATGGGGATTTGGTCAGGTTTATAGTAAAATTCCCTAATGGTTTAATTCTAGAAAATAGAAAATCATCTGGGATGACAGAATGGGAGGTATAAAAAATGTAAATTATACATATATTATTATGTTATTATCATATGATATGTTATGGGACATAGTCTTTTGGTAATGGGGAACGTAATAAAACTTCTCAAAAACAATAACATAGTGGTTTATTTCCATATTCATATCATTATCATAGGGATCAATGTACACGTATAGAAAATATAAGATTCAATAACATTATCATGGAATAAATAATGGAATGATGGTAAACTATTATAATAAAATTGTCATAACTGTCAAACATCACAGGTGCATGGTAAACCAGAGAATCCTAAAATATAAAAAAATGTATTTAATGACATAAATTTTTATTGGATATCAAACATTATATTAAAAAATATATAAATTTAACCACATTTTTTACACAATATATATTATGTATAGTTATAATTGCATCATTTCCACATATAACATTGTTGAAAAAATAAATTATTCCCACGTGTACGAAGCGAAGTAGATACATTGTCTTAAGAAATATATTGGTGGAATATAGATTTTCTGGACCCCTCATAATCATATAATATCATGTATATGTGTTTATTATAGAAATGAAACTCACATGAATCATAATCATGAAGAAAATACATGATAAATAAATGTGTGACATAATAAATCATTAAATCATTATCCCTCAACAGTTATTATTTTTTCTATAATTTATACCTCTTAATATGATATAAATACTTAAATAGATATAGTTGAAATGTATCTTTTGATATATAGTGAATGTAGAGGATACAAAATCATCAAATCCAGAATCACAAAAAAATTGATCAATATTAATTTATTTAACCCTTGTAGAATAAGGGATAACATAAATTTTAAAAACTGATATCATAGGAATAATGGGTATTAAATATACCATATTATATCATCATTCCAAGAATATGTAATAATATTCATTTTCGAAAAACATATATTATCAATGGTTATATCTCTTATTATATATGGTTTTCAATTTTATAATTTATTGAATGAATAATATTTTTTATATGTTTTGATTGATATTAAGTTAAATTTTATTTCATAAATATTATCTAACATAAAATATTTTTTGACATTTAAAACCACATTTTTTTTTCTTGATATATAAAAATAAATATTAATCACATTATCAATGTTTTTCTGTTTTTGATAATGATTTAATTAATTTTATTATTGGTCAAAGAATATTTTTACACTATTAATGGATATTGATTTATAAATTATTTGTGTCTATATAGTTTGGTTGAAAATGTATTTCTAAAAGGTTTTAGAATAGATATATTTATTTATTAAATGAAATATCTATAATGGAATTTCAACATTAATGGTGTTGAAATATTTATAAGAAAAAATATAGGAATATATATATATATATATATATAATCAAATTTTTATCAAATAAAATCACATTGGATGGTGGGAATGATTATTTGCAAGAAACATTAAAGCATTGATCCGGTGTCCACTTTTGTTATTTCATTAAAATGACTGTATAAATCTATTAAAAAGAAAAATTATCCTAGTAATAACATAAAAAATTATACAAATTTAATTTATATTTAATTTTAATTATGAAATACCTATTCTATTCTAATTTTCCTGTAACAATGTTCTTTTACACTGTTGTTTAATTATCATTTAAATGGAGAAAAAATTTAATAATAAAATATTTGTATCAAAAATTGATTCACTAATATCTAAAATAAATTCATGAAACAATATAATTTATCATAGAAAAAAATCATACATTACATCATACCTTATTGGTAAGAAGTATGATATATTATTTGTTATATGTATTCTTGAAGGGAGAGAAATAATATCCCACACGGGTTTGAAAAAATAAATCAATATGTGTCTATATTATGCAGAAACATCTCATATAACAAATGAAACCAATTTTTTATCATCTCATACTCGGAACTCCCTCACATGACCACACCAATATAGTATAGAACCTCAAGCGCATCATCCCTTACTTGAATGGCTATAGACTAGAAGTAATGGTTTACATAATATTGTTGGAATACTATACCTGTTGATTTATAGTTATGTTTATATTACAAACATTATAAATTATCAAACATATAATATTAAGAATAATAAAGAAATAAACCAAACATTCAAAAATTAAAATAATTGCCTAATTAAATGAATAATGAAATTAAAGGACATGTTGACAGTCATAAAATATATTTCTAAAAAATGGAAAAATAAGAATCCAAAAGGCCCTATCTCAAACACCATTTTAGTTATATCACCATTATATAAATCATCAAATATTCACCTGATAAATATAGTATTTTACCCACTATAGACCTATAAAAATATCATATTCTTGTGTAATAAAAACTATCCATCATAGTGTGAGTAAAACATAGTAGGATAACACCTACGATGCCCATAAATTTATATCCTATGAAATAGTGTATGAAAAATCATAATAACAAATCATTATTTAATAAATTATTACTAGGTTTTAATTGATCCCACCAACCCTTGAGCTATAGGGAGACACTTGAATTTATAAAACCTACATCATCTTGATTATGGAGTTTATCTAAGCATATCATGAAACTATTTCAATTAAAACCATATGTCTATTATCCATAAGAAAGTCTCATCCTATGAGTATATGACCTATAAGCATTATAGCATTAATGAGAAGATTCCCTTGAATAATTAGTAAATCAATGGGTAAATCCCAACCAAAATTACAACATAAAAAAGTATATCCCTATAATCCTTACATCATAATCATGAAAAGCACTATAATTGTTTCATATTAAGTGGGAGGAACCGTATAATAATTACAAATTAAATAGGAGGAGACCTATAAGTATGATAGAAAACTATGGAAAGAACTATAAATATTTCAATGTAATAGGTTAGAGCCTTATAATAACTACAACATAGGTTAAAAAATATCTATCTAAATTATAGTATATCTAGGAAGAGACCTGTAGTAAAATAATTGGAATTTTTTAAAAAGGAAACAATATATAGCACGAAATACACCACATCAAGCATAATTAAATAATTAAATCTTATTATATAATTATGGCCATTGTAACCTAGACATTTAATGGTCATGAATGGCCAATATTAAAAAAATTATGAAATATATAATTTTCATACTCATTAGTAGTATAGTAATTAATTCTCTGTAAATATTTAAAACATTTTTATTAAAGTAATTATTTTTTAATAAATCAATTTTTTTCCTTGAAATAATTTTTTTCATAAAAATGTAATATATTTTTTTAGTTTATAGATAATATAATTTTTAGACTTATTAAAAATTTTATTTGAAAAAATGAATTCAATTTTGGTAAATAGAATATCAAAATTATTATATGGTGAATCTTTTTGAATTGTTTAAAGAAGCTAAATTTTTTGTGGTTAGTGAAAAATATAGTATTTTTAAGACACTGTATTTTTATGACATTTTAATATACATAAATTATGATATAAAATTTATTTAAAATATGTAATTACAAAATTAAAAAAATTAAAATTTAAATATATTAATAAAAATTATTTATAACATGCGAGTTATAATTTATTTCCTAATGAGTATAAAAATGATTGTTAATGTTGACGCATGGACTCCATTGTGATGAAAAAGTAAAATGTGGTTACTTATAGATAATAATTGATTGGAATGTATTATCTTCACAACTGTTTTATTATTTATTTTTAATAATTTATGTTTTTAAATTATTTTTTATAATTTTACAGATATGTAAACTAAAACTCACACAAATTCGTGTCCAATTCTTGTGTACGACAACCAAATAAAAATTAATAAATTATGGAAAATTACTTGACAAGGATATGATTATATATACTTAATAAATGAATATAAATGAATATATTTAACCTATACAATTTATTATTATGATATTGTTTATTTTTTTCATTTTTTATTTTGAAGAAATGACGTTACTGTTTACAAAATGAGGTTCAAGTAATTGGGAAAGAAGAATAAAAATTAATAAAATAATTTTAATTAATATTATAAGATCCAATAAATGACACAAAACATTGATAAATCAAATTTGGTGATTATATTGCGACTATGTTAATAAAATGGTACAATTAATTCCAATTTTTATCCACAAGGAGATGATTATGACCCTTATTATATTTTATTTAGAATTATGTATGGTTTATCACACGATAGTTTTAATTAATATAATATTTTAATATATGGAATTACTAGAGTTAAATTTGAAATAAATAGACAATTAAAATGTAAATAATTTTTCATCTTCATGAGAAAATATTTTTTTTCGAATAAATAATTAACTAAAAGGCTTTCAAAATGATAGTGTAATAATTAATAAATTAATGGATAAATAAATTAATTGTTTTTAAAAATAATTAAATAAATAGATTTTGAGAATTTAAGGTAATCAATAAATTATCCGGATAAATAGTACATTTTTATGATATAATAAAAAAAATTTCTTTTTCATCTCTATTTTTTAAAAGAAATAGTTATGAATAATTTTTAATATAAATTTTTTTCATGAATAAAATATTTTTTTATATTTTATATATATCAAAAAAAACAAAGAAAAAATTGGATGCTATTTTGTCTTAAATGTAATCCCATCAATCTTTTAGGCCTTCTGGAATAATTTACCATGATATTAGAGATATTATATTTTTGTATTTTATGAAATTCCTTGTTTTCCCCTCACCTAAATTACAATAGGAGGATCATTATTTCAATTAATATCATAACCATAGGAAATAATACATCACTATATTCTTCTAAATTACATTATCGTTATCCCTTTCTATGTTCTAGGGTTTCTTGTCTCATAAAAATAATAATTCAATGTTCTTAAGGTGGTTATCAATGAGAAATATTTAAAAGGTAAATTCCTCCTTATTATATTTCCAAATCATTCTAACATCTACATTATCCTCATCCCAAATAAAATTTTAATGAAAACGATAGTATCACATATATACTAGAAATTTATTTTTTTCAATGGTATATGCATTATAAAATCAATTACTTTCTTCTTTTATTGATTAAAAATTAAACCGTTGTCTATAGGGTGTCAATTCACCACAATCATGGATTATTAGTTTTCCTTTCTCATTAACACATTAATAGATATTATAAATTCTATTACAATAGACTAAAATGACAATAATTTTAGTATATGTTCTCAATTATAGATTAATATTTCTATTTTACAAGAAAACCCAAAATGATCCAACCATGAAACCATGAAATAAATGAACCTAAAATAGTGGATAGAACAAAATATAATCAATTAATAGTTTAAAATATTTATAATAATTTCATTTAAGGTACCCGTATTATTTTGAAATAAATTAATAACACTCATTTACCAATTAAATGTGAGGATTGAACATGTTTGTTTGAATTATAAACTGAGGTAAAGGACAGGTTAACTAGAACACTATGTTAAATGTTTTTAAGATTGAACTTTAAAAATATTTCTATTTCATGAATATGACTTAAAAAAGGTTTTTATTAAGATATTTTTATTGAAATGAGGGTTTTGTAATTGGAATTATAAAATATTACTATTTTTTTCTAAAAGGGACCATTTTCAGATTTTATGTAAGAGGCTATTTATAAAAAATACCCTTTTAATTTCAATTATTATAAAAATAAAAAGTCAAATTTTTTACATATAAGGCTTGAGAGGCCATTCTCACTTTCATAAAACCATATTATTTCTTATTTTATTCTTTATAATATTTCATTTGTATTTTTATTAAAATTGATTTTCTTTGTATGTGTGGAATATTCTATTAAAATAATTTGTTCTTTGCAAGGAATGTTTGAATGATACAAGTAGTCATGTGTTTTATAATTGTCTAGTTCGTTGGAATTGTTTTTGGTGGGGGTGGTTTTGTTATAATATAAATATGGGTGGGTCCATGACATACCTCTCATTAATTTGGTATGTTTATATTTTAACTTGAACATAATGGTGATTCAAAAAGTAGATGTAGTGGTTACAAAAAAAGATAGCTACGATTGTTATATAGTATGGTAGTCATGAGGGATACAAATAATAGGGTAACAATGAGGATAACAATAATAATTAATTATGTTATGAAAATAATTACCCATGTTATGTAATTTTTTTTAGGATTTATATTTTTTATAGAAATATCATGTATTTAAAAATTATATAATAATAGATTTTAAGGGTGAGAAATATATGATGCATGTATTTATATGTATTAATTGGCTAAAATTTTATTTCCATATTTTATGTACCATATATATATTTTTATTCAAATCATGTTTTAAAATTGTTTCCTTAGAATTTAAGGATTCGTAAGGGAAAAAATAATCTAAAATGAATGTTTTGAAGATATTTCTTGAAAGAAATAATATTTCTCTTAGAGACTGTTGTTTTCGGATAAAATGGATAAAATGTATAAGTTTACTTTTATAATTTATTTCATTATAATGTATATGTTGGTACTAATTCTATAAAACTAATTACCAAAAATATCTTTTGGAATGAAATAAAAAATTATTCTACTCGAATGTCACAATAATACTTAATGAATATGGTTATATCCTTCATGATAGTATCAGATCAAGGTTCAGAAAAGATTGTAGATTATAATATCATATTTAGAGTTATAAATATAATTAATGATTTATAATTGTATTCTTTATCACATGATGAATGTCTTAGGTTCCCCTATTGCGGCTATATGTTTTAATATATACATCATGATATTTATTTCATGTTTTCATGACACCTTAATGTTTTGATTTTTTCTCTATAATATTTCATGGATTTTTTCAATTAAAATATTTCTCCAAGTATATGTGTAATGTTCTTTTAAAATAGGTTATTTTACTTGGGGAATGTGTTTATGATGAATGTATTCAATGTTTAGTGATTATTTTCTTCTTCATGGGACCAATTTATGATGATGGGAGGTGTTGTTATAAACCAGATATTGGTGTTTTAGTGATAACCCTCTAATGAAGTTTTTATTTTCATGTTGTATGTTGAACGTAATGGATATTCCATGTGTAAGTGTGATGGTTAAATCATAAGGTAGCCACGATTGTTAAATTGTAAGGTATCCATAAGGAGTAAAATCATAGAGTATCTTTGAGGGTAACAATAAAATGTATGTATAATAAAAAAATTATTCATCATTTAAACTAAATTTTTTTCTTCATTATATTTTTTATGGAAACACTTGTTTTCAAAAAGTATATATATGATACATTAAATGGTGAGAAGTATATATTTCATGGAATTACATGTATTCACGGATTAACATTTTCATTCTTTATTTTTATGTCCCATACTAGGATTTTTTTACCTCATCCCATGTTCTAAAATATTACTCACTCGGTTTAAGTATGATTATTAGAAAATGAGATGCAAATTTTAATTTTGTCATGATATTTCTTGAAATTAAATATTTTGTATATTAAATAATTTTTTATGGAAAAATTAGATAATTTGTATAAGTGTACTTTTATAATGTATTGGATTATCATTTAATAGTTAGTACTAATTCTCTAAAACAATATTCACAAATGAACTTTAAGAAGGAAATAATGTAAATTCTAGTCTATTTTTAGTAAAATATGTACTAATTATTAGTGAGTCCTTATTGGTTTTATGAGTTATAGGAGTACACAATTTTGGATATTATGATATATTATAAATAGTTATAAATATCATAATAGGTTTAAAATTTTATGGTTGTTCATAATATCAATGTCTTATGGACCACGATTTAGGCTATATGTATTGAAAATTTGAGTATAATGATTATATTTTAGATACATTAAGATTTGATCTGATTATGGGGATGAAAATTGAATATTATGAGATATCAGTACTGGTAAAAATTATTATTTAAGGCTAAATAATAATGGTGAATTTCCAATCATTGGTATATATAATATCCCAGTTGGTGTGAAAATGTATTAATTTCTTTGAACTATTTTTTGGATAATGGTTATGATAATTTTTTGAACATATGATTTATTAAATAATTATCCATTGAATTGAAAATAGATTTTGTAATTTGGGGATACATGATTTTGGATGATGTTTACTATTTTTGGAATACTATAGTATTATTGTAAATAGAATATTATGGGATTTTAATTTCTAATGAATGGTTACATTTTATTTGGGTAGAAAATATAAATTTATGTAATTATGTTGATTTAATGAAATGATTAGCATATCTTGAAGATTATCTAACTTGGAAATATTATATTCAGTGTGAGTTTATAAGAGTCATTTGTTGAAAATTATTATACTATATTGTGAGTGAATGTGACCAAATCCTTTTGATTTTTGGATTTTAATAATTATAAAAATTAATTATACTTATCACTAGAATGATATATGATGATCATCTGGAATTACTATGGAATTTGGGATACTAATTCTAATTGGTAATTTTCATATATTATCCAAATCATTGTTGTTTTTTAGAATTAATAACGGTATAAGGAATATTTTTTTCACTTTTATGGATTTAGATATATGTATATGTTGATTCTAGTAATCCATGAATAAAGATTCATTATCGTCATTTAGAGAGAAAAATGAGTATGTGGTTGAGATTAATTAATGGGTGAATATCTAATTTTCTAGTGTGTATATTGTTTTCTTCATTAATTATATATATTAAATAAATTATTCTACTATAGGAAAGGTATACTTTAATAATAATTTTATATTATTAATTTGCATACTTATAAATCCATATATTCAAAACCTATCAAATATGTATAGTTTTTTTGTGGTTATATTTCTCACCACCATGAACTCTATAACTTTTTATCTGTCAATGATAGTTATTTATCTCTTTCTTTTTCATATTTTTTTATTAAGAAACTAAATATTTGTTACCTCTACTGATATTTTTAAATTCATTCTCTCTTATTAAGAGGAAATTTTAATAACTATTTTTCAGATGTGGGATATCAGAAAAGGTGTTTTGGAATGTTAAACCATAGTTACATAACACAATTTAAAATTACAAGTATGTAATTTATTAATTAGGTGTAGAATATAATCCCTAAAATATTTTTTAATAACCATACACTATAGTGAACATAATATACCACATCTACTTTATTCAAATAATCGAATCATATTTTTATGTGGGCCATTATAAATTATCCATTAAATTGGATTCAGGACACAATATTAACGAAACTATGAAATATATAATTTTCATAATCATTGATAATGTAATAATTAATTCATAGTAAATATGTTATATTGGTCTAGTAATGTCATTCAATTATTCTGTAAATCCATTTTATTCTTCAAAAATTGAAATTTTCTGATTCAATGTATAGATAGAATGATATCAGGATCTATTGGAAAAATTATGTTACAAAATGAACATAATTTTTTGAATCCTAATATATAAAATATTATGTGGTTACTTTTTTTGAATTTTATAAAAACGTTAAATATTTATTGAATAGTAAAATATAACTATTTTAAGAAATATTATATTTTTAATATATGACAATAAAGAGGCCATTTGAATATGTATATATATATTTCTGAAAAATGAATGACTTATATTCATCTTGGTATTTTATTTTTAATTTTTTGTGAATAAATTTTTATGTCAAAAATGAAAACAACATTGATACAAAAATTATCAACAAATAGAAGAGATAAATAAAATATATTAAAAACATTATTATATATATAAATTAAGAAAATTAACATGATTAAACAATTCCAATATTAACATGTAATGATATATATTTATTTATAAAATTTCATCAGATTTTAATTTTATAAATTTATATTATTTAAATGAATGTAATAATTATTTCACAAATTTCACATTAATGATATATTTTAATATTTAATATTTTATTAAATGATTTAAAATTGGTAAAAATAATATAACATCACATGTGATTGTTAAATTTTTTATAATATCATAAATGATTCATACATCGTCTTTTATACTATTTATGGTAACCATATTGATCATCAATGTGTAAAAATACTTGTTTTCAAAATAATAGTGATAGAGGATGATGAGAAAATAAAACAAGATGATACGGGTAAAAATGTGAAGTAAAATTATATAATCTTTAATATATGAGATTTTTTTGATCCGTAATAATATTATATTATATATATATTAGTTATGTTTCATTATTAATTGAATATCAATTTTTACTAATTATATATTTTAGGAAAATAAATGAGTTAACATATCCTCTCTTATAATTGAACATATCTCATTATCATTTTTTAACACTGAAATAACCATTTGGTTTGTCAAATACTTTCTGAAATAATTTCATATATTCCTCCTCAATTATACAGTAATTTTTAAGTATTATACCAACCTAAAAGACTTATGGTGTTATTAGAAGTATAAATTCCAAAGAAGATATATAGTTTTAATGAAATGATATTATTATTCATATAAATACATCAAATAATATTAAAACCTGATAAAATACTAATAGTATTATCTTACATATATTTCTATGTTATTATGTTAATTTTGTAATAAATATATGTCATCAATTTTCATTTAATGTGAATCGAACCAATCATTCCTTTGTACGGTGGACTACCTCCTCACAAACCGATGTAATTCATTTTACATTACCATATATTATGACATGTTATAATGATATAATATTTTTATATATATGTTATCAGTTAAATATTTTTCTTCACTATAATATTATATTTTATTTTCTCTCTTAACATTAATTTTACATATAATTGATAACATTTATTGGGCCTACAAACATGTTGACTACAACCTCCATGAAGCGATATGATTCATTATTCATCACCACATCACATGAATGATATATATATATATATAGTTAAGTAAATAATATTATATTTATGATATTATTATCATTATAGAAATGGAAAAATAAACCTAAATTCTTTACATAATAAAAATTGTAAAATGGAAATATTTCTCATCCATAAGTATAGCCTACCATCTCCATAATTTTTTTCATAACCATAATTGATGATTGGATTTATAAGAATAATTTGTTTCTAAAAATGGATGATATTTCATGATACATATTCCTGAGATCATGTAATAATGACATATTTGAGCATATTATCCCACCAAAGTAGTTATTTACTCAATATTTAATTATCATAAAAAACAACATGAAATTAAGCAACAATATAACTATTATAACATGATTATAAAATTAATAATAAAAATGGTAAAGTATATCATGAAATTAATTATTTAAAATAATTATATTTTTCATGAATATAATGGTCGTATGTTGTCAGTTAGAAATAAGGAAACGGATTTGTTTATAAAATCATCCTTTAATGATTCCCTGAAACACACATTTTCTTCAAAATCATTATTTTAACTGTTATGGTTACTCTTATATGTATATAAATATTTATAAATGAATGTTAATGTCTTTTTTAACACTATATCAAATTTTTGATAAGTTATACTCTTATAACATGTTTTAATTTCATTGAAAATGTCAAAAATTTATATTATATTTTAATTTATATGGAGACAATGAATTTTTCATTCACGGAAGACATTATTTAATGTTTGGATTCAAATTAAATATTTTTTTAATATAAACACTCTCTTTCTTTTTTTGAATATATATTTTTATTTAGAATGGGTTTCCATGATGAAAGATTATTTTTATGTCCAAAATTGTTTTATCATATGGATTTTAAAATTATTTCTAATGGCATTATTAAATATATATTCCTTATAAATTTTTTACAAAGGGTTGAGACAGATTATAGATCATTAGTGAGCCCTATACAACATGTGTGAATTATTGAGACCCATTATATCACATGTGTGATAATGATATCACTTATATGATAGGTTCACCAAGATAACTGTCCATTGAATTGGAAAATTATTATGTTATAAAATGAATTATATTGATTAATTCATGTTTGAATAATCTAATTGGATTTTATTTATAAGGGTTTTAGGATTCTGATATCCCAAGGAACCAACATGAATTTTCATTGATTACTGTTGAGTTTTTATGTAAAATTTTTTAGTTTAAATTGTAATATAATAACATTTTTTAATGAAAAAGGATTTTATTTTATGAAAAAATTTATTTTTAATGAAAATATTTTTTATGAGTTTTCCTTTTTTCATTGGACTTATATATCACTTTTTTACATTTTATTAATAATATTTTTTATCACATCCCATGTTTTAATTTTTTTAACTGGGTTTATGGATGTGAAGGGTAAATAAAGAAGTAATGGTGAGAATCATTACGAATTATCAAGAAAAAAAATCTTGTTATATTTTAATGTTTTTAAATTGTTAGAGAAATTGATATGGTTTAAAAATTTCATAATTTATATATATGTTTTTTTATATATTTTTTATTACCCAACTCTCTAATTCTAGAAACAAAAAATTTCATTAATGGTTAAAAATTGTTAATTGTAATTTACTGTCACTAGAATAGAAAATATTTAATGCTCATTCCTTACGATGACAGAGAGAAGTTGGATATATAAAATAGGAATAATTATATTTTTGAGAAATTTATGAGAAAACTTCCAAACCCATTAAATGGATCTATTATCTTTGTGATATCTGAATGACAAATTAATTCTCCAGAAAAGATATTCAATGTAATGGGTTGTTAATAGAAACAAAAGTAACCTCTATTTATATTCTATTTTCAAGGGGATATATATTAATGATACCAATGGTCAAAAATAAATTATAAATATAAGAAATTTACCCAATGGAATGGAATACATTTTAAAACCATTTACCTAAGATGTATTTTCATAAGGCTATTTGATATATAATAGAAAATTAAAACTTATAATTGAGTATGAAGAAGTATTATTCAATTGTCTTGTATGATGAAAACTTCCACGGATTAGACAATTATACACAAAAATTTTATTAAATTCCTTGAAAGAAAAATTAGTCATTTTTAATCAGCATTAAATCCATTATATGAAATTTAACTATATTCTATTGAATTTTAAATTCATGAAAAAATAATATGATCTTACATAATGATTGTAATGACGGTTTCTAATGATAATGTGTTTTATAAAAATATGTATAAAATGTTGTCTAGTTGGTAGAAAATAGACAATATTCATTAATGTTATAGGAGTGTAAAAGAATTATGTTTTATGTTTTTCATAGGAATGGAAAATATAACTCTATTAAATGCCTTAAAAATTTTCGTAAGTGTTTCCTATTTGGTTTTTTTGGTTATAAGTAACATTATTACAATGAAAAGGATCTTAGTAATGGTAGGAACAACTTTTTTATGTTGGATGAAACTTGATTTAAATGTAATGAGATGGATCATTTTGTTGATACCTATATGAAGAAGAGAATTAAAAATAAGAAGTAAGAATACTTTGAAATAAATTATGTCCTGAAATCCATTAAAACTATATTTGAATATGTTTCGATATTGAATATAGTTTTAATTGATCATTAATATCTTATTTAAAATTTCAGAATATATTTATTTATTTGGGGTCAACAAATTCATTCATTTTTGAGATATTTTACTTCTAAAATAAACCTTTCAATAAATGAAATTTTATTAAGATATTTGGTAAAATAATCAGTTGGTAAAATTAAGTTAAAAAAGAAAATAACAATTTATTACATAATTCATATATGGAAGGGTTTTCATTGAGAACCTTGTAATCTATCTGATTGTCATATTTAATGATATTATTCATATGTATTGGAATTTATTTTTTCAGACTATGATGGATTATATATATATATATATGGAATCTTTTTATAAAATGAGTTCTTCTTTTTATATAAGAATAAATTCATTCCATTGAAATCATATCATGAAAATTAAAAACAGTTAACATATGGATATTATAGATAATTTTTCATGTCATTTTAAATATAGAATATATTTGTATTAATAATATGATTCTAGTAATATTGTATCTTGATGTTTTATGACGTGTTACCTAGAATTAAACCTGATGGGGAAATTGGGTTTACTAAAGGATTAGTACCTGATTCCAAACTAATTTCAAAACCCCCTTATATTTTGGTTCACATAGAAATTTGTAAATGGAAATGTTATTACATGTTTTTCTTGGTAAACATATCAATCATCCAAGAACATCACAATGGGGTTCCCTTTATTTATTATTAATATCAAATACTTATCAATGTGTACTTTAATTGATTTTAGATCATTAAAATTCATCTCTAATGAGATTTAGTATCTATTTCCTCATAATAGTGAATTTTATGACCAACTCATGGGAGATGAGAATTTTAAAAATATTGATCATACCATCATCTAATGGTGAAATAGTATGAAATCACTAATAAATTGTTTCATACAAGGTATGTGTATTATTTGTAACATTCCATTTTTTATTAAATAAACACTATGTTAAATAGCATACATGATATTATAAATAGAGCTTAAAGATACAACTAAATATTATTATTTATATGATACTATTATAACCTAGTCATTGGAATCACGAGAATTAATAATATCAAAAAAATTATTAAAATATTGCTTACACGTGTTTAAATAATGATTCATTGGATACCAACTTTATTTCCAATAGAAATAAAAACTAATTGAATATAAAGGATGTGTTTTTATGAAAACATATTTTTAAAAGAGAATAATTTCACATATAAAATAATATCACTCATTAGGAAAATATATTTAACGAAAACTTATGTTATATTTTCAATTTAATTTTTTATATTCATCTTATATATTTTCTAGTTATGACATAAGAACAAATTCAATTTTTTTGGATAAAAGAAATATTATTCTAAAGATATATTTTTACCTCCTTTTGAAGGTGAATCCTTTTTAATCTATTTTCTGCACATTTATATTTTCTATTTTATAAATATAACTTCTTTTATAGAGTCTAAAAATCAAAATTTACTTCGGATAAATTTTTTATAATTTTCTAAAAAAGATCATTTATTATTAAATGTAAGAAATAATACATTTTAATTCAAACCTGTATTTTCATATACAATGTTTATATATTTATATTATAATTTTAATTTGTTTTAAATTATAATTAGATTATTTTTTTCCTTATAATAAATTTTTTGTCATTGTATGTAATTTCACTTTTAAATCTCACATAAATTCATGTCAATCGTTTGATAGTTTTTACTTTTTAAATCCTTGTTTTTTCATTTCCACAACAATAATTTATTTTAAATTAATTTAAGGAAATTTATTTTTTTGAATTTGGAAAAAAGGTTTCATATCTTGAATTAGAAGGTCCAAATTGTGTAAATAGTTAACATTTATATTTTCAACATTATGAATTATAACATCATCAATTATTTTTATTTACCATGGTTAAAAAAGTATATATTAGATAAGGTTAAAAAATAATATTACGATAATATAAAACTACTATAACACACGTCTTAATCCTATTTTATGGGATTTTTCTTTCCAGGGTTCTCGTTGGGTTGATTTTAGGATCCCATGTAGCCATTTGGGTGGGATAATGAGATGTTATAACAATCAATTTATTGTAAATACAAAAATAACATAAATATGGATCATCCTAATATTATATTAAATGTGGTCATATTTGTGATCTCATATACTATAAATATTCTTTAGAAAGATAGAAAAAATTTATAAATCATGATTTTTTTTTTAAATTTTAGACACTAAATACATAAATTTAATTATGACACAATGATGATGTAGTGATTTCTTAATTAATAAAGGATTACAATAAATGATATTATAAATATTAAAATAAATAATATTTGACCTAATTTATGTCATCAATGAATTTTATAGGTGAATATTAAATTTTATTACTGATTCTATATTTTATTCGAAGGAATCATGTTGTTATGAATTTGTAAAAAAGTCATGTATGAATAGTTTCCAACATTTACATATTTTCTAACATAAAATAAAAAATATTTTATAAAATGATATTAATTTTAAAAAATATATATTATTCATCCAAATGGTAATTATATGTACATTTATGTCATAAATTACTTTTTGGTTGGACTCTTGACATGATATGGTAATTACAATAACCCCCAATGTGTAAATAACATGATATCACTTTATGAATTAAAAGGGTAAAAAAAATTTAAACCAGAAAGGTAATGATAAAAAAATATTAAAAATTTGTATAAAATTTATTGCATAATGGTTATTATAACCAAAATAATCTTATATTCTAATTAAATGAGTTATATACAATTTTTAATAAAAATTTAATTTATAATAAATTAATATTTCAAAACATTACTAATGTTCCCCCTTCTTATAAATTACAATCACCTATTCATACATACTCACACCTCTCAAGACCTTTTACTCATCCAACATAAACTAAAATAATCTCCTATCATACTTCCTTTTCTTCTAGAAGCCTTACCTTGGGGATACTTCAATTCAAGAAAGCCTATTGGCTTATATCAAAATAAGTTACCCAAATTAGAGTTAACGTATTCTCTACAATTCTGTTCCTCTATTTTAATTCTTGACGGTCTATTATATTATTATTAATTGATTACATAATAAAAACAATATCTTATATATAGTTGGATTTTTTTTAGAAGGATTCAAACTAGACTAACACACACCTCCACATAATGGATATGAACATAGTGTTTCTTGTACATCGAACTAATTCCCCACAAAATTATTATTGTTAAATTTTCTCCTACCACCTATAATGGTGGAATTTATTATAGAACATTATTTATATATGATATGTACTATATTTAAATTTTCTATATTCTTCTGTAATATTTATTTACAACATACCTTGATGCTTTCAAAGATATGTAAATATGACAATTTTATTTGAGAAAGTGTGGACTATCGCCCACTCAAAGTGATATGATATGTTCAGGCCAAGCATGGAATGTATAATGGATAGAGTTAAAGAAATTATGTAACATATATAACATGTATATTATACTATAACTAAAAAATAAATATGTATCTTTTAGTGTTCATTAGTTTAATATGACAATGATATGAAAGAATTGTTCATGTGTACGTATGGCCAACCATCTCAATGAATGGTGCATTTCAATTCTTATATAAAAAATAGTATGGGCATAACAAATACATATATACTGGATATATATGATATTTAAATAATTAATAATAATACTATTTAAATGTCTACTTTTTACTACATTGAAATGTTACATCAAAACAAGTTCATTTTTGACTCATGTACCGAATATTGCCAAAATGATGGATATGAACATAAATAAAAATGTAATTATTATAACACTGTAATAATTCAAATAAATGGAATGATAAACATGAAAATTTTATCATGAATGAAAAAATTGACCTATTTATATTATTAGGGAACTTAACGACGTAACGTGATGTGGCAGGCTCAAGGTAAGTGAATTTCTAAACTCAAATTCGACTCATTTTATTTTATGCTTACTATGTTTATTATATTATGCCTATATTATGCGTGGAATCAGATTTTATTTATTTATATTGTAATTTACACTTACCTTTGTCTGTATATACTTTTTCTACAAATAATCACACCATTGCTAAATTCATATGTCATTTATGTGAACTTTGTAAAGGAAATCATAACACAATCTTCATTCATTGAGTAAAATATCCATATAATTGGTATTGTTTTTATAGGAATATGTGAGAATGGCCTATTAAATTTTTTACACTAAATATCGACTTATAATAAGGGTATTTACATTTTCACACATTAATATTTCATTGATTTAACCTTAATATAATTATACAATCATTATTGGGTATTTTATCTCAATCTCCTTTCATTGGTCAATATTTTGATGTTATGCATCTTTATTGACATATAAGGTATATACAATTAACTTTTGACACATTATATCATGAATTGGTATATTATCATTGTATTTAATTTTTTTAATGTTATTCCTTAAAGAGATGTATTCAACTGTTTCTCATGTGGCAAGGACTCTTTAACTAAAACATCATTTTAAATTCACTAATGATTTATTCTTATAAAACATTCTATTTCATGACTATGTTTTCAAAATATTTTTTTTAGTTTTTATTAATAAGGATATTAATTTTTTAAAATGTAAATTTATGTCAAATGATTAAAATTGTAATGGGACACATTGATTTAAAAGGATTTTTAATAAATATTTTAAATGGTTATCTAAATAGATTGAATATTTCAATATCATGTAATGATTTCTTATGATTGAGAATGAAATGTTATGACTGAAATGTTGATAATTTCAATATTTCATTTGTTATTATTATATAATGTTACATGAATATTTGAGGGGTGGTTACATGTTCACACAATTATGGGTGGTTATGTGAAAACCCAAATATATGTGGTTCCATGATAAACCAAGGACAAGTGGTTAAGTTATAACATCCACTGAATTTGGTATGGTAGTCGGTTGTATGACTATTCCATTTAGTGATATATATAGAAGTTGGAAATGTCACGAACCATATCCAGTCACCACCGAAACCAGTGCCAAACCTGGCCTGTGACAAGGCCCGAAGGGTGTTCCTGATCCCCACGGGCTGGAACAAGTGCCCAGGTATAATAAAAATGAGAATTGGGAATGATTTACCCGAGTTTGTAAACTTAAAACAACAAAAGAATCCAATAAAAAAATATAGATATTTCAAACCAAAGAATCATTTAAAAAAAATCAGAACTGAATTACATAGCTTAAAACGACTCAAAAAGACTATAAAAAAGTTAAAAACACAAAATGAAATAGCCCAAGAACCCTCAGGGCATGGGGCACTGCCCTCAAGCCATCTCCACAAGACTTCACCACCAAGGACCTGCTAGAATCCCGAACCACTAGAACAAAACAAATTGTACCCAACCTGCGACAACAAAAATATCCAAGTTTACTTACACCCAAAGATGTAAGTAGGGTGTGAGCCAATTCCTAGTAGGATACCACCACTAAGAGATTCTATGAGATAAACCTTCCAAGACAAAAAGCATTCAAGTTTTCAAAAACATGTAATTTTTAGTTACAATTTCTAAATGATGCACCCAAAAAACTCATTTTTCAAGTGGGATAATTTAAATAATAAAAACTTTTAAAATAAATACCAAGGCTACTGAATTTTCCATCCACTCATACAACATGCCTATGGTAAGCACAAAATATCTAGTGAGCACAAACAATGGGAAATAACCCATAGGCACTAGCTAGTTGTGGGTCCTAGGTAACTCGTATCTCAGTGAGAGTAACCATCAAAAATATATGTTCTCGTGCACGAGCCACTAGTAGAAAACATACCCATATCCTAGTGGTACATGATCATCATCATCATAATTTAGTTAGAGTTGTATGCGTCAATATTGCTAAGTGAAACTGAGGCCAAACCCCACAGAATCACTAGCATACTAGTACACGTCCACCCACCTAGATACCTGGTATTTCCCTTTGTGGTCAAACAAGTTCAACAAGTCAATTAATATACTATTCAAAAGAAAATATAATTTCCATAACATAAATTTTCCAAACATCCCACATGTATACAACACAAGTCACAAAATTACACTTTTCATTCATGTTGATTTTGAAATCCGACTCACACCAAAATAGCCCACAACACTTTTCACATTTCATTATCAATTCAACAAATTCATTAAACAGTTTTTTAAAACAATTCCAATATATTAAAAGTCTCATAACAGCCCACTCACTTGTTACATAACACCCTTTTTACCTTCAAAACATTTTATCATCAAACTTACATGAAAAAGCCGACAAACATGTTTCTCTCCAACATCACAATTTAATAAAACATTTCAGAAATTTACAAAACATTCTAAAAATATTTTACATCTTAAAACATCACTTCACCTTTCAGTACTTCATAATAGGTTAACACTCATACTGAACAGTACATATTCACCCTTTTCCCACTTTGTTTAACCATCTAAAACATTTACAATTTTCCTAAAAAGATCCCAAGTGGTTTAAATATGTCTTTCAAAAAAACCCATTTCAAAAACCTATTTTGAAGATAAAAGAACCCCAATACCCTACCAAAACAGATTTGGAATCCCAATACACATGTAATAATCCACTTTCAAATTTTATATAATCACTTTGAACAATATCGCAAAAGATACCCATGAGAACACACAAATCCATAAAAGACATTCAAGGAGTATAAAAAGGTTACACACATAAAACCCATTCAAAGAACCTATATTTTAGGCCCACATGACACTATATCATTACCCAACCAAAATTGGAATCCTGGTTAAAAAACTACTAAATTAGTTCCACATTTTACAAAACTACCACAAAAGATAACACATGAAATAAATTTTAAAAATACATACTTCAAACAAAAATCTATCATTAATACCAAATTCTTTACTATCGTTTTCTTCATAATGAATAGCATATAAGGAACATGAAAAATAATTACTCAAGCAAACTAACTCATCATTAAATGGTTACCCACGGAATCACCTACCGAATGTGTCGACACACTCAAATATTGGGGTGAAACATCAACCGCTGCACCTCGAGGAAGTTAAAAGAAACCTAAAACCTCAATATTTCACCCAAAAGATAGTATGTTATAACCTATTAACGAACCCTAACTTTTGGACTTTTTATAATTAAATAATTATGGAAGAAACCCTATGAAATTTGAAAGAGGAATAGAATGGACTCACTTAATTGAAGTATCCTGAATTAATCACTCCAAAAACAATAGTTGATGAAATTGAAAATAGCCAAAATTCAGGGGTTTTTCAAACAAGATTTAAGAGGTCATTTAGGAACTTAAATGGGGGGGGGGGGGGAAAGCGTAATAATTGAGAGAGTTAAGAAGGGATCAAGTTACCTCTTCAATTCTGGACGATTTGAGACACCCTATGAAGATCAGCCCTAAGTAGAGATTTAAAAGAGCTCCAAGGAGGGGGAAAGGAAATGGGAGCGCACCTGGGTTTCTTAGGGTCGAGAGGGAGGTAGAATCACTAGAAATCCATTATATTAAATAAGATATTAAAAAATTAAAGAAATATTTTAAAACAAGAAAATGGGCTTTCGGGTTGCCCCAATTCTTAAATAAAAATCCAAATAATCCATGATTATGGATTTATAAAGGCTCCAAATTTAGATTTTGGTGTTAATAGGTCATAGAGGACCATTTAGGAATTGGAATGGGTGAAAAATATTAAAAAATGAAAATGTTATAAAAGAAAAAAAAATTATTTTTAAATCTGGAATTGGGCTCACGGTTTGGCCCAATTCATGAAAACTCATCCATTTCTCCATAAAACCTTTTGAAAACCTCCAAGAAAAACATGAAAGGAAAATAAATGAAGTTTAAATTCAAAATAAGTCACCTATGTGACAATTATACCCACTTTGAAATCTTTCTGTCCCCAGAAAGCTACAGAAAGGCCAGATAAGAAAACCAAACCCAACCGATAAACCAAGATATACTCCCTTGCTAGGTTTCACCCCCAAAGGCCAAAACACCTTCGGTTATCAATTAAGTAAGTAATACTTCACAACAAAAACATACACCACTTTCCTGAAACAATCAAGAACATTTAGGCGTTATCCCAAAGGAAATCTCCTGAAACAATATCGGAACAAGACACAATCAATTCACCCAAACGAACAACGACATCGAACAAGGTTACATTTACCTTGATATAACTAATCCATTGGGAACTCTCCAATCTCAATAGTTACCCAATGAATATTTAGGTAGCTTGATAGATCCTAAAGGGACTACCTAACACCAATCCAATACCATGGATAAGTCAAAGTTATTGGTATGGGGGAACAAAAATAGGCCCCCCACCATAAGAACCAACCATCTTAATCGACCAGCATGGGCCGATACAGAAAGACCCCAAAATATAAAGAGTTGGGACAAACACATGGCTAGTCTACATGGTTTGGGAAATCATGACTAATAGTGAGGATTCTTCTATCTACATGGTTTTCTGGGGCATGGTCACTACTAACCATGTGAAAACCGTGTGGTCAACCTATCGAGCCAATCTTCGTACCTTTCTCTAAAGACTCAATGGAAACCAAAGGGGGAGGGAATAACATTGGGTGATGACATGTGTAAAAGGCCCTCCACCAATTTCCACCAAACATGAACAATAGAATAAATATGATGACACCATAGGTTTAAAATTTTCCTATCTTTCATACTGAGGATAGGACTTTGTACAAGTGTTTAAACGACACTGGGGTTTCCCCTGACTACGCTCCAACTTCTCTCCGGGACATATGGCTGGAGCTCAAAATATTGAAGCATATTCAGCCTCGCAGTTAGGCTATGGAAACCCCAATATGGAACTTCTTCTTTCAATGTCACAAACAACTCCACCACATATCTCGATGGGTTCATCAAGACATAACACACCCCATTACTCACATTAGCAAAACCAGACATTTCACTAAATCAAGGGATCAGAAGATGCACAAACATCGCACCTTGTTTCTTTGGGTGAGAAAGAATAGAAGGCAAGGAAACGTATAATCACATTCCTCTATGATAGAGGATTTGATGTTTTTTCCAAGGGAGAAATACTCCCAACATAACATAGAACCATTGAGGATTGTGTGACTTTCATCTTTACACTCAAAAGAGGACACAACATCACAATCTGTCACCAAACATGACCCTTTCAATTGATAGAAACAATACATGGAACATGACCATATTTCAAGTCCCTAAACTACACACAAGTCCAAAAAGTGGACACGATATCCTATTATGACAAAAATCTCAAAATTGGTGGCTTAATAATAACTGCTGCTTCAAAGAAACTATGAAGAACCCAGAGGCCCTCTTAGACACCATCATGACACTCATCCACACTAACAACCAAAGAACACTTCCTCCTTCGATGAATCATGAAACTTAAGAAACTAAGGTCTCTTTCAACCTTCCACAAGCACTATCCCACTACAAGAGGAACCAAAAAACAACGAAATGAATGGTTGTAGACTCAATCCACAATTATCGATAAAATATTCCTCATATTGATCAACTGGAGGATTTTCCAATGGAAAAACAATATGGGTTGTACTTCATTTGTGCATTAACCCTTAATGGGGGCATACCTTATCCAATGAGAGAACCCAAGTACCCAACCAAGATGGTCCATTGGTCAAAAAATTCCACAAAACAGATCCAAACACATGAATGGAACCACATAAAATTCATTCCAAAACATTTATCAAAAGAGACCACTAACCGTCCCTACAACACAGCTTACCGACCAAACACAAACCCAAAACACAGTTCAAACAGAAGGGGTTCTAGGACTCAAAACGTCCCACAACATCAAAATTTTCAAAAACCCATAATACAAACCATACCAAACTATTCATCAAGACATCATGTTTTTCTTTATAAACAATTCTTTGAAAACAAATGGTTTAGCAGTAAGGGTATCCACCAATGGTACCCCATGGGCCTCACAGATGCAAGTTTTTGTGCCACACCCGACACCCTCCTCATATCCATACCGTCACTCATCCATTCATGGCATAAACCATCCATCATCCCATATTACCCCATGAATTTGGTCACACATGGAAATACGAAAGGTTAAAACAAATATTATTTCCGCTTTTCAAAACCAAAACGGTCAACCAACACATCCTTTTTCTCAAAACTGCTAACCCTGAGTTCCCAGTCCCAATTCAAATAGTACAAATATTTTCATAAAGACACAACCATTTAAACAAGAACTCAATTCGATGTTATTCACATCAATTTCATAACATCTCATCCCAACAAAACACCATATGATAGTTTAGAAAACTCTATTGGAAACAGTTTTTCAAAACCTACATTTGTATAGTTTCTGCTTTCAAAAGAGTTGTAAGCACACAATTTTCCATTTCAAAACAATTCTGAATATTCAGTTACAATATTTAATAAATCAAACCATTCCTTATTTATTTGAAAATAATTTCACAAAAACATAACACTTCTTAAAACCAAGTCACATTAAAACCAAAGTTCCATGATTTCAAAACTAAAGAACACAAGACAATGTTAGAGGAAACTAGTTTCAGTGGGTGACATAGACTTATAGTTGGCGGCCATATTCCATTCACTTCACTATCACAGAGAGTGTTCTAGGGAATATCCCTAGCTCCACATGGCTTTCCAGGCCCTGTGAGCTTACTGAGACCATTAACCCAAATCTCTTTTCATTTTCCCTAATCATCATTAAAACAAGAAAACCAAAGGACTCCGAAAGGTCCCGACACCACCTAGAGACTTGAATCTCATAATGAGGTGTGGTGATCAGCCACACTACTCAGAACCAAATTTCCATGTCCCAAAAATCCTAAATCTATACTATCTCAACTGTTCCCCAAATAACATGACCCAAAGAGAGAAAACTTCCTCTGATACCATTTTGTCACGAACCAAATCTGGTCACCACCAAAACCAGTGCCAAACCTGGCCCGTGACAAGGCCCGAAGGGCATTCCTGATCCCCATGGGCTCTGAAAAGTCCTTAGGTATCATAAAAATGAGAATTGGGAACGATTTACTTGAGTTTATTATATTAAAACAACAATAGAATCCAATAAAACGAATATGGATTTTTCAAACCAAACAATCTTTTACAAAAAATAAAAAATGAATTATATAGCTTAAAACAACACAAAAAGACTATAAAAAGGTAAAAAACCAAAATGAAATAGCCCAAGAACCGTCATGCCATGGAGCACCGCCCTCAAGCCATCTCCACAAGACTTCACCACCAAGGACCTACTAGAAACCCGAACCACTGGAACAAAACAAATTGTACCCAACCTGTGAAAAAAAATATCCAAGTCTACTTACACACAAAGGTGTAAGTAGGGTGTGAGAAAATGCCCAGTAGGAGACCAGCACTATGATATTCTATGCGATAAACATTAAAATATTAAAATCATGATTTTTTTCAAAAACATGTAATTTCTAGTTGCAATTTCTAAAAGATGCAAATAAAAAAATCATTTTTCAAGTGGGATAATTTAAATAATAAAAACAATTAAAATAAATACCAAGGCTACTGAATTTTCCATCCACTCATACAATATGACGACGGTAAGCACAAAATATCTATTGAGTACAAGCAATTGGGAATTAACCCCTAGGCACAAGCTAGTTGTGGGTCCCAGGTACCTCATATCTCGGTGAGTGTAACCAACACAAATATCCATTCTCGTGAACGAGCCACTAGTTAGGAACATACCAATAACCTAGTGGTCCTCAATCTTCATCATCATAATTTAGTCAGAGTTGTAAGCGTCAATCTTGCTATGTGAAACTGAGGCCAAACCCCACGGATTCACTAGCATACTAGTACACGTCTACCCACCTAGATACCCAAGTTTTCCATTTGTGCTCAAAAAAGATCAAGAAGTCAATGTATATAATATTCACAAGAAAATATCATTTATATATCATAAATTCACCAAAAATCCCACATGTATACAACAAAAGTCACAAAACTCCACTTTTTAATCAAATTTATTTTGAAATCCGACTCACACCAAAATAGCCCACAACACTTTTCACATTCCTTTAACACACCCAAATATTCTTTAAAAATTATTATAAAACCATTCCAATATATTAAAACTTTCATAGCAGCCCACTCACTTGTTACATAACACCCTTTTTACCTTCAAAATCATTTTATCATCAAACTTACACAAAACAGGTGACAAACAAGTTTCGCTCCAACATCACAATTTAAGAAAACATTTCAGAAAGATAAAAAACATTCTAAAAATGTATTACATATTAAAACATAACTTAACCTTTCAAACCCCCATAATAGGTGAACAAACATACCAAACAGTACATATAAATCCTTTTCCCACATTTTTTAACTAACTAAAACATTTACAATTTTCGTAAAAAGAACCCAAGTGGTGTAAATATGTCGTGCACACTAAACTGATTTACAAAACATATTTTTAATCCAAAAGCACCCCAATAACCTACCAAAACAGAATTGGGATACCAATAAACATTTAATAATACACTTTCAAATTTTATATAATCACCTTGAACAATATCGCAAAAGTTACCCCCTGAAAACACACAAATCCATAAAACACTTTCAAGGAGTATAAAAAGGTTACACACATAAAACCCATTCAAAGACCCTCCTTTTTAGGCCCACATGAAACTATATCATTAACCAACAAAAATTGGAAACCCCATTCAAAAAATAATAAATCACATCCACATTTTACAAAACTACCACAACAGATAACACATGAAATAAATTTGAAAAATACAAACATCAAACAAAAATATAACTTTAAAGAAAAATGCATTACTATTTCATCAAAAAATTATTTTTGCATAATGAAAATCATATAAGGAACAAGAAAAATTATTTAATCAAGAAAACTAACTCATCCTTAAATGGTTACCCATAGAATAGCCTACCGAATGTGTCAAAACACTCAAATATTGGGGCGAAACATCAACCGAATGATGACCGCAACAAAATAAAGTTAAAAGAAACCTAAAACCTCAATATTTCACCCAAAAGATAGTATGTTAGAACCTATGCACGAATCCACTCTTTTGGAATTTTTATAATTCAAGAATTATGGAAGAAACCCTAAGAAATTTGAAAGAGGAAAGAAATGGACTCACTTACTTGAAGTATCCTGAATTAATTACTCCAAAAACAATAGTTTCTAAAATTGAAAATAGCCAAAATTCAGGGGTTGTTCGAAAAAGATTTAGGAGGTCATTTTGGAACTAGAATGGATGGAATAGAGTAATAATTGAGAGAGTTGAGAAGTGATTAAGTTACCTCTTCAATTCTGGCCGATTTGAGACACCTTATGAAGATCAGCCCAAAGTTTCGATTTTAAAGTGCTCCAAGGAGGGGTTAAAGGCAATGGGAGCGTGGCTGGGTTTGTTAGGGTCGAGGGGGAGGTTGAATCACTGATAAATACATTATATTTAATAAGATATTAAAAAATTAATGAAATATTCTAAAACTATAAAATGGGATTTAAGTTGGCCCAATTCTTAAATAATAACCCAAATCCACCATGATTATGGATTTATAATAGATCCAAATTTTAATTTTGGTGTTAATAGTTCAGAGGAGACCATTTCAGAATTGGAATGGTGAAAAATAATAAAAAATAAAAATGTTATAAAAGAAATTTTTTTTAAATCAGGAATTGGGCTCACGGTTTGGCCAAATTAATGAAAACTCATCTATTCCTCCATAAAACATTTGGAAACCCTCCAAAACAAAGCATGAATGGAAAATAAATGAAATTTAACATCAAAATAAGTCATTTATGTTATAGAATAAATGGTTATTCCATATAGTTATGTTTATCATCGAAGTAACATTTATATTCTATTTGTTGATTTCTATGGGTTTATGGGAGTATTTTGGTTAAAAAAAGGGTAAGAAATGAGATTATATTTAGTGAAGAATATTTAAAACTTATGTAATGTGAAATGTATTAAATTTTAAATTATATTCATTGTTTTCATAAGACTAATAGTTTTATTTCTTTTTGTATCCATTTTGGAAATTTTTATTCTCATTCCATGTTTATAAATAATTTTCACTGGATGTAATGAAGAATAGAGTCCAGGATGGGATCAAGAAAGAATCAGGCTATTTAACCATGTAATTATACTATATATAGAGTTTTTATTTTATGAAAAATAATTGATAGTGAGTAGAAATGTCTAATTTAAATATATATGTTTCTATTTAGGATTTATGTTCTAATTCTCTAAAAATCGACACAGGAAAAGATCCTCAAAGTGAAATAAAGAAAAAAATTTACTTATCTCATGATTAAGGTTGGGGTCTTATTGTTGGTATCAACAGACTATTTAGAAAAATTTAGGGATTGTGATTTTTGGAAAATCACATTGAAAGTCTCTATGTATATTATTTCTGTTAAATGTATTTTTTTATAATTTTTTCAAATAATGGAAATTCGGTTTTAAATAGGATGAGGAAGATCTAAAACAACATTCATATCTCTTCCTGATGACATTCATGTAATAATTATTGAAAATTCATTTTTGGATGATTCTGAAACCTTTTTCAAGCATACAACCCTCATGAAAATGTATTTTGAGATAATAAAAATCCCCATTGTACCTCAATACAATCATGGATCATGGGTTTAATTTAATAAAATCCTATTTTCTCAATATCCTCTTATTTTCATTAATTCATATATTATCAAGGAATTTTCAAATATTTTTCCTTATTACATGATTTTGATGCATATTAGGATTTTAAAAAAGGTACTGAAGAAGGAGACCCTTGTGAAACCTATTTATATTTTCTTTTAAAATATAGTCTTTCAGTATATAGTAATGGTATTTTAAAAGGACCAATGATTGAATGTTTCAACAAAAAATCGGTCAGAATAATTTATGAAAATCATTTTTTATCAATCGTTTTGAAATTATATTTCAGGCATGATTATTTTCCAAAATGAATTTTCTATAGACACCCATAAAACCCAATTTGTAAAAGTTGTATTTGGATAGTGGAGGAAAATGATTTTAAAGGAACTCTAAATCATTTTTACAGTTCATGGACCTTATATCTATGAGGAAAAGATGAAGATGAAAGCAGGTGGACACCATGATCAAGGTACGATGTTCTTTATTTGTGAATAGTTGTATTTTATCATATGGTGGTGAAATTAAAAAAATATATATATTTAAGAAATCATTAATTAAAATGATGAGGTAATTATTATTTGGGATTAAAATGAGAAATATAAGATAACCATTGATGTTAAAACAAGATAAAGTTATTTTTCTATTTAAAAGGAGTAACCCACTAGATGGGGGACATCCATTTTCATCCAGAAAGGATATAAGAATATATGAATGACTTATTATTATTAGATAAATGATTTCATGGACCAATTATATGTTTTTTTTTGGAACTTATATTGTATCGAAGGATGTCCTTTGTATTAAAAAAATGATTTGGTGATTAAGTGATAAATGTTATATTGAATGTTGTTTGCTCATTTTGGAGCACTATATACCTAAAGAAAAATAGAATACTATGGGATTTTATTTGAGGAGTATTGGTTGGATTTTATATTGGATTAATATATAATTTTTATTATGGGCATATGGATATTTTTGTTATTTGTGGAAATTTTTAAAATATCATGGAGAAAAAGAGAAATGGTTAATTAATTTTTCTACTGAGACCCAAAGTGTGGTTGTTGTTATTTGGTGATAAATTTTAAGATAAATCATGGAAGAATATGTTACCAAATCCTTATGAATTTTTTCTTCCAACATAGATTCATTATTTTGAAGAATTTTTATGTACAATTTTTTATTGAATGGTCTATATTGATCATTGGGTATTGTATGTAGAATTTATTAGATTAAAAGTATTATTTTTCCTTATAAAGGATTATTATTATTGTGGGATTATTTTATCGTTTAATAACATTTTTGGTTATTGGTTCATGTATAAAGATTGAGGAAATATATATTTCACCTTTTGTGGATTAAGAGATTCTTTAAAATTTAATTATATCACTTCAGCTGTGACCAAGTCATCTGGAATACTCTTCATCTGGTGAAAATATGATTTTGTAGTAGATATTTATTGATGGATGGAATGATACTTGACATGTTATTATATTTACTTATGTTGTTATTCTAAGTATTAAAATATTTCCTCAACTATATTAAAATGATATTAAAACAAAAAAAAATCATTTACTTTCCCTACTAGGAAATCAATGACCGTTTAACCCATCACATGTTTCTGTTTTTCCAGTGGTTAACATTCTCTTAATAATGATTTATATCAGTCTCCATTAGAAATTGACACTTTTTTTCCTTCCATTTTCATGTATTCTAACATCAAACCCCAGTATGTGTTATCTCGGGTGACCTTGTTACATCTCATTCTTTCTTATATAGTGGCCTTTTGTTAACATTTTTTTCGATGTGGGATTTTGTGATGAAATTACATCGAGAAATTTTAAAATTACAAGGATAAAATATTAAACGGTTGAATGATGTAATATCCAATGTTTTAGAAAAGAAACATTATATTGAATATCATACATGATACGCTACATCGAGCATAAACAAACAACTAAATATTGTTATTTAAATAATACCATTATAAACTATTTCTTGGAATGTTTGGAATGAATAGTATCATAATAATTATTAAAATATGGTTTGAATATGTTTAAATAATTATTACTTTCTTTTTAAATTTATTTTAAATTGAATTAAAAAACAATTAAATATAAAGAAAGTATTTATAAGAAAACATATTTTAGAAAATTTATAATTGTATTTATAAAATAATATCACACATTTTGGGTTTTTATTTAATTAATAATATTTTTATATATTAAATTTAATTATTTAGAGTCATATTATATGTTTTATAGTTATGATATAAGAGCAAATTCAATTTATCATATAAAAGATGTATTTTTCTTAAAATATAATTTTATCCCCTTCTAAAGGATAGATCTTTTTAAATATTGTTTATGTCAATATTATATGATATATTTTACAATAAAATCTAATTATATATAACAGAGACAACATAATTTACTTAGTTTTATTTTTTCATAATTTTTGGATAACAATCAATTTTTTATGAATAGTGATAATTACTGCAATTTAATTCAGAAATGCGATTTCATCTATTTTATTAATATAGTTTGATTGAATATTTAATTGTTTATAAAGTGTAATTTGATTAATTTTTTATCATTTAATACTATTTTGGTCATTGTATGTAATTTCACTTTCAAATTGGATATAAACACTTTTAATTCTTTTGATAGTTTTTACTTCTTTAAAACCTTCCTTTTGGTTTTGACAAAAGGAATTAATTTTAAATTAATTTATGAAAATTATATGTTATGAATTTTGATAAATGGATTATATATTAGGAATTTGATTGACATTTTTTTAAGTATGTACCTTTTATTTTTGGACATTATGATTAATAACTTTAGAAATTATTTGTATTCACTAGGGTTAAATGGTAAATCTGAGAAATAAGGGTAAAAATAATATTATAAAAATATAAAACAACCCTAACACATGTCCTAATACTATTAGATGAGATATTTCGGACCATGGGAATCCTATGATCTAATGTTATACCACATGGAGCCACATGTGTGTGATAATGATACATTATAATAATTAATTATATATAAATGGAAAAATAACATCAACATGTATCTTCTAAACAAAAGAATTTTGATATGGGGTTACATAACTGATATCTTTGATTATAAATAGACATCGGAAATATAAAAATATTTAATATATCATGATATTATATAAATATATATATTAGATATTAAATAAATAAGTTCAATTTTTACACAATGATGATCTACTGATTTGAATTATTCAAAAAGGATTCAAATGAATAATATTATAAATATTAAATTAAATAATATTTGGAAAAATTAATTTCAATCATGAATTATATATGGGAATATGAAATATTATTACTAATTCCTTGTTTATTTATCAATGGAATCAAGTTGTTAGGAATTTGTAAAAAACAATCATGTATGAATTATGTTTAGAAATTACATAATTCAGAACTAAAAATATAAAATTAATTATTAAATTATATAAATATCCTAAAAATATAAGATTCATCCAAATGTTTAATATGCGTCCAATAATTTCATAAAAGACTCAATTTTGGGTCGTTTGACCTAATTTGTTAATTATATTTACCCACAAGGTGTAATTAACATGATATCACTGTATAATTAAAAAGGGTAAAATAAGGGTAAAATAAGGGTTAAAACAAAAAGATAAGGATAAAAAATATTAACGAAATTTATCAAAATTATTTTTTGATAAGTATTCTAACCAAAATCATATTATCTTCAAATTAATATAGTTTTTACCATAATTCATTAAAATTTAATTTGTAATAAATTAATATTTCAAGACTTTACTAATGTTCCCCTCCCTCTTATAAAAGGCCACCAACTTAACCCATATATTCACACCAATAAATCACATTTCCTTGTACAAATTAATCTAAAATAATCATCCAACATTCCACATTTTCTCTTATAAGCCTAACCTTTGGTAGAAGGCAATTCATGAAAGCATTTTAGATGATATCAAACGAAGTTACCAGATTTAGAGGTTACATGTAACACCCCAGGTAAATAAAGAATATGACATTTTTATATTTATCCATATTTGTGACTAAAATATTAATATAAAATTAAAGGGGATTCTATGCTCGATGGCGTACCCAACACAGAACAACGAGTTTCTTGGGAATCTTACGTTGCACTCTAATAATAAAATAATATTATTTTAAATGGTAGTTAATGCCTAGATGTTGTGATGACCGGAATGAATAGAACTAACTACAAAATGATTAGATATGTTTTTCAAATATTTTTACTCTTTACAATAAATGATAGAGGATTAAAAATGCGAATGAATCCAATTTTAAGCGTAGACAGTCTAAAATTCTTTAAAAGGTCGATTTACTACCTTTTGATGGAGAACCTCTTTTAAATATACTTTTTGACAATTTTATGTGTTATATTTGACAAAATAAAATTCTTATTTAGAATCAGGACATCAAAAGTTACTTTGTATAAATTTTTGGCGTTTTTTCGAAAAAGTTCAATATTTAATGAATAGTGAAAAATGTTGTATTTTAATTGAAAACCTCTTTTTAATCTAATTTATTTATATGATTATATTATCTTTTTAATTGCTTTTAAAGTGTAAATAGAATATATTTTTACAATTTAATCCAATAGTGGTCATTGGAATTAAATTCACATTGAAATTGGACTTAAACTACTGTCAATCTTTTGATACTTATTGTTTCATAAAAACACGCTATTTCCTCTGACTGTGGGAATTAGTTATAAAATTAATTAATGCAACTTCTATGTTATAAATTTGGTAAAATAGAATTCATTTTTGAATTCTGAATATCAAATATATCTTAGGGTGATTTTTTGGTATTTTTCTGAAAATCTCCAATTTTTGATGAATAGTGAAACCGTAAAGTGGTGGTTACAAAATTTGATTTTTCGTTTAAATGGGACTATACCACTTCTGTGATTTGAATATCAAAAATCCAATTTAAATGTTTTTAATTGTTATGTAAAATGTGGTTCAATTGGATGAAAATAATTTTTGATGAAAAGTAACTTTTAAGTTTTATTAATCGCGATTAAAGGTAATTAGTGTGATTTAAGGTAAAAATGATATTATAATAAAATGAAAATATATTGACACTTGTCCTAACCCTATTGGATGATTTATGTCCCACCAAGACAACCCATGGGATGATTTTCGGTACCCCATGGAGCCACTTGGGTTTGATAATGACATTTATGCCTTTTATTTAAAGTTAAAATAAAAATGTCACAAACATGATTTGTTTTACTAAAACAATTTTTACAAGTGGTTATACAAGTCATAATTTTGAATATAAATAGTCATTGGAATGATAAAAATATTTACTACATCATAGTATTTATTTATTATTTTTAGACATTAAATAAATTAAATTCTTTATGACATCATGATAATGCAACGATGACCTCATTATTTAATGATTTAAATAAAATGGAAAGATAATGCAAAATCTAGGACCTACACATGTCAAAAACCTATTGGATGGGTGGATTTCGAACCCTTATCACCTTATATTCGAAACACATCAACGTGGGACCATTAAAATCTGAAAACCATTTGAAACTAATGTAACATTTTATACTTTACCAAGAGTTCCCCTCCTATCCTCTTATAAAAGGCCCCCACCTCTACCACCTTACCCACACCTCTAAAACCTTTGGATCGGCCAAGATCTGATCTTTTTGTCTCTCCAAATCCCTCTCATCATCCTAGAAGCCTTAACTTAGGTAGGAAGCTCTTCAAGAAACCCTTTTGGTTCAAACTAAATGGAGTTACCCAATTTTAATGTGATGTCTTTACTTGTGTTCTTTTGTTTTATTTTGATTCTCCAACCCCCTAAACTCTTTTTAATCATTTATTTTTTAAAAACTACATTATCTTCAATATACTATGATGTTGTTATAAGAATATTTCTAGCTAAACTTACACACATCTACATCTAATGGTTAAAGAACATACTATTTCCGTGGTTGGCGAATTTATGCCTCACGAAACGATGATTGTTCAATATTCTTTTAAACACCTTTAATGGTGGCCATTAAGATGTCACACTATATATGAGATATATTATCTTTATTTTTTCCTTATGCTTATTTATTTTTCATTTGTGATTTACCTTTATGGTTTCCATTATGGGTAAACGCGATATCTTCATTTAAGGAAGTGCGGACTACCGCCCCCTTAAAGTGCTTTTGATTCGTTAATACCATATGTGGGACGTATAAAGGATGGATTTAATGTTATTATATATGATGTTATAATGGAATTATAATATACCTTTATATCATTATTTTTTCTTTCCATTAAAGTATGAGATAGAAAAGAAAGTAGCGTTCATGCGTACGTACGGCTTACTATCTCCATGAACGGTGCATTTCATTTCTTATCTTCAAATTTAATGTACTATTATAAGTACATATAATGGATATATATGATTTATGATAAATATCAAGGATGAATATAATTCTGGAATTAGAAATACACACATCACTCATTTAGTTTTAATTCCATTAATATGACATAGAAATGAAAGTAGTGTTCATGCGTAGGTACGGCTTACCGTCTCCATAAACGGTGCATTTCATTTCTTACCTCTAAATGATTTTGTAATATTTTAAATACATGTATATCCTGGATATATATGATATATATGATATCCAAATCAGGAATGTCATTCTGTATATATAGAATCTTTGACCACAAGAACAACATGTAATTGTAAGAAGTCCACTTTTGACTTAAGAACCAAATATCGACAAAACAAACATTATTAACATAAATGATTACATAATGTTTATAACATGTCAATAATTGATATAAAAGTAATAATGAACTTGAAAAAGGTTCTTATGAAAGTATAAATTAACTCAAGATTATTATTCAGGAAATTAAAGAACGATCGAATCAAGTCGGACCCGAGGTAAGGGATCCTACTCCTCTCTTTCTTTTTAAGTACGCTCTTTTATGTCATTCCTTTTAAAGTTAATATTTCTTGTTTTTGGGATGTTATTTTATATTACTCATACTGTTATTTTTATGTTCATATGATGAGAGACCATATTCTCTCTCATCAATACATTTTGGATGTTTTGTGTGGTGCCATTAGGCTGCCAAATTTTCGCAAGAGATCTAACCTCTCTCTTTCATTTTAAGTACTCTCCTTTATGTCACTTCATTTAAGCTCAACTTTGTTATGTTGGGGGATGTTATTTTATATTCCCATTTCTATAAACTTTATGTTAATTTGATGGGATACCCTATTTGATCTCATCAATCGATTTTTGTATGTTTTATGTGGCGCCGTTAGGCTGTCGAGTTTTCGTAAGGGATTTTTCATCTCACTTTTATTCCCATGAGATTTATGATACATTTTACAAATTTTCCTTTGAGTGGGGTATGTACTTCCCATTATATTACTCATTGTGTAATATACTTTCATTTATGAGTATTTACATCAATGTTGTATTGTCCTTCTTTTACGGGGTGTATGTTTCGAAAGATACCCATGTCGGTAAGGGAACCTTTCACCCTCCTCTTTTTAAAAGACTTCTTTTGTTATGTCTTTTAATTCACATACTATTTTGTTGGGATATGTTCCTCTATAACCTTATTGATTTAAATTTTATTTCCATGTGATGAGATACCTTTTTTATCTCTCATCAACTCATTTTCTGAGTTTTGTAGTGACGCCATAGGCTGTCAAATTTTTGCAAGGGAACTTCTTAACCCAAATTTGATTCTTTGGGATAAACTATACTCCTTGAATATGTCGTTCTATGAATATGTGTGAATAACATCTGATTTTTTTACACTTAATATCCACTTATATTTGATGTATTCATTTGTCACACATAATTATGTAATTCATTTATCCTTAAACCAATGATACCGTCTTTGTAAGGGACTTCGTCTCAATCTCCTTTCATTGAGGCATATTTCGTTTTTTACAAAACTTTATTTTATATGGTTTATAAAACCCTTTGAATTTTAATTTTATACCAAAGGAATATTTTTCTATGAAGCGTTTTAAAAAATGACAAAAAGAATGTTTCTTTTAACGTACACGGTGACAACGACCTTTTCCGCCATCGCGAGTATTATTTGATCTTTGGCTTCCTCAACAAGCCGTAATGTTTTTAAAATAAAATAAATACCATATACTCTTTTATGTATTTTGGTATTGAAAATGGTTTTGATAAGGGATTCTATTTTTTCAATATATTTAAATGATATATTGTGATTGAAATGTGGAAATGGTGTCATTACTTTATATTGGTTTTATGTGTTATAATTTTATAATGCTACTTCGACATTTTACGGGTGGTTACATGATAAACCATATTACGGTTGGTTCCGTGAATACCAGGATGGGTGGTTACGTTATAAACTCCAATGAATTGGGTATGGAAGTCAGCCATTTGTCTATTCCATTAAGTATGTATGGATGTTGGCCGAATGGCTATTCCATTAAGTGATATGTGTGGAAGTATACCTTATGGTTATTCCACTTAAGTATGTTTATGTCCCAAGTTACCTTTAAATGTTATGTGATCTTTATATGGGTTTTATGGTAATCTTTTTGTTATAGAAGGGTATGTAATGAACTTTTATTCAGTGAAGAGTTTTTACTACTTCGAAAATGTGAAAAGTATTAATTTGATAAAGTATACATGGTTTACTTGTTGTTTTGAAAAAACTAACATTTTTCATTCTTTGTGTATCCCTTAATGAGATTTTTATGCTCATCCGAAGTTTTTGAAATGTTTTTCACTGGACTTAACTTGGAATAGGGTCAAGGATGGGATCAAGGGATAGTCATGCAACCTAAAACATGGAACTGGACATGTTCTTTTTAAGAGATTTTATTTTATGGAAACTTAGTAAAAGATTGTACTTAGTAATCTATTGAGATGTAATAGTTATGTCCTAATTCTGTAAAACTATAAACCTGAAAAGATCCTCAATGTGAATTATTCATTTAATTCAATATTAAGTAAGGTTTAAGGACGGGGCCATATAGTTGGTATCAAAGGTCGGTTTAGATAACTTTAGAGGTTAGGGTATACTTTAAGCATAAGTGGCATGACCATAATGGTTAGGATTTCATAAACAGTCCTAGTTTTAGATAAAGTGAATGAGTAAGTATATCTTAGTGTTTATCGTCCTCGTTAGTACATGATGTTTTTTTTGATATACTCACACCGACCTTTTTGGTTTTAGTAAATGGCTGGATATATCAGGCACCAAAGTAACAGTGGATGTGAAGGAAAATGTGATTGTTTTCTGAGTGAGCAACTGAATGATATGGGAGCTGCAATGAGAACTCTTGTGTATATCCTCAACCAACTATCAAGGAGTCATGATCAACCACTTGAACCTTGGTATGTTCTGTAATGAATCATGTACGAGATGACCAATTTATGTGGATGTTCAGGTAATAATTATAAAGGTAACCATTATAGTTTATATGATCCTTACTTTTGAGGTAATTATGGGTTATTATATGTTATGATGGAAAATGAAAGGCATGGGATAAACTTGAGGTTAAAATATATTATGATTATTTTTGAAGATTTTATCTCGTTATTGGGGAATGTTTTAAGAATTATGTAGTTCTGTAAAGTGGACAACACACAGACCGTGTGACAACCCATCGTGTCAGACAAGGCTGCGGGAATCGAACCCACAACCAAAGTGCAATGGGTATTTATTGCAGACCACTGGACTACATGAAGTCCCTGGTTAGTTTGTCTAATTCTTTTTAGATAAATGATTTTATGAATTAATATTATGTTGATTTTGGGATATCTATGGAAATTTATTAACCTATAATGGAAAATATGTGATTAGGTTAATTACTTTTCAATAAGAGACTTTAGGAGCAACTGATGTTGTTTGGAGATAACTGTTACGATTTAACTTGGAAGACTATGTGACTAAATCCTTAAAATATTTGGGTTTAAATATTAGTTTGGTTTACTTTGAGGAATTTTATGAACAAATTTTTTTATCAAATGATCCTCATTGAACTTTGGGTTTTGTTAGACAAATTTTAGAGATTAAGAATAGATTTTCTTTTTATAAAGGGTTATCCTTTCCTGGATTATCTGATCTTGTACTAACCTTTTTGGTTTTGGTTTTGGTTAGAGTCTAAAGACATGGGAAGTGTATAGTTCTATTTCGTGGATTTGGTGATTCTCTAGAAATTGATTATAGTTTTCTTAATACAAACAAGTCTTCCTAAATACCCATCTTTTGGAGAAAATATGAGTTTGATTAAGGAATCTAGTAAAAGTTGAAAGTCTACATGACAAGTAAGTATGTTTCATTATGATTTAGTTAGGCTCAAAAATAAATTCCTCAATGAAGAGTAAATTAAAACATAAATGTTTTTTGTTAACTTTTCCTACAAGGGAATCTAATACCATTTAACCCATCACAAGTTTGTGATTTTCTTATGGTTAACTTTCTCCTAGACAAGTTTAATATCACTCTCCATCAGAACATGAACCTTTGTTTTTTTCCTCCATGTCCATCTTTTCATACTTGGAATCCTAGTATGGGTTAACTTAGGTGACCTATATACTTATCTTTCATTATTTTAATTTTATTGTTTTACCGACTCTTGTTCCGATGTGGGACTTTCAAGGATATTTCCATGCACAATTTTAAAATTGTGAGGACGCAATTCCCAAAAGGGGGGAAGGATGTAACACCCCAGGTAAATAAAGAATATGAAATTTTTATATTTATCCATATTTGTGACTAAAATATTAATATAACTTTAAAGGGTATTCTATGCTCGATGGCGTACCCAACACGCAACGACGAGTTTCTTGGGAATCTTACGTTGCACTCTAATAATAAAATAATATTATATTAAATGGTAGTTAATGCCTTGATGTTGTGATAGTTGGAATGAATAGAACTAACTACAAAATGATTATATATGTTTTTCAAATATTTTTTACTCTTTACAATAAATGATAGAGGATTAAAAATGCGAATGAATCCATTTTTAAGCGTAGACAGTCTAATATTCATTAAAAGGTCGATTAACCGCATTTTGATGGAGAACCACTTTTAAATCAACTTTTTTACAATTTTATGTGTTATATCTGAAAAAATAAAATTCTTATTTAGAATAGGGACATAAAAATTTACTTTGTCTAAATTTTTGGTATTTTTCCGAAAAAGATCAATTTTTAATGAATAGTGAAAAATGTTGTATTTTAATTCAAAACCACTTCTTAATATAATTTATTTATATGATTATATTATCTTTTTAATTTATTTTAAAGTTTAAATAGAATATATATTTACCATTTAATCCAATAGTGGTCATTGGAATTAATTTCACTTTGAAATTGGACTTAAACTAGTGTCAATCTTTTGATACTTATTGTTTCATAAAAACATGCTATTTGCTCTGACTGCGGGAATTAATTATAAAATTAATTAATGCAACTTATATGTTATTAATTTGGTAAAATAGAAATCATTTTTGAATTCGGAATGTCAAATATAGCTTAGGGTGATGTTTTTGTATTTTTCTGAAAATCTCCAATTTTTGATGAATAGTGAAACCACAAAGTGGTGGTTACAAAATTTGATTTTTTGTTTAAATGGGACTTTACCACTTCTGTGATTTGAATTTAAAAAATCCAATTTAAATGTTTTTAATTGTTAAGTAAAATGTTGTTCAATGGGATGAAAATAATTTTTGATGAAAAGTAACTTTTAAGTTTTATTAATCGCGATTAAAGGTAATTAGTGTGATTTAAGGTAAAAATAATATTATAATAAAATGAAAATATATTAACACTTGTCCTAACACCATTGTATGAGTTATGGCCGACCCAAAAAACCCATGGGAAAATTTTTGGTACCCCATGGATCCACTTGGGTTTGATAATGACAATTATGCCTTTTATTTAAAGTTAAAATAAAAATGTCACAAACATGATTTTTTTTACTAAACAAATTTTTACATGTGGTTATAAAAGTCCGAATTTTGACTATAAATAGTCATTGGAAAGCTAAAAAGATTTAATAAATCATAGTATATTTTTTATAATTTTTATACATTAAATAAATTAAATTATTTATGACGTCATGATAATGCAGCGATGACCTCATTATTTAACGATTTAAATAAAATGGAATGATAATGAAAAATCTATGACCTACACATGTCAAAAAAATATTGGATGGGTGGATTTATAACCCTTATAACCTTATATTCGAAACACATCAATGTGGGACCATTAAAATCCGAAAACCATTTGAAAATACAGTAACATTTTATACTTTACCAAGAGTGCCCCTCCTCTCCTCTTATAAAAGGCCCCCACCTCTACCACATTTCCCACACCTCTCAAACATTTGGTTCGGCCAAGATCTGATCATTTTGTCTCTCCAAATCCCTCTCCTCATCCTATAAGTCTTAACATAGGCAGGATTCTCTTCAAGAAACCCTTTTGGTTCAAACCAAAGGGAGTTACCCAATTTTACGGTGATGTCTTCACTTGTGTTCTTTTGTTTTATTTTGCTTCTCCAAACCCCTAAACTATTTTTATTCATATATTTTGTAACAAATCCATTATATTAAATATACTAGGATGTTGTTATATGAATATTTCTAGCTACACTTACACACATCTTCATCTAATGGTTAATGAACTTACTGTTTCTGTGGTTGGCGAATTTCTGCTTCACAAAACGATGATTGTTCAATATTTTTTTAAACACCTTTAATGGTGGCCGTTAATATGTCACTCTATATATGATATATATTATGTTTATGTTTTCATTATGCTTCTTTATTTTTCATTTGTGATTTACCTTTATGGTTTCCATTATGGTTAAACATGATATCTTCATTTAAGGAAGTGCGGACTACCGCCCCCTTAAAGTGATTTGATACGTTAATACCATATGTGGGACGTATAAAGGATGGATTTAAAGTTATTATATATTATGTTATAATGTAATTATAATATACCTTTATATCATTATTTTTTTTCTTTCCATTAAAGTATGAGACTGAAATGAAAGTAGCATTCATGCATACGTGCGGCTTACTGTCTCCATGAACGGTGCATTTCTTTTCTTATCCTCAAATGTAATGTACTATTATAAGTACATATAATGGATATATATGATGTATGATACATATAATGGATTAATATAATTCTGGAATTAAAAATACACGCATCTCTCATTTATTTTTAATTCCATTAATATGACATAGAAATGAAAGTAGCGTTCATGCATACGTGCGGCTTACCGTCTCCATGAATGATGCATTTCATTTATTACCTCTAAATGATTATATAATATTATAAATACATGTATATTCTGGATATATATTATATATATGATATCCAAATCAGGAATTTCATTCTGGATATAAAGAATTTTTGACCACACGAACAACATGTAATTGTAAGAAGTCCACTTTTGACTTAAGAACCAAATATCGACAAAACAAACATTATTAACGTAAATGATTACATAATGTGTATAACATGTCAATAATTGATATAAAAGTAATAATTAACTGGAAAAATGTTCTTAAGTAAGTATAAATTAACTAAAGTTTATTATTCAGGAGATTAAAGAACGATTGAGTCAAGTCTGACCCGATGTAAGGGATCCTACTCCACTCTTTCTTTTTAAGTATGCTCTTTTATGTTATTCCTTTTAATGATCATCTTTATTGTTATTGAGATGTTATTTTATATTAATCTTACTGTAATTTTTATGTTCATATGATGAGAGACCCTATTCTTTCTCATCAATCCATTTTGGAAGTTTTGAGTGGCACTGTTAGGCTGCCGAATTTTCACAAGAGATCTAACCTCTCTCTTTTTTTAAGTACTCTCCTTTATGTCCCTTCTTTTAAGATCCTCTTTGTTATGTTGGGGGATGTTATTTTATATTCCTATTTCTATAAAAATTATTTTAATTTGATGAGATACCCTAATTGATCTCATCAATCCATTTTTTTAAGTTTTATGTGGCGCCGTTAGGCTATCGAGTTTTCGTAAGGGATTTTTCATCTTACATTAATTCCCATGAGATTTATGGTAAATTTGCCAAAATTTCCTTTGAGTGGTGTATTTACTGACCATTATTTTACTCATTGTGTAATATAATTTCATTTATGAGTATTTACATTAATGATGTATTGTCCTTCTTTCACGGGGTGTATGTTTCGAAAGATACCCATGTCGGTAAGGGAACCTTTCACCCTCCTCTTTTTAAATGACTTCTTTTTTTTATGTCTTTTAATTCACATACTATTATGTTGGGATATGTTATTATATATCCTTATTGATATAAATTTTATTTCCATGTGATGAGATACATTTTTTATCTCTCATCAACTCATTTTCTAAATTTTGTAGTGACGCCATTAGGCTGTCAAATTTTTGCAAGGGAACTTCTTAACCCAAATTTGATTCTTTGGGATAAACTTATACTCCTTGAATATGTAGTTCTATGAATATGTGTGAATAACCTATGATTTTTTACACTTAATATCCACTTATATTTGGTGTATTCGTTTGTCACACATAATTATGTAATTGATTTATCAATAAACCAAAGATACCGTCATTGTAAGGGACTTTGTCTAAATCTCCTTTCATTGAGGCATATTTAGTTTTATACACAAATTTCTTTTATACGGTGTATAAAACCCTTTTACTTTTACTTTTATACAAAAGGAATCTTTTTCTACGAAGCGTTTTACAAAACGACAAAAAAGAATGTTTCTTTTAACGTATGCGGTGACAACGACCTTTTCCGCCGCCGCGAGTATTATTTGGTCTTTGGATTCCTCAACAAGCTGTAATTTTTTTAAAATAAAATAAATACCATATACACTTTTATGTATTTTGGTATTGAAAATGGTTTTGGTAAAGGATTCTATTTTGTCAATATATTTAAATGATATATTGTGATTGAAATGTGGAAATGTTATCTTTCTTTTATATTGGTTTTATGTGTTATAATTTTATAATGTTACTTCGACATTTTACGAGTGGTTACGTGATAAACCATATGACGGGTGGTGTCATGAATACCAGGAAATGTGGTTACGTTATAACCTCCAATGCATTGGGTATGGAAGTCGACCGTATGGCTATTCCATTAAGTATGTATGGAATTTGGCCGAATGGCTATTCCATTAAGTGATATGTGTGGAAGTCGACCTTATGGTTATTCCACTTAAGTATGTTTATGTCCCAAGTTACCTTTAAATGTTATGCGATCTTTATATGGGTTTTATGGTAATATTTTGGTTACAGAAGGGTAAGTAATGAACTTTTATTCAGTGAATAGTTTTTACTACTTAGAAAAGGTGAAAAGTATTACTTTGATAAAGTATACATGGTTTACTTGTTGTTTTAAAAAACTAACAGTTTTCATTCTTTGTGTATCCCTTACTGAGCTTTTTATGCTCATCCCATGTTTTTGAAATGTTTTTCACATGACTTAACATGGAATAGGGTCAAGGATGGGATCAAGGGAAAGTCATTCAACCTAAAACATGGAACTAGACATGTTCTTTTTAAGAGTTTTTATTTTATGGAAAATTAGTAAAAGTTTCTACTTTATAATCTTTTGAGATGAAATAGTTATGTCCTAATTCTCTAAAACTCTAATCCTGAAAAGATCCTCAATGTCAATTATTCATTTAATTCAATATTAAGTAAGCTTTAAGGTCGGGGCCTTATATTACATCTTCTCTAAAATTCCATTTTGTTATTTTCTCTCTCCACTACCTATTAAAATTTTATTATATTATTACTATAAAAACTATAATACACTATATACTAGAATTTTTTTATTAGAATTATTCAATCTATCATTACACACACCCTTATCAAATGGATACGAACATACTGTTTCTATGTATAACGAACTACTTCCTGATGAAACGATGATTTTTCAATTTTATCCTACGACCTCTAATAGTGACCATTATGATGTAACACTATTTATATATGATATATATTATATTTATATTTTTTCTCTTGTTTTATAATTAATATTTACAATATTTCATTATACTTTGCATGATGTGTAAATACGATAACTTCATTTGATGAAGTGAGGACTACCGCCCCCTCAATGTGATATGACTCATTCAGGTCATACATAGAACAAATAAAGGATGTAGGTAATGAAATTATGCAACATATATAAAATATTTATTAATCTGTAATTTCAATTAAATTATGAGTCATTTAGTTTTCATTCCATTAATATGACAACAAGTTGAAACTATCATTCTTGCGTACGTACGACCTACCGTCTCTATGAATGGTGCATTTCATTTATTATATAAAAATTTTATTTAGATTAGAAATAAATTTATAATATATATATGTTATATAAATCAAGAATAATACACGTTTTTATATTTTTGATTTTTGACTATATGGACAATTATATCAAAACATGTTCATTTTCCACTCCAGTAATGAATATCGAAAAACAACAAATATGATCTTAAATAATTATGTAATAATTATCACAAGGTAAAACGTTATAAAAATTGAATTATAAACATGAAAATGGATGTTAAGAGACAATAATTTTACCTATGTTTATTATTCTGGAATACAAAGATTGAATGTGATGAGTCGGTCTTAAGGTAAGGGGATTTCAAAACACAATTTCCACTCATTGGGTTATACGTATACTTCATTTATTATATTATTCCTAGATTATGTGGGGATTCATTGGTTTGTTATTTATGTTTTAATTTACATTTCCCTTTGTTTCAATATATGATTTTTACACATAATCACCCCGTTGATAAATTCTTCTGTCATTTATACAAACATTGTAAGGGAAATCTTAACTAAATCTCCATTCATGGAGTTAAATATCCATGTCATTGGTTTTTTTCCATGATTATGTGTGAATGATATCTTATTGTTCTAAAATGAATATCTTCTTATATTTAGTGTATTTATATTTTTCATACATAATTATTTCATTGATTTATATTTAATCCAATGATACAAACAATGTAATGGATTTCATCTCAATATCCTTTAATTGAGGAATATCTTGATGTTATGCACATTTATTATCATATTACGTATATGTAAAACCCTTTTTTCATTCTATATAATAATATTTCATATTCTCGTGATATGTAATGTTTTTTATGTTATTCCATAATTATTATTATTAAATTTTTTCTCAAGTGGTAATGCCTATTTAACTAAAACATCATTTTAAATGCTTTGATGATTTATTATTCTAAAACATTCTATTTAATAACCATGTTTTCAAATTGGTTTTTATGGATTTATTTATATGCACATGAATGTTTTAAAATGTAAATTTATTTCAAAAATTTTGATGTGGTATGCGACAATTTGATTAAAATGGATTTTTATTAAATTATTCAAATGTTTTTTTGAAATGGATTGAATATTTCAATATCATGAAATGATTTATTGGGATTGAAATTGAAATTTTATTCGTGAAATTTTGATACTTTCAATATTTTTTGTGTGATTTTTATATAATTATACTTGTACAAATTATGGATGGTTACGTGATAAACCAAAGATGGGTTGTTCTATGATAAACTGAGGATAGGTGGTTACATTATAACGTCCAATGCATTGGGTATGGAAATCATCTCTATTGCTATTCCATTTATAGTTATGTGTAAAATCTAACAGTATGGTTAGTACATGTAAGTATGTTTATGTCACACGATACCTTTATAGTATATATGTTGATTTCTATGGGTTTATGATAAACTCTAAGTTAACAAATTGTTAATTAATGAGATTATTTTAAATTAATTATATCTACAACTTCTTAGAGGTTAAAAATTATCCAATCGATAATGTAGTCATGGTTTTAAAATTTTTCTTCTTTGTGTATCCCTTACTATGATTTTTATGTTCATCCGATGTTCTTAAATTTTTTTCAGAGGACACAAAGAAGAATAGTGTCAAGGATGAGATCAAGTAATAGTCATGTTGATTAAACATGAAATGAAAGCATGTTTCTTTTTAATGTGATTATGTTTTATTAAAAAAATTGACTGTGATTATGATTGTATACTTGTAATATATAAGTTTCTATATATTATTTATAACCTAATTCTATAAAACTATAAACCCAAAAAGATACTCGAACAAAATTAATTTAGTAATTTAATTATCTCAAGATTAAGTAATGTTTAAAGCTAGGACCATATATTATAAGTTTGTGTTTATTAATTTTAGGTTGATGAATACTTGATCCATGCTCTTGAATCGTACGTATAATTTTTTTATGAATATTTGGATAAGTTGTTTCGTTGTTTTATTTATTCTATTCTAGATTATTGAAAAGTTATTATGGATAATGAAAACATATAAGTATTCATTTTTAAGAAATAAAAAATCATAATTATATCTGAATTTTAGTAAATGTACTTTTTGTTTAAAATAGATTCAATTCAATGATCATATTTTTTATAATTATAGAATAACTATTAATCATAGTGGCGATAATGTGGTTTATAAATTGACAACAACTATAAATGTGCCTAAATTTTGTGTTTTTCTTGGATAAGAATTATATTACCAAAGGTTTTTAAAAAAATATCACATGATTATGTCTCCTTAAATAAATGTTAATAAGACATGTAATTTGGTTCATCATGAAGAATGACTGTGATTTAAATTTATAGGAATTTAAACCAATATTATTTAATAATCATGTTTTTTGCATGGCATCCTAAAATGGTGATTTGTTTATATATGGTGATACTAATTTTAAGGTAATATGTTGTTATTTAATGTAAAATGATCTGTTAATTTATATTTATTTACATCACTTAATACCTAATGAGAAAAACTATCCTATACAAGAAACTGAATTGGAGTATGTAGTGTTTACTTAAAAACTATGAACACAACATTTATATATAGTGATTTTCAAAATATATATATTGATCTTAAATGATTGATGTATACAACAAATTATAATTTTTTAAATATGTATCATATTGTATTAATTGAATTGATATTTGAATTTTACTAGAAATTCAATTACCTTACTATGAACGAATATAGTGTAGCTAATACATTATGTTATTTATATAATTATAAAATAACTATAATATGTTTGGAAGATTATTCATATATTAAACATTTTATGAATGTTCTGTTTTTTAATTAGTATTAAATTCACTCTGCCTATTTTGTTAGGTTTCATTGTATTTTACTTCTTTTATAAAAAATAAATTATGATCAGAATGAATATTTTTTATCAAAAAAGGTAAAATATACGACAAATGATATGTTTCAAGAGATTAATGTTGATGAAAAATATTTTATTGTATTTTGAAATAGATTTTATGTTACAAAATATTACTTTTGGAAGAAATAACTATTGGGTTTTGATCATAGTTCTATATTTTCTTTCTATATTGGATGGAAAAATTATTTAGAGAACTTAGAGATCATTTCTTGAATGAATGAATAGTGAATGATATTGTAGATTTTAGGATGAAATATTTGACAAGTCAATAGAATAATTTATAAATAAATCTATTTATAGGGGTTCTTTGACATTTTACATTGAAGCTTTTAAAATTAGGGACTAAATCCCTAGAGTTTGTGAAATGGTTACCAAGTTCATTTTGAGGTAACAATGGGATTTGTGAAATTTTTTATCAATTATATAATTTTTTTCATTTTTTCCCATTTGATATAATATGTATTCTGATCAGCATTAATCAATTTATGTTAAAGAGATCATTAGATTACATATATTCCTTCTATCTATTGTTTCTAATCATGACCACTAATTCACCTATAATTTTTAGAAAAGTCATTAGAATTCATTTGGTAGTGTATTAAATTTTAGAATATCATTTCATCTTCAATATGATGGATTGTCAGATTAAACAATTTAGACATAGAAGGTTATGATTTTTTCTTATGAAATGGATTATCATAGATTTTAGAATCTATATATTACTTTGGTTGAGTTTTCATAGAAACTATTTTTATTCCAATATTGATTTGTGTACTTTTTGGATGTTTTTTGAAATTAGTTTTAGACATTATCTTATTTGGATAATCTTGAGGAAATAATCACTAAAAAATATTTGCATTTTTTAACAGGGAAATATCTATTGGTAAAAGTACATTTCATATAGGTAAAAATTTTTACCAACACATATGTACATGTCACTAAAATATGGGTAAAACACTATCGTTAAATGTTTTATCGACAAATAATATAGATCTGTTACAATTATAATATTACCAAAAGATAATATATTTGTTGGATATTGTATTCAGAAACTTATTATTAGGAAAAAAATTATGTTTGTAATAATATTACCATCATATAACATCTAATTAAAAAATTTATTTCTAAAAAAATTTCACATTATATTTATTAATTTATCACATATAATTCAACTATTTAAAATAATAAACCGGTGAGAATTATCATAAATCTTCAAACTGTCAAAAAAATTATATTAAAAATAAAAGATAAAAAATTGAATCAATAAAAAAAATCAGGATCCATCCCCCAATCCATCACATTCTACCCCCAATATCCAACAAATCATCCAATCCCCATTGCTATATAGCCATATCCATCACCACCAACCCATCAATTCCCCAGGACTAGTGAGCCAACCCTAGTTATACCATAGCCTTCAGTACACCAACTCCCATAAACCATCCATGACCCATGTCCAACAAGCCAAATCTCGAACCAAAAATAAACCTCAACTAGTTGTTATACCACAGTCTTCAGCTCCAAGATCTCCACCACACACAACCAAAGAGAATTAAAAATGAATCAACTTTGGTACTAGTGAGAAAAATAATCGAGACAGCTCCAATTCCAGCGAGAGATATAATTTTGGTGCTATGTAACACCCTTGGGTTCCATTACCAACATCACAAATATCCCTAAAGTATACCCACAAATTAGTGGAAAATATATGCATGAACTGCAACCAAAATAAAAATAAATTAAATTATTAAAGAAATGAACCAATTCAAGTTTTCTAATGAAACAAGAATCTAGACAAGTGGATGTTCATAACTAATATTAAAACACAAAACTCACCTTTTTTAAAATTTGAACACATTATTGGGTGATTAAGATAATTTTATTAAATTACATATATTTGTAGTCACAATAAAATTATGACTTTAGTGTAATAAAACTCATTTAAATAAATTAATACAAAATAACATGAAATTATTATCATATAATATAGGTCTCCCTTCTAACCTTAAAATAATTTAATATGTGATGTTTAGAAATTTAATGATTATGTCTAAGAAAATAGGCATTACTAAATCAATAATTTCCTTTAAAAAAACTATGGTGGCTATACCATGGTCTTCTCGATGCCAGGTAAATAAATAATAAGTATCAAAGATCACTTTTAAACCATTAACTATAAAACCACCCAAAACCATGCACAACTAGGAGTTGAAAAAAATATGATAACATAAGTAAATACAAACAAAAACTAAAAAGTAACTATGAAAATTGAAGCATAAAAATAAATAAACAGACACAACCATTCCCAATATAGATTCAAAAAAGGTGAAAAACATGGAAATGATGAAATATACTATATCAATATATAATGTATTCCCAACATGACCACAATATTAATTTATAAACATGAATAACCAAAATGAATGCATATACTAAAAATTATATTGGATGGTTATTGGGGAACCGAGTTAGATAAGTCAAATGTGAGACACAACAGATTAACAACTGATGTTGACAACGTGATATTGGGTATCCTCTTTTAGGGTGATACCGACAAGGGGATTTCATGAAACAATGTCAGTCAAGAACATTGTACAGATCTGAAGCCTGAGGTACATGGACATTACATTACTTAATCTGAATACTTAGTACATAACAAAAACAGACAAACAAGGACCGTAATAGTTTAGTGTCTTTGGAAACTTGGTACGTAATCTTCTAATCGTGGTGAAAGATCTTCAGCATCTCCCATAAAGATCTTCCCTTTTTTTACCTAAAACCTTTCTTTATATCCTGGGGAAAATAAAACATAAAAGGGTGATCTCAAATGCTCAGTAAGGGTAAACAAAAGAAATATCAATCACATCATATTCATAAGAACATAACATTTTGGAAATCTTAACTAGCAAAAGAGAGCATAATTTCATAACATGGGATAAATCATAGTAGTGAATTGAAATCCCAATAATCATAACAAAAAACATGAAACATTTTGGCATACACACATAATCATAGAGAATCATTTCTTATTAGTCAAGACTCATTGCCAAGACTATCTTAGTGGACAACAAAGTCCCTTTCTGATCCGAGTTCACTCCTCATTTCAGTCCTATTTCACTGAACCGGTATAACCTACCATTCCAGCCATGTCTATATCATGAGATATAAAATCTTTACCCAATGCATTGGAGGGAGATATAGGTCCCACACATCTCATAATGATACCATTCATATGTGTGCCAAGAAATCATAAATCATACATCATTGCATAACCCATGTAATAAACATGGGATTCTTAAACAACAGGACATCATAAAAAAATCATATAAGATAAAGGAATTCATAAAAATAATTCCATCATAGCATAATCAAATCAATGTAATAATAGGGATAGAAACAGAACCCTATATTATCTTATATGGAAAATAATTTTGATAAAACTGTTGAACTCCATTCATGAGGAAAATATCCTTTCTACTTCAAAAACATTTTCCATTCTTAACATGTCATAAAATTTTAAACTAAAAAAAGTTGATTAAAAATAAACTTGAAAAATTGTAAAGGAAGCTTCTTGGAAATAATTTTTTAAAAATCCATTCATGCCGTATAAGTTAAAAAACATTCTTCTCGTACTTTTGTCGGAAAAGTCAAAAAAGTACCTTGTACGAAAAACGACAAAAGATTCCTTTCATATCTTTTACTAAAAACACACCGAAGGGTGAAATTGTATTTAAACAATTGTATGTGGATGGAAATAATATTACATATTGAGGAAACATGGATGTGGATGATAAAATACACCCCAGTAAATTTCAAAGTATAAACAATCTCGGATAAAAATGAGATTGTGATATTTCCCTTACCTTAGGTCCGATTTGCTTCGTAAGTGTCCGAACCTCCTGTATAATGATTTAAATGATGTTATTGAGTTATTCCGGAATCATACTAATTGTTATGATATCATATATGGTTATATTCTTATCTTCTTAGTAATATTTCATTACTACATGTTATTCGGGTGTTTATTACTTTTTGTTCTTATGCGTGTTTTCTCTAATAAATTCTTATTATTCTCTTTTAGTTATAGATACCTCATTTCCAAAATGGAATTAGTGCAATATATATCATATTCATTCATTCAATTCATTTATATAATCTTTATGAAATGAAGATCATGTAGAACGAGTCGCATCACATCGTGGAGACGGTATTCCGTACGTACGCACGAGTGATGATATCGTTCCTATGATCGTGGAATTGTATTGGAGTGTATGTATACTATTTAAGAATCAATATCACTTTATAATAGTCATATATAGTCATTATTTACACCATTATACCCATCCAATTATGGTGGTGGTGGAAAATAGATTTCACCACGGTGTGGAGACGGTATTCCGTACGTACGCACACGCGGTGATTTCGTTTTCCATAGGATGGATAGATGGTGAAATAGGTTTGTTCCGTACCTATAATAACATATAAGTATATGAGTGATACTTATGTTATTACTTCATAATGAAACAACCTTAGAAGAAGAAGTGGAATAAGAAATAAAGGTGAAAGAATTGGTAACAGAAATTACCTCTTCTTTGAAGCGCCTCTTTGAGACCTCCTCTTAGGGCACTAAAATTGGTCTTTGAGGAAGAAAAGAACCTCTAGGATGTTTCTAGGGAAGTGTAGAAGAGAATTAGGTAGAGGGTGGCCGAGCATGAAGGCTCAATGTGGTGTGAGGAAGAGGGGGAGGAGGTGCCCTTTTATAAGGGAGGAGAGGGGCACCTTTGGAATAACAAAAAATATTATTTTATTATAAAGTCAAATTCGGTTTTTAATAGCTCCAAATTGATATATTTATAATATAAGGTGGGTAGGGGTCTATATAATCTCATCCAATAGAATTTATACAAGTTTAGGTATCAATTTTAACCTTATCATTTAGATTTAACTTTAAGTTAGATAATTTCACTTTCACCGTGTCTTCTTGTTTTCTTACACTATAAGGTTAATAAACTTACTATATCAAGCCAAAAGAATCCCATTTTGTTTATTATTAAAATATATAACCTTATCTATGTCATTTGGCCGAACCTTGGATTTTTAGTAATAAAATAACAATTAATAATAAAATATTTGTTTTAAAAAACTATTTTATGTCAATTTTGACACTATTTAGTAATTGATTTTTGTGAAAATCATAAAAGAATGAAAAGTTAGAACCAAGTTACTTTAGTCAATACTAACATGTCATATTAACCTAGAAAATTAGTTTAATTCATAAAAAGTCTCAAATTATTTTTATTTGGGTATTTATAATATCAATTATTATAATGTTGTACTATTATGGTAATTCCTACATCATCATTGTGTCATAAATAAATTAAATTAGTTAAGGTCTAAAAATGATAAATAAAATTTCATTATGTAGGAAATCTTATTAGCTTTCTAATGAATATTTACAATCGAATTTATCTTATGTATAACCCTATATTAAATTTTTTAGTAAATAAACATGGATTTTAACTCTTTTAACTCTTATTTGAATTAAATAATAATAAATGTCCTAATCTAATCCAAGTGGGCCTATATGGTCATATTTTATTTCTAAGGTTGGTTTTGGTCGAATTACATTTATCCAATATAATTAGGGCATGTGTTAGGGTAATAATAATATCATTTTTACCCTTAATTACCCTATTTACTTTTAACCGTGGTAAAAAAAAAGTAAAAAGTTACTATTCACCAAAAATTATTTTAATCTCATTGAACCACATTTTACTTACTGACATCAACCGTGTCTCTTAGATTTTCGAAATTCCACTCACAGAAGCGGTAAAATTAAGTTTTATGAAAAATTCATTTTTTTTCTACCACTTAGTGGTTTAACTATTCATCAAAAAATGAAAGTTTCCAGAAAAATACCAAAAATTAGGCCTAAGCTATATTTAATATTATGAACCCAAAAATGATGTCTATTTTACAAAATTCAAAACATATCAGTTACATTAACTAATTTAAAAATTAATTCCCGTCGTCAAAACAAATGGCGTGTTTTTAAGAGATAATAACTATCAAACGATTGACGCTTGTTTATAACTGGTTTAAATGTGAAATTACATCCAATGACCAAAATTGTATTAAATTGTAAAAATACATTCTAAATATACTTTAAAACCACTCAAATTAATAACTTATCACTATTAATTATTTTGAATAAAAAAGTTGTTTTTAATTAAAATTTAGTAATTTTCACTATTCATCAGAATATGAAAGTTATCCGAAAAGTACCAAAATTTCACCTTAGGCTAAATTAGATACTCTGAATCCAAAAAGGAAGTCCATTTTGAGAGATAAAATTTCTAAAATTTTAAATTGTGGTTATTACTATTCATAACGGCTAGTTTTAATAATATTTTAATAACATATCATTGTTTAGTGAAACTCGGTATTGCGTACTACACACAATATCGAGGAAGGTCATGATTGTGTGTAATGCAGGGAAAGTCAAGGATGCATGGTGAGCAAGCTCCTTTTGGTGTAGCGTACAACACAAGACATTAATGAAATTAAAAAAAATATTTTTCATAAAATCTCGGGGTGTTACATTCTACCCCCCTTAAAATGAATTTCGCCCTCAAAATTCTTCGGGGTTATAAATGGTTTACTATTTGAAAGTTTATTTGATAGAAACCCACATCATAAAAAGGAATACCAAAACCAATATTTATAACACAAAATTATGAAACGTAACAGTTACCCAAATAAACTAATCACTGGGTTTCCACATAGGTGAAAATATGGATATGGAAGAGAAATTTAACCATCATGTTCTGATGGAGAGTGGTAGAGAACATGGCTATGGAAAATCCAGAAATCACAAATCCATAGATTTGTGATGATATAAGGTACCATCTGATTCATCGGATATAAGGGCACTAGGACAACATTTTTGATTTTCAAGATTATTTCCCTAAAGTTGATGAATTAAAAGAAATACTTACGTGATTTAGGTACAATCTCACTGTTGTTCGTTAATTGAACATTTTCCACTTCATCCCTTAATGAAATGAAGTTGAATTTGTTATTTGTGATGTGTTACCAGATCATGTGACAGAATGATGGGTCATTCCATCTGTCTCAAACAAAAGGTTATAAAAGTTATCAAAAATACATAAGCCCATCTATAGTGAGATTAATCATATATGGTTCCTAAAATGGACTTATACTTCATATATCATACTGCTTAATATAATAAAACTATTTTCTACTAAACAGGGACTTCTTGTAGGCCAGTGGTAGGCGATAAAGGCCAGTCGCACTTCGGTTGTGGGTTCGATTCCCACGGCCTTGTCCGACGTGATGGGCTGTCGCTCGTCCTGCATGTTGTCCTTTTTATAAAACTATATTACTATAACTTCCCATCAATAATATCGAAAAAAACTTCTATCCTTAAATAATACTAACTTATGTCCAACATAATCCAGTCCAATCTTTAGGCTTATCCATAATACTGCAGTCCACTCTCATAATATAGTGAAAACAATTACCATAGATTTAATACCATCGTTGATCCCCATATATCATAAGTTATGTCTTGTTGGTCAAATTAAAAACATGTGAATACCTTAATCATGTATTCTCTTGAAGAATGAATACCCATTGAACCTTAGTGAAAACATGAATGTATTTAAAAGTTAACACTTTCCACATACCCAAATACTCAAAATTTTATATACTCAAACCATGATATCACTTAGTCCTTATATCAATCATGAGCTCATTAATACTGTCAAATATTTCAATTTCTCATTTTCCCTTCATTATGCGCATATTATCTTTTTTCCAAAAATATCTCAATCTTCCATGGTTACGAATACCATAAAATTATTGAAAACCATAGTAGACCAATACATAAATATTCCAATATTCCAAGATACTATATACAACATTATTTTGTAATCCCATTACATAAACACTTAATCATTCCACCACATCGTTATCATATTCATCATCGCCAATGGTGATCGCATGTGACTTCCCTTTGTCCTTTGACTTATGTGGTTGTTCATGTCGATCATAACTAACCCTTGGATTAGGGCATTTATTAGCATAATGCCCCATTTCCTTGCACATGAAGCATTGAAGTGTAGTAGGTTCATTCTGTGTATCCCTTCCTTTGTTTGAATCAATAGACATCTTCTTCCCATCACTGCGGTATTCAAATTCCCGATGACATTCCTTACCACAATTGAAACATTTACTTGTCCCTTTAAGACAATCTCCACCATGATTCTTTCCACACTTTGAGCATAAGGAAACAATCATCTTCTTTTCGCCATTATTCTGAGATTTCTCCTTGAACTCCATCTTTCGTTTCTTGTCAAAACTAGGAGATGGATAAGTAACACCAACTTCCATTTCTACCTTGATATCACAACACACAGTTTCTTCATAGCTACTGAAGTCTCTTATAGCTAATTACCTTCGAATATTTGGTTTTAAGACACTGAAGAATCGATTAACTTTACTTTTAGGTTGGATGATAAATCCAGACGCATACCTTGCAAGCCTTGTAAAACTCGCTTCGTATATACCAACAGATTCATCATCCATTTGATTTAGTTCAAGAAACTCCTTCTCTATCTTTGTTTGAAGAATAAGAGGGAAGTACTTATTGAAAAATAAGTTCTTTAACTCGTCCCATTCCATGGACTCAATTTCAGCCCTTTTCCTCGTATTCTTAATAAGATTCCACCATTGATCAGCATCACCTTCCAAACGATACACTGCTAAGATGACTTTATCATGCTCAGAACATTGAAGAACTGAAAATATCTTTCCAGTAGTACTAATCTATTGTTCAGCAACAAGTGGATCAGAAGACCCACAGAAAGAAGGTGGATGTTGCCTCATGAAGGACTCAATAGAATATTGTTCCCTTATCTGCTCATTTGGAAGTCCAGAATGATTCATAGCTTGTGTAATTATAGCAATTATATTTTGGACTCCATCTCCCATAAAGTTTGTTTGTTCAGGAGGACAATCATTTCATTGTCCATTGTATTTATCAACATGGTTCATTCAGTTTCCAGCCATCTTCTAAAACCCCAAAAAAATAGTGTGAGAGGAAAAAATCATGCTAGGGAAAACAACATAATAAAGGGGGAGTATCCTCAATATCTAACATAATAGGTTAAATTCTATGATCGTTACCGTAGTTCTAGTACTGTATCCTATACGTATACTTATCCTTAGGGACATCCATAGACATACCTTAGAAATATCTCTAGGGATCTCACTAACGTTTTCGCATCCTAGTTTCCAATGGTTGACTAAACCTTTCCTCTGATTCCAACTGTAGAGAACCGAAGCCTGACGTACATGGACATTACATTACTTTTTCAGAATACTTAGTACATAACAAAAACAGACACACAAGGACCATAATAGTTTAGTGTCTTTGGAAACATGGAACGTAATCTTCTAATCGTGGTGAAAGAACTTCAACATCTCCCATAAAGATCTTCCATTTTTTTACCTAAAACCTTTCTTTATGTCCTGGGGAAAATAAAACATAAAAGGGTGAGCTCAAATTCTCAGTAAGGGTAAAAAAAAGAAATATCAATCACATCATATTCACAAGAACATAACATTTTGTAAATCTTAACCTGCAAAAGAGAGCATAATTTCATAACATGGGATAAATCATAGTAGTGAAATGAAATCCCAATAATCCTAACATAAAACTTGAAACTTTTTGGCATACACACATAATCATATAGAATCATTTCTTATTAGTCAAGAATCATTTCCAAGACTATCTTAGTGGACAAAGTCCCTTTCTGATCCGAGTTCACTCCTCGTTTTAGTCCTGTTTCACTGAACCGGTATAACCTATCGTTCCAGCCATGTCTATCTCATGAGATATAATATCTTTACCCAATGCATTGGAGTGATATATAGGTCCCACCCATCTCATAATGATACCATTCATATGTGTGCCAAAAAAATCATAAATCATACATCATTGCATAACCCATGTAATAAAAATGGGATTCTTAAACAACATGACATCATAAAACAATTCATATAAGATAAAGTAATTAATAAAAATAATTCCATCACAACATAATCAAATCAATGTAATAATAGGGATAGAAACAGAACCCTATATTATCTTAGATGGAAAATAATTTTGATAAAACACTTGAACTCCATTCATGAGGAAAATATCCTTTCTACTTCAAAATTTTTTTCCTTTCATAACATGTCATAAAATTTTAACTAAAAGAATTTGATTAAAAATAATCTTGAAAAATTGTAAAGGTTGCTTCTTGGAAATAATGTTTTAAAAATCCATTCATGCCGTATAAGTTAAAAAAACATTCTTCTCGTACTTTTGTCGGAAAAGTCACAAAGTACCTTGTACGAAAAACGACAAAAGATTCCTTTCATATCTTTTACTAAAAACTCACCGAAGGGTAAACTTGTATTTAAACAATTTTATGTGGATGGAAATAATATTACATATTGAGGAAACATGGATGTGGATGATAAAATATACCATAGTAAATTTCAAAGTATAAAAAATCTCAGATAAAAATGAGATTGTGATATTTCCATTACCTTAGGTCCGATTTGCTTCATAAGTGTCCGAACCTCCTGTATAATGAATTAAATAATGTTATTGAATTATTCCAGAATCATACTTATTGTTATGATATCATATATGGTCATATTCTTAGCTTCTTAGTAATATTTCATTACTACTTGTTATTCGGGTGTTTATTAGTTTTTGTTCTTATGCGTGTTTTGTCTAATAAATTCTTATTCTTCTCTTTAGGTTATAGATACCTCATTTACAGAATGTTATTAGTGTAATATATATCATATTCATTCATTCAATTCATTTATATAATCTTCATGTAATGAAGATCATGTAGAGCGAGTCGCATCATATCGTGGAGACGGTATTCCATACGTACGCACGAGTGATGATATTGTTCCTATGATCATGGAATTGTATTGGAGTGTATGTATACTATTTCAGAATCAATATAACTTTATAATAGTCATATATAGTCATTGTTTACACCATTATACCCATCCAAGTATGGTGGTGGTGGAAAATAGATTTCACCACGGAGTAGAGATGGTATTCCGTACGTATGCACGTGCGGTGATTTCATTTTCCGTAGGATGGATAGATGGTGAAATAGGATTGTTTCATAATTTTAATAACATATAAGTATATTAGTGATACTGATGTTATTACTTCATAATGAAACAACCTTAGAAGAAGAAGTGGAAGAAGAAATAAAGGTGAAAGAATCGGTAACGGAAATTACCTCTTCTTTGAAGCGCCTATTTGAGACCTCCTCTTAGGGAACTAAAATTGGTCTCTGAGGAAGACCAGAACATCTAGAATGATTCTAGGGAAGTTGAGAAGAGAATTTGGTAGAGGTTGGCCGATCTTGAAGGCTCAAAGTGGTGTGAGGAAGACGGGGAGGAGGTGTGCTTTTATAAGAGAGGAGAGGGGATCCTTTGGAATAACTAAAAATATTATTTTATTATAAAGTCAAATTCGGTTTTTAATAGCTCCAAATTTATATATTTCGAAGATAAGGTGGGTAGGGGTCGATATCCTCTCATCCAATAGAATTTAGACAAGTTTGAGTATCAAGTTTAACCTTATCATTTAGATTTAACTTTAAGTAAGATAATTTAACTTTTGCCATGTCTTCTTGTTTTCTTACACTATAAGGTTAATAAACTTACTATATAAAGCCAAAAGAACCCCATGTTGTTTATTATTAAAATATATAACCTTATCTAAGTAATTTGGCCGATTCTATGATTTTTATTAATAAAATAACAATTAATAATATAATAAATTTTAAAAAAAACTATTTTATGTCAATTTTGAAACTATTTAGTAATTGATTTTTTTGAAAATCATAACAGAATGATTAGTTCGTTCCAAGTTACTTAAATCAATACTAACATGTCATATTAACCTATAAAATTAGTGTAATTCATAAAAAGTTTCAAATTATATTTATATGGGTATTTATAATATCAATTATTCTAATTTTTTACTATTATGGTAATTACTACATGATCATTGTGTCATAAATAAATTAAATTATTTAAGGTCTAAAAATTATAAATAAAATTTAATTATGTATTAAATCTTATTATATTTCTAATGAATATTTACAATTGAATTAATCTTATGAATAACCCTATATTAATAATGTTTTAGTAAATAAACATTGAATTTAACTCTTTTAACTCTTCATTGAATTAAATAATAATAAATGTCCTAATCTAATCCAAGAGGGTCTATATGGTCATATTTTATTTATAAGGTTGTTTTTGGTCGAATTATACTTATCCAATAGAATTAGGACATGTTTTTGGGTAATAATAATATACTTTTTACCCTTAATTACCCTATTTACTTTTAACCGTGGTAAAAAAAGTAAAAAGTTACTATTCACCAAAAATTATTTTCATCTCATTGAACAACATTTTACTTACTGACATCAACTGTGTATCTCGGATTTTTGAAATTCCACTCACAGAAGCGGTAAAATTAAATTTTATGAAAAATTCATTTTTTTACTACCACTTAGTGGTTTCACTATTCAACAAAAAATGAATGTTTCCAGAAAAATACCAAAAATTACGCCTAAGATATATTTGATATTATGACCCGAAAAATGATGTCCATTTTACCAAATTCAAAACATATTAGTTACATTAACTAATTTAAAAATTAATTCCTGTCGTCAAAACAAATGGCGTGTTTTTAAGATATAATAACTATCAAAAGATTGACACTTGTTTATAACTGGTTTAAATATGAAATTACATCCAATGACCAACATTGTATTAAATTGTAAAAATATATTCTAAATATACTTTAAAACCACTCAAATTAATAATATATCACCATTAATTATTTTGATTAAAAAAGATGTTTTTAATTAAAATTTAGTAATTTTCAATATTCATCAGAATATGAAAGTTATCCGAAAAGTACCAAAATTTCACCTTAGGCTAAATTCGATACTATGAATCCAAAAAATGAAGTCCATTTTGAGAGATAAAATTTCTAAAATTTTAAAAGGTGGTTATTACTGTTCATAACGGCTAGTTTTAATAATATTTTAATAGCATATCATTATTTAGTGAAACTCGGTATTGCATACTACACACGTTATCGAGGAAGGTCGCGATTGCGTGTAATGCAGGGCAAGTCAAGGATGCGTGTTGAGCAAGCTCTTTTTGGTGTAGCGTACAACACAAGACATTAATGAAATTAAAAATAATATTTTTTATAAAATCTCGGGGTGTTACAAACATGGAGGGGGTTCATGTGATAATATCTAAGGGTGATAATGGAAGTGAATAGGGAGGGGGTGTTCTTACAAATATTTCAATGATGAACATTAGTCTAGAACAATGATGGGGTTCCTATGACCACAATAGGGAAATTAAAATTCAATGACATCATTTGATTTATATGAAATGTATAATTGACATTAGGTTAGAAATAATAACATATAAGATCATATTTAGATCATTAGTGGGTCCAACATTGTCAATGACCTGCCTTCCACAAAAAATCTCCATGAACATTACACTAATGATCAACACATTAAATTTTGTATTAAATTGGTTACTGAGTTTATACTGAAGAGGACAATATTCTCAGGTCCCCATTGACATTATGGAAACATGTGTCTTATTCCCAGTTGGACCGATCTTCGGTAGCCAAAAATAAGAGATTTATATTGAACTTTCCATTTAAAAAGATGATATATTATTTGAAAGAAAAATATATTACATCATGTTTTTCCTTCTCATGCTTGTATTCATGCCATCTTGTTACCCCCTTACGCAATTTTTATACTGGTATTCTAATCCAAGGGCATCATTTTTGGAGGCAATTCTCTAAGGAAAAGTTTATTAAGTCATACATTGTTTTATGATTGATTTTTCTATGATTTATCTATTCAACATTATGATACATTACCATAATATTAGCCTCCATTGAACCATTTATTCGTTGAAAAGAATCCTCATATATCGATCAACACAATAACTAATCATGATCATGATGTGGGGATAGTGATGAAGGATCAGTATGAGGACATCCGCCATGAAATTTCAATTACGTTGCAATCCAATATTTCCATTTCCCTTAACATCTACATACTATGGAATAGTTAACAAAATAATCATAATGAATACGGAAATGAAACTAAAATAACTGGGATAAAGTGCACCTTTTTTGTACTCTCGAGGTACCCTTTGTACACCCTTCCAAAAAACCTTTTTTCCACAAGAAAATGGGATCAATGTGCTATATCACAATATAGACATCCAAGAATAAATTGTCCTGGGAATGGATTTGGATTTTCCCAATTAATGTCACTTTATTAATGTGGAACCTCCACTTGTTTCTATCTGATTTGATTTACCCATGTGTTATAGTGGGGGCTGTTTTAAGTGACATGATTATCAATGAATCATCTCTTCAAATCCCTAGTGTCATCCATTGATAGGAAATGGAAATTTAATACACAATTTGTTAAAAAGAAATGATAGAATCCTAATTACAATTTATAGATTCCAATATCTGACTGATTCAATGAAAATGAGCCATTTTTATTAATGATATAAAATACAGTCACATAAAAAATCACCCTATTAAATGTGTATACTTTCACATAAATTCATTTTAATAAATGCATTTAGATAACCAAAATAAAATTACTAATAATGGACATAGAAAACCATGAAATATAGGTGGATTATTTTTAATTGATATAGAAAAAATAACCATTATAATTATGGTGAAACAGATGAACTAATAGTGAAAAGTGATGGAAATTAGAAAGAATTCATGTTTAAGAGTAGTGGGGTATAACATAAAAAAACTAATTATTATGAAATATAATGTTATAAATATTCCCAAAAAATTAATGAGTAATAAAACTAGATAATACAATGAAATAATATATAGAGTAGGGGAGGAATAAATATAGATAGTGATTGGGAGTATACATTTAAAAATAGAAATATTAAAAATGGAATCTATAACTAATGTCCGAAATATTTTAACATAATCAACAAGAATCATGAATATTATGTTTCAGTTTATATATTTCCTCCTTAAAACAATAATCCAAAATTATTTCATGACATATACCATATTTGTAAAATGTTTTATTTAGTCAAGAAATCAGTATTATTTTTGAAACATCTTCATGGTTGTTATATTCATGGTTCCAAAAATGAATTGATGTGGAGTTAACCATTAAATATCACCATATAACAGTAATATTAGGTTGATACAATTTATATAATGTGGTTATTATTATTTATAATGTTATAGTATATGATACATGAAGATAGTTATAGTCGATGGATTAATCATCAATAATGTCACTTATTATCATAAAAATGGATATGATTGGAAACAATTAATTTCATTATATAAATCCATATTTCATCATTAATGAATAACTTAAATTAATAATTATAATAATTTTACTATATAAATTCATTAATTGTTTTTGAGATCACCAATGGATGATAAATGATAAAAATTAAACAACGTCATTCAAATATGTAGCAATGAATTCCTCCAAATAAAATAATAATTTTAATAGAGTTTTAAAAGAAAATAAAAACTATATTATATTAAGTTTTATATGAAAATTAAGTTAAATTAATAAAATCATTTTAATGTATTTTTTGTAATTACATCATTAAATAATATATTTAGGAGAATTATCAAAATGAAAATCATGTGTCGGAATCCTGTATTTTAGCAGAGTAAGATCTTACATAAAATTTATTTAGGGGAGGAAATTTGTGGTATATGACAATATATATAAATACTACTTTAATTCCATGATAATTGTATCATAAAAGGGAATTAATGGGTTATGTAAAATATTTAATTGCGAAAATTTTAAAATAAAAAAAAAGGAAAATAGGTCTGGAAACATGAACTTACATTTTGAGTCACTGCCTTATATTAAACACAAATACTTTAATGGATAATGTTTTGGTCAAACTAGAGTATTAGGTCCATTGGGATATAACCATAAATGGATATATCTTTATAGATTTATAAAAGTAATGAATATGGAATATGAGGAGAAATGGGTGGTGGAGGGGTTATTATAATTCCTTAAGAGGATTATTTTATATTATGAAATTTACTATATTATCAGTTATGACAAATATAATTATATTATATATTTATAAAAAAATAATCTTATGATTAAAAATATAGAATTTATGAATGTTGATCCAAGAAAAAATTGAAAGGTAAATAAGAAAAAAAAATTAATGCATAGAATAAAAAACAGTTTTTAGAATAAAATATAACTTGCACATCAAAATTTTTAATATTGGATAAAAAATATAAAATATTCAATCTAATTTAAATATTTTACAAAAAAATATAATTTTATTATATTATATGAAATATGGATAAATTAACCTTAAATATTAAAATCAAGAAAAATTGATGCAATTTATTTTATTTTAAAAAAATTTACTAATCACTCTATAATAATTTATTCTTGAAAATATTACAAAATTAATTATTTTATAATCACGTGTTCTAATTTAAAAAATCATTTTGCTTTTATAAAATTAAATTTACAAATACTTGTTATTAATCATATAAATAAAAGAATGTAATACATTGTTTTTTTAAAATGAATACTCCTTTTACTATGAGTGTTGATATTCTTATTTATTAATATTTATTATTTCTTATATTAAATGAAATTAGTTATAAAGGATATTTAAACTAAAATAAGTAACATAATTATATAATTATATTTTATCATAATAATAAATATTTTATAATATACATAAAAACATATTTTATTAAAATGAATAAAATATTTTCTTTTGAAGTATATTATTTGAATTTTTATTATTATAAATGTGATATTTATATATTTTTACATAATTTAAATAAAATATTATTGGTATTTATTATTTTATTTGATTCAATTTACATTTAAATTGTTAAGTATTATTTGAGATGGTTATATATTATTACAACTGAAATATAATCAATATACTTCCGAAAAATACATCATACATTTTTCATTATTCATTTACATATTTTTCATTCTAAAATATTAATATATCATAATCTTAATCATGTTTTTGAAAATTAAAATTCTTTTTATAGTGTTTAATATATGTTTGATATTTTTAGGGAACTATAAAATAACAAAATATCATGTGTAGATGTATTGTTAAACTATTTTTATTAACCAATGTCACTACTTTTGATTTTAAGCAATTCATTCATACATAAAAAGTAATATTGTATGATTATGTAATGAATTAATACATATTGGGTATTTTATTTCTAATCATAATATATTATTGTGGTAAAAATTCATATCTAAAAATATTTTCTTTTTTTCTAGAAAACTATAGGGATAACATAAATAAATATTTGAAATTCTATATAAAATTATATTGAATGAAATTATCGGAACACAGTAACCTAAATTAGATGTTTGAAAATCAATATAATTTTATTTTTATTTTTATTTTTAGTTTGTGATCATATTTATAAAAACAATGCACCAAAATATATTTGATTCTGTAATTACCCTATATAACCCACACATAACTCATGAAAAGTTACATGAACATTGTATCCTAACAATAAAATAAATATATTTTATTGTAAAATCATAATTTTGATTTCAATTTATAATGGGATAATTAAAAAAATAAAAAATATACTTAATAAAAACTTACATCAATTTTAATTTTTAATAGTTAATTAAATATAAAATTTAATATATAAACCCATTTTTTATTTTAGGATAATAAAATTGATGTATATTCAAAATAAATAAAAATTATTTACAATTTTTTAAAATAGTGAACATCATAGAATAAGTAATCCATGAATTGTTTATTCAATAAAATATTTAAATGTGAAATAAAATATAGAACCTGTTTATTACAAATAATGTTTTTCTTGTCATATTATTAAACTAATAACATTTATATTGTGTTTCCTCAGTTTAGGAAAATTGGATTCATAAATATGTTTAGATGATTTGGTTTGTAAATAAATCATTAGATAGAAGATACTTTTTATTAAAAAATACACTATTTTAAGAACCTTTTATTGTGGATTCGGTTTAGTTATAAAATGAAAAAATAAAATTTAAATATCTCTAACATAAATATATTCACATATAAAGATATGTTAAATCATAGGTAAAATAAAATATTTAAATATTTCGTTTAGTCATTTAGGATATATGATTTAAAAAGGTGACATAGTTATTATTTTTTCTGTAATTTACACCTCCTAATATGATGTTAATCCATCCAGAGATATAATTGAAATGTATCATTTAAAATTAACTGAAACAATAAAATTTGGAATCAAAAAATCAAAAAACAAAAAAAAACATATGATCAATGGTAATCTATTTATTCCTTGTATAATTAGAGATGAGAAAAAGTTTGAAAAAAATAATATCTTAGGAGTAATGGATATTAAATCTACCATATTATATCATCATTCCAATAATATGTAATAATATTAATTTTCCCAAAACATTTATTCTAAATGGTTATATTTTTTTTATCCATGGGTTTTAAACATATAATTTAATTATAATTAATATTTTTTATATAGTTTTAATGATAATAAGAAATATTTTATTTATAAATATTATCTAACATAAAATATATTTTTTAACTTCAAACCACATTGTGTATTTGTGATAAATAAAAATTAATATTAATCGCATTGTTAATGTTTTTGTATATTTATAATTCTCTAATTATTTTTATTCCTGTTCAAATACTTTTATTAAACAATTAATTAACAATTATATATAAATTATTTGTGTCTGTAATGTTATGAAGAAAAATTATTTATCAAATGTTTTAGAATAGATATCATTAATTATTAAATGAATTATTTATAATGCAATATTACCTTTGATAGTGTTGAATGATTTACAAGAAATAGTTATTGGAATTTATAAAAATAATAAATCACTTTTGATAGTAAATAAAATCACACTAGATAATGGAAATGATGATTCGAGGGAAATGTTTAAACATTGATCAGGTGTCCACCATTGTTTTTTCATTAAAATCAATGTTCAAATCTATTGAAGGGGATAATTATCCTAGTGATCACATCAACAGATTATACACATTAAATTTATTATAAATTTAAATAATGAAATACCACTTCAATTTTAATTTTTTCATGGCCAAAGATTAATCGATAATATTGTTGAATTATCATTTAAATGGAGAAAAAATTGAGTATTAAGATCTATGTATCAAAAAGTGATTCAATAATTACTAACATATATTCATGAAACAATATAATTTTTCATAGAATAAAATCATACAATACATAATTATTTTTTATCACAAATACGATATATTATTGTATATATATATTCTTCAAGGGATGGAAAGAATTTCCCACATGGTATTGAAAAAAGTTAATCAATATGTGTCTCAATTATTTAGATACATCTCTTATAAAAAATGAAATCATTTAATTATCATCCCATACTAGGTACTCCCTCACGTGATCCTACCAAGACACTATAGGACCTCAAGCGCATCACCCATCACACCAAAGGCTATATAGAAGTAGTAATAGTTTACATAATATAGTTGGTAGACTATACCCTTTGACTCATAATTACATTAATATTAGAAACATTATAAATTATCAAACATTTAATCGTAAAAATAAAAATGGAATAAACCGAACAATCAAATAATAATACAATTCCATAATGAAATAAATAATGATATTAAATGACATGTTCGTAATCACAAAAAATTACTAATAAATTGATAAATAAGAATCCAAATTATCATATCTAAAATCACATGTCAGTTCGATCACCGTTATATGAATCAACCAATATTCAATCAATAAATACAAGAATATTTTCACCTCTATAGATCTATAAAAATATAATATTCTTTTGTAATAAAAATTTTCCATCACTGTGTGAGTATTACATAGTAGGATAACACCCACGATGGCCAAGAAATTATATCCTATGAAGTAGTTTATGAATCAAAATAATAAGAAAAAATTAATCCATAAATTATTAGAAGGTTTCAACTAATCCTACCAACCCTTTAACTCTAGGGTGACACTTAAATTTCTAGACCGACATCAGCTTGATTAAGGTGTGTCTCTGAGCATATAATGGAAACATTTCAATCAAATCTGTAATTCTATATTCTATAATAAATACTCCTCTTAGGGTAACATGACCTATAATCAAATAACATTACTAAGAAGATTACCTTGAATAATTACACCACGAATGGTTAGATCCCAATCTAAATGACAATATAAAATTGTTTAACCCTATAATCATTACATAATAATCATGAAGAGAACAATAATTGTTTCATAAAAAATGAAAATAACCACATAATCATTACAAAATAACCAGAATGAGACCTATAAGTATTATAGAATAACTAGGTTTAGCCCTATAAATTTTACAATGTAATATGGAAGATCTTTATAATCATTACATCAGATATAGGAAAATATTTATCTAAATTACAGTATATCTAGGAAGTGACCTATTGTAAAAATACATAACTTTTTTTAAAAGGAAACATTATAATGTACAAAATACACCATATCAAGATTAAACAAATAAAGAAATATTATTTTTTAATTTTTGAAATTAGAACCTAGACATATATTTTGAATGAATGTCCAATATTAACAATATTATGAAAAATATAATTTTCATAATCATTAATAATGTAGTAATTAATTCATTATAAATATTTACAGCATTTTTATTAATGTCATTCTATTTTTTAGGAAATAATTTTTATTCCTTGAAATTATTTTTTTTAAATTGAAATTTATTGATTTTAGTGTATATTTAATTGAATTTTTAGAATTATTAAAAAATTTATTCTATAAAATATATATTAATTTTTTAATCAGAAAATAAAAATTGGTCTCTAATGAAATTTTTTGAATTGTTTAAAAGAGAAAAGTTTATTTTGATTAGTAAAAAATATAGTATTTTTAAAATACCCTATTTTTATGACATTTTCAAGATATAAGTTTTGATATAAAATTTATTAAAAAGTTGTAAAGAATAAATTATGATATTTTTATTTAAATATTTTAAAATAAGTAATTTAGAACATGTGTGTTATAATTTATTTCTTGACGAGTATAAAAATGATTGTTAGTGCCACTATATGGCCTCCATAGTGAAGAAAAAGTAAAATGTGGTTCCTTATAGATAATAATTGAGTGACAAAGATTTTCTTCACAACATTTTAAATAATTTTTTTAATTATAAATGTTTTTTACTTATATTTTATAATTTTATAGTTATGTAACTTCACTCTAATCCAAATGTATGTCCAATGCTAGTGCAAGGCAAGAAATTCATAATTAGAAAATTAATGTAAATTATTTAACAGGGATATGATTAAATATACCTAATGAATGAATATAAATGATTAAATTGAACCTATATAATTTATTAATATGTCATTAATTAATTTATCATTTTTTATATGGAATAATTGAATTTAATTTAAATATAATGTTGATGTAGTGATTGTTCAAGAAGAAGAGAAATTAATAAATCATTTTTAATTAAAATTCTAATAACCAATAAAAGACTCAAAACAAATATAAACCATATTATTTTGTTATATTAAGACAATTTTATTAAAATGGTACAATTAGTATCCATTTTTATCAACATTGACATGATAATGACCCTTATTATATTTTATTTAAAATTAATTCTCGGTTTTTCACACCATAGTTTTAATTAATATATTATTTTAAAATATTGTTTAATTGGAGTCATATATTACAATAAATAGTCATTTTAAATATAAATAATTTATCATATTCAGGATAATTTATTATTTATTTTTTATGGAATCAATAATTAAATTTTTGGCTTTCACAATGATGGTAAAATTATTACTAAATTAATGGATAAATCAATTAAATGTTTTTAAAAATAATAGATTAAATATAATTTGAAATGTTTTAGTAATAAATGATTTATTTGGATAGAAAGTAAATTTTTAGGATATAATAAAAATTTTGGTTTTCTTTTTAATAATGTTTTTCTTTATTATAAATCCGTAGTTATGAATAATGTTCAATATGATTTTTTTTCAAGAATAATTTATTTTATTATATTATTAAAAAAACAAAAAAGTTAACAAATAAAAAATTGGATGCTATTTTGTCTTAATTGTAATCCCATCATCCTTTTTAGGCCATTTAGATTTATTTACCAAAATAATAGACTTATTATATATTAATATTTTATGAAATTCATTGTTTTCCCCTCACCACAATTATAAAAGCGGAATAATATTTAAATTAATATCATTACATTAAGAAATAATCCTTCGCTATATTATTCCAAATTACATTCTCCAAATACCTTTCCATATTCTAGTGTTTCAAGTCTCATACAAATATGAATTCTCTGTTCCTAATGATGTTATCAATGAGAAATATTTAAAAGGTAAATTACTCCTTATTCTCTTTTAAACTCATTCTAACTTCTACATTATCCTCACCCATATAAATAGTTCATGAAAACTACAGTATCATATATACACTATTAACTTATTTATCTTTATTGTTTATCCATTATAAAATCTATTATTATGTCTTTTTTTCATTAAAAATGAAATCTTTGTCCATGGTGTATTAATTCACCACCTTCATGGATGAATTGTTTTCCATTCCCATTAACTAATTAATGGGAAGTATGATTTATATTATAATTGAAAAAAGAACTAAATTTTTATATGAGTTCTCAATAAGAGATAATTATTTCCACTTTATAAGAAAATATATAAGGATTTCACTATGAATCAATGAAACAAATGCACCCAAAATAATGGAGAGAAAAACATATAAATAATAAATAGATCGAATGTTGTAATAATAATAACATTTATGGTACTGATATTGTTTTAAAATAATTAATAAAACCCATGAAATAATTACATTTGAGTTTTGAACATGTTTTTTGAATTATAACCTAAGGTAAGGGACTTCATAACTAGAACATTATTTTAAATGTTTTTAAAATTTAATCAAACAAATATCTCTATTTCATGAATATTTATTCCAAAAAGTTCTTTTTAATATATTTATATCGAAATGATGGTTTTAAAATTATAATAATATAATTTATCTCAAACTTTTTAAAAAGAGATCTTTTTTAGTTTTTATATATGAGTATTTTTTTTAAAAAAAATCATCTTTTAATTTATATTTTTTAAAAAATACAAATGAAATTTTTTAACATATAAAGCTTAAGGGGCCTTCCCAACATTATTGAATCCTTATAGTTTTTATTTTTTTAAAAAAATATTTCATTATTATTTTCAATAAAAAATATTCATTGTATTTGTGGAATATTATTTTAAAATAATATATTCTTTGCAAGGAATGTTTTTATGATGCATGTAGTTGTGTTTTTTGATTATTTTATAGTTCATAGGAATTGTTTATGATGTAGGTGGTTTAGTTATGAACTAAACATTGGGGGTTATATAACATAACCCTAATTAATTGGGTATTTTTGTGTTCGAAATAGAACAAAATGGTGATTCCAAAAGTTGATAATCCGATGAGAACTAAAGCTAGCTTTGATGGTTACATATTATTCAAGGTATGAGGGTTACAAATAATTAGGTAACTATGAGTATTGTAATAATATGAATTATTTTATTAAAATAATTCCCCAAGTTACAAAAATGTTTTTTTTAAGATTTTTCTATTTATTGAAACAATATGTTTTCAAAAATTATGTATATATTAATTTTAAGGGTGTGAAATATTTGATTCTATTATCTATATGTATTCCTAGGAAAACATTTTTTCCCCATATTTTTATTTACCTAATTGATGTCTTTTTTTCAAACCATGTACTAAAATGTTTTCCATATGGTTTAAGAATTCGTAAGGGAAAGTATTTATATAAGATGGGTATTGTGAATATATTTCTTGAGAATAAATAATGTTTCATTTAGAGAATTTTGTTTCATTGGAAAATGGATACTGAGTATATGTTTCCTTTCTTAATTTATTGGATTATCTTGTAAGAGTTGGTGCAAATTATATAAAACTAAAAAACAAAAAGATCTTCGGGAATGAAATAAAAAATAATTCTAATCCAATGTCACAATAACATGTAAGGAATAAGGATATGTACTTAGAGTTAGAATTATAGCAGGATTTAGGAAATATTAGATATTATAATAAAATAAGTAATGTTATAAATATCATAAATAGTTTATAATTATATTCTTTTCCAGAAGATCAATGTATTTGGTTCCCCTTTTAAGGCTATATGTATTGAAATTATATGGTGAATACTGATATTTTGGAGATATTCCGTTTTGTTGATATTATGAGGATTAAAAATGAAGATTTTTTAGGTAACACGTATCATTAAATATATAAATTATTATTAAATTTTATATGGTTATTTATGTGTTTTTCTCAACAAATTATACAAATTTTATCGTAATCTATATTTTTTTAATACTGGAAAACTCGCTGGAATTGTTAGAACATGTCGCGTCTTGCAAGGCCATAGTTATTAAACCCACAACCAAAGGGAAAAAAGTGTGTAACGACTACCACTAACCTAGATGATGGCCTAGGGAGTAAAAAAAATTCTTTTATTTTAAATATATGATGGAAAAAAGGATAATTTTATTTTGAGAATATATGTTTTATCAAATTATAAACCACATGAATGAAAACGGATTTAGTGATAAGTTATTTTTGAAAATGGTAACTATTTTGGGAATCCAATATGATTATGGTAAATAGAATATATTTGGATATTATTTGAAAAATAAGGATTAATTTTTATTTTTATGGAAAATATGTTTCTTTATTTTTAGTTATTTTCATAAATTTCTATCATATCATTGAGATTGTATGATTTGGACCATGAATTTTCATTTCTAAAAATCAATTTCATCATAAAAAATAATTGATTTATGTTTTTTCAGTGGTTAAATTTATCATCACCTTGTTCTATATCACTTCATATTAGTCATGTATTGTTACATCTGTCTTCATGTCCATGTGTTATTATATGAAAACCAAAAATCTGTTACGTTAGTTGATAATAAAAAAATTATTTCTCTCTTATTAAGTGTGTCTTTTAATACATTTTTATAAGATGAGTGATATAAAAAAAGGTTGTTGGAAATTCAATCCCTAGCTAACGAACCGAATTTAAAATTGCAAGAATGTATTTTATTAATGTTGTATAATGTTACCTCTTGAGATATTTTTTTTGATAGAAACTCTATATTTCACAAAATATTCCACATCAATATTAAACAAATAGTGGAATTTTAATATTAATGTGTGGCCAATATGATCAAGACATTAAATTGGCGGTAATGAACAATATTAAATAAATTATTTATTATTTTATGGTCATACACATAAATAATTTATTAAATAATGCTTTTTAAATATTTATTAGACATTTAGTAAATTCATTCTTTTTTAGAAAATACTTTTTATTCATAAAAAATAATTTCCTTAAAAAAATTATATATATTTATTTGATAAAAAAATAATACAATTTCTGAAAATTTTAGAAAATGTGTTTGATAAAATGAAATTTATTTTAGATTTAAGAATATAAAATTTTATCTATTGTAATATATTGAGAATATTATAAAAAAGATAAATTTTTGTAGAATAGTAATATAAACAGATTTTTATAAATACATTATTTTTTTGAGACATCGCCATGGAATAAATTATGATATTAAATTTATTATTCATGTGTCAAAAATAAGTGTTTAAATTTTAATATATAAATATTTTACACGATATTATTCAAATCTTCTAAGGTATAATGTATTTCTTGGTATTTATAAAAATCATTTCCATGCTACTTTAGTGCCTATACAGTGGTGAAAATGTAAAATTTGTTCATGTATAGATAAAATATGAGTGAAAAAAACTATAAGTATATTTGTATAAATTTTTTCGTATAATTATTTGTTATGGAAAATATTATATAAATTTAGTCTTATATAAATTGAGTATTATACCAAATATTGTGCAATGGTTGTGTAAGGCAACAAAATCCAAATAAAAAATAGTGAAGTTTCATTAACATGGACATGATTACATTACATTATGAATGAATACAAGTGATTATATTGAACATTATTAATTAATTTTTATAATTTTAATTTATTTTTAATTTTGTATATATGAAACATATTATATTTATTCGTATGAAATGGAGATGCAGTGCCTGTGCAAGAAGAAGAAAAATCAATAAAATGATATTAATTAAAATTATAAGAACTAATAAATAGCCCAAAACATATATAAATATTATTAGTTGATTATATCTCAAATTTTTTTTCCGAGGGTTGAATTAATGTTCATTAGGATCAACATGTTAGGATTAATAACCTTATATTTTTTTATCTTAAATAATGTCATGTTGTTCAAACTATTATTTTATTTAAAATAATACTTTAATATATATTGTTTTACAGGAGTAAATTTTGACCATAATTAGTAATCTTAATGTTAACATATATATATTCTTTATGGAAATTTATTTTTATGTTATAGGGAATAAATATTCTCTTCAATTAAATTCAAAGTTATTATAAAATAATAATTAATTTTATTTAAAAATTAAAAAAATGTTATAAATTATATTAAAATAATTTTTTTTGGTCTTTTAGGATAATCAATATATTTTCTATATGGATTTTTTATTTTTATTATACATTAAATATCTAAAAAATTTATTATATTTATTTTTGTTTAGAAATAGATAAAAATAGTGATTAATTTGACAAAAAATATTTCTCATTAATAGAAAATACTATTAATTTTTTTTAAAAATCATAAAATTATTATATTGTTACAAATGGGATAATATTTTGTTGAAACTATTATCCCATTTAACATTTTATGCATTTTAGAAGTATTTTCCCCTGTATTATACTAATTATATTTTAATATTCAACATAATTCTAAATTTTCTCCTCACCGCAATTACAAAAGATGGATCATTACCTCACTTAATTTCTGGAAAATAATAGATATTTGAAGTCAATGTTCTTCAAAATTCTCTTATTCTATTCCTTTCCACATTCAATTGTTTCTATTCTCATAAAAAGACCAATTCCATGTCCCTAAAGAGGATTTCAATGATAAATATTAGAGAGGTGAATTCCTCTTTCTTCCGTCTTAAATTATTTCTCACTTATACAATATCCTCACCCCATATCTATTATTTCATGATATATATAGAACAAATTATACACTAGAATTTTATTTTTTTCAACGTTATATCCATTATCAAATAAAATATTTTCATCTTTGATTCTTTAAAAATGAGATCATCATACATCATGTGTCAATTCACTATTTTTATGGATGATGTGTTTTATTTTATCATTACTGTATTAATGGGAATTTTAAATTCACATATAATTATTTAAAATTAATTATATATATGATATAACATATGGAATATTATTTCTAATTTAAAATGAAATCCATAATAAACCTACCATTAAATCATAAAATAACCACACCCAGAACAATGGAAATACAAAATTACAATTAAAAAGTTGGATAAAATATACTATAATAAGAACATATAAGCTATAAATTTGGTTCTATAATAAATTAATAACACTTTTTAAACAATTATAATGGAGGGTTTAACACATTTGAAGGAATTTGAACCTTATTTAAGAGACTTCATAATTAAAAAAATATAAGTGTTTTAATGATTTATAAATCTAAATATATATATTTCATGACCATGTTTTAATTATGGTTTTCTCAGTTTTTTATAAGAGCATGAATTTATTAAAATATTAATTTTATATTTTCTCTAAAATACATTCAAAATGTATATTTTTTAGGTTTTAGTATGGGTTATTTCATTAAAAAACACAATTTAATTACAACTTGTACAGAACTAAAATGGAATATTTTTTACATATACTTCATGATATGTATTTCATGATTTCATGATACCTTAATTTTTTGATGTTCTCTATGAAATGTCTCTTCGAAGACATCAGATAAAATTGGAACAAACACTCAAATATTTCATGTATTTTTTTCAAATAAAATATATCCCCTCGTATATGGGAAATGTTCTTTTAAAATCAGTGATTTTACTTGGGGAATGTTTTTATGATGAAAATATTCATGCTTATTGATTATTTTCAAGTTCATAATAAATATTTTTGATGATGGTTGGTGCTGTTGTAAACTAAATATGGGTGGTTTAGTGATAAACCTATAACGATTCTTTTATTTTCATAATGTAAGTTGAACTAAATGGTTATTCCATGTGTAATTGTGATGGTTGAATCATAAGGTATCCATGATTGTTAAATAGTAAGGTATCCATAAGGGTTAAAAATCATTTAGTATATTAGAGGATTAAAATAAAAAGTTGGTATGATAATAAAATTATTCACCAATTATCCTCAATATTTTATGCATTATATATTTTATGGACCCCATGTTTTCTCGAAGTATTAATATGATAATTTTAAGGGTGAGAAATATATATTTCATGTAATTACAAGTATTCCTGGACTAAAATTTTCATTCATTATTTTTATATCCCATACTATGATTTTTTATCATAACCCATGTTTTAAATTATTATTCACTTGGTTAAATTATGTGTAAGGGTAAATGAGAAGCCAATTTGACTATTTTGATGATATTTATTGAAATGATATCCTATTTATTTTAAATAAATGTTTTTGTAAACATTAGATAATGAGTATATGTATACTTTTACAAGGTATTGTATTATCATTTAATTTTTAGTAATAATTCCCTAAAACTCTAATCCTAAAGGATCATTAGAGAGGAAATAAAAAAAATTCTAGGCTACTGTTAGTAAAATATGTACTATTTATCAGTGAGTCGATAAAGTTTTTACGAGAGAAGGGAGTATACAATTTTTAATATTAGGATATATTATAAAGAGTTATAAATAAAATAATAGGTTTATAATTTTATGGTTTATCATAATATCAAGGCCTTATGAACCCCTTTTTAGGTTATATGTATTGTAATTTTTAGAAGAGTAATGGCATTTTTGATACATTCTGTTTCAAGGTGATTATGGGGATGAAAAATAAATTTTATGAGATACCAGTAATGGTAAAATTTATTATTTAATGTTAAATATTTTCCTATATTTTTTAGTATGTTTCTGAAATTTTTATGAATCTTATGATAAATATATTTAAAAAAATAAATGCTGACAACTCGTAAGACAGGTGAAAACCAATCATGTCCATAAAGTCTATAGTAATTGAACCCACAACTAGTGGGGGACAATGGTTCATTTCCTACCACTTGTATACACAATATTATGGTTTGTTTGAAAATTTATTAATTTATTTAAACTATACTATGGATAATGGTTATGATGATTTTTGGAATATAATATTTATTAAATAGATATTCTTTGGATTGAAAATTGATTTGTTTATTTTTGGATAAGTGATTTCAGAAGATTTTCACAAATTTGGGAATCCTCTATGATTAAGGTAAATAGAATATTATTTAATTTTAATTTAGAAATAATAGTAAAAATTTATTTTGGAGGAAAATATGAATTTATGGAATTATGTTGATTTAATTTAATGACTAGCATATCTTGGAGATTGTATAATTTGGAAAAATAATTTTTTGTTTGAGTTTCTAAGGGTAATTTGGTGAAAGTGATTATACTATATTGGAAGTGCAGGTGACCAAATACTTCTGATTTTGTGTTTTAATAATTTGGAATTTTCATGATAGTTATATTTGGAATGATATATGATGAACATTGGGAATTACTTTGAAATTTTTGATATTAATTCTTATTTGGAATTTTATTATATTATCCAAACCATTGTTGTTTTTGTTAATTCTTATAGTTAAAAGGAATATTTTTCCATTTTGTTGATTTAGAGATTTGTACATGTTGATTCTAGTGATTTAGGAATAATGATTCATTATTTTCATTTGGAGAGAAAAATGAGTTTGGGGTTGTGATTAATTAATAGATGAAATTCTAGTTTTCATATATGTATATTGTTTTCTCCATTATGTATATATAGAAAATAAGTACCTCAACTATAGGAAAAGTATCATTAAATAATAATGTTATATTATTAATTTTATTACTGAGAAATCAATCTATTCATAACCTATCATATATGTACAGTTTTTTGGTGTCTATCTTTCTCACCACAATGATCTCTATCACTCTTTATCAGACATTGATAGTTATTTATCACTTCATTTATAATATTTTACTATTTTAAAACCTAATTTGTGTTACCTCATGTGATATGTTTAAATTCATTTCTCCCTTACAAAGAAGAAATAATAATATTCTTTTTTACGACGTGGGATATCAAAACGGTGTTTTAGAATGTCAAGACCATGTTTCTAAACACAATTTAATATAACAAGGGTGGAATTTATTAATTGGGGGTAGAATGTAATATCTAAAATATTTTTTTATAATAAAACATTGTAGTGAACATAATATACAACATAGAGATTAAACAAATAAGAGAATAATATACTTATGTGTGGCTATTATAAAAAATCCCTTAAATTGGATGAATTGAACAATATTAGTAACATTATGAAATATATAATTTTCATTCTCATTGATAATTTATTAAATTATTCATTGTAAATTTGGTATATTTTTCTAGATATTTCATTTTATTATTAATTAAATCCATTTTATTCATAAAAAATTAATATTTATCACTTTTATGTATAGATAATATGATTTTAGGATCTATTGGAAAATGTATTTGATAAAATGAACATAGTTTTTATAATCCAAATATATAAAATAGTCAATGGTGAAATTTTCAGAATTATATAAAAATGTTAAATATTTAGAGAATAGTAAAAAATAAGCTTTTTAATAAATAGAGTTATTTTTCTGACAACCTAAATTCAAAAAAATGATATAAAAATTATTAAACTTATGTAATGGATAAATTTTGATTTTATAATATACCTATTGTAATGTAAATAATTCAGAACATGTATGTTAATATTTATTTCATGATAAGTAAAAAAATAATTGTCAGTGCCGACGTTCTACCTTGGTAATTGTGGAAAAGGCAATGTTTGTTCCTTATATATAATAATTATGAGATAAAATATTTTTCACAACATTTTTCTTATTTATTATTTATAATTGGTGTTTTGGATGTTATTTTTTAATTTCACTGTTTCATAACTTATGTATTTTAAAAATGATTCTAGAATGCTTCCACTAGGGAAGAAAATACGAATTAAAATATTAATGAAGTTTTCATGACATTGATATGATCTAATATACATAATAAATCAATCTAAATTATTATATTAGACCTAAATAATTCATTTTTATGAAACTATTTTTTTTAAATAGTATACATTATTTCTTATGTAATGTTGAGGTAGTGCATGTGCAACCACAAGTAAAATACATGAAAATATTTTATTTAAAAATATAAGAACCATTATAAAAACATGATTAAATATTTAGTTTTTATATCCAAATTTTTTTCCAATGGTTGGATTAATTTCCATTTGCATCCACGTGTATATGAATAATTCCCTTATAATATTTTATTTAAGAGAATGTCATATTGTTCACACTATAGTTTTATTCATTATAGTATTTAAATATATTGTATTAGAAGATATATTTTTCTCCATAAATATTCATTAGAAATTTTTGAAATTTATATTATTCATGTACATTTATATTTTATTTTTAGGAGAAAATAATTTCCTTAAAATGGGTCGAGAAACCTTTGCCTTGCGTTATCTACAGAATGAGTGAATCCTATTATTTCCAAACCAGCACTCATAATACATGGCCTGTTATGTGTGTAAATTTTAACTTTCCACCCTGGTTATTCATGAATTAGAAATTAATCATGATATCTATGCTTATATCCGGACCAAGACAACAAGGTAACGATATTGATGTTTATTTGGATCCTTTGGTTGAGGATTTTTTGTAATTGTGGGACTCAATTATTATGTTGTATGATGCTTAAAAAAGTGAATACATCAAGTTGAGAGCGATGTTGCATAAGATGATAAAGTATTTCCCTTCTTATGGAAATTTTTCAGGCTATAACAATAAATGATCTCATGGGTTTCCCCTGTGCGAAGAAGAAATAGAATCAATTAGGTCAAAAAATTCATCGAAATCTGTGTTTATAGTACATCGTAAATTTCTCCTCATCGGCATAAGTACCGTTTTTGGTTGAAATTATCAAATGGATGTTTAGAAGAATGAACAACACCATCTCCACTAACAAGTGATTAGCTGTTAGAGAATCTAAAAATTTTAGACACTATTTTTGGTAACCCATTATCGAAAAACCATACAAAAATCATCTGGAAAAAGATATAAGTTTTTTCGAAAAACCATAATGGAATTTATTTTATGTTAAAAATTTTCTTTATATGATGCATGCAAAAAAAAAATGAATGTGATAATGCTATCAGAATGTTGCTAAATTCCCCTGGTAAAACAAGGGAAGGAATTAAAGTATGGTTGGACATGGTTGTCATGAAAATATGAGAATATTTGGCTCCCGTTAAGGGTGAAAATCGAATGTTTATTCCTCCTGCTACTCACACTCATTCTAGGGAGGATAGATATCAATTTTTAACTTCTTAAATGATGTAAAGGTTGCATAGGGTTATTCATCAAATATCAATAACATTGTGTGTATGAATGATTTGATGTCAGAAGGTTTTAAAACACATTACTTCCATGTTTTGATGCAAGATTTAATTCCAATAGATTTAGATTTCATTTTTCCCAAGAGTGATCATCATTCATTAACTTAACATTGTTACTTTTTCCAAGATATATGAAATAAATTTGTAGACCCGATTAAATTGCTAGCTATGGAAAGAGAAATTTTTATCATATTATGTGAATTAGAAATTTTTGTACCGCTGTCATTCTTTGATATGATGGTTCATTTTATAGTTCATTTAGTGAGAGAGATTCGACATTGTGGTCCTTTGAATTATAGATGGATGTACCCCATTGAATGGTATATGAAGATTTTTAAAGGGTCTGTCAAAAATCGAAGTCGGCCAAATGGTTTTATTGTTGAGAGATTTATTCTTGAGGTAGTCATTGAATTCTATACTGAATACTAATCTGATGAGGAAATAATTATAATCCCAAAATATTGTAACACTAGACCCATTTAGGGTGAGGTAATTTATGGAAGAGATGATATGGAAATCAATATTATAGATCAGGAGCAGGCACACATTTATGTTTTCCATAATAGTTGGGAGTTCGCACCATATATTTATACCCACAATAAAATTATTAGGCAGTTGAATCCTTCATGGGATAAATAATGGATAATAAATACACATAATCACCAGTTTATAGGATGGTTTTGGGGCCATATTTTTATGGAGGTAGCTGAAAATACAAATTCAATTTCAGAAAGGCTTTTATGGATTGCAGCCGGACCAAGTGTGTATATATAATCTTATAATGGTTATATAATTAATGGTTTTACATTCTATATAGATGGACATGATGAATATTGTACCGTGAAAAATAGGTGAGTTACACTTATGGATAAAGCAATGTATTTTTCATTTCATATAGATAGAAATCCAATTTATGAGAATATTTCATACATGGGAATTATCAAAAAAACATGGGAGTTAGATTTTACGTCATTCCTATTGCCGAGTTTCAAAGGAAATGTGATGATAACAATATTGCTGTTAAAATACCATAGAAATCACTCAACCTTTCTCAAAAACCTACAAAAATTCCATAATAACTTATAAGTGTTAGTAGATAACCCATAATAATCACACAAGCTTTCTCAACACCATAATAAGTGGATTTATCTATGTCCCGTCATCGAAACCCCAATTGGCAGTGAAATCTTTCTTAGTCCCAGCTTATCATTCCAATGAATTAGAAGTCCCATCCTCATATGTTTCTAATAAATATAAAGAAAATTTATAATAAAAATCATAAAATTCATGAATTTTTTTAAACAAAATCAATAACCAAGAAACCCCAATAGCATTGAAATCTTTCTTAGTCCCAGCTTATCATTCCAATGAATGAGAAGTCCCATCCTCATATGATTCCTTGAAATATAACGAAAATTTATTATAAAAAACATAAAATTCATGAATTTTTTTAAACAAAATCACTAACCAAAATTTGACGTTGTCATTCACCTACAAATTATATTATATATAGATAAGTATACATATTCTAATAAACATAAAACCCTATAATAAAAGGATTAGTATATGCCTATATAATATAAAACATGTGTCATAGTGAAAATATATATACATTAATAAATAATATCAGTTACCCTATATTGTCGATTTATTCAAAATTTACCAATCCTTTCCCCTTGGGTGACCACATACCTCGCCCAGATACGACATACGACTAATGATCACCTCCTACAATTCAATCCTATATAGAAGGAGAAAACCCATCCAATACCATAGTTTATATATAGAAAGGATGATAGGAGACACAGTATTGATCAAAAATAGTAACATAATTTTCATCTATATACCTCATTTTGATGTTGTGTATAAACTGATGAAACTAATCACGTATAAAATTGTCCCATACCTATTTTATAGGACCACTATGGATTTTAGAAATAGGAGAAAATAAATTAAAAAAGACAGTTATAAAAATATGTTAGTAATTAAATAAATTTTAAAAAATTGGCTATTAATTAATAATATACAATACCGTGGTCTAACATCATTTCATGAAAGGCGATGGATACTAGGTCCCATGGTACCCATTGCTCAAAAAGTAATTTCTTATAATCACAGCAGCCTACCCAGGGGATAAATGTAAAAAAATATTCAAATTGAAACAAATATATAATAATAAAATAATTATCTAAATTAATATAATTAGATAATATAATTAGATATTTTAAATAATTAAACACACCTATGTCAACAAATATAAAAATCAACTGATGGACGTATCTTTATAATAAAATATGGTATCATTAATCGAGTATGATTGTGCCCCATCCTAGTATGAGGACCAGCCTAAGGTGCATGAGCTGAATCTGGATCATCATCTTGAAGTACGACATCACTGAGAGAACATACTTTCATGTTAGGACAATACCCATGAATCTAAAACAAATATTCTCCCCAATATGATATTTTTAATTCATATATCTAATATAAAAAATTATTATTTTTTATAATTAAATAATGAAACATATAATAGTTTTAATAAAAATATAAAATTTAAATAACCTATAATTATCATAATATGAAAATTACGTTTTACAAAAGGCCAGAATATAATATATCCATCATCAACATTATCACCATTTTCATCAACATCAATGTCTCCATCATCTTCTACATCATTGAAAACTTACAGATGAATTTCTATTTCACCATCCCATATTACTTCATAGAAATCATTAATATCATCATCACATAACTAGGGAATTTTTCATCAATATTTATATCCCATCTAGTAAGATATATATTTAGGGATTTTTCATGAAATAATTCAATATATTTCTCTTACACAGAGTAATTTTTATTTTCAAAACACTGATTTTCACCTGATTTTATTTTTATTACACTCCTCCATTATTTCAAATATCTCAAACATACCAATAATTTGAATAGTAAACTTAATGTGATTGATGACCCAACAAAAATGGTTCATTTGATGCCGTAATAATATTATATTTAATGTAAAAACTAAATTTCGTGGATGAACTCTCAAACAATGATCATTATCAAACAACTGAAAAATAAATATTGTAACATATTTTTTTCCCAAATAACATAACTCAATTATTTCATTTCATATACTATAAAATTCAACGTCACATTCCTTATGATGGTATCCCTTAAAATGAAACCCACTATTCATTAATTTCATTGAGTAATCATATATGCATGCATGAAATCAAAATACATTAACCACATAAACATTATAATATTTAACCAATTTTTATGGAGGGTTTTTTGCACAAATAATCGACTATTAAATTTATTTTCATATTGTGCTACCTATAAACAAAAAAATAGTCATAATGTATATCGGTGATAATTTGATTTATTTTTTTAGTTGATAACATAATTATTCTTGAACAAGTAGAGTAGGATAGAATTATATTCTGACCATCAATGAAGAACTCTAGAATTTGAGATTTTTTATCATGTTTTCTTTCCTATGATGTGGAATAGTTGTATAAGGAAACATGGAGAGATAAAGCCTAGGTTTTTAATCCATTTTAAATAGCGATAACCATTAGTCCAATTTCATTACATATAGAACATCTATATCGCTACAGTGCCATGCACAACTTGTTTCACTTATCGCAACTTTGTAGATATCATCTAGTGATGTACCAAGTGATAGTAGTAGTATACATCGATATTTGTGAATATGATTCCTTTGAGAAGTATTAGTTAGTTTATGTGGATCATAGTGTCAAATTCATTTGAGTTAGTTCTCAACTGTTGGTTCAGGTGTAGTTGTGGAATGGGGGAGTTCAGGAGGGGACCTGGTTGGGGGTGTCTAAAATTCAAATAATGTGGCCAATATTGTTAGTTAATTTAAAATATTCATTATTCGATCATCTCAAGGATGAGTTGTTATAAGGTGGTGAGTTTTTAAGATGACATATTTTTCTAGGTACATCTTTCTCTACGTTTTTAGTAAGTCTGTCCTTTTAGTATTTGTTTCATCATGAAAATATGTTTTTTGAATAAAATTTTTCTTCATTTGTTGGGAATCTTATAAAAGAATAGATATTATCTATAAGGATATGTTATTGAAGATAATGACCTAATTATTGTTTATGTATTCATTATTGAATAAATGTTGTCCGTTTATAAATGGGAGAAGTGTTTCTTGGATTCGTGGTGAGTTATGAAAATTTAAAATAAGTTCCGAATGTTTAAAGGGAAAATGGGCAGAAAATTAAATTATAAAATATTATGAATCCTAATAATGGAATTAAACTCCTATAATTGTTCCTGTGATTTAATATTGAAAATCCATGGCAATGTGTCTTTCAGTGTATTCCAAAAAAAAAATTCACACATTGTGAAATATCATTTCATTCCATGTAAATGCATGTAATGTTATTTTAAACATGAATTGTGGTTGAATTACCATTGTTATATCTACATATCCTCTCCTCTTGACCCTAGGGAATTCTATTTTTGTTTCCTGGGTTCAAGAATCCCTTATGCGCATCAATGTTGTGAGAGAGATCCATGCAAAGTGTTTCTTCAAAGGTTTCTTCATCCTCTTCCTTCTTCTCCAATTGTTGTAGTAAAATCCCTTTACTAATTACTTTTTCTGTTTTTTTCATGATCATTTTGGATCTAATAACCTATATTAAATCACCCACACATTCATCCTCATGGTAGATTTTCATTATATGTATTTTGGATTATCAGTTAATGGTATGGGATCTAAATCATTACCATATGGTTTGAAATGATCTATTTTTTTGAAATATTTTAAAGCGCCAAATTTTCCAGAACCTAAATTAATTAAAAAATGAATGGAATTATTCATTGATGTTAATTGGATTCTGATATAATTTTAACTAGATTATGGCTACCCATGGTTCGTGTAAACCAAGATTATATTAGAAATAGAAAACTACTTATTTTATGTTTTACATGACATGTGACCAAGGTTGATTTCTTGTTATAGAGTCACTAAAATTTATATTATTTCAAATTGATATAATTGTTAATTAATTATGATGTAAATTTAATTTTGTAAAAGAAATAATAGTGTTAATTAAAAGAATTATCTATTGAGAAATTTGATGTGATATTTTTATATGCATGTTGTATGATAATAATGTTATTCTATGCAGTAATGCTTATATATTACGCTTGGCCCTGGAACTTGCACACTTATATTCTTTAATGAGGATATTGAGTGGGATCATTTAGACACATGGTGTAATTCATATAGATAGAGGGCTATTAATGGTTCCATTAAATAATTATTATAGTTCATCAACCCAAATGTTGTAATTCATACAGTTATTTGACCCATATTGATTGTTGCGACTATACAAGGATTATATGGGTTCAGTTTGCATTGTTTTCATACATGATTGTAGATATTCCAACCTGGATATGTAGCTAGTTATTTGACTTGGTTTTTTGGTTATTGTTGTGAAAGTAGTATGACACGCCCATAGATATTTTTGTATGGAACTAAACATTGTTTTGTGGTATTTTATTAATTTTTAAATTAATTAATACACGTATTTATTACATTGTTGCAAACAATTCACATCTGTGACTACTTAGACATGGTCATGTTGAAATATTTAGATATATTCACACCCTATTTAGTCCTCTATTTCATACATGCATAGTTATCATAGATGTCAGTTCTGATAGGGGAAAAGGACATTGCTTTTGATTGATTTTTTAGGGATGGGATGGATAATGGAGATGGGACCAACCTGGGGTTCGGGACCTGAGACGTTGAGTCTTTTTTTTTTGTATAGTAGTGTTTTATTTTATTGTTATAGCATGGAAATTAGTTACATTATCACACATCATTAAATCATGAATTTATTATCTTTTGGATTATTCTATTAGATTTTATTCTTTCCATTCGCTATCTATCTAATTTGGATATTTCTGTTTTATTATGCACTAGTTCAAATGATATGACACTTTATACCAAGTGTGTATAGATTCCCCAATATACTATTCCCACCCTCTCTTCTAGTTGTAATCCTATGGAATAACGGGATTCATGAATTTGGTCTCATTACCAACCCATTATAGCCATGGAATAGAGTGCTATATTGTGGGACACTACACATAGTCCATGGCCCACCATATTGGTAAATTATAACATTCTTCCATTATTACGAATGATTCAAAAATACATTATTCTTTCTCTACTTATTTCTTGTCCAATTCAACTTGGTAAGGATATTGATGTAAATTTTTCTCCATATATCAATGATCTGAAATTGATATAGTATAATGTGTTACAATGGTTGATTCTGGTAGAAATGATGAATTCACATTAAGATCCACATTGTATGGGATGACAAATGTAATTATTTATGTAATAATGTTTTTGGATATATATTAAATGGAATAATGGGGTGTCCAATTTGAGAAAAATTCACACACTTTTTTTGGTTCAAATAGCACATGATGGACATTTTTTTAGTGAGTCGGAATTTTTTTCCTCATCAAAATAATCAACAATCATGGAAGAGAACATTTGATGGAAATAATGACCATTTTACAACACCCTATCCACTGATGATAGATTAAATACATGATAATGTAAAAGATATTGACACTATTTTTGGTAAACCATTTTCTAAATACATTATTAAATCAACTAAAAAAAAGTGACAAACTTTTTTTATATTACCGTATTGAAATTGTTTTCTTGTCAGAAATTTTCACGATCTCATGCATGTAGAAAAAGATATATTTGATAACAATATTGGAACATTAATCAATGTTCATGGAATAAATGAAGGAATAATGTCTATTTTTTACATGATTAAAAATTGGGTAATGGAAGAGTTAGAGCTGGAGATGTTTCAAGGGTAGACTTTTCATCCTCCTACTCCTAACACTATATCAATATAAGGAAATATTAAATTCTTATTTTTATTTAATTGTGTAAATTTTTGTTATAGGTATTCAACCAATATCAACAATTAAATTTTAATGAATAATTTTATGTTAATGGGAATAAAATAACATGAAGATCATGCTTTCATGGAAGATTTGATACCCATTTCGTAACATTGTATTCTTCCAAAAAAAAGTATGACATACATTAACCACAATATATTTATTATTTCAATAAATAGAAAGTACTATTATAGACTTGCTGAGGTTTCCAATAATGAATATATAGTTTGTAGTTATATAATGTGAATTAGTGATTTTATTCCCATCATCATTCAATGATATAATGGTTGACATGCATGTTCACATGGATAGAAAGGTTCAACTATGTGGTCCTATCCTTCATATATGGATGTCCCCCATTAAATAGAATATAATTATTATCATAGATTATCTCAATAATTGATGTTGACCAGAAGGTTGTATTAAAAAATATTTTTGAGGAAGATATTGATTTATTTTTCAATTACATATCAGATGTGGAAAACATCTTTCTCCCATAGTCACATCACATCAAACAACATATATGAAAATTTATTTTTAAATGATATGTTATTAAAATTACCATCGTACAGTAGGATAATGTGAACCAGTATATTTTCCATAATATTGAAGATTTTGATTGATATATTGAATCCCAAAAATTGTTATGTAAAATTTTCATCCGTCAAAGGCTGAAATCTGGATATGAAATACCCCTAATAAAAATTTTATAGAATGACTATGAGATATAATTAATAATGAGTTTTCTAAAATTCTAAATTAAATTGTCAAACGAATTCAATGGCTAGTTAAGAGACAAAATGAAATCGTTACATATAACACTGGATTTATTATCAATGGTCACACATATTATAAATAATATCATAATGACTCTAGTAAAATGAAAAATGGTGGTGTTATGATCCTGTAGGAAGTGATGGAAATTTCTGGTTCCAAATATAAAATCCAAATTATCTAAATATGTCATATTTCAAAATTGTCTAACATATATATGAGTTTTATTATACAACCTTTCATGTTCCAAATTTACAATGCAGAAGGATTAAAATTATGAGTGAAATGAATGTTGAATAAATGGGATTCATGATGTTGAGTTTCAGTGTGGAATGAAAAAATGACAAGCTATTCAGAGTGAAATCACAAGTAGTAAAAATATTTTATGTCTTGGATTTTGCAAAAATGAAAGGCTCAATTGTATAGATCATTTCTAAAGAATCTACATGTTTAGGAGAAAATTCAATCACGATTTCACATTTCATTAGTAGGTAACAATTAGTTTATCCAAGTCCCAATGTGGATAAAATCATGTTTAATATTAGTGACCATAAATAGGGGATTTTGATTCCCAATAGAGGAGCCAAATCCCATAAACCTTTAAAAAATACTTCAGTGAAAAAATTAATTTTATTTTTAATATGCTACCATTTCCTCATAATATTATACATTATTTACTAAATTCATAAAATATAAGATAAATTTTTGACTGCTCGTATAGAAAATGTATTAAAAAAAATTATATCATGATTTATTGGGACTAACAGACTGTTGATGATAAAAGTAAATAATTATTCAAGGATCCACAAAATGATGAAGAAAAAGTAATAATGATGCAAGATCATATTGTAGAATAAAATTACCAAGGTAATAAATAATGTTATAAATTTTGAGTTTGGAAGGAATCAACGCAGCGAACCTATTGATCCCTATACTCTTCTTACTAATTTTCATATTAGAGATTCTATGGGTAAAGTAAATGTAACACCCCGAGATTTTATGAAAAATATTCTTTTAATTTCATTGATGTCTTGTGTTTTAAGCTACAACAAGATTGACTTGCGCTATACGCAACACCGTATAAGCTTGCAGTATACACAACACTATTCTTGGATCATGTTACACACAATTTTGATAGTTGTTATTCTACGAAAAATTGAGTGTATATATATATATTCAATGTAAAAATGAAATATGGTTGGATTCTGTTATATTAAGCAATGGAGGAGTCTTTCACAACACGCAACCCTAACATGGCTTGCATTACATGCAATCGCGACCTTCCTCGATAGCGTGTGTTGTACGCAATACTATGTTTCACTAAACAATGATATATTATTATAATATTATTATGAACTAGAAATTATTAATATTATTATCTAAATGTTGAATTTTATAACATTATTATTCACCTTACACATTTTCTAGAACATGGTATAGGAACCAAATAAATTTTTCGGGGAAAATAAGAATTTTTAAAAAATGCAGTTTTTCCACCTTTTGATGTGGCACCAACATTAAATCTAGTTTTTGAAATGTTTATAAGTTCCATTTTACAAAATAGAATTCTTATTTGGAATCAGTATATAAAATTTTAACTTGGATAAAATTTTCATATTATTCTGATAACTTCCATATTTTAATGATTAGTAAAAACACGCTATATTCTAATTAAAAACAGCTTTTTTCATCATAATAACTTATGTGGATAAATTATAATATTGAATGGTTTTAAAGTATAAATAGAATATATTTTTACCTTTTAATATAATTTATGTCATTAGCATTGATTTTACCTTGAATTCGTAGGTTAAATCAATTCAATCTTTGTAATGTTTTAAACAAAAACACGTTTTCTTTCGACAACGGAATTAATTTTAATTTAATTTCTTCAACTTCTATGTATTGAATTTGGAAAAATGGATTCCATATTTGGAATCAGTGGGTCCAAATTATATTAATAGACTACTTTTTATTTTTGGTCATTATGAATAGTAACTATGGTAAATTTTATTTAACATAGTTAAAGGTAAATTGGGTAATTAAGGGTAAATATAAGACTATAAAATTACCCTAACACCTGAAAAAATCCTATTGGATGACTAAAATTCGACCCATATAACCTAACGGTCAGATTAGAATCATTTAATGGACTTTTGTCCATGAAAATAACTTAATTATTATTAAAACCAAAGAAAGTGACAACATGTCACTCTCTAAAATCTTATAAGTATATTAATTTTAAATTAATGATAAACTTCATGAAACATATAACATTAATAGTCTTAAAAAAGATAATGAAATTATCTACATCATATGAATTTATTTATAATTTTTAGGTATTAAATAATTATCATTAATTTTGACACAATAGGGATGCATAAATTATTTATTTAGTGAAAATTCAATAATATAGTTTTTATTGAAATAATAATACATATCAAAAGGACAAAAAATATGGACAAAACTAATTATTAGTGTATATATAAACCATAAACATCTATTGGACGAATGTTTGACCATTTGTAACCTTATTAAGATGATTATGACACTTATATTATTTTATTTTAAATGATGCCAAAGTTGACACCTTCATAATTTAATAAATATAACAATTTAAATATTGTGATTTTAAGATGATAAATTCGATTAAAAGTATTATTGTTAATGTTAATAGATTTATCGTCATCATAGGATTTTGTTTGTAATTTTTATTCAACAAATAAGTATATTAAATAATTATACAAAAATGATGTAGTAATTATTTTATTAATAGATAAACCAAATAAATGGTTTTAAAAATAATAAAATAAATATTATATGAACTATTCAATATGATCCACTAATTTTCTAGTTACATATGAATTTTTATGAATCTATTAAAACTTTTAGTTCAAACAAATATTCTCTATATATTTAATTTAAATTCAAATAAACGAATAGTGTCAAAATTGACACTATTGTTATTTTATAAAAATAACATATTATAAAATTGTTTAAAAATCTAAAAAATATTTAAAAATTATAAATTTAAATTTATATGGTCTGAAATGTTATAAAGTATCCAATTATGGACAATTCACAACAAATAAGTAATTATTTGTTATATTTTAAAATTTATAATGTTATTACCACAAATAAAATTAAATTGATTAAATAAGGATAAATCAAGTTGATAATGTTTAAAATAAATTACTAACATGTATAAATTTTATTGGTTGAGGATATTACAACCCTATCTCGTATAATCTTCTGATATGAGTTATTTTCGATGTTTTTAAGTGGTTTTGGGATTTAATATAAACTAATATTTTTTATATTTCCAAAGGAGCCCCTCTCCTCCCTTAGAAAAAGGGCATCTCCTCCCTCTTTTCCTCACACCACTTTGAGCCTTCAATCTAGGCCAACCCCTACCAAATTATCTTCTCCACTTCCATAGAAACATCTTAGAGGTTCTGGTCTTCTTCAAAGACCAATTTTAGTTCCCTAAGAGGAGGTCTCAAAGAGGCACTTCAAAGAAGAGGTAATGTGTGTTACCGATCCTTTAAACTCTATTTATTCTTCCACTTCTTCTTATTTAGTTGTTTCATTATGAATTAATAACATCAGTATGACTCATATAATTATATGTTATTATAAGTATGAAAAAACCCTATTTCACCATCTATCCATCCAACAGAAAACGATATCACCACGCGTGCATACGTACGGAATACCGTCTCCACTCCGTGGTGAAATCTATTTTTCCACCAACACCTTACATGGATGGCTATAATGGTGTAAAGAATAACTATATGTGGTTATTATAATATCATACTGATTCTGATATATTATACCATCCACTCCAATTCAATTCAATAATTGTGGGAACGATATCATCGCTCGTGCGTACGTAAGGACTACCGTCTCCACGACGCGATGAGATTCATTCTCTATGTTAACCATACACGAATGATCATAAAGTTTATATAATGAATAATAATGAAATATATAAAATAATAATTCTACTGGATTTATGTATATATATATGTATGTCATCTATTTAGTTTCATTCAATTTAATAAGGAAACGAAAACAGCATTCATGCGTACGTACGACCTACCATCTCCCTGAACGGTGTATTTCATTCCTTTTATTGATCTGTAATATATATATGTATATTATGAATATATATATTATATAAATCATGTTTTAAATTTTGGAATTATGTAAATGAGAATATAATTAATAATATCAAGAACGACAAGTCGAAACACATACGATAAATGAAATGAATTTGCCCAAAACGTCGCTTTTACATGGAATTTACAAAAGAATGGGTAATATAAAGTCATAAGTGAAACATATCTGATATCATAAAAATTAATATGATCATGTAATAAGTCAATTACATTATTTAAATCATTATACTGGAGGATCATATACGTACAAAGCATATCAGACCTAAGGTAAGGGATAATTTTTCAAATCTCATTTTTATCCGAGATTGCTTATTCGTAAGTATTTACTGGGGTTATTTCTATTATCCATGACCATGTTTTATAAAAATATATTCATGTATGTTTAAATTAATTTTTACCCATTTTGACTTTTACCCCTTGGTATGGAAGGAATCTTCTTTTATTTAACCTACAAGGTACTTATTTGACTTTTCCGACAAAAGTACGAAAAGAATGTTTTTTAACGTATACAGCATGAAAGGATTTTTACAGTTTTATAAAGCCTTATTTTCATGAAGCTTCCTCCAAATTATTTCATGATTATTTTCAACCAAATCCCTTTCTTTTAAAATTGAATGGCATTTTGTGAAAAGAAAATGATTTTAAAAAAAGGGGGATATTTTCGTCAAGAATTTATTTCAAGTGTTTTATCAAAACCATTTTCCATCTAAGATGACATTATTTTCATATGTGTATGTTTCAAGTATAATGTCTCTATGATTTAAATGTCCTCACATTTCATATTATGAAATTATATCCATTTCTTTTATATGGATTATGTGATGATGGGTTGATGTTTGTGAAACCCATTTTATTTATTGGGTTATTATGAATGATGTATGATTATTTTGTGACACAAGTAAGAATGATTTCATTATGAGATGGGTGGGACCTATATCTCCCTCCAATTCATTGGGTAGATATTAATATCTCATGAGATTGACTTGGCTGGAACGATAACTTAATCCGGTTCAGTATTACAGGACTGGAACGAGGAGTGAACTCGATTCAGAAAGGGACTTTGTCCACTAAGATGGTCTTGGCAGCAATGCCTTGGCTACTATGGAAATCATTACATGTTCTTAATGGATGCCACAATTACATGTTTTATTCCCATGCAATTTTGTCATGGTTTATGTTCTATTATGATCTATGCCTTATGTACTTCCATGTTTTATGTCGTTGCTCCAGATTTTGATTTTTAAACATTATGTTCATGTTTTTTAGTTCAAATGTATATGGTATGTTTTATTTTATCCATGCTTACCCTTATTGAGCATTTGAGCTAACCCTTTTTATGTTTTATTTTGCCCCAGGATTAAAATAAAGGTTTTAGGTAAGGAAACAAAAAGTGGAGGATCTTTATGGGAGATGTTGAAGATCATTCACCACGATTAAAATATTACGTTCCAAGTTTTCAAGGACTGTAAACTATTATGGTCCTAGTGTGTCTGTTTTTGTTATGTATTAAGTATTCCGCAAAAGTAATGTATTGTCCATGTACGTCATGATTCGGGTCTCTACAGTTGGTATCATAAGAAATGTTTAGTCAACCTTTGGAAACTAGGATACGAAAATGTTAGTGAGATCCATAGAGATATTTATAAGGTATGTCTAGGGATGTCCCTAAGGATAAGTAAATGTATAGGATATAGTCCTAGAACTATGGTAACGATCTTAGAATTTAACCTAAGATGTTAGATATTGATGGTGCTCCCCCTTTACTATGTTGTTTTCCCTAGAATGATTTTTTCCTCTCACACTATTCTTTTTGGGTTTTAGAAAATGGCTGGAAATAGGAAGATTTGTGATAATGGGGGATATGAAGGACAATGGAATGATATTATTCATGAGAAACCAAATGAAATGGGATTTGGAAGTCCAAACATCGTTATTATTCCTAATCAGCAATCTCATAATATGATCAATAATCTCAACTTTGGTAAGTTTCCCAACTCAGATAATAAGAGAAAGATAGAGTTTCATGATGATCATAGACGAAAGAATGTTCAATTTCCCTCATGTAAATAATGTGGGAAGAGGCATCAGGGAGATTGTTTCAAAGGAACTAGAAGATGCTTTGGGTGTGGAAAAGAAGGACACAGAGCCAGTAAGTGCAAAGGAAAAGGTTCAATTAACACCAGGGATGAGGATAATGGTATTTCTACGACATCAACAATGGTTTAATGTTTTAAATGTGGAATGTACGAGCATTATGAAAACCAATTCCCTAAGGGAAAGTCTCATGAAGAGAATCAGTAAGGTCATATGGGCTGTATTTATGTTGATGATGATGAAGAGACTACAAATGATATGTGAGATGAAATAATTGTTGAAGTTCGGTCAATGGATTAAGAAGGTAGTGGAATGATTACATGTTTATCAAGTGTAATGTTGTATAAGTAATCTCATGGTACTATGGAATAAAGAGACATCTAAGGATTATTACACTGTTGTCTTTCATTATGTTTTTAATGTGTATGATTAATGGTACCAGTAACCATGAAAGGTTATTCAGATATTTTTGGAAAGTAGATGATATGCACATAATGAAGGGATAAGGAGAAAATTAAATATTTGATAGTATTCATGAGCTCATGACTGATATAAGGATAAGGTTATATCATGGTTTGAGTATAAAGAATTTATGGATTTTGGTATGTGGAAAGAGTTAACTTTTGAGAGAATTCATGTTTCCACTAAGGGATAATGGGTATTCATTTTTCAAGAGAATAAATGATTAAGGTATTCACATGATTAGAATGTGACCAAAAAGATATATGGGGGATAAATGATGGCATTCACATGCTTGGTAGATAACCTTTCTAGTAATTGTTTTCTTTATACTATGACCGTGGACCGAAGTATTTTAGATAAGCCTAAAGATTGGAATGGATTATGTTGGACATAAGTTATTATTGTTTAAGGATAGAACTTTTTTTGATATTATTGATGGGATTTGATTTTAATGTCGTTTTAGAAAAAGGATAACCTGTAGGACGGGCAACAACCCATCGCATCAGAAAAGGTTGTGGGAATCGAACCCACAACCGAATTGCGACTGGCCTTTATCGCCTACCACAGGCCTACAAGATGTCCCTGTTTAGTAGAAACTAGTTTTATAATATTAAGCAGTATGATATATGAAGTATAAGTCAATTTTAGGAAACATATATGATTAATCTCACTATAGATGGACTTATTTATTTTTGATAACTTTTATAACCTTTTATTTGAGACAGATGGAATGACCCATCATTCTATCACATGATCTGCTAACACTTCACAAATGACAAATTCAACTTCATTTCATTAAGATATGTAGTGGAAATTATCCAAATAACGACCAATGGTGAGACTGTACAAAAATCACGAAAGTATTTCTTCTAATTCAAATTTCATCAACTTTATGGAAATGATCTTGAAAACCAAAAATGTTGTCCTAGTGCACTTATATCCGATGAATCATATGGTACCTTAGATCATCACAAATCTATGGCTTTGTGATTGATATATTTTTCATTGCCATGTCCTCTACCACTCTCCATCAGAACTTGATGGTTAGATTTTTCTTCCATATCCATATTTTCACTTATGTTCTCCTATGTGGAAACCCAGTGATGAGTTTCTTTGGTTAATCATTACATTTCATACTTTAGTTTTTAAAATTAAGTTTTAGTATTCCTTTTTACGATGTGGGTTTCTATAAATAGTAAACGATTTATAACCCCGACGAATTTCGAGGGCAAAATTCATTTTAAGGGGGGTAGAATGGAACACCCCGAGATTTTATGAAAAATATTCTTCTAATTTCATTGACTTCTTGTGTTGTAAGCTACAACAAGATTTCCCTGCGCTATACGCAACACCGTATGAGCTTGTAGTATACACAACACTATTCTTGGATCATGTTACACACAATTTTGATAGTAGTTATTCTACGAAACATTGAGTGTATATATATATATATTCAATGTATAAATGAAATATGGTTGGATTCTGTTATATGAAACAATGGATGAGTCTTGAACAACACGCAAACCTGACTTTCCTTTCATTACACGCAATCACGACCTTCCTCGATTGCGTGTGTTGTACGCAATACCAGGTTTCACTAAACAATGATATATTATTATAATATTATTATGAACTAGACGTTATGAATAGTATTAACTAAATTTAGAATTTTATAACATTATTATTCTTCTTACACATTTTCTAGAACATTGTATAGGAACAAAATAAATTTTTTCGTACAAAATAAATTTTTTCGTGTAAAATAAGTATTTTTCAAAAAATGCAGTTTTGCCGCCTTTTGATGGCGCACCCACATTAAATCCAGTTTTTGACATATTTATAAGTTCCATTTTACAAAATAAAATTATTATTTGGAATCAGGATATAAAATTTTACCTTGGATAAAATTTTCATATTATTCTGATAACTTTCATATTTTAATGAATAGTAAAAACACGCTCTATTTTAATTAAAAACAACTTTTTTCATCGTAATAACTTATGTGGATAAATTATAATATTGAATGGTTTTAAAGTATAAATAGAATATATTTTTACCATTTAATATAATTTATGTCATTATCATTGATTTTTCCTTGAATTCGTAGGTTAAATCAATTCAATCTTTTGTAATGTTTTAAACAAAAACCCGTTTTCTTTCGACAACATGAATAATTTTAATTTAATTTCTTCAACTTCTGTGTATTGAATTTGGAAAAATGGATTCCATATTTGGAATCAGCGGGTCCAAATTATATTAATAGACTACTTTTTATTTTTGGTCATTATGAATAGTAACTACGGTAAATTTTATTTACCATCGTTAAAGGTAAATTGGGTAATTAAAGGTAAATATAAGACTATAAAACTACCCTAACACCTGAAAAAATCCTATTTTATGACTAAAAGTCAACCAATATCACCTAAGGGTTGGATTAGAATCATTTAATGGACTTTTGTCTATGAAAATAACTTAATTATTATTAAAACCAATGAAAGTGACAACATGTCACTCTCTTAAATATTATAAGTATATTAATTTTAATTTAGTGATAAACACAATGAAACATCGAACATTAATAGTATTCCGAATTCTAATGAAATTATCTACATCATATGAATTTATTTATAATTTTTAGGTATTAAATAATTATCATTAATTTTGACACAATAGGGATGCAGAAATTATTTATTCGGTGAAAAATAAATAATATAGTTTTTATTGAAATATTAATACATGTAATAAGGACAAAAAATCGGCACAAAACTTATTATTAGTGTATATATAAACACTAAGAATCCACTGGAAGAATGGTTGACCATTTGTATCCTTATTAAGATGATTATGACACTTATATTATGTTATTTTAAATGATTCCAAAGTTGTCACCTTCATAATTTAATAAATATAATAATTTAAATATTGTGATTTTAAGATGATAAATTCGATTAAAAGTTTTATTTTGAAATATAATAGATTTACCTTCGTCATAGGATTTTATTTTTAATTTTAATGCAAAAAATAGGTATATTAAATAATTATTCAAAAATAATGTAGTAATTATTTTATGAAGAGATAAACCAAATAAATGGTTTTAAAAATAATAAAGTAAATACTATATGAACTATTTAATGTTCTCCACTAATTTTCTAGATACATATGTCCTTTTATAAATCTATTAAAGCTTTTAGTTCGAACATCTATTCTTCATATATTTTATTTAAATTCAAATAAATGAATAGTGTCAAAATTGACACTATTGTTATTTTATAAAACTAACATATTATAAAATTGTTTAAAAATAACAAAAATAGTTAAAAATTATAAATTTAAATTTATATGGTCTAAAATATAATAAAGTATCCAATTATGGACAATTCACAACAAATAAGTAATTATTTGTTATAATTTCAAATTTAGAATGTTATTACCACAAATAAAATTAAATTGATTAAATAAGGATAAATCAAGTTGATAATGTTTAAAATAAATTACTAAAATGTTTAAATTTTTTTGGTTGATTATATTACAAACCTATCTCATATAATATTAAGATATGAGTTATTTTGGAAGTTTTTAAGTGGGTTTGGGATTTAATATAAACTAATATTTCATATATTTCCAAAGGTGCCTCTCTCCTCCCTTATAAAAAGGGCACCTCCTCCCTCTCTACCTCACACCACTTTGAGCCTTCAAGCTCGGCCAAACCCTGCCAAATTCTCTTCTCCACTTCCATAGAAACATCCTAGAGGTTATGGTCTTCTTCAAAGTCCAATTTTAGTTCCCTAAGAGGAGGTCTCAAAGAGGCGCTTCAAAGAAGAGATAATGTATGTTACCGATTCTTTCAACTCTATTTATTCTTCCACTTCTTCTTATTTAGTTTTTTCATTATGAAGTAATAACATAAGTATAAATCATAAAATAATATGTTATTATATGTATGAAAGAACCCTATTTCACCATCTATCCATCCTACGGAAAACAATATCAGCATGCGTGCGTACGTACGGAATACCGTCTCCACGCCATGGTGAAATCTGTTTTTCCACCAACACCTTACATGGATGGGTATAATGGTGTAAAGAATAACAATATATGGTTATTATAACATCATACTGATTCTGATATATTATACCATCCACTCCAATTCTATTCAATAATCATGGGAACGATGTCATCGCTCGTGCGTACATACGGACCACCGTCTCCACGACGCGATGAGATTCATTCTCCATGTTAACCATACAAGAATGATCATAGAGTTTATATAATGAATAATAATAAAATATATGAAATAATAATTCTACTGGATTTATGTATATATATATATGTATTTCATCTATTTAGTTTCATTCAATTCAATAAGGAAACGAAAACAGCGTTCATGCATACGTACGGCCTACCGTCTCCATGAACAGTGCATTTCATTCCTTTTATCGTTCTATAATATATATACGTATATGATGAATATATATAATATATAAATAATTTTTTACATTCTGGAATTATGTTAATCAGGATATAATTAATAATATCAAGAATGACAAGTCGAAACACATACAATAAATGAAATGATTTTGCCCAAAACGCTGCTTTAACATGGAATTTACAAAAGAACAGGTAATATAAAGTCATAAGTGAAACATATATGATATCATAACAATAAATATTATTCTGTAATAAGTCAATGACATTATTTAAATCATTATACAGGAGATTCAGATACGTACAAAGCATATCCGAACTAAGGTAAGGGATAATTTTGCAAATCTCATTTTTATCCGAGATTGCTTATTCGTAAGTATTTACTGGGGTTATTTCTATCATCCATGTCCATGTTTTATAAAAATTTATTCATGTATATTTAAATTAATTTTTACCCATTTTGACTTTTACCCCTTGGTATGGAAGGAATCTTCTTTTATTTACCCTACAAGGTACTTTTTTGCCTCTTCCGACCAAAGTATGAGAAGAATATGTTTTTTAACATATACGGCATGAAAGGATTTTTACAGTTTTATAAATACATATTTTCATGAAGAATCATAAAAATTATTTCATGATTATTTTCAACCAAATCCATTTTTTTAAAAATTGAATGGCATTTTGTGAAAAGAAAATGATTTAAAAAAAGGGGGATATTTTCCTCAAGAATTTTTTTCTAGTGTTTTATCAAAACCATTTTCCATTTAAGATGACATTATATTCATATTTGTATGTTTCAAGTATAATGTCTCTATGATTTACATGGTCTCACTTTTCTTATTATGAAATTATATCCATTTATTTTATATGGATAATGTGATGATGGGATGATGTTTTTGAAACCCATTTTATTTATTGGGATATTATGAATGATGTATGTTTATTTTGGGGAACAAGTAAGAATGATTTCATTATGAGAAGGGTGGGACCTATATCTCCCTCCAATGAATTGGGTAATGATTTATATCTCATGAGATAGACATGGGTGGAACAGTAAGTTAATCCGGTTCAGTATCATAGGACTTGAACGAGGAGTGAACTCGATTCAGAAAGGGACTTTGTCCACTAATATGGTCTTGGCAGCAATGCCTTGGCTACTATGGAAATCAATACATGTGGTTAATGGATGCCACAATTACATTTTTTATTCCCATGCTATTTTATCATGGTTTATGTTCCATTATGATCTATGCCTTATGTACTTCCATGTTTTATGTCGTTTCTCAAGATTTTGATGTTTAAACATTATGTCCATGTTTTTAAGTTCAAATGTATACGGTATGTTTTATTTTATCCATTATTACCCTTAATGATCATTTGAGCTCACCCTTTTTATGTTTTATTTTCCCCCAAGATTAAAAGAAAGGTTTTAGGTAAGGAAACAAAAAGTGGAAGATCTTTATTGGAGATATTGAAGATCATTCACCACGAATAGAATATTACGTTCCATGATTCCAAAGATACTAAACTATTATGGTCCTAGTGTGTCTATTTTTGTTATGTATTAACTATTCCTCTAAATTAATGTATTGTCCATGTACATCAAAATTTGGGTCTCTACAGTAAATCCCCACCCACTATTTAGTTATTCATAAATTATAATGTAGGAAAAATGAAATGATTTCATTATTTACCGTTATGATATATCATTTGAGTTCTATTATATTTGTTAATATTTTATTTTACATTAATTATTTTTAAAAAAATTATTCTAAATTGTTAATTTATGAAACAATAGATTTGTGATTAAAATAAACAATGTTTATCAAAACCAATGTATCCCTATTGATAACAACCAATTGAGTACATCTCTTTAGAGAAGAAATTGGAATTTATTTTAAATCTATAAAAAATATTTATATATATGAAAAATCATATCATTACTTTTCTATATGTAGATCATTTAATTAAATTATAATCCACTTCAATCCCACGTTTTCTTCTATGCATAGAGGATCACATAAGTAAGGACAATATATTAGTTGATGAAAACATAAATGATGAATGGGACACATATATATTGAAGAAATCATAGTAATTTTCTTCATTATAATATTATTACATAAAAACTATTTATTTTCATATTCAGTATATTGTTTTGACATAAGAATAGAAAATAAAAATACAAGAATAGAAACAAATTTTAGATCCATTGAAGCATCCAAAAAATTAGGTCATGTAAGACGATTAGGTTTGGGATTGGCTCCTAGAACCTAAAATGATTAGATAAATCCATAGTAAGATACATATAATGTGATGAATTTATTTTAGGATCATATAGATTCTTTTTATGATATTTGTTTTCTGGTCTTATTTGGTTGACTAGAATTTGATAATGTATCAAACAGAACAAATGGAAGAAAATATATTTACATAAGAGGAACCAAAATACCCCACTAGATTTGTGGCTAGTCATTCAACTCAACCACATACCTCAAATTAGGTAATTAATTTCTTTATTACTGTTTCTCCACAGTGAAAATCAGACAACCGTCGATGATGTTATATTAAAAAAATTATATAGAGTAATGTTGTTTGTGATTTCTATCTATCAAGACCCAAGAAATGCGTTATTGTGGGGGGTAGGATGTATAATATCCTATTATACATTCTACATAATAAATAAATCCAAAAAGATCACCTGAATGTATGGATTGAGGTAGCTTAAGATCCAACCATTGGGTTTCTTATCCCACTTCATGATATAAATAATAATAAAAATTCAATGATATTATTGTAACTTTTCTATCATGGAAACATAATCTTATAATTAATCCCGATGTATGAACTACTTCAAAAACTGGCAAGTTCAGCTTCACCATTTATCATCTTTATGCAAAAAAGCACTGATAAAGGTAATTCATTATCAGCACTAATTAAAATCCTAGATAATTGATCCCTTTATCAACACTTTTCTAGTGCTAATAATGGGATTTTTTATCATCTCTAGAAATGAACTGATAAAGGTGCAATTTTATAGTGCTAGAATTTTAGTGCTAAAAAATGTATCCCTTATCACCAATTTTCTAGTGATGTTAAAACCATAGTCCCATTTTATATAAGGGGGTTCACAGTTCCATATGTTTATCACTCACTCACGCTCTCATGGGACTGCACCCTTGTGACAACTCCCCTCCCCCTGATATTCTCTTTGTCGGACCTCCGTCTCCGCTAGCCCTACTCCAACTCAAACACTACTTCTAATCCTCCCCCTCCATCTCCATCCATGAATCTTCATACCTATGAACCCTACTTATCCTCCTCACCATTGGACCCTACTCCCTGCGAACCCTACTTCATGTGTTCAGGGTTCCTTTCAATGAGGTTTGATTCTCGGCTTCCCATTTTTGAGCATTGGTGATTTATCTTCTCATTCTCATATGTTTCCATTTGTTCTTATTCTAATATTCACTATGGTGGTTTAGTTAGTCTTGGTATGGGTTGGGTTTTGTGCATGGGATACATTTTTAGGTCACATTCTTTCAAAAATTCATAATGTGATTAAATTTTTACCATGTGAATTTTTTATTACTTATATGGTTTTGGTTTGTTATTTACAAGATTGATATTATTATAAAAACTATATTTTAAAAGTGAATAGTGATAAAGAGAAAAGTTTTTGTAAGATTTTTCGATGGATTTGCGAATGGGGTTATGAGGTGATGAGGTGGTTGTGTTGTTGGAGGGTCTAATGGTGATCATTCCATAGGAAAAAAATATTTTTTAATGGATTATAAATTGTTTTTGTATTTTATATGTGTTGGGGTATATATGATTATTTTAGTGTGGAAGGTTATCCCTTGGTTTTGGTAGTTATTTAATTTTTTTTTGAATAAATATATTAATTATCATTCTTATAAATGTTTAATCATTATCATCAAAATGTTCCTAAGATGTAGATTGAGACATGGGATAGACTGTTTTCCAATTTCAATAGTAGGAGGTGTTGATGTTTATTGTCTAGGTGTTCGGTCTTAATGTGATGAATTGGGTAGATTTAGTTAAAGATGGTTTTAAATTGGAACATATTCTATCTCATTTATGGGTATCCTTAGTATTGGGATTACTTTTAAAGGTTTATTGAGAATGATGGAAGGAAAATCATGTTTATTAAAAAGTTGTTTTAGAATGATTTTTATTACCAAGATATAGAAGTATGAGTGTATAAATAATATCATGGATTTCAATCATTTTTGATATAATGTGATTTCCCTTGGGATTCACATCTATACATTGATAATCTATTTTTTTATAACACATGGTTGATGAATAAATGAAATCCTATAATTTTGAGTCATATTTGAGGTTAGAGATTCTAAGGAAGGTTGGGAGTTTATGTTTGAGGATTTATTATAGATGAGGGATTGTGATGATGTTATCAAGAGTGGATTTATTAGAGTTTATTATAAGTCTAAAGTTTGTGCCTTGAGTTCTGGTCCTAATGGAATGAGGAATAATGGAGTGATTATATTTTCTAGATGTATCATGGTGATTATTCCCTAGGGTTGAGTATCTCAAGGACTACCATAATTGTACAGTAGATCTATTTCAACGGTGATGTGGTGGGGCATCGGTAGTATGAGATCCCCATGATTCATGGTGTTTCTAGGTTTTAGTAAGGTGCAGTCTTATTTATTCTGATGTTCATGTTTTAGTTGATACAATTTTGCGATGTGGTGAGTTTAGTTTGAGAGTCTAGGAATGATTATGTTGTGATTTATTGACCTCATCCCATTATTAATGAATACCCTCTTTCAATTGATACTAAAAGATTCAGTTTAATTATTATAAATGGAATTGTTTATCTCCATTTACCTTCAAATTCCTGTGGAAATATGAATGTTATTGAGTTGGTTAGTGTGTTTGTCCAAATTTAATGATTCATAATCAAATAAAGGAAGCATATTTATTTTTCACCTAGATTGATGGGAATATTTTAGTCTATAGAATTAAATGAACTCATGGGTGTCTTGTTTGTGAAGAAGAAACATAATCAACTAGGTCGAAACATTCATCGAAATCTGTGTTTCTAGGATGTCATATATTTCCACCTTGTTTGCATAAGTATCGATCATAGATGTTATTATTAGATGGAATTTCATAAAAATGCACAAAACCAACTCCACTAACAAGTGGATAGCTGTTTGAGAATGTAAAATTTGTAAAAACTATTTTTGGTAATCCATTTTCCAAAAACCTTACAAATATTAGGTGGAATAAGATATCAGTTCTTTTAATTACCAAAGTGGAATTGTCTGTATGATAGAAATTTTCCTTATGTGATGCATGTGAAAAAAAATTTAACGTGACAATTCTATCAGAATGTTGGTAAATTCCCCTAGCATAAAAAAGGATGGAATTAAGTAAAGGTTGGACATTATTAACATGGAAGTATGAGACGATTCAGCTCTTATTAAGGGTGAAAATCAAATGTTTCTTTCTCCAGCTACACACACTCATTCCAGGGAAGAGAGATTTTAGTTTTTTAACTTCTTCAATAATTTATAGGTTCCATAGGGTTATTCATCAAATATCAATAACATTGTGTATATGAAGTATGTGAAGTTAAAAGGTTTTAAATCACATTACTACCATGTTTTTTTTGCAAGATTTAATTCTTATAGCATTACGTTTCAGTTTTCACATGAATGATCATCATAAATTAACAAAACATTGTTTCTATTTCCACGATATATGCAATAATGTTTTCGACCTGATGAAATTACAAGCTAAGGAAAGAGAAATTGTTATCAAAGTATGTGAATTAGAAATTTTCTTACCGCTATAATTCTTTGATATGAAGGTTCATTTTATGATTCACATAGCGAGAGATATTTGATATTGTGGTCATGTGCATTAAAGAAGGATGTACAACATTGAATGGTATATTAAGATTTTGGAAGCGTGTGTCAAAAATTGAAGTGGGACCAAGGGTTGTATTGTGGAGCGATTTATTCTTCAGGAAGTCAATGAATTCCATACCGAATACTAATCTGATGTGGAAATCATTGGTCTCTCAAAATATCATCACACAAGACACATTGAGGTTGAGGGAATTTATGGAAGGGATGTTGTGGCAATCAATATTATAGATAGGGAGCAGGCCCACATTTATTTTTTGTATAATAGTTGGGAGGTTTATCCATATATTCAAACCTAAAATGAAATTCCTAGGCAGTTGAATCCTTCAGGGGCTAAAAATGAATATCATATACACATAATCACCAGTTTATAGGATCGTTTCAGGGCCATATTTTTATGGCGTTAGCTGAAAATCCCAATTCAATTTTAGTACGAATTTTATGGCTAGCCTCTGGACCAAGTGTGTATTTATAATCTTATTATGGTTATGTTATTAATGGTTATATATTCTATCCAAATTAAAATGATGAATATAGTACTATGAAAAATAGTGGAGTTAAACTTGTGGATAAAGTGATGCATGTTTCGTTTCGTAAAGACAGAAATCTAATTTAGGAGAATATCTCATACATGGGAATTGTCAAACAAATATGGGAGTTGGATTATACGAAATTCCAATTGCCGATTTTCAAAGAAAATGTGATGTTAACAATAGTGTTTTAAAAATAGATGAATCAGGATTTGTAAATGTTTATTTTAGTAAATAAGTGTAAAACCAAAAATAGTTTATAATGGAAACACAAGAGGTACAGGTATTTAATGTTCCAGATCCCTCAAACCAAAAGTGGTTGATTATTCTTTTATCGTCCAAAACTACTAAAGGGTCCGATGAAAATTCTATTGAGGACAATCCATTCAATGGTACGTCATAATAACTTTGCAGAGCTCTCAATATAGATGACATTTTATATGTTAGCAGAGACCACAATGATGGGATTTGGATAATTTCTAGAAGTGTCAAATCCCTTCAACATTTGAAAAAAATAAAGAGAGTTCAATAAATAGGTTATGATTAGTTTGTAATATAGTTATTGTTTTCAAATATTGTTATCTTATCATTACTGAATTTATGAAACCTAAATTAACTATTCAACCACTTTTGCAGATAATGACTTCTGTACGTTCTGGTGCTCCAAACATCATACTCTTCTCAATCCCTTGTAGGGTACATTTATAGTAGATGATTCACACAAGAATTATTTAATAATGAATTTAGGGGAGATTCATTGAGTTTTTCACACAATTTTATCAAAATTTCACCTAAAAGATTCAAAAGGTAAAATAATACTACACCCACCCTTGTCTACGCTCACCTAATATCCCATGACAAATGGGATGAATTTATTGCTCTTTGTGGGGATGAGAATTTTCAGGTACATTGTGGCTGATAATACATTGTTTGTGGATACATGTATTCATCACATTGATTTTCAATTCTTCATTTATGAAACAGAAACTCAGTGTTGAAAATAATGAATGTGCATCAAAATCGACAAACCCCTATCATAAATCAATGATGGGGTATACTTCACTAAAAAAGAAAATGGTATGTATTTTAAATGTACAGTATTATTGTGATATTCCATGAAACAACATCATAAATATCATTATATGTTTATATATAGATTGATGATTCTAAAGAAAAATACACATCCATACAACATCAAGTTCTATGGAAAGAGGTTCATGTGAATGAGGAAGGTATGATAGTAGATGAAAACACTCAAAAAGATTGGAAAATATGTGTATGTATGACACGATAATGAGTTTTGTTTTAAATTTATATTACATAATAATAATTACTTATTTTCCTATATCCGAATGTCATAGGAATTAGCTACTCCTGAAGTGGATGGAGACCTATTATTGAGTCATATGTAGTCCTTAGACAACAAACCTACATTAATAATTCATCACACACCCTAAATATAATGCTTTCTCTCTAGAGTTCCTGGTGGGGGATGAAAAAAAAGAGGAATGTGAGAGGGGAAGAACAAAAGGGAAAATCTCTATTTCTTAAGGCAACATATCCGAAAAGAAACTCAAAATATATTAACAAATACCATATCCAAGGTTGACATGATTCCTAAACACAAAAAACATGAATATTAAATCACATGCAGGCCTTAATCAAATTTTTCAAACGGTTCTGGCCTTGAAATCTCTATATATATTTTATATGAGGAAATGTATGATATCATTTGGTAGAGATATTATTTAATGGAACCTTTTGGTAATCATAATGAATAATTATTACATCACATTAGGTATTTATTTTTTCCCATCGTTTTATCCCAAATTGACTACCAATGAATCTTTTATCTGTTTGATCATCTTGTTTGATATGATGAATTTTTGTAGGTATTATTTTTGTGTGCTTGTGAAGAATTTTTTTATAGAAGGTAGGGAATCTATCATCGATAAAATTGAACCGATAAACTAGCACTTTATCAGCACTTTTTTAGCACTAATAAAAGATCCCCTTATCAGTACGTTTATATTGCTGATAATGGCGCCCTTTATCGGCTCTTTTTTAGCACTGATAAAGGCTCTATTTATTAGTTCTTTTGTAGCACTGATAAAGGGGACCCCATATCAGCGGTGATATTTACTACACTTTTTAGCAGTGTTAAAACCTATTTTGAGTGCTTATAAGTCCTGTTTTTTGGTAGTGATGTATTTAAAAAATTATGAAATTCATATAATAGGTGATGAAAAATACTCTAATGTGAGGTATGTTATTACAGGAAGATAATGTGATGGAGAAATATAATTTCAGATCACGAAAATCTATTGAATCAACAATGAAATTAATGGACCTTTTAGGAGTACCTTTTCCTCACAAGTTCAAGAGTAACAATTATTATTAATAAAACCATTTATAGACACCAAATTTAATGAATAAATTATATCATACATTCTCTATGATTAAAAAAAATTTGGATGATTCATTATAAGAAAAGTTTTCATTGATGGTACAAATGATATTATCATGTTTCAATGGATGAAAGTGTCTATTGTTAATACATACATAAGTTACATTTTTTATAATATATATTTTTAAATAGTGATCTAATATGTTCATTAAATAAAATACTATTCAAAATAACTACAATAATTTGTATCAATAATATATAAATGGAAAATCGTGATAAGAATGATTTGGATTCATTAATATCTAAATAATTTAATTAAACAAACTTCTTTGTAGAATGGAGAAATTGAGAATAAGAAAGATGAGATATACAATGATTTTGAAAAAAAATAACAAATCATATAAACCTTTTGTATCCTATAATGTATGTGGAGAACAATGCAATCTGATGACATTATATATATTTTATAATTTTATAATATTTTTTAAGAAATAATTGTGAATGATCATAATAATTCTGGATACATCAAATATTGTTTTTGGTTCCAATGCATGGATATCCAATAACTTGATCACACATGATGTGTATTTTGAATCCATAATAAACTCCATTCAAAATTTTATAGATACAATTTTAATTATATTTTCTCAAATTTTTAACAATAATTTTATAATGATATAGAGTTTACAAAATAGAGTCTAATTGATGCATGATGTCATTGAATAAACATAAAATGATATTCGATTAATTACAATGGAATAAAATTAATGTATATATAGTTATATTTAACAATGAAAACATTTTTCATAACAATTTACTTATTTTATTCAATGATTATAAACTATATAATGAAAGATAATTTTAATCATTATGGATATTACGATTACATGATTATAAGATAGATCATAAATCATGAAAAGGATAACATCCCAGAGTAGTTAATTTTATAAGTTAATTACAATTTCATTAAAATATTTTTTAATAATTTGTTTTTATACACTATAAAATTAGAGCAATGATTTTTGATAACCTTTTTACTCATTAAAAAAATTAATGTCATTTATATATTAGTGTCCAATGTACATATTTTTAGAATGTTTGTTTGTAATAAATTTATTAGATTAACTCATATGGTTTTGATCTGGTACTTCCTATGATGATAGAATTATATTTGGAGTTTAAATAATTAGTATAATAATTATCATACATTTTTTCATCTTATAATGAATGAATATTATAATTGATGAAATAAAATTGATTAGAAATGAGAAGAAAACATGATGTAAAAAATTTATATAGTTATAATAAATAAGTTACTTTCATATACATATTTTTGAATATTATCATCAGTTTATCAAAATATTTATTTAATTTATTATATCATTTTTAGAATGAAATTAGACTAATTATTTCACAATAGTTCCATTAGGGGTGTAGGTAAATTATAGAATAAATTATAAATAAAATGGTTTCACTTTGGTTAGTGGTGGAATTATTTGGGGTATTTGGTATCCAATAAAAGGCATGATATAATATAAAAATGAATTTAAAATCCATAAATGTAACACTTAGTATTTACATTATTAAAATAGTTTAACTAACAAATATTATTTTTAATTCACAAGGAATTTGAAATTAAATTATCCAACCATAATATCAAATTGAATCTCGCAATCATTACATGATTAGAGGTGTTTAAACAATCTATATTATACTTGTAGATACTTTTTCAGCTGCGTTAAAAAAGAGTTCCCTCTAGTTTGTTACTAATATTCATGTTAACATTCATTATATAAGATGATCCATGTTCAATATATCATTAATGAAAAACTCATATTTTTTATTTATAAAAAATACTTGACAATACGGATGTTCTGATATTTATTAAAAAATAATGATGCTATTAAGTAAGAGTTTTTCATTTACTAGAGTATAAAAATATATGATATTTTATAACAAACTCCCCAAATATATAATTTATTTACAATATTTTTGATTAACTTGGATGGAATAAATTTTTATAATGAAGTTTAATACATTTCAAAAGTGGTCAGTTATTAATAATGGATTTCAGTTACCTCTGAAAATTTATAATGGTTAACACTAATTACTTTCCATTAAATAATGTAAATGGATTATCCTGGAGCTTTAACTCTATATAATATTAAAAGTGAATTATTTATTATATTTTGTTCCATATAAAACCAAATTTATATATTTATTTTAATACCATCAATGAATACCAAGAGGATTACAATAATGGTTAATGTTTTTTAGGAATAAATAAAGTAATACACTAGTTTTTAGTATAACATTATAATATATAATGTTTTATACTAGTTTTTTTCTTGAAAATATGAATGAAAATGTATATACATGATTTGTACCCCAACACATAATGATAAAAGTTATTATGGGAATTTTTTTGAAAAAATTTAACTGAGACAACAATCATTTAGGGTGTGATATATAGTTTAGTGACATTGATAATGAAATATAATATATTTAATCATAATCTTTATATGATGGGATTTCAAGTAGTTAGAGGACATGTAGTATGGAAAAATAGAGGAGGTTTAATTTCATATTATTTGTTGTTGTCATGACCCGTCCTCGGGGCCCGTTTCATGACTACCCCATGCCCGCCTTCCATAGGCCTGGGGCTGGAAACTAGCACCAAAGGCATAAATCCCTATAACTGGGAAGGAATGGCGTTTATAAATGTAACAAAACATCATAGAGTACAAGTGGAAGTAAAACACTATGTAAAAAAAGTATGTGACAAAAAGTAAATGGGCCAGAATACAAACACAATTGAAAGTACAGCTACAAGTGAACGAAAGTAAAACAGAAAAAACAAAAGCTGGAAGAACGGAAGCAACTCATGGATAGTCCTCCTTGGATCCTACCTAAAGGTTAGGTACAGATAGCGCAGCTCCTGGATCTTCCACCAGGGAACCTACCTGAAGGGTAGGTACAGATATCCTCTACAACGCTCTCACCCGCCAACCTCCTCCGAGTGTCGTCTCATCGTGATGTCCACCTCTGGATACTATCTAGACCTCGAATTCATGGCCTCCGTTAGCACTTCCCGTCGACTGCAATAAACACAATGAGGTGCGGGCATAGCCCGTGCATTAGTGAGTATAACAATACTCAGTAGGGACCCCGAGACCCTCAAGGTCTCACTAAATCCAACAAGGATACCCACAAAGAAGATCTCAACAGATAAATTCTACTTAGGTATATGCCCATACATATACCTATGTTATCAAGTAACCCATATCAATATTGAGGAATCACAATGATTATGAAATCAACGGATATCCACTACCTAGGTATATGCCCATACATATACCTAAGATATAAAGTGACCTATCTAAATAATGAGGTAAACACAATGGTCATAGACTCAGCTCAACCAGGATTTAAATCATGACGTCGAAACCACAGCTACTGGAGAACTCCTCCTCCGTCGAGTACAGTGGTCCTGCGGCTACAACCAAGCACGCCGAACTCCTCCTCTATCGAGTTCAGAGGGCCTGCCGTTACAACCAAGCATGCCGAACTACAACTCTGTCGAGTACTGTGGGCCTACTGCTACAACCAAGCGCTTCCCACCATGGGTATGCTGCTACAACCAATTGCTCCCCCTCATAGGTTCCAGAGGTACTCTTTCTGTTGAGTACCGTGTGTCTTCCGCTACAACCAAGTGCTCCTCCACCGTGGGTCTGCCGCTACAACCACGCGCTCCCCCTCATATCCTCCATAGGTACTCCTTCTGTTGAGTACCACGGGTCTGCCGCTACTTCCAAGCACTCCCCCGCCATGGGTCTAGCACTACAAACAAGCGCTCCCCCTCATAGCCCCCAGAGGTACTCATTATGTTGATTATCGCGGGTCTTCCTCTACTACCAAGAGCTCCCCCACCGTGGGTCTGCCACTACAACCAATCGCTCCCCACTGGGCTGTCCAAAACACACCGAGTCGAGTAATCAGCAGTAGTCAAGTCTCAGTCGGCTACACGGTCTCCATACACCGCATGCTTGTCTCCGGGAGGGTTCTCACCACGAGCTACTGGTCGATTCTCCAAGTATCACAAAGTCCCACAAAGAAGTATCTCATGGAACGCCTCGTCATAGGGGTCTCAAGAAAATAGAAAATGTGTCAATCAGATGCTCGGTCTGTGAGTTATTATCCTTTCCTTCCTAGGGTCCCGGTTGGTTTCGTGTGCGAACCAACCCAGCCATATCACAAATGTACCCCGAACTCTTAAAGGGTATACTCATAGGGACCATTTCTCAACGTGATCACCAATGCCGCTGACGGTTCTTCAAACAGACGTCCGGTCTAAAAGATAACAGCTTTTCCGTTCCAGGGGCCGGGTTGGATTTCAGGTAGAATCTAAAATGGCCATACTCCATCTGCGTCCAAACCTTGGGCGAAGTATGCCAAAAGTTCTGTCTCATCAGGAGGAATCCAACAATGTCAAGGACACGTCAATCGGACGTCCGGTACTCAGGATGTAAGTGTTTCCGCTCCAAGGGCCCTGTTGGTTTCGTGTGCGAACCAACCCGACCGAACCCAAAGTACTTCGAAACCTTGAGTGTAGTATACCGAAATGACCGTCTTGATCCAAGAATCGCATTGCAGCTGATGGTGCGTCGATCGAAGGTTCGCAGCCCATGTTATGGGAAATTGACCGTAACAGTCCGGTATTGGGGGGTTCGGGCCCGGTCCAACCTGGCCCAGTACCACCTTGGTCAGCCCGAACCGGGTTGACCCGACTCAGTTCTGGGTTCAGCCCGCATGGGCGCGGCCCAGCCCGGCGCGCTGGCACACTGGCGCCAGCCTGGTGGCTCGGCCGATCGGCCGAGCTGATGGGTGGGGGGGGGGGCACTACCCCCTGTGTGTAACTGTGACCCCCATTATGGGGCCACTCATGTCCAATCAGCCGGGGGTTTTGAACACTCGGTTCTTCCCCTATCCGGCCGACCCGATCCGGCCTGCCGACTTCTTCCGCCACGGGACCGGCAAGGCCAGTCCCCCCTGCTCTGATGATGGAACCCCAAAACTAGCCACCGGTTCCTATGCTCCGATGCGGCATATGACCATGGACTTAGTTTGCCCGGCGCGGCGCGATGGCGCCGCACCCCTCCGCCGAGGCACCGCTCCAACCGCAGTGCCTTCGGGGTTCTTCGGCACGGCGCGACGGCACCACGATCTTGGTCGATTCAATGGCGTGACGCGACGGCGCTTCACTTCTTCGCCCAAACATGTAGTTTCCACGCGGTGCAATGGCACCGCGCCGCCTTACACGTGCCGCAACAAAATCCTACAACCAAGGGGGAGGAGTGTCTGCCGTGTTGGTATGGTCCAACCTCCCCCCATTATTGTGATAACAGGCGGCTCAAATTTTAATAGAAGAAAATGATGGAAGTAAACACGAGCCAACGATTAAATTAACCCCTGCCTCAACATTGTCGTCGAACGAGAGTTCGTCACAGAATTAACCGTTGCGAAAAAATAGGATTGTCGCGGAATAAAGCATCACAGAAAGAAAATAGTTAGATGATTTCCGAGGAAGGCGTCTCTCGCCATCGTCCGCCGTCGGAGGTCGGTGTTCTTCGTCGGCGGCGATGCGTTCTTCACGTTCTTCGACGAAGAACCAAGAATCCTCAAGACCTCTCCTTTTTCTCCCAAAGTCTTAACACAAAAAAACCCAACCATCATAAAATAAGTCCTTCACTTATTTTATTAACATGACTTAAGTTTGAAATTCAAAAGTTGAAATAATTCCCTCAAATTAAACTCACCTAATTAATTAACATATGTTTTCAAAATTTAATGGTGAGTTGAGGGGGTTAGAGAATATGAAGGGGTGGGGTATGTGTGGGTCTCACCACCCTCATAACCTCTAATGGGATGTTGGGTGGTTACCCAAATTCCACCCAAAGGATTAACATTTAGAAATAAAAATAAAATTTGTAGTTTAAATTTTATTTTAACTTCCAAAAATTTCTATCAACTCCTCTCGTGAAAACGAAACTCCGGAATAGGTGTTCCTAAGAAATTACTGGTAATGTGAATACATTGGTGCCCTCATAATTCAATTCCATGCACCGGTTCAAAAGTTAGAAAAACTCACTCGTTCGTTCACTGAACGTACCCGAGCTAAACTTCGGATAGAAATTCCAGACACACCGGGCCTCAGAATCAAGTGTCTTCAGAAACCGCGTTCATGTAAAATCCCAAAGAAAATTAAGAAAAAACTTCCCTAAAATTTTATAGGTATTCACATTACTCTCACCTCAGGGATTTACGTCCTTGTAAAGTTATAACACAAACTAGTGAAACAAAAGCGGTACTGAGCACACACCTGAGCCTCCTGCTCCCATGTGCTCACCTGGAGGTTCCCGTATAGCCAGTGGAAGCGCACTCGAGGAATCAACTGTCCTCGTAGGATCTGCTCCTGTCGTTCCTAATTTCCCACTGGAACCTCCATGAATGTCAACCCATCGCCAAGGTCCCGTTCCCTATGGTCGATGACATGCGTCGGGTCAAGAACGTATCTCCTCAGTTGAGATACATGAAATTCTTCATGCACCTGAGGCAACTGAGGTGGGTGGGACAAGCGGTAAACCACCTTTCCTAACTCTACCGAGGATCTAGAAACATCCGTTGAACCTTGGAGTTAACTTTTCTCCTCATCCGCATCTCTGTAACTCACGTCGAGGTGACACCTGTAGGGAAACATGGTCGCCAACCTCGAACTCTAGTGGTCTCCATCCCCTGTCAGCACAAGACTTTTGCCGGCTCTGAGCTTTCCTCATCTACTATTGGATGACTTGGACCTTTCTGGTCCTACAAGAGCTGCTAAGATTTCCTCTTTGCCGATAAGAGAAATCTGGTCTCAACCCCTGGATGAACCACGTTTTTCACCTAATACAGTTAATCCCGACATGGATGATACTAATCCATACCAAGGATGATGTCATAATTCCTCGACGCTACTACCAAGAGATCCAACCGTTACTCTCACCTCCAAGGGTTGAGTCACACTGTCGGCATTGGTGTGTGGTCACTGGGTCACCTCCAGTAGGTATCTCAAAGTGAGGGTAATGTCAACAGTTTTTAAACCGGAACCTCTTGGTAACAACAAAAAGAGGGGACAGGAAGGTAAACACCGCAAGAAAGGTTTATTTCATTACTGCAGCTCAAAGTACAATGACAAAATGCATTTACTAAGAAACATCAATAGAGTTAGAAGAAACATGAACAAAAGTCTCCAGGTCTGGAGCTAGTCCCACTCCTTCCCATCTGCTCCTGGAGCTCCATGATCGTAGGCCTCAGCTGCCTGAAGTTGAGATCTCCCACGTCCACCTGTTCCCTGTGGTCGGGGTGGACCTCCTGGTGGTGGTGGTGGCAACACCTCGAAGCGTCGTCCACCTCCAGCTGCACGGACAGCTCCCCTACCACAGTCTCCTCCTTCATGCGGTCCGCCTCGATCGAACCTCTGCCTCTGCCCGGGAGGTCCTTCGTTCATCTTCTGGTCATCTGTATGGCGGTTCGGACAATCACGAGCAATGTGACCAACCCTGATATAGGACTAACACTGTCCGCGAATGGTAAGTCATTCTCCACCCCAGGTGCCTGACACAAACGATCATGTGTCATGCGGTCGACCACCTGTAGGTCTTGTCCTCTTAGAACCCTGCGTCATATGTCTACTGCCCTCTTCATAAGACTCTGTCGCATGCCGGCTAGTGGTGGGTCTTGCTGCTGGATACTGATCAGCAAAGAAACTCTCCACTAAGAGGGCTCACTCCAACACCCATGTCTATGTCAAAATGCTGTCCGAAACAACTGAAGCTCTGATCTCTCGCCTGAGCCCCTGCTCGAAGGTTCGGGCCCTGATGAATGGGTCCCGTACCATGTCCGTGGAATAGCGTGAGAGATCGGTAAACCTCACCGCGTACTGGGCTACTGTCATGCTTCCCTGCCACAGCTGTAGCAGCTCCTGGATGTGCACCACACGGAGGGTGGCTGGTACGAACTCTGAGCGGATAAGGCTCTCAAATTCTGTCCAGAGGAGATATGCCTCGTCATTCACCTGGAGCATCAAGCTCTACCATCTGCCTACTTTCGCGTGTAGTAGGCTCGCTGCGAGGATTACCATGAGGTCCGATGGTGTCCTCACTAGCCTGAAAACCCATACAATAGCCTCCATCCAATCCTCAGATTCCTGAGGGTCTGTCTCCCCAAGGAACCTGTGCGGTCGCTGACGTTGAAACTCATGCAGTGCACTAAGGCGACGTGCACCGTTAGTGGCTGGGGCTGGTAGCATTGGTTGCTCTATGGGTAGAGGTACTGCTAGTGCCTCCGCTGTCAAAGGGCCCTGTACCGAGGCATCGTCGCTCGGTGGGCTGTCGTCACACACAACTCTCGGAACCCTAGCTAGCTGCCGTCGTGAGGCCATCCTGAAAAGGAACAGGTGCCCCACGGTCAAACAGTATACCTGGTGAGCTGACATAATGTAATCACCAAGAAAACTTGAATCACACATGCAATCAATTATTTCGTGTATTAAGTCGGAAATCAGAAGTCAGGGTACTGGTGTACCGATACGTCGGCCGCTGCACCATCACTGGACTCCCTAGACTGATAACCACACACAATACGCTTAACACAACTGCTTCACGTAGAAGAAAGATCAGAGTCCAAAGTTCTGCTGTAGAACCAAACTCCTATAATACCAATTTGTCATGACCCGTCCTCGGGGCCCATTTCATGACTACCCCATGCCTGCCTTCCATAGGCTTGGAGCCGGAAAATTACACTAAAGGCGTAAATCCCGATAACTGTGAAGGCATTTCCGTTATAAAAGTAACAGAACACCAAAGAGTAAAAGTGGAAGTAAAACACTATGTACAAAAAGGAAGTGCTGAAAAGTAAATGGGATAGAATACATACCCAATCGAAAGTACAACTACAACTGATAGAAAGTACAATAGAAAATACAACTTCTAGAAGAATGGAAGCAACTCCTTGGTCATCCTCCTTGGATCCTACCTGAAGGGCAGGTACAGACAGCACAGCTCCTGAATCGTCCAGCACAAATCCTACCTGAATGGTAGGTACATATAGCCTCCACAACGCTCTCGCCCGCCATCCTCCTCCGAGTGTCATCTCGTCGTGAAGTCCACCTCCGGATACCGTTCAGACCTCGAATTCTCGGCCTCCGTCAGCACTGCCCGTCATCTGCAACAAACACAACAAGGTGCGGGCATAGCCCGTACAGGGGTGAGATAACGATACTCAGTAGGGACCCCAAGACCCTCAAGGTCTCACTAAATCCAACAAGGATAACCACAAAGAAGATCTCAATAGATAACCTCTCCTTAGGTATATTCCCATACATATACCTAAGTTATCAAGTAACCCATCTCAATCTTGAGGAAACACAAATATTATGAAATCAACGGATATCCACTACCCATGTATATGCCCATACATATACCTAACATATCAAGTGACCCATATCAATCAAGAGGTAAACACAAAGGTCATAGACTTAGCTCAACCATTATTTAAATCATGACGTCGAAACTACGGCTGCTGGAGAACTCCTCCTCTGTCGAGTACAGTGGGTTTGCCGCTACAACCAAGCACGCCGAACTCCTCCTCCGTCGAGTTCAGAGGGCCTTCCGCTACAACCAAGCGCGCCGAACTCCTCCTCTGTCAAGTACTGTGGGATTGCTGTTACAACCAAGCGCATCCCACCATAGCTCTGCCACTACAACGAAGCGCTCCCCCTCATAGGTTCCAGAGATACTCCTTCTATTGAGTACCGCGCGTCTGCCGCTACAACCAAGTGCTCCTCCGCCGTGGGTCTGCCACTACAACCAAGCACTACCCCTCATAGCCTCCAGAGAAAATCCTTCTGTTGAGTACCGCGGGACTGCCGCTACTACCATGCGCTCCTCCGCCGTGGGTCTGCCGCTACAACCAAGAGCTCCCCCTCATAGCCTCCAGAGGTACTCCTTTTTTTGAGTACCACAGGTCTGCTGCGACTACCAAGCGCTCCTCCACCGTGGGTCTGCCGCTAAAACCAAGCGCTCCCCACTGGGCTATCCGAAACACACCGAGTCAAGGAATCAGCAGTCGTCAAGTCTCAGTCCGATACACGGTCTTCGTACTATACACACTCGTCTCTGTGAGGGTTCTCTCCACGATCTTCTGGTCGATACTCCATGTATCACAAAGTCCCATGAAGAAGTATCTCAAGGACCGCCTCATCATAGGGCTCTCAACACAATAGACGGCGTGTCAATCGGACGCCCGGTCTGTATGTTATTAGCCTTTCCGTCCCAGGGGCCCGGTTGGTTTCGTATGTGAACCAAACCGGCCGTATCTCAACTATAACTCGAACTCTCAAAGGGTATACTCATAGGGACCGTTTCTCAATGTGATCTCCAACTCTGCTGACGGTTCATCAAACGGACGTCCGGTCTAAAAGATAACAGCTTTTCCGTTCGAGGGGCCCAGTTGGATTTCAGGTACAATCTAACCCGACCATACTCCATCGGCATCCAAACCTCGCACAAAGTATGCCAAAAGTTCCATATCATCAAGAGAAATCCATCAAAATCGACGGCACGTCAATCAGACGTCCGATGATAAGGATATAAGTGTTTCCGCTCCGAGGGCCCGGTTGGTTTCGTGTACGAACCAACCCGGCCGAACCCAAAGTACTCTGAAACCTTGAGTGTAGTATACTAAAACGACCGCCTAGATCCAAGGATCGCATCGCAGCTGACGGTGCATTGATCAGAGATCTGCAGCCCATGTTATGGGCAATTGACCATAATAGTCCGGTATTAGGGGGTTCGGGCCCGGTCCGACCCGGCCCGGTACCCCCAGGGTCAGCCCGCTTGGGCGCGGCCCGACCCGGCCTGGTTGCGTCCTGGCCTGGGGGACCGGCCCGGGCAGCCGGCCCGGCGTGCTGGCGCCAGCCTGGTGGCTCGGCCGATCGGCCGAGCGGATGGGGGGGGGGGCACTGCCCCCCCTATGTGTAACTGCGGCCTCGATTATGGGTCAGATCATGTCCAGCCAGTAGGGGGTTTTGGACCCCCGTTTATTCCCCTGTCCGCCCGACCCGCTTCGGCCGGCCGGCATCTACTACCACGGGACCGGCAAGGCCGGTCTCCCCTCCTCCGACGCAGGTGGCCCGGAACCGTCCGACGGTTCCTCTGCTCCGCCAAGGCCTATGGCCGCGGCCTTAGTCCGCCCGGCGCGACGCGATGGCGTTGTGCCCCATTTCCGCGGTCCAGCTCCAGCTACGGTGCCTTCGGGGTTCTTCGGCGCGGTGCGACGGCGACACGATCTTGCTCGATTCAACAGGGTCGTGCGATGACGCCACGTTTCTTCGCCCAAACTCGTAGTTTCTGCGCGGTGCAACGACACCGTGCTGCCATACACGTTCCACAACAAAATCCAACAACCAAGGGGGAGGAGAGTCAGTCGTGTTTGTTTGGTCCAACCTCCTCCCGTTATTGCGATAACAGGTGGCTCAAATTTTAATAGAAGAAAACGACTGAAGTAAACATGAGCCAACGATTATATTAACCCCTACCTCAACGTTGTCTTCAAATGAGAGTTCGTCGCGGAATTAACCATTGTGGAAGAAGAGGATCGTCTCAGAAGAAAGCATCACGGATGGAACGTCATTAGATGATCTCCAAGGAAGGCGTCCCTCACCGTCGTCCGCTGTCGGATGTAGGCTTTCTTTGCCGGTGGCGGTGCGTTCTTCGCGTTCATTGACGAAGAACGATGAATCCTCAAGGCCTCTCCTTTTTCTCCCAAATTCTTAACACAATAAAACCCAACCATCATAAATTATGTCCTTCACTTATTTTATTAACATTACTTATGTTTGAAATTCAAAAGTTGAAATAATTCCCTCAAATTAAACACACCTAATTAATTAACATAAGTTGTCAAAAATTAATGGTGAGTTGAGGGGGTTAGAGAATATGAAGGGGTGGGGTTCATGTGGGTCCCACCTCCCTCATAACCTCTCATGGGAAGTTGGGTTGTTACCCAACTTCCACCCAAAGTTTTAACACTTAGAAATAAAAATAGAATTTGTAGTTTAAATTTTATTTTAACCTCCACAAATTTCTAACAACTCCTATCATGAAAATGAAACTATGAAATAGGTGTTCCTATGAAATTACCGACACTGCGAATCCATCAGTGCCCTCAGAATTCGATTCCGAGCATGGGTTCAAAAGTTAGAGAAACCCACTCATTCGTTCATTGAACGTACCCGATCTAAACTTCGGATAGAAATTTCGAACACACCAGGCCTCAGAATCAAGTGCTAGCAAAAACCACATTCTTGTAAAATCCAAAAGATAATTAAGAAAAAATTTCCCTTGATTTTTATAGGACTATACAGTTGTAATGTATTTTATTGAAGGGTAATGTAATATTAAATAAAATACCTTGTATTCTAGTTTTATATGATAAAGAATAATTATATTATTGATTAATAAAGTATGACAACAAAAATACAATTCTACTAATTTTATCATATGTTTATCTACATTATCAGCTAATATTATCATCATTTTTATATAATACACTTTTTAAAGATTCATTTAGATCATGAAAAAAAGAATGAACATGTTCATTTATAAAGGAAGAGAAAACCCCATGTTTCCTAAATGTTTAATATTTGAGGTATATTACCTCTTCCATCGGAATGGTACATGATGTCCCTCTTATGTTTTTTGGATGATTGTAGAAAGAAAAACAGATATCATGTACTGAATATGAAATATCTTAATCAGGTAAAATTTATTCTCAATATGACTTATAATGCATCTTTTTTAGTTTATAATTTTCATTTAATTGGAAAAAACCACACCTACTCAAAACCATACAAAATAATAAATATTATTTTGATATTTTAAGAAAACATTTCATATGTAATTTTTAATTTGTATAAATTATCCGAACCTAAATCTCATGTGTGTTGTTTCTCTTATTACACGACGTCTATATTTTTTTATTATGGAAATTAATATTTTTAAAAAAATCAAGTGACATATTCAAAACATATAAAACACATTGAGAATATTTTTATACATTACAAAAATTATCCCAATGATAATTCTATTGGGTAGTAGAAAAATATACCTCAGTCTAAAATATGATGTTCCCGGTATGACTAAATATTTGTATTATTAGTTTAAAATAGATATTATAGTTTAAAAAGTACCAACCAATAAAAACAAAGAAAACAAACGTAGATTGTATTGTTATATTTGGAAAATTAAACATAATTAATTTGTGACTTGTAGGAATAAATCTAAAATTAATATAGAATATTATGTGACCCATACAACTAAATGTGAAGGAATCCTATTTAAAATGATATTTTAGTGGAATGGTCTAGTGATATACTGAAAACTGAGAACCTGAATTTTAATTTTTTTTAAAAAAAATTTAAAAGTGATCCAAATATCATTTGTGATTTTTTATGAATTTTGTGTACCTTAATTTGACACATAGTGAGACCTATACGACATAAACTATAGATTATTTTTTAAAATTGAAATTGTTGTTGGTATAAAAGACATGTAGCATACTCAATAAAATGAGAATACATTTTTATTGTTTTTATAGTTTAAGAGAATGATCCATATGTAATTTGAAACAAGTATGAACCTTCCTCACCTCAATCTGACTCTTGATGTACCCACTATATATCAAAGTGTACATTATTAGTTTAAAATTTACATTTTAGTTCAAAAAGTGTCACTTGATAAAAACCAAGAATTTATCTTTTGAGTAGCATGATAAGATAGTATAATGATTCACAAGTCAGTCTCACATCAAACTGACACATGATGTGATCAATATGATTTGATGTGTGTGTGTCTTGTATAAAATGACATTTTATTAAAAAAAATCCATACATAAAGACAGTAAAAACTATTTGAATTGTTTTGATACCTTATGAAAATGACCCGTAAGGCATTTGTGATGTCAAATACATATACAACCCTTAATAAACATCATTGTGAGGACATTATGTCTCATAGTGTGTCTTTTTATTTAAAACTGACATTAATTTAAATAAAAAGTAAAAATGATGCAATAAAAACCTATAAAACACATTCATATTATTTTGATACAATAAGAAAATGATCTAAAATGAATTTTTTACATTTAAAAATTAGTTTATCCTTAATATGATAAACAAATGTGACCATTATTACTCAATGTTTATGTTATCAGTTTAAAAATGACAATAGAGTTGAAAAAGTGTCACACATTAGAAATTGAGAAAACATTATTGAATTTCCTTGATTATTTCTAAACATTATTCATATATCATTTTACACATTCAAGAATTATACTTACATAAAATCAAAACTCTACGTGACTAGTATGAATTACGGTGTGTGTTTCGAGTTTAAAATAAAATTTTTGTAAAATAAAAAAAAATTACTCAAAACCATGAAAAAACATTCATATTGGTTTTATATAGTAGGGTAGTAGTGTATATGTGAGTTACTAAATTTTTGAATTATTCATAACCCAATAATATAGATGATGTGATAGGTAAGAATCAAGGTGTGTGTTTACCATTTAAAATGGAATTTTTGAAAACAAAATTACACAATATAAACATAGGAAAAACAATTATAGTTATGATACTCTTGTAAAATGATATATATGTTATTTTTTATGTGTATAAATTATCCATTCATCGATGTGATCTACGGTGTGACCCATATGTCTCAAATTGTTTCTTTTTATATAAAAGTGACATTATTTTTAATATGAAAGACAACTAACATACTCAAAAAGGTCAAAAAACATTGATATTGTTTTAATAATTTATTAAATTGATCCATATGACATGTTTTACTTTTATGAATCATACAACACTTAATATGATGCACGGTGAGACAATTATGACTTGATGTGCATTATTTTATTTAAAACTGGCAATAATTTTAGTAAAAAACACAAGTTGTACACTCCAATGTGATAAAACCCCTTAATATTATTCCTATTTTTGAAGAAAACTATTAATATTTAAATATATACATATAATAATTATCCTCACCTCATTTGGATACATTATGTATCGTGTATGGATCAAATTTTCTATTAGATATTTAAAATTGACATTTTAGTTCAAAAACAATCACTCACTAAATTAAAAGAACATTCATTTAGATTGTCTAGATAATTTAGGATAATAATTTATATGAAATTTATGGAATAAAATAATAAATCTAATTTTAAACCAACACATTATGTAACCATTATAACTCAATTTTCATGATTGTAGTTTAAAATGACATTTTAGTAAAAAAATATGTGACCTGGTTAAAAATAAGAAAAATCATTTGCATTGTCTTGATAAATTAAGAAAATGATCTATAAACCATTTGGTCTACTTTTGAAATATCCACACCAAAATATGATGCATAGTATAACTGGTATTATCCTAAGTGAGTTCGTTAAAAATATAAGTGTCAATTTAGTTTAAAATGCACATCACATCACCAAAAATATGAAAACGATCATTGATTATTTTCTCAAAATTAAATCTAATATAACATAATTAATCTACTTATAAATTTTATCATATATTTATTTTGTTAATTTTAATATATAAAATCTTTTAAGATAAATATTAAATGGAGTGGAATTCATGAAACAACTGCAACACAATCTAAAACCTGGGGATTTAGTGTGAATTAAATTATAGTTTAAAATTAAATTTTTTTTATAATTTATTTTATTATTGTATAACTAATGAATGAATTGTTTTCTTGTACACATGCATTATTTTTCTTTATAATTTGTGGGTTTTTCAGAAATAGAATGTGTGGGGGTCGAGGGCTGGACAAAATAAATATAGATGTTTTTTGAATTTATGTGTTAATTTTTACTTACTCGGGTAATGGTTTAATCAACTTCTTTAAATTTATAAATATAGTTTTTTTATTTTAATTGTGTTGTAAATAATATTTCATTTAAAATAGGAAATTGTACATAATTTTTTTTGCTTTAGTGTGTTGTAAATTTAACATCACAATACAACATGACGTGTTATCATTATATTTAGAATCACTAATAAATGGACATTTTTTCAATTATATTAAAAGCATTGATAAATGTATCCTATATTGGAAATTCTAAAAGCGCTGATTAAGGTTCCCCTTAGCATTAATTATCAATCCAATTATAAAGGAATATTTTATCATTACATTTATAATACTAATAGAAGACTATATCTTTTAATTTATCACTGGTATTCAATGAATTTTATATGATAAAAAATGTAAATTTTAACATTTTTAATGGCATGTTTGGTAGTTGTGAACCTCTTCTAATTTATTCAAACTAAAAATTTTTCCCTAAAAATAAAATACCAAATATAATCCAAGACTAAATTACCATATTCAAGATGCCACATTTTTAGATGAATACCAAACAACGAGAAAATAATGTTCAATATAAAATATGTTTTCTAAAGAAGAGGATAAATTTTATCAAAATGATTGTTTTTATTTATTCGTTTACTTTCTTAAAATATTATTTTAATAAGTAGTAAATGATAACACAAATATTATAAATTAACTAATAAGATTTTATACTAATTTAAAATCTTATATCCATCTCTTATTCCATCAAATTAAGACTTAATCATTCATCTTATCGAATGACAGACAACCTTTTCACGAACTATTGTAATTAATTTTCTATAACTACCAATAAAATTAGGTTGTAATTGTTTTTTTCATATATATATATATATAATTTGTGACATTTTAAAATCATTATATAGATAATATACCATTTTATGTATTACTATCCATTCATTGAAACATTATAACGACTTTCTTGAATACAAGTGGACTACCAACTACATGAGGAAATGTTATTTTTCATTGAAAACCAAATCACATGGAAGATATATATAATTATATATTGATAAATAATATGATATTTTGATATTTTTATAATTATGGAATGATCAAATAATAATTACCTTTTTTCCATAATCATGGTTGATACATGGAATTTTTTTTCTAACATTCGTACATCCAACTGTCTCTATTACACTAAATTAGATCATCTTACCTAACTATTATTAATTTTTGACTTTAAACATACAATTTATTTATAAAATAATTAATATTTCAGGATTATTATTATGGAGATTACGGAAAAATGAAAACTATAACCGTAGTCAACCATCAAAAAAATGTTTAGAAATATGATCTAAGGAGCATCAAAACATTATATGTGAAATTAATTTTTCATTTAATTGTATATGGGGTGGTATTAAAGGGAATAATATGCTTGAAATTTTTTATTAATAATGTAATATTGAAAAAATAATTTTTTTATTCATTATGAAATAGAACATATGGTATTATCTATATTCAAGGTATGAGATTTTATTTTAATAGAAACATATTTTAATACTTCTCTTCCTATCCATATTCTTCCATGTCCAAAATTTTAAAATTAATTTATGAATATTTATATATATATATAATTTAATTTTCAAATACATTTTAAAATTTCTATTTTATTTTAATTTATTAATATGGTATTATTTTGTATATTTTATATGAAATATTTTTTAGATTATTTAGAAAAGTCAATAGGAATGTTCTAATTCAATGTATATACGGCTATAATTACTTTTCCCACCCCTGTAAAAAATATTTGATATTTGAATTCATATATAATAATAAATTCTTTAATTAAAAAAATATATCCATTTAATCTTGTAATTTTATTTTTTTAATATTACGATTGAAAGGAAGGGATATATTTATATCCAAAAGGTATTCTTATGGATGTAAAGAAATTTTTAATGATGCAAGAATCTATGTGATATGATTTTGTTATAGTTTTTCAAGATTATTTATGATGATTGTGTTTAAATTTTAAACCAATGATTCTTAGTTCAATGACATTCCTCTAATTTATTATATAATATTTATTTTTAAAATTTTACCATGAGTATTATTCAACTTGTAACTATGATGGTTATTCTAAGTGTATCGATGAAGGTTATTTTGAAACCATGATGGTTGTTCCATTTTTATCCCTAAAGGTTACTCCATATGTATGAGTGACTTCAAAATGATGTCTCAAGTTACATTTATGATTTATTTATACATTTTATGATTATTATAAAAATTTTATTATTTCTCAATGTACGCTAATGAGTTTATGTTTATAGAAGAGTATTTTATAATTATTATCTGTGAAAATTATAACTTCTGAAAAAAAATTAATAATTTTTTTCATTGTGAAAATAAAATCATTTTGAGTCTCATATTTTCATTAATGATTTATGAAAACAATTGGGTATATAAATTGATTTTCATAGCTTGGAAAGTGATTATTTTGATCGTAATAATTATTTTATAAGGGAAAATTATTATGTTAATCAAAGTATAATTATTTTCCGTTATTTTTATATATCATACAATGATTTTTTATTCCACTTTTTAAAATATTTTACATATAGTTCTAAGGATGAGTTGGTATATGGATGATTTACACATCAAAATTGAAAATTTATGTCGAGAAAATATAATTTTTTATATCATAAATGTTTTTGATGAAAATGAATACTAAGTAGAAGTGCCTATTTTTTCATATAAAAATTATTTATCTATATTACATTTAATTATTCTCAAAAACTCTAAACATGAAATATTTTTTGTATTAAAATAAAATGAATTCATTTATAATGAAAATAGTGTATGTATTGATTATGGTCAGGCCCTAATAGTGAAGCCTACATCTCAGGGAATATACCACAAAAACCAACCCTAGATCACATGAAGGAAAATTAATATCATTAGGTGTACACAAACTATATCCATTAGAAAGATATGTTCCTCCTCCATCAAATCATTTCTATGTCCCACTAAATATGCATTATAATAATTGGTATTTTTCTCACACTACACGTGTAAGGTGAGTATCATTGATGATTTCAATAAATACTTCCTCTCTAAGAAATCCCTCTCAAATAAATAGGATGAAATAATCCCCAAAATTTTCATGGCCATATCAGTCATCATTGATTTGAGTTAGGTTAAATCATGGATAAAACACATGTAATATTCTTCTAGACATAAAAATACCAAATCTCGATTACATTCATGGTCTTTTCCTAAGTCACCAAAACATAATACTTATCCATTTACATAGACACTCCATTATATGAGATTACATGAACCAATAATATAACACTATCAATTATAAAATATGAGTTCTATTTCAAAGTTTTTTTATAATTCTCTTTTATCTCACTACAGAAAATATGATAATTTTTTTGAATGATCATCTTCTAGTTGAACTTGAATAATGATTTAATTAACAATTACCACCATATAATTATTTTATAATAGATGTAATGTCAAATTCATTAGGAACATGAAAAAACTCAGGTGTGTTCTTTAGATAAAAACACATCATCATGAACATGTATAATAGATACCTACTCTTAATTCCATATTGAGTATTTATAATGGTCACAACATCAATTAATGTTACCATGAACTCAATTAAATGTCATAGAAAATAAAATAACCAATAATATGTTAAAATATATCATTTTTGTTAAAATGGGATTTTTTTATTAAACATACTATAGTTTAGTAACTAATAATATGCATTTGAGTAATATCCTAGTTATCATTCTTGTAAAGTGATTTGAGAACCCCAAATAGATGTACTGGGGTTTATAAATATATTTTCCTCCATATCATCCATGTGCACTTTCAAATAATGATCTTTAACTATTTATATCCAATAAGTAGGGATAAAAACTAGATCATCTCTCAACAATAACTTGATTATAATCATGATCTCCCACTGATGTTTCATTTAATAGAACTCTTCAAGAAAGACATCAAAAAAACGGTCCTAAAATGGAGGAATAGTATCATTCTTCATCCCACTATCTTCCAAAACAAGGATTTATATATAATACATGAATTAGTCCAATATACAATAAATTTTTTAATTTATAACCTTCTTAATGGCATCATTCTACCTTATAGAAAATTATACCCCTTCCATGTATAAAATGGTAACCATCCTCTAATATGTGTTGATATCATCATGTTACAGAACTATACATTCCCAGTAAAGAATCAAATATAAACCTTACACTTCAATGATATGTAATCCCTAAAGGAAATAATAGCCCCATAATTTTGAGGAAGACTCTATAAAACATCTGATTACATCTGTTTGAAACCCCAAAGAAGTTTCTAGGGAAATAATTGCATCTAATATCACCATATCCCCAACAATATCATTTGAAAAAAGAGGCGATATTAAAAATGGATTTATTTTGATCAAAAAATCATGTAATGGGTAGCTAATATAATAATATTACTTCATAGAGTATAAGTTCATGCATCTCGACTTTTCATAATAATCATTATAGAATTCAGATGGCTCACCCCTCTTCCTTGGGATTCACTTTAACTCATATATAAGATCCTTAAAATTGTTATTATAGCTCAAATGTTAGGTTTCCAGATCTTATACCATAAACAAATAATCTAATGGAACTCCAACTACCAGACTATAAAAAATATTGGTTTATGTTCCCAAACTCTACTACTTTACCAGATCCAATGCCACTATTCTACTACTATGTTCCCCTAATAGACCTCAACAGACAACACATCCATCTACAAGTGTCTTTCTCTATATAAGGGATAATAATTTATTATATATTGTCTAAAAATAACCACACATAAGGTATTTCAATAGGTAATAGTCTTGACACATTTTACCATATCCTTGGGTTCTCTCCATGTCACTACCCTAACATTATATATCATAATGGGTGTATTAATTAAAAAATGGAATTAGTTTATTGATTTTTTGGAACTATCTATAAACCACTCTTGGCCTCTCATGTTTCACATTATTGATTATATCCTGGTCATAATAGATGTAACGTTTCTCAATAAAACTTAATTCTCATACGAAATGATCTCAGAGCCAAAAAAAATCCCAGAAATTCCTCCCATTGGCAATATAATTCAATGTCAATAAAGATGAAAAATGCTACATGTATGAGAATCAGGAAATATATTTAATAATAAAATTTTTTATACAAAATAATTTTAATCAAATCCTAATCACTATCATCCCTCATTATCTCTGGATAGATGTATATCATGAACATTACCTTAAAATATATTTAGTGAAGGACTTTATAAAAAACTAGTAATTCCATGATATCCCACTAGTACATGGATTGCCCTCATACCATATCCGCTGAAAGATTCATACACCACTATACGAGTATCTAAAGATTCATAAATATCATTTGGGAATAATCAATCCCAAAAATGAATACCTAGGGTCCCACCTACCTGATGATTATAGATAGATGTTGTATATACAACTCTCTTATAACCTCAGAAATCAATCTCTTCGTATAATAAGTCTCCCTCGTAATTAATCACCTGAGCCATATGTAGTTGTCCTGAGTCATATTTTTCATATAATTTCATAACAATATATGATGATTTGGAACTAATACAATATTATTATGATGGATACCATTGTTTAAAAAAAATATCATGGAGGCATTTTTATTTATAAGGATAACTACATTCCTTAGGAAACATGATTTACAACATTTCACCATCTAAAAGAAATAAAACAATAGAACGATCATTTAAAAAGGTTACTCTATACATTTATTAATTTGTTAATACGAATTTAATAATAGTTACAGTTTTCATTTTAGAAAATATAAATTGGATACATGAATTTCATAAAGTAGGTAGGATGATATATCACATGATATAATTATGATACTTTCATGAATAATTAATGTCAATTTATATCCATGTGGTCAAATCATGATATAGGAAAACACATATTGTGATGTACCGTATCATTTGTAAAATATGATAAAATAATAAAATCACACATTAAGTGAATAAACCATGGTGACATAACATCAATAGCATAACTAGAGTAAAATATAAACAATAATACCATCAATGGGAACTTGAGGATTCCCCCATACCAGAATCCGCTACTCCCATACATGAGCTCATTATTGATCCCCAACCCATACTAGTATAATAATTACCTTTTAAAATAGTAACGAAACTTAAATGACATGGGATATAGTACTAATTTGCAATAGCCCCAGCCAAGTACCACCTCACGTTCATGATCGGGGGTCCCTATTAGGCCTCATGAACATCACCCCATATACAAGAAACTACTGAAAATTAGTGAGGTTTTAATTAACATAGTGTAGAGAATATGAACTATGGAATATATTTTCATTGAAATATAAAATAATATAAATAATCCCACATGGAATCCCAAGCATAAAAACGGGGGAAATTCATTTTATAACAAAACCTTGAAATGGCGGATGGAATGTAATGAAATGTTGTGATAAAAGACTACCAAGAATATACTATAGAAAATCCATAAATAATAATCCAAAATAAATATTAAAAAAACCTATTATGTTGTTATATCAATGTCCAACCTATATTTAATTTAATAAATCAATGTACGACCCTTTCCCCTAACCAGACCTCTAGTAATGAATTATTCTAGGGTAATAAAAAGTACCCAAATATGACGTGAGTAGTACTAATTAAGTGGACACCCAATATATATAATCATATATATCATAAATATAAAGTTCCTTCAAGGAAAATAATATCAAAAAATTAATACATAAATTCTTTACTGGTATTAAATAAAAATTCCAACCCTCAAGCTCCGTGGTGATGCTCATGATAGCCAGATATGCTTCCTCTTAATGATGGAGTACCTAAATAACATCGTAGAAACATTAAAATGATAAATGAAAATAAAAATTCATAATCATGAATATAATTTTTATTAAATTCCCTATAAGCTTTATATAGTGATTTGAATGAATATATAACACCCCATTACTTTAAATTATATTTCATTTAGAAAACTTTTATTAACTTTAATAGCTTTTGATGCGCACAACAACAGGTTTTAATGAAAATAATTTATTTAAATAATATTTAATTGTGATAATTATAACACATTTATTATGTTTTTGGGTAGGAATTTTAATAAATACTTATGAAAATTTTGGTTATCTACTAATTTGAAATAATATAATAATCATTTAAAATAAAATTAATATTTCATAAAAAATTTGAATTATTTTTTCTAAAGGAATATCTTCTACTGTTTCTCCTAAATAATTTAAAATTTGGTTTTAATAATATAAAAAAAATTATTTTAAAAATATAATTAATTTTTGAAACTTTCTTATAAATATTATCATAGGTTGAATTTTATGACCTTTATGAAAAGTTATATTTTTTATGAAAATCATAAAATAATGAATTTTGATTGAAAATTACATTTAAAAAAATTATAATGATAATTTATATTTATAATTTGTTTTAAATAAAAATTTTATTATTTTTATATCAATTAATACAATTTAGTTTATTTTAATAATTCTAATATTGAATTCTTATATAAAAACACTTTATACTTTTGAACAATTTCTCTTCAAAAATACACTTTCTTGTCGCTTTTATGGGATTGATATTGATTTAAATTTTTCCATATTTTCAAATTAATGTTGTATAAATGGATTCCCTTGTTTTAATAAGAATAATTTGTAAATTATAATAGGTTAAACATAATATTTAACCAAAATGAATAGTGAAAATAGAATAAAAATTATTAATTTGCACATATAAGTTAAAAATGGATTTTCATGGGGTTATACTAAGATGATATTAGTTAAAATCAGATAAAAAAATTTCAAAAATGTATTTTATGGTCAGATTTAATCCTTATACATTCTATGTACAGAAATAGTATGTTAGTGGATCCTTGTGATATGAAAAACATATGGGTGGAATTCATTTTATTCCAAGAATTACTAGTGTGTGAGTCACCTCACATATAAATGACAACCCACTATACTATTTTCATCACACCTTGAAACCATTTTTTTATACAAATACCTAAGAAAATGACATCCCAAATTCTACCATATCATCCTATAATCCTTAATTTTGTCATAAATGCAACCAAGGATGGTTTTGATGAAATTCTAAGGAAGATACCTAGAAAAAATGAAATGTCCATAAACCCGTGTTTTTATTTTTTTTCTTCATCCACATCCACAAATAATTTTTAATCAAATATTATATAGTATACTATTTATATTTCAAAATATTTTTTTATGTTAATGTTCTGATCTAAAACTGCCTCCACATTATTCAAATGGGTTATTGTAACACCTTAACCCAAGTACCCTAGAGTTGGTGCGATATTTTATTACATTGGAATGATTACAAGGAATTAAATATGAATGGAATGAATGAATTATCAATTATGGAATGAGTTATTACATAAATCATACACATAATACATTGAGAAATATGAAATAAAACATAACACAAGTAATAACTCAACATCATCAAAAACTCATTCGATGGATTCCTCTTTAAAACATGGAGAAAGGAAACAAAATAAGGATGAGATCAATTGATCCATAAGGGCATGTAAATAAGAATAAATAATAAATTTAATATAATGAATAAATATTTAATTTTAAATAATTTATGACACATTCCATTCAAATAACTAGATAAGGCATATTCAATATGGAAAGGTAAGATATTGTACAAAATTATATTTAATAAATACACTGTAAATTAATTCTATTCATGGGTTTTATAATATTAAAATTTCTTTCGAAAATAATAATAAATGATGTATAAATGGTTTATAAACTTATTTATTGGACTTCATGTTTGAGGCACATTAAAACTTAAACTGTGAAAACCATTCACATGACTGTTAAAAACTACAATAGAAAACAATTGAATTTTCACATCTTACCAACCTCATAAAAACATTTCAATTCATCATGGGGATATAAAATATCATGAACCAACAAATAATAGTTTTTAAAAACAACTACTTATATAAAATAATTAAGATAAATAATATTTCTTATCAAATATCCATATTCAAGAAGAATAAATATTTATAAATATTTCCCCTGATAATAAAATAAAAATTAAAGTAAAAACCATAGGTAAAAATGATATATGGAAGAGGAAATAGTAATATCCATCACCCAAGAATTATGTTATTTAATGGAATATGGAATGAAAAATTATTAATAAAATGAGAAATTTTTAAGAGATATTTAGTAATAAAAAATAAAGTGAGATTCAAATGTTGGCTTTTACAACATGGTAATTTCCAAGATAAACCCCTTTAGTGAGGTAAATAAAACTGAAACATAAAATACCACAAATATAAATAAATTCATTTTATAATATATCAATATGATAATTATATATACAACCCAAGAAAATTTAGTGGGGAAAATGGTGTATTCCTCACAGAAAGAAAAATGATACAAGAATAACTTACCTTTTGTTTCCTTTTGTGTGAATTCCCTTTAACATAAATTATAATGGTTAAAATAATTTTAATATCTTTTTTTGAAACATTATTAATATTTATGATAACTTATATTCTCCTAATATAATATCTTATTTCCCATTTTTTAGTAATCTTTCATTATTTACACATTTTTTTGTTGTTAATTTCCTAGTTTATCATGTACGTTTTGACGTTTTATTTGTTATACATGTTACATATATCATGGTCTCATAATCTACAGATTTAAAACCATGATTTAAATATCATATATATATATATATATATTATATATATATATTTTTTAAAATCCATAATATTTATAGATATGAAATGAAATGCACTATTAATGGGGATAGTAGGTCGTACGCTCACATGCACATTTCATTCATTACATTTCATTATTGAAATTTTTGATTTAAAAAAAATATATCTATATAATACTTATAGTATAATATCAATGAAATATATATCACTTATTTTTATTAAAAATTTCAACTACATTTTCTATTTATTATGTGACCAAATCACATCACTTTGAAGAATCGGTGATCCACACATCCACAAACTATATAATTTTTTTACACAAAATCGAATTCATGAAGGTGTGTGTTATATAAAAATTAAATAATTTTTTAGAAAACATACTTAACATATTAAAATATTTTTTCCACTTTAATTAAAAACCATTAAAGGTGGTAAAGGATAAACTAACTACCTCATTTTTTGAGGTGGTAGTTCGCCAAACACAGGAATTGTATGTTCATTAAATATTAGATGGAAATGTGTATATATTTAGGTAGAAACATAAAATTAAAAAAATATATAATAATATTGAGGATTCATAGTATATTATATAATCATGTAATGATAAGTGTCTTTGGTGGATATTGAAAATAAAACGAATGACCATGATGAAGGATGTTACTTTTGTGTGTAGCTCCTTTGGTTTCCACATAAGGGATTCATTAGATGGATTTCATCCCTAATCACAGATTTATAATATGAATGAATTTATTTTTCAAAATAAATTTATCATATTTGGTGAAATATATTTTTTGAGTAGTGTGAATAGGGGTGGGGTAAGTGCATTTTATAGTGAAGAAGGGGTGTAATTCTTGTAAATTTTTTAAAAGTTAATTCCTCAATATAATTCAACTGAAAATTGGGTCAAATAATTGTAAATCATGGTAAATATGTGGTTATATTATAAATATTTATACCCAATATCCTTTGGAAAAGACTATAGTTTTTTCTAGATTTTATGATTAAGGCTTATCCGTTAAATTAATTTTTCTCTTAATTGTGTAATTAATTTAAATTTTTATTATTATTCCAATTTGTAAAAATATAAATTGACCATACTATAAGATATTAATTCTGATTATTAAAAATATAAAATACATTTTTCTAAATTACGAACAAATATGATCCTGATGTTAATATAATATTAACCCCGAAGATGGGAAGACAATATATATTTCAAAATTAAAATTTATCAATGTTGGCTATGGTTTTATATCAAATTTAAATGTAAGATTGATTCTAATTAAAAAATTGGATTTAATTATTTAATATTTATCTAATTATATTTTAAAACCAATCAATAACATATTTTATCATTATAAATAAATTTAAAAAAAGTAGTTTTGAATTAAAATTCTGTGTTCTTAACATTTTAAAAAAAATTAAATTTATCAAAAACAATTCTGTTAATTAAACCTATATTAACTGGTATTATTATATTTCAAAAATGAATTTTATCTTTTCATATTGAATTTAAAAAATTAACGAAATTTATATTTATAAATTTTGTGACATTAAAAGGGTGTACAACTAATGTTTTTCATATATAAGAATTAATGTGTAAACTTCAGTTTATTCTTTTCACAATCAAAATAAAAAATATTGGAGGAATAATAAAATTTATATTTAATGATATATATAATATATATTTATTATTTAAATTCTATAAACATTTTATAATTTAATTCACCTTTGAAATCATATCTAAATTATGTTTTGTTAAAAACATGTTTAACGTGCATTACTAGAAATCAAAAAAATTAAATTTATTCCAAAGGGAAAATATAATAATGTATTGGGGTGATAAATCCAACACTCCTACAAAAAATTAGTCCTAAAAATTATGAGGTAGTTACCTTCTAAAACAATTTGAGTATTTGTCATTTGTATAATCTTATGGTACCCATGTTTCTTTTTCCATTTTAATTGTGATATCTTTATAGTACTTTTACAAGACGAGTCATCCAGTTACTCAATACATTCCCTATGGTATCATGAATATATATGGGTTCTTCTTAATATGAATGTTTCGGTTATAATTATCTTTCATCAGATATTATCACATGAGTTGGTTCTATTATATGCATAATTATCATAGATATATGGAATATATCATGTAACTTTGAGATATTTTGTGGTATTGTCAAACGATAATAAATAAATCCAACCAATTCAAGAATATCAATGGGTATAATTTACCTATGGATAATTTTCCCTTTATTAATGAATCTTATATAACACATCTAGGGAGATAAATTCCACAAAAAATGATCTCCCACTAGGAACGCTACATGTTTCCACTAATTATAAGTATAAAACTTATTTATACATTGAGCTGGTTTGATATGAGCCCGAATAGCCTTTAACTATTTTCATCTCTTCCACGTGTTCTAGGAATATGAGAATCCTTTCAAAAAATTCATCCCAACATGTTGGAGTATGACACATATTTCTATATATTGCTTCATATGGTGCCATTTTAATACCTAAATGGAAGCTATTAATATATGAAAACTCATCCAATGGTATGTAATGATCCCAAAACCGATTATTGTCAAGTGATTTTGACCAAAAAATGTATTCCATTATTTTAATTGTTCTTTCAGACTATCCATCATTTTTAGGATTATAGGTAGTGTTCAAATGAAGATTTTTATGTAGATCCTTTTGACTACTCTTCCAGAATATCATGGTATATAAAGGATATAAATAAGAAAATATTGACACATGTTTTAATTGAAGTATTACAAATTCATTAACATATAACATTAAGAGACTCTCTATTGGAAATTCATTTCTTATAGTAAGGAATTGTGTAGATCTGGATAGGTGATCAAAAAATAATTTATATTATGTCATTCATTCTTATAATACTTTGGTTGCATCATTAGAATGTTCTTAATAATTTCATCTAATTTACACATAGTAATATAGGGAGTTTTTAGAACTCCATTATGATGTTTCCACATAGAATTCACTTGTTGAAAAATAAATCATCTAGAATAATAATTAGTAATATAAAACTTCTTGGTATCCCACTAAAAACATCCCTACAAGTCCATATACAACATTGGGATACAATGGGATATATATATATTTGAGATATGAGATTTATCCAAATATTCCCTTCTCTTCTCATGTATAAATAGAATACATATCCACTTAAAAAAAATTAGGGAACCATATTCCCAAATAGTTTCATCTAATATCATTCATTTACAAATTTTATATTCTTTTTAATGTTCTAATTATCATATTGACAATTCATTATCTTCTCAAATAATGATTTTTTTTGAATAATTGGAAAAATTATTTATGTCTCGCCATATTTAATAATTTACATATCCATATTTATTGGATACATGAATAGAGGAACCTTATTAATCCTCAATTGTTGGTTTAGTCCATTTTTTACTACCTTTGTCTCAGTTAGATCAACAAATATTCCATAATTTGAGAAAATACGGTATTGAAAAGAAACATCGTGAATCTAGAATTCTCAATTACTAAATTTCACACATAACTCTTCCCTTCTAAGATTTCTATGAAGGATTCAAAATTTATTATCATGGTCCTTGTTGTTTTTATAATACACCATAATATCATTAATAATTACAAATACAAAATCACTATGTTAATCGTTCACTACAATATGCATTATGTTTATAAAAAATAATTTCATAATTTAAACCAAATAGAATTACAATAAACTCGTGATGTCCATACGTCATCCAAAATGATTCCTTTATTATATATAACTTCTTCCCACTAAATTGGTCATACCCAAAATGAAAATAAATATTAAAAAAATATTGGGCTTCGTGAATATTATTAAACATGTCATCAATGCATGGAAAATGGTACTTTTTCATTATTATAATATCATTGATTTCCATATAATCAATGATCATCCTCTTGGATCTATATTTATTATAAATAAATGAAACATGGGATCCCCATGGAGAAATAATTGGGTGGATAAATCCCTTATTATCAAAATATTCTAGTATATTATTAAAATCCACTAATTCTATAGTGGCCATTATATATAGATTCATAGATATTTCCCAACCATAAAGGGTTAAATCAATGTAAAATTCAACATGATGCTATAGGGATGTGATTTTAATTCCTCAATAAATGCATCAATGTAGTCCTTCACAATAGGTACATCCATAATTTGAAGAAAAACTTCTTCATCAATAGATGGTGTATTCACTTAATCTCCATGAATTGTGTATAGTAAATCTTCTGGGTATAGATGTATATTAGAATCTGGTGAGTAATATTCAACTCTATAAATGAGGGATTCTTCATCTTCCTCACAAATTATACGTAACTACTTATTATATTAATTTTTTGACATCATAGTTTTATATATAGTCTATACAAAGGATTATAAAAAATGCAACCACAAGTATGATTTTAATTTCACTACATAATTCATGTTTATGTTTCCTAACGGGGAATTCCCGACACATCTTTTTTGACATGATACATCCCATAGTATTTTTTTCTGAAACCCCACTTATTAAGTCAAAACAACAATGTCTAGTTTTCTTAGAAAACTAGGTTGATATAAAAGTGTGAGATAATCTATAAAAAAATAATGTATTTGATAAATTTTTACAGAACATTAATGTACCTTCTTGGATGTAATTTTGTACTTATTCCTATATTATATTTATCACAAAATCTTTCCCACATCCCATGGGCGTTTTCTATAGAAGATTACATTGTTTTTAGGGTAATTCATCTTAATAGTGTCCCTTCTAATTACAAATGCATCACTGGATATAATTTATTTGTCACTTCCCCTTGAAAACTTGATACTAGTAACCCCTAACTCTGAACGTATAACAAACTCCAAGACCCTTTAAACATTTCCCCTAGTGCTTTTTCCTACAATTTTCCCATGATGTAAATCATTTATGATGCTTCTTTCTTTTGGATTAATTTTTTTTTTCATGGTGCTCATTTGGACTCTTATTGTCTTCATTTCCATTTAATATATTCATTATTGAAATATTTTCTTTATCTTGATGGAAAATAAAATTGTTTCATTACATGATGAAAAATTTTGGAATCCAGTTCCCTTCGATGACATGGATCAATACCTTCAGAAAAATTATTAATCATAAACTATGTATTGTTTATGTAATCTATAGCATAAATGGATACTCTTGTAAAGGTATCGTCATATTCTGCAACAATATATTTTTATTTTTTATTTAATCTAGGTAATATTCCCTTAATCACAATTTTTTGATCATGAGGGAAGTATTTATTGAATAATATATCCATAAAAGTCTTACATTCACTAAGAAATATTATATATTCATCCCATGTATTCAAGGTTAAGGTCCACCATTGATCAACATCACATTTTATATAATAAAGAGCATGTGTAACCATCTCCTTTATTCTACATCCTAAGGACATAAATATATTATACTAACATGTCATCCATTTATCACATGTAGTTGGATTAAAATCCCAAAAAAATAACTGAGTCTACTAACTCATAATGTAATCTAGAATATGGGATTATCTATATAGAATATGTTTCTTGAATTAAGAAATTTTATTTATCATTACATTATTATGTTTCCCTTTCATTTCTATAATTTACTATATTTCAATACCAATTGTATAAAATAGAGGAAAATCCACATATTCCATAATTAAAGATATTATTCCTCACTCCATGAACCATTTATAAATAACCGAATATAGAGGATTTGGTTAAAAATCATATTTTATAATTCTAAATAGCTAATAACATCAATTTATGCATCAATAACCATAGTATATTAATCATTTATTTGGGATATCATTAATTTTTAAATACTTCATATTGATTTTCAATGAAAATTAAAATAATACTAAGAGTATTTATAAGTTCTGTCAAACCAGGTGTGTAGTATGAGTATTTTTTGTGTATAAGGATACAAAGAGTAAGGCTCTATATAACATTTTTTCTTTTTTACCACTAGGTACATATGATCAAGAACCACATCTACTTGTATTATCTGGACATGGTTGTATTTCTAGGAATACCCACATAATCTCTACTATACCGAAATTATATTATGATCATCTATACATAAACTCTAAGTATATATTTGGGTTATATTCCCAAATTAATGTCTTATATATCGGATTTCCAAGGATTATTCTAAAATTAATTTAATAAAAACTATAATGCCCCGACCCCATAAACCCAGAGTTGGTGAATTAGTTAATTACGTTATCGTGATTATAAGGAATAAAATTCTAAAGGACTGAATAGTTTAGCTATTTTTTAAATATTTTTTCCATACATGATATCCATAATATATTTGAAAATAGAAAATATAACATATCACATGTATCAACATATAATCTGTGAAACTTATTTAATAGATTCCTCTTCATAACCCTGGGAAAGAATACATAATATCTTTGTGCTCAAATTCTCAATAACTGTAAGTAAAATATAAGGAATAATAAATTTAAGAGATTAAATCAACTTTTAAATGTAAATAGATGAAATCACATTCCATTTAAATAACATGATATTTCAAAATCAATATAGAAAGGTATTAAAATGAAACAAAAATAATTTAATCTGTAAAATGAGAATATAAAATATCCACATATTTTCTGATATGTAATCTCATAAATAAAGAAAATAATGACTAACCTATCTATGAGGTAAATTATAAATTAATGGACTTTATTTCCGAGGCACATGAACACATATATCGTCGTGACCTTTCACAATATTGTTTAAAACTATAAGTATAAACCAATTTAATTTGGAAAAATAATTTATATCATGAGAACCTATTGATGAATTAGTGGGATTTGTAAATTCAGAAACTCGCTGCTAATTTCTAGTCTAAATCCTTCCACATATTTAATAATAGAGTAAAACAATATTTCTTATCAAATACATGTATTGAATAACGAATAAAGATTTATCAATATTTCTCAAGATAATAAAGTAACAATAAAAGAAAACATATTATGAAAAAATATTATAGATATTTTGAAATAATAATATAAATCACTTAATAAGGAGGTTATGATTGGAAAAATCAAATTAAAATGATTATAATAATGTGTTTGTTTTGAGTTAAAGGTACAATCAAAAAATGAAGTGAGATTGCAAAGATGACTTTTACCACATGAAAATTTCTAAAATTAACCCCTTGGATGAGGTAATTCACTTTGAAATATAAAATACCATAAATATAAAATAATTCATATAAAATATATATAAATTATAATTATATACACCACACAAAATATATAATTGGGGAAAATGATGTATGGATCACAGAATGAAAAGTGAGGTAGGAAACTCTTACCTTTTGTTTCCTTTTCTATGAACATCCATTGAACTACTATAAAATGAAATTAAGAATTATAATAACTTCTTACATAACCTTATTAATATTTATTATATCATATAAGATCCCATAATAATATCTTATTACACACTTGTTTGTAATATTATAATAACTTAACTATTGCGAATGGTGGTTTCCTAGTTTCTCATGTATGTTTGGACTCGTAATTTGTTGTTTCTATTACATAGATCGTTAAGTCAAAATATCCATAATGAAACCCAAATGTTAGTATTATATATATATTTATAATATGTGTATTTATACTAATATATAACATTGTGATATTTGAAATAAAATTCAACATTTCGAGAAAAGGTAGGCCATACATACACATGAATGAAATAACCATTACATTTCCATATTAAAATATAGAAAATTAATTGATATATATGTATTTTTTAATTATAGTATAATATATATTCCCTATATGCCTCAAATTATTATTATAAACATTTATTATATGTTCTATGAATAGTGTGACAAAATCACATCGATTTGAGGATGGGGTAGTCCACACTTCAACAAACTAAGTTATCATATTTAGAGAAAATTTAAAAAATGAAGGTATTTATCATGTAACAATTATTGAAATATTAATACTATATAAAAATAATATAAATAACGTATAAAAATATATTTTCATTCATAATTTCCTTCCATGATATTAGGCAATGGAAAAACAAACAATATTGTTCCGTGATGTGGTAGTTCATTATACCCAAGAAACAGAAAATTTTTCACCAATTAGATGGATGTGTTTGTATGATTTGGTATAAAACATAGATTAAAAAAATATCACTATAATTATAATACATAATTTATTAAACAATAAATGAATAATAATATTTCAGGGTTTGATAATGATAATAAAATATAGGATATTGAAGAATGATATTACTTCTTCCTTGAAAAAATCCTTTTGGTTTGCACCAAAGATAATACATGTGTGGTTTTTTGAAAGTAGGGATGAATTTATGATTATGTTTTGGATTTTTAGATCTTATTTTATTATAATTTTTTCATGAAAAATGGATTTATTGTTGTGTATAAGGGGGAGTGTTGAGTGCCTTTTTATAGTGGAGGAGGGGTGGTATTCTGGTAAATTTTAATGGGTATTCCACCTATATTTTTTCTACGAATATTGTTTCGAATAATAGTCCTAATATATAAAAATGTAGTATGGGGTCTAAATATGTCCATAAAATATATTTTGAACTTTCTTATATGAATTTTTTCCTTTTAATATTAATGTTGCATCCTTTGTCAGGCCAATACTTTTCTAAATTGGTGTAATTAATTTTAGTCAATATCAATAATATATTTTGTAAAATACTCATTTTACCTTATTAGACAATATAAATTTTGATTATTAAATTTATCTAATCCATTTTTATAAATTATAATCAAATAAGTGGATGGAAATATTTTAAAATTAATCTCACTAATGAGATGACAATGTCGGTTTTAGAGTAAAAATGTTTACTTGTTTACTATGTTTTTATATATATATTAGATATGAATTTGAAAATAATGAATCATATTTTATGAATTTATATATAATTGTTCTATATATGGTTTAAAACCATTGAGAAACATAATTTATCCATATAAATAAAGTAGATGATAAAGATGTTTTAAAATAATAATCACTATTTTTTATAATTCATTAAAAGTGAAACTTCACAAAAAAAATAATAAAAATTTTCCATAAAATAATTTTTATGTTTAAATTTCAAAAATAACGATTATTTTAAAACATTAAATTTATAATTCTTCCAAAAGATATATTTAATATATCATTATCCATTAAAATATTTTTAAACAGCTTTTATAAAAATATGTTTTAGTGTATAAAATTTATTTTTTTATCATATTAGTAATAAAATATATAGCACCAAATATAAAACAATTATATTGTATATATAAGATATAATTTTATTATATATGTATTCACTAAACGTTTTTGAATTTAATTAACACTGTAAAAAAGTGGCTAAATTGTGTTTTTTAAATCCAGCGTTGTGTGCATTGCTAGCTATCCAAAAAATTGAATTTATTCAAAAAGTAAAATATAGTAATGTCTTGGGGTGACACATTTTGGAAGTCACTCTTAATGTGTATGGTGGACAAATACTTTGCAATATCATGTCATTTTTTCCATTAAAACCTCTCATGATTGTGTGTGATGATTGAGATAAAGTATTTATATAATTTTTTTAATTTATTTATACTACTATTTTCATTATATCATATACAAATTATTTAATTTATATTCCATAGGAGGTATGATAATTTCACTCATGCGTACGAAGGAGTAACACATCATGAAGATATGTAATTCATCTTTAAATAATTATTTACATGGATGATAATAATGATAAATTTAATGATTATATGTGATAAAAATGAAATAGTTATGGTATTAATAAATTATTTATCATTCCTAAAATATAATATATTTTATTCCATTTCACTCAACGAGATTTGATAACATCATTTGCGTACATGTGGATTACGATCTTTATAAAACGATATGACTCTCTTCTCATCAACTCAACTAAATGTTTATATATATAAATATATTTAAATAATTAATATGGTATATATGATTATATGATCATTCATCGATGGAAACATATTATTCATCATATATTGATAATAATGTTTGGAAAAAGGAAACATTAGTCATGAATATGTACATACTACCATTTCTAGGATCACAATGACTTTAATTTCATAAAACAATATTTCCTGCTTAATTAAAATGGGTAATTGATAAATATATTAGTATTATATCATTATTATTAATTACGAGTTGAATTAACAATATAACATGTACAATATGTATAACCTTCATAATAAATCATGTATGATAAAACATAAAAATTGACACACAGTACAATGAAAATTAAGAAATTTTATTAGCGTACGAGTGATGAGATATTATAAAAGGAAAATATATGATATTATAAACATTTATATGATTATATAATAAGTTAATAACATTTTTAGAATATATATATGTTTTTGTACAATTTTTAACCAAACCATAGAACGAGGAATGAAATTTCATCACAATTTACATTCCAATAGGAATTAGTTTTTATTTTAATCCAATTCAATTGGTTGTTTTATATATACTTCTCCATTGAATAATATTTTCCTGATTAATTCATATTTCAATGTATTTTGAGCTTCACATTGAATCATTTCATCTAAGGTTATTTGACATGAAAATTACCATGTTGTTAAAGTTATTGTGAAATCTAACATTCTTTTGTGATTGTTATCTTCATCATGAAAAAATCACATTATTATGATAATTTCTCATTGTAAATTAAATTTACCTTAAATGTACGCATTTTTATATAATGTAAATGAATATTACCTAATCCATGTAACATTTTCACAAAAGGTGTTTAGGTTTAAAGTTATTCGAACAATTGGGAAAATATATATAAATCTAAATCCTTTTATCAATACAGATATTTGTTTATAAGGAACATTATTCATGAAATTAAATTTATTAGTCATTAAATGAGAATTATATGGACATGATTTTGCGGGTGGGGCTTAATTATTTACATCCCATCGATACATCGACTGTTCTCTTGGGAAAAATCATCTAGCCAATATTTAATGGGTTTCTAATTGTAGTTTCAAACTGTATTGAGGATATATCTTGAGGGTAGAGGTTTTCATGTGACTGATACAAGACATCAAATAATTATTGATTTTAATAATAAATAATTAATTATTTATTATTATTTTACATTATATTTTCTCTATGATATTACCTTTGGATGAAATTTATTCTCAGTAATTCATTAAATTTATTTATTTTAGTTACTAATCATGCCACAATGAATAAATATTATCATATCTTGCTGTAATTTTATATTAATAGAGATTTTGTTATGTTATTATACTTCATATATTAATAATTAGTTATTAATTCAGGATTTCCTCCACTTTAGTTTACCTTTATTGATATTTTGATATCTCCCTTATTTTTTTCATTTCACCATGAATTGAACTAGATATCATTGAATGAGTTTTGATTGATGAGTTTTATATTTTGTTTTTGAGTATCAGGTTTTATTTTATTTCCATAATGTAAAATTCATATCATGTTTGTATTAGGTTCTCCAATAATACTAAACTTGTTTGTTCTTTAGGATTTAACCCATTCTATCTATGAAAAGTTAATTTAATAAAAGACATGCTCCATGTTACAGGGGTTGGGGTCATTATAGTTTGTAGAAGAGGTAGAATTAGTAAAAATATTATGAAATAGTTAATGGAAGAAATATATTAGAGAAAATTACCCTCTAATATATTATTATTATAAATATGTAAGAAAATACAAATATTTTTCAATTGAATAGATTATCATGTTTTCCAAAAAATACATCAGTTTCAGGACACTATACGGAGAATTAGTTTTGGAGTAGAGTTACCTAGGGTTAATAAATCTTAAAAGGTAACACTGAGAAGAACATTGTCATCACATTGTGAATGAAAGATGGACATACTAGATACTTGGTTTGACAATACTCTGTAATATTCATAGAATAATTAAAATTTTATTTAAAAATATTATTATGGATTTAACAATAATGACATCTGTTAACAAATCATGTTTGTTAATTTGATATTTGATATCTATAAATTTAAATTTATTCTATGTTTTATATCATATTTAGAATTATAAATTACGATATATGGTTAATAATTTTTTTATATCATCCAGTATAATCTATTTTTAACAAACATTCCATAGAAGGAAGAAGTGAATCAATAGTCATGGCCAATGTTGATATTTCCACACTAACTAATCCGATAAAACTGGTAATGGAACTGAGAAAATTATCAATATATTAGGTATGTTAAATCAATTTATAAAAAATAACCTATATTATATAGATAAAAATGTACTAAAATGAGATTCTCGTGTGTTGGATAATATAACATGATAGAGTCCCCCATCATTATGTGGGGCTATTAATCCAGTGGTTTTTAATTAATGGATTGATTTTATAGAGTTGAAATTTATCGTGTTGTGATGTGTTGAAAAGGAAATGATTAAACATTATGTGTAATATCTCAATGATGATTCTAATCAATGATGTTCATTAATCTAGAATTATCGGGATGAAGAGGAAATAAAACTCATAGAATGGAGTGATATTAAGGACAAATTCATTGAAAAACATTCACCTCAATATCAAAAAATATCAACGAAAATAAATTTCATTATTTTATATAAATGAGGGTATATATGTGTTACTGAGTATAAAGAAACCCTTACAAGGTTATCAAGTAATTCATTTCATTATATCTGAAACATGTTGTGAATGATTTATCATCTCAGGGTAGGGATTGATGAAAGTCTATAAATGGAACTTGTCTATCCAAAATTTTCATCATAAAAGGAAATAGTTTAATATTATATAAAAAATAATGTATTCTCAATATGATACATATTTAAGGGAAACCGGTAGAATATGAGGACATCCAAACACCCTAAAGAAGGAATTTTTTTGAAGAATTATACGAGAATACTACAATTTTCTACCTTTTGAAAATTATTGAAATATTTAACCTGGGAAACTCAGGATGTGATGGGGAATTTTTATATATATGTGGGTAAAAGGTTCAATATGATATGTAATTCTATGTGAAGAAAGAAAAAACTAATATTCTGTGTTTCAATTATATAATGATAGGGAACTATGAAATCTAATTATTCATGTGTTAATTGAATCCATTATAGATTAGTGAATGTAGGTGATTGTATTTTATTTCTATATCTGAGGTTGAATAACCCAATGATGTAGTTGTAGGTACATTAATAATATATATAAATTTATCTACGTCATTATTTTATTTTTGATCTTCTCAATCTTTTATATCTACCTAGTTTTCTAGAAATATAAATCACTCCCTATTTGATTTATGAATGCAGTTGTTAATTAATACTCCTAGGTAAAGTCTCACTATAATGAAGATGTTTTTGGAAGTCCCCATTATGATAGAAAAATCTTATTTATTTTATGAAATTATTATCATACATACGGTTTATTTATTTAAAATATTTATTATAAAATGGATTTCAAAGTATACTAAAAATACTTATTATAAGAAGAAGATAATTATGATTTAAGGGGGATATATTGAATTCCTCAACATTATAGTATAGAAATCATCAAAAAATTCATATCTTAACCCACTACTAGAAAATATATTAACTGATTTTGTTGGATAATATGATAAAAAACTAGGTATGGAGAAGGAAACGTTTAAATTTAAGATTAAACTATCATATAGGAATACATTATTTTTTTAATGAGGATTTATGTTGTCATACAAATAGAATTATGTTGAGTTTTCAATACATTTAATCATCAATAAAATACTAATATCAAAGACATCCTATTTAATGGACACTACGGAAATTGAATAGAATATGAATGAACTAGAATAATTTAGTGATAAGGGTTTTATTCTCAATAGTGTTTTAAAATAGGGAGCCCATGTTCTCTTAATTAATAAGAAAGATATTTCCATGAGTTTGTGAAATTATTATATGTAAATCAATGATATTATAGAAAAGAACAAGTTCCATATACCTTATATTGATGACTTACTCAATCAACTTCTAAGAGGATAATATTCTTCAAACGCTGACTTTCATTTAGTGTAATATCAATGTAGTGTGTAGATTGAATACATTCTAAACATATTTTTTGAATGTGTTATGAACATTATATGTTTATAGTAATTCCTTTTGGATTGAATAATGAACATGCTATTTTTATGTATCAAATGAAATGAGTTTTCATGGAATATATTGTAGAATTAATTATGATATTCATTGATGATATTTTCATATATTAAAAAAGGTATATGGACTATTAGTATGTCATTGCGATCATTCATGGGACTATTATATGGAAATTTATATAGTAAATTTATTAATTGTGAAATCTATACTCATGAAGATTATTTTCAGGTCCACATTTTCTCCATGGGATGAACCTTAGTTGATTATACGACGATTAAGGAAGTGATAGAATTCCCAATACCAATTAACCTAACTATGGTGTGTAGATTCATATGATTGGCATGTTACTATTGTCGGTTAATTCAGAATATTTTATTATTGGAAAACCCATTAACCAATCTTACAAATAAAGGGGTTATGATTTTTTGGAAAAAAGGAATATAATTAATTTTTTTTGAACTGAAAAGGATATTGTTCAATGATTTTATTTAGATTCTACCATCATGAAATGAAGGGTTTTTGATATATTTTGTTACATCAAAAAATAAAATTTGTTTCATCCTACTAAAAAATGAAAATATTATTTCGTATTTATCATGGAAATTAATGTCACACTAAAAGAACTATTCAACCCATGATATTGAGTTAGAAGCTATAATAGTTTCTTTTATGATCCTGAGGAATTATCTATCTTGTCAACGATCTCAGAAATACATAGATCATAAAATCCTAAAATATATTTTTTCCTATGATATTTTTGCATGAGGAAAAGGTGATGGCTTGAGCTACCCATGAATTATAATTTCTTAATTCAAAAACACCTAGGAAAATAAAAATTGGTAGTGGATACATTAAGTAAGAATAATCATGGAGTTCGAACCTTGATTAGTATTGAGATGGATAATATGTACATGGATCATGTTAATATAGATATGATAATTATTATGTAAGGGGACACATCACCCATTTTTTAAATAATTTTTATACTATATCATTATTAAAAAAAATATGTTCTCAATCAGCTGATTATAACTTTTTGAATAAAATTAATACTTCGAATGATGAAAAATTAAATGAATTCATTATTGAATTTGTTGTTTTGAAATTTGTAAATAGATTATATGTTATATATATACCGGGGATGAAAGAAGAATAGTTCTTTGAGGAACATAGATGAAACTTTTTTATAAACTTTAGTATAATGTTGATGTATATTGATTTTATGGTAAAATTTTGGTAGTATAAAATGAAATGGAAATTATCAAATTATGTGTCTATATGATTTGTTTGTCAATAACTGAAAACATCGAATCAAATCTGTGATGAATCATGTATCCTCTTCTTATTCCTACCTGGAAATGGTATTATATTACTGTGAAAATTGGTAACTAATTCAAAAGACAGCATGGAAAATAATCAATATGGGATATCATTGACCTTTTAAAAAAATATGTACATCTTCTCTCTTTAGGAGAATGTTTTCCACTTCAGTTCCTTAAAATTATTTACATTAATGAAATTTTAAGACCTATATCCTTAACGTTTTAATTATGTATTATCATGATCCTTGTTTTACATCGATATTATAAAAGAGGCTATATAAGGTACATATTACAGATCTTCATTTGAGTTGTTCTTACCATACTCAAACTAATATATAGTCCCAATAATTTACTCAGATAGTAGATTAAATTTTGATTTTATGCTCACATGACATTCATGTAAATTTGGATAAACATTTCCTTTATAAGAGTTTCCCAATAAAAAATATTCAATTAAAGTATTCAAATATCACCATATGAAGAATTATATTTCTATAATATTTTTGAACCATCATTTTTGGGATTATTTTATTTAATAGAAACTCACATGACATTAATTTGTTGAAGATACAAAAAAAATTTAAATTCACTTTGAGCCCTCAACAAAACAACTCACATTAGGAAAATGAGTTATGCCAACAATAGGAGGTAAGGTTTATAATATTAAGTAAGATATCACGTTTTAATTAATGTATCTACATTTATGGGTGTTTTATATATTGATAATAAATGTATAATGATCTCATTGTATATCATACACTTGGAAATATTTTAATGAATTGGCTGTTTTAATTATCATTTGGAAATTCACCCAAATATCTCAAAAGTAAATGATGTGTTCCTTCTATAATTTTGAAGGAAATACATGTCATACCCAAAGAATGTTCTCACATATAATAAAATATAATTGGAACATGATCTAACATAATTTGAAGAACATGTCCTGATTTTTGATACTTGAGAGAAATTATTTGGGAATCAAACCACGAGACAAGAAAATGAACTTTGGAGAAATCAACAAATAGAGGAAAATTTATGTAAAAGATCGGATTTTATGAATAAGATCTACCATAATTAATTTATAATGTAATATAAATTAAATTTCAATAATAATTTTTATGGAATAGTTTAAAACCCTGCCGAATTACAATGTATTTCATTTAAAATAATTTTAATTTCATTAATAGAATGCGACGAACACAAAACTGAGGTTGAATGAAAATAAACTCTTAAAAAATTATTAATAATTTAACATTATTACATAGATACTATGTTGGATGGTATGAATAGTACTAAATAATTATGATAATTATTTTTACAAAATTATTACACATTAAATAAGATTAATTTAATAGAAAAAATAATGTTTTCTTAAAAAAATTATCTTTTATATAGGATTGTTTAGTCGAGATTGGTGAAAATAAAATGAAAATAATTTTTGAAACATTAATTAAACTTATTTTAAATGATAAAAAATATTTTTTTTAATAATAATATAAATATATTCTTAGGGTAAATTTTATTGGAATTTTTTTGATAAGTATCATTTTTATGAATGGTCAAAATAGTGAATTTTATTTAAAAATGCCGTTTCCCAATATTTTAGAATTATATTTTTAATAAATTATGAAGTAAAATAATTTAAATTTTTTTCCAATTAATAATATTTGGGTCATTGGAATGTTTTTCATATTTAATTCAAATAAAATAACATTCTAAACATCTATGAACTTGTTACTTTAAAACTCATTTTTTTACCTCCATGTGTGAGATTAATTTTAAATTAAAATTTTCAAATTTTATGAATTGTGTATGAAATTATGGATTTTATATTTTATAAAATAAATTATACTTTAATATAATTTCATTATCGGTTTTGATAGAAATGAATAGTTGTAAAATTAGAAATTATGTATCATCGTCAAGGTAAAAATGGATTTATTGAGGGGTTTATCATAGAATATAAAGGATAAAATGACATAAAAAATGTCTAAAAAATATTTTTTTTAAATATTTTGAACATATTATTTGTATTCACAATTATTTTTTAATATTAGAGTCTTTTGACATGAAAAACCTTTGGTAGAAACAATTCTACCACTCACCTCACTAATTAAAGGTCACCCCTCTCCTAGCTTCTTCACACCTTAAAACCCATATGGATGGGACAATACTTGCATTAATAACATCCCAAAATACATCCTATAATTATCAATGCCTTAATTTGGTAAAAAATACAACCTCTTTATGCTTTAGTGCAATCCTATAGAAGATTCCTAAAGGATAGGTAATGTTCATCAACGGGCGTCGTTATTTTATTTCATCCTCTACCTCCTTTAATTATTTTTTAACCTTGATTATAAAATAAATTTAGTATATAACAAAAAAGAAGTTATTTTTATGTCATTTTCATTATGTAAAACCAAATCTATAATAATGAAATGTTTAATAAAATCCTCATTTGTGTGTATGGTGGACTACCACCTCATAAACTGATTCCATTTTTTTTCAATTACCACCTCTCATGGTTGGATATGATGATGGAAATAATGTATATTTAAAATTGTAACAACATAATTATACCTATATATTCATTAGATCATAAATAAATGTTTATTTTCCATTCTTTAGGAGATATAGTAAAACAACTCGTATCAATGGCAGACTACCGCATCACAATGTGATGTTATTTATATTTCACTAAATCTTAATGTGGTAGAAAATAAGGATAAAGTTAATTACTATATGATATATACAAGACATATATATTTTCATCATGAAAGTTTTATAATTATGAATAATTAATATATATCTTTGTCTTTCTTACATTTCCACTCAACGAATAATGGTAATGTCATTCGTGTTTGTTTGGACTACTACCGTCATGATACAATGTGACTCTCTATTCATCAAAAAACCACATGGATGATATATATATATATTGTTAATTAATATGGTTTATATGACATTTTTATCATTTTTTAAATATAATATATTACTCATCTTTTTAAATAATGATGATTGAAAAGTGGAGTCATTAATCATGATTTTGTACGACATAAAAACTCTATGATCGTAACATATTTAATTTAACAAAACCATATTTCATTATTAGTCTTTAAATTTTAATTGATTTATAAATATGATAATTGTTTTAGGACTATAATTCTATAGGTGATTTATTAGTATCATATTCAAAAGACTCATAACATTCATAATAATGCATGAATGAGAAAACAAGTCTATTTACTCCTAAAACAATGAAAATAATGAATGAATATTAATGAACAAGTAATAATATGTTATAAAAAGATACTATATTATAAAATATATATTAATATAGTTTTTTAACAATCTAAAAGAATTTTCAAAAACACTATATAGGATGAAAACCAACATTCAACCAAAATCAAGAATGAGGTAATAGATTTCATCTCAATTAACATCCAATTGAGGCATATATTTCATTGTGAAAAAAAATTCTATTATGTGGTTTATATAATCTATTATTTAAATTTAATATCCTGATTCATTCATACGTTATTGTATTTTTTTTCAATTTGAATCATTTCATACAAGGGGATTTGACTCTAAAAATATAATGTTGTAAATATTGTTGTGAAATATCAAATAAATTTTTGATTTCCTACATTCTCTTAAAAAAATCACAATTTTATTTTTATTTTTTATTATTCGTTAAATTTATTTTCAATATAAAAATTATTATATAATGTAATTACTATTTCATAAACCAGATAAAATTTTTATATATGGTGATATCTTTTAATGTTAATTGATTATCTGAGGAAATATCGATAAATCTATATCCATTCCATAATACTAATATTTGATAATAAGGAAAATTGTTCATGAATTAAATCTATTAATTCATGTTAGAGGAATTATTTGGACATTTTGACATGGATGGGGCCTGGTTATCGATAAACCATCAAGGTATCAGTATTTCTCTTAAGGAAAATCAGTTGGACAAAATTAAATGGGTTTTTACATTTACATTAAAATTGACATGAGGATAGATATTTATAGTAGTTTTATTCAGGAACCATATATAATATTTTTAATCGTTATGTACTTCCATCTGTGAAAATTCAATGATTATTATTATCGATCAAATTTTTTCTATAATATTATCTATAGATGAATTTAATTCTCAGTTAATGATTAAATGTCACGTGTTTTTATATATTTACCATTCTATATTGATTATGCCTTATACTATCAGTTATTCTTGTTATTTAAAAAACAAGTGTGTTTATAAATTTAACATTCTAAAGGGATTATTAATTAAATATTCATGATAACATACTCTATACTTAAACCTAACTAAGTATTTGATCTCACCCTTCTTTTATTTAATTCCACAAGATATGAAGAAGAGATCCTTGTATGTGTTCTAAAGGATTCAGTATTGTTATGGACATATACCCAATATCCTAGATATGGTTCCTTCTTCATTAAATTGGATGAATATACAATGAATCAAATCACAAAGGATAGAAAAGGTTATTAGTCATGGTAAACTATATACATACATGAATCATTCATTACATTTTAATACACAATTGAAAACATAATTTTTGAAAAAAATAACCTTATTCTCTATATAATTTCATTTCATATCAAACATAGTAACCCTTATGGATACCATAGAAAGGAAAAAAATATGTGTGATATCTAATGGCTAGGATAGGTTAATTATAGTATATGACATCATAAATAAATTACAAAACATTATTAAGAAATTAAAATATGGTAATCGGAATATTTTTTACATTTAATAAATGAAATAATATTTAATTAATTATATGTAATTAATAATAATTATCAAATAATTCCATAAAAATCATGTGAGATTGAATCTTGACCATAGATAATATGACATCCCTATATCTATTTCAAAGATAAACATGATTTCTTACATAAAATTCACATAATAAAACATTGAAGATAGAGAGGTCTAGTGTCTTGGGGATTAGTATCATTACATGACAACTTAAATCATTGAACACAATATCTTATTTAAATCTTTCTTAACATGACCACTACATTCCCTCGTACTTAGCATTGCATTGGATAACATGAGGACATGCATAAGAAAAGGGTGATCTATAGAGCCCAGTAAGGGATTAAACAAGGAACAAAATGAGGAATACAATTCATGTTAGAATATAGGCATATAAATGGAACAAATGAGAAACATTAACATAAAGTCATGATAATTCCTGATAATTGTAACATGGAGATGTGGCAACATCACTTAATATGGAATTATCATAAGAAATAGGATCATTTCACATAGAGCATGAGTAAACCCTCATTGCACATGAATCATAATTTAACCCTTGTTTCAATTGAATTATCATGATTTAATACCCGTTTCACCTAACATATCATGATACTATACTTTACCCAAAGCATTGGAGTGCTATCAGGGCGCACTCCTTTTAAATATTTCATTTCGTGCATAAGTGTGCCACTTGGATCATAAATCATGGATTCATAAAACATCATAATTTATTCCAAAATAATGTAATGTGTAATTATTAAATGAAAATATATAATCAATAAGTAAATGTTAATAAAGGTGAATACTCTTGATATGGAAATGGGAATGGTATTCCCTACACAATCACTTTGGCTTTGAAAAATTGTTGTATAATTTCTACAGCATAACGAAATGACATAAGAATTCATAAAAATGGTTGATGAGAGAGAAAGGTGTGTCTCCTCATATTTACATTAAATGTACAGTAAGGGGGTAATATAGATACATGTCCCAACAATTGTAAAGGAATTTATATTCCTGACACAAAATGATTTATTTAATATAAACGAGCAGAGAGAAATTCCTTTCGGAATTTTGGCATAGTAACGGGTGTACATGGGATAAATTTATTAGAGGGAAAGGCATATCAAATAATTCAAACATAAATAAGGATGTTTGGGGGAGGATAAAAACCATACCCCAACATTTATAATTGAAATTAAAATAGCCTAACAACTTAAAGAAAATTGGACAAAAATTTAAGAAAGGTGGAAAACCCTTACATGGAAGTGTGATTAAAAAGACTTGGGAGAATCTTGAGAGAGGATTATTGGGAGCTTGGGGAACCTTGGGAGGATTCTAGAGAGTGGAGGGTAGAGTGTGGGTGAAATTCCAAGACATTGTGTGATGAAGAAGAGGGAGATTGGGTGGTTTTATATTGGAAAGGAGAGGGCATTCTTTATCTTTTTTGTTTGGGACACCTCAAATTAAACTAATCAAAAACACAAACTAGACCATTCTTTGTTCCCATGATTTTTTAAATGTGGAGTGGAAAATAATATTTTGTATGTACAATGTCCTAAATTACTAAAATAATAGTGTTTCTTAAGTCTAGGTGAGTCAAACACTCAAGGAAAACATTTTAAAAAAATAAAATGTTTTAGATGTCATGAATGGTCCACTATGACATCACAAAATTAATCAAACAAATCAAAAATCACCTTATTTAAAGGATAAAACATATATTTCTATAAAATAGCATATATATTATTTTATTACACCACTATTAAGTCATGATGATGTCATAAAACACATTATATATTTAAATGGTATTTATGTTTTACCCAAAAATTCGATTGTTTCAGAAAACTATGAAGAATTCTCAATTGGATAATTTCAACGTACTGATTCCCAAAATTTTATTCATTTTATCTAAATAATTTTCTAAATATTTGAATTTTTAATTTTAAATTAAAAATTGATATTTATCGAAAAATCATGGGTTTCGACAAAACCAGCTTTGAATCATTAACAAAAATTACAAATGAATTCATAAAATTATATGATCACTTATATTTAATAAAAATTATTTAAATAATAATTAAATATTATTTAATTTGAAAATACAGTAATTCATCAATATCGATTTCATAGTTGATTATTAACTAAAAAATCTATTGCTTCTCTAAAAACTATTTACAATGTAACAAAAATAAAATAAAAGTATATTATTTATTATTTAAAAAAATAATGTACATAATAATAGTTCTACTGTCTTATTAAATAACCGCTTATATCACCCACATAAGACTAAAGAGTAAGGTGCGCGATGGTGAAAGGCTCTTGGGGTAGCTCAGATAACATTGCTTTGGTAGTAATCTCTATCAACATCCACTTCCCTCAAAGATGATTTTTCTCAAGTATAATGTATTCAATCTCAGCTTGAATTTGGTCAAGAATGAAGACCAAAGAAAAAACCCCCGTTCTAAGCTCTGAAAAGTGGGCTTCATATGGTGCAAATCTATAGTGATGATATGGACCAATAATGAGACCTCCTTCAACCATAACTCACACTTGCAGTACATTGCATAGATCTTCTACTTCAGCATGGTCTCTAGTATAGTTCTTAGATTCTCTTCATGATCCTCCTTGGATTTGGAGTATATCAGAATATAATCTATAAAGAGTACCAATAATTTGTCGAGGTAATATCTAAAGACTCTATTTATCAAGTAAATTATGATTTATAGATATTTAGTGTGTTTAAAATTCATTACTATGAACTCACAATGCCTGTATCTTGTTCAAAAAGTAGTCTTGGGGATATAAACCTTCTTCACCATTACATGTTAATATATCGACAGCACATCCACCTTTTAGAGGTATTGTGATCCACACAGTATATTAAACTAGTCATAAATTCATGGGAGTGGATACTTTATCATAATCGTGATTTTGATAAGTTCACGATAATCAATGCAAAGGCGCATTGACCCATCTTTCGTCTTGACAGAGAAGACTGGGTACCCCATGGTGAAGCACTTGGGCATATAAACCCTTTCTTCCAGATTCTCCTATAGTTGTTTCTTCATCACCATAAGCTCCAAAACCACCATGGACTCAATCATATGAGCCACATACATGTGATCATAGGGCATTAATATCCACGCTTGAGATCATGGAGCTAAAGAATATTCATCTTCCTCCTTGCACTTGTAATGAATCGGGGGTCGATTTTCCACATAGAGAGTGATTCCCCCCTCCCGTACATTTATGTTGGCTCCATATAATGAAATCCAATCACTGCCATGAATTGAATCAAATTCTGCCATATGGAGTATAAAAAGGTCCTCTGGGAAGCTCAATCCAAAGATTATGATAGGGTAGTAGTTATATTCATGGGATGCAATGATTCCTCCATTTGTTGTACTCACTGACATCTTCACATCCTAGATTTGTGGTGGTGTTGGGATTGTTCTACTAAACATTCTTTATATAAAAGAATACTTAGAACCTGAATCAAAAATTACATTCAATATTCATAAATGAATCACTATCGTACCTGTCACCACATCGTTTATAGGGTACACATAGGCAGTATTGATGAAGAAAGCTCTCCCATGCTGCCTTGGAGGTTGTTGGTTGCCTCCAAAAACCCTTAGAAAATGGAACTGATTTGCAAGATGCTACGGTTCATTGCAATTGTAGCAGTGACCATCATGTTAAGGTTTGAACGGAGCGTACCTCTCCTCTATTGCAGATGTGGGGTTTCTTTCCGATAATTAATTGACACGTTCCCTTCTCTTCCTCACCTAACTCATTTCCTTATACCATTCAGGTAATTTCCAAGGTGCTTCTTTCCACACCTTTGGAATGTGTGGTGTTGGATCTTCTTAGAACCATTAGATTTATCCATCCGACCACCATTATTGAATTACACCATTCTCTTATTATCCCCAGAATACCCCAAAGGTTCTTTGATCTCTATTTCGACCTTGATGGAACATCAGAAACTTTCCTCAACCCGTCGAAGTCTCGGATCCCATGTTCTTTCTACAGGATTGGTAACATCCCATTAAAGAAGCGGTCAACCAGGTATTCAGGGGCAATGACAAAGTCAGATTCACATCATGCCAGCCCTGTGATGTTTTCCTCATATGCTCAAACAGATTCATCGTATTATTTCGTGAGGAAAAGGAAGCCTCTTTCCATCTTAAGCTGAAGGATGTGCAGAAAATATTTATTGAAAAAAATCTTATAGAAATCCTTCAATTCCAATGCCTTGATCTCATCCTCAGGCTTCGGATTTTTGATCAACATCCACCATTGATTATCTTCACCCTTTATACAATAAGAATCCATGAGAACCTTCTCCTGTTTAGAACATTGAATGATGGTGATGATCATTTCAATAGAGGTGATATGTAGTTCAGCGATTGAGGGATCATATGATCCATTAAAAGAAGGATGCCTTTGTCACATTAATCTCTTGATTGCGACTTGTTCATTATTTGGGGGGGGGGGTTGAACATTCCTCTTGACCCATGATTCTATTCAAAATTTGATTTATCTGAGAGAGAAGCATGACAATGTTTATGATTCCCTCTCCCATTGGATTGGGAATCTCTTTAGTACATTCATCACATTGATATTCTTATCGGTTGTAAGCCCGAGTCCTCTTATTACTAGACATTGGCTGGAATAAAAGGAATGTTAGGGGTAACACATAATGGTTAATACATGGAAAAAACTGATGATTATAAATAACTTTTATTTCCTTAACATATGAATTTATTGTCTTCAGCCTATGTTATCCGTGATCTACTTTCTAACATATATTCTTAGGGAATTTTTTCCCTTAATAATTGTTCATAATAATCTAGTGATTTTAACAAAGAATATCCCCCAGGAGTATAATAACCAATAGTATAATAAGTCTCATTGTCGTGAACCATTTCCCTTTCGAGTCTATCTCAAAGTAGTGTTTTCATGTTTTACCCCTAGGATACATCTGTACCAGAGCCACCTCTACCTCCTTGTATCCAGACAGGGATGTATTTTTTAGATAACCCACTTACTCAATGCTCACAAAATCTTAGGGATGTTTTATTATACATAGTCATGTTTCTAAGGCATTACTAGGGTTTTTATTCCTAATCCCAAAAATAACTAAACCATTCCTTTGATACAAACTATGACAATACTCCTTTTTTCACACGTAAACATGATTTATTACATAAAATTCACTTGATACAACATAGAATATTGAGAGGTTAAGTTTAATTGTGGCTTAGGATCATTACATGAATACTTAAAACATAGAACATGACATCTTAATGAAATATTCCTTTACATAACCACTACATTCCCTCCTACATAGAATTTCATTGGATAACCTGAGGACATGCTCATGAAAAGGGTGAGCTATAGAGCCCATTAAAGGAATAAACACGGAATTACATGAAGAATACAATACATGTTATAAAACAGGCATATAAATGGAAAAAAAGAGAAACAATAATATAAAGGATTGATAAATCATGATAATCTTAACATGGAGATGTGGAAACATCACTTAACATGGAATTAGTATGATCCAAGGCTAATTGCACAAGGATCATTGGTAAAACCTCATTACACATGAAGCATGAGTAAACCCATGTTTCACATGAATTATCATGATTCAATAATCATTTTACATGATGTATCATGATGCTATAATTTACCGGATTCATTGGAGCACTATCAAGCCACACCCTTCTAAATCATTTTATTTCATGCATAATTGTGCGACATGGAACATAATTCATGGATTCATTAAACATAATTATCTATTCAATGAAAAATTAATGTTGAATTCATAAATGAAAATCTATAATCAATAAGTAAATGTGCATAAATTTAAATACACTTGATAGGGAAATGTCCATGGTATTAACTACACAATGACATTGGACTGAAAAAAAATGTGGTGCAATTTCAGCAGCATAACTGTGTAACATAAGAATTAATAAAAATGGTTGATGAGAGATAATGGGGTGTATCCTAATATGTACATGAAATGGGCAGTAAGGGGTAATATATGTACATGTCCTAATAATTTTAATGGTATTTAGCTTCATGATACAAAATAATTTCTTGAATGTAAATGAAGAGAGAGAAATTCGTTTCGGAATTTAGGCATAGTAACGGGTGTACATGGGAGGCATTTTAAGTGAGAGAAAGGGGTCTTACATCATTCAAACATAAAGAGGGACGTATGGGGGGAAATTAAACTATACCCCATAATTTATAATTGTAATTATAATGGTATAACAACTTAATAAAAATTGTCCAAAAAAATAAGAATGGAGGAAAACCCTTACTTGGAGGTGTGCGTACAAAGGCTTAGGGGAGGCTTGAGAGAGGCTTCGTGGGAACTTTGGGCAACTTAGGAGAATTATATATATATAAGGGAAGAGGTTGGATAGACACCATAGTCTTTTAGTGAAGATGATGTGGGTTCTTGGTTGTTTTTATATAGGAGAAGAGGGAGAATTCATTATTATTTATGTTTCGGACACCTCACATTAAACTAATCCTAACCAAAAACCAGACCATGGTTTTTGCCCAATGATTTTTCATAGCGGACTGGATAACAATATTTTATATGTCCAATGGCTGAACATCTTAAAATAACAGGTTTTCATATGTAGAGATGATTCACACTGTCATGGAAAAAAATTTAAAAAGATATAACGTTTTATTAGTCAGGGAGGGTCTACTAAGGCCTCACAAAATTAATCAAACAAATCTAAAATCAAATTATTTTATGGATAAAACATATATTGGTAGAAAATTTCATTTATATTATTTTATTACATCACTATTAGGTCATTATGATTTCATATAAATCATTATATATTTAAATGGAAAATTAATTTTTACCCAAAATTTCGACTCTCTCAGAAAATTATGAAAATTTCTCCATTGGATAATTTAGACGTCATGATTCCAAAAATAATATTCATTTTATCTAAATAATATTTTTTTAAATATGTGAATTTTCATTTTAAAATAAAAACTGACAGTTATCAAAAAATCATGGGTTTTTATTTAAACAACATTGAAACCATAATAAAAATTTCAATTGCATTCATAAAATTGTAAGATCGTTTATATTTCGTAAAACGTATTTTAATAATAATAAAATATTATTTAATTTGAAAATCCATTAATTTATCAAAATAGATTTCTTAGTTGAATAGAAACTAAAAATACTATTTGTTCTTTAAAAACTATTTACAACATAACAATAATAAAATAATAGTATATTCATTATTATATGCAAAAATAATGTACATAATTATAGTGCTAGGTTCTTGTAAATAACCCCTTATAACACCCGCATAAGACAGAAGAGTAGGGTGTGCGATGGTGAGAGCCTTTTGGGTGGCTCAGATAACATTGCTCGTGTGGTAATCTCTATCAACTTCCACTTCTCTCATAGGCGGTTCCACTCGAGTTTAACATATTCATGATTGGCTTAGTCTTGGTCATGTGTGAGGCCCAAATACGCATCCTCCTTTCCGATCTCTGACAAAGGGGCTTCGTATGGGGAAAGTATATTGAATGAGGCAATCGCTTCTTTTGTCTGAGTAAATTTGATTTGTTAAAGCCCTATATTTATACTAATCATGTTATCATTGTTCAACAGATATAAATGAAATGGTCAAAATTTTTAATGATATTTTAATAAATATAAAAAAACATAAAACCATTTAACTTCACATTTAATATATCCATTTTAAATATTAATTCATTTAATTGGGTCAAGAGTAATTTTCATTAATGAAATTGTGGGTCGTTATATATATTATAACTAATATAAAAATATCATGAAATATTAATAATTATGGAATGCATAATCTCAAATGAATTAAAATTATGATCTATACTCAAGTGAGTAACTATAATGATATTTCCTTATGATTTTTAATGTGTACGGGTATAAACTCATTTGATTTGGATATCTACATTGAATCATTATAATACTAAGGCATAAATGGGATTACATTAAATGATAGTAATCCCATGTATTGATTTTATAAATCATTCATTACATAACCAATAATCAAATTTAATTCATAAATAATGTTACATATCAACAAACCATATATTGAAATGGATAGAGATTTATCAATATTTTCTATTTTAATCAAATAACATTACAATTAAACACCATATGAATAAATGGTATCCAGTTTAGGAAATCATCATATCCATAACACATTAATATGGATATTTATTATAAATTTACTACCCAATGAAACATAATTATAATAATTTTATTTTCTCAATAAATTTTATTAACGATATTAGTAAGTGAGATTGTAAAATAAAATTTAACACTGGGTAATTTTCAAATAAAATACATTGCATGATATAATAAAAGTTGTAACATAAAATACCCATAATTATGAATGAATTATTATATTATATGTCAAAGGTGATGTATATACACCACATACAATTAAATAGACATGTAAAAAAATACACAATTGATTTTATATTGAGATAAAATCAATTTCCTCACGAATCCTTTTGATCATATGATCTTTATCATCCTCTGTAGAAGTTCTAATCATGTTATTAACATATAACCGAAATATATTATCACATGTTAATTAATAATCTTTCATGGTTTTATTATATTGGTTGTTAATTGGATTGTTTCCTCACGTGTGTTTTCTCATTAGTGATCTAGTTCATGTATATATTAAAGACAATAATTTTATACATAATTATAATAATGATATAATATACTTATTTATACATAAATCATTATTTCAAAAACATTCATGAGTGACTGATTTCAAAAAAATGATATACATTAGGATCACGGAGTCCATAGGTCGTACGTACGCCGAAGTAACATTTCAATTTTTTCCGATTATTATGAAAATGAGGAAATAATATTTTAAGATTACATATTTATCATAGTATCATTAATAAAATAATATTTACTTATATATATATCATCCATTGGTTTTGCTGATAAAAATAGATACACATTTATTTGTAAAAATGGCAGTCCACACGTACATTAATTAAGTTATCACTTTCAAATGATTAAAACGTATATATATAATTTGAAACACATTATCCATAAAAGTATAAATATTTCAAGAATATAATAATTTTTTAATTTATATAACCTTTTATCATTAACATTATGTTTATCACCTTCCATGATAATTATTTGAGAAAACAAATCACATCCCTACGCGAGGTGGTAGTTCATCGTAAACAGGATAGACATTATCGTATCACCAAAAGAAAGGAAGCTATAAATTTCATATGCTATATAGTTACCCAATGGGTATAAATATATTATAAATATAATATATATAGTTTGTATTCAGCCTCATACCAAAATTTTAGTGGTTTAAATGCAAAAATCAATGACATTGGTTCGTGAGTCGGTAATCCACTGTACACTTGAATGATGACTTCGTAACCCATTGGATGGATGTGGATATGGTTTAATTTAATGAATTTATTATAAAAAATCATTTTATATGTACTATTTTGAGGTTATTATCTCTGTACAGTTTCAAAAATTTAAAGTAGGAGTATAAAGATGTAAAATAAATATGCTCCTTGAAGTGTATTACTTCTTCTTCGGGTATCCTACTTAGGATAGAACAAAAGCCTTCCTAGATTGTATTTATTATATATATAGTTATTCTAGTATTAGTGGAGTGAATTTATTTTTTATTACGGTAAATATTTTTTGATCCAAATGGATTTAGTGTTTTGAAGTTGTGAAGGGATTGAGTCACCTATTATAGTTGAATAAGAGTGACACTTTTAAAAATACCCAAATCAATTCACTTTTGGGAGGTCAATATTACATAAAATGTATTAAAGATTGATACATAATGGAATGGTAGTTTGTAATGTTCAATCCCAACACCAAAAAAATACATTTTTTCAAAATTTTGATCATTAGCTCATAGGTGTCCTTATTTTTACAATTTTGGTTATTCATTATGCCAACTAGTTTTTGAACATTTTTAATTTATCAATTTAGAAGTAATAAAAATGTGAAAATTTGGATAATTTTTACTAACTAATTATAATTAAATTCACTTTTTTTAGAATACGTTATTCTATCTTTTTTAACTGATGAATTAAAGTGTTTTCCTTTTTAGGTATTTTAAGTAACTGGGTCATCTCTAAATGATAACAATAAATTAATATGTTAAAATAACTCATTTCTATATTAAATTAATAATTATAACAAATAAAATGATTTTTTTCCTATAATAAATCATTTTAGATATTAAATGTAAGAACAATATCTTTTTAATTTTTTTCATTACTTAACATATCATATGGGTCATGTCTAATGGATAGTGAAAATTAATTTACATATTTCAAATATATTGGTGGTAAAGGACTAAATAAACACATTAAATAAAATTATGAGAATATATTATTCATTTTAACTGTTAGAAATCTTAGTTAATCCCCCCAGATAATCCATTGTTACCTTAACTGAGATAATTAATTTTAATAGATTCACTATTCATTTTGGAAATAATTAGGTTAAACATATTTAAAATTATTAATTCTTATGATTCAAATATGTAACCCATTCATACATTTTTTATTTACCAAATTGTAAATTTTTAATTTTTAATTATTCCCGCATACATGATGATAAAGTGGGTTCAAAATTGTAAATATTCAAATGATTAAAATGTTTTTATAGATAAATTAAACCAAGAATTGAATCCAATAACCTGAATTTGATAAATTGATATATATTTTATCAAAATTTACATAAAAACCAATTCAAAATAAAATAAAAACTTTTTAAGTTAATTAAATAAAGTAAATACATAGTTAAAATTAATTATTATTGAATATTCATTAAAAATTGTAACATCTAAAAAAATCCAAAAAACCCCAAAGATATTTTTGATTTCCTTTTTTCCAAATTGAATTTTAAATTTTAACATAAATTTTCAAACTATGTAAAAATATAATTTTAATTTTTTTTTGAAAAGCCTGAATAAACATTGTTTTTTTAAATCTCAGTGATCATCTCAAGCTATCAAAGAAATTAAATTTATTTTAAGGTAATATATTTTAATGTATCGAGGAATTACATTCTATCCACCATAAAAAATAGAGTCCTGGTAATTTTTTCTTGATATAACAAATCAGGGGTCTGATATTTCAAAATACATTTGTTGAAAAACACACATCATAAAAAGAGTTAATAAAACATCTTATTGATGAGATATATAGGAAATTACAAATGACATATGGTATAAAACATAAATAGATTTCTATATATGTGACTATTTGTGGAAAATGAAGATGTAGAAAATACATGAAAATAAAAAATAATTAAAGAAAGCGATTCATGTCATTATTCATACGAAATTTAATGATAAATGGAATGAAAATGGGATAGAAACCATAAATCTATTTGTATGAAAAAGACTGTAGGTTCATCAAAAATGTTGTCAGCAGGATAACATTTTTGGTTCAACCGACATCTTCTAAATATGAATAATTGTTTTTATATCTAAGAATATATGTTAACAAACTTACTTCATATGTTTCTAATTGATTGTCACAATTTCATCCTTTGTTTTTTTTCGATCCATATTTAATTCAGCCCTTACTCAAAGAAATGAATATCCAAATATAATTATTTTATACATGACAAACATTAATTTATTTATAATGAATCATAATGCCCCAAAAAATGTGACAAGTCAATCCATCAATCTATTTTATAAAATCAATATAGATATAATATGTTTTAAAATATTTATAAATTCTCATATTTTAAAAGAAATTAGTTTCTAGAACCTTACCTAATGTTTAACTCAAACAATTTCATAAATTTTATATTGGTATAACCCTTTTATAATATCATTATCCAAACCATTTTAAATATGTTCACTTATTTTAAAATTTTTAACGGTCATTTATTAATACAACATGATGAAAGTCTCAATTGTCACATTCCCTAGAATGTCACCTGATGAAACCCATTTACTTATAAAAAATTTATTTCCATTATATAATTAAATAGTTCTATTAATTTTAAATGTATAATGAAATAAGTGTTACTTACAAAAAGTAAGTAATATGCATTAATAGAATAGTAACATCACTTGTGAAATTATAAATACAATGTTTTTATCTTACGAGTGAAATTATTATATATTTATATCACAGTATAAGTAAATAAATATTTTAAAAATAATAAATTAAGTGTTGGTGTTTTTTATCTCATAAAAATTTAAATAAAATTCGTAAATTAATATAATGGTTTAATATATATATATTATCATAAAATTGAATCATGAATTAATATACTGATTTCTTATAATTATAATAAAATTAAATGATACCTTAATTACTTTTTCAAAGTGATATACATTAGTAATAATTTTAGAAGTGGTATTTTTTGGAATAAATTATGATTTTAAATAAAAATGAAATTTCTCATAATTAGGAAAATATTTTCATAAATTGGAGTTAATTTTATAATTCTAAACACTTAAAAGGTATAGGTTAAATTTTATTAATTTTTCTAAAATATTTGATGTTTTGGTGAATAGGGAAATAATGTAATTAATGGTATTTAAACAATTCATGTATTATTGATTCATAGATGATGTATGGATGATATTAGAACATGATATTGAGTTATCCTTACATTATATTAACATATATAATGGTAATAAACAAACAAGGGATATTCTTCATCCCAAATAATAAACAATTGAATAAAATAATGAAAAAACAACCCTCTCATCAACCATAAATACCACCCCTTCGTCTCACACCTAATGTCATGATCCGTCCCGCAGGACCTATGTCTTGACAAACCCAATGCCCGCTTACTAAATTTCTGGGGTTGGTGACTACTATTGATTTCATCAATTTGCAAGTTAAAGTAATTTTCCTGAGTACTCGTACACACTAACACAACCAACCACATCCCACAAACCAAAAATGGGAAACATGTATGCTAAAAAAGTGTTGAGTGCAAATTCAACTGAAACAAGTTTTCCAGAATATAATGCCAATGAAAATAACTGGAAAAAAAATTATAAAGGGAATGGGGTATCCATTCACTGAAAATCCCACCCGATGGTAAGAGTAGTGTAGCTACTAAAAGCTGAAACAGTATTTCATGTCTTCATAATCCTACATGGCATCGCCTAATCCTAGGCCACAAATTCTTCTGTATAAACATAAAGTGTCTCCAAAAGGCACAACACGGGAGGTCGAAGCCCATGCAGGGATGAGTAACACAGTACTCAGTAGGGGACCCTAGTCCACTAAGGAAAAATACCATAAATAAAACACAATGAAAAGCCCAAATCAAGGAAAGCTCAAACCATGTATTTTCTAGAGTAGAAAAGTTTCATCAGTTCTAGGGAAAACGTTTTGCTCTATTCAGGGAATATTCCCAGATGAATCATTCCTCATCTGTCGGGACACTATGGATACACATGGATTTTTCTCTTCTTTCGGAAATTAAGGATCCACATGGATGTTTCATGTATTTCAGGCCACTAAGGATCCACACGGCTACTGCTCGTATGTTGGGTTACTAATGATCTACATGGATGTTGCTGGTCTGACAAGCCACTAAGGATCCACATGGATTCATCTTAAGACATAGGTCATTCCTCAACCACCACAATGTCCCATATTTAATAAATTAGAGAAACATATCTTTGTAAGGGTCCCGACGCCACAAACAACTCATCAATCAGACGCCCGATTTGATTGTTATTAGCAGTATAGTTACCCGTGGCCGGTTGATTCTAGGCCCAAACTGATCATACCAACTCAGCCCTGGGGTACCATAAACCTTGGATTAATTAAAATTTCCAGACCTGACGAGGCTTGGGTCTGGGTGGGTCTAGTCTGACCTGGCCAGTGGGGCCAACCATGTTTGGCTGGGGGTCCAGCCCGCTGGGTTGCCCGGTGATCTGGCTCTGTCCGGCCCAGCCCAAAGAGAGAAGGTCTCGCCTTCTGGAATGGGTCTTGATGGCCTCCTAATTACTCCAAAAAATGCAGACCAGTCCTGTCTAGTCTGAACGAGATGTGGGTAATAGCCTCGTCTCGCACCTCCTTCCCAACAGGTCATCTACGGGGTCATTCCCCAACGGCGGTCGGTTGACCACATATCCTCTACATGTGATGTGGCGTGGTGCCACATCGTCTCCCTATCGGCCAATGTATCATAGGTAGGAATCCCCTACTTTAGTGTCATGTACAAAGGTTGTGGCCTCCTCCGTGTCATACTGCAGCCGATGCGGCTATCCAGGTCATCGTGGTGAACTGCTATGGTGCACCGCCATCTGGCACCTGCATGGTCTTAGGAAGACCACCAGATGTGCTTTGGTGGTCCCTTCTCCATGTCATTGGCTCATAAATTCTATAGGGGATGTAACCTTCCCTATGAATCCCTTGATTCTACTTTACCGTCCACTTGAGAATTCTGTCATGAAGAGCACACTAGCATAGGGGTTTGGGCCTTGTTCGTTTCAGCACACTCCTTCCTCATCAGAAAATAAAAAATGGTGAGTAGGTTTGGGGATGATGTTATGTCCCTGATAATTCAGTCTCGATGTTGTACCCCAATAAAGTACCCTCCAACAAAAATTAGTGACCCTTGGAACAACTTGTTCATGGGTTGATCCATAATCATCATTTAAAAATGAACGAATAATAATACATAAAAATAAATCCCCTACGTTGATGATGTTCATTATTTTTCTACTTCCTCCTCTAAGGTCCAAGAATTTGATTGCATTAATAATTCCTCATGGTATATTTTAGTCAATGATGTCCAGTCGGCATTCATCATTTTTCATTGGGTGTAAATCCATTAAAGGATTGTTAGATAATCTTTAGAGATTAATTTGTGTTCCACCAACGTTTGAAACTATTAAAAAAGACAAAATGTCACAAGGATTTATGTTATGTTGTGATATAAAATTGACACACTATTTCATTTATGAAATAACAACATTTTTTCAACTCATTAAATCATTGCTACATTGTGTTTTAATTAGATATTAATGAGCTCCATTAAGGTGCAATGTCTCTTCCTCGAAGCATCACCATGTCACCGCTCATCAGTTGAGGAAAAGAAAATATATCTTTTAAAAGTTATTTTATTTTCATCTGAAATGTATGAGAATTAATTTCTTTATTTTCCACCTACCAGGGGACGTTGAGTCTTTTATAGGAGCATCTCATCATTCTGAGTTTAATGGTTCCCATATATTTTTGATCTCAGCAACTGTTCAAATGTATGAAAAACATTCTCCCACATTTACTGAACGTACCTTAAAATTGATCAAAATTCCATTCTGGGATCGCCAAGCCTCAGAATCACGTCTCTTCAGAGCATGTTTTCTTTATATAATTCCATATTTTTTTCAAAAAAAAAATACATGCACATTCTCAGACATTACATTCTCCCAACAATTGGGATTTACATCCCCAAAATAAAAAAACAAATGTTTATCAAACAAAAAGAGGTACTAAGCACGAATTTGATCCTCCCACTCCCATGACCTCTCTTAGAGATTCCCATTCTAACACAAAATGTTCTCCAAAGGAATCTATCTTCCACCAAGGACATGTTCCTATTGATCCTCTATCTCCACCTGTAACTCTCTAAATCTCTCCCCATCATCAATGTCAATCTCTTCCCCATCGATGACGTGTGATGGATTATGCATGTATCTCCTTAGCTATGACACATTGATGACATAGTGAACCTGGTGCATATTTTGGGGAGTATATTGATGGTATTACACCTTAGAAACTCTTCTCATTATTTGAAAAGGTCTAATTATCCTTTGGGAAAGCCTTTTTTCCCAAAAAAATCTCCACAATCCTCATCAGCGTGAGACATGAAGGAAAAAATTTTCTCGGTCCTAAATCTCCTAGGGTATCTATATCTTGTCATAATAAGACTTATTCAAGCTATTTATAGTCCTCATCCTCTCCTGGTTGATATGAGCCTTCTCACTGGTATCTCATACAAACTCTGTACCCATAAGTGATGACTCCCCTAGGTCCGTCCAGTATATAGGTGATCTTCAAGGCCACCAGTACAAGGCCTCAAATAGTTCCATGAAAATAGTGGAGTGATAGATATTGTTTAATTAAAATTCCACCAGTATAAATTGGTCCACCCAACTATGAAAAAAATCCAGGACAGAAGCACGAATGATGTCCTCCAAGGCTTCTATAGTCCACACTGTCTGACCATCTGTCTGGGGATGAAAAGCTATGTGCAACTGTAGGTGAGTCCCAAAAACATGATGTAATCACTTTCACAACTGGGATTTAAGGCATACATTATGGTCTTTTATGATCATTGAAGGAACCCCATGAAGTTGAACTATCTCTTGGATGGAGAGGCGTCTCGATCCCTCTATTGATCCCTACTCCAATATGGGTAGTAAGTGAGCCAACATGGTATGTCAATCAATGATCACCTAGATATAATCATGAACTCTAGATTTACATGCTAACCCTATGATAATTACCATCGAGATTCCATCCCATTTCTTCTCTGGTACCATGTGTGGTTGCACCAAGAATACTATAACCTGATGCTCGACCTTCAATTTCTGACAAGTGTGGCATTATGAGAAGAACTTAGCCACTTCATTTTTTATTCTTGGCCATCAGTATTGACATTGGAGATCTTGGTACATCTTCACCACTCTATGATGTACCACTAAAGATTATATATGGAACTCTGAAAACAACTCTTCCTACAATGCAAGTTATACTATAGTGTACTCTATCAATAGGATGATATGCTCCCCAACAATAAAAAATCCAGCAGGATTATTTCCTGAGGATTACTGAGCACATCATGACTCACATTCAACATCCACCAATTGTGCCTCCCTAACTCACTCTATGTGTGGGGAAGTAATAGTCATCGACAAAATGTAAGCTTCAACATTATCATCCACGAAGTATATCAATATTGTGTCTAGTTTATCTATCGCCTCACTTAGTAGATGAAAACAAGTCATCCTTTTACACATTCCTTCTACCATGTTCCCCTTCCCAAGAGTATAGGCTATCTCAAATTCATGGTCCTAGAAGAACAGTAGTCATCTCTATGGTCTCAGGTTCATGACCTTCTGGGAGAAGATATACCAAAGAATCTTGTGATCATATTAAATGGTAAAATGTTCACCCATCATTTAGTGCCACCACATCTTTATGAAAAAGTCCAATTCTTCTATCCTCATGTATTGGGAAGCATAGTTTTGATCATTATTCCTCAAATTTCATGATTGTAGGTGATAAAAGATCACTACTACATTAGGTAAAAACCTAGTATGGTCTATGATGCATAATGGAAGTATACATAGCCAATGCCCTCTTCTGGTTGTCTCATGATTGAGGCAGCTTCCAGTCTTCATCTCGGCTCTAAGAAAATAAAATCGCATTCCGCAATCCACACAAAAGTTTTTCCCCTACCATGTCAAAGAAAAAATGTTTGATGTCACTTTGGAAAAGTCAGGAACAAACCATGGATAATAACCAGCCAACCCCAAGAAGCTTTGCACCTCAGTCACGTATCTGGATGGATCCCCAAAAAGAACTACCACTATCTTCCTCGGATACACTAAATCTCCATCCTCTGAGATGTGGTGTCCTAGAAATTTGATGCCCCAAATAAATAACTGGTACTTCGAGAACTTACAATAAATTTGGTTCTATTCAAGTGTATTGAGGACTATTTATAGGTGTGTAGCATGATCCTCCTCCGACAACGTGTACACAAAGATGTCTTCAATTAAAACTACCAAGAAATGATCGAGGTGTGGGTGGAAGATCATGTTCATGAGTCCCAATGACAATTCTGGGGAATTAGTCCCACCGAAGTGCATCACCAGGAACTCATAATGGCCATACCGAAACACAAAGGATATCTTTGGTACGTCCTCATCACATTATCAAAGCTGATGATAGCCTTATCTAAGGTCTATCATTGGGAACCACCTCATACCTTTCAGCTAATCGAAGAGGTCACCAATCATTGGTAGTAGATACATGTTCTTCACAATAACCTGGTTTAGGCATCGATAGTCCACAGATAGACTCATTCTCTCATCAGCATTCTTAGACAACAATGTCAGTGATTCCCATGGGATTATACTAGGCCTTATAAACCCTTTCTCCTCCATGTTGTCTATTTTTTTCCTCAGCTCACAAAGCATTATGGAAGCCATATGATATGTATTTGTGGATATCAATGTCATAATGGGGTACATGTCGATGCAAAAGTATACCTCTCTGTGAGATGGTAGTCCCAGAACATACTTAAGAAAAACATTATCGTACTCATCCTCCACTATAGGATTTCTTGGACCTCTCTCATACACTACACTGGGGGTGAGGCTAGCCAATTGGTGAGTGATTAGATAAACCCTTCTCCGAGAAAGTATGTCATGTTCTGGAATGGTTTCCATTATGACAGTGAAGGAAAATGTGGTCCCATATCTACAGACACGCTGCACTGTATGCCTCATAATGTTGATCTAGCAATGGAGTTTGGATAAAAATTTAATTCTGAATATGACACCAAAATATCTTGACGCTGATAAATGTAGATCCCAACAGAATCTCTCACCTCCTAGAGAGCGAAAAAAGTATTGGCACAAGTGTTTCATCATCTAATCAGCTCCGGTAAGACTCTATAACAATAAGGATTAAGCCAATGGCTCCACCTGAATATTTGAGCTTCGAACGAGAGATGTGGAAATGAATGATTTTTTTTCCACCTATGTCTATAAAAAATAATGCAACAGTAGAGAATACGTAGAACATACATCTAATCATCTACGAAGATTCGTGGTAATATGTCTCCACTAGATGATGCTAAGCTCTCCCATGTTTGTATATTCCCTGGGGTTTGGGTGGACCATCTAGAAGTTACAGTGGTAGTATGTCACAGACCCCCTCCCCACAACGTGTACCCCTCCTGGTCCAGCAATGCGATAAGGGAGATAATGACCCCCAGGTCCCTCCTCCAGTAGGCCCTGGGTTGGAGACTAGGACCGAGGGTATAGTAAACACACAAATGAGAGGCATTACACTCTTAGAGAACACATACAGAAGAGAGAGATATGATATACACCAATAAACTCCGAATCAGAACTATAATATAAAAGAAACCCATGTACACATATGAAATTTCATTCAAAAGTACTACAACTGGAAGGGAAAAACTGCAAGTACCAAACAGGAAGTAAAACAACAGCAACTACAAGCCCGAACAGCTCCTGCAACTACAAGCTCGTAAAAACCTGGTTGATCTCCAACCTACTCCATGGGACCTGAAAAAACATTTTATATATAAATAGGGTGAGTATAACGGTATACTCAGTAGGATCCTCCCCGAAGCCTCATGTGAAAAGGTAAACAAATAATTCTAAAGAACAGTGAACAACAAGTGAAACTAACACGTCACCTAAACAGGTACACTATGTTCCCAACCTCACCATGGCTACTCTCACCAAGTAATGAATACAAGAATATAGCATATAGTAAGTAATATCAAGGGTACCCCGCTACTACTTCCCCACTGGTTTGACACATTTCCCCAATGACATATGTCCTGTGTATCTCTCTCTCAATGCTTGCTCGAATACACCTAGGCTAATCTCCACAATCTTAACCTCGTGCACCACAAAGGCATTCCCGCAGACACCTGGGCAAAGCACCACCCCATCCTCACAACCAAAAGTCACCAGGTAGTTTCTGAGACCCACCACGGCTCACATAATGTGTATCATACGTCGGGTATTATACCTTAAGCCATTACAACCCATACTCCGAGTAAGGATCCTCAATCCATCACAACCTATTCATGTTACACCTATAGTAGTCCATATGATATTATATTCAGAATATATGTGTGTGAATAACCACTATCCATTATAGCCCTCTACACACATATATGGGGTAACTAACCATTGTGCCTAATGTCAGAAGTATCTACCAAGAGAATAGAGCGGGGTCAAAGGGGGTAGTCAACAATTCACCCTCACATAGGAATGTTGTGGAAAACACCCCCATGGCACAGAATCCCTAGGGTGTCAGTTTCCCATACTGGCAGGGTGGAGTAGCGTATAGAAACACAAAAAGTAAAAAATATATAATAACTCACAACCACACTATGGGAATAATCTGGTAGTAGACATAACTACAGCTAACGTCTCTCGGACTCCGAGATTCCACTTCTAAGACTAGGTATCCTATAAGCACACATCCATTTAAAGAGATTTATTAGATTACTTAATTCCCCTTTTATCTATTCCATTGTACGTTAATTAATTCTTCAAACATTAATTATCCATGGAAAATTCTATAGTAGATTCCGTTTACATCACATCCAAAATCCACTATCCCTTCAAAACATCTCAACCTCATAATTATGTTCCAAAAAACTCCCACCCCATGGGTTAAAATCATTTATTAAAACATTCATTATAGAATTAATTTCCCATATTCCCAATAATTCTTGAAAATCATCCTATGATACTAAAAACAGGTGGTCTTAACACGATGAGTAGATGTACTACACATCGATTCTTTTCCACCTATAGTAAGAGCGTAGATCAATTCGCCCTTGAGAGGATAATCAAGGAAAGAATGTGGCATACCCCATGTGCCTTCGCCTCCTTCGGAAGAAGGGTAAGAAAGACCAGCTGCCTTGAGCAGTGGGGAAATGTAAAGTAGATAAACAACCAAACAAAGCACCAAGCATCCAATAATCACTTCATCCTATTCCATCATCCCTGGTGTCCTCCCTGACACCCATATGCATAAACTGATGAATCTCTCCACTCTAGGTGTCATCCACTGCCACAACCACAAGGTCTCCATGCCCCCACATATCACAACATCCATCCAGGAACACATCATCACAAGTAGCAGGAAAGTAAAAATCACAACAATTTGGGCTCTTGGACCTTTAACAAGGCATCCCGCCTTCATCCAAAAGCACCAACATATTTTAGGTTTACCAACCAACTTAATTAATCACATACATCAGCATCAATTTTATTAACATTAATTAAGAACAACAACAACAACAATCGGATTCATTTACATGCCTCTTTATCCTTAGCCAATCAATTATCAATTAATTACACCTTTACATTATTTATCAATTTCATAAAGATCAATATGCTAACAAGAAAGTCTTATATATCACACAATCTAGAAAATCATGAGTGAACCATTATCATGGAACATAGCAACAACATGTGATCAAACCAATTATTTTTATCCAGTTCAATTATTTAATTAGTTCAATTCCATTGTGATCCAAATTCTAAATCATGATAACTCTACAATTGCACATAAACAATTAAAGAAGCAATGAATCCCCTAACTGAAGGTGTTCTTGATGTTCTTTATCCACCCAACAGGTCACGATCCTCCTCTTGTTCCCATTGTATCCACCCGAGGATTCCATGGGATGACCACACCATCCAACCACCAAGAAAAACCCTATTAGAAGCCTGGAGATTACATGCTTCAATATGGGAGGGAGAAATAAGAGAATATGATCCCAAAGGAACGACTATAAAACATACATTATATGGAAAATTGACCGACACAGCTCGATTGCATCCAAAATAGAGCGGAACCAATCATAGGAGTAGGGTTTGATTATGAAACTCATATGTGAAGGATTGAAATGTTCTAGAATCTCATAGCTGAGAACAAATAGGAAGATCAAGGGAGGAAGATATCTTGTCCCTTTTGAAGATTTAATGGGGTGAAGGCTTAAGATACACTTAATTATCCATTAAAAGAGGATCGAATTATTTCATGTGTTTGACCAAGTAAAAACATCCCTAGCTATAGGGATAATAAATATAGGATTTATGGAATTTGAATCGGCCTTAAGAGTCCTTAAAATATGGCTTTAAATGTATTTTACGTTAAAGGAAACGTCAAAGGGGTGAAACTATAGAAAGGTGGAAACACTGTTCACATACCCAAAATTTGGAAAGGGAAATAAAAGGTCACCTTTAGACCTCACCATTAGTGGTTACCAATAGACCTCACCATTAGAGGTTACCGATAGTCATCACCGTTAGAGGGTAATAATACACCTCACCGTTAGAGGTTACCGATAGAACTCACTATTAGAGGTTACTGGAAGACTTCACCGTTCTAGAAAACATGTACTGCTACTGTTCTGGAAACACTGTACAAGTCTGCCGATCAAGAATCACTGTTCAAGTCTACCGATCTGGAAACACTGTACACCTACCTCATTGGAAAAACTGTACAAGTCTACTAATCTGGAAACACTATTCAAGTCTATCGATCTGGAAACATTGTACACCTACCGATCCGGAAACACCGTACAAGTCTACCGATCTTGAAACACTGTTCCAGTCAACCGATCTAGAATCATTGTACACCTACTGATTTGGAAACACTGTACAAGTCTACTGATATGGAAGCACAGTATAAGTCTACTGATCTGGAAACACTGTACACCTACCGATCTAGAAACACTGTACAATCAACCGATCTGGAAACACTGTTCAATTATACCGATCTGGAAACACTCTACTAGTCAACCGATCTGGAAACACTATTCTTGTCTACCGATCTAGAAACATTGTACACCTACCATTACTATTCATAAAACTGGAAACACTGTTCACATAATTGGAAATTTGGAAAAGTGTTGTGGATGAGTCACCTTGACCTCCTGGAACTCCTCCAACACCGAATTATCACAATGTAATGAACCAAAGTGGTCCGGGACATTACATCAGATACCCCTCAAAACATTCTCATCCTTGAGAATTCAAAACCAAACTAAAAAGACAAAAAATAGAAACAGAGTCTAAAAAACCACACATCCAAATACCTCTCAAAAGGGAGCAAGCCACAAAAGGAATAAGAGAAGTTCATAAATAAAACATGAAAGGTATAACCAAAAAGGAAACATCATTACATGAAAAGAGTTAAACATCAAATAACTCTGGCTACTGAGCATGTATCTCTGACTCACGGTCACAGTTACTCTCCTCCATGCCACTATGTCACCACAAGACATGAACTAAGGGGATAGAATGCCCACACAACACCTTCTCCTTGCGGTCATAGATCTCCACAGGTTGCTCCTCAAAGGTTGAATAATCATCAAAATATGTCTCTCCCCAATCTATAACGTGAGATTCATCATGAAGACAACGACGAAGTTTAGATACATGGAAAACATCATGTATCCGACTCATCTGTGGGGGAAGTTCTACTCGATTCACCACATCTCCAACACGAGATTACACCTCAAAAGGCCCAACAAACCAGGGAGAAAGCTTAATTCCACGACCAAGCCTTCTCTGCCCACGATGGGGAGTCACATTCAGAAACACATGATCCCCAAAATTAAACTCTAAGGGTCTTCTTCTTTGATCAGCATATAATTTATGATGATCTTGCATTGTCTTCATTCTCTCACAAATCTCCTAAACCATCTCTATTGTATTCTGAACTAGTTTTGATCTGGGAATTGCTAACTCTCCCACCATATTCTAGCACAATGGAGAAACGCAAGTACATCCATAAAAGGCTTCAAACGGTGTCATACCAATGGTAAAGTGAAAACAATTACTGTAAGAGAACTACACCAAATGTAAGTTCATCATCCATGACCCTCCAAAGTCAAGAAAAAAAGAGTGAAACATTTCTTCAGGAATCTGGATGGTTCGCTCTGTCTAACCACCCGTTTGAGGATGAAAAGAAGTGCTAAGGCATAGTTGAGAACTGAAATCATGTGGAGACCTCTCCAAAACCTGGAGGTAAAATTAGGATCTCGATCAAAAATGATAGTCCTAGGGACTCTATGAAGTCTCACCAACTCCTCTAGATACTGCCTCGACAAAACATCCACTAAGATCGACAACTTGATCACTATGAATTGGGCTGATTATGTTAAATGATCCACTACCACCCAAATAGCATCATGTCCTCCCGGAGCTTGAGGTACACCTATATCAATTTCCATCGATATGTCCTCCCACTTCAACTAAGGAATCTATAATGGCTGGAGAAGACCCCCAGGAACACGGTGTTCGGCCATCACCTTCTGGAAAACTAAAAATTGAGACACAAACTCTGCAACCGCATGCTTTAGCCCAGACCACCAAAACTAACTCCTCAAGGATCGGTACATCTTTGTCACACCTGGATGTACTGCTAAAGGAAAACTGTGGAAGTCTCTGAGGACCATCTCGTGCATCTTCAAGGGAATGAAAAGACATCCCTGGTACGACACTCAGTGTAGTTTATCCTTAGACCAACCATCAGGGGCGTCACCCCAAAAAACATGGTCTCTCCAGACCTCCACCTCAAGATCTCTTAATTGGGACTCATCACCTTTTGTAGTAGGGATGACTGTACCATCATCTGAAAAATAAAACCTCTTCCACAATCTTCTCCCATATCAAGATGTGATTTCGACGGCTCTTCAATTACTCTCCAGGAGTCACCAGATTCACGCACAGCATCACTACGTGACTTTTGGCTCAGCGCATCAACTACAACAATCCCTTTTCCTGGATTATACAATATATTGATGTTGTTTTCCTATAAGACCTCCATCCACCTATGTTGTTGTAATTTCAAGTCACGATAGGATAAAACATACCTCAAGCTTATATGATCAGTGAAAACCAAAAAGCGCTCACCAATGAGTTAATGCTTACACAACTTCAGCGCAAACATGATGGCTGCCAACTCAAGATATTCGGTGGAATAGTTATGTTCATGGGGATGTACCTGCCGAGACCCATAAGAAACAACTGACATTTGCTGACTGATGACACACCCTAACCCAAGATGTGAAGCGTCGCAGAAAACATCAAACTGAACTCCTTCAGATGGAAGACAAAGAACTGGATCACTTACAAAATACTCCATTAGATACTTGAAAGCATCCTGACTCTGATCAGTCCATAAGAACGCTTGATCCTTTCTGGTAAAATCTGTCAGAGGAGTCTCAACTCAGGAGAATTTGGCTATGAACCTCCTGTGGTAGCCTTTGATTCCAAGGAAACTGCATACCTCTGACACCATCTTAGGGGTTTCCCAAGACACAACTGCTTATACCTTCGATGGATCCACAGCTACACCATGTTCAAACACAACATGCCCTAATAAATGGACTTCTCGATCCCAATACTCACACTTCAAAAACATGCCGTATAGCTGATGTTGGCGAAGAACTCCCAAAATGGCTCGTAGATGCTCTGAATGCTCATATTCTGATTGCAGTACATAAGGATGGCATCGATGAAAACAACAACGAATAGTTCTAGGAACTCATGAAACCCAACATTTATCAATCCCATGAATAAAGCTAGAGCATTTGTCATTCCAAATGGCATTACAATGAACTCATAATGCCCATGATGACAATGGAAAGCAGTGTTCGGGATATCCTCATCCTTTACACGCATCTGATAACATCCTGACCACAAGCCGATATTTGAGATCCAACATGAACCGTTTAGTTGATCAAATAAATCATCAATCCGCAGAAGAGGATAGTGATTCTTTATTGTCACATTGTTTATGCGACGATAATTGAAACACAATCGCAAACTGCCATCATCCATCTTCACGAACAAAACTGGTTCACCCCACAGTGAAACACTTGGCTGAACAAAACCACATAGTAATAGAACATCAAGCTGTATCTGTAGCCCTCGTAGCTCAGAAGGGGCCATCCTATATGGAGACATAGTGATAGGATATGCTCTTAGCTGTATCTCGATCCCAAACTCGATCTCTCGTTGAGGGGGTAATGTTACAACCTCTTCTGGAAAGACATCAGGGTACTCCTCAATGACCCTAGGAAACGCCAGCAGGTGAACCTCTGATGAGCTCAGCATCATCTCATTCATCATGGATGACAAGGAAGGAACACACCTATGACCCATCTGAGGATCTCTCTCACCAAAAAACACCACTTTATCTCCATCTACACCAATGAAGATGGCCTTTTTCCTAAATCAATCCACGATAGCCTGCATCGAATAGAACCAATCCACGTCGAGGATTACATCATATGGTTGTATTCATAAACATTGGAAATCTCCCCAAGAGCGGTGCTGCCCCAACACTAACTCACAATCTCTACATACTTCAAAAAAGTCGTCTCAACCTCCTGTAACCAGTCTTCTGTGACGGCATATGAAACAGAGCCCTCATACTCCTGCAGACTTTGGGGTTGAAACTCACGAAGTGTCTTCCTCCATGTGTTGTCTTTGTCAAACTCTACCTTACGGTGTTCTGCTGGAACAACCTACTAAACATTATTTGCTCAAACCTAACAAGGACGTCGACCTAGAGCCATACATATAAAATAATAAACCGTTAGAACTCCTAAACCTGGAATATGGAATACTAAACAATACTAATTTAATGTTATCATTCATTCATTTTAGGTTAACCAATCACAAGGTCTACCCATTTAAACACATACACAAGAAGAATGATGCATGATCCTTTCCTAGGACTCTACCCTGCAAATAGTATTACCTTGTTCAGTAGCCACTGTAAACTTAGTATATCAGATCATAGGGGGGCCTAAATGCCTAGGTCTCAGCCGGTCTCCAGTTTTTACCTCACTTGATAAACATGAATGAAACTGTTTCCCTACCAACACATGTAACCTCTGCTATGCCTAACTCCAATCTCAATCCTATCGCTCAACTAGACCTATGATACCACTATGTCACGGACCACCTCCGCACAATGTGTACCCCACCAGGGTCGACAATGTGAGAAAGGAGATAATGACCCTCAAGTCCCACCTCCAGTTGGACTCGGGTTGGAAACTAGCACCATGTTTATAGTAATCACACAAATGGGAGACATTACCCACTAAGAGAACACATGTTTAAGAGAGAGATAAGATAGAGACCAATACACTCCGAATCAGAACTGGAATATAAAAGAATCCCATGTACACATATGAAATGTCAAGAAAAAGTACTGCAACTAGAAGGAAAAACTGCAAGTAGCCAAAAGGATGTAAATCATCAGCAACCACAATCCCGAATAGCTCCTGCAACCACAAGCTCATAAAAACCATCTTTATCTCCAACCTTCTCCATGTGACCTGAAAAAAACTGTTTATATATACGTAGGGTGTGTATAATAGTATACTCAGTAGGATCCTCCCCGAAGCCTCTCATGAAAAGGTAATGAAGCCATGATGAAGCACAATGAACAACAAGTGAAACCTACACATCACCTAAACAGGTATACTAAGTTCCCAACCTCACTATGGATACTCTCACCAAGTAATGCATACAAAAATATAGCATATATTAAGTAATATCAACGGTACCCTGCTACTACTTCCCCACAGGTTTTCCACTTTTCCCCAATGACATACGTCTTGTGCATCTCTCTCCAAATGCTTGCCCGAATACACCTGGGCTAATCTCCACAATCTGCACCTCGTGCACCCAAGAGGATTTCCCACAGACAACTGGGCAAAGCACAACACCATCCTCACAAACAAAAGTAACCACGTAGTTTCCGGGAGCCACCATAGCTCGCATAACCTGTATCATACATAGGGTATTATACCTCAAGACATTACAACCCATACTCCGAGTAAGGATCCTCAATCCATCACAGACTATACGCGTTACACATATAGTAGTCCATAGGATACTATATCCAGAATATATGTGTGTGAATAACCACAAGCCATTACATCCATACACACACATTTATGTTGTAACTAACTGATGTTCATAATGGCACAAGTATCTACCAAAAGAAGAGAGTGGGTTCAAAGGGGGTAGTAAGCCATTCACCATTCCATCAGAATGTTGGGGAAAACACACCCTAGGGCTCAGAATCCCTAAGGTATCAGTTTCCCTTAGTGACAGGGTGGAGTAGCATATAGAAACACAAAAATTACAGAATTTATTATAAATCACTATCACACTATGGGAATAACCTAGTCATAGACATAACTGCAGCTAACCTCTCTCGGACTCCAGGATGCCACTTCTAAGACTAGGTATCCTATAATCAAACTACCATTTAAAGGGATTTATTAGATTACTTCATTCCCTTTTTATCGATTCCACAGTACATTAATTAATACTTCAAACATTAATTAACCATGGACAATTCCATACTAAATTCACTTAACATCCCAAAAAGAATCCATTATCCCTTCAAAAGTTCTCAACCTCATCATTATGTTCCAACAAACTGCATCCCCATGGGTTAACATCATTTATTCAAACATTCATTATATAATTACTTTCCCATATTCCCAGGCATTCTAGAAAAGCATCATATGCTACTAATGTAACACCCCAAGATTTTACGAAAAATATTATTTTTAATTTCATTAATGTCTTGTGTTATATGCTATAACAAAAGGAGCTTTCACAACATGCATCTCTGGCCCAGCTTGAATTACATGCAATCGTGACCTTCCACGATAGTGTGTGTTGTACACAACACCAGGTTTCACTAAACAAGGATATGCTATTTAAATATTATTAAAACTAGCCGTTATGAATAGTAATAACCACTTTTTGAAATTTTGTAAATTTTATTTTTCAAAATTGACTTCATTTTTGGATTCGGAATATCAGAATTACATTAGGCTGAAATTTTGGTAATTTTCGGATAACTTTCATATTTTGATGAATAGTGAAAATTTCTAAATTTTAATTAAAAAACATATTTTTCAATTGAAATAATTAATAGTGATAAATTATTAATTTGAGTTGTTTTAAAGTATATTTAGAATATATTTTTACAATTTAATACAATGTTGGTCATTGGATGTAATTTCACATTTAAACCAGTTATAAACAAGTGTCAATCTTTTGATAGTTATTATCTCTTAAAAACACGCCATTTGTTTTGACGACGGGAATTAATTTTTAAATTAGATAATGTAACTGATATGTTTTGAATTTGGTAAAATAGAAATCATTTTTGGGTTCATAATATCAAATATCATTACTGGAATGTGGGTTTTTCCCCACACTTACATACCAACAGTTTCATAGTACCGTTGGTAAAGGATGGTTTACAGAAGGTTTTACCAACGGTTAACCGTTGGTAATTATGTGTTTAAGATGATTTTTACCAAAGGTTCAATGAGAACCGTTGGAAAAAATGTGGCTGGGGAGGTTTGTACCAGCGGTTTATTAAACCGTTGGTATAGGTGTGGTTGGGGAGCCATATACCAACGGTTTTTAAAAACCGTTGGCACAAGTTTCACACCAAATTGCCAGCTGCGCGTCCTCTCCCCCATTCGGATACAGAACCCTAAACAGGAGCAGTAGCAGCCGATTTAGGTAATTTTGGAGCTCCTTCTGCCGGACCAGTTTGGATCTTCGACCTCCTTCAGGTTCGTCTTCTTCTTTTTCTAATATTTCAGTTTTTAGATTTCTAGAATCATTACACTCATTGAAGACAGTATAATGAGACATAGGATTTTCACCACATGTGAGGATATGAATCCATGTGATGAATTTGTATCAAAATGAGAGGATTTACTAGTAGAGGCTATTTTTTATCTTACCTCTCACTCTAGATCGTATGCCACCCATCTCCATGTGGGTAGGTTTTACTTAATAGATATTTCATGAACCTTGGACATGTAATAAAACCTCATTGTTTGGAATAGGAACACACTGATTTCTCAGGGTAATTATGGCATGGATGACACAACCACAACCACCACATCAACAACATGATCAAACATCACTTATATATCTTCATTTATGATATTGAGCTATTAAAACAATTCAAAAACGTGTTTTCGAATATGTCTGTCACAAGTCACTGCTAGAGGGATGGTCCAGCAGAAACACTTCATGTTGACTATACTTCCACATGGTTGAGACTCTATTGGGTCATGATCACATGAAATGTTCTTAATGCCCCCTCTTCCACACTGTCGTAGGAAAACTGAGAAAACCAGTACTTCTATCATGACCGTTACTCATCTCATAGGAATCCCCAAAAAATCCTACCACATGATGTCGGTATATTAGTTCAATAGTCTTAATTCTATCCTATTCTCCCATGACCTCCCTCAACTTCTAATATATAAATAGTGTCTGCTTCATAATTTCAGTATTATAGGTCAATATTAACACGTCATACATGGATCATACAACATTTCAATGACTTCCCTTAAAGTGTCTCTCTCACAATATCTCATCAAAAATGTACGTTGGTGAAAAATATCATAGTTCGTATCTCAAAATTATAGGACATCTCATTTCACACTTTAAACCTGGTCATTAAACACAAAATTCTGCTAAAACTAGAGATGTAATGGAATATAATCATAAAAACAACTAGTGACACTTCTTTTCCCCTCTAAAACTATTAATCTGGGTTGAGACTTAATTTAAACATTCAATATTCAAATTCAATTTGTTTTTATTTGATATTTCATTTTAACTTATACACTTTAAATAATATTTCACAATTAATTTTAAATGTTTCTACTAATATTTCACTAATTTATATTTAAATGGGACCCCCACCCCCTGGACACACCGCTCACCTCCTTGGACACCCCGCCCACCCCCCCCCCCCCCGGACTCCCCCTACCCCATTGGACAGCCTGACCACCCCCCGCTGAAAGCCTGCCCACCTGGACACCCCGACCCCCCTAGACACCCCCCGACCCCATGGACACCTCTAACCCCCCCCCCCCCCCCCGGACGGCCCCCCACCACCCTAGACACCCTGCACCCCCCTGGACACCCCGCACCCCCCTTGGAAACCCTGTACCGCCCCCGAACAGCCCGCTCACCTCTTTGGACAGCCCGCCGACCCCCGAACAGCCCGCTCACCTCCTTGGACAGCCCACCCCCTGGACACCCTTTACCCCCCAGACAACCCCACCCACCCCCTGGACACCCCCGCTCACCTCCTTGGACATCCCGCCCACCCCCCTGGACACCCCGCACCCTCCTTGGACAGCCCACCCACCCCCTGGACACGTCACACCCCCCCTTGGATACCCTGTACCCTCCGGGACAGCCCACTCACCTCCTTGGACAGCCCCCCCTAGACAGCCCGCTCACCTCCTTGGAAAGCCCACCCCAACGGACACCCCTCTCACCACCTTGGACAGCCCCCACCCACCCCCTGGACACCCCGCTCACCTCCTTGGACATCCCGCCCACCCCCTGGACACCCCGAACCTCCCTTGGACACCCTGTACACCCGGACAGCCCGCTCAACTCCTTGGACAGCCCCCCCCCCCCCCCCGGACAGCCTGCTCACCTCCTTGGACAGCCCACCGCCTGGACACCCTGTACCCCCCCCCCACCCGGACAGCCCCACCCAACCCCTGGACACCCCGCTCACCTTCTTGGACAGCCCGCCCACCCCCTGGACTCCCCCTACCCCATTGGATTGCCTGACCACCCCCGCGGATAACCCACCACCTAGACTCCCCTGAAGTTTTGGTGGGAAATATATAGAATCATATAGTCGTGTTCTCACCTACATGTTTCACCTACATCATTCAGAGTGTGTATCATTGTGCTTACCTTCAAACCACCATAAATCTTCATTTACTTTATGTTTATTATCAGAATGGTTTTTCTATATTTTTTTGGGTTACATGTTAGTTATCTATTTTTAATTACTTCCATATTTGTTTTCATTACAGGAAATGACACCCATTGAAGAGAGGCGACGAAAAAGATGACCGATAATAATCATCGCATGATACAAATGGGTGTTCCTCCACTCATCCCTGTTGTGAGTATTTTATTTAAAATATAAATATTTCAATAACTTATAATATCATGTGTTTACTTATGTGTTAAACATTTTTTCAGGATCGACCCCCTAGATGAGTGATATATGATGAGGAGCCTGATATTGCTCCCAGTAGAGTGGCTGGTGGTAGGAGGAGGGGTGGTGTCAGAGATGGACGATCATCTAGTGGGCCCGGTAATGAGGCTGGTGGTATGAGAGCTCATGGGGCAAGAGTTAGACGATCCACCGCCACAGACATATCTTCTTTACCCCATTTTGATCCTGGTGTGTCTCCAGGGACACACGGGATATTTAGACCTCCGATGTTTACACTACCAGTTGGCCAGATGTCTATGCCATCATCTTTTGCTTCTGGTTCATTATCCCTGAGCTATTATATTCCACCTTCATCGACTCCTGATGCGACACAGTATGTGGCTGAGGAGTGTAAACTGAGGGACACTCTACCTATACAGGATATTCCTTCTGCTTATGCACATCCAGTGATGCCCATTGATCTGACTACCACTGGTATATTTATCTGACTCTATCAAATTTTTATAACAAAATTTATTTTATTTTATCTTGTACTGATGTTATTTTTCTTTAATAATAGATTCATATATAGATAGGAGGAGGGGGAGAGGGCGTACTCGCTTGCATGCAGTATGGAACCACCAGACACAGTTGATGGTTGAATATAATGCTGATTGACAAATGATTGAGAAATCTAGGTAGGAATGTCGGGGTTTTTTGGCGACGCTAGCCAAATACTTCGATATCATTCCCGTCAGCCCTCTCTCTTGGAGACAACTGCCACACGAAGTCAAAGATAACGCATTGGCACAAATATGGGTAAAAAATATATTGGATTTAATGTAGTATTTTTCGGTATTTATATGAACTAATCAGTTGGGTTTCAGCTTCGGTTTAACTTCCCTGATGGCGAAGGTGCACGACCAGCGCGTTTAAAAGAGTTGGGAGAGCATTGGAGAGCTTATAAGAATGACCTATATGTTGGCTGGTGTGAGAGGGTGGGAACGGATTTAGAGACTTTACCTATCATAGATGACTGCCCGATAGAGCAATATCGCCAAATGATTACCCATTGGGCGACTTCCAAATTTAAGGTATTAATCTCATTTGAGATATTTAAATTAGAGTTTTCTTATTTTTCATTAATATAATCTTATTTATTATTAAACATTATTTAGGAATCTTTTGATAAAAACAAAAAAAACATTGATTCAAAATAATACCTCCACACATTGGGCTGCAAAACTATGTCAGATCATGAGAGACAGCTGGTACGATATAGTTGTTTATAATTTTTTCATTAGGACTTTCCCTTTTTATTATTTCCTACTTAAATTATGTGATTTATTGAATATTGAATATATGATTATACCTGCACATTATATTGTTTCAATGTCATTACAGAAGCCCAAATTGAATATTGAAGTATGTATCCCTCGAGAAAAATTGTTTTGCTCGAGTAGAAGAATAAAATATGGAACTGCGGTAAATGAATCAACCCAAGAAAAGATTGTAAGTTTTAATTTGTTTATTTCAAAGTATAATATCTATTTTGAAATTAATAATCTATTAATATTTTTAACAGGCTGCATTAGAGGCTCTTGATTCCCATGAGCCTGACAATTTTGGGCCACACGATCATTTATATCAGGTTTTGGGAGAGGAGCACTCTGGTCGAGTACGCTGCCGACCTGGTAAGAATATAGTCCCGACGAGGTGTTGGTCCTCTCCAGGTATACATTATAGTACGAATGAGTTGGAACAGGTCAAAGAGAAAGCAAGAAAATTTGATAAAAGGTTCACATAGTTGGAAGTAAAAGTTCAAACGTGGGACAAAGAATTTATGAAACTGATGAAAGCTTTATCTTCATCACTTCCACCAGTGGCTAGCGTGGATTTTCAGACATTTATGTCGTCGATGGGTTCATTTTCCAATGTACCAGGTGACAGCTCTGGTGGCGATCATGATCATGACGTTCCTGGCGATGACGAGGATGCTGAAGAGGATGAGGATGAGGATGAGGGTGAGGATGGGGCCGAGGGTGAGGATGTCAAGGGTGAGGATGGGTCTGAGGACGTGGATAAGGCCGATGATGAGCAAGGGGATGATGACGAGGATGATGACGAGGACAGAGATGGCGGCGAGGATGAGGCGGATGATGATAGTGGTGATGATGATGGTGATTAGGGGTAGATTGATCCATTTCATTTTTGAATTCTGTATAACCCTTTATTTTTGAACCTGGTTTTCTACTCCGGGGTCTTCCTATGCTTCATAGGGATGTTGTTATCATATCTCTTTTTTGCACTTGATTATTATTGTATGATTAGTCTACTACCTAGACCATTAGTATTCCTTGGTACTGTGATTCCCTGTATGATATCTGGTTTGATAAGTTAATATGGACATCTTAATATTCAAAAACAATCACTCAAAATTAGGGGTGTTCATGGGTCGGGTCGGGTCGGGTCGGGTCATGGGTGTTCTAGGGCCTAAGGACATATGGTCATCCATAATTTAGATTTAGGGCCTAAAGACATGACATGAAAAATTATGTGTTTTAGATCCATGTGTAATATTGGGGGTTCGTTTTAAAAATAATAAAATGAGGGTTTTTGAGGTGGAAAATGATTTATTAGGTGATGAATTCCCTTGGTTAAAAAATATAAATAAGTGTGTGTGTTTTTGATTTTGATAAATGGATTTTAATGATAATGAAATATTGGTTAATTTCATTGGTTAAAAAAATTATTTTTAACATTTTTATTCTCTATTTTATATATTTCCATTGATTAGGAATATAATTTACAAACAAAAAATATCCAATTACTTATAATATTTATATGTAATAAATTTATTAATTTTGAGAAATTTTTATATTGTCATTTGTGACGTGTACAAGTAAACCCCGCCTCAATCCGAGGGTCGGTGTGGCCAGTACCACTAAAAGTGTCTTACTTTTTTTTAAATGGATGTGCATTTAATTAAAATAAACGACATACGGAAAACCAACCACACACATTCGTATTATATTGAAACATTAGGAAAATGATACATGGGTCATTTTTGATGTGTATGAGTCAACCCCACCTCAATCAGAGGGCCAGTGTGGCCAACACCACACAAAGTGTCTCACTTTTCGTTGAAATGGACAACAGTTTAAGTAAAAACAACAACTGACATACTGGAAATTGACCAAACGCATTCGGATTCTGTTGATACTTTTGGAAAAGTATCCATGGGTCATTTTTGTCATGTACGAGTCAACCCCGCCTCAATCTGAGGTACGATGTGGCCAGTACCACTCAAATTGTCTCACTTTTATTTTAAATGGACAGTATTTTAAGTGATAACAACTACCAGTATACGGAAAACCGACCAAACGCATTCGGATTCTATTGAAAATTTAGTAAAACGATCCATGGGTCATTTGTGACGTGTACGAGTCAACCCCGCCTCAATATGAGGCGCAGTGTGGCCGACACCACTCAAAGTGTCTCACTTTTCTTTGAAATGGACAACAGTTTAAGTAAAAACAACAACTGACATACGGGAAACGGACCAAACGCATTCAGATTCGGTTGATACTTTAGGAAAAGTATCCATGGGTCATTTCTGTCGTGTACGAGTCAACCCCGCCTCAATATGAGACATGGTGTGGCCAGTACCACTCAAACTGTCTCACTTTTATTTGAAATGGAATGGATTTTAAGTAAAAACAACTACCGGCATACGGAAAGCCGACCGAATGCATTCTGATTCTGTTGAAACTTTAGGAAAACGATCCATGGGTCATTTTTGACTTGTACTAGTCAACCCTGCCTCAATCCGAGGGCCGGTGTGGCCGGTACCACTAAAAATTTCTTTATTTTGTCTAAAATGGATGCACTTTTAATTAAAATAAACGACATATGGAAAACCAACCAAACACATTTGGATTCTGTTGAAACTTTAGGAAAACGATCCGTGGGTCATTTGTGACATGTACGAGTCCACCCCGCCTCAATCCGAGGGCCGGTGTGGCCGACACCACTCAATGTGTGTCACTTTTATTTGAAATGGACACCAGTTTAAGTAAAAACAACAACTGACATACGGGAAACGGACCAGACTCATTCGGATTCTGTTGATACTTTAGGAAAAGTATCCATGGGTCATTTGTGTCATGTACGAGTCAACGCCGCATCAATATGACGCACGTTGTGGCCGGTACCACTCAAACTGTCACACTTTTATTTGAAATGGACAGGAATTTAAGTGAAAACAACTACCGGCATACGGAATACCGACCAAACGCATTCGGATTCTGTTGAAACTTTAGGAAAAGGATCCATGGGTCATTTTGACGTGTACGAGTTAGCCACGCCTCAATCTGAGGGCTAGTGTGGCCGGTACCACTAAAAATGTATTTCTTTTGTCTAAAATGGATGCGCTTTTAATTAAAATAAACGACATACATAAAACCGACCAAACACATTTGGATTCTGTTGAAACTTTAGGAAAACGATACCTGGGTCATTTGTGACATGTACGAGTCAACCCCGCCTCAATCCGAGGGCCGGTGTGTCCGACACCACTCAAAGTGTCTCACTTTTCTTTGAAATGGACAACAGTTTAAGTAAAAACAACAACTGACATACGGTAAATGGACCAAACGCATTCGGATTCTGTTGATACTTTAAGAAAAGTATCCATGGGTCATTTTTGTCGTGTACGAGTCAACCCCGCCTCAATATGAGGCACGGTGTGGCCGGTACCACTCAAACTGTCTCACTTTTATTTGATTGGACATGGTATTAAGTGAAAACAACTACCGGCAAACGGAAAACCGAAGAAACGCATTCGGATTCTGTTGAATCTTTAGGAAAACGATCCATGGGTCATTTGTGACGTGTACAAGTCAACCCCGCCTCAATCCGAGGGCCGGTGTGGCCAGTACCACAAAAAGTGTCTTTCTTTTGTTTAAAATGAATGCGCTTTTAATTAAAATAAACGACATATGGAAAACCAACCAAACACATTCGGATTGTGTTGATACTTTATGAAAATGATACATGGGTCATTTGTGACCTATACGAGTCAACCCCGCCTCAATCCGAGGCGCGGTGTGGCCAAAACCACTCAAAGAGTCTCACTTTTCATTGAAATAGACAATAGTTTAAATAAAAACAACAACTGACATACGGGAAATGGACCAAACGCATTCAGATTCTGTTGATACATTAGGAAAAGTATCCATGGGTCATTTGTGTCATGTACGAGTCAACCCCGCCTCAATCTGAGGCACGGTGTGGCTGGTACCACTCAAACAGTCTCACTTTTATTTGAAATGGACATGATTTTAATTGAAAACAACTACCACCATACGGAATACCGACCAAAAACATTCAGATTCTATTGAATCTTTAGGAAAACGATCCATGGGTCATTTGTGACGTGCACGAGTAACAAATGAAAATGGATTTTTCATTTACATGAAAATGAAAATGGATTTTTTAGTGTAATCTGATTGGTCCCAAAGCATGAACCAAACAGGTTGTGAGACATAATACCAGTAGGCATCCACCACAAGATTTGTGCCCAAATTTTATTGAATATACATGTATAAAAACAAAGTAAGAAGGTAAACATAGTATAAAGAAACCAACAACCATTAAATATTGAAATAAAGAATAGATAAAACTTTCCTTGGAGACATCAATATCTTGCCTAAATGCATGTCACTGTCTTGACCTCAGGAAAAAAACACATCCTCTCCCTCAGGCATCACAGTCTCTCCCTCAGACATATCACAATCTCACCCACATTTATCATATGTAATTAATCTATTAACAAGTAAAAATAAGTACATAATTTAATTTAAATTATTACATCATAGACTATTATCAACACACCTCATCTAATCTAACTATTACATGGCATAATAATAATCAAATCACCTCATGTAATCTTACTATCACATCGTTTTAAATAATCAATAATCCATCCTAAACAAAAAAAGTCATGGAAAGCAGTATGAATCTAAGGCGTCATGGTTCAATAGCTCTAACAAATTAATCAAGGGAAACACAACCCTGTGGTTCCCTATCTCAAAGAATAACCTTAATAACCTAATCAACCAATATCATATGATAATCACGGTGTAATTCCAAGTCATGTATACCAAAAACTTGGGTATATGAGTTTTAGGCACATATAATTATTGATAAAACAACATATAGGCACAACCCACCTACCTCGTAGTCGTGAGAACAATATTGTTCAATATCAGATCTTGATTCATCCTAGATCATTGAAAATCCACAAAAGATTCATAAATTATCAAATATATATCTATAAAATGAGGAGAGGAATCAGGAGGATAGGATTAAGGTGAAGGGAGAACTCATTGGTGGGATCCCAATGCACCTTCCAGAGTTCTGATTAGACATTGATAGGAGAATTAGTGGCTCAGAGAATAATTGTTGCTCCTGGCCGAACTTGGATGAACCAAGGTCAAAAGAAGTTAATTCTGTAAATGATACATTACCCCTCTCCCTTATATTAAATAAAAAATAAAATACACGACATTTCATTTAACAATACACACTATGTATAAGCTTTTATTGGGCCTCACCTTAAGAGGCACGACCACGACACAACATGACTTGGTACATGGCTGAGACATGACCTGTACATGGTCTGGAAAGGACATCAATGTTACATTTTCCTCAAAGCAACCCGAATACAAAATCCATACATGGAAATGGGGAATTGGGTTCTTACAGTTTGATTATCACACCATAGATCTTTTTTCTATCTCAACCAAGCACCACAATCATTGGTTTCATCAATCTAGCAGTCTAATATCACATTACGATCTTAATAAAGCCTTATGTTTCATTGGACCCATGTAACGGATAAATGATAGATCTGAAGTAAGCCAAATTTGATTATTTCTCTCTTTTTGGTCATTATTTGGCTTGGAATCTCTAACTAATGATTTTTTATCATGTTTTATTCTGTCTAGCATTATAATATTCGCACATTCAGGTTTTATTCAGCTTCATAATGCATTTGATTATAGATTTTCTCATCACACCTCAACTAAAGGTTAATATCGTTAATAATGTGTAAATTATTTGTTCCAACTTTTATTTCTTATATCAATTAGTTGTTCAAATTCAATATATTATTACTTGTTAATATTACATTAAAATTATTTTATATAATATTTCATGCCAAGGAGTATTATTGAGGTGATAAGATATTGGATGTTCTGTGTTTCTACATTGTCATTTAGTTTAGTGAGTTGGGTTTTAAAATTAATTTGCATTGATAATACAACATGTTCATTTTGGTTTTAAAATTAGTTTTCATTCATGTAATTTCATAACATGAGATGGTTTTGTAATGGGTTTTCATGAAAATGGATTTTTCATTTACATGAGCTGAAAAATCCATTTTGAAGTCTGTTTCAAGTCTGTATGAAGGTGTACAGTGGAGGGGCTATTGGAGGGAGGGGGACTGCTGTGTGCAGTTCTGGAAAAACTATATACCAACGGTTATAAACCGTTGGATTAAGGGTGATCGGATTTTGGAAAAACACTATACCAACAGTTTAAAACCGTTGGTATAGGTGTCTTGATTTTTGGAAATCCAATACCAACAGTTTATAACCGTTGGTATAGGTGTTGCTGGAAAACCAATACCAACGGTTCTAAACCGTTGGTATATGTTTTCCTAAAAATCAAATTACGAACGGTTCTAAACCGTTTGTATAAGACTTCCTCAAATTCATTACCAACGGTTATAAACTATTGGTATACAGTGGATTAAATTTATATAACCCATATACCAACGGTTCGGATCAAACCGTTGGTATAAGGCTTTCCTCACGGCTTACTAACCAACGGTTTGGAAAACCGTTGGTATAGGGTATACCAACGGTTTTCCAGCCTATACCAATGGTTTTTAACTGTCGGTATAACCTTATTTTCCAGTAGTGTATAGCTTAGGCATAATTTTTGGTATTTTTCTGGAAACTTTCATTTTTTATGAATAGTGAAACCACTATGTGGTAGTAAAAAAATGATTTTTTCATAAAACATAACTTTACCGCTTCTGTGAGTGGAATTTCAAAAATCTGAGAGACACGGTTGATGTCAGTAATTAAAATGTGGTTCAATGAGATGAAAATAATTGTTGGTGAATAGTAACTTTTTACCTTTTTTTACCTCGGTTAAAAGTAATAGGGTAATTAAGGGTAAAAATGATATTATTATTACCCTAACACATGTCCTAATTCTATTGGATAAGTGTAATTCGACCAAAAACAACTTTAGGAATAAAATATGACCATTTAGGCCCACTTGGATTAGATTAGGACATTTATTATTATTTAATTCAAAGAAGAGTTAAAAGAGTTAAAATCAATGTTTATTTACTAAATCATTTTTAATATAGGGTTATACATAAGATAAATTCGATTGTAAATATTCATTAGAAAGATAATAAGATTTCCTACCTAATGATATTTTATTTATAATTTTTAGACATTAAATAATTTAATTTATCTATGAAACAATGATGATGCAGTAATTACCATAATTAGAATAATTGATTTTATAAATACCCAAATAAATATAACTTGAGAGTTTTTATGAATTCCACTAATTTTCTAAGTTAATATGACAGGTAAGTATTGATTGAATTAACTTTTTCCGAACTAATCATTCAGTTATGATTTTCACAAAAATCAATTACCAAATAGTGTCAAAATTGACATAAAATAGTTTTTTAAAACAAATATTATATTATTAATTGTTATTTTATTCCTAAAAATCTAAGGTTCGGCCAAATGACTTAGATAAGGTTATATATATTAATAATAAACAACTTGGGGTTCGTTTGGCTTGTTATAGTATGTTTATTAACCTTATAGTGTAAGAACACAAGAAGACATGGTAAAAGTAAAATTATTTAACTTAATGTTAAATCTAAATGATAAGGTTAAAATAGGAACCTAATCTTCTCTAAATTCTATTGGTTGAGGGTATTTCGATCCATCCGCACCTTATCTTCGAAATAAATCAATTTGGAGCTATTTAAAACTGAATATTACTTTATAATAAAATAATATTTTTAGTTTTCAAAAGGAGCCCCTATCCTCCCTTATAAAAGGGCACCTCCTCCCTATCTTCCTCACACAACTTTGAGCCTTCAAGCTCGGCCAACCCCTGCCAAATTCTCTTCTCTACTTCCCTAGAAACATCCTAGTGGTTCTGGTCTTCCTCAAAGACCAATTTTAGTGCCCTAAAAGGAGATCTCAAAGAGGCGCTTCAAAGAAGAGGAGGTTCCGACACTTACGAAGCAAATCAGACCTAAGGTAAGGGAAATATCACAATCTCATTTTTATCCGAGATTGTTTATACTTCAAAATTTACTGGGGTGTATTTTATTATCCACATCCATGATTCCTCAATATGTAATATTATTTCCATCCACCTACAATTGTTTAAATCCAATTTTACCCTTTGGTGAGTTTTTAGTAAAAGATATGAAAGGAATGTTTTGTCGTTTTTTGTACGAGGTACTTTTTGACTTTTCCGACAAAAGTACAAGAAAAATGTTTTTTTAACTTATACAGAATGAATGGATTTTTAAAAAATTATTTCCAAAAGGCTTCCTTTACAATTTTTCAAGTTTATTTTTAATCAACTTCTTTTAGTTTATAATTTTACTACATGTTAAGAAAGGAAAAGTGTTTTTGAACCAGAAAGGATTTTTTCCTCATGAATGGAGTTCAAGTGTTTTATCAAAATTATTTTCCATATAAGATAATAAAGGGTTATATTTCTATCCCTATTATTAAATTGATTTGATTATGTTGTGATGGAATTATTTTTATGAATTCCTTTATCTTATATTAATTGTTTTATGATGTCACGACGTTTAAGATTCCCATTTTTATTACATGGGTTATGAAATGATGTATGATTTATGATTTTGTGGAACACATATGAATGGTATAATTATGAGATGTGTGGGACCTATATCGCCCTCTAATACATTGGGTAAAGATTTTACATCTCATGAGATAAACATGGCTGGAATGGTAGGTTATACCGGTTCAGTGAAACATGACTGAAATGAGGAGTGAACTCGGTTCAGAAAGGGACTTTGTCCACTAAGATAGTATTGGAAATGAGTCTTGACTAATAAGAAATGATTCTCTATGATTATGTGTGTATGACACAATGTTTCATGTTTTATGTTATGATTATTGGGATTTCATTTAACTACTATGATTTATCCCATGTTATGAAATTATGCTCTCTTTTGCAAGTTAAGATTTCCAAAATGTTATGTTCTCATGAATATGATGTGATTGATATTTCTTATGTTTACCATTACAGAGCATTTGAGCTCACCCTTTTATGTTTTCTTTTCCCCAGGATATAAAGAAAGTTTTTAGGCAAAAAAAAGGAAGATCTTTATGGGAGATGTTGAAGATCTTTCACCACGATAAGAAGATTATATTCAGAGTTTCCAAAGTCACTAAACTATTACGATCCTTGTGTGTGTGTTTTTTGTTATGTACTGAGTATTCCGAAAAAGTAATGTAATGTCCATGTACGTCAGGCTTCGGGTCTCTACAGTTGGTATCAGAGGAAAGGTTTAGTCAACCTTTGGAAACTAGGATGCGAAAACGTTAGTGAGATCCCTAGGAATATTTCTATGGTATGTCTAGGGATGTCCCGAAGGATAAGTATACAAATAGGATATAGTCCTAGAACTACGATAACAATGTTAGAATTTAACCTAAGATGTTAGATATTGAGGGAAATCCCCCTTTACTATGTTGTTTTCCCTAGCATGATTTCTGCCTCTCACACTATTTTTTTGGGTTTTAGAAAATGGCCGGAAACAGGAAGATTCACGATAATGGAGGATATGACATACAATGGAATGATATTCTTCATGAGAAACCAAATGAAACAGGATCTGTAAGTACAAACATTGTTATTATGCCTAATCAGCAATCTCATAATATGATCAATAATCTCAACTTTGCTAAGTTTCCCGAATCAGATAATAAGAGAAAGATGGAGTTTCATGATGATCATAGAAGAAAGAAAGTTCAATTTCCCTCATGTAATTCATGTGGGAAGAGGCATCAGGGAGATTGTTTCATGGGAATTGGAAGATGCTTTGGGTGTGGAAAAGAAGGACACAAAGCCATTAATGGCAAAGGAAAAGGTTCAGTTAACACCATGGATGAGGATAATGGTATTTCTACGACATCAATAATGGTTAAATGTTTTAAATGTTGAATGTATGGGCATTATACAGACCAATGCCCTAAGGGAAAGTCTCATGAAGAGAATCAGTACGGTCGTATGGGTAGTATTTATGTTGATGATGATGAAGAGACTAAAAATGATATGTAAGATGAAAGAATTGTTGAAGATTAGTCAATGGTTTAAGAAGGTAGTGGAATGATTACATGTTTATCAACAGTAATGTTGTATAAGTAATCTCATGGTACTATGGAATAAAGATACATCTAAGGATTGTTATACTGTTGTCTTTCCTTGAGTTTTGAAATTGTATGATTAATGGTACTAGTATCCATGAAAGGTTATTCAGATATTTATGGAATGTAGATGATATGCGCATAATGAAGGGATACAGAGAAAATTAAATGTTTTATAGTATTCATGAGCTCATGACTGATATAAGGAGAAGGTTATATCATGGTTTGAGTATATAGAATTTTTGGATTTTGGTAGGTGGAAAGAGTTAACTTTTGACAGCATTTTTGTTTTCCCTAAGGTTTAGTGGGTATTCATTTTTCAAGAGAATACATGATTAAGGTATTTTCACGATTGGAATGTGACCAACAAGATATATGGGGGATAAATGATGGTATTCACATGCTTGGTTGATGAAATTTTAAGTAATCGTTTTCTTTATACTTTGAGCTTTGACCGAAGTATTGTAGATAATCCTAAAGATTAGAATGGATTATGTTGGACATATGTTAGTATTGTTTAAGGATAGAACTTTTTTCAATATTATTGATCGGATGTTATAGTAATGTAGTTTTAGAAAAAGGAAAACCTGCAGGACGGGCGACAGCCCATCGCTTCAGACAAGGCTGTGGGAATCGAACCCACAACTGAAGTGTGACTGGCCTTTATCGCCTACCACTGGCCCACAGGAAGTCCCTGATTAGTATAAACTAATTTTATTATATTAAGCAGTATGATATATGAAGTATAAGTCCATTTTAGGAACCATATATCATTAATCTCACTATAGATGGACTTATGTGTTTTTGATAACTTTTATAACCATTTTTTTGGGACAGATGGAATGACCCGTCATTCTATCACATGATCTGCTAACACTTCACGAATGACAAATTCAACATCATTTATTTAAAAGATGAAGTGGAAATTGTATAAAGAACGACCAATGGTGAGACTGTACCAAAATCACGAAAGTATTTCTTCTACTTTAGGTAAATGATCTTGAAAACAAAAAATGTTGTCCAAGTGCCCTTATATCCGATAAATCAGATGGTACCTTAGATCATCACAAATCTATGGCTTTGTGATCGATGGATTGTTTATAGCCATGTTCTCTACGACTCTCCATCAGAACATGATGGTTATATTTCTCTTCCATATCCATATTTTAACCTATGTGGAAACCCAGTGATTAGTTTATTTGGGTAACCGTTACATTTATTACTTTTGTTTTTAAAGATTGGTTTTGGTATTCCTTTTTACGATGTGGGATTCTATTAAAGAAACTTTCGAATAGTAAACTATTTATATCCCCGACGAATTTCGAGGGCGAAATTCATTTTAAGGGGGGTAGAATGTAACACCCCATGATTTTACGAAAAATATTCTTTTTAATTTCATTAATGTCTTGTTTTATATGCTACACCAAAAGGAGCATTCACAACACATATCTCTGACCTGGCTTGAATTACACACAATCACGACCTTACACGATAGCGTGTGTTGTACGCAACACCAAGTTTCGCTAAACAACGATATGCTATTTAAATATTATTAAAACTAGCCGTTATGAATAGTAATAACCACTTTTTGAAATTTTGTAAATTTTATTTTTCAAAATGGACATCAGTTTTGGATTCGGAATATCGAAATTAGCTTAGGGTGAAATTTTGGTAATTTTCGGATAACTTTCATATTTTGATGAATAGTGAAAATTACTAAATTTTAATTAAAAACAACTTTTTCAATCGAAATAATTAATAGAGATAAATTATTAATTTGAGTGGTTTTAAAGTATATTTATAATATATTTTTACAATTTAATACAATTTTGGTCATTGGATGTAATTTCACATTTAAACCAATTATAAACAAGTGCCAATCTTTTGATAGTTATTATCTCTTAAAAACCCGCCATTTGTTTTGACGACGGGAATTATTTTTTAAATTAGTTAATGTAACTGATATGTTTTGAATTTGGTAAAATAGACATCATTTTTGGGTTCATAATAACAAATATATCTTAGGCCTAATTTTTGGTATTTTTCTGGAAACTTTCATTTTTTGATGAATAGTGAAACCACTAAGTGGTAGTAAAAAAAATGAATTTTTCATAAAACATAACTTTACCACTTCTGTGAGTGAAATTAAAAAACTCCGAGAGACACGGTTGATGTCAGTAAGTAAAATGTGGTTCAATGAGATGAAAATAATTTTTGGTGAAGAGTAACTTTTTATCTTTTTTTACCACGGTTAAAAGTAAATAGTGTAATTAAGGGTAAAAATGATATTATTATTATCATAACACATGTCCTAATTATATTGGATAAGTGTAATTCGACCAGAAAAAACTTTAGGAATAAAATATGACCATGTAGGCCCACTTTTATTAGATTAGGACATTTATTATTATTTAATTCAAAGAAAAGTTAAAAGAGTTAAAATCATTGTTTATTTACTAAAACATTTTTAATATAGGGTTATACATAAGATAAATTCGATTGTAAATATTCATTAGAAAGATAATGAGATTTAATACATAATGAAATTTTATTTATAATTTTTAGATTTTAAATAATTTAATTTATTTATGACACAATGATGATGCAGTAATTACCATAATTAGCATAATTGATATTATAAATACCCAAATAAATATAATTTGAGACTTTTTATGAATTCCACTAATTTTCTAGGTCAATATGACATGTTATTATTGATTGAATTAACTTTTTCCAAACAAATCATTCTGTTATGATTTTCACAAAAATCAATTACCAAATAGTCTCAAAATTGTCATAAAATAGTTTTTTAAAACAAATATTATATTATTAATTGTTATTTTATTCCTAAAAATATAAAGTTCGGCCGAATGACTTAGATAAGGTTATATATTATAATAATAAACAACTTGGGGTTAGTTTGGCTTGTTATAGTAAGTTTTTAAACCTTATAGTGTAAGAACACAAGAAGACATAGAAAAAGTAAAATTATTTAACTTAATGTTAAATCTAAATGATAAGGTTAAAATAGGAAGCTAAACTTGTCTAAATTCTATTGGATGAGAGTATTTCGATCCATCCCCACCTTAGCTTTGAAATAAATCAATTTGGAGATATTTAATACCGAATATGACATTATAATAAAATAATATTTTTAGTTTTCCAAAGGAGCCCCTATCCTCCCTTATAAAAGGGCACCTCCTCCCTCTCTTCCTCACACAGCTTTGAGCCTTCATGCTCGGCCAACCCCTTCCAAATTATCTTCTCAACTTCCCTATAAATATCCTAGGGGTTCTGGTCTTCCTCAAAGAACAATTTTAGTGACCTAAAAGGAGATCTCAAAGAGGCGCTTCAAAGAAGTGGAGGTTCGGACACTTACGAAGAAAATCGGACCTAAGGTAAGGGAAATATCACAATCTCATTTTTATACAAGATTGTTTATACTTCAGAATTTACTGGGGTGTATTTTATCATCCACATACATGTTTCCTCAATATGTAATATTATTTCCATCCACCTACAATTGTTTAAATCCAATTTTACCCTTCGGTGAGTTTTTAGTAAAAGATATGAAAGGAATGTTTTGTCGTTTTTCGTACGAGGTACTTTTTGACTTTTCCGAAAAAAGTACTAGAAGAAGGATTTTTTAACTTATATGGCATGAATGGATTTTTAAAACATTCTTTCCAAGAAGCTTCCTTTAAAAGTTTTCATGTTTATTTTTAATCAACTTCTTTTAGTTTATAATTTTACGACATGTTAAGAAAGGAAAAGTGTTTTTGAAGCAGAAAGGATTTTTTCCTCAAGAATGGAGTTCAAGTATTTTATCAAAATTATTTTCCATCAACGATAATAAAGGGTTCTGTTTATATCTCTATTATTACATTGATTTGATTATGTTGTGATGGAATTATTTTTATGAATTCCTTTATCTTATATTAATTGTTTTATGATGTCACGATGTTTAAGATTCCCATTTTTATTACATGGGTTATGAAATGATGTATGATTTATGATTTTGTGGCACACATATGAATGGTATCATTATGAGATGGGTGGGACCTATATCTCCCTCCAATGCATTGGGTAAATATTTTATATCTCATGAGATAGACATTGCTGGAACGGTAGGTTATACCGGTTCAGGGAAACAGGACTGAAACGAGGAGTGAACTCAGTTCAGAAAGAGACTTTGTCCACTAATATAGTCTTGGAAATGAGTCTTGACTAATAATAAATGATTCTCTATTATTATGTGTGTATTCCAAAAAGTTTCATGTTTTATGTTATGATTATTGGGAGATCATTTAACTACTATGATTTATCCCATGCTATGAACTTTTGCTCTCTTTTGCAAGTTAAGATTTCCAAAATGTTATGTTCTTATGAATATGATGTGATTGATATTTCTTTTGTTTACCCTTACTGAGCATTTGAGCTCACCCTTTTATGATTTCTTTTCCCGAGGATATAAAGAACAGTTTTAGGTAAAAAAAGGGAAGATCTTTATAGGAGATGTTGAAGATCTTTCACCCCGATAAGAAGATTATATTCCGAGTTTCCAAAGACACTAAACTATTATGATCCTTGTGTGTGTGTTTTTGTTATGTACTAAGTATTCCGAAAAAGTAATGTAATGTCCATGTACGTCAGGCTTCGGGTCTCTACTTTGGTATCAGAGGAAAGGTTTAGTCAACCGTTGGAAACTAGGATGCGAAAACGTTAGTGAGACCCCTGGAGATATTTTTAAGGTATGTCTAGGGATGTCCCTAAGGATAAGTATACGTATAGGATATAGTCCTAGAACTGAGATAACGATCTTAGAATTTAACATAATATGTTAGATATTGAGGGAACTCCCCCTTTACTATGTTGTTTTCCCAAGCATGATTTCTGCCTCTCACACTATTCTTTTTGGGTTTTAGAAAATGGCCGGAAATAGGAATATTCACGATAATGGAGGATATGACAGAAAATGGAATGATATTATTCATGAGAAACCAAATTAAACAGAATCTGGAAGTCCAAACACCGTTATTATGCCTAATCAGCAATCTCAGAATATGATCAATAATCTCAACATTGGTATGTTTCCCGAATCAGATAATAAGATATAGATGGAGTTTCATGATGATCATAGAAGAAAGAAAGTTCAATTTCCCTCATGTAAATCATGTGGGAAGAGGCATCATGGAGATTGTTTCATGGGAACTGGAAGATGCTTTGGGTGTGGAAAAGAAGGACACAAAGCGAGTAAGTGCAATAGAAAATGTTCTGTTAACACCATGGATGAGGATAATGGTATTGCTACGACATCAATAATGGTTAAATGTTTTAAATGTGGAATGTATGGGCATTATGCAAACAAATTCCCTAAGGGAAAGTCTCATGAAGAGAATCCGTACAGTCATATGGGTAGTAATTATGTTGATGATGATGAAGAGACTACAAATGATATGTAAGATGAAATAATTGTTGAAGTTTAGTCAATTGTTTAAGAAGGTAGTGGAATGATTACATGTTTATCATGTGTAATGTTGTATAAGTAATCTCATGGTACTATGAAATAAAGATACATATAAGGATTTTTATTCTATTGTCTTTCCTTGAGTTTTGAAATTGTATGATTAATGGTACCAGTATCCATGAAAGGTTATTCAGATATTTATGGAATGTGGATGATATGCTCATAATGAATGGATAAATAGAAAATTAAATGTTTGATAGTATTCATGAGCTCATGAATGATATAAGGAGAAGGTTATATCGTGGTTTGAGTATATAGAATTTTTGGATTTTGGTATGTGGAAAGAGTTAATTTTTGACAGCATTTATGTTTTCACTAAGGTTTAATGGGTATTCATTTTTCAAGAGAATACATGATTAAGGTATTCGCATGATTGGAATGTGACTAACAAGATATATGGGGGATAAATGATGGTATTCACATGCTTGGTTGATGTTATTTTAAGTAATCGTTTTCTTTATACTATGAGCTTGGACCGAAGTATTTTAGATAAGCCTAAAGATTGGAATGGATTATGTTGGACATAAGTTAGTATTGTTTAAGGATAGAACTTTTTTCGATATTATTGATCGGATGTTATAGTAATGTAGTTTTATAAAAAGGACAACATACAGGACGAGAGACAACCCATCGCGTTGGACAAGGCTGTGGGAATCGAACCCACAACCGAAGTGCGACTGGCCATTATCGCCTACCACTGGCCCACAGGAAGTCCCTGTTTAGTAGAAACTAGTTTTATTATATTAAGCAGTATGATATATGAAGTATAAGTCCATTTTAGGAACCATATATGATTAATCTCAATATAGATGGACTTATGTATTTTTGATAACTTTTATAATCATTTTTTTGAGACAGATGGAATGACCCGTCATTCTATCACATGATCTGCTAACATATCACGAATGAAAAATTCAACTTCATTTAATTAAAAGATGAAGTGGAAATTGTCTAAAGAACGACCAACGGTGAGACTGTAGCAAAATCACGAAAGTATTTCTTCTACTTTAGGGAAATGATCTTGAAAACCAAAAATGTTGTCCCAGTGCCCTTATATCTGATAAATCAGATGGCACCTTAGATCATCACAAATCTATGGCTTTGTGATCGATGGCTCTTTCATAGCCATGTTATCTACCATTCTCCATCAGAACATGATGGTTTGATTTCTCTTCCATATCCATATTTTAAACTATGTGGAAACCCAGTGATGAGTTTATTTGGGTAACCGTTACGTTTCATAATTTTTTTTTAAAGATTGGTTTTGGTATTTCTTTTTACGATGTGGTTTTCTATTAAAGAAACTTTCGAATAGTAAACCACTTATAACCCCAACGAATTTCGAGGGCGAAATTCCTTTTAAGGGGGGTAGAATGTAACACCCCATGATTTTACGAAAAATATTCTTTTTAATTTCATTAATGTCTTGTGTTATATGCTACACCAAAAGGAGATTTCACAACACGAATCTCTGACCTGGCTTGAATTACATGCAATCACGACTTTCCATGTTAGCGTGTGTTGTACACAACACCATGTTTCGCTAAACAACGATATGCTATTTAAATATTATTAAAACTAGCCGTTATGAATAGTAATAACCAATTTTTGAAATTTGGTAAATTTTATTTTTCAAAATGGACTTCATTTTTGGATTCAGAATATCGAAATTAGCTTAGGGTGAAATTTTGGTAATTTTCCGATAACCTTCATATATTGATGAATATTGAAAATTACTATATTTTAATTAAAAACAACCTTTTCAATAGAAATGATTAATAATGATAAATTATTAGTTTGAGTGTTTTTAAAGTATATTTAGAATATATTTTTCCAATTTAATACAATGTTGTTCATTGGATGTAATTTCACATTTAAACCAGTTATAAACAAGTGTCAATCTTTTGATAGTTATTATCTCTTAAAAACAGGCCATTTGTTTTGACGGCGGGAATTAATTTTTAAATTAGTTAATGTAACTGATATGATTTGAATTTGGTAAAATAGAAATTATTTTTGGGTTCATAATATCAAATATAGCTTAGGCCTAATTTTTGGTACATTTCTGGAAACATTCATTTTTTGATGAATAGTTAAACCACTAAATGGTAGTAAAAAATGAATTTTTCATAAAACGTAACTTTACCGCTTATGTGAGTGGAATTTCAAAAATCCGAGAGACACGGTTGATTTCAGTAAGTAAAAGGTGGTTCAATGAGATGAAAATAATTTTTGGTCAATAGTAACTTTTTACATTTTTTTACCACGGTTAAAAGTAAATAGGGTAATTAAGGGTAAAAATGATATTATTATTACCCTAACACGTGTCCTAATTCTATTGGATAAGTTAAATTCAACCAGAAACATCTTTAGGAATAAAATATGACCATTTAGGCCCACTTTGAATAGATTAGGACATTTATTATTATTTAATTCAAAGAAGAGTTAAATGAGTTAAAATCAAAGTTTATTTACTAAAACATTTTTAATATAGGGTTATACATAAGATAAATTCGATTGTAAATATTCATTAGAAAGAAAATAAGATTTCATACATAATGATATTTTATTTATAATTTTTAGACATTAAATAATTTAATTTATTTATGACACAATGATGATGCAGTAATTACCATAATTAGAATAACTGATATTATAAATACCCAAATAAATATAATTTGAGACTTTTTATGAATTACACTAACATTATAGGTCAATATGACATGATATTATTGATTGAATTAAATTTTTCCGAACTAATCATTTTGTTATGGTTTTCACAAAAATCAATTACCAAATAGTGTCAAAATTGACATAAAATAGTTTTTTAAAACAAATATTATATTATTAATTGTTATTTTATTCCTAAAAATATAAGGTTCGGCCAAATGACTTAGATAAGGTTATATATATTAATAATAAACAACTTGGGGTTCGTTTGGCTTGTTACAGTATGTTTATTAACCTTATAGTGTAAGAACACAAGAAGACACGGTAAATGTAAAATTATTTAATTTAATGTTAAATCTAAATGATAAGGTTAAAATAGGAACATAAACTTGTCTAAATTCTATTGGATGAGAGGATTTTGATCCATCCCCACCTTAGCTTCGAAATAAATCAATTTGGAGCTATTTGAAACCGAATATTACTTTATAATAAAATAATATTTTTAGTTTTCCAAAGGAGCCCCTCTCCTCCCCTATAAAAGGGAACATCCTCCCTCTCTACCTCACACAACATTGAGCCTTCATGCTCGGCCAACCCCTACCAAATTCTCTTCTCCACTTCCCTAGAAACATCTTAGTGGTTCTAGACTTACTCAAAGACCAATTTTAGTGCCCTAAAAGGAGATCTCAAAGAGGCACTTCAAAGAAGAGGAGGTTCGGACACTTACGAAGCAAATCAGACTTAAGGTAAGGGAAATATCACAATCTCATTTTTATCCGAGATTGTTTATACTTCAGAATTTACTTGGGTGTATTTTACCATCCACATCCATGTTTCCTCAATATGTAAGATTATTTCCATCCACCTACAATTGTTTAAATCCAATTTTACCCTTCGGTGAGTTTTTAGTAAAAGATATGAAAGGAATGTTTTGTCGTTTTTCGTATGAGTTACTTTTTGACTTTTCCGAAAAAATAATGAGAAGAATGTTTTTTAACTTATACGGTATGGTTGGATTTTTAAAACATTATTTCCAAGAGGCTTCCTTTACAAGTTTTTATGTTTATTTTTAATCAACTTCTTTTAGTTTATAATTTTACGACATGTTAAGAAAGGAAAACTGTTTTTGAAGCAGAAAGGATTTTTTCCTCAAGAATGGAGTTCAAGTGTTTTATCAAAATTATTTTCCATCTAAGATAATAAAGGGTTCGGTTTCTATCCATATTATTACATTGATTTGATTTTGTTTTGATGGAATTATTTTTTATGAATTCCTTTATCTTGTATTAATTGTTTTATGACGTCACGATGTTTAAGGTTCCAATTTTTATTACATGGGTTATGAAATGATGTATGATTTATGATTTTGTGGAACACATATGAATGGTATCATTATGAGATGGGTGGGACCTATATCTCCCTCCAATGCATTGGGTAATGATTTTATATCTCATGATATAGACATGGCTGGAAGGGTAGATTATACCAGTTCAGTGAAACAGGACTGAAAAAAGGAGTGATCTCGGTTCGGAAAGGGACTTTTTCCACTAAGATAGTCTTGGAAATGAGTCTTGACTAATAAGAAATGATTCTCTATGATTTTGTGTGTATTCCACATTGATTCATTTTTTATGTTATGATTATTGGGATTTCATTTAACTACTATGATTTATCCCATGTTATGAAATTATGCTCTCTTTTGCAGGTTAAGATTTCCAAAATTTTATGTTCTTATGAATATGATGTGATTGATATTTCTTTTTTTTACCCTTACTGAGCATTTGAGCTCACCCTTTTATATTTTATTTTCCCTAGGATATAAAAGAAAGGTTTTAGGTAAAAAAAGGGAAGATCTTTATGGGAGATGTTGAAGATCTTTCACCATGATTAGAAGATTATATTCAGAGTTTCCAAAGACACTAAACTATTACGATCCTTGTGTGTGTCTTTTTGTTATGTACTAAGTATTCTACAAATGTAATGTAATGTCCATGTACGTCAGGCTTCGGGTCTCTACAACTAAACACAAGGGGGCTCAACACTGTGAGTAGATGTACTACCTGTTGAGTCTTTGCCGCCTTTAGTAAGAGTGTATTCCAATTATCCCTTGAGAGGATAAACATGGAAAGCACTTGACATACCCCACGTGTCTTCGCCTCCATCGGATGAAGGGTAAGCATGACCAACTGCCTTGAGCAGTGGGTAAAAGTGAAAGGATAGAAAAACAATCAAAGAACCAAGCATCGAACAATCACGTCAGCCCATTCCATCATCCCTGGTGTCCTTATTGACACCCATATGAATAAACTGATGCATATCTCTACTCTAGGCGTCATCCACTACCACATCCAGAAGACCTACATGCCCCCACATATCACAACATCCTTCCATGATCACATCAGCACAAGCAGTGGGAAAGTAAACATCACAACAATTTGAGCTCTTGGCCCTTTATCAAGGAATACTGCATTCATCCACAAGCACCAATAGATTTCAGGTTTACCAACCAACATAATTAATCACATACATCAGCATCAATTTGATTAACATCAATTTGGAACAACAACCACAACAAAAACAACCAGATTCATTTACATTCCTCTTTACCTTTAGAAAATTATTTATCAATTAATTTTGGCTTTACGTCATTTATCAATTTCATAGAGAGAATCATGCTAACATGAAAGGCATATATATCAAACTATTTAGCAAATCAAACGGAGAACCGTTATCATGACACAAATCAACAACATGTGATAAAACAATTCGTTTAATCCAGTTCAAGTATTTAATTAGGTCAATTAAATTGTGTTTAAAATGACAAATAAAGATAACTCTACTATTTCAGATAAAAATTTAAATAATCTACAAATCACCTACCTCAAAGAGTTTTTGACATTCATTATGCACACAATTGGTCACGATCCTCCTCTCGCACCAACTGCATCCACCCGAGGATGGCATGAGATGACCACACCAGCCAACCCCCAAACAAAACCCCATTAGATGCATAGAGATTACATGATTTAATATGGGAGTGTGAAATAGGAGAAGATTATCTCAATGAAATGACTATAAATCAAACCTTATATGGATGATTGACCGACACAGCTCGGTTTCATTCAAAATAGTGTGGAACCAAATGGAGGAGTAGGATTTGATTGTTAAACTCATATGGGATGTATTGATGGTTCTAGAATCTCATAGCCGAGAACTAAGAGGAAGAACAAGGGAATATGATATCTTGTCCCTTTTGATGATTTAATGTGGTGATAGTTTAAGAAAGGCTTAATTATCCATTAAAAGAGGATCACATTATCCCATGATGTTTCACTAAGTAAAAACATCTCGAGATATATTGATAACTAATATAGGATTTATGGAATTTGAATCGGCCTTATGAGTCCTTAAAAGAAGGATTTAAAAGTATTTTACGTCAAATGAAATGTCAAAGGGGAGAAACTGTAGGAAGTTAGAAACACTATTCACATACTCAAAATTTGGCAAAAGAAAGAAAATGTCAACTTTAGACCTCACCGTTAGAGTTTACTGATAGACCACACAATTAGAGGTTACCGATAGACCTCACCATTATAGGCTACTGATACACCTAACCATTTGAGGATACTGATAGTCCTCACCGTTAGAGGTTGCTGATAGACTTCACCGTTCTGGAAACACTGTACACCTACCATTATGGAAACACTGTACATGTCTACCGATCTGGAAACAATGTTCAAGTCTACCAATCTGGAAACATTGTACACCTACCGATATGGAAACATTGTACAAGTCTAACGATCTGGAAACACTGTTCATGTCTACCAATATGGAAACAATGTACACCTACCAATATGGAAACACCGTACAAGTCTACCGATCTGGAAACACTATAAACCAAATGATCTGGAAACACTGTACAAGTCTACCAATCTAGAAACTCTATTCAAGTATACCAATCTGGAAACAATGTTCACCTACCGATCTGGAAACACTGTACAAGTCTACCGATCTAGAAACACTATACAAGTCTACCAGTCTAGAATCAATGTACACCTACCGATCAGGAAACACTGTACAAGTCTACCAATCTGGATACAGTATTCATGTCTACTGATCTGGAAACATTATACAAGTACACCGATCTGGAATCAATGTTTAAGTCTACCATTCTTGAAACACTGTACATGAACCGTTACTGTTCATAAAACTGGAAACATTGTTCATAGAACTGGAAATTTGGAAAAGTGTTGGGGATAAGTCACCAGGACCTCCCGGAACACCTCCAAAACAACATTTTCACAATGTAATGGACCGGAGAGGCCCGGGGTATTACATAGTACCTATAACAGTCACACACCGCCTGTTGCTCGACTATCTCCACTACAATGCCTACCACAATGAGCCCCTCCTAGATTAAACCCCTTCCTCTATCTCTTTGGTCCCTCAACCATTTTCCGATCATCTACATGGCTGGTTAGGTATTCACAATACATGTGTCTATGCCAGCCACATTAGTTGAACACCATATTCCTCCGTTGTTTACCATTATATTAGCGGGCTCGCCCCACCGAGCCTGAGTCATGGGGTCATCCGATATATGAGATAGCGCAATTGGATCACTGTTCCACTTATCGGCTGCCTTCCATAGATAGCTCGGATACCTGTCACTCGGTGGTGGAACCCACTGTTGGTGCCTAGATTTTGTGTAATCTCAACATATGAAGGGCTTGCTCTAGCACCCAAACCTGGGAGGGGAAGCTAAGAGACACCATTTAATCCCTGATCTCCCTCCTGAGTCCCCTATCAATGGTTAATTCCATAAATAAAGTGTCCCACACCATGTGTGTGGAGTATCGAGGAGGTATGTAAACCTCGCAGAGAAATCATCCACTAACATGTGACCTATATGAATGTCATGTTTCTCTTGAATACACATAGAGTGAAATATCCCAAAGAAAAACACTTCTTATAAAATCAACATGAAGTCATTCTAAGAGAGGGTCACCTCATCATGATTCGGAATCGTTAGACTCCACCACATACCTTCCTAGCCCTAAAATGGGGTCAAAGATAAAGTCCCCATCTAGTCGATCAGTGTCATCACTATGCAGAAGTACCACATCACCTCCAACTAATCCTCAACGACTTGGGGATCTATCTTTACCTTGAACATGGGCATTCTCTATCTCAAAAACTCATGAAAGTAACTGAGTCTCTGCCCATTCTCTACTTGTACCACTTATAGTAGATGCAGACCAAAAGGTGGTGGTATCACTGGTGCACCACCTGGTGGGGCCATCTAGATAACTTTTCCCTGCATGGACACCTCGTCCCTAGGTGGGTTGTCCACCCGACCATGTTTCAGAATCCATGATGGCTATTTTTATGGGGGAATCCTAAGATAGATCAAGATATACCACTGTCGTAATTTTATACCTAGTGAGATGACACTTATTCAAAACGAACATAAGGAGAATCTTATTCGAACAATTTTTTCATGTTTTGAGCCGAAAAATAGAATTCATGGTCATCTTGTATAAATATGTCGGCCGCCGCACCAACAATAGAATCCTCAAATGTAAAAGTCCATGCCAAAACATGTAACATCTTTTCCCAAAAAAATATACATCAGCACTCTGAGATATAACAAACAACCTCTAATACCACTTTTTCACAAACCATCCCCCGGTGCCCATGCTATGACATACACCAAACCTTCCTCCCAAAGTCCAGGGGTTGTTGAATAACGCTGAAGGCATAAAACTACATGTGGGAAGCATTTTCCTATGTATCTATATTCACACACATGCCCAACCATATCCCAAAAATTGAAAGGGGAAACATGTATAATGAAACAAGTAACGAGTACATGTACCACTGAAACAAGTGGAAAAGAATACAAACACAAAAAATTAACAAAAAAAATAGAAATGTAGAAAGGGACTCAGGTATACATCTTCTGAAAACCCAACCTTATGGAAAGATTAGTGTAGCTACTAGAAGCTAAAGTTGTATTTCAGATCTGTATAATCCTACTTGGCCCCACCTACTCCAAGGCCACAACGTCCTCTGTCGAAATATCGATCATCTGCACAAGGAACAACATGTTAGAGAGAAGACTATGCATGGGTGAGTAACACAATACATAGAAGGGGACCCCATTACACTACGGAGAAATACCACAAAGAAACTACAAAGAAAATACACAAAGCATGGACATCTCACATCATGTATATTCTACATAATTAAAGGGTCTTCGGTTATAATGAATACATTTCATACTATTGAGGGATTCATCCATGATGAATTGTTGCTCGTCTGTAAGGCCACTAAGGATCAACATGATTTTTCTTCATCTATCAGGCCACAAATGATCCACCATGATGTTTCTCATCTTCCAGGTCACTAAGGATCCAACTAACTTCTTCTTGAGAAATCAGCCTTTCCTAAACATCCAATATGACCCACACAGAATAACCCAATGGAGAATATCTTTGTAAGTGTCCCAATTCCACAAACAAATTGTTAATCGGACGCCCTGTTTTCACGTTATTAGAATTTTAGAAACAAAGGTTCAGTTGCATCTGGGCCTGCTCGGACTATCCCAGCCAACACGACTCATGGGTCACATGAACCCCGATTTAATTCGACTATCCCAACCTGAACTAGATCGAGTCAGGGTAGGTCTAGTCCATACTAGAAATTGAGAAATACCTAATGAACCTCACTACTATCGGCCCTGTTTGGATTTGGTTCCAGCCCCCATGGTCACCTACAGACCCAGTTTCTTTAGGCCCAATGTGAAGGTTAGGGGTCTGGTCTGCCAGTGTGGATCCGGCCCACTGTGTGCGGATCTGACCCACTATTGGGGGCCTGACCCGCAAGGAATTGGTATGGCCTGTTGGTGCGGGTCCAGCCTGCTGGTGCAGGTCTGGCACACTAGGTCGATGTGTGGTCCCCCTCAATCCTGGTCTTCCAAAGACTGTCATATCAGGTCTGGTCCTATTGGGACACGGCTGAGAGCCGCATCTGGCATCTCCTCCCCCACTGGGATCCACCGCTTCCCATTACTTCTACGCTATGGAGAAAGGTCACTGCCTCCTCTTCATTGGATAGCTGCTGACATGGATATCTATGTCGTCTTGGTGCACTTCCATGGTGTGCCGCCCTCTGGCGTCGGTAGGGTACTTAGAAGACCATTAGATGTACTCTGGTGATCTTTTCTCTCTGTCACATGCACTTACAGCCTCTTGGGTATTTCACCTTCTATGAGATGGAATAAATTTTACATTTTTATCCACTTGAGAATTCAGTCGAAATGAACACCCAGGTGGATGGGAAAATGCCTCATTCATGTCGGCATGCGCCCTTAGTGTTAGATGTTTAAAAACTAGTATTATTCTCGAGGAAGATTTTCAATCCATGATATTTCAGTCCCGATATTGAACACCAGAAGAGTACCCTCTAAATATAATGTGTGGCCTATGGATCAACCTATTCATGTGTGGATCCACATTCATCGTAATGAAATAAAGGATATGGAGGACTTCAAATTAAAAATCCTACCTATATAATGTACGTTGTCATAGTACATCACCCCCAATGGTCCAAGAGGTTGTTGGATTTTTTTATACTTCAAGGTATATCGTAGACGATGACGTACCGCTAGTGTTCATCATTCTTCATTGGGGATGAAATCCACTAGAGGTTCATCATATAATCCCCATAGTTTAATACATGTTCCACCAACATGTCAAACTATTAAAAGGAAAAAAGTCACAATATTTATATTATGCTACGAAGTCACATCATTATGCTCATTTATTTAAGAAACAATGTCGTTCTGATACATCCTTAATGCATCGTTACGCTGCATGCTAATGACCCATTAATGAGGTCCATTAATGAACCTTTTCGATGCCTCATAGTTTTGCCATGTCACTTCAAATCAGTTGAGTAAAAGAAATAAAATATATTTTTAATGTTATGTTATTTTTTTAAAAATTCATAAAATTAACCTCTTCATTCAGCACATTCTAGTCGATGTTAATTCCTTTCTAGCCGAATCTCAGTATTCAGAGTTCAACAGTGCCCTTAGATTATTGATCTGAGCACCAATTTAAAAGATAGAAAAACCCACTCACATGTTTACTAAACATTCCTTAAAAAATATTTAAATTTTCATCTCAGGCTCACCGGGCCTCCGAATCACGTTTCATCAAAGCATTGAGTCTCGAAATGATTCTATATAATTTAAAAATAATCACTCAAATGTTTCACGACATTACACCTCAAGGACTTATATCTTGTATAATTTCTTTGAAATTTAATTACCAAGCCATTCACCCACGTCCAAGACCTTCTAGGATCACCAAAAGCCAAAACCTAGGGCCTTAATGTGGTTCTCAAGGAGAATAATTTCATGTGGTAAAATCCGCTTTTTTTCTTTTATTCTATTTTCAATTTAATTTCTTTTATTTTATAAATATCTCCTAAATTCCACTAATTCAAGTAAAATAGTAACTCCAATATCATATATATATACTAGAACATTATTTTTTTAATTGAATATCAATCATCAAACATCTACTCTTATTCTCTTATTCAAAAAATGAAAATATTTTCATTGAGGGGTTGATTTAACATCATTATAGATGATGTGTTTTAATGTTCTCTTACCTCCTTCAAGGCTAATCATAAAACCATTATTATAGATAAGATTATTTTATTATAAATATTATATCTTATATAATTGTTTTCAAACAATTTATAAACAATATGTAAAATAAAATTAAATATGATAATGGTGGTTGTAAAAACATGCCAAATAAATTAAATCATTTGCAATAACGTTTTTTCTAATAAATTATCATCATGTCATAATATATGACATATGGTATAATTTAAAATTTTAGAAGAATATTAATACAATTGATTTCCACTTACAGAGTTTTTCTTCCATTCGATAACAAAATCCATAACTAACTTACCATTGAAACCACGTAAAGTATGCACATTAAAAAATGAAAATAACAAAATATTATCAATAATTTGGTGGAAATATTTTATAAAAATATCATATATGGATTATATATATGAATATGGTTCTGTAATATATTATTTACACTCTCTAAACCATTATGCGTGTGGTTTGAACTCATTTGAAGTAATAAGAACACAATGTAATGGACATTTCTATAAAAATTCTCTTTTTAATTTTCTATTTTTACAATATTTATAAGAAATATTTTTATGATTCAAGTATTCCAATTTTATGGTAATGATATTATTAATGGGAATTGATTATGATGAAGTGTTGGAAATATATCTACCAATATTTCATTGGATATGTTTAAGTTGGATGTCGACCATAATGGTTATTCTATGTGTTTTTGTGATGGATACACCATAGGGTATCCATGAGGGTGAAATCATAAGGTTATTATGAAAGTTACTTTGAAGGTTTTATATGAGGGTTACAAATAATATGGTAGTAGATAAAGTTACAATCTTTTGTATGTAATTACTCATGTTACCAGAATAGTTTATTTATTTTTCTATGTTTTCTCTAAATCACTTTTTTTCACATGTTAAGTTTATAATACATTATGGGTGAGAAGTATGTTTTTGAAGTTGATTCCATTTGATTATAATTATTCATTGACTAAAAATTTACATTCGTTTATTCCCCTAATTATTATTTTTGTGATCAATCGAGATTTAAAAAATCATGGGGTTTAAGGATGGGTAAGAGAAAGGGAGATGTCAAGATGAATGTTGTGATGATTTTTTCATGAAATTATATCATGTTCTATTAGAAATTATTGTATTGTGGAAGATGTGTGTACTATTTTAGAATAACCAAATTTTTATGATTTTTTGTTGATATTTATGAAATATTTCATAATTATATAAAAGTATAATTTAAAAGGTACATTGGGAATGTATGTATGTGAATTCTAGTTTAATTAACTATATTATGTAATATTAATTACCCGGTCATTATATTTGGTATTAGAGAACTATTTAGATAAAATTACTGTATAGGATTATTGTTTTTAACTTATGGTTATCGTAAAATGATATATATTTTAAATATTAAAATTTTTATTCATCTATGATATGTTTTTTAAAAACAGTTTTTTTAGAAGAATCATGGAAGCTGAAGTATTAAGGAATTGAGAGGATTATATATTTCCGAATTGAGAAGTTGAAAAGTTGGGAATTCGAATGAATAGGTTTTTGACAGTAATATATTAGTATACAGATGCTATAAATGTAAATGTAATTCATGGAAGAGAACAAATAGAGTAGACACAAAAGGTCATGATTATAGTCGAACATTTTATAAGAAACACCCTCCTCCTTTCTGTGGAGCTTATGACACAACAGTTGTTGAAGGGTGGATTAATGAAGTTGAAAATATTTCATGGTCATGGGGTGATTATATAATAAAATTTTAGTCTCTCAATATACCATTTTAAAGAAGAATCCTATCAGTGGATGCCAGTGGTTAAGAATATAATGGATATTGAGGAGATTAATGCCTTGTAATGGGATGAATTTATGAATATGTTCAGTGAATTTATTTTACATTGTTGGTTCAACATAAGATTGAAAAAAATCATGGAATGTAAACAAAAGGATAATTATTTAGTGGTTATGTATAAATAAAACTTCACTCATTTTGAAAGGGACATTCCAAATATTCTTTGGGATCTGGATTGTAAAATCAATCATTTTTTAGTAGGATTAAATCCATGATCTTTTATGGATTTGGCTTATTGTGAATTCAAAATTTATGAGAAACATGTATGATGTGATGAGAGGGAGGAAATGGAGTTTTTATGAAAATTTTTACTTTTAATTAAAGTAAAATAAAAGGTATAGATGGCAAGAAATGTGCAAGAATCAATCGATGAAATTTGATTGTAACAAAATTCAATTTCTAGTTTGTGAAATTTTTGGTAGAAATATAATATAGAGAATAATGTATCAAATATGATAGTTTTTTTATGTGTTATGTTTGGATATGTGGACTGAGATTTTAATTTATATTATTATAACTTTATTTATGATAAGATAACTATAATGCATTTCAAGTTTTGTGAGAAGGGGTATTAAGAAAATACATACCCAATGATTGATCTGAATAATGGAAAGCATCCGGATTATAGTTTGAAAAGTGTAGTGAATGCCTTTGATACTATGTCAGCCAATTTTGGGACATTTGATGCACTAGTATCAGGTAAATTGTTTTACTCAATTTTTTATAATTTCATGTTGGATATAGGTCTACAGATTCCTTCATTTCAAATAAATTTTCTTGTATATTTTATATTTCTTCTTAAGGAAAGAAATCATAACTTATGGTTAAAATACCCAGGTAAAATATCCAAGTAAACCAACATTATTTTACTATTATAGTGATATTATATGGACTTACATTACATATAAACCTTTTTATATTTTCCGTAGTAGATTTTGATGTTATACTTGGTATAAAATTTCTTTCATTTTTATCATGATAATAGTAATTTTAGAGTTAAAGAGGTTTTTTATAGAAATTGATTCATTTTAAATAAAATAATGAACATATACCATTTTTAATATATTGGGAAGCTAAGAAACTGTTATAATTTGGAAATGGGTGTTATCATGAACTTACTATTGAAAATAGTGGAACTATTTTCATTAATTATTATATAGTGGTATATGAATACCTTGATGATTTTTCAGAGTAATTTCCCATTATTATACATGATAGGGATGTTGAATTTACCATTTACATATTTTCTTGATGTTAATCGAATTTCTAAACCCCCTTATGCAATATATCATGTGCAACTTTTAGAATTGGAAATTCAATTAAAATACTTACTTGATAATTGATTCATTCATACTTGCACTTTAGCATAGGGTGCTGCGATATTGTTATTAAAAATAAAGATTGTTCCATGAAGATTTACAATGATTATTGAGATTTGAATGATATTAATATTATGAATATGATTGTATTTCCAGATATGGATGAATTTTTTGATAATATATAAAGAGCTACGTATTTTTCAAATATTAACATCAAATTTGGGTAACATTAGCTAAAGCTGGAGGAGGATGACATTACAAAAAACAACATTTCATTCTAGATATGGCCATTACGAGTCTTTTTTATTCCTAATGTTTTTGAAAAATGATCCTTATTTATTTTATAAATTTATGAATAAAATATTAAATTATTATTTGGATATGATTTTTGATTTTATTGATATTCTTCTTGTTTTTTAAAAGAGATATGAGGATCATTTAAAAGATATAAGTTGACAAAAAAATATTTAAAAGAATCCATATAGTAAATTTAGAACATGTGATTTTTTGTTGAACCAAATTTCTTTTCATAAGATCATTGCAGATAAGGATTGAAATATAGATTATCACACTAAAACTAAAGTGGTTAATGAATGGATAAGACCTATAAATATTACACTTATTCAAAAAAAAAATAAGATTAAAAGGTTATTACTGGTAGTTTGGTAAAAACAATACAAGGATATCTACCCAATAACTAATTTAACATGAAAGGGGTTAAAATTTATTTGTAAAAATATCTATTATTGTTTTTTTAGTAACTTAATAGAAGATATCTAAAATCTTTAGTTTTTACTCTGCCTTCCAGAAATTGTATTTTTTTTCTTCTACAGTGATGCTTCATTGAAGGGCGTGGTTGTGTTCAGATATAGAACTATCAAGTAATTTCTTATGCTTGACGTCATCTAAAAAATCATTATTTAGATTTTCCCACACACGGTTTGGAATTACAATCTACAGTTTTCACTTTAATTTTTTTGAAGTTTTAGTTATATGGAACAGAAAAATAAATATATACTAACCATGAATATTTGAATTATATGTTTGCATAGAAGGAATTTAAAATGAGGTAGAGTATATGGTCTGATCTAATAAAGGATTAATATTTTCTGATCAATTACCATCCTAGAAATGAAAACAATGTTGAGGATGTGTTGAGTGGAAAACATCATGACACATTAACCATGATACATTTGGAACATAAACCATTTATTATTGATTTGATGAATTTGGGATTGGTTGGTTTTGGTGTTGGAAATTCCTCTGTTTTGTTACATGTGTTAGTGAAGACATATCTTTTAGACATAATTATGGAAGAACTGAATGAATAACCTGAGTTATAGAAAAATATAGAATTGTTTATGAAATTTTGGCTTCCATAATTTGTCATTAATAATGATTTTGTTTTGATATTTAGGAATATATTATGTGTGAAGTTTGATTCACAGTTCAATAATGAGTAATTATTTTATTCTTATATTTATCTTTTTTCAGTTCATCCCCACATCACTAAGATATATGTAGACCTTCAATAGTTTTATTGGTGGGATGGGATGAAAGGAGACATTTTTTATTTTATAATGATATGATTGAAATTTCAATAGGTTATTTAGTAGTAGGAACTAAAAAGGGGACGATTCAGCCTTTTACATCACCACAGTGGAAATGAGAAAATATATCTTTGGAAATTGTGTCGGGACTAATAAATAATTCTCAAGGAAAATTTTTATTTATATTTTTGTTGATCAGCTGATTAAATCTTCACATTTCCTTCATATTCGGGATACATGGTATTTAGTTCAACTTTCATGAATGTACATTCGATATATTTTAAGGTCACATGGAGTTATTATTTCCATTTTACTTGACTGTGGTCTTAGGATAACTAATAATATTTTAAAATTCCTTTATATGTTATTGAGAATTGGATTAAATTTTATCATTTCCTTTCATTATCAATCTGATAGATATATCGAGTGAATAATTCAAGAATTATAAGACATTATGAATTCATATTCAATAGACTACTGGATATGTTGGGGTTAGAATATTTTTTTAGATTATTTTTCTTATAATAAAGTATTTCGTTTTAGTATATATATTGACCCATTTGAGGCATTATATTGGAATCAGTGTAAAAATTCATTATTTCTTGAGTAATTTGGGGAATGGAAATTTATGGGACTATATTTAGTGGATTATTTTTCTAAGAATGTGAAGATTATTCAACAACACATGAGGATAGCTCAAGGCATGCATAAACTTTATCATGAAAACTAGAGGAAAGACATTCTGTTTGAGTTTGGTGATCATGTTTTCAATATAATCCCTGTAAATGTGTTAATTTTTTTTTTGAAAGGAAATCGATGTCAATGGTTTATTGGACATTTTGGAGCTGGGAGAATGATGGACCAGTTTCACACAGAGTATATTTTCTAATGATTTTATCTTAAGTGCAATTTTATTCATGTTTCGAGGATAAAAAAGTGTGTTCTATATTTATCTATTGTTCTCATCCGAGATGTACTTAATCTAGAAGATATATTTTATTAGGAAGATCAAAATACTCATATTATTGATTGAAGAGATGTAATTCCCTGACCCAAGTTACTAAGAGTCGGTGCTTTATTTTAATACATAGGCTTTATTACAGGGAATCAAGTCCCGAAGGACAGATAGGTTTATCATTCTTGGAAAATAGATTACATACATGAATGTTACATTACATAAAAAAAAAATAAACAATCCTTTATAAATTCCATTATTCCCTTGGCTTAAACCATCATATCAATCAAAATACACTTCTTGGAATCCTGGGAAAATAAAACATAGAAAGGGGTGAGCTCAAATTCTCAGTAAGGGTAAGCAATATAGCGGAAACATTCAAAAATAATCATGAACATTTATGGAAATGTATAAAACTAAAACAAAAGTCTTTTAAACTTGAACTTCATCATAATATGGTATAAATAAAATGAAATAAATCCATTTAATTATTTACATGGATATATAACTAATCGAATAATCACATGAAATATCAATAACCACTTTCATAACTATGGATTTCATAATTCCGAACATTAATTTTTGTGTCAAGCCCTTGTGCCAAGACCTAAGGGATAACTGTAATCAGAACACAACCTAATGAGCCTATGTAACTGTACTCCAACTCAGAGTTCCTCTAATAACCGGACACCAACCCGGAGTGCCTCTAATAACCAACACCAACCCAGAGTGCCTCAAATAACCGAACACCATCCCAGAGTGCCTCTAATAACTCAACACCAACCCGGAGTGCCTCTAATAAATGGACACCAACCTAGAGGGTCTTATGAAACCGGACCCCAACCTAGAGGGATTACTTTTACCGGTCCCCAACCTGCAACATACTAGTCCAACACATTCATCTTAAGAAGAGGATGAAATATAACATAAACATTCGTATTAAAACTAGCATATGAAATGCCAAAACATTAATCACAAGACATTAATGGCTTAAAATGACTCATACATAGTTAAACATATAAAAAAACCTTAAATAAAATATGTAATATTTGTATCATAATAAATCAATTTCAAACAATTTGAAAATTTACCAAAAGATGTGGACATAGATGAAATCAAAATTATTTGGGAGAAATATCTCTTTTTTTGAAATCATTTAAAAGTCACATAATTATAAAAGAAAAAATTTAATTTTAAAATATTCTTATAAGCTTGTAAGGGAAGCTTCAATGATTTTATAATGGTGGAAAATATCCGCACCCGCCGTATAAGTTAAAAAAATACATTCCTAACCTAATTCTGTCGAAAAGTATAAAAAGGACCTTGTTTGGAAAACGAAGGAAAGATTCATTTATAAAATTATTATAAAAAGTAAAAGAAGGGTATAAATGACTTTAACACTTATTTTTTAAAATAGTAAGAATTTTTTGAAATTCATTTTTAAGAAACATGGATGTGGATGATAAAGAGGTCCCAGTAGATAATTACATATAAATAACCTCGGATAATGTAAAGATTGTGAAATAAACACTTACAAATTTGGAAACATACGAAACATACACACGATGAAATAGGTATCATACAAAGAATATGTAGATACACATAAATTAATGTGTATTACACAAATAATACAATTACGGGTAGTACATACACTACACAAAAGGTAATAGTGGCAATATGGTATGAATCTCACAGGAATAAGGAGTGAGATGAAAACACATTACCTTGCACTTTCCTTTAGTCGAGGGTACATTTAGCCTCCTGTATGAATAATATAGAATGTTATTAAATTATACCAGAACCATATAAATATTTATGTAATCATACATTATTCATTTATGACTTTATACTACCTATTTAACAATATTTTCCATGTTATATTAATATTTCAGATAATAATCGCTTTCATTATCGTACGTGTTTTAACTTGTTAATCATGATTGAATAATGTAGATCATGTTTTAAATACATACATAATATAAAAATTGATCTATTTATAATATATATTATAATATAAAAATTTATAATATATGTATATAAGAAATGGAAAAAACCTTTTACGGATACGGTAGTCTGTACGTACACATAAACGCGATTTCTGTTTTCATATAGTATTGAGCAGAAGTAAGTGAATAAGACCTATGTAAGTACATAAATACTTATATATATAAATATATATATATATCTATAGCACCATTATTATGTCATATATTAGATACTTAATAATAATATATATATTTATAATCGTCAATGAATTGTGAACTTGGTAATGAATCTCACCGCGTCGTGGAGACGGTAATCTGTACGTACGCACGAGTGAAAATATCATTCTTTTGATATTAATGCAATATATAATTGGATGATATATAATATATACAGATTCCTTATCATTTTATATATATAATTTACATCAAATACACATCATTATTATACCCATCCAAATAATAATGTATTGAATAACAATTACACCACGATGTGGAGATGGTAATCTGTACGTACGCATGTATGGTGACTTGTCATTCAAAGGGTGGATAGAATAATGAATTTGGTTGTAAATTAATTATAATAACATCGCAGTATATATAATATACCGGAATTATTATTTTATAATGGAAACAACAAAGAATAAGGTTGTGTATGATGAAAGGAACATGAAAGGGGGTGGTGAACTCATTACCTCTACTTCAGGTTCATCATTTTTATTTGATCAAAACTGATCCTTAGTATGGATTTATGATCAAAAAAGACCTCTAGGATGAAGGGAGGATATTTTAGAGGGTATTTGTTCTGGTTTTGGCTGAGAAAAATGGCTTAGAAGGTGTGAATTAGAGAGAAGGGGGAGTACCTTTTTATAAGAGGGGTGAGGGGCACCTTAGGAAAATCATAAAATATTATTTTATAATAAAATTCTACTCTGTTTATAATGGCTCCAAAGATGATTATTTAAAGTCTATGGTATGTATAGGTCGAAAACAACTCAACCAATATGTTTTAGACTAGTTTATGTTACCATTTTAACCTTATCATTTACATTTAACTCTAAGTTAAATAATTTAACTTTTACCATGTCTTCCTGTATTCTTTCATAATATGGTTAATACACATACTATATACTGCCAATATGACCCCAATTGGTTCATTAATTTAATATATATTATTATATAAGTCTTTTGGACGAACTGTAGATTTTTAGGACCATTATATCAATTTATAATATAATATTTGTTCTAAAAAATATTTTTTGTCAATTTTGACACTATTTGGTTTTTGTTTTTTTAATAATGAAAACATGATTACTTCAAAAAAAATGAATTTAATAAATACTAACATGTCATATTAACCTATAAAATTCGTGGATATCATAAAACTTTGAAATTATATTGATTTTAATATTTATAATACCATTTATTTGATTTTTTTAATGAATAAGGTAATTGTTGCATCATCATTGTGTCATAAATAAATTTATTTATTTAATGTCTAAAAATTATAAATAAAATATAATGATGTAGGAAATATTTATAAATTTCTAATGAATATTTATAATCTAATTTATCTTATGTAAAACTGCATAATAAAAATGTTTTAGTTATTAACCTTTGATTTTAACTCTTTTAACTCTTCTTTTAATTAAATAATAATAAATGTCCTAATCTAATCTAAGTGGACCTAAATGATAATATTTTATTCCTATGGATGTTTTTGGCCGAGATAAACATGTCCAATAGAATTAGGATATGTGTGAGGTTAATATTAATATCATTTGTTCCCTTAATTACCCTATTTACCATTAATCCTGGTAAATAAAAGAAAGAAGTCACTATTCACCAAAAATTATTTTCATCTCATTGAACAAAATATTACTCATTTATATTAACCATGTCTCTCGAATTTTCAAAATTCAGCTCAATGAAGCTCTAAAATTATGTTTTATGTGAATTTGAAAAAGCTCCTAGGAGGTGGGTAAAAGACGGTGAAATGTTTAATGAAAATTTTATATATCTAATATTATTATAAAATGACTCCAATTCATTACATTGAACATATATAGGTATTATGTATATATTTTGACATTAAATAATTTATATAAAATAAATAATTTTTTAAATAAAAATTCGGTTTTAAACTATAACTCATTGTTTTTCACTATTCATCAAAAATTAAATGTTTTCAGAAAAATATCAAAAATTTACCCTAAGCTAATTTTGATATTATGAATCCAAAAAAGATTTCAATTTTTAAAGATAAAATGTATAAAATTTCAAAAAGTGGGTATTACAATTCGTAACGGCTAGTTTTATTGGTTGTGGTGTTTGTTAGAACTTGAAGTTGCGTACAACACATGCTGCTGTATTATTCAAAGAGAATCGTACCATGGAAGCTTGGGGTTGTTACATTCTCCCCTCCTTCAACAAATTGCATCCTTGCAATTTATGCTTGGTATTGGAAACATGGGGTTGAAATTTTAAAATATCTTAGTTGAAATCCCACATCAAAAAATGTATTAATGAGGCCTCTATTTAAAATAAAGAGTGGTAAGTATGAAGGTTACCAAAAATAACACATACTAGGGTTCCATGTAAGAAAATATGGATATGGAAGAGAAGTTTATGCACCAATATCTGATGAAGAGTGGTAGAGAACTTGGCTATGAAAAGGCCAACAATCACAAAGCCATAAATTTATTATGATCTAAGGTACCATCTAGGCCAACATTTTTGTTCTAAGATACATTTATTAATGTTGAGGAATTTATTTATGAGATTGGCTAAGATCATAAGGATATATATACTTACTTTATAATTTTATTTTTATCCATTAATAAATTTCTACCACAAACTCATCTTTCACCCCAAAACATAATACAACTCAAAAATACATTGTTTATCCTAATCGTATAGGGTTCCAAATATAATGAATTTATAATTCACATATCAGACCCTTTAAAAAGTAACTACATTATACAATCCAGGTAGTTCACATAGTGCAGTGGTAGGTGATAAATCCCAATCGCACTATGGTTGTGGGTTCGATTCCGGAAGCTTTATCCAACGTGACGGGTTGTCACATGGTCTGTGTGCTATCCTTTTATAAAAATCCAAAAATACCCTTTCAAACATAATCCATTCCAACCGTTAGACTTATCCAAAATACTACTATCCAAACTCACAGTCCAAAATTTATAAGGAAGTTAAACATAATGAAGATCCTTTTTTCCATGTAATAACATGTGAACACTTTCACAAAGTATTATTTTGAAACATTGTAACATCAAGAATTACCATAAAACCTTATTGATTACATTCATGATGACTTATTCTTTATAGAATACTGGATATATTTCTTCTATACAAAAATTTTGTAAACTCCAACGATGAAAAATCATTATTCAGTATCAAGGTAGTCAAGAATATCCAATATAATTTATCCAAATCAGTCTTGTATTATTCCAAAATCACTACCTCAGTATCAGAACCATATTATGGTTTATCTTTCACTCAGCCATATATTTTCCAAAAATTTAACCTTATATTGAGTCACTTTTATTATTTCCACAGAATCTCAAGTACTTAATAAAATAGTACTGCAGTATAATCCTTGTATACTCAATAATTATTATAACCAGTACATTGTTGATACAACACTCAAATTAAATAATCCAATGATAACAACATTAGAACACTAGTCATTATTCTTCATCTAAGGTAGTATCATAACTTGATTATTATTCAATAGCATCAATTTGGGCATACTATGATGATTTTGACACTGGTTCACATTGTGTCCCAACTCCTTGCAGATGGAGCATTGTACATTTGAAACCATTTTCTTACACTTACAGTCACGTACATGGTGTCCTTTTTCTCCACAGTTATAACATACTCCCATTCCCTTCAAGAATTTTCCAAGGTGATTCTTTCCACAGTTATCACATATGGGAAAATCCTTCTTTACCTTCTTCCCTTTATCATTACTTCTCTCTACCATCCTTTTCTTCTCTGGCATCCCTTTAAAGCCATAGGACTCCAAGAATTCTTTACTTATCTTATCAACACATGGTACTATTTCTTCATATGATGATAATACGTGTGAGACTATTTCCCTTCTAAATTCTGGCTTAGGACCATGAAAGATATGATCCTTCTACAGTTTGGTTCATGTGTATTTTTGGAGTTCATATTCCTTCTACTGGGTGCCATTTCTAAACAATGGAATACACTAGATTAGTTTAGGAATAGTAATACCTAATCCCGAAATTGTAAAACACTTATCAAAAATTAAAAAATTTATGAATATAATCCATAATCATAAAAATCTTTTCTTTGAGTATGTATATACTCATAAGACCTTCATAATGGTATGTAAAGAAAATGAAAATTATCCTAAGCATATCCCCCCAGAGTTTCGTAACCAAGAGTGCAGCATGGCCCGTTGTCATGCACAAGTTCTCGTTCAAGTCTAGATCAGAGCGGTGTTTTCAGGTTTTACCCCTAGGTACATATATTCCAGAGCCACCTCTACCCACTCGTATCCAAAAAGGGATGTATTTTCTTGGAAAACTCACAGAATATCTATATTACCAAAATTCTAGGAAGTTCTTCTATACTAATCCTAAAAAGTCTATCTTTGGGTAATGTGCTATAATCAGAGTTTATCTAAATCTAGTTTACATGGTTATTTCTAAAAATCCTCTAATTCCAACTGTAATTCCCTGACCCCAGTTACCCAGAGTCGGTGCATTATTTTAATACTTTGGCAAGATTGCAAGGAATCAAGTCCTGAAGGACCGATCAGTTTAGCAGTCTTGGAAAATAGATTATATACATGAATGTTACATTATATACAAAAGAACATAAATAATACTTTATGAATTCCATTACTCCCATGGATTAACGCTGTATATTAAACACAATACACTTCTTGTAATCCTGGGAAAATAAAACATAGAAAGGGGTGAGATCAAACACTCTGTATGGCTAATCAATAAAACAGAAACTTTCAAAAATAAGCATATACATTAAAGGAAATGTATAAAACCAAAAAAAAAGCCTTTTAAACTTGAAATTCAGCATAATATAGAAGAAATGAAATGAAATAATTCCATTTAATTATTAATATGGATATTCAACTAATCGAATAATCACATGAAATATCAATAACCACTTTCATAAAGATGGAATGCATAATGCTGAACTTTAATTTCCGTGTCAAGTCCTCATGCCAAGACCTAAGGGATAACTGTAATCAGAACCAAAACCGGAGAGCCTCTATAACCGGACTCCAACCGGGAGTGCCTCTAATAACCGGAAACCAACATAGAGTTCCTCTAATAACCAAACACTAACCGAGAGCGCCTCTAATAATCAGAATCCAACCCGGAGTGCCTCTAATAAACGGACACCAACCCAGAGTGCCTCTAAAAATGAGACACCAACTTGGAGGGTCTGATGTAACCGGCCCACAACCCAAAGGGATTACATTTACCTGTCCCCTACCCAGAAAATACTAGTCCAACACATTCATCTTAAGAAGAAGATGGAATATAACATAAGCATTCGTATTAAAACTAGCATACAAAATTCCAAAACATAAATCATAATCCATTAATGGAATAAAAATTACTCATCTATAGTCAAACATATCACAAAAACTAAAATACAATATGGAATATTTTTATCATAATAAATCAACTTCAAACAATTGTAAAATTTATAAAAGGATGTTGACATAGATGAAATCAAAACTATTTGATAGAAAAATCTCGTTTTTTGAAATCATTTAAATGTCACATAAATATAAAATAAAAAATTTACTTTTAAAATATTCATATAATCTTGTAAGGTAAGCTTCAAAGATTTTATAATGGCGGAAAATAGCTGCACCTGCTGTATAAGATAAAAAAGGCATTCTTACTTTAATTCTGTCGAAAAGGTTAAAAGGGTCCTTGTTTGGAAAATGACGGAATGATTCCTTTATATAATTCTTATAAAAAGTCAAACAAGGGTATAAATGACTTTAACACTTATTCTGTAAAATTTTAAGATTTTTTTGAAATACATTTTTAAGAATCATGGATGTGGATGATAAAGTGGTTCCAGTAGATACTTACGTATAAACAAGATCGGATAATGAAGAGATTACGAAATAAACCCTTACCAATTCGGTAAATTACAAAACATGCAACCACATGAAAGAGGTATCATAAAATTAATATCTAGATACACATAAATTAAAGTTTATTAAACAAATAATACAATTATGAGTAGTACATACACCACACTAAAGGTAATAGTGGCAGTATAGTACGAATCTCATCGTAATAAGGAGTGAGATGAAAACCCCTTACCTTGCACATTCCTTTAGTCGAGGGTACATTTAGCCTCCTGTATGAAGTCTATAGTATGTTATTAAATTATACCAGAACCATATTAATATTTATGATATCATACATTATTTATTTATGACTTTATACTACCCATTTAATAATAATTTCCATGTCATATTGATATTTAGGGTAATAATCGATTTCTTTATCGTACGTGTTTTAACTTTTCACTCTTGATTATATAACATAGATCATGATTTATTTATCATATATTTTAGAATTTAAAAATTTATAATAGAAGTATATATGAAATGGAAAACACCGTTTATGGAGATGGTAGTCTGTACGTATGCATAAATGCTATTTTTGTTTTCATATAGTATTGAACGGAGGTAAGTGAATAAGATATATATAAGTACATAAATAATTATATATATAAATATATATATCTAAATAAGAATTATTATGTCATATATTACATACATATTAGTTATATATATTTTTATAATCGTCCATGAATGGTGTACTTGTAATTTAATCTCATCGCGTCGTGGAGACGGTAATCCGTACGTACGCCCGAGCGAAAATATCATTCTTTTGATATTAATATAATATATATTTGGATGGTATATAATATATACATAATCCTTATCATGATATATTTATTATTTACATCAAATAAACATCATTATTATACCCATCCAAATAATAATGTATTTAATAACAATTACACCACGACGTGGAGACGGTAAGCCGTACATATGCACGTATGGTGACGTTTCATTCAAAAGGTGGATAGAATAATGAATTTTCTTCTAAAATAATTATGATAACATCATATTATATATAATATACTGGATTTATTATTTTATAATGGAAACAATAAAGAAAAAGGAAGTGGAAGAAGAAAGGAACTTGAAAGAGGGTGGTGAAATCATTACCTCTTCTTCGGGTTCTTTCTTTTGATTTGATCAAAAGGTCACCTTAGGTTTGATTTATGATAAAACTAAAGACTATAGGATGAAGGGAGGATATTTTATAGGGTATTTGGGTAGGGTTTGGCCGAGCATAATGGTTTAGAAGGTGTGAATTAGAGGGAAGGGGAAGTGCCCTTTTTTAAGAGGGGTGAGGGGCACCTTAGGAAAAACATAAACTTTTATTTTATAATTAATTCATATTGGGTTTCTAATGGCTCCAAATGTGATTATTTAAAGTATAAGGTGGGGATAGGTCCAAAACAACACAACTAATAGGTTTAAGAAAAATTTAGGTTACCATTTTAAACTTATCATTTAGATTTAAATCTAAGTTAAATAATTTAACTTTTACCGTGTCTTCTTGTATTCTTACACTATATGGTAAATAAACACACTATATATTGCCAATCTAACCTCAATTGGTTACTTAGTGTCATATATATTATTATAAATGTATTTTTTCTTAACCATATATTTTTATGACCATTATATCAATTAATAATATAATATTTGTTTTAGAAACTATTTTATGTCAATTTTGACAATATTTGGCATTTGTTTTTTGTTTAAAAAATAACAACCTTATTACTTCAAAAAAAAACATCGAATCAATCCTAACATGTCATATTCACCAAAAAATTCTTGGATATCGTAAAAACTTTGAAAATATATTTATTTTAATATTTATAATATCATTTATTTGATTATTTCATGAATAAGGTAATTACTACATCATCATTGTGTCATAAATAATTTTTTTATATAATGTCTAAAAATTATAAAAAAAATAACATGACATAGGAAATCATTTTAGCATTCTAATGAATATTTATAATTGAATATATCTTATGTAAAACCCTATATTAAAAATGTTTTAGTTATCAAACATTGATTTTAACTATTATAAATCTTCATTTAATTAAATAATAATAAATGTCCTAATCTAATCCATGTGGACCTAAATGATAATATTTTATTACTAAGGTTGTTTTTAGTCGATATAATCTTTTCCAATAGAATTATGACATGTGTGAGGGTAATATTAATATCATTTTTACCCTTAATTGCCCTATTTACCATTAACCGTGATAAATAAAAGTTAAAAGATACTATTCACCAAAAATTATTTTCATCTAATTGAACCACATTTTACTCCTTGATATTAACCATGTCTCTCAGATTTTCAAAATTCTGCTCACAGAAGTGGTAAAATTATGTTTTATGTGAATTTGCAAAAGCTCCTAGGAATTGGGTAAAAGACGGTGAAAAGTTTAATGAAATTTTTATATGTCTAAAATTATTATATACTGACTCCAATGAATTAAATTGAACTTATATAGGTATTATTTATCTATTTTTACATTAACTAATTTAAATAAAATAAATAATTATTTAAATAAAAATTCAGTTTTAATCTATAACTCAGTGTTTTTCACTATTCATCAAAAATTAAAAGTTTTCAGAAAAATAAAAAAAAATTACCCTAAGCTAATTTCGATATTCCGAATCTGAAAATGAAGACAATTTTGAAAGATAAAATCTATAAAATTTCAAAAAGTGGGTATTACAATTCATAACGGCTAGTTTGATTGGTTGTGGTGTGTGTTAGAACTCGAAGTTGCGTACAACACACGCTACTATACTATTCAAAGAGAATCCTACAATGGAAGCTTGGGGTGTTACAAGAGATATAGTTTTGCGGAAAAAATTAATTTATCATGTTAACGTTTTGTGGAAAAACCACATAGTAGAAGTAAAAACATTAGAATTTATAATTATTATGATCTAAAGGAACCATTCTTTTTTTTATAAGTGAATAAAAAATGTGATTATGTAATTTAAAGAATAGGGGGAGATAATATAACAACCTAGGTACTTGTAAAATATTTTATTTCATTTTGAAATTAAATTTTTAAATTCAATATAAATATATATTGAAATAAGTGGTATTTAGAAAATATTTGAATCCTATATTAATTATATAATAAACTCATCTATTAAATTAAAAATAAATTATTTTATATTGTGAATGAAAATATGATATATTTATATCATTGTATAAGTTAATAAATGATTTAAGACTAACAAATTAAGTGTAGGTCTTTTTATTAGTCCTAAAAATTTATTTTTAATTTCATTACTAATATAATTATTTAAAATAAATTATATTTTCAGAAAATATTTTAATTCATATAAATTTTCATTTATAATGATTATATGATATTTTATGAGACTTTATTTATATTTTAAATGTGTGAAAAAATCAATTATAAATTTAAAATTCGTATTTCTTTAATAAATTGTGATTTTTATTAAATATTATATTTCCAATATTTAGAAATTTATTTTCATAAAATGGATTTAATTTTTTGATTCTACATGTCAAATAATTATTATGTTGGGTTTTTCATTTTTAATAAATTGTTTATTTTTTTGTGAATAGTGAAATATAGTAATTTATGGTATTTTAAATATTAATGAATTATTGAGTCATATGTAATTTATGGATGATGTGATCACATAATATAAAATACAATATAATTATTTTCATATATTTTGTGATAATTCTCAAACTATTTATAGGCATATGAAAAAATAATAAACTAATGAAAAAATAATCTCAAAACTCCCCTCACATACACTTTAAATACTATCCATCCCCACCACTTATCTTCATACCCCAAAAACATTTATCCTATTTAATATCTTCCATATTACATTATTAATAATCTCCCTAAAATACAATATTTAATGGTCTCACTAAATAGCCAAAACAAATGGCCTTAAGATGGTTCTCAATGAGAAGAATCTTAAGAGGTAAAATCATATTTTCTTATATTTTATTATATTTTCAATATCTTTTCTTTTATTTTATTATTGTATCCTTACCCACCCTCATTCAAGTGACATGATAACTATTGTTTCATACATATACTATAATGCTATTGTGTTAATGAAATATCCATAATCAAACCTCTCCTCTTATTCTCTTAATAAAAAATTGAAAACATTGTCTGTGATGTGTCGATTTACCATCATAGTGGATGATGTGTTTTCATTCCCTTTTAATGAATTCATGGTTGGTCATAACACCATTACTATGGTTAAATAATATTTTATTATACATATAAAAATTTATATAATGTTTTGTAACTATTATATAAGAATGATCTAAAATAAAATTATATTTTTTCACGATGGTCATAAAAAACCCATCAAAAATAAATTAAATCATTTTAATTAATGTTTTGTCTAAAATATTTTCCCTATTAAAAAGAAATGGTCTGTTGTGTCATTTAAATTTCGGTAATCATATTAATACCATTTCTTTCCACATTATTATTATTTCATTTATTCATTAAAAAATCAATATCTAACAGTCCATTGAAATCGAAAAAAGAAAGCACCCGAAATATTCAAAATAAAATACAATTATCAATAAATAGGTATAAATATGATATAAAAAGACCATATATTGTATTATAAAGATAAATATGGTTCTATAATATATTAATAACAATTTTATATCATTATGAATGATTTTTGAACATGTTTTATTTACAACAAACACAATGTATGCGACTTTTCTTTAAGATTCCTCTTTATAATTTATATATTTTAAAAAAATCAATGGAATGTTATTATCATTCACTGTTTCTCTTTTTAATGTTGTTTTCTGGTTCCTGATCATTTTTTATGATAATTATTTAGAGCTATATCTCCCTCCAATGTGGTGGGTATCTTTATGTTGGAAGTTGACCATAATGGATATTCCATGTGTAACTATGATGATTACACCATATAGCAGCCAATAGGGTTAAATAATAACGTATCAATGAGTGTTACATTTTAAGGTATACATGATGGCTAAAAACATATGGTATCCATGAGGGTTATAATCTTATGTTGGTAATTCCCATGTTACAAAAATGGATTACTTGTGTTTTCTTTGTTTTATGGAAATATATTGTTTTTAGAAATTATGTTACTAATAATTTATGGGTGAGAAGTTTGTTTTTGTGAAAATGATTTCAAATATTTTCAAGAATTCATGGAATGATGATTTATTTTATATTATATCCCTCAAATAATTTGTTTTATCATCCCTAGTTTCAAAAAAATCAATGGGTTTAACGATGGGAATGATAAAAGAAGGTTTTATGTTGAATGTTGAGATGTCTGATTTCGAGAAAAAAATTCACAATTTCTTAAAAACACTTATATTATATAATTCATGGATACTATTTTATTCGTACCAAAATTTTATGTGTGTGGGTTTAAATATAAAAAATATTTCACAATTCCCAATAAATCCTAACAGAAAATATCATTGTAAATGTATGAAAGTATACTGTAGTTGAATTAAGTAGATTATATAAAATTTAAGGATGTGTCCTTGTATGAATATATTCAACATTAATTCTATAGAAACAAAGTAAAAAATTTGAATTACTATAATACCATAATGAAATAATTAATGACTCCTTAATCCTAAAATAATATGCACTTTATTATATATATTCCATAAAATCAAAATTGATGTTAACTCCATCTTTGATGGCATAAATTGTTTTTGAAAACATCATTAATTAGTTCCAAGGTAGTTAGTACTATCCAATTTATATTGTCCATATCAATTAAATGTTTATACCAAAATCATTATATAAAAATTAGGATAAAATTATGGGTTATGTTTCCCTAAATTATTTTTTTCAATGAAATTAAAATTTCAACTAAATCATTTTTATTATTTATCGATACCACATTACATTAACATTTAAATCATTAATAAAAAATTACTCAATCCCAATCCTTGAATATTTCATTATTCTTATAACTAGAATACCAATGATATAATTATTAAATGACATAATTCTTGAATCAAAAAATAAGAACATTAATATTTCCTCTTCTTATTTTTTCATAGAATAATCCTAATGATAATTTATTATATTCTCTTGAGGTATATTAGTTTTAAACTTGTGTGAATGATTTTTGTAGTGTCCCAAATCCTTACAGTTAATTAATTTTACATTAGAAAAAATTTCATTAACCTCTAAATCAAACTCTTGGTTTCCATTCATTCCACATCACTAGAAAACTCCTACAAATTTTTTGAAATCAACAAGTTGTTTCAATTATAAATTATAACATATTGGAAAATCTGTCTTTCTCTTATATCCTATATAATTTTTTTCTTATCCATCCTCATGTACTTTTGTTTCAACCAAAAACCATAACACATGAAGATTTAATTAATATTATTGTTATCACATAATAGTATTTCTTCATATAATGATATTTTTTTAATACTAGTTCCATTAATAATATTGTCATCAACTCATCAATGAATCAATAACTTTTACACTTTGGAATATCTGCATTGATGTAGTTCCCATTCCACTTACCAAGAACAATCATTAAATGATGGAATAGACTAAATTAGATTATATCATAATGAAACATAATTTATAATCCATAAAATTATTAAGAACATAATATAGGTTAATATCATTACCATAATCATGGTTTATTAGTTATATAACTAGTTTCATGTCCATTGTACTTATTCATAAATAAAATTTGAATTATTATAAGCATGGACACTAGGACAATAAAACCCATTTTAGGGTATTTTATGTTTTAATGTACCATGAAAGACTCAAGTCAAGAAATTTTTATTTTTTTTGTTTTATTACCACTAGGAACCTCTGTTTCAAAACCACATCTTGATATTGTATAAAAAAGAGAGATTTTTTTTGGAATACCACATAATCTCTTCAATACCAAAACCATAGGATGGTTATCTATGATTATCCTTAATTTATATCATTTTATTTTGTTAACTAATATATTATACCCTAATCTACTTTTCATGGTTTCAACTAAACATTATTGGATACAAACTCTAATGATATCGACCCCATTACACTGGATCTAGAGTTTTCTTCATTAAATTGGTACATGATTAAAAATTCACTTCCTGATAGGATAAGAAGATTTATAATCTTGGTAAAAGGGATACATACTTTAAATATTGAAATATGAATAAAAAAATTTAAACCTATATTATTTCTATTTATAACATTATTCCCTCTATGAAATCCTTACATATCACAAATATTACACTTTATGGATTCCTAAGAATGAAAAAAACAATGGTGACCAAAAATTTTTATTTTTGGTTATTTATAATTGAATATATCATGATTTAATAATTAATCAACCATAATGATTGAAAATATGGAATTTTCAGTATCTAAAAACACATAATAAACAATCAATAATCTAAAAATTAAATGCATAATCTGGAAGCAATTAAAATGATCAAATTATTCCATGTAATCACATGAGCATGAAAAATGATAGTTGATATTCTATTAAATTAAATAATCACATGGAATGTTAATAGTGGAATAATGATTAATGTATGATGCCTGAAAATTCAAGATCTATCCTCAACACAATTACGGCCATAATATATCCCCATGAGAGTTTATATCCATGGATAGAGACCCATATGATTTGGCCAACTGATTTTTCTCAATAGACAAACGATGCATTATACGGAATACATGAACCTATCCCTAACCTGTGTACTTCATGTCAAAATAATTCCTAATATATCAAATAATTTATTTATTTCATAAACAATGTTTATTATCAAATATCCTTACTATGTAAATAATACAAATTTATAAATATTCCATAAGATAATAAAATAACATTAAAAAATCTATATGTAAAAATTATATATATTTTATAAAATAATTATATCAAGCAAAAAGTAATATATATATATACATATATTAGAATTTTAATTTCTAATAAATAATATTTTATGAAATTGATTGTTTCCATAGTATGCTAACAATCACAAAAGAATGTGTGATTCTACAATAATATTTACAACTTTTTAATTTTCAAGTAAAATTACCTTGAATGAGACAACTAAAATAAAAAAATGGAATAAAAATAAGGTATTAATAAATCATGAAATTAAATTCCAAATGGGTAGTAAATAAATCCCAGGAAATTTAATTGGTGAATAAAAAAAAGCCTTACTTGAATGTAAACTTAGATGAAATCAGATACCTCATGCTACCTTTTAATTTTAAATTATTCAATTCCAGGTATAGTGGTTTCAAACAGGTTATAAAATTAAACATGAAACATGTTAATATTTATAATATCATTTATTATCATTTTTATAACATCTAATTACTCGTTCATTATTTTTAATTAATTATTTTAATTGTTCTGATTCTTAATCGCCTTGTTTTTTATGTCTATTTTGTCATTAAAGATCCTTTTATTCACATAATATTCATTTTAATAAACAAAAAAATAATAATAATGAATTAAATGTAATATTTAAATGTCTATTATACATTTAAAAATAAGCATTTCAGATGTTTATGAAAAATGAAGTCCATTATGATCATGGACATGGTAGGTTTTACGTACTGAGGATTAATGTTTCTCTTTTTCATAGATATTTATGAGAATGATTTAAGTAATATTTTAAATTAATATAGTTATCATAATAACATTAGTACTATATTATATATTATTTATATCATCCATGTGGCATGATTATGAAAATAGGTTCACTACACTATGTGAATGTGTCAGTTTGCAAATACACGAATCACGTTACAACCATTACGTGATTGAAAATAAAATAAATAATGTTATATATATATTCATTATGGAATGATACATATGTAACTAATATAATTATTTTTTCATATACATCACATATAATTAGTATAATTATATTTCTCATATTTAATTTGAATCTTTATAGAAACAGAAATCACATTTCATGGTGTGGCGACAGTCAGTCGAACAAACGAGCGGTGTAATCAAATATTCTATAGGGTGAAGGGTAAATATATATATATATATAATAGTGACTACAAGGGTATAAATATGTTATAAATAATATATATATATATATATTATACCTCATCATTTCCAACCTTGAGGCTGTCAGGCCCCCCTCCCCACAAAGTGTACCCCTCCAGGGCCGGCAATGTGAGAAGGGAGATAATGACCCCCGAGTCCCGCCTCCAGTAGGCCCCGTGTTGGCGACTAGCACCGAGGGTATAATACAAACACTAATGGGAGGCATTACCCTCTAAGAGAAAACATGCAAAAGAGAGAGATAGAATAGACTCCAACCAACTCCAACTCATAACTGAAAATATAAAAGAAACCCAAGTACATATATGAAATGTCATGCAAAAGTACTACAACTGAAAGGGAAAACTAAAAGTACCCAAAAGAAAGTAAAATGGAAGCGACCACAAGCCCGAAGAGCTCCTCCTCCAACCCCAAGCTAGTAGTAACCAGCTTGATCTCCAACCTGCTCCAAGTGACCTGAAAAACAGTTTGTATATACATAGGGTGAGTATAAAAGTATACTCAGTAGGATCCTCCCAAGCCTCTCGTGCAAAAGTAAAGAAAGCATGCTAAAGCCCAGTGAACAACAAGTGAAACTAAATCATTACCTAAACAGGTATACTACGTTCCCAACCTCACCATGGCTACTCTCACCAAGTAACGCATTCAAGAAAATAGCATATAGTAAAGAATATCAAGGGTACCCCTCTACTACTTCCCCACTGGTTTCCCGCTTTGCCCCAACGACATACGTCCTGTGCATCTCTCTCCAAGGCTTGCCCGCAAACACCTGGGCTAAGCTCCACAATCTGCACCTCGTGCACCACATAGGCTTGCCCGCAGAAACCTGGGCAAAGCACCACACCGTCCTCACAACCAATAGTAACTAGGTAGTTTCCGAGAGCCACCACAGCCCGCATAACGTGTAATCATACATCGGGTATAATACCTCAAGCCATTACAACCCATACTCCGAGTAAGGATCCTCAAGCCATTATAGCCTATACACGTTACACCTATAGTAGTCCATATGATACTATATCCAGAATATATGTGTGTGAAATAACCACAAGCCATTACAGCCCTCTACACACATATATGGGTAAAACTAACCACTGTGCCTACCAGCACAAAGATCTACCAAGAGAAGAGAGCGGGGCCAAAGGGGGTAGTCAGCCATTCAACCTCCCATCAGAATGTTGGGGAAAACACCCCCCGAGGGCTCAGAATCCCAGGGGTGTCAGTTTCCCTTACCGACAGGGTGGAGTAGCGTATAGAAACACAAAAATTACAGAATATATATAACTCACAACCACACTATGGGCATTACCTAGTCATAGGCACAACTGCAGCTAACGTCTCTCAGACTCCAGGCTGCTACTTCTAAGACTAGGTATCCTATAAGCACAAAACCATTTGAAGATCTTTATTAGATTAATCCATTCTCATTTTATCAATTCCACTGTACGTTAATTAATTTTTTAAACATTAATTAACAATGAACAATTTACCACATTAAACTAAATTGGCATCAAATTCAAAAACTGCTCCTTTTTAGGATTCACATCACTATTAAATTCCAGTTTCTCTATCCCCGTGGATTATCACCATTTAAACAAACATTCATTATGGAATTACCTTCCCCATATTCCCAGGCATTCTAGAAAATAATCCTATGCTACTAAACACAAAGGGCTCAACACGGTGAGTAGATATACTACCCATCGAGTCTTTTCCGCCTATAGCAAGAGCATAGACCCATCCTCCATCGAGAGGCTAAACACGGAAAGCACGTGGCATACCCCGCGTGTCTTCGCCTCCTTCGGAAAGAGGGTAAGCAAAACCAGCTGCCTTGAGCAGTGGGGAAAAGTAAAGCAGATAAAAAATCAAACCACCAACATCAAACCATCACATTCATCTCATACCATCATCCTTGGTGTCCTCCCCGACACCCACATGCATAAACCGATGCATCTCATCACATTAGGCGTCATTCGCTGCCACAACCACAAGTCCCCATGCCTTCACATATCACAACAGCCATCCAAGCTCACAACAAATCACAAGCAGCAGGAAATCAAAGATCACAAAATGGGCTCTCGGCCCTTTAACAAGGCATTCAGCCTTCATACAAGATGAGCACTCAGAGCTCCAAACCACAAGGCATTCAGCCTTACAAGCAAGCGGGTAACTCAGAACCCTTTTTAAAATATTGAACTAATAGTTCTTTAATCCATCTTGAATTAACATATTCATTAACATGCCTCTTTATCTTTAGCCAATTATTTAACAAATAATTCCGGCTTTACGTTCTTTATCAATTTCCATCATGAACGAGCAACAAATTAAAGAAAAAACATAGATATCACTCTATCTAAGAAAACATGAGGCAAACCGTTCTCACGGTACAAAGTAACAACATGCGATCAACCAATTCCTTTAATCCGGTTCAAGTATTTAATTGGGTCAATTTCATTGTGATCCAAAGGACTAAATCATGCTAATTCTACGATTGCTCATACACAATTAGAGAAGCCATGAATCCCCTACCTCGAAGAGTTCTTGACGTCCTTTATCCACAAAACGGGTCACAGTCCTCTTCTCCTCACGACAGCTGCATCCACCAGAGGATGCCACGGTACGACAGTACCAACCAACCCCAAGAAAACCCATTAGAACCATGGAGATTACATGCGAATATGGAAGGAAGAACAAGAGAAGGTGATCCCCGAAGGAACGATGGTAAAACATACCTTATATCGAAGAACGATCGACACAACTTGGTTGCATCAACAAAGCGGAACTGATCTGAGTAACGTTTGATTGTGAAACTCCTACGATAATGATTTCAAGGTTCTAGCGTCCCGTAGATGAGAACCAGGAGGAAGAACAACAAAGAATGACATCTCATTCCTTTTAAAAAAAATTAGAGAGGCGACAGTTTAAGATCCGGTTTATTCTCCATTAAAAACGGATCGCATTAACCCACGCGGTTTGACCAAGTAAAAACATACCGGCCTTAGGAATAATTAATATAGGATTTATGGCCTTTGAATCGGCCTTAAAGTCCTTAAAATAAGGATTTAAAAGTATTTTACATCACTGAAAACGTCAAATTTGCGAAGCTGGAAACACTGTTCACATACTCAAAATTTGGCAAAGTATGGAATCGGTAGCTCTTATGGAGTCTGGAAACACTGTTCATTCGTGAAATTTGGCAAAGTATGGAATCGGTAGCTCTTACGGAGTCTGGAAACACTATTCATTCGTGAAATTTAGCAAAGTAAAGAAAATCTCACCGATAGAGCCTTACCGATAGAAACACAAGTCTACTGATAGATCCTCACTGATAGAAGTTCACCGATAGGACCTCACCGATAGAAACACCGTTCACTGAACCTCACCGATAGAAGTCCACCGATAGGACCTCACCGATAGAAACGCTGTTCACAGAACTGGAAATTTGGCAAAGTGTTAGCCGAGCTACTGCTGGACTGCGGCTACCAGTATACCGAGCTATCAGTATGCCGTGGCTACCGGTAAACCCAGCTACCGGTAGGATACGGCTACCGGTAGACCGAGCTACCGGTAATCAGCAGCTACCGGTAGACCGAGCTACCGGTAATCAGCAGCTACCGGTAGACCGAGATACCGGTAATCAGCAGCTACCGGTAGACCGAGCTACCGGTAGGTAGCAGCTACCGGTAATCAGCAGCTACCGGTAGACCGAGCTACCGGTAATCAGCTGCTACCGGTAGACCGAGCTATCGGTAATCAGCAGCTACCGGTAGACCGAGCTACCGGTAGGCAGCAGCTACCGATAGACCGAGCTACCGGTAATCAGCAGCTACCGGTAGACCGAGCTACCGGTAATCAGCAGATACCGGTAAACCGAGCTACCGGTAATCAGCAGCTACCGGTAGACCGAGCTACCGGTAGGCAGCAGCTGGGGGATAAGTCACCTTGTCCTCCCGGAACACCTCTAACACCACATTTTCACAAAGTAATGGACCAGGGAGGTCCGGGCCATTACATTAGATACCTCTCAAAACATTCTCGTCCTCGAGAATTAAAAACCAACCCAGAAGAAAAGAGGGGTCTGAACAACCACCCCATAAGATACCTCTCAGGGGAAAACCACCATGAGTTGTTCAAAAGCTGGAACAAAACTACGACATCCCAGAGTATGGAAACAAATAATCCATAACCAAACAATTCAAACATAACATCACATCAAAGGTACATAAATAAAACATGAAAGCTCAAACCATAAAGGAAACGTCATTACATGGAAAGAGTTAAACATTAAACAACTCTGGGTACTGAGCACGTATCTGTGACTCATGCTCCCAGGTACTCTCCTCCATGCCACCGTGTCGCCACAGGACATGAACTAAGGGGATAGAACGCCCACGCAACACCTTCTCCTTGTGGTCTTGGATCTCCACAGGTCCCTCCTCGAAGGTTGTATCATCGTCAATATCGATCTCTCCCCAATCGATAACATGAGATTCATCATGAAGATAACGACAGAGCTGTGATACATGGAAAACATCATGTATCCGACTCATCTGAGGGGGAAGTGCTACTCGATACGCCACATATCCAACACGAGCTAACACCTCGAAAGGCCCAACAAACCGGGGAGAAAGCTTACTTCCACGACCAAACCTTCGCTGCCCACGACGGGGAGTCACCTTTATAAACACATGATCCCCAACATGAAACTATAACGGTCTCCTTCTTTGATCAGCATATGATTTCTGACGATCCTATGCTATCTTCATCCTCTCACGAATCACCTGAATCATCTCTGTTGTATTCTGCACTAGTTCTGTTCCGAGGATTGCTGACTCTCCGACCCCAGTCCAGCACAACGGAGAACGGCATGGCCGGACATACAAGGCTTCAAACGGCGTCATATCGATGGTAGAGTGAAAACTATTTTTGTAAGCGAATTCTACCAAGGGTAAGTGCTTCACCCATGAACCTCCAAAATCAAGAACACAAGAGTGCATCATGTCTTCAAGAGTCTGGATGGTTCGCTCTTTCTGACCATCCGTTTGAGGATGAAAAGCAGTGCTAAGGCATAGTTGAGATCCAAAAGCATGTTGGAGACCTCTCCACACCCTAGAGGTAAAACAAGGATCTCGATCAGAAATGATCGTCCTAGGTACTCCGTGATGCCTCACCACCTCCTCCAGATACTACCTCGACAAAACCTCCACTGAGCTTGACTCCTTGATCGCTATGAAGTGGGATGATTTTGTTAAACGATCCACTACCACCCATATAGGATCATGTCCTCCTAGAGCTCGAGGTAAACCTGTAACAAAGTCCATTGAGATGTCCCCCCACTTCCACTGAGGAATCTCTAAGTGCTGGAGAAGACCACCAGGAACACGGTGTTCGGCCTTCACCTTCTGGCAGACTAAACATCGAGACACACATTTTGCAACTGTACGCTTCAGCCCAGGCCACCAAAACTGACTCCTCAAGGATCGGTACATCTTCGTCACACCAGGATGTACCGCCAAGGGTGAACTATGGAACTCTCGGAGAACCGTCTCGCGCATCGCCAAGGGAACAAAAAGCCTGCCATGATACAACACTCGGTGTTGTTCATCCTCCGACTAACCATCATGGGCCTCACCACATACTACTCTGTCTCTCCAAACTTCCACCTCTAGGTCACCCAACTGAGACTCTTCCACCTTCTGCATCAGGGATGACTGCACCGTCATCTGGAAAAGACAACCTCTACCCCCAACTTCTTCCATATCAAGATGTAAAGATGATAGCTCTTCCATCACTCTCCAAGAATCAACAGATTCACGCACAACATCACTACGTGACTTTCGGCTCAGTGCATCAGCAATAACATTTCCCTTCCCAGGTGTATACGATATTTCAAAGTCGTATTCCTGCAAGAACTCCATCCACCGACGCTGCCGCAAGTTCAAGTCCCATTGAGAGAAAACATACCTCAAACTCTTATGATCGGTGAAAACCACAAAGCGCTCGCCAATGAGGTAATGTCTCCACAACTTTAGAGCAAACACCACGGCTGCCAACTCAATATCATGGGTGGCATAGTTTTGTTCATGGGGACGCAACTGCCGAGACCCATAAGAATCAACGGACCTCTGCTGCATGAGAACACAACCTTTCCCTAGATGTGAAGCATCACAGAAAACATCAAACTGGACTCCCTCCGCTGGAAGACAAAGGACTGGAGCACTTACCAACTTCTCCTTTAGATACTTGAAAGCTGTCTGACACTGATCAGTCCATATGAACGCTTGATCCTTCCTGGTCAAAGCTGTCAGAGGAGTCGCAACTCGGGAGAAATTAGCCACAAACCTCCTATAATAGCCTGCGAGACCAAGGAAAATTCGCACCTCTGACACGTTCTTGGGGGCTGGCCAAGACACCACTGCTTCTATCTTCGAAGGATCCACAGCTACTCCCTGTTGGGACACAACATGTCCCATGAAATGAACTTCTTGGGCCCAGAACTCACACTTGGACAACTTCCCAAACAACCGATGTTGGCGATGAACTCCCAAAACGGCTCGTAGATGCTCGGCATGCTCTTCTTCAGATGTGGAGTACACAAGGATGTCGTCGATGAAAACCACAACAAACTTGTCCAGGAATTGACGGAACACAGCATTCATCAACCCCATGAAAACAGCTGGAGCATTCGTCACGCCGAATGGTATTACAACAAACTCATAATGCCCATGACGACAACGGAAAGCAGTCTTCAGGATATCCTCATCCTTTACAGGCATGCGGTGATATCCTGACCGCAAGTCTATCTTTGAAAACCAACATGCACCCTTCAGTTGATTGAATAGGTCATCAATCCGCGGGAGAGGATAACAGTTCTTTATTGTCACTTTGTTTAAGGGACGATAATCGACGCACAACCGCAAACTACCATCAGCCTTTTTCACAAACAAAACTGGTGCACCCCACGATGACACACTTGGCCGAACAAAACCACACTGCAACAGACCGTCGAGCTGAATACGTAGCTCTCGTAACTCAGAAGGGGACATCCTATACGAAGACATAGAGATAGGAGACGCTCCTGGCTGTAGCTCGATCCCAAACTCGATCTCTCGTCGAGGGGGAAAGGATACAACCTCTTCTGGAAAGACATTAGGGTACTCCTCTACGACCCTAAGTAATGCCAGTTGTTGAACCTCTGAAGAACTCAGCATCATCCCAGCCATCATGGATGATAAGGATGAAACTCGTCTATGACTCATTCGAGGATCTCTCTCACCAACAAACACTACTTCCTATCCATCTTCATCAAAGAAAACGACCTTCTTCCTGTAGCAATCCACAACAGCCTGCACTGAATTCAACCAATCCATGCCAAGTATGACATCATATGGTTGTATTCGCAAACATAGGAAATCTCCCCAAGAGCGGTGTTTCCCCAACAGTAGCTCACAGTCTCTAAATACTTCAAACAAGTCAGCTCGACCTCCAACTGGCATAGTCAACGCCAAGGGCACTGGAAGTCTCTCTACCTCAAGTCCCAAAGCATGGACAAGGGTAGGTGATATGAAGGAGTGTGTTGCTCCTGTATCAAACAAGGCATACACAAAGGTATAAAACAAGCAAAGGGTACCTCGGACGACGTCTGGCTCGCCTGGAGCTGGCAACGATAGAGCATGAAGCTGACCACGACCACCTCCACGGCCTCTCTGACCCTGATGACGACCACCACCATGACTGTGCTCTGCTCTCTGAGGACGGGGAGCGTCATGGGGCTGTCCTCTGCCTGCTCCATCTACCCTCTGGTGATCTAAAGCTGGTGCAACCTGCTGCTGCTGCCTCGGCTGGAACTGCCTCAACGGAGGAACCTGGAGTGGAGCGCCGGCTGCACGATGACTGCTCTAAAAAGTTGGGCACTCCCGCTGCTAATGAACACATCCACCACAAGAAAAACAAGCGCCTGATCCCTTGGCATAGGTATGAGAGTTGCTACCTCCGGAGAAACGAGATGGGAAGGGATGGGACCTACCCCCAGGTGAACGGAAACTCTTATGTCCTGAAAACCGGGAACCCCAGACCACAGCTCTGCTTCGTGAGGAATCATGACGATTCCCCTCTCGTGACGATCCGGTCCTGGTCAAAGTTCTCTCAACAACCTCTGCCCTCGCCAGCACCTCAAGATATGTCTTCAGTATAAATGGGGTGACCTGGCGCTGGATCTCTGGACGCAAAGCCTCATCGAAATGCCTCGCCCTGGCCTCATCATCTGGTAACAGGTCTGAAGCATATCGTAGAAGGTTCCTGAAACGGATTCCAAACTCTCGAACACTGGACCTCCCCTGTCGAAGGGTGAGTAGCTCCTGGCGAATGGACTCCTTCACAGTCGATGAAAGAAACTCGACTCTAAACCTGTCTCGAAACTCCTCCCACGAGATCGCTGACTCCTCACGATCCCCGAGGAACAAGAACCACCACTCTCTCGCTGCTCCACGCAACATCGTCACAACCAAGGACACCCAGTGTTCCTTCCGAGCACGAATCGAACTGAAGCCTATCTCGACCTCCTCCAACCAGTCTTCTGTGACTGCATCTAAAACGGAGCCCTCATACTTCTTTAGACTCTGGCGCTGAAACTCTCGGAGTTTCTTCCTCCGAGTGTCATCTTCGTCAACCTCTACCCGGCGGCGATCTGCTGGAACAGCCTTCTGGGCACCTTCTGCGCAAACCTGACGAGGACGTCGACCTGGAGCCATACCTGTAAAATAACAACCGTTAGAGCTCCTAAGCCAGGAATATGGAAGACTCAACATTAATTAATTAATTATTTTGTTTTATTAATTTTAGGTTACCTATCCCAAGGTCTACCCATTCAAACACAGGCGCAAAGAATAATGATGCATGATCCTTTCCTAGGTCTCTACCCTGAAACCAGTATCACTTTGTTTAATAGCCATTGTAAACTTAAAGGTCCGTGCAACAGATCATAGCGGGCCCTGTACCCCTATGTCTCTGCCGGTCTCCAGTGTTTACCCCACTTGCTAAACATGAATGACATCGTTGTCCTACCATCCCATGCATCATCACCTGTGCCTAACTCCAAACTCCATCCTATCCCTCAACCAGACCTCTGAAACCACTCTATCACGACCCCCTCCCCACAAAGTGTACCCCTCCAGGGCCGGCAATGTGAGAAGGGAGATAATGACCCCCCGAGTCCCGCCTCCAGTAGGCCCCCGGTTGGCGACTAGCACCGAGGGTATAATACACACACTAATGGGAGGCATTACCCTCTAAGAGAACACATGCAAAAGAGAGAGATAGAATAGACTCCAACCAACTCCAACTCATAACTGAAAATATAAAAGAAACCCAAGTACATATATGAAATTTCATGCAAAAGCACTACAACTGAAAGGGAAAACTAAAAGTACCCAAAAGAAAGTAAAACGGCAGCGACCACAAGCCCGAACAGCTCCTCCTCCAACCCCAAGCTAGTAGTAACCAGCTTGATCTCCAACCTGCTCCAAGTGACCTGAACAACAGTTTATATATACATAGGGTGAGTATAACAGTATACTCAGTAGGATCCTCCCCAAGCCTCTCGTGCAAAAGTAAAGAAAGCATGCTAAAGCCCAGTGAACAACAAGTGAAACTAACTCATTACCTAAACAGGTATACAAAGTTCCCAACCTCACCATGGCTACTCTCACAAAGTAACGCATACATGAGAATAGCATATAGTAAAGAATATCAAGGGTACCCCGCAACTACTTCCCCACTGGTTTTCCGCTTTTCCCCAACGACATACGTCTTGTGCATCTCTCTCCAAGGCTTGCCCGCAAACACCTGGGCTAAGCTCCACAATCTGCACCTCGCGCACCACATATGCTTGCCCGCAGACACCTGGGCAAAGCACCACACCGTCCTCACAACCAATAGTAACTAGGAAGTTTCCGAGAGCCACCACAGCCCGCATAACGTGTAATCATACATCGGGTATAATACCTCAAGCCATTACAGCCCATACTCTGAGTAAGGATCCTCAAGCCATTATAGCCTATACACGTTACACCTATAGTAGTCCATAGGATACTATATCTAGAATATATGTGTGTGAAATAACCACAAGACATTACAGCCCTCTACACACATATATGGGTAAAACTAACCACTGTTCCTACCAGTACAAAGATCTACCAAGAGAAGAGAGTGGGGCCAAAGGGGGTAGTCAGCCATTCAACCTCCCATCAGAATGTTGGGGAAAACACCCCCCAGGGCTCAGAATCCCAGGGGTGTCAGTTTCCCATACCGACAGGGTGGTGTAGCGTATAGAAACACAAAAAGTACAGAATATATATAACTCACAACCACACTATGCGCATTAACTATTCATAGGCACAACTGAAGCTAACGTCTCTCAGACTCCAGGCTGCTACTTCTAAGACTAGGTATCCTATAAGCACACAACCATTTGAAGAGCTTTATTAGATTAATCCATTCTCATTTTATCAATTCCTATGTACGTTAATTAATTCTTTAAACATTAATTAACCATGAACAATTTAGCACATTAAACTAAATTGGCATCACATTCAAAAACTGCTCCTTTTTATGATTCTCATCACTATTAAATTCTAGTTTCTCTATCCCCGTGGATTATCACCATTTAAACAAACTTTCATTATGGAATTACATTCCCCATATTCCCAGGCATTCTAGAAAAGAATCCAATGCTACTAAACACAAAGGGATCAACACGGTGAGTAGATATACTACCCATCGAGTCTTTGCCGCCTATAGCAAGAGCATAGACCCATCCTCCATTGAGAGGCTAAACACGGAAAGCATGTGGCATACCCCGCGTGTCTTCGCCTCCTACGGAAAGAGGGTAAGCAAAACTAGCTGCCTTGAGCAGTGGGGAAAAGTAAAGCAGATAAAAAATCAAACCACCAACATCAAACCATCACATTCATCTCATACCATAATCCTTGGTGTCCACCCCGACACCCACATGCATAAACCGATGCATCTCACCACATTAGGCGTCTTCTGCTGCCAGAACCACAAGTCCCCATGCCTTCACATATCACAACAGCCATCCAGGCTCACATCAAATCACAAGCAGCAGGAAATCAAAGATCACAAAATGGGCTCTCGGCCCTTTAACAAGGCATTCATCCTTCATACGAGATGAGCACTCAGAGCTCCAAACCACAAGGCATTCAGCCTTACAAGCAAGAGGGTAACTCAGAACCCTTTTGAAAATATTGAACTAATAGTTCTTTAATCCATCTTGAATTAACAGATTCATTAACATGCCTCTTTATCTTTAGCCAATAATTTAACAAATAATTCCGGCTTTACGTTCTTTATCAATTTCCATCATGAACGTGCAACAAATTAAAGAAAAAACATAGATATCACTCTATCTAGGAAAACATGAGGCAAACCGTTCTCACGGCACAAAGTAACAACATGCGATCAACCAATTCCTTTAATCCAGTTCAAGTATTTAATTGGGTCAATTTCATTGTGATCCATAGGACTAAATCAGGCTAATTCTACGATTGCACATACACAATTAGAGCAGCCATGAATCCCCTACCTCGAAGAGTTCTTGACGTCCTTTATCCACACAACGGGTCACAATCCTCTTCTCCTCACGACATCTGCACCCACCGGAGGATGCCACGGTACGACAGTACCAACCAACCCCAAGAAAACCCATTAGAACCATGGAGATTACATGCTAATATGGAAGGAAGAACAAGAGAAGGTGATCCCCGAAGGAACGATGATAAAACATACCTTATATCGAAGAACGATCGACACAACTCGGTTGCATCAACAGAGCGGAACTGATCTGAGTAATGTTTGATTGTGAAACTCCTACGAGAATGATTTAAAGGTTCTAGCGTCTCGTAGATGAGAACCAGGAGGATGAAAAACGAAGAATGACATCTCGTTCCTTTTAAAAAAATTAGAGAGGCGACAGTTTAAGATCCGGTTTATTCTCCATTAAAAACGGATCGCATTAACCCACGCGGTTTGACCAAGTAAAAACATCCCGGCCATAGGAATAATTAATATAGGATTTATGGCCTTTGAATAGGCCTTAATGTCCTTAAAATAGGGTTTTAAAAGTATTTTACATCAAAGAAAACGTCAAATTTGCGAAGCTGGAAACACTGTTCACATACTCAAAATTTGGCAAAGTATGGAATCGGTAGCTCTTATGGAGTCTGGAAACACTGTTCATTCGTGAAATTTGGCAAAGTAAAGAAAAGCTCAGTGATAGAGCCTTACCGATAGAAACACAAGTCTACTGATAGATCCTCACTGATAGAAGTTCACCGATAGGACCTCACCGATAGAAACACCGTTCACTGATCCTCACCGATAGAAGTCCACCGATAGAACCTCACCGATAGAAACGCTGTTCACAGAACTGGAAATTTGGCAAAGTGTTAGCCGAGCTACTGCTGGACTGCGGCTACCAGTATACCGAGCTATCAGAATGTCGTGGCTACCGGTAAATCCAGCTACCGGTAGGATGCGGCTACCGGTAGACCGAGCTACCGGTAATCAGCAGCTACCGGTAGACCGAGCTACCGGTAATCAGCAGCTACCGGTAGACCGAGCTACTGTTAATCAGCAGCTACGGGTAGACCGAGCTACCGGTAGGCAGAAGCTATCGGTAAACCGAGCTACCGGTAATCGGCAGCTACCGGTAGACCGAGCTACCGGTAATCAGCAGCTACCGGTAGACCGAGCTACCGGTAATCAGCAGCTACCGGTAGACCGAGCTACCGGTAATCACCAGCTACCGGTAGACCGAGCTACCGGTAGGCAGCAGCTACCGGTAGACCGAGCTACCGGTAATCAGTAGCTACCGGTAGACCGAGCTACAGGTAATCAGCAACTACCGGTATACCGAGCTACCGGTAATCAGTAGCTACTGGTAGACCAAGCTACCGGTAGGCAGCAGCTGGGGGATAAGTCACCTTGTCCTCCCGGAACACCTCCAACACCACATTTTCACAATGTAATGGACCAGGGAGGTCCGAGCCATTACATTGAGGGGTGGAAATGGAAAAATAAATGACATCGGTTCACAAGTCGGTATTCCACTATACACAAGAATGATGACTTCGGAACCCATTTGATGGAAGTGGAAATCGTATTTGGTAATGAAAATATTTTCAATAAATTAAAATACATGTAATATTTTATATTTATTATTTTTTATGGGATCAAAAAAATAAGCTGGTGGAATAAAAATAATGATGCTCATTGATGAACTTTTCAACATATTCTGTTATCACCCCTAAGATTGAAATAAACTCATATTAGGATGGATTAATACCAAAAAGTAATTATTCTACGATGATGGTTGGAGATTTGGGAAGTTATTTCACATGTTTTTTGTAAAGAAAAATTCCTTGGTAGTATTAATGATGTGACGAAAATGATTTCCGTTTTATAGTTGGGGATGAGTAAAAATATTAAAAATACCAAAACATATTCATTATTGGGAGGTCAATAAAATATCAATTGGATAAAATATTTAAAATTAATGTGGTTTAATAATTTAATGATACAGATACACATCAACTACATGGGAAAACAAGTTTTTTAAACATTTTGTTCATTAAATCGTACGATTCCTTATTTTTACCAAGTTTGGGTTTTGACTACAGTAACTTGTTTTCTAACATAATAAACTTTTGCATTAAGAATAAATTAATGTGATACATATTATATAATTTAGAAACACTTATCCTAAAAATAATTTCAAAATAAAAAAATATAAATCAAATGCGTGTTGGAAATTAAATTTCATATAAGCTCATTTAACGTGAATAAACATTTTATTAACATTAACCATGCTAATAGTGTTTTTATATTTATGGGAAAAAATTCATTATAAAAGAAATCAATTTCAATGAATGGAACATAGATTATATTTATTGTAATTCATTAATAAATTTGTAGAAAAATGTATTTTTATTAGTTTGAAATCATTTTATAAAATTTAATTTAACATAAAATATCTTTAATATAATTTTTTACATTATTCATTTCAATTGATTTAATAAATATCATGAAAATAATGGATTTTGGAAATATTATGTTCTAGTATTTTTATAATGATATATTCTTCTAGAAAAATAATATAAATAAAAAATCTTTCCAATCTATTCCACTTTAATAAGTTTTATTATATAATATTTTAATTTTTAATAACTAAATAAATATTTGGATGGAATTTATTAAGAATTTCATGTCACTAATCCATCACTAGAAATTTAATATATATAATATTATGGTAAAAAATAATCTTTATAACATAACAAATTCTATTTTTTCCTTATACCAAGGTATTATAGATAATAAATATATGAAAATTACCTTTTATAATTATATATTTAATAGAATTATAATATGGGTCATATTGAAATGAAATTGTAAATGAATTTCAATATTTCTAATCATTTTTATTAAATTGTATATACAAACGCATAAAAAATTCAGTTAATATTTCTTTTAATTTTCAATATTATCATTCTTGTTTAAGCCCCCTTTCAAAATATTTTTCACATTCGCGCTAATAACTAATTTTTACTACATTCACTATTAAATTTATGAAAAAATAAATTTAAAATAATTAATTTTTTTAATTATTATGATTATAAATATTAAATACATTTATCCAAATTCAATTAATATAAGGGGAAAATTGTAATTTTGAATATATCTCATAGACCTGATGAGAAAAAGTATATTTAAAGATAATATATTCAAATGATTGAAATTTTTGAATCTAAATCCTGTATGAAAATTATAAAAATTATATTAATTGTATTAAATGATATATAATAGTAATATCTTTAAATTAAAACCAAATTTAAAATATAATTTAACATTATTAATTATGTAAATGAAATTCCAGTTTATAGTTAAATTCATTATTTTTCATTGTTAATAAAAAAATGTAAATTTTCATAAACATAAATAGTATAGTCCCCAATATATTATTTATATGGTGAAATTAAAAATTATGTTAATATATTTAAATAAATTTTCTATAAGTGTTAAAGACTTATTCAAAATTATTTGCACAAAGTGTTACTATATTGTGATTTTTGAAACCCAAGGTACATCATATGATTTTGATGAAATTAAATTTATTCTTAGAGAAAAATATTATAAAATCAAGGGGTTTTAGAAATAATAATTTCTGTTTTCTATTTTATTTTGTTTATTAAATGTAAAATTTTTATCATAAATCTGGTTGGTTCTCAAAAACTATTAAATTGGTCAGTCCGTTAGGATTTGACCCATTGTATCTATGACAATGTAAAAAATTGAGGTACTCGCTCCATGCTACTATGGTTGGGGGAATTATAGAATCCCCATATGAACTAAATCATTTATGATAAATCCCCTATTATAAATTCAGAATAATAAGATAGATTCACATATATGTTTCTACAATAAAATCCCTATAGGAATTGGAATATATTCTAGTAGAACCCTTTAAATATTAAATTATCACTTGTAATACCCATATATGTATCACAACATAACTGGTATGATATCTATAAAAAATTAAACATAAATTTTAAGAGAAAATTAGTTATCATATAATAACTAGGAATATTCTTATAATCATTATATCATAACCCAATAGAGGATTATATTCGTCAAATAATATCAAAAATGTTATCGCATGCAACAATGATTGAATATCCTATTAACATTTAAAATTAATTTATTCATTTATACCAAGTTATAATTGATTCAATATAATATTAATACTTCAATTATACATTAAAAAATCCCAATTATATTTCTCCATTTATTAAGTTAATACTTCATCATGTTTTATGCACAATCCATTAACAGACTAAAATAGACACATTAAATCTAAGTGATACATTCTCAGAAAAATTATCACAATTACCCTTTATTTTAATTCAAATATAATCCAATTCAATATCTTTTAAAATGTAGTTCCACCCCTTGGGAAGCCATGTATCTAGTCTCAGTTCCAATGATCTCATTGAGGTCTAAAAAAGGATTAGGTAAATTAAATATCATGAATAATGGGTTTTGACTTAGTTTTGGTCAAAAAATGATTTGTTAACACGGATTGATTTATTTTACATACTATATTAAAAACCAATACAATCATTTAGGAAATGACATAGGGGACATACCTCATTAGTAGAGAAGATGATAGAATTTATCATTGAACATGGATGATCTATAATCATCATTCCTTATTATCAATCAACACTAATAGATCTTAGATATCATGTTTTAGACCACCATAATCCAATGTGGTTTTTCATTTGTATCTCCCATTGGATACCGATAGAAGTGTTATAGGTCAAGAAAAGATGATAATGAACGATCTAAGGAACATAGACATGAGTTCTGTATTTATATACTTTATCCACCCCATTCATGATGTGAATTAAGAAATCATATTCCGAATTAGTGGTTACTAATATACACAAAAAAATGCATTAGATCCATTAAAAAAAGAAAATAGATTTCACTTTATAACTGATTCATATGATGTGAGGTTTTGATTTTTTGGGTATGCCATAGTCAATCATGTGTTGGACATGTTTCATGGGTTAGTCTAATTTACCCTTAGATTGTGAACTAAAAATTAATAGCACAAATTTTTTAAGTATTCAAACTCCATCTCCATATGCTTCTCCTAGATCCCCCAGAACACTTACCTAATAAGGTACAATGCTCATGAAAAATGTTTTAATTGGAAAAGAACTGAACTGAAGGATGTTTAACTAAAAGCATAATTAGGGCCATACTAGAAAAAAAGACTAGATATTTCAATTTATAATATATATATATATAATATATATTTAAAAATTATTAAATTAATATGAATTATATTTATAATTAATAAATATATAACATTTCAATTAGATAAAAACATGATCTATATAATAAAATAAAATATTATAATACTGGATACGTCAAAATTAATATTTACATTATTATTTAGAGTACTAAATGAATAGATATATTAATTTATTCCATAAAATAGGGAAAATATAATAATTTATTACATTTTGAGTAATTAAGGAATTGATCTAATTCAACTCACATGTTCTAAACATGAATACCATAATAAATCATTTCTAAAGTGATTATTTACTAGAATAAATTATATTTTAATTTTTTTTGAATATAATTATTATTATATTTAAATTTAATTTAATTTAATATGATTCTAAAACACTTATTGTGTCACCCTCTTGTTAACCTTTCTCAATTTTTATGGGTGAATATACTCCAAGTCCATGTTCAGTACCATAAAACACATCATGGAACCAAAACTGAAATAAGTTATCATATTAACTAAAAAATCCATCCTCTGAGTTCTACATTATAGTATAATCACTTATTCAATTGATGCATATTCATGAATGATGTATACTTGTGTCATCATCCTATATGATTTATTTTACATTTTTTGAATTTTGAAAATATTTATGGTAATGAACTACCTTGAGTAAGGATTTTAATAAAAAATTTATTTTCAAAAAATATTAACATGTATCTTCACACACTAATAATAAAAGGTATAATCCTCTCTTAATCATTCATTTATTTATATATCACTTATGACTCACATAAATATGCTACCTCATCATGAGAAGATATCATCATGGTTATTATCCATATATCCAAGTACATGATTGGGGACACACATTTAAAATTAACACTATTTTGAGGACAAATACACATGTCTACATATTAAAATATCCAATGAAACATAAAATATATGGAATTCTAATTATTGGGGCGGGCCTCATGAATATCCTACCTAGATTCAACATGTGTGATCATCATGAGAAAAATTCTCAATTATTGTAATCCCATCATAACAAATAGTCAAACATCATTTCTTTCATTTCATGTATATGTATTGAGAATGCATGATATACTAATTTAGGAATATTTCCATATCATCACTAGGTTCTAATTATTACAGGGAACTACCTATAAAAATTTCATTTAACATATATTTCGTGTATATTATCACATTCATTTTAAGTAGAAAAATAATTTATGTTTTACTCGATTAAATATATTTATATTTTGGTAATTAAAGGATCAAATTACCTTGGTAATCGGTAACCCACTCCAACACACTATCATTTTAACTAGATAAAACTTTTAATAGATATTAACATACTAGTTCACCCATGAAGTATATGATTATTTTCATATAAGACATTAGTAAGGGATTTCCCACATTATCCTATATTACTACTTAGCTAACAATGACTTCACCTATTTTAGTAAATTATCTAATGTGGGGATACTTCTGAATTATATGTTTTTTCAATTGATGTGAGTTGGGATCATTAGATATAACCACTAATATAGTGTTATCATAATAAAATGTAATGTTCTGTGTATTAATATGTTATGAACCCTGATATTTTATATAGTATTATATACATTCAATTTCATTAGATTATTCAAAAGATATAATATACTCTAATTCTAGTCTAGAATATGGGATCATAAGCTTATTATATCTCATCCTGCATAAATATCTAATATTTAGTAAAAAAACATCTCTTTATTGTTAATTCAAACCATTATCATTTATTTAGGAACTATAATCACATTATAAGCTTTAAACTAATTAATTATCTCCTATATAAAATAAAAAGATATTCATTTTACTCATACGGTACTTGGGGAGAGTCATCACAAATAATCAGTATGTATCTCCAATATTTTATTGATATCATTCCACAATTATCAAGGTGCATGAAACATCATGATTCTCACATAGTATCTAATAGTTGATAGATCTAATAAATTAAGGGTACATTATTATACACATTATTTCCCTCTATTATTAATTTTAGAAAAAAAAATTATACAGAGAATCATACCCATGAAATTGTTTTCAATCCACTTTTGTTTTATTCCACCTTGTATCATTCTAGTATCTTTTTAATCTATATATTTTAATATATTCCTAGATTGATCATAGATCTATATTTATACATCTTGATCAATATAATATTGTTTTCTTTACATTAACATACCTTGGAGAATCATTTATTACAATATTTAGTAACTGATAGTATGATATGTATCATTTTTAAAATAAAAAATATAACATAATTATATTTTACTTGGAAAATAATAGTACTCCCACTAAACCCTGTATAGATATAAGGAACACATTTATGCTTAATAAAACCAAACACCCCTATAGATTCATCAAAATGAAAAATGTATATCCCTGATTTATTCATTAACCCTTAAATGGATATCTAAGACTCGCATACCACACCAACATCCATTAGTGAAAAAAAAACCCTCCTTGTTGTCTCACATAGAAAACATATACAATATTTCCATTATGAAATGTATTTATGATTCCAATTCTCTAAATATTTCTCCATGAATTGGTTTCCTCACAAGTATAACCATAACATACCATAAAATTGACACTATTTAAATATTATTAACATATTATATACCAATATGTTAAATGAAAAATTTAATTACCAATAATATTATATGGGTTATATTATTACTATCAATGTATTTTTTCTCCTTAAATAACCTTTTTTACACAAAATATAATTGCATCAGCTATGGGTTTTAGAAAATAACATAATAATTTTTGAGCAAGGAATATATTTAAAAATTCATATCTTCTTTACAAATTTTATTTTATGATATGTTAAATAATTAATTATAATTTAGAGGTTAATTATTTTTAGTTAATATTGTTTTTAATTTGATATAGACTTGAAAACCATATATTTATAGTTCTATAGCCTCTTTATTACACCTATGTAGAACATGTGGCTTTGAAAAAAATGACATCAATTGGATCATGTGTAATATGTTTATATTCCAATTCTTGTGTATCTTAAGATATAAATTTATTAATTTATATCTTTCACCCAAAACCCCCATTTATTATTTTTTCACATTTTATCAACCTGGAATTATTATCAAGATTATATTTCAATTTTAGAAAATTTATTAAAAATAAAATATGGTAGACATTATATCAATGTACAAATTATTTGTTAAGATGCATTTCAATTTCTATAATTAAATATAAAATTTGTTCATTACAATCACACATGAATATTTGAAAATAAAATTATTCTCATATGTATATTCATATGTAATTCTACTTATTTATTTATTTATAATTTTTTTCGACGCAACTGATTATAATGAAGATCCCAAAAGATTAAAGAAGGATTAAAAATACTCATCATCGATATCCTTATATATATATTTTTGGGTCTCCTTTAACTAATACCATTATATAGTGGTGAATTAAAATAAAATACTTGAGATAGTATCCAAATCCATTTTAAATAATTGTGGAATTTTTTTGAAATACCTGACCTCTATCGGAGCATAGATTCTTTATAAATTTTCTAATATAATTCAATACTTAATTAGTCTTTTAATTAATTTTCTCAATGGATTTATTCATATACTGTATATAGTATATTTATCCATATATTCTGAAATAATTGGAATATTTAATGAATTTTGAGAATGATATTTTTGAATATACTCTAAATGGTCAATACAAATTAGTGTGATCTAGTTAAAAAATAATTGGGTCTCTCCAAAAATTTAACAAAAGGTAATTTTGTTATTATTCCTCTTAAACATGATTTATATATATATAAGGGTTCAAGATTATAATAATCTAGATAACATTCTATATATAATACTTTTAATTTCTATTTCTATAAATTATCAGTTCATTTATACCACATCATTTTTGAATAATGTTCGTGAAAAAATATTTTATTTATCAATTTACAATACATCATAATTATATTATAGTATATAAATACAATTATTTATATTTTCCATACAATAAAAAAATTTACCATTAAAAATTTAATTAGAATTCTTCTACAATATGAAGATAAAACCATCGATGTCTAAATTCTATCAATAAAGGGTGAACTATAATACTTTTATTATATAATAATATTTCTTAAAATCTATAATTTTTCCATTTTATAGTGGGAGATTTTAGACTCAAATAGCCATCAAATCTAGTCTATCTCCATTAGAATATGAATTATCTTACTCAGCATTAGTAATATATTTAAATCTAACTGGTTCAAATATTTTCATATAAATATGAGATCTTTGAGATAGAACTACTAACAAATTTTCACAACCATTATATATGACCCTTCTTATATGAGTGTTGTAAATATTTAATGGTAATAGAATGTTCTATTAACCATTTTACATTTCATTTCATTTTAATAATTATAATAACAAATTTTTTGTAATATTTGATGAACCCATTCTCTTGGTGAATCAATTGTAGAATATCTAGAAGAGAATTTTCTATATTTTTCATGCTTATATTGACACAAATCATGATAATCAAGGATGAAATTAATATAGTATGAGATGTATAAAAAATAACAAGGGTATATTAAACCATGAATTTGATAAATACTCAATTTAATAATTCATTTTAACTACATGAGTTCATTGAAGGACACCTTATATGATCATTATCTTAAATAGTGCTGTCACGACTCCCTCCCACCAAAGATGCCCCTCCTGAGCTGGAAATGGTGAAAGAGAGATAATGACCCCCGAGGCCCTCCTCCATTTGGCCCCAGGTTGAAGACTAGCACCAAGGGTATGTGTTTTCACAAAATATGGGAGGCATTACCCTTTTATTATTCTAAGATCGGGAAATATGACAAGTCGACCACCAAAAAAGGAAAAGAACAAGTGTATTGAAATAAACCCAAACCAAGCCCACATGCATGTTTAAACAATTTTATAACAAGGTGCAAGTACAAGAAAGCTCAAAGTACAATACCAAAAGAAACAAGTACAACAAACTGCAGAAACTCCAACTGTCTGACTAGAAGGGTATCTCACGGCCCTGATGGTCCTCCTGGAAACCTGAAAGTAAAGGTAGGGTGAGCATACAATTATACTTAGTAGGGAAACCTAAAGCTCTTGTGAACAAGTGGGGAGACATCCTAATGTCCCATGAGAACAACAGAAGAAACCTACCAAGGAATTCTATCCACCCAACCTCACTGCCACACTCACCAAAAACACAGCAGGTAGTAGTGTATAAGTAACAAGAGTATTGGGTACCCTACACCATTTCCCTTTAGTTGGCTGCTCTTCCTAATGGTGAATGTCCTGACACTGACACACTCTCCCTGCCCGCACACACCTGGGCCTCACAACCACGTATCTCGCCCGCACACACCTGGGCCTCACAACCATGTATCGCGTCCACACACACCTGGGCCTCACAACCACGTATCCCACCCGCACACACCTGGGCCTCATCCTGAAGATTCTTTGGAAAAAGTAAGCCTGTCTTAAGAGTCATAGACCAATCTAACCCAATCGGAACCAACCCGAAGTGTCTTAGGTGAACGGTTGCCTCAAGCCATCACAGCCTAGGGGAGAAGGAGCAGGAATGAGCTAGTAACTAATGGAAAAACAACCTCTCCAATGAAAAGGGAGTTTTAGGCACTAAGTGCTCATCATGGGTGGGGTGGGATAAAACACAAAAGATATATATATATATATATATATGTATGTATAAAAAACACACAACCCAACCTATGGATTCTAAACAAAGAAACTGAGCACGTGCCTCGGCACTGCTACTGTGAAGCATGCATACACCAAACAACCCCAACCCCTTTTAGGTTTTCACGTTTTAGAAGAGTTAATTTATTTAGTTCCTTAACTACTGGGAAACTATGCACATCCAACCACATCTATCATTCATAAAACATATCCCTACCATCCACAAAATCAAGTTAGAAAAACACAAGCAACACAATCAAGTCCTTCTTATTAACTAAACAACCCATTTATTATTATTTCCGTTACAAAACCATGACCCTCCATTCCTTAACTCTTCCACTTTTTATTTATTATTCACAACCAATAGCCCGTTCACATTCAAAACCATCCCTGCAGCCCCACTGCCAACCAACATAACCACAACTGAAACGTACATTATTATCTCTTTAATACCATTTATCGCAACCCCTCTGCCCGTCACCATCATAACATTCACACCAACCCATAACCAAGTAAACCGCAGCCCCGCTGCTCACCCTATCCACAACAACCAACAACACACCCCCATCACATACCACATATCCAAGACAACACCCACATGTTCATTATTCGATTTTGTTTAACCGGGGTGATCACACAAGGGTTCCAGATTTTAAACAGCCAACATTACGTGATTAACCAATTTCCACATTCTACAAATTTTCACCCACAAAACGGTCTGGAAATATAGGGAAACATTTAATTGCACATGAAAAGGCCCCAAATGACCGTGATTTTCAGTAGGCATAATCCTATTCAATTCACAACATAATATCCCAGGATATATATAATGTAACTGCATTCACAAACTTCTCATCCCTGTTATATAATCCAGTTATTATCTTCATTAAACCGGTTTAAAAGTGTTTCAAGTAAACAAGAGGAAACCCACCCCACATGATGCACAAATTAGAGAGATGAAGGTAAAATCCCTACCTCAACAGGTTCCGATCGCAACGCTCCCCCAGATCAACATTAGAAGACGTCCGTCGGCGTCCGCCTCTTATGCCGGGTCCCAGAAAAACCTCCTTGGGTGGAAGTCAGAAAGGAAAGTCTGAAGGAAAGACAATGGATCCAATCTTGGAAGTTCCGCCTCAGAGTTACGATCTCATGGCCACTGACGGATCGTAAATCGGAGCTTGGATGAAGATGTTATGGAAAAAAGATCCTTTGAGTCTCTTGAGAGAGCTCTGCTCAGAGGAGAGGGGATAAGAGGGTTGAGTTGAAAAGGAGGAGAGGATTCCTCCTTTTATAGGCGAGAAAAGAAAAAGTACATGATGTGTACTTTATGGTACACGGTGTGTACTCGGCCATTTCACACGGTCATCACGCGGCTTCCAACACGGCTCCATGGCTATTGACTTGTCAATACACGGTTTGAGGGTAATGCATACGCAAGGAAGGGCTACACGGCATTTAGTTTGGACACATGGCCTGTACCAATTTATTTCACATGGAAACGAAACGACTTCAACACGACACATGGTCACTGACTGGTAACGCGTACGCGGGGAGGGACTACACGACGTGCAGTACTAGACACACGGCGTGCACCCATTATTTCACACAGCAAGGACACGGCCTTCAACACGGGGTATACCCGACAAGGTGGTACACGGCGTGTAGTAACACTACACTGCATGTACTCATTTACTTCACACGGCGAGGACATGTCCTGCGACACGAGGTATACCTGGAAAGGGGGTACACGACGTGTACTCAAACTACACGACATGTAGTTTCAAAATTCTAGAAAGTGTTGGAAACGTCCATTTTACCCTCCAGAACACTTATTTACCTTATTTTTGACAAAGGAATAGGCCGGAGAGGTCCGGTCCATTACATCAGATACCTCTTAAAACATTCTCATACCCTAGAATTCAAAAACCAACCTAGAGGAATCCGAACATGATACCTCTTAGGGTTCTCGTTATAACAGGAACCCAACCAACAACCCTAATCAGAGGTGTTTGGAATTCCTTCTCTTATGTAGAGATATTATCTTCTTTAGGTGGCACTGACTCGCCTTCACAGGTTTAATCGCATCCTCATTAATGTGTCTCGATTAAGAATCAGGTCTTCCCACTTCCATACATTAGGATTTTTCAACTTACACTGCCCCTAACACCGCACAACCCACACATTGTCTGAACATGTGGTTTGGGGAAAATTCCTTTTCCTATGTCGAGATATTATCCGCTTTAGGCGGCACTGACTCCCCTGCATAGGTTCAATCGCATCCACATTAATGTGTCTCGATTAAGAATCAGGTTTTTCCCTTCCCCACATGCCCGGACATGTTACACGCTCCCAGAGAACAAGGAAACAAAAGGTCTCATAACTGACAAGCCAAGTGTTCCATATATAAAAGGTATAAGGTACAACATCAACACAAAGCTCAGAAGAAAAAGGGTAAACACAGGTCAAAATAACGTCGGGTATGGAGTGTTCATCTGGGTCCCCCACTCCCAAATTCTCTCCTCGAGGCCGCCATGCCTCCACAACACATGAACTAACGGAATGGTTCATCCACGAAGCACATTCTCTTTACGATCCTCGATTCTGAGTGTCCGTTCCTCGAAGGTCATGTTTTCACCCATATATAACACTCCCCATTCAATAACATGATAGTCATTGTGTAAGTACCGACAAAGCTGGGAGATGTGGAAGACGCCATGAATCTTCTCCAACTGAGGTGGCATGGCCAGCTGATATGCCACCTCGCCGACTTGCCTCAGCGCCTCAAAAGGTCATATGAACCTAGGGGAGAGCTTTCTACCTTTCCCAAACCTCCGCTGCCCCCGTCGTGGGGAAACCTTCAAGAACACATGATCTCCCACATCTAACTCCAAGTGCCTCCTCCAACGATCAACATAAGACTTCTGTCGGTCCTGAGCCGCTTTCATTCTCTCACGCACAAGATGGACTTTCTCTGTGGTGCTCTGCACTACCTCTGTCCTAAGAGCACATGTCACACCAACCTCTACCCAGCAAATGGTTGAACGAAATGGTCTTCCATAAAAAAGCCTCAAACGGTGACATGCCAATAGTAGAGTGGAATCTGTTGTTGTATGAAAACTCTACTAAAGACAAGTTTCATACCCAAGATCCGCCGAAATCCATAACGCATGCTCGAAGCATGTCCTCCAATGTATGGATAGTCAGCTCTGTCTGCGAGTTGGTGTGGGGGTGGAAAGCAGTTCCAAGGCGTAGCTGGGTGCCAAAAGCAAGATGTAACCCCATCCAAACTCGTGAGGTAAACCGATTATCCCGATCTGGGATGATATTATTCAAGACTCCATGCAAACGCACCACCTCGTCTACATACCTCTGTGCTAAGGTACTCATCGGGCCCAACTCCTTAATTGCTAATAAGTGAGATGATTTCGTCAGACGATCCACCACTACCCCGATAACATCATAACCACCCTAAGCTCTGGGTAGTCCTGTGACGAATTCCATTGGGATGTCATCCCACTTCCAGTCAGGGACATCTAAAGGATGCAACAAACCACTGGGAACACGGTGTTCAGCCTTCACTTGCTGAAACACTAGGCATTTAGCCACAAACTCTGCCACTGCCCATTTCACCCCGGGCCACCAAAACTATTCCCTCAGGCCTCGGTGCATTTTTGAAACTCTTGGATGTACCTCCAAGGCTGAGCTATGGAACTCACAGAGAACCCCCCCATGCATTGCCTACAGAACAAATAGCCTTCCATGGGAAATCATTTGATGTTGGCTGTCCTTTGACCATCCTTCTTTAGCATTCCCCTGAACGACACGATCCTGCATCACTTCTACCTCGGAGTCCCCCCACTGAGACACTTCAACCTGCTGCAACAATGAGGACTACACCGTCATTTGAAACAAATATCCTCTAACACCTTCTTTTCTTGAATCCATGTGCATGGAAGCCAACTCTCCCATCGCTTTCCAAGCTTCAACGGATTCCCGAACCACTTCCATTAGAGAATTCTTGCTCAGGTAATCAGCCACATTGTTTCCCTTACTTTCAGTGTATGATATATCAAAGTCATATTCTTGGAGAATCTTGACCCATCTCCGCTGCCGCAAGTTCAGGTCATGCTGAGAGAAGATATAATGCAGGCTCTTGTGATCTGAGAAGACCACAAAGTGCTCACCAAAGAGGTAATGTCGCCAGAACATCAGTGCAAACACTACTGCTGCAAGCTCCAGGTCATGGGTGGCATAATTTTGCTCGTGAGGGTGCATCTGCCTAGACACATAACAGATCACACCCTTCTTCTGCTTCAGCATGCACCCCAGACCAAGGCCATAAGAATCACAAAAAACATCATACAACAACCCTTCATCTGGCAACCTGAGTACGGGAGCACTGAACAACTTCTCCTTCAGGTAGTCAAATGCATTGTAGAACTGCTCGCTCCATAGGATGACCTGGTTCTTCCTAGTCATTGTTTTCAATGGAGTAGAAACTCGAGAGAAGTTTGAAACAAACCTGCATTAGTAACTTACCAACCCCAGGAAACTACGAACTTCTGCCACGCTCTTGGGTTCTTCCCAAGAAACAACTTCCTCCACCTTTGTTGGGTCCACTGACACTCCATGCTGAGACCTCACGTTCCCAAGGATGTGTACTTCTTGCGTAAAGAACTTACACTTCGACAATTTTCCGTAAATCTGGTGGTGTCGAAGGACGTCCAAGACTACCCTGAGATTCTCAACGTGATCCTCCTTTGATCTTGAGTAGATCAAGATATCATTGATAAACACAACGACGAACCGGTCCAGAACCTCTCGAAATACAATGTTCATAAGTCCCATGAACATAGCTGGTGCATTCATACCTCCAAACGGCATCACTACAAACTCAATGTGCCCATACCTACACCTGAAAGCCATCTTCGAGATGTCACTGTCCATCACCCTCAACTGATGATATCCTAATCATAGATCAATCTTAGAGAACCAACCTGCTCCCCTCAGCTGGTCAAAGAGATCATCTATCCTTTGGAGGGGGTAACGATTCTAGAACATTACCTGGTTCAACCTTTGGTAGTCAATGCATAGCCTGATACCACCATTTGACTTCTTCAAAATCAAAACTGGAGCAACCCATGGCGACACACTGGGTCGAACAAAACCCTTCTATATTAGATCGTCAATCTGAATTTGTGACTCCCGCAAATCCGAAGGCGCCATCCAATAAGGGGCCATCGAAATTGGACGAGCACGAGGCTGTAAGTCTAGCCCGAACTCAACATCACGTCGGGGGAGTAGAGTCACAACCTCCTCAGGAAAAACATTGAGGAACTCCCCCAAAAACCTCTGGGACATCCATTATCTCCGTATCAGTTGGAACCACTGATAACCCACGTAAAAAGGAAAGGAGAGGCTCCACACGTCGGCTTCCCACCTGATAGCTCCTATTGCCATCAAAAGACGTGCGTTGCCCATCCACGTTGGAGAACATGACTCTTCTCCAAAAGCAGTAGATAACGACACTAACAGAAAACAACTAGTCGATGCCTAGGATGAAATTATATGGCTTCATCTATAACAGAAGAAGGTCCCCACTAGATCGATGTGGTCCCAATGTCAGCACACATCCCCGGGAAACACAAGATATGCTGGTCTGGCCTCCAATTAGTGTTCTCACCACCAGTGGTACAGAAAGTCACTCTACATCTAGTCCCAAATCATGGTCTAGACTAGGTGCAACAAATGAGTGTGAAGCTCCCGAATCGAACAAAGTGGAAACGAGAATGATGAACAAACAAATCGTACCTTGCACCACCTTTGGTCTTGTCAGAGCTGTCAACTCTACTGTATACAACTGTCCACACCCATATCCTCTACCTCTTTGATTTCGTCCACTTCCCCAACCATGCCCTGGTCGAGGACCCTAAGGATCACCCTGAGGTCAGCCTCCTCCCGAAAAGTTTGCCCTCAGAGGAGCATGGTCTTGCTGCTGCTTGAAGGGCCTCGTCGGCAACTAGTGCTGCTGAGGTGGGCGCTAAACCTACCCACCTCCATCATACTGAGCTCGGGTCGGGCACTGAATCTGAACGTTCCCGAAACCTCCACAAGAAAAACACTTCTGTCCTGGGCTCGTGAAAAAGGGACAAGGACCAAATGATCTGAACTGGAACTACTGGGGCCTGCTCCCCATTGGCCTGAACCTATAAGTTCCCGTCCCATGAGACCTACTACTGACTGCCTTCCCCTTCGACGGGCCCAGCTGAAACCCCTCACGTGGTGCACCTCCAAGTGAGTGCATCCTCTCTACAACCTCTGCCTTCTTCTGTACTGCTAAGTACATCAGAAGGGTGAAGGGGATGACAACATACTGGAGCGATGGACGAAGCACCTCCTCCAAATGTCTTGCCCGAGACTCCTCATCCGAAAAGAGATCTGGAGCAAAACACAGGAGATCCTTGATCTTGATACCCAGCTCTCGTACTAACATACTCCCCTGCTGAAGGGAGAGTAACTCCTTCCACTTCTCCGCCTTGATCATGGACGAAAGGAATTCTTCTCAGAATTCCTTCTCAATGTCAGCCCATGGAACCTTGGCCTATATCCTCTCTCCGAGGTAGAGAGTCCACCACTGTCGCGCCGCACCTCTCAGATGACTGTCTACTAGGGGAACCCAGTACTCCCTCGGAGTACGGATCAAGGTAAAATCGATCCCTAGCTCCTCAAGCCACCCTTCAGTCTCCGTATCCAAATTACTACCCTCGTACTTCATGAGATTCTGCCGCTGGAAAGAATGGAGCGTCTTCTGCCACTGGCTATCTTCCTCTACTCGGTCAATCCTCAACTGATTGACTACCTAGATCTACTGGGCCTTGGCCGTCTGTGTCACCCGGGGATGACGTCCAGGTGCCATGGCTGTAAGGTAAACAAGGATCTCCTAAGCCCAAGATGTAAGGAAAAGCTTTTCAGGGTTTCATTTTATCATTTTATTCAATTTATTTCCCAGAAATCCTAAATCTAGTAAAACACAATCATGATGATTCAAGTAACTCCCCTAGGGTCTCTACCCTGCAATCAATATAGTCTATCTTGGTCGATCGGTATGCTCAGTGTCTTTGTATCGGTTCCCGGGGGGCCCTAAAATCCCGTTTCCTAGCCGGTCTTCCTGGCCTATGTCACTCACCAATATTAACTACCATTGTCTCTCTTCCATCCCATGCAATCCTCACTGTTCCTAACTCCAGACTCCATCCTATCTGTCAACCATCACCTCTGATACCATTTTGTCCTGACCCCCTCCCACCAAAGATGCCCCTCCTGAGCTGGAATTGGTGAAAGGGAGATAATGACCCCCGAGTCCTTCATCCAGTAGGCCCCGGGTTGGCGACTAGCACCAATGGTATGAGTTTTCACAAATATGGGAGGCATTACCCTTTTATTATTTTATGATCGTGAAATAGGACAAGTCAACCACCAAAAAGAAAAAGAACAAGTTTATAGAAATAAACCAAAACCAATCCCATATGCATGTATAAACAATTTTATAACAAGGTGAAAGTATAAGAATGCTCAAAGTACAATACCAAAAGAAACAAGTACAAAAATCTGTAGCAACTCCAACTGTCCGACTAGTAGGGTCCCGCACGACCATGGTGGTCCTCCTAGAAACCTGAAAGCAAACGTAGGGTGAGAATACAAGTATACTCAGTAGGGAAACCTAAATCTCTCGTGCACAAGTGGGGAGATATCTTAATGTCCCGTGAGAAAAACAGAAGAAACCTAGCAAGGGATTCTATCCACCCAACCTCACCAGCCACACTCACCAAAAACACAACAGGTAGTAGTATATAAGAAACACGAGTATTGGGTACCCCGCACCATTTCCCTTTAGTTAGCTACTCCTCCTAACGGTGAACGTCCTGACGCTTCCACACTCTCCCTGCCCACACACACCTGGGCCTCACAACCACGTATCCCTCCCGCACACACTTGGGCCTCATAACCACGTATCCCACCCGCACACACCTGGGCCTCATCCCAAATATTCTTGGGAAAAAGTAACCCTTCCCGAATATTCTTGGGCCAATCCACCCCAATCGAAACCTACACAAAGAGTCTTAAGTGTATGTTCACCTCATGCCATCACATCCTAGGTGAGAAGGAGGAGGAAGGAGCAAGTAACTAAGGGAAAAACACCCTCTCCCCTGAAATGGGAGTGTTCGACACTATGTGCTCAACATGGGTGGGGTACGATAAAACACAAAGATAGAGATATATATATATATGTATAAAAAACACACAGCCCAACCTATGGCTTCTAAACAGAGAAACTGAGCACGTGCCTCAGCACTGCTACTACAAAGCATGAATACAACAAACAACCCCAACCCCTTTTTGGTTTTTACGTTTCAGAAGAGTTAATTTATTTAGATCCTTAACTACTGGGAAACAATCCACATCTAACCACACCGATCATTCGTAAAACATATCACTGCCATCCACAAAATCAAGTTAGGAAAACACAAGAAACACAACCAAGTCCTTCTTATTAACCAACCAACCCATTGATTATTGTTTCTGTTGCAAAACCATGACCCTCCATTAATTAACTCTTCCATTTTTTATTTATTATTCACAACCCATAGCCCATTCACATTCAAACCCATCCCTGCAGCCCCGCTGCCAACCCCCATAACCACAACTGCACCGTACATCATTATCCCTTTAATACCATTTATCGTAGCCCCTCTGCCCGTCACCAACATAACATTCACACCAACCCACAACCAAGTCAACCGTAGCCCCGCTGCTCACCTGATCCACAACAACCCACAACACACCCCCATTACATACCATATATCCCAGACAACACCCACATGTTCATTATTACATTTTGTTTAACCGGGGTGATCACACAGGGTTCTAGATTTTAAACAGCCAACTTTACGTGATTAACCAATTTCCACATTCCACAAAGTTCCATCCACAAAAACGGTCTAGAAAGATAGGGAAACATTTAATTGCGCAAGAAAAGGCCCCCAATGACCGTTAATTTCATTAGGCATTTTGGTATTCAATTCACAACAAAATATCACAGGATATAAATAATGTCACTGCATTCACAAACATCCCATCCCCGTTATATAAGCCATCTATTATCTACATTAAACCTATTAAAAAGTGTTTCACATAAACAAGAGGAAACCCACCCCATATGATGCAAAAATTAGAGAGACGAATGTAAAATCCCTATCTCAACAGGTTCCGATCGCAACGCTCCCCCGGATCAACTTTAGAAGACCTTCGTCAACGACCGCCTCTTCTATCGTGTCCTGGAAAAACCTCCTTCGGTGGAAGTAGGAAAGGAAAAGCCGAAGGAAAGTCAACTGATCCAAGATCGGAAGTTTCGCCTCAACGTTACGATCTCGTGGCCGCTGACAGATCGTAAATCAGAGCTCGGACAAAGAAGTTATGGAAGAAAGAGCCTTTGAGTCCCTTAGGAGAGCTCTGCTTAGAGGAGAGGGGAGGAGAGGGTTGAGTTGAATAGGAGGAGGGGACCCCTCCTTTTATAGGCGAGAAAAGAAAAATTACACGACATGAACTTTATGGTACACGACGTGTTCTTGACCGTTTCACACGGTCATCACGCAGCATCCAACACGGCTCCGCGGTCGTTGACTGGTCAACATACGGTTTGATGGAAATGCATACGCGGGGAAGGACTACACGGCGTGTAGTTTGGACACAAGCCATGTACCCATTTATTTTACACAGAAACGACACAACTTCAACACGACACATGGTCTTTGATAGGTAACGCGTATATGGGGAGGGACTATACGACGTGTAGTACTAGACACACGTCGCGCACCCATTATTTTTCACACCAAGGGAACGACATTCAACACGGGGTATACCTGGCAAGGTGGTACACTGCGTGTAGTTACACTACACGGTGTGTACTCATTTACTTCACATGGCAAGGACACGGCATGCAACACAATGTATACTTGGAAAGGGGGTACACGATGTGTACTCAAACTACACAGCGTGTAGTTTCAAAATTCTGGAAGGTGTGGGAAAAGTCCATTTTACTCTCCAGAACACTTCATGACCTTCTTTTAGACAAAGGAATGGGACGAAGAGGTCCGGGCCATTACCATTACCTTGTAAATTTTTTAAATCTCTTATCTTTATTTATTGTAATTTAAATTAATGGGATAATTGACCAGGGAGTAATAATTCGTGTATTAAAAAAAAATTCAAAATCTCAATATTTATGGATGAAAAAGTGAGGCTTTTGGTATCGTGTATGTACAAAATTTTGTTCCATAAGATGTTTTTTTCTTTCAGACATACCTCCTAAAAATTCTCACTAGAAATATTGAAATTTGTTACATATAACATCACATACTAGTAAATTATAATTTGTAATATCCCATACATTTTATTGATGTTTGAACTAATAAGAATATTCTCTTATTATTAAAACAAATTTAATAACAGTGTTTCTTGAATTAACATTATATATATAAAATTATATAGATGATTTAGTAATTTAGAAATATTTAAATGTTGTACTTAGTTTATATTTTAACTATGTCACCCACTATTTTCATTATGTCCAAGTATCTATATCTTTTGTATTAAAAATATCTATATTCTGAAAAATTATATAATAAAAAAAATTTCCCATATCAAAACACATATATAATCCTTATAAAATATATAAAAGTTATTATTTATTATTTTCATAATAACTACATTAACTAATATAACATAGATATGTTCAGTAGATTCCATAATTAATTTATCTTAAACACGAAATACAATTACAATTGCCTATATATTTCCCAAAGTCATATTAGTATTGAAAATCTTTATTATGTCATTATTTATTCAACACATAAGAGTAAAATTCTTGTACTAAGATGATTTATAGAATTGTACATTTAACAATGATTTTATTCTATATTATTTGATAGAAGGAATTATTTTGCATTAAAATTTAACTAAGGTATTTTTTCATTGCCGACATTAATTTTATTTATTTTTTTCTCTATATAATTGCCAATTTTATATGGTTTTTACAAAATATTAAAAGATGCTGGATAAAATAAAGTGAGAATATGTATTTTACCCATATTAGTTACCTTATTTTACCATTGGTTAATAATATTACATATAACCTACATAATTAATATATTATACCTGCTTAAGTAACATTATACACTTTATATTATCTAATTTATGCATTACTATAAATTTTTAAATAATATTTGATCATGTTCAATAATAAAAATAATCCATCCATCATATAAATAAATAAATAAACATTTAATGATTAAATAATAAAATGGAATGCTATGGGGCTGGGATTTTATTTACTCGTCATATTAACCAGATATCAACAGCTAACCTTGACCCTACGGGGGTAACTTTCTAATCCATTACATGGGTTTGGTTTCATGATATCAATATTCTTCTTTATACTTCATAGTTTTGATCTATCTCAGATTGGATCTTGATATGCCACATCTACATGGAAACTTAAACCTTTAAAAATTCTTACTCACATATATGGGTGGGGTATCTAGGGTTTATAGATACTATAAAAATGTTATGTATATATAGGGTCATGCATACTAAAGGTTGGAGTGGTGATTCATATATCATCATCTTTAATTTAATAATGAAAAAAATAAAATCTTGAAATAAATATTAATATTAAATAAATAAATCCAAAAATAAATGTATTGGCCAAACCTAATTATTATTTACAACATTCAGTGCTAATCACATTTAGTATTACTACAATTCATTTCCAATAGTTCAATTTAAGATTAAATTATATTAATAAAAAAATAAATAAATTTTTAAATATTTATTTATCTAAAATTCATTGAACAATTTAGTCCTAGGGATATAAAAGAAACCAAATCATATAATTTCAATAATTAAAAAAAATTAAATTATACATTTTAATATAATTTAATTACACAACACATACCTCAGATTTAATACATTATGCAATTCCATATTTTTATTAAATCCTAGTTCTGTAAATATAGTATTTAAATGTGGTGTACAATCACTAAAATTGTCTTGTGACACTTGTTTTTTATGTTCAGTGTTGTTTATAATGTAGTTAAATGAAATTCAACTCACAAGTCAAGCAATGATATATAAGTTTTTTACTTCTATATTTTCAAACCCCAAAGTCTATAAGCTGTGTATCACCATAAGACATTAAATAAATATGTACTATAAGTACCTTTATAAAATAACATATTGCACGTGGATATATGATAGAAAATACACAGATTGTGATGGAATCCTTCATATGGAATTAATTAATATAGTTTATTGACCCATATGAAATCTAAATAATCACACATTATGTAACTACTATGGATTGAATTATGAAAAATTTGTATTATACCCACTATAATTAATTATGTATGAGTCTCACAATATTTATGGGCTCCAAATCAGTAGACGGTGTGTAATAATGACACAAACCAACAATCATGTTACCATAAAAATAACATTAAATGTAACTTTATAGGAGTTATATGATGTGTAAATTCCAACTACAAACTATATAGTCCCTGTAAACATGTGATCGATGCTATTAGTAAATATTTTTCATATAGTGATTCTATGTACTGACCAAAATGATGTACAATGATTTACACATTGTGTTCCTTGTGCATTGAAACCCCCCTTAAATGTGTTCTAATTTAACATTACATGGTATGTAACTACATCATGTATCCAGTGACATGGGAACCTCTTAATAGTATCATCGAGCATACTTCATTTCTTATTTTCTTTCTTAGAAAAAATGATTTCTAAATAATTTATTATTTTTACAATTAGAATCAGAATGGAAATATGAATAAGATAACAAAAAAAGACATACAAAATTATCTAAATATCATATAAGCAATTATAAATTTTATCATTACTATAATGATACCTAATAATGGTTTAGGGTGTAGAAAAACTATTATATTGTTTCCAATTTTTGTGTTTTCAATAGAATCAATCTATAATACTTAGGAATAAAGTTGATGTTACATAAATTGTAATATATTAATCATAATCATTTAAATTACAATTAATTTAAAATTATTATAATCATGTTGAAGAAAATATTTTTTTACAATTTTTTAATCCCAATTAGTGAATTATCATTGGGATAAAGATTCCATGTGATGATTCAAAAGAAATTATCTACATGTTCCCCATGAATCTCTGAATTTTTTTTAATAACCTCAATGAAAGGGTGGAAAACATAAGTTCTTTAAACTATTCATATTTGTAGAACCATTGATATGTTTCTCTATCTAAATATTACTCGAAGTTATGAAAGGATAATTTATCTCATGGGTATGGAAAAATTATAAAAAATATATATCTATTGATTCAAAACATCTCATTTGACACGTGATATAATATGTAATATATACATATGGTCAAAAATTGATAATTGTATAAATTCACTTATCTATTATCTAATCTATGTTATTTCCCCCAAAAACAAATAATATTAATAATAAATATTATTATAAAAGATGACATGTTTAAATAACATTATTTATTTATTAAATATATAACTATTTTTCTAAATCATATAATATTAAAAAAATACTATTTTTATCAAATAATTAAAGAAGATGCACATACCACATAAAATATTAAATTAATTAATAATTATGAATGCATATTATTTTTATTATTTTTTAACTAAATAAAAATTTAACATTATCTATTAAAAATGATTTTGAATAATCCAAAATTTTCTTTATTACTTTCTAAATAATTATACAAGGGAAAAAATGCATACCATATGTTCTAATCTCGAACAAATCAAGATTTAATTTTTATGTTCAATATTTAATTGAATAAATTATATTCTATATGTAAGTAAATTTATTTATTCTTTTTTTAAATATAAAAATTTCATTTATATTTTAGATACCCTTAGTGTGTGACCCTTTAGGACTCCTTTTACAATTTAAATCTCTGAACTTACCAAAATTACATGAAGAGTTTCCATGAATATATCAAAGAATCCGTATATAAATATGTTATTATATAAATTTCAACTACCATCTTAAAAATTATACTATGTAATATAATCCCATTATTAAATGATATCTTTTCTTGAATTTTGAATATTAATTTCATCAACATATATTCTTTATTTCTATTCATTTAACATTACAATAAAAAGTTGTTTATAAAATTCCATGATAATTTATTTATTATGATTTATTTCAATCATGGGGATTGATATATCTTATTCAATTAGTATAGAAATGGTATATCCATTCATGATCATTTCATAGAATTTTTATCACTTATGAAACACCCGATATATGATACCCTTAAGAGATAACATATTGTCACGTGTTTTTTCCATACATCAACATGCATGAATTATCACAGAAAAAGAAAATAACCTCAAGATGAAGGATAAATACACAGTTCTATAAATATGAGTATCTTATAACATATATATAATTTATAATTCCTATCAACAGTCTTCTCCCATGATCCTCTGAATCAGGATCACAAAGTGAGTAATTCATTAGATGACGCCCCACTGCTTATGAGACCAGAACCCCTTATAGTGAAATATCATCTTTGTCCAGATAGATATATTTTTGAAAACCATTAGTTATATTAATTTATTTCTATTTTAATTATTTCAATAGGTGCACATTATAGTGGGGAACATCTTAATATATTTTGATGTCACAAATAATCTAATAAATTATAAAATTATTTTTTATGAAGATGAGTAATGAATATATGGAAAATTATATTTATTTATTTTTTGATAATGAAAATATAAAATTCATAACATTCAATGGAACCAATTCCAAAAATTAATTTTAGTTTATTTTTAATGTAAATTTCTCTTATATCTCAGGACATATTGTTTAAAACTAATAGTCAAAATATATATATGAAATCAGATTTAATTAATCTATGAAACAATTTAGTTTTATTATCATTGTATAATTTTTGTAAAAATATATAACGTTTGTTTTGAAGACAATGTGTATTATATATGATATTTTAATAGTTTCTAGAAAAAAAAATTGTATAATGTCTATTTATGATGGAACAATTCTTAAAATATATTTCATTTATTTTTTTTATGTAAATTGTTATATCATTATTCAATAACAATTATATTTATATATATTATAATACATCAAATAGTTATTGATAAAAATAATACATTTAATTTCTAATATAATTATAGAATACTTATTGACATCTTTGATTATAAATGTTTTGGATAAATGATTGTTCACTTAAAATAAGTCACAAAATATATTATATCCCTTAACTTATTAATAATAGTCGTTTATAATTAATCATATGATGGTGCGTGATTTATTTATTATTTCTATTTTTAATTTTTAATATTGATTAGTTTTATTCAATATATTTATTAATTTTTTTAATGTGTTATTTGGTTAACAAAAATGAAATTCAATCACAAACTATTATTTACTGATATTTTAAATTTATAGATTCCGGATATTCCCATTAAGTACAAATAAATTAAAATAATTAATTATTTTATGTTTTAATAGGATATTGAAATAATTTTTTAATGAAATATATTTTAATGTTTTAGGTATATTCAATAATATTGTGTGTTATACAAAATATTATATGAAATCATATAATAATAACTTTTATAATGATGTGTTTATTTCCATAAAAATGCATGTATAATTTTATTATCTGGAAAACTATGAAACCTGTATAAAATGGATACGGTAAGACCGTAATTTTTTTGATTATTTTACATTTTTCGAGAGTTGGGGGTTTTAATCTATTATCATGATACATATTTTTTCTATAAAATTAATTTAAATATAAAATATTTTTTTAATCATTTAAATATTGTTTTCCATGTTCTATTAATCTATCACTACTGTTCTTTTTATTTTATAATATATATATTATTATTGATTATAGTCCATTTGGATTAAAACATATAGAAAATTATTTTTAAGAAACAATATATATTATTATTATTATTATTATTATTTTCGATATTTATATATACTTATACATGTTTATTTATTTTTTAATATATATTAATGAAATCCAAAATACACCTCATATATAGGTAACAACATAATATTATAAATGATTTTTTAAAAATCCATATAAAACTATATGTGTGTGTAATTGATATATATTTAATTGTTACAATTATTCATATAAATCAAAAAATGATATACATATATATATATATATATATATATATATTTGTTGAAATAAATAAATATAATGGTAAATATTCAACTACCTAAATATTAGAAGACATATTAGATATTCAACACCTAATATTATCATAATTATTAATGAAGAAAAATATTTATTGAGGATGTAACCAATGGAAAATGGAGGGAGTGATAATAGATACAAGTAACTAATTCTCTTTCTTTTACAAAATACAAATATCTATACTTTATTAATTTCCATACAACCAAATGATAATAGACCTATAAAAAAGACACCCAAAAACCATTCTCCCAATGTGACTAGCCCCACCACTATGGAATACATTCCTCATAACATGTCCTTTTGACTTATAATATTAACATAAATGTTTAAAAATATCAATCGAATTATAAAAAAGGAATCAGTTTGGCATCAAAGAAACATAATAAATCTAATTCATATAAATTCTAAACACACAATATGAAAATTTTTGGTCATTTGTTGTTTTTAGAGATGTTTTTTCAAACCCCAAATAGATTTTTAGTTTTTATATATTTAACCATTGTTTTAGAAAGCCACCACAATATAAAAATGATTTATTAAAAATATTTTATATTTACTATTGTTTTTTCAATGTTTTAATTACTTGGTGGTTAATTAAACCAATAATAAAGATTAAGTGATGATTTATTCTTCATTATATTATTTAATATTATATAAAATAATATTTATGGATTTTTTTATTATAATTTGTTATTATTTAATATTTGATATTTATTATTTTTTTATATAATATTTGTTTTTTATATAGTATTTAGTCTTAATTAATTACTATTTTTTTTAGAATTGTATATGATTAAAAATTGTAAATTATTAAATATTAATTAATTTTAAATTACAACTCATATATATAAATTTATATATTTATTTACATATATATATTTATATATTTTATGCGGGTATATACATAGAACTAATTATATGTATATGTATATATTTATTTTTTTATGTCTATTTAGATATTATATAGTATATATTATATTTTATGTATTATGTATATTTAGGAATATTTCTTTATATCGGTGTTAATTTCAATCTCACTAACCTCATTCCTAAGAATAATTAGGCAATATATATTATGTATTAAATGATTATTGTTATTGGTAAAACCCTACTAAATATTATAGTGAAAATACCATCTATGAGGCATGGAGGTGTTTGCAGTAATATTTTCTCCCCTAACCACGTTCATTTTATTCCATGAATAAAGATTTTTTACCACTTCCAAATGAGATACATCAAATTAAAAAGGGAATAAATAACTAAAAATGGGTATTTTTTCCCACATAACAATAGAATAAAAGGCGGCTAGAACTAACGGCTCGTATAATCCACTAAGAGACACTTGAACATGAGACCATCATTAGGTAACGTGAATGACACATGATTATCACATAACCAATGTAATATCATATGGGACCCCTTTAAAAAGTGCATCTACTCTTTCAATGTCATCACAACCAGTCAGTGATTACACAATGGTTGCGAGATGCGCACCCATAGTTCACAAGAATTGTTAGGCTATAGGTGCCTGATAGGCAATCTAAAAAAACCATGTAAAATAAGTGGAAAAATATCCAATGTTATGGGACTCTTATTGTCATAAAAATCCCATGAATCATCCATATAGATCAAAAAACTCTGCAAAAACCCCAGTGACATTCCCACTTAGTCATGCAAAAGAACCCTGGAATGTCATGCCTATCATGCGAATAAATTTAGACAAGTCCATACAGTCTCACACTCCCACTTTGGGTCCTAACAAAAATAGAATGGTTTATCCACGAAATGAGAATGAATCACCATATGAAATTTTGTTGGTAACAATATGCATCAATGATGAGGAGAATGATTTTCTATTAAAATACTCAAGAAAACTCAAGAGATCACTGATCCATGAAAATTAAATAGGAAAATTAAAATAAGAAAAGATGGTATCCTCTTCCATTTAAAAGCATCATATGATTAACCCCATACGTTACAAGAGACACATAAAACTGATGGATAAATTTCCACCTAATTGTGCAAAATCCTACTTTCATGTCACCATCAACACTCAACGGGCTTCATACATGTCTAATAAGTCAATGTATCTCCCTTAGGATCCAAAAGGAAAAATGGGTTTTTCTATGAAATTCTCTCAAATCCTCACATAACCCTTTTTCAACATTTGATGCATCACCGATGAGGAGGTAAATTGTATTTATAAAAACTAATTAAAGATCACATCATACCCTATATTTTGTTAAATACATGATGAAAATAATTGAGAAAATGTTGGAGCCTCTTGTTGTTATAAACTTCATGTGATGTTCTCGTTCTCCAATGGTCCTCACAAAATCCATTCAGGATGATGGGATGATCTTTTTAAGGACCCCTAAAAGCCATCCTATCCTTGTCAAATGTTATATTCATGTCTCCTAAGATAATGTGAATACCTTTCAGTGGGAACCTTCATCACATGATGGCCCTTGGACATATTTTCTTATCAAAGGGAAATTCCCTTGGCGTTCCATTATGATTTTTCAAAACACCATTAATTGGATATAATAAAATAAATGGGAAAATAATGGGATGATATCAAGGTCACTAAAAATTATGAGGTTCCCCTAGAATGACCAACAGTAGGGTCTCATGAAATGCGTGATATTAAAAACATCCACCAAATCGAGTCTATATTTGCATGATTTGTTCTCATTAAGGGATATAATAATCTGGGCGGAAAGGACAATAAATCCCCAACACCGTCATAAAAAATTAATCTATGGATCCTCACACCATTTCACCTAGACAACAGAGAATATTAAATGGATTGGTTGATCTCCTAATCACAATGTTAATTCGTCATGAAATTTTTTGGGAGAAACATATGTTATCATGCGACTGGTATAAGAACATAGCAGGATCACTCATAGATTGTGGAAAATACTTATGTAGTGTTTAATCAAAGAAAATCCCATATAGCTACTAATTAGATAAGGATGTAAATGATATATGAGTATAAAATATAAGGTATATACAATGAAAATAATGAACCAGTATAATGAATAAAAGAGACTTATGTTAAGAAAATATATGTTGATCTTCATACTCTTCACATGAACCACCCATTTTAGGGGATAGAAATAGATATTCACTTACATCATGGAAAACTCATGTATTATACTATTTATACCATTTAATGTCCCTTTAATTGGTTAGATCAAGCTACACAGTGCCCCTGGGAATGCAACCAAAGTGTCCTGAAACCCTCTGCGATATCCATCCAAAGTATTTTATTTCCTTCAGACCTATCGCCCAGATCATACAATGGAAGTGGTATATGTCATATATGCATAGTGATGGAAACAAAGAATATATAAAATCTCTCATAACATCCTCTGAGAAAGACAACTATATCTCACAATTCCGTATGAGTATGTCAGCTGGCTATTACGATCTCCCCCAGACATGTCAACCATCTTTTATGATGGAACCCTAACTAGTCATATGGGACATGTGGAACCATCAAGACATGTCTGTTGACTCTTATGAGAACCACCAAGGATTGAATCAAAATTTCCAGAACAAACTGATGATATACAATGGGATCAATCTATTTCCTCCAATCATGTTATCTATCATCATAAAATGGTATACAAGTTCAACAAGTTATCCTGCAATGTCTTCTGAAAAATTCATCATTTGACATGAAATGACTTTCATTCATTCCATAAAGATTGCATGATTTCCCATAGACCCTTATAATTGATTATTTTATTAAATATGATCATATAAGGTAGAAATATTATGACACTTCAGGCAAAAAAACATGGCACATTGAGTTGATGATCAATGTATGATAGGAAAACTAGCAGGACAAGTCCATCGAGCATCCCCAAACATTATAAACATGTCCAAAATCTTTGAAGTGAAACCAATATATGTAAGACACAATTGAATTAAAAGAATATTAATTAGATTCTTGCAATAACTAGGATTTGTAGAACACCTACTTAAATCCTGGTCTCTATAATAAACATCCAATGTGCAATTCTAATACATATGTCCCACATCAACAAGTAGAGAGAATTGAAATTTCCCGTAAATGGTTTCCCACAGCGATCATAGATCATGTGGTCTTAGGATTTTCCAATTAACATATCATTTACAATGGAAATTTTAATTTTGAAAGCCCTAATATGTGGAATAATATAATATGTCACACATATGTCTCATGCCTCAGTGTACAAGCCCTAACTTATTAAACGATGTTGAATAAAACTTCTACCATAACATGGATATGTAGGATTACTTCCAATGTGTTGATCCCCATATTAATTATCCAATGGGATTTCCCAGACTATAACATCTATATACAATGATTCTAATTAATTTCAATCCCTTTTTTCTCACACCTATCAAAGCATAATTTGGTTTAAGGAGTCACAATGATCCCCTTATTAGAATCACGAGTCACTATCAACTAGGTATATCTTATCGTGTATGACCTGACTGGTGATATGATTCAATAATCCATTATAGAGTGGTATCTACCTTGGGGATTTTTCCAAGGGATTTATTAAACTATGAAAACTCGAATTCCTACTATAACATGGATATATGGGAGGCCTCTCTAAGGCTCAATCTCAAATCCAAGTTCCCATGCTCCCAAATATATTACCATTCTATTTTCTATTAAACTAAATTTTTTATATTAAATACATGTTTTTTCATTCCTATTATAAAACAAGACATGTAGGATGCCACATAGCGCATCGATACCATCATTGAAATACTAAATACCTTCATGAATAACAAATACAACTCTTTGGTGCCATGTTATATGGAAATAACATATAATAATATAATCAATAAAGGGAAATGGATGAAGATCCATAGGTACATACATATGGATAAAAAAATGACACCACACACTTTTCATATAATGAGTTCTAACCTATGATCATTTTTTAGGGTAACTGGTTCTATATTAGGATTGAGAAGAGACTCATGAACATATATTAAATATATATGATAGTCTCTCTATAGGATAAAATCCCCCAATAGTATGTTATGATTCGAACAAACCATCCACTCAACAAATGCAAGTTCCTAAGCATGAATGGGTCTGAAACCCCAACTGACTTCCTGTATTTATAAATAATTTTCATGCTTAGTTATAGATGTTGGAACACTTTGGAGTTTCTATAAAAGCATTAAAAATGGTCTGAAAAACAATAATTATTTTTAAGAATGTTCATCCCCCATAATTATACCACTATAAAAAAGTCATCCATGTATTTTTGAAAAACCAAAGTGTGAACTAGATGTGAATCTCTCAAATAATAAAATATTTTGTTATTATCTATTTGACCATTTTTTGAATTTATTAGAAAACAAATGTTGTAATGGATGTGAATATGTAAAATTGAAAGATGATTGGTTGACCAATATAAAGACCTTAAAGCTGATTCTCTATAGTTGAGGTTCTCATGAAATAAGTCAATCCTTTCTTTGAGAATTCCACCTGAGTAGAACAACAATATAAAGAATAAAATAAAAATTTTGTTACCCATTAATATCTGATTGAGAAAATATCATCCCTTAAATGATAAATAGATTGATGTCCCTATTCCTTGTTGTATAAATGACTACAGATATAGGGAGAGGTGAATAATTAACTCCATAAAAATGGGGAAACTTGACACTCTTATCATTATTAACAAGTGATTTCTTTGAATCAAGAACATATTATTACTCCCTTCAAAGAGGATTATCAACATATTCCGGTAAAATATTACATTACAGATATGGCTCATATCCCTGTTCCAACTAGGGGTCACCATGTGAGAGTGGTACATGCATAAGGAGAGGCTCATTTCCTGGTCACAAATGACCAAAGGAATATTACTAAGGCCAACTTTTGGGCTCATATCACCATTCTATAAGGGGTTAACCAATTAAGAGTGTCACATACCTTAGTACAGGCTCATAAATCTATCAAAGAATACCAATGACATATTCCAAATACACTAGATCAGGATAATATCCCAATTCTATTTGAGGATCACCATGTGATAAGGGCACATTCCTTGTGACATGATAATATTTTTATTAGTGAATCTTCTTTTCATATTCTAGTGGATCATGGAATCTATGATAATATTCATGCATCCACCAATGAATGACTGCACCAATATCCTCATAATTAAATATATGAGGGGGCTTATATCCCTTCTCAAATTTTGAATGTTCGACGTCATATTTTGGTTGGGAATGAATATTTTGAGAGGGATCATATTCATATTACACACGGGGCTCACCATGTGATAGAATGACATCCCATGGGGATTGATCATATCCCTTCCATAAAATACCATCATCATATTCCAAAGGCTCAGGATTAGGATCATACTCCCATTTTGACTAAGTATGACCTATTGATAAAGGAACATTCCTATTGGAAGAGACATATTCATATAAATAATGTAAATTATTTTTAGAATATTTCATCTCTTTTTCAGTATGGAGATCATACACCCATAGTACAAGATGGTTTAAAAAAATTTCTAGAAACTATTATACAAAAAGATGATATCCCTAATAAATTCCATGAAAATATGTCATCATACTATTACAATGACATAGAATTATGGTCATATCCCTAATATTATAAATTCTAGTGTCCTTGTGTTTATTAAAGACACATTATCAACCCTGTGTGGGTCCATAAAATCATCACATAAATTAAAATATGATCTTTACATCAAAAGTCCTTCTCATGGTAGTCTGGATATAGATTGCAAGGACTCTACTATAGATATCCACTACATAAAACCTCTGCATGGGGATATCACCAATGGACATGTAAATCCTCCCCATTCGCAGAAACCTATATATAGAATGGTGTTCAAACCTGGAAACCTTTTAATAGAGAGGTACTCAAAACATCAATGTCAACTTTATATATCTTCCCTTCATCTTCCAGCAATGGTACACTCTAGAAATTACGTCATGATAACAAGCCCCATCTATGGTATGATTGGATGGAGGAATATAAATACGATGACGAGGAAACCATCATTGATATATAGTAATATTTTACTGTATAAAACAAACCAAACATGTTTTGGCCTCTTGGAACTTCAATCTTCATAAATCCTAAATTATATATAAATGGGTTAATGTCTTATATATGTTAAAATATGTGGGATACCCATCAGATAATGAAGAATAGACTCATCCATTATCAATGATATTAGGGTCACCATAATACCATCAAGAATCTCTTTTTTCATCTAGATCTAGATGTTATCTCTATTTCAGGGTATCCAAAACTATAAATGCACAGTGAAAATGTTAATCATTATTTCTTCCATTTCATGATTGATCTTCATAAATTGATATCATAAAACACATAATTTTTCCATATTCAAGGGTGGGAAAGGAATGGAGATTTAAACATATCTCACCCTTAGAACATTATACCCCATCGGATACGATGTCCAATAATGGAATAGCCTCAAACAAAAGTTGTTCACTGTGTAATGATCCTTCTAGGTGGACAAAACAACAAAAAACTTACACTTTAATGATCCCAAGACATCATGTGTAGAAGAATAGGATATCTATCAATTATGTTAATTGGTCCACTCAAAGAAATTTTTTTATAAACCAACTAAGTTGTTAAAATCAACCCAACAGTAGCATGTAGAAACAAGCTCTGTTCATGATCATCCATTATAACCAACTATTATAAGAGTAAAACTAAAAAAAATCAAAAATATCTTAATTAAATATTCCATATTAGTGCTCCTAGAGTAGAATTAAATCACTGGTATAGGTAAATATCTACAATAAATTCCACATATCTGGTCATCGATTACTAAGAGGGTTCATGATATATCTTCATAAACTAAATAGGAAACAGAACACACAAGTCCAGGTTCATTTATATATAATTCACCATAATATACTTAATTATCCCCTATGTGGTTCATGGTAAAATAAATTAATATTCTAGACCATCCCAAACCAACCGGGTTAGAGAAACATAGATCTCAAAATCCATACAATGAGTAATAAAATCCTCGATGAGAATCATTGAATCATCAATTAATGGATCATTTAATCCCATATATAGACCTAGATAGGTCCAAACTATAAGAATGGGTGAATTTTAATACTCAATATCAACAAAGAGAAAGAAATTATTCTACATATTGGGAGGTAAAAATAGATGGTCGGCATCCCATCCATTCCTCCTACCTCATGAAAAACCTATGTTATTCAGGGCACATTCAGCAGTTATGACCAAAATCTCCCTCATGGTCATTACTCAAATCCTAATACAATAGGATCTTATAGAGAAGGAAATCAAACACATCTAGGGTTTCAACCCAAAAAGTGACACTATATCCAAAGTATAGATAAATGAAACTAATAAATGTGTTACATAATCATCCTTTTGCATGTAAAGTAAGGGAAATATAACAGTTTCCCAATACTTCTTTTTAAATTTCTTCTAGATAAACACAAAAAATATTGTTGATGAAGAAAAAATATAGATGGAAAATATGTAGACAAGTTACCCTGAGTGGAAGGTGAATTGGATACCCCAACTGGTACTACACACACTAGAATACGAGAAGGCTCCAATATCTGGAACCTAAAAATATGGAGTTCCAAAAAATTAGATAGAAAATTTCCAAGGATAATGGGAAGAGTGTTGATACATCCCATATAAACATAATAAAGACACATTTATCCTCACATGAAAGTAAAATATTCATGATATTATAGTGACATACAATATCTCAGACATTGTAGTGAGGATATGATCAGTGATATTGTTACCAATATGTATCATCCTTAGGTTGAGATGAATAATCTCCCTCCTAGTGTTAATACACCAAAAAGATCATAATCTAATCATCATACTAGACCTTGATATGGATATGTAGTATTCATTAATTAGTATGTAAAAAATTATGGATACATACCTCCACTATAGTGATATCCTCTACCTTGCTAGTGTGATCACTCAGTCCTCATATAATTTTAGAATCATCCAGAGACAAAAAAGGACACCTCACAATGCCTCTCATGATTCCTAAACATGGTAGGCTTCTAGAATAGTAGTTCCGTGATAATTTCTCAATTTCATCAAGTCTCTGGTTACTAGAATATTATTGATTGAGGGGAAACACACAATAGTTGGGCCTAAGAAGAATCCATATCCAGAATGGGTATATTATACCATACATCTACTAAATTTCGACAATCATGGAATCTCTATTATTTATTGTGTGTCAATCCTGAAGAGCATCTCAATCACTTTTTATCGCGATGTGATTTGATGAGGGTCCCATGAGATTAGTAGGAGGGGACCAAGTAAAGGATTTTTATAGAATCTGATGGGACCATCCATTTTTTTGAACAATAGCCATCTAATATAACCCATTATCAGATACGAAGACCTTGTCCATGAATTACTTTACAATTTTTTCTTTATGAGGAGGAAAATGAAAATTTTATAACTAATGAATTCCAATCACTAATAAAATTATAGGGTGTCTGATTTATTATCCAAATGGAAGGGTTTAACCTATTCACTTATCATCTCTCTCTCATAGGAACAATTTCTAGAACTCTATGTTGAAAATATATGGGATGAGTTAAAGATTCATTTAATCTCAATAATGTATGTTGATTCATTTTGTGTGTCAAAATAAATGGCCCAAAATATGGGACACTCTATTAATAAATATTGAGGTAAATTTAAACTCATGCTTTCAAAAAAATGGAAAAGGTTGTAAAAGGAAGAAGATTATTTTGTTACCCTAAAATCAACATCATTGTCCATAAGAGAACCTTAGAAAGTCATGATCTGCCCTATGGATCCTATCATGTTGAAAAAATAACACTTTTCAAGAGGCATAGAGAAATCAGGGTCCCCCATGATTTCTCGAATGGATGAATGAATCCTAATCCTTTTGAAATGAACCTTTACTCAGTTATTTAATTATAATAAATGAAAATACCGTGTTCAATATACCATGTAAAATGAAGTACAATGAGTTCAGTCTCACTAATAATCCATACTACTGCCCTTTCTCTATACTTTTGGGTCATAATATCCAAGACTACTTCATCTTAAAAGAATTACTTCAATGCTTCATCGATTCGAGATGTGTGGTGTTAGATTACTCCTTTGGGAAGGTGACCAACCTAGAAATTTCTCATTCAGAATAAGTGTTTGATTAGAAGAAATATCTATCTATGGTTGGTTAGAAGTTCAACAACTGCATGATGTTGAAAACTATTGACTAAGCTTATGAATCCTAGAGAGTGAAACTATGAAAACCTATAATAGCTCCACCACCAAGGAAGGATACATCAGATATTTCTCCTAAAATTTGATGTGACTATTTTATTATAGAAGAGAACAATAATGAATAAACATATTATTATCAAATATAAGCTCTGACTATTGTAGATTTCATCCCTACAACTTCTGATACACAAGAACCGTCCAAACAAATTAAACCCTGATCGGATGAGAAGTTTTATTTTTGTCCTTCAATTTGACACAACTGTAAGAACCCTTTACAAGTGATTAATTTGTGTTCAAGTATGAGTTCCCCAAACCAAATTGGGGAATATGAGGCCTCGTTCACATGAACAAAGGATATTGGGGATTGTGTATGTTTGGTTAGAACCAATATATTCTCCACATCCAAAATGTTGACATTTATGAAGCTAGGCCATGTGGGATGGCACTCCATCAATTCTAGAAAATTCATATAGTGTCTTATAACCTTCCAGTACAAGTCCACGTTCAATTTTCATGCATGACCATATAGTGGGGGTTCGATTACCTGATTAGACCAGGAATTGGGGAAGACCATCATGACACCCCACCATTAGGATCATATACTCCCCTAACAAACAAAGAAGAACCAGTCCCTTCCGCCTCAAATTCCTTAGATCATGAAGCTATATTTTAAGGTTAATCCTTTCATCAAGAAGCACAATAATTCAACCTAAAACTACATCATTCTTAAATAACAATCAATTTTCCTTACCAATATTTCAATCCTTAATTCACTGCATCATTGAATGAACATTGAGAGGCAATCATTGAATAACTCTAGATCCCATATGAATTCATGATACAATTTGTTTTTTAGGTTTCTATATAATAGATTCCATGTCATCATAATTCCATTTCACCATCTCATTTATAGTTAAGAATCAACAAGAGATCATCCAGGGGAACATCATACACATGTATAATTTTGTTAAAATAAATAATTTCAATATCCAATGATTTATGATTTAAAATTATTCGGGGAATAATCTCATCCTTATTTAATCCTTGTAAAGTCTTGACCCCATTTTCCAAGAGTCAACACATTATTACATTACATTGGCATAATTATAATAAAGTTGTATCCTGAAGGAATGAAAACTATATTATATTTTGGAAACAATATACATACATAAATTCAACATTACATCTTGATATGATATACAACACTAATTTATTCCAAATCAAAACAACCATGCCTCCTTCAATATTAATGCAAGTCACTCATAACATACTTCTTGATATCTGGTGAAAATGAAACATAAAAAATTGGTGAGCACAAATTCATAGTAATAGTAAGAAATATAGAAAAATATAACATATACAATAAAATTAGGCATGGAGAATAATTAAAAATAAATTTCTTTACAAATAATAAACTTGAAAACATTATAGAGGGAATATGAGTTGAGTAGATAATTAGATAATAAAACATAATCATGGGTATTATACTAGTCAAATAACCACATGAAAGTTCAATTATTAGATTTATAATGAGGAAACTGCAGATTCGAAACATTCTGAACCATACCATCATGTCCTTGGCCAAGACATCTAAAAATTATTATGGCCTCAACCAAACCCGCATCACCAAATGGGAAAGGCCTCTGCCAAGTCCACATCTCTTTATCTTATGAGCCCTAACTATGCATAGAGGGGATATATTGGACCTCAACCATAAAATAATAAGTCCAATTAATTCCAAATATGAGTTGGTATAATCATAAAGAACATATACATTCATATAGAAACTAACATTAGAAATGTTAATAACTTTCCCCAAACATTAAGCTTAAACAATAACCATTCGGAATAAATTGGTGAATGTTTTTAGGATAACACATACACATTAAACTATTCATAAACCATAAAATTAAATATTCAAGATGATATAATAAAATATTAATCCAAATAATAAATAAGAATCAACTATATTGTTGAAAGGGATGAAAATACTCTTATAAAATCTTTGATTACATCTTGAGATAAAAACTCGTTTATTTTAGAAAGAATTGTTATTTAGGAAAATCCATTGTATAATAAAATAACTGATGTAAGATATTATTTTTATAATACAATTATTGATTTTAAAAAGATAATAGTTTCCAGAAATAGTTTTTATAGTTTCCTTGAAAATATGTATGAATTTGAGAAATTCCCTTGAAATGGGATGGTATTTCAGAAAGAATTTTAAATGTTTGTTTTAAAACATGTAAAAATCCCTAAAATAAATGGGTATTATGGATGATAATTATATATAGAATAAAAAAATATAATTTACTATATGTATATAAAAATAAATAATAATTTCATCATTGTAATTATACAATAGAAGTAACCATAATGAAAATGGTTGTTCTGGTGGAAAACTCTTACCTAAAGCCTGAATGTGTTATGCTCTTGAAATTATGGTCCATAAATATAAAATTAGACATATTAATAAATTAATAACGATCCAATTATACATTTATATAGTTTATAATGATTTTATTAATTTCTTTATGTCTATATTGATTAGTTATAAGATTTAATTCCATTGTTCTGGAGTGTTCGTTTTCTTGATTTTCATAATAGGTTCACTTGTTTTTATGTGATGGAGTTCATGTGGAATGGATGTAAATCTCTATAATTGAATTTACATATTATTTATTAACATCCATAGGTATTAATTTTAATTTATATAATTTGTTTACATGGAATGGAGAGTAATTATTAGATGAAATAGTAATGACAATAATATAGATTATTTTAGTAGTATTTATATTATTTGGAAGTAGTTTGGTAATATGATTTAATATTACCTATATATACTATTTAATTAATATTAAATAGGTTATTATAAATATTTTATATCCTTTTTAAACCATAAAAATGGTTTCATGGATCGTAATGATGGATAAATTGAATAATTAAACCTCAACGTCCATGAAGGCTGTAAATTGACACCCCATGGACAATGATTTCATTTATAAAATAAAAGAGAGTGAGTAAGAATATTGATGATTTTTATTCCAATAACATGATAGAATTATATTATAAAGATGATACATGATTTTTCATGGTCATTTAAAAAATGGATTTGAGGAGATTATAATAATATAATGGAACATGAAATGAAATTTAATGAAATAAAATGTGAATTTACCTCTTGAATCCACCTCCTTGAGAATATCTTTATGGGAAGGGGTTTTGGTAATTTGGAATAAAAATGAAATTCTTGGATGTGGGTCATGACTAGGAAATCATATTTCGAATGAAATTTTAGGAACTTCAAGGCACAGAGGAGTGAAGATAAGATAGAGTGGTGGGGGGTTTTATAGTGTTAGAGAGGAGTAAATTTTGAATATTTTTTTCATTATTTTACTATTTACATTAATACATCCAATAGTGTAGATTCATGTGACCCCTAATAGTAATAAGTGAATGTGAGTTAGAACTAGGTGTCCTTATATCACTAATGATGGAATAAATAGTGTATTTAGCTAATAATTTGTATATACCATATTTTACCATATTTCACTATTCATAAAAATTCACGAATTTTAGGGAAAACCACCAGAAACATAAACCCAACCATTTATCAAAATTGAGATTTAAAAAATTAACCACATTATTAAAAAATATGTTTTTAAATATTATTAAATTATTTTTTAAATAAAATCATAATTTATTCTAAAAAATAACATTAAAACTATAACTCGTTTTATAACACCATCAGATATTATTCAAGGTCCCATAAAATTATATTATAACCATATGAAAATAATGTAACAATATATGATTAAATTTTATGAAAAAAAATTTCCATTTTAAAATATTAAATTAATCAAAAAATGGTAATTAATATATTTATGACAGACAAAAATACCTATACTTATACTATGATCATTTTTTCACTTTTAAGATGTATAAATTTTAATTATACATTCATAGGTGAAGTTTCTATTTTTTATGATTTTGAATTCATTTCTATTCATAATGGTATGTTAATATTCATAATTTTATGTTACTATTAAACAAAAATTATGTTGGTTCTATCAGAATTCAAATAACTTACAGATCACAACTCTAGATGAACATTTTTTGAAGTTCAAAACATAGTACTGGAAAAGTTTTAATTATCACCTATATTATAAAATGTTTTGTATTTTACGGAATTGGTGTTTCATGTATTGAATATTTATTTTAAAAACCTTGGTGTGTTACATTCTCCACTTCTTACGAAAAATTCATCCATGAAATTCACAAAATGTCACCTCACAAAATAATATGGGAAGGTCTTCATCAAAAGTTCCTAAGGGTCCCATGTTTCCTCATTGATTTTATGATTTCTCTAAAGTATCCTTACCAGATGATTTATCTGATTCCTCAATACTTCTTATTTAGTGTCTAGAATACAGATAGTCTTTTCAGAGTAAGATAGGTTAGGATCCAAATCTATACATTCAGAAGTGAGGACATGTGTTGGGTTTGGCATGTACATTTTTAGTAATGAGACATCAAACACATTTTTTACTTTGGATATGCTTTTCTGAATAGCCAAAAAATATTAATCTTATCCATTTCTTTACAGAATTTCAAAAGGGCCTATGTACCTAATGATCAGTTTCTGTTCTTCCCAGATCCTATAACACCCTTCCACAATGATACGTTTATGAAAACATGATCTCCCACTTGAAATTCCAAGTCCTTTATTCAATTATCTGCATAGTACGTTTTTCATCATTGAGATGTATTGATATGACATTGAATTTTATTTACCTTCAATTTTGTTTCATGCACAAGCTCTAGGCCCAAAACCATTTTTCCTCCAACATCACCCCAAAAGTTGGTGTATTAAATATCTTTCCTTAAAATTATTCACATGGTTCAATTTGAATACTTGAATGGAAACAATTATTGTAGGAGAACTCCAATAAATCTATGTATTGATCTATCATACCTTGTTAGTCAACTGAATGTGATCTCAAAATGTCCTCTATGTCTTGCATCATCCATTCTAACTTCCCATAAGTCTGTGGGTGGTAAGAATTACCGAAACAAAGATTATTATCCAAATATTTCAGAATACTTTTCCAGAATAAAGATCTATATCATCGATCATGATTAGAAACAATTGAGACAGGTTCTACATTATGTCTCACAACTTCATTATTATAGAATATTTCTATGTTCACCAATGGTAAATCATCACATATATCGATGAAATGTGCATATTTTTTAAGTAGATCCACAATTACCCATATTAAATCATTATTTCATGGATTTTTAGTGACAAAATCCATGTTGATGGCATCTAATTTTCATTTAGGAATAGGTTATGGTTCCATTAATCCTTTTAGATGTTTACTTTCATCCTTAACTTATTGACAAAATAAAAATCTTGATACATAATATGAAAGTTTTCACTTCATGTTATCCCATAAGAAATGTTCTTTGAAATATATATACATATTCATGCTATTTAGATATATGGAGAAATTAGAACTATGTGAATAATCCAATAAGTCCCTTTTTTATCTCGATTGTAGCTGGAACACAAACCCTCTTCCCAAATATCAGAACACCATCTTCGCACACAAAGTCATTCAATATCCCATATTTTACAAAAATAAACCTCTTTTGTTGGTTATCATCATTAAGATGAGATATTTTAATCATTTATAATAAATATGGTTGGAAAACCAATTGAATTTGCATCATCTTCATACCCTAATGTGCATGAGATTCCTGATCATACTTGTGCAATCACACCAGTTAAAAATCCAACTTCAAGTCATACACAGGTGGACCCACAGACTGGGTTAGTAAATGATTCGATTTTAGATCTACAGGCTGTGGCTGGGGATGTTCATAACCATGCCTCAGTTCTGGACACCTCATCCAAAAGGGCCTCTCATTCACATTTCGATTTACCGGAAGTGGAGGCTGACCAACCTTCAGATGATAATAAGGTGAGTACATACTTGGAAGTCCCATATGATCACCAAATTGTGGTTAATGAGTAGGGAATCACCCCAGCTATGCAAGAGAAGTGGATAACAAAAGGGAAAAAATAAAAATGATGATATATAAGGGGATGAATGGAAGATGGTTAGAACAAGAAGACAAAAGAAGAATGATAAAATAATTGACGAATTGAATAGAAGAGATATGTCACAAGGGGATAGTTTTGATGAGGACTTAGAAACCTTTCCACAACAAGATACGGAAATAGAAGCTGAATATAATGGAGGGAGAGGGCGTGTGAATGGGCGTATGCACATCTATATCAATATATAAAATGAGATGCGGATCAAGGAGAAGTTCATTGCGGATAAAATCAAAAATAAGATCGCTCCCTCGGAAAGGGACTCTTGAAAACATTGTTCTGTTTTGTTTGATTTTGAATCTGGATGTTCTTAATGTCTCTCCTAACTTTTATTTTAATAAAATGTTTTGGGTCCTTCCCCCCCATATTAAAAAAATCATAATCCTTGATTAGTTCAATCCTTCACCTCTTCCACATGTTGAGTTATTTCTATGAGAAGATATATTTCAGACTCTTATGATCTGTATATATCTCACATCTTTCACCATAGAGATATTGTCTCCATATCTTCATAGAAAATATTATCAATTCTAACTCAAGAATATGTGGTGGATATTTTTTCATGATATTTTTTCAACCATAATGAAAAGGCAATAAATATATCATTCAGTATTATGACACAACCAGATCCATTCATTGATGTGTTGGTATAGAACACAAAACCATCATTCCACGATGGTTGCGTTAGGATAATAGAATTCACTAATATACTCTTCAGTTATTAAATGAATTCCTCACATTATATGTGCTTCAGTTATGGTTTTTGGTGTCATCCATTCAGGACTAACCTTTCTCTTCACAGGATAAAAAGTTATTCAATCTTTATAGAAAATTTGGCCTAGAAAGGAAACTGATTGAAGCCAAAATTCATACATTTTAAGCATCTCATATAATTAATTTCTTATAAGAATATTCAGAATAGTTTGAAAGTTATTTTCATGATCTTCATTAATTTTTGACTATACCATGATATTATACAAATATAACCCCACCAAGTCATCATGATATTCCATGAAAACTATATTCATTAGATCCATGAAAATAGAGGGGTATATAGTTAGTCTAAAAGGCATTATTGTAAACTCATAATTCACATACCTAGTTCGAAATACGGGTTTTTGAATGTCTTCCTACCTATTTGATCAATAAAATCATCAATGAAATTTTGGATATACTTTTTCTTTATTATTATCGAATTTATCAACCAATATTAAATACAAAACCTCATGATTCCATCTTTATTCTTAACGAAATGAACATGTGCTCCCCGTAGAAAAACATTAGGGATAATAAATCCTTTATTAGCCGATTCATTAAGTTCTTTATTCAGTTCCACTAATTCCACAGTGGACATTATATAATGGTTCATTGATATGGGCCTTGAATAAGGTATTAAGACAATAGAGAAATCAATTTCCCACTCATGAGGATGTCCAGGTAAATCCTATAAAAACACATCAATATATTCCTATAAAATAGATGTGTCTTATATCTAAATATGATATTCTTCACCCATGGATATTTAATTCCTTCTTCCCAAAAAATTTGATTAAGTAGGGCTACATGGGATGGATCTAGATTAGAATCATAAGTTGACGGGTTTTTACAAATGATAAGGGATTCCACATCATCGTCATAAATCGTAACATCCTTCTTATTGTAAATAAAATTTCAAATAAAATTTCAAAACCCAATCCATATAAATGATTTTCTAAAATTATATCATGGGTATGGAAATAAAATTATTAGAAAAATAATTTTTATATTCTATAATGGGGACTGACTAACACAACTTTGTTTCAATTATTCACCCCTTAGGAGTTTTGACTAACACCTCCCTTATTAAATCAAATTGGATGTTTCTAATTTTATTCAAAAACTGTGAAGATATGAATGAATTAGATGATCCAGAATCAAAAAAAATAATTATCTATGTTTTAAGAAATGATTAATGTACCTACCATCACATAATTAGGAACATCAATATCTGTGGTTGTGATAACATTAGCTTGTCCCAAATCCCTTGTCCTTTTCTGTAGCATGTTTTCTTAACACTTTTGAAAATCATTATCATATTGTTTCATATCTGTAAAATTATTGAATTAAACATTAATATATTCTTTCATCCCCTTTCAATCACTTGTATGATGTCCTTTCTATCCACATTTATAGCATACTCGTATTCCTTTCAATCAGGCACCAGGGGGTTTCCTCCCACAATTATCACAAGGTGGAAACTCAATTCTTCCCTTATTCCCTATTTCCTTATTTCATATTCTATAGTTTTTAGTGACCTAGTATTCTCTTTCATTACCCTAAATGCATAATACTTATATAGTTCCTTTTCCATCTTAATAGAACATGAAACAATATCTTTATATGATGAGAAACTTTGGGGGACAAGAGGCCCTTATAAGAACTGGTTTATGCCATCAAATTATCGATCAATATTTTTCCTCAGATTTTGTATGAAGTTAATAGAATTATTTGATAACCTTGTGAAGTTAGCTTCATACATTGATAAATTCTCATCTTACTTTTGCCTCAAATTAATAAACATCCTTTCCATATATGCTCACTGTTGCCGGGGAAAATATTTCACTCGGAATATTTCCTTAATGTCTCTCCATTCCATATCTTATATATATATATATTTATACTCCTTTGTGTTTTGAATTAACAACTACAAATAATTCTCATATCCTGATAGATGATAAAATTCTATGATGACCGTCAATCTTTCATTATATTCCAAAATGAGAGATATCTTCTCTAGGGATCTTATCCCCTACACAGCTACAATGAGGTTTGTAGTCCCATTGAATGATTGTTCTTCTTGTCATATAAAGCGGTATAACAAAGCTCCACCACATGGTGGATCTGGATTCTCCCTACGAGAAAGGTTATTGTTCATATCTAGAGTATTTTGTCCAGGTATAGGTATAAGTTTCTCCACACCAGTTTTAACTCTAGATCCATCATCATTATGATACATCTGAGGTAAATCCATACATGAGGCATGGGTGTTAATGCGACTTCCATTTCTTCTACTAGGCTCCATTTCTAGATAATGACATAAACTAGATTAAGTTATCAATAATAATTTATAATTTGAAAATATGAAAAATACATATCATAAATTGAAATCCTATGAATTTCTAATCCCATAATCACAATCATAGTTTTTATGAGGAAAACATTACATTATAATCCTATATACTGGCCTGTAAAAATAATGTATTATCCAAATCATATTTCCTAGAAGTGTCAACCCAGTAACGATATATGAACAATTTTCTTGTACCAGGATACCTTGGGTCAAGCCCGAAGCTCCTTATCAGATTTTTCACTCCTAGGTACCTCTGGGCGAGAACCACATCCACATGTAGTATCCAGATATAGATTTATTTGCAAGGAAGATCCAAATAATCTATTACATACCAGAATAACATGATGTTCATGTATGGTTATCCTCAAATACTATCTTAGGTATTTTTTCACTAATCTATGGTCACTAAATCTAATTTCCATGTTTTCTAAAAAAATCATTTGATACATTCGGTAAAGACCTGACCCCATTTTCCCAGATTTGGTTCCTTATTACATTACATTGGCATGATTAAAATAATGTAGTATCCCACATAAATTAATATATTATTATTTTGTGGGAAAAAGATACATAAATAATTTTATCATTACATCTAGTAATAAAATAAAACACTAATTTATTCCATCAGAAACATCCATGCCTCCAATATTATGTCTGCATGTCACTCATTACATTCTTCTTCAGATCCTAGTAAAAAGAAACATAAATAGGGTTATCTAAAATGATCATTAAGAGTAATAAAATAAAAATAAACATAACATAAATATAAAAATTAGGCATGGTGCATAATTGAAAACACATTCCTTTACAAATAATAGATATGAACACTTTATGGGAGGAATATAAACTGAGTAAATAATTCAATAATAAAACATAATCATGGGTATTCTACTAGTCAAATAACCAAATGAACATTAAATTACTATCTTAATAATGAGATAAGTTCATATTACGGACATTCTAAACAATACTATCAAGGGTTTGTCTAAGACGTCTAAAAATGATTAAGGACATGGCTAAATCCATATCCCAAAATGGTCAAGGATGTGACCATTTCCTCGTCTATTTGTATTATAAGACCTACCGATGCATCGATGGGATATAGAGGACCACCCCACTCACCTAATAAGTAAAATTAATTCCTCATATGTGAGGGGATAAACATAAAAAACATATATATTCATATTGAAACTAACATATGAAATGTAAATAACTTTCCCCGAAGAGTAAGATTAAACACTAACCATTAGAAGTAAATTCTTGAATGGTTTCAGGATGGAAAATCCACAAAAAAACTAGTAATAATACATAAAATTAAATATGGAAGATGATATCATAAAATATTAATCAATATAAAAAATAAAAGTATACATTAGTGTTTAAATATAAATAAATACTCTTTTAAATAATTGAGTAATTTATGAGATAAATACTCTTTTATTTTAAAAATAAGATTTCATTTGGAAAATTATGTGTATAAAAAAAGAAAATAAGTAAGTTATTATTTTAGTATTAAAATGTGTGATTTTATAAATATAATTTTTTTCCAAAAAAATATTATATATTTGCCATGAAAATTGTTATGAATTTGTTAAATTCCATTGAAATGGGATTGTATTTCAGAACGAATTTTGAATATTCCTTTCGAAACATGTTACTCTCCTTAAAATAATGTGGAATTATGGTTGATAAAAATATATATATAACACTCAAACATAATTTATGAGGATAAAAAAATAATTCAGTTAATGTAATTAGAAAATATAAGTAATTGGAATAAAAATTGAGGTTCGGGTGGAAATCCCTAACATTAAGTTGCAATGTGTTCCCCTCTTGATCCTAACATCCTAGAATATGAAATTATGCTAATTAAAAACTTTATTCATAACCCATTATACTATTATTTAGTTTATCAATATTTTATTAAGTCCATCATGTCTATATTTATTAGTTATAAGATTTAATTCCACCATTCTAGAGTGTTTGTTTTCATGATTTTCATAATCGGGTCACTTGTTTTTATGTGATGAAGTTCATGTGGAATGGATTTAAATATCCCAAATTTAATTTAAAAAAAATTATGAACATAAATAGGTTTTAATGTTAATTTATATAATTTTTTTACATTTCATGATGATTAATCATTAGATGAAATACTACTGACAATCGCTTATATTTTTTTAGTGGTATTATGAATATTATGAAATAGTTTGGTCATATGATTTAATATTATGTACATATACTAGTTCTTGAATATTAAATAGGTTATAATACATATATTATAGCTTTTTAAACCATAAAAATGGTTTCATTTTTAGTAATGAAGGATAATTCTATGAATGAAACTTCGTCATCTGCGAAGGATGTAAATTGGAAGCTCACATATGATGATTTCATTTATAAAGTAAAAGAAAGAGAGTAAGAGTATTGATGATTGTTATTCCATTCACGGATTTAATTATTATATATATATATATATGGTAGTTTTATCATGGTAATTTGGGAATAGGAGTTTAGGAGAGGATAACAATATAATTGAACTCGAAATGAAACAAAAAGAAATAAAATGGGAATTCACCTCTTGAATCTACCTCTTTGAGAATCTCTTTAAGGTAAGGGTTTTTGGTATTTTGTAAAGTAAAATAAATTATTGGAAGTGGGAAGTGACTAGTGAATCTTATTTTGTCCGAAAAGTAATGATCTTTATGTCTTAGAGGAGTGAATAGAAGAAGGAGTGGTGAGGGGTTTTATATTGGAGGAGAGGAGTAAATTTTTTAATATTTTATAAATTATTTTATTATTTCCCTCAAGAAACCCAATGGTGTAGTTTCATGTGACCCCTAATTTTATTAATTACATGTGATATCGAACCAAGTATCCTTAAAAAACTCATTATTTCATTAATAGTGTATTTAACTTAATATTGGATTAAACGGTATTTTACCGTATTTCACTATTCATTAAAGAAATTAAGAATTCAATAAAAACACAAAAATTAAAAAAAATATTTTGACATGTAGAATTTAAAATTTCACTTAATTTGTCAAAAATAAATTTCTAATTATTACTAATTTAATTTTTAATTAAAATGATTATTTTTTCCAATAAAACAACATTAAAACTATAACTCATTTATTAACACCTTGATAAATTAATCAAGGTGCAATAAAATTATATTATAACTATAAGGAAATAAACTAACAATATATGATTACATTTTTGAAATATAAATTTCTGTTTTAAATTAAAAAATTAATGTAAAAAAATTAATTTAAATAATTATGACATACAAAACACCAATAATTATTCAATGATAGTTTTTTCATATTTTAGGATATAAAAAATTTATTTATACATTAATGGGTGATGTTTTTATTTTTTTTACCAATTTATTATTAATTATTATTAATTAATATTTATATATTTATGTTACTACTCTTAATGTTTTGTTACTATTCACCAAAAAAATTAAGTTTGATCAATGAGACTCCAAATGACTTAAGGGTTGAAACTCTTGATGATTGTTTCTAGAAATGCATAACATTGTACATTATATGTAGTGTATAATTGCTGGATTATAAAATGTGTTTTTTATGGACTTAGTGTTTATTGCATTAAATACAAATTTTCAAAACCTTTGGTGTTACAATCCCTCTTGTATTTGGGATATAATGGTGGGGATTTTTCTCTCACAACAACCACTATTAAAGGGTATGATAAGCATGAGAAAATAAAACCTGGGAAGATAAAAATCTAGGCTGAAATTGGGGATAACACATATTACACTGAACGTATGGTAATCCAACAATAAACTAATAAAAAGTCCTTAATAGTAGACCCTAGAACCAAATCCATGTGGTACTGCCTTGATACTACCTTCAACATTCCATCTGTGTCTGAAATTACCCATTGATAGAACAGTTATCATACTACATGTCTACAGTGTGTTCTTTAAAACATGAAAATAAACATATGATAAATTCTGTATCTACAACATAAAAGGTTTAATAAAATATGGATGATGGTATATAGTATTCCACACCTGACTACCTTGTGAACACCCATAAATATCCATCCACTATTCTCTAGAGTTGCAATGTAATCCCCATAAATCTTGTTGAGGTAACAAAACTAGTCTCAAAAGCACAAGCCCTACCTTTCCCAATTAGAAGTGTAAAATAAAATCAGCTCTAAAAACTCTTTGTAATATCACTATAATAAAGGGATGATAATTCCTTTTCTCATGGTCTATCTTACCTCCAAAGTTATAGATATTCCCCTAGATGTGGTATCATTATCTAAGAATGCCTTCACTAACTTAGAGGTGGAAGATAAAGAGGATGAACACAACAACACCCCTTTAGAATTCAAGGAAGGTGTCTCCACCACCATTGATAATCTTATTAAGGTAAATATTGGTATATAAGAATACCTATGACCTATACATATTAGTTCTAAGACGCATTTTGAAGAGAAATAGATGTACATCAATTTTATAAAGAAACACTTATATTTGTTTTCATGTAACTACATAGAAATTCTTGAACTAAATCCATATGTGGATATTCACATTCTTGGATTACATGTTGACCATCAAGGATCCAAATAGGTATCATAGAAGATTTACCCCTCTCATGCTACTAATATAGAGTCAAAACTTACAAATTGGTCAAATATAACATTTTCTTTGAAGTAAAATACCATTGATGGGTTGAAAATATTATCCCCATCTTGATAAAGAATGGGAATATTATGGTTTGAATCAATTTCCAAGACCATAAAAACCATTTATAAAAAGTTGAATTATCATTTACCATCACCGAACTCTATATTGAATTTTCCAACATATTACTTCTTGCATGGGTATTCAGCATACAATTGGATAATGATAGTCCCTAAAAATGAAGAATCCATTTATTTTAGAGTTTCCAAGTGGATTTTTTCTTTCATATAATGTACATTGGATTAAATAATAGTAGAACCAATTTTAAAAATTCAATGCATCATGACCTCTATAATTTTTTTGGATGGATTTCCAAATGTCATATCAATGAACTGATTTTCAAATACCAAAAATGATTTGACCACCTCATGGATCTTAAAACATTTTTCAACATGATTTTGTAGCATAATAACAACATGAATATGATGAAATTATATTTTAGAGTTACATATAAGATTTTCCTAATCTTTAGGGTATTCTGCAGAGAAATTAGGGCCATCCCAAATAATTCTAGGGTTATTTTATCAAGGAAACCCCAAGTAAATTTCAATGAAAGGATGGAAATACAAGGAAATATTCCATAATTTCATTGATTTGTAGAAAAAGGAAAAAAATAAATCTCTTTCATCAGGATAATGAATAAGGGAATTGACTACCAATGCAAGAGGTACTACAATGAATAATTTGAAATTCTCAATAAGTATCAACTTTACCCATCAATCTAGATTCCACCAGTGTTGTGAAGGCCAAACTTAATATATCTATCTGCCTTATAATTATCACTTAGTTCCATCCATGCACCGACGAGCAGTGTGCAGAGTGAGAATAGTATCTACATCCTGTGTTGAACAATTCTAGGTACTAAGATAAAATAATTTCATATCGAGAAGAACTTTCATTCACTAATGATTATAGTGAATATGTAGATTCATTACGTGAAACAACTAAATGTTAATCTATTGTCTCAAATTGATCCTATAAAGTACATTCTTGGCCACCCCATGTGAACTATACATCTAGAAAAAAGGGTGGAAATTATGCCACAATATGACATCCAGACCGTGTACTAGATTATGGAGAAATAGAAATCCTATTCTGGTATATTTTTGGAACATCCCAGCCAAGAAAGTACACTACTAGACATCAAACTCCCCAATGAGGAGGTTTTCAACACCCATTAAACTCCCCAAACATGGATGTTTTATTTTAGTGGTACCTATAGCATTCCTATCAATAATATGATAGAAACATCAATGATCATTAGGGTTAGAAAGGGTATTATATTTGTTTCCCCATAGAAGGAAATTTTTCACTACGATTTCTCACTATCCAAAGGCTACTCAAATAATGAGGCAGAATACTATTACCTCATTACTAGATTATAACTGGCCCTACAACTATGCATTTCCTACCGAAATGACAAAGGGGATTCATATATAGTGACAAATAAAATCAATGGATAATATTCTATAAAAAAGAATAAATTTAAACTCTCTTTTTGTAATTCAGTGGATAGATGGATGAATTACATTTTCATCCCACATTTCATAATGTTCCCTAGTCATATAATTCTCATGTCAAAATATTGGATAATGCCTCCACAGTATTGGATGACCTTGACCAGGATGAAGAAATCAGTTTTATCATGCTGCATAGAATGGTCTCATTGATCGTCATAAATTATATATAAGAGAACAATAATTTCAACACCACATAGATCCCTAGGAACCAAAATCCACCCCTATAAATATGGATACCATAATCAATAATCTCAAAAAAGGAAACTCCGGATAGACCATGTTGAAAGGAAATATATTGGTGTTTTGTAGAAATCATTACCCTATGGGATGACCCAAATGAACAAAAATACCTCTACTAGAGAATAACTGAAATAATTATCATCTGATTCCTTATTGAATGAGATATTCACAACATTATGGAAGAATTCTGTATAACCTCATGTGGTGTTAATCAATCTAGGACATGGCACTCTCACCAAATTAGGTGGCTCATATTAGACATGGAAATCATGATATTTGACTATGTGTCACTCACGGTGAAATATCATGCATACCAGATCTATGAAAACATCATCCATCGTCCACGACAATTTCATCATATAGATAAATATTCATGGCCATTTTCAATTTGGGTAATGGATGTTGTGGGTCAATATCCCCCAGTCACAACAATGAAGTTAAATTACATTCATATTGTTACACACTTATTATCCAAAAGGGACGAGGTGATACCCCCACAAGGAATTAATTATGAATTATATCATCAATATCATAAATTCTCTTATCACCACTAGGATTCAATTTTATCGCACAATATTAACGGACAACAACGCCAACTATTATTCTATCGAATTAAAGAAATTATATTAGGAGTACACCATCGTATCCAATCACTCATCCTAATAACATGTAGTATAAAATGTACAAATATAGGCATTCAACAAGACCTTGTAAAAAACAATTAAGATGATTCTGAATAAATAAAATATGTGATGGCCAGATAAACTCATCAATACATTAATGGCCTTCCGTGCCACCATGAATACTATAACACAATATTCTCAATACTTATTGTTGTGAGATATTATTGAGAATTTTCCCATATAAATCCACCTTCCCTAGATTAAATAATCTATTTTCTAAAAACTCTTCAATGATGAGTAATAAAAAAAATTGATGGATTAGATTGAACATCTCCATGAAATATGTTATGTACACTACACATCATAGAATTAATTAATAATTGGATCACATTGGGATTCAATAAAAGTATTCCCTCCATTCATTCATCAATGGTGAAATTGTTTTCGCTCTCATAACCCCGGTGATAATAGTTTTGAAGCCTCTAAATCTATAACCCAAATTGTATGATCCTTATATCATAAGTAATTTTTATCAAAATGGAACATAGTAATTATCCATTATGGTTGGAGAGTTTGTTACCCCCCAATTGAAATATGGTTTCTCAAGAAATACTATTCATAGATTTCATCAATCATTATTTATGGTAATCAAGTATTTATACTATATAAAATGTCACATCCAGACCACATGATGTAAAAATTTATAGAATTTTATTGGTTGTATGATGTTAGCTTTATAAATGATTTCAATTCAGATGATGTAAACGTTCCATGGAGTATCATGACTACATGATGATAAATATTATGGAGAACTTCCTCATAGAATTTATGTGAAACTCCATGAATCCCCTAATGGTCCATGTTCATTTATATCAGCTAACCCTTGTCCTAGTAGAAATACATTAAACTACATAGTCTCCTACATATTAATTAGTTGACATTAAAATTTTTGGACAGGTCTATACCATATTACGTTAAATTCTATAGAATATTTCCTCACTGAATGGCATTAAACAACATGGGAAAAACCATCTCCATAATTAATCACTGTAAACGAGATTGATATATGTGAAAGAGGAAATGAATTTCCCTATTCTCATGTGAGAGTCAACAATACATAGTAAATTTATCATTCTCAAACTAAATGATTCTTGATTCCTTCCATCTTGAGATACGTAGTGATAGAAAAACATCTATTTTTGGGACCATCCATAGCGTTACATGCCTTTCTTGTCTAGTGACACTCATCCTTATCCCAAATTTTAATCATAATGAATGATGTCCTTGCTGAAAAACATTAAATAGAAAGGGATTATAGGACTTACTATCTATTAATTCTCATTATAATCGGAATAATAAGAATGCCTCTCTCATATATATTTGTAAAGAAAGCACATGATATAATATTCCCATTTCCTATTATTAAGCTCATATACAATGTTATAGGGACTCTTTCCATTACATATTTCTCACATCAAGAATGTCTCATTTGATCATAGGAATTTAAGTAAGGTATTCCTTCTAATTACATGGAAAAAATTCTCATTGTAGGTTCTCCATTGTCTTTATTAAAAGACTATAAAATGAATACCATGAGTCCTCCTTTCATTAATTTAAACTACAAGGTTGATTTCCCTTGATGGAAATATAATTTCACATTCCCCTGGGCGTCGCCTGAGAGGACCACCATTTTTGATTATTTGTATCCTAAAAAACCATCATTAATGAACTACAAATCACTTGATTCCTAAAATATTTTTATTTGTTTTGATTCCTGAATCTTTATTCCCATATCTATTCACAAAAAATAAAAGAATGGCTTCCCCCTCCATACGTATATGTCAAAATTTCATGTTTATCTCCTTTTTCATGAACTACATGTTTCTTGATTATTATTACTATAATGTATGTAGTAGAACTATGATTTACATCATTGGGTCCAGCTGCAATACCCCTTTTAATGTTCGGAATCCTACTTCATTTTCACATGACATTAAAATAATGATTCATTGAGAAATACACGTGACTTGATTCTTGTAATCATAGGATACATAGTGATGATATAAACAATAGTCCTTGGACTATATACAACAATCAATCGATTTAATTCACATCTATTTGTAAATATCATTCATTCATAGAGTGTTTGTTATTCAATAACAACATGTGTATTGATTCTGGTCATCACAATACATTTAGTGAGACCCAGAGCTGAAATAATTGTCCCCACTACAACAACCAATAAAAATATACCCCAACATTATATGGTGATTGGCCAAACAAGACCATTTTTCTTATGTATGAGTCAAGTATACATACAGTATTATTATGCCTAAAATATTTCTTTTAAATTTTCCAAAAACGATTCCCACGTCCTTACAAAATAATTATAAACTGCAATGAAAATTTTCATAAAGCGTGATTTGAAACTACAAAAAAAGCAAATATGTTCCCGCAAAAAAATTTAAAACATTGAAGACCATCATCCCATATTATACCATGTCAAAAAGCAACAATAGCCTTACAACATTGACCCAATTTATGGGGTTCATCCACCATTTCTTAGTAACATCAATTCATAATTCACACATAAATTATTAAGAAACTCATGTTTACTCAAACCTTTCATATCCCTTGGAATTGAAAATGGACCTCTCTTATTGATCATGGAATCAATGTATAAGAGATTATAACTAAAATATAGATAAATATTAGTTCTATAAGGAGATATTTATAATCATTATGAGCCTAACGTCTTAGTGGAAGAAATCATCACATATGGGTGTTCTGGTCCATTTTTGTTATTGTTGTCCCATATTATTACTCATTACCTGAGAACCTCAATGTGTGATTTATAACATTTTTATATCACAATCAGAAGGATGTTGGAGTTCTCTTGAGCCAATCATTCAAATTGGGATCTTATGTAACATCCCCTATATTATGTACAAGCATGTCACAACATAATTCCAAACACTTTGCTCAAATTTATAATACCACAAACTCTTGTTTATAATGGTACAAATCGGGTGACCTTAAAATGCTAGATAAAAAAAAAACATGTCATGTTTAAAACATGAAAAATGAGTCCTTATAAAATACAATTTCTTTGCTTACTAAACTCTTAATATCAAATTTATAAGAAAAATATTTTCTAAGAATATATAACGAAAAAATCTCATAGGTTCTACAATTTTACCCTCGTAAAAGTCGCGATATTCTTGTTGGACCCCCTGGTTCGAGAAATAGTTAATCTAATGTGTTTTATCATATACTCATCGTGATAACATGATCACTAATCAAAGACGCAAATTTTAGGGATCATAAACCCTTCTTGTATGTTACAGTTTCCACAAATAAAACATCATGATTTTAGAACCTCAGATAACAATAAGCCATCTATGGACCTTGTAAAATGATACATGGCTTAATGAGACACTATTTTCCTATACTTTATGCCAATTTTCATCATCCAAAGGTTCCAATCTTTAGAAACAGATAAATGGTCCTTTGTTTCGCTCATGTATTTACTATAGAACTCCCCACTTTAGTGTGTTCTGGCATATTCCCATTATGATTTTCCATTATAATCCTCCTTTTGTGAGCACTTTTCAAAATACATTACAATACCCATTCCAATCTATCCAAACATATTTGACATCCTCAATGTTACATCACAATTTTCATTACATATTATCAAATAAGGAATACAAAACTCTATTAATGAAGCCTTAATTCCCCATATATTATGACATAAACCAATAGGGAATATGACTCGAGATTTTTAATTTAGATTTTAACTAAGCTATGGTTCTAAAACCCATCCATGATAGCTTTCCATCATTCCCAACTTCTTTTTCCAAAAACATGAGACTTTAAAAACCTCCCATAGTCCTTGTAAATGAGTGGTTATATTTTTTTACCATCCTATCCATGAATATATGGATCATACAACCAATAAGAGGAATCATCTTCTTTGGTTAATGGATCTACAATCCCTGGGAGTCAGAGTGACACCGTGATGACACTAAAAACCATAGCGTTTCTTGGGTCATCCTTTGTATCTATTACCTATTACATTATAATTTAGTTCATGATTCTGGTAAAATTATTTACATCTCCCATATTCGTACAATTCATGTGGGCCAAGTTCCATATTATTTCATCCTAAAAAAATATTACCCCCATAAATCTTCAATGGACCTAGTGAAAAAGTGGATATTTGTCTATTTGAAAATTATACCAATGCATAAGGGATTTGACAGACTCACCATTGGCATATCCTCCTTATATTAAAGGAACACTAATCCTCATGATCCTCAGGAACATCACTGAATAACTCAACATCCCAGTGTGGTTTGAGTCAAAACTACATTTCCAACACCATATCCCTGGATCATGGATCAAGTCAATGAATTAATAATATAAAAATAATAGAATCCTAAGGTCTTATCTAAAAGATCATAAGATACAACAATATGAAGATCAAACTAAAAGGCCATAAACGACATCGATACAATGATCGAACTAAAATACGCAAACTCTGATGATATAAAGCCTTCGAAAAATTACCCTAAACTAAATGAAAATAAAGATTTAATTTTCAAGAATTGAAAATATTATATGGACCGCCATATGAAATTTCATACAAAACAACTATGCTTAACAAAGAATCATAGTGGAATTTATGTTCTTCAGATGTGAGCCATCAACCCCACATACATTTCTCCTTAGAAAGGCATTCGTTGATTCATGAAAAATGATAATCAAAATAATTCATAAGGGGAGAAATAAATCAATATGGGTATTATTTTCCCCTAAAAACAAAGTACGAAACATTTTCTCAATTCATGGATATTATAAGCCTCTAAGAGACACATGATCGTGAAACCATCAAAAGGTTATGTCAAGGATCCATGTGCAGTGCATAACCTGTAGAATAAATCTTGGATCCCATTTGAAAATTCCTTACACTATTGCGATGGATTACCAGATAATTACAAATAACACAATGGATTCTAGAAATATATGCCCATGCCATATGAATTTTAAAGATGTAGGAACCTAACAATCCATCCAAAAATAAATTGAAAATAAGGAAGAATGTATCCAAAAGTCAGGAGCCCCTTCTGGTTTTAAAATTCACATAAACCAGTCATGATGTTTGTTAAAAATAGTGGAAGTCCTAGTGACATTTTTTCCTAGTCACCAAAGACTGACCAAAATGTCACCCCCATCACCTGAGGGCTTCAAACATGTCCAGGCAGCCCCATTCACAACCTTTATCTCTAAATAGAATCTAAATTGTTTTTCCCTAAAATTATATCACAATACCACATGACCCATTGTAGGTTATATGATGTGTCACTAATTGGAATATTATTTTCCTTGAGAACACTCAATAAAACTCGTGAAACCCATAAAACCATTAAAATAAAAAAATTAATTGAAAAGGGCAAATATGGGAGACACTTGTGGGTGTAAACATCATATGAGACACTCTAAATAGTTCAAAAGGCACCAAAACTCCTCAGAAACTTCTTTAGATAATCTTGAGAAAGTCTGCTAGGATTTTAGCCTCACCACGCAAAGGTATTTGGAGATGTTCATGCGGTTCAATGCTCCCCCTTTATCTCCATTATGAAAACAAAATTTCTTTCCATAAATTTATCGTGCATCATCATTGGACCCTTCTTTAAAAATATCAATTACAAATGGTGAGAGAAAATGTCATTAAGAACACTCATGCATGATTTAATTGACCCCAAGACAATTAAAAACGAACAAAGGATGTAAAATTTGAATTATAGTTTCTTTTTTGGGTCATAAATGTCTTGTGGCATTCTTGGGAACTCCACAAGACATCTTACGATCCCTTAATCATGAAGTCCTAATATCATGAAAGCCCCATGAAAATCAATCATTGTCTCCTAAAAGATTCCTCACCTGTCTATTAAAATAATGTGATGGCCTTTGAATAGGTTCCAAATAGCATTATGTCCCTTGCAAATATCATCTTATCACTGATAATGTCATGTGGAATTCCCATATGAATAGTCAATACACATTTAATTGGATGTAATAAAATAAATGGGGTTATTAACTTGATAATCAAGCAGTCACCAAAAATCATGTCAATCCATAGAAATGACCTAGAATAGGGTCTTGTAAAATGCATGGAATTAAATCCCTATACAAAATATGGCATGTCTGACCAGTATAAGTTCCATGAAAAGGGTCGATAAATAAGGATGGTGGGGCCTATAACCCCCCCCCCCCCTCTAACACCATAAAACCACAGACTTGGGTCCTTGCACTTGCACACCCATGAATCGTACTGGATTTCATGGATTGGATGGTGTACTGATCGAGAATGTAATTTGTCCATTAATTTTTGGTGAACAACCTAAGTGACCATACAATATGTAAAGGCAATATTTGGGATCACGCATAGATCAAAATAATGACTTCTAATGGGATATGTGATGGGAATCTCATGTAGCTGCTAAATTACATGATACATAAAAAAGATATCATAGATAAAATTTATGGGAAATGAAATAAACATATAGAACCATTATTAAAAAAACATGAGATAAATGTGAAGAACATATACAATTATCCTCATGTACTTCGCATGGACCACCTCGGATATTCGAAAACACTAGTACATATCGCCCCAATCATGGGACATTATTTTTTTAGACTATTTGGATCTGAATATTATCCCTAGATGTGTTAGAGTTAGTCTCATAGAGGAACTAGAGTATTCCACTCCAGTCTCATGAACCCCTATGACACTTCCATATTGAATTTTTGATACCCTTCAAACAATTCACCCTGATCATATAGTGGCATTGGTACATGTCTTCCTTGTCTCTTGATGAAACCATGGTATGTCAACTAGATCTCATGATGTACATGAAAAAGCGATCCAAATCTCTTGATTCCCTCTGGTTTGTTAGATATCACTTGTGATGTCCCATGGACATGCTATCTAGCATTCATGATTACACCCAAAAATGTAATACAGGAAATGAATCATCCAAAATACACGACTATTGACTCTCATGACACCCTCTAATAATGTTATCCATATTTTTTGATGAATATGCGGAAATCCAAATGGATCGTGAAATTTACTCTAATCATGTCAGTGAATATCATTCAACAGATTCCTGTATCAACTAGACAGGTCATGTGATGTCTTCTAGAAAATTCATCCTTTGTCATGCGATGACCTTCCAACATGCCATCAAGATTATGTGATTCCTTTGAAAAAGTAAATTGGATCATGTGGTTGTATTTGGAAATGTTAGGAGGAAACCCTCCTTCTTGTTAAAAATACAATCAAGTAATGTTGATTAGATAATAAATGTATGGAAGTAAAACAAACATGCAGTGTCAATCGGGAATCACAGGACAACATAACCTTTACTAGCCTCCAAAAGAGGAGATATAACTTTGTTAGACCCATTTTAATGTATCTTTTTTGAATATTATTCCTACTATAACCAAAATACATGTGACTCCTTATTTAAGGCCCAATCACCATAATAAACATCCAATGGTATGTCCCATCACATATGTCCCACATCCACGTGTATTGTGATTTTTATTTTTCCATCCCTTATTTTTTACATGCAGAATAAATCAAGTGGGATTAGGAAATTACAATTACCATATCATTCACATTGGTAAACCTCAATTTTTAAGATCTGATTAGTGGAATAATAGGATTTTTTATTTATATAACAGACTCCTTTGTGTGGAATCCACAGATTGTTGAGCTATGATGAATATGATTCCATCATTATCAAGGATACATAGGATGACGTCCAATGTCCCAAGCCCTATATTAATTATCCAATGGGATATAGAAGCATGCAGTCCAAAATCTATATGAAATTAGGTAGATTTCATTCTTCCTCTAATTTCGCACATTGATCATAGCTCGCATGGGATTTGGGAGTTCCAATTATAACCTCATTGGAATCATGAATTTCCACCTACCAGGGAATCCATAGTGTATAAACCATTATTGGGGGAATGATACAATTACAAATCGCATAGGGGTATTTAAAATGGGTAATGTCCTAATGGAGTGACTAAAATAAAAAATCTTTGATTCATCCTATAACTAAGATACATATAATGCCACCTAGAAGATCAATATCATCACCGAAACCCATTTATTCCTTATATATTTCCTTTATGAATGATGTTAAACTACATTATATTAATTAAATAAATCATTTTTGGATCCTTTTATAAAACATGATACTCATGTTTCCTGAAAATGTCTCAATCCCATCCTTGAAATATTAACTGCCTCCATAGATAACAATAAACAATGGAGTAGTAAGTTATATAGATTCAGTATATAAGAAGCTACCCACAAAAGGAAAATGGATGAAGTAACTCATATACATATTGATTGGTTAACCAAAATGGCCCCCTCTCAATTTCCCTATAAATAGAATTAACTGATGATCTTTTTAGGGAATTCTGAATCATATTGGGATTATGAGGATATTATTGACATATAATAAATCTACAAGGGAGTATCTATGAATTAATAAATTCACACAAAAAATGTGTGATGAGGCTGACCACCCTTCCTCACAATCAATGTGAATTCCTAAGAAACAATGTATCTGAAACTCCAACTGACCACCTTCCATTGGAAAGCAACTCCATACCAAATTATGGATGTAGAAACCATTGAATATTTCTATGAAAGAATCTGAAATGGGGACCTCGATATGAATTATTATGTTGAACATTGATCCCCACACAATCAAACCACTAGACAATAGCCATTTCTATATTTTTATGAAAAAATGGAGAATATGACATGAATAATTGAATTGAACAATGAACCCCTAACAATCCAACCATCAAAAAAAGTTATTCCACCCCATTTTGATGAAAATAAAATCCCTATAATTATGTATATATCATTTTAGGGTAATCAAATTCTAAAAAATAAATCATGAAATGATAATATTTCCCTCAGTATATATATTTCTACATGCATTGACACCCATAGCTGGTACTTTACCCTTTTTATTAATTTTGGGTATTGATTTTCTCTATGATTATCTATGCTCATATATTCAGTTCTTATATTATTATGGATGTATATAATTGGTAATTTATCTATTAAGATTATTATTAGTATCTATTTAGGTTTTATACTGAAGGTCTTTAATCTTCCCGTTTATTTATCATCAGGGAAAACTACTTGTGTAAATAAATTCTCAACGATGTGAACCATATTCAAACCAGACCCATTAAATCTGACATAAATATCATGTCTCTAACTCTAATATTTTATGAAAATTAAATCCATCACTTGTGTTAGGCTGATGATACTACCTTATTCTATTTCTAGGGTATCTATAGTGTCTATAAGGCTATCTTGAGGTATGTTTTTTACCATAGAAAATAAAATGTTTTTTTAGGAAAATTATTTTTTTAGGTAAGGAAAAAACAAAACATGAAATCCATAATGATTAATCAAGGTACAATTCCGTTTAGTTATTTGGGTGTTCCATTTTTTTTATGGAAATCTTTTTTTATCTTGAAGAAGATTATTGTAAAATCCCATCGAATCCCTATAGTTATAGGGGTATATTGGAGTCTAATATGTGTAGAATATTACTAGTTAATACTATCATTTCATAATTTTTTTTAATTACATTAATGATTTACAAATACAATGTCAAATGAATAAATAGTTGGAGTCTCAAATATTAAATGTTATCATTAATAGTTGTTTGAGTAAAAATTATCTTATCACCATTTACTAAAATACATTGACTTATAGATTCATTATTTTTATCACTCCCTCAATAATGGGAAATATATAGAACCTTATGTTCTCGAATAGTAAGGCTAATGGATTCCTGAGGAAAATGATTTTTGGAAGAATCTATAGTGGAATTTGTTTTCAAATATGAGGTCTTAAATCATGCTAGATATTATGGGTAAAAATTTGGACATTATGAATTAATTTATTTGGATACCATTAAGGATATCATCCATGAGTTTCTAGCATAAAAAATGTCTACCAATATGGATTTTTGATTACTATATATTTCTTATAGCTCTAGGTATAAAGTATCTAAAGTAAGAGATTAATATTATTCCACAATTTAATAGAATTCATTTCTCTAGTTCTTTTACATAAGATATATAACATCCATTTACTCAGTGAAGAAGGGGGAATATTGTGTCCTTATCTCTTGGGAATTATAATTTAAATGAATTTTTTAAATTTTATTTGTGTTTAGGACCCCTGATCACACAAGTGTATTTGTATATTCATGAAACCACAAATTCATCCCTCGTGAAATAATATAATTACAAATATATGGACTAATTGTCTTCCATTTAATGATACACTCAAGGTAGTGTGAATGCAGACAACCTCTATATGTGTTTTATTTTATAAGGGTGATATGTTATTCCCAAAGAGCATCCATCACTATAATCTTATGATCAATTTCTCGATCTACCTCTCTTAAATCATTTATTATGAGTATTTTATTGATGGTGGTTTCTATTTTTCCATGGTTATATCCATCTTAGAATTATTTTGGGTGAAAATTTTTGAATCTCATATGAGTGGCTATTTCTTCCCATTTTTATTTTATATGGAATTCTTGAAATTTTTGAATGATTTATGGTCAATAATATTATCATATTCAGATTATATCACATGTCTATAAGGACATCATTGGGGAAGAAAATATTCAGAAATTATGGATTCACAATTCAATGTAATAACTAATCTCCAAATGGTTTCTTTGTATACACAACATATAAGGGTGGGGAATTAAATCTAGTACTTTTATATGGTCTCCTATCCAGTCCCCATTAAAAAATGTAAACACTAATGGAGCTACTCTTGGGGTTCCTAGACTCTTAGCATTTTGATGTTTTTTAGAACATTTATAGTCTTTTTAGGGGGGCACTCTTGTATATTCTATTAAATTGCATTGATTTATAAGATGAGATTAGAGGATTATCTTTTCCATAAAACATGCTAATTAGTTTGGAATGAGTATACTAATTTTTGAATGTGACAATCTTTTGGTTTCGAATTTAGTTAAAATGAAAGTCATCTAGGTTTCACGGTCCCTTTACAAAAAATTAAAGGTGTGTATTTTCTACCTCAATGATATACATTATGTGTCCTACCATATATATATATATTTGGATGGTAATATGGTGTCTAGTGGTCTCTCTAATGATGAAATGGAATAATGGGTCTCTCTTTAGTCTTGGAACCTCTAGTAGATTTTCATATCATAATGAAAACAAACATTTGTACTGATGTCTATACTAGCCTTTCGCTCTAACTTTGTTCCCCCTATATTATTTTCATTTCTTAACTAAATTTATGTAGTATGGACCTTTAGTTAATATTTTTTCCATCTTTTATTATAGTTATTATTATTATTATTATTATGTTGATTATATATTATATATTATTTAATAAGTATTTATTTTTATTAAATTTATATTATATAATATATTACATAGTTATTAATTATTAACTGTGAATTGTTAATTACTATTTATTTATTATTAATTATTAAATGAATATATATTTCAATTATATTTTTTATGTATATTATTTGGAGAGTGTTGGATAATTATAAAACCACTCCCACAAATCTCGATGATCGCGTCCCCTTTGATCATCCATGAGTATTGAATTAATTCACGAGTTCCCCAAATCACATTGTTCGTAGGCAGGAATAAGCTTCATTGAAGTAAACTAAAGAGCATGAGTAACTTAAGATATCTTTTATCTCGGGTTTCACTGTAGGCTCTCATTCATTTATTAAAAATATGGTCCTTAATGAATATTTCGAAAAGGTGCATCTACACATGTGGATGATTCAGATGGTGCAATATTGGATAGAATTGAAATATGTAATCACTATTTAATCTCTCACTTCTCCTTTTCTAAAGGCACGAAACCCTCAAATGTTTTTGAATTAGAAGATCATTTTTCCAATATTTTTGGATTTTGATGATTTGAAATGTGTCTCTATAGAATTTTCATTTCTTATTTTATATATCCTTCTACGGATCTAATGGGCTAAGAATGGTGTTGTAGTTCGATCAACCCTCATCCAGGGGTTTTGAGATGTCATGAATTGAATTTAAACGCTAATCTCTGTGATTTTAAAGACACATGTGCTTATGTTGGGATTAAAATTCCTGGGCTTAATGGGTTGTTAATGCACCCAAAAATATTGTATGACATACCCTCCACAATAGGTATTCCAATTAAGAATGACATGATCAATGTGTTTGTTAGTTATGGCCACATTTCAAGGATGTTAGTTGAAGTAGATTAAAATTTTTTTCTCCCTCAACCTCATTGTGAAATCATACTTTGAGTCAAATATGAGAATATTCATCTATTTTTGTTTCATGTAAAAAGATTCATCACTCTGGGGTGAACTGTATGATTGAAAGTCTATGTATCAACGTCCAATCAAAATTTAATGACACCAAAAATTATTGAATGAAATATAGTATAGTTCATGTAAATAACATATAAAATTATTATATTTATTACCCAATGGATGTTGTGGTTCATTCATTTGATATTGTGTAGACCAGGGTTCAATTGTGAGATCACCCAATGGTGATTATTGATCATTACTCTAATTATATTCAAAGAATTATATTAGGGAATAGTTTAAGGATGCTAAATATTTAAGTTCTTTTCACTGTCGAAAAATTCTTCTTATTGATCTCTAGCATAAATTTTGAACATTATTTAATGCCCCAAACAATACCATGTTAGATAATCCCATGAAATATTTGGATAACTATATAGAGGAAGGAATCTATCATGTTTTTTCTTTTCGGGGATGCATTGAATAGAAATTTTAGTGTATATGATAATGGAGAGGATTCAGTGGATACCCATTCAGATAGGGAAGCTTCAGCTGAAGGTGTATTATATTAAAACAAGTGTCATGATCAAAAATTGGTCTTCTCTCAGAATTTCAACAGGAAAGAAAAATCGGAAGCTTCCACATCCAAGAATAAAAAGAACATTTCATCTCCTTTTCATGAGTATTGTAGGCCTATCTAAGATTTGAGTTATTTAAAAGTCTCCATTCAGTATGGAAAGACATCTTCTGTAGAAAAAATGGGTTAAAATGAGTCACCAACCTGTTAATTTTAAAGACATGTCGAGAATCGGTTTGAAAGTAAAAAATTTTAAAATAGCCAGCACACAGATTATGAGGATTTAAATCTGAATCTTGAGGGTTTGGATACACATCCTAAAAGAATAAGTGATAAAATCAAACCTAACAGTTAGTTAAATCATTCCCTAAGGGTGTAAAGGACCTCTAATCTTGGGCTAACTAATGGAAAAATGTTCGTAAAGGTTTTCTCTTGTAATGATATGATTACTCAGCTCGAACATAGAAAGGTAACTCCCAATCAATTCAATGGTGATGAAAGGGTTGGGAACTAGGATCAAAATGATTCTAGGAATTTAGGTCTAGAATTTTATTGGAGAATTACACATCATGCTATTTTTTCTACGGATCATGTTCATTCTAAATAGGGAAGGTCCTCAGGTCAAATTCAACCCATCTTCCGGGTAGTAAGTTTACAATTCCTTTGGATATAAATTATAATTATTTTAGTTTTCCTATTAATGTAATCTCATCTACTTCATGGGAGAAGGTGACAACTTTCTACACTAAGGAAGGCAGTAACATTTCTATGCCTATGAATAATAATCCTTCTGTGAAATTATTTACCCATAATTCCATTGAGCTTCTTGGGTCAGGTAGTAGAGAGGAGGATATTAACAACAATGTTCATGAAATAAAATCTTTTAAGATGATTAATAGTGTTTATGCTTGAATTCATGCTAATTAAGGTGGACCCTAGATCCATGCCAAATCATGGATTATTGGACATCATCCACATGGTCCTAGTGGCTGATCCTTTTATCACAGCATGTGCTCAACATATAAAGGAATTTAATTTCTTGCCTTTGTTTTTTATTGAGCTTTTATTCTCCTCCCTTGTACTTTTTAATTTTTTATTCAATGAACGGATTGTAGTGCTTTAACATTAAAAAATTATATATTATGTGCGTGTATATCTTGGTAATTGTGTCTGTATTTATATTTCATTATATTTAAATGGTATTAAATATATATAAATATTTTCAGTTATATATATTTATATTTAATTATATTTATATACATGTATATATATAAATATGTAACCTTATTTATAATTATAAATAAATTTATATAAATATATAATTATTTATGTGTTTTTATTTGTATTTTTCTATATTTTTTTACATATTTATATATTTTTTATATTTATGTATACTATGTGAAATTATAATTTTTATTAATGTTTATGTCTATTTTTTTAATTTGATATGCGCTTATATATAAATTGATATTATTGCTATATATTATTATGTTAAATTACGTATATATTGCTGTATTTATATATATAAATATATATTTATTTGTAATTATGTATATTGATGTATACATATAAGTATTTATATTTGTATATATGATTTTATATATTTCTAAATTTTTGCATCTAATTATATATATATATATTATGTGAATATATATATAGTTATATATTTTTATTTCATGATATATATTTATGTTACTCTATATATATAATTATATATATTTATTTATATTTATATATATTTATATTTTTTAGTATTTATTAATATTTAGATTAATTAACATTTATTGTATATGTTTATATATTTATATTTAATAATAAGTATATCTCCTTATATTTAAATTTAGTTATATGTATTTATGTAAATTTATATATATTATTATACAATTAAGGAAATATATATATATATATATATATTTGTGAATGTTTTAATAAATTAATTTATATTATGTTAACATATATACATAGAGTTAAATGTAATTATTTTTTTAAATGTATTTATTTATATATTATTAATTGATATATGTACACATAATCATCTATTTACATGTGTTGGGATATATATATATTTATTTATTTATTAATAACTCGTTAGTCACCACTAGAAGTGATGGTCGTAGAGTTAAATGCGTTGTATAATAAACCAGATGTTTGGGCTATAAATATCTACATGAATATATATATAGACACAAATATTTTTAGGGTGGGTCCAGACATGGTGGACCTAGGATGCTGTGGGGTCTAGATAAATAATAAATTTTAAATTGTAAAAGAAAATTACAAGATATATATTTAACAACTATTTAAATCAAAGATAAAAATCACAACTAAATTTATTTATTATAAATATTCCAAAAATTGGAATGGGAAATGTATTTAAAAATTATTACATTTCACATAGTGGTTGTTTAATCCACCTCTTCATGAAAAAATGATTCACTAAACCCCTTTTATGTTATGTCAGAATATTGTATTCTATCAAAATAAAATTGGTCTCATTAAAGGAAACACCAAAAACATAAAATCTATTAACCCATATATTCAAGAATTACATCCCACTTGTTAGCCCTTTCTCATAGAAAATACTATTGCTCTATAGAATCCATTGTAATACCATGTTTCTAAAATAAAAAAAAAATATCATTATGACATATGAGGCACCTGCAACATAATGCATAAATTATCATTCAAGAATACATTATCGCACTGTAAACCAAGAGACAATGAAAGCCCCTAAAAACATAATTTTCAAAAATCACAAGGAGGAAAAATGGTGTTCAATATATAAGTGAACCAAAAAAATAAAACATGATTAATGATAATATCGGGAGATTAAAATTCTATTTAATACAAAAAATGAAACCAATTTTTAAACACGAAAAAAACACCTCCAAAATAGTGAAAATTTAAATTTTACTTCAACATCCATGGCTAAAACTATATCCATTATGCTCCAAAAATATTCCACAGATCCATAGGAAAAAAATATAACTCCAACATATTTCCTCTTGTCACATGAAATCTATCATATGAAAAATTGCATTACATATTGCATAAAATGATCTCTTAAATGGGATACTCCATCAACATGAAAACCGGGGGGAAAGAAGTCTATAATATTGATAAGGACCTTGAGACTAAGAGAAAAAACCAATGAATTGTGGAGAAACCCTTATATAAAGATTCATCTAGGATCCCAAACTTGATTAAAATATTAAATATTATGTTTTTAGAGAAATCTTATCATATAAGAGGAAAATTATCAAACACTCTTATTCATATTGGATACAATTATTATATAATTCCTAAAAAATTTCTAAATATAATTATAATTAGTTTAATGATTATTATTAAATTAAAAATACAATTTTAAATTATAAAAAAATATTAAATAAATCTATATATTTATATATCCCTTCAATATAGGATTTAAAATGTATTAGATTTTATTATATTATAATTGTGAGTATAAATTTATTAGATAAGTTAAAATTTTAATTATACAGAAAATGTTTTAAGATTATTGAAATGATTTAGAAAATTAATTTTACATGGATTTAGTTTTTGAAATGGTAAACATATTAATGTTTTGGTATCACATATTTTTTGTTTTCCCCACCTAATTTTATCCTTATTAGTCTTTCAGAATTTGTATCAATGAATAGATAATACAAATTATAGTAATAACAAGCCAATATGGCATTTTTTGATAACATATCATTTCACTTTATTATATTAATTAGATCATTTCCTTTCACAAATCATAGATACAATAAAAAAATTGTCCTGTAAACTATTTTCATATAGAAAAAATAATAAAAAATGGTAATGTTTTTACAATACATTATAAAATAATTTTGCAAACAATATTATTCAAAATATATAATGATTATTATTATTGTATGGCCCTAATAACTATAATTGGGACTCAATTTAACATTAAAACATTCTGTCATTTTTAATGACTACAAAATCCCAAATCTTATAAGATAATATTAAATACTATCTAATACATTTTCAATGAATATTTTAGAATATCAAATTAATATTTCAATATTTACATCCCTTGTTTTTTATTTTTATGAATTGATTCCACTATAAGAAGTAAATTATGTTTACTCATAATATAGTTATTCCTGATTTTTACGTTTTCAAACCCATTTTTATATTGAACAATGACCCCTTTAATAAATAATATAAAACCTATCTAAGACAAAATTTTACATGGATATTAAAATTGATTTTAACTTTTTTATATTAAATTCATTAATTTTATAAACAACAATTGATTAAAGAAACACTAATATATATAATGTGACTTAATATATAAAAAACAATTATACTAATGATTTTTCAAAACTGTATTGTATGATTCATGATTGTATATGATAGTATGATTTAATATTATTAATAAAATATATGATATCATATATTATTCTTGGGTTCAATTTTTTTCCATGGATTCTAGAATAAGATATTTATAATGTGTATCTCGCTAATTTAATAAATAATATTAATGGAAGTAATTTTTCATAATGTTCAAATAAAAAAATATTTAATATTTAATATCTTTACTAAACATGTTGTATATAATTCTTTATCCACTCAATTTTTTTGAATAATCATAAATTGACTCATGTTATTTTTCAGAATGAATTAAATTATACTCATAATTTGGATTTTGTTTCACTTATACTTGATTTTTTAATTCATGTATTTATTGAATTGTTATTTTTTATATTAAAATAAAATTACATTTTGAATTTTGATATAAAATATAATAAAAATGATTTTTATTTTAAATTGAAATATATTTAAAATTTATTATACATAATTTTTTGAATATACTTCTTCATTTTTACTTATTATTTTCATTCCTTCCTAATTATTATATTAGAAACATAAAATGAAGAAATAAATATAAAATGATGTAATTTATAGTGACATGGAGTTGTTTGAAAACAAAAAACTATGAATGGATTTTTTTTATAAGAAAAATTCATAATATTTCCATATGGTCTTGTTATTTTTCATGGTACTATTCTAGTTTCACTATTTATTCCTTGAATAATTATTTATATGAAGAAGTTTATAGATCATAGTTGTAGATGATTGTATGGGGTTGTGCTACTTTGGAATCTCATCATACCAAAATATATAAAACAATATTATTTTTATCATTTTGAATTATAATGTTAAATGGATGAGTTTTTGTACCAGTGTGAAAATGAAATTCAATCATGGGCGCAATCATTTCCCCAAAAAATGTGTAAACATGATAAAAAAGGCGCAACATAAAGACATTGCATCAATAGAACTAATTATATTTTTTATTTCATTTTACATAATTATGTAAATGGAGGAAAATTTTATTTGAAGTTGAGGCATTGAAAAAAACCAATTGAATTGTTTTATAAGTGTACTAAATATTAGATATTTTCATTAAAATAAAATTTGTGAAGATATATTGTGGAATTTCAATGGTTTAATTTAAAAACATATTTTATTATACTAACATATTTATCATTAGTTGTGTAATACAATGAATGTTTCTAAAATTAAAGGACTAATTTTCCCCAAAACATTTTCCATAATAAAAATGTAAAATTTTGGGCACCTAATTAACACTTGCAAAATAATGTCATGGTTCTGGATAATTTTTATTAAAGTGGGAATCACTCCCCTTAGCCATCATTTTTAAAAAAATATGTTGATTTATAATTAATAGGAAAAGATTATTTGGTGACATGGGTAATTGTGAAATATAGGTGAATGTAATTCATTTTTTTTTATCCTTTTATAACAATTCCAAAGCTCATATTATTTATTAATTTCCTATTAAAAATTTGGTATTTTATTTCTTGTATATTAATTTCAAACAAACTCTAACACTATGAACGCATTATAATTTTCTAAATATTATCCCATATGATATTACTATGTAATCTTATTTCATGGATTTAAAATTTAATTAACATTATTCATTCATTGTAATGGTATGACTGATTTTTTTCCTATTAATTGGCAATAGTGTAAACACACATGAATATTGAAATGTTTTATAAGGGATATATCTTTTAATTTTATTTTATTATTTTATGTATTGTATTTTTTAGTTTGAATATCATGATTTATGAGTTAGTAGATTACTAGGAAATCCACTTCATCTAAAGGATGGACAAATTAATTTGTTAATATGAATTAATATATAAAAAATATCATTAATTGGAATGCATAGACAAAGAATGAAATATGTATATAGATAATGTATTACTCCTTTTATTTAATAGGATCTAAAAAATGTTAAAAAATATTGTTGGAATATAATGGACCATTTATGGGTGGAACAAATATATGAAATTTATAACCCGGCATTCTTATACAAACAATTATGATAATGGTTACCACCATCCAGATTATATTGAATAATAATATATTTGGGGGGGGGGGGTCATTATAGAGGATCCTAATGAATATTTTCCTCAATCCTTTGAAATATATGACATTTTCAATATAAATACTATTATAGAACAAATTATAATTTTATTTTAGATTCAATTTTATTATTGGGATAATAATATAGATTCCTTAAATTTTAAAACATCATAATAATATATTATTTGGGATAAAATCCTTTATAAATTTCCTTGTAAATAATTTTTACCCATTGGTGGTTTGAATATGAGAAATATATTTCAAATATTTTAATACAATACCCAAAAAATATTATATTAATATATTATGCTATGTTAATATGTATTCAATTAATATTTTCATAATTTTTTATTTATTTTCATCCAAATATAATCCATTTTTGACATTTCGAATACTCCAATATGGACAATGTCAGATTTGTACATGGGAGATAGAATAAAAACGAAGACAGTAGCGGATTTCATCAATTTCCCCAAATAGATAGTATTGTGTTATATTAAATTTTCATGACCCGTAAAATTCAAGGAAATTTTTTTCTTAAATTTATTTCAAATTTTACTAGAACACAGTTTCTGACGGCACCTGATTCTGAGGCCTGGTGTGCCAGGAATCATTTTCTGAAGTTTAGCTCGGGTATGTTAAGTGAACGAACGAGCGGGGTTTTCTAACTTTTGAACCGGTGCTCGGAATCAAATTTTGATGGCACCGATGGAATCACATCGCCGGTTTGTGCTTAGAAAGGTCTTTTCTGGAGTTGCGTTTGCTCGGGTGTGGCTTTTAATTTTTGGGGTTATGTTAAGAAATAAAATAAAAGTGATGCGACAATTTATTTTATTTCACTTAAATCCACTTAAGTTAAGTTAAGCGGATAATGCGTGACCCACAATATCCTATCCACTTGGTAAGATATTTGTGAGGTGGGGCCCGAACGAGACCGACCATTTCTTCCCTCCTAAGTAACGCACCTGCAACCCCCTTTTTAATGAAAGTAAAACCTTACATTTTCTGGTTCAGAAACGCCTCATTAATTTGAGCGGTTAAATCGTTACAATTAATTCTTTGAATTAATTGTTTGTTTCTTATCTTTTGAATTTCAGAAGCTTAGGTCGATAATAAAATAAGTGTTGAACTTATTTTATTTTGTTGGTTGGGTTGTGTTGTGTTAAAGCTTTGGGAGAAAAAAGAGAGAGGATTCTTCATTCTTCGACGAAGAACGCGAAGAACGCTCTACCGCCAATGAAGAACGCCAACCTCCGTCGGTGAGAGATTCCTTCCTCGGATATCACCTAACGCCAGCGACATTCCATCCGCGGCAATCCTCTTCTTCCGCGACGACCCTCTTCTTCCGCGACGGTTAATTCCCTGACAAATGCGTGTTCGACGACAACGTTGATATAGGGGTTTTATGCGCTTCTCTTTTGTGTTTTCTTCCGTCATTATCTTCCCTTTCTTGAACTACCTGTTATCGTGATAACAGGAGGAGGTCGGACCGCACAAAGATGGCTGATACTCCTCCCCATTTTGGTTGTTGATTTTATTGATGTGGGGAGAAAGGAAACGCGGTGCCGAAGCACCACGCGAACACTGTAAAAAGGGAGAGCGGAGAAGCGTGGCGTCGTCGCACCGCGCCATTGGAAGCAATAAATCCGTGGCGCCGTCGCGCCGCGCCAGAGGACCTCAGAAGAACCACGGCCGGTGCAGGGCCGCGGCGGAAGGGCGCGGCGCCGTCGCGCTGCGCCAGACGAACCAAGGCCGCGACCGGTTATGGGCTGCGGCGATGCAGGGGAACCGGCGGCCGGTACAGGGCCGCCGGCATCGGAGTAAGGGAACCAGCCTTGCTGGTCCCATGGCGGCAGAAGCCGGCCATCCGGAGCGGGCCGACCGGACCGTGGAAGAACAGGGGGTCCGAGACCCCCGACTGGCCCGATGTGAGCGGCCCCATTAAGGGGTCTCGGTTTCCTCACGTGGGGGCAGCACGCCCCCCACCAGCAGCGCTCGGTCATAACGGCCGAGCCGGTTTCCTGGCCACCCGGCCAGCGCCAGCGCGCCCGGCGCGCCGGGCCGAGCCGCCCAGGCCTGTCCGGGCCGCGCCCAGGCCGGGCCGGGCTGCGCCGACCGGGCCGGGCCACTCCCAAGTGGGTCGGACCCGGACATTGTTCGGGTCGACCCGGTTCGGGCCGACCCTGGGGGTATCGGGCCAGGTCGGACCGGGCCTGAACCCCCTATTATCAATCCTTTTTCGGTCTGTTGCCCATAATGTGAGCTACGGGCCTCCGATCGATGCACCGTCAGTTGCGATGCAATCCTTGGATCGAGAAGGTTGTTTCGGTATATCTCACTCAAGGTTTTGGAATACTTTGGGTTCAGTCAAGTTGGTTCGTACACGAAACCAACTGGGCCCTCGGAGCGGAAACACTCCTAACATGAGTTCCGGACGTTCGAATGACGTGCCGTCAACTTTTATGGATTTATCATAGTGAGAAAGATCTTTGGGATTACACCGCTCGAGGTTTGGACGTAGTTGGATTACGATCGGGATGGTTTTGACATAAAAACCAACCGGGCCCCTGGGACGAAAAAGCCAACAACTCTCAGACCGGGCGTCTCATTGACGCGCCGTCTGTGACGTTGAGTTCCTGTTGAGGATACAGAACATTTGGATACCTCAACTCTGGACTATGTGTCAGTTGATGTATCAGCCTCTCGGCTCGTGGAGCGGACCCTCCCGAACGAGCTTGCTGTGTGCGGGTACCCTAGAGCTGGTCGCGACTACGTTGACGACTGTACAGAGATCCTCAGTGTATTTGACGATGATGACAACAACAATCAGCGATCCTACGTGGATCAGGGATACCGATCCTGTGTGTTTCCGATCTTTTGTGGGTCAGTGCTCAGCGGTCCTGTGTGGGCCATCGCATACAGATCCTGTGTGGGTCTGATCCTGTGTGGGCCTTTGTGGGGGATTGTTACCTTTAGATCCTTTGTGGGTCATATCCATTGTGGGTCATTGCGAGGGTTAGTACCAATCGATACTTTGTGGGTCTGACGGCTTAGATGAATCAGTGGAAATATCTGATCATCTCTATCATTTTATGAAGAAGTATAACTGTGTGAGCTGAATCATGTTTTTCTTTCCTATGTAGATTATGTTGTGCTATCCTGTGTGGATTTACATTTTTCTTTCCTGTGTGGACTGGGTTGTACATGGGCTCAGATGTTGGAGCGTACTGGAATTGATGACTTAGTTATATGTATGGGCATATACCTAAGCATGGTCGAATATTACTTCGTGATTTTATCTTTCCATTGTGGATTATCCTTTGTGGATTTTGAGAGACCTTCGGGGGTCTCGGGGTCCCTACTGAGTAGCTTATACTCACCCCTGCACGGGCTATGCCCCGCACTACGTTGTGTTGGTTTCAGACGACCGACAACGCTGATCGTGGCTGAGGCTAGCGGAGCAGGACAGTACCTGGAGGTGGACCACTGGGCGGGAGGTACTCGGAGTGGACGATTGGACCTTAGGAGCTGTGGAGGCCATCTGTACTCACCCTTTAGATGGGACTTCCAGTGGACGGCTCGACATTGCGGCTTTACTTTCAGTTTTTGTTTTTCATTTGCAGTTGTACTTTACTTTCAGTTTGGGTTTGATTCTGGCCCACTTAATTTTCCTCACTTACTTTTGTATCATCTTTTACTTAGTGTATACTTATACTTCTTGCTTGATCTATGGTGTTTGCTCACTTTACAAAGGCAATGCCTTCCCTTTTTTTACGGGGTTTACGCCTTGGTGCTAGTTGCCAACCCCTGGCCTATGGAAGGAGGTCTTGGGGTAGTCACGACACAGGCCCCGAGGACGGGTCGTGACAAATTGGTATTAGAGGAGTTCAGTTCTACCACAGAACATTGGAATCTGAACTTTTTCTATGTGAAGCAATAGTACTAAGCGTATTGGGTGTGGTTATGAGTCCATGGAGTCCAGTGTTGGTGTGGCGGTCCACGTATCTGTAACCCAGGACCCTGACTTCTGAATTCCGACTTAATGCGTGAAAACATTGATTGCATGTGTTTTTTATGTTTTCGTTGTGATTACTTTATGTCAGCTCACCAGGTATACTGTTTGACCGTGGCACACCTGTTTCTTTTCACGATTGTCCCACGATGACAACCTGCTAGGGTTCTGAGATTTTTGCATGACGACAACCCACCGAGAGATGAGGCATCAGTATAGGGCCCTTTGACAGCTGAGGCACCAGAGGTACCTTTACCCACTGAGCCACCGATGCTTCCATCCCCTGCTACAGACGATGCACGTCGCCTTAGTGCACTGCATGAGTTTCAGCGCCAGCGATCACCCAAGTTCTGCGGGGAGACGGACCCCCAAACAGCTGAGGATTGGCTAGAGGCAGTGGTATGGGTTTTCAGGTTAGTGAGGACACCAGCAGACATCATGGTGATCTTCGCAGTGAGCCTACTGCTCGCGGCAGCGGGCCGATGGTGGAGCTTGATGCTCCTGGTGCACGATTAGGAATCTCTTCTATGGACAGACATTGAGAGCCTTTTTTCGATCAGAGATCTTCCCAGCCACCCTCCGTGCAGTGCGCATCCTGGAGCTTCTTCAGTTGCGGTAGGGCAGTTTGACGGTCACTCAGTACTCGACGAGATTTACCGATCTCTCGCGCTACTCTACAGTCAGGGTAAGGGACCGATTCTTCCGGGCCCGGACCTTTGAGTAGGGATTGAGGCATGAGATCAGAGAATCACTGATCTCCCTCAGCATTCTGACCCAGGCATGAGTACTGGAGTGAGCCCATTTGATTGAGGTCTTTCTTGCTGAGCCTTTTTCAGCAGGGAGACCTATCGTGGGGCGACACGTAGTAGATTCTTCTGGAGCAGGCAGTCAATGGATGACTCATGGGTCCAGGCAGACCAGACCCTCGGGCAGATGAACTCAGGACACTGGCTCAGCAGTGTGGGGAACACAATGGGGAGTCAGTCTTTCGAGAGGCAGGCAGTGCTGCACATGCGGTGGGTAGGGCCACATGGATCGTGACTGCCCAACCCGCCGTGCCGAGAAGCAGCAGAGGGTTGAGGGGCCATCCAGGCAGAGGCAGAGGGTCGACCATGGCGGTCCGCAGGGATCAGGCGGATGAGGCAGAGGAGATGGATGAGCACCAGGTGGTGGGCGACGCTTTGCGGCTTTACCACCATCACCACCAAGAGGTCCACCCCGACCATAGGGAGCTGGCGGGCAGATACAGACACAACTCCAGGCAGCGGAGGCCTACAACCACGACACACCCGAGATGATTTGAGGTACTATCTGTGTCTATTCCACCCTTTATGCAGTTCTTATAGACATAGGAGCAAGTCACTCTTTCATTGCCACTGCCCTTTTTTGGAGCTCGGAGATTCCGACAGAGTCGTTGGCTCGATCCTTACGGCTAGAGACTCCTACGGGAGCAGACTCGATGATTACACACTAGTGCCGGCAGTGTGAGCTTACTCTAGGAGGTGAGATATTTGGCTGGGATCTTATTATAGCGACGTCGAGCCCTTAATACGTCATCTTCGGAATGGATTGGTTATCTACATTCCATGCACAAGTTGACTATATTAGGCGCAACGTGCGATGAGTACGCACCGACGGGAGCAGCTTCACCTTCACCGGCGAGAAGGGATCCTTCGCAGCAGAGGATGGACTTCCGCAGAGTAGAGTACATCCCATCACTCATCAGTTGACTATCCTCATCCTAGGAGCAGTTTGCGTGCATAGTCCTATTTTTCCTGTAGTGGTGGATCAGTATGCAAACGTTTTTCCCGACGACATTCTAGGACTACCTCCTTGTAGAGAGGTAGGATTTTATATTGACCTGTACCTAGAGAGAGCCCCAATATCCACCCTAGCATATTGGATGGCTCCTACCGAGCTTCAAGATCTATGAGTACTATTGGAGGACTTGCAAGGAAAGGGATTCATCCGACCCAGTGTTTCACCTTGGGCTTCCCCGATATCGTTCGCCAAGAAGGCGGACGAGAGCTTACGACTTTGTGTCGACTATCGTCGCCTGAACCAGCTGACAGAGAGGAACAAGTATCTACTACCAAGGATTTATGACCTCTTCGATCATCTCAAGGGAGAATGGTGGTTATCAAAGATAGACCTCAGGTCAGGCTATCATGAGCTCAGAGTTTGGGACGCGGATGTGTAGAAGACGACTTTCAGATGTCGGTATGGCCACTATGAGTTCATGGATATTCCATTCGGCGAAACCAATACTCCAGAAGTGTTCAATGGAATCTTGAAAAGGATATTTCAGCCATACCTCGATCTATTTGTCCTGGTCTTCATCGATGACATTTTGATATACTCGACGACTGAGGAGGAGCACTCCTACCACTTGCGGGTTGTACTAGACATACTCCGAGAGCACAAGGTTTATGGAAAGCTCTATAAGTGTCAGTTATAGATACGTGAGGTCCACTTCTTGGTACACGTCATCTTTGAGGTCAGAGTTGCGGTAGATCCTGCGAAGATCGAGGCAGTGCTAGCTTGGGAGCCACCAAGGAGCGTGACGGAGGTGCGAAGTTTCTTGGGACTAGCTGGTTACAACCGGAGATTTGTGCCAGACTTCTCCAGAGTTACGAAACCACTCTCAGCTTTGAGGAAGAAGGGGAAACCCTTTGGGTGGTCAGATAGATGTCATCAGAGCTTCCAGAAGCTAAGACAAAGATTGACCAGTGCCCCTATCTTGTGGCTTTCGGAGGAGGGATTAGGGTACGTAGTCTACTACGATGCATCAGGGACCAGACTCGGAAGTGTCCTAATGCAGTAGCGGGTGGTGATCACCTATGAATCACGTCAGTTGAGGCCACAAGAGTAGAAATGCGCTACCCATGACCTGGAGTTAGTAGCAGTAGTCTTCGCTCTGAAGACATGGTGGGACTACTTGAAGGGCGAGCGCTTTACAATCTTTTCTGACCATCAGAGTCTCAGGTAAATCTTCTCTCAGAATGAACAGAACCTGAGACAGCGGTGATGGATCAAGTTCCTCCAGGAATATGACATTGAGATAGTCTATACTCTTGGGAAGGGGAATGTAGTAGCTGATTCTCTCAGCATGAGGACATGCAATCATCTACTTGAGGAGGTGACATATAAGCTAGTCCCTTTGCAGATATCCTTCGTGGATAGAGATGGAGCAGGCTTCCTTCAGTCTCTCACAATCACACCTCCACTACTACAGTGGGTCAGAGAGGCACAACGTGGGGACACTGACTGTGAGATGCGACGTGCACAGATATCCTCAGGAAAAACACCTGATGGTTTCTCCTTTGGAGCAGAGCACGACGTCTTTTTCAGAGGACGTACCTTGGTATCAGTTGCTTTACGGGAGGAGGTGCTGAGAGAGTTTCACACTTCTCCCTTAGTGGTACATCCTGGAGTGGCGAAGATGTATCGGGACCTCAAACGATAGCACTGGTGGCCGGGCATGAAGAAGGCTGTTGCAGAGTTCGTTTCTCGATGCCTCACCTTCCAGTAGGTGAAGGAAGAGCATCAGGTACCAGCATGCTTGGTACAGCCCTTGGAGGTCCCGGAGTGGAAGTGGGATGAGATATCTATAGACTTCATGACTAGACTTCCATGCACATTCATAGGCCATGACTCCATTTGGGTGATTGTCGATCGACTCACCATGTCGGATCACTTCTTACCCATCAGAGAGCAGAGATTAGTGGAGAGCTTGGGATGTCTCTACGTTTAGGAGATTGTACGGCTTCACGGTGTGCTATCATCTATCATCTCTGATTGAGATGATTTCTTTACTTCCCGACTTTGGAAGGGTTTGTAGGAGGCGTTTGAGACGCAACTACGTCTGAGCACCGCCTTTCACTCTCAGACAGATGGTCAGACGGAGAGGATCATACAAACTCTCAAGGACATGATCCGCGCATGTTTCCTCGACTTTGGTCGTAGGTGGGAGGACCACCTACCCTTGGTGGAGTTTTCGTACAACAACAGCTACCACTACACCATCGGGATGGTACCATATGAGGTGTTGTAAGGCCGACCTTCAGATCTCCTTTGTGATGCACAGACCCTGGGGAGTCAGCACTTGTGGGACCGAAGATGGTCCAGGCCACGACAGAGAAGGTCCAGGTCATCCAGGAGAGGATGAGGACAGCTCAGAGCCGGCAGAAGTCTTATGCTGACAGGAGGTGGAGGCCAGTAGAGTTCGAGGACGACGACAACGTCTTCTTGCATGTCTCACCTCGACGTGGATTACAGAGATTTGGTTGAGGCAGCATGTTGTATCCACACTTCATCGGACCATTCCAAGTCCTCAACAGGATTGGCAAGGTGGCTTATCGCCTGGATCTACTACCTTAGTTGCACTGGGTGCACAACGTCTTCCACGTATCTCAGCTGAGGAGATACGTGCATGAACCGACGCATATCATTGACCATGGGGAGCTGAAAGTTGGTGATTGAGTGACTTTTTCGGAGGACCCAGTAGAGATTGAGGATCGAAAGGAGCGGTTCCTATGTGGACGATTGATTCCTCTAGTGCGCATCAGATGGCAGCACAGGAACCTCCAGGAGATCACTTGGGAGCGGTAGGCTCAGATAGATGCTTAGTACCCAAATTTGTTTTACTAGATTATGATGTATCTTTACAGAGATGTAAATCCATGAGGTGGGAGTGATGTAAAGACCCATAATATTCAAGGAAAATTTTTTCTTAATTTTCATTGAAATTTTACAAGATCGCAGTTTCTGACGGCACCTGATTCCAATGCCTGGGAGCCCTGAATAATTTCTAGATGTTTAGCTTGGGTGCGTTCAGTGAACGAACGAGCAGGGTTTTCTAACTTTTGAACCGGTGCTTAGAATTGAATTCTGAGGGCACCGGTGGAATCGCATCACCGGTTTTTTCTTAGAAATGCATTTTTCGGAGTTGCGTTTTCTCGGGTGTTGTTTTTAATATTTGGGGTTAAGTTAAGAAATAAAATAAAAGTGGTGCGACACTTTATTTTATTTCACTTAAAGACACTTAATCTATGTTAAGAGGATAAGGCGGGACCCACAATATCCTTCCCACGTGGTAGGATATTTGTGAGGTGGGGCCCACACGCACCCCACGGTTTCATCCCTCTTATGTAACGCACCAACAACCCCCCTTTTTAATGAAAGTCAAATCTTACATTTTTCTGGTTAAGAAACGCCTCATTAATTTAAGCTGTTAAATCGTTACAATTAATTCTTTGAATTAATTGTTCGTTTCATATAATTTGAATTTCAAAATCATAGGTCAATAATAAAATAAGAGTTGAACTTATTTTATTTCGTTGGTTGGGTTGTGTTGTGTTAATGATTTGGGAGAAAAAAAAGAGAGGATTCTTCATTCTTTGACGAAGAACCCGAAAAACACTCTTCCGCCAACGCAGAACGCCAACCTCCATCGGAGAGAGACGCCTTCCTCGAATATCACCCAACACCAGCGATGTTCCATCAGTGGCGATCCTCTTCTTCCGTGATGACCCTCTTATTCCGCGACGGTTAATTACACGACGAACGCTCGTTCGACGACAACGTTGAGGTAGGGGTTTTATGCATTTCTCTTTTGTGTTTTATTCTGTCGTTATCTTCACTTCCTTGAACCGCCTATTATTGTGATAATGGGAGGAGTTCGGACCGCACGAACACAGCCGACACTCCTCCCCTTTTTGGTTGCTGATTTTTTTGATGTTGCAAGCAAGGAAACGCGGTGCCGAAGCACCGCGCGAACATTTAAAAAGGGAGAGCGGAGAAGCGCGGTGCTATCACACCGAGCCTTTGGAAGCAATAAATCCGCGGTGTCGTCACGACGCGCTGTAGAAGATGAACAAAGGACGGGGCACCGTCGCGCCGTGATGGAGGACCTCAGAAGCACCGCGGCCGGAGCGGGGCCGCGGTGGAAGGGCGCGGTTCCCTCGCGTCGTGCCGGATGAACCAAGGCCGCGGCCGGTTCCGGGCTGCGACAATGCAGGGGAACCGGCGACCGGTACCGGGCTGCCGGCGTTAGAGCAAGGGGACCGGCCTTGCCGGTCCCATGGCAGTAGAAGCCGGCCGGCCGGAGTGGGCCGACCGGATAGTGGAAGAACCGGGGGTCCGAGACCTCCGGCTGGCTGGACGTGAGTGGCCTCATTAAGCGTCCGCGATTTCCTCACGTGGGGGCAACGCGCCCCCCGCCAGCAGTGCTCGGCCATAACGGCCGAGCCGGTCGCCTGGCCACCCGGCCAGCGCCAGCGCGCCAGGCTGAGCCGCCGGGCCGGGCCGAGCCGCCCAGGTCGGGCCACGCCCCACCGGGCCAGACCCTAACCCAGTTCGGGTCGACCAGGTTCAGGCCGACCCTGGGGTAGCGGGCCGGGTCGGACCGGGCCCGAACCCCCTATTACCAAACCTTTTTCGGTCTATTGCCTATAACATGAGCTACGGGCCTCTGATCGACGCACCGTCAGTTGCGATGCGATCCTCGGATCGAGACTATCGTTTTGGTATATCGCAATCAAGGTTTAGGAATACTTTGGGTTTGGAAAGGTTGGTTAGTACATGAAACCAACCGGGTCCTCGGAGCAAAAACGCTCATAACATGAGTTTCGGATGTCCGAATGACGTGCCGTTGACTTTCTTGGATTCCTCTTAGTCAGACAGAACTTTGGGCTTACTCCACTCAAGGTTTGGATGTAGCTGGAGTATGACCTGGTTGGTTTTTACTTAAAAACCAACCTGGCCCCTGGGACGAAAAAGCCAATAACTCTCAGACCGGGCGTCCGATTGACGCGCCGTCTGTGACGTTGAGTTCCTGTTGACAATACAGAACTTTTGGGTTCATCAACTACGAACTATGTGTAAGTTGATGTATCAGCCTTTCGGCTCGTGGAGCAGAACCTCCCGAACGAGCTTGTTGTGTGCGGAAAACCTAGAGCTGGCTGCAACTACGACGACAACTATACAGAGATCCTTACTGGATTCGACGGCGACGAATATAGCACTCAACGATCCTATGTGGATCAGTGCAACCGATCCTGTGTTGGTCCGATCCTGTGTGGGTCAGTGCTCAGCGGCCCTGTGTGGGCCAGCGCCTACAGATCCTGTGTGGGTTTGATCATGTGTCAGTCTTTGCGGTGGTTAGTTAACTTTCGATCCATTGTGGGTCAGATCCTTTGTGGGTCATTGCGGGGGTTAGTAACTATCGATCCTTTATGGGTCCGACGACTTAGATGAATCAGTGGCAATATCTGATAATCTATATCGTCTTACGAAGAAGTATACCTGTGTGAGCTGAATCCTATTTTTCTTTCCTATGTGGATTGTGTTGTGCTATCCTGTGTGGATTTACGTTTTTCTTTCCTGTATGGACTGGGTTGTGCATGGGCTCGGAAGTTGGAGCGTACTGGAATTGATGACTTAGGTATATGTATGGGGATATACCTAAGGAGTGTCGAATGTTACTTCATGATTGTATCTTTCCTTTGTGGATTATCCATTGTGGATTCTGGGAGACCTTTGGGGGTCTCGGGGTCCCTACTGAGTACCTTATACTCACCCCTACACAGGTTATGCCCGCACTACGTTGTGTTGGTTGCATACGATGGACAACACTGATCGTGGTTAAGGCTAGCAGAGTAGGACGATACCTGGAGGGGTACCACTGGGCGGGACGTACTCGGAGCGGACGGCTGGACCCTAGGAGTTGTGGAGGCCATCTATACTCACCCTTCAGGTGGGACATCCAGTGGACGGCTCGACATTGCGGCTTTACATTCAGTTGCTGTTTTTCCATTCCAGTTGTACTTTACTTTCAGTTTGGGTTTGTATTCTGGTCCACTTACATTCCGCACTTACTTTTGTATCATCTTTTACTTAGTGTATACTTCTACTGCTTGCTTTCTCTGTGGTGTTTGTTTACTTCACAAAGGCAGTTCCTTCCATTTTTCTACCAGGTTTAACGCCTTGGTGCTAGTCACCAGCCCCTGGCCAATGGAAGGCGGGCTTGGGGTAGTCACAGCACGGGCCCCGAGGATAGGCCGTGACATAAATGGCTTATTTGTAGAATATTTTAGTATATTTTCGTATACTATATAAATCATGACACTAAATAATTGGGTAAAATAAAATCGAGGCAGAAACAAAATATTATTTAAATATGAGTGAAGGATAATATAATTATTATTCAAACATATTTTAATGGATAAAATAATAATGATATTACATGTTATTTTTAATATAAATATTATGAATTTATGATAAAAATGTATTATTTATTCTATATGGGATAAATATGTAAATGAAAACAAGGTATTCCTTCAAAAAATCAACACATTAATCTATAATGGAATCAAAACAAATCAATATAGGTAACATATAGTTCAATAAAAGGAAGGGGAAAACAACATATATGTTTTAAATAACCTAAAAATAATAATTTTAAAATAAATCCCAATTTATGTTTAAGAAAATGGAAACTATGTCAAATTTTATAATGAGGATTTGATTTAGAAACAATGAAACAAGAAAATACTTTATTAAAATAAGTTCATATGAATCCTCTAGAATTAGTTATATTCTAATAGAAATATTAATGTATAGATGAATAAACCTGTGAATAATGTTTTTGAGGGTTCCCATAAAAAATGAATAAAATTTAATTTAGTTTTTGAACTACTATCCATGTGATGTGATAATGACATATAAATAATAAGAATTTTAAGGATAATAATAATTTTATATTATTTTATAATAATGAATGTATTTGGTAAATATTAATAACTAATGAAAAAAAATATTAGTGAATAGTTTCACAAGAAGGAGTTGATATTTGATTGAATATAAAGATTATACTTATACCACACTATTTCTTATTTCATTATGGTTAATCCAATAGAAGGAAGTAAAATTTTCAATTAAAATGTAGTGGATATGAATCATTTCATTTATTGATTCTTAGGAAACCATAATACCTTATAGAAAATTTGACATTTAATTTGAAAAAAAACACAATGATTTTGAGAAATAAGATTTATAATACCCAACCATCAATTAAATAATAGAAAAATATTGTTTTAATAAGAATATAATTAAACTCAAATGATAATATTTCATGGAATAAAAGTTTTATTTTGATAATATGATTATACATTTTGAATATACTATGTTAGAAGAAAAATATAATGAGTTGTTGAAATTTTCCTCCAAAATAATCGTTTATAGAAAATTAATAATGGAAAATTTTTATTAATATTATTATTTATAATAATATGGAACCTTATGTATAATTAACCAAATATTAATTTTTAAATTAATATAAAAAAAATATGGTCATTTTCAGGTAAAAATTATATTTTTTAGACAACATTTTAAAAATGCATAATTAATTTCCATTTTTAGTCAAAATAATAATTAATAATGAATGATTTAAATGAAATTTATTGATTATAGGTTTAAATTTATTAAATTAAATAAATATATTGGTGATTAATTTTTATATAATTAATGCAATTTCATTTTATTCTTGAGAAATACATTTCTTGAAAAAACAATTTTGATCACCTTTGGTGGGTTAATTTTTAAATTAAATTATGCCTCTTATGTGAATTTAATTTGATAACAATGACCCAAAATATGGAAATATAATATTTAATATTAATAAATAATGTAAAGATAAAATAGTGCAATATTTAATAGGAAAAATAATAAATAAGTATTAAAATGATTAAGTTCAAAATGAAATAGAAATTTTTATTTCCATATTGTTTTTTAAGGTTTTAATGACTGGTTTTAACTGATGTTTATATATATTAAATTATATATAAACGCATTGATATTGGTTCTAATGAAACAAATTTGTAAATATTAATAAAATGGAACATAATGTGACATCCAACATCACGTTTTATAAAAAATGACATTTAATATATATATATATATGAATAAGTGAGTTTTACTCTAAAACATTTAGGAGGATATCATATCTACATTTCAATGTAGTTTATATAAAAAATGTTGAATGTTATATTATTTTTAATTTCATATTATATCTTCAAACATTCATCATCAGTTTTCATAGAAAAATGACAATGATTTTCAAACTGTTAAATGCTTCACACATTCATAAACAATTCATAAAAGAACTGATGTTGAAATACCCTGTCATAATAATTTTTAAGAATAATTGATGTTGAGGGTACTTAATAGTTAAAATTTCTTCATTACATTCTATAAAGACTTGTTTTTGTATTCTTTCAATGTTTTTAATAAAAAAACTTATTTTGGGAGATAAAGTTTTTCATAAACAGAGTGAATTTTAGTCCCAAATATCTGAAAACCTATAAAATTGAGATACAATATTGAAAATTAAAATAACCACCCATTTTCTATAAAATTTGTTAACTTCCACTATTTTAATTTAATATGTACTACTTTCAAGAATAAAAAACCCTTTCATAATTCTATCCCAAAACAACAATGAGATCATCCAAGATGTTATCATCCATAATGTGGAGACCATTTTTGATATACTAGTCTTCTTTATCCAATTCAATAATGTTCGTTGAATGAGATAACCAAAATTCCATGTTGTGCCTCCCCTTTGAAAATTAACTAGGAACAGTGAATTTAAATATAATAACCATTTTCCAAAATAAAAAAATTTATGAAAGAAAAAAATAAAATATGTATTGATAGAACAAATGAAAACATTAACTTAATGATGTCAGAAATCAATGAAAACTATATCCACAATTGAAATATTAACCCAAACAATGTTATCCTTCTCATATTGTTAGTAATTCTAATAAAAACTTTACTAATCAGACAATATTGTTTCATCAAAATTGAAACCTCCCTTTAAAAAGTTTCATGATAAATTATGATATTATGTATATAATAATATAAAGAGTTAAATATTTTAACTTCATTCAAAATCAACTCACTGAACATTATTGGTATGCTAAAATATAAAAATAGTCGAAATAATTAAAAAACATGATCATATATTTTTCATTCATTATATGGAAAATTTAATAATTTTCAACTAAATTATATTAATATATTTATCCTTAAATAAAAAACAAAAAAATTGATCTATAGATAAAATATCACAAATAAATTTTGACATAAATAAATTACCAAAACATCATTTACATAAAATTGACAAATTAAAATCTAAATGACCATGTTTTTTGTGTAATAAAATATGGGATATTATATTGTCAAATATCTAACATAAAGATCTATTATAATAAAAGAAACATTTTCTGAACATTTTTTTTGTAAAATATATTATTATACATAAATTTTTTTACAACTAATCTATAAACAATAAAATTATTAATATGAAAATGTAAATAAAACAAAATTATATTTAAAAAAACATCCATTCTAATGGGTTATAGAATAAATAAATTAAAACATTATTTACATATAACAAAACCAATTAAAAAAACATGACAAAATATCATGAAAATGAGTTCATAAAATATAAAAAATTCATGTATATTTGGATTCTAGAATCTATATATTTGTTAAATTTTACTATAAAATATAATTCCTTAGAAAATATAAGGTCTCGTATCTTGAAATTATTAAATTTTTGTAATCTGAACTTGAATATAATTTTACAATTCTTATACATTGAATAAAAAATAAAAAATTAAAACCTCCAATATTGATCCTTAACATGAACATATAAACCAATACACACATATATATAAAGAAAACATATATAATCTGATATAAAATATATTTACCAATAATCTCACGTAACTAAATTTATTATTTTTTTGTTTTGAGAATTGACAATTTTTATAACATTTACATGACTTGTAATTTGTAGATATATTATTAAAACATGTATAAAAAATAATAAATAAGAATAAATAACATGTATAAAATAAGAAAACAAATATTTTTTACAATTCGATAATGTTTATTGTATTCTTCCTAATAAAATTACATAAAGAAAAAAAGAAACCCTATAAAATTAAACACAAAATACGAATGTAAAGTATAGAAAAAAATTGAATAAATAATCATTTAATTGTCAGTATTTAATTGAGACATACAAAAAAATATATGAAACCTATATAAGAAATATAAAATCTTATTGTAAAAAATGAATGTATAATTGATAATTTTTCAAAAAATATTTTAGAATATACATGAATTATAATTATAAATTTAAAAAAAACATAATCATTATTTTTCAAATAATAATCCTTTAAATGATAGAACATTCCAACATTAATAAAAATTTATTTTCTAGTTACTATAATTTTAAAGATTAAATAAATGATATATTCCATATAATATAAATTGTAACCATTCAAAAAAATGACATAAAAACAATATTCAATTAAGTGTACATTCTTAATTTTTGTTCGACTAGACCTCATTAAAAATATAAAAATATAATGATTTTTATATGATCAAAAACATAATATTATGAAATAAATATAAGATATGTAATATAAGAAATCTTTATCAAATTGATTAATCAACCTGGTTTTGATTATCCGAAACATGAATATTATATCAAAATAACTATTCTAAACAATTTATTTTGGTGATAACACTATGGTATTGAATCATTAATTTTAAAATGAATACATTTATATATGAAAAAAATAGATTTTCATTAAAATAAAATATATTTACCAATAATTTCATTCAAATGAATTTATTTTTCTACTGTATCGAAAACTGATCATTGTTAAACATTTTCCATGACTAGTATTTTAATATTTTAGTTAGCAATAATTTATAAAAAATAATATTTATGAATTGAGAACATATAAAAATTAAAAAACATACCTATTCAATAATTTTCTATATAATTTACATACTCATCTAATATATAAACACAAGGAAAACAAAAAACCAGTGAAATAAAACACAATATACAAATTGAATTCATTATATAAATTTTATAAATACATATTTCTTTTAATTTTATTAAAATAGGAATACATGAAACATATGAAAACTGTAAAAATAAATATAATATATTACTTTTATGTAAAAAATTAATTATATATTTACTATGTTTTTAAAAATTTACTAAAATATACATACAAGATTATTTAAAGTATTTTATAGTGTGGATAATGTATCATAAATCCATAACCCATTATACGGAAGATAAAAAAACATTTAAAAATAATTAGAATATGCCATATTACTGTATAAAATAGTATTCTAAATACTATTTTTTTATCAATAATTAAAAGAGACATACCTGATAATTTAAATAATAATATTTCTTAACAAATAGTTTTGAAAAAAAAACTATAATGATGGGTAAGTTCTACATTCATATATAAATCAATATCATCATAATACTATCATAAAAATGAATTTTAAAAGAGTAAAAATGGAATATTTTGATATAAATCATGAAATAATTAGAATAACTAACCTTATCAAATTTATTCATTGATCGAGTAGTGATTATATGATTAAAAATATATTAAAACCTAATAACCATATTACATCGATCCTTTTTTATGATGACATTGCAGTTATAAAGAATTAAATTGAATATAAAGACAATAATATATATATGTTTTTATATATTATAAAACAAAATAATATCCAAATTAAAAAATATTTACCATTGCATCGATGTATTGGAATATATTGGGCTACATTATTGATATGTTATTTTTGTTAATAAAATTCCAAGTGATTCATGTTATTTTATACATAAAGTGACAAAACAAACACATATAAAAAATAAAAAATAAAATAAAGAACTTACAAAAATGAATAAAAACATACTTGACTAACATTCTGGTAATTTTTTTACAAATATATCCGAAAAAGATAGAAAAATCAATATAATGTGTACCCACTTTCGATGAATATGGATAACATTAAAAGACCTCTATGATATATAAAAGGTTAAAAATAAATAAAATAATAATGAATATTACTTTATAATTATATGAAGGTTCTTACCCATCATGGAATGGACCAAAGACAATATCCAATCTCAATATTTGATAATCGCTTTTATATATAGGCAAACGAAGAAGGAATTTTTAGATATGAAATAACCATTGAAATGTTTCCTTAGAATATAAGACTATAAATACTTGTTTTCTAATTTTTCATAAGAATAACGTAGAGATATATATTTAAATAAGTAATATAGTTAGTAACTTGAAATTAACCTTATTTTAAGAACGAAAAATAGAATCATAAATTTTATTACATGTAAAACAATCGAAAAACATACATGATAATATAATTAAAAAATTATCGATCCAGGATAACATTATTAAATATTCTCACTATATATTCTCTTCCAAATAAATTATAATCATCTCAAACTCATAAATATTATCCAAGGAAGAAAAACACTGGGATAATATTTTTATCGTATTATAAATCTATGATGTTTCGGAATCTTTTGGTTCATGAACGTTTTGTTTCATTTTTAAAAATTATTTAAATTTTATATACTCTAAGAATAATTAAATGTCAACATTTTTATAATTATTTTTAATCAAATATAAAAATTATTATTTTTAACAAATACTTTATATATTATAAAAAGTAGATGTTTAGAATTGAAATATAAAAAATTACCCATTTAATCACCTTCTCTAGTAACCTCCCTTGTATGATATGGAGTTAGACTACAATGAAAAATACTATCATGTATTGATATTCTAACCTAATCCAACTACATTGGATTGTGATGTGTATAAAACCCATAAATATGTATGACTTTGAATGTTATAATATGTATATGGTGATATCAAGCATAAATAACATAGTATAAGGTTTGGTCTGAATGAGGAGTTGGAGGAACCAAATGGGAAGGTAGGGCCGGCCTGGAATGCTCACCATGTTGCATATGCTACCTAGGATGTGAAGGATATGATTATATTGGTAGTTCCTTATATATAGATTCCACACCAGATTGAAATTTATCATCTATGGATTGTTTCTTGTCATTCATCTTATATTTTAAGAAATATTTTTCCTAGGTCTCTTGATATCTTATGATAATGACCAAAAACATTCAAAACAAAACCACCTCCCTATATCATATTACATTGTCAAGTTGTTTTTTATTTTCTAAATATATAGCTAAGGTGTATATTCTATTCATAGGAATGAAAGTCTCATGCATAACATTATCCTAATGGTCATCTAGAAATGAAAAATTAAATTTATATGTTATTCCTTTTAATTTTAGTATAAACAATTAGGGAGAATAAAAATTAATTTCATACATTGTTTAGCTACTTCCTTCCATTTCATTTTAGGATTCTTTTCAATATTTTCATCTTATTATATTCAATTTATCATACAAATTAAGGAAGATAAAGGATCATACAAAACATATTTTGATCCCATAACAGATTTGAGCTCTTTATGTATTAAAATTTTCCATAATCAATTTCTAATATAATAAATTATACCCTCTATGTGATAAAAATAATGGAATATATTCTTGAAATACGATATCTTGACGAGATATCCTCAAGTACACCTACATACAAATAAACTAATAAGTAATCAGATATTTACAAAAACTATGCAATAATAAAATATTTTCTTAAAATTAATTCTTCATAGTGTCTGGTGGAGAGAAATTTATTCTAGTTATCTCTATTTAAAAACCCATAATTCTGGCATGAATTTTCACTGTCACTTCCAAAAACCATAAATCATTTTTGTCAAAATATTTTTGAAATATTTCAATCGGATCATAGTTAATAATAATAATCCACTCTTAATTTCATTCATTTATTAAAATTTTAATTCCATATTTAAATAATAATTTTAATAATTTTAATTTAAAATATAAAATATTCTAGAAAAAAAGAGATGAAAAAAATTAATTGAGATAATATACCATTATGGAATCCCACATATAATTATTCACTATCTTGTAAACAGATATCCAATATTGATATAAAATTCTATTCTTTTAGATTCTCTCAATAGTGATATAATTGGAAAATTGGGTTGCGTTTAGGTTAGTTGGGTTATTATTTTCATCAAAATAAATTTCAATTATATGGTCTTGATAGGTAAATTGTTGTATTTTTAATCATGTAATCCCATGATTCATAACTCTATATATTGATTATTCTATTGAAGAAGAATAAAATTCCTATGGAGGAGGCACATCGGTAATTGGTTCATCAGTAGTCATGCAATTATTATTTTAAATTAAATGAAGGCTTTCCGTAAAAAAATATTAATGAATATTAAATAATATAAAAATAGAAAAATTCCTCAGTAAATGTTTATCAACAGCTTTGATGCAGATGGTTATTAATATTTTACATAACAACATTATAGTATTTCTGATTGGATTTTAAAATATAACATAAAGTGAGACAAGTAGTTTTTCTTTCATAAATACATGAAATTCATGATATTACATACATATTAATTTACAATACTTCAATTACAAAAAATTATTCCCATTTGAAGAATATACACTTGGTACATTAATATTGTAAAGTCCCTGACACAAAATCCTTGTCACTCTCTTTCTAAATTTTCAAGTAGAAAAAGGTAAAATTGTTTGTTTCATTTCATAGTTTCATATAACTATAAATATATTCCCTCTTATATCTATTGTAATAGAGAATACAATATAACTTTTTTATTTCCTTTTATGTCTCTAAAATTCCTAGTCAATCTACCACATGCTTTTTTCTCAATATGAATAACATTAATTTTATGATTTGTCTATAAAAATATATAACAATTTATTTTAAGAAATATAGAATTTTTCAAGAAGATATTTTCATTAATAGCCATGAAATCCTTTATATCCAAATACCAAATTAATATTTTACACTATTCGGTAAAATTAATCAACTAAAAATAGTTATTGTGGATGATTAAACTTATATAAAACAATAAATTAGTTTTTCAATATATGGTAATGACGATAAATTCATAAAAAATTATATGAACCATGTACACATTATTTCATCCACTCTGTATTGAAAATATGATGTCTCTTATTCAGAGATTAAAAATTATTTATTTCCATTAACAATTTATCCAATTAAACTTCAGTATGATGGGAATTCATTACAATGATAATTATCATAAAATAAAAAATAAAATTACCTTACATATATACATCAAAAACAATTACACCATTCCCAAATAGGATCTTCAAATCATTAATAAATGGAAAACTATATCAGTCAATACCCTTCTCGGCAATTTTGGACTATAAATTATCAATGTCATTATTACTTTTTTATTATTCATACATATATATGGTGAAATGATTTAAACTACCAAAAAAATATTCCGGAAACTATACTGGATTCATAGGCACAAATATGGATTCATTTAATCGATGCATAATACAATTAAGATATTTCTAACTTCACATAAAAAATCAAAAAGAATTGTTCATTTATTCACTTTCTCTATGATGATTCATAAAGGTGAAATACATTATTTTTAGTGATGAAATCATCCATATTCCATGTTAAACATTTTGAATCAATTTGATTTGTAAATAAACTCTTTAAAATATGTGTTATCGGATGTTACCATATTCATTTATCTAGATGATTGATTCTTGTAACTGGGAATCAATCCGAATAGAATAATTGTAATTATTCGATGATATTATTGGAATAAATTATTTGAATTTTCCAAATTTATTTTTCCAGAGGATTGAAGTCAGTACCTCAGAATAAATCAGAGTAATATATTTTATCTACTTTATTATTTTATTTCCTATAATTAGGAAATTTTTCTCTATATTTATATTCATAACTATACAATATAGAATCATTTAGGAAGGCATGCATTTTTTTAACCAAATCATATTAGGTGGAATATTTTATTTCCCACATAATTTGAATCTAGAAGCCCTTTTACATCGGGAAGTATCGATTTTAAATGAGAAATAAAATCATAGAATTCTATTTCACTACTCTAATTTCATTCACTCAAGTTATATAATTTAATTATTAAATATAATACTATATATTTAGTAAATTAGAGAATAATGGTATCTCATAATCCCCACACTATAATTCCAAATTTAAATTATATTATTGTTTCAACTATGACATCATTAACTAAATCTTCCAAATAATATTATAACTCCTTGATAATGTATTAATTATCATTAGATATTTATTTTTCTGTTATTTCACCATTCCAGATTCAACGTGTATAATTATGGATAAAATCGTATAAAATAAGATTATCCCTGATTCCACTAGAATTTATCTCTCTCATATTTAATGAATATTGGCATGGGGAAAAAATTAAATCATCATTCATACAATTTCATTTAAAAATATGAATAAATAATCAACTATTTTTTTTATTCCATAGTTTTTCATCGAAAATTTATTAAATTATGTTCATATAAATTTGTGTGTTCTAATTATATAAGATGTATAAATTAAAAAATATAAATTTATAAATTTTTAAAAAATAAATATAAATTGTACACATAAAAACATATTGTCACTAAAAATAAATTATTGAAAACTATTCTTCATGTAAAATTGTTATACATAATGATGAAACAAATTTATACATAATTAATCTTCAAAATGAAAAAAAATTTACCTATTTTTTCATCAAAAATTTATACATAATTTATAATCCAATTTATAAATCTAATAAACACACATACATAATTTATAAAATATAAAAAATATAATAACTAGCGACCAATTATAATAAAAAATCATGACGAAATTTATAAATCAAGTATCGTAAAACCATTATTATACACAATTTGAAATATAAAAAACAACATACAAATAATTATGAAAAATAGGTGTGAATTGAAAACATTTGTAGAAATAATTTCAATAAAATATAATAAAATAAATTATTCAAAAATGAAATAGAAACTCTTATAAAAAAATTATATTAAAATTATATAAATATATATAAAACATTTACATAAATAACATGTATATAATATTATAAATAGTTTTGAAAGATATTTTTCAAATATGTTTTATAATAAAAACTATCATAACAAATAGTTTAAACAAAAAACATATAATTACCAACATTTAATTATGATTATATAGAATTATATATAATTTATTTTTAAAATTAAAATAAAAATAATATTTGGTGCTTTTAATGGAAAATTCATTAATAATTCTTATCAAATCAATCAATATCTATGGAAATAATGATAATGTTACATGATTGATTAAAAGTAGTGTTAAAAGAAGTAAAAAAACACCAAAAAAACATCAAATCATAGTGGATGTTAAACCATTACATCATGAGGATCGTGGATTAATAATCATGGGTCAATAACTCAACATAAATAATGTTAAAAGTGGATGAAAATTGACTATAAGAGAGAATTTTAGGTGGTCAATGTCGTCAAATCCATCGATGTAATCACAATTCATGAGTCAGTCGAGAGAGGGTTTAATAAAAAATTAAAATGTAAAAAGTTGATATAAATAAATATTAAGTGATAATTTAAGGTGGATGATGTATTTAATATTGTCATAAATGTAGAATTGGGTGAGAGAGAGGGTTTCAAGATTGTTTAGAGTGATTGAAATTAAGGGTTTTAATAGATTATTTTTTTAGAAATAATTTCACATCAATTTCCAAAATAATCAATGAATAAATATTCTATAAATAAATATTTTATTTTTTATTTTTTAAACACTAATGAAAAATAATAATTTTTTTGACATTTTATTTTCAATAAACATACTTTAAAAAGGCAGGTTTATTATTTTAATCGTCATTTTTATTAAAACTAAAGATAAAATGTTCTTGTAATATCATTTAATGTTGGTTTATTTATCATAACTGATGTTAAAATAATATACAATATAATTTTAGAATATTATTTAATAAAACCCAATGTTAAAATTCCAACCCTTTACAATTAACATCGTTTTAAAATAATCCATTATTGAATCCCTAACTATGAAGTATCTCTTCATACTACTATTGTAGAGGGTTATTTTAAAATTGTCACGAACTGAATCTGGACGCCGCCAAAACCGGCACCAAACCCAGACTGTGACAAGTCCCGAAGGGTGTTCCCGATCCCCATGGGCTGTCACAAGTGCCCAGGTATCATAAAATGATAATTGGGAACGATTTACCAGAGTTTATAAACTTAAAACCACAAAAGAATCCAATGAAATGAATCTGGATTTTTCAAACCAAATACTCTTTTTCAAAAATTCAGAACTGAATTACACAATTTTAAACAATTTTTAAAGACCATTACAAAGGTACAAACCCAAGAAAATACAGCCCAAGAACCTCCACATGGAAAGAGGCACCGCCCTCAAGCCATCTCCACGACACTCCATCACGATGGACCGCTAAAAACCCGAACCAAAGGCATAAAACCTGTACCCAAACCTGTGACATAAAATAAGCAAGTCTCCTTACACCCAAAGGTGTAAGTAGGGTGTGAGAGAAAGCCCAGTAGGATACCACCTCTATGAGATTCCATGTGATAAACATTTCATGACAAAAATAATTGCATGTTTTGTAAATAATAAATGCTAGTTACAATTTTCTAAAGGATGAAATAATAAATGAAAACAGTTTTCATGTGAGATAATTTTAAAGGAAAAACAATTTTAAAATAAATGACAAAGCTACTGAATTTTCCATCCAACAATACCGTATACCGACGGTAAGTACAAAGGATCTAATCAGCACAAGTAATAGGAAATAACCCCTAGGCACTAGCTAGCTGTGGGTCCCAGGTACCTCATATCTCAGTGAGAGTAACCACAAAAAAATATCTGTTCTCGTGCATGAGCCACTAGTAGGGATCATACCCATAACCTAGTGGTCCCCAATCATCATCATCATTGTTTAGTTAGAGTTGTAAGAGTCAATCTTGCTAAGTGAAACTGAGGCCAAACCCCACGGATTCACTAGCATACTAGTACACGTCCACCCAACTAGATACCCGGGTTTTCCCTTTGTGCTCAAACAAGTTCAACAATCCAATAAGTATAGTTTTCACATGAAAATATCAATTCCACATCACACATTAACTAAACAGCCCCATGTACATCAAACAAGTCAAAAATTCCACTATTCATTCAAATGCATTTTGAAATCAAACTCACACCAAAATTCTATACAACACTTTTCACATTTCATTAACACTTACACAAATCCTTTAAACGATTTTATAAAACCATTACAAGATATTCAACTAACAAAAAATCCCACACACATGTCACATAATACCCTTCTCACCTTCAGAATTCATTTTATCAGTAAACTCACACGAAACATCCCACACCCGTGTTTCGCACACAAAACACAATTTAGTAAAACATTTCGGCAATTTATAAAACATTCTAAAAATGATTGACATCTCAAATCACCACTTTACCATTCAAAAACCCACATTAGGTGAACACACTCACCCAAACAGTACATATACACCCTTTCCTAACTTTGTTTAACAAAATAAAACATTTGCAATTTTTATAAAACAAACCCAAGAGGTATAACCATTGTTTGCACTCTAAACCCATTTCAAACCCCTCATTCAAAACCAAAATCATAACAATAAAAATCCAAAACAGAATTTTCATCCCTAAAACAATTATTAAAGCACCCCCAAATGTTATAAAAATACATCAAATAATACCACAAAGATACACATGAAAAACACATGTTTTCATAAATCTCATTCAAAAAGTACAACACGGTTTTACACCTTAAAATAATTAAAAAAAACTCTTTTCAAGGCCCACATGATAATAAGGAATTAACAAAGCAGAATTTTCAGCCCCTTTCAAGACTAAAAAATCACTTTCATATGTTATAAACTAAATCCAAACATTACCCCAAGAGTCGCACATGAAAAGTACACAATTTCAAGCTAAAATACAACTAAAAATTAAATGTTTAACCAAATTCATCAAAAAAAGTTTTAAAACCACACACAAAAGATTATAAACATAATAAATTAATAAAACAAGCAAGCTAACTCATCATAAAATGGTTACACATGGAATCACCTACCTTTTGAGTCGAAACCCTCAAAACATGGTGGAAAACATTAAGCGCACCACCGCTGCACCACAAGGAATATAAATCCAGACCTAGGCCACCAAAAATTGACTCAAAAGATATCAAATCATACCTTAGGTTCTAACACTAACTTCTGTACATGAGGAACTTCAAGAAATAGGAAATAAAACTAAAAGAGGATGGAAGGAACCAAGAAGGAATTCCCTTACTTGAAATATCTTGAAGAAATCAGCCTCATTACACCAATATATGAATCTCCAAGTACCCAAAACTGATATGGAGGTCAGAAGGAGTCATATTAGGTCATTTGGGGACTGAAATGGGGGGAAAAGGATGAAAATTGAAGGAGTTATGAAAGATTCATTTCACCTCATCAAATCTGGTCGATTTGAGAATGATTGAGAAAGATCGTCCAACTCCGCGGGGTATTTGAGCTCCAAAGAGGAAAACTCGATACAGGGAGTGAGGCTGAGGTTTTTGGCTTCGATTAGGAGGTGGAATCACCGAAAAAAAGTAAAAAACAAATGATATATTGAAATTTTAAAAAAATAATTTAAAGCACGAAATGGGCATACGGGCAGGCCCATTACCTTAATTAAAAACCCAAATCCATCATGATTTGGGATTTCTATGTGTTTCAAAGGGATATGGTGATTTTAATATATTAGGGTATGCCAATTGGGAAATGGAATGAGTATAAAATAGTAAAAATTGAAGGAGTTATAGAAGAATCAATTTTTTTTTTAAATCTGGATTTGGGCTCAGGGTTTGGCCCAAATTTTCAAAACCCACTATTTTCAACAAAATGAGTGGTAAACCCCCAAAACAAAACAGGAATGGAAATTAAATGTATAATGAATTTAAAAAAAGTCATGGGTGTGACAAAAATTATAATGTCCAAAATTAACTAGTTACTATTTAAATACTCATTAGTTTGATTACATTCCACATTACCACTTTTACATTAAAATATTAGTCATTTTGGATATATTTATATAATAAATTTCATTAATATTGTTGTAATACATTCTAAAATTATAGTTGTTCCACTCATGTCAATTATAAATGTTCCCTGCCTCACCTCACTAATGTAATCCTATTAAAACATTTAAATCACCCAAAACAAGAAAACTATATATCCAATATCCTAATCCATGTTCTAGGGGTTATGGTCCCCTAATAGACATACCGTATTTTCTATAAGAAGGGATCAAAAGTGTTTTTCTCTAATATAATTTATTTTCCATAATAACAAACATTACATTTTTACTTATTATTTTTTCACCTTCAATTATGTTCTTCAGATTATTATATAATAACACTGGTATACCATATATAGTGATATGTTTTTATATTAATTTAATATTCTCTCTCTATCTCTTCTTCCATGAAATGGGAAAACAGACCACCAGTCATGTGTATGACAGACTACCCCCATGGGAATCATTATAATAAATTTTACATCACCTACTCACAAGGATAATCATAATGGAAGAACAAATATATATATATATATATATATATATATATATATAATTTTAAAACTATATTGACACGAAAAATTGAATAAGAAATCTACTTCTAAATCCTTTACCCAATTTAAAAATAATAACATCGCTCATGTGAACATATTATATAATGTCTCAAAAAATAAATGTGTTTAATTATATATGTCCTCCTTTCATTAATGATTTGATGAAGTTTTATAAAAAAATAAATAATATCTTTATATCATTAATAAAATTTAAGATATGTTAAAACTAGAATTTGTGTGTAGTAATGGAATCATCTATAAAAAATCAAACTTGTGAAAACTAAGTTGATTAACACCAAAAACAATAATAATAAAAAATTTTATCACTTAATGGAAGAAAATATGTAATATGTGGATCATAAATGTAATTATAAATACGAATACGGTACTAGTAATTATTAATAATTGGTTTAAAAACATTACACATGAGGTTGAAGCACAGTCCATTCAATGGAAGCTGATTGTAAGAGACTGTGTCTCAATATCCACTCCATTGATAGATATTTTTAATTATGAACCAATTTATATTAATTTGTTTTATAAAAAGAACTATTTTTTTATTAATCAAGAAATTTTATTTATTTATAGTGATTAATGTTTAAATTCATGTTACACTTTCATGTGGATACAATTTAAATGTTACCTTCAATAAAAGTATTTATTTTACAATCTATTTTATGGGTGGAATATATTTTCATTAAATTAATCATATAATCAATCCTTACTTAATAACATATAATATTTTGTTCTTTGGATATTTATGGACATTCATTTATGGAATAACTTGTTTCCTGTCATTTTCCATTGATTCAATAATTGAAATATTAAATATAAAAAATGATATTATTTCTCTTTTTGATGTCCAATATTTTTAATTGATGTCTATAATTTTTAATTTATATTATTTTACATTTTTTACTTACTCAAATTATTTATTAGGAAATTATTATGTAAATATAAAAATTTTACATGGGTTAAATGGATTCAATTTTTTCAAAAGGTTCATTTTCAAAATTCAATAACAGAAAAAAAGGCTTGTTCTTTTTTAACATATATGATGTGAGTTGACATTCCATCCACTGTTACAACTTTAAACTATTTATATTGATATATAAGATTTAAATGGTTTGACAAAGAAATAACATTATTTTTATAATAATTTAATATTTCACTAGATTTTTTTAGTGATAAAAATTCATGAATTTTTTATGAAACCTATATTTCTACTAAATTTATGTTCATAATTTATCTATTATTAATTCATTTATCATTATAATTCTTTTTAAAAATTCACTTCATTGTGATTATCGTTTATTGTACATATTATTTCTATTAAATAAGCATATTATTTCTATCCTAGATATAATTATTCTTAAATCCATATATCATATATATATATATTGTTTTTCTATGAATGTTTGTTTATTTCCAAGTTAAATTATTATATTCTATTACCTTTACTCAATATTTCTATTTTAGGATATCAATATTTTATGAATTAATTCTTCCTTTTATTATAGGTGGAATTTATTGAACGTTAAATGAATGGTGGGGCTCTAAATTATATATCCCCTATTAGTATCAACATGTATTAGAACACAAAGTAATTATCCAAATATATTATTGGGTTTTTGGTGTATACATACCCATTTGTTAAACTATATTGGAAAAAGGACTTGATGGTAATGATATCATGATTTCTGAGATCCTGGAATTCAGTATTAATCAATTCCATTATTTATTGTTATAAATTATATTATTGCATTTATATTATACATGTATTAATTTTAAAGTCAGATTATTTATTAAATGAGATGTTTTTAGGTATTTACCTAAACATAATTATTATTACTTAAATTATCAAGTCATATATAGATGTACATAACACTTAATACGAATTTTAACTCAAAAATATTATTTTTTATTTTCACCAAATATGGAGAAGGAACATTTAAATATTATCAACAATGTTCAGTCATCACATTCACATTGTTTATCAATTTTATTTTCAATGAAAAATGGCTATCATGAATTCATATATATCATATATCCTAATAAAAAATTTCTACCATTGACATTTGATCTCATTCATCTAGTGATGTTGTAATAATGTAGACTCTAGCTATATAAAATTTTAGTTTGGGTTGTTAAAATTATTATCAATGGAAGATTAATTGAAATCATGGGAACTAGATTTATGAAATCACATTTTATAGAAAAAACCCCTATGTATGAATTTATGCATATGTATATTTTTTAATATATCCAAAAACATCATATGGTATGGAATATGTGGTTTTTTTAAGAATACATCCCTCTATAGATACATTAAGTATATATAGTTTTCATAGATTTATCTTGCGATAATTACTCCTAAAAAGGGTTGGTCGAGTATATCGCAATAATCATTCAAGTAAAAACTGATAATGCCCTTAATGTGAGCTTATTTTGACAAACCAAAGGTATATGATTATGTTAAATAATATTTTTCTTACAAACCATTATTATTAATTCAATAATATTTTTATGATATAGAGATATTGTATATGATTCCAAGATTTTGATTATGAGATTAATAATGGAAAAATCATCACATTATGTTATCTGTTACTTGAGATTTTTAATTATATGTTATTTTATAAATTATTATTTCCTTAATATGTCAGAGTATATTCCAATATTTATAAATGTCTTGTCGAATATGTAATTCTATAAATACTTGTGATCAGTGTAGAAATTCCCCTTTTGGGAATGGAAATACAACTACTATTATATATTAGCATATGATTGACATATTAGGGTATATACTGCTGGGTAGGGATAATAACATTACACATATGGAGAAACATTATGTTCCAGTAAATTATAAACTTATATGGGATATTTTCTTGTTACATAATCTACAAAATTTTAGTGGAACAACTAATAAAGTGGTTTCTGAGAAATAGATTATGTCACATTAAATGATATTTCCATGATTGGGATATAATGAAAGGTAAAATTATATGTTAGTAGTGTATTATCTTTATTGTTATATTGATCAGTGGTGGACATTGAACAAAAACACTAAGGACAGTGGAGAAATTAAACATATGGAATGGATAGATTTTAAAATATTAGCTATTAAAATATATTTCCCTCATGAGAAATAATGTAAAACTAAGATAATGTTCCTATATTTAAAGTTAATGAATGATTAATGTGTTATAGAATATAATGATAAAATTATATGTCTAGACCAGTTTACTAGAGATAATATATTTAACAAAAAAAATATTCACCATTTCAATAATGGGATTAAGCCGGGCCTCTAAAGGGAACTTGCTTGTTAAAAATTTTCATCATTTGTTTAAATTATATTTTGTGAAATAAAAATATATAAATAATTTTATAGACCCTATATATTTTATGGAAATTATTACAATAACTCATTAACTGAGGAATATGAAAATAGTAATGAATCAAAGAATAATAATGAAAGGAATAAATTTACGTCCTGTGAAAGATGTAGAAATAAACCTCCTGAAAAATATATTAAAGGAATTATATTTTATTATATGTGTAAAAAATTGGGTAATATAGATAGATAATTCAAGGTTAATAAATAAAACTCTATTATCAATTTTTTTAAATTTTTGGAAATTTTTCATTATTCATACCAATGTACCATGAGTTAAGGTATCATATAGTAGATGAGGATCAGGGGAGAAGGCCAAGAATATGTTATCACTATTTTTTATGGTGATGTTTTTAAATATTTTTTGGTAATTACTTTTACCACATACTCATATTTACCTAATTAGTTGTTTGTTTCATGATCTTATAAATCTTTTATAATATCCATGTTTTCTAATATAATTTCATTTTTCACAAGAAACCTAAAAATTTACATTTTTGTAAACTATACTAGTGGAAATATCCCCACAATAAATATGTGTTATTATTGTCTTATTATAAAAAATAAAATATCCTTATCTATATAATTTGTTATTATTCATAAGGGTCAAATTTGATATATTATTTTCTATGTATTTGAATCCAAAATTAAATTCATTACATTATTTCCAATCAAAAAGTATAATGATATATTATGAAGATATAGAATTAAATATCTCTATAAGGGATTATTCATCATTTAGTTCATGTCTAGATACACCCATAGTAGATCATCTAATTTAGGTTATAAGAAAATAAGTGTAGGAATAATTTTTAGATGTAAAAAGTAATATTTAAATTGAGGATGTACCTATTGTACAATAATACGTTGATTTATTTAATATGGAATTAATTGGACACCCAAAAAAGTTTAATGTTTGGTTTTCCATTGATTTAATTATTAATGAAATAAATTTATAGAAGAATCCTCTTATAAGGGACACAATGTAATTAGTGAAATTTAAGAAAATAGTCCAGTAATTGTGTGGATGGGGATTTATAAACCATATTATTTCACCTTTGTTAGCCCCGATTATTTTCATTAAGAAAAACGATGGGTCGATATGGATATCCATTTACTAAAAGGAAATAATTTCTATTATGACAATGAACATATATCATATTCCTTATATTGATCAATTATTTTATGAAATTAATGTTTATCAATGTCATTAAAATATCAAACACTGGTATAGGTGTCATTAATGGAAAATAAACTAGTCATTTTGATTATGTTATTTTGTATATGGTACGGAAATTTCTTGTTTATAAAAATTCCATTTGTATTGACTAATATACCCTCTATTTTTCTAGATGTATTAAAACTAGTATTCAAGTAATTCGATGATAATATTGTTTTAGTATTTATTAGTGATATATTAGAATGTTATAAATTCTATGAGTATCATGATAATAAAATTTAGATTAGTCATGAGTCTATTAGTGGAAAATAGATATATGGGAAATTTAGAATCTTTTATTTATTGTTCGGAAAGTATTTTTTTCATGGAAATATTTTATACATTTAATGTCAACTTATCCTAAAAAGAAAATGGAATAAAAATATTGGTATTCAAAAATGAAAAAATAAACGGTACATATTTTCATTGTTTTTAAGGTTTCTATAAGATATTTGTTCAAAAATATTTTAATATTTCTTAACATGTTAAAAAATCATGCATGTAAAAATGTTAAGATCCCTTGGAAAATAGAATATAATGAATGTTACAAATAATTTAAATCGAGTTGGTTAATTTTCTAATTTTGAATCTATCATCATGAAATAATGGATTTGTGATATATTATTGTTCATCTAATAAGGGTATTTTTTAGTCCTTTTGTTGATGGATAATGTTATTTTACATCTATCAAGGTAGTTAAATATCAAATAATTGAACTATCTAACTCATAATATTGAGTCTGTATGAAAATTTATTTCATTGATGGTTTTGAGGAATTAACTCATTGGGGAAGGATTTGAGATATAAGAAAATGATAATTGTCAGAAATACATCTTTTCATAGACAATTGAAAATATATTACAAAGATAATGGATTGAGCTACTCAAGGATTATGATTCCTCAATACACTACCACCCATGTAAGGAAAATAAGTCAATAGATGCATTGTGAAGGAAATCTAATGGATTTTTTAATATAATTAATATTTAAAGGGATCTTATGTTAATGTATTCAGTAAAAATAGAAATGGTAACTTTTTAGGAAATTGAAACATGAATATTTTTTTAAATAATTTCGTAACCATAATTATTAGAGAATATAAAAACGTCTTAGATAAATGATGAGAAATTTAAAAATAAAATCAATGTTTTGAGTGATATTAAATTTGAAGAATTTTTTTAAAAATATGTCATTATGATTTTTCTCTAATTTTATATAAGTTCCTTCAATATATTAGATGAAATTGGAAGTATTAGATTATTCTTATAGATTGAATATATCTATAAACTCATTTTTCACATAGATGTATAGGTATTTTAAGGAATTTATTTAGTGGGATAAAAATGAAGTAGGAAATCAATTATTTTGTATCTGGATGGTTGGTTTTTTAAAAGGTAGAGGATTAGTCAAGGAATTATATAAGAGTCATACACCCTCTACCAACTCTCTATGGGAATGGGATGGGATTACTATGTATTTTATCATTTTATTACCAATAAATATTGAATATATTGATGGTGTATGGGTTATTGTTAATATAATTATTAAACCTATACATTTCCATTCTATTATAGAATATATACCACTCAAACTCCCAGAAATTATCTATATTAATGATTCTGAAAGACATCATGGAACACAACATTCAATTGTATCTAATTTTGATCCATCTTTTACATAAAAAATTAGTAATTTTATTTATAAAAACCTTTATATCAAGATTAAATTGAGCTCCTATTATATTCCACAAACTTTTGGATTTTTTAAAATTACAACTCAAATATTAGAAGGAATCTTGAGGTAGTTCTCACATTACATCAAGGGTATATGAAATAAATATTTACCATTGGAATTGTTTTTCTCTATAATATAATCCATTAATGTATTCTAATGGTTTCATATAAATCAATATATAGAAAGGTAAATTTCACTCTAAAAATTATGGATGATATTGGTTAAAGGATGGTTAGTTGTATAGAAATATTTGAGGAAAAAATGAAAAATATAAAGATTATTAAGGCTCATATTATATCACCGAAGTGATAAAAAAATATTTTTCTAATAACCTATAGAAATATATAGAATGTAAACACAGAGATCACAATATATTGAATGTATCTAATTGGATGTGTGTTATAATTGTCATTAATAATGAAAAAAAATGCTCAAGGTACACCAATTTTTTTGAAATTCTGGAGTTAAATTGATCTATATCTTAAAATATGTAAATTTCACCAATGCTATCTAAATTAAAATATTTTTTACATATTAATTTTTTATAGAAGTATATTCCATATCTAACACGATTTCTAACCTATGAAGATATTTATTTGGAACCAGATCTATTTTACATGGATGTTCCTATCCACCTTATAGAAAAAATTTAATTATGAATGATGAATTGGATGACACCACTCATGATGGCACATTAACGAAATCAAGTAATAAATGACATTTTGTTTTATTCTAATATTTTTATAAATAAGAACCACAATCATTTTTTTGGAATGTAATATCCATGAAAATTTCAAGGATGAAATTAATGACTGAGGGAATAAGGTAATTGAAATATTTATATTATATTAAGTTGTAATTATTTTTAAATAAAACAAAAAATAATCTATATTTTAATAAATCATGGTAAAAATCCTAATTTTATAAGATAAATATTGATTTTAAAAATATTTGATCAAAATATTAATAGAAATAATAATTTTAATTTCACTTAGAAAAAAACATTTATGAATATTTCAAAAAATAGAATTATAATATTAATAATTTAATATATAATAATTTTATATATTTTTTAGAAGTAAATATATATTCATTATTAATTTAATATAAATGAAATGTATATCTTTTTGAGTTAAAAAGTGATATATCTTAGAAAAAATTTTCTTATTGTATGATGTCTTTTCATTTTAATTAATTTTCATATTAATTTATGATGAATAATTTATGTGAAATTTTAATATTATATATGAATAAATATTAATAGATATCAAGAAAATGATGAATACTATTAATATATCAAATGTGAGATCGTCTTAGGAATGAAAAATGAATTTATTGGAAAATATTTATTAATAATGTTTCATTAGTTTATTATTTAAATAAATTTTACCAGATTAATGAATTGAATTTGAAAAAATTTAGTCCTTATATTAAATAATAAAAATTATTATTTTGTAATATTTTAATGTTATTTTTTCAATAAAAAATAGTAAAATTAGTAAAATTTTACAACCATTGTTGTAGTTATAATGAGTTCACTATGGATTAATAGTAAAATTTTAGGACTAAAATGAACAAATAAATTCCTTATAAAAAATTAGTTGTATTCATTTAGACCTTAATAATACCATCAATGAATCTGAGTAATTTTAGAGTTTTTTCCCTTCGAAATTGATATAAATTTATTTAAAAATATTGAAAAATTAGAAATTTCCCCCTCTACTAAATTATAAAATGGGACCTCCTACTTTCACTTATCCACACAAAAAAAAAATTCTTTTAAAACACAAAAAAATTAAAAACATATCCTATTTATCTATATCAATGTTCTATAGTTGATGGGATTCCAATAATACAAACACTTTTTTCCATGAGAATTTTCCCAAATAGGAGTCTCTATGAGAAGGTAATCATCTAAACGACACACTTTCCTTTTTAATTTTATTTTACCACCATCAATTATGTCATAAAAATTTGAATATGTTAAAAATATTATATCACATATAAAATTATTTTGTTATACTTATAGAATATTATTCATTTATCCCCTTCTCCATAAAATTGGAAATAGAACCACCACCTATTTCTGCTGAAAACTACCGCATCACGAATCAATGCAATGTTTTTTCCTTCCTCGTATAACATGGATATTCATAATGACAGAAATTATGTCTATAAATATATATTTGATTAAAATTAAATTATATTTATCCTTTGATTTTATTTTATCATCATCTTCCATACCCTTTCAACCATTTTAAAATAAAATGGTCGATCATCCATACATGTGACATACCATCTCCAGGAAGCAATGTTGTTCATTTTCCATGTACAAATTCCAATAATGATTATAAAAATATATATAATAAATAAATATTATATTAAAAATAGTGATGTAATTCTATAGATAATTAAATAATAACCCATTTTCGTGAAATAAATCATTCATGATGAAACATAATTGAGATAAATAACCAGATTATGACCTAAAACAACAATAATAATATTATATTTTCACCAAATTTGTAACAAGATATTATAATAAGATTATATATGAAATTATTAACATTTATATGGTTCCGATATAAATTAATAACATGTTTATTAAAACTATACTTGTGTTTAAATAACATTCAACAAATTGGATGTTTAAGGTAAGTGATTTGATCAGAAGATCCAATCTACTATGAAATATTTAGAATTATTAACCATTTTACTTTTAAGTGGAGTATATATGTCCACATTTATGTATATAAAATTAATAAATGTAAATTAAAGGTTATTAATTTTCTAAATAATGGTACACTTTAATGGGGTTACTATTTAAGAGGATCTAAAGTGTAATGATTATATTTTATAATATCAACTTTTTGGGATCAGTTTTGGTTTTTTGTATAGGAATCTTGTAATATATCCATCATAAGCTCCATATATTTTAGAATCCTTTAGATATTTATATATTTTAATTGTTTTATCAAAAAATTTCTACAGATATATGTTTAAGCATGAAAATGTACTCTTAAAGAAAAAATGATCATCTATATTTTTCTCTCATGCCTATATTTTTAAAAAACATTAAAAGGTATATTTTATTTACTAAAATGGTATATTAGGAAAATTTATATTCTATAATATTCATTTTTAAATATATAAATAGAATCTTAGGTTTTATTTTGAAAGGATAATTTTTATCAATTATTACAAATATTCAAAATTATTATTTTTTTAAAATATATAGTTTTAAAATATTTTCCCACCACTATAACCATTTTATGATATTTAGATTCATATATATATTTTCAATGTTTACATAAGGAAAACACTTTATCAAAATATTTTTTTAGTATTTGTCATCCTTTTTCTTTCACTCTCGAAAATAAATTCATTTATTAAGAAACATATATTTTTAATGATAAGATGGTCATCATTAATATATTATTAAATTTTAGTTCATTAACATTCTTTAGAGAAATTAAAATTTTTGTGATCATATTTCATTGATCATATCAGTTCTGTTAAAATTACATATTCACAATTTCAATGATATTCTTATTCCAAATATAGTATACCATTTACAAATATATGGTTTTACTATGAATGTTATTTGATTGTATGAATAAATCTTGATATTTTTTTATCCATTACAAAATAATTATTTTTTATACTGAGTATTTTTCATGAATTAAATTAATAATTTAATATAAAGTGAATTTATTTTACTTTTTTTGATTTGTGGGGATAAGAAAAATATTTCCCCTTGATGCATTAACAGGTTTAATGGGACAAACCTGTTGGCCAAAATTTTTAATTTAGTTTTTTTAAAAACCTAAAAATAAATTATAATTTCTTTGTAAAGGGAAGAAATTGAAAATATTCCATAATTATTTAGATCATTCCATTAACTACTATTAGTTTCCATCATTGGAAATTTAGTTATTATTATCCATGATATTATTTCGATGATGTTATCCATTGTTGAAATTTATGATGACGTTATTGATTAAATTGTTTATATTTTAGTTTACATAGGTTTTATTATTGTCTACTAATTATTTACTCATCCTTGCATTAATTGTACAAGACCCTTGTTGAGAATTTCATATCACCATTATTTTATTATTTTCCCTGATATAAAAATAATAAACATATAAATAAGTTCAATGATACTGATTATTCCCTTTCAATTTGTCATTATATATCATGTAAAATATAAAATGGGGAAAATGTATGAATCTGGTTCAGAAATAATACTAATTTAATCAATGCATTGGGATTTTTTCGCTTGTATCTAGTTCCAATGAAATAATTTAGTTACCCACTCTGGGTTACATTATTTGGGTTTTTACAATCCAAACACATGAATTCAAATTAATAATTCAGATGATTCATCCACGGATGGTTTATATTATAAAATATATTACAATATAATAAAATATTAAATATATAAAATTCTATAGTGGTGTTTGGGATCTTGTTTTAATTTTCAATTTCATTTAAATAAAAAGAATAAAATAATTTATATTACATGATTTGAATCCAAAAAGAGCTTATTTTCTATATTCTAATCCATCAATTAACTACTCCAATGACAATTTGAATATTTTTTGATAAAATTTTATCAACATTACATTTGAATCATTATATTTTTTTAAAAAAAATTAGGATATGTTAATGTTTCATAGTTACATGTGTTATTTTTCTTTAAATTTATAATTGAAATCATTTTTTTGAATAGTGATATTCAAAGATTTCATCTTTTTGAATAATAATATCCATTTTAGAGAAATCATAAAAATAAAATTACATATATAATTTATTATTTTAGAATTATGATGTTGATCGAGGATGAAAAGTAATGGAAAATTAAATAATTTAATGTTTTTCTGTAAATTAAATACAAATGTTTTATAATTTCACATATTTCATGGAAGTTGAGAAGTCTTATCATTATCATGAAAAACCTTTTAAAATGGAAAAAAAATTAAAATATGAAAGATGAAATATTTTCAAAAAATGATTTTTTTGATGTGTTTGAAAAAGAAAAATAGTATGAAGATGATATTATTAAGGTAAAAACATTTAGTTACAAAAGTTTACTAATGATATTTTATATTTGAAGAATTTGATATTGAAAAAGATGGTGTTGATATGAAATGAATACCTAAAAAATAATAATTCAAAATATGAATAAAAATATGTCATGGGATAATGTATAGAAATATTTGTTAAAAAAATATTAGATATTTCATAGACAGATCAAGTTTTATGATAACTGTAATAACCCAAGTCATTATCAGATAAATTTTGGTAAATTATAATGAATTTATGTAATGGTTAGGCAAAAATTTTAGATATTTATGGTTATGTTTTGTGTTTATTTTTATAAAAAGGATTCAATATTTTATAAAAAAATTCATTATGAATTATGGGGATTTTTTGTAATGTTTTGAGAATCATTATGTGGTATTGATTGTTTAGGATAACCATGAGTGTTTCCAATTTTGGGATACCCCTATAGGTGAAATTGGGTACGTGATAGACATTATTATTTCTAGAATTAATTTAGGGTGATAAAGAGTACCCGGTAAGACGAATAATATTTTATCATTAAAATATGGAAATTTTTATTTATTAACTAAAGATATTAATCACTAAATGGATCTCCTTTGATTTTATTCTTATTTATGTGTCTATGATCCTCTCATAAGTCTTCTGATCCCTATATACTTCCCCAATTTATTCAAAATTCATCGGTTATTATAGTATTTTCCCTTCATCTAATATGAAGGAATATCATTTATCGTCTTCAATACTTTTCCATCATAGATTTCTAATTCCATTTCAGTTTCCATGATTTTTAAATTGAAATTTCACAAAATTTATGGCGAATTCCAATATAATTCAATGGATTATTCTACATTATGATATGATTGAAATAAGTGTGTAATTACAAACATCTTGCTTCATTATTTTTATGATGTTCATTTATGTTCTCATTTAAATCATGTTTTATTGAATTTTTCATCATATAGATTAATAATTTAGATTAATATTCATGATTCTTAAAATGGTCTATCATAATTTTGATTTATATTTTTATTTGTGTACTGTTTTTTATGGTGAATTTATTGAGAATAATGTGAATTATAAATTTAATGATTTTTTTTCATCTTATCAAGGATAAATTGGGATGAATAATAACTTCAAAAGGATAGATCATGTGTCTCAAATCCTTATGTGAATTTAATTTGTTTCTTATAATATTTCTATCATGGTGTTTGAAAATTAATAAACTAATATAATCTATAATCATAAAAAACTAATTACTGAATGGTTTTACATTTCAATTTTCATATTACATGTCGATTTATTTTGGAATAATGATTATAATGAATTATGTATTAAATGTAATTTTATTGATTTCTCTTTAAAACCCAAACATTAATACTTAATAAAATAAATTAAAATTGGTTGGTTTTAATTGTATATTGAGTACCCAAAATTTTATAATTCATAAATTTGATGATTTTTTGACTGAAATTATGTATTATCTAATTTTACATGGAACCATATAACTTATAATGTATTGTTTCTCATTTATAGACTATTATTCAGGATAAAAAACAATGTTTCCTAATGTCAGATTAAAAAATGTATAGTCTCGGCATGTTATCCTTGATTTTATGTAATTAGCAAATTTAATGTCATGGTAGTATCCCCTAGCATGATATGTGCACTATCATTATTATATGTTATAATGTAAAACAAATAAATACAGCACTATTTCATGATAATATGAATGAGTTAAATGTAAAAATTTCAAAACATACATAATTTATGGGATTCTTTTGTACTTATGTGATGCTTTTTTAAATATATAATGAAATGGTGGACCTTGTTTGTTCAGAGCCATCATTACATGAGTATTTAATATATATGAAAAAAATAAAACCCCAATTTTATTATTTTAAATATTATTTAAATATAATTTTAATATGTTTTTTAATAAATATCATTTTTTTAAAACCCATGTATATTTTTGAAAAAAAAACCTCTACTCTTTGAAATTTGTTGATTTTAAAGTTATAGATTAAAATTTTTTCTAATGTATACTCCATTATAAAAAATGAAATCATGTGTGACCCCTATTATTATATTAACGTTCCCTTTTATAAGAAAGTATTTCATCACATATGTTTTTTATTATAATATCATTCATCTTAGAAATAATTTTATGTATTTAAATTAATGTATCTGCACTAATAATATTTTCCCTAATTTTAGAAACAATTATTCAATATGAATAAATCTATTTTTGATCCATTACTTATTTTTCAATGTTGTTACCCTTGTTATTTTTTGAAAATCATTTATTTATTCATAAAAAAATTCATCAAATTAATTGTGTTTAAAATCATGGAATTTAAAAGACTTATCACTTAAGTACATAATTAAAATATTACATCATGTTGTTTAATATGTTTCAAAATGTGTTTATATGATTGAATCCGAATTTTATTTTGATTCTATGTGTTATATATGATATAATATTTGATTCATTGAGTTTTTATTTTGATTATACTATTCAAATATTATGCTCTTGTATTACATAATTCATTACGTCATAATTCATGATGATATACAATGTTATTAAGACTATGTTTATCTTTAGTCAGGATTTTATTTCGGGTAGATGATTGGAATTCTATTTCAGGTTTTTATTTGTTCATTTGTTCTTTTTAATTAAAATATTGAGTATTAATTTATCTTATTTGAACATGGTATTAGGATAGGAACAAACATATTTAAAATTGAATTCCAATTCCTGCCTTCTATGGGATGGGATGAGGCCTTAAATTTTAATACACCATCGACCTTCAATGGGATGCGCTTAGTCCAAATAATAGAGGTTCACCTATGTATGATGGGAATAATGATTTTTTATCCCTATACATGATGATATGAGTTGGAATGTTGCACCACCTAGTATAATAAAATGATACCTAGCTCCCCTGAAGTATGAAAATGTAGGAACATTAGTGTATATATCCTAATGGTATATTGAGATAAATGTTTTTTGTAAAACCCCATTATTTAAATATACATTCCATCTAAAAGAAATTTGATCTATTAAAAATATTGTGAGGCATGATAAACCAATAATTGTAAATAACTAAATAAATTAGTAAATATTAAAATAAAATCGATAAAACAAGTAAACATTAAATTGGGTCAAATTCAGATATGAAAATACCATTGATACTATTTTGAATAGTTTTGTCAAAATTTTATTTTTTTAAAATTTATAATTTTTCATAATTATTTCAATAAAATTATTAATTAAATTAAATTAATGAACTATTTTAATTATTTAATGGAATCTGTTAAATGGTTATGTATTGATAAGTAATACCCGTATATAAATTATTTGATAAACAGATATGTTTTTTTGATAAAATTTTATTTATTTATTATATATTTATTTAAATAATATTTCATCTTATTTAGAATATTAAACTTTTGTAAATATATTTTAAAACTATCATTAACAATAAATTTATTATAAATTTTTTAGAAATTGATTTAAATTCAATTTAATGTAAAAAGATATATTTTTTAGAAAAAACATCTTTATGTGGAAAATTTATTGTTACCATTATAAATTAAATTAATAACATTGGATAAATGATTTAAACTAATTTGATATATAATATATTAAATAAAATAAAATAATATTCATTTAATATTTATTACTATAAATATAATAATTTTAAATTAATTTTACATTTTAGAAAAATATGTTTTTTGAAAATGTTTTCTAAGTGTTATTTATGAAGATATTACAATTAATATACATTAACTTCACAAATATAATATAATAAACTAGATTATATATTTTCAATTATATGGTCAACTTCAGTTATATTGAAAATTTACTATTTATTCATATAGAATAATTACTATGGTAATAGTTAAGTCATAATTGAGAGGGTTAGAATTGTTTAAAAGGTTAAAAACTAAGGGATGGCACATAAAATATCCCAAGACCCATAACATTAATTGATTTTATTTAAACCACCCATTATCCTATAATTTATATTAACATAAATTTTAGAAAGTCAATTAGATAATGATATTTTTATTTTTAAAAAATTAATATTTTTATGGGTGACACTTTTATCACTTACAAAGTGGAACCTCGTATCCTCACATATCATCACACAAATAGAAGCTTAAATGAACCTAGATCACTCCATATCACTTCTAAAAACCTTTAGAAAATAATTTGATGCTATTTTCACACTAATAAATAACTCTATTCGACTTAATATGAGATACAAGGAAGTATATCCAAGGAAGTGGCAATCAAAATAAAAGAATTATTTTATGTTCATTTGTACTTATACATACATTAAATGTTATATAACCACATAAACATAATGGAATCAATATATTTCTTATACAGAAATTTTATTTTTTTGTATATTAATCATTATCCACCGATATTCTATCAAATATTAAATTAAAAGAGCTCTCATGTGTACATGTGAACTATTTTATCCATGAAGTGATGTTTTACATTTTTCATCATCACATAACTTGGTGGGATATAAATATTGAATTAATGAAAAAATTGTTATATTTCTAACGTAATTATGATTTAACAATGATAAATTATTTTCTATCTTCATTTCTCTTTATCCATTTTAAGATGAAAACATTGTCTCTGTGTATGTGAAAACAATTGTCTGCCTAAAATGATATAGTTCATTTCCAATCAAACCATTATATATATTTCTATAAAAGAGTATATAATAAATGAAATATTATATTTATAAAATTCAAATATTGGAACCATTACTTACTTCAAGGAATGTCACCATCGAATTGAGACAAGTATGAAAAACCTAATAATTTACAATTAATTATTTGTTTCAAAAAACAATTAATAATAAATAGTTTATAAGAAATTATAAGTGAATATTATATAGTAATATAGATTTAAATATAAATATAATATGGTTGTATAAAACATTGAAATTCATTACACATGAGTTTATTGGTTGTCCAACTAATATAAAGTATAATATAAGGGTTTTTATTATAATATAACTTTTATCAGGATTATTGATGTTTCGATTTATGTGATGTGAAATTGTACATTATTTCTCATAAACCCCCATAATATTTCTTATTTTGACATTTTTTTGGTTTTTAGGTATTCAATCCATAATACATATATTTTGTAATGAAAATTTCTGAAATGATATATTTATTAAAAGTCGAAAATATTTCATGTTTATAAGTTTCTTTTTATTACAAGACAATTATCCTTATTTTATTTCCATAATTTTATTTAATAAAATGAAATTTTAGTTTGTGGTCAATTTAAAATATATTTTAAATTATATAAAATTTGAAAATATTATGGTGTTCTCATTTATAATAAAAGTACATTATTATATTCATTATAAATATTTATGAAGAATGTTTTTTTAACAATTATCGTTTGAACGCATTTCCATTACATCATGAACACAATTCTTCTTCATGATAACATTAAAATTTATCGTGGTCTTTCATAAAAAACCGTATTCCCATTATTCTGTTATTTTTTATAATGCAATCAAATAAAATAAATTTTATCTTATTTTTCAATTTATATTTTTTATGATTTTATAATTGTATATTTCATCTATTTCCAATTCCTATAATTGTTATACTTATTTTATTTGGATATTCTATAATTTATACAATTCCAAATAATTTTTTAGATGTCTTATGATGATTTTCTGGAGAATTTATATGAAGCTAAATTTTTTCCCAGAGTAAATTAATAAATTATTGAATGATGAATTCTCTTATGTTCTTATAGAATAAATATGTAGGGTTTTTAATTCTAAGTTACTGGATTAATTATGTCACTCCAAATCATTAGGTAATTTTTATATCATATGGGAATAAACGGTTTATTAGAGTCTTTCCCAAGACCAAAATGTTACATAGGATGTTATTCAAAGACTATGAAGTTCCATTGGTGGTTATCCCAAGAGTAATATATAATTAATTTATTTGGGGGTATCCATTATATATTATTTCTACGATTATTTTTATGAAAAAACATTAATCCACAAAATTATTACATATTCTTATGATTAGGTTATACTCTCATGGACAATGATTCCATGATTCTCCAGAATCTTATGATTATTTTATTTTATTATTAAAATGATTGGTTCTATTAATTTTTATTTTTTAATGATTTATTTTTAATTTATACTTAATATTCATTGTTTATTTTATCATACAGTTTTCATTCTCCAATACCAAATTATGATATATGAATGTTTTCTCCCATGATTTCCCTTATTTAATATATAATATCATATATTAATATGTTTCTATTTTCCATGTTTATAAATAATTAAATTATGTATGATATATATATATATATAATGGTACCAGGAGAGAATAATTATTGTAGGAGATACTGATTAATTATAAAAAATAATGTTATTTTGTATCTAGCCTCCAAATACACTATACCTTTATGTGTTTAATATCTTTATTATTTTGAGATGTATTTAATATTCATATAAAATAATTTAATATTTAATTATGTGATAATCTTGTCATATGATCTAATATTATAGTACTGTTTAGACATTTTTGAGATTAATTTATGAATAATAATTGTTTTGAACCTAAAACAACATATGTGAAGTAGGATGAACATTTATTTCATATATTGAATTGATGGATTCAAAATTATAAACATAATACAATTTATTTTTATTATCATATGATTTTTTACTCTTATTAATTAATTTTCTTACACTAACCTTTCATAATTTAGTCGATGTCTAGATCCAAAAGGAATCCAATTTACAAAAACTGAAATTGGAAAATAAAAAATCATTCCCATGGGAAACCAAAAGAAATAGTACCCATATTTCCATATATTATCTATATAATCCACCATATCTATCAATATGTGAGAATTAATGTTAACCATATCAATATCAAAATCAAATTAAGGAATAACTCACTTTTAATTCCTTCATACGGTAACATCCACCCTCCATTAAAATTTCATTTAATCTAATAATTGTTAAGAATATGAACTCTATGATTGAAAAAATATTTCTTATTATTCAGTTCTCAAAGAATGAGAAGGTGAATTTTTTCATATATCATTTGGAAGGTAAATATGATAATTTTTTGACTATAATTAAGAATAAAATACAATAAGATATTATTCACCCCATGTAATGGGAGGAGTTAAAAATGAATTTTTCAATTAATTATTTTTTATATATATTCACACCAAGATATTTAATGATTTTATAAGGATAAAAAGTTTTTTGAATCTATTATTACCTATTAAAAGACCTTAAATACCTTAAAACTATTCTTTTTGTTTTATCATTGAACATAAAATAAAAGTTTATTTTGAGTTTAGTGTCTTAAAACCATGTATCTAAATGGATGTATATAATATACATTAGTAGCTATGTTGAAATAAATCTCTAATCTATCAAAGTATAAATGGAAAATAAAGACTCACATCATTCTATAAGATATATGGAAAATAATATAAAGGTTTTGTTTTGATAAAATTAAAATTATAAAACCAAATAATGAATAAAAATAAATACTTCTTATTGAAAAAATCATTGGAAGAATCAAGGTACAGATTTAATCCATGGTATTGGTAAATTCATTACATATAAAATTTATGGTTGTTGATCACATGAATTTCGTGGATATATTGGTGAAAAAAACTTATTCAAATGCACCAACAATACTCCACTACTTCAATTATAAGAAGTATGGCCAATATACAAACATATCTACCAAACTGAGGGAAAATGATAAAAAAATTAATAAAAAAAAATTGTGGTCGATGAAAAATGTGATGGTTAGTCAATAAAAAATATTAATGTGGGTTACTAGAATAAATTGATGTATGGTACACATATCATCCACTATATAACTAAAATGTTAATTTATTATTTAGGTTTTAACTATTATTTTATTTCATTTTAATTTTACATGGTAATCGCATCACTGCATTGGGGATTTTTATGTTGAACAATTGGTGAAATTTAAAAATGATATACTGATTTTATCTTATATATAACTATTCAATGATATAATTTTATTGAAATTTTAATCGTGTATGCCTTATTATTTATCCTATATTAAGAATTAGTGTGATTTTGGAATGGATTGGATATATCAATAAATATATAAAATCATTTAGTAATGAAAGTAAGTCACATTTGATATCCCATATCAATCTATGTCTCTCAATCAATGTGTGGTTGAATGTGATATTTCAATGTAAATTACATCCATTAAAAAAGAATTAATAGCTATTTATGGGGTGAATCAAATAGAAATTATTGTGGAGTAATAAGAAATTGAATATACACCAATTATGTTGGACTCTGATGAAGTATTTTCAAGAAAAATAATTTTTTCCTCTGAATAATGATGTATCATTTTCAATAAAACTCAAACTCTTAGTTTAACCCATATCAAATAAACCTTATAGAAGGACCCCATTTCAGTTATAGGATTTGATCATGAATCTCGAAGTGAATCAATATATAGGGTTCTTATTTTATAGGAATTTATAATGGGGTACACAATTTTTCTTCAAGATTAAAAAATTTTCAATCCTTCTCTTCATTGATTATCATGAATGTAATTAGATCACAATAAACAACAAGTACCCTCTATTATTTATAGAGTATATTTCTGAACAAATATATGGGACTCAATATTTTTCCAATATTTATATTTGATCATGACATTAATACTTATGGGTCACATGTGAGTATATACTCACAATTTTATTTCATACAAGGTATACACATTATGAATTTATAGTTATTCCAATAAGATAAAAAAAATTCGATAATATCATTGTGGATATAATGAATAGAGACATCAGATTATTTCTCTGTAAAATTTTGGTAGTCCTTATAGTTCATATTATTATATAAATGAAGATTATGTAATCAAATTAATATTATTTGATGATTTTTTAAAGAAAATGTGGAAGGAGAAAGTATGTGTCAAATTTAGAAAATATGAGTTATCAAAAAAAATTATTATTGTGTTTTAAAAAAAATAAAGAGGGTATATCATTTGATCCTTTAATGATGGATGTTTTTTATCAATTTCCTCAAATAACAATAGTCACTAACATCTCTGGTTGTTTGGGATTGGTTGGATACTATAAATGAATTGTGAAAAAATTTACATGTTTTTCAAATCTAATAACCCAATTAACATGGAAGGGTTCCATGTTCCTTTTAATAGATTAATTTGAAGAAAATTCCATTGACCTATATATATGGATGGTCAATGATCATTTTATTACACTAAATTATATTTTTGAAGTGATTTTTGATATATAGTGATGCATCAAAGAAGGGATTGGATATATAATCTTGAAAATGTTAATTATGGTATCTTATTTATCATGTAAATTGAGGATGAATAATATATATAACCTGACTCGTGATTTTCATCTAGAAACCATAATATATTTATTTAGTAGTCAGATGAGTTATTTTTACTATGAATGTTTTAATATATATAGTGATCATAAAATCCGGATCTATGTTATTTTATATAAAGAGTTGAATACAAACCAATGGGTATGGTTAGAGTTTATTAAATATTGTGATTTCAACATGTATATTTAACCTAATGGAGTCAAGACGTGTAGATAATTCTCTGATTAGGATTTATCACACTTCCTAGTCTATGAAAACGATTACAAAAAATTATCTTGATTTTTTATTTTTTTGGCCAAGAAATCATAATCTATGAAAATATATTTTATCTCTTTAAAAAAGGAAATTCATTTATCAATAAATTTGAATGTTAAGTAGATGAAAAATAAATATATGGAGTTATAAAAGAAGATATGGAATGGTCTGATTTTAAATCATTACCATGATAGCATGATAATATCTGAAATTATAAAATTTATTCTGAAAATATCATAATTGAATATGGAGTTATTGGATGAATCATATATCTCATAATTCTTAATCCATCCAAAAAGAATGAATGTGTATATATATCATTAAAATATATTCCAGTAGGAAAACAAGAAAAATGATATTGAAGATTATGTATCTAAATGTTTGGTATACAATCATGTTTTGATTCAACATTATAAGTTTAATGGGATGATTCTAATATTACACATATTAGTATAGAAATGGTATAAAATCCCCATGGAATTAATACTTGGATTCGAAAAAAATATCAACACTATAATTTCATCTATGATTTAACAAATGTACTTATGAATTAAATACATATTATTTCAATTATATAGTCTTTATCAGATTAACGACATTCAATGAAGTAAATTATGGATATATAGAAACTACATTGAGTGTCACTCTCAATTTTATCTGATTTGGATATTATTTCTACAACAATTTTTTGGTGAAATGTTTTTGTATGATTTGAATATATTGTCACGTTTCAGCACTACATATCATTCATGTATTAAAGGTCATCCTTAGAGAAAAATTCAAATATTAAAATATATGGTGTTATTATACTATATCTAATTCAAAAATGTTTTGAATCAATACATTCATCTATTTTAATGATCTCCAAATAAAAAAATACAGTTAATTATTAAAATGATATTTTGAATACCTTTATTAAAATAAGTATAGAACTCTAATATATTGGAAAAAAATAATAGAATAATTTTTATTAGGAACATATGTAGATAAAAATAGAAAAAAGGTTAATCAATTCAATAGTGTAATATATAACAAGGGAGCCACTAAACTGCTCAATGAGCTTGTGGGGGACATATCCTCAAGCATTCATACACATATTGCAGTGGTTTCTAACTAGCATAAATATTCTATGATGGTATCATGAGAAAAATACAACCTCATAATCATAGTAACAAAATAGAATAATGAAATAATAAAAATTGGATGTTTATTATCAATATACAATAGTAGACTAGTCATCTATACAATATTAATAATAATCAAATCTGAATATAGTGTCGAATGAAAAATGATGGTTGTTTCATGGAGTGATAAAAATGATAATAAATACATCGGAACATTTTTTAAATACAATAAATGTGAAAAATAACAATAATTACAAAGTTAAACAATTTTAGAAATCATCATAATCCATATCTCGGTTTTTAGCTCAAGTACCCTTATGTAACAATCATTCTATTATCCCCATGTGTTCAAATTACCTTATCCCTGCCTTGATTCATGAAGCCATTCAAGTTACCAAATGGTATCTTCAATAGGATATGAGATAAAATTCCATAATACCCTACCAAATGTGTCTATATCATGTTAATTATGTGCATAAAAGTTAAATTAGTGTGCATATATAATCGGAATTAAATTGATGAACATAAATTTTACATGAAAAAGTCTACCCATGTTATAATTTATAAAGAGAGAACAACATAAGAGATAACTATAAATCTCATTAAGAATCATCTATATCCTACATTGGCTAATCATGTTTTAGACCATAATGGACATGATTTAGGGACTAGAAGCTTCCAAGGAATCCAAATAATCTGAAACCCTAGTTCTAATGACTAGAAATTTATAATTAATACTATTGGTTCATTGGATATATGTAATATAAATGTTGAATTCATTATAATAATTTATGTCATTCATATCCAAGGAGTATAAATTTCCAAGGAATCCAAATTAGTCAAATAATGTAGATCCATGTGGTTGAAATTTACAAGGCATCCAAATGTTTCATTGGATCCAAGGATTATAAATTCCCAATGACTAAAATTGGATCATTGATTCCAAGGAAAATAAATATCTATAGAATCTAAATAATCCATGTCCAAGGATTAGAAAAATCCATAGCATTGAATTTGGTCATATGTACCATACGGAAAATCCTTTATTTTCATCATAAGAGAAAAATTTCCATTTCAAAATCAATTTCATTATTTACATTATAATCATATAAAATTAAAGTTTTCATCTATTTCATACATTTCATAAAAAATTATAAGGTCATATATGGTGCTCACAAACCTTATCAATCCACTTTATTATAATGATAAATTTCCAACAATGTAAAGTATGTCCAACACACCCAATGGTGGCTTATTCATGCTTAAAGGGAAGAACTCGCACCATTTGTAGTTAAACATGACATAAAAGACCTCCTACATTATATATTTGTGTCATGAAATGTCTAAAACAATAATTTATCATTTTTCTCAAGGATTTATAAATTTATAACATAACACTTTTAAGGGATTGTGTTAATCCTAATGGAAAAAATTATAATATATATACATTTATGGGAAATGTAAAGACAACCTACTTTTATAATGATGAAAAACATTGATATAATAGAATTATTTGATTTGGACTTTATCAATAGAAAATAGAATAATAGATAAATTCCCAAAAAATAGGGCATAAGATCCAACAAAAATATAGACACAGATATAGAAATAAAAACTATGATTGAAGAATATGAAATGATGAACTCGCTGGTGGATATCCAATGTGACGAACAACACATGAATCAGAGATCTGATAGAGGAATTATGGAACAACTATTATAGGCTTTGATATAAGGTCAGATGAATGGTGTATGTGTCCATTACTATAGAAAAATAATAAATTCAAAGAGGGTATGAAAAATTTAAAGACCTTATGTTAAAAATAGACATTTTGACAAATATATAATAGCAACACAATTCATCAAACTATGACCCAATTTTGAATCATGTACAACGTTAATAAAACCCACACATGAAAGAACCTGGATCCTCATATCTGGAATGGATCGTTAATTGAGTTTATTTTTTAGGAAAGAGGAATAATATTGTTTTTTTAGTATACTATGTGTACCCAGTTGACATGTACAGCTGCGTACTGGCCATGTAATGGCTGAGTACATGTTTGTGAGATGACCTAGCAGACCGCTTATGTCGGGGGACAATTTAGGTTACTACATAGCATGTAGGTTTAATGAACACGCCGTGTACATTTATTTTTATTTTATATATTAGATCAGGGATGCGTCTTTTGTTTGTATATAACTTCTTTCTCCCTGTGGTTTGTACATGAGAGTGATAGAATAACCGATGAACTTCAAACCCCTCCCAATTCTCCATCCAAAATCTGATTGAGACATTTCCAGGTGCATTGGAATCCCACAAGTGAGTTCTAAAAAACCATATATCATTTCTTAATTATTCTTCTTCACTCTTGAGTTATTCTTAGTTTGAATTTTTTTCACCTTTTTATAGATCTACAAAGATATATGATGATTCAAGGTCTGACATTCATTTATGTTGATCATACGACAAAGATATAGGTGGTTTGTGACTTTTTTTGTTCATATTTGGATTATATAAGCTAAAATCATCCCACACCAACATTTGGGGTTTTTCATGTTTTAGAATTAAACAGATTTTATTACCTGTAATGGTTTGGTTGATAGATAATGTGTAGATGCATATATGTAAGGTAATATACCTTGTTTATGGGACACCACACGGCTGTGTTTTCCTTGATTAATTGTTCATGATTGTTTCGTCAAGGATGCCTATAAGAAATACCTTGTTTTACTTGCCTTGGTTGAGTTCAATGGAGTTTTATTGATTATATGCAATGCATGTGATATTCTTGTGAATTATTATCCATGTAATACTTTTATATTATATGAGTTTCTTGGATATTATATGAAAATTGTTTCTACATAGGGTCGTGAGAGCCTTGCTGTAGATGATTGACCAGGGGTATTAATTGCGAGATCTACTCTAGAGATCTTTTATTATTTGTTGATTCCATTTTGACCCAAGGGTATTGACAATGAGAGCTTCCAAGCTGTGCATTTTTAAATGATTAATGATTTTTTAGACCCAAGGGGGTATACCATGAGAGCATACTAGAGGGTCACTATCTAATGAATTGGTGATATGTAAAACCAATGGGGTATTGACCATGTGAGCTTTCATATAGGGGTTTTATGAATGATTTTAACTATTCTAACAAGGAAATGAAAAATCAAGGACATGATCACACTAGATAGTTTAGATGATCTTCTAAGACATCTGTTTTGATAATATTACATAGGGAGATATAGAGCATAGACTGGATCCTAGGATTTCATGATTTATAGGATGAATAAGAAATGTAAATGAATCTATTGTAAACTATAGGATTGTTTATTTTTGAGAAAATTCTAATTTATTGCTTCGTTTCTGTGTATTACCTGTTATATATATTCACTGATAGTTAGTCACAAATAATTTGGTCATCGCCTACTAGAATTCATCTCACACCCTATTTGGGTCATGTATTTTTACCCAAACTGATAATACTTTTGTAGGTATAGATATGGGAAAGTTACCTTCTTCATCAAGTACATGATTCATGTATGTTCGAGCAGGAGAGAATGGTACCAAGCCGAGGCTTTCAATGTTGTTGGAGTTTTCTGAATTTTTCCTTATTTTTGATTGTACTATATTTATAGAATTATGAATTTTTTTCCATTTTTCCTAGACACATATTACATGAATCATATATATATATATATATATATTCTTCTTTTGGATTTAATTATGACATTCTATTGTTTACTTCTTTTATATGGTATTGTTGATTCTTTTATTTTTATTATTTTTATATTATTCTGTGCATACTTTTCCAATAAGGGAATAGTTTCCCCAATTTCTTACCTTATTCCTCACTGCATTTCGATAGCCTTTGGAATATGGGGAAATGTGCTTGAGGTTCTATGAACAACTGGGTTTGGGTTACTTTTGGGTGGAACCAAGATCTGTGACGTTACAATGTGGTATGAAAGGGTTTTTCATTTCTAATTCTACATGCTATTTGGTCCCAATTGACGAGGATAATTAGGAATAGGTAGTTTAGAATATGCTATGATTTGGTGTTGCTAACTCATGTATAGGGAAAATCTATGATACCTGAGATATTGTAATTTTTTTTGTTTTTCAATTTTTTCTATAGATATGATTTCACCATTGGGTGATTCAATTTTTTTGTGATGTTATTATTTATAACATTTTCATTCAATTTATTTTTCAACCTGATGACAAGAGGGTATTCAATCTCATGCATCATATAGGCACTTTCTTGAGATCACATTTCTGGCATTCTTGTCATTCCATTTAGGATGCATTACTAGATGCATGTTATTGTGATAGATGTTGGGGATGATATGCATTCTATTGTGATATATGTCATGATTGAAATACATGATATTTTGATAGGCTATATCTACATGTCATGTTTCATTTTTATAGATTCCATGATTTGGACCTTGAATAGTTATCGTCACTCTTGGATCAGAAATTGGTGGATGATGTTTGAGATTTAATTTAATTATATTAAAATATGACATGAATAATGATCCAAAATTTTGATTAACGGAGTGTATGGGCTCTAACGGATTAGAACATGGAATTTCATGGATAAATTTTATGATTTTTGGAGTTTGGAAGAATTTTCAGAGGCTTACTGTCTAGAAAACCAACAAAAACACACTTTGTCATGTTATGAGTATACACCATGTGTTATTATATTCTAGAAGAAATGAATTTTCTTAATAACACACAGTGTTCCATATTTACATGATGTGTGTTTATTAACCATGTGAATGAAAATTTTAGAAGAGACATGGGGTTGGTAATCTTTTGGTAGAATATTCCATGTTCTGGGAGTACACACTATGTTGTAGATTACTATGTATCCGGCCGTGTGACTGATGACATGAGTGGATAGATCTTTTGAGTACACATTGTGTCTAGGGTGAACATGCCTTATAGTGTCACACTAACCTAAATATTTTTTTATAGTTGTGTAGGTTTACTTCGGTAGGATAGAATATTGAATTACATGACGTGTCTGAAAAGGAACACTATGTGTGTATGGGATGTTACAAGACCAGGTTAGTAGAGCTACACCCCCATGTTAAGGCTTAAAGAGAACATGCCATGTAGTGGTTCTACATGCCATTTAACCCTATTTTGTAATGCATTAATTCTTTCATTATCTTATTCCATTCTATTACTTTTATGTTTTTGTCCTTGATAATCGTGAATGAGGTGCGCAGATGACCTTGCAGAATCATGCCACTACAGAATTCTCTTGTTGTGTGCTAGATGTTGGGAAATGATTAGACATCTGAAATGGAAGAGCGGGGACTACCATTAGATCCTCCTATTATTCCCGTATTGTAAGCACCTTTTTTACCTGACAGAAGTGCTAATTCACAGTTCTGTAATGGATTTATGAGTATTATGAATACTATTCAAGGAGCACAACATCCTTCCCTAACTATGGTAGAGTTAATGTGGGTGTTCCAATAGCAGAATCCTTCCACCTTTTAAGGGTATGGAGGACAAAATGCAACAAATTAATGTTTATAGGACATGATTTCTATTCTTGGGAATTTAGATATTCCTCCTGATAGGAGGGTGAAGCATGAAACATACATGTTACATGAATCCACCAAGAGATGGTGGGGTGTTATCTCATAGGATGGATTCCATCGGGATATGTATTGGAATGATTTTCTTAGGACCTTCTATGATTAGTTGTACCCTGATATTTTGAGGTTTGACTAAGCCTGGGAGGTCGTGGTTTTGGATTAGTGTTCTATTTGATTGATTGATTACTCTTCTCTATTTACAAAGATTCAGTTCATCGCACCTATTTTTGGAGTTGACGGGTTATCACTGGCTTATATATTTGAGGATGGATTAAGTTATTACATCTGATCATAGGTAAATGTTTTGATTTTGACATCATTGACTGTGATAATAAACCAAATGCTGATTACCGAGAAATATATAAGGGAGTATAGAGCTATGAGCTAGTGTGGTTCATTATCCTGAGTTGGTACTCTTTCGACCGATATCAGGAAGCATCGTAGATAGCATACACATGGTGGTTCATTTAGTAGAAGGGATGTCTCTTTAGGTAGCCATGTGATATGATATCAATGCAGAAGGAGTGGGAACACAATAATATAGTGCCTAAGAGACCCAGTTGAGTGCTGATCATGCAGAAAAATGGGTAATCTTCATCATTTTTTGTAGGATGTTCTCACCTGTAGCTAGTGAGAAGTGATCTGTTATGACTCCACATTTAGGAGTACGACCACTAGTTTCACATCATTCAAGTAACTAGAGTTTTTTAAGCCATTCAGGTTAAGGAGGTGGTTTTGGTCATGGTATCTAGATGACAGATTTCTAGCAACAACAAGGTTGATCAGCTCGAGGTACCAAGAAAGGGTTGCAGGGCCATGATACAGATCCATCTTTTGAGATGGATCAGAAAAAAGAGAACAAGATCCCAAAACCTCTATAGTTTGAGGTTCGATTTTGGTTTCCTTATTTTTAAATTCCTCTCATTCTGATATAAGGGATTCCAAAAGTGTTATATTTGTTGTCCTTGTAGAGTGCATCAGTCAATATATCCTTACATATGATGGTGTTGTGATGGTAGACACTCTGTATGACATATGGACGTCTAGTGTATGTCAGTGTATGGAGTTCCCTCTTGAGGTTGGTGGGTGTCACATCTTATAGGACCTCTATGTATTACATATGACATGCTTTGATTTAATTCTCCAAATGCACTAGTTCGTCTCCTATTAGATCTTTGTTTACTACTATCACCGTAGGGTGAGTTTTACATCAGCAAAGTGAAGCTATTTTCTATATAAGGATTAATGGGTTTTCCAGGTGATAATAGATGGATATTAGCATCATGGGTTGGGAGGGATTATAGCCATGATTTCTAGTTTATATTTTCATGACCAGGGGACTTCACAGATGGACAATCCTACTATGGTGGTTCATTTCAGAGATGTCTTTCCATACGATATTTCAGGTATACTTCTAAATCCAGAGGTGTATTTATCTACTTATCATGTTCCAATAGATGAATTAGTTTCTATTACTGTATTTAATTTGGATGCACATGAGTTATAGGACCTCAATATGTTGTTAGAGGAGTTTTAGGAAAAAGGATTCATCCAAACTAGTACTTATCCTTGGGTTTATCCTATTCTTTTTGTGAACAAGTCAAATAGTTCCCTTAGAATATGTGTGGATTATCAAAATTTGAACCAGTTGACGTTCAAGATTCGTTATCTCTTGAAAATTATTTATGATCTATTTGATCAGCATTGAGGATCTCAGATTTTCTTGAATATTAAATTGAGATCCAGTTATCACCAGTTGTGTGTTAGACTATTAGATATACCTCTTACATCCTTTAATAGTAGGTATAGTCTATACGAGTATTTGGTTATGCGGTTTGGTCTCCTAAACACATCAGTAGTATTCATGTAATTGATGAACTGAGTGTTATATCCTTACGTAGATTATTTTATCGGTAGTCTTTGTGGATGATATCTTGGTGTACCATCACACTTGGCAGGACCATGTCATCCATCTTGAGATCATATTGAATACACTTAGAGAGATTCAGTTATATGATAATCTCAAAAAGTTCCACTTTTTGATGGACCATATTCAATTCAGGGGTCATGTTAACATATAGATCGGAGTATCAATATACCAAGAGAAAGTGATGTTGACGGTTTCTTTGGAACAGTTGAAGAACAACATTGAGTTAAAGAGTTTTCAAGGGATTTTTGGTCTCTAAAAATGCATTATTGAAGATATCCAATGCTTAGCAGCAGCACTTATGGGCTAGAATAAGAGGGGTGTGAAGTAATTGTGGAAAAATTCCAATGATTACACCTTTTCAGAGATGAAAGGGATATTGAATTCAACACCAATGTTGATTTCTCTAGAGTATAGAAAGAGTTACACCATTTACTATGATGAATCAGGGATCAGACATGAACAAGTGATTATGTAGGGGAAGGATTCATTGTGTACTAGTCTCTGTAGTTGAGGAAAAACAAGAGGAACTACCCAATGCACGATCTCGTGCTAGCTGTAGCTGGGCATGCCATTCACTGTTTAAGACGTTTCTTACTAGGAGAGTATATAGTTGAATAAACTGACTGCCCAATCCCCAAGTATAACATTACTTTTCATTATCTAAATTTGATGCAGCAATGTTCGAATGAGTACCTTAATTCCATTGACAATGATCTTGACTACATGCTTTGAAAAGGAAACTAAGTGAATAACGTGTTAAGAAGGAGGACTCAGATACAGTTAGATCAGGAGACCAGTAATGAGTGAAATATTATTTCTATGTTCTATGAGGTTCATTTTGAGGTGCACTACAAACATGTTCATCTGATTCTTTATTTTATATATGTTACCTCTACTCTATGGGATCAAGTGTGAATGAGGTAGAAATCCGATTCTGAAGGCCTAGTCCTATAGGAGAGTTTATTAGGTGAGAAACCTACTACTAGGTGGACCATAGTCAAGGATGAGGTTTTTTGTTTTCAGGGGTGTGTATGGGTGTTAGTAGTAATATAAATAGTGTTGTTGCGATATTTTCATGCCTCCATAAAGGATGTTCATCCTGGTGTCACTAATATGTATCAATATCTACATTTGCAGTATTGGTGGCCAGGAATGAAGAGGGATGTTGTTTTTCTTTTTATGATCTATTCAACCTGTCTGTATGTGAAGGTGGAGAATCAGTGACTGGCAGATCTATTACAACAGTTACAAAATTTCTGAGTTGAAGTTGAATGATATTGCAAGAGATTTTGTGATAGGTTTACCGAGGTCACCTTGAATAAATGATGTTGTATGGGATATTATTAACATGATCATGATGGTTTCACATTTCCTTCCGATCAAGGAAACATTATGTATTGATGAGCTTCTAATGATATAAATCTGCGAGATAGTACGTTTTCATGGGGTTATGAATTCTATCATTTTAGACAGTGATTCCTGGTTTACTTCTCATTCCTAGAAGGGAATACAAATTGATTTTGGTACCTAGGATCTTCTGAGTACAATATACCATCCTCAGATAGATGGCTCGTCCAAGTGCATGACTCATGTTGTGGAGGATATGCTTCGAGCATGCATCTTGGATTTCGAGGGATCTTGGGAGAGACACGTAACTATGGTTGAATTTTCCTACAATAATAGTTTTTTTGAAATGATTCAGATGAAAAAGTTTGAGGCCTTATATGGTAGGCCATGACGATCTCCCCTATGTTAGATGGAGGAATGAGAAGTAGCTATATTCGAACCTCATCTTGTCTGGGAGAAAATTGAGTAGGTGGATTTGATTCGAAATAGGATAGATAATGAAAAATCATACCAGAAATATTATGTTGATCGATGGAGATGACCTCTAGAGTTCGAGGTTTGAAATTAAGTTTTCCTACTTTTCACACTGTGGTTGGGACATAGGAGGATTATGAGACATAGAGACTTTCATCAAGATAAATCAGGAAATTTTAGGTTTTGGAGAGAGTCGATTTGGTTCCCTATCGATGTATGTTAACTGAGAGGTACTGGTATATGAAGGAATAAATTCATGTTTCTCAGTTACGTTGTTAAATTTTAGACACATATCATGTTTTTCAACCCAAGGGGGATTAGTTAGAGGTGGATTCATCCTTCGAGTAACACCCTATTCATATTGTGGATTGAAGAATAATGTTTCTATGTGGCCTATCTCTTTCTTTTTTATGGGGTTTATATTAGCAAGAGAGTGTATAAGATGAGACATGGGAGAGGGAGGCTGATGTGTGATCGTAGTGTTCAAAGTTGTTTTCCAATTCTTCTTCACCACCCTTTGAATGGAAATTCAAGGATGAATAACTTTCTATGGAGATATTTATAAGAACATGGATCTTCATTTCATGTGTGGATCTTCAGTTTTGGTATTTATCAGTAAACATGATGAAAAGGAAATGTTTTAGTATAGGTCATGTACTTCCTCATACATACCATGTACCCGGTTTCCACGTACAACCACGTACTGGTCATATAATGACTGAGTACATGGTCACTTGATGGCCTGGCATGCCACTTTTATTGGGGGATGGTTAAGGCTACTAAATAGAATGTATTTCTAATGAACACAAAATGTACATTTAATTTTACTTCACATATCATTGTGGGGTCACATCATATGTCTGTAATCATATTCTTCTCCCTGTGGTTTTTATATGAGAGCGACGAAATGACCGACGGATATCGAACCCATCCTGATTCTCTATCTGAGCTTGGATTGAGTTGTCCTCAAGTATATTGGAATCCCACCATTGAGTTATGAAAAACCCAAGATTCTTTGATGGTGATTATTCTTCTCTTATGTGTTTTTCATGGTTGGGAATTTTCATCATTTTATAGATCTACTCTGAACTAGACCAATTCAAGGACCGATGTTCAAGTATGTTTATCGTATGACGTCGAGGTAGGCTGTTTGTGCCTTACATTGTTCATATTGCTATTATATATTCAAAAAGTTCCTCATACCCAAATATTGGGTATTTCATGTTTTGGAACTAAACCATATTTATTACCTGTAATGGTTTTGTTGATTGATAAAGGGAATTTTCATATGTATAAGGTTAGATACCTAGTTTATGGGACACCTAATTGGTGAATTTTCCTTGATTGATTTTAATGGTTGTTTCGTCTAGGATGTATGTAAGACTTTCTTTGGTTCATTATGACGTATTTTGATTGTTAATATGAAATGAATGTGATATATTTGTGAATAATTAGCCATTTAATAGTTTTATATTACATGAGCTACTTTGATATTATATGCACACTATTTTTACACAGGACTGTGAGATCCTTGGTGTAGATGATTGACCCAGGGGTATTAACAATTATAGCTACAAAAGAAGTCATTTATATTTTATTGATGTTTTTTTGACCTAAGGGTATTTATCATGAGATTATCCTAGGTGGCTGTTTAAAAATTATCAGTGTTATGTTAGACCAAAGGGGTCAGACTAAGAGAGCTTCCTAGAAGGTAGTTATTTAAATAATTTGTACAATGTTAAACCAAATGTGTAGTTACCATGAGAGATTTACCATATGGGTTTTTATTAATGATTTAATGATTATGATGAGTCTATCGAGGCAAACCACTAGCATGGACTCGATCTTAGATTATTATTTAGATGGTCTTCTGAGAGATCTGTTTTTTTACTATTACATATGGGGTATAAATATTATTCTATATCTCAATATTTGTTGATTCATAATATAAATAATAATTTTAAATGACTATAATTGAAATTTTTTGGATTTTTTACTTATTAGTACTTCCTCGTTTATTTTTTCATTTCAATGTATTTCCTGCTATGTATATTCACTAACATTTTGGAATATATCTTTTAGTGGTTGCCTACTGGGATTCATCTCACTCCTTTTCTGGGTCCTGTTTTGGACCCAAACATATTATATTATTGTAGGTATAGATAATGTAAAGTACCCTTATTAATCAAGGACTTGATTTATATATGTTGGAGTAAGAGAGCTTGGAACAATGTAGAGTCTTGTGATGCTATTAGATTTTACTTTCTTTTTAATTGTTTTCTATTGTATTTTATTTCTAATATTGTATCCTATTTTGGATTTATTCCAAGACACATATGAAATTCATCATATAAATATATAAATATATATATTGTGGCTTCTTTTGGATAAACCTTTAGTCTTCTATTTTTTAATTATGTTATATGGTATTACTATTTCCGTTATTTTTTGTATATTTAGATTCTATTGTGCATACTCTTCCAATGAGAGAATAGTTTTCCCAATGTCTTACCTTAGCCTTCGGTTTTTGTAAACATCCTCTCTCATTAGTGGAAATATTCTCTAGTTTATGTGACCAACTAGGTTCCTAGAACTCTTGGGTGGAACACGAATCTGGGATGTTACAACACACAGGATCGAAGCACAGTTTTAATTTCCACAGAAAAGCCTTAAAAACTCCCCTTTTAAAATTCTTTAGAACATATAGTCATATTTCATGGATGTCTCAAATATGAAAAACCATGAGGCCCTCCATAGACATATGAAACAGTTGTCATGGTTTTGTATAACCAGGTATACTAGGTTTCATGGTTTATTCTAACAATGAGGCCCATACATTTTATATAAAAGATGAGGTTTTCGGGACAAAACAAGCCACGAACAACAATATTCCTTCCCTATCATCAATATCATTCAAATATGGTCAAATCGTGAAATAAAACATAAAAATAACTACTTGTGATATCATAAAAATTTTGGCCCTTCTAAAATCATCACTTTAAAAAAACTCATCCCCTTTTGGTCTTATGAGTGTAGGAAGGAAACATCTAAGAAAAAATCTATCCACTATGTTCAATCATCAGCTTGTCACTCCGAGGACTCATCCAATACACAGTTGTGCTGCCATATAACTTGGATTTAAGGAACTGACCTACCATGGATATTATATGTGATATGAATAAAAATATATACAGGATATTCCTAAATGGAAACATCTACCACTAACTCAACCTCCTAAGTCTGAAGAACATGAAATATATAAAATTGATACTAGTGAGGCTGAGATTCGTGGATTATGTCATGCATGTCTCGGTACCTCTCATGAAACAATAATCGATATGCTATTAGGCTGACTATCTCTAGAATACTGAAGGGCCTGAAATAATGAGGAAATAGATTCCATTGATTTTTGATATATCTATTTCCTAATCATAGTAGAACTCACCAAAAAACCTTACCCCCAATAATCTGGGGAATCACATCAAAACCTAAAAACCATCTCTAACTCTAGTGGTCTTTGATGGTAATCATCATATGACTACTACCGAGATTGAGAATTCAACAAACACTTCCTAATTAGTTACACCTACTATCTAGTCTCTTGCTCAACACATTGTCCAATATGTGAAACCTACCCTACCTCCAATTAGCATAAAGGTGATCAGTATTTCCTAATATATAATTTAACTGAGGGATCCATTCGAACGGTTGCTGGAATGTTGTTATTGAAAATGAACTCAACTAAGGTTATTTATTTTTCCATTGAATACCTATATTAATAGATACATGTAATGATCATATCAAATGATGCCTAAATTGTATTCAATTTTTAACTTACATTATAAGAGGGATTTTCCATGCATTGAAGAACATATATACCAAAATCCTTCTGAAAACCCTTCTAAAATTATGATGTAACCTGAGAATCCCTTAAATATATGACGGTATATAGAGAATAGTGATGGTGTAAGATCTCACATATTAATAATCTAACATTAAAACCCACTAATAATGTCTTTATAATACATAAGAAGTGAAAAAACATCATAAAATGTTCAAAAAAATACTGAAACTATATTATTTCCTTAAGGAAAATAAGGTAAACCCCTCAAAAAAAGTTCTGTTGACATTATCATATTTCCACTCTTGAATAGAATAGAACTATACGAGTTATGTCTGTCATTGATGTATTTACTTCACCTAAATATTTGTTGAATAGTGAGTAATAGAAATAGATATCTCCCATTTCATTCCAATGTTGTAATACCCCATGATTTTATGGTATTCCTCTTTTATATTTATCATATTCGATAGCCTTTTATATACAAAACACCATGTTTAAAAACATGATATACGATTATGTTAATTTATAATCTAGATATTAAATTTGGCATGTGTGAATTGGAATAAATTACTTATAAAATTAATATAAATATCTATCTGAATGTAAATATATTAGAAAATGATCTGAATATAACAACAATTTTTTTAGTAATGTCATTTAAATCATTAGAAAAAAGTTTTCTTCAAAATATATTTTTATTACTCTTTATGAAGAAATATTATAATTAATTCTTCGTTGTTTTAGAAAATTATATTGATACAATTAAAATCATATTTTAAACCATCATACCACAGTTATTCAATGGTAAAATGTTGATAATTTTCTAAAAAAGTAAAAATTTGTGAGAATAGAAAAAAATATATTTTTTTATAAAATATGACATATTTTTTCATATAGAAAAAAAATAATTATGATATTAAAATAAATTATAAAATTGTAATGAATAATTTATGTTATTATTATGAATATTATGGAGAGGGTTTGGGAGTCACTCGCTTATAGCATCCTTAGAGAAGTCATCATACTCCACGGTTAGGGTTCTGCGGTCATAGAGAATCCTCATTTTCATGGATTCACTCTCCTTGTGGAAGGTAAGGCTTCCAACAGTGCTCATCCTTCAGATCCTATATTGGGTGCACATGGTTTTTTAGTTAATGAGGTTCACAGATCTGGTAGATCTTGGTTGACGAATTTTTCAGCAGTGGTCGTGAAGGATCTTTGGACAGTTATTTATGAGAGCAAGGTGGTCTCTATACATAGAGTCTCCGATGCAGATGTCGTGGTGAATAGATCTGTTAAGGAGGACTAATATTTCATGGTATATTTGGATTTCCCAGAAGCATTGGATGTTACGGTGAATATATCTATTAAGGCGGATGCAGATTCTATTCGTCCGATGGTTTGAGGGGAGTCAGTGACCGTGGTGGTTTCTGTGATGCATGCTAGTGCGGCGGTTCCTGTGTTTCATGTCGGTGCAGCGGTGGGTGCCGGATTGTGGTGTAATGGTCGTTGGCATGCTCATGCAGTAGAGAGAGATTTGGGGCATGTTGTTTTTTCATCTGCCATGAATAAATCTGATTATCCAACTACTATGGTTGAAACTGATTCAAAGAGAAGGAAATTCAAGTATGTGCAGGATATTTCTACTGAACATATTGTCCTAAAGGGGGATTATGTAAATGAGATTTCAAATAGATAGTTTATTATTGATAGATTTATGATTTATGAACATTCTATTTTTGAGAGACTAGTTATTTCTAAAAGGGGAAAAAAATTTAAGATAGAGGATGTAATTAGAAATATTACGTTCACATGGGGGTTTTCTGGTTGGAGATATATTCCCATGGGTCGAGGATTTTTTAACAATATTTTCTCATCGGAATAGAAGAAATTTAGAGCAAGAGGGACTGGTTCAATAGCATTAAAACCTATTATGATTTGTTTTCAAGCATGTGACTTTGATTTTAATCCCTTTTCAATAAAAAATACCTAGGCTCATGTATGGATTAAAACAGTTGGTCATAACTAGATCCTTTGGAATCCTATAATTTTTTTTGACATTGCTTCCCCTATAGAAATTCCAATTAAAGTGGATAACAACACAGAGGCTGCGATGTTCGGACATTATACTAGGGTTCTAGTGGAGGTGGACCTCAGTACCTTTTTGATTTATAACATAAATTTTTCTTCACTGGTTGATGACATGCCTCTAAAAGTGGAATATGTGAAATTACCTGATTTCTGTTCAGATTTCCATTCCTTTGGCCATTTCAAATCTAGATGTTGTTGAATGTTGTATTCCCTTTTTTCTCTCTAAAAGGGCATCATGAGGTATCCTGTAGGAAGAGGTCGAGGGCTTCCAAGGAAGATCTTGTTAGTGGAATGCAATCCCATCTTAGTATGTGAAAAGAAACATTTAATACAGGTGTTTAACAATATTTTGTTGATATCCCCCATGAGATGGTGAAAGAAAATAAGGTGTCAAAGGTTAATGACCACAAAATATCTGATTATGAGATTGAAGAATTTTTGCATGCCTCCAATGGATCAGAGCTAGAGATGAACCTTCCATTTGTGTCAAAGAAAGTGGGTGAGGATAGAAATAAAGCAATAGTGATTCTGGAAAAGGATGATCCCATAATCAAGGGGTAAAAAAATCTAAATGATGGTGGGAACCTTTATGGCCTTAAACAGAAAATTCACAAATTAAGGGAATTATAGGGAATCCACGGAAGGTGGGAAGAGTTGAGGATGACTGCCCAAAAAACCATCCTATGCTCAGGATTTATCTAAAGGTAAAGGTGTTATTATTGATTTTTCTCCAAGTAAAGTGAGACGCAGGAAAGATTATTCCGATTTGAAGACAAATATTATTACCATGTCTAATAGTCTATTGATGTTATTCATTGATTTGTATAATGATTATGATATTTCTCATTAGTATGAGTATGATCTTTGACTTTGATTTTCTTGTCCCTGAGGGCATGCATGCTTGTATGACCCCACCCATCTTATCCTCTTGAACTTATATTTTTTCTCCTTAATAAAAAGATCTATTATCCCTTTTAAAAATAATGTTATTAAAATTCTAATATTTGAAAACAAATTCATAACATTTAAATTATAATTTATTTTATGATAAACTAGTACATCACCCGTAAATACGCACAGTGTCATAAATGAAGTATGAATTACAAAATGCATTAGAATTATGATAACTGAGCAATGGAGAATAACAAACATTGTATTGAAATTATAAACCTATTCATAGAAACGAATTATGAAAATCTAATTTCTAGATACTTAAAATATTAAGACATTGAAACAAAGACATGGTAAGAGAAGATTGTATTCAAAAAAATCATTAGTTGTCAGTTTCATGTCACCATTAAAAAATAACTATGGAATGTTATTTAACCATGATAAGAGAACATAAATACAAAATATGTAGCAGATACATTTTTTGACAACAAATGAAGTTACCATTATTTTCAACAACAGCGGTTGTGCATATAATTGAGGTAGAGTAGCAGTTTGTCTTGTTTGTTGATAGTTATATTGATCCCTACAATATATATTTAGACATTAATGTGAGTAAATGAGAAATATTAATATGAAAAAATACTAGGTAATGTAGTTAGGTGAAATCAAACAATTAATAATATGAAAAGGAAAAATAAGTTCTACTTGAAATAATAGAAAAATCAGTACATATTGAAAAACATCGGTGGTTAATCAGGAAGACTGTCACCCCCCCCACTTTTTCAGAAGCTCCTGTAACCCCTCTACCAAGTTGTACCACTCTCCTCCCCATATCTTCACCTATCTCCCACCCAATACAAGAACACCCCCTCCCACCTCTGCCTCCCCCTACCCATACAATTCCCCCTAGACAAACTATTACGTATGCAGCCCCCTCCCCCCTGCCAAAACAGTTCCCAGGGAAGCCCCCTCCTAACTGCTCAGTCCCTCTCCTCTAATACCCTGCCCAGCTGATTCCCCCCACCACCCTCCCTGGCCAAAGCCTTCCCCCAACTTCCCCCTCCCACCTCTTCCACCCCCCTGCCCAGCCAATTCTCCCTAGCCAAACTATTATGTTGGCACATCCCTGTCCCCCCTGGCCAAACTGTTTTCTTGGCAGCCCCTACTACCTTCCTAGTCCCTCCACTCTAATCCCATCCCCAGCCACCTCCCCCACCACCCTCACTAGCCAAAACCTTCCCCCACCAGCCCCCTATAGCCTACCCTCATCCTCCCCTCACCTCCCCTCCCTTCCCCTCAAATCTGGTCAGTCCCTCCCCTCTATTCTTCTATCCAGCTGCTTCCCCAACCACCTCCCCTAGCCATAATATTCCCCTAGCAACCCCCTCCCCCCTCCCCACTTCCCTCCCCTCCCCTCCCCACCCCTTCCCTATAGCCTGCCAAACCCTTTCTCTCCATTCCACTACCAACTAACCAGAATGTCCCCTGATCCATTCCTCCCTCCTCCTCCCCCTTCATCATCCCTTCCCTTTGTAGTTGCTCCTGTCACCCCCACCACCCTTCCCAAGTTGTCACCCCCACCAAAATTTTTTCCCATAACCTCCTCCTACCCCCTACCCACCTCCACCCCTCCCCCATGCCCAGCCCCTTCCCCCCACTGCTCCCCCATGCCCAACCTCTTCCCACACTAGGCCCCTACCCACATGCCCTCATTTCCCCTCCCCTCCCCAACCCTCCCCTCTTCTCCAACCTGCCCAGACCATTTATATTTATATGTAAAAAAATGGAAACCATATACTGTAGCACAGAGTACTGAATTGTTTATAAGTTGTTATCTTTTAACAAAATTAACACACTAAAATAACTTATTTCAGATATTAAATACACATAAGAGAAAATCAGAAATAACCTCACAGGATTGGATTTTGTAGTAAAACAATCAAGTTGTTCGATAACCAATATTCATGTATTGTGTATTATAATTCATATAGACCATTCAATGATCAAATAAAAATGTAATGAATAACATTTCACAAGAAGAAACCTTGAATTTGCGAATGGAGTTCCTTGAATGACACCCCACCCCAAGTTTCTATCGAACCTTCACACAAAAGTTAAAATTAGAGAATCCTAAAATTAATTAATAAGTGAACATCTTTCACTTTCAATGACAAAAAACCCTGTATATATTAAGAAGAAACATAATTAAAATACATTACACTGGCTCATCCCCCCTGCCCAGCTGAGCCCCACACTAAGATTGCCCCCCCTCCAACTCCTCATCCCTCCTTTCCATCACCACCCCCACCCATGCTCAGGCCCTCCCGTCCACCCCCTACCCAGCCCCTTGCCTCCCCTCCCCCCTTAGTAGCCTCTATTCCCACTACATCCCATCACCTCCCCCTTACAACTCACCCCTCCTGCCCAGAACCAACTGAACGATCCCCCACATCCCTGCCCAGCCCCTTCCCCACCAGCCCCCACCAGGCCCCCTTCCCCACCTTCCCCCACCATGCCCCCCTTCCGCAATGGCCCCCACCAGGCCCCCCTCCCTGCCCTGCCCCTCCACCCACCCCAGCCCAGCCCCTCCCCTCCTCCCCCCTGCCGAGCTCCCTACCTCCCCTCCCCCCTAGCAGCATCTGCTGCCACTACATCCCACCACACTCAAATTCCATCTAACCAACCTCCTGCCCAGCACCAACCCAACCAGGCCCCTCCCCCCTGGCCATCCCCTTTCCCACCAGCCCCCACCATCCCCCCTCCCTACCCAACCCCATCTCCCACCAACACTAAAATTCTTAAATTGGTAGTGTATTTGTAATATAGGTATAATAAACTAACTCACATGACAGAAAAGAAATTAGAAGATACAATCACCTGAATTTGTATTACCTTTCATATTTGAAGAAAATTTCAGTCATTCCTTTCTGCCTTGTAATTTAATTTATCCTTCATTTGGATTTCCATATTTTTTCCTGACATTGATCACCAACACTTACAGGTGGGATATATGGAGATTGATCAATAAAATCTTCATTAAGAAATTCTTCCAGTTGGTTTTTCTGCATATAGAACATAGTTAAAAGTAACATCAGATGTACGAGAAATTACAATGTAGGAATAAAATAAAGTCTTGCAACGAAAATTTAAAAAGTGGGAAAAATATATACATACCTGAATAGAGGATGATACCATAGATGGTATTTCAAATATAGAGTCGGTCTTTTCACCATGTCGAAATGATTTAACATTTTGATGTTCCTATCATATAACAATAAAGCATTAATCTAGTTTCATGTTATTTACACACGTGGAAGTAAAATGATGATAATGGATTATATTGTACCTGACTAAGTTCATGAACACTACATACATTTGTACAACCACTAATTTGACGATTATGTATATAATCAATAACAAAAATAAATATTTTCAATCTATCCATTTTAGTGAAAATAGGAATATATAGTGTAATCTACCTGAACTTCTATGATTCTATCATTGAACTTGGTGATGTAGTTTTCATTTTCGGAAATTATTATTACCTTGTATGAGTTTTGTTCTGCTGAATGGTGATGATTTTGAATATTATAATTTGACACTTCAATTGACTGGAGAACCTCTTTTGATTTGAAAATAGTCAATTCAGTAGAAAAACAGCACTCATCATCAGCCTTACTTAAGATGAAATACTAAATTTTAGTTTAATTGAAGAAAACATATATTGTAATCATGATAGTTTATTATCTAGTAGTACCTGAATCAAATAATCTTGCAAATCTAAAGCGTTTTTTCACAAAAATTGCATTACTTGTTTATCAAATAGTACAACTGATTAAGTGTTCGTGGAATCACTCACAAGCAGCTACACTCTAAATCTATTGATTTATAAATATGATTACAAAGGGATTTAAGATAAGTAAAACTATATAATATTGATATATATAATAAGTAATAAGATATTAAGTAGAAGAATATATAAGAACCTGGGAACGGTGCATGTTACAGATATCTTGCAGTTTTGGCACCAATTTTTGTCATCAACATTATGTACTATTTTCATGAAATAACTTCATGAATCATAGAAACAATTTTGAGTTGTTTGAATTTTTTTATGGTCTCGGAAATCATGCCCTTTGTAGGATGTCCAACATTTACATTAGTGTAGATAATGACATAGTACAATACTATATAGGTATAGCCATATTTTTAAGGTGCATAAATAAAATTTTAAATTTGTCGTATTCTACATACCTGATCAAAATTCTTGACTTCAGAAATGGTTTTATTATTTTCCCAATACAGAAATGTTGTAGAGGAAGAAGATGGGTTTTTTGGTGCGAGACTTTGATACTCTGAGGCCACTATAAATGTACATCTGAATTTTGAAACATCCCAGTCAAATGTCAAACATAATATGTACATCTATCATATAGTAAACATTGGAAAACATATACAAATATCACAATTAAATAAAGTTTCCAAAGCACCTTTTTTAAAATGATTCAACACCTTCAATATAAAGATTAAAAAGAATTTTCATCGCATTTATGGCATTTGTATGTATAAGAGTGTCTGAAAGTAATTTTAAAACAAATTCAGTTCGAGTAGTGGCTTAAAACCTTTAAAAGCATTGAATAAACTAAATAGAAATATGGAATTGGGTTATTAGAGAGCTTACTATTCAATTTCTTAACTCTGATAAGTTGAAATATTAAAAAAATTTAAGAACTGACATTTGTTTCTATGTAATATGACATCCGATTAGCATAGTCACCCCATAAACTGCATTTAAGTTGTAACCCTCTACGGAAAAATATGCACCACAAAATGTTAAATATAAACAGCAGGTCAAAGATAATGAAAGGTTTTAATGACTAACCTATCATCTTGTATGACAATCTACATCTTAAAATTGGAATAACCTAAAGCTTCAAGTGGATGTGAGCAACGTATATATCCAAAAATATCAAAAACATATTAAAAAGAAGAAATGTTTGTGATTTGTAAGGTAAAAAAAGTTGAAACTAATCCATAAAATTATATTTTGAACAAAATAGATACATTAGAATCATTCATAAACTATTAAATAAGTTTCAATTAACGTTTACCTATTAATTTTTTATCTGGAATCCTTCTTAGATTTATGTCTTCAAAGGAAGTAAAATCGAAACAGAAATTTGTTAGTAGTGCATCACATGGCCAGACATGCGTTGTTGATGTGAAAAGTAATCGACATGCATGTCTAGTTACTAAGTAGGTACCATTATTAGTAGCTATCTGCAATTTCTATATGAAATACCACATCCCTTCACGCAATATATTTTTGAACATAGATAGAATTTGACACCATGTAACAGTACAACGTATCATTGTTTTCCACAGAAATCAATATAAACGAATCTAAAATTATGTAACACGTTTTATTGACGTTGACAATAATTTGGTGTAATTTCAATGAAAGGAGAAATAAAACAGAATATAGATAATATGTAGTATAATTTATTTTTGAATTCACCAGTAAAACTCCAAAAATCATATCAATCGCGACAACATCATTGGAGTACCTAGATGATGTGTTGCACCAGAAATTAAAAATACCCACTTGTATTTTCTATGTCTCATCGGACTCAGGTGTGATATCATTCAAAGGGGAAATTGATCACGACATATTTTCAAAAGTCTTCTGTTTTAATTTCTATATGAACAGATCATAATCAAAATCATTGTTTTTCTTAAAATCAGACATAAATAAGATGAGAAGAACCAAAAATTCACAATTTAAAATATAATTTGATATATACCTATCATAATATATGAAATATTTCTTTGTATAAAATATTTTGTGTTGATTCACGAGATGTGGGATTATTGTCACAAACAACTATTTTCAATCCTAATGGCGATGTGACTTTAGATTGAGAAACATGTAATTGAAAATGAAAGAAACATACTATTCTAAGATACAACCCAACAGAAGATAGTGATTATACTTGACTTTTGTTAATAGTCATAGCATAAGAAACAATAAAAAGATATTGTCTTCTTTGTAGTTTGAAAGGACACCGAAAGTTTGAGTGTGTCATATTTAATCTTCATATGAAAACAAGATATCCTGAATTATAGCCAAAAATAATTCTTTCTCCGATGACATGGTCAGCCAAGTGGGTAACAATAAAGCGAGTCCCATTACATAATCCAACAGACTGATCTACATTTCAAAGCAACATGACAGGAACCCAAATCTTGAGTGTACTTTTATGGGAAGCCATCCCTAATACATTAATCCCATTTAACATTTCATATGTGTAAATTTTTTTCGGCCTATCTGAATCAAAACATGCATCACAAACTGAATCTGAGCTCAAATAATATTTGAATTTAGAACACGTGAGGGACATCATGTACGCATTTACATCATCAAAAATATCCCGATTTGGAGCTAAGATGGAATGGTCTTTAAGATAATTAACATCAACATGGTTACTAATGATGTTGGGATAAGTATGTTTAATAATTTCCGAAATAGGATCATCAGTCCAAGAAAGAAGATATGCGGCTGAAATTGGAATTGTGGTTTCACCATCATTTGGTTCTGCAATGCAACCTTCACTAATATCTAATGTCCATTGGCAAATTCAAAAAGCTGAATATGAAGTTGTAGAATAATTGGAAAGAAATATCATGTTCCATGTCACCATTAAAACAAAACAATGTTTCCACAAGTATGAAGAATCTATACTTGAAGAAAATATTTCATTTCTATTACCACCTGGTATGATAAGTAGAATTTTCTAGAAATCAACACCCAACACAACAGTTATTCCACTGAATGGGAATTTTGCAGCATTATCATTTTTACCAACATAATATCTTTTAATGTACAGTCAAGAGATTCAAAACAATGCTTATGAATCATTGCTGACTCATCCAAAATAATAATCATTTTTAACTGTAGAAGATTTGCGACATCACTGCCTTGTTGAATATTTCAAACAATGTTTTCAGAAATGGAAATCGGGATTCAAAATTTGGAATGTGATGTTCTACCACCATGTAACAGCAATGAAGAAATTCCACTAGATGGAACTGCCAAAACAATATCACCTTCTTACCATAGTAAATATGTCAATACCTTCCAAATATAAGTTTTACCTGTGCCTCCATGACCATGCAAGAAAAAGAATCCTCCAGCGGATGCAGTTAACGAAGACATAATGGAAGTCATCACCTCATTCTGTTCATTAGTTAGTTTACCTTGAAAAGTCAGATACTCATTCCGAAGAGCCTCTCTATCATGATTAAGTTCATCAGCTACCAATTGATTTCATTGAGAGGCAATTTCAGAATCAGGTACTGACATTGTTGGAAAATAATGAAGAGATCTAACATTACTTTGTAGTAGCTTATCTATTTCGAGCAAAGCATACATCTGTTTTTAATGATTCGTGAGTGAAAAATCTAAATGGAATAATGAAATATTTTTATTTAACTAGTAGTTATAATAAATTAAAGAAGATAAATAATCTGAAATAGAAACTATATATGTCACATTATATGTTTTCATCAATTTGAAATCATATACCTGGAATTTGTAGCCTATTTTTTCCCCATAGAGAATGTATTCACTGAGGAGATTCCATGTTTCATGCCACACAGTGTCTGCATGAGACATATTGTTTGAGAAAAAAATTCTGGCAAAAAATGTACACAGAGAGTAGCCTGTAGCCCAAGGTGAAACCTCCTTTATTGCTTCAATAAATTCATTGTCATCATCAAGAAGTCCCAATGCAGAACATGATTCCCGAAAAGTTCCATAAATAATGTTATTCAAAGTTTTAATACTGTTAAAAGAAGTTTCACCTTTGATTATTGTGATAATTAATCGATGGTAATATACCTCTCCAGTTTTCGGTGGCACATAATAAATCTACCAATATTGAACCCCTGCATTCTTGGACACCATATTTTTTTCACGTTGGTAGAATAAAAATCTAGTTGGAAATTTTGCAAATGTGAGACATCTTCCTTCATGGTAAGCGACATTAGCCTGAAACCATGTCGTAAGAATTGTTTGAAAAATGTTACCCTTATGAAACACATCCTCGATATGATCAGTGTCAGTGTACGTAACATTATTTTGGCCTGGTAAATGAAAATGTAATCATTCAACAAGAGGACATCTATAGTGGATATCATAGGAAAATATCTTCCAGGAGGCCTCACAAGGAGAGATGTATCAGCTATCATAATACATTTTAATCTCATCGACATTATTGCCAGATAGTGTTGTAGTGTTGGTTTCATACAAAGCTAATGTTACACGATCAATATCCTTTCTAATATACTTTAATAGATATTTGATGGAAGTTGATTGATTACCGACATCAATATTCAAATGAGCATGATAATTTATTATCAAGAAAGGAATATATGGTACAGGAAAGTGATTATCTAGTGGGACACCATTTTTCACGATTGTGTTTTCATCATCTCTTCATCGGTATAGAAAATACCCATCATCATCAACTGTTTTACTTTCAAGAATTTTTTTTGGGAAAAATGTTGTACATTTTCCATTTTTCGTACAAGGTGATCTACGATTTACATAACCACATGGTCCATGCATCATAAACTTCATAACAGCCTCATGTAGTTTTGGGAAATCACCTTTATTTGGAATTTTAGCAGAAACACATTTGTCAATGCAGGCTGGACTACCTATTTTTCTCTCTCTACATACAAATAGTAAAATGTGTATATGAGATAGTCCACGTTTATGAAATTCCATTGTATGAACATCTGCACAAAAATTAATGATATAGATGACACAATTCAACATCAGATTCATTAAATAAGATATAATATGTCTCAGAAAATAATTTATATTACAGGTGGTACATGTACGTGACTTTCCAAAGAAACATCGGTCTCATAAATCCTTCATTAACAAGTAAAAAATAATATTGAAAATTCTGGATACAATGTGTAGACAATCTGATGGGAGAATATTGTTACGTGATACAAATATAGTGATTTCAGCCCAAAGGGGATTGCATGTAAACGTTAAAAATTGATCCGGATATCCTGCCCAATTGCAGATTGACATTGCATGTTGGTAATTTTGAATCATATACCTAGGACCACCAGTAAATGTAGATGGTAAAATGATTCGCTTCCTGTATGGATACCCATCACGGTGACCTCAAAGAAAAGTATATTGCAGCCCACTATGCAACTCAACCCTCAAGCGTTTTTGATTCAAGCGAATGAAGGATAGTCTCTGAGACTCTATCATTATGTAAGCATCAACAATAAATTGTTGCAACAGTCTTCTTGAATATTGTAATATTGACGTATCACTCGAATGACACTGCAACTGAAAGGAGAATTATTCACGTATTGTTACATTCTGATCCTTTCTACAAGTACTCATAGATGTATATCGATGAAAAATGTGGTCAACATATCCATCTTGACCATTTGTGAAAATAAGTGGATACTGTAATGGAAGGTGCATTTTATGATGCTCATCAATCCATTGCAAATCACCACTTTTGCTTTGAATGATAATATCTATTTCAAAGTTGAGATCTTCAATGTCACCGACAATAAGAATCACAATCTTAGAATTATTAGTCATGTTGTATGTCGTTGAATCTATTTGTCTTCTCTTAAGAAGGTGCATGTTTATGTTTCCATGGTCTTGACGATCAAGAACATCCTTTGCAATTCTGAAATGACTATCTAAAACATTTGTTTCATGAAGCATATTTTGTATGTTGACAAAAATGATATAATTGACCGATGTGTTTGAATTTTATCAATCATAACTGCAATGCGAATTAAATTAAGAGTGATGTGAAAATATGATTATCCCGTAAATGTGTAAAACTACATGTTTAATATTACCTGATATTCAGAATCCTGTTTTTAGACTTGTTCACAGTAACATAAACATATAGCTAGGCAAAACTAGTTGGTTGTCCCTCAGGAGGACACAGACTACCTATGCAATGGTAGTTATTTCCATTCAATCTAAATATAGTTGGACCTCTTCCATTATTGAATGATTTTTCAACCATACCACACATTGACGTGAATGAAAACATATAATTGAAAATATGCATATATTCTTGGAATGCTCTTTCCTCCACAGAGTTTTGATTGAAGACTAATGTTGGAAGGTACAGACGACATGAATGTAGTAATTCAAAGAGGCTTTACCAAGCACGCAACATATACCAAATTGTGGGTTTTCATTGGTGCTACATTTTATATATCTCTCATCAAACCAAAAGATAGAACCACAGTATTGGAAAACATTAGAGGGATATCCACTTTTCAAATATTCTGTAGGTGAGTAATGGTTAAATGAATAGTGTTAATAAACTTGTCATTATAAATTACACAAAACTGTGATAACTTGAACAACATTCTACCAGAAGGTATAAAGAATATATTTTCCTACATTTTCCATAATGTGAAGTAGTTACATTATTTCTGCAGCAGTATTGTCATTTAGTATGTAAGGATTTTCATTCAAAATACGTGTAAATTAACCAATGATTATGTAGTAGGTCCTTTGCGGGGTGAATGGTTTTTTGTAATTTGTATTATGTAATTCATATTTTGTAAGGCTTGATGTGGAAGGATGTTTCTATTGGTTCTCACATACCCTTAAAAGTGGTTCATTAATAAAATAAAAAAAATATTGTGGTATTATGTAGTAGGTCAAACCTGAATAGTCTCTTTGATGAGTAATTCTAGCCTTGATTTCACCAGTTGTTACACCTCTTTCTGAAATGACATGACTCAATGTAGATGACACATATTTTCTAGTGTTAATTATGGAATATAATTTGATTGAAATACCAGAAGAAAGGATATTTATATCTGTGGAAAAAAAGGAGAATACAACATGACTAGAATATAGATCACACCTGTGTCAGGAAAAAAGCATTGTAACTAGTAGTTGAAGATATAAAACATAATCTGTTTTTAAATAGTAATAAAAAAATTACACTCTGTGACAATTCAAAATCATTTGAAAGCATGATTTGTTCTTACACTATTAATGATTCACGCGAAGGGTAAGTGGGTATATTTCCCTGAGTCGTTACACCTAGAAAAAGTAATGAAAATTTCTTTTAAATGTTAAATACACATGTGAGAATATGTGTGTGTTTTTCGGAACTATACGATGATGGAGTACATACTAGAGGGGCCATAATTTTCCTGATTAATTTCTGAAATATGTTTTCGCTTGCTACCAAGCACAGATCTTGTTGAAGAAGATCCCTAACCAGGATGAGATGTCAATGAAATTTAATAGTTGAGGAAAAATACAATGTTACCACATTGTAAAATAAATAAATATTGTCAGTGTTCTTTGACTGTGTAATATGACTCACAATTTGAAGATAAAGATGAAATTGATATGCATGATCCTCCATTGGTGAGTAGACAATACATGAACACAGTTGTAATGATTAGATATAAATTAATATTGAAATGCTAAGATACTTACTGTTAATACTGTTACTACAACCTTTTCTAATGCTTGTTCTAACACTAATTGGAGTTTGAGATCTTGAATCTATAGCCACTTTCAATTAAAATGAAGCATGAGTAAATTAGATTACATTATTTATAATTAATATATTGACTGTATTTGAAAATGTTGGTAAAAGGAAAATATAATTACCAATGGTAGGTTTAGGTGAAAGTGGTATGCGTTCTCCTCTAATAAAATTGGAATTCAGTTACAATGAATCAAATGTTGCAGAAGAACATAGTTGATGTCCCTCTATGGGTGACTTTCCTATAAAGTTAGGAACCTATAAATCGGTAAGTAAGTTTATCAAATGGGTTCAAGGAAATAGAATAATGCTGTACTGATTTGTCGTTATATCATACGAAGTCTCCTTGGCAACCTTGCATCTCTTGATGCTGATGGTGTCTGCATCTTTGTTTTTTTCCTTTATGTTGAATTGTCACATTTTATAATGCGACCAAAAGATGTTTTTATGTTTGTAGATTCAATTTATAATATACTGATAAGAAAATTGACACGGAATGCATGTTTTAATTATAGAGATCCACACTTATACTGTTATTGAAATGAACCACTCTTATTCCAACCTCAATGAAACATATAATGATTACAAAGAAAATATAAATTCAAATATTCAAATATTCTACTTGAATGTCACATAATGAAAGAAAAGGTACTCATATAGAAGCACTGTATAGTTATTTCACTAATAGAGTCTTATACCAATGTTATAGCAACATCAAATAAATAGAAAGATCTGTCTAACATATCTAAAATAGGAAGATACAACAGCTGGACTAAAATTTGGAATACAGAGAAAATATATTTTCAAATATTCAAATATTCAACTTGAATGTCACATAATGCAAGAAAAGGTACTCATATATAACCACTGCATAGTTATTATAATAATCGAATCTTATACCTAAGTTATAGCAACATCAAATAAATAGAAACATCTGTCTAATGTATCTAAAATAGACAGATGCAAGAGCTTGACTAAAATTTTGAATAATCTAGGAATCTCTATAGTCAATTAGTAGAAGGTACCATAGATAAGTAGTGTATATTTGTTTTACGCATACATGGACTACAGTTACATACTGATGTGCGGAATTGCACCGAATAAAGGTGAAATAAATTACTGGAATTTTTCATTCAAACATCAAATTGTAGAATGGAGAAATATGTGCATATATTTGTAAAGGAGAGCTTGCGTTGAGAGAAACCAAACATGGATAGTGCAATACTGACGTCCAAAGGAAGTTCATTAGTAATGTTAGACTTGAGTCAAAGCAACCCAGATAAAAGAAACGCATATTTGGAGGTAACAGTACAGACGTCGCCAGACACCGAATGTCGTTGCGGGAGTTGGGACTGGAATTGGAATATTGTGTCGTAGATATACACCAAAGCAACCCAGTAGCTCAAAACCCTAAATCAAATTGAAATAGGGGAGACCGTGCAACCGGGAAGAGAAGATGTCGTCGATGGTGGTGTAAATGAGGAGAGGAATATTGTGAAGGGTCGGAGTTTCTATGATTGGTGGTAGCCGACGGTGTTGTAAGAAGGAAGTTGGAATAGTCACGCAACCTAATTCGACAATGGTTGAAGCCACGAAACCCTATTCGAGAGGGAGCCGGAGGAGAGCGCGCGGGGTAGATAACGGTGTCGCATGAAGATATTCTGAATAGACAGGGAGAAAAAAATTGGAGTGTTATGTGGAGAAAGGTGGGTGTGACACAGAGGGTAGGATGAAGCCTGCTTTAGTATTGATAATTATTAATAATTTTCTTTCAACTTCGATGCAATGCCTGCACAACATTATAAGTATCAAAATTAGTTCTTATATATATTATTTGTCTTCTCAAATACCATTAAATTAGTTTTTTAATAACTATTAATAATAAATTTTTTTATTTATATAATTAAATTTTATGGTAATATAACATGAATATTTTACAAAATGGTGTGCAATGATTGTGCAATGAATAAAAAGTTAAATAAACAAATAAAATAAGTAGTCTTTAAAATGATATGTGTAAATATTCAAATTTAAATAATATAAAATATTATATTCAACCTAATTTTTTTTATGTTTATGTTATTTAATTTTCAAGTTTTTCAATACAAAATAATTACTTTTAAATCTCATGAAACACTGATGTTGAGCATTTCTTAGAAGAAGACATATCAATAAAATTATTTTAATAAAAACTATATGAACTATTAAATGACTCATTAATTTGGATGAATTTTATTTTATTTTTAATATTCCCCAAAAATAATCCTTGGGTCGAATAAATGACATTTTGGACCCACATAGTTGAGATTATATCCCCCGTAGTATTTTATTGACTAGAAATTCAAATTATTCACACTATGGTTTTTAATGAATTTATCATTTTTAATATATTTTTCTATCAAAAGTTATATTCCACCATAAATAGTATTTTTAAAGATAAAATATTAATCATATTCTTGGAAATTTATTAATTTTTTTTGAATAAAATAAAATGCTTAAATTATAAACAACTACAATGTTTTAATTATTAAATTAATTAAAAGAAATAAATTATGTTAAACATGTTAAAATAAAAATAACATTAAATAATTAATATTATCCATGATTTATCTAGATAAATATGAATTTTATAATATATAATAAAATAGTTTGATCTAATTTTAATCTATTTTTATTTTTGAGACATGTGTTAATGAATCGTGTTAAATTAGACAACAATGATATTTCATGAGTATAATATTTAATTATATTACATAAAAAATGAATTATTTAATATTTCCAAAATAGATAATATTTTCTAAATAATTTAATCCCCTATTCATTATAGAACAATTTGATTTATTTTCCCCTACATTGGCCTTAATAATATTTTAATATTTTACATTATTTTTAATGTTCCCCTAAGATTAATTATAAAAGGTCCCTCCTTACTTAATTTCATTTTAACAAATTTAATCTTCTATGTCAAACAAACTCTATATATTTATCTTCCTAACATACATATTAAATTTATGTTTTTTCTCATACTTCGAAAATTCCAACTCTATATCCCTTTTGAAGTGATCAAAATCATGTCCTCCAAAGAAGAGGTAATCATTTTTACCAACTCATTAAAATTTATTTCTTGTAATACTCCCTATTCATTTGTTGTTTCCTTTATAAAATAAAAAATTATGTATCATCTATACACTTATATTTCATTATGATTATGAAACAACCATATTCTACCTTTTATCCACCCAATGAAACTTGAAAGCATTGGATGTGCGTACATATGTTTTACTATATCCATGTTGAGTTGTAATTCATATTCTTAGTTCAACATTTTAAAATTGTTTTACAATTTCATTTAATCATTATAAATTTTATATATTAAATTTAAATTATTTTGGAAATATTGGATATATAACCTATGGAATAGACCAAATAATTTTAAGAAAAAATAAGGATGATAAACTACATAATTAAATCTAAAAATATTAAAAGGAATAGATATTATTAATATACAAGGGCTGAAATGTTTTTTCTGATGATATATGATGATATTAATATTAATTTTATTACAAAATATGTAAATAATATGTTTTAAACCATTATACAGAAGGTTCATAAAAATAAGGTGGAAATCATACCTAAGGAAAATGAATTCAAAAACCAAATTCCCATTTCTGGGATAATGTTTTAGTCCATTTATTATTTCATTTGATGATTATGTCTGAAAATAATTTTTACTATATTTCACTTTACAAGGTATTTTTTATCTCAATTTATAACTAAAATACATTATCCATCAAGTTGGTTAATGTTTTCACTTTCTATTAAATATACTCTTTAAAAAAAATTAAAATTTAATATTCATGGTTTTTAAAAAACCTATACATAATGAGAGGATTAATGAAGATTTAGTTACTTGGGGAAACACTTACTACATAAAAAATCAATATAATTTTGTATTTATAACATGGTGCCTTTTTAAATGAATTATTTCATTTTAAATTTGTTATTTCACTCATGATTTTTTCTAGGATTTCATTACATCATTGTCATCTATGATAACACTCAATGAAGTATATTTTTCTTAAAGGAGTTTGAACTATTACTATTCCATCACCATATTTTATTTATATTTTATGATTTGTTCAAATATGGTTATGAGTATTTAATAAAATTCATTATATTACATGGGATGGTTTTTTATTAATTTATTTGTTTTAGGAAATTTTATTGAAATTTAATATTCGAGTTTAAATATAATTTATATATTGACTATGTTTCACCAATTTCATATTTGAAAAGCATTGGGCTTATTATGTGACTGGCATAGCCTAATATAGCCCCTCGATGAATCCGTACATCTCGTAAGAAAAACTAGTTTTTGTATTGGTCATGGAACTAAACATTTATTTGTGGTGACCTATCTAAATCCTTGATAGAATGTTTATGATGTCTTGTATTATGAAGTCCCTCATTATGGGATTAGTTTTTGATGTTCTAAGTGATAATTGACTAGTATAATATCCATGGATAAGTTTTATTCTCATCTGATTATTTATATTACATTAATCCATTATCTTTTATTCCTTAAATATTAATGTCAGGATTATTTTGTAATGGTATATTTTTAGTAATTGAAATTTATTTATCATTTATTCTTATTTACAAAATATTTCACAATATTTTTCCACTTCTATGGCATTTGAGTTCACCCATTTATTATATTTTATTTTTCTTATGATACATCATGTATATAATGATTTATATGTAGGGATATGATAAAAAATATGAGAATTTTAAATGGAATATTTTATTGTATTTATATTCTCATTCTTATTATATGATTCCAAAATGTATCTAGTTATACAAAAATACATAACAAACCAATCCTTTGGGATGTGATTCCTTGTTTATGATGATGTAATAAATTAAAGAACTAGTTCTATTCTACTAGGATCTATGTCTTTATAGTTATTATTAGAGGAAGTATTGTATAATATTTGGAAGCAATATTTATGACTACGTAGTTAGTGAAATATAACCCTATAAATATTTTTTATTGTATTCCCAATGTAACAAAGAATATTATTATAAAATATTTTATACATAAATATTAATATTTTCACTAATTTATGAATTTCATAATATAATGTACTGTATTAAAAAATATTTAAATGGTTCCCATTTACGGAATGGAAACTGTAACAATGCATGTATTCCATGTAGGTAGTTCCTTATTATACAAGACAACGATATTGGTTCTATAGATGAATATTGATCATGAAAACTTATAATTATACTGATATAGCTAACTCATGTTATGAGAAGTAACCTTACTCACATGGAGTAGTCTGATCCACAATTTAGTCAAAAAATTTCAGAATACTTAATTTGATAAAAAACCCTATCATTTAATCAACTACAAATACATTTTTAGCTAAGAAATGGATAAGTTAATTAGAGAATATATTTCTCAATTTATGAAGTAATGAAATTAAGGAGGTTTTCATTCCAATTTTTTATATCTCAAGAGATAAAAATCAATGGTGGTGATCAATCAAAAAATAATGGATGTGGATGAAATATAAATATGGAAATGAAGGATTTAATGTCAATTTTCTACAAAACATTTTCCCATCATGAATAGTGAGTTGATATGGTGATAAAATTCTTATGACTAAAATAGAAAATGGATATAAATTAAATTTAGTATGAATCCAAAATTACATGTTTATCAATGCATGTTGCAAACTATATACCTAAACCAAAGTGTAAGACTAACAATTTAAGTTATGGTCATTAGCCAATTCTTTGATGGGAACTAGTATGCAAAAACATCTCATTATATGAGGACATAATATCTTTTTATATAAATATAGAATAATAATCCTAAAATTATTTTTACTTCAAAAGGAATAATGAGAGTAATATTATAGAAAATAAAAATATGGATAATTATAAGAAGGGAAAGAATATTTTTCCCACCAGTGATATTTTTTGGAAACACCCTAATAATTTCTTGAAGGGAGTGGAATATTGTTATAATTTTGTATAGAAAGTCCACCAAGATCATCATTGAAAGGGAATGAATTAATTTTTCCAATTATTTAATTATAATTATATTGGATACTATGAGAATTATTGACCCAAGCATCAAAGGAATATTGATTACAATAATCAATGGGTTCAAGGTCAAGTTTATGTTTTTACTACTATAGAAGTGGAATAAATAAAGTATTCATGTTTTTTTAGAATGAAGAATCATGTTATAATATTATGCTTAATATAATTGTTAGATCTATAAGAATTTAAATTCAATACTAATTCTCTTCAGATTTGGAATCATTCATGTTTTCATTAATGTTTTATGCTTATCACGGTATTCAAATATTTGGCATGTAACAATAATAGTTACAATATGTTGTGTGGGGAAGTGAGAATAAATTGAAAAACAACGAATGGTTGAGATTATAATTATGAAATGGAATTAAATAAATTGGGTTTATTTTCCCAAGTGCATATGTATATATTTAATGAATCCATAAAATCATGGAAAATTATTTAGGAACAAAAACGTAATCCATTTATGTTGATTTTTCAGAAATCAATAGACTTTTAACCAATCATGGATTTGTGGTTTTATGGTGGTTAAAATTATAATTACCACGTTCTATATCAATATACATCATAACTTGATATTTATTTGGAACTTCCATGTCTATATTTTCTTGAATTTTCAATTTTTTGAAATTTAATTTTTTTAGACTCTTTAATTTTAATTTAAATTTTTTAAAGAGAAAGTATTATTATCCCCATTATTAATGATGGGTTCCCACAAAGGAATTTTCAAGTATTCACCATTTATTTTCTAAGTGTAATTATAAATTGCAAGGAATTAATTTCTTTATTACATGGAAAAAGTAACACATGAATATGTTACGGTAATTCTCTTTCAAATTTGACATCTTTGATGTCTTATGTTCCATACAACACCAGGTTTAAAACCATGGTATTCTATTATGTCACTATTATAACAAAAAAATTACATTTTCATGTATGAATAAGGATAAATGAATTATTAAATGAATAAATATATCCATATAAATTTATATATATATATATATATATTATAATAATATTAATAAAAAAATTAAAGTAATTTCAAATCATCATAAATACATTTCCTTCAAAAGTAATATTTATTACTCTTTATGAATACATATTTTAATTATTTTTCAAAATTACTAGAAAAATTATTTGATAAAATAATATTCATTTTTGAAATAAGCGTTCCAAAATTAGTTTATGAGGAAATTTTATAATGTTCTGAAAAATTGATTTTTTGATGAATAGTAAAAAAATTTGTTTTATAATAAATTAAGGTATAAATTTGTTGTATCACAAAGATAAAATAATGACATAATAATTTATTAAACTTATGGAATGAATAATTTATGATATTATAATATAAATATTTTACAATTATGAATCATATCATATAAATTATAATTAATTTTATGATAAATATGAAAATCATTCTCAACACAGAGGTCATGCCTTTATAGCATTGGAAATATCAACTTTTTTCCTAATAGGTAATACATTGTGATAACATTTCATTACGATAACATCCATGACAATAATAGGTTATACATTTTAATATAAATTTAGTTTTTTTCTATCATGCTTCTATAAAATGCCATGATAAACTTAGTTTACCGATAACACAATGTTAGTTGGGTTCCAAGAAAAAAAAATAGTACCATTTAATGGAATAACTAATTTAAAAAATTGAAAATTTGTTAAATATAATTTGTCATAATATAAATAATTTTTGGATTAATAATTTCAAAATTATATTATGGTAAATGTTTTGGATTTTTTTGAGAAGTGACATTTTTTGCAGAATAATGAAAATTATTATGTTTTAGTTAAAAATAGTCTTTTTTAAACATTTATTAATAATAAATTATACCTTAAATTGTTTTTTATAGTAAAAAATAGATCAATTATTCACACATTTATCCAATTTAGGTAATTATAATCTATTTTTTGTTGAAACTAAATATAAAAACTTATTGAACATTTGAAATTATCTATTAAAAAAACTCTCTTTCTCATCATCTCTATAAGGTTAGAGTTCATCATAATTTTCCAAATTTTGTGGATTCAATTTTTTAAAAAAATATATAAATTATATTAATATTTTAATAAAATTTCCTAATAATATCAACAATATTTTTAACCAAAATGATTACTGAATGTGAATAATATTATTTACGGTGATTAAGGTAAGATACCTAATAATAATGACTAAACCATAATCTTAATGAGACCAAAATGACCATAAACGTGTCCAAAATATATTTTTGCCAATGATTGTACCATATACCCTCTTATATATAATTTTATGTGTTATTTGGATATTATGAAATGGATGTTATCTATATAAATGTTTATGTGAAAAAAATACAAAAATGAGGCATTCCTTACCTTTAACATTTATAAAACGTTGAGATATGTAAAAAAATTCATATATCCGCTCAAAAATTCCCTTTTGAAAGAAAAATTGGTTATATTTATCATAATAATTTATCAATAATTTTTATATGAGGTTCAGTTACTTAAAAATCTTAAGAAACACCAATGTAGTGATTATTTAGTTAATAAAAATCTAAAATAAAAGATACGATAAATATAAAAGTGAACAGAATTGACTGAATTATTTACATTATTTATTTAGTTTAGGTGAATATATCATTTTGAACAATTTTATAGTTAATATATTTTTATTTTAATATCCTTTTTGATTTATAAATTTAAAATTAAATAAATAATGTCCAAATTGACATAATTATTAATTTATAATAAATGAATTTTATTAAATGATTTATAATCAATAAATATCATATATTATGAAAAGATATTTTTACATATTAATATATATATAATATGTTCTATTAACGGTCCATTTGATCTTTTATAATTAACATGTTGACCATATATTGTCAAAAGTTTGTTAACACAGCTTGAGTTTAAGCAGTGTTTTACCGTGTCACATGTGCTTGTTTTTAATTTAATTTACTAATAACAAGGTATTTTTTTTAATAAATTATATGTCATATTAATAATTATTTGGATCTATATATTCAAATAAATCTATCTTTTTTATACATAATTTTTATTACATAAGATAGGAAACTGTACTATCTAATTAAACCAAAAATGATAAAATTGGGGAATCGTAGAAGTTAAGGTAAAAAATTATTACAATGAAGGTATTATATTGTATTTGAGGTTTAAATAGAAATTTATTATTCTTTAATTTATTAATTTTTCCTTTTTGAGGCACATTATATTACGTAGGCCTCCCATTAATGATTATCATTTGGTATTTACATGATTGCCACACCAAAACCACTATAAAAAAGAAAACACTCTACCCCTTACTCACACCGATAAAACAACTTAGTAACGGTAAATGGAACACCCCAGGTAAATAATGAATATGAAATTTTTATATTTATCCCTATTTGTGAATAAAATGTTAATATTAATTTAAATGGAATTCTATACTTGATGGCTTACCCAATACGCAACAATGAGTTCCTTTGAAATCTTACGTTGCACTCTAATTATAAAATAATTTTATTTTAAATTGTAGTTAACACCTAGACATTGTAATGAAAATAATTAACAAGACTAAATAAAAAATTATTATATATGTTTTTCAAATTTTTTTACTTTTTAGAGTAAATGTTAGAGGATTAAAAATGTGAATTAATCCAATTTTAAGTGTAAACATTCTAATATTCTTTAAAAGGTCGATTAACCACCTTTTGATGGTGAACCGCTTTTAAATCCAAATTTTGAAAATTGTATGTGTTATATTTGACAAAATAAATTTCTTCTTTAGAATTCAGTCATCAAAATTTACTTTGTGTAAATTTTTAGTAATTTTCCGATAATGTTCATTTTTTAATGAATAGTGAAAAATGTTGTATTTTAATTCAAAACCTCTTTTTATTATCATTTATTTATATGATTTGATTATCTTTTGAATTGGTTTGAAAGTGAAATTATAATATCTTTTTACTATTTAAACAAATTTTGGTCATTTGAAATAATTTCACATGAAATTGGACTTAAACTAGTGTTAATCTTTTGATATATATTGTTTCATAAAAACACACTATTTATTCTGACAGCGGAATTAATTATTAAATTAATTAATGTAACATATATTTTTTGAATTTTGTAAAATAGACATCATTTTCGAATTTGGAATATCAAATATATCTTAGGGTGAATTTTTGGTATTTTTCTGAAAAAAGTCAATTTTTTATGAATAGTGAAACCACTAAGTGGTACTTAAAAAAACTAATTTTTCATTTAGATGAAATTTTACCACCATTGTGTTTTGAATTACAGAAATCCGACATAAATTGTTTTCATTATGAGGTAAAATGTTGATCAATGGGATTAAAATTATTTTTTCGTGAATAGTAACTTTTAAGTTTTTAATCGCGATTAGAGGTAATTAGTGTAATTTAAGGTAAAAATAATGTTTTAATAATAGAAATGTCCTTGAAACATGTACTACCCTTATTTTATGTGTCATGGCCGACCAAGAAAATCCATGGGTCATCTTGGGGTCCCCATGGGGCCACATTGGTAGGAAAATGACATTAATAACTTTATATTTAATGTTAAAATAAAAATGTCACAAACATTTATTGTTTTACTAAAAAAAATTTAAATGGGGATGTAGAAGTCATATTTTTTACTATAAATATTCATTGTTGTAACGACCCAAATTTTCATTAATGGAAAATCCCTCTTGATCCAGTTAAATGTTTCTTTATGTTTTTATAAGATGTCAACTTCTTTAAGTTTTACGTTAAGATTTGTGACCGTTACTTTTATAGCCGTTGAACAGTGATCATCTGGGTAGTTTAAATATAAGGCTTTAATGAACCAATTTTTTTTACTCAGACAAAGGAAGCGATGGCCTCATCCAGTAGAATTGCCCCTTACGAAGCCCATTTGTCGGAGCTCGGAAAGGAGGTGGCGTCTTTGGGCATTGCCCTTGACCAAGCCCAAGCTGAGCTTCATCAAGTCAAGCTCGAACGTGATCGTCTACGGGAAAAATGGAAGTTGATAGAGATCACCACTCGAGCGATGTTATCCGAGCAACCCCAAGAGTCTGTCACCATCGCACACCTTACCCTTAGGTCTTATGCGGCTATTTTAAGGGGTTATGTAACAAATAAGTAGCACCATGTTCATGTACATTATTTTTGTATATAATAATGAATATAATTTCTAGTCATTTTTGATGCATTGTAATTAGTTTTTAAAGTACAAATGATGTTTTTAGTTATTATTTAATTAAGAATTATATTTTATTAAATTAAAGGATTTTTGAATTAAATAATATTTTAATAAAATATTATTATTAATATTAAATTAATTTTTATTAAATATAAATGATCTTATAATTTTATGAATGCAATTAAAATTTTTATTAAGGTTTGAAAGCCATTTCTGTCAAAACCCGTGAATTTTTTATAAATGTCTGTTTTTATTTTAAAAGTGCAAATTCACATATTTAGAAAATTATTTAGATAAAATAAATATTATTTTTGGAATCAGGACGTCGAAATTATCCAACGGTGAATTTTTCATAATTTTCTGAGACAGTCCAATTTTTGGGTAAAAATTAAATACCTTTTAAATATATAATGTGATTTATGACATCATAATGACCCAATGGTGATGTAATAAAATACCATAATCCTTAGGTTCGGCCAATATATGTTTTATCATTAAAATAATGAGGTTTTGGGTTTGTTTGAATCACTTTTCAAAGCATTAATGGAGCCCTCAAGACTTATTCAACACTTTGCCTTTTTAAATTAATTTCCATGGGAGTGTGACTCACCTCCACATAAGCAACCCTAATTTTTTAATAAGTTCGGACCTTGGCCTTGTAAAATATTGTTTTCCTCTCTCCTTTTCCAGAAACCATGGGCAAATACCATGGGATGGTTTGTGGTTTGGATTATTTTAATATAAGGGGTCCCAAACCTAAATAATAAAGAATTCTCTCACCTTTCCTATATAAACCCACCCAAGCTCCCACTTCCTCCTCACTCAAATCCCTTGAAGTTCGTCCAACCTCTGCCCTACTCTCTCTAGAATCCTCTCAAGGTGCCCCAAGCTCCCAAGAAGCCTCTCACAAGCCTCTCTCTAGCCTTTGGAAGCACACTTCCAAGTAAGGGTTTTTTCTTCCTTTCTCATTTTTTTGTCAATTTTCTTTAAGTTGTATTGCCCTTTTAATTTAATTTATGAATGTTGGGGTATGGTTTCGCACCTCCCCCATACTGCCCTCTTATTGTTTGAATGATGGGAGAACCCTTTCTCACTCATTAAATGCCTCCCATGTACACCCGTTACTATGCCGAAATTCCGAAAGGAACTTCTCTCTCTTCTTTTATATTCAAGAAATACTTTTGTATCATGAATCTAAATTCCATTTCTGTTTTTGGGACATGTATATATATGATCTCCTTACTGTCCATTTCATGTAAATATGATGAGGAACCCCTTTCTCTCTCATCAACCTTTTTTATGAATTCTTATGTCACGCCGTTACGCTGCCGAAATCGCACCAATTTTCTAAGCCAGTGTCTTTGTGTAGTGAATACCATGCCCATTTCTCCATCAAGGGTATTCACCTTTATGCACATATACGTATTGATTGTAAAGTTTCATGTATGAATTCCACATTCCTTTATCGTGGAAGAAATGATTATGTTTTATGAATCCATGTTTTATGATCCATGTGGCACACTTATGCATGAAATGAAATGTTTAAGAAGGGTGCGCCCTTTATAGCGCTCCAATGCATTGGGTAAAGTATAGTATCATGATACGTCATGTGCAATGAGTGTTGACTCATGCTAATTCAAGTGCAACGAGGGTTTACTCGTGCTTCAAGTGCAATGAGGGTTTACTCATGCTCCATGTGCAATGAGCCTTGGCTCATGCTAATTCAATGTTAAGTGTTGTTGCCACATTTCCATGCTATGATTATCATGCTTTATCATGCCTTTATGTTCATGTTTCTCTTATGCTCTATTGATATTCCTATTGCCTAACATGTATTGTACTCCTCATGTTATTCATTGTGTACTCCCTTACTGGGCTTTATAGCTCACCCTTTTCTTATGCATGTCCTCAGGTTATCCCATGCAATGCTAAGTACGAAGGAATGTAGTGGTCATGTAAAGGAAGTTGTCAATAAGGATGTTGTATTTCAAGTTTAAAGTTTTTATGTAATGATCCTAAGCCCCAAAGACACTAAACCTCTCGATCTTCTTTGTTGTATCAAGTGAAGTTTTATGTAATAAAGCATGTTTAAGTTGTAATAAAAAGCAGGGTTGTCACAGTTGGTATCAGAGGATAGGTTTAGTTATTTTTGGGATTAGGAAACCCTAGTAAAGCCTTAGATACAAGACTAAGCATAATAAAAACATCCCTAAGTTTTGGTAAATACTAAGTAAGTGTTTTATCAAACAAATACATCCCTGTCTGGATACGAGCAGGTAGAGGCGGCTCTGGCACAGATGTATCCTAGGGGTAAAACCCGAAAACACCGCTTTGAGCTAGACTCGAACGGGAACTGGTGCACGACAACGGGCCTTGCTGCACTCTTGGTTACGACACTCCCGGGGGATATGTTTTGATAAATTCACAATCTTAGTATGAACCCTTATTAAGGGAAAATGCCCCTAAGAATATATGTTAGAAGGAAGATCATGAAAAGCCTGGATTGAATGCTATAGACTCATGAGTTAAAGAGATTAAAGTTTATTTATAAGTCATCAAATTTTGTCTTTGGATTACCCTTTATGTGTTACCCCTAACTTTCCTTTTATTCCAGCCAATGGCCGGTAATAGGAGAACTCGGGCTAACAACCGTTGTGAAGATCAGTGTGATGATTGTACCAATGAGATGCCCAATCCAATGGGAGCGGGAATCGCGAACTTTGTCACGCTTCTCTCTGAGCTAACTCAAGTTTTGAATAGAAACACTGGTCAAGAGGAATGTTCAACCCCCCCTAAGAAAGAACAAGTCGCTATTGAAAGCTTCATGAGACAAAGGCCTCCTACTTTTAGTGGATCATCTGATCCCACGATTGCTGAACAATGGATCAACTCCATTGAAAAGATATTCTCCATCCTCCAATGCTCTGAAAAAGAGAAGGTTCTCCTGGCGGCTTATCGTATGGAGGGTGAAGCTGATCAATGGTGGACGTTGATCAAAAATACGAAGCCTGAGGAGGAGATCGAGGCTTTGGAATGGAAGGTATTCCGGAAGATGTTTTTCGATAAATATTTTCCACGCACCCTCCGTCTTAAGATGGAAAGGGACTTCCTTTCCCTCAAGCAGAAAGATGAGGAATCTGTGGGAGCATACGAGGCAAACTTCACAAGGCTTGCACGATACGCTTCTGGCTTTGTCATTACCCCCGAATGCAAGGTTGACCGCTTCTTTGGTGGGCTGAAGCCTAGCTTGCGGAAAGCATTAGCGATCCGTGACTTCGACAGCTATGAAGAAATTGTCCGATGTGCCCTTAAGGTTGAAATGGAGATCGTAGAATCACAGGGGTATCATGGGGACAAGAAGCGGAAGGTGGACTTCAATGCTGGTGGTCCGATGGATAAATCCAACGGCGCTAAGAAATTCCAGCACCCCACTTGCCAAAAGTGTGGAAAGAAGCACCCTGGAAATTGCCTTAGGGGGACAAGAAAATGCTTCAAGTGTGGAAGAGAAGGGCACCTAGCTATTAACTGTCAGCAAGAAGGACCCGCGGCTGCGACGGAGGGGAGGAACGCTCCGTTCGAACCTAAACGCGTTGTTCAATGCTTCAAATGCAAAGAACCGGGTCATTTTGCGAATCAGTGCCCTAATCCAAGGGTTATCGGAGGCAATCAACAACCTCCAAGACAGCAAGGAAGAGCTTTTTCCATCACTTCTGCCGAAGTGAACCCCGACAACGAAGTGGTGACAGGTACACTAGTTATTCATTCAAGAATAGCGAACGTACTTTTTGATTCAGGTTCTACGCATTCTTTTATATCTCAAAAGTTTAGTAGAATAATCCCTTCACCACCACAAATCATGGAAGTAAAGATGTCGGTGAGTACGGCAAATGGGGCAATCATTGCATCCCATGAGTATAAGTCCTCCCTTGTTATAATCTGTGGATTGAATTTCCCGGCGAACCTTGTCATACTCCCTTTGGTGGAATTTGATGCAATTCTTGGCATGGATTGGCTTTCCTTATATAGAGCCAACATAAATTGTCGGGAGAGGGAAATCACACTCCATATGGAGAATCGACCCCCGATTCTTTACAAGTGTCAGGAGGAAGATGAATCTCCTTTAACTCCATCATCTCAAGCATGGATATTACTACCTTATGAGCATGCATATCTGGCTCAGATGATTGAGTCCAAGGAAGAAACCACCCTTGAAGAAATGCCTATTGTGTGGGAATTCGCTGAAGTATTTCCCGAGGAACTTCCTGGTCTTCCTCCAAGAAGTGATGTTGAGTTCTCAATTGAACTTATACCTGGGGCGCTACCAATATCCAAGACTCCATATAGAATGGCTGTGGTTGAGCTTGAAGAACTGAAGAAACAACTACAGGAGAATCTGGATAAAGGGTTTATACGCCCAAGTGCATCACCATGGGGTGCACCAGTCCTCTTCGTCAAGAAGAAGGATGGGTCAATGCGGCTTTGCATCGATTATCGTGAACTTAACAAAATCACGATAAAGAACAAGTATCCTCTCCCAAGAATCGATGACTTGTTTGATCAGCTGCGTGGAGCACAATACTTCTCCAAGGTCGACTTGCGGTCGGGATATTATCAAGTAAGGGTGAAGAAGGAAGATATCCCCAAGACTGCTTTTCGTACAAGGTACGGGCACTATGAATTCATAGTAATGCCTTTTGGACTCACCAATGCTCCATCAATATTCATGGACTTGATGAATAGAGTCTTTAGAGATTACCTAGATAAATTTGTGGTAGTCTTTATAGATGATATTCTAATATACTCCAAAACCAAGGAGGACCATGAGGAGCATTTAAGAACTGTACTGGAGACTTTGCGCAAGGAGAAGCTCTATGCCAAGTACAGCAAGTGTGAGTTCTGGTTGAAGGAGGTCTCATTCTTGGGCCATATCATCACAAGCAATGGGATATCTGTGGACCCCTCCAAAACAGATGCAATTGAGGGATGGCCGAGGCCAACATCGGTAACTGATATCCGTAGCTTCTTGGGGTTAGCTGGATATTATCGACGATTTGTGAGAAACTTCTCACGATTGTCCAACCCTCTTACCAAGCTAACTCGAAAGGGAGTAAAGTTTGCTTGGAGTGATGAATGCGAAGAAAGCTTCAAGGAGTTGAAAAGGAGGCTTATCACTGCACCTCTGCTCACTTTACCCACAAGTGGGGAGCTTTTTGTGGTATTCAGTGATGCTTCAAAGATGGGCTTAGGATGTGTGCTGATGCAGAATGATAAAGTGATATCCTATGCCTCAAGACAGTTGAAAATCCATGAGCGAAACTATCCAACGCATGATCTGGAGTTGGCGGCGGTGATCTTTGCCTTGAAAATCTGGCGGCATTATCTCTATAGAGAGAAATGTGAGATATATACAGACCACAAGAGTCTTAAATATATATTCACACAGAAAGAGCTTAATATGCGCCAGAGAAGATGGATAGAGCTCATAAAGGATTATGACTGTTCAATACATTACCACCCTGGGAAGGCGAACAAGGTGGCGGATGCCCTAAGTAGAAAGGATCCAGCAATTCTATCAATGATGAGAATTGAGAAGGATCCAATCTTCTTAGACTTGATGAAGATGGAAGTGGGAATCATAAAGAAGGGAACATCATCAATCCTTTCACAAATGATTGCTCAACCATCTCTTTTGGAAAGGTTAAAGGATGCTCAAAAGGATGATGCGAGAATCCAAGAAAAAGTGGAAGCTATCAAAAAGGGAAAATCCTCAGAGTTTAATGTTAATGAAGAAGGAATTGTGCGGTTTGGGAAAAGACTATGTGTCCCATCAAGTTCGGAGCTGAAGAAGGAACTTTTGGATGATGCACATAGTTCAAATTTCTCTATTCACCCAGGGAGCACAAAGATGTATCGAGATCTCCGAGAAAACTTTTGGTGGGATAATATGAAGAAGGAGATCGCCGAATATACATCAAAGTGCCTGGTGTGTCAGCAAGTGAAGGCAGAGAGGCAGAAGTCTAAGGGGATGATGCAACCATTTCCCATACCAGAATGGAAATGGGAGAACATCACCATGGACTTCGTCACTGGACTTCCAAGGACATCCAAAAGCAACAATGCAATCTGGGTTATTGTGGATCGTCTTACAAAGACTGCACACTTCATTGCTATTCGAGAGGATTTCTCTTTGGATCAACTGGCACGGATATATATCAGGGAAGTGGTACGGTTGCATGGAGTACCACTATCTATTGTGTCGGACCGAGATCCAAGATTTACCTCTAAGTTTTGGAAGAGTCTTCAACATACTCTAAATACTGAACTGAACTTCAGTACGGCCTATCATCCTCAAATTGATGGCCAATCCGAGCGGACTATCCAAACACTTGAGGATATGTTGAGGGCGTGCTCAATGGACTTTAAAGGAGGATGGGATCAACATATTCCCCTAGTTGAGTTCTCTTATAATAATAGTTTCCACTCGAGCATCCAAATGGCACCATATGAAGCCCTGTATGGGAAAAGGTGTAGAACACCGGCATGTTGGGATGAGGTCGGTGAACGTAAGCTGCTTGGACCAGAAATGGTCGAAGAAATGGTGGAGAAGGTGAAAACCATTCAGCAGCATATCAAGGCAGCCCAAAGTCGACAGAAGAGTTATGCAGATAATCGTCGACGAGACCTTGAATTTAAAGTCGGAGACATGGTGTTTTTACGCATATCTCCGTGGAAGAAGGTCATGAGGTTTGGAAAGAAAGGGAAGTTAAGTCCAAGGTACATCGGCCCCTTCGAGATTCTTGATCGTGTTGGGGCTGTGGCCTATCGACTAGCACATCCACCTACTATGGCCAAGGTGCATGATGTCTTCCATGTATCCCTCTTAAGGAAGTACATACCAGACCCTTCACATGTACTCTCTTCTGAGGTGGTACAATTAGAAGACGATCTTTCTTATGAGGAGCAACCAGTGAAGATCTTAGATCGTAGAGAAAAAGTTCTACGAAATAAGACAATGCCCCTCGTCAAGGTGTTGTGGAGAAACCACAAGTTTGAAGAAGCAACTTGGGAGTCGGAGGATATGATGAAGCTAAGTTACCCACATTTGTTTTAGTGTGGGAAAAGGAAAATTTCGAGGGCGAAATTTCTTAAGGGGGGAATGTTGTAACGACCCAAATTTTCATTAATGGAAAATCCCTCTTGATCCAGTTAAATGTTTCTTTATGTTTTTATAAGATGTCAACTTCTTTATGTTTTACGTTAAGATTTGTGACCGTTACTTTTATAGCCGTTGAACAGTGATCATCTCGGTAGTTTAAATATAAGGCTTTAACGAACCAAGTTTTTCTACTCAGACAAAGGAAGCGATGGCCTCATCCAGTAGAATTGCCCCTTACGAAGCCCATTTGTCGGAGCTCGGAAAGGAGGTGGCGTCTTTGGGCTTTGCCCTTGACCAAGCCCAAGCTGAGCTTCATCAAGTCAAGCTCGAACGTGATCGTCTACGGGAAAAATGGAAGTTGATAGAGATCACCACTCGAGCGATGTTATCCGAGCAACCCCGAGAGTCTGTCACCATCGCACACCTTACCCTTAGGTCTTATGCGGCTATTTTAAGGGGTTATGTAACAAATAAGTAGCACCATGTTCATGTACATTATTTTTTTATATAATAATGAATATAATTTCTAGTCATTTTTGATGCATTGTAATTAGTTTTTAAAGTACAAATAATGTTTTTAGTTATTATTTAATTAAGAATTATATTTTATTAAATTAAAGGATTTTTGAATTAAATAATATTTTAATAAAATATTATTATTAATATTAAATTAATTTTTATTAAATATAAATGATCTTATAATTTTATGAATGCAATTAAAATTTTTATTAAGGTTTGAAAGCCATTTCTGTCAAAACCCGTGAATTTTTTATAAATGTCGGTTTTTATTTTAAAAGTGCAAATTCACATATTTAGAAAATTATTTAGAGAAAATAAATATTATTTTTGGAATCAGGACGTCGAAATTATCCAACGGTGAATTTTTCATAATTTTCTGAGACAGTCCAATTTTTGGGTAAAAATTAAATACCTTTTAAATATATAATGTGATTTATGACATCATAATGACCCAATGGTGATGTAATAAAATACCATAATCCTTAGGTTCGGCCAATATATGTTTTATCATTAAAATAATGAGGTTTTGGGTTTGTTTGAATCACTTTTCAAAGCATTAATGGAGCCCTCAAGACTTATTCAACACTTTGCCTTTTTAAATTAATTTCCATGGGAGTGTGACTCACCTCCACATAAGCAACCCTAATTTTTTAATAAGTTCGGACCTTGGCCTTGTAAAATATTGTTTTCCTCTCTCCTTTTCCAGAAACCATGGGCAAATACCATGGGATGGTTTGTGGTTTGGATTATTTTAATATAAGGGGTCCCAAACCTAAATAATAAAGAATTCTCTCACCTTTCCTATATAAACTCACCCAAGCACCCACTTCCTCCTCACTCAAAGCCCTTGAAGTTCGTCCAACCTCTGCCCTACTCTCTCTAGAATCCTCTCAAGGTGCCCCAAGCTCCCAAGAAGCCTCTCACAAGCCTCTCTCTAGCCTTTGGAAGCACACTTCCAAGTAAGGGTTTTTTCTTCCTTTCTCATTTTTTTGTCAATTTTCTTTAAGTTGTATTGCCCTTTTAATTTAATTTATGAATGTTGGGGTATGGTTTCGCACCTCCCCCATACTGCCCTCTTATTGTTTGAATGATGGGAGAACCCTTTCTCACTCATTAAATGCCTCCCATGTACACCCGTTACTATGCCGAAATTCCGAAAGGAACTTCTCTCTCTTCTTTTATATTCAAGCAATACTTTTGTATCATGAATCTAAATTCCATTTCTGTTTTTGGGACATGTATATATATGATCTCCTTACTGTCCATTTCATGTAAATATGATGAGGAACCCCTTTCTCTCTCATCAACCTTTTTTATGAATTCTTATGTCACGCCGTTACGCTGCCGAAATCGCACCAATTTTCTAAGCCAATGTCTTTGTGTAGTGAATACCATGCCCATTTCTCCATCAAGGGTATTCACCTTTATGCACATATACGTATTGATTGTAAAGTTTCATGTATGAATTCCACATTCCTTTATCGTGGAAGAAATGATTATGTTTTATGAATCCATGTTTTATGATCCATGTGGCACACTTATGCATGAAATGAAATGTTTAAGAAGGGTGCGCCCTTTATAGCGCTCCAATGCATTGGGTAAAGTATAGTATCATGATACGTCATGTGCAATGAGTCTTGACTCATGCTAATTCAAGTGCAACGAGGGTTTACTCGTGCTTCAAGTGCAATGAGGGTTTACTCATGCTCCATGTGCAATGAGCCTTGGCTCATGCTAATTCAATGTTAAGTGTTGTTGCCACATTTCCATGCTATGATTATCATGCTTTATCATGCCTTTATGTTCATGTTTCTCTTATGCTCTATTGATATGCCTATTGCCTAACATGTATTGTACTCCTCATGTTATTCATTGTGTACTCCCTTACTGGGATTTATAGCTCACCCTTTTCTTATGCATGTCCTCAGGTTATCCCATGCAATGCTAAGTACGAAGGAATGTAGTGGTCATGTAAAGGAAGTTTTCAATAAGGATGTTGTATTTCAAGTTTAAAGTTTTTATGTAATGATCCTAAGCCCCAAAGACACTAAACCTCTCGATCTTCTTTGTTGTATCAAGTGAAGTTTTATGTAATAAAGCATGTTTAAGTTGTAATAAAAAGCAGGGTTGTCACAATTATAAAGCTAAAAATATTTCATATATCATGATATTTTTTATAATTTATAGACATTAAATAAATTAATTTATTTATGACACCGTGATGCTGCAATGTTTACCTCATAAATAAACAATTTAAATAAAATGAGAAGATAGGGTGAAATCAAAGTCTTACACTTATCAAAAACCTATTGTATGGGTGGATTTTGAATCCTTATCACCTTAGACTCGACATATATCCTTTTGGGACCATTAAAATTTGAAAATCATTTTATAATAAAGTAATATTTTATATCATTCCAAGAGTGTCCCTCCTCTTATCTAGTAAAAGGCCCCCACCTCTACCACCTTACCCACACATCTCAAGAATTTTTCTCAGCCAACCCCTGTCCATTTTGTCTCTCAACATCCCTCTCTTACTCCTAGAAGTATCACATTGGGCAGAAGTCTTTCCAAGGAAGCCTTTGAGCTCCGATCAAAAAGAGTTACCCGATTTAAAGGTAGTGTCTTTTCTTGTGTTCTTATTTTTTATTTTGCTTTTCCAACCCCCTAAAATCTTATCAATAATTTATTTTGAAACAAAAAAAGTATATTCAATGTACTAGGATGTTGTTATGTGAATTATTATAGCTACACCTACACACACCTTCGTCTAATGGTTAAATAACATACTGTTTCTGTGGTTGGTGATTATTTGCCTCACGAAACGATGATTGTTCAATATTCTTTTAACACCTTTAATGGTGGCCATTATGATGTCACTGTATTTTATATATGATATATATGGTATTTATGTTTAATATATGCTTCATTATTTAATATTTAAAACATACCTTTATCCTTTGCATGTTGTGCAAATGTGAAAATTTCATATGAGCAGGTGTGGACTACCGCCCCCTCAAGTGATGCGACTCGTTCATGCAATACATGGAATGTATAAAGAATGAAATTAATGAACATATGTGACCTATATAACATATATATTATACTTTAATTATAATATATATATATCTCAATTATTTTTAATTCCATTAATATAACAAAAAAATGAAAGCAGCGTTCATGCGTACGTATGGCCTACCGTCTCCATGAACGATGCTTTTCATTTTTTATCTCCAAATGTTATGGAATAGTATAAAATTAATATTTAGTGGATATATATGATATTTTAATCATTAATACTATTCTGGAAATTATTTACTTATAACTACATGGGAAATCATTTTCAAAGAAGTTTATTTTTTACTCATGTACCAAACATCGGCAAAAACGAAGTATATGAACTAAATTATTTAAAAAATATTATAACATTTTAATAAGTGATATTAACTAAATAATAATCATTAAAGGAGTTCATTAATAAATTATAAATTGACCAATGTTTATTATTCATGAATATAAAGAAACTAACAAGACAAGTCGGACGTGAGGTAAGGGATCCGACCTCTCTCTTTCTTTTCAAGTACCCTATTTTATGTCATTTAATTTATGTTCCATGTTATTATGTTGGTGGATGTTATTTTATATTAAAAAAACTGAATTTTTTATTTTCAAATGATGAGATACCCCCTCTTACTCTCATCAATTCATTTTAAGAATTTTTTTGTGGCGCCGTTAGGCTGCGGAATTTTTGTAAGGTATCCTACCTATCTCTTTCTTTTTAAGTACTTTTTTATGAAACATATTTTAATCTCCTATTTCTTATGTTGGGGGATGTTCTATTTTATTCATATTTCTGTAAATTTTATGGTAATATTATGATATAACCTGTTTATCACATCAATCCATTTTTGGAAGTTTTATGTGGCGCCGTTAGGCTACCGAATTTTCATAAGGGGATTTTCATCTCACTTTTTATTCCTGTGAGATTCTTGCTACATTGGCCACTATTTCCTTTGTGTGGTGTATGTACTACCCATTATTTTACTAATTGTATCATATAATCCCACTTATGGGTAGTTACATCTTCATTGTATGACCCTTCTTTCATGGGGTGTATGTTTCGAAAGTTTCCCAAATCGGTAAGGGAAGCTTTCACTCTCCTCTTTTAAAAAGACTTATTTTGTTATGTATTTTAATTTAAATCTTTTTATGTTTGGATATGTTCTTGAATATCCTTATTGATGAAAATTTTATGTCCATGTGATGAGATTTCATTTTCTCTCTCATCAACTGATGTTATGAATTTTAATGTGACGCTGTTAGGCTCTCGAATTGTATCAAGGGAACTTCTTAGCCCAATTTTGATTTCTTTGGGATCAACTTGTAGTTATTGAATATGTCATCCTTTGAATATTTTTTAATGAACTCTGGTTGGTTTACACTTAATATCCACTTATATTGGGTGTATTTATATTTTTCACACATAATTATGAGATTTACATATCCTTAACTTAAGGATACCTTCTTTATAAGGGATTTCATCTCATATTACAATTCTATTGAGACTTTATTGTTTTTATGCACCAATTCACTCTTATATGGTGTATATACTATCTTTTTGAAGAATATATCATGAATCCCTTTATTCTCATGATATTATAAATTTATGATTAAATTTTATTCCTCAATTATAGTATTCAAGTGTATCACATTTTATTAAAAACCCTTTAACTAAAATAGCGTTTTAAATGTTTTAATGATTGATTATTATAAATATTACTCATTAATATCCATGTTTTCAAAATGGTTTTAAGGAATTATTTATATGGATATTAATGGTTTAAAATTTTAAAGCTTCAAAGTGGTATGGGAAACATTGATTCAAAATTCTCTTTATTAAATGTTTGAAATGGTTTTGAAAATGGTTTTTAGAATGGATTCATTTTTTCAATATCTTAAAATTTTATATTGTTATTTCAATGTGGGAATATTATCTTTTCTATATGCATAAGTTATGTGATATGATTATGTTATTGTTCTTGGGCATTGTTTATGAAGGCAGGTGGTTCCGTGATAAACTAAGGGCGGGTTAGCCCGATATAGCTCTCCAATGTATTAGGTAACGCAAAGGAGTTAACCGCTAAGGTTTCTCCGAAGATATTTAGGGAATATACTGTGATGGGTATTCCAAACGTAACCATGAGGGTTAATCCCTACGTAATAATGTTATGAATGCCCCAAGTTACCTTTATGTCTTATGATTTATATGAGTTATTCGTAAATCTTATGATTTCATGAGGTATGTAAAGTTGCTTATGTTTTATGAGTAAACTATGATTTCATTTATTCTTATGTATACATGGACAAATGTTTTCTTTCCGTATTGTTATATCCCTTACTGATCTTTTTATGCTCATCGCATGATTATTTTAAATGTTTTTCACAGGACATAATGTTGAATAGGGTCCAGGATGGGATCAAAGAAATGTCAGGCTATCTAAAACAAGGAACTAGACATGACTCTTTTGTTCAAGAGTTTTTATTTTCTGAAAAAAATGGAAGGTGAGTAGAAGTGTCTACTTTTTAATCCTTGAGATGTAATACTTATGTCCTAATTCTCTAAAAATATAAACCTGAAAAGATCCTGAATGTGAATTATTCATTTAATTCAGTAATAAGTAATGTTTAAAGATGGGTCCTTATAGTAAATATCTACAAAAATATTTTCTCAAATTCCCTACACTCTACCTTTATTCCAAGATGTTGTAAAAATTCCATCAATGGAATCTCTTTTGTATAAACCAAATGTAGTTACCTGACATTAATGTAATGTTTTCCAATGATCTATTTTCTCTCATTTCCTTCCCACATTCATATACTCTTCATGTTACATTCATACATAAAATAACCAGTGTCCAAAATATATTATAATTTTTTTATTATTTAGTCCAACGCATACACACACCATCATCTAATGGGTAATGGACATAATATTTATGTGTTCAAAAAATTGTTGATTATTCATTTTTCATTTCCACCTATCATAGTGGCCATTATGATGGAAACTATATAAATATATGATATATATTATATTTAATATTTATTTATACTTATTTAATCCTTTTATAACACATGCCTTTAATGAATCTCATTTTTCATTAATATGAGGACATCATTTTTGGAAATATGGACTACCAGCCCTCAAATATATGTGATTCGTTCATAGAATACATGAATCAAATTAAGGATGATTATAATAAAACTATGTAACCTATATAACATAGATACACTAATTTAATTATAATATACATAAGTATAAATTATTTTTTATTCTTTTAATATTGTAATAAAATAAAATTATTTTTTATGTGTACGTACAACCTACCATCTCCATGAACGATGAACTTCATTTCATATGTCGAAATATTTTATACTATAATAAATATATGTGTCTTAAATATATAATATAATTAACTCATGTTTTAAATTTTGGATATGATTAAATCATGATCTGATAAATAGGACCACGATCTATCAAGTCAGAATATACTTGACAAAATATTTCAGGTAACACCTAAAATAGTTAAAATAATGACAGTGTGTTAACAAAAGGGTAATATAATATTGTAAAATTTTAATATTTTATGTCATAAAAATAATAATGGTTTGAGTAAAATTTATTAACATATTTTAAACCACTATATATGATGATAAAGGCTACACTAAAAAACAATGGTTATGGAAAGGGATTTCATCTCAATTTACACACCATTTAGAGATATTTATTATTATGCACCAACTCACTTTAATTTGGTGTATTTACTTTACATTAGCATTATATATCATAAAACTCCTTAAACTCGTGATATGATATGTTATTAAAGGACCCACTAACTACCATTTTCTTGACAGTATGATGAGTCCTTACTGGGCTTTAAGAGACATCCTCAAGTCACTAAAGGCTGGCAGTAATTACCGAAGGGTTTCAAAGTTAGTGGGGGGCGACTTACCCTTTAATAACTAAACCAGATAACCCAATATACCCATACCAAACATCTCACTATATGATGCATGAAATAAACTAATACATTTTAATCATTCTATTTATAACAACCATCCAAAGTATTCTACAGTGGTAGACAACCCAATTTAAAAGTAAACTGTGGAAACATGAAAAATAAAATCCAAGAAAACACCTGATGTCCAATATCTAAAAAATCCATGCTCCATCATCACCATGTATCCTGATGTATCACAATGTGGTGATAAATAAGTGTGATAATTTTCTTTTGGTCAATTCCATGTTTGTCGAATCTACAAAGTCACCTATGTTCCAAATCTGGGGTGAGTACATAACTCAGTTGGTTTTCCCAATTACTTCTATCTTCACACCACTAGTTTAGAATGGTAATAAAATTATATGAAAAATATTATATAAAATAATTTTCCAAAATAGTTTACATTCAAATATAATCATGTTCGAAAACCAATTATAACCAATTTCAAACAAAAGTAATTACAGTAAATTTCCAACATGTTATTTTCTAGATAATAAATAACCATGGATTATAAACAAATATTTATTTTTATTGTTTCATGCCTATTCTATAGGTCACGACACAACCACAAATTAATGATTCATCTGATAGATCCATACTCATAAGCAGTCTCTCATCCAATTACCTTGTGTCCTAATGACACTCACCCCTGATCTAGGGTCATGAACCTTGTACCCCAATGGTATACTTCCCTTATTCAGGGAAACATTGAACATACAATAATTCCCATTGTCTTGAGAGTAAGAAAAGTCATTATTGGGACTTAATCAAATTCCCCAAGCTTACAAAGACTGAAAATAAATTTTGGAGGGTTTCAATGTGTGTGGGGGAGGATTTGACCTTTAATAACTAAAACTAAAAACCCAACGATCCCACACCAAACAGCTCACAATATGACGCATGAAATAAACTAATAAATTCTAATCAATCTCATTATAACAACAAATGAAAGTATGATACAATGGAAGAAAAACCATTATCTATGTAAATAAGGGAAAAAAGAAATAATCTTCAAGACAACACCCAAACTGAATGCTCCAAAAATGAAATGATCCAACATCACCATGTATCACAAAGTATCACAGCGTGGTGCTAATGATGTCTGATAATTTAACTTTTCCCATGTCCTAGAGGGTTTCAACTGCAATGAAACCAATTTTCCTAAGAAGAGATGAGTATATAACTCATTAGGTATTCGCAATGACGTCCCTACTAATGCCACAAAGATATAACAGTTATCACATTATATAAAAAAGTTTATATAAAACACTTTACCAAAATAATTTATAACCAAATATAAACATGTTTAAAAACCAATTATAATCAAGGGAAAAAATGTAAATGAAACCTATTTCAAGAATGTAATTTTATCGGAAATAACTAATTAGGGCTTATAAAAAAATTCTGATTTTTATTTTTGGAATACCTATTCCATAGTTCACAACACACCCACACATTCCTGCAACATTTGTGAGTTCCATACTCATGAGTGGTCTCTTGTTCAATTACCTTGTGTCGCAATGAAACACAAAAATGGGATAGGGTCACACACGTTGTACCCTAATGGTACACGTCCCTTATTTAGGGTTATGTTGTATATAAACTCACACAAAACCCAATGTATTCCACAACCATCCCAAATAAACATTTTCACCCAATAATATAAAACTTTACCTTTATTGAAAACCAAAGAAAAAAAAATTGAAAATAAACATTTAATTTCAATAAAATGCCCCCTTTTATTAAAATAATCTAATCATATCCATGTTCCACAATTACAAAAAATCCCAATTTTGAAATCCATATTTTAAAAACAAGAACAAAATCACTTTATTCAAAACACCGAATTTTTTTAGATTTCAACAATTTACAAAAAAATAAAAAATTAGGGTTTCCAAAAATTATTAACCATCCAATTTAAAATCAATTCATCATAAGGAAAACGATTTGAAATAATACCCGTTAGTTCTACTATGTGGATTTGAAAGATAAACCACCTACCATAGAGGTTTTATAGTAACTGGATAACGGACGAAGAATGCTAATGAAAGCCGGGTTGATTCATCACCTATCCTCATTAGATCTCTTATCCTAGAAATATCAATAAAAAATTTCAACAATTTTGGAATCCACAATCATAGATATACCTATTACATGTGTATATAGAGGAAACCTAAGATATTGGAGAAGTATATATAAGTAGATCTAAAAAACCGATAAAAAATGATGAAGAACAATCACATACATCAGGAATATGAGTTTAAAAACCATGAGAATCCATTGGATTTACTCCAAATAACTTAGAATAGGTTCTTCTACTTTCAATGAAGATAAATCTAGAACTATTGCTACATAAGAGCAAAAAGTATCCACATAGAAGCAAATACATGTGAGATACACTTTTTTAGGATCTCATTTAACCATTTTTATTATTAGTTCCCATGGGTAGACAAATTTTGCACTAATATAAAGTCAGCTACAACCTAGGCATACCCTCAAAAGGCCTCCTAGCATAGTCTCCCTAACTTTGAACACACTTTTCTGAATCTCTCTGCCTGAAACATGCCATTGTGCACAGTTTTTACAAGGATGTCCACACAGTTTGGATAAATTATGTGCATCCTCTGTGCCTCTTATTTGGCACCTAAAACATACCGATTGATCCCCAAAGTCTCCCAAAATTCCCAATTATACATTATATTAATAAAAACCCAAATAAAGAATCACTAAGGAGAAACTGGGGTACTAAATTATCCCCGCCATCTGTCATTCCGTCCCGAGAAAGTAAAAACCCATATCTTCTCTCAAAGACTTATGGTCATTTCTCTTTCATTTCCTTCTCATTTTCCTAAGTCTCCTCCTGCACATGACCATGCGACCATAAATCTCGCACTAGTACAATGATTTTCCCACACAAGACATTTTCTTCCCTATCCACAATCTGTACCTGGATATGTATCAACAAAGAATTCGACTCTTGGTTAACATGATCCCATCTGATTGCATGGTCAAGATCATGTTGATACATCTTCAATTGAGATACGTGGAACCAATTATGCACCAAACATAACTATGGTGGTAATGAAAACCGGTTTGGAACCTCTCTGACCCGATCTAGTATCTCCAAAGGGCCAATGTATTTATGAGATAACATTTCCCATTTCATTAAATGAATATGTCCATGTCTTGGTGAGATCCTCAAAAAAACCTGAACCCTCACGAAAAATGGAAATGACCTTATGTGATTATCTGTATAAGATTTCAGAATACTCTGATCTGTCCACATCCTCATCTAATTAACTTATTCTTCTCCAATGTTTTGTGGACAATGCATGGACCAAATAGTGAATATTCACCTATTTCCACCCAAAATATTGGAGAATGATTAGAACACGCATACAATGCTTTAAAAATTTCCATATGTATCACAGTTTGATAGCTGTTATTATATTAGAACTCCATTAATGGTAAGTGATCCTCCCATGAGCCACAAAAATCAATTTCACAAGGCTTCATCCTGACTTCTAATGTTTAAATTGTCTATTTGAATTGCAAAATATTTCTATGTATGATACGCTATGCTCATATTCAACTGAGTTCGAAGTGAATTCTGTAAGGATTTCCATAAAAGATATGTGACCTTGGATCTCTGTCTGAGATTATTGACCCATTTATTCCATTCCTACTTACGACTTCTTGTATATAGATTTTGGAAAGATCCTCTGCTGTATGAGTTTCACAAATATGGATGAAATCAGTCAGCTTGGTAAATGGATCCACTATATTCCAAATAAAATCTTGTTTCTGAACTGTTCATGGAAGTCCTGTAACAATAGAAATCATTATCTAATCCCATATCCACATTGGGATATGGGAAGACTAAAATATACCCACCAGTCTTTGATTCTCTTCCGTAATTTTATAACATGTTCAGAACATCGATATGAAGTAATCCACCTTCTTTTTCAGTCCTCTTGACAAAAACTATTCCTTGAATTCATTATAAATCTAATATATTCCTCTACGTACATCCCATATCAAATGTTGGTAAGCATGAGGGATTTGTTCATAAAATTCCATTGGTATAACCATTCGATCTCTATAACACAAAACTAAACATGCATCAAGTTTAGAGCCCTCAATAGTCTCCCCACCATTGAGTATTGAAATCATATCCTGACATTCTGCCTCATATGATCGTGTCTCTTTGAACATTTTTACCAAATTATGAAAAATCATTGATGAAAAAAACTCTACAAAATATATGTGGTCTTCACATTCCATCTAGATTTAATCTTGGAAAGATATCAAATATCATTCATCTAAAGATTCATTCTCCAACTGATCATATAACTTTCTACTCAATGCATCTTCCATCGAATTTCCTTTTCCTGGTGTATAAATCAATTCAAGTAATGGATGAATGTATCTAACTCTTAATCATGTGTTGGATAATTATTCACAATCACCCACAACTAACATGAACCATAAGCTACGACATGGTCTCCTGGAATGAGAACACATCCCAACCCTTATCCATAAGCATCAAAGTAGACCACATACCCTAGTCCTGACTCTAGAAAAATCAAGATAGTTATTGAGGTAAGATAAACTCTTTGTTCTGAGAAATACTTATGGAAATCTGCTGTCTATTGGAATGGAGAATTATTCTTTTTCAAAGTATTCATTAGAGAATCTAGTCATGAGAAATCATGCACAAAGCATTGGATGTAACAAACAACAAAATTGAAACATCGTATCTCAAATACATTCGCCGGTGGTTTCCACAAGATAACAGCTTCTGTATTTTTATGATCATCTTAAATGCCTTTCATAGAAATGACATGTCCATGAAAACATATATACTATATCCAAAAATCACATTTAAATAGTTTGGAATAAAATTTTGATCCCTTATGATTTGTAACGTTTTTTAGGTGTTCCTCATGGTCATCCATTTTCGTTAAATACACCAATATTTCATCCAAAAACCATAAAAAAATAATATAGATATCATTGAAATATATTATTCATAAATTCTATGAAGATTTCGAGTGCATTAATTAGAAAAAAATTCATGACTACATATGCATAGTGGCCATATCAACTTCCGAAAGATGTCTTTGGAATATCAACCTTCCAAAATCGCAATTAGTGATATCCTAATTGAAATTAAATCATGATGGACCACTGAGATCCCCTTAATTGATCTAACATACCATCAATGCTTGGAAGTGTGTAAATATTCACTATCATAACTTGTTTTATTTAATGATTATGAATAATAAGATGAAGAGTTCCATCTACTTTCTTCATGAAAAAGACTGGTGCTTCCCAAATAGGCATACTTAGTCAAATGAAAACCTTGCATTATAGCTCCTCCAAATACATTTTCATTTCCCGTAACACTGTTCATACCGTCATATAATATGGTAGGGAAATAGGACTTGTCCCAGGAATAAGATCAATCAAAAACTCTAATTTCCATATATTTGGTAACACTAATAATTTTTTCAAAATAAAATATTGAAATTGATCCAAAAATTTTGGAAAAATATTTTTCTCAATCAATTCCATTGATTCTAAAGTCATTACTGCCAACTAGTAGTAGATCTTTCCCACCATCGGTGCCAACAATCACTTTTCACCTTTCTTTAAAATCTTTTATCCTTGGAAGAGATGCTCAATGTCATCCTCATTCATTAAAAAAATTTCTCCTATAATAGTTGATGTGTTCCTTATACTTTTTCATCCCACACATACCCATGATTATGTTATAGAAAACTATGTAAACACTAAGAAGTCCCATTTCAGCTGAGCTCCATAAGAATTTAATGTACATACTCTTTACAAAAAGGCTTGACATTTTCTTTCCCCAGGTACAGTTTTCTGTTTTAAAATAGAAGTCATAATTTATAACATTAAACATATAAAATCAATATCACAAGAATATATGAAATAATGTGACGCGCCAATATCAATGAAAACTTTCACAAGGGTAAAATTAAAATTATTTGTACCTCTTACCATAGATGGTCCATCCTGATCATCGAAAATCATCTACTTAGATCTATACAATTACTCCAATGCTACACTATTCTCCTTATTTCCTTACAAATATTTCCCTAATTGAAGAGTCATGGTACTTCTAGAATCACCATGGCATGCTCTTCTCTGATGATGAGATTGATTCTGTTATCCTCAATCATTCAAAGAATATGATGCGTGCGACACCCGAGAAGTGTCTCCAGCACCAAAAAATGTTGAACTACGACAATAGTGCAGAGGATTCCCCATATATTTGTAGTTAATGAAATTCTATATGTTGTTTCATATACTATCGCTTTATGTGGTAAAACGAACCACATTAAAAACAACCTACTTTTATCTTGGGTCTAGGAGGAAACTTCAATGTTCCACCCATCTAATTCTGATTTCCAATTCCACCTTGAAATATGTGTCGCTTTTCTACATTCTCCTAGCGTTAGAGTTCCCACCACTCCATGTTGGTAAAATCATACCTCCTCCCATATATATTGAGATATCACTATCCACAACCATCACTCTATTCACCATCTATGTATAATTAGTAATAGACAGCACCCCAATATTCAATTGAATCTCATTTCTTATCCCTAATTCTAAGATGTGTTCCTTTAAATATATACGTGATGCAACATCTAGTGAAAAGTGCACTAAATTCATGAATTTATCCATATATTCCATTATAGAGAGATTATTGTTTTCTAGGATAATGAAGTTATTTGGGTACTAGATATTGAACTTATGCACATAGAATTGCTCGTTGAATAATTCCTCAAAATACATCAATGAAATCCATTCATCCAATTTTTCCTACACTATTAAATCCCACCACTGGTGTGAAAGATCCTCGAGTATATAAGTCTCCATATTGACTTTGAGATCCGATGTTGTGATTTTGATATCGAATATACGATTCATCATACATAGCCATGCCTTTGGCTTTTCAGGATCAAATTAACCCATGAAGATAGGTGGATTCTTCTTATGGAACTGGATTGTATGATCACCTTTCCTTGGATCATTCTTCTGGTACCCCATATACATTTCTTTAAATGATTTGAAAAAACAATGAACTTTCTCTTGGTTCACCTATAGTTCAGGTGAAACCACATTCTCCATATCTTCATTTGGTTGGTTTCGACAATGCCTACTAGGTACCATTTTCTAAACCAACAACAAACTCTGTCAATCTCACTCTCTAAAAACAAATGGTTTATCATATCAAATTATATCACATAATCTATTATAACTTTTTGTTCCAAAAAAACTTTTTTCCATGTTCATTCACTTTTGAAACTTGTGACATGATTTTTGAAAATTTATCCACTTTCAAAATACCATAAGCATTTCCTTTTTAATATTCATTCATCTGAAAAAAATAATACTTTTTCAAATATCAACACATTTTCCCAATATGATTAATTCCTTGAAATAATGTATGCACACCTACTAGGACATCATCTATCTATGATTCATGTCATGCTTGTATCATTGGATAAACCCAGTAAAATGAGGATTCAAATTCCCCTATGTTTCTCCAAAAACTTATGCACCCTACTCCCTGGTAACCTGAATTTCAGAATAAAAGATTTTGCTACATCATTTTATGTTATACATTTCATGTTCTAAAAATTCAACTCCTTTATAATATTCTAACCCATGGAATAGACAAGAAGGAATTTCAACTCCAAAACCAAGAACATTATTGACTATTTATTAGTAAAGGACAGAAAATGTTGATTCCATTTGTTATGAACCACTAATTCCAATTAGATTGTGAGTACTACAAGTCATTACTGTGCCTTAGGCATCATCCACATTGCACGATAGGCTGGAAATAAATGCCAAATCATTTCAAACTATGTTGGGGATTATTTAACCATCAATGAATAATTCTAATAACCCAACAGACCCATACCAAAATTCTCACTATATGATACATGAAATAAACTAAGAGATATCAATAACTCTATTTATAAAAAACAACCAATTTATGTTATAGCGGAAGAAAAACCAATATCGAAGTAAATAGTTGAAAAATGAAAAATAAACACTAATACATCACCTAAACTCCATTCTCTACATGCTCTATTCTCTAACATTGCCAAGTATCCCAATGTATCATTACGTGGAGCTAGAGTAGTGTGATACGTTACCTTTTCGGAAGTCCTGAATGGTGGAATCTTTAAAAGAAGCAATGATCCAAAGAAGGGGTATGTATATAACTTAGTTTGTTTTTTAAATGACATACCTACTCACGCTACAAGGATACAATGATTAAAACATTATATTAAATTGTTTATACAAAAAATTTCTGAACAGTTTATTACAAAATATAATCAAGTTTGAAAGAAAATTCATACCATGTACAAACCAATGTAAATGAAACCAATTTCCATCATCTTATTTTCCAGAAAATAACTTATCAAAGATTATAAAAATATTGTTATTTTTATTTTTTAATACCCATTCTATGGTTCATAACACATCCACACATGCATGATTTATCCGACAGTTCCAAACACATGAGCCGTCACTAATATAATTACCTTACACTCCAATGACACATTACCCTGATCCATGGTCACGAACCTTGTACCCAAATGGTATATGTCACTTATTCATGGACACGTTGAACATGAACTCACACAAACCCCAATGTACGCCACAACCATTTCAAATAACCATTTCAATACATTTCAATAAAACTATACTATTATTTAAAACCAAGGAATTATCCAATTTCAATACATCCTTTTCATTTCAATAAAACGTCCCATTTTTAATTCAAAACATCTAATCAATTCCATGTTCCAAAATTCTAGAAAAACACCATTTTAAAATCCATAATTTAAATCAAAGAAGAAAATCACATTATTCAGAACATCCAATTTTTTATATTTCTAAAATTTACCAAAGCATAATAAAAGATGGATAATTAAAATTCATAACCATAAAATTCATAATCATTTTATTCACAAAAAAATCAATTGGAAATAATTCCCATTATATCCACTGTGTGGAGTCGAGAGAGATGCCACCCACCTCAATGGTTTTGAAGAAACGAGACAAAGGACAAATATCTCTTAAGAAAACTGAGTAGATTCTTCACAAAACCCACTTAGATCTCTTATCCTATCAATGTCAATACGAAATTCCAACTAATTTTTAATCCAAACTCAATTATCTACCCATAACGGATGTATATCATAGAATCCAATAATGGAGGAGAAGTAGATCTAAGTGGATCTAAGAACCTGAAAAATAAAGATGATGAATGATCACATACATCAATAATCTAGGTTTGACACACCAAGGGATGCCTTTAGATTGACACAAAATGACTTGTTTGATGTTATTTTACCTTCATGGAAGATAAATCTAAAGTGATGGATTTATAGAAGGAAAACATCCACTAAGAGGCAGAAACGTGTGATATCCACTTTTTTCGTATCTCATTTAAACCATCAACACTATTAGTGAACATAGTTAGAAAACATGTGCACTAACCGTGTGTCAAATACTGCCTAGGAATACCTACTCATGGTCTCCTCACATAGTCTCTATAACTGTGCACACACGATGCAAAATCTCTCTACGTCAAACATTCTATTGCACATAGTTTATACAATGATGTCTGCATAGTTGGGATAAACCATGCACAGCTTGTGCACCTCTCCTTTTTCCGCAAAAAATTTCCGAATGATCGCCAATATCTCCGAAAATTCCATAATATACATTATATCCAAAAAAACACAGAGAAATTATTATGTACTAGAAACCGGGGGTACTACAAGATTCATTAAGTATTATTCCATCGTGGGTTTTAGGATTTAAATGTTTCACAGTGGAATAGGACACATTGAAATGTTTAAAATGTCATTTTGATCATGATTGTCTTTATAACCATTCAATAATATTTCCGTTCAGTTATTTCAATAACCCTTTTTGTTACTTAGTCACCATTGGGGAATTATTTATAGACTCGTTTCTTTTATTCAATGTCTGTATTTTGATAAGGCACATTATTCATGAATATGAGGAATTATATAGACTTGAACGACAGTGGTGGGGCTTAATTATCGATATCCCCTCGATGCATAGATGTTCTCATGAGATGAATCATTTGGCCAAATCAGATTGGTTTTTACCCAATATGTTTTAAATCACCTTTTAAATGGTCTTGACGATAGAGGAAACATGTTCCTATGAAACATGACATCAAATAATGAAGCATCACCTCATTTAGAATTCATTATTATTCATCAATTAGATTTTTTATCAACCTATATATGAATTCATTTCATTATATGTTCATTGATTTATATTGAATTTTTTTCAGTTTCAATCCATTCCATATTGATATTTCCTTATCTATTTATTTTGAATCGAATGTGTTATCATTTATTTACCATGTCCTGTTAATTTATTTATATTGATTCATTATTTTATCCTACTTACTTACGCTTAATGAAAATTTCGTCCCACCCTTTTTATGATTCCATTCAACATGTTATAGAGAAGAAAACAATGAATAAACATTTAAGGATGATATTTATTTATTTTTATTATCTATCATGTTTTTATTTCTTATTTCCCCAAGTATTATGAGTATAATGTATGTAATTTTTATTTTAAAAAATAAATAATAGATCAGACAATTAGGATTTGATTCCTTGCAATCATACCACTACAATAAAATAATCCATTAGCTCCAAGTTTCTGGGTCAGGGATTTATTGATGGTATCAGATAATGTTTAGTAGCAACCTTGGAATCTATATTTAAAAACATAGATTTGGGAGTAAAACCCTAATACGAACAATGAAAATAATTATACAACAAAATCCCTTAATTTTGGTAAGGTAGTGATAATGTGTGTATTCCATGAAATGCATCCCTATCTAGATATTAAAAGTGGATAAAGTTATAGAATATATATACATAAGATTAATAACTCTTAAAAGGTGTTCTAGAAAAGACTCAGTGTAACTTGGTACATGGAAACGTGACTTACTACACACAGGGTTTGAGACTCTTAGTGGATATGATTAAGAAAATTCATATTCTATTTACCTACATTTTTGAAGGATTTTAAATTAATGATTACCCAAAAGTAAAATTTTTTATGATTCTAGGATTCATGATGCATAAATTTATTTTATGTTCTTTACCATATTCAGAGTTATAAAATTTTCATAACATTATGAACTATTACATTATATGTCATTATTTCGAAATGGAACCTAGAAGGTATAATTGTTTCAATACTCATGGGAAATGTAGATCTTTCCATGTTGATAATGTCAATTTAGCTAGTATTATTACTAATAATGTTAAGGATATATTAGGGAAACATAATTAGGATTGAAAAAATAACCTTCCCTGAATGGAAAAACTTATTCCACAAATTTAATCTCTTATAATGGATCACATTATTTTGAAGAATCCCCCATCATTTTGTGGGACTACTAATACAATTTTTACTAAGTATTGGATTAAGTATCTAGATAAGTTATTTAATACCTTGAATTGAAAAAAATGGAAAAGGGTACACTTGTGGTCTACTGTCTCCAAGGTGATGCTGACTAGTGGTGGTCTCTGGTCCATAATACAAGGGAGGAAGAATGAATTGAACTGATGGAATGGAGAACTATTAAGGAGATAGTATTTGAAAAATAATTCCCTTGTAGACAAAAAAAATTATATTTAGAGGAAGTTAATTATCATACAGTGGATGGATGAAAAAGTTTTTGTGGATTATGAAGCTACCATAATATTTTTATGTAGGTATACTGTATATTTTTTACATAACACAAAGTTCCAGATCAACCACATATATTAAGGTACTATGAAAAATCCTCAAAGTATTTTTAGTTTCATTGAATTTATCATCATGAAAAGAGATGGTATTATGTTCCATTAAAACATTGAATGAATTCACCAGATCATATTTACTAATGGTGAACCAATAGGACTAAATGTCTTCTAAATAATGTGAAAATGGGAGTGACTCAATTATGATGAACAAAATTAATGATTTCCCAAATTGTGATAGCTATGGAAAGAATCCCCTTGTGAAATGTTTGAATGGATTGGGAGTTTTTTATAAGTGTAGATAAAAGGGTCACCATAAAATAGAATGAATCAAGAAGAAGGAATATGATTATATTTAGCGTTACAACTTCCAAGTGAAGATTCCCTATGAAAATGAATTCCCCAAACATTAAGAGAATATTCCACTAATGAATCTAAGGGATCATGATCAAGAATATGTTGTTGACATAAATTAATTTTAGTTAATAACATAATTTTTTATTTGGATTTAAGAAATATATTATAAGTTTATTTTTTATTATGATCTCATCATATGATTTATGAAATATATAAGGAATGTACTGCAATATTTTTTTATAAGGATTTGAGATCATATTTTGAATTGTAATAAGAAAATTTATTTAGTAGAATGTTAAAATATTTGTAAAGCTCATTATTAATATAAGGAATACCCATAATATGTTCTTGATGTTGATATATAGATTACGAAAATATTTAATTGAATATGTTCTTAATAACTTTTTAATGTCCTCGAATACCATGTAATTTTTTAATATTGGATTCTTTCGAGACATGGGGATCCAATGACACTCGAATTTTAGGCCTGTGAAAGTGGAATAGTTTTTTTAACCTTTTTAATGTCTATATAAAATAGTGGACATGAGTGGTTTTGGAAACATCTAATTGGGGTCCAATATTAAAAAATCATGGGCTCCATTACATCCAGAATGATGACATTACCTAAGAATGGACCTAACCTCGACTAGCGCGGGTCGAGGGAAAACTTATTTTTTTGAATTTTAATGACTTTTTATTAAAATGATTTCCTAAGGGAAGATTAAATACACATCATTTTTATTTTATTTTGAATTTTAAATTTTTCATAATGTAACTACTTTGAAGCGTAATGTAATGGCATTGCAACTCAATGTAACACCATTGCAATGCAACGTAACAGTGTATCAAGGTAACCTAATAGTATTGGAACACAATGTAACCAAAACATTGTTTCATAAATGAAATAGCCTAACGATGTTGAAATCTTACAAAATAGAACACAATTTAAATATTTAATGGATTGACTGAGATCAAACATTGGCATGTTGGAGAAATTAACGAAACCCTTGGAGATTTGGCATTGGCGAATGACGACCAACGAACAACGACCAACAATGGATTGAGGAGGGACGAACAAAACGATGTTGATCATTTCCAACAAATGATCCACTAATCATGTAGGGGTTTGTTCTAATTTATTATGTTTCTCTGTTATTTCTTTCTAAACATGAAATGAAATCAACCCATAAACAAGTTGATCTGTGTGTCATCTGTTCTTTCGGGAGGGTTTCATGATCTCAGGCTTTAGATTTGGGGATAGTCATTATAGAATCTCAGTCTTCCCCAATTTTTATTAATAATATAATTTAGAGGAATCTGGATGATATGAAAAATTCTCAGATTCTTACATTAGGGGAGTTTGTGTGCTCTTCGTGACTGAACCCTTGATTAATGACAAGATGACCTTGAGGATGTATCCAAAACGGTGACTACCTAATAATTATAAAGTCACTCACGGATCAGAGAAAAGCCAACCAGAGCATGTCTGGTGGCCTAAGGAAGGACTCAATTGTGGAGGCACATGACTATAGCCATGTGAGGTAGGTGGGGCTCCATAGTAGTGGTGGTCCCTACAGCATCAGACACGATGCAGTAGATGAGGGACATCATCAACGGGAAACAGAAAGGTCTCCAACGATGCATAATCAAGCCATGTTGTGAGGATTATGGAAAATGGTCAAGTAAGAACATGGTAGGAGGGCCCCACAGTGACCCACAGAGTGGTCATGAAGTGATCGTCGCAACGTTCGGGCGTGGCAAGGCAGCCCACCCCGCGGGCCAGACCCACAGCCCAGCCAGTCTAGGCCAGGTCAGACCCAGGTTAGGTCCATCCCCTATTTGTCTGCACCCTAATCGAGTCCATGTACCTCAGGCCGGGTCGGGTCAGGTTGGTCCGACCAGGTCAGAACGGACCTAGACCCCACCTACCCCTTTTCAGCAAAACTGTCATAACATGAAATCCATATATCTCATTGACGAGCCATTTGTGGATTTTGGACACTTGGGATAAGGTGGTCCGATCAAAATACTCAAAGTGAAGTTCTGTAGAGGTTGATATATGAAAGATGGATTGAGAATTATATTCTCACAAAATCAAGTGCACTACAACCTGGAATCTTGTGACTGGTTGTGATGAGAATGATGTTTCGAATGGACCTTAGTGGCCTAGTAGAAGAGTAGTTGTGTGGACTTGTGTTGCCCGGTAAATGAGTATCCGAGCAGACCTCAGTGACCCGACATATGTGACATTTTTCGAAATGATGTGGCTTGGTAGATGAATAGTTGTTTGGACCTTGGTCGCCTAGTGGACAAGTAGTCGTGTGAACCTTAGTGGCCCAACTGATGTGTAGTCCTTAGTGGCCTGAAATACATCAACGTCTCATCGGGGATGTGTCCCTCTACAGTAAAAATTGTTCATCTTTACCCATGATAATCCTTATTTCAATATTTTAATTTATAATAGTTTGAGAATCCCATTTCATCATGTGTAATTCTTCATTGTGGTCTTTCTTTTGGGTTTGGGTTCCATAATATGAATTTTTTTACTCACCCCTAAACAGGTTTCGATGGCACATATCGTGTCTTGTGCAGACGATCAATGATTTGATGGAGACCATGGTGTTCTTAGACCAGGCATTTCCCAGTGAGATCAGATAGGCGTGGAATACTTCTACATCATTCAGAAGCAACACTCTACTACCCTTGATTTTGGGTATTCTATGGACAGATTTACATAGACCTTTGTACATTCTTATTTTCATATTGTCATTGTTGGGCCTGTATTATATCCCCTTTACATTTATATTGTAATATTTTACACTAATTGGTTTTTTTTATTGGAATGAATATTTTTCTTTTTGACCTTGTGGGTAGGGTTTATGAGTGTGTGTGCACATGTACTCAGATAATGCCCCCCACATAGAGTATAATGAATTTAGTTCTAGTTTCCATCACATGCCCTTTGGTAGGCGGGCTTGGGGTAGTAGTGGCATGGGCCCTGGGGAATGGTTCATGAAAAATTGGAATCATAGGTGGTTGGTTATACCATAAGGACTGATAGTCTATGGTTTTGTTTTGGGAAAACAATGTTAAATGTATCGAGTTCGATATTAAAGCTCAGGGATCCCAGTGTTGGTGCAGCACCCGATGTATCCATACACCATGACCATGAATTCTTATTTTCAACTCAAAACATTAAAATAATTTTGCATTCATCATATCGGAATTTATGTTGTTCTAATACCCCTCTTGGGTCAGATTCATATCACCAGATATAGCCTATTGGACATGGTTCATCTTGACCTGTTTCAGGATTCCTCCACGCGGATAGCTAGCAAGAATTCTAGTGCACGACCATGAGGATGGTATGTCTATCGATGATGCATCAGTATAGGGATTGGTACTGGTGATGGCCCCACCGAGAGGTGAACCAATGTTGCCACAACCTGTTGGTTAGATTTTTCTACTGACGCTACCAGTAGAGGACACACATAGGATTAGTGCCTTACATGAGTTCCAGATATTGATACCTCCCAGGTTCAGGGGTGAGACTGACCCCCAGGTGGAAGAGGATTGGTTTGAGGTGTTTACGCGAGTCTTCCGGCTAGTGAGGATGCCTGTTGAATAGATAGAGAACATACCTAAGAGCCTACTTTTGGGATAAGTTGGGATATGGTAGAACTTGATGATCCAGATTAACGATGAGGTGACCCTCGCTGAGATAAACATTGACAACCTCTTCATAGAGGATTTATTTCCCACAACGTTCTGCTTAGTATGCATATAGGAGATACTACACCTACAGAAGAGTAGTATGATAGTGGTAGAGTACTCAGCTGATTCACTAAGCTACCATGCTACTCCACAAAGATGATGTGAAACCTATTCATTAGGGCCCGAGCTTTTGAGTATGGACTATTTTGGGAAATCATGTTGTCCACAATATCACATAGTATCCCTACACGGGGTGGGGTGCTGGAGCCTACCCTACTCATGGTGTAATGCCCCGACCCGAGCTACCTAGATTCGGTGCATTATTACCTAACATTGTCATGTTTACAAGAGATTCAAGTCCCAAAATACCGATTAGTTTAGTTGCGTTGGAATTACTAGATATATAAATATGTTTTACATTTCATTATGAAATTAAAAAAAACAACATGTTTTCTCCATATAAATCACTCATATCCCTTAGCCTTTCCATGTAGGCCAATTATAATATAATTCTTCACATCCTTTGAAAAATAAGACATAGGAATGGGGTGAGATCATATTATTAGTTAGGATAACAATATTGTAGAAACTATCATAAATAATAATATACCATTAAGGAAATTTATAATACTAGAACAAAAGAATTTTAAACACAATCTTCCGCATAAATGGAAATGATAAATCAAATAAATCAATATAGTTATTCCTATGGATATTCTACTTGTCAAATAGTCACATGTAATTTCAATAGCTAATTTCTTAATGATGGAATGCATAGTGCCAGAAATCATAACCACATAGTCAAGGACTCATGTCAAGACCGTAAATTTAAATTTTGTCAAGGCCTTATGCCAAGACATGAGTTTGTCTCATGATACCTACCGATGCATCATGGGGCTGTATTGGGCCCCACCCATCACATACTATATCCAATAAATTCCTCATATGAAAAGGGTGAAACATAACATAAATATTTGTTTTAAAACTAGAATAAGAAATTTTAATACATTAACCATAAACTATGGATTTTACAAAAATAGAACATCCATAGTTAAATATGTCACAAAACCATTATTACAATATGGAAGGTTTTATCAAATTAAATCAACATCAAACAAGCATAAAATCCAGCAAAGAATGTTGACAAAGATGAAATCATTCCAAAAAATATTTGTGTGAAATATCACTTTCTAAATTGAAATCATTTTAAATTATGGAAAAGTTTATTTTGAAAATATTCATATAATATTTTAAGGGAAGCCTTGAAGGTGTTTTAATGGTGGAAAATATCCTCACCCTCCATATACGTTTAAAAAAATGCTTTCATTAATTTGTCAAAAAGGTCATAAAGTACCTTTCTTGGAAAAAAATGGAAATATTACTTTCAAAACATTTTATAATAAATTTAAAAAATGGTATAAATAACCTTAACCCATAGTCTATGAAATTGTAAAATATGTTTTGAAATATCTTTTTAGGAAACACAGATGTGGATGATTAACAATTCCCAGTAGATACTTACATATAAACAACCTTGAATAATCCAGAGATTGTAAAATTTACACTTACCTTATACATTTCCTTAGTATAGGGTACATTAAATTCTTTTATAATAGATAAATAATTGTTATTAAAATATACAAGAACCACATACATAAATATGATATCAAATTTGATCCTCTAATATTTATTTGATAATAATATTTCAGCTGTATCATTATTTCGGGTGTTTACTGATTCGTTTTCCTTATAATGTTTTGTTATGTAAGTCATTTGGTAAAGGATAGGATGTATTTGATTCATTTACAGAGTTAGATTAAGTTCTTGAACATTAATTTTTAATCATCAAACGAAAATTATTCTTGAATGTTATAATGGGGAAGGAAATATAATCGCATCACGGAGACTGTAAATCGGTCGTGCGCACGAGCGACAATATCATTCTATTGATGGTGCAATATTATGTAATTGGTTTGTATATTATAAATAATGAATTATTAACATGTTATATTTATTATTTATATCAATTATACTCATTATTAAACCAATCCAAATAATTATGTGTTGAATAAAAAACTACACCATGACATGGAGATGGTAAGCTGTACGTACGCAAGTATGGTTACTTTGTTGTTCATAGGATAGATATAATAACGAATATTGTTGTACCGTATTTATAAAAACATCTCAAAATATATAAGGTGTTGGATTTATTATTATTTTTATGGAAAAAACAAAAAAATAATGAAGTGGATGTAGAAAAGAACTTTGGAAGAGGCCATAAAATAATTACCTCTTCTTTAGGTGATTCCTTTTGATTTGAACAAAATGGATCCTTTGGTTTCCATTCTGATCAAAGTAAGGACTATATGATTATGTGACGATAGTTGGAAGGATATTTGAGTAGGGTTTGTCTGAGATAATTGTATTTGTGGGTGTGAATTTAAGATAAGGTGATGTACCCTTTGATAAGAGAGGTGAGGGGCACTTTAGGATAATATTGAAATATTAATTTATTATAAAATAATTTCAGTTTATTATAGCTCCACGTTGATTTATATTGAGTATATTGAGTTTATGGGTCTAAATAATCTCATCCAATGGGTTTCAGACATGTTTAGGTCACCATATTTACCTTATCATTTACATTTCACTCTTTGTTAAATAGTTTTCCTTTTACTATGCCTTCTATTATTCTTAAACTATATGATTAATAACATACTATAAAATTCCAATAGAACCTCAAGTAGTTTATTAATGATATAAGTAACATTTTATATGTCATTTTTCTGAATATTATATTTTTAGGACTATTATATAATTTAATAAAATAGTATTTTTTAAAAAACTCATTTATGTCTATTTTGACACAATTTCGTATTTCGTTTCCGTAAAAGTCATAAAAACATGATTACATAGAAAAAAATTAAATCACCACTAACATGTAATATTTACTTGGAAAATTCCTTGATGGAATAAAATTTTTTAATTATCATTTATTTTTATACTTATAATATCAATTACTTTAATCTTTCATTAATAAGGTACTTATTGCATCATAATTGTATCATAAATAAATTTAATTATTTAATTTATAATAATTAATAATAAAATAAAATGACGTATTATTTCATTTTTCCATTCTAATGAATACATATAGTTGTATTTATCTTATGTATAACCCAATGTTAAAAATCGTTTAGTTAATAAAATTTGAATTTAACACTTTAAACACTTCATTAAATAAAATATAATAAATGTCCAAATCTAACCCAAGTATAAGAAAATTATCATAGTTTTGTATTAGGGTATATTTTGGTCGAAATACACATATCTAATAGAATTAGGACATGTGTTGGGGTAATTATAATATTACTTTTTTACATTTAATTACCCTATTTAATTTTAACGGTGGTAAATAAAATTTAAAATTCACTATTCACCAAATATTATTTTCATCCTATTGAACCATATTTTTCTTACTGATAACAACATTGTCTATCAGTTTTTTGAAAATCAATTCAGAGGAGTGGTAAAATTTTGTATTATGAAAATTAGAAAATATTCCTAGATGGTGGGTAAAAGGCGTTAAATTGTACAATAAAATCATATATATCTGATATTATTATAAAAATGACTCCAATGAATTATGTTGGACTAATATAGTTATTAAGTATATAATTTTAAATTAAAATTAATTTAATTAAAAATTATTTTTATTTAATAAAATGTCAGTTTTAAATAATTACGCTTTGTTTTTCACTATTTATAACAAATTGGACGTTTTCATAAAAATACCAAGAATTCACCCTTTCAAATTGTGAGATTCTAAATGAAAAAATGAAGTTAATTTTGAAAACTAAAATTTATACAATATCTAAAAGTGGGTAATACTATAAAGCCCCAACCTTAAACCTTACTTAATCTTGAGTTATTATAAGATTACACATTGAGGATCTTTTCAGGTTTAGAGTTTTAGAGAATTAGATCATGAAACTTGCATTACATTACACATTTAAACAAAGTGGTTACATAAAAGACAATATTCATTCTTCCCATCAACGGAAACATATTTACAATAAAACACAGATTCTTTCTTGACACATCCTTGACACTATCATCACATCATGTACCTTTCCCTTGACCTATGAAAAACATTTCAAAAACTTGGGATGAGCATAAAAAGCTCAATAAGGGTTATAAAAATATGGAAAGGAAACATGAGTTCATATATACATAAGAATGAAATCATACATTACCCATAAAACATAGGCACTTTACCATACCTCATCAAACAATGAATAAATCAAAGAAATCATAAGACATAAAGGTAACTTGAGGCATTCATAACATTCTTACGTAGGGAGTAACCCACTTGGTTATGTTTTGGAATACCCATCACAATATATTCCCTAAATCTCTTCGGAGAAACCTTAATGTATCACTCCTTCGCATTACCCAATGCATTGGAGAGCTATATCGGGCTCACCCGCCCTTAGATTATCACAGAACCACCCGTCTTCATAACAATTCCCAAGAACCATAACATAATATTATCACATAAAACATGCATAAAGTAAACATAACATTTCCACCTTTCAATAACAAGATATCAATACAACACATTGATAAAAAAAATTACGAAAACCATTTTCAATACCAAAAGAAAAGAAAAGTAAAACATGGTATTTATTTATCTTTTAAAAAGAATGTATGGCTTGTAGAAGAATCTGAAACTCAAATAATGGTCTCGGAGACAGAGAAGTCGTTATCGCCGCATAAGTGCGACAAAAACATTCCATGTTTTCATTTAGTAAAACGCTTCGTATAAAAAAGATTTCATTTTGGATAAACGTAAAAGTCAAAGGGGTTTATACACCGTATAAAAGAAGGTTGTGTATAAAACAAAATATGCCTCAATGAAAGGAGATTGAGATGAAGTCTATTACAAAGACGATATCCTAGGATTAAGGATAAATCAATTACATAATTATGTGTGACAAACGAATACACCCAATATAAGTGGATATTAAGTTTAAAATATTCAAAGGTCATTCACACATATTCAAAGGATGACATATTCAATAACTACATGTTTAACCCAAAGAAATCGAAATTGGGTTAAGAAGTTCCCTTGACAGCCTAACGGTGTCACAGCAAAATCAGTTGATGAGAGAAAAAAAGGGTATCTCATCACTTGGACATAAAATTTACATCAATAAGGATATATGAGAACATATCCCAACAAAACAATATGTAAATTAAAATACCCTACAAAATATGTCTTTTAAAAAGAGGAGGGTGAAAGGTTCCCTTACCGACATGGGTATCTTTTGAAACATACACCTCGTGAAAGATGGACAATAAAACATTGATGTAAATACTCATAAATGAAAGAATATTACACAATGAGTAAAATAATGGTCAGTACATACACCACTCAAAGGAAATTGTGGAAAATTTAGCATAAATCTCATGGGAATAAAAGTGAGATGGAAAATCCCTTACGAAAACTCGGCAGCCTAACGGCGCCACTTAAAACTTCCAAAAATGGATTGATGAGATAAAATATGGTATCTCATCACATTACAATAAAATTTACCTCAAGATGAATATAAAAGAACATCCCCCATCATAACAAAGAGTAGCTTAAATGAAGTGACATAAATGAGAGTACTTAAAGAGAAAGAGAGAGGTTAGATCTCTTACGAAAATTCAGCAGCCTAACGGCGCCACTCAAAACGTCCAAAATGGATTGATGAGAGATAATAGGGTCTCTCATCATATTAAAAAAAAATTACAGTAAGATTAATATAAAATAACATCCCAATCACAAGAAATATGAGCATAAAAGGAATGACATAAAAGAGTGTACTTAAAAAGAATGAGAGGAGTAGGATCCCTTACCTCGGGTCCGACTTGACTCGATCGATCTTTAACATCCTGAATAATAAACTTGAGTTAATTTACACTTTATTAAGAACCTTTTTCTAGTTCATTATTCCTTTTATATCACTTATTTTCATGTTATAAACATTATGTAATCATTTATGTTAATAATGTTTGTTTTGTCGATATTTGGTTCTTATGTCGAAAGTGGACTTCTTACAATTACATGTTGTTCGTGTGGTCAAAGGATCATTATATCCAGAATGAAATTCCTGATTTGGATAGAATATATATCATATATATCCATAATATACATGTATTTATAATATTACATAATCATTTATAGGTAAGAAATGAAATGCACCGTTCATGGAGACGGTATGTCGTACGTACGCATGAACGCTACTTTCATTTCTTTGTCATATTAATAGAATTAAAACTAAATGAGAGGTATGTATATTTTAATTCCAGAATTATATTCATCATTTAGATGTATCATTCATCATATATATCGATTATATACATGTACTTATAATAGTACATTACATTTGGGGATAAGAAATGAAATGCACCGTTCATGGAGACGGTAAGCCGTACGTACGCATGAACGCTACTTTCATTTCTATATCATACTTTAATGGAAAGAAATAATAATAATATATAGGTATATTATAATTCCAGTATAGCATCATATATAATAACATTAAATACATCCTTTATACGTCCCACATATGGCATTAACGAATCACATCACATTGAGGGGGCGGTAGTCCACACTTCCTAAAAAGAAGATATCGCGTATACCCATAATGGAATCCATAAAGGTAAGCCACAAATGATAAATACAGAAGTTTAAGTAAAAAATAAATATATTATATATCATATATAAATATATTGACATCTTAATGGCCACCTTTGAAGGTGTTATATGAGTGTTGAACAATCATCATTTCGTGAGGCAGAAATTCGCCGTCCACGGAAGCAGTATGTTCTTTAACCATTAGATGTAGGTGTGTGTAAGTGTAGCTAGAATACTTATTATAACAACATCCTATTATATTGATGATACTGGAGTTTTTACAAAAGAAATGAATAAAAATGATATTAGGGGGTTGGAGAGGAAAAATAAAACAAAAGGACTCAAGTGAAGACATTACCGTATAATCGGGTAACTCCCTTTGGTTAGTGCTCAAAGGCTTACTTGGGAAGACTTCTGCCCAAAGTGAGGCTTCAAGGAGTAATATAGGGAAGTGGAGAGACAAAATGGGAAGATTTTGTCGGAGCCAAAGGCTTTGGAAGTGTGGGTAAGGAGGTAGGGGTGGGGGCCTTTTATAAGAGGAGAGGAGGGGCACTCTTGGAAGGTAAAGAAAAGTCACTTTATTTTAAAATGGTATTCGGATTTAAGAGGTCCCACATTGATTTATTTCTAGTATAAGGTGATAAGGGTTCTAAATCCACTCATCCAATAGGTTTTGGACATGTGTAGGTCTTAGATATTATATTATCTTTCCATTTTATTTAAATCGTTAAATAATGATGTCATCGCTGCATCATCATGATGTCATAAATATTTTAATTTATTTAATGTCTAAAAATTATAAAAAAATACTATGATGTAGGAAATCTTTTTATATTTATAATTAATATTTATAGTCAAAAATCTGACTTGTATAACCCCATGTATAAATTGTTTTAGTAAAACATCTCATGTGTGTGTCATTTTTACTTTAACTTTAAATAAAAATATATTAATGTCATTTTCCAACCAAAGTGGCTCCATGGGGTCCCCAAGTTGACCCATGGCTTGTCTTGGTCGGACATGACACATCCAATAATGGTAGGACATGTGTCTAGGTATTTTCATTTTATTATAATATCATTTTTTCCTTAAATTGCTCTAATTACCTCTAATCGCGATTAAAAACTTAATAAGTTACTATTCACCAAAAAATAATTTTAATCCCATTGAACCAACTTTTACTTCTTAATGACAACCATGTATGTCGAATTTTTAAAATTCAAAACACAGAGGTGGTAAAATTTCATTTAAATGAAAAATCAGTTTTTTAAGTACCACTTAGTGGTTTCACTATTCATCAAAAAATGATGTTTTTCAGAAAAATACCAAAACATCACCCTAAGCTATATTAGATATTCCAAATTCAAAAATGAAGTCCATTATAAAAAATAAAAAACATATAATTTGAATTAATTAATTTAATAATTAATTTCCGCTGTCCGAGCAAATAGCGTTTTTTATGAAACAATAAGTATCAAAATATTGACACTAGTTTAAGTCCGAGTTCAAAGTGAAATTAATTCCAATGACCACTATTGGATTTAATGGTAAAAATATTTTCTGATTTCACTTTAAAACCAATTCAAAATACAGTCAAATCATATAAATAAATTAGATTAAAAAGAGGTTTTGAATTAAAATACAACATTTTACACTATTCATTAAAAAATGAACTTTATCAGAAAGATACCAAAAATTTACACAAAGTAAATTTTGATGTCCCAATTCTAAAGAGAAGTTTTATTTGGTCCAATAGATTTATAAGAGTGAACAAAACTCTATTTAATGACGGTTCTCCATCAAAAGGTGATAAGTGAACCTTTAGTGAAAACTAGGGCATATACGCCTAAAATTGAATTCTTTCCGTATTTTAAGCCTTTATCTTTTATTGGATAAATGTAAAAACAATTAAAAACATATATAATCATATATTAGTTATTTCTATCCATTCCCGCCAATACAACAACTACATGTTAACTGCCATCTAAAATAATATTATTTTATTATTAGAGTGCAACGTAAGATTCCCAAGAAACTCATTGTTGCATGTTGGGTACGCCATCGAGCATAGCGTCCCCTTTAAAGTCATATTAATATTTTATTCACAAATATGGATAAATATGAAAATGTTATATTCTTTATTTACCTGGGGTGTTACATCCTTCCCCCCTTTTGGGAATTGCGTCCTCGCAATTTTAAAATTGGGCTTGGAAACATCCTTGAAAGTCCCACATCGGAAGAAGAGTCGGTAAAACAATCACTTTAAAATAAAGAAAGATAAGTACAAAGGTCACCCGAGTTAACCCATACTAGGATTCCATGTATTAAAAAATGGACCTGGAGGAGAAAACATAGGGTCATCATCTAATGAAGAGTGATAGAAAACATGTTTAGGAGAAAGTTAACCATGAGAAAATCACAAACTTGTGATGGGATAAACGGTATTCGATTCCCCAGTAGGAAAAGTTAATAGACAACATTTTTGTTTTAAGATAATTTTTATTGGGTAATTTATTCATAAGGAAACATAATCACTTATCATGATGACTTTCAACTTTTATTAGATTCCTTAAAAAAACTCATATTTTCTCCAAAAGGTGAGTATTTAGGAAGACTTGTTCACATTAAGGGTACTATAATCAACTTTTAGAGAATCACCTAATCCACAAAAGAGAACTATATACTTCCCATGCCTTTATACTTTAACCAAAACCAAAACCAGAAAGGCTCGTACAAGATCAGATAATCCCGAAAAGGATAACCCTTTATAAAAAGAAAATCTATTCATAACCTCCAAAATTTGTCCCACAAAACCCAAAGTTCAACGAGGACCATTAGATAACCAATTTGTAAATAAAATTATTCAAAGAAAACCAATCTATGATTGAAACCCAAATATTTGAAGGATTTAGTCACAAAGCCTTCCAAGTTAAATTGTAAAATTTATCTCCAAACAACATCAGTTGCTCCTAAAGTCTCGTATTGAAAAGTAATTAACCTAATCACATATCCTCCATGATAGTTTAATCATTTTCATAAATAACCCAAAATAAACATAGTCTTAATTCATAAAATCATATAACTAGAATGAATTAGTCAAACTAACCAGGGACTTCACGTAGTCCAGTGGTAGGAGATAAATACCAGTCACACTTTGGTTGTGGGTTCGTTTCCCGTAGCATTGTCCGACGCGACGGGTTGTCACACGGTCTGTGTGTTGTCCTTTTTCCAAAACTATATAATTCTCAAAACATTTCCCAAAACGAGATAAAATATTCAAAAATAAACATAACATATTTTAACCTCATATTTATCTCATGCCTTTCATTTTCCATCATAACATATAATAACCCATAATTACCTCAAAAGTAAAGATCATATAAACCCTAATGGTTACCTTTTTAATTATTACATGAACTTCCACACCAATTGGTCATCTCGTACATGATGCATTATAGAACATACCAAGGTTCACGTGGTTGATCATGACTCCTTGATATTTGGTTTAGAACAACCACGAGTTTCCTAATTGAATACCCCATTTCATCAAGTCTCTTAATCAAAGAACCACCAAAGTTTCCTTCAAACCAATTGTCACTTTGGTGCCTGTGAGATCTAGCCATTCACTAAAAACAGAAATGTCAGTGTGAGTATATCAGCACAACCATCATGTACTAATGAGGAAGGTAAACACTAAGATATACTTTCTCATTCACTTTATCTAAAACTAGGACTCTTTCTGAAATCCTAACCATTATGGTAATGTCACTTATGCTTAGAGAATACCCTAACCTCTAAAGTTATCTAAAACGGCCTTTGATACCAAATATAAGGCCCCAGCCTTAAACCTAACTTAATATTGAGTTATTACAAGATTACACATTGAGGATCTTTTCTAGGTTAGAGTTTTAGAGAATTAGATCATGAAACTTGCATTACATTCCACATTTAAACAAAGTGGTTACATAAAAGAAAATATTCATTCTTCCCATCAACGGAAACATATTTAAAATAAAACACGGATTCTTTCTTGACACATCCTTGACATTATCATCACATCATGTACCTTTCCCTTGACCTGTGAAAAACATTTCAAAAACTTGGGATGAGTATAAAAAGGTTAGTAAGGGTTTTAAAAATAAGGAAAGGAAACATGAGTTCATATATACATAAGAATGAAATCATAATTTACCCATAAAACATAGGCACTTTAACATACATCATCAAACCATGAATAAATCAAAGAAATCATAAGACATAAAGGTAACTTGATGCATTCATAACATTCTTACGTAGGGAGTAACCCTCTTGGTTAGGTTTTGGAATACCCTTCATAGTATATTCCCTAAATCTCTTCGGAGAAACCTTCATGTTTCACTCCTTCGCGTTACCCAATGCATTGGAGAGCTATATCGGGCTCACCCTCCCTTAGTTTATCACGGAACCACCCGTCTTCATAACAATTCCCAAGAACCATAACATAATCTCATCACATAAAACATGCATAAAGGAAACATAACATTTCCACATTTTAATAACAAGATATTAATACATGACATTGATAAAAAAAATTATAAAAACCATTTTCAATACCAAAAGAAAAGAAAAGTAAAACATGGTATTTATTTTTCTTTTAAAAAGAATGTATGTCTTGTAGAAGACGCTGAAACTCAAATAATGGTCACGGAGGCGGAGAAGTTATTCTCGCCGCATACGTACAACAAAAACATTCCCTTTTATCATTTAGTAAAACGCTTCGTATAAAAAATATTTCTTTTTGGATAAACGTAAAAGTAAAAGGGGTTTATACACCATATAAAAGAAGTTTGTGTATAAAACAAAATATGCCTCAATGAAAGGATATTGAGACGAAGTCCCATACAAAGACGATATCCTTGGTTTATGGATAAATCAATTACATAATTATGTGTGACAAATCAATACACCAAATATAAGTGGATATTAAGTGTAAAATAATCAAATGTCATTCACACGTATTCAAAGGATTACATATTCAATAACTACATGTTGAACCCAAAGAAATCGAAATTGGGTTAAGAAGTTCCCTTGACAGCCTAATGGTGTCACATCAAAATGAGTTGATGAGAGAAAAAAAAATGGTATCTCATCACTTGGACATAAAATTTACATCAATAAGGATATATGAGAACATATCCCAACATAACAATATGTAAATTAAAAGACCCAACAAAAGAAGTCTTTTAAAAACAGGAGGGTGAAAGTTTCCCTTAACGACATGGGTATCATTCGAAACATACACCTCGTGAAAGAAGGACAATACAACATTGATGTAAATACTCATAAATGAAATAATATTACACAATGAGTAAAATAATGGTCAGTACATACACCACTCAAAGGAAATTTCGGAAAATATAGCATAAATATCAAGGGAATAAAACTGAGATGAAAAATCCCTTACGAAAATTCGGCAGCCTAACGGCGCCACTTAAAACTTCCAAAAATGGATTGATGAGATTAAATAGGGTATCTAATCACATTATAATAAAATTTACCGCAAGAGGAATATAAAAGAACATCCCCCATCATAACAAAGATTAGCTTAAAAGAAGTGACATAAAGGAGAGTACATAAAGAGAAAGAGAGAGGTTAGATCTCTTACGAAAATTCAGCAGCCTAACGGCGCCACTCAAAACATCCAAAATGGATTGATGAGAGATAATTGGGTCCCTCATCATATGAAAATAAAAATTACAGTAAGTTTAATATAAAAGAACATCCCAATCACAAGAAATATCAGCTAAAAAGGAATGACATAAATGAGTGTACTTAAAAAGAAAGAGAGGAGTAGGATCCCTTACCTCGGGTCCGACTTGACTCAATCGTTCTTTAACGTCCTGAATAATAAACTTGAGTTAATTTCCACTTTATTAAGAACCTTTTTCTAGTTAATTATTCCTTTTAGATCACTTATTGTCATGTTATAAACATTATGTAATCATTTAAGTTAATAATGTTTGTTTTGTCGATATTTGGTTCTTAAGTCGAAAGTGGACTTCTTACAATTACATGTTGTTCATGGGATCAAAGGTTCTTTATATCCAGAATGACATTCCTTATTTGGATAGAATATATATCATATATATCCAGCATATATATGTATTTATAATATTACATAATCATTTAGAGTTATGAAATGAAATGCACCGTTCATGGAGACAGTAAGCCGTACGTACGCGTGAACGCTACTTTCATTTCATTGTCAAATTAATGGAATTAAAACTAAATGAGAGTTATGTATATTATAATTCGAGAATTATATTCATCATTTAGATGTATCATTCATCATATATATCCATTATATACATGTACTTATAATAGTACATTACATTTGGGGAAAAGAAATGAAATGCACCGTTCATGGAGACGGTATGCCGTACGTACGCATGAACGCTACTGTCATTTATATCTCATACTTTAATGGAAAGAAATAATAATGATATATAGGTATATTATAATTCCAGTATAACATCATATATAATAACATTAAATCCATCCTTTATACGTCCCACGTATGGCATTAATGAATCACATCACTTTGAGGGGGCGGTAGTCCGCACTTCCTAAAATGAAGATATCGCGTATACCCATAATGGAAGCCATAAAGGTAAGTCCACGTGTAGCTCGAATCCTTATTATAACAACATCCTAGTATTTTGATGATACTGGAGTTGTTACAAAATAAATGAATAAAAAGAGTTTAGGGGGTTGGAGAGGCAAAATAAAACAAAAGGACTCAAGTGAAGACATTACCTTAAAATCGGGTAACTCGATTTGGTTAGAGCTCAAAGGCTTCCTTTGGAAGACTTCTTCAAAAAGTTATGCTTCAAAGAGTAAGAGAGGGAATTGGAGAGACAAAATGGGCAGAGGTTGGCAGAGCCAAAGGCTTTGGGAGTGTGGGTAAGGAGGTAGAGGTGGGGGCCTTTTATAAGAGGAGAGGAGGGGCACTCTTTGAAGGTAAAGAAAAGTCACTTTATTTTAAAATGGTATTCGGATTTAAGAGGTCCCACATTGATTTATTTCTCGGATAAGGTGATAAGGGTTATAAATCCACTCATCCAATAGGTTTTGTACATGTGTAGGTCTTAGATATTACATTATCCTTCCATTTTATTTAAATCGTTAAATAATGAGGTCATTGCTGCATCATCATGATGTCATAAATATTTTAATTTATTTAATGTCTAAAAATTATAAAAAAAAATACTATGATGTAGGAAATATTTTTTTCTTTCTAATTAATATTTATATTCAAAAATCTGACTTGTATAATCCCATGTAAATATTGTTTTTGTTAAACATTTCATGTGTGTGTCATTTTTACATTAACTTTAAATAAAAAGATATTAATGTCATTTTCCAACCAAAGTGGCTCTATGGGGTCCCCAAGTTGACTCATGGCTTGTCTTTGTCGGACATGACACATCCAATAAGGGTAGGACATGTGTCTAGGTATTTTCATTTTATTATAAAATCATTTTTGCCTTAAATTGCACTAATTACCTCTAATCGCGATTAAAAACATAATATGTTACTATTCACCAAAAAATTATTTTAATCCCATTGAACCACATTTTACTTATTAATGACAACCATGTATGTTTTATTTTTTAAATTCAAATCACATAGGTGGAAAATTTTCATTTAAATTAAAAATCAGTTTTTTAAGTACCACTTAGTGGTTTCACTATTCACCAAAAATTGACGTTTTTCCGAAAAATACCAAAACATCACCCTAAGATATATTTGATATTCCGAATTTAAAAATGAAGTCCATTTTAAAAAATTAAAAACATATAAGTTGAATTAATTAATTTAATAATTAATTCCCGATGTCCGAGCAAATAGCTTGTTTTTATGAAACAATAAGTATCAAAAGAATGACACTAGTTTATGTCCGAGTTCAAAGTGAAATTAATTCCAAAGACCACTAGTGGATTTAATGGTAAAAATATTTTCTTATTTCACTTTAAAACCAATTAAAAATACAGTCTTATCATCTAAATAAATTAGATTAAAAAGAGGTTTTGAATTAAAATACAACATTTTACACTATTCATTAAAAAATGAACTTTATCGGAAAGATACCAAAAATTTACACAAAGTAAATTTTTATATCCCAATTCTAAAGAGAAGTTATATTTGGTCCAATAGAATTTATAATAGTGAACAAAACTATATTTAATGACGGTTCGCCATCAAAATGTTATAAGTGAACCATTAGTGAAAACTAGGGCATATACGCCTAAAATTGAATTCTTTTCGTATTTTAAGCCTTTATCTTTTATTGGATAAATGTAAAAACATTTAAAAACATATATAATCATATTTTAGTTATTTCTATCCATTCCCACCAATACAAAAGCTACATGTTAACTACCATTTAAAATAATACTATTTTATTATTAGAGTGCAACGTAAGATTCCCAAGAAACTTGTTGTTGCGTGTTGGGTACACCATCGAGCATAGCGTCCCCTTTAAAGTCATATAAATATTTTATTCACAAATATGTATAAATATGAAAATTTCATATTCTTTATTTACCTGGGGTGTTACAAATACTCTTCATAACTTCTTTTTAAACGGCTCTTTTGATTGGTCATGGTGTGCAAGAACTCGATGTTGTATACAATGAAAACTATTGTATTATTCAAAGAGAAGCATACTGTGGAAGCTTGGGGTTTTACATTATTCCCTCCTTCGAATAATTTGATCCTCTAAATTTCTAGAATATTACTGCATAAAAATATTTGGTTGGATCTTTATCATATGTTCCTCATGTTCCCACGTTTCCTATTCTATTTTATGAATTCTCCATAGACCTTTTACCAGACGATTCATAGGTTTCTCAACACATGTTCTTTGGTATCAAGAATCGTGAAAGGATCTTCATAAAAATACAGATATGGTTCCAGTTATATTTCATAATAAATGAGTACATACATTGGGTATGGCATGTATTTTCTTGATAGTGATATGTGGAACACATCATGTACTTTCAAGAGACTTATCAAAATTTCCAAACTATAAGCTACAACTCCAATTCATTCTAAAATTTCGAAAGACCTGATGTACATGGGGCTTAGTTTACCCTTCTTAACAAATCTTATAACACACAACCACATAGATACCTTTAATAAAACATGATCTCCTACTTGAAATTCCAAATCCTTCCTTTGGTTATCAGCATAGCTCTTTGGCCTACTTTGTGCTTCTTTAATGGGGTTTTTGATAATCATCACCTTTTCCATTGTTTCCTCAACATGTTCTGGGCCTATGATTTTCCTTTCACCAACATTATCACCCCATGTTTTTGTGCGAAATCTCATTCCATATAACACTTCATATGGTTCCATCTGAATACTTGAATGGAAGATATTGTTATAAGAAAATTATTCCATAGTTAAATACTAATCCCACATATCCTGAATGTCAAGTGAGAAATATCTCAACAGGTCTTCTAAGTATTGAATAGTACATTCTTAATATCCATCAGTTTGAGGTTTTTTAGGAAGTGCTCAAATGATGTTTATTATCCAAGGATTCTTAAATACTTTTCCGAGATCATGATGTAAAACGTCGATCACGATCAGAAACAATCGATAGGGGTACACTATGAAGTCATACAACTCCATTAACATATTTTCTTACTAAACGTTCAATGGTAATTATACTTTTATATAAATAAAATGTGATGACATTGTATGATAATCAACAATGACCCATATTGCATCATTCCTTCTAGGAGTATTTGGTAGCCCCATGAAAATTCCAATTGTAATATCATCCCATTTCCACTTAGGTATTTAAAGAGGTTTCCTGACTCTTCCAACATGTTGTCATCTATCCTTCACCTATTGAAAAACCATACATCTTGACACATAATCAGCAATATAAATCTTCATGTTGTCCCACCAAAAATGTTCCTTCAAATTTCTGTACATCTTAGTGCTACCAGGGTGTATATAGAATTTAGAGCCATGAGAATCATCCAATAATTCCATTTTTAGATCAGGTCTACCAGGAACACAAACCGTCTTCCTAAATTTCAAAATTCTATCTTCCAATATGAAGTCAATTAATATCCCATTATTCAAAGCATTAATTTTCTTTTCAAACTCCTCATCATTCGTCTGAGATCTTCTTATCCTTTCTAATGTAGATTGTTTGGAAAACATTTGAAAAAGTATCAATGTTTCACCATCAATGATTATTCACATATCCATCTTCACTATATCCATGTATATATAATTCCTTTCAACTCTAATATTTTTCAAAACTCCATGATTCATTATTCTCAATGCATCTTCCACCTTATTTTCATTCCTTGAGTGGTAGTGTATTGTGAAATCATAATACTTATGCAGTTCAATAAATCTCCTACTCATCTTGTTGACTTCTTTTTGTGAGAAAATATACTTCAAAATCTTGTGACAAGTATATATCTCACATTTTTCACTATAGATACACTATCTACATATCTTCATAGAAATGATTAGACCTAATAACTCAGGATCATGATTCGGATAGTTTTGTACATGAGTTTTTAGTTGTCGTGACACATAGGCAATAACATTATCATTCTGCAAAAGGACACAACCATTTACTTTCATTGAAGCATCACTATAAATTACAAACCCATAATTCCCCAATTTTAGAGTCAATATTGAAGATTTAACTTGTCTTCTCCTCAATTATTCAAAACATTCTTAATAATATTTTTTCCAAAACAAATTTTTTACATTGACATGTGATCTTGGTCAATGGGTTAGCCAATCAGGCAAAATTCAGGATGAGACCCCGATAGTAACATTTTATACCAATAAAATTGTGTACTTTAGTTATACTCATCATTGCTAGACATTCTTCAATTTCCCTTGTCATTAAAGGATAAACATAGATTCCATCCTTAGATACAATATGGCCAAGAAAAGTAATTTCTTGAATCCAGAATTCGCATTTGTTAACAATCCCATATAATTCATTACATCTAAGAGTTTTCAAATAGTGTGCATGTGGTTTTAATTATATTCATAAATTTTGGAGTATACCAATATATCATCAATAAATACCACTACAATGTCATAAATATATTCCTTGAATACTCTATTCATTAGATCCTTGAGAATAGATGGTGCATTAGTCAGTCGAAAAAGCATTATTGTAAAATCATAATTCCTATACATGGTTAGAAATTTTGTCTTTGGAATTTATTCCTTCATCACACTAAACTGATGGAATCCTGATCAATGGTCAATCATTGAAAAATATTGAGCTCTATGAATTTGATCAAATGAATCATCACTGTGAGGTAGGGGATACTTGTTCTTTATTGTTAAAGCATCGATCTCCCTATAGTCAATGCACAACATCCTAGATCCATATTTCATCTTTACAAATAAAATACGGGCTCCCCTTGGAAAATCTCTAGGGAGGATAAATAATTTATTAATCAATTCCTACAATTTTTTGTTTATTTCTACTAATTCCCCAGTGGTCATTCAATAAGGGGTCTTTGATATGGGATTTGAACAATGAATTATGTCAATGGAAAACTCAATTTCCCATTCTATAGGCTGTCCAGGTAAATATTCTAGAAACACATCAATATATTCTTGAACAATAGATGCATACTCTATTTGTAAATTACTTTACTCAACTATAGTTATTTCACTCCATTACTCCCCAATAATTGAATTTAGAAGAGTTACTGGGGGTGGATCTAGATGAGAATCAAATGGTGATGTTTCTTCTCTAAAGATAAGGGATTACTTATAATAATTAAAAATTGTAACCCCCTTCTTATAAAAATATATTTTTTCATCATGGTCTGGAATACAATAAATACAAAGGATTATATCAAATTAAATCATGGTTATGACTATAAGATCCACAGATAGAGACCTTTTATATGCCATAATGGTAACTGATTGATAGAACTTTGTTGTAATGATACTTCCATTTCGCTACTCCCTAAATAATGAAATATTTTCTTGAAGGATCTTATCCATTACTCTACTATAAATGGATTTGCAGTCCCATTTAATTTTGATATTTTTTTTCTCATGAAGTGTCCTAACAATGATCCTCCATGTTGTAGATCTGGGTACTCCATGTGGGTAAGGTTTTCATTCATAACCAGAGTGAGTTATCCCAGTATGTTTATAAGACTTTCACTACACGTTTCATCACCATCCCCACTATTATTATATTTAATAGGAAGGTAATACCAACATGGAATATTCATATTTATATGGTTTCATTTCCTTAAACTGGGTTTCATTTCTAAACAAATGACATATACTAGATTAGGTCATGTATTTCATTGCATAATTCCAAACATGTAAAATACTGAACATAAATGGAACAGTTTATGAAGAAAATCCATAATAATAAAAAAAATTAGGGAAGTATTTACTAATAAATCATTCATAATGGTTTATAGTGAAAATGTGAATTATCATAATCATATCCCCCTATATTTTCCGACCAGGTGCGCAGTAAGGCATGTTGTCATGTACCAGGATGCCCCGGGTCAAGCCTGAAACTCATTGATAGAGTTTTCACTCCTAGGTACATATGTTCCAGAACCATGTATATTTTTATTATCCAGAAAATGATATACTTCTTGGTAATACCACATAATATCTATATTATAGAATTTTTGGATGTTCTTCGACACTAATCCTAAATGTCTATCATAGGGTAATATTCTATATTCAAGGGATTTTTAAATCTAGTTTCCAAGGATGGTAATAAAAACCTATGATACCAATTGTAAGACCCTGAACCCAGCTAACCAGATTCAATGCATTATTACATAACATTATCACGTTCAGAAGATATTTGTGTCCCAAAAGTCCGATTAGTTTAGTTACCATGGAAATACTAGATACATAAATAAGTTTTTCATTACATTATTAATTGAAAAGAACAACATTGTGTCTCCATATAACACACTCAGATCCCTAATCCCATCCATGCTGGTCAATCTTAATGTACTTATTCACATCTGGGAAAAAATAAAACATTTGAAATTGGTGAGCTCAAATGCCCAGTAAGGATAACAATATAACAGAAACTATCATAAATAAGAATAAACCATTAAGGAAATGTAAAAGACTAAAACACAAGCCTTTTAAACATAAACTTAAGCATATTATGTAAAACCCAAATGTAATAATTCCATTTACTTATTCACATGGATATTCTACTTGTAGAATAACCACAAGTAATATAAATAGATAATTTCATAATGATGTAATGCATAAAGTCGGAAATCACAACCACGTAGTCAAGGCCTCGTTCCAAGACCCTAAATATAAAATTTTTCAAGAACATTATCCAAGACACTAGAATTTCTCATGATACCTTATGATGCATTGAGGGGATATAGCGGTCCTCGCCCGTCACTTACTACATCCAATGCATTCCTTATATGAAATGTTTGAAACCAAACCTAAACATATGTATTAAAACTAGCATAAGAAATGTTAATAATTAAACAATAAATGATGGATGGTATTAAAATATCACTTAAATTGTCCAAAATATCAAAAAAACTTGAATAAAATATGGAAGTCTGTATCCTTATAAATCAACATCAAACAAGTGTAAAATCAAACAATCATGGTTGACATAGATCAAATCAATCCAAAAACTTTTTGGGAGAAATATCTATTTCTATTTTTAAATCATTTAAACATAAAGAGAAATTTTATTTTGAAAATATTATTATTATCTTTTAAAGGAAGCTTTGATGGTGTTATAATAGCAGAAAATAGCCACACCCTCTAGATAAGTTAAAAAAACCTTCTTTCTATAATTTTTCGATAAGGTCATAATGTACCTTGACTGGAAAACGAAAAAAATATTTATTTCAAACCATTTTATAATAATTGAAAAATTTGTATAAATAACATTAACATGTTGTATAGTAAATAGTAAAAAATGTTTTGAAATACATTTTTAAGAAACACATATGTGTATGATAAATAATTCCTAGTAGATACTTACGTATAAACAACCACGGATAATAAAGAGATTGTAAAATTAACACATACCTTGAACTTTTATTTAGTAAATTTTAGGTTAATTTCAATTATAATTGTTATATTATAGTTATTAAATTATAAAAGAACCACATACATAAATATGATATCAAATATGATCCTATAATATTTCATTGTTAATAATATTTCTGTATTATTATTGTTTCAATTGTAAACTGATTCATTATACTTTTTATGTATTGTTACGTAAGTTAGGTTTCTTATGGATAGGATGTATTTGATTCATATCAATAATGATATTATTTTCTTAAACACTTTTTTTTAATCATAAAATAAAAATTATTCTTGAATGGTTATAATGGGGAATTAAATCTCATCGGATCGTGTAGATGGTAAGTCGTATGTACGCACTAGCGAAAATATCATTATTTTGATGGTGAAGTCATATGTAATATTATGGTATATTATAAAAATAGAGTTTTTAAAATTATATATTTATTATTAACATCAACTCTACTAGTTATTAAACCATTCCAAATAATGACGTGTTGAATAAAAAACTACACCATGACGTGGAGATGGTAAGTCGTACGTACACACATATGGTGGATTTTTCATTTATTGGATGGGTATAATAATTAATATTGTCGTACCAAATTTATAATAACATCTCAGTATGTATAAGGTACTGGATTTATTATTTTTTTATGGTATAATCAATAAAAAGGAAGTGGAAGAAGAAAATAACTTTGAAAGAGGTTGTAAAATAATTACCTCTTCTTCAAGTGCTTTCTTTTGATTTGAACAAAAGGGCACTTTAGGTTAAATTTATGATCAAAGTAAGGCCTCTATGATTAAGTGACAATATTTGGAAGGATAATTGAGAAGGTAAAGGCTGAGATAAATTGTTTTGGAGATGTCAATTTATGAGAAGGGGAAGTACCCTATTATTAGAGATGTGAGGGGCACTTTAGGAAAAGGTTTAAATATTAATTTATTATATATTAATTTTGTTTTATAATATCTCCATGTATATTTATTTCGATTATATAGAGTGGATTAATATAAATCCTCTAAACCAATTGGTTTTAGACTATTTTAGGTCACCATATTAACCTTCTCTTTTAGATATAACACTTAGTAAAATGGTTTAAATTTTACTACATCATCTTGTATTCGTAAGCTATATGATTAATAAAATACTATAAAATGCCAAGAGTACCTCAAGTGTTTAATTATTGATATAGGTAACATTATTTAAGTCAGTTTTCCAAAAAATAGATTTTTAGAACTATTATATAATTTAATTAAATAGTATTAGTTTTAAAAACTCATTTATGTAAATTTTGAAACTATTTGGTATTTGGTTTTTTTAGAAGTCATAAAAACTTAATTAATTAAAAAAAATTAAATTTAATCAACACTAAGATGACATATGCACCTATAAAATACGTGTATGGAATCAGAAAATTTATTTTACATTTATTTTAATATATATAATGTCATTTATTTTAATATTTCATTAATAAGGTATTACTACATCATCATTGTGTCACAAATAAAATTAATTATCTAATTTATAAAAATTATAAATAAAATACCATTATGTAGGAGTTATTTTTATATATCTAATTAATATTTATAATCCAATTTAACTTATGTATAACCGTATATTAAAAATGGTTTAGTTAATAAAATTTGAAGTTAACACATTTAGCACAAATTTAAGTAAAATATAATAAATGTCATAATCTAACCCATGTTGATAAGAAATGATAATATTTTTTCCTAAGGATAATTTTAGTCGACAAACTCTTATCAAATAGAATCAGGACATGTGTTGGCATAATTATAATATTATTTTTACCATTAATTAGCTGACTTAATTTTAAGTGTGGTAAATAAAATACAAAAGTAACTATTTACAAAAAATTATTTTCAAAATATTGAACAACATTTTACTTACTAATAAAAACGTTTTCTATATTATTTTTGAAATTTAATTCACTCTTGCTATAAAATTACGTTTTATGCATATTTGCAAATGTGCTTAGAAGGTAGGTAAAAGACGTTAAAAAGTTCAATAAAATTTTATCTATCTAATTTTATTATAAAATGACTCCAATGAATTACATTGGACTATATATTTGGTCTTTGAAATAAATTTTAATTAAAAAATTTAACTATTTACTAAAAAGTCGGTTTTAAACAATAACGCAGTGTTTTTCAATATTGATAAAAAATTGAATTTTTTCATAAAAATACCAAAAAATCTCCATATGATAATTTTGATATTAAGAATCAAAAATTCAATTTCATTTTAAAAGGTAAAATTTATAAAATTTCAAAAAGTGGGTATTACTATTCATAACTACATTTCAAACAGCTAGTTTGATTGGCTGTAGAGTGATAGAACTCAAAGTTATGTACAATGACTACTATTGAATTATTAAAAGAGAATTGTATTGTTGAATATATGGGTGTTACACGTGGAGAGTATCATTGAATAGAAGGAGGAAGTAGTAGTAGATAGAATTAGACCTCGAGGCGGTGGAGTCTTCACCTATTGGTAACACGTATTAGACACAAGGGCTCAAGCATGATAGGCATTTGAGGGGGAGACCCCAAGATGCCAGATCGGTGGTACATGATCCCCTAGGAGGATGGAGTTATAAAAGGGGTAGGATGTTCTACTCATGTGGAAGACATGGGAACAAGTCTTGTGACCACCTGACTCGCCACATAGACGACTGATAGATGGTATAGGGACCACCAAAGTAGATGTAGAGGTTTTTTCGAGGTGGTTTGCAGGGTGAAAAATATGGAGGAGGACCTGGTAGGGTAGTATGATATGGTAGGAGGTTCGAGGTGCTACCACGAACACCCCCAATTAGTCCACCATGGGCCCCAGGAGATGGTGGTCAGGGGCTAGGCCAGCTTTAGGTGATGGAGGCCTACAACCATAGTGCAATAGAGATGATTAGAGGGACGATCTGATTCTTCTCTAAAATAGATGCATTTTTTATAGACCCAAGTTTAAGTCACTCATCCCTTACCATAGACCATTTTCAGAGCTCAAATATTTTGTTCAGGATGTCGGGTCGATCCTTATAGTTAAGGACTCCTTTGATAAGGGATTCAATGATGAGACAATGGTGTCGGCAATGTGAGAATACTCTTCGAGCTGAAAGCTTCTACTAGAATATCCTAAAAGTGAGTTCGAGGACTTACGATGTCATCGTGGATATGGAATGGTTATCCAATGTTCCTACTTAGGTCACTATTCTTAGGAACATAGGTTGGTGAGTATTCAAGGATGTGACTAGGTTTTCTTTAACTAGCATGACGCGAGATCATGAAGCACATGACATATATTCTCATAGGAGGGTGTAGATAAACACTCACTAGTTGACTAGACTCACCCTTGTTGTGGTGGATTATAATATTCCTATGTTTCTTGTAGTGGTGGATGAGTACAAATAAATCTCTCTAGAATATTTTTAGTGATTACCTCTTCACATAGAGGTAGAATTATGTATTGATTTGTACCCTAGGACAACACCGATATCTAGACCAGCATATTAGATGTCTCCAATAGAGCTTTGTGAGTTTAGGGTGAACCTCTTGGAATTTCAAGATAGGGGATTTAAAAGACCCATGTTTTCATTGTGGTTAGCAACATGTTTGTTTTCCATGATGGTAGATGGGGGTTTGAAGCTTTGTGTGTACTTTCAGATCTTAAACCTGGTGACCATGAAGAATAAGTATCCATATCGAGGACTGATGGCCTCATCGATCAGATGAAGGAAGCGAGATGGATCTCTAACATTGACCTCATATCATGATATGATCATCTTCATGTACAAGATGTTGATATACATAAGACAACACTCAGATGTCGTTATGGACACTATTAGTTCCTAGTTATTCTATTCAGCATGACCAACTCCCCATCAGTGTTCATGGGACTCTTGAACTAGATCTTCCAACCTTACCTTGATTTTTTTAGTTGTGGTCTTCATTGATGACATCTTTGTGTACTCAGTGTTCGAGGAGGATCATGTGATAGTCTTAAAGATATTCCTCAATACACTTCAAGAGAAACATATTTATGTGATGCTCTAAAAGTGTTATTTTTGGATTCGGGAATTCCACATTCTAGGATATGTTATATCGGAGGTTGTTGTTGTAGTGGATCCTGCAATGATAGATATTTTTATTTCTTGGGAGCTACTTAGGGGCGTGATTGAGGTGAGGAGATTCTTGGGATTGGATGGATACAACCGAAGTTCATTCCAGAATTTTCCAAGATAGCATCACCCTTATCATCATTGAAACATAAGGGATAACCCATCATTTGGTTGGAGAGATTCCAGCTGATTTTTTAGGACCTGAGGTAGAGACTAACGAGTACCCTATATTGAGACTACCATAGGAGGGTTTTGGGTATGTAGTTTTATGTGATGCATCAGGGGCCAGACAAGGTTGTTTCCTGATGAATAATGAAGTGGTGATCACATATAGTTCATGAAAGTTGAGTAATCATGATCACAACTACACGATCAATGACCTGGAGCTACAAGAAGTGGTCTTTGATTTTATGTTTTTGTGGAACTACATGATGGGTGAGTGGTTTACCATCTACTCTGAACAATAATGTTTCAGATATATAATTTACCAGAAGGACCTAAACATGAGGTAGCGGTAATTACTAGAGTTCCTCCAGGACTACAACATCATGATGGTCAATATTCCTAGGAAGGGGAATGTGGTAGTGGGAACTCTAAGAGGGAGATATAGTTTTCAATTAATAATGAGAGGTGTCAGTTCAGTTATCCACAATGTAGATATCCTTCATGGATGATGACAAACCAGCTTATCTTTGATCGATGACTGTCACTCCCCCACTATTATGGTGATTTTGGGAGGCACAAATTGTGGATGATGACTGCAAGGCCCAACGTGATCGGTTATACTTAGTACAATCTCTTGATGGATAATCTATAAGAGGGTAGAATGTCATTCTTTTGAGAAGACACACTTCTGTTCCAGTGGCATTAAGTCATTTTTTTTGAAGGATTTAAACTCATCCACATTGTCGGTACTTCCAAGTGTGGTGAAGATGTACCATGACCTATGACGCCCATACTGGTGTCTAGAGATGACGAAGGTAGTGGAAAAGTGTATTTCATAGTTACTAACTTTTTAGAATGTGAAGGCAGAGCATTTGGTTCCTACATGTTGGATTCAACCCCTTGAGGTGCCTGAGTGGAAGTGGGATGTTATCTCTATGGACATCGTGATGAGTTTACCCCATACAAACAGGGGGCACGATTCCATCTGGGTGATTATTGATGGGCTCACCAAGTCAACACACTTACTACCCATCCAAGAGAAGGGTTCATTATAGGGAATGGGATGCCTCCATGTGTAGGAGATAGTTCAACTCCCTAGGGCCCCATCAAAGGTAGTCTCCCTCTAAGACGTGGTCTTTTCATCATAGTAGTGGATGATATTGCACAAGGCATTCCAGACTCATCTTCGTTTGAGCACATATTTTTACCCATACAAGGATAGTCAGACAGAGAGGACTATATAGGTTTTATAGTACATGCTTCATGCTTTTAACTTGAACTTTGGGTGTAGTTAGGATGATCACCTGAAACTGGTGGAGTTTACATACAACAATAGCTACCACTCCACTATTGGTATGGAATCGTATGAGGATCATTATGGGTGGAAATACAGAACACTGTTATTCTAGATAGAACCATGGGAGTTATCCCTCATGGGTCCAGATTTGGTATGTTCTACCACCAAGAAGGTGAAGGTCATCCATGAGAAGATGAGGACTTCCTAGGGGTAGAAGAAATATTACATTGATATAATATGGAGGCCCGTGGAGTTTTATGATGGAGACGATGTGTTCCTTAGAGTCTCACCTCGATGGGGATTTGGGTGATTTGGTTGAGGTTACATTTTTTCTCCAAGATTCATCAACACTGATCAGGTTTTAATCCAAGTTGTGAGGTGGCATACCACCTATATCTCCCTTAATAGATTCAAAAGGTGTATAATGACTTCCATGTATCCTTGTTGATGAGATAATGCATGATCCATCACATGTTATCGATTGTGGATTTTTTGATATCAATGATGGGGAGTCCTTTGCAGAATTCATGTAAGAGATTAAGGATAAATAGTAGAGGATACTTTAGGGATGATCGATTCCTCTGGTTCATGTTCGATAGCAACACCAGAATCTCTAGAAGAGTACTTGGGTGCGAAGGCTCAACACATTTTTCAGTACCCCCATTTTTTTGTTTATATTTTTTTATCTTACAAGGTCATAAATCCCAAAAGTTGGGGGTAATATAATTTCCCTTAATTCTATGTAATTTTTATATGGGTTTATTTCGAGACTAGGAGCTCTGAAATCACTCGATTCTAAGGCCCGGTGAACCCGTAATAGTTGATTGAACTTTTTTGAGGTTTATTTAATATAGTGAACATGAGTGGTTTCAGAAACACCTAAAAGGGTTATCTGATTAAAAATCTGAGGGAATCATTGCGTCTGGAATGATGACATTACCTATATATTGACATAACCACAAATCGCACGGGTCTAGATAAAAAGTAAGTTTTCGGACTTTTTATGAAATATAATTAAATTAATATCATAATGGGAAATAAAATATATATCATGTTTATTTTATTTTTATTTTTAAATTATTAAAAATGTAATGGAGTTTCAATGAAATGTTATAGCATTGCAACACAATGTAACCGAAATGTTGTTTCATAAATGAAACATCATAATAATGTTTCAACACAATGAAACAGAACTTGTTTTATATCATAAATTGATTGAACAAGATCATTCATTAGAACATTAGAGAAATGATCTTAACCATTGGAGATTTTGTTTTGGTGAATGGTTGTCGATGAAAAACCTCCCACAACGGATTGAGGAGTGATGAATGCAGCAATGCTGATCATAACCAACAAACAATCCCACAAATTTGTAGGTGTTTGTTATTGTTGATTTTGTTTCCCTATTGTTTATTTCTAAAAAAGGTATGAAAATAAACACACAAATAGGTTTATCCATAGGTTTTTAGTTCCTATAGGAGGTTTTCATGATCTCAGGGTTTAGATTAGGGGTTAGTTCTGATATAATAATAGTCTTCCCTATTTGTTTAACACTCTGACATGGAGGAATCAAACTTACATGAATAATGACCAGATTCCTCAATTATTTGAGTTCATGTGTTCTTTGATAGAAAACCCAAAATAAAAAATCTAGAAAAACTTGAGGCTATAACAGCGACTACGACAACTGAAGACTTATAGAGTCTTTCTTAAATTGGAGAAAAACCCCCTAAAGTATGTCATGTTGCCCATGTAAGGACCCACCCGCATTCACAGGTGGCATGTCATGGTGGTGGAGGTATAAAGGGCATTGGCCACATGGAGGTAGATGAGGGCTGATGGAAATGACCCGTGGTGGGGTCTCTAATGATGTGCAATCGAGACACGTCGCACGACCAAAGGACAATGGTCTAGCAGGGTCGTGGAAGGAGGGCCCCATAGAGTACCACAGGGAAGTCACATAAGGAATATTCTACATTGATATGGAGCATACATAGTGATAGCCAACATGTTTGGTCAATAAAAGTCGGCCCATTGAGTGGGATGGGACTCCACATTGGGTCTGGCCGCACCATCAGGTCGGGATGCCTTAGCAGGCCGCACCCACGGCCCATACGGTCTGAGCTGGACCCAACTGGTCGGAGAAGGTCCCATAGGATCGGGTCGGGTCTGACCAGGGTCAGGTCAGGAATTACCTGGGTCTAGTTATGTCTATCTGGCCAGGGCATACTAGTCCCGGACCCCACCATACCCTTTTCAGTAAAAACAAGCATAACATGCATACTGTATGTCGAATTGGAGAACTGTTTATGGTGTTGGGACCCTTGTGATGAGGACAACCTTTTGTCATACTCTAATTGATTTCTGTGGAGGTCAATATATCACTGATTTCTTGATAGTGAGATTCTTCTGAAAAAAAAAACGTGCTACGACTAGGAAACTTGTGGCTGGATGTGATGAGAAGGATATGTCGAGCAGACCACAGTGGCCCAGAAAAAACACAGCTGTGTGGACCTATGTGTCTTGGAAGATGAGCAGTCGTGCAGACCTATGTGGACAATCATATGAGTAGTCAAGTAGACCTTAGTGGACTGAGATAGGAGCATCCATGTGGACCTGTGTTTCCCGATAGACTAATAGTCGTGCAGACTTGTGTGGCCCAATAGACGAGTTGTTTAGCTGACCCCAGTGTCCCAACAAACGAGAATACCTCAATGTCCTAATAGATATCAATGAATCATCAAGGGCGAGTCCCTCGGTAGTAAAAATTGATTATATTTATGGTGAATAATCCTAAATTCTATATTTTACTTCAAACATGTGTGAGTAGTCCATTTCTTTTTGTGTACTTCTCCTTTGTGGTCTTTCATTGTGTTTTGGGGTACCTACGTTGTATCGTGTTACTCACATCGGCATATGCTTCACCCGTATGGGTCGTTTCTTGTATAGATGATCGACACTTTGACAAATACCATGGTGGCCGAGGACCAGGTGGTTCCTGGTGAGATCATATAGGCGAGGCATACTCATACTAATTTTTGAAACTACTCTCCACCAACCCTTCATGTATGGTTTTCTATGGAACGATTTAACAATACCTTTGTACTTTCTTATTTCCATCTTGTCTTTGTTAGGATTGTATTCTAGCACCTTTACATTAAACATGTAATGTTTTAAACATAGTTTTTGTCTTATTGCAATGTGTATTTTTATTTTTAGCATTATGGGATAGGGTTGTGTGTGTGCGTGTATACATGTACTTGGATAATGCCTCACACATATAGGATAATGTCTTCAGTTCTAGTTGCTAGCCCCTGTCCTTCAGGAGGAATGCTTGGGTTTTTCATGGAATGGGACCCAGGGGATGGGTCTTGATAACCTTGGTACTGATTAATGACTTGATAACAAGTGTTCTATACAAAACCTTTGGAAATATGTAATGTATCTAATAACAGGTTCCTTACATAAGCCATAAGGAAAAAATGGATGTTTCCAATAAGGTATAATGGTGATTTGATTTATTAACATATTTCATGATGATAAATTATAGTGTTATTATAATGATTGGAATGATAAAATATTGAACTACTTCATATTGATTAAAGGCTACTGATAAGTTCCTTTTTGAAATTTAATTACCATATTTCTAAAGTGTTTGATCATAATCTTTTGGAAAAGATAACCATTTATAAAATGGTTTAGATCCAATATCAGATTTGTTCTTAGAGATTGATATATTAATTCCCAATGTGATGAATCTTGTTCTCAGAGTTGTAGTAGAAATAGTTCAATGCACGACTAAATGTTATGATTGTTCTTATAGAAATGTACCGTGTAATTATATTTACTTATATTATTATATAGTGAAATAATTCCTTAAGTATAGAACAAATGGTTTTTGAAATAGAAATTTTTCCATAGTTCCATTATTTCTAATGATTCAAATACCACCATAGATCATCATGTATATATGTCCTTTTGATTTATTTTTCTCAAAACCATTTTCATTATCACTCTTCATCAGAACATTATTGTTATATTTTTCTTCCATATCCATATTTACATCTACCACGTATGTTATCCTACTAGGGAAACTTGTTATGTGACCATTTTATAGTACTTATCTCCTATTATGAATATTTTTCAATGAACCTATTCATGATATGGGATTCTCAACAATAGTATTTTCAATTATCAATACATTGATTTATGAGATCAAGATTAAATTGCGAGGATGTAATTTAATTAATATTCATAAAATGTAACACCCTGATAAATTAAAGTAATTTTCAATTTAAAATAAATTTATTTTTTATAATGCTACTATATAATTCCATGAAAATATTTCTCTTCAAACAACACAATGTTAGTTGTGTTTTACATAAATCTATGTTTTTTTCCTTTTAAGGGAATACCTATTTTAAAAATAAATTTTATAAAAAAATCAATATAAAAAACATTTTTTGATATGTAATTTCAAGATTAGATTAAATTGAATATTTGTGATTTTTGAGAGAAAGTTAATTTTATGATTAATAGTGAAAATTACTACATTTTATTTAAAAACATCATTTTTTGTGTAAATAATTATTAGTGTTAAATTATAAATTAAATTGAATTTTAAATTCACAATATATAAATGATTCATTTATTAATCCAATTAAGGGCATTGGAATAGTTTTTACAGTGAAATTAAAAAAAAAATTATTGAACTTTTGAATGTTTCTATCTTAAAAACTTGCTATCTCTCATTGTGTGTGGGAATAATTTTAGTCATATTTTTCTCAAATCTATGATTTAAATTTGTAAAAATAAATATAAAACTTTTAATCAGTAAAATATTTATTGTCTAACAAGATAAACGTAATTTTGGACCAAAATATTTTTAGAGAATGTGGTTAAAATTAATTAAGGTGATTAATGTATGCTTACGCTTTATAAGGTGTTAAACTTTATCATAAGGACCCAAATAATCTAGAAACAGTTCCAAAATCCATTGGATGATAATAATTAGAAAAAATACTATGATTTTTTTAATTTTATGGGTTATTGGGACATTATGAAATGGAATTTCCCTATATTAAATATAGTGTAATGAAATAGAAAATAAAAGGTACTTTAATTTACATTAACATTTATAAAAAATTTCATATGTAAAAAACATTAAATATTCGGCTATATATATAATTTTAAATGACAAATAGGAAATGTTTTTTGTAATAATTTATAATTAATTTATATAGATTTTTCAGTTACATAAAGTACTTATGAATCATCAACTAAGTCACTATTTTGTTAATGAGAAACTAAAATAAATGAGACTGTAAATGTAATAAATGAAGTTAATTGATTGAATTAGTATTTTTATAAATATTAAAATTGATGAAAATTGATGGAATTATTATTTTCATTTATTTAATTAAATTAATATATCATGATACAAAACATTAAAATTAATATATTGAAATTAAATTTTTTTTCATGTTATAAAATTAAAATTTGATAATTAATGTCAAAACTGACATTATTATTATTTTAAAATAATTAATATATTATTAAATGATTTAAAATAAAAAAATCCTATATTATTCCAATTAATTAATAAGTGTTAATTAATATAAAATATGATCTATTAATTGACCAATTGATCATTTATTTTTAACATGTTGACCCCTATATTGTTAAAACTATGTTAACAGGATCCAGGTTTAATTAGTGCTTTAGTGCGTCATATACGCTTATTTTTATATTAATTTCAAAAACACGTAATATTTTAAATTATTAAATTACATATCATATTAATAACATAGTTGATTTCAATTTTCAAATAAATATCACTGTATTTTATCAGTAATGGTAATATTACATAGGTTAGAAAACTAGATTCTTTAATTAAAACCAAAAAGATAAAATTGGGGAATCATTGAAGTTAAGGAACAAAATTTTTAAAATGAACATATTATTGTGTGGTGGAGGATTAAATATACCATTAATCCCAATTAATCATTTTTTTTCATTGTTTAGTCACTTTAGGTATGTTATACCACCCATTAATGAATACCTTTTGGAATTTTCAAGAGTGTCACTCCGACTCAACTAAAAAAAATGAAAGCACTCTACCCCTTACATACACACCTCATACCTCATAGGATAGGCCATGATCTGACCAAATAGATTCTCACCATCCATATCCTATACCTTTAACCCTCCCGTTGGGTGGTAAGTTTTACAAGGAATCCCTCTTGTATAATCCAAATGTAGTTACCTTATTTTAAGGTAATGTTTTCCAATAATCTATTATCTTTCATTTTATTATCCACTCACTATACTATTATTATATTATTATTATATAAAAAACTTGTATCATAAATATAATAGGATTTTTTAAATTTTTTATTTTTACCAACACGTATACACACCCCCACCTAATGACTAATGAACATATTGTTTTTGGGTATAGTGAACTAATGCCACCAAAAATGATGATTATTAATTTTTCATTTCCACATATCTTGGTGGTAATTATGATATAAACAATTTTTATATATGATATATTTGTTATTAATTATGTATTTATAATTATTTAGAACTTTTATGAAAAATAACATTAATGCTTCTCATTTTTTGTTGATATGATAACAACATTTGAGTATATATGAACTACATCCCCCTCTATGCGATGTGATTCATTAATACTATACATGGAACATATAATGGAAGATTTTAACAATATTATGTAACATATATGACATATATATGATTCTGGAATTACAATTAAATATTTATCATTTATTTTTCACTCTTTTATTAAGATGATGAAATAAATGTTGCGTTCATCTGTACATACGGCATGCCTTCTCCATAAACAGTGCACTTCATTTCATATATCCAAATATTATGGACTATTATAAATTAATATTTCCAAAATATATAAGATAATTAAGTCATGGTTTACATTATATTGATGATTAATTTATAATCTAATAAATAGGAACAATATGTAACAATTCAAATCATAGTTGATAAAACTAGGAAATTAACCAATAAAATATGTGACATAATGAAATACTATTAACAAACGAGTAATAAAATATTTTACGACGTCAATATATGATATTATAAACATGATTATGGTTATGTTATAGTTTAAAAACCTATTTTAAACCAATTTATTGTAGGATAACTTCCACACAAAAAATGTAAGGTTTATATAAGGGATTTCTTATTAATTTACATTCTATCGGGACTTATTTTATACTATGTGCCAATTCACATTTATTTTGTGTATTTACTAGACTTTAACATCATATATAATTAATATTCATTCCCTAATTATATTAAATGTTTTATTTAATATTGTTCCTTCTTGTGGGTTATGATTTAAATGATTCAATGTGGTTTAAGACCCATTTGAATGTTTAAAATTTCATTTCCATCAACATTATTTTTATGATATTTCAATTGTATTTCCATTCATTAATTCAAACACCCCTTGTTTTTACATATCCTTCAATGGTAAATGATTGATAAATATGTATCTTTTATTAAATGTATATTTTTATTTAAGTCACATTGTTCTTCAATATGGGCAATGATTTGGACTAGTAAGACATGGGAGGGGTCCAGTTATAGATATCCCCCCGATGCATCAGTCGTATAATAAAATTAATCATTTGTATATATCTAATGGGTTTTATATGATATTATGTAAATCATATTGTGAAATTTATTGACGGTAAAGGTACCATGTACCTAGGAAATATGGCATCCAATAATTAAGCATTTCCATCGTTTATATTTAGTTATTATTCATCTAGGGTATTTTTCATCAGCATATCTATGGATAAATATCGTTATAATTTTATTGATTTGGATGGTGTGAGATTTAGTATCTTATCCTTCCATATTGATATTGCCTTATATAGTTATTTTAATGTAATGTGGTATCAATTAGTTACCTTTAAATGTTAATTTATTTTCACACCCCTACCATTTATATTATTTTTATTTTTTAATTTCATGGCTTCGGTTAGCCTCATCAAGCTGAGGATTGAGTGCGTGTTTAATATATATTTTTTGACATGTGATGTTTTTGGTGGATTTTCAACCAATGCACGGGCACTGCAAGGTTGGTCGTAACCGTGTAGTCGGCCCGGATACCCTTGCGGTTTCCCATTACATTAAATAATAATACTATATCAGAATGAAATAAATTTAATGTTTAAGATATAATAATAATAACATTGATCTGTAGATAAAAAAATTATATTAAATTTTTAATGATCTTATTATCATTTAAATGGTTATAAATAAAATTATTATTTGGTTGCTATTAATTTTTGATTATTATTTAAAATAAATTAAATTAAATTATGATTATCATTTTGATTATTTTTATTGTTATTATTTTTATCATTAAGATATTTAATGGCATTGTTATGATTATTTTTTTAAACTATTATAAATATTTTCAATAAAATTTTGTTCTTATTATTATTGTTTAAATTGTTGTTATTATTATTATTACTATCATTGTCATTATCACTATTATTATTAATGTTTTTTATGTGTTATTGTTAATTTAATTTAAATTCTTTTATGGTGTTTTAGTCCCAATTTTTTTTATTCTCCATGCCTCACACTCACACCAATATCCCCATAAACCCCCCACGCATAGCTTACTCCCCTTCTCTCACGCCTCCCCATTATTATTTATTTATTATTTTTTTTATCTTATGTGTTACCTCTTTCCAATCTCCCTATATTCTTTTGTTTATTATTTTTATTCTCTCCATTATCTCCCTCTCTCCAATCACTCCACTTTAATTTATCTCCCATGCATCACCCCTCTTTCCTCATTTATTACTTTATTTTTATCCCTCTCTCCACTCACCCCTCTTTCCAATCACGCCTCACTCCACTTTTTTTAATCCATCATGCTTCCCCCCACTATCTCTCCCTATTAATCTTATTTTTATTGTTTTTTTGTTCCCTCACAACTCTCTCCACACATCTCCCTCTCTCCCCACTTTATTCTACAAATCACGCTCACCCCCTCTCCCTATATCCCCTCACCCACACCAGCTCTACCAATTAATTCATTTCATTTTTTATTTATCTCCCACACACCCCTTCTTCCCCCCTACCCTCACGCACCCCTCGTCCTCTTACTCTGCTTCACACACGCCCTCCTCCCCTCTGGCGATTCTTCAGGCGGCTACTCCTCCCTCCGGTGGTTCCATTAGGTAAGTATCCTCTCAATATTCTCCTCTCCTCACTTAATTTCTAGGGTTTTCATGTGGTGTTTCTTTTGGGCCAAACCCTAAATGTTAGGGTTAATGTGTGTCTTGGATTTTCTTTGGTTTTAGGGTTTGCGTTTTGTCTATGGGGCGTCGTTCTCCTTCCCATTGAAGTTTTCTTCCAATCACTTGAGCTTTCGATAGGTGTTTCCAAATTTTTCTTTAATAAAGTATTTCATTTGATTCTTGCAATTTTAAATATATTTATAAAATAGTTTCACAGCTCTACAGCAACCTTAATTAAATTATTGTAGCAATTTGGAATTAATTTGATTTGTTAAAAATAGGTTTTAAATGGGTTTTAGTGTAAATTACATAGGTTTATGATACATAAAAATCTTGTTTGAATTGCTTATGTTTATTTAAGAAGGAAATGGTAACTTATGAAATGTATCATCGTTATTATGTTGCAATGAAATTCTTGAATAATGAACTTGGACCGGTTGTGTTATGACTTAGTTATTGTGTTAAAACACTTTTTTAAAGGATTAATTAATTCAATGTTTTATTTGGTGTTCCTTTAAAATAATGTGGGTAAGTGGAGGTTTCTGGGGAGCGACTTTAAATTTATTTATCGGTGTGTGTTTAATTTCTAAATAGGATTTTGGGTGTTTATGGTTTGATGTTCGTGCAGCATACTAAACGTGTTATAATGTTTTGAAAAGGTTTTAATGTTTTTTATAGATTGTTTTGTTTTCATTAAATAATGTAGGTGGCCATTTAAGGTTTTATGGTAATTGGTGTTTTCTTGGATGTTTATACTTCTAAATGGATTTTTTTTCAAATAAATTTGTTCCCCTTGAGTGGCTTCTAAAGGGTATCTTAAATGTGGTTTTGTAAAGTGATTCTTTAAGTATTTTGGAAATCATGGTTTATAATGTGTTCTTTATGGTTTGACCCTTCATTTTAAACCATGTTTTGGTGTGGGTCAGAAAAGGGTTAAATCATGTTTGATAGATATGAGGTTTTTGAATGTGTGTTTATAACATAAGGGTCCAATTGGTTTTTGTAAATGTAAGAGTGGTGTTTGCAATATATTTTGAATAAATGTGTGTTATCGATTTGAAATCGTAAAAATTTTATGAAATTTTTTAAAGTTTATATGTTATAGCAGCCCGGTTGGGAATTTCTTGAATGTGAATGATTGAACACATATATGAGGCACTCCTCTCTAGTGTAACCGTTTATGGGTGAACGTATAGGAAGCATCCATGTTTGAGGAAGGCAAGTGAGGTGAGATGAATCATGCGTGTGAGGGACTTCCTACCTGAACAATATAATTATAAACACCATGGTTTCTGGGGAATCTTATAGATTATCGAGTGACGGTTGCTCACCAGCTCCGATTAGACGGGTTGGTCCCCCTGGTAGATAGAGAGGCCAGGTGAGCTTTTCCGCTGATTTTTTCGGGAGGGCGATCAATGGGTTATAGACTATGGGGTTTCACTATACGCCGGGAGGTGGTTCCGAACCAAGTGCGTCAATGGGTTATCTAGGGATGTTTAGGATTACCCGTGGTTGCATCTTGTATTGCTTTATTTTTTTGTTACTCTGGATTATTTTCATCTCGTATTGCTTGTTTATTTTTCTGCTACACTGATCTATTTTCAGCATGTATTATTTACCAGTCTCCCTTTTTCACAACCCTGATATCACTTGATTGGTTTTATTTATAAAATGATAATGTGTTTTTGAAATAATATATGGCGTGAGTTGGTGCTCATTTTGGGAAAGAGGTGTTATTTTGATTAAATGGGAAAACCTTATTTTTATAATTGTATTTCCAAACTTCAGTCATCGGACAACTTTGGGTAAGGAAACACTTGGATTTAGTGGTTTACTTTTGGCATCCCTAATGAGAATTTTTGTGCTCACGCCTATCCTTTACTATTTCAGTTGCAGGTTCAGATGTTGTTTAGGCTCTTTCTTAGTGGCTGCTCATGTGGGAGCAGTTTTGGACTTTTGTTTGGAGGTGACCAAGGGGTCACACGGAGATCGTTGTAGTAGGGTCTTGTTTCATTTTTTCTAATTTTTTTATGATACTTTGTATTTGGATATGTTCTTTTTTTATTTAAGTTTTAGTTGTCTTTTTGTTGAATGCTCTATTTGTTCTACTTATTTATCAGGTTCTAGTTTTATCTCTTGGGCTTAAATCGTTCCCTCGTGTATACTTTTATGCCTGGCAGTGGTTTCCATCCCTGCGGGATCTGGAACGCCCCTCGGGACATGTCGTAGACCGGCTCGGGTGACCGGTTCAGGGTCGACCCGGGTTGGTTCGTGACATTATTCTTATAGATTCTATATTTCTTCTGCTTTACTTACCCTTACTAGGGATTTTAACTCACCTTAATTATGTTTCCTTTCCCCATATTATGAAGAAGAAAAATCTGAATAAGAATTCGAGGAATATATTTATTTATATTTATTATTTATCATGTAATTATTTACTATTTCAAAATTTATTATGGGTATCATGTTTGTAATATAGATTTCAAGACTGTTAAACTGATTGGACGATCAGTATTTTATTCCATGTAATCAGAACAATTTAATAAAAATAAAGCATCGGCTCTAGGATTCTGGGTCAGGGGGTGACATTTAAGCAATATTTTTTATAATTATACATAATAAAAGATTAGGTTGATTGGTTTTTTTTCTCATTTTAGTTTTTTATAACATAGATCATATCAAAATTCTTGGGCAATGCTTGTACAGGGCCTGAAAATTCACATTAACAAATTAAATATGTTGTATTGACATGGATATGAGTAAATATATATAATGAAATAATAAAATATTTTATGTTCAGTCTAATTTATTTATTTTTATGAAATTAATTTTTCTAAAATCTTTCTACAAGAAACAATTACTTTTAATACTAATGAAACACTCACATAGTGCTTGTGTAAATATAATAAAAATAAATCAAATCATTGTAATTAAAATTATCTGAACCATTAAATGAAAAAATGGACAAAATCTAATTGGATTTTTAAAATTCATCTAAAATAGTCATTAGGTCTAATATAAGAACTTTTGGACCCTCTTAGTTGACATTATGTTCCATATAGTATTTTAAATAAAATTAAGCCAAATTGTTCTCACTATTATATCTAATAGGTATAATATTTTCAATATATTGTTTTCAACAATCTATATTTGACCACAAATAGTAATCGTAATGAAAAATTATTAATTTTATTAATGTATTTTTTTAAATTTTAAGGGCGAAATAACTACATTAAATTCTTACACAATATGATGCATTAATTATTAATTAATTGTTAAATTAAATAAATTATTATAAATTAAAATTATAATAAATATAATTTGATATAATTATGACGATACATGAATTATATAGATAATAATGAAATTTAAAAGATATAAATAGTTGTTTTTTTTCAATTTTAATATTTTTTTATGTTTTTAGACTCATGATAATGAATAGTGTTATTTTTGATAACAATGATATTTCATGAATATAATTTTCATTAAAGTACTTAACAATAATTAAAATATTGAATAATGAAAATTAGGATCATATTTTGTCTAAAATTTTATCCCATAGGATTTATATTCATTTTTACGTCTTTTCTTCTAGAATGGCCATGAAGATATTCTAATATTTTAAGGTATTATTGAAGTGCCACACACAACAACTATAAATGGAAACCACTTAATTAATTTAATTTCTCCACAATTACCCATATAGATCTAAAAATATATTTCCATTTCTACTCTTAAAATACTTATCCATGTTCTATAGGTTCTCAAACTCCAAAAAGAACAACTCTAGATCCCTTTTGAAGAGATCTACCAGAAGTCTACTGAATTAGATGTAATCATTTTAACAATATTCTTTCAAATTCATTTCTTATGTTACTTCCTCTTCATTTATTTTCCCTTATAAAATCATAAGTTCAGTATCATCTTTAAAATGACATATTATTTTTTTTATAATAGAATAATATTACATATTTTATTCATCATATGAAAAATAAAATCACCGCACGTGCATACGTACACCATACCCTCTCTACATTGCGATGTGATTCATTTACTATGCTTGAAATTAAAAATATCTTATAAAATTTCAATAAATGATAAAATATTATATTTTTTACATCAATATTATTCTAGAAATTTTTTATTTATACCCTATGAAAGAGAACTGGGAATTTTATGACAAATAAAGCATGAGAACCAGTGTAATTAACACCCAAAATATAAAAATAAATATATATTATAAATTAATTAATCGTAAAACATAAAATGGTGAAAATATATGATTTCATATTTAATAGAAATAATCTATTATATGTTAATTATATGTTTAAAAGCATTATATTAGATGATCTAACATGTAATGTAGAAATCAAACCTAATGTTAGGGGATTCTTAAACCAATTTCCATTATTTGGGATAAACTTTTACTCCATTTATTATTTCAGGCTATGATTATGTGTTCAATGAACATTTTTTTTCTTATATTTTATTTACCCATGTCATATTTTTACTTAATTATAATAAACACAATATATCCATTTGGATAATGATAACGCTTTATTTTAAAAATACTCTTAAATGTTTTTCTTTTAAAAATTTAAAATGTATGATTTGTAAAAAAACATATATAAGATGAGAGGAAACATGATAAATTATTGTATTAGAGATTTTTTTATAAAATATTACAATTTCATTTTCAGTAAAGTTTTTATCTTTTATTATTTCTTGACTTTTAAAATATATTATTTAAATTTAAAAGTTGTATTTCTAGCTTGTATTTTCATTGATTTTATTAGGGTATTTTCATCTATGTCAACACAAATTATTGGATATTTTTACTAAATAATGAAGATCTATTATGATACCATGTACCGTATTTTATTTATTTTTTAATGATTTTTTTTGTTTTGGATGTGAGAATTTGACACAATTAATAATGTCATAAGGGAAGGTTTATGATTATGTTTATTATTTGGGGAATATTATTAACATTTCATATGCTCGTTTCAATATGAATGTATATGATTAATATGTTTCATAGATTTCATGTGAGGAATGAATTAGCCTTAGTAAGTGAGGGGAGGGGAGTGATATATCCCCTTGATGCATTTGTATGACTTATTAGACAAACTATATTAGGTATTGGCTACGTCTGTACCCATATATAAGTAGCGTCTCGGAAAATTCCATGAATGTATGTTTATTTTGTCTCAAAATATGTATTCCCCCATTAGGATATTAGTTTTTCGTAATACATGTGATTAACCAACTAGTAGAATATCTATCTTCAACTTTCATTCTCATGTGACTATTTATATGGAATTATTGGATGAGAATTTCATATTTCCATATTATGAAAAATATTATGTTTTAATGGTATGTGTTTTTAGATATTCATATTTCCAAATTTTTGGCTTATTTATGATAGCTTCTAAAGTAGTCATTCCCTTTCTGAGAATCTTATATCCCCCTTTCTTATGTTTTATTTCTCACTTTATGCCATGATGTATATGTTCAATGAATTTCTAGTATATGATAAGATTGTAGTTTTGTTTTCAATGGTGCTGTTATGTTTTATTTTATATTTATAGTCATAAAATGATATTAATGTATATATATAGTTTTCCAAATCTATTTAATTATCAAGTCCTTCAGGAAGCGATTCCATATCTATTATGCCAATGTGATAAAGTAATGAAATATATCTACTATACTAGGGATAGTGACGTTATACAGACTCAAATAATAGATAAGTAAGTCTTGATATATCTTGGAGGCATAGGGATGTACTTCCCAAGATTTGGAATAAAATTACAACATCAACACCAAGCAGATATCATCTAGAACAAAGACAGAACCATATATACATAATCACTTATCCTTATCCATCATCCAACCTTGAAATTCATCCCCATATTAAATTCCCTCCATCAAAACTAGTCCCTTAGGATGTCAGAGTTTCCTCACATTTACAAATTCTAGATCTGTATTGGTCACTGTTAAATCTATTAGGATTATGCATCCATGGTTCTCTTTGGCCACAACATGAATCATAAAAAATAAGGCCATATTATGTCACTCACCAATGAACACATAAACTACCTGTGTTTAAGTAATATTAAACATAGAATAATAATCAATAAATCCCATTAAACACATTTAAGAAATCTTGAATTCAAAGTAATGTTGTTATTAATAGCACAATCTTTTAATTAGATTCAATTCCTGATGTTACATGATGTACTTGGGGATTTTGGGATACATAAAAACAAAAAGAATATATACCAAAAGAATAATTTCACCAACAGAACTATTTATTAACAACATATACTAACATTAGATCATTCATAAGGTAGTTTATTTCTTGTGGAGTTAAATGACATTTCTTTTACTCTAAAGATATATCCTCATTTATCATAATTTCGCCTATCTAGAGACCCGATGCATCAAAATAAGTGCTATAAATTATTCAAAAAATTATGAGATTGAACATTAGCAATGAATTCAATGTCCCTTTCATCTTATAGAAGGACATCCCACAATATTTAGACCATATTAACCAAACACACATCTAAATCAAGCATATATGAATGTATTATTGGCAGAAGATGTGATGAATAATGTGTCTGTAATAACCATTTATCCCCAATATACATGGTATATCAAAGATATTCTTATATTTTCCCTAGGAAACTATATTCATCACCTTCACTAGGTGAACTGATACTCCTATCTCTAAGATAATATGTTCTAATATGTGAATATTATCCATTAAAGAGTGGAAACATATGAGTTTAAAATATAACCAATAGTCTCATAGTGAATCCATAATGATATCATTATGTTTGGCATGGTTTTTTATAGTGTCAGAATGCACTAAGATATCATCCATGGATACCACCCCAAATGAACCCAGATATGGATATAATACAAGTATTATGATTTATATAAAAACTACCGGTGTGTTCATGTGACTAAAGAACATAAAAAATACTCATACAAGCCATATATAATGTAGACTATTTAACATTATGTATCTGATGGTCTAACATGCTCATGATGAAAAGACAATATCATTTTAATCTACGAGGAAACCCATTATCCAAAGAGTTTGTTGAGAAGATCATCTATACGAGGTATTGAATACATATTCATTATTATCAATTGATTCAATTTTCAGTTATCCACACTTAAATGAAGTGTTCAGTCCTCCTTATTTGTGAAATAGTCTGTATAACACTATGTAGATGTAAATTGTCTTATGAAACCAATTTCATTCAATACAACTATAAACCTCATGATATCTTGAAACTCGGTAGTTTCCATCCAATAAAGTTGAATGGATACTAGGGTATCTCTTGGAACTAGCTTCATGGAAAACTCTACACCACTCTTGAGTATTTATCTGGAAATTCTTATAGGAAAAAATCCATAAAATAATCTATAACATAGGGTAAACATTCATGAAATCCTCCGTAATCTTCTAAATAAAAAAAAGGAATCTTGGTTATCATAATTCATATCCCATGATTCATAGTTCCACCTCATCCTTCCTATAAATCTCATTCACAATTGTGAATAAAAACTCATCCCTTTGGTGATGTGAGTGTCACATTTGGAAGATAGTATTCGACATAAGTATGATAGAGAACCAACCCATCCATCCAAAGAATTATACAAAATGTTTTCACCTCCATGAAAAAGGCGTCCCATATAAGTGACACCCACCAATATCAAGTGGTAACTCCACTCATTTATATTCAAACTTCATTAAAATACCCAACAGTTTATTGAGTGTCTTCAGACTACAAGGAAATTGAAAATTTATCCCATGTCTCTCCAAAATAGGTACATTTGTGAAGGAATGATATAAACCTATATTGAATAGTAGATACTTATATAGTGTACACTGGAATAGTACATATCACTATATATATCCCAACACTGTACTCCTCATGTATTAAATTTACTGCATATATCAGGACTAATCCACGACCTAGTTGAATAACCAGACTATCATGAGATGTCCCACTCTTCTACCATATGAAATATTATATTTTATTTCCCTATAAATGACCACAACCATAGCCTAATTAGGAATCTTGAATCGTTATATTTACCTAATGTGAAGCTTCTAACCCAATTTTTGAATGTATAGTTAGTGTAGACCCTCTATCACTTGTTTCTAGAGGAGTGTTCATGAGAAACTATTGTAGATGGCCCATCCTAACTCAAGCACATCACTCAAATAGGTTTCTATTACACTAGCTACTCATGTGGACCTAGCTTCCACACTGGTAACAAAAAATAGAACAACCATCAGTCATGCAACGACTTGTATTCCCCTTATGATTGGTGTCAAGGAACTTCTTTAGGCCACATGAAACAACAAAACTGTTTAGATAAGCTTAACCTCACATCTATTAACAACCATATTCTCTCAGGTTATGCTCAGTAATCAGTTCATGATTTAATATTTCAATTTTAAATTCAATCTAAAATACATTTACGAATGACCATATGTCATACCATTGATCGTCCCCAAATTTCCAAAATTTGGATAACTCATCACCTAACAGAATAAGTTTGAAACACTGAATCTCCATAAAATGACCAGAATTGTCCGTGATTGATAAAGTGATCTAATCTATGTTCAAAAAACACCATGGCTCTATTTATCCTCAACTTCTTGGGATTAAAATTTTCATTGAAGTCATTCTAAATTCACTTAAGGGAATATCCTTATGACGATCGACCTATGAAATTACATCCCACCATATCTTATACGAATACCACAATTTATACATATCTATATTCAATATCCTATTTGGAGATGTCTAAATATTATCAAAAACAAGTAGCATACCCTTTAGCTATGACTCTACAACCTGTGGTCCACCATCCAAAAAATTGTGGGTAAATTCAACTTCTCAAAGTCATGTTTCATCTCTTATATAAATGGGGTAGGTTATGGTTATCCTTGAAAATTATATTTTTAGTATCGGAAACCATCTTGTAAATATTACTTAGATACCATATCTAGTATAATAGGTGATGTCTCATGTGGATCTATGATAGGTTTTAAGGGTGGCCAAGGTCCACCGCTTTCAAGGCGTGGTCATCGCCACCCTCTTGGTACATAAATATGGGCCTTCATGATGGAATTAATATAAAAATAAAACCAACAAGCCTAAAAAAATATTTATAAATGGAATGACCATATATATATATAAATATGAGAGGAAAAATCCTTCCAATAAATGAATCACGCCCCTCATCCTACTGATAAAAGATAGGTATTGGTTATATGAGGATTATAAGAGTGCAAGAGTTATTGCCTACATTCAACTACTAATGTTATGTTATGGTTAGGATCTAAAAAAAATCCAAGGGTTCCTATATGCATATATTCAATTTCATATTATATAAGAAAAAAACCCTTTAATATGCAATTATAATCTCCTTTTAATGAAAACATGTCAATTTATTATTTTGAATCCATTTAAAAAAATATTTTTATAAAAATAATGATAAATTGTGTAATTATATTGATTACCATTTCCAATTTACAATGGCTCATAAACATTATAAATTTATCAATGGAACCCATTTTTTTGCATAACCATATCATTTTTCAGCCCATTCGAGCAATGGTCCTTGTCTTGATGTATCATAATTAACTTCCATTGGAGCCTACACCAATCATTGTAGAAAAAATTATTAGGTTGATGCATGAGAATTAAGTAACCAATTATTTTTATTATATCCCTGCAAAAATAGTTCAATAATAGATAAAACACTCACACAAAATACAATAATTTCATACACTCAAGAAATTCATTTTAGATGACATGTCATATTCTTGTCATGTGAACCCCTACATATATAAAATGATTCTTGGTCATTTTTTACCATTCTATACTAGGGTACATAAAAATGTATCCTATCAAATAACAATGATAATATCTAATAACATGTGCATCACACAAATGTGTAATCAAATTAAATATAACAAGAAAAAACCATAACAGCATATATCATTACCAAGTAATTTTATTTTTTCCTTATAAACGGGTTATCTATTCATAGGCCCAAATCACACCAAAATTAAAAATATATCCTAATACCCCCTATAATATTCCCAAATTATAATAAAAAATTAAATAATAATGTCTCTGATACCACATCGTAATTTCCTACTTGGGGAGCCATTGAATGCCACCCTAACAAAGTGGGTCACATGGCCTCAAGCATAATTCAATGACCTCTGAAGGCTTATGAATGGTAGTGAGGTTGTATGATAGTGTAATGTGAATATTATAACCATATAATTAGTGTAATGAAATGGTATCATAATATAATATAAAATATATGCATTATATCAATTAGAAATCGAATAAAAATCATATAAAAACAATCAAAACCCTATATCTAGGGAATCATTATATAAAATAATGTGTATTATATGGAGATATAAACAATACATCAAATAAATGTAAAAAGGAATCAAATACAATAAATTTATAAAAACTACCAAAATTTAAATACTAATCTGTATCAGATGGAATCAAGATCCATAACCCACTCATGTGGAACCCCAGTCCTATGAAACAATCAATCATCCCAAAGTGATCACTTTCCCCTATCCCATGCTACATTCATGATGTAATTCTAGGTACTAAATGGTTGCTAGAAAAGGGTGTTAGAAAACCCTCTATAGGTAACCATAAACCGTGTCTATAACATATTTATACTATAAATAGAAGCTCATTTAATGTGAATGTATAATAGAAATAAAATTTATTAATGTAATGTTGAAACTATAAAATATATCTAGGCTCACAATTATAAAGTTACCATAACAGAAGGGATAACTATAAAGAATGGATTACATGATAAATGGCCTTTTTTGATTAATCAATTATCATAAGAACATGGATAAGATCCAAGGAGTATGAATATCCATGGAATCCAAATAAGTCAAATAAACTAGAACCAATGAGTAGAAATGTACATGAAATCCTAGAGGTTTTTTAAATAAATGATGTAGAAATTCCCATGGGACTGTAATAATTTATGTAAACTGGATTCATGAATTACATATGTCAATGGCATCCCAATTGGACAAATAATTTGGATCCATGTAGTAGAAAATTTCAATGAATCCAAATGGTTCATTATATCTAATGAGTAGAAATTTTCATGGAATCCATGTGGGTTGAGGTTGACAAACCCTGAACCCTCTATTATCATCCCTAACAAAACATTACCATTTAATAAACTATTTCATTTATAATTTCATTAATCTATTCATATTAATAAAAAATCAAACGAATCAAATATTTGATATATCTCATAAAACTGACAATGTTCTACAAGGTTATAACAGAATTTATCAATCCAATTGATTACCATGCTCAATGTCCGAAAATGTAATGTCTGATCAACACACACCAATGGTGTAGTATTCATAGTCAATAGAAAGATCACATCCAATGGGTGGTTAATAAATAATGAAAAAACTCCAAAAATATATGACACTATCACAAAATTTATTAAATATGAAAAGAACATTTATGTATAGTGTTTATTAATTTATAAATCAATGTATAGAAGGTTTGTTATTCAGATCAATAGGAAAAAATTATTATAACTAACATTTTAGGGAAAATGTATAGAAACATACTTTAATCCTATAGAGGAACACCAATATAGTCTCGGCCTCTGATTTGGCCCAGATCATAATAAAATAGAAGAATATATGAATTCCTAGAAAATAGGGAAATGTGCCACCAACAATACAACATCACCGATAGAAATACAAATGATGTAAGGAGCCTATGTAATGAATATATCGTCATTATCAATCCAATGAGATAGATGTCCCTCTAATTAGACATTTTATGGATAAATTATCACAACTTATATGTGATTCATTGATATAATCATCAACAAGAGGGAGAGGATGACATTGTTTGTAAAAAATAAGAAAGGAAAAGAGGGGATTAAAAATTTAAATATATTAATAGAGAATTATTCATTTTAAAAAACATTTAATTGTTGCTCAGTTTCTCATAATGGTTGTGAAAATGGTTCAACAAATGTGTACCATGCACTTCCTCAAGATACCCCTCACATGGGATGGCCATACATTTTGACTAACCAGTTGACACCTATGAGAAAACACTATGTTATGAGGTAATCAGCACATATACGAATGTCTTCCCAAGGGATCACGATTTGGGAAAACTATATGGGCTTTTATATCCATCTGAATCACCCTACATGGTTTACTCTAACTTTGTAGACTATGTATAATTGTTTCTACTAATACTGTAGTCAAGTCGTTTATTATAAAATGTAGGGATCTAAGATTATAAAAAATCCCAATATACCCATTGTCCCTCCCTAGACTCATTTAATATTATATCAGAACTATGAAATTAAACTAAAAAATGATTTATACAATCGGGAATTTCTTCTACATTAAAATTAGATCATCAAAATAGTTCATAGTTATAAAAATAATTATACTAATAATCTTCATTGAAATATAATATCTGATGTTTATGAAAAATAATTACTTTAAATATTTCCATGGAAATATTTTATGGAATTTTGATTAAAAGGAATCCTGAGCCAAAACTATATCAATCCCTTGGATATTTTTTATCATATAAGATGGAAAATTATCACTTAGAGATAACTTTAATCCTTCATTAAGTACAAGATATTATATATGTGTCAATTTTTTAAATGTAAATACTTCTCTACTCACATGTACTAAACTATATCTTTTTACCTGAATTATGACTATTTATACAAGGATAAACCGAATGAAATCCCATATCATAGATATATTATTCTATGAAATGAAATGGCTCACTTGGTTAAATTTATATTGAAGAATCATAGGATCAAAGAATTGACATGGGGACTATATGATATAATTATATTCAGGAATCCATGTTTATTTTAATTTTATTAATAGAATTTTTAGCGTTAAATTATTTTAAGGAGTAATGTAAAACTCATTTATTTCTGAAAATATTATCCTCTTAAATATATTTTATGTGTTTGATTTATGGGTTTTTATCATGCATCACTAATAAATAATTATTTTAATTATTATATATATATATTAAATTGAAATAATATATTATTTAAAAAAAATTATATTCAATTAAGAAAATACAATTGATATTTTTTTAATTATTTTATTAAATTGTGTTTTATTGTTAAATTAATAATTTTTAATGAACAAAAATTAATAAGGAATCATTAATAAGGAATCACTTTTTTATGAAACAAAATGAATTATTAATAAAAAAATTACTAATTGTATTCTATTTAATAATTAAATGATGATAAGGAATCTTCATATAGTAATTATTGGTTAAACATTAATGATTTGAATATAAATAGTAGTTCATTATATATATATTTTTAAAAGATAATTGAAATTATTCATAATACTAGAATTAATGAAAAATAATATTTTAATATTTATAAAAATTAATTATCCTTCATAAATGGATTATGAAAATTATAATTAAATATAAATTCATTTTTTAGTAATGATAGTTTTTTTTTAAAAACATTTCTATATGTGTAGTTTATTTTTATCATAATAAACTAAATTCAGTAAAATTAATTAATGATTGTAGTTAAATATGAAAATATTAAGTTAATTTAATTTATTAACTATTCAGTTAATAGATTTTACTGAGAAAGTAATAAGATGAAATTTATATTATGATCTCAAAATATATTTTTTCTAATAGATATTTTTATGTATTTTCATTTGGATATTAAAATTAATTTTTTGATTCATTAGAAATTGAATTTAATAAAATCGATAACCTATTTTAAAATATAATGTACATATTTTTATATAAGTGTGATTATATTTTTATTCATAATTAATATTTACTTTGGTAAATGAAAAGTAATCAAGGTAGGGGATGAAATGTGTTGAATGTGGTTAAACTAAAATTGAATTCTTAAAATATCATATAAAATATATCATTATTTTTTTTGACTTAAATGAGTCCAATTATAATACTATATTAGAATTTTTTATAAATTTGATCCATTAACCATGATAATTTCATTTTATATATTTATATGGTCTTAATATTTATAGGGTTTTCACTCCTATTACTTTTAAAAGGATTCCTCACACCTAACATATCCAAACACATTGAGGAAATTATATAAACTAGTATATATCCAAATAACATACCAAACACCTTTTTCTTGACTTATATTTCCTTTTATCACTTAAAGGAAAACCCAATAATGATTTAGTTGATATCTAAATGAGGATAACCAATGGAGAGGTAATCAGCTTAACCATGTTCATTCATGTTTCATTTTTATTTCTTTTTTTACATTCATTATATAACCACATCCTAATAGTTTAGTCCGTATCATTAATATAGTAATATGTTTTTATGTTGATGAAAAAACCATTATCTACCTCATATCGTTTTGGAATGTATCACCTCAACTACAATCTATTAATGTTAATTTATTTTGATGCCCATAAATACCCATGTTTTCTTATAATGATATTACATAAAGAGTAATAAAAAATAATTATTATTAAAATTTTTATTCTGAAATTATAATCAAGATTATAATATTCATGGAATATTTTTTAATATATTTGAAACACTCTATGTGTATTCTAGAAACACTGTTCATACCCTACGTTCATAATGTAACTTAGGGAATAAATCCTACAGTTCAAACATGTCACGAACCGGATCTGGTCGCCATCAAACCGGCACCAAACCCAGCCTGTGCCAATACCCGAATGGCGTTCCCTATCCCCATGGGCATTCAGATGTTCCCAGGTATCATATAATGATAATTGGGAATGATTTACGCGATTTTATAAACATTAAACAACAAACAAACTCAATGAAACAAATCTGTATTTTTCAACTAAAATCGTCTTTTACAAAATTTCAAAACTGAATTACATAAGTTAATACTATGTTAATAGGCCATTAAAAATGTACAAAACCAAATAAGGACATCCCCTGAACCCTCATGGAAAGTGGCACCACCCTTAAGCCATCTCCACAAGACATCACCACCAAGGACCTTCTAGAAACCCGAACCTCTAGAAATAAATAATGTACCCAACCTAAAACAACAAAAATAACCCAGTATAATTACACCCAAGGGTGTAAGTATGGTATGAGCCAAAGCCCGATAGGATACAACCACTAATAGATTCTATGTCATAAAACTTTAATGAAGAAAAGCATACAAGATTTAAAAAACATGAGATGCTAGTTAAAATTTCTAAAAGATGCAACATTAAATCAAAACAGTTCTCAGGTGGGATAATTTAAAGAATAAAAAAATTTAAAATAAATACCATAGCTACTGAATTTTCCATCCTCTCATACCGTATTCCAACGGTAAGTACAAAATATCCAGTGAGCACAAGCAATGGGATATAACCCATAGGCACTAGCTAGCTGTGGGTCCCAGGTACGTCGTATCTCGGTGAGAGTAACCATCACAAATATTTGTTCTCTTGCACGAGCCAAGAGTAGGGAACATACCCATATCATAGTAGTACCAAATCATCATTATCATAGTTTAGTTAGAGTTGTAAGCATCAATCTTGCTAAGTGAAACTGAGGCCAAACCCCACAGATTCACTAGCATACTAGTACATGTCCACACACCTAGATACCCAGGTTTTCCCTTTGTTCTCAAACAAGTTCTACATGTCTAGAAATATAATTTTCAAATGAAAATATATTTTTCATATCAAAAATTCACCCATCATCCCACATGTATACCACACAAGTCAAAAAAGTACACTTTTCATTCAAATTGATTTTGAAATCCAACTCACACAAAAATAGCCCACAACACTCTTCACATTTCATTGACACTCCCAAAAATCCTTTAAAAACATTTTATAATCCATTCCAGGACATTATAACTCACATAACGGCCCACTAAAATTACATATAATACCTCTTTCTTCAACAAAATTCAATTTTCACAAGAGACTCACAAAAAACAGAATACAACCATGTTTTGCAGCTCTCTTTACTTTTTTCTAAAACATTTCAGCACTTTATAAAACATTCTAAACAAATATTTGAAATCGTAAATGACCACCAATCCTTTCCAAAACCCATATTAGGGGAACACACACCCGAAACAGTACATATACACCCTTTTATCCACTTTTTTTAACCAAAAAAACATTCACAATATTCAAAAAATAACTCAAGGGGTTTAACTATGTCTTGCACACAAAACCCACTTCAAAACACCCATTTAAGACCAAGACCATACCAATTTCTATAAAAAACAGAATTTGGAGCCCTAGATACATTTATAAAAACATATTCAAGTGTTATAAAATAACCTTGAATAATACCACCAAATATACAAATGAAAACACACATTTTCATAAAATAACCTCAAGAAGTATAACAATGTTTTACACATCAAACAAATTCAAAAAACTTATTTTTAGGAAAACATGACACTAATAAATTAAAAAACATGAATTTTCTAGCCAAACAGGATTTAATAAACCAATTTTTTAAGTTATAAACTACACTAAAATAAAACCCTTTGAGTTACACATTAAAACACCCATTTTCATGTTAAAAAGCGACTATAAAATTTAACTCATAACCAAATCAATCATAAAATGATTTTTCACCACACCAAACATATGAGTAATATGAAAAATGGTTCAATACATCAAGCTAACACGTCAATAATTTTTTACACATGGAACTACCTACCTTTTGAGTCAAAACCCTTGAATCTTAGTGTGAAACATCAACTGCACCTCCGCCGCACCACAAGGATGTAAAAATGAATCCTAAAAAATGATATTTTACCAAAAATACCCCAAATCAAACTCTAGGTATGAATCATAACTTCTGGACACTCTATAATTTTATGAAAGTTGGAGGAAACCCTAATGAGAAGTAAGGAATTGAAGAGAGAAATACATACCCAAAATAATCTTGATGAAAACGACCCAAAATCCACCAGCATCTGAATTTGAAAACATCCATCCATTAATGGGAGTTTCGAACAACTATTAGGAGATCATGTAGAAATTTGAATGGGGGAAAAGTGAAAAAATAGAAGTTATGAAATGATCAATTTACCTCTCCAAATCAGGACGATTTCTAAAATCCATAAAAATTTAGACCCTTTTCGCAATTCTATCGAGCTCCAAATTGTGGTAGGAGGGAATGAGGGCTCCCCTTAGGTAAGTGGTCTCGGGTGAGAGTTGGAATCACAAAAAAAATGCAAATAGTGAAGGAGATATTAAGGAATTAACATTTATTTTTAATGCAGAAAATGGCCTTTCGGGCAGGCCCAATTCCTTAAATAAAAACCTATATCCACCATGATTACGGATTTATAAATGGTCCAAATTAATATGGTGGTTTTAATATATCAGGTTATGACAATTAGGAATTTTAATGGATGAAAGTCTTTCAAAAATGAAGGAGTTATAAAGGAATAAAATTTTATTTTTAAATCTGGAATTGGGCTCACGGTTAGGCCTAATTCATAAAAACTCACTCATTTCTCCATAAATGCTTGGGAAACCCTCAAAACAAAACATGAATGGAAATTAAAAGGAATTTAACATTAAAATAATTCATTTATGTGACAATTATCCCCACCATGAAAACATTCAGCCTTGGAAGGTCACATCAAGGCCAAAGAAACAACAAAACCAAACTGAGAAACCAAGAGATACTCCTTCGCCAGGTTTCACCCCCAAAGGCCGAAACACTTCCAGTGATCAATTAAGGATTACTATCAAAACCAAAACATATAACACTTTCCTCAATTGATATATCACATTTATACCTTATCCCAAAAGAAAACTCATCAAATACTATCCGAACAAAATTCAAGCAATTCACCCAAACGAACAATAACATTGAACAAGGTTACACTTACCTTACTTTAACTAATCCCTTGGGTGCTCTCCAGTCCCAATGTTTTCCAAAGGAAGATTTTAGTAACTAGATAGCTCCGAAAAAGACTATCTACACTAATCCCAGACCATGGATAATTGTACGTTACTGGTACAGGGGGACAGAAATATGCTCCCCACCATAAGAAACAACCAATAATTTTTTCCAAGACAAAATCATGACACTAATAGGGGGAGGCCTGAACGGACTCCATGGTATATAGGGTTTACTTCCATTCAAAATTTCCGATACAATATACAGAGAATCATAGTGGTTCTCCCCACCATAATAACCAACCATCTTAACCGACTAGCATCGGCCGACACAAAAAAAACCCAAAAAAATTCATGATTTGGGAAGGTCACACGATTAGTCCGCACAGTTTGTGAAACCGTGAACTAACTGTGCTGATCAATATTACTACAAGGCTTCCAGGCACACAATCTCTCTTAATCGTTCACAAACCATGTGCTCATCCTGTCTAGCCAAATTTCCAACAATTCTCCAAAGACTCAATGGAAACCAAGGGGGGAGGGAATGACATTGGGCGATGTCATGGGTACAAGTCCCTCCACCAATTTCCACCAAACGTGAAAAATAGAAGAAAGATAATGATACCAGATTTCTAAACTCTTCATATCATTCATATTTATAATAGGACTTTGTACAAGGGTCTAAATGACCCTTTGATTTCCCCTAACTACGAGCTAGCTTATCTCCAAGACCTAGGGCTGGGGATCAAATGATTGAAGCATCTTCGGCCTCACAGTTAGTATTTGGAAACCCACTGAATGAGAATTCTTCTTTCAGTGCCACCAACAACTACACTGAAATCCCAGATAAGTTTTCCAGACATAAAAAATTCCAGACACAATTTACCATATCCCGATATTTCACTGAAATTAGGGCTATAAATATGCACACACATCACACCTTGTTTCTTCAGGTGTGAAAAAATAGAAGTAAATAACACCTACATTCACCTTCCTCTAAAATGGAATATTTTGATATTTTTCCAAGGGGTACATTCGCCCAACATAATAGGGACTCTCAGTGGATTTCACGACTTCACATATACGGTCAATCAAGCACATGACATCATAATGCATCACCAAACATGACCATTGAGACTGATATAAACAATGCACGGAGAGAGACCATATACAACATCCCCAAAAAACACACAATTCTAGAAAGTGTCTACAATATCCTATCATGACCATTTTTCCCACACTATTGGTTTAACATGATATCATGCTTCATATAAACATTGAAGAACACAAAGGCCCTCTTAGAAACCATCGAGACACCCATCCACACTAACAACCCTCGACCACATCCACCTTTGACGAATCCGGACACTTAAAAAACTATGGTCTCTTTCAACCTTCCACGAGAACTCTCTCATTAACAGAGGATATAAAAATCAAAGAAGGGAATGGGTGTAGACTCAATCTACAGATCTAGAGAAAAAAAATCCTTATATTGATCAACTAGAGGATTTTTTAATGAAAAAAAAATATGTGTTTCACTTCAGTTATGCATTAACCCTTAATGGGGGCATACATTATCCAACAAGAGATCCTAAAGACCCAAGAAAGCTGATACATTGGTAAAAAAGTGCCACAAACCATATCCAAACACATGAAGGGATCCACCATAAATGTGTCCCAAAACATATCTCATAGGAGACTACTAAAGGGTCCTTCTACCCAGCTTACCGACCAAACACAAACTCAAAACACAGTTCAAATAGGAGGGGTTCATGGACTCAAGGCATCCCACAACATATACATTTTCCAAAAACACATTATATAAACAATCCCAAATAATTAATCAAGTCATCATGTTTCTCTTTAAAAACATTTCTTTGAATACAAATGGTTCAGCGGTTAGCGTATCCACCAATGGTACCCCATGGACCTTACACATTCATGTTTCTAGGCCACATTGGACACCCTCCTCATATCCATCCTGATACTCATCCAGTAATGTCATCAACTGTCCATATTCCTATATAACCCCATGCATGTGGTTGCTCATGAAAATACCAATGGTTAAATCAAAAATTATTTCCACTTTTCAAAACCAAAATGGTCAACCAACACATCCATTTTCTCAAAACCGCTAACCATGAGATCAAATTCCCAAATCACATCTTAATTTTTTTTTTCATAAAGACAGAACCATTTAGAAAATAACTCACTTTCAATATATTCACATCAATATCAAAAAATATCATCCCATTAAAACACACTTTGATGGTATAGAAAACTCTATTTGAAACACTTTTCAAAACCAACTTCAGTATAGTTGCTGCTTTGAAAAGTGGTGTAAGCACACAATTTTCCATTTCAAAACAATTCTAAAAATTCAGTTCCACCATTTCATAAACCAAACCATTCCTTATTTATTTGAAAATCATTTCACAAAAACTTTACGCATCTTTAAAACAAAAGTTCCAAGATTTCAAAACTAATGAAAAAAACAATGTGAGAGGAAACTAGTTTCAGTGGGTGACATGGAAATATGTTTGGAGACTATATTCCAATCACTTCACCATCACAAATAGTGATCTAGGGAATATCACCAGCTCCATATGGCTTGCCTGGCCCTGCGATCTCACCGAGACCATTAACCCAACTCTCTTTTCATTTCCCCTAATCATCATCAAACCAAGAAAACCAAAGGAATAAGATAAATCCAAACTTCACCTAGAGACTCGACTCCTTTCCCAAGGTTTGGTGATCAGCCACACTACCCATAACCAAACTAACATGTCTCATGAATCCTAACTCTAGACTATCCCAACTGTTCTCTAAATAACATGACCTAAAGAGTTAACCAGAACCTCCTCTGATACCATTTTGTCACGAACCGGATCTGGTCGCCGTCAAAACGGCACCAAACACGACCCGTACCAATTCCCGAAGGGAGTAACCGATCCCCACGGGCTGGCACATGTTCCCGGGTATCATATAATGATAATTGGTAATGATTTTCCCAATTTTATAAACATTAAACAATAAACAAACTCAATAAAAAAATCTGTATTTTTCAACTAAAACAGTCTTTTACAAAATTTCAGAACTGAATTACATAAGTTAATACAATGTTAAAAGACCATTAAAAATGTACAAAACCATATAAGGATAGCTCATGAACCCTCATGTCAAGGGGAACCGCCCTTAATCCATCTCCACAAGACATCACCACCAATGACCTTCCAAAAACCTAAACCACTGGAACTAAAAACAGTACCCAACCTGCGACAACAAAAATAACCTAGTATACTTACTCCCAAGGTTGTATATAGGGTGTGACAAAAATCCCAATTGTATTCCACAACTAATAGATTCCATGTGATAAACATTTAATGATGAAAAGCATGCATGTTTTCAAAAACATGAGATGCTAGTTAAAATTTCTAGAAGATGCAACATTAAATAAAAACAGTTTTTAGGTGGGATAATTTAATGAATAAAAACATTTAAAATAAATTCCATAGATACTTAGTTTTCTAGCATCTCATACATTATTCCAATGGTAAGAAAAAAATATCCAGCGAGCACAAGCAATGGAAAATAACCCATAGGCACTAGGTAGCTATGGGTCCCAAGTACCTCATATCTCGGTGAGAGTAGCCATCACAAATATCCATTCTCATTCATGAGCCACTAGTAGGGAACCTACCCATAACCTAGTGGTCCCCAATCATCATTATCATAGTTTAGTTAGATTTGTAAGCATCAATATATCTATGTGAAACTGAGGCCAAACACCACAGATTCACTAGCATACTAGTACACGTCCACCCACCTAGATACATGGGTTTTCCTTTGTTCTCAAACATGTTCTACAAGTCCAAAAATATACTTGTCACATGAAAATATCATTTCCATATCAAAAATTCACCAAACAGCCCACATGTATACCACACAAGTCACAAAATTACACTTTTAATTCAAATTGATTTTGAAATTTGACTCACACAAAAATATCCCACAACCGTCTTCACATTTCATTAACACTTACAAAAATCCTTTAAATTTTTTTTATAACCCATTACAAGACATTATAACTCATATAACAGACCACTAAAATAACATATAATACCTCTTTCTTCATCAAAATTCAATTTTCACAACAGACTCACACAAAACAACCTACAACCATGTTTTGCAACTCTGTTTCCATTTTATAAAACATTTCAACACATTATAAAACATTCTAAAAATATATATTTGAAATCTTAAATAACCACCATACCTTTCCAAAACCCATATTAGGTGAACACACACCCCAAACAGTACATATACACCCTTTTATCCACATTGTTTAACCAATCAAGACATTCACAATATTCATAAAACAACTCAAGGGGTGTAACAATGTCTTGCACACAAAAACCATTTCAGAACACCCATTTAAGACCAAAACCATACCAATTTCTATCAAAAATAGAATTTGGAGCCCTAGATACATTTAAAAAAACATATTCAAGTGTTATAAAATAACCTTGAATAATACCACCAAATATACAAATGAAAAAACCCATTTTCATAAAATGACCTCAAGAAGTATAACAATGTTTTACACATCAAACCTATTCAAAAACCTTCTTTTTAGGACAACATGACACTAATAAATTACCAAACCAGAATTTTACATCCAAAAAAGATTTAATAAACCAATTTTATAAGTTGTAAACTACACCCAAATAAATCCCTATGAGTTATATATGAAAACACCCAATTTCAAGTTAAAAAGCGACTATAAAATTTAACTCATAACCAAATGAATCATAAACAGCTTTTTCACAACACAAAACATATGAGTAATATGTAAAATGGTTAAATACATCATACTAACTCATTAATAATTGTTTACACATGGAACAACCTACCTATTGAGTCAAAACCCTTGAATCTTGGTGCGAAACCTCAATCGCACCTCTGCCGCACCACACGGATGTGAAAATGAACCCTAAACCATAATATTTTACCAAAAATACCCCAAATAAAACTCTAGGTATGAACCCTAACTTTTAGAAACTCTATAAAGTTATGAATGTGGGAGGAAATCCTAAAGAGAAAGAAGTAATTGAAGAGAGAAATACATACCCAAAATAATCATGAAGAAAACGACCCAAAATCCACTAGCATCTAAATTTGAAAACATCCAAAAATTCATGGGAGGTTTGAACAAATATTAGGAGATCTTGTAGGAACTGTAATGGGGAAAAATATTAAAAATAGAAGGAGTTATGAAAGTATCAATTTACCTCTCAAAATCTGGAAGATTTCTGAAATCCAGATAATGTTTGACCATTTGTGGAATTCTATCGAGATGTAAATTGTGGGAGGAGGGAATGGGGGCGTGCCATAGGTAAGTGGGATCGTGTGAGAGTTTGAATCAATGAAAAAAACAAAAATAGTGAAGGAGATATTATATAATTAAAATTTATTTTTAATGTAGAAAATGGGCTTCCGGGCAGGCCCAATTCCATAAATAAAAACTCATATCCACCATGATTACGGATTTATAAATGGTCCAAATAAATATGGTGGTGTTAATATGTGAGGGGATGACATTTAGGAATTGTAATGGATGATTTTTTTTTTAAAAAATGAAGGTGTTATAAAGGAATAAAAAATTATTTTTAAATCAGGAATTGGGCTCACGGTTAGGCCCAATTCATAAAAACTCACTCATTCCTCCATAAATGCTTGGGAAACCCTCAAAACAAAGCATGAATGGAAATTAAATGGAATTTAACTTTCAATTAATTCATGTATGTGACAAAATATCATGTATAGATCACGAACATTACAATTTTACTCAATCATGCATTGGATGATGTTTTGTATGGATCATCAAAATAACCTGGGAGTAATGTATGTGTAAATTAATTTTCATTTGAATGTAATACATTTTTATAGAGGAAAATGTATGGTTAATTAACTGTACTTTAGTATAGAACCCTACATTTCAGAACAAAACCATATGATTCATCAACCTTAAATTTATGATCAACCTTACATTTTCAAACATACATTCAGAGAATGAAATCTATATATTTGAACCGTACTGTTGGTATTTTTTTATGAAGGAACCCTAAAATTTCCATTTCAACATCGGAGAATTAATTTCTCAATTTTATCCATGATTTCTACAGCTTTATTGATAGAATTAAATGATGTTTGAAATAAAATTAAAAATAGAATAATGTTTTATTATGATTGACTCAATGTATCGTATTCAATATTGATATTTTCTCCTATTTTTTAGTGAAGTTACAACTCTTTTAGATGTTTTCTTATTTGAAAATTCATGAAAATTTAGGATAATTTCATGGATTTGAAATATCTAAAGTAGTAATTCTTCTGTATATATTATACTAGTGTATCAATTCAATATAATGGATATAAAATTCTTATATTTTTATATATTATTTCACTCTCATTAAAATTTTACTATAGTGTTTCTGCAATAAATGATTGATACTGAAAGAGGATGCACATTGGAGACAAACATTTTCAATCATTTACTACTTCAAGATTACTAATGTTATATATTGATAATTTAATTTTAAGAAAAATTTTCAACAAGGATCACTTTAGAACAGCCATATCACAATGAATTTATTTTTTGAATAAAAATATCCATCTATTTATAATTGATACTGCAACAATTTTGTATTTCTACCCAGTCAATCTTCAAATTAATCTATTTAAATTTGTTGGAGTTTCAACTACTTAGACTCAGTTGGGGTAGAGTATCATCTTATCCATATAATATATGGATAATTGGATCCGTGTTAAAAAACTATAAGGCTATGATGAGCCTTAATTGAAATGGTTTCTACTGCATGTACTCAGTTGGAGACTTGTTATCTTTTTTGGAAGATGATTTTGCTAGTAAAATTCATCAATTTCACTGAGAGTGTGATTGTTGGATTGGAATAGGGGATCTTTGTGCATCGTACCACTATAAAATGAACAATATTTATTTCTGTTTATCCATTTCTAATATTTCATATAGAATAAAAATGTTGTGTATCTGCAGATTTGACAAAGTGTTTCAAAATATGGATCATTTAAATTTCAATGAAAAGTCATAATTTACCCCCTTTGTGTTACTTTTTATTATTTTTATAAAAAAATTTGTATCATAAGTGCTATTTTGGATATTGTTATAAAATGATAAAATGATTAATTTCAATAAAAAATTGATATTGCTGATCCTAGAGAATGAATGTTGATGTTATGTGCTCCATAATTTCATAGTGGAACTTATTGATACTGGAAATGTCAAATGATGATATATATAAGAAATATTAGATTCAATGTATATTATAAAATAATTACTCCTCATAAGATTATTAAAAAACCTGATACTTGGGATGCAGCAATAGAACCCATGTATGATATCAATTCAAAAGCAATGAATGCTATTATCTGTGGACATAGTCTTGACGAATTTAACCATATATCACAATTTCATAAAACATATGATATGTAGATAACTATTTTCATTTCCTATGAAGGAACATACAAATTAAGATACATGGGGTATGCTAAAACCATGAAGAAATAGGACACCTTTAGAATGTATGATGGTGAAAGAATCACACAAATGAATGGAATACTTACAAAAAATAACAAAAATTTTATTGAATTGGGAGAACCCATCAAAAAATAAAATAATCCTCTAAAAATACTTTGAGTACTACCCTCAAAATGGAATGAAATATCTGCAGCTATTCAATAATTATCACATGTCAAAGATCTCACTATAAAAGAACTAATTAGGAAAATGATGATGTATGAAGAAGAAATGCATAATTAATATGAAGATCATAATATTTTAGTGAAAAAAAAATAATTCTCTCAAAGTGACAACTTATAATCATAGTAGAAAACAAAATAAGAAGTCAATGTAGAATTTTTTTTTCATTCCTTAGATTCTGAAATTTAACTGGCTCCACTAGACAGAAAATTAAAATATTTTTCAAGAATAAAAGAGTCTTCAAAATATCATTTACGAAGTATGAAAAATATTCCAACGAAATTTGATTATATGAATGTAATAAATTAGGTTATTTTAGATGGGATTGTCCTCAATTTAAAAATATAAGAAAAATAACAGAAACCATATATCAAAAGAATATTGATTAACTGATAAAGGAAAAGAAGAGAATTGAATGATACAATGATTTTATATGAAGACTCCATAAATTACCCACAATATATTTCAGAGAATATGCCCCCAAATATCAAAGGTACCATGTTCTTTATGGCTATGGAAGAAGAAGAGTTACAATCCAACTACACCTATGACTCGAAAACTAGTATTTTATCAAATGATAAATTAGCTTCTTATTGTTATATGTTAGAATAGAAATATGAATCATTAATAAAGAATCATAAATCATTTAAAAATAATAAAAATTATATTTTAGTTGAAAGAGACACTCTACTAGAAAAACATAAATAACTAGTTGAAAAATTCAACTCAGCTGCTGTAAACTACATTGATCATAAAAAGGATTAAAAAATAGCATGATGATATGAAATAATATAAGTTTAATGTAATTAATTATAACAAATTAGAATTTTTTTTAAAACTAAATTCTATTAAAAAATTATATTAAAAATAGAAATATTTGGAATAGTAATTTGGGGTCCAAAATGAAAAATGTATAAGAATTATTTTGTGCCCAATTTGAAAAATTCTAAATTGTATTATTATGGAATAAAAGAGCATGTAACTAACAGATATTATTTGAGAATTACATAAGTTAGTTGTATTAAAATAGTATTTTATGTAGAAATGTTTTTCTGGATTTAGTAATATTAACTATGGAAACTAAATCAGATCTGGATTACCAGATCATTTCACGCTGACATTGCAAAACCCAGGAAAATATGGGTATCATAAATAAAAAATATTTAAATTATTTTATATCAAATCATCCACATGAACAAAAAATATATGGTATAAGGATAGTGCTCTTTCCATAAACATGATTGTATACTCAACAAATATTCATACAATAACTAAAATGAATGGTGGTTTAGTCACTTTTGGTGAAAACGATAAAGGAATGATTATTTGTGTTGGAACTATTGGAGATCCAAATACCATCTCAATTGAAAAATTACTATATTTGTAAGGGATAACACACATTCTGATATGTATTTATCAAAATTTTGATCATGGTTTTTATGGTGACTTTTCTGACATATAATTCTTGTCATTTAAGATAAATGGCTAAATTTTTGACCACCTATTACTGATAATTTTTATACATTAAAATTAAAATTCATTGTGTAAATTGTAATTGAATTCTTTAATTGCTATGAAAAGTAAGTCATAGATCTATCATATGAGACGTGGTCATTGTAATATATATTATTAATTTGAATTTTTTATGAAACTGTTACTTTATGATTAATACATTAATATATTTGATAATGAAAATTTCTATGATTTATAACAAATTGGAAAACAACACAAATATTATTTCAAATATATTAACGAAATTTGTACATATACACCATTAGAACATATCCATTTGGATATGTTTGGACCATCCAAATTCGCATGTTCGGTTAGTAAATTATATGTTTATAATTTAGTTGATATTTATTATCAATTTACTTGGTTGTATTTTCTAAAAATCTAATGTTTGGCTTTGAATTTTTATAAATGTTTTTTCAAAATTGTTGAAAACAAAAAACGTTTTAAAATAATTTCATTAAAAATTGGTCATTCTGAAGAGTTAGATAATAAATAGTTTAAATTTTTATTCTCATACTTAGGTATTAATCACAACATAGATATATAAACAGCACCTCACCAAAATATAATTATTCAGAGAATAAACATAACTACTCATGAAATTCAAACAACTATGCTAAATGAATAATGTCTTCTAAAATACATTTTGGAAGAATCTATAAGAACAACATTCTATATCATGAAGAGAGTTTTAATAATGTATTTTATTCAAAAGTACACACTTTGACCATTGGAATAACAAAATCCAAAATGTAATGTACTTTAATTTTTTTAAATGAATGGTTTATATCTTATATACTAAGGATACGATTAATAGGTTCGATCTAATGGTTAATGATGAAATATTTTTATGATATTCTACTACATCTAAATCTTATATATTATTTAATTAAAATCATGATTATGGGTGAATCATTTCATGTGAAGTTTGATGAATGTAACCCTTTCAATAAAGAAAAAGATCAAACATATGATTTCTCTGATTCCATAGATAACATGAGACTCAATACCCATACAACTAATTCTGAAAATGATATTAATAAAATTCATTCTAGTTTAGAAGAAAATGATACTCAAGAACCTAAAATTGTATTTCTTATAAAATCTAGAACACTCAATAACCATACTTTATAAATTGTTATTGGATACCATGATATAGGAATTATAACTAAATGAAATTTTGGAAACCCAATTTAATTTTTTCCCTATAAATCTTAAATAAAACCTTTAATTATAGAATAATAATAAGAATATTAGAGTTTTACATTAGCAATGTAAGAAGAGTCAAACCAATTCAAAGGGAATGAAGTTTAGGATTTAGTAGAAATATCATCCAATAATCAAGTTATAGTATCTATGTGGGTCTTTATAAATAAACCCGATGATTAAGAAATCATAACTAGAAATAAATATATATTAGTGGTGAAAGGATATAATCAGGTATACAGTTTAGATTATGATGAGACATTTACCCCTATAACTATATTAGAAGCCATTAGAATCCTTTTATCTTATGCATTCAATACAAACATTAAATTATATCAGATGGATGTTAAATCATCTCTTTTAAATGGATACTTAAAGGAGGAATTTAATATCAATCAAACACCAGGTTATGTCAATACTGAAAAACAAAATTCAATTTTTAAACACACCAATTTTCTCTATGGACTTAAAAAAGTACCAAGCATTTTTTTGAATGATTATGTTATTTTCTTTTGAAAAATAGATCTAATATTAGATTATAAAATCCAAAAAAATTTAAAAAAACTATTTTTTCAAATATTTTATCCTTATAAATTTATGTTGATGATTTTACTTTTTGATCTATAAATAAAAATATTTATAAAAATTTTTCATATTTTTTTTCAAAACTAATGTAAAATTATTATTATGTGAAAACTTAATTCCTTTTTAGTATTGAAAACTTATCAAAAAGATTTTTATTTTTCAAAATAAAATTAAATATATTATTGATTTATTGAAAAACTCTGTACTTCAATACAACAATACATATTAATCTCTCATTTGTAAAAATATAAAACTTGAAATGGATGAGGATAAAAAACTATTTGAAAATAAGTTTTATATTGATATTATTAGTAGTTTATTATATCTTTCGTCTAGTAGACCAAAAATTATTATTTATGTATTTCTATGTTCAAGATTTCAATGCAATCCAAATAAATCTCATTTTAATTTTGTGAAAATAATTTTTAGATATTTAAAATGAACTATTTTCATTCACCTCTTTATCCAAAAACATATGATTTTAATTTAAATTAATATTAATATGCTGATTTTGGAGCTTATAGATTAGATATAAAATATACCTCATGAAGCATCAAATTTTTAGGAATGTCTTTAGTATAATGATCCAATAATGAACTTCACTTAGTTTCCCTATCAACAACTGAACCAAAATATGTATCTTCTGGTAGTTATAGTACACCAGAATCATGGATGAAAAACACACTATTAGACTTTGGAATAAATTTTAATAACATGCCTATTTTATGAGATAATATTTTTGATATATATATTTTAAAAAATTCTGCAAGTCATTCTAGGACTAAACACGTTGATATAAGAAATAATTTCTAAAGAGATAATGTTTTTAAAATGGATATATAATTATAATTCTTTAATATAGAATATCAATTTGTTGATATTTTCACTAAAACACTTCACACTGCATGTTTTGATTTTTTAAGGGGGATTTAGTATTATTTAATTTTATATAAATATTTATAAGTTTATTTCACTTAATTAATTTATATTTAAATTTTTTCAATATATTTTGGTCAAATTGGTTTTGATTTGATTATTTTATTTTCAATATCAAAATTATTATTTCATTTATTTTATTAAATAAATATTGGATTGTTTTTGTTTTTAAATAATGTTTTTTCAAAAAAAAATTAATGATTACACTATGTAATTTTCATGAGGAACTAGACCACGCCATTATATGTCAGAAAACACTTTGAATTATTTTAAATTTTAATTTATGAATAATTCCACCTTCCTGAAACCATTTTTTCTCCTAAACACTAGAATATGAAAACTGTCATCATTCAGTTTCTATAAAATAGTGAAGACCATGTGAACCTATGAAGGTGAACCCATTGATTTGAAGCATAAATGGGTTCCCTTGGGGATGATTCTTCATGGAAATATTGTAGATTTTTTATGGTTGTATGAGATGAACACTATTCTTAAGATATTATGTGTGTTTTAAGGTTTGATTTTTTTTAATGAGGACAATACAAAATTTATTTATAGAGTATAGAAGAATCATTTATACATTAATTTTAATTTAGTTTTAGTGAATCCAATGATAAAATATCCTCTCTAAAAGAAGATAATGAATTTTCAATTTCATTAATTGAAATATCTAAAATTTTGAAATTTCCACATGAAGGATTATTTAACATTTATCTCAGATCAATTAGAAGTGAACATCATAAGTTTGATGATATAATTTTTTTTGGGTTCAAAATATAGTTGGGAAATTTTTGTTAAATATCTTCAAGAAGATAAAAAAATTACCGATGTTTCCTAAAACTATTATTTCTCCAAGATTAGATGACATAGTAAATAATTTGGTACCCAGATATGTACATTATGTTTTAATTCATCATTGACATGAAGCTTAATTTTCCAAAGTACATGATAAGTATTCTAAGTTATTATTTTCATTCAGAAGAGAGGATGTTATTCTATCCATCTATAAGTATCCCTTATTTTATCTTGTTCATAAATATCTGGATTATTTTGTTTTATTTGAGAGTAAAATATCATCACATCAATGTGTTGTTTACTAGGACTCAAGAAATGGTTGGTTCTTATTAGAGTACTATGAAAATAAATATCATGCTAGTTGTTGCGAATGAACAAAAACATATGGATATTTTTCTCAATAGGTTAAAAGTTCATTAAAAATAAAAAATTTAGAGAATCTTGAACATAATATTTTTCTATGTCTACTAAGATTAATCGAATATTTGAATATTCTGTAGAATATAGAGAAGTATACGAAGAAGAATTTCAATAGGAACATTTTAAAAAAGGAATGTAGAAGAACAAAATCTTGAATAAATGGTGTTAGGATCTAGAGGCGAAACTCATACAGTTCATTTAGATTAACTTGATCATGTTGGGGACCAACAAGTTGAGAGTCATGACCAAGATCATAATGATGTTCCTCAACCAGATAACCAGGAAGAAGAAGATGCTCAAGAAGACCATAATGTGTATAGATCAGCTGTAACATCCCAAGTTAGTAATGAATAATATATTTTCTTATATATGACTGTTTATAAATTATATACTATTTTAGAGGCCTAAAATGATAATAAATTCAATATTAAGCATTGAATTCTCTAATATATTTAAAATATTGTTTTACAGCCTTTTGAGGGAAAACTTTTTTTAAAGAAACCTTTTTACAATTTTATAAGGTCTATTTGTCAAAATAAACTTATTCATTATAATTGGTACATTAAAATATACATTGGATAAATTTTTGGTATTTTTCCGACAATGTTCATTTTTTTAACGAATAGTGAAAAATACTTCATTTTAATTCAAAACTGCTTTTTCATCTAATTTTTTTATATGGATAGATTATCTTTTTAATTGGTTTTTAAGTTTAAAGAGAATATATTTTTACCATTTAATCCAATGGTGGTCATTTGGATTAATTTCACTTTGAAATTCGGCATAAACAAGTGTCAAACGTTTTATAAATATTGTTTAAAAAAACACGCTATTTGTTTTGACAACGTAAATGATTTTTAAATTAATTATTGCAATTTCTGTGTTTGGAATTTGGTAAAATGGATTCCATATTTGGAATCACAGGGTCCAAATTATGTAATTAAGACTCTTTTGTTTCTGGACATTATGAATAGTAACGACGGTAATTATCTTTAATTATCATGATTAATTAGTAATCGGGTAGTTAAGGGTAATAAAATAATATCATAATAATAAAAAATGACCCCAAAATGTGTCCTAATGCTACTTTTTGTGTCATGGTCGACCATGGTATGCCATTTTCCAAACATTGGGACCCCATGGAGTCACTTTTCGGTGATAGTGACAATTTATCATTTTATTTTTTTAATGAAAGGAGAATATCACAAGAGTATGTAACACCTAAGTAAAACAATATTAATTTTGTCTAAATAAATGATATATTGGACTATAAATAGTCATTGGAAGGCTAAAAATATTTCCTAAATAATAATATTTTTTTATAATTTTTAAACATTAAATTAATTAAATTTATTACGACACCATGATGATGCAATGATTACCTCATTAATGAATGATCTAAATAAAATAAACAGATAATGTAAAATCTAAGACATAAAATTGTAAAAATACTATTGGATGAGTATATTTCGAACCCTTATCACCTTATCCTCAAAATATATCAATTTTAAAACTTTAAAATCCGAAGCTCATTTCAATATAAAGTAACATATCATGACTTTCCAAGAGTTCCTATCCTCCCTCTTATAAAAGGACTCCAGCTCTATCTCCTTACCCACACATCTCAAACCATTGGCTCGGTCAAGCTCTACTCATTTTATCTCTCCACATCCCTCTCTTCATCATATAATCCTTACCTTAGTCATAAAGCTCTTCAAAAAACCATTTTGGTTCAATCAAAGACGAGTTACCCGATTTCAAGATAATTTTTTACTTGTGTTATTTTGTTTTATTTTGCTTCTACAACCCCCTAAACTCTCTTTATTCCTTTATTTTGTAACAACACCCATATCTATAATATAATAGGATATTTAATGAGAATTATTCGAGCTACACTTACACACACCACTGTCTAATGCTTAAAGAACATACTGTTTCTGTGGATGGCAAATTTTTTCCTCACGAAATGATAATCGTTCAGTCATCTTTTAACACCTTTAATGGTGTCCATTAAGATGTCACTCTATTTATATATGATATATATATTTTTATGTTTTCCTTATGATTCTTTATATTTCATTTATGGAATAACTTTATGGTTTCCATTATGGGTAAACGCGGAATCTTCATTTTAGGAAGTACGGACTACCGCCCCCTAAATGTGATTTGATTCGTTAATGCCACATGTGGGATGTATAAAGGATGGAGATAATGATATTATATATGATATTATACTGGAATTATAATATATCTTTTTATCATTATGAATTCATTCCATTAAATATGAAATAGAAATGAAAGTAGCGTTCATGCATACACACGACTTACCGTCTCCATGAACATTGAATTTCATTTCATACCTCTAAATGTTAAGTAATATTATAAATTCACGTATATACTAGATATATATGATATATATGATATCTACATCATGAATATAATTCTGGATATAATGGATATTTTACCACATGAAAAACTTGTAATTATAAGGAGTTTATTTTTTACTAAAGAACCAATGATCGAAAAAACAACCGTTATTAACTTAAATAATTAAATTGTGTTCATAACATGGTAATAAGTGATATAAAAGGAACAATGAACTTGATAATGGTTCATTAGAAAGTATAAATTAACTCATGTTTATTATTCCGTATATTAAAGAACGGTCGAGTCAAGTCGGACATGAGGTATGGGACTTCATCTCAATCTCCTTTCATTGAGGAGTATTTTGTTTTATACACAACATTATTTTATATGGTGTATAAACCCCTTTGACATTTACTTTTATTCAAAAGGAATATTTTTATATTAATTGTGTTACTAAATGACAAAAGGGAATGTTTTTGTCTAACGTATGCAGCGACAATGACTTCTCTACTTCCGTGAACATTATTTGATTTTCGGCTTCCTCTACAAGCCTTAAATTTTTTTTAAATGAAAAATAAATACCATGTTTACTTTTCTTTTATATTGGTATTGAAAATGGTTTTTATAATGTTTTGATTATATAAATGTGTTTTTTATATCTTGTTATTGAAATGTGGAAATGTTATGTTTCCTTTATGTATGTTTTATGTGATACTATTATGTTATGGTTCCTGGACATTATTTATGAAGATGGGTGGTTCTGTGATAAACTAAGGGAGGGTGAGCCCGATATATCTCTCCAATGCATTGGGTAATGCGAAGGGGTTAAACTCTAAGGATTCTCTTAAGAGATTTAGGGAATATACTGTGATGGGTATTTCAAACGTAACCATGTGGGTTACTCCCTACGTAAGAATGTTATGAATGCCTCAAGTTACCATTATGTAATTTGTTTTCTTTGATTTATTCATGTTTTGATGAGTTATGTTGAAGTTATTATGTTTTATGAGTAAATTATGATTTCATTAATTCTTATGTATACATGGACTAATGTTTTTATTTCGTACTTTTATATCCCTTACTGACCTTTTTATGCTCATTCCATGTTTTTGAAATGTTTTTCATTGGTCAAGGGAAAGGTACATGATTTGATGATAATGTCATGGATGTTTCATGAATGAATCCATGTTTTGGTGTAAATATGTTTCCTTTGATGGGAAAATTGAATATTGTCATTAATATAACCACCTTGTTTAAATGTGGAATGTAATGCACGATTTATGATCTAATTCTCTAAAACTCTAAACCTGAAAAGATCCTCAATGTCTAATCTTGTAATAACTCAATATTAATTAATATTTAATTCATGGGGCCTTATAGTTGGTATCAAAGGTCAGTTTAGATAACTTTAGGAATTATAATTCTATTAAATTGTTATACAAAAAAATTATGGTCAAATTGAAATGATATATCATTTGAAGATTACCATTTTCTTCATCTAAGACATGTTTGTTCAGAATGGTTTTCTACAGAGGAAATAATGAAGAAGTGATAGAAAGACATACATAAGGAAATGACAATCCAAATCAGCATCCTGAGATGGTCGGAATTGGAACTAAATAGTTTGTTGTGGTAATTGCGCAGTTGACTCAAGCGATAAATGGTGGTGGTATCCAAGAATGAGATCATCCAGATCAACTGCAGAGGAACATGTCAGTGGTGGAACATTTCATGAGGAAAAATCCCACATCATTCAGAGGATCATCTAACCCTGTGCTAGCTGAAGGGTGGATAAATGAACTGGACAATATTTTCAATGTCATGGGGTTTTCAGAAAATCAAAAAGGTAGTCTTGAAATTTACCATTTGGAGGGTGAAGCATATCAGTGGTGGTCAATTGTTAAAAATATCAGGGACGCTGATGAGATTTATTCTCTTGACTGGGATGAATTCAAAGGTATGTTACATGAAAAATATTTTCCTAAGGTTGTTCGACTTAGGATGGAAAAACCATTCTTGGAATTGAGGCAAGAGGATGAATCAGTGGCTGCTTATGAAGAAAGGTTCACTCTATTGGAAAGGTTTGATCCAAATTTTATCTGAGGCCTTGGTAGTAAAATCAATCATTTTTAATGAGGATAAAATACAAAATATCCAAGGGCTTTAGCTTCTTGCGAGTTTAAGAGTTATGAAAATCTTGTTCGATGTGCTCAGAAGGTGGAAATGGTGTTTTCCGATAATCAAGTTTTCTATAATAAGCAACAGAAGAAGAGACAGAGGTGATAGGAGAAAGGGAAGAATACATCAAAAAGGTCTGATGGTAAGAAAACTGTGTTTCCAATTTTTGATAAATGTGGTAAAAATCATGCCGAGGAATGTCTTTTGAATTTTGGAAATTTCTACCGATGTGGTAAGATGAGAAAAAAGGCTCGTGATTTCACTAGAAAAGATCAAGGTGATGGTAAGACCAAATTTGATTTACAGTTAGTGAAATGTTTCAAGTGCAATGATATGGGTCATTATGAAAACGAGTGTTCGACAAAGAGCTCAAATAATGGGAAGTAGTCAGACTACATGCAGAAAGGGGTGGTGAAATACCTTGCAAATACTTCATCAAATTTTGGTCCATCAAATGAAGTGGTATCCGATACTTTTTTTGTTTTCTCAGATTATGCCAATGTGTAGTTTGATTCGGGGTCTACACATTCTTTCATCTCTGAAAAATTTTCTAAAAAATTGGGAATTCCATCTCAAGATTTGACTCCTGAACTTGTGGTAGAAACACCTGGGGGAAATATTGTGGCAAAAATAATTTATAAGAGTCTTCCAATCATTATCCATGGAAAGAACCTACATACAAACCTTATTGATTTAAATATATTAGAGTTTGATGTTATCCTGGGTATGGATTGGCTCTATTTTTACCATGATATGATTGATTGTAGAGCTAATGAAGTTTCTTTTCAGAAATACTTTCATTTTATGTACAATAATGAACCCTTACAGTTGATAACATATCAAGAGGCTGAGAAACTTGTAATAGATGGAAATGAATGTTACCTTCAACATATTGTTGAAACAAAGGAACCGTTCAGATTAATGATGTGTCAATGGTAAATGAGTATCCTAATGTTTTTCCTGAAGAGTTTCCTAGAATAATACCAGATCCGGAAGTTGAATTTACTATTGACTTAGTTCCTGATGCTAAGCCAATTTCAAAAACCCCTTATCGAATGCCTCAAATTGAACTTTTCGAGTTGAACGAGCAATTTAAAGATTTATTAGATAAAGGTTTCATTATACCTAGAACATCACCATGGGGTGATCTTGTATTTTTTTGTTAAAAAGAAATATGGTTCTATGAGACATTGCATTGATTATAGAGCCTTGAATAACATCACTTTTAAGAACAAATTTCCTTTTCCTCATATTGATGATTTGTTTGATCAGCTCCAGGGAGCTCAGTATTTTTCAAAGATTGACATGAGATTGGGGTACCATCAGTTGAAGGTAATGTAAGAATATATTCCGAAGACCACATTTTGTACAAGATATGTCCATTATGAAATTTTTGTAATTCCTTTTGGGCTAACCAATGCACCTGTTGTATTCATGGACCTTATGAATATAATTTTCCATGAGTTCTTGGATAAGTTTGTGGTTGTTTTCATTGATGATATTTTGGTGTTTTATAAAATTAATGAGGAGCAAGAAATACATTTAAGGGTTATTTTTCAAACCTTAAAAGAAATAAAATTGTATGGGAAATTCAGCAATGTGTGATTTTTGGTTGCAACAAATTTCTTTCCTTGGTCATATTGTTTCTAAAGATGGAATAACTATTGATCCTGTAAAAACAAATGTTGTTGAAGAATGGACAAGACCCACAAATGTAACTGAGATTCATAGTTTTCTTCGTTTGGCAGGCTATTACCGAAGGATTGTTATAAATTTTTACTGGGTATCTAGTCCAATGACTAAGCTAACACGGAGGGTGTCAAGTTTATCTGGGAAAAAGAATGTGATGATTGTTTTCTTGAATTGAAAAGAAGATTGGTGAATGCTCTAGTTTTGGCACTACCTTACAAGAATGGTGAGTTTTATATCTACAGTGATGCTTCATTGAAAGGACTTGGTAGCGTCCTAATGCAGAATGATCAGGTAATTGCTTATGCTTCACGATATTTGAAAACTCATGAGGTAAATTACCCTTCACATGGTTTGTAATTTGCTGCTGTTGTTTTCTCTAAAAATATTTGGAGGTATCATTTTTATGGTGTAAGGTGATAAATATATACTAATCACAAATGATTAAAGTATATATTCACTCAGAAAGAATTGAACATGAGATAGAGGATATGGATAAAATTCATCAAGGATTATGATTGTACAATTCATTACCATCCGGGAAAAAAACTAAAGTGGTTGATACTTTGAGTCGAAAACATAATGCTTCATTAACAATGTTGCATTTGGAACATGATAATTTGGTTAAGGATTTGATGAACTTTGGAATTGAAGTTGTTGGTGCAGGATTTTCATATATTTTGGTTCAGGTATCGGTGAAATATTCTCTATCAGACTGAATTAAGCAAGTACATAAGCAAGATAGTGAGTTGTAGAAAAAGGTAGAGTTGGTTCAGAAGGGTAAGTTTCCTGAATTCAACATTTATAATGATTGAGTTTTGAGATTTAGGGAGAGACTGTGTGTTCCGTGTGAGTCATAGTTGAAGAGAGAGTTGTTATGTGAAGCTCATAGTTCTCTGTTTTCAGTTCATCCTGTAAGTACTAAGATGTATAGAGATCTCCGGGAGTTCTAATGGTTGGATGGAATGAAAAGAGATATTGTTGATTTTAGTGTGATGTGTTTGACTTGTCAATAGGTTAAAGCAGAGTGTCAGTTACCGAAAGGGATGCTTCAACTTTTACCAGTTCCAGAGTGGAAATGGGAGAATATATCCATGGACTTTTTTGTGGGATTTTTAAAGACACATCAAGGTAATAATACAATCTGGGTTATTGTTGATCGCTTAACTAAATCTGCTCATTTCCTTTCTATATGAGATACTTTTTCCCTTGATCAACATTCACATTTTTATCTTAAAGAGACAGTAAAGTTACATGGAGTTCCCCTATCTATTGAATCTGATCGTGATCCCAGGATTACTTCTAACTTTTGGAAAGGCATTCAGAAGTCGTTGGGTACTGAATTAAATTTAAGTACAGCTTTTCATCCTCAATCAGATGGGCAGTCAGAACAAACAATTCAGGCTTTGGAGGATATGTACTTGCTTGTTCGATGGATTATCAGGTAATTTGGGACCAATATCTTTCGATGGTTGATTTTTCTTATAATAACAGATATCATTCCAGTATACAGATGGCACCATTTGATGCATTATATGGGAAGCGTTGTTGAACTCTAGATTTTTGGGATGAAGTGGGTGAAAGGAAGTTGATAGGACCAAAATTGGTAGAAGAGTTGGCAAAAAAAGTTCAGCTAATACCAAGACACATGAGAACAGCTCGGAGCAGGCAGAAAAGTTATGCGGACAACAGGAGGAAGGATCTCTCTTTTAAGGTATGTGATCATGTCTTCCACAACATTTCTCCATGAAAAAGTGTGATGCGATTTGGTAAGAAAGGAAAACTGAGACCATGGTTCGTTGGACCATATGAAATTATGGATATATTTAGATCATTTTCATACCGAGTGGCTTTACCTCTGAGTTTATCATAGGTACACAATGTTTTTCATGTTTCAATGTTAAGGAAGTACATGCCAGATCCATCTCATGTTATGAGTCCAGAGGTAGTTCAGTTGGGAGAGAATCTATCTAATGAGGAATAACATGTCCATATTCTTAACCACAAGGTGAAAATGTTATGGAATTAGGTGATTCATCATGTTAAGGTTTTTTTTTGTAAAAACCCCATGATTGAAGAGGCAACCTGGGAATCTGAAAATTCAATGAGGGATAAATACCCCCACTTATTCGATAAGTAAATAAATTCTGGGGCCACAATTTTCTAAAGGGGGGAAGGATGTAACATACCATGTAATTAATGAATAATATATTTTCTTAATATATCTATTTATAAATTAGATAGTGTTTTAGAGGCCTAAAATGACAATAAATCAAATCTTAAGCATTGAATTCTCTAATATTTTTAAAAGATTATTTTACCACCTTTTGAGGGAAAACCTTTTTGAAATAAAATTTTGACAATTTAATAAGATATATTTGTAATAATAAACTTATTAATTATAATTGGGACATTTAATTTTACTATGGATAATGTTTTGGTATTTTTCTGACAATGTTCATTTTTTAATGAATAGTGTAAAATACTACATTTTTTTCAAAAATGATTTTTCATCTAATTTAATTATATGGATAGATTATCTTTTTAGTGGTTTTAAAGTTTAAATATAATATATTTTTACCATTTAATCCAATGGTGGTCATTGGGATTAATTTCACTTTGAAATTGGGCATAAACAAGTGCCAAACTTTTCATAGATATTGTTTAAAAAAACCCTGCTATTTGTATTGACAATGGGAATTATTTTTAAATTAATTATAGAAATTTATGTGTTTGGAATTTGGTAAAATGGATTCCATATTTGGAATCAGAAGGTACAAATTATGTAATTAATACTCTTTTGTTTTTGGACATTATGAATAGTGACGACGGTAATTATCTTTAATTATCGTGATTAATTAGTAATTGGGTAGTTAAGGGTAATAAAATAATATCATAATAATAAAAAAATGTCCCAAAAATGTGTTTTAATTCTACTTTTTGTGTCATGGTGGACCATGGGAAGCCTTTTACCATACTTTTGGACCCCATGGAATCACTTTTGTGTGATAGTGACACTTTATCATTTTATTTTTTTTAAGAATGGAGAATATCACAAAAGTATGTAACACATAAGTAAAACAATTTTAATTTTGACTACATAAATGCTCTCTTGGACAATAAATATTCATTGGAAAGATTAAAAGTTTTCCTACATCATATTCTTTTTTTTATAATTTTTAGACATTAAATAAATTAATTTTTTTATGACACGATGATGACACATCGATTACCTCATTAATGAACGATTTAAATAAAATGAAACGATAATGTAACATATAAGAATTACACTTTTGAAAAACCTATTGGATGAGTATATTTAGAACCCTTATCACCTTAGACATGAAATATATCAATGTGGGATCTTTAAAATCCGAAACACATTTCAATATAATGTAACATTTCATGACTTTCCAAGAGTTCACATACTCCCTCTTATCAAAGGCCCCAACCTCTACCTCCTTACCCACACCACTCAAGACATTGCCTCAGCCAAGATCTAATCATTTTATCTCTCAAAATCCCTCTATTAATAATAGAAGCCTTACCTTAGGCAGAATACTGTTCAAGAAACCCTTTTGGTTCAAACCAAGAGGAGTTACCCAATTTAAAGGTGATGTCTTCACTTGTGTTCTTTTGTTTTATTTATCTTCTATGACCCCCTAAACTCTTTTTATTCCATTATTTTGTAACAACACCAGTATATTCAATATACTATGATGTTTTTATGATATTTATTCGAGCTAAACTTACACCCACCTACGTCTAATGGTAAAGAACACACTGTTTCTGGGGATGGAGAATTGTTGCCTCACGAAACGATGATTATTCAATCTTCTTTTAACACCATTCATGGTGGCCATTAAGATGTAACTATATTTATATATGATATATTTTATTTTTATATTTTCCATATGCTTCTGTATTTTTCATTTATGGAATACATTTAAGTTTTCCATTATGGGTAAACGCGATATCATCATTTTTGGAAGTGCGGACTACCACCCCCTCAAAAATAATTTGATTCGTTAATGCCATATGTGGGAAATATAAAGGATGGAGTTAATGATATTATATATGATATTATAATGTTATTATAATATACATTTTTTTAATTTTGAATTAATTCCATTAAATATTAAATAGAAATGAAATTAGAATTCATGCGTACGTACGACTTACTGTCTCCATGAATGGTGCATTTCATTTCTTACCTCTAAATGTTATGAAATATTATAAATGCATGTATATACTAGATATATATGATATATATGATATCTACATCATGAATATAATTATGTATATAATGGATATTTTACCACATGAACAACTTGTAATTATTAAGAGTTTATTTATGACTCAAGTACCAATGATCGACAAAATGACAGTTATTAACTCAAATAATTACATAGTGTTCATAACATAGTAATAAGTGATATAAAAGGAATAATGAACTTGAAAATGGTTCTTATGCAAGTATAAATTAACTCAAGATAATTATTCAGGAGATTAAAGACCAATCGAGTCAAGTCAGAAACACGGTATGGGACTTCGTCTCATTCTCCTTTAATTGAGGCATATTTTGTTTTATACACAAATTTCTTTTATACGATGTATAGACCCCTTTGACGTTTACTTTTTTCAAAAATAATATTTTTATAAGAAGCATTTTACTAAATAACTAAATGGAATGTTTTTTGATTATGTATGCGGTGACAACGAATTCTCTGCCGTCGTGACCATTATTTGATTTCCAGCTTCCTCTACAAGCCATAACTTCTTTTTAAATGAAAAATAAATACCATTTTTACATTTCTTTTATTTTGGTATAGAAAATGGATTTGATAATGTTTTCATTAAATCAATTTGTTTTTTATATCTTGTGATTGAAATGTGGAAATGTTATGTTTCCTTTATGCATTTTTTATGTGACATGATTATGTTATGGTTCATGGGAATTGTTTATGAAGACGGGTGGTTAAGTGATAAACTAATGGTGGGTGAGCCTGATATAGATCTCCAATGCAATGGGTAACGTGAAGGGGTTTAATGCTATGGTTTCTCTGCAATGAATTAGGAAATATGCAGTGATCAGTATTCCAAATGTAACCATTAGGGTTACTCCCTACGTAAGAATGTTATGAATGTCTCAAGTTACCTTTATGTCTTATAATTTATATAATTTATTCATGATTTGATGAGGTATGTAAAAGTGCTTATATTTTATGAGTAATTTCTGATTTCATTATTTCTTATGTATATATGGACTAATGTTTTTATTTCATACTTTTATATCCCTTATTGATCTTTTTATACTCATCCCATGTTTTTGAAATGTTTTTCACAGGTCAAGGGAACGGTACATGATGTGATGATAATGTCAAGGAAGTGTCCTGAATGAATCCATGTTTTGTTTTAAATATATATCCATTGATGGGAAAAGTGAATATTGCCTTTAATATAACCACCTTGTTTAAATGTGGAATGTAATGAATGATTTATGATCTAATTCACTAAATCTCTAAACCCGAAAAGATCATCATTGTTAAATTTTGTAATAACTAATGATTAAGTAATGTTTAAGGAATGAGGCCTTATATTAGCAATTGAGGACACTAAGATGGTATAAAATAAATTTATCTCATCCAATGATAATTATTTAGAAAAATCTGCATCTATATCTATGGAAAGGCTATAAGTTCTTAATGTTATATCATGTTCATGTTAGAAGTATATGGAGAAGTCAAATGGAAATATTCTAGTTATTGTGGAAGATGTTGTATAATCAATAAATCCGGATGAAGGATCATCAGATTCACTATCAAAACTAATTAGATATCTTTTCATCAAATTTAATAATGTTCTAAAGGATAATTTGAGTATTACACAAGATCAGGAAGCTTTATAAAAATATTTTTATGATTTTAAAAATTCATCTACTCCAAGAATAGAATTAGAGTGAATTTGGACACAGTATCAAGGTCTTAAATAAATTTCAGCGTGAAAAAGGGATTTTGTTTCTTTTAAGAGATATTTTTTTGATCATATTAGGAATATCTCATCTAAATATATTTATAAAATAGATTATTCACATATGAAATTGTATTTAGAGAGTCATTTTTAATCTATCCAGGGGAGTATCAACATTGCTGGTGATTCTACCTCTACCCTAACAACCTCAACATATTTTATCAAAAGGTCTCATGATACCACCACATTTATAGACGATATGAATGATGAGATTCAGAATATTAATTTCAAAAGTGAATCCTTATCAGTTTTGTTAGGAAATCAGATGTATCTTATTGAGTAATTGACTTCAATGTTACTAGGTATCAAGATTCTACTCAATACCATCGATGAGAGGTTAGCTAGGTTTTTGTAGACAAAGGATCCTTTGAATTACATTTTGAAACTTAATTTTATAGATAATATGAAATTCAATAAAGCTTTATAATTTTTATAAGGATGTTTGGAGATAATGATGATGTCATGCTATTTAATCAGATGTAAAATTGAAAGAATCTTTTCAGGCGGTGCATCCTCAACCAGAACCTAATCTTGAACAAACCATTCCATTTCCCCTATACCAACTATTTAGACCTTTCTCTCATGCCAAATCATCTACTTTATTTGTAAATTTCTTTTAAATACAAAATTCCTTTGTTAATTTTATAAATCATGTTTCATTATAATTTTTAATTTTTTATCTCCACTTACAGAATCAATTCCTTATTTATACAAATAATACATTATAAATATTAATTTATTATTTTGTGAAAAAATCAAAGTGTTTTAATCATTTTTCTTATAAATTTTTTTTCATATCAAAAAATAGTGGAGAAATTTGGGTAAACGCAACATTTCATTTTATATATTTTTTTTATATTTTTATCGAAATAAATCTATGGAATTGAAATAATAATTTCTATTTTCTTTTAATATTTATAATGATAACTATATTGTGTTAATTATTTATGGGATTTGTAATAATCAAAAAGGGGGGGATTTTTTAGCATGAATTGTATCAACAACACTTTATAAATCTTAATTGATTGCGATTCTAAAAAATACCCTTGTTTATTTTACTAATGATATTAATTTAACATTATTTCATGAATATATTATTTATTAAATATTTTATTATGAAATTTTATTCATACATTTAATATTTGAGGAATATTTTTAAAGAGTATAGAACTCTCTTAAGTGTTTTATAGAAAGACTTTTCACACCCTATTTTCATAACATAACATAAGAAATATTCCTGACTCATGGAATGATGAATATAGATCATAAACCTTACATTTGAATTCAACCATAAATTGGAAGAAGGTGTATATGTATCATCATCCTTGTGCTGGAATGAACATATGGATAAAGAAACATAAGTTTTAATTGAACTTAATGTTTTTAAGGTGGCCAAAGTATGGTTAAAGTGCCCTACATATGTAAGAAACCCTACAGTTAAGGAAACAAATGTATGGTTAATTGGCCGTACTTTTTTGATAAAAATAATTTTTTCAACCTTAATTTCATAGAATGAAAACTACATATTTGAACCCTACATTTCTTACTTTTAATTTTATGAAGGAACCGTATTTATTACTTTTCAACATCAGAGATTTTATTTTGAGATTTCATTAGAAATATCTACAAAGGTCTTAACAGAATTACATTCTATTTCAATGATCATTTAGGACCTATTCAAGTCCTGTTAAGACTGATTTAATAGATGATATTCAATTGATAAATTCACTCATATTTTTACGGGATGTTATGAAACCTCTCAAAATGTTCATTTTTGAATGTTCATGATCGTTGAGGCGACTATGTTGTATCTAGAATTATGATGCATGATTTATGATTTATATATACTTACATTGTATCATTTAAATTTTCTAGATATTCAAGTAAAATATTATAATATAACAATTATTCTTGTAAAAAAATATATAGTGCCACCACAATGAATGGTTTATACTGAAATAGGTTACAGTTTGGAGACATACATGTTCAATCCTTATCTGTTGTAAGATTACTGCTGCTATATATTTCTACTTTTATTTGAAGATCATTTTGTAGCAATGATCACATCATAACTACCATTTCTTGAAGTATTTGTTTTCTAAAGAAGAATATTAATCATCTATAAATTATTTTTTGTTTCAATTGTGAAGTTAAACTCAATCTATCATCAAATAAATATCACTTCAATAGTTTGAGTGTCAACTACACGGACTCAGTTGTGGTTGAGTATCTTCTTCTCAACCTATGATGTGGATAATCATAATCATGTTAAAGATATAAAACGTTATATTTAGCCTTATTTTTAATGTTTTCAACTCCATGTACTTAGTTGTGGACTTGTGGTATTTTGATAAGAGGACATTGCTAGTGAAATTAACCAAGAACATAGAGAGAGCGATTGGGAGAGTGGAAAATTGGATCTTTATGCCCTGAACAAAAAAAACTATGTTTTTCTTTCTTTTTATCTAGTACTCGTATTTCAAACATAAGAAAAATGATGCATATAAATGCATTTCATAAATTTTTTCCAAATCCATAAAGGTGGATATTTCGTGAAAATACTCAATTGAACCCCCACTTATGTTAATTTTTATTATTACGACCTAATAATATCCATCTAAAATAAAATTAAATGTTCACACTTGCATCCAATCAGACTATTGACTCCATGAAGTGAAGTATCTCAATTTTCATCATCACCTAACCTGGATGGATACAAGAATGGATTTAATGAATAAATATGTCATTTATGAAATAATAATTATTCACTTAAGTTAAAATGATGAATATAATTTTTTTCATTAAATCTATTGAATAAAGAAAACTTTTTATGTGTGGATGTTGTGGACTACCACCTCCATGATGTGATGTAATTATAATTTTCATCATCTATATAATTGGATTGTTCATATATCTTATGTAATAAATAAATATTTTATGTATAAAATGATTTTGTTTATGGAATCCTGAACAAGGATCCTAGAATAGAAGAATCATATCCAAAACATGTATGGAATTTGAATAGATAATAAGAAATATTGACTTTAACGATGTATTATTAATATGATTAAAATTTAAAACAATAAGTGAATAGAATATAGTAATATATATGTAAATAATATTATAATATGGATTAGTAATAAATTAAAATTTATTATCTAGTAGTTTAGATCATTTATAACTAAATGGAAAACTGAGATAAGGGTTTATGTTGCAATCTCACTTTTTGTCATATTTTTTTATGTTTTAGTCTACAGTGTCAGAAATTCTATTTAACATATATTATAGACACCATATTTTTTTCTATTTTATAATTTTTTGTTTTTTTTTGTATTTTAATAATATATTCAATTTTACCACTCTATGGTACACAAAATGACTAATTTTTTTAAGAAAAATAAACCATATTACTTCTTTTTATTCAAGGATTATTTTCTACCTTGTACATGTTATTTATATTACATAAATAATATTCATATATAAAATATAAGTTATTATTTAGGTAATTTTAAACTATAATTTAATATTTCATAGTGTTTAAATGAAAAAACATTATTATATTTTTCTTACAATTCAATCATTACTTTCTTTATGAGAACATGAAAAATGTATTACTTTAGCACTAATGATATTATTGAATATTCCAACAATCCTGGTAAATCATCATTTGTAGTAATCCTTTAAAATTTTTCATAGTATCCTCATTGAAAATCAGACACCCATTATGTAGTGAACTTTTGGTTTAAAACATTTATTTAAATAAAATTATTTATCTTGTTGTTCTTTAAATAGTGTTCTCAATTTAAATGAATAATTATTTTCATCAATTTAAACATTATCTATTGATTATTATGCTTCAATAGGAATATTATAAAATTATTATATAAATTATCATTATCAATATGGGTATGATGATATTTTTTTTAATTTATAAGAAAAAAATTCGTTTTCACCTGTTAATTATGATATAAATGAATGATAATGGTTCTTATATTTATATTGAATACATATATATATATATATATAATCAATTGGTGGTGGATGGTTCCAATATATAAATTGAATGAATTGGGTAGTATTTAATATCTCTTAATATGAAATGGTATTCAAGAGGTTATCTCAAGCCTAATAGGGTACAAGGGTGGTTATTCAAACCCTAAGAACTTACATGGGTGTTTATTCAAACCATATTTAGTTACAAATTTCTTGGTGTGTATCCCTGAAATGTAATTTTTATTCATGGTTTAATGTCACACTCTTAAGAGACACTATTATTTAATATTATTAGGTTTATTTTATCAAATCATGTATTACAATTATTTGATGTTGTACTATTTCATAACTCATGTCTTATGTTACGTTGATGATTTATTTTGTGACTAAGGATTTTAGATCTCTGTATTTGGGTCTGATCATTATTTATATTGATTATGTTCTAATATTCATATACTCATCTTATACATAATTATGATCTTAAAATATTGACTCCAATGTTTAAACTTACAAAGAATATAATCTTATCCCTTCTTATGTTTCAATTTCTCCAGGTGATAGATTAGGATATTATGTAAGTTAAGTCCATAGGGTTACCATGTGAGAAGAATGTGTGTGGGAAATATTTATTATTGATCATAAATAAATTGTTTTTGTATCAAGTCTCAAAAAAATAGAATTCCTTAATAGTTATCACACTTGTATTATTGTGATATTTATTAAATATTTATAAAAAATGTTATAAATTTATGTATTACATTTTCATGTCACCTCATCATTTTTTTGATTTGTAATTATATTATATATTTTTTTATTTTTAAAAGATTGGGGTTGAAGCCTCATTTAATATTAATTCCAAGGAAAGACCTCTTTTAACAAGTTAGAGGGAGACCCATTACATATCTCAAAGGCCCAATGAGCATGTAGATCATTACATAGCCCGTATGATGAATTTTTTGGCCCAATTCCTATTCTGTGAATAGTACTACTATAGTACTTGCCTGCTATAGTACCCACTATTGCTACAGTGCCTCCACTGCTACTATACCACTATAATAGTTCAACATTACCTGAGCCCTGTGGTATTTGAACCCCCATTTTTCATGTAGGGTTATGGGGTCTTTACCACCAATTCGAACCCCAAATACTTCTATTGACTATTTGTTATATTCTTGATGTTACGTAAATTTTTTATGTTAAAATTAATTTTTTATATATTTTTACTAATAATTAAACAAGTTCATGCATACACCATGTTATTTATTACTATGTAATGACATATTATTGAGTCCATAATATGTATTTTTATGCCCACAACCTACATAAAAACTCTATTGGAAATGCAACTCTTCTTGAACATATTTTCCAGAACCTTATTATTAGAGTGATGCTGATTATTGGTGGTTATAAGTTAATATGATAGATAATATTCTTATAGTGTAGGGAATTAGTGGTGTATTTTAGAGTTTCTATCAGATATCTGATTGGATTGAATGTGGTTTTACTGGGATTCTTCTAATGATGTTTCATTAATTGAGTAATCATATTTATTCTTTTTTGTCAACATATTTTTTTATTATGGTGGATTTTTATGTGTTTTATATATTTTATAAACATTATATGGGATTCTGAGAATGTTTAATATGTATATCCTAATAAAATATTTATTCAACTCTAATTTTCCTTAATTGTGAGGATAATAGGTAGTAGATTATAATGGTTATTCATGTGACAATTAATAAAATAATATCCTTTGGTGAGAAAGAAATGTATCAGAGTTGCTTTACGTTTTCATCTTATAATAGTAAAAATACCAATTATTTCAATTGTTTATGGTGGGGGTAATTCAATATTAGAATAAGTATAAATAATATTTATTATTTTCTCCACATAAATTATTTGGATCTTATGATTTTAAAAATTATATATTATGACCAACATAGAGATGAAACACAACCCATGTTACATATACAAAAAATTTATATTTATATTTAGTGTTAATTCAATTTTTCTCAAGACTACGAAAATTTAATTATGATCTATACAATTTATCAAGTATATTGGAACACTAACGACATATTCATTCCATAATTTTTAATGGTATCATCAAACTTTATAATGGAACAATTCTAAAACATTAGTTATCAATACAGTTTACCCTCCCTCATTTCATAGATTTATATCTTGTCTCATTATCTTATTTATATTAATTTTCCACGAGTAATACTCACATTATAACTCCATGTAATGAAATATTTATTTTTTAAAAAATATATCTCATTTATTTTAATTTTATTATTCTAGTTCCTCTTTTTTATATTTAATAATTTATTTCAGTGTTTCTTTCATTGAATCAATTTCTTTTTAATTGTTTTCAATAATTTTCTATTAATTGTTTTTTAAATATAATTTCATTTATTCTTAATGTATATTATATTTTAAATTTATTTCAAATTCATAAATTCAGATGAATCATAAAAAATATACATACTATAATTTTAGGCTAGTGATTATCAACAATGGCCATCATGATCGATTTTATGTATTGTGGGTCAATTCAATGGGGTTTCCACACTACATTAACCTATAGATTGTTTCCCATTTTTGGATATGTGAGAAAATATTTCCAATACTTCTTAATATTTGATTGAATATTTAATATTTTTCAAGGAAATCACACACACTATTTCACCATTGGATTTTATTAGTTTATTAAGGGAATATATAAATAATGTGTGTTATAGGGGATAAATATTAATTACATGATTATATAAATCTGATGATTACGTAATTTTTATTTTAACAGCAATAATGATTTCATGGACAGTATTCATCTAACTCATAGTGGATATGTTTTAATACCCTGAATTCATATTTTATTAATAAAGGTTGAATAAATAATTCATATAAGCATCCTAGATGTAGAAGGTAACGTGAAAATAAATTCCATGAAAAAATATTAATTTATGTATATTATGATAACACCAAAAGTGTATATCACAAGAGTGTGTTTAAACATAGATATTATGCTTTTATTGTACAAAAAGGATGGAAACAAAGTTAATATTGTTAATTTTATTTTATATAAAATGTTTCATATGGAAGTCGAAAGTTGTGGTTATATCATGGTTAGAGATTTTATTTCTAGAATAACAATTTTATTCAACTATGTTAATATGTTTGATGAGTTATAACCTGTAGATATAATATAGGTTATCAATGAGGAGTTTATGAGTAACTTAATTATTTTGATTCCAAAATTTCAAAACTCACGCGATGATTAATATTAGAGGTGGAGTACCAAAACTAGAATATTTTTTATCAAAAGTTGAAGTCCAAAAAATAATACGATCCATCACATCATCCATATTTTATGCTAGATCATTTTAGGAATAAATAAATATCTATGCTTGGGTAATTACTATACAGTTTCCAAATCCTTTGGCCCCACATTCACATTAAAAACCTCATAATTTATTAAACATTATGTACTATAAAATATCAATAATTTATGTGGTGTTTTTTTTCAAAGAGACTAGAGGGTTTACAGGATTTATGATATCCTTATTGATATATCATCATACAACAACATTTTAGGGATGCACATACATGGTTTCAAGGAATTGTTTCCTTGACCATCTCCACCATACCCACTATCCTATTTAGTTCCTCAGAAGATCAAATTGAAATGGAAATGATGGAATATTTTATCTTATATTTATTAATGGATTTTTTTTTATTTTTTTTTATATTTATGTTAATTAAAATAATAACAAATATAACACATCTCCTCATCTATGGAATTCACATGAAAAAGATAAACACTTATGTGAGATATTAGACATTAACATTTATCTTTTAATGATCTATCATGTTATTATTTATTTAAAATTACATAATCTAAAATATACATGTATAAATTATTTCTCATAATATTCAATTTCTTTGAAAATGGCCTCTAAATTTTTATATATTTTTTACACATATATTAAGAAAAACTCTCAAAAATTCTTTCTAAAATGTGATAGCCAAATTTTTGATAACCTTAAAATGATATAATCAACTTATTTTAGTCTTCATATTGAGAGAATCTCAAAAAAGTTTTTCTTTAATAACATTGTTGTTTTTAGTAAAATTATTTAAATTTTAATAACTATATTAATAGAATTTAGTTATTTTTGAAAACCATTTTTAAACCATTAAACCCTTCTTTTTTAATTTTTATATAATAAATATAATGTTTATACAACAACCCAAATAACTCTTTTAATGTGTGGGGTAAGAGATTTATGATATATGTTATCATATGGGATGTTTATAAATAATAAATGATTCAATATTCACAATATCAAATTTTTTATTAATACATTTTTCATAGAAATAAAAATTCTCATTAGATTAAAAAATATGTACATTTTCTAGTTGTTTATGTAATAAACCCCAAATTTAGGGATATAATTAAAAGTAATAAAACATTAAAAAATTTAACTTCGATATTTTATATATCCAAATTAAATTTCAAGCACCAAATTTTTTTCTTCAGATTTTAATCATTTAAGATTGCTGGAATTATGAAATTGGGGATATGTAATTATTAATGTGTGATTTTTTTAGGAATAAATTATTTTTCATGATTATTTATAAATTTTTCACCATAATTTGGACTTTAATTTTTTAAAAAAATTAAACATCATCCCATAACCTCATAAAACAATTCTAATAAATCATATATCTTCCTCATAATTAATATAGTTATCAATTTTTTCAAAATGTCATATAATGTTCATTTTAATAATTTTTAGAGAATCTACTGAATTTTGTGTCTACAACATGATTTAATTTTATATTATATCATTTGATAACATGATTATATAAGTATTTCAATGCAGTTAATATTGAAATTTATTTTATTATTAAATTATTGAAACATTATTTTAAGAATGAATAAATCCTATATAGAATATATGATTTATCTATAATCCATGAAATTGATCATTATCATGAGAAATAAACAACAAAATAAAAATATTTTATTTTTTAAATTTATGATCAAGAGTGTCATGTGGCTTTGATAGTTTCAATATTAATTGGCCAAATTAATATGAAAATAATTTATTGTTTTCATATCTATTTAATCTGCAAACATTATGAATTTAGTACAATTAGTTTATGGTCTCCATTACTACTAGGCCATTAGGAAAAAATATATTTAAATTTTTTTACCCCAAGTGGAATTATATTAATTATAATAAATTCAAATATAAAATAGTTACCCTATCTTATTTTTTATGAATTCATTATTATATTTTACTCCATTTTGTCAATTTAATAAAATAATTCAATTAAAAATTGAATGGCCTAACATTTGGTTTATAGTTCTCACTATGATTCCCTTCCCTTTAGAGGATCAACATAATAAATCATCTAATCTACATCTTAGATGTCATTGTGTTATAATGATAATATAAATTTTTAATTATGTACCAAACTAAAGGAACTAACAATGCTTTTGGATTAGTTCTGATTTTTAATGTTATACTTTTCCAAGGCCACACTAAGTATTATGATGAAAAATATAGGATGTGTGGAGTAAATCACATAAAGAATAGGGATGTGTAGTGAAAAATATTGACCAGCTGTTAGTTCATCCAAATTATAATTGAGTTATATTATTATACTAGTATTATAATGTGAAATAAAATATATTAACTGAAAATAGAGTAAATGGGAATATATTTATTTGGTCCCTCAATCTGAATAAATAAATTTCATTCAACTCGTAAATTAATAATATTAAATATTTTTTCAATGAGTTATTTTATTCAACATAATTTTGGTTTTTTATTATTGAAACATTCCTTTCAAAATTACCCAATTTATCATGAAATCCAGAATAACTATAATGCATTAGGTTAATATCAGTGAACATTAATAACATAATTTATAATTTGAAGATCAGTTATATTCTTTATGATGGGATTCATCCATTATTAAATTTTTTTGATGAATTAATAATATATGAAAATTAAATATGTATCATAGTGAATCTTTATAAGATCATGTTATATGATAACCAAAGACTAAATCAAATCATGTTGTAACGATACCCTTAAACCAAATCTACCCTCCCCTTTCGATTTATCATCTCATAAAAGGGTTATCTACAATGATAAATAAACTAATATCGATATAAGTGATAATCAAAAAGATAGATATTAAAGGATAATAATATAATATAAAAAATTAAATCTATTCTAAAACACATTTATAATATAAAATAGAATAAGAAAGAAAGGTGGAAAAAATTAACTTAAAATTCATCAAAATATATATTAATTTCAAAAAAATATAAAATCATGATCGAAAAAATAATCAATGATGAATTACTATTGGTTCAAAACCCTAGTAGTAGCTCCCCATCAGTGGTCAAATTATTGTTATCATGATTTTTGGATCCTCAAATTAATTTCTTCGAAGTCCCCCATAGGGTTTATCGGTAAAATACCCAATAAAAACAACATAAAAAGAAAATTTATTATTTAGTAACTATAGAATTGGATAAATCACAACCCCAATGATTAGTCAATGACCTGAAACTCTAAATGGTTAGAAAAAAATTCGTTCAAATTACATGAATTTTTATCATTTGAAGCATTGTTAAAACCATGAAATCCTCATGATGAAGAATTAATGTCCTATTTCATCACATACAACTTGATTATCCCATATTTTAAGATTGGGAGATTTTATTTAGTATCCAAATTTTTTCATTTTTTTGAAAATATTGTATCATTTTGAGAAACACATATGGACATAATATTCAACCATAGTTTAATCATCATTCGACAAATATAATTCCCCAAAACATCACATCATGATTAAAAGTGTTTTAATGATTATAAATACAAAACATTTTACAAAAAAATTGTAACCTAACTCAGTGTAATGTATGAAGTATCATAAAAACACATGAGAGAACAAAATTATGCATGAATAATCAATTTTATACTTAAAATTAAATAAAAAAAAGAGATTTAATAAAATTAAAACAAAAATTCAATTTAAATATATCACAAATCTCAATCATTAAAAAATAATAACTAAATAATTATTCTACCTAAATGTTTAAAAATTTACACAAAATAATGTTTCCATAAGAACACACAGAATAGTCTCAAAATACACAAAGATGCTTCATAACCAAATTTACAAAATCTAAATTTTTTTTTATCTCACTCAGTAATCAAAATAATTCAACATGAATGTTGATTTACATAATCTCATACAATATTAGGATATAAAAAAATGAATATTTTGATTATATATTATATTATAAGTCCATTAACATAATTTATTCTATTAGAATCATCGATCCTAAATAAATGTGCCAGAATGTCCCCAGGCGTGTACCAAAATAAGACATATTTTTCCCACAAAAACACATGTTTATAGTTGTAATAACACCTATTATTTATAATAAGTGTTTAAAATAATTACTAAAAATAAAATCAATTATTTATATTAATCCCCATCATGTGATAGTAAATTCAAACATGAAAATAAAACATAATAACTAATAAAATATACACATTTTCATAGTTTTCCTTATTCACCATTTCAAAAACATCATGGTTGAACATCATTATAAAATAACTTATTCTCAGTGAAACTGTTCTGTCACAAAATATATATATATATATAATATAATTCCATATATGATTACATTCACTCATAATATCTCTTCGAATATATTGAATCATCTTTACGAACATATTGGAAAATATGATACAAAAGTCCTATCATTTTTTCATATTTCATTTCAACAACATTATAAAAATCATTTAACACATTTTCATTATTATCTAAAAACATATATAATATCACAATATACAATATAGTGACTTAATTTATGGTCTTTTAATCAATAGTAAAACATATACAGTAGACTATATTTTTTAAAACATAATATTAAAGGGGAAACATACCTAAAAATAAATACATTTCCAAATTTTATTTCACACAACCCTTTATAATTTTTCATCAAAAATTGTAATTTGTATATTGGGGACACAAAATGGTATAAAATTATTAAATATCTCTTGTCTTATCTGAGTAAAAATAATAGTTCTTTATAAATACTTGAACTCTACCTATTGACTCAATGTACACATACCAAAAACATAACAAATCATTTTTCTCCTACTAAATATAATAAAAAAACCTTATACATAGTGTTTTAGAAATAATAAAATCAGGCAATAGAAAATTACTATTAAAAAAATAAATTACAATTTTTAGAGTTCTTATTAGTATAATATATTTACACATAAATATTTCATTGGATTCTCTAGTTTTTTACCACTGAATCTGGAGTTTTCCACCATCAGAAATCCATTGGATGTCCACATAGTGTCTCTACACTCAATATTTATACTATAGGGATAAATCATTCACAAGAATATAGCATGTTTAGAAGAGTTTGAATTTCCCTATTTTTTATCCATATACAAATGAAATTATATCTATCATAGGAAAAATTTAGTTTTTCCACTAGAAATAGTATATGTGATAATATTAATAATGAAATACTTATCAGATCAAATTGATTTGTAATATCCTATATCAAGGATAAAAATAAAAATGTTGCATCTATAATTAAATTATATTCCATCCTATCATGTATTTACCATGAAATATTAATAATTTCTAGAAAACCTCAAACATCTCAGGAATTCAAATAGATAGAGACAAAAATAATATTATTTCCACGGCACGCTATATAAATATCAGGATCACAAATTAGGCTCATTTTAATTAACAAATATTTGTTATATTGTATAATATATTAAAAATTTTGGTTAAAAAAGTAATTACCAAAGCTTAGATTATCATAAATGTAACTTTATCATCATCATATACAACATCAAATATATAAAATAATCCAAAATATATAATATAAACTTGTTATTGCTATAGCACTATGACATCCCCTCATTCCCTAAAAACGTTCACTACATCCCATATAACATATAAAATACTACTACCAAAAAAATTATAATATATAGAACGCATAAAATATTGATTTCATGTACCATCACATTCATAAAACCATAGTTTCAATATTTTCATATGACCACCCAAGGGATGATAAATATCTACCCCAAATTCCAACATTAATGTATAATTAATAATACATAGACAATTTAGATTTCATGGAACCCAATTCATTGATAAATACATTGTATAATTTCTAAAGAAAAATATATACAACTATTTATCTAATATTACACCAAAATGGGTCCATAAATTATAAAATAGATCTAATTATGTTCCCATTTAAATTTCCTTTTTGTAAAATATTCTACCATTAAAGACTCTCATAATCCACCATGGTTTCAATGTTGTCTACTTTCCTTAATTAACTATCACTCCACATCTATATCTCATTATCTTGTAACTTATTATATATGATAAACTTCAATATCATATCTCTATTATGTATGTACTAATTATTGATTATACAAGCCATCATTATATTGTACTACCCATTATTTTCATTAAAACATCCCTATAAGTATTCATGCTGAAAATTTATGTTAATTAAGGATTTATGATCATTTTATATGATGTTAGTAACATATATATATATACACACACATATATATATATATATATAATTTTTTCCTATAAAAATGTTTCCAAATATTGAACACATAAAAAATAAATAAATAAACTTAAATTAATCTTTCTTCAATTCAACATACATAGTAAATGTATCTATTATTTATCAGTAAATTTTGTTATTAATTATATTCTCATAAAAACACACCAAGGATCATTCTTAATATACAATTCAATCTAAATTTACATTTATAAAATTTCTCAAAGGGTTTCAATGAGGGGTTGAAAATAATACTTAGTATATTCATCCCTTGAAATGAATTGACCTATGTAAAAAAAATTAATTATTCACATGATCAATACTGTATATGAATATGAGCCAATAACCCAAACACCTCAATTTCTAAATCCCCATCCATAAATTTTTCATCATAATACTAACCACATGTCACCACAATAATTCTCTAAAAATAAAAATAAAATAAAAATATAAAAAATCCTTATATTAACCACAACTGATTTTCCACTCAAAAATAAATCCCTTCTTGATGCCACATAGAACTACAACACTCAACAGCTATGTCAACATGGCCAATGATGATCATAGGATTCATAATATTCATAGAACTCTTTCCATCTACATATGTTCCCCCAATCCTATGTTAAAAATATTAGAACCAATATATTGTGTCGGTGCATGGTACTCATTTTACATAATGTGCCTCGATTATTCTTCCTCAATTTTACATTTGAATGGATTATAGTACCCTAATATCCATTAAAAATACGATAAATTAATCATGTAAATTCAGATTTACAATAATTTCCAATTTTATTTAATCATCGAGATAATGTATCAGTAATAAAATATTCTAGATGAGCCTCTATTACTACTCTACCACTAACATAGAACAACAGTGAGAAAAGGTAATAGCTACTTATCTGTATCACTATTAACAAGGTAAATTTCATATAATTTATGTATTGTATATTGGTCATATAATATTTCCATAACATGGCACACAAAAAAACCTAATGTTATCATTTTAGTCACATAAATCATATACATTATATCAATGGTATGTTAATAAGTCAACATCATAATTGTCAAATTTATATCACATAATCATAAGAAGACAAAATAATTAAACTAGATGATAATTTCACTACTATAAAATTTCACAATATGCCATTAGTATTTCCACATTTCTTCCAAGTTAAAACAAAATCATCACTATATTCCATAAATAAAATAAAATATTAAAATATGTCAATATGATATGATTTTTGAGAAAACTTATTCAAGGTTTGTGTAATGTTTTTTCAGTAGATTATGTCTGTTGAAAAAATATGGTTGAGAAGGTTAGTTATAGGGTTCCAACATGATTATTGAATAGTAATGTTGAAATAGAGTCAAGAAGAATGTATAGAATCACTGGAAGTGGTTCAGAATGTTTTTCATACAATTTGGTTTCATTTCAGATATTTTGAAAAAAACATTGTCCCATAATTTGTAGGAATATAAATAATTTGAAGAAGATATATATTTTTTGGAATATTTCATATAAAAAACTAAAATTCATGAAATTATTGAAAGATATGTTATTATTCGAAATATTGGTGATTTTTAAAGAAATTCATAGTTGAAAAATTTGACATTTTGTCTTATGAAAATTCGATAGAACATTTTTTGAAGGTGATGAATTTTGATAATATATTGAGTAGTTATGTAAAAAGGTTGTAGTGACTGAGAATGTTTCATAAAACTCAGAAAATGTCTTTAAATATATAGATAACCTCCCCCCACTCATTTTTAAAAGATTAATCTTTAACATAGACTAAAAAAATATGAAGTCGTGAAAGAGTTTCAAAAATGTTTTTTTGCATTTTTTAAAGGTTGGGGTGGAAGCCCCAATTTATTATTTAATGAAAATACATATTTTGACCGGTTAGAGGGTGACCCATTACAAAGCCCGATAGACCAGGGCCAAGAGGCCTGAATACAATGCCTGAAATACAATTTTGGCCCAAAGGACCCCTTAGTGAACAATATTTCTACAGTATCCATGCTACTACAGTCCTGACACATCTAAAGTTCCTTCTACAGTACTACCACCACTATAGTGTTGTCACTACTATAGTTCTGCCACTTCTATAGTACCACTACATTGTCCTACTAAAGTACTGCTATTGTAACCGGGAAATTCTCCCCTACCTAGATTTGATCCTGGGTCTTTTAGATGCATGAATGTTTCCAATGAACACTTTTTAAAGGAAGAAACAACTTTTCATAATTTGAACAAGTATTTTTTAATTTTTAAAACCCTTAATAAATGGTTTTAGGATTTTTTTTAATGTGAATTTTCTTGAAGTATTGGTATATTTCATGAAAGTATAAAAATTGTTTCAAAAAATTGAATATTATGAATACTATAAGTATATGTCTTTAAATAATAAGTAAAATAGGTATTTATAAATTTTATGAATGTGGAGATTCATGACACAAAAATTTTGGTTTAAATATATTTATTCACAGGATCCATAGGATAATCTTATGAAGTATTAGTTCTCACATTTTACTTGAGATAGTATTGAGCATTCAAATTGTGATTGTTAGTGAACTAGGAGGGATAGTGAGTATTATATTTAATGTATAATTGTATTTTTATATAGTGGATATGGTAATTAAGTAAATTTACTATAATATATCCTTGTATGTATCTCTTTATGGGTGAATTTAGAAAAATTGATATGTAGAATGTATTATTTCAAATTTGTTAACACATTTCTATGTAAAAAGAAAAAAAGGCTATTTTTCTAATGATGAGAAAATAAATGAAGGGGAAGTTATTTTCTTCTAACATTAACTGATTAAACCCCTATTATAGTATTTAACACAGTTGGACTAACACACATATACCCTCTCTTAAGTATAAGTGTCATGTTAGAATATTATACTTAATAAAAATGTACAAAAATCATTAAATAATGTTGGAGTTTATAAAATAAGAATAAAAATTATTCTATATCCAATTCAGATTCTTCAAATACCACATATAAATCATCAAATCAGGGTGTACTACATTACTTCCCACACATAGTATAATTCATAGTTAGGTGTGTGTCAGCACCAAAATCCCACCCCCCAAGTGAACCAATTATGTTATCAGATACCCCTATTGTAAATTTATTTTTGTAGAATCTCCACTCTCCATTCATCGGATAATTTTACTAATAATATGAATATATTCCAACCATATATAATTGGGTCACATTATTCCTATTTCATATGTAAAGGATAGTCTTATATACAAGTATCATCTAATCAATATTTTTATAGTCCTTCCCTCATTGTAATGTAACTATAACGAAGAAATCATGGCTACTATTATCATTATCTTTTGTTATTTTTCGTGACATAAACTGTAATTTTATTATATCCAATTACCATTAAATTTCATTAAAAACAACAAATAATGTTATGTTTCCTAATGTATTAAATTATTTGACACGAATCAAATGTTAACATAGCCGAAATATAAATATATAATTATTTATTTTCAAGAACATTTCTCTAAGATAACATTAAATATATGACATATATTGTCAAAAACATAATTTCCTTGAGTGTATATATTAAGTACCATGAATATGGGATATTATATGCCAAAATATTTAATTCATTGTTATGATTTTTACCTATCAAGAAATTAAATGGAAAACAATTAACTATAACATCTATAGAATTATTTGATTTATCATAAAAATTAAAGCTTCCATAGAATCTCAACTGTAATAACCCAAATTTTTCGGGGCCCATCCATTGTGAAAATCGAGTGTTTTGGATGTTTTGGGGAGAAATGGTTGATCATTTAATGAGTTTTCCATATTTTTAGTTTCACATCGAATGTTAGTGCATCAGCATGTCAGTGCATCGGTATATCAGTGCGTCGGCATGTCAGTGTGTTGGCATCACTGAGTTCGGGGTGTCATCATCAGTAAGTCAGGGGAATTGGATTAAGTTAGACTATGAAATCAGCATCAGTGATTTAGGGGCATCAACTTCTGTGATTTAGGGGATTTGGTATCGGTGAGTCAGCAGCGCTGTCATCGGTGAGTCAAGGGTGTCGGTATCAGTGAGTCATGTCATCAGTAGGCCATTTCTTTGGTAGTTCATTTCATCGGTAGGACGCGTCAGTAGCCGATCTATCTATGGATCAGTATCGGTGGCTCATTTGTAGTTTTTTTCCGGTTTTCTTGTTTCACCCCTCTTTTGTCTTCTTTCACGTAAACCAATTTTGAAGCCTTTTTTGGGAATTTTTTAAGATAATTTTGAAGGATATTAATTATATAATTAATTTTCCCAACATATTTAGTGATTTGAGATACCCAAACTACAAAATCTTGACCATGATCCTACATTAATGACATTTAGAAATCATTCTTCCTTAAAAATAGGATCTTTCTCTTCAAAGACCAATTATTCCCTTACTTCTTTGTTTTCCATTTCCCCATAGTTAGGCTAGATCCTTACATAGTAAAAAATTATTGTACTAGTGCTAGTGCTCTATAGATCATCTTTTTTTTAGTTTCTTAATGCTCGCACAAATCCAAGGTTCTAGGCGCAAGGAGTAACATCGGTATTTTGATCATCAATTAGGGATTCCTTCTATCTCTATTTATTTTTACAACATTCAGGGTGGGTGTAAAAATGATTCCTTATGAGTAACAGCTGAATACCATTCTTAACCTATATATAAACAAAACGTAGTCATGAATAAATGATAATAGTGGTAAAAGAAATAGAGGTCAGGGAGTGGTTTGATATTGGTTTCATATTTTATTTTTTATCATTAATTATTTTATGGATAGTTGTGATTGTTTTTCTATTAAAAATCATGAAAGATGGTGGTAATTTCTCATGCACTAGTGATCACCCCGGTTATAATTAAGTTGAATTAAAGAACCTATGATAGTTAAATATGGATAGATATATACACAACCGGTTGATAGTTGTGGATGGGTGTTGTATTCTTTTGAGTCTTGTATATTTTTGTGGGATGTGTTGTACTACTGCTGGGAGCACAGTTATGGGATCAAGGTTGGATAGAGGAGTTGGTTCCATGAGAAGGGTGTGGTATGTGTGTACAAAAGGGTTGTGGGTTAATATTATTTGCAGTGGGATTTGTATGTGGGGGCAGTACTGGGGGTTTGATGGTATCCATGTTTTGGGGACATATTGATTATGGAATGGACACAATTGTAGGCAACTGAATGGCCTTTGTTTATGTCATGGACATTGAACAACATTGGGGTGTGGGACAGTGGTGTGGTTATGAACTTATATGAAGTGGTAGGGAATCTAAAAATTGTTGGGCAGAAGGGTTGTGGGGATGGGTCATGAGATAATGATAATTTTTTATAATTTGAACAATGATTATAGGCAATGGATGAACATGTATCTAGGAAGTTTGGGGGTTTGTGAAGTGGGAATGAAAATGTAGTTTCATTTTTTATATGGTTGTTGGAGTTAGGTTTCCTTAACTGCTAAAATAAATTAAAGCGAATCCCATAATAAATAAATGAACAATTTTTAAATGATAATGTTGATGGGTTATTCAATAGTTGTGGTTTTTGTGTGTGTGTGCATATAGGGGTAAACAAAACTGTGGTTCTTTATTAGTTGTTTGTTTGTTTGTAAAAAAATATTTACGTTTGAGTGTTTTCTTATCTATATTTGTAAATTTTAGTCCCTTGTGATTTTATGTGAATCCCACCATTGTTGAGAACCATGTGCCGAACACCACCCATTTATTGGGGAAGGGTGTTTTTTAAAAAATCTTGGTGGGAGTATGGATATCTAATTATTGACTTTCTTCCTCTCACCCTCTTCTAGGCCATTACATCCTAGGAAAATTCGGGAGGGTTGTAATGGTTTGAGGCTTACCATAACCCAAGAAACATCGGTTATGGGACTGTTGTGGATTAGATGCCTTGTTTTGTGTGGGTAAAGATCATTTTCCCAAGTATCTATGAGAGGAGGCCCATGTGTCATCAGGTGAGAGATATGGTTGTTGTGGCCCAGGTGTCCATGGGTGGGATTATGTGTGATTTGACAACGAGGAGTGTATATTCATGCTCCGGATGATGAACTCCAGATGGTAAGAGTGGTAGAATCATGATTATAACCATTATAGATGAGCAGTTACCTAGTATTTATGGGGTGAGGGGTACCCAAATAATGATGTGCTTATACTACTACTTTACATGACTTTCATTATTTGGTGATACTGCGATGGTGAGGCTAGGTTGGTTAGTATTCCTTGGTTTGTTCATTGAGGTTATACTAATTTCTCACAAGGATGTTTGTATATTCCATCTCTTTTTCATGAGTGGATTTATTTTTCCTACTGGGTATACCTATATAATCACCCAATGAATATAAATTAGTTTTCAGGTTTCTAGGAGGACTTCACGGACCATGGTAGACTTTACTAGCTCTGGAATTGGAATTATTTATTGTTGCTACATAGTCACCTTTTGTTTTTGTACTTTACCTTTCGATATTGTGTTTTACGTTGTCTCATCTTCACTATAGACCATGAACATGGGAATAGATTTTGGATTTACATTTCTAGTGGGTATTTAGAGTTTCTTTTGATTTATCATCTTATATCCCGATCATGTTCTATAAAAGGGTAATTCCTTCCATATTGTGTGAGATTCTATACCCTTGGTGCTAGTCTCCACTCTGGGACTATTGAAGGTTGGACTCGAGGGACATTATCTCACCTTTATCTTGGTGAAGGAAGAGTGTGGGAATTTTTAATCCATTACCTCATCTTAAAGAATGTGGTTCATGACAATATAATTGATATATTTTTATTTATAAAAGAAAAATTTCGTGAATAAATGAATATATAAGTGTTAAAAATTCAAAAATTATAATGATATTTAATTAATTTAATTTGATAAAGATGTTTTTGAAATTAAAGAACCATATATTGTGATAATTTCATGATATGATCCCTTCTGATTTTCCATGTTCATCCACTCCTCATTTTATGACACCATGATATAAATGAATTGTTTTTTAAAACAAAAATATTAAAAATTGTAATATATAAAATTACTATTAAATAATTTATATTTAATTCCAATATCCATTTTTCTGAAAACTATATTTGTATCAAATAGGAACAATATAAACATATTAATAGAAAATCCATATCATAATATATTTATATATGGTTCTTCATAGTTTGAAAATTAGTTTTTTTTCAAAATCACCCTTAATTGGATAAAATTCCTAATAGTGATATTTCATTTCCATACATATTATTATACTAAAATAATACATAAAACTATATAATAAATAAAAAAACAAAAATTTCCAATTGTCATAAATATAATGAATAATATCTAGAAAAACATTGTTTCTTTATAATGAACTCTGGGTATTATGGTAGCAAATCCATAGGGGTCATAGTTGTAATGGTAATGTAAAATTTGTATCATGGAATGAATTTTTGTTGGGATTCATTTTTATGTTTCTAACATGAGTTATTATTATTTGAGAACTAATAAAAACACTATTATAGGTATTTGGGATTAATCAATAATGATAATAAATCCATCTATAAGGAGTGGTCACTCAGACAATTCAATGAAATGAAACTAAATATATACCAGTAGAATAAGGTTTTATGAGAATTATTTTTTTGTAATAGTTAGGTAGGTACATGAATCATAGAGTTCTAGGTAATGAATAATGTTATTGAATTATTATAAAATTCAATATTTTTTAGGTGGATAGTTTTGTTACGCCATCATTCATAATATATATTTTTTAAAAGATATTTAAAATAATACTAAAATATTTATTGCTTTCAAATTTAGTAGGTTGTCATAAAAATTCCCTCTAAGTATTAAGTGACTCTAAGTGTCTAAATATGAAACTAAAAATATACCCTATATCATATGTATATGATACAATGATGTATCTATATAAGTTTATTCATAATATGGGAAACCACATAATATAGGAGAAAGGGAAATTGTTGGTTTATATACAATGATTTTATAACATCAATCCCCATTCTATAGCAACTAAACAGTTCCTATACCTGAAAATTAAATAATAGGACCTAAATTATGACTCTACATATGAAATATCTCTAACATAGTAGGGGGTCTATTGGAGTACCATAGGAAGACTATACCCCAATAAAAGAGTCTAAAATAATAATTAAAATAACCAAATAGTGTTAGTAATAATCATTTTTTGAGTACAAATAATAATAAGGAAGATCATTTTATTACAATTAAAAATGTGGAAGCCTATAATTATACACTCAGATTGATTGAATTGTAAAATGACTAATCACCCATTTAGCTAATCAATAATAAAAAATGAAATAAAAGGGTTGAGAACTACGATACCCCTAATATGTACATCAACCATATCCTTACACCATCCAAGGTATCAAAACAAATGATTCAATCCCAGTAATCGATTCATATGAACGTGTACTGGGAAATGAAAATAATTCCTTATGAAAATATACTATGGTCAAATACCATTCCATGATTCCCTAGAGTAACTAAAATGTAATCTAAACTACTATAATAATGAATATGAAAATCACATCCAAGGATGTCCAAAAAAAAGACGCACAAATTAAGGATCCTAGAATCGTGTCCATGAAATCCATAATATATCATGAAATCTCGGTGGGTTGTGTGTTCCACCCAAATATATAATGTCATAGTCTCACCAAAATTATTTGTATCACATCATAAATATTGTTTCTAAGGTAACATGAATGATAATAACTACACATTTATCACACCCAATCTCTTTAGGGTTAGTATATCATTGGGGAACCCACTGTATCCACCTTGGTCACCTCATTTCATATGTACCTCTCATGGGTTCTCTTATCGCAATTTCGACACTAAATCCTCGACCATCGAATATAGGGAATAAATTTCCCCAGTATCATCATATTCATATAATAAACTCATAGAATTCATAAGACATGCATCATAATAATTATTCAAAAGTAATGTTATAGTTCTCATCTCGTATCCCAAGTCATCTGGTCAACCCTCTAACCCAACGTATACATATATCCCAAATGGGTTTACCACCCTTTTTAATCGAAACTAAGTGGGGGAGTAACACATCCCTAAAGTCATCTAGACTAGCACAAATTATCCATTTCATTAAAAGGTTATTATATTGTCAATCCCTAGGATATCCCTCTGAAATCATCACTCACCTCTACATGGAGGCCACTAAGCCACATATCATTAGGTCTTCTATATGAAATTTAGTTTATTTATGTTACACCCAGAGGTTTTATGTTTCATATTCCATAAATTTTTTAAAAAAATCATTTCAACAGAATTCGAGACAATCATTCTTATCAAAATGATCTAATTTAAACATTGGCAATTTTTTCTCTCCATAAATAGTAAAAAAAATTAATTAGAAACATTAAATTATATCAAAGGGGTTATCTACCACTGTTGATATAACACATACGACATGAAAACACACACACACACACACAAACACACAAACAGATATATATATATATATGAAAAATAGTTTTGGATTATTATGATGGAACCATCGACATAAATCTATAGTTATTCCCTTTTGAATCACCACCAAGAGGATCCTACATTAGATATATCAAGACCTATTGGACATCACTCTTCCATAGGTGTCCTCATCTCATTCCAAAACAACACATTGAAAAACTTTAATAAAATTTAAATGAATTAATTACTTGTAATTAATTTTATATTTAATGAGATTTGGAATAATCACTAAAAATAATACCAAGATACCATGTATCCCTAAAAATATTACAAACTATGGGAATATGGTCGTTAGTACATACATAACATCTTCCCAAGAAAAATAATAATTTACCACCAGTCATTAAATTTCCAAAAATTATATAATTTATAAAAAACTATAAACAATTTTAAATTGTGATGTACCTTAATAAACCAATATGATATGAGATATGATCTTCATATTGGGAAATCCTCTATCCATACATTGAAGTAACCACATCATCTCAGATTATTTACCCCATTATTTTATTGGAATATTCACCAATCCATATGTTTAATTTCATAATTCCAAAGGAGAAACAAATGATGAATAAGGGAGTGTAACACATTGAATTAACTGTGGAAATTCACAACACCCCACCAAAATCCATGGGGGTCGAATGAAACGAAGGGATTTCGGCTCCTAAATCCATCACATGTTATAGGGGGAAGAAAAAAAGCTACAAAGAAAAAATAAATTAATGGGAGTTTTGGGAAATTAATCAAAACATTTAAAAGGTATAACGAAAAAATGCTTCCACTATAATCCCCATCGCTATTGTCAACCTCACAACCACCCTTCAATAGAATAAAATATCCTTCCCCATGGTTACAATTCCTCCTCATTCACTCGTATTGTTGTAAAGGGATCCCCAAGTGAACTAAACCCTTTTAAACCTCCATTGATAGGGTGTAATAATGTATAGGCCTACCTAGACTGTATGAATAGAAAGGGTGAAAAACCCTCCACCACTCTATGTTATACCCATGGAAATATTACACCAAATATTCTCCTAGATGAATTCACTAGTAATAGGAATCCATGGCACAGAACTCCACATTTCACTCCCTAGAATCTTGTGGAAACCAAAATAGCACAACCTTTACCATGACAAAGACCCTCTATCCTTGGTGATTTACCCACATCGTTGGGGTCTCCCATATCATGGTATTCTACATGGTTGAATACCAATTTAAAATCTCAATGAAGTATCGCTCAACACCACTTGACCACCCACCAGTGAACCCAATCACATTTCAATGATCATTGCACATTATAAAAAGACCACATTGAGAGTATCAAACACTTGGAACACTAATATTACCCTAGGTTCTTGTGTTAATCATGACCCCATTATTAAAATTCATACAACCTTTTTCATTTCAATGGCTAAAAGGACTTTGTTTTTTACAATATCCCTAGAACAACAAATATCATCATAAAAAATCCTCTTCGTCCTTTTCAATATAAAACCTAATCTATTCCAACAATCAAATCATTTATAATATTCAGTTTTCTACTCTTAACTTCTAAATGATCTCCAATAATTAAACTAAAAAAATGAGGTACACTATTCATCAAAATTCATTCTTTCACTAAAAAGAATAATTGAATCATTGATATGGTTCCTATTCATACATGTTAATTCTATGATAAAATGGTTACATCAATAAATTCAACACCCAACTAATGGATCCCACCACCATCATGTTCTTATCATCAAGGATAATTCTTAACCATAGTTCTTTTAACAATTGTAATATCCTAAATAAATGGTGTATAAATTGTATTACAATAATCATAGTTTTTTTATATCTAACTACACTCAACATCATGAAAATACACAAAACAATAATTATCTAGATATCCATTCTCAATGTTTTTTGGAAACAACCTCTAGTATTTTATCAGATAACCAAATATTGAATCTATGATCATTATTGTAATTTTAAGATCATTTCATTACCGATGACATTATTTAAAACCAAAATATTGTGAAATTTCCATAGTTGATCCCTCATCTAACCATAACACATGTCGTATTATCACTTGAGAATTATTTCACCATCATTCACACTCACACACAGATAATATCATATTCTTATCTAGACAAAAGTAATTGGATTACCATTGGATCAGCACTATATCAAAAAATCAATTTTGGCACTTGACCTGGAAATAGATAAATCAGATTTACTATCACACTAACATCCTAAAGTAACTTCAACTATCCAATGATTAGTCTCAACAGTCATATGTCCTTAACCACATGGGGGTAATATCTCCATGGCCCATGATCTATCATTCGCTTAACATTATGACTATACATGGACATACTACTCATAAATGATTACTAGAATGAAATATCAAATGCATCCCACTCATGGATCAGGAGAATTCCAACTTTTTCATACATCGATATTCCACATGAAACATGTTCTATACCATAAAACAGACACTATTCCACTCCCCACCATATTTATTCAACTATATCACTCATCTAGTTCAACCAAAATATATTATATCATCACACATGTGACACACATCCCAATCCACAATCACCTTCTTCAACCGCGGACACATTTCCTCTTTATAATTCCATGATAAGGAACAATCAACTTATAAAATGTCCCATTATACCACATTCCATTTAAATGGTCACCTCTCACCATATATGGACTTTTATAGTTTTATTTAAATTTTAATGAAAGCCTGTTTTTAACCTACTATTGATTTTTTGGTTATTAGTCTCATACAGCCAGTTATTGATCAATCTTAATTTATTTGAATCTGATGGGTGTATATCCCAGTACAGCTCACATTCATTATTAGACTCAAAATAACATGATTATAACATCATTATAACATTTCACATGTGTCCAAAACACTGGGAATACTCATTTCAAATTTCAATATCATATAAATAAAATAAAAACCAATACCCATCTTAAAAATCTGAAATTTCAAATATTTCATGTTCAATATCACAATCACACACCAACATGGGTCATTTCTAAAAATGAAACCATTAAAAATTATCATTATTAACAAATAAATGTGAATAAAAATATATATAGAGTTAGGAATCCCAAATATACTACACTAATATTCTATCTTTGATACCTAACCACACCAAGTGATTTTTACCTTCAAAAAATGGAATTTCAAAAGCCTATGCACTGTTGAACCTATCTCCTCTACATGCCTTGATTTTCCAAGAACAAGAGCCCATATACATTAATTTTTATGTTTATATAATAAATTAACATATCTATACAATATAACTGGTAATACAATTATATATAGATATCATAAAATATTGAATATATCCCTTTTTCTTTTCTCTGAGGGTGTCACAAACATGGGCTAAAATTTCATAATCTCAGTTTACTATCACATATCAAAGAACAACCCTTTAATAAAATAAATCCCATATATTGATCAATAACACAAAAAACTAGTCTCTCATACCTAACTCGACAATTATAACCCATATAAATCAAAGTTCACAGGAAACAACTCCTTATTTTCAACTCAAATATCACAAGAAAACTCAGGTCCCAAACAACTAGGTATCAGGTGATTGTATCTATATACATATCTAGAAACACATTTCAACTTATCACCTTTTATGTAACTAATTATTGTATAGAATCCAAATAAAAAAACTACTTAATAATATAAAATCTCATATGGTCCTGATTTTTCCTCTATATATGGGATTCACCCCATCAGGCTTCATATTATAATTTATTAACACATATGAATATAACAACATCACCCTAGATGTTTCATGTCAGGAAAACCATATTCACATGAATTTTTCAACTTAAATTCCAACAAAAAACTATATGGGAAAACATGACATAGGTCACCATTTACACTCTATGTTACCAAGCTCATTTTTATTCAGGACACGCTTCATGAAAACCCACTAGGGGTCAGCATCTAATAAAAAAATCACTTGTTGAATAAATAGGGGAAATACACATCACCTACATAGGGGACTACATGTTCATCATCACAATGAATCTTTCCTTTAGATACACATGATTTTCCATCAAAATGGTCATATATTGTAGTCTAGTAATATAGAATGCTATCATTATGATACATGGAAAAATTAACTTTTAAGTACTTTTTGACACATCAAATAGTCAAACCCACTATAATTAGTTTGTCCAATCACCATAAAAACATTAATTTCATGTAAATAATTTGCACCAATAAGGATTAATTCATGTTAGTCTCTAGCATATGGTACAATATCCAATAAAAAAGTAATTCATAAATATCAATAATTTTAATTGTTTAGTGTATGTTCTAATCATATAACTAAAACAGAAAAAAAATTAATTGAAATATCAGACCCATGGTAACCTATAATTCATACAAAAACATATATAGGGAAGCACAATTTCTATATAGATAACAATAACTATCAAAATAAAATATCACACATCTACTATATCCCCAAATTTTAAGAAAAAGTAAAAAAATTGATACACACTATGATATAATTCACACAAAATATCTTATAACCACTTGTAATATCCTTCTGTGGTCTATAGAGACTAAGTAGTTCTTAGACTATATATTTCATTACTAGGATCATAGTCATGGATCCTCTTATACTAGAGATTAATAATTAATAGTAGGGGTCTATTATATTATCATTTGGGGTCTATACACCCCATATTAGAGTGTCCAATAAATTGAAAAATAATAAAAAATCCCATAAAAAATCATTTGAGTAAACATAATAATAAATTTGATAGTGTAATAAAAGGTGGTTATTTAGAATCATATATCCATATAGAAATATATTTATTATAGCATAAAATAATTGATAATCTTATGGTTTTATAACAAATTTAATAGAAGAATAAAAAGGTCATGGTTGTATTAAATAAAAAATATGTCCCTCATAGATATCATAAATTTATCCAATATATCTAGATGAATGATCTAAATTGGGGACTTTCCTCAAATTGTATCTATTATAAGTGATTCTATAAATGGGTACCCATGTTCCATGGTCTCCTAAACCGGGAGTGATTAAAACTCAACTAGGAACCACTATTGTGGGCATGTTCATAAATTATAAAAATATTATAGCAAATAAGAAATGAGAAGATAAATAAATAAAAACATTGACTATGTATAAATAAAATGATCACTATCAGTCCTCTAGTACTACTACGATACCCAAGATTAACCCAAACCTACTTCATCTAGTTCATGAGTTTTTATGATAATTTCACATAACCATTAAAATAGGTAACATGATCAATTTCCAATTCCCAGTTGTGTATCTTATGAAATAAAAATAATTCATATAAAAAACTTGAGAGGATCACATCATCTATCACCAATTCCATAGAAGAACTCCAAGGCAATGTAAATTAACACTATTAATATCAAATTACTATGACAATCCTCTATGATTTCAGAACCACTCCCAAAAGGAAATATATTTTTGACACATCATATACTCTAATTTCAAGGGAAACACATTATAAATAAAAAATTATAGTATAATGAAAACAAGGATCATGTTCAAAGAATACTAAGTATATATCATTTATGAAGTCCAAATCCATTTATCATGTCATTGGAATATGATATATCTCAATACAGCTCCATGGGTAGTGTGTCCTACCCCGATATATCATATCATATTCCCTATAACCTTCTTATACAAACACCTTAGATCTAGGTTGTAAAGAGACAACTGTAATCATTACTACTGATATCATCCATTCACCCTCACTAAGGTTAGTAAATCTTTGGGGAACCCACATGGGTACCCTATGGTACATCATAGTACGATAACCATTAATTAGTTAACTTATCCCATTTTCAACATCTAATTTAATTTTTTCAATCAGGCATCATTGTGTCCCACAATATCATTCTAATCATATCAAATCCTAACATCCCTCATAAGGAATGTCTAATAAAAGAAGTTGGAATAGTTCCTATATCAAATCCCTATCCATCTATCCATTATACTCTCACCCAACATATACATTAAGCCACACAAGGTATACCTACTCAGTTTAGCACATCCCAATGGAGGAGGAACAATCACCATAATGTCATTCCCAATAATCCAAATTCTATAAGGCATCGTAAGGTTATAATGTGGCTAATCCACATTCCCTCCAACTTAAATCATCCTGCACCACTACTTAGAGGATACCAAGGAACCTATCATAAAGTCTATTGCACACAATTTTATATATTATCACTCCCTTAAGGTCTTATATTGTCATGGAATATTTTTATCCTCAATTTATTGAATATCATTGATCGAGGAAATAATTAAATAGAAAAAGGAATCATTTTGGACCATTGAACTTTTTTCAGTTCATATAAAGGAATTTTATTTCATTATATAAACAATTTAAATTTTATCATTGGGTCAATATACCTCAGTGGAAAGAACACATAAAGAAGAATACCCAAACACAGACACATGAAAACTAAAATACACACACACACACAAACACACAGACACACACACACACAGATATATATATATTTCAAAATACCACAGTGGTATGATCAAGGTAAAACCATTATCCAGACAATGATATTCACTTTTAATTCACATCTCATAATATCTCACATGACATCTTCCATGACCAACCACCTATCTGTAATCTATAAAAGGACGTATCTCATGCCTAAATATATAAATCCATTAAATAAATTATAATTACAATTTATTAACCGATTAAAATTAATTTTTTATTTAAAGTGATTTTAATAATCATTAAAAAACTCCTCTAGTGAAACATTACATCTAAACCATAATCAATATCATGAGGAATGTTTGTTGCACACACCTAACAACATATTAGAAAAATTAATAACAACCACACCCATTCTATCACTAAAATAGTTTTTTTCCCAAAACTAAAAATACTTATATATGGTGGACTTCTTAATTGCTACAATAAGAAATGGCATGAAATCGTCATCTATGGTCGACATTTATCCATTTATCCTAAAATACCCATTTTCTTAGATGATTTCCACCATATGAAATATAAATTATGAATCATACATAAATAAAATTAGGCTTTTATAAAGGTGAAACAAAAGAATTAGTATAGATATGAAATATGGAAAATATCATCTTGAATTTTATTATAAAAATAAAGATTCACCCTTCCAAAAAAATGTGGCATAAAATAAATTAATGGGTAGATAATCCATGTTTCATCATGGGGAAGTGGGGATAAAACGGGGCAAACACCCAAAATAAAACATTTCGAAAAAGGTAAGTTTCACCAAATATTTGAAACTATAATAACCTAAGGCATTACACGCTGACATATAAAATGACATGTGGATACTCCTAACATCCTCTCAATAGAATTACATGAAAAGTAACCCCATCCATAAATCCTACTTTTTAGCTGATCATTTGGTATAGGGAAACCCACATGGTGCTACACCATGTAAAATTGTATTGGTCTTGGTTCAATTGAAATGTAGAATACCCAGGATCTATGCCCAACCAAGGAGATCTATTTGTCCCAATATAGTTAAAATTTGATCATATCTAGATCTATCTCTAGATATATCTCTTTCTTAATTATCATGCATAGGAGGAAAACTTATACATGAATTGATATGTTTTCCCCTCCTTATACTATGTTCCACTTAAAAAAATAGACACCGGTTTAGATCTTCTCATTTTGAGAAATAATGTATTATCTAATAACTAGTGAATCACATAGCCTAAATTTAAAATTTAGGAAAAACTAGTCTATAATTCATAATCTTAGATTACTTCGATATATTTCAAATTTAAATCATAGGTTTTTCCATTAATCAATTTTTTCCTAAATATAGTTCACAATGTTTCTACTATACTTCCTCTCCTACAAATTGTAATGACCTCGACCCCAGTATTTTGGAGATGATGCCTTGAATTTCTATGTTGGAACAATATACCAAGTATCATATCATGAAGGACTGAAATGTTTTTTAGTTTTGGAAAACATGTTATATTTTATAAACTTACGTTATAATATAAAACATAAGATACATTTTATGGAGTCTATTAAAGACATAATTATTCTAATAGATTATCCTCTAATATAAGTCATAACAATCTTCGTGGCATCATAGGGGAATATAAATCTCAATAAAGGGATTACATCAAATAATTAGTAAGGGTTATGTATGGTAAATGAAATAATAAATAGGTAATAAAATTATTTCAAATAAAATAACTAAAATATGTTCCATTTAATAAATAATGTAGCACGAAATAAAATAAAATTATTTTTCATTTTAAAATAAATTAATATTTTTCTCTATCATGGTTATATAAAATATCAATATAATCTTACTCTGTGAACAACACTAAGTCAGTTGTGTTACACAAAATAACCTAGTTTTCCTTCTTTTTAATAGCAGACCTATTTTAAAACTAAATTTTGACAATTTTATAAATTTTAATCGTAAAAATAAAAAAAATGGATTTTTAATTTCTATATTATCTTATGGGTTATTTTTTATATTTATCAGAGAAGTTTCATTTTATTGATAAATAGTAAATAAACTGTGTTTTAATTAAAAATAGGATGTTCGTTTAAATAATTTTATGTGTTAAATTATATTTTAAATTTGTTATTAACGTCATTATAGATCCATTTTACATATTTTATTCCAATTAATTTCATTGGAATAGTACTTATATTTAAATTATATATAAGCACTTATAGATCTTTTTAACTTTTCTACTTTAAAACCCCACATTCTCGCCACATCTATTTGATTGTCGTTAATCTTCATTTTCTCACATATGTGATTTGAATTTTAATAAATGGATATAAACAGTTTTAATTATGAAAATATTTTAGATCTAATAATATAAATTTAATTTTTTACCAAAATTATTAGTGAAAGTGATTAAATTTAATATTTAGTGATTAATGTAAGAAACCCCAACATAGTGATCATTTAGTTAATTATTATATAATATAAAAGCGATTTTATTAAATGATTTAGAATTAATAAAATTAGAATATTATAATAAGTGATTTTAAGTGTTAAAATATATTGAATATTGTCTATTAATTGTATAATTTATCTTTTATAATTATCATATTGTCCAATATACTGATAAAACATTGTTAAGGTGGTAAGGGTTTATGTAGTGTTTTAGCGCATCACGTGTGCTTGATTGAAATGTAATTTAAAAACAATAATTTTTTTATTTTTTTAATTATGTATAATATTAATAATTAATTATATATATATTTTATTATAAATCTAACTTTATTTTTTTCTTAATGGTTAAAATAATTATATTAGAATACTATATGCTTTAATAAAAACAAAATTGGAAAAATTAGGGAAACATAGAAGTTAAGGATCCAAATTATTAAAATGAAAAAATAATTGTTTGGTGGAGGTTTTAATAGACCATTAATCCCCTATAATTAATTGCTTTTCAATTTTGGAGGCTCTTTTGGTAAGGTAGACATCCCCTTAATGAATATTTTTTTTATTTATAAGAGTTTTAGTCCCCCTAGACTATAAAAAAGCCATGAACTCTAACCCTTACTCACACCTCTGAAGCCTACATTGATCGACCAATTTGAGAACTTATATTCTCCAAAAGTACCTCCCCTACACCTATAATCATCCCTTTTGAATTTATATAATCAATGTTCTCCTTTTGGTACAAATCAAACGAAGTTTCTTGATTAAGAGGTAGTGACTTCCCAAAATTTCCCTAGATTCATTTCCATTCTACATCCCCTCATATATCCTTCTATCATGCTTATATAATGAAAAAGATCCTAAATATACTAGTATGTCATTTTTTTATTATTTCTACTTGCACATACACACACCTCCAACTAAGGGGGAACAAATACACTAATTCTGTGTACATAGAACTGTTGCATCATGAAATGATGAGAGTTCATTTTCCCCTCACCAACTCTCATGGTGGACAATATGATATACTATTTATTTATATATGATATATATGGTATTAATTATGTATTTATACTTATATAAAACATTTATAGAAGATTTTTATACTTCTCATTTTGTGTTAATATGATTACATCGTTTTAGAATGTGTGGACTACCACACCTCGAAGCGATGTGATTCATTGACTCTATACTTGGAACGTATAAAGGCTAGTTTTAATAAAAATGTATAAAATATATAACATATGTATGATTATAAAATTATAACATACATATGTATAATTTAGTTATCATTTTTTTAATACAACAATGAAATAAATGTAGTGTTTATACGTATGTACCGCCTATTGTTTATATGAATGGAGAACTTCATTTTTAATCATAAAATATAATAAACTACCATAAATAAAAATTTAATGATTATATATTATAATTAATTCATTTTCTACATTCTATATATGATGAAACCATGATATAATTAATGATAAATACAAATGAAATGTTAGAACTGTCTCAAGAAAACTATGCAATTGGAACCAAAAATAGTCAAATTAGTTAATGTTGTTAAAAAATAGGTAATGAGATATTATAAGAAGTTAAAATATCATAATATAAACATGATTATGGTTCTGTTTTAAGTTAGTAAACTATTTTAAATATCCTTATCAGTAGATAAAGAACACAAAATAAGAGGAAGTTCAACGTAAGGTAATTTTGTCTCAATAAACAATTCATTTAGACTTATTTGATGATATACAATAATTGTCTTTTATTATGTGTATATCTTCTATTTTTCGTGTTATATCATGATCCCCCTTATTACCAATATATTATATGTTTCATTTAATGTAATTAATTTTTTGATATTATTATTGAAATGTTTCAATGTGGTATGGGGAACCTTATATTTAAAGATTATTATCCTCAAGAATGTTCATAATATTTATAATGAAAATCCCAATTCCTTTTGTTATTGATAACATTATATTGAAAATAATTAAATTATTTGTAAAAATATTCCATTTTAAACTTAAATTAATATCCATATTTTCATAAAATTAATATTAGTATTTCCAAAACCATATAAAATTTGTCAAATTGTGTTTAATTTTATAGTTATTTAATTTACTGGGGAATAAATAATAATTATGTATTTCTCATTCAATATTCTCATATGGTATAGTATGTTATTTTTCTTATTCAATATGAATAATTATTTGGATTGGAAATTATGGTTGGGGAATGAACTTAATATAGCTCCTTGATGCATCGATAGGTTCTCATGAGACAAATAAGTTGGCAAAATTAAACAGGTTTATATCCAATATTTAATATCATCTATTAAAATGACTTGAAGATATAGGTTTTTATTTTCCTCAGACATGTCATCATTTAAGAAATAATATTCCTTATTTAGTTTTAGTTATTATTTATCCGTGATATTTTTTGTAAACATATATTTGGATGTAATTCAATCCCAATTAATTGATTTATGGAATACATTTATGTTTATTACATTGTCATAATAATTATGCCTTATATAATTTTGTAAATGGAATGTGTGATGAGTTATTTACTGTTATATATAGATTGATTATTATTTATTATATTTTATTTACCCATACTAAGAATTTGATCTAACTCTTTTTATGTTTCTTTCCCCCTGTTATAAAGAATAGATTGCTGGATAAGATTTAAAGGATGTAGTATATTTCACTATATTGTATAACATGTTTTATTTTATTTTCCCAATATATTATGTGTATCTTGTACGTAATCTGTTTTTCTAATACTTTTAAACAGATCAATCCTTCATTATTTTATTCCATATAATCATTCCAATGTAAAAAAGATAATGCACCGACTCCGGGATTCTGTGTCACGAACCGCCTTCTACGAGATGAGGGAAGGGATTGAAAATTGATACACCCATACATCTTCCAGATGCAGGATAGAAAATGACACCTTGATTCCCACATTCAATTGGCCTCATAGTGGTGACTAACACCAAGGGTATTGAATATCACATATTATGGATGGTATTACCCATTTTCTAGAACAAGATTAGGATATAATTTGTTAAATCTCATGCCACTCCAAATACTAAAAGTAAATGTAATTCCAAAATCCATTCCAACATTCTTGGTTAATAATTAAACATAATACATTTTATAATAAATCTCTAAAGTAAATGACCATAATAAAAGAGACTAAGATGAAATGACAAATAATTTTAATTCCCGAGCTAGTGAAGTCTATCATGGTCCACAAAGTCCTAATGAAAACCTGAAAAAAGTTTTATATATGTACGGTGAGAATAAATGTATACTAAGTAGGGAAAATAATGCTAACTATAAAAAATAAAGGGAACATACTAATCCTTTTATGAAAAAATAGTAAAACATCAAAGAACATTATATGGAATACTAAACAACCCAGCCTCACTAAGGCATGCTCAACAAATAACGAAAGTCTAGTAAAGTAATAGTATAGATACATCGTTGATTGGGTACCTCGCACCACATTACCACTGGTTAACTACTCATCCCTAATGGAAAACATATTGATGATACCACTCTTCCCATACACAATTCCACTTCCAAAACCTACGCACACACACCTGGGCTGTAAACCACACACAATCCCTCTTGTAGACACCTGGGCCTCAACAACCATGTCTCTCACCCGAAGACACTAGGGACTCATCCAAAAATTATGTTGGAAAACAAACATAGTCTGAAAACACCTGGGTATCACATCCACAATAAACCCCTAACTAAAATATCATGGGATACGGTTATCTTCAAGACATTATATGCTACATGGATACCCTCAATCAGTATGAAACCAGAAGAGGGTGTGAGTAAAAAAGTCAAAACCATCATTCTATCATCTCACTGGGATGTTGGAAAAGAATCCCTCCCCCATGAAATTGGGATTGTTTTGAACATGGTTCTCAACAAGAGTGGGGTGAATATATAAATGATAAAGAAATACAATTTATACATATAGATAAGAAAAAACCCATCCCAACATATGGGTTTGCAAAAAAACAACCAAATCATACATAACCACGGTTTCTACTAACCCTATATGCATAACCACACAACAGCTGCGACCAAATAATAACCCAGCATATTTTTCACATAACTATGTGTCATTAATTAATTTAGGGATTCAAATTAACTTACTTCAGCACTTTCATGAAACTTCCAACCACAACCTTATCAAAATAACAAACAAACCTAGATTTGTAGTCCCACTGCACACCCCCATTAAACCTCTCCCAATTACAATTCATAAATGTTATACCACACAATCCTCCTCTCAAAACCAACATCTGTATCCCCACTACCCGAAAATTCCCAGATGCAGTCCCATTATATACAGGTTTATAACAAAACTGCAGTCATGCTACCCAATTCCATTCAATACCCACAACAAAAACAAAGGTAGTTCATCTGCCTATAATATTGTCCATTCAACAATCAATCAGACTATCAACCTGGGCTAACAACACACCCCCTATACTCCCCACACACAAATATCACAAAAAATACTACTAACTCACAATAACACTATATATACAACACCCTTATACCAGAACCAACTCCTCTATCCACCCATGCACCCCCAACTGTGCTCCTAACAGCAGTGCCAGACAACTCACACAATCTCACGAAAATCAAAAGAACATAGAAGCCATACATACATATCCACAATGGATCCATATACATATTCATATTTTGTATAAAAAAAATTGTTTAATCAACTTGATAAATTGTGGTGATCCTACAAGGGTTTTCATGTTGGAGCATCAATTTTGATTAACCATGTTTATATGATTAAACATTTTTCATGTTATGGTTGATTATGAAACACCATAACAAAACAAATACGAAACCACCAGTGTGCAATAAAATTCCCTCAATTTACAAAATTTTCAGAAGGTATACAACCACCACCGTACCTTAACGAAACAGATAAAACAAAAAAAACAAAACAGGTGATCAAAAATCACTCAACTCTAAGCCCACTATTTCATTAACTCGTTATCTTTTAAACATATTACCTTCCTATTTATTTATTTATTTCAAAATTTATTCCACCATTAATCGAAAGGAAGAATTAGTAAACCCACCAAACATGTTGCAAAAATAAATAGAGACATACGAAAATACTTATTGGGTGATCAAATGATCGAAGTTCCTCCATTCTCCAAGTACAGGGTATCGTGTTAGCAGCAATAAAGAACTCCATCAATTGTGAGTAGGAGAGATCTATAATAGTCACAAAACTCATCTAGGGAGTAAGGATATAAGAACAACATGGGTAATGGAAAACAAAAAATGAAGGGAAGATCCCAAACATGAAGATCCATATCTAATTTTAAAGGAAGAACTATTTACAAAAGTCATTAACGTGGGATCATGGTCAAGATCACATAGTTTTGGTATCTAAAATATCCCATGATGTTAGGATATTTAAATATATAATTAATAACCATTGAAATTACCTTAAAAATTCCTCAATACGGCTTTAAACTCAGTTTATGTAAAATAAAATATAAGAGGGGAGAAACTGGAAAATAGGGAAGAAACATGGAAAACTGCAATTAATTAACAGATGGGTATGTCACCGATGTGGAGCCACTGACGGGTGAGCTACCGATGCAACCTAACAATTTCGATCCATCGATGCTAATCCACTAATGCTTTGATCTACCAATTCACAAAACTACCAACACTGACGACCTTGAATCACCAATGTTGACGCCATTGACTCATGATTTTCATGCCCCTGACTCACTGATGCCGACGACCTTAACTCACTAATGACAACATCCTTACCATTCTGACGCATTGACATGCTCACACACTAACATTCGAACACATTTACATGATGACACATTGACTTTTCGATTCACTAATATGCTGATGCACTAACATGCTGACACACTAAAATGCCGACAGACTGACATACTAATACACTGACATTATGATGTCAATGCCCTGAATCACTGATGAAAAAACTGGAAAAAAACTAGAAAACTTATGAAATGTTCCATTGTTGCCTCCTAGAACACCTAAAAAACTGGATTTTCATAAAGGAAAGGTCTGAGAAAATTCATTTCATTAAATCATATTCCACTCAATATATTCTCATCCTAGATAATTCAAATCTAAATTGGAAGATAGAGGGTTCGAACAACCACCTCTTGTGATACCTATCATAAGAAAACCACCTTGTGTTATTCTAAAACTAGAATAAAAAACTCAACATCCTAGAACACTTCCTTGTAATCTACCACCTGAACAACTATGAAAACACTAAGGTTCCCACTACACCGAAAAACCATGCAAACTACATGGTTACAATGTCTAGACACAAAGATTAGGGAGCTCTTTCCTCCATATAACGATAATATCCTCTTTTTGTAGCATTGTTTCACCTACATGTGTTTAATGGGATATTCATTTATTCATATTGACAAAGGATTATGTTATCCCCTCCCCATATTCTGGAATTTTCACAAAAGAAATCAATGAATAGGGAAAAACATATCATACAAAAAGCGATGTCAAACATTACATCATAAGCTAGGTACAAAAAACCCAATAACAAACCCAAATTAGCTCCAGGTACTGGGCACACATCTATGATTCTTTCTCCGAAGTAATCTTCTTGAGGTAACCATTCCTATATAACACATGAACCAAAGGAATGTTCCTAATAAAAAGAAATATCTCCTTACCATCGCTGATTGTTATAGGTCCCTCCACGAATGTTGCATCATCCTCTGCATTCAACTCTCCCCAATCTAGGATATGAGAGTCATCTTTTACCTAGGGACAGAGTTGAGAGATAAGAAAGTCGTCATGGATCCTCTCCAACCATGGTGCCAATTCCATATGATAATCCACCTTTACAAATTTTCAAAATTCCTCGAAATGTTCTATTAACATGGGAGAAAGCTTACATCCTCTATCAATACTCCTTTGTCCACGCTAAGGGGAAATCATAAAAAAAACATGGTCCCCAACCTCAAAATCCATAGGCCTCCTCCTATGATTGACATATGCCTTTTATAAGTCTGGAGGTGCCTTAATCCTCTCACACACAAGATAAACCTTCTCTATCATGTTTTTCACTACCACTTGTCCAAGGACTACTTCCGCAACCTCTATCTTGGATACTGGTGGGAAATATGTTCTTCCATAAAAGGCATGGAACGGTGACCTTCCAATGGTATATTGATAAATATATTTTTATGAAAACTTTACTAGTTTCAAGTGTTGTACCTATGATACTCTAAATTCCAAGACACACTCCAGTAAGATGTCCTTCAATGTTTGGATGGTCCACTCCATCTATTCATCTATCTAAGGGTGGAAAGTAGTGCTGAGGTGTAGCTAGGTGATAAAATCAAACTAAAATCTCCTCTAGACTCACGAGTTAAATCCTGAATCTCAATCCAAGATGATGGATATTAGAAAACCATCAAACTGTACCACCTCATCAACATACATCCACGCTAAGGAACCCACTGTGCTAGACTGCTTTCGACCAAGATGTGTGTTGGCTTCATCAACCAGTCCACCAATACCCAAAAAGCATCTCATCCTCCTTGATCATTGGGTATTCATGTGATTAAATCCATCATGATTTCATCCCACTAATATATAGGAACATGAAAGGGCTACAACCTACCATCAAGAACATGGTGCTCGTACATCACCTTCTAAATCACTATGAACCTTGCCCAAAACACCCCCACATCCCACTTTACCCCAGGCCACCAAAACTATTCTCTCAAGAATCAGTAAGTCTTAGTGACTCATGGATTCACCACCATTATTGATCTATGGAAATCACAGATAATTCCTTCTACATTTCCACTAGAATAAATAGCTTCCCATAGAACAACATCTTATTGTGACTATCCTCTGACAATACCTCCATTGCATCAACCTAGGCAGCATGATCACACATCACATCACTCTCTGATTCTACCCAATGATACTCCTACACATTATACATTAAGGATGACTACACTATCATCTAAAACAAATATCCTCTAACAATATCCTCCCCACTATTCGGGCACAATGAGGACAACTCCTGCATTTCTTTCCATGCATTTCTAGATTCCCAAACATTCTCATTCTGGATCTTCCTACTCAAGGAATCAGAAACCACATTTCCCTTCCCAAGGTTTTAAGGAATTTTGATGTCATAATACTAGGTGAAATCCATCCACCTTCATTGTCGCAGGTTCAGGTCTCGTTGAGAAAATATATACCTCTATACCTTTTGATTAATTAAGACCAAAACTGCTCCCCGATGAAGTAATACCACCAAAATGTCAGGGCAAACACAACCATAACAAGCACCAGATCATGGTTTTGTAGTTACATTAGTTAGGATGTTACTAACTAGACCCATAGAAGATTACTCATCCCTTTTACATCAACACACATCCCAAGACTAGGCTAGAAGAGTCACAGAATACCTTAAACATCACCCCTTCCTCTAGAAACCTATGGACTGGGGCACTGGAAAGTATACCCTTTAGGTATTTGAAATCTACTTGACACTACTAACTCTATATGAAGGCTAGGTCTTTTATCTTCAAAGATATTAATGGATCTTAAACTCAAGAGAATATGGTTAGGAACCTCATACAATAGCATGCTAGACCCAGGAAACCATGAACCTCTACCACATTCTTGGGTGCTTCCCACGAAACAACCTCTTAGACTTTTGAGGGGTCCACTTATACCCCTTAATGAGACAGCATGTGTCTAAGGTTTTACACATCTCTTATCCAGAACTTTCAGTTAGACCACTTAATGTAGAGATAGTGGTGTCGAATGACCTCCATGAAAATACATAGATGCTTGGTGTGCTCCTTAAATAACCATTATTAGATCATGATATAATCGATGAACAGGATGATGAATCGGTCAATGTACTCAAAAAAATGTTCATGAGACCCATGAACATGTCTGCTTCCTTCACGAAGTCGATGGGATTTCCAATTACTCAAAGTTTCCATACCAACACAAGAAAGTATTATTCCGGATTTAATCCTCTTTTACCCTCAACTGGTGATATCCAAACAACTATTTGATCATAGAGAACCATCCTACTCAGTTTATTTGGATGAAAAGTTCATCTATACTTGGAAGGTGGTAACAGTTCTTGATCGTCACTTGGTTTAGTATTTAACAGTCTATGCACAGTCTTAGTCCATCATCTTCCTTCATCACAAATATGTCGAGATCTCCCCAGAATGACCCACTAGGATGGATAAAACCCTTCTTCATCTAGTAATAAACCTAAATCCAAAACTCAGAAGGATCCATATGATAGAGATATTTTACAATCAGACAGGCATCTGGTTAAAAGTCTATTCTATACACAATGTCACGACAAGGGGGTAGAGTCACAACCTCTTCAGGGAATACATCCAAGAACTCACTGACAAACCCAAGACCTTAAACTATCTCTGTGTATACTAATTCCACTAATATCTCTGCTAAAAAATAATGAATAGGCTTCACCTGTAGGTTTCCCTCTTAAATACACTACATGCCAACGAAAGCTACGCACTGACCATCCATATCTGAAAACATGATCCTTCTCCAGAAGTAGTTGATATTAGAATGAATATAAAAAACAATTTGATGCCTAGGGTGACATTGTATGGACACATCTATAGTATAATAACATCCACACCAGACTAAGGTTGTCCCGACATCAGTTTACATCCCTCATAATCATCAAAAAAACTGGCTTGACCTCCAACTAGAGTACTCAACAACAGGGGAATGGGAAGTCTCTCTATGTATATTTCAGATCATGGGATAGACCATGAGTAAAAAGTAAATGTGAATCTATTGATACAAAAAAATCACATGAAAGAGTAATAAATAGATTGATCTCACCTCGAACAACCTATGGAGCTACATGAATTGCTACATCTATGGCGTGAAACTACCCTCGCCCTGCTCCTATACCTCTCTAATGTCAACTGACTCCCCGACTACATCATGTTCGAGGTCCCTATCCAGTTCCCTAATGTTGTCCTAATTGGTACCATCTACCCTTGGTGGATTGGGAGCTCCAATCCCCTACTACTGGAAAGGCTAGAGTGGAAACTGCTACTACTGAGGTGGGAGGTGAACCATCCTTCCCCATTGTATGATGCTCAAACTATCCACTGGTTAAGAAGATTTCCATGGAATCCACACATAAAAAACCTTAGTCTCAGACCCATTGGGAAAGGGGTAGGATCAGGTGAGATAACATGAACTGCTGAGGCCCACATCCCTCTAGCCGAAAAATGGAAGGCCCAGATGCCAGAGACCAACGGTTGAATTCCTTCCATTTTGATGAACTAAGATGTCCCCCCTCTCACAGAACACCTCCAAATGAGTCCATACTTTAACCTACCTCATCATTCTTGTGAACCTTAAAGTTTTTCAGTAAAGTATAGGGAGTAACAACATACTAAAGATATGGTCGGAGTTCCTCCATTAAGAATCTTTCTCGGGACTCCTCATCTAGAAAGTGATTTGTTGTGATGTGTAGGAGATCCTAGAACATGATCCCCTGTTCCCCTAGAGACATACTCCCCCGTGGGAGGGACCGTAGCTCCTGCCTCATCTCATCCTTCATCATGAAAGAAAGGAATTTTTCCTGGAACACCTTCTCAAAGTCATCCCATGAAACCTTGGTTTACTTCCTCTACCCTAGTTAGATCATTCTCCACCAATGCACAAGTCCCCATATCTGGATCACTGCAAGAGGAACCAATTTCTTGGTCAGATCTTGGATTATGCTGAAACCGATCCCCAGATCCATGACCCAACTCTCCATATCCATGTCATACACATTACACATGTACTTCCCTGGATTCTACTTATGTAAGGCACGAAGCATCTTTTAAAACCAGTCATCTTCCTCCTCTCGATTGGCCCTCTTCTGAAAAATCAGTTCAATATTTTGGGTCTCAACTACTCGTACAACACATGGGTGATGTCCGAGTGTCATTGAAGAAAAAAGAAAACATGTAAATCCTAAACCTGGGTAGTGTGTAAATTTTAATTTAAATTCATTTAACTCAATATTAATTTAAATTCGGGAAATGACCATCTCCGATAAAATCACAAGTCATTATGATGTATATACCTTTCCTAGGGTCTTTACCCTACAATTAGTGTTTCGTAACATAGTAATTAAATAGTTCTGGATTCCTTGAATCAGATTTTGGGGGGGGGGACTAATAAACTATGTTACAGCTTGTCTTCACAGACCTACTTCATGTACCAATGTCACCTAACATTTTTTCCCTACAATCCCATTAAATTATCACTATTCCTAAATATGAACTCCATCCTATGCCTCTACTCCCAAAACCATCCACTACCTCTGATACAATTTTTTGGATGACCTGCCTTCATTGATATGAGAGAAGGTATAGAAAAGTGCCACACCCTTCCCTCCTCAAGATTAAAGAGTGATAATGATTCCATGATTCCTGCCTTCAATAGGCCCCGAAGTGGTGACTAGTTATAACGACGCATACTTTACATACATTGTTAGTACTTCAAAATTAATGTACACTTATTACAACATATAACAAAACCATTAAAGGACCGTATAGGTATAGTGTCTTTAGAAACTGGGAAACATAAAAAACTGGTTCATAAAGTGTCTACACTGTCTCCCATTTATTTCATCATATCTATAGTCCCTTTTGGCATATCATAATTAATAACCTTCTTCCTGACCTGGGGAAAGAAAACATATAAAAGGATGAGCTCAAATTCACAGTAAGGGTAAACAAAATAAATATCAATCACATCATATTCATAAGAACATAAACTTTTTGGAAATCTTACCCTAGAAAAGAGATCATAATTTCATAACATGGGATAAATAATGGTAGTGAAATGTAATCACAATAATCATAACAAAAAACATGATTCTTTTTATCATACACACATAATAATAGAGATTCATTTTTATTAGTCAAGAATCATTTCCAAGACTATCTTAGTGGACAAAGTCCATTTCTGAACCGAGTTCATTCCTCGTTTCAGTCATGTTTCACTGAACTGATTTAACCTGCTATTCCAACCATGTCTATCTCATGAGATATATAATTTTTAACCAATGCATTGGAGGGAGATATAGGTTCCACCCATCTCATAATGATACCATTCTTATGTGTGCCACAAAATCATAAACCATACATCATAGCATAACCCAGGCAATAAAAATGGGATTCTTAAACATCGTGACATCATAAAACAATTCATATAAGATTAAAGAATTCATAAAAATAATTCCATCACAACATAATCAAATCAACTTAATAATAGGGATATAAACATAACCCTTTATTGGCTTATATGTAAAAATAATTTTGATAAAACACTTAAACTCCATTCATGACGAAAATTTCATTTCTACATCAAAAACACTTTTCCTTTCTTAACATGCCATACAATTATAAACTAAAAAAAGTTGATTAAAAATAAACTTGAAATCTTTTAAAGGAATCTTCTTGGAAATAATGTTTTAAAAATCCATTCATGTCGTATATGATAAAAAACATTCTTCTCGTACTTTTGTCGGAAAATTCAAAAAGTACCTCGTACGAAAAACGAATAAAGATTCCTTTCATATCTTTTACTAAAAACTCACTGAATGGTATAATTGGATATAAAAAATTGTAGGTGAATGGAAATAATATTACATATTTAGGAAACATGGATGTGTATGATAAAATACACCCCTAGTAAATTCCAAAGTATAAACAATCTCGGATAAAAATGAGATGTGATATTTCCCTTATCTTAGGTCTGATTTGATTTGTAAGTGTCCAAAACTCATGTATAATGATTTAAATAATTTCATTGACTTATTACAGAATCATAATCATTGTTATGATATCATATATGGTCATATTATTAGCTTATTATTAGTAATATATCATTGCTACTTGTTATTCAGGTGTTTATTACTTTTTGTTCTTATGCATGTTTTGTCGAAGAAATTATTATTATTCATTATTGGTTATAGATACCTCATTTACATAATGGTATTAGTGTAATATATATCATATTTATTCAGTCAACTCATTTATGTAATAACTATGAAATTAAAAACATGTAGAATGAGTCACATCACATCGTGGAGACCATATTCCGTACGTACGCACGAGCGATGATATCATTACCATGATCGTGGAATTGTATTGGAGTGTATGTACACTATTTCAGAATCAATATGACTTTAAATTAATCATAATTATTCATTCTTTAAACCATTATACTCATCCATGTATGGTGGTGGGGGGAAATAGATTACACCACGACGTAGAGACGGTATTCCGTACGTATGCACGCGCGGTGATTTCGTTTTCTGTAGGATGGATAGATGGAGAAATAGAGTTGTTTCAAAATTATAATAACATATAAGTATATGAGTGATACCGGTGTTATTAATTCATTATGAAACAACTAAATAATAAGCAGTAGAAGAAGAAATAAAGTTGAAAGAATCAGTAACATACATTACCTCTTCTTTGAAGTTCTTCTTTGAGACCTCATTTTAGGGCACTAAAATTGGTCTTTGAAGAAGACCATGACCTCTAGGATGTTTCTAGGTAAGTGGAGAAGAGAAACTGGCAGGGGTTGGACGAGCTTTAAGGCACAAAGTGGTGTGAGGAAGAGAGGGAGGAGGTGCCCTTTTATAAGGGAGGAGAGGGGCACCTTTGGAAAAACTAAAAATATTATTTTATTATAAAGCCATATTCGGTTTTAAATAGCTCCAAATTGATTTATTTAGAATATAAGGTGGTTATGGGTATAAATAATCTCATAAAATAGAATTTGGACAAGTTTAGTTTACTATTTTAACCTTATCATTCAGATTTAACTTTAAGTTAGATAAATTTACTTTTACCGTGTCTTTTTGTGTTCTTACACTATAAGGTTAATACACTTACTATAACAAGCCAAACTAACCCCAAGTTGTTTATTATTAATATATATAACCTTATCTATGTCATTTTTCTGAACCATAGATTTTTAGGAATAAAATAACAATTAATAATATAATATTGTTTTAAAAAATGATTTTATGCCAATTTTGACACTATTTAGTAATTGATTTTTGTGAAACTCATGACAGAATGATTAGTTCGAAAAAAGTAAAATAAATAAATACTAACATGTCATAGTAACCTATAAAATTATTGTAATTCATAAAAAGTCTCAAATTACATTTATTTGGGTATTTATAACATCAATTGTGTCAATATTCCATTAATAAGATAATTACTGCATCATCTTTGTGTCTTAAATAAATTAAATTATATTATGTCGAAAAATTAAAAATAAAATACCATTATGTAGGAAATCTTTTTATCGTTCTAATTAATATTTATAGTCGAATATATCTTATGTATAACCCTATATTAAAAATTATGTACTTATTAAACATTGATTTTAACTATTTTAACCCTTCTCTAAATAAATTAATAATAAATGTCCTAATCTAATCCAAGTGGGACATAATGGTCATATTTTAATGCTAAGATTGTTTTTGGTCGAATTACACTTACCCAATATAATTAGGAAATGTTTTAGGATAATATTAATATCATTTTTACCCTTAATTACCCTATTTACTTTTAACTGTGGTAAAAAAAGTAAAAAATTATTATTCACGAAAAAAAAATTTCATCTCATTGAACCTAATATTACTTATTGGCATCAACCATGTCTCTCGGATTTTTGAAATTCCACTCACAGAAGCGGTAAAATTTTGTTTTATGTAAATTTTCAAATTCTCCTAGGAGGTGGGTAAAAGACGTAGAAAAGTTTGATAAAATTTTTATATATCTAAAATTATTATAAAATGACTACAATGAATTTCTTTGAACTTATATAGGTATTATGGATAAATTTTGACCTAAAATAAATTTAAATAAAATAATTAATTAATTAAATAAAAATTCGGTTTTTAAATAGTAACCCATTGTTTTCACTATTCATCAAAAATTGAATGATTTCAGAAAAATACCAAAATTTCACTCTAGGATAATTTCGATATTCCGAATCCAAAAATGATGTCTATTTTGAAAAATAAAATTTAAAATATTTCAAAAAGTGGTTATTACTATTCATAACGGCTAGTTTTAATAATATTTTAAAAGCATATCGTTGTTTAGTGAAACTCGGTATTGCGTACGACGCAAGCTATCAAGGAAGGTATCGATTTCTTGTTAAGAAAGCCAAGCTAGTTTTGTGTGTAGTGAAAGATTCCTTTTATGATTTATATAAAATAAAAACAAAATATTTCTTATAAAAGTCTCACGTGTTACATTCTACCCCCCATAAAATGAATTTCTCCCTCGAAATTCATCACATGTAACAAACAGATGAGGATACCTCTCCCTCATCATATCCTCAAGATCCCATGTATCTTATTCTAATTGGGGGTTCGTCCATAAAAATTTCACCAAGAGAGTGGTCTTGTTCCGTAGTACATTTTCACTACGATCGAGAATCTCTATCGGCTGTTCTTCACAAGAAAGATCTTGTTCCAGCGGTACAACTTCTGAGCTGAGTACATTGAAGGATCAGGTCTGTACATTCTCAGGAGCGATACAAATAACACATCGTGAACTTGATAGAGATTAGGTGGAAGCACAAATCGGTTAGCTACCTTCCCAACACGATCCAGCATTTCGAAAGGACGGATATACCTAGGGCTCATCTTTCCCATCTTTCCAAATCTCATTACTCTCATCCAAAGAGATATTCGTAAGAACACTTAATCACCCACTTCAAACTCTATGTCTTTTTATCGGTTGTCGGCATACCTTTTTTGTCGACTTTGAGCTGCTATTATTTGTTGTTGAATAGATCAGACCTTATCTCCCTTCTCTTCAACAAGGTTAGGTCCTAATAGCTTTCTTTCCCAAAATTCATCCCAGCAAGTTGGAGTCCTGCATTTCTTTCCACAGAGAGATTCATAAGGATCCATCTGAATACTGGAGTGAATGTTTTTATTATAATAAAATTCCACCAAGGGTTGGTTTTGATCCCAACCACCATTGAAATCCATTTAGAAATCTCTCAACATATCATCTAGAGTTTTAATTGTCCCCTCAGAATGACCGTCTGTTTGAGGATGATAAGAAGTGCCGAAACTCATCTCTGTATCCAGAGTATGCTGAAGACTTCGCCAGAACATTGATGTAAGCCTCGGATCCCGATCAGATATAATAGAAAGTGGTACTCCATGCAATCTTACCACTTCCTTTACATATATCCTGGAAAGCTAATCCGGAGAGAAATCCTCTCTAATAGCAATGAATGGTGCAGACTTTGTAAGACGATAAACTATGACCTAGATAGCATTATTGCCTTTGGATGTTTTAGGAAGTCCTGTGACAAAGTCCATAGTGATGTTTTCCCATTTCTATTCGGGTATGGGTAATGGATGTAACATACCCTTAGACTTCTGTCTCTTAGCTTAAACTTGCTGAAAACCCAAGAATCGAGAGACATATTCAGCAATATCTCTTTTCATGTCATCCCACCAGAAGTACTCTTTCAGGTCCCTATACATCATCATGCTTCCAGGATGAATAGAGAATGAAGAACTATTAGCCGCATCCAGTAGATCCTTCTTTAATTCGGGGATGGGAGGAACACAAACCCGATTCCTGAACTTTATTATCCCATCACAATCAAGGTTGAATTCAGGAACATTTATCACCTTATTTTTTAACTCTACATCTTCTTTCTATACCTCTTTAATCATAACATGTATAGATGGTTGAACATTAATTTGAAAAAGATACGATTTTTTCCCATTCATTATAATTCCAAGATACATCTTTGTAAATTCATAAATATTGGATCTTTTGTGATCCTCTTTATGGATAAACTGGCATGGTCTTGTCGACTTAATGCATCTTCCACCTTGTTTGCTTTCCCAGGGTGGTAATGAATTGAGCAGTCGTAATCCTTAATCAGATCCAACCATCTTGTTTGGCGCTTATTCATCTCATTTAGTGTGAAAATATACTTTAAACTTTTATAATCTGTATAAATGTCACACCTTTCTCTATAAATATAATTCCTCCAAATCTTTAATGCAAAGATTACTGCAGCTTACTCCAAATTAGAAGTTGGGTAATTTTGCTGATGGATTTTCAACTGTCGTGAGGCATAATCTATCACCATATCATTTTGCATAAGAACACACCCCAATACCTTCTTGGATGCATCACTGTAGATCACAAACCTTTCTCCACTACAAGGTAGTGTGAGCACAGATGCACTAGATAACCTTCTTTTCAACTCCTTGAAATTCTCTTCACATTCCTCCGTCCAAAAAAACATAACTCCTTTATGAGTCAACCTGGTGAGTGGATTAGATAATAGTGAAAAATCATTCACAAAACGTCGATAATATCCATCCAAACCAAGAAAACTTCAGATCTCAGTTACTATTTTTGGTCTTGACCATCTTTCGATAACCTCTCTTTTTGATGGATCCACAGATATCCCCTCTTTTGAGATTATGTGAGCAAAAAATGAAACTTTTTGAAGCCAAAATTCACACTTGTTAAATTTGGAATAAAGCATCTCCTTTCTCAAGGTCTTCAATATAATTCTCAAGTGATCTTCATGTTCTTCCTTACTCTTTGATTATACAAGAATATTTTCTATAAAGACTACCAAAAACTGATCAAGATAGTCTCTAAAGACTCTATTCATCAGATCAATGAAGATAGCAGGGGAATTAGTAAGACCAAATGGCATCACTATAAATTCATAGTGTCCATACCTTGTACGGAAAGCCGTCTATGGTATATCCTCCCTTTTGACCCTTAATTGATGATACCCTGAACGAAGATCAATCTTGGAAAAGTATTGACCTCCGCATAGTTGGTCAAATAAGTCATCAATGTGTGGGAGTGGATATTTGTTCTTAATAGTGATCTTGTTATGTTCTCGATAATCAATGCAGAGTCTCATTGATCCATCTTTCTTCTTAACAAACAGAACAGGTGCTCCCCAAGGTGATTCACTAGGGCGTATGAACCCCTTATCAAGATTCCCTTGGAGTTTCTTCTTCAATTTATGCAACTCAATTGGGTCCATTCTATAAGGTGTCTTTGAAATAATTAAAGCACCTGGTACGAGTTCTATTGAAAACTCAACTTCACGATTTGGTGGATGACCCGGTAATTCCTCTGGAAAGACATAATGAAAATCTCGTACAATGGGCATATTCTTAATCGTGAGTTTCTCACCCACCATTTGAGATAAATAACCTTCATTTAGTGGAATCAAGACCCATAAGATGGAATAAATTTCAACTGGAATGTTATGTTCATCCATGCATCGATAGATGATCAAAGATTGATCTGGAATATGAAATGTGACTTCCCTTCATGGGAAATTGATATGAGATCCATATAGAGAAAGCCATTCCATGCCAAGAATCACATAAAATTACACTATAGGGAGGATCACAAGATTTGCAGGAAGCACTTTGCCACAAACTTCAATCGGAGAAGAATTATAAACTTTTGATGCGACTGTTGTGGCATTAGGGGTTGTCACAGCTAACTCAACATTTAATTGTTGAGGTAATATGGGGATACCCTTATAAAATTATTCAGAAATAAAAGAGTGGGTGGATCCAGAATCAAATAAAATATTTTCCTCTTTAGAGTGGATGGTATGTGTACCTTTCACCAATTTGTTATCGTACTCCACATCACTGATAGAAATTGCATGTGAATTTCCTTTTTCTTTAGCCTTAATATTTTGTTGACATCAATCATCATAAAAAACCCTTGGATTAGGGCATTGATTGGAATAATGCCTCATTTACTTGCACTTGTAACATTTAAGTGTAGGAGGTGCACTCTGTATAGCCTTTTCATTGTTCGCATCACTAGACATCTTCTTCTCATAATTGCGGCATTCAAATTCTCGATGACCTTCCTTTCCACATTTGAAACATTTACTTGTCCCTTTAAGACAACTCCCTCCATGTTTCTTTCCACACATTGAGCATAAGGGAATCCTCATCTTCTTTTCAGTGTGATCTTTATATTTTCCTTTGAATTCCATTTTCCTCTTATTATCAAACCCATATGACTGATGGGTTACTCCAATCTTCATCTCAACTTTGAGGGAACATCGAACGATTTCCTCGTAGCTATTGAATTCCCTTATGGCTAACGCCCATCGAAGACTTGGTTTTAAACCACTAAATAATTGATCTATCTTACTCTCAGGTTGGATAATAATAACAGAAGTGTACCTTGCAAGTCTTGTAAAATTTTCTCCATAGGTACCAAAAGATTCATCATCATTTTTCTTTAGTTCAAGAAACTCCTCCATCATTGTTAGGAGAATACGAGGGAAGTAATTATTGAAAAATACTTTCTTGAACTCATCCCATTCCATGGACTCAATTTCATCTCTTGGCCTCATATTCTTGATAAGATTCCACCATTGATCAGCATCACCTTCCAAACTATACACTGATAAGATGACTTTATCGGGTTCAGAACATTGAAGAACTGAAAATATCTTTTTAGTAGTACTAATCCATTTTTCAGCAACTAATGGATCAGTAGACCCGCTGAATGAAGGTGGACATTGTCTCATGAATGATTCAATGGAATGTTGCTCCTTCCTTTGATCGTTTGGAAGTCCTTCATGATTCATAGTGTGAGAAAGTTGTGTGAGAATGGCTACAAGATTTTTCATTCCAGCTCCCATAACGTTTGGTTGCTCAGGGGTACAATCATTTCATTTCCCTTCGCATTCTGCATTAACACGGTTCCTTCGGGTTACATCCATTGACTAAAACCAAGAAGAATAGTGTGAGAAACACTAATTATAATAAGAAACCACATAATCAAGAATAAAATTTCACACTTAAGGTCTTATCCTAGGTTATTCATGGCCATTTATAAAACACTATGATTGGTTTCTATGCTTAGACGTATCCTTAGGATTCTTACTAAGGCTTTCACATCCTAGTTTCCAAAGGTTGACTATACCTTTCCTCTAATACCAACTATAACGAACCATACATTACATACATTGTTATTACTTCAAAATTAAAGTACACTTATTACAACATATAACAAAACCATGAAAGGACCGTATAGGTATAGTGTCTTTAGAAACTAGGAAACATAAACAACTGGTTCATAAAGCGTCCACATTGTCTCCCATTTATTTCATCATATCTATAGTCTATTTTGGAATATCTTACTTAATAAACTTCTTCCTGACTTGGGGAATAAAACCATAAAAAAGGGTGAGCTCAAATGCTCTGTAAGGGTAAACAAAAGAAATATCAATCACATCATATTCATAAGAAGATAACATTTTGGAAATCATACTCTGCAAAAGAGATCATAATTTCATAACATTGGATAATTCATGGAAGTGAAATGTAATCACAATAATAATAACATAAAACATGAATCTTTTTGGAATACACAAATAATCATAGAGAATCATTTCTTATTATTCAAGACTCATTATCAAGTCTATCTTAGTGGACAAATTCCATTTCTGAACTGAGTTCATTCCTCATTTCAGTCCTGTTTCACTGAACCGGTTTAACCTTCCGTTCTAGCCATTTCTATATCATGAGATATAAAATCTTTAACCAATTAGTTGGAGAGAGATATAGGTCCCACCCATCTCATAATTATACCATTATTATGTGTGCTACAAAATCATAAACCATACATCATAGCATAATCCATGTAATAAAAATGGGATTCTTAAACATCGTGACATCATAAAACAATTCATATAAGATAAAGGAATTAAAAGAAATAATTCCATCACAACATAATCAAATAAATGTAATAATAGGGATAGAAACTTAACCCTTTATTATCTTAGATGGAAAAATAATTTTGATAAAATAGTTGAACACCATTATTGAGGAAAATTTTCTTTTCTACTTCAAAAACACTTTTCCTTTCTTAACATGTCATAAAATTCTAAACAAAAAGAAGTTGATTAAAAATAAACAGGAAAACTTGTAAATGAAGATTCTTGGAAATAATGTTTTAAATATCCCTTCATGCAGTATAAGTGAAAAAAAACATTATTCTCGTACTTTTTTCAGAAAAGTCAAAAAGTACATCGTACGAAAAACGACAAAAGATTCTTTTAATATCTTTTACTAAAAACTCACCGAAGGGTAAAATTGGATATAAACATTTGTAGGTGGATGGAAATAATTTTACATATTGAGGAATCATGGATGTGTATGATAAAATACACCCCCAGTAAATTCCAAAGTATAAACAATCTCGGATAAAAATGAGATTGTGATATTTCCATTTCCCTAAGTCTGATTTGCTTCGTAAGTGTCCGAAACTCCTGTATAATGATTTAAGTAATGTCATTGAATTATTCCAGAATCATACTCATTGTTATGATATCATATATGGCCATATTCTTAACTTATTATTAGTAATACTTCATTGCTACTTGTTATTCAGGTGTTTATTACTTTTTGTTCTTATGCATGTTTTGTCGAATAAATTCTTATTCTTATTTTTAGGTTATAGATACCTCATTTCGAGAATTATATTAGTGTAATATATATCCTATTTATTCACTCAATTCATTTATGTAACAATTATTCAATGAAAATCATGTAGAACGAGTCGCATCAAATCGTGGAGACGGTATTCCGTACCTATGCACGAGCGATGATATCATTCCCATGATTGTGGAATTATATTGGAGTGTATGTATACTATTTCAGAATCAATATAAATTTACAATAATAATATATATTCATTCTTTACACCATTATACCCATCCAAGTAAGGCGGTTGTGGAAAATAGATTACACCACGGCGTGGCGACGATATTCCGTACGTACGCACGCGCGGTGATTTCTTTTTCCATAGGATGGATAGATGGTGAAATAAGGTTGTTTCATACTGATAATAACATATCAGAACATGAGTGATACTGATTTTATTAATTTATAATGAAACAACTAAATAATAATAAGTGGAAGAAGAAATAAAGTTGAAAGAATAGGTAACAGACATTACCTCTTTTTTGAAGTGCTTCTTTGAGACCTCATTTTAGGGCACTAAAATTGGTCTTTGAAGAATACCAGGACATCTAGGATGTTTTTAGGGAAAGTGGAGAAGAGAAATTGTCAGGGGTTGACCGAGATTGAAGGCTCAATGTGGTGTGAGGAAGAGAGGGAGGAGGTTCCCTTTTATAAGGGAGGAGAGGGGCACCTTTGGAAAAACTAAAAATATTATTTTCTTATAAATCCATATTCGGTTTTAAATATCCCCAAATTGATTTATTTAGAAGATAAGGTGGGGATGGGTCTCAATCCTCTCATACAATAGAATTTGGATAAGTTTATTTTACTATTTTAACCTTATCATTGAGATTTAACTTTAAGATAGATAATTTTACTTTTACCGTGTCTTTTTGTGTTCTTACACTATAAGGTTAGTAAACATACTATAACAAGGCAAAATAACCCCAAGTTGTTTATTATTCATATATATAACATTATATAATTCATTTGGCCGATCCATATATTTTTAAGAATAAAATAAAAAGTAATAATATAATATTTGTTTTAAAAAATATTTTATGTCAATTTTGACACTATTTAGTAATTGATTTTTGTGAAAATCATAACAGAATGATTAGTTCGAAAAAAGTTAATAAAATCAATACTAACATGTCATATTAAACTAGAAAATTAGTGTAATTCATAAAAAGTCTCAAATTACATTTATTTGGGTATTTATAACATCAACTATGTCAATATTTCATTAATAAGATAATTACTCCATCATCTTTGTTTCATAAATAAATTAAATTATTTAATGTCTAAAAAATACAAATAAAATACCGTTATGTAGTAAATTATTTTTATCTTTCTAATTAATATTTGCAGTCGAATATATCTTATGAATAACCAAATATTGAAAATTATTTACTTATTAAACTTTGATTTTAACTATTTTAACCCTTCTCTAAATAATTTAATAATAAATGTCCTAATCTAATCCAAGTGGGCCTAAATGGTCATATTTTATTCCTAAGGTTATTTTTGATCGAATTTAACTTACCCAATATAATTAGGACATGTGTTAAGGTAATAATAATATCATTTTTACCCTTAATTACCCTATTTACTTTTAACCGTGGTAAAAAAAAGTAAAAAGTTACTATTCACCAAAAATTATTTTCACCTCATTGAACAACATTTTACTTACTGACATCAACAGTGTCTCTCATATTTTTGAAATTCCACTCATAGGAGCGGTAAAATTAAGTTTTATGTAAATTTGCAAATTCTCCTAGAAGGTGGGTAAAAGACGGTGAAAAGTTCGATAAAATTTTTATATATCTAAAATTAGTATAAAAGTACCTGAATGAATTGAATTGAACTTATATAGGTATTATTTATCAATTTTTACCTAAAAAAATTTAAATAAAATAAATAATTATTTCAATAAAAAGCCAGGTTTTAAATAGTAACCCAATGTTTTCACTATTCATCAAAAATTGAAAGATTTCCGAAAAATACCAAAATTTCACCGTAGCCTAATTTCGATATTCCGAATCCAAAAATGAAGTCCATTTTGAAATATAAAATTTGAAAAATTCAAAAAGTGGTTATTACTATTCATAACAGCTAGTTTTAATAATATTTTAATAGCATATCGTTGTTTAGTGAAACTCAGTATTGCGTATGATGGAAGCTATCAAGGAAGGCCGCGATTTCCTGTAAAAAAGCCCAGCTAGTGTTGTGTGTAGTTAAAGATTTCATTAATTATTTATATAAAATAACAACAAAATATTTCTTATAAAAGTCTCGGGTGTTACACTAGCACCCATGGTATTTATTCTCAAATACTATGCAAGGCATTAGTCATTTTCTAGAACATCATTTTGAGATAAGATGGTAAATATCAAGCAACTGAAAATAAAAAACTTAAATATAAAGTCAAAATCCATTCCCACGTGCATGTTCAATAAGTAATGCTGATAAATTTTACCAAAAAACTCCAATGTAAAATACCAAAAAAAGAGTCTAAGAAAAAACTACAACTAATTCGGATTCTTGGGATATTAAAGTCCAGGACGACCCTCAAATTCTTCTTGGAAACCATAAAATAGTTTTATATATGTTGGGTGAGCATACACATATACTCAGTAGGGAAACTAAATCTACATGTGCACAAGTTGGGGAACATACTAATGCCCCTTGTTAGAAAATGGTAGCACCTTAAAGAACCTACCAAGAAATAATAACCATCCTAGCATCCCCAAGGAAATCTCACTAAGTAATGCATGTCAAGTATATTAATAGTATATACACATCTGTGTTTTGGTACCCAAAACAACTTCCCACTTATTAACTACTCATACCTAATGGATAACATCTTGACACTACCACTCTTACCATAAGAATTCCCACTTCCATAACCTATCCAAAAAAACATGGGCCTCAAAGCACATAGAAGCTCGCTTGTAGACACCTAGGCCTCAACAGCCATGTCTCTCGCCTGAAGACACATGGCGGTCATCCCGATGATACTTGGGATACAAACATAGTATGCAACCTCTTAGTCCTCTCACCCACAACAAAACCTTTTTTGAAGGATATTTTTCTATGTTAATACTCAAGCCATTGCATCCTACCTGGATATGCTTGAGTGGTATGAAATAGGAAGTGGTGTGAGAAAGAAAGTCAGAAACCACCCATATATACTCCCACTAGGATGTTGGTAATGAAACCCTCCCATAAGAAATGGGGTGTTTGGAACATAGTGATCAACAAGGAAAGGATTCATATAGATATCACAAGGAACTAAAATTTATACATAAAAAGAATAAAACACTCAACCCAACCTATTGGTTTCTAAATAAATATCCAACTCAAACAGAACCACAATTTCTACTACCCCTATATGCACAACCACACAAAAACCACTTCCAAAGCATTACTCAACCCCTTTTTCATTTAAAAAATTTTCATTTATTAATTTAGGGATTCATATTAATTTATTCCCTCACTTATGTCAAACTACCAACCACAAGAGTATCAAAAACATAACATAATATATTTGCAGTCCCAGTACAAACCCCCATTCAACCACTGCCAACAACCATTCTTTAAAAGTTATTCCAATAATTCCTCCTCCCACAACCCATATCCATTGCCCTACTTTCCTAAAATTCTCAGATGTAGTCTCACTTCATATATGTTCATAAACGAAATGCATTCCAACTACATAACACTATTCAATGGACATGACACCAACATAGGTAGTTTAGATGCCTATAAGCCCATAAATTACACAATCAACCAGTCTCTAAAATTGGGATACCAACACACCCCATATACTTCACCATACACAAATCCCATATTAACAACATCTAACACATATTCCCATTTTACATACCACACCCTTCTCATGGAACCAACTACTATTTCAACCACTTGTACCCACAACTATGCTCTAGATAACAGTACCACACTACACCATCAAAGTCCCAAAACACAACCAAACATGTCACTCATCCATACCTATCAGTAAGATGTGAATATACATATTCATATTAGGCAAACAACATTCAATAATCCACTTGAAAATATTGGGTGATCAGGCAAGGGTTTTTATTCTAGGGTAACGGTTTCCATTGATCTAGTGTACGTGTTTATGAGGTTTCCATGTTGTGGCTGATTTTCAAACACCATAAAAAACAAACCATACACCACCAGTGAAAAATATAATAACTCCAACAACCATGAAATTCAGAAGGAATATAGCCAAAATCAATCCATAATGAAACAAAGATAACAAAAAACAAAATAGGAGATCAAACATAAATCCACTGTCAGCCAGTTATTTCATTGCCCCATTGCCATTTGATCATATTACTTTATTATTTATTTATTTATTTCAATAATTATTCACCTATTATTCACAAGGAGTAATTAATAAACTAACCAGATTTATGAAAAAATAAATAGTTACATAATAAATTCCCTACCATATGATCAAAGGATCGAAGTTCCTCCATGCACCAAGAACATGGGGTCGCGTGAGTAGCAGGAAAGAACTCCAAGAAAGCTGAGTATGAGATATCTAGAATAGGCACACAACTTGTCTAGGAAGTAAGGATATTGCCTCAACAAGGGGAAATTAAAAACAAATATGGAAGGGATGATCCTTTTCGTGAAGAACTACATCCTATTTTAATAAAATAATTGTTTCCAAAAGTAATTGACATGGGATCGTGGTCATGATCAGGCGGTTTGGGTATCTCATGTCACCCAAGACATTAATATATTTAAATATAAAATTAATTCCCTTTATGAATCCCATAAAAATTTCCGAATAAGTCTTTAATATTGGTTTCTGTATAATAAATCGTAAGAGTGGAAAAATGGAAAAATTGGAAATAACTGGAAAAACTACAAATAACTCAACAATGGGTATGTCACTGATGTGGAGCCACCGACAGGTGAGATATTAATGCTAGCTACCGACAGTGATCCACAAACATTGAGAAACTGACATTAAGCCCCTGATTCCATGACCTATTGAAGTCCTAACCTACTGACACTAACACCCTCGACTAACCGATGAAAACACCCCCAACTCACTGATGCTGACAACATTGACTCACTAATGCTGACACTCCTGACTCACCGATGTCGACACCCATAACATGATGATGCACTGACATTCCAATTCACTAACATGCTGATACATTGACATGTGGATGCAATGACCTGTTATCCCCGACTCCTTGAATCACTGATGAAAAAACTGGAAGAAAAAAATATAAAACACATCAAATGATCCATCATTGCCTCTCAGAACACCTAAATCGTTGGTATTTCACAATAGACAGTTCCAGGGAAATACAACATATTAAATTATGGGTTTGCGGCAATAAATTTTGTATCAATTGAAGTTTAGAAGTATCATTGGAAACTAGATTTATAAAAATATAGATTGGGGAAATAATCCTAAGGTAAATTTAGAGAATATTTATAGAATAACATCATAGAACATGGGTATGGTAGAAAAAATGTTGGTATTCCCCGTAATAATTCCATGTATGGATACTAAAAGAGGATGTGGTTCTATCTGAGAAGTACCTTGGTGTAATAACATTACCAAGGTTTTTCGGTCCAGAATGAGGGTAAATTTGTCCAAGATAATGGGCCTTACTACACACATGTTTTGACCCTACCATTGTATATGGTTGGGATAACTCATGTTTTTTTAATTACAATTATGAATAACTTGAATTAAACTATACCCCAATAAACCATGTTTATATTTATGATATTACATATGCATAAAATTTTTAATTTTAATTAAGTGTCCTAAAAGTATTAGAATAAAACATTATTTAATTATTTAATAGTGTATTCCATCGATATTAATGGTACCTAGTAGAAGATATATGAACTCCACCAATTATCATGATAAAAATACTAATAGGGATCCAATATTTCATGGTCTTAATCCAATTTTTCAATGGTAAATCTTATCCAAAACATTCTAATTGTAATTGGACATAATATGGTGTGATAATATGATTGGTATTGAATTCCCCAAGTCCTATGTAGTAAAAGAATCCAATACATCAAGTGCCTATATGAGAACTACAAAAAATTAATAATTTCAATAAGATAAATGGAAAGTAGGATTTTCCCACATGTGATAATTGTGTCATGGAACACTCAGGTACTTTTATTAAAGGAATGAGTGTTTCATATATTTTTGGAGAAAACGAACACCAGGTTTATGATTGCAATAAAACAACATAATATTCCAATGTCAAATGCTTCCACTATAAGGAAATGAGACACTATGTAAATAAACGTCCCAAGAATCAAAATGATATACCCTAAAATATGTTATTAGATATTGCTGATGTTCTACTAATCCCATAGATAAATAGGAACGATTAAAATTACATTGAAAGAATTATATAATTTGAATATTTTATCTTAAATTTACTTATTGTAATAATTATGGAATACATGGGGATTGTACTAAAGTAAATTTTTCTTAAGGATTTGTGATCATATTTTGAATGGTAACAAGAAAAGTGATTTAGTAGAAAGATTAAATTCACGGAAAACACATGATTATGGTTAATACAACCCTTAATATGTTTTTGATATTGTGATATTGATGAATAAATGATTTATTTGGAAAACATTTGACTACCTGGGAACAGATTAATTAATTTTCAACAAGTGGTATATTGTCAAACAGATGGATTTTATAACAAGATGGATTAAAGGAATATATCTAATAACATGTGTATAACTTATTTAAAAATTACTAATTCATACCCCAAATAAGTTTTTATGTTAATTTTAGTTATTATATATTTTGATAGGATAATCGATGATCTTATTCACATGTTTGGAATGTGAAAATTTAGAACGAGTTCATATTGATTAATGCATAATGAAAATAATATTTTATTAATTTGGTGACTATATTTCTATTATATTGGATCAAAATATTTGGGAAAATTTAATCATTAAAGAAATAGTATATCATTTGATTGGATTTATGAAGTTAACATATTACATCACCACACAAAGCATCTTGTGAAGAGACAAAATTTGGAAATAGTTAAAGGAACAACCAAAAGATAAGATTTGGTTTATAAAATAGAAATGTATATTTATATATATATATATTTATATAGTTTTAATGAATTCAAAAACTCTAAAAATGGTTTTGAATCAAAAAAAATTTCATATTACATTAGTTTCTAACAAATGTAATGGCCTCTTGGATTATTGCGAATTTATGGAATTCTGCTTGTTAACATTATCATAACAATGTTCTCTAGAACTCTCCATCAGAACATGATAGTTGGATTTTTTTTTCTTCAGTATCGAAGTTTCAAGTTCCCCCCAATGTTCTCCTATAATGTAATTTAGTTACATGAATATTGTACATTACATTAACATTTATTAATAACATGTGTTATTAACCATATTTATGATGTGGTTTTTTTTAACAATAGTTAATTTTCCATCCCTAGATTACTAAGATTATTTGAAAATTGAGATTAATCAATTTAATTAACATGGGGAGAATGTAACAGCCCGTTACATTAAAATATTTTCCATTTTAAAATTAATTCAGGTTTTTTCTGTCATTCATATATACGTTTCCAAAATAATCTTACTCTGCCCAGGACACTATATTAGTTCTGTTACAAGAAAAACATATTTTACCACCTTTTAATTACGTATCTATTTTAAAACTAAATATTCATTTTTTTAAATTTTATTTGTCATAATAAACATAATTATTGAATTCAAAGTTTATAAATTACCATACGGTAAATTTTTGGTACATTTCAAAGATGTTTCATGTTTTTGATGAATAGTAAAAATACAGTGTCTTAATTAAAAATGGGCTTTTCATTTAATTATTTCTTAGTGTTAAATCATATTTTCAATTGTTTATTAAAGTCAAAATAGATCAATTATAAAAATTCTAATCAAATTTAGGCCATTGGAATTATTTTTATATTGAAATTAGATATAAAAACACACTAATTTTTTTAACATTACTACATTAAAAACCTGATTTCTCGCCACGCCTGCAAGATTAGCGTTGATATTCAACTTCCAAATTCTATGATTTAGATTTTCAAAAAATGGAATTATGTTTTATTAATTAGTAAAATTTTATGTTCTAATAAGAATAACATAATTTTTGACCATAAAATTATTGAATGAGAATATTATTAATTGTAGTGGTTAAGGTAGGATGAAGCTTAATAAGGCACCAAACATTAATATTACAGACTAAAATGACCTAGAAACTGGTAAAAAATCCATTTTATGCCAATAATTCAATCATATTCCTAGTTGGTTAGAATATTATAATTTATTTAGAAATTATTAAATGGAATTTCCCAATATAAACGGTTAAGGAAAAGACCAAAATGGAACCTCCCTTAAATTTAACAATTATAACACATTGAGATATGTAAAATAATATTATTTTACATTATAAAAATCATTTCAAAATATAAATATATTTCAATAATCTTAATAATGTATAAATAATTTTTATAGATGGTCTAGTTACTTTAAATTCTTAAGAAACATTAATATTTTGTTTTTTAGTTAATAATTAACTAAAATAAATAACACATTAATAAATGATATAAAATAAATAAAAACAAAATATTATAACAGTTATTTTTATGATTTAATAAATATAAAATATATTCTATTTATAGAAAAATATTTATTTTATAATTAATATATTTACCCACATACTGTAAAAACATTGTTAACACAGTCGAGGTTTTGGTTGTGTTTTAGCATGTAAAATTCACTTATTTTAAAATTATTTTCAAAAAATGAGATTATCATTTTATAAATTATATATAATATTAATAATTTAGTAGTTATATATTTTATAATAAATATCACTTATTATCGTTTTTAATTTTTTAATTAATTACATGATAATACTAGATGCCTTAATAAAAACCTAGATAACAAAATAAGGGAATCAAAGATGTTAAGGAACATAATTATTAAAATGAAACTTAATTGTGTGGTGGATGTTTTTGTAGACAATTATTCCCCTGTAATATATTAACATTCCATTTTGTAGGCACTTCTGGTATGTTATACCTCCCATTAATGAATACCTTTTGGTATTTACAGGAATGTCACTCCCACTCCACTATAAAAAGAAAACCACTCTAACCCTTACTCACACATCTCAAGACACTTTAACTTGACCAATTTGGGACAAAATAGAATCCCAAAATCCCTCCCCTAGAATCAGAAACTTCCCTATGTTGTAGACATAATCAAAGTAAGCCTTTTGGTACAAACCAAAAGAAGTTACCCGATTAAGAGGTATCATCTTTTCTGAATCCCTCTAGTTTTATTTCCATTATACAACCCTCAAATATTCTTATTATATGATTATATTACATCAAAAAAACCTAAATATAATAGGATGTTGTTTTGTTACTATTTATACCTACGTATACAAACACATCCATCTAATGGGTAACAAATAAACTTATTCATTGTATGGACAACTATTGCCTCATGAAACAATGATTATTTATATCCCCTCACCACCTCTCATGGTGGCCACTATTATTGAAACTATATTAATGTATGATATATATGTTATTTATTTTTTATTTATACTTACATAAACATTATATAAAATATTCTTTTAAAAAATCATATTTAGTGTTAATATGATAAAATTGATTGAGAAATTGTGGTCTATCACCCCATGTAAGTGATACAATTCGTTCATGTTATACATGGAATGTAGTAAGGATGGTTTTAATAAAACAATGTAACATATATAACATATTTATGATACTAAAATTATAATATAAATTTTTATTTTTTATTTTTTATTCTATTAATACAACAATGAAATAAAATTAGGGTTCATGCATAAGTAATACTTACCGTCTACATGAACGGTGCACATCATTTCTAATCAAAAAATATAACAGACTACTATAAATATATATGTAATGATTATATATGACAAATAATTCAGGGTTCAAATTCTTAATATTTTTAAACCATTTTCTAGTTAATTATAACAATAAATAAAACGTTAGAACAAACTTGAGAAAACTATGAAATTATCTCCCAAAATAGTGAAATTAGTGAAAGTTGATAACAAACAGGTGATGAGACATTATAAAAAGTCAATATATGATATTATGAACAAAATTATGGTTCTGTTATATGTTAGTAAAATATTTTAAATTACTATACAAGAGTATAAAGACCACAAAGAAAGTGGAAGGTTAAGCTAAAGTAATTGTGCCTCAATTTATATTTCATTGAGACTTATTTGTTATTATGCACCATTTATCTTTTATATAGTGTAGATACTTCTTTTTTCATGTTATGTGATGAACCCCGTTATTCTAAATATATTATAAATTTCATTTAGTGTATTAAATTTTTGTAGATTATGATTTAAATGTTTTAATGTGGTGTGGGACACTTTTGAATTTTTTAAAAATATTTCTCTCAATAATGTTTTTAAAATTAATTTTTGTAATCGAACATCCATTGGTGATTTTTAACTTTATCTCAAAAAAATGAGATTTTTATAATCATTTTTCATTTTAAATTTTCAATTATGTCCATATTATCATAAAATCATTATTAGTATTACCTAAACCAAATAAAATTAAAAAAATGGTGTATAAATGTATAGTTATTTGATTAATTATGGAAAAATAATAAATACATATTTCAAATTAAGTACCTTTATTTGATAAGGTATGTTATTTTAATTATACAATATGAGGAATTATTTATACTAGAAATAATGGGTGGATACTGGAATTTATATAGCTCCTTGATGCATTGATAGATTCTCATGAGAAAAATAGTTTGGGAAGTTAAATGGAGTTATATCCATAGTTTTATATTGTTTTTTGAAAGGCCTTTATATTATAGGTTTTCATGTGCCACAATCATGTCATCCATTAAGAGAGACTTTTCCTTATTTATTTTTAGTTATTATTTATCCATGATACTTTTCATAAACATATATATGGAATTAATTAATTATCAATTTATTGAATTATGGAATACATTTTAGTTTATGAACTTTCTATATTAATTATACCTTATATAGTTTGGTATATGGAAGGTCTGATTGTAACATTTTGTTACATTGAAAATTTAATTTTCCTTTCTTTTTCTATGTCCCCATTTGGTTAAAATTCATATTTTGTGAATTTTCATGGTTTAATATGGATTTCAAAATAAGAACATTTTGTCTACATGAAGTAAACACTTTGTACTTGGAGATGGTTCCATGTCGTGAATGGGGAGGTCACACCGTGAGATAGTTCATGTAATGTTCCTATATTACACTTCTTTTATGAGATAAATATCAAATTTGTAACCTGGGGAACTGGTTTTTTTCTTGTACATATCCATTATGTCCTATAAGTCGTGACCCAAAGGTACACGTCCTGACTCTGGCCGCACCCAGCTTAAATTCACGTATTGGGCTGTTTCGCTCAGTCCTTTTCCTTATAAACTTCATTGAACTCTAGCTATAGTTGTTTTGCGGTGTTTTTGAGAGAATCAACTCCATCTAGATCAAACCAAAAGGCTTGGGGTCTTTACTCTTCTTGCAGTGTGATTCTCAAGTAAATATTCCCCCTTTTTATTTAGTATTCTGTCTTCCTCTTCTCTCCGGTTTACAATGGATCATCTCGGGATTGATGTATCCATGTCATGTGGTGTAGATATTTATACTAGGTAGAGTTTTGGGGTCTTCTACACTTTCGTTCTCATCTATGGGTGACGTTGTGAGTGGCGTTCTTTGGAAAAGTAGTAGGTGGTTCCATCCCGATTTTCCATATTGATTACCATCAAATTTCTTGATTTATTTCAATTAATGATTTAAATTTAATTTCATAATTTTCATTTAAATTAAATTGAAAAAAATCCAATTCTAATTAATTAGAGGATTTGAAATGTGTTTGGTATGGAAATTTGGAAAACCCCCAATTCCATTGATTTGGGGTAGGTTTATGGAAATTGGATGATTTAAATTTTCTCATTTAAATTATGGATTCGATGGAAATATTTTCAACTAAATTGTTGAATATAATTAGGGAAATAAATTTCAAAAAGGATGAAATTAGTTTAAAATGGATTTCACAATCATGAAAATGGAATAATATGATTTGATAGAAATCTATTAGTTTTATCTTGTCAAATGTTATGGTTCTGAATACAGCATGTTTGGATTAAAATGGAAATAAATTGGAACTTTGGAAATGGAAGAATGGGATTGATTTTATTTTAAGACGTCCTAAAATAGTACCTGCATGTTTTAAGAGCACATAAAATCGTTATGTAGTTAGAGAGTTATTTGGATACACCCTAAGCTATTATAATATTCCAAAACTTACTTGTGCTGGGTCACATCCTCGATGGGTTGGTGAAAAGTATAATTTTTGTAGTAACATATGGACATGGGTATACACATTTTTTATTTCACATGTAGAGTGTGAAATCCTATTACAGTTTTATAATGCTCTACCTTTTTTCATATGACTATGTTTCACACTTGTTTCATTATATATTATATATAATTGAATGCTAATGTTGTTTGAACTACTTTCAAGCCTAAAAAATTTATATAAACTATATTATATAAATTTCTTAATTATTCAATTGTTGAGAAATATTCCATCTCTTTTAAAGTAAAGAATGTTATTTAAATGAATTCTCAATCATATTTAAATTGATCAATATGTTTTTGTAATATTTTTTTGAATTTCGAAGCCTGTTTATTTTGAAAATTGAATGTTTTTTTTGGATAATATACCTTTTGAATCTTTTTTTGAATATTTTTTTGTATCCTACAAGTCTTAGGCTCACACCCTACGTTTTCCATTGGGTTTTTGATAGACATTCATCTTCAAGGATTGAGCAATGGGAATGGATCTCTTAGAGTTGGATCTAGATATTGAGATTTAGATGTGGTTAGTTGTTTGCTTAGTGAACTTAGGTTTGATTTTATATTATGTACTTTGGGTTTTAGTACTTTGAATTTTATAAAACTTTGTGTTCTAGTAGTTTTACTCCCAATGGAGTTTCTTTTGTTATGCATATTGCACTATATCTTTTATTACCCATTATTGTAGAAAAATAATTCCCACATGTTTCTTATAGGATGACCAGTACTAGTCTATATCTCATGGGGATATGGAATGCCCTCCAATACATGTGAGGGCCATCTTAGTTATTGGGTTACCAGGGTACCCAGGCTGGTTTGTGTTAGTGTTTAGTTATTTACCTTTCCATATATATATTGATTCAATATTTATATTGATTTATTTACCAAAACGGATCATTTCTGCTCACCCTTATTATGTTTCTTTCCCCTTGTTATGAATAAGGGAACGTTGGATATGATTTCATAGATGATGTTTATTTTAGTATATTATGGAGCATGATTTATTTTATTTTCATAATCTATTAGGTGTGTCATGTATGTGATCTAGAATTCCATGACTATTAAACTGATATGAACTTCGGTATTTGATTTCTTGTAATCTTGTTAATGTAATAAGGTAATGCACCAGATCTAGGATTCTAGGGTCGGGCCATTACAATTGGAATCAATGTAAAATTAGCATTAACTTTGGAAACAATTTTTAGAAAAATATTGAATAAGTAACATAACACTAAGATAGACATCGACATAATTTATCCAAAAACAAACTATAACTTTTCAAGGTATAGATTATGTGGTTATTCCTAGAAATTAATCCATTTATGGATAATTCATGTTGATTTCGTTCTGTCATATATGTACCTATAGGAGTAATAGCTCTGAAAGGGTGTTTCAGGAGTGACGCTGGGTAACTTGATACATGACAACAAGATTTATTGCACACCTGGTTAAACTCTCCTAAGGTATATTCTTTGGATAATTTACATTTTCTTTAAAAACCATTATGAATAACTTGAAAGTAAATATATCCCTAAAGAAACCATGTTTACAATTATGATATTATCTTTCCATAAAATTTTAAATTTATGTAAAGTGTCTTACTAGGGTGGGAAGGATGCATTATTTTAATATTTAATATTGTTTATGACATTGTTTAGTACATGAATCTAGTAGAGGGAATATTAACATCAACAATGCTCTTGACCCAAATATTAATAAATATCAATTATTTCATGGTCTTAAGATAATATTTCAAAGGGAAATAGTCCCCTAAACAATCTCATCGTAAGAGGAAATATTATAAAGTGACAATGAAATGGGTAAACAAATCCCCATGTCCTATTTATTTAATGGGAAAAAATTAAATAATGGTTCATCCGAGCACTACGAAAAAGGGAATGGGTAGAAGAATATGTAGGGAAATAAGGATTTCCCCACATGTGATAATTGTGACAAGAAATAAACTAGTACTTTCATGAAAGGAATGGAAGTCAGTTATATGTGTCAGGGAAAAGCACACCAGATTCCAGATTTCCAGGGAATGAATTATCATTCCTATATTAAATGATTCCACATTAAGTAAATTTGACAATATTAATATCAGTGTCACATGTATCCAAAGAATATACCCCAAAATATTCTATTGGACAATGGTGAAGTTGTGCTACTACCACATATAAATAGGAATAATGAAGATTACTTTTAATGAATTATTTCATTTGAATATTTTATTAGCAATGTAAATGTTATAAGAATTATGAAATATATAAGGATTGTACTATAGAACATTTTTTTGTTTAGTATTTAAGATCACATGTTGAATGATTCAATGAAAAGTGATTTAGTAGCAAGTTAAAATTTTTAGAAAACACACAATTGAGGGGAATAAAACCCTTAATATGTTTCGAATGTTGATATAGAGATTATGAAATGATTTATGTAGAATATATTTGACTACCTGGGATCTGATTAATTAGTTGTTGGCATGTGGTATATTCTATAATTTTTTGATTTTATAACACTTCTGTATTAGAATAATATATCCTATAACAAGTTCCTTACTTTTGTGATAAAAAATAATTCATGTTTCCAATTAGTTTTTATGGTAATTTGAGTTGTTATATATTTCAATATGATACTTTATGATGTTATTCACATGTTTGGAATGTGAAAATTCATCGCTGGAATTTGTTGACTAAAGGAGAGTGATAATTTGATTTTGGAAATCCAGTTACCATATTTCTATTGTATTTCATCATAATATTTGGAAAATTTAATAATTTATGAAATGATTCGTCATCGGATGAGAGTTTGTAATTTAATTTATTATATCACTACATAAATCATATTGTCAAAAGGTAAAAATTGGAAATAGTTCAAAGCACAACCAAAGGATAAGATTGTGTTTATAAAATAAAAATTCACATTTACTAATATTAATAGAGAGTGAATGAATTCTAAAACACTATAAAAAGGGTTTTGAATCCAAATTTTTTTCCTAGTACCTTTATTTCTAATGAATTAAATTTCCTCTTGGATAATTATGGATTTATGGCATTCTGATTTTTAACTTTCTCTTAACTATGTTGTCTATCAGTCTCCAATAGAACACGATTGTTTGTTTATTTTCTTCCATATTCTATTTTCTAGTTCCCGCATATGTTCTCATAAAAGGGAATTTAGATACATGACCATCATAATTTCCTTTATCTCCTGTGAATAATATTTCATATTAACCCTACTTATGATGTGATGTTTTAACAATAGTTTATTTTCATTATTTAGATTATTGAGATCATGTTTAAATAGCGATAAATCAATTTAGCATTCATGGGGATAATGTAACTCCCCATTATATCAAAATGTTTTTCCTTTTAAAATAAAATTAATTTTTTCCTATCAATCTTATATACAATGCCAATATAAACTTACTCGACTAATAACACTATGTTAGTTACCTTACAAGAAAAATTGTGATTTAACACCTTTTAATGGGGTAAATATTTTAAAACTAAATTTTATAATTTTTATAATTTTTATTTGTACAAATAAACATATTTTTATGATTCATAGTGTATAAATTAGATTTGGGTTAATTTTGAGTATTTTTATATAAAATGTCTTTTTTGGATGAATAATAAAATTACCGCATTTTTATTAAAAATAGGCTTTTCATTTAAAAAATTAGTAGTGTTAAATTATGTTTTAAATTGGTTATTAAAGTCAAAATTGAAAAATTATTAATAAATTAATCCAATTTTGGTCATTGGAATCAACTTGTATTAAAATTAGTTATAAACACAAATTGAACATTTTAATGTTTTTTCATTAAATACCACATTTCATGCCAGGTCTGTGATATTAGAATTTATATTAAATTTACCATTTATGTGATTTAAATTTTAAAAAATCCACAAACATAGTTATAATTAGTAAAATATTTGTTGTCTATGATGGTCAACAAAATTTTCGAACAAAAAATTTAGTGAACATGATTAATATTAATTTTAGTGGTTAAGGTTGGTTTAAGCATAATAAGGAACCAAACCATAATATTAAAGAACAAAATGACCTATACACTTGTACAAAATCAATTTTACAACAATAGTTTGACCATATCCTCACCTGGTTGGAATTTTATATGTTTTGGGGATATTAATTAATGAAATTTTCCCATATAAATGTTTATGAAAAAATTGAATAAGGAATCTTTCCATAGCTTTAACAATTATAAAACATTGACATATGTAAAAAAATCATATTATTATCAATACATATACTTTTGAACTATAAAAAAGTTATTTTTATAATAATAGTTTATAAATAATTTTTATGGATGGATTAGTTACATAAAATGATTATAAAACTCTAATGTATTCATTATTTAGTTAATAATTAATTAAAATAAATGAAATTTTATTAATTGATTTAAAATTATTAAAAATCCTATATTCTACAAATGGATTTTTAAATTTTTTAAATTATTAAATGTATTCTATTAATTGGAAAATTTATCTTTTACAATCAATATATTTACCCATATATTGTAATAACATTGTTATTGTGGTCAAGGTTTAATTTTTTTTTGCACATCACATGCGCTTCTATTGAAATTAATTTCCAAAAAAATGGGATTTTTATTTTATAAATTATATATAATATTAATAATTAAATAGTTCTATATTATATAAAAAAGATAACTTTATATTAGTTTGAATTATTTAATTAATTATATGACAAAAGTAGATTCTTTAATAAATCCCAAAATGATAAAATTGGGGAATCTTATATAATATGGAAAAAAATTGTTAAAATGAAAAAATGATGATTTGGTGGAGGTTTTAATATTCCATTATACCCCTTTAATCTATTATCTTTCCATTTTGGAAGAAATTTTGGTATGGAAGACCTAACATTAATTAATAACCATTATTATTTACTAGAGTGCCACTCCACCTGTTCTATAAAAATTCAAGCACACTAACCCTTACTCACACCTCTCATGATAGATTGGAATAACCAATTTTGGCCCAAATATTACCTAAAAATCCATCACATAGACTTAGAATCCTCCCATTGTTATGAAATAAATCAAATTAAGCCTTTTGGTAAAAACTCATAGAAGTTAAATGATTAAGATGTAATGTATTCTCTGAATCTCTCTAGTTTCATTTCCATTATCCACCCCCTAAAACCTCCTTATTCAATAATTATATGACAATAAAAATACTAAATATACTAGTATGATTTATGTTAATATTTCTACATAAACATACACACACCTCTATATAATGGGTAACTAATAAACTTATTTTGTGTATGGAGAACTATTTCATCATGATACAATGATTGTTCATATTCCTCTCATGAACTCTCATTGTGGATTCTATGATGGAAACTATATTTATAAAATATATATATGGAATTTATTATTTATTTATACATGTTTAATCATTTTAGAAAACATTATTTTAATTCTTCCCATTTTATGTTAATATGATAACATCATTTAAGAATGTTTGGACCATCACAACCTCGAAATGATGTGATTCATTCACACTATACCTGGAATATATTAAGGATTGTTTTAATAAAAATATGTAACTTATATAACATATGTATTATACTGAAATTATAATATACATATGTTTCATTTATTTTTCATTATCTTAAAACAATAATTAAATGAATGTATCATTTATGCGTACAAACGTCCAACCGTCTCCATGAACCATGCACATTATTTCTAATCTCAAAATATAATGGACTACCATAAATACATATGTAATAATTATATATGATAATTATTTCATGTTTTATATTCTTGAGATTATTAAACCAGGATGTAATTAGTGATAACAACAAATAACAAGATAAAACTTACTTGATAAATCTATTAGATTTAAATTAAAAATTGGTTGAATGGTTAATGTTTTTAACAAATAGGTAATTAGATATTATAATAACTTAATATATGATATTAAAAAATGATTCTGGTTCTATTATAAGTTAGTAAAATATTTTTAATCACAATATAGAATGATAATGACCAAAAAATTAATGATAAAGTAAGGGAATTTTGTCTCAATTTAAAGTTCATAAAAAACTATTTGTTATTATCTACAAATTCTCTCTTATTAGATGTATATACTGCCTTTTTCTAATTATATTGCGAACCCACTAATTAGAAATATATTATATGTTTTATTTAATTTCATTCCTTTATGAATATTATGATTCAAATGTTTCAATCTGGTATGAGACACTTAATAATGATTAAATATTATTCTCCTTAAGACTGTTCTTAATGGTAATCTTTTCAATCCCACTTCCTTTTGTGATTGTCAACTTTATCTCAAAAAAATCAAATTTTTATAATATTTTTTCATTATAAATTTACTGGAATATCCATATTATCATAAAATAGATATTATTATTTCCTAAACAATATAATATTTCAGAAATAGTGTTTAATTTGATAGTTATTTCACTATCTGGAGAATAAATAAAAAAAATTATTTCTCATTCTACATGATTATTTGATGAGATTTATTATTTTTGTTATTAAATATTAGGAATTAGTTTTACTAGAAATGATTGGTGGATCCTAGACATTATATAGATCCACTATGTATTGAATGTTTCTCATGAGACAAATTAGTTGGTCCAATTAAATGGGTGTCTATCAATAGTTTTATACCGTCATGTGAAAGGTCAGGACTGTATAGTTTTTTAGGTGCCTTTGAAATTCTATCCATTAGGAAATAATTTTCCTCATTTAATTTTTGTAATTATTTAACCATGATATTTTTTTCAACATGTCTATGGATTCAATTCATTCTCAATTTATTGATTTATGGAATGCATTTTAGTCTATTAATTTAAAATATTAATTATGCCTTATATAGTTGTGTAAATGGAAAGTGTGAATTTTTATTTAAATTTATATATAGATTTATTACTTATTTATTCTATTCTATTTACCCAGACTGAGAATTTGATCTCACCCTTATTATGATTCTTTCCCCATGTTAAAAAGATGACAACATGGGATATTATTTTGTGGCTGTAGTTTATGTAATTATATATTGTAGCATGTTTTATTTTACTTACCCAATATATTATGTGTATCATGTATGTAATATATATTTCCAAAACTGTTAAACTATTCAGTCTATTAGAGTTTTATTCCTTATAATCATTCCAATTTAATAAGATAATGTACTAGATTTAGGGTTTTGGGGTTGGGGAGTTACAATTGTTATCAATGGAAGTTAAGAAGAAACCTTGGAAACTAGATTTTGAAAAATATAGATTACAGAACATGAACCTAAGATATAAATTTAGAGTAATTATAGAATCAAATCATATAACATTGGAAAGATATAGTTTATGTGGGTATTCCTACCAATAAATCCCTATATAAATACTACAAGTGGATGTGATTCTGGCATTGATGTGCATAGGAGTGATAACTCTGAATAGGTGTTTCAGGCCAGACATAGGGTAATCTAGTACATGACAATAGGCCTTAATTCACACCTATTTAGACACTCCTAGGGGGTATGCTTGTTATAATCCACATTTTCCATAAACAAATTTATGAAGAACATGAAAGTAAATATATTACCAAATAAACCATATTTACAATTATGAGATTATCTATGCATAAAATTTTCATTTTATGCTATGTGTTCAACTAGTATTGGAATGATACAATAAATTGTTATTTAATCTAGTTTATGTAATTGTTTATAAATGGAACCTATAAGAATGAATAAGAACTATACCAATGCTCATGGTACAAAGAATAATAAGGATCGAATATTTCATGGTCTTAATCCAATATTTCAAAGGGATATAGTCTCCCAACAATTCTCATCGTTAGAGTACATAGTAAAATGTGTAAATGAGATGGTTAAATAATTCCCCAAGTCCTATGTATTCTATGGAAACCAATACAATAAGAGGTAATCTATGCACCATGACAAATGGAATATGTCAAATGGGATGAACGAAAAGAAGGTTTTTCCAACATATGACAATTGTGACAAGAGACACATTGGTATTTTTGAAGGGAATGGGAGTTTTTTATAAGTGTAGATAAAAGGACACTAGGATAATGATTGTAAGAGAAAAATATAATATTACAATGTTAAAATATTCCCATATAATGAAATTAGACACTATTCAAATAAATTTCCCAATCATCAAAGGAATATACCACAAAAGATGATATTGGATAATGGTGAAGTTAAGCTACCTCCATAGATAAATATGAATGATTAAATTTACTTTAAATGAAATAATTCATTTTAATTTTTTATCAGTGATTTAGAAGTTATAATAATTATGCAATATTAGAGGATTATACAACATTACATTTTTGTTCAGGATTTGAGATCATATGTTGAATAGTAACAAGAAAATAGATTTTTGTATGAAGTTAATATTTTTATAAAACTCATGATTGATGGGAAGACAAAAATTAATATGTTCATGATGTTGAAATAATGATGAATAAATTATTGACTTCGAAAATATCTAACTACCTATGAACTCATAAACGAATTGTCGTCAAGTTGTATATTCTACATTTGATGGTGTTAATAACACTTTTGGATTAAAGGAATATATAAAATAACATGTGGCATACATAATTAATAAGGAATAAATCATCTTTATAATATGTTTTATTGTTAATTTGAGTTATTACATATTTCAATAGATAACATGATTATGTTATTCAGTAGTTTGGAATGTGAAAATTTAGATCTGGTTCATGTTTATTAAAGGAAAATGATAATTTCATTTTAGGAATTCAATAACCATATTTCTAATGTGTTGGATTATAATATTTTGGAAACGTTAAAAATTTATGAAATTTTTGATCATTGGATGAGATTTTAGAATTTATTTTATTACTTCACTACAAAAAAAATCATGTGCAAAGACATAATGTGAAAATAGTTCAAGAAACATCCAATGGATAATATTGTGTTTATAAAATAAAAAATTTTATTTACTTATATTCATAGAGATTGAATGAATTCGAAAACATTAGGAAAATAGTTTTTAATCCAAAATTATTTCTTAGTACCTTCTAACCCAATGATCAAATGTCCCCTTGTATCATTACAGATTTATGGTCTTCTGGTTGTTACCTTTCTCATTATTCTGTTCTCTAGAACTCTGCATAAAAACTTGATTGTTAGATTTTATTCATCTATATCCAAGTTTTTATTTCCAACCTATGTTGTCCTACAATTTAATTTAGTTTCATGACCTTTGTATTTTCATTTCTTATTAAGAATATGTGTTATTAAACCTATTTACGATGTTGTTTTTTCATCAATAGTTTATTTCAAATCAATATATTACTGAGATAATGTTTAAATATTAATGAATCAATTTAATTAAAATGGGGATAATTTAACACCCCATGAGATGAAAATATTTTAACATTTAAAATGAATCTAATTTATTATTATAATTATTTTATATAATGCGAAGAAAATCTTACTCTACCCACAAATCTATGTCAATTGGGTTAAAAAATGCGTATTACCACCGTTTAATGGTGTGCCTATTTTTAAAATAAATTTTTAAAAAATTTGTTAATATTCATTGTAAAAATAAACATATTTTTTGATTTATAGTCTATAAATTTTCATAGGATATTTTTCATATATTTTTATGATTTTTTAGATTTTTAATATTAGTAAAAATATCATGTTTTAATTAAGTATGGGCTATTAATTTAAATAATTATTATTGATAGATTATTTTTTAAATTTTTTATTAAAGTAACAAGTGATCAAGTATACATATATTAATCTAATCTGGGTAATTGGAATCATTTTTATAATTAATTTTGATATAAACACATATTGAAATTTTTAACGTTTTTAATTTAAAAAATGATTTCTCTCCATGTCTACGAGATTAGCGTTAATCATAATTTTCCAACAACTATGATTTTAATATATAAAAATGTAAATAAATTTTTATAATTTGTAATATATTTTTTCTAATAATATCAACTTAATTTTTTACCAAAAATAATAGTGAAAGTGTTTAAAATTATTTGTGGAGGTTAAGGTATGATTAATCTTAATAAGGGGCTGAAACATAATATTAAAGAACAAAATGACTTGGGAACTAGTAAAAATACCATTTTTAAAAATAATTCGACCATATACCCACTTTTTTTGTTTTATAGTTTTTTGTGATATTATTAAATGAACTTCCTCCTCTAAATGGTTGATTAAGGGAAATAAAAAAGTGAACATCCCTTACCAATAACATTTATAAAATGTTGACATATGTAAAAATTTATATATTAAGTTATGTGTGTCATTTTATAATTTAAATTAGTAATTATAATCTTAATAATTTTTCAATAATTTTTATAGATGGTTTAGTTAATTAAAATTATTTAGAAACTCTAATATGTTGATTATTTATTTAATAATAAAATCAAATAAATGAAATTTTATTTAATGATTCAAAATTAAAAATAATATTATATTATTCCAAATGATTTTTATGTTTTTTAAATAATAAATATTTTCCATTAATTCACAAATTTTTCTTTTATAATTGACATATTTACCCATATGTTGTAAATACATTATTAACGCAGTCTAGGTTTAAGCTGCGTTTTAGCACGTCACAAGAGATTGTTTAAAATTTAATTACTAAAAAATTGGATTATTGTTTTTTAAATTATATATAATATTAATAATTTGGTAGATATATAATTTGTTATAAATCTCACATTATATCATTCTTAATGGATTAATTAATTAGATGATAAAACAAGATGCTTTAACAAATAAATCACAAAATTGTGGAATCTTAGAAGTTAAGGAACAAAATTATTAAAAAGAACAAATTATAGTGTGGTGGATGTTTTAAATGACAATGATTCCACATTATTCCATTATTTGTATTTTTTGACCTTTTGGTAAGTTATTTCTCCCATTAATGAATACCTTTTTTATATTTACAAGAGTGCCACTACCCCCCCCCCCAATTATAAATGGAAAACACTCAACCCCTATTAACACATATGAAGACACTTTTTCCAGACCAATATCTACCCAAATAGTCACCCAAAATCCCTCCCCTGCACCTATAGTCCTCTCATTGTACATGAATCGATAAAATTAATCATTTTGGTACAAACCAAACGAAGTTACCTGATTAAGAGATAACGTCTTCTCTCAAGCTCTATAGTTTCATTTCTATTCTACACCCCCTAAAACATTCTTATTCAATGATTATATAAAAAAAAGAATCACAAATATACTAGTATATATTTATTTTAATATTTATACATAAACATACGAACAAATATATATAATGGTTAACGAACATATTTTTTCTTTGTACGATGAACTATTGCCTCACGAAACAATGATTGTTCATATTCAACTTAACAACTCTCATGGTGTACGTTTTGATGTAAAATTTGTCAATATATGATATATATAAATATATGGTATTTATTATGTATTTATACTTATTTAATCCTTTAATAACACATTCTTTAAATACATCATTTTCTTGTTAATATGATAACATCGTTCGAAAAAATGTGTGGACTACCGCTCCCTCGAAGCCATGTAATTTGTTCCTACAAAACATGGAACGTATTAAGGATGGTTTTAAAAAACCTATGTAACATATATAACATATATATTATAATTTAATTATAATATACATATGTATCATTTATTTTTCATTATTAAAATGCAATAATAAAATGAATGTAGCATCCAGGCATAGGTAGGACCTAACATCTCCATAAATAGTGCACATTGTTTCTAATCTCCAAATATAATGGACTACCATAACATTATATATAATTATTATATAACATAATTAAATAATTTTATACATTATTCATATGATGAAACAATTTTTTATTTAATTACAATAACAAATAACATGTTAGAACTTATGCGAGCAAACTAGGAAATTAACAACTAAAATAGTTAAATTAATGAATATTGATAAAAAATGTTAATGAGATATTATAAGAAGTTAATATGAGATATTACAAAAATTATTATGGTTCAGCTATAATTTAGTAACATATTTTTAACCAATATATAGGAGGATAAATACCATAGAATAAAATGATGTTTAAGGTAAGGGAATTTCCTCGCAATTTATATTTCATTGATACTTATTTGTTATTATTCGCCAATTCACTTTTATTTTGTGTATTTACATACATTATATCATTATTTCATGAATCCATATTATATTTATATTATAAGAATAATTCTATTTCATACCTTTTTGGATATTAGGATTCAAGTATATCAAAGTTGTATGAGACACTTTAGAAAGCTTATATATTATTATTGTTAATATAATATTTATGGTAACAATTATCATGTTTATATCATTATTCCTATTTTTTCAATCATGTATATTTTCTATAGGATAGATAGATGGTGAAATAGGGCTGTTTCATAATTATAATAACATATCAGTATATGAGTGATACTGATGTTATTACTTCATAATGAAACAACCTAAGAAGAAGAAGTGGAAGAAGAAATAAAGTTGAAAGAATCGGTAACGGACCTTACCTCTTCTTTGAAGCGCCTCTTTAAGATCTCCTTTTAGGGCACTAAAATTGGCCTTTGAGGAAGAAAAGAACCTATAGGATGTTTCTATTGAAGTGGAGAAGAGAATTTGTCAGGGGTTGGCAGAGCTTGAAGGCTCAGAGTGGTGTGAGGAAGAGAGGGAGGAGGTGACCTTTTATAAGGGAGGAGAGGGGAACCATTGGAATAACAAAAAATATTATTTTATTATAAAGCCAAATTCGGTTTTAAATAGCTCCAAATTGATTTATTTAGAATCTAAGGTGGGGGTGGGTCGAAGTCCTCTCATCAAATAGAAATTAGACAAGTTTATGTTCCTATATTAACCTTATCATTTAGATTTAACATTAAGTTAAATAATTTTACTTTTACCGTGTCTTCTTTTGTTCTTACACTATTAGGTTAAGAAACTTACTATAACAATCCAAAAGAACACCATGTTGTTTATTATTAATATATATAACCTTATCTAAGTCATTTGGCCGAACATTAGATTTTTAGGAATAAAATAACAATTAATAATATAATATTTGTTTGGAATACTATTTTATGTCAATTTTGACACTATTTAGTAATTGATTTTTGTGAAACTCATAACAGAATAATTAGTTCGAAAATAGTTAATTAAATCAATACTAACATGTTATATTAACCTATAAAATTAGTGTAAATTCATAAGAAGTCTCAAATAATATTTAGTTGGGTATTTATAACATCAATTATGCCAATATTTCATTAATAAGACAATTACTTCATCATCATTGTGACATCAATAAATTAAATTATTTAAAGTATAAAAATTACAAATAAAATATCATTATGTAGGAAATCATTATAGAATTATAATTAATATTTATAGTCGAATTTATCTTATGTATAACCCTATATTAAAAATGATATACTTATTAAACGTTGATTTTAACAATGTTAACCCTTCTTTAAATAAATTAATAATAAATGTCCTAATCTAATCCAAGTGGGCCTAAATGGACATATTTTATTCCTAAGGTTGTTTTTGGTCTAATTACATTTATCCAATAGAATTAGGACATGTTTTAGGGTAATAATAATATCATTTTTACCCTTAATTACCCTATTTACATTTAACCATGGTAAAAAAAGTAAAAAGTTACTATTCACCAAAAATTATTTTCATCTCATTTAACCTCATTTTACTTCATGACATCAACCATGTCTCTCGGATTTTTGAAACTCCACTCACAAAAGCGGTAAAATTATGTTTTTTGAAAAATTCTTTTTTTTAACTACCACTTAGTGGTTTCACTATTCATCAAAAAATGAAAGTTTCCAGAAAAATACCAAAAATTAGGCCTAAGATATATTTGATATTATGAACTGAAAAATGATGTCTATTTTACCAAATTCAAAACATATTAGTAGCATTACTTAATTTAAAAATTAATTTCCGTCGTCAAAACAAATAGCATGTTCTTAAAAGATAATAACTATCAAAATATTGACACTTGTTTATGTCTGGTTTAAATGTGAAATTACATCCAATGATCAACATTGTATTTAATTGTAAAAATATATTCTAAATATACTTTAAAACCACTCAAATTCACAATTTATCACTATTAATTATTTTGATTAAAAAGGTTGTTTTTAATTAAAATTTAGTAATTTTCGCTATTCATTAGAAAATGAAAGTTATCCGAAAAGTACCAAAATTTCACCCTAAGCTAATTTTGATATTCTGAATCCTAAAATGTTGTCCATTTTGGAAAATAAAATTTACAAAATTTCAAAAAGTGTTTATTACTATTCATAACGGCTAGTTTTAATAATATTTTAATAGCATATTGTTGTTTAGTAAAACTCGTTATTGCGTACTACACACGCTATCGAGGAAGGTCGCGATTGCGTGCAAGGCAAGTGAAGGATGTGTGTTGTGCAAGATCCTTTTGGTGTAGCATACAACATAATACATTAATGAAATTAAAAAGAATATTTTTTCATAAAATCTCGGGGTGTTACATTCTACCCCCCTTAAAATGAATTTCTCCCTCGAAATTTATCGAGGTTATAAATGGTTTACTACTCAAAAGATTCTTTAATAGAAACCCACATCGTAAAAAGGAATACAAAAACCAATCTTTAAAAACAAAAGTATGAAACATAACGGTTACCCAAATAAACTAATCACTGGGTTCCCAGATAGGTGAAAATATGGGTATGGAAGAGAAATCTAATCATCATGTTTTGATGGAGAGTGGTAGAGAACAGTTCTATGAAAAAGCCAACTATCAAAAAGCCATAAATTTTTGATGATCTAGGGTACCATCTGATTCATCGGATATAAGGGCACTATGACAATATTTTTTTGGTTTTCAAGATCATTTCCCTAAAGTGGAAGATTTTGAATTAGAATAAATACTTACTTCATTTTGGTACAATCTCACTGTTGTTCGTTCTTTGTACAATTTCCACTTCATCTCTTAAAGAAATGAAGTTGAATTTGTTATTCAAGAAGTGTTAATAAATCATGTGATAGAATGATGGGTCATTCCATCTGTTTCAAACAAATGGTTAGAAAATGTTATCAAATATACATAAGTCCATCTATGTTGAGGTTAATCGTATACGATTCCAAAAATGAACTTATACTTCATATATCATACTGCGTAATAAAATAAAACTAGTTTCTATTAACCAGGGACTTCCTGTAGGCCAGTGGTAGGCGATATAGGCCAGTCACACTTCGGTTGTGGGTCCGATTCCCACAGCCTTGTCCGATGCGATGGGTTGTCGCCCGTCCTACATGTTGTCCTTTTTCTAAATCTATATTACTATAACATCCCATCAATAATATCTAAAAAAGTTCTATCCTAACTTATGTCCAACATAATCCATTCCAATCATTAAGCTCATTTAAAATACTTCAGTCCATGCTCATAGTATAAAGAAAATGATTACTTGAAATGTCACATAACAATCACTTGAATTCCATCATTTATCCCTCATATATAATAAGATATATCTTGTTGGTCAAATTACAAAGAAGTGAAAACCTTAATCATGTATTCTCTTGAAAAATTAATACCCATTGAACCTTAGTGAAAAGAAGAATGCAGTCAAAATTTAACTCTTTCCACATACCAAAATACAAAAATTATATATACTTAAACCATGATATAATCTTCTCCTTATATCAGTCATGAGCTCATGAATATGGTCGAACATTTCATTTTTTCGTTTTCCTTTCATTTTGCACATATCATCTTTTTTTTCAAAAATATCTCAATCACATTCTATGGTTACCGGTACTATTGAAAACCACAATAGACCAATACATAAATATTCCAATATTCCACGATACTATATACAACAATATTTTGGAATCCCATAACATAAACACTTAATCATTCCATCACATTGTTGTCATATTCAACATCACCAATAGTGAACGCATGTGACTTCCCTTTGTCCATTGCCTTAGGTTGTTGCTCATGTCAATCATCACTAACCCTTGGATTAGGGAATTTATTAGCATAATGCCCCATTTCCTTGCACTTGAAGCATTGAAGTGTTGGTGGTGCGTTCTCTGCAGTCTTTTCTTTATTCACATCATTAGAAACCCTTTTTCCATTACTCCGACACTCAGTTGATCGATGGCCTTCTTTTCCACACTTAAAACATTTTTTAGTCCCTTTAAGACAATCTCCACCGTGCTTCTTTCCACACTTTGAGCATATGGAAACATTCATCTTCTTTTCACCATTATTCTAAGATTTATCCTTGAACTCCATCTTTTGTTTCTTGTCAAAACTATGAGATGGATAAGTAACAACAACTTCCATTTCAACCATGATATCACAACGCACAATTTCTTCATAGCTAATGAAGTCTCTTATAGCTAATTCCCTTCGAATATTTGGTTTTAAGGCACTGAAGAATCTCTCAACTTTACTTTCAGGTTGGATGATAAATCCAGATGCATACCTTGCAATCCTTGTAAAATTCACTTCGTATATACCAACAGATTCATCAGCATTTTTCTTTAGTTCAAGAAACTCCTTCTCCATCTTTTTTCGAAGAATACGAGGGAAGTACTTATTGAAAAATAAGTTCTTGAACTCGTCCCTTTACATGTACTCAATTTCATCTGTTGGCCTCGTATTCTTGATAAGATTCAACCATTGATCAGCATCACCTTCCTAACGATACACTGCTAAGATGACTTTATCATGTTCAAAACATTGAAGAAATGAAAATATCTTTTCAGTAGTACTGATCCATTGTTTAGCAACATGTGGATCATAAGACCCACTGAATGAAGGTGGACGCTATCTCATGAAGGATTCAATAGAATATTGTTCCCTTATCTGCTAATTTGGAAGTCCAGAATGATTCATAGCTTGTGTAAGTATAGCAATAAGATTTTTCACTCCATCTCCCATAACATTTGTTTGTTCAGGAGGACAATCATTTCATTGTCCATTACATTGATTAACACGGTTCCTTCGGGTTCCAGCCATCATCTAAACCCCAAAAAGAATAGTGTGAGAGGAAAAAATCATGCTAGGGAAAACATTATAATAAAGGGGGAGTAACTTCAATATCTAACATCTTGGGTTACCGTAATTCTAGTACTATAACCTATACTTATACTTAACCTTAGGGAAATCCCAAGACATACCTTAGAAATATCTCTAGGGATCTCATTAATGTTCTCGCATCCTAGTTTCCAAAGGATGACTAATCCTTTCCTCTGATACCAATTATAGATACCCGAAGCTTAACATACATGGAAATTTCATTACTTTTGCGGAATACCTAGTACATAACAAAAACAGAAACACAAGGACCATAATAGTTTAGTGTATTTGGAAACTCAGAATATAATCTTCTAATCGTGGTGAAAGTTCTTCAACATCTCCCATAAAGATCTTAACTTTTTTTACCTAAAACCTTTCTTTATATCCTGGGGAAAAAGAAAACATAAAATGGTGAGCTGAAATGCTCAGTAAGGTTAAACAAAATAAATATCTATCACATCATATTCATAAGAACATAACAATTTTGTAATGTTACCCCTGTAAAAGAGATCATAATTTCATAACATGGGATAAATCATGTTACTGAAATGTAATCACAAAAATCATAACATAAAACATGAATCTTTTTGGAATACACACATAATCATAGAGAATAATTTATTATTAGTCAAGACTCATTTCCAATACTATCTTAATGGACAAATTCCATTTCTGAAACAAGTTCAATCCTCGTTTCAGTCCTATTTCACTGAACCGGTTTAACCTGCCGTTCCAGCCATATCTATCTAATGAGATATAAAATATATACCCAATGCATTGGAGGGAGATATAGGTCCCACCCATCTCATAATGATACCATTCTTATGTCTGCCACAAAATCATAAACCATACATCATAGCATAACCCATGTAATAAAAATGGGAATCTTAAACAACGTGACATCATAAAACAATTCATATAATATAAAGGAATTCATAAAAATAATTACATCACAACATAATCAAATCAATGTAATAATAGGGATTAAAACATAACCCTTTATTATCTTACATGAAAAATAATTTTGATAAAACACTTGAACTCCATTATTGAGGAAAATATCCTTTCTACTACAAAAACATTTTTCCTTTCGTAACATGTCATACAATTTTAAACTAAAAGAAGTTGATTAAAAATAAACTCGAAAACTTGTAAAGAATGATTCTTGGAAATAATGTATTAAAAATCCATTCATGTCGTATAAGTTAAAAAAAACATTCTTCTCATACTTTTGTCGGAAAAGTCAAAAAAGTACCTCGTACAAAAAACGACAAAAGATTCCTTTCATATCCTTTACTAAAAACTCACCGAAGGGTAAAATAGGTTTCAAAAAATTGTAGGTGGATGGAAAAAATATTACATATTGAGGAAACAAGGATGTGGATGATAAAATATAACCCAGTAAATACCAAAGTATAAACAACCTCGGATAAAAAATGAGATTGTGATATTTTCCCATACCTTAGATCCGATTTTCTTCGTAAGTATCCGAACCTCATGTGTAATGATTTAAATAATGTTATTGACTTATTCAAGAATCATACTTATTTTTATGATATCATATGTGGTCATATTCTTAGCTTCTTATTAGTAATATTTCATTACTACTTGTTATTCGGGTGTTTATTACTCTTTGTTCTAATGCGTGTTTTGTCGAATATATTCTTATTTTTCTTTTAAGGTTATAGATACCTCATTTATAGAATGATATCAGTGTAATATATATCATATTAATTCATTCAATTCATTTATATAATCATTATGCAATGAAGATCATGTAGAACGAGTCACATCACATCGTGGAGATGGTATTCCGTACGTACGCACGATTGATGATATCATTCCTATGATCGTGGAATTGTATTGGAGTGTATGTATACTATTTCAGAATCAATATCACATCACAATAATCATATGTATTCATTATTTACACCATTATACCCATCCAAGTAAGGTGGTGGTGGAAAATAGATTACACCACGGCGTGGAGACGGTATTCCGTACGTACGCACGCACGGTGATTTCGTTTTCTATAGGATGGATAGATGATGAAATAGGGTTGCTTCATACATATAATAACATATCAGTATACGAGTGATACATATGTTATTACTTAATAATTTAAAAACCTATGAAGAAGAATTGGAAGAAGAAATAAAGTTGAAAGAATCGGTAACAGACCTTACATCTTCTTTGAAGCGCCTCTTTGAGATCTCCTTTTAGGGCACTAAAATTGGACTTTGAGGAAAACCCGAACCTCTAGGATGTTTCTAGGGAATTGGAGAAGAGAATTTGGCAGAGTTTGGCCAAGCATGAAGGCTCAATGTGGTGTGAGGAAGAGAGGGAGGAGGTGCCCTTTTATAAGGGAGGAGAGGGGCTACTTTGGAATAACTAAACATATTTTTTTATTATAAAGCCAAATTCTGTTTTAAATAGCATTAAATGGATTTATTTTGAATCTAACGTGGGGATGGGTCTAAATACTCTCATAAAATAGAATTTAGACAAGTTTATGTTCCTATTTTAACCTTATCATTTAGATTTAACATTAAGTTAAATAATTTTACATTTATCGTGTCTTCTTGTGTTCTTACACTATAAGGTTAATAAACTTACTATAACAAGACAAACAAACCCCAAGTTGTTTATTATTAATATATATAACCTTATCTAATTCATTTTTCAGAACATTAGATTTTTAGGAATAAAATAACAATTAATAATATAATATTTGTTTTAAAAACTATTTTATGTCAATTTTGACACAATTTAGTAATTTATTTTTGTAAAAATCATAACTGAATGATAAGTTCGAAAAGAGTTAATTAAATCAATACTAACATGTCATATTAACCTAGAAAATTAGTGTAATTCATAAAAAGTCTCAAATTAGATTTATTTGGGTATTTATAACATCAATTATGTCAATATTTCATTAATAAGATAATTACTGCATCGCGTTTGTGTCAAAAATAAATTAAATTATTTAAAGTCTAAAAATTACAAATAAAATATAATTTTGTAGAAAATAATTTTATATGTTTAATTAATATTTATAGTCGAATTTATCTTATGTATAACCCTATATTAAAAATTATATACTTATTAAACATTGATTTTAACTATTTTAACCCTTCTTTAAATAAATTAATAATAAATGTTCTAATGTAATCCATGTGGTCCTAAATGGTCATATTTTTTTACTAAGTTTGTTTTTGGTAGAATTACACTTACCCAATATAATTAGGACATGTTTTAGGGTAATAATAATATCATTGTTACCCTTAATTACCCTATTTACTTTTAACCGTGGTAAAAAAAAGTAAGAAGTTACTATTCACCAAAAATTATTTTCATCTCATTGAACCACCATTTACATATTGACATCAATCGTGTCTCTCGGATTTTTGAAATTCCACTCACAAAAGCGGTAAAATTATGTTTCATGAAAAATTCATTTTTTTTAACTACCACTTAGTGGTTTCACTATTCATCAAAAAATTCATGTTTCCAAAAAAATACCAAAAATTAGGCCTAAGATATATTTGATATTATGAACTGAAAAATGATGTCTATTTTACCAAATTCAAAACATATCAGTTGCATTACATAATTTAAAAATTAATTCCCGTCATCAAAACAAATAGCATCTTCTTAAAAGATAATAACTATCAAAAGATTGACACTTGATTATGTCTGGTTTAAATGTGAAATTACATCCAATGACCAAAATTGTATTAAATTGTAAAAATATATTCTAAATATACTTTAAAACCACTAAAATTAATAATTTATCACTCTTAATTATTTCTATTAAAAATGTTGTTTTTAATTAAAATTTAGTAATTTTCACTATTCATCAGAAAATGACAGTTATCCGAAAAGTACCAAAATTTCACCCTAAGCCTATTTTGATATTACTAATCCAAAAATGAAGTCCATTTTGAAAAATAAAATTAACAAAATTTGAAAAAGTTATTATTACTATTCATAACGGATAGTTTTAATAATATTTTAATAGCATATCGTTGTTTAGTGAAACTCGTTATTGCGTACTACACACGCTATCGGAGAAGGTCATGATTATGTGCAAGGAAAGTCAAGGATGTGTGTTGTGCAAGCTCCTTTTGGTGTATCATAAAACAAAAGACATTAATGAAATTAAAAAGAAGATTTTTTCATAAAATCTCGGGGTGTTACAATCAGTTCTTCTATATTTGACTCGTTGTAACCAATCCAATGTAAAAAAGTTAATGTACCAACTCTTAGATATTGGGATCAGGGAATTTCAAATAACGTGAACATGATATTTTTGGAATAAAATTTGATAAAATAATTCCACAAAAATAATTAGGTGAGAAAGAAAACCTAGACATGGATATTATAAAAATATTATAATATCATGGAATATCACTAACTAATATCATAATGAGGTAATTCCTAATGAGTTATTTATAAAACAGAAAATCATGGACTCGACCAAGAATTTTACGTAAATGGGTAAGTCCCTAATCAAACCCAGTCAAGTTATTCTCAAGAGTTATAGCGATTAATTGAGGGGTTATATCGGCCCTTTACCATCACATACTAAGTCCAATACATTCATTATATAAAAGTAGTGAAAGATAATCAAGTACAAATTTTAATGGAAACTATAAAATAAAATTTAAATTACATTCCCAATAACATAAAAATTATATGAAATCATCCAGAGCAATATAGTGAATGGGATCAAATAGTACTTCCCCTATCAAACTAATCAATAAAAATTTAATAAAATTTGTAATACGGTAAAATAATATATCATCCTCAGGGTATCATAGGGCCCAAAAATTATGTTAACATAGATGAAAATAATTTAAATGATATATTTGAACAATTATTGTGGAAAATAATATTTGAACATTCAAAACTTTCTCATCCCACATTAAATTATTTGAATTATATTCCCCAAAAAGGAATTACATTAAAAGAAACTAAATATATAATTAGAATATTTATATCAATGATATAAAATTTTAAATGATTATTATATACACCAAACAAAAAAATTAGTTATTAATAATGAATATATCTTTTAGAGGGAAAAGTGAGACAAGAAAACACTTACCTCACACATCCCTTTAGTGTAAAATTATGTTCCCTCTTGTATAAAAGTTTAAATAATGTAATTAATTAATTAAATATATATATATTCATTTCTATAATAACTTATGTGATGATTTTATAACATTATATGACCCATTAATTAAAAATATGTTCTTATTTTCATGTCTTCATGTGTGTTTTTTACATGGTTTCATAATTGATTAATTTGTGTAAAATTATTGATGTTTATATAAATTCATATTAAACCTCCAGAATATGAATGAAATAGTATTTATTCACTTTTAAAATTTTATATGGCCTCATTTATCACATTTATTTCTTTCATGAGAATAATTCATTGTATAAAATACGAATGATAATTGTTTAGTAAATTTTTGCATTTATAAAAAACACCATAAGCTAGTTTCATTTTTGATTTATATTATGCCTATATATTAGTTCCAGAACATGAAAAAAGTTATAATATAATTATTAAAATCCAATTTAACTAAAAATTTTTTTTTATTAATATCCATGAATTTAGTAATGGAAAATGAAGAAAAATATTATTTATAGAGGCTATTAACTAGCATAACATGGATAACAGTTTCATTTCATTGAATAATTTAGGGTATTAAAAGGGATGGATTAAATATATTATATTGTAAACATTAAATTAATGTATATAAATTATATTATATTTATCATGCCTTTATAAATGAAGTATATGAGGATTAAATAGAAGAAGAAATGAAATTAAGAGAGATGTTTTCAGATTATTATATTTCAGTATGTTCTCCTCAAGATACCATAAAAGACATAGGATTCGGTATTCTAGTGAGACTAGAAGTACTAGGATGTGGGGATGGAGAGGAGGATATTTTTCGGAAGATATATTATTAGATACAATTCTTTTCAATAAAAATGGGGTCGTTAGTAGTGGTATAATACATGAGGGGAGGTGGGTTTTATTGATTAAAGTAATGAATACATTATAATTAAACCCAACCAAATTAAGTTGGAATTAATTTAAATGAATTATATTGTTAATTAATGTTGAAAATTATGGTTAAGGTCCAGAAATAACTCATCTGACCATGAAATATTGTAATTTTAAGGTATGTTATGGTTTTACCTTTTAATATTAAGCGTTGTAACAATTTTACCTATACATTGGAAAATAATATGTTTACCCTCGTAAATATTTTTTACATAAAAATTAAATTGAATATAAATCATAATTTTTATATGGTATTTACAATTTTGGAATAAATTTTAAAAAAATTAATTCAGATAAATAGAAAAGTTATATATAATATTAATCTCACAAACACAAAAAAATGTTTTTAAAAGTGAAAATTTCAAATGCTTGAATTGTTTTTATATAAAATATAAATGATAAATTTATTAAAATGGACTAAATTTAATTTACTGATTTCTAATTAATATAATATAACTTCAAAAAATATAATTTAAACTCAATGTTATTTTAATGAAAAGACATTTATCAATTAAAAATCAGTATTTTTCACTTTTCATAAAAAAAAGAAACAGATCAGAAAAATACTAGACTATCATCCAAACATAATTTTAATATTACTATTTAAAAATTGATCATTATTTTACAAAATAAAATCTTTCAAATTTTCAAAATATAGATTTATCCAAGTGTGAAATCAAAAGGAAGAAAAATTGACTTCTAGAGAAATATAGCTTTTACTCTCAAAACAATATTCTTTCTTATCTCAAGAAAATATAACTTATTTAATGATTTAAAAAACATTTTCGTAAATATATAATATATTAAAATCATTAATATTACTCAATATTATATATTAATTAAATCTAATTATATAAAATTCTAATGTGGGAATCGAAATAGTTTTTTAAAATAACATTTTTAAAATTTAATTGGTCTTTATTTTCATTAATAACTAATTAGTAATCAATAAATTCATTTTATAAATATTTGTATAAAATATTATTTAATCTCAACCATTGCCTCCATTTTGATTCCTAAGTGACAAATATGACAAATAAATTATAATTAATAATAATTTTATTAAAAATAAGTGTTATTTCTAATGTAATACCTCAAAGATATTTAATAAAAATAGATATATACAATAAAATATTACGCTATTTCAAAATAAAATATTTTCAAGAAAAGAGAAAACTAATGTTGGTATACATTAAAAATGATCTTTAATTATTTTTTTATACATAAAGAGAATAAAATAAATGGAAAACATGTAATATATAGAAATTATAATAGAATAAAAATATATATAATGTTCATAAGATATTGATTATATAATTAAAACATTGGGAATTATAATCATAAAAAATCTCATAAAAATGATTTTGTCGTATGAAACTCTTATAACATTAGTAAATTTTTATTCATGAATCTCATGAATGATAAGACCTCAATCAAAATATTATAAACCATAAACATAAGGATATTCTTGATATATCATATCTCTGGGGATATATATACACCTCATAGATTATGATATGTGTATAACATCAAACATGTGTAAATGACACCAAATGGAGATGTTGAACACTTATAAATGTAGTAATGTTTTAAAAAACCTTAATTTGTATCCTAAAAATAATATTTTTATATAAATAAATTTAATTAAATCATGTATTATTGAAAATAATATACCCATGTAGTGTATACACCCTAGAAATAATCAATTGGTTTATAAAATTAAATCATATATAAATGATGTGAAATTGGGATTATACCATTACAAAATTGGTGTCTTTTGAATCAAATGAAATATAAATAAATAACATATATTGAGCTTCAAACAACATTAACATCACAAATATGTTAAAATATATTCATTATTTGTTAATCAAATGACATAAAATAAATTATTCCACAAAATATCAAACATGTCTCATGAAATTGAAAATGAGGTGATGAAACCAATACCATATATCTGATATGATTGGTATGTTATTTAGCTTAATTTATAATATATTTAGATTTATTATAAATCTATACCAAAATAATATTAATTCATATAATTTTAAATATGACCCACTTATATCATTTCAACTCAAATTTGACAATAACTCTCTATTAAAATTTTCATTTTGGGTGTTTATATTATTGTATGTTTTAGTTCGAAAGATATTATTTGTATACATTAACCATTATTCCTATATATAATGAAAGATATAAAATATAAAATTATCATATATAATCAATATAAATGTTTATAACAATTCATATTAAGAGGTTATGAGTAATTAATTATATCACCTTATGGAGATGGAAATTTATATGTACATATGGGTGATGTCTCGAATTTTGAATAGTTATAATGAAAGAATGTTAAACAATATTTCACATTTATAAAATATTTATTATAAAATTAATAACATATATTTTCCTTAAATATATACTTATTACCTTCCTCTTAATTTTTAAATGATAAAATAGTCACATCACTTCTTTCAGGTGGTATTCTGCACATACACATGAGCGACATTATAATTTACAAATGGATCAAAATTTAAAAAGGTGGATAATTGAAAATAATTATAGAATAATATTTATATTATAAATATCATACATTATCAATTAATCCATTACTATAACCATGCATTAAATATAGTTATGAAAAATGAATCATGTCACTACGTGGAGGTGGTAGTATACACGTATGGCTGATCGATACTTTTATTTCTCATTTGATGGAGAAGGGCGGAATGGATGGTCCATCATCATAATAACCTATAATAAAATTGAGCATACTATATTTATCCTATTTTTTGGGATAGAAAATATTTATATCATGTGAAATAATTTAAAAATATCTTGGTAATGATTTATATAACTTGTTGTGGAGACCCCAATTGGTATAATCATTAAGTAATGACGGGTTTTTTTAGGATAATTAAAAAATATATATGATAAAGATAATCAATCAAGTGATAATTTTTTCTAGTCATTTTTTGATATTGACAAATGAAATGGTTTGAATAATTTAGGAGAATATGTACCCTTTTATAATTGATGGGTGGGACACATATGTAATTTATGTGACGATTTCAAAAATATAAGGTCATTTTAATGGTAAAGTGGATAAAAATGGAATAATATTATAATTTATGATAATAATATATTTAAATATATTTAAAATAATAAAAATAATATAGTTTTTTTGAAATACTATAATTATATCCTTATTTAACACACGGTATACTTGTTTCAACAATAACCATGGTAAAAAAAATTTATTCCTATTGATATTCACTATAAAAAAAATAATTCTACCCAATTAAATTATATTAATTTTTTTCAATTACATATATATATAATCTATGTTTGTTTATTATATATATATATATATATATTATAATTTAAATTTAAAAATGTTTTTAAACCTCAACCAAATCCCATTCTTGAAAAATATATTTTTATGCACGAAAAATAATTTACTCCCATTTCTTTCCTTTGAAAACCCATTACATGAATTTTTAGATATATGACTCATCATATAATAAATTATTTTTCAAAATAGACATCAATAAATATATATTAATTTAATTTTTTAAAATAAAAACTCATTTCATTCCTTGAAACATTATTTTTGAGAAAAAATAATTTTTATTCGAAACAATAAATGATACTAAAAACTGGTATAATGATAATTCCTATGTAATAAAATATATTATTTAAAATTTAAGAATACTTATATTATTTTATGTATAATTTAAAACATAGTGTGAATATTTACTTAAAAATGAAATTTTTTACTAAAAATTGTATTGTTACTATTCCGTGAAAAATTAATCAATTTATTAAAATCATTAAAATTTACTCTAAATTAATATTAACATACTTATTAAAAAATTTATAACCATTTCAAAAATTAAAATATCTGAAACTGTTGGAAATTAATTACCATTTTCATTCACATAAAATGAAATAAAACAAATTTTTTTATGAAAACACATTTTTTATGCATAAAATGAATATGATAAAACATTATGTACTTATTGATTTTCCATTAATAAAAATATTACATAATTTTAAACCATTGCTTATTTTTTTTAGTTTGGGAATTAATATTTATATCTTCCAATATAAAAAATATAATATAGAATTGTACTAAAACATGGTTTTTATTGACTCAGTTTTCTGTGTATGGTTATGTATCAAAATCATAATATTTATTTAAAGAAAAAATATAATATAAAATTTTATGGTTTTTAATTGACCACTATAAATTAATAGTGTTACAAAAAATTTTAATTAGTGATTAAATATTTAATTTTCTAAAATACCATTTTTGATAACTCACATCATGCATAGGATTAATAAAACATCGTTTGACATGGGATGTTGGGATAATAAATATTACCTTAAATAACATATGATCTTGTTCCAAGATAAATAGAAAATTAACAATATGATAAAGGATGGACCCCCCCCCTCTTCCTAGAGGTGGGAGTGGAAGGGTGATTTGGTTCCACCATCACTGGTTACATGGTCAACATTTGTACCCTTCTCTAACCCTAGATTTCTCTCTAATCACATATTGATATCATTAATCCTATAGGTTTCAGATAATCATGTTGGGGATCCTCAACTCTCAATTTCATTGATGAAATTTTTTTAGTTTTTAAGTCTCATGGCTTTGACCTTGGTGGCTCGCTTTAACCATCAAATAACTTTAGTAGATGAATTTTACCACTTCATGTTTAGTAACTGGGATTTGTAAGATTGTGTGGTTGTGGGATTGATCGATAAACATCATATGATGATACGCTTGCCTCAGTGGATGATTTAATTTATGTATGGTTCAGAGATCGTTGTAGATGCAATGGATGTCATTTATTTCATCTCTGATGGTCGTTTCATATTTGTATAAATCGGGGCTCACCTTCCTTCATGACATAGGTATGAATTACTCACCTTCCATTGTCATTTAAAAATCCATAAATATTTCATATGTTATAGAATTTTGTGCGTTGATTCCTTTGTTTTGATTTCCTCACTTCTTCTATGATTCATCCTATTAATCCATGATTCTATGTTGAGGTGGATGTTTTGAAGCTTCCTATTGAATGGATATGGATTACGGTTGGTGAGGAATTATGATGGAGGAAAGCTATTTTCTTTGAGTCATGGGTTGATTGCTGCCTCAACAATCACAATTTGGGTCATCTGGATGATAAGTGTCACATTATATCCAAGACATCTGCTCTTGTGATAAATATTTGTAAGGTCACTTCCCAGGGAATGAAGCTTGTTGATGCTAATAAGTGTGTCACTAGATTGGGTGTCTCAGCTATGGTAAAAACGGAATAGATACCTTCTAATCCGATATTTACTAAGGTGTATGATAGGTTGAAGCAGGACCTTACCTTGGGGTCTTGTATGAATCAGGTTTCTATGAATTAAGTGGATCATGGAGGCAATACTATACATGGAGGAAACACTAGAGTGGAAGGATCTGCAGGGGATTCATCGAACCATGGGAAAAGTGGAGTCGAGCAGTGTGTTGTGATCTTTGGGGCTAGTGTGAATCATGCTACTATGGATGTAGCTGATCTTGTAGGAAATTATAGACAGGGAAGCACTAGTGGAGTGGAAGAATCTAAGGAGGATTAACCGAACCATGGGGAATATGGAGCTGAGTAGTGTGATGTTATCATGGAAGGTGATTGATGGATCAACACTGATGATGTTGGGCCTAAGGAGGGTGAGATTCAAATGAATTCAGTCTATAGTGGGAAAACATGATGAAAATCATACTTCTCTGGCTGTTAGAGAATCTAATTTTTAGCTGTAATCCAATGGTGTATTAAAGATTGTATTTTCTACATGTAATCGATTTCAAGAAATGGACCATGATGATATCTCTCATGTGGAGGATAATTCTCATAGGAAGGAAGGTAGAAATATGAATCATAATTTCGAAGCTGCAATGCGGAAGGATTATGTTCTTCCTTCTCAGAAGCATGGAACTGGAAATAGAGTTCTATAGTAGGGTTTTCTAGTTGATCATGATCTTGTGGAACAGACAAAGTGTTACAACTGATAGACACTAATAGTGAATTTAAGTAGGGATGAGGAGAGAATGATGGAAATCATGAGGTGAATATCCCTAGTAAATGGGGGATTACTCTGATAGTGACATGTAGAATGATTGTGTCTTTATCTGGCCTTCCTAAAGTTATATTTTTCATGGCACGAGAGAATGATGATTGGGAATCAAGAAGTTGCGAATTTCTCCACCATGAAGAATACCCAGGAAGGACTACTCCTATCTGCCAAAGTCGGTGTCCAGTAGGTCTTCTGTATAAAACACTGAGATTTTATCCTTAGAGAGGATGAAACTAATAAGGAAGTATATTATAGTTCTGAATCACTGTTAAATCATAGATTGGGAATCAGTTACTACATAGAAAACCTTTTACCGGGGATGTGGAGATAGGTACGGTTTTTAAGATATGAAATTTTCTCTTTTGGCTTGTGGTATATGTTTAATGTCGCTTTCATTTATTTTAATAAATGGTCAAGGGTAAATCCTCGGACTCATCTTTTTTGGTAAAAAATATAAATCGGTTTGTGTAGGAAATGGACATCAACTCATTATATACAGCTATAAAAATGAGAACTTTTTAATTTTCAAGATCAATATTCATAGAGTTAATGAATTGTTTTACAATGGAATATTAAAATATAAACACAATTGCATTCTTTTATTTTAAAAACATAACCTTTGTACGTTGGTTGTGAATTTCAATTATCTTCCATCACTTTTCATCCTTATTCCAATGGTGGATGAAAAATATGAAATTTTCAACGATAAATCACTAAAATAACCTTTAAATAGTTCATATGACCCCTAAAATGAGGACAATGTATTCCATTTCTAACTAAATATTTAATGGACATAAATTTTTTTGTTCAAGTAATAAAATATGGATAAATATTCATATGAAAAATTGATTTGTTAATATCTAAATCCTAAAAAATAATAACAAATAATTAATATAATCCATTTAATAAATAATACCCTTTATGAGTCCTCTAACATATGTTTTACCAAAATAAAACCAAAAAAAATTTAAAAAATAAATAAAAATGTTCCTAAAAAAATATAACATTAAAACATTAACAATATAAAATATATCTTAATGTCAAATAAAAAACATGTGGATATCCTAATCAAATATTATCCATTAACATTGTAATAACACGAATCACTATAAAACCTCAATGAAAAAAATATGTTTCCAAAATATACCTCTATGTGTTATCAATAAATTAAATCTCTAACTAAAAAATACATTCTATTAACCTAAAAATTACATTAACTCATTAATGTTAGAATAACTTATTTGATCGTAAAATAACTAATCATTTTAAAGGTCACGAATTGTATCCAATTTAAATTATCAATATATATCAAATCATTATACAAACTGAACATTATTATCTCTGCCTAAATCTCATATTAATATTAATATATACCTCGATAAATTTTAAAAAAATTATCACCTTACCACTTATTCACATTCTAGGTTTTCCATGCCTTTCAACATATACATGAAAATCCATAATGTAAAACTATAGTAGAATATTGTTTAGATATTTCTTGATTGTTATAACTATAATATAATTAATAATATACTTATAGAATAACTCCTAAAATAATAATATACAATTACTTAAATTTTTCCTCTTAAATAATGGGAATATTAAAGGCCCATCCTTTGCACTGTAGTTAGACATTGAATTGGGGAATTATGTTGGAAAATTCATATTTTCCCCACACATAAGAAATTAAACTATAAATGGTACATTAGGATATATTTTAACTATAAACCCTTATAAAATCAATTTTACTTGGATTTTACTTTATATATGTCCTTATTTTACACCAATAAAATGTCTTCAAATTCCATTGACACATTTACCGGAGTGTTTCACCCCACATTCACAATATATTGGAATATAAATCATTATTCCTTATGGTTCTCCATGATACTAAATTTTTCTCTTATTTGTTTTAACGCAGTTATGTTTATCTATTTATTCATATAGTGAGATATTTTTTAGTAATAATCACAATCCTACAAATTCAAAAACCCTTATAATTTGGTTTGTTATGAGGAAAATAATTTTTGCATCCACTATATTCAACAATAATATGATTCCTCTTCATTTCATCCTTTAACTAAAACCAGAATAATAGTGTGAGTAATTTTATTATGTCCTCATATATTTAATAAAAATATTTCATAGGATGTGAATATCACGAAACCTTATTTTTGTTTTATGATGTCATTGCTTTAACCAAGCTATTCCATTTTCATTATAAATCAAAATCATTTGTATTGGTTCATATAAAAATTTGAATTTATTTATGAATTTCCATTTTAAAATAGGAATGTATTTTTAAAGTGAATCCAAACATATTTATTTACCAAAAAAACAATATTCTTGTAGACATATTATTTTCCATTAGGGTTTTGACTAACATTTTAACATACTAGTTTCAAAAAGTTAATATTCCTTACTTGGATTCCAATTATGGATACCCAAAAAATTTCATACAAAAACACTATATCTTATTACTGTAATGTTAATAATACAGCAATATGATCCACACTAATATATTAACAGTTTAATAAATTTATAAACATCGATATATAAACAAGTATTACAAAAAACATCAATATAATTTCCTAGAATGTTCTTCACAGAAAGAACCCTTCATAGACATATCGTAAGTGAAACAAATATTCATAACTCAAGGAATCTAAACATAAGAAAGGAAAATTTTAGATTCTTAGTAACTGTAATCAAACAAGATATTAATTAATGACCATAAGTGAACATAAGAAAAACACAAGTGTGTGAGAACATGATCAAAACCTACAATAATCTTACCCAATCAATCCAGTACCCTTAACCATGAATTAATGAATATGGCTATTTCAATAAAAATACATATTCCATATGTTTATTAAATCAACAATATTTAATCATGTTTGATTATAACATATCTTAATAATAATAAATTTGTTTTTTAATTCACATAAGTACATAAAATCACTACATTATTCATGGTTCACTCCCAAGACTATATTTTTGGAGACAATATCATAACGGATATGTATAAATAGTAATTTCAAACATTCTCTTAGGAGTAACAACCATCTAATTGAATTTTCCATCTTTTATGATTTTATTAACTCTTTTATCTCTCTATATTTTATTTACACTGTTTTCTCTAGGGATTTTTTAAGCTATGGAATCATTATCTAATGAATTGGAGAGAAATAAAAAACTCTCTCATACGTAGTTTATAATTTAACAAGTCTTTCATAGTTTATAATGATATCACCAATCACATAATTATAATCCATTCAAAAGTAATCCCAAGCATCATGATAACAATAATAATTGCATAAATCATTAATCCATGGAAATAAAATTATTTTTATATTCATTTCATCTTCATAGGAGTGAAATATCAACTGAAATAATAAATATATAATGTTGGTTCATATCCAAAATAAATAATAAAAATATAAATGAAAAATACATAGATTTAAATGAATTATTTGGACACTAATGAATTTCCATGTTGGAAAATATCCATTATTTTTTTCATATTCGATGGTTCAATTACCAATTTTAAAAAATGTAAAATCCATGATTAATGAAAATTTTCCATAAAATATTGTTATTAAAACCCTATAATATGGATAGGATCTTTAAAAAAATAAATTTTTAATCAGTTTAAATATATTTCTACAAATAATTCCTCATCTTTGGATATTTCATTGATAGTATTTTTTATCATCATATACCCATATTTAGAATATCTTAATTGCATTAGGGGAACTCAATGTATATCCCCCTCAGGTGGTGATCAACATGTGGCCCTTTTATCACCCAAGAAAACTAATGGGTTGAAATGTTCTAGCATAATGAATATATCTTCGTTCAATATTCATCTTGATCGATACATGTTCCTTGAGGCACGAATAAAACTCTTTAGTTCTTCTCATACATTAGAGGATGAGGGGAGGAGGAAACTATATAGAAATTATATGTTTTCATTGAATCTCAGTTCTCAATTAACCATATGAAATGGAAAATAAAAATCTATTTACATGGTTTGGGTTTTGGATAAAATAATATTTAATTTCACAATGGTCCTTGCATAATATTACAAACCATATCTATGCTAATACCACATAATAATAATAATATTGTATGTCATTTATTTTCTATAAAAATGATAAATACTATTTTACAGTTACGAAAATTAATATTTATCATCTGACATGATCTTGATTCGCTCATCCTCATTATTTACCAAATACCAAAATAAATATTTAATAAATATTTATTCATAAATAAATATTATATTCAGATTCTCGAGAACAAGTATTTATAAGAATTATATTAATTAAATATTTTTTCCAATCACATTCTAGGGTATAAATTGTCATCAATTATTCAGGTAACAAAATAAAATATTTTATAATGAATAAATAATTATTTATTTTATTTCATGTATTTGTGATAAATTAATCTTGAATAATGTTATTTCTTTTTCTTGATAATAATATTTGTTACAATAATTATGATAAAATGGAAATTAATTGAAATCAATGGAATCATTAATGTGTGAACCTCTAGGAATTATAATCGATGTTGTTAAGTAGAATTTCCAAAATCCCCTGATTATCATCTATTAATTTCTTAAGAGATACAAGTTATAATTTTAATATCATAATTTTTCCAACCATATATAAACACCGATCGTGTAATATACTATATTTAAGGTAATACAACATCATGATTTTTTTATAATTGTGTCACAAAACCTATGTACTTGATGGTTCATTCACTAACTATATAATTTAAACACACTATTACACCATAGAAATGTAATTTAATGTGATGGAGTTATTTCAATAAAAGGATTAAGATATCAACTACCATTAATATGAAAGGTGAAAATCCTTCGTCAAATTATAAATTAATATCATGAAATTCATAATAAACCTAACCTATGAAACTTCCTACAAACATATAATGTCGCATTTTTGGTCAATACATCAAAATTCATGAGTCAAGAAAATAATTAATAACAATATAAAGTTTATGTACCATTAAAAACTCTCAAATATATGAATATCAAATTATAAATAAATATTTATAATTCCAATAGGTTTGTCTATTCTATTAATCATTCTTCTTGGATGTTACCAAAGGATAACGTTATTAGATAAAGCCTCATATTATTACGTATATATACATGTAAATATAAACATATTATTTTCTCTTATCATATACTGTTATCCTACCATAGAACTAAATTTTCGGAGATATCATCATAGAATCTCAATGTTCCCATTATAGTAGGTATCTTTTATTACATATATTGAGGAAACTAATACTCTTATACATCATCATAACTGATTTCTATAAAATAATAATTGAAATTCAAAAAGTATTTTGAATTAATATTCAATTCATTGATAATACATATAATTCAATGTTTAATGTACACGGTTCTAGTGAACAAACTATAACAAAACTCCACTTTCACAATAACCAATTGGTCAGGACAAGTTGATTTTTATATATTAAACAAGAATATTTTATCTGTGGATAAATATTCTAGGAATTTCACATTTATATAACTGGGGTTGGTAAAGTCATAAGTCTATGTGGTGAATCAACAGTCTATAATTTTACTACATTGAAAAAATCCCTCAAGTAGTGGTATAACCGACTATCCACCTCTTGTTCTTAATCCTGAATTTTTACAACCTGATTAATTTAATAATAAAAGAATATTATAAAATTAATAAAACTATTTATTTCTATATTAACCCAAATCAAAATTGGGTATTGTTGTAAATCACCATAAGTTACGTCTGAATCCACAATAAATATGGATATTATATTTATATGGGAAAAACATAATATAAGAATTTTTTTATATAACATTACATTATATTTTTCTATGATACTATAACATATTTAAATAAGGAATGAAATTTTTTAGATTCCCTTGATGACTAGATTCCTCACTTCTCCAATCACTCGGAACGCATCCAATTCTAATTTTCAATGTTCTATCAGAATGATCAAATTGCCGGTTGATGAAATTATGTTGTATTTCATTGAAATTAATCTAATATAATTTTTTAATGTGAAATATAAAAAATCAGTATATATCATGTCATATTAGTTAAATTACTTGAACTTATACTTTTGAAATTATTTTAATCTCTATAATATATTTTTATCCCTTGCATGTTATAGTGGATGGATTATATACAAAAAAAATACATTCTCGAATTGTTTGAATTGTATTTTTTATACAATTATTAATATATATTCTATAAATATATTTACCAAACCCATGCACCTATTTTTAAGATATCATTCCCTAGAACACGGTTGTTACATTAAGTCATACTTGGATAAATTCCATCCATTTTCATTAACCAAATTGTAAGACATGGAAAATTATTTTCAATATGTTAAAAATTAATATCTCTTTAAAATAATAGATCTCCCACTATCTTATTAGTGAAAAAAACATACTCATAATTTTCCAAAAAAGTAATCTATGATCACTATACATGATTTATTTACAAATGAATTTAGGTAGTCTTCATCATTCATTGGAATTTACTGATGTCATCAACCCTTTATAATTTATCCTTATATATATATACCATATGGTATCTTTTTAGTTCTTTTATATAGAAAATCTTATTAGGATTCACCGAATGAGATTCATATGACTATTACAAACCCATGTGACAATCAAAGATGTATTATTTGACAATATGAATTCAAGAATATTTTTATGGTGATTTGTATATATGTTTTTTCATGTACTATAATGTTCAGTAATCAATCATGCATTGTTGGTATCATATTTCAGCATCTATGTCTAGTTATTACGGAATACGCACCGTAAGTATCAATTCAGAGACACATTCAAAATATTGAGTTAGTGAATATTTATACATGGAGACCATTACAATAATTTGGTAATATATTTCATATTTATCATGTTTTTATTTATGTCTTCATTATAGTAATAGTTATTCGGATAGTAAAATATATGGCTCATCTACCATGATAAAAAAACCAACCTCTTTTTTAAAAAATTCATACACTATAGGATTCTCTACAACTACTCCCCCCACAGAGCTCAATGGAGTCAAGAAACCCAATACCAACCCATGTGTATATGATCCATTAACCTATATATGTTATTTATATATTACTTATAAAAAATTTAATAGGACTACTTCATGGTCATATAAAAATTCTTGATAATATTTTATTATCCTCTGAGCCTATAGGATTATTAAATTAGGCTTAAAATAATATTTTATGTTTGTTTGTAGATAAAGGCATATTTTAATAAATGATTTTCAATAAATACTTTTTATTTAATACTAACTGATTATTATCATATAAAAATTGTTATGATACGTGTAAGACATTATAAATTTCATATAGTTATTTTTTTAACATATATTTTCTAATAATTCCTTAGATACATATTTTGAGATTTTGAATATGTAGATGACTAATAATTCAACATAATTTTACTAATATCATGATATTATTGACTATAATGAAATGACTGTTATAGGGACACCATTAATCAACATGTATTATTAATGATTACTTAGATTATATGTTCTCCACCAAACCATCATGGATATTCCTTAATCATTCCCATGTATAATCATTTACATCATTAACCATTTACAATACATTCTAAAGGATTTTCCTGAAGTATATTAATTCATAATTAGCTTTAGAAAGGATAATGTATGGTCCAAACCTGCATCACCCCTGCACCGATGGCTGGACCATTCGCCACATGACCTCAAGTGCATCTCCTCATATACTAGAGGCTTCCGACTAGCCTTGAGTGTTTGAGGGTAATAAATGGGAAGAATTTACCTACATATTAGAGTAAAAAATAGTGGGTGATAGCAGTAAATAGAGGATGTAGTGAAAAAAATGATAAAGCAGCGGAAGACATAATTTTAAAAAACATGAATGAAATTATATATTACAATTCTAAAGGTATACAAAGCATAAATGTTATGTTGGTACAATTATGAAAGCAATAGAACAGACAAGTCTCATTATATATCAACAAATAAATAAATAGACAATGACTCAAATCCACATGGATGGTCACCTAAAGCATCCCAAGATTCTGCTCAGTCCTCTACTCCTATCTCCCATGTATATGCAAAGAGTACAATCCTGCATCCAAATAGAATCTACTCAGGTACCCCAGTGCAGTGGTTCCCCGAGTAGGGTATGAGATATCATTATTAATATGTCAGGACCACCAGTGTCTACCCGAAAACCATAAATTAAATAAATAATTTAAATAGATTGATATCATGTAATAATAAATAGTACAATTTACCTAAAAACCAAAGTACGTGCTTCAGCCCTTAGCTGCTCTCTAAACCTGCATTATGCATTTAACATGCATAAACAACAGTCATCAAGCATTCATTTTCATTTATAAATTATTCAAAAATAATTCAATTATATAAGTCACTTGATCTGTTATAATCTTGATATCCTCGGTATAATCCACTCGCAGAATATGTCTTTAAAGACCATCTATGCAATCAGAGTAAAGACAAAATCCAGGCTTGTGATTTGTCTTGGATAACGCACCATAACATATTCAATTTAATCTTTCAAATACTATGTCCAAGACCATCAACTAAAAATAGTGATTTTATCCGCGCTTCACCCACTAAATAGTTGTTCACTCAATTCATTAACATTTTTGAACACTTTCCCATATTCAATTCACAAATCAATACATAACACAGTCTTTCATTAACCATTTAATTCAAATATTCTATGAACAATTGGACCCACAGTCTAATTTCAATTAATGGGTGTATAACATCATGTCTAGAACCCCCATGAGTATTTCGAACTTTAGTCTATGTCTCACAGCCCATAGGTATTTGGAGCATCAGTCCCTATCCAATAAAAGATTAATTTTCTTGCATGTTGGGTGTATAATTCAATGTTTAGAACCTCTTGATTATTTAGAGCATCAGTCTCTATCTCACAACACGTTTATCAATCATACATACACATATATATATATTTATCTTGGGTGCAGAACGTCATTTCTAGAACCCTGTGTGTATTTGGAGCATTATTCCTTATCTCACAACCCGTTTATCAAACATATGAATATATATAATAAGGGTGTACAATGTCAAGTATAGCACCCCATGATGCCAGTAAAATACATGTACTTTTGGCGTAGTATGATATATATAACAAAGAAAAATTTTGGTTGATTAATTAATTTATAAATTAATTAATCAAGCCCGTTAATTAATTGAATAACTAATTTACAAAATCAATTTCTTGTTATTTAATTCCCCAATCAATTTTCCTTTTATAAAATCAAAAATCAAAATTAAATGAACCAATTTACTATTATCAATCACAAATTTATAGCATGATAATGAACTCTCCATTTAATTATCCTAACTTCTTAATCAATTAGATTCATAATTAATTTAATAATAAAAATATTCATATCTCTCTTTATAATTTACAAAATTAATAAACAAAATTAATTCTTGAAAATTATTTTCTTACCCATTCTATGGTCATCAAAATAGTTTAAATAATTCATAAAATACAGTTAATGTATTCAAATTAATTAATTCAACAATTAATTAATTTAATCACATCTCATTAACCAATCCATCAATTTAATTAATTCATGTCAATTAATTAATTTAATAATTAATAAAGTTAATCATATCACTTTTACAAATTCACCAATTGATTAACCATTCACCATTTAACATGTAATAATTAATCCATCCTTTAATCATAACCGGTATCCAATTTATCTTCTGATAAAAACAGGTGGAATAATTATTCATATTCAATATTCTTAGTATTAAAAAAACACCACAAAATCCAAAATCACATGATGAAAATTAATTATTTTATTAATTACCAAATTACACATCCATCTCTATTAAAATCATTTAATTAATTAATCATAATAATATAACCAATTAAGTAATATATGCTTCAAACCAACAAATGGTTATATTATCATTAATCTCACATCGGAAACGTCATCCAATAACATCAAGGGTCGTGCATCAACATATCATATATCAACACAAACAAGAAGTCATATTAAAATCTCAATCAACTAGAAATTATTTTATTAATTCAATCATTAATGTTGAGCACTTAGAAAAGGAACCTACCTCAGGGTGGAACCTTTTTAATTATGCAGTGCTTTAATAGTACATGGTGACAACTTGTTGCAAATGGAACGTTTCCACATGTGCACGACCTTTATATATATATATATATGTATATATATCTACATATTAATACCTATATATATATTTACACATGTGAGCACCCTCCAAAAAAATCATGAATTTACCGAAACGACAACAGAATACCAAAACCAATGCAGCAAGGCCTACACATCTACCATTAGATACCATGAATTCAAATAAAATATTACACTCCACTTTAAGCGGTGAAAAACCAAAAAACGGAGTAGAAACTAAAAACAAAACAAAGTCATTAAATCAAAACGAGTTCATCAACTTCTCCCTTGGTGGAGGATGTTGGATTATGGACCAAAGGATCCCAAAACATCATTTGCGCACTGTAATAAAGGAAGAAAATCAAAACCAGGTATTATCCCGTTATCCTGAATTCGACCAGAATAAAATTATACACTAAAAAACATAGAGAATTGGTAATTTGGTGAACAATACTACTAAATAAGATCCTACCATGCAGAATCAGACTAGGTCCTTAGAAGAACCATAAGAAAACATTGCGGACCAAGGACCTGGGAATGGGGTCATCCACGAGTGTTGCACGCTACAGGGGTTCTTCCCAAGGGTGTCACGCTACTGCAAGGGGGTTATCTTGGGGGTTGCGAGCTACTGGAGATCTGAAGGAGTATGGTTTCATGGAGGAGTCCTGATTGGTGCATTCCTAGGGCTAGGGGGCATGCTTCCTGTGTGTGGAAAAAGTAGGGGAAGGGATATTTCTTTTATTTTTGTTTTTTTAACCGAAAGACTAAATAAAACCCATCAATTATATAAAATTATTAATGATGATTATTATTATAAAATTAATGATAGTTTTCATATCATTATTAGTACACCCTTCTATTTATTCATTTTAAACCCTAACCCCCTAATCCATTAATATTATTCTTTATAATAATAATAACAACCATAATTAATAATGACTATTACATTCTTAAAACTAAGAAAATAATAATATCATTATAATTATTAGTCAAACCGTAGATAAACCCAACACCTCTATTTAAAAACATTGCTTCTTCATTTAATTTCATATTTAATTAAACATTTCTTTTAGATACAAAAAAACCACATTAATCTCATATAAACGTTACACCCAATTATTCATTAAAGTAATCTCTTTTAACATCCAAATAATTTATGACACTATAATAATAATATTATTAGTATTAATATTAAGAAATTATTCTATTTAAACAAAAATAAACCATTTAGTATTATTCAATAAAAATAAAAATAATAATAATCTGGGTAAACTACACAGGTTGGACCGCAACCATGCGCATCTCGTGCAGTTCCATTAATGTGGACTTTTCCAGTTCTGGTGCACTCAAGGCTTATTAGGACACTCATGAAAATTATCGTGTATTCACCCAAGTCCAAAAAACAACACCTTTAAGTGTTCCAAAACATGGAATAATGTTTCAGAGATTGGTTAAAAAAGACATGTTGATAAAAAAAAAATTCAAAAACCTCAGTTTTTCAAAACCGGTTCAAAAAAATTGGAACATTATAATCTACCCACCTTAAAAACATCTTATCCTAAAGAAGTTATCAGGAACAAATATAACAGATTCTGACCAACCAAGGTCTAGAAGATTCGTTTGAACAAAGATGTTGCATTTCAAAAATCCAAACAATCTGCAAACCAAAACATATGTTCGACTGCGTAATTCTTTAAAAGTCAAGACAATGCTCACCAAAGTAGAGCTTATAACATAGGCCATTACAAGTACATCATTAAAGAAAAATTTTGAATGTTGATAGACTAATGGAAACTGGTTGGCAAGATTTTTTTGGAATCACAATATTGTCCCAAAACCCATAATCACCATTAAACTCGTGATGTGCCTTTTAAAATTATTACATCACTAACAACATGTACATCGATACCATTACCTAACCTAACATCTAGTGTAATTAGAAAGTCAATAAAACTCGAGGCTTTTAAAAAAAAACTAACATGCCCCAACATGAATGAATTCATAACCCAAAGAACCCATGTATTCCATCTGTAACCTAGATAACAACCACTCATCAATCCCATTAAAATTTAAAACTTTAGCACGACGTAAGTCTGACACTGTCTTAGTGTGTCAATGATGAGGTTAAGGTAGTGGAAATACTCGTATCAATATAAAGAGAACACTAAGATAAACCCAAGTATCTAAACGATCAGTCTTACTATCACTAGTATACTATTTTCACAAAAAGCTCAGCTTCTCTTATTGTTGAATCATCATCCAAAGCTAGATGCCTATATCATCAATTATATTTGTGTTCTTTCAAAGCATACTATTGTGTCACTAACCAATATAAGAATTCCTATTTCTTCTCATGGAAAGATCATCTAATCAACAGTGTGCTATTTCATAACACCTTAGAGCATGCATGTGACATTCCTCAAATCATGATCACTATGTCAATCATTCACCATAAAATCCGTAACTTAATCCCATCAGCAGGTCAAAACACATGATTCCCCAAAGGTCATCCCATTTAGTAGGACTAACATGCCTTAATTCCAAAAAAATTCTAAGGGTAATACCTACAACAGGTTACCCCCTTACAAAAAAAAACATCGTCCCTCCATCTTGGTCAGTAAAAACCAAAATCATGATGTTCAAAAGGAAATTTTTCATTTTACCCATTTTAGTTAATCCATTTAAAACTTTTAACATTTGAATGAATTTCAAAAAACAATAAGTACTTTTTCACAACAAGTCACTTGGTTTTCAATCAATTCCCCATAGGAAAAACTGACATTCTATAACAAAAAAACTCTTTAAACATTTCACATATACTTTTATCCAAATATAAACTGGAAAATTTGAATCTAAATTACTTTTAACAAAGAGGCAACCTTTTTGGGTCCACTTCATTCAATCTACAATATTCAAAAAGAAACCCAACAATAGTTCAATTCAACCATAACACAATAGGTTCACATTTATATCCTTTTCAAACATACTATAGTTATATAAGGTTCCAACATGTGGTTGTCCCTCTACCAATCGTTAAGGTTACCAAACACCTTATCACTAGAAGTTCCCTCCCATTTATCACAATCAACATTTATTTAAAATTTTAACTTTATCATCCCTTTCATACATCAAAACATCTCTAGATTTTTATCATAAGTAGTAACACAATAGCATGTTATAAAACAATAGTATAGAACAATAACAAAACACGATAATACTAGAGAAAGATTGGAATATTATCAACTAAGCATGTTAAATATATCACCAAAACCTTCTATCCAAGGAGGCATGCTAATGTAGATCAAAATATTACATTTCAACCATGGAAGACAATCAAAATTAGTAGGCATCCTACTAATGCGACTACATGGCATGTTATATACATGGAATGTGAATCTATACATGCCTATGATGATGCATGTATGTAGCTTCCGTGCCCTATCGGTCCATGGAAAAAAATTCTCAAAATCAATAAGCAGTGTAAAATACACCAGTCACTTAAGGTGACATGATATCAACTATAACCTCAAATACTACATACATCAATTTTCGTCCATGGAAACTTGGTCATTTCTTGTAAAAGGGGTGATAATTCCAAAGCATGGATATTAACCCAAGAGCTAGCACATTCTTAGTTTCTTGTCTACCAATCCCCAAAACAGTATGAAAAATGAAAAGAATGAAAATATAATCCTTTGATACAACTTTATAACATCCCAACCCGGCTCACCCATGAACCATTGGCCTGACTGGTTTCCACATGACCTCATGCATATCTCCCCATATGCTAGAGGCTGCTGACTAGCAGCGAGGGTGTGAGGGTAGTTAGTGGGGAGACTATACCCTCTTCTCATTTTAAAAACAGTGGACAATAGCAGTAAATAGAGTAAGTAGTGCAATAAACGATAAAGCAGTGGAATACATAATTTTATAAAACATGATTGAAACAATATGCCCAACACCAAAGTTATATAATGAATTCATGTTATGACAGTACATATATGAAAATGTTAAAAAAAATATACATAATTCTTTACATATAAATAAATAATTAAACAGAAAATTACTCAAATCCCTGAAGGTGATCTCCTCAATCATCTTGATCTTCTACTCAGTCCTCTTCTCATATCTCCCAAGTATATGCAAACAACACAATCCTGCAACCCAATAGAATGTACTCGGGTACCCCAGTGCAATGGATTCACGATTAGGGTGTGAGATATAAATATAAGTAGGCTAGGACAACTAGTGTCTACCCCAAATCCAGACAATCAGTAAAAAAATTAATTAGTTTGAATGCATGGAATAATATGGTAGTACAATGTAACTTAAAACCAAAGTACATCCTTTATCCCTCAACTAATGTCTAAACCTGCATTATACATTTTCATGCATACATAATAGTAATCACACATTAATTTTCATTTATCAATTATTCAAACCACATTAGATTATATAAGTCTCGTTGTCTGGCCTAATCCCTACATCCCTCATATAATTCACTCACAATAGAAGTCTCTAAAGACCATCTATTCAATCAATCTAAAGGATGAATCTAACCTTGTGTTTTTTCTTGGATGACGCGTCATAAGATATCCAATTTAATCTTTCATATACTATTTCTGAGCTTTTCCACTAAAAATATTGATTTTCTATTGGGGTTTTCCACTAAACAGTGATTCACTAAAATCTTTAACAAGTTTTAGCACTTTCTCATATTAAATTCACAAATCAATACATCACATCTTCTTTCTTTACCCATTTAATTTAAATCATGTATGACCAATTTCGCCCACAGTGAAATTTAAATTAATGGGTCTACAACGTCATGTGAAACACCCTCTTGAGTATTTGGAGCATTAGTCCTTATCTCACAACACATGGGTATTTGGGTCAATAGTCCATGCACCATAAAATATAAATTTGCTTGCATTATGGGTGTAGAAGACCACCTCTAGCACCCTGTGAGTATTTGTAAAATTAGTCCATGTCTCCCAACCCATATATCAATCATATATATATATATATATATATATCCTAGGTGTAGAATTTATTGTCTAGAAATCTGTGAGTATTTGAAGCATCAGTCCCTGTCTCACAACCCTCTTATCAAACATACGAATATGTGTGTGTGAGTGTGTGTGTATATATATATAATGGGTTTATAATGTCAAGTATAGCACCCAAAGATCACATTCACGTGCATATACTATTTTTTTAGCACTCCATTTAAAACACCACAAAATATCATTCATTTAGTTATACATAAATTAATTAGTCAAGCCCCGTAAATAATACAATAACTAATTAACAAAATCAATTTCCTGTTATTTAATTCCCCAATCAATGTTCCCTTAAAAAACTCAACATTCTAATTTAAATGAACTTATTAACTATTCAAGATCAAAACTATACAAAAAGGTAATTAACTCAAAATTTATTATCCTAACTTCTCAATCAATTCAATTGGTAATTAATTTAAAAATTAAAATATTATTATCTATCATAAATATTCACAACCTGAGAAAACAAAATTAATTATCATAAATGATTATCTTACACATTCACTAATCATATCAATCATTTATTTAATTCATAAAGTTCATTTAATTGATTCTAATTAATTAATAAATTTAACCACATCACATTAACAAATTCATCAATTTAATTAATGCATGTCAATGAATTAATTCAATAATTAATAAATTTAATCATATCACTTTTACAAATTCATTAATTGATTAACCATTCTCTATTTATAATGTAATAGTTAATCCATCTATTAATCGTTACAAGTCTCCAATTTATCTTCCAGTAGAACCATTGAAGTAATTATTCATATTCAATGTTCGAAATATTTAATAAATCCCACAATTTCCCAACTCACATCATGATAATTAATTATTTGATTAATTACCCTATTACTCAAACATTTCCATTAAAATCATTTAATTATTTAATCATCTCTATTTAACCAATTCAGTAATACATTCTTAAAACCAACTCATGGTCATGTCCTCATTTATCTCACATGGGAAACATCATTCAAAAACATCAAGTGTCATGCATCAACAGATCATATATCACCACTAACAAGAATTCATATGAATAGATCAAAGCACTAGATACCATTTTATTAAAGAAATTATTAATGTTGAGAACGTGGAAAAGGACCTAACCTCAGGGAGGAACCATTTAAATTACGCAATGCATTAAATGTACATAGTGGAAACTAATTTCAAATGGAACACAATTGCACACGCATCATATATATATACACCTATATATAGTTATATATATATTTACATGCACATGCGCCAGGAAAAAAATAAAAAAATCACCAAAACAACAACAGAAGACCCTAACTATTACAGAAAGGCATACGAAACTACCTCTAGATACTAGGAATTTAGATAAATTAATACACTCAAATTTAGGTTGTGAAAAACAAAACAACAGAGTACAATCCTTACATGAACCAAATGCGACAAGGAAAAACGGGTTCATCAACTTCGCCCTTCATGGACGATGTTGGATTATGGACCAAAGGACCCCAAAACTTCATTTTCACACCATAATGAGGGAATAACATCAACACCAGGTATTATGAAAAAACCCTAAATTTCAAAAAAAAATCAAATCTTGAACCAGAAACATTAAGAACCACCAAAGTGATGAATAATAATAATAAAGAAAATCCTTGCATGATGGATTAATCCAGGTCCATGCATGAATCAGAGGAAAACACTGTGGACAGAGGACCCGAGAGGGGAGGTCGCATGCTATACGGGTTCTGCCTGAGGGTATCGCTCTGCAGCAAGGGGGGTCGTCCAGGGGGTTGCATGAAACTAGATATCCATATGAGGAGGGACATGTAGAGGAGGCCATATTGGTTCATTCTTAGGGTTGAAGCTGGGGGTTGCGCCTCCTATGCATGTGGAAGGAAAGAGAAGGGGTCCTTTTAACAAAAAATTAAACCTAATGACACAATTAAACCCATAATATCAATATAATTATTAATGATTATTGTTATTATAAAAATAATAATAATTTTCATACCATTATTACTACACCCTTTAATCTATTAATTTTAACCCATAACCCCCAAATCCATTATTTTTACTCATTATACTAATAATAACAACTATAATTAATAATGATTATTAAATTCAAAAAAATATAAAAAAATATCATCATTATTGTTTTTTCAAACGTCTGATAAACTGAACACCAATATTTAAAAACAAAACATCGTCATTAAATTACTCATTTAATTATATGTTTATTTGAGATTCAGAAAATCCAAATTAATTTCACAAAAAAATTTACACCACATTATTAATGAAATTGAAATCTTTTAACATCCAAATAATTAATGACACAATAATAATAATAATATTATTATTATTTTCAATACAATCTTATATGTAAACACAAATCTACCATTTAATATTATTTAATTGAAATAAATAAATTATTAATCTAGGTAAGTTGCATGTGTTGAACCACAACTATGTGCAGCCCGTGAAGATCCATTAATGTGGACTTTTCTAGATCCGGTGCTCCTGAGACTTATCGGTACATCCGTGAAGATTACCATGTATTCACCAATGTCTAAAACAACAAATTTAAGTGTTATAACACAGGTAATAATGTTTTGGGTCTTGTTTTGAAAACAATCAATTGATAATTGGAAAAAGTTAGAAAACCATCGTAATTTAAACATATTTCAAAAATAGAAGACTTTACAGATAATGTCTCCATGTTGACATAACTATATGAGAATCATGACAATCCTTTATTTATAAATGTTTATTTTTCTAGAATATATATAAAAAATAAACACTTTTAGGAATATAAATAAGTGAATTTATTTTATTATTTTTTATATAGAATAATATTTTATAAATTAAGGTTGAGTCATATATTTTATATTCATTATTTTTTGTGATGGATATTTAAGACTAACAATTTGTAGAACCATTTCTCTATTATTGAATATAATGAACAAAATTTATTCAAAATGGGAAATAGAATCTCATTAGGCCTGGATGGACATTGAGAAAACTATTTTGTTAATAATATTAACAAACATGAATCAATAATTGTAGATATCCAAAGTAGTGATATCCCCATAGTTGAAAAAGAAATCCCCTTTTCTTGGAACCTTTTGAATTCACTCAAAAAATATTATATTATTGATCATTTACATTATTTCAATGAATGTATGTTTTAGTAAAATTTAATTTCAATACACAATTCATGAATAGAGACCTGGTGAATATAGCCGAAGTGGGTGTGAATTAATTCTTATTTAATTCAATGGAATTTCTTTTATAGTGTCCATTATTTCCACATAAGAGTTAAATATCCTCCTTTTCATTTTTCTTCATCTGAATTTTTTTCCATTTAAAGTATTATATAATAAATCATTTGGATTTATATAATCCATGTTATCATCAACCATTTCTTTCAAATATTTCACCATAAGGGGTGGAGAAATTTGTTTCAACCCATCCTTATCATATTAGTGTTGTATGGAAATAACAATCCATTGAAACTTATCCATTTAATTTATTAGATCATGGATGAAGAATGATAACCATTGTGGTAAGGATAATAATGTAATATTAATTTATATATTTTTATCCTAATGGATTCCTTATTTCACTCATTAATCCATATACCCCACCATTTTGAAACCCTAATTAAATTTTTATTCCATTCTTCCATTTTAAAATGATATTTCACATTTATAATCTTCTTTATATCATACATTTACACCTATTTCTCTAGATAATGGAGTTCAGATATTATTTTTTAATAATCAATTTCATTATATTTCATATTCAATTCTCTTGGAATATTTTATAATATATTAAAAATTATATATGAATTATACTTTACATATATATACGAGGTAAAATTTACAACATTACTCGCATACTGGAGAGGTTGAACATGAATAGTGAATTGTAATAAAAAATAAAAAATTTATGACAATAATATATCACTTAAATTATTGTACCATATCTAGATATTTTTATTTTTATGGATATATCGTGAGTTAATAAGTGATTAGATTGGTTTTTTTATTTTCAATTTCAATTATTAGTCAAAATTAATAGGGAATATTTTTAGTTATTTGTTTACAAAATATGATATATATATAAAAATGATTTTTATTTTTATTAAGCCTCATAATTTTTTACCAATTAAAAATATACGTCTCTATTAGACACTTAATTTATAGTTGTGTAGTCATTATGGGGTAAAGGATCTATATTTCCCATCTCAAAACCAAAGTAAGGGATCATTCAATTAGTCAAAGTAATATAGGTAGAATGGTCTCATCCAACAATATTCTTGAAACTACTATTGATTTGATTCACCAATCCTAATATTTTAACTAGGATTTCATCAATACTTTCCCCCATGATACTCCATGTATTGAAAGGTCTATTCATTTCATTGTAAAATGAATATTTCAAATAAAAATGTTCATGATGAATACACATATAAATGTATTTCTCTCGACAAGGGTTAATCTGGCACATAGTTCTATTAGTTTCATTCCAAATTAATTAATATATGAATTATTCAAACATAATATTAATTTAAAGGATTTTTTTTGTTATGTCTAAAAATTTTATTCATTATCCATTTAATATATTATTAAAATTAATAGGATATTACTTATCTGGTTAACCAGGTTTTGAAAAATCATTTATACGTAATCCATTTATTTAAATTCCTTTGATATATATTGAAACATTTATTTATTTGATCATAGTATTTCATCTAAAAAATAAATAGTTCATATTATTGAAATAAGTAAATTAATAAATAATTTGATCTTATGATTAATTAATGGTTTATTTATTGAGATAACAATTAATCTACCTATTAACCGAGGGAAAATCTCACTGTCCTTGTATTTACACTAGTTAAAAAAAATCACCAATTCACTTGTGTAACAATTGAATTTTTTAATCATGGTTTCATCATGATCCACCAGTATGCGCATTGGGACACTACTTTTATACAAATATTTATAACTCATTGAAATGTGTGGGGAACCAAAATATTGGCTAATGGGAATTACATAAGGAAACTTGTACACGTGGTTCTTACATAATATAAGAGGGATAGATGACATTCATGTTATCAAATATAATTTAATGAAAAATAATTACATAACAATGGAATAAAATTAAGTTAAATTAAACTTACACATACATTGGTCTGGTCAAAAATCATGAATAATAATACTTATACAACAAATATGCAAAACAACACTATCTAAAATTCACTTCTACATGATCTCTATTGTTATATGAAATACATTTTTAGTTATTAATTAATTATTTAAATAATTTTTCCCATATTAATGATAATATAAATCCTCTTGAAGACAGTAATAATATTTACATACAAGGAAAAAAGAATTCATGAACAAAAAATACAGATAATAAATAAATATCAATTGAGGTCTTATTAATTTTTTATCAGCGTTATAACCCAGTCTAAAATAAAATACTATAACAAGACATTGCTTTTAAAAATAATTATTTTAATAATATTTAATTATATTTTTTATTGGTAGACTACATAGAGTATACACATAAGCTAAATTTCATGTTCATCAATTTTCATGTATCCATGATAAATACCCAGGTCCTCATCATGCATCATTGATGAAATACACAAAATGTACATACCAGCTAAAAGTCATATATTTTAATATCCATGTGTTCATGAATACTATTAATTGGCTTGATATTTTATTTATACATGGGACTAAAATAGATAAACTAATTCTACACACTGTGTGTCACCCCTTTCATGTGGTAGTGTAACCCATCGATTGGATTGGCATGTTCTTGAGAAGTGGAACAATAAGACGAGTACTTCCGAAACACATCATTTGTTCCTATTGTTTTGTTTTTTCATAACACAATGATTTACTTGGAATGTCTTATAGACAAAGAATTAATTATTTTCACAAAATTTACACTAACATTGTATTATTGTTTTCAATAATTATCCGGGTTTTTTATTTCAAATAGATAGAAACCATCTATATGACCACAAGGTTAGTTTGAATTATGTTTCTAAACTCTGTAAAAGATAATAAGTCTACAACAACAATATGACACATAATCTGTCAAATAGGGTGCTAGGTTGACCTAGGTTACACATGGTGTGAAATAAATAACCACATGTAATATTTTTTGTTGTTTCATGTATCTCATTACATATAAAGGTGAAGGAACCTGGGTATATAGAATTTACTATGGCTATACCATGTGTAACCTAATTAACTGACCTAAAACATTAGAAATACCAATGGAATCACTAATAATTCTCCATCTATTATTGTGTTTTAGTAAAATATGAAATATAAATGTTGATTAACAAAATATAGAGGGATTGTTAATTAAAAATCATATTACAAGATGACTAATCATGAAATTTAAGATCTAACCAATATTATTTACAACATATTAATTATAAAATAAATAATTATACATTTAGATTTGACCAATATGATAGTACATGAAGTTTCCGCACATTATAGAAGTACCTTTTGGGTAAATAAAAAATTTTCTTTTTATTGGATTTGATGAATCCTTCATAGATTTTGTAAGATTTAAATATCATAATCAATGAATTTTGTTCCTCGAATATTGACATATATATCCTAGAATCTATATATGATTGTTTTCATATTAAAATTATAATAAATATATATATTTATATTGATAGAATACATCATCAAAGAATTTTTTAAGGATGATATTGTTTATAATTTGAATCCTACTTTATTTTATGATTGTTTCATTGGAATAAACCAATGTATAGTGCCTAGAGAAATGATAAATATGTGTTCAGATGATCTAAAAAATAATAGTTATGTATTAATCGATGTAATTTTGTTAGATAAATCAACTTTCATTATTCATCATGGTCACATCATGTTTCTTCTGTTTTAAAGGGATCTCTTTTATTCTTCCCATTTATGGGAGTAAGATATAATATTGAATATAGAGTGAAAATTTTTATATAGAATGTTATTCAATAAAAAAATTAACCTAAAAAATATTTATTTAAATAAATTTATAGAGCTTTGGTTCGGGTTAAATTATTACTTAATTGGACAAAATACAATAAATAATATAATAATCCTTATCTAACCGGAATCGATATTATAAAAATATTTTTATTATATTATCGATTGATGTTAGAATTATAAAGATGATAACACCCTAAGATGGGATAAATCAGGGTTTACATAATTATTTCTTGAATGAGGATCTTGTTCTATCACATTGATGAACACATTTATTTTTCTTCTCATTTCCCCTCAATAAAAAATGAATGTAATAAATAATGAAATGGATTTTACAAGTTTTGCACACACTAGGATATATCCAAGGAGAATTCATATAAATGTTCCTATGAAAATATATCAATAAAATATCACTTCTTTATAGTTAAAATTTTGGAATGGTCTCACAAAACCTCCTACATCAATTCTGGGAATACTTGGAAAACTCTCTACTCAACTTCAATGTGGAACATTCGGCTACATAGGTTGAAGAATCCTTCTTTATATAAGGATGGCTTTAACATACGACCAAATTTGGTTTCTCTTCATCACATTAATGTAAAATTATAGTGAAGATTATACATTTTTAAAAACTTCTTCTTAAACCATCAAACATCCAGATGAAATATGGAAGAACACCACTAAAAACTTCTTATACATAAAAACTATATGTCTTTACCTTGTGTTTTCCTTACGAGTCCTCTATTTTTTCATTGAAACTTGTCATTATATTTTCGTATCAATAAAATAGAAATAAAAAATCAACTATTTATTGAATTATGGAATGGTACCCTTTATTAAATGGAGTCATCGATAATAATGAAATATGAGTTAACCATTTAGGGATTTAAATCATTATTCAACCTATCCAAAATAGTCATCAGAATTAAAACGTTATGTTTGTGACATATATATGGGTTTTTTATGTATAAAAATTCATAGATATATTATTTTATCTCTACCTTCAATATAGTGAAACAAATTTCATTCATTGTGGAAAACCTCACTCTACTGTGTATACATGAATTTGACCAGATCCACTTCTATCATTAACTAACTCATTCACCAACATCCCCACATGAATTTTAGAATCATCTCATTGAAAATTATCTCAGACATAATTTGTTGTGTCATAGAAAAGAAAGCTTACACATAGCCTCTAATATTAATGTATATTTTAAAAAAAAATCTTTTAAAAAATTATATACTCTATGTCACAAGAAATAACTATATATTGGAATACATAATGAAAAATATGGTTGTATCAAATCCTAGTATATTATGTAATAGACACATATAATTTTTCGTATTTCAAATTCTATTATTCATCAAAAATTTTAATATCAAAATTAAAGTTACTTGATATAGTGAAGGAAAAATTAACTAAAACAAGGCTACATTTTAGCCCATCGTACTTTTGGGTGGAACCCCTAAAACATAAATGGTACTAGAAGACTCTTGATCGTGAATTTTAATTTTGTGACCATGGTATTAGAAAATCAAAATGAATATGAGTCCCACAAAAAACTTTACATTAGAAATTTTTCACCATATAAGTGAAGTCTTTAAAGTGATTTACCATATGAATGTAATGGGATTCACTCTCGATCAGCTCAATTGTGTTTCATTACTCCATGTACCGCATCATTTGTGTGAGATCCCCAGTGATGATAACCAATTCTCCATTTACACATCAACCTGAATTCACACACATTTTCCTATATGGTGAATTTGTTCCTAGATACTCAATATGGGTTGTTATGCCTTTAATATTTCACATAAATATGAATGGTTGAGATATATTGGATTCATAACCATGGTTGGACATATTTTGATGCAAAAATATACAATATTATGTCTTAGTAAGGGTGACTATGGAGTGAACAATATATCAGATAATGAATTACTTTCTTCAAATAACAGTTCATCTAATTTTTTAGAAAAAAACATCTGCTATAAACATCCAAAATGGATTTTGTCCAAGAATATCCCTTATTTTATTTATTTAAAATTCACTTAACCCTCTTAAAAACCGAAAAAAATGTTATAAAATTCTAAAAGTGTATCTGAGTTCCAATAGTCAACAAATTTATACCCATATGAAGAGTAAATAGTGTGAGAAAAAATAATTGAATTATATGATTTTCATAATCTCCTATTAATCATTCCAAAACAAAAAAAATATCCTCTGGGTTTATCATTTTCATACTCTCCCCAATATCACTAACATTTTATGACTTGGTCAAATAAATAATGATATTGTATCCCTATATTGGAAAAAAAATCAAATAGGCAACTAAACTAAATTTTTTTTAATATGGGACTAAAAAACTAAAAACATAATTATTGAAAGTATACCTTTAAAACTAAAAGAAACTATATAGAGGGGGTTTAACTCAGAAACAACTACATAGTCATATTGTTTTGGACTCCAAGAGATAATGTATTCTTCCCAAACCATAATTTGGGTAGTTACTTTATTATGATATCTCTAACCTAATCTTGTGTTGACACATACTCTAATAAAATATATCCTTAATACACTTTCTCTTTTATGAAATGATATTTGATCTCATTATGCATGGGAAACTAATATTTTATTGAGTGTCTTATAATATTAAAAACAATTTAGTTGTCATAGATAGTTGGAATGGGGGAACATACATCATTACCCATGTCATTAATTTATTTTAATCTTTAAGATTTGGGTGCATTTTAATGTGGATTAAAAGTACTGAACACTTATGGTTATTAAGTAAATATAGTATTACTTCATTTATTATCATGAAATACATGAAATCACATGATAAAAATATCAATAAAAATTTGATTTAGTTAGTATAAAAAACTATCGTAATATACGATAGTGAATCCTGCTAAATTTCGATGTACATAATTGGGATTGAATAACTCATATATTAACATATGATAAATATATTAATTAATTATTTTCAAAGAATTCATTTGGAACTCATTGGGATCACTCTAAAAATGAGTTGATTAAAATGTAGAAAATATTATATATTTAGATTAGTTTCTACAAAATATAGTCAAATTGTAAAAATATTTTGATACATGATCACATCAACCCCCTTTCCCATATCATCTTTTGATATTTTAATAATTCTATCCAATGGTGGTATCATGGTCCTTGATTCAGCCATATTAAATATTAGTAAAAAATTTCTGATATGTTTAGTTTTTTATATAAATATATAGAGAAATATTTACACTATTTGAAATGAAAGGAAAACTTGCATTTCAACTATTAGAGACATATTAAATTCATCCTTGTGATTTCTAAAAACTATATTCATTAGTTTTCATTTCAATATCTAAAAATAAGTTCATCAATATAAATGAGAATTGTCAACTGATGTCTAGTCTCCTTCTTGATATATAAATTTTTATCAACTCATTCTTGTTTAAAACTAAGATTATTTTAACAATTTTTATATTCAAATATATTTCCCTTTCTTCTTTCATGAGGCAATGAAAGGGCTTATTTAGTTTGAAAAATTTTATTTCATATTAATCAGTGTATTAACAAATCTTAATTCTCAATATATACTTATTTATAAAGGACACCATTCAAGTAGGTATAGTTGAAATCCATTTGATAAAATTTCGCCCTTAATCATTTACATGGACCATATATTTTAAATTCTTGAAACATGTTTATAAATTTTAGTTACATCAATTCCATAAATTTGGAAATATTATTTTATAAAAATTAGTTCCTTATTATGAATCATCGAACCTTCTCCATGTAATATATTTCATAAAACAAAACTTTTTACAACAAAATTCATGTCATTTGTCCTTAGAAAATTTAATATCTATTATTCCATTATATTTTCTAAATATTTTTATTCATAAACATGAAATAACTCTCATGGCATACAAGATCATCAAATTATTTTGGTTGTTCCAAATAACAAATAGGATTTTTCTAATTATTTTTCATTTTTCTAGTTTGTACTTGGGATAACTTGTATCAATAAATTTTTATTTCATTTATTTCAACCCTTATTGATTGTATTCAAGAGCAAGTTATAATTTATTGGAAATATTTACAATATATGTATTGATCAATGTTATATTAATGAATTATAATTCCCTTAATCCTTGTGCTTATTATTTGATTTTAGATTCTTGATATTGGTTGTTGTCATTGAGAGTATATTGATTGTTTTAGTAAAATTAATATATTCAACAGTGAATACATCATTTCTTTAAATTATATTCTCAATTATCTTAGTTTTAAACCTGTAATATTTACTCACTAATGAGTATCAAATAAATATGACTTCATCTACCCATTAATCTACCTTTAGACTCATTTTATTATTTAGAGTAAATAATTTTTTTTCAATAACAAAACCATATAATAATGTATGATAATTTTCATACCATATCTCATAAATATTTATATCTTTATTATCATATAGAAAATATCTACTATATTTTTAAAATACTTCTAGAACAATTTTTCTATAATATATTTATAATAGAGACTTTTATTTCATCATTATTTGACCCATGTTGTTTATTATACGATGTCTTCATTCCAAAACACTATTGTATTGGGGTGTCACGATAGAATATACCTGACATTGAATTCCAGTATTTTCCAGATATTCATTAATTTTAGGAATTTTTTTATTGCAATATCAGTTAAAAATATATGTATCCTCACACAAATCTTTTTATTAACTCTCCCTAAATATAGAGTATTAAATCTATATGCCTCTTTCTTGTGTGTGATAGTAATAATCCATTCTTTTTTATTATAGACCATTATAAATAGAACATAATACCTTCTTTTATCTATTGTTTTGGGAAAATTGTCTCCTAAATAGAAATGTTTATATGTTTAAGAAACCATGAATTGTTAATATTATATAGCTTGTAGGACATTCAGATAATATTCCCCTTTTGATATGAATCACATATGTGAGAGTGTTAACATTTTAGATGGGAAAAATAATAAGAACCATTGAAATTTAGCAACATTAAATGATATATTTGGATGAAATTTCCAAGACATAAATGTCATAGTAGGTTATGATATTCATTGTATGTTATATAGATGTTTTCCTCACAATTAAGTAATATATTTCTTGTATTTATTTTTATTTCGGGATTAAGTGAATTATTTTTATCTATGATGGTGCAATACTTTTAACTAAACTTAACCACATGTCCATGGCCTTAAAATAGGATAAAAGAAAGAAGATAATGAATCAACCCAATAAAATATAGAATGTTAGTTCTCCTGAGATCATTTTCTCAAATATTTTCTTATTCAAAAATAAAATACAAAATTAACATCCTAATTATTCATTAAATGTTTTATTCCCTATTAATTGTTGATGAATATCAAAAAAGGACTTATTTATGGTAAAAATTTATCCTAATCTATAGTCTAAAATCCATGAGCTTAACTTTTATATTACTATCAACAAAATTGAAAACAAATCCTTATATAAACTCTCTTACATTACCCATGATGGTGATGAATATTCCTTCTCAACATCTGGCTCTATCAGTTTTTATTCATCTGGAAAACAAATTACGCTTTTTGTTTGAATGTTCTTAGGGGAAGGATTGAACTTTTTCTCTTTATCATACATCATATAAGTCTTAATGAAACCTATTACATTATTGAAACACAATAACATGACTTATTCAACAATATTTCACAAAAAAACAATATCCCTTAAAAGAAATGTAATAATAAAAAATTCTCAGGACTTCCTATAAAAATGTCCCCTTGAATGGGCATTCATGAAATAGAGTGAACATAGTAAGTGTGAACTAAAATTCCATTGAAAGGGCATATATCACTTGAAGAATTGTAATTCATCTTGGACACATGGATATTATCATTTTTAGGGTTTTTAATATAAATATTATTTCAATGGGTCATTTAATGATGTTTTGGAATAATCAATGAATTATCTCTACATTGAAATAAAGAAATTGGGGGATATGACATTTTTTCTTTTCATGAATTCCTTTGTCTTTAAATGATAATAGTTTAGTTTTATTTCATGTCAAAATTTATAGTCTTAATAATTATTCATGATCATAAAACATCAAATTCCAATTCATAACTTATTTTTATGGGCCATAGATTATCTTTTCTCTATCATTGATAGTTTTATAAAAATCATCAATGATTCCTGTTTTCTATTGACTTTTATTCTTTCATTCAACTTATAAACCTAAATATTATGAACCTAGATATCTACATTTTTCAATTTCAAACATCATTTATAAATTTTCTGATCACATTTGGATCATACAATCTTGTAATAAAACATTTTACTTATCATTATTTTCTCTCGATACATAATGTTATTTAAGTGATTCCTACTATTTTTACTAGACATCATCCATTCCAAAAACTTATTTATTTCATTATCAGTAAAATAAAGTCGTGAATTATTTTCAATATCCCTGAACACCTTCCCCAGTATAGTTTTAAACTTAATCCTCCCTACATTATTTATAATAATATTCTTCATTAGAATGGATATTTCTTTATTTTGATGGATCTCTATAATGAATTATTTGATCCTTTTTCATCTGAATTAGAGGTATATATTAACCATCACCTTCTTGAATGTTTTTTGGAAATTTGGTAGAAACATGTCACACTTATCTATATATGATTAATGAAATTAGAATATTAATGATAAACCTCCATTTTTTAGTTTTAGGATTTGAGGAAAATATTGAAATCACCTTATTAACTTTGTCAGATTATAAATTTTATGTGAATGTGATCACTTTAATGGAATTAAAATAAAAAATGTTTGCTATTTTCATTAATCATGACTAATTTTCTTCATTTCTCAATTCATAATCCTAGGTAGTTATCAAAACTATATCAATATAGATCCATTTAAAATTGTTATTTTCATGAACTGGATCATTTTTTTAAAAAATTATGAATAAGTTCTCTCATGATTATCTTAAAGGTATTTTTATCTTCATGGTCCTCACTGAGAAAATGAATATGTTAAATAAGAACATTGCAATGAACAAAAAATCTATAAATAATCCCATTTCCATTTATTTTAAAATATTAATTATTGTTCTATATGAGATGAAAAATATCCACCAAGACCTTTAAATTAGGTTCATATGTAACACCCCAAGCTTCTACGGTACGTTTCCCTTCGAATAATGCGTTAGCGTGTGTTGTACGCAACCTCGAGTTCTAACACACACCACAACTAATTAAACTAGCCGTTGTAAATAGTAATACCTACTTTTTGAAATCATATATATTTTATATTTCAAAATGGACTTCATTTTTGGATTCGGAATATCGAAATTATCCTAGGGTGAAATTTTGGTACTTTTCGGATAACTTTTATATTTTGATGAATAGTGAAAATTACTAAATTTTAATTAAAAACAACTTTTTTAATCAAAATAATTAATAGTGATAAATTATGAATTTGAGTGGTTTTAAAGTATATTTAGAACATATTTTTACCATTCAATTTAATGTTTATCATTGGACATAATTTTACAATTAAACCGAACATAAACAAGTGTCAATCTTTTGATAGTTATTATCTCTTAAAAACACGCTTTTTGTTTTGACAGTGGGATTTAATTTTAAATTAATTTCTGCCACTTCTGTGTTTTGAATTTAGGAAAATGGATTCCATATTTGGAATCAGGATGTTCAAATTGTGTAAATAGGTAACTTTTATTTTTAGACATTTTGAATAATTACTGCGGTAAATATTTTATTTACCATGGTTAAAGGGTAAATCCGGTAAATAAGGGTTAAAAAAATAATATTATAATAATACAAAATTACCCTAAAACGTGTCTTAACCTTATTGGTGGACACATACCCGACCATGGGCATCCTTGGGTCAATTTGGGGACCCCATGGAGCCACTTGTATGTGGTAGGGACACATTATATTAATAAAGTTAACATAAAAATAAAAATGGCATAAGCTTACATCTTTTATAAGAACAATTTTTACATAGGGTTATACATGTTGGATTTTCGATTATGAATATTCATTAGAAAGCTAAAAAGATGTCCTACATAATGATGTTTTATTTATTATTTTTAGACATTAAATAATTTATTTTATTTATGACACAATGATGATACAGTAATTACTAAAATAGTAAAAAAATTAACATAATTGATATTATAAATACCCAAATAAATATAATATGAAACTTTTAATGAATTAAACTAATTTTCTAGGATAATATGATATATTAGGATTGATTTAATTGACTTTGTTCGAGGTAATCAATCTGTTATGATTTTCACAAAAATCAACTATTGAATAGTATCAAAATTGACATAAAAGAGTTCTTAAAACAAATATTATATTATTAATTGATATTAAATTCCTAAAAATATAAGGATCGGCCAAGAGACTTATATTATGATAGGTTAATCATTAATTGACCACTTGGGGGTCGCTTGGATGTATATAGTAAGTTTATTAACCATAATATATAAAAATACAAAGAGACATTGTAAAAGTGAAACTAATTAACTTAGAGTTAATACATAAAGATAAGGTTAATATAAGTACCCAAACCTGTCTAAATTCTATTGGATGAGTTGTTTTCGACCTATCCCCACCTCATCCTTTGAATAGTCAACTTTGGAGCCTTTAGAAACCGAATATGAATTTATTATAAATTAATATTTCTAGATTTTCCAAAGGTGCCCCTCACCCCTCTTATAAAAGGGAACTCCTCCTTCTCATTTCTTCACACCTTCAAAGCCTTTTGGTTCGGCAAAACTCTGCCCAAATAATCTCTCAACATCCCTCACTACAACCTAGAGGCCTTAGTTTGATCCGAAAGCCAACCTAAGGAGCCCTTTTGATCAAATCAAAAGGAAGAACCCGAAGAAGAGGTAATGATTTCACCACCCTTTTCTAAGTTCATTTCTTCTTCCACTTCTTCTTCCTTTGTTCCTACCATTCTGAAATAATAACTCCAGTATCTCACATATACTGTGATGTTATTATAAATATGGTACAATCATATTCAGTATTCTATCCACCCTTTGAATAACATGTCACCATACGTGCGTACGTACGGCTTACCGTCTCCACGTCGTGGTGTAATTGTTATTCAATATAATATTATTTGGATGGGTATAATAATGATGTGTAACTCATGTAAATAATAAATATAACATGTTAATGATTCTGTATATATGATATACCATTCATTTATATATTATTTTAATATCAAAAGAATGATATTGTCGCTCGTGCGTACGTACGGACTACCGTCTCCACGAACGCGATGAGATTCATTCTCCATCGTATCCATTCAAGTATAATTATCATTTTATGATTTAAAAATGATTTTTAAGGACTTGATATCATTCTGGATATGAATAAGATAAAACAAACATGGCTTATGTAACAAAACATATAAAAGAAAATGAGTAAGTTAACACCCGAAACGATGATAATTCTAAGATATTATTAATAAATCAATGTTAAAAGATCATATATGATATCATATTAATATATATGATTCTTGTATAATTTAATAACAATTATTTCACCATTATACAGGAGGTTAACCTACCCCAACCAAGGAAAAGTACAAGGTAAGGGTTATTTCACAATCTCTTCATTATCCGAGGTTGTTTATATGTAATAATCTACTGGGATCTCTTTATCATCCACATCCATGTTTCTTAAAAATGTATTTCAAAACATTTTTACTATTTACAAGAATATGGGTTAAAGTCATTTATACCCTTTTTTGACTTTTTATAAGAGGTTTATAAAGGAATCTTTCCGTCGTTTTCAAAACAAGGTCCTTTTTAACCTTTTCGACAGAATTGAGGTAAGAATGTTTATTTTTAACTTATACGGCGGGTGCGGTTATTTTACGCCGTTATAAAATCTTCAAAGCTTTCCTTACAAGCTTATAAGAATATTTTCAAAGAAAATGTTTTATTTTATATGGATCTTAAATGATTTCAAAATAAAAGGAGATACTTCTTTAAAAAGAATTTTGATTTCATCTATGTCAACATCCTTTGATGGATTTTAAGATTATTTGAAGTTGATTTATTATGATACAAAACTTCTATATTGTATTGAAGGTTTTGTGATATGTTTGACTGTGGATGTGCTATTTTTATACCATTCATAGTTTATGGTGAAATTATTGACATTTCGTATGCTAGTTTTAATACGAATGTTTATGTTATGTTTAAACCTTTTCATATGGGAATGCATTGGACTTAATAAGTGACGGGTGGAGCCCGCTATAGCTCCTCGATGCATCGGTAGGTCTCATGAGACAAACTAGTGTCTTGGCACAAGGCCTTGACAAAATCTTATTTGTAGTCTTGGCACGAGGCCTTGGCTATGTGGTTATGATAGTCTGGCATTATGCATTCCAACATTATGAAAGTGGTTATTGTTATTGCATGTGATTATTCGATTAGTAGAATATCCATGTGAATAAGTAAATGGCATTATTTCATTTTTATTTTTGCCATACTATGTTGAAGTTCAATTTTAAAAGGCTTTTGTTTTAGTAATTTATTGCCTTAAATGTTTATGCTTATTATGAATGTTCCGCTATATTGTTATCCTTACTGGGCATTTGAGCTCACCCCTTTTCTATGTTTTATTTTTCCCAGGTAGTGAAGAAGTAAATTATGAATGACTTGCAGGGATATTATGAGGGGTTAATAGTGTGGATATGAAGACTTTGTTGTTGTAGTAGTTTTTCACTTTGAAATGTAATGTAAAACTTATGAATATATCTAGTGTTTCCAAGGCTAATAAACCAATCGGTCTTTCGAGATTTGATCTTTCTTGTGATCATGCCAATGTTACGAAGTAATGCACCGACTCTGGGTAGCTGGGGTCGGGGCGTTACAGTTGGTATCAGAGGAAGTTTAGTACAAACCTTGGAAGCTAGATTTAGATAAACTCTGATTAGAGCACATAGACCTAAGATGAACTTTGAGGATTAGTATAGAAGAACTTCCTAGAATTTTGGTATTGTAGAGACTTTGTGAGTTTTCCGAGCAATACATCCCTGTCTGGATACGAGCAGGGAGAGGCGGCTCTGGCACAGATGTACCTAGGGGTAAAACCCGAAAACACCGCTTTGAGCTAGACTCGAACGGGAACTAGTGCACGACAACGGGCCTTGCTGCACTCTTGGTTACGACACTCCCGGGGGATATGCTTAGGATAACTCTCATTTTCTTTACAAATCATTATGAAGGGTTTATGAGTATATACTTCCTCAAAGAAAACGTTTTTATGATTATGGATTATATCCATAAATAATTCAATTTATGTTAAGTGTTTTATAAGTATGGGATTATGTATTTTAATTCATAAACTGATCTAGTTTATGACATTGTTTAGAAATGGCGCCTAGTGGAAGAAATGGAAACCGTATCAATGCACGCACTCCATGTAGGGATTTCCCTCCTGCTCAAGATAATTATAGTTGGGCTGGTGATGCAACTAGTGCCGATCAGCTAATCACCATACTGGGACAACTTACTCAGGTTATGAATAATAACCTTACCCGTATGGAGCACCCTGATCCGCAGCGTTGAGGATCAATGTTATATCGATTCATGAGACAACAACCACCAACGTTCAATGGGAGTACAAATCCCTTAGTAGCTGAGTAATGGATATTTTCCCTAGAGAAAATATTTCAGGCTTTGGGGAGTAGTGAAAGGGAAAAAGTTACTATGGCAGTTTACCGCCTCACTGGAGATGCTGATCAATGGTGGTCATTGATTCAAAATACGAAGGAAGATGATGAAGTATCAAATATGGAATGGAGGGAATTCAAAGATCTGTTTTTAGAAAAATACTTCCCCCGCGACCATCGAGCGGATATGGAAAGACAATTTCTGAGTCTGAGACAAAAGGAGGATGAGAATGTCACAAAGTATGAGGCTAACTTTACAAGGTTAGCGAGGTATGCTGGAGATTATATTCGCAACCCAAGAAGTAAGATTGATCGTTTCTTTGATGGGTTAAATCCATTTCTCCGTCGAGCATTAGTCTCACAATCCTTTTCATCGTACGAAGACATTGTCTCATGTGCTATAAAGACTGAAAAGGAATTCTCTAAGTCTTATGACTTTAAAGCAAAGCAAGAGAAGAAGAGACCTGCTGATCAATCTGGGAATGGAAATAAGGGGAAAAAGGGAAAGGTTGAATATCCATCTTGTGGTAAATGCGGGAAGAAACATCCTGGTACTTGCTTGAAGTGAATGGGAGTCTGTTACAAGTGTGGTGAAAAAGGCCACCAAGCTCATGATTGCAAGGGGAAGAAGGAAGCTACCGACGTTCAGTGCTACAATTGCAGGGAGATGGGGCATTATGCAAATGCATTTCCTAAGCGTCAGGAGAACTTACCTCAGAAAAGGCCAATGGATCAAGGCCAGGCTTATGCTATCACTACTGCTGAGGTAGAAGCTCCGAAAGACGTGGTGGCAGGTAATTTAATGGTTTCCTCAAGTTTAGCAAATGCATTATTTGATTCTGGAACATCGCATTGTTTCATATCTTCCCAGTTTGCTAAGAAAATTAGATATTTCCAATTTGATTTAATAAGGGAGTTGTCAGTTAAAACTCCTAAGGGAAGTATCGTTGCAACAAAGTTTTGTGAATCAGTCCCCATTAGAGCACATAAATTTTCTTTATCTGCTGATCTCATCATCATACCTATGATCGAGTTTGATATAATCCTCGGTATGGACTGGCTTTCGGACTATGATGCGAAGATTTATTGTAAGAAGAAAGAGGTTACGATTCTTGATGATAATGATAAGGAACACCTTATTTTTAGAGCAGAATCGTCACCACCTAATTCTTATTTAGACCCACCCCCAGTAGCTCAACTTAATTCAATTATTGGGGAGGAAGAGAATGAAGTAACTATCGGTGAGGAAAGGAATGTTCAAATAGAGGATGTACCTGTTGTGAAAGAATTTGTAGATGTATTTCCGGAAGATTTACCTGGACATCCTCCAGAACGAGAAGATGAGTTTTCCATTGATTTGATTCCTGGATCAAGGCCTATATCGAAGACCCCTTATAGAATGGCCACTGTAGAGTTAGTCGAACTAAAGAAACAACTAGAGGAATTGAGTAATAAGGGATTTATTCGCCCTAGTGTTTCTCCATGGGGAGCCCCTGTTCTTTTTGTTAAAAAGAAAGATGGATCTATGAGGTTATGTATCGACTACAGGGAGATCAATGCTATAACGATAAAGAACAAGTATCCCCTACCTCGTATTGATGATTTATTTGACCAACTGCATGGAGCTCAATACTTTTCAAAGATTGACCTTCGATCTGGATACCATCAGTTGTGTGTGAAGAAGGAAGACATTCCGAAAACAGCATTTCGAACCAGGTACGGGCATTACGAGTTTACTGTAATGCCGTTTGGATTGACTAATGCACCCTCTTTATTCATGGATCTGATGAATAGAGTCTTCAAGGAGTATCTCGATGAATTTGTGGTGGTATTTATTGATGATATCTTGGTATACTCCAAAACCTACAAAGATCATGAAAATCACTTGCGCATTATCTTGAAGACTCTGAGGAGGCATGAATTATATGGGAAGTTTAGCAAGTGTGAATTCTGGCTTCAGAAGATTTCTTTTCTTGGCCATATTGTCTCTAAAGATGGAATCTCTGTTGATCCTTCTAAGACCATGGCAATCCAAGAATGGCCAGCACCTACGAGTATAACTGAGGTACGTAGTTTTATTGGTTTGGCAGGTTATTATCGACGTTTCGTCCAGAATTTTGCCCGATTGGCTAACCCATTAACGAAGCTCACACGTAAAGGGGTTAAATTTGTTTGGACAAAAGAGTGTGAAGAATGTTTCGAAGAACTGAAGAGAAGATTAGTCAATGCTCCTATATTGACTCTACCATCGGGGAATGATGGGTTCGTTATTTATAGTGATGCATCGAAGAAAGGACTTGGCTGTGTCCTTATGCAGAATGATAGAGTTATTGCCTATGCATCACGACAGTTGAAAATTCATGAACAAAACTATCCTACTCATGATCTTGAGTTAGCAGCTGTGATCTTTGCTTTGAAGATATGGAGGCACTACCTCTATGGTGAAAAATGTGAGATTTATACTGATCACAAGAGTTTGAAGTATATTTTCTCACAAAAAGAACTCAACATGAGGCAAAGGAGATGGCTTGAATTACTCAAGGATTATGATTGCACGATACACTACCACCCAGGGAAGGAAAACAAGGTGGCAGATGCTTTGAGTATAAAAGACCATGGAGTTTTGAACAATATGAGAATTCAAAGGGATCCAATTTTCATGGATCTAGTGAAAATGGAAATGGGAATAACCAGGGAAGGTGAAACATCAATGCTTTTTCAAATGGTTGCCAAACCATCTTTACTAGAAAGGATTAAGAGTTCTCAGACCGATGATGACGAATTCCAAAAGAAGATTAAAGCTGTGAATGATGGGAGATTGAGAGACTTTGTGTATGAAGATGGAATTTTGAAATTCGGGAAGAGACTTTGTGTTCCCAATATACCTGATCTAAAAAGGGAATTGCTGGATGACGCTCATAGTTCCAATTTCTCTATACACCCTGGGAGCACCAAAATGTATAGGGATTTGAAGGAACATTTTTGGTGGGACAACATGAAGAGGGAGATTGCTGATTTTGTGTCAAGGTGTATGGTTTGTCAACAAGTGAAAGCTGGAAGGCAACAGCCTGGAGGAGTCATGCAACCTCTTCCCATACCGGAGTGGAAATGGGACAATGTTACGATGGACTTTGTCATGGGGCTACCAAAGACTCCTAGAAGGAATGATGCAATATGGGTGATTATTGATCGTCTTACCATGTCAGCACATTTTCTTGCTATAAGAGAAGATCTACCCCTGGAACGTCTAGCAAGACTATATATTAATGAAGTTGTGAGACTTCATGGAGTACCCCTATCGATTGTTTCTGATTGTGATCCCCGTTTTACTTCAAGATTTTGGAAAAGTCTTCAGAAATCCCTGGATACTGAACTTCATTTGAGCACTGCTTACCACCCTCAGACAGACGGACAATCAGAACGGACTATTCAAACCTTAGAAGACATGTTGAGATCTTGCTCACTTGATTTTCAGGGTATGTGGGATCAATATTTACCTCTGGTAGAATTTTCCTATAACAATAGCTTCCATTCGAGTATACAGATGGCACCATATGAAGCGTTATACGGAAAGAGATGTCGTACACCAACCTGTTGGGATGACGTTGGTGAAAGAAAACTTGTAGGCCCCGAACTGGTGGAGGAAACGGTGGAAAAGGTGAAGGTAATCCAAAATCACATTAAAGCAGCTCAAAGTAGGCAGAAGAGCTATGCCGATAATCGAAGGAAGGATTTGGAATTTCAAGTCGGTGATCATGTTTTCCTAAAGGTATCTCCGTGGAAGGGAGTCATACGTTTTGGTAAGAAAGGTAAATTGAGTCCCAGGTACATCGGACCTTTCGAAATTCTAGAACGAATTGGGGTTGTGGCTTACCGATTGGCAATGCCGCCAAGTCTCTCCAAAGTTCACGATGTGTTCCACGTATCTCTATTGAGGAAATACATGCCTGATCCGACGCATGTACTCACCTATGAGGAATTAGAACTGGAACCCGATCTGTCTTATTGCGAAGAGCCCGTCAGGATTCTTGATACAAGAGAACAAGTACTGAGAAACCGGACGACGCGTCTGGTAAAAGTTTTGTGGAGAAATCATAAGATGGAAGAGGCAACGTGGGAACCCGAGGAACTTATGATGAAGAACCACCCGAGTATTTTTATGCAGTAATACCCTAGAAATTGCGAGGACGCAATTATTTGAAGGAGGGGAGAATGTAACACCCCAAGCTTCTATGGTACGTTTCCCTTCGAATAATGCGTTAGCGTGTGTTGTACGCAACCTCGAGTTCTAACACACACCACAACTAATTAAACTAGCCGTTGTAAATAGTAATACCTACTTTTTGAAATCATATATATTTTATATTTCAAAATGGACTTCATTTTTGGATTCGGAATATCGAAATTATCCTAGGGTGAAATTTTGGTACTTTTCGGATAACTTTTATATTTTGATGAATAGTGAAAATTACTAAATTTTAATTAAAAACAACTTTTTTAATCAAAATAATTAATAGTGATAAATTATGAATTTGAGTGGTTTTAAAGTATATTTAGAATATATTTTTACCATTCAATTTAATGTTTATCATTGGACATAATTTTACAATTAAACCGAACATAAACAAGTGTCAATCTTTTGATAGTTATTATCTCTTAAAAACACGCTTTTTGTTTTGACAGCGGGATTTAATTTTAAATTAATTTCTGCCACTTCTGTGTTTTGAATTTAGGAAAATGGATTCCATATTTGGAATCAGGATGTTCAAATTGTGTAAATAGGTAACTTTTATTTTTAGACATTTTGAATAATTACTGCGGTAAATATTTTATTTACCATGGTTAAAGGGTAAATCCGGTAAATAAGGGTTAAAAAATAATATTATAATAATACAAAATTACCCTAAAACGTGTCCTAACCTTATTGGTGGACACATACCCGACCATGGGCATCCTTGGGTCAATTTGGGGACCCCTTGGAGCCACTTGTATGTGGTAGGGACACATTATATTAATAAAGTTAACATAAAAATAAAAATGGCATAAGCTTACATCTTTTATAAGAACAATTTTTACATAGGGTTATATATGTTGGATTTTCGATTATGAATATTAATTAGAAAGCTAAAAAGATTTCCTACATAATGATGTTTTATTTATAATTTTTAGACATTAAATAATTTATTTTATTTATGACACAATGATGATGCAGTAATTACTAAAATAGTAAAAAAATCAACATAATTGATATTATAAATACCCAAATAAATATAATATGAAACTTTTAATGAATTAAACTAATTTTCTAGGATAATATGATATATTAGGATTGATTTAATTGACTTTGTTCGAAGTAATCAATCTGTTATGAGTTTCACAAAAATCAACTATTGAATAGTGTCAAAATTGACATAAAAGAGTTCTTAAAACAAATATTATATTATTAATTGATATTAAATTCCTAAAAATCTAAGGTTCGGCCAAGAGACTTATATTATGATAGGTTAATCATTAATTGACCACTTGGGGGTCTCTTGGATGTATATAGTAAGTTTATTAACCATAATATATAAAAATACAAAGAGACATTGTAAAAGTGAAACTAATTAACTTAGAGTTAATACTTAAAGATAAGGTTAATATAAGTACCCAAACCTGTCTAAATTCTATTGGATGAGTTGTTTTCGACCTATCCCCACCTCATCCTTTGAATAGTCAACTTTGGAGCCCTTAGAAACCGAATATGAATTTATTATAAATTAATATTTCTAGCATTTCCAAAGGTGCCCCTCACCCCTCTTATAAAAGGGAACTCCTCCTTCTCATTTCTTCACACCTTCAAAGCCTTTTGGTTCGGCCAAACTCTGCCCAAATAATCTCCCAAAATCCCTCACTACAACCTAGAGGCCTTAGTTTGATCCGAAAGCCAACCTAAGGAGCCCTTTTGATCAAATCAAAAGGAAGAACCCGAAGAAGAGGTAATGATTTCACCACCCTTTTCTAAGTTCATTTCTTCTTCCACTTCTTCTTCCTTTGTTCTTACCATTCTGAAATAATAACTCCAGTATCTCACATATACTGTGATGTTATTATAAATATGGTACAATCATATTCAGTATTCTATCCACCCTTTGAATAACATGTCACCATACGTGCGTACGTACGGCTTACCGTCTCCACGTCGTGGTGTAATTGTTATTCAATATAATATTATTTGGATGGGTATAATAATGATGTGTAACTCATTTAAATAATAAATATAACATGTTAATGATTCTGTATATATGATATACCATTCATTTATATATTATTTTAATATCAAAAGAATGATATTGTCGCTCGTGCGTACGTACGGACTACCGTCTCCACGAACGCGATGAGATTCATTCTCCATCGTATCCATTCAAGTATAATTATCATTTTATGATTTAAAAATGATTTTTAAGGACTTGATATCATTCTGGATATGAATAAGATACAACAAACATGGCTTATGTAACAAAACATATAAAAGAAAATGAGTAAGTTAACACCCGAAACGATGATAATTCTAAGATATTATTAATAAATAAATGTTAAAAGATCATATATGATATCATATTAATATATATGATTCTTGTATAATTTAATAACAATTATTTCACCATTATACAGGAGGTTAACCTACCCCAACCAAGGAAAAGTACAAGGTAAGGGTTATTTCACAATCTCTTCATTATCCGAGGTTGTTTATATGTAATAATCTACTGGGATCTCTTTATCATCCACATCCATGTTTCTTAAAAATGTATTTCAAAACATTTTTACTATTTACAAGAATATGGGTTAAAGTCATTTATACCCTTTTTTGACTTTTTATAAGAGGTTTATAAAGGAATCTTTCCGTCGTTTTCAAAACAAGGTCCTTTTTAACCTTTTCGACAGAATTGAGGTAAGAATGTTTTTTTTAACTTATACGGCGGGTGCGGTTATTTTACGCCGTTATAAAATCTTCAAAGCTTTCCTTACAAGCTTATAAGAATATTTTCAAAGAAAATGTTTTATTTTATATGGATCTTAAATGATTTCAAAATAAAAGGAGATACTTCTTTAAAAAGAATTTTGATTTCATCTATGTCAACATCCTTTGATGGATTTTAAGATTATTTGAAGTTGATTTATTATGATACAAAACTTCTATACTGTATTGAAGGTTTTGTGATATGTTTGACTGTGGGTGTGCTATTTTTATACCATTCATAGTTTATGGTGAAATTATTGACATTTCGTATGCTAGTTTTAATACGAATGTTTATGTTATGTTTAAACCTTTTCATATGGGAATGCATTGGACTTAATAAGTGACGGGTGGAGCCCGCTATAGCTCCTCGATGCATCGGTAGGTCTCATGAGACAAACTAGTGTCTTGGAACAAGGCCTTGACAAAATCTTATTTGTAGTCTTGGCACGAGGCCTTGGCTATGTGGTTATGATAGTCTGGCATTATGCATTCCAACATTATGAAAGTGGTTATTGTTATTGCATGTGATTATTCGATTAGTAGAATATCCATGTGAATAAGTAAATGGCATTATTTCAATTTTATTTTTTCCATACTATGTTGAAGTTCAATTTTAAAAGGCTTTTGTTTTAGTAATTTATTGCTTTAAATGTTTATGCTTATTATGAATGTTCCGCTATATTGTTATCCTTACTGGGCATTTGAGCTCACCCCTTTTCTATGTTTTATTTTTCCCAGGTAGTGAAGAAGTAAATTATGAATGACTTGCAGGGATATTATGAGGGGTTAATAGTGTGGATATGAAGACTTTGTTGTTGTAGTAGTTTTTCACTTTGAAATGTAATGTAAAACTTATGAATATATCTAGTGTTTCCAAGGCTACTAAACCAATCGGTCTTTCGAGATTTGATCTTTCTTGTGATCATGCCAATGATACGAAGTAATGCACCGACTCTGGGTAGCTGGGGTCGGGGCGTTACATCATAAATATTTGTAATAATTTCCAAAATTATAAGGGGTGTTTTATAGTATATAACCATTATAATGATGACATTTTGAAGGAAAATTTACAAAAATTTATGGGGGTTTCCATCAATATCCAAATGAAGATGATCTCTTTTTTCAACACTTAATGATAAATTTTTTAGTTATTCCGTAGTGAGAAACTATGAAAACATCCATTCCCATTTATCTTATATAGTGATGCCCCCAACTTTTACAAAACCCATAATTCTTTACATAAATTATAGTAACTCCTTATTAATAATAATCATTCCCATACTATCAAGAAATAATAAGAATAAAAAACCCTCTAATAAAACTTTTTACAATCCTATACATGATAATACCCTAATAGGCAGTGAGGAATCAAGGAAAAGGAAATTTATTTTTAATGAGAATTTATTTCTCTCAACATGAGGGACACTTGATTTTTTCTCCGCAATTCTTATAAATGAGTGAATAATATATTAAAAAAATACATATGATTTTATAGTCTTCCACAACATTGGGAAACAACTACATAATATGCATCGATATGTGTTTGGGCACCAAATTCACTATAATATAAATTTTATATAGTTAAAATTCTTGATCTATATAACTGATAATCTTGGTTTGTTACTCTTAAATGTTAGAGAACTCACTTAAATCATTCAATGATGAACTCACTACTCCATCATTAAAATACTTGTTATTCATATATGTATATATAAAATATAAGCATACACCGACAATATGTTTTCTCTTTAGTATAAACTTTTTGACGTCTATGGATGATATTAATCTTGGAATAACCCCATTATTCGACCAAAAAACTTTGAAAATAAATTTGGACCAATAACAATAAAAAAATATACCCCATAAAAACTCAATATCTCATTTTTTTCTTTTGAGTCTTCTTTTATTCATCCAAACACTTTTCAAATTCATCCCATATAAATCCAAGGGTTATGATTGATTATATTATTTAAAATAATTTTCAATATGTCTTCTAAATAAAACGAATATTTCATTTACCAAAAAATAAGAATTAACCATTAGGGTTTTCATCTCATTACCATCGCATCTGAAAAAGTTAATATACTACAAATGATCTGGTTGCATTGTGGTCATAGATGTTTCATTGTATTATCACTAATATTATATAAACTAAAACATGTACAACATCACTATTGTGTGAACGAATCTTCATTTGGTTCATAAAATACCAAAAAATTATGGATACTTGCATCAACTAGATTTGTATTTCACTTGTACTAACTCTTTCAATAAATTCCTCGGATGATTTTTGTCTTGCTATCCTTAAACCATAACCCATATAAAATGAAATATTTCATTGTTATAATAGATATATATTTTCATTATGTATGTAAGGATATCCGATAATTTTTTCTTCTTTCAAAATTAGGCACACTATGTCATAGAGTATGGATAAGTTGTGGTTTATTCTTATCCATTGAGGCTACAACACAATCTTTTATACTCCAGCAGGGGCACTTGTAATTCTGAAAAATTTTATTTCGTTTCTTATTTTTATACCCAATATCTCCTTATCACTAGGACCAGTTTTAACATGGACAAATTCATATCAAATTTTACTATTTAATATCACTTCATGTTGTGTTATAGGATCCCCGAAAAATCTAGTGGCACTAAAAGCCTCTAGAACTTGTTCTGACCTATGCTGGACCTAGATACGATGTAGATTAAACACCTTGAGTACCATATATTATATTTCACTAAAAAACATTAACCAAATATTTTAATCCATTCTATTAACCTATAATATGTGGGTAATGGGGTCCTCTCTTAACCTCATATGTTGTTCCACAATGCATTGTGGGCCACTTCATCCACATTGTTTTCCCTACAACGCAGTACCCTTACCCATGTGAATGATGACCCACATGGACACCCACTAACCTTATCAGTTCATCCATGACTATATTTATAAGATGATTCTACTACATAGTCATTCATTCTCCCTCATATATATGGTTTACCTATTTTTAGATCCTAGTCATGCTTGGCCTTATTTCTATAGCACAATAAACTAGGTTACAGAGTTATCATGGTGAGTAAGGCATATATAGTACGTTAAATAAACAATTACATTCTTCAAAGTATCATTATTCAATTCTAAACAAACAAAAAACCTAAAAAAAAAAAGGGGTTTTTATAAAACAATTCCTCTATCTAGCTCAATGATAAATATTATTCTACTGGATTTAAAATAAATATGTATCGCCAAACAAGATATTGGTATTCTATATAAACAATCAAACATCTCATACATATATTTTACATCTTAATAGATTAATATTAATTTCATAACATATTTAACCTTTCCATGATAATATAGTTCAAGTTAATTTGGAAATATGAACATATAGCTACTATGTTTATAGGTTAATAACATAATTTCGGAATATGTTCATCATAACTGACACCCATCATAGAAATATCATACATAATATGCTTATTTATAACATGGGTAATGGATACATAATAAAGGGTGAGGTAATATGATCAATAATGATAAGAAGGTTTATATCAACATAACATGATCATAAGGATATGATAACATGATTATAAAAATAAAAATCCATGCCCACCATATCAACAGTCATAAAATGAGTAATGGAAATAATCATGGAAATTAATAATACATGATTTATAAATAAATAAAATTAAATAATCCATGAGATAATAAAATGTTAATATATTATAGATTTTCGGAATTCATATAAGAAATGAAAAATTTTATATGAAGGATACCCACCAAGACATTCATGATATATCAGGATTGGGCTAATCACACATGTACTAGATTTGGGCTTAAGATAAACTATTAGGAACACTATTTTTTAGGGAAGGGATAACATCGAACGTACCCAATTTTATGGCTTGGGATAACCTCCCATGAACATAGATTTTTAGGATTGAGATAACCTCTCTTGTACCCTCTTTTCATTCCTTGGAAAACCTCCCATGTATCCTATGATATCATAGAAAATTACCTACTTCCTAATGACTTGAGGGTGATATATGAATCACCTATAAAATAATACATAAAATTTTGTTCCGTATGACTATAAAACATTCATCATTTCATATACCATTAAAATTAAATTTCTTTCATAGTTATTTTAGATTCCCATAACACATTAAAAATAAGTAGGTTTTAAAAAAATCTTGTCATCATTATCATAAATCATTTAGATATTGAATAAGAATGGTATTGTTGTATTTTTTACCTAATAATGATCTATTAACAAAAAGTGATTTAATCATATATGGAATTTTTTTAATATCACTTAGATCATTTTTTGATGAAAATATCATTTATAATTTTAAATTGCTTAATTGAAATCTAATAAATGCATAAATTCCATATAAAATATTTTTATAGTAAATAACATTAAAAAAATTAAAAGGAATAATTAAATAATTGAGTGTTCTTGAGAGAATTTGTAAAAATGAAATTAAAAAATCATTTGAGAATATTAAAAAAGATCATTTAGAATTTTTTAGAAAACATCAATACATAAAAAAATGATTTTAGACCAATGAGAGAAATATTGTTCATTTCTATTAAAAATATTATATTCATCTATTTAATCTTTTAAGGGATGATAATTAATGGAAAAACTTATTATAAAAATTAAACTAGTGGATAAAAACTTACGTGAGTTTAATAAAAGGTATATTATAATATTTCATCATCGAAAACCTGATGATAAATAATCCTGATAAAAATTAAGATTATAACATAAAACATCTACCACATTGGAAATAGTTGAAAAATAATCCCCATGAATTAAATAACATTATATTAATATGGAAATAAAATAATTTTTATGTGATGACTAAAAAATGTAATTCATGTTTACTTTATACAGGACCTAAAATAAAATGTGATGAATATGGAATGTGTCCCATTAATATAAATGTCAGAAAAAAATATGTTACGTCAAGTCATAAAATTATTCGAACACAACTTCTCCTTTTGAATTATAAATATATTATTTAAATAATTATATTAAAAACCATATTCATATATATAATTCCATATATTATATACTTTTGACATTTTATTACATGTTTATTAACTATTCCTTATTAAAATCATGTTTTGGGTAACAACTTCTGTGTTTTGTTTTGTTATTTTCAATCAATTTAATTTGATGTCAGTTCCTTGATATCCATAAACATTACCTTTAAAATAATATAATATATATTCATAATATATTTTTTGAGAGTAATCCATAAATTTTAGAGATAAAAAATGAATTTCTTTATTCTTGGAGACTAGGTTATATTTATACCTGAACATTGTTTACACTTTAATGATGTATTGAATTAAAGAAATATATATAATATATCTCCTTTAAAGAATAATATTTATTTAATATATTCGCATGTATTAATTAAATATATCTAATGTAAAATGTATCATATCACTACTTCGTGGTGGTGGTCCCGATGTACGCATGAGTGATGTTATCATTTTTCAAAGGATTATAATTTACGATATTTGATGTGATAATACAATTCCATTAGTATAAATTTTTTATACATAAAATATATAAATACTAAATGCATAATCATATCCATTTTTAGAGGCGGCGATGGAAAAAAATTACATCTATTCACGAGACGGTAGTCCACCCCAGACACGATCGATGGTTTTGTCACCCATTTTATAAAGAGGTGACGTAGAAAGGTCATTAAATAATAATTATAAAATAAAACTATTTTTTATATATTTTTTTTTTATATCGATTTTATTTTATTAATATGTGATTATGGTGGAAGAATAAATATATCCAAAATTCTCGGTAAAAGATGAAACCTCTTTTTTAGATAACATCCTATGGTTTTCATATAAATCATTCATAGGAGGGGTTAATAGATAATGTAATTCTTATAGGATTTGGGTAGGTAATTAGGGAATATTTTTCTGATAATATTTGATGAACCAAAGGGATTAGGACGTGCGATGATAAATGGAGAGGAGATGACAATTTATAAGTATGGGAGGGAACCAACATGAAAACTACTAGGAAATTTCAAAAAAGAATCAAAAAAGATAATATAATTCCCCTAAAAAATTTTTCTATATGAATATATGTTATAATTATGGATATTAAAAAATTAAACATGGGTAAATATATGATTTAGATTTGTTTTATTGGAAAATACACCGTTATCATTTTTTAACCCTCCAGTAAACTCGTTTTGACCTTAACCTTGTAAATTATTTTTTAAAGTTTTTACAATCAATTATGAATAAAAATTACCTTCATATAATTATTTAATATTAATTATTATTATTCTGAATATAAAATCCTTTTTTACAAATTCAATTAAGATAAGTTGAGGATTTTTATTTAAAAAAATCCCACCAATGTGCGGGAAAAACATTCTCCAATGAAAAAGTTTCTATATGTAAAAAAAGTTTTCTATATATTTGAAACAAAAAAATTGATTCCAATGAACTAAATTGGGTTAATAATAATATAATTAACCAAATTTTACATTTATAACAATCTTAACTATAAATGGGACTTGAAAATTCATTACACTAAATAATAGTTTTTTATAAAAAATTTTATTCTCTCCATTCATTGGAAAATTATTATTTTCAAAATATTATAAAAAATTTACTCTAACATTATCAGAATATTTTCATTTAAAAAATTTGTTTTAAAAATACATTGTAAATTTTTTTAAAAAAATTGTATTATTTTTATTAAAAAAAATAAAAATCATTTTTTGATTAAAATTAATTCTCTTGGTATATAATGATTTTACTAAAAAATATGTTTTTTAATAATTGGATTTTATTTTTCTAAAACAGTTGTACATAATTTGAAAAAATATTTTTATTAATAATTACATGTTTAAGGGATAGTTTATAGTGAACAGATTTAAATAATAACATCAATAGTATAACATTGGTTTTTATAACATGGTGTTGAATGTGATGTAAGTTATTGAATAAATTAAATTTATTAGATATATATATATATATATCAGAAAATATATTTTTATTATAATATAACTCCCTCAAAATGAGTTTCTATCTCAAATATCATCACTCTGATACAAAAAATTGAGGATACTTCGGTTAAATTATATATTCTTATTCCAACGATGCTTTGTCGAATTGGTGGTTTCACCTCATAATTTTTACCTACTGAGTGGTCTTATTTGATAGTTATTTATCTCTATGATCCAAAATTTCCACTATGTTTTTAACATTAGAATGATCATCCTACATTTATTATGAAATCTGAATTTATAACATTTTTCAGTTCAGGTATGTACTTCATTAGAAGATATGTGTTAAATGCATTGCGAACAAGAGAGAATTTGAGTGGAAGAGCCATGTGAAAATCTATTATCCCTACTGAATAAAGAATACAAATGTGGATATTATACCTAGGGATAGAGATTATAAAATTAAAAAATTCCATAAAATTAATCAATTGAGAAATTTATTGAAAATATTTCACCCTAACTTCTAACTGTAGTTCACACTGACGATAGGTAGCATAAATTTTCTGTTGACTCTAAGATTTATTTATTTGTTGTAAAATGTAAATAAATTTCCCTACAATTTCTCAATATTTCGATGGTCCCAATATATTTATCCATTATCAAAAAATACATTTGAATTTATACACTTCTTTTGACATAGGGATTCATAAGGATCCATCTCAATGATTGAGTGGAATTTAACGTAGTATGAAAATTTAACTAGATGATGGAAGTGATCTCATTAACCTTTAAAATCAATATAAAAATATCCCATCATATACTTTAGAGTTTTATATTTTCTCCTAGATTGGCCATATATATTATGATGACACCCTATGATGAAACTCTATTATATATCATATTTATACTGGAGACATCACGAGAATATTGAGGTAAACCTCATATCCAAAACATACCTAGTAGAATTTGGTACCCTTTGAAGCATTAATACCTCTATATTTTATATAGATTGTATTCCTATATGATACTTATGAATTTTATAGACTTTTTAAGAATTTAAACTATAAACCATATACATTTATTCCGATTAAATGTTTTCAGGTATCCAATGACAATATCCATGGTTGTTTTTTCCCATTTCCATTATGGTAATGGTAATGGTTTTAACATCCTCATAAAATTTTTTATGTACTAAGAATATTGTTGCAATATCTAAAATATATCCCTTCTTTCCATCCCAAAAGATTTACTTTTTCAGATATATATATATATATATCCAATTTGAATATAGAATAAAGAATTAAAATATTCCTCTAATATCTCATTCTTAAAATATGATATGAATGGAACACATAAATGGTCCCAATAATTATCATTCTATCATATTTATTCTTAATATATGAAATATTTCTCACCTTTTTCTGTAGTGGTTCATCTTCCTTTTTTAGGTCATTAATCTTCACATTTATTCCTTGATGAACACATATTTGAGAGAGATAAAATTTCTCCCCTTCCATCATGATTTAAATGACCATATTTTGAAAATCTATACATAATGTATGATTTTTTATCCTAATCAGAGTTGATCTATCGTGATCATTTTGAAGCAAAGCATCAGCCAACATCTAAACATTGATACAGTGGTAAGGTTTTGAGAATTCATAATCATTAATAAAATCCAACCATAATCTCATTCGAATATGTCTCTCTTTATGAGTGAATATATAAATTAAACATTTCTGATCAATATATATTATAAAATATTATCAATAAATATTTTGACTGCGTATCTATTATGAAATAATTACCATAGTAAAAACCACATCCTAAATTGGGTAATTTTTTTTATAAATATTAAATTTTTATGAGGCATGAGATATCATCAAATCATTTTTTAATCTTATTTCAATCTCTATAAAGGATCTTATATTCCAAAAGTCAACAAAATCTATAACTTTCATATAAATTTAAAAATACAATTTATAGTAACTAAGACACCACCTGAGCTAGTTTCAGTCATTTAACCATTATATTCATTCGGTTTTTGGTTCAAACCCTGTAGCATTACAAGATTTGATAGTTTTTCCATTTCATTAAAACTATATTAATTTAATTCAAAAAACATCCACTGAAATATACTGAGCATCCTTAAAATATTTCTTAATCATCAAAGGTCATATAAACAGTTGAGGTTTTCAATACCATTAATCATATTAAAAGATCATTATTCCACAAATAATACATCTTATGTAGAATAAGGGTTACATATATCTAATTCCTATAAAACATCTCCAAAATTGGAATTAATCACAATAAAATCTCATCACTTAAAACGTAAACATGGATTTCTATGGATTTGAAATGATGATCAACCCTAAACTCATAAACCTATCATAGTTGTAACATCCCAGGTAAATGAAGAATAAGACGTATTTCATATTTATTAATATGTGGGAATTAAATATTAATTTTACTTTAAAGGGGTTGCTATGTTCGATAGGGTACTTGATATGCATCAACTGGTTTCTTTGGATCTTACATTTCACACTAATAATATAATATTATTATTTTAAATGGTAGTTAAATCCAAGATTTTGTATTGGTGGGAATGAAGAAAACTAACTAAAATATGATTATACATGTTTGTTAAATGTATTTACATTTTCCAATAAAACTTTATAGGCTTACAATGTGATTGAATCTAATTTTAAGCATAAATTACATTAAAAGGCTGATTTATCACCATTTAATGGAGAATACTCTTTAAACTTAGTTTTGGTTACTTTAATACATTCTATATGTCCAAATAAAATTCTTCTTTAAAACGGGGACATCAAAATTTAATTTTTGTTAATTTTTGGTATTTTTTCGATAAAGTTCATTTTTATGAATAGTGAAAATGTTGTAATTTAATTCAAAACTATGTTTTAGTATAATTTATTTATATGGTTAGATTTTCTTTTTAATTTGTTTTAAAGTGTAATTAGCATATATTTTTACCATTTATCCCAATGTTGGTCATTGGAATTAATTTTACTTTGAAATTGGACATAAATAAGTATCAATCTGTTTACAGTTATTGTTTCATAAAAACACGCTATTTGTTCTAACAAAGAGAATTAATTTTAAAATTAATTAATGACACTTATATTTTTTGATTTTTCAAAATAGACATTAATTTTTAATTCAGAATATCAAATAATTCTTAGGCTGATTTTTGGTATTTTTCTGAAAAACATCAATTTTTGATGAATAGCAAAACCACTTAGTAATAGTTACAAAAACTGACTTTTTCATTTAAATGAAATTTTACCACTTCTATGAAATGAATTTAGAAAATCCGTGATATATTTTTGTTATCAAGAATTAAAATGTTGTTTATTAAGATGAAAATAATTTTTGGTGAATAGTATGTTTTGACTTTTATTTACCTCGGTTAAAGGTAAATAGGGTAATTCAAGGATAAAATTAATATTATAATAATTAAAAATTACCATAAAAGCTGTCCAAACCTTATTGGTTGAGTCATTTACGACCATGGTCATATTTGGGTCTATTTTGGGACCCCATTCAGCCACTTGGAAGTGATAATGAAAATTTAGATTAATTAACATAATGTCAAGGAAAAAATAACAAAAGAAAATATCTTTTAGTAAACTAATTTTTAGAATGAGATATATAAATTATATATCTGTCTATAAATATTCACTTTAAATATAAATAGATTTAATACATGGTATTATTTTTTTATAATTTTTAGACATCTAATAAATTAAATTATTCATGACACAATAACAATGTAGCATTTACCTGATTAATAAATGACTTAAATAAATAAGATTATAATGATTAAAATATTTAACAAAACATTTCCAATTCTAATTGGATTACATTATTTCGAAAATATGTTATCTTATCTTTGACTATAATTATTTTTGGACCATTAAAACCCGAATATAATTATATAATAAAATAATGTTTTCACACTTTCCTAAAGACCCCCTCCTCTCCCTAATAAAAAGAGACCACATCTAACCAATTATTCACACCTCTCAAGACATTTCGCTCATCCAAACTCTGAACAATTAAGCTCCAAACATCCCACTCCTCCTCCTTGATGCCTTACCTTAGGCATAATGAACTTCAAGAAGTCCTTTGTTTCCAACCAGAGGGAGTTACCCAAATTAAAGGTAATTGTTTCCCTTAAATTGTTTTCTATTATTTTACTTCTCCAACCCCTAAAATATTTTTATTCCTTTATTTTGTAACAACACCATTATCCTAAATATACTAGGATATTGTTATGATAATAATTATAACTACACATACATACACATCCATCTAATGGGTGAAGAACATAATGTTTCTTTGGATGGAAAACAACGACATCACGAAACGATGATTGTTCAATTATATCTTACCACCTCTCATGGTGGACATTATGATGGAACTGTATTTTATATGATATATATTATGTTTATTATTTCCATATGATTCTGTAATTCCCATTTATATCACACTAATTTTGTTTCCATAGTGGGTAAATATGATAATCTCATTTGAGGAAGTGTGGACTACCACCCCTCAAAGTGATGTAATTCGTTAATGCCTTATGTGGGATGTATAAAGGATAGGGTTAATGATATTATATATGATATTATACTGGAATTATAATATAACTATGTATCATTATGGTTTATTTCCATTGAAATATGAAATAGAAAAGAAAGTAGCGTTCATGCATACGTACGGCTTACTGTCTCCATGAACGGTGCATTTCATTTCTTACCTCTAAATGCTATATACTATTATAAAAACATGTATATGTTGGATATATATGATATATATTATATCCAAATCATTAATATAATTCTACATATAATGAACCTCTGACCACATGGACAACTTGTAAATATAGTGTGTTCATTTTTTACTAAAGTACCAAATATCGACAAAATTAATGTTATTAACATAAATAATTTCATAATGTTTATAACGTGGTAATAAGTGATATAAAAGGAATAATAAACTTGAAAAATGTTCTTAAGAAAGTAAAAATAACTTTATTTTATTATTCAGGAGATTAATCAACGATCGATTCAAGTCGTACACGAGGTAAGGGACTTCGTCTCAATCTCCTTTCATTGAGGCATATTTTGTTCAAATAAAAGACATTCATTTATATGCTTTATAAACACCTTTTACTATTCATTTCATTGAAAGGGAATATTTTACTATGAAGTGTTTTACTAAATGAAAAAAATCAATTTTTATTTTAACGTACGTGGTGACAACGACTTTTTCCGCCGCCGCGAATACTACTCGATCTTTGGCTTCCTTAACAAGTCGTAATGTTTTTTTAAAAGAAAATAGATACCATCTACTATTTTAAGTATTTTGGTATTGAAATTGGTTTTGATAATGGATTTGTTATGCCAATATATTTAATTGATGTATTGTGATTGAAATGTGGAAATGTTTTCTTTCCATTATATTTGTTTTATGTCTTATGATTTTATAATGGTACATGGACATTTGACGGGTGGTTACATGATAAACCAAATGACAGTTGGTTCCATGAATACCAGGACTGGTGGTTATGTTATAACCTACAATGCATTGGGTATGGAGGTCGGTCGTATGGCTATTCCATTTAGTGATATGTGTGGAAGTCGACCGTATGGTTATTCCATTTAAGTATGTTTTTTCCCAAGTTACCTTTATATGATATGTGTTCTTTATATGGGTTTATGGTAATATTTTGGTTATAAAAGGGTTTGTAATGATCTTTTATTTAGTGAAGAGTATTTACTACTTCATAAATGTGAAAATTATTACTTATGTTAAAGTATCCATGTTTTTCTTGTTGTTTTCAAAAACTAATTGTTTTCCATATTTGTGTATCCTTTAATGAGTTTTTTATTCTCATCCCATGTTTTTGAAATGTTTTTCACCGGAAATAATGTGGAATAGGGTCAAGGATGGGATCAAGGAAAAGTCATTCTATCGTAAACATGGAAAATACATGACTCTTTTTTTCAAGAGTTCATGTTTTGTAAAAAAATGGAAATTGTGTAGAATTATCTACTTTTTTATATATTGAAATGTAATAGTTATGTCCTAATTCACTAAAAATCTAAACCTGAGAAGATCCTCAATTTCAATTATTCATTTAATTCAATATTAAGAATGGTATAATTTCGGGTCCTTATAGTTGGTATCAGAGGTCGGTTTGGATAACTTTAGCAGCTTGGGTATTGTTAAATTTATATCTATAAAAAAATTTATCTTAATATTGATATCATATTGAATTTACAGATTACCATGTTGCTTCGCCTAAGATATTTCTATGTTCGGAATGGTTTTCCATAAAATAAATAGATCAGCTTTATTGGGATGACATCATGAGGAAGACAATCATCCAAATCAGCAACCTGAGATGGTCAGAATCGGAACTGAATAGTTTTTTACAGTGATGGCACAGTTGACTCAGGCTATAAATCATGGTGGTATCCATGTACGAGATTATGCTAATCAACCATAGAGGAACATGTCAGTGGTGTAGAATTTCATGAGGCAACATCCCCCATTATTTAGAGGATCATCTGACCATGTGCTTGCTGAAGGATGGATTAAAGCACCGGAGAAGATTTTTGATTTCATGGGTTGTTCAAAACATCAAAAGGTTAGCCTCGCTGTTTACCATTTTGAAGGTGATGATTATCAGTGCTGTTCGATGGTGAAAAATGTCAGGGATAGTGAGGAGATTCATGCTCTTGATTTCGATGAATTCAAAGGTATCTTTCTTGAGAAATATTTTCCTATGCTGGTTCGTCGTAGGAAGGAAAAAAATTCCTAGAATTGAGGCTGGAGGATGACTCAATGGCTGCTTATGAAGCGAAGTTCACTCGACTGCAAAGGTATACACCAAATTTCATTCGAGATCTTGATAGTAGGATAAATCAATTTTACTTAGGACTGAAGCCACAGTATTGAAGATCGTTAGCCTCCTGTGAGTTCAAATGTTTTGAAAAACTTTTTCGATGTGCAGAGAAAGTGGAAATGGAGTTTTCTAATGATCATGTTTTCTTTGAAAAAAACAGAATAAAAGGTCCAGTTGGCAGGAAAAGGGGAATAATTCATCAATGAAGCATATAGGTAAGAAAACTAAATATCCATCTTGTGAGAACTGTGTTATAAAGCATCCTATAGAATGTTTATCAATGTCTAGAAAGTTCTTCTAGTGTGGTAAGTCTGGTCATATTTCACATAACTGTAAATAAGATGATCAAGATTGCAATGAAAAGCCATTGAAAAGATGTTTTATGTGTAATGAAATGAGTCATTATGAAAATGAGTGTCCAATAAAGAACTCAAATGATGTAAATCATCCAGACTGTAATCAGAAAGGGGTGGTGAAATCATTTGCAACTAATTCAGTAGATGTTGGGCCATCAAATGAATTTTTATCAAGTACACTGTTTGTTAGTTCAGATTATGCCAATGTGTTTTTTGATTCAGGGTATACACACTCTTTCATTCCTAATAATTTTTCTTGTAAATTGGGAATTCCATCTCAAGATATGAATACAAAAATTACGGTAAAAACAACTGGAGGAAATATTGAAACTAAACGAAAACATAAGAACATATTGTCCTTGTGTGCGGAAATAATCTACCTGAAAACCATATTTTTTTTCTTCTAGTAGAGTTTGATGTTATTTTGGGCACAGATTGGCTTTATGTTTATCATTCTATGATTGAATGCAGATCTTAAGAGGTTTCTTTTCAAAATTATTTTTATTTTGTATACAAAAATGATCCCTTGCTATTGATAACATATCAGGAATCTGAAATACAATTAAATGATGGAAATGAATGTTAACTTGCACATATTGCTGAAAACAAAGGAACTATTCAGATTAATGATGTGCCAGTGGTAAATGGGTACCTTGATTTTTTTCCTGATTAGTTGTCTGGTATTATACCTGACCGGGAAGTTGAATTTATTGTTGACTTAGTTCCTGATTCTAAGACAATTTCAAAACCCCCTTATCGAATGGCTCAAATTGAACATTTAGTGATAAAGAAGCAATTGTAGGAGTTATTAGATAATGGTTTCATTCGACCTATCACATCACCATGGGGTTCTCCTGTCTTTTAAAAAAAATAAAGATGGTAAATTGATAATTTTCATTGATTATAGATAATTGAATAACATTACTATTAAGAACAAGTATCATTTGCCTCATATCGATGATTTGTTTGATCAGCTCAAAGGAGCTCAGTATTTTTCAAAGAATGATTTGAGGTTGGGGTACCATCATTTGAATGTAAAAGAAGTATACATTCCAAAGACCGCATTTTATACTAGATATGGCCATTATGAATTTGTAGTTATGCCATTTGGTTTAACCAATGCACCTACTGTATTCATGGATCTTATTAATAGAATTTTCCATGAGTTCTTGGATATGTTTGTGGTTGTATTCATTGATGATATTTTGGTTTCTTCTAAATGTAAATAGGATCATGAAATTCATTTAATGGTTGTCATGGAAAACATAAAATAAAAGAAATTGTTTGGAAAATTCAGAAAGTGTGAGTTTTGGCAACAAAAAATTTCTTTCCTTGGTCAAATTATTTCAAAAAATGGCAAAACTGTTGATCCTGCTAAAACAAAAGTTGTTGAAGAATGTCCAAGACCCCAAAATATAACCAAGATTCATAGTTTTCTTCATTTGGATGGTTCTTAATAGAGGTTTGTTGAAAATGTTGCATGGTTATCTAGTCCAATGACTTAGTTATCCCAAAAAGGTTTTATGTTCATCTAGACAAAAGAATGTGATGATTGTTTTCAGGAATTGAAAAGAATATTGGTTAATGCTCCAGTTTTGGAACTACCTTATAGAAATGGTGAGTTTTTTATCTATAGTGATGCTTCATTGAAAGCACTAGGCTGTGTCCTAATGCAAAATGATTAGGTAATTGCTTATGGTTCATGTCAGTTGAAACCACATGAGTTAAATTACCCTACACATGATTTATAATTATCTACTATTTTTTTTCTTAAACAATTTGGAGGCATCATTTGTATGGTGTAAAATGTGAAATATATAATGATCAAAAAAGTTTGAAGTATATATTCACTCAAATATAATTCAACATGAGACAGAGGAGATGGTTGGAATTAATCAAGGATTATGATTGCACGATCCATTACCATCCGTGAAAAGAAAATAAAGTGGCTGATGCTTTGAGTCAAAAAATTAATGCTTTATTAACCATGCTATGTTTGGAATGAGATCCTTTGGTTTTTGATTTGATGAAATATGGCATAGAAGTTGTAGATGCAAGAAATTCTTCTATTTTGTTTCAAGTGTTAGTGAGATCATCTCTATCACATAGAATAAAGAAAGCGTAGAAAGAAGACAGTGAGTTGCGGAAAAAGGTAGTGTGCTTCCGAAGGGTAAGTGTCCTGATTTTAATGTTGATAATGATTGTGTTTTGAGATTTTGAAAGAGATTATGTGTGCCTTGTGATTCCCAGTTGAAGAATGAGTTCTTATGTGAAGCTCATAATTCCCCATTTTCAGTTCATCTTGGTAGTACTAATATGTACAGAGATCTTTGGGAGTATTACAGGTGGGATGGAATGAAAAGATATATTGCTGATTTTACTGTGAAGTGTTTGAATTGTTATCTGGTTAAAGTAGAGTGGAAGTTACTAAAAGGAATGCTTCATCCTCTACTAGTGCCAGAGTAGAAATGGTAAAACATATCCATGGACTTCACTGTGGGATTACAAAATACATATCGAGGTAATAATGCAATCTAGATTATAGTTGATCGATTGAATAAATCTGCTCATTTCCTTCCTCTTCGAGACACGTTGTCTCTAGATCAAATTTCATGGTTGTATTTTAAACAAGTATTCAGGTACCATGAAGTTCCCCTCTCCATTGAATCTGATCGTGATCCCAGGATTACATATAACATTTTTAAAGGCCTTCAAAAGTCGTTGGGTACTGAATTAAATTTCAATATAGATTTTCACCATTAAATAGATGGGAAATGATAAAGAACAATTCAAACATTGGAGGATATGTTACCTGCTTTCTCAATGGATTACCATGAAATTTGGGACCAACATCAATCTTTGGTTGAATTTTCTTATAATAACAGTTTTTATTCCAGTATACAGATGGCTCCATTTGAGGCATTATATGGAATGCTTTGTCGAACTCTAGATTTTTGGGATGAAGTAGGTGAAAGGAAGCTGATGGGACCAGAATTGGTAGAAGAGATGGTAGAGATAGTTCAGTTGATTCAGAAGCACATGAGAAGAACTCAGAGTATATAGAAATGTTATGCTGATAACTAGAGGAAGGATCTTTCTTTTGAGGTAGTTGATCATGTCTTTCTCAATGTTTCGACATGTAAAAGTGTGATTTGTTTTGGTAAGAAGGGAAAGATGAGTCCAAGGTTTATTGGACCTTTTGAAATTCTGGATAAAGATGGATCAGTTGCATATAGAGTGGATTTCCCTCCAAGTTTAGACTAGGTACATAATGGTTTTCATGTTTCGATGTTGAGAAATTATATTCCAGATCCATCTCCAGTTTTTTTCCCAGAGGTAGTTCAGTTGGAAGAGAATCTCTCTTATAAAGAACAACCACTTTAGATTCTTGACTGTAGAGACCAGGTTTTGTGCAATAAGGTAATTCACCAGGTAAAGGTTTTGTGGAAAAATCATATGGTTGAAGAGGCAACGTGTGAATCTAAAAATTTTATGAGGGATAAATACCCCCACTTATTTTTATAAGTGAATATAAACTGTGAGGACGCAATTCCCAAATGGGGGGAAGGATGTAACATCCTAGGTAAATGAAGAATAATACATATTTCATATTTATTAATATTTGTGAATTAAATATTAATTTTACTTTAAAGGGGTTGCTATGTTCGTTAGCGTACCCGATACGCAACAACGGGTTTCTTTGAAATCGTACGTTGCACACTAATAATATAATATTATTATTTTAAATGGTAGTTAACTCCTAGCCATTGTATTGGAGGTAATGAACAAAACTAACTACAATATGATTATACATGATTGTTAAATGTATTTACATTATCCAATAAAAATTTATAGGCTTAAAATGAGAATGAATCTGATTTTAGGCATAATTTACATTAAAAGGACAATTTATCACCTTTTAATGGTGAACCCTCTTTAAATTTATTTTTGGTTACATTAATACATTCTATATTTCCAAATAAAATCCTTATTTATAATTGGGACATCAAAATTTAATTTGTGTAATTTATTGTAATTTTTCTGGTAAATTTCATTTTTTAATGAATAGTGAAAATATTGTATTTTAATTCAAAACTATGTTTTAATATAATTTATTTATATGGTTATATTCTTTTTCTAACTTTTTATAAAGTTTATTTATAATATATGTTTACCATTTAATCCAATGCTGGTCATTGGAATTAATTTCACTTTGAAATTGGACATAAATAAGCATTAATCTTTTGATAGTTATTGTTTCATAAAAACACGCTATTTATTTTAACATCGAGAATTAATTTTAAAATTAATTAATTCCACATCTATGATTTGAATTTGGAAAAGCAGACATTAATTTTGAATTCAGAATATCAAATAATGTTAGGGTGAATATTTGTTATTTTTCTAAAAAACAACAATTTTTGATTAATAGTGAAACCACTTAGTAATAGTTAAAAAACTGGCTTTTTCATTTAAATGAAATTTTACCAATTTTTTGAATTGAATTTAGAAAATAAAACATACATGGTGGTTTTCAAGAATTAAAATGTGGTTCATTAAGATGAAAATAATTTTTTTTTGAATCTTAACTTTTGACTTTTATTTACCGCGGTTAAAGGTAAATAGGGTAATTCAATGTTGAAAAGAATATTATAATAATTAAAAATTATCTTAATACTTGTCCAAACATTATTTTTTGAGTCATTTATGACCATGGTCATCTTTGGCTAGATTTTTGGACCCCATTGAGCCACTTGGGAGTGAAAATGACAATATAGATTAATTAATATAAAGTATAGGCAAAAATGGAAAAAGAAATTATCTTTTAGTAAATTAATTTTAGAAGGAGTTATATAAATTATAGTTTTGTCTATAAATATTCATTGAAAATCTAAAAATATTTACTACATGGTAGTAGTTTTTTATAATTTTTAGACCTTGAATAAATTAAATTATTCATGACACAATAATGATGCAGTATTTACCTCATTAATAAATTATTTAAATAAATAAGATTACAATGATTAAAATATTATCCAAAACATGTCCAGTTCTGATTGGATGATTTTATTTCGAATATTAGTCATCTTATATTCGACTATAATGATTTTAGGTCCATTACAAACCGAATATAAATATATAATAAAATATTGTTTTCACACTTTGCAAAAATGCCCCTCCTCCACCATATAAAAAGAGACCAGTTATATCCAATTCCTCACACCTCTCAAGACATTTGGATCTTCCAAAATCTGCCCAATTAAGCTCCCAAAATCCCTCTCCTCCTCCTAGAAGCCTTACCTTAGGAAGAAGGAACTTCAAGAAGTATTTTGTTTCAAACCAAATGGAGTTTCCCAAATTAAAGGCAATGGTTTCTCTTAAATAGTTTTCTTTTATTTTACTTCTCCAACCCCTAAACTCTTTTATTCCTTTCTTTTGTAACAAAAATAGTATACCCTATATACTAGGATGTTGTTATGAGAGTATTCTAACTACACTTACACACACCTCCATCTAATGGGTGAAGAACATAATGTTTATGTGGATGGAAAACTAAGACCTCACGAAATGGTGATTATTCAATTACATCTTACCGCCTATCGTGGTAGCCATTATGATGGAACTGTTTTTATATTTGATATATATTAGGTTTATGATTTAATTATTCTTCTTTAATTCCCATTTATATAACACATTTATGGTTTCCATAGTGGGTAAATACGATAATCTCATTGTGGACTACCGCCCCCTCAAAGTGATGAGATTCGTTAATGCCTTATGTGGGATGTATAAAGGATGGATTCAATGATATTATATATGATATTATATTGGAATTATAATATACCTATGTATAATTATGTTTTATTTTCATTAAAATAAGAAATAGAAATGAAAGTAGCGTTCATGCGTATGTACGGCTTACCGTCTCCAGGAACGGTGCATTTCATCTCTTACCTCTAAATGTTATGTACTATTATAAAAACATGTATATACTGGATATATATGATATATATGATATCCAACTCATGAATATCATTCTGTATATAATGAACCTTTGACCACATGGACAACTTGTAAATATTAGCTGTCCAAGGCGCGTCGTTGTGAATTCCAAATGTAGTTATTGTGGATCTCTTTTTAATTTCTAATTTGGGATGTGATGGTGTGAACAACTTGAATGTGAGGTACCCACTTACCCATAATTTGGACTCTTAGAAAATACCAATAAAATGGGATTGGCCAAATATCAACAAAATGAACTTTATTAACTTAAATGATTGCATAATTTTTATAACATAGTAATAAGTGATATAAAAGGAATAATAAACTTGAAAAATGTTCTTAAGAAAGTAGAAATTAACGTTAGTTTATTATTCAGAAGATTAGAAAACGATCGAGTCATGTCAGACACGAAGTAAGGGACTTCATCTCAATCTCCTTTCATTGAGGCATATTTTGTTCTAATACAAGACATTGTTTTATATGCTGTATAAACACCTTTGACTGTTCATTTCATTCAAAGGGAATATTTTTCTATGATGTGTTTTACTAAACGACACAAAGGGATGTTTCTTCTAATGTACGTCATGAAAATGACCTTTTCCGCCACCGCGAATACTACTTGATCTTTGGCTTCCTTAACAAGTCGTAATGTTTTTCAAAAGAAAATAAATACCATATACTATTTTATGTATTTTGGTATTGAAAATGGTTTTGATATTGGATTTGTTATTTCAATATAGTTTAGTGATATATTGTGATTGAAATGTGGAAATTTTTTCATTCCATTATATTTGTTTTATTTCTTATGATTTTATAATGGTACTTCGACATTTGACAGGTGGTTACGTGATAAACCAAATAACGGGTGGTTCCGTGAACACCAGGATTGGTGGTTATGTTATAACCTCCAATGCATTGGGTATGGAAGTCGGTCGTATGGCTATTCCATTTAGTGATATGTGTGGAAGTCGAACGAATGGTTATTCCATTTATGTATGTTTTTTCCCAAGTTACCTTTATATGTTATGTGTTCTTTATATGGGTTTATGGTAATATTTTGGTTACAAAAGGGTATGTAATTATCTTTTATTCAGTGAAGAGTATTTAATAGTTCATAAAGGTGAAAAATTATTACATATGGTAATGTATTCATGGTTTTCTTGTTGTTTTGAAAAACTAAGTGTTTTCCTTCTTTGTGTATCCCTTACTCAGTTTTCTATGCTCATCCCATGTTTTTGAAATGTTTTTCACAGGACATAATGTGGAATAGGGTCAAGGATGGGATCAAGGAAAAGTCATGCTATCTTAAACATGGAACTAGACATGACTCTTTTTTTCAAGAGTTCATGTTTGGTAAAAAAATGGAAATGGTCTAGAAGTGTCTACTATGTAATATTTTGAAATGTAATATTTATGTCCTAATTATATAAAACTCTAAACCTGAAAAGATCCTCAATATGAATTATTCATTTAATTCAATATTATGAAAGGTTTAAGGTCGGGTCCTTATAATATCATCTAATACACATAATTAAATCTTCCAGGAATACATATATATTTCCAGAAATCATCATAATATATAGATATTTTCATATTATTATAAGTATATTACCATTGGTAAAAATAATTTTATAACATGATTCTTCAATACAAGTTAATAAATAGTTTGACCCTTCTACTTCAATGATTTGGTATAATAGAGTTCCTTCCTTGATCTAAGATCTAACACTACGTTAATTACATCGATTCATATAATTCTCAAGTTCCTCGCATATAATTTATCAAATTAAATTGAAATATATTCCTCAATGACCATTATTTCCCCCAAAAAACCATATTACTCTCTATTTTAGATATTCTTATATGTGATTATTCTTACCTCCTTAATATGTAAGATACCAAATTTAATATCCTCTCTATTTTTACCACATACAGATTAATAATATTAAAACATCGTATTATTTAATTCATTAATAATATTTTTGAAGTTCATGTTGTTAATTGTATGCCAAAATAGATTATTAGACATAATCATAATAACTTTATTTTTATTCATCATACAATATGGATTCTCATAATATGTTAATTTTTCATTTCATTATGTGTTAAATTTATTCATCTTGGTTCTAAAAATTTAATAAAACAAAAAAAATAATATGATGTAGAATAATCATAATAGGAAAACACATAATTAAATATATGATATATAATTCATGAAAACGTTTTTACAATCTATAACTCGTATTTTAGTCATTATCTATTCAAATAATTTATTATGGTTCATAATGAGTTTTTGAATTTCCAAAACACATCCCCCATCTGAGTCAAACTAGGTGTACAACATATAACATTATTGTTTACCATGTGATGATAATGTCAAATCCCAATAAACAATTTTTGGAGTTATTACCCCTAGGTACAACAATACCTTCACTATATCCCCCTTTAGTATCTAGACATGGATGTGACTTCTTTTAAACTAGTAACTCTACCATTCACTAAAATTTAATGAAATTTTCCTATACATATAATTAATTATAGAGTTGTCCATTGAAGTATCCCTATGAATTTAAAATTTGTTTTATGATTCTAGTTTAAAAAGGGTATCTTAAATGTTCTTTGAGACAATATATAATATTCTGAACATATTACTAGTTGTATATAATTGATAACTATTAAACCACTACTTGGGAATATAAACTTCTGAGGAGGGATTCTTATAGGGATCCTTAGTGGAATCCTTAACAATATGAATCTCATTGTGGAAATCCAATTTTCACCAAACATTCACACATGAGAGTTCCCAAGGACAATATTCGTTACTTTTCTTTGATACCAACTATAAAGAACTAAACTTCTCATACATAGATATTACATTATAATATATGAGTATTCATTACATAACAGTACTAACCATGCTGGAATCATTTAGTTCCAGTTCATTTGAAAAAATGAATTTATAAAAAAATTATTTAATAGATGAACTGAATCATATCCCCGGAATTTATTTATAAGTATCACCCTTATTATATATATATCACTTAATAAATTTGTTCATAACATAGCTATTTGGAATTTAATAAAGTATGGGCATTGATGTCCAGTAAGGAAAAAAATAGAGACATCAACATAACATGAACATAAAGGTATCGTAGCATGAGAATGACATTCGAATACAACACCATGTATATCATAGATCATAATCTCGTGCCAAGGCATCAATTATGTAATTTCATAAGACATGGATCATAATGTAATCAATGAATATATTAAATTAAATAATAAAATTGTAATAGGACATTTTGTTGTGTTATACCAATAAGTGTACAAAATATTATGAAACAGATACCAAATATGACATTTATTACATGTTAGGTTTGGGAAAATTACCCATGTCAGCACTAGGATTGGGTAACCTCCTCTATTATGTCCTTTCCCAAAATTGTATAAATTTATATGTTCCTCTTTTCTAGATATGGGATAACCTCTTCTGTACCCTCTTTATCAGCCATGGGATTACCTCCGGTTTACCTTCCTTTGAGCATGAGATAACCTCACATGAACCTTTTGAGCTAGTTGGACATTAATCATTACCCAATGAATTGTATGTAGATATATGTAACACACCATGGTTTTACAAATACATTTAAAATTGAGACTCTATGAAATAACACTATGTTATAACCTAGCCAATGAATATAATTTTTCCACATATGTGATTTGAATTTTGAAAAACTGACATACATGGTTATGATCAGTATGTATTTAGATTGTAATTAGATCAACATAAATTTCTACTGAATATTAACATGACCCTTATGAATATTAGTGTACCCTTTTGAATAGTAACTTGACCCATATGAATAGTAACCATGCCAATGAATATATAAAAAAATTTCAGCACCTTGTAAATGAAATATAATATTTTATAAATTAATAATTAAGAATCGGTATTTTTGTGAGTACTAATTAATTAATTATAATTTTAAATAAATAAAATTAATTTTTTTGAAATTTATTCCTAAATAAATATTTTTTCCTATGATTTTAGGATAATTTTATAAGACCTCATTTTATTTTTGAATGTAATATAAAATGATTTTTAAATTTAAAATATTTATTTTTCAAGTAAAAAATATTTTTATTTAAAAATTAAATTTCACTTATTTAAAAATTTATCTTTATATAATGGAATTCATTTATTAATTTTACATGAAGAAAAATGGATAGGGTATGTTTTTTGTATTTTCCATAAATACTTGAATTTTTTGCGAATAGTGAAATTTGATAATTTACGGAATATGCTAAATAAATGAATTTTGGCATCATTCTTGAGTCATAGATAATGTAAATGTCCAATTTATTGAACCCACATTCATTTATTATAGTTTTTAGGCACAATAATCAATACTATGTATAGTCTTCTGCCAAAATAATTACATAATCATAAAAATAATGGAAAAACCCTTCTCCTCTCCACAATCAAAGTCACGCATTACTCCTTCTTCTCTTTACTCATCTGAATCCTTTTTCCTTGTGTAAATTCTGATAAAATAACCTCCCAAGCCCCTCCCTACATACATAATCCATTTTATCTCTTTAAAATAAAAAATAATCTCACCTAATGAGTCTATCATGAAAGATAATTTTAAGTGATAAATTCTTGTTTCGTTTCCTTTATTTTCATTGAAGTTTATTTCATTCTTTTTATTTCCTCACCTCTAATCCTTAAAATGTTATAATAACTCAAGTACCTTACATGTAATTTCATTTTTATATGATAATATAATAATTCATCATCAACTCTCTTTTACTCTACTTTTATACTAGAAATGAAAACACCATCCGAGATGTGTTAATTTATCACGTTCAAGGTCTGGGAGTTTTAAAATTCTATTACCATCTTAAATTATGGTCATGAAACCATTTTTATAGTATAAACTGATCATAATAAATTTAATATATACAATTTAATGTTTTTTAATCATCTCTTACAAATTTTATTAATTTATATAACAAAATGAGTTCGTGGTGATAGAAAAATCACCCAATTAATCCAAGCATTTATCATTAAAATATTATCTTATGACTCAGCCTCACCCTTAGTAACAAAGTGAATTATATGATAATTATAATTTTTTATATTAAAATTATAATATATAACATTAATTAGGAAATTTAATTCTAATTTTACATTGACTTCCATAAAAATGAACAGATCCTGAAAACTAATGAAATGAGCACTCACAAACTATGATATTGAATATAATAACACATAAAAAAATAAATTTACTTAATAAAATTATAATAAATGAAATATAAATAAAATATGTTCTTAATTATGTTATTAATATGTCTAATTTTATATTCAGGGGCCTTATGTTCAATAGAGTAACATATTCAAACAAGATGTAAGGGTTTCCTCTTATCAAATCCATTTTTTTGAGATATTCTGTATTCAATAATATTAGTTGAGTATGGTTTTTGTATACTTCCCATTGGTTTATAAAATTTGTAATATATTTATTTTCATGTTATTCAATGTAACAATTTATAATTATTATTTTTTTATCATATGATTCGATTGATTACAAAGTGGTAATGATTTTCTACATAAAACTCTATTTTCTTTTGGGTTGCACATTATTTCTCTTAATCACAATTAAATTTATATTCATTATTATTTAATAATCATAAATTATGTTTGAATTTTCTAAAAATTTGTACCAACTATAATCCATATTTATTTTATTGATAGATACATGTATTAAAAGGATCATTCAAAAAATCTTCCCGAAATACAGGCCTAATTCTATGGAATATCTCAAATTCATAAATATTTTAAAGGGAAATCTCTAATATGTTTTTATAATCCAATATTTTTATAAAATTACTCATTTTATTATAAGAAAAAAATATTATTCACTTTTGGTTTTATAATGTTATTTTCCCAAAGGAAATCTTCTTTTCAATGTAAAAGAGTATTTTTCTCAAGAATTAATCAATGATTTTATAAGAGTGATTTTGTCTATTTAACACACTTGTTAAATGTTATGTGTAATTGGTAAAAATATTTTATGATATCATCTACTATATTGTATTGATTTTTTATGATTATTTTTGCTATTGATGTACTATCTTGAAACCAAACACATAGTTACTTTGAATGGTTAGAGTTTATGTTTGGGGAAAGTTATTTACAGTTCAAATGATAGTTTCAATATGAATTTGTATATTGTTTATGTTTATCATAATTCATTGGAGGAATTAATTAGAGTTAGTAATTGATGGGTGGGGCCTAATACATCCCATCAATGCATCAGTAGGTCTCATGAGACAAAACAGATATGGAATTGGTTAAGACCTTTTCCATTTTTAGATATGGTTTTGGATGAGGGATTAATCATTTTCAGATGACTTGGCTGAGGCCTTGATGTTATATTTCATAATTTCCTTCATTATGAATTCCATAATTATGAATATATATATATATATTGATAGTACATGTGATAATTTCACTAGTATAATATCAATGATTATGCATTATAGAATTATTTGATCAGTTTTTTTCCATCCATATTATGCTCATGTATTTTTTTTAATGACATGCATTTTTAGTTATTCATCATGACTAGTATTTATGTTTTCATACCTTGTATCATTTTACATTATTTAGAATTTAAGCTCAGCCCTTTGACAGGTTTTGAAGAAGTATATTATGAATAAATTGAAAGAATACTCTTGGAGTTTATGTGTGATTCAAAAGAAGTTTTTATGTTGATTTTCCTTTCATGATATAATGTTGAACTTCTGTATATATCTTATTTTCCTAATAACCTAAACTGTTAATTACATAGAGACATTACTTCCTTGTTTATATGTCAATGTAATAAATTATGGAACTAGATTTGGAAAACTGGGTTCGGGTCCTTATAGTTGATATCAAATGATGTTTAGTAGAAAAAAGAAACTAGATTTAGGAAATGTAGATTAGGGAATGAAATCCTAATATAATCTTTGAGGATAAACATAAAATAACATAATAAAATTTTGGTATGTAATAGAATATGTGGATATTTTTAGAAAATACATCTTCTTCTGGATACTACAGGTGGATATGGTTCTGGAACAAATGTATCTAAGAGTAACAAATTTGAAAAGGAGTTTTAGGCATCCCTAGGGGTGTCATTGTACATGGAAATGGGATTAAATTTGCACCTAGTTTTACACTCTCAGGGTATATTCTTAGGCTAATTGGCATTTTCATTATAAACCATTATGAATGAATTAAATGTAAATTTTTACTCAATGAAACCATGTTTATGATTAAGAGATTATTTGTGGATAAGATTTTGATTTATACTGAGTATTTTTCTTTGATGAGATTATATATTATTATTCACATTATAATCTAATGTTTTCAATAATTTATAAATTTCACCTATTTTAAGGAATGGAAACTGCATGAACGCTTGTATCCCATATAGGCATTTCCCTCTATTGTAATATAATGTTGTTGGTTATGATGTAGCGATTGGGGATGAGAAATATATAACTATACTAGGATCTTTGACACTGGATATGAGAAATATCTATACCCATATGGGTTATATGTATCCACAACATAGAGGATCTATATTAGAACACTTTATGGGACAACAAACTCCATCATTCAACTGGCCAACAAACCCATTCACAGCTGAGCAGTGGATATGTTATTTAGAGAAGATATTTCTTTCTTTGGGATGAAATAAAAGGGAGATGGTTATTGTGGTAGTTTATCATCTATCTGGAGATATGGATCAGTGAAGGTATTTAATTAAAATAAAAAAGTGGAGGAATACTTAGAGTAAATGAAATATATGGATTTTAAGGAAATTTTCATAGAAAAATATTTTCCAAATGAACAACGAGTGGATATGGAGAGGAAATTCTTGTGTATTAGATAGAAAGTGGATAAAAATGTTGAAAAGTATGAAGAAATCATTAAAATGTTATCATGTAATCCTATATACCATATACCTAATCTATGGATTAATGTTGATCAATTATTTTACGGTTTAAAACTAATCCTGTGAAGGGCACTAATCTCCTAAAGTTTCTCATCATACGAACACATTATCTCATGTACTATCAAGAGATAGAAATAATTATCTATGTATTATTACTTTAATGGGGAAAAGAGGAGAATATGGTATAGGAGGATAGAATAGATAAAGGGAAGAAAAAAATGTGAATTTTCCAACATGAAATACTTTTGGAAGGAAACACCCTGGTTCCTGCATAGAAGGAAAATGTGTGTGCTATAAGTGTGGAAAGAAGGGCCATCATGTTGGTGATATAAAAATAAATAAAGAAGCTATCAATGATAAATGTTACAATTTTGGAGAGATGGGGAACGATTATAATTATATTCCAAAGTTTCAAGGAAACATTCCCTAGAAAAGGCCAAAGTAGGAAGGCCAAGCTTATGTGATCAGAACTATTGAGGTTGAAGTTCCTACTGATGTGGTGGTAGGTACTTTAATAGTTTCCTAAAATTAAGGAAATTCTTTATATCATTCTAGATCATCATAGTCTTTTATATCTACCCAGTTTTCATATAAAATTAGATATTTCCAATTTTATTTAATAATGTAGTTGTCGGTCTAAAATTCTAAGGGAAGTATCATTATAATAAAGATGTGTCAAGTATTCCCCATTATTGCATATGAGCATGATTTATCACCTAATGTTATCATCAAACCCATTATTTAAATAGATATAATCCACAGTATGGGTTGGATTTGATATTATGATGCAAAAAATATATTGAAATTATAATGAAGTTTCAATTGTTTAGAATGATGTGGAGTCCCTTGTCATTAGGGAAGAAACATCACCATATGAATCATATCTAGATCCACCCCTAATATATCTAATGAATTCAGTTCTTGGTGAGGAAGAGAAACCAATATCTATGGGTGAGTAAAGGAATGTTCAAATAGAGGATGTACCTATTGTGCCAAAATATTTTGATGTGTTTCCAGAGGATTTACCTGGATATCATGTAGAGTGGGAAGTTTAGTTTTATATTAATTTCATTCTTGGTTCAATACGTTTATCAAAGACTCCTTATATAATTTTCATGTGAAATTCGTAGAACTGAATAAAAAACTATAGGAATTGAATGCTAAAGGATTTATTTTCCCTAGTGTTTCTCCATTGGGATCCACTTTTCTTTACATTATGAATAATGATAGATCTATGAGCTTGGGCATTGACTATAGGGATATCAATGCTATAAAAATAAAGAACTAGTATCATCTACCACGCTTTGATGATTTATTTGATCAACTTCATGGAGACTAATATTTTTTGATGATTGAACTTCAATGTAGATATCATTAGTTGCATGTGAGGAAAGAAGATATTCCAAATACCTCATTTCAAACTAGGTATAGGCATTATGAGTTTATAGTAATTTCGTTTTTACTTACTAATTAACCCTTTGTTTTCATGGATCTAATGAATAGTGTTTTCAAGGAATATCTTGATGACTTTTGAGGTTTTTATTGATGACATATTAATATACTCCAAATGCTAAAAATATTAGGAAAATTACTTAGGTATTATTTCGAATAATCATAGAAGAATTAAATTGTATGGGAAGTTTGTCAAGTGTGAATTTTGGATTTATTTAGTTTCTTTTCTTGACCATATTGTCTCTAACAATGGAATATCCTTTGATCCTAGGAAAAAAAGGCCGCTCAGAATGGCCTACCCCAATGAACATAACCAATGTAGGTGGTTTTATTTTTTTAAAGGTTATTGTTATTATTTCTTTATGAACTTCACCTAATTATCCAACCCTTTAACCAAGATTAATTGAAAATGGGTTATGTTCATATAGACAAATGATTGTCATTAATGTTTAAAAAAATTAAATAGGAGATTAGTGAATTCCCGGATCCAAGCTCTACTATCGAGAAATGATGGGTTTATCATCTATAGTAATGCATAAAATAAAGGAGTAGGTTGTTTCCTTATGTAGAATAATAAAGTTTTTGCCTATGAATCACTAAAGCTAAAACTTCATGAAAAAAACTACCCAACTTGTGATATTGAGTTATAATATTTAGTATTTACTAAAATGACTTGGAGACACTATCTCTACGGTGAATTATGTGAGTTATATATAGATCACAAGAGTTTGACATATATCATCTCATAAAAAATTACTCAATATAAAGTAAAGGTGATGGATCGAGCTACTCAAGGATTATGATTGTTCTATACAATACCACCCATGAAATAAAAATATGTTATTTGATTGATTATGTAGGAAGGATTATAGAGTTCAAAACAAAATGATAATTTACAAGTAACCTATGTACATGGATCTAGCAAAGACGGATATGGGAATACTCAAAGAATTTGAAACATCATTATTTTTTCAATTTGTATCCCAACCATCTTTATTACAAAGGATTAAAAGTTCTTATTCTGATGAAGAGAATCATTAAAAGAAAATAAATTCTATGAATGATGGTATGCTAGAATAATTCATATATGAAGATGGAATTATGATGTTTGGGAAGAGGTGTTGTGTTCATTCTATAACCAAAATAAAAAAGGAGTGATTGGATGATGACCATAGTTCAAATTTCTCTATATATCCAGGTAGCACTAAGATGTATTGTGATTTGAAGGAATATTTATGCTGGGAAAAATATGAAGTAGGAAATTTTTGATTATATATATGAATATTTATTCTGTCAACAAGTGAAGACTGAATGATAATAACCTAGAGGGATCATACAACCACTACCTATGCATACATGAAAATGGGATTACATAACCATTGATGTTGTCATTAGATTACCCAAAACTAAAATAAATAATTATTAAATATGGTTAATTTTTTATTAACCTATGAAATATGAACATTTTAATGTTATAAGGTAGGATTTTCCACTATAGAAGTTTAAATGAATCTATCTGAATGATGTTGTGATACTTTATAGAGAACCTCTCTCAATTGTTTATGATTGTTAGCTTGGATTTACATTGATATTAAGAAAATGTCTTCAGAAATATTTGGATAATGAGCTTTGTTTGAGTACTATTAATCACCTACAAACTTGTGGGAAATTAGAGAGGATGATACAATATTTAAATACATGTTTAGATCATTCTCACATTATTTTCAATGTTTATGGGACAAATATGTAACTTTATTGTAGTTTCCAGAATAAATTTTCCCATTCATGTCTTCAAATGGCACTATATGAAGCATTGTATGGATAGAGATACCATACTCCAATGTGTTGGGATTAAATGGGTGAAAGGAATCTATTGGGCCCAATTCTTTTGGTGGAAACAATAGTAAAGGTAATGGATATTCAAACCCATATCAAATAAGCCCAATTTAGGCCAAAGTTCTACACTTATAATCAAAAGAATTATTTGTAATTTTATGCGGGGGGTCATGTTTTCATGAAATTATCTTTGTAGAATGGTGTTCTAAGATTTGGGAAGAAAGAAAAACATAACCCCAGTTACATTGGTCCATTTGAAATTCTTGATAGAATTGGAGTTGTGGATTACTCTTTGGAAATGCCACCTAGCCTTTCTAAGGTACACAATGTGTTCTCTATCCCATTGTTGATAAAGTACATGCTAGACACAACACATGTGCTCACATCTAATGGAATTGATTTTGAACCTGACTTATCTTACTATGAAGAGCCTATCCATATTATTGACACTAAAGAATAAGTGTTGATGAATCATATGACTTGACTAGTATCGTTACTTTGGAAAAATCATAAAATTTAAGAGGTAATGGGAGGGCCTAAAGAACTTATGATGAATATCTAACCAAATATTTTTAAGAGGTAATATTCTTGTAATTTCAAGGATGATATTTTTGTTAGTGTGGAATAATGTAACACCCAATGATTGTAAAAAAAATCAACAAAGAGTCTTTATAAAATAACACTTTTTTATAACCTAGTAAATGAACATAATTTTTCCACTTCTGTGATTTGAATTTTTGAAAAATGACAAATACGGTTTAGATTAATAATATATTTAGAGTCTTATAAGATCAAATTACATTTTTTGGGAATACTAACATGAATAATATGAATAATAACAAACCCTTATGAATAGTAATATAACCCTTATGAATAGTAACCACAACAATGAAATTATAAATAAAATTTTGGAACATTATAAATGAAATAGAAAATTTTGTAAATTAATTTTTAAGAGGTGGTATTTTTTTGAGTAATAAATAATAAATTACATTTTTTAATTAATAAAATAATAAAATTCATTTTAATGAAATGTTTTCCTAAATAAATATTTTACCCTATGATTTTAGGATAATTTTATAAGACATCAATTACTTTTTTAAGGTATTATAAAATTAGTTTTAAATTTAATATTCGTATTTTCATGTAAATGATTGTTTTATTTAAAAAATAAATTTCTATTATTTATAAAATGTTTAATGGATAGGGAGGTTTTTTTGTATTTTTCATAAATACTTGAATTTTTTGGTTAATATTGAAAATAGATAATTTACCAAATGTGCAAAATAATTGAATTGTTGCATCAGTATTGAGTCATGGATAATGTAAATGGTCATTGGTTCAAACTCAAATGCCAGTATTACTACATTGAGTTGCAATAATCAAGACTATCCATAATCCTGATCCAAAATAATAAAATAATTATTAAAATACTGTAAAAAACCCTCATATTCCCCACTATAAAATCCACCCATAACTGCCTCTTCTCTTCACTCCTATCAATAGTTTTGACTTCTAAAAATTATGCAAAAATATCCTACCAATATCCTCTTCACATCCATCAAACCATGGTATCTTAAAAATATCAAATACTCTCCCCTATTAAGGCTCTCAAGGAAGATAAATTCAAGAGGTAAATTCATCTTTTCATTTCTTTTATTTTCTTTCATGTGACATTATTTATTTTTATTTTCTCACCACCATTCGTCAGAATGGTATAACAAATACAGTATTATAAATGTACTATAATTTTTTTATTATAATGTAATAATTCATCATCATCTCTTCTTTCCCCACCATTTATACTAGAAATGAAAATATCATACGAAATGTGTTAATTAATCACATTCAAGGATGACAGGTTTGCAACATCTATTACAATCTTCAATTATAGACATGAAGCCATTTTTTTGGTTGAACCAGATAAACTTTTATTTAATATATCATATTTAATTATTTTTATGCATTTGGTACCCATGGTATTAACTTATAAAACAAAATGGTTTCATGGTGATCGAAAAACCACCAAATTATTCCATGTGTTTATCATTAAAATTGTATCTAATGATCCATCCTCAACCAAAGTAACCAAATGAATTTTATGATCAATTAATATTATATATTAAAATTAATATCATATAACATAAATTTTTTAAATCAATTATCTATTTACATTAACTTCCATAAAAATGAAACGCTCATGAAAACTAAAAAATGAGCACTCAAAAACAAAGATATTGAATCTCTTAACCCATAAAAATTACCAGAAATGAACTAAATAAAATTATACTAAATCAAATATATGTATAATAGGTTATTAATTTATCTATTAATATGTATAATTTTATATCATATGACCTTATGTTCAAGATAGGAACATATTCAGGCATAAGGTAAGGGTTTCCTCATCTCAGTTCCATTTTTGTGAGATATTCCATATTCACTACTATAAGATGTGTATATGGTATTTATGATACCCATTGATGTATCATACCCTAAATATATTTATTTTTATTTTATTAAATGTATCATAATGTTTTTTTTATTTTTGGGGCATATGATTCGATTGATTTAAAAGTTGAATGGATTTTTCCTAAACCTCCATTTTCTTTCGGGTTACTATTTATCTCCATTAATAGCAATTAAATTCTTATTTTTTCTTATTTACTCATCGGAAATTATTTTTAAATGTTATATATATATATATATATATAACAAAATCATTCTTTATATTATGGAGAGATTCATGTTTTAAATTGTTCATTGAAAAATTATTCTCAAAATACTAGCCTAATTCAGTGGAGTTTCTTGAATTCTTACCTATTTTCAAAGGAATTATATAATTTGTTTTTTGAAACCATTATTATTATAAAATAACCCATATTTGTATTATAAAACTATAATATTAAACATCTGGTTTAATAGAAATATGTTTCCAAAATAGCTCTTCTTTTCAAAGTAAAAGAGTATTTATCTCAATAATTACTCAATGATTTTATAGGAGTATTTTTTTTATTTCAACACTCTTATCAAATATTATGTGTTATTGGGACTAATATTTAATGGTATTATCCACCATATTGTATTGAATGGTTTATTATATGTTTTTCTTAGGATGTGCTATCTTGAAACAATTCACCATGTTACTCTGAATGGTTAGAGTTTATGTTTGGGGAAATTTATTTACATTTCATATGTTAGTTTCAATTTAAATGTATATATAGTTAAATTTTATCCCAATTCAAAAGATAAATGCATTGGATGAAGTATGTGATGTTTTTGGCACAATATATCCCCCTAATTCATTGGTATTTCTTATTAGACAAAATAGATATGGACTTGGTCGAGGCCTTGCCCAATTTCAGATATTGTTTTGGCTAACGCTTTAATCATTTTTAAATATTGGATGAGGCCATGATATTCTATTTTTTAAATTATGGAATTATGAATTCCCTCATTGTGAAACTATATATTGATATACCATGTGATTATCCGACTAATAGAATATCCATGGTTATTCTCTATGTCATTATTTGATCAGTTTTTAATACTTCCATATTATGATCATGTATATTTTCAAAAGCGTGCATTTTTAATTATCTATCATTCATAGTGTTTATGTTTTCTTCCACTATATTATTTATAATTACTGAGCATCTATGATCACCCCTTTAAAATTATTGATATTCTATAGGTTGTGAAGATGTATAATATTAATGACTTGCATGGATAATATATGAGTTTATGTGTGATTCAAAATAAGATGTTTTGTTGTTTTTTCTTTAAAGTTGTAATGTTTAACTTATGTAAGTATAATTTTAACAAAATATACTAAACTATTTATTCATTCAGGATATGACTTCTTTGTTTATATTTAAATTTAATAAAATATGGCACTGGTGCTGGGAAATTGGGGTTGGGTCACGACAATATAGATGTTACCCTTCTCATATTCCATATATTTGTGTTCCATTAAATCATAAAATATTCATAATATCATATCATATTAAATTAAGTGGGTTTAATAAAAATTTCATAAAATAATTACCAATGAAAAAAAACATTTCTAGTTTTCATAATAACATAATCCATGGAAATTAAATAGATTTACTAAATTATTTTCACCATAATCTTATAACAGACATTGAAAAAATAAGCATGGTACCGCTGGATCATATCCCCAGTAATACATAATCATCCTAATGTTTTTCCAATTAATGTTTAAAAATTTCATAAAGATATCATTAAAACAATCTTGAGGAAAATACCCATTCTATTTTAAAATCGTGTCTTAATGATATAAAACATTTCTAAATAATAAAGAAAACATTTTCCCTAGACATAACCATGGATGCTTTTAGCTTGACCTTTAAATCATTTATCATTTAAGACATCATAAATATCCTACTTGTTGTACACGTTAAAATAATGTTTCCCTTTTATTTTTGATAAAAAGAAAAAAAATACATTTTTTGAGAAAAATAAGATTAATTTTAAAATATTTTTTAGAAATATGATATTGTCTGAAAATTATTTTAAAAATTAATTTCATAATTTTAAAAATTACCCTAATGCATTTTTATAAATTATGGACAAGGAAGACAATGGATGTTTGATTGAATAGAGAAATTTATTTGATTTAAAAGCTCATTATTTTAGTATATTAAATAAATTTAGAGATTAAAATGAAATAATAACATTTAATCAAATGAATTAACCAATTAATAAGAAAATAATGGTTTTTATTGAGATTTATATCATTATATTTCTTCATCTAAGTCATAGTCACAAAACATTCCAATAAAAAAATTATATTGTACCATAAATGATTTACCATATTGGTAATTTTTTAATCATAATTCCCATGAACAAATGAAAAATAGAGGTATATTTATATCACAAAATTGTAATGATTTAAATAAAAAAATTTAATCTTTTGTATTACATATGTCAAAAAAAAAGTGGAGAATTTTTCATGTGTCCTTTAAATATTAATGTGAGATAAAAATCACTTACCATAAGACTGGAATTTTATTGTACACATACAAAAAAAATTTATAATGACAATAATATTACTACAATTATATTAAATTAATATAAAATTTTATATCATACTTCATATTATTTACTTGTGACCTTTTATTTATCTTTTATTTATAATTCATTATTAAAATCACGTTTTGGGTAACAATTGCATTGCTTTTTAGGTATGTTTTTGGTTGGTATTTTTGAACGTTTTACTTTTATCATTGCTCCATAATCTTCATGATTTTTACTATTATATTAATTAAATATTTATTCATTATATATTTATTTCAAGTAATCCATTAAATTAATAGATAGAAAATCAATTACATTATTAATTGGAAGATTGGTTTTACATACGTTGGAATGCTTTTTCCACTTTCTCTATGAATAGAAAAAAGAAATGAAATATATATCAACATTAGAGAATAATTTCCATGTCATATATATCATATATAATCATTAAATATTTACTTTTTACCATCCATATCAGAGTAAAATAAAAATTAAATCGCATCCCTATGTGGAGGTGGAAGTCCACACATACGCTCAAAAGACACTATTGTTTTTCAATGATTTGATGTTAAGAATTTATATGTGATATTATTATTCTCAGAGTATAAAATTTTCTAAAAAATCATATATATAAATTAAATCCATAATTATCACAATTCCTGAAAATTTGTGATCGAAAAAAATGACATGAGTTCGTGAGGAGGTAGACCATTATACACATGATCAAAAAAATTTCCCATTTATTAGAATAGGTGATGGATGTAGGTTATTAAATTAACCTAGTAAAAAAATTATTGTATATACTAATGTTATTACATCACCATATTTGAAAAATATTCTATGGATGTGGAAATAAATAAAAAAATTAATTGTCCAATTGAGAATGATATATCTTTGTCAGATAACCTACTTATGTTTTCACCATAATCCATCATGAGAGGGATTCCTAATAAAAATAAATCCCTTAAAACATGGTTATGAAAGCATGGTAATGATAGAATAAATCACATTAATGTTTATAAATATATTTATTGTGATTCCCTAATCTAATGTAAAAACAATATTGTTTGGTTTTACTTCTTTCTCATGATGTCTAAAACTATACTTTCAAATAAACATAAGACATTCTTTATTCCATGAAAACCGAAATGGATACATTGCATCAAGGATAATAAAATACAACTATCCAAAAATATCTATAATGTGACCTTTTAGAATTATAGGGAGGCCACCCAATGAAACAAAGAACCTAAGAAAATAGTATGGGTCCTTCAGATCCATCACAATGAACAACATAATGTCCAGAGCCAATGTAATTATACTGAGCATCAGAGGAATGATGCGCACCATCAATGCGAAATTGTCCAAAATTGGGACACCCTGACTCATTTTTTATAAGGTCCTAAAGATAATATGACTTTTCCTCCCTTAGGTGACAGTAGGATATACATATTACCGTTGTTTTCCTTTTAGGTAAGTTGGAATTTAAAATAAAGTGATTGTTAGTTTCTTGTTGAGCAAAAATAAATTAACTGAAAATGTTAAGATACATTGTATAATGTTTCATGAATCCTCTACAAGTTCCTTAAGAATGTTCATTTTTTATGTGTTTAAAATATATTATGTTTTATCTTTATCATCATGGTTTTAAATATATGATCGTATTCTAAAAAAAATATTATGATTTCAAAACATAGGTAAGTATTTCAAATACTTTTTTAAATGTTTCAAATGATTTAAATATTGTATAATAATACTTTAATGATGATATAAATTTATATTATTCGATTTTATAAATCGATTTTCTATGGTTATGTTAAATTTTCCATTTTAAACAAATGAAATAATGCCTTTACTATGTATTTTTTTAAGTATAAAATAATCTTGAATGTTTTAAGTATTTGTGTACTTTAATCTCCTAAAGTGTTAAATTAATAAGGAGTAATGTTTTATGAAATTATGTTCTTTTTTATAATCTTCAGTATAATAAATGTATCTCTTACTTTCAAAAAATGATAGGTGAGTACCCCACCTATCTGAGGGAAACCTTGTAGGAATCCAATCAAGGCCTTGGTGGAAATCTCACCCACACCCCCTGGAATATGGACCAGGGCGGTGTGCATGCATGGTGTGTGCTATGTCACGCACTTAGGGGTAATAGTATTCCCTAGGCACGCATGGGTGTGAATGTGCAAGGGAACCAGAGTGTACCACCATGCGGTGCGGCACGCCGTTAAGGGTGGGCATTGAGTGCACCCATAGAACTTGGTACAGGGCAGTACCGGGACAGAGGAGGGAGTAATCTAAGCTTTGGTCAGGATCTCCGGGCTAATAAGGGATCTCGGTAAGCCTAATCATTTCGATTTAGGATAGATGTTGTTAGGAAAAACAATATCTTAACCGCAAGATCTCACCACCCAAGATTAGATCCATTTGATTCGGTTCTGTCCTTGATTCCCAGCGGTCGCAGATTTCCCACTACATTCTTCTCAACTGTCTAATCCATTATTATCTAATCTAGGTCGTTCATCTCTTTTTAAATCACTGTATCACGTCGTATCCATCTGATCAATTCAGGATTTAATCATGACCGATCATTCCTTTTAAAACTCACAGACGCACTATAGAAATTGGATATTCTCTTCGGTTAATATCAATTGTCCATTAATATTTTCACCCCCTCTCATTTCCTTCCTCTTCGTCCTCCCGCGTGCACTGAACTAGTATCCCATGATACTTTTTCTTTCATTTTCATCCACACCTGTGACCCTGGGTGGCCCTCCATTCACTCTTTTTCCACAAGACCGGCGTGGTCAGCCTTATTTTAATCCAAGGATTCATCAGTTTTCCAAGACAGTTCCATTAAAATTATATTATATATATAATTTATATATATAACTAAACTTGCACTCAAACCCTATGGGTTTTCCACTCTCTGGATCCTCTATCAAGATTCCCCAAACCTCTCCTTCTCCTCCTTTGAACCAAGTAAGGTACTTAAGTTTTTTATTATTTGTTATGTTGAAAATATATACATATATATATATATATGTTTACTCACATACAAATATATATATATATATAACCTTACAGTTTAGATAAACCTCTATTATGCCTGATTCTAAGACATCTATATTTTTGAATTTGGTAGTATTTTAAACCTGAGGAATTATATTTATCATCAAAAAATATTTATACTCTTTGTAAATAGGTTATACATACATATATATAAACATACTGTTTCATATATATTTAAATTCTACCCGGTTTGCAATCCTGCTATGTTTTGTTTTTAATCCTTAAAATGATGTTTTTTTAAATTATGGGGCCTTTGTGAGGGGTTATTTCTATTTTGAAAAAACCCATCAAATATTTTATAATCTGTTACATATATATGTACATATGTTTATTACACCAAAAATTGTCTTGTTTATGAGTTTCATTTTAATGGTTGAAAACATACATTTACAAATATACATGTATACCATGTGAGTATTGTATTTATCATATATTAATTGAACTATTTAACCATATATATATATATATATATATCTTTGTGTGTGTGTGTGTGTTTGTGGAAATATGTATACACCTAAGGGTTTAAAACAATATCCCGAAATATATTTTCTTGAAACCAACTTTGGTAATTAAAGTATGTTTCTGGATATGAATAATTAAATTTTTATGTACGTATGCATTACATAAAACAAATATTGCACTAAAATTTAATTGTCTACTAAATGTTTTAATATTTGTAGTTTATTTTACATGGAAAATTATCTGAGCATGGTTTGGGTATAAATGACATTTGTATTAATTCAAAATTATGCATTTTTGGTACCTAAAATATTTATTCTTAGAGTAAGAATTTTAAAATTTTTGGCGTTATCATTTTATGGGACGGAACTGTATTTTATGTTCTGTAATTATTGTCACATATGTTGCCTACCATACTTGTAATTTATTGCCATAGCCATGTAGTTAATAGTATTGTTATTAACACTTATATAAATTATTCACTTTGTACCTGTAAATTATAAAGAATTTAATAAAACACAAATGGCCTTTTATGGAATAAAGAAATTAAATTATTCAAAGTTTTAGGGGGAACTTGGAATAATATGAAATGAGAAATCAATTAATATTTGACACTTGGAATGATAAGTGGTGAGTAATTTAATATATCAATGTGGTTTTATGCACTATTATTTAAAGAAATGAGGAATGCATTGGACTAATATAATGTGAGGTAGGGACCGTTATAGGCCATCAGTGCATCAGTAGGTCTCATGAGACAATAAGTTGTGGAATTGGAAGAGGCCATTACCAAATTGATTCATTGTCTTGGAACAAGGCCTTAATAGAGAGTTTATGGTCTAGGAATGAGGGCTTGACATAGTCTGGCATATGCACTTCCCTCATATGACTATGAAATTAAATTAACCAAGTGAATATTCGAGTAGTAGAACATTCATGTTTAAATATTATGTACATATGTGAATCAGGTGAAGTAAATTATTATGGTATAATGTTTATTCCATACCCAAATATTTTGTTAGCCAGTTTATTTTCCACAGTTTGTAGGATAATGAACTGAAGTTACTATTATATTCAAAACTATTATAATGTATTACTCTCATTTGAAAATTTTTTACTAACACTTTTTCATGTCATTCATATTAAAGATAGAAGGACTCTTACGTTATATGCTCCACAACCTATATTTTGTATGAGCATACTTATGTTTGGAATAGGTTTCACTTTAAACTTTTTAGAATTCCTTGAAATTTTCTCTTATAATTATTGGAAAAATTATATGTTATAATTCATATATTGCATATTTCCATACGAATACATTTTATGATTAATTTTAAAGGAATTTTTTCAAGAGGTTTTAATCGAAACATTATTCTGTTTTAAATCTCATTAATAGTCATTCATATGGTCACCCTAAATTTTAACTTAAATATTACAGGTTTAGTAGATTTTAGTTATAAAATTTGGTGGAAGCATTGTGGAGACTATTGATCTATCATTTTTGAAGAATTTTAATAATTGTATCTTATTATCTAGTATGTAAGATAAAAATATCATCTTTAGTGGACCATGATACATAATAATCAGCTTTTCTTTTTATAAAAAAAATTGCACACCTTTTTTAGGTAAAACCACACTAGCTTTGGGGTATTCCAGTGTCAGGGTGTGACAATTGGTATCAGAAGATTTGTTTATAAACCCTTGTTAATTAAAATAACACTAAAAACTTGATTATGTCTTACTGTTTAAATGACTTCTAAAAATTTTTATAAGTAATATGAATTGAACCTTATGTCTCTCCCAATGAAAATATTAGAAACTATAGTGGCCAAGTCATGTTAAGTGGGCTACGAGACTTTTGAAAACCATTAGTTGTCTTGTAAACACCATTACCATGTATCCAATTCGCCTCTAATACTCCAACTTCACGGAGGGTATCATTTTTATTACTTCCTGATGATGCCTGCCAAACTACATACCCTTCATGCTTTCTTATGTTGTAACTTTTGATGTCTACATCTGATTGATCTGGACTACACATGATACATTTGGACCAAGGAGATTTAGGAGTTTGGAACCATCTTAGCGATACATTTAACTAGTAAATGTGGAAATCACCAACACTGGTGACACTGATGAACTGTCATCATGAAGGACGTCCAAAAATCCATACTTGTGCTTTGTAAGAGGGAGTGAGTAGTTCTATAACTCCTTGGGTTTTTGAATATTGTATAATTTTATAATGTTATAAATATTGATTTATAACTTTAACATGCTCTGTTGTAATATGATTATGTCCTACTAAGTAAAACAAATCTCTTCATAATTTTTATATTGAAGGCATGATTTCACCAACCAACATCTTATCTCTCCATACTGAATTACTAGAACACGTAATTGTTGAGTCATGTACAGAAGACAGTGAACCCTTTCCAATCCTACTCCTAGCATGAAAATGACATTATAAATTATCCCTCAGCTCGAATATCCTCTATTCTTATAAAAGAGAGGGCTACATTTATCATAGTATTGAAAAAACACAATTTTCATAGTTTAGACAAAATATAATGTACTAAGAATGAATTTTCATATGTTTCACCATATTTGATAACTATGAAGCATTTAGAATGTTTCAAGAAGATTCTTTGGAGGGAGACCATCGAGCAGACTATATGATATAAACACTATGTTTTTCTTTTTATGGGATGCTTCATGAAATCAAATATTCAAGCTTGATATAGTTCACGGGATTTATAGAGATCTAGTCCACTATCAAATCTCTAATCTCCACACCTCACAATACATCCTATGGAAACCTGAATTATTTATGCATAAGGATGATCCTAGATTCCCTCACTGCACTTGCTGTATTTTTGACAAAGAAGTCGAGGTACTGGAAACCAATCTTGGGATTCAAATGGGGGTTTTAGGTAAATTTTTTACACTGTCCCACATTATTAAGGGATGATGGAAGTGATGGGAGTTTGTTTTTTGTTTTTTTGTCTTACTATTTAAGAGTTACAAGGAATCAATTCTTTGAATGGGGGATAATGTGATTCCTCGAACTTATGAAATAACAATATTGTTTGGTTGTACTTCATTCACAGGTTTTCCAAAATTGTACATGAAAATTAACATAACCATTTCTTTATTCAATGATCAATGAAATGGTTACATTGATTCAAGGCAAGTAAAATTCAAATAACCAAAAATACCTACTAGGAGACCTATTATAATTACATTGAGAACACAAAATAAAACAAATAAACCAGGAAAATAGTTGGGGTCCTTCGGATCTGTCACAATGAACATCAGTATGGCTAGAGCCACTACAACTGCACTGAGAATCAGAGGAATTAAGTGCATAGTATTTTCCAAATTGTCTTGAATTGGGACACCCTAACTCATGATTCTATAAGTTCCGAAATATAATCTGACTATTTTATAAGAACCCGTGTTTTCTGAAGTGCAGTTTTGAGGAGAAATTTGAATTTATTGTTGTTAGATGCTTGTGAGGGGTAAATTGATCATATTTCACTAACATTTGATCTCAGATAATTTCTTTGACCACTATATTGGTCATGGAATAGGGTTTTTACCCTACTATAAAAGTTTTGTGGAAATATGAGTGGTTCGAATTTTAGCGGAAAATTTAATACTTAATATTATAAAATTAAATATTAAATTATTCGTGTAGGTTATATTGGAGATAAATTTTAAATGGATTGTCATATTGAGATTGTTTCTATGATATTGAGTGTGTAATTGGGTTCTTATCCTAGGGAAGTCATAAACTCATGTCGTGCGTTGTGGCTGGCCATGGCCCCTTTTTCTTTCTTTTCTGCTCTTCCTTCATTTTCTTTCATTTCACTTCCTTCCTTCGCCATCTTGTGCATGCTCCATGTGTTCTCCTCGATGGACATGTCCTTTGGATTGAATTGTAGAATTATAAATATATGTAATTGTTAGGAAATAGGGGTACCAACTCGAAGCTCTCGACGTGCTGATTCAAATAAGGGAAACCATGAGTCGTGAAATCAACTGAAGCTTCGACGTTTTACGCCCAAAGGTAGGGACATTAATTTTTTCTCCATATATCCCTCTTTAAACATGTTATTTTAGTCTTTAATGACATATATTGATTAATTTTATCCCCTTTAGGCCATGTCTATTGTTTCAGGTGTGAAAACGGGCTTTTGGATGTTTTGAGGGATTTCCCATCGAAAAACCAAGAACACACGGCGTGTGTTCAAGGGGAACCAGTTGTGTGTTCTTCACATTCACAGAAGATGAGTTTTTTCAAATTACATGCCATTTACTTTGAGTACATGCCATGTAGTGGTGGTCATGTGTCTGGTCGTGTGCAAAAAGGACACAGAGTAGTGGTTTCTAAGGAGTACAAGTTATGTATTGTAACTACATGTCGTGTAGAGGCACATGGGTATGTGTTCAGGTAAAAACACACATGGGATGAATTTTAGTGAGTATTATGCACCATGAACAGTATAGTAAATTCCATTTACTATTAAATAGGTAGACCAAAAGTTTTTGGCCATGTGTTTTGTCTGTGTTCTGCATTAACTTAGTAGTTTTGGGATATCTTGTGCCCTGGAAGTCAAAATTGGGGGTGCGAGTAGTCCATTCTGATCATTTTTTCATGTATACCACAACGGTGGAATAATTTTTACATTTAGAGGACATATAAATGGTGTTTTATGTGTTTTTTTCTAAATAGATAGGTTCGTCCTCCAGTTATCGAGTTCAATTATCACCTGAGAGTGAGACTAAGCGTGGATGATAGGTTGGGTGATCAAAGTAACCTAGTTGTGACTTATAAGATGAGATGAGTTATGAGATATCTATTGTGACCTATAATTTTAAACATGTTCCACTTGTGAGATATTTACTTCTAGCCTATGAGGCCGTTAGACCAGATACTTCTAAGGATCAACTGTGGGATGCCTTTACTTGTGTGTTGACCTAGGGAGTCCCTTGTAGGATCTCTCTATTGTTTTACTTTGAGAGGATCCATGTTGTTGGTGTCTAGTTACATTATTTATTTATTCTTTGAATATTATGTGCTAAACCTCCCAATAACCTAGAAATGGTTATTGAGTGTGTAATGATCCAAACATTTTAATAATTTTTGTTTCCAAATTTTTTGTGTTATTTTATTTTATAAACAACAAAACAATTTCATATGATGAAATGAGCATAACAAAAATGAGATCATTAGGTTTTGACTGTTATATAACCATTGGTCAATATGATCGTTGGAAAATAAATGTTGTGATTATTGTCTATAAATACATGTGAACTTGGTTAATTAATAAAAAAAGATTAGATGGACTCATCCAGTAGTCTCGGGCCGATCGAAGCCCGTCTGACGGAACATGGGAAGGAGGTAGCACCACTAGGCTTTTCTCTAGAGAAATCCCAAACCAAACTTCATCTTGTAAAGCTGGAATGGAATCGCCATTGGGAGAAGTTTAAGATGATAGAAATCACAACTTGGGAAATGTTGGGTGAGCCGCCCCAAGATTCTATCACCTTAGCACACCATACACTTTGGTCCTATGATTGTGTTATAATGGGCTATATAACGAGACCATAACTGCCTTGTGAAATCCTTTGAGATAAATAAAATTGTGATTTATTCTTATGGTGATGTTTTTGAATTTTCAAATATCTCGATAAATATAGGATGTTGATTATTGTTGAATTTTGAAAAAAATGTTATTTTGAAATATTTATGTAAACCATAAATAATTAATAATGAGTAATGCTTTTCAAAAAACGGTCTTCTATAATTGTGTTCAGTATGAAATTTAGAGTCTAATAAGATCAACGTAATTTTTGGTGAATTGTAAATTATTAATAGTAATTTTATGCTTATGATTAGTAATGTGATGAAATGTATTATGTAACCTGACTTAAGAATGTATTGATATAATTTATCCACCTTGATTAATTAATGTGATTCAATAAAATAGTTAAATAATTGTTTCAGAAATTATTTTTTAAGTATTAGTTTTTTTGGGTGAATAGTTTTTTTGGTTTAAAAATTAGATTAAAAGTATTTAGAAAATTATTTATTTTTAAAATGGAGTTCATTTTTGAATTTAGAGCATCAATATTAGGTTAAGGATATTTTTGGTGATTTTTCTGAAAAATTTTAATTATCGATAAATAGTGAAAATACAGTTTTCAGTATCGGGTGTTTAATGGTGTCATTAAGGATGTAATAATTATGCAATAATTCTAATAGAATTATGAATTATAAGATGAGGTTTGAGTTTTACCATGTTTCCCATACCATGGGTAAATACCATGGTCCATTTCATGGTTTTTCTCGTACCACCGTTGAGGTGTCTCTTAGCAATTAATGATTTGTTCCCTCAAATCCCCTATAAATACCAAGCCTTTCTCTCATCCATTTGATTCCAAAATCCCCCTCAAAGATGTTACTGTCTCCTTACCTCCCAAGGTGTCCTCCTAAGGTTCCCTAAAAAATTCCAAGGTCCCAACCGTCATGGTTTCGAAGATACTCTTCAAAGTAAGGGATCCTTTCAGCCTCCTCCTTTATGTCATGATTTCATTTATGTTATGTCTTAGAGTTACATTTTATTAGGTGGGGGATTGTTCTTATATATATTAATTACAGTAAATTTCATGTCAAAATGGTGAGATACCCTTTCCACACTAATTAATTTATATTATGAATTTTAATGTGTCGTCGTTAGGCTGTCGAAATTTTTAAAAGAAACCGCATCTTATCTTTCCTCTCAAGTTTCCTTTTCATGTGGAATGTCATTAAACAATACATACCATGTTCTAATGTCCATGTAATTCTATCATTATACTATATTATATTTTATTCATTAGTGTGTTAACCTTGTATCCTCTCTCTTTAATGTTTTCTAAAACTAGGTTATATAGCAGTTATGTTGCAGAATTTTTTTATCAAAATCTCTCTATTTTTCTCATGAAATTATCTTGTATTATTTAGGAGAGTACCCAAATCTATATTATTTCTTGGGGTATTAATATATACATATAATTTATCTATTTTATTCTATAATTTATATAAATATAACCCTCACTCCCTTACCATGGGTTATAAATGTCATAACAGCAAGTTTTCAAGTAATTTTTAAACATCACGATTTTGAAATGAAACCCATTTAATTTATTCTATTTGGGCTATTTATGAAATTTTTTATTATTATCTATTCGTATCACATGAAAATTAAATATATATTAAGGGTGCACCCTAATATCACTCTAATTAATTTGGTAAAGAACTAATCTCTTGAGATGACAAGTTTCATGATACCTTGGTGAAGAACCTTGGTAATTTTAAAGACACCTAGGGGACGGACCTTGGTGATATGTTGGTTTATGTCTAAATAAAATTTTTTAGCCACATATTCAAGTCTATTTCGTGTTATTTTAGTTATGATATTCATATACATCCATTTCTCATGTCTTTATGTTTTTATTCAAGTTTTAATTGTTAAAACAATTAAACTGATTCCCTTGTTTACCATTACTGGGACTTCCGGTCACCCTTTACCTAGATGTATGTCTCCAGGATATGAGATGAAATATCTATAAATATAATGAACTTTTTATGAAGGCTTAAAAGTGGATTAGAATAATTTTTTAGGTTGTTTTCACGTATTATGTCCTTCATTTCCATGACATAGGACTTTAAAGATCCGCTGTATGAAAAATGTAATGAAAAGTTATATAATAAAAAGGTGGTATTTCTTAGTTGGTATCAAAGAATAGTTTAGTTATTTATCTAAATTAGGCTATGAAAAAATTATGAATAACCCTATAAGAATGTTTAAATATATGAAAAATTCCTCGTATTTTTGTGCGTATATAGTTAGTGGTTTATCAAAAAAATATATCCCCATCTGGATACGAGGGGGCAGAGGTGGGTTTGGAATAGATGTACATAGGGGTAAGAACCAAAAACACTGCTTTGATCTAGAATCGAATGGAATTGCCACACGACAATGGGCCTTGGTGCACTCTTGGTTACTACACTCCTGGGGGATATGTTTGGTTAATCGAAATCATTTTATGAATCATTATGAAGGAATTATAAGGAAATATGATTGTTTAAGAATGATGTTTTATGAAATAAAATCCATTATAGTTAAAATATTCGTAAATGAATTATTTTTCTCACTATGGATTTATTATTTTAGAAAATGGTGGGCAATAGTAAGAACCGTGAAATTGGGGACTGCAATGGACCATGCGTTGGCGGCCCTACGATGGAAGATGGATTGGAAACATTCATGCGAATGATGAACCAACTGACTCAAGTTATGGGAAATAACATGAATAATGATGATATACAAATCTCTCCATGAACGTAACAACATTCTATTGAGTCCTTTATGCGCCAATGACCACCAACATTAAATGGATCGACCGACCCATTGATTTCTGAACAGTGGGTCAGCTCTATAGAGAAGTTCTTTTCTGTGCTACGTTGTCCAGGGAAAAAGAAGGTCACCCTGGCTGCCTATCACTAAGAGGGAGAAGCTGACCAGTGGTGGGAGCTGATCAAAAACATGAGGCAATGTGTGGAAATTGATGTTATGGAGTGTGAAGAGTGAAGATGGATATTTTTCTATAAGTGTTTTCCTCATTCCATGAGAACAGGAATGGAGAAGTTTATCGAGTTGAAGCAGAAGGAGAATGAATCTGTGGGAAGCTACAAGATGAAATTCACAAGGCATTCATTATATACCTCTATATTTGTCATGGATACAAATGGTAAGGATGATAGATTCTTTGGTGGACCGAGACCTCATCTACAGAATAATCATTCCAACCTAGACTATGATAGCTATGAGGATATCATGTAGAGTGCGATGAAAGTCAAGCAAGAGGTTGGTGAGGTGCAGTGGTCTCATAAATCAAATGACAGGAAGAGATCATTGGATCCACGCTTAAGGAGGAGCTTCCATCAAGGAAGATAAGGCATGCAAGTTCAACTTTCCACGTGTAATAAATGTGGGATGAAACATTCTAGGAACTGCCTTCCTGGGAGTGAGAAATTATAAAAGTGTGGTAGAGATTGCCAAATTAAGAGGAATTTTTATGGTGAGTTGAAACCTCAGCATCCAAACACAAATGATAGGGGGAAGATGGTGAAATTCCTTCTTGATGTCCAATTCTACAAGTGTAGACCACGTGGTCACTTTTCCAATCACTGTCAAAATCTGAGGGTAGTGGAGAGGAACCACCATCAGCCTTAGAAACTGCCATGGGATCAAGGCCATGATTTTGCAATCACGATAGCTGAAGTTGAAGCTCCGAATTATGTGGTAGTAGGTACTCTTGTTATCCTCTCAAATCAAGAAAATACATTTTTTTATTCTGGTTCTACACATTCCTTTATTTCTTCCCAGTTTGCAAAGATTTTATATTGAACCCCCGATTTTATAAAAGTAGAGTTATCAGTCAAGACTCTTTGTGGGACTATCCAAGAATCATCAGTTTTTAAAAACTCTAGTATTTACATTAGTGAGAAAAATATTATCGCAAATCCAGTAGTGATTCCCATGCTCTATGTTAACATTGTACTATGGATGGATTATATCTCAAAGTATAATTCTAAGATCAATTACAGAAGCAAGGAAATATCAGTAGTCTTGAATGGAAAATGAATAGTTATCTTCCATGGAGAGATATATCATCTTTCTCTTTTTCTAACAGAACCCCCTATCTCCTTCTTTAAAGATTTGATTAGTGAATAAGAAGAAGGAGATGAGAGTTTAATGATAGAAAATTTCCATATCTTTCAGGAATACATTGACATATTTCCTGAGGAGTTACCTAGAACTAACCTAGAAAAAGAGGTAGAGTTTGTTATTGAACTCGTACCTAGTTCTCATCTGATATCAAAGACCCCCTATAGGATGGAAAATGAGGAGCTACAAGAATTAAAGAAACAACTCCAAGAACTTTTTGAGAAAGGGTTTATTCGACCGAGTGTGTCTCCTTGGGGGGAACCAGTTCTCATTCCGAAGAAGAAGGATGGATCGATGTGGATATGCATTGATTATAGAGAACTAAATGGGGTCATAGTGAAGAATAAATACTCTCTTCCAAGAATTTATGACTTATTTGACCAGCTTCATGGGGCTCAATTCTACACTAAGATTGATCTTCGATCTGGTTATCATCAATTGAGGGTGAAGACAAAAGATATTCCGAAAACTTCCTTACGATCATGATATGTGCATTATGAGTTTGTTGTTATGCCCTTCAGACTGACTAATTCACGTACTATTTTTATGGATTTGAGGAATAGAGTCTTTAAGGACTACCATGATAACATTATGGTAGTTTTCATTGATGATCTTCTGATATATTCCAAAATCCACGTAGAGGATGAGGATAGTCTAAGGGATATTTTACAAACTCTATAGAAGAAGAGGATTTTTGGGAAGTTCAGAAAATGTGAATTTTGGTTACAATGAGTTTCTTTCTTGTGGTACATTATAACCAATGAAGGAATCACATTTGACCATGCTAAGAAAATAGTTGTAGAGGAGTGGCCTTAAACTAAACAATAACTGAGATTCATAGTTTTCTTGGATTAGCAGGATATTATAGGAGGTTTGTGAAAATATTTTTGCAGCTTTATAATCCGATAACCAAGATAACTTGAAAAGGGGTCAAGTTCATCTATACAAATAAGTGTGATTAATGATTCCATGTCCTAAAGAAAATACTGGTTACTGCACCCATGTTAACTCTGCCCTCAATTGGAGAAGGATTCGTTATTTTTAGTGATGCATCCTTGAATGGTCTTGGGTGCGTCCTCATGAAAAATGACAAGGCCATTGCTTATTCATCTCGACAGTTGAAGACTCAGGAGAAGAATTATCCTATGCATGATCTAGATCTGGTTGTGGTCATTTTTTCTCTGATGAAATAGAGGCACTATCTTTATGGGATGAAATGTGATATATACACAGACCATCAATGTTTGAAGTAAATTTTCACACAAATGGAATTGAACATGACAGAAAGGAGATGGTTGGAACATCTCAAAAACTATGTTTGTTCAATTCATTATCATCCTAGAAGGGAAAACAATGATGCTGATGCATTAAGCAGGAAATACCCAATTGACCTTTCCATGATGAAAAATCAAAGGTATCCATTGATCAATAACCTATTAAAGCTGGACTTGGGAATTATAAGGGAAGGGACATCACCAACCATATCCCAATTGATTTCTCAATAGTCATTACTAGAGAATATCTAGAAAGAGTAGAGAGAAGATCCTTTGTTACAGAAGAATTTTGAGGCTATAAAGGATAGGAAGATTCTTGAGTTCAATATTGATAAAGAAGGTGTATTGAAATTTCATACAAGACTGTGTGTTCCATCTATTCTAGAAATAAAGAAGGAGCTGATGGATGAAGCTCATAGCTCTACATTCTCTATACATCCTAGAATAACAAAATTGTATAGGGATCTTCGTGATAATTATTGGTAGGGTAATATGAAATGGGAGATTTCTGACTACAATTCATGGTGCCTAGTATTTCAGCAAGTGAAGGCAGAGCGACAACATCCTAAAGGTGTATTGAAACAACTACACATACCAGCATGGAAGTGGGACAATATCATTGTGGACTTCTTCACTAGTCTTCCTAGAACATCCAGAGGAAACAATGCGTTATGGGTTGTTGATGATCTTGTCACCAAGACTGTGCATTTTATCTCCATTCGGGAATATTTCTCTTGATAAACTTGCCAGGATTTACTTAATGGATGTGGTAAGGCTGAATGGAGTTCCACTTTCTATCATATCTGATCTTGATCCAAGGTTCACATCAACATTCTAGAGAAGTATTCAACATGCTCTGAGCACTGAATATAATTTCTTTACAGCCTATGACACCAAAACTGATGTCTAATCAGAGAGTACTATTCGAACACTCGAGGACATGATGAGAACATGCTTAATGGTATTTAAAGGAGGATGGTATCAAAATTTCATTAAGTTTAGGTCTCTTACAACAACAGCTTCCACTCGAGTATTCAAATGGAATCCTATGAAACTTTATATGTGATGCGATATAGAACTCCTACTTGTTGGGATGAAGCTGGTTTGAGAAAACAACTTGGGCCACATGTTGTGCAAAAGATGATAGAAAATGTTCATTCCATCCAACAACACATTATGGATGATCAGAGTCGGGAATAGTTCTATGCTGGAAACCGTCAAAGAGACATGGAGTTTGATGTCGGTAACATGGTCTTTCTTTTATTATCAACTTTGAAGAGAGTAATGAGGTTTGGGATGAAAGGGAAGCTCAACCCTAGGTACATTGGCCCTAATGAAATCCTTTGTCGCATGGGAGTAGTGGCCTATCAGCATTCACTTCCTCCAAATCTAGCATTAGTTGAGGATGTCTTCCACATATCCCTCTTAAGGAAGTACATACCTGACCCTTCACATGTACGAAACATAGAGGTGGTACAACTGAAACATGAACTCTCTTATGTGGAGCATCTTGTAGAGATCTTGGATCGTAGAGTCAAGGTTCTACGCAACAAGAATACCCCCCTTTTTAAGGCGTTGTGGAAGAACAAAAAATATTAAGAATTCATGTAGGAACCAGAGGAATCTATGAGGCAGAAGTACCCACATCCTTTTTCTTCTGATGGTGCATGTTAAAATTTTATGGGAAAAATTTCTTAAGGGGGGAATAATACAATGACCTGAAATTTGTAATAATTTTTGTTTCCTAGTATTGTGTGTTATTTTATTTTAGACTCAAAAAAACTATTTCATTTGATGAAATGAGTATAGTTATAATTAGACTGTTGGATTTCTACTTTTTTATCACCGTTGGTCAATATGAACATTAGAAACTAAATGTTGTGATTATTTTCTATAAATACAAGTGATCTTGGTTAATTAATAAAAAAATAAGAATCAATGGCCTCATACAGTAGTCTTGGGTTGATCGAAGCTCGTTTGACAGAACTTGGGAATGAGGTAGCACCACTAGGATTTTATTTGGAACAAACCCAATCTGAACATCATCGTGTGAAGCTGGAATAAAATTTCCTACATGAGAAGATCAAGATGATCGAAATCACCACTCATGCAATGTTGGTCGAGTCGCTCCAAGATTCTATCATCTTAGCACACCTTACACTTAGGTCCTATGATAGTGTTATTAGGGGATATGTAATGAGAGTGTAACTACCTTGTGTTATATTTTGAGATAAATAAAATTTTGATTTCTTCTTGTGGTGAAGTTTGTGAATTTTCAAATGTCCAGATAAATATAGGATGTAGATTATTGTTGAATATTGGAAAAAAGTATATTTTAAAATATTTCTGTAAAACGTAAATAATTAATAATGTGTAATTATTTTCAATAAATGGTCTTCTATAGTTATGTTCAGTATGAAATTTATAGTCTAACAAGATAAATATATTTTTTTGCTTAATAGTAAATTATGAATAGTGATTTTACACTTATGATTAGTAATGTGACGAAATGGATTAATAACCTCACTAAATAAAGTATTAATATAATTTATTCACTTGATTAAGTAATGTTATTCATCAAAATAGGTAAATAACTGTTTCATAAATTAATGGTTAAATATTAGTTTTTTAGATGAATAGTGTTTTTTATTTAAAAATTATAATACATATATTTAGAAAATTATTATTTATTTAAATTGAGTTCATTTTTTAATTCAGATCATAGATTTTAGGTTAAGGTGATGTTTGGGTATTTTTTAGAAAAAGTTGAATTATCGATGAATAGTCAAAATACAGTTTTTAGTTTCAGGTTTATAATGACATCATTAATGATGTAATAAGTATGAAATCATTCTGGTCAACTTATGAATAGTAATATATAGTATTTGGTGTAACATTTGGCCAATACCATGGGAAAATAACATGGGTAAGCCCATGGTTTTTCCAATACCACCGATGAGGTGTCCATTTCCAATTAATGAAGTGTTCCCTCACTTCCCCTATAAATACCAAGACTTTCCATCATCCATTAGATTCCAAAATCCTCCTCAATATATTTATGGTCGCCTTACCTCCCAAGGATTCCTCCAAAGGTTCCCTCAAGCCTCCAATGGTCCCGACCTTCAAGATTTCAAAGTTACTCTTCAATGTAAGGGATCCTTTTACCCTCCTCCATTAAGTCATGACTTCATTTATGTTATGTATTATAGTTCAATTTTATTATGTGGGATATTGTTCTTCTATATACTCATTACTATACATTTCATTTCAAAATAATTAGAGACCCTTTCCACTCTCATCAATTTATTTTCTGAATTTTTATGTGACGTCGTTAGGCTATCGAAATTTTTAAAAGAAATTGCATATTCTCTTTCCTCTCATGTTTCCTTTTCATGTGGTATGTCATTAAAATTTACATACCATGTTTTTTATTTCTATGTTATTATTTCTTTATAAAATATTAGATGTTATTCAGGAGTGTTTTACCCTTGTATCCTCTCTCTTTAATGTTTTCTAAAAGTATGTTTTGTAGCTGTTATGTTCTAGAATTTTCGTCTCAAAATTTGTCTCTTTTCCTCAAGAAATTATCTAGTATTATTTATGAGATTACCCAAATCTATTTTACTTCTAGGGATATTCATAAATAAATAATATTTATCTATTTTATTCTTGAATTGGTATATATATAACCGTCACTCCCTTTCCATGGGTTATATATGACATAACGATCAAGTTTTTAAGTGATTTTTAAACATCATGATTTTGACATGAAACCCATTTCATTGATTCTATTGGGGTTATTTATGAAATTTTTGATTATTATCTTCTTTTATCACATTATAATTAAACACTTATTAAGGGTGCACCCTGATATCACTCCAATTAATTGGGTAAAGAATTAATCTCTAGAGATGACAAGTTTCACAATACCTTGCTGAATAACCGTGTTAATTTTTAGGACACCTTTGTTATCGACCTTGGTGATATGTTCATTAATGTATAAATGAAATATTTTAGCCAAATATTAAAGTATGTTTAATGTTATTTTCGTTATGATATTACAATATATCCATTGATCATGTCTTTATGCTTTTATTCAAGTTCTTATTGTTAACACAAGTAAACTGATTACCTTGTTTATCATTACTGGTCCTTATGGTCACCATTTACCTTGATGTATGTCTCTAGGATATGAGAATAAATAATTGTATAAATAATGAACTTTTGATGAATCCTTTCAAGTGGATTAGAAGAATGATTTATGTTTTATTAATGTTTTATGCCCCTGATTTCCAAGAAACAAGACTTTAATGATCCTCTATATGTAAAATGAAATGAAAATTTAAGTAATGTGAAGGAGGGATTCCATAGTGTGGTTAGCTATTATAACTATGTTAATGCTTGATATTCTTGTATTCTTGAGTTATGTCTCTTTTTTGTGAATAGAGTTAGTTTTTTTTACAGAAATGGTTGTGTTTGACCATATTTATTTGGTTTCTCCCGTTTGGTCTAGAATTTTCTATTAGGATGTTATGATTTCCATGCCGAGAATTGTTAGGATGGAGTTGATATTATATTATATGCATGTGATATGCATTTTAGTTTCTTAGACAAGTATTATTTCTATTTTAGTTTGGGTGTTGATTATTATTTGAACACGATTTCATTACACAGGTGTGTGGGAACCTGGTTTAGTGAGACCGTAGGGGGGATTGACGTTGAGTGCTCCCTCATAGTGTCTATAGTAATCTTTAATAGACTATAGGGGGAATTAATGTTGAGTGCTTATATAGAGAGTCTGTAGTTATTTTTATGAGCCATAGGGGGGATTTGCATTGTGTGCTCCCTCATAGTGTCTATAGTTATCATTGAAATACTATAGGGGGAACTGACAGTGGGTGCATCCTCATAGAGTGTTTGTCTACATGTGACCAAAGGGGTTTAGACTACGAGAGATGCCAAGGTGGTCATATACTATGTTGGACCCAAGGTTATTGTGTGTTAGAGCTACCTGGAGGTCGTTCATATTTTATATGATGCTATGTTATACCATGGAGTTCAGACCGTGAGAGCTGCCCAGGTGGTTGTATGTATTTGATTGATGACTTATTGTACAAAGGGGTTAGATAGTGAGTGATTTCAAATATGGTTATGAGTGTTCGGGATGATTATTCACTCCTCGTCCTATAAATGGAATGATTACACTCTTCTAGATCAGTTAGGGTTGACCATAGGTATATGGTATCCTCCCTTATAGTATTTAATGTAGGTATATGGAATTCTAGTGGTGATTGAAGGTGAGTATTGGTGAACTTATGTGTAGGATTAGTTTCCCATCGTGGTGACATACCTTTATTAGATATATGATTGATCTATTGGCTAATGTAGGTTTTTTGTCGATTGGTATTATAGACCCAAGGATCAACTACTGTTGTGGTTTTATGTTGTTTGATAAACATACAAATGAATATTCATATTTTTGTATATTTATATAGGTATGGGACTATACATGTATTTGAATATAGATATGGACATCAATGGTGGAACTTACCCAGTTGACATGGATTACAGACCATGAGTTCTACTATGGTTTCACATTTGGTTTAATTCTTTTATTGGGTTCCAGCAAGGCTGAGCACGTTGATGTTGCATACACTTTTTGCATCACAGTTATAGGTTTCTTTTTGGGGTTCCCTACTGAGATTATTTCTCTCCCATGCACGTGCACCTCGGTGTACGTGTTGACCTTATGACTGATTTTCATGTTGAGCACGAGTTTCATGTTGGATAGGGATGAGGCCCAGTGTTACATGATGATGTTGAGATGCTCGAGAGGTTCTACTAATCTATTTGGTGCAATTATAATTTTTCAAGAGATCGAGTATGTGGGTTGGCTCAGATTTAGTAGTTTAGACCTATAATTTTACTTTTAGTTTCTTTTGTAATTTTATCATTATTTTCGAACCATTGGGTTACCAGTGTTGTATTGTATTGCATATTTTTTTGGGATTTTGCTGCATTTTAATATTACAGCTTGTTCTATTTCAGTTTTTTATTTCTTCTTTCACTCTGTTTACTTTTCACTATGTACGATACATAGTTATTTCCTCAATTTTATTACTCTGGTATGAGTTTGTATTATCCCCACTATCACATCCCAGTCCTTCACTGCTAGTAAGATGCCTTTGGCGTATGGGGAGGTGCACTTGAGTCCTTAGGGTGAACCGGCTCGGAGCACCAATTTAGTGTCTTCTGGATTGGGACATGTAAAATTGGAAAAAAAAGAGTTTTCTTTTCATGGTATTTACTATTTGGGATATGGTAGACAGGAGTATTAGGAATGTGTCTGATCCTATGATGGATATCGGACAGGAGCGTTGAGAACACTTGTTTCGGTAGGAAGTCCCATTTTCCAGGGTATGAGAATATTGTTCTGATTTGTGATATTACGGTTGTATATGATATTTTCCTTGAGAGACGCACATGTTTTCTGGTTTTTGTGATTTACTATGGATCTCTGGCACTTTACCACTAGTAAGAGGCCATAGGCATATTTTTACTCTTGGCCAACAAAGGAATGAGGCATCTCATGCATTATACATGGAACGCGAGAGTCATAGGAAATAGGCCTTATATTGTGTGTTTTCAATGAGGACTGAGACCTCTGGGTCTATTTACACATACATTTTAATTTGATGGAAGGTTTTTTTTATCTACATTCAGGAGTTTTTTTAGGCTGATGACTCAGTTTTTAGGCATAAGTGGTGATGTCACCACAGTAGGTCAATATGGCATGTGATGCCTTTCAGTTTAAACACTTGTTAGGTCTTGTTTCCTAGGTATGTGGTTATCTAGTCAGATCACTGAGTACGATTTCAATAAATACCAAGGTTTTTCTATTGAACTAGACCACCTAGAGGGATTGTCGTATATGGATACACGATGAGTTTTAGTTCAGATTTTCTATTTTTCTTGGGTTATGTTGTTCATGGAATAGTTCCATCTGAGAATTCTCAGAGACGATCAAGGCCATCGGAGGTCATATTGTTCAGATTTCAACCGAGGTGTTCATTTTATCATTACCTTCTTTTGAGAGGTTTGGTATTTTTATGGTAAGGTGGGAGACCTATAGACCCTTTCTTTAGACTCAGACCTGTGTACGTCAATGTCTGTACAATTCTAGGGAAACATATGTGAGAGTGGTTTTCCCATATTTTCCTTTTATTTTTTATAGGGATCTCTATCTTATGCTAGTTTTGATCAATTCATGGTAGGTTCTTGAGTTATCATTAAATTCATGTTGTTTTCTTTATCTTTTGACTGAGTCCCCACAAGTTCTTGATTTTTGAGACTGGATTTGACGGGAAGAACTATTCGGATTCCTGGCCTGGTTGACTAGTGTTGTTGTTGTTTCTAATGTAGTCAATGCATGGGTGGATTCTCATGATTGGAACAAAGTCATGTGTACATTCGTGTGTTTGGGATACACGGTAGTTGTGTGCATTTCAATTGAATCTAAATCGGCAGGTGGCCGGGTGTGAGCTAAGGACTGATGTTTTAAGACATGTCATGGATTTGGAACTCCTGCATTGTGTAGAAATGTCCCTTAGTGGTAGAAGTGACATTGTGGAATGTCAGGCTACCATGAGACAGTTCCACCATGGCTAGATCATGGCTATGTTGACAGGATGTGAGCGTGTCTTGGAGGGAGTTGTACACACCTTCACTGAAACCTAAGTGTACTCCTGTAAGAGATGATCATGCTCTATCTTGATTCATCGCGAGTATGCTACGAGGGCATCAACCCTAATCCGAGCTTCTTTTTCTTTCATAATGTTCTTCCATGTGAGGATTTTACATTTTTTTCCTTGTGCTCTAGGAGTAGTGTATGTAAATCCATATGATGTGGATTGAAAAATTGGACGTTTGAGTGTTATTTTCCTCATTCTGGTTAAACTTCGATGTTTTTTGTGAGCTAATGAGGTTGATGTTTTCATTTAAAATTATGATAGGGGTATTCCTATATTGGGGAGTACCATATTGGTCTTAGTTAATTATATTTCATGTTGGAGGTTGTTGTTAATGCTATGAGGAAAGTCATTGGATTTTCTAGATAACATTGTTGTGAAGATTTCCAAGTTATGATAATGGCTACCAATTCTTTTACTAGGCTTCTCATGGATTATATGGTTTATGGTGAAGAGTTTGTAAGAGCCCGTGTTTTGCTGAACTATAGTTTTGATCAGAAATATGAATTTTTTGTTTTTGGATGCGTGTGAGGGGTAAAATGGTTATTTTACCCTAACATTCGATCTCATATATTTTTTCTAACCACCATTTTGGTCCCGGAATATGGTGTTTACCCTAGAATAAGAGTTTGGTGGAAATATGTGTTGTTTAGATTTTAGAGGAATATTTAATATTTAATATTATAAAATTAATATTAAATTATTTGTGTAGGTTATTTTGGATATATATTTAAAAAAGCGCATCCGATTGAGATTCCATATACTTAGTTGAGTTTGGAATGGGGTTTTTATCCTAGTGAAGGTGTAAAGTCATATCGGGCAATGGGGCCGGCCCAAGCCCCTTTTTCCTTCTTTTCATTTCTTCCTTTCTTTTCATTATTTTCTCTTCCTTCCTCCTCCTTCATGTGCACACTCCAAGTGTTATTCTCCTTGGTCATGTCCCTTGGGGTGCATTGGATAATTATCAAGATAGAGAGTTGCGAGGCATGAGGGGTACCGATTCGAATCTCTTGACGCGCTGATTCAGCGAAGGGCAGTCGTGAGGCGTCAAATCAACCGAAGCTTCAGCAGTTTACTCCCAAAGTTAGGTCCATTTATGTTTTCACCATATATCCCATTTAAACATGTTTTTTAAATCTTTAAATCCTTGTATTTCTTACTTGTGGCCCCTTGAGGCCAGATTTGCTGTTTCAGGTGCGAAAATGGGTGTTTTGGGCGTTTTGAGGGATTCCTTATCACAAAACCTAGAATACACGACGTGTGTTATAAGGGAACATGTCGTGTGTCCTTACCATTTAGGGAAGATGATTTTTTTCCAATGAACACACCGTGTACATTGAGTACATGTCGTGTAGTGGTGGACGTGTGTCCGGCCGTGTGCAAAAATGACACAGAGTAGTGGTTTTTAAGGAGGGCACGCCGTGTAGAGACACATGGGCATGTGTTCGGGTGAAAATGCACAAGGGATGATTTTTTTTTGAACATTACACCCCATGTATAGTAAATTACATGTCGTGTAATATTAGACATGTAGACTGCATGTGTCTGGCCATGTGTTCTGGCCATGTACTACTTTAGCTAGGTAGTTTTGGGATATCTTGGGCCCCAGAAGTCTGAATTGGGCGTGTGAGTAGTCCATTCTATGAGTTTTTTCACATAGATCTAAATGGATGAATCCTTTTTAAATTTAGAGGTCATATAAATGGTATTTAGGGGTTTTCTATCTAAATTTATAGGTCCTTCCTCGAGTTATCGATTTCAGTTGTCACCTAAGAGTGAGACTTAGCGTCAATGATTGGTTGGGTGTTCAGACTAACCTTGTTGAGATATTAGAGATGATATGAGTTATGAACTATCATCTTTGACCTATGATTTTGAGCATGTTCTTCTTGTGAGATATCCCCTTCTATCCTATGAGTTCGTGAGACCAGATACTTCCAAGGATCCCCTTAGGGATGTGTTTACTTGTTTTTTGACCTAGGGTGTCCCTTATAGGATCTCTCTATTGTTTTCCTTTGAGTGGATCAATGTTGTAGTTGGTTTGTTCCATTCCATATTTATTCTTTTAATATTATTTTCTAAAGTTCCCAATACCATAGAATGGGGTATTTTGTGGTTAAGGATTCTAACCATGATGATGCATGTTATGCTTGTTTACTTGAGTTAGGGCTCTTGTTTGTGAATAGGGTTATTTTTCCATGCAATGGAGGTGTTTTCCCATATTTCGTTGGTATTGACTGTTTGGTATAGTATTTCATGTTTGGATGTTGTGATTTCCATGCCTATTATTGTTAGGATGATTATTATTTTGTATGACTTGATTGTGATTTGCATTGTAGTTTCTTAGAGATATAGTATTAGTGTTTAACTTTGGCTGCTGATTATTTAATGGGAACGATTACTTTACACAGGGTTGTGCGAACCTGGTGTAGTGAGACCATAGGTGGGAAGTTCATTGAGTTATCCCTTGGAGTGTCTATATTTATCATTTAAAGGCTATAGGGGTAATTGATGTTGAGTGTATCCTCAGAGAGTCTATAGTCATCGTTACGAGACCATATGGGGATTGACGTTGAGTGATCATTTATAGTGTCTATAGTTATCATTAATATACAATAGGGGAAATTGGCATTGAGTGATTCCTCAGAGAGTGTGTAGGTTATTGTTAATATCCTATATAGGGAATTTACTGTGAGTGATTCCTCACAGAGTATTTGTCTACATGAGACCAAAGGGGGTTAGACTATGAGAGTTTCCCAGGTGGTAGTATACTATGTCGGACCCTGGGGGTTTTGACTGTGAGTGCTACCCGGAGGTCAATAAATTTTTTTTATGATGCTATGTCAGACCTTGGGATTTAGACCGTGTGAGATACCCAAGTTGTTTTGTGTATTTGATTAATGACTTGTTGAAAAACAGAGTTAGACCGTGAGTGATTTCCCAGACGGTGATGAGTGGTGGGGACAATTACACACTTCTCGGCCTATGTTTGGAATGATTACACTCTTCCAAATCAGTTGGGGTGACCATCAGTATACGGTGTCCTCCCTTATAGGATTGAATGTAGGTATATGGGAATATAGTTTTGATCGGAGGTGAGTACGAGTGAACCCACGTGTAGGATCAGTTTTCCCCCATAGTGACATAGCTTGCTCAGAGATATGATATAGGCGTTGGCTGAAGGTTGTTTTGTGTCTATCATTATTACAGACCCAATGATAGAATATTGTAGTGGTTTCATGTTTATTGATACACATATGAATGAATATTCATATTTATGTATATTTATATATTTATGGGACTATACATTTATGTTTATATAGATATGGACATCAATGGTGGAACATACCCAGTTGAACGGGATTAACGACCCTGAGTTCAACTATGGTTTCATATTTGTTTTAATTCATTTATTGTGTTATTTCTAGGCTGAGAACGTTGATGTTGCATACACTTTTAGCATCACAATTATTGGTTCCTTTTTGGGGTTCCCTATTGAGATTATTTCTCACCCCTGTATGTGAAACTCAGTGTACGTGTAGAACATATGTATGCATTTCAGATTAAGTACGATTTTCATGGTGGATAGGGATTAGGCCCAGCGTTACATGATCTAGCAGACCTACTCGATATGTTCTACTAATCTGGCTAGTGCGGTCCAACAATGTCTGGGGATAGGGTATGTGGGTTGGATCGGGGTTAATAGTTTATCATTGTACATTTACTTTCAGTTTCTTTGGTACTTGTATCTGTATGTCTGACCCAGTGGGTGACTAGTTTTGTATTTTCTTGCATATTTGTTTGGGATTTTATAGAATTTTGCTATTACATCTTGTTCTATTTTATATTTTTATTTCTTTCACAATCTGTTTACTTTCCTCTATGTACAATACTTATTTTTTTCCGATGTTTTCTCACTCTTGTATGAGGGAATAGTCACCACCCTATCACACCCTAGGCCCCCGCTTCTAGTCAGAAGCCTCTTCTATAGAGGGAGGATCATTTGAGGCCTTTTGGAGAACCACCTCGGATCACCGATTTAGTGGCATTAGTGTTGGGATGGTACATATTTCCTCCCTTGGGTGACCTTTGGAGATACATATGGCTATTTTCCATTTATTGTAGTTGGAATTTAAAATACAGTGATCATTAGTATCCTGTTAGATGAAAATTAATTAATTGAAAATGTTATTATACATTACATAAATTTTCATAAAACCTATACAATTTCTTTACAAATATTTATTTTTTTGATGTGGTTAACATATCTTATGTTTTATCTTTAACATCATGGTTTTAAATTTAAGAGCGTATTTTATAAAACATAGTATGATTTCAAAACATACGTAATTATTTTCAATTATTTTTTTAGATGTTTCAAATATTTTAAATATTGTATAATTATACATTATAGATGTTTTAAATTAATATTATTCAGTTTTATAAATCAGTTTTCTATGGTCATATTAAATTTTACTTTTAAAACATAAGAAATAATTTCCTTACTAATTATTTATTTAAGTATAAAATCATCTTGAATGTTTTAAAAAAATTTTTACTTTAATCTCCCAATGTGTTAAATTAATAAGGGATCATGTTTTATCAAATTATGTACTTGTTTATAATCTTGTGTAAAACAAATTTGACTATTAGTTTTTAAAAAATATGGTTGACAACCCCACCAAGCTGAGGTAAACCTTGTTGGACGTTAGTCAAGGACTTGGTGGGAATTTCACCAACAAGCCCAAGAAAATGGCCCAGGGAGGTGCTCACACATGGTGAGTGCTAACTTGTGCACTAAGAGGGAATATTACTCTTTAGGTGTGCACGGACATGCGTGTTTAAGGTAACCATAGCGCGCCACCGTGCGGCAACGGTGGGCATAGAGCATGCCCGGAGAACCCAGTATAGGGTGGTACCAGGAGGGGGAGGTTGTAATATGAACTATATCTAGGAGCTCTGGGATAAAAATGAGCCCATGAATACTACCCTTTTTGATGTGGGATGCATTTTTTAGGCAAAACATGATCTCAACCCTCAAATTTCACCACACGAGATCTCAGCTGTCCAATTCGGTTCGGTCCTCGATTTTCAGCGGCCACGTATTTCCCTCCACATTTTTATCAAGCGTCTGATCCATTGCAATATAATCTTGTTCATCGATCTCTTTTTAAATCCTGACGTCCCATTTTAGGCATTCGATCGGAACGATATTTAATCTTGACTGATCATTCATTTTAATACCCACAGACTCACCACCTCTGTTGGATCTTCTCTTCAGTTAATCTCAAACATATGTTGATTTTTGCACCCTCTCTCATCGCCTTCCACTTTTTTCTCCGTTGTGAACTGAACTAGTAACCCATGATACTCTTTCTTTTTTTCTTCCACACTTGTGACCCCGGGTGGCCCTCATTTCATTTGTTTTCCGCAGGACCGATGTGGTCGGCCTTATTTTAAACCATGTATTCCTTGTTTTTCCATGCCAGTTGCATTAAAAATATATTATATATATAATTTATATTTGAAACTCAACTTTCACTAAAACCCTATGGGTTCTCCACTCTTCGGGGCCTCTATCAAGCTTCCCCAGACATCTCCATCTCCTCCATCGAACCATGTAAGGGACTTAAGTTTATCTTGCTTTGTTATGTTTAATATATATGTATATATGTATATAAATGTATATATGTATATATATGTATATTTCTATATATATTTGTATATATGTATACTCATATATATATAACCTTACAGTTCAGATAAACCTCTCTTATGCCCAATTCTATGACTTATAGATTTTGGGTTTTAGTAGTATTTTAAACCTTAGGGATTATATTTATCATGAAAAACCTATTTATAATCATTGTATATCAGTTATATATACATATATATAATCATAAAATTTCATATATATTGTTATTCTAGCTGGTTTACAAGCCATCTATGTTTTGTTTTTAATCCTTAAAATGAACCTTTTTTAATGTGTAAGGCTTTTGTGAGGAATTAATTCTATTGAAAAAAACCCTTACATGTATTTTATACTCATTTATATATATATGTTCATATGTTCATTACACAACAAACGAACTTGTTTATGTGTTTCCATTTTTAACATTTAAATCATACCATTATAAATATACATGTATACCATGTGAGTATTATATTTGTCTTATTCTAATTGAAATATATTAACATATATATGTGTGTGTGGTCATATGTATACGCCTATGGTTTTTAAGCAATAACCCAAAATACATTTTCTTGAAACCAACTTAGGTAATTAAATTATGTTTCTCGATATGGATAATTAAATATTTATGCACGTATGCATTACATAAAACATTTTTTGCACTACAATTCAATTGGGTACTATATTTTTTTTGTAGTTGTAGTTTTATTGACATGTCCAATTATCAGTGCATGCTGTATTTATAAATGACATCATACTAAATAAAAAAATTTGAATTTTTGGTACCTATTATGTTTACACTTATAGTAATAATTTTATAACTTTAGGGGTTATCATTTAATGTGAGAGACCTATACTTTATTTTCTTTTGTTATTATCACATGTGTTGCCTACCACACTTATCATTTATTACAATAGCCATGATGTTGATAGTATTGTCATTAACACTTATATTCATGATTTACTTTTTATCTGTAAATGCAAAAGAATGTAATCAAACTCGATTGTCCTTTTATGGAATAAAGAAATTGAATTATTCAAAGTGGTATGGGACACTTTGATTAATATGAATTGTGAAACCAAGTAATATTTGACATTTGGAAAGATAAGTGATGACTAATTTAATATATCAATATGGATTTATACACTTTGATTTAATGAAATGTGGAATTCAATAGACTTATTTAGTGACAGGTGGGGCCCATTATGGCCCCATGGTGCATTAGTGGGTCTCATGAGACAACTAGACATGGAATTGGATGCGGCCTTTCACAAATTGAGTTATGGTCTTGGCAAGAGGCCTCAACAGAGAGTTTATGGTCATCACACGAGACCTTGAAATATTCCAGAGTATGAACTAACCTCGTTATGACTATGATATTTAATTAACTAGGTGAAAATTCAGATAGTATAAAATTCATGGTTAATGATTTTCTACTTGTGAGAATCAAATGATGTAAATGCTTATAGAATAATGTTTATTTAGCACTTGGAGATTTTATTAGCCATTTTGGGTTTCACAGTTAGTAAGAGAAGGAATTGATGTTATTATTTTATGTGCAAATCTGATTATGTATAACTCTCAGTTGTAAATTTGGATCTTACACTTTTTCATGTCACCCTTAATAAAGGTAGAAAGTCTTTTACTTTATATGTTTCACACCCTATATTTTGTATGAGAATTCCAATTTTTGGAATAGGTTTTATTTATCCCAATTATAATTCCATGAAATGTTCACTTATAATTCTTGTAAAAGTGTGATGTTATGATTCATATATTGCATCGTTCCATATGAAAACGTTTTATGATTGATTTTAAAGGAATGTATTCAAGAGGTTTTAATCGAAATATTATTTTATTTTAAAACCCCTTATTGGGAATTCATATGATCACTCATAATTTTAACATAAATTTTATAGGTTTAGTAGATTTGAGATACACTATTTGGTAGAAGCATTGTGGAGAATCTTTCACTATCAGTTTTTGAAGAATTGTAATAATTGTATTTGATTCTCTAAGACATAACCCAAAATATATAATCTGTAGTGGAACGTGATGTGTAATAATAAGCATTTATTTTTATAAAAACAAATTTCTCACCATGTTTTATGTAAATCTAAAATGGCTCTGGGAAAGTCTAGGGCCATGGTGTGACATTTATATTCATAATAGTAATATTAAGTAATTATTAAATATAAAAAAATTGTTCTAATTAAACTAATTTATTATAAGGGTATGTTGAAAATAATCAATTAAAAATTATAGAATTTAGTTTTTAAATATTCATTTAATTTCTAAAACTATAATTTAGAAATTATCTTTTAATGAATTTTTTTTTATTTTCCTAGAAATATAGATTTTTCAGTAAATAGTTTTTAATTTCAATTTTTTTAAAAATTTCATTTCTTTTCATTGCATAATTAACTTAAAATTACCATTATGTTTTGAATATCATTTAAAGTAAATTAATTATAACATATATATTTTTAATATAATGTGTTACCTGTCAATCAATATTATATATGATTTTATTATAAGTTTGTTTTTGTGATTTAAATAAGTATATTTCTCAAAAAAATTTGAATAGAAAATTTATTTTTATTCCAATAAATTAAAATAATCCAAAATAAATAACTTATTAAATTAAATTTATAGAGTTTATATAAATAAAAATTAATTTTTATAAAAAAATTAATATTATTAGTCATAGATTTAATACAAATCATCTTTTGAATAAAAAAACATCATTAAAACCAAATATTTTGTCGGGTCTACATTGTTTGTTTTAAATTATAACTATCCACTTCAAATAATTGAATTTTTAAAAAATTATTCCAAATTTGTAATAATATTAATTTATATTATCTATTATTTTCGAAATAATTTTTTTCATAATAAATAGTGAAAACAATAAAAAATAATGTATGTGGCTAAGGTGAAGAATGATTCATTCAGGGGATAAAATAATAATGTTAAGAGTTAATACAACATAAAACCACCAATAAAAAATATTTTTTGGATGTATTTAGACTATATAATTTTTATTCCATTATATTTGACCATTTTGGTGCCTTTTTCTAGTGATATTCATGTGTACATATTTTTCTTTTTAAAAATTGTAAGTGTGACACCCACTTCACTTATTAACATGAAACTACTCTCCTCTTCAATTAACACCTTAAAATCCATATTTATCATATAATAAATTCCCAAATATTTTCCTTAAATACACCTCAATGACATTGATCCCTAATTTTTATCACAAATCAATCTTATGATGGTTTGGGACTTACCTATGGAGGTTTTCTGAAAAAGTGGTATCATGCTAAACCGCATGTCTTTATTTTATATCATTTTACAACACCATAAAATATTATCCAATTAGGATTATATAAAAAATGTATCTCAAATACACTTAGATGTTATTGTGTTAATTTAATTTAATAAATCCATCTCCTCTTTGATCATATGATATATAAAATAATCATTAAAGTGTATGTCAAACTACTGCCCCATGAGATGAACTCATTTGTTTTCAAGCATCACCTCTCAAGGATTTTTTTAAGGACATATTAAAAGTATATATATTTAATTAGTAAAATACATATTCTTATATAGTTATGATTACATGTTTGACTTCTTACCTTCCATTTTGTGGGTGATATGATAACTTTTTTCGTGTGTACTAAGGACTACGGCCTCCTGAAGTTATTTGATTCATTTTTCTCTAATGATTTACATTGAAGGTAATAAATATAATATTAGTTAAAATATCTGATATAAATAAAATAATAATGATTTTAATTACATATTTATCATTTTTAAATGATAATATATCATTTTATTTCTTACAATGAGAAATTATAACGTGATTCGAGTAGTTGTGGACTACTTCATCCATGAATCTATATAAATATTTTTTTCATCACCACAAAAAAATAATTATATATATAATTATCATTAAATAAATACTATGTTTTATACTATTTTATGATCATCCTAGGGAGATAAAATATTACTTACCATCTTTCTAGAAATCACATTGAAAAATAGAAACTTTATACATGTGTATATATGACCTACCATCTTGATGATCATAACATATATAATTTTACATAAAAAAATGCATGATTGGTATTAGAAGTATAATCTTTTAATAAATATGATAAATATTTCCTGATTATTATTCTTCATTTTTTGAATTAATGACGACATAGAACAATAGTCAACTTACTAATGTAATTTTGGAACATAATCCAAATATAATTGAAACATATGCCATAAATTTAATTTAGTATGTAATTATATATTAAATGGTAATACGTGAAATAAAAAAAAGAATAATAAACATGAAATATCTCCATAAAAAAGTAAATAATTAACATATGTCTATTATTTAGTATAATAAATAACGAACGTGGTGAATTGAGCTTAATGTAAGGGATTATGGACTGATCTCATTTTATAGAGGAATGCATTTTTATGACCCTGTATTATTTTATAAGGAGTATATATAGCCCCATTTATATGTTATATCATGAAGTTAAAAGTTATCATTATATTAAAAGCCTTTTTTCATAATATTCTTCAATAGATTTTATTATTTAAATGATTCCAAATTTGTAAGGGGCATTTTGTTAAAAAGTACTCTTTTAATTTTTTTCATAAAACTCTCCATTTCATCTATGTATTTATATTAAAAAATATTTTCTTAATTTCATTATATAGTTATGATAGTTTTATAAATGGAATTTTATTTCATTCTTTAAATGTTTTTTAAAAAATAAATATTTATATGAAATTTTTACCTTTCATTTCAAATGGACCTAGGAATGTTGTTGTTAACATATATAGTGATAATTTCATTTCCTCTGTGATAACGATTATTTGATGTTTGGATTCAACTAAAATCATTCATCTGTTATTCTATTGAAACCCCAAATTTCCATTTTGGGGTATTTTCTATTAAAAATGGTTTTTAAAGGAAAGAGTTGTTCTTGTATTTAATATGAGTTTTCAATAAAAAAAGTCATTTTGGTATTAAAGATTGATTTTTAAATTAGAAGGATATTTTGATATCCAAATGGGATAAGAATAGATGTTTAATAGATTATTTAAAATGTATTATATTGAAATGGTTCAATAATAAATGTTTATATTCCTGTTATTCTACAAGATCATTATAAATGAGAAATTGGTGAATCTAGATAATAGCGAGTGATTTTGTTATTGATTATAATATTCGTGTGCCTATATTTCTCCTGGTTAGCCCAAAATAGACTATACGGTGGGTGATCTCAGATGCGATCTAATACATTAGTTAATGTTCCTTGTTTTAATAGAAATCAATGATAAAGTTACCAATGGTTTTCACCAATATATTCAATATGGAATTCATTGCTTCTAACATAGGTTTAAAATGGGTTATGAATGTCATGCCCTATGTTTCCAAAAATTCTCTTTGAATATATTGATATGGAATTCAATAAAATATAATGATAGAAAAATTATATGTAGTTTTCATGTGGAAATGATTTTTTCTTTCTTAAAGATCAATGAGATAAATTTAAAAACATTTTAGGGGTTTTCAAGTTATTCATTAGATTAACTATTTTTCATTCTTTTTTTGTCCCCTACTAATATTTTTATTCATATATGATGATTAATGAAGTTTTTAATAGGTAATAATGATTGGTAAGGGAAATTATGTAGTAAAGTTTAATGCTATGAATATTTTCCATGAAAATATATCATTCATTATTTTTAATGTTATATATTATGGTAAAAATGGATATTAATAAGAAGGGTCCACTTTTTAATATATGGTTATAGTTATATATGAGTTATTATCTAATTTTTGATAACTATAAACCTGAGAAGATCCAAAAATATAAGATAATAAATTATTGACTTAAAACTAAAGATTACGTAATGTTTATCTCTAGTTACATACAGTTGGTATAAATTACTAATTAAGACAACTTTATATATTAGGATAATTTTAATAGCATTTCATTGAAATATTTTATTGGGTGGATAATTTGAAATGATACATAATTTATTGATTACCCTGTTTCATATCCTAAAATATATATTCTCAAAAAATTTATATATAGAATAAATATGGTTCTTGTAGTTGGAAGGCATAGAGTGGAATATATATTTCAATATCATCATCCATAGATGGTTGAAATTTGAGCTGACCTGTTTGTGGTTATGATGGATTAGTTAACACATGGTATAAATGGTGGTGGTATCCATTATAAGGTGAACCTAGATGTACAACAGAGGAACCTGTCAACAATATATAATTTCATTAGATAATTTTACCAATCATTCCCTGGATCATCTGATCCAATTGTTGCTAAAAGATGGTTTAATGCTTTGGAGAAGATATTTAAAGTTATTGGGTGTTCAGAATATTAAAAGGAACCCCTTTCCATTTTTATGAAGTTGAAGATGATCTATAGTGGTATTTGATTGAGAATACAAAATCGATACTTGGTCTTGATTCCATTTAATGAGAATCATAAAACAATATATTTCTTAATAAATATCTCAATATGGTTTTTAGAATATGGGTGGATAAAAATTACTATAATTGAAGAAAAATGTGATTATTTTGTTTTTTTATATGAGGCACCTCCAAAATATTTTCTAGGTATGTTCCATATTTTAAGAGAAAAAATAATATTATAATTAATATATTTTACTCATGTTTGAAAATAATTTTACAAAGTTCTTTAGCTACTCGAGATTTTAAATTTATGAGAATGTTATTTTTTGTGTATAGACTACATAGATAGAGTTTTCTAACAGTTATTCTCCTGAAGATGAAAAAATTAAGAAAGGGTAAATCTGATAAGAAGTACAGAAGAAAAAAATAATAAATCTATATGTAATCTACCAACATGCTCATTATGTGTTAAAATTAATTTTGAGGATTTTTAATTAGCATATTGAAGGTTCTACAAATGTGGTATGTTAGGTTATAGGGATCCTGAAAATAAATAAAATATCCCAAAACAATTAGTGAATGATATAACTGATAGCCAGTCACTGGTGATATTTTTTATCTAAAATTATATGGTATGTTATTCTAAAGTGTGTATGAAGAAAATTAATGATCGTGGAAATAAATATGATCTGAAAAATGAATGGTGTAGAAAAGAAATTGGATGCTACTACAGATGATATTGGATTTTTGAATTAACTGGTGGTATGTATGATATATATTTAATTGAATTATTTTAATTCCCTATTTTAAATTGTAACATCGCATTCATTCATTTTGGATAAAATTTCATGTTAAATGGGAATATCACCAAAATATGTGACGATAGGGAATTTGGTGAAAACTCTATGAGGAAATATTAAAGAATCCATGAGTTATATTAATTTTCTTTTTGATATCAGTGGGAAGGTATTCCAAACAAATATTGTTGAATTGATCATTGTAGAGTTTGACATCCTTATTGGTATGTATTATTTTTTAGTTTATCATTCAAATATATATTTCAAATCTATTAAAGATATGTTTATTAATTTTAAACCATTGATTCCAATCACGAAGCAATGAAATTGATTAAATATAGAACTGAATGTTATCTGAATCACACTATTAAAAATCTATAAACTATTACAATTAGTTATAGTCTTGTATTGAATGAATACATGGTTGTATTTATTGATTATATTCCTAGTGTTATTCATAATCAAAAGTTTCGGTCTTATACTGATATAGTTTGTAATGCTAAGGCTATTTCTAATGAAACGTATCGATCCACTTAAGTGAAACATTTATAGTACTAAAAGAAAATAATTTTTTTATTATAAAAGTTCTTCATTAGACATGGAACTTCACTATAGGGTAATAATATTTATTTATTATTAATAAATATGGTTCAATGGTACTTTTAATTGATCATAGAGCCTTAAATAATTTCAATATTAAGAAAAATTATTTTTCCCACAAATAGATGATTTATTTGATCAGATCCATGGGGTTCACCAGTTTATAAAGGTTGATATGTGATTTAGGTACCATCATCTAAAATTGGAAGAGGATGACATTTTTAAGACAACATTTTTTACTAGATATGGTCATTATTTGTTTATAGTAATGCACTTTGGATTTTCCAATGCACCTATTATATATATAAACAATATAAATGGATATATCCATGATTTATATGATAATATTTTGGTTTGTTTTATAGATGACATTTTTTGGTATTCCAAATGTTATGAGGAACATGAAAGAAACTAAAGGAATATTTTTAAAACCTTAATAGAAAGAAAACTATATGGGAATTTAGTAATTATGACTTCTAGTTGAAAAAAATCATTCATTGGAAACATTGTTTCTAAGGATGGAATAACAATTCAGCACTCTAGAAAAGGTAAAAAAGAATTTCCAAAATGCACAAATATCACAGAGAATAATAGTTTTCATGGATTCATAGGTTTTAATTCGTTTTTCTGAAAACCATCCACTATGGGATAGACCATAGAACAATGTTAACACATAAAGGAGTTAAATTAATGTAGAAAAAGAAATTGATGATTGTTGAATTATCTAGTTTTTTCCATCATTTAAAAAATATAGAATTCATTGTCCTGTATTACTCTTGTTTAATAAAATTGGTTGTCTCTTAATGCATAGTGATCTTGTAGTTGATTATTCTTCACATGAGTTGAAACCTCTTGAGTAAAATTATCCTAATCATGATCCTAAATTGGATTTTTCTCTTTCTTCTTTAATAAATTTGATGTATAATTTGTATAGGGTAATGTGAACATTTTATAATGATCATAAATGAATTTTGTATATATTCATATAGATATAATTGAACATGATACATATAATGATGTTGTAAATGATCCAGGATTATGATTCTAGTACTCATTACCATAATAGAAATGAAAACAAGGTGGTTGATTCTTAGAGTCAAAAAATAATGCTACATTAGGAATATTATGTTTGGAACTTGAATGTTTCGATAAATAATTGATTAATAAATAATAGATATTGCAGATTTAATCATATCCACTACTTTATTTTATGTTTTAGTGCAGTCAAAATTGTCAAAAGGATCTAGGAATGGTCACAATAAAGATCATGATTTATATATAAAGGATGAATCTGGTGAGAAGGGTATGTTTTCAGATTTTAATATTGATAAAGGTGTTTTACCAATTTGAAAATGATTTTGTGTTACTTGGGATTCCTATGTGAACAAATAGTTATTCAAGAAAGATCACAGTTCTCAATTTTTTGTTCATCTAGAAATAAATAAGATATAAAGAGAGATTTATGACTATTAATGGTGGGATGGGAGTAAATGAGATATTGTGGACTTTTTATGACATTTGTGACTTGTATGATGGTTAAAGAATAATGAAAATTAATTACGGGAATTATTCATCTTTTTCCACTACCACAATATAAATAAAAAAACATATCCATGGATTTCATGGTGGGATTACCAAAAAATTATTAATGTAACAATGATTTTAATAAAATAACTAAATTTATTAATTTTCATCCAATTGAAGATATTATTTATTTTGATCATATTTTTTTAAAATATCACAATGTTTAAAGTCATGTTACATGAAGTTTCTCCCTATATTGTATCATCCCCTGATCCCATATTATAATCTAATTTTTATAAAGGATTTATGAAGTTGTTGGGTAGTTAATTAAATATTATTACATCTTTTAACACACAATTGTTTGGATAGTACATGATGATAGTTTAGAACATAAAATAAATACTTATTTATTATTCAATAGATTACCATGGAATTTGGGATCGAATTATTTCTTTAGATGAGTTTTCTTTTAAAAAAATTCATTACAGTATACCAATAGAACCATTTGAGGCCTCCTATATAAATTGGTTCCAGACATCATATTTTTTGAACGATGATGGAGAAAGGTTTTTAATAGGACCAAGGATAGTGGAGGAAATGGCAAAAATGATTTAATTTATTCAACAACATATGAGGATGGCTCAGAGTATGTAGAAAAGGTATGTAGCTAACCGGAGGAATGATAAATTTTTCAATGTATGTGATCATGTCTTTTTCAAAATATATATATTAAAAGGTGTTAATAATTTTGGAAAAAATGGAAATCTAGGTTCATGGTTCATTAGAATAAATGATGTCCTATAGAATGTTTGATAAGTTTCATACAATGTATATTTACCTCTAATTCTATCTCAGTTATGCAACTTTTTTTATGATTTGATGCTCATGAAATATGTTCTTGATTCTTCTCATTTTTTAGCCTTGAATTTCATTTTTTTAATAGAACAATAATAATGGGTGATATCGTATTCATATTCATGAAAATATAGAGTATGTGTTGTATAATAAAGTGATTTTCTTGGTTAATGTTTAATTAAAAGACTAGAAGAATGAAGAGACAACATGAGAGTCTAAAAATTATATAAGTGAATGATATTCCCACTATTTAATAATGGAATAAAATTATGAGGGTTTAATTTACAAAAGGGGATAAGAATGTAAATAAAAATTTAATAATTGAATAAATCACATTCAAGTTTAAAAATATTTTTAAATTTTTTATAACAATATTAATATATTTTTAAATCAAAATGTAAAGTTATTTAGATAACAAACATATTTTATGGTTTTATTTAAAATATTATTAAATAATTATACAAAACTGATGTAGTAATTCTTTTATTAATAGAAATTTTACATTAATGTGATAAAATTTATTAAAATAAATATAATTTTGGATAATTAATATATATAATGATATATATAGACTACCTTGAATAATTAATTATATAATAAAATATTTTATTCTAGGATAACATCTAATATTAATATTTTTTAAAATCTAGGAATGGAGTATTGTAAAAATCGAAACCACTGTTGTTTTTTTTAAAATAATCATTTATTATATCTAAAAATATAAAATAAATATAATATGGTCTAAAATGTTATATATTATTTATTTATGATTTAATTTAAATCAAATAAATAAATACTTAACACTTATAATATTGAAATATTTGTTATCCTAGTTAAAATGAAATAGAATAACAAGTGATAAATTAAAATGAGAAGGTTTAAATGGAAATAAAAACATATAAAAAATTTATTGGACTATGAGATTAAAACATTATCTCATCTAATCTTTTATATTAGGGAATGTAGTTTTAGTTAATTATAAATTATTTCTTTTAGAGATTCCATTATTTCCCCTCACCTCAATTATAAAAGGGCACATCCTCTCTCACATCTTCACGCCAAATTGAGCCTTTATATTAGGTCTTTCCCTTCCCATTTACCTTATAAATTTCCCTATATAATGTATATAGGTTTTGGTATTCTCAAGATACCATCTTGAGGGAATTTATGAGGAGATTTAGAGGGATCACGTCATAGAAGAGGTAATCTCCTATAACAATTATTTCAAATTACTTATTCTATTACTTCCTCTTCATCAGTTTTTTCCTTTATAATGTAATATATCCTGTATAAATTATATGCTGATATTTAATTATGGTTATGGAAGAAAAATATTACACCTTCTATCCATCCTATTAAAAACAAAATCACCACATGTGTGTACATACGGCTTACCATCTCTACACCATGGTGTAATCTGCTTTTCACCACCATCATACTTTAATGGAGATAATTATGAAATTGATATCTATATATGATTATTATAACAATATTTTATTAAACAAAATATATACCATCCACTTCCATACCATTTCACAATTATGGTAATGATATCATTTCTCATGTTTATATACGACATATTGTCTCTACGATGTGATGTGAATAATTCTACATGATCTTCATTAAAGCATGATTATATGAGTGAATTGAATGAATAAATATGATATATATTATAATAATATAATTTTTTAAATGATATAACTTTAACCTAAGAAGAATAACTTATCTTACGCAACAAGTGTAAGAAAATAATGATGTCAATACCCGATGAACAAGTAATAATATTACTAATGAACGGATGATAATATGATCATATATGATAACTATGATTCTGGGGTAAGTCAATGAAATAATTTAAATCATTTTATAAGAGGTTTAGATACATAGAAAGGATATTGGGCCTATGTTATGTGATAATTTCTTAATCTCATTATTATCAAATATTGATTATACAAAATTATTTACTGGGGTATATATATCATCAATGTACATATTTTCTAGAAATACTTTCATTAAATGTGTAATACTATTCTATAGATTTTAAAAGTCATTTTTACCATTTTTTAAATTCTATTGAATGGTTTTGAGGGTATCATTATTTCATATTCCATATAAGGTAATTTTTGACTTTTTTAGTAAAAATAATAGATGAAAGTTTTATTAACTTATATGGAATGAATATATTATTACACGTTCACAAATTCTTATTTATATGAAGTTTAGATTTTATGTTTTCTAGGTTATTATCAAAGAAAATTTTTTCTTTTAAAATTCTCGATGTTTTAAGGAAAGAAAAAATTTTTGAATAAGAAAGTTTATCTTCCTCATGAATTGATTTCAAGTGTTTTATGAAAATTATTTTCCATAAAAGATTAATGACATTTTTTGAATATAATATCCCTTATTTTCTTATGGTTAATTATTTTTATGATCAAAATATATTTATTAAATCCATTTGTTTTACAACAATTATGTTTTGATGGATTTATTTTTAAGGAACCCATTTTATTCCTTGGGTTATGTTGTGATGAAAGATTATTGTTTTTGTTGATCACATATGAATGGTTTATGTTATGTGATAGATGGTACATATATCTCCCTCTAATGATTTGGGATGAGATATAAATCTTATGATATTTGAATGACTAGAATGGAATGTCAACAATGTTAATTAATACTGGGCTAGAAGAGAATGTAAATTTTGATCATTAATACAAGGCTGGAACAACAAGTAAACCTGATTCAAAAATAGAATTTGTCTTCTATGATGGTCTTGGTAATGTTCCTTGGAAAAAATAGAAATGATTTTCTCTGCGTATATTTTTTCACAATTCAGTGCTTTATGCCAAATCAATTTTACCATGTTTCTTGTTACTTTATGATTTTTTCCTTATGAACTTCCAAGATTTTTTTCACAAGTCAATATACTGATATTTGTTATAGATGGTATGATTTTCACAATTTATGTTCAGGTTTTTACATTATTATGTTAATTTTTTATTTTATATTCTCTATGTTTACCCTTACTGAGTATTTAATCTCGCCCTTTTCATATATTTTCTTTTTTACCCAATATATAATGAAAGGTTTTAGGTTGGAAAACTATAGGGGGATAACTTTATGGGAGATGATGAAGATCTCTCACTAAGTTAGAATAATTTTTTCCATGTTTTTAAAGGAACTAGAGTAATATAATATTTGCACTTATATTTTTTTCATGTATTAATTATTCCACAAAAATAATTTAATGTATATGTTTGTGAAGCTTGGGTCCTTACCATTTGTATCAAAGTGGCGGCTTAGTTGATCATTGCAAACTAGGATTCAAAACCTTTAGCGAGATCCCTATATATTTTTATAAGGATGTGTCTAGGGATGTCCTGAGGATAATTATATTCATAAGTTGCAATCATAGATATATTTTTGATAGTCATGAATAATTTAGGATTAAAACTATGATTTCATTAGTTGAAATATTATAAGTAAGTCCCACTACTTATGTGTATGTCATTGTGGATATGTATTTCCCACACTTTGGTTTTTGGTCTTAGTCATTATCCATAACAAGATAGAATACGGTTAACATTGAATGTTTCAGATGTGGAAAGTATGGTAATTATGAAAATTTATTTCCTATGTAGAAATATCAGGAATATAATCATGAATGTGGTAAAATTATTGGTTATACTACTATGGATAAATGTATTGTAAACAACATGTGAAAGGAATGGGATGTTATAGAATTAATTTTTAAAAATTAATTCTAATAATCTAGGTTAGTTTATGGTTGAGGAACCTTAAGAAATGGTTCATATTTTTGGAAATACTATGATGATGGGTCCTCAGTAATGGTTTAAGAATAAAGTTAGATGATTAAATTGTATATGATTTGGAATTATATGATTATGTTTAATTTTTTTAGTATATGATTTTTATTAAGGATTAAAAAGGACATGTTGAACAGTGATGTAGACATAGATATGTGATTTAAGGGAAGGTTAATATTTTGATTAAGGAAAGGTAACACTTACTTTTTTCAAGATGTGGGGAAACGTTTTTTAATCTTGGATAAAGATATGATGTATGTGATTAATTGGATGATACAAATTATGGATTTATCTACATGTGTGTTATGATATCATGGATGAAGTATAAAAAATTTATGGACATAAGGAACATATCCAATTAATTTTGGAACAAGAAAACATGAATGTTTTCAATAAGGATACATGATAATTCAAGTTTTTAACATGAATGAATAGAATACATGATGAATGTGTTCACATTTTTGAAACATGACCAACAAGAGATACCTTGTGAAATTTGGGTTATAATTATTAAACTGAGTCAGTGTACCTTTTTCTAATTTTTTTTATTTTCAACATTCAGAAGGACTGTATGGTTATCAATTTATGGAAAGTTTATGTTAACCATCAGATGCTGTTTTTTACTAAAAAATTTTATTTCACCATAAGTGGTTTAATTAATATTTTATTAATTGTTAGAACCTTTTTTTGTGGTAAAGATATATGAAATGACCTATTATTCTATTTATGGATCGCATGATCTGCTAACACTTCTTGAATGAAAAATTCAACTTCATTTCATTGAATAAGAGATAAAGTGGAAATTATTAATGGAATTACCAATGGTGATATTGTACAAAAATAAAATAGTTATATATTCTCATGAAAATTTATCCACATTTGGAAAGTGGAATGTGATATAAAAGGGTGTGCTATTATCATCATTTTTTTGATATCAATGAACTGTTTCATGCTTCTTTAGTTTACTATTTTGTGATTGTAAACATTCTATAGATCACTAAATTCCTTGTGATTATTGATATTTAATAATATTTATGCATATTCACGCTTTTCCTCAACACTATAATCTTTACCAATGTTATCATATGTAAATACACAGTCATTATTTACTTTGGGAAATTGTTATTTTCAAATTATTCATTTTTAAATGAAAGTTTCAATCGTTGTTTTTATGAGGTGGGTTATTATGTTTTTATAACACCAATGAATTTTGAGGGAGAAGTAAATTTTAATGGTGGATCAATGTAACACACTGAGAATTTTATATGATATATTTTTTTAATTTCACTGATGTCTTGTTTTTTGCATTACAACAAGATAAGCTTGTGCAAAAGGAAACACAATCTTAGACTGTGGTGTATGTAACACAATTCTTGGATTGTGTTACACAAAATTTGAAGTTCTTATTATCAAATTTATTTCAAAAAATACTCAGTTTAAATGAAAAACTAAATCTTTTTATGTTTCCTTATAACCTAGTCATTATACTGGTTGGTATGAACAACATTAACTTTTCTATGAAACACAATTTAAATACTAGTAGGTGAATTTGTAAAATAATAAAATCACTTTTTAAGGATTTTATTGACATAATATATATTTAATATATTAAATAGAATGTTTAAAATTCATCTTATATGTTTTCTATACATTATATAATGAAAAAATCAATTTTTTGGATAAAATATGTAATTTTTTAAAAAATTGTTATTTTGTCACCTTTTCATGGCGCACCCATTTTAAATATATTTTTTGACACTTTTATATATATTATATTTAACAAAGTATACATTTTATTTGTAATTGGAATATAAAAATTTACATTTGATGACTTTTTGATAATTTCCTGATAACATTCATGTTTTGACAAATAGTAAAAATACACTAAATTTTAATTGAAAACAACTTTTTTTCATAGAAATAATTTATATAAATATATTAAAATTTTAAGGGTTTTAAGGTATAAAAAATATAGTAATCATTAAATATAATTTATGTTATTGTAATTAATTTTACATTGAATTTTGATGTAAAAACAATGCAATATTTTGCAGTGTTATAACCTTTAAACCCCATTTTTTAATTATAGAAATGGTATTAATTTTTAATTAATTACTAAAACATCATTGTTTCTTATTTATAAAAATTTATTCCTTATTTTGAATCGGTGGGATCAAATTATATAAATAGTCTCCCATTGTTTTTTATAAATAGTAACATTGTTAATTTTTATTTACCACACATAATGTAAAATCAGGTAAATTATGGTAAAAAATAATTGATATGGGAAATAATATTACCTAAAATTATTCCAAGATCCTATTAGATAAATAAAAATAGACATTTAATACATAAAGATGTAAATTAACTTATTTAATGGATTCTTGTCCATGAAAAATATATATATTATTAAAAAAAGTATGTGACCACATGTCACCCTCTTATTTCTTATAAGTAGAATAATTTTATTATAGTGAAAACTTTTTGATATCATTAACACTAAATATTCCCATGAAATCTACTAAAATTATCTATATCATGGTAATTTATTTGGAATTTTTTTAGATTAAATATTTACATTAAATTCTTATACAATGATGATGAATAAATTAATCAATTGTTGAAAAATCAATAATATATTTTTGAATAAAATTATAATAACCATTAAAATAGAAAAAACATGAAACAAATATTAATGGTACAGTATATCTTGATAATAATCATACATGGGTAGAGTTATTGACAATTTTTATCCATATGTAAATGATTATTTCACTTAAAATATTTTATTTAAAGTTATGTTAAAGTTTTCACATTGATATTTTAATAAATATAACATTTTTTATGTAGGATTCTGAATAATATATATTTTAACTATTAGATTTCCTATGAAATATATAATATTTATCATTATTATTGTTTTTTATTTTGATTTTTTATTTAAAATATACGCATATTAAATAATTACACAATAGAGATGTAGTAATTACTTTATTAATAGAGATTTAAAATTATTGTAATTATAAATATTCAAATAAATATAATTTAAGATAATTAATATATCTAATAAATTTTATATATGAAATTTAAAAAATAAGGATATAATAAAATCTATTTTTGTGGAAATTATCTTATCTAGATATAATTAAAAATCTAATAATGGAATATTGTCAAAATTGACACTATGTTTGTTGGGTCAAAATGGTGTTTTATTAAATTATTTAAAAAAAAAATCATTTTAAAAAATATAGAATAAATAATATATGGTATAAAATGTAATAAATTATTTATTTATTATTTAATAGACAACAAATAAGAAAATATTTTATACTTTTAATATTTAAATATTTTTTACCCTTGTTAAAATGAAATAGACTAAGTGCTAAATTAAACTTATAAGGATTAAATCGATATAAAAACATGATAAAATATATATTTTTCATATTTCAAATTCATATCATCCCATATTCAATATTTTAACATTTTTTAGGTTTTTGAATGTGGTTTTAGTGTATTATAAATTATTACTTTTGGAGAATCCAAAAGTGCTCCTCACCTCAATTTTAAAAGGGCACATCTTCCCTCACCTATTCACTTCACATTGATCCTTCAAGATCTGTCATCCCCTACCAATATTCATTATCAACTTCCCTAGTTACATTCTTTAGATTATTGTACTATAAAAAGATTTTTTCTAGTGCCTTTAAGAAGAGATTTTGAGGGATTCAGTCAATGAAGGGGTAATTTCCTATACCAATTCTTTAAAATTATTTATTCCTAAACTTCCACTTCACGAGTTGTTTACATTATAAAGTAATAGATAAATTAAAATTTATATTAATGGATATTATTTTGGTTAGGTATAAATTACATTCCTTTAATTAATCATATTAATAATGAAATCACCATGCGTGTGTACTTACGTCTTACTGTCCCCACACCGTGGTGTAATATGTATTTCACCACCATATTACTTAGCTATATATAATGATATAAATGATATATATATATATGATTATTATATCATGATTTATATTTTGGAACAAAATATATACCATCAACTATTACACCATTTCATAGTTATGGGAATTATATCGTCGCTCATGCGTATGTACGACCTACCGTCTCCACGATGCAATGTGATTCATTCTACATGATCATCATTAAAGAAAGATTATATAAATTAATTTAATTAATAACTAAAATATATATTATACCAATATAATTAGGTAAATTATATAACTATAACCTATGAATAATAAATTATCTGACTAAACATGTGTAAAAATTAATGAATTTAATACTTGATAGATGAATAATAATGTTACTAAAAAACAGATGATAATACAATCATATGTGATGAATATTTTTTGTAATAATTCAAATACATAATTTAAATCATTATACAGGTGGTTAAAATACATATAAAGGATATTAGAACTAAGGTAATGGATAATGTTTCAATCTCATTATTATGCGATATTGATTATAAGTAATTATTTACAGGGATATATTTATCATCCAATTCAATACTTTATAAAAATGTTTTCATAAAATGTTGACTATTATCATTTGAATTTTTAACGTATTTTTTTCTCTTATTATACTTTGAATTCATGGTTTGGAGGAATCAATCTTTTACATAAGAGGTGTTTTTTGACCCTTCCGACAATGGTATGTGAATAATTATTTTTTAAACTTATAAGGCATGACTGGATTTTTACACTTTATTAACGATTTATTTCCATGAAACTTATCATACATGTTTTGAAGGGTATTTTCAAATAAATTATTTTATTTTAAATTTTTTGGGGGTTTTATGAAAAAAACATTTTTTAAGATCAAATTATATTTTCCTCAATAATTGATTTCATGTGTTATATCAAAATTAGTTTCCCTATAACATTAAATAAATTTTTCAAGTATAATATCAATAATATTTTGTTGGATGATTATTTTTATTATAGTTTTTTTTAGGAAATATGTTTGTTTTACATGGATTATGTTATGATGTAATGTTGTTTAAGAAAACTATTTTATTCCTTGTGTATTGTTATGATGGAAAATTTATGTTTTTGTGTCACACATATGTACTTTTCTCATTATGGGATGGGTGGGACCTATATGTCCCACCGATTTATTTGTTAGATATTTATATCTCATGATATTGACATGACTAGAATGATAAGTAAATCTAGTTCAGTATTATTGGGATATAAAGACAAGTAAATATTGTTTAGTAATATTGGTTTGGAATGGAATTAAAACCAAGTTTAGTTATGAAATTTTTTCGATGTGATGGTATTGGGAATGAGCCTTGGATAATATAGGCATGATTTTTTATTCTTATGTGTTTTCCACAATTCCATGTTTTATTCCACTCCTATTTTATCGGGTTTCATGTTTCATTATGAATTATTCCTTATGAAATACCAATATTTATTTCATGATTCATGATTTTGATATTTTTTCTAGATGGTATTATTTTCATGTTTTTAGATTCTTATGTATATGTTTTGTTTATTCTCTATATGTACCCTTATTGAGCATGTAATCTCACATTTTTCATATTTTTTCTTTTACCTAAGATATAAATAAAGGTTTTAGGTAGGAAAAGTAAATGGAAATATCATTATGGGATTTTTTGAAGATCTATCACCAAATTAGATGAATGTGTTCATGTTTCCAAAGGTACTCGACTAATACGATCTTTGGGCATCTGTTTTTTTCATGTATTAATTATTTTGTAAAACTAATGTATTTCCCATATACATCAAGCTTTGTAATTTACACTCATGACCTAAATTAGATATTTTTATCATAAATCCACTTTAATTGGTCTTCTGGTCTTAACAAATGAGGTTTCTTGAAGAAGAGGTACCATGTTTTCTCGAGCGCATTTATTTTATTTCAAATTTCAACTCTATAAAATATTATTAAAATATAGTTATATAATAAATCCAGTATATACAACATAATTATATATTATTTTGTTAATTTAATTATCTAAATCCATCTAATCTTCACTAAAATGATATATAAAATCATTATTCAGTTGTACGACACACAATCAACACGTAAACTAATGTCAATCATTATAGATAATTTCCTCTAATGGATTTTTTTAAATATAGATTTAAGGAACATATATGATATTTATTAAATATTTATAATTATTTTGTTATGATATAAAATATTTCATCTAACATTAAATTTCATAGGGGATATAGTATCATTGCTAGTGTGTATGATGGAGCACCCCATTATGAAGTGTAGTGATTCATTTTTCACTAACAAATTACATGGAAGGTAATAAAGTTACTTTTTATCAATATATATATTATATATGAAATAATTATTATTTTAATGTAATATTCATCATTATTAAAACATAATAAATAATTTTTTTTCTAATACTGAAAAGTGATAATGTTGTTCATTTCTGTGTGGACTACAGTCTCCATGAAGCGATCTGTTTCTTTTATTCCATCACTAGATCACCCAAATTATATATATATATATATATGTAAAGACCGTAAAATTCAAGGGAAATTTTTTTCTTAATTTTCTTTGGATTTTTACAAGAGCGCGGTTTCAGACGGCACCTGATTCCGAGGCCCGGAGTGCCCGGAATTAATTTCCGAAGTTTGGCTCGGGTACGTTCAGTGAACGAACGAGCGGGAATTCCTAACTTTTGATCCGGTGCTCGGAATTGAAATCCGAGGGCACCGATGAACTCGCAGCGCCGATATTCGCTTAATGAGACCTTTTCGGGAGTTGCGTTTGTTGCGGGTTGAAAGTTACGTTTTGGGGTTTTTCAGTTAAGTTAAATAAAATTGTGTAAAACAAATTTTATTTAAACTTATTAAAAAAAAACCTACCTAAGGGGGTTGGAAGTGGGACCCACACCCACTTAACCTCCCTTGGGAGGATTAAGTATGGTGGGGCCCACACGAACCCCTAAATCTTTTAATAACCTCTCAACTTCCCCCTTAAACTCCTCTTTTAATAACATGACAACTTTGTTAATTAATGGAGTTGAATTGTTTGAGTTGTTTGAATTTCAAACCTTTGAAATTCAAATTGATAATTGTGTGAATAAAATAAGACTTAGCTTATTTTATTTTGGTTAGAATTCTCTAGCCACCTTGAGAGAATTTGGAGCCTTCATCTTCTTCTTCTTCAAGCTTTGACGAAGAACGCGAAGAACCTTCGAACATCGACGAAGAACGCCACGATCTCGGGAATCGTCTTTCGCGACGCCATACCCGCGACACCGACGACGTCTTCTTCCGCGTCATCTCTTCCGCGACGATTTCCCACGACGAAATCGTCGTCAAAGAACTTCGAATCCTCGCTTCACGACATCGACGTTCTTCTTCCGTGACGCCGATCACCGCGACACGTCTTCCGCGGGTCGTTGACGATCATCGTTCTTGAATCCAGAGGTAGGGGATGTTATTTATTGTTTATTTTTATTCCATTCTTGAATCATGGATTTTTTTTTAGCATGACTAAATGTGTGGCTTTCGGTTATTCTTTAGTTATGTTATTATTTAACGTGAGGGGGGTCGGACCGCAAGAACACGGCCGAACCCCCCCTCCTTAGTTCTCGTTTTATTCATGCGGGTGGAAGCAAGAGGCGTGGTGCCGTCGCACCACGCGGATGAACATGCTTATAATTTTCCGCAACCCGTCGCGCTTCGCCGAGAAGAGATTTCAAGAACGCGACGCCGTCGCGCCGCGTTGGGAGGATTCATGGCACGACGAAAGGGGCGCGGTGCCGTCGCACCGCGCCGGACGACGAACACCGCGGCCGGTTCCGGGCCGCGGTGAGACGAGGAGACCGCGGCCGGTTCCGGGCCGCGGCGGAAGGAAAGACCGGCGGCCGTGCCGCCGGCGTCGGGAGTCGAGGGCGGGACAGGAAATTCCGGTCCCGTTGGTAAAAACCGGCCGGCCAGCGGCCGGCCGGATGTCATAAAAACCGGGGGATTAAACCCCCGGCCGGTCCATCAAGACCCCCCTCTTAATGAGGGGGGCGGTTCATTTAAGAAGGGGGGGGGGGCAAAGCCCCCCCGGTTTTCTTCAGCCGGCCCCCACTTGTGGGGGCCGTTTCTTAGCAAGGCACGGCTTAAAGCCGTGCCGTTTTGTGAAACGCGGGGCTCAGCCCCGCGTGCCTTCCGCCGCCGCCACGCGGCCCGCCGCCGCCACGCGGCCCGCCGCCGCCACGCGGCCCGCCGCCGCCGCCACGCGGCCCGCCGCCGCGCCGCCGCCCGCCGCCACGCGGCCCGCCGCCGCCGCCATGCGGCCAGCCGCCGCCGCCGTCCGCCGCCGTCCGCCGCCGCCGGCCGCCGCGCCGTCCAGAGGGGGGGGGGGGGGGTCGGGCCGGATCGGCCCGGACCCGGACCCCCCGTTTCGGACCAGATTCGGTTCTTGGCTCATAACTTGAGCCTCGGACCTCCGAATGACGAACCGTCTGCGGCAACGCGATCCTTGGATCGAGACGGTCGTTTCGGTATATCGCACTCAAGGTTTCGGGTTACTTTGAGTTCGGTCGGGTTGGTTCGTTCACGAAACCAACCGGGCCTTCGGAGCGGAAACACTCATATCTTGAGCTACGGACGTCCGATTGACGTGCCGTCAGTCGCGTAATGTTCCTCTTAGTGAGACGGATCTTTTGGCATACTCCGCCCGAGGTTTGGACGCAGGTGGAGTACGGTCGGGTTGGTTTTGCCTTAAAAACCAACCGGGCCCCGGAGACGAAAATGCCAATAACTCTCAGACCGGGCGTCCGATCGACGCGCCGTCTGTTGCGTTGAGTTCCTTTTGACGATACGGAACTTTTGGATACATAAAATTCGGTCTTCGTGACAGTTGATGTATCAGCCTCTCGGCTCGTGGAGCGGACCCTCCGTACGAGCTTGCTGTGTGCGGGAACCCTAGTGCTGGCTGCGACTGTTCTACTGCTACGACTGCTACTGTGACTTTGACGACGACAGTACAGAGATCCTGTGTGGATTTGACGACGACAGTACAGAGATCCTGTGTGGATTTGACGACGACGACTACAGCACTCAGCGATCCTACGTGGATCAGTGCTACAGGTTCTGTGTGAGCCCGATCCTGTGTGGGTCCTTGCGCTCAGCGGTTCTGTGTGAGCCAGCGCCTACAGGTTCTGTGTGAGCCCGATCCTGTGTGGGTCTTGCGGGGGTTAGTTACCTATCGATCCTTCGTGGGTCCGACGACTTAGATGGATCAGTGATCATCTTTATCGTCCTTGAAGAAGTATACCTGTGTGAGCTGAATCCTGTTACTTTCCTTTGTGGAATACGTATACTTTCCTGCGTGGACTGAGTTATACTTGGGCTCGGAGGTTGGAGCGTATTTGAATTGATGACTTAGGTATATGTATGGGCATATACCTAAGCAGTGTTGGTTGTTACTTCGGGATTGTACTTTGTTTCGTGGTTTATCCTTTGTGGATTTGAGAGACCTTCAGGGGTCTCGGGGTCCCTACTGAGTAGCTTATACTCACCCCTGCACGGGCTTCGCCCGCACTACGTTGTGTTGGTTGCAGACGACGGACAACGTTGACCTTAGCTGAGGTTTGCGGAGCGGGACGGTACCCGGAGGTGGACCACTGGGCGGGACGAGCACGGAGCGGACGGTGGGACCCGTGGAGCAGAGGAGCTATCTGTACCCACCCTTCAGGTGGGATTTCCGGTGGACAGCTCGGAGTAGCGGCCTTTACTTTACAGTTGCTGTTTTTCCCTTTTTGAGTTGTACTTTACTTTCAGTTTGGGTTTGTATTCTGGCCCATTTACTTTTCCGCACTTTCAGTTGTACTCTGCTTGTTTAGTGTTTACTTCCGCTTGTATACTCTGTGGTGTGTGCTTACTTTTCAAAGGCAATGCCTTCCCTTTTTACCGGGATTTACGCCTTGGTGCTAGTCGCCAGCCCCTGGCCTATGGAAGGCGGGCTTGGGGTAGTCACGACACGGACCCCGAGGGCGGGTCGTGACAAATTGGTATCAGAGGAGTTCGGTTCTACCGCGAACTCTGATCTTTTCTATGTGAAGCAATAATGTTTAGCGTATTGAGTGTGGTTATCAGTCCAGGGAGTCCAGTGTTGGTGCGGCGGCCGACGTATCCGTACACCAGGACCCTGACTTCTGATTTCCGACTTAATGCACGAAAACATTGATTGCGTGTGTGTTTCAAAGTTTTCTTTGTGATTACTTGTGTCAGCTCACCGGGTATACTGATCTGCTTAACAAAGTCTCAAGTTTTCTTTGTGATTACTTAATTCAGCTCACCAGGTATACTGTTCTGACGATGGTGTTCTTGTTCTCCTTTTCAGGATGGCCCCACGACGGCAGCCAGCTAGGGTTCCGAGAGTTGAGCGAGACGACAGCCCACCGAGCGACGAGGCCTCGGTGCAGGGCCCTTTTCCAGTAGTGGCACCGGCGGTAGCTATACCCGCCGAGCCCCCGATGCTTCCAGCAGCAGCCGCTGACGATGCACGTCGCCTCAGCGCACTGCATGAGTTTCAGCGCCAGCGACCGCCCAGGTTTCGCGGGGAGACGGATCCCCAGGCAGCAGAGGACTGGCTGGAGGCAGTGGTTCGAGTGTTTAGGCTAGTGAGGACACCAGCAGACCTCATGGTGATCCTCGCTGCGAGCCTACTACACGCAGCAGCTGGAAGATGGTGGAGCTTGATGCTCCAGGTGCACGATGAGGCATCTCTACTCTGGACGGACTTCGAGAGCCTCTTCCGCTCTGAGTTCGTCCCGGCCACCCTTCGAGCGGTGCGCATCCAAGAGCTTCTACAGCTGCGGCAGGGCAGCATGACGGTCGCCCAGTACTCGGCGAGGTTTACCGATCTCTCGCGCTACTCGACCGACATGGTACGGGATCCATTCTTCCGGGCCCGGACCTTCGAGCAGGGTTTGAGACACGAGATCAGGGCATCGCTGATCTCCCTCAGCATACCGACTCAGACAGGAGTACTCGAGCGGGCACTTCTGATCGAGAGCTTCCTTGCTGAGTCTACACCAGCACAGCGACCCACCGCAGGGCGGCACGTGGCAGAGTCATCTACAGCAGGCAGTCGACGGATGACTCAGGGGTCCAGACAGACCAGACCTTCAGGCCGACGATCTCAGGGCACTGGCTCAGTAGTGCGGGGCACACAGCGCGGAGCCAGTCTTCCGAGAGGCAGACAGTGCTACTCATGCGGCGGACAGGGCCACATGGCTCGTGACTGCCCGACCCGCCGTGCCGAGGAGCAGCAGTCAGTAGATGGACCACCGAGGCAGAGGCAGAGGGTCGACCGTGGCGGTCCGCAGGGAGGAGGCGGACGAGGCAGAGGAGCTGGACGAGCAGCTGGTGGTGGCCGACGCTTTGAGGCTCTACCACCACCACCACCAGGAGGTCCACCCCGACCACAGGGAGCTGGCGGGCAGCGACAGGCACAGCTCCAGGCAGCAGAGGCCTACGACCACGGCGCACCTGAGATGATTCGAGGTACTATCTGTGTCTATTCCACCCTTGCTGCAGTTCTTATAGACACAGGAGCGAGTCACTCTTTCATAGCCGCTGCCCTTGTTCGGAGCTCGGAGATTCCGACAGAGCCGTTGGCTCGATCCTTACGGCTAGAGACTCCTACGGGAGCAGACTCGACGATTACGCACTGGTGCCGGCAGTGTGAGCTTACTCTAGGAGGCGAGAGCTTCGGCTGGGATCTTCTTGTAGCAGCGTCGAGGCCTTACGACGTCATCTTGGGCATGGATTGGCTGTCTACGGTCCATGCACAGATTGACTGTTTTAGGCGCAAGGTGCGATGTGTACGCACCGACGGGAGCAGTTTCACCTTCACCGGCGAGAAGGGAGCCTTAGCAGCACAGGATGGACTTCCGCGGAGGAGAGGACAGCCCATCACTCATCAGTTGGCTAGCCTTATCCTAGGAGCAGTTGACGTGCGGAGTCCTGGTTTTCCTGTAGTGGTGGATCAGTATGCGGACGTTTTTCCCGACGATGTTCCAGGGCTACCTCCTCGCAGAGAGGTAGACTTTTATATTGACTTGTACCCCGGGACAGCCCCGATATCCACACCAGCATATCGGATGGCGCCCGCCGAGCTTCGAGAGCTACGGGTACAGTTGGAGGACTTGCAGGGCAAGGGATTCATCCGACCCAGTGTTTCACCCTGGGCTTCCCCGATATTGTTCGCCAAGAAGGCGGACGGGAGCTTGCGACTTTGTGTTGACTATCGTCGCCTGAACCAGGTGACAGTGAGGAACAAGTATCCGCTACCGAGGATTGATGACCTCTTTGATCAGCTCAAGGGAGCACGGTGGTTCTCGAAGATAGACCTCAGGTCAGGCTATCATCAGCTCAGAGTCAGAGACGAGGATGTGCAGAAGACGACCTTCAGATGTCGGTATGGCCACTATGAGTTCTTGGTTATGCCTTTCGGTGTAACCAATGCTCCAGCAGTGTTCATGGCTCTCATGAACAGGATCTTTCAGCCATACCTCGATCGGTTTGTCGTGGTCTTCATCGACGACATTCTGATTTACTCTTCGACAGAGGAGGAGCACGCCTATCACTTGCGAGTTGTTCTTGACACACTCCGAGAGCACCAGCTTTATGGTAAGCTCTCGAAGTGCCAGTTCTGGATACGTGAGGTCCACTTTTTGGGACACGTTATCTCTGAGGCGGGAGTTGCAGTGGATCCCGCGAAGATTGAGGCTGTGTTAGCATGGGAGCCACCCAGGAGCGTGACTGAGGTTCGGAGTTTCTTGGGACTAGCGGGATACTATCGGAGGTTTGTGCCGAACTTCTCCAGAGTTGCGGCAACACTCACAGCTTTGACGAAGAAGGGGAAACCCTTCGTGTGGTCAGACAGTTGTCAGCAGAGCTTCGAGGAGCTGAGGCAGAGATTGACTAGCGCACCTATCTTGAGGTTGCCTGAGGAGGGAGTAGGGTACGTAGTCTACTGCGATGCATCAGGAACCGGACTCGGATGTGTTCTAATGCAGGAGCGGGCAGTGATCGCCTATGGATCACGACAGTTGAGGCCGCATGAGCTGAACTACGCTACCCATGACCTGGAGTTAGCAGCAGTGGTCTTCGCCCTGAAGACATGGCGACATTATCTGATGGGCGAGCGCTTTACAGTCTTTTCCGATCATCAGAGTCTCAGGTATATCTTCTCGCAGAAGGATCTGAACCTGAGACAACGACGATGGCTCGAGTTCCTCCAGGACTATGACTTTGAGATAGTCTATACTCCTGGGAAGGGGAACGTAGTAGCCGATGCCCTCAGCAGGAGGACGGGCATTCAACTACTTGAGGAGGCGACGGAGCAGCTAGCCTCTTTGCAGATATCCTTCGTGGATAGAGATGGAGCAGCCTTTCTTCAGTCTCTCACAGTCACTCCTCCACTACTGCAGCGGGTCAGGGAGGCACAGCATGGGGACGCTGACTGTGAGACACGGCGTGCACAGATATCCTCGGGACAGGCACCTGATGGTTTCTCCCTTGGAGCAGAGCACGACATCCTTTTCAGAGGACGTGCCATGGTACCAGTCACATTGCGAGAGGAAGTGCTGAGGGAGTTTCACACATCTCCTTTAGCGGTACATCCTGGAGTGGCGAAGATGTACCAGGACCTCAGACGACAGCACTGGTGGCCGGGCATGAAGAAAGCTGTAGCAGAGTTCGTTTCTCGATGCCTTACCTGTCAGCAGGTGAAGGCAGAGCATCAGGTACCAGCAGGCTTGGTACAGCCCTTGGAGGTTCCGGAGTGGAAGTGGGACGGCATATCTATGGACTTCGTGACTGGACTTCCACGCACTTCCAGAGGTCACGACTCCATCTGGGTGATTGTTGACCGACTCACCAAGTCGGCACACTTCTTACCCATCAGAGAGCAGGGCTCGGTGGAGAGCTTGGGACGTCTCTACGTTCAGGAGATTGTGCGGCTCCACGGAGTGCCATCATCTATCGTTTCCGATCGTGATGCCCGCTTTACTTCCCGGCTTTGGAAGGGGTTGCAGGAGGCGTTCGGGACGCAGCTACGTCTTAGCACAGCTTTTCACCCTCAGACGGATGGTCAGACGGAGAGGACCATTCAGACTCTCGAGGACATGCTCCGTGCATGTGTCCTTGACTTTGGTCGTAGCTGGGAGGACCACCTACCTTTGGTGGAATTCGCATACAACAACAGCTACCACTCCACCATCGGGATGGCACCGTACGAGGCGTTGTACGGCCGACCATGTAGATCTCCTTTGTGCTGGACAGACCCAGGGGAGTCAGCACTAGTGGGACCGGAGATGGTCCAGGCCACGACAGAGAAGGTCCAGGTCATCCAGGAGCGGATGAGGACAGCTCAGAGCCGGCAGAAGTCATATGCTGACAGGAGGCGGAGACCACTAGAGTTCGAGGATGGCGACCACGTCTTCTTGCGGGTCTCACCTCGACGTGGTATTCGGAGATTTGGCCGAGGCGGCAAGTTATCTCCGCGCTTCATCGGACCTTTTCAGATTCTCAGCAGGATTGGCGAGGTGGCTTATCGCCTGGCTCTACCACCTCAGTTGCACCGGGTGCACGACGTCTTTCACGTATCCCAGCTGAGGAGATACGTGCACGACCCGACTCACATCATTGACCATGGGGAGCTTGACGTTGACGATGGGGCGACTTTTACGGAGGTCCCGGTGGAGATAGAGGATCGACAGGAGCGGGTCCTACGTGGGCGATCGATTCCTCTTGTGCGCATCAGATGGCAGCACGGGAATCTCCAGGAGAGCACTTGGGAGCGGGAGGCTCAGATGCGTGCTCAGTACCCTCATTTGTTCCCCTAGTTTTTGTTGTATCTTTACGGGGACGTAAAGCCCTGAGGTGGGAGTAATGTAAAGACCGTAAAATTCAAGGGAAATTTTTTTCTTAATTTTCTTTGGATTTTTACAAGAGCGCGGTTTCAGACGGCACCTGATTCCGAGGCCCGGAGTGCCCGGAATTAATTTCCGAAGTTTGGCTCGGGTACGTTCAGTGAACGAACGAGCGGGAATTCCTAACTTTTGATCCGGTGCTCGGAATTGAAATCCGAGGGCACCGATGAACTCGCAGCGCCGATATTCGCTTAATGAGACCTTTTCGGGAGTTACGTTTGTTGCGGGTTGAAAGTTACGTTTTGGGGTTTTTCAGTTAAGTTAAATAAAATTGTGTAAAACAAATTTTATTTAAACTTATTAAAAAAAAAACCTACCTAAGGGGGTTGGAAGTGGGACCCACACCCACTTAACCTCCCTTGGGAGGATTAAGTATGGTGGGGCCCACACGAACCCCTAAATCTTTTAATAACCTCTCAACTTCCCCCTTAAACTCCTCTTTTAATAACATGACAACTTTGTTAATTAATGGAGTTGAATTGTTTGAGTTGTTTGAATTTCAAACCTTTGAAATTCAAATTGATAATTGTGTGAATAAAATAAGACTTAGCTTATTTTATTTTGGTTAGAATTCTCTAGCCACCTTGAGAGAATTTGGAGCCTTCATCTTCTTCTTCTTCAAGCTTTGACGAAGAACGCGAAGAACCTTCGAACATCGACGAAGAACGCCACGATCTCGGGAATCGTCTTTCGCGACGCCATACCCGCGACACCGACGACGTCTTCTTCCGCGTCATCTCTTCCGCGACGATTTCCCACGACGAAATCGTCGTCAAAGAACTTCGAATCCTCGCTTCACGACATCGACGTTCTTCTTCCGTGACGCCGATCACCGCGACGCGTCTTCCGCGGGTCGTTGACGATCATCGTTCTTGAATCCAGAGGTAGGGGATGTTATTTATTGTTTATTTTTATTCCATTCTTGAATCATGGATTTTTTTTTAGCATGACTAAATGTGTGGCTTTCGGTTATTCTTTAGTTATGTTATTATTTAACGTGAGGGGGGTCGGACCGCAAGAACACGGCCGATCCCCCCCTCCTTAGTTCTCGTTTTATTCATGCGGGTGGAAGCAAGAGGCGTGGTGCCGTCGCACCACGCGGATGAACATGCTTATAATTTTCCGCAACCCGTCGCGCTTCGCCGAGGAGAGATTTCAAGAACGCGACGCCGTCGCGCCGCGTTGGGAGGATTCATGGCACGGCGAAAGGGGCGCGGTGCCGTCGCACCGCGCCGGACGACGAACACCGCGGCCGGTTCCGGGCCGCGGTGAGACGAGGAGACCGCGGCCGGTTCCGGGCCGCGGCGGAAGGAAAGACCGGCGGCCGTGCCGCCGGCGTCGGGAGTCGAGGGCGGGACCGGAAATTCCGGTCCCGTTGGTAAAAACCGGCCGGCCAGTGGCCGGCCGGATGTCATAAAAACCGGGGGATTAAACCCCCAGCCGGTCCATCAAGACCCCCCTCTTAATGAGGGGGGCGGTTCATTTAAAAAGGGGGGGGCAAAGCCCCCCCGGTTTTCTTCAGCCGGCCCCCACTTGCGGGGGCCGTTTCTTAGCAAGGCACGGCTTAAAGCCGTGCCGTTTTGTGAAACGCGGGGCTCAGCCCCGCGTGCCTTCCGCCGCCGCCACGCGGCCCGCCGCCGCCACGCGGCCCGCCGCCGCCACGCGGCCCGCCGCCGCCACGCGGCCCGCCGCCGCCGCCACGCGGCCCGCCGCCGCCCGCCGCCACGCGGCCCGCCGCCGCCGCCCTGCGGCCAGCCGCCGCCGCCGTCCGCCGCCGTCCGCCGCCGCCGTCCGCCGCCGCCGTCCGCCGCCGCCGTCCGCCGCCGCCGGCCGCCGCGCCGTCCAGAGGGGGGGGGGGGGGGTCGGGCCGGATCGGCCCGGACCCGGACCCCCCGTTTCGGACCAGATTCGGTTCTTGGCTCATAACTTGAGCCTCGGACCTCCGAATGACGAACCGTCTGCGGCAACGCGATCCTTAGATCGAGACGGTCGTTTCGGTATATCGCACTCAAGGTTTCGGGTTACTTTGAGTTCGGTCGGGTTGGTTCGTTCACGAAACCAACCGGGCCTTCGGAGCGGAAACACTCATATCTTGAGCTACGGACGTCCGATTGACGTGCCGTCAGTCGCGTAATGTTCCTCTTAGTGAGACGGATCTTTTGGCATACTCCGCCCGAGGTTTGGACGCAGGTGGAGTACGGTCGGGTTGGTTTTGCCTTAAAAACCAACCGGGCCCCGGAGACGAAAATGCCAATAACTCTCAGACCGGGCGTCCGATCGACGCGCCGTCTGTTGCGTTGAGTTCCTTTTGACGATACGGAACTTTTGGATACATCAACTTCGGTCTTCGTGACAGTTGATGTATCAGCCTCTCGGCTCGTGGAGCGGACCCTCCGTACGAGCTTGCTGTGTGCGGGAACCCTAGTGCTGGCTGCGACTGTTCTACTGCTACGACTGCTACTGTGACTTTGACGACGACAGTACAGAGATCCTGTGTGGATTTGACGACGACAGTACAGAGATCCTGTGTGGATTTGACGACGACGACTACAGCACTCAGCGATCCTACGTGGATCAGTGCTACAGGTTCTGTGTGAGCCCGATCCTGTGTGGGTCCTTGCGCTCAGCGGTTCTGTGTGAGCCAGCGCCTACAGGTTCTGTGTGAGCCCGATCCTGTGTGGGTCTTGCGGGGGTTAGTTACCTATCGATCCTTCGTGGGTCCGACGACTTAGATGGATCAGTGATCATCTTTATCGTCCTTGAAGAAGTATACCTGTGTGAGCTGAATCCTGTTACTTTCCTTTGTGGAATACGTATACTTTCCTGCGTGGACTGAGTTATACTTGGGCTCGGAGGTTGGAGCGTATTTGAATTGATGACTTAGGTATATGTATGGGCATATACCTAAGCAGTGTTGGTTGTTACTTCGGGATTGTACTTTGTTTCGTGGTTTATCCTTTGTGGATTTGAGAGACCTTCAGGGGTCTCGGGGTCCCTACTGAGTAGCTTATACTCACCCCTGCACGGGCTTCGCCCGCACTACGTTGTGTTGGTTGCAGACGACGGACAGCGTTGACCTTAGCTGAGGTTTGCGGAGCGGGACGGTACCCGGAGGTGGACCACTGGGCGGGACGAGCACGGAGCGGACGGTGGGACCCGTGGAGCAGAGGAGCTATCTGTACCCACCCTTCAGGTGGGATTTCCGGTGGACAGCTCGGAGTAGCGGCCTTTACTTTACAGTTGCTGTTTTTCCCTTTTTGAGTTGTACTTTACTTTCAGTTTGGGTTTGTATTCTGGCCCATTTACTTTTCCGCACTTTCAGTTGTACTCTGCTTGTTTAGTGTTTACTTCCGCTTGTATACTCTGTGGTGTGTGCTTACTTTTCAAAGGCAATGCCTTCCCTTTTTACCGGGATTTACGCCTTGGTGCTAGTCGCCAGCCCCTGGCCTATGGAAGGCGGGCTTGGGGTAGTCACGACACGGACCCCGAGGGCGGGTCATGACAATATAAGTATATTTAAATAAATAATATGGTGTATAGGGACTTATTATTACTCTATATAGATGAAATATTAATTAACTCATTTCTATAATGATCATTGAATAATGGAAATGTTACACAAGCATGCGTACATCCTAATATCTCAATGGTTATATTGTAGTTAATTTTTCATAACCATCATTAATTATTGAGTTTTAAATTATAATTCATATATTAATATGAAAAATATTTAATTATTATCATATTTTTATATATTTAAATAATTACTTCTTTGAGAAATAATCAAACTATTGAAATCATTTTGATAAATAATCAAAATAAAGTAAAAATATCTGATCTAAAATTTATTTATTATGAAATTTCATTTGAAATTGTAATAATTAAAAATAATAATAACATAATTGAAAAGGTTATTAATAAAGTAATGAATTAACATAAATTTATTGTTTAGGAGGATAAATAATGATCATGATGAATAAAACTTGAGGTCGGGGACTTAATCTGAATCTCTTTTCGTTGAGGAATATATTTATGTTATTCCCATATATTATCTTATATGGTTTATATAAAGAATCATTGACATATTATATAATGATTTGTTATGTTATCGAGATATTATAATGATTATTTTAATGTTATTTTTCCATGGGTATTATGATTTAAATGTTTCCAATGTTTTATGGGACATTTCATTTAAAAATATTCTTTGATTTTATTTTTCAAAATGAATTCTTATTACTGGTACAAGTTTTTAAAATGAATTAATGAATATAATTATACATATATGATATTCTCAAACAAGAAATCTTTTTTCTTCATTTAATATTTCGAAAAATGAATCTTTTTACAAAATGTTTCAATTTTTTTACAAACAACGGTAGAAATGTTCTATTTTAACAAATTTGGAATCAATAAATAATCATCCATCATTAGAATTATTTGAATATTGAATTATTTGAAAATATTAGATGTTTTATTCAAAGGAAAAATTTGTTAACATTTTTTTATTAAATGTTTTATTGAATTTATTTCAATGTTAAGTTGAATTTTGGTATAGAAATTGGATTTTAATAACAAAAATGTATTTTTTTTATCATAAATAGGTTTTTAAATGAAAATAGTATCATGATATCAAATAGTTAATTTAATAAATTTTTAAAACACTTTTTAATGTGCCTTTTGATCAAAAAGTAAAATCATAGACTATTTTATTCACTATTTAATACTTAAAAAATATACATGAGAAAAGGGTGCCCATTGATAGCATTATATGAGCCAATTACAACCTATATATTTTATTTTCCTATATAATTTCTTATGATCCTAATACATATAATATGATTTGTGATCCCTAATAGTGATTTTATGCATTGGGTAATTTTACTTGTCATAATAGGATATATGGAGGGACTAACCAATGGTTTTATCCTGTAGATTTAATAGGGATTTAGTAACTTCTGAAATGGGTTTAAAAAGTTTTATTAATGTGACTCTCTATGTTTACATAAATGTTTTTATTCCATTTCTATGGGTTTTAATGAGGTTATTTCAGTAAAGGGTCTTGGTTTTTTCATTTGAAAATTATTTATTTCATTTTTTCAAATAAAATTCAATTAATGGATTAACATTCCATGGGTTTCGATTTATTCACTAGACTATAGATTTTTCTTAACATTTATGTAAAATTTTGAAATTTTCTCCTCATCCCTTCATTAAAAATGATTTTTTAGAAGGTTTTTGGATGCATAAGGTGAAGGAATAATTCATGTTTAATTTCATGGATGTTTTCCTTGAAAATAAATAATGGCTTATTTGACTATTTTTATATTATGGGAAAATAGATACTAATTTGAAGTTTCCACTTTTTAATTTATGGTTTCATATTTATGAGTTTTGACCTAATTCTCTAAAACAACAAACTTTAAAACATCATGAAATGTAACTGAATGAATTCTTGACATAAAACCCATGATTTTGTAATGTTAATGAACAAGTACTTATATGTAGGGATGATAGTAATAAAAAGATTTTGGTAGGTAATGGATAATCCTAATGGAATTTTAATTGTAAAGATTATAGGAGAGGTGATTTCCTTTTATAAGTGAGGAAATAAGCCCACTTGGAAAATATTAGTGACGGTAATGACTCTAACCTTTATTATGGTAATGATCCTAATTTTATTTTATTTTTTATGTATGGGGGATGCCTCTTTTTTTGGACCCATCCTTATCCTTTTCTAGTATCTCTTTTATTTTTTTCTAATTAATTTATAATGAACATGATTGTCCCTAGTTCCTGAACCTGTTTTACAGAAGTAACTCATAATTACACTATGTATTCAAAATTTAAGGCTATGGTTCCATTTCAATTATTTTTTCAATATATCAATATATATTAATATGGATGTTTTAAATCCCTCTATGACATATTAATTAATAACATTTCATTTATGACTCACCGAACATACCCTACTTCCCGTGAACATATGGAATGACAATTTTGTTCAGTACATCATATTACTTGAATCATTAAAATCATTAACACAAATATTAAAGTCTAAATACTATTAAATATTATATCAAAAAATAATATGTGATTAAAAAACATGTGTAATTCTTACTGTGGGTGTATTCTCATAATATCCCATCTTGTAGATTACTATATGAGAAATTCAATAGGTGAAGTCTCATATTAATATGATTGCTTTAACCTGATACTAAAAATAAATTTTTCTCTTATTATAAAATTGTATCTGACCATAGAATGAATATTTAATAATTATCATTGTACCATATAAAGGATATCATTATAGGTGGGAACTACAATAATATGTTTTTATGAAATAGATTCCCAATGAAATTATCACATCAAATTTATAAAGAATTACAACAAATATAAGATAAGTAATTTAATTTAATATTTATTATATGAATATAAATTTAATATAATGTGGTGATTCATAATCAATATATACATTTATATTTATAATAAAATATTAAATTTTATAAAATACTCGAATCAATAAATGTGATCATAACCTATTCAAAATAATATAGAGAACTGTATTAAAAGAAAATATCTCTAAAAATTAATCATAACCAATACAGTAAAATAAAAAATATGGTTACATTAAATAATAACCTTAGTAAAGAATACAATTTATCAAATTATGTTGATGTATAGGAAAATACTTTAAAAATATCCTTGGAAACACTTTATGAAAATAACTTTTCCCAATGAAATCAAATATTTTTTTTAAAAAAATTCAAATGTAAAATAAAATGTATTATTTGAATAGAAAAATGAGTAAATTTGAAGTCATATAGAAATAATAATGTCATAATGAAAGAAAAAAAATATTATCATTTTATATTATTTAAAAAAAAATTCTTTTATATTTTATTGGAATGTTTGAAATGTACCTTTTTCGGAAAACTATAAGAAGATTGATTTCAAATAATTTTATAAAAATTAAAAAATTATTAAAAATGAATTTAAAAAATAATTGGAAAATTGTAAATATAATTTCAATGTATTTTTTGAAATCATGGATATGGAATAGAAATATTCCCTAATGGATACTGAAATATAAAAAATCCTGAATAACGATGAGATTCGGAAATAAATCCTTAACACTTGGGATTATTTTTAAACTTAAAACACATGAAATAAATAATATCCAATACAATGAGAAAATATATATTCATTTATTAATATATAAAAGTGTAATTATATACACTTCATAGACGAAATAAATTTTGAATAATGAATATATGTTATAGAAGTCAAAGTGAAATGAGAAACCCTTACCTCATGTTTGATTTCCTTTGTACATTTAAAACATCCTATATAAATAATATAGTATTATTATACATTTATTCCATAAAATTAATCATAAATATCCTACCATAAATTAATTACATAAAATATTTTATCACCTGTTTATTTTTAATTCGTTATTAAAATCACTATTTCGGGTTGTAATTACTTAGCCTTTCATGTGTGATTTGTTTTGATAGTTTCAGTCCTTGTACTTTTATTATGGTCCCATAATACAAATAATAATAATAATGGTGTAAATATAATAGTTTTTAAACATATATTTATTAAGAGTCATTAATAATATATATATATATATATATATAAATTAAACCATTAATGGAGATGGTACGTCGTACATACACAAGAACATTGTTATATCTTTTTAATGGATGTAAAGAAAGATAGTTAAATAATAATTAAGCATTATAGAATAATTTTTAGATAATATATAACATATAAATTAATTAAATTTATCCTTATTACAATATATGTAAATAGTAAATGGATAACAAATCACATCTATTTGTGTAGGTAGTAGTCCACAAATATTCATGAGCAACAATATCATTTCTCAGAAGATTAAAAAGTAATAAGGTATTTAAGATATAATAATTCCGAAATAATATTTTTGTAAATAGTTTTATATATAACAATTAGTGAATATTTGTAACCATCCATGTAAATTAGGGATGAAAAACGAATTACTTCACTATGTGGAGATGGCATGTCATATGTACACACGAGTGAGGTTTTTTGATTTTCATTGGATGGTAAAATAATTGAATATGGTTTTCCCATTATCATAATAACATATTATTATATTTGACATAAAGATGTTATAATATTTAAATTGTTACAACACATTAACATTAAGTATAAGACGAATTAAACTTGAGATATTTGGAAAAGATAATTATCTCTTCTTTGAAGGACATTATTTAGACCTCATCTTATGGGACCACATGATGCTATTTTGGAAGGTTTCAAACCAAAATAAATTGTTTAAGGATTTTTAGGATATAAATTCCTATGTATTGGTCAATATAGATATATCAATGTGATGTGTTGAAGTAAGGGGGTCCCATTTATAATTGACATGGGGGGTACTTTTAGAATTTACAAAAATATTAAATTGTAATAAATTTATTCTCTTTAGAAAAAAAATAAAATGGAAATATATTAAACTACAATTTATGATAGTGTTTTAATCCCATAATAAAATATAATTTTGAAATGTTATGGTTCCATTTTTAACCATGTCATTTTGTTTTACCAATAGTTAATCAATTTTAATTTTCATTGTGGTAACATCTTTTTCCATATTAAAGAGTTGTAATTTTTACTTACTATATAATTATTATCACATAAATGTACATATTAAGATATTTTAGGCCATATAATTTCCATCATATATTATTTAAATATTTTAAAATTTTTTAATAATACAATAACTAATAATTTTGATAAAATAACATTTTTCTCAAGGTTTACACTTTTAAATAAATTTGAGTTCAAATACATCATGAAAAATTGGAAATTAAAATATAATGCATCTAAAACTCTATAATATGTCATATAAATATATAAAATTTATTTTAAACATTTCATCTTTAAAATTATATCAATATTATTATATTTAAAAATATTATTATTTTATATTAATTAAATAAATATTTTATTAGCATTTCACAAAAATTTAATGTAATTATATAATTTATAAAAATTAAAAATAAATTTATTTTATGACTATAATTTCATTAATCATAAAATATAAATTTATTTTCATTCATATATTTTTTTTCCTTATGTGTATATCTAAGGGATGTTAAAAACAAAGAGAGTGGTATTTTGTAGTTATCTTACATTTATATAATAAATACCCTGTTTTCATGGAAATGAATCCATTAAACAAATAACGTTTGAAAATATTGATTTGAAGAATGAATTTACTTCATCTTGCATGAATATGGTTTAAAACATATCGTCTAATCAATTATTTTATACCTATATTAACATGATTTATTCATTCCCATTATGATAAAATTTAACATGGTTATTAATCAAAATGTCTATTAATAATAGAGGACTATTTCAAAAATATGATAATATAGATTCCAAATATGGAATATATTTAAAACTAGAAAAATACCCATATGTAGAATAACTTAAATTTAAAATAATAGCGCAAAAAGTGATAAAAACATCTTTTAATAAAATGCAGTTTTTACGAATAAAACTGGATTTATTCATATCTCTTGCATAATAAAAATATTATATTAATGTTAAAAAAATTAATTGAATATATAATATATATACTTTTTTTGAAATTATTCAAAATTATTGATTAATTTATTTTATAATTATATAAATACATTGTGGGGAAAATAGTTTTTCAAAAAAAAACAAATCTTTTAATTTTTTTATAAAAATGTTTAATTCTAATGAATTGATGAAAAATGAAATTATTATATAAATTTATAAACATAAATTTTAAATATATATTTACAAACATTTATACATATAAATCTAATGGATAGGGTATAGTTATCATATAACAATATATCCAGGTTCATTTCAATGTGGTGTTTCATGAAACACCTGTTGTTAAAGAGATTAATTTTTTTTATAAAAAATGATACGCACCATAAAATATTGGTGTGATACAAAAACATAAACCAAATTTAAAGATACAATAATTTTTTATTTATTTTGGACAAAATATATCAATAAAAATGTATTTTTTGTTATTTTTAGTGCTAAACATTCCCATATCTCTTGGTTAAACTCCCTGAGTAAACTCATTTTAACCATAACAATGATAATTATATTTTTGTTTCTTTACTATTAATTATGACAAAAGATACAATTAAAATTTTTATATAAGATTAATTGTGATTATTAAAATTATTAAATCCTTTTTATCAAATATAAATCATATAAGTTGAATATTTTAATTTCAAAGTAGACATGTTTAAAGTGAAAAAATAGTGTCCTAGAAAACAACTCTTATGTATAAATGTTTTTATAACAAAATATAACAAAAAATTAAATAAAATTAGTGTAACTATACAATAAATAATATACATGAACTGATGTTACATTAATTTTTTTTTAAAAAATTAAATGAATCATTTTAAATTATGAAAACACAAATAAATATTTAATAAGAATATTTATTTTCACTACTCATTGAAATATTAATCTTTTTAGAAAATTATCATAATTTCACACATAGGTAATACTAAAATAATGATTTCCTGAATTATTTACATTTTCTAAAAAACACAATTTTAGAAAATTATATATATTAAATTCTCAAAAAACATTTAATACCCATTTTTGCGGAAGATGTATTTTTGAATAATATAAAGACAATACTAAAATTGGACTACTTATTAATAAATATATATGATTTATCTAAAACCATTGTACATAAGATTAATATTTTAATTATTAATAATCACATCACCAATATAACGGTTATGTCATAATGATAAAATATTTTATGGTTTATTTAAACATGGATATTTCTATATCACAATCTGATAATCAAATTAAAATTTTTTAAGACAAATATATCATATTACATCATGTTTTAATGGTATGATTGTAATACGATACAGTGTCCACTACTTGTTATCATATAACAACCCTACTTTTTATTACACAATTAAACATGATTTAGTACCTAAAATATCCACTTGATATAAAATAGACTATTGAGAGTCTTAGTATCATTGGGTCTAGGGAATATTACATAACAACATAAAACATGAAACACTGCATATTCATTGAAAAATTTCATTAGATAACCACTACATGCCCTCAAACTTATCATTGCATGGGACAACCTGAGGACATGCGTACGAAAAGGGTGAGCTATAATGCTCGGTAAGGGAGTAAACAAGGCATAACATGAAGATTAAAATTTAATTTAGGAAATTGGAATATCAATGGAGTGTAATAGAAACATGAACATAAAGGCATGATATATCATGATTATAATAACATGAAAATGTGGCAACAACACTTTACATGGTATTAGTATGAGCCAAGTCTCATTGCACATATAACATGAGTAAACCCTCATTGCACTTTAATCAACATGATTAAACCCTCGTTCCACTTGAATTAGAATTATTATACCCTCATTTCCCTTGACATATCATGATACTACTGTTTACTAAATGCATTGGAGCGCTATTAGAGAACACCCTTCTTAAACATTTCATTTCTTGCATAAGTGTGACACATTGATTGTACAACATGTATTCATTAAACGTAGTAATTTATTCCAAGATAAATTTTTTTTTAATTAATAAATGGAACTCTATAATAATTATGTAAATGTTCATAATGGTGAATACCCTTGATAGGGAAATGGGTATTGTATTCACTACACAATGACTTTGGCTCGGAAAATCACTATGCAATTTTGGAAGCATAATAGCATGACATAAGAATTCATAAAATTGGTTGATGAGGGATAAATGTGTGTCTCATAAAATGTTCCTGAAATGGACAGTAAGGGGTCTTATAGATACTTTTCCCAACAAATGTAATGGAATATTGATTCATTATACAAAAGAATGTCTTGAATTTATATGAGGAGAGAGAAATTACTTACAGAATTTTGACATGGTAACGGGTGTACATGGAAGGCATTAATGAGAGATAAAGGGGAATATCTTCATTGAAAAATAAATATTTCAGTATGGGGGAGGAGATAAATCATACCCTAACATTTATAATTTAAAATAAAAGGACATAACAATATTAATAAACTTGGAAAAAATGAAAAAGGAAGGAATCCCATAATTGGAAGTGTGATCCCAAAGGCTTGGGGGAGGCTTGATAGAGACCTCTTGGGAGATTGGGGAACCTTGGGAGGATTATATATAGAGTATGTCAGAGGTTTTATGAACTCCAATGGCTTTTAGTGAAGAGGAAGTGGGATATTGTGTGGGATTATTTAGGAAATGAGAGAGAATTATTTATTATTTAGTAATGGGACACCACACATTAACCTAATCAAAACCAAAAACCAGCACATGTGACCATGGGTTTTACCAAAAGGGAGTGTAAAAAAATATTTAATAAGTTATATTTCCAAACTTTTTAAAATAATAAGGTTGCTTATGTGGAGATGAGTCACACTCTCAAGGAAATGAATTTAAAAAGATAAAATGTTTCATAAGTATTGGAGGGTCCACAAAGGCTTTGTAAAAAATTTAAAAAAAATTTATCACATTATATTAATGGTAAAACATATATTTTCTAGGCATAATTTTTCTTGTATTTTATGACATAACTATTGGGTCATTATGATATCATAAAACACATTATATATTTAAACGGTATTTAATTTTTACCCAAAAATTAGACTGTCTTTGAAAATTATGAAAAATTAACCATTGGATAATTTTTACATCCTGAAACCAGAAATATTATTCATTTTATCTAATAATATTCTAAATATGTGAATTTTTACTTTTCAAATAATAAACGACATTTATCGAAAATTCATGGGCTTTGACAAAAAAATCGCTTTCAAAACATAATAGAAATCACAATAATATTTTAATAATTATATAGTCATTTATATTATATAAAACGTAATTTAGTAATAATATTTAATTAAAATATTATTTAATTCAAAAATCCATTAATTCATCAAAATATATTTCCTAATTGAATATTAACTACAAATACTATTTGTGCTTTTAAAACCATTTACAACATAACAATAATAAAATGAATGTATATTATTTATTATATAAAAAAATTATGCATATAATCATATTGATACAGTCTTGTTACATAACCCCTCATATCAGCCGCATAAGACTGAATTGTAAGGTATACGATGGAGACAAACTCTTGGGGTGGCTCTAATAACATCGCTCGGATGGTAATCTCTATCAACTTCCACTTCTCCCATAGGTGATTCTTATTGAGCTTAACATGTGGAATCTTTTATTTTTTTTGGTAATGAGAGAATCCCAATGATTCCACCTCCTTTATGAGTTATGAAAAATGGACAACATATAGAGAAAGTCTAGTGGATGAGGCCATGGCTTCTTTTGTTTGAGTAAATTGTATTTGTTGAAGACCTATATTTATAATAATCATGTGATCGCTGTTCAATAACTATATAGGCAACATTCACACTACGAAATGGTATTATAAAATCCAAAAACATAAAACCAAGGAAGTGCATATGTTTTACATAACCATTTTGCAAGATAATACATTTAATTAGATCAATATTAATTTTCATTGATTGATGATTTGGTCATTAAAATCTTTCCTCCTTAATAAATTTTTCCCTCGAAATATCATTTTCCCATGCTAACACATATATGGGTAACTCTCTTTCATCACTTCCTAGGATTCCCATGTCACTTCTTCAAACTTTTGGTTTCGCTATAACACCTTGACGGGGGGTCATTATCTTATTTCCTAGAACTGTTTCTCTAAGATCTAAGATCTTCACTGGTTTCTTCTCATAAGATAGATCATCCTCTAACTGTACTAACTATGAATATTGTACATGTTACGGGTCTGGTATGAACTTTATTAAGAGGGGTACATGAAAGACATCAAGTACTTTGGCCATGTTAGGTGGATGTACTAGTCGATACGCCACATCCCAGACACAATCAGTTATTTCTAAGGGACTGTTATACCTAGGAATTAACATCACATTAATTCCAAAACTCAATACCTTATTCCATAGAGATAAACATAAAAATACCATGTCTCCAACATTGAACACAAGGTATCGTCGACCATTTCATGTCATAGCATCTTACTCTCACCGACTTCATCCCAACACACCACTGTTCTTCACCCTTTCCCATAAATGTATTCATATATTTCCATTTGAATGCTTGAGTGGAAACTGTTATTGTAGGAGAATTCACCAGTGGAAGATGTTGGCCTCATCCTCCTTTTAAGTCCATAAATCATGAGCTTAACATATTATCTAATTTCTAAATAGTTTGCACAGATTGGCCATCAGTTTGAGGATTATAGGATATAATGACGTTCAGTTCATTTCTTAGATCATGTCAGAGACTTTTCTATAACATCGAGGTGAATATTGGATCATGATCTGATACAATAGATAGTGGTACTCCATGCATCCTTACCACTTCATTGATGTTAATTTGTGCAATTTTATCCAATGAGAATTCATCTTGAATCGGGATAAAGTTCGTTGTCTTCATAAGACAATCCACAACAACCCATATGGAATTTTTTCCTATGGATGTCCTTGGAAGTCAATTGACAATGTTCTTGGTAATATTATCCCACTTCCATGTTGGTATGGGTAGTGGATTCATCATCCCCTTATAATTTTTCCTCCCAACCTTCACAGGATAACATACCAGGAACTTTGATGAATATTCAACAATCTCCCTTTTAATATTGTCCCACTAAAAGTTTTCTCAGTGATCTTGATACATCTTTATGCTCCCCAGGTGAATAGAGAATGTTGAGCTATGTGATTCATTTTGAAGCTCCTTCTTTATATCTAGATCTGATGGTGCACATAATCATGACCCAAATCACACAATTACATCCTTATCACCCAAGAACTCTGAGGATTTCCTATTTCAAATAGCTTCCAACTTTTTCCTAATTTCCACATAATTTCATTGAGAATACTTTATTTTATCCATGAGGGATGGTTGATAAATCATTCGAGAAAGGATTGATGATGTTACTCCCTTAATGATTCCCATGTCCATCCTCTATAAATATAAGAAGATCGGATCCTTTTAAATTCCAATCATTGATAAAGATACATGATCCTTCCTACTTAGAGAATCCACCACATTATTTTCCTTACCAGAATGGTAGTGTATTGAGAATTCATAATCCTTGATGAGTTCTATACATATTCATTGGTTAATATTAATATCTCTTTATGGGAATATATATTTAAGGCTCTTCTGATCTGTATATATATCACACTTCTCCCCGTAGAGATAATGCCATCCGATTTTCAACACAAAGATCACAATAGCCAACTCCAGATCATGTGTGCGATTGTTTTGATCATCAATTTTCAACTACCTTGAGGTTTAGGCTATCACTTTATCAGTCTACATCAACACACAACCTAGGCCCTTCTTCGAAGCATCACTATATACCATTAAAAGTTCTCCACTTGAGGGTATTGTGATCACGTGCATAGTGATAATCCAACGTTTCAACTCTTTGAAGCATTCTTCCCATTCATTACTATATGAAAACATTACTCTATTTTTAGTAAGATTTGTATGAGGGTTGGACTATCATGAGAAATTTCTCACAAATCAATGATAATATCCAGCTTAGCCCAAGAAGGTGTAGATATATGTTACCGATGTTACCCTCGGTCATTCCTCAATTGTAGCTGTCTTGGAGGGAACCACAGATATCTCTTTGCTTGTGATGATATGACCCAAGAATGAGACTTCATATAACCAGAAAACACACTTACTGTACATTTCAGAGATATTATCCTTTTTCAAGGTCATTTGTACTATTCTCAAATGATCCTCATGCACCACCTTGGTTTTAGAGTATATTATAATATCATCTATATATAATAACACAAATATTTTGAGGTAATCTATAAAGACTCTATTCATAAATTCCATGAATATTGATGTAGAAATAGTGTGTCTGAAATTCATTAATACGAATTCATAGTGCTTGTATATTGTAAAAAAAGCAGTCTTGGGGATACCCTTCTTTTTCACCCTCACTTCGCAATATCCTAACCATAGATCCACCTTGGAAAATGATTGTGCTCCACATATCTAATCAAACAAGCCATCAATTCGTGGGGGAGAATACTTGTTATTTATCGTGTTTTTGTTGAGCACATGATAATCAATTCAAAGGCACATTGAACCATCCTTCTTCTTGATTAAGAGGACTAGTGCACCCCATGGTGAATCACATGGGCGTATAAAGCCTTTATCCAAGATTCACTTGTAGTTGATTCTTCATCTCCTTAACCTCTACAATATCCATTCTATATGGAGTCTTTGATATTGGAAATGACCCATGTATAAGGTCAATTGAGAATTCAACATATATTCTAGGAGGAAGACTAAGAAATTCCTTAGAAAACAATTCAACTAATTCCCTCACAATAGTCATGTCTTCATGGATAGATTCTTCCATAGACACAATCATCTGAGCCAGATATTCATGCTCATGGGTTAATAATATCCATGATTGAGAATATGGTTCTAAATAAGATTCATCTTCCTCATTTCGCTTGTATAAAATTGTGGGCCGATGCTTCATATAGAGAGTGATTTTCCTCTCATTGATATTTATGTTGGAACTATATAAAAAAAGTCAATCCTTGTCAAGAATTTCATGAAATTCAACCAGAGCAAGTATGACACGTTTTTCCAGGAAGTTCAATCCATAAATTATGACAGAGGAGTAGTCATATTAATTGGATGAAAAGATTTCCCCACTTCCCTTACTCAACGACAACTTTACTTCCATGATTTGTGGTGGTGCGGGGATTATTCTACTAAACATTCGGGATACAAAAGAATGTGTATAACCAGAATAAAAAAGTGGGTTTGGTATTATTAAATGAATAACTAATGTACATGTCACCACTTTGTTTTCAGGGTTCAATTCTGTGTTAGTGATGGAAAAATCTCACCCTTTCTACCTTGGAGGTTGTTGGATTCCTCTGAAAATTTTTGTCTTAGAGAATTGATTTTCAATGTTCCATCGTTCTTTGTTGTTGAAGCATTAAACAATGTGTTGGGAGTTTAACAGAGTTTTACACTCCACTATCACAGTCGTGGGTTTTTCTTGACGGAAGTTAATGGCTAGGTGGCCTTATCTTCCACACCTAAATCAATTCCTCATCCACCTCAGGGAATTTCTGGGGTTCTTCTTTCCACACCATTGGCAAGTGGGGTACTAGATTTTCATAGAACCATTGGATTTATATATCACACTTTCATAACTGAATTACACATTATTCTTCTTATCCACATGATACCCCTGATATTCTGTGATCTCCATTTCCCCCTTGAGGGCACATCAGAAAATTTCTTCATAGCTGTCGAAGTAACGTATTTCTAGGGCTTTCTGGAGGCTAGATATCATTCCACTAAAGAAGAGGTCAACCTTGCATTCGGGGTTAATGACAATGATAGAGGCCTATCATGAAATACATGTAATGTTTTCCTTGTACTCTCCAATGGATTCGTCATATTTTTTTCTTGAGTGTGAGAAAGTCAATTTCCATCTTAAACCGGAGGGTGTGAGGAAAATATTTATCGAAAACAAATTCCGGAAATCCGTCCATTCTGATGCTGCAAACTCCTCCTCAGGCTACGTATTTTTTATCAATGCCCACCATTGATCGGCATCACCCTCGATACTATAAGTATCTAGAAGAACCTTCTATTTTCGTAAAAATGAAGGATAGAGAAGATCTTTTCAATTGAGTTGATCCATTGTTCGGTGATTGAGGGATAATATGATCCATTAAAAGTAGGTGGCCTTTGTCTCTTAAAGCACTCGATAGAGACATGTTCATTATAAGGGGGAATGAACATTCCTCTTGACCAATGTTTATATTCAAATCAAGAATTAACTAAAATATTATAGTGAAAAAGTTAGTTATTCCCACTCTCATTAGATTGAGAATATCATTAGAATAGTTATTGAATTGATCTTCATACAGTTGTTTGCCTGAGTCCTCCTATTACTGGCCATTGGCTGGAATAAAAATGATGTTAGTGGTAACACATAAAGGGTAATTCAAAGACAAAAATGGATGACTTATAAATAACTTTTATTTCCTTAACTTATTAATCTATTGGCTTCAATCTATGTTATCCATGATATTGTTTCTAAAGTAAATTCCATGGGGCATTTTTTTAATTCCCTTAATAATGGTTTATACTAAGCCTATTAATTTAACAAATCAAATCCCCTGAGAGTGTCGTAACCAAGATTGTATGAAGGCCCATTGTTTTGTACCATGATACCCCATGTCAAGCCCAAAACACATTATTATATTTTTTACTCCTTTGTGCATCTGTCCCAGAGCTGCCTCTTCCTGCTCGTATCCAGACAGGGATGTATTTTCTTGATAAAACACTTAGTCAATACTCACCAAAATTTAGGGATGTTTTTATTATAATTATTCTTATATCTAAGGCTTTCAATTGGGTTTTCTAATCCTAATCCCAAAAATAACAAAACCTATCCTCTGATTCCAACTATAACACCCCTTATTTTTATTATAAAGTTATAAATGATATATAACATAAAATATTCACTTGATACAACATAGAAGATCAAGAGATCTATTATCTTTGGGGATTAAAACATTACATAATGACATAAAACATGAAACAAAACATCTTTATTGAAAAATTATATTACATGACCACTACAATCACTTGTACTTAGCATTTCATGGGATAACCTAAGGACATGCATAAGGAAGGGGTGAGCTATAAATCCCGGTAAGGGAGTAAACAAGGAATAACATGAATATTTCAATAAATGTTAGGAAATAGGTATATAAATGGATAACAAGAGAAATATGAACATAAAGGCATAATATATGATGATTTTCTTAACATGGAAATGTGGAAACAACACTTAACATGGTATTAGCATGAGGTTAGGCTCATTGCCCATGGAGAATGAGTAAACCATCATTACACTTGAATTATAATGAGTAAACCCTGATTTCACTTGACTTATTTTGAGTAAACCCTCATTAAACTTGATGTATCATGATAGAAATCATTACCCAATGTATTGTAGCAATGTGAGGTCACACCCTTCTTAAACATTTCATTTCATGCATTAGTGTGTCACATGGATCTTACATCATGGATTAATTAAACATAGTCATTTTTTCCATGATAAAGGAATTTGGTATTAAAACATGGAACTAAATAATAAATAATTTAATTTTCACAAATATTAATATCCTTTATAGGGTATTGAGTATGCAATTCACTACACAATGACTTCGGCTCGGAAAATCGCAGAGCAATTTCAGCAGCATAACGACATGACATAAGAACACATAAGAAGGGTTGATGAGAGATAAATGTGTGTCTCATCATATTTACATGAAATTTAAAGTAATGGGGTCATATAGATACATGTCCCAACAAATGTAATGGAATTAAAATTTATAATCCAAAACAATGGCTTGAATATAAATGAGGAGAGAGAAATTCCTTATGGAATTTTAGCACGGTAACTGGTGTACATGGGAGGAATTAGTGAGAGAGAAAGGGGTATATAATAATTAAAAAACAAATAAGGAATTATGGGGGAGGTTAAAAATCATACCCCAACATTTATAATTGAAAACAAAACGATATAACAATATTAAGAAACTTGGATAAAATGAGAAAGAAGGAATCCCTTACTTGGTAGTGTGATCCTAAAGGCTTGGGAGAGGCTTGAGAGAGGATTCCTAGGAACATTAGGCCCCTTGGGAGGATTATAGAGATAGGATGGATGATTTTGGATGATCTAAAAAGTCTTTGAGTGAAGAGGAAGTGCGATCATGGGTGGTATTATATAAGAATTGAGATGGAATTCTTTATTATTTAGGTTTGGGACACCACACATTAAACTAATCAAAAAAACAAACAATACCATGGTTTTGTCCAATGTTTTTTGAAAAATGGGAGTGAAAAAAAATATTTTATATGGTAAATGTCTGAAATTATTAAAATAATAGGGTTTCTTATGTTGAGGGAGTCACACTATTAATAAAATAAATTCAAAAATCTAAAATGTTTTATAAGTATTGGAGTGTCCACTAAGGCTTTGTAAATAACATAAAACAAACCTAAAATGACATTTTTTTAATGTTAAAACATATATTAGCTTAACATAATGTTTATAGTATATATTTCATCACTATTGGGTCATTATGATGTCATAAAACACATTATATATTTAAACGGTATTTAATTTTTACCAAAATATTTTATTGTCTCGGAAAATAACGAAACATTCACCGTTGGATAATTTAGACATCATTATTCAAAAAATAATATACATTTTATCTAAATAATTTTCTAAATATTTGAATTTTTACTTTTAATATAAAAACTGACATTTATCGAAAATTCACGAGTTTTGAAAAAAAAATAGCTTTCAAACTTTAATAGAAATCAAAATCGTATTCGTACTAAATATACAGTCATTTATATTCAATAAAAAGTAATTCAGTAATAATATTTAATTTAAATATTATTTAATTCAAAAATACACTAATTCTTAAAAATATAATTCATAATTAAATATAAACAAAAAAATACGATTTGTTCTTTAAAAAACATTTACAACGTTACAATAATAAAATGAATGTATATTCTTTATTATATACAAAAATAATTCACATAATCATAATGATAATTTCTTGTTAAAAAAAACCTAATAACACTCGCATAATACTGAAGGGTAAGCTGTGTGATGGTGATAGACTCTTGGGGTGGCTCAGATAACATCGCTCGGGTGGTAATCTCTTTCAACTTCCACTTCCCCATAGGTGGTTACACTTGAGCTTCTTGTTGAAGCTGTGCATGGGATTTGTCAAGAGAGAATCCCAATGAAGACACCTCCTTTCCGAGCTCCAACAAATGCACTTTGTATGGATAAAGTCTACTGGATGAGGCCATCACTTCCTTTGTCTGATTAAATTTGATTTGTTATTGCATTATATTTATACTAATCATGTGATCACTATTCAACAACTATATTAGCAATGGTCACAATTCCTAACGGTATTCTAAAATTCAAAAACATAAAACCATGGATGTTTATATATTTTATAAAACCATTTTTCATAATAGTACATTTAATTATATCAATATGAATTTTCATTGATAGAAGTTTGAGGCGTTACATATCAATTAGTAATATCTTATTTTAAATATGAATGGATTTTATTTTAATTTAGAAAAATTATTTTTTTTGTTCAGTTAAAAATTGTATGCTTTTTCAACTTAACCTATTATTAGAGACTAAAATAATGAGGGGAGATGTTTTTAATTTAATATTTTAAATTTAAAATGAAAATTATATGTTTTATTTTCCAGAATGTAGAAAAAAAGATATGAAAAAAGTATATGATCATGAGAGCCACTTCCCTTTGTGTTATTCATGTAATGTTCATTTCCTTGGGCCACGTAATCATCATTATATATCACCCCCACCCTTCCTCTCTATATATATTTCATATTTTATCTCAATTTTTAAAAAATATGTTTTTTCACTGTAGATTTTGATTAAATTAAATAAAAAAATACTATACATATTTTATCACATTAATCAAGTTACTGATTTTTCAATTCATTTCTTGATCATTTAAAATTTAATTTTTTACATTTTATGTATTTATACCCCTATATAAATGAAAACATTTCCCATTAAAATTAATATATAAGTGATGTACTCAATTTATTTCATAGAACATATATGTATCTTATGTAGGGCCATTTATATCTCCTATAATTGTGATTATGAAAAAAAAGAATATTTTGGACATGATTATGTGTGTTTGAATTATGGTAGCTATTTAGCAGTCTGCAACATATAAAGTGAACGTAGTGGGACCCATTTTTAAGGATATTACTATGTAAATTCAATTTGACCAAAATAATTTCGTTCTATAATGATGTGATGATGTTAATTATAATATTGTATGGTTACAAACCTTATGTGATCTCATCATGCTACGAACATTCATCATGTATTAGAATATGATGGATTCTCATTGTAAGCATATCAATAATTTGATAAATTTATATTGTATGTGTGATATGAAGTAAGATATATACTAAGATCATGGTTATAAAATGTCCCTTTGTGCACCATGATAGAATAACTATCATTTTAACAACCTGGGTTGGGGCATCATTTTATTGAATAACGTAATTGTCAGTGATAAATAATTCAGATAATGTAATTCCCTATGAAGAAACATGTGAAAATGTGTTAGCCATATTTCCATTTGGATGACCTCTTTCTATGTATTACATGAATTATTTTTGGGTGATCCATTACTATGGAATTAATATTTTCTTCTTAAATAAGAATTTCTACTTGAATTGTTCATATGAGACTGTGTTAATTTTATTATCAACAAGCTGTGATATATTCTTTTAGATAAGTCTAAATAGATTTTTGGAAATGGGATAACATGCTATTTTTTAGTTTATTCGGAATAAAATTACAAGATATCATAGTGGTTCATCAATGAAATCAAATTTTTTTTCATCATTATACCAATAAGTGTATCCAACAAATTTATTTAAAGGCTTATATGAGTGTAAGATACATTTATCCTTGTTATAGGTTATTGACTATATAGATATATTCTATTGGTATTATTGTGAAGTTTTATTAGATAAATTCCTTATTTGTGGATGATTTAATTTTTTAGAGTGAAATGAGGAATTTTTTGACATATATACAAAATATTATTGATGTATTGAATGTAACAATTGGATATTTGATCATAATAGATATATATTGTTGGTGATCTACAGGGTTGTGTCTTCTAGGTTTTAATTTTTACCTATTTATTACCAGAATTTTTCCTTATAATTTTATTAAATTTATTTTTTAACTTTTATTTTATTTTTATAGAATATATATTAAAAAATTATTTGTGCAGTGATGTTATTTGTGGTATTTGGAAAATAATTCATTAGGGATACATATTTATAAGTGAGAAGATATAAACCGTTTGGGTGATCATAAATATTTTGTATTATCTTATTAGAACATTTCGATAAAATGACGTCATTTAAATTTTTAACTTAGATTACCAATAGAGGAAATGTGTCTATGAGTTCATCACTATGTACTATGACTGAATATTATTTTAATATTACGAATATATGAGACTAGAATTGGTGCTACTCAGAATTTGGAATTCTCGACATAAGTTTTTATCTCACCCCATCTTCAGTTTTTGTGTAGTGATTTATAGATTTTTTTATGATAGATATTTTATAAAAGTACATGATGATATAAGAAATATATTTTCATATAAATAAAGACATGGAAGTGATCATTATTAGTATTTGGATTGAAGATTCAACATCTTTCTATTGTGTTATATACATTTTTTTCTTTATGTTAATGCTGAAATCGTTGAAAAGGTATTTCATTTTAAATATCATTATATAGAACTTATTTTATATTACATTTTTCTTGAATATTTTGATTATATATAGAGATTAATGAATTTCAATTCACTTTCTTTTCAATTGAATACATATCATTTCAGTTGGGTAATTTTTTTTTATTAAAACATTCGTAGTTGAAAGGCTCACTCTATCTTTGTACACCCTATTTTTTCAAGACATTGACCATTGATTTATTAGAGGATATTTTAGATAGGCACATTTTTCATTGTCACAAAAAAGGGCCCTTAACAGGGTTTGGTCATTTCATTATTTTATATAGTGTGATATTATATTCAATGGGTTTTCTATTTGATTTATATGTAATTTAATTTTAAATTCTGTATGATGGAATAATATCTCTAATTTTATGGGATGTATAATATAAAATGTAAAATTTTCAAAATTAATTTTAATTTAGAAATAATACAAAATCATGTTGAGAATATAGAATCATTTCTAATATTTTATCTCCATAATTGTTTTATTAATAAAATTCATTATACTAAATGAAATTATTAATATAAAATTTCTTTAACGTTGAAATCATAGCAACAATTTGTGATCATTGAAAAGTAAGTTGAATTTGATGGTAAAACTTTATATTTTTACTATCCACACTCATTTTTAATTATATTTAAACCATATTTTCCTCATTTAATCATTAAAAATATATATTTAATTTTTATTAATTACTTATTTATTAATCATATATAATTTTTTATAAATATCTACCCATTAAATATTAAACAAATATCACATTTTTATTATATGATATGAAAGAAAAATTTATTTTTATCTATTATTTAAATTATTATTAGTGAAAAATGAATTCGCAAACCAAAATTTTTATAATAACATATAGTAAAAGAAAACTCATTTTGGGTCAAAAGGGTGATTTTTTATGATTTTATTGTGAATGGATCATATAAATTACCTTTTATGGTACCTAACTTACCTTTAACAAATTTTTCAAATAAGGAGGAAAACAATGAGTCATATTTTTAGTATAGGATGATTATTATTCTATATCTTCAACATTACCATAATTTTTAAACCCCCATTTTTCCAATAGTAATCATTTTATTTTTTAAACTACCTTAGTATTATTGTGAAAGATAATAAAGAAGAAATTTATCATAGTGTAATGTTTTTTGTAGTAATATGTATGTATTTATTTCATCGCATGTTATATATATTTTATAAGTAGAATAAACAGGTACCTAGGAAACCTTGGTAAACCTCACTAGGAAGATTCAAATTATTGGTTCATGTATGTAGTTAGAACTCATCATCTAAATTTATGTAATGATTTGATTTAACTTATATAATTTGATATTATAATTTTTATCATTCATAAACAATATTATTAATATTCGTGAAAATATAAATATAAATATTCTTATTTCATTCATTAGGAGTGTCAATTACTCCAATATTAGATATTAAAAAAGTGTATATTTTTATATAACTAATGTTGACCGTATTTATTTATTTAATATTTTAAATGATATTTTATGGTTAAAGAAAACAAATCACTGAATTTTATTTTACATTGTATAATATAACTATATAATATGAAAACAAAGATTTCATCTCTTAAATAATAATATTTTTTATTGAATATTAATTGAAATATATTAAACTACTTTTAATATGATAATGTATCTAATTTTTCTGAATTTATGTGAATTAATTTTATATTAGTAACTTTTTATTAATATTCATAAAATATTGATGTTACGTACTTAAATTCAACCGTGTAATTCGGATTTATAAATGTTATTATATCATCAATTACTTTTAGGAAGATAAAACTTATCATTAATTTATGTTTTATGGGTTTTATCATGTGAAATGGAATGATACTAAATTAATATTAGTAATGTAATTTTAGTATTAATCATTAATTAAAATTCTCATATTTAAAAGATTTTCATGATATATGAAGATTAAAATGGATATGAACCCATATATAGATAAAAATATCACTCAAGGGAAAATTAAAGTTAAATTTTTTGTAAAATTAGGTTTTCAAGATATATTAATGTTAACAAGGACATTAACTTGTATGGAGATAGAAAGATAACTCAAAGGAAAAATAATATATACATTTTTTGTCGTTTTAAAGGAATTTTTTACACTATATAAAATTAAAATTAAAATTTATTTAGTGTTACATGGGTTTCAAAATAGATATTTATCATTTTAACTAAGGAAGAAAATTGGTGGAAAATACCTATTTTTTATATACAATGCATTTCATTCATTATAATAGATAGACTAATTATTATTTCGTATGTTGTTGATCTTATAGCGGGATTCATGTATCCAAATTATAATTAATCCACCCATGAAACATATACTATAAAAAACGACTTTTACCAATAGAAAAAAATTGACATACAATATATCTATTGATAAAAATGAGCGATTCCAGTAGATAATAAGTTTTATTGTTATAAATTTTTAATACCAGTACTTTTTTTATTAAACAATATATTTTTTATATTATTCATTCAATACTATCATATCATGTACCAAATGTTGAATCTATTTCTTTATCATACTAATACCAATTTTTTTTAACTAACACTTGATTCGGTTATGGATAATGTAGTTAACAACAGATCTTCTAACATCAATAAAAAATGTTACAAAAAACCATTCAACAAAAAAACTAATTTATTATTAACCAATTAAGAGAAACATAGTAGACACACACACACACACACACACACACACACACACACACACACACACACATATATATATATTATTTTTTTGAATAGAGTAAATTTTCATTTCCCAGAGATTTATTAAAAATGTCTCATAATTGATTTTAATTTTCAATTTTCTCGAAATATTATGTGTTTTTATGTTTTTGAATACCCATATTGCAATTTTTTTGAAATATTATCTTTTTTAATAATTTTAAATATTAATTATTTAATAAAAAATAAAATAATTTTTCTAAAAAAACCATTAAAACCCAAATTGGACTCCATCACAACCCCATGTATGTGTTCATCCTCACCACCACCCCACCTCACATACCAACCCCACCGCCCCACCTATCCTTAATCCGGCCTTTCATCCCACCAACCTGCCCTACTCCAACCTCAAATCCCACTACCTTGCCTCAAATCCTACCTCCCCACTTCACATATGTTATCCATTCACACCTTTCCTCCCCTGTTCTCCTCAACGGGGCCATTTATCTTCATGATCTGGCCTTTCTCTCCTTTCAAGTGACTCAGTGGTGAATGATGTATGGCACACCTGGGTGATCCTCATTGGGATCTGGTGTGAAGGTCCTCCCAGATAAAAGATGATGTCCTGAGATTTATCTTCTGTAAATGTTGAGGTGAGGTTGTGTGGTGATGGTTGGGGTAAATTTTTTTTAGTGTGGCATAATTATTCAAAGTAGATAACTGGTATATATTTTTGTGATAAAGAGTACATGTAGATTTAACTTTTGGGTGTATCAAATTTTTTTAGGATTTTATGTAGGAATTTGGACTTGTTTCTGGGATTGTTTTTTTGGTCAGGTTGCAGAATTATCTATAGGCATTGGTTTTTTCCTATTTCATTAGGTTTTGGGGAAGCTCTTAGAAGATACTACTAGGTGGGAATCCATGATAGAGGTATGGGTGTATATGTTGATATCTCCGGCTTGGATTAATTGTGTGTCTCTGACTTGACAAGAACTCTATATTTGATAGTTTTTTTGTTAAACACTTATTATCATTTCTTTTGTTTCATTTCCTTGAACTAGTTATGCTTCAATTTGGGTTTCAGAATTGTAATATTGATAATTTTGATTATATTTTAGGCCATAAAATGTATTTTTTTTAACACTGCTATATTTTTTAAATCATTTCATTTTGTTAATTAAATTGTAATAATTTTTATATTTTTTTAAATATTATCATCAATAAAAAATTATGTTGTCGTTTTGGGTTTTGAATGAATAAATCTATATTTAATAATTTTTTTGATACTATAACTAAATTAAAATTTTGGTCTCGTATTCTCTGGTTATCTTTCAGAATCTATCGAATGGAATATGTTATCAAATTTTTTTAATGATTATTTATTTACAAAAAAGGGAAATTTTATTAATAAATAATTTAGATTTTGTATATTTCTTAAATTTATCAAATCATTTCTATAATCATTGTCTCTGGGTTATTTAGTTATGAATTGATCAAATTAATGATTTTTTATTAGCTTGGTATTTTTATTTATTTTTGTTTTGTTTAATCTAGTTTCCTACAGATTGTTTGTTATGTTTTATTGGTTGGCATTTATTTTTTGTTTTATTCATGTTCACCCATCATATCTAGGTTGAAGGTTTGATCACATTCCTTGTGATATTTATTTTTTATATTGGTAGTTTCGATGAAAATTGTTGTTTTATGCCTACCTTTTTACTTACTAATTGACGTGAACGACAGAGGGAATTCCGTAAAATCTCTAATGATGCACCTGTTAGATGTGAGTTTTTATGGTTTCAGGGAGGTAGTGTTTGCGTTTATTTTCATGATCTATTTCTTCCATGATGTTTATTTCATGGTTTATTAGGTGTACTTTGGATTACATGTAAGGTTTTTAGTGGTGTGTTTCAGTGTTCGTGGTGTGTCTCTAACACTAGATTCATATTAATTATTCAATGGTGGGTGGTGCTAGAGGTATGGCTGTTATTTGGAGTGTTCATTAACACTCGGTTCGTTGTTATAGTGTAGTATGGAAACAAGTGGATTGGATTCTGAATCCATGTGATGATAGGGGAAAATAAAGGGAGAGTACTATGTTTTCCCTTAGGTATAGGGGTGTTTAATCATCACTACAGTAGTGAATCTTGAGGTGGATTTGACATTTGTCTCTGATTTGGGTGTCTAGGTGAAGGGAGTGTTTTGTAGGGTCAATATTCCATTGGGATGCACCATTAAATGCATTCTTGTAATGGTATTGTGGTCTTTTGACTTATTTTAATATCCTAGGTAATGTTGACATGGTTTATTGGATTCTCCTTTATTTTTTCTTGTTTCTTTGATTGACTAATCTTTAATATGCCTGAATCTAAGTACCATGTTATAATCTTGGAAGTTTGTGGTCTAAGTTTTGATCTATTAGGAGAGGTGTGTTGTGAGTTTTCTATAATTTTGATTTTATTTTTGTATGTATTTATCTTGGTGATTTTCAAATTTATTACTGATATAATGATATGCAGATAGATGGTGGAGTAGTGTTTGATATCCTTATGATGATAAGGATGGAATGAATATACAAGAGTTCTAGTATGTTGTTCTTTCTGGGGGTTTTAGTGATTATATCGTACTTTTTTGATGTCCTACATTTGGATAGTGTCAAGATCCAGTTCACTGCAGTCAACATGGTTGGCATTTCATTATTTATGTATAGCCTATTATTGCAATCTTTCAGCCGGTTTTTAACAAATATTTTACCCGTAAAAAATAATTGACATTATAAAGATTGTTTCTCTCTTAGCAGTCAATTGAACATGCAGGTATTTCAACTCTTACAAAAATGTAATCCTTGTTTCACAGAAGTTCCTATAATTTTAATTAAATTAAATTTTTAATTGTTTTAATGTTGATATCCCATTGGTATATTGATGTACATAGTTAGAAAATGTGAAGGTAATGTTGTTGGGAGGGTGAGAGAAATATATTTGTTGGGTGAATAACTATAGTGAAAATGATGTTTTAAGATCATGGATGGATGATATAGTAGTATTAGATGAATCTTGAGTTTCTTTTTTCTAATAGGTTGAGTTTATATTTCGAATGTACATCTTGATGTACTGCTTGAGTTTCAATTTTTTGTGTCTGTGTTGTTTTGATTATATGTTGGTGAAGTATTTCATTTCTTCAGAATTATTACTGAAGTAAGTTGATGTTGGAAGACTATGGATGGATTCTATAGGACTATAACAAGTATCTTGGGCCTTCCAACGTGGAGGTGGATCAGGATATGCATCAGACTATACCAAAACCTCCTTTATTTCTTGTCAAAATTAACATTCTTTTATTTGGATCAGGACGCTGGAGCTAGAGTTGATTAGATGGCATGGATGGTGTGTTGGCAAGGTTGGGGATCTAGAGCTATAGCTGACTAGATGGCATCGGTGGGTCACCTTGCAAGGATGGGCCTCCTGGAGGTGGGGTGGAACATATAGGGGGATCCAGCATGGGGGGATTGGGGGATCCGATTTTCTGTATAAAATATTTCATTATTGATATTGTGGGATCTGGTGTTTTGTATAAAATATTTCATTATTAATATAATTAATTTTTTTTAATTTTAACATGTGTTAAAATCATATTTTATGTACTATATATGATATAATAATTATTATAATATAACATTTTATTATAATTAAATATTTATAATTTTTATTTGAATGTAATTTATAAACAAATATATATTATATATAGGTACTATTATTACCAACAGATAAATTTATCATCATAAACTATTTCTAAACACTTTAAACAACATATATATTATATGTTGGTAAAATTATAACTTAAAGAAAACTATTTTATCTGTCAAAAAAATAAATAGTAACTGAGTTTTTACCAACAATTTAGTGATAGGGACATATATGTTGGTAAACAATTTTACCAGCAGAAAATGCACTTTTACCAATTGATATGTCCCTGTTGAAAAAATTGAAATATTTTGTAGTTTTATTAAGTAATTATATTAATTTATTTGGGGATACTAAAGAAATTAATTATAATGTTTTGATAAATTATTTGCGTTGTTTTTATTTCTATTAAATTGTCTAATCAATATAATATCAATTAATAATTTTTTATATAAAATATGAACATTTCATTTTTCATAAGGACAAGATTGTATTTATGGACACTGATATTTGGTTGGTAAACATAAGATAAATAAATATCCCACAAAACAATCAATCGCACAATATTTCATTTAGGTATTTCGTAAATATTAGTCCCTTCATCGGTGTATAGAACCATCTTAATTTTTCCAAAACATATATCCTTTATCAAGGTTTAACATTTAAGGGTTTAGGGTGGTTTGAGGCCTTTTTAAGGAATAATAAGTGAGAATATAGATTAAAATTTTATGTTTTATCCTTTAATGGAGAAATATCATGTGTCATGCTGTGAAAAGGCTAGACATGGGAGAGGTTCCACTACCCAAAATGAACTTGGTGTGACATGATGTGTCACTCCATGTAATATACCATCAATGTTATTTAAGGTTTTTATATGGGCCTTTAGGCATATAATTTTTTAAAACCAAAAGGGATGGTTTCCGCTTTGGAAGTGAAACATAGGGAGTCCTCCAAGGTTTTTTCCACATCCTTGAGGATTTCACCCTTTGTCATCAGGATTATCATATATCATTAATTATGATCAAGATCTAATATTATTTCTACTATTCTATACATTCCCCTAATTTTTTTCTTCCTCTTTCCTTCAGGTACTCATCATTTATGTTCACTTTCCATATTTATTTTCCATTGAACTATTTCTATATTTTATATCATCTTATCTCAAATTAATTGATACTATTGGACAATTTAGTCTCTCCATGTATAAGGTTAGTGGTCCTATGGTTATCTATTAATGTCTTACCACAATGTTACATATTGGGATGTGCAATATAAATGATTCATTGAACACTTTAACTTATAAGTGAAGTGAATTTTTATTTGAAATATTTATTTCTTGAATCCCCCTATAAGACTTATCAGAAAATTATGTATTCGGTAGATCTTGTACAGAACCATTAATTTGATGGTTTAGTATTATTTCATGGGAATTGGTGAATGAAATTTAGTAGTTTATGATAACCCTTATAGATTAATGGATTTTCTTTTGGTATTTGGGTTTCCCTGAATGACCCTTAGGAACTGGTTTCTCACATTAACTTAGTTGTCATTAATAAAATTCCCAATTTTTATTGAACAATTATTTTTTTTAAAGTGTTAAAGTATATTATATTGGAAATTAACTAATGTGGTCACCTTGGGTTCAATAATGAAATTTTTTATATTGAATCTTTTATTATGAAATTTTTGTTATTTTTTCATTTTAATGTGATAATTGGAATGAATTTGAAATATCCTTGGATTCTTATGAAATGTACTATCATGGAATTCCATTTGTTAGTCATGGATTCCACTTGAGGTCTCATGTGAATTTGGGGAGAAAATATATCATTGTATTAAATAATTTACAATACTATGGAATCCATTAATGGAACCACTGTATTATAATTAGATTCATTATCATGAATTCCATGGGGTGGATCCCCTATAGTGTTGATTAACATCTATGTTTTCTAAATTAAATGAATTAATATCATGTAATGTTAATGTAGTACATTATTAAATGTTATGTTATAGTATCTTGGATTCAAAATTAATTATTATTAGTATAGATTTCATAGAATGTGATCCATGGTTTCTAATTATGTAATGATGTTTAATTTTAATGGTGGTTCCATGAGGTTATCTCTGGATATTTCTTTTTTTTATTATATTCTTAGAGGTAATGATCATATGAGATGTAGGGATTCCTACTAGGACATTAGATTATTTTTTCTTCGGTGGTGATCCATATAATAAATCTGGACTTGATACATCCATCATTTTAAGAGATACAAGAGATGGTTGAATCATGACGTGTTCACATGGGTTTTTCCCATCATACCTAATGATTTGTTTGAATCTGATTATTTATATAGTTTGTTATTATTTTTGTTTGTTTAATTTAAAAATATTTTATGGTTTATACTCACTAACTTTATTCTCTTTAGAAACCATTATAACAGTTATACTTACTTTTACTCACTACCTTCTTTTGTTACCAAGGAACATGGGAACCCAATGTAATTCACCTTAGTCACATGTTATAGGTTTGGGCCATGGATAGAAGGTGGTTATTGATATTGTGTTGTTGGGGTAGTTCATTGGACAAGGGAGTGAATCTAGAACATTGAGTATTTTCTGTTGTTCGGTATTTTAGTATTGTACCTTTTTTCCATTTTAGAAAGTTATATTTTACTCTGGTATTATTATACTAAACTTTCTATTATGTATGTTTGATAATTATGAGATTATAAGGCATGAAATTTGTTTTTACAATTCCTTAAGTTTATTTATCTACTTTTCGATGTTATATAATATTTCCCTCATTTAATTCTAGGGTTTTAACTTTGTTCATGAGGTAATAGATTCCCAGTGAAAATATCACATGTGATCTCCACTAGTTGATAACATTATGCATGTCTGGATATACAGTTATAGACATATGGTTCAATACTTCAGTGGCATCAGCATTGGGGGAATAAAAATTTATTTCATACATTTCTATTCCATTTTTATACTATTTTTTTGATAGATATGAGACTTGGATACCATTCCATCATGGTATTGATATCGGTATTTTAAGTTTATGACCATTGTACATGGGAAAAAAGTTGATGGGGATGGTAAATTGTTATTTTTCTTTGTTTTTTTACATTTCATTTTTTCCAACTCATGTGGTGAACTTTGGTTTATTTTAATTATTCATAGGATTTTTAGTTTTTCTTTCTATAGAAATCATGTGTCCTCATTCATGAATCATTTGTAGCACACTATATTTGAATATCACCTATATGTTGTATGTGATTAATTGTTCTTTATTATTCCCATATTCTGGTGTTTTAATTATTTTAAATGATTTTTATTTTCATAAAATTAATATCGACCTTTGGATTTTAATAATTTAGTGGAATTGGTTATTTATATTATTTTCATCCTTTTATATGGTGTTTCTAACATATATCTGCATTGTGGCATTCTTCTAGGAAAACTCCCAGAGTAACCACATGTAATCCTTTAAAAGATATAAATTGGTAGCTGATGTAATTTTTTTGATAAAATAAGGGGCTGCTAAGAAATATATAAGTTATTTTTCATTATAACTTGTGAATTTTGTATTATCTAACTAAAACATGGAAGAGATATCTAAATAAATGAAAATTATGTATAATGTGGATTTATCCTAAAAATTATTATATATAAAATGGTAATTTTATAGATGAGGTTATATAGTTTTTGAATTTTGAATTTATATTGGTGTTACTTAAATAGGTTTTAAATCGGAAAAAAAAATAGTTTTTCCTTCTACAACGTTTTATTGAAACACCATATTAAATAACCATGGTGTTGGTGTGTGAATTTAATTAGATCTAGGATAATGATAATTACCCAAAAGTATATGATTCATGAAACATGGTTCATGTTAAATTATTGACCATCTTAAATGAAATTCTAGTAAGTATCTTATTAGGTGTTTTCATTGAAATAAATGAATTGTATATTACTTAAAACATTTGGGAAATTTTTTAAGATAAACACTTTAAAATGGTAATGTCCTAAATGAATAATAAAATATGAATCTTATATAGTGATGCATTGAGACAATTTCTGGGGGGGGGGGCATTGAACCAATTTAATGGAATGTTAGAATGGGGACAGAGCCTGGGTTTTGGATATCCTTATGTTATCTTTGTTATTATGTTTATGTGTGAGATTCTAGAGACCAGTGGTTAGTTTTTCCCTATTAGGTATCTCATTATCTGGATATGTGTATAATGTTTTATCTTTGATGGTTATAGCTAGGTGTTTTTATATCAGATCATAGTGGAAGGACATAGTGACACCCATATGGGACCCTATTTATTTGTGATCAACAACTTAGTAACCCATGAGAGGAAATCATACGGGGTTTTAACCCATTATTAATTACCATTAGATTAATGACGCATGGATAGAAGATTCAGCTTATGGTATCAGGGTGTGGTAGGTTCTATCGAGTGATATATTTTGGAAAATTAAATGAAATGGGTTTTATACAAAATAGTTCATAGTGATTTTCTAAAAAATAATCCAAATATGGACCAATTTCTAACAAAACTACTCTAGTGTTTTCTTTCATTTAAAAGTCATTGATCTGGCTGGTTTTATAATAAATGGAACTAGAGATTAAGATTTATTATCATTCCTAGTTATTCTACCAAAAATATATCATAGAGCTTAGACCAGAACAAGTTATATAATCCCATGAATCTCAAAAGATTTATGAATAAAATTTAATGTTATCTAAAACATAATCTTACATGAATATGGAAATCCTTCAGGAAATATATATCTATGAAAATCACACATTCATGAAGATGGTAATCCAAAATGAAACTAAAAACATTCATCAATATTATAATCCTTCATGAAATGTATCTTCTGATAGTCTCGGTTCCTATAAATAACCTTTTAGGTAACCATATTGAGAATTATAGGATAATCTATAACATAATATTCTCAATTCAAAATAAATTAAATATTTTCATTCATTTTCATATTCATGTCATAATTTTAATAACGTGGATTTTTTTTGAGGTATGGATAATTTTTTTTATTTACCCCCTGTTAAGTTCACTTTTTTTATTATACCCTACATTCAGGTCATGGGAAGGATTGTTGTTTGGAAAATTAAGAGGTAGGAGGGATGTAGGATGAGTTCCAAATAATTAAACTCTATGTAATTAGAATACAATATGTATATTCATTATAAAATGTGTAATAACCTAGGATGGAAATTTTATTTTTTGTAGAGAATTTTACCCAGGGAGGAAGACACTGAGCATTACACGATGTTTAATAGATCCACACACCATGTAAATTCTTGAGGTAGTTTTTAAGAATAAATGAAGAAGTGCCTCTATTTGTTTTTACAGAAGATCCCTACCATATTCTTTTTCTCCACTAAGTAGGAGTTCTCACCCTAAGGTGTCATAAGCGGTGTTATTCAATCATTCCTCCATCCGACCTCTAATTCAATATAAGTCTATCACATTGGAAGAATGCAGGTGACTGCTTTAGTCCTCTAGCCCCATAATTAATTCTTATTACTATTTTCTACAATATTTTTCCTAAGTCTCAAATTCCCCGTTTTTAGGGTGTCTATCCAGTCATTATATTTCTTATTATAAAAACCAAACCAATGGTTGATACAATATGTGTAGAGTTATATGAGCTTAAAGTAGGTGGTCTATGACTCGTCCTAATTTATCTTCATTTTATAAACTGGAATGGTTGTCCACGCATCAATTTATTCTAGTGCATACTATTTAATTCATATTTAAAAATTATAATAATCATTATCGTACTCTAGAGACCATTCTATAAATGTTATACAAAATTAGTGGTTATGAAATCAACTGTCACCAACCCATGTAGGGTAATTTTCTTTTTTATTCCATTTCGGCTTGTAATTAGTATATTTTCCATTATTCAAGTGAGCATATACACGACCCACCTAAGGTAAGTGTTATAAATTAATTTATGAATTACTAAAAGGAATGTATACTATAGATATCACCTGACTATGAAATATATAATTGTAATTGGATACCTTTACAGATTTTCTTATTATTCTTAATAAAGGGAAAAGGAAATAAACTACTAAATTTTTATAAATTTATTGGTAATTTTTTTCATGTCTGTAGCCCACCGACTCATTATTATGAAAGGTAAAGGAATGAACCTAATAATTGATTACGTAATTAAATTACTAAATAGTTGAATGTTTTATTTTTCATTTCCACTTAGTATGGAAGTAAGTGGAATTAGAAAATGACATATTAAAAGGAATGAGTAATTACATGACCTAATTTAATAAAATTATTCAACTATAAGGTACCAATTTTAAATGCACCTATACACCTTTATAGGAGTTTATATAATTGATATAGCCATGCTTTACTATGGGAATTCCTTGATATCTTGTGGAAAAATTTCCAATTCAAGGATCCTGGTTGCCAAGGGAGATACCCACCATGGAACATTCTCCTTGTCTATTCATAGATTCCTCACATGACACAACATGATCCATAAATTATATATAACATATTATGATTCCATGGATATTTTATTTGGATCGAATATAATGTAATTAGACATGTTTCACCATGGATAAACCCATTGGGTCCAGTCATTAATTATCATATTTTACCTTGGATGAGATCCTCAGACTCTATTAGAATTATATTAAAGTGTAATTCCTTAGGTGATTACCCCTAGATTTACAAAGGCCCCATATAGTGAGGCTAAGAGTTATTACTAAGTTGGATCATCCCCTGAGGTCCAGAATACCTTGGTTTGTATGCTGGATTTTATTTATTATTATCATCATAAAGGGTGTCTGGGTTATTAACTGGGATTATATATTATAATTGTTATTAAATTATTCCTTGGTCAAATATTGGAGCCTCATGCAACACTAATTATAAACTGGAACTAGGTAAATTTAATGGTTTCATGTTGAGAGATATTACCAACCTAGGATGAAATATTTATCTAGGTATTTACATTAAAATATTATCATTATGTTTATATATACATTCTCACTATTTTAGTATATATTACTCAAAAATGATTTCATAGACACTGTTGCTGGTGGACTAATGACATTTATGTCACACCCTATATAAGAATCCATTGGTAAATAGAAAGTGTACATGTATACAAGTATTGAAAAGGGGAAGTGTCCTACATTAGAAACCTTGTCTTTATTTCATTATTTACAGTGGATCTTAGTAGTAGATGATTGGGTCAGAGCTCGACATGCTAGAGAGTTTTTGGTTTATTTTTTATAATTGTGTATATAATTTATTTTCTACTACCATCTATTCCTATTTTCATATTTTATAGAGACATGACATGAATAATAATCTTCTAAAAATGACATAGATCATATTTTAGTATTATTAACAGTTTCTTCAATGTTACTCATCAATGTACTAATTTTGTTATGATGAGTTACTCGTCTAATGTTCAGAATTTCTGTTTCTATTGTGCTACTGTTATTTATCTTGCTTCCACCATTTATATATTATTCCATATCTATAATTTTCCATTATGGTTATGATGGAATTTTCCCCCCAAATACATACCCTAGTACCTCACTACTGTAATGCCCCAGTTTTGGAAGCCACCCAGAGGTGCCCCGTACCCGGTTGGTCACATGGCCTCAAGCGAAATTCCCCGAATGCCATAGGCTATCAACTAGCAGCAAGGGCCTTGGGTGTGATAATAGGGAAACTATTCCCTCATTGTAAAAGTAATACAGCTGAAGTAAAAAAAGATATAAATAGAGAAAGCAGTAATGACATCATACAACAGTAATAAGAGGAAGACTAGAGATAATAAACTCGAGCACATATATAAAATAATGCATGATACATATGTCTAGGAATGAATACAAACACATAAAAATGCTGAAATACTATACTGAACCAATGTAAAAAAAATAAAACCAGGTAAATGACTCCTTATCATCGCAAGCCTCTGCTTAGTACCATGCTCTCCAGCTCCAAAGTAATCAAGTACCTGAAGTAGAAGGGTGCTTTCCCTTATCTATACCTGCAGCAATATAATCTGTTTGGGCCAAAAAGCATGACCCAAACTGGGTGTGAGACTAAATCCTAGTAGAAAACCGCCAAAATATATATTCCTGGTATTTACTGAATATATGACAGGTAATAAGTAAAAGGAAGCGGTAAACAAGGAAGTACTCAGCAGTAACAATTCGACGGTTCAATTCCATTAAACTTCATTTATCATGTAAGAAGCTAATCAAAGTAGGTAACCCTCTGGGTAGCAGTCTCATTCTAACCCATCTTGTGCATCCATAAAAACACAAGAATCCTTGTGGGATGTACTCAAAGTCTAACCCCTCTGGTTTAGCTTAAACATAAGCAATCTGAGGAAACACTCACTGTAAATTCTTCCTATAGTCACATATCAGTAACTAAAGGCGCTCTAGGGAAGCACCTACGTCACATTCCACATGTGGCCTACGTCAAGGAACTAAAAATACCCTCAGGAAGAACTTACATCAAATCCCTCATATGGTCTCACATCGTAATAGTAAAACAGACTCTCTAGAGAATTGCTTATATCCATTCTCCCTATGGTCTACAACACTAGGTTCTCATGGCCCTGTGTTAGTCAAAGAACAATATAAATGTGTATCAGCCATATTAAACCTCATGAACTACTTAGATAAATAGTCTATAGCATAACTTCATGTCAGAATACTATCACTTCATCCTACAATACTAGGCATGGGAAAACAAGTTAGCCTAACAGGCTAAGAATGACCAAATAGTCCTAAACAAAACATGCATGGGAAATCACTTCCAAAGCATAGAAATTAACCCTATTCACAATATTTTAACCTCTATTCAAGAACAAAATAATTACATGAAATTAACAGGGCAGAAACTATAAAACCACAATCCCCCATTAATGGGTATATGGAACTTTTTCACATATAACTCAAAGACTTTCAACAGAAAGACACAAACAACCAACCACGGTGTTGGGATATCGTTATACATGAACCTAAAGCCACGAAACTCCCAAGAAAAATGTAGATATACAAAAATGTCTAAAACATTCAACCCAAGATAACATGATAAAGAGGAGGAAAAAGGAAACATATATCTCGTAGAATTAATAGTTTAACGTGTCAATCCCAACGCAATCGACGGTGGTTGATTTGAAGAATAGACAGTGACTTGGGGGCTCGGAGAAGATTTGTCGGCGTACGAATGCTCCTGTATGAGTCTAACCATGATGAAGGCATACTTTCCAATTAGACATGACCCTGGTATGTTTAATGAAATTAAAAAGAAATTACAAGGAATGTAATTTATAAGTACACGGTGTGTACTTTCCCTTACTAGCCCCCGTATTAGGTTGTCTCTAGGTCACCAAACATGTTCGTTTGCACATCCAGCACACGGCTACCCATGGTAACTGAGTACACGGAATGTACTTATAAATTATAAAGAATGTACATAAGAAATTTCCAAAATCATCCACTTTTTCCTCATAAAAACTAGGAAAAGGAAAACATACCTGAAAACAAGATTCAGGTTCTTACAAACTTCTCCACTTAAATAAATTTGCCCTTGAATTTCCCTATCAAGGTAGCGTAGAAGAAGAATACTCGAAATTCATCAACTAGTGTGATTGTACATCAAACTCCCTCTCTTAAGTCTCATCTTGTACTCGCCCATGCTTCCCTAGAACTCGTAATAGAGGAACCGACCGACCATAGAGAACCTTTTTACTATGATCAACAATCCAGATAAGATGCTCCATGACAGATTAATCCACTTCCAACTCAACCTCCTTGGGTTGAAAGACATGAGACGAGTCAGAGAAGTAATGTCAATGCTGAGAAACAAGGAATACATCATGCAAGACTGATACTTCTAAGGTAACTGCAACTAATAGGAAATCATCCACACTCTCTCCAACACCTAAAACAGCCTAACGTACCTCGGTGAAAGCTATCCCTGTAACCTAATCCTTCTATGTCCCAACCTTGGTGTGACATGCAAGAAAACCTAATCCCTGACCATGAACTCCAGAGATCATCTCCATCAACCAGTACAAGACTTCTATCGAGATTGTGTAGTAGCCATTGGCTTCCGAAGGAAATATATATGCTCTGTGGTCTCCTTGATAAGATGAGGTCCTATTATAGCTGCCTCTCCTACCTCTATATAATATACAGGTGATCAGAATTCCCTACCGTACAAATACTCATAAGGTTCCATATGAATAGTTTCGGGAAAATTAATTTTTGAGGAAAACTCCATAAGAGGTATGTGATTCTCCTAAGAACCTCCAAAATCTAGGATTCATTCTTGAAACATTTCCTCAAGCACCTGAATCGTATACTCGGACTAGCCCTATGTCTGAGGGTGGTATGTTGTACTCAAAAGTACATGTGTTCCCAAATCCTTATATAGCCACTTCCATAAATAAGAAGTAAAACATGCGCCCCTATCTGAAAAAATGGTGTGTGGAACTCCATGTAAGCACACAATCTCACGGATGTACAACATTCCCATATCATCAACACTAAATGTCTCCTTGATTAGAAAGAAGTGAGTAACCTTCGTGATCCTATTAATGAATACTCAAATTGCATCATTACCTTGAAGAAACCTTGGAAAAACTTTCAAAAATTCCAATGAAACATCATTCCACTTACACTCGGGAATGGGTAACTGTGGAAAAAGACCTACTTGTTACTAATTCTCCACCTTCAACAGCTAATAGGTGGAACACCTCATGACAAAACCATCAACGTTTCTCCCTATACCTGGCCACCAGTACTGGTTGTGTAGATCACAATACATCTTTGTGACACCAAGATAAACTGCTGAAACTGATTAATGTATGTCATGCAACAGTTCCTTACGTATGTATGGTGACACCCATATGCGCCCATGAGAATGAAAGATCTCATCGTCACCTACATTCTATCTAGGAATAAGGTTCTCTCCTGACACACTATCGTATAAGACTAGGCCTTTTGTGTCTGATAATTTCCTCATTCGCACTCGATCAAGATGATTAGATGTAACAAATACAAAAGAAACATCTATCCCTTCCAGTCATGAAACCCCAACTGCATATCAGAGAACAGATCAATAAGATGAAACTCCCTGATGGAATCCTGAAATACATGTATATGTGTCCCCCTAGTCAACACATCACCCATTTCATTACCTTTCCCAGGTGTATAGGCAATATCAAAATCAAATGACCGGAGATACTCAACCAACCTACACTGTCTCAAATTTAGATCAAAATGAGTGAAGATGTACTTGAGACTTTTACGGTCAGTGAAAACAACAAAATTCTCTCCCAGAAGATAATGTATCCAATAGCGTAAGGAATGAACAACTTCCACAAATTCGAGATCGTGTGTCGGGTAATTCCTCTCATGTGGCATCAATTTCCGAGACACGTATGCAATGACTCCTTCCCCATGCATTAGCACTGCTCTTATCCCGATACCTGAAGAATCACTGTAAACGGTATAGCTCTTGCCTATCTCTGGAAACACTAGTATTGGTGCTGAAGTCAACCTCCCTTTCAACTCTTGAAAGTCTGACTCACAAGAATCTGAGAAAAAGAACTTTGCACCCTTCTTAGTCAGACCTGTCAGTGCAGCTACTAAGCATGATATGTCCTGAATGAAACTTTTGTAGTATCCATCTAGCCCAAGAAAACTTCAAACATCAAAGAAGTTTTGTCGCTGCTCTGAGGATAATACTTATTTCACTTTCTATGGGTCTACTAATACTCCAGTATCTAAGATAAAATGGCCCAATAAGTGAATATGATCAATCCAAAATTGGCATTTTGAGAGCATAACATATAATCGATTCTCTCTCAGTGTACTCAGAATTATCAAAATATGGGTATCATGGTCGTGTCAAGTGTGAGAGTACACCAAGATTTCCTCCATTAGGACTACCAAGAAAGAATCTGGTTATGGATGAAACACTCAGTTCAAAAGAGCCATGAATATTGTAGGCACATTAGTGAGACCGAACTGAATCACCATATACTCGTGAAGACAATACCTACTCCGGAAGGCTGTAAGAGTTATTTCAGATTGTCTAACACGCAACTGATGATAACTGGAACTCAATTCAATCTTCGAGAAAACCCAGGATCCTTAAAGCTAATAAAAAAGAACATCAATCCTCATTAAGGTATATTGGTTGTTGTACATCAATCGGTTCACCATCCGATAATCCACATAATGTCCGAGGGTACCATCTACCTTCATCGCAAACAGGACAAGAGAACCCTAATGAGACGTACTGGGTCAGATGAAACCCTTTTCCTACAACTCTTCCAACTGTTTCGTGAGCTCCTGTAACTCTGTTTTAGCCATCCTATAACAAGGAATGGACACTAGTTCTGCTCCAAGAACAAGCTCAATAGAAAATTACACCTCTCTCTCTATAGTAAAACGTGATAAGTCCTCTATAAATACATCTCAGAAGAGATCCACCACTGGAGGGATGTCCATCTATGAAGTCCCCTATTCATCCAGATATAGACTAGTGATCTGGGATGTAACTCCTCCCAACCCATGATGATCATGTCTAGATCTACCTGCATGGACATCCTATTCACCATTACGATGAAACGATCCACATTATGGTGATGTGAAACTCACCATATGATGATATCAATCGACAACTTCCTAGAAAGGAGCTAACTAGTCCATTCTGAAAATGACATCATAGAATGTCATCTCTAGGACATAGAGGTCACATAAGAAGTGACACCCACTATCCTCTAGAGGGAACTCCTTGAATTATCGTACACTAGCTGTTCTAGTCCCCAAAAGAGTGTCTAACATCAAGATATAGACATAAGATATGATACAGAGCCCAAGGATCTCCACAACATCAAAAAATATATAGCTATGGGAATCCCTAGTATTGAAAAGAGGAGAAGCTAAAACTAAGGAAACTATGATCGTTACTCGAACTATAGAGGGTCCCGGATCCTACTCCTGTTGGGCCTTCTCCACTGCAAAAGTATGACCTACACCATGGCCATGTGACCCTACCTGACCACTCTGAGCTGATCCACCCAACTGTCGCTGAAGGCCTGGCTACTGAATACCACAACCATGACGTCCACCTCAGCCTGAACAGCAGTAAGAACTCCAGTTCCTAGACTGGAGTGAAACTAGTAGTGCTACTGCTGAATGAGGATTCATTGAAGAACCCATGTTGCCAACTACTGGTGATAAGTATTGACAGAAACACTAAATATGAACCAACATTCCATATGATCGGCACTCCACTAGGTCTCTCAGGCAGTGTGGCCTCATATTCCAGACCATTCCACACTGGTAGCATATCGTCTGGCAACCTGAAGGTGTCTCTCACCTCCTTGGATCACCGCGCAATGATCACCTACGGCGCTTCCTGCTCTTAGTAGGAGGGATACTAACTCTATATTTGGTGGCACCCAAGCTCACAACTCCAGAGTCCCTTATATTTTTCTCTATGATTAGAGCTTGTTTGATGATAGAAGTGGTGGAATTCAACTTGAAGATATTCACTTGAGATCGGATTTCATCCCTCAGACCATCCTCAAACATCCTTTCAAGGAAAAACTCCTCACCTCCGAGAATAGGCATGAAACATTGTATCTCTGTGATGTGAGAGGAATAATACCTAATAGAAATAGTACCCTGCTCCAGACTCATGAACTCTTAGGCTTGATCTAACCTCAATGTCTTTGGATAGAAGTAGTCATAGAAGGCACATCGGCACTCATCCCATGCCAAAACCTGTTGGCGTCCCACCTGTGAGATCACATCCCACCATCTCATGGTGGAATCCTAAAGAATATAGGCAGCGAGCTTCACCCTCCTCTCTAGAATAATCTCTAGATGATAGAAGATACAAAGAATGGATTCTAATCATGTCTCTTCTGCCTGAGGTCCTCCTTCCCCTGTAAAGGTGGGATGATGTTTCTACTGAATGACCTGTGTCAACTCTATCATAGACGGGGCATGATGTGGTACCCCTCATAAGGTCTGCATTAACCTCATGAAGCCTTCACAGAACATTAAATCAACACCTGTGTCCGGAATGATGGATGGTGTCAAGACTGGCACAAATAGAGGATCTGTTGGAAGTCCCAAATCAGCCATGTCTGGTGTCTGATCACTAGCTTGATATTGGCGTATGACTGGAGGATGTCTCCGTGGCATGACTATTCAAGGATAAACACACACATTAGATCAATATTATAAAGTACTAAAAACTAGAAGGTAAGAATGGAATAGGTTAAAATAATAATTCAAGGTTTTAAAAAAATGACTACACGACGTGTATAACAACTTCATGGTGTGTTCCCTTAAGCCTTTAACATGGGAGTGTACTATATCCAACACAAGTTGTGTAACACCCCGAACACATGGAATGTTGTTCTAACACACTGTGTGTACATGAATCATCTTCCCCTTCCCGAGTTCACTTATATGGTTAAGCCATAGAGTTCTCATCGGACAAGACATCATGGCATGTTTTTGCATGACACGGCGTGTACAAGGTGAGCTTCACATAACCACGATCTTAGTTACACGGTCAGTTACACATCCTAATCTACACGGCGTGTTACCTTATGGACATGACGTGTATGTGAAAAGACTTCAACAACCAGTGGTGTTCGCTACACGAACGACTAAAATGGTTACACCACACGGCATGTTCAAACATAACACGGTGTTTATAACCAATGTTTTTTCATCTATGTCATTGGTCACATGGGTGGAAACACGGTCAACACAACACGACATATATGTCCATCACATGGAATGTTCAACCCGGATTTTCCCAACCACATGTCTCTGCCCACTCATCCAGTGACATAGTTAGAGACAACATGGAATGTACATAATGTACATGGCGTGTACTTAAGATAAATAGTTCCTTTCTGAACAGAATGACACACGACATGTGTTTAAAAATTACACATTTTTTATTATGGTTTTTTTCAGACAATAAGACTCATAAACTACTCTGGAACCCAGAAAACATAGAAATGAAAATTAAGGTTCCAAATTCTAATATGGGAGGGCCTATACTCCCAGTGAACAAAATCTTGGAATCTTATACATGTCATATACAAGGTAAGAAAACCAATGATCCAACAAATTTCAATTCATGAGGTCCCATAACACATCAAGAACCAAAGTTTTTCATTCATTCAAAATTAACATACACAATCAATACCCTATCAAAAATCTGGTATTCTATCAAGAATTCTATTACAACATCATGCATATCTTTCACAACATCTATCACAACAACATGAATTTTTTAATACACCCTAAACGTCCTAGAATGAATGCATGAAATGTTATTTTCTATCAGGTGACTATATGATGAATGAGATGGAATACCTTCATCTCATCGGGTTGCAACAGAAATAGAACCTCAATAACATCAACAGTAATAGAACGAAACATGTGAATCACGCAACGGTGAAAATCAAATCAACCGTAAAAATGCAAAACCATAAAAATTCCTATAATGAGATAAATTGGATTTTCCCTATACAAGGGTTAGCTACTCTCGGCCACATCTTATTACCAAGTACCTATTACATTCTATCCCTGACTATAGGCTCCGAACAATTATTCAAGAAGAATATAATTCCTCTTATACAACTTTGTAACACCCCGGTTCCGGAATCCACCTATAGGTGCCCCGCAACTGGTTGGTCACATGGACTCAAGCACATTTTCTTTTATTCAAGAGGTTTGAGACTAATAGTGAAGGAATTGGGTGTGATAGTGGGGAGACTATACCCTCATTGGATGAGTAACATAGTGGAAGTAAACAGATAGAAATAGAGGAAGTAGTAATGATATCACAAAAGAGTAAACAATAGAAGACTGTAAATAATAAACTGGAGCTCATATATTAAATGATGCATGATTAATATGTATAGGGAAACAACCAATCCCAACACAATGTTGAAATACATTACTAAACCAATGTACAAAAGACAAACATGTAAATGAATCCTCAACATCACAAGCCCCAACATGGTCCCATTCTATCTAGCACCAAAGAAGTCAAGTAACTAAAGTAGAAGGGCGATTGCCCATATCTATACCTGCAGAAATACAATATTTTTGGGCCAAAAAGAATTACCCACATAGGGTGTGAGACTAAATATGTGTAGGGAACCACCAAAAGATCTGTTCCTAACATTTAGTGAATATATGTCATGAAATAAGTAAAAGGATGTTGTAAACAAGGAAGTACTCAGATGTAATCAAGGAAGTAGTTAGCAGTAACAATTTCACAGTTCAATTCCATTCAACTCCATATATCATGTAAGTAGCTAATCAAAGAAGGTAACCCTATGGGTAGCACTCTCAGCATGTCCCCTATAGTTCAACCAAAACAACTTATGCAACCCACTAGGAAGTACTGACAGTCTAATCCCTTTAGTTCAGCATAATCATATACTCTCTGAGGAAGCACTTGCCATCAATTCCTCCTATAGTCTCAAATCAGTGACTAAAGGCGATATGGTAAGCAGTTACAACACATTCCCCCTATGGCCCACATCAAGGAACTATAGACACCCTGATGAAGCACTTACATCAATTCCCCCTATGTTCTCGCATCATAATAGTCAAACAGACACTCTGGAGAATCCCTTATGTACATTATCCTTATAGTATACTACACCATGTTCTCACAGCCCTGTGTAAGTCAAAAAAATGGAAATGCGTATTGGCCAATGTAAAACTCAAGATCCACATAGGTAAAAAGTCTACCATAATAGCATGTTAGAATAATATCTCTCCATCCTACAATACTAGGAATGGGAAAACAGGGCAGCCTAATATGCTAAGCTGGACCAAACAGACATAAACAAAAAATGTATGGGAAATCACTTCCAAAGCATGGAAATTAACCGTATTCACAATCAATTGACCTCTATTCAAGCATACAAGCATAGCAAGAAATTAACAGGGCTAAAACCGTACACCAGAAATACCCCGTTCATGGGTATTGGGCACTTTCGCACAAATAACTCAAAGACTTTCAACATAAAGGCACAAACCACCTACATAGTTGTTGGAAGAAAGTGATACGTGAACCTCAAGACTTGAATCATCCATGAACACCATATATCTACCAAGTCGTCTAAAAAATTCAACCAAATATAACTTGAGAAAGAGGAGGAATCAGAAAACGACGATCTAGAAGAAGGAAGATCTTACCATGGTGATCCCAATGCAATCTATTATGGTTGATTCAGAGAACAGACGATGACATGGGTACTCAGAGAATATTCGTCAGCGTACAGATGCTCCTGGACGAGTCTGACCTAGAAGAAGGCCCTTCTGTTGATTAGACGTGACCTCTGTATGTTTAATTAAATAAAAATAAAGTACATGAAATGTAATTTAGAAGCACATGGAATGTACATTCCCTTAATCTCCCCCACATTAGGCGATCTCTAGGTCACCAAAAATGGTCGTGTGCATGGCTGTTAAATGGCCAACACCCAACTACCTACAGTAACCGAGTACATGGTGTGTAATTATAAATTACATGGAATATACTTAATTAATTTCTAGAAACTTTTATTTTTCCTCAAAAACACTAGGAAAAGAAAACGATACCTAGAAAGGAGATCTGGGTTCTTTCAACTACTAGTTGACAGCTTATCACATATGGGGATTCACGCTTGAGGGTATGTGGCCAACAAGCTCTGAGAAATTTCTAAGTGGAACACATGTTAGGATGTAATAATGTTTTATCGTGGGGATATTTTTTTCTAATACTATATTGAGATAATTGACATGATATTTTTAATTCTTTGGAAGTTGGTTATAAGCAGTGTTGGGATATAGCTAACACATGGTTTGTGTAAAAACAGTATTACTTGAAATAAGAATTTTTATTCTATATTTTTCTATTTACTATTTATATCCTTTCACTATTGGATGATAAACATGATAATTGGTCCTTATTATTGTTAATATAAATGAAATTTTCATTTTCTTCCTTATCCCAATGAGATGAGGGCAAGGAGCATCATCATATGCATCATTATAGGCACCTAGAATTCACATTCCACGTATATCGCATGCCATTTTGGTGAATTATTATATTTTAATTTCTTGTCTTTATTGTGATTATTGAGTGAGATATGGTTGTTATACTTTCATGTGATTTTAACATATTACCTTTAGTTACATGATCTGTTCCTTAGTTATGATTGAGTTATTTCCAGTTTAAATTCCTGAGGTTTATTGGGAATTATCGATTGGAATGGGTAGTTTACCAAATCAATCCATTTTATTTTATCCATTACATCTTAAGAAGAAATTTACATGAATAATGATATAAATTAAATGAAGCTTGATTTTAGTGATATGGTGTATCATCCCTTAGTCACTAAGAATGGAAATCCATTTTAATTAAACATTGATATATGTGTATATGAAAATGTAAAAATAAAATGTAATACATGACTTATAAATGAAATGGTTTGAAGTAACTAAAGTGGAAAATTAATATTGACCCTTTATTTAATCAAACCAATTCAAATTAAAAATGAACTCTTACCAGTACCTTATCCTTATAAGTGGTATTTGGGGTAGTATGTTGTGTATTGATCCCTTATTATTACATTCTACTTCAACCAGTTATTATAACTATTTTAAAATATTTATATAAGTCATGTTAATGAAATTTTTAGAGTTATTCCACCATGACATCCTTCAGCCATGCGCTATGATTGTGCTGATTACCTAACTCAAGAGATGGTGGTCCCTAAGCCTCCTATCATACCTCAAAGATTCTCAAATGAGGCACTGCATATTATAACGAATCTAGGAACTGACACTCACCTTTTTTATATTTCTCAAAATTTGATTTAGTCTATGCAGGTATCACATGACCATCAACTACTATGGATGATCTAACATGTGAGTTATATTATTAGTGTCCTCCCATATTTTTATGATTGTTGTCCATAGGCTACTGAGTCGTGGATGGAGTCTACTCTATCAACAATTGATCACCTAGATACTCCTCCAAATATGAGTTTCATGCTTGATATATTTATGTGGCATGATTTGTCCAAGTGCTAGTGGGATGTGATTACCCTATCCGGTCCTCATCAAGGCATGTTCTGACATGATTTTCATTCTTCCTTCTTTGATCACTTAATTACAAACACCATGAGAGACGACAAAGAAATAGACATCAAGAATATAGAGGAGGGTTATATGTCAATTATTATTAATCATTATTCATTAAACGGTTGTCGTTATTTTTAACACTTATAGATTGTTATGATATGGTGTGTGATAGATGTTTTGAGGATCGGCTCAATAAATACATTCATACTCAAGTGAATGTATTTCACCTATCTACTTTTTTGGAGATCATTAATCATGATATTTTCACTAATAGAAACATGAGGGAAGGTGATATTACCTAGAAATGTGGTTCAATGACATAATTATAGTAGTTCATTAGATAGAAGATATTTGTTCCCTTCAGTTTTCTCACCAAATAAGTTTTGATAAGAGTATCTCTATTGGAAACATTGATCGCATCATGATCTACAGCTTTATTTCACCCTTACATTATTGTTTCTTAACTTGTTTTTTAATTAAAATTTCAAATATTATATCAAATTAGACATCCCATTTGTATCAATTATTAAATTTTTATCACTTTTAATAGGAAAATTATTCTTTTTAGGTGATTGTTTTGTAGGAGAAGGTGATTTAGAGGGTCAGAGATGATCAAAAAGGAAAATGGGACAAACAACATGGAATATCAAGGACATTTTCCCACATTTATTAAAATTTCAAATAATGCATTCCTCCAAATGCGAAGAATGTTTTTGGGAAGCTCTATAACTTCATGTGATACAAATCATCTCAATAAATCAATAACAAATTCATCCATTAAATTGTCCATCAGAACAAATCTGTCAAGGGGACATAATCTGAATGAAGTCAAAGATGTGGTTCTATATTTTTGCCATATCTAGTGATTTCATCCCCCACTCGCCTCAAAATTTTACTTGGAGATATTCATGATGATATCCTAAAACTTTTCTCTTTTTTCCATGTTATGATAAGTCCATTTATGGACGTAGAACCCAGACACAATTGTTATCTCAAAATTTGGGTGCCCAAAACCACTTCCCATTTTGGATTTAAATTGAAACCTTGGGCACCTCATTTGGAAGTTCAGAAAAAGAGTAAATTGATGTCAATTTGGAGTTCCATGAAATTCCTATAATCACCTTGGATGTTCTATAACTCTATATACTCAAAGGGAGATCTCTTGAATAATGGATCCCTTCATCGAATCCTTTCTCTCTTTCTCATGTTGTAATGTTTTTTTCATAATAAACATCTTTGTGCCTCTCCGATTTCTTATATTTTAATATGTCTTGATCAATTTCCTTCTTCATTAATCATCCTATTTTGGATGGAATAATTTTTGTAAACATGATTGAGTTATACATTTTTTGAACCTTTGCACATGCAAAACGTTTCTATGATGACTACACCACCAATTGAAGAGTTTTTCTTTTTAGTAATTGATCAAACTATAACCTTATTCATTCATTTATTTTGAATCAATAAGAAACTTTAATTCAATTGATATTATCTATGAATTCATTTTTAATTTAAATGAAACTAATCATGTAATTGAACAATAATCGTAAAACACGTGAGGTCGAGAATTGTGTGAATTGTGAGAGCGCGATCTTAGTCGGTAATAAAAAACCACACAATATCAATTTGTAGAGATCAAATATAAGCCCTAAACTAAATTATTATTCATATCAAGAATGTATGCATGCCTTAATTTACCATTGACCATAATCTATTATTATAACATCAATCATAGAAGGGTTTTTCGATTGGACAATCGAAATATATCCTAGGGTTTAATTCAATTCATCATTGAGGTAATGTTAATTCTCATAGGGTTTAGGGGTTAAAAATTAATGGATTATAATTAAGTAGATATTAATTTTAATAATAATGATTAATAAGTAAATGAAGAGGTATAGTTAGATCGATTACTCATTTTAAAAATATTTTCTTTAAAAACATCTTTTTGTTGTGTTTTATTAATCAATTTTCATTCCAAAAACAAAATATATATATATATATTCTTCCTCCAGATTTATTCTTCAAACATTATAACTAAAAACCCCCTTCACTTTTAATTAGTGTTATTATTCCATTTTATTTTATTTTCAAAATACCTTTTATATGTTGATAAATTTACTTCCTCCTTGGAGATATGGCCTTGTCCAGCCACTCTATTGTACCTAAGTACTCAAAAATAATACATCATTTGAGAGTTCCCACAGTCGAACCATTAAAACTCCATTGTATTCCATCAGTTTTAATGGAATGGTAATATAATGACATAGTGTGATTGTTGGCACCCAAAAACGCATCCCCAAAATTTTCAAGATGCTTCCATATACGAGTCAAGATCGTAGTCTGTCTTCCAAGCTTCAATTTGGTAGGTTGTAGGGCCCGAAAAGAGTAACAGAATAGGGGTTATGGAAATTTGAAGTTGGGCTGGAAAATTGGTTTGCAAATCCATTTTTTGAAGCCCCCCTCTACGATCATGGAGCGCCGCCATGAAGCAATGAGGCAGGATTCTCCGCGAACCCATTTGACATTCGCAGCACGTCATGTAGACCCACTGTGAAGCAATGAGGCAGGACGCTCCGTGGCCGCATTTGACGTTCGTGAATCCTTTGTGAAGCAAGGAGGCGACATACTCAGTGAACGCATTTGACATTTGCGAGTCCACAGCGGAGAAAGCTCTTTCTTCACGCCTAGAGAGCTCTACTTCACGGCGCCCCTTGCCTATAAATACCCAGATCACCCCCATTCTCTAGACGGCTGCTCTGCCCCTTGGAGGGCTACTTCGCCCCTTGGGCGGCCGATCTCCCAGTTCACGGAGGTCCGCTTTCCTTCGCAAAGCGGCTCCACAAGGCCATGCTCCGTGAGCAGCTTCTTTCGTGTTGCATCCCCACGATTCCCTACTCCGCGAGCGGGTTCCTTCGTGTTGTTGTTCCATGATCAGATGCTCCGTGAGCCCATGCCCCATGAGTCCCTGCTCCGTGAGCTGATGCTCCGTGAACCTATGCTCCGTGAGTCCATGCTCTGCGATGCGGCTCTGTGAGCCCATTCTCCATGAGTCCATGCTCCGCGATTCTATGCTCTCCAAGGCCATTCTCCATAATACACCATGCTCCCTGAGCCCCTTTTCTCTGTGATGCTACTTCATGAAGACTTATCCTTTGCGAGGCTCCTACCTTCGCACCCATCGGTCCATACCACGGTGGTTGCGCCCCTGCACCCCCACTCAAGGACAGTGACGGGCTGCGGTCCCTGCCATCTGGGTCGGTCCCTTCGCTACCTCCACTGACCACCATGAAAAATGGAGAGTCCCACCGAATACTTTTCAGGCCAGGATTTCAGGATTTTCCATTTCTCCCTTATGCGCACCCATCTTCCACCTATGGAATACCATGATCTGAGATACTACTCTACACACCATGAAACACCTTGAGTCGACATATTCCTCTTGGTTTCATTCCCATGTTGTGAGTTGAGATTCCCATCATCAAATCCCCGAGTACCTTGAGTCGAACCATTCCTCAAGCAACTCCTCCAAACCCTATCACTTGGCTCTTATGCGAGTTTGAACTAGAAAGAGTCTTGTAACTACCCAAAGATTTGAAATGGAAGTTCCATTCTTATAAATATGTCATAATATCAAATGAAAACACAAAATAATGAACTACTAAGTTCTAAGAGACCTCTTAACATAATTTTTTCACTTCTGTATTAGGAAATTGGAGAATCTGACATACACGGTTGTGTTCAAGATGATTTTTGTAGTGTAATAAAACAAAAATAATTTTTGGTGAATAGTAACCTACCCTTATGAATACCATCTTACCCTTATAAATATTAATATAGACCTTATGAATAGTAAATAATCTAATATAAGAGTAACCTTATCCATGAATAATTGAATAAAATTTACACAACATAGAAGGAGACAGTTTGACCTTCGTAAACGTTTTGGTATTTTGTATTTCATAAATAATTAATTATTATTAATTAATTAATTTAAAAGAAAAATTGTTTTCTTAAAATTTGTTCATTAATTATAAAATCAATGTGTTATAGTTTTTAGATAATTTTATAAGACCCTAAGTAATTTTTCAAAGCACTATAATATCAGTTTAAATTTTTTAAAACTGTTTTTAATTAAATTATGATTTTAATTAAATATTAAATTAATAATAATTAGAAAATTATTTCTGCAAAATGGACTCAGTTATTAATTCTAAACGTCAAAAAATGGTAGGGGTAAATTTTTGGGATTTTTTCTGAGATACTTGAATTTTTTATGAATAATGAAATACCGTAATTTACAAAAATAAGCAAAATAGCTAATTATAGTGTCATGTGTAATTTTCTGCTGATTTAAGCCCACATGGTTGTGTATCACATGATGAAATTACTATTATTGGTCATTCAAGCCTCACTATTTCTTGTATTATGGGAAATTAATAAACTAATGAATTTTTATATTAAGGAAACCCCTCTCCCCTCCACTATAAAAACCACCCTTCACACCCTCATTTCCCCACACCTCTCAAGCTCCAAGTCTTCTATAAACTCTTCCCAAACATCTTACATAGCCCCTATCCCACGTTCAAGTGCTTCTGGTCTCATAAAAAGACCAATCCTTGCTTCCATAAGCAGAATCTCAAGAGGAGGATTTAAGAGGTAATTTCTCTCCCTCTTGTCCTTTAAATTCCTTTCAAGTTCAAGTTCATTTCTTGATATCTCACCACGTATCTTCATTCAAATGGTATTTTAACTCTAGTATTATAGATTTAATGGAATTTTATGATACTATTGGGATATTATATCATCCAACCCCCTTTCCCTCTTCCTTTTATTTTATTAAAGGGAACATTGTTCTTGAGGTGTTAATTTATCACCTTCAAGAACGACATGTTTTCTTCTTCCATTTCAACCTTAATATCTGGTCATGAATACCTTTTTAAAGGTTGAAAAGGAATATTTTATATGTACTATCTCCCAGTTCTTGTTTTTGGAACTAAATTATGACCATATTTCTAGTGACAAAAGAAAACAAGTTCATTATGATCGAAAAATCACTCAAATTAACCCAAAGAATCATCATTTAATTCTTATCTAATGATTCATCAATATGGATCTAATATAATTCATTATAAGATAATTCACACTCCTGTAATATCATTAATAATGTGTAATATCAGTCCTGGATGTTTACCCATGTCCTACCCGAACATCAATTTAAGAATACAAGTGAACCACTCAATAAAACCATAAAAACAAACATTCCCAAACAACATTTTTTAAACTCTATAACTCATACAAAGTCACATAAAATCACCTAATTAAACCATAATGAACCATAGTAATGTATACAAGGTTATGGATTCCTAATTAATGAATATAATTTCATTATACAGGACATTAAATAGATGGAACTATTCAGATACAAGGTAAGGGGGAATTATCAATCCATGCTTTCATCCTTCGGGTTCTCCCTCGTTCACTCCATTTTTGATATGGATACTTCTTAAAGATCATTTTTTCATAATTTTCAATCCTTTTCTGGGATATACTTGTTTACCACTACTGTTTATGTCTCACAAATTTTTTTCCAAAAGAAACCTTCTTTTAAGAACTCACATTTTACTTCTCATTCACGGTTGATAGTTCTTGAATCACGTATTTTATTCCCTCTTTGTTTTGGGAATACATCGTTTATGAATGTGTTCTTATGATATGTAACCCAGTCCTTTACAAGGGTTAGTTATTTTCACTTTTTATATATATTCCATGTGGCAAGCATGATGATTATAATGTTATGATGTGACAGGTGCGCCCGAAATTATATAGTGCAATATGAATGATTGAATGTGACAGGTGCGCTCGACATTATACAGCGCTCCAATGCAATGGGTAAAGTGATGAATCTCATGAGTAAATGTGAAATAATTTTTTAACACAATTCTAGCTTGGTTCACATGTATGTGTTATATTTAACCACTAAGACATGATGTTTCATTTTTATGCATTGCCACATTTCAAGTCTTATATTTATGCTTCCTCTCGAGTTCATGATATTTTTTCCTAGTTATGATTATTCTCACCCCATTCTATATTATTCTTATGTATCCTTTTACTGGGATTCTATCTCATCCATTTTTATGTATATCCTTAGGCGGATACACATACTAAGGATAAGACACATTCCAATAAGAAGCTCGAGAAGAAGAAATTAAATAATTTTTTACGCTTGATGTTGTAAAAGTTATGAATGGTCCTAGTTTTCCCAAGACACTAATCCTTTGGATCCTCTATGTGTAATACTATCATGTTGTTTATCTTTAAATAGATGTAATAGTGTTGTAAGAAAAGGTAGGGTTTCTATAGTTGGTATTAGAGGAAATGTTTAGTTAATTTTGGAATTAGGATTAGTGAACCCTTTATAAAACCTCTAGCATGAGACTAAGTACAAATATGCACCCAAGAATATTTACATAGGGATACCATATGTTATGTTTTTAGTTTAAATTTTTTAAATGAATAAGTTATTCATGACTTGTTTACTTATGTTTTGTTCTATCCTTTTCCAATTCAGAAAATGGTGGGAACTAGGAGAAATCAGGCCAACAACTTGTGCGAGGGCCGATGCAACGATTGCTCGAACGACATACCCAATGATTTGGGAGGTGGAGTTCAAAACTTTATGTTGATGCTTACCCAATTATCTGTGGTTATGAATAATAACCATAATAATGGGAAATGTCCTCCTTCACCAAAGAGAGAGAAACCAGATATTAAATGTTTTATGTGGCAATGACCACTGACATTTAGTGGATCTTCTTATGCACTAGTTATGGAACAGTGGGTCAACTCCGTGGAGAATATATTTTTTGTGAATCACTATTCTAAGATGGAGAAGTTGACCTTAGCTGTTTATCATCTAGATGGAGAAGCCGATCAATGGTGGGATTTGATTAAGAACACTAAGCCAATGGAGGAAATTGAAGATATGGAATTGGAAGACTTTAGGATAATATTTCATAATAAGTATTTCCCACGAACTCTTCGCACGAATATGGAGAGAGAGTTAATAGAGATAAAGAAAAAAAGATGGGGAATATGTCACAACAGATGAAGTGAATATCACAATGCTTTAAAGGTACGATTCAGGTTTTGTTATCAACAATGATAGAAAAATTGTTAGATTCTTTAGTGGATTAAAGCCACAACTTTGAAAGGCTCTTGAAATTACAGAATTTGTGAGTTATGAAGAAATTTTATGATGTGCTCTCAAAGTGGAGATGTAGTTTGGAAAATGGTCCCACGGATAGGGTGATAAGAAACAAAAGATGGAGTTTCAAGATGGAGGATCTAATGATAAAGGTGGGAAGAAAATTCAATGACCCAGATGGAAAAAATGTGGGATGTTGCACCATGGGAACTACCTCAAAGGGAGGAGAAAGTGCTTATATTGTGGGAAAGAAGGAAACCATGCTCAAGAGTGTCGAAAAGTCACGAAAAGGAAGAAGAATGTGGCAGAATAAAAGAGAGAACCCCTCATTGTTCAATGCTAAAACTGTAGGGAGCTAGGGCACTATCAAAACCAGTGCACTAAACATCGAGTTCTTGAGGGTAATCAGTGTCTGCAACCACCAAAGCCAAAAGAACAAGTGAAGGATTATTCCATCACTACTATCGAGGTGGATCATGATAATTATGATGTACAAGGTACACTTTCTATTCACTCAAGAATGGAAAAAGACTTATTTGATTCTCGTTATACGCATTCCTTTATATCTGGAATGTTTACTAGAACTATAGAATCAAAGCCCTGAAACCTTGATATAGAGATATCTGTAAAAACCCCAAGTGGTAACATCATTGCAACCCAAGTGTTTGACTCTTCTCCTGTTGGCATATGTGGGAATATTCTTCCAGAAAATCTCGTAATACATCCCTTGGTGGAATTCAATGCTATAATTGGAATGGATTGGCTCTTGTTATATAGATAACATATCAACTATCGAGAAAAGAAAATATCATTTCATATTCTGAACCATCCCATGGTCCACTACAAATTCATGGAAGATCAGGAATCTGCTTTGAAAAATCATTCAATGGTGTGGGTGTTGATTCCCTATGAACAAGCATACCTCGCCCAAATGGTTGAGTTAAATTAAAGTTCCATCCATGAAGAAATGCCCATAATGGGTGAATACAGTGATGTATTTCCCAAAGAGTTTCTTGGAATTCCCTCGGATCATGAGGTAGAGTCCATAATTGAACTCATACCTGAAGCTACTCCTATCTCGAAGTGTCCCTATTGGATGGATCCTATCAAACTGGAGGAGTTAAAGAAGCAGCTGTAAGAGAATCTGGACAAAGGGTTCATACGCCCTATTGTATCACCATGGGATGCGCCAGTGCACTTTGTGAAGAAGAAAGATGGAACAATGATACTGTGTATCGATTATCAGGAACTCAACAAGATCACCATAAAGAAAAAGTATCATCTTCCAAGGATTGACGACTTGTTCGATCAGTTAAGTGGCTCTCAATACTTCTAAAAGGAGGATCTTCATTCTAGATATAATCATGTAATAGTGAAGAATATATTCAAAAGGCTTCCTTCAAAACAAGGTATGGGCACTATGAATTTTTGGTTATGCCCTCTGGACTTACTAATTGCCCTGAAATCTTCATGGATTTGATGAATAGAGTTTTTATAAATTACCTCGACAAATTTGTGGTAGTAATTATTGATGATATTCTCATCTACTCCAAGAGCAAGGAGGAGCATGGCGAACATCTAAGACTTGTGTTGGAGACTTTGATAAAGGAGAAGTTGTATTCCATGTTCAGAAAGTGTGACTTTTGGATGAATAATGTCACGTTATTGGGACATGTGATCACATGTGAGGGAATTTCTTGTGGATCCTTCAAAGATAACGGTGATTGAGGAATGGCTCAGGCCCTCTAGTGTCACAAAAATCTGTAGTTTTCTTGGATTAGCTGGGTACTAATGACTTTTTGTGAGAAACTTCTCGAGATTGTCAATTCCATTAACTAAGTTTACAAGGAAAGGGGTAAAGTATGTCTGGATGGAAGAATGTGGGGGAAGCTTCAAGGTGCTAAAGAGAAGGCTGATCACTGCACCTGTACTGACACTACCAAAAAGTGGTGAATGTTTTTTGATATATAGTGATGCTTAAACGAATGTATTGGGTTGTTTAATCATGGAAAATGATAATGTGATAGCCTACGCCTCGCGACATTTGATGATCCATGAGAAAAACTACCTGACGCATGATCTTGAGCTGGCAGCTATGATTTTTTCCTTGAAATTTTTGCGGCACTACCTTTATTGTGAGAAGTTTGAAAAATACACTGACCACAAAATCCTAAAGTATATATTCACACAAAAGGAGCTGAACATGCGTCAAAGGATATGGTTATATCTAATCAAGGATTACGATTTTTGTATTCACTATCATCCTGGAAAGGCGAACAAGGTAGATGTTCCTCTAAGAAGAAAATAACCTGCTACTCTATCCATACTTCGAATTGAGAATGACCCTATCTTCTTGGAAATGAAATGAATAGATTTGGAAATTATAAGGATAGGGCATACATCCTACCTTTCCTAAATGATTGCACAACCATCCATCTAGGAGAATATTAATAAAGCACAAAGGGATGATGTGGAGATACAAAATATGGTGAATGTAGTAAAGTAAGGGAAGATAAAAGAGTTCCATATCGACGATGATGGTGTGATTCGGTTTGGAACACGTCTTTGTGTGCCTTTATCACCTGGGATAAAGAAGGAGCTATTGGAAAATGCACATAGCTCAACTATCTATATCCATCCTGGGAGTACCAATATGTATCGTGATTTTCGAGAACACTTCTGGTGGGATAACATGAAGAAGGAGATTCCAGAATATATATCAAGGTTCTTGGTATGTCAACAAGTTAAAACTGAGAAACAAAGTCTAAAGCTATGATGTATTCATTTCTAATACAAATGTGGAAATGGGAAAATGTTACTATGGACTTTGTCACGGGTATCCCGAAGACTTCAACGGGAAATAATGCAATATGGATTATGGTTGAATGACTCACGAAGACTGCACATTTTATCGCTATTCAGGATTATATCTTGCTTTAAAAACATACTATGATATATGTGAAGGAAGTGGTGAGACTACATGGTGTTCCACTCTCAATTATCTCTAACTGTGATCTAAGGTTCACATCTAAATTATGGTGGAGCATTCAACATGCTTTGAGTACTGAATTAAATTTCAGCACGGACTATCACCCCCAAACTAATGGCCAATCTGAAAGGACAATTCAGACGTCTGAAGATATGATAAGAGCCTGCTCTCTAGAATTCAAAGGTGGATGGGATCATCATATCCCATTGGTTGAGTTCTCATACAACAATATCTTCCACTCGAGTATCCAGATGGCTCTATATGATTTTCTGTATGGAAAGCGATGTAGAACTCCAACCTATTAGGATGATGTTGGAGAAAGAATGCTACTTGGACTAGATCTTGTGAAAGAGATGACAGAGACTGGTCAAGACATCCAGAAACACATCAAAGCTGCTCAATGTTGGCAAAATTGCTATGCTGACAACCATCGAAGGGACTTAGAGTTCGATGTTGGAGAGAAATTCTTCCTGTGAATATCACCATGCAAGAGAGTCATGAGGGTTGGAATGAATGCGAAGCTAATCCCAAGGTGTGTTGTCCCATTTGAGATCCTTGACCACATAGGATTCGTGGCCTATTGTCTTGAAATTCCAACGGATATTGGCTCATGTTCATGATGTGTTTCACATATCACTCCTGATGATGTACATACCAGCCCCCTCACATGAACTAAACTCAGAGGCGGTACAGCTAGAAGATGACCTCTCCTATGAGTAGAATCCAGTAAGGATTCTAGATCAAAGAGATATAGTTCTACACAACAAGACAACCCATCTTGTTAAAGTGTTGTGGAGGAACCATATGATTGAGGAAGCAACATGGGAATCAGAAAAGGCAATGAAGGAGAAGTACCCTCACCTGTTTGTGTAAATTTAAATTTCGAGGGATAAATTTCATAAGGGAGGAATAATATAACGACCTAAAGTTTTCAATGGAAATTCCTTTATTATACATATGTCATAAAGTCACATGAAAACACAACATAATGAAATACTATGTGCTAAGGGACCACTAAACATAATTTTGTCACTTCTGTATTGTGAATTTTTAGAATATGACATACACGGTTGGGTTTAAGATGATTTTTAGAGTCAAATAAAAAAAAATTGGTGAATAGTAACCTACCCTAATGAATAGTAACATACCCTTATAAATAGTAATATGAACCTTATGAATATTATATCATCCAACATAAGAGTAAACATACCCATTAATAATTAAATAAAATTTAGACATCTTAGAAAGTGACAATTTGAACTTAGTAAACGTTTTGGTATTTTATAAGTCATAAATAATTAATTATAATTATTTAATTAATTTAAAAGAAAAAGTCTTTGCTTAAAATGTCTTCATTAATTATCAAATAAATTTCATATAGTTTTTAGATAATTTTATAAGACCCTATGTAATTTTTGAAAGCACTATAAAATCAGTTTTAATCATTAAAAATTGTTTTTTAAGTCAATTATGATTTTAATTAAATATTAAATTAATAATATTTAGAAAATTATTTTTTTAAAATGGAATTTATTATTGAATTCTACACATTGAAAAATGTTGTGGGTAATGTTTTGGGATTTTTTCTAAGATACATTAATTTTTTATGAATAGTGAAATACCATAATTTACAAAAATAAGCTAAATAAGCTAATTATAGTGTCATGTGTGATGTTCTGCTGATGTGAGTCCACTTGGTTCGAGATCACATTATAAAATTACTATACATGTTCATTCAAGACTCACTATTCCTTGTCTTAGGGGAAATTTATAAACTAATGAATTTTTATATTAAGGAAACCCCTCTCCTCTCCACTATAAAAACCACAATTCACACCCTCATTTCTTCACACATCTCAAGAACCATTCCTTCCCTAAAATATACCCAAAAAACTTATCTAGCCTCTATCACACGTTAAATATATTATGGTCTCATCAAAAGTCCAATCCTAGCTTCCTTAAAGAGAATCACAAGAGGAGGATTTATCAGGTAATTTCTCTCCCTCTTCTCCTTTAATTTCCTTTCATGTTCAGGTTCATTTATTGATCTCTCACCACCTATCATCATCCAAATGGTATTTTAACTCCAGTATTATAAATTTAATGGAATTTTATGATACTAATGGGATATTATATCATCCAACCACCTTTCCCTCTTCCTTTTATTTTATTATAGGGAACATTGTTTGTGAGGTGTTAATTTATCACCATAAAAAACAACATGTTTTCTTCTTCCATTTCTACCTTCATATCTGGTCATGAAACCAATTTTATGGTTGAAACCGAATATTTTATATGTATTATCAACCATTTCATGTTCTGGAACTAACTTATGACCATATTTCAAGTGATAAAATAAAACAAGTTCATTATGATTGAAAAATCACCCAAATTAACTCAAACAATCACCATTTAATTCTTATCTAATGATTCTTCAACATGGATCTAATATAATTCATAATAAGTACACTAAAACTCCGGTAATATCATTAATAACATGTAATATCAGTCCTTGATGTTTACACATGTTCAACTTGAACATCAATTTAAGAATATAGGTGAACCACTCAAGAAAACCATAAAAACAAACATTCCCGAACAATGTTTTTTAAACTCTATAATTCATCCAAAGGCTCATAAAATCACTTAATGAAACCATAATGAACCATATTGATGGAATAAAGGTTATGGATTTCTAATTAATGAATATAATGTCATTATAAAGGACATTAAAAAGAAGGAATCATTCAGATACAAGTTAAGGGGAAATTCTCAAACCCAACCTCCATCCTTCAGGTTCTCCCTCTTTCACTACATTTTTGATATGGTTACTTCTTAAAGATAATTTGTTTATAATTTTCTTTCCATTTATGGGATATAAAAGTTTACCACTACTGTTTATGTGAAACAAAATTGCTTCCAAATGAAATCTTCTTTTAAGAACTCACTTTTTTACTTCTCATTCAAGGTTGATGGTTCTTGTATCATGTATGTTATTCTCACTTTGTTTTGGGAAACCAAAGTTTATGAATGTGTTCTTATGATATTTAACCCATTAAATTACATGGGTTACTTAAGTTTGATTTTTTATATGTTCCATGTGGAAATCAAGATAATGATAATGTTATGATTTGACGGGTGCGCCCGGAATTATATAGTGCAATATGAATGATTGAATGTGACGAGTGCGCCCGAAATTATATAGTGCTCCAATACATTGGGTAAAGTAATTAATCTCATTATTAAATGTGAAATTATGTTTGAAAAAGAGTCTAGATTCATTCCCACGTATGTGTTATAGTTAACCACTAAGACATGATGTTTTATTTTTATGCGTTGCCACATTTCATGTCTTATATTTATGCTTCCTCTAATGTTCATGATCTTTTTTCCATGTTATGATTATGCTCAAACCATGCTATATTTTTCAAATCTATTCTTTTAATGGGATTCTATATCACCCCATTTTATGAATATCCACAGGTGGCTACATTTACTAAGGAGAGGGCACGTTCCAATAAGAAGCTAGAGAAGAAGAAATTAAATAAATGTTTATGCTTGATGTTGTAAAAGTTATGAATGGTCCTAGTTGGCCCAAGACACTAAACCTTTGGATCCTCTATGTATAATACTATCATGTTGTTTATCTTTAAAATTATGTAATAGTAATGTGAGAAAAGAAGGGTCGCTATAGACCGCCCTTCTGTAAGACCCAATATCATCCATTCCTAGGCGCTTTATGCCATTAGTCTTATCTACATGACTTTAAACTATATTAATCCCTATATGATAAACGTAGGATGCCTCTTTCTCCAATAAATAGATGACTTATGATCCAATCATAAGATACCAACCGTCCTATCAACATGAATCTAAACTATAGTGCTCCCTATATTCCAAACATAGGATGCCTCTTGCCCCAAACAATAGATGCCTTATGCTTTATGCATGAGATGCCAATAGTCCTCTCTACATGACTATAAACTGTTGTTCTCCCTATGTTCCAAACATAGAATGCCTCTTTCCCAATACAAGAGATGCCTTATTCTCCAAGAATGAGATTCCAATAGTCCTCTCTACATGACTATAAAATATAGTGCTCCCTATGTTCCAAACATAGGATGCCTCTTTCCCAACACAAGAGATACCTTATGCTCCAAGCATGATATGCCAGTAGTCCTATCTACATGATTTAAACTGTATTAATCATTATGTTCCCAATATAGGATTCCACATGCTCCAAACAAAATATGCCTTATGCTTCAAGCATAATATGCCAGTAGTCCTATCAACATGACTCTAAACTGTGGTTCTCCCTATGTTCCAAACATAGGATGCCTCTTACTCTAAACAAGAGACGCCTTATGCTCCTAGAATGAGATGAAAACTATCCTTTCTACATGACTATAATCTATAGCATTCACTATCATTCAATAATAGAATGCACCTTTTTTCATGTAATAGATTCCTTATGTCTTAAGCATAATATGCCTAATTCCATGATTACAGTGGCGTAATTTCTTGAGTGTTGGAATCCGTTCAAACATTCCATCACTCCACCTCACGCTTTGCATGTCCTTCATTCGAATCCTCATCTATTTTCATGTATGAAGGGACCCCCTAATGGCCTGGTCCCATGCCGCATCCGCTCACCTACTGTCCTGGTCCAACATCCCGGAAGACTTTGGAAAACACTTCAAGTCAGGTCCTGTGTTTCAAACACGGCCAGCAGTCGACCCTCAATTGTTTGTCCCCATTTGAGGCTAACACGATATGTATGTTGTGTTTCGAACACGGTAAAAAGAAATCTTCCATCGCCACGCCACCCACATTGAATTCCGAATGTCGGGTATGTAATTCACCATTTTCATATCCCTTTGTTCGGACTGATTCCAATGCCCTTGGCATTATCCCGCTTGTTCACTAGTGCATAGGTGAAGACCTCACCCCACAAGTGAGTTGGGATGCCCTCATGGCCGTACATGAGGAATACATTACGAGACGCTTCCTCACGTAATCCACATTCACCAGTGTCAATCCATATTGGCACCCGTGCAGCTTCCTTGCGTAAGCCCCATTCACCAGTGCCGCTCCATAGGGACACTCGGGCACCTTCCTCGCGTAAGCCCCATTCACCAGTGTCACTCCATAGCGGCACCCGAGCAGCTTCCTCGCGTAATCCCCATTCACCAGTACCCCTTCATAGCGGCACCCGGGCATCTTTCTCGCGTAAGCCCCATTCACCAGTGCCGCTCCATAACGGCTCCCGGGAAGCTTCCTTGTGTAAGCCCCATTAACTAGGGCCGCTCCATAGCGGCACCCAGGCAGCTTCCTCGCGTAAGCCCCATTCCCCATTGCCGCTCCATAGAGGCACCCCGGAAGCTTCCTTTCATAAGATCCATTCACCAGTGCTGCTCCATAGCGGCACCCGGGCAGCTTCCTCACATAAGCCCCATTCACTAGTGCCCCTCCATAGCTGCACCCAGGAAGTTTCCTTGCGTAAGACACATTCATCGTTGGCGCTCCATGGCGGCACCCGGGCAGTATTCATGTGTAACCCCATTCTTCTCGGGACTCCATCCTTGAGTAAGTCCTGGCCCCATGGGCTGCTCAACGTGTAAACCCTTTTTTTCTTCCCATGGAGTCACCCTTCATGACATGGTCGTCAGGTCTCTGCTACCTCTTCTTTATCACACTGAGAATGACTCCCGTGAGCATAGAGTCAACACCGACCATGAAAAACCACCATGGTCCATCTCAGAGCGTAAGCCCCATCCATCCCGATCTACGAGGACTTTGATCTGTTCTAAGGCATGGTACGTAGGAATACTAAATGAGGTTCAAGCCATACCACCATGGGATATCTTAGAGCGTAATCCCCATCCAACCCAAACTACGGGGACTTTGATCCGTGCTAAGGTATGGTACGTATGAAGCCTCCACAAGGTTCAAGCCCAGCACCATGGGTCGTCTTAGAGCATAACCCCCATCCAACCCGAACTATGGGGACTTTGATCCGTGCTAAGGCATGGTGCATGGGAAGCCTCCTTGAGGTTCAACCCCACCACCATGGGTCGTCTAAGAGATATGACCCATCAAACCCGGAACTACAGGGACTTTGATCCGTGCTATGGAATGGTACATAAGAAGCCTCCATGAGGTTCAAGCCCCACCATTATAAGCCATCTCAGTGTGTAATCCCCATCCAACTCGAACTATGGGGACTTTGATCCATTCTAAGGCATGGTACGTATAAAGCCTCCATGAGGTTCAATCCCTACCACCTTGGGCCTCCTAAGAGTGTAAGCGCCATGCCCACCTTGGGCCTCCTCAGAGTGTAAGCCCCATACCCACTTTGGGCCTCCTCAGAGTGTAAGCCCCATACCCACCACCATGGGTCATCTCAGATAATAATCCCCATCCAACCTGAACTACGAGGACTTTGATACGTGCAAAGGTATGGTACGTAGGAAGCCTTCGTGAGGTTAAAGCCCATCTGGACTATTGGTCCCTTCACGTCGGTTCACTAACATCTCCTGAAATATGTGGTCTTTGATCTGTGGTATGGCATGGTACGTAGGAAGCCTCCATGAGTTTCAAGACCACCTGGACCCCCGGTCCCTTCACGTTGGTTCACCAACACCTCCTGAACTACATGTTCATTGATTCTCTACCTTAGGGATACGTTGGAAGTTTCTTCAAGGCTCAAACCTATCACTACCATCACCTTCACGACGGTCCCATTTCATTCCCCCTCCACTCCATGCAATTCTCCACCATCCATCCTGATTCTTACCCGGGCTGCCACATCCTAGTGGGATCATGTCATCGACCCTCCTCGATGCTCCTAGAAGTACTTGGGCCACTATCCATGCATAAGACCCAACATGTAACCGGGTATATGTCCTTTTTGTAAACCCCGATTCATCACCCCTTCGAACTACATGGGTTTTGATCCCTGATGTCTATATAGGGTACGTAGGAAACCTCCATGATTTTCAATCCCAGCAAATGGTAAACCTTGGTGCTTCCCCATTCTGGGGTGCACTCTCCCTGATCCTTCTTTAGTGGTGTTCAGATCAGCCATTACAGTGCAATATTTCCCCTCTTTTGGGCACACCACCTCGGATCCGTCCTCATTGGGTGTTCTAATCCATCCATCTTCCAGGTGTTCCCCCCTTGGGATGTACTGATCTGAACTATCCCTATGGGAAGTTCGGATCACTCTCATTCCTTCTCTACAAGACATTAAACTCGTGGCCTTGCTCGTGAAAAACATGAGATGCCTGAGTAAAACCTCAAAATTACACCTTTGGCGTAATCGTCTCTGCAAGATGTTAAACTCAATGTGTACCCAATGTTAAACATGGGAAGCTGAGGAAAACCTCAGAGACATGCCTCCAACATAAGATACCCCACGAAAGACGTGGGATGCCTCAGTTTCTGCACCCTTGAGATTCCCTCTTATGAGGTAGAATAGAGGTCTCCTATGTCCCTACACCCAGAGGTTCCCTATCATGCCTGATGTTTCTGTCTACTCCGACCGAAGGTTGCTACAGTGCCAATACCCCCATTGAACGTCCTGACGGATGTAGTGTAATTAACCGGCGTCCATGAAGATATGGCACCAGGAACAAGATTCACTAACCATGACATAAATCTATGAGGGAGAGCCGGACTAGGTGATGAGTTCTGACGAGGACTCCATGGAAGGATGAACCGACATCCCATCATCACATTTTGATCAAGGAGAAGACAACCCTGAATAAGGAGCAGATGCCACCTTCCTTTGGAAATCGGGAATGCGTGGCAACAACTGTGCGACCACTACGTGACAGATGAATGTGCCCTGATGAAAGCGTCGAAAAAAGTGCTAGAGAACCAACCCATTATTGTTCTTACATTTTTATGGTAAATATTCATAACTTTGTTTAGACAATTCCATCTTTATTGAGTGTAAGAGGTTCTACATGGGCTCCACCATCAAGGGAAATATATTTTATGATGTGTCATCTAGGGAGTCAGATTGTCACTGCAAATACTTTATGAGGATGAGGTCATGGCTATATTAGCTAGGCATATGATCATCAATTCCAACAATGAGATCACACTCAGGGTACTATAACTTTTTCACATGGTAGTGGATTAGGTAGGGTGTATGCATACAACCAATATCCAAGTATCCATTTGTAGGAACATATACAATATATGATTATATTCTAGTGGCCTCTAGTATTTATATTCTTTATTTGATAAAATGGGGGCTCACACTCTTTTATATCTTTATTTATCATGGAATGTCTCGGGAAAGTTATTTAGTATTACTATGGCATAGTGATCCTGAATACACTATTGGGTGTTCATTATGAGCGAATAAACAAATGTAAGTACTATCCCATTGAGGTAACCAATTATTCCTTCTTGTGGGGCCTCTTCATACTAAATATTATTGTATTTTATTTCATTCTATGGATATATTATTTAGTTCACTATCATGACTTTGTAAAATAGTATCATCATAGGATGTTTCATACATCACAAGAGGGTAGAAGTTATCTCCACAAGGGTGAGTGTAATGTATAGGTTGATAGAGAAATACAATATCATTGTGGGATAGGTGGAGTGACCACACAAATTTATATTCATTTCATGGAAGAGTAGTTCTTATGTTAGAAATATTTTCCTGTCATAATAGATAATTTTAGGGACATCTTTCAATATGATATTTTTTAATACCTCTTAAGATAGAGGTATATTTTATGATTTATTTAATTAAGAGAGTACACTAGAGTCTATTACACTAAATAGGAAGGAATATTTTGGAATCATGGGGTTCATAATCTATTTGGAGGATCTACAGTTTGAATTGTTTATCAATAACAGTAATTCTTCATGGGGTTCACCGATTCTTTTTACATAGTAGGTGGATGGGACACTTCATATATTCCTAAATTACTGACTGTTGAACTGGATTACAATTAATAACTAGTATCCAGTACCTTAGATATATGGCCTCTTTGACTAGGTCATATGAGCTATGGTTTTTTCGATGATCGACCTGGGATCATTCTATTATCATATGTTAGTCATAACATCAACAATATCTTGTATAAATTCTTACAGAATTTATGTTCAATATTATTATCTCGTTGAATTATTCTATATTACAACCATGCCTTCCATTTTCATGGATTTTATTTAATAGGGATCTTTATCCAAATATGGATTCCATTTTCATGGTTTTAGTGGATGACATCTTGGAGAATTATCATTATCATAGAGACCTTTATTGACATATTAATATCATTCTGAAAACACTATGAGAGCATTATATGTATTCCGAGAGAGATAAGTTCCACTTATAGATCAATAAGGTTAAATTCATGGGTTATATTTTCACATAATCTGGAGTACCGTTTGACAATGAGAAGGTGAGTGTTGTGGTTTCTTGGCAGCATCCAAAGAATGAGTCTGATATATAAAGTTTCTAGGGCTGTCTGAATATTATAGGAATTTAATACATGAATTTTAATTCATTTTGGGCCTTCTTATAGGTTTTACTAATAATGGTGTTATGTTCCAATGGTCGGAAGATTGAGATAAATCCTTTCAAGAGTTGAATTGAAGGATTATTTTGACACTAATTCTGATTCTTACTGATCTTAGAAGCCACCATATAGTTTTCTTTGATCTGTCTGGAATTAGGATGTGAGCTATAATGATACATGAGGATAGAGTCATTGTGCACTAATCTCAGTAGTTGAGGAATCATGAGGAGAATTTCTGAAAGAAAAACATCAACCTAGTAGTCATTTTGCATGACATACAAAGTTGGAGACACAATATATTAGGTGGGAGATTTTTGGTGTATACAGACAAAAATATCATAAATATATATTTATGCATTGTGACATGAAAATCAGATAGCACATATGGGTTGAATATCTTTATCATTTTGACTTTTAGATTTTCATAACACATGGAAAGGTAAATGAGTTAGCTAATGCGCGAAGTTGGAAAACATTGGGTTAGGTCTTATAGGAAGCCTGTGATGATGGGAAAATTAATTCCATTTTTTCTAATATTCCTATGGAGTTTCATGATATTAATGAGAAGTATTCTCTAATAGACTAAAAACATAATTCTTACCTCCATGATAGGGCTAATGGAATATGGTTTTCAGATCCCGAAGTCTTGGTTCCCCTAGAGAGCATTGCTGGATAGGACCCACATACATAATGTTCTATGGACAGAGAAAACATCCTATATATACATGGAAATGTCCTGGTTCCTACATATATGAGAGAGTAACTGATGTGAGAGTCATATTCTTCTTAATTAGAATATCATCCTATAATCTACAAGATATATTGAGATATGTGACCCCTGTATTGGTTTACTTGGATGAAAATCCATATAAAATGTTTAATCAACAGGTTTTCAACCTATCATCAGGTGAAGGTGGAGTACCAATTACCTATTGTATTGATACATCTATTTCCAATAATTAAATGGAAATGGGAATATGTTCTTATTGATTTTATTGTTGAATTACTTAGGTCACCTAATAGTATCAAAGAAGTTTGGGAAATCATTGATAGATTAATGATTGTAGCCCACTTCCATCCTATCTAGGATACATTCTAAATTATTGAGCTAGGAATAATATATGTATGAGAGATTATATGACTAAATGGGGTCCCTTGTACTATCATTTAAGATATGTATGCTCATTTAACATAGAGTTTCTATAAGGGGTTACATAAGGCTAAGGGTGTATAGGTTATCTGGATAAAAACATCCACCCTCATACCAATGGTCAGTCTGAATGGATGATACAAGTATTGGAGGCCATTCTTAGATCATGCGTCTTTTATTTTACCATTTCATGGAAATATAATATCCTTATCTTGGAGTTTGACTATAATAATATCTTTTAGATGATGATTCATATGGATCTCTATGAGGATTTGTATGATATGCCATGTCATCCACCATTTTACTTGTTAGATACATGTGAGGTAGTGTTACTAGGTCCTTATATCATATAGGAGACATTGGAGTAGGATTTGCTAACCAGGATGTGTATATCTACAGCTCGGTCTAGAGATAAAATTATTTTGGTCACCATCGATAACCTATAGAGTTTGATTTTGGGGGACATGAATTCATTTGAGTATCACTTATACTTGGGAATTGATGGATATTGAGGCAATGGTATCTATCACAGCATTAGGCTGTGTATGATTTTGAAGAGACTTTGTCCAGTATGCTATCAGCTTATATTACCTAATAGTTACAATGGAATTCTTGATATATTCCACATTTCACATCATCACTATTATCATGCAAACCCATCTCATAATTTTGATCCCGAGGAGGTTGAGTAAGATGATTATGTGTCTTTTGAGGAGTATTCTTTTTTCATCATTGACCAGATCATGAATGATCTATAAGGTTGGTATATCCATTTACTATGTGTGATATGGATGCATAACCACATATAGGATGATACATGAGAGCGATAGGTCATCCTACATGCCTAGTCACCATATCTGTTCTAAGAAAGTGTTTCTACACCCTTTGAAGGTGAACTCAGGGACCGGTTCCTTTATGATTGGAAGAGATTAAGAAATCGGTTTGTCTATGAGGTATGGATCCTTTATATTTCAGTTTTATCCTTTTTTATGCTCTATTTTTTGGCATAGAAACTAATTTTTGTTCATGGGATAGTTAGGATATTTTTTAAATGAAGTGGTCAGAGGGTTTTAGGATGACTAAAGAATAATTACACACTATGTAATTAGATTACATGATGTGCATTAATTAAATGATGTGTAATGACCTAGTCATACCATTACAAATCTTGTAGATTATTTTTCTATGGAGGAATACCCAGAGCGTTGAATGAAATGAAATGAATTTACAATACATGTAATTTCCCAATGTAGTTTTAAAAAACAAAAGAGGTAGGGCCTCTATAATTTTAACCAATCTATTTATTTATTTTTATAAAAAACCTAATAAAACCGAAGTCCCAAAACCTGAGAAAAAGGTAACGTGTTAAAGGTTAGGTGGCCCTATAGTAATGTGACCCAAGAGCATCACTTATTTAAATATCAATACCTTCATGAGGAATGGTCCCTATGTTGGAAAACAGAGAGAAGAGATTAAACAGGGAATCTCAGAAGCTTGGAATATAGTTGATTGGTACCCCTCACTCCAGGTGTAAGAGATGGCCACCTACCCATTGAGAAATAATTTTGAATCATTACATATGATATATGATAGACCAATGAGTGGGGCATAGATCATGAAATGAGTTGAAAATCACCATCGATTCTATTTCAAAAGAATTTAGTATAATGTTATTTCTGTTACACTGTTGGAAAGATGATACCACCGCATTTGATTCATCCTTATGAGATTCTATATTCCCATAGAATACAATGAATGAAATAATCATCAATATTTTCTATCATTCTCTAAACCACCACCTCGCATAATTGAAAATCGACATGACCCAATAGTATTATATTTCATATCTACTTTATTTGAAAACCATCGGATCCAAATTTCATCATGTGGGATGTTGAGAAAAATATATGGTTTCCCCACATCCTTCAGAACCCTTAGAGAATAGTATAAATCCCAGTCCATAATCATAGTATCCAGATCAATCGGCAAGAATTTATTCCTAATTTTGATAACCATTTTCAAACTCGAAATTACCTCATACATGGACTTATTTCTATCATTCCATAAGAACCAACACACTAATGGAAGGATACCTACATGATATCAAGTCTCTAGGTATCCATTCATAACTCATTCAAACCATAGGTCAAAAAATTTAGATCCTATTGAAGTTATAGAATTAACACTTGTGAAACTACCCAATTCGTTCCACAACCATTTGGCTCGTTCCCCTCAAAATATATATGATGCAAGATTTCACTTCTGGTCTCATTATAATAGAAACAACAGGAAGCAAAGTAAATTTTGAACCATTGGGTAATCTCATTTTTATGACGTACATTATTTTTGATGTTCCACACAAGAAAGTTTATTTTTATTGGCATGTACTTGAACCATAATTTCTCTCCCCATCCACCACATCCTCCATCATACAAATCATCTTGGGATTATCCATAACCTAAATGACTCTGTAGGATTGAAGGATTAATACACACCAATCAGGATTCACTTAAAGCATCACTAAATCATATGCATTACTCTGCTAAAAGTCCAACATGGTTTGAATGAATAGGGGTAATCACTAGATTTTTGTAATGTGGTCTATGGGGTGGTACATCCTCAAAACCATTCCTATTATAAATCCATTTATGATTCCAAAAACTAATACCTCCCCTACTGATGATCCAGAAAAATCTATCATCTATTTCTAAAATGAGAGAATGGACAACATTCCATAAAGCAGACTCTCTTCCATTCCTAGAATCCACTAAACTCACATAATTTTTAGTAGAGAAAATTAATAAAAATGACCTCCTCTAAATTTCAATGCCATATTTGCATGCATCACATGCATGGAATCATAAATACTATGCGTAGCAATACCACCTCCCTCACAGGTTTCACAAATCTGGCCCAAGTGTCTTAGTTATGATTTTCCACATAGCGTTCAATCTATATGAATGCCCCCATTAGATTATCCAAAATAGAAATAATATATTTAGGGGATTTCATAGTAGAGTCCATGTGAATAGGGGTAGATGTTAACATGCTATTAACTAGGGTGATTATTTCTCCAAAGGATAAATAATGGTGTTTCCAGTTGAGTATACGGCACAAAATAAAATCCACCACCTTGTCAAAGAGGTTAGAGAAAAGTTGACTTGTATAAATTGGTACCTCGAAACACCAAAATAGGGAAACTCCTCAGAATTAATCCCAGTCTATATTCCTTGTATCTTTCCCTCCTCAAAAAACATCAACATGGGATTAACATGGGGACTTTTTCATTTCTCACAAGTTGACCACTCCAAGAGCAGTAATCATAAATCATATTCTGGATTAATCATATAGAATGTTTTCTTATAATGATAATGATGAAGATATCATCCACATACATGAAATTAGATAGGCCTTGAACATTAAAACATCACAAAAATGTAGATATCCTTCCATCCGCGAGGATCCTATTAATATACTTACTTGGAGTATCCTTCATCAGGATAAATAACATGGGAGATTGAGGGTTTCCTTGTCACAGCCTGCTAACCATTTTGAAAAGTCTGTTATTTCTCCCCTAAAATTAAATAACCATCCACGATGAGAAAATTTACCTAAAAACGATATCTGTAACATGCACAGAGAATCCCAAAAAAGCAAGAACCTTAATCATGAAGAAAATCTCTATTCAAACAAATGTTTTATCCATATCATGTTTAATGGAATTGTTAGACACAGTCACCTTAATGTTTATGTCATTAATCATTTATAACACCAAAATTTATAGCACCTTGAATTGTGCAGCCATAAATAAATCCATGTTGGTCTTGATAGATCCATTGATACAGATATGGAGATAAGTTCTAATTAACCACACTGGACAAGATTTTATTTGTAAATTTTCATAGGCATGTTAATATGTAGTGACTCAAAATAATATAGATTCTTCCTTTCATGGATAAAATATAGATATGTTACACTATCCCCATAAGTAATTTGGCCTCCTAAAAAGGAATCTTGTGTAGAATCAAGCATGGAATCCATAACAATATCCATAGAACTGTAAAAAATGTATTGGGAAAATCATCGGTTCTGGGCATGATATTAGAGATGAGGGAGGGAATTACTTCATGAATTTCTTGTTCTTAATGAATATATTCCTACCTTGAATTAAAATTGTCTTATATTACTCACATAATTTATTCAAATAAACCTGCCTGGCCAATTGGGTAACAACCTGACATATGAGATTTTCTTGTTGAGAGGAGGGAATTGAAGTCAATAAATGCCATTATTTAATCATCCCTTAGTTGTTTTGAAAAATTCCATTAATACTAATGGATTTTTTTATGATTTACATTCCACTTCTATGGAATCCATATTTTTTATTAAATAACATTACATGACATTTTACAAAAAGAGGAACTTTTAATGATTAGTATCTTGGAAATAAGGTCCATAATTTATGAAAACATAAAACATTATTTTATCCCACATGAAAGGATTATTAAATGATTATCCTAAGTATATTTATTGCATCTCATAACCTATGGACAAACATCAATGGAAAGGGTGAGATGAAGGCCCAATAAGGGAAAAGAAGTGAAATATTTTACATGTGAACTTGAGCAAAGTCAGTAAGAAAATGGGGAATATCAAAAAGGAATAATAAAGAGGAATATAATACTAGTAATATCTTTAATAATAACATGAAAATCTGTCTAAAACATTTAATTTATACATTCATAATCATATCAATAGGGTTCATCCCCAAGGATTCAAAATAATTACCCAGGTTATTCATCAAGGTATCGTAAAACATGTCATCTCTAGAGATTAATTTCATTACGAAATGCATTGGAGGGAATTTAGGGAAAACCATCAATATGTATTTATGTTAAAGATATCCACATATATCATATTAAAAAAGTTCAAAAATAACCCACATATAATAAAATAAACGGGTTTCATATCAAAATCATGGCATTTTAGAAAGGGTTTAAAAACACGACAATTATGTCATTTATAACCCACAGAGAGGGAATAAGTGTTTTATGTATGTAAAATACAGAACTAAATAAATAGTTTTTATGTATTTATTAATATATCTGGAAATGAAAGATTTTTGGGTATTCACATAATGAAAAAAAAATAATTTCTTGGGAACAATAGATTTATTTTGAGATGAAAATTCTACAGCATAACGGGTCTGAAACATTGTTTTATAAAACATTAAATAGAGAGTGGATAGGGGTCCACCATTCATAAACGACTCATAATAAAGTATAGGTAATGAATAAAATGGAAATAAGAACATGTTATTGAAATGTGTAATACATACCACATAAAAGAGAACTTGAAAGGAAAATAAATGTTGAGAATTCCCATATGAAATTTCTACAGCCTAACGACGTTACTTAAATATTCATAAAAATTGTTGATGAGAGAAAAAAGGTTATCTCATAATTTTTAGATAATATTTATTGTAAATAGGATATGTAATTACATATCCCAAAATTTGAAAATAGATATTTAATGGGTATAACATAAAAGGAGTGCTTATAAAGAGAGGGGCGGTAGATTCCCATACTTTGAAGAGTAACATCTAAAACTCGAAGATTGAGACCTTGTGACATTAAGTGAACATTGGGAGGAATATTTTGGAGGTAATAAAAATATAACCTCTTGGAGAATGATTTTGTAATGATGTGAAATTAAGGAATAGGTGGGTATTTATAGTAAAAGAGTGGGAGATTTTTATTAATTTCAAAGGACTCCTCATTAGAGGTTTTTTAAAAACCATGGGCTTGCCCATGGTATTTTCCCACGGTATTGGCCACTTGGGACACCACATAACAAATTTTATTACTCAAGATTCGACTATAATTATTATATCATGAATAAATCATTAATTATGTCGTTAAATATACTGAAAAACTCAAACAATATTTTTACCATTCGTGAAAAACTAAAGTATTTTATAAAATTCTCATAAATTCAATGTAACCTAATATCGACATTCTGAATTCTAAAATGAAATTTATTTTAACTTAATAAATCTCTAAAAATGAGAAATTTAATATTTAAGTAAATAAATACTTGATTATTAAAAATAATAGCGGACAGAAAATGCATAGTGACATGCATAGTAAAAATTTCGAATAATGAAAACAAATTTATCTTTTGTAATTCAAAAGATGTGTTTTTATCAGACTATTTAATTATTAGAAAATATATTAATAAATCAGTATTTTAAAATTAAAATTTATATCCTTCTATAAAGTACAATGTTTACCCGAAAAAATCATTTTACCAAATTCCATCTCAATTTTTAAGAAGAAATATTCATAAAATGGAAATGATGAAATAATAATTATATTAAAAAATAAGATTAAATGTTAATTAACTAGTTCTTTGAAACATAAACCCTTAAAAGATAACATATGACCTAATTTTTAAGTGTGCAGTGGTGTTGGAATCTTGGTGTGGCTTAGATAACATCGCCCGAGTGGTAATCTCCGCTAGCTTGAACTTCTCCCATATGTGATTTTGTTTAAGCATAACATGTTAAAGCTCTGATTGGTCTTGGTCCAGAGTGAATCCTAGTGATGCTTGCTCCATCCCAGGCTTTGAAAAATGGTCTTCATACAGCCCGAGTCTACTAGATGAGGTCATCAACTATTCATTCTACATTAATTATCCATTATCATTTCAATTTATAATCCATAATTATAATGTTTACTATTGTTTCCAACCGTCATATTAACCAACAGTCACACTAAACAACATTCATAACCCAATGTTCATATTTTTTTTATAATTATATATTTTTATTGATTATGAAATAGAAATAAATATATTTTTAGGAAACAAAATATTATTCAAATTCTCAGGACGTTACATTCTTCCCTCTTAAGAAATTGTGTCCCCAAAATTTAAACTCGTTCCCTCAATAGAGAAAATGTGTGGGTACTTTTGTCTCATAGTCACCATGGTTTCCCACATGGATTCTTCATATTTTCTGTTCCTCCATAATACTTCTACATTGTGGTATCCTTGTTGCATAGAACCTTGTCTCAATGATACAAGATCTCCATTGGCTTCTCATAAGTGATTTTTGTGTTCAAATTCTACCCCCTCTAGATTTTGTACATGTGAAGGGTCAGGTATATACTTCCTCAAGAGGGATATGTGGAATACATCATGAACATGAGCTATATTTTGAGAAAGTGCTAGTTGATTGTCCACTTCTTCTACACGATGAAGGATTTCAAAGGGGCCAACATACATGGTGTTGATTTTCCCTTTATTTCCAAATCACATGAGTCTCTTCCATGGAGAAATTTTATGGAAGACCTTTTCACTAACAAAAAATTACTAGTCCATTCAATGATTGTTGGCGTAGCTCATTTACTAACTCTGAGAAGCCTTAATGTGTTGCTATATGGTATTAACATTTTCTGTCATCTCTTTCATAAGTTCAATACCGGAAAGATTTCTCTCACTAGATTCATCAAAAAAGAAGTAATTCTACATCACTTCCCATATAGAGCATCATAGGGTTCCATTTTAATTCGTGAGTAGAAGTTTTTTTTGTATGTGAACTCAACTAATGGGAGATGTTGATCCCATCCACCTTTAAATTATATTGAGAATGTTCACATCATTTCCACGAGTTTCTGAATATACCATTTAGTTTGGCCATCAGTTTGGGGGTGATAGGCCGTACTGAAATTCAAATCAGTACATAGATCAAGTTGAATGCTTCTCTTGAATTTTTATGTGATCTTGGATCATGATGAGATATGATAGAAAGTGGGACTCCATGAAACTGTACCACTTCCTTCATGTAAATTAGAGTATGTTTATCAAGAGATAAATCTTCACTATTAGAGATAAAATGGATAGTCTTGGTGAGATAGTCCATTATAAACCATTTTTCATTTTTTCCCAATGGATGTTTTTAGGAGACTAGTGGCACAGTCCATAGTGATATTTTCCCACTTCCATGAGGTAATAGATAGTGGTTTTAATACCCCTTTATGAATTTTTTGCTATTCCTTAACATGGTGACATACCTGGAACCTTATACCGGAGTTAGAAATGTTGATTTTCATATTATCCCACCAATAATGTCCACAAAGGTCCTTATACATTTCTGTGCTTCCAGGATGTATATAGAATGTAGAGTTCTGAGCATCATCCATCATCCCTTTATTTATTTCTGTAATATATGGAACACATAGGCTTGTATGAAATTTTATTACACATTCATGATTAATATTGAACGAGGGAAACTTCCAATCCTTCATCGCCTAAAAATTATTCTATAAAAACATATCTTCTTTTTTATCTTTCTTGATCTTCTCTAGTAATCACAGTTGGGAAATAATTTTTGATATGGTTGATGATGTCCCTTCCCTTATAATACCCATGAATAGTTTCGTTAGGTCATTAATCAAAGGATATCCTTGAATCCTCATTATTAGAGGGACAACAGGGTCTTTCCTACTTAACGCATCAGTAAATTTGTTTACTCTTTCGGGATGATAGTGAATTGAATAATCGTAGTCCTTCAAAGGTTCTAACCATATCATCTTTCAAAGGTTCAATTCATTTTACATATAAATATATGAAAAACATTTATTATATGTGTATATATCACACCTCTCCCCAAAAATATAGCGACTCTATATATTTAGTGCAAATACAACAACATCTAACTCAAGATCATGCGTAGGATATTTCTAATCATGAGGCTTTAGCTATCGATATAGATATGAAATTACCTTGTCATTTGGAATTAGGATTCACCAAATCCATTTTAGAGATGCATCTCTAAAAATGATGAATCCTTCTCCAATTAAGGGTAGATTTAACATGGGTGAACTAACCAATCTCTTCTTCAGATCTTGGAAAAATTCTTCACACTCTTTTGTCCAAATGAAATTTCCACCTTTTCGAGTTAACATGGTTAATGGATTATAATGTCATGAATTTTTTCTCAAAAACCTCATATAATATACTAATAATCAATGGTAACTACGAATCTCAGTTACTGTTTTAGGAGGAGTCCACTCTTCTACAACACTTGTCTTCGTAGTGTCAACTGAGATTCCTTCACTAGTTACAATGTTCCCCAAGAAAGAAACGGGTTGTAACGGAAATTCACAGTTGTTAAATTTTCCAAATAACCTCTCCTTCCACATATATTGAAATATTTCCCTTATATTATCTTCATTATCCTTCAAACTTTTGGAATATATCATAATATCATCAATAAAAACTACCACAAATTTATCAAGATAGTATTTAAATAATCTATTCTTCAAATCCATAAAAATAGTAGGTGAATTAGTAAATATGAATGGAATAAAAACAAACTCATAATGCCCATATCTTGATCGGAAGATGGTATTTGTAATATCTTATTTCTTCACCCTCAATTTATTATAACCATATTGAAGATCAATCATGGAGAATAACAATGCCCCCACGAAGCTGGTCAAATAAAGCAGAAATTCTAGGAAGATGGTACTTGTTCTTTACTATGATCTCATTATGTCTCTATAATCAATGCATAAGTCAATGTATTTCTAAATGATGGTGTCATGACCCCAACCGTACCTGGCCTTGATTTGCAACTATCCCAATCCCGCCTCCATAGTCTAGGGGTGGTGTCTAGCACCAAAGGATCAACAAACATGGGGAGGCCTTTTCCTAGGTACTTGTACACACACCCATGAAACTAGATGCTAAAGTGAAGAGGGAACAGATAAGTAAAAGACGAAACATGATATAAAGAAGAATAATCCTTACATTCATGGACCACTAACAAAGTACAAGTACATTAATTTAAACAGAAAGGGAAAGGGGGTAAAATACCTTCCCAATTAGTATAGTGTCCCAACTAGACTGAAACTGAAAGTAAAGATGCAAATGAAGATCTGCTTTGGGAACCCAACAGTGACCACCACATGCATCCCAGACACCTGTGATCATAAGCTCCCTGACATCCAGATCATACATATCTATCCTCTTCACAAAGAACGATACATGTAGGAAAATCTCATGCAGGGGTGAGTATAAACATATTCAGTTGGATTCCCTAAAGAGGAGGGAGATCAGTATGATATACAAAGGAAAGTAGGTATAGAAAATAGAAAAATAGTTTAGGAAACGAGTGTAGCTCAACCAAACAAAAAGGTTAAGTAAGCTCATCTAGACATAAGAAGCCTGAAATTGTGAGAAGATGAAAATATCATCATACCTTCTCTACCACTCATCGGAGAGTAGACATATCCTACCATGATAATCTAGACATGGAAATCACATGTCATACACTGTGAGTCTTTACCTCTCCTAGTAGGAGAGTAGCCAGAACCCATGTAGTGTGTGCCTCAATAGTGTGTAAGAATATATATATATATATATATATATATGCTTAAAACAAGAACCCCAAACGAGAGAGATAAAAAGTCAGTGGATTCTATTATTGACTCTCTACCTAGTTAAAGAGTCTCCAATAGTTCTAGGAGTAACCACTATCGATGCCCATAGACTATACGTCTTCCCTGAGTTGCAAGTCAAAGGGGATCAAGCACCACACATTTATAGTATCCGATTTCAATTGGTATGTCTCATCCACAAGGTTTTAGGCCAAGTCACCAGGACATGTCTTGGTGGGGAAAGCAACCCTCTTACTTGAGAGATCAAGATTGTTTCAAGACATAGTACATCATTTATTCATTAGTGAACACCACATCCCAACCCCACTGAAATGTGATACACCAGAGGTTAAGCCCTAAAGAGTAAACGATGAACCTCACTACCTAGCCCCGATAGAGGTTATGCCCAGAAGGAAAAACAGAAAACCACACTACCCAGCCTCACTGGATGGTAATCCTGGAAGAGTAAACGACGAACATTACTACCCATCCCCACTGGAGGGGAATTCCTAAATGGAAAATGGTGAACCACAATACCCAGCCCCACTAAAAGGTATGTCAGTACTGCTCTGGTGATTCCGAAAACCTCACTTCCATTACTGACATCATTGAACACTGGTAGAGGAGAGCCTAGCTGGAACACCTCTCTTCGTAACTAGGATGTTGGAATTGATATCACCATTGTGTTCTATTCATATAAATTCATGGCATAGACTATTTATTTTCTTGAAAATCACAAATTGTGAAAAGGGTGATTTTCACCGCAAAACACCCAAATGGGTCAAAGAGGGGCCTGCATTTTGACCCCATATTTCAAAATATAAAATTATCGAAAATTTTATAAATTGAAGAGAGGAACATGTTTCCATAGAAGGCACGTAAAATAGATGTCATGTTTAAAAATATGGGTATTTTATGATTCCAGAAGGGTGGGGTCTCGGGGCCGGTGGAAGGACTTGTGATGGATCCACCTACACTAATGGTCAATCACCATGTTAGACTGACCAAATGAGGTCCATGCCATGGATTCTATCACGACGGTAGACCGATTTCCGATTCAAGTCAACCTAGGTCCAACCCAGTCCACTAGACCCGACCCAGGTCTTTGGATCCAACTTAACTTGATGGGTCGGACCCGACCCAGTGCGGCCTGGCCTGCTTGCTGATGCGGGGTCCGTCCCACAGTCCAAATTCCATCCGCGAGTCTCACGACACCATTCTCTACATGGGGCGCATGACGGGACCCCTCCCATCTTACCACCAAGCCACGTGGCCTAGCACGATGCAACAACATCACTGTCGAGGTCCGCTGGCGGAGCAGCCCGCTGCTTGAAGTCGTCGCCGACTACCATACCAGCGGTGCCCCAACAGTCCCATCTATGGATTGTCGATAATGATACGTTCACCCATTTCTAAAACCATAAATATATTAGGGATCCTTTCGATGACTCCTTCCCTACTAAGGATTCGTATCGTCGATCAAATGGTAACGATATGTGCCCAAAAGTCATTGAAAAAACTCTGTGTAGAACGAACCTAAAACAAGGTTCTAAACATAGATAGGTGGTTGTTTTTGTGATTCCATCGATTATTGAGAGTTATAAATGATAAATTATGAGGCTATGAATGAATACATAACAAAAACAATAATTGGAACTCAATTGTTGACAAATCCTAACTTGTAACAGTTGTTCATCATAGGGGATTCATATAGGGTGCTCCTGCTTTAATCTGATGAAAAACAAAGAAGAATGACTTTGAGAGGATAGAGAGAGATCTTATAGGGAGAGAAAGGTATTATGTATAACCCTAATCCCATATTCATAAATTCTATTTATAGGGGGTTCCAAAACAACGTGAAATCTGAAACCATCATTACCCCTTGTTTTATGTCGCACCTAAGAAAAACACCACATTATGAACTCAACGATGATCTCAAATTTTTAATCCTAGAATCTAATTTAAAGTTATTAAGATTGAACATAGGGGTAAAATATTTTATTTTTAATTAACTTTTTACCCCTAGATAGAGTTTTCCATAGGAGTCTCGTGATGATAGAAGTTTTTCCCTGCCTATGGTAAACACCATGTTACAGACTTAACTATGGCCTCATATTTCGGATAAGAGATACTTTTTAAGATATATTCTACTTCTATTGCGTGAACAAAATAAAATATAATTAAATATCAATATATTTTTTTCACTCACACAAGGCCTCAAAATTACATGCTATCTAAATGAATAACTGTGGAAATATATATTGAAAAATTTCAATGTGTTAGAAAGTGAAACTAGATATCTATATAATTCCCACCTTCAATATTTTCATGCCTAAAAAGGAAAAATTAGGAAAACAACTCGGGATACTAAGACTATATCTACAACTCCCATTCCAAAGAACTATCTTGCACATTTTCATGCTTCCACAGGACGTGAAATAGGGGAAGTGTCTATCCACGTATGGTTCACTCTTGTCGATCCTCAATCGCCACTAGGTGGTCTACAAAGGTGGCACCATCCTTGATGTACATATCACCCTAGTGGATGAAAAGCATAGGATCATGGATCTATTTCCTTAGCTACGACACATGGGAGATGTTGTGCACTCTCTCTATCAATGGTGGTAGGGAAAGGTGGTAGGCAACCTCACCAAACCATCTCACGATCTCAAACTGCTCGATGAACCTTAAGGATAACATACATCCCCATACGAATCTTCACATTCCACATTTTGGGTAGACATTCAAGAAGATGTGGTCTCCCCACATGAACTCCAATAGACCACGATGGCATTCTGGAAATGATTTATCTCTGCTTTGGACCATCTTCATCTGTTCACGGATGGCATGCACCTTCTCCACCATGGCTTTCACCAACTCTGGACCACGAGGGATGATTCTCCATCCTTTATGCAACACAATGGTAACCTTCAAGGCCTCCCATATTGGGACTCATATGGTACCATGTTGATAGTAGAGTTGTAACTATTGTTGTAGGTCGACTCTACCAAATTAAAGTGATCCTCCCAGCTCCATCTGAAACCTATCATGCAAGACCTTAGCATATCCTCAAGAACCTGGATAGTGTACTCAGTTTTACCATCATTCTATTGGTGAACGGTTGTACACATCCTTAATAGGGTACCAAAATAATCCTATATGCCTATCCATATACATGACGTAAACTGCGTTTCATGGTCAGATACAATCAAAGAGGGTACTTCATGAAGGCGGAAAATCTCTCACAACTAAAATTCCCCTAGACTCACCACAGAACCCTACTCCCTAATGGAAAAGAAGTGTTCTGACATGGTAGTCTAGTTCACTATCACCCAGATAGAGTCAAGGATGTTCTCTTTTTGTGGAAGCATTGTGACGATGTCCATTGATATGTCATCCCACATCCACTTTGGGATGTCAAGGTGTTGTAACAGATAAGCTAGAACCTGATGCTCGTCCTTCACTTGCTGACCGGTAAGGCATCAGTAGAAAAACTATGAAACACCAAATTTCCTGCCAGACCACCAAAACATACATTGAAGATCTCTATACATATTCCCCACACAAAGATGTACACCTGAGTTTGAGGTATGGAACTACTGCATCACATCTTCGCTTATCACGATCGGAAGCACTATTCACTCCTTGAATAAGATCTCACGATTCCCTCTTTCAGAATACATATCAAGTGCATGGAATATGGATATCTAGTCATGTATAACCTCACAATGGATATCTCTCATCTAGGACTCTCTCATCCACTCATTGAGAGAAGGCGTCAGCACCATCGACTGTAGAAAAGTCGTACCCTCATGCTCCACTAGGGTCAACTGCAATGAAGCTAACTGCTCTAAACCATCCTGCACTAGGAAGGCTTGGGACTTTCTGCTAAGGGAATCTCCTACAACATTTCACTTTCCTGTTTTATAGACAATCTCAAATTTGTAGTCCTATAGTAACTCCAACCAATGTTGTTTCCCCAGGAATAGATCTCTCTGTGTGAATATATACCTCAAGATCTGGTGGTTTGATTAAACGTCAATGTTCTCCCCGATGATATAGTTTCTCCATATCCTCAGGAAAAAAAGTACTATTGTGAGATCTATGTCATGAGCTGTGTAGTTCTATTCATGGGGTATCAACTTCCTCAACCCAAATATGATGACAACATGTCGTTTCATCAATACACATCTGAGCCCATATCTAGAGGCATCACAGTAAACTACAAACTCCATGCCCTCCTCATGTTGTCTCAGAACTTGATTGGTCGTCACCTTCTACCTCAACTCATCAAACGACTTATGGAACTGCTTAGACTAGGTAAATTTTTGTCCCTTCTACATCAGTTCAGTCAAAGGGGATGTGATCCTGGAGAAGTCTTCCACAAATCTCCATTAGTACCCAACCAAAATGAGAAAGCTTCGCACATCTGTCGCATCCTTGGGTGGCTACCAATAATGATCTACCTCAATCATTATGGGATCCATGGCTAAACCCAATTCATAGATAACATGCACCAGAAAGTGATCCTCATGTATCCAGAACTAAAACATCAAGAGATTCCAAAAATGTTGGTGCTCTTGAAAAAAACCAAGGACCATCCTCAGATACTCTGTGTGCTCCACCTCTGATGTCAAGTAAAAGAGTATGTTTTCTATAAATACAAAAACAAACCAATAAAAGTGTGGGTTGAATACCTAGTTCATCGAATCCATGAAAACAAAGGCAGAGTTTGTCATAGTGAAGGGAATCACTGGGAACATCTAATTCTCACAGTGACATTTGAAGGAAAATGTTTGAATATTAGCCCTGAATACCGATAACTGGTGGTGTCCAGATCTCATATCGATCATAGAGCACCACCTCACAACTAGTCTACGAGGTCATCAAACCTTGGTAAAGTGTACTTATTCTTTATTATGGCCTTCTTCAAGTGATTATAATCCACACAAAGTCACAAACAGTCACCTACCTTCTTTACAAACAAAACTGGAGATTCCCAAGGGACACACTAGGACTGATAAAACCCTTCTCATGAAGGTCTTCAAACTATAAACATAGCTCTTGGAGCTCAGTGAGTTACATCTGATAGGCCACAGAAGATATGGGGCAGTCCTAGGTTTCAAATCAATGAAAAACACTAATTATTACATTAGAGGGAGTCACATGACATATTTGGGGAATACATCCATGTAATCCTCCACAATTGAACGAACCCAAGTGTCTTAAGAGTGTGGTGCACCATAGGTCACACTTGCTAACAGATGGGGAAAAGGATATAGTCCCTTGATTATTGTACTGGCCTGCCCTACTATGAGTCATCATTAACCAAGAATGATGAATCCCATCACATCAATGTGTAGACATCTGAATATCATGTGATGAAAATCAATCTAGTCTCAAACAAGGGAAAATAATTCCATTCCTAGGATGATGTCATAAGGTTCCATCATGATGACCAGTAAGTCCCATGGGAACACTTCTCCTCCAAAAGAAATCTCACAATATTTGTGGATAAAAGAAGCAGAAGAGGTACTTCCCATAGGAACCTTGAGGATACGTCACTTAGATAAAACCTCAACTAGGAGATCTGACTCCCATACAATGAGTAACAAGATAAAATAGAGGCTAGAACTTCTTTTACTAATACCGATGAAATAGTAGAATAAACACATAGCGTTCCTCAGATCATCTCATGTGGTGGAGGATCACAGACATCCATTTTCTGAAACTATCTGTGACCCTGATCGCAAGATCAATGATCCTGACATGGGCTACCTAGTGGTGGGGAACTTGTAATGTCATCCCCCACCACCTAGTCCTCCTACTCCTACTCCTCTTCCTTAACCACCTCCCTGGGAACCAACCAGATCAAGGAGATTCCTCTTCTATGTTGGTACATCAACTCCTTTCATGAGACACTCAGCTTTTCTGGTCAGACAGTCTCATGCTCGGTAACCTTTTCCATCAAATGCATATCATCGACCCTCCTGGGCCTGACTCGGATCCTTGCGTTTCCCTAATTTCATCTGACCACATGTTCGAGTCTAATCATGGAATGGACCCCTATGTCGCGGTCATGCTACCTCATTCCTGTCACCTTCCACGGATGTATCTTCCTTGAAACAACCACTTCAAGTACCAACTGAATGGAAACTCTCTTCTAGGAAACTTTTCGTCACGATCAGCCACTCTGGCACCCCAACATAGGTAGGTATGCATAGGGTCACTATTCTCGCATATATCGCTCGGTGAATCCCATGATTGAACATTCGTTCTCGAAAGTATCAATAATGGGACATATCTAGGGAGAAACTGGTAAGATCAGTAAACCTACTCACATATGAAACTACTATCATTTCTCCCTACTTTATTTGTAGAAGCTCGTGAATCCTGATAGTGTGTAAGCTCAAGGGAACATACTCCTCACAAAATATCTGTTGAAACTCATCCCAAGAGAAATCCATCTCATCATAAATCTGGGTAACCAATCCCCACTAGTGCTCATCCAGCCTAAAAAATATTATGGATTCTAATGGTACCATCTGGACTACTGGTGTATGCATCAGCATAAAAACGATGAGCACTGATTCCATCCAATCCTCTTCCGTGTGGGGATCTGCTTCACCATGAATCCATAACGGTCTCTCCCGATGGAACTCAGAAAGTGTGCTCAGCCTACATTCATCCTCATCCTTCACTGGTGATACTAACTACTACTCGGCAGGTGGAGGTGTTGTTTCTAGTCCACATAGTGGATGGAGATCACGTGATGGCCCCTAAACGGAGGCCTCATCACTGGTGATGTCATCATCACGGGATGAGGTGGGTAACCTAGATGGCTGTCTATGCAGTGGAATCCATAATATATTTGGAGGAATATTGTTTTTAGATTAGCAAAAATATATATAATAAGAACAACAACAAAGAGGAGTTGACTCAACAAGGACCATCAAAGAATCTATCCTATATGATCTATGTACCATTAATTTGAACAACACGTCTCTCAGCATGCTAAGTCGACAAGAGGGTAATCAAGGTCCTGGTGTATGGCTACGTCATCCACCGCACCATCATTGTAACCCATATCATAAGATCCAATCTTAAAACACGTCGACATTTATTCCTTATAACCAACCAATAAATTTTTAAGGAAATGTACAAAAAACTTCCCAAGGGTTAGACCACCTCTCATACAACTTTTTCATGACCTAATTTATACTGGGGTCTGAGTCACAACTACCCCAAGACTGCCTCCATAGGCTAGTGGTGGAAACTAGCACTGAAGGATCAACAAACATGGAGAGTCCTTTGAATATGTACTTGTACACACCCATGAACCAAATAGATGATAATGTTAAGAGGGAAAATATAATTAAAATAATCAACCTTTTGTAAAGATAAATAAACCATAGAAGCAAGGAAATCCTACAAATTACGAGTACAGTAATGTAAACCAAAAATATAAAGGTGTAAAATACACATCCAACTAGTACAGTGTACCAACCTCAATGAAAAGTGAATGTAAAGATGTTGAGGAACCTCTACTCTGGGATCCCAACTATGACCACTGCACATAGTCTAGACACAAGTGATCCTAAGCTCCCTAACATCCCAACCAGACTTGTCTATTGTCTGCATAAAGCACGATACATGCAGGTATATCCCATTATAGGCTGAGTATGAACATACTCAGTATGACACCCTGATTAGGAGGGGATTAGTAAGAGATAAAAAGGAAAGGAAGTACATAAGATAGAAAAATAGTACAATAAATGAGTGCAGGTTAACCCAATAAAGATGTGAAATAAGCTCAACCAGACATAAGGAGATAGAAACGATGAGAAGATGAAATTATTGTCATTTCTTCTCTACCTATCATAGGATATTATACTCATCCTAACATGAGAATATGTACATGGAATTCATGTGGAATACCCCGTGTGTCTTCAACTCTCATTGAAGGATAGACCCGAACCAAAAGGATTGGGTGCTGTAATAGGGAATAAGAATATATATATATATATATATATATATATGTATATATGATCAAATAAAGAACCCCAAATGAGATAGAGAATGAGTAAGGGGATATCATTTTTAAAGGTCAAAACAGGTAAAGAGTCACTGACAATTCTAGGAGTAACCACTACATATTCCCATAGACCATACGTCTGCCCTGATTTGTAATTCGAAGGGGCTCAAACACCTCACCATGATACTACCTTATTTGGATGGGTCTGCCTCATCCACATGTTTTTAGGTCACATCACTAGGATGTATTTTGGTGGGGAAATCACCCCCTTTACTTAAGATCTCATGATAATGTCAACACATAACTCATCATTGATTCATTGGAGAACACCACTTCCAAGACCGCTGAAAGGTGATACACTGGAGGGTAATTCATAAAGAGTAAATGATGAATCACACTACCTTGACCCATTGAAGGTTACACCATGAAGGGAAGACAATGAACCACACTGCCCAGCCTCATTGGAGGGCATGACCAGATGAGTAAACGATGAACCTCACTGCCTAGCCCCACTGAAGGATATGCACTAAAGGGAAAATGGTGAACCTCACTGCCCAGCCCCATTAGATGGTAAGGTGATACTGCTATGGTGATTCTGAAAACATCACTTTCCTAACTGACCACATCAGACACCTCTATATGAGCACAATGTTTTAAACACCTCACTTCATAACCTAGTTATCATAATTTAGGTCACCATCACATTCTACACAGAAAAACACACAAGATATACTATTTATTTTCCAAAAATGGAAAACTAGTGAAAATGATTCTTTACACCACAAAACACCCCAAACTAGTCAAACAGGGGACTATATTTTGACCACGAATTTCAAAACATTAAATTATCCCAAAAGTTTCATCTCAAATAGAGGAACATTCTACCATATAAGATGCATTAAAGAGACTCCCAATTCAAAATATATGGGCATTTGATGATTCTAGATGGGTGGGGTGTCCTGATCAGTGGACTGACTCGTGGTCGGTCCACCTCCTGCGACGATCGACAACCATGGGTTTTCTGAATAACCATCTATGGCCCACAGTACATCTGCTGCTGTGACAGTCGACTGATGGACGATCTGGGTCGGCTTGAGAGTCGACCCAGGTCTTTGGATCTGGCCCACCCGATAGGTCGGACCCCACCCAACGTGGCCCGACCCTCATGCCAATGCGGGGTCTGGCACGCTGTCTAGTCATTTCCCCACGGTCTGGTCACCAGTCGCGGGTCTCGTGGCACCGGTCACTGCATTGGATCGCACAGCGCGACACCACCCAGTTGATCGCTGGGAACATGGCCTAGCACGATGCAGCACTGCCACTACCATGGTGTCGTTTCCGCTCTGTGGTCTTCCATCAGAGCAGACTGCCAGTCTCAATCTGTTTTCCTAGTTGTGAAATAGTAATTAGACCCGAGAACCATGTGACGATTCCTTCCCTACAAAGGATTAAGATTGTCGATCCAACGGTAACGTTATGCCCCCCAAAGTCTTTGGCAAAACCCTATGATGAATAGATGCAAAAATAGGGTTATAAACGTAGAATTATTGCTATTTTTTGTGGCCATCGATGATTGAGGGTTAAAAATTACAACATAGAGGCTATGAATGGCAAATCAACAAAAAAATATAATTAGAACTCAAAATGATAAAATCCTACCTTGTAACGGGTGTTCGTCATAGGGGATTCGTCCACGACACTCCTACTTCAATCTTCCAAATATTTGGTGGAGTTTATCTTTCAATCCAATGAATAACTCTTTTGATAGGAGAGATATATAGAGAGGTATTATATAGAGTTAATGGGATTAGGGATAACTATAATCCCATCTTCTTAAATTCAATATATAGGGGGTTCCAAAACTACATGGAATCTAAAATCGTCATGACCCCTTATTTTATGTCGTGCCAAATCAAAATAGCTCATTGCAAACTCAATAGTGGTCTCAGATTTCAAATCTGATCCTTCGCTTGAATGTTATTTATCTCTACACTAGGTGTAAAATATTTTATTTTAAATTATCGTTTTACCCTTGGATAGCGTTTTCCATAAGAGTCTAGCGTCAATGAATGTTATGACCCACCTAGGGCAGAAACCTCATTCTCGACTCAGACATAGCCTCACATTTCTGATTCGAGCTACTGTTTAAGAGTTATCCTGCCTCTATAGCGTGCACATTATAAAATATACTTAAATTTGTATATAATATATTTCTAGAACACCAGGCGTCAGAATTGAACACTGAATAAATTCCTAACATTATAAATATATATTGAAATATTTCAAATTGTTACTATGAGAAAACTGAGTCTCTAAATATGGGGATATTTTCTATCCTTATACTCCAATTTCCATATTCTTCTTTACCAAACAACACCATAAAAAATGATATAGGAGGTTCTTTTAGACAAATATAAGGTTGATATATTTATCCTTGAAAGATAACTGTATGTTTTCCATTAAATACTACTGATTTTTCTTTACTTATTAATAATATCATTGCATTATACTTTGAGAGATAATTCATCCATAATAAAATGTAGAATTCCAACATGGTAATGAGTACTAGATTTGTGATAATATTTTTATCACTAAAGTAAAAACTAGAGTTTTTAAACATTGTTGATGTCTGGATAAGCCCTCCTGTATTCTTGACTAAAAACTATACTTTTATTAGTTCATGAATTGATTCTCTATTATTTGAAAACATGGTGGAAATAATGGAACGAGTATAACCAGAATCAAACAATGTACTTTCTATCATTGAGATAACAACAATAGTACCTACCACCACATCATTTGGAGATTCAACTATAGCTGTCATGATAAAAAAGCATGAACTTTATCCCTTGGCCAATACTAAGGATGATGTTGATTCTCCTCCACTTCCCTTAGATTCAGATAGTGACTGAAAAAGTTCGCAAGTTTTCCACACTTGAAGCATTGAACATCATGTAGGCCCTGCACCATCTTCCCTATGTTTTTATTATTGGGAAGTTGAGTATTCACCTCACAATGAAAATTCTGAGAGATATTTCCATCTATTCCACTCTTTTTAATCTCCTTTCTTCCAAGTAGTTAGTTCCCCAAATGATTCTTACCACATTTATAACACATGGGAAGTTTCATCTGCTTTCCACTTCTTCCTTGATGAAATATCCTACCAAATCTTGGCTAGATTTATCTCTCCTTTTCATTGGATTTATGGGACCATTTAATCTCACCAAACACCAGTTTGACTTTCATACAACTTTATATGATCACCTCAAAATTTTTATAGTCTTGGTTGGCACGAATCTTCCATAGATAAGGTCCTAGTCAACTGAAAAATATATCGAACTTACCATTAGGATCCATGACACAGAAAGCGGTGTATTGTGAAATCCTTGTGAATTTAATCTTGTACATTACCTCAAATTCATAATCCTTCTTATTTATCTTGATAAATTCATTCTCCAATTTGGTTATCATTGAATAAGGGAAATGCATATTTAATATGATCCCTCTGAACACTTCTCACTCCATATCTATAATCTCCCTCATGGACACATGTGTTTAATTAGCACCCACCAATATTATGATTCTTCCTTTAAATATCTAGGGTGACTTTCTCTTCTTGAGAACAATGATTTACAGAAAATATCTTTTCTATTTATCTTATGAACTATTCCGAAATCAATGGCTAAGTATATCCACTAAACATTGGTGGTCTTTGACTCATAAATGACTCAATGGAAAGGTGTTCTATTATTTTTGAAACTGTTCTCTTAGCTTGATTCATGTTATTTCTAATATCTTTAGGAAGTTGATTCATCATTCTAAAAAAGGATCCCATTCTGGTTTCCATCATAAGGCCACCAACACCTGGTCTGTTGCACTCACCATTGGCACAGTTCCTCCTATTTCATGTAATTTTATAAACGAATAAAAAAATATTGAGAAACTTGTTTTATTTAAGAATATTGTAACTCTAAAGGATTTTTATATCTTAAAACATCATTCTTAGCCATGTTATTCATTATCAAGAATTACATTTTCTATATATCCTTCATAGAGGTTCATAAAAAACATGTGATTAACCAAACATATCACCCGAGAGTGTTAAACTAGGAGTTCATAAAGGCTCATTGTCATGCACCAGTTCTATATTGTGTCTATCTAAATGCGTTGTTTTTGGGTTTCACCCCTCGATTCATCTGTATCAGAGCGTCATCCATTTATTCGTATCCAGATAGATATTAATTTGTTCAGAAACCACTTACATAATATTTCACTGAAATACCTTGAAGTTTTCCTATATTTAAAAATTTATATAGGGTTCTTCAAAAAGTTTTAATACCCTCATTTTAGAAATCAACTAAAATATCATTTGATACCAATTATGGCATCACTCTTTTTTATAACATAACTTTTCATGCCATTTTACAAACTGAGGGTGTTTTAAAGTTTAGTTTCATGGAAATAAGGTACATAATACACGAAAACATAAATCATTATTATATTCTCCATGAAAGGCTTATTATTGGTTGATACAAAGTTAATCTTTTTCATCTCATAACCTGGGGAAATTAATCAAATTAAAGGATGAGCAGAAGACCCATTAAGGAAAAATAAGGGAAACTGTTTACATTTGAACTTGAGAAATATCAGTAAGAACATGAGGAATATCGTTAAGGAATGATAAATGGAAATATAATAATAATAATATATTCAATGCGAAATTTAAAATGTTTCTAAAACATTTAATTTATACATTCATAAGCATATCACCAAGGTACATCCTTATGGTGTCATAAAAATTACCAAGATTATTCACTATGGTATCATAAAACTTGTTGTCTTAGATTAATTTATTTTCCAATACATTAGAGAACTATCAAGGAACAATCTTAATATTTCTTTATTTTCATATGATCCACATTTATCATGTTCATATATATCATAAATAAACCATTTAGAATAAAATAAATGGCTTTCATATCAAAATCATAGGTTTCAAAAAGTTCTTAAAAACATGATTGTTATGTCATTTATAACACACATAAAGGGAATGAGTGTTTTATGTATAATAATTATATAATTAAATAAATAATTTTTATGGATTGATGAATACCTAAAGATATAAAAGAGTTTTGTGTATTTTGATAAATAAAATAAAATAATTTCTTGAGAAAAAGAGAGAGATTTTGAGACAAAAATTCTACAACATAATGAGTATGAAACATAGTTTTATAAAACATTAAAAATAGAGGGTAATGGGGTCACCCATTCATAAGAGACACATAATAATGTATAGATATGTAATAAAATGGGAATAAGAACATTTTATTGAAATTTTAAAGACATACCACATAAAAGAGAACGTGAAAGGAAAATAGAAGTTGAGAATTCCCTCAACAAATTTTGGCAGCCAAACAACATCACTTAAAAATTCATAAAATGTGTTGAAGATAGAAAAAATTGGCTTTCATAATTTGTAAATAATATGTAAAATAAGGGGAATATGGAAAGAAATACAAAAAATTAGAAATTAAAAAGGCATAACATAAAAAGATTTCATGAAAAGGGAAGGGTGGTAGATTCTCTTAACTTGAATAGTAACTTCAAACACTCAGATATTGGGGCCATAAGGGGCTTAAGGGAACCTTAGGAGGACTTCATGGGTGGTAATACTTTCATAAGTTCATGGTAATGATTTTTAATGAAAATAAATTAAGTAATGAGTGGATATTTATAGCAAAAGGGATGGAGTTTTTTATTAATATCAAAAGACACCTCATTAGTGGTATTCAAAAAACCATGGGTTTTCTCATAGTATTTATACATGGCATTAACCAATTGGTACACCTTATATCATATATTATTACTCACAAGTCGAAAATAATTATTACATCATAATTACATCCTTAATGATATCATTAAACATACTGAAAAACTCAAACAATATTTTTAATAATCATGAAAGACTAAAGTATTTTAAAAAGATGCCATAAATTCACTATAAAAAAATATTGACATTATGAATTTAAAAATTACATTTATTTTACCTTAATAAATATCTAAATATGATAAATTTAATTTTTAACAATAAAAATACATGATTAATAAAAATAATAGCTGACAGAAAATGCATAGTGACATGCATAGTAAAATCTCAGAAACATGAAAAAAATAAAATTATTTTATCATTTGTAATTAAAAATGAGTGTTTTATAAGACTATATCCTTATAAAAAACATTATTAATAAATCCTTTTTTTAAAATGATGACTTATATCTTTAGAAAAAATAGTGTTTTTACACGAAAAATCAATTTATCAAATTCCATCTCAATTTTTAAGGAAAACTATTATTTAAATTGAAATGATGAAATAAAAATTATATTAAAAAAATGGTATTACAATTTAATTAACTAGGGAGTTGAAACATAACATCTTAAAACACTCACATACAACCTAAGGGTAAGGTGTGCGACAGTGATGGACTATTGGGACGGCTCGGATAACATCCCATGAGTGATAATCTACACTAACTTGAACTTCTCTTGGAGGTGATTTCGTACAAGCTTAACATGTTGAAGCTCGACTTGGTCGTGGACCAGAGCGATGCCTAGTTGCGCTACCTTCTTCCAATTCTCAATCAAATGGGCTTCGTACGACCCGAGTCTGCTGGATGAGGCCATCGACACTTATTTCTACATTAATTATCCATTATCATTTCTACATATAAACAATAATTATAATGTTTATTTTTGTTTCCAAAGATCATATTAACCAACGATCATATAAACAACGATAACATAAACCAAGGATCATAACATGATGGTAACATTTCATTTATACTTATATATTATAATTTATTTTGACATATTAAGACATACATTTTCAGGAAACAAAATATTATTCAAATGTTTAGGACATTAAAACTACTCATTAATATAGGCATGAAGAATGAAAAAAAATTTAGGACCCTCATATTGATCCTCAATATCTCATGAGACTCTATAATTTCTTCTAACTTATTTCTCTTCACGGATAACTGGTTGCTATTAGTAGCCTCATCCCACCAATTTTCCATTCTTAGCTCAAGTTATTTTACCACTGTAAAGAGTATATAAATATCAAGGAAACGAGGAGGTTACTTCTTTAACCAGGATTGAAGGTCTCCTTTCAATCACATCATCCAGTTATGGATACTAGTCCATTGATCACCCTAGATTGATTTCAACCATGATTCCCCGACTGTATGATAATGACCAAGATCAGATATCTATATTTGATAGAAAAACAAAAGACTGTCTCTAGCTTGGTTCAGAGAAATTTCTAGAAATATGGGTGAATGATCTAATAGATCTCGGTCATGATGAATTACATTTTCTTTAGGGAAGGAGTTTATGGCATGAACACATGAACGGACTAGAAAATTTCATTTCCCTAGACTAGTATAAGAAATTTTTCCTCAAAATTCATTATGAGCTACTGTAAAACGGTGAAATTGATGCCATGATTTTGTATTTTTTTGAATTTCCTTTATATTCCCCTATCCTAGGGGCTCGTGGGGCTTACCCTAGGGCCAGACCTACATAAACATCATCAAAGGTTTTGGCTCAAGCTTGAATATTTGTTTGAGAATTATGGATGTTTTGGAGAGGATCATTGATGTGTGCGCAGAGAATAATATGGTTTGGAAATTAATGCATGATTTGAGAGGTGATTCATATGTCAGATCAGAGGATATTGAGTAGGGGCAGCAAGACTTTCATACAAGTTCTCTAGATTACGTTGTAATCACTATTATGGGGGAGTAAGATGTTTCTATTTCTTGCCGTGTTCAGCAGGATGGTGCAGATACAAATGTGATTAAGATTTTGGTGTTTGGTTTTCTTTTTGTAGGGGAGATAATATTTTTTTATCAGACGTTCAAAAGGACATCATCATATTTTCTGCAAATGATGATGGTTGGTGTGACACCAACCTTTTTTCTTTCCGATAGGGATTGTTGGATGGTTCCATTCTTTAATGTGATGAAGGGGGAGGTTGTTGGGATTCATCACATTTATTGATGAGAGATGAAAATTATTAATGTGGATATTTATGTCACCATTAATTGAGGATTTTATCCCAACATTTATGAGTATTTAATTCTCAATATTAATTGATGAAATAATAGATGTTGACAACATTAATTGGTGATTGTGGACTTAGTGTCTATATAAAGAGGATGTAGCAAAATATTTTCAAAGGGGCATGCCAGCAAGATGTAGCCGGCATGGGAGATCCTGGAAGGGGTTTCAATGTTTGCGGTGACCTATGTGGCATGATGTGTATGACACAATTATCTTGTACGTGTGGCGATGTTCTTCGTATGGTGATCAAGATGCAGTCCACCGAGAGCAAGAAGGTGGTTGTCGCGTTAGCGGTAGCATGTGAGGCACATCAGCGTTTGATAGGTGCGGAGAAGTGGCGACACAATTGTTGATCGGGGCCACATATCGAAAGCCTTCCTGATAGCATTTATCATGTGGTGTGTCCTAGTTTATGATTGGTGGTACATCATGATGGAAAGATCATTCAGGTATCGCAAGCTGGTGTGAAGTTGATGCATGTTCGGGTGAAGATCTCTGAGGTAGTGATGTTTCATCAACATAAGGGTGATGTTTTATCAAAGGTTAATCTTCTGATTCATGGTGTTAGTGGGATGTTTATTAGAGAGAATGCATAGGTGTATCATAGTGTGATTTCACACACATTTTCTACGCTCCCTCACATGTAATTCATGTTTGGGCATTACTTGGATTATGGTATTTTCTAATTCACAGTGGATATTTTTGGGAATTGCCCTGTGGTTTTTTAATCCTCCACATGGTATGGTTTTCCACATTAAAAAATCATGTGTTTTAATTTATTTATTCTACTTATATCGCTTCCATATTTCAATGGGTTTCTCACAATATTTTTGGAATGAAATTTTCAGCCCGGAATCGGGATTCTCCCAAACAAGTGGTATCACAGGTGTTGGTTCATGCTCACAATTATTTGTGAGAATTATAGATGTTTTGGAGAGGATCGCTGATGCGTTCGTGGAGCAGAATAATGTTTGAAAATTAATACATGCTATGAGAGGTGATGCACATGCTGGATCAGGGGATGTTTAGAAGGGGGAATGTTTTTCCTGCAGGTGCTCCATATTATGTGGTAATCACAAATATGGGGGATTCAGATGTTTCTAGTTTTTGTCTTCTTCGGAAGGATGATGAAGATACAAATGTGACAATGATTTCGGTGTTTGGTTTTCTTTTTGCAGGGGAGCTGATATTTTTTTTTATCAGAAGTTCAAAAGGACGTCGCCATATTTTTTGCAGATGATGGTTGTTGGTGTGATACCAACCTTTTTTCTTTCCAACTTGGATTGTTGGATGGTTCCATTAATTAATGTGATGGAGGGGGAGATTGATGGAATTCATCACATTTATTGATGAGAGATGAAAATTATTAATAAGAAGTTTTATATCACAATTAATTAAGGATTTTCTCCAAAAATTTATGGATATTTAATTATCAATATTAATGGATGGAATAATGGATATTTACTACATTAATTGGGGATTATGTACTTTGTGTCTATATAAAGAGGTTGTAGAAACATATTTTCAAAGGGGTGTGCCATCAAGATGTAGCCGGAATGGGAGATCCGGGAAGGGGTTTCCATAATTACAGCGACCCGTGTGACACGATGAAGAAGGTGAAATTATTTTGTATGTGTGGCGATGTTCTTGGGATGGTGTTCAATTTTCAGTCCACTGAGAGAAATAAGGGGGATATCGCGCTAGAGGTCGCATGTGTGGCACCTTGACGTTTGAAAGGTACAAAGCAGTGGCGACACAATTGATGATTGGGGGGCACGTATCGAAAGTCTTCCTGATATCAGTGACCATTTGGAATGTCCCAGTACATGATTGGTGGTACATAATGATGGAGATATCATACAGGTGTCGCATGCTGGTGCCGGGTTGACGCATGTTAGGGTGAAGATCTCTGAGGTAGTGATGTTTTGTTGAAAGAAGTGTGATGTTTTGTCACAAATTGATATTTTGATATATGGTGTCAGCGGGATGTTTATCATAGAGAAAGCATAACCGTATCAGGGTGTGATTTCACACAGTTTTTCTACTCATTCTCATTTTTAATTCATGTTTGGGAATTACATGGATTTTTGTATTTTTTTATTCATAGTAGATATTTTAGAGAATTTCCCTATGGGTTTTTAATCCTCCGCATAGAAGGGTATTTCAACTTTAAAAAATCCAACGTGGTGATTTCATTATTCTTCTAATATTGCTTCCATATTTCAACAGGTTTCTCATGATATTTTTGGCAAGAAAATTTAGGCTCGGAATCAGGATTCTCCCCAACAAGTTATATTAGAGGTGTTGGTTCATGCATGCAATTTTTCGTGAGAATTATGGATGTTTTGGATATGATCGCTGATGCATGCGTGGAGCAGAATAAGGTTTGGAAATTAAAGCAGGATGAGAGAGGTGATGCACATGTCAGCTCAGGGGATGCTGAGTAGGGGGAGCATGTTTTTCCTAAAGGTGCTTCAGATTATATGGAAATCACTATTATGGGTGAGTCATATGTTTCTGTATCTTGTCTTGTATGGTAGGATAGTGCAAATACAAATGTGACGAAGATTTCATCATTTGGTTTTCTTTTTTCAGGGGAGTTGATATTTCTTTATTAGAAGTCAAAAAGGGCATCGTCATATTTTTTTTCAGATGATGATGGTTGGTGTGATACCAACCTTTTTTCTTTCCAACTGAGATTGTTGGATGATTACATTCATTAATGTGTTAAAGGGGAGATTGTTGGGATTCATCACAATTATTGATGAGAGAAAAAAATTATTAATAAGAAGATTTATATTACCATTAATTAAATATTTTCTCAAAACATTTATGTATATTTATTTCTCAATATTAATGGATGGAATAATGGGTGTTGACTACATTAATTGATGATTATGGACTTTGTGTCTATATAAAGAGGATGAGACAACATATTTTTAAAGGGGCGTGTTAGAAAGATGTAGCAAATAGGGGATATCCGGGAAGGGGCTGCGAGGTTTGTGATAGCAAGTGCGGCACATCAGTTTTTTATAGGTGCGGCGCAACGACATCACAATTGATGCTTAGAGCCACGTATCGAATGTCTTCCGGATAGCGGTTATCACGTGGCGTGTCCCGCTTCATGATCAGTTGTAAATCATAATGGTGAGATCCTTCAAGTGCTACAAGCTTGTGCGAGGTTGACGCATGTTTGGGTGAAGATCTCTGAGACAGTAATGTTTCGTCTACAGAAGAGTGACGTTTTGTAATAGATTAATCTTCCGATACATCGAGTCAGCAGGATTTTTATCAGAAAGAAGTCAGAGACGTATCGGGGTGTGATTTCACACAGGTTTTCTATGCTCTCTCATTTTTAATTCAAGTTCCAAAAATATTTAGATTATTGTATTCTCTGATTCATAGTGCATATTTTTAGAAGTTGCTCCGTCGTTTTTAATCCTTCGCATGGAAGGGTTTTTCCACTTTAAAAAATCCTAACTGTTGATTTATTTATTTTGTTTATATAACTTCCATATTTCAATAGATTTCTCACAATATTTTTTTCAAGAAAATTTTGACCCGAATTCAAGATTCTCCCCAATAGTCCCGCCATAACACTTCGCTAGCCATCATTTCAAATTTCGCATAGATGAAGGTCATTTAAGGATGGAGGCCCCCCATGCGGATTCCCATAGTAATGAACTGTCGAGAAGATCCCCCTAACTGAACAGAGATATTTTTTTTTTCCAAAAATCCAAAAATACTGATTTTTAGGGTCCACCTGCCTAAATTCATGAACCTTTATCATATGATAAAAATCAGAAATCATCGAAGGAAGTTATTTGTGTTACAACATGGCAGCTATCACAGTCAAGCTATGTTGATGTTCATGGCTATAAAGTCTATTTGGGCTTGGATTCCCAAGCCGTTAAAGTTCGTAATCAAATATTTAATACATTATTTGGTGGAGGGAAGAAATGGTTGTGGACTTTTGTGGAACACTTAGAGCATCCAACCCCCATGAATCCATCAGCCACAGGAAGAAGGGAATCGGAGTCCAATCCTGCCCGAAGCGTGCCACAAAAGTCTACTGATGAAGATCCGAAGATGCCTCAAAATCCTCCATGGGAAAAACAACCACCGGGAAACCATCAACAATCTCTGATATGACCACTCCAAGAGGAACCTCCAGAATTGGAAAAATCCCAACTGTCGATGAAGGAGCTGGCCGAAGGAGGATCTCATTCAGGGAGGGACCAACGAAAGTCCCCCCGGGAACCTGAAGTGGAGGGGAAAAGCTAGCAGCAGCTGCAGCGCCTTCCTGAGGCTACATGAAATCCAGTGGATAATCCATAGAAAATAGGGGAGTGGCGGAGAATGTAAGAGGGGGGATCACTGCCACTTCTGAGGCGTACCGACCTGAAGAAACGGTTGAAAATTTTGAAACTGTGGTGTCGCGTGTTTCTTATTCTAAATTGGGATCCATCCGATTAAAATCCAACACCCCCTACCTCATTAATTTTCTATCCAGAGCCTATGGTCTCAACCCATTGTGATTTAGTCCTTTATCTCCTCACGTCATTATTCATCCAATCGGGGATGGTGTTTTGATGTAGTTTCATATACTCATCTTTTTGGCTATTGATTCGGTCTGATTTCTTTTTATCCAAGAAAAACTAATGGTAGATACTAGTTGTAGAGATTTGATAGAATTTAAGGTATGTGATCTATAACTCATCCATCAAGTATCCCCATTTTATAAAGAGTCATGATTGTTCAAATGACGATTTCATAGTGTGTTTCCTAATTAATTCATATTTCATGTTTATAATCATCATTCTCATACTCTAGATCACATTATATATATGGTATCCATCATTAGAGGTTTATGAGCTTAACGTTGACCTCCCCATGTAGGGTGTTTCCCTAGTTAAGCATTTAGTGACATGTAAATAGTATCTCCACCACTGTTTGGGTGATCTTCAACTTGACCCAGCTAAGTTATGTATAATAAATAAATTTTTGTATTATTTAAATTCAATTATACTATATATATCACTTTTCCATGATTTATATAAGTGTAATTGGTTTCTTAACCCTATTGAATTGTTATGCCTTATAAATGGAAATGGTAAGAACATACTTAAAATTTATAAATTGAATGGTAATTTGTTGGATGTCCATATCTGGTCTTGTCATTATAATTAATGGTAAATTAATTAACCTAATAAATGATTAAGTAAATAATTTTATAAATGGTTTCTTGTCCTATTTTATTATGAAGGTAATTGAATGAATCAATTGACATATTAAAAAGAATGACTAATTACGTTACCTGATTTAATTAAATGAATCAAGTATAATGTGTGTGTTGTATATGGACATATAAACCATTATAGGAGTGGTCATACTCATGGACGCACTGGATTTCTAAGGGAATTCCTTGAGTACTCTTGGACACCATTATGATTCTAGAATAACGGTTTCCATGGGAGATACCAACCATGAAACCTCGTCCTTATCTATGCAGGGATCGATGGAATGACACTATAAGATACCTCCAACATCATTCAGATATTAAGATTCCTTGGAAACACATCTTGGATCTACTATGATGTCTTTGGACACGTGGCACCATGGATACACCTATTGGTCCCAGAATTTTCTTAATTTGCTTAACCTCTCATGAGATCAATAGAATCGGTTGGAGTTATATTATAGTGGAATGCCTCGGGAAATTCCCTTTGGATGACACGCAACCTCCTTGTATCTAGGATACATGTTATTACTCAGTTGGATCTACCCCTGAGGTCAATGATACCATGTTTATTACATTGTATCCTATTTAATATTATCATTGTATAGTATTCCTTGGTTGTTGCCTTGGATCTTATGTTATTATTATTATTTTAGGATTCCTTGTTCAAACATTGGATCCTATTACAACAGTTATTATAAACTAAAACAGAATAAATTCAATGGTTTCAGGATCGAAGACACTACCAGCCAAGGATGAAGCATGTATCGAGGTATTTACATTGCTATATGTCTTTTCATTTACATATACCTTCACATAGTTTCTGGTTATATTACACAGACTGGATGGTATATAATCCATTGGTGGTAGCCAACTGATATTTAAATCTCACCCTATTCGGGCCACCAATGGTACCCGAACATATTACATGTATGCATGGGTTGTCCAGGGGAATCGTCCCTCATTGTAAATATAATCTATTGTTCTTTATTTTGGATGGATCTTGGTATTAGATGAGTAAAATAGTTCTTAGGATGCTATATAGTATTTGTTTTCTTTTTGAATCCTTTTTATAGAATGTATTTCATGATTTCATGTATGCATGTTTTCAAATTTTATAGTGATAGGACCTGAATCATCGATTTTTATATGATTTAGTAAATATTTTAGTGTTATTATTTGTTGCTTTTTTATTATTCATATATATGCTAATTATATTACAACATGTTATTGTTCTAGTGTTTATAGTGTTTATTTCTGTTGTGAAAATGGAAATTGTATTGCTTCCACTATTTATCTTTTATTCGATATCCGATGCCATCCACTATGTTTACGAGGCTATTGTCTCCCCATGGACACACCCTAGGACCTTTCTTCTTGTTGGTAGCCTCTGACATATGGGGTGGTGTTCCTGATTTCAAGTGTCCAACCAGCTTTAAGGAACTTCTGAGTGGTACCCAGGTTTGTAAGTAATGCCGATGGACTAAAAAATTCATGAAATACATCTTGTGATCGATTTTATGTATGGGTGAGTGTTTGTGAATGTTTCATGAAACATTCATCAATGAATAACACTGTTCCAATAATATGGAAATTCCACACGAAACTGAATTTTCAAAAAAAAAACATAGATGTTTAATGATATAGTTATATCGGAAACCATTTGGATACACCCTTTCACAAAACACACTTTCATGAAGGTTCATCATCACATAGAACCTTATTTATATGAAACCCCTCACATAGGTATGTAACCATTGCGCCGATCGATCTATACCATATACGATTTACCCCCAGACCCCTGCTCAAAATCACTATTGTGTTCTGATCACAGTCTTCTACCCTGGTCCCTTTCCTTCAATCACTGGACCCCTTGTAAAATGTATACTAGAACTACATGATTCTTGGGATGGGTCGAGGAAATTTTGTATGGGTACCTATATATACCCAATACACACCCCATTTAATCCCATAATTCCAGATAATCCTAAACTCTCTAAAATAACATGTGTAAACATTCTCCACTTAATCCCTTTCTTGTGGATAGAGTTGAGATTCTCTTATTAGTATCATAAAATACATTATTTCAAAATACTCCTCATGAAATTCTTGGAACCTCATCCCCTAACTCCTACACCATGGTGATCATGAAAGGGTCTCTTTACTATAATTCCCACACCATCCATTGTTAGGAATATCCTGCATAGTATTCATCACAACAATACATTAAATTGTGGTATACCCTACGTGATGAGAATAGGATGCCTCTTGTGACAATCACGAGAGGCTTTAATTTTCATTAATAAGCGGTCTCATATAATTACCATTGGCTCACCCATGTAGTCCCCATGGGTCTCATCCTCTGGTTGAAGCCCCAATCATATTCTTCAACCCATTAGTGCCTCTGGATTCCCTTATGACAGAAAAAGAAGAAAAAATAACGGGAATCCCTATCATATAAGTACCATATAATTCCCTAATAATCCAAATTATTCCAGATGGGCCTCCTTTTATGGTTAATTACCGAATTGTATTCCTCAACCCATCTTAGGGTCTAGATTCCCTCATTACGTGACATTAGGAAGAAGGAATGGGTTTCTCAACACCTATTCCATACACCCAATGTCCATACACATGACGTTAATGTATAACTTTATGTTATTAAATGAATATGAGATTTCCTAGTCAATAAAAATAGGATGGTTTTTTTTGATGAACATGATATTCCTCATGTGATTAGTGTGAAATGATTCCATGATCCTTTGTAGAATCCATGTATAACCCCCAATCACATCATCACTAATTCCGCACATCACCCAGGGATATTCCACAAATAAGCCCTAATCATATCATCACTTCTCCTTAACATCACTCATAAAGATTCCACATATAACTCGTAATCCCACCATAACATTACTATAGCATCACATGGAAAACTTCTATGTGTATGCTCCAGTCAAGTCACCATAACTATTTGTCACCACCCTGGATACTACCACGCATGATCCCTAATAATTCCATTGATTCTCCTCAGTGGAACCCAAGAAACATCCACACATAATCCTCAATCACACCCTTCCTTCTCTTAATCTACAATTGGGAGGCATGCACATATATGCCCAGATAAATTCATAACTTCCCTTACAGATCACCTTGGATGCTTCCATGCATGATCCCCCTCAATCCATCAGTGATCCCAAGTATCACCAAGGAAATATCCACACAAGCACCCCAATGACACACTATTTTTTCCTTAATATCATTCGGATAGAATCGACACTTAATCTCTAATCACACCATCATTTCTCTCCCTCATCACCCAGTCAACATTCTTGTGTAAACCCTAAAAAAACCATCTTTCCTCTATAATGGAACCTAGGTGGATTCCTTGCGTAATACCCAATTACACCATCACTGCACCTCCGTAGAAAAATTTAAATTTCCACACATAATCCCCAATAAAAAAAATCAATTCTCATCCATAGGACCTATCTGGATTCCATGTGTATACCCATATCAGATAGTCAATTATTACAAATGACACCCCGATAGCATCCATACATAATCCTGAGTCACAATAAGACTTCTATTGTAAATCACCCTAGGTTCTTACATGAAGAAAAACTCAATAAATTCATCACATCCCCTAAAAAAGAACCTGTATTAATTTCATGATTACACCCAAATAAATTCATTAATACTCCTTGATATAATCTTATAATCTCCCAAAAAAATATACCCAATCAAACCATCACTAATTTTTTCTCGAACCCAGGAAGCTTCTATATGTAAAACCTAATAAAACCATCAAATATTACCTATAACACCAACAAATCAGATCCTTACAAATCCCAATCACAACATTATTTCCCCTCAGTAGTACCTAATTGGATTCAACATGTAATCCCCACTCATATTTTCACTACTCCATAGTACGACATGGTCTCCCCCATGTGTTTTTCCCAATCATGTATGTACTAAAATATTAAAAACTACCAATCACTCACATCCAAGTTATTATGATTTATATTATATAAAACCCACATCAAAGTCCTAATATGTTAAAATATATGAAATCAACCTTGTCACATGACATTAATGTTTTTGATAACATCCTCAAAACATGATATTAAACTGTATCCCTTCCTTGGGTGATAAACATACTATGTATCTTATGATAAGATTGAGATGGTATACCATATTCTATGAATCATCCCTGAATAATCCCCATATCATAATTTTCTCTCTCTCCATTCATAAAATATCTTTCCTTAACACAGGAAGTTATAATTCATGGTCCTATCCCATCACACAATGTTAAACTATACACATGAACTATATATGCTTTCATCCAAGTATCTGAATATTTTATGTTGGATACCTCCATGAGTTTGAATAACAACACCCACACAAATATGTCCTCCCTCACCTTGATAGGTGACCATCCTGAATTGTTATCAGGCCCTCTGGAATATAACCTACCACAAAAATATTATATTACCACTAGTACTCAATGTTTCTATACAAATCCATGTACATGAAGAATTTTTATGGAAAAAATAATCACTAGATATTAAACATATGATTTCTTATCAAAAACACATCAAAACTATGATAAAATCCTTAAAAGACATTAAACATGTGTTGAAATCCCTGTATAAGTTTATACCTATTATTACATCCTCACATGATTTTAAAACATTGATCAAATCCCCACAAGACATTAAACCTGTGACCCTCCCGATTCATCAAAATCTACGCCCCATCTCAAAAGAACGAGAAGACCTGGGTGATGAAACTAGGAATACATATGTAATACAAATAAATTTAATCATATTATGAGTGTTGTATTCCTCACACAACTCATAATAAATTCAAGTCTCCCTATCTGAGAATTACAATATTCCCATGGGAAAACCCATGGATTTCCAACAAACCTGGTGCTATTTTTCTTATAATGGACACATTATCCCTTGGGAAATACACCTAAGATGAATTATTCATGAGTTTAAATAAAACTATAATGAGGAGGACTTATGGATAACCATATTCCCAATGTACAGAGTTTTCCAGACATTCCAAATTTCACAATCAGTTCTGACCATATATAGCTAACCTATCACATCATCATGAAATTTAATTAACTAATTTACACATCATGCTGGTTTTGAAAATAATATTCATAAAAATGTCTCAAATATATGGTAAATTGATTGAATATGTTTCAAAATAAAATGATGAATCCATTGATAGAGGAACCAATATTCAATCACCCTATTTAGACTATGGAGCTGACATTATCAACCATGGAGGTAGATACCAATAACTATTGTAAATAAGTAATATAGGGAGACCAATCTAGAGGTTCCATGGATAATAGAAGGTAGATACCACTGTAGGGAACGAACAAAAAAATTGTCACTCAATGTGCACCCTGGATGAAGCATCGAGAAACACATAGTGTTTAAGAACCCCTATTTTTGTGAATTTTTTTAGTGAATGATCAGTTGTGAAAGCCTAGCCATTCTTGTTAGGTGATACTAGATGGTTAGATATTTAAATTTTTCAGTGTATATTTATGGTTCTATATTTTTTGGATATATTGAGGATATTGTTAATCACATAGTGGCCTTATAACAATTGAGATTCCCTATATTTTTTTGAAAAGAAATCATCAAATGAGATGATTCATGCTAATTTAGTTGATTTGTGCTTAGCATGGTCACATAGGTTATTAAGGAACACATACTCATATTCAAAATTGATACTCATTGTGATTAATTTAGATCATGTATCTAAGAGACAAAATATGGTATGATTGTTGGGTATACCTAGTTGGTAACTTCAATTATTGGGCACCATTTTAAAAGGTTAAAAAATAATTATTTACATTATACTAATTGATTGGGATTTTATTAACTTACATATATGGTGGGTTGGTGAAACATAATCTTATCTTTTAAAAGTTAATCTTGGTTTCTGATTTGATTTTGGATAGATATTTTTATTTTGATGATATAGAGATGCGTGGTTTTTTGAGTAATATATGGGATGTGGAGTTTGAGTTGGAGATGTTACATGAACACTGAGTAATGGTAATTATAACATGTCAAAATTCACAATGTATTCTATTAGTGATTATAGTTATTTGATGGACCATTTTTGGAATGTGCATGTTCATCCCCTATAGACCCATCAGAGTTAGCATATTATATAATGTCATTTGTTTCTTAAGGGTCTAGAACTCATTAGATTCCCTAACCATATAATGTAGGGTCATTGGTTTCTGATCGGATCATATGAAGACATTTAAAATATGAAAGTTGAGATATGTGAAACACAATGTTTTTTTATGGACAAGAATATGGTGTAAACCCTCTGTGTTATAATGTCTGCTATTCAGAGTAAGAGATGCTCTGTTCTATGAACAATTATAGTTTACATAGGTAATTAGAGATACCAGGTTATGACTGATGTGTGTGATTAGGATTCTATAAGTGATTATGAAATGACTATAGGTTCAGGAGGTTTATTGCATCATTGATATGGTCAACTCATATAGAGTATGATTTCTAAAAGTTTGTGAAATGTGAGCTGTGTTGTGATGATTTATGGGTCTTATGAGACATTTTATGGCCTAGTGTGATGGCTTTGAGATCATGAGTTTTCCTCAATGAAGGTGATTTTGTCACCAATTTGATTTTGATTTTATACTATGTGTAGTTAATGTTGTATATGGATAAAAGAGAAAGTCATGTGGTTATGATCATGAATGTGGACCTTGTGTTAGAACCATCAAGACATGGTGTATAGTGATGGTTTTGAATGGTTTTGAAAAGTGGATTCCTAAGGAACCATAGTGTTAATAAATTTTAGAACAAGGATCAAGTTGAGAACATATGTAAGTGACATGAGTTGGGCTTGAGGATGCACTTTTTAGATGATAACAGATATTAGGTATAATCATTCTCATATATTGATAATATGTATATCAAAAAAATGGGATTCCAAACTTGTGATATTAAGTAGGTGATTATTGTTTGTGTAATTATAAGGCCTCAGCATTAAACATTACATAATATTTATTTTTTTATCAAGAATTTACTTTCTTTCACATTGAGTATATTTTTAGGTTTATAGTTTTACAGAATTAGGCCATAACTAAAACATTAAATCTCAAATATCACAAATTAGACACATATACACTATCAAATTTTTTCAAAAATATAAAATAACATTAAAAACATGAATTATTTTCTAGATAAAAATATTTTTGAATTCATCATTTCTATTACCCTTCCTTATACCTTATGAAAAAAGTTTCAAACACTTGGGATGAGCATAAATATATCTGTAAGAGTTATAAAATAAGGAAATAAAATAATAGTCCATAAATACATACCAATCAATGAAATCATACTTTTCAATCATAAAACATAATCACTTTAATATACCTCATGAAATCACAAGATATATGAATAAAACATAGAAATCATAAGTAATAAAGGTAACTTGTGGCATCCATAACATAATTACATTGTAACTTTCATTGCTACATAGGGAGTAACCTTCATGGTTACGTTTGGAATTCAAATCATTATATATTCCCTAAATCTCTAAGGATAAAGCTTAACGTTTACCTCTGTCATGTTACCCAATTTTTTGTAGAGATATCTTGAGCTCACCTGACCTCAATTTATCATGGAACAACCCATATATGTAAACAATTCCCAAGAACCATAACATAAAAATAACACATGAAAAAAGCCTAATGGAAAAACATAATTTCCACATTACAATCATAATACATCATTTAATGATATTGATATAATCAAGACATTATGAAAACCATTTTAAGTACCCAAATACATAAAAAGTAATTGGGTATTTACTTTTTTTTTTCTAAAAATATTACAACTTGTAAAGGAAGAAAAATATCAAATAATTCTCGCGGTGGGGGAAAAGTCACTGTCACCATGTATGTTAAAAAGAAACATTCATTTCATCATTTAGTAGAACACATTGTAAAAAAATTTTCCTTTTGAAAACCATTGTATTAAATTATAAGAAAAAGGGAATAATTATACACCGTATAAAATATGGTCGTGTATAAACCAAAATATGCCTTAATGAAAGGAGATTGAGATGAAGTCCCTTACCCTAAGTCCGACTTGTCTCGTGCATTCTTTATATTAATGAATAAAAAATTAGGTTAATTTATACTTTCTTCATAAAATATTTCACGAATATTATCCATTTTATATTACTTATCCTCATGTTATAAAAAACATAAATATTTATGTTCATATTGTTCGGTTTGTAGATATTTGATACTTGTGTCGAAAATGAACTTGTATGATGTAAATTGTCCATATGGTAAAAAATCAAACATATAAAGAATATTATTCATGTTTTATGTATATCAGGTATACATGTATTTAAAATATTCCATAACATTTGGTGATAAAAAATGAAATGCACCATTCATAGAGATAATAGGTCGTACGTACACATGGACACTACATTCATTTCTTTGTCATTTAAAAGAAATGAAAACTAAATGATACATAGGAATTTTATAATTCCAAAGTAATATATATGTTATATATGTAAATTATGTTCATTAACTATAACATTTATACATTCCATGTATACCATGAATGAGTCATATAACATTGAGTGGGCGGTTTTCCACACTTCCTCGTATTAAATTATCATATTTACATATCATGAAAAGCATAAAGGTATTTTGTAAATAAAAATTAAATAAGAATAGAGACAATATAAATATAATATATATCATATATAAATACAATTCCATCATAATGGCCACCATGTAATGTAGTAGGAGAAAATTGACAAATCGTTGTTTCGTGAGGAAATAGTTTTCCGTACATAGAAACAATATGTTTGTATCTATTAGATTGAGGTGTGTGTATGTGTTGTTGGAATTATTCTCATAAAAACATCATAGTATATTTAGTATATTGGTGTTGTTATGTAATCAAATAATAATATGATCATGGGGAGTAGATAAGGAAAATAACGAAAATGATTTTGAGTGAAGACATTACCTCTAAATCATGCAACTTCTTTTGATTTGAGAAAAAATGATTTCTTGAATTGCATTATGCCTATGGTAAGGATTATAAGAGGAATGTAGGGATGTTGGGAGATTATTTTAGCATAAATTGGTTTATCCAATGTTCTTTATAGTTGTGAGTAAGTAGGTATAGGTGGTGGCTTTTATAAGAGGGAGGAGGGGCACGTTAGTGAAGTCATAAAATATTAATTTATTAAAAATTAAATTCTGATTAAATATTGTCCAAAAATAATTTAATTTTAATATAATATTATTTTTATTGGAATAAAAATCATCCAAAAATGTTTTTATAGGTTTTTAATATTTTTTATCCTTACATTTTTTGTTTAAATATTATTTTACCCTTTTTAGTCTTAGAGGGATATCATGCTATTTACAGATTGTTGATTAATGTAATTACCATATCATGTAAAAAGAAATAAAAAAAATTAATTTATGAAATATTTGGACATATCATAACCATTTATCTGAATAATTTATTTTTAGGAATTTAATATCATTAAATAAACCATTTTATATTTTAAGTTTTGAATTTTGTCAATTTTGGAAACTATTCATACATGACTTTTTTCCAAATTCATAACAACTTGAATCCATCAAAAAAATACATTGAATAAATCGTAAAATGTCATATTCACATAGATAATTCATGGATGTCATTAATTATGTCAAATAATATTTATTTTAATATTTATAAGATCATTTATTTGAATCCTTTACTAATGAAGCAATCAATGCATCATCATTGTGTCATTAATAAAATTATTTATTTAATGGAAAAAAATTACAAATAAAATATAATGATGTGGGAAATATTTTTTTATTTATCATTAATATTTGTAGTCAAAGATATCAGTTATATAACGATATGTTAAAATTATTTTAGTAAATGATACATGTTTATGTTATATTTCTCTTTACTTTAAATTAATTTTTATAACATGTCATTATCACACCCATGTGGCTCCATGAGGTCCCCAAATCGACTCAAGGATGCTTATGGTCAGATATAACTAATCCAATAGTATTAGGAAATGTGTTATTCTTATTTAATATTTTTATAAGATTATTTTTTACCCTTATTAACCAAATTTACCCTTTAACCATGGTAAATAAAAATAATTAATAAAGTTACTATTTATAATATCAAAAAATAAAAGGTACCTATTTACATAATTTGAACCTTATGATTAAAAATATGGAATTCATTTTATAAAATTAAAAATTAAAAATTGGTATAAATTAATTTAAAAATAATTCCCGTTGTCAAAACCAAAAAGCGAGGTTTTAAGATGTAAAAACTATCAAAACATTGACATGTGTTGAAGTCCAATTTAAAATGAAATTACATACAATGACCAAAATTGGATTAAATGAAAAAAAAACATAATCGAATTAAACATTTATAAAAAATAAAATGGAAATCCAATTAAATAAATAAATTCAATGAAAAGGCAGTTTTGAATTAAAATGCGGTGTTTTTCACTATTAATTAAAAAATGATTTTTTTCAAAAAATTGCAAAATTTCATACAATGTAAATTTTGATGTCCCTATTCTAAAGATGAAGTTTATTTTTTAAAATATAACATATAAATGTGACAAAAACTATATTTAAAATGGGTTCCCCATTAAAAGGTGGTAAACCGATCCTTTAAAAATGTTAGAGTATTTTTTTGCCTAAAATTGGATTCATTCATATTTTAAGCAAGTAGATTTTGTTGGATAAATGTAAAAACATTTGAAAATCATGTGTAATCATATTTTTGTTAGTTATTTACATTCCTTCCAATAAAAAATCATGAAATTAACTAATATTTAAAATATTAATAATAATAATATATTATTTTTTGCTATAACTCATAGTTGTGTGCAATGTAAGATTTTGGAGAAACCTGTTTTTGTGTGTCAAATATGACAATGAAAAATCATCCCATTTTAAGTAAAATTAATATTTTTTTCATAAATATTATTATACATTAAAAACTATTATTATATAAATGCATGGGATGCTACATCATTCCCTCCTTTGGGAAATAACGTCCTCACAATTTTAAAATTTGGCTAAAAAACTTGGTGAAAAATCCCACATCGGAAAAAGATTCAACAAAAATATCACATTAAAAGAAATAAAGAGAAGTAAAAAGGTCACCCGAGATATCCTATTCTAGGGTTCCCTATAGGGAAACATGGAAATAGATGATAAAACTAACTCTCAAAGTATAATAGATAGTGATAGGGAACATAGTCATTGGAATGTTATCCATTAAAAATCCATAATTATGTGATGGGTAAAAAGACCATTGAGAAATGTAAACTAATAATGATTTTATTTTAATAACCTTTTGACAAAGTTGAGGAATTTATTTATGTTCTTAACTAAGAACATATGGAAACATACTTACTTTTTAAGTAAAGTTTCATCATTTAATAACTTTCTACCATAGACTCATCTTTCCACGAAACGATTTGTATTAAAGATGACATGGTCACTCATGAAGCACTAGAATAAACTTCTTAAGAGACACATAATACAAAAATGATAAACTATATGTTTCCCCTATTATTAGACTTTGAAAAACTAAACTGGTTAGTACATGATTAGATAATCCCCAAAAAAATAATCCTTTATAAAAAGAAATACTACTCTGAATCTCAAAAATTCATCAGACAATATCCAATGTTCAAAAATTACCAGTAAACAAAAAATTTGCCTTAAATTTTATAAAAATAATCAAATATAATATTAAACCCAAAATTTTGACAAATTTGATCACATAGCCTTCCACGATAAATGTTATCATTTATCTCCAAATAACGTCAACTACACTTAATGTCTCATACATAAAAGTAAATAACTGAATCACATGTTCTCCATGATAGGTTACTAATTTCCACAAACAACCCAAATCACCATTGGTCCAAAATAATAACATAGATTCATCCACAATGAAATTCAACCATTACTCCTCATATAAAATCCCATAGTATTCTATTTTCCTTAGGCACACAGTGTTCCCAAAAGAGAAACAGTCTCCCAAAATAACATTAATCACATAATCACTAAATAATTTTCCTATACTAAGGATATGAATTTGATAAAACATAAGATCCCAAAAATAAAATTATTCTTTATACATAAAATCAATTAACTACAAATAATACGTCATAATAACCAAGGACATCATGTAGTCTAGTGGTAGTCGATAAATCACAGTCACACTTTAGTAGTAGGTTCGATTCCCACAACTTTTTCAGACACGACAAGTTGTCACATGTTCTGAATGTTTTCAATTTTAAAAAACTATATAATTTTATAATATTTCCAAAAATTATATAAAATCCTCAAAATAACCATATCATCTTTTAACCTTAAAGGGTATCTCATTACTCACATTTTGAGTCCTAAAAATGAATAACTCATAATTTTCTCAATGGTGAATACCTCCAAAAATACCACTAGTCACCTTAATATATCTAATCACAAATCATAAAAATGGGTTTTTATGATACTAACTTATGATATACCTTAAAATTATAAACCCATGATGATATATCTAAACATTAAGAAAATATCCTAATCTCTAAATTTCTCTAAACCATTCCTCTGGCACCAACAATAATTCCCCATCCTTAAACATTACATAATCGAGAATTTCGATCAAGAATTTACTTTTATTCACATTGAATATCATTTCAGGATTAGATATTTAGAGAATTAAAATATAACTACTACATTACATCTTAAATATTACAATATATACACTTCTACTCTATCTAATATTTTCAAAATAATAAAACTCCTTAAAAAAGAATTTTTTTTCTTAATTAAAATCTCCATGAATTATTCCTTTCTCTTACACTTCATTATACCCTATCAAAAACATTTCAAACACTTAGAATGAGCATAAAAAGCTCAGTAAGGGTTATAAAATAAGGAATGAAAACATTAGTCCATAAATACCTAGAAATCAATAAAATCATACATTTCACTAATAGAACATAATATCTTTATTATACCTTATGAAATGATAAGATATATGAATAAATAATATAACTAATAAATCTTAAAGATTACTTGTGGTATTCATAACATACTTAACTTATAACGTTCACAACTACATAGGGAGTAACCTTCATGGTTTCGTTTGGAATACCCATCACCATATATTACCTAAATCTCTTAGGTGAATCATTAACATTTTCCTCCATCACTTTAACAAATGCATTGGAAAGATATATCAGGATCACCGAACGTTGTATTATCATAGAAAAACTCGTATACGTAAACAATTCCCAAGAACCATAACATTATAATAACACATAAAAAGGCATAAAATAAAAAAATCATTTCCACATTGCAATCATAATAAATCATATGAATATTTTGATATAATCAATCCATTCTCATAAAAAATTCAAAAAAAATATAACTAAAAAGGAACATGGTATTGAATTTTCTTTTGTAATAATATTAAGGCTTGTTGAGTTCGAAAAATATCAAATAATTCTCACAGTGGTGGAAAGGTCGTTGTCACTGCGTATGCTAAAAAAACATTACTTTTATGGTTAAGTAAAACACTTCATAAACAGTATTACTTTTTAAAATAGTTGAATTAAATTAAAATAAAAAGGGAATAATTATTCACAATATAAAATATGGTGGGTTATAAACCAAAATATGCCTCAATGATTGGAGATTGAGACAAAGTCCCTTACCATGAGTCTGACTTATCTTGTTCATTCTTTATATTCCTGAATAACAAACATAGGTTAATTTATAATTTATGTAGAAAATTTTTCATGTTTATTATTAATTTTATATTACTTATCATCATGTTATAAAAATTACATAATTATTTAAGTTCATATCAATTGGTTTTTTGATATTAGGTACTTGAGTAAAAAAGGGATCTTGTTTGATGTAAATCGTACATGTGGTAAAATGTCCATTACCTACAGAATGTTATTCATTATTTACATATATCCATTTTAACTTTATTTATAATAGTCCATAACATTTGGATATATGAAATTAAATTAACCATTCATCGAGACGGTAGGTCGTACATACACAACAACACTACTTTCATTTCTTTGTCATTTAAGAAAGATGAAAAATAAATGATACATAGGTATGTTTTAATTACAGTATAATATCTATTTATTTATTTGTTACATAATTTCACTGAGAACATCCTTTATATGTTCCATGTATATCATTAATGAGTTATATAACTTTGAGTGGGCGGTAGTCCACATTTCCTCAAATGAAATTATCGTATTTACACATAATGGAAAGCATAAAAGTATGTTGTAAATAAAAATTATTGAAGCATATAAAAAATAAAAATATAATATATATCATATATAGATAAATTTTCATCATAATGGACACCATTATAGGTGGTAGGATAAAATTGAACAATCATTGTTTCGTGAGGAAATAGTTCGTCATATAGAGAAACAATATGTTCATATCCATTAGTTGGAGGTGTGTGTTAGTGTAGTTAGATTTATTGTCATAAAAAATATTATTTTATTTAGGATAATGTTGTTGTAATGTAATCAAATAATAATAATATAATATAGAGTTGATAAGGAAAACAATGGAAATGATCTTGAAAGAAGACGTTACCTCTAAATCGGGTAACTTCTTTTGATTTGAGCAAAAAGGCTTTCTTGAATTGTCTTCTGCCAAAGGTAAGGATTATAAGAGGAATGGAGGGATATTTGGTGATTATTTGAGTTTAATTTTGATGATATAAGGGGATTTAGAGGTGTGAGTTTGATGGTAGAGGGGGTGGCCTTTATAAGAAGGTGGAGGGAAACGTTAGGAATGTCTTCAAATAAAAATTTATTATAAAATAAATTTCAATTAAAAATGGTGAAAAAATTATTTAATTATACGATATGTTTATTTTTGTTTTAATAGCCATCATCACATAATTTTTAGACATTTTTTGAGTATTTTTGTAACCTAGTATTTTTTTTAATCCTTATTTTACACTTTTTAATCTTATAATGATATCATATTATTAACACATTGTTGGTTTATTTAATTACCATATCATGTCAAAGGACCCAAAAAATTAATTTATGAAATATCTGGACATATATTAATAATTTGGTTGAATATTATATTTTTAGTAATATAATATTATTTTATAAACAATTTTATTTTTTATATAATGAATTATGTCAATTTTGAGTACTATTCATACTCGACTTTTTTACAAATTCATAAAAACATTTTTACTTAGAAAAAAACATTGAATCAATCCTAAAATGTCATATTAATCTAGATAATTTGTGGATGACATTAATTATGGCCCATAATATTTATTTTAATATCTATATTATCATTTATTTGAATCCTTTATTAATGAAGCAATCACTACATCATCATTCTGACATGAATAAAATTTTTTATTTAGTTTTTAAAAATTGAATTTGAAATACCACGATGTAGGAAACTATTTTATATTTTTAATGAATATTTATAGTTAGAGAGATCAGTTATATAAACCTATATAAATTTTTTAGTAAAATATACATGTTTATGATATGTTTCTCTTTACTTAAAATTAATTCTTATAACACGTGATTATCACACCCAAGTTGCTCCATATGGTCCCCAAATAGATTCTAGGATTACCATGGTAGAAAATATATCTACCAATGGAATGATGACTTGTTTTAGGGTAATTCAATATTATTGTAATATTATTTTTTACCCTTATTTACTAGATTAACCCTTTAACCATGGTAAATACAAATATTTACTAATGTTACTATTCATAATGTCCAAAAAAGTAAAAGGTACCTATTTACACAATTTAGACATTATGATTACAAATATTGAATCTACATTTCAAATTCAAAACATATAATTGGAAGAAATTAATTTAAAATGAATTCCCATTGTGATAACCAAAAAGTGGGGTTTTAAGAAGTAAAAACTACCAAAATATTGACATTTGTTTATATCCAATTTTAAAGTAAAATTACATCCAATGACCAAAATAATAATAAATGAAAAAATCATATTCTATTTACACTTAAAAACAAATTAAAATGAAAAATTCACATTATAAATAAATTATATGAAAAGGAAGTTTTGAATTTAAATGCAGTATTTTTCACTTTTCATTTAAAAAAACAGTATTAGAAAAATAAAGAAATTTCATCCAAATTAAATTTTGATGTCCCTCTTCATTATGAGATCTTTATGTTTTCAAATATATCATATTGAAGTGAAAAAAATATTTAAAAATGGTTATCTATCAAAAGGTGGATAAATATGCTTTTAAAAATATTAGAATATTTTATGCTTAAAATTGGATTCATTATCATTTTAAGCCCCTAAAATTTATTGGATAAATGTAAAATAATTTAGAAATTATGTGTAATCATATTTTTGTTACTTATATTCATTCCTTCCAATAAAATGACTAGAAGATAACTAATATTTAAAATGATAATAATATTAAAATATTATTTTTCGGTATAACTAAAATTTATGTGCAATGTATGATTTCAGAGAAACCAGTTGTTTCGTGCCATGTATGATATCATGAAAGGAATCCCCTTTAATTTAAAATTACTATCTTATTCATAAATATTAATAGTTATGAAAAAGTATTATTCTATAAATAGCTGGGATTCTACAGTAGTTCTCAGTGAATATAGAAGAGAGTGTTGATTAAAAAATTCAGAGGTATTTTTGGTCTCTTGAAATCACTAGGTGTATGTGATCAAGTCAGATGTGAATTTAGGAATTCTCCCAAGTACATGTGTTAGCTTATGAAATTTTTATGGTGTTTGTATGATCATTTGTTGAAAAATTGATGGATATGAAGTAACAGTCATGTGGTGTGATTGTGTATAATTTTTATAAAATAGGTTGACAGGGGGAACAATTATATGGGGCGTCAATTCTCAGTGGTATCCTAGAAATGTGATTTTTTAGGTGAGGCATAATGTTTTAAATATTAATGAACATGATACTATGGTTTCCGATATGGTCAGATGAGAAGTGGACTGGAATATAATAATGACTGAATACTTCAATGTGTGATTCTAGTGATTGGGGAACTAAAGCATTCTATTGACTAAGTAATCATGATGGAGTTAGTTGAAAAGATTGGAATCACAGTACATGGGATGATGAATTTTTTATTAGGGATTCTGTTTTGGGTTCAGTGTAGGAATGAACACAAATTGAAATAGGAATGTAATTTGGTTTGTACATGATGCTTGGTGATTGTGATAATTTAATTTGATGTTTCATGTCCTAGAGGACATAATTAGGGTAATCATACTTTATTCTGATAATTCTTTGTATATTGGCATTAATTTCCCTACTCATCTATGATTTTTGGATGAAAATGAGTAGGCGTTAAATGGGGAAATTATCATGTGGGAGACTATAAATCTTTTTTGATTTGTTCTAAAATGGTGGGTGACTAAGGAATCTATTCGTGAATTAATTCACGAGGTGAACCCCAATATGTGGCTTTAATTGGTGGGTGAAACAATATTTCATTTCATTATTCAATTGGTGAAAACCCATTTCATTTCATGACTCAAGGGGTGGAGCATGTGATGAAACCCAGTGAGGGTTTCCTCTCCAGAATCAATACATATGATGTGAAATAAATTGCTATCATATCTTGTAGTTATTAGTGAAACACGAAATTTGGGGTTTTTATGAGACGTTGAAGATGATTTTGACATGTACTTTGAGGATAAAATAGTAGTTTTGGATAATCAATGAGAAAATATTCCTAAAAAGGGATAGTTCCTATTGTGCATATGATTTTGGAATTAAGGGACATGCACAGTTGGATAAATGATAGTAGGAGTGGATGAAATGGGTTTCGAGGATCTTGTTATTGGTTAGTGGGGTTATGTGTTTTATAGAATATATGTTTGGAGATTACCTACATTAATGATTGGAAGTTTTAAAACACCAACTGTTCTTCAGTTCACATAACCTTTTAAATTTTTTGAAAATACATGTACCTTAATCTATTTTGAGCACTAATATGTTCTTGGTTCACTCGGGTCCCTATTAAGGAGGAACAAGAGACCCTATAGATGAAAAAATATAACATATATCCCATTAAAATGTGAAATTTTGTGTGATTGAATGAAAATTATGGATATAGAGAAGGATCCCCCTACGTAATGTTCGTATTCTAGCCAAAGGGGCCATATTATGAAATTTATAAACTATGATTTTTATAATTTTAAATGGGATTTGGATGTGGTTTTATAGGATACTAACACCCTTGTTTGTTCTTAACATTGATGGGGATTTCTCCCTCATATATCATTAGAATCATGTGTAATTGGTTGTGATCAACATTTAGTAGTAATTATAGCCTTATACCCTTGAATCGTATTGTGTTCATTCACTTTTATGTGGGTTATCATCATTTATGTGCTTGTTCCTATTTCTTGAGTATTAATCTTCTTTTTTATCGGTTTAACCCAAATAAAAGGGTGACATTCGATGATTTGGTATATTTATTGTTATTGTAGGTGATATTAATATTTTCCATTAATTAATTATCATCATGTTGCATATTTGGTATTGTGGTCATGTTGTTTTTCAGGTATTTGAACTAATTATTAAATTGAATTGTATGTATCCTTATTAATGTCCAAAAACCCCACATAATTCATATTAAATCATGTTGGAATGGGTATATATATTTTGGAACCATTATAACTATTTTTTGGTCATGTTCATCAAGAATGGATGAATAAAATTTGTATGATTTGAATGGATTTATTTTTTGAAAATGGGGTTCTTATGTTCAGCATTAAGAACAGACAGTTCCCAAGGATTTTTATTCAAAAATAAAATTTTCAATTTTTTTAAATTCTGATTTTGTATTAACATTTCAAATTTTTATATATGTGAAATGAAACAATGATTGTACTTGTCTTGAATTGTTAAATTATTTTATAATTAATCCTTAATAATGAATTTATTGTTATTTTTTGAATTGTATGTGGTAAATTGAATGCCCTGGAAAGATCATTATTTCCATTTTAAATGCACTAGTAAGGAATTACAACTATGAGCATTGTAATAAACTATGGGAAACATTGTAATTCCTGGAGTGAACACATCCTTGTATTATATAATTTATAATTTTATATAATACCTTAATTAGACTAGTGGATTCTAATTAAGTTCCCTATCGTTAATTCCATGGGGAGGATTCACCATATATTTGGTCAATTCCTATATTTTCCAAATTCCAGGAATAAATGTCATGGATTCTTGGTGGAAACTTTTTTTTAATTACATGGGATGATCTCAAAAGATTTAGATTGATTATTACTATTATGGAATTCCTTAGGATTTACCATGGATTCCAATCAGTCTTTTCTTCTGAATTTCAAGTGTAGTCCCTTGAGTTTTGACCTAACTAGTAAAATTTCCCTGGATTTTCAATGTGGGAATTTCTATTTGATACGTATTAATTACACTTATTATACTCTAATATTTTTTCCCCTATAATATTCATTTTAATGAAATTGATATGTGATATTTCCACTATATTCAGTGATATAAGTGATGACCAAATTAGGTAATATTGGAGTGGGTTGTCTAATTGATAACTAAGGGTTATCTTAGTTTATGTTATTTCCATAGTTTATTATAATTACTATCTATTTATTTATAACATACCCTTATGCATTATTCTTAGATACTAGATTTTATTTAGACACCGTTGTTGGTGGCCTAGAGATTTTTAAACACCCTAGTTGGTCCACCATGGCACTTTGGTACCCAAGTAGGTGATGCATAGTTATAGGTTATAAAATTAGGGAATAACATGACGATGGATCTTAATTTTCTGTGGATGAGATGAATCCTGGGAGCTATGAGTTGGGATATAGATCAGGACTTCTAGGGATATTATAAACTGTAGTCTGGGGAATTCTTTTTTACCTTTTGGACTAGTAATACGTAAATTGATTATTATGAACATCCAAACCAAGAATTTATGTTGCATAATTTGTTGATTATATGTGATGTGATTTTGTATATTAGCACCTACTAATTATATATCATGTTTATTATGGGATATGATGTTTCCCTTATTTATTTATTTATTTTACACTCTCATAATTAGGGCTTAGTCACCTCATGCTAATATCAAAGGCCCCTACACTAGTTAGTATCATCATGTATGTAGGGAGGTACATTTGAGGCCAAGTGACCCACCATGTTAGGGAAATGATTTAGTGTAATATAGATTGGGTAATTTAAAATTTATCTTATTATTTATTCATTTTAATGGTTTCCACAGAGTGTGGATTGAAAATTTGAATCTTTTTTATAAAAGTTGTCTATAGAGTTTGGTTTTATGGTTTCCATAATTGTGTATAAACTCCACTAGTTAAAAATATCATTATATTCATATATTAATAGTTTTTTCAAATTTTACAAAACCATGTACCCAAATCACGTATCCCTTTGATAACATAAATTAATTAATTTTCATAAATATTTTTTAAATATAGAGAATTTTTTTCCTCACTGGTTAATAAATACTCTATGCATTAAGCGCTTGTAATTCACTTCCTTTACATTCCATCCTTTGGTGATTTTTTATCATTTAGTGTGAAATGATTAACTTATATAACAAAATTTCATCTCTTTTCTCCTCAAAATTCATTAGTCTCCCATGTTAATTCCCAAGAATGGATATGACATCCTATTGTTACTTCATGAATGATTTGAATGCATTTATTTATAATTTCTGGGATCTTATTCTATTTCTAATGTCATATCTTCATTTCATTTTTTTAATGACACTATTTTTCATTGGATCCCTCAAATAAATGTAGCATGTTCTATATTTTTATTTTAGTTTGTAAAACCTTGTGTTTTTGATTGATTAAAATTATTTTTTCCAAAAATTATAATCTTCAATTGATACCTATTATTCGTTCCTAATAATTATATTCCTATTTTTTATTAATTAATTGTCAAAATGTAAATATTTTTCTTAAAAATTAAAAAATTATCTTTTAAGATGTGTATTAAAATCAAAATTTTTGATTAATTGTATAATTTGTTTTACTATCAAATAATAAATGTTATTTTTAGGGATTGATTTATTATGAATCATAAAGGAATAAATCATTAATTTTAATATATTTTTTATAGGGATATCTAATTAGTTTAGAGAGATTATCAAGGATATTTTTCTTATAAAATTTACCTCAATGTTATACTTTTTAATTTCCCTTATTATTATTAAATACTTATAGTAATTTTTAATTGAAATTGACAAATTTTAGATATTTTTATAAATATTTTGTTAAAATAATGGTTGTTCAAATGGTGACATGAGTAGTTATTTAATTAATTCTTTAAAATTATTTTAACTCATTTATTTTGAAATCTTATAGGGAATAACAATGTTACTTAGGTGATAATTTACTTTTGAGTACACATTCTTGGATTGAGTATGCACTACAATGTTTCAATATATTTAACTCATTATTCCTTGCACTGGTAGGGATAATTTTGAATAATTATAATAAAAGATAGATTTAAGATATTTTCATTAGTATATAATTTTTAGTGGCTATCTACCTCATCAAAATTAATGAATTATTCTCTAGATATTATAATATGTGTACTTTATTGATTGAGTATGAGTACCCTAGACTACCATAAATTTTTCCAATGTCTAATTTCCAATTAATCTATCTATATAAGTAATATGAAATTGTTATTTATACTCATGATTTAATAAAAGAATAAAAATTACCTTAAATAAATTTGGCTAAATTTATAAACTTATATGAATGTCCAAAATGTGTTAATCTATCATGAATTAATTCCTATAAATTTAAAAAGCACATTCTTTTTTATATTTAAATATACAATTACATGGATTATTTTTAAAAGGATATATATTGATCCTCAATGGAATCTAATTGGGAATTATGTCTCACACACAACTTACACACTCCATGTGTATTTAGAATTGGTTTCCTTAAAATCATCTAAAGTAAACATTTCCAATTGAGTTAGAAGGTATTTGATAGATATTTTTGAGTATGGTGGTGGTGACAAGTGGGAAGATTCTTTTTCATTAATAGATAGTTAGATTCAAAATATTTTTTGATATGTGAATTTTTTCCTCTTATTTATTTGGTCCTTTTAGGTTTCTAATGAATTTTACCTCATTTTATATTAATTTTTTATATTATACTTCATGATTAGATGATTAAAAAAGTTAGTGTCTATTTTTATATTTTATATTATTCTAATTTATGAAATATTATTGATCCCATTTTTCTATATTGAATTATTTTTATTTTAAATTTCGACAAATTTATTTAATAATTAGGTGATATACTTATTCATTTATAGTAATGATGGATTTTTATGTGTCTCTCTAATTTAGATTTTAATTAGGAATGGGAAAAATCATGTTAAAATTATAGAACAGATTCCCTCAAAACATGATACAATCCCATGGATATTGTGAACATATATTAGTCCACGAAAAAAAATTGTTTAAGTATATAGATTAGATTCTAGGTTATGATTATTAAAAAATGGTATTTTTTAGTAGTATTTTATATTATGTGGGAATAAAGATCAATGAAAATAAGATCAATGGAACTAAAAGGGTAGGTTGTGAAGAAGTATCTGGAATTTTTTTTAAAGATGAACATTTAGTTACTTTGGTGTTTTAGAGATTTATAATTTAATTTATATAAATTTATAAAATTTATTTATGGGAAAATATATTTTGATCTATAGTTGTTATTTTTTTTGGAAAATTTCATATTCTTTAATTGAAGTTGAAGGAAATTCTAGTGATACGTGGTTAGGGTGCATGGGTGGTAAACTATTCCTGAAAACCATAATATCCATTACAAAAAATTTATTTTTGCATAAGTTGTTGATGAAAAAATTTATACATATATGAATAGAATATGTATCATGTAAAATATTTATTTTGTTATATATTTTGGCCATAAATAATAAACAATTTTGCGGATGATATATTTTTTAATTAATTTAATGTTTTTTTATATGTATTTGATTTTTATTTTAGGTTTTTAATGAAATTTATTTTCTCTAATGTATTTTATACTCATTAATTTTATAAGGGTCTCAAAGAATCCATATGAAAGAGTACTGAATAATTTTATTCAATATATTCATCTTTCAGATAATTGTTCGGTTGATATAGTTATTCAAATAGTCTAATCCATTGAAATAAAAACTGAATTTGGAAAATATAAAATTATAGAAAAAGATTTTAAATTTAATTATCCAATTTTTCATGTATTATGATTCATAAATCATCCTTATAATGTATAGGAATTTATGGACATTAATATAGTAATTTTTGAATTATTCTAGAAACATATGAAAATGATAATGGTGTTTTCCAATTTAATTCTTGATATCCCATGTATAAAGTGGCATGAGTCTATATTAAAGGATAAACATATATTAAACTGGTGTTGAGTTTTTTGTATATATTTTCAATAAGAATGAATGTTGTTTCATGTAAATATCTGGATAAAGGTATTTCATCGATGTTATCTGAAAGTACCCAAGAAAATTGAGTTGAATACAGATTCCAAATTCAAGGTATATGTACATAATAGGATAAATACAATGAATGATGATTTTTTATGAATCATGAATCATAGAACTGTCTGAGGAAATAGATGAGGCTCTATGTTTAATAAAAATAGATTTATAATTAGATGATTCCATTAGATACTCTCTAGAAGATCTATTCACACTAAAAATATTATTCGATAATTTTTTGTCAATATTTACATTAAATTATGATTAATAAATAAGAAAATATAGTTTTAAGATGAAACTTGATATTTTATATATGTAATTGGTTCATGAATAATTTATATATAATATATACTTTGATAGAGTATGGTGAATGTTGTATTATTTATCCTTGTGAAGGAGTTTCAAATAATAGTTATGTAGTCAATCCTTGTATTTACAGAATATAACATTATATAGAAATACATATAGATTATTTTTAACTAATTAATAAATTAGAAACCAACCAAATTATAATTTAATGAATTCCTTGATTCAGGGATATTATGATTTTATTTGATTGAATGCATTGGATGATGATTTGGGTTGAAGTATGAATGTTTCAATAAGATTTGTAATAGTTTTGCAGTGTGAAGAAGTTAAAATTAGATTCCATGAATAATAAGGAAACTAAAAATGAATGAGATAATATCCATTCAATATGGGTATTTCTATTAGATATGTTTTTAGTGGTTGAAAATCCACATAGATGAGTAAAAAATATCCATGAAATATTTGATAAGAATTTTGTTAATGATGTGAAAATGTAATAAAATAGAAAATTACTTAGTAAATAATGTTTCATTAAGAATATTTTTAAGAGTAATTTTTTATTCATATGTGTAATTAAGAACTATAATTTATTTCGTTGCACACCTATGCATGTTTCATTGTGAACATAGTTTGAGTATTTTTTTTGTACGTCTGATATAGAGATACGTATTTGTCATCTAGGATCTATATATGTTTCCAATAAGATATTTTTATATATGATATAAATATGTTTATGTTTCACCAGGAAAATTGTGTGTGTCATTATAGGCATAGAAAAATTTCATGATTTCAGTTGTATGAATGTATGATATTCAATAATTTATTTCTATGGATGAATTTAAAATGAAAAATATTGTTTAAAAACTATTAAAAGATCAAATAATATAATCACTCACATGATCATGGTTCTATCCAAGATTATAAGATGTATAGTTGTTGATATTTTTTGGGTGTTGAGTATTGATATGAGTATTCCTTTCCACATGTTAATGGATGTACATAATAGTTCCCTACACACGTAGATAAAATTCTTAGATGTTTGAATGAGTTAATTTTTATGGCATTTTTGAGTAGATTATATTACATTATAAAAATATTTTCTAGAGAAAATATGAGTCTTCAGGAAGGAAAAAACGAGAAGGCTAATTAAAATGGAAAGGAAGACTTGGAGTACTATGTTTTAAGATGATAATATTTTAGGATCATGTTTTCTGAATATTAAGGAAATATTGAGATTCCATATTTCTGGGAATAGTTAAGTATAAAATATGAGAAGAAGGACTATGATAAATATGTTCTAGTCTATATGGGTATTGAGAATACTATGTAGGAATAAAGAAAATAATAAAGAGAGAACTGATATGTGAACATATTTCTGACATGAAAAATCAAAGAAAATGAAATAGAGATCCAGTGTTATTTTTGTTGACTATATGTGAAGAATGGATATAGTTTAATATTTATGTACCATATTATTATTTTTATTTCAAATAGGATAAGGTTTTCATGTTAAAAATGAATGGATTATTCCCGGAAAATAAGTAGAAAAATTCAAGGAAATAAAGAGAATCATACCTTTTTTACTACATGTCATATGATGGAAGATGAATTAAGGGAGTTAATCTGAATCATTCATTTTATATAGAGGTCTATTTAATATTGAAGCATCCCATTTAATTTTTAAAAATGAGTATGTAGAACATCCATATTGTCCAATATGGACATCAAAGTATGATTGATAGTCTACTTCACGAGGAGTAGACCTAATCCTACCTTCTTTAGTTCCTATAGAATAATAATTTTGTTTTCTTTCATTACGCATAGTCTATGCTATGAAAATGAGCTAAATTTCATTAAATTTCTCATCATTTTTTGATAATAAAAACTATTTTTCATTCTTTGGATAATAACCAGGAAGTGCATGGGTTATAGTCGTACTTAAAAGGAGGTGAATCTAATAAATAAACCCTAATTTTCTATTGGGTTACTTTCATACTCTTTATCTACTTAACAAAAAAAGGAGAGAGATGTATATATATAGATAGATATTTAATTGTTGAAAAGAATATGTTGTGAAAAGGGATAAAATTTAGGATCAAAGTTAATTTATACCAACACTAATTCACCCTTAGTGTTGAAATATCCCTATGTTATTAGAAATATTTGTACCATGGAATTCGGTCACAACTCTAACTATACTATCATATTTGACGTTTTTTAATCAGTGAGATTTACTTTTCAATATGATATATGAATATTGGATTTTAAGAATCATATAAATTACCTATCAAAGAAACCATAGAAGATATTTCTATAAAGGTGACGAATAATGGGAAGAAAATAATTATAGAAATGTTGTGAAATGCCTCATCTAAAGGGATAGCGAACAATAACTCTTTACTAATTAAACATAATCAAATTAGTGTTTGTACAAGTATTTATATTTCAAATATATCGCTTATAGAAATGTGTGTTGATAATATACTAATCTTAAATAAATAGGAATAAAAAATTTTCCCCATGTAGAAATCTGGATAATAAAAAATCTATCAAGGAAGATGATATTCTTTGTTTGAATTCACCACCAATGATTAGGAAAAAAGACTCATCTCATGTAGTTCATAATATCTATATGAAAAATGAAAAAAATCACTAACCTAAAATATCATATTGATGAAACAATCACATGTGGGGATAATCATAGTCTTGAAGAATTATTTTAGAGGTATATGATGATTCATGTGATTATTGGAGGAACATCCTATAGAAATTTTCTCAAGAAGTGGTCACCATCATTTGTGGTTCTGTCAAAAATCATGTAGTTAGAGATCGTACAACTTGAGAAAAATATATAATTCTTAGAGAAACTAATAAATTAAATAATATATATGATTATAAATCTCTCTAAATAGATATGAGCCTTAAATTCCATGAATTAAGTGTTTGAAAAATAATGTGCCCATTTTTAGAGTGAATGGATCAGTGTAATTCAAGATATATAAGATTAAAATAAAAATCATGAAGAAATAAGTAATGATTATAATGATTTAATTTCTATATAATGTTTTCAAATTGAGGTGTATGTCAAGTGGATTAAATATATTGGACATATATAGTAAGAAATGAGAAAAATTAATGGAAATCCAGTCAATATATGATAATTTCCTATGAAGACAAGATGATTGAAGCATAAAAAATATCCCCTTTTAGATTATTTAATTAAATTGATGAATTTGGAATTAGTTAAAGTTATATTTTACCAATAATATAAATTGAGAGTTTCATCTTTGCAAGAAATTATGATGGAATATTATTATAAATGACCACTCTCCAATGAAAAATTATTCTTAGGTCACCTAAGGATATATTAAAATAATATTCAAAAGAAAAGTTTCTGTCACCCTATAGAAATAATATTTTTTAAAAATTTATTTTCTTATAAAAAATTGGAATTAACTCAAAAATATGTCAAATATTGGTGAATATAATTAGTCATAATAACACCAATATATCTATGGTAGTTTGAAGTGTGTGTATAAGGTTATGTTCCCTAAAAATATCTCATTAAGAAACATAAATATAGACTATAATCAAATATAAGAATATAGAAAATAAAAAGAAGAAAAAATTTGTGGGATTTTTTGGTCTTATAATAGGTTTTGGAACATGGGTGATATATTTTAAAAAATGAGTCAACCTATAAGTGTAATCAAGAGCGTACATCAAGAGGGAATAATGATGGATTAAAGAAGATCACTTAGAATAATGAGAAATATTCATTCTCCTCAAACATATATAAATTCATTAGATACATATATATGTGATTTTTATAATCATTGTAGTAAATATATTTCCAAAACCAAAAAGAAATGAGTTAAAATTAGTTCATAAGGAAATTACATGGATTTGAAAGAAAAGAAATAAGGAAACCTTAAAAAATAATATAACGAAGGTTTCAAATAACAATACTCCAAAACGATAAAAAATAATTATGCTGGGTCTATAATGGTATTAATTTGGTGAAAATTTTAATTCAATATAAAAGTAGGAAGTCAAATAAATAACCTACACCAAAATAGATGAATTTTTCTATTATGAAAGAAGGAATGTCATAGGAAATTGTAAAAAAAGATTAATTATGGGAATTAAGAGTGAGAATATTTTATAGAATGTCAAATCATTCAAAAATAAGTATAAAATAATTTTTCTGGTTAATAATATTATTATGAAACCATCTGAAACAACCAATATGTCTAATAAAACACCCAAGAAATAATTGATCAATTATCTAAATAGTTTAGAGAAATAAAAAAAATTAATGAGTATAAAAGATGAAAAAATATATAGCGATATAAGATATTACATGTGAATAAGAATATAAATTTTATGATAGGTTTTAAAAAAATTATCACCAAAGGGATTTAGATGAGTTGAATGATATTTTCTTAATTAATGAACACAAGAAAAGAATTATTTATCTATAATATTATCCTTATATGAAATATTGAAAATTTTGATGTTCTCATTAAGTGATTAATGTTCCATGATAATTCACATTTAAATGAATGTCCCATACAAAAAATGAAGAAAAAAATCCATGTTAACCAATACTTATAATAAATCATGTATATCTATCATGAGGATTAAATTAAAAAAATGATTCCCGGTTTAGGTGATATTCTTTTTTTTGTTTCTAACATTTACCATCAATAGTTGTCCCATCTTATCCCATTATATTTTTTTGTTGTATTTTATTGTAATCTATAGAATTAATTCATGGTTAATGTTTTTCTCAATGGGGAAAAGAAGAAATGTGATCTATAAAAAGTAGACTATATAATATAGTAAATTATGTTGTTCCAGATATAAAGAATCCACCATATATCCCATGACCATCAAATATAATTACAATAGACATCTGATGAAAATACCTAACAGGATTTAGTAGTGATGGATATCGTCCCATTAAGGGTATTTGATATTAAGATTCTCCAAGAAACATTATAATATAACAAATATAGAATTTCATTAATGATAACGGGAAATAGTTATTGAAAAACTATGTATGCATCTTATCTCATTCTTATATTTCAATAATTAGTTCAAATATTAAAGGAGATATAATAATTAAATCTATAACAAACCTAGATAAAATTTCATCGATATTCAAGGATTATTTCTAAAATTAAATCTTTTAATTTTTACTTAAATTTTTTAAAACTATGTCTTCAATTTAGTGAATTATTTCTTGTTGGAATTTAAATAAAATAATATATTTAAAATTTAATTTCCATTTTATCATTCAAAATAGTATTTAATAGACTATAAATGATAAGTGGTAATTTGTTTCATGATTTATTAAAAGTTAGTATCATTTTCTATTGATTAATGTACATCATTGTTCCTAAATTGGACCATATTAGTTTCTACCTGACGAATCACTCATGTTGACTTAGAGTAGAAGGATTGAGGAAACACTTCCTAAGAATGAATTGATACTATAATATCTCAGGAAATCAATGAATTTTTTATTAATTATAGGGTGAGAATAAAAAATAATAGGTAAATGATAAATCAGGATAGTATAAGTTTCTATTTTTATATTCAAATTTCTTTTTTGGCATGGTTGTTGACAAAAAATACAAAGGTGGAGTTTTTTAAATTAGATTATTTGTTGTGATTTTTGAAATAATAAAGAAATTTTATTTGACGTCAACATTTCGATGAATGTTATTCATGGATGTTATTTTTAATGTTCCCTTATATGTTGAGAATAATATTATGTTCTTATTTATAAGTTCCAATATGTGTTCTACTATGAACAATGGATGACGATTATTAATTCATCATAAATTTTATAAGTTTTTCAGGAAACAGAAGAGCTTCTACCGTTTAGTAGCATTGGAGATATGATGATATTCTACCATTGGTGTAACATAATTCCCTAAAAATTATATATGAATTATATAATGTGCCAAAAAAATTAGGTGGAATCCCCAACACACTAATGGATGGAAATAAATGCTAATAGTTTACTAAAACATTAGGGGTTATTTTTCATATAATATATCATGAAAAATTAAAATAACCAATAGAAAACAATATGATGAATGAATATTAAATAATAAAACTCAAAAAAGAACAAATGATAATAACATTAGAGTAATAGTGGAAATAATTACACAGAATGAAAGTGTAGTAAAATAAAGAATTACTTGACACCAAGGTCTCACTGCTCTAGAATCCAATGACATGACCATCTCCAAAGATCTAACTTTATATAGGTACATTAAGATGAAACAGTTAAGTAATATAAAATCTTCCAAATTTTTATATCATTAAAAATTCTACTTATAAACCAAATTGAATATGTTAGGGGTGAGTAATCATAGAATATTCAAAATACAACCAAATATTCCAACACATGCCACTTAGATTATAATAAGAAATCACAAAGTTTTAAATTTAATATAATAAAAATAGTAGATCATTAAATATTTTTTAATATTTAATACAATATAAATATTAAATTTCAAATATTTAGAATTTAATTCTATATGTTACTCCCCATAACACATCATCTAACTCACACACACAATCTTCACATATGATATTTTTGTACACATGAGTGGTTACTCGTTGATCCACAAAGTTTTCTATATGTGACCACTGTCCAGGTTCTGTTAGCTTAACACATCATAGATTATATATAATGTAAATTATATATATAATTAAATTATTATAACACACTATCCATTTTTTCATGTCTGTAACACCCTAATATTTTAAAATAACTCCATTTTAGATAACGAATTCAACACACAACACTAATTTTAATCGAACTATGGTATAATAATAAAATATTATTATATAAACATGGTCTATTTAATGTAGCTAGTAAACTAGAGGGTATAAATAGTATTATCTAAGTTATTAAATATACATAAAATCATTATATATATATATTGATAAATTCTAAATAATTACCCAACGTTTAATAAAGTTATTTTCGCATATAAAACATATGTTTCCCTCATAAAATATTTTTACAGATTATTGTGTGAAAATATTACAATTAATAAATATAAATTTTGGAAATTTTATTTTATAAAATAAAAATAATGTTTCAAATATTCATATAAAAATTTACATAGTCTAATGGTTTTTGGTTTTTTGTAAAATATTGATTTTTCAATGAATAGTGAAAAAAATAATTTTTTGAAAAAAAATATTTCTTTTTAATTAATTATGTAATTTTAAATCCCCATTATTAAAATAGATTGGTTTAAAATTAGAATTATTTTTATTTATTTATATTTATTCCAATTAATTAGATTTTAATTTTCTTTATAACATATTGTTGTATAATTTTATTCTTAGGATTGAAACGCAATTTTCAGAAAAATATTTTAATGTGCATAATTCTTATGAATCTTAATTAATTTAAATAAAACATAATTGGAAATAATTTAAATTAAATAAATATTTTTAATATATAAATATAATTCTAAATTCATTTAATTATGGATAATTTTTATAGATTTATTATAATATTATATTATGCTTGGAAAATTTATTTCATGAAAAACAATATTCTCTAAATACCTATGGGTTTAATTTTATATTAAATTCTACTAACTTTTTGAATTAAATATGATAAAATGGATTAAATATTTTTAATAATAATAATTAATATTATGTACTATTGTTAAATTAATTTTTGGTCATAATTAATAATAAGAATATTAAAAAATAGTAACTGTATGTGATAAATTAAAATAGTAAAAGTGAGTAACTTTAGAGGTAATAAGGAGAATATGTTTAAAAAAGGTTTGTATTGATTAAAAATACGTATTTATTCGAATTATTCCTCCTAAAATTCTCTATTTGTCATTTATTAGAAGAAATTTCTTTATATTGACTTTTTATTATTGAATAGTTTTCAATATTTACTTGAATTCCATTCCCCTCTATTATAAAAGTTCACCCCAATCCTATACATCACACTCTTAAAAAATTTATTTGTCCATGAAATAATCTAATAACATCATTTATTCTCTTTCCATGTCCAAGATTACTTATTTTTATCATAAAGTTAATCTATGAGGGGTTTGGTAAAAATCATAAAGTGGTGGTCCAAAGAAGTTGAATCATTCTTAACCGAGAATATTTATTTTATTTATTACCTCACCTCCCTCAATTATTAATCAATCATGATTATATAATAAAATAAGTATATAATATATACTAATATGTTATTAGGTTAAAATAATAAATTAAATTCATCTCTATTTCCATCAAATGGAAAATAAAACCACCATTTGTGTGTATGGCGAACTACCACCTCACGAACCAATGTAACTCATTTTCCATCATCGTAGCTCATGGATGTTCATGATGATGGATTTAATTTATCTACACACACACACATAGACACACACATATATATATATATATATTATTCATGAAATATTAATAATTATATAAATTTAATATATCAAATAACTTGTTACCTTACAATCCATTGACAAATGATATGATTGTTCACGTGCATGATAGAATACCCCCTCACGGAGCGATGTGATTTGTTTTTATTACTGCATCATAAGGATGGTATATTTAAGTATATTTAAATAAATAATATGATATTTTTGATATAATTATAATTAAATAAATATAAAATATCACTTTAACTATTTCATGCATGATCATTTAAAAATGGTTTTGTTACTAGATCTTATGGGTAACATACAATCTCCATGATTATAAAATAGTTAACTTTTCATAACCATATATCATGGATAGTTTTTAAAATTCTTATTGATTTAAAAAAATTTAAATAATTTAAATATTAGTAATAATACAGAAATTATGTTATAATGGCCCATTTCTATAGGGTAAATACATCATTTGTATTTTTAAATTATGAATAGAGCGTCCTCAAAACACCCAATGTGGATGTAACTGATTAAGTAATTAAATTTTTAATTAAAATAAATGAAAAAAATTTATGTATATGGTTTAAAACATGTAAACTTTTCTTAATAAAAAAAATAATTGTTATATGTTAATTCAATATGAGATAAAGGACATACAGGACATTTCTGGATTTGAGGTAAGGGTTTCGTCTCATAAAATCCTTCTTTAAGACACATGTTCAATTATGAAATTATTTTAATTTAAATGGTGTATATACTACCCAATAAAATCATATATCATCAATCCTTAATAGTTCATGATATATTAAGTTATAAATATTCTACTTTATTCATGGAATTTATGATTCAAAAGTTACCAAATAGGAAATGGTATATGTTTCAATATTAGTTTATTTGGGTTTTTTATGATTGAATTTCCATGATAGTAAATTATTTGATAATTTTCAAATAAATAAATTTTATTTTATTATACTCATTATATTCATGATATTTCCATGTAATATTACAATTTTAATATCTTTGGTACATTAAATTATTTAGAAAATGTACTTAAGAAAAGATTACTTCATTTCTCACTTTGATATAATGTGTCTTTTCTTCTATATCCTATTTTCCAAAATAAATTCAAGAAATTTTTTAAAATTAAACAAAATATTTATTAAATAAAATTTTCCCCATTTATTATTTTTTAAAAATTGTATTAAATGAATATATATTACATTTTCTAATGGTTGAAAATTTTAAGACTTTTCACAATCGTGTGAAAGGAATGTTTCTGTTAACATAACCCACATACATAGTGTTTATATAAAGACCCTACATTTTATTTCATATTTAAACATGATTAGTTACCTAAAATTTATTTTAATATAACATAGAATATAGATAGTTCTAGTGTCTTTGGGCCTTGGGAGCATTAAATAACAACATAAAATAAGAAATAAACATCTTTATTGAAAACTTATTTTACATGATGACAACATTCATTCATACATAGCAACATATGGGATAAAATGACAACATAAGTAAAAAATGGTTAAATGTGAAACCCAATAATATAATAAACATGTAATAACATGAGTAATACAATACATGTTAGTCAATAACAGTATCAATGGAGCGCAAAAGAAACATGAACATGCAGGAATGATATAGCATGATATTCATAACATGGAAATATGGAAACAATATACAACTTGATTTCAGAATGATCCAAGGATCATTGAACTTGGATTATCATTATTACAACCCTAATTTCACATAAATTATCATTATTAAACCGTCATTGTACATGGATTAAAATGATATTAAAAATTACCCAATTCATTGGAGCGCTATCAGTGTCCACCCTTTATAAACATTTCATTCCAATCATAAGTGTGACACATAGATCATAAAACATGGAATAATTCAACACAATAAGTTATTCCATGGTCATGGAATTAGGAATTAGTACATTTATGTCCCAAATCAATTAGTACATGAGCTTAATGGTTAATAACCTTTATTGAGAAATGGGTATGGTATTTACTACATGAAGATTTTGGCATGGGAAATTATGGTGTAATTTGTGTCACATAACAACGTTAAATAGATTTTCATAAAAAAAGGTTGAAGGGAGTGAAAATGGTATCTCATAATTTATACATGAAATGTATAGTATGGGGACCATTTAATATAACATCATAATATATGAATTTGAATTTATATGTATAATATAAAAAAAATTCTTGAATGGAAATGAGAAGAGAGAAATCCATTAGAGAATTTCAGCATAGTAATGACATAGGTAAGAGTTAAAAACAGGGATTATAAATGATCCATAATTCACATAAAATAATAATTAATATAGGAAATTTATTATAAATGGATGGAAAAAATAACCAATTGAAATTAAAAAGACCAATTTCAAACAAGGTACTTGAATTGGAAGGAAAAGAGAAAGGTGAAGATCCAATAATTGGATGTGTGATTCCAGAGGATCGGGGGAGGAAAATTGGAAGCTTGGGGTCACCTTGTGAGGACTCTAGGGAGTAGTTTGAATATTTTGGTTGAGCTTCCAAGATCTTGAGTGAAGATAAATGGGTTCTTGGGTGGGATTATATATGAAATGTGGTAGAATTCATTATTATTTTTGTTTTAGACACTGCAAACTAAAATATTAAAAAACAAATCATCCCATAGTTTTGTCTCATGGTTTCTGGAAAAGGGGACTGGTATAAATTATTTTATATAGATAAGGTCATAAGATATTAAGAAATATCCCTTTCTTATGTTGTAGTGAGTCTCACGTTAATGTAAATTTTTTTAAAATTTTAAAATATCTTATATGTCTTGGAGGATTTCCTAAGGCTTTATAAAATAAAAAAAATAATTGTAAAATTTCATTATTAAAAATTTAAAAAAATATAATTGGAATAATATACCTTTTTTAGTTTTTTATTAATTCACTATTGGGTTATTATGATGTCATTAAACACATTATATTTTTATAAGGTATTGAATTTTTACCAAAAAATCGACTATCTCAGAAAATTATGAAAAATTCACCATTGGATAATTTCAATATCCTAATTCAAAAAATAATATTCATTTTATATAAATAATTTCCAAAATATTTGAATTATCAAGTGTAAAATAAAAATCAATATTTATTGAAAATTGATGGGTTTTGACTAAAATAGTTTTTAAATCATAATAAGAAAAGACATTTTACATCATAAAAATTATACAATTTGTATTTAATAAATGAAATTAAATGATAATATTTTATAAAAATAATATTTATTTCAAAAACCATTAATTCATCAAAATATATTTCTTAATTGAATTTTAATGTTAACTTAAAATACTATTTGTGCTTTAAAAAACATTTACAATGTAACTATAATAGAATGAATGTATATTCATTATTCGATAAATCAATAATGCACATAATCGTAATTCTATGGTATTATTATATATCACTTTATTAAACTATAATACACTCTAATAGTAAGGTGTTCGTTGGAGGGACTTTCATGGGGCTGTTTCGGTGAACATGGTTTGGGCCATGATCTTGATGAACTTGAAATTCTATCATAAACTGGTTTACTCATGATTATGTTTTTGGATATCGGCTTGATATTGGTCTAGGGAAAATCCCACAAATTCAATCTCCCTCATAAGCTCTTATAAATGGTCTTCTTAGGGTATGATCCTACTAGTTGAGGTCATCACTTACATTGTCTATGCCAAAAGGATTTGTTAAAACCCTATATTTACACTAGTCATGTGATCACTATTCAAGGGCTACATTATCAACAGTAATGGTACATATCGGTAATTTAAATCCAATTTGATTTAATAAAAATATTATTTCATGTGGTTTCTATATCAATAAGACATTTAATAAAAAATGTAATTTTAATTCATAAATATTCATGTCATTACAACGATCCCCCATTATGAAATTTCCCCCATGAAAATTCATTTTCCAATACTAAAATAGAAGGGGGTAACTGTGATTCTTCAACACCTATGGTTCCCACATTTCTTCTTCAAACATGTGGTTTCTCTATGAAACTTTGACAAGGGTCAATGTTTTATGGTTTAGAACTGTTTCCTTATGATCTAATATCTTCACTAGCTTCTCCTCATAGAGGTGGCCATTCTCAAATTGTAACAACTTTGGATTGAGTACATGTGATGGATATGGTATGTACTTCCATAATAGTGATACATGGAATACCTCATGTAATTTAGACAAGATTGGTGGGAGTTATAGTCGACGTGCCACTGCTCCGATGCGATCAAGGATCTCAAAAGGAATTATGTACCGTAGATTGAGAATTCCTGTCTTCCCAAATATCATAACTATTTTCCATGGAGATATGTAGAGGAATACCATGTTACCATCATAAAACTCTTTGTCCTGTTGATGATTGTCATCATTGATGTTTTTTTACTCTCGGCCACATTGATGTACTGCTCGATGGAGTTAACCTTCTTCACCATTTCTTCAACCATTTCCGGACCTATATGTTTTTATTCCCCAAATTCTTCCCTATATTCCATAGTTCTTCACCTCTTACGATAAATGGATTTATAAGTATCTATTTTGATGCTTGAGTAGAACATTTTTTTCTAAGAGGACTCCACCAAAATAATATGTTGGTCCCATATTTCTCTGAAGTCCATGGAGCAAGCTCTCAACATATCCTCAAGTTTTTAGATTGTATAGTCCGATTGGCCATCAGTTTGAGGGTGATATGCCATGTTGATGTTCAACTTAGTGTGTAGATCATATTGGATACTCTTCCAGAACATATAGGTGAATATTAGATCTCAAACAGACATAATAAATAGTGTTACTCCATGGATACCTACGACATCTCTGATGTATATACGTGCTAATTGATTCAATAAGAAATCCTCTCAAATTTCAATGAAGTGAGAAGTCATTGTTAGGCGATCCACAAAAACCCAGATAGAATTATTTCCTTTGGATATCTTCGGATGTCTTGTGACAATGTCCATGTTGATGATTTCCCATGTACATGTTGGTATGCATAATGGTTGCATCATCCCCTTAGACTTCTTCTTATCAGCCTTCACTTTCTAACATACCAGGCACATTGATGTATATTTGGAGATATTCATATTCATGCTATGACACAGATAGTGATCATGGAGATCTTGGTACATCCTCATGTTTCTTGGGTGAATGGAGAAATTTAAACTATATACACCATCCAAAAGTTCTTTCTTTTAATCTTGATTTCATGGAACACGTAGTCTTGAATCAAATCTCACAATTCCTTCTTTATTAATATTGAACTTTGAGGATTCCCCTTTTTTAATAGTTTTCACATTGTTCTAAATTCCCAATTCTTCTTTTTTAGTATCCTTTAATCTTTCCAAAATATATGGATGAGAAATAATTTGTTAAAGGACTGATTATGTTCCAATAGTTATGATTCTCTTTCCCATCTTCATAAAATCAAAGAATATTGGATCCTCTTATTCGCATCAATGATAGAATTTCGGGAACCTTTATTCTCAGAAACTTATCCACCTTGTTTACTTTTCATGGGTAGAAATGGATTAACCAGTTGTAATCCTTGATGAGCTATAACCATCATCGTTTGTGCTTATTGATCTCTTTCCCTGTGAATATATATTTTAGACTTTTGTGATCCATATATATTTCACACTTCTCCCCAAAGAGATAATGCCACAAAATTTTCAATGCAAAGATGGAAAATTCCAACTCCAGATCATTAATATGATAGATTTTCTCATGAGTTTTTAATTTTATTGAGTCATATCCAATTAATTTTTCATTTTCATCAATACACAACCCATTCCCTTCTCCTAAGTATCACTAATGATTAAGTAAATCTCCCCACTTATGGGTAGTGTGAGAACAAGGGTAGTGACACGACAATTATTCAACTCCATTAAGTTTTATTCACATTCATATTTATATGAAATCTTGACTATCTTTTGAGTTATTTTGGTAATAGGGTTTATCAATCGTGATAAATTTATCAAAAAACTGCGATAATATCCAGCTTACCCCAAAAATCTATAGATATATGTCACTAATGTGGGAAAATGAAATCCCTCAATTTCATTTCTTTTGGAAGGATCCACAGATATCCCATTTATTGTGATGATATTCCCCAATAATGAGACTTACTTCAACCATAACTCACACTTATTGTACTTTGCATAGAGCTTCCCCTTTGCATGTTCTCTAGAACAGTGCTAAGAATCTCCTCACACTCCTCATTGGTTTTGGAGTATATTAGAATATCTTCTATAAGACTACCAAAAATTTGTGAAGGACATCTATAAATACTATATTAATCCAGTACATAAATATTGATGGAGCCTTATTGAGTCCAAAAGTAATCACTATGAATTCATAATGTTCTAACCTCGTACGAAAATCGGACTTAGGGATATCTTCATTATTCACCTTAACATGGTAATATCTTGACCGTAGGTCCACCATTGAGAAGTATTGTGGTCCACATAGTTGATCAAACAATATATAAATTCAGGGAAATGGATACTTTTAATTTCTCATGATTTTTTTGAGATCACGATAATCAATGCAAAGGCACATTGACCCATCCTTCTTTTTGATAGAGGACAGGTGCACCCCATGGTGAAGTAATTGTCCGTATAAACCCTTTATCATTATTATTATATATTTGTTTCTTTAGCTCTTCAAACTCTACAACATCCATTCTATAATAATTCATAGATATTTGAAATTCCACACGTATTAGATCAATTGAGAATTCAACATATCTTATAGGTGGAAGAGCATGACATTACTCTGTAAACACATCAGAAAATTCCCTCATAATTGGCATGTCTTCGGGGATGGTTCATAACTTAGACTGAATCTTATGAGAAAGATAAATGTGCTCATAGGGTAGTAATATCTATTCTTAAGATGATTGTGCTAAAGAAGATTCATCCTCATCCTTTCACTTGTATTGAATAATGGGTATGTTCACTATATGGAGAGTGATTTCTCTCTCACGACAATTAATGTTGGCCCTATATAGGGAAAGCCAATACAAGCCAATAATTGCATCAAATTCAACCATGGGAAGTATGATGAGGTTCAACAGGATTTACAATCGACAAATTTCGATAGGGATTTTTTCATATGCATGGGATGCTATAATTTCTCCATTTTCCTTTTTCACCGATATCTCTAATTCCATGCTTTTGGAGGTGTTTGGATTGTTCTACTAAACTTTTGGGATATAAATAAATGTGTAGCACTATGGATGATAAAACAACCTTTGTTTTTTTATTTTGGTAACAATTTATCCAATATAGAATATGGGATGTGTATTTTTAAACTATTAAACACCTAAAGGGTAATCTAATGACATTAAAGGGATAACTTATAAATTACATTTATCTACTAAAATTATAAATTTCTAGGCTTTAATCTATGTTATCCACGATCTACTTCCTCAGGTATATTCTTATAGGAATTTTTGTTTCCTTAATAATATTTAATACTAAGATTATGAATTTACAGAATAATATCCCCTGAAAGTGTCGAACCAAGAGTTCAACAAGGTTTATTGTCATTCACTCGTTCCTGTTCGAGCGTAACTCAAAGCAGTGTTTTCGGGTTTTACCCCTAGATACATTTTTTCTAGAGCCACCTCTAGATGTTTGTATCCAGTTAGGGATGTATTTTCATGATAAACCACTTACTTTATACTCACCAAAATTTAAGGATCCTTTTATTCTACGTAGTCTTGTCTTTAAATCTTTCACTAGAGTTTTTACTACTAATCCCAAGAATAACTAAACCTATCATTTAATACCAACTTTAGCAACCCTGATTTTTATTTAATATTTAATCATGATTTTTTAAATAAAATTTCACATAATAAATCTTATATGATCAAGATTTTTAGTGTATTTGTGGCTTATGAATATTTCATAACCACTTAAGACATGAAATATACATCTTTATTGAAAACTTCTTTTTCATGACCATAAGATTCCTTCATACTTAGCAATGCATGGGATTACCCGAGGACATACACAAGATAATAGTGAGCTATAAATCCTAGTAAGGGAATAAAAATGGCACAACATGAGGAAGGAAATACATGTTATTAAATTGTAATATCAATATAGAGAAAAAGAAATATGAACATAAATGCATGATATGACAATATATTCATAACATGGAAATGTGGAAACAACATACAATATGATAGGAGCATTAGACAAGGATCGTTTCACATAGAATAGAATGAGTAAAACCTAATTTCAAAAGAATTAGAATGTGTAAATTCTCATTTCACATGGTGTATCATGATACAAAACATTACCCCATGCATTGGAGCGCTATCAAGGCACACCCTTCATAAAAGTTTCATTTCTTGCATAGGTGTGCCACATTGATCATTTATCTGGGAATAATTCAACATAATAAGTTATTACGTGATCATGGAATGTGGGATAAATATATTTAATTCCATAATAAATAATTACATGATCATAAAGGTTAATACCATAGATAGAGAAATGGGTATTGTGTTCAGTACATGATGATTTTGGCCTTGAAAATCATGGTGCAATCTTGGTGGCATAATGATATCAAATAGAAATTTTTAAAATGATTTCCTTAGAGAGAAATGGATATATCATAATTTATAAATGAAATGTATATTAATTATAGTTTATAAAAAAAATATCCCATCATATGAAACGAAATTCAGATACCTTATATAAAAGAAATTCTTGAATAGAAATGATAAGAAGTAAATCCCATACAAAATTTCAGAAAAGTAACGGATTAGGTACGGGTCTAAATGAAGGGGAATGAATTATCCCTAATTAACTTAGAATAAAATGATAAGTAGGGAATTTATTATAAAAGTATGAATAAATAACAAATTGAAATTAAAAATAATAATTTCAAACAAGGTTCTTGAATTGAAAGGAAGAGAAAATGGTGAGGATCCCTTAGATGTGTGATCTCAATATCCTGGGTGAGGATTCCTGGGAGCTTGGGGGAACCTTGGGATGACTATAGGGAGTAGGGGGAATAGGTTAGTAGAGATGTAAAGATATTTAGTGATGATAAATGTGTTCATTATTTGGTTTATATAGGAAAGGTGGGGGAATTATTTATTATTTTGGTTTTAGACACTACACACTAAAATATTAAAATCCACCAGCCATACCATGGTTTTTGTACATGTTTTATGGGAAAGGGGAGTGGGTTAAATTTTAATATAATGATAAGGTCTGAAGTTGTTAAATATTTCCCTTACTTATGTGGAGGTGACTCACACTTTAATGGAAATGATTTAAAAATCCTAAAATATTTTCTATGTTTTGGAGGATTCAATATGGCTTTATAAAATGAATAAAATAAACCTAAAATAAAATTATTTTAAAGGAATCAAATATATTCAGTTGATGATTCATTTAATATAATTTTATTACATCACTATTGGGTAATTATTATGTGATAAAACCCATTATATATTTATACCGTTTCTAATTTTTACCCTAAAATTTGGTTGTCTCATAAAATTAAGAAAAATTCACCATTGGATAAATTTGATAACCTAATTCGAAAATTATTATAAATTTTATATAAATAATTTTCTAAATATGTTACTTTTTTCTTTTAAAATAAAAACTGACATTTATAAAAAATCATTGGGTTTTGACAAAAATAGTTTTCAAACCTTAATAAAAATTTCATTTGATGTTATAAAAATTAAACACTTTATATTCAATAAAAGTAATTAAATAATAATATTTTATTAAAATATAATTTAATTCCCAAAATCATTGATTTATAAAAATATATTTTTTAATTGAATTTTAATATTAACAAAAAATAGTACTTGTGCTTAAAAAACCATTTACAAAGTAATAATAATAATAAAATGAATTTATACTCATTATTCTATAGAAAAATAATTCACATAATCATTATTCTATGGTATTGTTACATATCCATATATTACAACATCATACCCCCTAAGATTATGGTGTTAAATTTTGGAGATTTCATGGTGTCGTTCGGTGAACATGATTTGGGCCGTGATCTGGATGAGCTTGAACTTCTCCCGTAAATAGTTTTTCTCTTTCTTATGTTGTTGGATCTCTATAAGGCCCCAACCTTAAACCTTACATAATATTTAATTAAATGAATAATTCAAATTGATGATCTTTTCATGTTTAGAGTTATAGAGAATTAGATCATAAATCATGAATTACATTCCACATTTAGACAATGTGTTTGCATAAAAGGTAGTATTCGTTTTTTCCCATCAACGGAAACATATTTAAAATAAAACATGGATTCTTTCTTAACACTTCCTTGACAATATCATCATATCATGCACCATTCCCTTGACCTATGAAAAACATTTCAAAAACTTGGGATGAGCATAAAAAGATCAGTAAGGGATATAAAAGTATGAATAGTAAACATTAGTCCATGTATGAAATCATACTTTACTCATAAAACATAAGAATTTTAACATACCTCATCAAATCAAGAATAAATAATAGAATTCATAAGTCATAAAGGTAACTTGAGGCATTCATAACATTCTTACATAGGGAGTAACCCTCTTGGTTACGTTTGGAATACCCATCACAGTATATTCCCTAAATCTCTTCAGATAAACCTTAACGTTTAACCCCTTTGCGTTACCCAATGCATTGGAGAGCTATATCGGGCTCACCCAAACTTAGTTTATCACGGAACCACCCATCATCATAACAATTCCCAAGAAACATAACATAATCATATCACATAAAACATGTATAAAGGAAACATAATATTTACACTTTTCAATCAAAAGATATAAATAAAACACATTGATATAAAAACATTATGAAAATCATTTTCAATACCAAAATAAAAGAGTAAAACATGGTATTTATTTTTCATTCAAAAAATGTTATGGCTTGTAGAGGAAGCTGAAACTCAAATAATGGTCAGAGCGGTGGAGAAGTTATTGTCGCCGCATATGTACGACAAGAAAAAAATTACTTTTTGTTGTTTAGTAAAATGATTCATATAAAAAGATTCATTTTGAATAAACGAAAATTCAAAGGGTTTTATACACTGTATAAAATTAATTTTTGTATAAAACAAAATATGCCTCAATGAAAAGAGATTGAGACAATCTCCATTACAAAGATGGTATCCTTGGATTAAGGATAAATCAATTACATAATTATGTGTGACAAACGAATACACCAAATATAAGTGGATGTTAAATGTAAAACAATCATAGGACATTTACACATATACATATAAAAACATATACAATGAGTACAAGTTTATCCCAAAGAATCAAAATTGGGTTAAGAAGTTTCTTTGCAAAAATTTGACAGCCTAACAGCGTCACATCAAAATTCAGAAAAATATTTGATGAGAGATAAAAAGGGTATCTCATCACTTGGACATAAAATTTACATCAATAAGGATATTTAAGAACATATCCCAACATAATAGTATGTGAATTAAAAGACATAACAAAATAAGTCTTTTAAAAAGAGGAGGGTGAAAGGTTCCTTTACCGACTTGGGTAACTTTCCAAATGTACACCCCATTGAAGAAGGGTCATACAATGAATATATAAATACAAATAAATGAAATTATATTACACAAAGAGTATAATAATGGAAACTACATACACCAATCAAAGTAAATGGTGGAAAATGTAGCATAAATCTCACGGGACTAAAAGTGAGATGAAAAATCCCTTACGAAAACTCGACAGCCTAACGACGCCACATAAAACATTCAAAAATGGATTGATGAGATCAAATAGGGTCTCTCATAATATTAAAATAAAATGTAAATCAATATGAAAATAAAATAACATCCCCCATCATAACAAAGCGGAGCTTAAAATAAGTGACATAAAAGAGAGTACTTAAAAAGAAAGAGAGAGGTTATATCTCTTACGATAATTCGGCAGCCTAACGGCGCCACTCAAAACATCCAAAATGGATTGATGAGAGAAAATAGGGTCTCTCAACATAGGAACATAAAAGTAAATTAGGATTAATATAAAATAACATCCCAATGATAAAAAATACGAGCTTAAAAGAAATGACATAAAAGAGTGTACATTAGAAGAAAGAGAGGGGTAGGATCCCTTACCTTGTGTCCGACATTACTCGATCATTCTTTAATCCCCTAAATAATAAAATTTGGTCAATTTATAATTTCTTAAGGAACTACTTTAAATATTATTATTCAGTAAATATCACATATTATAATGTTATAATAATTGGTTAATAAAGTGAGTTCATACCAGACGGTTTTGTCGATGTTCGGTACATGAGTAAAAATCGAACCTGTTGGAAAAGAATTTTCCATGTAGTTATAGGTAAATCATATCCAGAATAGTATTTATGTTTTAAATATCATATATATCCAGTATATATTCATTTTATACTATTACATAGCATTTGGAGATAAAATATTAAAAGCACCGTTCATGGAGACGGTAAGCCGTATGTACGCATGAACGCTACTTTCATTTCCTTTTTTTGTATTCAATGGAATTAAATAATAATTATATAAAGGTATATTATTATTCCAGTAGGATATCATATTTAATACCATTAATTCCATCATTTATACGTCCCACACATGGCATTAACGAATCAAATCATTTTGAGGGGGCGGTAGTCCGCACTTCCTAAAATGAAGATATCGCGTTTACACATAATGGAAACCATAAAGGTATGACATAAATGAAAAATACAGAAGCTTAAGGAAAACATAAAAATATTATATATCATATATAGATATAGTGCCATCTTAATGGCCACCTTTGAAGGTGTTAAAATAATATTGAACAATCATCATTTCGTGAGGCAGTAATTCGCCATCCACAGAAATAGTATATTTGTTAAACATTAGACGGAGGTGTGTGAAAGTGTAGCCCGAATAGTTCTTATAACAAAATCCTAATATATTTATGATACTTTTGTTTTTACAAAAAAAAATAATAAAACGATTTTAGGGGTTTGGAGAAGAAAAATAAAACAAAAGAACACAAGGGAAGACATTACCTTTAAATCAGGTAACTCTCTTTGATTTGAGCTCAAAGGCTTCCTTGGAAAGGATTATGCCCAAAGTGAGGCTTCAATGATGACGATATAGATGTTGAGAGATGAAATGGGAAGGGTTTTCTGATCCAAAGGCTTGAGAGGTGTGTGTAAGGTGGTATAGGTGGGGGCCTTTTATAAGAGGAGAGGAGGGGCACTCTTGGAAAGTTATAAAATATTACTTAATTATAAAATGCTTTTCGGATTTAAAAGGTACAGAAAGGATAAATTTCGAGGATAAGGAGATAATGTTTCTAAATCCACCCATCCAATAGATTTTTGAAAATTTTAAGACTTAGATTTCCCCCGATATTCTCATTTTATTTAAATCGTTCATTTATGAGGTAATCACTACATCATCACGGTGTCATAAATTAAATAATTTATATAATGTATAAATATTATAAAAAAATATCATGATGTAGGAAATATTTTCATCTTTATAATTAATATTTATAGTCAAATATATGACTTATATAACCCCATGTAAAAATTGTTTTAGTAAAACAAAAAATGTTTGTTATGTATTAAATTTAACTTTAAATAAAAAGGTATTTATGTCATCTTCCAACCAAAGTGGCTCCATGGGGTCCCCAAGTTGACCCATGGATTTTATTGGTCGTCAATGACTCATTAAATGAGGGTAGGACACATTTCTAGTTCATTTAATGTTATTAAATCATTATTTTTACCTTAAACTACACTAATTACCTCTAATCGCGATTAAAACATAAAAGTTACTATTCGCCAAAAAATTATTTTAATCTTATTGAACCAAATTTTTCTTCATAATTACAACCATGTATGTCAGATTTTTGAAATTCAAAACACAGAGGTGGTAAAATTTCATTTAAACGAAATATCAGTTTTTTAAGTACCACTTAGTGGTTTCACTATTCATCAAAAATTGAAGTTTTCCAGAAAAATACCAAAAATTCACCCTATGCTATATTTGATATTCCAAATTCAAAAATCATGTCTATTTTACAAAATTAAAACAAATTATGTTACATTAATTAATTTAATAATTAATTCCCGCTGTCAGAGCAAATAGCGTGTTTTTATGAAACAATAAGTATCAAAAGATTGACAGTAGTTTAAGTCCAATTTCAAGTTGAAATTAATTCCAACGACAACTATTGGATTAAATTGTAAAAATAGATTATAATTTAACTTTAAAACTAATTCAAAATATAATATAATCATATAAATATATTATATTAAAAAGAGGTTTTGATTTAAAATACAACATTTTTCACTATTCATTAAAAATTAAACTTCTTTGGAAAAATACCAAAAATTTACACAAAGTAAATTTTGATGTCCCGATTCTAAAGAAGAATTTTATTTTGTCAAATATAACACATAAAATTGTCAAAAATTTGATTTAAAAGAGGTTCTCCATCAAAAGGTAGTTAATCGACCTTTTAAAGAATATTACAATGTTTACACTTAAAATTGGATTCATTCGCATTTTTAATCCTCTATAATTTATTTTAAAAAGTAATAATATTTTACAAATATATATAATCATTTTGTATTTAGTTTTATTCATTCCCTCCATTACAACAGTTAGGCGTTAACCACCATTTAAAATAATACTATTTTATTATTAGAGTGCAACGTAACATTCCCCAGAAACTCGTTGCTGTGTATTGGGTAAGCCATCGAGCATACCGTCCCCTTTAAAGTAATATTAAAATTTTATTCACAAATATGGATATATATGAAAATTTCATATTTTTTTATTTACCTGGTGTGTTACATCCTTCCCCCCTTTTGGGAATTGCGTCCTTGCAATTTTAAAATTGGGCTTGGAAACTTCATTGAAAATACCACATCAGAACAAGAGTCAGTAAAACAATCACTTAAAAATAAAGAAAGAGAAGCCCAAAGGTCACCCTAGTTAACCCATAATAGGATTCCATGTTGGAAGACATGGATATGGAGGGAAAAAAGGTATTTTTCTGAGGGGGAGTGATAGTAAACATGTCTAGGAGAAAGTTAACCATAAGAAAATCAAAAACTTGTGATGGGTTAAACGGTATTCGATTCCCCAGTAGGAAAAGTTAACCGAATTTTTTTTTTAAGTTACTCTTCATTGAGGAGTTTATTTTTGTGCTTAACTAAATCATAATGAAACATACTTACTTGTCACGTAGACATTCAACTTTTACTAGATTCCCTAATCAAACTCCTATTTTATCCAAAAGACGAGTATTTAGGAAGACTTGTTCACATTAAGAGTACTATAATCAACTTCTTGAGAATCACCTAATCCACAAAAGAACACTATATATTTCCCATGTCTTTAGACAAAATCCAAAACCAAAATTGTTAGTATGAGATCAGATAATCCACAAAAGTATAATCCTTTACAAAAAGAAAATCTAATATTAATCTCCAAAATTTGTCCAAAAAAACCCAATGTTCAATGAAGACCATTCGATAAACAATTTTCCATAAAATTCTTCAATGTAAACCAAACTATGATTGAAACCCAAATATTTGAAGGATTTAATCACATATTCTTCCAAGGTACAAATTAACTTTTATCTCCACATAACATCAGTTTCTCTTAAATTATAATATTGAAAAGTAATTAACCCAATCACATATCCTCGATGATAGGTTAGTAATTTCCATAGATAACCCAAAATAAAATTACTTCTGATTCCTAAAATCATCTAACTAAAAAAAATTAGTCAAACTAACCAAGGACATCACATAGTCCAGTGGTAAGTGATAAATATTAGTCGAACTTTGGTTGTGGGTTTGACTCCCACAACTTTGTCCAACATGATGGGTTGTCACATGGTCTGTGTGTTGTCCTTTTTCCAAAACTATATAATTCTTAAAACATTCCCCAAAACGAGATAAAATATTCAAAAATAATCATAACATATTTTAACCTCAATTTTTTCTCCTGCCTGTCATTTTCCATCATAATATATAATAACCCATAATCACCTCAAAAGTAAGGATCATATAAACCCTAATGGTTTCCTTTATAATTATTACCTAAACGTCCACATCGATTGGTCATATTGTACATGATGCATTACAGAACATACCAAGGTACAAGTGGTTGATCATGAATTCTTGATAGATGGTTTAGAACAACCACGAGTTTCCTCATTGAATCCCCCATTTCATCTAGTCTCTTAATAAGAGAACCACCACAGTTTCATTAAAACCTATTGTCACTTTGGTGCATACTAGATCCATCCATTCACTAAAAATAGAAATGTCAGTGTGAGTATATCAACAAAACCATCATGTTCTAAAGAGGGTGATAAACACTAAGATATACTTACTCATTCAATTTATCTAAAAATAGGACTCTTTCTAAAATCCTAACCATTATGGTAATGTCACTTATGCCTACAGAATACTCTAACCTCTAAAGTTATCTAAACCGACCTCTGATACCAACTATAAGGTCCCAGCCTTAAAACATACTTAATATTTAATTAAATGAATAATTCACATTGAGGATCTTTTCAGTTTTAGAGTTTTAGAGAATTAGATCATAAATCATGAATTACATTCCACATTTAAACAAAGTGGTCACTTAAAATATAGTATTAATTTTTCCCATCAACGGAAACATATTTAAAATAAAGCATGGATTCTTTCTTGACACTTCCTTGACACTATCATCATATCATGCACCTTTCCCTGTACCTTTGAAAAAAATTTCAAAAACATGGGATGATCATAAAAAGCTCCGTAAGGGATATAAAAGTATGAAAAGAAAACATTAGTCCATGTATGAAATCATACTTTTATCATAAAACATAAGCATTTTAACATACCTCTTCAAATCATGAATAAATAATAGAAATCATAAGGCATAAATGTAACTTGAGGAATTCATAACATTCTTACGTCTGGAGTAACCGTCTTGGTTACGTTTGGAATAGCCATCACAGTATATTCCCTAAATCTCTTCAGAGAAACCTTAATTTTTAACCCCTTCGCGTTACCCAATGCATTGGATAGATATATCGGGCTCACCCGCCCTTAGTTTATCACGGAACCACCCATCTTCATAACAATGCACAAGAACCATAACATAATCGTATCACATAAAACATGTATAAAGGAAACATAACATTTCCACTTTTCAATCACAAGATATAAATAAAACACATTGATATAAAAACATTATGATAAACATTTTCAATACCAAAATAAAAGAAGAGTAAAACATGGTTTTTATTTTTCATTCAAAAAATGTTATGGCTTGTAGAGAGAGCCGAAACTCAAATAATGGTCCCAGCGGCGGAGAAGTTGTTGTCGCCGCATACGTACGACAAGAAAAACATTCCATTTTTTCGTTTAGTAAAATGCTTCGTATAAAATGATTCCTTTTGAATAAACGAAAATTAAAAGGGTTTTATACACCGTATAAAAGAAATTTGTGTATAAAACAAAAAATGGCTCAATGAAAGGAGATTGAGACGATGTCCCTTACAAAGATGGTATCCTTGGATTAAGGATAAATCAATAACATAATGATGTGTGACAAACGAATAAACCAAATATAAGTGGATATTAAGGGTAAAATAATAATATGACATTCACACATATTCATATAACCACATATACAAGGAGTACAAGTTTATCCCAAAGAATCAAAATTGGGTTAAGAAGTTCCCTTGCAAAAATTCGACAGCCTAACAGCGTCACTTCAAAATTCAGAAAAAGAGTTGATGAGAGATAAAAAGGGTATCTGATCACTTGGACATAAAATTTACACAAATAAGGATATTTAATAACATATCCCAACATAATAGTATGCGAATTAAAAGACATATAAAATGAAGTCTTTTAAAAAGAAGAGGGTGAAAGGTTCCCTTACCGACTTGGGTAACTTTCGAAACGTACACCCCATCGAAGAAGGGTCATACAATGAATATGTAAATACCCATAAATGAAATTATATTACACAAACAGTATAATAATGGGAAGTACATACACCACTGAATGGAAATGGTGTAAATTGTAGCATAAATATCATGGGACCAAAACTGAGATGAAAAATCCCTTACGAAAACACGGCAGCCTAACGACGCCACTTAAAACATCCAAAAATGGATTGATAAGATCAAATAGGGTCTTTCATAATATTAAAATAAAATTTATAGAAATAGGAATATAAAATGAAATACCCCCATCATAACAAATAGGATCTTAAAATAGGTGACATAAAGGAGAGTACTGAAAAAGAAAGAGAGAGGTTAGATCTCTTACGAAAATTCGGCAGCCTAACAGTGCCACTCAAAACTTCCAAAATGGATTGATGAGAGAAAATAGGGTCTCTCATCATATGAACATAAAAAGTACAGTAGGATTAATATAAAATAACATCCCAATCATAATAAAGATGATCTTAAAAGGAATGACATAAAAGAGTGTACTTAAAAAGAAAGAGAGGGGTAGGATCCCTTACCTCGTGTCCGATATGACTCGATCGTTCTTTAATCCCCTGAATAATAAAATTTGGTCAATTTATAATTTCTTAAGATCCTACATTAAATATTATTATTCAGTAAATATCACATATTATAATGTTATAATAATTGGTTAATAAAGTGAGTTCATATTAGACGTTTTTGTCGATGTTCGGTACACGAGTAAAAATTGAACTTGTTGGAAAAGAATTTTCCATGTAGTTATAGGTATATCATATCCAGAATAGTATTTATGTTTTAAATTTCATATATATCCAGTATATATTCATTTATACTATTCCATAGCATTTGGAGATAAAAAATTAAAAGCATTATTCATGGAGACGGTAACCCGTACGTACGCATTAACGCTACTTTCATTTCTTTTTTTTTTGTATTCAATGGAATTAAATAATAATGATATAAATCTATATTATAATTCCAATAGAATATCATATGTAATACGATTAATTCCATCCTTTATATGTCCCACATATGGCATTAACGAATCAAATCACTTTGAGGGGCGGTAGTTCGCACTTCCTAAAATGAAGATATCGCATTTACCCATAATGGAAATCGTAAAGGTATGACATAAATTAAAAATACCGAAGCTTAAAGAAAACATAAACATATTATATATCATATATAAATATAGTGACATCTTAATGTACACCTTTTAAGGTGTTAAAATTATATTGAACAATCATTGTTTCGTGAGGCAGTAATTCGCCATCCACAGAAATAGTATATTCATTAACCATTAGACGGAGGTGTGTGAAAGTGTAGCTCGAATACTACTTATAAAAACATCCTAGTAAATTTTATATACTGTTTTTCTTAAAAAAAATTTAATAAAAAGAGTTTAGGGGTTTGCAGATGAAAAATAAAACAAAAGAACATAAGAGAAGACACTACCTTTAAATCGGGTAACTCTCTTTGATTTGAGCTCAAAGGCTTCCTTGGAAAGGATTATTCCCAAAGTGGGGCTTCAATGATGAATAGAGGTACGTGGAAAGATGAAATGGGTTGGGGTTGGCCGAGCCAAAGGCTTGAGAGGTGTGTGTAATGTGGTAGAGGTGGGGGACTTTTATAAGAGGAGAGGAGGGGCACTCTTGGAATGTAATAAAATATTACTTTATTATAAAATGGTTTTCAGATTTAAAAAGACCCAAAAGGAAATATTTCAAGGCTGAGATGATAATCTTTCTAAATCCACCCATACAATAGGTTTGTGACAAGTGTAGGACTTATATTTCACCTTATCTTCACATTTTATTTAAATCGTTCATTTATGATGTAATTACTACATCATCACGATGTCATAATTAAATTAATTTATTCAATGTCTAAAAAGTATAAAAAAAATATCATTATGTATTAAATCCTTTTATATTTCTAGTGAATATTTATAGTCAAAGATATGACTTATATAACCCCATGTAAAAATTGTTTTAGTAAAACAACAAATGTTTGTGACATTTTAATTTTAATTTTAAATAAAAAGGTATTTATGTCATCTTCTAACCAAAGTGGCTCCATGGGGTCCCCAAGAAGACTCATGGATTGTCTTGGTCGGCCATGACTCATCCAATGAGGGGGGTACATGTGTCTAGGTCATTTAATATTATTAAAACATTACTTTTACCTTAAACTACACTAATTACCTATAATCTCGATTAAAACTTAAAAGTTACTATTCACCAAAAAATTATTTTAATCCCATTGAACCACATATTACTTCTTAATGACAACCATGTATGTTGGGATTTTTAAATTCGAAACACAGAGGTGGTAAAATTTCATTTAAAAGAAAAATCTGTTTTTTAAGTACCACATAGTGGTTTCACTATTCATCAAAAATTGATGTTTTCGAGAAAAATACAAAAAATTCACCCTAAGATATATTTGACATTCCAAATTCAAAAATTATGCCAATTTTACAAAATTAAAAACAAATAAGTTACATTAATTAATTTAATAATTAATTCCCGCTGTCAGAGCAAATAGCGTGTTTTTATGAAACAATAAGTATCAAAAGATTGACAGTAGTTTAAGTCCAATTTCAAGATGAAATTAATTCCAATGACCACTATAGGATTAAATGGTAAAAATATATTAAAATTTCACTTTAAAACAAATTCAAAAGATAATCTATACATATAAATAAATTAGATTAAAAAGAGGTTTTGAATTAAAATATAACATTTTTCACTATTCATTAAAAAATGATCTTTATCAAAAAAATCCCAAAATTTACACAAAGTAAATTTTGATGTCCCGATTCTAAATAAGAATTTTATTTTGTCAAATATAACACATAAAATTGGCAAAAAGTGGATTTAAAAGAGGTTCTCCATCAAAAGGCGGTTCATCGACCTTTTAAAGAATATTATAATGTTTACGCTTAAAATTGGATTCATTCGCATTTTTAATCCTCTATCATTTATTGTAAAAATTAAAAATATTTGACAGACATATATAATCATTTTGTAGTTAGTTCTGTTCATTCCCACCATTACAACAGATAGGCATTAACTACCATTTAAAATAATATTATTTTATTATTAGAGTGCAACGTAACATTCACAAGAAACTCGTTGTTGCGTATTGGGTACGCCATCGAGCATACCGTCCCCTTTAAAGTAATATTAATATTTTATTCACAAATATGGATAAATATGAAAATGTCATATTTTTTTATTTACCTGGGGTGTTACAATATCAGCTTGGTATTGTTCGAGAAAAAATCACATAAATGTTATCTCCCTCTGAATCTGAGATAAATTTTATTCATAGGCTATGATCGTACTGGTTCAGGCCATCACTTCTTTTTTCTGTGCGAAAAGGATTTGTTTAAACCCTATATTTATACTAGTCTTGTGATCACTGTTCAAAAACTACATTATCAATGGTAACCGTACATAAAAGTCATTTAAATCCTATTTTATATAAAAAACAAAATCCGTTCATGTTTTTTATATATCCATAAGACATTTAATTTAAATATAGGTAATTTTATTCATAAAATTTCGGGTTGATATAGTTTACAATCATCATGACCACTCAACTCTATGAAGCTTACTTTATGATTTCCCATGGATCTTTGAAATGAAATTTTTTATGTTGTATTTACATTTTTTATATATGCGGAAGAAGTTATTTCAATATAAATGGGTATTTTTATCATGAAATATTACATGTAATATTTTAAGGAAATCTTCATTAATGAAGAAAAACCTTGACACTATTGAATGCTTATAAATTATATATATTTGTATCTCACATGTATAACTAGATTATTCTCCCTTAAATTGACATGTTAACACATGAATTATGTTAATTTAAAAAATTGATTCATTATTAAATTTATTTTTATTATAATATGTGATAAAATTATGAAACCCATTTCGTTACAGAAGAAATTTTTATATATTTTATTGAATAATGATATAAATTTTATGGAACAAATAATAATAAAAAGGTTATGATTAGTGTTCCTAGAAAGAACTTCAACTAATTGGGTATTTTTTAGTCTCAATAGATTTCATTTATGGTGTTAGGATGTAAAACTAATCCATTATGGGACTTTGTCCACCATGTGACATTATATAGGAAGTTATACTTCAATCATGTTTATAAAATGTTATATATTTATACTGCATTTACTATGATTTCCTGATCTTATTATATCATGTTACTTATGATTTTATCCCATGTGACTACTCATATTCATTTTCATTTTTGATATGATGTTATACCTTTATCTCATATGTTATGTTTACTTATAATTTTTATCCCCATATTTTAATTTTTAAATCACCCATTTATTTTATTTATTTCCCATTTTATTCAATATAGTTTGATGATTTAAAGTCATTTGTAATATCATTGTAGAGGTTTAAATTATAAATATTTTTTTAGTTTTCTATATAAGTTGTCTTAAAAATATTCTGATAATTATTGATCCACAATTCTTATGTAAGGGATATATATGTTTAAAATCAAGTAATAATATGTGTAAAATTATAGGGTGAGAATATTTTGTATCAGATGAATGTTTTAGTTAAACATTGGAAACTAGGATATGAATATATTAGTGGGAACCATATATATAAGTCTAAGGTCATGTTTATGTAAAGTAAAATATCCTAGAATGGTGATCAAAGTCCGAGTGAGTAGTTTTTGAGAAATTACATCCATGTCTAGAAACTATATGTGGATGTGGATCTAGAATAGTTATACCTAGGGGAAATATCTCTTGAAAGGGTGCACCGATATATAAACAATCATCACCTAGTTCATATTAATGGGCCTTATTTCACACATTATTTGAAACTCCCTGTGGATTTGTTATAGAAATTCACAAAACTCTTTATTATCTATTAAGAATGACAAGAAAAAACTCATTGATTTAAAAAAAATAAAGGAAATGATAACAAGTATTATCTATATTGAAATCTAGAAACCTATAATTTAGGAAATACTTATCCTTAATAAGTTATTATTTCAAGGTTTATATGTTTCTCTTTTTGTATGTTAATGAGTTATCATCCTATTTCTTTTATTATTTTTAGTTAATAGTGGGAATTAAGAGAAATCATTCCAATAACCAAGGTGGTGGTAAATTTATTGATATCCCCAAAGAGATTCATAGAATAATGGTAATGTATTGTAGATATATATTGAAAAAAACAAGCTATATATAATTATGATTAACCATTGGAAGATATTTGAATCTCCAAACACATAATAGATGAGAGAGATGGAATCTCATGGATGTTTATGTGTTAAAGATGATAAATAAAAGAATAATCATGTTCTTACATGTCAATAATATGATAATGGGAACCATGAGAAATTACTTTAAGGAACTGTAATATGTTTTATGTGTAGAATTGGTGACCATAAAGTGGCTAATTATCAAGGATAAAAGATGATTCAGGTTAATCATATATATAGGGAAATAATGTTTAGCCTAAGGAACCACTAACATTTCAATGTCATAGGTGTGGGGAACCTGGTCATTATCCGAGTCAATTCTCTAATATAAGGATTAATTCAAAGGAGATGATTAAATTAAAATAATTGAAATGTAATTACGGAATCCTTTAGTTTTTTGGAATTCATGAACAATTTTTTTGAAGTTATTTTATAACTGTTTTTATGGTTATAATAATTAAAAAACATATTATAAATGATTTGAATTATTTTTTCTATAATGTTTTATATGTTTATTTTGAATGGTATTGATGATCTACAAATGTGATTTAATGGTTTGATATATTTTTTTGGGAAAAACATGATTGAGGAAAATATAATATTTTACAAGTACTTGATTTTGAGGTATTTATAGTTATTTTATACTATTTGATCTGGTGAGAAAACATTATAGAATACCTTCATAGTTTAAAACTGATTTGATTATTATTTTTGTTATGAGGGTGTTCGTACTATTTTTTGGATCGTTATAGTAATTACATAAATATATATTTAGAAAAAGTAAAAACTATATATCAGGGGAATACACATCATATCTGGGATGTATGTGGGAATTGATCCAAAATTTACAAAAGAAAACAGTGTTGTTCCCTCCACTAGACTATGCGATGTATTAGTTAGCGTGAAAGTATTTTCACTTAAATGATTAGATGAATAAATATTAATTTGTTTTTTCTGAAACAAATTTAAGATCAAATATTTATTAATTTTTATGATTTTGGGGTTATTAATGACATTTTGGGAAATGTTTCATTGGGTTGAGTTATATTTAACTATTAGGTATAACATGGGATTTTACACGAATGAATATTTGTCAAGAGAAAAACTAATACCTTGTATACTAACATTATGTGGGATGTAGGGTTATTTTTGTATGGAATGATTTATATTGAACATTTAATTTATAAATTAATATGAATGTGTGTTCAATTTAGGAATTATATTATTTTGTTCTAAATATTTCAGGTTTTGGTTAATGTCCAATGATTATAGTAGTATCTGGATTTCATTTGATGGAGCCATGGGACCCAATAGAAGTAAATTTTAGTGCTTCATGCATAAAAAAATTCATCTTGATTATTCATAATTTGGTAAAATTGATGAGATAACAGTGAAAATTTATTAACAGATAAAATTATAATTTTCAAGTAATTATACATACCTTTTTTATTAATATTTATAGTAAAAGGATCCCTCAACATTAAGAAAATAATATTGAATTTTTTTTTAATTCTCGATAAATCAATAGTCTCGTGACTCTAAAAAACTCTAATCTTATATTTTAAATTTTTATTCTTTCCAAATCCATTTTTCAATTCATCCTAATTTTATCTTATATATAATCCTTGTTATGTGATGAAATTTTCATTACCCTTTCCCCCATTTTATGTGGATGTTTAATTACCCATTTTTACAATGTGGATTTTCTAAAAAGGAATTCTCAAATGAAAAGCCCTTGATTAATAAGAAAAACTTCAGTTAGAATAGATGAAATTTATTTAAGTTTGGTGTAATTTATATCCTTAATATTTTAAAACAACACTATGTTCAATAGCTTATTCAACACACAACACTGAGTTAAAATGAACCATGATATGATAAAAAATAATATTATATAAATGTAACCAATTTAACATATCAGTTAAATTGGTGGTTATGAATATTATTATATAAATTATGAAATATATATAATCCCTATATAAATTTATTGATAATTTCTTAATAATCAATCATCTTAATATATTGATACTTTATTCTACAAAAATTATGTTTCGTCCATAAATGTTTTTTATTTTTTTGTTGTAAAATATTATAATAAATGTTTCAAACTTTTAGAAATGTTATTTTCTAAATTGAAATTAAAATTTTATATCAAAATATTTAAATTATCCTAGGGTGGAATTTTGGGATTTTTTGGAAATAATATTTATTTTTCAATGAATACTAAAAAAATAACATTTTTTATAAAACATTCATTTATTTTTAACAAATTATGTAGATTTAAAGTATTATTATTCAAATAATTATATTATAAAAAAATATAATTATTATTTCTCTATGTTTAATATAATTAATTACATTTTAATTGTCTTTATACATAATTTTAGAACAATTATTGTCTTATGTGTTTTTATGAAAAATTATTTGATGTGCATAATTTTTGTACATTTTAATTAATAGAAATAAACCCTTATAAGGAAGGATTGAAATTAAATTTATATATTACATATATAAAAATAATAATTTAAATTAAATTAATTATTATTACATGTTATAAAGTTATTGTAAGATCATCTAATCCTTGAAATATGCATGACTTGAAACTCTATATTTCAGCACGTCTGTGGGTTTAATTTTAAATTAAATTATACTAATTATGTGAATTGAATTTGATATAACTTCCTCCATATTAGGAATAAGTATCATTAATATTACATAATAATTTTAACATAATTGTCTTTCACAATGAACAATAAAAATATTTAAAAATAATTTACCGTGGTAGCAAAAGTAAAATGGAAAAAGTAAGTATCCTTAGATATAGAGAGGATAACCGGTGTAAAATAAATTTATTTTGAATTTAATATATATACCTTGTCCTTCTATATCATTTAAATTCTTTTTTTTCAATTTTATAAGAAATTTTATCGAAATTGATTTCCCATTGTTGAATACTTTTAAGTATTTACAATAATTCCACTCCTCCTCTACTATAAAAGATCAGCCCTATCCCATCCTTTACACACATCAAAATCTCATTGGTTCGATAAATACCTTCCAAAATACATATTTTAATTTCCCTACCATGTTCTATAGATCTTTTATTGATCATAAATTTAATCAATAATGTATTTAGGTATAATCCAAAAGTGTTGGTCTAAAAAAGAGGTATCTTTCTAAAACAATCATCTATATTTTATTTCGTTATCCATGTATATAAAATATTAATAAATAGTTATTATATAATAACATACATATTGATCTTATACTATGATTTTATAATCTTAATTTAATAACCTAAATTCATCTAAACTTGCTTAATATGGGAAATAAAACCATCGTTCATGTCTACCATAGACTACCTCCCCACAAACCGATGTAACTCTTTTTCCATCATCCCCTCCACTATATTTTAATTATTATATATTTAATATTTATATTTTAATTTCATTAGATATTAAAATTTTGATAAATTTACATATCATATACCATATTACCCTACAATTCATTACAAAAAGAGAATATTGTTCGTGTCTGTGGTGAACTACCACCTCACGAAGCAATGTGAATCAATTTTTATTACAGCATCACATGGATGGTATATGTTAGTGAATTTAAATAAATAATATTATATATATGGTATAATTATAATTTTCTATAGATAAAATATCACTTAGCTTCATTCCATCATTGGATTTGAAAAATGAAAATGTTACTCAAGTGTACATATGACATATGGTCTCCATATTTATTAAATAGTTAATTTTTCATAACCATATTTCATGGTAGATATTTTAAATTATTATTTATCTATAAAAATTATAATTTTTTTCTGATTATTATTCTTGATATGATGGAATAATGACCCCTTTGACTTCAGTCAACACAACGATGAAATTTTTAAATTATGGACATAGAATCCTCAAAACACCTGATGTGGACATAATTCATTAAGGAATTAAATAAATCATACAAAAATGAATTAAATTTTTTAAGTAAAATGAATAAAACCTAGTAAATTTTCCTAATTAAAAAAATTATTAATATGAGTTTGTTTTATATGTGGGAAATAATATACACGATAATTCTGGATACGAGGTAAGAGTTTCATCTCAAAACGTCCTTCTTTATGACACGTGATATTTTATGAGACTAATTTATTTTAAAATTTTTATATTCAAAAACACCAAGTATTATATCATGAATTATTCATAATATATGAAATAATAATTTTTAATTCATTTACTTCATTCATGGTAGTTATGATTCAGATGTTTCCAATGCAGTAAGGGTTTATTTTTCAATCTCAATTTAATGAGGTTTTTTAGTGCTTGAATTTATGTTGTACAAAATTATTCAACAATTTTATAATAAAAACCCTAAATTTTGTAATCCTCTATATATCTATTAAATATTAAAGTAAAATAAAATTTCCCTCCCTTTGCTACTTAAAATGATTGAGAAAATATTTTTATGAAAATATGACGTCATCTCTCTATTTGGTCAAATTTATTTTTTTTCCAAAATCCATGTTTTCTAAAAATTAAATAAAGATTTTTTTTAAAATTAAGATAAAATAGTTATTAAATACATTTTTACTCATGTTTAACTTTTTAGAATATGATTTGAAAGTCATCTTCTTTTAATTTTCCAAAAGTTGAACCTTTTAATCCATTTGACAACAGCGTGTATGGAATGTTTCTTTTTTACAAATACCACATGTATATAATTACCTATCATCATGATCCCAAAATCCCTTTAATAGTCATATATATATCTCTCTCTTTCCATGGTTCTTTTAAAATAAAATTTTCTGTAATATTATAATTTTATTCATATTTTTTAATGTATTTTTAAAGTAGAAAAGGTTTTTTTCTTAAAAAATATTCTATGTAATATTTTGTAGACATTTAAAAAATGGAGACAATTATTGATATTATGGAGGGTTTCTAAATAATATATATATTCATATAAAAAATATAACTATATTATTCAACCTTTTTGGGGTAATACATTCCATCTATTCAGCTATCAAATTCCTTCACTATAATGTTTCATTATATTATTATAGGAGATAAGATTAAGCATCCCATTTTTACATAATTATTTCTTATGCTAATGAATTATTATTTGCTAAATTTTTAGGGAAAACAAAATAATAAACATTTTATAATGGCTACAACAAAATTTCACTCAAATTCATTTGGTAATTATTTTAGACTCATGAGATTTCATGCATGGGAATAGGGAGTAAGACTAACCCATTATTGGACTTTTTAAACCATTTAATATTGTATAGGTAGTTAGGTTTGACTCATGATTATGTAATTTTATTTTTTTCACCACATTTAACATGATTCCATTATCCTATTATTCCATGTTACTTATGATATTAATCTATGTGATGACTCATAATCATTATCTTTTTTGGTATCATGTTATACCTCTAACTCACATGTTATTTTTTATTATCATGTTTATACCATTACCTGGATTTTTTAAATAACAAATTTATTTTATTTATTCCCACGTTTATCTTATGAATTTTAGGATATAATATAATTTAGAAACACATTATGGTGATTTAAATATATATGTTATATTTTAGTCATTTTAAGTATGAAGTCTTTCAAAGAGAATAATATTTTTCGCACCTCGATTTGAATTTAACATATATTCATTTTAAAATCGTGTAACAATATGTGTCAAAATAATTGGTAAATAAAATTTTATAACCCCAATTCATTTAACATAATTAAACTCTAATATTTGAATCATTTCATTGAATATCTATAAAGACCCGGAAATTTCAAGGAATTTTTTATTTTATTTTTTTACATTCTTTGGAATTTTATGAGTCTGTGGCTTCTGAAGTCACTTGATTCCGAGGCCCGGTGTGCCCGTATTCAATTTCCCATGTTTAGTTTTAGTACGTTCAGTAAATGAACAAGTGTGTTTTTCTATCTTTTGAATGAGATCTCGGAATTAAAATTTGAGGGAACCATTGAACACGCAATGTGGGTTTTTTCTTAAGAATAATTTCACCTCGACGATAGATGATCTGGTATGAAAGTTAGTTTTTGGGGTTTTACGTGGGTTAATAAAATAAAATAAGTGAATAATTTATTTTATTTTTTTAAACACATGTTGTGAAAATAAAGTTGTTAGAAGCTCCAAATGGGAGTTGGTGGTGGGACTTCCACACCCTAACCCCCATGGGAGGTTACGGTGTTGGGGCCCATCGAGATTTAACCTCCCATGTGAGGTTGATTATGGTGGAAACCACACGAGGCCTCCCATTAATGGGAGGGGAATCATAACTCAATGACTCCCCCTCATTTATGAGAGATAACATCTAAGGATTAAATCCCTCTCTTAATTGAGGAGGATGAAACCTCCATTTTTAATGAGGGGACCACCCATGCATTAACCCCCCTTTTGACTTCCTCCCCTTTTTGAATGCGCCACTACAGCGGATTAGTTGGGTGGAGCATTCTGTCATAAATCCCCCATTTATGACTGTCGTGCTAATGATGAACCCTCCCACTCCTATATAAAGGAGGCTAGGGGAAGGAGTCCTGGACGACATCTTCAAGCGGCGGAACGCTAACAGCGAAGCACGACGCCCGGAACTTGGAGAGTTTTCCTCTTCCTCAAATGAAGAATGAACAACGAAGAACGCCGACACCACCCTCAGCTCCTTCCTTCCGATGGATCTCCAATGTACGATGCTCAAGACGGGATCGAAGGACTTTGCGGAAGTGATAAACAACAATGATCTTCGACACATTCATCTCTTCCCTTGCATTGACATCAAAGAGCTGAGGTCCACCCTTTCATGTTATTGTCAACGAACAGAAAACGTTGAGGTAGGGGTTTTGTTTTGAATATCTCTGTACCTTTTTGAGGAAAATACGATGAGAAAGGACCAAAATCTTCCCATTTGATCCGCAGATCACTCGTATAAGCGTGTTGGATGCGGGGTTATTTTTCGGGTTTGGATTCGAGTTTGAATTCATAAATCTTGATTGAAAAATTTCTAATGAGGTGGGCTCGGGCCAAAGAACAACCCCGACCCTCCGTAGATCGTTTGTTTGTGCACGTATTGATGGGCGATGATGAAATGGGACCACCATGGAATATGGAAGCCGTCCCATTGAAGAATGGGTCCTGGGAGAGCTGCAGGTGCAGACATCGGACAAATTAGACCACCGGAGCGCGTTCGGTGGTCCGCAGAAGGCACTGCCAACGCGACGCGCCGGCGTGGCGACATTGGCGACCAGAGCCGTCAGGCTGCCTGGAGGCGGTGTCTCCCCAATGCGCTGCTGGAGAAATTCCACCGCGGCGGCGGTGCGATGAATCCTGCGGCCGCGCGAGATCCCGGGACGACGGGGCAGTTCTAGCTAGTGCCGCCAGTATCAATTAACGGCGGGGGTCGCACCCCATCTCCACGCAACTCGCACGGCCAAGCGGGCCTGGCCATGCCAGCCGGGACAGGTCGTGCCCTACAGGGCCAGACCCGGACCCCGGTCGGTTCGACTCGGTTCGGGTCGACCCAGGGGGTGTTGGGACGGGTTGGACCTGGGCCAGACCCCCTATTTTCGGACCGTTTTTTGTTAAACGAACATATCATGAGTTTTGGACCTCCGATCGATGCACTGTGAGTTGCATATGATTCCTCGGATCGAGACGGTCGTTTTGGTGTGTTACACTCAAGGTTTTGGTGAAGATTGTGTATATGTGGGTTGGTTCGAATTTGAAACCAACCATGCCCTCAGAGTAGAAAGGCTTATAACTTGAGCTCTAGATGTACCGTCTACTTAGTTGGATTCCTCTTGATGAGATGGTTCTTTTTGCATACTTCACTTGAGGTTTTCATACTATTGAGATATGGTCGGGTTGGTTCGTACACAAAACCAATCGGGCCCCCATGACAAAAAGGATAATAACTCGCAGACCAGGCGTCTGATTGATGCGCCGTCTATTGTGTTGAGACCCCTTTGAAGAGGCAGTCCCTTGAGATACTTCATCATGGGACATTGTGATACATGGAGTATTGATCAGTAACTCGTGGATCAGATCCTCCCGGAGAAGAGCGTACGGAGTACGGAGACCTTGTAGTTGGCTGATACCTGATGATAGCTTGTCCGATTCGAGTCGGAGTTACTTAACTAGCCCAGTGGGGAGCACTACTGTGTTTGGGTGGTAGACCCACAATGGGGAGAACTATGGTGATAGGGTGGCAGAACCATGGTAATTGACAGAAGGAGTACCTCTGTAGGCTAATAGGGGGAGCACTACTGTGTTGGGGTGGCTGACCCAAGGCTGGGAGCACAACAATGTTGGGGTGTCAGACCCGTGGTACTCGACTGGAGGAGTACCTCAGTAGTCTAAGGTTAGTCAGTAGTGCCTCAGAGTTGTGACAGGATCACTGTACTTGACAGAGGGGGATCGCTTCAACAGTTTTGGTTTCGATATCATTATTGAAAATCCTGGTTTGAGCTGAGTCAATGACCTTTGTGTTTACCAAATGATTGAGATGTGTTTCTTGATAACTTAGGTATATGTATGGGAAAATACCTAGGTAAAGGTTATCTATTGAGTTATTTATTTGAGGTTTATCCTTATTGGTTTTAGTGAGACCTTGAGCGTCTCGTGGTCCCTACTGAGTACCGTTTCACACACCTCTGCACGGGCTATGCCTGCATCTTGTTGTGTTGGATGCCGACGACGGATAACAATGATCGTGGTTGAGGTTTGTAGAGCTGGACGATACCCAGAGGTGTACTTCATGACGAGACTGTAACTGGAGGTGGACGTCACGATGAGATGGTACCCGGAGGTGGCAGATGGACATGGAGAGCTGAGGTGGCCATCTTTACTTACCTTTCAGGTTGGAACTCTAAAGGACAATCCAGTGGAATCTTGTCACCTTCCTTCTATTTTATCATTTACTTGTACTTTCTATTGGGCTTGTATTGCCAGCCCCTTTGTAATATCAGCACACCTGTAACTGCTTTACATAGTGTTTTCTTCTACTTGTACTCTGGTTATGTGTGTGTTTACGTTTCATAAAGGCAATGCCTTCCCAGTTATTGGGATTTATGCCTTTGGTGCTAGTCACCAGCCCCTAGCATATGGAAGGCGGGCTTGGGGTAGTTACGACATGGGCCTCGGGAGAAGAGTCGTGACAAATTGGTATCAATGGAGTTGGTTCTACCACAGAACATAGAAATATGTTATTTCTTTTGGGTAAAGCAATAGTGTTAAGGGTACTGAGTGTGGTTTTCAGTTTAAGGAGTCCAGTGTTGGTGCAGCGGCTGACATATCCATACACCAGGACATTGGCTTCTGATTTCCAACCCAGTGCACGAAAACACTGATTACGTGTGTGTTTCCAATTTTTTTTTATGTCAGCTCAAACTAGGTCAGCTCACCAGGTTTAAATTGTTTGACCGTGTCGCATTTGTTCAGGATGTCTCCACGCAGACAGTTAGTTGGAGTTCGGAGAGATTACTCGATGATGGACCACCAAGGGATGAGACTCCGGTGTAGTGCCCCCATTCTATATTGGCACCTTTGGGTGGTGTACCAGCAGCAGCACCACCCATTAGGTAGCAGATGCTACCGGCCATACTAGCGGACGGTCCATGCTAACAACGTGCGTTGCACGAGTTCCAGCAGTAGAGGCGTCCTTGGTTACGAGGCGAGACAGATTCCCAGGTAGGAGCGGACTGGCTAGAGGCGATTGCAAGAGTTCTATACCTAGTCTAGACACTAGTAGAGAAGATGGTGATTTTATTTACTAGTGTTTTCTAGTGTGTTACCATGAGGTTGTTCCACATAGTGATGAGGCTTTGGTATGTGGACCGATGCCTGAGATAGTACATTCGGGTTGTGTGTATATCACTACCTATTGGTTAGCAGTTACAACCGGTGGAACCGGTAGATGACACATGTAGGATTAGTTCCTTATACGTGTTTAAGCATCAGATAACCCTCAGGTTCAATGTTAAACCAACTCATAGGCCAATGAGGACTGTTTTGAGGAGGTGGCTGGGAATTTTCTATAGCTCATACAGCTTTGATAGGATGACATGTCGGTAGCTAAGTATTCTTCGGGGCATACCGACCATTCTTGGTACTTGAGGACTACGATACGATCAGTTCTTCGAGCTCAGACCTCAGAGAGAGGTGTTTTTAAAGGGCATCCAAGCCATCACATTTCCTCTATTCCTACTTATGATAGGGTTCTAGAGAGAACATTTGTGTTTGAATGTTCTTTGGATGAACGGATACAACCAGTGAATGTCAGTAGTGGGAAAACATGAAACTGGTGCTAGTCTCCGAGACTTGGGCGTGTAAAATTTTTCAAGAAGAGGAAGTGTTAAGGATAAATGAATCTGCAGAGCAGCAGACATGGATGCAGAGCTGGGAGAGGAGCATGAGGTGGTGTACGTTTCAACATGTTTCAACCACCTGCCTTTGTAGTTCCCGCCAGGCTCAGGGAGCAGGAGGGCAGGGGAAGAGAGTTGCTGCATACGATCAAGGTGTGTGACCCAAGGGCTCTAGGAATGATTAAAAGTATGGTATGTGTCTACTACAAGATTTCATAATAATAGACATTGATACGAATCATCCATTCCTTCCACAAATCTTGTCCTAAACTAAGAAGTTCCGGTTTAAAACTGTTGACATGACCCTCACATTTTAGATTCCTACTAGAGGAGACCCAGTAACCACACACTGATGCTGACAGTGTGACTCACCCCTTGGAGGCGAGAGTAACGATTGGATATTTTGGTAGTAGCATCGAGGCATTACGACCACTTCCATGACATGGATTGTACTGTTCATGTCAGGATTGACTGTATTAGGAAAAGATCATGGTTCATCCAGGGGACGAGACCAGATTTCTCTTTTCTGCAGAGGATGAATCTCAGCAGCTCTTGTGGAACGTAGATGGAGAAGGCAGGAGATGAGTTCTTACAATTGGCTAGTCTCACCCATAGTTCATTGATCGAACGGTTTACAGTTCTCTCCAACTCAATAGTCTCAGGTGTATCTCCTCCCAGATGGACGTGGACCCGAGACAGTAGTAAAGGCTTTAATTCCTTCGGGACTATGACTTTGAGATAGTTTTTACTCCGAGGGAGGGGAACGTTGTAGTAGATTCTCTTAGTAGGAGATCGGGCTTTCAACTGTTAGGAGTGGAGAGACAGTAGCTGGACGTGTTTTAGATATCCGTTTTGGATAGTGATGGAGTCAGCATGTGTAGAACCAGAGATGGTTCAGGCTATGATGGAGAAGGTGCAGATCATCTAGGAGCGGATGAAGACTGCACAGAGCATACAAAACTCCTTTGCTGATAGGAGAAGAGACCACTTGAGTTCGAGGTTCATGACCACGTCTTCTTACGGGTCTCACCTCAACTGGGTCTATGGAGTTTGGCTAGGGTGGTAAGTTATCTCCACGTTTCATCTGGCCTTTACACCTCAGAAGCACCGGCTCCACAATGTCATCCACATATGTCAGGTGAGGAGATGTGTGCATGACCTATCTGTCATCATCGACCACAGGGAGATGGACATCGATGACGGGGAGACCTTCAAGGGGTTTCAGTAGAGGTTGAGGATTGACAGAAGTGGGTCCAACGAGGATAGTCAATTCCTCTTGTGCACTTTCATTGGCAGCACAGGAACCTCTAGGAGAGTACATGGGAGCGGGAGGCTCATATTCATGCTTGGTACCTCCTTTAGTTTCCCTAGTTTGTGTTGTAGCTTTACGGGGACGTAATGCCCTAAGGTGGGAGTAATGTATAGAAAAGGAAATTTCAAGGAATTTTTTATTTTTGTTTATTTATTTAATTATTTATTTAATTTATTTGGAAGTTTACATGATGTGGATTCTGACGGCACTTGATTCCGAGGCCCGGTGTTCCCGTAATCAATTTACGAAGTTTTGCTCCTATACGTTCAGTAAACGAATGAGCTAGTTTTTATATCTTTCGAATCAGTGCTCATATTTAAAAAACGAGGGAACCATTGAACTCTCTGTGCGGGTTTTCGCATAAGATGACTTTCACCTCGACGACAGATGATTGGGTATGAATGTTAGTTTTTGGGGTTTTAAGTGGGTTAATAAAAAAATAAGTGAACAATTTATTTTATTTGTTAAAAACATACCCTTCAGATAAAGTGGTGAGAAGCTTCACATGGGAGTTAGTGGTGGGACCACCACACCATAACCCCCCATGAGAGGCTATGGTGTTGGGGCCCACCGAGATCCAACCATTCATGTGAGGTTCATTGTGGTGGAAGTCACACGATGCCTCCCATTAATGGGAGGGGAATCATTACTCCTTGACTCCCCCTCATTTAGGAGGGAGATCCTATAAGGTTTAAATCCCCCTATTAATTGAGGATGATAAAACCTCCCTTTTTAATGAAGGTATCACCCAAACATTAACCTCATTTTTGTCTTCCTCCCTTTTTTTAATGTGCCATCGTAGCTGATTAATTGGGTGGAGCCCTCCGTCATAAATCCTCCATTTATGACTTGTGTGCCAACGACGAACCCTCCAACTACTATATAAAAGAGGCTAGGGGAAGGAGTTTTGGACGACTTCTTCAAGCGGTGGAACACTAGCAGTGAAGCACGACGCCCAACACTTGGAGAGTTTACCTCTTCCTCCAACGAAGAACGAAGAATGAAGAACACTGACGCCACCCTCAGCTCTTTCAATCTGACAGATCTCCAACATACGACGCTAGAGCTGGGATTGAAGGCCTCTACAGAAGCGACGAACTTCAACGATCATCTTCACCATCATCTACTCCCTTGAATCGACGTCAACAAGTTGACGTCCACCCTTTCGCGTTATCGTCAACGAACAATGAACCTTGAGATAGGGGTTTTGTTTTGAATTTATACTTAACTTTGAGGAATGAAGAATGAGTGCGGACCAACCTCTGCTCGATTGATCTGCGGATCACTCATACATGTGGGTTGGATGCAAGGTTGTTTTTCAGGTCTGGATTTGAGTTTGAATTCTTAAATCCTGATCAAAAACTTCTAACGCTGTGGGCTCGGCCCGAAGGACAAACCCAACCCTCCGCAGATCGTTTTTCTTTGCGCGTATTGATGGGAGACAATGAAATTGGACCGCCACAGCATATGGAAGCCGCCATAGTCATGAATGGGTCCCGAGAGAGCCACAGGCACAGACAGCGGGAAAATCGGACCACCGGAGCGCGTCCGGTGGTCTGTGGAAGGCACTGCTGGCGCGCTGGTGACCGGAGGTGGTGGTGCCCTAGCGTGCCGCCAAAGAAATTCCACCGTGGAAATAGCTGTGACAATGGTGTGACAAATCTCACGGCCACATGGGATTTTGGGAGGGTGGGGTGGGGCCAGTTGGCTCCGCCAGTATCAATTAACGGTGGGGGTCGCACCTCCTGCTCCGTGGAACTAGCTCGACAAAGATGGTCGAGTCGCGGCTGACCCCACGGGCTGGATCGCGCCGGTCGGGACGGATTGCACCCAGCCGGGCCGAGCCCCACCCTATCGGGCTAGACCAGGACCCCAGTTAGGTCGCCCCGGTTCGGGCCGACCCAAGGGGTGTTGGGCCGGGTCGGACCAGGCATTGACCCCCTATTTTCGGACCATTTTCAGGTAAATAGACATATCCTGAGTTCTGGACCTCCAATCGACACACCATCATTTGCATATGATTCCTCAGATTGAGGCGGTCATTTTGTTATATAACATTCAAGGGTTCAGATAAGATTGGGTATGGCTTGGTTGGTTTGAACTCGAAACTAACTGGGCCCTTCAAGCGGAAACACTTATAACATGAGCTCCAGACGTCCGATTGACGTGCCGTCGACTTCGTTGTATTCCTCTTGATGAGATGGTTCTTTTAGAAAACCTCACATGAGTTTTGGGTACTGTTTGAGATACGTTTGGGTTGGTTCGAACATGAATCCAACCGAGCCCCCGGGACAAAAAGGCTAATAACTCATAGACCGGGCATCCGATTGACGTGCTGTATGTTGCGTTGTGAAACACTTGACGAGGCGGTCCATTCAAATACTTCTTCATGGGAAATTGTGATACTTGAAGTATAAATCTGTAGATCATGGATCAGATCCTCTCGGAGATGAGCGTACGAAGTACAGATACTTTGTAGCTAGCTTAGACCTGATGACTGCTTGTCTGATTTGTGTCAGAGTGACTTGACTAGCCCAGTGGGGAGCACTAATGTGTTTGGGTGGCAGACCCACAGCGGGGAGAACTATTGTGTTTGGGTGGGAGAACCTCCATTCTTGACCGAAGGGGTACCTCTGTAGGCTATTAGGGGGAGCACTACTGTGTTGGGGTGGCAGACCCATGGCGGGGAGCACTACTATGTTGGGGTGGCAGACCCGCGGTACTCGATAGGAGAACTACCTCAGCAGTCTAAGGTTAGCGAGTAGAGACTCAGAGTTGTGACATGATCACTGTACTCGATAGAGGGGGATCTCTTCACCAGTTTTGGTTTCTATATCAATAATGAAAATCCTGGTTTGAGATGAGTCAATGACCTTTGTGTTTACCTCATTATTGAGATGGGTTACTTGATAACTTAGGTATATGTGTGGGCATATACCTAAGTAAATGTTATCATTTGAGATCTTTATTTTTGGTTTATCCTTGATGGTTTTAGTGAGACCATGAGGGTATCGGGGTCCCAACTGAGTATCGTTTTACTCATCCCTGCACAGGCTATGCCCGGACCCCGTTGTGTTGGATGGAGATGACGGATGACACTGATCGTTGTTGAGGGTTGTAGAGTTGGACGGTACACGGAGGTGGATTTCATGACGAGACGATACCCGAAGGTGGGCTTCACGACGAGACGGTACCTGGAGGTGACAGACAGACATGAAGAGTTGACTTGACCATCTATACCTACCCTTCAAGTAGGAACTCCAAAGGACGATCCATGGGTAGCTTGTCACCTTCCTGTTGTTTTATCTTTTCCATGTACTTTCTGTTGGGCCTGTATTTCCGACCCCTTTGAAATTTCAGCACACCTGTTACTACTTTATTTAGTGTTTACTTCCTCTTATACTCTGGTTATGTTTGTGTTTACATTTTATAAAGGAAATTTCTTCCCAGTTATAGAGATTTACGCCTTTGGTGCTAGTCGCCAGCCCCTGGCCTATGGAAGGTGGGCATGGGGTAGTTACGACACGGGCCCTGGGGGATGGGTTGTGAAAATATCGTATATTAATTACCCCAAACCTATAATTTATAATCATATAACAAAGTGATTTTCAAAAAAAAAACATTTAAATTAAAAGACTAAAAAATTAACAAAGATACTATTTTTGAATATGAAATAAAAATGAGTTTCCTTCAGAATTTAAAAAAAAATAATTTTATAAATTCTCGAATTTATGTTTTGGAAGAAATGGATAAGTGAGAGAGAGAACCCGCATACCAAAAAATGGGTGATGAAACCAAAGAATGGAATAAAGAAACCTATAGATATGATATAAAAATTCCTTTATACTAATAAATCTATTAAATATATCCTCATAATAACAACATATATAAAATATCAATCAATAATTGATCATATAAAAGTGTTATGATTTAAGGAAAATATTTAGATTTTGGAAGAAGAGAGAAACTGAGAGAAATGAAAATGTCTCTTACCATCAATCTCCAAGAACTGATACACATTGATATGTTGAAATATGGTTATAAAGGGAGAGGTGATAATATTTTGAACAAGAGGAATATTCTATTATGATATAAATGGATAAAGGGAAATATATGAATGTTTATAGGAGAAAAAAGATTTAAAAATAAAATATCTAGATGTATTGTTGCATGTCACATGGATATGCCACATGATTTATGAAACTGTATTCCAACCGTGAGAGTAAAATTAAAAAATACCCATGTGGCCACATGATTATTCATGATGGATTTTAAAAACATGTTCCATCTATATAGAAACCCACACTCACATAGAAATTTATATTTTATGGTTTCTCAAATGGTTTTTATGAACTATAAACCAACTCTATGCTTGCACAGAAACACCCATAATCTCTTCAAACAATTCATAAAGAGTCTCTTTTATTTCCCGTAAATGTTCCTAAAATTATCACCATAAATAATTATTATAAAAAAATAAAATAATCTAGAAACCCTCCAACTCATCCCATATATTATATAACTAACAAATACATAATAAAATACTGATGTATCTAAAATCAGGGGTTGTTACATTCTCCCAAACATTAGGCTTTCTATCCCTTGCATGTTGGAGATTATATATACTCTTGAAATGTTTTGGAAATTATTTTAGAATATCTTTATCATGTTATAATTTATCCTCTTTCATTTCATAGTATTTCCATAACACTAAAACTAATGGAATTAATTTTCCATATATCATTTTATAATTTCATTCCATGAAACAAATAGTGCATGAATAAATGTATCATTTAGTTCATGATCAACATGATCCCATAGTATAACATGTCCAACATTGGGATAGTATTTCCTCAATTGATATAATTTTAAAACACAAAAAAACATTTCAAAAAACAAAACAAACCTAGACTATATCATAAAGCCCCACCCCTTGAAGCCTAGAGCCAATCCAATATTTTATTACATTGGAATAATTATAAGGAATCAAATCATGAAGGATAATTCAGTTTAGTAGTCTTGGAAATCGATATTACATACATGATACCCATAATATATTGGGAAATAAAAAAATTAAAATATGATAAATTAAAAGAAAATAAATCGTGCACTTAAATACTTTTTCTAATATTTATTCTTATTGACTTGTGGAAAGGAATCATAATAAGTATGATCTCAATTACCCAACAAGGGTAAGTGGAAATAATAAAGGGTAAATGGAAATAAATTAACATGCAAAGGTAAATAATTGATAACACATGTCATTATATAAATAGATAAGTCAATATCAGTATTTAAAGGTATGAAACTGAAACACATTTCATTTAATAAATGAACTGATAATTATATATATCCACAGAAATACCAACAAAAAATCTCAAGGATAAATAATAATTAAAAATAAATAAGTGAAGTGCCTAATTATTAGACAAAGTGTTTCCTAGGTATATAGAAGTAGTACCTTTATTAGCATTCACAAAATGGTTTAGCTATCTGGTATAAGCCATTTATTTTGGATAACTATTTCATATCATGTAACTAACGATGCATTGAGGTGATTTCATTAACTGGTCCCAAACACATAAAATATACCTTAAATGATCCCAAACACGTATATTGCATGTCCAAAGGATTCCTAATATATCAAATAAATAATATTCCTTATTATATATAAATATTTAATATGGAATATAGATTTACCAGTAATACCTCATAGTAGGATAAGTTACATAAAGGGCTATTGACATTAAAACATTCTTAGGGAAAAATATAAACATTCTAATGTGTCTCATACCACATTGAAATATTTTAAAAAAATTCCCATAATGGAATAAAATAAAACATATATTATCATAATATTAATTACATTCACGATATAACATATGAAATGGTATTGTATACCCTGAATAAATTTGAATCAGGGCATCAAAAAAATAAGTCTATATGGAATTTAAATTAGGATGAAATCACTTACCTTATCCTTATTTTTATGTGGTCTATTTTCACTTTAATTATAGTTTAAAATATGTTAATAAATTATAAAAATACCATAATCATGTTTATAGTATCATATAAAAGTTCCTTATAATACTTCATTACCCATTTTTTTAACACTCTTTCATTGTTTTAACTATTTCTAGTGTTAATTGCCTAGTTTTTCGAGTATGATTTAACTTCTTATTTGTTGTTATTATAAAATATAACATGGTAAAATAATATAAAAAATTTATATCATTATATTAATATCATGTATATATATATATATTATATGTATATATAATAAACCATAATATTTGGAGATAAGAAATGGAAAGCACTGTTCATGGAGATGGTAGGCTGTACATATGCATGGACACTACATTGATTTATTTTTTATATTTAATAGAATAAAAGTAAATGATACAAACAATTATTATAGTACCATATTTATTCAATTTATTTCATATATTTGTATTGATTTTATCCTTAATATGCTATATGTATAGTGTGAATGAATCACATTATTTTGAGGGGGCGAGAGTCCACACTTCCTTAAACGATGTTATCATATTAAGTCAAAATGGTATGTATTAAAGTTGTATTATAAAATGATTAAATAATTAAAAATAAATAATAAATATCATATATTTCATATATAAATAGTGTATCAATCATAATGGACACCATGATAGGTGGTAAGGAAAAAATAAACAATCATCGTTTTGTGAGGTAGTAGTTCACTGTACAAAGAAACATTATGTTTGTTACCCATTAGAAAGATGTGTGTGTAAGTGCAGTTCAAAACAATATCCTAAAAAAATATCAGTATATTATGGATACTATTTATGTTACATTATCATGTAATAAGATGTGTTTTGGGGGTGTATAATGGAAATAAAATTAAAAAACTTGAGGGAATACATTACGTCTTAAAAGGGTAATTACTTTTGGTTTGTACCAAAAGGCCTCCATGGAAATATTAATGCAAAAAAAGAGGATTAAATATTTAAGGGGAGATTTTTAGAAGCTATATAGTAATATATTTTCTGAATATAAGTTGTTTTGGAGGTGTGAGGAATGTGGAGAGGTTGTGGCCTTTTATAAGGGAGGAAAAGGGCTCACTTGGTTTTTTTTAAAAGTAGTCATGTGTAGCCCTGTTTTTACCTAAAAAAAGACTTCAAAAACCAAAAACATTCAGTATTATAATTATTATGTAATAATTATTTCAAAAAAATTAATTTTGGTCATTTTGTAAGTCATTTGGGACCAAATGATAAAAGTTTACTCCCTTATTATGCTTAATTTTACATTAATAATTGTAATTAGTTATAATTACATCACTAATAATTTTGGTATAAAAAATTTTCCGTATTAGAAATTATAAATATTAATTTTCACAAATATGGAATCTATTTTCAAAATTTCAATATTATAAGTGGCAGAAATTATTTTAAAATTGACCTGGTATGCGAGACCAGAATGCAGGTTTTAAGGAACAAACGACCAAATTTTGATAAGTTTTTACAACATATTTAATTATAAATTTGATCCCAATGACCTAAATTGGATTAATTGATAAAATAATGATATAAATAATATTTAAAATAAAATAAAAATAAAATTTATCTTTATAAATAAATTATATGAAAAATTAGTTTTGATATAAAATTCAGGATTTTTTACTATTCATTAGAAAATGAAACTTCACTGAAAAATATAAACAATGCAACTGTAGGTAATTTATATTATTAAATTAAAAATATGAAGTTTATTTTTAATTATTAAATTTATAAAATTGACAAAAATTTATTTAAAATGTGTTCTCTATTAAACTATAGTAATATTTCCTTTATAAACATATAGGACCTTAAATGTAATATTTTGTTTGTTCTTATCTTATTCTTATCGAATATATTAAATGAAAATAAAAAATATTATACTGAATATATGATATATAATACATTAATATAACCCAATATTGTTATTAATTAAATCTATTAGGTTAAAAAACTTTTTAAAAATAATAATATTTTCCTTTATATTCAATCTATTTTCATATTAATTTCAAATTAATTTATAATCAATGAATTCATTTGAAATTTTTGTAAACAGTATAATTTCTTAGATTATTTTACCATTTAATAATTCCATATTTTAATTATAGGTTATATATAATTATATTTAAAAATACATTATTATTCAGAAAAATTCGTTCTTGCTTGTAATGTAAGAATTCAAAGAAGGTATCTCTTGCATGTAACACATGGTAACTCAGTGTCGAGTGAATTACAAAATCTAGAGTATATTAAATCTATTTAAAATTTTAAATAATTTAATATATCAGGGTATTATTTTCTCTTTTTCCCTCGGTGTTGCGTCTCATGCATGCAATGAAATATAAGTTTCTTACTTTAGAATTGGGGGGGGGGGGGGCGTGTTAGATTCTCCCCACCTTAAATAAATTGCATCTTCACAATTTAAAATTGATCTCCGAAATATAGGGACTGAAAATAAACTATTTCTAAAAGACTCACAATGTAAAAAGTGTTAATATCACAACTTCTTTATATGGGGGAATAGAAAGTACAATGGTCACGTAACTAGGTTCCCTATTAAGAGAAAATAGGTGGGAAATGAAAGCATGTATATGGAAGAAAAAATTTCATTGACAAAGTTATGACAGAGAATGTGAGATGACATGATTAGATGAATGTTTTTTAACACAAAACACTAAACCATAGTTATAAATAAATGTCACTGATATTATAAAAACTGATAATAATAATACAAATGTTTTGTTTCAAAACTAATTTTTATATTTATTGAATTCATTAAATATAGAATATTATAATTATATGTATGATTTTATAAGAATAATCTTTTAATTTTGTTATTCAATGAACTATTTATACTTAATCTCTTAGCACATGATGATTCATATGGTGAATTAATGCATCAATCCCTAAAATATCATCCAATCATCAAATTAAACCATTTTATAAGTAGTTATGTTTTCCAACAGATTGTGACCGAGTCTTTTTTTAAGTAAAGTCACTGAATTTCCAATAATGAACTCATCATTAGAATTTAATAAATTCAAAGTATCACATACCAAATATGTGAACACCTTCACTTTTTATACTTTGGAACTATGGAAAAAACTTCAATTTCCATAAAACATTATTGGAAAATTTAATTTTTTCATTATTCCTTATGTTTCAATGATGTTATTAGATATATTTCTTGAATCCGAAATTGTTGTAAAATACATCAATTATATTATGTTACACTTGATTAAAAGTAATTAATTAGTTCCAAGGTAGATATCACTTTTCCAAATCAATCATTTATTCATCATTATCTCAACATCAGAAAAGTATTAAGGGTTTCCTTTCTCTCAATAATGTTTTTTTTAAAATGTAAATTTTAATTAAATAAAATTTATTGGTACAACTCAAAGTATGATCTCCAATATTTATTTAATAATTCCTTATTTACGATCCTTACATATTATATAATTCATATAACTAGTACATCATTGATAAAATATGAAAATCAAATAATTATTAAAAATCAATTCTAAATATTCCAACTTAACTGTGGTATTACAATAACTTCACCATTATTTGATAACATTATTTGGGGTATATTCATTGTAATATTGGGAAATTGATTCACATAGTGTCCCATCTCTGTGAAATTGAATCATTGTACATTGGAAACCATTTTCTTTCCCAGGAAATCATGAACATGGTGTCTTTTATCTCTAAACTTATAACAAACACCCATTACCTTAAATAAATTTTTAGGGTGTTTATTTCAAAAATTATCACATGTTGGAAAGTCCTTCATTCCATTCATTTTCTTTGACTCATTCATTTTTTCGTGGTTCTCAAGTGGCCTATTCGTGTCTAGGTTTCCTTTGAAGCCATAGGACGTGTAGAATTATTTATCAATCCCATTATCACTTGATCCCATGTCCTCATATGATGATATTTTATTAGATATTATTTCCATGGGAAATATTGGATAAATAATATAATATATTTGATCCTTATTATTCATTGGATCACATGCACTAGTGAGGTTCAAATTCATTCCACTGGGATCCATTTCTTGTCAATGGAATTTACTTGATTAAATAATAACAAAATGAATAATTCCAAATATGGTATAACATATAAATTTATTCATAATGAATCCTATAATCATAAACAATGGAAGCATTGGGGAAATATTTATATCTAAATCCATCATGATGGTTTGAAAAAAAAATTGAATTATCCAATGTGAATCATCCAAGAGTTTCAAACCTAGTGCACATTAAATCTTGTTGTAATGTAATAGGTTACCATACGTCAGGCTCAAAACACCTTGTAAGAGTTATTACTCCTATGTACATATGTACCAAAACAATTTTTGCTGTTTGTATCTAGATATAGATTTATAGCAAAGAAGACCCACATAATCTCTACCTGACCAAAATTCTAGGATGCTATTCTATACTTGTCATCAATGTATATCTTAGGGTTATGTTACATAATATATGTTTTTTAAAACTAGTTTCAATGATTCCTCTATACTTCCTCTGATGCTTAATATAAATCCTCTACCCTATAATCTTAGAGCCGGTGCATTATTTTATTACATTAACAAGATTACAAGGAATCAAATCCTAAAGGACCTATAAGTTTAGCAGTATTGGAAGTCCAAATTACATACATGATACCCATAATAAATTTGTAAATAGGAAATAAAAACATGATGCATTAAAAGAAACTAACTTGCACCCTTGAATACTTATTCAAAGATTTATTCATCATAACCTTGGTAAAGGAAACATAATAAGAGTGAGCACAAATGACCAATAAGGGTTAATAAAGTGGAAAAATAATGAATCAATGAAAGTAAGTTAACATTAAAAGGTGAATAACTAATAAAATAGTCAATTAAATAACTATATAAGGGAATATCAATATGGAATGGTATGAAACTGAAAGACATTCCATTTAATCAGATAACTGAAAAATATGTCGATGCAAAATCTCATGGATGAATGATAACTGAAACTAAATGAGGGAAATTTATAATTATTTGATTCCATGTTTTTTATTTTCATGAAACTAGTAATGTTAATACATTTTACAAGATGGTTCAACTATTAGGAAAAACCCCATTTATTTTGTCCAACTACATTGTCTTATGAGAGTATCGATGCATCAAGGGGATTTCAATAACCAATCCCCAACCCATAGGGCTTACCATACATGGTCCTCAACCCCTGTATTTCATGTCCAAATCATTCCTCATATATAAAATAAATAATCCACCTTATAAAATATCCACATTTTGAAAAATAATATTTTTTAATCTATAATACCTCATAAAATGATAAGTAACCACAAGGTTTGATGACATTAAAACATTATTGAGGAAGAATGATATTTAATCATTCCAATATGACCCATACCACATTGAAACATTTAAATAAACCCTCCTATAACTTAATGAAATGAAAAATAGAGTATCATGAGATTAAGTAAATTCATTATATAACATATTAAATGGTAGTGTATATAAGAAATAAAACTGAGTTGGTGTATAATAAAAGTAAGTCTCAATGGAAAGTAAATTGAGCCAAAATCACTTACCTTATCGTTAAATTTGTTTTGAGGTATTTATCATCCTATATAGTGTTTTAAAATATGTTAATAACATATAAAATAACCAATATAATTTTTATAATATCATATATTAATTCCTTATAATATTTTATTACCCCTTTGTTTGCACTCATTCATTATTTTGACTATTTAAGGTGTTAGTTTCCTAGTTTGTCGACTATGTTTTAACTTGTTATTTTATGTTCTTATTAAATATAATATCGTTAAATAATATCTAGAATGTAAAGAATTATTTTAATATCATATATATTCATTATATATGTATCTCGAATAAACAATAATATTTGAGATAAGATATGGAATGCACTATTCATGGAGACGGTAGCTCGTATGTACACATTAATTCTACTTTAATTTCCTTTTCAACATTAAAATAATTAAATTAATTGATAGATATTATAATTATAGTATTATATTTTTTTATATTTAATATATTTTTATTAAAATTATTCTTAATATGTTCCATATATAGTGATAATGAATCACATTACTTCGAGGGGGCGATCATCTATACTTCCTCAATCTAAGTTGTTTTATTAACTAAAAATTTAATGTATTACAGTTATGTATTATAAAAAATTTAAATAATTATAAATAAAAATAAATATAATATATACCACATATAAATAGTGTTTCCATTACAATGGATACCATGATAGGTTGATAAGGAAAAAAGAACAATCATTGTTTCATGAGGAAGTAGTTCACTATACAATGAAACAATAAGTTTATTACCCATTAGATAAAAGTGTCTGTAAGTGTTGGAAGGAAAATTTTCACAAACATATATTAGTATATTTATTATAAATGTTTTTTTAAAATTATCATGTAATAATGAGATATGGGGAGTGGAAAATGGAAATAAAAACAAAAAGCATGAGAGAAGATGTGACATCTTAATTGGGTAACTACTATTGGATTATACCAAACGAACTCCTTAGAATAATTTCTTCCCCAAGGGAGTATTGAAGGTTTAAGGGAGGGATATTGGGAAGCTATATGGTCATATATTTTCCAAACCTATGTTTTTAGAGAGGTATGAGTATTTGGGATAGGTGGTGGCCTTTTATAATGGAGGAAATGACTCAGTAGGTATTCTTGAATGGATGTTTTGTGTACCCATGTTTTTACCTACAAAAATCCTAAAACAACAAAATAAATTCAATAATAGAAGGTTAATGTACGATTTATGGCCATCCAATGGGTTTTTTGAATGTTTCTAGGCCATTTGATCCCTTAAGTTTAATGTTTTGTCATTTATTAATTTTAATTCTACCTTAATAATTGTAATTAATTTTTATTACATTCAGTAATATTTTCGTTAAAGAAAGACGGTATTTATAGAAAATATATATTTTTTTTATTCAAAATATCGAATCCATTTTTCCATATTACAATAAAATAAGTGAAAAATATTAATTTAAAATTCAACCCAGCAGGCGAGATGACAAAGCTAGCTTTTGATGTAAAAAATAGTTAAAGGATTGATAAGTTTTTACATTCAATTTCCAAGTGAAATTGAACCCAATTACCTAAATTGGATTAATTTATAAAATTATGATCTAAATAAACTTTAAAACTAATTAAAATTATAATTTATACTTATAATTAAAATATATGAAAAAAAAGATTTGATCAAGAATTCAGTATTTTCACTATTAATTAAAAAATGAATCCTCACAGAAAAATACGAAAAAATCACCCTAAGATAATTTTTATGTTTCCATTTAAAATATTAATTTTATTTTTACATATTAAATTTATAAATTTTTCAAAAAATAGATTTAAAATGGGGTTTACATTAAAAGGTGGTAAAATTGCCTTTATAGAATTATTGGTTTCTACGTGTAATATTCAGTTTGTTATCATCTTATGAATATAAAATCTATTAGGTTAACATACAAAAAAATATATTGAATATATTATATATTTATATATATATAATTAATATCACAAACTAATTGTTATTAGTTAAATCTAATTGGTTAAAAAAACTATATGAAAATAGTAATATTTTCTTATATATTCAATTAGTTTTCATATTCATTTATAATTAATTAATAACCAATTAATTCATCTTATTTTTTTTAAACTATATATTTTAATTAATTTGGTACCAATTTTAATTTATATTAATTTAAAATCTAGGTTATATCATATTATATTTGATACAATATCTTTTTTCAACAAATATTGGTCTGGTTTGTAATGTATGATTTTAAAGAAAGTATATCTTGTGTAAAAAAGGTAATTATGTCTCGATTTCAATAAAAACAATTATATATAAAATATATTTAAAATATTAAATATATCTTGAATTATTAGGTTATTATTATCTCTTACTCTCTTGGTGTCACGTGTCATGCACACTATCAAATATAAGGCTCTTACTTAAGAGTTTCGAGGTGTTACATATATGATGAATGGACTGTAAAAAATATAACTAAAATGAATTAAAAACCCAATAATGTCATTGTAAAGGTGGAAACAATAATTACATACAACTAGGCACTAAAATAAATCTTTAATCACCAATATGGTGGAATTGATCTAGACGCCAAGGACATAAACAATAACAAATATACAACTGCGGATAGTTACATCGAGAGGAACAATTACAGAATAACGAAATATATTATTTTATCATTGAAAATATAATGTTCATATATAACATAATGAATATGTTTGGGGTGATCAATAATACACATTATGAAATTAATAAAAATATTCCAACAAATTTTACATAGAAAAGAACAATTTTCCCACTCTTAAAAATATTATTTCAAACAAAGAGATATAAATAAAAGTAGTTACCAATTTAATAATATTCATTCAATATTAATAAATAATTTATCATTTAACTCGACATGGAATACCCTAAACTATATAATATTAATTCATGGTGATAGTTCCATACTCATGATAAATTGGTCATTAATCCACTATGTCATCAATATATAACCATTCTCATAGTTTCCCCGATCTTCGACCTAAGTCCATGTCCAATTAAATAAGGAATTCACACTAACCATGTATTCCATGTTCACATTCCTATTAATTTCACACAATGAAATCTCCCCTTTATAAAATTTTATCAAAAAAATTTCATAAATTTAATCAAAACCATAATTTTAAATGAAAAATTAAAAGGGTTTTCCAAAAAAATTCGAATTCCACGATTTCCCAATTTCTATACAAATGCATTTCTAGAATTAAATCAAAATGGTTTTATATTGAAATTAAAATTATTTAACTTAAAATTTCATTCCATAACCATCTAGAATAAGTGGAGAATATAAAAAATCATACTTTCTCACAATGGGTGATGAAAATGAAGAATGGAATAATAGAACCACTATATCCAGGTTTCAAATTACATTATATCAATAAAACAAACCAATATATCAAACAAAAACAGAAATGATAAATTATCATCCATAATGTATCATATCAAACATTATATTTGAAGTAAAATAAATAGATCTAGAAATAATATAAAAATTAATAGAGAAAATGGATCCTACATTTCTTATCAAAGATCCAACAAAAATTGAACCATTTAAAGTATGAGATATAATTAATTCGAAGAGGAAACATCATGTTTTAAATGCTTATATAACATTATAAAAAAGATATTTTTCTGGTGATAATGGAATAAAAATACAATCTTAATATGTATTAATGCATGTCTCATTGTTAAGAAGAATGGTTTAACAAATCTTTTCCAAACCATACAAGTGATACTAAAAAATACCAAGGAGTCCACATGGTTTTGTCATATATTTTGGTAAGCTATGTGCAAACCATGTTAAAGACATCTATCACAAAGAAATCTAGATATCAATTTTTTGAAAATTCTTCGACAAAACCATCAATCAATTATGCTCCAACCAAGAAAATCCCATTATCTATGTTATGGTTTACTAGAGAGGTATCATAGTTTCCCCTAACATTCATTTTCTAAAATATACTAAAACCATATAAAAATTCATGAAACTCAAAAAAAATACTATATAATGTCAAAATACATTATAATGAGTGTTGTACATCAAACCTAGGGTGTTAAAATTAAATATTCTCTTGAATATCCATTTCCCTGGGATGTAAATTTTGATTATTTTGTTTATGATATTCACATTTCATGATGAAAAATATATGGGAAAAGTTTTGAATATGTAACATGATATTTCACATCCATAACTAGGTCAATATTATTTCATGGAATAAATACATATTCCTTTGAGTATTGTGAATTTTGGATTCTATATCTCTATAAATGAGATACGAATAATAGTGGTATATTTCCATACTTATGTGTGAAAACAGTTCAAGTATGTAAAGATAAAGATAAATGATATTTTAGGAGTTTTGATGTGAATAAGTATACAAGGAATACTATTATTTAATTTTAGTTTGATTTCCTTTGAATGTAATCTTATAATAATGATTTATAAATAATGATTAATGAGTTGGTAAAATTACAACTAGTGTTATAGAGTTTGTTAGATGAATTTGGAATATATTATTTATAATGAATGTATTAAAGAAAAAAATAATATCCATTCATTAAAGGGATATCCTTTAGAAATGTATTATGTGGGTTAAAATCCTTACAAATTAAAGGGAAATGTTTAAAAATAATATCTATTCATTAAAGAGAGATCCTTTATAAAATTATTATATGGCTAAAAATATGGATAGATGCCATATTTTTTATTTGTGTAATTATATGAGTAATTTTATTTGACACAAATTTGATCTAAATCAATGTACATGACATCTATGTGCTATATATATGTCAACCAAGGGATGTGTATGTGTTATAAAAAATTATGTGTGTTTCATCACACCATTGAGTATTTTTTATTACATACATAACATAATTTTATGATTTCTATTTTACAAAATTCATTGATTTCATAATTACTTTTAGAATAATAATTCAAATTAGATGATTATATTAAAATAATATTCATGTATCAAACACCATGATCAAGAATCCACATGATATTATAGGAATACCGATCTATGATAATTTTTGGTGGTTGAGTGCGAATAAGTGTCATCCACACCATAGTTATAGTTCAATGCACATAAGGGAAGAATTATTATATAGTTGAATAATTTTAATATTTCATGGAATATATAGGATATGAGATAAAAATATTTATATATTGAGTGTAAAATCTAAAATCCAAGTCTTCAAGAAGATTTAATGACAAAGAAAACTAAAAATGAATGGAATCCTAGGAATAATTTTCTTTGAATTCATGATATTTCATAAAATTGAATCCAATATATTGTGGATTCTTTTTTTAAATATATTCTCAACAAAAATTGAATATAAATTATTTGTATAAGGGGAAAGAGAAATATTATTTTGACTATGTGTGAACTAAAATATCTATACTTTCCAAAGGAAAAAATATAAAAAACTTATATGTGAATGTATTACAGATTTGATGTATCAAAGAAAAAGAGATACTTATGCAATACTATTATTATGAACTAATGAAGAATAAGGGGGAAACAAAGCTATATATAAAAATTTATTTTCTAAATTTTAGAAGTATAATGTGTTCCAGTGAAGAATTAACTAATTAGTTTTAGTGCTAAATATGAAGAGAATAATGAAAATAGCATCACGACTTATCTAGTATAGACTATATAAAGACTATGGAATTGATGGTGGTATGCTAAAACATTCAATTACATTAGAGTTTTTTTTAATCTTGAGTAGTGTAATTTAATCGTTTCTAGTGTAGAAAAAGATCATTAATACTATCTAGGAGGGGCAAAAAAGTTTTATTAATGATATATTTAATAAGGAGTTGGTTGAATCATGTATTCTATAGGGATTTAAAAATTGAATTTATTTTTATCATTATATCAGGTTAGTTATAGGATTATTTGTTCAATATTGTACCCTTGATGTTACTTTTATTGATAATAAAATAATGTTGTGGGAATGTGATAATAAATAAGAGACAATACTGTTATATTCATCCTTAAAATGAGGTGAAGTGTAATAAATCGACACAAGAAACCCAAATAGATACCACATGAGATTACTTCAACAACTCAAGTACGCCTCTACATATTACATAGGATACCAACTACTAGGGAGGGAATAAATTTTACGGGGATACACTGAACTATAATTTAATTCAGGAGGTTGATGCATGAATTTACCAAAAATATAATGTTCCCTATCCATATGTATAACATATAAATACCCTACACAATATATAACATGGATCCGAATGGGATGATATAGTCAAAAATAGAATCAATTTTATATTATACATGATGTAGTAAAAAATAACTGACCAGACATAGTAGTTAACAAATTAAACCATAATTATATAAATAATTGGCCCATAGGATATAAAATGATGAAAAAAACTAAAAAATTAACAACATGGGCTCTATTCCAACCCACCTGCTAGTCTAAAAAATATTTGGCCTCTAAGACACTCTATCTAAACCACATATCCATTACTTAATTGTTATTATTTTCTAAGAGAAGACAAGAAATCTAACCATGTACATCAAAACCCCTTCAACGTACATCTGTAGAGGGTGATTGAAACTACCAAGTTGGAATAATCGATTTTTTCAACGATAATGAGTATTGATATGATTAATTGAATGTGAATTCAATTTATATTAATAGTTACATTCCATTCCATGTAACATACCCACCAAGAATCATAATGGACAATTCACATATAGTCAAACATGACAGGCCTTCATGTAATAAGTGGGCCACCGAGACAACTTACCCTAATTTCATTGAATCCATTCCAGAATAGAGTATCCACCCCATAAAATAACCTAATACATACTTGAATATGAAAGGTAGGGTGAAATATTAAACGATTTATTTCACAAACATGAATACACAGTGTGGAGTATCATCAAATTCTTGACCCCCAACAAAAAGGAACAGGGCATGTTCATGCAATCATTGGCCATGAACCTTCACTTATCACTCAAGGAAGTTCCAAAATCCTTGGGTCATGTATTATAATTACCCAAATACTAGTTTTTTCCTCAAAAAAATCATACTAATGAAATTTCCATTGTCGCAGTCCACATCTTATCCTAGCCACCTTATAAGTGGTCCTCAATACAAGCCTCGTCACCCCTGGAAATGTCCATTGTCTTAACATTAGCCTACACAAGTAAAGGTCATATATCAATGACCAAGATTATCACTAAAGGTAATGTTTGGCCACATAATCCCTCACCACATTTAGGTTTATCCCCAATAACAACACGTGTACACATGAAGTGTCCACAACACATCGAATTACTGACATACTAATCATTAGTGAACATGCCCCTTAAGAACTAGCCCTAGGTCTCATTCACATTAAAAACCCACATAAACTCTTAATGTGGTATATTGCATCCATCTTTATTAAACTCCAATTTTTTACCATAATAAAATTTCTCAATAGGATACACAAAAAAAGGAATAATTAGGAAAATAATGTTCTCACATGCTATACAGACAACACAAATTGGCATGAATCACAAACACACTAAGAAAACAAAATCATTAAGTACATAATAGCTGGAAAAAAATGTATCACACATTCAAGATTTAATAGAAAAAAACTATCATGAATTAGTATCTATTGATTTACTTTAGAAATTGGGGAAAATATCCCTTTTAATATTATTTCAAAACGTATGAAATTTTTTTCACTCACATCGGTACCGTTTTTAAAATCATTTCAAAAAATATTTAAAAAGTCTACTTCTGAATTGAAATTAACTTTAAAATATCGCATTCCAAAACATGAATTTCCCTTAAATTTATATTTTAATACAAACCACATTTCAAAAAGCAATTTAAAAAGGGATTTTTCTTTGTATTTGAAACCAAATTTCAATGAAACCTATTTAATAATAAAATGTTAAAAAGGAAATATATTTTCTTATTGAAATCCAATTCATGAAACCAGGAAAACCATAAATACGGATAATAAAACACTTTCAGTCAAAAGGACAACATAGATCCATTTAAAAATCTATATGGTACATCATGATTATCATGGTGATGTGACCTTACCTAAATTTATGGTGAAATCACAGAAGGAATACAGTATAAGTGTAGATACTATTAATTATGTTACATAACTATGGAATAACCTATTAACGTGGAGTCTCAAGAAAATCCTAGGACCCCTACCTCAACCGATATTTTTAAAATTTATATGTGTCACATACAAAACTCCACCATGTATATGAGAAATTTTAATATATAAAACCCCCAATAAATTATTTATTTAAATATTTAAATCTAATATTAAGAATTTTAAAAACAGGAATTAAACTCACCGAGAAGTGAAATTATTCATAAATCAATAAAAATGTGGGTTTACACCCCAAACACATACCTAGACACAAGTCATTAAAAATATTTGAATTATACATTTTATTCGAAGAAAAAATTGATAAAAAATGTCCAAAATAACTACATTAGATTGCACAAAAAATACATCTAGATACACGAAAAACATTGTATTGATTGCTTTCTCTTTGGATCTCCTATGTAGGATTAAAATTAATAGAACTTCTTACTCAATTAATTCTCCATGATCTAATGAAATCATCGATCTTGAAAATCTTCCGTCTAAACCAAAATCAATGAATAGCATGAGAGAGTAACAATGAGGAGATGGTAGGATATCCTACCAAAAAAACTGCATGAAGAAACACACTCAAATGATCATAATGGAATACAAACAATACTGGAACAATGTATGTGGTAATTGAGGCTCTCCCTATCCATAAAATCCCATAAATATATGGAACCCTAACAAGGGTTCCCAATACAAAACCACCATCCTGAATAATGGAATATTCCTAAAAAATAGGCATTTCTATAAGATTCATTTCATAAAAAAATATTCGCGCTAATATCTACATGTAGGAAGATAAAAAACCACTATGACCAACCCTTTAAAAATTTAACCTATATATTTATTCCAGGATTATTATACAACTAGTGATTCCAATATATTGGCCACCAAGGTTATCCCCAATACCCTAAATAAGACCTAGAAAACAAAATTTTCCCCAAATACCAACTAAAAACAACTTTGATGGATTTTGAAACACTCAGAATCATAAGTTGAGTCATAGTTTTTATTATGAACCTCAAACTGAAGAAAATAATGAAATTCAATTGAAATTAAAGACATGGAATGACACAAGTCATTACATAATCCCCAAAAAATCACATAGCATCATTGATAATTCAATTTATTCCTCTAATAATGAATCTTGACCTATCTTGGTCTTTATTATATCTATAATTATTGGAGTTTCATCTCTAAATTCCCAACACCTTTATTCTACACAATATTATGATATAAAACTAGATATAGTGGATTTTACTCAAAACACTTGGATTGATTTCCAAAAAACATCAACCACTCATTAAATGTTACCCTTGGTGTGGTTTCCACATCCCCAAAAATAACTCCATAGAATAACACCTATCACCCATCCTTTGGATAACTTCTCCCAAGAATACAAGGCTAAACCCACTAACATATCACCCCATCACTAAAACTTGAATCCATACACCAAGATAATATTTTACATCATTATACCATCCCATCATGGTGACATAACGCCTGAAGGGTTCATTGATTCATAATAACACAAACACTAAGGTTTGATCTATACACTCAATGTGATTCCATGTTTGAATCCTTAATTGACCCATTAACTATCACTCCCCACCAACTCATTCAAATGTGTCACTTATATGGCTCTCTATTATACCACACCACCATAATCATAATCCCATTTTGAATACATAAACTCTAACCAATACATCACTGTATTATCCAATTTGGTTCTACTTACTCACCACCATCATTTGATTACCTCAATTGTATACCAAAATGTTCCATAAAAACCATGACCCATCCAATACGGGGGATAGACACTTGGAAAAAAATATTATTATCCCCATTATATGAGTGTCTTTACCATTTCATTTCTAAACCCAACTCCAAATATCTATCATCCATGTAGTATCTATTTTCATGCCTAATGATTGGATGTGATGACATCTCTCTCACTCAATCTCTAGACAAAAAAATGATTTTTCTCAAGTACCAAGATGATTTTTAAGGACACCTTTAATTACCAAACAAAAAAGTGTAACAAATTGATATATATCCAAGATTACAGTGTTCTAGAATATAATAACCTATTATCAAAACACACCTCAATAGATCTGATACATAAAACTATTAAATTCACACTAGCAATCGGACTCATAAAATCATCAAAAAACATAGTAATAGATCTGTTGCAATTATAATATTTCCAACAGATAATATATATGTTGGTTAAAGTGTTTAACAACAGGTTCTGATGACAAATTTATCTATTGGTAATAATATTACAAATATATAATAGTTTTTTATGAATTACTTTTACATATATAATTATAAACTTTTATTATAATTAAAATTTAAAGTCTCATTTATTAATTTATCATATATAATACAAATGTTATAATTATTAAACCGAAGACTATTTTATCACATTCTAAATTACATATAATATCTATTTATAAATTACATTTGAATAAAAAATATAAATTTTTATATTTAATAATATATCATATATAATTCATCTATTTTAATTATTAAACTGAAGACAATTGACACGAATGTTAAAACATAGAAAAAATGTAATTACATTAAAAATACAATTTAATAAAAAAAAATTAGATTAAAAAATTTCAGATCCCCCACCCCCCAGGATCACCCAGTAGGATACATAACACCCCCATGTACCCACATCCCATCCATGCCCCACTGACCTAGCTCCAGTACCAATGACCCATCCATGCCTCAAGACCAGCGAGCCTCCAATTCGACTGTCAAAGTGCATACCCACAAGCCGCTGATATGACACACCATCTAGCTTCAACATCTACATCACACATAATCAATGATCAGAACCACAAATTAGTGTAAAATACCAAAGGATAAATAAATGGAATTACAAAAAAAAATATCTGTAAAGAAATAGATTGTTGAGGTTGATGCTTACAGAACTCTCACCCATGCCTACACCAGTTATGTATGTTCATGACCAATATAAATATTGTGTGATGTTCCCTTCTAACCAGTTCAAGATACACAGGGGAAGATATTCAGTGATCATCTTTGGCTTGATGTTGTCTACTAATGTGATCTACTGTAGGATTCAACTTTTGATTGCATCTCGAAAGATGGATATGATGATAATATTTAATTAAAAAGGTATCTGAAAGTGGGTAATGCTATCACCCTGAATGTATCAGCTACCAGTGATGTATTCCTTGGTGAGATAATGTTTAGAGGCTACAAACATCTGCTTTCTCATATGGACAAGATCCAACATCAAAATGAAAGGGATGAACAATTGGTTCAAATGGAAATCGGTCCCGCGATTTTCCATTGAACAACGAATCCTTCAAGAATCCTGTTTGAAATTTTCTCATGGAACCGGGGCTACGAATTTGGATGGATTAGGATCTAATTAGATCCTTTCATGATAGCGAGTTCATACTTATCAAGGTAAAGTCATCCATATCGAAAAATTACAATGAGTTAATTCAACAAAACCCTATCATAAAACCAACCGAAGGTATGAAGAACACACTTTTTGCTTTTACATCATGTAACTAGACATGAACACCCCTGAAACAACTTGCAACCCAAACAACGATAGCAAAAAAATCTAAATTTCGTTAAAACAAATGAATTGAATATGCAAGGAAAACAAATACAAAACATACATTAATAAAAATGAATCCAAATTGAATATGAAGCCAAAAAAATACTAACCAACCATAAAAAATACAAACTGTTCTATGCATTCATTTATCATAAACCATAAAAAATTTTCATTTTTTATTTATACTCAAAACATTCATTATGCAACCCGAAATAAATGAATATACAGAAAAACCATATACCCCTTAGTATGTCAAAATTGGGAATCAAACTGTAAATATAAATCCAAAACTATAGGATATATATTAAAAAATACATATATTTATATATGTTCACTAAACGTGGCACTGGAATGTGAAAACAATGATCTAAAATACATATATCCAGATTTTTTCACTGACCATGGAATAGGAATGTGAAAACATGGTGTAATCATCTCAACTTCTCTAAAATATTTCAGAGCATCATCTAACCCTGTCCATGTTGAACAGACAATGTTGTAATGGCTTGGATTAAACATTTTTCTTCAGATTCATAGACAATAACCAGCAGCTCTTTTTTTCCATCATCCTGGAATTAAAACATTAACAGCATTGCATCATTTAGACCCTACGAACTCAACACAAACAATGATTTATTGTTTCCCTTGTTTTTCATTATCTTTTAACAACCATGGATAGCTTTACATTATCAAAATATAATGATTAAAAATATTTCATAATCTTAAAATACCATTACCAACATGACATGACATCTCATGTAATATGAAATCAAAGAAATGCGTGTTCTATGTCACAATATGTTTTATGTCAATTGAAATAATTTACATGTTATTAAAATAGAATTAAAACAATTAAGTTGTTATGGAATTTACAGAAGTAGCGCATTCACTGTATTTAGGTAGAAACAGGAATATGTTGGTGGCATTAGAACATTGAATCCGCCATAAATAATGAAATATATGTTTCTAAGAATAAATAAATAGTTGATGTTATGACTGCTCTTTAAAAAAACATTTTCACATGATATTAGAACATTAATTGTTCTACCAAATCAAACTCAACGAGTTCGCTCTGTGGATCAAAAAAAGTGAGAAACAGTAGGGATGTTTTTTGAAAAACACCTTCAATGAAAATTGATAAAACATTTGAAAGGAAATAGAAATGTTAAACATATAAATTACAATTTGTTAGGCGAAGCCACACGAACAAATTTATTTCATTCTTAGAACCTAAAAAGAGGAAAACAATAAAAAAAGGTAACCAAATAAAGTAAAAATGTCTATTTCAAACTTAATGAAAAGTTACAAATACTGAAATATTGAATTATGCTAATAAATTCATTGTTAGCGCATAAGATAAATATAAATAGCAATTCAAATGCACGTTCTTAAGCAGTACATATAATACTAATAATGAAATCATATTAGAAATTACATGGAACATATAAAAAACCAGGGTCTTAGAATCCTTACCCAATGAAATCCCCCACCCATCAACTACTATCTTTACAATAATAACATTCCACGATTTCCATTCATTAACCCAGACTAGAGTTGATCTAATGTAGTTAGGACATGATAGGTTAAAGACATGATCTCCTTAAATTAAACATAGAATATGTGCGAGGATTTAAAAACAATGTTTACGTCATTATCTTTTTGAAGTGGTCAATTTTCAAAGTTAGTAGTTAAAATTGGTTTTGATAAAGTAAAAGTAATAAAGAGTGTATGATTCAATGAGTATGGAATTTATAAAAAAGTTGATGCTACTAAGACACAAATGGAATACCTTTGATTTTTTTACATGAGAATTTAGTTATAGTAAACAATGAATCTTATAGTCAAATGGAAGGATTGTGGGTTACCCACATAATCTTAGAGTTCAATTGGGGTCATTGTTGTAAACATATATAACATGAATGTCCAAAAATCAATAGTAAACCCATATAAGATGAACACCCACCTAGACATCCTATTTTATAGCACCTTCTAAGTACTTTAGTCACTTAAAAAAAACTACATAAAAAACATAAAATGAATTTTAAAACTATATATTAAAAATAAGAAATAATTAAAGAAACACTAAAATGCCTCATGTCTCTAGGTGGTATGCTAAATGCTGAAATGAAATGAAAACTGGAGGAACCTCAATATGTCATATCAAAGGCCCTGGAACAAAAAACTAAACATAATATTAATAATCATTCATAAATCATAAAATAATAAAACAATACAATTTTAATAAATCATGTGATACAAAAACTAAAACAAAATAATAAAAAACATGATAGTATTTTGTCTCCACATTAATTTTCTATCCAAATTAATAAAAATTTCAGACATTGGTAATTCATGGTTTTTTTGACTTGTATGTGAGAATAATAAGTATCCTTGAATCAAATAAAATAAAAGTAAACTGAAATAATTTGTATTTGACATCATTAATCAAATCTAAAATAACACTCTAGTCCAAAGAAACATAGGTGGTGGAGAAAAAATATTCATTTTGACACAAAATCTATCAACTGTTGGTTGCTTTGTAGAGGGATTATGAAAATCAGCATAAAAAAATTTCCTAGACGGATTGCCCAATATTTTTAGTCTTACTAGGTTTTGAAATGGAAGAGGGAGACCAGGTAACCACAAACACACCGTTTTAGTAATGGAGTCTTGCTTCATGAGAAAGGAGAAAATCTACATGAAGACAAGGAAATAGAAGCATTCAATATAATGTGAAAAATGTGACCATATCCTCTTTTATGAAGAAACAAATAAAAAAACGATTTAAGAAATCCCACAACTATGCGACATTGCTGACATGAAAAATCAATAACATGCTTGTTGGAGACTTTCACCACAGGATGATGATGTTCATAATAGGAGATCAATAAAGAATAAATTGTAGAAGATGCTTTAGAAACCTCTAAATAGTGGTAACCACTAATGTCCTCCATTTCCATTTTTTTAGTTTTCTAAAAATGACACTTTTTGGTTTATTGGGAACCATTACCAACTCAAAAAAATAATAGAAGACATTGCATCACCTCATCAACACTGAAAACAACCAATAAAACATCACTCTACTGGGTTTAGAACCAAACATCAGTGCACATTTCAGTCTACCTAGGCACTAACTTCCCAAACAATCCACTATTGCTACAACATTTCAGGTTGTCCACATCATTAATCATTGCACAATAACTAACAGATTCCAATTCAACCATCTTCTCTGAGAAAACATCTATCCAGTGAACTTGTTTCCCACTCAAGATATAGCAAAATGACCAATAAAACATAGACTCATAACAATCAGATAGATTTGAACTCTAATTTGACACACTGAACAAGAAACCAACATAATAACCAGCATCTTGAGTGAAAAAATAGATCCACATGAAATAGCTACATTGAGAATATGTACCAACGATCAGTAGAGAATATATGTCTGATCCACGGCACTGAATCCTTTAGTGCACCAGGATCTATTGTTGTCAAGTACATGAACACTTTTGAACAAAACCAGGACCCCAAGACGCATCCCCGGGCTTCACTGATATGAAAATAATCCACCACAACAACCTCAACAAGAACTTCAAACCACCAGAGATTCCACCGAATCTAAACAAAGTCACCCACAAAAATGAACAGAAAAACCGCTTGAGAGAAGAAACCGGAGGTCGAAAATGTGCCAGGAACCATCGATATATTACCATCGAATACCCTTGGAACCTATATAAATTGTTCAATTTCAGTAATATCTGATGATAGGGAAGATGAATCAAGCCTTTCCAGTGTGGCTAACCCCTTTGATACGAAGGAGAGTTCAGGGGAACATCCATCGCTATTCTAGGGATCCGATTCATTAGTTAAAATCCACTAATGTTAAATTTATATATTTTATTTATTGAATTTATTTTGATTAAATTTAATTATAATTTTCAAATTTTAATATAAAAGGAAATTTCCAAATATACATACTGTATAAAAAATATATGTAAATATATAAAATATCATAATGATTTAAATTATTTTTAATAAAAAAATATTTAAATATTTATTAAATGAAGAAATTTCAAAACTACACAGCAGTGATATTTAAATAAAATTGAAAATTTAAATAAATTAATGAGATATTTTTTATAAAACCCAAAAAATAGATATCTAATATGGTGTAATAATAATTTTTTTAAATAAATTGGGTTCTCTTGATTCATTATTGATAAAATCATTTTTGTAATAATTTATTATAAAAAATTTATTGATGAAAAAATATTTTTTTCTAATAGTTATTAATAATAATAAATTTATGTGTTAGTAAAAAAATGTTGGCAAATGTAATAGATTTTACAATTGGAAAAAGATGTGTTGGTATTGTATGATCAATATCAACATATATTTACGTTGGTAAAATCAAGTGTTGGTAATTAAAATTAATAAAAACAAAAATTAATATCTATTGGAATTACTCATTTTTACCAACAAATATATTATCTGAAAATAAATTTATGTTGGTATAAATCATTTTTTTGTTGTGATATATCCATATATTGAAGCATATAATCCTATTTCATCCCTAATCCTAGAACCCATGGCTATTTCTATCATTCATGGTACATCTTTTTTCCACATAATCCAACACATGAGATCACTCCCACTAGAACCACATAACACATAGGAAAACCATTTTACACATGTTTCAATTGGTTTTATCCTCAACATGAATCCAAATCACAAACACCCTCGAAAATCTATTAAAATAATTTTTTTCAAACAAAAACCGAACCAAAATTTGAAAAAACACTTTAAATCCATGGGTTTTTACCAAAAAAACAAATAGAAAATCAAAATACATGGAATTTTGGTCACTTTTTAAGAAACCAACAATATTTTCAAAATCCATATTGAAATAAAATTCAAAAATAAATTTCCTTTTACTTTTCCCAAACCCAAAAAATTATAATACTTTCCAATATCACATGCTATCTAATCCAATTATAATAAATAAAACTTATAAAACCATTATACTCACACTATATTCCACTATATGATGTTTCTATTAAAAAAAATATTTTCATAAGATTATAATACCCCACAAAACTATTACCCTATGGGGGATAAATAAACACATCATAACCAATAAATCATTCCCATATTTTCCATATTAATCTAATAACCCCTTATAATATATATAAAAAATCCAAATTTATATTAATATTTTCTTTAATCAATAGTGGATTTTGATGAGGTGATATTTCAAACCAAACCAAAAAAATCCATGTGTACCAAGCACATAACATTCCACTATCATGATGAATGTTAAAATCGTTTTATCATGAAAAATCATTCAGAATCATTCCAATATCATTCACCCAAAGTTTTTATTCTCAATGAAATCAAACTCCCAACTAACCCGAGATTTCCAATTCCAAACACTATACATCCCATGGAGACATAGGTTATAATAGATTTTATGATTGTCAGACATGAACATGATCTACATCATGAGTCCCAAAAAATTATCTTCATCACTAAACCAAACTATAACATACAATAGATGAATACACATTGTAGGGTGTTAACTGAAATTATGTCTATCATACACATGATGACTTGGGATGGGGAGTTATCCAAACCTCGACCCACTACTTGAATGAATATGGAACGATCATGTCCTCATAAGTCATAAACCATCCCTTCTTGGAAAAGGTATGTCTATTATAAATGTTCCATGACACACTAAGACACAACCCCATGGATGTTCTTGAAAAAAGCCTACTTAGCCAATTTTTCATATCTCGTATCACATATCTGCATAACCCTCTAAAAGGTGATCCTCAACTCAAGCCTAATCACCCCCTCCTCTATTAAGGTCCACTACATTAACCATTTCCTTCTCATGTAAAAAATCCTTTATCCTGAAAACCATTATTATTTATTCCAAGTATATGCCACAATTTTCCACTCCCCATTGCGTCCATCATCTATAACAACACATGAAACACATGCAGGTACTACAACATATCATAGATCTCTTCATCTCTTCTCTAGGTCAATATAACATCAAGATCTAGTAATGTTTATCAAACAAATTAAATACCAACCATGAACCTCTAAGTGGCTTATCGAATCGATATACATCAACATTCACTTTAATATCACCTGAAAAGTTCTCACATAGATACCCACACAACACACATCATCATAAAAAATGAATGTTCTCATTGGATACACGAACATTAAACATCATCAAGAATCACATACACACTGGTAAATGAAAATCAATAATTCCACAATATTTGGAAAATATGACATCTCCCTCATAAGATCAAACAAGAGAAAACCATTCCATTTCGGTGTATCAGCCATTCATTTGGAAATCATAACAAATAATTATTTTTTAACCATTTCAAATGGAAAAAATGAAATATCACTTACGTAAAGAAGTTGACTAAAATGATATTTAAAATATAATTTCTGTTATAAATTCCATTACAAAACCCATTTACCAAATGTCACATTTTCCATTACAATTCCCTATGAAGACAAGAATATTTATAAAATGTTTTTTAAAAGGGAAACCCTTTTTATTTTAAAAAACCCATATAAATAAAAATACTTTTCTAATAATATATTTAAGAGATAAAATATATATTATTCTTTAAATACAATGAACAACATATTCCAAACCATAAAGAGGGACACCAATACTCATTCGACTGATGGGCCACTTTTGAACCATTTAGAAAACTATGTTGTATATATTGACTATTAGGGTGATGTGATCCAATCCTAATTTTTGGAAAAATTACATAAGGGAAAAGTATTTAGAAATATTATTTTACTTATGGAACAATAATATCAAATAATCAATTAACCGAGAGACTCAAATAAATCCAATTCCCCTACCTATATTGGTATTTGGATAATTTATATAAGGATCATATCAACCTCCACCGAACCCAATAGTACTTATCTAATCCGTAAATGATAAAAAAAATTAATTATTTAGACATATAATAGTAAAAGATCCTAGTTTTTCAATGAGTCATAGAACCGTATAGTTTAAATTTATTTATTTAGTTTTTTCGTTCTATTTATTCCTAATGAGGTTTTGGATGTTTCAAGGATGTTTTTGGATTTTTTTAAACCAAGAGAAATATTATTTGGGTGAAAAAAGTGCGATGCAATGTTAGTATAAATTTTACATCCCAGTCTAAATAGTTTATTAAACATTGTGTGGTGTTCCAGTGCATAAAAAGGGGTAGTATAATTTTTCCTAACTGTGCCTCCCCAGTCGCATGGTTGTGTTAATACTACAAGCCTCTCTTCAAATATGTTTTCATGTTATGTTCATTTTTAGAAAAATCATGTTCCTATCCCATGAGATGGTGTTCCTTGGATAGTTCATGTTTTATTATTGGAATATGGTAATCACAATTTCATGGAAAAATAATGTATCCTTTTAAAGATGGGTGAATTTAAGATTTTACCTAGATTTTTTTATTTCTCACCCTTCTTTCTCCATAATTTCCATTCATAGTGCCTTACCAACCCTTTAGAGAATCCCTTTTTCATTAACCCTGTCATTGAAGTACATCTCTCATCCAGACACTGATTTGACCACCATTTGGTTTGTTATATTTCTCTTAGTAATATATTTGATCTACTTCCTTCATTTTATGATTTATCTCACCATGTTCTGTGCTATTTTGGTGATATTTAATATTCCTCTTTTGATTATCTATATGTTCATATGTTTTCATCCAATTCACATGAATAATTGTCAATACATGATTGGTGTCCTCTAATACCAAAAGATAGTTTTTATGAATTTTCCATCATGTCTCATTGATTTATTATTGTTTTCATTATTCCATGAACCAGTTTCACCTACACTTTTCCCCTAGAATTCAATTGGCATAAATTAGTTGTTTTAATTGGAATTAAAATTTCATATATTTCATGATTATTGTAATCATATTCCAAAAACCTCAACTTGATATCCTTATTGGGTGTTGCATACTTGTGCCGATGTGTCCATTTTCATAATGATGATTGAAATGATAATTTTCATGTTTAGTCGGAATTAATCAATGATTTTATTAATTTATGTAGATTAATTTAGCCCTTTATATGAGAAATAATTTTTATATTGGATATTAATAAATTATAATCAAATTATTCAATGCATGACACCATAAATAACATTTTTAATTATTTAATGAAATGGTATGGAAAGGAATTTTATAAAAAATTGATAGAATTGGAATTTTTATCACATAGACCTTTTTATTTCATTAGACACGTGGAACTAATTCATACTATAGTTCTTTTTTTATTATAGGTTCAGTTATTCTTAATATATCATTGTCTTCCTATGGGAATGCATTGACCATTAAGAGGACAACACCAATTTTCATGTGCTAGTTGTCAAAGGGAGATACCTACCATGGATTGTTGTTAGTAAACCATTATATATGAATTAATTAGCATAGTTCTAATGATTAATTTGATTCATTTAAAGATATTTGATTTCCTCAAATACACCTATTGGATTCAATAGATGTCTTAGGACATGAGGTGTCTTTGACTCTTCCCTTACGCTCTTATCATTATAAGCCCCAATTTTTTTTTGCGAACATGATCTATGGAAATAGTTAGAAAATATTACAGTGGAATTACATTGGTTCACCCATTTCATGAAACCAAGTACCATATAGATAGGATGAACAGTTTACGTACTATGAGCTGGTTCGGTCAACAAAGATCAATAATGCTTGGTTTCCTCTAAGATATAGTCTTATTATTATTATCACTTGTACCCACTAGTATCTCCTTGGTTCATACTTGGTAATTACTTATACACATAAGCTTTGGTCACAAATGGTATACCCTACCTTCATAGATGTCAAAAATTAATACATTATTGGTATTAACCAAAGTTGGTATGGTCGACTGGGCATCCCATGAGAATTTTGATCCCAATAAGAGTATTATTTTATGCATATTATTACACTACCTATCTTTATATATAAAAATTATTTATGTTATATTCAAAAAATAAATTTATATAGATTCCATTGCTGGTGTCATACTGATTATATCTCACATCCAATGTAAGAATCTATCTAGTGCCTAGATAGAAATCAGCATTGTAGGTTGGGGAAAGGTCAATCTCTTAGCCATGTAATCTTGATTCAGTATATATTGTGATATTGGAATCATGAGACCCAATTTTGGCCCATGATTCTATTGTAGGTGATTCTTTTTCTTTATTGATTCTTTTTTTTATTAATGTTTGTATTGTATTTCTACTTCAATGGATATATAAAATTTGTTTATTCCCATAACATACTCATCATTTTATATATGATTTCACCTTGGATTGTTATTATCACAACTAGTATGATTTAATTAATTTCTCTATTAAGATCAATATGATTCTTATATTTATTCATTTATTATACCGTTGTGCTAATATGATGATGATGTTATAATATCCCCACCATAAAGGGAGTCATGCTTGAGTACCTTTGACTAAACAGGTTTGTTTATATATGAGAGAACTATGGTTGGGACATAAAAAATTAGTATATGAGGTTTCTTTTCCTTTTGTATTACTTTTGGGGGTATCAAATATGAGACTACGATGTATCAGGATTTGGTAATGATCATGTGTCTGAGACTAGATAACTAATGTTTGAGGGAATATCCAGAAAACATGAGATTATAATTTTTTGTTCTTTTTTATTATTTTAATAGTTTCAATAATCTCACCATTGAGTGACACACATGGATATTGTATTTTCCTTTTATTGTGAAATTTATTTTTACCCTTGGCCTGATATGTAATGGATTTAGAGTCTCATGCATGATTATGGACATGTGAGGATTTATATTTCATAAATTATGTCATTACACATTTACATCATACATTAATTATGGTTTCAAATTCCATGTTCATTGATTATTATATTGTATATTATTCTATAATTTCTTATATGGATAAATAATTAGAATAATTAATGTATCTCTGTCATCTTAAATAGTGTTTCCCTTATAGTATGATGACATCACATTAATTATCCAATTACAATGAGTTTGATTCATAAACCATTTTTTAAAATAGGTGAAACTTTAGATGGTTGAAATTATAGGTATTCCAATTTCAATAAAAAGAGTTTCTGTTCCTCTATAAACTGGGAATGGTTATCCACATAATTAAACCATATTAAAATCATGGTTTTGTTACATGTAGTCCCATTTTCAATTTATATATTCTAGTAAATTTTAAATTGTGAATGATAGAGGAATGTAATTGGACATTGATATGTATATAAATATAGATATTTATAATTAAATATTTAATTAATATTTAGGAATATGTTTGAATAAAAATAGTTTGTCATTAAATATTGATTCCTATTGAAACTGAATGGGTGATTTCATATAAAACATGATATTCATACGTGGTATACTGGAACCCTAATGTAAAACAAAGAACTGGACCAATGCCTAAAATTAGTAATAGGTAGTAGGTAGTACCTCTAGTGTTTCATCATGTTATTATATGACTCCATGACCATGATTTATGTGAAGTAATAAGGGTGTGATTCCTATATAGTAAGGCGCATACATATCCTATATATATATATATATATCTGAAAAATTGTATTGTTAAATCTTATATGAGGTGTGTGATTCATATTTTTAGAGATATTACGCCCTGAAATAATCATATCAAGAATAAGGAATATAGAATTTACCATGTTCCTAAGGTAGTGAGACCCAACCCCTACAAGATCCACATGCGTCACCTCCAATTATAACTAACATGGTAAACAATGATCATTTTTGAGAAGGTTTTCTATGGTTTTTGAAGAATATTCAGGGAACATAGTCTCGTAACCCAATTATTGATGATATGAGGCTTGAGATTAATTAGTATAATCTGTTTATTTTTTTAATGATGGTCCATGGGATGCTGAGACAAGCCTAGAATACATATACACTATCCTTGAGAACTAGGAGATGAATCCAGAAAAAAGGGCCAATCATTCTACTAATATAATCCATGAATATACCTAGAGTTGGTGGGATAATATTACATTGGTATAAAAACATTGTGATTTGGAATGGAGTGATTTTTAGAATTCATTATTTTATTGTTTCCTTAAAAATACATTATGAGTTTACAGAGCTAGGGAGTTTCTACCCCTAGAGAAAGGATCCATTTTAGTTCTTGTTTATCGATTTAATTTTTTTAGATACAATGTTTTTTTATCTTCCTCCACATATGATGAGACATATAGTGGGATATCCATTTATAATGGATCTAGGAATGTCATTTGGTCATATGTACATTTTGTTTTCATGACCGTTAACTTGAGAATTGTGAGTTAAACCCTTATTATTGTTCACAACTTAATGGAATATAATAGTATAAGGAAAAGTATGTTTTTATCCAGATATGGTAGTAGTTCATCCAACAGTATGAATTACATATATAGGGTTCTTGAAAGTGTAGTGGAAGCCATATTATATTCACATGTCATTCTATTAAATGTCATTAGTATAGGAGATATGGTCACGTAAAGACTCAGTGTGACTGAGACCCTAATGAGTATTGATCTTGAGAAATAATTGTGAACATTAATAGGTTTTTAGAAACCATTACATCTATTACATATGGAATAAGAACCACACCAGCACCAACTTTGGGAGAAGGGTATGTAGCTCCACTCCAAGATGGAGGATTTACTAGCATTGAACATACTAGTTGAGGAGATGGGAGAGGTTGTGTGTCCAAAATTAAAGATGTACAACAAAAACCAGGTGGACCAACCATGTGTAGTAAGGATGCACCAAAGGTCCTTGAATAGAGCCAGATATATGTAATAAAACCTATACTAGAGGAGTAGGGTGTTGGGTTTACTAATTTACGAGGTACTATTCTAATTCCGTTTACTATCATATTAACCTCACATTATATTGTTTCCTAACACTCTTTCTAATATTTATTGATCTTGGTATGTATTAGGATTGAAATTAAATTATTCTTTTGGTTGATTCCATTGAATATTTTTTTTGTGTAAATTTAGAGAGTGTACACCAATACATGGTGTGGTCTCTTGAGAATGGTGCTTATCATTTCCTATGGATCCTTCTTACTTGAGATGATTGGATTTGATGTAATACATAAGATGGATTACATTGTTCCCTATCACTACCACATTGAATTAAACCACATAAGGGTTTCCTTTTTATATCATAAGGGAATTAGATATTTACATAAGGTATAATTGAATGTTCCAGTTGGTTGGGTTGGACCAGAGTATCATGGACTAGAATGGATGACAAAATATATTACTAGTCAGTAATTCGTTGACAAGAGGGTTTGTCAGGAAGATTTTAATCAAGTGTTATATCATTATAGGGATGTTTTTACAAATGATTTATTAGGAATACCTCCCATTGGAGAGGTAGAGCTTTTGATGGAGCTCTCTATAGGAGTATCTCTAGTGTCTATTAATTTATACAATATTGAACTTGCTGAGCTTCATGAGGATAAGAGGTAGTTAGAGGATTTGGAATAAAAAATGTTTTATCTATCCCAGTACGACATCTTGGGGGTACACTAGAGCTTTTTCCATGAAGGTGGATTGAACAATATTGTTATTTATGGATTACCAATTGTGGAACTTATGTATTGTTATGAACTGATATTCATTGAATCATATAAATGATATTTTCAGCTAGATTAGGGGAGCTATCGTATTCTCGAAGATTTATCTAAGTTCAAGCTATCATTAATTATGAGTAATACCTTTATACATACCTCATATATTGTTTCTTAGTACATATTGGTTTTTATGAGTATCTAGTTTTCCATTCAGTCTGATGAACATGCCAGTTATTTTAATTAAATTATTTAATACATGTTTTAAACCATTCCCGGATTTCTTAGTTATTGTATTCTTAGATAAAATCATAGTCTACTCACAAACATTAAATTATCATGTCAAACACCTTAATATAATTTTGAGTACACTGAGGGAGAATCGTTTGTGTGATAATATCACCAAATTCCACTTCAGAATAGATAATGATCACTTTTGGGATCATTTTATAAAAAAATCAAGAGTATCATATACCTATAGAAGGTTAGGGATTAAGTTTCCTTGGAGTTTCCTAAGAACATGTTTGACATTTAGATTTTATTAGGGATGGATTGATATTATGGTATTTTATAAATGATTTCACCCAAATCGAAGAACCACTTTTCGGCTTTACTAATAAGGGTATTGAGTTTATCATGTCTAAATCATGTGAGGATGCATTTTAGTAATTGATGGAAGACTTTCCTCATACTTTATATTGATACTACCTAATCCTAGAAGAGGATATAAAGTCTTTTTAGTGATGAATAACACATTTTTATAGAATAATTCATTATGTCGAATGATTTATTCATTCTGTACAGGAATTGGTTATTGAGGCCTAATGAGCATAATCACATGATGCATGTCCTCTAGCTAGAGACCATTGTACATGAATTATATTAATGGAGGCATTAAATTATTAGAGGTAACTTTGTGATGTACACAGACCACAAAGAATTCAAATATATAATCAGGCAATGTGAATTAACCCTCTTAAAGTGTAAATGGGTTTAATTCCATCATTCCTCTCACTTCCAGATTTCTAATTTACCTAGAAAGGGAAATGTAGATACCAATGATCTAACGTAGAATAATTGGATAAAATCTATTATAGATGACATTAATGATTGTAGGTTTAGGAATCTTCATCCCAATATGAATATATTGGTTCATGACTATTATGAATAGAATTTTCTTGTGTAATTAGTGGTGGATAAATTATTTATAGATATAGTAGAGAGGTGGAAATTCATAGATCTATAAATATTGGGATAGAGGGAGAGTGTTTCCATTATAGACCCATGGGTGGATTGGTTGGTCCATTTAGGTTACATCCTACTAACACACTGACATATATGGGTGCCTACCAAAATTCCAGAGGAACAGATATGAGAATACCACACTTCACAATTGGAAGATTACCAATGGATTTCTGAGATGTATTGTGACATGCACCGCATGAATTGGTTTCCTGGGATGAAATGACATATTGAAGGTTTTATCAATAGGTGTTCTATCAGTCAGTCGGTGAAGGAAGAGAAAAAATGTAATACTTTATTGTTACCACCATTATAGGTATTTGAATGGAAATTGGATGAGGTTTCTAGGAAATTTCTGATAGGTTTACTAAGGTCACCTTGAGATAGAAACATAATTTTTTGTAGTCATTGGCCTGATGAAAAAGGTATCTAATGCAAATTCTATCTAAGAGATCTTCTAATTGGATGAGTTGGGGAGACATTATGTTCCAGTGATTATATGAATACACCGGGTCCCTTATACTAATTTTTCTAATAGGGATGCTCATTTAACATTGAGGTTCTAATAGGTGTTCCAGAAAAGAATAGGTACATAGGTACTTATGAGTATTGTTTACCTCCCTCACACCGATGACCAATTAGAGCAGAGAATACATGTGCTATAGGATATAATTCAAGTGTGTATCATAGATTTCAATGGTTTATGGGAGAAACATGTTTCTCTTAGAGTTTTATCCTATAATAATATATATATTGAGTCCTTATATATAGATACTTGTGAGTTATTAAATGATCGGTCATGATGATCATCTTTGTGTTAGCCAAAGGCAGGAGAGTTAGTGCTACAAGAAAATTGTCTCACCAAGAAGAATTTAGAGCAGGTACAACTTATTATGAAGTATATGGTTACCTATTTTTCTAGATAAATATATTAACTTGATCATTGTTGATGACTTATCAAGGTCAAGGATATGAATCATGTTTTCTATAATTTATTCCCATTACTATGACATAGGGAAATATGAAGGCAAGGTTATATGGCTCCTAGGAACATTAGACTATTCATAATATTGAAGAGTGTCAAACTGGAGGCTTGTCAGATATCCATTCCTCAGAGGTTCCAAGTCAGACACGATGTCTTCCATATATCATACAACCACTGATATCATGACTTCCCAACTCATTCTTTTCATAATGAGGATATTGAATTGGAGGTCGATGATTCTTATAAGGTGTATCCTATTAGTATCATCGACTTGAGAAAGAAGACCCTCTAAGGGAGTTTTGTTCCTATAGTATAAGTGTTATGACAACACAACCATGTTTAGTATGAGAAATGGGATAGGGAGGAAAATATACATGTTCATGGTCAAGATTTATTCTATAGAAAAGCATTACCACCATTGGGAGGGAAACACAGGGACAATTTTCATTAAAGAGATAATACTGTAAGATCTTGGATTTTCTATATGGTATGAAATCTTTTAGTTTTAGTGTAATTCATTATTTTTATCCTTATGGTAATTATTAATGAGGCTATGGTGGTTTCTAGGGAATCTTCGGATTTTTTAGATCATAGAGCCCTATGTTTTTTAGGAAATAGGCGGTCTATATGGTTAGTATAAAATGTTACACCACGTCTACACAATTTGTTAAAATATATACGGAGATTTAGAACATATTATGGGCTGAATGGTTTGACCTAATCATTTATCATAAGACACAATTCCAGGAAAATTATGTAGGTGTCACTTTAGAGGTGTTTTGTGCGGGTTGTGTGTGGTTTGTTAAACATTGATTCTAGCCTATGCGAGGGGGTCCCTTGGACTGTGCCTATTGAATGATAATAACCCTGTTGGGACAACCTTGTGTAAAAAACCATAATACCTCTTAAATATGTGAAATTATAATTATTACCTCCATTTATTTTATTTCTCACCCAATTTTCTCACTGTCCTCCACAAACAATACCTCACCCTCATGTTGGAGCTTCTATTGTGCTCTAACCTATGGAATAATGTATCTACCTCATCCAGAATCTGATTAGACCACTTTTTAACTCATTGGATTCCATACATTAAGAAATTTACACAATATCCTTACATTCATATATTATATCTCTATATTTGGTGCTATTTGTGTGTGAAAAAATATTGTCTTCATTCATTGTATTTTTCTATTCTTCTATTTTCAACTAATTTAAAACAAAAAAAATTGTTGATATAGGAAGAGCTTTCCTATAAAACCATAAGGTTGTTATAATATGAATTTTTCTCATGTATAATCACTTTATAATAATTTAATTTATGTCCATCAATGTTTTCACCTTAACTTTTTCCCTAATATTGAATTTTGTTAAATTATTTTTTATATTTGTAATTAATATTCCCAATTTGAAACTCTTATTTTAATTAAATTCCATGGATCTCAACATGATCCACCATATGTTTGTCTAATATATGTTCATATATTCCCCTTTTCATATTTGTGACTAATATTTCTATTGGTGTGTTTGGTATGAATTATTCAATGATTTAATTAATTTATGTGGATGAAGTTACCACTATAAATAGGAAGGATAGTTAATCTCGGATCATAATTTTTTTTGAATAAAATGGATAATAGCATGAAACCATACATATCCTTTTTAATAGATGAATGAAAAGGTACATAAGTGAATTATATATAAATATAAATGAATTGGAATGGTAGTCAAATTTTCTTGATTATTTCATTAATCATAATGTGATAATTGCTACTATGGAAATTTTTTTGTCATATTAGTGGTTAGAATTCTACCAGCATTAGATTCTCAAGGGAATTCTTTGATAACTCAGAGAACGCAACCCCAATTCATTGGGATAGTTTCCAAGGGAGATACCTACCCCGTAATTTGGTTAATGTATTATTATACGTGACAACATTGACGTAGTACTGAATATTCAGTTGAATCATTCGTGAATTTTAGGCTGCATCATATACACTCCATAGATTCAGTTGATGAATTAGGATAAGAGTTTCCTTTAATTATTCCCATAGTACCCATTCATTATTATCTAGGTATTTACCATTTACATGATCCATTGACTCATTTGAACACTTTTCCAATGCAATTCCTTTTTGTGGACCCCTTGGGTAACGCTTAGTACCTTATAGCTAAGCATAATTATTTACGTAATGAGAGATGGATTCACCCAGTAAGGATAAGGATTCCTTATTTCTTCTTAGATCATGTATTATTATTATTATTGTGAATTGGATTCCCATGTGACACCTTTGGTCCTATATTATAGTTAATTAAAATATTAAACATTGGTTACACATACTAGACCCAAACTTCTTGTATGTCCCTTATTCTGTTATTAATTGCATAAGCCAATACAGGTATGTTTTATTAGGAATCCCAAATGGATTCCGAGCTATAGGTGAGTATAATTTCGCACATAGTATTCGACTTTTAATATTTATATTTCCACAATTATTCATTATATACATTGACTTGAATTGTATTGATGTCATTAGTGGTGGATTAATTTGAACATGTCACAAACCATCTAGGACATTGTCTGGAACTCGGAAAAAACATAATAATTATAGGTAGGTATAATGGAAATAATTTTGATTTTGATTCTTAACTGACTATAGTATGGGAGATTGGAACCCTATGAAAATGTTTTAGTTTATGTTGACATTATAGATGGACTTTTTATTGTTTTGGTATCATTTTTATACATGTATATATTCTATTCATACATCCATGTATGATTATATTTTATATATCTCCATGGAATACTCATAAATATTTATATTATTACACCAAAACTTGATTATTATCATTATATGGATGATTTAACATCATTTATATATTGAATTTATTATTATTTCTCTATTTAGTCTGGGATTATACTGTTTTGCTACCATGATCATTAGGGTATATTCTACCCAAAAGAAAATTATTGACCCTCTCAACTAGTCGGTAACCTCTAGTGTACGGGGAGCCATTCTATAGATCATGTGATGGACTGGGTTCTGTTAATTAAGTGTGACCTAGGTATGGGATGTTATAAATCCAAATATTACAAATTTTGAAAATAGGAATTGAACTCATAGGGAAATGTAGTGATACGGAAATAATTATTAACAAGTTTTGGTCCACCCCTAATATGTAGTTGAATATATTCCATAAAAAATCACCAAATAATAAACATGAATAATTTTATAATTTTTTTTAAAATAACGAAAACACCAAAATAAACCAATGAAGCAACATAACTTATTATAATTCATAAATGATAGATCAATTTTCCCCCATTGGGGCCTCCAATATAAAACTCATGAACCCCCCCCCCCCCCAAGAATAATAATTTCACTTTGATTTTGATAAATCACCCATACCAAAAAAACCCAACTGAACCAAAAGAAAATAAGAGAATTTAATGGGATTAATGATGGAAGGGGAGGAGATATTACCTCAAAAGAACCATGAATTTCCATAAAATGTCTCTAATAAAAGGTAATCTAAGGATTAATAAGGGAGGATCTAAAATAGGTTATACTTCTCCAACAAATGTTCTAAATAGAACGAACATCAAGGGGGTTACCAAAGTGAAAACCATATCCAAAATTACCAACTTAACTAATAAAAGTGTGATATTATAAATATTCACAGTGTGAACATAAGTTTTTACTGTGAACTAACTCCAATAATATTTATAATCCCTCTTCCTAATCCATTAATGACATTACCCATGTTATCACATTTTGAATGGTCTATTGGATGTAAATCTTATATCTCATGCACTCTCTTCCTACCTTGATTATATCCAAAAAATCTAGCAAAACACATGAGAATTAAACACTATTCAAAAATATTATTTAAGGATTTAAAACCACTAATAATGTTAATATTATTCCTTAATACTAATACAAACCACCCAAAAAAGAAAAAATGCCAATTCCTTTAGAAATTAGAAACATGTAATGATTTGTGTCATTAAATGAACCTCATCAAAAAACATTAATGTTCTCTTACATTACATTAATATTATGTATCTTTATGAAAACCAATGAATACATATAAATATATTATTAATTAATATGTTAATAGGTGAAAATGGATAAAAATTACTATTATAGTAAAAGTATATTAACACTGATCCACCCTCATAGTTCGAAACATCCTTATTTGATTCTACAATATAATATATGAATTTGGAAGGGAAATATTTCATTTTCAAGCTCACTTATCAGTCTTAAAATAAGAATATGATGTTGGATAATTCATTAGAGTACACATATATTTATTTGGGTGAATAGACAATCATGTAGTATCCAAATCTATTTTCTATGCATTGTCACTCTATGATTAATCTCATTAAAAATTTTACATTGAAGGATTTTTATTAAAAATGAGACTATTTAAAGACACCTTAATAAAAGTATTAATTTAAAAAGTACTCTTATATACAAATTTAGTGGAAAATTCGTTCATTTTTGATATGGATCATAGTGGATAATTAAGTATGGATGTCGATTAATTTGATTTTAGTAGTAGTGAAGTCTATTTACTATAGAATAAAATGTAGTGGTAGGTGTTTAGATAGGAAAGCAGTGATGCCTCAATGAGATCATCTGAGTATAATTATTTAAAACATATCTGAAATATTCCTCTTATATATTTTAATCAATGTAAACGGTGACTCTATAAGGACCCGAAGGTTCTTACCCAGTATAGACATAAATGTTTCCTTATAGGGGATTTAAAGTGAACAATTCATCGAAGAGTGGAATGGGTTATTCATTTATGAATGTATAACATATTTAGTAAGATAGAACTATGTTAGGGTGATCTCATTCTCTTGATCATAGTGGTATAAGTGGGTATTAATGTGCAGGAAGTCAATTGTGAAGTAATCCTTCGTTCAGCTAGTGATAATATATGCTACTAAAATCTAGGTACTTATTTTCTTCTAATAAATAACTCACAAAATTAAATGATAGTCTAAAAACTATATGAGTTATAATAAAATATATATATATATATTATAGCTACTATTTTATTTGATATATTTTCCCATCACTCATTTATTATATTTAAAAGCATGTATTTATAGAATCATCACTCTCAGTCTTGGCCTTATATGATAAATATACATTGGCATACTAGTAAGATGATGTATATAGGTTTAAATTTTTCATCATGAATTATATATATTTATAAAGTTTATATGTAGTGGTATTTTATTATACTTTAAATTAACAACTTGGACACAATATTTAGGATAAACTGGATGATTCAATATAAAGGTCTTGTAATTTTTCATCATCGAAGGGAAGTATTTGTCTCTTCTGATGGAAATTATAGTTTTTATTACTATTAAAACCTTGTATAATATGATATATATTTTCTTCCTAAATTTAGTTAATATCTATTATAGCTATCTTCTTTTACTAGTGAAACTTGTTGAATCGAATTCATTAAATTATCTATCTACCATGGTTTGTGCTTTTCCAAAGGTGTTTCCTGATGATTTAATTACCAAAGTTAAATGTGATATGTAGAGTTCTCCATCAATACTTTTCAAAGAATTAAATCTATATCCTTACCCCAAAATAAAATATATAATACTAAATTAATGTATTTGAATGTTCAGGATAATTATTTTTTTGATAAATGATTTACACATTGTGGCTTGTCATCATCTGAATCTCTTTTTCTCATTATAATGAAATTTTAATGGGGTTTATGCTAATGTATCAAATTTTTGAATATAAACCATGTTATCTTGAATAAAAAATCCCAATGCCCATATTGATGACCTTAATGATTTAATCAAAATGGATAATTGGTTATATTAAGTTGACTATAGTTTTTAAGTAGTGATGGAATCAATTTAATAATGAAACGTGATTAGTATTTTTACAGAATTTTGTATTCAAATTATAAGAGAAGGAAATGTTTTTTATTAAAATTTTAGAATATATCTTCACTGTTTAATTTTATTAATCACAAGAAACCCTCAGACATAGTATTCCCACAAGATAAAGGAATTATAAATAGTGGGTGGACCATTAGTGAATGGTCTCTTTCTGTGGATGATGTCATTTATATTGAGAACCCCATTGTAATTACTCTTTATTGAAGGAAAATGGTGATGAAATATTATCATCAATCTAAATAGTTTCTTTATATATGAGTGAAATTTTTTATGATGGAAATCATTGGTATTGGTTTTTAGTATACCATGGGAAATCACTGATTACATTTCACTATATTTCTCTTATCTCTAAGTGAAATAGGAGTAATAAATATTACAAAAAATCACGAATATCCCTTGGTTTAATCATTGTATCTATTCTAACTTGTTTTATTATAATTTTCAAAGTCATTATGAAAAAGATATGATATTTAAATATGGTTTGGGAAATGATAATAAATATTTTTTCCAATATTAATGAAAAAAATGGAAATGAATGATGATTTAAAGAATATAGGAATGATATTTGATAATCCATATGTGAGTGGACTATGGAATTAAATTAGATAATGTTTCTAGGTATCGTGGATCTATTTGTGTTTGCCTTATTTTTTAGTGATATTTTATTATCCATGCTAGGTGTTTTAGTTTACCAAAATTATAAGTTGTTCTATCCTGAAATGGATACACAAGAAGCATAGGATAACATTAGTGAATGATATAGTTCTAAAGTTTTAATATGGACCTATACAGGATCATTGGGGTTGTAGATCACATGAATAGGTTATATATGATACACATAGAGTGTGTAGGGAGTTCATATGGGGAATTGTGCACACTGGTCACAATATATTCAAGTGTGTGTGTCTGTTGGAATGTTCTAAGAGATGACATAGGTGAAATGGACAAGAGGAAGATGCATCGGTTTTTTATAATTATCCAGTGAATCTCCAGTGTAAAATTTGATGGGAGATGAGTAACATAAAGCACTATTTACCATTCTTTTAAAAAAGTGGATATTATTCAAGGGAGAATTTCATGATGCCACATTGTCATCCATAACCTTGTTCTTGTTCTTGGTTATTTGGAAGTATATCCATGTACATTGTATTGTGTTATTTCTATAATGGTAGAAATAAATGAAAAATTAAGGTTAAATAAATTACATGAGATATAAAATTATCTATTCATAGATTGAAATATTGGTGAAAAATAATATAAAGGCACTAGATACATGAACAGTAATGGGTATGCTCAATTGATTGACTCACTGAAACACTATCTCTCAAGGTTGATTCAAAATACTTGTGCAGTTAATCAACTAATTCATGAGTTTTAATGAATCCACCCAATAGGTAAATTCTATCATATCATCTGCGTAACACATATTTTAAAAAATTTCCAATAGAAAATATGAGGTTTGATGGATATAAGAAATAAACGAATGAATTTCACTAAAATATGAGATATTTTCATTCAAATTGTTTAACCTACTGCATGAACAAATAAGAATATATTATATGAAAAATTCTAAGCTACCAAATGAATTGTAAATCCATGGTCATAGATTAAATTTTATGATGTGATAATCATCCACATGAAGTGAGAATACATAGTTGATGTACCAATAACAATATGGACTTAAACATACTAAGAGAACAAATTTCCACAATGATGAATGAGTTGTCACATATTTATAATAAGAGATATCCTGAGAAACCTCAAGGTAGGGTCACAAAAAATGTAATGAAAATAATCTATTATTGGTATATTTAAAAAAAGTATTTGTTAGAAACATATGAGTCTTGTCAGATTTCATGGATGTGAACATGCTTACAATTTCACATTCATTCTTGTCAAAAAAGGTAAATGGATACATAATGAGATCAAACCATTTATGTGTTCATAGATGTTCATTATGGTTAAACATTTGACAAACATAGATGAAACCAAATCATCATGAAAATTTTATCCATGTTTTGAAGTCTATGACATATTGATATATGATGGAAAATGAGGAAGTGTGATATTGGTTCCTTATCCTAGTATTAATGACCACACCATAGTGAATATTTCCATGCATGAGGTGAATTCAAAATACTATTATTCCACACATGATGTTCTCAAATTTAGATAAATGTCATGATTCTAATAGTGATATATGAAGGTTTTTTTATGAAGGGAGAAATCCAAAATCATTACAATAAAGGCTAGTGGTTTTTTTCAAAATTAAATGCCTTTGATTATCATAGTCTATGAAAATAAAAATAATATAGGTTTCTAGAAGGTAAATATTAACATCAATATAAATGTATTTTGAGTATAATAAGTGTGTAATTCATGGATACTATACAAGATAAAAAAATTGAGAGTGCTAAAGAATTATCTAGAAGTTGATGTTAATGGAACAAATTCATTATCCTATGGGAATCAAGAATCTTGAGATATCATATGAGAATAATAGTTTTAGTATTGAATTATATTATGAATCAAGGAAAAATATAATTATTCATATGTATCTAGAAACTTCTTTTTCAAAGGAATATTTTATAAATTGATATAAAATAAAAATATAGTTTAATCCTGTAATAGAAAAGGAGACTACCATTGGAGGGAAAATGAATATGGGGACCAGAAGGAGACCTCATATGAATATGTAATGAAAATTTTATTGGGGATCATGGGAAAAAATCATTTGCAAATATTTTATATTCTAATAAGGTTGGAAAAATTCCTATTGAACTATGTATAAAAACAAAAGAGTTTTACGAGAAGACTAGTTTGAAGATTCTTAGAAATGAATATTCAAGAGATTTTCTATAATGTTTTAGAATAACTCTCACAAATTTATAATAAAAAGTTGGATATAATCATTTTTTCACAATTATGATTCAATGGGTATCTATATTAATAGAATAGTAATAGGTTCATGTGATAGATAATTTTCAATATCATGAGGATATGAAAAAAAGATAATGGTTGAGCTACTGTGTGATGTATTATTTGTTACTGTTGAGGATATAGAAGATATATAAAAAGATTATAGGATTTAATATCATATAATATCAATGAGTGGTGAACCCATTGAATAAAATATAATATTGTTGGTAGAGTCACACTGTAATTTAGAATATATTTTTTAATTAAAAGATGATATTGTAGAGTTAAAGGAGATATAATATCATGGAATAAAAACATCATGTATTGAACTATATATCTAATTCCAAATAAAAACTCAATTAATCACTTTCATATGTATGGTTGGACACCATATAAAATGTGTGACATAGGTTTTGTATGGAGATCATGGTGAAAATATGTTAATATAGTGTGAAGTTGTATAAGGAATTACTTTATAAGATAATTATTTTTATGTCTAGTGAGAATATGATATTATATATGTGAGAAAGCCAAACACATTGGAATAAAATTAATTATACCAGAGAGTACATGATTTTGGATAAAAGACAATCATGTGAAGGGGTAAGTCATTGTACAAATCCATTAAAAAATAACATGTTCCTATTTAATAATTTTATTATATTGAATGTAGTTTATTATTCTTATTTTAAAGATAAAATAGATTTAGATTAACTAACTAGAAATAAGGGTTTATTTCCAAATGGGATTTTTTATATTTTTCAATTTCATAAAAATTTGTCGAATATTGATTCACCCCCTCCTAGGTGTATGTACTAGTCTATTTATACATTCATGTGGTATCAGATACAAGGTCACCTCTTATTTGATATCTTTGGTATACCACGAAATTTTATTTGGATTAATTGAAGATTTATAGAGATGTTTTATGTTATGCTACTTCATATGGATGAACCTGGTATCATTAATATTATTATAATATTAGATGCCTCCTCCAAGACACTGAAAAAATAATGATGACACTGGAAAATAAGGTAAGACAATATCTGAAGAAGTAATGGGATAACCTCAACATGAAGATGAAAAAATAGATAAATTATCATCAATTGAAACTATTTATAAATTTAATTTTGATGACTCTAGTTTAACAAGAGAATACCTAGAATAAATAAAAACATTGAAATAATTTTACTATCATATAATGTTTTTAAAGGAAGTTAAAAATAATTTTTATGATGTATACTTATGTTAATATAATAACTATTTGATGAGAAATTATTTCAATATAAATAATCAGATGCCATGTAGAATTCATGGGACGTGAATGTTATAACATATAACACCCACAAAAGTATAGTGAGATAAAATGATGAAACTATGAAAATTTAAAATGTTGTATATTCCCAATTAGTTTATGATTATTTAATAATTTTTTTTATGAATGATATGTTTTCGGTTGTTTTTACTAATGTTTTCATGAATTAAAAATTTTATATAAATTCACAGTGAATTTCAATGATTCACTATTGGATGTAATGGAAAATAAAATTAATGATCATGATAGTTTACTATAATAATTTTGAATGATATATGAGGATTAAGAACAAAATTTAATGAGAGTCTATGGAAAGATACTAAAATTAGTTGAGGTTTTTAAACATTCAATGAATATTAAATGTTTGATATAAGACATAAAAGTGTAGAATATTGAATGAATCCAATATATAACATCCAAAAAAATAATAAAGAGATATTTTATTTCTCATGATTCATAGGTAAATTTTTCATTAAAATGGTCTCAAAATGGTGGTAGATAGATACTTAGATCATGTGGAGAGGAATAAAACTCACTTTATTTTAAAATTGAAGTTTACTTCCCTAATGGTTCTGTTTTACTAATTCTATATCAACTATATATGTAGTGAAAAATAAACAAAAATATAAATATAGGAATCTAATATATTTAATTAACCCACCAAGTTATCAATGGTGGGGATGTATATATGTAAAAGGACTATATCTCTTAAACAAACTCAAATTATATTTGAAAATACCAAAAAAGAACAAACATGAAATTCTAGATAGTTTATTATCAGAAGAAAAATTATGAGATTTTTTGGACGCTATTGGTATTATTAGATATCCTAGAATATTCCAATAGATTATTATAACAACCTAATAACTTATGAAAGTTAGAGAAGTCACTACATATGGGGTGTATAGATGATATCCAAGACAAAACTTCTTAACAAATAATATATAATTCACCTAATAGAATGAATATGACAATTGAGAGAAGATTTCAATGTCTAGAAAATTTCTATTACTATTAAAATTTAATGGAAATGTATTTGATGAATGATAGTATGTTTCAAATAGAAAAATAACTCATGTTGAGGATGAAAATTTCCAAAATATATATGAAAAAGAAGAATACAGTAAAGGACATGTCTACCTTGTGAAATAATATATCTCCTAGGAAGTCCAACAAGAATAAAAGGATATTCAAAACTTTAGGAAAAACCAAAACAATAAAATATCAAAAACACATAAGAGGAATCCTATCTATAAATTCACACCAAACTGAAGAAGTTACTTCTATTATTGTAAAAGTGGTCATACCTTGGAATATTAAAACCATGTCATATAAGATAAAATTGAAAATGGATGAAATATTGAAGAAATAAAAAAATTAAATCAATAAAATGCACATGAATATTTTCATGGGGAATGATTTAAATGATGATTATATTAAGAATATACCCATAGTTTATAAGGAAATGTCTATTGTAGGCATGTGTTGAAGGTGTGACAAGTTAAGGCATGTACCTAAAAATTGAATGACTGAAATACTTAGTAAAAAAGAGATAATGAATTGAAAAGGAAAAGTATTATTGGTACATAGTAAAAAATATACTACTATAAATAATTATCCCACAAAAAATAAGTTGGTGGTTCATGATCCCACTAATATTTGAAGCATATGTTCCACTCATCTTGAATATGTAATGATATTTGAGAAAGCATCACAAAGTGAAACTATGTTTCAATCTCACGAAAAGGTGACCATTTTAGATATGGAATAAAAAAAGTGAAGAATTAAATTTTTTACAAATATGAAAAGACATTTAAATTTAAAATTACATGAATAAATAAGTATGGAGATCAATTTCATGATTTGGGGAATCTATCACATCCATCCATCTCAAATAGTGGTGTTATTGAGATATCAACTTCATTTAATAATCAATCTGATAGTTATTATATATTAATTGTTTGAATTTGAGTTAGTATGGATGTATCCCTTGATGGGGATCTATTGAAAGAATCCAATATGAAAAAGAATTATGTAATTCTATAAAATTTGGAACTCTATATAAAATTCCATTAAATTGATGTTTTTTGTATGATATTAAATATCAAAATATTATCTCCATTGGTTTTATAAGGGGGTTTATTTTTTAAAAAAATATATAAAAAACTTAATACTACTTGAAGCCTTTTTAATATATATATTAGATTTTAAGGTTACATAATCCTTATTAAAATCTAGTTATAAAGCCTTAGTGAATTAGAATATTGAGTTATTTTCATATAGTGAGTAGTTATAGAAATTGTTGTTGATTAATTAATCACTCATGTTTTCAACACTATGTTTCCCCATGTGGAATAGGAGTTGTAATATTGAAGGAACACCTCTAAGGAAAATGTGATTCCATAATATTTTTTTATGATTCATATAATGATATTTATTTTTAATAGCCACATACAACTAGAAATCTATATTAAATATGAATTTATTTTATCATAGTTTTGATATAGATGTTGGAATTCGAGGGAAGGGAATGCCATGTTATATTAAGGTTTATTTATTCACATATGGTATCAGGATATAATAATTAAATTTTTTATAAATATTCCATGTTCTCAAGTGGATCATGTTAGGAGTTATAAGGAAATAATTTATTATATTTGAAGTCATTATAATAACACCTATATATTAATATGGATAATTATTTCCCTCCCTCTACAATCATTTTCAATTATGTAGAAAATAATTATATTTATAGTTAGGGTAAATATGGAATTGACATAGAATACAAATGTGGATATTGAAATAAATTTGGGTTGATGAATTCATTTTTATCACATTTTCTTATTGTCCTTATTAATGAAATTATTCAAATATAATGATATGAAATGTTTTAAGAAATGATAATGATAATATGGTTTCTAATGTTTATTCATATAATTAAATATATGTGGTCATTTAATGGGGATTCAAATAAGATATTTTTTTCATTTTTAGTATCAATCCATGTTTAGATTGTGGAATTAAATAAGTTAAGTATTCCTTGTAGATTGGATGTATTTGATTTTTACATGTTTTTTTTATATTTTTATTAGTAATTACTACTATTTTAGTATACCTAAAGTATTAGTTAGGTTATCTTGAATCAGATTTAAAGGAATCCTAAGTCAACCCTATGTCACACATGATGGTAGACACATAGTTCTAGCCATTCCATATAAACCTATGGATGAGTATTAATATGTTAGAGAACACACAATGGACACTCATTGTGTATAGGGAGAAAATATTTTATGTACAAGGGGAGTTATTATTATAGGGGGGTATGAACCAGGGGAATGTGTGTGTAAGTGTTCTTGGATTTGACCCCAATTCTATGGTTGCGAGCCTAATAAGGTGATATATACTATTAAATAGTGTGCGACTAATGTAAAATTCAATATGGGTTTTACTATGGTGGGAAATTTTACATCTTAAATTTTTAACAGGTAACATAATTCATGGGATAATGAAAATTTTCAATGTTGTTATCCTATAATTTATACAACTCGTTTCATCATTAGGTGACTGAGATAATTCACCCAAAGACCTCAACATTCCATACCGATACACCAGTGGAAGTTGACTTGTAGTGAGGGTCTAATATATATTGTGGTGAGACTATAATATCTATAATATAATGAAAATAACATTAGAAACATGATATAAGTATTATATAATCAACTCTAGTATATAAAAAAGTAATTTCCAAAAAACAACAAATATAATCAAACTTTAAAATTCCCTTGTGAATATCATGGAGAAGTCATTAAGGCATCCAACAGACTAAAAGTCTCAATATGGGGGCTTCGAAAACCTATCACAATCACAATTCTTAGTACCATCCCCATGATTTTCTCCCAACTAGAAAATTAACCATTCATGAAAATTTCACATTGCCCTTATCTAGACTTTCATCAACGATGTCTGCCTAGATTCCAAATGGTTTCCTGAATAGGGTGTGAGTAAAACACAGTAGGAAACCCCAATGTTAATTAAGAAAATATAGTTTGAGTAATAGTAAATCCAATATAAATCTATACAATGGAAAAATTTATAAATTAAATACAAAACATCTAAATGAATTTGGTGACCCTCGATCTCCAAGTTGATACCCAGGGTAATCCACATGTGCTACAAAATGATGTAGGATGTCTCTTTTCATACCCAAAAATTCGTCTTGTATTGGAAAAAATCATATAATTGTGCGATTTAATATTTCACAACAAGATTAAGGATAATTACCATCCCACTGGATAATTAAATATTCAATTCTCAATTATAATAATGTGAATTCCCATGATAGGGGTAATTAAATATTCAATTCAAAATAAACCAAATGTGAATCCCCATTCTAGGTCCATTTACATATCTAGATCACAATTGAATATTTGTTAACTTCTCTTTCCAGTTCTAACTCTATATTCACTATATCATGAAAATGAAATAATAAAATGAGAAAAATATAAAAAATTATTCAAAAAATGATTACTATATTCCATTTTTGTTTGTTAATTCAAAATAGAAATTATTATGACAATTATAGTCACATAAAAATATTCCATTATGCCATATTCAAATTATTATGTAAATTATTCCAAAATACCAATTCATGTTTCAATCCATGTCCATTTTTCAATATCAAAACATTAAAGAAACAAGGAACACAATGTATTATATGACAAAAAACTCATACTACTACATATCAAGATAAAGAAAATGCAAGAAAATTCCATTAACAGTTCCAAAAAGAATTGTCAAACTAAGTCCCATTTAAAGGGGGAAATATTTAACTGTAATTTTCAGCATTGATAATGGAACCCATTATCAGCACTTTTTTTACACAAATAAATGGATATTTTATCATTTATAGGAAATGTGATCATAAAGGACATACTGTAATAATATGATACTAAAATTATATCACACTGCAACAACATATAAATATATTGGGAAAATTCATAATTTAACTAAAATAAAAATAAAATAGTTAATACAAGAAAGATACTCTATATTATAAGCATTTAAATATTTTTTATATAGTTACATTGAAATTAGAATTTAAAAAAATCATTCAAAAACATAAATGTATTCATTGTCATTAGTACCCAACCATATCTCAAAAAATTACTGATCATAGTATCTCTTTACAAAAAACAACTCCAATTCAAGAAAAAGAATCCACCTATATATGAAAAATATTCTACTATTATTAATACTATAATAAAATAAACTAAACAAAATTATGAGAGAATATATGAATAAAACGTCATTTCTAAATTGAAACGAAACAATTTCAGTCACACTGGTCAAAATGTGAATTAGATTAAGGTAATGACGACTCATGAACCTCAAAAATAAATTATGGATTTTTTAAAAAAGTATCAACAAAATATAATTTGTTTTCTTGTTTATGAGTATGTAACATGTGCTTTGAACTTTATTGTCATTTTTAAACACAAAACACGTGGTTTGAGTCATATCAAGAACACCGTGAATCAGATTGATGTGTGGATAATTCATATATGCGAAAATAGAATATTTATTATTTTAATAAGGTTTAAAAAAATTATTTATGAGTACATGATCTATGTTTTGAACTGAAATTTCAATTATATATATAAAGTCAAACTTGGGGTTATACTGGCCACATGGTATGTCATATTAATGTGAAGATAATTTCTATATTTAAAAAATGAGGTAATTATAATTTTTTAACTGTGAATAAAAAAATATGAATTTATTTTCGTTGTTTTGAGTATGTCCTTTTAATTTTTTTTACAGAAATGTCATTTTAAACTGAGAACATGAACTTTGAGACATACAGATCATATCGTGCATTCATTGGATGTGAGTCTGATTATTAAAAAAACAAATAACATAAGAATAATTTTCATAACATATCAATAATTTCCTAGTGTTCTTTCATAGGTTTTAAAGAGAAACACTTTTTTTGAACTTAAATGTAAATTCTTAATTGATAATGAATATTTTGAGTTATATCGGGCAAAACATGTATCAGATTGAGGTGAGTAAAATTCCTACACATTTAAAATGAATTATGTATGTTTATCATAATTTTTTAGAACAATACTACTATGTTTTATTACTTCTAAAAATTTTGTTTTTGTTTTGAACTTAAATTTTAATTTCAAATAAAAAGACACATATTGAATAATACTAGTCACACAGTGCATCAGATTGACATTTTCCTGATTCCTACAAATAAAAAATGATGTAAAAATATTTTTCCTAAACTATCAAACCAATCTAAATGTCATTTATTAGTTTTGAATATTCCATGTATCATTTTTACATTAATGTCAATTCAAACTTAAAACATGAATTTTGATTCATATCGGTCACGTCATGTGTCAGTTTGATCTGAGACTAATTCCTACACATAATAAATTACATATGAATTATTTTAGGAAGTATCATGATAATATGATAAATTTTTATTAGGTTTCATTGACCGAAACACATTTTGAACTAAACTATCATTTGTAATCTCAAAACACACACTTAGAGTCATAGTAGGAATACCATGTATTAGATTGAGGTGCAGCTGATTCCTAAATGTAAAAAATGACTTATTAATCATTTTAATAAATTAAAAAAAATTAAATGTTTTTATTAGTTTTGAGTATGTGATATCTATTTTTAACTAAATTGTAAATTTAATATAAAAGACACACTTGGGGTCTTACTGGTCACACTGTGTGTTTTATTAATAAGAATTTTATTCCTAAATGTCAGAAATGACTTAAAAATCATATTAATAATGTATAAAATCAATAAAAATGTGTTTTCCTGATTTAGAGTATGTCACATTACTTTTTATTCAAATATAAACTTAAACTGAAAACACACAGTTTGATCCATATTGGTTACATCGTGTTAAGGTTTGACATGGGATTGATTATTTCACATAATAATTTACATATGAATCATTTTACTAAAGTATAAAGACTCTTTTAGGGTGATTTATCATTTTTCAATGTCTAACACATTATTTTAACTAAAAAGAAAAATTTAAACTGATAATAGATACTTTGATTCCTACTAGGAATATTGTGTATCATATTAACATGTAGATGATTCTGACACATTACAAACGAATTATTGATTATTGTGTGAATGTATAAGAACCCGTCCAAAAAATATTACATAATATAGAATTAAAAGAGTAATTCACATTGAGGAACTTTTCATTTTTAGTGTTTTAGGGTATTAGGACAGAACTATTACATCTCCAAAGATTACAAAGTAGACACATCTACTCGGTTTCCATTTTTTCATAAAATAAAAACTTTAAAAAAAGAGTCATGTCTACTTCCATGTTTAAGACAAAAAGACTTTTACTTGATCCCATACTTGACCGTATTCCACATTATATCCTATGAAAAACATTTCGAAAACATGGGTTGAGAATAAAAAATCTCAGTAAGGGATACACAAAGAATGAAAACTATTAGTTTTTAAAAAAAATGTAAACAATGATTACATTAACATAAGTAATACTTTTCACCTTTATGAAATACTAAATACTCTTCACTGATTAAAAGATCACTACTTACACTTTTTTAACCAAAAGATTACCATAAGACCCATATACAACACACATAACATATAATAGTAACTTGGGACATAAACATACTTAAATGGAATAACCATACGATCAACTTCCACAAATATCACTAAATGGAATAGCCATACGACCGACTTCCATACCCAATTCATTAGAGTTTATAACGTAACCACCCATCCTGGTCTGTCACGGCACCACCCGTCATTCGGTTTATCACGTAACCACCAAACAAATGTCCATGTACCATTATAAAATCATAACACAAAAAATATTGAATATATAAACATTTCACTAATATCATTTAATTTTAAATCACCAAAAAAAATCTCACGATATTGAAATAATCATACATTTCAAAAAACCATTTTCAATACCAAAACACCCAAAAACAGAATAAGGGATTTCGTTTTCATTTTAGAAAACATTAATACTTATAGAGGAATCCAAATAACGATTATGGTGGCAGAGAGGTCATTGTCGCTGAAAACGTTAAAAACATTATGTTTATCATTTAGTAAAACAATTTGTAGAAAAATATTCCCTTTGAATGAAAGTAAAATTCAAAGAGTTTTACTATACACCATGTAAAAGAAGATGGTATATATATTATCGAAATATGCCTCAATGAAAGGAGATTGAGATGAAGTCCCTAACCTCGTGTTCGACTTGACTCGATTGTTCTTTAATCTCCTGAATAATAAACTAAAGATAATTTCTACTTTCATAAGAACCTTTTTCATGTTTATTATTCCTTTTATATCACTTATTACCATGTTATAAACATTATTTGATCATTCATGTTAATAATGGTCGTTTTTGTCGATATTTGGTACTTGAGTCAAAAATGAACACCTTATATTTAAAAGTTGTCCATGTGGTCAATATTTCAATATATCCAGACTCATTTTCATGATTTAAATATCATATGTATCATATATATCCTTCACATACATTTTTTTATAATAGTAAATAAAAATTGTAGGTAAGAAATGAAATGCACCGTTCATGGACACGGTAAGCCATACGTACGCATGAACGCTACTTCCATTTCTATTTCCTATTTTAATGGAATTAAAACATAATTATAAATAGGTATATTATAATTTCAGTATAATATTATATATAATATCATTAAATCCATCCTTTATATGTCCCACATATGACATTAACGAGTCATATCACTTTGAGGGGGCGGTAGTCCGCACTTACTCAAATAAAATTATCGCATTTACCCATAATGGAAATCATAAAGGTATGATATAAATAGAAAATACAGAAGCATAAAGAAAACATTAACATAATATATATCATATATAAATAAAGTTCCATCATAATGGCCACCATGAGAGGTGTTAGGAGGTAATTGAACAATCATCGTTTCTTGAGATGTTAGTTTGTCATCCACATAAACATTATGTTCTTCAACAATTAGAAGGAGGTGTGTGTAAGTGTAGTTAGAATCCTTCTCATAAAAATATCCTAGTATATTTAGGATACTGGTTTTGTTAAAAAATAATGTAATAAAAAGAGTTTAGGGGTTGGAGAAGTAAAATAAAATAAAAGAAGTTAAGAGAAACCATTACCTTTAATTTGGGAAACTCCCTTTGGTTTGAACCAAAATGGTTTATTGAAGTGAATTATGCCTAAATTAAGGCTTATAGGTGGAAGGTAGAGATGTATGGAGCTTAATTGGGTAGATTTTAGATGATTTTAATGTCTTGGGAGGTGTGAGTAATTGGTTAGATGTGGTCTCCTTTTATAAAGGATATGAGGGGCTCTTTAAGAAAGTGTGAAAATATTATTTTATAATATAATGATATTTGGTTTCTAAAGGTAAAAAAATCATTAGCATCGAATATAAGATGACTCATGGAAGAAATAGAATCATCCAATAGGAATTGGACAGGTTTTGGATAATATTATAATTATTATAATCTTATTTATTTATAAAATTTATTAATGAGGTAAATATTACATCATTATTGTGTAATAAATAACTTAATTTATTAGATGTCTAAAATTTATAAAACAAAATACAATAATGTAGGAAATCTATTTATCTTAAAAATTAATATTTATATTAAAAATTATTACTTATATAACACCATTAAAAATTAATGTAATAAAATATTTTTGTTTTTAAAATTTTTACCTTTACTTTAAATTAATTATTCTATAGTGTCATTATCATTCATATGTGGCTCCATGGGGTCCCAAAATCAACCCAATGATGACCATGGTCGGAAAATACTCATAAAATAAGGTTAGATCAAGTGTTAAGGCAATTTTTAATTATTATAATATTCTTTTTACCTTGAAATACCATATTTACCTTTAACTGCGGTTAAAAAAAGTCAAAATTTACTATTCACCAAAAATTATTTTCATCTAATTGAGCCAAATTTTTACTTACTAATAACAACCATGAATGTTGGATTTTATAAATTCAATTTACATAAGTGTTAAAATTTCATTTAAATGAAAAAGTCAGTTTTTTAACTACTAATAAGTGGTTTCACTATTCATTAAAATTGAAGTTTTTTAGAAAAATACAAAAAATTCAGCCGAAGATATATTTGATATTCCAAATTAAAAAAAGATATTTATTTTTAAAAATTCAAAACATAAAAGTGGAAAAAATTAATTTAAAAATTAATTGTCGTTGTTAAAACAAATACCATGTTTTTAAGAAACAATAACTATCAAAAGATTGAAACTTGTAAATGTCCACTTTCAAAGTAAAATTAATTACAATGACAAAAATTGGATTAAATGGTTAAAATATATTCTAATTACACTTTAAAACCAATTAAAAAGATAATGTAACCATATAAATAAATTAGATTAAAATGTAGTTTTGAATTAAAATACAATATTTTTCACTATTCATTAAAAATGAACTTTATCGGAAAAATTCAAAAAATTTACACAAAGTAAATTGTGATGTCACCATTCTAAAGAAGGATTTTATTTGATCAAATATAATGTTTTAAAGTGACAAAATCTATATTTAATGAGGGGTCTCCATTAAAATGCGGTAAGTCAACCTTTTAATGTAAATTAAGCTTAAATTTAGATTCATTCACATTTAAGACTATAACTTTTATTGTATAAAAGTAAATAAATTTATCAGACGTGTATAATCATATTGTAGTTAGTTTAGTTCAATCCTTCTAATACAGCGAATAGGAGTTAAAAACCATTTAAAATAATAATATTATATTATTAGTGTGCAACGTAATATTTCAAAGAAACCTTTTGTTGCGTATCAGGTATGCTATCGATCTTAGAAATGATTTTAAAGTAAAATTTATATTTAATTAACAAATATTAATAGATATTAAGATATCTTATTCTTCATTTACCTGGGATGTTATATCCTTCCCCCCTTTTGGAAATTGTGTCCTTGGAATTTTTATTCAATTATCAAAATAAGTGGGGGTATTTATTACTCATAGAATTTTTAGATTCCCATATTGCCTCTTCAATCATATGGGTTTTCCACAAAACCATTACCCGGTGAATTACCTTATTCCGCAACACTTGGTCTCTTCAATAATGAATCTGGACCGGTTGTTACTTATAAGAGATATTTTCTTCCAACTGAACTATCTCTGGGCTCAAAACATGAGATGGATCTAGAATATACTTTCTCAACATAGAAACATGAAAACAATTGTGTACCTGGGATAAACATGGAGGTAAAGCCACTATATACGCAATCAATACAACATTTTCCAAGATTTAATATGGTCTAATGAAACTCATACTCTGCATTCCCTTCATACCAAAACGCATCACACTTTTCCATGGAGAAACTTTGAGAAATGCATGATCACCCATCTCAACAGAAAGATCCTTCCTCGAGTTATCTACATAAATTTTCTATTTTCTCTGAGCTGTTCTCATGTTATTCTGAATCAACTAAAATTTCTCTGCCATCTCTTCTACCAATTCTGGTCCCATAAGATTCCTTTCACCTACATGATCCCAAAAAGATGGTGTTCGACAATGCTTTCCATATAAAGCCTCAAATGGAGCCATCTGTATACTGGAAGTAAAAATGTTATTATATGAAAATTCAACCAAAGAAATATGTTGGTCCCCACTTCCCAGGTAATCTAGAGAACATGCACATAGTATATCCTCTAACATCTAAATTGTTCATTCTGATTGTCCATTTAATTGAGGATTAAAATCTATACAAAAATTTAATTTAGTACCCAATGACTTCTGAAGGATTTTCCAAAATTTAGTTGTAAAGCTGGGATCACGATCAAATACATTAGAGAGGGGAATACCATGAAACCTAATTATATCCTTAACATACAACCGAGCAAGTTGATATAGAGACAAAGTATCTCGAATAGGAAGAAAATGAGAAGATTTAGTCAATCGATCAACTATAACCTATATTGAATTATAACCTCGAGATGTCTCCGGTAATCCCACAACAATGTCTGTGGAGATATTTTCCCATTTTCACTCTGGCACAGGTAAGGACTGAAGAATCCCTTTCGAAAAATGCCACTCTGGTTTAACCTTCTGAAAAGTTAAACACTTCACAGTAAAATAAGCAATATCTCTTTTCATTCTACCCCTCCAGTAATACTCCTGAAGATCATTGTACATCTTAGTACTAATAGGATAAACTGAAAATGGAGAACTATGAGCTTCACATAACAACTCGTTCTTCAACTATTAATCACAAGACACACAAAATCTCTTCCCAAATCTCAAAACACAATCATTATCAATGTTAAAATTAGGCAACATACCCTTCTAAACCAACTCTACCTTTTTATGAAACTCACTTTCTTCCTTCTGCGCTTGCTTAATTCTATCTGATAGAGATGATATCAATGACACCTGATACCAAATAGAATAATTTCCAGCACCAAAAACTTCTATTCCAATGTTCATCAAATCAAAAACCAATGGATCCCATTCCAATCATAATATAGTAAATGAGACATTAATTTTTCGACTCAAATCATCGACCACTTTATTTGATTTTCCCGAATGGTAATGGATTGTGCAAGAATAATCCATGAATAATTCCATCCATCTCCTCTATCTCATGTCCAATTCGTTCTGAGTGAATATATAATTTAAAATTCTGTGGTCAGTATATATTTCAAATTTTACTCCATAAAAATGATGCCTCCAAATTTTTAAAGCAAAAACAACTACAGCTAATTCCAAATCATGTGTAGGGTAATTTAACTCATGAGGATAAAACTGACGTGAAGTGTAAGAAATTACCTGTTCACTCTGCATAAGGACAGGTCCATGTCCTTTCAATGAAGCATCATTGTAAATAACAAACCCATCATTTCTGGAAGACAGTTCCACAACTGGAGAAATCGCCAATCTCCTTTTAAATTCCTTAAAACAATCATCACATTATTTCGTCCAAATGAACATAACACCTTTTCGAGTTAACTTAGTCATTGGATAAGATATCCATGAAAAATTCTCAAAAAACCTCCGGTAATAACCTACCAAACCATGAAAACTACGGATCTTGGTAAAATTTTTGGGTTTTGGCCATTCTTCAAAAAAAATGTTTTAGAAGGATAAACAGTTATGCCATTTTTTGAAACAATGTTACCAATGAAAGAAATTTTTGGTATCCAAAACTCACACTTGTTGAATTTCCCAAACAATTTCTTTTTTTAAGGTTTTCAAGACAACCCTTAAAAGAATTTATTACTCCTATTTACTTTTAGAATAAACCAAATTATAATCAATAAAAAAACCTCCATTTATCACCTGAGTCAACTGAGCCATCAAAACATCAAATTGTTCAACCCTGATTCTGAATATCTTAGGATGCTGATTGAGAAGGTCATTTCCCTCTATATGCCATCCCAGAACAACTACCCTATTTCTTCTAGGAAAAAATGTTCTTAACAGAGACATATATGAGGAGATGAAACATGATAATATTTAAATTATATATGATTTCAATATTAACGAAAATTTATTTATGGATATTAATTTCACAATACCATAACTCCTAAAATTGTCTAAACCTTCTTCTGATACCAACTATAATGACCCAACCTTAAAAAATTACATAATATTGAATTAAAAGAATAATTCACGTTGAGGATATTTTCAGATTTAGAGTTTTATAGAATGAGGACATAACTATTACATCTCAAAAGATTTCAAAGTACACACCTATACTCAGTTTCCATTATTGTCATAAAATAAAAACTCTTAAAAAAGAGTCTTGTCTAGTTCCATTTGTAAGACAACATGAATTTTCTTTGATCCCATCCTTGAACCTATTTCACATTATATCCTATGAAAAACATTTGAAAAAATGGGATGAGCATAAAAATTCACAATAAGGGATACACAAATAAAGAAAACTGCTAGTGTTTCAAAACAACAAGTAAACCATGATTGCTTTAGCATAAGTAATAATTTTCAGTTTTTTGAAGTATTAAATATTCTTCACTAAATAAAATATCACTAAATACACTTTTTAACCAAAATATTACCATAAAACCCATATAAAGAACACATAACATATAAAGGTAACTTGGGACTTAAACATACTTAAATGGAATAACCATATAGCCCACATCTACACATATCACTAAATGGAATAGCCATATGGCTGGCTTCCAAACCCAATGCATTGGAGGTTATAACATAACAACCCGTCCTAGTTTATCATGAAACCACCAGTCATTTGGTTTATCACGTAACCACCCATAAAATTTCCATGTACAAGTATAAAATCATAACACATAAAATATTGAAAATATAAACATTTCACTAATATCATTTAATTTTCAATCACAAGAAATAATTTCAAGATACTGAAATAATCAATCCATTATAAAAAATGGTTTTCAATACCAAGACACCCAAAAATTGAATAAGGTATTTCCTTTTCATTTTTTAAAACATTAAGCCTTATAGAGGAAGCCAAATAATGATTACGGCGACGAAGAGGAAATTATCGCCGCAAACATTAAAAACATTATGTTTGTCATTTATTAAAACGATTTGTAGAAAAATATTCCCTTTGAATGAATGTAAAATTCAAAGGGTTTACTATAAACCGTGTACAATAAGAAGGTATATATATTATTGATATATGCCTCTATGAAAGGAGATTGAGACAAAGTCTCTTACCTCGTGTCTGACTTTAATCGATCATTCTTTAATCTCTTGAATAATAAACTAATGTTAACTTCTACTTGATTAAGAATATTTTCATGTTTATTATTCTTTTTATATCACTTATTACCATGTTATTAACATTATGTAATCATTCATGTTAATAATGGTCGTTTTGTCGAAATTTGGTACTTGAGTAAAATATGAACACCTTATATTTAAAAGTTGTCAATGTGGTCAATATTTAATTATATCCATAATTATTTTCATGATTTAGATATCATATATATCATATATATCCATTATATACATTTATTTATAATATTACATAACATTTGGAGGTAACAAATGAAATGCATCGTTCATGGATATGGTAAGCCATACGTACACATGAACGATAATTTCATTTCTATTTATTATTTTAATGGAATTAAAAAATAATAATACATAGGTATATTATAATTACAATATAATATAATATATAATATCAATAACTACATCCTTTATACCTCCCACATATGGCATTAACGAGTCATATCACTTTGAGGGGGCGGTAGTTCGCATTTCCTCAAATGAAATTATCGTGTTTTCCCATAATGAAACCATAATGGTATGATATAAATGGAAAATAACGATACATAAAAAACATAAACATAATTTATATCATATATAAATATAGTTCCATTATAATGGCCAGCATGAGGGGCGGTAGGAGGTAATTGAACAATCATCGTTTTGTGAGGCGTTAGTTTTCCATCCACAGAAACATTATGTTCTTCACCCATTAGATAGAGGTGTGTGTATGTGTAGTATGAATAATTCTCATAAAAACATACTAGTATACTGAGGATACTGTTTTTGGTATAAAGTGAAAGAATAAAAAGAGTTTAGGGGTTGGAGAAGTAAAATAAAAGAAAATAAGTTAAGATAAATAATTACTATTATTTTGGGTAACTCCCATTGGTTTGAACCAAATTGTTTTTTTGAAGTGAATTATGCCTATGTTAAGGCTTTTATGTGTATGGTAGGGATTTATGGAGCTTAATTGGGCATATTATGGATGGTCTTAATGGCTTGAGAGGTGTCAGGAATTGGTTAGAATTGGTCTCCTTTTATAAGGGAGAGGTGGGGCTCTTAAGGAATGTGTGAAAATATTATTTTATAATATTATGATATTCGGTTATAAAGGTCCAAAAATAATTATTTTCAGAGATAAGATGAATCATGGTCGAAATAAAATCATCCAATTGGAATTGGATAGGTTTTGAATAATATTGTAATCATTATAATTTTATTTATTTAAATAATTTATTAATGAGGTAAATACTCCATCATTATTGTGTCATAAATAATTTAATTTATATGATGTATAAAAATTATTAAAAAAATACCATGATGTAGGAAATCTTTTTATATTTCAAATTAATATTTATAGTCAAAATTATTACTTGTATAACACCATATAAAAATTAATTTACTAGTGAAAATTTATTTTTGTCATTTTTTCCTTTACTTTAAATTAATTAATTTAAAGTGTCATTATCATTAATAAGTGGCTATATGAGGTCACAAAATAGACCCAAGGATTCCCATGGTTATAAATTTCACATCAAATATGGTTAGGACAAGTGTTAAGTTAATTTTGATTTATTATAATATTCTTTTTACCTTGAATTTCCATATTTACCTTTAACTGCGGTAAAAAAAAGTCAAAAGCTCTATTCACCATAAATTATTTTCATCTTATTGAACCAAATATTACTTACTAATAACAAAACTGTATGTTGTATTTTTGAAATTTAATTCACATAAGTGGTAAAATTTTCATTAAATGAAAAAGTCAGTTTTTTGAACTTCTAATAAGTGGCTTCACTATTAATCAAAAATTGTAGTTTTTCAGAAAAATACAAAAAATTCATTCTTATATATATTTCATATTCAAAATTTAAAAATGATGTTTTTTTTTCAAATTCAAAACATAAAAGTGGAATTAATTAATTTTAAAATTAATTCCTGCTGTTAAATCAAATAGAGTGTTTTTGAGAAACAATAACTATCAAATTATTGACACATATTTATGTCCTCTTTCAACTTAAAATTAATTAAAATGTAAAAAATTGTATTAAATGGTAAAAATATATTCTAATTACACATTAAAATCAATTAAAAATATAATCTATCCATATATATTGTAACGCCCCGACCCCAGCTACCCAGAGTCGGTGCATTACTTCGTAACATTGGCATGATCACAAAAGATCAGGTCTCAAAAGACCGATTAGTTTAGTAGCCTTGAAACACTAGATACATTCATAAGTCTTACATTACATCATAAAGTGAAAAACTAATAACAAAGTCTTCATAGTCCACACTCATATCCTCTCCTGACTATCCATGCAGGTCATTCCTAAAATACTTCTTCACATCCTGGAAAATATTAAAACATTGAAAGGGGTGAGCTCAGATGCTCAGTAAGGATAACAATATAGTGGAAGCTTTCATCAATAAACATAAACATTTAAGGCAATGTATAACTAAAACAAAAGCCTTTTAAACATGAACTTCAACATAATATGGAAAAAGTAAAATGAGTGATGCCATTCACTTCTTCACATGGATATTCTACTCGTCGAATAATCACATGCAATATCAATAACTACTTTCATAATGAGGGAATGTATAATTCCAGACATTATGAAACATTTTGTCAAGGCCTCGGCCAAGACGTCTAAAATGATTAAGGCCTCGGCCAAAACCATAAATCAAATTGGTAAAGGGCCTCGGCCAATTCCACGTCTAGTTGTCTCATGAGACCTACTGATGCATTGAGGAGCTATAGCGGGATCCACCCATCACTTATTAAGTCCAATACATTCCTCATATGAATAGGTTTAAACATATCATAAACCATAACATAATTGTATCACATAAAACATGCATAAAGGAAACATAACATTTCCACATTTCAATCACAAGATATCAATACAACACATTGATATAATAAAAACGCTTTCAAAACCATTTTCAATACCAAAATAAAAGAAAGTTAAAACAATGTATTTATTTTTCATTAAAAAAAAGTGATGGCTTTTAGAGGAAGCTGAAACACAAATAAAAGTCAAAGGGGTTTATACACCGTATAAAAGAAAATTGTGTATAAAACAAAATATGCCTCAATGAAAGGAGATTGAGACGAAGTCCTTAAAAGATCATTTTTAAATTAAAATATATCTATTATGTGTATTCACTATAAGTACACATAAATATAGTACAATTAAAAGATAGGAAATAATAATATCACGACATAATTTGAAAGTATGAGATTAACCCATAGAATGGAAATTTGGTTAAGAAGTTCCCTTACCTCGTGTCTGACATGACTCAACCGTTCTTTAACCTCATGAATAATAAACTAGAGTTAATATATACCTTATTAAGAACAATTTTCAATTTCATTATCCTTTTTATATCACTTATTACAATGATATGAACATTATGTAGTTATTTAAGTTAATAACGGTCGTTTTGTCGATCTTTGGTACTTGAGTCAAAAATAAACTTCTTATAATTACAAGTTGTTCATGTGGTGAAATATACATTATATCCAGAATTATATTAATGAAATATATATCATATATATACAGTATATACATTAATTTATAATATTACGTAACATTTAGAGGTAAGAAATGAAATGCGACGTTCATGGAGACGGTAAGTCGTACGTACGCATGAACGCTACTTTCATTTCTATTTCGTATTTAATGGAATGAAATCATAATGATATAAATGTATAATATAATTCCAGTATAATATAGTGTATAATACCATTTACTACATCCTTTATACATCCCACATATGGCATTAACGATTCAAATCACTTTGAGGGGGCGGTAGTCCGCACTTCCTAAAATGAAAATATCGCGTTTACCCATAATGGAAACCATAAAGTTATGCCATAAATGAAAAATAAAAAATCATAAGAAAAAAAACATAATATATATCATATATAAAAATAGTGTCATCATAATGGCCACCATTAGAGGCGTTATATGAGTGTTGAACAATCATCGTTTCGTGAGGCAAAAATTCGCCATCCACAGAAACAATATGTTCTTTAACCATTAGATGTAGGTGTGTGTAAGTGTAAACCAAATACTTATCATAAAAACATCCTAGTATATTGTAGATACTGGTTTTGTTACAAAATAATTGAATAAAAGTAGTTTAAGGGGTTGGAGAAGCTAAATAAAACAAAAAAACATTAGAGAAGACATTACCTAAAAAATTGGGTAACTCTTTTTGATTTGAGACAAAGGCTTCCTTGGGAATAATTCTGCCCAAAGTGAGGCTTCTAGGAGTAATTGAGGGATTTTGGGAGAGTATTTGGGCAGAGGTTGGACGAGCCAAATGGCTTGAAGGTGTGAATATGGTGGGAGTGGTGGGGGCCTTTTATAAGTGGAGAGGAGGGGCACTTTTAGAAAGTAATGAAATGTTATTCTATTATACAATGCTTTTCGGATTATAAAGGTCCCACACTTGTATAATTCGAGGATAAGGTGATAAGGGTTCTAAAGCTCCTCATCCAATAGGCTTTGGACAAGTGTAAGCCTTGGATTTTACATTATCTTCTCATTTTATATAAATCGTTAAATAATGAGGTCAACGCTGCATCATCATGATGTTATAAATAATTTAATTTATTTAATGTCTAAAAATTATAAAAAAATACCATGATTTAGGAAATACTTTTATATTTCCAATGACTATTTATAGTCAAAAATATGACTTGTATAATCCCATGTAAAAATTGTTTTAGTAAAACATTTCATGTTTGTGTCATTTTTTACTTTAACATTAAATAAAAGGTATTTATGTAATTTTCTAACTAAAGTGGATCCATGGGGTCCCCAAGTTGACCCAAGGATTTTCTTGGTCGTCCATGTCACACCCAATGAGGGTAGGACATGTTTTAAGCTCATCTCATATTATTAATACATTACTTTTACCTTAAACTACACTAATTACCTCTAATCGCGATTAAGAACTTAAAGTTACTATTCACCAAAAATTATTTTAATCTCATTGAACCACATTTTACTTCTTAATGACAACCATGTATGTCGGATTTTTAAAAATCAAATCACAGAAGTGGTAATATTTCATTTAAACTAAAACTCAGTTATTTAACTACCACTTAGTGGTTTCACTATTCATCAAAAATTGAAGTTTTTCATAACAATGCCAAAATTTCACCCGAAGCTATAATTGATATTCCGAATTCAAAAATGATTTCTATTTTACAAAATTCCAAACATATAAGTTTCATTAATTAATTTTATAACTAATTCTCACCGTCACAACAAATAGCATGTTTTTAAGAAAAAAAATATATCAAAAGATTAACAATTGATTATGTCCAATTTCAAAGTGAAATTAATTCTAATGAACACCATTGGATAAAATGGTAAAAATATATTCTAATTATACATTAAAACCACTAAATAGTATAATTTATGACTATAAATTATTCTGATTAAAAAAGTTGTTTTTAAGTATTTTTCACTATTCATAAAAAGTTAGAAGTTCTCAGAAAAAAACAAAAAATTCAACATAGGATAATTTCGATATTCCGAATCCAAAAATGAAGTCCATTTTGAAATATAAAATTTCTATAATTTTAAAAAGTGGTTATTACTATTCATAACGGCTACTTTGATTAGTCGCAGTGTTTTAGAACTCGAAGTTGCGTACAATGCAAGCTATTGCATTATTGAATGAGAAGCGTATCATGGAAGCTCGGGGTGTTACATTCTCCCCTCCTTCAATAAATTGCATCCTCGCAATTTGATATTTTTTTTGGAAAATAAAAGGTTGAAAATAGAAAATACCTTTGTGGAAAACCCACATCGGAAATAAGGTTAATAAAATTTAGTCTTAATAAGAGGGAAATGGAAATAAGAAAGTCACCACCAAACTATGATCTCGATAAGGAGAACATTGGTGGAAATTAGAGACATATAATTGGAGGAAAAACATAAATATTTGTAGGGAGTGATTGAGGTCATCAATCACAATCAACTGTCAAATTGAGGGCCTCAAAGCCTTCAATCTATATTGATTTAAAATATCATCAGTTCAACAAGACATAAGGTATTAGGATAAAACATTTTTTTTAATATCCCTTTACTAAAGTTTATGAATTAATTTATTCATTGAATAAGAGATAGGTATATATATATTTATGCATGACAATTTGAGTTTCAACCTTCAACTCATCTTTCACTTAAAAAGATAATAGAACTCAAAAATATTATACTTATCCTAATTGTATAAGGTTCCAAATGTTAACACATACCATTTACATTAGTAAAATTATTTTTTTAACAACCAGGGACTTCCTGTAGGCTAGTGGTAGGAAATAAAGGCCTGTCACACTATGATTGTGGGTTCGATTCCTGCAGCTTTGTCCGACGCGACGGGTCATGCCCCACCCTGCAGGTTGTCCTTTTCCTAAAACTATAGTATTATAATATTCCAAAAATAATCTTCATAAATTTTTTAACCTTAAACAATACTATCCAAAGATCAACTTAATCCACTCCAACCTTTATAGTTATCCAAAATACCTTTGTCCAGACTTTCTCTAAAATGTCTCTTAATTCCAAAATCAATTTATCAGATTCCCCAAAAAAATTAATTTTTCTCTTTTTGTCACATACTAAAAATATGATTACCTTCATCATATTAAAACCTTACTGAAATAAACAAGTACTGCAGTACAATCCTTATATATATATATCACATTATTCTAATAACCAGGATATAATCCATGAGTCCAAAAGCACCAATACATTAATTATTCTGCTTCAACTGTAGTAACAACATAAGATTTTCCTTGATCCCTTGGCCTTTTCTAAGGTAAGTTTCCCTGAAGCTGAGGACATTCATTTTCATAATGCCCCATTTCCCTAAAATTGTAGCATTCAACATTGATAGCCACTTTCTTTCCCTTGCAATCACACGCCTGGTGACCTTTTTCTCCACATTTATAACAAACTGACATTCCTTTTAGGCATGTACCAGTGTGATTCTTCCCACAATTATCACATAAAGGAAAATCCTTCTTTCCCTTTTTCCTTTTATCTGTCTCTTGTTCCACCGTTCTCTTCTTCTCTTGCTTTACTTTGTTGTCATAAGACATAGAGAATTCCTTTTCTGTCTTGATAGCACATGAGACAATATCTTCGTATGTTGAGAACGATTGTGATACTAATGATCGATGGAGAAATGGTTTTAACCCATCAAAGAAACGATCAATCTTACCTCTTGGGTTAGGTATATAATCTGCAGAATACCTCGCTAACCTTGTAAAGTTGGCCTCATACTTTGCGACATTCTCATCCTCCTTTTGTTTCAGACTCAGAAATTGCCTTTCCAGATCATCTCTATGGTCATGAGGAAAGTATTTTTCTAAGAAAAGATATTTGAACACTCTCCATTCCATATTCGATATGTCATCATCTTACTTTGTATTTTGAATCAATGACCACCATTGATCGGCATCTTCAGTGAGGCAGTAAACTGTCATGACAACCTTCTCCCTTTCGCTACTCCCCAAGGCGGGGAATATTTTCTCTAAGGAGTTTATCCATTGCTCAGCTACTAATGGATTTGTACCCCCATTAAATGTTGGTGGTTGTTGCCTCATGAAGCGGTCTAACATTGATCCTCCACGTTGCGGATCAGGGTTCTCCATGCGAGTAAGGTTATTATTCATAACCTGAGTGAGTTGTCCTAGTACGGTAATAAGTTGATCAGCACCAGTTGTATCTCCAGATCCACAGTAATTATCTTGAGCAGGAGGGAAATCCCTACACGGAGTGCGTGCATTGATACGGTTTCCATTCCTTCCACTAGGCGCCATTTCTAAACAATGGCATAAACTAGATTAGTTTATGAATTAAAATACATAATTCCATATTTGTAAAACACTTTACGTAAATTGAACCATTTATGGATATAATCCATAATCATAAAAATAGTTTTCTTTGAAAAAGTATATACTCATAACCCTTCATAGTGGTTTGTAATGAAAATGAGAATTATCCTAAGCATATCCCCCGGGAGTGTCGTAACCAAGAGTGCAGCAAGGCCCGTTGTCGTTCACCCGTTCCCGTTCGAGTCTAGCTCAAAGCGGTGTTTTCGGGTTTTACCCCTAGGTACATCTGTGCCAGAGCCGCCTCTACCTGCTCGTATCCAGACAGGGATGTATTTCTCGGAAAACTCACAAAATCTCTATAATACCAAAATTCTAGGAAGTTCTTCTATACTAATCCTCAAAGTCTATCTTCGGGCTATGTGCTCTAATCAGAGTTTATCTAAATCTAGCTTCCAAGGTTAGTACTAAACTGCCTCTGATACCAACTGTAATGCCCCGACCCCAGCTACCCAGAGTCGGTGCATTATTTCGTAACATTGGCATGATCACAAAAGATCAAGTCTCGAACGACCGATTAGTTTAGTAGCCTTGGAAACACTAGATACATTCATAAGTCTTACATTACATCATAAAGTGAAAAACAAATAACAATGTCTTCATATTCCACACACATATCCTCTCCTGACTATCCCTGCAGGTCATTCCTAAAATACTTCTTCACATCCTGGAAAATATTAAAACATTGAAAGGGGTGAGCTCAGATGCTCAGTAAGGATAACAATATAGCGGAAGCTTTCATCAATAAACATAAACATTTAAGGCAATGTATAACTAAAACAAAATCCTTTTAAACATGAACTTCAATATAATATGGAAAAGTAAAATGAGATAATTACATTCACTTCTTCAAATGGATATTCTACTGGTCGAATAATCACATGCAATATCAATAACCACTTTCATAATGAGGGAATGTATAATCCCAGACATTCTGAAACATTTTGTCAAGGCCTCGACCAAGACGTTTAAAATGAATAAGGCCTCGGCCAAAACCATAAATCAAATTGTGAAAGGGCCTCGGACAATTCCACATCTAGTTGTCTCATGAGACCTACCGATGCATCGAGGAGCTATAGCGGGATCCACTCGTCACTTTTTATGTCCAATACATTCCTCATATGAATAGGTTTAAACATATCATAAACCATAACATAATCATATCACATAAAACACGCATAAAGGAAACATAAAATTTCCACATTTCAATCACAAGATATCAATACAACACATTGATATAATAAAAACGCTTTCAAAACCATTTTCAATACCATAATAAAAGAAAGTTAAATCTTTGTATTTATTTTTCATTAAAAAAAAGTGATGGCTTCTAGAGGAAGCTGAAACTCAAAAAATGGTCATGGCGGCGGAGAAGTCATTGTCACCGCATATGTATGGAAATAAAAACATTCCCTTTTTGTCATTTAGTAAAACGCTTCGTATAAAAAAGATTACTTTTTAATAAACGTAAAAGTCAAAGGTGTTTATACACCATATAAAAGAAAATTGTGTATAAAACCAAATATGCCTCAATGAAAGGAGATTGAGACGATGTCCTTAAAAGATAATTTTTAAAATAAAATATATCTATTATGTGTATTCACTATAATTACACATAAATATAGTACAATTACAAGATAGGACATAATAATATCACGACAAAATTTGAAAGTATGAGATTAACCCAAAGAATGGAAATTTGGTTAAGAAGTTCCCTTACCTCGTGTCTGACTTGACTCAACCGTTCTTTAACCTCCTGAATAATAAACTAGATTTAATATATACCTTATTAAGAACCATTTTCAATTTCATTATCCTTTTTATATCACTTATTACAATGATATGAACATTATGTAATTATTTAAGTTAATAACGGTCGTTTTGTCGATCTTTGGTACTTGAGTCAAAAATAAACTTCTTATAATTACAAGTTGTTCATGTGGTGAAATATCCATTATATCCAGAATTATATTCATGACATATATATCATATATATACATTATATACATTCATTGATAATATTACGTAACATTTAGAGGTAAGAAATGAAATGCACCGTTCATGGAGACAGTAAGCCGTACGTACACATTAACGCTACTTTCATTTCAATTTCGTATTTAATGGAATGAAATCATAATGATATAAATGTATAATATAATTCCAGTATAATATAGAGTATAATACCATTTACTCCATCCTTTATACATCCCACATATGGCATTAACGATTCAAATCACTTTGAGGGGGCGGTAGTCCGCACTTCCTAAAATGAAAATATCGCGTTTACCCATAATAGAAACCATAAAGGTATGCAATAAATGAAAAATACAAAATCATAAGTAAAACAAAAACATAATATATATCATATATAAAAATAGTGTCATCATAATGGCCACAATTAGAGGTGTTATATGAGTTTTGAACAATCATCATTTCGTGAGGCAAAAATTCGCCATCCACAGAAACAGTATGTTCTTTAACCATTAGATGTAGATGTGTGTAAGTGTAAACAAAATACATATCATAACAACATCCTAGAATATTTTAGATACTGGTGTTGTTACAAAAGAATGGAATAAATGGAGTTTAAGGGGTTGGAGAAGCTAAATAAAACAAAACAACATTAGAGAAGACATTACCTAAAAAATCGGGTAACTCTTTTTGATTTGAGACAAAGGCTTCCTTGGGAAGAATTCGTCCCAAAGTGAGGCTTCTAGGAGTACTTTAGGGATGTTAGGAGAGTATTTGGGAAGAGTTTGGCCGAGACAAATGGATTGAAGGTGTGAATAAGGTGGGAGTGGTGGGGGCCTTTTATAAGTGGAGAGGAGGGGCACTTTTGGAAAGTAATGAAATGTTATTCTATTATACAATGATTTTAGGATTCTAAAGGTCCCACACTTGTATAATTATAGTATAAGGTGATAAGGGTTCTAAATATCCTCATCCAATAGGCTTTGGACAAGTTTAAGCGTTGTATTTTACATTATCTTCTCATTTTATTTAAATCGTTAAATAATGAGGTCAACGCTGCATCATCATGATGTTATAAATAATTTAATTTATTTAATGTCTAAAAATTATAAAAAAATTACTATGATGTAGGAAATAGTTTTCGCTTTCCAATGACTATTTATAGTAGAAAATATGACTTGTATTACCCTCATGTAAAAATTGTTTTAGTAAAACATTTCATGTTTGTGTCATTTTTTACTTTAACATTAAATAAAAGGTATTTATGTCATTTTCTAACTAAAGTGGCTCCATGGGGTCCCCATGCTGACCCATGGATTGTCTTGGTCGGCCATGGAACACCCAATGAGGGTAGGACATGTTTCAAGCTCATCTCATATTATTAAAACATTATTTTTACCTTAAACTACACTAATTTCCTCTAATCGCGATTAAGAACTTAAAAGTTACTATTCACCAAAAATTATTTTAATCTCATTGAACCACATTTTACTTCATAATGAAAACCATGTATGTAAGATTTTTGAAAATCAAATCACAGAAGTGGTAATATTTCATTTAAACGAAAAATCAGTTATTTAACTACCACTTAGTGGTTTCACTATTCATCAAAAATTGAAGTTTTTCAGAACAGTGCCAAAATTTCACCCTAAGCTATAATTGATATTCCGAATTCAAAAATGATGTCTATTTTAAAAAATTCCAATCATATAAGTTTCATTAATTAATTTTATAATTAATTCCCGCCGTCACAACAAATAGCGTGTTTTTAAGAAACAATATATATCAAAAGATTAACAATTGTTTATGTCCAATTTCAAAGTGAAATTAATTCTAATGAACACCATTGAATAAAATGGTAAAAATATATTCTAATTATACTTTAAAACCACTAAATAGTATAATTTATGACTATAAATAATTCTGATTAAAAAAAAATTTAAGTATTTTTCACTATTCATAAAAAATTAGAAGTTCTCAGAAAAATACCAAAAATTCAACATAGGCTAATTTTGATATTCCAAATCCAAAAATGAAGTCCATTTTGAAATAAAAAATTTCTATAATTTTAAAAAGTGGTTATTACTATTCATAACGGCTACTTTGATTAGTCGCGGTGTTTTAGAACTCAAAGTTGCGTACAATGCAAGCTATTGCATTATTGAATGAGAAGAGTATCATAGAAGCTCAGGGTGTTACATATATAAATTTTATTAAAACATAGTTTTGAAATAAAATACAATATTTTTCACTATTCAATAAAAAAATGAACTTTATTGGAAGAATTCCAAAAATTTACACAATGTAAATTTTGAAGTCAAAATTATTAAGAAGGATTTTATTTGGTCAAATAAAATTATTAAAGTGATCTGAACTATATTTAAAAGGAGTTCTCCATTAAAAGGCTGTAAATCAACCTTTTCATGTAAATTATGATTAAAATTAGATTCATTCACATTATAAGCCTTTAACTTTTATTGGATAAAAGTAAAAACATATAACAAACATGTATAATCATATTTTAGCTAGTTTTTTCATTCTCTCCAATACAACGGCGAGGAGTTTACTACCATTTACTATAATAATATTATATTATTAGCGGGAAACATAAGATTTCAAAAAAACCCGTTGTTGCATATCGGGTATGCTACCGAACGTGGAAATACTTTTAAAATAAAATTAATATTTAATTCAAAAATATTAATAAATATGAAAATATGTTATTCTTCAATTACCTTGGATGTTACAAAATGTTTCAAAAAAAATCCAAAATCATTTTCTTAGGTTCATGTATGTGATGTTTGTTTAAAATATATGGTTAACTATAAATAAAAAGACACACACTTGGCCACACCGATCATACTATGCATCAGATTGACTTGTGGTTGATTCCTTCAGCTCAAAAATTACATTAAGAAAATTTTCCCAAAGTATATAAAAATATGAATGTTTTTTCATAGTTTTCAGAATGTCATGTTTATTTTTAAAAAAAATTCAATTTATACAAAAACATATACATAGATTTAAAATAATAGAATATTGATTTTGTTTGGAATATGAATGACTCCTACATGTCACCAATTAAGTATATATTATTATTATAAATTATCAATACAATTCAAGTGTGTCTACTCGGTTTTCAATGATTGACACATGATTTGAACTAATATGTTAATTTTGAAAAAATAACATTCAGTTTGAGTCACATAAAGATATTCATGTATCATATTGAGGTGATTTTGATTCATACTTATCGAAAATTATTTATGGATTATTTTAATAAATTATTGAAAAAATCCAAATTTGTTTACTATGATTTGAGTAGGTGCATTTTGTTTTGAACATAAAATGATATTTTAAATAAAAACATAGTATGAGTTAGTCTGGTCACATGGTACATCCACATTATGTGAGGTTGATTCATAGACATCAAAAATTAATGAATAATCATTTTAATAAAGTATAAAAACAATTATAATATATTTTATCCATTTTTTTCTTTCACATTTCTTTTTTTGTAAAATTTAAATTTAAATAGGAATGCACACTTTGAGTCATTCCAGTCAAATCCTATATCAATTCTATTTATGACTGATTCCTACACATCAAAAATTAATTGTGAATAATTTTACAAAAGTATCGAGATAGTATAGATATTTTTATTGGTTTTCAATGAGTGGCACAAATTTTCAACTAAAGTGAATATTTGAAAATAATAAATACACTATGATTCATACTAGGTACAATTTTATGAGATTGAAGTGAGGATAATTCATACATGTCACAAATGATTTATGGAATAGTTTTCTATAGTATCAAATCAATCAAATTTTTTCTTTGTATTTATTATGTGACATTTGTTATGAAAAAATGTAAATTTGTAATAAAAAACACTTTGAGTCATACTAGTCACACCATGCATTAGATTTTCATGAAGTTTATTTCTACAAATCAAAAATGACTTATGTCACATTTTAATAATATATGAAAAAATAGGAATTTATTTACTCAATTTGGATTTTTTTTCACATGTTTTTTAATAAAATTACAATTTAATGTGAAAACATGAAATTCGTGTCATATTGGTTATATTGTGTGCCAGTTTGAAATAAGATTAATTCTTACAACTCAAAAAAGACTTATGAATCATTTTCCAAAAGTATCAAGACAATACAAGTTCATTTTCATCATTATTATTGAGTGACACATGTTTTGAAAAAAAAAATAAACTTTAATCTAATAAAAGACTCTTTAAGTCATAAGAGGCACATAATGTATTAGTTTGACGTGACGCTGATTCCTATAAATAAAAAATAACGTATGGATCATTTTACAATAATATAAAAACAGTATGAATGTGTTTTATTGTTTTATGTATGTGATGGGTGTTTTAAAATAAAATTAAAATTTAAAAATGAAACCAAGTACTTTGGCTGACACAGGACACACCGTGTATCATATATAGGGGTTGTTAATTTCTACATGATAAAAATGGAATATGGAAATTTTTAATAAATTTTTAAAATAATATGAATGTGGTTTATTGGTTTCGAGTAAGTGATGGTTTTTTGAACTAAAATATAAATTATAAATGAAAATCATACACTTTGAGTCATACTGAGAACAGTGTGTTTCAGATTGAGGTATTCCAGATGTAGGAGTGAATGATTCCTACACCAGTCAATAAAATGTTCAAGGACATTATGTTGGGTAGTAATAAATTTCCACTAAAATGTTTCAAAATCCTATGTTAGAAACATCCCTATTATTGACATCACATTTCAAGCAACATGCTGTTTTAAATTTGTATGAAAGGAACATTTTCTCCCTTTTATAGCTTATTATAGAGAGTCGAAGAAAAATTTGGCTTCCTAAATAGGTTTAAAATAAAATTGATAGTTATATTAACTAAAAAAGTAGAAAACATTATGTTAAAATTTAGTTGAAAGGTATATTAAAGTCATGTCTTCATGACATTAATAAACAATTGGAATCCTTGTATTCTCCCAAATTATTTCAAGACCAATCTATTTCCTCTTGATAACACGAGGAATATAAATAATCTTGGTGGAATTGGAAAAGTATAAAGAGAGAATTTATTAATAGATATGCTAAAAGAAATTGTAATTATCACAAAAAATACCTCATTGGGTTTTCTAGTTTATTTTTTGAATAAAATATCCTTCATAAATTTAAAACATAACAACATCAATATATTCTATTTTTTATAGGAAATTAATAAATATTTATAAAAATGATTATTTTTTTATATATGTTTAGATAGTGGAATTTTATTATATATACCCTAATAATTATCACTTTTTAGATTTTTATAGGATATATGTGCTCATGGAATATCCTCAATATATTATTTTTTGATATTCAAACTCCCCTCTATCATATAAAAATTATAAATAAATCAAAATATGAAATACGTAACATGAAAGTTATTTTTTAAAATTTCACATTCTATGTATTAAAAATTGATAAATTTCATCATATTTGGTTTATTTGTTGGGTATCGATTAATTTAATGTAGAAAAAAGATGTTTGGAGAGTTCAAATTGATTGTAATGAGTAACCAATGCTTCCTAAAAAAGCAATAAGTAATTAATATAATGAAAATATTTTTTATATTATTAAATTACAGATATTTACCCTTATGTCAGGAGTATTAAGAAGATTCAGTCACAATTAATTTTTCTTTCAAGCATTATGTCTATTTTTTCTATTATTATTTCATATTGCTTTTTTTCAATGAAAACAATATTATAGAAGTTATGTGATGACTAATGTGACCAAATTCATGTTAAAGGGTTCTTTAAGGAATGTTAATGGGAAGAACACCTTTAATTAACATAATATGACATGAATTTCCATACCTTTAGTATAAATTTTTAAGGTATATCAATTTTATACAAATAGATTTGGAAAATAAATAAATCATGGATAATGTCTAAAGATCATTCTTGTTAAAATGAAATTAAAATATACATGAATTATATCTTGCATCATACCTCACAATATTTTGATTTTAGGACTATTAACAATAAAGAAATCATTCAAACAATAATATTTTAATTTTTTGAATACCACTTTATGATATTTACATTGATCAAGAACATACACAACTGTTATCTCTCTTGTATGGGATGAGTTTATGCAGATGGAGGAAGAAATGTTTGTTTTCACTCTTCACTAGTGCCAACTCTTCCAATATTTTTTTATGTTATTTCAAAATTGGTTTTCCAAAATTAATTTTCATATAATCAAACTTCTCAAAGGGTTGATTATCTATTAGTGGAGATGGTTTTATTCCTTCTTCTAAGCTTCTAATAAATGATTTCGTCCAATATCAGTACTTATGAATCTAGGGTATCAATCTATGATGTCTTAGAAATATGGGCTTCGATGAATGTTTCTACTAAATTTACTATGTACCTTGTTCAAAATTAGGACACAGTGTAATTCATATAATTATATATCCTATGAAATTTACTTATGTATGAAACTCATTTATTGTCTCATACAACATATATCTCAATGTAAAATCATAATTCTTTCATGAATCATACAATGAAACACCTAAATCACACAATGATTTTAAATATTTAAACAATGGAGTAAAATAAAAATCATACTCATTACCTAGATGTTTTGGTATTGATATGAGTTAAGATAAAATAATTTATTTTAATATCATGAATAACCATATTAGAAAGATTTAATTATAAAAATTAACCATCCATGTACTGTGATTACTTATTTGAAAACCAGAATGATTCAATCTATCTATAGATAGTGTAATATTATGGTTTATTGGATAATGTCCAAATTTATTATTATAATGATCAATTTTCATACATTGAGGATATTATTCTAGGTGATTAATTTTACCATAATTTTTTATTCAATTTTTGATCCATGTAAATTTCCCATTATTATATTGACATCAAAAAATGTTCCAAAATATAGGATAGCTTATAAGAACCATACAACAATCAAAGGACCTAATTTAACATTTTTTATCGATAATCACTATAGGTTGGTAATTGTTTTGGTGATTTATTCCTTGTGAAACTATATACATCCATTTGGATAGTCATGTGTTCTTTTAGTGATCATACCAATTGAATTTTGTAATTATTTAGTGTCATTTTATTAGCATTGATGCTGAATATATTTTTGACATCCAATCATTTAAGAATGTGTGGCATAGAGTACTGATCAAGATGGGTGAACTTCTAGTAAGTTTCCTAGGGTGTGTGTGAGTCAGGACAAAACACACTGGAAATGTCCTGTGATGGACTGTGGCGACTGTCAATAGTCATATGACCCTGTCGAGCATGTGGGTGGGCCCCAAGGTGGGGACCACGTGTCTGTGGGTAAACTAGCTGTACCTAGAGGGCCAGGACCCGACAACCATGTTATGGGAGGGTGTATGTGCTGTCATCGAGACCCGGTTGTTACATAGCATCACATTATTTTGTTTCTCTAATTTAAATTATATTTATTTGGTATAGCATACAATGTTGTAAATTCAGTACAACTCATATACAATTAAATCTTTCCCCACCCCATTAACTTCTCATTCAATTTTTTACAATTAAACAATGTATCTTTAATTGTAAAGTCTAGGATTTTATTAAGGTATTATTTTTCTATTTTTTAGTTTAATTCCATTCTTTATGGATAAATAAGTGTTTCATAAGTTAATGAGGAGGCTCGGGGTTGTTTTTAGGGTTTGGGGCACAAACGAAAAAGAAAAAGGATCTTTCTGGGCATGATGCATGGCTTGCACAAGGTTAATGAAGATGTTGTGAGTGGAAGTCAAACCTCGTGGCTTGTGGTAGTGGAATTTCACATGGTTCGTACATAGATAGTCAAACCGTGTGGAGTTTTCTAGGAAACCGTGCAAACTCACATTCCGTAGGAAGTAGATTGCACACTGTTTGTTCATGTTTTAGAAAATCATGAGGGTAAACCATGTAACCTAGTAAAAGTTTGAAAATTTAAATTTTTTCCATGATGGGATTTTAATATCACTATCTAATTTGTCACCCATTAATTCTACCTCCAGCAATAGTGATGCCCCAAAATCCTCAAGGACTCGCATGGATTAGTGTCCCTTATCTCTAGGCTGATTGGAGTGTCGTCAGTTGCAAATCTATGCTCTGGGTAAGTCTAATATTCCTCTTTTTTCTGTTTTCTTTATTAGATATTACAGTTTCTACACTATGTTTCGGAATATCTAAAAACCTATATTTCTAGGGGATCTTAGGTCAAATATTCAAGGGGTTTATGAATTCAGATCTAGGGATATGATTAAGAGTGTGTTCATAATCAGATTCAAGGTAGGTTATTTGCATATTATATAACGTAGTTTTGAGTAGATTTGGGCATATGAGTATGTGTCATAATTCTATAATGTTTTTCATTGATTTAATTTGGTTATTTTCTGTATAATTAACATTCAAATAATTATTTTAAACCCTCATAATTCTCATTGGATGCGTCTGTAGGTTTCGGGCGCAGCGGAAACACGTTCTGGGTTTTCCCATCTTTAATTTTAATGTTATGCAACATTCAATCTGAGATCAGTCACGATTTAAAATTCCGAATCCTCGGAATAGAATGAATAACGAAAAACATAAAAGGGAATCCTATAACCAAAGAGATAGGATCATCATATGTTGGTTATAATTAATTTGATTAATTCTCAATAATTACTTTGGTGGAATTATTTCTTCGTTGATGTGTCCGGTCACGATTCGGTGAACCGTCGTTGCGTCGTAGAATCCAAGTGTAGGATTCATCTAGTGGTGATCCACATGTCTGCCATGTATCTCCAGAAGTCGCCGAAGGGATCTCTGGGTGCTAGCGTGGAAGAACGTTCTCTTGCGATGTCCGCCTTCGATCGCCTTGATCTCTCTGTCTTGAGAGCATTCTTGGAGGAAGGAGTTCTTTCGGGCTTGAATGAATTCTTCGGAATTGTTGTGCACAACGATTGATTGAAAGTGTTGGGGTTTTGAGGATATTTATAATTGTGTTTGAGGTCATAGAGTCATGATAATAAATAAATGCATTACACGTTTTATTTATTTCCTTAACCATTATTTAAAACCCCCATGTCGAATGAATAATTCCTTGACATGCTTCCACGCTGATTATAATTAATATCAGAATAATGATATTATTTCATCAAAATCCCAACTAGAAAAACTACACACCGTTTAATCATTAATACACGGCGTGTACTTGTTTTCCATAAAACTAGACGGCATGTATATTAAGTATACACGGAGTGTACTTTTATTTTCCACTTTTCTTTATCTCCTCCTCATTTATTAGACCTTGAGTAATGGCTATTTATTTCTTAAGTAAATGTAACTGTATCACTGGATAATAAATATATTATTTCACCCAGAATATATTCTCTTGAATAACTAGTGTCGAAATAAATGAGACGAGGAATCCATAAATAATTATTAAACCACATTCAGGAATAATCATTATTTAACTTGTTAAATTAATATTTAACTGAGATACATGGAAACACTTAGTGTGTGACCCTATAGGCCTCTTTCTCAATGGAATTAGGCGGAGCCTGCCTAATTTCTAAGGTTACCATCTAGAAACATGCCAAGGCACCCATAGAGAAATAATTTAACACGGTAATGACGTGTCACCTCATACGAACTCCTACCGTGTAATATAATCTCTTTGTCTCAAAATCTATAATAAAGAAGGTTGCATGCTAGTGCCATTAGCCAATGTGCTCGATTATTATTTCATTGACTTCCTAGAATTGAGCTCTACCATACCTTACCATGGCCATGGATTTATTTAGGCTATATCAATTCCATCAAAGGGCCTGATATTTCTACTTCCGTTATGGAACATAAGGGAAAAATCCTTTCTCACATTTTCTTTTAATTCGTTATTACTCATGATAGACCCAACGTATCCTACCTCACTGCAAACAGTGTGTCGTCACAGTTTTCATCAATACATCTATGTGTGTGAGTTGTAATAACCATTAATAATAATCTTAAAGACTAAAGACCAATACACACATCCGCAGATAGGAACATCCAATGACACTATGAAATGTGGATTTCCTACTGGTAGATCTCGTTCTCATTATATCCTCCTAGATATTACCAAGGGCACACACCATGAGAAGGTTCCTCAAAGTTTTATGAGTCCTCACCCCTAATGGCCTGTATTTTTTGTGTCCCTCAAATAACATCATCCGGCCATAGAACATATATTCAAGAACTATGTTATAGAACTTCCAGGTTCTCATCATAGCAGGGATCCTCTTAGACCCATTAATGCAACAACTGTCCTTAGAATATTATCACATGAATTGTCACGTAGAAGAAAAATCATAATGTGATCAGGAATTTATTATTAAATAATGTAAAAAGTAGTTGGTTCTAGGACACTAACACCAACAGACTCCCACTTGGACTAGAATCAACTGCTAACAACCATTAACCCGCTAGCTCTGACATGATATTCATGCTTCAGCTGAGATAGGCCTTTAGTGATGGGGTATGCCACATTATCTTCCATGGACACTCTTCTCACTAAAACTTCACCCCTTTGATAAAAGTCCCTCAAGAGGTGATACTTCTGGAGTATGTTCTTTGTCCGCTGATGTGACCTTGGTTCTTTTGCAAGAGTCATCGCTGCAGTTTTATCACAATACAACATAATGTGATCTATACTTCTAGGCACCACATCAAGCTCCTGGACAATGTTCTGAATACAGACAACTTCCTTGGCAGCATCAGAAGCTACTATATATTTAGACCCCACTATAGAATTGGAGACAATTGGCTGCTTATAACTCTTCCATCTCACATCTCCACCATTGAGACAGAAAACATATATATATTGTGACTTCAGATCGTTCTGATCTATCTGAAAACTATCATCATCATACCCTCTGATGACAAGCTCCTTGTCTCCTCCATTCACTAGGAACATATCCTTATTTTTTTCTCAGATACTTAAGGATTGTCTTAACAGCAGTCCAATGATGTTCCCCTGTATCTACTTGATATATGCCTACCATGCTTATTGTATAGGCAACAACAAGCCTGGTACATAACATGGAATACATGATCGATCCTATAACCGAATCGCATGGGATCTTACTCATTCTATCTTTCTCTTGTTGTGTCTGAGGACACATTTTATTATAAAGATATAAGCCATGTGACACTGGAACCAATCCCCTCTTGGATTATTCTATACTAAATATCTTTAGTATATGGTCAATGTATGTACCCTGAATTAGTCCAAGAAACCTCTCGGATCTATCACGAATGATCTTGATCCCTAGAATATTGGCTGCTTCACCTATGTCTTTCATGGAGAAGCACTTGTTCAACCAGTCCATAACTGTCTGTAAGGCTGGTACGTCATTTCCAATAAGAAATATGTCATCAACATATATTACTAGGATAACAACCACATTCCCAATGAACCGCCTATAAACACATGGCTCACATTCATTCTTAATGAAACCAAATTCCTTTATGCCCTCATAAAATCAAATGTTCCATGACCTGGATGCTTGCTTCAATCAATAAATGGAGTTCTGCATTTGAAAACCTGTTTGGCATCCCTTGGTGTCACAAAACCTTCTGGTTGTATCATATAGACATCTTCCCGAAGGTTCCCAATAAGGAATGATGTTTTGACATCCATATGCCAAATCTCGTATTCATGGTAAGCTATTATGCAAAGTATGATTCTTATGGATTTAAACATGGAAACTGGTGATATGGTTTCATCATAGTGAAATTCCTTGATGTTGACTGAATCCTTTAGCAACTATCCTTTTTTACAGGTTCTAACATGACCTTCCATGTCTAGCTTTCTCTTGAATACCAATTTTCATCCAACAAGCATTACATCAACTGGCTCATCGACCAGAACCCAAACTTGGTTCTGATACATGGGATCCATCTCAGAATTCAAAGCTTCTAGACATCTTGCATCTTCTGAGATTTATACTACTTCCTTTTAGGAGGGAGGCTCATCATTTTCCATCAATGATGATTCACCATCCTCGGTGACTAGGAAACCAAATCTGTCTGGTTCCTTTACCTCTCTTGAGCTCCTACGCAGTACTTGTGTTTCTGGAACCTCTTCCATGGGGACCTGTAGAACTTATTCCTGTACCAACTCTTTTGTATCTTGAGCATCAACTTCATCGAAGTCAATCTTTCTCCCACTATCTTTTTTGAGGATGTTCCCCCTCTTAAGAATGATGTCTTGTCTGGTGATAGTCACTTTCTTGTCTTGAGGGTTATATAGGTAATATCCTTTCGTTTCCATGGGATATCCTATAAAGATTCACTTCATGCCCTGGGGTGCTATTTTGTTTCTTGAGAAGGACTGAACAAATTCCTCTCATCCCTATACACATGTATAAGACAAAATGAGTTTCTTTCCATTCTATAACTCAGAGGGAATTCCATTTTCTGCCCTAGATGATACTCAGTTTAATGTGTATGCGGCAGTTTGTAATGCATATCCCCAAAAGGATAATGGAAGATCTGCATGACTCATCATCGACCTCACCATGTCGAACAAGGTGTAGTTCCCCCTTTCACTAACACCATTCCACTATGGTGTATATGGAGGTGTGAGCTGAGATTGAATCCTAGACTCCCGTAGAAGATCAATGAACACTTGGTTTAGATATTCTCCACCTCGATCTGATTGAAGTTTCTTTATCTTCTTACCAATATGGTTCTCTACATCATTCTTGAATTCCTTAAATTTCTCTAAGGCTTATGACTTAGACCTCATTAAGTAGACAAATCTGTATCTACTCAAATCATCAGTTAAAGTAATGAAGTATGAATATCCACCTCTAGAATCTACTATAAATGGTCCACATACATCCGTGTGTACCAATCCTAGAAGCTCTGTGGCCCTTTCACCCTGTCCACCAAATGGTGGCTTGGTCATTTTTCCTTGTAAACAAGCATGACATCTATAAATTTTTTTTAGCTCAGTACAGTCTAAATATCCATCTTGGTAGATCTTTGTCAACTACTTCTCGTTCACATGACCGAGACGGTGAAGCCACATATGGGTGATGTATGATTCATGTGAGTTTGTTTCGTTATCAATTTCCAACTCTTGGTTTTCATAAATCAATACATACAAACCATTATTTAAATGTTCCATATCATACCATACATTGTTCTTATTAAAAAGACAACCCTTATTTTCAAACGTGAAAATAAATCAATCCATATCAAAACAAGATACAAAAATTATGTTCTTGGTAACACTAGGCACATAATAACAGTTATGTAAAACCAAAATAATGCCAGTTGGCAATGAGAGATGGTAGTCTCCAATAGCCAACACAGCCAGCGTTGCACCATTGGCAGCTCGAAGATCCACCTCTCCTCTGGTGATATTTCTAAATCTACTTGGTTCCTATATTTGAATACCTATGTGAGCCCCACAAGCTGTATACAATACCCAATGTGTACAAATAAAAAGATCCCACCCGTTAGAGAATGCACCTTTAGCGTCCCCACGCTTCTGGGTGCAGTTCCTCTTCTAGTGGCCCTACTTTCCACATGAAAAAAACCGCCTCCAGTTCCTTGCCCTGCCTCAGGATCTTCCCCTTCTTGGAGGGATGATGCTCAGGGGCTTCAGACCGTTAATAAGTCTTTGGCCCCTTTTCCTTTTCCTTCCTATTTTTATTCAATATAAGGACCACATGTTTGTCACGCCCCATGTCTTTATCTACCTGGAGAATAATGGTTAGAAGCTCCGAAAGACTCTTCTCATTGCTGATCATGTTATAATTGGCAATGAAGCTAAATAAGGTCTTGGGCAGCGATGATTGGATGAGATCTGTATGCAACTCATCTGGGAATTTAATCCCTAAGATGTCAAGGAGTTCAATGTAGCCAATAAGCTTGACTACATGAGGGAAATCTGGTGCAGACTCTCCAAGATTAGTTGTGAACAATGCATTGGAGATCTCATACCTCTCATGTCTCAACTTCTCTTGGTAGAGATCCTTAAGGTGAGACATCATGCTATACGCGTCCACGTTTTCATGTTGCTTCAAGAGATCATTGGACATGGACGATAGCATGAAACAGTAGACATCTGTGGCATAATCCATTTGTTTCATAGAGAGAGATAATAACTCATCACTGGAATGTTTCCTAGGTGCAACTCGAATAGGCTCTTCCAGCACATACAATTTCCTTTCATGGTGAAGGATGACGCGTAAACGCCTCTGCCACTCTTGGAAATTGGTGCTGGTGAGAAGGTTTTCCTTCTTGAGTATGGTTCACAATGATATGTTTGACGTCATTTTCTTGTTGTTTATACAAATTAAGATGAGAAAAGGTTTAATACTTTATTACAAATTGAGACAAATAAATAAAGTACTACTTATTAATCTCCCACTATTTTATCAAAATCCAATAGCCCTCACCATTGACATCAGAATATTCTGTTTCTTGAATATTCTAGTGGCATGGGTCCATATTGCACTTCGCATTACCCCAACTAGGGTTGTTCAAGAAACTTGAAGGGTTTTAGGTAGGCATTCGAAATGCCAACTGCATTAACTCACAGCTCCTTGATCCGCTGAGTGGACTCCCCCATCATAAAATCCTTTTCTTTTGGATTTCGTAGACCTTTTCCTTTTGTTCACACCAAGTCTTTCTATGGAAGTCAACCCTTTATGCGAACCAAGTCAAGTCAACCCAAAAACCTTGAATTGGAATTCCCCGGCAAATGAAAGCACCCCAACTAGGGTTCGTCAAGCACTTTGAACTATGGTTCGATTCTAACCAAGATTATGGAAGTCTATACCGACATAATATTTCTTTTGAGGGATTTTATCCTTATACAGAAATTTTCAATTTTCTTATCTTCTATTTCATGCTTGTTAATATTAAGTGGGATTTAATTAAGTGATTAACCATGTTAAATATAATATTCATGTATATTCTGGATTTATTTTAGATCCATCTTGCATGGTAGTTTAATTAATTAATTGTGTGATCGTGACAACACAACCACAATAAATAAACCACGCAACTGACAGAAATAAAATAAATGGTATGATCATGAGATTTTTCTATTGGTCAGTTTATCTAGAGGATGTTAAACTAACCTAAGACATAGGGGAGAAACACCTTGATCCTTTTGGGTTCGTGTTTACAACTTTCCACATGTCCACCTTTGTATCTCCTTGGATTGGTTTTGTCGTGGCTCCTGACATGAGCCGCCTCCACTAGCTTCAGAGCTCCATCCATTACATATTCATTAATCTCACAAGCAGGTGAGGGGTAAAAAGGGGTTTTTACATAAAAGAATCCTTGGGAATGAAGGCCCTACATATTAATGAGGAGATGGCTTTCAAGCCAAAAAATTGAATTAAAATAAATAAATTAAAAGAAACTATTCACATACAAATGTCTCGGTCTAGCTCATGATAATCCATACATGCAACGATATTTATGCATAAATAAAACTAGCATTAAATTATTTAATCGTTCTTGTATAAGATAAGTCTCGCTCGAATTAATTAATTATCTTTAATTAATCAATCCTTTTATCTCAAACTCTTTTCTGAACTTCATTGAGATTCTCATCCATATTAATTTTAAAAAAATAAATACATTTAAAATTATCCTTGTATGTAACTTTTACCTTGGAGGCAACCCGGTGAATTCCCATTTATTACGCAGAAGTTAAATTAAACACATATATATAAAACACCTATCATGTGTTGTGCCTCATCTTTATGCTTTCACAATGTTACACGTCTCAAGGGTTTTCATAATATAATAATAAATTTTAATAAATCTTCATAATTTGGGTGAGTATACGACACGTAGTTCTACTACACAACGTGTAATTTTCTTCTCCGTCCATCTGAAGTACATGCCTGGGGACATGGCGTGTTAATGTACTTCAGAAATTTTCGGAGTACATGACATGTACAGTGGGACACACGCTTTGTAGTTTCCAAGTTACACAGTTTCCAGCCAGGCAAGCCGTGTACGGAGCACATGACCCAACCCTAACCCGAAGGGACTACATTCCATGTTTATTGGACAACACGACGTGTATTATGCAAACTGTGTGCCACCTGTTTCGGGTCAACACACGACATCTTAAATTGTTAGAAAGAATCCAATACACATCCTGATTTGGTGGATCGGTCAATGCATTGAACCTAGACTACACAGTGTGTACTTCCGAATACACGCCGTGTATTCTTGTGTTGTACGACCAGAAATGTTTGACTCCTCAAGATGAGTTCCTCTATTTTATTTTAATATAAATTAAATGAAAAAATTGTTTCTGTGAGGTGAACGAGAAACGAGGGAGGAGGAACAAATCTCGAGATTCAGATTTCCAGAATGATTAAACATTAATTGAAATAACTAAATTATTAAATCCGTAAAAAATAATTGAAAACTACATAATTATAATCAATGATATGACCGCCTCTGATAACACTTGTAGGTTCTGGGCGCAGCGGAAGTGTGTTAGTGGGTTTCCCACCTATAACTTTAAAGTTAAGTAACATTCAATCTGAGATCCATCATGATTTAAAATGCCAAATATTCAGAATAGAATGAAGAATGAAAAACGTAATAGGGGTCCCAGAAACATTGAGATAGGATCATCATATGTTGGTTATAATTAATTTATTTAATTCACAAGAATTATCTTGGTGGAATTCATTCTTCGTTGATGTGTCCGGTCATGATTCGGTGATCCGTCATTGCGTCGTAGAATCCAAGTGTAGGATTCCTCTAGCGGTGATCCACACGTGTGCCACGTATCATCGGATGTCACCGAAGGGATCTATGGGTGATAGTGTGGAATTACCATTGCTTGTGATGTCCTCCTTCGATTGCCTTGATCTCTTGGTATTGAGAGCATTCTTGGAGGAAGGAGTTCTTTCGAGCTTGAAAGAATTTTTCAGAATTTTTGTGCACAACGATTGATTGAAAAGTGTTGGGGTTGTGTGGATATTTATAATTGTGTTTGAGGTCATAGAGTTATGACAATAAATAAACGTGTTACACATTTCATTTATTTCATTAACCGTTATTGAAAATCCCCATGTCGAATGATTAATTCCTTGACATGCGCCAACACTGATTATAATTAATATCACAATAATGTTATTATTTCCTCAAAATCCCAACTAGAAAAACTACACGCCATGTAATCATTAATACACGATGTGTACTTGTTTTCCATAAAACTACACGATGTGTATATTAAATATACACTATGTGTACTTTTATTTTCTACTTTTTTTATCTCCTCCTCCACATTTACTAGACCTTGAGTAATGGCTTTTTATTTATTAAATAAATGTAACTGCATTACTCCTTAATAAATATATTATTTCACCCACAATATATTCTCTCAAATAACTTGTGTCGAAAGAAATTAGATCATGCATCCTTAAATAATTATTAAACCACAGTTGGGAATAATCTTTATTTAACTTGTTAAATTAATATTTAACTGAGATACATAGACACTCTTAGTGTGTGACCCTCTAGGCCTCTTTCTCAGTGGCATTAGGTAGAGCCTGCCTAAAGTCCCAGGTTAGCGTCTACCAACATGCCAAGGCACCCATGGTGAAAGAAGTTAACTCTTAAATGAGGTGGCACCTCATACAAATGCTTACCAGGTAATATAAACCATGTGTCTCAATATCTCTAATCAAGTGGGTTGCATGATAGTTCCATCAACCCATGTGCTCGATTATTCTTTCTTTGACATCACGGAATTGAAGTCACCCATACCATACCATGGAAATGGATTTATTTAGGATATATTAATTCCATCGAAGGGCCTGAGATTTCTACTTCTGTTTTAGAACGGAAGGGACACATCCTTTCTCTCATTATCTATTAATGCGGTATTACTCGTGACGCACCCAACATATCCTACCTCGTTGCGAACAGTGTTTCGTCACAGTTTTCATCAATACATATAAGTGAACAAGTTGTAATACCCATTAATAATAATATTAATGTCTACGGAAAAATACACACGTCCTCAGATAGGAACATCCAATGACACTATGAAATGTGGATTTCCTACTGGCAGGTCTCATTCTCATAATATCCTCTTTGATATTACCAAGGGCACACACCATGAGAAGGTGCCTCAAATTTTTATGAGTCACCACACCTAATGGCCTGTATTATTTTTTTCCCTAAAATAACATCATCCGGTCATAGAACATTTATTCAAGAACAGTGTTATGGAACTTCCGGGTTCTCATCATAGTAGAGATCCGCTTTGACCCGTTAATGCAACAGTAGTCCATAGAACATTATCACATGCATTGTCACGCAGAAGAACAATCAAGATGTGATAAGGCATTTATTAAGGAATAAATTACAAAGTAGATGGTTCTAGGCCACCAACTCCAACAGTTTCATGGTTGAATTGACCAATTTGGGCCACCCATGTGGTGCGCCGACATTCCCAAAACAAGGAATTGACAATGTCAAGTATGGAATTAATGCGTTATAACATAGATCCCTTATTAAACATTTTAATATTGGTATTTGGGTTGAGGAATGAATATTTTTGGTTTTTCCTAGGGTTGATAATGGTGTGATGGGTTGCTATAATGTCATAGTAATGGGCTAACCTGGTTAAATAAGATTGGGTCAAAAGGGGTTATGAATTATGTCGTGATGACAAAAATGGGTAGCATTTATGAAATGAATCACAAGTTAAATTTGAAATGGATTTGGAATTGAATAACATGTAAATGGGGTTTTCATATGGTAATTTATGTATATATGGGATGGGTATATACAAGGGAATTATGGGGAATACCTAGTGGGTTGAATGTAATAATGTGGTTGTGTTATGTGATATAAGAACAGTACTTAAAATGAAAAAGTGGGAAAATTCTTGTGAAATGAAAAATATAAACAATGGTTTAATGTATGGTAATCTGTGAGAATTGGGGAATATATTGGAATTGTGAATATAATTAATGGGTTAGGGCATGATAAATGAGAATCGGGATAAATATATGTGTTATGTAAATGATAAATATGTTAATGGGTTAGGGAATAATTTTAATTCCCATGTCCATTGTTATGAATTCTGATTTCTATTGGCACTGGTTATTTGATTGTGGTATGGTATATGTGTGGTGAGTGGACAAATAAACAAGTTCACATGGCTTGGTAGAATGGGGTATTGACATGAGGCCCTATTCGCATAGTCCAGGTAAGACTGAGGCTCTAAACTCCACAAAAAAATTCATGGGTTAGGGAAGGGGACGAAGAATATATTCCCCTAACAGTTTCATTTCGCCCAGACTAAGGCCTCGTGGTGAGTAAATTGTGATGTTGTGATATGTTGTCCCTAGTGAGATAGGGACTTTATTTTTTTACCTTATTCATAGTGATTGATTTTCATAGGCCCGGGTGTTTAATATGTCTGGGCCTAACCCATGGAACCTATGATGTAAATTGATTAAGTAAATAAGAAGGAATAAAAGGAGGAAATAATAATAATTATAAAAGGGGTAAAGAAAATATTGTTAATTAACGATACCCCTGTTTAACTTGTTTACATGTAAATTATTTATTAATAATATACACTATATGTTAGATTGGATATTTTTTAGACATTGTTGTTGGTGGCCTGTTGATTTGTACTCACACCCTACTTGGGCTGTCGTTGGGTACTCGAGAAGACTTTAATGTTGCAGGTTTTGATGAGTGGAAGGGCCATATGATAGGTAGTCGATTTGTGACTGGGATATGCATGGATGAGGATTCAAACATGGATATGGGACCCATTCTTGGGATTTATCCCTTTGTTTTTATTTTGGGTTTTATTCACTTTGGATCTATTATCATTTCATGACATGGTTAATGTTGATTTTTGGTTGTACCCAGTTTTGGGAGATTTTGGGTTTTTCTTGTTTATTGGTTGTTTCATATTTTCCATATATTTATATTTTGTTGTACAATGGATTACTCTAGTCCAAAGGGTATAATCTCCCCATGAGACTTATTTGACCCTCACCACTAGCCAGCATCCTCTAGCGTACGAGGAGGTCCACTTGTGGTCATGTGATGAATCAGCTGGGGGTATTGGTTTAGTGGCATATGGGCTGAGGATATTACAAAGTGGTGTCATAGGATTTTTCATTCTATTTCTTTTGTCCTATTTTTCAGGATGGTATACATTAGGTTAGTATATGTCTAGCCTTTAAAATAATCTCATTATTGGGAGTATCTAACCTATGTATGAGGGAAAGACAAAGTAACCCTAGGTGGGAATTCTTTTTCTTGATGTGTGTTTTTAAAGTAGAATGATATTTCACCATTGTGTGATGTAGATGTTGTGTGATTGGAATGATTTATGATATTTTTCTCATGGATGGAATGACATGAGTTTGTTCATTTATGAATCATTTTAAGAACATGATGATATATGTGTAATTCATCATGATAGGCACACATGGTATGGGTGTGTGAAATATAAGGCATAGAATTAAATTTATTTCCTTTGAAAAATTATATAAAATGGTGTCATAATTTTTTAATGAAAGTGGGTAAATTAAGATAATATAAATGAACAGTTATGTTATATCTTGTGTAATGAAATTTTATTCCCAGGTTAATTTTTTTGGTTATGATAAATTATTAAGATCGAATGGTGTCTAGCATATAAATGTTTTTGTAGTTAAAATAAAATGGTTAATAAATTTTTCTGAATGATTGTTGTAAATTAGTTAAAAGGAGGATTGTAACATGTTATGAAATATTGTGTTTAAAATGTGAATGTTTTGGTTAAAAAATGGTAAATTTAATTATTAAAGGATGTGTAATGGTGCAACATTGGGTGAACTAGGTAGTGAGTACTCCTTGTTTTATCAATTTGAAAATTTTATCGGTGATTTCTGGACAATAATAGTTCCCTAGTTTGATATCTTGGATTTGAGTTTTGTTTTGGATCCCAGAGATTGTGTTTGGCCTGTATTACCTATATATTTTTAAATTTTACATGGTTGTAGAACTTAGAGTGAATGGTCATGTGGTTAGTTTGTCATAGTGTGTATCAGAATGTAGGTGAGAGTGTAGTTAAAAAATATTACTTGTTCATAACCTAATATGTGTAGTTTTGGAAGAGGACCAATGAACTTTGAATATTTTGACTTCATTTTTTGGGAGTTAGTATCATTCAAACTTCACAGTGACCTTTGAGAGAGGTTATATGGGGTACCTTGTGCCACTACTATGTATCGTCTTGGTGGATGTTTTATACTTTTACTATGGGACACCGATAGTGTTTCCTAGTATAGGTTTGACCTAGTGGGATAAGTGGATTGTTATATGGTTTGGTGATGTTACATGTTTTTTGGTTACACATTGAAGGTATTAGGTAAATTAAGGGTGAGCCCATAGGAGGATATCCCAGACATGCATGTGCCTTGAAATAAGAAAAACTATAAGTGCCTTAGAGGAGGAATCGATGCATAATGAGTACCATCAGGTTTCTTTAAGTTGTATGGGTGTGTCCTAGTTTTCTATAAAGGGAACATGAGTACTTGTTGTAGGTTGTAAGGTTTTTAGGAAGGTTTGTACTATATTGGTCCCGGTTACTCTCTTTTAATGACGATTAATGGAGGTATCAATGTTGTTTATGAGCATAATAGACATGGGTGACTTACGTATGGTTAAATGATTTTGTTCTGAAGGTGACTCCTGAGGTAAGGGTGGTCACATGGATGATCTTGTTTGTACAAATAGTATGGTTGTTGGGTCATATATTGTCATTCCCATGGGGATGATGACACTAACTGACTAAGAGGCATGGTTAGGAGAGTAAGTGTGAATTTGGGTAATGCTAAGGAAAAGTATGTCTTATGAGAGACTATTGGTTTTATTTGTGTGGGAGACCATAGTTATTTTATTGTTTCCATTTAGGGACACACTAGAAGATATTGATTGTTGTGGTGGAAGTATTGTTAAAATAAAGAGGGATTACACCTACATAGAGGATGGTGGTGTGATTGTGGTGAGTCATAGTGGGAAATCCTATCTGAGCTGTGGTGGTTAAGTGTCTATGGGATGTGTGTAGTAGGAATCCATATATTATTAGAAGGTCATGGTGTCCCATAGTGGGAGGAATAATTAGTAATAGTTTATTTGGTGAGATTCTCTTCAATAATTTCTTAGAATACCTTTTTTAGTGACTATCATTCCCAACATCATGAAATCATCCTAGGTACATTGATAATATTTGGATTTATGTCAAGAGACATGATGTTTTTTTGTTGGTTGAGGGACATCTTGATGTTTACGCTCATGGGATAGGTATTTGTGGATTTGGATGTTGGGACCAAGTTGGATGATGAGTTTTTTAGACTAATGAATTATTATATTTTATTGTCAAGGAAGTCTGAGAATAAAGGAAATAACTTCACTTTGTACAAGTAGTTGAGGAAAGACCTGAAAGTTATAATACTTTCCATGATAAATCTGATGATGATTTTCCGTTCTATATAATGCCTCAACCCTTATTACCTAGAGTCGGTGAATTATTACATAACATTGTAATGATCACAAGAGACCATGTCTCGAATGAACAATTAGTTTGGTGACATTGGAAGTACTAGTTACATAGATATGTTTTAAATTACATCATGAAATAAAAGAACAATATTGTGTCCCCTTTTATCATACTAATATCCCTTAGCCTATCCCTATAGATCAATCATAATATACTTCTTCACATCCAAGGAAAAAACATCAGAAAGGGGAGGGATCATATGCTCAGTAAGGATAACAAAATAGTAGAAACAATCATAAATAAGCATAAATATTTAAGGATATGTATAATACTAAAGAACGATAAATTTAAACACAATATTCAGCATAATATGGAAAAGATAAATAAAATAATTTGATTTAATTATTCACATAGATATTCAACTAGTCAAATAATCACATGTAATATCAATATCTTATTTCATACTGATGGAAAGAATAATTCCAGACATCATGACCACATAGTCAAGGCCTCGTGCCAAGACAACAAATAATATTTTGTCATTGCCTTGTGACAAGAAACTATTTTGTCTCATTAGACCTATCGATGCATATAAGAGCAATAGTAGGCTCCACTTGTCACTTACTAAGTCCAATGCATTCATAATATTAAAAGGATGAAACATAACATAAACATTCGTATTAAAACAAACATACCAAATGTTAATTCATTAACCATGAAACATGTATGTTATAAAAAAAAAATTTCTATAGTCAAAAATATCAAAAATCCCTAAAAACATAATGGTATATTTTATCATAATAAATCGACTTCAAACAAGTGTAAAATCCATCAAAGGATGTTGACATAGATGAAATCAAAACCATTTTGGGGAAATATTTTTTTATATTTTTTAAAATTGTTTAACAGTCACGTAATTATAAAAGAAAACATTTATTTTGAAAACATTCTTACAAGCTTGTAAGGAAATCTTTGAAGGTTTTATAATGGATGAAAATAGTCGCATCGGCCATATATGTTTAAAAAAACATTGTTACCTTAATTTATAGAAAAGGTCATAAAGTACCTTGTTTAGAAAACAATGGAACAATTTATTTCAAATTTTTTTATAAATTTTCAAATAATGGGATAAATTAATTTAACCCATATTCTAGGAAATAATAAAAATGGATTTAAATACATTTTTATGAAACGTGGATGTGGATGATAAAGAGGACCCAATTGATACTTATGAATAAAAAACCTCAGATATTAAAGAGATTGTAAAGTGAACCCTTACCTTGATCTTTTCCTTTTTCGAGGGTACATTAACCTCCTATATTATGTTGAAATCATTGGTATGAAATTATAAAATAACCATATAAATCAATATCATATCATATATGTTCTTTTAATTTTGATTTGTTAATAATATTTCAGTAGTATTATTATTTCTGGTGTTAAATTATTTATTTTACTTTTTATGTTTTGTTACATAAAGAATGTTTGTTATGTATTTTATTCATATCCAGAAAAATATTAAGTTAATAAAAATTATTTTTAACCATCAAATTATAATTATTCTTTAATGGTTACAATGGGGAATGAATGTCAATGTGTTCGTGGAGACCGTAATCCAGACGTGCACACAAGCGACAACACCATTCTATTGATGAGAAAATCGTATGTAATTGGATTTTATATCATAAATAAAGAATAAGTAACATGTTATATTTATTATTTACATCAAATAAACATCATCATTATTCCCATCCAAATAATTAAGTGTTGAATAACAAAATACCCCACGACGTGGAGACAGTAAGTCGTACGTTTGCACATATGGTGACTTTTTCATTCCTATGATGTGTAGAATAATGAATATTTCTGTACCATATTTATAATAACATGTAAATGTTTATAAGATAAATTAGTTATTATTTTGGTATGGAAACAACAAATAATGTGGAAGTGGGAGAAGAAAAAAACATTGAAAGAGGTGAAGAAATTATTACCTCTTGTTTGGGTGCTTCCTTTTGATTTGATCAAAGGGCTCCATAGGTTGGCTTTCGGATAAAATCAAGGCCTCTATGATGAATTAAGGGTAGTAGGGAGGATATTTGAACTGTTTTTGGCTGATAAATTTTTTTTTTGGAGGTATGATTTTGAGAGAAGTGGAAGTGCCCTTTTATAAGAGTGCTGAGGGGCTCCTTAGGAAAAGATTGAAATATTATTATATTATAAACTAATTATCAGTTTCTAATGGCTAAAAATGTATTTATTTCAATGATATGGTGTATATGGGTCGAAAACATCTCAAACAATTGGTTTCATACATGTTTAGGTCTGCATATTAACCTTATCTTTTAGATTTAACTCTTAGTTAAATAGATTAACTTTTACAATTTCTTCTTGTATTATTACAATAAATGGTTAGTAAAACGAATATAAAAATCCAAGAGTACCCCATGTGGTTCATTATTTACTTATATAACCTTATCTAAGTCCTTTGTCTAAAAATTATATTTTTAGGAATATTGTATCATTTAATAATATAGTATTTGTTTTAAAACCTCATTTATGTTAATTTTGACACTATTTAGTATTTAGGTATGTTGAAAGTCATAACAAAATTATCACTTCGAAAAAAATTTATTTAATCAACCATAAGATGTCAAATTAACTTATAAAATTAGTGTAATTCATCAAATGTAACAATTTAATTTTATTTTTATATTTATAATATCAATTATTCTAATCTTTCATGAATAAGGTAATTAATACATCATCATTATATTGTAAATAAAATTAATTATTTATTGTCTAAATATTTGAAATAAAAAAACATGTTGAAGAAAATTATTTTATATTTCTAATGAATATTTATAGTCAAATTTATCTTATGTTTAACCCTATATTAAAAATAGTTTAGTGATTAAAATTAGAATTTTACACTTTTATATTTTCTTAAAATAAAATAATAATAAATGTCATATTCTAATATATGTGGATTAAAGGGATCCTATTTTAATCATATGGAGGCTTTTGATTGATATACACCTAGAAAATTTAATTATTAAATGTGTTTGGATAATTATAATATGATTTTTACCATTAATTACCCTATTTACGTTTAATTCTGGGAAATTAAATTCAAAAGTTACTATTAACCAAAAAAATATTTTCATCCTATTGAACCAGATTTAACGTACTGATGTCAACCATGTCTCCTGAATTTTTGAAATTCAATTCAAAGAAGCAGAAAAATTATGTTTTATGTAAATTTGTAAATATGTTGTGTTGGTCTGTAAAAGATGGTAAAAATATCAATAAAATTTTATGTATGTAATCTTATTGTAAAATGACTCTAATTAATTAAATTGAATTACTATAGGTGTTATGTATATATTTTGACATTAAAATTAATTTTAATAAATTATAATTTTTATTTAAATAAATGTCGGTTTTAAACAATAACTCAGTGTTTTCACTATTCATCTAAAATTGAATGTTTTCAAAAAAATACCAAAACACACAATAAGCTAATTTTGATATCCTAAATCAAAAAATGAATTTAATTTTAAAAAAAAAATTATATAATTTCCAAAAGTGGGTATTACTATTCATAATGATGAGTTTGATTGGTCATGGTGTTCTAGAACTCGATGTTGCATACAAAGAAAGCTATTGTATTAATCAAAGAGAAGAATACTGTGGAATCATGTGGTGTTACATTTCCCCTACTTCAAATAATTTCATGCTCTATATTTCTAGAAAATTACATCATATAAATATTCTAGTGGTTCTTCATCATAACTTCCTCATGTTCCCATATTTCCTCTTCCATTTTAGGGTTTCTCCAAAGAACTTTTACCAGGAGAGTCATCTGGTTCCTCACCACTTGTTCACTGGTATCAAGAATCATGATAATATCTTCACAATAAAACTTATTCAATTCCAGTTCTAACTATTCCTAGGTGAGTACATGTGTTAGGTCAAGCATTTATTTTCTCAATAGTGATACGTGGAACACATCATGAACTTTATAATGACTTGGCAGCATTTCCAAATGATAAGATACAACTCTAATTCGTTCAAGAATTTAGAAAGTTACAACACACCAATGAATTTATTTACCCTTATTACCAAATCATATATCACCCTTCCGTGGGGATACCATTAAGAAAAAATGATCACCTAGTTGAAATTCCAAATCCATCCTTTGGTTATCAGCAAAGCTATTTTTCCTACTTTGAGATGTTTTGATGTGGGTTTAGATAATCTTCACTTTTTTCCATTGTTCTATCAACATGTTCTAGGACTATGAGTTTAATTCCACTAATATCATCCCAACAAGTTGGTGTGTGGTATCTCTTTCCATATAACTCGTCATATGGGGAATCCGAATGCATGAATGCAAGATATTATTATAGGAAAATTATACCAGAGCTAAATAATGATCCCACATACCTTGAATGTCAATTGAGAAAGATCTCAAAATGTATTCTAAGGTTTGAATAATATCTTTTTATTGTCCAATAGTTTGAGGGTGGTAGGCAGTGCTCAAACGAAGTTCAGTGTCATGAACCGACCTGGGTTGACCCTGAACCAGTCACCCGAGATAGTCTGTGATATGGCCCGAACGACATTCTCGATCCCCACAGGCTGGAAACTAGTGTCGGGTTTCAATGTATACATGAGGTAACGATTTATGACCAAGAGATAAAACCAGAACTAGATAAATAAATAGAACAAACAGAGCATGCAGCAAAACAACAACTAAAACTCAAATAAACAAAGAACCGATCCAGATACAAAGTATCACTAAAATGAACAAAATTGGAAACAAGACCCCACTATAACAATCTCCATGTGAAACCTTGGTCACCTCCATCCAATAGCCCAAAACAGCTCCCACATGAGTAACCACTACAAATATTTTTTGAACAACACTTGAACATGCAACTGAAATGGTAAAGGATAGGTGTGAGCACAAAAATTCTCAGTAGGGATGCCAAAAGTAAACCATTGAATCGAAGTGTTTACTTACAAAAAGTTTTCTTATGACACATGTTTGGAAATTAAATTATAAAAATAATGTTTTCCTGTTTAAACAAATAACACCCATTTCCCACAATGAGGACCAACTCATGCCATATATTATTTCAAAAATATTTTATTATTTTATAAATAAAACTAAAAAGTGATATTAGGGTTTTGAAAAATGGAGACAGGTAGATAATACATGCTGAAAATAAATCAGTGTAGCGGAAAAATAAACAAGCAATACTAGCTGAAAATGAACCAGTGTAACAGAAAATAAGCAAGCAATAAAAGATGTAACCATGGGAGATCTTGAACATCCCTAGACAACCCCTGGACGCACTCAGTTCAGAACCACATTCCGGAATATGGTGAAGTACCATAGTCTTTAAACCACTGATCTCTCTCGTGAAAAAATCAGTGACAAATCCCACCTGGCTTCTCTATCTACCAGGGGCACCTACCCGTCTAATCGAGGATAGTGAGTAATCGTGACTCGATAATCTATAAGACTCCCCAGAACCCATGGTGGTTATGGTAATACTGTGTAAGTAGGAAGGCCCTCGCATGCGTGACTCATCTCACAACACTTGCCTTCCTAACACACGAACACTTCCTATACATTAACCCATAAAGGGTTACACTAGACATCAGTGCCTCATATATGTGTTCAATCATTCACATTAAATAAATTACAAAATGGGTCGTCACATAATGTTCATATCGAAACCATTTCCTTGAAAAATGTTTAAGGTTTCCAACCGGGAACACAAATTTATTCAAAATATCTTGAAAGCACCACTCTTACATTTACAAAGATAAATGGGCTCTTAAGTTCAAAACACACATTCAAACACTTCACAATTATCAAACATGATTTTTCCCTTTTCCATCCCACACAAAAACATGTTTCAAACCAAATGACCAAACCTGAATGAACAAATTATGAACCAGGATTTCCAAAACACATAAAGAAATTCTATAAAAAACAACATTTAAAATACTCTTTAGAAACCACTCAAGGGTACCATCTTTATTTGAAAACTAAAATCCATTTAGAAAACTAAACGTCCAAGAAAACATCAATTACATTAAAACCATAACTGGCCGCCTACATTATTTATAGAACATAAAATAGTGCATAAAAATCATTAAACCATTTCCAACACATTTTAACACGTTTAGTATTATATACCAACATCAAACAATACACACCCGAAATCCTCTTTTGAAATCCAACGCCCATGAAGAAAACATTTTAAGGCCTTGCCCCAAAAATCACAACTTACCCACATTAATTTAATGGAATTCCAAATAAAAACACTAAATTCATTAAACCTTTACAAAAGTGTTTTAACACGACAACCAAGTCATAACACAACATCTCAATGTTCATTAATAAACAATGTCATTGAAACATAATAATGGTGTTACATTTCATAAGGGACCAATTCTTCTTAAATAAACATAAGCAATTCAAACAAGCTTTCTAGGTATCATAAAACTATGAAATTTTCACTAAAACTCATTTAAAACCTATTTTTCACAAATCAAATGGTGTCGTAGAGTTGAAAAATTAGGTTATAAATTTATTTAAAATGGAAAGAATTAATGGAAGGACTTTTTGAACGAAAAAAAATGGAAACACCTACCGAAACCTCATGCGATTAGAGTGAAACTTCAACGGGAGGATGAACGACGCCATGCGGACAAAACACACACCCTAAAACCAAAGGAAATCCAAGATACATATTAACCCTAACGGTTAGGGTTAAACCAAAAAGAAACCCCATATAAAAACTCTAAAAATTATGTGAGTAGAGGAGAATATGGGAAAATTAACTCACCAGATGGTATCACTGGAAGGAGGAGCGACTTCCAGAAAGATAGCTAGAGGGGGGGAGGCATTCTTGAGAGGGTTAGGGGAAGAGTACCACAAGAGGTAAAAGAGAGAGAGTTGGGTATAAAGAGAGGGATGGGAATGATTTGTAAAAATAATGAAGGAATAAATGGAGGGAGATGGTGGTGCATGGAGAGTGGTGTGAGGGAATAAAATAATAAAAACAATAAAATATAATAATAGGAAGGGAGGAGGGGTGTGATAGATAAAAATGAGGGGAGAGAGATGTGGATGATAAAAGAGGGAAGGGGGAATTTATTGGTGAGAGGGTTGAATGGAGAGATAGGTGTAAAAATAATAATTAAATAATTAAATAGGAGAGAAAAGGGGAATGTGTGAGGGATAATTAGCAGAGATGTGTGAGTGGAGAGAGGTAGGTGCGTGATTTGTAAAATAATAAGGGGGGATTGATTGGAGAGATGTAATAAAAAACAATGAATTAATGGTTGAAAGAGGAATTAGTGGAGATATAGAGTTCATGAGATAATGAAAATGAGGAGAGGCGTGATGGGTGAAAAAAGAGGGTGAGTGATTGGAGAGAGAGGTAAAAAATGGAATAAATGGGAGAGGTGGGAAGCATGGAGAGAGGGAGATAATAGGGAGAATAAAAACAATAAATAAAAGAAGACATGGATATTGTAGAGAGGAAACATACAAGAAAAAAATGAAGGGGATTCGTGAGAGAAGGGCAGTGGGGCATGCGTGGGGGGGTTTATAGGGATATTGGTGTGAGTGTTAGGCAAGGAAAATAAAAAAATATAGGGACTAAAACATCATAAAAAAATTGAGAATAACACATTATTAAATTTTTTTAATAATAATAGTGTTAATAATAATTATAATAAGAATAATAAGAACTTAAATAATAATAATAAAAAAAATTTTAATGTCAATATTTATAATTGTTTTTTAAAACAATATAATCATAACAATCCCATTAATTTTCTTAATGATAATAATAATAACAATAAAAATAATCAAAATGATAATCATAATTTAATTTATTTCATTTTAAATAATAACAAAATTAATAGCATCAAAATAATAATTATATTTATAACCATTTTAATGATAATAAGATCATAAAGAAATTTAATTAAAAAAACATTTTTATCTACACAACAATGTTATTATTATTATATCTTAAACATTAAATTTATTTCATTGTGATAAAGTATTATTATTTTAAGTAATGGGTAACTTCAGGGGATTCTGGGCCGACCACACGGTTACCTCTAACCGTGTGGTGCCTGTCCACTGATCCAAAACTCACCAAAAACATCAAATGTCGAAAAAACATCAAACAGGCACTCAACCCGCACCTTAACAAGACTAACCGAAACAATGAAATAATAAAATAAAATAATTATAAGGTCTGGGTGTGAAAATTATCCCCACCACAAAACTTTCTTCCCCTAGAATGTCACCTAGTTGAAAGACAACAAAAAATTAGGTCAATTCCCGACCAAAACTATTGGGAAAAAAGCCTAGAGCTGACTATTCACCCTACAAGTTACACCCGATCGACTCAAAGAGAAACCATAGAACAAAAAAAAGGGAGAACAGGAGAGGGCTTTCCCCACCATAAGAATTCTCCTAATGTAATAATTTGAACTTAAACACACCACCCCAGGGGGGGAAATGCAAGAACTCCCAACTGGACCAACCAACTTCTCCACATGAGTTGAACATGACCACTATGACTTAAAACTAAAACCACTAGGCCACCCAAGATATCGGGGCACCGAAATAAGGAATTCCATATAACACCACCACTGGAACTATGAATTACACACACCGATCTAAAACTATACAACACCTCGCATCTCCAATAAATCACTAATAAAACCAAGACCAACCCACACAAGGACCAAAAACAACTTAAAGAAACTAACAATTTTAGAGGTCACATTCAGAGGAATGAAAATACTATGATAATGAAAGGATAAGTTCATTTTACTATCACAACAAAAAAAATTAACTTACAATTGTAGGAAAACAAGAACAAGGGAACCCTGAATTTATCTATTCCAAGACAAAAGATAAAGAACCAAGTAAATGTCTCACATGCCTTTGACATGCTGACTGTGCGCGAGCTTCACTCCGAGACCTGAGGCTGGGGCTCTGATGACTGAAGAATCTTATTCCACATAGTCAAACACTAGAATACCCCAATAATAACTCCTACCTAGAACAAAACATCCCACAGAACATCCCCTGGTGACCCAAATGACCACAACGATGACATGACTTAGGAGGGATGGTGCTCGATGGCATGGAATGCCCAAACCAACCATACTGATGGATCATCCATAGGTATCCTGATCAACTAGGTGTCAGGATCAATGAAGATAACCTCGTAAGGAAGTTTCCTCCTATACACACTCCTCGCTAGATAGGGAACCTTAAAAAAACCAAAAATCACCAACTAATCCCCATACTCCAATGACGATAAGACAACCAACCTCCACTAGTACCAATCTTAACCCATAAACAAACCCGAAACGACAACCTAGGGAGTTTCCAAACACCCAAATACACACTCCACTTCCCTAAATCCATTTCACAACCTCTACCAGACCTCCAACACCTCAAAGGGAGATGACACATAAAACAACTGAAACCTGGACATGACTCATTAGGAATGCTATGGACCTTTCTGGGCGGCATACTCCGAACAACACAAGAGACACAAAACCAAAACCTTACTCAATCCAAAACACAATAAAAAATAACACCCCATGTCAAGAAAACTAGACTATAAGACAATAAAATATAAAAACAACCAAAACCCTCTTCAAAAATCACCATTTTCATTTAAATTTCAGAACTGTCTTATCCCACGATCATTTTTCAAATGCCAAAATCACTTTTCACAAGCCAAAAATCCACTCAAGGGAAAAAAAATTTCCAAAACCTTTATATATATTAAAATGCACCCAGGGAATCCTATGGACCATCACATGTGTGTCTATCCATTACCATCCACATCATCCATAAATAAGTTCCCCCACACACTTACAATACACACCCAGACACATGTAATTTTCCATAAAGTGTACCAAGCACAACATCATTTCTTCATAGAAACCAAAAATTTACTAAAATGATTCCAATTGTAAAACCCCATTTACCAATTTAAAATCATTTTAGAAAGAAGATATTCATTTAAAAAAAATCCACTTCTATTTCCAAAAGCACACTTTCACCAATCAGAACCAAACATAGTACAACTTACAAAGAACCACGAGAATGAGGAACTATAAGTTACACCTAACCCAATGACATGGTAGTGAGCCATTCCCCAAGTAAGTGTCTATGACTAGGAGGATCTTAAACCATGCACTCAGACTCCACATGGGTCACTATTCAATGTGAGGTCACGAAATTACACCAGCTTGCCTCCATTGTCATCCGTCAATCCAAAAACAAAGACACAAGAATCAAATCCCAGACTACACCTGGTTACTCAAGGTTTGGAATGAGAAAGGGTTTATGACGCCCTTCTCGCACCTACCACTCGTGTCCCGAAATTCCTATTCTCCATCTACCAGACACACCAAATAACAAGAACCTCCTCTAATACCATTTTGTCATAAACCAACCTAGGTAGACCATGATCCGGTCACCCGAGCCGGTCTGCGACATGGCCCGAAGGGGGTTCCCAATCCCCACGGGCTGGAAACCAGTGTTGGGATTCAAAGTATACATGAGGGAACAATTTAAGACCATGTGATAAAACAATAAGTAGATAAATAAATAGAACAAAGAGATGATGGAGAAAAATGACAACTAAAACTCAAATAAACACAGAACTGATCTAGATACAAAGTATCACTAAAAAGAACAAAATTGGAAACAAGACTCCACTATAAAGATCTCCAGGTGACCCCTTGGTCACCTCCAACCGAAATCCAAAAACTTCTCCCACATGAGTAGCCACTACAATAAAATCCTGGATAACACTTGAACCTGCAACTGAAATTGTAATGGATAGGCGTGAGTACAAAAATTATCAGTAGGGATGCCAAAAGTAAACCACTGAATCAAAGTGTTTTCCTTACCAAAAGTTTTATGATGACACAAGTTTGGAAATACAATTATCGAAATAATGTTTTCTTGTTTACACAAATAACAGACCTTTCCCACAATCAGGACCAACTCAGTCCATATATTATTTCAAAAACAGTTTATAATTTTATAAATAAAACCAAAAAAGTGATATCAAGGATGTGAAAAACGGAGACAGGTAAATAATTCAAGATAAAAATAAATCAGTGTAGCGGAAAAATAAACAAGAAATACGAGCTGAAAATAAACCAGTGTAATAGAAAAAAAGCCAGCAATACAAGATGTGACCATGGGAAATCCTGAACATCCCTAGAAAACCCCTGGACGCACTCAGTTCAGAACCACCTGTAGGCATATGGTGAAGTCCCATAGTCTATAACCCACTGATCGCCCTCGCGAAAAAATAAGCGGCAAATCCCATTTGGCCTCTCAATCTACAAAGGGCACCAACACATATAATTGGGAAAGGTGAGTAACCATCACTCGATTATCTATATGATTCCCAGGATCCCATGGTGGTTATGGTAATATTGTGTAAGTAGGAAGGACCTCGCATGCATGACTCATCTCACCGCACTTGCCTTCCTAAAACATGGACGCTTCCTATACATTCCCCCATAAAGGGTTTCACAAGACTAGAATGCCTCATATACATGTTCAATCATTCACATTAAATAATGTGGCCAACGGGCCGTCATATAATGTTCATATCGAAACCATTTTCTTAAAAATAACGTTTATGGTTTCCTACCGGGCACACACATTTATTCAAAATATCTTGCAAGCACGACTTTTACATTTAAAATGATAAATGGGATCTTAAGTTCCATACACACATTCAAACACTTCACAATTATCAAACATGATTTTTCCCTTTTTCATCCCACACCAAAACATGTTTCAAACCAAATGAACAGACCTGAATGAACTCATTATGCACCGGGATTTCTAAAACACATATATTAATTCTTTACAAAACCACATTTAAAATAATCTTTAGAAACCACTCAAGGGGACCATGATTATTTGAAAACTAAACATCAAAGAAAACACCAATTACCTTAAAACCATAACTAGCCACCTTCTTTATTTATATAACATAAAAAAGTCCATAAAAAACATTAAACCCTTTACAACACATTTTAACACGTTTAGTATGATATACCAACATTATACCATACACACCCAAAATCCTATTTTGAAATCAAACGCACAGAAAGAAAAAATTTTAAATCCTTGCCCCAAAAATCACCTCATACCCACATTATTTTAATGGAATGCCAAATAAAAACATTGAATTCATTAAACCTTTAAAAAAGTGTTTTGACACAACAACCAAGTCATAACATAACCAAGGAATGTTCATTAATAAACAATGCCATTGCAACATAATAACAGTGATACATTTCATAAGGGACCAATTACTTCTTAAATAAATATATGCAATTTAAACAAGCTTTCTAGGTATCATAAAACTAAGAAATTTTCACTAAAACTCATTTAAAACCAATTTTTATCAAATAAAATGGTGTCATAGAGTTGCTAAATTATTTTATAAATTTATTTAAAATGTAAATCATCAAAGGAAAGACTTTAGGAAAGAAAAACATGGAAACACATACCAAAAACCTCATGAAATTAGAGTAAAACTTCAATAGGAGGAAGAACGACGCCCCGCAGACAAAACACACACCCTAAAACCAACGAAAACTTGAGATACATATTAACCCAAACGTTTAACGTTCACCCAACAAAAAACCCCATATGGAAACCCTATATATTAAGTGATGAGATGATAATATGGGAAATATAACTCACCAGATGGTATCGCCGGAAGGAGGTGCAGCTACCAGAAAGAGAGCTAGAGGGGAGGAGGCATTATTGAGAGGGTAAGGGGAAGAGGGTCGTGAGATGGAAAAAAGAGAGAGTTGGATATATGGAGAGAGGTGAAAATGATTTGTAATAATAAATAATGAATAAATGGAGGGATATTGTGGAGCGTGGAGAGTGGTGTGAGGGAATAAAATAAAAAAACAATAAAAAATAGTAATAGGAATGGAGGAGGGGAAAGGAGGGGAGAGAGACGTGGATGATAAATGAGGGAAAGGGTATGTTATTGGTTAGATGGTAGAATGGAGAGAGGGGTGAAAATATAATAATAAAATAATTAAATAGGAGAGAAGAGGGGAATGCGTGAGGGATAATTAGGGAGGATGTTTGTGTGGAGAGAGGTAGGTGCATGATTGGTAAAATAATGAGGGAGAGTCATTGGAGAGATGGAATTAAGAAACAATGACATAATGGTGGAAAGAGGAATGAGTAGAGAGAGGGAGTGAATGAGATAATGAAATTGATGATAGGCGTGATGGATGAAAAAAAGAGGGCGAGTGATTGGAGAGAGGGATAAAAAGGGAATAAATGGGAGAGATGGGAAGCATTGAGAGAGGGAGATAATGGGGAGAATAAAAACAATAAATAAATGAAGATAAGGAGATTGGAGAGAGGAAACACACAAGATAAAAAAATTTTGGGGAGGTGTGAGAGAACGGTAGTGGGGCATGCGTGGGGGGTTTATGTGGATAGTGGTTTGAGTTTGAGGCGTGGAGAATAATAAAAGAGAGGGACTAAATCCTCTTAAAAATTTAAAATAAAGTTAACAATGACACATAAAAAAAAAATGGTAATAATAATAGTGATAATAATAATAATAATAATAAGAATAATAAAAACTTAAATAATAATAATAACAACAATATTTTCATGTCAATATTTATAATAGTTTTTAAAAAATATATAATCATAAAAATTACATTAATTTTATTAATGATAATAATAATAATAATAAAAATAATAATCAACATGATAATAGTAATTTAATTTATTTTCTATTAAATAATAACAAAATTAATAGCAACCAAATAATAAATATATTTATAACCATTTAAATTATAATAAGATCATTAAAAAATTTAATTAAAAAAACATTTTTATCTACAAAACAATGTTATTATTATATCTTAAACATTAAATTTATTTCATTTTGATAAATTATTATTATTTTAAGTAATGGGTAACTTCATGTGCATATGGGCTGACTGCACGGTTACCGCCAACCGTGTGGTGCCCGTGCACTGATATGAAACTCACCAAAAACATCAAATGTCAAAAAAAATAAACATGCACTCAACCTGCACCTTGACGAGACTAAACAAATCCAGGAAATAATAAAATAAAATAATATAAAATTTCAGGGTGTGACATTCAGTATCCAGAGCTCGCTAAAGACTTTTATAAAATCATGATGTAAAATAGGGATCACGATGAGAAACAATCGATAGGGGTACACCATGATGTCTTACAACATCATTAATATATAGTCATGATAAATGTTCATGTGGTAAATCTTCTCTTTCTTCATGAAAATGTGCTGACTTGGTCAGAAAAACAACAAAGACCCATATTGCATAATTCATTTTAACAGAAATTTGAATCCCAATGACAAATACCATAGTAATATCATCCCATTTCCACTCATTCATTGGAAGAAGTTGCATGACCCCTTTAGGATGTTGTCTTCCAACCTTCACCTATTGAAAACCCATTCAACTTGACACATAATCAACAATCTCCCTCTAAATGTTGTCCTACAAAAACATGTTCCTTAAAATATCTATACATATTAGTTCCACCAGTGTGTATAGAGAAATTTGAGCTATGATCATCATCCAAATATTCCATTTTTAAATCAGTTATATCCGGAAAAAAATACTCCTCCCAAATATCAAAATTCCATCTTCATAAATGAATTCAATCAATCTGTCATCATTAAAATCTTTAATTTTATTTTGAAACTCTTCATCATCAGTCTCATAATGTTTAATCATTTCTAGTAATGATGATTTGGAAACCATTTGAAAAAGTATTTATGTTTCACCTTCCATTATTATTACCATCCATATTTACTAGACCCACGAACATAAGACCCCTTTCAACTATCAGTTTTCACCGAACCCCATGATCCTTTCTGATCAAATCATCTTCCATGTTATTTTCCTTCCTGAGTGGTAGTGTATTTTTAAATTCTAATCCTTGAATAGTTCAAGCAATCGCCTTTTCTTCATTTTGAGTTCTTTTTGTGAGAAAATATACTTCAAAATCTTGTGATAAGTAAAAATATTTCATTTTTTACCATAGAGATAGTGTCTCCATATCTCCAGAGCAAAGATTACAGCTGCTAACTCAAGATCATGAGTAAGATAGTTTTGTTCATTAATTTTTTTCTATCATGATGCATAGGTAATGACTCTATCATTCTGTATAAGGACACAACCAATTACATTCTTTGAAGCATCACTATAAATAATAAACCCATAATTCTCAAATGGTAGAGTCAATATATGATCATTGACTAATATTTTATTCTATTCCTGAAAACATTCTTCACACATTATTGTCCAAAAATATTTAACCCATTTACGTGTGAGCTAGGTTAATGGGTTATCCAATTGAGAGAAATTCTACAAGAAACAAAAATAATAACTTGTTAGAACCAATAAAACTGCGTACCTCAGTTATAGTCATTGGTGGTGGCCATTCATGGTTCGTATTTTTCTTTAAATGATCAAGAGAGATTCCATACTTAATGAAAATATGGCCATGAAGAGAAATATAATGAAGCTAGAATTCAAATTTTATAAACTAACCAAATAATTCATTTCTTTTTAGAGTCTTTAGAAAAATGCTCACATTATTTTCATGATCTTCATAGAATTTAGAGTATACCAAGATATCATCAATAAATACCACTACAAATTTTTTAAAATATTCCTTGAAAACTCTTTTCATTAGATCTATGAAAACAAAGGGTTCTTTTGTCAGTCCAAAAGATAGTAGTGTAAACTCATAATGCCCATACCTGGTATGAAATGCAATATTTGGAATATATTCCGTATTCATGCACAACTGATTATATCCATATTGAAGGTCAATCTTTGGAAAATATTGTGCTTCATGAAGTTGATCGAATAAATCATCAATTAAAGGTAGGGGATACTTTTTCTTTATTGTTATATAATTGATCTCTCTTTATTCAATGCACTACCTCAAAGATCCTTCTTTTATATTAACAAAAAGAATAGGGGCTCCCCATGGAGAAATACTAGTGAGAAAAAATTATTTATTACTCAATTACTCTATTTGTTTCTTTAGTTCCACTAATTCCATAGTGTCTATTTTATTATGGGCCTTCGATATGAGCCTGGAACCAGGAATTAAATCAATGGAAACATAATTTTTCATTTTCGAGGATGTCTAGGTAAATCCCTTGGATACACATCAAAATATTATTAAACAATAAGTAAATTCTATATTTGAACATTTTTTTCCTCCCCCATAGTTATTTCACTACCTTCCTCCCCAATAATTTTATTTAGTAGAGCTATTGGGGGTGGATCTAGATACAAAAAAATGGTGATGTTTCAGTTGTAAAGATAAGATGTTCCTTATCATCATCAAAAATTGTAACCTCCTACTTGTTAAAATAATTTTTTGCATCATGGTATGGATGATAATCCATTCTAACGATTATATCAAAGTAAATTATCAGTATGACAATAATTTTAGATGATAATGTATGTTTATATTCCATAATGGTAACTGATTCACAAAACATTGTTGTAATGATAATTCCCTTACGAGTTTTGAATGACAAATCCCTTGTTAAATCAAATTGGAAATATCTAATTTTATTGGAAAAAATAGGAAGATATGATGAATTCGATGATCCAGAATCAAATAAATCATTGGGTAAACATGAGGAAATGATTAATTTACCTGCCACCACATCATTCGGAGCTTCAACCTCAGCAGTAGTGATCACATAAGCTTGGGATTTCTCCCTTGACCTTTTCTGAAGTATGTTTCCTTGGCTCTTAGGACATTTATTTTTATAATTCCCCATTCTCTACAATTTTAGAATTAAACATTAACATGCCCTTTCTTTCCCTTGCAGATCTTGGTTTCCTTTTTATCACACTTGTAAAAACGCTGATTCTCTTCAGGAATGTACCATGGTGTTTCTTCCCACATTTATAGTAGGATGGAAATTAAACTTTTACCTTCTTCCCCATATTTCCATTTCCATAGTCTTCAATAGATATCTTCTTCTCTTTCTTTTTCTAATGTAATAAGACTTATAGAACTAATTTTTTTCCTTGATAGCACATGAGACTACATCGTTGAATGATATGAAGGATTATGACACTAATTCTTAACAGCGAAAAGGTTTTAACCCATCATAAAATTGATTTATATTACTTATTGGGTTATTTATATAATCTACTGAATGCCTTGACATCCTTGTAATGTTAGCCTCATACTTTGTGCCATTCTCATCCTCATTTGCCTCAAACCCGGAAATTTCAATTCCTTATCCTCTCGATGTTCACAAGGTAACTATTTTTCTATGAAAAGATATTTAAAATCCCACTATTCCATATTATATTATTAATCCTCCTACTTTGTGTATTGAATTAATGACCACCATTGATCTGCATCACATGTGAGGTGATAAAATACCAAAAATGGTTTTTCCTTTCGCTACTCCCCAAAGAATGAAATATTTTTTCTAAGTAACTTATCCATTACTCAGCTACAAATGGATTTTTAGTCCCATTGAATATTGATTGTTGTTTCCTCCTGAAGTGGTCTAACATTGACCCTCTGCATTTTTTATCATTTTCCTTCATACGGTTATTGTTATTATTCATATCCAGAGTGAGTTGTCTCAGTATGGTTATAAGATGTTTAGCACCAGTTTCATCACCAGATCCACTATAATTATCTTGAGGAGGAGGGAAATAACAACATAGATTACGTGTGTTGATACAATTTCTATTCCTTCCACTAGGTTCCATTTATAAACAATGATGTAGACTATATTAGTTTGTGAATCACAATACATAATTCTAATCTAGTAATATACCTAACATAAATTGAACAGTTTATGCATATAATCCATAATCGTAAAAAATTGTTTTCTTTGAGGAATTATTTACTCATATATTTTTTATAATGGTTTATAATGAAAATGTGAATTATCCTAAGAGTATCCCCTGAGAGTGTCGTAACCAAGTGTGTATCAAGGCCCACAGTGGTATACTAGGATACCACAGGTCAAGTCCAAAACTATTTTTCAATGTTTTCACTTCTGGGTACATCTGTTACAGAGCTGCCTCTACCTACTCATATCCAGTCAGGAATGTATTTCTTGGAAATTTCTCAAAATATCTACAGTACAAAAATTATAGGAAGTTCTTATATACTAATCGTCAATGTATATCTTATGGTAATGTTCTCTAATAATAGTTTTTCTAAATCTAGCTTCCATGGTTTGTACAAAACTTCCTCTAATACCAACTGTAACTCTCTATCCCTAGTTACCCAGAGTCGGTGCATTAGTACACAAGATTAGCATGATCAGGAGAGAACATGTGTCAAAATACCAATTAGTTTAGTAGCCTTGGATTTAATAGATACATACATAAGTTTTACATTACATTATTAAATAAAACAACAACAAAATTGTCTCCCCTTTGAACACACTCATATCCCTTGTCCTATCACTGGAAGTCAATAATAATATACTTCTTCACATCCTCAGAAAAAGAAAAAATAAGAAAGGGGAGAGATCAAATGCTCAATAATGATATCAATATAGTAGAAACTATCATAAATAATTATAAAATTTTATGAAATGTATGAGACTAAAATAAAATCCTTATAAACATAAACATCAACATAATATGGAAAAGATAAATCAAATAATTCCAGTTAATTATTCACATGCCTATTCTACTAGTAGAATAATCACATGTAATATCAATAGCTTATTTTATAATTATAGAATTCATATTTCCAGACATCATAACCACATAGTGAAGGCCTTTTTCCAACACTAAAAATAAGATTTTGTCAATGCCTTGTGCCAAGACACTAGTTTACCTCATGATACCTACCGATGCAATGAGGAGATATAGCTAGCTCCACCAATAACTTACTAATTCATATATAATCCTCATATGAAAAATTTGAAACATAACACAAACATTCCTATTAAAACTAGATTACATAATGTTAATACTTTATACATAAACATTGAATTGTATAAGATTAATACATCCATATTCAAACATATCAAAAAACCTTCAATACAATATGGAAGATTGTATTATAATAAATCAATATCAAACAAGGGTAAAATCGATCAAAGTATATTGACCTAGATGAAATCAAAACTATTTGAGAGAAATATTTCTTTCTATTTTTAAATTATTTAAAATTCAAGTAATTATAATACAACAATTTTATTTTAAAAATATTGTTATAATATTGTAAGGGAATCTTTGAAGGTGTTATAATGGTAGAAAATAGTTTCACCCACCATATAAGGTAAAAAAAATTCTAATCTTAATTTGTTGAAAAGGTCATAAAGTACCTTGTTTGGAAAACGAAGGAAAGATTCCATTCAAAAATTTATATAAAATGTCAAATAAGGGTATAAATGACATTTACCCGTAGTCTAGGAAATAGTAAAAATGTTTTAAAATGAATTTGTAACACGCAAGGATGTGGATGATAAAGAGTTCCCAGTAGACATTTACAAATATACAACCATATATATTGAAGATATATTAAAATTAACCCTTATCTTTTAATTTTCCTTAGTCAAGGATACATTAAACTCTTGTATAATGGTGAAATAATTTCTATTAAATTATATAAGAACCACATACATAAATATGATATCATTTATGATCTTCTAATATTGCATTGTTAATAATATTTCAGTTACATCATTGTTTCGAGTGTTAACTGATTTGTTTTCCTTTATATGTTTTGTTAGGTAAGTTGTGTTTATTATATATTTGATTGATATCCAGAATTATATTAAGTTATCAAACATTATTTTTAATCGTCAAATGAAAATTATTTTTTAATGGTTATGATGGGGAATGATTCTCATCGCGTTCATGGAGATGGTAATCCGAACTTATGCACGACCAACAACATCATTATATTGATGGTGAAATAATATGTAATTAGATGTTATATCATATATAAAGAATAATTTACATTTTCTATTTATTAAATACATCAATTATACATCATTATTATACTGATACAAATAATTAAGTGTTGAATAACAAAAATATAACACAACATGGATACAGTAAACTGTACGTACACACGTATAGTGACTTTGTCATTCATAGGATGGATAGAATATTGAATATTTTTTTACCATATTTATAATAACATATAATTATGTATACAGTACTGTATTTTTTTTGGTTTGTAAACAACAAAAAAATGTTGATGTGGAAGATGGAAATAACTTTGAAAGAGGTGATGAAATTATTAACTATTATTTGGGTGCTTCCTTTTGATTTGATCTAAAGGGCTCCTTAGGTTGGCTTTCTGATCAAAGTAAGGAATATAGATTGAATTGAGGGTATTTGGAAGGATATTTGAGTAGGGTTTGTCTGAACCAAATGGCTCTATAGGTGTCATTTTCAGAGAAGGGGAAGTGACCTTTTATAGGAGAGGTGTGGGCCACCTTAGGAAAATATTGAAATATTATTTTATTATAAAATGATTTTAGTTTTATAATTGATGAAAATTGATTTATTTCAATGAAAATTTGGTTATGGGTATTAAAAATATCAAAAAATATTTTTTAGATACTTTTTTGTCACCATATTAACCTTATCATTTATATTTAACTCTTAGTTAAATAGTTTATCTTTTACAATGTCTTGTTGTATTATTATAATAAATGGTTAATAAACTTAATATAAAAAGCCATGAGAACCCCAAGTGGTTCATTATTGACATATATAACCATATCTATGTAATTTGGGTGAACTTCATATTTTTACTAATATTATATCCTTTAATTATATAGTATTTGTTTTGAAAAATAATTGATGTCAATTTTGACACTATTTAGTATTTGGTTTTTGTGAAAGTCATAAAAACATTATCACTTCCAAAAAAATTATTTAATCAAATATAAAATGTCAAATTAACCTATAAAATTAGTGAAATGCATCAAAAGTCTCAATTTACATTTATTTTAATATTTATAATATCAATTATTTTAGTCTTTCATTATTAAGGTAATTATTGCATCATCATTGTATCATAAATAAATTAAATAATTTAATGTATAAAAATTATAAATAAAATACAAAATATAGGAAAAATTTTCATATTTCTAATTAATATTTATAGTCAAATATTACTTATTTATAACGCTATATTAAAAAAATTTTAGTTATAAAATATTGAATTTTACAATTTTAACTCTTCTTTAAATAAAATAATAATAAATTTCCTAATATAATCCAAGTGGATGAAAAGGATAATATTTTTTTTCTAAGGTTGATTTTGATAAAACTAAACTAATCCAATATAATTAGAACATTTTTTGGGGTAATTATAATATTATGTTTACAATTAAATACCCTCTTTTTTATTGTGGTAAATAAAATTCAAAAGTTACAATTCACCAAAAATTATTTTCATCCTTTTGAAAAAAAATTACATACTGATTTAAACCCTTTATCTTGTATTTTTTAAATTTAATTCATAGACTGGGAAAAATTATTTTTCATAAAAATTTACAAATGTGTCTACAAGGGGCGTAAAAGAGGTTAAATAGTTCAATAAAATTTTATACATATAATATTATTATAAAACGACTCCAAGGAATTAAATTGAACTAATATAGGTTTTATGTATATATTTTCTAATTAAAACCAATTAAAAAAAATAATTTAAATAAAATTCAATTTTCATCAATAACACAGTATTTTTCATGATTTATAAAAAATTGAATGTTTTTAGAAAAATACAAAAAATTCGCCCTAAAATAATTTTGATATTCTGAATTCAAGAATGAAGTCTAATTTAAAAAAATAAAATTTTTAAAATTTCAAAAAGTTATTATTACTATTAATAATGAGTAGTTTGATTAGTCAGGGTGTGGTAGAACTCGATGTTGCATACAACAAAAGATATTTTATTAATAAAAGGAAAACATATCGTGGAATCTTGGGGTGTTACGGTCAATATTTCAAAAAGATTTTAAGTTGATTGGATAACTTTTGATGCAAGACTTATGAATGAATGGGGTATAAAAGATGTCGTCAATAAGCATGGTTGGTTTTGCAGAAGAATATTTCTATGGTGGTGCGGTTTTAGTGTGTTTTCCAATTTTTTGGGTCCAAAATATGGAGTTTGGAAAGCATTTTAAAAAGTGGATCTCCTTGAAGATCTAATTAGAATATGGAAAAGGAATGAATTTCAAAAATATGGTCTTCATAAAGCATATTTCATAGAGAGGAAAATGATGATGGTGTTCTCTGTGACTATGGCGAGCTTTGCAAAAGGAAGAGGTGAGGAGCATTACAACCAAGTATTGTGGAGATGAAGAGAAATGTTAGTGGAGAATTGTGGAAGTGAAAAAGAATAAGATGAGTTGTGGAAATAAAATTGAATTTATAGAATACATCATGATTATGATGGGCTTTGGAAATCTGGAAAATAGCTATGATGATTTGCGAAACAGAGTGATTTTCGATGGAAATTTTAATACTTCGTGATTTGGTGTTGACATGGAATTTTGGTGGATGGAAGGTTATTGAGTCGGTGGGAAATTCCTATAAATAGGATTCCACCCCTGATAGAAAAGTAGAGATACTTTACAAAACTCCTAGTGATCTCAAATTGTGAAGCAGGCTCTGCACAGATAGTGAGCTCTTCGAAGGCAGTAAGTTCTATGAAGGAAATGAGATTCACAATGAGCCAACGATGATTGAAAAAGTATAAAACATCACAAAATATTGATTTCTAGTGCATTGTGGGGAAATATATTGTATCTGTACCATACTAAGGATGTAGAAAATCTTGTTGATTTGTGATCATTATAAATATAGTGTTCCTGTGGTTGTGTATGTTCATGATCACATCACAATTAACTACTTCATTTCCTCCCTACATCACTGTTTTAAACTAGTTTTGTATTTAAAATTATAAATATTATCTCAAATGGTACATACCATTTGATTCAATTATTAAATTTTTATCACTATTAAAATGGAAATTATTCTTGTTTTTTGATAATATTTTGTTATTAATTTGTAGGAGGTGATTTGGAGGGTTAGAGATGATCCAGAAGGGAAATGGGCCAAACTGCATGGAAGCCAAAGGACATCTGTCCACTGTTTTGAAAATTTCCCAAAATCTGTGAATCCACATGGGCATATTTTTTGTGGAATTGTCCATAAAGTCATGGGATACAACTCCTCTAAAGTAACTAAAGCCCAATTTGATAATTAAGGAGTCCATCCGAACCAATCTGTCTAGGGGAGAGGATCTACATGAAGTCAATAAATTTGTTCTATATTTCGGCCATATCTCATGCCGTTATCAACCATCAGCCACCAAATTTGACATGGATATAGGAAAAATGTTGTCCTACACCTTTTATTATAACTCTATATAATTCCATTTACCAACTCAGAACTAATACAAAATTTATATCTCTTAAACTGGGTTCCCAAAACCACTCCCCATTTTGGCAATAAATTGACACCTTAGGCACCCCATTAGGATATTTGGACAAGGAGTGAAATTCTACCATTTTAGAGTTATAGAGGAGTCCTCTAACCAATAATGTGATTCTATAACTCCTTATACTCATAGGGGGAGCTCTTGAATCATGGATCCCTTCATCAAAGTCTTTCTCTCTTTCTTTCTTTTGAATATTTATGTTTTCATAATAAACTACTTTATTAATCTTATATTTGTTATATTTTCTTATGTACTACCATATTTTCTCTATTTTAATCTTTCATAATCTTCTTAATTGTTCTGGAATCATGAGTAGAAACGAGATTGAGTTTTACTCTTTCTAAACCGTTGCACACGAAAAACATTTCTACGATAACTACGCCACCCATGGAAGATTATTTATTTTTAGTAATTGATCAACCACTATCCTTCTTCATTTATTTATTCTGAATCAATGAGAAAATTTAATTCACATATTATGATCTATTAATTGAGTTTTTAATTTAAATGAAACTAGGAATGAAATTGAACAGTTAACACAGAACATGCAAAGTCGGGAATTGTGTGAACTGTGAGAGCACAACCTTAATGTGTAAATTAAAACCACATAAGAATATTTTTTATAGTTCAAAAATAATATATGAACTCAACTAGTTATCATTTCCACAATGGATATGTGCCCTAATTTACCATTGATCGTAATCTATCCTTAGAGCATCAATCAAACAAGGTTTCTATGATTACATGTTTTGAAGATAGTATAGGGTTTAATTCACTTCATCTTTGTGGTAAGGATAATTCTCCTAGGGTTTTGTGGTTAAATAGTTCGGGGATAATAATTTAGTGGATGTTAATTTAAATGATAATGATAAATAGTTTATTGAAGAGGTTGAGTTAGATTGATTATGACTTTTAAAATATTTTCTAAAAACCATATTCTTGTTGTGAATTTTTAATTGAACTTAATTTCAAAAATAAAAAAAATTACAATATCCTTCTAGAAAAATTCGTCACGATTTATAAATGATAACCCCACCCCCATAATTTCACTTAGTGTTCTTATTCACTTTTATATTATTTTTTGAATACCTTTACAAAGTTGTTTTAATGACATCCTTTTTGAGAGACAACCTTAGTCAGCCACTCTGTTTCAACTAAGTACCCCCAAAACCATAAATCATTTGAGGGAGTCCACAACAACGCATTTCAAATTGGAACCGTTTCTGGGTAGTCACGTTATTATTTCATCCATTTCTAGGTATTTATTTTATTTTACATTTTATTCTCTTATTATCTTATTTCTTCCTTCTTTACCCAATCTGAATTTTGTTTCTTCTTTGGTTTTCTTCTTCTTCTTATTTTTGGACCATCATCTCAAAATTCTCATTTTTATTGTAAAATGGTTCACATTTCTTCTTTTATTTTTTATTTGATTTGTGACATGAAATAATCCCAAAGATCCCTTAGATCTTGACCATGATATTGAAAGTAGCTTTCGAGCTAGAATCAGACATTCTCAGTGTACAGGAAGTTTCAACATTCAACCAGTTGGAGAATTCCTCCACTCCAAGAACATTGAAATTTGAAACACTTATATGTTCAACATAAAATAAGAACCAATGGCTGAATACAATTACAATGAACTTAATAGAACCATTCAAGAATTGGTTGCACTTGATATTAATTAACAACCAAATTTATTGAATACCCAAATCTTGAATCAGACTTTGAACTAAAATATGGGTTAATTTATCATCTTCCAATGTATCATGGATTATCGAGGAAGGATCCAAACAAACATTTAAAATAATTTAATGTGGTTTTCAAAAACATAAACCCTGAAATGTTTTCTTAAGATCAAATAAAACTAAGAGAATTACTATTTTCACTTGATGGAGCTATGAAATATTGGATGTATTATATACAACATGAAGATGTAACATGTTGGAACAATTTGAAACACCTTTTCTTGTATATATTTTATAGCATCAAGGACCACCTACATTCGTAAGAAGATATCTGGTATCAGGAAAACACAATGGGAGTCAATGTATGAGTAGTGGGAGAGATTCAAAAAGTTGGTTGCAAGCTGCCCACATCACCAAATAAGTGAGAAAATCCTCATCCAATACTTCTATAAAGGAATACAACTTATGGAGAGGAGATGGTGAATTCCACATCTAGAGGATAATTAGTGGACAAGACACCAGTAGCTGCACGTGCATTGATTGAAAAGGTGGTCCAAAACACTCATCAATTTGGCAATCAAGGTTAACCACATGTTTGAGGAGTACATCCGGTAAGTAATTATTCTCATGAAAGACATTTGATTGATACCATGTTGGAATAATTTACCACTATAGTAATAATTTTTTTTTCAAAATACATCTCAACCCACTCCTTCAAGGCCTCGTAGAATTTTCTCTGAGACAAGGCACCCAACTGAATGTTTCCCCTAACTACCAGAAACTGATGATTGTACAACAATGTTTCCTGGGAGACCATATCAGCATCAACAACAACCATATCCACAAATGATTATTGATTTCTTTTCACCAACATACAACCAAGGCGGTAATGATCAATCAGACATGAGGTATGAATCTGGACAGCAACCGATTCCCCCTTTCAACAAAACATCCAGCAGCATCCACCTTACCATATGGGTTTCCAACAACCGCATAGGCGATTTGAATATCAGGAATAAAAAATTCAACAAAAAAGGAATTACAAACCCAAAATATATTCTAATACTGATGTTAATTTAAAAAAAGTTGTTCTTAATCAACAGAATGAGTTGAAGAGTCAGGGTTCAAAGCCGAGGGAGTTGAAAAATGAAATGAGCCTAATTTCCACTGCCCTACATGAACTGGTAAGTAAGAATTATGGAAATATACCATCCCAAACTACTTCAAATAGAAATGGGAATAGCAGTTCCATCACATTGAGAAGTGGGAAGAAACAAACCTATGATTCTCCACCTACCATTCCACTAGGATTCACCTCAACTTTAGAGAAGACCCATTCAAAATAGGCTGATAAGAAACCCAAGGAGAAAGATAAAGGTAACAAAAAGATTAATTTTGTTCCTCCTAAACCCCTTCCTTTTCCAAATGGAGTTGTTCAAACAAAGAATATGGCTGGAGAGGCAATTAAAAAGGAGGTTTTGGACACATTCAAACTTGTGGAGATCAACATTCCTCTACATGAAGCCATTAATCATATCCCAATGTATGCAAAATTCTTAAAAGAAAATTGTACAAATCGAATAGGACTCAAGGGAAATGAGAGGATCGATCATGGAAGGAATTTTTCAGCATTCATTACACCAAATCTAGCAATACCAAAAAAGTTCAAGGATCTAGGGAAATTCACTATAAAATGCACAATTGGGGAGTTACACTTTTCTGATGCATTATGTGATTTGGGAGCTTCCATAAATGTGATGCATCACTCTGTATTCTCTTCTTTATAGGTAGGTGATTTGAAGTAGATGAGAGTAGTGGTGCAGTTGGTGAATAGATCTATGCCATATCGAGGCAGAGTCCTAATGGATGTTCTTGTCTAGGAAAGAGACATGATCTTCCCAGCATATTTCAATATTCATAACAAGGAGGATGATCAGGTAAGTTCACATTATCCAATTATCATAGGTATTCCCTTCCTCAAAACTACTAAAACGGTCATAAATGTCCCTGAGAGTACACTTACCATGGATTTTGGTGATGAAGTTGTTATATTTAATGTTACGGACTCCATGAAGTACCCCTTATAGGACCATTCTTCATTTGTTATCTCCTATTTTGAACCACCAAATAAAAACCTCATGGAATTTTATTTTCCTATGCTTAGAGAGATTATGAGTATTGGTTCTAGTTTGATGTATTAGAGTACTAACACACCTATTTCTAATTCACATTAAACTCTTAGATTTGATTTTGAAATGTACTCATATTCAGATTTGGATCATGTGAAATCTAATTATGACATGGCTATTGAGTATGCTGATGAATTTGCTGTTTTATTCTCTAATTTTAATGATGTATATTGTGGTACTGAAGTTCATTGTGCACATATTTCTGTTCCTTCAAATTCTCCATCAATACATCAACCCCAAAATTAGAAATCAAGCCCTTTACACCTAATCTAGAATTCTCATACTTGTTAAGTGGTGAGTAATTACCTTTTATCATTGCTAACAATCTCCGTTTTGAACATGCAGATTTTTTTTGAATCATTAGAGTGAGAAAATCGATGAAATTAGGTGGACCATGGATGAAATATCAGGTACTGGCCCCTCCATTTTCATGCATAAAAATATTTTAGAGTATGGGGCTAAAATGATTATGTAGCCACAAAAGCGACTCAATCCGACACTTTTGGAGGTTTTAAAAGAAGTGGTTGAAAAATTTATCAAGGCATGAATAATCTATCACATTTCAGATTCCCAGTGGGTGAGCCCTATTAGTGTCATGCCTAAGAAAAGTGGTGTAACTATTGATAAAAATGAGAATGATGAGTTAGATCCAATGAGGGTACAATACAGTTGGCGTGTCTGTATTGACTATAAGAAACTAAATCAGTCCACCCGCCAAGACAATTTTCCCCTACCATTTATTGATCAGATGCTTGAGAGAATTTCTTAGAAGACACATTATTGTTTTTTGGATGGATTTTCTAGATATTTTCAGGTTCCTATAGATCTGGAGGATTAGGATAAGACAACATTCAGTTGTCCATTCGGTACATTTTCCAACTGAAGGATTCCATTTGGAGTTTTCAATGCCCCAGGTACCTTCCAGAGATGCATGGTGATTATTTTTTTAGATTTTATTAAGACCTGCATGGAAGTATTTGTGTATGAATTTACATTTTATGGATCCTCATTTGATGAATGTCTAAGTAGTTTTGGAATGGTGTTGAATCATTGTATTGAGAAAAATCTAGTCCGGAACATTGAAAAGTTACATTTCATGATAGAGCATGGAATTTTCTTTGGTAATGTAGTGTCAAAACATTGGATAGAGGTTGATAGATCTAAGATATACATTATTTCATCCTTACCGTATCCTTCATGTGTGTGTGATGTTAGATCATTCCTAAGTCATGCATGATTTCATCGGCACTTCATCAAATATTTTACTAAGATTGCTCTTCTTATGTAACTATTACTTCAAGAGGGTTATGATTTTGTGTTTGATGATTTTTGCAGGAATTCATTTGAATAGATAAAGAAGTGTCATAACACTCCACCGATCATAAACCCCCATAGTGAGAGATTCCATTTGAGATTATGTGTGACACCTCTAACTTCGCAGTTGGAGTTATCTAATCCTAGAGGGTGGAGGGACCTTCACATGTGATTTCCTATGAATCAAGGGCCTTGGATTCAGTACAATAAAAAAACAAAACCACAGAAAAGAAGTTTATTTCTGTCATATTTTCTTTAGATAATTTCTATTAATATTAATTTGGCTCTAATGTATTTGTTTTTCTTACCATGCAGCTCTGAGGTACTTCTTGAAGTAGCCAGCTGCGAAGCCCATACTTCTCTGATGGATGCCCCTTATTCATGAATTTGATATTGAGATAAAGGTACATAAGGGGTCAGGTAACATGGTGGTAGACCACATGAGTAGGCTTACTCGCACACTTGTGGATGTCACCTTGGACCAGGTACCACATCGAGACACTTTCCACAATAAGCATCTTTAATCCATCTCAGGTACGCATCCTTGGTATGCTGATTTAGTGAACTACCTTGTTGCATCTGAAATCCTTATAAATTTAAAGAAATATCATGTATAAAAATTAAAAATTGAGTCTTGGTATTATGTGTCGGATGAACCCTATCATTGGCGCATGTGTAGTGATCAAGTCATTAGGAGGTGAGTTCCTGAACATGATTTTGAGCCTATTCTAAATTTTTTTAAAACACTTTCATGTGGAGGACACTTTGGACCCCAGTAGACAACTAATAAAGTTTAAGTCTCTGTATTATATTTACCACGCTTATTCCATGATTTCCATGTGCATTGTATGTCGTTCTCACATTTCCTACACAATAGGAAAATTTCTAGGAGACATGTGATGCCCCAACATCCCATACAATTCTGTGATATTTTTGATGTATGGGGAATAAATTTTATATTACCTTTTCCTAGTTCCATTGTATTTTTATATATTTTGGTTTTAATTGATTATATTAGTAAATGGGTGGAGGCTAAGTCCACCCGAACTGATGATTCTCATGTTGTAGTGGACATTGTCAAAACATATATTTTTGCAGGTATGGAGTACTGAAGACCATCATTAGTGACCTAGGGACACACTTCTACATTCAAGATTTTACTTCCCTCTTTTGGATGCATGGTGTGAAAAAAAAACATCAACACTATACCACCCCCAAACAAATGGCCAAGATGAGGTTTCAAATTGGGAGTTGAAATCGATTTTGGAGAAAACCATGAAACCAAATAGGAAGAATAAGAGAAATAGATTGTATGATGGATTGTGGGCTTATAGGATAGTAAAAAATACACCCATTGGTATGTCCCCATTTTTTATTGTTTTTTGGAAATGTGTGTCAACTCCCTATGGAAGTTGACCATCAATATTATTGTGCTATAAATAAATGCAACATGGATTTGGAACAAGTTGGTATCCAAAGGAAGTTGGAAATTCAAGAGCTTGAGGATATTCGATTGCCTTCATATGAGAACTCAAAGCACTAAAGGAATGATCAACAGCTAATCCTGATAGAACGATCTAATAAATATAGATTCATATTGGTGAGAAAGACTTTCTCAATAGTTCACGACTTAAGATATTTCCTTTGGAGATCGCACAAGAGGAAACTGGAAGGATATTTTCTATCAACGAGCAATGTTTGAATAAATAAATTGGGGGACTTCCTACTGATGTAGTGTATTTCATAACACTGCATGACCCCATCATCAGTTGAGCATATCAGGCTATTTCTAAGACTTTAACTATTATATTATTTTACCTATTTAACATTCTACATTTTATATTCATATATCATCTCATGGGTTCACATTGTGGACAATAAAATATTTTATGTGTGGGGGAGGGAACCTTTTTTTTAGTAATTTCAATTGTTTCAAAGTTTTTCAATGATTAAAAAAACAAAAAAATGTGTGTTTTTCAAATTTTCTGTGTTTATTTTTCAATTATTGTGTGTTTCTGAAACTTTTGAACTGAAATGATTGTCCTCGTCATTTTGAAATAAATTTAAATAAGTAAAACAATTTATCCCATGAAACTGAGCATAATTGAAGACTAAAAATAACATAGTTGCAAGTTAAAATATTTAGTAATTTCATGAAATGTACAATGAATTTTGTATCCCATTCCATATCTCACTGTCTTTATATTTGAAATAAACTTATGTGAGGATTATGAACTATTATTTTAATATTCTTTACATATACCTCATTTCATGAGAGAACCAAACCATGATTGATTTAACCATAATTTTATTTAATACTATCAAAACATGAAGGTTTAAGGTACATATGTTTTAAATTATTGAGGCATTTATTTGGTATTAATTCCCATATTTCAGTGAATCCCTTTTTACAAGGCCTAACTTGAACATTTAATCCTTGTAACCCTTAATATCCATGAATACCCTGTTATGGTTTCCACATTACCAGCCAATTATCCATATCCAACCAACTCATGAAGTGAAATTTCATAATCTAGTTGAACGTAAGTGTGGGGGAAACTATCTTGGGTTGTGATACCTCATTCGGTGCTACATTGGGTGGAAAATTAAATTATGAAGAGATGTGTTTGCTTCTGAATAAAACCATTATATTTTAATTTGTTCCTTATATAGAGATTTCATGATAAGTTAATTTGTGTCTTTCTGTAGCTTCTAATAGAGGGAGAAAGGTGTGCCTATCCGTAGCATTCAAGAAAATTATGTCTGAGATGATTGTCATTTTTACTATGGAAATGTTTAATGGTGTGAAAATTCCTTTATTTTTCATGATGATGAACAAGAATCGATGTCATGGGGATTGAGGAGGATAACATATTTATGTGTAAATTAGATTAATGCAATTTTGATTCAAAAAATGTCAAGCCCCACTGATTTAGCCTAAGAATTGATCACATTTAAATCCTACCCATAGAAATCCACAGAACAACCCTGAATAGTCCTCATGATAAACATATGTCCTTGACTAACATCGGGTGGTATTGTAGGAATTTATCATGCCTATGGTGACCCTTGAATGTGTTTGGATGTGAAATAAATTGCTAAAATTTTTACATTTGTGCGATTAGATAAACTTCAAGGGAGGTAATTGTTTTTTGCATGGGAGGATAAATGAGGTGGAAATATATTGAATGGTATAAATGATGACCCAAAATAATGGATTTTATAAGGAATGAAATCATTGGTTTCTGGGAGTGTAATTGTTGAATCTCAATGATATGTGTTTCAAAATTTGTTTTGATATTGACGTTTACTTTTCATAATTTTTTTGGAATCCACGATATGATTTTTTTCCAGGAGTTGAAAAGGGTATGTGTGGGGGTGGGATCACATCACAATTCACTACATTATTTCATCCTTACATCACTGTTTTAAAAGAGTTTTGTATTGAAAATTAAAAATATTATCTCAAATTTCTCATAAAATTTGATTCAATTATTAAAATTTTATATATGTTAAAGAGAGAAATTATTCTTTTTTTGGTGATTTATTTTTCAGAGGAGGTGATTTGGAGGGTCTCAGATAATCATGAAGGGAAATGGTCCAAACTGCATGAGAGCCCAAGGAAATATTTCTACTGTTTTTGACATTGTTAAATATACGTGAATCAAAATAGGATGATATTTTTTGGGCCTATCCAAAACATCATGAAATACATCTCCTCTCAAGGAACCGAAGCCAAATGCGGTCTTTATGGAGTCCATCCAAATGAATTTTTTCAGGGGACATAATCTGCACAAAGTAAATGACTTTGTTCTGTATTTAGGAAATATCTCATTCATTCATCTTCCATTTCTACAAAATTTTACATTGAGATATGCAAGTGGCTTTAATAAAACTTTTATATGTTTTCCAACATGAGATAATTCCATTTAACAACTCAAAACCGATACACAAGTGGTATCTCTAAAACTAGGTTCCCAAAACCACTCCCCATTTTGGCTATAAATTGACACCTTGGGTACCGCATTTGGATGTTCAGCCAAGGATTTAATTGCTTCCATTTTGGAGTTATAGTGGAATCTTATCATTACCTTATATCTTCTTGATCTTCTTATACTTATTGGGGTAGCACGTGATACAAGGATCCCTTCTTTGAAGCCTTCATATCTTCTTGGCTATATAATATTTATGTTTTCATAATAAACTTTTTTATTCTTCCACAATTTTTTATATTTTATTCTATAATCCCCTATTTTACTCTATTTTATTCTTCCTTAATCTTTCTAATTGTGCTGTAATCAATAGTAGAATCGATATTGGGTTTTACCGTTTCTAAACCTTTGCACATTCAAAACATTTCTTCGAGGACTACGCCACCCATGTAAGAGTAGTTCTTCTTAGTAATTGATCGACCTCTATACTTATTCATTAATTTATTTAGAATTAATGAGATAATTTGAATCACTTATTATGATCTATTAATTTTGTTTTAAATTTAAATGAAACTAATAATACAATTGAACAGTTAACACAAAACACTTAAGGATGGGAATTGTGTGAACTATGAGAGCACAACCATAACCGGTAAATTAAAACATATGAGATTAATTTGTAGAGTTAAAACATAATCCATAAACTCAATTAGATCTCATTTATAGAATGTATATGTTCTTCAATTTACCACTGACCACAAGCTATCCATGGACCATCAATAAAAGAAGTTTAATGTGATTTCATGTTCCAAAGATATCTTAGGGTTTAATTCACTCAATCTATATGGTATGGTTAATTCTCGTATGGTTTGGGGGTCAAAAAGTTAGGGGATAATAATTAAGAGGATGTTAATTTAAAATATAATGATAAATAATTTATTGAAGAGGTTGATTAAAATAAATTACTATTTTTAAAATTTTTTCTAAAAAAATATTCTTATTGTGTCTTATTAATCGAACATAATTTTAATTTTTTTTAAATATTCTTCCAGAAAAATTATTCTAGATTTATAAATTATAAACAACCCATACCCTTTAATTTAGTGTTCATATTCTCATTTATTTTATTTTTATAATACCATTGAAAATTTGTTTCCATTGCTGCCTCTTTGAGAGACAACATTGGTCAACAACTCTGGTACAACTAAGTGACCTAAAACATTAATCATTTAAGGGCACCCACGACAATGCATTTCAGTTCAGTATGGAATGAAATATTTAACAGGAAATGACAGTTTTATAAAAATAATTAAACATAAATGAAAATATGATATCATTGATTCACCCCTCCCCCTCTTAGTGATACTTAGATCGTTATTGGGAACATTAACTGGTATCAGAGGGATGTTACCTTATCTTTTTATTTGCGGATTTTTTGAAGAGAAGTTATGATGGAGAATATGAATTGCACAAATAGTAAGGGGATTCTGATATTTTATGGAAATAATTATCATATTTGAAATTATATAATTGTCCCTTATATTTTGTATCTAGGGTATGTTGTTCTTGAAACTACAACAGATGGATTCTTCATTTTGATGAAAAGGTTAATCTTGCACCTTTTGATTAAAAGAATATTGAAAATTATGGGAGAGATAAAAATTTATTACTCTCATCTCTTTATTAGAGTGATTTTCTAAGAGTGAAAGTTATGGATAAATCTAAGGGAATCTGGGATTAGATGAAAAACATCTCTAAATGAAATAAAAAAGAGAATAAAGAAAAACTATAAATCTAGAGGATTAAATATAAATTCATGAAAATTGGTGAGTCTGAATTTGTTTGGGACTTCTTTACCAGGGTCAATGACAATGTTAGTACATTCAGATGTCTTGGTCAAATTTTAGAAGATTCTACAGTTGTTGAAAAGATCATGAGAATTCTTCCTGACAAGTTTTATGAAAACATTTCTTCGTTAGAAGAATGAGATCCTGAAACATTATCTATTGATGATCAACAAAACTCTCTCATAACTTATGAAATGAGAATAGAGAAAGTTATGAAAACCAAAAAAAAAAATATAGATAAATTTATTTTAATGATATGGAGAATGAGAAGTCAATGAAGATTCTTATTGGAGATGAAACTTGTGAATCCAACTATGAAGATGGGGTATGTAAAAATAATGAAAATATTTTATCCTTGTTTTCTAAAAATGTGGAACGAGTAATAGGAAAATACTAGTGGAAAATTCCATTGATTTTTTTTGAATGTAAATATATTGGGACTTTTTGGCTAATTAACCTCAAAAGTTAACGTTGAAGACAATGATGAAGATGATAGAAGTCCAAGAAGACAGTGGAAGAAACAAGCTAAAAATGATAAATATTTCCCAAAGGAGAAGGGTAAAAAATTATTTAAATAAAAAAGATGAATATTTTTGAATAAAAATGAAGAAAAAGAAGACAATGAAGATAAATAAAAAAATTATTTTTTTGTGAAAGCTATAGAAATTAATTTTATTAAAGTATTAAATAATGAAAATTATGATATAAACTGTTCTGAAGAAAAAGAAACTCAACATGACTACTATCACAAAGAAGCATTGAATGAATGTTTGACAATGATCAGAATGATTGAGAAAGAAAATAGGAAGTTGATAGATGATAATTCATCATTAATCAATCAAAATGGATTTCTTTATCAGAAATTCAAGATGGAAAAATAGTTTGGTAATTTTAATAATTCTCTTGAGATTTCAATGAATCATAATGATGATGTTGAAGTAAAGTTTAAGGAAAAAGAAGAATAGTTTGAAATTTCCCAATAGGAACATTATAAATTTGATGAAAGGAATATCATTTTCAAACAATATATCTCATAATTTTGTTAAGGTTCAATTAATAATGAACCAAATAAGGATCAATAAAATTTACCTTCAAAGGTTGAGAAGAAAGATGGATGTAGTTCTAATAAAAACAAAGTTGGAAAGGATATATATGTGGCGACTCTTATCAATTCAAAAAATGAGAAGTATATAAAATTATGAATCTAGAAATATTTTTACTACTTCTGGATCTAGTATGTCTAAAGAAAAATTTGAGATGATGAAAAAAGATACGATTGATAACATGATGGTTGATGGTCAGCAAAGTTCTATTAAGAAGAGTGTTGAGAAGGATGTTTACAACTCCGGTCAGTATCGATGTTTTAGAGGAAAATATTAATTATATAGTTACTGATGGTATTATAGTGGATTCATATAGATGGAAAATATGTGTTGGTTTAACAAGAAACATTACAACTATTCCACACATTTTGGAAATCAATGTCTGAGGGGGAGTCAATCCTCTCAAAATAATAAGTATGAGAATGATGTTCAAAGGAAATATGAGAAGGATTGTATTAAGGTTAATAATAGGTTTTGTCGATTGGAAAATATTTGTGAAAGATGTAAATAGATCACACATCTTGTTAAGGGATGTCTTGACTTGTTCCCATCACAACAAAAGTTTCATAACAAATATCCAAAGTTGGAGATGATGAATGAAAATGAAGAACCGATAAATCTTGTTATTGACACCTCCTTGAAAGCTAAAAATAGAGAATGTCCATGGATTCTGTATAATGGGTGTTCTTTACATATGAAAATAGTCTTAAAGTTTTTTAAGAATGTGGAAGGCTTAAAATATGAATTACTTACATATGGAAATGATGAATCTCTAAGGATAAAAGATGATGGATTATCAATCATCAGGGAAGAAAAAAATGAAATCCAGAAAAACAATATATGTTGATGTGATGAAACACAATCTATTGATATCATCACAACTCTGTGATGAGGGAAACAATGTTATCTTCATAAAATATGGGGTTTTTGGGAAAAGTGAAAATGATGGAAAGGTTTTTACAAGAGGACAACATATAAAAGGGAAATTATTTCATGATGGGGAAGTTCACAACCCTTGTTACATTGTTGTGGTCGATGAAAATAAATTATTGAATAAAAGACTAGGATATATGTGTCAGATAAATATCTACCTGTTATCAACACAATAAAATGTCTAAGACATGCCTGATTTATCAAGAATATGAGATTGGTGTTGCACTATTTGTGAGAATGGGAAGATTACAAACTCTATGAACAATAGAGTTTACATTCATTCAAAATAACCCTTGGAACTTATACATTCTAGTATGTATGGACAAATGAGCAAGAAATATACTAATATAGATAAGTAATTCATTACGTATGTTTAATACTTTACTCACATTACTTGTGTTATGACACACACTTCTTTATATTCAAAATTCAATCCAAATGATGTGAATGAATATTTTCAGCATCAAAAATGGGTTCAGGATCTGAATGAATAGATTGACTAGATAGAAAATAATGATACTCAAGAACTCATTCCCATGTGAGAAAAAAAATAACATCATTGAAACAAAGTGGGTTTTTCAGAACAAGGTCAATGAAGAAGGTGAAGTGATAATAATCCAAGCCATATTGGCTTGCAAAGGGTATTCAAAAATTGAAGGAATTGATTTTCCTGAAAACATTTCTCTTGTGGAATGGTTAGAAAAAATTATAATCCTTCTTTCTATAAATACACAATGAGGTTAAAAACATTTCAAATGGATGTAAAATCAGAAATCATTAATGGTGATCCGAAATAGAAATTTTACATTGATCAACCTTGTGGATTTGTTATTGGGAATGATGGAAGTTAAGCGTGAAGTTTGAAGAAGGATTTTTATGTGCTAAAATAGGCTTTGGGGGATTGTTATTCTAAATTTTATACTTTCATGAGGAATATGTATTTCAATAAAGGTATATATGAATACAAAATTTACTTCATGGAATGTTAGGAGTTTTCTCTCTTCATAATTGATTATGTCGATGACATTATCTTTGCTCAAAATGATGAAAGATCGTGAAAAATAATTTCTAATGAGATGAAGAAGTTTTTTGGGATTTCCATGCTAGGAGAAAAGATATACATTCTTGGGAATCAAATTTTGTATAAGAGGAAAAACATTTTTATTTATCAAGAAAAGTATTCTAAGGAACTTCTGAAGAAGTTTGGAATGGAATTTTTGAAACTAATTTCCACACCAATTTTAATTTTAACAACGTTCTTTAAATATGGGCAAGGAATGGAAGTTGATAAAAAATAATATCAAAAGTTGATTAAATGTCTGTTATATTTGACTGCCTCAAGACCTGAAATCGTTTACACTATTACCTCTTTCCCCATACATCAGAAAACTCTTAAAGAATCCCATTTTATTATTGGAAAAATAATTCTCATATATATCAAATGAACATAACAGTTTGTAATTTGGTATAATTGTCATAAAATTTGATATGTTTGGGTATTCAGATAATGATTCTGTTGGAAAAGATGATGATAAAAGATCCACCTGTAATGGGGTTTTCATTCGGGGGAAAATTTATGTTAGTTGGCATACATAGAAATATAAATCAGAAAATCTTATCATATATTATTATGAGTATGTTTCTTCTTCTCAAGATTCTTCCCGGCTCATTTGGATGAATAAAGAGTCAGAATATCTACTTGTGGAATAAAATATACCATTTTTCTTGGGATGTGATAATTAGAGTGCAATAAATCTTACAAGGAATATGGTACAACATTTTAGTTCAAAACTCATTAACATAAAGCACCACATCATCAAATAGTGGGTGGAGAATAATAAATTGAGGATGGAGTACATTCCAACATCAGAACGACTTGAGGATATATTCTCAAAACGAATACTGAAGGAATCATTTGGTAAATTGAGGTTGAAATGGGTGTCAAACATTCTTCCCATCGAGGTATATATACGTGTATCTATCTTGTATCTCATATTACTAATGGATAGTTTTTTCATGGGGGAGAATATTCATAAATGTATCCTTATAGGAGAATTCATAAAGTGAGAGTTGTGGGTAAGATGTGAATTCTACATGTATGTGTGTGAAATATTCTAACAATTTGTTTTAATGATTGTCGAATGGATGTAGAGTGGTGGTAGGAAACATTTTATTTTATTCAAATAATGATGATGATGTGATGATGGTTGAGGGGGAAATATGATGTGATGTTGTTTCATAGTCACTACTTTTGGTTAACATGGTCTTGCTATCAATAAATTGTGTTTCCTAAAATGAGTTATCTCACGTAGTCTTAGACTTCTTGATAAGTGACCCATTGATTGAGTTTTTAATGTTCATTGATGTAGGAATCTTGGTTGAATACAAAATATAAAGGGCGAGATTGTTGGGACCAAGTAGGATGATGATGTTTTTGGATGAAAAAAAGTAATATCTTTTGTTGCCCAGGAAGTTTGAGAATAAAGGAAATCACATCACATAGTATAAGTTGGTGAGGAATAACAATAATGTTACAATACTCTCCATAGTTAATCTAGCGATGCTTTTCTAGTCTATATTTCACAAATATCATAATTTTATGGTACAATTATCAACTGGTTAAGACTGATAATTGATGTCCTATTAGGTTATTAAATCCATTACACATACTAGAATTGATGATGGATGATATCACCATGAATTTTCTGATAGTTTTACCCATGAGAGAACAAAAAAATTATCTAATATTGGTTATCGTGGATCTACTGTCTATGGAAACCCATTTCATGCCATTTATGGATACCTTCACCATCGATAATCATGGAAAATTTTATGTATGAGAGATAGTTTCGTTTTATGTTGTTCTATGGATAATAATATCAGAAAAATATGCCTATTTTATAACATGTTTCTATATGTATATTTAAAATGATTCGAGATTATATGTTTTTCATAAGTGTAGCACATGATCCTTAGACTGGAGAAAAACATGAATGGATGATTCAGATTCTCTATAAAATGTTTTGAACCAATTTTTCAGACATGAGTGCTTCCTATGAGAAATATATGAAAAATATAATAATAAATTTTAATAAGTGATCCAAATGGTCCCCTTTCGTGATTTATATTGAATTTAATTTCATTCAACTATGTGTGGGTTAGAGGAAGGAGAGTCATAACTTAGTAAACCTAATAATATACAAAATACATGATATGTGAATTAATTGCATACAATTTTGATAACAAAATAAATAAATTATGATGATTTTTTTGGTAATCCATTCCTATACAAATTATGTTTTCTTCATATATGTCAGGATGCTATAACTTATGGGAAATAATTAAAAGGGGTTTAAACGGTCATTATATCCACATAAATGATGGGTTTACAGAAATAAAAAATATCTTGGAACAGTTCCACAGAACAAAAATGATAAAAAAAACATGAAAAAAGGGTTCTATAGCGGAAACATGACATTACATGTCGGGTAATAACTACACATCATGAACTGATATATGGTATGAATGTAAGAGAAACCATGAAGTGGAAAAAAGTAGCTCAGAGTGGAGATAAAATGTGTCATGATGTAATATACATGTCTGATTCCCCAATACATGTGAATATGACCCAAAAATCAAACATTTCATGAATGTATTACCCGTTGTGAAACTTTTACACTTCATCTAAAAATTACACAACGTGAGATGGTCTAAATGGAAAAAATGGTCATATTTGACATATCAAGGTGCGTTTATCAATTTCTTATAGGGACCACAAATAGACAATTTTTATCCCACATCAATAGATATTAAATACTACAATATCCCAAATATAGTCTATAAATAGGGGTCTAATTTGATACTATCTATGGAAATTTTAAGACCAAATCATTGAGTGAGAAGATTTGTTGTTCATATTCCCCAAAAGTTTCATCTAAATTTATCATTATGATATCTTTTATTTTCACCATTACATATAATTCTCTCAAAAATATGATAAGTGGTTAAACATAACTTGTTCTATGGTTATGTAGCATATGGGGGAAGGTATTGTTTGTTGTCTTCCTTCATCTTTATTCTTGTATTTTTATTTCCATAATTTATTTAATAAAATTTAAATCCCTTTATTTGATATTTTATCCAAACCATTAGTATTTGAATCTAAATCGATCATTATAACTTTGAAAATAGTTACCATGAATTGAGGAATGATTATTTCTTAATTTAGGGTAACTAGGACTAAACATGGTATCGGGAAAAACTCAATTATACAAAACCAAATATTTATAGACTAAGGGAAATATGGTGTTTTAAAATCAAGAAGATGATTGAATGAACATTTTATCCACCTCATCTCAACTCTGATATCAATCATGGAGTAATCAATCTATTTTCCAAAATGTAATTACAAATGAACCATAAAAATAAAAAACCCTAGATCGCGTTTAAATATTATTAAAACAGAAACCAATATTTTTTAATTTCTCAATTTTATTTCTTAAAATAAATTAAACCATTATTTTATTCAAATATTTCACTAACCAAAATAAACCATATCTTTTGAAAAACTTAATAAACTGATTCACCATCTTGGTGGGGTGACGACAAACATTCGTAATACTATATTTTAATTAATTTAGTATCCTATTATTAGATTATTAAATTATAATTTGAGTAGTGTATTGGGAATTAACAATTCCCTTTGGGCCCCTCGAGAAATCTTAGAAGGTTCAATTGATCATGATGTGGTTTACAACAATATAGAGCATGCATAAATCATATTGTGACCATCTGATATGACCTATATAGTTTTTTCTTGGTCACTAGGTATTTGTGTCTATGTTTCCTAGGATGGGGTATGTCATATTTGTATGCATGCGAAGTTTGAAGCTAGGTTTATTGATTCAAATGACAAAGCATTGAGAATTGTACCATTGTTGTATTGATAATATTTTCTATAGTTCTACAATTCCATACATTACATGTATCAAGTATCATTGATTCAAATATATCATATTGATTCTTATTAGCTTAACGATGTTAATGATTTTGATCATTATGATGATGTATCTTTTGATTATATTTTGATTGGTATTATAAACCTTAGAAATAATAATATCTCAATAAATCTCATTCCCCTAGTGTGAGTCTCATGCCATCATGTCCGTTTTTCGAATAGAACATGGGGGATGTAGTCTAATATGTAGGCACTATGGCTCCAGTTATTTAACAATAACACATAGTTATTCATGAGAGTAAGTCTTTCTGATGATCCCATAAATAATGGGATGGTTATAAGAAAACCTTAAATTACCCATTTACTTATATTATTAAATTTGAGTAGATACCATTTAATTTTTTTATCCTATCATCGAATATGGTCTAAAATTAGACTCATAGGTGCTCGTGGGGCTTATAGGGGTGTAATTACTGACGGATAGCAGTGGAAGGAAATTGTGGAGAAATTGGAATTCCACTAACTAGGTGATGGATGAGGTATTAGATCAGTAAGGCTCTAAGAATTCCTTGGATATCCTAAAAATATTCCTAGTCCATCGTCTGATCTAGTAGTTAGTCAGTGGAATCACCACAACTCACCAGTGGATGACTTATATGATTTTAACTGAGTGTAGCTCCATAATTTACCTTTAAACCAATTTATAAGTCTCAAATCCCATTTTTCCAAATCGTTGTATTAAAGATATTAGAGGGGAATATAGGGAATCCTTTCATTCTATAATTATTTACATTGATCAATTAATCATAAGTTTGATCTAGAGATACATTTTCAATATTCATTTCTAGGAATGGATGAATTTCTCATTTTATATATTATTATCCTTATTTTATCCCTTATATGGTTGAATTATTATTTTCTGTTGGGAATTGTGGTATGAATGATTATATGGATACTTGATATATGAAATTCTACATTGCTACATCCAAGGTAGGTGATATAAAACATCTCAATATGGTTAGATTTTTGTTTCTAGTATATGTACCAGGTTAAATAGTTCTAGCACATTATACGCATGTCTTATTTCAATTGTTAATCACTTATATTCCAAGATTCACAATATGTAGTCCTTTTACTAACCCAATCAGGTCTTTTAGTTCATTAGACAATGTAAATTTGGCCACCTGTGATGCGTTCCTATCACTGACAATAGGATTCTTATTTGTAATATATAAATATAGGGGTTTTGTGACAAAATTTTTGATTTTTTGCACTACCATTGATCACATGATATTCAAAATTGGCCATTATCAGTACTAAATGAAAAGTGTTGACGAAGGGATGATATTATCCACACTTAGAAGAAGTGGTGATAAAGATAACTTTTTAGTGCTAATAAAAAACACTAATAAAAGAGAAACCATTGTGAGTTCATTTTTACTGCTCGGATAAAATTCCACCCTTTATTGACAGTTTTTATCATTGATAAAAGTGATACAATTATCAACAATTTTTTGTTTAGCACTAATAAGGGTCATTAAATATGAATATTTTTTAAATAATATTTATATTACAATAAATATATTTTTTAAAATATAATATATAAATTCGATTTATTTAATTTGAATAAATTAGTAATCTTATTTTTATAATTTTATATATAGAAAATTCTCAAATTTATATTAGTCATAATATTTAATTGTAGATTAAGATACATTAATTAATAATTATGTATGTAATTAAAATATATATGATATATTTATAATTTATTTAATTTTTATAAAATATATAAGAGAATATACTTTTTTAAAAAAATAAATATATATATATATATCGATATTAAATAATTTAAAATATATGTACCCGTATAACTATAAATATATGTGTGTGTATGTGTGTATATGTGGGTATGTGTGTATGTGAGACTGTATATGTGTATGTGAACATATTTATGTCTCTCATGTGTACATGTACATGTGTGTGCAAGTTTCTTCATTGATTTAATATTATTTATTCAAATATCAACTCTCCATTTTTAGTACGTTCTATATTTATACATTTTTATAATTTATTAATTTTAAATATATATTTATTTTAAAATACTAATCATGAATATATGTGTTTATGTTTAATTTAATCCAGATTAATGTAATTTCATTTAAATTAATTATTAATATTTTTAATAGTTAACAGAAATCATTTTAATTGTTTTTATAAAATTAATATAATCAATTAATTATAATTTTTCATCATTTTTATGTGTTTGTAATTCACAGAAATTATATTAATTTCCATTTTTTAAATATTTTAATAATTGTTTTTATTTATTTTTTATTAATTTATTTTTAAATATTCCATAATAATGTAAAAAATATATTTTTAAATAAATACTTGTAAATAAATTTATTTATATGTATATTTATATATAAAAATTTATAAATGAGTATTTACTATATTTATAAAATTATATATTTATAATTATATATTTTTACATTTCTATTTTTTAAAAAAATTATTTATTTAATAGTAAATAAATAAATATTTTTTTAAATAATTATAAAATTACTATAAATATAAATCTATTTTCTATAATATTATATACTTATAAATATATATATATATATATCAAAATATATATGTAATTATATTAATATATTTCTAATTATGTACAAATATTTATAAACCTATTATATTATAATTATAATTATAAATATATATCTACAATTATATTTATAATCACATATTTACAATTCATGTAATATATTTAAAATTATATAACTTAAAATTTAGTTATACTGAAATATATTTATATTTATATTTAATTATATTATAAATCTATATTTATAATTTTTATGTATATTTATAATTAGATAAAAATTAATTGATAATTACGTACATTTATATATTTTCATTATTATATTTATTTAAAAATTTTAATTATATTAAATATATTGATAAATATTTATCAGTTCTTCTTGAGCTTTGATAAAGTTGGCTTTTTTCACAACTAATTATTTTAGTGATTATAAAACTCATTTTATTAGTTCTATTTTTGAAATGATAATAAATTTCTTCAAGATATTTTGAATAGAACCCCAACATAGGACCCCTTCCCCATATTGATTATGATTTTTTAGAATTGAAACCTCACTGTTTCTCTCCCTTGTTGCCAAGTAGCCTGACCACTACACGCTCTCCCTCATCCCCACTCCACTCCCTCACTCCCACTCTCCCTCACCATCGGTCTCCCTTGCCACCACTCTCCCTCATTGTTGAATTCTCTCACTCACTGCCACATGCTCTCAGTGACTCTCCCTCGGATGAATAGATACTTTTATGTCCCATTGTACGTGACCTCTTTTCCGCCGATCAATATTTCAGCCTTTTGTTTTCTTCTTTGGGTGATATTAATTTTCATAAAGTATTTGAATGACGCGTCACCTCCCTCACACATACCTGATATAACACCACCACCAAACACTACATGGGTATCAAATGGTTCACCATTGAATTTGGATAAATTTTGAAATTTGGGGTGACTCATAATTTTCATACCTAATATTTTCCACTAACAAGTTCTAGTCACTTGAAATTTCCAAATCCTTATACTTCCTGAGGTAATATTAGAGACGGTGAATGCATCAAATATAAAATTCAAGGGAGTATAAGCTAAGATCAAGTAATCCTTCCTTATATAATGGATTAAAATAACGTATTTATTCACATTTTCATCCATTAATATAAAAAACAACTCAAATACTCTTAATATTTTCATTATTTTGAACATCTTATTATCCCACTAGGAACTCTTCCTTTCATATTTTTCATTATTTTTATCATAATTATATTGATCAATAGGGAACTCATCATCATCCAATTTTTAAATCAATATACTCACCTCTTATTTACATAATGTTTCAACTTCAGTATCATAATCACCACTTTACTTATCAGATAACATTAAAAATAAATATTTTGTTTTGGAGTTTTTAAAAAACTTTATCCACTCACTATAAGGGATAATTTTTATTTCATAATTTTTATTTGTCTTCTTATGTTAATTCTAGAGAAATCGTATTCATTTTTAGTTTCAATTTCTATATAAATTAAAAATTGGAAGTGAAAAGATTAATATATCAAAATTTAAATCACATCAATGGAATACTATATTAATATTTTTTTCCTATTTGAACAATCCTTAAAATATGTATCAAAATATTGAATATAAAAACTATAAATATTTACAATTTTTTCATTTCAACAATTTGAATATTCTCTACATTAATTTGAATTGTTTTAATTTGAAGCATTTATAAAAACCCAATTAGATTTTTCCTTGTTTTAACAATTGGATAAAAACCACATCCTGAGAACTCTAGTTCATTTGATTTAAATCCAAGAGTTTCTTCAAACAATTATTTCAAAATAAAATATAATTATGCCATATTAATTTTTTCATAAGCAGAAAAAAGATCAACTTTTCCCCCTAAGAATACCGTAACAAAAACACCATAAGGCCCACCATGTACCATGTATATAAATGTATAAAATCGATACCCTCCACCATGTTTTACCTCCACCTAAAAAAACTACTGAAACCATATCTGATCTATTTGTTTTTTAATAGTTGAAAATTTTATAATATTCTTTGTAACTTTATAAATATCATAGATTCCATTACATCAATGATCTCCACCACTACAAAACAATCTCAATAAAATCATCCAGATCATATTATCATATAATAATGAAATCATGAATCTTAAATGGCTCATTAAGAATGAACTTTTATTTATTTAAATATCATTATTTATGTGTATTAATTTATTTTTAAAAATATTAATATTACTAAATTAAATATTATGGATATTAATCAAAAAATTGTTGGAAGATAATCATCTAGAAAAAGTGTTTGAGTATGAGGAGAAGGAGTATATATTGTTTACAAAATATCATGAATAAGACAATTATCAAATTCTTTGGTTTTTCTTATTTTGTTTTTATTCAAGACTAATTTTTTCATATGAGTTTAAAGAACACTTGATCTATCATGGAATAGATGAATGTTATAAATCTTGGACCAATCATGGGGAAAACAAAAATATTTCTATTTTCTATTATAACACTATGTCTTATTGATAATATTATATGACTACAAGGGTTAACATTTGTGATGATTGAATCAAGGATATGATTACTGGTTTATGTTATGATGGAGATCATATTTAGGGAATGAAAATGATCATTGATGTAACAGCCCTGACTTAAAATCCACTAAATTGGTGCCCCAAGCTGAGTCATCACATGTCCTCAAGTGCGCCTCCATGTAAGCCTTAGGTTATCAATTAGTGGAGTGTGTCTAATAATTAATATGGGGATACTATACCCTCTTGACTAGGGTAATCCATAGAAGAACACAATATAAATATTAGAAAAAAAATTAAACAACCAATAAACAAGAATAGCCCAACATCTCTCAGAAACGGGTACAACAACAAATCAACATTAACCATGTCATGACATGCTAAAAGTTCCAAAGTTAATAAAACCAAAAATAAAAAAAATCGATAAGTCCCTTGAATGGGTCCCGACTCTATGTGAAAATCCTTGTACATGCATATCCCAAGAATGACTAAACTCCCTAGAAATGTGACCTTGCACTCATCCAAACATTAAATAATGAAACCCGCACAGGTACCCAACAACAGACCGAGTAGGGTATCAATAAAACTCAGTAGGACACCACCAACAGTGTCCGAAAAATATCATGTCTAATAGATAGTTCATGAATTTAATAGATAAATTAAAATTAAACAGGGAAAACTCAGGTACAATTAATTAGAAATATTTACTTAACACATTTTTATCATTATTACCATTTCTATATTTTATTCCCTCTTGATTATTTAATCCATTTTCACTACATGTTACATTGGTTAGGAACATAAATCTTCTACTCAAGGGTCTAAGGAAATCAATAACTATGCATAAATGAATAAATCAAGTCCCTATATCACTAGGGACAACATATCACAACATCCCGATGTCATCACCTTGAATACTTAATCCGGGTGGAATGAAATAGTTTGGGTGATAGATCCTTTTTCCCCTTCCCTAACCTGTGTATTTTGGTAATGGATTTAGAGCCTCGGTCTAACTCGAACTATCGGCATACGACATCATGTCAATACCCCTCTCTACAAATCTAGGTGCACATGCTTATTTTTCCTTTCACCACAAATATACCATACCACAAAAAAGCAACCAATGCCAATATAAATCATATATCATAACATTAAAAATGGTAATTAATGTTATTCCACAACCCATTAACATATTTATCATTTGCATTACATAGAAATTTATCCCAATTATATTTTCCCATACCTCAACCCATTATGTATATTCACAATTCCCATATATTAGCCAGTGTTCACTAATTACCATAAATTATCCCATTATGTAAATTTATAATTTAACAAGAATTTTACCACTTATGAATTTCATGAATAGTTACTATATCACTTTGCACAACCACTTTATCACATTCAACCCACTAGGTATTCCCAAAAATTCCCATGTATATACCCATCCCCTATATTCATCAATTTCCATAAGAAATCACCATTTACATGTTCTTTAATTGATTATTCAATTCTTATTTAACATGGAAATCATTTCATATATACTTCCCCCTTTTGGCATCCCAAAATAATTCATAACCCCCTGGAACCCAATATCATTTAACCAGATTTACCCATTATTAAGCCATTACATGAACCCCTTATTCCTTTATCATCCCTATTAAAAACTAAAAATGTTATATCCATAACCCAACTACCCATATTATCATGTTCAACAAGGGATCTATGTGATAACCCAACAATTCCACACTTGACGTTGTTAATTCCATGGTTTGGGAATATTGACACCCCACATGGGTGAACCAAATTGGTCAAACCATCCTTGACACATCCCATGAGTATCGTGAGGGATTCAAATTATCATTTGGATGTTAATTTTACAAAAACAAACTAAATTCATTCAAATCACAAGAAGGGAAATGTAATAACATATATTCATATGCACAGATCCACTCAAAAACTATGAGATATAATATGTAGACAACCTATATGAAATCTGATGATGAACACACTCTATATCATAACCTCAGATCTAGATTAATGCACCCCTTGATGCTTTAACCTAACATCCACATTAATGGGAGGATTTTAGTTATTTGGAAAGAGATGAGGGAAATTACATGTGCTAATCTGGAAAAGAGAAACAATATGAATATTAGACTTACTCGAAGCTTTGATCCGCAATCAACATCACTCCAAATGGACGGTAAATGAGGGAGATTGATCAAAGTTATCTCTTATGGTTTAGGGAATCCCTAGGGATGTAGGTATAAGAAATGGGTGTGAAATTCTATGGGGGTATTAAGATACCGTAATGGAAAAGTGTAATTTTTCCAACTTTTAATTGGTTGCACGTTTTACATACACGGTTTTACAAACCAGGTGTAACCCATGTGAAATCCACTACCTATGGAATGTGTGGTTTCATGGTTACCTAGGGAGATACACACTATTATACTATCCATTTTTCAATCGTGCGGAATTCCACTACCTTAATATACATGGTTTGGCCTTCCTCTTTCATTTCTTTCCTTAATTGTGTTCAAGCCATGCATCATGCCCAAAAATCTCCTTTTTCCTTCTCTTTCATGTCTCGAACCCTTGGGACACTCCAATCTTCCTCATAACCTTATGAAACACTTATTTATCCAAAAATATGGGACTTAAAATGATACAAATAAAATACATTCCTTAAGAAATTCTAGGACCTTACAACCTCCCCACCTTATAAAAACTCATCCTTGAGCCGTATCCCATGAATCACTAAGTTTAAAAAAATGAGACTGGGACACTAGGTAGCCTATCCAATACCATTTTCAATGTTTCTTGAAGAACAATACAATTTTTTCACTGAATTAAACAAAAGGTACAATCTTACCTTTCAAGGCGTCCTTACCACAAAATGATCCAAATACTCTTCAAGGGATACATCAACTTTAACCATGCATCAACCACTAGAACTTCAAAAGGAAAACATTGGGAATAGTGCCTAATTCACAGCATGTAGAAAATCCACACATAACATCATATCTTCATATAGGAGTTAAATTCTATCCCATCAATCCAATTCTCTTTGAAACCCATTACCCGAATCAGTCAACATCATTTTACTCTATTTTAAAAACTCAAATAGTGAACAAAACACAACATTAACTAATGGAAAACAAACGGTATTTCAAACATCATTTCCCATGTCACGTAGATATAACATTAATGTCTTGATGATCCCATTCCCAAAAACGTACATCCATATAGAACCAAACTCTCAGGCACTCAACCAATTAAACTCGTTTTAATTCTTACTATCAGGGGAAACTCACCCTAACATTGAACAATTGAGTCCTTCTAACCAGATACGTCGATCACGTCGCTAACAAAAAACTTTCTCATTATGGTTCTACCCACCATATTCTATTATTTTTCACCCCAATAATTGATGAAAGACCACCATAATACAACCTCAACTTCCAAAATGTACCTGATGTTTTCTAACTCACTACACCTAAACATCCCTATGGACATCACCTTGGTTTGGCCTCCAGCAATTCTATTGAAACCACTTGGAGATACATTCCAACTCTATCCATTTTAAGAGTAAGGTACACATGAACATACACAATAAACATTCATTTTTGAACTACACTAGCTACAACAACATCAAACCAAATGTGGGTCAATCTCACCATACCCATATTCAACTTCTGGCATGATACCCCTGTTTAACTTCCCTAGGAACCTACTGACTTTAAGCCTATTACTATCATCTAATGTTCCAACTGAGTTCAATATTAACATCCCTTAAAATTCATTCATCACGATATCACTTCCATCAAAACCATCCTCATGTCAACTACCCCCATCTAAATTCCATATAAAATAACTGACATTATTCATACATTAAATAAAGAAGGATAAGTTATCACTCAAGACCATTCCAAAATTTGAAATTTACTTCTCATCCTAGAACATCAATCAAATGTGATTTACAATTTTCCACCTACGTACCCCACTCATATCTAAGTAAGGTTATTTTTGGTTGATTCATCATTCAATTCTTAGATTAACCATTAAAATGACACTCCATCAATTTGACAAGGTGACCATGAACATGAAGACATTCTAATACCACCCAATGATACTTACCCGAATCGACACCAGATTTTGTTGCAGTTATAGAACCAAACCTCTTTTTCCACTACCATTATAAAATTTTACCATACCCCTTCAATAACATTGACATTGGAATATCAAATCCATTTGGAACTACCCTATTCCCAGGTCCACCACTTTTCTCAAGAAACTACCATAAACTATCCCCCCTTGAATTATTCAGAGGACCCCAATGTGCACCTTTTAGGTTTCTCACTGGCATCCCAGTGCCACCACATCAACTTAATGTTATCCTCTCCACATACAGGACAGACTTTTCACTTCCCACATTAGGAGTGTCATTACCATTTCTATCTATTATGTATTCTAACCACCATAACTTAAACTCTATCCCAAGATGAACCCAAAAACATATTCATGGTTGTCCATATTTTCCCTGAACAAGAAAACAAACATCACCTAGAGCCAATTAATAGAAACTGTGTGCAACACCAACTACATTCTTCAAAACTCTGTCCATCATGAGGACCACACCCAAAACCATTAAGGTTGTAAATAACATCATCTAGTGAAGTACCGAGTCCGGATCAAAGTATCACATAGAGGGGGATATTTTGAATCATTTATATCCCTTTTTCAGTTAGGTTTCCATATTTTTGAAACAACCTTCGCCTCCTAATAAAGAGTTCATTCTTTGATGAACCCACATAACCACATGAACACAAGATTTACATGGTTCAGTACTCCACTAGAGTATCTACATCCTTAGTATATTACAAAAACAATAAAATACCACACAATCCACTAGAAAAAAAAATACTTTTATATGAAATACAATGAGTAGAATATACCCTTAAACTCATGTAGCACTTGAAAACAATCTGTAAGTGCATGTGTACCCTATTAGCACAAATAGTGTAATGTAATGTTTTTGTGCTTCTTGACAAACATTCACAAATCTGATCTCTTAAAAAATTCTTATTTTTCCTACTCAGTAGATGGTAGGAACTTCTTAGACTTTGTAATGATACTTCGTCATATACCCCAGTCATATCATGGTGTACTTAGAAATAACTTCCCAATTAAATTGGGGTGTCAAATCATCAACTCGCAGAGCTCCTTCGCGAAGATCCCAACATCAAAAATCACTCTATTTTACAAAGCTCACTAGTTCACTGAGCTCACTATTTTTCATAGAATAGGTTGGTATTTGCGAAGTTCACTTTTCCATAAATCTCAATGTCTCACCAAAAATCACTTTTCTTTCAAAGAGATTACTGTCGTCGCATAGCTCACTCTCTTTACAGAGCCTGCTTTTCAATTTGAGAGTACTATAATTTTCGTTAATTCTCTCTACTATTATCTTAGGGTGTAGGGATATTTATAAGAGTTTCCCACCAACTCCAAAACCTTACATATACCTCAATTCCACAGTAGAACCAAATTGTAGAGCACCGAAATGTTTGCTGAAAATAACTCTATTACGTGAAACACCATGGATATTTTATGGATTCACAAAGCTTATTGTAATCTCAAATCATTACGCCAAATAATTTTCACCACTACAATGATCCTTCTTCTATTTCACCACCGCAATTCTCCACTCACAATTCTATTCGCCTTTACAATGCTTTCTTACAATGCTCTTTACCTCCACCATTCAAAAAGCTCATCATAGTCGCAGAGAACACCATCAACATTCTTCATGTCTTTTAGAAATAAGTTGATAGTAGTTATTTATAGGGAGTATCCCCAGAATGACTTTGAAATATGATGTTTCTCAGTGCTAGCTAAATACTATAATAATTTCATTCATGATTTCTCATTCTGAGTAGTTCTATTGATGAGATTTACTAATAACATTGTGATGATTGTGTGGTCATATTTACATGACACTGAATTTAGAGATATAAAAGTGTGATTGGATTCAGAAAAAGTCTTGATAATTATAGAGTAGGGAAAGAGTCACGCAGTGTATTTTGATGCATTAGGTATCAGGCTATTGGTAGTGCTGATGCATGGTGATAGTATCATCAAATATGATTCTGGAAAGTTGAGGCCACATAATAGGAACTTCCCAAAACATGACATTGAGTAAGGTGTTGTCATTCAATTATATCACTATTGGAGACATTAGTTACTGGTGACATTTTTTGTTTTATAGGTACTAAAAGGTTCCCAATTACATATTTACGTAGTGTGATCTGAATCTATGGAATCAATGGTGGGTAGAGTTCCTATAGTCTTTTCACTTCTATCTTGCCTAAAAACATTACAATGATAATGCAGTGTCTGATGCACCAAGAATGAAGAATCATATAGAGGCATTGAAATAGTTCAGAAGTGAGTGGAAGCTCATGAATTTGTTATTTGAGATGCTCATGGAAGTTCTAAATAGACATGAAACAACTTATTAATAGTCCTTAGTTGTGACCTCTACCCTATTTTATAGATATTGGATGGGGAAGATATTAGCTTTGGAGGTCGTAGTCCTATGAGAGATTGTGGTTGGAGAGGACCCACCTCCGAATTGTACTGTGGGTGAGGATGATATTATACATATCCATGGTCATTTTTGGGTTATAGAGGACAAATATAAGGAAATAATGCTTGAATTTCATGCCTCATCATGGGTAGTTAACAATGGAGTCACAAATATATACCATGTCATATGTCCTCACTACTGTTGTTCGGGTATGAAAATTGATGTAGTTGGTTCTTTCAAGTGGTGTTCGACATGTCAGCAATTGAAGGAAGAACATCAGCGACAAGGTGGAATTTTAAAGAAATTGATGATTCCTGAGTGGAAATACAATGATACTGAGATGGAATTCATGAATGGTTTTATGAGGTCACTTTGAGGTAACAATGTTGTGTGGGTTGTTGTTGATAGGATACCAAAGGTTTCTCATTTATTTCTGGCCAACGAGACCATCAGTGGCGATGAGATGAGGAGGTAGTAAATTCATGAGATAATATGACTCCATGGGGTATCGTATACTATCATTTTAGATAAGGATAACAAATTTACATCTTGTTTATGGAATATGTTTTAGTGGTAGATGTGTACACAAGTTCTTATTAGAACAAAATACAACCCTCAAACTCATAGTTAGTCAGAGAATAAAATTCATGTGCTATATTGAATGAGTTTATTGTGCATCATATATTTTTGGGCTATTGGGAGAAGAATATTCCCCTGGTCAAATTAATGCACAATACTAGTTATCAGGAGACTATATTGTTGAAACCCTACGCATATTTTTATGGTAGGAAAATTTGAACTATCAATTTCTGGTTTGTGGTTGGTGAGACAACTTTACTAGGAATGGGTCTCATGAGGGAGACTTCTGGGATGGCCCAATAGATTCCAAAGTGGATGGAAACTACACATACAAAATAGAAGTCATACACTTATCACCATAGATGTCCAATAAGGTTTTATGTGAGGGATCATGTTTTTTTGTATTTCATTAATGCTATTACACCATAGAATTAGTAGAAAGGGAAATATTTTGATACGATATGTTTAGTAGTTAGAGATTTTAGAGAGAGTTAGGTTGGTACCCTATCAGTTTCTATTACCATAGAGGTATCAAGCCTTGCATGATATCTTCCACATGTCTTAGATACAACATAATCATTTTGACCCATCTTGTTCCTTTCATCCCATAGAGTTCAAGCTTCATTTTGATTTGTCATTTGAGGAGCATATGATTTTTATAATTGATAGGAGTACAATGGATCTCCATGGATGGTAATTTCCCATATTATTAGTTCTATGGAATCATGGACGTTTATAGGAAGAGAATTGGGGAAGGATACCCACAATGGTGCTAAATGTATATAGTGTTTCATCGATGATTCTAGACCACCTTTTATGTGACAATTCTAGGATGGATTTCTTTAAGAGGAATGATTATATGAACCTGTGTTTTCATAAATGGTCTAGATAACATATTTTTCAGTTTAAATTATTATATATGGCCTAATTTGAGTACACAACTTGTTCATGTGTGGTTTGGTGTTGTTCAAGGATTGTTCAGAGTTTAGAGCCTAGTTTTGGAATGGTGCACATTTATTGAAAATTTTGTGGGGATGACCTCATGTTTCGACCAAATCATGCGAGGCTAGAAATGAGAAGATAACAGATACACGGTTCAACTAAACCATGCTGAATGGGCCACATAGTCATGTCTCCTAGTTTTCAATTTTTTAAAATCTTAATAGAGGGTTTTCACAAAGTTATCACATAGATAGCCAAAACATTTCGGGAAACCATGTGGGTTCACCTCCTCCTATAAAAAACCATGTGGTTTGGTACCTAACATATCAAACCGTGTGCCAAAACAAAAAATACCACTAATATTTAGAAATTTATAATTTTTTTAAGTTAACATCAATTATCTTATAAATGTTATTTAGTTTCCATTTCAACCAAAAACAAGGAATGTGTATGAGAGATCCATTGAAAAACTATTCTAAATGTTGAGATAGTTTCTCTATCCGAGCTCCAAATCGAAGGCTGTTCATCACATTGGATACTTAATGGTAATACCTTAATTCATGTTCTGCCATTTTACGTTCTTTTAGATATCTACTGTTCAATTTGGATTTAGTATAATATTCCCTAATTTTATATTCATCATTTGTTATTCATATTTCCGCTAATATGAGTCTAATCAAGAGTCGATACAAGGGAATAACTCTACTACCATGGAAAGGTAGGTGGTCTATACCTTTAATTTATTTTTTGATTCCAAATAGTGATATTAGACATTATGATCCCCATAAAAAATTATGGTGTTGCCCCAAAATTTAATTTTTTAATATAAAAAATATAATCAATCCTATTTTGGATTCACTTAGATTATATATTTATGCGTTGGTAGCTAATACCTAATCCTCATCCACCCATGGGGCATGCCTCGTGAAATAACATGTCATTAAAATTGTTTAACCAACCATGGAGTTTCTTTCATGCTTTCCTAGATATATGAATCCCAATAATGATTAATTGGAATTTAATTTCCAACCTAAGAGATGTACTGCATCCTTTACCTGTGTTGGAATGATAGACTATGATTGAATGGATTATAATGTCTTTAATGGATATTTTCATATGAACATTTATAATCATTACTTCACATGACATGTGAAATGTGATAATTGGTTGGGTTTACCCATGTGATATGATTAATTTTGAATGGTGATAAATGGGTGGGTATACCAATGTGACATAATTTAATGTGAATGGATTATATGAGTTGGTAGAATCATGCATAATGTATGAAAAATAGACTAAAATGGATGTATGATTATATATATTCCTTGGAATGCTCTCCATGGATCTTGAATGAAGTAGTGGATGCCTTGGATTGAATCAACACATTGGGTTTGGATACTATGGTTTGCGTCATGCCTTGATACCCTATGGATCCTGCTTGTTTGTTCACCTATATGACCTGCCTAATGACTCCAATCTGTGTCTATACCGATTTTCCATTGAGATTAAACTGGGACTTGATGAGGATGCCTTGGTATTTGACACCATGGATCTATCACTTCATGGTTTGACACTTTAGATATTCCAGTTATGCCCTGGGAATAAGATAAAATTCATTAAAATATATGACAAAGAGAAAAATGACATGATTGGTCTAATGGATCAGCCATGGTAATTAAAAATTGATGGATATAAATAATGGTTATGGTTTATTGTTCTGGTTTCATCATAAAACAAGGTAATGTGGATAGGATATGTATGGATATATGTAAATACAATGTTGTGTATTTATATTGGTTGTAGTTTCCTTAGATAAAAGCTTGAACATATTTTGATGGGAACCTTGAGAGGCTAGTCAGTTTTATCTTTTTAGCTGTTTCAAGATATTGGAATTCTTTACCGTTGTTTACTTCTTACCAGTTTTCCTACACATTTTTATCTTCACATATTTCACTGCATGTAATTGTTTAGGCCTTGGGTGGTTTCATACTGGGATATTATCCCATACCCTATTTTCGTGTCGTTGGGTACCTGAACAAACAATTTGAATGGAGGTAGTGACATGGGAATGTTAACACAGATCCACAGGTGATGTTTTCTATGATTATGAGCCGGGTAGCATAGGATCGAGTTAAGGCTTGCAACTCTATTTGGATATAACACCATTAATTATTTGGTGGTTTTGGATACGTGTGTTGTAATAATATATTTTTTTACCATTTTATTCTATTTTCAAAGATATATACCATGAATTATTATAATCACTTGTGTATGAAATTTCAAATATCATTGTTTATAAATCCATGAACTGTATATTTATCATTTTTATATATATTGTATCTAATTACACTTCATGAATGTTATGGTAATTTTGTTGTATATATGCTAGTGATGAGGGAATGGTCACTCTATAGACACACCTAGGACCTCGCTACTAGTTTGTAACGTTTAGAATTTTGGGTGATATCCTTGAGTCCTTGTGACCCATAGGGATTGAGGTACTATTTAGTGGAATTCAAGTCCGGGATGTTACACTATTTTTTTCATTATATAATTTTATTTTGAAATTAAATTCAAGAGAGTGAAATTTTATTATTTTCATTACTCAAAATACTATATAGGTCATTTTCAATGACATGTGACCCATTAAAAATTAAAATGTTAGAAAAAAGTTATATGGGTCAAAAAATTTAAATCCAATAAAAATTGATATGAGAAATGGGGTCCTTATAACAATGTTTAAATCCAGGTGAACCCAAATTATCATTTTTATGTATAGATTTTCTTATTATTAATATTAATTTTAACCAAAAGATAATTTTACGTTATTAAATAATATTAATACTTCTAATTACTAATTTGGATTAATTTTTTCAAATTCAATATCTATTAGTGGCGGAAATTCATTTTGTAATAACCGCACAAATCATAACACAAAAGGGTATTTTGAAAAAAATACCATTTTGAGTCTAAATTTATTTTTATAGTAATATAATGTAAAATGTGGATTTATATGTATTTATTTAGAATAATTATTTATAAAGTATTATTATATTAAATTTTTTTCTAATTGAAAATTTTACAGGGCTCTTTAAATTTAAATATATTATCAGTTTGAAAAATATTGTAAATTTTCAATATTTTCTACAAAATAAAACATTTCATGGATATCAGAAAATTCATACTAATATAATTTTGTTATGAAATTTTAAAAACAAAGATTAATATTATAAAACTAAAATAACAAATTATTGATAATTTAATATTCAATCACAATCTTGAATAAAACTATATGTATTATGATTTTGTCTCTCCGGAATGATTGTCCTACTATTATTGAAGCTTAGGCATTATATATATAGGGTCATTCGAGATAGTGTATAGGATCAGTATTTTGGATTACGAATTATATCATTTAATTTTTTTAATAATTAATCATGAATTTTTACTTATATCATAGATGGGTTGATATCATCCATATCCAACACCTATAATCAAAAATAAGGTTATTAAGTTAAAGGATGAAAAATCCTTTGAGAGAATGGATTCCATATAGTTAATCCTATTAAAAGGATATATTCTACAAGATAGTTCCTCATTTTAATTTTCAATGTAATCACATTTGTATCCTGGAGGATGCATTAGAGTGGTAGTCGAATATAAGGTTTTTGTAGTCGAAGATGGTTAGAGACAAGGCTCTATCATATCTTAGACTGATGACCGAGGATAAAATGACATAAGATAGAGATTTTTTGAAACCTAATCAATTTTAATGTTTTTTTTCAGTAATCAATATTAATTTACTGATATATGAATGTTCTAGGTGTTAAGAGATTATCATGATGTGTTTCAATGAGAACAGCCAGGTCTATAGCTAAAAAGCTTCAAAATAAAATGGTTTCTGGTGTGAAGTCATTTTTTAAAAAGTATAATAGTATGGAATATGTAGTGGGGGGGAGGTACCCTATGTTAATAGAAAAATTTTACGAACTTTTATTCTACACTATAAATATCTATAGTATATTATTTTTTAGATTAAATTTATTAATTATTTAAATTAGTTTTATAAATAGATTGTTGTCTCCTCTTTTGGGATGAGCACATGTTTGAATACCTTCTTTTTTATCCCTATTAAATTCCACGAATGAAGTTTCAATCATTCATTAAAATAATCAAGAATCATAATTTATGATTAGGATATAGAGTTGTGTTTATCCTTACATCACTAATCCATATTTGTTTCATCAACTAATAATAATTGTCTCAATATTTTTCTGTAGTATTCCTGATTATTATGTTATTCTGTGTGATTTCAAAATTTCACCATTTCATCTCAAATTAATGGATATAATTAAATGATATGTACTCTATGATTATAATGTACGTGGGTTATATGATGTCTTTTATGTGTTTCCATATTTATGACTACATGTTTTTTACTATCACACCAACATTTTCCTGCAATTGACATAAATTAAAAATTTAATGATATTTCACCATATTTCATAGAATTGAACATCTAAAAACAATAATAATATCATGTTTGTGTGTATACTAGTTTTTTATCCATACCTAGAGGAGTTATTTTCTTGGTATGTGAATTAGGAATAAAATAAGTGACCATAGGGATTCCTTGGGCATTAGAAATAATAGTGTTTTTGTGTATGTTACTAGATATTCATAAAACATAATCAGGGACTCAATGAACATGGTTTTTATAAGAATTTATAAAATATGGAATTATTATTTTCAAAATGTTGTTTATTTAATTAAGTTATGATAACCAGTTTGTAGTGTGTTTAGAAAATCCCACTTGTGGTCGCAAGGACTAATGATTTTTAGATCCTCACAGAAATCCACCTTGTAATCATCATGAACAACAGTTTCATGTTCCTAGTATAATACTCAATGGACTCCTTTTGAATCATTATTTTTAGTTCCATGGGGTAGTCTCTCTCATGCTCATTGTTAATGGTTGTTTAGAGTTCCTTATAGAATGTCAAATAGAAAAAATAATGAAACATGGTTTGGAATGTATTTTAAAATACCCCATGGATTTATTCAACTCTCAATCAGATATTATTGAGTGTGACGTCCATCCTTAGTCCATGAAGGTGTGTTGAAATGTGGGTTTCATCGTAGAAGCCATGTATCGATAGTTTTTTGGTTTATTTGTTTGTTCTCTCATTTTAATGTGAACATGAATAAGAGTTTTATACTCATAAAAGATATGATTTTATTATATTTTCTATGACCTATTGTGTTGTAATCAAATCAATAATAGTCTACTATAAGGTACCAAATTCGTATTCATCAATGAAGAAAAACCCAAGGGTAACAGAATAATAAATTATGACTGATCTTGATTGCTTGGATAGGGATATGAATATTGGGATTTATCATTCAGTTAGCACCATTGTTCGAGTATTTTTATACATTTTGTATTTTTGGGAATTTGGAATATATGTCCAATCGTGGAAGTTTTAATTGGTTGAGATATATTTATCTTATATTTATACAACCTGATATTTGAGTATATGTACAAAATTTTGTAGATGTAAATTTTCTTTATCTATATTTTATGGTTTTATTTATTTTTTATTTCATTTCTCTATGATATCAAGGTATATTTTCCCCATTGTAAAGCATCATAACTTCTCTGGTTGTTATTGAATAAGTGATGGATGATACACCCTATGATCTAAGTAGAAACTTCTCTAATACCAGAACCACTAATTAGTTATGGATCTTTGTCTGAAATTATAATTTTTTCTTTGTGTTTTAAATATTATTATTATTTTTTAATTTATGACATCATGTTATGATGTTTTAAAAATTAACATTAATATTCTATATAGTGTATAGGATTATGGAATTAAAAAGTAAAAATATTCTAATAACATGATTAATGTTTTGATACAGTGTGGGAGAAATTATTAATTCCCTAAATTGCATAAAAAATGGATGGTTAACATACTTAGTAATGACTATATGACGTTATATTGAATCATATTGTGACTAATTTTTTAATAAAAGATATATTTATTTATAATTTTTAGATATATTTTATGATTAATACATTAACATGAATAGATTTATTCAAAACCAATTCTATTTTGAACATGATAAAAAATATGTATGAGGTAAATTTTAAACTATTTATTATCATTATATAAATATTATTCATCTAAATGTATTTTTTCACTGATATATTTATTCAGTCATTAGTTCCAAGGAATAATGATCCTGTTTTAAACATGATTATTTATTTTATTGGTTATTAAAACATTCTTTGAGGGATTTAAATTCTATAGTGTGTCCAAATGGATTTAATAGTTGAATTTATAATTTGTTTGTGAATATTTTCAATGTGATTACATTGGGTAATTCATTATGATGTGATTGTGTTTTTATAACTATAATTTATTAATTCTAAATTGGTTCCTATGACTTAAAAATACATTTCATTACATGTTAGTATATGATGACATGATTATTTTTTCAATAAAATTACATCTTCGTTTGATAATTTGAAAATGTTCTTTAATAAGATTGAAATAACTTGTGATGAAATGGAAAAATTTTTGTATGCATATGTAAATAGTGTATTAAGGTGTTTAAATCAATGACCATGAATTTCCAAAAGATCATAATATCAATTAAAAATGTTTCAAAAATATTTTTCATCATTAATGATGTATTGATGGTAAAATATGTATTTTTGAATGTAATGTCTAAAAATATGTTATATATTTTAATGTTATTTAATATAAATTTTTATTTCGTATTATATGAGTACAATTTATGTAATTATATAATTATTACATATTTTATTACATCATTCTATTAATGTTTTTATTCATTTTCGATTAGCTTGGGGGAATTAAAGAATTGAATTAGTTCATGTATAATAAATATAAAATAAAAAAAGGAATTAATGACAAAATTTTGAAATTTATAAATTTCATTTGGAATATTATTGAGAAGGAATATTATAAAAATTTAATTAAATCATGCTACCCTATGAGATATATTATTTAATCAATTTTAAGCATGATCTTCTCAAAATGTTTCCAATTCAATTTTTATATGATTTACTATACGACGATTTGATAAAGTATAGACCTTGGAATTGGGTCATGTAGTAATTAATTGATCAATTAAAATCATTGAAATACATTTATGAACAATTATATATGGTTAAAATTTCATGAGATTACCATTATATGTGTGTGGTAATTATATAATCCCTTTACTTGAAACATGTTAGGAGAACCAATCTTGATATAAGTATGTAAGGTCTTGTATAAGATGTTGATACCATGATTTCCATTACATATTTCATCATAAATGAAAATCCTATTTTTTTAAGTTTATAAAAAATTGAACTAATTCTATAAATGTAAGTTACTTTTAATGTGTCTATGTTTCTTACTTTAGAAAGACACCATAAATCTAGTTTCCCATACTATATTCCTTATTTTTAAACTAATGTGTACTATTTTAGTGACATGATTATATGCATTTTTATTCATGTTCACATTATTAGTAAACTTGTTGCCTTCCTATCATGATGTATTACATTCATTTGTAATGTATATATTTGAGGATTGGTTTATGTCAATTATTTATGTAATTTAAGAAAGACTACAAGTTGGACTATTGTTTACCGTTTGAAATTTAATGATATATTAATTAATGGATCCACATTCTAATTTCACGAAAAGATAACATATGTAATTCCCATGTATTTATATGAATTGAATGAAATAAGAAATTATATATCATGTGTTGTTATTGGGAAACATATATGGTTTTATAAGTACAATATAATGATTAATTATTATGGGGTCCTAGTCTAAATCTAAATTATACTTATATGATTTTTTTAGGAAATTATTATATATTTTTACACATATGTTTGTACTGATCATTTAAAACAAATATATGTAACTATAATATTATTCCCTTAAATAAATATTGTAAGGCTGTTACATTAGAAGTATAAGGTATAATGAATGTTTTTAACAGCAGGCATTCTAGAATAATACATGAGAATTTTTTTTATGAAAATTTCTATTCTATTGAATGGATTTTTAGAATCGTTGCATGTGTCACACATGTGTATTTCTATAAAATTAAAATAATTAAATTAAGGATTTTCCATTATATACTATTTAGTTAATTGTTTCAATGACGTTTTGAATTTTTTGGCTATCTGTCTTATAAACAAAAAGTGGTCATTCAAAGTGATGGATAACAATAAATTCATTCCATAATATAAACAATTTATAGATGTTCCATAGAGTCCTTTTAAATTAAATGTGGGGTAATTATTTTTATGATCTCATTACTATTATAGTGTTCATATTTTAATAATTACTGGAATGATGAAATCCATGTACCGATAATACTATTCACTTAAATCTAGTAATTGAAATTGTTTTTTATAAATCAAAAATTCTGTAATGATAATCCTACTGGACACATTAAATTAATTTTAATAGAATAAAAAACCAATTCAATAAAATGAAAATTTTTTTTGTTATTATATGGGTGTTTTGTGGGGTTTTAGGGATTTAGGTTACTAAATAAGAACTTTTTTGTCTAGTTATATACTATGAAGCTTTACATTGAGGGTTTTTGTGTGGTTTACTAGGTGTTTATACATTGTTTGACCATATAAATATTTTATAATTGTTCAGTTCATATATTTCTGAAATCCTTAATTTTTAATTATTATGTAATACCATCATTTTGGACAGTATTTTAATCATCACAGATTTGTCTCTACAGTTAGAGAGTTTATTTGGATTGTTAGTTATACTGTTTACTGCATATGATTATATTTATGATGGATAATAAATGTTTTATGGGTAACTAATGTAATGGTCTAGATTATCATATACCCATAAATTTTTTTCCAATTCCATGACGGTGTTTGGGTTCAATTAATTTTATTTTTAATGTTTCTTTTATTGGATATTTTATATTACTATATTATTATTTATTCTTATAGAAGAACTACTACTTATAGAAATGTGAAATTATTTACCGTTACATATACCCCTTCATACTATTCATAAATTTCATATCCAGATTCATGTAATGGTAGTTTTAGATAACATAAGGTTCTTTTATGTCATGCAATGGTAAATCTAAAACATTTGTAATTGTCATTGAGAATTCATAATGGTAGTTCCCACCTCACATAATAGTTATCATCATCCTCTCGTAATGTTCAATATAGATTCATGTAAGGGTAATTGATTTTCCCATTATGGTGATTGAGGTTCATTTTAGGGTAATAAAAATTATTACTCCTCTACATGACGGAGATAATAATATTATATTAGGATGAAACAGTATTCCCAATTCATTAAACAATATGTTGTTCTCAAATCATGGTAACATATTTACATAAAGCTATTTCCTGGTTCATAGAATGGTATGTCTACATCCTATGAAGGTAACCTGGTGATATGAATTTTAGTTTGATCTAATTTAAAGGTAATTTTAGTTTCCACGATCTTGAGACATAGTAATTGAAATCTCATGAAATGTTTGACCAGTTGTTCTTTTATGGTATTGAGTGGTTTCAAAATTTCATATTAGGGTAGCCATATCACATTAGGTTCATTAAACGTACCATTATAAAAAAAATTCCATTCTTCATTTAGGCTAACATTTTAAATAGGAAATTAAAATTTTCATTTAAAATCATTATAAAACAGGGTTTTACAAAATTAAATTGATTAATAAGTGAAAAATTGTGATATAAAATCTATTATAAATTAGATGAAAATACCGTGCAAATAAATAATTCATTCCTTAGTATTTGATGAATAATTTTTTCATGTATTGGAAATTAAATCAATATTGAATATTACCAAATTATAAATTCAAATACATGACTATATGATAATGAACTATATAAGGAAAATCACTATCTAAAATTTCAAAAAACAAAGTATTATCTTTGTTCGTTATTTACTTTTAAATATAATTATCAGACAACTCAATGTAAGGGTATATATCGATTGTGTTTTTTATAATCTAATTTTATATTTTCAAGGAATATATTTTATTTTCATTCACTATTATAGATATTTCCATCATTAATAATATTAATTAAACTACCATGAAATTTCATACAGTCATATGTTTTAATTTTTATATCTTTTTAAATGATCATATTTCATCTTGAATGGTGGATTTATCCTAAATCTCTGGTGTTTTAGAAAAACTGATATGTATTCTTCCTGATAAGTATAAAAAATATTTTCTTCATTGAAAATTCCTTATGTAATATTATGAAATGTTTTCAGTAGGATACGAATGATAAAATATGGTGTTAAAAAATGTTTTCATAAAATTTGAACTAGGGTATCATATGAGATAAAAAGTTATAGGGAGTGAAACCATGAACTCATGTGGAAGATATCTTACAAGGGATACTCCGAGTGGCCCCATGGCTTCCATAATATAGGTGATGTATCGATTTAATCCAAAACAATTCATTATTTTTAAAATATTTTAAAAGAGAAAAACATGTGTTTTATAAAGATAATTTTTAAATGAGGTTTCAAAATGATAACCATTTAACTCATCTATAAATTGTTTTCCTATTCTATTTTAAGAAAAAAATGATTTTAAATTATATAAAATGTTTTTTATTTGATTTTAAATATTTTTATAAAGTATTTTAAAATGATTTTATCGTCGTTTCTAAATACCATTACTGAGAAATCTCATTCTCACGCTATGATTTAAATTAATTTACCACAGGTTTAGTAGAATTTTTTGAAGCGATCTTTTCACATATGGTGTTTTCGTATATCAAGACTTATAATTTTTTCAAATCATTGTTAATTTTTAATGTATATGTATAATTATCCAAAACATAGACCAAATGAGGTCCTCTATTTTATAAATTGATGTTTATTGTTTTAGAATCATTATATAAAAAAAATACAAATCATTTTAAGCATTGAATATTGAATCTTGGGGCCAGAGTGTTATATTTGGAATCATTTGAATAATAATGACAACCTTGGTTATTTGATGTCGTTGTTTTTATAAAAAAAATTAGTGATATAATTTAATATTGATCTGCAAGTTAATTATATACAATAAAAAACTATTTTTTATAAATTATCAATATTTAAACTAAAAATTTTCACTAAGATGAACAAATTGAGAGGGAGAAATTCCATTAAGGGGGGGGGGGAATGTACAAATCTAGGTATTTTTTGAACCATATTTATTTTCATTATAGAATTAAATAAGTATAATCATTATGTAAAGTAAATCATAAAAAAATTAATTTATTATATGGTTATTTATTTAACAAAAATATTTTTGAATTATAAACTATTCAGTTGAAAAAACTAATTTTATTTTCCAATTCGTAATAATGAAATTATAATATTATAATATATTGATAATTTTATGAAAAAGTATGATTTTTGGTGAATAGTAAAAAATACAGTCTTTTTAATATGTCATGAATACATAATAATGATTTAAAAGTTATTAAATTTATAGAAGTATTATATAATGATTTCATATGAGTGATATTGTACATAAATAATTTATAACTTGTATGTTGTTATTTATTTCATGATAAGTAAAAAAGTTATTGTCATTGTAAATTCAATTTTTGTTCTCTATTGATAACGTCAAATTTGGTTCCTCATAAATAATAATCGAGTGCTAAAAATTAATTTCTATAAATTTTTTAATTATTAAATATTGTACATGTTTTTGTATGCTAATATAGAATTTGGTAGTTATATAACATTAATCGAATCTAAGTGCATGTTATATGATTGTGTAGGGAAAGAAATGAAAATATAAAAAAATTTAAGGTTGTCTTGACATTTATATTAGTGATTATATGTAATGAAAAACTATGTAATTTTATATTGAACCCAATTAATTTATTTTTTTATAGTAATTTTTTAGTTCTATATAGAAAATAATTAACATGAATTCATGTGTAACAATGATGCAGTTCTTGTGAAAGCATAGAAAAAATAAATAAATTGTTATTAATTGAAATTATTATGAATTATTAAATGACATGTATTTGGGATAAATAATTTTTTTATAATAATATTTTTACCATTATTACATTTTGATTTGATTTGGGAACATTTTGGACCCACATGAATCAATTTAAAGTCATTAGTATATTTTATTTCAAAATGAAGTCACGTTTTCACATTATAGTTTATAATTATTATAATATTTTTAATTAAATATTTTCCATTATAGATTTATAAAATAAATATTTTATTGAAATATGAGAAATTTATGTTCTTCATGTAAAATTATTATTAATTTTTAGGAATAAATAACAACCTTAATAACATTCATAATAATTGTTATATTATTATTTAATCAATGAATAAATAAAATCGATGAAATCAAAAATAGAAAACTAAATATAAAAACTATTTTTATGTATGTTAATGATTTTCCTATATGATTCTGAAATTTATAGGATATAATAAAAATTTTATTTGAATTTGAATCATTTTTTGATGTGTTTAATGTCATAGGAATGAATAGTGTTTAATTTGATATAAATTATTTATCGTGAATAAAATATTGTATTAAATTATTTTAGAATAACCAAATTATTTAATAAGGAAAAAATGCTAAAATTAAATAAATATTTTAATCCTCTAATATTTATAGATTTTTTAATGTATTTAACCATATATTAGACTTAATATATTTTTATATTTTTTGTAATTCTTAAATTACCCACCCCGTCAATTATAAATGGAGACTCATCACTTCACAAAAATTTATCTCCATAAGCCATCATGCTCGACCATACTCTGCCTAATTATCTCCATCACTTCCCTCTTAACATGTTAGAGGTATTAATTAAGATGAACACAAAATTTTTTGGTCTTAATATAAGGCACCATCATAAAAACATTACTTAATAATGAGTTAAGTCATGAATTCACTTTGAGGATATTTTAAATTTAGAATTTTAGAGAATTAGGACATATGTATTACATTACATCTCATATATTACAAAGTATACACTTTTAATCTAATCAAATTTTTTCACCAAAATAAAACTCCGTAAATAAGAAAAATAATATTTTTCTAGATATAAATCTTCTTGAATTCAACAATTCTATTACTGTTATATATACCATATTAAAAACATTTCAAATACATGGTATTAGAATAATAATCTCATTAAATGTAATAAAATAAATAAATAAAACATTAGTCCATCAATACATAAAAACAATGAAATCGTACTTCTCAATCATAAGACATATGCTTTTTAACATTCCTCGTGAAATTATAAGTTTTTTGAATAACACATAGAAAAAATAAATCATAAAAGTAACTTTTGGAATCCATATTATAGAGACCCTATCATTTTACACATACCATTACATGATTTTAAACATAATTATACTTCAGAGTACATGCCAAGGATCATTACGTCTAGTGTCTTGGAAGACTAGGTACACCAAACATATGACATGAAAAAAAACACTTCTTTTATTTAATATCCATAAAAATATTCTAACATTTTTTGATCACTTACATCTGCATTAGGTACTTTAGGGAACACATGTGCGAAGGGATGAGCTAAAAACTCCAGTAAGGGAATGAGAATAAGAATAAATCTTAAGAACATGGCTAGGAGGCATGACATAATGATATCAAAATCGTGGAACATATGAAATCAAATCATATAAACATGGGATCATATAAAAATAGAATCACATAAATTTGGTATAATAATCAAACATATCATTAGTATGGTTCACAAAAAACCACTAATTATGTTTCCCATTTTAATACGGGTCAAGGCTATCCGCCAATCCTCTTTCCCATTGTCGTATGGGTCAAGGCTAACTGCTAATACCTTTTTACATCACACCTCATAAGATATAACTTTACCCAATAAATTGGAGCTCTATGTAGGTACAACCATCTCAAAATTTCATAAATATTATTTCCACATAAATAATCATACATAATCAACCATACACAAACATAAGGGTACCCATGGAAAGAATTGGGTACCACAATCAAGACATAAAGCATAACCAACGGCTCTATCATGAAAGTGTCCTTGAAATAAAGGGATTAGAACATAAATGGATGTTAGTACGGTAAAATTGGCATATAAAATGGTATGTGATGTCAAAAATAAGTGACAATATATAAGAAATGTATTTGAGAAACATTAGAATTAAAATATTTTTGTGCAGTTTTAAGCAAAATACTATAGAGAATTTAAAGTAGAAAAGAGGAAAATCTATTATATAAATCCAGAAATGAACGAATAAGGTTTTAAAAATAAAAACAATATTTATATAAAGACAATTAAGGATTAAAAAATAGGATATATTTCACGTTAAATTGGGTAAATTTTTTGATGTTCCATTAAAATTGGTTTGCTAATTAGAACGTTCTGACGAGAGAATATTTTAAAAAAATGAATATAGCCAAAACAGTGTGATAAAAGGGTATTAATAAATTAATTTTGATAAAATAAAAAAGAATTTATAATATGTACATAAACAGATAAGATAACCCTATTTAGATGTAAAAAAATGATAAGGCAACCCAAATAAACAAATATTGTTCGGGTAGAATTAATTAAGATTTATCGGCATAGAATAATGTGTAACTAAAAGGGTTTATGATAGATAAAAGGGTTTTCTCAACACTTAGACATCATGAGGGACGTATGGGGTAGGGGAATAATCATACCCCATCATTTGTGATTAAAAATAAAATTGAATGGCATAAAGGACATCTTGATTAAGAGTGAAATAGAGAGGATCCCTTACCATAAGTCGAGTGGTGTTTTCCACTTTTTATTATTAACCTGAATAGAAAAATTAGGTTTATTAATTAATAAATCCATAACCTAATTTATATGTAATTTATTTATTATAAACCTTTTTGGTTCAATCAATACTTTTTTGAATGGTTATAAGGTTCAATTTCATTGTTCGAGCTCGTTTCCTTACTTGGTTTAAAGATTGGTTTACTTATATTCATGTTTGGTTAAACACGTATAATGAAAGTGTTTTTCCAGAACATAAGTTGTATGTCATTAGTGGATATACAATATATTACAAGGATAAAAATATAATTATTTACTTGGAGTGAAGTTGAACCATTATATATGACTTTTGTGATAACCGTTTTTGGTTAATCGGTGGGTTTTATTACAAAGAACATGTTCTGCTTTATAACTTGATACCATTTGTAAAAACGTATTACAGAACCATAACATGGATATATTAAATATATAATATTATGGTTCAACCATAACGAAAAATGGTTATATTACCAGAATTAATGATTATTATAGAAATTGATAAACATTTGTCCTTGAATATGGTAAATTTACACATCTGAAACAGTGTTTTCATTTCTTTCTAATACAAGATGGTGACAAAAATGAAGATAATGAAGTATCCCATTAGCATAATAGAATTAAAGTATTTATATTTTATTGGATTTATCATACCATTTGGGTGAATGGATTTTAGGAATGAAATAAAAAAGAAAAGAACCTAAAAGAAATGAATGAATTGGAAAGGTAAATTAACCTCTGCAGTCTACCTCTTTGAGAACATTTTAAGGGGAGAGGTTTTTGTGTTTTGAAGAGACTAGGGGGATCTGTATGTGGGTTAGGATCTTGGAGAGATATTTGGGTTGAATATTGGCAAGGAAAAAGTCTTGAGAGGAGTGAAAGGAAGATGGATTTAGTTGCGGCGGGGGGGGGGGGGGGGGGGGTTATAGTGGAGGAGAGGATAGTTTTCATAATTTTTTAATAATTAGATTATTAATTTACCTCAATAATATAAATAGTGATGATTAAATGACCAAAAATAGAAATTTTTTCATGTGAGATCGAGATAATTGTCCTACATCAGCTATACATAAGTTGATGACATCAAAATTCACGTATTTATCATTTATCATAAAATATCATATATTATTATTCATAAGAAATTCATGTTTTTTAGAAAAATACCACAAATTCACCCTAACCATTTAATGATGTGTATAATCCAAAAATGATGTCAATTTTTCAAAAATAATTTTCTAAATATGACTAATTTAATATTTAATTAAATTCATAATTTATTATTAAAAACCAGTTTTAAAACATTCATTTACTTATTCTAAAATATAAGTATATTATAATATCAACTTGAATATTATTTATATATTATCATAGGTATTGCAACTATTCATTAGGGTATATCAATATTCATAAGGGTATGTTACTATTCATAAGGTTAGGTTACTACTCACCAAAAATTATGTTTTTCTTATCGGACTACAAATAACTTATTGGTCAACACTGTGTACGTTAGATTTTTGAAATTCAAATCACAAAAGGGAAAAGATTATGCATAAGGGTCATATATGAAATAGTAGTTTATTATTTTGTGATTTTATGTGAAATGATTATAATAATTATATTAAAATTGAAAACTTTGGGTCGTCACATTATTCCCCCTTTAAGAAATTTCTCCCTCAAAATTTCATTTTATATTCTAAGCCGTAAACTGGTGAAAGTACTTTTCCTTAATTTCCTCTTCCAATTCCCATGTTTCCTCTTATTATTTATGGTTCCCCTTATTACCTTGACCAGGTGAGTAGTATTGTTATGTAGAACTTTATCTCGACGATCAAAGATCTTCACTGGCTACTCCTCGTAAGAAAGATCATACTCCAATTATACCACCACTGATGAAATTACATGTGAAGGGTCTGGTATGTACTTTCTTAAGTGGGATACATGAAATAAATCATATAATATGGCCATGGTAGGTGGAATTTCCAGTCAACAGGCCTTAGCTCCAACTAAATCACGGACCTTTAAGGGGCCGATATACTTGGGACATAGCTTTCCTTTCTTCCCAAATCTCATGACATTCGTCCACAGAGATATGTGTAGAAATACCATGTATCAAATATTAAACTCAGGGTCTCATTAATAGTTATCTTAATAACTCTTTTGTCAAATTTGGGCTTCCTTGATATGTTATTGAATGGGTCTCACATTCTATACCATTTCTTTGACCATTTTAGGTCCTAGCAGCTTACACTCACCAACTTTATCCCAACATGTCAGTGTTCTGCACCTTTTCCTATAAAGGGTTTCATATGGTTCCATTCAGATGCTCGAGGGGAAAATGTTGTTGTAGGATAATTAAACCATTGTAAGATGTTATTCACATCTTCCTTTGAATTCCATAGAATATTATCTCAACATATCATCCAATGTCTAAATAGTTTTCTCAGATTGGCCATCAATTTGAGAATGGTAGGCCATACTAATGTTCATTTTAGTGCTTAGATCTTGTTAGTGAATTTTCTATAACTTTGATGTTAATCTAGGATCATGATCAGATACAATAGATAGTGGAACTCCATTAATCCTCACCTCCACTTTGATATATATATATATATATATGTGCAAATTGATTCAATGAAAAGTCCTACTGAATCACAATAAAGTGAGTTGTCTTTATAAGACTATCCACAATGAATCATATAGCATTGTTCCCTCCGGATGACCTTGGAAGTCCTATGAAAATTTCCATAGTAATGTTTCTCCACTTCCATGTTGGTATGGGTAGTGGTTTCATCATCCACTTATAATTTATCCTATTTTTCTTTACATTCTGACATACCAGGCACATTGATGTATATTCAACAATCTCATTTTTCATATTTTCCAGCCAAAAGATTTCTCAGAGATCTCAATACATCTTTATTCTCCCTGGGTGGATGTAGAAGGTTGAGATATCTGTGTTATTAAAAATCTATTTCTTTATCTCTGGATGAAATGGAACACATAATCATTACAGAAATATTAAAACTACTTACTCATCAATTTTGAAATCGGAGGATTTCCCATTTATGATAGAATTCTCCCATTTCAGAATTTCCACATCTTTTATTTGAGCATCATTTATTTTATACATGAGAGATGGTTGAGCAATCATTTGAGAATGTATTGATTATGTTCCTCCCTTATGGATTCCAATTTCTATCTTATGAAAATCTAAGAAGATTGGATTCTTTTCAATTCTCATTATTGATAAAGATGCAAGATCCTTTCTACTTAGAGATTCCACCACCTTATTTTCCTTACTAGGATAATAGTGTGTTGAGAAGTCATAATCCTTGATGAGATCTATCCATATTCTATGGTGCATATTAATCTATTTTAATGTGAATATATATTTGAGACTCTTGTGGTCAGTATATATCTCACACTTCTCCCCAGGGAGATAATACTTTAGATTTTCAAAGAAAAGATCACAACAACCATCTCCAGATCATGTGTGGGATAGTTTTTCACATGGATTTTCAACTTCTTTGAGTCATAGGATATAAATTTATCATTTTGTGTTATTATAGAACCTAATACCTTCTTTTACGTATCAATATAACCCACAGAGAGTTCTCCACTTTTTGGGAGTGTGATTACAAGTGTAGTGATAAACGTCTTTTTCAACTCCTTGAAACAGTCTACACATTCTAGAGTCCAAAAAACATTACTCCCTTCCTTGTCAGCTTGGTAATTGGGTTTGAAAATCGTGAATAGTTCTTCAAAAATCATCAATAATACCAGGATAGACAAAAAAATCTATGGATCTTCATTACAGAAGTTGGCCTGGACCACTCATCAATTGCCTTTGACTAATAAGGGTCTACAAATATCCTTTTACAAGTGATAACATTCCCCGAGAATGATATTTCCTCCATTTAGAACTAACATTTATTGTATTTTGAATATAAATTCTCCCTTTGTAATGTCTTTAACACAGTATTCAAATTCTCATTGTGTTCCTCCTTTCTCTTTGAGTATATCAACATATCAACAATAAAGACTACTGCAAATTTGTCGAGGTAATCTCTGACGAATATGTTCATTAAATCCATGTAAACTTCTCGATCAATATTGACTGTGTAGGGAATCACTATGAAATCATAGTGTCTATACCTTGTTCGAAAGACAATCTTGAAAATATGATCCTTCCTCACCTTTATTTGGTGATATCCTGACCAAAGGTCCACCATAGAGAAATAACATGCCCCAAGAAGCTGATTGGAAAATTCATCTATCCATGGAAGGTGATATATGTTATTTATTGTGATTTTATTGAATTCATGATAATAAATTAATAGGAGTATTAATCCATCCTTCTTCATGACGATGAAGTCTGGCGCACCCCCCGATGAAGCACTCAGGCATATAAAACCCATCTCCAGATTCTACTGTAACTACATCTTCATCACTTCCAGCTCTATGGTGGCCATTCATTAAGTTGTGTTTGATATAGGAAGAGATACAGAGATATGTTCTGTTGAAAACTCATCCACTCGGTCATAAGGAATACCACGAAACTATTCAAGGAATTCATCATTGTATTCCCATAGTATGGGCTTGTATTCAAGAATTAATCTCTCCTTTTTATCAATCATTTGAACATGATATTCTTGCTCATATGAAAACAATATCCAAACATGATATGATGAATCGAAAGGATATTAATCATACTCTATTCACTTTTAAAGAATCAAAGGATGCTTCGGGATGTGAAGAGTGATATCCCATTCCTGACAGTTGATGTTGGCCTTGTATAAAGATAGAAAATACATTCCCAATGTTGTATCAAGCTCCACTAAAGGATGTATTCTGAGACATTCAAGGGGTTCAATCCACAAATGTTAACCAGGGAGGAGTTACTAACCATGGATACCATGATTTCCCTATTCACTATTCTCACATATTTCTTTTCCTCCAAATTTTAATGTGGTGTTTGAATAGATCTACTAAACATGCCAGATAAGAAAGAAAGTGTTGAACCCGAATCAAATTGTATGTTCACTATTATTGAATTAATAACTAGCGTACCTATCACCACATCGTTGTTCGGCTCCACCTCAACAGTTGTGATAGCATAAGACCTTCCTTGTTTCCTTGGTGGATGTTGTTGACTTCCTCCGACAACACTCAGCATAGGAAAATTGTTCTCATAATTCGCATGATCCTTGCAATTGTAACACTGCACTATAGGCTGAGTGTTGATATGAACTTTCATTTATTCTTCCAAACTAGTAGTCTTTTTCTTATCCCTTCGGTAGTTCATGGATAGATGACCCAACATTCTACATTTGAATAAAATATTGGTTCCCTTCAGATAGTTCCCAGAATACATCTTCCCACAACATTTATAAGGGGAATAGTCAAGATTCATTCCATCATGGAATTTTTTAAAATAACCACCCATGTTGTTCTCCACTTTTCGCTTCTTTTCATCAGGCCCATGAGACCAATGAGAGAATCTAATATCCATTTCATCCATGAGGGTGAGATGAACAATATCCTCATAACTATCGAAGTCTTGAAATGCCAATGCATTTCATAGACTCATCTATAGTCTACTAAAGAAGCCATCCACCTTACTTTCTGTGTTCATAACAAATCTAGAGGCGTACCATGCCAGAATTGTAATTTTTTATTCATATTCCCCGATGGACTCAACTTCCTTCTCAATGAGTACGAGGAACTCTCTTCTCATCTTGACACAGAGGGTTCATGGAAAATATTTTTTGAAAAACATCTTATTGAATCCCTCCCAATCCATGGAATCAATTTCCTCATTGGACTTTGTATTCCTGATTAGTTTCCACCATTGATTGGAATCCCCATCAAAAAGATAGACTTCCAATATGAATTTATCTTCTTTTGAACACTAGGGGAAAAATAATATCATTTAAATTGAGTTAATCAATTGTTCCATAAGGATAAGATCATATGATCCGCAAAACATGGGTGGACTTTGTCGCATGAAGGGTTCTATGACAAATTTATCTTTCCTTGGAGGATGAGGGAATTACACATGATTCATGTTATTATTCATAACTTGAGCCAGATAAGAAGGTACTATCATGAATTTTTGAGTAGCCATTCCTGTCATATGAGGCATTTCATTAGGTAAATTGTAACGTCCTGGTTCCGGAAGCCATCCATAGGCACCCCGTACCCGGTTGGTAACATAGCCTCAAGCGCATTACCCCAAATGCCAGAGGCTGCCAACTATAAGAGAGGGACTTGGGTGTGATAGTGGGGAAACTATGACTTCATTGGAAGACTACACATCGGAAGTAAATAATCATGCAAGAGCAGAAGCAATAAATAACCAACAATAATAAACAGCGGAAAACTAAATCAGCAAACAACTTGAGTACATATGTATATAGATGAAATGATTCATGATACATATCTAGGAAACCATCCAAACAAGTCACAATGATGAAAAATACAATAGTAAAAAAATAAGTACAAAAGAAAGTAAACTGCTCCTCAACATCACAAGACAATGCTTGGTCCCATGATCTCCTTCTCCAAGCATCAAGTACCAGAAGTCGAAGGGAAATTGACCTTCTCTATAGCTGCAACAACATAGTATGTCTGTGCCCAAAATCATGACCCAATTAGGGTGTGAGACTGAATCCCAGTAGGAAACCACCCAAATATCTGTTCCTAATAGTTAGTGAGTATATGGCAGGTAATAGTACAATAAGTAGTAAATAGTAGCAGCAACATCAGGCAGTAATCAGTAAGCAGTAAACAGGATGATAGAAAACAGTGATCAGTTCACAGAACAACAAGCATCAGTGAAGAAACAACTACCACAAGAAGGAAACCCTCTGAGAAGTACTCACAACCATCCCCTCTGGTCCTTCACAAGAAGTACCACAACCCTCTAGGTGGTGCACTCAGCCAAACCCCTCTAGTTTGCTGATACAAAATTATAAGACTCTCTATGGAAGCTCACTCGGTCAATTCCCCTTATAGTCTACGGTAGTCAGGGACTCTTGGAGGGAGATCACGTGGTCTAACCCTCTCTTCCCAAGGTCTAGAGACTATATGAGGAATCTCACTCGGTCAATCCTCCTATAGCCTCAGGTATACCACAGACTCTCTGAGGAATCTCACACTGTCAATTCCTCCTCTAGCCTGGTATGTTTTTAAAGACATTCAAACAAGGTAAAGACTCTCTGAGGAAGATCACTCGGTCTACCCTCCAATAGTATATAATAATTAAGACTCTCTGAGAAGCTCACTCGGTCTATACCCTGTAGTCTATAATGTACAATACTCTATAAGGAATCTCACTCAGTCTATCCCTGTATAGTCTATAATATCTAAGACTTCCTATGAATCTCACTCAGTCTATCCCTTATAGTCTATAGCACCAGATTCTCACGGTCCTGTGCCAGTCAGTGCATATTAATTATATAAGGCCAATGTACACCTATAGTGCTACTTGGAAAACCAAATTACACCTATAGAGCTACTTGGATAAATAGTATACAGAGAAACAAGCATGTTAACAACATCATTATGTCCTACGATCACAAGACATGGAAACTGGTACAACGGTGAAAGACTAAAGAGACCCAAAGGTTGAAACAAGAACAAAACATGGAAAAAACATCCATGCATGACAATTATCCACTAACATGATCAATTTACCTCCACAAAAGCATACAAGAAAGGAATGAATAATCACAAGGGAAAAAAGGTAAACACGCAATACCCCGTTCATGAGTATTGGTTGAATTTGAACATAAAACTCAAATACATCATAATGTAAGACACAAAACACCAACCACTATCATAGGAGATCGATATTCTTGAACCAAGAGGCTTGATTATCCTCATAATGATGTAGATCTATGAAAATGCACAAAACTTTCAGCCCATGATAACATAATAAAGCGGAGGAATTGGAAATCAAATCTCCAGTATAAGAAAGAACTCACTTCTGCGGTTCCAATGCAATTTTCGGCGGTTGATTCGGAGAACGGACAGAGGCTCGGGGGCTCGAAGATGATTTGTGGATGTAGGGGTCGCTCTCGGTCGAAGGCGCTGTAGAAGAAGATAGTTATGTCAATTAGGCACGACCCCGGTCTATTTAACAAAAAAAGAAAATACTTGGCGTGTAATTATTGAGTACACGTCCTGTACTCTACTCTTATGTACTCCTCTTTATGTGGCCTCCACTTCACCCCTACACACCTGTGTGTGGCCCGGACACAGCCAACCCACGACCTGGTGCGATAAGGGGGTACACGGCGTGTACATAAAAAATTTCCAGAAACTCCTCGTTTCTAAAAAACAACAAGAAAAGGAAAAACATACCTGAAGCGAAGATCCGGGTTCTTACAAACTCCCCCCCGCACCTTAATGAAATTTGACCATGAATTTCCCTAGCGAGGCATAGAAGAATAAACCCTGAAATGCTTTGCCCACTACGATCATACATTGGCCTCCCTCTCATAAGTCTCATCCTGCACTCACCAGTGCTTCCATAGAACCCGTACTAGAGGAACAGACTGGCCACATAGAACTTTCTTACTATGATCGACAATCTGGGTTGGATGCTCCTCAAATGATGCATCTTCTTCGATCTCATCCTCCTCGGGTTGAAAGTCAAGAGATGGGTCTGAAAATAAATGTCGGAGCTGAGAAACGTGGAAGACGTTTTGCATATCCCCGGTACCTCTGAGGTATCTACAACCAATTGGCAACAAACACAACTCTCACCAACACCTCAAATCGACCGACATACCATGGTGAAAGCTTACCCTGTCTCTGAATCCTCTTGTGTCCCAACCACGGTGCGACACACAGAAAAACCTGATCCCCGACCTCGAACACCAGAGGTCATCTCCACTGTTCAGCATAAGACTTCTGCCGAGACTGTAATGAAGCCATATTCTTCCAAATCAACTCTATCTGCTCTGAGGTCTCCTGAACTAGATGAGTTCCCAGCAAAGCTTCCTCTCATTCATCCATCTAGCATAAGGGCGATCGACATGACATACTGTATAAAGCCTGATAAGGTTCCATATGAATAGTCAAATGGAAACTATTGTTATACGAAAACTTCAAAAGAGGTATATTCTTTTCCCAAGAACCTCCAAGATCTAGAATGATAGCTCATAGAATATCCTCAAGAACCTTGATCATATGCTCAGACTGGCCATCAGTCTGGGGATGATATGTTGTACTCAAACGTACTTGTGTACCCAAAGCCTTCTAAAGCCTTTCCCAAAACCGAGAAGTAAAGTGGGAATCCCTGTATGAAACAATGGAGTGTGGAACTCTATGTAGACGTACAATCTCCCAGATGTAAAACCATCCTAGATAATCAACACTGAATGTCTCTTTGATCAGCAGGAAGTGAGAAACCTTCTTAATCTTGTCGATGACAAACCAAACAGCATCACTCCCTCGAGGTGACCTCGGTAACCTGGTCACAAAGTCCATCATGATATTGTTCCACTTCCACTCGGGAATGGGTAACTACTATAAAAGCTCTGCTAGTCACTGATGCTCTACATTCACCTACTGACAAGTAGAATATATCATGAAAAAACGAGAAACATCCCTCTTCATACCTAGCCACGTGTACTGGTGGTGTATATCACGATACATCTTGGTGACACCAGGATGAATTTCCCAAACTGAGGAATGAAAATCCTACATCAGCTCCTCGCGTATGTCTGTTGGCACCCATATGCATCCGTGGAAATTAAAGATCTCATTCTCTCCCACAATCCATTCAGGAAGAGGGTTCTCTCCTAACACACTCTCCCACAGGACTAAGCCTTCTGAGTCTGATAGCTGCCTCAAACGTACCCTAGAAAGAAGTGTAGAGGTAACAACTATAGAAGATTGGTAAGTATGTCCTTGTCTGCGATGAACCTCCAGATGCATCTCAGAGAATAGAGACATAAGTTCCCCCTCACTACTGGCCTCATGAACTACCTGAATCTGAGTTCTCCTGCTCAACGCATCATCCACTGGGTTTCCCTTCCCCAATATATAGGTGAGTTCGAAGTCGAAAGACTAAAGATACTCGACCCAACTACACTGTCTTAGATTCAGATCACGCTGAGTGAAGATATACTTGAAACTCTTGTGGTCGTTGAAAACCACAATGTGCTCTCCCAGAATTTAGTGTCTCCAATAGTGTAAGGCATAAACAACAGTTGCCAACTCTAGATCGTGCGTCAGATAGTTCCTATCATGTGGCCTCAACTGCCGAGACCCATAAGCAATGACCCCATCTCCCTGCATAAGCACATCTCCCTGCCCAATACATGACGCATCATATTAAACAGTATAGCCTTTGACCGACTCGGGAAAGACCAGTATCGGTGCTGATGTCAACCTCCACTTCACCTCCTAAAATACTGATTCACAGGAATCTGACAATAAAAACTTCTCCCCCTTCTTGGTCAGACCTGTCAATGGTGCTGATAGGCATGAAAAGTCATGTATGAAATGTCTGTAGTATCCAACCCGCCCTAGAAAACTCAGCACCTCAAATACATTCTTCAGCTACACTCAGGAAACTATAGCTCTCAGATTCTCTGGGTCCACTGATACTCTTGTCTCTAAGATCACATCGACCCATGAAGTGAATCTGATCCATCAAAAAGTGGTATTTCGAGAGCATAACATATAACTGATGCTCTCTCAGTGTACTGAGAACGATCAAAATATATATGGCATGGTCATGTCGAATGTGAGAGTACACCAAGATGTCATCCACAAAAACCACCCCAAAGGAATCTATGTACGGATGGAACACTCAGTTCATGAGTGCCATAAAAACTACTGGCGCGTTTTTGAGACCGAACGACATGACTGTATACTCATATAGACCATACCTGCTCATGAAGGATGTAATAGGTATATCCGATGGTCCAACGTGAAACTGATGCTAAATGGACCTCAAATCGATCATCGAGAACACCCGAGCTCCTCAAAGGTGATCAAAGAGGTCATCGCTCCTCAGCAAGGGATATCAGTTCATGACGGTCAACTTGTTCAACATCTGATAATACACACAAAGCCGAAGGGTGCCATCTTCTTTCTTCACAAACAGAACAGGAGAACCCCAAGGAGAATTTCTGGGTCAGATGAAACCCTTTGTCTGTAACTCTTCCAACTTCTTCTTGAGCTCCTGCAACTCAGGTGTAGCACCTTATAAGGAGGAATGGACACCGGTGCCCCTCCAAGCATGAGTTCAATCGAGAATTATACCTCAAGCTCTGGAGGTAAACCTGAAAATTACTCTGGAAATACATCCCTAAAATGATCCACCATTGGAGGAAAGTCTAACTGCGAAGTCCCCTGGTCATGCAGATAAAGACATGAAATCTGGGCTGTAAATACTCCTTTCACATGATGTTCTGGTCCAGCTCTACCTGCATGGACATCCCACTCACATGTATGAAGGAATGATCTTCCCTCTGGTGATACAAAACTCACCCTGTAGTGATAGCAATCGACCAATGTATGGAAGGGAACTAACCAGTCCATCCCGAGAATGATGTCATTACCCATCATCTCTAAGACATAGAGGTCCCATAATAAATGACACCCTACAACCTCAAGAGGGAACTCTCTACACTGATTCATGATATATGTCCTTATTCCCAATGGCGTGTAAAGTGTCAACAAGTCGGTAGACGAAAAGATACTGAGCCCAAGGCTCTCAACAACAGTAATAGAGATAAAACTATTGGAAGCACCAGTATCGAAAAGTGCTAAAGATAAAAATGAGGCTACTAAGATCATACCTTGAACTGTAGAAGGGTCGGTATCCTTCTCCTGGTAGTTCTACTCCAAAGAAAAGTTCTGGCATGTATCGTGGCCCTGCGCCCCTGGTTGACCACTCTGAGCTGACCCACTCTGCTATCGCTCGTAACCTGGTGACTGACCATTGCGTCCATGACCTCCACCTCAGCCCGAACAGCCGGAAGAACTCCAGTTCCCAGACTGGTGAGAAACTAGCGATGAATCTCCGAAATGTGGGGTCATAGAAGAACCCCTTCCACTAGCTGAAGGAGAGAAGATCTAACAAAAGAAATGAAGATGGCCCATCTTTCCGCATGATCGGAAAACGATAGGATCTCTCTGACACTGAGGCCAAGTATTCCCACTCCTACCACACTGGTAGCATATTACCTGGCTGCCAGAAGATACATCCAACCTACTCTAATATTTTTGAGAAGACTCTCTATGACACTTCCTACTATCTTTAGGAGGAACACCGACTTTGGATGTCGAACCACCCTAGTTCAATACTCCAGAATCCCTCAGGTTGTGCTTAGTGATCTGCGCCTGGTTGACGATAGAAGATATCAAAGTGAACCAGAAGATATTCACCTGGGAACAGATCTCTGGCTTGAGAACATCCTCTAATTTCCTAGCAAGGATCAACTCATCACCTGTTGGAATTGGCGTGAAACGCTACAACACAGTAAAGCGGGACAAGTACTCCATAACAGAAAGTGTACCCTACTGTAGACTCATAAAATCCCAGGCTTGGTCATCCCTCATGGTATATGGGTAAAATTAGTCATAGAAGATGTGGAAAACTCATCCAAGACATACTCTGCTGGCACCACGACAGCGAGATCACCTCCCACCACCTCTTGGTGGTGTCTCGAAGCATATAAGTATCCAGCTTTACCCTTTTCTCTGGGGGTATTTTCAGATGTTCAAATATCGTCAGCGTGGCTTCTAACCATGACAATACAGCCTGGGGTCCTCCATCCCTGGAGAAAGTAGGAGGAAGCTGCTTCTAGAAAACCCGCGTCAACTCAGACATCGACAGGGAAGGAGGCAGCGCTCCGTTAAAAGTCTGCATCATCCTCAGGAAATCCTCCCTGAACTATGCATCGGCATCTGCGACAGGTATGTCTACTGGTTCCAAGCATGGCATAATAAAAGGATCTGCAGGAAGTCCATGATCGGCCATATCCGGTGTCTGATCACCATCTGGAAACAGACATAAAACTGGGGGACGTCTCAGAGGCATATATCTGAAAATATCAAAAGCAAACTTTAGATCAGGATTATGAAACACTGAGAACACAAGAGTACAAAATAAGAACAGGAGGAGGAAACATTCAAGTTTAAAAAATACTATTACATGGTGTGTAAAAAACTACACGGAGTGTTCTCTTAATCCAAAGACAATGGTGTGTACTCCTGCCACCTCTGGTCATGTAACATCCAAACTACACGGTGTTTTGTCCCCACACTTGGCATTTACTTGAACAGTATTCCCCTTCCCGAGTATCTTTACACGGCTAACCCACATGGTCTTCTTAAACTGAGACTACACAGTGTGTTCCATATGGACACGGCGTGTAGTATACAAGGATTTAACAACCCGTGTTTCTAGTTACACGGCGTGTTACAAACAAACAAGACGTGTATAAGAGATGATATCATCGAACTGTGTTGTTCAAGACAGGCCCAAGTACCTGTTACAAGACAACATGGTGTGATCTTTACCAACACGGTGTGTTCTAGTCGAGCTTCCCTGGCCCGTGTTGTTAGTGACACGGCCGGGTACACGGCCCTATACTACATGGTGTGCACCAACCATACACGGAATGTTCCCAAATACATTTCCTCAACATCATGTTCCTTCTCACATAGTCAGTGACACGGTCTAAAACTACACAACGTGTAGTCATAAAGTACACCCCATGTATTTTGGCTTTTTCCTGTAAGTAGCTCAGAAACTTCACTGAGGCCCAGAAACATAGAAAAAATGGCATGAAGTTGCAAAATTCCGATCCGTGAGGGCCCATACACCACACAAACCAATGCTTAGAATCCAATACAGTCATATATAAGAACAAATAGGTCAATGATTCACCAATTTACGATTCAAGAAGGCCCATTACACCTCATGAACCAAAATTTGGCATTAATTGAAGCATGGTAAAATACAAACAGTCCTTTATCATACTGTAGGGATTCTATCAAGGCATCAATCACAACAGCATGCATAATCTACACAAAGTCTATCACAACAACATGCAATCGCTAATGAACCCTAGATGGCAATGCAAGAACGCATGTCATGTGATTTCTAATAAGTGCATATATGATGCATGAGAAGGAATACCCTCATATCATCGGGTTTCGAAATAAAAAGAACCATAATAGCAACAATAATAACAGCAGATGTCATGTGAATCACTCTAGGTGAAATCATATCAACAGTAAAATCTCAAAACCAGAAAACTACAATAAATATGTAGTATGGATTTTTCCTGTACATGGGTTAGCTACTCCCAGACACATCTTATTACCAAGTAATGAATCCATCCTATCCCTGGATAATGTCTCCCAATAGTAAATCAAGAGAAAAGAATCCCTCTGATACCACTTTGTAATGTCTCGGTTCCAAATGCCACCCATAGGTTCCCCGTACCCAGTTGGTCACATGGCCTCAAGCGTATTTCCCCAAACGCCAGAGCCTGCCGACTAGTAGTGAGGGACTTAGGTGTGATAGTGGGGAAACTCTGTCCTCATTGGTAGAGTACACAATGGAAGTAAATAAACATGCAAGAGTAGAAGCAGTAAATAACCAACAATAATAAACAGCAGAAAACTAACCCAACAAACAATTGGGGAACATATGTATATAGATGAAATGATGTATGATACATATCTAGGAAAGCATCCAAACAAGTCACAATGATGAAAAATACAATAGTACCAAAACAAGTACAAAATAAAGTAAACAAATCATCAGCATCGCAGGGCAATGCTTGGTCCCATGCTCTCCTGCACCATGAAATCAAGTACCAGAAGTTGAAGGGTACTTGACCTTGTCTATACCTGCAACAACATAGTCTTTTTGGGCCCAAAATCAAAACCGAAACAGGATGTGAGACTAAATCCATGTAGGAAACCACCTGAAGATCAGTTTCTAATAGTCAGTGAGTATATGGCATGTAATAGTACAATAAGCAGTAAACAGTAGTAGCAACAGCATGCAGTAATTAGTAAGCAGTAAACATGATGATAAAAAATAGTGATCAGTACACAGAACAACAAGAATCAATGAATTAGTAGCTAACACAAGCAAGAAACCCTCTGGGAAGTACTCGCACCCATCCCCTCTGGTCCTATCTATGAATTACCACAAACCTCTGGGCAGTTCACTCAGCCAAACCCATTTGGTTTGGTCATAAAAATTTATAAGAATCTCTGGGGAAGCTCACTCGGTCAATTCCCCTTATAGTCTAGGGTAATCAGTGATTCTTGGAGGGAGATCACGTGGTCTTACCCTCTTGGCCCAAGGTCCAGAGACTCTCTGAGGAAGCTCACTCGGTCAATCCTCCTATAGCCTCAGGTATACCACAGACTCTCTAAAGAAGCTCACTCGGTCAATTCCTCCTCTATCATGGGAAGGTTTTAAAGACATTAAAACAAGGTAAATACTCTTTAAGGAAGCTCACTCGGTCTACCCTCCTGTAGTTTACAATAACTAAGACTCTCTTGGAAGCTCACTTGGCCTATCTCTTATAGTCTATAATGTTCATGACTCTTTGAGGAATCTCACTCGGTCTATCCCCGTATAGTATATAATATCTACGACTTCATGGGAACCTCACACGGTCTATCCCTTATAGTCTATAGAACCGGGTTCTCACAATCCCATGCCAGTCAGTGCATATTAATGCTATAAGGCCATAGTAAAACTATTGAGATACTTCGATAAACAAATTACACCTATGGAGATACATGGCTAAACATTCTACAGAGAAACAATCATGTAAACAACACCATTCCGTCCTACGATCACAAGTCATGGAAACAGGTACAACGACCAAAGAATAAAGAGACCCAAAGGATACCACAAGAACAAAGCATGGGGAAAACATCCAAGCATGAAAATTATCCAAAAACATGATCAATTTACCTCTACATAAGAATGACATAAATGCAGGAATAACCACAAGGGAAAAAAGGTAAACACACAATATCTCATTCACTGGTATTGGTGGAATTTTCACATAAAACTCAAATACATCGAAAGGTAAGGCACAAACCACCTACCTCAATCCTAGGAGATTGATATACTTGAAAAACGAGGCTTGATTCTCCTCAGAATGGCCTATATCTACGAAAAAACAAAAAACGTTCATCCCATGACAACTTAAGATAGATGGGGAATTGGAAAACAAAGATCTAGGAGAAGGAAGAACTCACCGTTGAGGTTCTAACAAAATCGACGACAGTCGATTCGGAAAATGGACGATGGATCAGGGGATCAAAAAAGATTCACGGATGTACGAGTTTATCTTGGTCGAATGTGCTGGAGAAGAAGACAGTTCTGTGGATTATGCGTGACCCCGGTACGTTTAATGAAAAAAAGAAAATACACGGCGTGTACTTCTTGAGTACATGGAATGTAATGTACTCTTCTGTACTCTGCTTTAATCAGCCTCCACATCACCCCTACACACCGTGTGTGTGGACCGGTCATGTCCTTCCCATGGCCTGGAACGACAAGGGAGTACACGACGTGAACTTCAAAAATTTCCAGAAACTCCTCTTTTCTAAAAAACGACCAGAAAAGGAAAAACATACTTGAAACGAATATCTGGGTTTTTATAGAAATCATCACATTACCTATCACATTTATTATTAGAACATGTTCTTCTATTTTCCACAATTAACTAATAAAATTAATGTATATTTAGGGGGCTTGATACATAGATATTGAGCATAAAAAGTAAACATTTAACATAAAAGATAAACTTATAACGAAGAAGTATATCCTAACTTGTAATTCATTAGGATTAAATCCAGGTTATCGTTGATCTAATTATTAAAATTTAATATTCTATGATTTTTTATTCCATTAATAATATGTTGTACTAAACTCGTGATTTTACCAAGAATATTCCATGGGCCTGTTGTAACCAAGAGTGCAGCATGGATAGTTGTCATGCACTAGTTCCTATTCGAGTCTAGCTCAAATAATTTTTTTCCTATTTTACACCAATATAAATATGTTCCAGATCCACCTCAACCTACTCATATCTATATAGGGATGTATTTTATTAATAAAACGTTTACTATATACTTACCAAAATTTATAGATGTTTTCTTATACATCGTCTCATCATTAATGTTCCCACTAAGGTACTATATTCCTAATCTCCAAAATAAGTAGACCATCCCATGATACCAGTTATAGTGACCCTATCCTTTCACAAATTGCATTACATGATTTTAAGCATAACAATATATGAGAGTACAATACAAGGATCATTAAATGTAGTGTCTTGGAAAACTAGGTATATAAAAAATAAGAAATGGTGAAGAAACACCTTGTTATTTAATCTACATGAAAATATCCTAACTTCTTTTGAGCCCTTAAATCTTCATAGGGTACCCTGGGAAACACATGAACAAAGGGATGAGCTAAAAATCCCAGTAAGGTAATGAACATAATAATAAAGCTTAATCACATGAGCTAGGATGCATGAAAAAATGATATAAAAATCGTGGAACATATGAAATCATATCATATAAATATGGGATCAAATAACAGTGGAATCATATAAATGTGGAAGAATAATGAAACATATCATTATTATGGGTCCTGGATGACCGCCAATGTCGTTTCCCATTTTAGTACGGGTCAAGCCAATACACCAATCATGTTTCCCTTTGTATTACAGGTCAAGGCTAACTATCAATCCCTTTTCACAACACATTTCATAAAACATAACCTTACCCATTGAATTGGAGTTCTATATAGGTGAGAACATCTCAGAATTTCATGAATATTCTATCTACATAAATAATCATACATAATCAACCATACATAATCATAAGGGTACCCATGGAAAGAATTGGGTACTACAATCAAGAAATAAATCATAACCAATGGGCGTATGATGAAAGTGTATATGAAAGAAATAGATTAGAACCTACATGGATGTTCATAAGGTAAAAAAAGAACATAACAAGGTTTTTGGTGTCAAACAGAAGTGACAACATATAAAAAATGTATTTGAGGAACATTATCATTAAAACATTTTTATGCGGTTTTAAGGAAAATACTATAAGCTTTTAAAATTGAAAAGAGGAAAATATTTTATATAAAACAAGAATTGAAAAAAAAATGTTTTCATAATAAAAATAATGTTTTTATAAAGACAATTGTGTCTTAAAAATGATGATAGAGTTAACATGATATTTCTTAAAAATGAGGGAAGTTCCCATAAAATATATTTTCTAATTGGAATTTTCTAATAGGGGAATATTTTAAAAACCTGAATATCCCCAAAATAGTGTGATGAAAGTGTCTTGATAAATGGATTTTTTATAACTAAACAGAATTTATAATATTAACATAAATAGATAAAATAAATCCATTTTTATAAAAAGAAAGATAATGAAACTCAAAAGAACAAAAAAGGTTTGGGTAGATTTCGTTACGGTTTATCGCATGGTGTTGGGTGTAACTAAGAAGGACTGATGAGATAGAAAAGGGGTTCCTCCTCACTAATAAATAATGAGGGATGCATGGGGGAGGTGTGTAATCATACCCCATCATTTGGTATTACACATAAAATTTCATAGCATAATGAACATCTTGATTAAAAGTTAAGTGGAGAGGGTCCCTTACCTTATGTTCAGTGGTGTTATCCACTTGTTATTAGTGACATGAATAGACAAATTAGGTCAATTAATTAATAAATATAGAAACAATTCTATATTAAATTGATTTATTATAACCCATTTGTGTTCATTAAAGACCTTTTTTATTGGTTATATAGTTCAATTTCATTGTTCGACATCCTTTGCTTTTTTTGGTTTTAAAGATTGGTTTCATTATATTCATGTTTGGTTAAACATGTATGATGATAGTGTTTGTACATAATTTAATTTGTATGTTATTAGTGAAATTCAAGGAGATTACATGGTTGGAAACATGATTTGGTTACTTGGAGTGAAGTCAAACCATTATATATAACTTTAGTGAAAACCGGTTTTAGTTAATCAGTGGGTTTGTTGTCCAAGACCATGTTTTTCATTATAAATTACGACCATTTGTACAAAAGTTTTATAGAATCATAAAAAAAATATTACATATATAATAATATGGTTCATCCATAAAAAAAATGGTTTCATTACAAGAATTAAAGATTATAAGAGAAATTGATAAACCGTTTTCTTCGAATGTAGTAAATTTACACATCTCAAACGGTGTTTTCATTTCTTTAAAATAAGAGATGGGGAAAAGATAGAAGATAATGAAGTATCCCATTAGCATAATAGCATTACAGTAATTCTATGTAACTAGAGTAATCATAACATTTGGGTGAAGGTTGGTGAGGAAATAATCCCAAAAGAACAGAACATAAAAGAAATGAAACAATATGAGGTGATGGAGATGATGTCGACACAGAGCACCAACGAGCGATTCCTAGCAGCGACTCTGATCGAAAACCCTAGCTTCTTTGGCGAATCATCTCGTGATTGATTATGTCTGGCTTTGATCCATGATGGGAACTCATCCCCGAGAAATCCCCCCTACATCGAAGGACGCCAATGCGCTTTCTCCAGCCATATAATTCTACTTGAAAGAAGATAAAATGAAGGAAATATCCTTTCGAGATGTGCTCAAAGGCCTGATTTCAGGCAAATCGAAAGATCCGAAGCCCTCTTTCATAAAGATAATTGAAAATGGATGCTTTCTGGTTGGAGCAGATCCGAAAGCTCTTCAACAAAGGGCTCAGTTATGTAAGTTCTTGATCCTCGGGCGAGTTTCATACATCTAAGGTGATCGACATTGGCCCCATACTAATCTTAAGAATATAATTGCTCATTTTTGGGGATTTTTTAACTAGAAGATGATTCCTTTAGGCAAGGGTTATTTTCACATCATCATTCAATCGCCAGAGGATTTAAACCAGGTCTAGAAATCTGGAAATATTCATCTAAAACCAGGTTTACTTATGCTGAGTGAATGGGATGTAGCCTTTAATCTACATAAATATAAGAATTCTATGGCACAAATCTGGATTAGTCTACCTGGATTAAGTTGGTATTTTTGGCACCCAATGATCCTTAATGACATTTATTTCCTATATTGGTATGCCAATCAAAATTGACCAAAGGACCTTAGATGATGAGCTAGGTCTCTATGCAAGGATTTTGGTTGAAGTTAATATTGAATTAAAATTTCCAAATGTCATTAACATTCCTGCCCCGGACTTTAAGAATGAAATTATAATTGAATATGATAAAATTCCACATTTTTGTGAGGTTTATAAAATAACTGGCCATAATATCTCAAACTGTCATTTTGTTACGAAACATGTTGCTCCACCTCTAGTAAGTGAATGGAAGGATCCCAAATACAAAAAAAGAACTAAAATAAATGAGAATGACATCCCTAAAACTTCTTAGAATAAAAATGAAATTTGGGTCAAAAAATAAAACTCCTTTTCTCCCATACAAGGTGTTGATTGGAGTGAAATTCTTGATGAGGATGAAATTAGTAAGGAAATTGAAGATATGATCAAGAAAATTTGTTACTCTAACATGGATTTTGAGTCTGAAAGAAACAAAAATATTTGAGGAGTTTCTTTATCAGATGAATATGCATATTCTAATGGGAAAAGGGAGGCACCCTCCCCCAAATTAGATGATTTTCAGAACGGCTTTAAACCTCATGATGACCTGCATGCCCCCATGGTGTCCCGAAAGACCCAGCCAATCATTTCTTTTCCTCCTCATTATGGGATAACCTAACAAGAATCTCATCTAACTGAAATCTCTGATTTGAATGTTGCACAGAGTATGCAAAATAATATCTTGGAAACAAGTACTTGTTGATCCTCTGAAATTATAGTTGGATTATCTCTTATTCCATTGCCTGCTGAAAACATAAATTTCCAACCTGCTTCTACTTTGGAATTGCCGGCTATAAATGATTTTGATTAAAGTGATGCCTTAATTTCTTCTTCTGATGTTCAAAATTCTAGGATGAAACTGCCTGCTTCATCTCCCAAAGAACTTAATTCTATTTCAATTACTAATATACCTTCTGTCCATGTAAAAAATGCTGAAAAAAGTGTCTCGAGAAGTGCATCATTAAGCATCTATCTGCCTCTCCTTTAACTTTCAGAATAAAAATCCCAAGTCAAATTACTCTCATAAAATTAGAAATTATATGAGGAAGAAAGACTTGGGTAAAGAGAAAAAGGGGGATCCAACCCCAAACTTAAGTCTTAATGAATATTTTCTATTGGAATTGTCAGGGTATTTCGAACCCTGGTAGTCATACTATTCTCAAGTGATTTCTCGAAACACACAAACCAATTTTGTTTGCTATTGCTGAACCCATGATAAATTCTATTTTTTATTTTCACACATCTATGAACTCCTAGATATAATTTTCTATGTGCGTGTAAAGATGGTACCCCTACTGAGGCTCTATGGATATTTTTCCATTCATCTCTTCAAAAAGTCAACATTATCAAAATCTCCGACTAAATGTGCATTTGTGTCTTTTTATATGAAAATAAACATATCTTATGTACTATGGTTTATGCTAAAAATCATTTCCAAGAGAGGAGACCTATTTGGAATGATCTCATGATGATTGGTAGATAAATTCAAGATGCTTGGGTTGTAATTGGAGATTTCAATGCCATTATTTCTCCTAATAAAAAACATGGACCAACTCATTCTTATATACTCTCACGTAAATATAGAACCTTTATTGATGACAGAAACCTTTTAGAAGTTAACCTTGTAGGATCTAAATAATCCTTGTATATAAGGAACTACAATAAATTTGTGGCGAGCGAATTGGATAGGGCTATTGTAAATCCTATTGTTCTTGAAAATTAGGATTTCATTTCCTGCACTACCCTGCCTAGATTTAACTCAGATCACCACCCTTTTCTGACTAGCATGAGCTTTAGAAACACTAAGACTATTATTCCCTTCAGATATAATAATTCTTGGTCAGATGAGCAGGACTGCACTTCCATTATTAAAGATTATAGGGATAATACGAAACACCAAAATGATGCTTTTTCTTGTGTTCTTAAACTCAAAAATCTAAAGAATGATCTAAAATGTTTTTGTAGAATAATTTATAACCAAATTGATATTGATATCTCCTCTATGGAGAATGATATAGCTCAAATTCAAAATAATAAAACTACCTCAGATCTCACCAAGGATCCTCAATCTGAAAATTGATATTGCTGTAAAACTCAACTCTCTATTAACTCTTAAAGACAACATGTGCAAACAAATATTTAAAACTAAATGGTTAACTGATGGAGATAGGAACCCTAAATTCTATAATAATTGTCAACTTATTAATAATGTCAATAACCCTCTTACCACTCTCTTACACAATAATGTTCTCATTGATTCTGAAGAGACCATTACAAATATTATGGTTTATCACTTTCAAAACACTTATAATGGTCAGACTATCAATAAAGAAATTATGTCTGATATTATTCCTTCCATGGTTGATTATACGAACAATACATAACTTCTCAATATCCCTCTTCACCATGAAATTAACGATATGATTTTCAGTCTGAAACTTGACAGTGCTCCTGGTCCTGATGGCTTTAACAATTTTTTTTCCCGACGACACTGGGAGACTATTCACTCACATGTTTGTAAACTTGTTCGATCTTTCTTTTCCAACGATATTCTCCCTTATTCGATAAGAGATAAATTTTTTAATTTAATCCCTAAAATTGAAAATTCTTCTAAAATTCACCAATTTTGGCCTATTTCTCTTATTAAAACTGTCTATAAAATTATATCTAAGATCATAGCAAATCTACTTACTCTTATATGCAATAGAATTATCTCTTGGAACCAATTTGGTTTTATTTAATGTAGAACCATCAATGACTTCATTTGTCTTGCGTCTGAATTCACTAATGTTCTCAACAAAGTACAGGAGGTGGAAATGTTGCTACTAATCTTGACATAAAAAAATCCTTTGACATGATGGATTGGAATTTTATATTTAAAGTTATTAAAAAATTTGGCTTTAATGAGACCTTCATAAATACAATAAAGACATTATTTAAGTCTCCCTCCACTTCCATTCTGATCACTGGCTCTCCTTTGGGATTCATTAAGTGTGCAAAAGGAGTCATACAGTACAACCCAATTTCGGCAATTCTCTTTATAATTGCTGAAGACTATCTTAGCAGATTGATTACTCATCTTGTCTACCAGAATAATCTTAAACCTAATCATACCAGCATGAACCTCAATGTACGTACCCCTCTCATGTATGCTGATGAAATTATCTTATTCTTGCATGGTGGTAAAAAAAATATTCTGGTCCTCAATGATACTCTGTCACATTATGAATAACTCTCTAGTCAAGCCATATGTTGGAATAAATCTTTTATTTTCTTTGAAAAAAACATCTCTTTTCATAGAAAATCACTCACTATTAGAAATCTTGGTCTTAAGGAAGGATTCATTCCATTCACCTATCTGGGAGTCCTAATATTTTTGGGTAGGCCAAAATATTCTTATTTTACCAATATTGTGGATCAAATCATTAAAAAACTTTCTTCTTGGAATGGAAAATCTCTTTCCATGGCAGGAAGAATATGTCTTGTAAAATAAACCATTGTAACAAAAATGATCTACTCCCTAATAATTTACAAGTGGACTAATAGAATTTTAAAGAAAGTCAATTCTTACATAAATTTTTCTTTCTGGATAGGATGTAATCTTAAAAGAAAACTTCTCACTATCTCCATGAACAGTTGTTGTAAACCAATTGACAATGGTGGCATTGGAATCAAAAAGATAAAGCTTTTTAATGACACGCATGAAGCTAGAATCACTTGGTGGATTATCAATCTCAACTCTAATTCTCATAATTTCCTTAAACAAAGGATTCTCTATAAACTTCAAAAAAGGAATTCTAATTATATTACCTCCTCGATTTGGCCATCCATAAAACATTGTTTCAATAATATTATGGAAAATTCTAGATGGTTGGTCCATTCTGATTCTAATATTAATTTATGGATGGATAATTGGACTGGTTCTCCTCTCATTTCCAGACATCCTCCCAACTCTCCTCATGAAAAATAAAATATATCTATTAAGGATATTCTTCAATCCCATTGAAATGATCTCCCTGACACTATTGCTCATATTATTAATAGCTACCCTTACTCAAATTCTGATGACTTCCATGTTTGGGAACATTCTCACAATGGCATTCTTGACTCAAAAAATTATTATAATCAAAATTTCCCTAGAATGAAAAATAATTTTGATTGGCTTAACCACTTTAAAACACCTTGGATAAAACCCACAAGACTCATCCTTCTTTGGATTGTTGCTTATAATAGAATTCCCACTAAAGTTTGTCTCCAATCTTTCGACATTCAATTTATACTCTAAAATTCAACTATGCAATCAACATAGGGAAGATATCAATCATCTATTTCTATCTTGTGCTACTTCTACTGCATTATAGACTTTCATTATTTTCATTTTTAATTGCAGATAGTATTCTGAAGACTCTATAATCTCACAATTAAAATTATTTGTGACTCTTGATTCCTGTCATCAAATTAAAAACATTTTCCTAACTGCTATTGCAGATATACTCCAAGTGATATGGTATGATAAAAATGATTTATGTTTCAATAAATTCTCAATAAATATTAATGCATGTAAAGCTCAGATTCTTATCGCGGCACGTGAGGCTGTGTCAATTCAGAATTCTTTTTGCAACAACTCTGTTGGATACTTTGAAATTATCTAAAAATATTGGATTAAGGGCCTCTATCAACAACCCATGCACACATTTGAGGTATTCTGGAAATCCTCTATGCTAGGGTGGATCAAAGTTAATGTTGATAGTGCTTCAAAAAGAAATCCAGGTCCTACAGGTTGCGGCGCGATCTTCAGAGAATCTCATGGAAAATGCCTGGGATACTTTTTTACTGGATGTGGTATTGCCTTAGCCTTATAAGCAGAGATGATGGGTGTCATCCATGCTCTCACATTGTCCATTCAGAAATGATGGACAAACCTATGGATTTAAAGCGACTCAACTACCATTGTCAAAGCCATTTGGAAGGGCATGACACATCTTGCATGGCCTCTCACCACTCAATGGATGATGTGTCTTGACTCGCTGATGAGGACACACCACATCACTACACACGTTTAATGTGAAGCTAATATGGTAGAAGATGCACTTACCAATAAAGGTATCAACCAAGATTTAACTTTGTTGAACACCCTGCCTTCTGATCTTTTTAAGCTTTTTGAGAAATATTGTAAAAAACATCCCTCTTTTAGTCTCTTGTAACCCCATTTTTTATTCAATAAATAGTGCTTTGGTCTATGGGCACGCCACAACCTTCTTAAAAAAAATAAATGAATCAATTGGAAAGAGGAATTTACTTCTTGAGTCTACCTACTTTGAGAACCTCATAAGGGGAGTGTTTATGGTACTTTTAAGTAATTAGGGGCCTTTGGACATGGGGAAGGAGCGTGGGGAGAGATTTGGGTAGAATATTGGAAAGGAACAAGGCTTGAGAGGAGTTAATAGAAGAGGGAGTGAGGGGGGAGGGGTTATAGTGGAGGAGATGAGGGTTTTCATAATGTTTTAATAATTAGTTTCTTAATTTAACTCAAGGCTATAAATAGTGATGATTACATGACCAAAAAATGTATTCTGTGCATGTGAGTTCTAGATAATGGACTTACATCATCCATATGTTAGCTGAAGACATCATAATTCATGTATTTATAATTTAACGTAAAATATCATAATTTACCATTCATCACAAAATCTAGTATTTTAGAAAAATCCCAAAAATCCACCCTACCAATTTTTCTACATGTAGATTCCAAAATTGAAGTCCATTTTTAAAAATTAATTTTATAAATATTATTAATTTAATATATAATTAAAATCATAATTTATTATAAAAAACTAGTTTTAAAACATTCATTTACTTATTCAAAAATATTGGTATATCGTACTTTAAACATGAATATTATTTATATATTATCATATGTAAGGTTAATATTCATTAGGGTATATCAATATTCATAAGGGTATGTTAATATTCATAAGGGTTGGTTACTATTCACCAGAAATTATGTTTTTTCTTATCAGAATCCAAATAACTTACTAGTCACAACCGTGTATGTCAGATTTTAAAAATTCAAATCACAACCCAAAAAAGATTATGATTAAGGGTCACATAGCACATAGTAATTTATTATTTTATGATTTCATGTGATATAATTATAAGAAGTAAATTTCCATTGAAAAATTTGGTTCATTACACACATCATACAAACATTATAGCTTTCTTAGCTACATAGGGAGTTACATTTGGGATACCCATCATTGTATATTCCATAAATATCATAAGATAACCATTAATGTTTACCATTATCATCTTAAACAATTAATTTCAGCGTTATCTCGGGCTCAACTACCCTTTATGTTTCACAAAACCAACCATATATGCCAATAATGACCAAGAACCATAATAGAATCATAACTCATAACACATGTATAAAGGAAAGAAAACATTTACACAATGCAATCAGAATATATAATTTCAGTATATTGACACAATAATTCCATTCTAAAAACCATTTACAATTCCAAAATACATAATAATTATATATGGTATTTATTTTCCTTTTAAAAACATTATTTCTAGTTAAGGAAGCAAAAATGAAATAATGATCGTGGCAGTGGAAAGGTCATCGTCGTCACGTACGTTAAAAAGAAACGTTATTTTTGTAATTTAGTAAAAATGATTCATATAAAAATATTCCATTTGAATTAAATTAAAATTAAAATGGGTTTATAAACCATATAAAAGAATGTAATTTATAAATCAAAATATGCCTCAATGAAATGAGATTGAGACAAAGTCCCTTACAAATATCATTTGGAAAAATTAGATCAATTATGTGTATTTACTATAAGTAAACATAAGTAATGTATAAATTACAGATACGAAATAATATATTATTTCTCACATAATAGTATCATGACATAATCAAGAATTATAATATGAACACAAAAAATGGAAAAATAGTTAAGATGCTCTGAGAAAAAATTCATCAGCCTAACGACATCACATAAAAATTCAGAAAATTAGTTAATGAGATAGAAATGGGTATCTTATTATTTATAAATAAAATGGATATAAATAAGGATATAAAATAAAATAACCCAAAATAACAAAATGTGAATGAAAATACATAACATAAAAGAAGTATTTGACTAAAATAGGAGGGTGAAAGGTAGACTTACCTTGAGTCCGACTTGTCTCATTCATTCTTTATATTCATGAATAAAAAACATAAGTCAATTTAAAATTTCTCTATATCCTTATTAAATTTTATTATTTATTTTATATCAATTATTAACTTTTTATAACAATCATATAATTATTAAAGTTCATATCGATTGTTTTGTCGATGTTCGTTACATGAGTCAAAAATGAACTTTTTATAATTGGAAATTGTCCATGTGGTCAAAAGACAGTTATATCAATAATTTTATTAATGATTTAAGTATAATATATATCCATTATATATTTATTTATATCCAGTAAATTTTTATTTAGAATAGTGCATAACATTTGTAGATACAAATGAAATCCACTGTTAATAGAGACATAATGATGTTTGTACGCATAAACGCTACTTTCATTTATTTTTCATATTTAAAGGAATGAAAACTAAATGATACATAGGTATATTATAATTACAATATAGTATCATATTTTATATTCATTTAATAATTTCATTAACACAATACTTTATACGTTACATGTTTGGAATGAATAAGTCATCTCACGTTGAGGGGGCGGTAGTCCGCACTACCTCAAATGAAATTACAGTATTTACAAATTATAGCAAGGAAAAATGTATTTTTTTAATAAAAATAATAAGTACAAGAGAAAATATAAAATTAATATATGAAATATATAAATATAGTACCATCATAATGGCCACCATGAGAGGTATTAGGGGAAAATCGAACCATCATCGTTTCGTGAGGTATCAGTTCGTCGTATACAAAAACTGAATGTTCGCATCCATTAGATGGAGGTGTGTATAAGTGTAGTTATAATACATATAATAATAAAATCCTAGTATTTTAATGATACTTGTTTTGTTATGTAATCAAATGATAAGAATATAATAGATATTGAAGAAGTAAAATAAAAGAAAATAACTTGAAAGAAGACGTTACCGCTAAATCGGGTAACTCCCTTTGGTTTGAGTCTGAAGATATTCTTGAAATGCCTTATGAATAAGGTAAAGATTCTAGGAGTAAGTTATGTATGTTAGGAGATTAATTGGGTATATTTTGACGATCCAATGGGCTTTAATGGTGTTATTAAATGGGTAGAGGTTATGCCCTATTATAATAGGGAGGAGGGGAAAATTAGAAATGTAATGAAATATTATTTTATTATAAAATGATTTTCGTTTTTAAATGGTCCCAATGTAATTTTTTTAAAATATTAAGATGATTTTGAGTCAAAAAACATTCAACCAATTGGTTTTAAACAAGTATAGTTTACAAATGTAACCTTATCTTTTAGTTGTAACCCATAGTTAAACTAATTTAACTCTTACCATGTCATCCTGCATATTCATACTATATGGTTAATAAATTTACTATAAAATTACAATCAAACCACGAATGATTAATTAATAAAATTTAAATCATTATATAAGTCATTTGTAATTATCAGAGATTTTAGGACTATTATATCATTTAATAAAAAAGTATTTGTTTTAAAAACATATTTATGTCAATTTTAATACTATTTATATCACGAATTGTTAAAAATATGTAACATGTTGACTAATTCTAAAAACATCATTACATAAAATATTTAAATTCATAATCATCCATAATTGTTTTGGCATATTTTTTTAAAAAAAATCATTTTAATATTTACAGTCTCAGTTATTAAAATCATTCATTAATAAAGTAATCACTACATCATCATTGTGTCAAAAATATAATTATTTATATGATGTCTAAAAATTAAAAATAAAATACCATGATGTAGGAAATATTTTTTTATTTCTAATTATTATTTATAGTAAAAAATATCACTTATATATCACCATATAAAAATTACTCTAGTAAAATATATATGTTTATGTTATATTTTTCATTACATTAAATTATTTTTTATAAAATGTTATATTCACAACAATGTGGATACATGGCGCCCCAACATCAACCCAAGGATGCCAATTATTGGAAATATTTCATCCAAAAGTATTAGGACAATTTTAATGGCAGTTTAGTATTATTATAATATTATTTTTACCCTTATTTACCAGATTTACCTTTTAACCAAGGTAAATAATATAATTACTGATTTTTCTATTCATAATATCTAAAAATAAAAGGTACATATTTAAACAACTTGGAACACCTAATTAAAAATATGAAATCCATTTTTAAATATTATAAACAAAATGGTTTTAGTAATTGATTTAAAAATACTTCCCATTGTTAAAACAAAAAAGCGTATTTTTAAATAAGTAACAACTACCAAAAGATGGAAATGTGTTTATGTCTAATTTCAAAGAAAAATTACTTACAATTATGAAAATTAAATTTAATAATAAAAAATAATCCAATTATCATGTAAAACCAATTAAAATGACAATCTAACTATATAAATAAATTTGATTACAAGACATTTTTGAATTAAATTGCAGTATTTTTTCATTATTCATTAAAAAATGAACATTATCAGAAAATACAGAAATTTATTCCAAACTAAATATTGATTTCCTGATTCTACAAAAGAATATTATTTTGTAAAATATAACATATAAAATTGACCCAAACTATATTTAAAAAGGGTTTTCAATCAAAAGGTGTTAAAACTGTATTTTTAGAAAAATACCTCATTTATCCGAGAAATTGAATTTGTTCTTATATAATATATATAAAACGTATAAGATGAATTCAAAATATTAAATTGAATATATATAATATATTTTTTCATTAAATAAAAATACATAAACAGTGATATGAAAAAAAGATTATTATTTATATAATAGGTTTTCATAAAAACACATCCTTAATATTCAATTGGATTTTATTTCCATTAATAATAAATTTGGTAACCAATGACTCATTATTTAAACATGTTTAAACCATATTTAAAAATTCAGTTGATACTAATAATTCCCACCATTCTAATATTTCGGCGTTAAATACCATTTAAAATAATAATAATATTATTCTATTTTATTTCTGTATAACTCAATGTTGTGTTCAACGTATGATTTCAGGGAAACCCATTATTTCCTGTCAAGTACGCTATCGGATGAAGAGTCCCCTTTAACATGATATTAATATTTTATTCATAAATATTAATATAAATCAAAAAAATTATTTTATATATATATGGAGTTCATTACAACCTTCCCCCATTTTGGAAATTGCATCCTCAGAATTTTAAAATTGGGCTTGGAATCATCATTGAAAGTCCCACATCTGAAAAAGAGTCAATAAAACTATCACTTTAGAAGAAATAATGATAATTTCAAAGGTCACCTAAGGTATACCATTCTAGAAATACATGTAGGAAAACAACATGGATATGTAAGAAAAAATAACCATCAAGTTCTTATGAAGTGTGATAGAAAACATGATCTGGAGAAAGTTAACCCCTAGGAAATCCAAAACGTGTGATTGTTTAAGTGGTCTATGACTCTCCAGAAGAATCCTTAAACGAATAACATTTTTTAGTTCTTTTTAATAAAAATTCAAATTTATATATGATATTTACTAAGAACATAAGGAAATATACTTACTTTTCAAGTAGATTTCCATATTTTAATAAATTTCTACCACAAACTATTCTTTTATCCAAATGATTAGAATTCCGGATTACTTGGTCACACCGGAAGTACTAGAATCAACATTCAGAGAATAACATGATCCAAAAAGATGAACTATATTTTTCCCCTGTCATTAGACATTAACGAAAATCAAAATGGTTAGTACAAGATCATTTAATCCCTAAAAAGGATAATCATTTATAAAAAGAAATACTACTATTAATCTCCAAAATTCATTAAAAAAATACCCAATGTTCAATAAAGTCCATTCAATACACAATTGTCATTAAAATTATTCAATATAATACGAACTAATATTGAAACCCAAATCACAATATAATTTTATCACATAGTATTCCATGATAAATCTTCACATTTATCTCCAAATAACATCAATTACTATTAATGTCTCATACTAAAAAGTAATTAACCTAATAACATATAATCCATGATAGGTTAATGATTTCCATAAATAACCGAAAAATCCATATGTCCACTACAAAACATAGATTTTTCAAAATAGAATTTCAACCATTATTCCACAAATTAAATCCCATATTATTCTATTTTTCTTAGGTATATAGTGCTCCTAAAAGAGAAAACAGGTTCCATAATAACCTTTATCAATTAATCACAAAATCATCATCTTATTCTAAGGATATCCATTTGATTAAACATAAGTTCCAAAAATCAACATATTATTGATCCATAAAATTATTTAATAAAATAATAATAAGTCATATTAACCAAATACTTCATGTAGTCTAATGGTAGGAGATAAATCCTAGTCGCACATTAGTTGTGGGTTCGATTCCCATAGCTTTGTCCGACGTGAAGGGTTGTCAAACGGTCTGTGTGTTGTTCTTTTTTTTAAAAAAACCATATACCTATAATAACATTAAAAAAATGATATAAAATACTGAAAAATATCCATAACACTGTTTACGGTCAAAGGTTATTTCATACCTCCCATTTTTCAGCCCAAAATATTATAAACCATAATTGCCTCAAATTTTGGGATCATACATACCCTAAGGGTTCATTATAACTATATCCACAAAAAAGAAATGATAATTATTACTCAATTAACATTTTTATATAACAAAATTAAGTGTTAGGAATACTATATTTCTTACAATTTAACCCCATCATTATTACATTTAAACATACCATAACCATATATCCAACACAACTATTTATTTCATAAAATATAGACATCTTAATAATATAACATTCTTTATGATCCTTTATACATATTTATCCATCATATTATTCTATACTTCTTTCGTACAAAAAAAAATCATGCATAATGTCATATGATTTTGAAAATTTCAAGAAATGAGATATGAAATAATCCATACCATTCACGTGTCATGTTTAGTTTCCTCATTTTCAATTGGAATGACATTAGGTATTGGTACACATATATTTGTATCGTCCTTCGGATCCCATTCCCAAGCCTTCTTCATATTACAACTATTTCCATAATGTCCATGAAAACCACATTTAAAAAATTCAATTGATCCCTTGGAAGGAACTTCTTTCCTTTTCCTAAAGCCAACTAAATGCTTCCTTTTTTCATAGAGGGTTATGGCTTTATAATATTCATTACCACATCCATAACATATTACCATACCGTTGATGTATTTTCCTTGGTGTTTCATTCCATATCATTGACATGTTAATTTTTTTTATAATTACCTTTATTACTATTACCTGAAATTCCATAGGGATTTGCTTCTCACATATATTATTCCATATAAAAATACCCATGGTTTAAGTGGTCAATAATGACTATATATATTTGGTTATGAATAAAAAATAGTTTTCATTTAAGATCCCATTTCATTTGGTTTCTCATTTAGAAAACTGTCAATGTTTCCTTCACATCCATTGTTAAATTTCTTCCTTCTAGATTGAGACATTTACCCAAAAACCAAAATGGTCAGTGTGAGAATATCAGTAAAATAATTATATAATATCATATTACGAGGGTAAAAACTAAGATATACTTATTCATGTTATGTTAAACTAATTCATTTTATCTAAAATAACTATGAATATTTGTAAATTCTAACCATCATGGTTATATCACTTATGCTTAAATAACACTATAAACTTAAATTTTATCTAAACCATCCTTTTATAATATCTATAAGATCCCAACCTTAAAAAATTACTTAATCTTCTGTTAAATAAATATTTCACATTGATGATCTTTTCAGGTTTAATTTTTTTGAAAATTAGTCCATAACTCTTACATTACATCTCAAATATTACAAATTTGAAATGTATAATGTAACCATTTTTCACAAAATAATAAAAATCCTTAAATAAAACAATAATTCCTATCTTCATATAAATATTCATGACTACTTCAATTCTATTACCCTACCTTATAACACGTGAAAAACATTACAAAAACATGGGATGTACCTGAAAAGCTCTATATGGTTTATAAAATATGTAAAGAAAACATTATTCCATCATCACATAAAAATAAATGAATCATAATTCACAATAATAAAACATAATATCTTTAACATACCTCATTAAATAATAATATTTATCAATAACACGTGGAAATCATAAATCATAAAGGTAAATTGTGGAATCCATATCATAATTACATTGTAGCTTTCTCTGCTACATAGGAAGTTACATTTAGAATACCCATTACAGGATATTCAGTAAATATCTTAGGAGAATAATTAATTTTTACCTCCATCACATTTCCTAATGGATTGGAGAGCTATCTTAGAATCACCCACCCAAGGTTTATCACGGAACCACCCATATTTGTAAACAATTCCAGAAAACTATGACATAATCATAACATATAACACAAGAATAAAGGAAAAATAGAATTTCCACATTGTAATCACAATATATCATTTCAATATATTAAAATTACCATTCCATTCCCAAAACCATTTTCAATAAAAAAAATACATAAAAATTTTATATGGTATTTATTTTCTATTAAAAAACATTACGACTTGTTAAGGAAGAGAAATATGAACTAATGATCACAAAGGTAGAAAGGTTATTGTCCTTGCATACACTGAAAAGATACATTCTTTTTGTCTTTTAGTAAAAAGTATCCAGAGAAAAATTATATCCTTTGAATGAAATAAAAATACAGAGGTTTTTATGCACCGTATAATCTAAATATGTGTATAAATCAAAATAGTCCTCAATGAAAAGAGATTGAGATGAAGTCTCATACAATGATCAATTAGTAAAAATAGTTTGATTATGTGTATTTACTATAATTACAAATATGTAATGTATAAATAATATATAGGAAATAAAAAGTATCTTCTCACATTTTTGTATTATGACATAATAAAAAATTATAATATTAAAACAAATAATAGAAATTGGGTTAAGAATTTCCCTTAAAAAAATTCGTCAGCCTAACAATGTCACATAAAAATGAAAAAAATGATTTGATGAGAAAGAAACGTGTCTCTCATAATTTGGAAAAAAATGGATAGAAATAATGTTATATAATAACATACCCCAATGTGATAAAATTTAATTAAACATACATAACATAAAAGAAGAGTTTGACTAAAATATGAGTTTGAAAGGTTCCCTTACCGTGTGTCCGACTTGTCTCGTTCATTCCTCATATTCCTGAATAATAAAATTATGTTAATTTATTATATCTTCAGAACTTTTTTCATGATTATTATTCCATTATATCACTTATTAACTTTCTATGGGCGTCATATAATTTTTCATGTTCATATTGGTTTTTTTTCAATGTTCAGTACTTGAGTAAAAAATGAACTTGTTATAATTACAAATTGTCCATGTGGTAAAAAGAACATTATCTCCAGAATTGTATTCATTATTTATATATCATATATATCTGGTATATTTTTATTTAGTTATATCATACATTCATTTATAAGAGTCAATAAAATTTGAGGATAATAAATTAAATTCCCTATTTATGGAGATGGTAAGCCATACGTACGCATGAATGCTACTTTCTTTTATTTTTCTTATTTAAAAATTGAAAACTAAATGAGAAGTATGTATATTATAATTAAAATTTAATATCATACATTATATACATTAAATAATTTTATTAACACCATCCTTTATACATTCTATGTATGTCATGAACGAGCCATATCATTTTGAAGGGGAAGTAGTCCGCACTTTCTCAAATGAAATTATCATTTTTACACATTATGGAAATAAAAAAAGTATTATTTAAACAAATAAACTGACTAATATAGACAATTTAAATATAATATATATCATTTATAAATAAACTTCCATCATAATGTCCACCATGAGATGTGGTAGGGGAAAATCAAACAATCATCGTTTTGTGATGCTGAAGTTCTCCGTACATAGAATGTGTATGTTCATATCCATTAGATGGTGGTGTGTGTAAGTGTAATTCTAATACATCTTATAAAAACATAATACTATATTTAAGATACTGGTTATGTTATTTAATCATTGAATAAGAATAAAATCTACATTCAATAAGTAAAATAAAACAAGACAACTTGAGATATAACGTTACCTCTAAATTGGGTAACTCCCTTTGGTTTGAGAAAAAAAGGATTTCTTAAAATGCCTTATGACTAAGGTAATAAATTTAAGAGGAATACATGAATTTTGGGAGTTTATTTGGTCATATTTTTTATGATAAAAGGGTCTTGAAAGGTGTGATTAAATTGGTAGAGGTGATTAGCTTTTTTTAGAGTGTGGAGGGGTACTTTACGAATATATAGAATTATTAGTTTATTATAAAAATATTTTCGGTTTAAAATGGTCCCAATGTTATTTATTTGAAATATAATTTGACTTTGGGTAATAAAAATTCAACCAAATGGTTTTAGACAAGTCGAGATCACAAATTTAACCTTATATATTATCATTAACCCTTAGTTAACTAATTTAACTCTAAAAAAGTCTTCTTGTATATTCATATTATATTGACTACATATTTACTGTAAAATGAAAATAGAACCTCAAGTGGTTAATTGATGACATTTTCAACATTATATAAGCAATTTTTATGAAAATTATATTCTTAGGACTGTTATATCATTTTATAATAATGAATTTGTTTTAAGAACTCATTTATGTCATTTTTTAAACTATTCGAATCACAACTTTTTAAAAATCCATAGAAAAAGATTCTTTCTAAAAAAAATAACTAATTAAAATTTAAAAAAGTCTCAATAATTAATAAAATTCTTTTATGTCATAATAGAGTATAAAAATAAATTTATTTCAACATTTACAATCTCAGTTTTTTAAATAATTCATTAAAAAGGTAATCACTACATTATTATTGTGTCATAAATATATTTATTCTTTTGATATATAAAAATTATAAATAAAATACCATGATTTAGGAAATATTTTTAGATTTATAATTAATATTTATAGTCTAAAATATCACTTATATGACCCCATATAATAAATGTTTTATTAAAAGATATATGATTATGTTGTATTCTTCATTACTTTAAATTAATTCTTATAAAATGTCATTTTCACATCTAAGTGGCTCCATGGGGTCCCAAAATCAAACCACGGAATCCCACGGTCGTAAATACCTCATCCAATACTATTAGGTATTGTATAAGGGTAGTTTAGTGTTATTATAATATTATTTTTAACACTCATTTTCTAGATTTACCCTTTAACAATGGTAAATAAAATAATTACCGATGTTACTATTCATAATGTCTCAAAGTAAAAGGTACCTATTTAAATAATTTTAATCACATTATTAAAAATAAGGAATAAATATTTCTAATTTAAAAATGAAAAAGTTTTAGTAATTAAATTATAATTAATTCCTGGTGTCAAAAGCAAAGAGTTGGTTATTTAAGAAGTAATAATAATGAAAAGATTGACATTTGTTTATGTCCAATTTCATAATAAAGTTACATCCAATGACCAAAATTTAATTTAATGAGAAAAAAATATTTCAATTATACTTTAAATCAAATTAAATTAAAAATATAACTATAAAAATAAATTATATGAAAATACATATTTGAATTACAATTTATTTATTTTTTCACTATTTATTAAAAAATGAACATTATTAGAAAAATACAAATATTTCATCTAAATTAAATTTTTATATAAAAATTCTATAAAATAAGATTATTTTTTCAAATTTAACATAAAAGTGGAAAAAACTGGATTTCAAAATGGTTCTCCGTTAAAAGGTGGTAATTTTTTTTTTAAAAAAAATTCTTCTTTTATCAAAATAAATAAATTTGTTCTTATATCATATCTAGAAAATATATAAGATGAATTTAAAAATTAAATTGAATATATATAATATATTTTTCATTAAATAATAATCTCTAAATAGTGATAGGAAAAAACAATTATTCTCTTTTAAATAGGTTTTCATAAAAACTGAACCGTTATATTCAATTGGTTTTTATTGTCATTTATAATAAATTAGGTAACCAATGAATAATTAGTTAATCATGTGTAAACCATATTTCAAAATTCAGTTGATACTATTAATTCCCAACATTCCAATGTCTAGATGTTAACTATCATTTAAAATAGTAATAATATTATTCTATTATTTTTCGGTATAACTCAATGTTGTGTGCCACATAAGATTTTGGAGAAACCTGTTATTGGATTTCAAGTATGCTATTGGAAGAAGCGTCACCTTTGACATATAATTAATATTTTATTCATAAGTAATAATAGAAATCATAAATTATTATTTTATAAATATATGGGTCGTTACATCCTTCAAATCCTTTTTAAATTGCATCGTTGCAATTTTAAAATTGGCCTTAGAAAATTCATTGAAATTAGAACATCAAGAAAAGAGACAATAAAACAATATCTTTAAAATAAAGAAAGAGTAGTAAAAATGTCACTATAGATAACCCATACTACTATTCCATATAATAAATAATTAATATAGAATAGAAACTAACCATTATGTTCTGATGGAGAGTGATAGAAAACAAGATCAGGGGAAAGTTAACCACCAAACAATCACAAACTTGTGATAGGTTAAACAGTCATTGATTCTGCATTAATAAAAGTAAAAGGACAAAATTTTTTATGTTCCTTTTCATAAAGTTGAAAATTTATTTATTATATTGTATAAGAACATAAGTATATACACTTAATTTTCAAGTAAAGTTTCATCGTATAATAAATTTCTACCACAAATTCATATTTTCTACAAACAATATGTATTCAACATGACTTGGTCACACCAGAAGTTCTAGAATCAAATTATAGAGAATTACATGATCCAAAAATATTAATTATATATTTCCCCTATTTTTAGACATTAACAAAAACCAAAATGGTTAGTAAAAGATCATATAATCCCTAAAAATCATAATCCTTCATAAAAAGAAATACTACTCTTAATGTAAAAAACTATATAATCAAATACCCAATGTTAAACAAAGACCATTAAATACACAAAAATTATTAAATGTAATTACAAATAATATTAAAACCAAAATCTCAGAATAATTTTACCACATAATCTTCCATGAGAAATCATATCATTTATATCGAAATTACATCAACTACTCTTAAAGACTCATACTAAAAATTAATTAACCTAATCACATATTCTAAATGATAAGTTAATCATTTCCATAAACAACCCAAATAGAAAAATGTTCATAACAAAAAAATATTCTACCAATATAATATTTCATCCATTATTCTATAAATTAAATCCCATTATATTCCATTTTCCTTAGGCACATAGTGTTCCAAAAATAGAAAACGTCTTCCAATATAAGCTTTTTCACTTAAGAACAACTAATTTTTCTTATTCTAAGGATATACATTTGATTAGACTTATGTTCCCAAAATAAGCTTATTTTTGTTCTATACAATTATTTATCTAAAACTAATAAGTCATACTAACTTGGGACTTAATTTATTGTAATGGTAGACTATAAATCCCAGTCACACTTTGGTTATTGGTTCATTTACAGAAGCTTTGTCTGATACGATGGGTTTCCACACAATATTCATCTTTTCATTTTTTTTAAAAACCATAAAATTTTAATTAAATTAACAAAATTATATATAATCCATTAAAATATCCATAAAATGTTTTAACGTCAATGGTTATTTCATGCCTCACATTTTTCGTCCAAAAAACTTATAACCCATAATTACCTCAAATTCAGGGATCATATAAAACCTAATGATTATTTATAACAATATCCCCAAAATAAAATATAATTATTCTGAATTAACATTTTTATATATCAAACTTAAGTGCTACGAATACTAGAAGTATTCCAAATTATCCCAATTATTAATACATTTAAACATATCATTACTATAGATCTGACACAACTCTTCGATTCCTAAAATGTTGACATCTTAAAAATATAACATTCTTCAAGATCCTTCATCCTTGTTTTCCAATATTATTCTCTTGTAATTCTTTCCAAAAAACAAAATCATTCATAATTTACTAATATTTCCAAAATATAAAATAATGAGTTATGAAATAATCCATAACATTCATAGGTCATTTTCAATTTCCTCATCTTAAATTGGAATGTAATTATGTATTGGTAAATATATATTTATATGGTCACATTGATCCCATTCTCGAACCATCTTCATAGGACAACTATTTACATAATGACCATGCACACCACATTTAAAACATTCAATTGATCCCTCACAAAGAACATATTTCTCATTCTTAGAGTCAAGTTAATTGTTCATTTTTCTATGGTTGATTATTTCTTTATGACCTTTATTACCACATTCATAACATCTTATCATACCATTGAATCATTTTCCTAGGGTTTTTTTTCAACATACTTGACACATAGTATTTTTAATAGACATACCTTTTTGATTATTACTTAAATTCCATAGGGATTTACTAATCGCATATAAGACACCTTAGAAAAATATCCAAGGTTCAAGTAGTAAATAATGACTCTAGATAGTTGGTGAAGAATAACCAAAATAGTTTTAATTGTATCTCCCATTTCTTTTAGTTTCTCATTCAGAAAACTATTACAGTTTCCTTCACATCCATTGTTACTTTTGTTCCTTCTAGAACCATCCATTTACTCTAAAAACAAAAAGTTATGTTTGAGAATATTAGTATAATAATAATATAATATCTTATGATGAGTTTAAACACTATGATATACTCATTATTTTTATCTAAAACTCATTCAATTTATCTAAAATAACTATAACTCTTTCTAATATGCTAACCGTTATGGTTAGGTCACTTATTCATGAGTAACACCATAACCTCTAAACTTATCTAAACCGACCTATGATACCAAATATAATGCCACATCCTTGTAATATTACATAATCTTGATTTAAATAAATAATTCACATTGCAGATCATTTCAAGTTTAGATTTTTAGTGAATAGGGCCCTAACTATTAAATTATATATCAAATATTAAAAACTAGAAAATTCTATTATAACAAAAACTTTTCACAAAAATAACTCTCCTTATATAAAACAATAATTGTTTCTTTGATATACATTTTCTTGAATTCTTTCTTTATCTTATGCTTCCTTATACCCTCTGAAAAACATTTCCAAATCTTGGGATGCGCATAAAAATCTCATTAAGGGTAATAGAATAAGGAAATAAATGATTATTATATCAATACAATCAAATTGATGAAATAATACTTCTCAATTATAAAACATGACCTCTTTTACATACCTCTGGAAGTCATAAGATTTTTGAATAACAAATAGAAAACATAAATCATAAAATCAACTTGTGGCATCCATATCATACTTACTTTGTAGATTTATCCATTACATAGGGAGTTACATTTGGAATAACCATCACAAAATATTTCCTAAATATATGAGGAAAAACATTAAAATTTTCCTCCATCACATTAAACAATTCATTAAAGAGATATATCAGTCTCAGCCGCCCTAGTTTTATCATGGAACCACCCACATACATAAACAATTCCAAAGAACCAAAACATAATCACAACACATAACACAAGCATAAAAGAAAGATAATATTTACACATATTAATAACAATATATAATTTCAATATATTGAAATAATAAATCCATCATAAAAAAAAATTCAATACCAAAATACATAAAAATAGTATATGGTATATATTTTCCTTTTAAGAACATTACAACTTGTTAAGGAATCCAAATATGAAATAATTCTCCCTACAAAAGAAAGGTCATTGTCGTCGTGTACGGTAAAAACGAAACATTCTTTTTGTCATTTAGTACAAATTATTCATAGAAAAAAGATTAAAGTTGAATGAAATTAAAAGTCAAATGTGTTTATATACCATATAAAATAATGTTTTGTATAAATCGAAATAGGCCTCAATGAAAGGAGAATGTGATGACGTCCCATATAAAGATCATTTCGTAAAGATAGTTTGATTGTGTGTATTTAATATAAGTACACATAAATAATTTATAAATACCTTATTAGACATAAAAATTTATTTCTCACATAATTTTAGCACAACATAATCAAGAATTCTAAAACTAACACAAATAAAGGAAATTGGGTTAAGAAGATCCCTTACAAAAATTTGGCAGCCTAATGACGTCACATAAAAATTTAGAAAATGAATTGATAAGGTAAAAAAGATATCTCATAATATGAATATAAAATGGATAGAAAAAATATATATAATAACATACCCCAACATAATAAAACAGAAATTAAATGTCATAACATGAAAGAAGTATTTAACTAAAAGAGGAGGGTGACATGTTCCGTTACCTTGACTCCGACTTGTCTCGTTCAGTCTTTATATTCTGGAAGAATAAACTTATGTTAATTTATAGTTTCTATAGAAAATTTATCAAGTTTATTATTCCCATTGTGTCACTTATTAACTTCCTATAATAATCATATAATTATTCACGTTAATATCAGTTGTTTTGTAGATGTTTGGTACTTGAGTCAAAAATGAACTTGTTATTATTACAAATTATCATTGTGGTCAAAATATCCTTATTTGTATAATTGTATTCATGATTTAAATATCATATAAATAATTTATATATTTATATATATCCAATATATATTTATTTATAATATTCCAAAACATTTGTAGATAATAAATGAAAATCACTGTTCATGGAGACAGTAAGTCCTACGTACGCATCAACGCTACATTCATTTATTTTTCATATTTAAATGAATGAAAACTAAATTATACCTAGGTATATTATAAATACATTATAATATAATATTCAATATATGTTACATAAGTTCATTTACACCATACTTTATATGTTCCATGTATGGAAAGAATGAGTTATATCACTTTCAGGGGGCGGTAGTCCACACTTTTTCAAATAAAATTATTGTATTTTCAAATTATGGAAAGAATAAAGGAATGATTAAAATAATAAAAGAAGAATAAATACATTATAAATATAAAATATATCATATATAAATATATTTCCATTATAATGGCCACCATGAGAGGTGGTAGGGGAAAATCAAACAATCATCGTTTTGTGAGGCAGGAGTTCGTTGTACATAGAAACAGTATGATCGTATCCATTAGATAGAGGCATGTGTAAGTGTTGATAGAATAATTTTTATAAAAAAACCTTTTTTATTAATGATACTGGTGTTGTTATTTAATCAAATATTATTAATATAATAGACAGCGAAGATATAAAATAAAAGAAAAGAATATGAGAGAAGATGTTACCTCTATATCAAGTATCTCCATTTGGATTGAGATAGAAGGCTTTCTTGAAATTCCGTCTGCCAATGGTAAGGATTCTAGGAGGAAGAGTGTGATATTGGGATATTATTTAGGGAGATTTTGGAAAATAAAATGGGCTTGAGTGGTGTGATTAAATTTGTAGAGGAGATTCCCTTTTATTAGAGAGAAGGGGAAACATTAGGAATATACTAAAATATTAGTTTATTATAATATTATTTTAGTTTTAAAAAGGTCCCAATGTCATCTATTTCAAATATAAGATTATTTTGGGTAAAAAAATTGAACCAATAGGATTTATACAATTCAAGGATACAATGTTTACCACACTGTTTAGCTTTAACCCTTAGTTTACTAATTTATCTCTTACCATGTCTTCTTGTATATTCTTACTATATGGTTAATATATTTATTATAAAATACAAATAGAACCTCAAGTGGTTCATTAATGTCATTTTCAACATTATCAATGTCATTTTTTGGAATCATATATTTTTAGGACTATTAAACCATTTAATAAAAAGTATTTGTTTTAAAAACACATTTATGCCAATTTTTATACAATTCATATCAGGAATTTTTTAAACATCCCTAAAAAGTATATTATTTTTAAAAAACATCATTAATTAAAATATAAGAAGTAATAATCATTCAGGAAAACTATTTATAGAAAGAAAACATTAAAAATAAATTTATTTTAATATTTGTAATGTCATTTATTTAAACCATTCATTTATAAGTTAATAACTACACCATCATTGTGTTATAAATATATTTATTTATTAGATGTCTAAAAATAAAAAACAACTATAAAGATAAGGGAAATATTTTTATATTTCTAATTAATATTTATAGTCAAAAATATCACTTATATTATGCTATATAAAAATTAGTTTATTAAAATATATATTTTTTGTTATATTTTTCATTACTTTAAATTAATTCTTATAAAATGATAGTTTCCCATAAACGTTTCTCCATGGGGTCCCCATATAGGCCAAATGATTCCCATGGTCTATCATATCTCATAAAATATTTTTATGACCCTTTCAATGGTAGATATTATTAATATAATATTATTTTTTACCCTTATTTTCTACATCTACACTTTAACCACGATTAATAAAATAATTACAGAAGTTACTATTCATAATGTCTAAAAATAGAAGGCACCTATTTTCAGAATTTGAAATTCTGGATTCCAAATATTAAATCCATTTTTATAAATTCAAAACAAAAATGGTTCATTAATTAATTTCAAATTAATTTTCATGGTCAAAACCAAAAAACAGGGTTTTTAAGAAGTAAAAACTATCAAAATTTTGACATGTGTTTATGTCCAATTTCAAAGTGAAATTTCTTCCAATGAATTTTTTTTTATTAAATTAATAAAAAAATAATCCAATTATACTTTAAATCAATTTAAAATGACAATATTACTATATAAATAAATTATATGAAAAGACAATTTTGAAATAAAATGTAGCATTGTTTAACTATTCATAAAAAATTATCTTCATCAAAGAAAATATCAAAATTTCATCCAATGTAAATTTTAATGTCCCAATTCTTTAAAGTATGTTTATTTGTTTCAAATATTACATATAAAAGTGACAAAAACTAGATTTAAAAATTGTTCACCATCAAAATGCCGTAAAATAATATTTTTAGAAAAATACTACTTTTTTTCAAAAGAATTGAATTTGTTATTATATCATATCTATAAAATAAATAAGATTAATTTGAAACATTAAATTATATATATATCATATATTTTTCATTAAATAAAAATTTATAAAGGATTATATAAAAATGATATTGTTCTCTTCTAAATTGGTTTTCATAAAAACACATCCTTTATAGTTAATTAGTTTTAATTTCCATTTCTATTAAATTTGGTAACAAATGAATCATTATTTAAATATTTTTAAACAATATATCAAAATTCATTTGATACTATTCATTACCACCATTTCAATTTCTAGGTTTTAACTACCATATAAAATAATATTATTATTATTCTATTATATTTCGGTGTAACTGAATGTTGTGTGCAACTAATGATTTCCAAGAAACCCATTATTTCTTGTCGAGTAAGCTATCAAAAGAAGAGTCCCCTTTAACATAAAATTAATATATTATTCATAAGTTTTAATATAAATAATATTTTGTTATTATATAAATTCTTAGGTTGTTACACTTAAGGTGTTAAACAAAGCAATTTTCCTAAGAGGAGGAAGATAATGAAACATATGTGGTGAGTTAAATTCAAGTTAATGGGATTTTTTTGAAAGATTTATTTTTATAATATAATACTATATTTTCAAGTAAAATACTTTATTTTCAATCATTATTGTATATATTACAATCATCTATAATTGTTTGCGACATATCAGGAACTTTTTTGTTGTAATATGTTTTAATGTTTATGTCTTTTTAAATGTTTGTATTTCATCATGTAGGGTGGATTTCTCCCAAATATATAGAGTTTTAATAAAATAAAAATTTATTATTTATGATAAGAATGAAAATTATTTTGATCTATGTAAATAATTTATATATGATTATGATATCTTTTTAGAGGTCTATGAATGAGAAAGGTAGGTCTTCAAAAATTGTTTTCAAAAATTTTGCACTAGGATATAACATGAGATGATATGCAATGGGGAGTGAACCCATAAACTAAAGGTGAATATTTACCTCAATTTATAATCCTAGTGTCTCCACAATTTTCATATGATCCATAAAGTATCATTTTAATCAACAAAGAGTTAATTCTTCGAAAATAATTTTATATAAAAATTCTAGTGTTTTTCACTAATGAGATTAAAATGGGTTTTGAAAATTATAATCATTTTAATGGTTTTGAAAAGTGTTATTTTATTCTTTTTTATAATTATATAGGTTTATAAATTATATCAACTGTTATCCATTTGATATAAAATGTTTTTATAAAGTATTTTTTAATGTATTTTATATTTATTTTATCATTGTTTTTAAAAACTGTTATTGAGGAATTTAATTGTCACCCTATGTTTAAAATTAAATATCCAAATGTTTCATAGAATTATTACCTATTTATTTCTTCACATGTAATGTAATATATAATGAATATATCTTTTAAAATATTTTCCTAGATTTTTTTAATTTTTAATGTATATTTCCATTTCTATGAAACCCATAACCGAAAAATCCCTCTTTTGTATAAAGAGACATGTATTGTTTCTCTTGATTTAAATAAAAAATTAGGCAACATTTTAATAACTTCATCTGTGATCAATGGATTATGTAATTACATTTAACGCGAGATAATATTTCATATTTCGAGGGAGTTTGTATGTTTCTCTTTTTTGTTCCTATCCAGGTTGAGTTTGGAGTCAATACTAGATGAGTGTTCTACCACAAGTATTTACTAGGAGGAATATTCCATTCCATTAATTTATAGTATTTAATTTACATTTTATCATTGTTCCTTATGTCATAATGCTTTTATTTTATCCTAAAATTTATTTAACATAGTGTATTAGGTTGTCGGAACCTGATTTTGTTGACCAATTAATACCATTTTTTCTAGAGATTATTTGCCACAACCTAGACCACTTGTAACATGTTTTTTAATCATTTCCTAATCACACCACCCAATTGGGTGTATGATATCTCACCACATAAGAGGGTGCCTTACGGGTCTATGTTATAATAAAAAGATTGAATATGTGAAGGTTTACACCTTCATTAACACTAGACTACATATTGTAAAATGGTTAACTGTAGAATGAATTGGTTTATTGCGTTTTAGTGGAAATGTGAAATGGGATATATGGACTCATGGATTTTGAAATTATTATTAAGCTATTTTATCCCTAATGTATCACACTATATCCTCACTACTAGTCTGTTCAATTTTATGTACTAGCGAGCATTCTTGAGTCCATGTGACCCACCGGATTAGGGCACTATTTAGTGGCTCCTTGGACAGAATGTCACATGATTAATTTTGTGAATGGCATTGTAGAAAATTGGTGATGGGTTATTAAATCCATGTAAGTGGAAGAATATAAAGGTAATTTGAAACAATTCATTATGTTTGATGTGTGTTCAATCAGTTATGGTATTGAGAGAAGAGTCTAATGAGTTATGAAAAGACTAGTGGGGTGTTTTATCAAACTAAAATATTATTTCTATATTTATTGGATAGGGGATGTAGTATTTGGGGTACAAATACATGAGGAATTTTATAATGTCATGGTCAATTGGGATTTTGTAGACCAAATGGGTATAATTTGTGTGACAAGAGGGGTTAGAATATTCATGTAGTGACAAAATAATTTTAACTGTGGGATAAGGAAATAGAATTTGCGTCTGAGAGAATTTTAAAAGGGGGATAATCTATTAGATTTTAGGGTATATGATTAATATATAATATAAGTAAAAAATTTAGTCATCTGATTTTGTTTTAAAAAAATTTATAGTATTAGGGGATGACATAACTCACATAATGGATTTTTCTAAATCAAGTATTGTCATTTATCATTGTGATAAATTTTCATATTATGAATGAACATGGAATTAAAATTTCTTCATGTTCTTGTAAAACATATAGTATTCATGAATAATAAATTATATATTATATTATAAATTAAAAGGACCCACATAATGGTGAAAATACATACTAAATGAATAATATTTAATATTTGTTTTTCTATCGTGAGAGTATTATTCTTGGAATATTTGGTTTTTTAAATTTTATACTCAGATATGTATTCCTATCCATTTTTTCTTTTCATAAATATTCATATTTTTATGATTATATAGAATATATATATTTTATTTTTAGAAGGATGTTTGATGATGTTCTTGGTTACCCCGAGAGATAGTTTTTAGCATTGGGGGATTCAATTGATTGATTAGATGTTGTGATATGAGTTTATATTTCCAATTTTTTTCACTATACAGTGAAATTTTTTTCATCGCATGAGTCTCATTTAAATATATCATAATTCAATATATATATATATATGAGTTTAAGGAAATTTTATTTTCTTAGTGATTATTATATTTTATAGAAAATTATTACATGTGATGATGTATAGATAAAAGAAATCATTCTGCAGTGGTGTCCATCACATCATGGTGCACTAATGATAGAAAATAATTATATTGAGAAGAAATGACCATTCCAGAATAAATATGAACATACCATGAAATTATATTAACACTAATTACTTTAAACTATATTTAATGGTTAAAAGTATTATAGAATCTAACTGTATCTATAGTTTATTATCCTCATTAAACTAAAATAATTCTTAATCATCACATTAGATTAGAAAATAATCAACCAGTTACAATAAAAAATATATCATGATTACATATCCTTTTATCATATGTAACATTATTCATGGTGTCCAAGGGATATGGGGAAACAATGTGATGGCGTGATATCATACACATAGTAAGGGGTATCATACAATGAATATAATTTAGAATAATTATGACTTACATAATATGAAAGCAAAAAAATAAAAAATTCAATTCATTGTAACTCAATATAAAAAATACTATATCCATAAAAATAGAAAATGTTAATAACTCAGAAAAATATTATATTTAATAATAATGCAATTCATAATACTTCAACTCATAATTATACCATCATGTCCATTTGTGAAGACATAAGATATATAATTATTTTCATACACCAAATAACCTTGATAATATTATTATTATAACTATCAATTCATGAAATTAATATATAAATACATGAGGGTCTTATTGAAAAATAAAATAGATACATTCATCATATATATGTTATTAGTGTATAATAAAATATATATTCAAAATATCACAGGTCAACAGAGTAAATTAATAAATAAATATATTTATTTAAATTATAAGAATAATTTCTTAAATATTTCCCTTCTCAAATTAATTGAAAAACATATTAGGTAAGAAACCATCAAACAAGATAATGAAATATAGTGTATTCACATAATATACACATAAGGGTATAAAATCCCGAAAATACAAGAGAAATTATACAAATTAATAAAAATTAAAATAATATATCAATGAGAAAAATAAAAATACATGGAAGAAACGATTACACAAAATGAGAGAGTTAAAGAGTGATACCGAACAAAATAAAAATATATGAAACCAGTTAAAGGGATAAATACTAGTAATAAATGTATCTTTTGAAAATAAAATTGAGATGGGAGGTATAAAGACATGAATATATATAGAATAAATTTAAAATAATACATTAATAAATTATCTTAATTTAATAATTATATACATTGGGAGGTAATAAATATATAGTGAATTTATAGAACAATTTTGTTGATTTATATGAAAAAACCTTACCTCAAATATTAGAATTCTTCAAATGCACATGTAACTATAATAATAGTAATAATATTATTAATAATAACATTTATGGAACCATATTAATATTTTTTTCAACCATTTATAACAATTTATCCTCATGTTATTATCATTTATTAAATTCATATTTCAATTGTCAGTCATTTTATTGTTGTTTGTTTCATGCCTTTAATACTTATTTGAAGTTATGGTAATAGTTGATTATAATAATTGAGTAGTTCGATGTGACAATAAATGGAAAATATATAATCATTTTTTCTTTATTTATATAATAATATACAATAGTTCAATATATTGAATGAATTTTTTAAAAAGTAATATGAATTTCAATATAATATTTTTTAAATTATTTAAAGAGATATTTTGTCTATTTTCATGTTATTCATCGTCAAATATATGTAATCATTTAAAATAATATATGAAATTTATTTATTATCTATCTTATAAAAATTCAGTAAATCTATTTTTATAGTCTTAATTAATTTCATAAATAAAATATAAAACATCATTTCCCACTTATATAGATTGGAAGATCCACAAGTTGACGATATTTCTTACCAATTTTTGAAGATGATGGAAAGAAAGTAAATATTTTTTCTTTATAACATATATTATAAATAAACTACTAATTAAAGATACTTTTTCTAATTACTTATTTCATAGCAGTTTTTGGAAATTTTGAATGTGCGAGTATATTAATTTTAAAAACATTATATTTCTATTTAAGTCACATCATATTTATTGATTCATATAATTTTCACAACTAGATACACCCTCATGTGACCAAGCTAGGTTAGATATGTAACCTATTTTTCACCTCCTCGTATACCAATAACATCCAATTAACATTGAGGGTGTATGTAAGTTATTGGGGATAATATATCCTTATGTATAGAGTATCAAAATTAGTGAAAATAGACTTCTCTAAGGGAATAGACTTTTAAGACGATCACTTTGTGAGAAATATGTTGTTTGAGGTGTGTGGGGAATGACTGGGTTTTTCTGGGACATATGACTCATTCCAATGTTGTCTAATTTAAATATATTTTCAAAATTATATTTTTTTACATTGGTAGAGAATTATGGATGTAGTTCATTATGTATATAGATCATCCTAGTAGAAGATCATCCTGGAGGTACCTCACTCTTGTTGTCTTGTTTTGGTGTGACTATATGGAGGTAACTCTTCTGGTGGTGACTCAATTGTGATGACTCCATGGTGGTGAATCTTTGAGAATTTACATGATAGATGTGATTTATTTAGTGGTAACTCATTGGAAATGACTCATTTGGTTGTGAAACATCTCATGGTGGCATTAACTCCCTCACTGTCATAATTAATTGTTTTTCCAAATTATCCATTTTTCCATTTTTACTACTTCTATAATGGGAAATGGGTTTAATTCCTTGTGAAATGATTTTTAAGCCCATTTCAATGGATATCTATCATATCTTAAATTTAGATAATTTCATGATGATTATAAATGGTATAACCATGTGGTTTAATGTGATCATCTTAAATAGAAAACTAAACCATTTCAAATACCATTAAATTCAGATATAATCATTACAAGTCAAAGATCTTCCTTTCTACCGTTCCTTACCAAATCCATCTTCCCATAACTTTCAAGTAACCTTGTTGGTGCAGTTGGTTCATGTTTCCCTGGGTAGTTTTCTCATTGATGCACCCCCTATTTTTGTGTATCAAGTTTAGGAAAAAGTCTATATTCATCATCCTTCATCCATGTAGGGTTTTCTTTGTATCTCATTTTTTTGTATCATGTGGGATGTGTTAATTATTGTTTTCTCATGGGAACATGTTCAAAACTAGATTAATAAAACTAATGAATCAGTTTAAATAGAATTTGAAGGTGAATGGGAATGTTATGTATGATACTACAATTTTATTGATATCAAGGTCAATATTGTGAATTGCATGGGACAAATACCTACAACAAATCATGCATGTTGGGTTCCATGTTTGTACAAAAGTTTGTTGGTTGTGTAATCCATGCATATTATGTGACTATTGATGTAACTTATTAGATAAATTATTAACCATATACATTTTTTTAAAATAAATGGATGCCCCGGGATTATATGGTTTCTTTGATAACTACATAAATTAGGTGAAATTGAATTATGAAATCCCTACTAAATATAAATTTTTTTTCTATGTAATGTGATGCAACATGTTTGTGGACATGATTGTAAGATTTGGTTTGGATCTGGTGATATAATGTATAGAATATGACTATGTTGTGATGTGTGTGGGGGATGAGTATAAGATGTCGGTGTGTGGTGGAGATGTTATTATTGTAATGTTACAATGGTGTAATGGGGCTGATACAGTGGTTATGGTATGGTTTGGTAATTATTCTATGAAAATTGGGATGTTGATGTGAATTTGTAATGATGTGGTTTTATTGGAATCATAATAATGTGTAATCACGTGGTTCCACTTTCTGTGTGATTTATATTTTAGTGCGATAATTAATTCTTGTATCTTCAGAAATATGGAATTAAAGAGGTAAATATGTTCTTTCTTGGAATTTTTAAAAATTGTTTATTTAAAATGGACTATAGAATATGAATAGAAAATGAATGGGTGATAATTTTATGGAATTTTATGAACTAATGTGGTGTTAATATGGGATTATTTGTTATTTTGTGTGATGAACTATACCCGGATTCCACATAACATTGCCCTGAGCCTGGTGGGCCACATGGACTCAAGTACATATTCCTGAATTCCAAAATCTACTGAATAGCAGTGAAGGCCTAGGGTGTATCCGTGGGAAGACTATGCCCTCATTATCTGAGTGTAGCACATCAGAAGAGATATAAATGAATAGTAGAGGGCGTAATATGAATAAATAGCGGAAGAAAACTGATGTAATAGATAATAAATAATGATAATAACTGTATAATCTGAACAATGAGGATGTGATGTCATGTCATTATAAATCTAGAAAAAATGGATAAAAAGAAATTGACATAACATGCTCCATAGGGTAAATGAAAACAATGTCTACACAAAGAATCCTGAGATCCACTCAGTCATCTTTTATCAAGATCCATCCTATCAACACACAATATAGTATTGGATACTACATACTTCACATTGGAAAAACCATTAACCATGTAATCTTCTCTAGGTACCGAATATCACCCATAGAGGGTGTTAGATAAATCTTAGGGGGCCACCACCAACGATGTCTATATCATCCGGCCAGTTTAATGGAATATAACAATGTGCATGCATGCATATATAATGTAAACAAGCAGTACAGTATAAATAAATATACTTGTAACTACTTCATGCCTTATCTAGTGTCTAAACATGTATCCATATCATTAATTAATCAATTACCATTTAATATTAATAGATCATGCGAGACATAGAAAGCACTGACATTACCTCGTGATAGTATCAGTAGTGATGTTCGAAATAAGTAACAAGGGAACCAGACAATGATATCCAGTGAGGGAGTTCCAGGGTGTAATCTAAGGTAACATTAACTCACAGAAAGTTAAATCAGTATTTTATTAGACTAGTTAAGGGTTAAGAGTGTAATCTAAGGAGTGTAATCCAAGGCATTCCAAAATAAGGCACCTACCGAGTCCAAGGTGATCGACCAAGGTAAAAGTGGCTAAGAAAATACATGGGGATGATGGGATTTCACCATGGAACCTAGTAGTCACTGTTGGATCCAAGGAGTGTATATGAGGTATCCATTAATAATAAATGGACCCAACATTTTTATACTAAGCATCCATGGAAGAGACAAGAATCAATGTCTAGGTGGGTATCAACCTAAGAAAACTGTATCCTTGAATCGGAATGGGGTTCCGGAGACCCAAGGTATTCTCTTCTCATAATCTAGGGTGATTTTGAGTTGATCCGTTCTTATTTGATATTTTAATCATGTAATAATTCATTCGGTTGAAGTCTTTCCTTCCATTAGTGTTGACAAGTCATGTAGAGTTGAAACCGTTGGTCTAAGCCCTATCTTCCATTATTGTGGATAGGTCATGGATCATTGTAACAATTTAATAATGTATTAGTTAACCATTTATGCATAATGCTTTAAAGAGGTTCATTCCTCTACCTTCTGTTAACATTGAATGTGGTGCTACAGACATATTACCTTTATTAAATCACATTTAATATGGTTAAGTTATATATATAGTATACTTTATGTTTCACATTTCCCTTTTAATAACCATTTGGAATACCTTACCTCTGGCAGGGTCAAGTGGTGACAATACATGGTATATTCCATTATTCCATTTTCAGGGATAAAAATTCATTTATGATAAGAAGTCTCCGCATTAGAAAGGTAACGAATTGAAACATTCGAACAATGGGTCAAATGTGTCAAAACACTAAAAACCAAATTATGGCATAACCTTTGATATAAGACATATTGAGTTGTGTGTCTAACCTATACCAACTAATTAAATAATTATAAATATCATAAAGATATGATTCTAACATGTATAGTTTTGGAATTTAAATTTAAGAAACAGTTTCCAATGAAACCGGTGGGCCCCACACAAATATCCCAAAATCAGCTAACTTTAGGGACGAGTTATAGACCACCCACCTTAGGGTTGAACAATCCTTCTCCTATAGTAACAAACCTTGATTTTCCTCAGATCAGATAAGATGTACTAAAAGGTGAAAAATGATCACATGGAGACAACTAGGTCAAGAGAGAAAGAGAATAAGAACAGCTAAAAAGGACTCGAGTACTTACCATTTCACATCCTATGTGATGAATGAAATCATGAACAGATGCTGGACGAATGAGATCCCTTGATTCCATGTTTTCATGTTCAAAATTATCCAAAATGAGAGATAACTAGGCCAATCTCGCATTAACTTAGATTAGGGAGGTATGGGTTGTCTTAATAGATCATTATGTGTGTTTTAGACATCTTACATAGGCTTTTACCCTACACACAGTTTTTCTTCACGGTTTTTTAAACCTTGCTCAAACCCTGCGAGATGGTTCTAGCCATACTTGGGTAAAGAGGGGGGTTTTTCACGGTTAGGGATCATGGACATGAAAAAACCATTCAAGATTCCACTGTCCAAAAAAACACAAACTGCATGGTTAGGAAAACCATGCACAAACCATGTGTAAACCATGTGACATGGCATGTTTTCCCAAAAAGAGGTGTTCTGAGCTCCAAAGAATCCCCAAACATCTCAATTCATTTTCCAAAACATTAGACATCTATAATAGTTCCAATTTAATTATTTAGACCAAATATTAAAGGATCCATACCTGAGTGAAAAACCGGGTTCTTACATTTTTTATATCCGTTAATCAACAAAATATGGATTAAAAATATAACGTGACATAGGGATTGTATTCTTGTTAAAATTTCTTGTGCTTATGAAATATATTTTGATCTACTATGTATAACAATGTATTAATCGAATAAATAATGTATGTAGATAATTTCAAATGGGAATGTTTAATGACAAATTTGATGATGGGGTGTGTTGATTAATTTTTTCATGTGTATATATAAATAAATTGGTTGAAAATACAATATATGAATTATTTATAGATGAAATTGGTTTTCGTTCAATTAATGAGTAAATCTATCAAATTGGATGATAAAGATTTAATTGTTGATAAAATAGAGACTCTGTAATATGGATTGAAAATTGAAAATGAATTGTTGATTGTCAAGACCTGTCCCCCAGGGCATGTTCCGTGGCTACCCCAAGCCCGCCTTCCATAGGCTAGGGTTAGCGACTATCACTTTAAAGGTGTATCCCTAAATCGGGATGAAATTTCCTTTAAACGTCCTAAAACATAGGAAAAGAATATGACATGATAAAAACCACATGGTAGTACTACAATAGTAAAAATGCTTACTGAAATTAAAGTGTCTAAAATAAAAGCCCAACTGAATGGTACATCTACAAAAGAAAATAGAAAATAGTTCATGTGATCATCCTGCACAGATCCTACCAAAAGGGTAGGTAAAAAATCGACTCTACAACTCTCCACATCAGCCAGTCACCCCGAGTACCACCTGGTCCTAGCTCTTATATACACAGCCGAGCTTCTCATCGTCTGCACTAGACACATCAAGGTGTTGGTGAAGCCCGTACAGGGGTGAGTGTAACAATACCATGTAGGGACCCTGAGACCCCCGGAGGTCTCTCAAAATTCTACAAAGTAAAAACACAATGAATTATCTCAATCACAAAGCACAAAAAAACGACTCATCTCAAACCATATATAAATTATGTAAATATGTAAAGATGATTAGTCATAAAGCAAGACCATAGTATTCTATCAAGGGTTCTACTTCAGATCCACATAGGATCGCTCACTACTGATCCACACAACATCACTCGGTGCTAATTCACATTGGATCTCTAGGTGCTAATCCACAGTGGATTGCAATGTGTTAATACATAGAAGATCACTATGTGAGGATTCAAAAAGGATCTCTGGGTGCTGATTCTCATAGGGTAACTGGGTGCTGATCCACAGAAGATCACTTTTCATTCTTCATGTCTCAGCCAGGAACTGGATTCCTATACCTAGTACACTGTTTTTTTTTAAAAATACACTCCTTAATCCTTTGGTCATACTTAAAGTTTCACGATGTTCCGCGAAGAAGTAACCCAATGATATGCCATGTCATAAGTTCTCCAACCCCAAAACCAGTGCGTCAATTAGACACAATGTCTGAGAGTAATATGCATTTTAGTGCCAAGGGCATGGTTTGATTCGGGTACAATAAAACCTTTCCATAAAACATCTTTCCCCAAAACTCAAGTGGAGTATCTCAAAAGAACCATCTCTTCCTAGGTATTGCAATGTTGTAGACGGATCATCAAATGGAAGTCTGGTTTGTATGACATGACCTTTTAAGTGAAACTGGACCATAAAGGGTCCGAGTCTAGTCCGACCCGGCCCAACCCGAACTGGTAGGGCCGCGGCGGGCTCATCCCACTGGTCTATAGAATGTCCTGGCATGCTGGACAGGAGAAACCCCCATGAGGGGTCACACGACCCCTCTTTCTTGAATGGCTCAAAGAGTTGTCCATCTCTTCAATTAGCGACGCCATGTGGCACCGCATTCCTGTTCGCTGGACCCGCAGGGCATGGGTCCCCCTACCCCACATCTTTGAAGCTACGAACTCCACCTATATCACATGACGGAATGCCTCCCTTCCACTAATGTGGCTAACCGAGATATGGAATCCCCCTTCAGCTCACCACAGCGCCATGCGACACCTACCTTCCACTGCGGTTGACGGTTGCTAGTTGTCGCGCCGACACTTCTTTCGTGGGGCTACAGCGATGCTCTAGAACTCCGTTTTCACCCACGTCTGTGCCTATGGGCCTCTTGGAATGATGGTGTCTTAGTATGACCCTCTATTTCTTATTTCCTTCAAATTCAAAAACTCACCCACAAAGAACACGAAAAAATCTAAAGGGGTGGAGCGCCCGTGCCTTGTTCGTTTTTCCCATGACCTCCGTATTAGCTACATATCAAAGGAGGGTGTTGAAAATACTTATAAATGATAAAAAAGACATTCAAAAAACCCACAACATCACGAAGTTCCATAAGAATCGTGTATCAAATCGTTTTGGTTGATCTGCGTTCATTACATTTTCAAGAATAAGGAAAAGAAAAGTAATTAACTTGAATTAAAGAACAAAATACCCTACCTTGATATCTGTTGGGTGATGTCATGGTAATGGAAAAAGAATATTCCTCATTAATTGATGTTTCTAGAATTCGTCGATCCCAGATCGTTGCAACCCAAGCATCTATTCTCGACCAGTGGAAGATGTCGCGGTACTTTGCCAGAGGTTCCTCACAACCGTTTCAAAAACCCCAACCCTAGCATCAATTAAATCGAGGGGAAAGGTGTTTAATTCAACATGATATTAATGAGGTTCATTAATGCATTATTATTTTAATCAATCAATGTATTGGTTACAAAACAAAGTGTCAATCCATTAAATGTATTGACAACCCATCGGTCCCACCACCATCACTCAACAGGACGTAAGAAAATAAAATAACCATTTTTATGTTATTTTATTATTTATTTAAATGTCACAGAAACTATAATTTTCACCTAAACTACTACGGTCTAGGTTAAGCCTCTCATAAGAAAATCCAGGAGCTCCAGATTCAATGGTGCTCTAGGATATTTAATCCGAACACTATTTCAAAAGATAGAAAATTCCACCTGCCCATTTAGTGAACATACAATAAAAAATTTCAAAATTCCATTCTAGGAACACCTAGCCTCGAAATCATGCACCATCAATTTTCACATACTCTTAAAAATCCCAAAAAATTATTAACAATTATATGGAATTTTTGAGTCTTTACATTCTCCAAACCATAGGGATTTTCATCCCCGAAAGCTACAAGAAGACTAGGGTTGAAAATGGGGATACTGAGCGTATATAAAAGCATCCAGATCCCATGAATCTTCTTGGAGGTTCCCATGCTATGAATGAACTCGCATGAGATGTATTGACCACCCAAAAATGAACCACTCCTGTCAATAATATATCTATATCGAGAACTCTACAGACGACGCAACATCATCGATGTCCATCTTGTCCCAGTCGATAACCTGATATGGATCAAGGACATACCTCCCCCGTTACGACACATTGAAAACATTATGAACCTGGTATATCTGTGGGAGAAGAGATAGATGGTACACCACCTCCCCTAATCAGTTGAGGATATGGAAAGTTCTGATGATCCTTTGAGAGTGTTTGTTTCCCTGGACAAAACCTACATAATTTTTGTTGGGGTGAGACCATAAGAAGAAATTATCTCCCTCCTACAAATCCAAGGATCTCCATCTCCTATCAGCATAATACATCTTCCATCCCTATATTGTATTCACCCTCTCTTGGATGATCTACACCTTCTTAGTGGTATCCCAAAACAACTCTGGATCTATAAGTGATGACTCTTATGGTTTTTTATATCATAGTGATGATCTATATGGTCACCCATACAGGGTCTCCAATAGTGCCATGCTAAAGTTGTATTGTTAACTATTGTGGAATGCGAACTCCACCAGTGGTAGGTGGTCCTCCCAACTGTAGCCAAAATCGTGGACACAATCATGAAGAATTACGTCAAGTGTTTGTATAGTTCACTCTATCTAACCATATGTATGAGGGTGAAAGTATGTGCTCAAGCATAGATGTGTCCAAAACGACTCCTACAATTCCATCCACAGTCAAGATTTAGAATGAGTGTCAGGATCTAAGAGGATCGTCGATGTCACCCCATGATGATATAAACTCTCATGTACGTAGAGGCGTCCCCGGCTCTCTACTGATCCGTACTCTAGGATGGGTAAGGAGTGGGTTGACTTTGTGAGTCGTTCAATGATCACATAGATGGAGTCATGTACCCAAGATGTACGTACTAGCCCTATCATGAAGACCTTGGAAATACCATCCTACTTCCACTCTGGTACCTTAGGTCGATGATCTAAGCATACAGGTACCTGATACTCTTCCCTCACTTGCTGATAAGTGAGGCATCACGATACGATCTCTGCCAAAACATTATTCATCCCTAGACACCATTACTAATGCCGGAGGTCTTCGTACATCTTTTCCACTCCATGATTAACTGTCAAAGGGGAACTGTGGAACTCCCTAAACACCTACTCTCATTGCATCACTAGTACCATAGTGCATCGTTAGATGAGGATGACATTCTCCCCACCTTAAAAAAAACTACCCGGAGCTGGTCCTGAGGATACATGAGCACGTTGAACCTCACAGTTTATGTCACCAAGCTATGCCTTCCTGAATCAATGAAGGAGTGGGTGAGAAACTATCATAGACATAAGGTAACCTTCTCTATCCATATCCACAAAGGATAACAACAATGTTGCTAGCAGCTCTGACTCCTCGCTCAATAACAATAGACCAGACCTCCTGCTGAGTGCATCTGATACTACGTTCCCCTTCCCATGAGTGTAGACTATATAAATGACATAGTATTGGAGGAGCTCTAGCCATCGTCACTGTCTCGGGTTCAGGTCCATCAGTGAGAAGATATATCGGAGACTATTGTGATTATAATAGACTATAAAACGTTCACCCCTCAAGTATTTCTTCCACATCATTAGCGCAAAGACCAATGTTGCTAATTCTAGGTCATGTTTAGCGTAGCTATTCTCATATTGTCTCAACTATAGTGAGCCATAGGTGATCACCGCTCACTCCTACATCAGGAAACAACCTATTCTGGTTCCCGATGCATCGCAGTAGACTACATACCCTACACCATCTTGTGGTAGCCTCATAAAGGGGGGCTATCGTCCATCTCTGCATAATCCCCTAAAAACATTGCTAGAATATATCTATTAACATGATGGTATGTCCATTATTTTTAAAATATGAAAAGGGTGTCTCAAGTATAGAAAATTTGTGTACGAATATCTCGTAGTATCCAACCAGTCTCGGTGAACTCTATACCTCGGTCACAATCCTGCATAGCTCCCAAGCATGCACAACCTCTATCTTCACCATATCCACTACAACCCCAGCCTCTGAGATAAAGTGCCCCAAGAAGTGAAATTCCTATATCAAGTTCTGGAACATCCATGGAATTCCATAAAGATGGTGATATAGGAGTGTATCTAGAACTACCATGAATCTATCGAGGTAATGCAGGAAGATCCTATTCCTTATCCCCATGAACACTTTAGGAGCATTGGTTATGACTAAGGGTATTAACAAGAACTCATATTGACCATACCAGCATCTGAAGGCTGTCTTCAGTATGTCCTCATCTCGTAACCTATGCTAATGACAGCCCGATCCTTGGTCTATCTTCAAAAACCATCAAGATCCCTTCAGCTAGTCAAAGAGATCATCAATCCTCGAGAGTGGATACTTGTTATTAACGATCACCTGATTTAGGAGCTGACAGTCCACACAAATCCTGATACTTCCATCAGCCTTATTGGTGAATAAAATTGGGGGTGCTCATGGAGAAACACATGGCCTTATGAACTCCTTCCTCTGAAAATCCTCCAACTGTACCTAAAACTCATGAAGCTCCATGGGAGACTACCTATATGTTGGTGTAGATATTGGTGCCATTCAGGGGTACATGTTGATTTATATATCTTCATCTCTGTGAGGAGGTAGTCCCGAAACATCATCAAGAAAGACATCATCATACTGTTCCACCACAATAGGCTAACTCAGACTCCTCAAGTTAACTGTTCCGAGGGTATGTCTTGCCAACTAATGTTTGATCGACTTCACCCTACTCCATGTAATTCCATCCTATGATATAAGGGTTAACAGCTTGTTGTTGAATGAAAAAATGGTCCCATACTCATGGAAACACCGCACTTTTCACCTAAACAGTCGATCTGAGCATGGATTGTGGATAGCAAGTCTGTACCCTAGATGACGTCGTAAGGCCTTGGAGCTATTACTAGGATATCCCTGGAAAATATCTAAACTCCTACAGTGATCTCAAAAAGTCTTCAGCAGTGTATAATTGTCGAATATTCTCCCATAGGGGTCTATAATTGTAAGGAACGAGCCAATGGCTCCGTCGGAATCTCCGAGCTCCGAACGAGTGTCATTGAAAATAATGAGTGACTGGAACTTGTGTCTATAAGAATAGTAGTTTGTGTGGAATAGATACAAATCATACCTATAATAATTTTTGGAGAACCATGGTCATATGCCTCTGTCTTTTGAAGATGAGTTCCCCCCTGTCCACCTGCTCCCAATGGTCAGGGTGGACCACCTGGGGGTGGTTGTGGTAGAAACTCAAATTATCAGCCACCACCTACTGCACAATCTTCACTTCTTCCAGGTCATCCACACTGCAGACCCACTCGCATAAACATTGAACACTACCTTGGTGGTCCCTTGGTCATCTTGTGAGAATCTATGCATGGACTCAGACAGAACTGAGCCATGTGTCCCTGTTCGTCGCAAGAGTAATAGGCTTTAGTCCTCAGAATCCCTCCCCTACTTTGCAAGCTCCGCACCACCATCCCTGCATCCTGGGTCATCCTTCAGAAGGTCTGGCTAGCACGGACCTCTACATCATCATACTACTTCAAACTATAGATGACTCGAATACAAGTTGTTTGGTGGTGGCTATCACCATCAGTACCTGATCAGCTAAGATGTTTTACACCAATAATACTTTCTTGAGTCTACATACTTTGAGAACCTTTTAATGGTAGTGTTTATGGTATTTTTATGTGATTAAATGCCTTTTGACGTGGGTAAGGAGCTTGGGGAGATATTTTGGAAGAATATTGGAAAGGAACAAGGCTTGAGAGGAGTGAATAGAAGAGGGAGTGAGGGGGGAGGGGTTATAGCGGAGGAGAGGAGGGATTTAATAATTTCTTAATAATTAGTTTCTTAATTTAACTCAAAACCATAAATAGTGATGATTACATGTCCAAAAAATGTATTCTGTGCATGTGAGTTCTAGATAATAGACTTACATCATCCATACGTCAGCAGATGACATCATAATTCATGTCTTTATCATTTAACGTAAAATATCGAAATTTATTATTCATCACAAATTCTAGTATTTTAGAAAAATCCAAAAAATGCACCTTACCCATTGTTCTACATGTAGAATCCAAAATTGAGTCCATTTTTTAAAAACAATTTATAGATATTATTAATTTAATATATAATTAAAATCATAATTTATTATTGAAAACTAGTTTTAAAACATTCATTTACGTATTCAAAAATATTGGTATATCGTACTTTGAACTTGAATATTATTTATATATTATCATAGGTATGGTTACTATTCATTATGGTATATTAATATTCATAAGGGTATGTTAATATTCATAAGGGTTGGTTACTATTTACCAAAAATTATGTTTTTTCTTATTGGAATCCAAATAACTTACTGGTCACAACCGTGTATGTCTGATTTTAAAATTTCAAATCACAAACAGGACAAGATTGTGATTAAGGGTCACATAGCACTTAGTAGTTTATTAATTTGTGATTTCATGTGACATAATTATAAGAAGTAAATTTCCATTGAAAACTCTGGGTCGTTACACACATCATACAAACATTATATCTTTCTCAGCTACATAGGGAGTTACATTTGGGATACCCATCATAGTATATTCCATAAATCTCATAGAAGAAACATTAATATTTACCTCTATCATCTTACACAATGAATTGCAGAGCTATCTCGGGCTCACCCACCCTAGGTTTTTCACAAAACCAACCATATACGCAAATAATGACAAAGAACCACAACAGAATCATAACTCGTAACACAGTTATAAAGGAAATAAAACATTTCCACAGTGCAATTAGAATATATAATTTTAGTATATTGGAATAATAATTCCGTTATCAAAACCATTTACAATTCCAAAATACATAATAATTGTATAAGGTATTTATTTTCCTTTTAAAAACATTATTTCTAGTTAAGGAAGCCAAAAATTAAATAATGCATGTGACGGTGGAAAGGTAATCGTCATCACGTACATTAAAAAGAAACATTATTTTTGTAATTTAGTAAAAATGATTCATATAAAAATATTCCATTTGAATGAAATTAAATTTAAAAAGGCTTTATAAACCCTATAAAAGAATGTAATTTATAAATCAAAATAGGCCTCAATGAAATGAGATTGAGACAAAGTCCCTTACAAATATCATTTGGTAAAATTAGATCAATTATGTGTATTTAATATAAGTATACAAAAGTAATGTATATGTTACAGATAGGACATAAAATATTATTTCTCACATAACGTTATCATGAAAAAATCTTGAATTATAATATTAACACAAATAATGGTAATATGGTTAAGAAGCCCCATGAAAAAATTCATCAGCCTAATGATGTCACATAAAAATTCAGAAAATTTGTTGATGAGATAGAAATGGGTCTCATTTTACTTATAAATAAAATGGATATAAATAAGGATATTGAATAACATAACCCAAAATAAGAAAATTTTAATGAATAGACATAACTTAAAAGATGTCTTTGACTAAAATAGGAGGGTGAAAGGTAGCCTTACCTTGAGTCAGACTTGTCTCGTTCGTTGTTTATATTCCTGAATAAAAAACATAAGTCAATCTATACATTCTGTATAAACTTATTCAATTTTAATATTTCATTTATATCACTTATTAACTTTCTATAAAAAACATATGATTATTAAGGATCATATCGATTGTTTTGTCGATGTTCATTACTTGAGTCAAAAATGAACTTGTTATAATTTGAAATTGTCCATGTGGTCAAAAGACCATTATATCAATAATTGTATTAATGATTTATGTATCATATATATACATTATATATGAATTTATATCCAATATATTTTTATTTAGAATAGTCCATAACATTTGGAGATAAGAAATGAAATGCACTATTCATGGAGACGTAATGTTGATGGTACACATGAACGCTACTTTCATTTATTTTTCATATTTAAAGGAATGAAAACTAAATGATACATCGGTATATTATAATTAAAATATAGTATCATATTTTATATTAATTTAATAATTTCATTAACACAATCCTTTATACATTACATGTATGGAATGAATAAGTCATCTCACTTTGAGGGGGCGGTAGTTCGCACTACCTCAAATGAAATTACCGTATTTACAAATTATAGCAAGAAAAAAAGTTCTTTTAAAATAAAAATAATAAGCACATGAGAAAATATAAATTTAAAATATTACATATATAAATATAGTACCATAATAATGGCCACCATGATAGGTGTTAGGGGAAAATTGACCCATCATCGTTTCGTGAGGTATCGGTTCATCGTATACAAAAACAGAATGTTCGCATCCATTAGATGGAGGTGTGTATAAGTGTATTTATAATACATATCATAATAAAATCCTAGTATATTTATGATAATTCTGTTGTTATGTAATAAAATAATAAGAATATAAAAGATATTAAATAAGTAAAATAAAATAAAATAACTTGAAAGATGACGTTACCTCTAAATTGGGTAACTCTCTTTGGTTTGAGTCTGAAGATATTCTTGAAATGCCATATGCCTTAGGTAAGGCTTCTAGGAGTAATATATGTAAGTTAGGAGATTAATTGGGTAGATTTTTGACGATCTAATGGGATTTAAATGTGTGATTAAATGGGTAGAGGTTATGCCCTTTTATAAGAAGGGAGGAGGGGAAAATTAGGAATGTATTGAAATATTATTTTTTTATAAAATGATTTTCGGTTTTAAATGGTACCAATGTAATTTATTTAAAATATAAGATGTTTTGGGTCAAAAAAACATTCAACCAATATGTTTTAAACTAGTATAATTCACAAATGAAACCTTATAATGTAGCTGTAACCCATAGTTAAACTAATTTAACTCTTACCATGTCTTCCTGCATATTCATACTATATGGTTAATAAATTTACTATAAAATTACAATCAAACCAAAAATGATTAATTAATAAAATTTTAATCATTATATAAGTCATTCGTAATTATCATATATTTTAGGACTATTATATCAATTCATAAGAAATTATTTGTTTTGAAAACATATTTATGTCATTTTTAATACTATTTATATCACGACTTGTTAAAAATATGTAACATGTTGATTAATTCTAAAAACATCATTACATAAAATATTTAAATTAATAATCATCCATAATAGTTTTTGGCATATTTTTTTTAAAAAATTTCATTTTAATATTTACAATCTCATTTATTAAAATCATTCATTAATAATGTAATCACTACATCATCATTGTGTCAAAAATATAATTTTTTATATGATGTCTAAAAATTAAAAATAAAATACCATGATGTAGGCAATATTTTTTTATTTCTAATTAATATTTATAATAAAAAATATCACTTATATACCACCATACATAAATTGTTCTAGTAAAAAATATATGTTTATGTTATATTTTTCATTACTTTAAATTATTTTTTGTAAAATTTTATTTTCACAACAAAGTGGATACATGGGGTCCAAAAATCAACCCAAGGATGCAAATGATTGGAAATATTTCATCCAAAAGTATTAGGAAAATTGTAATGGTAATTTAGTATTATTATAATATTATTTTTACCCCTATTTACCAAATTTACCTTTTAACCATGGTAAATAAAATAATTACTGATGTTTATATTCATAATATCTAAAAATAAAAGGTACATATTTAAACAATTTGGAACTCCTAATTAAAAATATTAAATCCATTTTTAAAAATTCCTAACAAAATTTTTGTATTAATTGATTTAAAAATAATTCCCATTGTAAAAACTAAAAAGCGGATTTTTAAAGAAGTAATAACTACAAAAAGATTGAAATGTGTTTATGTCCAATTTCAAAGAAAAATTAAGTCCAATTATGAAAATTAAATGAAATGATAAAAAATAATCCAATTATCATGTAAAACCAATTAAAATGAAAATATAACTATATAAATAAATTTGATGACAAGAATGTTTTGAAATAAAATGCAGTATTTTTTCATTATTTATTAAAAAATGAACTTTATCTGAAAATAAAGAAATTTATTCCAAACTAAATTTTGATGTCCGGATTCTACAAAAGATTGTTATTTTGTAAAATATAACATATAAAATTCACCAAAAATATATTTAGAAAGTTTTTCCCATCAAAAGGTGTTAAAACTGCATTTTTAGAAATATACTTCATTTATCCGAGAAATTGAATTTGTTCTTATATTATATATATTAAACATATAAGATGAATTTAAAACATTAAAATGAATATATATAATATATTTTTTCTTTAAATAAATATACATAATGGGTGATATGAAAATAAAATTATTATTTATTTAATAGGTTTTCATAAAAACACATCATTAATATTCAATTAGATTTTATTTCCATTAATAATAAATTTGGTAACCAATGAGTCATTATGTAAACATTTTTAATCCATATTTCAAAATTCAGTTGATACTAATAATTCCCAACATTCTAATATTTCAGCGTTAAATTCCTTTTAAAATAATAATAAATTATTCTATTTTATTTCTGTATAACTCAATGTTGTGTTCAACATAAGATTTCAGGGAAACTCGTTATTGCGTGTCGAGTACGCTATCGGAAGAAGAGTCCCCTTTAACATAAAATTAATATTTTATTCATAAATATTAATATAAATCAAAGATATTTATTTTTTAAATATATCGGTCATTACAACCTTCCCCCATTTTGGAAATTGCATCCTCAGAATTTTAAAATTGGGCTTGGAAACATCACAGAAAGTCCCATATCTGAAAAAGATTAAATAAAACAATCACATTAAAAGAAATAATGATAATTTCAAAGGTCACCTATGGTAAACCACACTAGAAATGCCTGTAGGAAAAAAAATCGACATGTAAGACAAAATAACCATCAAGTTCTCATGAAGTGTGATAGAAAACATGATCTGAAGAATTTTAACCCCCAGGAAATCAAAAACGTGTGATTGTTTAAACGGTCTGTGATTCTCCAGAAGAAACCTTAAACTATGAACAATTTTTTAGTTATTTTTAATAAAAATTAAAATTTATATATGATATTGACAAAAAACATAAGGAAATATACTTACTTTTCATGCAGATTTCCATCCTTTAATAAATTTCTACCACAATCTCTTCTTTTATCCAAACGATTATAATTCCAGATTACTTGGTCACACCAGAAGTACTGGAATCAGAATTTATAGAATAACATGATCCAAAAAAGATGAACTATATATTTCCCATGTCTTTATACATTAACCAAAATCAAAATGGTTAGTACATGATCAATTAATCCCTAAAAAGGATAATCCTTTATAAAAATAAATACTAATCTTAATCTCCAATATTTGGCAAACAAATACCCAAAGATCAAAAAAGTCCATTCAATACACAATTTTCATTAAAATTAATCAATATAATACAAAATAATATTGAAACCCAAATCACAATATAATTTTATCACATAGTATTCCAGGATAAATCTTCACATTTATCTCCAAATAACATAAATTAATTTTAATATCTCATACTAAAAATTAATTACCCTAATAACATATAATCCATGATAGGTTAATAATTTCCATAAATAACCCACTTATCCATATGTCCACAAAAAAACATAGATTTTTCAAAATAGAATTTCAACCATTATTCCACAAATTTAATCCCATATTATTCTATTTTTATTAGGTATATAGTGTTCCCAAAAGAGCAAATAGATTCTATAATAACCTTTCTCAATTAATCACAAAATCATCATCCTATTCTAAGGATATCCATTTGATTAAACATCAGTTCCAAAAATCATCTTATTTTTTATCCATAAAATTATTTAATAAAATAATAATAAGTCATATTAACTAAAGGCTTCATGCAGTCTAATGTTAGGAGATAAATCCTAGTCGAACTTTGGTTGTGGGTTCGATTCCCGTAGCTTTATTCGACGTGAAGGGTTGTCACAACATCTGTGTTGTTTTTTTTTCAAAAAAAACATATAATTATAATAACATTAAAAAAAATGATAAAAAATACTGAAAAATATCCATAAAAATATTTACGGTCAAAGGTTATTTCTTACCTCACATTTTTAACCCAAAAATAATAACCCATAATAGCCTCAAATTATGGGATCATACAAACCCTAAGGGTTCATTATAACTATATCCACAAAAAGAAAACATTATTATTACTCAATTAACATTTTTATATAGCCAAATTAAGTGTTATCAATACTATAATTCATAAAATGTAACCCCATAATTAATTCATTTAAACATACCATCACCATATATCCAACATAACTATTTATTTCATAAAATGTATACATCTTAATAATGTAACATTATTTATGATCCTTTATACATATTTATCCATCTTATTCTTCTGTACTTCTTTCTTAAAATAAAATCATGCATAATGTCCTATGATTTAAAAAATTTATAAAAATGAGTTAAGAAATAATCCATACCTTTCACATGTCATGTTCAGTTTCCTCATCTTCAATTGGAATGGCATTAGGTGTTGGTAAACATATATTTGTATGGTTTTGCGTATCCCATTACCAAACCCTCTTCATAGTGCATCCATTTTCATAATGACCATGAAACCCACATTTAAAAAATTCAATTGATCCCTTGGAAAGAACTTCATTACTTTTCCTGGAGCGAACTAAATGATTCCTTTTTCCATGGAGGGTTATGGCCTTATAACATTCATTACCACATCCATAACATAATACCATCCCTTTGAAGCATTTTCCTTGGTGTTTCATTCCACATCCATAACATGGTGGTTTTTTAATATAATTACCTTTATTACTATTACATGAAATTCCATTGGGATTTTCTTCTCACATATATGATGCCTTAGAAAAATACCCATGGTTTAAGTGGTCAATCCTGACTCTAGATTGTTGGTTACAGATAACAAAAAGAGTTTTCATTACAGATCCCATTTCATTTGGGTTCTCATTTAGAAAACTGTCACAATTTCCTTCACATCCATTGTTATATTTATGCCTTCTAGATTCAGACATTTACCATAAAACCAAAATGGTCAGTGTGATAATATCAGTAAAATCATTATATAATATCTTCTTAGGAGGGTAAAAACTAAGATATACTTATTCATGTTATGTTAAACTCAATAATTTTATATAAAATAACTATGAATATTTATAATATGCCAACCATTATGGTTATGTCACTAATGCTTAAATAACTCCATAAACTTTATAGTTATCTAAACCAAACTTTTATACTATCTATAAGGCCCAACCTTAAAAAATTAATTAATCTTTTGTTAAATCAATAATTCCCATTGAGGATCTTTTCAGGTTTAGTGTTTTTGAGAATTAGTCCATAACTCTTACATTACAACTCAAATATTACAAATTAGAAACGTATAATCTATCAATTTTTTCAGGATTTAAAACTCCTTAAATAAAACAATAATTCCTATCTTGATATAAATATTCATGAATACTTCAATTATCTTACCCTTCCTTATAACATGTGAAAATCATTACAAAAACATGGGATGTGCATGAAAAGCTAAATATGGTTTATAATATAAGTAAAGAGAACATTATTCGATCAATACATACAAATCAATGAAATCATAATTCACAGTAATAAAACATAATATCATTAACATACCTCAATCAATAATAATATTTATCAATAACACGTAGAAATAATAAATCATAAAACTAACTTGTGGAATCCATATCATAATTACATTGTAGCTTTCTCAGCTACGTAGGTAGTTACATTTAGAATACCCATTACAGAATATTCCGTAAATATCTTAGGAGAATCATTAATGTTTACCTCAGTCACATTACCCAATGAATTGGAGAGCTATCTCAGAATCACCCACCCACGGTTTATCATAGAACCCCCCATATTTGTAAACAATTCCCAAGAACTATGACATAATCATAACATATAACATAAGAATAAAGGAAAAATACAATTTCCACATTGTAATAAAAATATATCATTTCAATATATTAAAATTCCCATTCCATTCCCAAAACCATTTTCAATACCAAAATACATAAGACATGTATATGGTATTTATTTTCTATTAAAAAACATTGCGAATTGTTAAGGAAGAAAAATATGATCTAATGCTCTCAGAGGTAGAAAGGGTGTTGTCATTGCGTACATTAAAAAGATACATTCTTTTTGTCATTTAGTAAAAATTATCCATAGAAAAAATATTTCCTTTGAATGAAATTAAAATTCAATGGTTTTTATACACCGTATAATATAAAGATGTGTATAAATCAAAATAGTCCTTAATGAAAAGTGATTGAGACAATGTCCCCTACAAAGATCCTTTAGTAAAAATAGTTTGATTATTGTATTTATTATAAGTAAAAATAAGTAATGTATAAATAATATATTGGAAATAATAAGTAATTTCTCACATTATCATATCATGACATAATCAACAATTAGAATATTAACAAAAATAATAGAAATTGGGTTAAGAAGTTACCTTAAAAAAATTCATCAGCCTAGCAATGTCACATAAAAATGAAAAAAAATGATTTGATGAGAAAGAAACTTGTCTCTCATAATTAGGAAATAACATGGATAGAAATAAGTCTATATAATAACATACCCCAATATAAGAAAATTTAATTTAAAATACATAACATAAAAGAAGAGTATGACTACAAGAGGAGGTCGAAAGTTTCCCTTACCTTGTGTCCAACTTGTCTCGTTCATTCTTCATATTCCTAAATAATAAAACGAAGTTAATTTATTATATCTTCAGAACCTTTGTCAAGATTATTATTCCATTATATCACTTATTAACTTTCTATAACCAACATATAATTTTTCATGTTCATATTGGTTGTTTTTTCAATGTTCAGTATTTGATTCAAAAATGAACATGTTATAATTACAAATTGTCCATGTGGTGAAAAGAGCATTATCTCTAGAATTGTATTCATGATTTAGATATCATATATATCAGGTATATTTTTATTTAGATATATCATACATGTATTTCTAAAATTCAATAACATTTGAAGATAATAAATGAAATGCACCATTTATGGATATGGTAAGCCATACGTACGCATGAATGCTACTTTCTTTTCTTTTTCATATTTAAAAAATTAAAACTAAATGAGAAATAGGTATATTATAAATAAAATAAAATATCATATTTTATATACATTAAATAATTTTATTAACACCATCCTTTATACATTCTATGTATGTCATGAACGAGTCATATCATTTTAAAGGGGCAGTAGTCCGCACTTCCTCAAATGAAATTATCATTTTTACACATTATGGAAATAATAAATGTAATATTTAAATAAAAAAACTGTATAATATAGAAAATTTAAATATAATATATATCATATATAAATAAATTTCACTAATAATTTCCATCATGAGATGTGGTAGGGAAAAATCCAACAATCATCATTTTGTGAGGCTGATGTTCTCCATACATAGAAACTGTATGTTCATATCCCATAGATGGTGGTGTGTGTAAGTGTAGTTCTAATACATCTAATAAAAACATAATAGTATATTTAGGATACTGGTTATGTTATTTAATCATTTAATAATAATAAAATCTATATTCACGAAGTAAAATAAAATAAGACAACTTGAGATAAGACATTACCTCTAAATTGGGTAACTCCCTTTGGTTTGAGAAAAAAGGATTTCGTGAAATGACTTATGACTGAGGTAAGAAATTTAAGAAGAATACAGTTATTTTGGGAGATTATTTTGACATATTTTTTGATGAACAAAGGGTCTTGAGAGGTGTGATTAAATTGGTAGAGGTGGTTATCTTTTTTTAGAGGGTGGAGGGGTACTTTAGGAATATATAGAATTATTATTTTATTATAAAAATATTTTCATTTTAAAATGGTCCCAAAGTTATTTATTTGAAAGATAATTTGATATTGTGTAATAAAAATTCAACCAAAAGGTTTTAGAAAAGTCTAGATCACAAATTTAACCTTATCTTTTATCACTAACCCTTAGTTCACTAATTTAACTATTAACAAGTCTTCTTGTATATTCATACTATATGGTATACGTATTTACTGTAAAATGAAAATAGAACCTCAAGTGGTTAATTGATGACATGTTCAACATTATATAAGTAATTTTTATGAATATTATATTCTTAGGACTGTTATATCATTTTATAATAATGAATTTGTTTTAAAAACTCATTTATTTCATTTTTAAACTATTCAAATCATGACTTTTTAAAAATCCATAAAATATGATTATTTCTAAAATAAATAAATAATTAAAATGTAAAAATGTCTCAATAATTAATAAAATTCTTTTATGTCATAAAAAAGAATCAAAAAATTTTATTTTAACATTTACAATCTCAGTTTTTTAAATCATTCATTAATAAGGTAATCAATACATTATTATTGTGTCATAAATATGTTTATTTTTTTATGTATAAAAATTAAAAAAAATACCATGATTTAAGAAATATGATTATATCTATAATTAATATTTATAGTCTAAAATATCACTTATATGACCCCATATAAATATTGTTTTATTAAATGATATATGATTATGTTTTATTTTTCATTACTTTAAATTAATTCATATAAAATGTCATTTTCACATCTAAGTGGATCCATGGGGTCCCAAAACCGAACCATGGAATCCCATCGTCATAAATACCTCATCCAATAGTATTATTTATTGTGTAATGGTAGTTTAGTATTATTATAATATTATTTTTTACCCTTATTTTCCATATTTACCCTTTAACCTTTGTGAATAAAATAATTACCAATGTTACTATTCATAATGTCTCAAAATAAAAGGTAGCTATTTAAATAATTTTAATCACATTATTAAAAATATGGAATCAATATTTCTAATTTAAAAATTAAAAAGGTTTATTAATTAATTTATAATTAATTCCTGGTGTCAAAACCAAAAATTTTGTTATTTAAGAAGTAATAACTATGAAAAGATTGACATTTTTTATGTCCAATTTCATAATAAAATTACATCCAATTACCAACATTTAATTTAATGATAAAAACATTTTTCAATTATTCATAAAAAAAATTAAATTAAAAATATAACTATAAAAATAAATTATATGAAAAGACATATTTGAATTAAAAATTCAGTATTTTTTCACTATTTATTAAAAAAATGAAATTTATAAAAAAATACAAATATTTCATCTAAATTAAATTTTTATATAAAAATTCTATAAAATAAGATTATTCTTTAAAATTTAACATAAAAGTGACTAAAACAAGATTTAAAAAGGTTTCTCCATCAAAAGGTGGTAAAATAACATTTTTTTTAAAATACTTCTGTTATCAAAAAATTAAATTTGTTCTTATATCATATCTAGAAAATAAATAAGATGAATTTAAAACATTAAATTTAATATATATAATATATTTTTCATTAAATAAAAATATCTAAATAGTGATAGGAAAAAACAATTATTCTCCTTTGAATAGGTTTTCATAAAAACTAAACCATTATATTTAATTGGTTATTATTGTCATTTCTAATAAATATGGAAACCAATGAATAAATAGTTAATCACGTGTAAACCATATTTCAAAATTCAGTTGATACTATTAATTCCCAACATTCCAATTCCAGGACATTAACTATAATTTAAAATAGTAATAATATTATTCTATTATTTTTCTGTATAACTCAAAGTTGTGTGCCACATAAGATTTTGGAGAAACCTGTTATTGAGTTTTGAGTAATCTATTGGAAGAAGCGTATCCTTTAACATATAATTAATATTTTATTCATAATTAATAATAGAAATCGGAAATTATTTTTCTATAAATATCTGGTTTGTTACATCCTTCAAATATTTTAGAAATTGCATCCTTGAAATTTTAAAATTGGACTTTAGAAACTTCATTGATATTAGAACATCAGGAAAAGAGACAATAAAACTATAACATTATAATAAAGAAAGAGAAGTACAAATGTCACTAGAGATAACCCATATTAATATTCCATATAATAAATAATCAATATGGAATAGAAACTAACAATTATGTTCTGATGGAGAGTTATAAAAAACAAGATCAAGAGAAAGTTAACCACCAAAATAATCACAAACATGTGATAGGTTAAACAGTCATTGATTATGTAGTAATAAAATTAATAAGAATACATTTTTATGTTCCTTTTCATAAAGTAGAAGGTTTATTTATTATATTGTATAAGAACATAAGTAAATTCAATTAATTTTCATGTAACGTTTCATCGTATAATAAATTTTTACCACAAACTCATATTTTCTGCAAACAATATGTATTCAAGATGACTTGGTCACGCCAGAAGTGCCTGAATCAAATTATAGAGAATTACATGATCCAAAAATATTAATTATATATTTCCCCTATTTTTAGACATTACCCAAAACCAAAATGGTTAGTAAAAGATCATATAATCCCTAAAAATCATAATCCTTCATAAAAGGAAATACTACTCCTAATCTAAAAAACTATACAAACAAATAACCAATGTTAAACAAAGACCATTAAATTCAAAAAAATTATTAAATGTAATTCAAACTAATATTAAAACCAAAATCTCAGAAGAATTTGACCACATAATCTTCCATGATAAATCTTAACATTTATCTCCAAATTACATCAACTACTCTTAAAGTCTCATACTAAAATGTAATTAACCTAATCACATATTCTAAATGATATGTTAATCATTTCCATAGATAACCCAAATAGACATATGTTAATAACAAAAAAAATATTCTACCAAAATAATATTTTATCCATTATTCCATAAATTAAATCCCATTATATTCCATTTTCCTTAGGAACATAGTGTTCCCAAAAGAGAAAACGTCTTCCAATATAACCTTTTTCACTTAATCACTAAATCAATTTTCATACACTAAGGATGTACATTTGATTAGACATATGTTCCCAAAATAAATTTATTTTTGATCTATACAATTATTTATCAAAAAATAATAAGTCATATTGTCGATGGAATTCATTTAGTGTAATGGTAGGTGATAAATCCTAGTCACACTTTGGTTGTTGGTTCATTTCTAGCAGCTTTGTCCGACACGATGGGATTCCACACAATATGCGTGTTTTCATTTTTTTTAAAACCACATAATTTTAAATAAATTAACAAAATTATAAATAATCCATTAAAATATCCATAAAAAGTTTTAACCTCAATGGTTATTTCATACCTCACATTTTTCATCCAAAAAACTAATAAACCATAATTACCTCAAATTCAGGGATCATATAAAACTTAATGGTTATTTATAACAGTATCCACAAAATAAAATATAATTATTCTGAATTGACATTTTTATATATCAAACATAAGTGTTACGAATACTAGAAGTCTTCCAATGTATCCCCATTATTAAAACATTTAAAAATATCATCACTATGGATCTGACCCAACTCTTCGATTCCTAAAATGTTGAAATCTTAAAAATATGACATTCTTCAAGATCATTCATCATTGTTTTTCCATATTATTCTTTTATTCTTCTTTCCAAAAAACAAAATCATTCATAATTTCTTAAGATTTAAAAAATATAAAATAATGAGTTATGAAATATTCCATAACATTCATAGGTCATTTTCAATTTCCTCATCTCTTATTGGAATGTAATTAGGTATTGGTAAACATCTATTTATATGGATAAACTGATCCCATTCTCGAACCATCTTCGTAGGACAACTATTTGCATAATGACCATGCACACTACATTTAAAACATTCAATTGATCCCTCATAAAGAACATCTTTCCCTTTATTAGAATCAACTTAATTTTTCCTTTTTCTATGGATGGTTATTTCTTTATGACCTTTATTACCACATCCATAACATCTTCTCATACCTTTGAGTCATTTTCCTAGGTGTTTTTTCAACATACTTGACACATAGTTTTTTTAATATACTTACCTTTATGATTATTACCTAAAATTCCATAGGGATTTATTAATTGCATATATGACGCCTTAGAAAATTATCCAATGTTCAAGTAGTAAATCATGACTCTATAGAGATGGTGAAGAATATCCAAAATATTTTTAATTGTAGCTCCCATTTCATTTAGTTTCTCATTCCAAAAACTATTATAGTTCCCTTCACATCAATTGTTACTTTTGTTCCTTCTAGATCCATCTATTTACTCTAAAACCAAAAAGTTAAGTGTGAGATTATTAGTATAATCATCAAATAATATCTTATGATGAGGTTAAACACTATGATATACTCATTATTTTTATCTTAATCTCATTAAATTTATCTAAAATAACTATAACTCTTTCTAATATGCTAACCATTATGGTTATGTCACTTATTCTTGAGTAACACCATAACCACTAAAGTAATCTAAACCGACCTATGATACCAAATAAAATGCCCCATCTTTGAAAAATTAAATAATATTGATTTAAAACAATTATTCACATTGGAGATCATTTCATGTTTAAATATTTAGTTAATTAGGCACTAACTATTACATTATATCTCAAATATAAAAAACTAGAAACTTCAAATCTAACAAAAAAATTTCACAACAATAATTCTCCTTATATAAAACAATAATTATTTATTTGATGTAAATTTTCTTCAATTCTTCCATTCTTTTACGCTTCCTTATACCCTGTGAAAATCATTTCCAAATATTGGGATGAGCATAAAAATCTCATTAAGGGTAATAGAATAAGAGAAGAAATGATTTTTCTATCAATATAATAAAATTGTTGAAATAATAATTCTCAATTATAAAACATACCCTCTTTAACATACCTCTGGAATTCATAAGATTTTTGAATAAAAAATAAAAAACATATATCATAAAAGAAACATGTGGCATCTATATCATACAGACTTTGTATATTTATCCACTACATAGGGAGTTACATTTGAAATAACCATCACAAAATATTCCCTAAATATATTAGGCAAAACATTAAAATATTCCTCCATCACATTAACCAATTCATTGAAGAGCTATATTGGTCTCACCAACCCTAGTTTTATCATGGAACCACCCACATACATAATAAATTCCCCAGAACCATCACATAATTATAACACATAACACCATCATAAAAGAAAGATAATATTTACACATTTTAATAACAATATATAATTTCAATAAATTGAAATAATCAATCCATAATAAAAAAATTAAATACCAAGATACATAAAAATATTATATGGTATTTATTTTCCTTTTAAGAACATTATGACGTGTTAAGGAAGCCAAATATGAAATAATGCTTGCTATGAAAGAAAGGTCGTTGTTGTCATGTACGGTAAAAAAGAAACATTCTTTTTGTCATTTAGTAAAAATTATTCATAGAAAAAATATTAACTTTGAATGAAATTAAAATTTAAATGTGTTTATATACCATATAAAATAATGTTGTGTATAAATCGAAATATGCCTCAATGAAATTAGATTGAGATGTCATCCCTTATAATGATCATTTCGTAAAGATAGTTTGATTATGTGTATTTAATATATGTACACATAAATAATGTATAAATACCTTATTTGACATAAAAATTTATTTCACACATAATTTTAGTAATACATATTCAAGAATTATAAAACTAACACAAATAATGGAAATTGGGTTAAGAAGATCCCTTACAAAAATTTGGCAGCCTAATGATGTCACATAAAAATTTAGAAAATGAATTGTTGAGGGAAAAAAGATATCTCATAATATGTACATAAAATGGATAGAAAATATATATATAATAACATACCCCAACATAATAAAATAGAAATTTAATTTCATAACATAAAAAAGTATTTAACAAAAAGAGGAGGGTGACATGTTCTGTTACCTCGACTCCGACTTGTCTCGTTCATTCATTATATTCTGGAAGAATAAAAATAAGTGAATTTATATTTGATATAGAAAATTTTTCATTATTATTAATCTGGATGAATTGTATTCATGATTTAAATATCATATAAATACTGTATATATTTATTTATATCCAATATATATTTATTTATAATACTCGAAAAAATTTGTAGATAATAAATGAAAATTATCGTTCATGGAAACGGTAAGTCGTACGTATGCATCAATGCTACATTCATTTATTTTTCATATTTAAATTAATGAAAACAAAATTATAACTTGGTATATTATAAATCCATTAAAATATCATATTATATATATGTTACATAAGTTCATTGACACCATACTTTATATGTTCAATGTATAAAATGAATGAGTCATATCATTTCAGTGGGCGGTAGTCCACACTTCCTCAAATAAAATTACTGTATTTTCACATTATGGAATGCATAAATGAATGATTTAAATAAAAAAAGAAGAATAAATACATTATAAATATAAAATATATCATATATAAATATATTTTCATCATTATGGCCACCATGAGAGGTGTTAGGGGAAAATCAAACAATCATTGTTTTGTGAGGCTGGAGTTCGTTGTACACAGAAATAGTATGTTCCTATCCATTATATAAAGGTGTGTGTAAGGGTTGTTAGAATAATTCTTATAATTTTTTTTTGTATTTATGATACTGGTGTTATTATTTAATCAAATAATATTAATATAATAGACAGTGAAGATGTAAAATAAAAGAAAAGAATATGAGAGAAGACGTTACCTCTATATTGAGTATCTCCATTTGGTTTGAGACAGGAGGCTTTCTTGAAATTCCGTCTGCCGATGGTAAGGATTCTAGGAGGAAGAGTGTGATATTGGGATATTATCTAGGTAGATTTTGGAAAATACAATTGGCTTGAGTTGGGTGATTAAATTGGTAGAGGGGATTCCCATTTATAAGATAGAAGGGGAATCTTTAGGAATATACTGAAATATTTTTTTATTAAAATAAAATTTTAGTTTTAAAAAGGTGCCAAAGTCATTTATTTAAAATATAAGATGATTTGGGTAAAAAAAATTCAACTAATAGGTTTTATACAATTCAAGGTTACAAATTTTACCACACTGTTTATCATTAACCCTTAGTTAACTAATTTATCTCTTACCATGTGTTCTTGTATATTCATACTCTATTGTTAATATATTTACATTAAATACAAATAGAACCTCAAGTGGTTCATTAATGAAATTTTCAACATTATCTATGTTATTTTTTGGAATCATATATTTTTAGGGATGTTTAATTATTTAATAAAAAGTATTTATTTTAAAAACACATTTATGCCAATTTTTATACAATTAATATCATTAATTTTTTGAAAATCCATAGAAATTATTTTATTTCTAAAAAACATCATTAATTAAAATATCACAAGTCATAATCATTCAAAAAGTTTGTTTATGGAAATAAAGATCTAAAAATTAATTTATTTTAATATTTGTAATCTCATTTATTTAAATCATTCATTTATAAAGTAATCACTACACCATCATTGTGTTATAAATATATTTATTTATTTGATGTCTACAAATATAAATAAACTAAAATGATATGGGAAATATTTTTTAGATTTCTAGTTAATATTTATAGTCGAAAATATCACTTATATAACCATATATAAAAATTAGTTTATTAAAATATATATGTTTATGTTATATTTTTCATTACTTTAAATTAATTCTTATAAAATGTTATTTTCCCATAAAATTTGCTCCATGGGGTCCCAAAATAGACCAAAGGATTCCCATGGTTTATCATATCTCATAAAATAGTATTATGACCCTTTCAACGGTGGATATTATTATTATTATATTAACTTTTAACCTTATTTTCTAGATTTTCCCTTTAACCATGGTTAATAAAATAATTAATGAAGTTACTATTCATAATTTCTAAAAATAAAAGGCATCTATTTTCAGAATTTGGAAATCTGGATTCCAAATATTAAATCCGTTTTTATAAATTCAAAACAAAAATGTTTCATTAATTAAATTAAAATTAATTTTCATGGTCAAAACCATATTGTGGGGTTTTTAAAAAGTAATAAATATCAAAATATTGACATGTGTTTATGTCCAATTTCAAAGTGAAATTAATTTCAATGAACACTATTTTATTAAATTATAGAAAATAATCCAATTATACTTTAAATCAATTTAAAATGAAAATATAACTATATAAATAAATTATATGAAAAGATAATTTTGAATTAAAATGTATCATTGTTTAATTATTCATAAAAAATGAACTTTAACAAAACAAATATCAAAATTTCATTCAATGTAAATTTTAATGTACCAATTCTTTAAAAGAAGTTTATTTTTTCAAATATTACATATAAAAGTTGAAAAAAATATATTTAAAAAGTGCTCACCATCAAAAGGCCGTAAAATAACATTTTTAGAAAAATACTTATTTTATCCAAAAGAATTGATTTTGTTATTATATCATATCTATAAAACAGGTAATATGAATTTGAAACATTAAATTATATATATATCATATATTTTTCATTAAATAAAAATCCATAAAGGATGATATAAAAATGGAATTGTTCTCTTTTAAATTGGTTTTCATAAAAACACATCCTTTATAGTCAATTGGTTTTGGTTTCCATTTCTAATAAATTTGGTAACCAATGAATCATTATTTAAAAAAATTTATACAATATATCAAAATTCATTTGATACTATTCATTACCACCATTTCAATTTCTAGGTGTTAACTACCATATAAAACAATAATATTTTTATTCGATTATATTTCGGTGTAAATGAATGTTGGGTGCAACTAAAGATTTCCATGAAACCCATTATTTCTTATCGAGTAATATATCCCAAGAAAATCACCATTTATCATTAAATTAATATATTATTCATATGTTTTAATATAAATATTATTGTGTTATTATATAAATTCTTAGGTTGTTACACTTAAGGTGTTAGGAAAAGCAATTTTCCTAAGAGGAGGAAGATAATGAAACATTTGTGGTGACTTAAATTCAAGGTAAGGGGATTTTTTTTAAAGCATTAATTTTGTAAAATTATAATATATTTTCAAGTAAAATAATTAATTTAAATCACTATTCTATATATTACCATCATCTATAATTGTTTGCGACATATCAGGAACTTTTATGAAGTAATATGTTTTAATTTTTATGTCTTCTTAAATGATCGTATTTCATCTTGCAGGGTGGATTTATCCCAAAGATAATAATTAGGTTAACAATGTACTAAACCATTAATTGAAGAAAAAAATGAACTAAACACTTTTCAAAGAAATATTTTCTGTCCATATATAGTCCATATCATACATTTTCTTCAATTTGGTCATTTATTGGATCCACTATAATTTGAAAAAGGATGGTAGAATTCTTTTTCCCCAAATGTACAAAACTGCCACTCCTCACCACATACAAAATGCCTACTCTACTCCCACTTATTCACAAACCTCAAGAAACTTTTGGTTGACCTAGATCTATAAAAGATGATCATAAAAATGCATCCCATAAAGATATAATAATCACATTTTTATGAAATCAATCCATGTAATCACTTTTATGCAATCTAAAAGGTTTTTCATTGATAAGACGTAACATCTTTAATGAAGATGGTTTCTTTTATATTATTTATCCACACCTGAAATGATCCTAATTCCGTTATTATATAACAAAATAAGTATCCTCTATATAATATTATTTTATTATTATATGGGCTAGTCATAATCTTAAACAAACATCCATATAAGGGGTAACACATGTACTCTTTACGTGTGTAGAGAACTACCGCCTCACGCAACGATAATTGTTCAGTATTACATTAACCCAATCAATTGTAGGGAATTATAACATATGAAATTTTATTATTTGATATATTTTATATATATTAAGTCTCTATGATTTTTTTAATTATTTTACTACACATGCCTTTAAAATTTTAAATTTTATTTAAATATGATAATTCTTTTTGGGGAATTGTGGACTCCCGCCCCACTCAACGAGATTTGATTTGTTTACATGCTACACAGAATTATTTAGGATGTGTTTAGTGATATTATATGAAATATAGGAAATAATAATACTAATTATAAGATATTATATATATATACAAATAATTTTTCTTTAACCTTTCATTCAATACATCAATAATAAGAAAACAATGTTCATCTATATATACCACCTATCTTGTCCTTGAATAGTGTACTCCATTTTATACTTCAATATTCTATTGATATTTATAAAAAACATATAATTACAATAAATAATATTTTTATCATTTTTTTCTGTATGGAAATCATTATCTATGTGTAATGACAAAATATATACAAAATTATGACACATACAAAAAATAATGTGGATATTACCTAAGGTGAATGCTTAACATGTAATTATGAAAAAATAGGTAATATAATGTCGTAATCAATCCATATATGGTATTATATATACAAATATTTTTTTTGATTGATTTATAATATACATATATTTATTATACATGATGTTTGTGTGCGTAATATGAGAGTAAAGACACATGATAAGGGAGTTTAATCTTACATTTTATACCTGTGAGATACATGCCATATTTACCACTAATTTATTTTTCATAGTGTGTATAATACACATGAATTAATTCTATGATTATTATTACTAAATTTATGGGATATTAGATATAAATTCTATAATATTCCTATTATGGGTTTTATTTTTCAAGGGTTATAAAATAGGTATGAATGTTTTTTTCTCTATTTTACCTCCTTTAGGCACATGCATTGTTACGAACATACCTTCTTTTTTGGAGGTATATAAACATTAATTTAACATATTATTTCATAATTATCCTTATTTTAATGATATTTTATGCTTCATATAATATTATTTTTAAACCCGCATTGTATTTTTCCATATTACCATGTGATAAGAATTAATTAAAACAATTTAATTATACAGTGGGATTATTTATGGTTATTATCTGTTTTATTAAATATTATTTTCCCTATTTCTAGAAAAATATTTATGTGTCTTATGTTATATTTGTTTAACAAATATCCCTGTTTTAGTAACATTTCTTGAAACTTTTCCATTTACTATAATTAATAAAATGATTTTTCTGGAACAATCTTCATGTATTTCTCTATTCTATTGAAAATCCATTTTACATAAAAAAATTAATTGAAAAATGTTATTCATGAAAAAAGTATTTTAAAAATTGTTTTATGGTTCCAACATATTCTCTCAATGATTTTAAAATATATTTCCCATGATATAGTTATTCCAAAATATCTTTTGTTTCAAAAATATTTCTTCAATGTAGAAATGATATTTTACTCAAGAAATTTCTCATAAAGATCATTAAAAACTATTTCCTATATAATATTACATCTATTGTTGTTAATAATTATTTTATAGAGAAATGATTCAAAGAAACCATTCATATTAATTCTCGTAATGGATTATGTTGTGATTTCATGATCATTATCAAACCATTTTTCATTAATGGGTTAAATTATTTTGAAACCTACTACATTTCACAATTTATAATTTGAAATAATTATGAAACCTATATCATTTTCATTTTGTAATGATAGAATTTCATTTTAATGTTGAACATTTCATTTCATAGGTTATGATATTATTATTTATTATTTTGGCACATGTATGTATGATTTCCTTATGATTTGGGTTAGATATATATATCCATTCAATGAATGTGATGTGATTTATTTCATAGGAGATATAATAAGGTGGTTTTGGGATTGATATTTGAATACTATGATAGCCATTAGAGTGAATAATGACTACTAATTTTGTATGAGGAGTGAAATCCTACTAATAAGATTGAAATGGGAGTGAACCATGACAACCAAGTGGGTAAGGGGAGTGAAACCATACTACTAAGATGACCTAGTAAGTGTTTCCTAGATTCTTTGGAAATAATTTTCACATGATCATGTTTCTAAAATAATTCCATTTCTTATTCATATGTAATTATTTTATTGTTTATGTTATTTATTTCATAATGGTTAATTTATTCTAAACTACCAATATTTATTCCATGATACATTTATATGATATTTTATATGTATGTAATATCTTTATATTTTTATTATCATGTTCGCATAACCTTATTCTCATGATTATGCTTACATTTCTCCCATTTTACCATTACTGGTCATCTATGATCACTAATTATTATGATTACATCCCCAGGTTATGAAAATATTAATTTTTTTTGATGTGTTTAATTAGGGTCCTCATCAAGAAGAACCTATTGGGAGATAATCAAGATCACTTATGTAACATTATTTATGTTTCCATGATTACAAAGGCATTGGATTAATATAGTATTTGGGATTATTTTTGTATAATGTTTTAAGTATTTGGAAAATTTTATTTAATATTAATGTATAAAATGAGATTCTATCTATTGTTGGTATTAGTTAAAATGTATATTTAACCATTTCAATTGAGGATGAGAAAACAACAATGAGATCCATAAGGAAATGCCTATTGACAAGTCTACGAATACATACAAGAATAAGAAAATGTCATCAAATTTTGGTAAAGGATAGAGGATATGGTTCCCTATAAATACATTCTTGTGTCGATAAAAAAAGTGGATGTGGATTTGGAAGAAATCTACCTAGGATTTTAACATTGAAAAGGTGTGTTGGGCCTGATTCAACATAACCTAGTACATGATAATGGGCCTTGCTATACACATGGTTTGAAACACACAATAGATATGGTTCGTGAATTTATGTACATTTCATGAACTATTCGGAGGATTGAAATTGACGATGGATATGAAGAATCTTGGATAAACATAAGGTGTAAAATATTAATAAAGGTGTCATAATTTAGACATCCTATAAGTGATATTTTAGGATTATATGGTTCCTCATTATGTTAACCAATTATTAGTCTATGATTTTGGTTTTAGTTAACGGATTGACCCTATAGAAAATATGTTAAAGTTGATTACAATGGAAAATTCAATGATTTTCCTCCTTAAAAAAATTATGGTACTAGGAATAAACAATATCATTGTTGGGCTAACCCAAATTGTCACACCTTTGAATTTTTTTATATATTCATATTTAATTTTATTTCCATTTCTGATTTTTTTGGGGGTTTACTCCTAATTTTTTTTTTGAAAATGGTGGGTTTTGAAAATTTGGGCCAAATGGTGATCCTAATTCCAGATTTAAAAACTAATTTAATTTCTTCTATAACTCCTTCAATTTTTACTATTTTATACCCATTCCACAACACAATTGTCATAACATGATATATTAAAATCACCATATCCCTTCGGACCAAATAGAAATCCAAAAGCATGATGTCTTTGGTTTTTTTATTAATTGAATCGGCCTAAAATACATAATATGACTCCTTAGAAATTTTGGAGCTCAGGTTAACCAAGAATTAGGGAGATCTTTCATACTCTTTCCCATATCGACCAGATTTGACGAGGTAAAATGAATCTTTCATAACTCCACCAATTATCATCCTTTTCCACCCATTTCAGTCCCCACATGACCTAATATGACTCTTTAGAACCTCAATACCATTTTTGGGTACTTGGAGATTCATATTTTGGTGGATTGGGCCGATTTCATCCTGATAGTTCAAGTAAGGGAATTCCTTCTTGGTTCCTTCCATCATCTTTTAGTTTTATTTCTCTTTCTTGAAGTTCCTATATCCAGAAGCTGGGGTTCGATCCTATGGTATGATTTGGTATCTTTGGGGTCAATTTTTGGTGGTCTAGGTTTGGATTTATATTCCTTGTGGTGCAGCGGTGGTGCGCTTAAGGTTTCACACCAAGTTTTTAGGGTTTCGTCTCAAAAGGTAGGTGATTCCATGTGTAACCATTATGTGATGAGTTAGGTTTTTGGTTTATTAAATTAGTATTTTTATAATCTATTTTTTTTGGTTTGAAAATTGTTTTTGATGGATTTGGTTAAACATTTAATTTTTTGTTGTATTTTAGCTTGAAATTGGTTACTTTTCATGTGTGGCTATTAGGGTAATGTTTGGGATTAGTTTATAACATATGAAAGTGATTTATTAGTCTTGAAAGGGGCTTCCAATTCTGGTTTTTTAATTCCTTATTGTCATGTGGGCCTTGAAAAATGGTTTTTGAATCAGTTTAAGTAGTAAAACTGTGTTGTACTTTTTGAAGGTGATTTATTAAAATCTGTGTTTTTCATTTGTATCTTTGTGGTTTTATTTGATTTTATTTATAACACATGGGGGGGGGGTTTAATAATTGTTTTAGGGCTGAATGTTCTGTTTTTGATTGGTATGGGTATGAATTTGGTTTTTAATGAGGGTTTTGAAATGTGTTTAGTGTGCAAGCAATGATTATAACTCCTGGGTTTGTTTTATAAAAATTGCAAATGTTTTATTTGGTTAAACAAAGTCGGGAAAGGGTGTATATGTACTGTTTGGGTGATTTTGTTCACCTAATGTGGGTTTTTTAATGGTAATGTGGTGATTTTATATGTCAAACATTTTTAGAATGTTTTATAAATTGCTGAAATGTTTTACTAAATTGTGTTTTGTGTGTGAAACACAGGTGTGGGATGGTTCGTGTGTGTTTATTGATAAAATGAATTGTAAAGGTGAGAAGGGTATTATGTGACATCTGTGTGGGATTTTATGTGAGTTTAATATCTTATAATTTTTTTATAAAATTTTTTAAAGTATTTGTGGAAGTGTTAAAGAAATGTGAAAATTGTTGTAGGCAATTTTGGTGTATGTTTGATTTCAAAATGCATTTGAATGAAAAGTGGGATTTGTGACTTGTGTGATGTACAAGGGGATGTTTGGTTAATGTGTGATGCGGGAGTGATATTTTCATGTGAAAACTATATTTCATGGATTGTTGAACTTGTTTGGGCACAAAGGGAAACCCCATGTATCTAGGTGGGTGGACGGGTACTAGTATGCTAGTGAATCCATGGGGTTTGACCTCAGTTTAACATAGCATGATTGACGCTTAAAAATCTAACTAAACTATGATGATGATGATTGGGGACCACTAGGTTATGGGTATGATCCCTAATAGTGGCTCGTGCATGAGAACAAATATTTTTTTTTGGTTACTCTCACCGAGATACGAGGTACCTGGGACCCACAACTAGCTTATGCCTAGGGGTTATTTCCTATTACTTGTGCTCATTAGATCTTTTGTACTTACCATTAGTATATGGTATTTTTGGCAGGATAATTTAGTATCTTTGTTATTTATTTTAAAATTTATGGACCTTTAAAAACAGCCCACATGAAAACTATTGTCATTTATTATTGCAACCTTTAGAAAATTGTGACAAGCATTTTTTATTTTCAAAACTTGCAATGCATTTTGTCATGAAATGTTTATCACATGGAATATCTTAGAGGTGGTATACTACTTGGATTTTTCTCACACCCTACATACACCTTTTGGTGTATGTAGACTTGCTTATTTTATGTTACAGGTTTGGGTACAAGTTTTATGCCTTTGGTTCGGGTTTTTAGTAGTCCATCATGATGCAGTGTCATGGAGATGGCTTGAGGGTGGTGCCTCATTCCATGTGGAGGTTCTTGGGATGTATTTTCTTGGGTTTGTACCTTTGTAATGGTCTCAAAAAATGTTTAAAATTGTGTAATTCAGTTCAGAATTTTAGTAAATGTTGTTTTGGTTTGAAAAACCCAGATTTGATTTCTTGGATTCATTTATTGTTTTATGTATAAATACTCGGGTAAATCATTCCAACTTTTTTTTTGATACCCGGTCACTTGTGCTAGCCCGTGGGGATCGGGAACGCCCTTCAGAACTTGATACGGGTCAGGTCGGGTGCCAGTTTTGGCGGAGACCAGATTCGGTTCGTGAGAAAATGGTATCAGATGAGGTTCTCTCTATTTGAGTCATGTTATTATAAAAATAGTCTGGATAGTCTAGAGTTATGACTGTCGGGACATGAAATTCCGATTATGGGTAGTGTTCTTGATCACCACACCTAGTGTCAGGATTCAAGTCTCTAGGGGAAGTCAGGATTTATCTATGTCTTTTGGTTTTCTTGGACTGATTATGATTAGGGGAAATGAAAAGAGAGTTAGGATAATGGTCTCAGTTAGCTCGCATGGTATGGCAAGCCATGTAGAGCTGGGGAAATTCCCTAGATCACTCTCTGTGATGGAGAAGTGAATTGAATATGGCTGTCATCCATATGTCCAAGTCACCCACTGAAACTAGTATCCTCTCGCATTGTTTTGTGCTTTAATTTTGAAATCCTGGAACTTTGGTTTTAAAGTGACTTGGTTTTACGAAGAGTAATGTTTTGGTGAAATGATTTTCAAATATAGAGGGAATGGATTGATTTATGAAATGGTGGAACTGAATTTTCATAATTATTTTAAAATGGAAAATAGTGTGCTTATACTTTTTTTGAAATCGGGAACCATATTGAAGTTTGTTTTCAAAAGTGATTCTAATATTGTTTTCTAAAAAATTAAAGAGTGTTTTAATGGGATGATATGTTTTAAAATTGATGTGAATAACTTGAATTTGAGTTCTTTTTTAAATAGTTGTGTCCTTATGAATATTTTTTTAAGATGTGAATTGAGATTATGATCTCATTTTTATCATTTTTGAGAAAAAGTATGGGTTGGCTGACCGTTTTGTTTTGAAAAGTGGAATGAATTTTCGTTTTAACCATTGGTATTTCCATGAGAAACCACGTGCATTGGGTTATATGGGATAATGTATGGTTGATGGCATGACTGGATGAGTTTCAGGATGAATATGAGGAGGGAGCCTGGTGTGGCACAGAAACATGCATGTGTGAGGCCCATGGGGTACCATTGGTGGATACGCTAACTGTTGAACCATTGGTTTTCAAAGAAATGTTTTAAAAATACATGTTGTCTTGAGTAATTGTTTGGGATGGTGTATATTATGTGTTTTTGGAAAATGGTGATGTTCTGGGTTGTTTTGAGTCCAAGAACCCCTCCTGTTCGAACTGTGTTTTGGGTTTGTATTTGGTCAGCAAGCTGAGTAGAAAGTCCGGTTAGTAGTCTCCTACGATATATGTTTCGGGACACCATTAAGGTGGTTCCATTAATGAGTTAGGATCTGTTTTGTGGCATGTTTTTACCAATAGACCATCTTGGTTGGGTCCTTGGGTTCTCTCGTTGGATAAGGTACGCCCCCATTAAGGTTTAGTGCATAATTGAAGTGCAACATGGATTTTTTTCCATTGGAAAATCCTCCAGTTGATCAATGTAAGGAATCTTTTCTTGAGCTTTGTAAAATGATTCGGCATCATTTAATTTCATGATTTTTTTCGGATCTTCTTGTTGTATAAGAGTGCTCGTGGATGGTTGAATGTGACCTTAGTTTATTAAGCTACCAGATTCATCGAAGGTGAATGTTGTCTGGGATTGTTAGTATGGATAGTGTTTAAGAGGGCCTCTAAGTCCTTCATAGTCTCTTCGAAGAAGGTGTTTATGTTAAACCACCAGTGTGGTAAATCTGGCCACGAGAGGCTCTTATGGCCATTTTCTGGAATGTTGTGATGTTTGGGGGTGTTGTGTAAGGTCCCCTCCTTGTATTATTTCTATCAATCACTTTGTTCAAGTTCAGTGATGCGGTGTGATGTCGCGTGCTAGTTTGATTGTAAAGGTGAAGTTGTAAAATATTTTGTGAGTTTATTTTTTTCAGATGTGTTTCTCCTTTTGGGATATCTCAACATTCTTTATTTTAGAGGAAGGTGTTTATATGTGTCGTTTAATTCTGTTGTTTCTCACCAGAAGAATCAAGGTGTGATGTGAGTGCATCCTGTAAACCCTTATTTCAGTGAATTTCCAAGTTAAGGTAAAGTGAGTTCTAGAGTGTGTTATGGATTGGTGAACCCATCTGGGATTGCATTTAGTTTTTTGTAGCATTGGAAGTTGAAATTATTTTTAGGGGTTTCCAAATCCTAGCTGCAAGGCCGAAGATTCTTCAATCATTCTATCTCCAGCCATAGGTCCCAGAGAGAAGCTGGCACTTAGTCAGAGGAAATCCCAGTGTTGTTTTTATCCTTATACAATGAACTATTATCAGTATGAGATATGGGAATAGTTCAAACATTTGGTGATTTCATCATGCTTCTTTTTTTCCTGTTCGGTGGAAATAAGTGGAGGGCCTAATCTCCATGTTATCTCCCAATGACTTTCTTTTCCCCTTTGGTTTCCATTGTGTTTAGGGGAAAGGATTTAGATTTGTCTAGAAATGTTGACTGAACATTTAGTAGTAACCATTCACCAGAAAACCATGTATGTATAAGGATCCACATAGTTAGAGCATAGTTTCCAAAACTTCACGGGCGAACCATGCAGTTGTCCCATCTCTTTATGTTTTGGGGTCTTTCTGTGTTGGCCCATATTGGTCAGTTAAGATGGTTAGTTCTTATGGTGGGGAGCCCATTTGTGTATCATTATACCAGTAACTCACTTTTGTCCATGCTCTTGGCCTGGAAGTGGGTATTATTGTTCGGAGATATATAACCACCTATATCCTCCTTGGGTAAACTTTGGGACTAGATAGTGGCCAATGGATTAGTTATATCACAGTAAGTGTAACCTTGTTTGATGTTCTTGTTTGTTTGGGTAAATTTCTTGAGCCTTGTTCAGATAGTATTTGAGGGGGTTTCTTTTAGGATAAATTTGAATGTGCGTGATCATTTCAGTAAATAAGTTTATGTTTTGGTTGTGAAGTATTCCTTCTTTAATTGATCACTGGAGGTATTTTGGCCTTTGGGGGTAATGTTTAGGAAAGGAGTCCATTTCTGCCTTTTAGTTGGGTTTGGTTTTTTCTTTGTTCTTGATGTGGCTTTCTGAGGGAAGAATGTTTTATGGTGGGGAGAATTGTCACACCCGTGATTATTATATATATTAATATTTCATTTAATTTCCATTCCTTATTTGGGGGGGGGGGTTTACAACTCATTTTGGTGAAAATGGTGAGTTTTGAAAAGTTGGGCCAAACCGCAAGCCTAATTCCAGATTTAAAAACTAATTTCGTTTCTTATATAACTCCTTATATTTTAACTATTTTATAACCATTAGACTTCCCAATTGGCATAACCTAATATATTAAAATCACCATATCCCTTTGGACCACATAGAAATTCAAAATCATGATGGATTTGGGGTTTTAATTAAGGTAATGGGCCGACCCGTAGGCCCATTTCCTGCTTTAAATATTTTTTTAACTTTTCCATATCTCATTAATTTTTTACTGTTTCCTCGTTATTCCAACTCCCTCTCAAATATAATATCTCGAGGATCACCCCCATTATCGGTTTAGAAATTTTGGAGCTCATGTGAACCACATATTAGGGCGATCTTTCACACTCTTTCTCAAATCGACCAGATTTGACGAGGTAAAATTAATCTTTCATAACACCATCAATTATCATCCTTTTCCCCCAATTTCTATCCCCACATGACCTAAGATGACTTTTTAGAACTTCAATACTGGTTTTGGGTACTTGGAGATTCATAATTTGGTGGATTGGGGCCGATTTCTTCAAGATATTTCAAGTAAGGGAATTCTTTCTTGGCTCCTTCCATCCTCATTTTGTTTTATTTCCACTTTCTTGAAGTTCCTATATCCAGCAGCTGGGGTTCGATCCTAAGTTCTGATTTGGTATCATTGAGGTCAATTTTTGGTGGTCTAGGTGTGGATTTATATTCCTTTTTGTGCGACAGTGCTGCGCATAATGTTTCGCACCACGTTTTGAGGGTTTCAACTCAAAAGGTATGTGATTCCATGTGTAACCATTTTCTGATGAGTTGGATTTCTTGGTTTATTGATTTAGTATGTTTATAATCTATTTTGTGTGGTTTGAAAACTGTTTAATATGTATTTTGTTAAACATTTAATTTTTTGTTGTATTTTACCTTGAAATTGGGTACTTTTTATGTGTGGCTATTAGGGTAATGTTTGGGTTTAGTTTATAACATATTAAAGTGATTTATTACTCTTGAAGGGGGCTCCCAATTCTGTTTTGTTAATTCTTTATTATTACGTGGGCCTTGAAAAGAGGTTTTTGAATGAGTTTAAGGGGTAAAACCATGTTGTACTTCTTGAAGGACAATTTTGAAAACGTGTGTTCTTCATGTGTATCTTTGTGGTATTATTTAATGTATTTTTATAACACTTGGAGGTGGTGTAATAATTGTTTTAGGGCTTAAAGTTATGTTTTTTATTGGTATTGGTATTATTTTGGTTATTAATGAGGGTTTTGAAATGGGTTTAGTGTGCAAACAACAGTTATACCTCTTGGGTTTGTTTTATAAAAATTGCAAATGTTTTATTTGGTCAAACAATGTTTGGAAAGGGTGTATATGTACTGTTTGGGTGATTTTGTTCACCTAATGTGGGTTTTTGAATGGTAATGTGTTGATTTGAGATTTCAAACATTTTTAAAATGTTTTATAAATTGCTGAAATGTTTTACTAAATTGTGTTTTGTGTGCGAAACACGGGTGTTGGATGTTTCATGTGAGTTTATTGATAAAATGAATTGTGAAGGTGAGAAGGGTATTATGTGACATGTGTGTGGGATTTTATGTGAGTTGAATATATTATAATGGTTATATAATATTGTTTAAAGTATTTGTGGAAGTTTTAATGAAATGTTAAAATTATTGTAGGCAATTTTGGTGTAAGTTTGATTTCAAAATGCATTTGAATGAAAAGTGGGATTTCTGACTTGTGTGATGTACATGGGGCTGTTTGGTTAATGTGTGATTTGGAAGTGATATTTTCATGTAAAAACTATATTTCTTGGATTGTTGAACTTGTTTGAGCACAAAGGGAGAACTTGGGTATCTAGGTGGGTGGACGGGTACTAGTATGATAGTGAATCCATGAGGCTTGACCTCAGTTTCACATAGTAAGATTGAGGCTTACATCTCTAACAAAACTATGATGATGATGATTGGGGACCACTAGGTTATGGGTATGATCCCTACTAGTGGATCGTGCACAAGAATGGATAATTTTTGTGGTTACTATCACCGAGATACGAGGTACCTGGGACCCACAGCTAGCTAGTGCCTAGGGGTTAATTTCTATTACCTATGCTCATTAGATCCTTTGTACTTACCATCGGTATATGGTATTTTTTGCTGGAAAATTCAGTAGCTTTTTTAATTACTTTAAAATTGTTGGTCCTTTAAAATTAGCCCACATGAAAACTGTTTTCATTTATTATTGCATCCTTTAGAAAATTGTAATAAGCATTTCTTATTTACAAAACATGAAATGCTTATTGTCATGAAATTTTTATCACATGGAATATCTTAGAGGTGTTATCCTAATGGGATTTTTCTCACACCCTACTTACACCTTTGGGTGTGAGTAGACTTTCTTATTTTATGTCACAAGTCTGGGTACATGTTTTATGCCTTTGGTTCAGGTTTTTAGAGGTCCATCCTGACGCAGTGTCATGGAGATGGCTTGAGGGCGGTGCCTCTTTCCATGTGGAGGTTCTTGGGCAGACATTACTTTGGTTTTTACCTTTGTAATGGTCTTGAAACAATGTTTAAAATTGTGTAATTCAGTTCTGAATTTTAGTAAAAGCTGTTTTGGTTTGAAAAATCCAGATTTGATTTCTTGGATTCATTTGTTGTTTTAAGTATAAAAACTCGAGTAAATCGTTCCCAATTTTCAGATTTTGATACCCAGGAACTTATGCCAGCCTATGGGGATCGGGAATGCCATTCGGGACTTTCCACAGGTCGGGTCAGGTGCCGGTTTTAGCGGCTAACATATTCAGTTCGTGACACAAATCCCCTAATATATGAATCATTGTGGAAACAGAAATGATAAATGGAGGGAAAAACAATATTAAGAGTCTTTAAAGAAGAAATTTTGAACTTATTTTAGTGGGTATTTTGATCCACTTGTTTCTAAAAAAATGATCAATACTAGTAGAAATATATTCTCTATTCTAAAATGTTTCAGAGCATAAGAATGTCAGTATGACTATTTATCAGTTAGAAGGTAAAAAATACTACAGTTGGATTTTACTTAACAATGTGTGGTAGTAATATGAGATTGAATTCATGGATTGGGATGAGTTCATGAAATTAATTTTCAATAATAACTTTCTTCAAATTCTTCAAACTAAGATGGAGAGAGAGTTCTTTCAGTTGAACCAAAGAGACTTTGATTATTTTGGTCCCTATGAGGTAAATTTCATAGGACACGTGAGGTACAATTCATGAATTACCATCCAACTAGAATGAAATTTTGATATATTTTTTAGTTTCTTAAAAGCATAGTATCATATGGGAATTTTCCATAAGAAACATTTATAGCCACTAAGATACTGTGCATTGTGAAATCCAGGTTGAAATGGAGTATGGATTCATATATCAATCTCATGGTGCTGATAATAAAAGTAAGAGGGAGTCCAATTTATAATATAAAACCATGAAGAGAAGAATATTATATTTCAATAATTTTCTATGTGTGGAAGAATAATTATGGTAATTACCTTAAAGGGTCAAATAAATGTTGTAATTGTTGTAGGAATATATATTAGACATTTTATTATTGAATTGATTTGATGAAGATAGTTAATTGGTCAAATTATGAAAAAGAATCAAATATGATCCTACAATGATTCAATGCTAAAAATGTAAGGATAATAGACATTATGGTAAATAATTTTCAAAACCAAGGGCTGGTGATGATGAACGACATCAGAAACCTAGTATGTCGAAGGGAAAGGGGAAATCTCACCCAATCACTATTTCGGATGTGGGGTGTGATAACAATATGGTGAAAGGTATGCCCACCATCCACTCAAGAACGGATCATATCTTATTTGATTCAAGATATTCCCACTAATTCTTATGAAAATATTATTAAAAGAGAGTTGAGATTATATGAAAATGATTAGTTGGGGAATTATCATTGAAAACCCAAAAGGGTTTGATGATTTCATCCCAAGTCTTTGATCACTCTCAAGTTGATGTTTGTGGAAATCCACTTCCTGGAAATATTGTCATTCCTCATTTTTTTGAATCTGATGTCATCGTAGACATGGATTATATTTCAATACACAAATCACAGATCAATTATCTTTGAAGGTATGTTATATTTTATATTTAAATCCCTCTGATGATCATATAGAAATGGGAGAATAACCTTGAACATCCTATGGAGATCATATCCAGTGTATGGGTCATAATTTGAATTATGAAGGGTTGTTTATGTCACATGTTTTTGGACAAAAGAGAGATCATTGATATTCTTATTTTTCATGAATTTGTTGATTCCATTATAGAAAATATTATAATCCTTCAACCTAAATGATATGTTGAGTTCTAAATAGAACTCATGTCAGGTTCCTCACTAATTTGAATGAATCCCTATAGAATAGCCTTGATTGAGTATTAGGAACTGAAGAAACAACTCCAATAAAACAGTGGTAAGGGATTTAGTAGACCAATTGTCCTACATGGGGGATAAGACATTATTTTTTTGAATAATAATTTTGGATCAATAGGACACTACATTTATTAATAGGAGTTGAACATGATCATGATCATGACCAATTATTCTCTTCCTCGTATTGATGACTTGTTTAATCAACTGTGAAAAGCTCATTGTTTTTTTGAAATTGGCCTTCATTTTTGATACCATCAATTGAGGGTCATTAATTCTGATATACCCAAGATGCAATTATGTACACGGTATGTAAACTATTAATATTTAGTGATGCATTTTAGTTTTATTAATTCCCCTTCTATCTTCATGGATATAACGAATAGAGTTTTTATAGATTACATTGACCAGTTTTTGATAGTATTTATATATGATATTAAAAAATTTAATATATCACGGAATGGAATTAAAACCACTTTATAATTGTAATAAAGACACTATGAAAAAAGGAATTATATAAAAAACATACAATGTGTGAATTATTACAGCAAACGATTTCATTTTTGGGTCACATAATATGAAGAGATGGTATAATAGTAGATTCATCAAAGATATAAGCTACTGAATTCTAGACTAGAACATCAAAAAATGACTATGATCCATACCATTTGTGGTTTATATAGATATTATCTATGTTTTTGGATAATTCCTCATGAAGGTCTAATCCTATGACCAAGTTAACTCACAAGGGTAACAAGTTCTTCTTGATAGATTATTGCAAGTAAAATTTAAAAGATCTAAAGAGAAGGCTTGTCACCACAAATAGTTTTACATTACCTTATAGTGGAAAATGGTTTATAAACAATAGTGATGCATCCAAAAAGGTATAGGGAAGTGTTCTTATGAATAAAATCGTTGTTATATCATATTACTTGTGGTAGTTGATGGCTCATGAAAAAAAATATAGAACTCGTGATTTGGATTTATCAGAGATAATTATTGTATTAATGGTTTATAGGAATTATATTTTTGGGAAAAATGTTATATATATACCAAAAATAATATTTTGGAAAATATAATCACATATATGGAGTTGAAAATTGATATGATAAGATGGTTAGAGTAGATAATGGATTATGATTTCATAATATATTACCATCCTCGGAAAGTGAACATTGTGGCCAATGATTTGAGTTGAAAGGATCATGTCGGGTTTTCAACATTGAGGATCCAAAAATATCCAATATGTTTTATATTTAATGGATGGATATAGAAATCCTTAAGGATGGTGAAACATATTATCATTAAAAATGAATGTTTAACCCTCTATCCAAATTAATATTGATGAGGAACATAAGGAAGTTGTAAATATTAAAAAGAATTCTAGTTATGTTCCAATATTTAACCTTGACCAGGATGCAATGATATGGTTTAAAACCATGTATGTGTTCCTTCTATAAAAAATTTGAATAAGAAAATGTTAGTGAAAGCTTATAGTTCATCATTTTCTATTCATAATGTAAGTATTAATACATATAGGGACATTATATAATATATATGGTGGGATGGAAGATAGAGAGATATAGTTGAGTTTTTATCTTCGTTCTTGAATTTCTAATGTGACAAGGATAACAAAATATGAAAAAGGGGGGTTTTCATACATTACCCATACCATAATGGAAATTGGGGAACCCAACTATAGACTTTTTTGTTGGACTACCCAAAAACTCTAATAGGTTAAATACTATATGGGTCATAGATGATCGACTTAAAAAGGGATCATAATTCATCATTATTATATAATATATCTATCTTGAGTAGTTTGAAATTATATATATTAATGATGTGGTAAGGTTCCATGGAGTATATCACTCCATTTTATCATATTAGGTTATGAGGTTTACCTCAATCTTCTGTTGAGGTCTTTAGAAATCCCTTGATATGGATTTTGGTTTCATCAATTCTTAAAATCCTAAGAGATATAATCATTCAAAAAGAAAAAGTCTAACTTTAAGGGATATGTTGAGATCTTGTCCTATGGATTTCAATGATGGCTAGGATAAAAACATTCCTCTAGTTTTGTTTTCTTACAAAAATAACTCTTAACAATTCATTTATATGGGACCTTAGGAATAAATAGATTGGAAGAAATGTAGATATCCATTGTACTGGGATAAAGATTGAAAAATAAATCTATTGGGACCAAAACATGATGAATAAATGGTTGATAAGGTTCAATCCATTCCACAACATCTCAATCCAAATTAAACTTTTATGAATATTTATGAATATAACTGATGTAATTATAAGGAATCTGAATTTAGAATGAAATCAATTCTATATATCAATCACTAGAAGAAAATTACAAGGTTTAGAAAGAAAGGGGATCTAAGACCAAAGTTTATCAGTCTGTATGGGATTATTGATCATATCATTACATTAATCTATCTGTTGGAACTTCCTAAAAATCTCTCCAACGTCCACGATGTATTCCACGAATCTTTCCTGAGTAAGAACATACCTAATACTTCACATTTATTAAATAAATAGTTCATACTTATATAGTATGATAGTTATTTGTAGGAACAACAAGTTCAAATATTTTGATCATATAAAGAAAGTTCTACAAAAAAAGACCACACACCATGGTAATATTTTGTGCAGAAATCACAAATTTGAGGAGGCTTAATGGGATCTTGAATATATTATGAATCAAATTTATCCACATTTCTTCATATTATGATGAATTTCAAGGGATAAAATCATTTTAAGGGGGTATAATGTTACACCTTGTGTTTTTGTGGACCTTATTTCTTGAATAATTTAAATGTTCATTGATATATTTCATTGAACTACCTAAAAAATTACATTCACATAGAACCAACATAGAATAAATTACATGAAAATATTACTTGAAATATGGTACATTCAATACTCACTTGGAATATGTTATATTCAACCCAGAGATTCTATGAAAAATCGATTTTTGTTAAAATTATTTAAATGGGATAATTATAACCTCAACATTAAAAATAGAAATGTGAATATTAATAACTAATTTTAATTGTTTTTATTAATTTTTTTATATAAATAAACCATGTTGATAATGGAATGTATACTTTTTTGTAAAGTCCATATATGTTTAAAAATACTATTTTCTCAAATGAACTACATTTCATGTCCTTCTTTGAAAAATAGTAATGTTGATTCTGAAAAAAAAAATTAATCAAATTTGATAAAATAAAATGCCTTCGTAAATTCAAATTTAAAAAATTATCTTAGGGTGAATTATTGACTTTTATTTTGAGAAAAAAAAAATTCTAGAAGAATTGTGAAAAAATAGAATTTTAATTCCAAAATGCCTTTTCGTATAATTTATTTATAAGGTAAAATTATATTTCAGATTGGTTTAAAATTTAAATTGGATCATATATTTATCAGTTAATCTAATTTAGTTTTTTGAAACAATTTATATTTTATAAAGGGTAAAAAAAATTTCTAATCATTGGGATGTTTTTACATCAAAAACACTCATTATAGTCCCATTTGTGGGATTATATTTAGATTAATTTCTACCAAATATATGATTTGAATGTGGTTAACTGGAATAGATATTAAGAATCAACATAATATATAATTACTATTATGTCAAACATGATATTTTTTAAAAAAAATAATAGTGAACGAGATTAAAAAAATTTACATTACGTAAGAGAAAAATTATATTAACAATGTACTAAATCATAAATTTAAGTCCCATAATGACCTAAAAACATGTCTAACATCAATTTTTGTCAATATATTGACCATATCTAAAATTGGATCTATTTTTCTCTATTATTTGATTCATTTTTTATGGAATGAAATTTGGTGGAATTATATTTCCCAAAAATTTATAACAGTGCCACTCCTCCTCCACTATAAAAGGGCTCATCTCCACCAACTTCCTCAAACCTCACACAAATATTTTTTCGAAAAATATATGAAAAAGTATTTCTTCAAAATACCACCCTTAAACCTAGATTCATTATAGTTATCATAACTAAATCCATGGAATCCATTTACATCAAAACCAGGAGAGTTACCCAATGAATTGGTTACATCCTTCCCCAAACTCCTTTATTTTATATTATTTCTCCACCCAATAAATAACAATTTTCCATGAATATATAATAAAAAATTATTCTAAATGAAAAGATAGGTTATTTTATTAATGTTTCTACGTACACTTATAAATACTTTCATCTAATGGGTAACTAATAAACTCTTTACGTGTACGATGAATTACCACCTCACGAAATATTGAATGTCCATTTTTTCCTTTAGTGCCTTTAATTGTTGGGAATTAGGATTAATATAGTGTTTATGTATGCTATATATTTTATTTATCATATTTATAAGCTTTTATAATTATTATAAATCATTTAGCTTTTATAATATCAATTTTCATTAAATATGATAATTTCATTTGAGGAAGTGTGGACTACTACCCCTCAAAGACATGTGATTTCATTACATATTACATGGAATGTATCAAGGATATATTGAGTGAACATATATGATATATATGAAATTATAATTATAATATATTTATATTATATAAATATATACATAGAAGATAATTTCACTATTTCATTCTATTCGTCAATAAAACAGAAATGACAGTCATGCATACATACGACTTATCATCTCCATGAAAGGTGTATACCATTTCACGGTTCTATATTCAATGGATTATTATAATAAAAATATACAGAATTTAATTAATATATATATATAATAGATTAAGGTATGAAAATAATTATATAATTATAATGACCAAATATATAAAATTTTAGAAACATGTGAAAAAAGTGGATATTACCCAAAGTGAATCCTTTACATAGAATTGATAACATGAAGTTAATATATATTCAAAATAAAACTATATATTTGGTATTAGATATAATAATATGGTTATATTATTGATTTAAATTTAAATTATAATTATTTTAAATTATTTTTTTATGAGTACAGTGAGAGTAAAGACCAAAGATTAGGGAATTTCATCTAAATTTTTTTATCTATGAGATAAATTAAATTTTCACCGCTAATTTATTTTTCCAAAGATATTTACAAGTCATAAATGTATTATATGTTTCTTATTATTAAATTTAGTTTTTACCATATCCATTATATGATCTTTATTTTATGGGGTTTATGTTCTAAGAGTTTCTAAATCGATAAGACGGTTTTGTCTCAATTTGTAATCTTTGAGACACATGTTTTGATATGAACCTATTTTAATTTTTAATGTGTATATAATAAAAATGGTCATGATGTATTGTGAATTAACTTATTATAATTATATTTTAATCTCTATTTAATCTAATTTTATTACATGGAATATATGATTTCATTTTTCCATTCCATGAGACTTTATTAAAATATTTTCATAGTTTATCGTGATTGTTTCTTATTATTCTCTCATTAATGAATTTTTAATATCCATATCTCAATAGAACCCATTAGTTTTTTTCTCCCCTATTTATTCAGGATATATTCTTGTATGATTACCATTTTCACTCTTTGGTTCATAATATGATTAGTAATTTTTTAAAAGAAAAATGAGGTTGTATTTATCTTTTTAGTTAGATATTTGTTTTATTTCAAAAGCCTTATTTTCAAAAATTATTTCCGAAATGTTTTTCAAGGAAAAAATATTTTTAATTTTTTTTTGGATTTTCAAATATTCCATTATATTTTTTCAATATAGTTTTCCAGTAAAATGATATTCAAAAATGATATTTATTTTAAAAATATTCGTTCAGTATAGAAAAAAAATTTGACATGAAATGTTTTTAAAATATATTTCAATAAAATTTCCCATCCAAGATGCCATTTGTTGGTCTTACTAATACCTTTATTAGAAAATTATTCAATTCTAAGCTTCATATTATTTTTCAAAATGGATTATGTTTTGATGGAATAATGTCTATGCAACTAATTTCTCATTCACGGGTTATATTATTTTAAAACTGTATTTTTTCACATGATATACTTTTGAAATGACTATGAAACTCATATCTTGTTCCACATGTTATGATATGATTACATGTTTCTATTATCCATTCCGTTTTTTGGGTTATGATATTATTACTTATAATTGTTGTGTAACATATATGTATGACTTCATTATTATTTGGGTTGGACATATATATCCCTATATAGAATTTGGTATAGATTTATATCTAATGAGAGACACTAAGATATTCATGGGAACACACATTTACTACTAAGGTAGCGATGAGATTGAACCATGAATACCACGATGATATGGCGAGTGAACTCATTCAACATAGATGTATATGGGATTGCACCATGACTAATAAGATGGTATGGGGAGTGAACCCGTACTAATAATATAGACTTGTCAGTCATACTTTAACTACTATGGAAATAATTCTTACATGTTTATGAATCTTCCACAATTCCATGTCTTATTCCTATGTTATAATTTAAGGGATTATGTTATTTATTTCCTTATGTTTTAAGTCTAATAAACAGATAATAATTATTAAATGATTCATATATATGATATTTTATATAAAGGGTAAAAATTTATATTATCATTATCATTTTATCATACCATTATCATCATGATGTTTCTCACATATCTCCCTTATTAACTATTGTTGAGCATCTAAGCCCACCCATTTTTATGTTTCCTTCCCCAGGTAATGTATATATGTATTATGTCTCATATATTAATGGAGGATTTTATTCATGAATAACCTAGTGGGAGATAATTTTTCTCACTCAGATAACCTTGTTAATGTTTCCATGATTCCATGTCATTAGAATAACACAGTCTTTGGGAGTATTTTTGTGTATAGATGTATGTATTTTACAAACGTTATAAAATGTTAATATATGAAAATTAATGGTCTCTATAGTCACTTTCCTACGTACATGATCAAAATCCACATTCTCATGAAACTATTATTCTTTATAACTAATATTAACTTCAACTACATGATCGTACTAATACATATCAACATTATAAAATATCCCATTACGGATTTTGAAAATCACCATGTACATATCATCCCAAAAGTAATAACCTACCGCCATAGCACCATAACCAATAATGAAATAGGATTTCAAATTATATTTTAGCTTGAACCTTGCAATAATATCTATGTGTACATATGTGAAACAACCATAAATTAATGAATGAGAGTTTATTAGCTCATTTCAACACCAAATAACCTTGGTTGGACATTCGAAGACTAGTATAAATGGACTCCTATTAATGTTAAATACATACATGTTTACTTACTCTACTATGAAAGTTTTAGGTTACACTGAGTGAGGCCTCATTCTCTAAGAACATTAAATAAATGCTCTATTCCCAAATTCAGGTGTACCAATTTATTATAGTGTACCTCAAGCAGTTCTCTCCCACTGAAATTAAAATATTTTAAAATAATTCTTTCAACACATGACTATAACACTCTCTATAATTTTTAGACTTACAATTATATGATTTGATCATAACTCATTCCTATTTAGGTTCTTCTACTTTTTGAACATATTAAGAACAATATATCTGAATTTCTATAAGAAAACTAAAACCTTCTATGTTGAGTCATTAATAAATTTCACATGATATTATGACCCTCCATCGGAACGTATTGGTATCGACCCCCAAAAATAAAAATTAACCAGCTAAAACTACCAATTCATTACTGCTCTACCTCTATTATTGAAGGATATAATAATTTTATTTTCATATATAAAATCTTCACAGAATTCATCTTCCACCAAAATTAGATTTAGTGAAATTCCTTTTATTTCTAGTACCATCATCACCTAATCACTCTTATTACGTTGAAAATAGTGTACAATTGTGAATACACATTATAATTTCTTATTATATTCTTGTCCATGACACTCCATACGATATTTATTAAGGGTACATTATTTACTCCCTAATCTATATCCATATATCACTATGTAATATTCCATGAACAGGTAATTAATGTGATGCTCTAACATGCATCTTCAAGACACTTGATATTAATTATATTTCATCTTAATATAAGTATATATCCCACATTTTCCATAATAATAAAAATCCACATTTTTTTCCAGATCATCACACTTCTCCTCAATCTACATGGTATTATACTCAGTAAAATGCAACTGTCCAAATTTTCATGGAACCTAATTATTCAATAAAGGCATCTACAATAGTAAATTGAAAAATTAACATAATTATAAATTACAAGAAACTATATATGTATATATTTTCAATAGTATAACATAATCATTTATTTTAGTTTCCATGTTTAGTATAGGATATTTGGATCCTTCCATTTTTCCTTGAAATATTTATTGACATATCATTTATTCAAATAAGTAATGTTTGTAGGAACAAGACCGTTTGTCTGGTATCATCTCCTTCCACTATATTTTAATCATCCTTTCTGATTATTTCAATGCACATATATACCAATTCGATATAAATTTAGAGAAAACCTATATATTACTCTTAATTATCTTCAATTTTTATCCTCATTAAGGATTAGGTCTCACATATCCTTCAGTACCAACATTTTCTTCCAAGAATAACTTTATAAATCTGTTATAGTGTATTCATAAATTACAGATAAAATTGAATGAAAAACTAGGAAACATACTTCATCAAATAGAATAATTCTCACCAATGATTACTTACTTTTGATGGTATACATTTTTTTTGTGTGATAAGAAATAATCTTCTGATAAAGTATCATAATAATGAATAATAATTACATCAGTTATGAAATGTGTAATTCATAATAATTATCATATATATATATATATTAAAAAGATAATTTTTCATCACATCTATCATTTTCTCATTTATAATCGTGATCTCTCTGATTTTTTACAATATGTGGTGAATAAATCCAATAATATACATTTTTAGTAGCTCCCGCAATATGTTCTCAATTTATTCTTCTTTTTATCCTTGAAGTGGGATGTTTATAATTTTCAGAAAAATATAATACTTGATCTTTATCCTATAATAACAAAATTAGTTCGAATAAAATGACCATGGTCCCCTTACTTTCTCCCACATAAAAAATTTAATTTGAGAAGACTGAAATTTGATCATCCTAATATGTATTTGATAATTATTTTTGGTGAAAAACGTATTGAAATAAAAAATTAATGATCGAATTACTAAGTAGAAATGTAGAATAAAATTTCATAAATTAGATGAACTCATTTATTCATGTGGTTTGGAAAATTATCACTACATCCCTAAATTGGCATAAAACATCCCTAATTTAATGATAATAATTAAAAAGTAAAATCATATAGTATCAGATATCCAAAAAAATACTAGAATATTATTATAATTATGATTATTCTAATCTTTCACCTTTAACATAATAAGTATTTTGTGCTACAATATTCTTGTAATTTTATAATTCCCTATCTATGTTGTTTTTGAGATTTGAAAAATTTATACATCATTTCAACATTGCCCAAAAAATTGGGTAAGGTTCCTACAACCCCAAACAACTAATAAGGGTGACACTACACCTTACATCCCCTATCATCCAATTTGTGGCATTTAACCCACTAGAGTTGTGGAAGGTTGTATAGTACGGGTCCCCGGTAGTTATCCCAAAATTATCCAAGTATTAGGAAATACCAATCTATCAAATATATGATCATAATAATTAAAATAACATCTATTTTCCATCCCTCTATTTTTTGGGTTGAATAATTCTATATATTAGATTTTTCACTTTTCTAATCATGAATTGATGTTCACTCACCAAGTAATGGAAATTATTTTAAGAATTTTTATCTATTGTTTTCCATATATCTCTTTGTCTTTCAAATGAATATTTTCATTTACAATGTTTTGAGTTATTTTTTCATATTATCCAATGAATTTCTAAATTTATTTATAACAATGATTCACATAAAAAAATTAGATTGAAATGAAAATTCATATAATTATCTAATTGAGGTAAATTTATCCAATGGATGAAATTAATAGTTTTTAATGTATACCACACAGACTACTTTTCCTTAATAAAAACTATTCAATTTTTTCAATATATCTTCATCATTTTTCATTTTTGTTTTCAAATAAATTATTTTCCAAAATATTTTCGGTTTTTATATTTAAAATTGTATTATTTTCTTAACATATGAAATAAAATTTTGAAATGTTATTTTTAACTGATTCTTATATGTAATTACAATGATTCTTTATTTAATATATTGATTCAATTTTAATTTTAAATTCACTATTGAACAAAAAAACGTCATTTATGATGAATAGATGCTATTTTTTACTACTAATTAATTATATCATAATTTTAGAGGATTCAAATAATTTTTAAAATAATTCTTTATCACACTTCGTTGTTCATTTGAAATGATTTTTCTCCTTCATTTAAAGAGTTTTAATATAATGGATAAATTAAAAATAATTTCGACTAAATGTTTTTTCCACCAAACTCTATTTGTTTATAAGATAATAGTTAATGGTGTATTATTAATTATGGTATTTAATTTACTATAAATTTAATTATATTCTATATTCTATATTCATCACATGTATTTTTTTACTTATAATAAATTTTGAGAGTCAATTATATTGATTACTAAAAATATATGGAATTTTTAGAATGTGTAATTGATTGGTGGGGCTCAGTTATATTTATCCCTTCAATGTATTGAAAGTCATCATGGGACAATTTGGAATACATGGGTTTTTATATGGTTATCTAGTTTACACCTACCTATTTCTTAACAATATTGTCTTTGTTTGAGAGGATTTTCCAGTAAGATTCATGATATCATGGTTGAGAGGTATTTATCCTAGATTTAGAAAATTATACATTTCCATAATAATGATTTTGGTTTCTATTATACATATAATTTACATGTTTATATTATATAAAAATTTTCATAAAAATGATGTCGTCGATTAAATGTAATTTTAATTGAATACCCACTCATTCATATTTGATTTTCCTTTATTAACTCACTCTAGCTTACACTATACATAAGCCATTATATGAATTTGAACTCACCGATTATTTTTATTCTATTCCCCAAAATCTGAAGAAGAATATTTTGAATTATTTAAAGAATATAATATAGTTTCATAAGATATGTTTTTATATATGATATATAATTTTAGAATCTGTATGTAGCATGTTTTCTAGTACTAATTAACTAATTGATCGTACAAAGTGTGATCCCTTGTACATTGTTCCAATATACAAAATTAGACTCCATATATGGGTTACTAGAGTTGGGTTATTACAGTTGTAATAAATTAATTCTGTCCAAAACCATTAGAATTAGATTTTAAATAAACCTAAATATCTTTTTAATTCTGATAGTTCCTTAGGTTATATGATATAATATTCTATATTAGTGATTATAATTTTCAGGATCAAAATTATTGATTATTATGTGAAATATTAGTGTGTTCCATTTATTAAAGATGATACCTAATAGAAATATGGTAATAAACACACATATCCAAAGTAGGAATCCATTTCCTTTGTATTAAAAAACAGATGGTGTAGAAATAGTGATGATAATGGAAATCTTAGTGCAACTTACATAAAATATGGTGAATAAATTTTCACACATAGAGAAATGAATTTTTCCAAAAAATGATTCACCTACGATCAAATTTTACATGTGATATAAGAATATATTTAGTAATTGATCTTATACTTCATTAGTATATAGATAATAAGATATGTCCCTCAAAAAATATCACTTGAATTGGGGATTAATAAATTGGAAAAAAATTATTCTAGTACTATATTTTATAATTTGAGATGTTGATCCATTGTGTTTCTTCGTCAAGAACACCAAAGTGGTTGATTTTATATATTTTATGTAATGGGTAAAATTTAATTTGATATTCAATGAGAAATAATTTCCTAGATAATAGGGAGATTAATTTTAGAGTATATTCCCCACATTAAAGTTGAATGAACGATATATTTTTATATAGTATTATATATTATTTAAAATATCATCCAGACATGTTGGGGACTATAAATGTTATCCAAAGAGAATGATTTTAAATTTAATTTATGTATTATATAATTTGTATTAAGGTAACTGGGTTCTCAAATATTTTAATCTTATGATGGAAAATAATAAAATACTATAATGAAAACCAAATAATTTTCCTTTTCTTATATCTTCATTGGATATCATGAAAAGAAGAGTTCATATGAGAATCAAGAAAAAATATATTTTTCAAAGAATAAGAATTGATTGATGAGAATTCTAATGTGCGACATTTTTCAAAAAAGATACCCAGGTACATTCTTAATGGGAATAATATTATGTTTCAATTGCAAGGAAAGTGTACATATTGCCATTTAATTCAAGGAAAATAATGAAAACACTATTTTCTAGTGTATCAGTTGTAAAGAGATGGGATAGTAGTCAAACTAACATCCTTAACATCAAGGGAACCTCCCAAAGAAAATGGAATGATGATAAGGTCATGTACTTGTGATTATGATAGGTGGGGATGAAGTCCCAAAATAGAAGGTGGAAGTTACATTTAATCTTAATCTCAAATTTATCTATTTCATTATTTTATTCTAGATCTTCACAATATTTTATATTTCCTTATTTTAAAAAAGATTTATATATTTCCACATAACCATTGTAATGTTGTTTTGAATCATGACTTATAGAGAAAATATTATTTCAGCAGGGGTGTATCATCTAGTTCCCATTATGATACATTGATGTACCCTAATTTTGAAATTGATTATTATTCCTAATTTTTAGTCATATATAAATTTCTATATGTATTTGATTTGAAATATTAATGAAAAAAATTATACATAAGAGAATGTGATTTTTGTTCATGATGGATGTGTTGAATTCCATGTCATTATAGTGGACTGTACATCATCAAAATCATGTATGGATCCATATCATGTAGATATATTGAAGTATATTCAAATAGAATAATATATTAACATTCAATGAATGATATTTTTTTCATTTGAAAAAATAACATGCTTTTATTCTATAATACATTTACATGTTTCTAATGGAATTACCTTAAAATCCACATTAATTTGATGTTTATATTACTACTAATCATTACCCTTATAAAAAAACAATACCAAACAGTCCAAATAAGACAATTATAGTGGAATTAGTGATAGAAATAATAAAACTATAGGGGTTGTGTAAAAATTGATTAATATAACCAAGTGTTTAACAATGGTTAAACCCTTTCCTTTTGTCATGAAGAAAGATGGTCTATTCGGTTTTACTTAAATTAAAGGTAAATATAAACCGTTACAATAAATAATATGTATTAAACTCCCTACATTGATCACTTTTTTGATCAAATACAAAGATATATATATATATATATATATATATCATTCATATATTAATCATCATTTAATGAATCCTAGATTAAAAATAAAGAATGGTATATTTTAAAGGTAAAATTTCAAATGAAATTAGAACATTATAAAATATCTATAATTTCCTTTTGGATTGACTAATGCACCACAAATTTTTGGAGCATATAAAGAATGGATTAATCAATGATTGCAATGAGATTTTGGTTATGTTATTTTTTGATGACATATAGATATAATAAAAATTTTATGACTATATTAAGAGCCATTTGCAAAATCATTCATTAAACGAATAGAGAATATGAAAATATAGAAAATGAAAATTATGTATTCATGAAATTTATTTTTATAACAATGTTTTATTTATGTATATAATATTAGTTGATCCCATTAATACAAATGTAGTGATGGAATGTGCCACACAATTGAATATAACTAGGGAATATATTTTCCATGGATTTTAATGTCAGTGTTGATGATTTAAATAAAAAAATTTCTAGATAGCTAATATCTCCTCAATGATGAAATGTAATGGGGTAAAGTTCATATTTATGTAATAGTTAAATAACATTTTAAATAATTAATTAGGAGGACCATCAAAGAAATTATATTAACATTATATTCATAAAGGGTTGGATTCATGATTAATAATAATGCATCAAATAAGGGACACGATCAGAACTTATGTGGAACAATAGATTCAGTTACATTATAATGTATTTATATTATCTGTGAACATAACCAGAGAACCAATGTTGTTGAGTTTAAAAATTTAATCCTAGAATTTTTGATATAGAGGAATTACCATTATGGTGAAATATGTTAAATATATAAGGATTAAAACAATTTAAATTACAACTTCCCACAGGAGAAGCTCAATTTGAGGTAATGATGATATATATAATTACTCGTGGATTATAATTTATCAATACAATACCACCATAATAAGTAATATAATATACATGATTCTATAATTTATATAGTTCATGATGTTTTTACAAAAATGATATTTGACAAGGATTTTATATTTTCAGTCTTACTAATTTTTGATATAGAAGTTATTATGGGCGGGAAAATATAAAACCTTTCAAAATGATTAAAATTATACCCTTATTAGAATGGGTCAAAATATAATAGATTATTGATATGATTTTTTATCTAAGAATTAATGTTTATATGATTGAAATATTTTGAATTGTGTATATAAAGTTAGCAAGAAGAAATTTTGAAATAGTTTATGTGTTTCATCCATAATTAAGTTAAGAGAGGATTATTTGATTAATATTATAGACCAAATTTCGCTATAAAACCTAGTATCACTTAAATTTATCCTAAGAAACATTTTTTTGTTGTAATATGAAATGCTAAATTACAAACTATTTATTTGGATGATTGGTTTTTCAATAATTAATTTTTAATATATAACATCTTAACAATACCATGAATCATTTACCTTTTATTGTTTGATAACCGAATTTTATTACTATGGATTTTTTCACTTAATTACTGAATACTATATGGAATAATGATTCCATATGGGTTTTTGTTGATCATCTCAACAAGATAACATATTTTCCAAATATAAGTTAAGATATTCATCTTTAAATAATGATTAAATAGGGGTTATTCATGATCTCTTATATTATACACAATTCAAGAGCCTCGTAGGTAATAAAATAGCAACATTAATACTTTCTTAACATACTATACCACATTATATAGGACCTTATTATATTATATTACCATCATAATAAGTCTTTAGATAAAACCCTATGCGGGTTTTCGAAATACAAGTTATAGTTATTAACAATGTGAATCATTTTTTGTCAATTTACAACTTTACAACCTCTCCTATCAATGTAGATATATTAATATGATTGTATAATGAAATCTTAATTTTAATTATACTCTTTTTAAAATGCTTTTTCTTATACATTTCTATCATATGTATAATTAAAACATTGCTCATCTATTTTTACGAATTTTCATCTCCATGTATCTATATAATTCATTTAAAAAAAAATATTACAAGGATGGTTATAAAGGTTAATATAATGAGATATATATAATCATTCTGTTATTTTTATTAATAATTAAATTTAGACTAAATTTATCTTTCTTAGAATTTGACAAGTTAAAAAAATTGTAATGTCCCTTTGGTATTGTGTAGACTAGTACTCCATAATATGATGTGACACATTTATCAATCCAAACATTAAAGAATTATTATAAATAAGTATATAATGTACAAATATGATATTAATATCACTATTAATCTTATTTAGATCATGGATCCGTAAAATAATTGAAAGGTCATACAATACTAAACTGAAACTTACATGAAAAAGGAAACAGTTAACACTCAGAAATGATGATTTTAACAAGGAAATTTTAATTAACGAGTTTTAAATTGTTATAATTGGATCATATATGATATTAAAAGTATAAATATGATTCTATTATAAAAATTTAACAATTTATTATTTAATATCTAGTATATTAAATTAACTTATGATAAATATCAGTAAAATGTTATGGGATTTTTTTTCAATCAGATTTTAATTCAGGATTATTAATTTTTAGATTTACATTGAAAAAATTATATTATTTATATCATTTGAACCCCATATATTTTATTTTGTTATGTTTAATTTTGTATTTATATTTTTTCTGTAATTTCTTCATTTGTTGTATCATGAATCAACACGTAAGCTACCTGAAAGGTATATTATTTATAAAATGATTCATTAATGATTCCCTTAAAATTATTTTATTTTATGTCACCGTATTATATAAATATTTTTAAATAATTATTTAAAAATTATCTAAAGTCATACTGAATTTAGTTCTACTCATTTAATAATATCTATAAGAGGATTAAAATGAATCTTATTCAAACATTATTTATAAGAAACTTTTTACCATATGTTAGATCAAAATCACTATTTTAATGCACACAGTAGGAATAATCTTTCCCTCCAACACAGAATATATTTTTTGATGATCCAATTAGAAATATTGTTGGTAAAATTTAATTAAAAATATATTCTCAAAAACATTTGTAAACTGTTTTTAAAATCAGATATAATTAAAAGTGAGTTATGATCAAATATTTAAGAAAAAAGTATAGAAAGTGAATGTTAACTATTTTTTTATATGTAGCTACAAGGAATATAATTTTTACTAATTCATTCTATATTATTTTCTATAGTCATAGTGTCACTATTAAATGATAATTTTAGGAAAAATGGTAGTATTAATTTATTGATAATGTATGGTTTCTTATTTTTATATCATTCACATTCTTGTGATCTATTTCCCTGTCACCCTAATTTACTCATATGAAATTAGTTTTTCTACTTTTGGAATATAATTTTAATATCATGTATGAATTTGAAATCATTTTTTATAATGATGTTTTCTAAACCACATTTAATTTCTTTAAATTGTATTAGTTGATGAAATATGATAAATGAAGTTATTTAATTTATTGGAGATATATTTATTTTTTCTATTATTGAGACAATATGTATAATTGATGACATCTATCATTTAGATAATGAATCAAATTGAATATTCAGAAAACGTGGAATGAATAAGACATGCATTTATTGGTTGGGGCCTATTTATTGATATACCCCCAATGCATTTACTAGTGTCATGAGACAAAATAGTAAACATTATATGCTATAAGAGTATCTATAAGACACAAAACTATTTATTTAGAATTATTCATTATTATGGGTAAATAAGGATAATATTCATGATACATTTGTTTAAAATAATTGAACCTGAATGTTAAAAATTATAAATTTTCACAATTAAAATTACATTTTCTATAACCCACATGATTTATATAAAGATATTAATTATGTATATCCTTTGTAATATTGTTTTCAATCTAATGACATGTGTTTTTTTTATCCAATATTTTATATTGATTATTCCTTATTATATCATTATATTTTTCATTGTATTTTACCCATATTATGAATCTGATCTCATCCATTATTTTTCCCTTCCAGGGATATGAAAAAGGATATTGATAATGATTTCATGGGTGCAATAATTTTTCATATACTATGATTTTTTATTTCCAATGATTTATGATAATGAAGTATATATATTGATTTCTAGGACTAATAAAGTGAATGATCTGTCATGGTGTGATCCCTAATATCTTGTAGTAATGTAAAAAACTGCAAACATGAACCATGTTATTGGATTTGGGGTATTAAAAATCATGAAAGCAGAACAAAACCATGATTTAATAATCACCCATAAAAACAATTTCAACCATACATGAATTATACACACACACACACACACATAAGAATCACTTTAAAAATTAGTAAATCTATTTCTAAAAGTTTATATTTCAAAACAATTTTCCTACAAAATAAAATCAAAAACAAATGATTGTGCACACTCACTCACAATAAATTCAAACTTCCTCAACACAAAAAATTTTACATAGTTAAATATGACACAAATATGTGTTGAGAACATTTATAAATGATTAAATCAAGTAATAAAATTTCTAAAAGTCCCTACAATCCATGTTGTTGAAATAATTTAAGTGAGTGATAATCTGTATTTAATAATGATGACGTTCCATAAGATCCCAATAGAAGAGAAAAATAGTATAAAAATCATCCAAATATCACCTCTAAAAATTCATGGATTGAAATATAATTTGGTAAGATTAAGAATATGTTTTTATATAGAGTTCACAATGGAAAAAATCTCACTAATGAGAACCCATAATAATATATATGATATCCCATCCAAGGTGTATATCAACCCTAAAACCAGATAACCCATAATTTGTATTTTTTATCATTCCTTTGAATCTAATATGTCATAGAGGATTTGTGATTCTTATTTCTATATCACCTTCATAACTCCATTTTCCAATATCCACGCACCATAAAACCCACCAATATGACCATATAGTTTTCCCCATTTTTTAAAAATATAATCACTCATGAATATTGATTAAATTATGGAACAGTGGAGCTCACTTCAATATTATTTAATTTATGGAACTCAACAAATCCTCTAAAAAATGGCACCATGTTGGCTAGGACCATTCTTGTGGAGCTCTCCTCATTTATCAATGGAATATTTCAATAATATGATACCCAAATATATTACCATATTAATCACTATACCATAACCCATAAATAACATCCCAATCTCATATTATTATATACTGTGATTAAAACATATTCTTTATATACTATCTTTGACGCTAATGGATGTGACTGAATTTAAACAATTAAATCAGATATGATGAAATGAAATTATTGAGTAAAATATAAAACCAATATAATTTTAGATATATATATTTACAGGATTAAGAATACTAATAATTATATGAAAATATATCTTTCTCACATAATATATATTTTTTACATTATTCCAATAATTTATTATTTAATAATATACTCTTTAACATTATCAAAAAAATATCAACAAAAATTTTTCTTTTACACATACCATATGTGATACTATTTATTATAACATGGGGGAATAAAAAAATAAGATGGATTAGATCATGTTATTAGTTAGGGGTATAAAATTTCAAGGACTATAATTGAATAATAAATGAAGTAATAATATGTAATGAATAATTTATAATCATATAATAACATATAATAGATAAAATAACATTGAAATATCTATATATATAAAAATATTAAAATTAAAAAAAAACAATAATGACTAATTTTAAGGTGAAATAATGTAAAATTATGGAAAACATAATATAACTATCCAGTCCTCAATTAATACATCATACATAACATAATGGTCTCAAACAGAATAATATAAATAATAGGGTAGGAAAAAACCAAATATTCTGGATAGTTTATCTCATGAGACCTACAAAATGCATTAAGTGGTTATCAAATTCTATTCCACCCATAAATAATTAATTCATATATATTAATCATATTAAATTATTGTTTATTCAATTCAATAATTTATAATCAGGTATTAATAATCAATATTTATATGAGAAAACTTATATCAAGATTTCTATATTCCCATTATCCATATAAAAAATTCTTATAGTAGTAATTATTCATCAATATATAATTAATTTGTATATATAATTTCATTTTATTGAAAATATATAAATAATAAATAACAATTGGTAAACATTCGTGAAAATAATTATATAAAATGGTGTGTTTTTATTATGCATAACATTGAATATACAACAATTTCAGTACTAAAAAGAAAAATAATACATCAATGTTAATGAATTCCTGGGGATAAAGGATTAAATTGTTTCATTTGAAATTAATTATATTATATAAAGGCATTTCTTTTTCAAAAGTTAGCAGAAAATAGATAGTAATGTTATAGTGATCCTTTTAAAAATAGTTTCCTTTAGAGTTTTAGTAATGTCATTTAAAAAGAAATGTTAAAATAGTCCTTATAAACTCATTTCATGTTATTTAAAGAAGACCCAGAAATGATTATCTATATAATAAAATTCAATAATTTAATTTTTCAAACAATTTATGATTAATTATGAAAATTTGTATTGGAGGATAAATATATACACAGGTGGAATGAAATCTGTTTTCATAACATTTATTAAAAGTATATACGATTCTTTTAAAAAATTTATATTGTAAAAAAAAATTATATTACATTATGAATTAATAAATCCATACAAATGATTTAAAATAATAAAGAATGATCATGCTAGAAGGAAACAGTATTATAGATTTTTTGAAATGTTATTTTTTTCTAAATTTTGTAAAAAAAATAAAAACATAATTATAAAAAATACTTTTAAAATATTTCATAAAAAATATTTTTTTGTTTTTTTAAAAAAACATTTCCCTTCAGAAATCCTTTATTCATAGAGAATAATCATATTGAGTCAGACAAATAATATAGATATAGTGGACAATGATTCAATGGCCAAAATGAGAACTATGTTTTCTTTTTCTTAAAACCCTATTTTGGGTTTATTTCAGTACTGAAGATAGGAGAAATGGATTTCGTACTTGAAAACCCTAGAAATTACTATATAATTTTAAAATAAAAATGAAATCAAAGGGGAAAAAATAATTTCCCCAATGAAAATTGAAACATGAACAATCTAGATGAATAATGAGATCATGAAAAAATAATTATGATTGAATAAATTATAATAAATCACCATTGAATGAGAAAACATAATCTTTTATATTTAAATAAAAATAATTAAATGATAAAATATTATTATATCCATTATTTATAATGTAAACAACATAAAATAAATAATGTTGTACAACATGAAACTTGTCACAATAATTTGAAATTTATATAAAGAAACCCTTAATAACTTTTTAAAAATTAATTAAAAACAAATTAAAAATGAGAACCAAAAATTGGAAATTAATTAGTATTATTTATTTATTTATTACGAATTTATATATTTGTGTGGCATAATATTCATCATAAAATAAAAATAGATGTGTAATTAAGAAAAGGTTTTAAATAGGGATGTCTGAGATGATAAATCTATACAAAGATTGAACAATTTTAAGTATGAATAAATAAATAAATTGATTATATGGTAATATTATTAATATAAATAAAAAACCTTAAATACAAAAAAACATAAATCATAAAAAACTTATCATTGAAATCATTCTATCATATAAGAAGTGACATAACCCCATAAAATGAACATTAAGTAAGAATTACCTTACCTCAATTCTTAAATTGATTGGTTTGTGTGAATAACATCCTCAATACTAAAATTAATATTATATAATAAATTATTATGAAAAATTATCTATATTTTGTTTTTTCAGGATAATTAAATATCACATATCAGTCATTCATTATTTTGTTTTTTCTGATATTGACCTCTTGAGATTGTTTTGTTAGTTTTTAAATGATTGATTTGGTATGTTAACACTTATTAAAGTTGTAAAAAATTGATTCAATATATCAAATTATATTATAATTTATTATAAATTTTGGTTGTCATATTTAAGGAGTTAATTTTTCCATTTATTGAACACATGCTCATGATTTGTAAGGAAATATAAAAAATAATATTTTTAAAAATTGTATTTTATTAAAAATAATAAATTTAATTTTTCAATTTTTTAAATATTACAACTATGGTAGATTATACATTTTTAAATATAATATTTATAAATAAATCAGTTTCAAAACCATTTTTTTAATAGATATGGAAAATGTAATAATTATGTCATATATAATGTAGGCATAAAAAACAAATGAGTATATTTTCATTTTTTATTGAATGAGAGGGATGTGAGGTAGGTAATGGTTTGAAATTAATGAATCCAAATAAGTTAATAAATATCATATTTAGTTATTATGTATATATGTATCATAAATATCAATTGAAGAACTTGATGAAAAATTAAATATATATTTTTGGGTGAAGGTAATATTTACATAAGCACTGATGACATTTTCATTTTATAACAGATGAAAATAATGTAGATGATGATTATTCCAACAACAATATAATAAGTATATAATCATAATATACAAAAATCTTATGTTAATAATATTAAGTAATTTATTTAGGACGGTTGATATGAATTAAACTAAAATGAACTTGGAAATGATGGTTACTACTTTTTTTTTGTTATTCTTGTTATTATTGAACATATTAACTTTTTATGATAAGTCAATGACTAAACCACGAACATTGGAATATGATATTTTAAGTGTGAATATGTATTTTTTTAATATTTTTCAATGAAAAATGAACTAAAATGTGTCTTTTGAAGGGATATATTGAGCAAAATTAAATAAGAAATAATCAATGGTGTTTTGAAAAATATTCAATTATTAACAGTTAATAATTTACTTTTAAAAATTACAAGTTTATAATGTAACAAAATGTCACCCACATTCAAGTAACTGCCTTATCTTTTAATTATTTACACTTAAATTAGGATAATCTTGGGGTTTAGAGGATGGAGAGAAATTATTCTAGAAATTAAATTAATATCATGAGATGGATGCATTTTTGATATAATGGATTATGTGATTAATATTGTTAATGTATTTATAGGGTTATTACCATGTTTAGATAAATCTATAGGTCTTGTATGTTGTGATTAGGAATATGAGGTTTTCTACTACACTTTGAGAGATTACAAGATGTATAATGGGGTTATAGGAAAAGTACTTCATCACTAGAAATAATTCCTGAGATGTTTAAACAACATGATATGATTACACAATTTGTGATGGATATATGATGTGTAATGAAAGAGGAAAATTATAATTAAAAATGTAAATGAGTATTTTTTATGTACATAATAATCATGGATTACCCTATGTGTAAAGGAGTTACATGATGTGTAACTCTTAGGATGTAGGATTTTTGGATACTGCTCATCTGAAATTTCATGTCATCCCCTGATTGCACTCTTGGTCCATGACATATAACCCTTATTAGAGATATTGGGAATCTAAAATCGATCCATATTGATCTACTCAGTTTCGTCTCAATGTAGGAGTTTCTTCTCATCTCATTGGTTTAGTATACCTTTCATCTTCTTCATTTCTCTTTTTTGATGAAACCATAGTGTTGTATTGTCAGATTAATTTATCCATGATGATGTTTCCTCTTGATTATATTCTAGATACGTGGTACGATCTCATTAATGTGATCATTTTATTTTTATGTTTGGTTGTGGTCGGTGTTCCTTCTTGTGGATTGTGTAGTTTTCTCTTCTCCTCCAACCCTATAAATTAATTGGACAAAATTTAAGTTGTGTACATTAGTTATAGGGACTATGGTGTCATCATTTCATTCTTATTATTGGTTTATCCTTCATGGGCATGTGTAAACCTATGTTTTTTGGTATCCGGATCCTTATCTAGCCTATATTAATGAAATTTAATTATCATATTCTGTATATAAATTTGTTTATAAATAATGTAGAATGCATTTTTGTGTCTGTAAATGGATTTGTGATAAATGGAGTGTTTTTTCAGGTTTTTAATGAAATTAAAAAAATGGGATTTAAAGAATTAAAAATATTTTTTAAATGAAAAACATGGGATGTGATGGGTATATAGGTGGACAGTTTGGATTATGTTCATCATCCATGTTACTATTGTGGGATTTTTTCTTGTGGATTTTCTCCACTTCATTGGAAGAATGTTGTAAATATTTGATTGACAATATATAGAGGTTCACTCATGGGGTGTTTCTATACAATATAAGCATGTTTATTAGGGGCATGTAGTGAAATAGTTATTTTTTATGGTACATGTAATCTACTAGTTTGACATATTGGGTTCATTTTTGTTTTTTACTTGTTTTGGGATTTATAATTTATTGGATATGATATCTATTCATTTTGTTTTGATAAATGATAATGGAATGTGTCCTTGAAATATAAATATTTTCAATCACATTAAAATTTTTATAAAATGGGAAATATTCACCATGCTTTGATAAAAATAATTTATTCTTATCATTTCATGTTTGATTTAACAATTATGATAATTTTTTTTCACATATAATTATTTTATAACACCTAGTTGGGATATTATTGAGCATTTTAACTCACAGCTTGAACATTTCATGATTGGGGAATCAACTATTGTATATATTTTGATAGAGGTATTATAATGAAAAAACATTGATGTTGTTGGGGTTTCCTTGAATGGGTAGCAAGTTAGTGATATGATGTGGGTTTTCCAATGCTATCAAATAGAGAATTTCATTTTCATATTTTGGTTTTCCTTTGCGGGTAGACATTATAATAGAGATTGTTTCTTCTCTTGTGTTTTATCATTCATTCAATTATTTAATGTATTTCTCTTAAAATATTTTATTAGGTATATATATATTAATGTGTCATGTAGTGGCTACAGGTATGGAAAAATCATTCCATATGGTTTTTGTTTTTTCCAGGGTACTATTTGCTAGCCCATGGGGATCGTTAATTCAATTCCAATATGTGACTGGATAGTTCAAGTGATAGTTTTAGAGGGTATTCCGGTTTTTTGATTACTGTTTTTTATCATAAGTGTCAATCCTAAAAACTCATTATATTGCGGTATTTGGAATACTAGAGATCGTATTATTAGGACATGATAGGAATATTATATTGAGTGCCACATATTCTTTTTATGTGATTAGACTCATATTAATATGGGATGTTGGGATGTGTGTATCCATGTTTTATTTCATCTTATTAATATCTATTTTTATTGTGTTTTTTTTCATGATTAAATTGATATTGTTCAATTGTTTTATTATTTTAAACAAAAACAATGTTCAGTAATATGCCTTCAAGTTGTTTTCTTCGAAGTCCTCAATATGGTGTGATTAAAAATCTCGAAGAAAATCCTAGTATGGATCATAAAATTATGAAATATATCAAGTGAACAGTTTGTGTTATTGATCATAATGTTCAACATGTTCATAACACAGCAGATGAGCTACATTCTTGAGCTGAAGGATACAAATACTTGATCACAAGAGTTCTTAAAAGAGAATCCACTAACCTTTAAATTAATGAATGAAACTCAAGGGGTAGAGGACTAAATTTACATGGCATATTTTTTCTTATAATTCCAAGATACACTTGAGAATATAAATGTTAATTGTTAATCATTCATAAATTAATGTCATAGGAATTGTTGGTGAGTTTCCATGGTTCAAGAAGATATGAAAATAGGATTGGACTGGAAGGGTTTAAATACACTCTTCATCAAATAGCTTTTTCAGAGTCCCTGATGATGGAGACACCCCTACAATTCAAATATTTTCTGTAAGAAGTGTGTTATGTGTTGATGTACACCAATCAGTTTGTTGAAATGGTTTTAATTTCACTAGAGGTGTTGAAGAATGACCAGTTGAAAGCTCGAAATTTCCTACAAAATTTGGGAAAAAATATCAAATATCAGGTAATAATGTTAAAAAATTTGGCCTATAAGTAGACAGTTAATGGGTATTTGATGGTTGATATGACCATATAATGAATGTTTGGATATTTCATTTATTCTCGTCCACCTTGTGCTTGTTTTGGTGGCGCACAAGGGAAAAAGAGGAAGTGGCGAGATCATTATTGATCAATTGAACTTCATTCCATGCATGAGGTATCATTGGAAACTCTGGTTATAGATATTTATGTTACTATAATATTCAATTAGAGTGTAATGGTCTGACCCACAAAGAGTTCTTATACTTTACTATCTAATAATTGTAACTATTGTGGGTGTTTTGGTCATCCGCAGTTCTTCTGTCTGGTGGTGTCTACCCCTTGATGTGGTATGGGTTCATGAAATCTAAATGGTATTTTGGAATACTCATATTATTCAAATACATAACAAATCTTGACACATGAATTATGTGGTAATCACATTTTTCAAAATAGGTGAGTTTCTAGTTGTTAATGATGTGGTTATAGTGATAGTGAGTTATACGAACTTTCTAGCACCTTTAGTAGAAATTAATTAATTTTATACTATTTTCCCTAAAACATTATATATATCCATGTCATTTATATTATTAACATTAAAAAAAAAAGTTTCCTTTATTATGGAGTTATAGTAACCAATCCAGAAGATTAAAAGTGATGGTTTTTTATGACCATCTTGTGTATTATCGAGCACTAATACAACATTTGTCTTCATTTTCAATGTTTTGATCTCGATCATTGAAACATCGTCATTGGGATAGAATCTATTTTTTCTCATCAGCTGTGATTTTTTTTTTCATTAATGCATGTTATTTCACCTAGCCTATGAGAGCTCATTGGTGTTTTAATGAGATTGTGATCCTTGTTATAGTCATGTTAGAGCATCCCACCCCGAGCATAGGAGTCTGGTTTGGAATACTTTGGAATCCCCAATATTATGTAAAATTTGTAGAATGTGTCTTCTGGATAAAAATTTTTTGTTCTTGGTCCATGTCAATTATAATCATGGATTATTAGTTGATGATGAGAATCTAATGCCTTTTTTCATGAGAAGATCCATGAAATGTCTTTTACAATCAAATAATCCATGGTATAGATGGATACAATCGATAGTTTGTCACTAATTTCATAAATATGGTGTCATTCTTTTCTAATCTTACTAGTAATGTTGTAAACTACAAATGGGATGAAAAGTGCTAGTATTTCATCGACGAGCTAATGAAAATTATAACATCAGCACTTATTCTCATCATACATAATCCTAGTCCGGGTATGTGGTTTTATGTGATTATTACAGTGTTGGATTGTGTTGTATTCACATAAAATAGTATTACATTTTTTCCTATGACTATCACCATCATAGAACACATGAGAAAATTTACTGCACTCATGATTTAGATCATAACACAATATTTCATTAGCTTTTGTGTTGTTCGAATAATATTTTGCGGAATGTTTCACAGTATTTTCTAACCATAAGGATTTGAGTAATATAATAAATAATAAATTAATTATTTTTATAGAGTGGAGATGGTTGGAATACCATAGGATGTTTTAATTCGATATCACCTAAACCACATGGAAGGGTAATTTCTTTGAAAACCCTCTTAGTATTAAAGTTCCATTGAATGATGATTTTAGGTCAAAGGGAGAGTGAATCCATATGAATATTTTTTATTAGATAAATATAAATTCTTAAGAGGATGTTTCAGGTATGGTTCTGACTAGTATTTAGTTATTGTTATAGGCTTTGAATGTTTTCCTCATTACCATCGACAAGAAGTCAAATTTAGATAAATTAAAGAAAAACTATTTAGTAGGAAGAATGATTTAGGTCGTTCTCTCTATTAAGATGTTATTCTATGTTATAGGGATGGTGTTGTTTTACCAGCATCATTTAGAATTTTAGTCTTATCTAATTGACATATTAATTCATTGTTTTATTATTATTTGAGATGATGATTCTAGTGGCTAGTTACTAAATATGACATTAGGGATTTTGTTTCCCGTGATTACACATTCTAAAAAAATGTTAAAATTTTTAAACTTTCTATTTTTTATCAGCCACATATTTTTATTTCATTTTAGTTGGATGTGGTGTCAATTGGAATTATTTTCTTATTACCTTGGGCTCTTTGAAGGATGAATGTTGTCAGTGTGGTGTTTGATTGTTTACAACTTCATATCATTCAATTTTGATTAGGAACACCATTAATGTTGATAATTTTGGTATGATTTATGTGTTTGAAGTTGTGAGGTTATATGGTCTTCCATATTCCATTGTATTTGAAAGAGATACTATGTCTTCATTTATGTTCTAGATATGTTTCTATGATTCTATGGAGACTCAGGACAGATTGAGTAGAGCATGTCATCTATATACATACAATTATATTGAGCATGTTATTTAGTTTTTAGAGTAAACAATTCATTCCAGTTTCTTTGATTTTATTGGATCTTGGAAGATCCATATTGTACAGGCTGAGTTTTCTTATAAAAAAATTATATTTCATGAATCCTGAAGGAACACTATGATGTTTGGTATGATAGATCATGTAGGTTACATCTTTTTTGAGAAGAGGTGGGTAATGCATCTTCAATGGGACATAGTTTGGTTCAAGATATTTTTATGAGGATCCAGGATATATTTCCGCATATGGATACAACATAGAGTTTGTAGAAATCATATTTGGTTCATGAAAATCATCATTTAGAGTTTTCCAATGGTGACTAGGTTTTCATGAAATTTTATCCTTGGTTGGATCATCATTGTCTTGTAAAAATGAATGTTAGATACGAGAGATTTTCGACTATTTGGGTTCATGGAGCTTCATTAGATGGTTTATTGTCATTATGAATTTCATACTCATTTGGAAGACAGTAATGATGTCTTCCATGTATCACAGATTAGGAAATATCATCCTGACCCCCCTCACATTATTCATTAGGAAGAGATAGTATTAATGATAGATGAGTCTATTGTGGAGAAACAAGTAGATATCATATAATCTCATGTGAAGGTATTGTCTGTACAGTCAATTTCGTTATTCAATGTGTTTTGGAGACATGAATCAGACTCTCATGATACTTAGGAGTGATAATTAATTATTACGGATTACTGTCCTCACCTCTTTATCAAAATTCATTCATACAAATGACATCCTTGGGGCCGAAATTCTTATTGTGTGGAGTTTAAAACACCATACTTCCTTCTTTCCATTAATTCCCTTCACATAGATTCTTCTACTCCTAAATTGGGTACATCTTCGAAATCCTTGGGATATAGAAAATTTTTTTGAAATAAAATTTAATATTTGGGGATAATTTTTTGTTTGAATTAATGTTTTCTGAATTTGAATATGTTATGTATTTTCTGGGGATTTCCATATTTTGTAGAACAACCGATCTTTTTGAAGTTTTTTTATAAGAATATGAGGTTTTCTAAAATACATTGGACAATTAAAATACATGTAAAGTCGATAAATAAGGGGTACATTGTTTCCAAATAGAAGTCTAGAGATATGTACAAAACATTATAGGATTAAACACTATTTAATGGTTTAATGATGTGTTTTTATAATAGAATTGTTTTAATTAGAAAGGAGATGGGTTTTTAGCATACACATTTAGTGTGTATTCCTGATGTGTAAAGGAATGAAATGACATATAACTATTGAGAGGATGTGGTTTATGGCTCCACTCAGATGAAATTTAATTTCATTCTCCCATAGATCTCTTGTATGTCATCTGAGAACCCTTATCCAATGATTTTTGAGTCTCTATTTGATATAGATTGATCAGTTTCATAGTGGGTCACTATAACAGGTGGTTATCGTCTGTATAGTTTTATAGAAATTTATGCTTCACCATTGAAATTATCATTGTGACTTTGTGCCATTTCAATATTGGATTTCATGATCCATTGTGATATTTACTCTAGTTACTTTTCAATATATGTAGTGTGATATCGTTATGGGTGTGATTACCATTTTTAGTTGTGGTGTGGTGGGTGTGAATTATTGAGGTATGAATTGATTCCTCTTCTCTTACAAACCTTTTATTAAATAGAACCAATTTTAACTTATATATCTTTGTACTTGGGTCTCTATTTTCATTTTTCCATAATTCCTCTTGGTGGATCTATTACAGGTGTCAACGACCCCATGATTTAAGGAAGGTTGTTCAATCTCTAGACTATGTTAATGAAATTTATTTCTCCTGCACTTTTTATAAATTTATTTATAAAAAAAAATTAATTTTTTTTAAATGAATTGATGATAAATGGATAATTTTCTGTAAATATTCAAAAAAAATTCATAGAATTTAAATGATCCATGAAATAAGGACAAGGGAGGCCATTCATATGTAGGTGAAAGGATTAGCATAGGTCCATCTTACATGTTACTATAAGAGAATTTTACCATCGGGATTTTCTATCCTCTATAAGCCTATTATTTTATGCAATTTTATGTAATTGTTGAATGGTTCACTCATGGGTAGTTTCTATGATCCTTAGGGCGATGTTCTAGGGACTTATTTTCTATTAGTATTTTTTTATCAAAAATGTTTTATTCTAGTTCGTACAATTGGGTTCCTTGGTCTGAATTACCCATTGAAGTATTTATACTTTTTTTCTATGATATATATAATATGAGTTTTCATAAATGGTAATAGAAAATATTATTGAAATTGTTAAACCTCACTTCATTCTAATATTGTTTAGAAAGGTAAATTCTTATTGTGCTTTAATAAAAATAATTTACAAATTATCATTCCATGTGTTAATTGAAAAATATCAAACATATATTTTTATACCTATACTTGTTATGGAACAAGAACGTGGGATCCTATTTTTCCAGTTAGATCACACATAATACACTTCTTTGGGGGTTCATAGACCTTTGAATGTCTTTCAATGTTGGGAAAGGAAAATCCCCATAGTGAGTCAACGAGGTTTTTTGTTTGCTAGGTCTTGTTAGCTTGATGGTAAGATGGTATGGTTTTTCTCACACTATAACCCAGAGCAGTTTTTTTCATATTTAGGGTTTCCTTTTGCGTCAGACTTTCACATTGAGAAAATTTCAATTCAAGATTCTTTTGGTTTTTTATATTTATCAATTAAATAATATATATATATATCTTCAACTTTTTTTTATATTATATATATATATGATTCATATAATTTCATCATATTTTTATAAATAATTTTCTATAGTTGTTGTTTGATGTACAAGTTCTAGTCTACTCCCACTGGGTATTGGGAATTCCCTTTAGGTATGTGACATGCTCGGTCAGGTACATGGTTGGGAGGGTAATTGGGTCGGTTCGTTATAGATCATATGTTTACCCACTATGATATTACCAACCATTTATCTTTCACATTATATAGGATGTAATAAATGAAATTTTAAATAAATTATTAAAAACTATTTTAACATAAAATATACTTTAATTTTTTTGTCTAGACTATTCATGTATTTTACCATTAGTGGAATCGAGATAAACATGGAACTCCAAATTATGCATGAAAGTTTCATCTTCACTATCATGTTTATCCTATATTATTTTTCAAGGATAAAATAAACTAAATTTTTTACATTTTTAATATTTTTATCAACGTGTGACTCTAATTTTTTTTCTTTTTTCACATGCATTTTGTTGATTCTACAGAAACATTTGTAGAATTGTAATATTATTTCTAATTGAAAATAAATTAAATATATATATATAATTTTTTAAAAAAATTATAGTAATATAAATTCCACCATAATTTATTTCCATCCATATCATTATCATATTAATTTATTTAAAATAATATATCTGAGAGAGTATAATATTCAGAAATATAATAAAACTTATAATATTATTATAACTCTTAAAATAATGTTCCATTAAATTTTAAAATTCTGGAAGAAAATATAAATCAGATAAAAAATTCACTAAAATTTAAAAATTTATATATGATAGAACTATATTTGTGTTCATGTCTAGTTTTTAACCATTTAATATATATACCTTAACCACAGTGGTAAAAATATTACCAAAGTAACTAATTATTCTGAATAAAAATAATATATAGCTTATTACCTAATATGAACAATATGGTTCCAAATATAAAATCGATTATAAATGAAATAAATTATTTGGTACGTATAAAAAAATATAATATAAATATACAAAACTCAATGAAAATTAATTATTTTTTTATTCATTTAATGAATAAAAATTAATTTACTGTAAATTCTCATATTTTTTTAATTCTCATGAAATTAATTATTAATGATTAAAAATTGATATTTATAAGACATTAATATAACTGATAAATCTAATGTAACATTATAAATGTAAAATAAAATAAATTTATGTAAAATATTTCTCTTACTAAAATAAAACGTCACATAGGACAAAAAATTACAAAACATATGTTTTAAAATTCAGAAATTTTTTTAAAATGTTATATTGTAAAACATAAAAACATATTTTTTTTGGAATATTTTACACATAAACATTAATTTCATTCATATATGTTTATGATTTTTTAAATATAATATATATCTAGAAACATTATTTATCATTATTAAAAAAAATTAACAATTTTCAAAAAATCATAAAAAATTCCAAAACTAAACATCATTTTTTTGAATTAAACAATGAATTTCATTTCATAAAAAATTTACTAAACTAAAATAATTATTTTAAAAAAGTATGTATGCAATATAATGAAATTAATAATTTATAGAATAACGATTTTAAAAATAATGCTCTATTATCCTTACAGGATATTATTTAATAATTAAATCAAAGTTAATATATAGATATACTTATCATATAATAAATATGTTAAAAAAATTTCTTATTTTATTTATTAGAATTACATTCATAAAAAAAGGAATTTTAAAACCTTATTTTTTAAATTAAATTATATTAATGCAATAAACTTTAATTAAAATCAATATTTTTATTTACAATAGATTGAAATTTTCTTATAATTTTCCCAATATTGTTTAACTAATTATTTTGTCGGTAATTTTGGTTCGTTGTTTTGTGTTATATAAGCTTTTTAACATAATAATTATATAAATAAGGATTAAATTTTGAAATTTTTAGGTGTTGAATCCAACAAAAAACAAATAACATAATCAAAATTTTAAATTGTTATTTAAAAAAGTGTCTATATCTTCATAATAAATATATTTGATGTTGATTATATTATCAAAAGTAATTTTTAAGGATCCTATTTGAAACATTGTACTGGATAATTATATATTTCTGATGCCTTATTTGTTCCATTATAAGAATCATACCTTTTAATATGTTTCTAAAAACACATATATATTTCTGAGAGATGATTTCCATGTAAAACATGATAGATTTATCATCCCATTTGATATGTTGATGAAATATTTTACCTAAAAAATAGAGAATATTATAAAATATAATTCCATTATATTTTTTCCATTACATATCCATAATTTCTCCTTCTATTTTTCTCAGTAATTTCCACCTATTCATCATATAATAATATAATGATAAGTTTGTATGATGAATTTTTAATTTAAGAAATATTAAAATTATATTATTATAAAACATAAAATATTTTAATTGGATTACATTTCATTCCCCCACTCCGTAATAATTTACAAAAAACAAAAAATTATTTTCACAAGTAAAGACAACACTGAATGAAATATAAAAAAACACAATACGATGAAATAATAAATTAGTCACTAAAGCTTCAATAATAACACTAAAATATCCTCATAAATAATTTTATAAATAATTAGTAGTAAATCTCATCAATATATTCATAACGAAATTTAAAATGAAAAAAATAAAATATATTTTATTACATATTATTCCAAAATCAGCATAAAAATTATCTCAAAATAAATTAACTACCCATAAATTAAAATAACAATAATGTATATTAGATAATCATATGTTAATTAATATATACTAATTTATTCCAAAAATATCTTGAATCACCAAAAATAATAATATATTCTTTCCAAATATATTATTAATCCCACGTATAAGATAGTATTCTCCAAAAAAATAATCTGAATCTAGGCTATAATTTCCCATTAAACTTAATATCATAAACTGTTACCCAATTATCAGTAATTGTCAAAATATAAAATAAACTACTGACTAGAAATCATATCAATACATTTCAACTTGTGTCCATAAAAATATAACTCTTTGTAAGTAACATTCATTATAAATCTCATGTTAAACCTACGAGTTTCACATAAATAAATCATATATACAAAATTAATATAGATGTCCCAAAAAGTAAATAATTACTTTAATTTCCCATCAGATTATAATTAAAAAGTGGATTTATGCCTTATGATCAACCTTAAACATATCATCATATGGTGATATTTATAAATAATAAGTTATCTATAAGTGGTGAAATATTAACACTTAATTCTATCATTAACATGTTATGATACCAATTATAATAGTCTAAACCCATAATTTTAATCTAAAGATAATATTATATTTATTTCAAAATATCTTTGATAATTACAAGATTGACCAAACATTAACAATAAATAATTACATTACCCAATGGAATTATTAAGTCAACTATATTAACAAGTTATTTTTAAAGGTTTATAGAATTAGGGAAACCAATATTTTACATGAACAATTGATCTAAAACTGAATGGAAATTCTTTTCGTTAAACTAAGTATTATTAATTTTAAAATAAAGTCTTCCATAGTTCCTGTAAAAGTTTCATCCAAATATATTATTTTACACTTACTATATTTAATACTATTTTTCATAACCTAATGAAATGGAACAAAAAAATATATGATCTTGAACACTCATTAATTTGTAGTTAACATGGAGAGTTATCGTGAAATAAAAAATTCATTAATAAAATAGAATAAATAAATTATTATAAAGTAATTCTAAAAAACTAATTACATAATTTTACAATATATCCTATAATAACAATATAAACAATGAAAATGATAACAATAACTTATTTTATGGTAAGGGAATTAATAAAATCAAAAATTATACTCCTAATATTATAGCCTCGTACAATACATTAAACATATATTCTAGACCTCATCTAAGATACCATAAATAAATTGATAGGCATAAATAATTTTATAGTCTTAAATAATATACCAAATAAATTTTTTTCTAGTGTGATCTACAAATGCATCAAAGGGGTATGAGACAATCAACCCTTCCCATCACTAAATAAATCTAATTTCTTTATTATATTTGGATAATTAATAATAAATACAATATATAATCAATATGACATAGTAGAAATATTTTGTATTAAAATAATATCATATGAAATTTTAATATTTTAATTATACATATTAATCCTACCATAATAGTCAATTACAATCAATATAAAAATAACTAGTATATATATTTTCATGGTTCTTAATTTACGAAATGAGGTATCATTCTTGGTATAAATGATAAATAATGTCTATATAATATGGAATTTCTAAATTTTATAAAGTAATGATTGTATGAATATTTCAATACAATAAGTAACATATAATACAACTTGGATAATTAATAATAATGAAATTGAATTAATGATCAATAAAATAAAAATTAAAGAATTATAGTTAAGACATGTCCATTAGAAGATAATGAAGATAATGAATGTAAATATTTTAAAAAGTGTTTTAACATTAATAGTTTATTAATATTACTGAACAATTGAATTTGAAATCCAAATTTAAAACCATTTTCATCAGAAATCAATAAATAAAAATTTTAATTTTTTTATAATAAAAAACAGCATTAGGAAAAATTATTATGTATGAAAATGTAGAGTGGAGGGAAAAAGTAGGTATAATTTAAATAAAATCCATTTTCAAATTTTTTAATAATTTTATATCCCAATGCATTGAAAATTTCATTTATTAATGGGAATATATATTCCATTATAAAACCATGAGAACATAAAATGTAATTAAAATAATTATGAATGGTTATATCTCTTGTAAAATTCATCTAAGTAAAAAATCATAATAAGTGACTCTCTTAACAACTATGAAAAGAATGCCAACATTTAATTATATGGGAAAAACTAAAATGAATATTTTTATACATTCCATTTGAAATTGTTATTCCATATAATTTCAACATAATAAATTTCTATATTATTAATAAATAATCTTGAATTAATTTAAATAATATATATGTTGAGGAAAAATATTCCCAATATAAAAGGATAAATAAGGTCATAATTTACACTAAACAACTGTTTTTATTTAATTTTTTTGAAAAGAAATGTAAAATGAATAATTGTTTTTGAAAAAAATTAACCATTAGAGAAAAATATTTGTGTAATTAATGGGTAAAATAAACCAAAATTCTTCTAATTGTAATGAAATCAAAAATAATGAAAAAAAATTATATTTAAATATAATCCATTATGAATTATGTTACATTTTACTCAAAATGATTAAAGAGTTAAAAAATTATATTTTTTATTAACTCAGATGAATTACATGATATAATTTCTTATTAAAGATTAATCCTATTTCCATTTTATCTTATAAAATAAATTATTTAGAATATGATACATGTGTGGAGAAATTTAAATTAAAACAAAAAAAATTCTTATGGGTTTTATAACCCTTAAATAATAATATCTTGAATGTTATAAGATTAAATTGAACATTAAATAATATTATTAATTGAGGTATGATGATATAATCTTTAAATTAGGGCTAATATATACCACATAATGTTAATAAATGTGTAATTCAATAGATCACACAAGAAAGGATATATGAGACTAGAAAACCATTGAATGATCATTGAATTTGAAGTAAAAATACATAAATGATGTAATTATACAAAAAAATTAAATTAACATATGAAAATTTAAAATACATCATAAAAAATCATTGGTAAAAACACAGTTAATATTATTCACAACATAGTAAAAAATAATTGATATATCCCAATGAATATTAAATGAGGTAAGAATCCCCATAGCTAATGTCCTGACATTCATGGTTCCTACATAGAATATTTCAAATAAACATATTATTTTTAATAAATAATTTTTTAAAATCATTTATATTTGTTTGATTTATTTATTATCATATGTTGGACATTTATTATATACATTCTTCTTATATTGAGGAATTCATGATATTGGATCCATTTTTCAAAATATTCTTCTATATATTTACCCTTGTTAAATATGTTATCAAACAATTTTACTTGATATATAATTTTCATGAATATATAAAGTATGTGTTTGAATTATTCAAGGAGTTCCATAACCACTATATAGAAACTCATGTAGACAATTCACATAGAATCCTTAAAAACTTATTTTTAAAAAAATCGATTCCATAAATATAATATATTTTATGAGAGAATAGAATATGTATATGAGAATTATTGAAAATAGAAAATTGTAATAATTTCAAATTTATACAAATAATCCATTCTATGAACCATCCATTTCATGTGGTGATGGGAAATGATATAATTTATTCACATAATATGTAGCCCAAATATAAAGATGAAAACATTTGAATTTTACTATAAATGGGAAGAAAGGAATTTAGATAATGGTATATTTTTATTGACTATCAATTATATAACAAATATCAAACTTATATTTTATATATAAATTTTTTATAATTTTATTTTTAAGGAGTTATTGAAAAATAAAACACCTTTTCAAAGATGTTGTAGTCTACACATAAAAACGTGCAATGTATTAAATTTATATTAGATGGAATGAAAATAGATTATTATTTAAAAAACCATAATAAAATTTTATTTATATAACGATACTGATTTTATGTGGCTAATAATTTTATAAAATATTTATAGGAGGTCTATGAAGAATAAAACAAGAATGAACATAGTTAGGATGATTACCTCATTTTTGGTATGCACTTTTTTTCCATTAAGGTATTTAAAGGACTACTTTATGGCCACACGATGAGCATTGGAACATGGTATTGTATATGTGAATACTATTTTGGCCTGATTTTATGGGGAAACATTAAAAAATTTGTGTCTTTGGGAATGTAATATTTGGCACTGTTTTATAAAAAAAATCATTTGTGTTTTAAAAAATATTAATTTTTATGAGTCATAAATGAAATTTAAAAATTCCAAGTTTCTCATAAATTAATTTCTTTAGAATTATAGTACATTTATTTTTTAAATGACTGAATATAATTTTACATATTTTTAAATCAATTAATTTTAAATTATATAATATTAAATAAACATTAATGTAATTTTTATGAATATTCAAATAAATTTCATATTATTGTATGATCATAACCATGTACATATGATTATATAATAAAAAAACATTTCTAATATCATATATATCCATAAAATTTGATAAAATCTATTATTAAACCAAATTATATAAATTTAAATTTTTTAAAATTAAACTATATTGAATTTTATATAATTTTCAAATGCATTATATCAATGTTGCATAAGCATTTTAGATAATTATACTAGTATTTTTTATATTATATATTTATTATTAAAATAAATACAATTTCATAACTATCAATATAGTCATATATATATTATCCCAAAATGTTTTTCAACCATTTTATAATCATAAAAACATTTTCTAATATATAAGTGATACAAAATGACAAATTTTTATACAATATTATTGTAAAATTAAAAATAATTTATTATCAATGGAATATAGAACCAAATGAAAAAATATTATCTTTTAAAATAGATATTTGAAAATAAAATCAAATAAAATATAAACTATTTTTTTTAATATTGGTAGGTTATATATTTTTTAACAATTTTGTCACGACCTGTCCCGTAGGGTCTATGAAGTGAGTACCCCAAGTCCAACATCCATGGGCCAAGTGTTGGTGACTAACAACATAAAGGAATATCCCTAAAAAGAGAAATCATTGCCTCAAAACCTATACACAGACAGCTAGAGAACACTGTGCACAAGTACAACACAATGGAATAAGAATGGTACAACCACAACTAAAATACTCAACTGAGTGTAAAAGTTAGTACTAAAAGAAATAGGGGCCAGAATACAATCCTAACTAAAACTAAAGTATATGTAAAAGTAAAACACCTCCTATGGTTTCCTTACAAGGATCCTATGTGAAGGGTATGTACATCTCATTGTTCAGAATCTCCACATCAACTGGTCACCTCTGTAAACCATCATGTCCCAGCTCCCCGAGTTTCATCCAAAGCTGTCTGTTGTCCTCACAGGACACAACAAGGTGCTTGAGAATCCCATGTAGGGGTGATTATAATATTACTCAATAGGGACCTCGATAACCCTGACGGTCTCTCAAAATTTAACAAATGAATAATCACCAAGAAAGATATCAATCACAAATAACAAGGAAAGACTTATCTCAAACCATGTATATAACTCAAGTAAAAAAGTATAAATGAATATTATGAAAGATAGATCATCTTATTATATTAAGAGGCTCTACTACTGACCCCCACATGATTCATAGATACTGACCCACACATAATCGCTTGGTGCAGACCCCCATAGGATCACTGAGCGTTGACCCACATATGATCGATAGATTCTGAACCACACAGGATCACATAACACTAACTGACACATGATTGATAGGTACTGACCCACATAGGATCATTAAGTGCTGACCCATAGATAATTCCTGACCAATGAAGCATGGAGTATCTCTTAGTGTCAACCTATATATTATCACTGAGTTCTGACCTAATGAAGATCTCTCAGTGCTGAGAAACTGAGGATCTCTTTACATTCATCATGACACAACTATTCATTGGATTCTTGTACTAAGCACACTAGATTATAAGATGATTTTATCTTCAAGACATTGGACATCCCTCAACCACCATAGAGTACCATGAAGAAGTTACATGTTGAACCGCTATGTCAAATGGGTTCCAACTAAACAGATGGAACATCAATCAGAATCATGGTCTTAATGTTATTCGAATATTAGTATAGAGGGTTGACTTTGATTCGTGTTTGATCCGACACATCCATCCTATTACATTATCTTAAACTCAAGTGGAGTATATCAAATGGACCGTATCATCATAAGGGCTCCAATACCTCTGATGGTTCATCAAACAGACGTTTGGTTTAGAAGATATTCTCATTTAATCGAAAATTGGTCTTAATTGGGTCTGGGTCCGGTCTGAACTATCTCGGCCCACTGGGACGCATGTTTGGCCCTACCCACCCGGTAGGGCATTCCCTATAGGGTAGCGGGACTACCTGGATCACATGATGTCATGGGGGTCTGCTCCACTTCTGAATTGCTCAGTCGTTTGGGGTCTTCATACAGCGGTGCCAGATGTGGCCGCTCCACCTAGCCGGTCCGCTCGGACCGACCACCTACATAACTTCCATCCATCGCGGCTCGAAGCTGTGACCTTCCTCTGAAGTGTTCTTCCATGGAACACCACCCACCTTCAAAGCGGTCGGTGGTGGCTGGTTTCCCACTTCGTCTTTCATGGCTTAGATCCATGACCCTCTTACACGGTGCGTCGCCATCGTCAACATGGCCACGTTCAGCTAGTCACCCTTGTATGCTATGGTTCTTTTGACTATTGCCTCCTCTTTACAGCCAGTGGGAGCCAGCCACCACCTTCTCTATTCTCTGATGTTTTCGTGCCGATGAAGCTTCTGCTGGCCTCTAGTGAAGCTTGAAATGTCCATTTTCTCTTCTGACTATGCCTACTGGCCACCTGGGACGCTGCCATCACTTCATGTCTCCTGGTATGGTCGTGCCATGTTGTTTCTCAGTTTCACATGAATTAAAAAACAAAACAAAGAATAGTGGTGGGTCTGAGACTTGTTCTTTTCACCCACTCCCTTAAAGTTAGCATTACAAAATGGGATGCGATTCAAGAATGAAAAACTCTTATTTAAAAGTGAAACCCCTACCTCAAACATGTTAGTAGACAGTGAAAATGATGAAGACGAGTCTGCATTTATTGTGTCTTCATTGGAATTCATCAAAAACTATATTGATTCCATGAAGGTGTAAAAGCTCCATTCTACATTGGATGAAGTGGATTCCAACATTTCGTTAGAGGATCCTCTCATTAGTCCACAAGATCCATGCCCAATATTTTTTTTGAGTAGATGAAGAGAGTATTTTAACTCACTGCACAATTAATGAGGTTCATTAATGAATTAAATTAATGAATTCAATTAATGAACCCATTAATATCCTTATGGTGTGGTTACAGAAGAAAGTGTAATCAACCATTAAATATTCTGACAACCCAACAGTCCCTCCACCGTCACTCATTGTTTATAGAGAAAGAAATAAAATAACTTCTTTAGTTACTTTTTTTTGTAATGTACATAAAGTAACATTTTCATCCAACCCTTAACAGTCAATTTTTTTCTTCACCTATGAAAATCCAAAAATTGTGAATTCAATGGGGCCCTAAAATTTTTAATCTGATAACACATTAAAAATATATATATATATATAGACGCCCCCAAGATTACTGAATATAAAATAAAAAAGATCAAAAAATTATTAATAGTGACCATCGACCTGCGCTGGTCGAGGTTAGGTTCTGCTGAAGGGAAACAAACCACCACGAACTCAACAGTACTCTCATATTTTCAATCTGAGATAACATTTAGATGTTATATGGTCTTAAAAATAAAATAATTGTTACTAATTTTATTATTTAAGACCAAAAAATAACATCCACTATTGGCCTGCACTGGGAAATGTTAGGATCTTCCTATATAAAGCATACCGTCACAAGTTCATATGTGGTATAAGATTTTTAATCTGAGTAACCATTCGTGAGTTATAAGAATTTGAAAAATAAAATAATTTTATTTAATTAATTTATTTATGGTTATTCCTTTTTTGGGTTTTCTCACTGGCACATTACACTGACAAAAATCATGTTCTGTATATGGTAAACCCGCCATCCTAAATGAAAAAGTGCTCTTATATTTCTGTTCTGGTTAAACGTTTAATAGTTATTCTACTTTTTAAATAAAACTACTCACATGAAGTATTTAAAGCTTAAATTTTTCGATGGATCATTACAGGCACTCTGGGCCTCAGAATCTTGCATCGTAAATTTTACCAGTCTCATAAAAATTTCATATAATTAAAAAATATTATACTTACTTTCCTAGTGGTTACCTTATCCCCACCATAGGGCATTACGTCCATGAATGCAACAACACAACTAGGGAAACAAATGAGGGGTACTGAGCATGTATATGTGCCTCTTTATTTCATGTGATCTCCGGATGGATCCCGTGCTACCACCAAACTCACATTAGAGGGATTGGCCATCAATGAAGGACCCACTCTTGTCGATCCTCTATCTCCGCTGAGAAATCTGAAAATGTTTCCGCATCATTAATGTCCATCTCTCCCCAGTCTATAACAAAATATGTATCATGCACCTACCACCTCATCAATAACAAATAGAAAACATTATGCACCTGGTGCATCTGTGGGGAAAAATCTAGGTGACATGCCACCTTGCCAACTCAGTTGAGGATATAGAATGGTCTAATATGCCTCAGATATAGCTTTCCACCATGGCCAAATCTCCACAATCCTTATAAATTTGATACCCATAGGAAGACATGGTCTCTATCCTTTAACTCTAAGGGCCTCCTTCTCCCGTCGACATAATTCATAATATGGCTCTGTGAAGTCTTCATCCACTCCTGGATGATCTGCACCTTCTCAGTGGTAGATCATACCAACTCTTCACCAATATGTTCTAACTCCCCTGGGTCTGTCAACGATAGATGTGATCTGCATGGTCACCCATACAAGGCCTCAAATGGCTTCATGCCAATGGTGGAGTGATCATTTTGGTTTTATGCGAAATCCACCAGTGGCAGGTGGTCCTCCAATCTTCAGCCAAAATCAAGGATATAAGCACGAAGCATTCGCAATCGTCCTTATGGTCCACTCCATCTAACCATCTGTCTGTGGATGAAAGGTAGTTCTCAAGCACTGTTGAGTCCCAAACACCTTCTATAATCCCTTCCACAACTAGAATGTAAATGGTTATCGTGATAAGAGACTATTTTCATTGACACCCCATGAAGCCATACTTTCTCATGTATATAGAGGCATCACAAGCCCTCCACTGATCCTTTCTCTCGGATGAGTATGAAGTGGGCCATCATGGTGAGTCATTCAATGATCACCTAGATGCAATCGTGGACCCTGGACGTACGTGGTAGCACTATCACGATGTCCATGGAGTTACCATCCCACTTCAACTCCAGCACCTCACGTGGCTGATTCAAGCTATCTAGAACATAGTTCTCATCCATCAGTTACTAACAAGTGAGGCATCGATAAAAAAACTCCACCACAACATTCTTCATCCCTGGACACTAGTACTAACACCATAGGTCATAGTACATCTTTTTCACACATAGATGAACCTACAATTGGGATGTGTGGAACTCCCTCAAAACCTCCTCTCATAGCATGAATGTTACCATGGTGAATCCACTGAAAAGGTTGATGTGATCCCCACCTTCAGAAAACCCATATAGGGATGGTTTAGAGGATATCTAAGCACGTCGAGCCTCGTAGTCAATATCCACAAGCTATGACTCCATAAATTTATGTAATAGTGTGGAGTGAAATTCATAGAATGAAGGTAAGATTCTCTATCACTATCCATTAATGATACCTGTAATGTGGCTAGCTGCTCTGTTGCCTCACTTTGCAATCCTCAACCCAACCCCATATAGTGTGTGTCTTCCACCAAATTTCCCTCCCTAAGATTGTAGAATATCTCAATGTCATTGTTCTAGAGGAACTAAATCCATCACTACTATCTCCACTACTGAAAAGCCTATGGGAACCATTCCTACTATATGAATGGAAATCCCATTTTACTAATTTAGGTTCCCATCATTCCCTTAGTTGTGAGTACACTCTCTCCATTGAAACATTGTTAAGGTATCAGTAGTGGACACATTACCTAGAACTCTAGGTTTTACTAATCCCTTATTCTATATGTTCTCCACCTATTCCCCCTTCTTGAAAAGCTCTACAAAAGCCCTGCGATATTTTGATGCAGATATTGGTTCCATCTCAGGGTGTAGAAATATATAGAAATCCCTCCCCCCATGAGGAGGTAATCCTAGAATCATCTTTTGATTGGTTGATCCCACACTCCACCACTACTAGTGGGAACTAAAAACTCAAAAAAATATGATGCCAGGAGGGTAATGTTGGCTGACTCAAGAGCGATTGAATTCATGCTCTTATTCATGAGTTTATCCCATGATTCCCATGTTTCTGTTTTTTCTGCCAAGTGAAACACCACTCCAATGCAGTGGACATGACACATCCTTTTTTCCTAAAAAAGTAAATCTGAGTATAAACTGTGGATAACCTATGCATACCCAAACTAATGTTGTAAGGCATAGACTCTTCCCCCAAGATGTTCCAAGTGAAACTCTCATCGCAAGGGTCATATCACACCATCGACATGAGTGTGATTATCGAGTCTCCACCCATAGGTATCTCTAGACATAATGGTCATGTAAATGGTTCAACCAGAAACTATATGTCTTGAACAAGATTAATGATCAGAAGGAATGATTAGTGAATATGTCTAATAATATGAAATCTAGTTGTATAAGCATACCATACTTCAAATTTTTCCTTGAGCCCTTGGGTCACAGTACATGACCTCATGCATCAACTCCCTTCCCCTTTCATCTAGCTCTTTCTTCCTAGTGGGGACCACATTGGCATGCTAGTTGTAACATTTCAAAATGTATACCACCTCTGGCTGCTATCCTAACTCCTCTTACGTGTCTACTTCCCTACAGATTCATCATCCCTATAACATCCTCTTCCAAAAACATTTTACAATTCCATGTCTCTAATACTGTCATCAGCTTCCTTATTTCCCACTGCTAACATTCTCTGTTTGTATCTTCTCATCCGAAGATCATTCAACCACTAAGATTCTATCATGCATCCTAACATAAGTAGGAATGCACAGAAGAACAGTGTTGGCTTGGATGTCCCTAAAAACATCCCTCTTAGAGGTATGATCTATGATTTTATGGTCATATTATATTAATCGAGTTCCTATAAATGATGGTATGCGAACATGAAGACCCCGCTACTGAAATTTCATTCATCCGAAGCTATAGAAGCCTTTGGGAACACTTACGCATTATATTTTTATTGCAATAGTCCTCTTCTCCGTGAGAGGTTCTCATGATCTTTCCAAGGAAAATTCACCTCATCGTAATAGATGGGTAATCTAAACCATGCCATCCCCCGTCTGATCCACATAAGATAATCATTTCCTGGACTGCCATCAGATCTAATGGTGCCCTGGCTACTTAAAAAATCGGTCACCACCACAAGCCAGTCCTTAGCCAACTGTGAGTTGAGCTCAGCTTGGAAATTGAGGGGTATCTACAACGAAACTCATATAAGGAACCGAGCCTACATTTTTCCTCTACTAGAATAGCCAGAGGTAAGTGTTTACCAACAAGAAATGGTATCATTAGGACACCACCTGAAGGTACCATATCGGGTAACAGTCCCTGTAATGATGCATCATAACTCTATGTACTATCCTCATGGTCACACAATGGAATCCTAACTGTCTATATACATGGAGGAATCTTGAATGAGAATCTATATGAACCACAATGTATAATTTATACCTGGTGAGCTGACATGATAGTTATCAAGAGAACAAAACATTTTAAAAACACATAAAACTATTGTTTTCATGTACTTTGCTAGAAAATAGAACTCAGGGTCCTGGTGTATGGATACATTGACCACCGCACCAACACTGGACTCCCTTGACTAAAATCCAAACTCAAGACACTTATCATTATTCCCCCCAAAACCAAAAGAACAGACTCTCGGTATTTTTGGTAGGACCGACCACCCATATGATTCCACTTTATCACGACCTGTCCACTGAGGCTCGTGCCATGACTACCCCAAGCCCGCCTTCCATAGGCTAGGGGTTAGTGAATAACACCGGAAAGGAATATCCCTAAAAATGGATGGATTTTCCCAAAATCCTGTACAGACACAGACATGGAACACTACACACATGTGTAACACAACTAAAGAAGAAAGGTACAACCACAACTATTAACCTCATGTGAGTGTTAAAGTATTGACTGACAGAAAAAAGGGCCATACTACAAGACCAACTGAAATGGTTTTTTAGGTAAACTGAAAAGAGCTCTAAAGGTATCTCACCAAGTATCATACCTAAATGGTATGTACAACTTGTCTTTGTGGCTCTCCATGTCGACTGGTCGCCTCCGTACACCATCATGTCCTTGCTCCTCGAGTCTCATTCAAAGATGCACATCATCTGTACAAGACACGACATGGTGTAGGCAAAGCCTGTGTATAGGTGAGTATAAAAGTACTCAGTAGGGACCAATAGATCTCTGATGGTATCTCAGAATTACAGAAAGGAATAAAAATAAATTATGATCTCAATAAAAAATCAAAATAAATGATTCCGCTCAAACCAGGAATGTAACATAAGTATAGAAGTACAATTTTTTAGTCATAAATGTATATCATCTTATTATTTCTAGATGATATGTTGCTGACCCACACATGATCGATAAATACTGACCAACATAGGTTCATTAGGTGATGACCCAAACAAAATCACTGAGTGTTGGCCCATATCAGATCGATAGATGCTGACAGACACTGGATCACTAAGTGCTAACCCTTGGAGGATTTTTTAGCACTGAACCATATTGGTTTATTGAGTGCTAATCAATGGAAGATCACTATGTTCTGACCCACGGAGGATTGTTAAGTGCTGACCCACTGAGGATCTCTATACCTTCATCATGTCACAACCAACCACTGGATTCCTGCCCTAAAAACGCTTAATTACGGGGGTATCTGCTCCTTAAGACATAGGAAATATTTCAACCTCTATTATGTCCCACAAAGAAGAAACCTAATGAACTTTCATGTCATAAGGGTTCCAATGTAATAGATTGTTGGTCAATCATATGCTCGGTCTGAATGTTATAGGCATTTTAGTGTCGAGGGCCCAGTTGGGTTTGGATTAGATCCAACCATATGTACTCTAATATTCTAAAAAATAATGTGGTGTATATTAAAATTATATTCTCTTCCTTAGGGTTTCAATGATGTAGACGTTTCATCAAACAGACATCTCGTTTAAGAGATATGCCAATTTAAGTGAAATTGGGCCACAAGGGGGTCCTTGTCCAGTCCGACCTGGTCGGACCAACACGACCCAACCCGAAATTCCCAGCCTGGTTTGGCTGGGCATTGTCCAACCCAATAGGACACAGGCTAGGCCTGTTGAGCCATGGGCTCGAAGCAACAACCGTCCTCCGTGACATGCTCCCATAGTGTGATGTCATCATCAACGCGGCCAGTGTTAGTCTTCTTTCCTTGTCCGTCGTGGTGCCTTTGGGTTCTGCATCCACTTTTAGGCTGGTGGGAGCCGACAACTCCCTTCTCCAGTCACCAGTGCTGCCACATCGACAAAGCTTCTAAAATCCTGCGGTGATGCTCCAGAGATCTGTTTTCTCGTCCGACTATGCCTACGGGTCACTCAGGATGTTGTCATCACTATGTGGCTCCCAGTTTGGCCATTCCACGTTGTTTCTTGGTCTACCATGAAGAACATAACCATAACAATAATGGAGAAGGATCTGGGCCTTGTTCATTTTTCCCGGGGCTTCCATGTTAGAATTATAACATGGTATGAAATTCAACAATGGAATACTCTTATTTAAACATCAAAACTTGTTCCTCGAACTCGTTAGTAGATAGTGAAAATGAGGAAGATGGGTCCACATTCGAAGAGTGATTTTTAGCATCCTTCGAACACCATATTGAATCCTTTACGCCATCTATGTTCTATTATACATTTTAGAGAGTAATTTCCATAACTTTGTCAGAGGTTCTTCCTGCGAGTCCAGAAGACCCACGCCCAATCATTTTTTAAATATATGAAGAGAGGAATTTAACTCACCACACAATTAATTAGGTTCATTAATGAATTAAATTAATTAAACCATTAATCTGCACATTTCCAGTTAGACAAGAATGTGTAACCGATCATTAAATGGTCTAACAACCTAGCGGTGTTTCCACCGTTACTCATCGGTTACAATGAATGAAAGAAAAAAACTCGTTGAGTTATTTTTTTAGTAAATTCCAATAATAAACCATTTCATATCACCCTTTCCAGTTGCTGTTATTCTTCTCCTGAGGATTCTCGATGCTTCAAATTGAACGGTGACATCATATTTTTTATCTGAGTACTGGTTCAAAATATTTGAATCGTCACCTGCATGTTACTAAATGCACCATAAAAAGTTAAAAATTATTAATAGTCCCCCTAAACCCGCGCCCATCGAGGTTAGGGTCCTCCTAAAGGGAAAAAACCCCCATGATCACAAAATTACTCTTTGATTTTCTATCCAAGTTACCTTTTTGACGTTATATTGTTTTAGTAACCAAATAATTATTACTAATTATTTTATTTACATCCAAAAACTAAAATCCATTGTTGTCACACACAGTCCAATGTTAGGATCTACCTAAGGAAATAATACCCTATCAATTTCATCAGAGGTATCATATTTTTAATCCAATTAACCGTTCGTGAGTTATAAGAATTTAAATAAGAAAATAATTTTATTTAATAATTTTTTTAATGGTTATTCCATTTTTCTGTTTTCTTACTAGAGGCCTATGATGACTAATAATATGTTTCTGCAAGGGTAAACCCGCCATCCTAAATAAAACGGTGCCCTAGGATTTATGATATGGGTACCCATTTAAGATTTATTCAACATTTTCATAAAAACTACTCACTTGTGCAATTTAAAGTTTATCATTTTTCAACAGATCATTCGTGGCACTCCAGGCCTCGGAATCCTGGGCTTTCAATTTTCACAGTCTCATAATAATTCCATACAATTAAGTAAACTTATACTTAATTTCTAGTTCATCAAACTTTTAACACATTTTACCTCAATAAATAGAATACATTGTTTTATAGGGAATTTATTCATACATCTAAAAATAAAATTGTGGACAGTCATTTTCCTATTCTATAGAAAATATGTGAGGGAAATACTTTTTAATATCCCTTACATAATGATTATGATGGTGTGGGAATCTATGATTATATTAATCATTGGATTTTCCATATTTTTTGGGCTTCACGTTGACCTATGTTTGACACCTCTCATCGGTTACATAAATTAAATGATTCTTCATAGATGGTAGAGAGGCTGAAAATATGCATGGGGATTGGATATAATTAGATGAGGCTCTTGACCAACATTTTTTAGTCATATTGTTTCTTTGGTTTGAACCCCATCTTGAACATTCTCATATATATACTTTATGTGGGATGGTGAAGGTATATCTTCTAACCCGAATTTAATATATTTACCATCTTTATATGATATCATTTTAGGTCATATTTACAAAAAGTGTATACTAACCATGTTTATTTATATAAGGATGAAATTTAAGTGTTGTTGATGTTTTTTCAAAACTCCATCATCTGGTGAATTGTGATTTTGAAGGGACACAACCCATGTAATTTGGACGTTCAAGTATGAAATTTAACCTCATCCTTGGGTTTCTCCAACTAGAAATGTATTACAGTAGGATTTTCATTCCATTATATCTTATTTATGGGTTCATAATTAATATTAATGGTTTCTAGATTCATCTCAATCTCTTTAAATCCAGATGAATTATATGTTTTGGAATTGAATTATAGTTTTTATTGCATATGTGATGTGAAAATTTGTGGGCATTTTTGGGTTTAGTTCTTTTTATTCAATAGGATTATTTGGAATCGAAAAATAATATTTGAATTTTATTTTAAAATAGGTGTTACAATCAAAATGGAAAATAGAACAGAACATGTTTGTAATGGATACATTTCTAGTTTTCTGGTTGAAATTAACACTATTTCATTTAAACCAAAAAGGGGGATTTATCCACCATGTTTGATGATATTAATATTCATGTTAAATATGATAATATGTAATAATTTTTCATTGATTAAAAATATGGGACATGACAGTAACTATTTTTGGATGTATCCTAAAATCTCAATTTTATCCATTGATGGTCATCATGATGCTATGTTAAGAAGAGGAACAAATAGTAATGATCTATCAATTGATGGTTCAAGTCCTAAAAACCTAAAATTTAATGGGATTAAAAAATTTGAAAAGGGATGTACCTATTTCATACTCTATGGTTCATAATGATTAACCCAATCCTTTAGGATATTCATATTTTAGTATTTATTAGTAGTAATAGTTTCTAGAAAAGGCCATGTTCTCCTAGAATTGTTATATTTTTCGTTAGGTGGGTATCCATGATAAACTCTCCATTTACCTGATTTTAGAGTTCGGGAAAATATATAGATTAATGACCATGATATAGAAAGGGAGATACAACTCTTAAACATGTTTTGATTATACAGTAGTGTTGTTTGTCTAATGGTTATTTTCACATACTAAATGGTGTGGATGTTGGAGATTCCATAGTGATGACAGGTGTTAAAATGTCTCAATATAATGGTGTCCAACATTGTGTTAAAACTAAAGGGATTATCTATACTATAGAGGTGTAGTTTTATTATATTTATGGGAAAATATATATAATTTCATTAGGCCATTATGGATGCTTGTAAGACTTTAGGATCCCTTGGTAAATGGGGGGACACTTCAAACATGAACTAGGATGTAAATTTATTCAAGAATAGAATGAATTGAATGATAATGTCATGTAAGGAAATATGATATATGATTAGGGTTCTTAATTTTATGTGATATATAATTTTTCATAGAAAGGAAAATTCAAATGATAGACCCATATTGATGACGAGGTCCACTCCTCTAAAATCATTATTTTTGATGCACCCCAATAGGTTTGGATCTTTGTGTAAATATGAATATCGGTGTGATAAAGGTGATCAATATCGGAATGAGTGATTTTTAATATTTATATTATTGAATTTTTATTAAGTTAGTCTATGTCTTATAGTTTAGGCAATCTTTGTGTTTTTTAACCCCTTCATCTATTGGCTTGCACTTCTGATCTCTTTTTTATAAAGGGGCCTTAACCCTAGTCTATTCTAAAAAAATAAAATGGGTATTATCGATTAATTTTATTACTTTTACTCTTAATTTGGAAACGATATTTCAATAATATGTTTCTGTAGGTGAAAATCACACATTATATAAATATTAAAAATAAAATGAAATATAGTTTTTGAAGTCAAATATGGATATTAAAATGAATTTACACCAAAATTATTTGTAGTATTGACACCCATAAAATTTAAAATTTAATTATTTTATAATTATAGTAATATAAATTCAAAGAAATCCAAAATCAATTTAATCATTGCAAATAATTTATTAAATAAATGTATCAAAATAAGATCTTTTCTTTAAATAAAACAACACCTAAGTTATTAAATGTAAAGAATATATTTCTAAATTCAAAAACACATTTTTAAAAATATATTTTTTCCATCAAAAAAAATTTCATCTAAATAAAAATTCAATAAACTATCATGCAATTTTTATATCATAATGATTTAATTGATTTGAATGGTTTTTTCAAAACTGTACTTTAAATTTTCATCAAAATATAAATTATTTATTAAAAATATTACCAATTCACCACTATTTTCTTTACGATTAATTAAAACATGTTGTTTTATTCATAAAAATAATAATTTAAATTTTATATATTTTGTTTTAAAATGAAAAATATATTATAATAAAAATTTGATTCTAAAGAACAAGTGACTTTTTAAACATTAATTGTTCCTAATATTATTTTAAATCAATATCAAATTAGATAAATTTTAATAAATATAAATTTTAATATATCATAATCATTCAATAAAATCAAACAATTTAATTTATTAGGAATAATTAAATTATATTTTATGAAAATGTTCATTTAAGAACAATATTTATCGGATTTAATTCATATTAATGAAATAATTTTAAATTGAGTGGTATATTTTCATTTAGTATATGTTTGATTTTTATAAAACATCCAAATAATGATTATGTATTAGTTTAATATAGTTTTTAGTATGGTTTTATATATTAAATAATGTTCTCAATATTCTATAAATTTAAAAAATAATTATACATTTAAATTTCATGGTGTAACAATGTTCTCTACCATACACACTATGACCTAAAACTATTCCCAATGTTGGAACATGATTTAGATCATGACCACAAGCATGGATAGTGCCAGATTGTGGTAAATATATGAAATATTAAACACCATTTACAAAATAGGAATTCCACCATTCCTCCTAGAATCAATAAATATCACCACATGGAAAAAATAAATAAATAACCATGGAATACCACAAACCAAGGTTTTCAAATTTTCTAGACCATATGGATTTACATATATTAAAGGATATATGAGAGTTGTTTCTAGAAAAATGTCATGATATTGGTTTAGTATAACATATTTCTGCGCAAAAAAAATTATTAAATATACAATGATGAAAATAAAACAAACATGTACAAGGAATGCATCAAGTTACCAAGAGGTTATCTTTCCTCCCGAAGATAGAAAATAATGTGGTAACCCAACTGATCTCATGTATAAAAAATTGACTAATACCACTCCATTAAGATACTGAAGATCATATCAAACTCTGAATAAAACGATATAGGATGATGTCATGTACAACATTAAATATGGAATGTCGAGCTACCTTGGAATGCCTCATTGATATGCTCTAGAATTTCCAATCTTCCAATAAACTATTGATATATATTCCCTCTCTTATATTAGCGACAATTACATATTCTATGGAATAACCAATGAACATGTGATTCAACACTAGTAATGATTATTTCAAAAAATGAGAAACCAAATTTGAAATTTAGATATTGATACATATGATCATATAATGCATCCTATAAGGTCATATAAATAATATATGGGTACATGTAGACCTATGAATATAGTTTATTATAATTGGATACTACCTATTAACACTATAATCCATTGAATGTATCCTTTTATACGAATGATCTATTGGAGTACCCTTTGATATATTGTTTTATATAGTACTCACACAAAACAAGGATCCCAAGGGTAAATGAAAAAACCACTATCCCACAAATGAAAACGTAGTCCCAATAAAATATAATTAATATTATTACAAGATACTTGGTAAACACTCCATGAACATACCACAAAACATGATCATGATGAAGATTATACAAACAAATAATAATGATCAGAATTAACTAAAAAATTGGAAAACCATGACATAAATTCGATATTTATTTTTAATACATGTAGGTTCCATATCGTTTGATAATACATGCCATGATTAATGTTTATATGTAACAATCAAAAGTTCCCACTAGTTTCTCAAGATGCTTATTTAGAATCTTGTGTATCCTCTCAATATTTGAATGAGTAATTAGCCAGAAAATTTCTTGGGAATTAGGAGGAACTATAATTGGATCCTGATACATAAGGGATAATTTTCATCCTATTTCATCCCCTTAATGGATCAACAGCAATAAGTTTCATCCAAATGTTATACTAATGAACCTTTGAGAAGAAAACATCCTTGGACATGGACAACCAATTAATGAATGAGGGACACCAAATAGAAAACCAAGATGCCATCTAGGACTATATGACCAATGTTCATATTATAGATTTATATTAGAAATTATAAATGTTCCATCATTTCAATAACATCTATCCATGCAACATGTTATTAAATCAATACATGAACCATATAATAACAAACATCACTATATGACCAAAATTGATATAGAAGGAATAAGGCACTAGAAATAACCAACAAATTCTCAAAGGGTATGAGACAATGACGTATCATGAAATGATTCAATTTAAATGTGCAAAGAAAAAATATCAAACACTTCCATTGTTAGGTACATCACTATATAGTCACCCATAATCTAGGAAACATTAGAGTAGTTTTATAGTGCAAAAATGGATCTTGATAAACTCAACCAAACTAGGAAATTCTACCCAGGTTGGTTCCCATATTTAAGGGGAACATTATTTTATAATTCTCCGCATCTACTAGACTATTAGTTTCCAAATTTTTGTTGTTAACATGTAAGATACAGTTTTATTAATTATTTATTAATTCTACCTTTTTGATGACTGAACCCCATTGAAAAGATAATAAACCCCATCATAATATGTGAGTGTGAATAACTCGGAAGAAAAATTTTCATTTTCAATGAAAATAACTCTTGATTTCCATATATTAATGATAATATTGTTCCAATGAAGACAATTAAACATAAAAAGGATTATATTAATAGTAATTGAGCTTAATGTCAAATATATATCACATAATATCCCACTACTCAGGAGATGTCCTCATACTCATCATGTGATCCATTTTATTTCATAAACTCAAATTATTATTCTCCACATTTTCCTTAATAATAGAACTATAATAACAACAATATTAATCAAAATAAATTTATTAATAATGCATGAAAAAGTGTAAAATAAAAAAAATAATCCCATCCATCCCAAAAAACACAACCAACTAGAAAAAGTCCACATGAAATTATCATACAATATATTTCCTTGGAAATGTTTCTCACTACGTCCCTTATAGAAGGCCATAATATGGTTTCTATAACTAACACATCAAATTAAAACATTAACTAGAAAAGTGCACAACAAATGTTCTCAAGATCCAAAAAAATAATGATATGAGTTTAATTCACAACATCATTTTTTGAAAACACATTTTCAAAATTATTTAAAAAATCCAATCACTTTGAAGGACATTCAAAAAAATATTGTATAATAAACTATCATTAAACACCAATATTAAATGAAAAATTATTTATAAAACAAATTAAATAGTTATGTCAGTTAGTTTTAATATTGTTAAATAATAATGACCTTATATGGGAGATCTCAAAGACACCACCATATATATTGTGTATGTAACAGTAAACAAACTAGAAAAAATGCAATTTATAAATTTATATAAAATTAATGGTTTCCGGACACATTTTCATTTGTGATCATATAACCATTTCAATACAAAAATAGATTATATCATATTCCATAGATTAAAAAATCATTGTTATTTATTTATAACATGGAATAAAACATGGGTATAGGAAAAATCAATTATTGTGATATGTCAGGTATAGATTCTCAAGGAATTAACACCCTGCTCAATAATAAATATTTCCTAAAAATAAATCTGAATTTATGATAAAATTTAATATCTAAAATAAAATTGACAAATATTTTAGCAATTATGTATAGAAAATAATTTAATATTCAGTAGAATGTAAAATAAATTAAATATTTCAGTAGTCGTTAACTTTTAACACTGTAAAAATTTATTGTATACGATTCTCATTATATTAAATTTCATTAACAAATATCATATATATCATTGAATAACAAATCATTTTCATTTTCATAATTTAAAGATAACAAAAATAATAATAACCAAATATCATAATTGATTTTTCTCTAGTATAATCATCATATACAATAAATTCAAATCAGTAATTCTAAATAAAGACAATTTTTATTTTAAAATGAATATTATATTTTTATAAAAAACTAATATACAATTTTAATTTTTTTATATAGTGTATAAATAACTACAATAATTAAAATATTATGGAAGAAACCATTTAGTTATTCTTTTGAGTATTGATTCTTAAATTGTTAACATTATTTTAGAAAATAATAATTTAAATTACACTTTAATAAATTAATACCTATTATAAAACATAAATGATTATGTAATAGTTTATAACCAATTTACTACTACATTAATAAATAATATAATGGAATTAATTAAAGAACACACTTTTTGTAAGAATCAACTAACAAATAAAATATCGACAATAATAACAATCTTCTAGAAAGCACTTTATGGATGATATTAGTTTCATACAAGGAAAAACCAACCATTTTAGGTAATAAAATTCATAATAATACATTTAACTATTCATAAACTACAAAACACCTTATGTATAGTGGAATTATAGAGTGAAGTATCTTTACGGGTGAATGATACCCAAAACTCATTATCTATGCTCATGATGATGAGATGTGGATAGACCAAGGTATTCCTAATAAACACCTTTCATAATATAAAAAATATACTGGGAGTATGATAAATATATTTATGTTATATATACATATTAATAATTTGAATTCATTTCCCTCACTTATACAACATCTATATATTCATCACAACTGATAGACCATACCTAACTGATAACATTTGTAACATCCAAACCCTGATCCATTAGCAAGGTAAGGACCAAAATACCAATAAACAGCAACATAACCCCCTTTTATCAATGGATATAAATATATTTCGGGGGAATTATATATTATTTGGAAATGATTACTACTTTAATAAATCTAATACAAATTCAAAAAAACAACAAGAACACTTATATAACAATGATTCATGATGAAACACAATATGAACTCTAATTAGTAAAAAATAAATCTGTTCAGAGTCACAACATATATAGAAAGAAATAAGAAAAATGAGACTGCAAGTTTACGACCTAAATGGAATATAAATTGACCAAATTGAACTCACCGATTATTCCCAATGTTGTTGAACCAAATCGTCCAGGTCCACAACATAAGGCCACAACGTTAATATTTATCTATTAGAAATTTTTTTGGTCCTTACATATGTCTTGTCACATAATGACTATCTAGAAACCATGAATAATATAAATGGGTTTTTATAAAAACCTAGTATGAAACAAAAAAAATGAATTCAAACAAATTAGACCTATATATGAACATGTCTGGTAAAATTTTATAAAAAAATTAGGGGGATATAATATAATATATAAGAAAATGAAACCATGTTTGTTCATCATACAAAAATAAAAAATATCTTTTTATATCCACAATTTCTATGAAATAAATAACTAACTAAATCATACACCCATTATGTGAGCTCTAATACTCATTCATTCATGAAATTAAAATGTCAAACATAAAATTAATATAGCAACTCATGGGTATAATCTTCTTCAACATAACCCAAGACATCTCTTAGTGATAAAATTTCACATGCCCCAAATTCAGCTCAAGTATCCATGATTACCTCAACAAGTCATCATAAAATATATAATATACATAAAAAAACCTAAATATTCCCCTAAATTCCTATTTATTATACATTTTAATATCAATAAAGCATTTTACAATTAATCACGACATAGATAATAACAACAATTTTGAAAGAACCTCTAAAAACATATTTTTTCAAACCATTATTTTTGAACACACCAACATCACGTTAAAACAATTCAAAATACCTTCTAAAATACTGCTTTTCAAAAAACAATTTCATATACTAGTTTCCCCAAATAATGATCACAAAAATGCAGCCACACTTATGTTAACTTACAATGTCTAAATCAAATTTCCACATGTTGAGATTCACTAAATGAATATTAGTATCACATATCATATATTTTATCAATATTTTTATTCTGAAAAAATATTCAATATTATTTTCATATTTTAGTGTGTTATAATAAATCTAACTAAACCATGGTTTCCAAATATAGTCCATGATAGGTTCTTCATAGTGAAAAATCTTTTTCAAAAATCATCTCTAAAAATACCTGGATCAAGAGACCATGTTGTGAATGGAATAATTAGTTTTTTCCAAAAGTGAATCAGTATAAAAATTAAATTACAGATACTATAAATGATGACATATAATATCCGTTTCTAGGAACATATATCTTTCTAATACATGGCGGCTATTTTTTCACTTTTAAAACACATTTGACGATCACCATGTATTATTCAATTACATGGTAGATCATACTATTAAAATTAATAATTTCACAAAATCTATAACAATGTAGTGAAGTCATTCCATTGCTTTCTATGTTTCTTATCAATCTTCATTACTCCACATTAAAGGACCATCACATCCAGTACTCTGAATATGGAGTTTTATTAATTCTACATAGGAAAACACACCCATTAAAAATGACATCCACTATTGAATAATGTAAATCCCTTCACTATTTCATACTCTCTTTAGCGGGGCTTGGGATTACTATCTAATAACTCATATTTCCGCCACCACCCTTTTTATATGGTCACTATTTCTCATAGGGAGAATAAAAGAACACCGTAATTAGGGAAAACCCTAGATGACTCATCATTTAAAACCATATTTCCACTATTTACACTATCATAGAAAATAAAACCCATATAAACAACATGATTTAGACCATGTCTTTTGTCATAATGAGTGATACGGTGATCTTATTATAAGAGAGACAAAAATACCATTCCATAACCTTAAACTCCACCATGTTTCATGAATCCACTAGAAACCACCAAATTACATATAATACATAATAAAAAGAAGAATTCCATAAATTTTGGTTGTTATATGGACATTTTATCTAATTGAAATTATTTATCCCAATAAAGTAATATAAGATAATATTTCGGTAAATTAGTGTATTTAAAATTTTAAAACATAATACTCTATTATATATTTATCTTTTTTTATGAAAACCCCCTTTTTCCCATAAAATCATACTTTAGAGATGAAATGATAAAATAATGAATATATTTATTTTCATATGATGTATACAAACATAAATAATAATTAATGCATACAATATGTAGTTTACTAGTTCTTCAAAGACTAAAAATTCATTATTTTATGCAGGTTTAAATCATTGAATGACCATACAAACCCTCATGATTCAATATCCACACTACAACTTCCTTGAGATAAATAATCATTATCAAATATAGGCTCTCAATACCATTTCGATGATGATATTATTCACCATGTAATGTATGTGGGAAATTTCACCAAGAATAGAATAACAGTTTTCATCAATGATGATGATTTTCTATTAGAATGTTAATCATAGAATATCCTTCTATATCACCATCAAAATTAAATTGGATAATCCTAGAACTATTCACCACTGTCTAGTTTAAAACTATAATTATTATCTTTTATCACTTGAATGAAATTAATACTAATCTACCCCCTTATTGATTTCTTTTAAAAAAAATTAATAACTTATCATCACTACGTTTTTGTATTTATTGAATATGTATGTTATCCACTAACACCTTTTTTATATTTTTTTCTTTTATGTATTTTTTTATGTTTATGGGGAAATTTAGAACCATATTCAAAATATAGAAAAACTAATTTAAAATTTTGATTCTTTAAAATTAAAAATTATATCTATGTAACCTAAAAACATTGAGAACATTCTCTCCTCATGAATTTCAAAATTTATATATTTAGAATACCTCCAATCTATGTTGTGATAATCTGTACATCCCCGCCCTCTTTCCCAATGACATGGTGTATATGATCCAATCTATTTCCTATAAATCTATATATGTCATGATTTAACAACAAATATATGTTTTAATAATACTACCTTGAAACATTTCTTTATTTAATTTGTCTTAGATCGTTGATTTAGTAATCATATTTAATTAGGATCAAAATACCATCAAATTTTTTTGGCTCTCCTTTAGAAAAATTATCCAAGTGATGACTATTGAGAAACCCCCTAAGAATCTTGAACAATCATCTTGATGACTCACATGATTCCAAAATTCATCATTTTTTTGATCCTCTCGAAAAAAACAATAATACTCATACACAAATGTTGATGTCACCTATAAAGATAGTGACGACTCATACAGAGTAACTAATGAGTCATATATATAAGGTGATGAATCATATGTATATTTTAATGACTTATTTTCATAATAATCTATGAATGAATTATAGAATACAATTATTCATTTTTCTCAAATTAAATATATATAACCACAAATGACACATAATCAGATGAATCACCTCATGTTGGATGACATAAAAATAGGAAAAAAATTAGAAATGTTTTTAAATGATTCCATAAAAATAATTTTTTAAAGATCATCAGAAACTCCAATTATCCACTTATATAAATCAACATATGAAATACAAAAAGGGAAAATTTTATGAATTAATGTTTACTCATATTTTAATTGTAAGGAACTAAACGTGAACTTCTTGATTTAGTAAAAAATAATTTGGTCTAATTTTTTTAAAATATAAATAAAAAATATATAGTAAATTATACAAATGAGGTCCTTTTCCACTCTAGGTTTTGGAGAATTAGATAATGACATACATATTTTGAATCAGAGTTTACAAAAATATTTAAAATATAAATTAACTAATTCATATACAATATCACTTTAAGTGTCCTGTAAAATTATAAGGATTACTATGAATTTTTTTTAAAAAACATGGGATGAGAAAAATAACTCATAAAGGGATATAAAAAAGGATACAAACCATTAGTCGACTAATACATTTATAAATAAGAAAACAATTTCACAAGACATACTTTATACCAATAAATTATCATATATATAATTCATGAAAACATAGAGAAAATAAATAAAACATGTAGGTAACTTGGGGGATTAATTATTTAAATTCATATCCATCACTGATACCATATTATTTTCATCCTTCATTGGTAAAATACAATGTAACCCACATAGATACCTTACAGTGTGACACTCACAGCTATCTTATGCTGTAACCATCATAAATACACATACAATAACCATAAATCCATCCTCCAACATAATAATACCTAATGAATTGAAGGGAAATATAGGACACACACTTAATCATAATAAATTATAGATAACCATAAAATAATCATAAAATATGAATAAATTTCTAAAAACATTGATTTCGAATTTTGTAAATCAGAATTTTAAAAGAGGATTTTAAAAGAAAAGCGGCATACAATCATTATATAATTGAAATGAGAATTAAAAGAGTGTATGGAATATGTATATAATCTATAAATACACATAATTAAACATAATATTGGAAATATTAATCACAAAAACAATTATAATTCCAAATAAATAATTAAATGTAATGTCAACCCAATGAATGAAAATATGGTAATGAATTCACTTACCTCGGATTTGTATAAATTTAAACCTATTTAAAACTCATGTATAATTGTTAAAATAGTGTAATTAATATCTTACATAAAAATATTAATTTTTATAACACCTTATATGATCTCATTATTACATCGTTCCACCCATTCATTAATAATACTTTGTTATTTCCCTTGTTTTGGGTGTGTGGGTTACATGGTTTCCATGAGTGGTTCATAATGGAATATCACGTCTATTGTAAGAGGAATAATAGAAGTGGAATGATATAGTATTTAAAATTTGAAATTAACCTATATTATAACATTTATCATTTTTAATTCAAATATGAGGATGATTTATATATAATAAATTCAATGATATTCATGTTGATCATTTTGGCCATTTTGGCGATTATCTGTTAATAACAAACTTATTTTGTTCTAAAAATTATTAACATGTGTAGAAAAAGATTCATGAAACATAAATAAGATATAATAAATAAATTATATCCTAGATCAACTATGAAAATGGTTTCATGAGCGTTATTTAAGGGAGTAATGGAAGATCAAAAAACAACACCCACAATGTTTGTAAATCAAAACATAATAGATGATGTTTTTATCCATATAAATAATTTAGAGAGGAGATGGTGTATGATGATGAATTTTCAATAAAAAAGATAACATATAAAATATATTATATATTGGATGATGCATTCCTCATTGATTAGGATATGTGAGGAAAGAAGAATAATATAAAATAAAATGAAAAGGAATGAAAGAAAATAAAATAGGTTGTTTACCTCCTGATCTATTATCCTTGAGATCCTCTTTTAGGCCTTTTGTTTTTGCATTTTTATGAGACCAAATGGTATTAAACGTGGGAATGATACTTGGTAAATTGATTGGGCATACCATAGTCAATCATAAAGGCTTGAGAGGTGTGAGAGGAAGTGGGGAGGGAAGGAGGTATTTTTAGTAGAGGAGGGGAGGGGTTTTCCATTATTTTAATCATTTGTTTAATATTTTTTCTTAGGAGTATGACTAGTATTAATTTATGTGACCGAAAATAGAAAATAGAGATTTTGATTTTGAAAAATCTGTCCTTAAATCATCAATGATGTCCAAAACACTATATTTACCTGATAATTTATATATAATATATTTTATTGTATTTCATTATTCCCCAAAAATCCAAGTAATTCAGAAAAATCTTAAAAAATCACCCTAATTATTTTTATATGTGTAGAACTATAAAATGAAATAATTTTTTAAAAAAATAATTTTCTAAATATGTTTAATTTATATTTTTTTTAAATAACCATAATTTACTATAAAAATACAATTTTAATATAAAGCATACTTTTCAAACACATTGTAAAATTACATAAGGTCTCTTAAATTATCTTAAATTAATAGGCCACAGAAATTATTATGTATGAATATATTTTATGAAAATAAATTTTCTTTTAAATTATTTAATTATTCATAAATTTCTTCTTAAAAGTATAATAATTAAAAATAATACAAATACATCATCAATAATTTCAAAAATATTTATTTATATATATCATGACATAATTATATCATATTAACCCATATAATATGGATAAATTATATTTATAATTTCAATAGTGAATTCACTATTCAAAAGGGTACACTACTATTCATAAGGATCATGTTACTATTAAATAGGATACATTACAATACATTAAGATCACAGCACTATTAATAAAGGTACATTACTACTCATAATGATCAACTTAATATTCATAATGATATATTAATCCACATATACTTATGTTACTATTCATAAGGGTAGGTTACTATTCACTAAAAAATAATTTTGGTCTATCAGCCTCAAAAAACATACATATCCCAAGAAAGCACGTCCATTTTTTGAAATACAAATCACAGAAACAGAAAAATTATTTTTAATGGTTTGTTTGTAAAGGACATGTAGAAGTTTTAAGTCCATTTAATCCCATAACATTTATGTTGAAAATCTCAGTATATTACATTATCCCCACCATAAATGAATTATGCCCTCACAATTCATAAATTATACTTATAAATATGAATTCACATATTGATAATTAAGAAAAATATTTTATTATATGTACATAATTAACAAGAATATCAATAGAAAATACCATCATTAATTTTTTTTAAATAATGACATCTTCTAATATTGAAAGATTTCTAGATTGTTCCACTAATAAAAACTTTACGGCCTTGAAACCGCCCTTCTGAATTCAAAATAAAAAAATGTTGTGTATTTTTTTTTTATAATAGACAACTGATAAATACCCAATACATTATAAAAATGAAGACCTTTTTCATTCTAGGTTATATAGAATTAGAAAACAACTTACATATATTGAATCATAGTTTACAAAAATAATTACAATATAAATAACTTGATACATCTACATTAGCACCTAAATTGTTCTTTATACTTCTAAGGATTCATGGAAAAATCATTATAAAAATGTGGGATGAGAAAAATAGCTCAGAAAGGGATATAAAAAAAAGAAAGTAATCCTAAGTCCATAAATAAATTTAAACACAAGAATCCATTTTCAAAATAAATACTTCTTACCCAAATATAATCATATACATAATTTTTTAAAACATTGAGAACATAAATAAAACGTGTAGGTAACAAGGGTACATTTTCACAACACATACTTCTTACCCATAAATTATAATCTACATAATTTGTGAAAAAATATAAAACATAAATTAATTTTTTTTGGAATCATGGGTAATTAATTTCTTACAACTGTATACATCACTTATTACATATTATTTGTAACCCTTACGACTCCCTTACAATGTAACCATCACAACTAACTTATTGTGTAACCATCATAGTTACACATGGTGTAACCATATGACTGGCCTCCATCATATTAATTCCCAATGAATTAGAGGTAAATATATTTTCCACACTTCATTATGTAAAATTCCCAAGAACCAAAACATAACCATATAACATGAATAATTTCAAAAAACATTGCTTTATAAATTTGTAATTCAGAATTTTAAGAGAGGATTTTAAAAAATACCCATAATAATATCCTAAAACGAAGTGAGACATAATAGAGTCGATGTGATATGTATATAAAATACAAATACATATTTTTAAACATAATATTAACAATATTAATCACAAAAACAATTTTAATAACAAATAAATAATGTATCATAATATTAACCCAAGAAATGAAAAACGGGCATAGAATTCCTTTACCTCTGGTTTTTCTTAATTATAAATTGTTTAAAACACTTTTATAACTACTCAAATAGTGTTATTAATATCATAAAGAAACATATTAATGTTTTTAACACCTTATATGATCACTATATAACATCATTCCACCCACTCCTTAATAGTACATTGTTATTTCCCATGTTTAAGGTGCGTACATTACATGGTTGCAATCAACGGTTCATAATTTAGTTTCATGTCAGTTGTAAACATAACTCTAGAGGTTGAATTAAATTTTATTTACATGTTTAATTAATCTTAAATTATACAATTTTCCATTTTTAATTCTGATATGAGTATGATTCATAACATTACACTTCAATGATATTTATTTTGAACATTTTGGTGATTATCAAATAATAACAAAATAATATTGTTTTAAAAGATAATAACATGTGTAAAAAAGATTAAAAATACATAAATAAGATATTACACATAAATTATAACATGGGTCAACCATAAAAAAGGATTCTTGACATGTATTTAAGGGTATGGAATCCCAACTTTTTATTACATAACTTTTCCTTGCATTTTTCATACAAAGGATCCTTAAAGTCTAGTGTCTTGGAAATCCGGGACATAAAACATGAATACCAAATAAAACATTCTTCTAATCCACTTTTAAGGAATCATAATATGTTCATCCTATGTACAATTAATTCATCTCATATCTTGAAAACATACATCAATATAAAGGGTTAGTAGAAGGCCCAGTGAGGGAAAAGAAGGAATTAGTTTACCTGTGATATCAATAAGAACATGAATAAAAAAAATAAAGACATGAATAATGGATGTATAAGAATATCATAATTAAAAGAACTTGGAACATAACATGAATATGTGGCTACAGAATTTCATTTAGACATTCATGAAAATATCACCCAGGTCCATCCCCAAGGTGTCATAAAAATTACCAAGGTTATTCACAAAGGTATCGTGAAACTTTTCATCTCTAAAAATTAATTATTTTCCCAATTTATTGGATCAATCTATTGGTAGACCATTATTATTCATTTAATTTCATGTTATAGACATATATAATAATCAAAAATTTCATAAATAAACCATAGAGAATAAAATAAATGGGTTTTATTTCAAAATCCCGACGTTTTAAAGAGTACTTAAAAATGAGATTGTTATGTCATTTTTAACCCATGGAAATGGATACAGTGTTACATGTATGTCATTTATAGAATCCATTATATCAATGTTTTTGAAAATATTAACACCCATATAAAATAAATTGGTTTGGGTATTCACATAAATAAAACAATCGAATTTCTAGAGAGAAAGAGAGAGAAATTTTGAGACAAAATTTATGCATCATAACCGCTATATAACATGGTTTTATAAAATAATATAAAGTGATGGTACAAGGGTAATCCACTGATAAGTAACTCATGTTACCATATAAATACTGAATAACATGGATATAAGAACATCTTATGGATATTTTAATGACATAACACAAGAAAAGGAAACTTGTAAGGAAAAAAGAATATGCAATTTCTTTTAAAAGAAATTCGGCAGCCTAACGACGTCACATAAAAATTAAGACAACAAATTGTTGAAAACAGAAAGGGTCTATATGAAATTAGACATGGAATGGTCCATAAAGATAACATATAAGAACATACCCTCAAAATAATGATATGTAAACTAGAAGTCACAACATAAATGAATACATGACTTAAAAGAGGAGGGTGAAATGATCCCTTACCTTGAAGTGGAACATTGAAATCTTGATGGTTGGGACCTTGGGAGACCCGAGGGAACCTTGGTAGGACTCATAGGGAGTTACAAAGGTCATAACATCGTAGAGGAGGTCTTTGGAATGAAATTAATGAGGGAAAGGCTTGATATTTATAGGGGAAGTGAGGGAACAAATCCTTAATTGCCAAGGGACACCTCATCGGTGTTATTGGTTAAACCATGGGATTTCCCACATTATTTTCCCATGGTATTGTCCACTTGGAACACCTCATTCTTTATCATACTATTCCTAAGTCTACTATAATTATTTCATATTTATTACATCCTTAATGATGTCATTAAACGCCCAAAACTGAAAACTGTATTTTCACTATTCATCAAAAATTCAACTTTTTCGGAAAAATCCCAAAAAATCACCTTAAACTAATAGTGATTCTATAAATTCAAAAATGAACTTCATTTTTAATGAAAAAAATTTCTAAATAATTTTAATTTCATTTTTAAATAAAAAAACTATTCACCCTAAAAAAACTAATACTTAACCAATAATTTCTGAAATAGTTATTTACATATTTTATTGAATCACAATACTTAAAAAATATGACTAAATTATATTAATACTTTCATAAGTGTGGTTACTTAATCCATTTGGTCATATTACTAATCATATGTATAAAATCATTGTTTATAATTTACTATACACCAAAACGTATGTTGATCTTATTTTACTCTAAATTTCTTGCTGAACACAACTGTAGAAGACTATTTTTTTCAAAATCATTACAAATTATTAATTATTTATGTTTTACATGGATATTTTAAAATATAATTTTTTATCAAAATTCACCAGTTATATACATCCTATATTTATCCAGACGTTGGAAAATTCGCAAACTTCACCATAAGAAAAAATCACAATTTTATTTAACTCAAATGATTATACAAGGAAGTTATGTTGTCGTTACATAGCCCCTTATAACACCATCATAGGACCTAAGTTTATGGTATGCTAAGGTGATATAATCTTGTGGCATCTTGGCCAACATGGCCTGAGTGGTGATTTCTGTCGTATTGTACTTCTCCCAAAGGAGATTCCATTTCATCTTCACACGTTGAAGTCTAACTTGGGTTTGGTCCAAAATAAAGCCTAGTGGTGCTACCTCCTTCCCATGTTCTTTCATATTGGCTTCGATCGGCCCAAGAAAACTTGATGAGGCCATCAAATCATATTTCTGTATTAATTAACCAAGATCACATGTATTTATAGACAACAATCGCAACATTTAGTTTCCAACGGTCATATTGACTAACAATAATATAATAGTCGAAATCCAATGGTATCATTTTAATTATACTTATTTCATTAAATGAAATAGTTTTGTTGAGTATAAAATAATATAACACAAAAAAATTGGAAATGAAAATTATGAAAATGTTCGGGTCGTTACATTCTTCCCCCTTCATAAATTTCAACCCTAACATTTTTAACTCAAACCCTCAAAAGTGAAAAGGTGTGGGTACTTCTTCCTCATAGACTCCTCTGGTTCCCACCTGGAATCTTCATATTTTTAGTTCTTTCTCAACACATTAACAAGGTGGGTAGTCTTGTTACGTAGACCTTTGTCTTTATGATCCAAGATCTCCATCGGCTGCACCTCATAAGAGAGGTCATGTTGCAGTTGTACCACCTCTGTGTTTAGGACATGTGAAGGGTCACGTATGTACTTCCTCATGAGGGATACATATAAGATATCATAAAATTGTGCTAGATTATGAGGATGTGCACACTGATAAGCCAATTCTCCCACACGATCAAGGATTTCATATGGGCCACTATACCTAGGGATGAGCTTCCCTTTCTTCCCAAACCACATTAATCTCTTCCAATTTGATGTTTAAAGAGAGACCTTGTCACTGACATCAAACTCCATGTCCCTTAGACCGTTGCAGAAATTCTCTTTTTCCGTCATTGAGAAGCCATAATGTGTTTTTGGATGGAATGGACTTTTCTGTCATCTATTCCACAACATCAGGCCCAAGAAGCTTTCTCTTACCAGATTCATCCCAACAAGTGGGAGTTCTGCATCGCTTCCCATAGAGAGCTTCATAGGTTTCCATTTGAATGCTCAAGTTGAATCTATTGTTGTACAAGAACTCAACAAAAAAGATATGTTGATACCATCCACCCTTAAATTCCATTAACCATGTTCTCAGAATGTCCTCAAGTGTTTGAATAGTCCTTTCATATTGGCCATCAGTTTGGGGGTGATTGGTCGTAAAAAATACAATTCAGTTCTCAGAGAGTGTTGAAGACTTGTCCAGAATATGGATGTGAACCTTCGATCATGATCAGATACGAATGATAATGGAACTCCATAAAGCCTTACCACTTCCTTCACATGAATCCTGGTAAGATAATCAAGAGCGAAATCTTCTCGAATTGAGATAAAATGGGCGGTCTTAGTGAGATGTTCCACAATAACCCATATCACATTGTTTTCTTTGGAAGTTATCAGATGACCAGTGACGATGTCCATAGGGATATTGTCCCACATCCATGTTGGTATGTGTAGTGGTTGCAATACCCCTTTAGGATGTTGTCGCTCTGCCTTAACATGCTGATATACTAGGCACCATGAAGTGTAGCCAGCAATATCCCTTTTCATATTATCCCACCAATAATGATCACGAAGGTCCCTATACATTTTTGTGCCTCTAGGATGTATAGATAAAGTGGATCTTTGAGCTTCAACTATCATCTCCTTCTTTATTTCCAGAAAATATAGAACACATAGTCATGTACAGAATTTCAATACACATTCTTGATCAATATTGAACTTAGGAATCATCCCATACTTTATAGCCTCAATCTTCTTTTGTATCAATGGATCTTCTTTCTAAATTTTTTGATCTTCTCTAGTATTTGTGGTTGGGAAATCATTTGGGTTAGGGTTGATGATGTCCATTCCCTTCTAATTATCATGTCCAGCTTTACTAGGTCATTGATCAATGGATCTCTTTGAATCCTAATCATTGAATGAACAACTGGGTCCTTCCTTCTAAATACGTCAACGACTTTTATTTCTATTCCGGGATGATAATGAATTGAATAATCATAGTCATTAAGAAGCTCAATCCATATAGTTTTTCCCATGTTCAATCAATTTTGTGTGAAAATATAATTCAAACATTGATGGTCTGTGTATATATCACATTTATCCCCATAAAGACAGTGCCTCCATATCTTTAGAACAAAAATGAATGCAGCCAGCTCCAGATCAAGCGTAGGATAATTCTATTCATGTGTCATCAATTATTGAGATGTATTATAAATTTCCTTTTCATTTTGAATTTGGATGCACCCAAGACCATTTAGAGATGCATTGCTAAAAATAATGAATCCTTCCCCACTTGAGGGAAGAGTTTACATAGGTGTAGTAACCAATCTCTTCTTCAGTTCTTGGATACATTCCAAAAACTCTTTTGTCCTGATGAACATGACCCCTTTTCGAGTTAACATGGTAAATTTATTAGAATGTTATGAAATTTTTTTCACAAACCTCCTATAATATCATCATAATCCAAGAAAACTAAGAATATCAGTTATTGTTGTAGTTGAGGCCACTCCTCTACAACTTTTGTCTTTGTAGGGTCAACTGTGATTCCATCGTTGTTAACAATGTTCCCCAAGAAAGTAACTTGTTGTAACCAAAATTCACATTTTATGATCTTCTAAAAAGCCTCTCCTTCTAAAGAGTTTTCAAAATATCCCGTAGATTATCCTTATAATCATTACAACTTTTGGAATATATCATAATATAATAAATAAAAACGACTAAAAAATTTATCATGGTAGTCCTTAAATACTTTATTCATCAAATCCAAAAAATATTAGGTACATTAGTCAGTCTGAAGGGAATTACAACAAACTCATAATGCCCATATCTTGATTGAAAGACAGTTTTTGGAATATCTTCTTTCTTCACCCTCAATTGATGATGACTAGATCGACGATCAATATTAGAGAATAATTAATCCCCATGAAGTTGGTCAAATAAGATATCAATTAATATAAGAGGGTATTTTTTTACAGTTATCCCGTTCAGTTATCCATAATCAATGACTAGCCGCATTGATCCATCATTCTTCTTCACGAAGTGAACTGGTTCTCCCCAAAGAGACAGACTTAGTCGGATAAACCCCTTCTCCAAAAGTTCTTGGATATGTTTCTTTAATTACTCCAACTCCACATTTTCCATCGTATATGGGTTCATTGATATCGGATGAGATCCAGGTATGAGTTAAATGGAGAACTCTACCTCTCTTTCTGGGGGAGTTCTAAGTAACTCCTCAGGAAATACGTCAATGTATTCCTGGATGATGACGAAATTTTCTTTCCATAAACACTCATCTACTTCTTCATATTCATTGATCAAATACATAAAGAAGGATATAGGAGGTTCTTCTTGACCATGATCCGGTTGAGATATCTCACCATGGAAGATAACTATAGGTTTCTATTCAAGACTACTGATATTCCCTTGCTTCTTCAATTGATCTTAGCATTATACATTGAGTGCAGATCCACCCCTAGTATAATGTTGATTTCGATCATGGGAATAAAAAATATATTTGCATTAAGATTGTGATCAATAAATTAAATACAAGAGTTTCTAAACCCTGACGATGCTTGGATAGTCCCACCAAGAGTCTTGACTGATAAATCTACTTTTAGTAAATCTACGGTAGAATCTAAAATCATTGCAAACATGGAGGAAATAAAGGAATGCATATAACCAGAATCAATCAAATTATTTTCTCGCTTTGAGAGGAAAACAAGAGTACCTACTACAAAATCATTTGGAGCTTCAACATCAGCTATCGTGGTAGAAAAAGCATGGCCTTGATCCCTTGGCCTTTGCTGAGGCTGATGGTGGTTCCCCTCCCCTACCATAGAATTTGGACAATGATTGGAAAAACGACCACATTGCCCGCACTTTAAAGACTGGACATCAGGTAGGGACTTCACCATATTCCCCTTGTCATTAGTGTATGGAAACTGAGTTTTCACCTCACTATGACAATTCCTCGCAATGTGTCCATCTCTACCACACTTGTAGCACTTCCCATTCCCGAGCAGGCAGTTCCCCGAATTCTTTTTCTGACATTTATTACACACGGGATGTTGTACTTTCTTTCCTCCTCCGCCTTGATCGAGTTCCTCCCTATGCCTGGCTCCAATGATCTCTTATTGTCGTTTTATTTATGAGACCACTGTGTCTCATTAAACTCTAGCTCAACTTTCATTGCACTCCACACGATCGCCTCGTAGCTATCATAGACTCGGTTGGCTAGATTCATCCTCATATGATGTCTTAGTCCACCGAAGAATCTTTCAAAATTACTATTTGGATCCATGACAAAGCTAGCGGTATATCATAAAAGTCTGGGGAGGTTCATCTCATAGATTCCAAGAGATTTCTTCTCCTTCTAATTCATCTTTAGAAACTCTTTATCTATTCTTATTCTCATGGAATGAGGGAAATCCTTACTAAAAAAGAACAATCTGAACTCTTACCACTCCATATCTTAAACTTCCACTCTTTCCATCATGTTTTTAATCAATTCCAAAAACTGATCATCTTCTCCTTCTAAGCGATAAATAGCCTGGGTGACCATCTATTGCACTAAATAGTGGATCACAGAAAGGATCTTCTCGATGGAGTTGATCCATTTCTTAGCAATAAATGGGTTAGTCAATACACTAATGGTTAGTGGTCGTTGATTCATAAAGGACTCAACAAAATGTTCTTACCTTCACGGTGAGATAATTATCTCACCTTGATTCAAGTTATTTCCCATAACATGAGTCTGTTGGTTTATCATTCGCATGAATGTTTCCATTCTGGCTTATATAGGAGGGTAGTTAGTGCACGGTCCATTGCAGTCACCATTTGCACAGTTCCTCCTATTTCCGACCATTTTCTAAAATAATAAAACATTATCAAGGTGTTTATTTCATTTATGAATCTTCTAACTATAAAGGAGTTTATTTCGTAAAACTTCATGATTAAACAATTACATTTCTCTATAAATTTTTCATAATGATTCATAAAAATCATGGGATTAACCAAACATATCCATCGAGATTGTTGTAACAAATAGTGCTAAAAGGCCCATTGTCGTGTAGCAGTTCCTCTTCGAGTCTAGATCAAAGGGGTGTTTTTGGTTTTTACCTCTTTGTACATTTGTGCAAGAGCTACCTCTACCTGCTCGTATCTTGAAAGGTATGCATTTGGTTGATAAACCACTTACTCAATACTCAAAAAAATACTAAGATTTTTTCCTATATTTAAACATTCCTATATGGTTCTTCGTAAAGTTTTCATATCCTAATTTTCACAAATAACCAAACTATCCTTTTATACCAACTATTTCATCTTTCCTTTTTATTACATAACTTTTAATTACATTTTACATAAAGAGGTACTTTAATGTCTAGTGTCTTGGAAATAATGGACATAAAACATGAAAGAAACCTAAAAAATTACTCAAATACACTTGTGAGGATTTATTATATGTTCATCTTATGTACAATTACTGCATCTCATATTCTGGAGACATACATCAAAGTAAAGGCTGAGTAGAAGGCCTAGTATGGGAAAAAAAGGAATCAGTTTTCTTATGATATCATTAAGAACATGAATAAAAACATAAATACATGAGAAATGTATGTATAGGAATAAATAATGAAAAGAACATGGAACATAACTTGAATATGTGGCTACATCATTTCATTTATAAATTCATGAACATATCACCATGTTCCATCTCCAAGGTGTCATAAAAATTACCAAATTTATTCACCAAGTTATCGTGAAACTTGTCCTCTCTAGAGATTAATTCTTTATCCAATGAATTAGAGCGATATCAGGGGTCACCATTTATATTTCTTTATTTTCATTTGATCCACATAGATCATGATCAAACATTTCATAAATAAACCATAGAGAATAAATGAAATGGGATTCATTTCAAAATCATGATGTTTTAAAGAGTCCTTAAAAATGAGATTGTTATGTCATTTATAGACCATATAAATGGAGAGAGGGTTACATGTATGTAAAATACAGAATCAAATATATCATTTTTGTGAAAGTATTAACACCTATAGAAAACAAATAGGTCTGCATATTCACATAAATAAAATAAGATAACTTCTAGGGAGAAAGAGAGAGAAATTTTGAGACAATATATCTTCAGCATAACGACTATATAACATGGTTTTAGAAAATAACAAAAACAGAGGGTAAAAGGGTAACACACTCATAAAAAAGACATATTAACATATAAATACCGAATAACATGGATATAAGAACATGGTATGGATATTTTAATTACATACCACAAGAAAAGGAGACATTAAATGAAAAAAGAAGATGCGATTTCTTTTACCAGAAATTCGGCAGCCTAACGACGTCACATAAAAATTCAAAAAACAAATTGATGAGAGAAGAAAGGGTCTCTAAAAAATAACATATGAAATGAAAAATAATGAGAACATATAAGAACATACCCTCAATATTAAGATATGTAATCTAAAATACACAACATAAACGAATTCATGATTTAAAAGAGGAGGGTGAAAAGATCCTTTACCTTGGAGAGGAACTTCGAAATCCTGAAGGTCGGGACCATGGGAGGCTTGAGGGAACCTTGGGAGGAACCCTTCAGAGAGAAAGATACTGAACATAGTTTCATATTATTTTGTAATGGAAAGGATGAGGGAAAGGCTTGGTATTTATAGAGGTTGTGAGGGAACAAATCATTAATTTCCAAGGGAAACCTCATCGGTGGTATTGGGAAAACCATGGGCCTTACCAGGGTATTTTCCCATGGGATTGGCCACGTGGGACACCTCATACCTTATATTACCATTCATAGGTCAACCAGAATGATTTCATAAATATTACATCATTAATGATGTCATTAAACACCCAAAACTGAAAACAGTATTTTCAATATTCATAAAAAATTCATCTTATTTAGGAAAATCCCCAAAAATCACCTTAACCTAATATCGATGCTCTGAATTTAAAAATGTAAGTTATTTTATAAAAATAATTTTCTAAATATTTTTAATTTAATTTTTAAATAAAAAAACTATTCACTTCAAAAAACTAATACATAACCAATAATTTCAGAAACAGTTATTTACCTATTTTATTGAATTAGATTACATAATCAAGGTTCCTAAAGTATATTAATACATTCTTATGTGAAGTTGAATAATCCATTTAGTCACATTAATTATATTAAGCATAAAATCACTATTCATTATTTACTATTCACAAAAAATTATGTTGATCTTATTAGACTCTAAATTTCTTACTAAACACAACAGTTTAAGACAATTTTTTGAAAATAACTACACATTATTAATTAGTTATGGTTTACATACATATTTTAACATATATTTTTTTTCAGAATTCATCAATAATATACATCCTATATTTATCTGGATATTTGAAAAATCACAAGCTTCACCATAAGAAGAAATCATAATTTTATTTATCTCAAATGATTACACAAGGTAGTTATGGTCTCGTTACATTGCTCCTTATAACACCAACATAACACCTAAGAGTAAGTCATTATTAGGTGATAGAATCTTGGGGAAGCTCAGCTGACATTGCTCAAGTGGTGATTTCTATTACTTTTTTACTTCTCTCGAAGGCGATTCTGTTACAGCTTCACACGATGAAGTTCAATATGGGTTTGGTCAGAGCATAGCCCAGTGGTGCTACCTCCATCCCATGTTCCTTCAGATGGGATTCGATCGGCATGAGACTACTAGATGAGGAAATCATATCTTCTTTCTTTATTAATTAACCAAGATCACTTGTATTTATAGACAACAATCGCAACATTTAGTTTCCAATGATTATATTGACCAACGGTCATAAAACAGTCAAAAACCAACGATCTAATTTTAATTACACACATTTCATCAAATGAAATAGTTTTGTTGAGTATAAAATAAAATAATACTCAAAATAGGAAACTAAAATTATTAACATGTTCGGGTCATTACAAAGGGAGTAAAGGAAACTAAAAACACATTGCCCACGATGTTGGTAAATCGTAATATCACAGACGATGTTTTTGTCCTGAGAAATAATTTGGAGTGGGGATGGAGTATGATGATGAATTTTTATTATAAATTATAACATCCAGAATATATATGATACTACATCATTCATTCCACTTGGATGACTATAGGTGAGTAATGAATAATAGTAGAAAATAAAATGAAAATGGAATGAAAGAAAATAAAATAGGTTGTTTACCTCTTGAACTATTCTCCTTGAGATGCTCTTTAAGGCCATTGTTTTTAGACTTTTGGTGAGACCAGAATGTCTTAGACGTGGGGAAGAGCCAGGGAAAGAGACTGGGTAGAACATATATATTTATCATGAATTGAGAGGTGTGATAGATAAAGGGGAATGATGGTGGTATTTATAGTGGAGGAGGGGATATGGTTTCCATTATTTTAATCATTAGTTTATTATTTATTCCCAATACATTGATGAGTATTGATTCCTAAGACCCCAAATAGTAAATAGAGCATGTGATTTGAACCAAGTGGGATTACATCATGCATGATGTAAAAAATAGTGCATTTAAATGATAATTTATGCTTAGGGTATTTTACGGTATTTCACTATTCATAAAAAAATCATGTATTTTAGAAAAATCCAAAAAAATCACCCTAACCATTTTATGACATGTATAATTAAATATTGAAATCCATTTTTTGAAAATAATATTCTAAATATTATTGATTTAATTTTGAAATAAGATCATAATTTAGTTGAATTTTTTTTTTCAAAATTTACAGTATTTCTGTAACACATTAATGAATAGATTCATCCATATTAAATTATCATATAATCATAAGTCATAATATTACTTATTTATGAATATATTGTTTTTAAAATAAATTCTACTTTTAGTAATATAATTAATCATAAATTTGTTATTATATTATATAAGACTTCCAAAAAATAAAAACACTTAATCAATAATTTTTAAATTGATTATTTGTTCATAATATGAAATAATTATATCATATTAACACTTATAATAAGGATAAATTTTATTTATAATTTATTTGGTGAATTTACTATTCATAATGATACATTGATATTCATAACTTTCAAGTCACTATTCATAATGGTAAATTACTATTTATTAGGGTCATGTTATTATTTATAAGGGTAAATTACTATTAATAAGTTTCATGTTACTATTCATAAGTGTATATAATATTCATACATGTATGTTACAATTCATACGGGTAGGTTACTTTTCACCAAAAAATAATTTTGTTCTAACAAACTCAAAAAAATCCTACTGATCGCAACCTTGTATGTCTGTTTTTTGAAATTGTTTAATGATTTATTTATAAAGGTCACATTGTATCATTTAGTTTAGTTAATCACATAGTGTTTCATTTCAAAATATATAGATGTTACATTATTATCATGAATCACATATTAAAACAAACATTACCTAGATTTTGATGAAAGTTATTTTGATTGATAACAAAATAAATAACATTCATAATATTCTATTTAACGACATACATAATATTATATTTAGAAGTATGTGAATCATGGTTATTATTTATAAATTTGAGACTTTATAGAATTGATATCCAAATCTCAAGGCCATTTCTTTAAGGTAGGCTACTTTCATGGACAATAATTAAGAATAATAATGATTTCAAAAAAATGTTATATTCTTTAGAATACATCCATTATCTATTGCATCACCATATATATGAAATTATATTTTTATTATACTATAATTTCTAGGAAAATACTAGAAATATAATAAAATCCAAAATATCATATTCTCTAATAAATAATGTATTTATTAAAATGATGGATGAAAAATAAAATAGGGATAAAATTTAAATCATAAAACATTTATATTAATGTAAAAAATGTATAATTCAATTGAATAAAGTTAAAAAATTTCTTGAGGAAATATTTAAGTAAAAAATGGGTTTATAATGAATGATTTAATAATACAAATAATTTAAAAATTAGATTTATAGTTTTTCAAATAACAAATATCCCACATATACTATACAAACACCTATAAAATAAATTATTAAAACAAATATAGTTTATATTTTTTTAAAGATAGTTATGACTCTCAAAATACAATATTTATCATACCAAGATGAATAAAAGATACCATAACATTGTTAGACCTAGAGGAATAAAATACCTACTTCCATTTTCCAAGGTTATAGCATATGATCAATGTTAAAATTATTTAACTTAGTAGAATAAATAAACCAATTCATTTTTAAGGAAAAAACATACGTATACTGTGTGATTATAACTATATTTTACCTTACAATGAATAAATTTTAATAATATAGATAAATATAAATTTTTTTTGTAATGAATGGTTAATATAAGTTTCTTGTATTAGAAAATATGTTATTTTTCTTTCTATATTGGTGTAAACCAATTTATCATTAGTTGTTCTAGAAATATATCCATAGAATAAATTGTAAATAGGTTAAAGAAATATCATTAGAATGTATCAATACATTACTGTTAGTATTGGTATCATTTTCCTCTTAATATTTTCATCAGATTCCTTTTATAGAAGAGAATTTAGCAGTTAGTAGCTTCGTAAATTTCCATGATCATCTCACATGACTATCACCGATGATTTTAATATATTATTCCTTAATTATATCTAAATCGTATTATCATAGTGCTTAGAAATAAAACAGTGGAATGATAATGATAATTATATATTTTATATACAATTTCATCAGTCAATGTATCTTTATACTTCAAGTAATTATAATAATTTCTTATAAAATACTAATCTCATATGAGTTCAATAAATAACTTTTTTATCAACATAATTATTTAATATCACATATAAATTAATTTTAAATTTAAATAATTTTCATCATTCCAAAAAAAATCCATTCAACCATATAAAAAATCCTTGTGAATCCATTATTAATAATATATTAAAGCTGAATCATAAACACCACTAATTACTCATAAGTATTTGATATAATACAATGTCTCGTTACAGATCAAAAATAAAATATTAACATTTTTTGTGAATATGTTTTGTTAGATTTACATAAAACGATCAATAAATACATTCATGATCTCATTTAATCTAGAAAAAACCTATTAAAATCACTTGTAATAGTATCATTATTATATAATAATGACCAATCAATTGAAATTAAAATGAAATATATTCATATATAAATTCATATGAATGAGATATAAAAAGTATGATGAATCATAGAATAATATTTTGTTATATGTGTAATCATATTTTTCTTTATCATTACTATATTTCACCTAACATAACCATGAATAAATATTTTATTTATCGGAAATATTACATAAATCCCATATTCAATACTATTTATTCCTATATTTCTAATGAAATTTATAAATAAATTTATATTAAATCATCCATATTAAATCGATATTTTTTTCACTAAACCCAACACATCAAAATAAACAATTTCTATATTCAAGAAAAATGTAACATAATCAAAACTGTTACATTATAATCGATCATATATATCCATAATACGTTAAATATAATAACAAAACATGGTAAGAGTGTATAGAAATATTAGTATGATGCATACTATGATAAGAAATATTATTTGTCCATTTAAATACTTGAAATCCCTTAAAATTAATTTTCATTAAACAAATAACAATGATTAGAGAGACACTTATTTTTCAAATATTAAATAAAATTATAAATTAAAAATATATAATAATTAATCTCGAAATTATAAATATAAATAATAGAATAATTATAATCATTTCCAGGGAAAATTATATTATTTTTTAGGAAGGTTCTTTCCAAAAATACAAACACCTAATAATTAAATGTTAATAAATATTCCCTAAAATAATCTATTTTACACATAATTGGATAATAAATATTTATCAACATAGGAAATAATCATCATGAAACTCATGTATTTTCATTAAAACATATTTCTAACATATACAATCCATAATGGTTTTCATGGAAAATTAAAATACATATTGAAACCAATATGCATTGAATGTAAGAAAGTAAGTCACCAAATTTTCTCTTTACATTTTTTACATATTCAAATATAAATAATAACCCATTTATTTCAATGGAGATATAATTCATTGACTATCTACCCCACAATCATAGTTTATTTATTTTAAACTCTATTCCCCTATATTTAATCTCATGAAATAAAATCAATTAAATAATATTTTATTGGGAAATATATTAATAGATCTTCCTACTATAATTAGAATTTATAAGATCCACAACATTTAAAACTCAAATATACACTTGAATTTAATATATAATGAGAAAAATAAATAAAAATTACATTTCAAACAAAAAAACAAAAAAATATACTTGAAAAAAATATAACATTGATAATAATGAAGTATAATATAAATACTATAATTAGTATGAATTGTAGTGTTAAATAATTTAAATTGTGACTATAATGGTTTTGAAAAAATCCCTTATCATAAAAACAACAATAAGTATGAATATTCCCTTTGAGGACCACCATATAGAAAAATCCAATATAACACCCTCACCTAATATCTCTATCTCTTACATATAAAATATATTGAACAAATATATGGGTTATTGGAGATGGGATATGACATTTCCATGATAGGAATAAAACATTAGAGGATGATAAAAATGTAGATGAATTTCTATTTTATAGAAATATTAAATGGAAGTAATTATAAAAATATTATTCTTTTCCTTCTAAAATATCTTATTTTCATATGCATATATAATATCTATATGTTTTTTCACATTATTTTGGTAAATTTTATTCTGTGATATCATTTTATATTATTTATTTCTTTTAACTATACAATCGTCATTATTTAAACATAGCTGATGATAATTATCAAAAAAAAATAGTTTGGACTTCTTGTTATCTTACTAGAGCATGATTTTAAATTCATCTATCAATGGAAAACATTTTAATCCAAATTTATTAAAATTAATTTTCACTTAAATTTTTATTTGAATATTTACGTATTCATAATACAATCACATTAAAAAATCATTATAAAATTTCATATCCATATAGTTTTTTTACAATTTTAAAAATCATTACATATAATGTATGAGTTCTATTTTAACTGTACATGATCATAAAACTTATTTTCAATGAGAATAAACAAACACCGAATATATTATTTATGAGAGTATGGTTTTCAAAAAAAATCACAACGAAAATATCATTTTTGTTAATTAAAATTTATTTTCATTATTTTTAAAAGTTGATTCAAGAATTTGAGCTATAATTTATCATTAACGTTATATAAATATAATCCTATGATAAGAGAATGATGGACTAACTAATATATGTAGATGCAATGGTGGGTGTATCTTAAAAAAAATAATGATATTATGAAAATAAAAAATCTATGAAAATTCCGATGATTGACTTAATTTAATTTAAAACTACTAATGATTCAATCAATTTGTTAGAGAAGATTAGAAATGATATCAAATATTGATTAAAGTATTCATCAATTATTAATGATTAGAAATAGGTAATAAAGGAAAAACATTCCCTATATATGGAAGTTAATTTTCTAGGGTATTAGTATGATATTTGAATGATGTCAAAACATGTAAAAAATATCTTTTCATAGGATACCGTAAAAATTTAAATGTATGTGTAATATTCTATGGTAGGAAAATATTTAAAGAGGAAAACATCATTAAAAAATATTTAATATATTTTATTGAACCCTAATAAATATATGTGGAAATTTAGTAATGTTGAAAAATACAGAATTCATTTATTTTTCAATGAATAAGAAATTAAATTATTAAATACCACAGATAATTATGGAAAATCATAAAATCATACATATTATATGGAATATAATAAATCCTAATTTATCTATAACATATTTTTTAAGAATAGAAACATAATAAATTATAGTAATTCTCGACATTGTAGTAAATGATATCTCTATATCATATGTGCAAAGGTCCATATAGTGGAAAATTGGTAGGCCTAAAAACATATGCAACTTTTATATTATTTAATATTTTTAACATTGTAAAATAATAAATACATAATATAATTTAATTTCCACTATTTTATTTGGAAATACTTATTAAACTTATTATATGACGATCACAAACTAGTTTTTTTAATTCCCATTAATAAAAGGAATGTATATTTATAAAAATATTTTGTTAAAAACGTTCCATATTTTAACTAATAAATTTTAAAAATTAATAATCATAACTGAATTGATAAAAATATAACAAAAAATCAATTCTTAGTTAAAATAAATATAAAAATTTTAAATATATATCAATTATATAATTAAAAAAATAAATCTTTCAACATGAGATATTTATTTCAGTAATAAATTTAAATTAATAAAAAAAATATTAATTAAACAAATTTTTAGAATATTATAAAATTTAACATTATTGTCACCATTTTACTTAAAGGTATTTTTTCGTGGTAATAAATTTTACACTACCAACAAAATACAATAAAATTTTCATAAAGTCCAACCACTACTTCAATATTTTTAATCGTTTCATTGTCAATGTTTTCTCTAATTGGGTCCATGAATTTAAATAATGCATCATAATGTTTCTAAATTCCCATATTTATTGTTCCAAAGTACAATAGTGATAAGATGATACTAATTTATGAATGAAATGGTATATTATTATATATAATTTTTTAATTTGAGAAAATATTTTTGAATTAATATTTTTTAGTTTTTTTTTCATAAAACCTAATGATTAAATCCATGTGACATTCAAAAGAATTGAGTGATTTATAAGATATGTAAAACATAAAAATTTAAAAAAAAATTAAATATATGGTTATTGGAGACAATACATTTATAAACTCCTATAAAGGACGATATAACCTTTTTTGATTGTGGTATTGTGAAAATATGACAAACATCCTTATTGAAATTACAAAATTGAGCAACATGGGGATGTTATTTCATTAAAATAACACTAAAATATTGTATGAATTAAAAAAATTAATGAAGATTGGATATTTTTATTTGTTATAATGTATATTTAATTTGAGTTTCATGATATCAAAAAAATGAAAGATTACATAAAATATTGATTAATATTAAATAATATGGGTGGGATTGTAATATCCTGATATATATCCTTCTTTAGTTATTATTATAATATTTTTAAAATTCTTTAATTAGTACATTTTATTATTCTATTTTTTAGAAAATAAATTATAAAAATAGGGTTTATTAATGATAATTACAAATGGATGTAATGAGAAGCAATCTCGGGTTAATGTAAAATGTTAAAATTCAAAAAACAATTACAACACTTGTTACTAAATGGTGTATTTATTAATTTTATATACCCATTCCTAAAAAAATATTAGAACATAATAGTTATGAATAAAATGATCAACGTTTTCCCCAAAATAATATAACACATTAAACATATATTAATTAACAAAAATATTCATTAAAATCACTATCAATGAATTCTTAAACAATAAATTTATGATTATATTGATTACTTGTGTTCCCTAAAGTCATCATAATATTATTATCTGAAATAATTCATTCCACTTTTATAGAAAATCACATAAAAATGAATATATAGAATTATCCTAAATGTTTAGTAAACCACTTTCAAAATAAAATTACTAAACAAGTCAATAAATTACTTTCCAATTCACGTTCTTATCAATACTGCTCAATGTATTGTTCAAAAATATAATAAATAACCCCAATAAAAAAATAAAATATCATACAATATTGAAAAGTTATTTAAAAAACAATCATTATGACTTATAAAACATATGTTATTTTCATACAAAATTTTTATTAATCTCATTAAAATATAATCAAATCATAAAACTACTCATAATGTGATATAAACTTTTTGTGGGTAACTAATACGTGCATATAAACATTTATTTAATAAAAATGATACCCATACATAAAAAATAATTTTTTCATCACAATAAATAGTTTAAAAAATAAGATCTAATCATATAATTATTGTATGTTAAGTTATCCTCTAGAAAGATGAATAAGTCACTAAGGTGTTGTGGTTTTTATCCCATGAAAATACAAAACATATCTTATTTTTATAAATTAGATACATGAAAATGAATGTCCTTAAGCATGTTAAAAATTGATAGATTTAACAAAATATAATTCAATACTATATAAATGAAATTATTTACCTAAAAAATGATCGTTAGCTTATGATATTATCTATACATGGAATTATATATATTTATCTCTTTTGTATTTATCTTTATATCGTATTTTCCTTCGATTTCAATTTTTAAAATTGATGACAAAAATATTCATCATACAGTTGTAGTAATATCAAAAAAAATATGTTTTTATCACTTTTACATTCTTATGCATTTTTAAAATATCAATATAAAAATATAGTAACTGTTTATGGATTTGGAAGAAGAATATTTCCACTATAATTCTCATTCAAAACTTTGTCAATATCACTATTCAAACTTCATTGACTCTCATGATTTTTTATTTTTCAAATATTCTACAAAACACACATGTATTTATTTTAACCACTCAATTAGAAATTATTACATTCCATGAAGTAATTTTCCAACCCCTTACAATGGTTCATGATGGAAAAATTAAAATCCTATAAATAGAATTAGTCATTTTACGGTGAGAAAATCAATGGTAAAACATTTTCATAGTCTATAAGAATAGGTTTAGATATTCAATACGTTCCCAAAAAGGGTACCTTCAATACAATTAATAATAAATAATCTTTATTCAATCTTTATGAAACAATTTAAGAATTATTTCATAATTTGACAAATCATTATATTTTTGAATATGTTTAATAAAACAATATAGTCTTTTTTTGTTCTAAATCATATCATTTATGACACAAAACATCATAATAATATATTCGTTTTGACTCATTAAATAATTTTTTTAAACAATAGTCATATACTGGGTTATAAAATTTCTTTCATTACATTCCTTTACCTAAATTAAAAAACTAAATATTCATATGAAATTATATAAGTCTTATAAAATGTTACATTCTTAATATTCTTGTCAGTACTTAGTTAAGTCTCATGAGGTTTCGATAAGTCAAATTATATTCTCCTTTTTAAATTTAATACCCAATAGAAAAGACTAAACTAAATTAGTATAATACTTATTATCTATTATAAATGCATAATATTTTTCATCGTATATTAAGATATTGTCATAAACCTTCAAAAATACCTAAAAAATTAGGATATTATCAAAATTTCACAAAATATATCAATATCTTTTGAAAATCTTAAAACGAAGAACTTTTTAATCTTTAGAATAATATTACCCTTTTTTCCATTATATAATATATTTCTAATAATACACCTTATGAAATACCAAAAAATAACAAAATATATAAAAATTCTCTACACCTCAGAAATATGTATTGAATATAAATAAAATATCATCCTCATAGGGGATCAAAATTCCCCCGCATCATATTTTTTTTTCAATACTAACATTATATATTTTATATTTAGAGTCTCAACAATCAGAATAATGAAAAACATAATGAATTCATGAAACTATCATATGTAGATATTTTTTCTAACTCATTGATAATAATGAAAAAAGATAACATGAATGATATAATACCTAATTATTAAAAATAATGAGATATGAAACTATAAAAAATCATATCACAAATACACAATAATTCTAGATAATATAAATACAGATACACTTAACAAAACACTAGAATATAGTGAGGCTATTGTCATTGGTAATTTTTGTACATACTATAATTGCTTGAAATAAATTATAATGACGTAAACATAAACACTTTAATATGCCTAAAGATTATCTTGTTTTTTCTAAAACTATTTTAGGATAACATGGGGATTTACATAGGAAATTTGTGATATTTAAAAATAATTTTTTGAATCAACAATGATTTTCATAAGGCAATAATGAACATGTGATATAAGAGAATACCAAGTTAAAATAATAGGGGTTGGAATCGTATTCATGAATAACGATGTGTATTATAAAATGATAACATAAAGTAAACATAGGAATTATGAAATTAAAAAACACATGACAACATAAACATATTCCGTGGATAACAACAAAGGGAACATAGAAAATTTTTATTAGGATAATTACTCTTAAATAATACATGGAATGTAATGAGATAAAATAAGAACCCAATGCACTATAAAGATATAATAATCTGGGTCGGCCCAACATATTCATATTATATACATACTTATGTGTTCCAGAAAGGTCATTCATAAAGAGGATGAACATTATAATTTAACCCCAAGATTAAGAACTATTGTTTAATAAATTTAAATCCCCCATCAATAAAGGATATTTAGTAGTAGTTGAATACCGTCGAGTAGAAATGGATATGGTTATTCACTAAAAATATTGTTGTCTTATAAAATCACTTGAAAATTTCTACTGCATAACAGATATCAATAATGAAACATATAATGTGGAAATAAGAGATAAATGGTTATATCATTAACAAGAAACTATACATACATTTCTAAATATTTTTAGAAAAATATATAATCTTTAAAAATTGAAAATAAAATTTCATGGCCAAAGAAAGTGTTTAAATAAAGAGGAGAAGGGTATGACTATTTACCTTTAAAGGGTTCTTCTAAAAGTAGGAATAGAGATTATTATGAGATTTTGGAACCATTTGAGGAAAATAAATAGGGTAATTCAGAGTAATTTAATCTTCAATGGGGTTTACTTAATAAGAATGTGATTTTGGGATGGGTTTTGTAGCAAAACGGAGGACAATTTTTATTAAATTCCAAACATAGGTTTCTGACTCTATATGATTAAGTAATAAAAACTAAAAACCTCCTTAATTATTTTTCCATTTTATTATAATAATAATAACTGTTTTATATTATTTTATATGTATAGGAACATAAAAAATTAAAATAATGTTTTTTTGTGGTGTGAATGTTTTTCATGTTTAGAAAGAATTAATTTTAACATAAATAAAATATAATATATGTCATAAATAATTCATTAATAATTTATAAAATTAATCAAATAACATAAAAAACTAAATATTATAATGGTAAAATATAATTTTGGTTGGGAAATTCATTATATTATTGATTTCATCAATTTGATTCTTTTATTATTTCATAACACATACCTAATAATTATATGATATATATTATTTCACCAAAAATTAAACTGGATCAAAAAATGGAAAGGGCCATTGGATAGTATATAAATTATGTTTTAAAAAATAATATTTACATTATAAGATTAATTCTCTAAATATTAATATTTACTTTTTTAAATAAAAAATTCCCAATTATTGGAAATTAATAATTTTTTACCATAATAGATTTCTAACAGTTATTAAAATTACATTAGACTTCATAAAATTATATTATAATGTTAATTTAAAAAATATAATATAATAAAAATATTTGTTAAAATATACTTTATTTCATATATTATTGAATATATTAAAAATATTTCATTAATTGTAACTATATATTTCCCAAAAATACAACGTCTGTATCAACATATCAAAATAAAATTTTTATAAAACTAAATATTTCATCATTTAAAATTTAATATAATAATCAAATGAATATAATAACCATTTTCGTAAAAATTGAATAGAAAATCCTACAATTTGGTTCTAGATATTTATATGTTTATTACCCAAGTGTACTCCCTAAGGGTACATTTTGCGATTGTGGTATTTCTGTGGGATGGTTTAATGAACATGGATTGGGATGTGATCTCGATGTGCATGAAATTTTATCATCAATGTTTTCTTTCATAATTAAATTATTGAATACCATCTTGGTATTGGTTAGGGTGAAATCCTAGTGATGTTATCTCTATCCCATGCTCTGATAAATGGGTTTTATATAGTGAAATCCCACTAGTCAAGGCCATCACATCATTTTTCTATGACAAATGGAATTAATCATAACCCTTAATGTACTATTTTTTATAGTCTATTTATAATGGATATATTTTAAATTTTAATGATTCACAAGGGTCATTTAAATTTGAAATACTAAATAATGGTCCAAAATTACAAAATTAGTGCATTTTTTTTCTATACCATCATTTCATATTTAATAATTCACTTATTTAATGAAGGAATTGAATTTTTAAAATTTTTGGACATTGAATTATCTGTACATGAAAATATCTCCCAAAAATGATTCATTACACAAAATAAATTATTTTAGTTTCCTTATGATTAAATTCCCCTATCAATTCCCAAGTTTTTATTCAATCATGTTGTTCAACCTTGACACATTTATCGAGTGATTTTTATTATTTCATATGACATCATTTCTATTATATAATATATTCTCAAACTTCTCCACATATGAAATATCACTCTCCAATTGTATAACCTCTCGATTCATTACATGTGAGGTTTCTGTTATGTACATCCTCAATTCAGATATATGGAACACATCATGTACCTTAGATATGTAGTAGGGGAGTGTTTTTTGATACGACTGTGATAGTTTTTTATCAAGGATCTCAAAGGGGAAAATGTATCTACTACTATGTTTTCCTTCTTCCAAGACTTCACGAAATGTTTAATAAATATATTTTAAGTAAAAATTTATCTTATACCTCAAACTCAAGGTCTTGTTAATGATTTTCTATATATATTTTTATTAGATTTTTGTATGTTTCATATCACTATAAATGGTTTTAACTTTCTATATCATTTAATAGATAATATCAAGTCCCTTTATATTTCATTATAATACATCATCCATGAATATCAGTGTCTATCATATTTTCTAATATAAATCCTTTTAGTGTTCTATTATAATTATATACACTAGGGGAAGGTGTTGGTATAAATATCCACATATATCAATTGAACATGATCTTAGCATTTACCTTGGAGATTGAAATGACATTTTAGACTTCCCATCCATGTGAGGGTGATATGTAATGATAAAAATAAGTTATGTATCCATATTTTATTGAAGTTTTCTCAAAAACAATAATGTAATCCTTGAATCTCAATCAAATACAATATATAATGGAAATATATGCAGTGTTAGAACATCTCTAATATATATCTTTTAGTATTATCCAAGATAGAAATATTCATTTATATTAATTAAATTCACTGACATGGTAAGGTGATCAGTTACCGCTTAGATGGAATTATTTCTTTTATTGGTCCTCGGGAGTCCATTGAAAAAATAAATGGTTATGTATTACAATTTTAATTCTGTTATGGGAAATGGTAGTATCATTACCATTAACATATTTAATTTCAACTTGACTTGTTAGCATACCATCCATAATGATATAAAAGCATCAATATATATCTTCGTGTCATCCAAAAGAATATTTGATTCATATCAGAAATCATATTAACGGTTCCTAATTGAATTGAAAAGAAAACTATATACATATTATAAAAAAGTTACACCTTTTCTTTGTTATTCACACCAGAAGTGAAATAATGTGATGGAAAATAGGTTCCTATGTCTATATTAGGTGGATCAAAGATTGTATGGACTCCTAATTCCACCACCAACATAGATAACTTTAGTAAAAATACCCATTCCATGTAATTTCTTTCACATGTTCTACAGGAAAAAGGAGTGCTAGAATCATGGATCACCTTTGATAACGTATCTTCTACCATCACTGCATTCCTCACCACATCAATGAAAGAGGATGGATATAAATTTTACCCAATTTACTACAGATCAGGGTAAATCATATTTTAAATGTTATAGTATTTCAATGAATAATCAGAAGAAAAATCCAGGATAAAAGTAACTATATATATAAAATTATGGATGCACATCAAAATAAATCCCTCACCATGATGAAGGCATCACACCTCCATCACATTTATCAACATAACTACCTCATTAATATACTATTTGATAAACAAGGCCTGGATGAATTTTTATGATATGACTTCTCGAGGTTTTTCCTTAATGATCAACTACCACTACCTACATCTTGGACCATAGAGACAAATGAAAGATAACAATACCAATATAGATTCCATATACTCAGGGATATTGAATATCCATTCAATTTTTGTATCCAATCTTCCACTTTATAAGAACCCAATAGCCCATAAGAGAGAGGTGGGTTCATCATTTAAAACTCATGATTGAATTATTTACGTTTATCATATTTAGGGTATGATGATAGTGAACCAACCACATTTTCACCTCGAATGAAAAAACAATATTTTGTGGGGGAATATTCTAAATATCAGGATTGGTGAACACAATGGAAACCAACCCATTTTCATGAAATCCTCATAATTAATAATTGACATAAAAAAGAAATAACTCATAATTACACTAATTGTTTTCTAAAAAAAAGTTTCACTAACCACCACATAAAAACCATATCAAAAATAAATACCCCTAACCATTTATTTGAAGAAAATATAATTAATTCCTCGAAGAAATCTTACCCTTCTCTAAAACTCATTTTTATTCATAAAATGCTTCATTTTATCAAAAACTATGTATTTAAAACCCCATTTTACGAGAAATTTTTTTATTTCACACCCATTTACTATGTTTTTTTTAAAAAATAAATATGACACTCTTCTCATAATTATAAAAAATAAATTTTCAAAAGAAATATCATTTTAAAAATCATAAGTAAATGGTTTCAAAAATATTTTAAAATTAATAAAAACTCAAAAAAATTCCTAGAAGGAACAAGTGAAATTAGTTGATTTTAACATATGGTTGGAATCCATATTCCAATCAGAACACTTCCATAGATTCATAAATGACCATTTTCTCGGGCTCCCCATGAATTTTCAAACACTATAAGTTCACTTAAAACTACTGCATCAACTCTCATTTCATTACAAAAACAAAAAACAACCCTTAAAAATTCATCAAGATATTGATAACAAATAAAATCACCCATATATAGCACATAACGATAATTTTAATGAAATATAAAATTAAAAGACAAAAACTCAAAAACAAATTTCACATGGTAACACAATGTTTTTCCATATATTTGAGGCCCTACCACATCCTCATACATACACTCGATGTTTTGAAAGTCTATATCCATAATCCTTGACATCCCAAATAATAAACGGAACTCCAAAAACTAGGGCTTCTATGAAACACATTTTATGATGCCATTATTTTCAAGAACCATTCTATATCTACCCTGAACTATTCAACCGAGCCAACCCATGATATCCTCAAGGAATATTCTTGATATTACCATAGTGGAAACACATCCAGTAAACCACAATGAAAGGATGAGAATGATTTAATACAATATAAATAAAAAAGTTACATAGAATTATAATTTAGTATCCCTATATAAATACATATTCCACATGATTATCATTATATAATCCCAAAATAAAACCAAACTAAATCTAGCAAGAAACAGATATCTGGGTGACCCCATGTGTCACCCAATAAACCCAAACCTCAAATATTTTACATGGTGATTGAGAAGAAAATGGAACCAATAACTGAGGTTAAAAAAAATTAAAGTACATGTATTAGTATTAAAACACATAAGGCATGCCTAAATAATATATTTCATATTACATTTGTTCACAGAAAAGGGATATTTACTTCTAGTTTGAAATATAATGTACAAAACCATGAAATTAATATATGTCTTCTTAAGAAAACCATGGTCCATTTCCATCATTATTTAAATCAAATTCTCCATTAAGGGAGAGGGTATGATTTTTTTAAATTAAAGAATAAGTGGAGGGGTAGTAGGATAGCCATTAATTTTATATATATATATATAATTTATGAAATTACATTAATTTAAATTCACAATTGATAAACATCTCCATGAAAAAAACATAGAGAAAACCATTTGGAGGGTAATGGGAAACACTAATCAAGAAACCACACTAGATGAGGAACCATAATTAACAATTCTGGATAAAATAATTCTGATGTACATGGGAATACATAAGAGATCATGAGAAAGTCTAGAACTTTTTTCAAAATTATCCATCCTTTTGATACAACTGATGTAACCAAAATCCCTTATGCTCAGTTATTACATATCTGGCGTAAACAATGGTCATAATTAAAATATAGAAAAATTATATAATAAGGAACCCATTTAAAAATATAATACCAAACAAGTTTATAAAATGTTCTTGAATATTTTACTAGCTGTGTTAGGTTTTCATTTCATGTCTAAAAATAAAAGGATACGTGAAATAAAAACCAACCAATTATATATATAATGGATATACAAATGTAATGAAGAAAAGCATCACCCACAATCACTATTCCAAGTAGTACATCCTTTTATTCTAATAATAAATTTAGAATGGATTTCCCAATACAATGACTTTTCATTCCATTAAACATGAAAATATTAAGAATGGTGTACACAAAAAGAATATTCCATGAGAAACAATTTTAATATGTTTACTAGGCCTCAATTTTCCATTGAATGAATAACCATCACAATGATATACAAAAACACCACATAGAATATTGTGAAAACATTTAAAAAATTTTGTAAAGTAAAAAATCATTTTAAACCGAAAAAATATAAAATGAAAAACAAGGAATTTTATGAATCCCTTGGTATGAAATTCCAAAAATCCAAATCCATAAAACATAATTATGAGTGTAAAACAACTTGTTTCCTATTTAAATAATTATTATAAGCACCACATATCACTAATTAATATCAAAAAATGTGTTATCAACATGAATGTGTGGTTTCTTAAATTTTAAGGCCAAATGATTGTGGAACCAACATCATGCACAAAGAACATCAAGAAAAGAAATACTAAACAACTCCTTAATGGGAAATGTATAGAAACAATACCCACGAGGAACCGTAAGAATAAAAAATTATAATTTATATTGAATGAAAGAACCATAAATTTGAGGAAACAAGGTAGAAGATGAACCGATTAAAAAAATGGAGAATAAGGAAGAGGATGAAGATATGAAGATATTAATATGAATATTTATCCTCAAAACATGAATATATCCCTTAAATATCCCCATTAGAAGATGTGGGGTGGCCTAAAGTAGAATATATGATCTCTATTTAGGTATCATTACAATATAGGGGATTTATGAAGTCGGAATATGGTAATAAAATGAGAAAGGGAAATAAAATTTTACCGATTTATTGAATTTGGGCACAACATATAGTTTTGGAACAAAGTTTGGGAATCCATGCACCAACTATGCATCCCTTAATGGAATCATAAGAAACCAGACTGATTTGGACACATATTTATAGAAACTTCATTATAACATTGTAGTTTAGTTTTGTAAAAAATTATAGAACCTTGCATAAAATTCACATATGTTTTTAGAAACCCATTATCAATCCACACACCCTCATCCATGGAAACCCCAAAGACCCATAATATAACCCATAGGTATCAGATGATCCATGTAAAACCATTAATATACAATGAATATATAACCCAAAATTCTAAAATGTACTAAAATGTGACTCTTCATAAGAAGGTCACAATTTTTTCCATTAACTATGCTCACAATCTTCAAAATATTGGAAATACCACAAAACTCAAAATTTTTATCTAAAATACCCATAACTCAAGAGAAAATAAAAATAAATAAGACAAACTGATATAACAAAATACATTGAAATCCATGGTGTTAAAATTAAAAAATTTTGGTTTCAATATTATAAAAATTTATTTTGAAAAATATTATGTATAGTTGTTTTTTAAATGATCTATGTTTAAATTTGGGCGTTATTATGAAGAATTTAGTGTTTAATTTTTTTTCATCATATGAATGATTTTTAGTTTTTATAATTATATTAAATTATGAAAACCATTTTGGTTTTTATTATTTTATAATGAATGTACGAATAGTCTTTTCCCTTTTATTGATGATATAGTATGTTAGATATTTATTTTAGGACATCATAAATGAAATATTCATTATAAGTACTCATCATTCAGAGAAAAAGATGATATTTTATTAGAATTAGAATAAAGGATGAAATTATAAGTATCCAGTAATAATGTTTTACTATTCTATATTATAGTGGAATTCCCCAAGACTAGGTAAATTATCATGAGAGAAAAAATATATCTTATTACCTTCATTTATTATGAATCGATGTTTTTTCACACCTATTCAGTTTATAGTTTTTCTGGTACTAAGATTCTAATTATTATTCACATTATTGTGATCAATGTTCTCTATCACTCTTCATATTTATTTGGACATTAAATTCTATTTCATACACATATTTTCATATCACCCTTATGTTCTCTTATTTGGAAACCCATTACGTGTTATTATGGATTTCATTATACATTCCCTTTACAACATTTTAAAAAACCATTTTGTTAACCATTTTTACAATGTAGACTTCAAAAAATTTATTTTAGCATGTCAAACCATTTATAAGGCCCCATCGTTAAACATTACTTAATCCTGAGTTATTACAAGATTACACATTGAGGATCTTTTCAGGTTTAGAGCATTATAGAATTGGATCATAAATCATTCATTACATTCCACATTTAAACAAAGTGGTTACATAAATGACATTATTCATTATTTTCCCATCAACAGAAAAAAATTTAAAACAAAACATGGATTCTTTCATGAAACTTCCTTGACCCTATCATCACATTATGTACCTTTCCCTTGACCAGTGAAAAACATTTCAAAAACATGTGATGAGAATAAAATGCTCAGTAAGGGATATAAAAGTACGAAATGAAAACATTAGTCCATGTATAAAATCATACATTACTCATAAAACATAAGCATTTTAACATACATCATCAAATTATGAATAAATCATAGAAATAATAATACATAAAGGTAACTTGAGGCATTCATAACATTCTTACGTAGGGAGTAACCCTCATGGTTACGTTTGGAATACCCATCATAGTATATTCCCTAAATATCTTCGGAGAAACCTTAACGTTTAACCCCATCACATTACCCAATGCATTGGAGATCTATATCGGGCTCACCTACCCTTAGTTTATCACGGAACCACATGTCTTCATAACAATGCCCAAGAACCATAACATAATCGTATCACATAAAACATGCATAAAGGAAACATAAAATTTCCACTTTTCAATCACAGGATATCAATACAACACATTGATATAAAAACATTATGAAAACCATATTCAATACCAAAAGAAAAGAAAAGTAAAACATGGTTTTTATTTTTCATTTAAAAAAAGGTTATGGCTCGTAGAGGAAGCCGAAACTCAAATAATGGTCACAGCGGCGGAGAAGTCATTGTCGTTGCTTAAGTACGACAAAAAAACATTCCTTTTTTCGTTTAGTAAACACCTCGTATAAAAAAATTCCTTTTGAATAAAAGTAAAAGTCAAAAGTGTTTATACACCGTATCAAAGAATGTTGTGTATAAAACAGAATATGCCTCAATGAAAGGAAATTGAGATAAAGTCCCTTACCTCAGGTCCGACTTGACTCGATCATTCTTTAATCTCCTGAATAATAAAGTAGAGTTAATTTCAACTTTCTTAAAAAACTTTTGCAAGTTCATTATTCCTTTAATATCACTTATTTCCATTTCATGAACACTATGAAATTATTTTAGTTAATAACGGCCGTTTTAACGATCATTGGTACTTGAGTCAAAAATAAACTCTTTATAATTACTATTTGTTCATGTATCCATTATATACAGAGTTATATTCATGATGTGGATATAATATATATCATATATATCCAGTATATACATGAATTTATAATATTACATAACATTTAGAGGTAAGAAATGAAATTCACCGTTCATGGAGATGGTAATCCTTACGTACGTATGAACGCTACTTTCATTTCTATTTCGTATTTTATGGAATAGAATCATAATGACATTGTTGGACTCATCATGTGTTAATCATGTTTTAATGATCAGAAATCCTATTACTGTTAATTAATCTCAATCTTCAATGAACATCTTGCTAATGCTCTTCAATCTCAATAATAAATACACATCATGTTTTAATGCTAAAAAATCTTATGGATGTTAATTACTCTCTTTATTATTTATAAGTCATATGCATGATTACAAATCTCACATATATTATCACGTCTTTATATTAATTATTCAAGTTCTCTTACTCTCTAATGATTAATCTTAATCCATATTATGCATATTACTATCTAAGTCCAAACACAGATATTTGTCTAAGTATGGACACATCGTGAAGGACTCACCGTGACCCAGACACCGTGAAGGACTCACCGTGACCCAGACACCATGAAGGAATCACCGTGACCCAGACACCGTGAAGGACTCACCCTGACCCAGACACCATTATGGACTCACAGTGACCCAGACACCGTGAAGGACAAACCGTGACCTCGACACCGTGAGCTAGACATTGTTATGATCATACCATGAACCATATACCGTGATGAAGAAACCTTTTACATAATCACTGTGACACCATTTCTTTACATTTTTTCAATATTATTTAAATAATGCTAACAGTCATATTTGATGTTTTTAATTCAATTAATGATTTTTAATGATAGTTGTTGGCATGTGAGGAAACCGTATCTCGTACCTATGAAAAGGGAATCATTCCTACTTCCTGAACTTGAGGAATATAAGAGATATTGTGATGCAGTACACGTGCAAGAAGTGAAGCGAGAAAAGTGTGATGATACAACAAGAAGAACTTACATACACCTGAGAGCACTATTCTGAACAAGAAGAACAATCCTGAACCATAAGGAAATTGCAAGACTTTCAAAATAACTCTCATGAATGCAATCCAACGCCACTGAAGAACACACGACGAATCAAGAGATCATTCTCACTCGGGTAGAACACAATATTAACTACGACACTCTGTTTTTCAACAGAAAAACTAGAGAAGGACTTATAAGAATTCATGCTAAATACAATGAGTCCAGAGCTCAATTGATAATCACAAGAGAATTATAAACTCTTATCTATCTTCTCTAAGTGATTTATTTATTGACTATTGAGCAGTGTGGTGTACTATGTATATAATATACACACACTGTATCTTATACTGAACTAGAGGATATCAAATCCTCACTCTAAAACTCTTAACTGTTGTTTACCCATGTCAACTGTGGAAGAGGTCCTTGTGTGGCCTGGATGTTGTTTAGTTTCCCACGTAGTACTTTGGAAGAGATCCATGTGTGGCCTGGATAGTTTTGTAAACGGTTGCTAACCTCGATCCAGGGTGTGGAAGAAATTTATATAAATTTGAGAGGACTAAGTCTCGGCTTGAGACTGAACCTCTTGTTACATCTGCTATTCTTTTTTATTTTATTCTTAAAGTATACTACATATATCTAATTTATTCCACTGCTATTTCTTTGAAATACAAAACAATTTTAAAGGACATTTGATAGTTAAATTAGCATGTGTTTACACTTATTGTAAATCAGTAGGTTAGTTTCAAAAGTTAGTTTGAAATTGTGGTTAAATTAACTGAGACCTAATCAATCTTTGAGAAGGTAAGTGAACATTCATAATCTATATAAATTAACTACAGTTTGACTTATTTTATAAATCGGGGGATTTTAAATAGACAATATTTTAACAGAAATTTTAATTGGAACTCAATTCACGCCCCTCTTGAGTATCCACTCTGACCAACATACATAAATGTATATTATAATTCTAGTATAATTTCATTTATAATATCATTAAATTGATCCTTTATATGTCTTACATATGGCATTAAAAAATCAAATCACATTGAGGGGGCGGTAGTCCGCACATCCTAAAATGAAGATATTGCGTATACCCATAACGGAATCTATAAAGGTATTCCATAAATGAAAAATACAAGAAGCTTAAGAAAAACATAAAAATAATATATATAATATATCATATATAAATATAATTATATCTTAATGCCATCCTTTGAAGGTTTTATAAGAATATTGAACAATCATTGTTTCGTGAGGCAGAAATTCTCCATCCACAGAAACAGTGTGTTCTTTAACCATTAGATGTAGGTGTGTGTAAGTGTAGCTTGAATAATTCTTATAACAACATCCCAATATATTGAACATACTTGTTTTATTACAAAAGAAATGAATAAACAGAGGTTAGGGGGTTAGATAAGCAGAATATAACAAAAGAATATTACAGAAGTCATTACCTTTAAATCGTGTAACTCATATTGGTCAGAACCAAAAGGTTTTCTTGAAGAGCTTTCTGCCTAAGGTAAGGATTCCAAGATTAAGAGAAGAATGTGGAGAGATAAAATGAGCAGATCTTGGCCGAGCCAATGGCTTCAGAAGTGTGGGTAAGGAGGTACAGGTGGGGTCCTTTTATAAGAGGAGAGGAGGGGCACTCTTGTAACGGTATAAAATGTTACTTTTTTCAAATGAGTTATAAATTTTAAAGGACCAAAATTTAGGTATTTCGAGGATAAGGTGATAAGGTTTCGAAATATACTCATAAAATAGGTAATTAATAAGTGTATTTCTTAGATTTTACATTATCTTTTCATTTTTATTTAAATCATTCATCAATGATGTAATCGATACATCATCATGATGTCATAAATAATTTAATTTATTTAATTTCAAAAATTTATAAAAAAAATACAACGAAGTAGGAAATATTTTTATCTTTAAAATGACTATTTATAGTCAAATATGTCATTTATTTAGACAAAATTATATATGTTTTACTCAGGTGATACATTCTTTGTTATATTTAACTTTCTTTGAAAATAAAAAGATAAAATGTCATTGTCACACAAAAGTGATTTCACGGGATCCCCATGTTTGGAACAAGGCATCCCATGGTCGGCCATGACACAACCAGTATCATTAGGACACATTTTGGGGTCATTTGTTATTATTATGATATTATTTTATTATCCTTAACTACCCGATTACTAATTAATCAAGAAAAATAAAGATAATTACCGTCGATACTATTCATAATGTCCAAAAACAAAAGAGTCTTGATTACATATTTGGGAACTTCTGATTCAAAATATGTAATCTATTTTACCAAATTACAAACACATAAATTACAATAATTAATTTAAAAATAATTCATGTTGTCAAAACAAATAGTGGGTTTTTTAGAAACAATATCTATGAAACGTTTGGCACCTGTTTATGCCCAATTCCAATGTGAAATTAATACCAATGACCTCCATTGGATTAAATGGTAAAAATATAATCAATTTACACTTTAAAGCCAATATAAAATATAATATATCCATATAATTAAATTAGATGAAAATGCAGTTTTGATGTAAAATGTAGTATTTTTCACAATTCATTAAAAAATGAACATTGTCAGAAAAATACCAAAAATTTATCCAAAGTAAATTTCGATGTCCCAATCATAAATAATAAGTTTATTTTGACAAATAGATCTTATAAAATTTTCAAAAGATTGATTTAAAAATGGTTATACATTCAAAGGTAGTAAAACAATCTTTTAAAAATATTAGTGTATTTCATGCTTAAGATTGGATTTATTCTCATTTTAAGACTCTAAAACACTATCAAATTCATAAATAGACATAGATAAGAATGTATATTATTCATTACTTACTTGGGATGTTACATCCTTCTCCCCTTTAGGAAATTGTGTCCCCGAAATTTATTTACCTATCGAATAAGTGGGGGTATTTAGCCCTCATTGCATTTTTAGATTCCCAGGTTTCCTCTTCACTCATGTGGTTTTTCCACAAAACCATTACTTGATGAATCCACTTATTTCGCAACACTTTCTCCTTGTGGTCAAGAATATGGACCGGTTGTTCCTCATAAGATAGATTCTCTTCCAGCTGAACTACCTCTAGACTCAAAACATGAGATGGATCTCGCATTTACTTCATTAACATTGAAACGTGAAAAACATTGTGTACCTGAGATAAAATTGGAGGTAAAGCCACTCGGTATGCAACTGATCCAACTCTCTCTAGAATTTCATATGGTCCAATGAACCTTCGACACAGCTTTCCTTTCTTACCAAATCGCATCACACTTTTCCATGGTGAAACTTTGAGAAAAACATGATCACCTACCTCAAAAAGGAGATCCTTCCTCCTGTTGTCCGCATAACTCCTATTCCTACTCTAAGCTGTTCTCATGTGTTTCTGTATCAGTTGAACTTTATCTGCCAACTCTTCTACCAATTCTGGTCAGATCAACTTCCATTCACATAATTCATCCCAAAAAGCTGGAGTTCGACACCGCTTACCATATGATGCCTCAAATGGTGCCATCTATATACTGGAAAGAAAACTATTATTATATGAACAATCAACAAAAGAAAGATGTTGGTCCCAACTTCCCTGATAATCCATCGAAAAATTATGTAGCATATCCTCCAAAGTCTGAATCGTTCGTTCTGACTGCACATCTAACTGGGGATGAAAATCCATACTAAAATTTAATTCAGTACCCAATGACTTCTGAAGGCCTTTACAAATGTTATAAGTAAACCTATAATCATGGTCAGATACAACGGATAGAGGAACTACATGTAACCTAACTATATCTTTATGATACAAATGGGAATGTTGATCTAGGGAAAAAAGTATCTCGTATAGCAAAGAAATGAGAAGATTCAGTCAAGTGATAAAAAATAACCCAGATTGCATTATTACCACAAGGTGTCTTCGACAATCCCACAACGAAGTCCATGGATATATTATCCCATTTCCACTCTGGCACTGGTAATGGATGAAGCATCCCATTTGGTAACTTCCTCTCTGCTTTAACTTGTTTACAAGTCAAGCACTTTACAGTAAAATCAGGAATGTCTCATTTCATTCTGTCCCTCCGGTAATACTCCTGAAGATCTCTATACATCTTAGTACTACCTGGATGAACTGAAATAGGAGAACAATGAGTTTCAGATAAAAACTCTCTCTTTAACTTTTAATCACACGGAACACACAATCTCTTCCCAAATCTCAAAAAAAATCATTATCAATGTTGAATTCTGGCAACTTACCCTTCATAAACAACTCTATCTTTTTCTACAACTCGTTGTCTTGCCTCTATTCTTTCCTTATTCATGTATGATAGAGAAGATTTCACTGATAACTGAGACAAAACTAAAAAACATCCTCACCCAACAAATTTTATGCAAGTTCATCAAATCCTTAACCAAAGGATCACGTTCCAAATACAACATTGTTACTGAAGAATTACTTTTTCAACTCAAAGCATCAGCCACTTTATTTGCTTTTCCTGGATGGTAATTAATTGTACAATCATAATCCTTGATTAATTCCAGCCATCTCCTCTGTCTCATGTTCAATTCTTTCTAAGTGAATATATACTTTAATCTTTTTTGATCGGTATATATTTCACACTTTACTCCATACAAATGATGCCTCCAAATTTATAAAGTGAAAACAACATCTGCTAATTCAAAATCATGTGTAGGATAATATACCTTATGTGTTTTCAAATTTCGTGAAGCATAAGCAATTACCTGATCATTCTTCATTAGGAAGCTACCATGTCCTTTAAATTAAGCATCACTATAGATAACAAACTCACCATTCCTAGAAGGTAGTTCCAAAACTAGAGCATCCACCAATCCTCTTTTCAATTCCTGAAAACCATCATCACATTATTTTGTCCAGTTAAACGTAACACCCTTCCGAGTTAGCTTTGTCATTGGACTAGATAACTGTGAAAAAATTCTAACAAACCTTCGGTAATAGCCTGCCAATCGAAGGAAGCTACAAATCTCAGTTACATATGTGGGGTCTCGGCCATTCTTCAACAACCTTTGTTTTTACAGGATCTACAATTATACCATCTTTAGAAACAATGTGACAAAGGAAAGAAATTTGTTGCAACCAAAAATCACACTTGCTAAATTTCCCATACAATTTCTTTCATTTTAATTTTTTCAAAATAACCCTTAAATGTATTTCATGCTCCTCATTTCTTTTAGAAAACACCAAAATATCATTAATGTAAACAACCACAATCTTATCCAAGAACTCATGGAAAATTCTATTCATAAGGTCCATGAATACAACGGGTGCATTGGTTAGCCCAAAAGGCAGAACTATAATTTCATAATGGACATATCATTTATGTAATGCGGTCTTCGGAATATTAGCTTCCTTTACCTTCAACTGATGGTACCCTGATCTCATGTCAATCATTGAAAAAAAAACTGAGCTCCACAGAGCTGATCAAACAAATCATCGATATGAGGAAAAGGATATTTTTTAATAACAGTGATGTTATTCAAGGCTCTATAATCCATGCAAAGTCTCATTGAACCATATTTCTTTTTAACAAATAAAACAGGAGCACCCCACGGTGATGTGCTAAGTCGAATGAAACCTTTCTCTAATAAATTTTGTAATTTATCCTTCAACTCTAAAAGTTCAATTTAATACATTCGATAAGGGGGTTTTAAAATTTGATTAGCATCATGAACTAATTCAACGGTAAATTCAACATCCCGATATGGTATTATTCCAGGAAACTCATCAGGAAAAACATCAGGATACTCATTTACCATTGGCACATCATTAATCTGAACTGTTCCCTTGTTTTCAACGATATGTGCAAGGTAACATTCATTTCAATATTTTACAAGTTTCTCGGACTCTTGATATGTTATCAATAGTAAGGGTTCGTTATTGTACACAAACTGAAAGTCTTTCTGTAAAGAAACTTATTTATCTCTATATTCAATATTAGCATGGTAAATAGAGAGCCAATCCATACCCAGGATAACATCATACTCTACTAGAGGTAAAACAATAAGGATTACAAGTATGTTCTTTCCACAGATAAGGATATAAAGATTCATAAAATTATTTTTTCCTCAAAATTTCCCCCAGGAGTTTTTACCAAAAGCTGAGGAGTCATTTCTTGAGATGGTATTCCCATTTCACTAGAAAAGTTTTCAGAGATGAAAGAATGTGTAGACCCTGAATCAAACAACACACTGTCGTAATCTAAGAAAACAAACAAAGTACGTGATACCACTTCATTTGATGGCCCAACATCTGCTGAAGTAGTTGCGAAGGATTTAACCACCCATTTCTGCTTGTAGTCTATCTTCATACCATCACTCAATCTCTTTGTCGGAAACTCGTTGGCGTATTGACCCATCTCATTGCACTTAAAACATTTCCCAAACTGTAAATCAAATTTGGTCTTACCATCACCCTGATCTATTTCAGTGCAATCACGATCCTTATGTCCCATCCTACCATATCAGTAGCACTTTATAGAATTCAAAAGACATTCCCCAGCATGCCTTTTAACACATATATCAAAAACTAGAAACTTAGTTTTCTTACCGTCAGACCTTTTTGAATAATTCTTTCCTTTCTCCTACCACCTCGGTCTCTTCTTCTGCTGGTTGTTATAGAACACATGATCATCGGAAAACTCCATTACCTCCTTCTCAGCACATCGAACAAGCTTTTCATAACTCTTGAACTCGCGAGATGTTGAAGCCCTTCGATATTTTGGATTTAATCCTGAGTAAAAACAATTTATTTTAATATCAAGGTCTCAGATAAAATTTGGAGCATACATTGGAAATCTAGTGAACCTCTTTTTAAAAGAAACCACTGAGTCATCCTCTTACCTCAATTCCAAGAATTGTTTTTCCATCCTATGTTGAACAGCCTTATGAAAATTCTTCTCAAGAAACATACCTTTGAATTCATCCCAGTCAAGAGCATCAATCTCATCAGTGTCCCTGATATTTTTAACCAACGACCACCACTGATCTGCTTCACCCTCCAAACGGTAAATAACAAGACTAACCTTTTGATTGTCTGAACACCCCATGACACTGAAAATATTCTCCAGTGCTTTAATCCACCATTCACCTATCACAGGTTCAGTTGATCCTCTAAATGATGGGGGATGGTCCATCATGAAATGTCCCACCACTAACATGTTCCCCTGCGGTTGATCTGGCTGATCACGTGCATGGATACCACCACCATTTATCACTTGAGTCAACTGCGACATTACAATAACAAATAGTTCAGGTCCAATTCCAACCATCTCAGGATGCTGATTCGGATGTTTATTTCCTTATGTATGCCTTCCTAGCACTACTTCCCAGTTTCCTCTATAGAAAACCATTATGAACAAACATGTCTTAGAGGAAGCAACAAGGTAATCTTCAAATGTTATATCATTTCTTTTTAACCATAAAAAAATATTTTTCGATAATCATTTCATAGAATTATAACTCCTAAAGTTTTCTAAACCGACCTCTGATATCAACTATAATCCCCCAACCTTAAACATTAGTTAATCATGAGTTATTACAGGATTACAAATTGAGGATCTTTTCAGGTTTAGAGTTTTAGGGAATAAGATCATAAATCATGCATTACATTCCACATTTAAATAATGTGGTTACATAAAAGATAGTATTCATTTTTTCCCATGAACAGAAACATATTTAAAAAAACATGGATTCTTTCATTACACTTCCTTGACCCTATCATCACATCATGTACCTTTCCCTTGACCTATGAAAAACATTTCAAAAACAAGTGAAGAGCATAAAAAGATCACTAAGGGATATAAAAGTACAAAATGAAAACATTAGTCCATGTATGAAATAATACTTTACTCATAAAACATAATCATTTTAACATACCTCATAAAATCATGAATAAATCATAGAAATCATAAGACATAAAGGTAACATTAGGCATTCATAACATTCTTACGTAGGGAGTAACCCTTAGGGTTACGTTTGGAATACCCATCACATTATATTCCCATAATCTCTTAGGAAAAACAATAACGTTTAACCCCTTCACGTTACCCAATGCATTGGAGAGATATATCGGGCTCACCTGCCCCTAGTTTATCATGAAACCACCCGTCTTCATAACAATTCCCAAGAACCATAACATAATCGTATCACATAAAACATCCATAAAGGAAACATAATATTTCCACTTTTCAGTCACAGGATATCAATACAAAACATTGATATAACAACATTATGAAAACCATTTTCAATACCAAAATAAATGAAAAGTAAAACATGGTATTTATTTTTCATTTTATAAAAAAATGGTTATGGCTTGTAGAGGAAGCCGAAACTCAAATAATGGTCACGGCGGCAGAGAAGTCATTGTCACCGCATACGTATGACAAAAAAACATCCCCTTTTGTCGTTTAGTAAACGCTTCGTATAAAATTATTTTTCTTGAATAAATGTAAAAGTCATAGGGGTTTATACACCGTATAAAATAAAGTTATGTATAATGAAAAATATGCCTCAATGAAAGGAGATTGAGATGAAGTCCCTTACCTCGGGTCCGACTTGACTCGATCGTTCTATAATCTCCTGAATAATAAACTAGAGTGAATTTCTACTTTCATAAGAACCTTTTTTCAAGTTCATTATTCCATATATATCACTTATTACCATGTCATGAACACTAAGTAATTATTTACGTTAATAACGGTCATTTTAATGATCATTGGTACTTGACTCAAAAATAAACTCTTTATAATTACATGTTGTACATGTATCCATTATATATAGAGTTATATTCATGATGTAAATATCATATATATCATTTATATCCAGTATATACATGCATTTATAATATTACATAACATTCAAAGGTAAGAAATGAAATGCACCGTTCATGGAGATGGTAAGTCGTATGTACGCATGAACGCTACTTGCATTTCTATTTCGTATTTTATGGGACATAATCATAATGAAATAAAGGTATTTTATAATTCCAGTATAATTTCATATATAATATCATTAACTCCATCCTTTATACATCCCACATATGGCATTAATGAATCAAATCACTTTGAGGGGGCGGTAGTCCGTAATTTCTAAAATGAAGATATCGCGTATACCCATAATGGAAGAAATAAAGTTATTCCATAAATGAAAAATACAAAAGCATAAGGAAAACATAATAATATTATATATCATATATATATATAGTGACATCTTAATGGAAACCTTTTAAGGTGTTATAAGAATATTGAACAATCATCATTTCGTGAGGCAGAAATTCGTCATCCACGGAAACAGCATGTTCTTGAGCCATTAGATGTAGGTGTGTGTAAGTGTAGCTCGAATAATTCTTATAACAACATCCTAGTATGTTGAAAATACTGTTGTTGTTAAAAAATAAATGAATAAAAATATTTTAGGTGGTTGGAGAAGAAAAATAAAACAATATAAAATTAGAGAAGACTTCACCATTAAATCGGGTAACTCCTCTTGGTTAGAACCAAAAGGGTTTCTTGAAGAGATTTCTGCCTAAGGTAAGGATTATAGGATGAAGAGAGGGATGTGGAGAGATAAAATCAGCAGATCTTGTCCGATCAAATGGCTTGAGAAGTGTGGGTAAGGAGGTAGAGGTGGGGGCCTTTTATAAGAGGATAGGAGGGGAACTCTCGGAAAGGTATAAAATGTTACTTTATTTTCAAAAGAGTTTCAGATTTTAAAGGTCCCTCATTGATATATTTCAAGGATAAGGTGAAAACTATTCGAGCTATACTCATCCAATAGGTCTTTCACAAGTGTATGTCTTATATTTTACATTATCTTTTCATTTTATTTAAATCATTCATTAATGAGGTAATCGCTGCATCATCATGATGTCATAAATAATTTAATTTATTTGATGTCTAAAAACTATAAAAAAATAATATGATGTAGGAAATAATTTTAGATTTAAAATGGCTATTTATAGTGCAACATATCATTTATGTAGACAATATTAAATTTTTTTACTCAGGTGATACATTCTTTGTTATATTTAACTTTCTTTAAAAATACAAAGATAAAAAGTCATTATCACACAAAAGTGATTCCATGGGGTCCCCAGGTTTAGAAAAAGTCATACCATGGTCGGCCATGACCCAAAAAGTATCATTAGGAAAATTTTGGGGTCATTTTTGATTATTATGATATTATTTTATTATCTTTAACTACCCAATTACTAATGAATCAAGATAATTAAAGATAATTACGGTCATTACTATTCATATTGTCAAAAAACAAAAGAGTCTTGATTACATAATTTGGGCCTTCTAATTCAAAATATGTAATCCATTTTACCAAATTCCAAACCCAAAAATTACAATAATTAATTTAAAAATAATTCCAGTTGTCAAAACAAATAGCGGTTTTTTAGAAACAATATCTATGAAAAGTTTGGCACCTGTTTATGCCCAATTACAAAGTGAAATTAATTCCAATGACCACCATTGGATTACATGGTAATAATATATTCTATTTAATCATTAAAACAAATTAAAAATATAATCTAACCATATAAATAAATTATATGAAAATGCAGTTTTGATGTAAAATGCCGTATTTTTCACTATTCATTAAAAAATGAACATTGTCAGAAAAATACCAAAAATTAATCAAAAGTAAATTTCAATGTCCCAATCATAAAGAATAAGTTTATTTTGAAAAATATATCTTATAAAATTGTAAAAACTTTGATTTAAAAATGGTTTTCTATAAAAAGACAGTAAAACAATCATTTAAAAATATTAGTGTATTCCATGCTTAAGATTGTCTTTATTCTCGTTTTTAGCCTTTAAAACACTATCTAATTCATTAATAGACATAGATAAGAATATATATTATTCATTACTTACTTTGGATTTTACACCATTTTTTACCAAGTTCAAGATAAAATTTATAGGAATAAATTTATTAAAGTTTGAGAATGTAATAACTTGATATTTTGAAATAAATATTATGTTTGATATCATACATGATAAGAAATAAAGAGTCAAAAAGAACAATGAAATATTATGTTTTCAATATGATAATTATAACATAGAAGTTTATTTGGGTGGTATGAATAATATTAACCAAATTTTGAAATAAATATAATTATAGTTATCAATGAAAATTTATTGATTAATTATTATGAATTAACTAATCATTTTCAATTAATATAATTATTTTTTTTCATAATTATGTTTTCCTCAAAAGATAGTTTTATTACTGATTTTGTGGAAATGATATAATTTATTATTGGAACTATTAGATTTTTTTTTATAAAAAGGATTAAATATTTTATATTAGCATATTAAAATTATCTTACAGTTTAATTTTGTTGTACTGTTAAAAAAATTTGTTTTCTTGTAAATACTTGAAAATAAATTTTTTTAAAGAAAATTGTATTTTTGATTCACATTTTCATCAAGTTATTTTTTTTAAAGTGTCTTAAATTAAAATAATTTCTATTATGTTATTTTTAATCTATTTATATTCATTTAAATCAATATTATTTTTTACTTTGGTATAATAATAGTTTTATAGATAAAAAGGTTTTTTCTGAAAAAATTATTCGCCATTATATATTACATTTTATTCAAAAATTAATTTTTGAAAATTTATAAAATGGTTAAATGAAAATTGGATTGAAAATATTTAATTTTAAGGTCGAAATTTGGTAAATTGGAAAATTTTATTATTTTTCTTTACGAGTAATAACCATATTAAATAATTATAACCATGGTAAGGGTAAATACGGTATTAAAGGTAGAATGGATATTATAAGGACTTAAAGATGACCTTATCCCTTGATTTAATCCTATTTGTTTAAGTAAAATTTCGTCATGTCCATAAAGTTTCTAAAAATATGGAAAATTGGAGCTACATTTCATGTATTTTTACACATATAGTATTTATTGAAAAGATAATGTAAAAATTGTCCCCTTCTCTACCTTAATATTTCCAATATATTAGGATTCAGATAAAAAAATTATAATCATTTATAAATCATTATTTAAAAAATAGATTTTTTTTCCTGATAATTTTTTACATCTATTTTTTATGATGAAATAATTACATTAAATACTTACACAATAGTGAAAAAAATTTACTTAAATAATAGAATTATAAAAATCATATTTATAAATTATTTAAGGTAATATAATTTGAATTTGTAATTATTTTCCTTAAAATTTAAATATAAACAAAACATATTATGTTTTGGTCAAAATATTATATTCTGATTTTTCTCTATAATGTTGTTTTTGAAGAAAAATAATATAAATATTTTCAAAACCCAATTTAATGATATTTTTGGAAAAATAACATTAAATAAAATGATTATGAAATCCTAAAAAACAATAATTGAGAATATTATTCTTATATAGTTTAAAATATATCTAACAAGACATTTATTTGAAAAAGTTCCATTTATATTAAATACCTTTACCCCTAATGATAAAAAGCATTATTATCATAGAAATCATCAAAAGGGTTTCAGGGGTATTTAACATATATATATATGGGTGTCAACATAATCTAATCATGCCCAAATTTAAATATATGATATTATTTAGACGAATAATCCACATATATTTAAATTTAAATATTTTGGAATATCATTACCTTGAAATTTATTTTATACAATTTTAATATTTTATGCAATTCAATGAGTACTATTCCAATCACTTATAATGAGAACATACACGCCCATTTTCCTCACACATTAAGATTCATTTGGATTAGACAATACATAATAAAATACCTTCCTGACATCATTATAAACATTATATATATTATATTTAGTATAATTAAATCATTATAGGGATTAATATGTCAATTAATAGAGGTTGTTTTAAGAAGAGGTATATATTTTTACTGAATGTTATAGTTTTATTTCATCTTTATCCTATATAACATATTCATAAAATATGTTAATATACTAAAATAAATATCTCCCATATAATAAAATTTTATTATATTAATTTTATTGCCAATAACCATTTGTTTCTTCAATCAATTGGGAAACGAAACCATCATTAATTTGTAAGTGGTACTACAACCTCCTGAAGAGATGTAATTAATTATCAATCCATTCTGCTCATGAATAATTATAATGATGTACTATATATATATATATATTCATGAATTATTTATCATTATTGAAACAAAATATATCATTTACATTATAAAATTTCCATCAACTGAAAAAAAAATATAATTGTTCGTGTGTACGTGGGGACCACCTCCTCTATGAAGTGTTGGGATTTATTTTACATTAACATAATAAATAGGTTATATATATAAGTGTATTTAAAATAATGTTATTAAATATGATATAATCGGAATTATATAATGATTAAATTTCACTTACTTGTTGAGTCAATAAGGTTTTCCTTATGACTTTTCCATTCCTTCTTGTTTTGAAAATCACAAACACCTTATCTTTAAGAAAATTGCTTTCTTAAGGAAAATCGCTTTTATAAGGAAAATCGTTTTTATAAGGAAAATTGCTTTTATAAGGAAAATTGCTTTCTTAAGGAAAATCGCTTTTATAAGAAAAATTATCCTTATCATATTTTCATCCATATTTTTCTTAAGTATGAGATTCAGATTCATTTTCTCAGAATCATTGAAACTTTGATATAAAGAATTCTGTTTTAGGAATCAGATTCTGGATAAGAACTATAAGGAAGTTTCATTCCGAATTCCGGATAAGAACTCTGACTAAGTTCTATTCCAGATTCAGGATACGAATTCTAAAGAAGAATTCTCATTACGAATTTCAATGAAGAATTCTCATTACGAGTTCTAATGAATAAATCTCATTCCGAATTCTCATTATGAATTCTGATGACGAATTCCATTACAAATTCTGATGACGAATTTTCATTACGAATTCTGATGACGAATTCTCATTACGAATTCTGATGACGAATTCTCATTACGAATTCTGATGACGAATTCTCATTACAAATTCTGATGACGAATTCTCATTATGAATCCTGATGATGAATTCTCATTACGATTTCTGATGACAAATTCCTATTCCGAATTCTCATTCCGAATTCACCTATTAAACATAATTTGAGTATCTTTGTTATATACACTCTGAATTAATTCAGACTCTGAAAAATATCTTTGTTAGACTCCGAACTTCTATACTGCTTACACTTCTAAAAATTGTCTACTCTCATTATTTTCATTACACTCCGAACCTTCACTCCGATGTTTTCATTCCGAACTTTTATGTTAAGAATTAAAACAATGTTGTATATTCTGTTACACTAGTTTTGTTATAAAACAATGTTGTCTGCTTTGATATAAACTAACCGTTGTCTAAGTGACACGTGTACAGGTCCCTCCGATCATTAAGGAAAATATGACCATTGGAGAAGGAGCCGACCATACCTATAAATAGGAGCTCATTTGAAAGATCTCGGGGCTGATAACTGATGAAAGATGAACAACTTGGTTTTGTGTCTACATGCTGTTGAAGTGATTTCTAGAGAGAGAGGCTCTTATTAACTCTCAAAGCTTCGTGCGACTCCGAATGTTGGTGATTACATTCGAGGGCTTCCGGGGATAGGAAGACAGAGGTGTCGACTACCTTAAAGTTCGAGGGCTTCTTTTCTGAGGAAGACAGAGGTTTCCAACTACCTTGAAGTTGAGGGATTGCGGGGATAACAAGACAGAGACTCTGATCTTCGTATCGAGGGCTTACCCTGGTGTGGGTAAGACATACTTGCTTGAATGTATAAATCAAGGGACCTTTATCCAAGGTTGTTGGATACCCTTCTCTTTGGGTTAAAAGAATTATATCTTGTTACTTGTAGTTTTACTACTTGTTTCGATTCCGCTTCATTTTGTATTATAAGGAATGTATAACTTTCTTATAATTCCTTATTTGTACTCTGTTTCATTTAGATTCTATACACTTTAAGGTAGAATCTCATATTGTAATCTTTTTATATGTTTCAATTTCCGGAACTATCATTCGGAATCTCTTTCCCATTTTGTATTCGGTGTTAGAGGTGTTATGAATTTACTTAGTTTAACTTTGTTAAACTTATCCCTTTCCTTTTCTTAAGGAAAACATAGTGATTCTTAACTAACGTTAAAGGTTCCAAAGGAATTTTGAAAGTATACAATTCAGCCCCCCCCCCCTCTTGTATATTGAGCATCTACATCACTATTTCGATCCTACATTACCTTCATTCCATTACCATCATTGGATAATGGAAACATTACACATGTTTAAATACAACCTACCATATCCATGATTATAATGTAGTCAATTTTTCTTAATAATCATTCATGTTACGTTTGAAAAGTATAATATAAGTATAAGACATAAATTTATTTCATGAATATTATTACTAAGATGATAAAATAATGAACTCTTTGACCATATTAATCCTACATAAATATTTTTATTCATTTTAGAATAATATATTCAAAAAGTCCAATGTGAACACAATTGATTATGTAAAATAATATAAAATGATATTAAATAATATAAATGAAAAATTAAATTAAAAAAGGTTGTTTGAAATTAAATAATTTACATAATTCGTTCATTATGGAAGATAAATAATGAATGGGATTAGTCAGACATGTGTTTTGGGGTAGTTTAATTTAAAATCACGTTTTAAAAGGTATTAAATATGTATTCAATAAAAAATTGTGTTCCATTTAAATATTCATTAAAATCCTATTAATATTTATCAAAGTGTATATGAGTGAATTATAAATTACATTTTATTTAATGTTTTTACATTCATTGAATTGTTTGGAAATGGAATCCTTTAATATATTTCATACTTAATATTTTCATAAAATGATAAAAGTAATTTTCTATTTAATGTATATGGTGTTTGTGGTTATTTTGAATCAACTATATCCACAATTTTATATTTCACCTAAATTAATATATTTTAATTTTTATTCAAATAATAACTATATTTTTGTCCTTTTTTTTATTTCAATGATTTTTTAGATGGAATGGATATTTTTAATTCTTCAATTGATTCCATATGGGAGAAAATAATATATTTTTTATTTTATTCTTAAAATTGAAGGCTTTTTTTGTTATGATTATGTTTTAGTTCTTGGTATTTTTTTATAATGTCTGGTTGTTCCAATAGAAACTATATAAGATTTATTCATTATAAACCAAGGAAAGGTGGGTTATTTATAAACCAATGATAGGGGGTCCTTGATATCCCACGAATGAATTGTGTATGATTTATGTTGTAAGTTAATTGAAACAATTAATCTTTCAATAAGGGTTATTATAGGGGTTAGTATAAGAGTTCTATCATCAGTATACCCTAATGTAACTATAGGAGAAACAAATTATTTCCAATGAGCATTCATGAAAATAATTTCTTCTTAATAGGGAAGATAATCGGTTTTTATGGAAAACATATTCCATTTACTTGTAAAATGGTATGTTTTTCTGAAAAATACAAGTGTTTGCATACTTTCTATGAAACCATCATGGTTATGATTTCCTATTTGTTTTATTTAATAAAAAATTTTATGATGAAATTTTGGTAGTAATAATGATTTCATATGTTTGTAAATGATTATATGAGATCAAAATTAATAATATTTATTACAAACACTCTTTTATGATCACACTACTTCAAAAAAGAAAAATATTTCTCTATCCTTTATTTTTATGTCCCTTACGGATATTTTTATACACATCCCATTTTTTTAAAAAAATTCATTGGGTTTTAGAATTTTCATTAAAAAATAACATTTAATATAGAAAATAATTATTATTTTTCAAGAAAGAAAACATGTTTTATATAATTTTTTTATATTTTGGGATAAATGGATATTGAGTGTATGTATTCACTTTGTAATATATGGGTTTGTTATATAGGATTTATAACCTAAATCTATAAATCTCCAATACAAAAAAGATCATAAAAAAATATTACTAATTATTCTCAAAATATTCAATTTTTGTATTTTTATTGCAATTTCCATAAATTTTATCCTTCTATATTTTAGATATATTTAGTTTACCATGATAATATTCAGCATATTCTAAATGAAAATTTAAAATTAGATCTTTTTTAAGAGAAGGTTTATTTTGAAAAAGTTATTAAATAAGTTATATTTATTCCCATCATAAAAAATTATTCATATGTGTAACATGATTAATGTTACATGGAATATTATTCTATCATTATAACTCACCTATTGTAATGACAACAAAGTGTTTATATTTTCATCAAAATTAAAAAAATTATATCTTTTTTATCCATTGAACATACATATCCCCAAAAATGAATATTTATATTATTTACAAATGATTTTATATTTTTTAGCACACACAATTTTTATTTTTTATTTTTTACTAAAGTATAATTCATAATCATGAGTTGAAAATGTTTTATTAAATTATTAATTATATTCAATTACTCATTTTATGAAGAAACATTTATATAACTGAGATATTTATCTCCATCCTCAATGTGTGTTCATTAGTTATTTCTCATTATTTAACAATGTATTAATTATTTATTTATGAGGCCACTTTTAATGAGTCATAATCTTCTTATTGTTATTTCATAGGATCTCCTAACGAATATTCACATAGACATTCCCATTTCTTTTTAATTACAACTCAAATACTTTAAAACTATTTATGAATAATTGTTTTTGATCTACAACCCATTCTATTTGATAGTTCCATTTTGAATAATTTGGATAATAAAAATTTTATTTTCTTTCTATCACATACAATATTAATTTTTTTGATAAAATACCACATTGATGTCACACATTGAATTTCAAACCCGACATTGGATTGAAACTATAACACCAATACCAATAGTGCGGATATTGAGGACTATTCACTATTTCAAAATATCAAATCATTTTCATTTAATATAGCAATGACCTTATTATATATGGACTTATACGAATCTATGATAATCATCACAGAGATAACAGAGATCAACCCATGCTGTGATACATATTTTCCATATTATTATTATGGTGATAAACAATAAGAGGGGGAGTGAATAATTGTTTTTTGGGTTTTAAAAGTAAAATCTCTTTAATAATTAAAAAATAATATCCTAATGAAATTAAAAATGATTTCAAAAACAATATTAAAAAATAACACATTTTTTAGGTTTTCCTATATAACGTATGACTACATACCAATTTAGTTGTGATTTTTTCCAATTCACACACATCCATTCTCATAATAATAATATGTATTAAGGGTATGTAAATGACTTTGGTGCTATTATATATCTTTAAATTCAACTTCCTAAACTTCAATACATATAAATAAAGAAGAATACTCGTAATGAAATGTCATTAATGTAAGATCCATACATTTTATATCATCAAATTCATTGATCGTCTTTATATTCTTCTATCTCATATATAATTATTATTTTAATGGTCCCAAAATGGTAGTATGGAATGTTATTATAAAAGTTATAGCAATATCACAAAATATCTTCTTCACTTATATTCTAATTTATATTCACATCCATATAATAAATATTCTATATTTGAATAATGAAATCCATCCTTGATTAGTGGAATAAAATTAATTAAAAATGATAATTAATATTAAAATAAATATATCCCTTAAAACACCCTATACACTTGATATTTATTCTTCTATAAATATTCTAAAAAAATCATGGATTTAATTTTATCCACATAGGTGTTTATGTTACCATGCAATAAATTTACTTGTAAAACACCGTACATTGTATTGTGTGGGAAGCATTAAATTCCATTATATCATAATAGTTTTTATTTCACATCTCAAATCAAGGGCCAACTTTTGATTACTCTTTTAAAAAAACATTGTCTTGATTTTCTCATCAATCAACTTCACTGAAAAGATCTATTGTCCATTTCTAATAAAAAATTATATTTATTAACTATAAATGAAACCTATATTGAATTAATTATTTTTTTGATTCATCATGATACATGAAATTTTTTCAATGTAATTATATCATATGTTTTATTTTGAGGGAAACTATCATTTGGAACCTAACTCTTCAAAATCATGGTTAATTATTTACACAAAAAATGCCTAATTATTTGTAACAGAGTAAAAAAATAAGGAAATTATTACAATAAATTAATAAAATAAATTTAAAAAAAAATGTTTCCAATGAAATTATAGATTTATTATTAATTTTAACATTTGTTATAAATTCTAATATAAACACAGATAAGTATAATGAAGTCTCCATGTATAATATAAAACCATTAAATTGTTAATTTTTATTCCAACTAAATAGTGTTACACATATTTACATAACTATTATGATATTAATAAATAGTATTATATTTTTTATAAATACATACGTTATTGTAGAATATTTTTATAAATATACATACATCATTTTAAAAGGACCACTTATGAGCCATGTAAAATCCATAAAAAATATATTTCCAATTTACAAATTTATCATAAGATTTATATATTTATTCATGATAGAACAAAACACTATTAATAATCCTTATGTCATCTCCAACCACTCCAAATCATCTCTAAACTATTCTATTCTTCGACTAAAATGCATTTAAAACAAAAACAATTTGATCATCATGCCTATTCAAAAAAAAAGTACTAAAATTGAAATTTATATCATTTTATTTTATTTCTATACATGAACTTATATCAAATGATGACGTTATCAACATATAAAATTTCCATAATCAATATCATTTTATCCTATAACAATATATAAATCCGTCTCTTATACTAACTGATACATCTATGAAATAATTATCTAAAACTACATTAATTATTTTAAATATTTCATCTCATACATATCTATTTCCTTCTAGGTTTATTATTTTAGATAATTAAAAAAATAACTTAATGAAAAAAAATATATCAAATTGGAATTTTCCAATAAAAAAAATACATTAAATGATAACCTTACTTCATTCAATGAAATGTAATTATAATAAAATCCTTGAAATCATAATAGACTCCAACCATTATTTATCCATATAAAATCATTATAAATTTTTTGATGACAATATAAAAGGTTTAGTAAGGGGTCAAAAAAATAGAAAACCTATTAAGCCATTGATATAGTTAAAAAACCTCGAATATTTGTACCTTTAAATCAATAGAAATAAGATCATAAAAAAATATTTTCAAATTTAAAATCAAATTCATTTCTAATATCATTTTATATTATGTTTAATATGATTTATTTTTTGTATATTGATAATAATAAAGTAATCCATGAAAAAATGAACTTTTTTCATGATAAATTAATTTCATCAAATAAAAAACCATCATCATTAAAAATTCATTATTGGACCTCTATATATAAATTTTAAACCCTGAATACATTATAAATTTATCATTATTCATGAAATATTATTCCTATCATTTATTTGTTTCCATTAACTCATATAGAAATAATATCTAAACCATAATTTCCTTAATGGAACACAGTTTCCATTGGGAAAAAAATTAAATCTACATAGTGGGATAAATACTGAAATTAGGTTCACACATAACATTTATTATCTCATGAAGTAGAAATCATTACCCTGTGCATTAAAGTAATTCATAATTAAAATTTCACCCACAAAATAATCATATTAGTTTCTGTTTATCCCCCAGTCTATAAAATTTTATTCTAATAGCAATAAATATTTACAATATAAAATATAATTATATATTTGTTTGATTCCACCAACAAACATGTATAATTTCATTGAGCTAGAACATTTATATATCACAAAGGTTCATTGTTTTAACAGAACATGACTCACACTCAAATAACATTATCTTTCAAACCATTATCACATCAATTCAATAGATTTACAAAAAAATAACATTGAAAATAATAAATGAAGATATAAATACAAGAAGTTATTATTTTATGAAAACAAAACATTAACTTGATTCCTATAATATATTTGAATCATTCCATGGGGATCAACATGATAATGAAACCATAAAAACAGACCCACAGTCTCTCTTGAAAGAAAAAACTCGAGAAATAATACAAGGGTTCTCATTAAATACATATATACCAATATTGATTTGAATAAAAGGTTATATTCCGTTGAATATATAGAGGATGTTCCCATTTAGAGAGATATATCCAATGGATTTTATATAAATATTTATATTTTTTCATTTAAATTATAGTGTTTTATCATTATATGATAGGCATGACTATCTATTTCCCATCATGAATGTTGATATAATACTATGATCTCATTTCATATGATTTATATAATATGCATAAAAAAAATTCAATAAGATCATAGAGTTGATCAGAAATATTTTATATAAATGGGTTTATGGAACTCTAATAATATTAGGGGTGCTCAATTTCAACTCAAATATGATAACATTATTTTATATGATTTCTAAAATAATAATTTCTATCATTTATTTTGATCCACAATCTTATGAAGTGTTAATCATATCATATTTATTTATATTTTTAAATTTTATATGTTATATTAACTTCAAAAAAAATTATATTATATAAATATATTACTTGAAAATAAAATTTTATAAACATATTCATGAAAATTCTTTTTGGGGAGTTTAATTTATGAGAATAATGTTGAATTCTAAAATATATTTTAAAATTAATACCCATTGAATATACCATTATTTTTTCCTAAAGTTATTGTTGATAAATTGTCATAATGAATCGAGAATGTATGAGGTAACAAATGAGGAATTTTATTTTAAATTAATAATAATATAACATGTTTAATTATTGAATATTTTAAGAATATGTAGTGGTTGAAACTACTTTATCAAAATCATGATAATCCCAAGAAAAATACATTATGTTGTTAATGATAAATCATAATGGAAGATATTTATAATAAATGATCACTATAAATGCAGAGTTTAATAGACAAGATGATGATAAAATATTAATAATGAGTTAGAGGTCATATTATTTAAATTACCCATAAATCACTAAGATAAAATATTTCTTGTATATGTATTCTTTGTTTGGGATAATTTGTTGAAATGTCCTCATTCCCAAAGTCTCCTAGAGGTGCCCCGTACTTGGTTGGTCCCATGGACTCAATAAAATTTCCCCAAACACAAAATATAAGGCTCCACCCTTAATCATTACTTAATCTTGAGTGATTTCAAGAATGCACATCGAGGATCTTTTCAGGTTTAGAGTTTTAGAGAATTAGATCATAAATCATGCATTATATTCCACATTTAAACAAGGTGGTTACATAAAATGAAGTATTCATTTTTCCCATAAAAGGAGACATATTTAAAATAAAACATGGATTTTTTCATGACACATCCTCGACACTATCAACACATCTTTTACTTTTCCCTTGACCTGTGAAAAACATTTCAAAAACATGGGATGAGCATAAAAAGCTCAGTATGGTATATAAAAATACGGAATGAAAACATTAGTCCAGGTATACATAAGAATCAATAAAGTCATACTTTACTCATAAAATATAATCACTTTAACATACCTCATCAAATCAGGAATAAATCATATAAATCATAAGACATAAAGTTAACATGATGCATTCATAACATTCTTACGTAGGGAGTAATCCTCATGGTTCTGATTGGAATACCCATCATAGTATATTCCCTAAATCTTTTCGGAGAAACCATAGAATTTAACCCCTTCGCATTACCCAATACATTGGAGAGGTATATCGGGCTCACCCACCCTTAGTTTGTCACGGAACCACCAGTCTTCATAAATAATGCCCAAGAACCATAATAGAATTCTACCACATAAATAATGCATAAAGAAAATATAGTATTTCCACATTTCAATCACAAGATATCAATACAAAACACTGATATAAAAACATTATCAAAACCATTTTCAATACCAAAATAAATGAAATGTAAAACATGGTATTTATTTTTCATGTTAAAAAAGTTATGGCTTGTAGAGGAAGCTGAAACTCTAATAATGGTCACAGCATTGGAGAAGTCGTTTTCGCCGCATACGTAAGACACAAAAATTCCTTTTTTCATTTAGTAAAACGCTTCGTATAAAAAGATTCATTTTGAGTAAAAGTAAATGTAATAGGGGTTTATACACTGTATAAATGAAAGTTGTGTATAAAACAAAATATGCCTCAATGGAAGGAGATTGAGACGCAGTCCCTTACCTCATGTTCGACTTGACTCGATCGTTCTTTAATATCCTAAATAATAAACAAGAGTTAATTTCTAATTTCTTAAGAACCTTTTTGATGTTCATTATTCCTTTGATATCACTTGTTACCATGTTATGAACACTATGTAATTATTTAAGTTAATAACGGTTGTTTTAACGATCATTTGTACTTGAGTCAAAAATAAACTCTTTATAATTACAAGGTGATCATGTGGTAAAATATCCATTATAACCAGAATTATGTTCATGATGTCGATATTATATATATCATATATATCCAGTATATACATGCATTTATAATATTACAAAACATTTAGATGTAAGAAATGAAAGGCATTTTTCATTGAGACGGTAAGCTGTATGTACTATTTTGTATCTAATGGAATGGAATCACAATGATATAAAGCTATATTAAATTTTAGTATAATATCATATATAATATCTTTAATTCAATCCTTTATACGTCCTACATATGGCATTAACGAATCAAATCACTTTGAGGGGGCGGTAGTCTGCACTTCCTAAAATAAAATTATCGTGTTTACCCATAATGGAAACCATAAAGGTATGCCATAAATGAAAAATACAGAATCATAAGGAAAACATAAACATAATAAATATCATAAATAAAAATAGTGACATAATAATGGCTACCTTTAATGGTGTTAAAATAATATTGAACAATCATCGTTTCGTGAGGCAGAAATTCTCCATCCACAAACACAATATGTTCTTTAGCCATTAGACGTAGGTGTGTGTAAGTGTATCTAGAATACATCTTATAAAAACATCCTAGTATATTTAATATAATGGTGTTGTTACAAAATAATGGAATAAAAAGAGTTTAGTGGGTTGGAGAAGCAAAATAAAACAAAAGAACATTAGAGAAGACATTACCTTTAAATTGGGTAACTCCTCTTGGATTAAACCAAAAGGATTTCTTGAACAGCTTTATATAAGGCCCCAGCCTTAAACCTTACTTAATCTTGATTTGTTACAATAGTACACATTGAGGATCATTTCGGGTTTATAGTTTTAGAGAATTAGATCATAAAACTTGCATTACATTCCACATATAAACAAAGTGTTTACATAAAGAAAGTATTCTTCATGCCCATCAATAGAAACATATTTAAAATAAAACATAGATTATTTCTTGACACTTCCTTGAAACTATCATCATATCATGTACCTTTCCCTTGACCTGTGAAAAATATTTCAAAAAAAACTTGGGATGAGCATAAAAAGCTCAGTAAGGGATATAAAAATATGGAAAGGAAACATGGGTACATATATACATAAGAATGAGATCATACTTTACCCATAAAACATAATCATTTTAACATACCTCATCAAATAATGAATAAATCATATAAATCATAAGACATAAAGGTAACTTGAGGCATTCATAAAATCCTTATGTAGGGAGTAACCCTCTTGGTTACGTTTGGAATACCCATCACAGTATATTCCCTAAATCTCTTCGGAGAAATCTTAACGTTTCACTCCTTCACGTTACCCAATGCATTGGAGAGCTATATCGGGCTCACCCGCCCTTAGTTTATCACGGAACCACCTGTCTTCATAATAATGCCCAAGAACCTCAACATAATCGTATCACATAAAACATGCATAAAGGAAACATAACATTTCCACCTTTCAATCACAAGATATCAATAAAACACATTGGTATAAAAACATTATGAAAACCATTTTCAATACCAAAATGGAAGAAAATTAAAACATGGTATTTATTTTTCTTTTAAAAAATGGTATGGCTTATAGAGGAAGCCGAAACTCAAAAAACGATCACGGCGGTGGAGAAGTTGTTATCGCCGCATACGTATGACAAAAACATTCCCTTTTTTCGTTTAGTAAAATGATTCATATAAAAAAGATTCCTTTTGGATAAACGTAAAATTCAAAGGTGTTTATACACCGTATAAAAGAAGGTTGGGTATAAAACAAAATATGCCTCAATGAAAGGAGATTGAGATGAAGTCCCATACCCCGAGTCCGACTTGACTCGATCGTTCTTTAATGTCCTGAATAATAAACTTGAGTTAATTTCTACTTTTTTAAGAACCTTTTTCAAGTTCATTATTCATTTTATATCACTTATTTCCATGTCATGAACACTATGTAATTATTTAAGTTAATAACAGTTGTTTTAACGATCATTGGTACTTGAGTCAAAAATAAACCCTTTATAATTACATGTTGTTCATGTATCCATTATATCCAGAATTATAATAATTATGTATATATAATATATATATAGTATATACATGCATTTATAATATTACATAATCATTTAGAGGTAAGAAATGAAATGCACCGTTCATGGAGACGGTAAGACGTACGTACGCATGAACGCTACTTTCATTTCTATTTCATATTTTATAGAATGGAATCATAATGATATAAAGGTATATTATAATTCCAGTATAATATCATATATAATATCATATTTCCATCCTTTATACGTCCCACATATGGTATTTAACGAATCAAATCACTTTGAAGGGGTGGTACTCCGCAAATCCTTAAATGAAGATACCGTGTTAACCCATAATGGAAACCATAAAGGTATGAACAAAAAGAAAAAAAACAGAAGATTAATGAAAACATAAACATATTATATATCATATATAAATATAGTGGTATCTTAATGGCCACCATTGATGGTGTTAAAATAATGTTGAACAATCATTGTTTTGGGAGGCATAAATTCACCATCCACGGAAACAGTATGTTCTTTAACCATTAGATGTAGGTGTGTGTATGTGTAGCTCGAATCCATATTATAACAACATCCTAGTATATTGCGGATACTGGAGTTGTTACAAAATAAAATAATAAAAAGAGTTTAGGGGGATGGAGAAGCAAAATAAAACAAAAGGACTCAAAAGAAGACATTACGTTAAATTCGGGTAACTCCCTTTGGATTGAGGTCAATGGATTCCTTGGGAAGACTTCTTCCCAACGTGAGGCTTCAAGGAGTAAGAGAGGGAAGTTTAGAGACAAAATGATCAGGGGTTGGCCGATCCAAAGGCTTTGGGAGTGTGGGTATGGAGGTAGAGTTGGGGGCCTTTTATAAGAGGAGAGGAGGGGCACTCTTGGAAAGTAAAGATAAGTTACTTTATTTTAAAATTAGTTTCGGATTAAAAAGGACCCACATTGATATTATTAAATGATAAGTTGATAAGGGTTCTAAATCCACTCATCCAATTTGTTTTGGCCACGTGCAGGTTTTAGATTTTACATTAACGTTCCATTTTATTTAAATCGTTAAATAATGAGGTCATCACTGTATCAACATGATGTCATAAATCATTTAATTTATATAATTTCTAAAAATTATAAAAAAAATACTATGATGTAGGAAATCTTTTTATATTTCTAATGAATATTTATAGTCAAAAATATGACTTGCATAAACCCATATAAAAATTGTTTTAGTAACATAACTCATGTTTGTGTCACATTTACTATAACATTAAATAAAAAGTTATTTATGTCATTTCCCAGCCAAAGTGGCTCCATGGGGTCCCCAAGTTGACCCATGGCTTTTCTTGGTCGTCCATGACACATCCAATGAGGTTAGGACATGTGTAAAGCTCATTTCATACTATTAAAACATTATTTTTACCTTAAACTACACTAATTACCACTAATCTCGATTAAAAACTTAATAAGTTACTATTCACCAAAAAATTATTATAATCACATTGAACGAAATTTTAATTCTTAATGACAACCATGTATGTTGGATTTTTTAAATTCAAAACAAAAATATTGCAAAATTTCTTTTAAACGAAAAATCAGTTTTTATAAGTACCACTTAGTGGTTTCACTATTCATCAAAAAATTGAAGTTTTTCAGAAAATTACCAAAAATTCACCCTAAGCTATATTTTATATTCCGAATTCAAAAATGAAGTCTATTTTACAAAATTCAAAACATATAAGTCACATTAATTAATTTTAAAATTAATTCCCGCTGTCATGACAAATAGCTGGTTTTTTTGAAACAATATCTATCAAAAGATTGACACCAGTTTAAGACCAATTTCAAAGTAAAATTGATTCCAATGACCACCATTGGATTATATGGTAAAAATATATTCTAATTCCACTTCAAAACCAATTCAAAAGATAATCTAATCATATAAATAAATTAGATTAAAAAGCAGTTTTGATGTAAAATGCAGTATTTTTCACTATTCATTAAAAAATGAACATTGTCTGAAAAATACCAAAAATTCACAGAAAGTAAACTTTGATGTCCCAATCATAAAGAATAAGTTTATTTTGACAAACATAGCTTATAAAATTGTCAAAAGATAGCTTTAAAAATGGTTTTCCATCAAAAGGCAGTAAAACAATCTTGTAAAAATATTAGTGTATTCCATGATTAAGATTGGATTTATTTTCATTTTAAGCCTCTAAAACACTATATAATTCATTAATAGAAATAGATAAATATATCTATTATTCATTACTTACTTGGGATGTTACAATTTATGCCTGGGGTAAGTCTTCTATGATGATAAGAGGGATATTGGGAGATTATTTGAGTAGAGTTTGGACGAGCCAAAGGGCTTGAGAAGTGTGAGATATGGGTATGAAGTGGGGTATTTTTATAAGGTAGAGGAGGGGATCTTTTGGAACTCTTGAAACTATTATTTTATTATAAAATGAAATTCGGTTTATAAAGCTCCAAAAATCATTAAAGTCTAGGATAAGGTGGAACATGATTGAAATAAAATAATCCAATTAGAATTGGAAAAGTGTTTTATATTATTTTAAACATTATCTTCTTATTTATTTAAATCATTCATTATTGACATAAACACTGAATCATCATTGTGTCGTAAATAATTTAATTTTTTTGATGTCTAAAAATATAAAAAAAAATTACATGATGTAGGAAATCATTTTATATTTATAATTAATATTTATAGTAAAAAATATATATAACCCAATGTAATAATTTTTTTATTAAAATAATACATGTTTGGGATATTTTTATTTTTACTTTAAATAAAAAGTATTAATGTCGTTATCTAACTCAAGTGGCTCCATGGGGCCCCAAAAATTGAGCCATGGATTCTATTGGTCGTCCATGACCTATAAAATATAGTTAGGAATGTTTCAAGATATTTTTATATTTTTATAATATCATTTTTATCTTAAATTAGACTAATTACCTCTAATCGCAGTAAACAAGACTCAAAAGTTAGTATTCACCAAAAAAATATTTTAATCTCATTGAACCAAATTTTACTTACTAATGAAAACCATGTATGTCATGTTTTTGAAATTCAATACACATAAGTGGTAAACTTTCATTTAAATGAGAAACCAGTTTGTTTAACTACCACTTAGTGGTTTCGCTATTTATCAAAAATTGAAGATCTTCAGAAAAATACCAAAAATTCACCTCAAGCAATATTTGATATTCTGAATTCAAAAATGATTTATATTTTGAAAAATTCAAAACATATAAGTAGAATTAATTAATTTTATAATTAATTACCGTTGTCAAAGAAAATAGAGTGTTTTTAAGAAACAATATCTATCAAAAGACTCACACTTGTTTATGTCCAATTTGAAAGTAAAATTAATTCCAATGACCACCATTGGATTAAATGGTAAAAATATATTCTAATTGCACTTTAAAACCAATTAAAAAGATAATATATCCTTATAAATAAATTAGATTAAAATGAGGTTTATAATACAACATTTTTCACAAATCATTAAAAAAATGAAATTTATCAGAAAATACCAAAATTTACACTATGTAAATTTTGATGTCCCGATTATAAAGAAGAATTTTATTTGGTCCTATGGAATGTATAAGAGTGAAAAAAAATATATTTAATGAGGGTTCTCCATCAAACATAGAAAACCCATAAAAGTGAAATTAATACTTAATTCAAAAATATTAATAAATATGAAAATGTCTTATTATTTATTTACCTAGGATGTTACATACGTCCCCCCTTTTTGGGAATTGTGTCCTCATAATTTTATTCACTTATCAAATAAATGGGGTTATTTATCCCTCATATAATTTTTAGATTCCCATGTTTCCTCTTCAATCATGTGCTTTTTCCACAAAACCTTTACGTGAAGAATCAACTTATTCCGCAATACTTGCTCCATGTTTTAAAGAATCTGGATCGTTTATTCCTCATAAGATATATTCTCTTCCAGCTGAACTACCTCTTGTCTAAAAACATGAGATGGATCTGGTATGTACTTCCTTACCATTGAAACATGAAAAAACATTGTGTACCTAAGATAAAATCAGAGGTAAAGCCACTCGGTATGCAACTAATCCAACTCTCTCCAGAATTTCATATGGTCCAATGAACCTTAGACTCAGTTTTCCTTTATTACCAAATCGCATCACACTTATCCATGTTGAAACTTTTAGCAAGACATGATCACCTACCTCAAAAGAGATATCCTTCCTCAGGTTGTCCACATAACGTTTCTTCCTGCTTTGAGGTGTTCTCGTGTGTTTCTGTATCAGCTGAACTTTTTCTGCCAACTCTTCTACCAATTCTATTCCAATAAACTTATTTTCACCCAATTCTTCCCAAAAAGCTGGAGTTTGAAACCGCTTCCCATAAAAGGCCTCCAATGGTTCCATCTGTATACAGGAATGAAAACTATTATTATAAGAAAACTCAACCCAAGAAAGATGTTGGTCACAACATCCCTGATAATATATAAAACAATGTAGCATATCCTCCAAAGTCTGAATTGTTCATTCTGACTTCCCATCTGATTGAGGATGAAAAGTTGTAATAAAATTCAATTCAGTACCCAACGGCTTCTGAAGTCCTTTAAAAAAGTTAGAAGTAAACCTCGGATCACAATCAGATACAATGGAGAGGGGAACTCCATGTAACCTGACTATCTCCATAAGATACAAAAGAGAAATTTGTTATAGGGAAAAGTATCTCGTATAGAAAGGAAATTATCTGATTTAGTCAAACAATAAACAATAACCTAGATTTCATTATTACCTCGGGGTGTCTTCGGAAATCCCAGAACAAAGTCCATGGATATATTCTGTCATTTCCACTCTGGCACTAGTAAAGGATGAAGAATCCCTTTCAGTAACTGCCGCTTTGATTTAACATGTTGACAAGTCAAAAACTTCACAGTAAAATCAGAAATATCTGTTTTCATTCCATACCACCAGTAATACTATCGAAGATCTATGTACATCTTAATACTACTTGGATGAACTGAAAACGGATAGCTATGATCTTCACATAACAACTCTCTCTTCAACTGTGAATCAAAAGGCACACAAAATCTCTTCCCAAATTTCAATACACAATCATTATCAATTTTGAATTCAGGCAACCTACCCTTTTGAACCATCTCTACCTTTTTCTACAACTCACTATCTTTCTTTTGGGATTGCTTAATTCTGTCTGATAGAGAAGATTTCACTAATATCTGAAACAAAAAAGAAGAACATAATGAACCAACAAATTCTATTTCAAATTTCATCAAATCCTTAACCGAAGTATCACATTCCAAACTCAACATTGTTAATGATGCATTACTATTTCGACTCAAAGCATCAACAAATTTATTTTCTATTCCCGGATGGTAATGAATGGTACAATCATAATCCATGATTAATTGCATCCATCTCCTCTGTATCATGTTCAGTTCTTTCTGAGTGAATACATACTTTAAACTTTTGTGATCAGAATATATTTCACACTTTACACCATAAAAAGGATGCCTCCATATTTTTAAAGCGAAAACAATAGCATCTGATTCCAAATCATGTGTATGGTAATTTACCTGATAAGTTTTCAACTGTCGTGAAGCATAAGAAATTACTTGATCATTCTGCATTAGAACTCAACCAATTCCTTTCAAAAATGCATAATTGTAGATAACAAACTCACCATTCCTGGAAGGTAGTGCAAAAACTAGAGCATTCACCAATCTTCTTTTCAATTCCTGAAAACAATCATCATATTTTTTGTCTAGATAAACTTAACACCCTTCCAAGTTAGTATAGTCATTGGACTAGATAAACGTGAAAAATTTCTAACAAACCATCGGTAATATCCTACCGAACCAAGAAAACTACTAATATCAGTTACATTTTGGGGTCTTGGGCATTCTTTAACAACCTTTTTTTTCATGATCAATAGTTATTTCGTTTTTAGAAACAATGTGACCAAGGAAATAGATTTGTTGCAACCAAAACTCATGATTGCTGAATTTCCCCTATGATTTATTTTCTATTAAGGTTTGAAAAATAACACTTAAATGACTTTCATGCTCCTATTTAACTTTTGAAAACACCAAAATATCATCAATTAAAACAACCACAAACATATCCAAGAACTCATGGAAAATTATATTCATAAGGTCCATGAATACTGCGGGTGCATTGGTTAGCCCAAAAGTCATAACTACAAATTCATAATGGCCATATCTTGTACAAAACATAGTCTTCGGAACATCGGCTTCCTTCTACTTCAACTGATGGTACCCCAATCTCAAGTCAATCTTTGAAAAATACTGAGCCCCCTGGAGCTGATCAAACAAATCATCGATATGAGGCAAAGGATATTTGTTCTTAATAGTGATGTTATTCAAGGCTGTATAATCAATGCAAAGTCTCATTGAACCATATTTCTTTTTATCAAATAAGACAAGAGCACCCCATGGTGATGTGCTAGGTCAAATGAAACCTTTCTCTAATAAATCATTCAATTGCTCCTTCAACTCTAAAAGTTAAATTTGAGCCATTCAATATTGGGGTTTGGAAATTGGATTAGCATCAGGAACTAACTCAACAGTAAATTCAACTTCCCGATCGGGTATTATTCCAGGAACCTCGTTAGGAGAAACATTAGGATGTTCATTTTCCACATACACATCTTTAATCTGAACGGTTCTTTTGTTTTCAAAAATATGTTCATGGTAACATCCATTTCCATCTTTTACAAGTTTCTTAGCCTCTTGATATGTTATCAACAGTAAGGGTTCATTCTTGTACACAAACATAAAGTCTTTCTGAGAAGAAACTTCTTTAGCTCTACAGTCAATCTTAGAATTGTAAACTAAGAGCCAATCCATACCCAGGATAACATCAAACTATACTAGTTATAAAACAATAAGGTTTTCTAGTAGATTCCTTCCACAGATATGTATAGGAAGATTCTTATAAAATCTTTTTACCTCAAAATTTCCCCCAAGTGTTTTTACCACAAGTTCAAGAGTCATTTATTGAGATGTAATTCCCACTTTACTAGAAATTTTTTCAGAGATGATAGAATGTGTAGACCCGAAATCAAACAACACATTGGGATAATTTGAAAAAACAAAAAAAAGTACCTGAAACCACTTAATTTGATGGCCCAACATCTGCTGAAGTAGTTGCAAAGGATCTCACCACACATTTATGCATGTAGTCTGACTGCTTCCCATCATTCATGATCTTTTTCGGACACTCGTTTTCATAATCACCCATCTCATTGCACTTGAAACATTTCACTAACTGTAATTCAAATTTGGCCTTACCATCACCATGATATTTTCCAGTGCATTCACGAGCCTTATGTCCAGTCATACCACATCAGTAGCACTTTCCAGAATTCAAAATACATTCCCCAGCATGCTTTTTACCACATGTATCAAAAACTGAAAACATAGTTTTCTTACTATCAGACCTTTTTAAAGGATTCTTCCCTTTCTCTTGCCGCCTCAGTCTCTTCTTCTTTTTGTTGTTGTAGAACACTTGATCATCGGAAAACTCCATTTCCACCTTCTCAGCACATCGAACAAGCTTTTCATTACTTTTGAACTCACAGGAAGCTAATGTCCATTGATATTTCGGCTTTAATCCTGAGTAAAAAGGATTGATTTTACAATCACGGTCTCAGATAAAATTTGGAGCATACCTTGCCAATCGAGTGAACTTTTCTTCATAAGCAGCCATTGAGTCGTCATCTTGCATTAATTCAAAGAATGTTTTTTCCATACTAAGTTGAACTGCCTTAGGAAAATATATCTAAAGATACATACCTTTGAATTCATCCCAGTCAAGAACATCAATCTCATCATTGTCCCGGATATTTTTAACCATCGACCACCACTGACCTGCTTGACCCTCCAAACGGTAAACTGCAAGACTAACCTTTTGATTGTCCAAACACACTGTGAAATCTAAAATCTTCTCCATTAATTTAATCCACCCTTCAGCTAGAACAGGGTCAGATGATATTCAGAATGATGGGGGATGTTTTCTCATGAAATGTTCCACCACTTACATGTTCCTCTACAGTTGATCTGGCCGATCTCAAGCATGGACACCACCACCATTTATCACTTGAGTCAACTGCACCATTTCTGCAAAAAACAGTTCAGTTCAAATTCCGACCATCTCAGGATGATGATTCAGAAGGTCATTTCATTCTGTATGCCTTCCTAGCACTGCTTCCCTATTTCCTATGTGGAAAGTCGTTCTGAACAAACATGTCTTTGATGAAGAAACATGGTAATCATTAAATTCTATACCAATTGAATTTGACAATAAAAATATTTTTGGATAATAATTTAATAGAATTATAACTCCTAAAGTTATCTAAACCGACATTTGATACCAACTATAAGACCCCATCCTTAAACATTACTTAATCTGGAGTTATTTCATGTTTTCACATTGAAGATATTTTCAGGTTCAGTGTTTTAGAGAATTAGATCAGAAATCATGCATTAATTTCCACATTTAAACAAGGCAGTTACATAAAAGGATGTATTCATTTTTCCAATCAAAGGAGACATATTTAAAATGAAACATGGATTCTTTTGTGACACATCCTCGAAACTATCAATACATCATATACTTTTCCCCTGACCTGTGACAAACACTTCAAAAACATGGGATTAGCATAAAAAGATCAGTAAGGTCTATAAAATTACGAAATGATAACAATAGTCCATGTATACATATGAACCATTGAAATCATACGTTACTAATAAAACATAAGAACATTAACAAACCTCATAAAATCATGAATAAATCATAGAAATCATAATACATAAAGGTAACTTGATGTATTCATAACAATCTTACGTAGAGAGTAACCCTCATGGTTACATTTGGAATACCCATCAGAATATATTCCCTTAATCTCTTCGGAGAAACCTTAGCATTTAACCCCTTCAATTTAACCAATGAATTGGAGAGCTATATCGGGCTCACACACCATAGTTTATCACGAAGCCACCCATCTTCATAAACAATTCCCAAGAACCATAACATAATCGTACAACATAAAACATGTATAAAGGAAACATAGCATTTCCACACATCAATCACAAGATATCAATACAAAAAATGGATATAAAAACCTTATCAAAACCATTTTCAATACCAAAATAAAATAAAAGTAAAACATGGTATTTATTTTTCATTTAAAAAAATGTTAAGGCTTGTAGAGGAAACCGACACTCAAATAATGGTCACGGCGGCAGAGAAGTCGTTGTTGCCGCATATGTAAGACAAAAACATTCCTTTTGTCATTTCATAAAACGCTACGTATAAAATGATTCCTTTTGAATAATAGTAAAAGTAAAAGAGGTTTATACACCATATAAAAGAATGTTGTGTATAAAACAAAATATTCCTTAATGGAGGGAGATTAAGACGAAGTCCCTTACCTCGTGTCCGACTTGACTCGATCGTTCTTTAATCTCATGAATAATAAACATGAGTTAATTTCATCTTTCTTAAGAACATTTTTCATGTAAATTATTCCTTTTATATCACTTGTTACCTTGTTATGAACACTATGTAATTATTTATGTTAATAACGGTCGTTTTAACAATCATTGGTACTTGAGTCAAAAATAAACTCTTTATAAATATATGTTGTTCATGTGGTAAAATATCCATTATAACCAGAATTATGTTAATGATGTAGATATTATATATATCATATATAGACAGTATATACATGCATTTATAATATTACAAAACGTTTAGAGGTAATAAATGAAATATACAGTTCATGGAGAAGGTAAGATGTAAGTACGCCTGAACGCTACATTCATTAATATTTCGTATCTAATGGAATAGAATCATAATGATATAAAGGTATATTATAATTCCAATATAATATCATATATAATATCATTTACACCATCATTTATATGTCCCACATATGACATTAACAAATCAAATCACTTTGTGGGGGAGGTAGTCCGAACTTCCTAAAATGAAATTATCGTGTTTACCCATATTGGACACCATAGAAGTATGCCATAAATGAAGAATACAGAAGAATAAGGAAAACATAAACATAATAAATATCATATATAAACATAGTGACATTTTAATGGCCCCCTTTAAAGATGTTAAAATAATATTGAACGATCATCGTTTCGTGAGGCAGAAATTCACCATCCACGGAAACAGTATGTTCTTTAGCCATTATACGTAGGTGTGTGTAATTGTAGCTATAATACTTCTTATAACAACATAATAGTATATTTTAGATACTGTTTCGGTTACAAAATAATGGAATAAAATGTTTTTATGGGGTTGGAGAAACAGAATAGAACAAAATAACATTAGAGAAGACTTTACCTTTAAATCGAGTAACTCCATTTGGTTTGAAACAAAATGGTTTCTTGAAGAGAATTATGTATAAGGTAAGGTTTCTAGGATGATTAGAGGTATATTGGGAGCTTATTTGAGTGGAGTTTGGAAGAGTTAAATGTCTTGAGAAGTGTGATAGATGGGTAGGAAGTGGGGTATTTTTATAAGGGAGAGGTGGGGCTCTTTTGGAACTCTTGAAACATTTATTTTATTATAAAATGAACTTCCGTTTATAAAGCTCCAAAAATCATTAAAGATGAGGATAAGGTGGTCCAATATCGAAATAAAATCATCCAATAAATATTTGAAAAGTGTTAGATATTATTTTAAACATTATCTTCTTATTTATTTAAATAATTCATTAATGACGTAAACACTGCATGATCATTGTGTCATAAATAATTTATTTTTTTTGATGTCTAAAAATTATAAATAAATTACCATGATGAAATAAATAATTTTATATTTCTAATTAATATTTATAGTAAAATATATAGCATATATTACCCCAAGCAATAATTGTTTTAGTAAAACAATACATGTTTGTGATATTTTTATTTTTACTTTAAATAAAAGGTATTAATGTCATTATCTCACTCAAGTGTCTCCATGTGGTCCCAAAAATTAACCCATGGATTGTCTTGGTCGTCAATGACCTATAAAATAAGTTTAGGACATGTTTCAAGATATTTTTATATTTTTATAATATCATATTTATCTTAAATAACAGTAATTACCTCTAATCGCGGTTAACAAAACTCAAAAGTCACTATTCACCCAAAAAAAATATTTTAATCATATCGAACAATATTTTACATACTAATTACAACCATGTATGTCTTATTATTGAAATTAAATACACTGAAGTGGTAAAAATTCATTTAAATGCAATATCAATTTTTTTAACTATCACTTAGTGGTTTCACTATTCATCATAAATTGAAGTTCTTCAGAAAAGTACCAAAAATTCACCCCATGATATATTTGACATTCTGAATTCAAAAATGATGTCTATTTTGAAAAATTAAAAACAAATAATTTTCTTTAATTAATTTTATAATTCATTCCCATTGTCAAAAAAAATAGAGTGTTTTTAAGAAACAATATCTATCAATAGACGGACACTTGTTTATTTCCAATTTCAAAGTGAAATTAATTCCAATGACCACCATTGGATTAAATGGTAAAAATATATTCTAATTTCACTTTAAACTCAATTAAAAAGATAATATATAATTATAAATAAATTATATTATAATGAGGTTTTGAATTAAAAAAATCATTTTTCACCATTCATTAAAAAATGAACATTATCAGAAAATACCCAAAATTTACACAAAGTAAATTTTGATGTCCCGAATCTAAAGAAGAATTTTATTTGGTCAAATAAAATGTATAATAGTGACCATAAATATATTTAAATAGGGTTCTCCATCGAACATAGCAAACCCATTAAAGTAAAATTAATACTTAATTCAAAAATATTAATAAATATGAAAATGTCTTATTCTTTATTTACCTAGGATGTTACACCAAAGGCTACCAACTAGTAGTGAGGGACATGGGTGTCATAGTGGTGAAACTAATCCCTCATTGGTAGATTAACATAGCAGAAGTAAAACATATAACAATAGAGAAATCAGTAATAATACTATACACGTGTAAACAACAGTAAACAGTTGGAAATAAACTAGAGCACATATATGATGATTCATGATATATATTTCTAGGAAAGTATCAAAACATGTCATAATTCGGAAATATAGTACTAAACCAAAGTATAAGAAAATAAAGTAAATAAATCCTCCACATTGCATACCTCATCTTGGTCTCATTCTCTCCAGCTCCCAAGCCGTCATGTACTTGAAGTAGAAGGGTGTTTTCCGTTATTTATACCAGCATAAATATAATCTATTTGGGCCCAAAAGCATTACCCAAACAGGTTGTGAGACGAATCCCAGTAGGCAACCACCAAATGATCTATGCCTAATAGTCAGTGAATATATATCGCATGTAATAATAAAAAGGAAGCAGTAAACAAGGAAGTACTCAAATGTAACCAAATCCGTAGTTTCAAAGCATTCAATTCCATATAGAAAGTAAAAATTTCCATTCATGTAGGTAACCCTCTTGGAAGTACTCAAAACCTAACCCATTTGGTATAAAAAAACAACACAGTCAACCCTATGGGAAGTACACATTGTATAACCCCTCTGATTAGCATTAGCACATACTCTCTGAAGAAGCACTCAACATCAATTCCCCTTATATACTTGTATCGGTAACTAAAAGGTGCTCTGGGGAAGCACCTAATGTCTCATCCCCACTATGCCCCACTTCGAGGATCTACAGACACTCTAAAGAATCACTTAAATCAATTCCTTTTATGGTCTCTCATGGTAATAGTAAAACAAACACTCTGTAGAAGCCCTCAACGTCAATTCTCCCAAGGGTCTACAACACCAAGTTACCACAGCCATGTGTAATTCAAACGAGCATAATAATGCATAGTGGCCAAAGTAAACCACATGAATTAGATGGATAAATAGTATACATCCTAACATAATTTCATTTAATAATCACTCCATTCTACAATACTAGGCATAGAATGAAAAGTAACATACTAATCAGGAAAACTAGACCAAACGGTCAAAACAAGAAATCATGGGAAAAACATCCATAGATTAACAAAGATAACTTTATTATATGCTATTAACCTCTATCCATACTATCATGGAATAATAGGCATAATCTGGGATAAAAACAAATAACACACAATACATCATTCTTGGGTATTGGTCACTTTTGCACATAAAATTATAGGACTGTCTACGGAAAGGCACAAACCACGTATCTCGGTGTCCTAAGATATATATACTTGAATATCTGTGCTTGAATCACCTTATAATTCCATAGATAGACAAAAACTTCTAAAATTTTCAACTTAGGATAACTCACGAAAGAGGAGGAATTATGAAACGAAACTCTAGAAGAAGTAAGAGCTTACCGTGGCTATCACAATTCAACTGACAGTGGTCAAATCAGTGAACAGATGGTGAGTCGGGGGCTTGGAGAAGATATGCAGATGTACGAATGCTCTTGGACTAGATAAACCTAGAAAAAGAGGGTTCTGTCAATTAGTTGCGACCCCAATCCATTTAATGAATACAAGAAATTACTCGTTGTGTACTTTTGAAGTACAAGATGTTTACTTGCATTTTCCGGCCTCCTCTTTAGGCAGACTCCAGGTCACTACACATGACCATGTGCACGAACTTTATACGGCCAACACACAGATTCTAGTAGTAACCGAGTACAGGACGTGTATTTATAATTTACATGGTGTGTACTTATGAAATTTATAGAAATTACCCTTTTCCCTAAAAACACCAGAAAAGGGAAAAAACCAGAAAAAAAGATCTAGGATATTAAGAATATCCCCACATAATGAAATTTGTCTTAGAATTTCCCTAGCAAGGCAGCGTGGAAGAATTATCCCCAAACATCTTTGGAAACATTGATCATACATCAGCTGCACTCCCCCAAGTCTCATCCTATACTTGCACGTACTTCAATAACACTTGTACCATAGGGGCATACCAGCCACATAGGACATTCCCACATCGATCAATAATCTGGATAGGGTGCACCTCGAAAGAATCATCCACCTCTAACTCAACTTCCTCGGGTTGGGAAACATGAGACGGGTCTGAGAAGTAACGACAATGTTGAGAAACGTGGAAGACGTCATGCATTGCCCGATTCCTCTGAGGTAACGCAACATATAGGAAACTGGCCCAACTCAATCAAACACCTAAAATGGCCTGACTTACCTTGAGAAATGTTTACTCAGTCTCCTAATCCTTCTGCATCCCAACCTTAGTGTGAGACGTAGGAAAATGTAATCTCTTACCAAAAACATTAGAGTTCGGCTCCATCGATCATTATAAGACTTATATCATGACTACGTAGTAGTCATAATATTCAGAATCAACTCTTTCTTCTCTATGGTTTCCTAGACAATATGAGGTCCCAACATAGCTTATCTCCTTCCTTTAGCAAACATAAGGGTGATTGGAATGGCCTACCGTATAATGCCTCATAAGTTTCCATCTGAATTGTTGATTGAAAACTATTATGGTAGGAAAACTCCACAAGAGGAATGTTCTTCTCCCACGAACCTACAAAATACTGGATTCATGTTCGAATCATGACCTCAAGCACCTGAATCATACATTAAGACTACCCATCTCTCTGAGGATGGTAAGCTATACTCAAAAATTACATGTGTATGAAAAGCCTTCTATAGCCCCTTCCAGACCCGAGAAATAAAATGAGAATCCATTTCTAAAACAATGAACTGTGGAACCCCAATAAGACATACAGTCTCCCATATGTACAACCTTCCCAACTCATTAATACTGAAGGTCTCCTTGACTATCAAGAAGTGGGAAACCTTCGTGAGTCTGTCATCAACAACCGAAACAACATCATTCCCTATAGGCAACCTCAGCAACCAAATCATGAAATCCATCACGACATCCTTCCACTTCCAGTCAGGAATGGGTAACTGTGACAAAATCCATGCTAGTCACTGATGCTCATCCTTCACCTGCTGATAGGTAGAAAACCTCAGGACGAAACTGGAAACATCTCTCTTCATGCATGGCCACAAATTCTGACTGTATAGACCATGATACATCTTGGTGACACCAAGATGAACTACCCAAAATGAAAAAAAAGTCTCCCATCAACTAATCGCATATGTTTTCGGACACCCATAAATTCCCATGAAAATGAAAGATCTCATCCTCGCATATTTTCCATCTAGGAATAGGGTCCTCTCCTAAAACACAGTCCCGTAGGTCTAGGCCTTTAGAATCTGATAGCTGCCTCATTATCAATCGATCAAGAAGAGTAGAGGTAATAGCTACAAATGATAGAAATGTCTACCCAAGTATATATTGTATCTCCAAACACATCTCAAAGAATATATTAATAAGCTTTCATTCATTAATAGACTCCTAAATTTCCTATATTTGAGTCCTTTTTCTCAATGCATCAGCTACAATGATGACTTTCCCAAGTGTGTAGGAAAGATCAAAATCAAAAGACTGAAGGCACTCAACCCAATTCCGCTACATCAAATTCAAGTCACGCTAAGTAATGATTTACTTGAGACACTTTTGGTCTAGGAAAACAACAAAATGCTCTACTAGAAGATAATCTCTCCAATAATGTAAATCATGAACAACCACTGCCAACTCGAGATTGTGCATCAGGTAGTTCATCTCATCTGGCCTCCACTACAGAGACTCATACACAACGAATCTTTATCTTGGAATAAGCACTATTCCTAGCCTGATTCTTAAAGAATCACAATAAATAGTATAACTCCATACCGGATCTAGAAAAAACTAGTATCAGTGCTAAATTCAACCTCCATGTGATCTCCTGAAAGGATGAATCAGAAGAATCTGGCCACAAATACATCACACCCTAGTTAGGTAGACTCGTATGTGGTGCATCCAATCGTGAAAAGTCATGTATGAAATGTTTTTAGTATTCATCCCGCCCGAAGAAAATTACTACCTCAAATCTGTTCTTCAGATGCTCCCATGAAACTACGACTCTCACTTTATTCGGGTCTACTGATACTCTTGTCTCTGAGATAACATGACCTAATAAGTGAGTCTTATCCATCCAAATGTGGCATTTTGAGATCGTAGCATATAACTAATTCTCTCTCAGTGTACTCAAAATGATCTCATGATGGGTATCATGGTCGTGTAGACTGTGAGAGTACACTATGATATCGTCCCCAAAGATAACCTTTAAATAATCCATGTATGGCTGGAACACTAGGTTCATCATTTCCATGAAGACTGCGGGTGCGTTCGTGAGACTAAACAACATAACTACATACTCATATAGACCATACCTACTCTGGAAGACTATTCTAGAAAGCTTTTAGAACCAGGATGTTATGAAGTGGTATAAAGTGTGTTTCCCCGAATTCCAGAGGCTGCCGACTAGCATCGAGGCCCTTGGGTGTGATAGTGGGGAGACTATACCCTCATTGGTAGAGTAACACAGTGGAAGTAAAACAAATAAAAATAGTATAACAAGTAATAATACCATACACATGTAAAAAATATAAGATGCATAGAAATAAACTGGAGCACATAAATAATGACGTCTGATACAAATTTCAAGGAAACAAGCCAAACATTTCATAATGCTGAAATACAGTATTAAATCAATGTACAAGAAAAACAATTAAACACCTCCTCAACATCCCAACCCTTATCTTGGTCCAACCCTCTCTATCTCCAATGAATTCTAGTACCTAAAGTTGAAGGGTTCTTGACATTATCTATAATTGCATCAATTTAATATGTTTGGGCTGAAAAAAAGACCAAAATAGGGTCTGAGATGAATCTCTGTAGGCAACCACCGAAAGATATGTTCCTAACAGTCAGTGAATATGTATGGAATCCAATAAGAAAAAGGAAGCAGTAAAAAAATAATTACTCAAATTTAACAAATTCCACAGTTTATAAGAATTAAATTACAAATGACAAGTAAACAAATCAACACAAAAAGGTAACCCTCTGGAATGTTCTCACAGCCTAACCCCTTTGGTTTATCCAGAAAACACAAGTTACCCTATGGGAAGTACACATAGTCTAACCCCATAGGTTCAGCTTTAGCACATACTCTCTGAAGAAGCACTCACATTCAATTCCACATATAGTCTCGTATTAGTAAATAAAAGGCACTCTGGGAAATCACCCAACATCTCATTCACTATGTGGACCACGTTGAGGAACTATAGACACTCTAAGGAAGTACTAATATCAATTCCTCCTTTTTTCCCACATCATAACAGTAAAACATACACTCTAGAGAAGCCCTCAATGTCAATTCTCCATTTGGTCTACTACACAAGGTTCCCACAGCCCTATGTATGTCAAACGACAATAGTAATGCATTGTGTAAAAATTAAGTCACAAGAACTACATGGATAAATAGTTTACAATGTAACAGTATATCTGATCATAATCACTCTATCCTATAGTACTAGGCATGGAAAGCAAAGAAGAAACCTAATCAGGCAAACTCAACCAAACAGTCAAAGTACGAAATCCGGGGAAAACATCCATAACTCAAAATAGAAAACCCTATTCTCGTCAATTAACCTCTATCCAGACTAACAAGTCATAACAGGCATAATTAGGTTTAAAAAAATAACATTCAATACACCGTTCTGGGGTATTGGGCACTTTTTCACATAAAATTCATGGAATATCTAAAGAAAGGCACAAACCACCTACCTCGGTATCATGAGATTGAAATACTTGAATCTCAGGGCTTGAATAACCATAAAATTCCCTTGATATACAAAAATGTTAAAAATGATAATCTAATGATAACTCATGAAAGAGGAGGAATCATGAAATTATTCTCTAGAAGAAGGAATGTCTTACTATGGTGATCCCAACGCAATCGAAATCGGTCAAATTGGAGAACGGAGGTCGAGTTGGGGGATCAGTGAAGATCTGTGGTCGTACAGACTATCTTGGATGAGACATGCCTAGTAGAAGACGATTCATTCAATTAGACGCGACCTAGGTCCATTTAATAAAAAATATAATGTAAAAAAGTGTACTTTAGAAGTACACAGCATGTACTTACCTTTTTTAGCCTCCTCATTATGCGGTCTCCATGTCAGCACACACGACCGTGTGCACATCCTTTACATGACCAACACACATATACCTGTGGTAACCGAGTACACGACATGAACTTATAGAGTACACAGAGAGCACTTAAGAAATTTCCAGAAATTCCTATTTTTCATAAAAACTGAAGAAAAGAAAAAACATACCTGAAAAGATGATTTGGGTTCTTACATGTGTATAATACAATAATGATTCCAATATGTGATAAATGAAAAAGATTTTGAGGATATATAGAAATATGAAAGTTGAAATAATATACTCTAAAATATAAAAAATATAGAAAGGGATTATCATTAATCGAAAAAATAATATATTTTTTCAACATAGTTTAATATATGATGAAATTTAGTAATGGGGAAATGCATACTCAATTTATCATTTATTTAAATCATGTGTAAGTAATTAATATGTAGAAATATAGAATCATGTAAAATTAAAACATATTATCTATTTGATGAATATTCTAAAACTCTTATGTATAATTATGTTATTAAATTAGGGATCCTATAAAAAATATTGTTATATTTCCATATATCATGGAATATGATATAAAAATATCATTAGGCTAAAGGTCATCGATGTAAAAAATTAAATATTGTGGATTTAATACATAAATAATATATTTTAATATGTATGTTCTTTAACATGACCAAATTTATAATTCAAAATATATTTCAATATGTAATAATGTTTACCAAAAATATTTCATAAAACAAATATGAGGAACGATTAATATAAATTTCCTAATAGTTTCAACATTGATAGGTTAAAAATAATATATAGTTAAATAGCAATGTTAAAAAAATGAGTCCTTATAATAAAGAATAAATTTACAAAATAAAACTAAAAATAATGTAAAAAACAAAATTATCACTAAAAATATCTATTTATATATTGATGAAATAAATATAGAAATTTATTTATAAAATATATTATAGTGAAACAAATATAATGAAAAAAACTATAAATTATATTTCTTTTAAAATAAAATACAACTTTATCATATAATAAAATTATTAAATTCTACTATTTAATGAAAATATAATATAATTTTATAATATATATTCAAATATTAAATAATTATTATTTTAATTACAATAAATTAAGAACATGATTATTAAATTTAAATAATACTTATATATTATTCAAAATACAATTTATTTGATAGTTTCAAATTTATATGGAGGTTTAACTATGAAGTATCATGTAACACATTTTACCTATGAAATTGGTATTGTTATAAACTAATGTTTTATTATTGGATAAAATTGAAGTATTGATTACTTTTAGAGGTAAATGTAAAAGATTTATTCTACATACATGGTAATGTAATAGGATTCCACTTGATACATTCATGAAATATCATACTATTAAGATAAAATCATGTCCAATGTCTCAACACATAATGATATCAACTCAACAAATTCCAAAACACGTGCTTCAAATTGTTCCATACACAACTTAGCACATCAGAGTTTTATACATACAAAATATTTGATAAATATCAAATACCTATAAACAGACATTTCCAAATCCCTAAAATTCCCTCCCATACTCATTCATCAGTAAGAGTAACATCCAAAAAAGTATTTATTGAATTTCACATATTGAAAATGAATATTGTAAAAAGAATAAAAAAATTTCATACTCCCCCTAAATATATATTATAAACCATAAACATTTTTTTTAAATGGTTGTACATTGGGTGCAGAATTGTAAATTTTAAAGGATAATTGTGTATTAAAGGAGGTGTAAAAACAATTATGTTTTGATAGTTTATCATGTGAGAAGTTGTTATAAAGAACTAATATAAATTGGATTCATGTGTAGTGAAAATCATATTCTGTTTGGTCTTATATTATTAAATGAAAACCACTATGATTTTATAATTTATCAAACCTAGAGGCGTCTAGAATACATTTTAAAATGGTTAGTGAAGTTAGGTTGTGAGAGAAATAAATTTAAATTGTATTGGTAGAATGTTCTCAATAAAAAATATAGTCTCTAAGAAAAATGTAAATTATGATATTTACAAAAATATATATCATTTTAATTAATTATAACCATTTCTTGGGGTGAGATCATTTCTAATAAGACTTTTATATTGGGTAATGTGACTTGAATTTATATAATATTTAAATTTTTACTAACTATATATCCTCCAATGTCATGTGGGGCACTGTACATACCTTATTTTTCATGATTAATGCCTCTTTTTTTGTTTTGATACACAAAAGGTGGTCTTTGAGATTCAAATGTTTTGTATATTAATGGGAAAATCATGTACACTAATTCAATATAATATATGCGTGGATAGTTCATGAGCTCCGTACCAAGGATGAATACAATGTATCCAGATATTATAACATATAATGTGCTAAAAATATATACAAGGAATGAGAATAATTTCCAACATAATATGAATGAAATTGTATATAAAATGTTTGTAAAATCGACACATAATGGATAATGAATGACTTTTCCTAACCATCTACCATGTAAATAATTTTTCAATCCATAAAGTATATATTAGTACTTTAGAAATTAGAATCTTTCTCTTATTCTCCTTCCTGTGTTTATAAACCGAACTCTACAGTCAATCATTATAAGTGTATCTAATATAGAATTTGAGAAGAAATGTTTTTTGGGTTGCAGATATTTTTTTAATATTTTATAGGAAATTGTAAACCATATATTCATGTTGATTTCATTATAATTATGGTGTGACCTTCAGAAAGGAAACCATTTTGAATACCTCATCCTGATGTTATATGGATATGGTGGGGTCCCCCATTCATATTATTCACTTGAGTACACCTCTAGTGTTAATAAGGAATATGTCATCCCTTAGAGGAATGTGGGTCCCCAATTGATTAATAATGTTGGTTATTAATTTAATTTAACAAAATGAATGTCAAAAATAATAAATGGGAGGAAAGTATCCCTTCACATGATAAGGAATGAGTCATCAAACATTATAGGTCATTGTATCTCTACAATATATGTTATTTTTATTTTTGTATTTATTTTTTGATACCCCAACAATAGTGTCTATCTATCCATGTTTTGGGCCACCCACTAATTTTATAGTTGGGATGTGTGATAGTTATTTTGTATGGGTTGATATAGTGATGAGTTATTTGGGTGTCGTGGCTTTTGAAATGATATATATACCTTTTCTCCTTCATGATAAAACATTTATATTGGGTTTTTAGTTTTTTCTTTTTGAAAAATATTCTATTTTTCTATTCTTCGTTTCTATGATAATAATAATTCCTAATTTTCATATCCATGAGTTATAATGATATATTTTCAACCAGGATTCCACTTCCTTAATACCTTATACCTGAGTATTTTAATTTGTAGTTAATTTATCATTAATTTTTTAGGGAATATTTATGGAATTTTTATAATTAAACATATATTATACCTATTCAAATAAAAACTGTTTCAATTTAGATCATTAAATTTTTTTAATAAGATTAAAGGTTGTGTTGATGGATGAAATTGTTAAGATGGTCCACTATTGTGTATATTATCATATTAACAAGATACTACGACTTTTTATCATATCAATGGATTTATTTAAGTGTGGATTTTTTATTCCCTATTTTATTATCTTAATTTATGTCGGTATGACATATCATGATTTTATCATCATGTATTCCATTAATTTATCTTATTAGATATATTGTGTCTCATAAATAGATTGTTATATGACACAATTGTATATATATATATATATTGACGAATTCTGTTGGTTTTATATTTTAAATTATAGTTTCATATTTCTTATAGGGTGGTATAGTATAAGGCCTTCCATGTGTTTATAAAATTATTGTTCCAGTACAAAAACACAGACTTATAAGGGGAAATATTTTTGTGGCTCACTCATCTCACTACCATCCCTATATTTTATTTTATATGATGGGTAATGATTTCATATTTACATAGATTGTGGTTTTTTAAATAAATTATTTTATTCATTAAAAATATGTTATTGAATCCCTTTTTTATCAAATTGAAATACAATATATTACAAATTTAAAATTTATATAAAACTATTCAATTCATTAAAAATTATATTATCTAAAATAAATTATATTTCATTAGTAATAATTTATTCCATTTTTATTTATTTTTAATCATAAAATATTGTGTTATTTATATTTGAAAATAATATTTTTTAGTCTTAAAATTTTGAGATATTACATAAATATATTATTAATATTTTAAAATACAAATTCTTCATTAGAAAATTATTTAGAATATATATTATAATAAATGTAAACAAATATATAGTTAAATCTATAATATATATGAAATCAACTTCTAATATTAAAATATTAAAATAAATTATTAATTTTTTTGGAAGAATATTTATTTTCTGTTTTATTACTCATGAAAATCGTGTAAAAAATACAATGTTTAATTTTTTTAAATGCTTAATTACTATTATAATAGTAATATTACCCCTTATATATACAAATTATTATATACTCAAAAATACTTCTATCGTTATCTCATATGAGTTTGTCATACCTATTACATTTATTAATGTCATCGTGATAATAGTGTCATGACCCTCCTTCTTCAAGATGATGGAAGGGAGCGAAAAGTTCTATTCCCTTTATTCATCATGATGAGAGAGTGATAATGATCCTCATGTGCTACCTTTAATATGTCCCGGAGTAGTGACTGGCACCAAGGGTATAGGATCTCACAAAATATGGAAGGAATTACCTTTTTTGTGGAACTAGATTGGGAGATATGATGGTAAATCTAATGAAAATCCAAACACTAAAAGTAAAATAAATGAAAAACATGCATTCCCATATGCTTGTTCAAAATTAAAGATGATAAATTTTACTTAAATAATCCAAATTAAAGTACCAAATGAAATGATACTAAGTAGAAACAACAAATAATCTTGATGCCTAAGCTAGTAAAGCGCATCATGATCCTCAAAGTCCACTTGGAAAACTAAAAATAGTATAATATATGTCGGGTGAGAATATCAATATACTTAGTACGAAAAATAATGATACTGATTCACAAGTTTGGGATCATACTAATTCCCCTATGATAAAATAATAGAACCTAAAATCATCTACCAAGGAATACTAACAATCCCAAACTAACTAAGGCGCTATCATAAAATAACACATGTGAAGTAATGTAGTTTCATTGAACATCAAAATTTGTGTACACCACGCCACATTCCCACTGGTAAACTGCTCATCCCTAGTGGCTAATGTCATGACTCTACCACTCATCCCAAATAAAGTCTCACCACCACATCTTTCTTGCACACACCTGGGCCACAATTTCCATTCCTCTGAATCGAAGACACCTGTGCCTCATCCCTAAGACACATTGGAAAACAATCATGACCAGCAATCAACTAGGCCTCTCATTCACACATAAACCCTTGACAGAAAGATCTTGGGATATGGAAATCTTCATGACATTATATCCTTCCTAGATACACTCGAGTGGTATGAACCCTGAAGAGGGTGCCATGAAGAATGTCAGTAACGAGCCATCCATCTCCCCATTAAGATATTGGGAATGAAACCCACCCCCATGAAATGGACGTGTTCAACACATAGTATTCTACAATGGTTGGGTTCATATAGTAATTACCATGAACAATAATATATATATATATATAATAAAACACTCATCCAAACCCATGGGATTCAAAAAATAATCAAAGAAACCACCAGTAAACCTTTTTCTGCTACCACTATATGCACAACCACACAACAAATACTACCAAAGAATAACCCAAACCTATTTCTTTTAATGAAATGTCTTTATTTTAATCAACAGATTCAATTAAATTTATTCCAGCATTATTGGGAAACTACCAACCAAAAAAACTATATTTGCAGTCCCACTGCACACCGCTATTCATCCACTGCCAACAACCATTCTTTAAAATTATATGAAATAATACTTCTTTGACTACCCATCCATGAAGTTACACTAGAAAAACAATTTCCATATATAGTCTTACTACACACATGTTCTTTAAGACCCCACATTACCACTGCACAACGTCACTCTGTGACCACATCACAAACAAAGGAAGTTCAGCTGCCAAAAATTTCACCTATTTCTTAATCAATTAGTCTCTCAAGATAGAGTACCAACATAACCACTATACCACTCCGCATACTAATCCAACGACACCAAAAATAGAAAAAAAACATTACTTTTATACATCTATCAGTCCAGGTGTAATAATATTTATCCGAACAGAGGTTCTATAATTCCACTTTAATATAACAATAGTAATCCATGAACATTTTTGATCCTAGGGAATTCATTTGTTTAACCATGTATAAGTGATTAAGAATATTTTAAAGATATAGTCATTTATTAAAAAATCCCATCAAAATATAATGTCACCAGTTCACAAGAAAAGACCACAAACAACCATGATTTTTAGAAGACATACGACCACAACAACCATTGAAGAAACAATGATATTAAAACAAAACAGGTAATCAAACATCAAGACACACCCTACCTGTTATTTTATATACCCCTTTTAGCTTATGATCGAATTCGCATCTTATTTATTTCATATCATAAAAAATTATAAATCTATTCCTAAAAAATAATCACTTGTATACCCACCCCGCATGATGCACAATTGTGGAGAGAAAAAATTTATCCCCACATGATGATTAGTGAATTGAATTTCCTCCTTGCACCAAGAACATGGGATCATGTGAGTAGCGGGAAATATCTCTAAGAAAATTGAGTAGGTGGGGTTATAATATAGGGTGATGACATGACTAAGGAGGAAGCCTCAAGTCGTATAAGGGGGAAACAAAAAACAAAATAGGAATGGAAGATCCCATATTTAAAGAGACAAATCCTATCTTAATGGAAGAACAGATTCCAAAAGTCATTAGGTTGGATTATATTAAAGATCACATGGTCTGAATATCTCAAATCCCAGCAATGATTGGATATTTATGATATACATAATATACATGAAATTCTCATAAATATTCCAATCCATGTCTTTAAAATTGGTTTATGTAAAATAATAGGTAAGAGGGGTGAAACAAGAAAACATGGAAAAAATTGGATAAACATCAAATGAGTCACCGAAAGGTGAGTCTATGATGGGAGATTCATGGATTGGTGAGCTACAGATGTCACCTACCAATGATGATCCATAGGCACTGAGATACCAATGCAATAACTGAATGATTCCCTATCCTACTAATGCAATGACCTATAGATACCCTGACCTACTAACACCTTGACTCACCAATGCTGATAGACCAATGTGGATTCCCCAGAATCACCGATGATGACACCCCTAAACCACAAATGTGTACACCCCTAACTCAAAAATATTAATTCCCCTGGAACAAAAATATCGGCACCCTTGACCCACAAATACTGATTCTCCTAATTCACTGATGCCGACAAAAATGACTCACTAATGCACTGACATAAAGGTGAATTGTCATGATTATGCACTAACATACTGATTGTAGGACTGGAAAACTATAAATTTGGAAAAATCATGAAACGATCCATTATTTCCTCCTAAAAAAACCTAAACAATGGATTTTTATGACATAAATTATCCGGGAAATTTGGGTTATTACATCAAATAGCTCTCAAATTATTCTTGTCCTCAAAAATAAAAAAAATAAACTAGAAGAGAGAGGGGTCCAATAAAACACCATGTAAGATACCTCCCACTAATGAACCACCCCGTGTTATTGTAAATCTAGAGTTAAATCCTCGGTATCCAGGAACACCTCCTTAAAATCTATATCCTAAATATAAATCAAAACATTAAGGACCCACTTCTATAAAAAAACCCTGATAATATTAGGGTCACAATATCTATACACATGGATTAGGGATCTCCTTCATCCATGTCTAGATACTATTTTCTTTAGGGAACACTGGCTCACCCACATAGGTTTAATTGAACACTCATTAATGTGTCTTTATTTGGGATCAGTTCCTCCCATCCCCCCACATTAGAACTTTTCACACACATATTCATTGAATATGGAAAAAAACTTATCTTACAGCAAACTAGGTAAAAGATTACATCATCAGTAACTTACAAATAAAAACACAAGATCAAAACAGAGAAGAGATCTTGGTACTGGGGACAAATAGATGCATCCTTCTCCCATGTACTCTCCTCGAGGCGACCAAGAATCCAAAACACATGAACCAAGGGAATGTCATGTTCACTTTATCCTCACAATCCTAGATTCATACAGTCCATTCCGCGAATGTCACGTCACTCTTGATATCCATCTCTTCTATTTCAATGATGTGGGAGTCAGGTATGTACTGATAGAGATGATAGGCTTGTAAGACATCATGGATCCTCTCAAAAGGGGTTGAAATGCCTGCTAATATGCCACCTCATCAACTCATCCCAACACATCGGAATGCCTGATGTACCCTTGGAGAAAGATTGATTCCCCTTCTAAACCTTTGTTTCCCACACCGAGGGGAAATGAGTAAAACACATGGTCACCATACTTGAACTCCAAAGGCCTCATCCTACGATCAACATAAAACTTATGCTAGTACTAATCCATATTCATCATCTCATGAAAATTTTGAACCTTCGCCATCATACTCTACACCACCTCTAAGAAATAGACACCTGCCTCCCCAACATCTGTATAGCACAAGGGTGACCAAAATGTTCTGACACACAAGGCTTCAAATGGTGCCAGGACAATGGTAGAGTCATATCAATTATTTTTATCAAAATATACTACGGAATGTATCATACACACCATCCTCTGAAGTCTAGAACACACACTCACATCATATCCTCTAATGTCTAGATTTTCCTCTATGTCTGCCCATCCATCAGAGGGAGGAGAGCATAGCTAAGGCATAAATGATATCCAAAAGAATGTTGTAGTACCTTCCAGACTCATGAGTTAAAAAATGAGTCTCGATCTGAGATGATGGATATTGGAACTCCATGAAGCCCCACTACATCACCTATGAACCTCTATGATATGGAATGCACTGCACTTGACTCCAGGATCACTAGTAAGTGACCTGATTTATTTAATCAATCCACCACTACCTAGATAGTATCCTAGTCTCCCTAAGCCCTCGGTAGTCCTATGATGAAATCCATTGTGATTTCATCACACATCCACATGGAAGCATATAAGGGATGAAATTGACCTCCAGGAAAAGAGTTCTAAGATTTCACCTATTTACCCACTAGGTACCTTGCCACAAACTCCACCACTTCCTATTTCACCCCGAGCCACTAGAACTGTTTCCTCAAGCATTGGTACATTTTAGAAACTCCATGATATACCACTAGGGTTGATTTATAGAATGCATGAATAACTCCATCACACTTTTCCACTAGGAAAATTTCTTCCCACAGAACAACATCAAATTCTAACTATCCTCAAACATGCTCTCTGGAGAAGCAAATACTACAACACTATCTCACATCACTATAGTCTATGAGTCTCCCCACAGAGACTCCTCAACAATATGAACCATGGTAGACATCACTTTTATATAAAACATATATCCTCTGCAAACTCCTCCAACGCCTTCCAAGCATCCATCGATTTCTGAACAACATCATTCCGTGAATTCATGCACAAGGCATCATCCACCGCATTACATTTTTAAGTGTTTTAAGATATACCAAATTCACTATCTTAGTTAATATCCATCCACCTTCAATTATGGATGTTCATATCTCATTTGGAGAAGATATACTTCATTATCTTATAATCTGTGAATACTACAATGTGCTCCCTGATGTGGTAATTCCGCAACAACATCAACACAATCATGAAAGTGGAAAGATCTAGGTCAATGGTTGAATAGTTAAATTCACGAGTGAGTAACTTCCTATATTGATAAGAATTTACTCCTCACTACTAAATTTGAACATGTCCCAAGACTATGCTAAAAGTGTCACGGAACTCCTTGAACATCACCCCTTCCTCTTGAAATCTTAGCACTGGGGAAGTAACCGTCATCATCTTCAGGTAACTGAAAGCTACCTAACACTTCCCACTCCACATGAAGGCCTTCTCCATTCATGTTATGGATATTAACAGATCTAAAACTCTGGATAAGTCTGGTATTAACCATCAGTAATAGCCCACTAGACCCTGGAAGCTACGAACCTATGAAAAATTCTTAGGTGTTTTCCATGAAATAATTCTTTATTCCGTTTAAGGTCCCACTTCTACCCCTTTATAGGACACCAATTGTCCAAGGATGTGAACCTCTCTGGTCATGAACATGAACTTGGAAATCATTACATAGAGATGGTGTTGTTGGGGTCCCTCTATGACAGTCCTCAGATGCTCAGTGTGATCCTCCTTTGACATTGAGTAGATCAAGATATAATCAATGAAAATGACACTGAACCAATCCAGGTACTCATGAAAAATGGATTACATGAGCCCGACGAACACCATTAGAGGTTTCGTAACACTGAACGACATGACCACGAACTCAATATGCCCCTACCTACACATGAATGATGTCTTATGGATGTCACTATCATTCACCCCTAACTAGAGATATCCAAACCACAAGTCAGTCTTAGTTGAAATTATTGTCCATTTTCGGGAGAGGGAAACTATTATTGACTGTCACATGATTTAGTATTTGGTAGTATATATATAGTCCTAGGCCACCATTTACCTTCATTGGGAAGAATAATATAGAACCCCATGTTGAAACACTTGGCTGGATAAGAAACTTCATAATCAGGTCATCAACCGGAATCTGAAACTCTTTTATCTAAGAAGGTTCCATCAGATAGAGAGACATTATAATCAGACAGAAACTGGGTTGTAAATATATTTCAAACTCAACATCACATCAATGGGGTAGAGTCAAAACCACTTTTGGGAGAACATCAACTATCTCTAGGTCTTTTTATTCCAATGACATCCCAGCTAACAAATAATGAAGAGGCTCCACACGTCGGCTGCCCACCCCGAAAACTCCGATCACCGAAGAAAGCTATGCACTGGCTACCAACATCTGAGAACACAACTGTTATCTAGAACTAGTCAATAACGGTGTGAATATAAAATAACTTGTTGATCCCCACGTTGACCTCGCATAGGTGCATCACTAGAAGAAGAAGATCCCAACTAAACTGATGTGGTCCCATCATTAGTATAAACCCCCGACAGACATCAAATAGATTATTCTAACCTCCGACTGGCGTACTCAAAACCAGGGGAATGAATAGTCTCTCCACGTCTAAACCTAGGGAAAGGTATAGAAATGTTGAAATAAAGGAGTGAAGAGATTCTTAAATCAAACAATGCATACTCAATGTTAATAAACTAACTGATCGTACCTTGAAACACCTCTATCTTTACTATAACAACATTTCTTGTATCATGAAACTACCCACACCAAGATCATATACATCTCTTATATCAACTACCTCCCTAACCACACCCTAGTTAGGGTCTCTGAAGAGCACCACGATGTTAGCCTCCACCGGCACCGTGTACCCTCTATAGAGTGTGAGATCGATGCCACTGCGGTTGGATGTGCCCGACAGAAAATAGCTACTGTTGAGGTGGGTTCTTAAACTTCCCAATCGCACTATGCTGAGTTCAAACAAGGTACTGGTTCTGATTATTCTAATGGCATCCACAAACAAATAACGTTCGTCCCATCCCATGGGTATAGGTCTAGGACCTAGGGATCAAAATAGTAATTTCTAAGGCCTACTCACCATTTAATGAAACATGGAAGGCCCTTATTCCATAGACCTACCACTGAATGACATACCCATAAACAAAATCATCAATATCTACACTCATATCAGACATGCTAGATAGTTCCACCTTTATAATTGTTTATCCTTTTTCTAAACCTCTAAGCATATAGGACGATTAAAGGAGGTGACAACATACTTAAAAGAAGGTTGGAGTACCTTTTAGAATAGGGTCACAGGGGAATACTCATATTGAAAGAGATCTGATGAAAAGAGTAGTAGATCCTTTAACTCGATCCCCAGTTACCATACTAATATACTCCTCTACTCGAAGGAAATAATCTTCGGCCTCTTATCAAATGTTATCGTGGAAGAAAGGAATTCCACCCAGAACTCCTCCTCAAACTCCTGCCATGAAACCTCAGTCTCCATCCTATCTCTGAGGTAAAGCATCCACCCCTAATGTGGTTCTCATCTCATCTGGCTCTCTACAAGAAGAAACCAGTACTCTAGAAGTGTCGGTATCAAGCTAAAAATGATCACCATCTCCTTGAGCCAACTTTCCATTTACATGTATGAGACACCTTCTCCGTACTTTCCCAGAGTCTTCTATTGGATGTAATGAATCATATTATGCCATTGGTCATCTTCCTACTCTCGATCGACCCCCAGCGGGTCTAACAAGTCAACCTACTGGGCCTCAACTGCTTGTACCACACACGGACAACGTCTGGGTGCCATAACTAAAAAGTAAACAAGGAACTCCAAATACTGGGTTGTACAAAAAATCTCTTTTAAATTCATTATAACTTTTCATTTATTTTAAATTACCAAAACAACAAGGACTCAAAATAAAAACTGTACTTATGATGCATGTACCTATCCTAAGTTCCCTACCCTGCAATCGTTGTAGCCTCACTTGGATTTTTCGTAGGACAAGTGTCCTTGCATCAGATCACAGGGGGGAATACCCTTTCCATGTCGTTCTCGCTTGGCCTATTTCTTGAACTATGGTAACCTAACACAATTACCCAACCATCCAATCAAAAAATCACTTTTCCTGACTCTTAACACCATCCTATCCCTCAAACTCCCTAACCACCTAAACCTATGATACAATTTTGTCAGGAACCATCTTCTTAATGATGAGGGAATGGATAAAAATGTTTCCCACTCTTCCTTCTTCAAGACAAAAGTGTGATAATGACCCCAGATTCTCGCCTTCAATAGGTCCCAATGTAGAGACTGGAACCAAGGGTATATGATATCACAAAATATGGAAGGCATTATCCATTTTCGTTGAACTAGATCAGGTGATTAGATGGTAAATCCCAAACATTCAAATCATTAAAAGTAATCGTAAAGCCTAAATTTATCACCATAATCATGTTCAAAAGTAAATAGGATATGAATTAAAACATGTCTCCAACGTAAATTAACAAAATAAAGTTACTAGGAAGAAACATCAACTAATACCAATGCCCAATCAAGTAATATGTAGCACAATCTTCAAATACCTCCTAGAAACATGAATGCATGTTTATATATATATGGTGAGCATATGAGTATACTCAATAGGGAAACTAAAGATTCCTAAGAACATGTTGGGGAACATAATAACACCCAAGTTATAGAACATTATAACCTCAAAGAAACTATAAAATAATACTAACCAACCCTACCACACCATGGAACACTCACCAAATAACCCAAGTCATGTAATTTAGTAGTATAACACATCGACCTTTGTGTACCTCGAACCACTTTTCCACTGGTTAACTACTCATCCCTAATGGCTAAATTCATTACACTACCACTCATCACATACATTGTACCACTTCCACAACACTCCCACACACACATGTGAGACAACAACAACACAATCCCACCCTTAGACAGCTAGGCCACAACAACTATGCCTCTCACCTGAAGACACATGTGCCTCAACCCAAAGAGACTTGAGAAAACAATAATGACCCACAAAAACATAGTACTTTCATCCAAAACAATCCCTTTCCATTTGATATAGGTGTATTGTAAACATTAATCCATTACAACATGCCCAGATATGCTCGATTGGTAAGAACCCAAAAGTGGGTGCGACTAGGATAGTCAATAACCAGCCATCCATCTTCCCATCAGGATTTTTGGAAAGACACCCTCCCCCATAAGATGGAGGTGTTCGACACATAGTTCTCAACAAGATTGTGTTTCATATTGAAATAATAATAATCTTCAATATATATATATGTAATCAAATAGTCAGACAAACCCATATGTTTTAACAAAAAACAAACAACCCTCCAGTACCATTTTTGCTTTTAATAATATATGGACTAACATAGAACATCTACTTCTAATGAATAACACTAGACCTTTTCCTTTAACCACACATCGTTATTTTAATTACATTGTTCACATTAATTTATTATAGTACTACGGAGTAACTATAAACCACAAAAATAAAAATACATTTACAGTCCTACTTCACAACCCTATTCAACCACTGCCAACTAGACTTCTTAAAAAATGTACCGCACAATCCATATCACACAACCCAAACCCACAACCCCATTGTACAAAAAAAATCCAGATGTAGTCCCACCGCACACATGTTTATAACCAACATATAGTCCCACTACACAATGTAACTCCATGAACGCATCAAAAATAAAGGTAATTGTGTTGCCAACAACATCATCCATTCTGAAATCAATCTGTATCTCAAACAATGTACAAACACACCCCCTTTACCACCCCACCTACTGAGCCCATGGAACCCAAACCATAACACACAACATATAACATCACATATCAATTCATGTGTATTCATATTTAACTAGACAATGGTTCTCTAATTCCACTTGAATATAAATAGGTCTATCAAAAAATATGTTTGATGCTCAAGAATCCATCAATTTATCAATTTATTTTTGATTAATCATATTCTCATATTACAGTAATTTATTCAGACATCTCAACAAAACATATTATCACCAGTGAAAAAATAAAGAACAGTAATGGCCAGAAACTTTAGAATGCATACATCCACAACTACCATAGAAGAAACAAGAATAACAAAATAATGCAGGTGATTAAACATGAAGGTTCACCCTACCCGTTATTTTATCTACCCCTATTATCATTTGATCAAATTCTATTCTTATTTAATTTTTATTTTCAGAAAAGTACTCATTAGTCCCCCTATGTAATAATAGTTATACCCACCCCACATTATGAAAAATAAAGAAGAGACAGAATGGATCCCTACTTGTTGATCAAAGGATTGAAGTGCCTCTTTGTGTCAAGAATAGGGGATCACACATGTAGAAAGAAATATCTACTAGAAAAAAACCAGGAGGGGATATAGAACTAGTGCATCAATCGCCCAGTGAAAAAGGATCTAGTTGAATCAATGGGAAATGGAAAACACGATAAGAATAGATATCATATCATTGAAGAGCCATATTCTATTTTAGTGGAAAAACAGTTTCAAAATGTAATCACCTGGGATCATGGTCAAGATCACTCAGTTTGAGAAACTCAAATACCCCACACCGTTCTGATTTTAAATATATACTTAATATCATTTGAAACTCTCTTAAAAATTCCCATCCAAGGCATTAAAAATATTTTATGTCGAATAATACGTAAGAGGGGAGAAAATACCTAAAAAACTAGAAATGAGTCCCTTATGGGTGAGTCACGAACGGGTGAGATACCACTGCCACCTACTGATGATGAGCCACTAAATCTGAGCTACGAAGTAAATGGCCTACCGAAAACCTAACCTACCAATGCAACGACCTAGAAATTCCATAACCTACCAACCCCTCGTCTAACTGATGTTAATTATCTTGATGCATCAATGTGGATGCTCGTGGCTCACCGATGCTGACACCCCTAATCCACCAAGGGAAATGACCCTGAATCACCAATGTGGACACCCATCAATCACTGATCCATACGCCCCTAACCCACCAATGCCAACACCCCTGACTCACTGATACTGATTCCCTTGAATCACAAATGTACTGAAATTCCAATGTAACAACATGCTGACGTACTGTCAAGCCAACACACTGACATGATGATGAAAGGACTGAATATCTGGAAATTTGGAAAACTCTTGAATTGAGCTTCCATTGCCTCCCAGAACATCCTAAACACTATATTTTTTTTACAATGGAATGGCATGGGGAAATCCGGATTATTACAAATTCAATTGTATCTTTTTCATTGTTTTCATTATTGATAATGATCCTTATTAGTTCCGGATTTTAGTGATTCCCTAAATTTTTTTGAGTTTTGTATCCCTATATAATATCTATAAAATATTACATAAATTTTTATATAGTTAGTAATATTATATTTAAAAATTTATTTTTTAATATAAATTTTATAAAGATGAATATCAGGTTTAACATCCTCCAATTTGAAAAACATTCAACCCCAAAATTTGGGAGATATATCAATCCATAATAATTTATTTTTTATATTTCATCATATCCTCCATAGACTCCCATATAACATCCTTCAACATGTGATTTTTAAAAATTATATTCACTGGTTATGTTATAGAATATCTTAATTTTTTTCATTTCATTAAATTGGATTGGATTCAATTTATAAGACCGTTAAGTCTCTATCACTTGTTCTCGAACAGTGAGTATTTGTGTTGTGTTTAGAGTATAATTCCATTATAATAGATAATTTATGACCAAAAGTAAATTAAAATGATTTAGTTTAATATTAAAATATTATATTGTATGTTGAATTCCCAAAAATTATTAAATTGTATAGTTTTCATTGGGCATGGAATTACTTACGAACCAATCCCTGTTACTTTCATCGATGGTGATAAAATATAAAAAATATGGTAATATTTATATATATAATTTTTAATGTCATTAGAATATATATTTTCTATTTTTTGAGCAGTCTTGATATATTTTTAGATACCTACTACATTCTCAATTTTTTCCAAAACAATATTTTGACCAACTATACTACTTACATTGATTTAATCCAGACATGTATGAGAATTATATTATTACCCCAAAAAAGATTTTAAATGTTTCATTATAATGTTGGATTAAAAGATACTATTTTTTTTTAAATTACAGCAGAGGTTTGTAGTTATACAATGTTATTCATATGTCTCAGGAGGATTTCATTTGAATATAAATTAATGATTGGATAGTCGATTGAGACATCAAAAACATAAAAGGATGATATGATTTTATAATATTCTACAATGTAATTAGAGACGTATGAAGTCTACTTTAATTTTTTGCTGAGTTGTGTTTTATGATCAGTTAATATTGAGAAATCCACACTATGAGTCCTCAAAATATTATTTAATTAATGTAGAATAATCATCTTTTCAAATATATCCACAAATATTTTGTGAAAAGGATATATCTTCTATAGAAAACTATGTCACACATTTTTCACAACTCGTTAGTTATTTATTTTGTAGTGAAATGATAAATCAAATTTTAATATGTTTCTCCATTCACATTTTTATATAGAGTAGTATCATGTCCACTATTGGAATTTTTTTTGTTATCATTTAAATTGTTTCATATAATGAAATAACACAAAGAAATTGTTTGTCCCATTTCAATTTATCCAATCTAAAATGATTTCATATGTACATATACATCTATTTTTCTTAACTGATTATAGTGAAATTTGTTTTTTATTTTTCATCTAATAATTCATTCAATATCTCAGATTTTTTTGGAATAATATAGATATTTGAAGCAACAAAAATCCATATTCATATATATATATATATCTTATTTATATCACCTATTACGTAAATATTTTTTACACATTTAAATTTTCTTAGACTTAACCATCTTCACTAGAAAATATGATTTAATTTTTTTGAATATGAAATGATGTCTCCCCTTCTAAAAAATATCATTATAAATAATTACTATATCAATGAATATTTGATAACTTCATGTATAAATAATCAATAGAGGTCCATAGACCTTCTTACTCAATGAGTATCATCCTGGACCTCGCTTTTTAGGTGAAAATGTTATTTGTAGTCATCCTCCATCATTAGTTCCATTTATAATGTATTCCTTATGTTGTAATGTTTTTATGTGAATATATACTACAAACACTCATGATATTTAAATATGAAACATATTTTATACTACATTGAATACCTCCATGTATTATTATAAATTTTTAATTCCACAATGCCTGGATCAATATTTCGTTGCATTTTTTAATGGAATTTTTATTTCATTGATTAAAAAGAAACAACACTTTTATTATGAATATAGAAACACCGCAAACATTTCATAAATGAATCACAATATATAACAAATACTTTATCCCCTTATGTAATTTTAGAACCTGGGAATATATTACTAAATTCTACATTTATCCAAATCATTCTCCACGTTCCCTCAATAATATGAAACAAGACCTTTTCAATTTCATTAAGTAATTAAGAAAGATATATGTTAAAAAAATACAATATATCACTTATAGTAACAATCCATTCAAAAGAATCCACATATTACTATATACTATGTTGTTGTTGGACATTATAAAAAACCACGGTCACTGAAGGGATAAAACTATTCAGTTTTTGTAGATAATACTATAAGAAAAAATTATAATTTGAAAACAATCTCACACATACAAAACTTTGAAAATAACACAATCTTTATAAGTGTCTATAGAACAATTTGAAAATATATTTACCTTTTTTATAGATGATATAGAACATTATTAAATATTGAATATATAAAATATAAAATTTATCAAAATTATCATTGAATTAATTTATTATCTATTTTATAAAAAATATGGGTTCAATTTTTTTTAAAAAAATTATATGATCCCATCATTCGTATAACATTTTGGAGAATCCATCATTTTTATCACCTACTTATTAACAATTAATTCATCATAACCAAAATTTATTTTAATCATTTAGAATGGTTGAGAACCTTGATGTTCATTAAATATGTTGCTAATGAATGATATGTGGTACATGGAATTAAGTGTATTTCAATTTACAGAACTATATTCAAATAAAAAAACAACAACCAATACTCATTAATTAGAATTTTGACCAGTGATCCCAAAGAGGAGACCATAGGTATATGAATCCCATATCACACAAATCATTTAGTTTTTTTATTAATATTTGAAAATATATCTTATCCTTTCTATATATTTTTGTATAAATGATATTTTCTCCTCTAACGATATCAATAGGGAATTAGAATTTATAATTTGGAATAGATCCTATTAATTTGTTAAGGAATTTATCAATATATTCATGGATATAAATTAATTAATTAATATTAATTATATTAATATTATTTAAATATACCATTTTGAGGATGAGAAGTAGGGGAAGGTCATAATTATTCGTGATTTTAATATGGATGTAGAAGGATGCATGGGAGAACAGTTAAGGTGAATCAAAACAATGATCAGGGTGGATGGATATACAATAATTTTTTTATTTAGTGTTTTAACCTATAATTATTTCTTCAATGAAACAAGAGATGACGAAGTGATCCAAAAAACCATAAAGAAATCAATGAATATATAGATCATGAATCAAATTATTTATTCTATTCCACTGCGTTTAGGCTCATTGTTAATTAACTACCTTAATTTATAACTAAATATTATATAATAATTATTAAAAAAGCCTAAATATAGTCACTAAACATAATCCAAGGTATATTCTAATGATTTCTGGGTAATTAATTAGAATATTATACCATATCAAAGAAGTATATGTAATTGTTACTAGAAACATCTCCCATACATTTTCATCAATGATAATAACATCCATTGTATCCACACATGAATCAACCTCATAAGATTCAAATGAAATCACAACATTGTTTCTTCCAAAAACAATTTCAATTTTTTTATTTCACCATATTTTATTACTTTTTGAAAAAATTCATTCTTTATCTAATTCATAAATTATATTTTTATGATTCAATTTTTTTGAAATTATAATACTTGTACAACTCATTCTTTGTGGTGAAGGAAAATTTCACTCTCTCCCCACTTGATGAATAGGTTTTTTGACTAATTTTACTAGATAGAACATATATAGTTTATAAATGATGTGGTAAATAATTATATTTTTATTAAATAAATAATTCATAATATTTATCCCTTGTCTTGTAATGTTATAATCAAATTCCGTGATAATTTTGAATCCTTATTATCGAAAATGGTTAAATTTGATTTCTATATTATCCAATAATTTTATAGAAAATACTTATCATTAATGATGACCTAAAAAAATCCATTCATTGATTTATATTGACTAATTTTTAATTTTGAAACAAATTATAAATAAGGATCAAACCTCCCTCTAAAAATTATATGTATATAATAACATAATCTCTTTCACCATATCCCAAGGAACTGAAAAACATCCATATAGATTTAACCCATAGCTCTAACAACATAATATTAGTGGTTCCATTAAATGGAAGATGTTTTTTATTGAAGAAAAAATTTAATTTCATTATATTTCATTATTGGGGAAGAGTTTGTTTCATAAGGGAAATTTTAATTTATATAACTTAAGTTGATTCGATTATATATTTGGAATTTCAATTGAATGAACACAGTCTTCTTTTGTTTGATCACTGGGAATATAATAAATTGACATTCGGAATTGGGAAAATTTTAAATTAATCTATTAAATGAAATTTCATAAACTAAAATTAATAAATAGTTCTGTAATAATATACTGAAAAATTAATGTTAGTATAGAAAATAGGAATTTATTAGAAGTAAATATAGATACAATTTATAGAGTTATTAATGTTTTATAATAATGTTTTGTCCCATGTTTTGAATTTATAAATTGTAGTTACATAGGGTTATACTAGTGAAATAGGGATTACAACTACAACATACCCAACTCACATAACCCAAAATCTATGATTATGTAATATATTGGAACCTACAGAAGTAAAATTTTTAGATTTCTCATTAAGAAAGACATATACATTATTATAGTAATACAATTGAAACTGAACTAAATTTTTAAAAAATTCCTCTTCTATTTTTAGTTCCTTGAATATCTATGGATATCTTATAGCCTTATTCATAGTTTTATTAGAATATTTGGAATGAATAGAAAGGGATGAGTTTTGATGCTCAATAAACAGATTCATAAAATAGAATCTATTATAGAATAATGATATTACATATATTATGGTATAAATAATCAGATAAATATATTTCATTAAATTGAAATTAAAAAATACCAAATATATTATTATTTAAATAAAAACACATGAAGATGAATAATATATCAAATGATAGTGAATTTATTAATTCTAGTAATCAGGTCATTACCATCAAGAAATTTTGAAAACACTTCATACATAAAAGGGTGGGAATAATCATAATACTAATGTAATTTATCTTATAAGATATAAAAATAAATAAATTGCATATATATTTCCCTACCCCACTAGTGGAAAAATAATTCTAATATAGTTTTTATATGAATGGAATGAATAAAAAATTATGTTATATCCCCTTAAAAACCTCCTATAAAATAGGATACATTTAACGAACAAATATATATAGTGAAAATAGATTTCATAATGATTTAATATATTTTATCAATCAAATAAATTGAATAACATTATTGATAAACACCCAAAAATTTATATTCAAAAATATTGGATGTTCGCAAAATATATTTTATTATTTGTAAAATCAATTCAATTATACAAAAATCATAGTAATATGGGAAAATTCATGTAATATATTAATTAGATAATGAAAATAGACATTTAAAAAATGTATATAAAGAGTCATAATGAGTTAGGTATTACATTAAAACATTAATAGAACAATTACAAGGAGAGACTGTATTATGAACAATGCATAATGTGAGTAATATATAAATAATGATATAAAATGAAAGATGAGTGTAAAGAATAAAGTAAAAATATTTCCATATATACTAAATCCCTTTTTAATTAAATTTTTATGTATATACACAGTATAGAAACAATTTATCAAAATATTGGGAGATTTAGAATATATACCTTTTCATGATGGTTTATTATTTTTCAAACACTACTGTAACCTTATAAATTACCAAGTTAATTTATTAATTAGTTCTTTTGGAATCGTATAAATAATCATTTCATTTCTTATAAATTGTTTAATATCATATTTTGTTCAATTTTTTAATCATTATTTTCTATATCACCCAATTGTAGGTCATTTTGATACTAATTCCAAATATTCATTATTATAATAGTAATTGATTATTATTAATAAAAAATATTTCTATAGGTTCTAAAAGTGTAAATTTATATTATTTATTCTTTTAACTAAGTAATGGACCATAATATATACATATATTTAAAAATATATTTTGAAATAAATATGTTTTTCATGAATATCATGATTAAGATATTAAAATTAAATTATGTGTTTAATTTTAATTCATATTTACCATGAAAATTTTATCAGTCGAAAATCGTGGTAATTAAATTAATTTAATATCAATGTTATATTGAAGAATGAAATCCATTGTTAATAGTATACATTAAATAATAATTTTTAAAATGAAACATTATCATTTATTGTGTTATCCTAATAGAACAACATGTGAGTGTTTGTTAAAATAAGATTAATTGGGTATGGAAAAAAAGTAAATATTTGAATTTAATGAAAATAATTATTCAAATTTAAACTATTGTTTTCATATTTATTTTCATGATAACATATTTAATTGGAAATAAATTTTAATATTATATTATAATACATGGGATTAAAATCCATTACCTTTCCCATTGATAAAACACATTTATAATGAGCTTCATTGTAATAGTCTCAAAAATTTATTCTAAAGTAATCATAATATTGATGGATTTCATAACATGAAACCCAATCTTATAGAGAATTTTGACATACTATAAATGTGGGAATTATAAATTAATCATTAAAATGAATATAAAAATAGGAATAACCACATAAAAAATTATTATAATGATTTTGTATAATGAAATTTTATTTATTAAAAAAATTTGAAATAAGAACTCAATTTTAGGAATTTTTTATGCATAAAAAATGTGTGTTCTTAGTAATTTGTTTTATTTTATTTGTTGCCAAAATATGTTAATTTTTTACACAATATTTTGATAATAAATTTAATAAAATTAATTTAACTACTTAATTTCTCATATCATTACTATATTATGGTTAATCTTTTTGTGTTTTTTCTCATATGGTGGGTTTTTAGTGAATATTGAAAAATATTTATTTTACAAAAACTATCACTTTTAGGATTGTATAATGAAATATGAATCAATAGAGTGGTGATAAAACAAATATGATATAATAAATATATATTTAATAATATTCATAATCTATATAAAAATATTATTTTGATTATAGAAATGTATGGATAATGTTTTAGAAATATAACTATTTTTTTCAAATAGACATTTTTTTTAATGATTTTATATTAACAAAATACATACATGGTTATGATATAATTTTTTTTTCTATAATAAATTTATTATAATTATATTCTACATAATTCAATTAAAATGGTTAAAAATAATATTATACAATATTTATCTATAAATCAATTTTCTGATTAAGGTTAACATTCTTCAAAAAATGTATTTTTTTGCGTTTTATGATTTTATATTAAAATTAATTTATTCTAAATATTATAGTTTCATCATGAAAATTTTATTTACTATTTAGAATCTTAAAAATTAATATAATTTAATATTATAAAATTAAATTTTATTTACACAAAAAAATAACAATGTTAAATATTTATCACCTTAGTAAAGGGTAAAATGGGTTAAAAGTGTTAAAAATAAATGAACAATACTTCAAGATGATATAAAATGGATTATTAAACATTTTTGGGATTTTTTATTTTCTTCAATAACCATATATGTTATAATTATTCATAAATTTGGGTCACATTCTCATTAAAATTACATTATAGTATTTAATTCATTTAAGTAATTCAAAGTTTTTCATTTTGTATCTCTTATAAATGGGAATGCCTTATCCTCTATTATCAAAACATATTAATTCACAACGAAAAACAATACCACAGACAGATTCATTCTCATCAACCACCACATTACCTAGTGTATCTTGACTTATAGTAATACTAACCTCTAGAGAATAATGTTTCATCCAAATGTGGTCTTCCAAAGAATATTTATAACTTTTAAACAAAAGTTTTCATTTAATTTCTTCTATATATCCTTAAAATATTATATATTATGTATCATATAACAAAATAAGTATATTTAACATAATGTAGTTTTATTTTTAATGGTGAAACACCCTTTATTCATCTCTATTATAAACTTTCAAAAAAAGAAAATATCTCTTGTGCATACAAATAGACTTTTGTCTCCATGTAATGATGTAATTTTTTTCAGAAAACAATTACCTTGATGTTTATAAATAATGATATAATTAATATATAAAATATTTGTGAAAATATTTATTATTATCAAAATATAGAAGATCATTTACATTCATATCTTTCCAGTCCTTAAAAAAGACAACACAGTCGTGTGTACTTGTGGACTACCCCTTCCACAAAGTGATAAGATTTAGTTTTTATATCCTCCTTTCAAAGATGATTCTAAATATTTATATAATGAATATATATGATATTTATACTGTAAATAAAATTATATAGATAATTCAAAAATGATAATTTTGAATGTTATGAAACTAACAAAAAATCGTACCATAAATATCAAAATAGTGATCTCTTGGAATCACCGATTTTAATAAAGAGTTATTAATAAATGGGTGTAGAAATGTTATAAGTACATTTTATATGAAACTAAATGTATCTAAGTTTTTAGGGATTATAATTATATTTAATTTAAATTTATTATATATGAGATTAAAATATTTTTTGAAACAATTTGGAACTGAAGTATATATATTTCGCAATATCATCCTTATTTTGGATTATTTATGTTCATGTTGTTATTAATGTAATTATATGATCATTAAACCATAAAACCCTCATATTTTAATATCCAAAAAAATTTCTATAGATTCAATATTTTCTTCTAATTTTCCTGTCATTATTTACTGAAATTTTCAAATGAATTATTTTATGGAAGATGAATTTTTTAATTCAGTCAAGAATCTTATTCATACATTTGATTGTTTACTTTAAAATGTTTTCAATAATGACTTTAATATTTTTAAAATATATATTTATTTCATTTTCATCCATGTTTTTAATTCAATAATAAGTTTTAAAAGTGCAATGACCCCAACATATATATCATATAGCTAGTGGTTACTTTAATACATTGGCATATGATACAACTGATCACATCCCAAAATACTAATTAGTTTATTAGTCTTGGTAGAATAGAAAAATAATTTCTTCATATAATATATTGGAAATGATATATGAAATGTAATTAATGTAAATAAGTTTTATCCATGATCTCATTCAATGATTCAATTATCAAATCATAGAGAAAGGAAATAATGTATGACTGATCTCATATTCTCAGTAAAAGTTACAAATAGTGTAAGATATAATCAGTAAATATTCAATAATCAATATTGAAAGGTAAATAACAAAAAAACATTCCATCTGCTCAATAAAACCTGGATTAAGAATAATACTGAATGGAAAAATTTATTTTCTATTAATGCCTTAGAATTAATAATATCATATTGAAACACATCCACAAATATCATCCCTATTAAAATAATCACATTAAAATTGGTAACTAATTTCATAATGATGGGCATATAAAACATAACATTGATGCCTTATGTGATGGAATATTTCATAAAAGGGAAATTCCTCTTCCAAATACCTAAACTAGTTGGTCTTATGAGAAATACTCAAATATCAAATGGATATTATCATCTAACCCATCACATACTATGTCCAATTCATTGAACATATTAAATGTGTGAATAATAATTCAATTCATAATTAATATAAACATTTGTAATGAAAAACTATCATATGAAATGATAATATTTCAACATTTAAAATAATCACAAATGATATAGAGAAATAATGTAGATTGATTCATTAGAAATTATCCCTATTGATGTATATTTAAAAATATGGTTTGTTTTCATAATGAATAAAAATACCATAAATTTTTTTATTAAATAATATTGAGGAAAATAACATTTTTTTTCATTGAAAATAAAATTTGAAAGAAATTTTTTTAGATTATTATAAAAATAATTTTAATTAAAAAGTATAATATAATAATGTAACATAATCACTAAATAATTTAGTGTTCATGATAGTGGGAAATTATATTCATGTCACATTTTTTAAAATAATGACTCAATTCACATTTTTGTTAAAATTCAAAAGAACATTTTTTGGAAATGATTATATTATTTTTTAAACTATTTTTCTTCAGTTCAAACATTTTTTGAAATTTCATAAAAAAAACCTTCTAGAAATTTATAAAAAATAATTAAAATAATTAATTAATATAGGAATGTTTTTTAAAAATATTAATGATTAAGTAGTAAATTTTTTTGAATATCTTTATAAAATTTATTTTGGTAATATTTGTCCCCTATGAGAGGAAAATTAATGTAATATTTTTAATTACATGAAAATAATAGAGTACAATAAAATATAATAGTTTTAATGAATAAATATAAATTCATTCCTAAATCACAAACTTACACATAAACAATCCATAATATGGAATTATTATTTACCTTTATTTCAATTTCTTGATGAATGGAACAAAATATAGCTAAATAATAATTCCAAATTGTATAATTATTATTTTTTCATATATATAATATATATTTAATAAATTTATCCCTGTTAATATCAATGTAATTCCTACATTAATAATAAATCTCATTACATCATAGAGGTTATCATCCAAACGTGCGCATAATGAACCTTGTTATTCTCAAATGGATTGGAATATGATATGTTAGATATGATATTACAACTCTATAGTAATAATTAATTCATAAATATAATATATATTCATTATTTATTTCTTTAAAACCATCAAAAACATTTTTTAAGGAAATTTATTTATACTACTATGTGTAGATCGTAAGATTTGCATTCACATGAGCAGTGCATTAACATTTAACAGGATAGAAAGGAGATGAAAAATTATTTCACCATAATGAAAATAACATATCAATTTATTGATTATACTTCATATTTTATTTTAGTATGGGTACAAAATAATTTAGAGGATGTATTAGATAAAATAAATTTGATAGAGTCGATAAAGACTATTAACTATTCTTCTATATAATTCATTTTAAATTTTCTTAAAGACCCATGGAATTTAATATTTTGAAGATTATAATATAAAAATAGTTTATAAGGAAATTTATAAGATTATTTTTTTGAGATATTTTTCTCAACATGGTGTAATGAATAAAGTTAATGGGTCCTCACTTTATAAGTGAGGGGAGATTCATTCATGGAATATTTAACGCATTAAATCAAAATAAATTATTTTTCATAACCAAATGAACATAAATTGGTAAAATTGGAATATAATAGGTGGTGAAGTTGAAATAATATCATAAAATAAATTCTTGACATTATATGGTAATAATTTCACCCCTATCTTTTATTTTCAACACTTTATTAATCATTTGGACAATAACCAAAATATAAATATTTTATACCCTTAAAGGGTCAAAAATGATACCATAAAAAGAAAAATTGAATGACCTTTGGCAATAAAATTAAATTTTGTACAATATATTTTCAACCATGTTATAGTAAAATATTTTTCATGATTTTTAATTAATTTTATAATATTTTATTTTCATAAAATTTTATTAATATTATTTTGATTCTTTTGATTTAATTTGATTTCCTGAACATGAAGAAAATTTTGAAATATAATTATATTAAATTAATACATAATTAATATAGTATATTTTAATATTTAATTCACGAGACATATTAATTCAGCCAAATTGTAATACTAATATCATTTTTTAATTTATTTTTATTTTATTTCTATATTAATTTAATAAATACAGTTTCTGAATTGCATTAGATTTCAGAATAATTATTCCATAATAATAATTTAACACTAAGATACTATAATAAAAATAAATAAATTATGTTACTTTTTTTATTCATTCAAAAAATATTATTATCCTTTCAACATATTAATGAAATTAAAAACAAGAGAGGGGATTATTTGAATTTTCATTCCATAAAATAATATTTATGTCATTAAAAAGGTAAATTGGATCCAAAATTGCATACATAATAATTTTGGATATACATGAATGAATAAATAACATGTAATTAAATAATGAAATATTTTTCATTGATTTCAAATGTCTTGTAACATTATTTTTCTCTATAATTTCCCAATTCCCAAATTATCGTGGTGCTAAAATTTACCATCGAAATTTTACATAATGACTAACAATAAAATTGAATTAGGTAAAAATTAGAACCAACTAAATCCTAATTTGAAATACATTGGTTAAAACTAAATTTCTATATATTTCATAACATAATTTTATATAAAAATTGAAAATGATTTTTTTCATTACAATTTACACATAGTATAAAAAAGATTTTATACAAAATTAAACCTTAAAAGAATTCCAATGAGTCAAATTTTATAATTAATAATGTAATATAATTCATGTTAAATTGAATCTATAATAAAATAATAGAACAATATGAAATCTTGAAATAAAAAAATTTTTATCAATGAAAACATAATCTTACCTATTCAAATGAAAATCCATCATTATAGAAAAAATTTAAACAATTCACTCTAATATAATTTGGAAATGATGATTAAAAAAATGATAAATAATTTGTAAAATAAAATTTATATATCATAAATAATTTATTTATAATATTTTCTCATAGAAATAAATAAAAAAATTATTTTAATGAAAAATAATTTTTAAGAATAATATGAAGTGACTAAAAAATTATTTCTTGTTTTTTAAGGTTTAATCAATACATTTTTATTTATCTGTTCATTTATATATGTTTTATAATTTATTTATTCATAATCATAACTTTTAATCCATCACATGTGTTATAGTTGTTATAAAATAACATATTCTGATTCGTTTGAGCATAAGGATTCATATCATATATGTTATCTAACTTGATGTTCTTTTTTTCAAATCTTGGGTTATCATATTTTCCCCTTTAAAATGTTTTTTCAAAAAAATCATAAATTTTTACCTATAATCTAGGGAATATTATTTGAAATTTCATTTACAAATAAACAACATCATAAAAGGGTTTAATGAAACTTCCTCCAAAATTTGGAAAAGGTATATACCAATGACATTTGAAAAAAACAAAAAATTAGAAATCCAAAAATGATTACATTAGTGGGAAGATAAAAATATATATATGGTGAGATGAATAATTCCTAAAGAATAATAGATTTTGATAGATACAATGATCAGGATAAAATTAATTTCCACATAACTGTATTTTAATGATGGATGAAATGACGATCAATTCAACTGAAATGATCGTAATAAGATAACATATTTATTCAAGATCTTTTTCCTAGTGTTGAAGAATTATTTTATTATATAGATAACTAACATAAGAAAATATACTTACATAAAAACTTAATTTTATCTATTTACCAATTTCCTCTACAATATCATCTTTTTATCTTAATGATGAGTATTCAAGATGAAATTTATAGTCATGATTCACTAAAATAGACTTCTAACAAATCAAATAATGAAAAAGTGATAATATGCTATTCCTATTGTATTTAGAAATCTATGAAAAACAATATTTTAATAAAAATAACAAGAATGACCAAAATTCATAAAACCTCAAATAAATAAATAATACAAAAATATTTAAATCCTCAATAGTAACACCCACTTTTTAATGTATATCATTCAATAAATAAATAAACATAAAATATTTCATAACATTACTAACAATGTTCATAACCCAACAATCAAAATGATTTGATAACATATTCTTTAAATAATAATTTTACATTAATCTCTAATAAACATTAGTCAATCATAAAGTCATATTCTAACAAATTCATAAAACATAATCATATAATCACCATAATATGCAAGTCATTTTATTAAATAACAAAAATAACCAAATATAGACATTAAAATCATATATACTTATCAAATGTACTTCAAACATTATTCTTCAAATAAAATCCCATATTATCTAATAATAATCTTTTTACCATTATTATATAATGTTCCCAAAATATATTGTTATTTTATTTGTAAATTAAAATAATAAAATAATAAAAAAATCTATTTTTAATATCATGGTTTTATATAAGAGAAAACTTGTCTCCCCAAATTTTAATAACCATTAATTATCTAAATATTAGTAATCAAATAAGAACTAAAGGTTATTAGTACCTTTAATATTATGTCCATAGAATAAAATACATTATTATTCAAATAATCCATTCAATAAAGAACATATAAAACCTAAAGGTTTTATTACTATAAATGTCCCCCAAATACCTCTTAATAATTTTAAAATACCATAACATTAAATAAATGGGTATATATTATTTTAAACATATGATCTATCATAGTTTTATTAACCCATGAAAAATTAGTTTAATCTAATATATTTGTGGTATATCATAGGTTTCCATATACTATTTCATCGAATTCTTCATAATAGTTTATAGAGAATATTTTAGTTAATCTATTAAATGCATCGAGAGTGTCCAACTATGTATGAAGTAAGATCACATTCATCTAAAACTGAAATAATGACCTAGATATACTCAATAAAAATAATTTTGGTGTAAGATCCCAACCCTATATATAGAATTTCAGGAATGTTTCCATGCAATTTTTATTTTAATTATGTGCCTTTGGGTTGAGTTATGACCTAGGGTGTGATTGGGTGATGTTATTAAAGAACATGGGAAGGTAGGGATTGTTGAAAATTTGCATACAGTTTGGAGAAACCGCTTACAAGCTAACCATTCAGACATTGGAGGATGACACTATTGGTTCCCAAATTATCTAATTGTGCACCATAGAGTCATGCAGGTAGTGAAAAAATGCACATTTGGTGCACAAAATGGCATAATTGTGCGGGCTCCTAGGTGAAACTGTGTGTTCGGAGAAGTTTAATGCGCAAATTTTTTATAAAACCACAAAAAAACCTGAAACCACTCTAGTTCAACTTAGACTTGTTCTTGATAATTTCTGGGTTATCTCATATCCTTTTATAGGTATTCCAAGGAAATTTGAACACCCTTCATTATGATCAAAATCATGGATCAATGTTTTTTTTTTCTGGTATGTGGATTTCATCATGATGATTCTCTCATCCTTTCTCTTATCTTTCCTAGATATTATCCTGGATGATCTCCCCCATTTTCTTCAAACTAAACCTATGAGTTGATATCTAGATATAGTATTATAGATCTAGATCAATATTCCTCCTATATTTATGTTTTGATCATGATTTGGGGTTGAGGGATTTAGATTGGGATCTTGATCGACGATGTTGTGCCACCCGGATTTTGTGGATATTCATTGGACATGCATCCATCAAAAAACTAAGTAAGGTTGTCTAAATAGAACTCGCATAGTCGTGGATTTGATATGTAAATGTGAGTTTATGATTTTCTAGCTCCCCTTCATAATTGAATTCCAAAATTAGACTAATAAGGAATGTGGAATAGAAACCCTTTTTTCCTTGGTGATTAATTGATAATAGAATGGAAAAACAAACAAAGGGTGGTTTCCCAAGTAGATATTTGTTTTGTAAATTGGATATGGTTTGAGATAACTTAATTGTGATATATAATTTATTTGCTAAATATAATTAATTGGCAGAAATTAATTATTAAATGATGTTGGATGTGAATTATAATTTATTTTTAGAATTAATTATGAGCCAAGATGTTGATCAAGAATAAATATTTTCAAGAATTAATTATGACTAGTTGAGATTTGATTTGGATAATTAATTTTGAAGAATTAATTTGGGGAATGATAATAGTGTTTATTGATTAATTAATTGATGAATTATTTAATGGGTTATGTGTGTAGTTCATTTTAGAGTTAACTAATTTCCATTGAAATGTATAACAAAAAGTTACATTAGTAATGGAATAATGTGGATAATTCTCTTGAAATGAAGATTGATTAAATGAAAGAGATTTTTGTGGTTTTAGGCATGGATTTATTGACCAATTAGATTTTGTGACATGGACATGGAGTTCCTCCCCAATAGTTATCGAAGATTGAGATTATGGGGTTCTATCCATGATGAACTACATCGAATGTGATATAGAGTGATAGGAAAGGAGACCTACACTTAATGAGATTTTGCGTTTTTTCATGAAGACCTATATCGAATGATTAATAATAATGAAAAATGATTTAAATGGGAAAAATGAATTGAAACTGGGCCTAATGTGATAATCAAAGATTAAATTACAATTTCATAATTGTTTAATAATAAATTGTACATTTTTTTTCATAAAACGTCGTACACTATATTTTTATGTGACTTATTTTATACACCTTTGGTGGTGGCCGACTAAGTTGTAATCACGCTCTTTTTAGGACGCCTGATCAGCACCCGAGTAGACTTTATTGATTGAGGATTGGATAAGAGAAAGGCCCTAGGGTCAGTTTTTGTTTGTGATTGGAGTATGATAGAGGGAACCAAACATTATTCGGGACCCTCATGTGAGTCGTTGTTTTTTTACATTGAATTTCATTGTACACACATTGCAATTTCATTGTCATATCATGGTTTAACTTTAAGTTGTGTATTTTATTTTCATGTTTGGGTTATCACCTGAGATGGTATTGTTCTGTTTATTTGTACACTTTAGCCCTGTGTTATTGTTATTTGGTTCTGTTGGTGTTTTATTATGATAAATGTGTGTATAGTTTTCCCTAGACTGATATACCAGACCCACACTGCTAGTCGACACCCATTATCATATAGGCAGGAACACTTGAGGGAATGTGTCTTACAGGATCAGTGCACTATTTAGTTGCACACAGTTTGGGACATCACAATGAGGTATCAAAGTATTTTCATTCTATTTCTTCTTATTTTGTCCTACTATTTTAGGAAACTTTGGCATGATACTCAGAAGACTGGAGTCTTGTTAATGAGATTGTTAATGAGAGTGTCAAACCCATGTAAGGGGGAAAGTATGAGTACTCAGGGGGGGATTGTTGTGATTTTTGTTTGTTGTTATAGTTTCATATTATTTCACCTTGGGAGATGCACTTATGTTGTGATATGGCTTTTTGACAACTGTTAAATTTTGTTTCGTGTCCTATAGAATCATGATGCATGAGTATTCATGCAACATAGTAGGCACACTATATTTTTGTGGCATTCCTCATTCTAGGAACTCATTGAAAAATGTTTTATGGGTATGGTGTTGAACTTGAACTGTTTTTTCTTGATGTGATATTGACATATTCATGAATAATTAGAATAAATGGGTTTCTAATGAGATCCTTGGTTGATGAAATGAGTAAGATTAATTATATAATTTTTCAATTAATTAATTTGAAATACTGTGGTTAATTAATATTAGAACTAATAATGAGAATGAATGTAACATTTTTGACCAAGACCTAGGTGTATGGTGGTTTAGTGTAGTGAAAAGGCCTCGGTGTTGTCCAATTGGATAGAAAAATGGGAAACGAGATGTTGGATCTTGTTGTGTTATTTTATCTTCTTATTTAAATGTTATATGTTTTTCTTATGATACCTAATATGTGTTTTTGTATTTTTATAGACATTCCTCCAATAGGCTAATTAAGGGAGACACTAAGGGGTATGGCCTAGAATGAACATCCAAATTGGGAGATTGAGGCACCATTCGTGCAAGAAAATGAGGAAGGAGAACATTTCCTAGAAAACATTGCTCGTTTCATGGAATTAATTGAGAGAGACCCAGGATGGGTTATAAAAATCATACCGGACTTGACAAGGGAGTTTCAGGTGTATCAATATCCTACTTTTACTAGAGAGGGTGGGCCTTAGGTACCTGAATTATGGATTTAATCCCTAGAGAAGAATCATAAATAGTGGGAGACTCTGTTTTGGAGGAGGGTGAAGTTGGATTCTTAAATTCAATGAGATTCAGTGAATCGTAGGTGGGAAATTCAGGTACGATCTAGATAGTCTGATGATATGTTTTGGATGGACATTTGATAGATGTTCTAGGATAACTTCAATCCAGATATACTGAGACAATAGAATGAATTATATTTTATTCATATGTCCCTCGGAATCATGTCCATAATGGATTGTTATGGATGTTTCACAGATTTAAAAAGGTTTTCTAGAGCATTGTTGGTAGATGACGGTTCTTCAGAAAAATGATTTAAGGATAGATGTAGGTGTGAAATTATGTCCTAGGTAAATATCTTTAGGATGAAGAAATTCTCATATGTTGTTAATCAGGCACTCATGTCAAAGGGGAAACAGATGGAGGCTTCACATACTATATAGGTAGCTAGATGATCAGGGAGTGTGCCTTCCAAAAGTAGGAATTGTCGTTACAAAAACATTAACACAGACAGTGGAAGTCATGGTGGACAACAGAAATGAACAATTTCATCAGAACATACACATGTGGTTTACCACAAATTTGTTATATAGAGACACACTCATACACATTATGCTCGATCTCTAGTGGAGTGTTGATTTTTTGGAAATATGGTGCATCTATAGATGTCTTTTATGAAGTAGAAGTAGGTTGTTGCTGAGGGAGTTGCTGCTCAGAGTCAGAGTGTTGGAAGAGGGTCTTATACACCATATAGGCCTGGAATTTGGAGTTCCACTGGCAGAGGATGTAGAGGTATTGTACATGGTGATTTAGGGAATGAGAGCTTATATCAGAAAAGTGTTTCTACTCAAGGGACTCATATGACACCACATGGAAAATGGGTAGAAAAGTTACATCCAGTAAAAACATATAATTGTAGAGAGTGAGACTGGGACATTGATAGTGAGAGGTACTATTCTAGTAGATTCAACATTATCTAGTTCTTTGTTTTGTACATGTGACTCTCATTCCTTAATATATGAAAATCTTGTTAATGGCTAGAACCTGGAGGGGGAGTCTGTAAGCAGGGTGATGGATATCGATAAACTATTGGGAATAAAAGTTTAGAGATATCATTTTATGCAAATTATTTTCACAAGAGATTATATAGTATCATTTCCTTTGGGATATCAATGTTCATGAAATGACTTACTTTGACCTGATTATGGGTATGGACTCGTTAGTCACATATTAGGCCCACATTGACTCTTATCGCAGAACGATGACCTCTATATCACCTAAGGGTGAAGAAATTGTTCGTTTGGGGATTGAGATATCTAGGAGAGCCAAGCACGACCAATTACTCTGCAACTAGGAGAGCTTACATCACGAGATTCTAGTCTTCTGCTTGATAATTGGAGTGATAGGCAAGACAAACTTCCACCAATGGTAGAACAATTTCATGATGTTTTTACGGAAAACTTATCAGCATTTCCACCTGATAGGGATATGGAATTCTCTATTAACTTTATACCGAGGGCAGAGCCAGTATCAATTCCACCTTACATAATGTCCACAAATGAGCTTCAGGAGCTCAAGACTCGGTTGGAGGATTTGGAGGACACATGGTTTATCCATCCACGTACATCACCTTGGGGATCACCAATTTGGTTTGAAAATATGGTCGATGAGTGTTTTCACTTGTGTGTCGATTACTAGAATATTAATAAAATGACCATGAATAATTGATATCCTATTCCATGTATCGATGATATGTTTTATCAAATGAAGGGGGATTGTGTGTTCTCAATGATTGATCTTAGATCATGGTATCATCAGTTGAGATTTCAGACCTTTTATATACCAAGAACTACTTTTAGAAAAACGTATAGCCTTTATGAGTTTTTTGTAATGATTTTTGGGTAATCAAATGATCCTATAGTATTTATGGTCATGATGGACATGATATTTCCTCAATACAAATATCGGTTTGTGGTGTTGTTTATGGATGACATCTTTTTGTAATCTATGACTCATGATGATCATGAAAAACATCTTGACAACATCATTGATACACGGAGAGAGCATCAACTATATTCCAATCTATCTAAATGTATGTTTAAGATTTATTGGGTAAAAATTTTGGGACATATCAACTCGTAAGAAGGTGTGGAAGTGGACCCAGAAAACATGAAGTTAGTGATTTCTTGGGAGCAACCCAAGAATGATTTTGATACCTGAATCTTTTGGCGATTATCTTGTTATTACAGGAGGTTCATCGAAGAATTTTTATGAATGGAATACCACCTAATATGTTTTACAAAGAAAGGTATAAGGATTGATTAGTCTTGAGCATGTGGGAATTCATTCGAGGAGTTAAATAAGCACTTCACTTTGGGAACAACTATGATCTTACATAAGTCATTTAAGTAGTAAACTGTGTATTGGGACACCTATAGGATTGAAATTAGAGCTATGTTGATGTAAGGGGATCAATTTGTTTCATACGAGTCACATATATTGAGGGAAAATGAATGGAATTACCCAACACAATACCTTGAGTTGGTAGTAGTGGTTTATACACTAATGTGTTGGGGACAATATCTTTTGGAAGAAATTTTTACACATTTTAAAGATCACATAATAATGAATTATATCTTTTCACAGTGCGACATGGTTATTCTACAGTGAATATGGGTAGAATATATGTAGACCATTTATTTTGAACTGGTATATAAAACCTGGAAAGGGAATTGTATGGCTGATTCCATGAGCATGAAAAATAAGTCTCATTTAGTAGATGATTCGATTATAGATTGGGGGATTATAAATCTTCTGGTGAAAATTAATGTAGTAGATTATGTGAGTCAAGAGAGGATGAATCTTGTTTCTGTAGCAGTGGAGTCTACATTGTTGAGACGGATCACAGGCATATAGTATTCGGATCTATAGAGTTTATCCATTAGTTAAATCCTTGAAGGTGTGGAGAAACCAACATAATTGATAATATATGGGATGATATCATCTACGTAAAATTTCAGTTTATTTTGCCTATGAGTATGCGAGAGGAACTCATTTGAGAATTGCATGCCTCAAAGTGGAAGGTACATCCTTGGGTGACAACAATGTACCATGACCTACAATGACAGTTTTTGTGTATTTGCATGAAAAATGGGATATCAAGGTTTGTAATAAGATATTTCACCTATCATCAGGTGAAGGTAGACCATGAATGACCTGGATACCTATTGCAGCTGTTACCTATTCTAGGAAAGAAATTGGATTACGTGACTATCGATTTCATAGTAGGACTATCAAGGACTCTTTGAAAGAATGATTATATATGGGTTATTATGGATCAACTAACGAAGGTAGAACATTTCTTACCTATCAGGGAAACCATTACAGTAGAATAGTTGAGATAACTATTTGTACAAGAGATAGTTCGTTTTCATGGGGTGCCACATACTACAGTCTCATATCTCAATTCGTAATTTACTTTACACATCTGATAGGGAATAAATAATTTTCTTGGTACATATATTATATTATGTATGGGATTCCACCCATATAAATATATTTAGTCAGAGCATACAATACTGGTGTTGGAGGATAGGCTGTTAGAATATGTTTTTGACTTGGAAGGTTCTTGGGAGAATCACATGAATTTGGTAGATTTTTCCTATGACAATAGTTATCCAGCAAGAATACAGAGGGAACCATATATGGTAAATAATGGTAGACCTTGTAGATCACCACTATGTTGGTTAGAGGAGGGTGAGTTAGAGTTATTGGGACCGAGTCTCTTGAATGAGACATCAGAGAAGGTGTTGATGATTCGAATGCATTTGGTTATAGATCAGAGTAAGCAGAAGTCATATGATGATAAATAGAGAGAATCCCTACAGTTTTACAGATAGTGATTATTTATTCCGTTGGGTTTCACCATGGTTGGGCCACCATAGGATATATAAGAAGGGAAAGTTGGATCCTTGGTTCGTAGAACCATTTGAGAAAGTGGAGTGAATATGCCTGGTGGCATACCAATTGGTTATTCCAAAAAAGTAAAGTGATATGCAAGATTTTTTCCATGTGTCAAAACTATGGAGGTATAACCTCGACCCTTCTAATGTGATTGACAAGGATGAGTTTGATCTCAAGATAGATTCATCATTTTAGGAGAAACTGATATGTCTACTGGATCATAGTGAGATGGTGTTGTCGGGGAAAAATGTGCAGATAGTTTGTGTATTATGGTAGTATGTTTGTGTTCAAGGGGAAACATGGGAATGTGAAATAGTTATTAGGACCCAATGAACCAATATTTTTGGAATGTAATATTAGAGAAATTTTGGAGTTCAGCTCGGGGATGAGCTGTGATAAGGTGGGGAGAATATAACATCACAACCTTTTTGGAGTAATTTAAGGTGTGTTTTCATGTATTTTTTGTTTTTATTTTGTATCTTTGGGTTGGGGTATGAATCGAGGTGTGATTTTTGTGCTATTTAATGGAACTTCAAAACACAGGGGTCTATTGAAGGTTTGTTCATGGTTTGGCCAAACCATGGTCAAGAAAACCGTAATGATAGTGCAGGTCAGCACGGTTGGGGAACAATTTTCCTAAATGTGTGCCATCAAGTGGTGTGGAAAGTGGAATACTAAATGGTTGGTGCATGGTTTTGACTAACCATGCTGCCTCCCAGGTGAAACTGTTGGCACATAGAAGTATAATATGAAACATGGTTTTAAAAACACCTGAACTCCTAAAACCTCTCTAGATCAACCTAGGCTCGGGCTTGACAATTTCTCTGTGAACTCAAATCCTTCTGGAGGGATTACATGGAAATCCAAGGACAATTAATGGATATCTAACTACTGGTTTGATGATATTATTGTTTTCTAGTATGTATATTTGATCCTGATGTTTCTCCCATCCATTCTCTAATTTTTTCAAGATCTTATCATGGAATATCTCCCATGTTTTAATCAATTTAATGCTATGTGTTGGGATATAGATCTAGGATTGTGGATCTAGATCTATATTTATAATATATAAATGTTTTAATGTTGATTTTGGATTATGTAATTTATTTCTGGATCTTGATCGACATCATTGCACCGATCATATTTTAGGGATTTTCATTCGGAAAGAATCAATCATTAAACTGAGTTAAGATGTCTAAATCGAACTCCCAATGTCATGGTTTTGATATGTGAATGTGAGTATAAGATTTTCTAGCTTCCCTTGGAAAATAAATTCCTAAATTGAAATAATTAGGAATGTCAAATTGACATGTGATTTTCTATGGAGATTAATTGATAATTACATCATAGGACAAATAAAGGGGGCTTTCCCAAATAGATAATTGTTTTGGAAATTTGGGATGGGTTGAGATATTCTAATTATGATATATAATTGATCTAGTTAAGATAATTAATTGTGGGAAATTAATTATGAATTGATGCTGGTGATAAATGGTAATTATTTGAGAGAATTAATTATCTACCTTGATGTTGATCAAAGATAATTAATTGTGAGAATTAATTATGACAAGGTGATATTTGATATGGATAATTAATTGTGAATAATTAATTTTGTAATTTGAATAGTTTTTATTGATTAATTAATGAGTTATGATCTTAGTTAATTGTTGAATTGACTTATGGTATTTGAAATGTTTAACTAAATGATGAATTAATAATGGAATAATGTGGACAATTCATTGGAATTAATGAATAATTAAATGGATGAGATTTTTTGGTGGTATACATGGTGTTCTATACAAACTAGAAATTGGGACATTGACATGGAATTCCATCCCAATAGTTATCAAATCGTGAGATTATGGGGTTATATGCATAAGAACATACATCAATTGATATTTAGAGTGATAGAGATTATGACCTACACATAATGATATTTTGGGTGCTAGTTATGACGACCTACACCAAATGATTAATAATAAAGAATAATGATTAAAATGGGAATGTTGAATTGAAACTAGTCCTAATTTTATGATTAAAGATTAAAGGACAATGTGAAAAATATTTAATTATGCATTGAATTTTATTTATTTATAAAACTAAATACACTATTAGTTGACTGGGTTGATTTTAGACACCATTCGTTGTAGCCTACTGAGTTGTACTCATACCCTATTTGTCCGCCTGATCGCACATAAGTATAATTTTCACTCTCATGACTATAAAAGGGAAAGTCCCTAAGATAATATCCTATTTGGGATTAGAGCATGGAAGAGGGAACTAGATGTGGTTCAAGACTTTATTAGGAGAAGGTGAGTCTTTAAATTCAGTTTCATTATTTATAATTATCATTTTCATTATCATAGCATTGTATACCATTCAATTAAGTATTATACATTCATGTTTTGGTTATCACCTAACATGGTATTCTTCTAGTCATTTATACACTTCATCACTTGTTTATGGTTATTTTATTCCATTGGTGTTTTATTTGAATAAAATAGGGTATAGTGTCCCAAATAATGACTTACAATACCTTCACTGCTAGTCGGAACCCTCTAGTATATGGGGAGGAATTCTTGAGGGCATGTGGCCAACCAGTTCAAGGAACCATTCAGGGGCACCCAGGTTGGGATGTCACATTTGGTTTATCACCACATGAATCTTCTCAATCAAATACATATCAACATATAGTATCAATGTGGGGATTTATTTTAATAAAAACTACATAATATATATCTAACTATAATGTTATCAAGATATCACATACAAATATTTATATTAAAAGTATATAATAGGATTATGTACCCTAATATATATTTTCATAAATCTAGTTTTCAATGCTCCTACTATCACGGATGCCTACAAAAAAGGTGTACCCCTCCTCGGTTGGAAATGTGATATAGGAGATAGTGACCCATGAGTCCCTTCTCCAGTAAGCCCTATGATAAAGACTAGAAACAAGGGTATAATAAACTCACAAATAAAAGGCATTACCCTCTAATAGAACACATGCGGAAGAGAGAGATAACATAGATAACAACCAATGATTACTAAGACATTAATATAAAATAAATCCCAGTTACACATATTTAATTTCATGAAAAAAATAGGTAAAACTGAAGGGGAATCCATTAAGTACCAAAAGAAAGTAAAAAATGATAGTGGCGATGAAGCCAAAACAACTCTAGAAACCCCAATATAGTAGTAACTAGAATGATCTCCAACCACCTCCAAGTGACCTGAATAATGGTTTAAATATACACAGGGTTAGTATAATAGTATACTCAGAAGGAACCCCTAGATACTCTTGTGAAAGAGTAAAGAAAGCATGCTAAAGAATAGTGAACAACAAGTGAATCTAAGTCTTCAAAAAAAAATAGATATACTATGTTCCCAACCTAAACATGGATACTCTAACCAATTATTCCATAAAATATGATATAATATAATAAATAATATAAAGGGTTCCCCCTAACACTTCCCCATTGGATTAAATATTTTCCCCAATGTCGCACATCCTATTAATATCTCTCTAAAAGGCTTGTCTACAGACACCTGCTAAAGAACCACCACATGAACCTCATGCAGCAGAACCACCATGTCCCTGTAACCAATGTGACCAAGTAATTTCATGGATCCATATTATCTTGCATAATGTGTATCATGCATCCTTCATTATACCTCAAGCCGTTACAACCCATACACCAAGTAAGTTTCCTCAAGCTATCACAGCCGATAAATTTTACACCTATAACAGTACATACGAAACTCTATCCGTAATATATGTGTGTGAATAAAAATAATCCATTACAACACACTACACACATATATGGGGAAAACTAACGACTGTTCCTCTAAGAATAAGTTACTCCACGAGAATAGTGCAGAGAAAAAGGGGGTGGTCAGCCATCCATCATCCCACTAGAATGATTGGGAAAACACCCCTGGGGCTCAAAATCCCTGAAGTGTCAGTTTCCCTAAATGACAGGATAGAGTAGCATATAGAAACCAAAAAAAGATTCAAATATAGTATAGTTAAAAACCACACTATGGGAATAATCTAGTGAAATCCTCAAGTACAGCTAATGTCTCTCAGATTTCCAGCTACTACTGGTATGACTATGTTTCCAATAAGGACACAACCATTTAAAGTGACACATTATATTAATTTATCCATTTTTATTAGTTCCAAATTATGTTAAATAATTATTTTACCATTAATAAACAGTTATTAATTCCACATTACATTTCATTAGCATCGCACCCGATGTCCACAGTTCCATTAACTTGAACATCAACATTTCATCCTAGTAAGCTCCGACTCTATGGGTTAACATAATTTATTAAAAACATTATGAATTTCCCATATTCCAAGTCATTAATGAAAAACAATATATGATACCAAAATCAAGGGGCTCAACATGGTATGTAGATGGACTACCATTTAAGTCCTTTCACCTATTGCAGGAACGTAGACCCATCATCCATTGAGATGTTAAACACCGAAATCATGTGGCATACCCCACGTGTCTTTACCCCTTTTGGAAGAGTGTATGAACGACCAAATAAATTTATTAGTTTGGAATGTAATGAATATAAACAACCAAATAGATTTACCAGGAATCCATTCATTCACATTGTTGGCGCCAAAATATTGCACGAATGAAAGGGATGAAAAAGACGGCCCAGACGCTGCCTCGCGAAGCACCGACATGAAGCACCCCGAACATCATGGTCCCGTGAAGCTCCGGAGGCGGTAACTCTCCGCGAACGATTTTGACGTTCGCGACCCCGCCGTGAAGCTCCGGAGGTGGTACTTCATTGCGAGAGCGCCACGAAGCGCCTGAGGCGGCGAGTGAGTTCTGCTTCGCGGTGCCCCTTGTCTATAAATACTGGTCTCCCCCTGAGTCCTGGGGATGGACAATCCTACCTTTCGGCTTCTCCTCTCCCGAATTCTGAAGCACCCTTCTCCCTCGGGAATCATGAGCTCTGCGAGGTACTTCTACTTCACGTGACGCCTTCGCTTTGTCTCGTTTTGAGCCCCTCTTTCGAGAGGGATGCCCTTCGCGAAGCTCAAGGGCATTCGTGAAGGAGGGGGATTCCCAAGGGAAACCGGGCAGCCACAGAGAGTTTATGCTTCGCAAAACACCCATCATGTACTAGTGATTCCTATGCTAAGGTAGGATCGCTACACATCGCGAAGCACACTGCTTCGCCGCACCCTGCTTCGCGAAGCATCTCTTCTTTGCAAGGCAGTGCTCCGCGAATACTGTTCCACTTTGAGAAGCACCCTCCAATCACACCTATGCCCCATGCTAAGTCCATGGAACTCCGCTTCACGAAGCACACTCCTTTGCTTGGAAATTCCACTCCCCGTGTGACCCTCCAGGTTTTCACGATGTGATTTCAAAGTCCCACAGACAATACTACTCGTAGCGTTGCTTCGCCTAATGCTTCATCACATAGGCATGCTAATGGTTATTTCTTCTTTTCATATCCACGCTAACATGGACCCCTCGATGGTTTTCTCCACAACCCCCCTTGACCACGGCCTTACTGGTACCTTCCCTTCCCCAAAGAGCAAGGGGCACCAGTTATGTATGTCCTAAGGGTGTAGAGTGAACCCACCTCGTCTGAGCTGTAGGACGTTAAACTGACCAGCATCACGTCCTCAACACATGACGTTAAACTGTGACCCGACCTCGTGCCTCGTACGAAGGGTCCCCCCAGCTCGAACCTTTTTTACGCCACACGTCTCCACGGGAATGGAATCACCCCTCCTTAAGGGATGATATCCTCTTTACTGGATGGGCGTATGTTATTAGGAGAAGGGAAACCCTAGTTCCCCAACGGATGGTTGCACCCCAGCATCTTTGTACTTCCCCACATCCAAGGTTAGTGGAGGGCGTGATAGGGAACGAGGCACCTCCCATTATTTGTCCCAAATCCCTCTTTCGCTGCGCTTTGCCGCACTTCGGGCCTCCATCCTGGAGTAAGTCCCAACAACATGGGCCGCCTAATGCGTAAGCCCCTCTTTGCTTCTCACGGACACATCCTTCGCGACGTGATCGTCAGGTCCATACAACCTCTTGATTCTCATACCGAGAATGTCTCACATGGGCTTAGAGTGAGCACTGACCCTGACCCCCACCTTAGTGAACTATGAGGACTTTGATCCATGTCAAGTCATGGTACGTAGGATGCCTCCACGAGGTTCAAGCCCACCACTCAGTCGTTTATTCACGTCGAGTTCCACCCTCATCCAGCATGACTTTAAACTATACTCCCTCGTCCAGTATGATGTTAAAATGCATTCCCTTGTCCAGCATGATGTTAAACTGTATTCCCTTGTCCCGTATGACACTAAACTGCACACCCATTTGATCTACGAGGTCTTTGATCCATGTCATGACATGGTACGTAGGAATCCTCCACGAGGTTCAAGCCCACCCGTCATCCAATTCACGTCGAGTTCCTCCTTCATCCACATGACGTTAAACTGCAATTCCAGTCCGACGGCAAGCCATTGTGACCATCCCGAACAACGAGGAATTTGATCCATGTCAAGGCATGGTATGTAAGAAGCCTCCCAGAGGTTCAAGACCATATACCATCAGACCAAGGTCCCTCATTTACATCAGTTCGCTGACACCCACCACCCGTCGTTTATTCACGTCAGGTTTCACTCTCGTCCAGCATGACGTTAAACTGTATTTCAGTCCGACGACAAGCCGTTGTGACCAACCCGAACTATGTGGTCTTTGATCTAGGTCACGACATGGTACGTTGGAAACCTTCACGAGGTTCATGCCCACCACTAGTGGACCCCCGGGTCTACTTTCACGTCAGTTCACTGATGAAACCCTTTTAACTACGAGGTCTTGGATCCATGTCAAGCCATGGTACGTAAGAAGCCTCCCTGAGGTTCAAGCCCACCACCCATCGGATCAAGGTCCAACATCACGTCGATTCGCAGACGAAGCCCCTATGAACTACGTGGTCTTTGATCCATGTCACAACATGGTACATAGGAAACCTCTCAGAGGTTCAAGCCCACCACCATTGGATCAAGGTCCACCATCACGTCAGTTCGCTGACGATGCTCAACGGATCAAGGTCCACCTTCACGTCGGTTCACTGACAATGCTCATCGGATGAAGGTCCACCTTAACGTTGGTTCACTAATGACATCCATCACGCCAAGGTCACGTCGGTTCACCGGCACCATCCCAAACTACGCGGACAGACGGATGCGCGTGCCCCGGCGAAAGCTTCAGAAGAAGAAATGGTGAACCTGACGTGAATTTCTTCTCCTCAATGTGGAGATTAGTAGCATTCGAGACACCAGTAGATTGACGTGTCACCGGATCCCGATATCCGATGTCTAGTCCCGCCAAGCAAATAGCGGTCCTGTCGTGAAACTCACAGGATGTCGGGGTAGTAGAATGTGGGTAACTCCATTCTGCAACGTGTTGGCATGGATCCTTCTTACATACGTGGAGAATGGAAGGACGAAGGGGCACTGGTTGTCAATCCTTTTCCTCGCAGTGCTGATGAGTTGATCCCTTCGTTTTCCAGGAACCAGGTTATTGTTGCAGAGACATGATCACCGCCCGCTCGCCTACGCAGGGGCAGGGGAAACACCGAAACAACCACCCCGCATGGCTCCTCTACTACCACGACGGCCGCTACATCACGGAATACGGTGCGCCCACGTCCCCTCTCCCAATCAGAGATCATCCATCGAAGGGTGATCGACAACCTTTTACGTATGTACGAGGAGGAAGGGGTCATCCCAACTCGGGATATGGCCCGCCTGGACCTGGAGGCATCCAGGCCCCGCCGTCAACACCGCCCTAACAGTCCGCACAGGGAGCCCCTGCTCCCCACCCCAATGTTCAACTGTTTCGGGAACCTGTCCACGGAATGCCTCAACGACTCCTCGCCTTACGCTGATGAGGTGGGCGGCGTCCGGCTCGGCCCGCTCAGGGTCCCGACCCAAGGGCTCTAGGAAAGGGCTCCTGTCCGGCAGCGTCAGCGTCACCGTCCGACTCTGCCGGAAGAGCAGGCAGGCCATGCCTCTGCACCACCTGCGCCAGCTCATCTGACCTGACGTCAGCGCCGGGCCCGGGCTGAGGACGCTCACCCAGATGCGTCTACGTCAATAGCTACAGTGGCCCGAGCCACCGCCGATGTTCATCATGGAGTCCCTGCATACAATGTGCAGGGGAAATCCTTCACCCAACCAGGATCGAGACCCCAACCACCCCACGGGCAGGCTGGGTTAACTCTCCGGGTTGCAGGCCTGAGTGGTGATCTCCGCGAACTAACCCGCGGTGATGTCACCCCATACGGAGGCCCTCCTCGTACCACTACTCCATAGAGCGTGGTCCTTCCCCGCTTTGAAGCTCGTCATGGAGGTATGCCTCGTGATACCCCCATCCTTAAGGAAGACCTGCCCCGCAGTAGTGATGCTCGGCGCGGAAACCTTTCCCGCGCCCACTATACAGGGTATGGAGTCCATCCTCCTGCCCCAAACCGCCGATCTGAAGGAACTATCCATCCGGTCCTTCTCCAACGTGAGGGCCCTCCCTACGTCCCCTCTGCAATTGGCAAAGGTCCTCGCCCCGACAACTTGGGGAGTGAAGGTCAGCCTCGCTCCGCCCACATCAACCATGGAGGTCCTTCCCATGCTCCTGCCCATTCCAACAGAGGCTCCGCCCACATGGGTGTTGTCCATGGAGGTCCTCCCCATGTACCCTTCGTCATTTTCCCTGGTGCCCCTCGCACCTCAGCTATCTCGAGCGGGGACCCTCTCCGCCATGGCGCTATCGCCGCCCCAAGGCTACCTATTAGGGATCAACCCTGTCCTGATGAGCCACCCCGGGGTAAGAGAGCGGGTTGTCGCCGCCACAAGAAGAGTCCTGGGAAGGCCCGGGAGGAGATCAAACTGGCTTGTTTCTCGGATTCCGAAGCAGAATGTGACTCAGCGATGGAACCTTCTCCCCGCTCCTCTGTATCAAGGACTGGGGAGGGAACCAGGCGTGTTAGCCTCATTATCCCGGAATGCGAGGTCCACCAGATTCCAATCTCTCTCCGCAGCTATATGCAGGAGGAAGAAATCGTGGAAATTCCGCAGGTCGCGACTGTGCAGTCACCACCATTGTCACCAGAAGCGCCCTCTACCTCTACCAGAGATCACTGAGAGCTATTTTGGGGGTCCAACGGTGGTAGAGTGATGACTTGACCTATCGCCGGTAGCCGTAACTCTTGTGCTGGAAGCTGTGGCTATCAGCCCATCGTATCGTGACATCGTGGCCAGGTCACCTCACTCTTCAGAGGATGGCCCGAAATTCGGCATCAAGTCATCTCATTCGCCGTATTCTCTACCGCCGAGTTTACTATCCCAGAGGTCCGCCTCGGTACCGCTACCAGTACCTCAGCCACCCCTAGTTGACGTGTGGGGAAATACAGGTCCATACCCCGAGTCCGAACCCAGGAGCTTCTAGATTATTCTCGCAGCGAATTACTTCCCGGAGAAATTATGGCCGACGGAGGCGCTGAACATTCGCGCACCAGAGTCCATTACCCCTGAAAAAGTGGGGTGCTTTTGTTGAACCCTATGGGCGACACACATCCTCCTTTGTTACAAGCGAGTGATGTACCCTAAAAGTCGAGAGCACTTTGAAGAAATCGGCGAGCAATGCCGCCAGATCAATTTGGTCGTGCTCCTTGTGGCCCAGCACCCTGAGTCACCAGGCCGTCAGAGCGCCCTTCAACAGAAATGTGTTCAGAGTTTCAAAGTACTCTGCAGAGTCATCAGGGACGCTACTCCCCATGTGCAAGTTCATGGTTGTCGACACTATGCCACTCTCCTCTTCGACCCTATCCGACGGCAGCCCGATTCATTATGCGACATTGAGGACATTCCCTCGAGATGGGTCGCGGTCCACATGGATGGAGTATTGGACAAGGAATACGAGCTTGAATTTCTTGATGGAGAGTTACCCCCCCCCCCCCCCCCCGAGGGCGTACTGCCACTGCTGGACCCATCAGGGAGGGTTACCCGTCAGCAGAGGAACCTCCTAGACCTCCCTGTACCCACCGAGTCACTGGTACTCGGTCGAACTACTGACAACGGTAAGGAGCACGTCGGAACTGTCAAGAACTCCGACCCGTCTGCCTCTATGTAGAAAACAGACGAAGATCTCGAGAAGGCCACGTTACGCTAGCAGCTTGCTGATCATAAGAGGCTGGTTGATGAACTCTTGGCTGAGCGCACTGCAGAGCGGCGACCCGACTATGGTAATCCCAGGCCGGGGCAGCAGGGGAAAGAACAATTTCCCACCGGTGAGATGCCTCCGGGAAACCCTGATCATGATACTTCCGAAGACAGGGCAGAAGTCGGAACTTATAGAAAGAGGGCGCGATACATCTCACCAAACTCCCCCAAATGACGGGGCAATCTGAAGAATCCAGTACAAATTCCCCCAGTCGCCCCATAGGTCATTCCGCCAGTCAATCCATGAGCTTCTGAAGCCATCGACGGTGTTGAAGAGCCTGGCAGCACACTTGTGATTAGGGATCCCCTTCAAGACAGGGACCCCCACCAGGATGATATTATAGCGGCACTCACAGCCCGTCTCGAAGCGTTGGTAACGCGGAAGGTGGAGGTCCAACCGGATAACAAGCTGTATCCCGCATGGGTGGCTGATTTGCCTGCACCCCCGGGTTTTGGGACCTCCAATTTCTCGCCCTTCAACGGGACAGGGGACCCGCCACAGCACTTGGCTCATTTTCTTCCAGGTGTTTCCCCATGCTGGGGACCCTAGCCTAGCAAGAAGCCTCCATGCTCCAATGTTTCATACAGACATTGGAAGGTACAACATTCGTCTGGTACAGCCAGCTCCCTGTCGGATTGGTGACCGATTGGGAGGATCTCCGCCCGCAGTTCCTATACCAGTTCAGCTCCACCACGCGGAAGACCAGCATTTCAGACCTCATCAAGTGCAAGCAAAGGCCTGTTGAGCGAGTCACAGATTTCATCGCCCTGTGGAATGGACTTATGTACTCCCTCGATATGGAACTGACTCAGGAGCAATTACTGATGATGTGTGTGGGGAACGTCAAAACGGAGCTGGTACCCTCCCTGATTACCCAGAACTACCATGGAGGGTTCATAGATTTCTCAGATAAGGCTCATCGCCTTGAGGAGGCTCTGCAACAGGCTAGTCAGGCACGTTCATTGCCCCCAATGATCCCAGCCAGGAGGACCGCCAGAGTCGAACCTTCAACGGTGGCCCAAATAGAAGCCCCCAGGTAGCTAGAATTAATGCTAGTAGCACCATCCCCGCAACCCCGTAGAGGACATCCACCTCAAGCACAGGCTCCTCTCCAGCAGCGACCGCCTCAGAATCGGCAGGGTCCCCCGCGCAATATGCCACCTCCACCTAGGCGAGATAATCAGGCGCCGCCTCCTCAGTAGGCCCCTCCGTCCCCTCGTCAGGGTCATGCCACCAGGGCCCCCTATCCGGAAAGAAGGCACCAGACTTATTCATTCAACGAAAATCAGGTCCCTGGCTACTTCCGAAGTTCTCTAGAGCAAGGGATTGTGCGCCTTCCCGAGTGCAGAAGGCCGGCAGAGGCGAATCTCACCGATCACCCCAACTACTATCCTTATCATCAGATTCTGGGGCCCAACCTTAAGCAATTCTATGTGTTTAAATACTGGCTTCAAGACCAGGTCAACAACAACATAGTCAGGTTTGTCCGGACACCAACACAAGTGGTGGGTGTCTTTGCGGGGTCTGAGTTCTGTAGCGACAACGAAGACGAGTGACAGAAGGTTCCTAGACGCGGATCCCGGAAATATGACGACTGGATGGCTCAAAAAACCGTCATTCATGCCCATGGTATCATCCAAGCACACCTGAAGCAGCCTGAACCTTCAGAAGAAGTAGCTGGTACCTCTGCATTGTCTTCACAGTCGACCTCTTCCCAAAAGTGCAAGCAGTGATGACGTAAGAAGAAGCAACATGCTCTGCCAGTGTCGTCGTCATCCCGCTCTCTCGGCAACTTCATGCCCCCTGAAATGGGGATTCCTCCTAGAATCCGCCTGGTGGTGGATGACTTGTCGAGCGACAGCCAGGGGTACGCTTCGGTTAACACCATGGAGCTAGTAAAGCCGTATATGACTCCCGATGAGGGGGAATGCCAGGCGAACCTCCCCAATGATTCCAGCTGACGTCAACGTCAGCGGAACCACAACCACGCCGGTCACCGAGGTACGTCAGCGGGAACATTCAGCCAAGTAGTGCACGCTACAGAGACCAGATAGCAGGCTCATCGTAGAGCTCAGCACGCGCAATCCCATCTAACGCCCTTAGCTCTACCTCCATAGCCGTTTGTGCTACTGGATCAGGGAGAGCTGGCTCGTTCGTATCACAATCATTCTTGCCCAACCATAGGCCAGCCTCCGCTGTCCAATCCTAGTCCGGTGAATACTCTCCAGGCTTCAACTAGTAGGCAACAAGATGTACCCAGTACTAGCCGACCACCGGTTCAACCGGAAGGTCCCTCTATGCCTCCAACTGCCGAACGACCACCTGTAGGCAGAGGTTCGCGTTTGGCATGAAAGTATGGTGTCCTGAAGCACCTGGCCGGAATTCCGGAAAGTATTTCTATATTTCAGGCCCTTCGCCTATCATTTGAAATTCGTGAGGCACTTGCCGAGGCCCTATGTAGCCCCCTCCAGTTTGAGACGGTGGTAGCAGCTGCAGAAGCCTTCCATGCCAAGACAATTGAGAACATCGAATGTCAGGCGGTTAACTCGTTCTCCGATGAAGATGAGGACCCTCCTATACATGGGCATATTCGCCTGCTGTACATCACTGGACACATCAATGGTGTGGAAGTCTGCCGCATCCTTGTTGACACGGGTTCTAGAATCAACCTAATTCCAACTCGGACATTGCGAAAGCTGGGTCTGTCTAAAGGTGATTTAACTCCCTCTGACCTCAGAATCCAAGGGTACGATAGGACCGAGCAAACCCCAGTGGGCAAGATCCGCCTGAAGACTCAGTTTGGTGGCTTAATTGCCAGCACCGAGTTCATGGTCATCTCTCAGGACACCGCCTACAACACTTTGATGGGTAGGCCGTGGCACCATCTGCATGCAGCGGTCCCTTCGTTGTATCACCAGTGCCTCAAATACTCACTCAACGGTCGAGTAGGCGTCCTCCAAGGAGATGCGTCTCCTTTCACCTCTTGTGAGGCCCGCTATCTGGATGCTGATTATTACAAGAGTAAGGACAAGAAAGTACTAGTAATTGAGGATGAACCCGCCCCGGTCACAAGTTATCTCTAGGAAAGCATAGATGACGCCTACATCCTCCCGATCCACCGATTGGAGGCCACGACCCCTGACATGGGGAAATATTTTTTTTGTTTCAGGTATACAAGGAAGGCATGTTCTCGTGTCGAAGAGACGGAGGAAAATCACCTTGTACTCCTACATCAAATAGGCTCAGGTGATCTCGGAACCTCCTACCCCTGTATGGTACCGGAATGTCAAGCTTATGACAATGGCAGTACGCCATACGTGTCTCTTCCGCAGGGCTGGAATCAACCGACATAGGCCGACACAGCACCACTGCTTTGATATCATCAAACATGGCCCCTTATGCCGAAGTCCAAATGGGATAGGGTCGACTGCCTTCATTGTTATGGTCCCAATGGTGAGTGAGTCTCCTGATATGATGACCACTGCTGCCCAAGCCGGCACCAGCTGCCCCTCTGGCTTTGATAGCCTATAAGTATATCCCGTCGCGGGAAATCCCCCCACGGGTGGAGAGGAAGACCTGTAGGATGCTCCCCCCGCATTTGAGGAAGGCGTATCTACCATGATTGATGAACTAGTACAGGTGAATCTTGGTAGTGTGGCAGATCTGAAACCCACATTGATCAGCATAGCCATGTCCCCTGAGGAGCGGCAGTAGTATGTAGAGTTCCTCGAACAACACTGTGACGTGTTTTCCTGGAGTTACAACGAGATGCCAGGACTAGATCCCCAGGTGGATGTTCACCGTCTAGGCCTCCCAGCAAACCATCGTGGGTTTAAGAAGCCTCCCAGGAAAATGAACCCTTCTCATGGTGCTATGGTTGAGGCCAAAGATGACAAGCTTATCAAATCCAACTTTGTTAAGGATGTCCAGTACACCAAGTGGCTTTCCAAAATTGTGCCAGTCAGGAAGAAGAATGGGCAGATCAGAGTCTGCATCGACTTCCATGACCTTAATCGCCACATCCCAAAGGATGACTTCCCACTCCAGGTGACGGAGTTATTGATTGATGCCACGACCGGTTTCCAAGCTCTCTCTTTCATGGATGGGTATTCTGGGTACAACCAGATCTGGATGGCCCCTGAGGACGAGGAGTCGACTACCTTCAGAGCTCCCCAAGGTACCTTTTGCTACCAGGGTATGCAATTCTGCTTGAAAAATGCAGGTGCCACTTATCAGAGGGCCATGCACCACATATTCAAGCCGATTCTCAGGACGCTGGTGGAATGCTACATAGATGACATAGTGGTCAAAACATGTCAGCGCCAGGACCATCTCAAAGTCCTTGAGAAGGTGTTCGGTTTCCTCTGTTTCCGTCACCTAAAGATGAACCCGTTGAAGTGTGCCTTCGGGGTCACCTCTGGAAAGTATCTGGGCGTTGTTGTTAGATGACGAGGCATTGAGAGCGACCCAGAGAAGATCAAGGACATCATCCAAATGCCTCCCCCGAGCAACATTCAGGAACTTCGAGGACTCTAAGGCCACTTAGCCTATATACGCCGATTCATCGCGAATTTGGATGGCAAGTGTAATCCCTTTTCCCAGATCATGAAGAAGGGTGCCGCCTATGAATAGGATGAGGAGTGTCGGACCACCTTCAAGGAAATCAAGCAGTATCTCCTCCAACCTCTGGTTTTGATGCCACCCATCTCCGGAAATCCACTGTTCCTTTACGTGACCACCCTGGAAAGATCCCTCGGTGCACTACTCACCCAGAAGAATAATGAGAGTACTGAGAACAATCTCTACTATCTCAGCTGCATGCTTCTTGATACGGAGATCAGATACTCCCCTATTGAAAAGAGATGCCTTGCAATCATCTTCACCGTACAGAAGTTGCGACATTACCTGCAACACCATGAGGTGCAATTGGTCTCTTGGGTAGACCCACTAAAGTACATCCTGAACCGCCCCATGCTGACAGGCCGACTAGCACGGTGGGATGTGATTCTCCAGCAGTTTGATATCAGGTTTGTACCTCAGAAATCCATTATGGGATAGGTGTTGGCAGACTTTTTAGCTGCCCATCCAACCTCCATGGATCAATCCCTGAAGCTAGATTTTCCCGATGAGACGATCCTCTCAGTCGATCATGTCGTCTCGTGTTGGCAAATTCATTTCGACAGTGCCTCCCGGAGCCCCACCGGTAGGAGGCTCAATGATCCTAATCTCAACAGAGTGGTCCTGGGTATTGACTTCATTACCCCGGCGCAAGACGTCCTGTCATACTCGTTCCTGTTGGCAGAAGGTCGTACGAACAATGAGGCAGAGTACCAGGCTCTCATCACCGGCCTCGAGTTGGCCCTCGAGATCAATGTACCCCATCTACATGTGAAAAGAGATTTCGAGCTGGTAATCAAACAGGTTAATGGAGACTACGTCGTTAGGAAGCCGGATCTTGTACCATTGCTGTCGTACACCCTCCACCTAATGGCCCAGTTCTCTTCTCGACCATAGATTACCCATGTCCCACGGTCACAGAACAATCAAGCAGACGCCTTTGATGGCTTACCTGCGTCGCTCGCAAAACCCGAGCAAGAGGATTTGATCATACATGTGGCACACCGGAGAGTCATTGCCCCCGCCACCCAAGAGGACAATGATGTCCTGCAGGTAAGTCATCTCACCGCCGGACCCTCTACGTCAGGGGTTCCGGGATCTTAGATACAGTGGTTGAAGCCACTCCAGACTGGAGGGAACCTTTTGTAGAGTATCTCCAAAATGGTCGCCTCTCAGACGACCGGGCCGAGCGCAAGCGAATCCGACGCCGCGTGCTGGAATTTACCCTCCAGAGCGGCCCCAGTCTTGAACAGATACTTTATAAGCGGAGCTTCGATGGCTTCCTCCTCCTTTGCATTCAAGGAGTATAGATTCCTCAAGTTATGCAAGAGGTTCACGCCGGTTCCTGTGGCACCCATTAAGCTGGGCCGAAGCTATCCCATCAAATCAGGAGGTTGGGGTACTTCTGGCCCTCTATGATCCACAATTGTATTGGGTATGCCAAGAGATGCCATGCGTTCCATGTTCACTCCATCTTCCTGCATCGGCCGCCAGAGCCCCTCCACCCCACCGAGTACTCTTGGCCATTTTCGGTATGGGGACTTGAAGTAGTGGGACCATATCCACCAGCAACAGCCCGCCATTGTAGGTTCATCCTGACTGCTACAGATTTCTTCTCCAAGTGGGCAGAGGCAGTTCCACTCAAAGCGGTCAAGGCCCATTCCATCGTCGACTTTGTGAGCTCCAATATTATCCACCGGTTTGGGTCCCTCATGTCGTCCTCACCGATAACGGCACCAACTTTCGAGTAGTTGAACTGAAGAAATTGTACGCCAAGTACGACATCCGTTCGAACCATACCTCCCACTACCATGTGCAGGCAAACAGACAGATCGAGGCGTTCAACACAACCCTCTTTAACATTCTGCAGAAGACGGTTGGTCAGAATAAGAAAAGTTGGCCGGACAAGCTCCCCAACGCCCTCTGGGATTATCGGACGACGACTCACCACTCTACCCAGGTGACCCCATATTCCCTAGTGTATGGAGATGAGGCCGTTCTACCCATTGAGATTCAACGGCCATCGTTATGCACTACAGTCTATGATCACCAGACATCAGATGAGGTAGCCGAAATCCGTCTAGCTGAATTAGAAGAACTGGATGAGAACCGGCTTCGTTCCCTGCACAATCTGGAAAGGCATCAGGATAAGATAGTGAGGCCATTCAACAAGAAGGTTCGCCTCCGTTCTTTTCTACAGTGTGACCTAGTACTGGCCCTTCGAGCTTCAATGATTCCCGGTAGGAAACCGACCAAGTTAGAACCCAAATGGGAAGGTCCTTATATCATCCATAAGGTTTACCCCAATGGATCATACTCCTTGGTGACCATATATGGTGAGCGTATAACCCCTCCCACCAATGCCAAGTTCCTCAAGCGATACATTGCCTATGGAAAAAGGGTCATGCACGACCTTAAACTGCATCTTCATCCTGTAAGACGATAAACTGCAAAATGGTCCGAGCTCTATGACCTTAAACTAAGATCTCCCCACGTCCTTACTGTAAGAAGTTAAACTACAAGACAGTCAGGCCTTCCTGACCGAGGCTCAGCCTCAGGCCCCTTGGCCTCCTGGGGCCCCGACCCTCGTCCTTACTGTAAGACGTTAAACTACAAGCCAATCAGGCCTTCCTGACCGAGGTTCAGCCTCAAGCCCCTTGGCCTCCTCGGGCCCCCGGCCCTCGTCCTTACTGTAAGATGTTAAACTGCAAGCCAGTCAGGCCTTCCTGACCAAGGCTAAGCCTCTGGCCCCTTGGCATGCGGCGACTCTTGCTCCCTAATGGGATTGTACGGTGTGGTGTGGGATTACATCCTCATCCATGTCGGGTTACCCGCCGTACTGTACATATACCCAGTTGAGACACATTTCTCGTCCAGAACAACGCTAAACTGTGCCTCAAGAACTACGTGTGGCTTGTTTCCAATCATAATGGGATACTTAGGAACGCTTGGACGCCTCGTCTTGAGCCCAGCCCCAAGATTTTCTCTTCCACTATCCCCCCTAGGAATAGTTTCCTTGGAGGATCTTTGTGTAGCGAGGAGTAGGATTTCTTAACCCCTCTCATACAAGGATTATAAGGGTTGCACCATGTTCCCACTCTCGTTCTTCTATCCGCCCACGTCCTCACCGCATGACACTAAACTGCATGGCCTTTAAGAACTACGTATGGCTTGATTCCTATCCTAATAGGATACATAGGAACACTCGGGAATTTCACCCATTGGCCCTGCCCAAAAGCCAAAATCTTCCCCTAGGGTCAAGATATATGGTAGGGTGCACACTTTTTCCCCAACTCATATCGAGAAAGCCTCGACCCGGCTGCACATCCCCCCTGGAGATGTTTCCCTCTTTCACGGATGGATACAACTATGCTTCACCCACTCCTTGACTGGGATTCCATCATTTTTGCACACCTGGAGGGACCCCCAAGAACGGCCTAGATACTACGCCCAAGGGCTCTCCTACCGATACGGGCCAACGCCCCCGAGGGTTTTCAAGCAACAAGCCGATACAAGTCCCGCGTTGTGAATTTGGTCAACGGTCGACGCTCATTTGTTGCTCCCATATCAGGTCACCATAGGAACACTATGTTTCGAACATGGCCAACAATGTCCTGGATCTTCGGGTGCACCCCGAGATGTCCCAAACATCGAGTGCAGTGATTCGTTCTACCCCATCCAGAAGTGACAAACTTCCCCTCAGGTGGTGCTAGCGGTCGGGCCCACGACCCTGATTCCCCTATAATGGGTGTACGGTGTTGTTTGGGACTATGTACTCATTCAAATCGGGATCATGTACCATGTCGTACACCTTCCCTTATGAGGCCCTTACTTAGGCCCCTTGGCCTCCTCGGGTCCCTGGCCCCCGTCCTCATGTAAGACGTTAAACTGCAAACCAGTCAGGACTTCATGACTGATGCCTGACCTTAGGCCCCTTGTCCGTCTCGGGCCCCTCCACCCAACATCTTACCCGGGGTAAATGGTGTGGTGTGGGAATATGTCCTCATTTACCTAGGGATCATGTACCATGCCATACGCCTTCCCTTATGAGGCCCAGCCTTAGGCCCCTTGGTCTCCTCGGGTCCCCAGCCCTCGTCCTCACTGCAAGATGTTAAACTGCAAGCATGTCAGGCCTTCCTGACCAATGCCTAACCATTAGGCCCCTTGTCCTTTTCGGGCCCCGGCCTAGGTCCTCTCTTATAGGAGTATATGGTGGGTTGTGAGATTATTTTCTCATTCACGTCAGATTATTCGCCGTATAGTACACCTCCCTTGTTAGGGGGTATATTACTCCCCCCCCCCCTCATCCTTTATGAAGTTAAACTACATCTAAAGAACTACGTGTGGATTGATTCCCATCCTCAAGGGATACGTAGGACCACCTGAATGTCTAGGATTCGGGTCCAGCCCCGTCTCTCGAGAATCGTCATCCCATCTTGGCCCCTTGGCCTACCCTTCCTCCATTAGAGGATTATATGGTGTGGTGTGGGATTATGTCCTCATTCACATCAGTCTCATAATGACCACTCCATGTAACTCTCCCTCTCGATTTGTTTCGTCGACCCCTTTTCGGCGGTTCACCAATGTGCCTAAGAGTTTTCTAGTTTATTACCTGGAATGCCAAGGTTTACTCGGACACGTCCGCACCCGCTTTCCAGGCTCTTTTTATCCCTGCATCAGGGATTCCATCATCTTTCACACCCGAAGGGACACCCAAGAATGGCCTAGATACTACACCCAAGGGATCTCCAATCATTACGGGCCAATGCCCCCGAGGGTTTCGGACAACAAATCGATAAAATCCTGCATTGCGAATATGGTTAGAGGTCGATGCTCATTTGTTGTTCCCACCTCAGGATAATGCGATATGGACATTGCGTTTCCACCATGGTTAACAGTTTTCCTTTATCTCCTCGCCAACCCATTAATCCCAAAATGTGGGGTACACAATTCACACCCTTCATCAATTCATCGTGTCCAAGTAGAGTCTCGGAACTCTTGGTACTTTTCCTCCGTGCACGTCTGCCCGTTGGGGAAATAAGTCGCGTCAAAGGTGTCCTTCAGGGCTCTCTTCCAACTCCCCTTTGATGGGCGTCCCAAGTATTGCGATAAGGATTCCCCCCTATTTCCCACACCGAGTTTAACTCATGTGGGATTAGGGATCAGGTTGACGTCTGCGCTAACTTGGGAAGTTGTTACCACTCATGGTCCGATCTCTAAGACCATAAACTAAGATTCATCTAGAACTACGTTCAGCTTGATTCCCATCCTAATGGGATACGTAGGAATGCCCAGACCCCCTGACTTTAGGTCAAGCTTGAGATCAGCTAATTCACCTCTCTGGTCCTACAATCGGGAACCTGACTATGGGACCGCGTGGTGTAGTGCGGGAGTATGTCCTCATTCACGTCAGTTTTTCAATAGATACACCACGCGCGCCACCATTCTAAGAGTTATCCCTCCTATTCCTTGTCCCACACGACATTAAAAGGAACCCCTCAGAACTACATATGGCTTGATTCCCATCCTCATGGGATACGTACGACCACCTGAATGTCCAGACTTCGGGCCCAACCTCACCACTTAGAGATCTCCTGATCTCCCGGTCACCTAGGCCACTTGGCCTTTCCATCTCCAGGAGGGGGATATGTAGGTATGATACAGGGTTTTGGGCACCATGCCCCCTTCTCTCGGGAACCCTCCATCACTTGGTTACCCTCAATTTGAGTCTCTTGACCCCTTGCAGTGGTTCACCCATGTGTTAACAGTACTATGGTCTAGGATCAAGAGTGTCAGATTCAACTTGATCAAGTTCCTTCCAATTGTCAAGCTACATGTTCCCCTCCATTCGGGCTTCAATTACCTTTCAATCCTAGAGGGACCCCCAATAACGGCATGGATACTATGTTCAAGGGCTCTCGTACCATTACGGGCCAACGCCCCCGAGGGTTTTGAACAATAAATCGATAAAATCCCGCATTGTGAATACAGTCAGCGGTCGATGCTCATTTCTTTGTCCCCATTTCAGGCTAATGCGACAGGATGCTGTGTTGCGAACATGGTCAGCAGTAATACTATGTCCTCACGCCAGCCCCTTCAGTACTTGAATGTTGGTTGCATGATTCACATCATTTTCCACCCCATTATGTCCAGGTGGAATCTCGACACTTTTGGCTCTATCCCTCAGTGCACCTTTGCATGACAGGGGGACAAAGATGCAATACGGCATCCTTCGGGTCTCTCATGGTCCAAGATCTAAGACCATAAACTAAGATCTATCTGGAACTACGTTCATCATGATTCTCATCCTCATGAGATACGTAGGAGCGCCCAGGCACTTCCCCGCGGGTCCAGTCTAACCTTTGTGTTCGGTCCCTCGACTCGAGCATTTCCCCAGAGAACGCATGGTAAGTAGGGCTTAGGTCCTCATTCACATCAGGTTTTGTTTCCATGTGTCCCATTTTCCCTTTACCCATTATGGTATAAGATCTATCAAGAAATACATGAGGCTTGATTCTCATCCTTATGAGATACGTAGGAGTGGACAGTCGCTTCCCCGCGGGCCCAGCCTAACTTTCTCAAGAACTACGTGAGGCTTGATTCTCATCCTTATGAGATACGTAGGAGCACCCGGGCGCTTCCCCGTGGGCCTAGCCTAACTTTCTCTTTCGGTCCCTTGACCGAAAAACCTATCCTACGGTGGTCGTGCGGTGTGATATAGGATTCTGTCCTCATTCACGTCGGGTTGTTCACCGCACCATACACACCCCATATCCTCATTCACGCCATGTGTTTGATTTACTCCACCATGTGCCTCTTATGCTACCTCCCATCCATGGTCTGAATTCTACGACCCTAAACTAAGATCTCCCTATGGGAATGGACTCTTCTCCCCCTATCTAATACGTCTCGTTGTCGTATTCAGATGTGTTTCAACAAATAGACCAAAGTGTGGTATTTTCATACGGACATTCCTCTCGTCCCAGGACCAATATTCGTGAGCTCACTATTTGGATCCTCATCCTCTTCCACATCCAAAATGACCCTCAGATGACATGGATACTAGGATTAAGGGATCTCCGTGAATGATGGACCTAAGGGCCCCCCAATCATTTCGGGCCAACGTCCCTACGGATCTATGGCAACATTTCTGACATGGTCTCGTGTTTCGAACATGGTCAATGGTCGACCCTCATTTGTCTGTCCCCATTATAGGCTAATGTGATATGGATGTTGGGTTTCCGCTACGGTCAACAGTTATCCTCCATCGTCACTCCATCATCATCGTGATCTGAATCTCGAGCGCCATGATTCACACATTTCCACTTCCTCATGTTCAAGTGGAATTCCATCATACTCGGCTCTTTCTCTTCGCGCATCTAGGTGCACTATATGATCGTGTTAGTGTCATTGGGCCGGTATTAACCGAGTGTCCCTTTTCCCTAACCTACCACTTTTCTATGTCGGGAAAGTCCAACCACTACTTCTTGTTTCTCACAACGAGCTTGACTCACGTGGGCTTAGTAGTTTTGGCGGGATGTGTACCAACACGGCCAGGCTTCTCATCAACCCGCATGACATTAAATTGTGCTTTAAGAACTACGTATGGATAGATTCCCATCCTCATGGGGTATGTAGGAACGCCCAACCACTCTGATTCGGGCCCAACCTAATCCTAACTCTTGATCAGTCGACCTGAAGAGTTTCCTCCGGGGGTACGTGGTGTGATTTGGACTCCAAGTCCTCATTCATGTCAGTTTCATATCTACCGCACCACACGCTCCCTAGGATCCTCCCTTTTATTCCACGTCGTATTGTATGAAATTAAAATACAGGAGTCCATATGTCCTCAACACATGACACTAAACTGCGGTTTTTCCCTGAACAAGTTCAGGATGCCCCATGATTACATTGGGAAGCGGTAGATCCCCTCACCAGAGAGGCCCTGTATGAAAGAAGGAATGATCCATGATCAAAATGATGCTCCCATATGATGTACACCCACCACGGTGGTGTAACTACCCATGTGTTAGATTCTGTTCGGACAAACCATCACTCCATATTCCAAGCTTTGCGTGCCCCTTATTTGGACCCTCATCCCCTTTCATGTCTGACGGGACCGCCTAACTGTCTGGTCTCATGCCGCATCGGCTCACCTACCATCCAGGGACAACATTCCAGAAGACTAGTTGTGTTTCAAAGGACCCCCTAACAGTATGGATGTTTGACCTATGGTCCACCAACTGTCTTGGGTCAATGTCTCGAATGATTGACCGACAATATTTGTGACATGGTCCCGTGGTTCGAACATGGTCAATAGTTGACCCTCATTTTTGTCCCCATTACAGGCTAACGCAGTAAGGATACCACTTCTCCTACATAGCTAACAGTTGACCCTTATTGTCACGCCATCCCCACAGTGCTCTGAATATTGGGCATCGTAATTCACGCTTCCTGTTTCCGTCTGTTCGAACTGATTCCAGTGCCCCTGGTGTTGCACCGTTCGTACATGAGGGTATAACAAAGAAATGGTAATTAGGCTGTTCTGAAAATTTCCTTCTCCGGTCAAGCCTCTCCCATCTTTCGGAAATCCGGACGGGTAATCTGAATCCCAGACGCCCGGAGCATGGTCTCCACTTCTATGTTAGGTGGGAAGAGAAGGAAACTATCTTCTGTGTCTCACATTGGGCTCGACCCACGTGGGCTTGGGGAATTATCTCCGAACGTCCATTAAACATTGTAGGGATGTAACGAGATGATTCAAACAGTGGAAATCATACGCTCTACAGCTTTCAAAACAAAGAAAGAAGAAACTGAAGCACGAAAGTACCAATAAAAAGTTTTTGGTTTGTTACAATACCCGGGCATCCACTGCCCCCATGGACGGGTTGACCCCGTCAAAAGAGCAATGTAGCTCCGCCACCCGTTGGCCTGTGGCGTCCAAGGCTAGATGCCGCTGGCTCAGCTCCCGCTCCTCCTCAGCAGCGGTGGGGTGCAGTTCGTCAGCCTTGGCTCTGGCCCTCTCTACCTCAGCCTGAATGACAACTATCTTTTCAGAATCCTGCCTCATAATCTTTTCTGCCTCTGCCAGCTAGGCCTTCAACCGGGAGATCAGCTCAGATTGCACATTAAGAGAGGCTGAGTGCTCATCCGCCTGGGTCTGCAGCTGTTGGATCTCGCTTTTATCCTCCTGGTGCTTCTTGATGTTTGTCGCCTTCCTCCGCTACCAGCCCACGCCCAGCCCACGATCATGCTCCCTAATCTTCTCCGATATAATATCTCGGATGAGCGTGTGGGGACGTTGGGCATCCACTCCCCCAGCACACAGTTCGCGGAACCGTGAGCAGAATCTGTCCATTTCGGCCAGCCATAGCACTTGGGGGGTGTCCTTGATGAAGCACGTGATTAGATTCCGCGACTAGCGTCAGACTATGCTGTTGTCTTCCTCTTTGGAGGCTTTTTCATCCCAGTCTGCGCGATTGGTAGGCTCGTACGTAGGATACGCCTGTAGGAAGTCCTCGGCGGGATCTGCATTTGGCATTGAATCCGGCGCGACATCTGGCGCCAAAGCAGGCGCGATAGGAGTAGGACCGGGTGGCCGATCCTCTTCATCAGAGTCCACCTCGATGACCTCAGGGACGACCCTGCTGGTGGTCCCGCCGGTGATGATGTGTATTGTAGCTTGAGGAGATGGGGGGACTATCGCCACCATCATCGGCATGCCCCTAGGAGGGACACCACCAGACATCTCGACTAGTCTTGCCGCAGCAGCCCATGCCAGTCGTAGAAATGTACGACAGAGAGGGACATAAAAGTTAGTTGGCATAGTCTATATATGACGACAAGGAAACCGGTAGAGCAAAATTACGCAGATCGACCTCCTGGCGCTGCTCTTGTGCCGGTACTGACGAGACCCTAAGGCGAGGCCCTCCGTATACTATTGGAAGGTCTCGAGATTCTGGAGAAGCCACCTCGGGTGCTCTGGTCCCACCAGACGCAGAACTGGACGCAGCCATAGGCGCGGGATCTGAAGGCCCCGCATCATCACCCGCTGAGGGGAGAGAACGAGGCCTGCGAACAAGTTCTTCCTGCATGGCTCAAACGTCGGTGAGAAGTTCATAGTGGCACATGAACAGACCATAAGGAAAGAAGTTCGTAATGCTACCTCGAATGCCTCTGTGAAATCATCGGAATCTGAGCCTTGATCTCTGACCTCTCCCTCCTCCAACGGGATCCCTCCTCCAGCCTCATCCTCCCGAGAGGAGTCCTCTGAATCTTCCAGTAGGGGGAAGCGCTCCCTAAGATCGGTGGCTGACAACTGTGGGGGTACCGTTCGATTCAGCAGTACCCTCACCCGGTCTGTCATTGGGCGAGGGACACCACTGGAGTGAACGTAATCCTCCAGCTCGTCCATGTATTGCTCTCCCTCCGCCGGAGATGCCATGAAACGAGTCCGGACTGGTCCAATGCCCGATAATTCCATCCTGAGGTGATTGAAGTGCACCCATATCTCGGGTGGGCTGAGGAATTGCCGGTTGACATCCCAAATGTCCCAGGATTCCGGGAAGAAAGCATCATCTGCAATGTTGATACGACGTAGGTTCTTCCACAGAGCCTGAGTGAATATCCTACAAAATCCCCTCGGTGGATGCCCCCCAGAATTGACCTGCTCTTCTGGAGTCACCGGATCCTCCGCTGCTGCCACACCCTCGTCCGGTACGGGTCACACTGCCATGCCATCCCCACCACCGCGAGAGGCCCTAGCTGCCCTCTGACCCCGACCATGAGATAGAGGAATCCCACCGTCACCGACCTGAATAGTTGGCTACTTCAGCATCTCCCCTAGGTAAGCAGCATCCCAACTAATGGAATACTCCCTCACCAATCCGAAAGCAGTGGTGGATGGAGGCAATGCAATTCGCATCTTCCCATCTTCCCGTGTAAACATGATCCACAGCTTCCTCATCACACACGGGTGCTCCTTGTGACGCACCTCCCAGTAGACCTGCGGGGTCATCCGTTGGAGGCATCATAACTACCTTGCATGTAGAGACACGAAGCTTGACGTACAAGGACATTACATTACTTTTGCGTAATACTTAATACCTAACAAAAACAGACACACAAGTTCTATAATAGTTTAGTGTCTTTGGAAACATGGAACATAATCTTCTAATCGTGGTGAAAGATCTTCAACATCTCCCATAAAGATCTTCCACTTTTTGTTTCTTTAACTAAAACCTTTCTTTTGATCCTGGGGGAAAATAAAAAATAAAAAGGGAGAGCTGAAATGCTCAGTAAGGGTAATCATGGATAAAATAAAACATACCATATACATTTGAACTTAAAAACATGAACATATTGTTTAAACATCAAAATCTTGAGAAACGACATAAAACATGGAAGTACATAAGGCATAGATCATAATGGAACATAAACCATGATAAAATAGAATTTAAATAAAACATTTAACTGTGTCATCCATTAAGCACATTTAATGATTTCCATAGTAGCCAAGGCATTGCTGCCATGACCATCTTAGCGGACAAAGACCCATTCTGAATCATGTTCACTCCTCGTTTCAGTCCTGTAACACTGAACCAGATTAACTTACCGTTCCAGCCATGTCTATGTCTTGAGATATAAGATCATTACCCAATGAATTGGAGGGAGATATAGGTCCCACACATCTCATAATGAAATCATTATTACTTGTGCCACAAAATAAACATACATCATTCATAATAACCCAATAAATAAAATGGGTTTCATAAACATCATCCCATCATAACATAATCCATATAAAAGAAATGGACATCATTTCTTAATAAGAAAATTGAAACCATTTAAATCATAGATACATTATACATAAAACATACACATATGAAAAAAAATTCATCTTAGATGGAAAATGGTTTTGATAAAACACTTGAAATGAATTCTTGAGGAAAATATCCTTTCTTCTTTAAAATCATTTTCTTTTCAAAAAATGTCATGAATTTTTAAAAGAAAAGGATTTTCATGAAAATAATCATGAAATATTTTGTAGGAAGCTTCATGAAAATAAGTCTTTATAAAACCGTAAATATCCTTTCATGCCGTATACGTTAAAAAAACATTCTTCTCGTAATTTTGTTGGAAAAGTCAAAAAGTACCTTAGGTCCGATATGCTTCGTACGAATCCAAAAATCCTGTATAATGATTTAAATATTGTCATTGACTTATTACATAATCTTATTAATTGTCATTATATCATATATGGTTCACTTATGAATTTATATTACCCTTCTTTTGTAAATTCTTGTTAAAGTAACGGTTTGGGTAAAATCGTTTCATTTGTCGTTCGTGTTTTAACATGTAATTATTCATATGATTAATTAGATCATGATTACTTACATCCAGAATTTAAAACATGATTTATATATAATATATATTCATAAAATATATATAATGGATCGATAAATGGAAATAAATACATCGTTCATGGAGACGGTAGGCTGTATGTACGCATGAACGTTGTTTTCGTTTCCTTATTGAATTGAATGGAATTAAGTAAATGAAATAAATATATATATACATAAATACAGTAAAATTATTATCTCTTATATTTCATTATTACTTATTATATATACTTTATAATCATTCTTGAATGGTTATCATGGAGAGTGAATCTCATCGCGTCATGGAGATGGTATTCCATACGTACGCACGAGTGGTGATATCATTCCCATGATCGTAGAATTGTATTAAAGTGTATGTATAATATTAAATAATCAGTATCACTTTACAATAATCATATATCTTCATTACTTTCACCATTATACCCATCCATGTAAGGTGGTGGTGGAAAATAGATTACACCACGACGTGGAGACGGTATTCTGTATGTATGCACACGCAGTGATTTCGTTTTCCGTAGGATGGATAGATGGTGAAATAGGGTTGTTTCATACATATAATAACATATCAGTATATGAGTGATACTGATGTTATTACTTCATAATGAATCAACTAAATAAGAAGAAGTGGAATAAGAAATAAAGTTGAAAGAATCGGTAATGGACATTACCTTTTCTTTGAAGCGCCTCTTTGAGACCTCCTCTTAGGGTACTAAAATTGGTCTTTGAAGAAGACCAGGACCTCTAGGATGTTTCTAGTGAAGTGGAGAAGATAATTGTTCAGGGGTTTGCCGAGCATGAAGGCTCAATGTGGTGTGAGGAAGATAGGGAGGAGGTTCCCTTTTATAACGGAGGAGAGCGGCACCTTTGGAATTCATAAAAATATTAATTTATAATAAATCTAACCCCACTTAAAAACCTCCAAAAATGACTCATATCCGAATATTGGATTAGATAGGTTTGTAATATCATCAAAAGAACAAATTTAGACACGTTAGGAATTTAATTTAAACATTATCAACTTGATTTATCCTTATTTAATCAATTTAATTTTATTTGTGGTAATAACATTCTAAATTTTAAATTAGAACAAATAATTACTTATTTGTTGTGAATTGTCCATAATTGGATACTTTATAATATTTTATACCATATAAATTTAAATTTATAATTTGTAAACATTTATGTGATTTTTAAATAATTTTATAATATATTATTTTTATAAAATAACAATAGTGTCAATTTTGACACTATTCATTTATTTGAATTTAAATAAAATATATACAGAAGATATGTTCGAACTAAAATCTTTAATAGATTCATAAAAGTTCATATGTTTCTATTATATTAGTGTATAACATTAAATAGTTCATATAATATTTATTTTATCATTTTAAAACCATTTATTTGGTTTATCTCTTAATAAAATAATTACTAAATCATTTTTTGTATAATTATTTAATATAGTTATTTGTTGCATAAAAATTAAAAATAAAATCCTATGATGAAGATAAATCTATTACCTTTCACAATAATAATTTTAATCGAATTTATCATCTTAAAATAATTATATTTAAATTGTTATATTTATTAAATTATGAAGGTGAAAACTTTGGCATCATTTAAAATAAAATAATATATGTGTCATAATCATCGTAATAAGGATCCAAATGGTCAATAATTTGTCCAATGTATGATTAGGGTTTATATATACACTAATAATACGTTTTTTGCAGATTTTGGGGCGTTTTGATATGTATAAATATTTAAATAAAAACTATATTATTGATTTTTCACTAAATAAATAATTTCTTCATCCCTATTGTGTCAAAAATAATGATAATTATTTAATATCTAAAAATTATAAATAAATTTATATGATGTATATAATTTCATTAGATTTCTGTATACTATTCATTTTCGATGTTTCATGATGTTTATCACTAAATTAAAATTAATATACTTATAATATTTAAGAGAGTGACATGTTGTCACTTTCTTTGGTTTTAATAATAATTAAGTTATTTTCATTGAAAAAAGTTCATTAAATTTTTCTAATCTGACCCTTAGGTGATATGGGTCGACTTTTAGTCATCCAATAGTATTTTGGCAGGTGTTATGTTAATTTTATAATCTTATATTTACCCTTAATTACCCAATTTACCTTTAACTATGGTAAATAAAATTTACCGTAGTTACTATTCATAAAGCTCAAAAATAAAAAGTAGCTTATTAACATAATTTGGACCCACTGATTCCAAATATGGAATCCATTTTTTTAAATTCATTACACATAAGTTGCATAAATTAAATTAAAATTAATCCCGTTGTCGAATGAAAACGGGTTTTTGTTTAAAGCATTACAAAATATTGAATTGATTTAACCTACGAATTCAATGTAAAATCAATGATAATGACATAAATTATATTAAATGGTAAAAATATATTCTATTTATACTTCAAAACCACTCAATATTATAATTTAACCATATAAATTATTACGATGAAAAAAGTAGTTTTTAATTAAAATATAGCATGTTTTTACTATTCATTAAAATATGAAAGTTATCAGAAAAATATCAAAACATTATCCAATGTAAATTTTTATATCCTGATTCAAAAGAAGAATTTTATTTTGTCAAATTGAACTTATAAACATGTCATCAACTAGATTTAATGTGGGTGCTCCATCAAAAGGCGGCAAACTACATTTTTTGAAAAATACATATTTTACCCAAATAATTTATTTTGTTCTTATACCATGTTCTAGAAAATATTAAAGATGAATAATAATGTTATAAAATTCAAAATTTAGTTAATACTATTCATAATGACTAGTTTATAATAATATTATAATAATATCTCGTTTAGTGAAACTCGGTATTGCGTACTACACATGCTATCGAGGAAGGTCGTGATTGCGTGTAATTCAAGGAAAGTTAGGGATGCGTGTTGTGCAAGCTCCTTTTGATGTAGCGTACAACACAATACATTAATTAAAAAAAATACTTTTCATAAAATCTAGGGGTGTTACATTCTACCCCCCATAAAAGGAATTTTTCCCTCAAAATTCGTCGGGGTTATAAATGGTTTACTACTCAAAAGTTTGTTGAGTCAATAAGGTTTTCCTTATGACTTTTCCATTCCTTCTTGTTTTGAAAATCACAAACACCTTATCTTTAAGGAAAATCGCTTTTGTAAGGAAAAATGCTTTCTTAAGGAAAATCGCTTTTATAAGGAAAAATGCTTTCTTAAGGAAAAACGCTTTTATAAGAAAAATTTATCCTTATCTTATTTTCATTAATATTTTTCTTAAGTATGAAATTCGGATTCACTTTCTCGGAATCATAAAAACTTTGATATAAAAGTATTCTGTTTTTAGGATTCGGTTCTGGACAAGAACTATAAGGAAGTTTCATTCCGAATTTCGTATATGAATTCTGACTTAATTCTATTCCAGATTCAGGATACGAATTCTGAAGAAGAATTCTCATTACGAATTCTAATGAAGAAATCCCATTCCGAATTCTCATTACGAATTCTGAAGAAGAATTCTCATTACGAATTCCAATAAAGAATTCTCATTACGAATTCCAAAGAAGAATTCTCATTACGAATTCTAATGAAGAAATCCCATTCCGAATTCTCATTACGAATTCTGAAGAAGAATTCTCATTACGAATTCCAATAAAGAATTCTCATTACGAATTCTGATGATAAATTCTCATTACTAATTCTGATGATGAATTCTCATTACGAATTCTAATGACGAATTCTCATTACGATTTCTGATGACGAATTCCTATTCCAAATTCCTATTCCGAACTCTCATTCCGAATTCACCTATTAAACAGAATCTGATTATCATTGTTTTATACACTCTGAATTTATTCACTCCGAACTTTCACTCCGAAATTTCTATTCCGAACTTTTATGTTAGAGTTTAAAACGATGTCGTACTTTCTGTTACACTTGTTTTGTTATAAAACGATGTCGTCCATTTTGTTATAAACTAACCGTTGTCTAAGTGACACGTGTACAGGTCCCTCCGAACTTTAAGGGAAATATGACCGTTGAGGAAGGAGCCGACCTTACCTATAAATAGGAGCTCATTTGAAAGAGCTCGCAGCTGATGAATGGCAGATAGCTGATTGCTGAAAAAGTGCTTACATGCTGTTGAAGTGATTTCTAGAGAGAGAGTCTCTTATTAACTCTCAAAGCTTCGTGCGACTCCGAATGTTGGTGATTACATTCGAGGGCTTCCGGGGATAGGAAGACAGAGGTGCCGACTACCTTAAAGATCGAGGGCTTTCTTGCTGAGAAAGACAGAGGTTGCCGACTACCTTAAAGATCGAGGACTTCCTTGCTGAGGAAGACAGAGGTTGCCTACTACCTTGAAGTTGAGGACTTGCGGGGATAGCAAGACAGAGACTCCGATCTTCGTATCGAGGGCTTACCCTGGTGTGGGTAAGACAGACTTGCTTGAAAGTATAAATCAAGGGACCTTTATCCAAGGTTGTTGGATACCCTTCTCTTTGGGTTAAAAGACTATTATCTTGTTACTAGTAGTTTTACTACTTGTCTTTATTCCGCTGCAATTTGTATCTTAAGGAAAGTATAACTTTCTTATACTTCCTTACTTACTCTGTTTCATTTAGATTCTATACGGTTTAAGGTAGAATCTCATATTGTAACTTTTGTTAAGTTTCAATTTCCGGAACCATATTTCCGGAACCTACTTTTGGAATCTCTTTCCAAGTTCAGTTCGGTGTTAGAGGTGTTGTGAATCTACTTAGTTTAACTTTGTTAAACTTAGTCCTTTCCTTTTCTTAAGGAAACTTTAGTTGTTCATAACTAACTTTAAAGGTTCCAAAGGAATTTTTAAAGTATACAATTCACCCACCTCTTGTATATTGAGCATCTCATATCATATTTCGATCCTACAATTGGTATCAGAGGTTGGAAACCTCTTACTCTATACCATTCTTACATTTGGTATCAGAGCCAAGGTTACTGAAATACTTGTACTCACATACAAGTTTTTCTTGCTCACTTTTTTATTCCGAACTTTGTCGTTCCGGATTATCCATTCCGAACTTTTTCTCATTCCGAACTTTTTGATTACGAATCTTTTGCTATTAACAAGTTTGTTTCCAAGTTTTTTTAAGTATGGAAGGAAGGAATGTTGGATCTATTGACAATTTGAATCCTACAAGACCACCAATCTTCGATGGTAATGATTATGAATACTGGAGAGATCGTATGAAGACTTTTGTTATTAATACTGGAGTAGATAACTTTGTCATGCTTACTGGTGACTATAAAATTCCTGACAAGGAAGTGAGAACCTTTACTAACCAGGAAAAGCAAGAATATCAACTCAATTATAAGGTACGCAATACTTTACTGTGTTCAATGACTAGAAATATATATAGCCAAATTTCTTCTTGTGAAGCAGCTAACTGTATATGGAAGAAGCTAGAGGTTACACACTTTGGGACTTCTAAGGTGATTGAGACTAGAAGAGCTATGCTTAGAGCTGAATATCATGGCTTCAGTTTTCCTTATGGAGAACCTATCTGTAAAGTTCAACAAAGATTTATGACAATTGTCAACAGTCTACAATCTATGGGAGAGAAAGGTTTAGATGATGAAGCTCTTGTGGACAAGATAATTGATATTATGCCCAATGAGTGGGAATCCAAGAGAACAGCTATAGATGAGAACAGGAAGGTTACTCAAATTACTCTTGATGAATTATTTGGAACTCTTCTACAACATGAGACAAGAATGAAGAGAGATGCTGACAACATCAAGAAGAAGAATGGAAATGGAACAGTTGCTTTTACTACAACTTCGAATCAGATGAAAGCTAAGACTCCTGAGAGAGTAACCAGATCCAAATCTAAGAAAGTCATTTTCCAATATGAATCTAGTGAAAGTGAAGTTTCAGAAAATGAATTAGCCAATCTTGCTCGAAGGATGAACAAGATAGCTGGGCAAAGAAACATTCAATCCAAGTATAAGAAAAAGGATAGGAAAGATAAGAAAGATGGAGAAGTTACTTGTTATGAATGTAAAAAAGCTGTACATATTAGACCAGATTGCCCTATGCTCAGAAAGAAAGAAAGGAAGGAAAGACATTCAGAAAAGAACAGGAAGAAGTATTACAAAGCTAAAGCTAAGAATGTTCTGAAAGCTAATGACACCTGGAGTGCCAGTGGTGGTGACTCTTCAGATGAATCTTCTGAATATGAATCTTCAGGACAGAAGAATCTTGGTCTTATAGCCAGATTACCTATTGATAATCATTGTCTCATGGCTAAGGTACGAAATGCTGAATCACTGACCAATGATTCTTTAAATTCGAATGATAGTAAGTATTATAAATCTTCTGATGAAGAATCATCTTCTGATGAGGAAAATACTTTACCTACTTATGAAGAAGTCTCTAGGTTTGCTGAACTTCTTGAGATTGAGAATTCCAAACTCAACAAGAAACTTGATAAGGCAAATTCTAGGAATTCTATTCTTACTAAAGAGATATCAGATCTTTCTAAAGATCTTGATAAGAAAAATGCTGATTTTGAAAATATTTCAAAAAATCTTGAGGAAGCAAGTTCTGAGAAGAACAAACTTGCTAAAGAATTAGAAAAAGTAATTTCTAATAAAAAAGTTTTCGAGCTTAACACTAGTTCAAAAACTAATGATTTTGAGGATAAAAACTTGGTTGTAAAACTCAAGTCCGAAATTTTCTCCTTAAAGAAGTGTTTATCAAACTTTACCCATGGTAAAGAAAATTTTGATAAGATGTATTCTCAAATACGACCTTTAAGAAATAAATCCGGATTTGGTTATACCCAAGCAAAACCTGTTTTCAGCAACAATTATTTTGTTCCTCAAAGTGCCCCATTTTGCACTAAATGTCAATGTGGTGGTCACTGGACAAGAAATTGTTCCTTAAACAAAACCCAATCCTTAAGTTTTCATAAAGCTTACTTTTCTAAAAAATGTGGATACCTAAAATTTTATTGTCTGGAAATCTCGGATCCAAACAAGTTTGGATTCCGAAAATCTAACTTTGTTCTTAATTTCAGGAAACTAAAGAAAGTTCCAGCAACAATATTTGGTACATGGATAGTGGATGTTCCCGACATATGACTGGTAACAAAAGCTTTTTTGAAAAGATTATCAAAACGAAAGGAGGAAAGGTAACTTTCGGAGACAATGCTAAGGGAGAGATTGTTGGTATTGGTAATATTGTTCTTTTAGGTAAAACTTTGATTTCAAATGTTCTTTTTGTTAAAGGTCTTAAGCACAACCTCATTAGCATAAGTCAGTTATGTGATGAAGGTTACCTTGTGAATTTTAGAAATGATAAATGCTTAGTTCACAATTCCAAGGAAGAATTTATTCTCTCATCCAATAGGCAAGAGAATGTTTACACCTTAAACTTAGAAGACCTAAGAAGCCAAGATTTACCTTTCCTAAGTGCAATGGAAGATCACTCTTGGTTATGACATAGAAGATTAGGACACTGTAATCTTAGGAATCTATGTAAACTCTCTAAGAAGAAACTTGTTAAGGATCTACCGGAGCTTAGATTTGATTCTTCTAAAGTTTGTGATCCTTGTCAATATGGAAAGCAACATAAATCTAGTTTTAAGTCAATCGGTGAAGTCTCAACAACCGATGCATTACAGTTGGTGCATATGGATCTTTTTGGTCCAACACAAACTGGAAGCATTGGAGGCAAATACTATGTGTTTGTTCTTGTTGATGATTACACTAGATTTACTTGGGTCTATTTTCTAGCAAGGAAATCTGAAGCTTTTTCTTATTTCAAAAGTTTTAGAGCCCAAGTTAAAAATGAGAAAAACCTTCCATTGAAAACTATTCATAGTGATCATGGAGGAGAATTTCAAAATTCTGATTTTGAAACTTTTTGTAGTAAGAAAGGTATTACTCACAACTTTTCAGCACCTAGAACTCCTCAACAGAATGGTGTAGTTGAAAGAAGAAATAGAATTCTTCAAGAGATAACTAGAACCATGTTGAGTGAATATTCTATTGCTAGACATTTCTGGGCTGAAGCTGTAAGTACTGCTTGTTATACTATAAATCGTGTTTTAATTAGACCTTTTCTTAATAAAACACCTTATGAGTTATGGAATGGTAGAAAACCAAGACTTTCCTACTTCAAGGTTTTTGGTTGCAAAGTATTCAATTTGAATACTAAAGATAACTTACATAAATTCGCACCAAAGTCTGATGAAGGAATTTTCTTAGGTTATTCCACAACCTCTAAGGCTTATAGAGTTTTTAATAAAAATACTTGTACTGTTGAGGAAACAGTACATGTAAAATTTGATGAATCAGATCCTTTTGTTTTTAAAACCTCCCAACCTACATCTTCAGATGTGTTTTCAAAAACTGATTATCAACCTTTGATAGAAGAACCTTCTGATAAGGAAATTGTTCTAGAAGATAATTCTGAAACATTTACCCCAGAAGACTTTCTACCTTATGTTGATGAACAGGTTTTACAAAACCCAAATCAGGTGTTTCTTAAGAATCATCCCAGTGATAGTATCATTGGTGATGTAAATCAACCTGTAAGGACTAGAAGTTCCTTAAGAAATGAAGTAGAACATCTAGCATTTCTTTCTCAATTAGAGACTAAAAGCACTGATGAAGCTTTAGGTGATGATGATTGGATCAAAGCAATGCAAGATGAACTAAATGAATTCGAAAGGAATAAAGTCTGGACCTTGGTTGAGAGACCTAAGGAAACTTCTGTTATTGGAGTAAAATGGGTTTTCAGAAATAAATGTGATGAAAATGGAGTCATTGTTAGAAATAAAGCTAGACTTGTTGCTAAAGGCTATAATCAGCAAGAAGGAATAGACTATGAAGAAACCTATGCTCCAGTAGCTAGACTTGAATCTATCTGTATTCTACTTGCCTTTGCAGCATTCTTTAATTTCAAACTATTTCAAATGGATGTGAAATGTGCTTTTCTTAACGGTTATCTTCAAGAGGAAGTTTTTGTTGAACAACCTCCTGGCTTTGAAGATACAAAACATCCTGATCATGTTTTTAGACTTACCAAAGCTTTGTATGGCCTTAAACAAGCCCCACGAGCATGGTATGATATACTTACTGGATTTTTGCTTCAAAATAACTATGTTAAGGGAAATGCAGATCCAACCCTTTTTATAAAGAAAGATAAGAAAAATGTTTTGATTGTTCAAATTTATGTTGATGACATTATATTTGGTTCAACTCAGCAATCTTTGACTAACTCTTTTGCTAGTCTAATGAAATCTGAGTTTGAAATGAGTATGATGGGTGAGTTAACATTTTTCCTTGGTTTTCAAATTTCTCAAAAACCAGAAGGAACCTACATATCCCAACATAAGTATATTAAAGATCTTCATAAAAAGTATGGTTATGACAACACTAAGAGTATAAGTACTCCCATTGGTACCTCAAACTCTTTAGATCTTGATGAAGCTGGGAAACCAGTAGATCAAACATCATTTAGAGGTATGATTGGAAGTCTACTTTACTTAATAGCTAGTCGACCAGACTTAATGTTTTCTGTATGCTTATGTGCAAAATATCAATCCAATCCTAAGGAATCTCACTTAAAGGCAGTAAAAAGAATTTTTCGCTACCTTAAGGGAACCATGGATCTAGGATTATTTTATACTTCTGGAAATGATTTTGTTCTAAAAAGCTTTTCTGATGCTGACTTTGGTGGATGTAGAATGGATAGGAAAAGTACATCCGGAACGTGTCATTTCAAAGGAGATTCATTAGTTTCTTGGTCATGCAAGAAGCAACATTCTGTTGCACTCTCCACTGCTGAAGCTGAATATGTAGCAGCTGGAAGTTGTTGTGCACAAGTGTTGTGGATGCAACACACACTCACAGACTATGGCTTGAGTTTTACTAAAACTCAAATTTTGTGTGATAACACAAGTGCCATTGCCCTAAGTAAAAACCCTGCACATCACTCCCGTGCAAAACACATAGATATTAGGCATCACTTTCTTAGGGATCACACACTTAAAGGAGACATTATTCTTCAGTTTATCGGAACGCAAGAACAACTTGCTGATATTTTCACAAAATCTTTACCTTCTGATAGATTTGAATATATTAAACAGAAGTTAGGAATGATAACTGTAAGGTAATCTTCCTCAATTAACTTTCTGTTGAAAAATCTCCTTACAGTAATAAACTCCTTTTCATACGGGTAGTACATTTGTTCGTTTATTTAAAAAAGTTTTTCAAAATTTTTTTTCAAACTTTTCGGAACGAAAATTTCCGGAATGGAATTTCCGGAACAACAATTTTCCAGAAAGGATATTTTCACACAGAATACTTCTGGAATGGAAGTATTCGTATTGAAAATTTCCGGAATGGAAAACTTTCATACTGGTATTTTCATAACGGAACTTTCGTACTGAGTCTTTCGTATTGACTTTTCGTGTTTACCTTTTCGTATTAAGTCTTTCGTATTGACTTTTTCATATTGACTTTTTCGTATTAAAGTTTTCGTATTTAGTTTTTCGTATTGAGTTTTTCGTAGTCATCTTTATATTACCCATTACGAATAACTTTCCTAAGCCAATCCGAAAGGTATGATTTCCTTACTGTAGTTTTCGTAATCATATTTTACTTCCTGGCAATTTCTTATATGTTTTTTTTTGGTTTTTGAATTTCTTAAATCATTACTTTAATAAAACCTCAAAAAGATCGGATTCAAGCTTTCAACCGTGAGATCTGATCTCAGATCATTCTAAACCGTTAGATCAACCGAGGAAGTTGAACCGTCATCCCAATGCCTATATAAAGGGGACCCTATTTTCTCGTCCCACATCGATTTCAAGCTTTTGCGTGCTGAAGCTCTGACTCTCCGTTTTAAGGCCATTCCGAACTTCAGTCTTCTCAGTTCCGAACCTCTCAGAGACTTCAGATCCGAATGTCTGCAGAGTTAGCTTCTCAAGAGATGTCTTCAACCAAGCCCATTTCTCAGTGGTTAGTCTACAGAGAACGGTTAGTGCATCCGAATTTCTTCAGCAATTATGATTCTATTATATCAAAGAATATCAAGTTAAATGGCTGGGAGGATGTTGCGATATCAAAAACCGGCAACCAAGATGAAGTCTACTCTGACTTGCCTGTCGAGTTTTATGAGATAGTTGCTTTCTTCGTGGAAGATAATAGAGAGAAGTTTTCCTTCAAATCGTATGGAAAGACATATAAGTTATCTTACACCAAGGCTGCAAGCTTGGTAGGGCTGAGTTATGAAGGGGAAGCTGAGTTTATCTCGCACGTTCTGCCAGACTCCTTGGGTAGTTTCAACAAGGAGAAAGCCTTAGAAATTCTCGGATTAGATGATGATAAGGCTCCGAAAATTGCAACCCTATCTACAAACTTCCGGATTCTGGAGTTATGGGTGCAAGGGCTTATCGTACCGAGAAAAGGAGACAAGGACAGCTTGAAGAAGAGTGAGATATACATCTTGGATTTCCTGATAAATCTAAGAAAGTTCAACCTGATGAAGCATATTCTTCTCAACATTGATAATTTGAAGAAGGGGAATCTAAGAGCTCAGATAGTGATGTACCCGGCAATATTGTCGAAGCTGATAGTTCGGTGCCTAGAATCCTTCAAGGTTTCTTGTAGTTCTAAGCCGAAAGTGTGCAAGATCATGTTGCTCAGTGATGCAACTCTTAAAAGGATGAATATAGCTTTTAACAAGGAGTCAGGGAAATTCATTGATCTACCGCCTCAAGCAGAAGTGACTCCGAAAGTGGCTGATCTGGAATCATCAAAGCCGGTAAGGAAGAGGAAGCAGAAAGAAGTGGTAGGTGAAGCTGAGGAACCCAAGTCTAAGGAAGTCCATTCCGCACCTCCTAAGCCTAAGAAGAAGAAGACATATACTGATGAGGTTGCAGCGAAGTGGAGAGCTGACAAGGAGAAGAGGAAGGAAGGAGATCCGCAGTTCGGATTGGATCCTGCAGAGGCTAAAGCTCTGAAAAAAAGGCTGTTGATGAGCTTGAGAAGCAAGCTAAGGAAAAGAAGCTAAAGAAGAAGTTGTCAGAAGCTGAGGCTGTGCAAGCGTTGTTAAAGATTAATGAAATGGTTTCAGCAACCATTCCCGTTCCGAGATCTTTTTCTCTGGAATCTCTACCTGAGACTCCAGGAAGAAATCTTGTAACTCCGGAAGAGGCTGTTCCTACTGAGGAAGTAGAGCAAGTGGAAGAGGTTGAAGAAGCGGCTGAAGGAAGTGGTGAGACAGGAGATGTGCTCAAACAAGTAGATGAATATAAGGGAACTCCTTCGGAACACCTGTCGCTCCGAACATCTGAAGCTCAATCTTCAAAGCTTGCTACTCCTGCAATGGAAGAAGAAAAGGGAGATGAAGAAGTTATTTGTCAAGAACATATTTTACTTGATGCTGCTCAGATGTGAAACGTGGAAGCCAATGTTCAAGAAGTTGCTGATGAGGAAGATAAAATTGTTCAAGTCTCCGATAGTGAGAACATATCTCCGGAACAGGTTTCAATTCCGGAAAAACAAAAGGGAAAGCAAATTCTTGCTGATACCCCGAGTTCAGAAAAAAGTTTGAGGAAGGAAGCTGGTAGCTCTTCTAAGAGGAAGTTGGAGCTTATTGAAGAAGAAAATTCTCCTAGCAAGATTTCTGATTCGGAGTCATCATCGTTGGGGCACGATTTTGTTGTTCAGTCCTTGAAGAAGTTGGTGGGAACCATTCCAACCTTCTCCAGTATTGACTCTCGGTGCCAGATGCTCCAACATACAATGAATCAGAAAACCGACTCCGTATCCATGGTTATGGATAAATTTGTTGAGATAGAAGCCCAATTCAAAAATTTCTTTATTGGTTACGAAGAACATAAAAGATCGTGCAAAAGGATGACTAGCTGGTCGAAGAAGAATGTGGAAGAGATGAGGTTGCTGGATGAGTTTCAGGAGAATGTTAAGGATGCATTTCAAACCGAGGACAAGAAGTTTCATGAGATGACTACCTCATTCGATGAGAAATTGACAGAGGAAAAGAACATTCGGAGTCAGGAAGTAAGAGATCTGAATGGAAAGCTCAACTCTGTTAATCAAAGTTGGAAATTTGAAAGGGATCATCGGATCAATTTTCTAGAAAGGATAAAGTCTCAGGAAGAGAAAATGGAAGCTCAGGAAGAAAAGTTGAAGGCTCAGGAAGAAATCATTCAAGCTCAGTCAGCAAGAATAGTTGCCTTAGAAAAGCAAGTAGAGGAAGATCATAAGGATCTCAAGAAGATCAAGACAATTCTCAAGGGGCTCTTGTTGAAGGAGAAAGATCTGAAATGACCAATCCGATCTTTTTGTTGTAATCAGTTTTTGTTGCTGACATTTCAAATATAATGAAAATTCTGCTTGTTGTTTCTATTGCTGTCGTTACTAATCTTTTCAGGTACTTTGTTATTTTTTCCATTCCCTCCAATTATTTTTGAAAATCACAAAGGGGGAGAAGGAAAAGATCCTTAAGAAAAAGAGGAAATCTAATAAGTGCTTATCAAAGGGGGAGAAAGAAAAATACCCAAGGAGATAGAACTCTAATAAGAGTTGGTTTAAGGGGGAGTTTTTCTTAAAAGAAACATCACTCCGGAAATATGAATACGATCCTTAGAGACTCAAAGCCTAAGGGGGAGTTAGTCGTATTCATCTATATTCTTAAACCAAGGGAGATAAGCTTTAATATGTTTCTTTCTTCTTAGAATAGCTTTTTCGTAAGGATGTTTGTGCTTTCCAAAAAGGGGGAGATTGTTGAGTCAATAAGGTTTTCCTTATGACTTTTCCATTCCTTCTTGTTTTGAAAATCAAAAACACCTTATCTTTAAGGAAAATCGCTTTTGTAAGGAAAAATGCTTTCTTAAGGAAAATCGCTTTTATAAGGAAAAATGCTTTCTTAAGGAAAAACGCTTTTATAAGAAAAATTTATCCTTATCTTATTTTCATTAATATTTTTCTTAAGTATGAAATTCGGATTCACTTTCTCGGAATCATAAAAACTTTGATATAAAATTATTCTGTTTTTAGGATTCGGTTCTGGACAAGAACTATAAGGAAGTTTCATTCCGAATTTCGGATATGAATTCTGACTTAGTTCTATTCCAGATTCAGGATACGAATTCTGAAGAAGAATTCTCATTACGAATTCTAATGAAGAAATCCCATTCCGAATTCTCATTACGAATTCTGAAGAAGAATTCTCATTACGAATTCCAATAAAGAATTCTCATTACGAATTCCAAAGAAGAATTCTCATTACGAATTCTAATGAAGAAATCCCATTCCGAATTCTCATTACGAATTCTGAAGAATAATTCTCATTACGAATTCCAATAAAGAATTCTCATTACGAATTCTGATGATAAATTCTCATTACTAATTCTGATGATGAATTCTCATTACGAATTCTAATGACGAATTCTCATTATGATTTCTGATGACGAATTCCTATTCCGAATTCCTATTCCGAACTCTCATTCCAAATTCACCTATTAAACAGAATCTGATTATCATTGTTTTATACACTCTGAATTTATTCACTCCGAACTTTCACTCCGAAATTTCTATTCCGAACTTTTATGTTAGAGTTTAAAACGATGTCGTACTTTCTGTTACACTTGTTTTGTTATAAAACGATGTCGTCCATTTTGTTATAAACTAACCGTTGTCTAAGTGACACGTGTACAGGTCCCTCCGAACTTTAAGGGAAATATGACCGTTGAGGAAGGAGCCGACCTTACCTATAAATAGGAGCTCATTTGAAAGAGCTCGCAGCTGATGAATGGCAGATAGCTGATTGCTGAAAAAGTGCTTACATGCTGTTGAAGTGATTTCTAGAGAGAGAGTCTCTTATTAACTCTCAAAGCTTCGTGCGACTCCGAATGTTGGTGATTACATTCGAGGGCTTCCGGGGATAGGAAGACAGAGGTGCCGACTACCTTATTGATCGAGGGCTTTCTTGCTGAGAAAGACAGAGGTTGCCGACTACCTTAAAGATCGAGGACTTCCATGCTGAGGAAGACAGAGGTTGCCAACTACCTTGAAGTTGAGGACTTGCGGGGATAGCAAGACAGAGACTCCGATCTTCGTATCGAGGGCTTACCCTGGTGTGGGTAAGACAGACTTGCTTGAAAGTATAAATCAAGGGACCTTTATCCATGGTTGTTGGATACCCTTCTCTTTGGGTTAAAAGACTATTATCTTGTTACTAGTAGTTTTACTACTTGTCTTTATTCCGCTGCAATTTGTATCTTAAGGAAAGTATAACTTTCTTATACTTCCTTACTTACTCTGTTTCATTTAGATTCTATACGCTTTAAGGTAGAATCTCATATTGTAACTTTTGTTAAGTTTCAATTTCCGGAACCATATTTCCGGAACCTACTTTTGGAATCTCTTTCCAAGTTCAGTTCGGTGTTAGAGGTGTTGTGAATCTACTTAGTTTAACTTTATTAAACTTAGTCCTTTCCTTTTCTTAAGGAAACTTTAGTTGTTCATAACTAACTTTAAAGGTTCCAAAGGAATTTTTAAAGTATACAATTCACCCCCCCCCCCTCTTGTATATTGAGCATCTCATATCATATTTCGATCCTACAATTGGTATCAGAGGTTGGAAACCTCTTACTCTATACCATTCTTACAAAGTTTCTTTAATAGAAACCCACATTGTAAAAAGAAATATCAATACATGGCTTTAAAAATTAATGTCTGAAATGTAACGGTTACCCAAATTAACTCATCACTGGGTTTCCACGTAGGAAAACATAGGTGAAAAAAATATGGATATGGAAGAAAAATCTTACCATCAAGTTCTGATGGAGAGTGGTAGAGTACATGGCTATGAAAAAGCCATCAATCACAAATCCATAGAATTTTGATGATCTAAGGTACCATCTGATTCATCGGATATTAGAGCCCTAGGACAATATTTTTGGTTTCCAAGATCATTTCCCTAAATTTGATAAATTAAAAGAAATACATACATGATTTTGGTACAATATCAGTTTTGTTCATGAGTTGAACAATTTTCACTTCATCCCTTAAAGAAATGAAGTTGAATTTGTTATTCGTGATGTGTTAACAGATCATGTGATACAATGATGGTTCATTCCATCTATTTCAATCAAAATGTTAGAAAAGTTATCCACAAATACATAAGTCCATCTATAGTGAGATTAATCATATATGTTTCTAAATGACTTATACTTCATATATCATACTTCATAATATAATAAAACTAGTTTCTACTAAACATGGACTTCTTGTAGGCCAGTGGTCGGCGATAAAGGCCAGTCACACTTCGGTTGTGGGTTCGATTCCCACATCCTTATCTGACGCGATGGTTTGTCGCCCATCCTACACTTTGTCCTTTTTCTAAAACTATATTACATTAACATCCCATAAATAATATCGAAAAAACTTCTATCTTTAAACAATACTAACTTATGTCCAACATAATCCATTCCAATCTTTAGGCTTATCCAAAATACTTCTGTCCAATCTCATAGTATAAAGAAAACTATTACATGAAATGTCATCAACCAAGAATGTGAATACCATCATTTATCCCCCATATATCATTTTGATCACATTCCAATCATGTGAATACCTTAATCATGTATTCTCTTGAAAAATGAATACACATTTAATCTTAGTGAAAACATGTGTGCTGTCGAAAGTTAACTCTTTTCACATACCGAAACCTCGGACCATGATATAAATATTTCTTTATATCATTCATGAGCTCATGAATTCTGTAAAACATTTCATTTTCTCGTTTTCCAATAATATCTCAATAAATTTTCATGGTTACAGGTACCATAAAATTATTGAAAACCACAATAGACCAATACATAAATATTCCAATATTCCACGATACTATATACAACATTAATTTGGAATCCCATTACATAAACACTTAATCATTCTACCACATCGTTGTCATATTCAACATCACCAATAGTGATCGCATGTTACTTCGCTTTTTCCATTCCCTTAAGTGGTTTCTCATGTCGATCATCACTAACCCTTGGATTAGGGCATTTATTAGCACAATGCCCCATTTCCTTGCACTTGAAGCATTGAAGTGTTGGTGGTGGAGTCTTTTCTTTATTCACATCATTAGAAACCATTTTTCCATTACATCGACACTCAGCTGCTAGATGACCATCTTTTCCACACTTAAAACATTTTCTAGACCCTGTAAGACAATCTCCACCATGATTGTCTCCACACTTTGAGCATAAGGAAACATTCATCTTCTTTTCACCATTATTCTGAGATTTCTCCTTGAACTCCATCTTTCGTTTCTTTTCAAAACCATGAGATGGATATGTAACAACAACTTCCATTTCTACCTTAATAGAAAAATGCACAATTTCTTCATAGCAACTGAAGTCTCTTATAGCTAATGCCCTTCGAAGATTTGGTTTTAAGCCACTGAAGAATCGATCAAATTTACTTTTAGGTTGGATGATAAATCCAGATGAAAACCTTGCAATACTTGTAAAATTTACTTCATATATACCAACAGATTCATCATCCTTTTGCTTTAGTTCAAGAAACTCCTTCTCTATATTTGTTCGAAGAATACGAGGGAAGTACTTATTGAAAAATATGTTTGTGAACTCATCCCATTCCATGGACTCAATTTCATCTCTTGGCCTCGTATTCTTGATAAGATGCCACCATTTATCAGCTTCACCTTCCTAACTATATACTGCTAAGATGACTTTATCATGTTCATAACATTGAAGAACTAAAAATATCTTTTCAGTGGTACTGATCCATTGTTCAGCAAAAAGTTGATCAGAAGACCCACTGAAAGAAGGTGGATGGTGCCTCATGAAAGACTCAATAGAATATTATTCCCTTCTCTGCTCATTTGGAAGCCCAAAATGATTCATAGCTTGTATAAGTATAGCAATAAGATTTTTCACTCCATCTCCCACAATAATTGTTTGTTCAGGAGGACAATCATTAGATTATCCATTGCATTGATCAACATGGTTCCTTCGGGTTCCAGCCATCATCTAAAACCCAAAATCTATAGTGTGAGAGGAAAAAATAATGCTAGGGAAAACTACATAATAAAGGGGGAGTACCTTCAATATCTAACATCTTAGGTTTAATTCTAAGATCATTACCGTAATTCTAGGACTATAACCTATACGTATACTAATCCTTAGGGACATCCCTAGACATACCATAGAAATATCTCTAGGGATTTCACTAAAGTTTTCGAATCATAGTTTCCAAAGGTTGACTAAACATATCCCATAATGATCTTCCACTTTTTGTTTCCTTACCTAAACCCTTTCATTTGATCCTGGGGGAAAATAAAACATAAAAAGGGTGAGCTAAAATGCTCAGTAAGGGTAAGAATGTATAAAATAAAACATATCATATACATTTTAACTTAAAAACATGAACATATTGTTTAAACATCAAAATCTTGAGAAACGACATAAAACATGGAAGTACATAAGGCATAGATCATAATGGAACATAAACCATGATAATATAGCATGGGAATAAAACATGTAACTGTGGAATCTATTAATCACATGTAATGATTTCCATAGTAGCCAAGGCATTGCTGCCAAGACCATATTAGCGGACAAAGTCCCATTCTGAATCGAGTTCACTCCTCATTTCAGTCCAGTAACACTGAACCGGATTAACTTACCATTCCATCCATGTCTATCTCATGAGATATAAAATCTTTACCCAATGCATTGGAGGGAGATATAGGTCCCACCCATCTCATAATAAAATCATTCTTACATGCGCCACAAAATAAACATACATCATTCATAATAACACAATAAATAAAATGGGTTTCATAAACATCATCCCATCATAACATAATCCATATAAACGAAATGGATAACATTTCATAATAAAAAAAGTGAAACCATTTAAATCATAGAGACATTATACTTAAAACATACACATATGAAAAAAAATTCATCTTAGATGGAAAATGGTTTTGATAAAACACTTGAAATGAATTCTTGAGGAAAATATCCTTTCTTATTTAAAATCATTTTCTTTTCACAAAATGTCATGCATTTTTAAAAGAAAAGGATTTTCTTGAAAATAATCATGTAATTTTTTGGAGTAAGCTTCATGAAAATAAGGCTATATAAAACCGTAAAAATCCTATCATGACGTATACGTTAAAAAAACATTCTTCTCGTACTTTTGTCGGAAAAGTCAAAAAGTACCTTAGGTCTGATATGCTTCGTACGTATCCAAACTCCTGTATAATGATTTAAATAATGTCATTGACTTATTACAGAATCATATTCAATGTTATTATATCATATATGCTTCACTTATGACGTTATATTACCCTTCTTTTGTAAATTCATGGTAATGTAATGTTTTGGGTAAAATCGTTTCATTTATCGTTCGTGTTTTAACTTGTAATTATTCATATGATTAATTAGATCATGATTACTTACATACATAATGTAAAACATTATTTATATATAATATGTATTCAGAATATATATATAATGGATTGATAAATTGAAAGAAATACACCGTTCATGGAGATGGTAGGCCGTACGTACGCATGAACGCTTTTTTCGTTTCCTTATTGAATTGAATGGAATTAAGTAGATGACATAAATATATATATACATAAATCCTGTAGAATTATTATGTCATATATTTCTTGATCACTTATTATATATACTTTATAATCATTCTTGAATGGTTATCATGGAGAGTGAATCTCATCGCGTCGTGGAGACGGAATTCCGTACGTACGCACGAGTGGTGATATCTTTCCCATGATCATGAAATTGTATTAAAGTGTATGTATAATATTAAAGAATCAATATCACTTTAAAATAATCATATATATTCATTAATTTCACCATTATACCCATCCATGTATGGTTGTGGTGGAGAATAGATTACACCACGGCGTGGAGACGGTATTCTATACGTACACACGCGCAGTGATTTCATTTTCTATAGGATGGATATATGGGGAAATAGGGTTGTTTCATACTTATAATAACATATCATTATAATAGTGATACTGATGTTATTACTTCATAATGAAAAAACTAATGAAGAAGAAGTGGAAGAAGAAATAAAGTTGAAAGAATCGGTAATGGATATTACCTCTTCTTTGAAGCGCCTCTTTGAGACCTCCTCTTAGGGTAATAAAATTGGTCTTTGAAGAATACCAGGACCTCTAGGATGTTTCTAGTGAAGTGGAGAAGAGAATTTTTCAGGGGTTTGCTGAGCTTTAAGGCTCAAAGTGGTGTGAGGAAGATAGGGAGGAGGTGCCCTTTTATAAGGGAGGAGAGCGGCACCTTTGGAATTCATAAAAATATTAATTTATAATAAATCTAACCCCAATTAAAAACCACCAAAAATGACTCATATCAGAATATTGGATTAGATAGGGTTGTAATCTCGTCATCCAATCAAATTTAGACATGTTAGGAATTTATTTTAAACATTTTCAACTTGATTTATCCTTATTTAATCAATTTAATTTTATTTGTTGTAATAACATTCTAAATTTTAAATTATAACAAATAATTAATTTTTTGTTGTGAATTGTCCAAACATGGATACTTTATAACATTTTATACCATATAAATTTAAATTTATAATTTGTAAACATTTTTGTGATTTGTAAACAATTTTATAATATATTAGTTTTATAAAATAACAATAGTGTCAATTTTGACACTATTCATTTATTTGAATTTAAATAAAATATATACAGAAGATATGTTCGAAATAAAGCTATAATAGATTCATAAAAGGTCATATGTATCTATAAAATTAGTGGAGAACATTTAATAGTTCATATAATATTTATTTTATTATTTTTAAAACCATTTATTTGGTTTATCGCTTAATAAAATAATTACTACATCATTTTTTGTATAATTATTTAATATACTTATTTGTTGCATAAAAATTAAAAATAAAACCCTATGATGAATTTAAATCTATTAACATTCACAATAACACATTTAATCTAATTTATAATCTTAAAATCATTATATTAAATTGTTATATTTATTAAATTATGAAGGTGACAACTTTTCCATCATTTAAAATAAAATAATATAAGTGTCATAATCAACTTAATAAGGCTCCAAATGGTCAATAATTCGGCCAATGGATGTTTAGGGTTTATATATACACTAGTAATACGTTTTTTCAGATTTTTTGGTCTTTTGATATGTATACATATTTAAATAAAAACTATATTATTGATTTTTCACTAAATAAATAATTTCTGCAACCCTATTGTGTCAAAAATAATGATAATTATTTAATACCTAAAAATTATAAATAAATTTATATGATGTATATAATTTCATTTTATTTCTTTAGACTATTCATTTTCTAAGTTTCATGATGTTTATCACTAAATTAAAATTAATATACTTATAAGATTTAAGAAAGTGACATGTTGTCACTTTCATTGGTTTTAATAATAATTAAGATATTTTCAATGCAAAAAGTCCATTAAATTATTCTAATCAGACCCTTAGGTGATATGGGTCGACTTTTATTCATCCAATAAGATTTCTTCATGTGTTAGGTTAGTTTTATAATCTTATATTTACCCTTAATTACCCGATTTACCTTTAACTATGGTAAATAAAATTTACCGTAGTTACTATTCATAAAGCCAAAAAATAAAAAGTAGCTTATTAACATAATTTGGACCCACTTATTCCAAATATGGAATCCATTTTTTTAAATTCAATACAATGAAGCTGTAGAAATTAAATTAAAATTAATCCTGTTGTCGAATGAAAACGGGTTTTTGTTTAAAACATTGCAAAAGATTGAATTGATTTAACCTACGAATTCAATGTAAAATCAATGCTAATGAAATACATTATATTAAATGGTAAAAATAAATTCTACTTATACTTTAAGACCACTCAATATTATAATTTAACCGTATAAATTATTACGATGAAAAAAGTTGTTTTTAATTAAAATATATCGTGTTTTTACTATTTATTAAAATTTGAAAGTTATCAGAAAAATATAAAAACTTTATCCAGTGTAAATTTTTATATCCAGATTCAAAAGAAAAATTTTATTTTGTCAAATTTTACTTATAAACATGTCAACAACTAGATTTAATGTGGGTGCGCCATCAAAAGGAGGCAAAACTGCATTTTTTGAAAAATACAAATTTTACCCGAAAAATTTATTTTTTTCTTATAACATGTTCTAGAAAATGTTTAAGATGAATAATAATGTTATAAAATTCAAAATTTAGTTAATAATATTCATAATGTCTAGTTCATAATAATATTATAATAATATCTCGTTTAGTGAAACTCGGTATTGCGTACTACACATGCTATCGAGGAAGGTCGCGATTGCGTGTAATGCAAAGCAAGTCCGGGATGTGTGTTGTGTAAGATCCTTTTGGTGTAGCATTCAACACAAGAAATTAATTAAAAAGAATACTTTTCATAAATCTCGGGGTGTTACATTGCAAACCGATGCAGGGTGTACAGTTCGCAGAGTGGCTCATGATCTAGTCGTGCCACCAAAACTCCACCTAGAAAGGCCAGGAGGTAAGCCCGATGTTCTTCCGTTCCCTACCCGTCGCCAGTAAGTATCCTCGTAGGAAATGGGAAGGGGTGGAAATTAAACTCATCTGCCCTCCACACCCGATCCAGGACCATTGGCACAGTTAGTTTGAACGGGAAGCTCCCGACCGCATTCAGGATGGAGGGGCGGAAGTTTGATCCCGAAGGCAAAATAGGGTTTGGATACTCATAGATCCCTCTGATGTGCACCGCAATCCACCCATATAGGAGTTGGAAGGGCCTGCATATCCTTGGCGTCTTCTTTCCCTCGCTAATGTGCCGCAACATTCTGTACAGTTTGGTGAGCATTAGAATCCCCGGATTGACCCGATGCCCCATGGACAACATGGACGCCATAATAAAAGAGCTGGGCCACACCCCCATGCTTGTATTCCTCACTGGTAGAATCCAACCATAGTTGAGAGCTGCGATGAACGCCGCCAACCTGACTATCGGCTGTTGTTCATTGCTGACACTGAAACCCCAAGTCTTCCATTGGCTGTCCTCCAATACCCACCAATACAAGTTCCCCTTACCCCGTTGGGCCTCCCTCAGACAGGTTCGAGGCCTCGGAGGGAACTATCGATTCTCTGGTAAATTCAGGAAGCTCTTGAACCATCTCGTAAAGTGGACATCCCTCACTGCCTCCTTGTACTCTCCAGGGACGAGTGCCATCAGCACTGACTCCAGTCGCGGCATTTGCTCTGTATCCTCCCACGTGCTCATGACGGGGAGAACTCATCATACATGGCCCCCAAGATCAGAACCCCAAAAATCTGGTGGACATCCCAGAGGCTGATTCCCACCTCCCTGTGATGCAGGTGAAAGGTATTATTCCTAGACGAACATCTGCTCAGCAATTCCCGCATCAGTTGTTTCAGTTGGTAAATGTGGAATTGGGAGGCCCATGTCGCCTCATATAACCCCACTCTCCTCAGCTCAGCACCAAACTCCTCGCATGAGGTTCCTACCCAGTAGGCCTAGGCCCAGTCATCAGTAAAGTTACCACCCTGGCATAGGTCCCACTCATCGGACCATCCCTTCTTCGAATCCTGCAATGCCGCCTTCAGCATGGTACTGTAGAGAGGAGGGGACGTCTCTGGTTGTAGTGGATTCCCGTCAATATCGTTCAAATGGTTGTAGAGACAGTCAGCGGTGACGGGTGTGAAGTCTTCTTGCGCATGACCATCGGCCACCCTGAACCATTGGTGCTGACATGGTGTGCTCCTGAACCAGCAAGCTGGTTTGTCCCTACTCGCCTCAGGGATGATGACGTCATCCCTCAAGCCGAAGCCATTCAATGGCATCTTCCTACACTGCAGATAATTTTTTTGACCCTCCTCTAGAAGATCTGTCAAAGAAGCGTGGTCCGAGTGGCTTTAGACCATCTCCCCAAGGCCTAAAAAGTTGGCCATTTCATCCCAACAGGCGGCATCTTCAAGCACCCCCAATACGGCTTCTCGATGGGCCATTCCAGTTCCAGCACTCAGATTTTTTTTTCAGAATGGATCGCGAAGCTTGATTGCGAAGACGAATCGCGATGTTTGGTCGTGAGACCAAGCCACGGAGTCGGACATAGGTTGGCAAGAAGAAGTTTTTTTGGGGCAGTCGCGGAGTTGGAGACCCGCAGTTCGCCGCGATGCTCGATTCGCGGAGAGAAGTCACAGAGTACGCGGAGTTTCGAGAAATCAAGAGCACAAAAAGACAAGAAAATCGTGTGAAGACAAAATAGGTCGACCGCCTATTTATAGACGGCGGCCCTGGAGCAGCGCGTCGCGCCCTGCCCGCACGGAGCATCACGGCGCATCCGGATTCGTGGCCCCGGTCAGCACCGCTGGTCCTCTTCGCGAAGTGTCATCGCAAACCGCCAACAATTTTGGTGATTTTCCCTCAAACATTGACCATTCAGCCTTTCACGGCTCCATGTCTGAGGGGGGGAATTTGTTGGTGCCAAAATATTTCACAAACGAAAGGGACAAAAAAGACGGCCCATACGCTGCCTCACGAAGCACCGGTGTGAAGCACCCCGAGCATTGTGATCCCACGAAGCTCCGGACGCGGTAACTCTCTGCGAACGAGTTTGACGTTCGCGACCCCGCCGCGAAGCTGCAAAGGCGGTAACTCTCCGCGAACGAGTATGACATTCGCGACCCTGCCGCGAAGCTCCAGAGGTGGTACTTCTCCGCGAGAGACTTTGACGTTCGCGAGCGCACCGCGAAGCGCCTGAGGCGGCGCGCGAGATATGCTTCGCGGCGGCCCTTGCCAATAAATACTGGGCTCCCCCTGAGTCCTGGGGATGGACAATCCGACCTTTCGGCTTCTCCTCTTCCGAATCGCGAAGCACCCTTTGCCCTCGGGAATCATGATCTCTGCGAGGTACTTCTACTTCGCGTGACGCCTTTGCTTTGTCTCGTTTTGAGCCCCACTTCTGAGAGGGATGCCCATCGCGAAGCTCAAGGGTATTCGTGAAGGAGGGGGATTCCCAAGGGAACTCGGGCAGCCACGGAGCGTTTATGCTTCACGAAACGCCCATCCTGTACTAGTGATTCCAATGCTAAGGCATGATCGCTACACATCGCAAAGCACACTGCTTCGCAGCACCCTGCTTCGCGAGGCACCTCTTCTTTGCAAGGCAGTGCTCCGCGAATACTCTTCCACTTTGTGAAGCACCCTCCACTCACACCTATTCCCCATGCTAAGGACAAGGCACTCCGCTTCGCTAAGCACACTTCTTTTCTTGGAAATTATTCTCCCCGTGCGACCCTCCATGTTTGCATGATGTGATTTCAATGTCCCATGGACAATACTACTCGTAGCGTTGCTTCGCCTAATGCTTCTTCGCATAGGCACGCTAACAGCTATTGCTTCTTCGCATAGCCATGCTAACGTGGACCCCTCGATGGTTTGCTCCACAACCCCCCTTTGACCACGAACTTACTAGTACCTTCCCTTCCCCAAGGAGCAAGGGGTACCAGTTATGTAAGTCCTAGGTGTGTGGAGTGAACCCACCTCGTCCGAGCTGTATGTCGTTAAACTGCCAAGTATCACGTCCTCAACACATGACGTTAAACTGTGACCCGACCTCGTGCCTCACACGAAGGGTCCCCCCAGCTCGAACATTTTTTACGCCACTCGTCTCCACGGGAATGGAATCACCCCTCCACAAGGTATGATATCCTCTTTATTGGAGCGGTGTATGTTCTTAGGAGAAGGTCGACACTAGTTACCCAATGGATGGCTGCACCCCTGCATCTCTGTACTTCCCCACTTCCATGGTCAATGGAGGGCGTGATAGGGAATGAGTCACCTCCCATCATTGGTCCCAAATCCCTCTTTCGCTGTGCTTTTCCGCACTTCGAGCCTCCATCCTGGAGTAAGTCCCAACACCATGGGCCGCCTAATGAATAAGCCCCTCTTCGCTTCTCACAGACGCATCCTCTGCGACATGATCATCTGGTCCCTTTAACCTCTTGTTTCTCACACCGAGCATGACTCACGTGGGCTTAGAGTGAGCACTGACCCTGACCCCCACCTTAGTGAACAACGAGGAATTTGATCCATGTCAAGGCATGGTATGTAGGAAGCCTCCATGAGGTTCATGCCCACCACTCTGTCGTTTATTCACGTTGAGTTCCACCCTTGTCCAGCATGACGTTAAACTGTATTCCCTCATCCAGCATGATGTTAAACTGCATGACCTCGTCTAGCATGACGTTAATCTATATGCCCTTGTCCCGTATTACATTAAACTGCACACCCATTTGAACTATGAGGTATTTGATACATGTCACGAAATGGTACGTTGGAAGCCTCCACGAGGTACAAGCCCACCCGCCATCCAATTCACGTCGAGTTCCTCCTTCGTCAAGAATGACGTTAAACTGCAGTTCCAGTCCGACGACAAGCCGTTGTGACCATCCCGAACTACGAGGACATTGATCCATGTCAAGGCATGGTATGTAGGAAGCCTCCCAGAGGTTCAATCCCATCTCCCATCGGACCAAGGTCCCTCATTTACGTCGGTTCGCCGACACCCATCGCCCGTCATTTATTCACATCAGGGTTCACTCTCGTCCAGCATGACGTTAAACTGTATTTCAGTCTGACGGCAAGCCGTTGCGACCATCCTGAACTACGTGGTCTTTGATTCATGTCACGACATGGTACGTAGGAAGCCTTCACGAGCTTCAAGCCCACCACTAGTGGACCCCCGGGTCTACTTTCACGTCGGTTCACCGATGAAACCCTTTGAACTACGAGGTCTTTGATCCATGTCAAGGCATGGTACGTAGGAAGCCTCCCCGAGGTTCATGCCCACCACCCATCGGATCAAGGTCCACCTTTACGTCGGTTCGCCGACGAAGCCCCTATGATCTACGTGGTCTTTGATCCATGTCACGACATGGTACATAGGAAGCCTCTCGGAGGTTCAAGCCCACCACCATTGGATCAAGGTCCACCTTCATGTCGGTTCGCTGACGATGCTCATTGGATCAAGGTCCACCTTCACGTCGGTTCACTGACGACATCCATCGGGCCAAGGTCCACCTTCACGTCGGTTCACCGGCACCATCCCGAACTACGCGGATGGACGGATGCACGCGCCCCGACAAAAGCATCAAAAACACACATCCAAAACATTTCATCATCTATAGTGTCCTCCGCGACACCCACATGCATAAAATGATGCATCTCGCCACTCTAGTAGTTAACAGATGTCACCAACAACGGGCCTCCCTTTCCCCACATACCCCAACATACATCCTAGCTCACATCAAAACACATGTAGTATGAAACAAAAATTATATAAAATGGGATATTATCCCATAAACAAGGCATCCAACCAACATTCATAATGAGTACTCACGGCTCCAAAGCACAAGGCACACGACCTTACAAGCATGTGGGAAACTCAGAACCCTACCAGTCATTATTTTTGTCAAACATCTACTTATTTAATCCCTCTTTAATTAACCAGTTCATTATTAGTAGGTTCCACTTTTGGGAAACCTAATCAGAAATATATCATAGCTATCACAAATAATTAAACATGCTTACTACATCAATTATATTAACATCATATTAAAACAACAACAACTAGATTCATTTACATGCCGCTTAATAATTGAATAAAATTTACAACTAATCCCATTTTACATTCATTACCAATTTCATTCATGAACGACATGGTAAAAAAGTAAATAATATATATATATATATATAACTATCTAGAAAAAGAAGAGGCAATAAAATACTATCCTTACCAATATTTTTATTCGGTTTAAATATTTATTACGTCAATTCCATTGTGATCCAGTGGGATAAATAATTATTTATTCATGATTTAATTTAAAACAATATAGAAGAAAGAAATCCCCTACCTCAAATGTTTTTTGACATTAATTACATGAGAAAGATCCACACAATCGATCATGATCACCTCCCCCGCGACAACTGCATCCACCCGAAGATGCCGCTACATGACTGCACAAAACAAATAACAATGAAAACTCCATTAGAATCATGAAGATCACATCCCATAACCTGTAATATAGAAATAGACGAATAAGTATTGATGAAAACACAATAATGGAGGTAGATGATACCTTCTATCGATGACGGATCCACACTTGCTGATTACACCAAAATAGGGGGTGCACATGTAGAAAGAAGAAACATCATGGGGAAAAAAACCAAAGATTAAGGTTTGATCCCACCAATCCTTAGGGAATAAGGAATGGTTCGGGCATCCCACACCAAGGATCATTAATTTAAAACAAGGGAGGAGGATATCTCATCCCTTTAAGAGATATAATGGGGAAGTAGTTTAAGATACGCTAGAATTTCAATTAAAATAACACCATATTATATCGTACAGTTTGACCATGTGAAGATTTCCTAAGCATTAGGAAAATTCATATCGGAGTTATAGGCTATTAATCATCCTTATGTCCCTTAAAACATGGTGTTGAATACATTACTCATCAAATTAAATTCTAATGGGAAAAAAATATAGGAATATATAAACATTGTACACCTACCGTTATCTAGAAGTATTGTACACCAACAGATGATGGGAAACACTATACACCTACTGATGTCTGCCCAAAAAAGTACACCTCCCGATGTTGGGAAACACTATACACCGACTGATGTCTAGAAACAAAATACATGTACTATTTTCTAGAAACACTGCACAACTACCAATATCAGGAAACACTGTACACCTACTATCGTCTGGAAACACTTTACATCTACCATTGTCGGGAAACACTATACCCCTACTGATATATGGAAACACTATACACCTACCAGATTTTGGAAACACTATACACCTACTTGTAGATAAAAAAACTACACACCAACCGACAGCTGGAAACACTGTATAGAAAACTAGAAACACTATTCATAGAACTAGAAAATTGGAAAAGTGTTGGGGATATGCCCCCATGACCTCCCCAAACACCACAAACACCGAATTTCAACAATGGAATGGAAAAGAGAGGTTCAATACATTACCTCAGATACATCTTAAATCATTCTCTTCCTTGATAATTAAAAACCTACCTAAAAATAAAAAAGGCTTCCAAAATACAACCCATCGAGATACCGCTCAACAGAGAGAATTCCACTAAACATAAAAAAATCCATCACATAAACATGAAAGCTCTACCACCCCAAAGAAAAAATCATTAGAAGGAAATGGTTAACCATAAAAAATCTAGGTACTGAGCACGTATCTACAACTCTCATTCCCATGTTCTCTCTTCTATGTCATTGTGTCACCACAAGACATGAACCTAGGGGATATCACGTCCGCCCAACACCATATTATTAGAGTCCTGGAACTATATATGCTACTCTTTGATCGTTGCATCATCATCAACATTGTTCTCTCCATAATCAGTGCTATGAAAATCATCAATATTATCAACACAGAGTTGTGACATGTGAAAAAACTCAGTATCTGGCTCATCTGTGGGGGAAGTTCTGCTTGATACACCATGACTCCAAAATGAGCCAACAACTTGAAAGAATCAAAAAACAGGGGAGAAAACTTACACCCATGACCAACCCCTTTCATCACATGACTGGGATTCACAATTATAAACATGATATCCCAAAAAATCAAACTCCAAAGGTATCATCTTTTGATCTGCATATGATTTCAGATGCCCATGCACTACCTTCATCTTATCATGAATCTTCTGAATGATCTATGTCGTATTCTGCAGTAGTTCTAGTCTAAAAATTGCTAACTCTCCACCCCTAGTCCATCACAATGGATATTGGAAATATCCACCATAAAATGCTACAAATGGACCCATATCGATGGTAAAGTGAACATTGTGGTTGTAAGATAACTCCACCAAGGGTAATTGACTCTTCAAAAAACCTCCAAAATCCATGACACAAGATAGAATCATGTATTTAAGATTATGGATGGTCTGCTCTTTCTGACTATCATTTCTAGATGAAAATAAATGATGTGTCATAGCTAAGAACCAAAATCAAACTATAGACCTCTCTACACCCTATAGGTAAAAAGAGGACCTCAATAAAAAATGATCATCCTTGATACATTGTGGAGTCTCACAATCTCCTCTAGATATTTTCTCAAAACCTCCACTTAGCCCAACTCGTTGATCACTATGATGTGAGATGATTTAATTAAATTATTGACTAACACCCAAATAGAATTACAACATTTTAGAGCATGAGGTAAATCAATAACAGTGTCCATTGAGATGTACTCCCACATCCACTAAGGAATATATAATGGATTTATGAAAATCCCTAGGAACACTGTGCTCGACCATCACCTTCCGAAAGTCAAAACATCGAGACACAAACTCCGCAACTGCATGATTCATCCCAGGCCATGAAGACTGACTCCTCAAGGATCCGTACATCTTTGTCTTGTGAGGATGCACTTATAAAGGAAAACAATAGAACCCTCTGAGAACTATCGCATTCATCATCAAAGGAATGAAAATACTTACCTGGTAAAAAACCCAGTGTTGTTCGTCCTCATACCACCCATAAGGTACCTCACCACATATAATTCTGTCTCTCTAGAGCTCCACATTTAGATCCCCCAAATAGGACTCTTCCACCTTCTTCACTAGAGAAGAATGCACTATCATCTAAAAAAGATAACCTCTACCCCCCAACATCTGCCATATCCAGATTTATAGATGAATATTCTGCCATCACTCTCTAGGAATCATTGTATTCTTGCACTACATCATTACATTACTTCCTTCTTAGTGCATCAACTCCAAAATTAAAAATTTTAGGTGTATAATATATTACGATGTGGTATTACTAAAAGAAATCAATACACTAATGATACCTCAAGATCATGTTCTACGCGGAGAAAACATACATCATGCTCTTATGATTGGTGAAAACCACAGAGTACTCTTTAATGAGGTTATTTCACCACAACATTAGGAAAAAACAATGGCCTCTAAATCATGATCATGGGTGGTATAGTTATGTTCATCATGATTCAACTAAGAATACCCATAAGAAACAAATGGTCACTCCTCTATTAGAACACAACCTAATTATATACATGAAGCATCATAGAAAACAAAAAACTAAACTCCCTATTCTTCTAGAAAAAGAGCAATATCACTAACCAACATATCATTCATATACTATAATGCTATATGACCCTAATAATTCTACACAAATTCTAGATCCTTCACATTCAATGCTGTCAGAGGATTCCCAACCAGAGTGAAATCGTCAATGAACATCCAATAATACCATATGAGAACAAGGAAAATTCAAACCTATTCCACTATGATGGGGGATAACCATGACACACATGCTTCAACCATTGAAGGATCTATAGATATTACCTACTAGGATACAACATCCCCTAAGAATGTGACTTCTCGAGCCCAAAACTCAGAGTTCGAAAACATCCCAAATATCAACTCTTGGTGAAGAACTCTAAAAATGGCATGCATAAGCTCTACATGCCACTCCACAGACGCTGAGTAAATTAGAATGTCGTCAATGAAATCCACCAAGAACCTATCTAAGAATTCTCAGAACATGGAATTCATAAATCCCAATAACATAGCTTATTCCTTCGTCACACTGAACAATATTAAAATATACTTGTAATTCCCATGACAATAATGGAATTATGTCTTTAGGATATCATCACTTTTCACTTGAATCACATGATATATTGGACCCAAATTGATTTTTGGGAACCAAATGGAACCCATTAGTTATTCAAATATTTTATCAATCTGCATAAGAGGATTGCGATTCTTCACTGTCACAATGTTTAACTGATGATAATTGATACACAACCGTGAACTTCCATCAGCCTTCTTAACAAAAAAAATTGGTGAACCCCATGGAGATACACTTGGGTGAACAAAAAAACTCTATAAAAAACCCACATGCTGTATAATAAGCTCCCATAATAAGGAACGGTCCATCCAATAAAGTGAAATGGATATAGTTGACATGCTAGAATGTAACCTGATTTCAAACATGATCTCTCATTGAGGGGGTAATGAAACAACCTCTTATGGATAGACATCATGGTATTCCTCTATGACCATAAGAAAGAACAACTAATTAACCTCTAAAGAACATAGAATAAACACTACCATCAATGATGATAGGGCCAAAAGGCGCCTCTGACCCATCCACGGGTATCGCTCATCCACAAACACTACTTGTTCTCTATCAGCATAGATGAAAATCCCCTACATCCTAATGAAATACATGATATCCTGCACTGAATAAAACCAATCCACGTTTAAGATGCCATCATATTGATGTGTTTATAAACATTGGAAATATACCAAAGATTAGTGTTGTCCATGCACTATCTCATTTTGCCTACATACATCAAACAATTCAGCTCGCCCTCCAACTGGTGTAGTCAAAGCCAAGGGCACTAGAAGCCTCATTACCTCATGTACCAATGAATGTACAAGGGATTTATATACAAAGTAGTGAGTCACTACTGAATCAAATAAGGAATACACTGAAGTATAAAAAAAGAATAGGGTACCTCAATTGATGTTTGGGTCACCTGGTACTGGAAACACTAATGCATGAAGCTGACCCAGACCTCCTACATGGACTCTCTATCCCTAATAACAACAACCACCAATGCCATGATCTTTTATCTATGGACTATGAGCAACATGGGGAAATCATCAGCATGATCTATCTGCTCTCAACTTTTCCAAAGTTGGTGGAATGTTCTGTTGCTGCATCGTTTGGAACTACATCAACGGAGGAAGCTGGAGTGGAACACCTAGTACACGATGATAGTTCTAAAAATTTGGTCACTCTCACTAGGGATGTGCTTATTATCCACAATAAAAAGTGGTTATTTATCCCTTGTTACATGCCTAAGATCCACCACCCCTATAGAAATGATATGGTGATGGTTGGGACCTACCCCCAACTGAATGAAAACTAATCTTCCCTAAAAATGGGGAACCCCAGACTATATCTATACATCATGAGGAATCCTGACAACTCTCCTATCAGGGAGAACTAGTTCTCGATAACATCCTCTCGATGACCTATACCCACATGATAACCTAATGATATCCCATTAACATAAATTGGGTGACCTAGCACTAGAAGTCTAGACACAAAGCCTCCTCAAAATGCCACTCTGAAGGCTCCTCATTGGGAAATAGGTTCTAAGCATTTCAAATAAGGTTCCTGAAATGGATTCCAAATTCTCACACACTATAGATCCCTTCTAAAAGGGGAACCAGCTTGTGACTAGACGCCTTCACATTCGATGAATAAAACTCGACTCTAAACATGTCTCGAATCTCCTCCCACGAGATTACCAACTCACTATGATCCATGAGCAATAAGAACGACCACTTCCTCATTTCCTCATGCAATATCTTCACAACCAATGAAAAAAAAAATTCCTTAGAGCACGAATCGAACTAAAGGATATCTTAAAAATTTCCAACTAGTCTTCCATGAATATATCTGAAACGGAACCCTTGTACTTCTTCAAACTCCAGCGCTGAAAATCTTGGAGTATCCTCCTCTAAGTGTCATGGTCGTTAACCTCTACACTATATAGTTATTTATTACTAAGTCTTGTTAATTATATTTTTTAATTCATGTAACCAATGAATTGGAATTATTATGTGAGAGTTTTGGATTTAAATTACATATCCTTATAAAGGATCAGAAAATCCCATGTGACCGTAAAAGTTCTGTATTTAGCTTATGCTTTGCCAATTTATGTATCATGTCAAGGAAATAGGAATTGAATTAAATTTTAGGATATCATACATTATAAATTCCATCATTATGAAATCAGTTTTGACTACATTTTGATTATTCTAATATTTATGTTATCCAATGATATATATGATGTTCATGTGATTATTTATGAGGAGTTATTTGATCATTATTTATTCTTATCAAATTAGTATTGATTTATTTTTTGTTGATTTCTTCTATGGTATGTATTCCCTCACTTAGCATCTGATCTCTTCCTTCTATTTTTTTTTCCTTCACCTCGATTTAGGGAAATGTGCTAATATTTATATATAGGGATATAACATATTGAATAATCATGTCATAAATGAAAATAATATTTTATATTTATTTTTTTCAAATTAATTATTAAATTAAAGTATTTAAATAGTATTCTATAACTACTAAACTATTTGATTACATAGAATGTGATCACTTGTATATAGTTCCAATGTAATAAACAAACCACATTATCCAAGGTTGGGGTAGAATATGTTGGTGTTAAAGGATTTTTAGTTGGACCATTATGAACATAATTTATCAAATAATATATTATAGAACAAAACATTGTTTCTAACTATATGAATATGTCTATGTATATGATAATATAATAATATTTTGGAATGTAAGAGACTTTGTGGTTTCTCTGAAAATACATCCCTGTCTCGATTGTGGAATGTGGTCATGGTTTTAGAAAAAATTCAATAAGGAATAACATCATTTAATGTGAATGATTTTTTTCAAATCGTTCATCATTTATTCTTGAAGAATAGGTCTATGACAACACAACTTGATAAACATTCCTAGAGGATATTCTTTGTCTAATTCACACTCTCTTTCAAAACCTTTATGAAATATTTGATATTATTTTTATGATTTTAAGATATTATTAATAATTACAAACTTTTCATTCTAAGATTATATATATAAAATAATAAATTTTTGTTAGATATAATAACTAATCTAAAACTTTTCACAAGTATTCAAAATGATAAGAAGTATTATAGTGTATTTTCTTGTTTAGAAATGGTTCTTCATGAAAGAAATGGAAAAATTTTCAATAAACATAATAGATTTAAGGATTTACCTCTATAAATATCTATAAGAATAGATTTGGAGTAATGAAGATTATTCAATCATCAATAAATTTTATGACCTATTTTGATAGCTATAGGGAGTGACATGTATCTTCACAAAAAGATTCTATGATGTAGGGTAACATAATACCATAAAAGAAACTATCATTCAATATATTTATATAAAGGTTGTTAGCTAAATAAGGTATGGATACTACTAAAAAATTATTTCATGATTTGGGATATAAAGAAATGAACAATGATAGTGATATTTTTTTTAATGATTGATTATAATAAATACTATAACTTGATTCAAAATACTAAGGATGGTTAGAATACAATGGGTATAGAATAAAATATTTAATGGAGGTATTTATTCAAAAATACATTCCAAATGGGAAACATGTGTATTTGAAAATATGTTTTAAAATTTATGATAATAGAAAGTGGAAATTGAATCTCTATATGAAAAAAATTATAATATTAGTAGATAATATTGAGGGATATATAAAAATTCCTTCATGTATGATTGATAATTTTTGGTGAGATAAATTCAATACATAAAAAAGTATTACTATCAAAAAATTAAACATAAGATTATATTTTATGGGGTTCCCTAATGGTATCAAAATAATTCAAAAATTATTATTGTTTTAAAGGAAATCAAAATAAACATAAAGTGACTAATCTCAAATATAGGGTAATTTTCTTAAAATTAAAAAAGTGATGAAGGGAATTTCTAACTTGTAGTAAATATGGATTGAAACAACATAGTACTTTCATGAATGGAATGAATGTTTTTTATGAGTTTGGAGGGAAATGAAATCAGTAAAATTATTTTAATGGAATAAAAAACGTTATTATTCTCAAATTTATCAACTATATGGTTATGGGGATATACAGAACGGATTGAACCAATTATCAAGGATATATGAATAAATACAATCTACTGGAGAAATAATGTGTTTATTGAATCACAACAGCTTATATTAAAATCCCTTAGGTAGTGATAGAATGTACCGTTATCCTTAAATCATTATTTTATAATCATTTAATTGATTTCAAATATATAAATTTATTTTACATATTTTAATAATATTGAATCATCTCCTTAACTTTCCAAGGGAAGATATTCCAATCAAAACAAATAGTCGGTGTGTCGTTGCAATTTGAATATAAAGACTGCTCTCTAATAAGATGTACATATATTATATAGAATGGATAAAAAAATCTATAAGGAAAAGAAGATGAACATAGGTCATCAGTTGAGGGTGAGGGTAAGGAAACCACTAAAGAAAATAGACATGAGGTTAAGTGTCTTCTAGTGATCGAATGAAACACGGATGACCTGAAGTGGGGTACTAAAAAGGGGTTCAAACAATGAGTTTCAGAGAATCGCTTTGACAATAGGTGGTATATTTCTGGGGGTGATATTTATAATCTGAGTGGCTTGGACACCTGGTCCATTAGTGATATTGTACAAGGAGGGTAAAAGAGGATGAATAAGGATGAAAAAATGTTGTCGGTAAACCACGAATAAAAACAAGGAAGTTATATTCTTACCTACCGTGTCTGGTGAATACCATATCTTTATCTATGCGAGATCGTGGTGTGATCCATGCTTTGAAAATAGACAACTAGTCTAAGAAGCGTTGTCTAGGGAAGCCCTATGTGGATCAAATGATGAATCAGAACAAAGGTGATAATCTCTGGAGGTAGTATAAACAAGCTTCTGAATGGGAATTATCCACTACGGAGGAGGACTACTTTTTCAGGTATGGTGACGAGTACGGATATTATGATTAGTAGTGGTTGTGCTGGTATGCCCTTGCCATTTGATTTCATTCTCTTTTCTTGTGGTTGGTGTCAGTTTTGATCATGTTCGGTTTATCACTTTCCCTCGTACTGACTCCTAGTATCTCACTTTTACTTAAAGTGATTGAAAATAAAAAATTAATTTTCATTTGGTATATATATAATGATTACATATAAATTTTTTTCATAAAAACAAATTTTCGTTAAATATATTTTTTATATTAATGTGTGAATTTATTAAGATAAAAAATTAAAAAACCTTTTTTATATTATAAAATGATTTCCAAAATTAATAATTATAATGTTAAAATTAGGTAAAACATATATTTTACATTTTTTCAATCATATTGATTATAAATATACAAAATTAATTTCCAAAGTAAATATAAATAGTGTTAAAAGGTAAAATAATTGAATGAAAATTCCTTAAACCACTCAAAATTGAATCCTAAATGAGAGGTTGAGTTTATCCAATACCCAAACTAACTATAATAAAAAAAATTTACATTTTTTTAGAAATTAAACATGGAATAGTGATATCACAATAGGGAAATTGTTAAAAATGCTTCCAAAAGTTATTCTTTATTAACTACTAAAATGTAATAATTCAACCACATCAACACTCAAAATATATTAGAATTTACCAATGAAACAGTACCTTATTTCTCATAAAAACCCATCCCATATTAAATATATTCTAGTGACAAATATTTATCACGAGGATTTAATTTCCAATGAAAATTACATGGAAAAATCCAGTACCTCGAATGATTATTATAAACTTAATATATTTTCATTTTAATTATCTATATTAAAACTTAATATATATAATAATATTAAAGTATTAGTATAGTTTATATAATTTAATATTAATAAATTATGTTTATTATAAATTTTTATTCATAAAACCATTTCATTAATAACAAATATGTCACCATTCATGTATACGCATGGACTAACGCAACCCCAATGACAAAAGAAAATTGTCATTACCATCCAAAATTTTACAATACAACAAATGATTGATAATTAAATGTTATTTTGTTGACATCATTAATGTTTTGGTAAAACAAATTATAGAACCTATTAATGATAAGACCAATAACTGTTTATCGAAAATTTAATCTTTTATATGAAGATAAATAAGACGAAAATGATCTATTTTTTATAATAAGAGCATATATAAATAATTTTATATTTATAATTCATTAAAATAAAAATATTTAAGCCTCAAATACACTAAAAATATAATTATACTTTTGGTATAATGAGTTTAAAACTAAATCTTATCAAAATTCAACATTAATAGTGGATGGTTTATGTTCCATTTGGTATAACCAAATACATTAATAGTACAATAGAGTTATTTCATGTATGTATATGAGAAAATATTTGATTATATAATATGATATAAATATGTAAAAAAATATTTTTTAGTATTTTAAAATCAATATTAATCTTATTAATCCTAAATAAACTTTTTATTCACTAAGAATATTTAAAACATTATCATCACTAATTTCATAATCATGGTTAATAATAAAAACATATATGAAATGAAATTATATTCCTCTAAAAAAACATTTGACATTTGTTATTGGAGCTTATATTATATAATATTGATTATATATTAAAGATTTATTGACCTACATGACATTTTTGAAACTAATTCAACGAAATAATGATTAATTACACAAAGTGTTTAAAATTTGAAAAATAAAGCTAAAATATAAATACAATTTTTATAATTTACGAATATAAATTGATATTGTTATGAATTATATTATTTGGCATGTATTAAATGAGATTAAATTAGTTATTTAGGATATTTTTTCCCAGTTCAGAACAACCTGTGACGAGAGAGTGGGTTTTCATATCAAATTACTCACATGGTTGAATATTTGGTATTATGCCCCTAATATAGTTAATATTGTGTGTATTTTTAATCATTCAGATATAAAATCAAAATTATATTTTAATCTAAATATATTTGTTAATTTAATATCCACTGTTTTTATGGGATTTGATTCAAATGTTTCTATAGCTGTAAGGGTTTTCTGGGACCCAATTTTGATTATTTGATATAAAATATATTTTTGTAACAATTTTTTCGTTTATAATTTATTTAAATGACATGGATATATTTTTATCATACTATTTTCATTTCATTGGATTTAATATAAAAATCATGTTCTCTTATTCAATGGGATATTGAATCAATTTTTCCCCTAGTAATCTGGATCGTCGCAAACTAAACATTCAATCCTTAGGTAATACAAATTTTATCAAAATTAATTTATATTTTTATGGTAAATTATACCATCTATTTTTTATGTCTCATAATAACATTTATTCTAGATATATTCATTACTACGAGATAAAATATTTTAAAAATATTTCTCACTTCATGGGTTATGTGTTTTGTAAATGATATTAGTAACAAATACTTTTATTATAAGGCCCCAGCCTTAAACCTTGCTTAATCTTGAGTTATTACAAGATTACACATTGGGGATCTTTTCAGGTTTAGAGTTTTAGAGAATTATATCCTGAAACCTGCATTACATTCCACATTTATACAAAGTGGTTACATAAAAGACAGTATTCATTATTCCCATCAACGGAAACATATTGAAAATAAAACATGGATTCTTTCTTGACACATACTTGACACTATCATCACATCTTGTACCTTTCCCTTGACCTGTGAAAAACATTTCAAAAACTTGGGATTAGCATAAAAATCTCAGTAAGGGTTATAAAAATATGGAAAGGAAACATGAGTTCATATATACATAAGAATGAAATCATACTTTAGCCATAAAACATAGGTACATTAACATACCTCATAAAACCATGAATAAATCATAGAAATCATAAGACATAAAGGTAACATGAGGCATTCATAACATTCTTACGTAGGGAGTAACCCTCTTGGTTACGTTTGGAATACCCATCACAGAATATTCCCTAAATCTCTTCAGAGAAACCTTAACGTTTCACTCCTTCGCGTTACCCAATGCATTGGAGATCTGTATCGGGCTCACCCGCCCTTAGTTTATCACAGAACCACCCATATTCATAATAATGCCCAAGAACCTCAACATAATCGTATCACATAAAACAAGCATAAAGGAAACATAACATTTCCACCTTTCAATCACACGATATCAATACAACATATTGATATAAAAAAACATTATGAAAACCATTTTCAATACCAAAATAAAAGAAAAGTAAAACCTGGTATTTATTTTTCTTTTAAAATGAAGATATGTCTTGTAGAGGAATCCGAAACTCAAATAATGGTAACGGCGGCGGAGAAGTCGTTGTCGCCGCATATGTACGACAAAAAAATCCCTTTTTATCATTTAGTAAACGCTTCGTATAAAAAAGATTCCTTTTCAATAAACGTAAAAGTCAAAGGGGTTTAAACACCGTATAAAAGAAGGTTGTGTATAAAACAAAATATGCCTCAATGAAAGGAGATTGAGACAAAGTCGCATACAAAGACATTATCCTTGGATTAAGGATAAATTAGTTACATAACTATGTGTGACAAACGAATACACGAAATATAAGTGGGTTTTAAGTGTAAAACAATCATAGGACATTCACACATAATCATAGAACGACATATTCAAGGTGTAAAAGTTTATCCCAAAGAATTGAAATTGGGTTAAGAAGTTTCCTTGCAATAATTAGACAGCCTAACGGCGTCACTTCAAAATTCAGAAAAAGAGTTGATGAGAGATAAAAAGGGTATCTCATCAATTGGACAAAAAAATCACATCAATAAGGATATAGAAGAACATATCCCAAAATAATATTATGTGAATTAAAAGACATAACAAAATAAGTCTTTTAAAAAGAGGAGGGTGAAAGAATCCCTTACCGACATGGGTATCTTTCGAAACATACGCCTCGTGAAAGAAGGACAATACATAATTGATGTAAATAATCATAAATGAAAGAGTATTACACAATGAGTAAAATAATGTTCAGTACATACACCACTGAAATGAAATTATTGAAAATGTAGCATAAATCTCATGGGTATAAAAGTGAGATGAAAAATCCCTTACGAAAACTCGGCAGCCAAATGGCGCCACATAAAACTTCCAAAAATGGATTGATGAGATCTGATAGGGTATCTCATCACATTACAATAAAATGTACAATAAGAGGAATATAAAAGAAAATCCCCCATCATAACAAATAGGAGCTTAAAATAAGTGACATAATGGGGAGTACATAAAGATAAAGATAGGGGTTAGATCTCTTACGAAAACTCGGTAGCTTAACGGTGCCACTCAAAACTTCAAAAATGGATTGATGAGAGAGAATAAGGTCTCTCATCATATGAACATAAAAATTATAGTAAGAGTAATATAGAAGAACATCCCAATAACACGAAAGATGATCTTAGAAGAAATGACATAAAATAGTGTACTTAAAAAGAAAGAGAGGAGTAGGATCCCTTACCTCAATTCCAACTTGTCTTGTTCGTTTCTTTATATTCCTTAAAATAGGGTAACTGCCATTGGTTTGAGCTCAAAGGCTTCCTTGGGAAGACTTCTGCTCAAATTGAGGCTTCAAGGAGTAAGAGAGGGAAGTGGAGAGACAAAATGGTACGAGGTTGGCCGAGCCAAAGGCTTTGGTAGTGTGGGTAAGGAGGTAGAGGTGGGGGCCTTTTATAAGAGGAGAGGAGGGGCACTCTTGGAAGGTAAAGAAAAGTCACTTTATTTTAAAATGGTATTCGGATTTAAGAGGTCCCAAATTGATGTTTTTCGAGGATAAGGTGATAAGGGTTCGAAATACAGTCATCCAATAGGTTTTGGACATATGTAGGTCTTATATATTACATTATCTTTCCATTTTATTTAAATCGTTAAATAATGAGGTCATCGCTGCATCATCATGATGTCATAAATAATTTAATTTATTTAATGTCTAAAAATTATAAAAAAATAATATGATGTAGGAAGTAGTTTTATATTTCCAATGAGTATTTATAATCAAAAATCGGATTTGTATAACCCCATGTAAAAATTGTTTTATTAAAACATTTCATGTTTGTCTCAAATTTACTTTAACTTTAAATAAAAAGATATTAATGTCATTTTACAAACAAAGTGGCTTAATGGGGTCCCCAAGTTGACCCATGGGTTTTCTTGGTCATACATGACACATCCAATGAGGTTAGGACATGTGTCAAGTTCATTTCATATTATTAAAACATTATTTTTACCTTAAACTACACTAATTACCTCTAATCACGATTAAAAACTTCAAAAGTTACTATTCACCAAAAAATTATTTTTATCCCATTGAACCACATTTTATCTCTTAATGACAACCATGTATGTCGGATTTTTGAAATTCAAAACACAAAGATGACAAAATTTCATTTAAACGAAAAAATCAGTTCTTATAAGTACCACTTAGTGGTTTCACTATTCATAAAAAATTGAAGTTTTTCAGAAAAATCCAAAAAATTAACCCTAAGATATATTTGATATTCCGAATTCAAAAATGAAGTCTATTTTAAAAAATTCAAATCATATAAGTCACATCAATTAATTTAATAATTAATTCCCGCTGTCAGAACAAATAGCGTGTTTTTCTGAAACAATATGTATCAAAAGATTGACATTAGTTTAAGTCTGATTTCAAAGTGAAATTAAATCCAATGACCACTATTTGATTTAATGGTAAAAATATATTCTAATTTCACTTTAAACCAATTCAAAATATTATCTAATAATATAAATAAATTAGATTAAAAAGAGGTTTTGAATTAGAATACCACATTTTAAAATATTCATTAAAAAAGAACTTTATCAGAAAGATTCCAAAAATTTACACAAAGTAAATTTTTATGCCCCAATTCTTAAGAAGAGTTTTATTTGGTCCAAAAGGATTTATAAGAGTGAAAAAAACTATATTTAATGATAGTTCTCCATCAAAAGGCGATAAGTGAACCTTTAGTGAAAACTATGGCATATACGCCTAAAATTGAATTATTTCCATATTTTATGCCTTTATCATTTATTGGATAAATGTCAAAACATTTAAAAACATATATAATCATATTTTTTTTATTTCTATCCATTCCTGCCAATACAATGGCTATATGTTAACTACCATTTAAAATAATATTATTTTATTATTAGAGTGCAACGTAAGATTCCCAAGAAACTCGTTGTTGCGTGTTGGGTACGCCATCGAGAATAGCGTCCCCTTTAAAGTCATATTAATATTTTATTCACAAATATGGATAAATATGAAAATGTCATATTCTTTATTTACCTGGGGTGTTACATCCTTCCCCCCTTTTGGGAATTGCATCCTCACAATTTTTAAAATTGGGCTTGGAAACATCCTTGAAAATCCCACATCAGAACAAGATTCGGTAAAACAATCACTTTAAAATAAATAAAGAGAAGTAGAGAGGTCACCCGAGTTAACCCATAATAGGATTCCATGTAGGAAAACATGGACATGGAGGAGAAAACATAGGGTCATGTTCTGATGGAGAGTGATAGAAAACATTTTTAGGAGAAATATAACCACAAGAAAATCACAAACTTGTGATGGGTTAAACGGTATTAGATTCCCCAGTAGGAAATGTTAATAGACAATATTTTTGTTTTAAATTACTTCTTATTGAAGAATTTATTCATAATGAAACATAATCACTTATCATGTTGACTTTCAATTTTTATTATATTCCTTACACAAACTCATATTTTCTCCAAAAGACGAGTATTTAGGAATACTTGTTCACATTAAAAGTACTATAATCAACTTCTAGAGAATCACCTAATCCACCATAGAGAACTATATAAATCCCATGTCTTTAGGATTTAACCAATACCAAAACCAAAAAGGTTAGTACAAGGTCAGATAATCCAGAAAAGGATAACCTTTTAAAAACAAATCTATGCTTAATCTCCAAAATTTGTCCAACAAAACCCAAAGTTAAACGAGGACCATCCGATAAACAATTTGTCCATGAAATCTTCAAAGTAAACCAATCTAATATTGAAACCCAAATATTTGAAGTATTTAGTCACATATTCTTCCATGTATAATCATAACATTTATCTCCAAACAACATCAGTTGCTCCTAAAGTCTCGTATTGAAAAGTAATTAACCTAATCACATATCCTCCATGATAGGTTAATCATTTTCATTAATAACCCAAAATAAACTTACTCTAAATTCATAAAATCATATAACTAAAAAGATTAAGTCAAACTAACCAAGGACTTCACGTAGTCCAGTGGTAGGTGATAAATACCAGTCGCACTTTGGTTGTGGATTCGATTCCCGCAGCTTTGTCCGACGCGACTGGTTGTCACACGGTCTGCGTGTTGTCCTTTTTCCAAAACTATATAATTCTTAAATCATTCCCCAAAAAGAGATAAAATCATCGAAAATGATCAGATCATATTTTAACCTCATTTTTATCTCATGCCTTTCATTTTCTAGCATATCATATAATAACCCATAATTACCTCAAAAGTAAGGATCATATAAACTCTAATGGTTACCTTTATAATTATTACCTGAACTTCCACATCGATTGGTCATCTCGTACATGATGCATTACAGAACATACCAAGGTTCCAGTGGTTGATCATGATTCCTTGATATTTGGTTTAGAACAACCATGAGTTTCCTCATTGAATCCTCCATTTTATCTAGTATATTAATAAGAGAACCACCACAGTTTCCTTCAAACCTGTTGTCTCTTTGGTGCCTGCTAGATCCATCCATTCACTAAAAACAGAAATGTCAGTGTGAGTATATCAACAAAACCATCATGTACTAATGTGGAAGGTAAACACTAAGATACACTTACTCATTCACTTTATCTAAAACTAGGACTCTTTCTGAAATCCTAACCATTATGGTAATGTCACTTATGCTTAAAGAATACCCCAACCACTAAAGTTATCTAAACCGACCTTTGATACCAACTATAAGGCCTCATCCTTAAACCTTCTTAATCTTGAGTTATTAAAAGATTACACATTGAGGATCTTTTCAGGTTTATAGTTTTAGAGAATTATATCATGAAACGTGCATTACATTCCACATTTAAACAAAGTGGTTACATAAAAGACAGTATTCAGTCTTCCCATCAACGGAAACATATTGAAAATAAAACATGGATTCTTTCTTGAAACATCCTTAACACTATCATCACATCTTGTACCTTTCCCTTGACCTGTGAAAAACATTTCAAAAACATGGGATGAGCATAAAAAGCTCAGTAAGGGTTATAAAAATATGGAACAGAAACATGAGTTCATATATACATAATAATGAAATCATACTTTACCCATAAAACATAGGCACTTTAACATACCTCATAAAACCATGAATAAATCATATAAATCATAAGACATAAAGGTAACATGAGGCATTTATAACATTCTTACGTAGGGAGTAACCCTCTTGGTTACGTTTGGAATACCCATCACAGTATATTCCCTAAATCTCTTCGGATAAACCTTAACGTTTCACTCCTTCGCATTACCCAATGCATTAGAGAGTTGTATCGGGCTCACTCGCCCTTAGTTTATCACGGAACCACCCGTCTTCATAATAATTCCCTGGAACCTCAACACAATCGTATCACAAAAAACATGCATAAAGGAAACATAAAATTTCCACCTTTCAATCACAAGTTATCAATAAAACATATTGATATAAAAAACATTATGAAAACCATTTTCAATAGCAAAATAAAAGAAAAGTAAAACATGGTATTTATTTTTCTTTTAAAAACAAGGTATGTCTTGTAGAGGAAGCCGAAACTCAAATAGTGGTCACGGCGGCGGAGAAGTCGTTGTCGCCGCATACGTATGACAAAAACATTCCCTTTTTTTCGTTTAGTAAACGCTTCGTATAAAAAAGATTAATTTTGAATAAATGTAAAAGTCAATTGGGTTTATACACCGTATAAAAGAAGGTTGTCTATAAAACAAAATATGCCTCAATGAAAGGAGATTGAGACGAAGTCCCATAAAAAGACTGTATCCTAGGATTAAGGTTAAATCAGTTACATAACTATGTGTGACAAACGAATACACGAAATATAAGTGGATATTAAGTGTAAAACAATCAGAGGACATTCACACATAATCATAGAACGACATATTCAAGGTGTACAAGTTTATCCCAAAGAATCAAAATTGGGTTAGGATGTTCCTTTGTAAAAATTAGGCAGCCTAACAGCGTCACTTCAAAATTTAGAAAAAGAGTTGATGAGAGATGAAAAGGGTATCTCATCACTTGGACATAAAATTCACACCAATAAGGATATATAAGAACATATCGCAAAATAATATTATGTGAATTAAAAGAAATAACAAAATAAGTATTTTAAAAAGAGGAGGGTGAAAGGTTCCCTTACCGACATGGGTATCTTTCGAAACATACGCCTCGTGAAAGAAGGACAATACATCATTGATGTAAATACTCATAAATGAAATAATATTACACAATGAGTAAAATAATGTTCAGTACATACACCACTCATTGTTAATTGTGGAAAATGTAGCATAAATCTCACGGGTATAAAAGTGAGATGAAAAATCCCTTAAAAAAACTCGGCAGCCTAACGACGCCACATAAAACTTCCAAAAATGGATTGATGAGATCAGATAGGGTATCTCACCACATTAAAATAAAATGTACAAAAAGAGGAATATAAAAGAACATCCCCCATAATAAAAAAGAGGAGCTTAAAATAAGTGACATAAAGGGGAGTACTTAAAGAGAAAGAGAGGGTTTAGATCTCTTACGAAAACTAGGCAGCCTAACGGTGCCACTCAAAACTTCCAAAATGGATTGATGAGAGAGAATAGGGTCTCTCATCATATGAACATAAAAATTACAGTAAGATTAATATAAAAGAACATCCCAATAATACGAAATATGAGATTAGAAGGAATGAAATAAAAGAGTGTACTTAAAAAGAAAGAGAGGGCTAGGATCCCTTACTTCAAGTCCAACTAGTCTTGTTCGTTTCTTTATATTCCTTAAAATTGGGTAACTGCCATTAGTTTGAGCTCAAAGGCTTCCTTGGGAAGTCTTCTACCCATAGTGAGGCTTCAAGGAGTAAGAGTGGGAAGTGTAGAGACAAAATGGGCAGAGGTTGGCCGAGCCAAAGGCTTTGGGAGTGTGGGTAAGGAGGAAGAGGTGGGGGCCTTTTATAAGAGGAGAAGAGGGGCACTCTTGGAAGGTAAAGAAAAGTCACTTTATTTTAAAGTGGTATTCGGATTTAAGAGGTCCCACATTGATGTGTTTCGAGGATATGGTGATAAGGGTTCTAAATAAACTCATCAAATAGGTTTTGGACATGTGTAGGTCTTAGATATTACATTATCTTTCCATTTTATTTAAATCGTTAAATATTGAGGTCATCACTGCATCACCATGATGTCATAAATAATTTAATTTATTTAATGTCTAAAAATTATAAAAAAAATACTATGATATAGGAAATCTTTTTAACTTTCCAATGAATATTTATAGTTAAAAATCTGATTTGTATAACCCCATTTAAAATTTTTTTTAGTAAAACTTTTCATGTTTGTCTCATTTTTACATTAACTTTAAATAAAAAGATATTAATGTCATTTTCCAACCAAGGTGGCTTCATGGGGTCCCCAAGTTAAACCATGGGTTGTCTTGGTCGTCCATGACACATCCAATGAGGTTAGGACATGTGTAAAGTTGATTTCATATTATTAAAACATTATTTTTATCTTAAACAATGCTAATTACCTCTAATCACGATTAAAAACTTAATATGTTACTATTCACCAAAAAAATTATTTTTATCCCATTGAACCACATTTTACTTCTTAATGACAACCATGTATTTCGGATTTTTGAAATTCAAAACACAAATATGACAAAATTTCATTTAAACGGAAAAATCAGTTTTTATAAGTACCACTTAGTGGTTTCAATATTCATCAAAAATTGATGTTTTTCAGAAAAATCCCAAAAATTCACCCTAATCTATATTTGATATTCCGAATTCAAAAATGAAGTCTATTTTACAAAATTAAAATCATATAAGTCACATTAATTAATTTAATAATTAATTCCCGCTGTCAGAACAAATAGCGTGTTTTTATGAAACAATATGTATCAAAAGATTGACACTAGTTTAAGTCTGATTTCAAAGTAAATTTTTATGTCCAAATTCTTAAGAAGAGTTTTATTTGGTCCAAAAGGATGTATAAGAGTGAACAAAACTATATTTAATGACGGTTCTCCATCAAGAGGAGATAAGTGATCCTTTAGTGAAAACTAGGGCATATACGCCTAAATTTTAATTCTTTCCATATTTTATGCCTTTATCATTTATTGGATAAATGTAAAAACATTTAAAAACATATATAATCATATATTAGTTATTTCTATCCATTCTTGACAATACAATGGCTACATGTTAACTACCATTTAAAATAATATTATTTTATTATTAGAGTGCAACGTAAGATTTCCAAGAAACTCATTGTTGCGTGTTGGGTATTCCATCGAGCATAGCATCCCCTTTAAAGTCATATTAATATTTTATTCACAAATATGGATAAATATGAAAATTTCATATTCTTTATTTACATGGGGTGTTACATTTATTATTTGAGTTATAATGTTTTTTCATTTTAATAATTTATCCACATTTGATATCTCCCAAATCAACATATTATTATATAATAATATTTTGAAAAATAATTATTTGATACATATAAGGTTTTATTAATTTTATATAAGGTGAGTTTTGAACAAAATAATTTTTTAATAACGGGTGTTTAAAATCCAATGGACGCAGTTTACTATAGTTGTAATACAACATCCTATAGATTGAGTGGATCTATATATTTTAGAAACTATTTTCATGGCACGAAATTTAAGAGGAACTATAGCAGTGAAAATACTTTAACACGGACTGTTATTACATTATTAATATATAAGTACTATTCACTGAAGGGACTTTTGATGGAATTATGTGCCTTTAGATCCAGGTAATTGGAATTAACGACCTCTAGTCAAATGATTAATGTAATATGAATCCATTACCAAAACAATATGTCCTTTGTTTTAATAAAAAGTAGGCTTTGAACCAAATTTTAAAATAATATTATGATAAATTTGTTCTTATTCACATTTGGAATTGTTTTTTAAAAGTAACTGTAATTCCCTCTTTGAAATCAGTATTTAAAATGTTTTGTAAAAGCTATTTTAGGAAAAAAACCATTTTCCGATTTTTTTTACCCTAATAGGGTGGTTTCACTACTTCTAATATAATATATATTTATATTTTGGGGTATCGAACTCAGATTACAAAACAAATCCAACTCCAGATACCCTCTTAGGTGATATCTTCAAATAATTATTTTTTGAGTATGTTTTTATCTATATAAAAAAACACAATATGTTTTCTTCATTACACTATGGTTATTTTATATTAATTCTATAACCCTTCTATCTTTGGAAAAATTATTATCATGATATACATGTATTGATTAGGCCACATACTCATTTCTCTATAAAATGTGAAGTTCACATTTTAAAATATTATGTTTGGATGTAATTCACATTATAGTTATATTATTCTATTGAAATATTGAAAAGTGTTTGTTTTATATATATTAATATTTCAATATAGCTGGTAATTGGAAATTTGACTGTTAATTGTTTGAGAGTAAACCTGATTATTTTAATGGGTTGTGATCATGTAATCAATTTTATTTCCATGGGGAAATTTATAAATATTGTAGTTGATTATTCAAAGCTAACATAGTTTCATTAGGTATTGATGTTTTTTTTTCATTATTCATATAGCCTTATTTTTATTCAGCAATAGTTTCCTTATTGATTTGTATAAAAGGTTATATTCACTCTTATCATGAATACATTTTTGTTAAAAGATTGACTAGTGGTTCCTTTGTTTATTTATCCCCTAATGAATCAGTAGTTCTAATGATATAGAACATCTTCAGTTTTGGGGAATATATCTATGCATATTAGAAAATTGTATTCGGAAAATTCCTTGAAAACTAGTTTGTTTTGTTAGTAATAATGTATTCGATCAGTATGGGGTCATTATTACTGATATATATATTGTAATTAATTATCTTGGATACAAAATTCTCTTAACCATTGTTTATTATAGAATTATTTATATTTTTTATTCATTCAATTGTGTGATTATGTTGATTAAAACAGTTGGTAAGCAATTCCCCAACTAAGATTTTGAGATCACCCATTTCCTATGTTACCATTTCATAGGTTATAATGAAATGTACTGCATGTGGCATGTTTAGCAGGATAGAACCTGGGAAATAATTTATGACAGATATTAAATAGTCATTATTAATTAAGTAATTCGATTTATAATGAATATATATAAATATATATTAATTAAAAAACAAGTCATTTTCTAGATATTTTTTCTGGATTCTATAAATTTCAAAATATAAAAAAATCTGTGAGATTTAAGAGATGAAACAATCGTAGTTAATGTTGTAGTTAAGGATTGTAATATATATTATTTTATACATTATATCATAAATATTATATTAACTATCACTTTATTTCCATTGATCTAGGATAACAGGTCTGGGGAATCATTGTTGTTATCATATAGAATGTTTAGATAAATTATTTATGTTGGTGTTTTATGAATATATATTAATGGTAAATATTTTTTGGTGAATAATAATTTCAATTTTATATATAAAACATCTGGATAATATATGTTTTAATGTCCATGTAATAATGCATATTTTATTTGGGAATTAGGATAAGATAACATTACTGAAAACCCAAGGGATATATATAAGTGATAACTATTTTTATATGATAACATATCAATTAATTGGTAATGTATGGTTTTTCTTCAACCATATTTTTATTGAATCCTTTCCAAGTGATTTTAAAGTTGTTGGGGTTTTGGAATATATGTACATAGGGGAATCAATAAAAAATTGGTTGGTTGAGAATTTACCCAGTCATCACTCTAATGTTTGATAATTTACACAATGAAATCACACATCACTAGACTCTTATATGGGACATGATATGGATAATCATAATATCATTGTGAACTGTATTGAAAGATTTATTAATGATGAAAAATAATTAGGTAAGATAATTTACTAGAAAAATGGACATGGCTACCAAAAGAATGAAAACAATGTACATAGTTTAATCCAAAAGCATCGTATCTTAAAAAAAATGGGTTCAAAAGGGAAAACCAATAACAACCCTTCTCTTTATTTCACACATAAACATATTTTATTAAATAAATCCTTCTATCGATACAACATAGATAATTGAGTGGTCTAGTGTCTTTGGGGCTTAGGAACACTACATAACAACTTAAAATATGAAACATACAACATCATTATTAAAAAAATCTTCTACATAACCACAAAATTCCATCATTCCTAGAATTTCAAGAGATATCCTAGTATCATATCATGATACTATTATTTACCAATTTCATTGGAGCTCTATTAGGGCACCCCCTTCTTAGACATTTTATGTCATGTATAAGTGTGCCACATAGAGCATACATCATGGATACATTAAACATCAAAATTTATTCCACGAATAATTGATGTGAAATAAATAAACAAAATTCAACTATAAATTACTACATGTGCATAAAGGTGAATACCCTTGATAATGAAATGGGTATGTTATTCACTTACAAGATGATTTTGGCTTTGAAATTATGTTATAACTTGAGCAGCTTAATGATGTCAAATAGGAATCATAAAAGGGTTTGATTAGAGAAAAGGTGTCTCTGATAATTTATACATGAAATTTAAAGTAATGGACTCATGGAACAAAATATAAAAATATAATGTATTGGAATTTAGATGAATAATATAAAATAATTTCTTTAATGTTAATGAGAAAAGAGATATTCCTTATGAAATTTCGACATAGTAACATGTGTACATGGGAGGTATTAATGAGAGATAAAGGGGTCTCACATATATTAAATATAAATAGATATGTATGGATGAGATGATAAATCATACCTCTACATTTATAAATGAAAATAAAAGTTTATAACAATATAAAAAACATCGATAAAATAAGAAAGGAAAGAATCCATTATAGAATTTCTGCATGGTAACAGGTGTACCTGAGGGAAATTAATGAGATAGAAAGAGGTATCTCATCATTATAACATTAGGATGGAAGTATAAGGGTGGTGAAAAATCATACAACGACAATTATAATCGAAAATAAATGGACATAACAATATTAAGAATCTTTTATAAAATGAAGAAGGAAGGAACCCATAACTTGGATGTTCAATCCCAAAGGCTTGAGAGAGGCTTGGGATATGATTCTTGGTAGCTTGGGGCCCCTTGTATGGATTCTAGAGAGAGGAGGGAAGGGGTTGGTCGAGCTCCATTAGGATTTTAGTGAATAATAAGTGGGACCTAGTGTGTGTTTATATAAGAAAAGGGAGGTAATTATTTATTATTTACGTTTTGACCACTACACATTAAACTAATCAAAAACAAAAACCAACCAATGGGTTTTCCCAAGGTTTTTGAAAAGGGGGAGTGAAAAACATTATTTAATAAGGAAAATGCCCTAAATTCTTAAAATAATAGGGTTTTTTATGAGGAGGCGAGTCACATTCTCAAGAAAAACATTTTAAAAAGATACAATGTTTGATAAGTCTTAGATGGTCCACTAAAGCTATGCCAAATAAATAAAATAATCCAAAAATCACATTTTTTTGTAAAATAAATATTGGAAGAAAATAAAATTTATTGGACTTTATTACCTCACTATTGGGACATTATGATGTCATAAAACACATTATATATCTAAATGGTATTTAATTTGGACCCAAAAATTCAACTATCGTTGAAAATTATAAAAAATTCACCATTGGATAATTTCAACATCTTGATTCCAATAATAATATTCATTTTATATAAATAATTTTAAAAATATGAGAATTTTTAATTTTAAAATAAAAACTTATATTTATCAAAAATTCATGGGTTTTGATAAAAACGGCTTTCAAAACATAATAAAAATTTCCATTGTATTCCAAAAAATTATAAGATAATTTATATTTAACAAAAATTAATTGATTATAAAATATTCTGTAAAATATTATTTAATTAAAAAATAATCCCTTAATTAATTAAAATATATTTTTTAATTGAATATTAAATAAAAATACTATTTTTTCTTTAAAAAACAATTTACAAAGTAACAATAATAAAATGAATGAATATTCTCGATAAAAAATAATGTACATAATCATAGTTCTAGGGTCTTGTCAATTAACCCCTTTTAACACCCACATAAGACCAAAGGGTAAGGTGTGTGATGGTGGCCATCTCTTGGGGTGGCTCTGATAACATCGCTCGAGTGGTAATCTCTATCAAATTCCACATCTCTCACTGGCCATTCCGATCGATCTTAACATGTTTAATTTTATCTTGGGCATGGTCAAGTGTGGTTACCATTGATGCCACCTTCTTCCTGAGCTCCAAAAAATGGGCTTTGTATAGAGAAATTCTACTAGATGAGGCCATATTTTACTTTGACTTAGTAAATTGGATTTGTTAAATACCTACGTTAATAGTAATCATGTGATCAAGATTTAATGGATATATGAGAAATGGTCACGAATCCAAATAGTATTTTAAAATCCAAAAACATTTAACCATGTAGGTTAATAATATTAATATATCCACAGAGTGAAATTTAATTAGATCAAGAGTAATATTAATTAATTAATTTTTGGGTCATTTCAATCTTCTCCCCATATGAAATTTCTCATGAAAAAATTTCGTTTTACATTCTAAGAAACAAAAACATACTGGTACGTTTCCTTCATTGCCTCCTATAGTTACCGTGTTTCCTCTTCATACTAATGGTTTTTCTATAGTACCTTGACCAGGTGGGTAGTCTTGTTACATATAAATTAATCTCTATGAACCATGATCATCATGGGATGCTCCTTGTAAGAATGATTATCCTCTAACTATACTACCTCTAAAAAGAGTACATGTGAATGTTCTTGTATATAATTACTTAAGGGAGATACATGGAAGAGATCATGTACATTTTCTATAGTAGGTGGAATTTCTAGTCGATAAGCCACATCCCCGACAAGATCATGAATTTATAAGGGGCCGAAGTTTCTAGGACTTAACATCCCTTTCTTTCCAAAACTCACAACCTTCTTCCACAGAGTTGTGCGTAGAAATACCATGTCTCCAATATTGAACTCAATGTATCATCAACAGTTATCTGCATAACTATTCATCCAACATTGGGCTTCCTTGATATGATTATGAATGGTTTCCACCTCCTCCACCATTTCATTGACATCTTCATGTCATAGAAGCTTACACTAACCAACTTCATCCCAACACACTGGTTTTTTTCACCTTTTCCCATAAAGTGATTCATATGGTGCCATTCAGATGCTCATGTGGAATCTATTAATGTAGGATAATTCAGTCATTGGATGATTTTGGTCTCATCTACTTTTTAAGTCCATAGAACATGATCTTAACCTATCTTCTAGTGTCTAAATAGTTCTCTCAGATTGGATATCCATTTGAGGATGATAGGACATACATAAGATCAGTTCAGTGCTCATAGAATTTTGGATACTTTTCTAGAACATCAAGTGGAATCACAGATCACGATCAGATACAATAGCTAGTGGTAATACATGCATCCTTACCACTTCATTGATGCAAATCTATCCATGTGGATCCAATGAGATGTGCACTTGAATCGCGATAAAGTGAGCTATTTTCATAAGACAATACCGAATGAATCATATATCAAATTGTTTTCTAGATATCCTTGGATGTCCAGTGAAAACGTCCATGGTAATGTTCTCCCACTTCCATGTTGGTATGTGTCGTGGTTGCATCATCCCCTTAGACTTTATCCTCTTAGCCTTAACTTTCTGTCATACCATTAACTTTGATTCATATTTAGCCATATCCCTTTTCATATTGTCCCACAAAAAGTTTTCATTGATATCTCGATACATCTTAGTGAACCTTGGGTGAATAGAGAAGGTTGAGTTATGTACATCATTCAGAAGCCCCTTCTTTATCCCTATATTAGATGGTATATATAATCGTGACACAAATATCAAAATTACATCCTTGTCAACCAAAAACACTGAGGATTTCACATTTATGATAGCATCCACCGTTTTTAGAATTTCCACATCCTTTATTTGAGAATCCATTATTTCCTCTATGAGGGATGGTAGAGAAATCATTTGAGAAAGGATTGATTATTTTCATCCTATAATGATTCCCATTTATATCCTTTTCAAATCATAGAATATTGGATATTTTTAAATTCTCATCATTGATATATATGTTGTGTCCTTTCAAGATAGGGAATCTTCCACCTTGTTTTCATTACCACGATGGAATTAGATTGGGCAGTCATAATCGTTGAGGAGTTCTATCTATCATTGATGAAATATATTAACCACCTTTTGTGAGAATAAATATTTTAGGCTCTTGTGATCAATATATATCTCACATTTCTCCTCATAGAGATAATGATGCCCGGTTTTCAATTCAATGATCACATCCACCAACTCCATATCATGTGTGGGAAAGTTTTACTCTTGGATTTTCAGATTCCATGAGGCATAGGCTATCAATTTATCATTTTTCATTAGAAAAAATCCCAAACCGCTTTTTAAAGCATCACTATAAACCACAAAGAGTTCCACACTTATTGGGAGTGTTAGTACTGGTGCAGTGTTGAGCCTAATTTTCAAAAAAATTGATGCTCTCTTACCATTTATCACTCCATGAATACATTACTACATTCCAATTTATCTGGATAATAGTGTTGGAATATCGTGAGAAATTCATAAAAAAGAATCGATAATATCCAGATAACCCCATGAAGTTACAGATAACAATTACTTATGTCATCTGTGGCCATCCCTCATTTGCAGCAGTCTTGGAGGGATGCATAGATATCACATTTCTTGTGTTGATGTAACCAAATAAGGAGACTTCCTTCAACCAGAACTCACATGTGTAATACTTTTCATAGATATTATCCTTTCACAAGGTGTCCAGTACAGTTCTTAGATACTCTTCATGATCCTCCTTGGTTTTGGAGTGTATTATAATATCATCTATAAAGACTACCACACAATTTTTTATGTAATATATAAAGAATTTATTCATCAATTCCATTGTGAAGGATGGATAATTAGTGAGTCCGAAAGAAATTATTACGAATTCTTAGTGCCCATACCATTTACAAAAAGGATTCTTTTTGATATCCTCCTTATTCACTGTTACATGGTAATATTTTAACCACAAATCCACCTTGGAAAAGTATTTTGCTCCACATAGCTAATCAAAAAAGTAATAAATTCATGGATTTGGATACTTGTTCTTTATCATGATTTTTTTGAGCTCACGATAATCAATACAAAGGTTCCTTGACCCTTCCTTATTATTGACAAAGAAAACTATTGCACCCCATGGTGATGCACTTTGGCATATAAACCCTTTATCCAGATTCTCATGTAGTTGTTTATTCAGATCCTCAAGCTCTACATAAGACATTATATAAAAATTAATAGATATTTGTAATTCCCTAGGTATAAGTTCAGTTGAGAAATAAAAATCACTTCTAGGGGGAAGTCCATGCAATTCATTGGGAAAGAGATCTACGAATTCCCTCACAATAGGAATTTCTTCAAGGATTGTGGCTTCCATGGACTCAATCATTTGAGAAAGATACGCATGGTCATATGGAATAAATATACATGCTTGAGATGATGGTTCAATAGAAGAATCATCATTCTCCTTGCACTAGTATAGAATCAGGGGTCAATTTTCCATATGGAGAATTATTTCTCTCTCCAAAAAATATATGTTAGATCTATATATGGAAACTAATCGATTCTGAGAATTATATAAAATTCCACTAGAGGGAGTATTATTAGGTTTGATGGGAAGTTCAATCAAAAAATTAAGATATGGGAGTAGTTATATTCATGGGATTTAATGATTTCCCCATTTTCTGTACTCACTGGAATCTTTAATTCTATGATTTTTGGTTGTGTTGGGATTTTTCAACTAATATTTTACAATATAAAAGAATTAATAGAAATATGGAAGATAACCCTACCTTTCACTTTTTAATTCTGGTTCTACTCTATCTGATATTTAGATATGGATGAGTATCATAATGTATTAACACAGAACTGGGAATCCAATGAAAAAAGGGATAACTTATAAATTTATTTTATTTCATTAACTTATAAATTTCTAGGCTTCAATATATGTTATCCATGATATACTCTCCAAAATATGTTCATAGGGGGTTTTTTTATTCCCTTAACAACTATTCATACTAAGCTTGTGAATTTACAAAAGAATATCCCCAGGGAGTGTCAAAACGAAGAGTGTATGAAGGCCCATTTTTATTTAGCAGGATACCCCGAGTCAAGCCCGAAACTCCTTATCGAAGTTTTCAATACTATGTACTTCTGTTATAGAGAAGCGTCTACCCTCTCTTATCCAGACAGGGATATAATTTATTAATAAACAAATTACTCATTACTCACCAAAATTTAGGGATGTATTTATTATACTTTGTCTTATCCCTAAAGCATTCACTAGGGTTTTCTAATCCTAATATAAAAAATAACTGAACCTATCCTATGATACCAACTATGAAAACCCTTCTATTTATGTCACACACAATCAAATTTTAGTACATAAATCCTTCACTTGATACACCATAGAATATGGAGAGGTCTAGTGTCATTGATGATCAGTAACATTATATAATAACATAAAACATGAAACATACAACATCTTTATTGAAAACCTCCTTTCCAAAACCACAACATTCCCTTGTACTTAGCATTATGTGGGGCAATGTGAGGACATACATATGAAAAGTGTGAGATATAAATCCTAGTAAGGGAGTAAACAAGGAATAACATGAATAATAAAATACTTGTTAGGAAATAGGAATATCAATTTAGTAGAAGAGAAGGATGAACATAAAGGCATGATATAACATGATTATCATAACATGGAAATGTGGAAACAACACGTAACATGGTATTTTCATGATCCGAGTCTCATTGAACATGGATAATGAGTAAACCCTCATTTTACTTGATTATTCATGATTAATATCTTATTGAACTAGATGTATCATGACACTAATCTTTACCCAATGCATTGGAGCTCAATGAGTCTGCACCATTCGTAAACATCTCATTTGATGCATAAGTGTGCCACGTAGATCATATAACATGGCTTCATTAAACATCATAATTAATACCACGAATAAGAGATATGTAATACATAACTGTATTTCCTCAATCAATAACTACATTTGTATAATTATGAATACCCTTGAAAAATAAATTGGTATGTTTTTCACTTACATGATGATTTTGGCATGGAGATTGATGTGTAACATTGGTAGCATAACGACATCATGTAGGAATCCTAAAAGGGTTTGATGAGAGAGAAATGGTCTCTCATAATATATACATGAAATAATCTATATGGGGGTCATGGAACATAATATCTTAATATAATTTAAAGAAAATTTGATGCATAATATAAAATAATTGATTTATTCTAAATGAGAAAAAAGAAATTCCTTATGAAACTTCGGCATAGTAATAGGTGTACATGGGATGAATTAATGAGAGAGAAATGGGTCTCTCATCATTAAAACATATAAAGATATGTGTAGGGGAGGTACAAAATCATAACCAAACATTTATAATTGAAAATAACAGGGAAATACAGTATTATGAAACTTGTATAAAATGAGAAAAGAAGGAATCCTTTACATAATTTTGGTATGGTAACAATGTAAAAGAGAAACATTAATGAGAGAGAAAGAGATATATCATCATTATAAAATAAGGAGGTAATTATAAGTGTGGTAAAAAAATCATATACCAAAATTTATAATTTAAAATAAAAGGACCTAATGATATTAAGAAACTTTTATAAATGAGAAAGGAAAGAATCACTTACATGGCAGTGAATCCCAAAGTCTATAGAGAGGCTTGAGAGAGGCTTCTTGGCAGTTTGGGGTGCCTTGGGAGGATTATATAGAGAGGAGTGAAGGGGTTGGTCGAGCCAAAAATTCATTGAGTGAAGAGGAAGTGGGGGCGTGGGTGGGTTTATATAGGAAAAGAGAGGTAATTCTTTATTATTTAGGTTTTGGACACCCAAAATTAAACTAATCAGAACCACAAACCATACCATGGTTTTGGCCCATGGTTTTTTCCAAAGGGTAGTGGAAAAAGTTATTTTATAAGGAAAATTTCCGAACATCTTAAAATATTAGGGTTGGTTAAGTGGAGATGAGTCACACTATCAAGGAAATCATTTTAAAAAGATAAAATGTTTTATATGTTTTGGAGGGTCTGCTATGGTTTTGATAAATAAATCCAATAAAAATAAAATCACATTTTTAATGGTTAAATATATATTTTCTGAACACCACATTTATAGTATATTATTACATATATATTGGGACATTATGTTGATATAAAAAAATTATATATCTAAAATTTATTTAACTTTTACCCAAAAAATTTTCTGTCTCGAAAAATTATGAAAATTTACCCATTTCGTAATTTTGACATCCTGATTGAAAAAACAATAATCATTTTATCTAAATAAATTTCTAAATAAGTCATCTTTTTAATTTTTAAATAAAATCAGATATTTATCAAAATCCATGTGGTTGTGACAAAATTTCCTTTAAAACATTAATAAAAATTACAACTGTTTTCATAAAAATTATACGATAATTTATATTTATTAAAATTTAATTTAGTAATAATATTTCATTAAAATATTTTTTAAATCAAAAAGAATCCCTTAATTCATCTTAGTATATTTCATAATATAATAATAACAAAAAATTCAATTTTTTCTTTTAAAAAAATTTTCAAAGTAATAACAATAAAATTAATATATATTCTATATATGAAAATAATGTAAATAATTATAGTTATAGGGTCTTGTTACATAACCCCTTATAAAACCCACATAAGACTAAAGGGTAAGGTTCATGATGGTGGCAAAATCTTAAGGAGGCTCGGATAACATCGCTCTGGTGGTAATATCTATAAACGTTAACTTCACCTATTACCGGTTCGGCTCGAGCTTAACATGTTGAAGATCAGCTTGGGATTGGTCAAGAGAGAATCCCAATGACACAAAATCCTTCTATGGCTCTTAAAAATGTTCTTTGTATGGAGAAATTTTACTAGATGAGGCCATTAATTATTTTTTATTAGTATGTTGTATTTGTTAAATCCCTATATTTATACTAATCTAGTGATAAATATTGAATGACTATATTAGAACCGATCAAAATGACTGACACTATTTTATAATCCAAAAAACATAAAAATATGGATGTTTATAAGTTTTATATATCAGTAACATGACATTTAATTAGATCTGAAGGAATTTTCATTTATGAATGATTCGATCGTTACAACACCTAATCTAAATGATAATTTTATATTCATATTTTTGATATTAATATAACAATTTTGGTTTTAGAATTTGAAAACATATATGACTATGAAGATGAATCCTATAATGGTATTTTTCATGAAATTGTTATTACCTATATAGGAATAAGATAACGTGTGTAAATGGATAATAATTTTAGTATATGCATATTACGGGGGAAAAGTTACTAACCACATCATAAAAATGGTAGTGATTTTGATATCACAATTGAAATTAATTACTAATACTCTTATATTTTTCAAATTTTCAAGATATATAAATCAACAACATATTTCAGTACTATATGTGTCATTGAGGATTGTATAAAACATTAAATGATTTTTTTATTGTTTTATAATAATTATTTAAAATCTTATATTAAATGGTATCAATTGCAATAAAAAACAATCTTCTAGAATGGTTATAATTTTAGAGATAAAAATTTGTGAACATTGTTTTGATGGGTGTATATTTTTTAGGTTTTTTATATGTTTGATATTGACATAATTAAGGGTGGGGTGAGTTTGGGGGTGTCAGTTATAAAGTATCAATATCATTTGTAATGATGATTATTGATGATATTTTTGGAAATGGTTGTCTAATTTTTTTGGGTTCTGATATAAATTTACATCTATGTGGAATTATAAACAAGTGTTTATTAATATTAGAGGGTTAAATATTGAATTATATTTTAGGTGGAATTTATAATTATATTTTTATTTTTTGACATGGGGATTCAAATCCTTTTAGGAAAGGTATATTATGGAGACTAGGGTGTATCCATACTTGGCCCCATGTACTTATTAATGGATAAATTTATTTGAAAAATGATTTGTCACATGATATTTCTTAACAGACTATGGTATATTTCATATATGTATTTCAAATAATGGTGGATATTTTTAGAAAACTATAATGCACTCTTAGAACCCATAATTTTACAGCATACACCTTGTCTTCTAGGATTTAATAATTATTATGATGATGAAAAAATAATGAAATTATAATGATTTTCCTTGAGATTTATTTTTTTATGGGAACTCATTTTGGACCTTAGGTTAACTATTTTACTTTGATAAATATTCTACATATATTATAATAAAACCCAGATATTTTAGAATAGTTTTTTTCCAAATAAACTATAATTAATTTATGGTTTACATGACACAATAGACCATGTTTTGATTTATTAATATGAAAAAGGTATTATTGAAATAAAATGAGTTTAGATTTCAGAATAAAGAACATTATGTTACAAAAAATATTCATTTTCTTTATTAGCATGCACTATACTCCTGATTGTGTTTTACCAAACTATAATATAATAATATTATTATTATTTAAAATTATATTTTTCATCTAGATATTATAATGGTTGAAAGTAACCGTATTAATTAAATTATAAAAATATATAGTTTTCTAAAATTTATGTTTTATACATTGGATATAAATAAAATAATATTAATTTAAAATGAAACTAAATGTTTTCTATAATATAATATCATTTCAAAAATATGGTTTAACTATGATTGGTGCACATAATATCAAATTAAATTTTACCACTTTTAGAAAATTAGTTTAAAAATTAAATTCATTTCTTAATTCGGAATAGAAAAATTATCTAATGTTTAATTTTTGGTATTTTTTTGAGAGGTCTCCTTTTTTTTGAAAAATAATTAAAATAAAATGTTTCAGTGGAAAAATATCTTTCCATATAATTCATTTATAAGGTTATAATAAAGGTGAAATATGTTTTAAAGAATAATTAGTCTAATATATATATATATATTAATCCAATTTAGATTAGTGGATTCAGTTTCATTTTGAAATTGAATATAAAAACATTGTAAGCATTTGAACATTTTTCCCTTTAAGTATCTACATTCTCAAAACGACCGTGAAATTAATTTAAAATTATTTTTTTCCACTTTTCTCTTATTAATTTTGTAAAACGGAATTCACATTTCAAAGAATATATTTTTCTAATTTCTAAGATGTCAAAATTTTTTTAAAAAAAATAATTAGTAAAAAATATTATAATTAATTATATCGATTATGAGGAAACGAGTTTACCAAGGGAATAAATGTAAATAATAATAGAAAAATTAGTATATATAATTATTTAAAATCCATTTTCTGGAAATATGTCGTACCCTAGATCAATATAATCAAATATTATAACTTTTTGGTACACATTTCCATGAAAGTATACCATATAATTTGTTATGTAATGAAAAAGAAAAAAATCCCCAATATTCCTATTGATATCAATAATGTTTTTGAAAAATGGACGAATAATATATATTACATAACGAATAATAATTTGGATGATAAATGATTTTTTATCATGATAATTTATTTTAATTTTTTAGAGATGATATAATTACCATAAATCCTATATAAACAACAACAAATGTATAATTTTTTTATAATTAAATAAATAAAATTATAATAAATACATTAAATGGGATGTAAATGGAATAAATTATTGTGTTGAGTTATTTATTTTTATGAATGTACCATGAAAAAACTATGTGAAATGATTAATGTCCAAATAAATGTTAATCTTATTTTGAAATAAATGATACATTATAATTTTATTTAAAATTACTAAAAATACTATATTATATAATTTTATTTTTAAATATTAGTAAATATAAATAGTTTTCTAATATTGGACCATTTTTATATAATAGTAACCATATTTACAAATAAAATGTGAAAATATATGTTTGAGCGGTCGGTGTTCAAGTAGTGTTTTCGGCATCACCTACGTTTATGTTGAAATTAATTACCAACACATATATTATTATTGTCTTATAAATTAAATATCATATTTTTTAATTTTTTCCTCAAATAATTTAATAATTCTCATTTTAATTTAATCTTAAAGGGTAAATTAAATTGTTTTGAAAACTAGTTAGCATAACAAAAAAATGGTAGAAATAAGGAATCGAATGTATTAAGGAGAAAAATGTATATCCCATGGTAATAAAAGTGGTTTAATTGTGGGGATTAACCATATCATCCCTGAAACCATTATTTTTCTATTTTGGATCAAAATTAGGTTAACTTGACCTCACAATAGCGAATACGTTAAAATATTCAGAAGAATACCACTCATCCTCAACCACAAAAGCTCACTCAATCTACCCACATATTCACACCACTCAAGATATTTTAATTGAAAAATATCTACCAAAATAACATCAAATAATACCAACCCAGATCCTAGAGGCAATGTTTTGGCAAGAAATCCATTCATCAAATGTTTTATTTATAACCTATAGTGGATAATCAACGAAGAATTAACGATCTTGAAATGAGTGTTTCATTTTATGTATTCCTCCACCTACAAATTTTTTATTATATAATCGTTATATAATAAAATAAATATATTACACATAATATTATATTATTATGTAATTATTATTACTTATATGTCGGAAAAATTCCTCTAAATGGGTTATTATGTCATCGTTAGAAAATATGATGATCTACCACCTTACGAACCAATATAGTACATTTTTCTATTAACTACATTCATAGTTAATAATAATGATGTAAATAATATTAATATTTAGTATATTATATGTTCTAAAGTATTTATTTTTCCGAAATATTTATAATAATCATACCTTCATGACTTCGATTTTTTGGGAGTATGATAACATTGTTCGTTTGTAATGTGGGCTACCACATCACAATGTGATATGATTCGTTCACACAATATAGGTAAATTATTGAAGATGGGTTTAACAAAAAAATGTGACATTTATGACATAAATATTATTCTATAATGATTATAGGTTTCATTTAGTTTTCATTATTTTAGCTAAACACAACAACGACAAACACAATGTCTATGTGTATGTGTGGCATACTACCTGTAAAATGGTGTATTTCACTTCCAATCACTAAATTTTATGGGTTACTCTAACTAATTATTTATTTAAAATATATTATATCTATATCATGTTTATAATTTTGGTGATTATTAAATAATTATCTAATTCTTGGGATTATTAATAATAAGTCCGTATGAAAAATAAAGTAGTTACCGCCCAAACAGAACATTAACATTGAATTGTTTATAGAAAAGTTAAAAATAAATTACAATTAAAAATTATATGGTTATATATATATGTGAATATGTTTCATTGAGGGAAGTATAATAAACTAATATTTATATTACAGGTGGTTTTAGTAAGTACATAAAGAGAGCTAACTTATGATATGGGATATTCTTCTAACTTTTTTACTTTTTTGAGACACATCACATATTCACCAACAACTTATTCTATGTGGTTAATTTACTCCCTATGAATGTATATTTTGATTAATCTCCTAAAATGTATTGTAATATAAATATTTGTTGGAGCATTTATAATTCATGAGGTTTATAGATCAGATGATTCAAAATCGATAAAGGAATTTTGTCTCAGTTTACCTTCTTCAAGACACATATAATGTTATACTAATATGTTATTTTATGAGGTGTATATACTTCCCCATTGGGAAGTTATATTTTGAATCTCTTTATTTTTAGGATATTTTGTTCTTCACGTAATGTTATTTTTCATGGGGATTTTGACTCTACATTTCTAATTTTGTAAAAGCTACATTCTATAATCTAATAATTATCAAGATTATTTAAGATTACTCTTCACTTGATGATACCAAGGAAATCAGAAAGTAGGAAAACGTGCTCCTTTAAAATTTTTTAAAAATTTGAAAAAAGTACAAAAAGAGTCAGAAAGCAGTTTTACAAAGATGTGTATAAGCATCACCATGAGAATTAGCTTGAAATAAGCTATTACAAAATTCTAGTGCAACAAAGGACCAACTGGAACATGCCTCCATAATCTCCCACATAGGGATAACATCTGCAACTGGAATCTCCTCATGATAAACATGAAGCACTTCAACAGAAATAGAGTCATATATCATAAGGCACTCCACCCACTCTGAAAGCATCCTCTAAGGCACATTTCTGGACTGATCACGAAGAATTTGGACAGCAGTGGATGATTCATATTCAAGACAGATATAATGCCATGTATGGAGAATAGCGTACATGATAGCTTCAATCATGTCCCATAACTCTGCCTCCAGTGTAAAAACATTACCAATGTAATGAAAAAATCATCCTTTGACATATCCCCTATGAGTGCGGAAAACACCCCTGAAACCAGCGGGGACTGGTTCTCCAGATGTTGTGCCATCAACGTTATCCTTAAGCCAATGAGAAATAGGTGGAATCCATCTGACATGATTCATCATTAAAGGTATCTTTGCCCTGCCATTCACACCAAGATACCTCAGAAAAATTAAATCAGAAACATCATTTTTCAAGGTTCTGGTTTGAATACAGGAGGTCGCCCGCACTGCTGAATGAATTTCCAACACACCACCATGAAAAGAGGGTACATGATTATTGAAAATAATGTCATTTCAGGACTTCTAGATAATGGATAAAAGGTTGGCCACTATAGCATATAGTAGTGCGTGTACCTACTCACTACATCTACACCACACAGTGAGCTGTGAATATTTTAAATGGAATTCAAAGGTAGAAATCTATGGAAAATACCGTGCAGATAGTTCAACATTTTAGAAGAAAAGTCGCATGAATGGAAGATATGATCATTGGATTCATCAATATCTAAATAGAACAAGTTGACTGAGGCTACGCTATTTCCAGCAAGCTGTATAGTGGATTGAATAGGCATCCACTTCTTCCATAACCTCCATATAAGTAGTGTAAAAGCTGGAGGAATATATGGCTTATGAAAAGAAAGAATCCTAGATGGGAGATGAAAATAATGACCACATAATCTTCTATAAAAATCTCTAGTGGTGAATTTCTCATAATGATTTGACATCCAGATAAGCAGATCAACATCAAGAAAAAAGTATCTTTCAATTTCATTGTCAATATTACTAGGAATATTGCATATTATAGAAGGATTAGTCTGATAATCAGCAATGGTCAAATCCATTAAATAAGTGGGGATGCAGGTATAATCATAAAAAGGTCGAGATAACCAATGAGTGGCCCAAAAATTGATGGAGGAGATTTTGGACACAATCCATTTTGAAGATGACATCAAATCAGAATAAGACTTCTTGATTGTAGGCCAAATGGATGAGCACAGATAGATCTAATACCCATTATGATGTTTTCCAATAAAAATGTTTTGAAGAAATTCATTATAGATATAAAAAAAAAGAGATTAATTTCCATGTGAACTTATTTATCAATTTGAAATTAAAAAGATGGATGTCCTTAACACACATTCCACTCATATGAATAGGCTTAATGCAGTCATTCCAAGCCACGGTGGTTAGCTTTCTTTCATGAATGGAACCGGTCCAAATAATGTTTCTGATTCTACTAGAAATTTCATTGATCAAAGATCTGGGCGAGTGATAAACTGAGAAAGAGTAAACAAACATCGATGTGGTCACTGAATTAACTAAACATGTTCTTCCAGCTTGAGACAAATGTTTACCCTTCCATTTTGATAGTTGATTCGTAATTTTCAAAGAAATATTCTCCAAGAAACCACTCTCGATCCTTCCCCAGAAAGAATGTACCCCAATATAGATAAAAGGAAGAACCCCTTTCATAACACCCAGCTACCAAGCCACTCTAATCTGCTTCGAAATGGAGATACCATTATCAAAATTGACTGAATATTTTCTCCAGTTAATAACTTGACATGAAACCTCTTCATAATTTTAGAAAATTCCCTTAATACAGGAGATGGTACATTTATCCTCTCTTCCAAAGAAAAGGATATCATTAGTATAAAATATATGTGAGGGTGTAAACAAATCCCATTTAACTTTAATCCTATGAAACCATCCGTAGTTTGAATGATCAGTGAGTAAACAGCTCAAATAATCTTCTACAATGGCAAAAAGCAATCCAGGAAGAGGATCACCCTGTCTGACACCTCTTGAACATTGAAAGAAACCCCTATGTGATCCATTAACAAGTATGAAGAGTCTGGAACTGGAAATAATAGAGTTGATAATGTCAATATAATTTAGTGAAAATCCATGCATTTGAAGAATATGGAAAAATAATCACCATCTAATAGTATTGAAGGCTATAGAAATATCAATTTTCCAAGCCATATTTCCATCCTTAAGCCTTCTTTTTCATCACACTGACACACTCTGAGGTGGTGTATAAACAGTTTTCAATGTTTCTTCTAGGTACGAACCCAATCTGATTGCTTGATATAAGTCCCTTAGCAATACTATCCAACTGATGGGTTATAATTGTACTAATGAGCTTTGGTATAGTATTCCCAATAGTCACTAGTCTGAAATATTTAATTTAAAGAGAATTATATTTATTGGGAGTAAGGGAGATGAAATTTGAGTTCATTCTGAAAGGCATGTTGGTAGATATGAAGAAATCATTCATAGCATTAGTCACCTCAACCTAAATAATGTCCCATTAAAACATAAAGAATTTAATTGTAAAACCATCAGGGACTTCCATACTATCAATATTTAAAGAGAAGAGGGCATCATGTACTACTTAGCATTATGAGTATCGACATGCATCCTATTTTGATCAATTTCTTTCGAAGGATCAAAACATTGAAAAACCTTAACAGAGATCTCTTCATCAGATTCAGAGTGTAATTTCTCAATGTAATTAACTACAGCACTAGCAATTTCCAATTAAGAAAAAAAAATATTTACTTCAATAGTAAGAGCCGGAAGAGATCTCTTAATTATTTTTACTTTATTCATACAGTGAAGCAATTTTGAGTTTCTATCTCCATCTTTATGACACATGATGTTAAACTGATTCCATGCTAACATCACTTTTAGATCAATAAGCTTTTCCAAGATTGCAGTAGATTTAATTTCATTCTTGAGTTGGAAAATACTGAGAGAAACTCTCCTATTGACAATTTAAAATAGCCATTTCAGCCTCCTTAATGTTAGTATCAATGGAGGAAATTTACTCTTTATACCATTTCTTCAATCATTCTTTTACAATCATTAACTTACTGCATAATGAGTGAGAAGGACTACCCAACCATTCAACTTTCCAAGAATCCAAAACAATTTCCCTACTGCCTGGGATAATCATCCAGGCATTATTAAATTTAATGGGAAGATGAATAGCCCTCTGAACACAGAGACGAACATCCACAAGAATGGTATTATGATCAGAGTTTAAACTGGGAAGAGTTTTCCTAGAGACATCAATTGCATTGTTTCTGTCATCCACTTGCACAAAACAGCTCTCCAACTTACTAGCTTACCGAACATTTATAGTGTGTCGCATCTAAGTAAACTCAGTTTCTGAAATGGGGAGCTCAAGAAGACCACATTTTTCAATACAAATGGATAGATCATGAGCTCAGGCATGATAAAAATTATGACCATTTTTCTCTTGACGTCATAACACTGTATTGAATCCTCCCATCAGAATTTGGCTATTACTCATAGTCTCAGAGATATACACTAGAGTCCTCCACAATGCATGTCTTCTACTGTAAAGATTAAAAGCATATACAAAATTCATCGAAAGGGGGAATTTTTAATAGAGCAGGTGAGAGTGACCGATTAAAAATCTGATAATACAGAGACAAGTGAGACACTATCATGCTTAATTGCCCATAAAGATTCAGAGTCATTAAAAGGTAGGTTACTATCAACAAAAGAATAACTGAGAGAGGACCATTTAAAGGATCCCTATTTCTCAAACGTAATTCTTGGCTCAGCTATAGCAACAAATAAAGGCTTGTTGGTCAAAATAAGGTTCCTAAGGGACATGACCATGGGATAATTCCCAATCCCTGGGAAGTTCCAAAAAAGGATACTCATTTCATTGACATGAGCCTAGTACTATGCCCATAATTTAACTTGGAACATTCCTTTGAGGGGAATTAATCTCAATTTCAGGGGAGGAATCATCTTCCCCATCATCCTCCTCAACTATGAGTAGTGAGAACCTATTATGAGATTCAATCAAAATAGTCATCAGACTAACAGGTAAGACTCTCTTTGTCTCATTATTTGAATTGAAAGGCAAGGGATCTCCTAGATTGAGAGATTCGATACCAGTTTCCAAAGAAACTTCAATATGCAGGATAGAATCTAGGGTGGATACTGAGGGTATCGAACCTTGAGCATGATTATTAAAAGAATTAAAACACATTTGAGACTCATTATGGATATATTCCAGAACAGCTTTTGCTGTTACATCCACATTCTCAATTTCATTATCATTCTTATTTCTCACCATATTTACCTCCTCTTGAAGAGCCAAATTATCATAAATACTCTTAGATTCATCACAATTTTTAGACACTCCATCTTCCATAGGCCGAGAGCCCTCACCATGATCATTCCCTATGTCAGTGGGGGGAGCCAATTGGACATGGGGTTCAACAATAACAGGTTTATTGACCCTATTTCTCTTGGAACTATCTTCTCTATTCCATCAAACATTACAAAACATTGTGAATTTATTTCTATTACAATTAGGGGCAGAATACCCAAAAAATGACAATTCAAACAAAATTTTGGTCTCCTTTCATAAAGGATTCCATGATTAATTGTATCATCATTAGTAGTCAAAACCACTTCCCCTACCAATGTGTAGGACATTTCAACATCAACTAAAATACTAGAGTAATTCCCAAACATGGGGTTTTCTATTTTCCTATCATGCCTGATGGGATTCCCAACCGATGAAGCAATATCCCAGAGTATTTCACGGTGCGAGTAAAGTAAATTCAGATTGCATACCCAAATCCAGATTTGAGCATAGGAGTTCTTGACCAAATTGAGATCTAAGTTCCAATACCATTCATGAATCTGTTGAAATTACAGAGATAGAGGAACCGAGCCATAACTCCAGGCACGCCTCTTCAATTCATCCGAGGGGAAGAAAATTTGAAAAAAATCTCGACCCATCGTCGTCATCTTCCAACTAGGAAAGCCCTAGATATTTGCATGTTGAGAATAGATCTCCTGAAACATCTAAGGTTTCATCCATTTTGAAATGATCACATGAGAAATAATTTCAATGCGGCACTGCTTAAATCATTCATCCAAGATAGATTTATTTGTAGAGACATGCACAATTCATCCTTTTCTAATTATCCTTACAGTTGAATCCTCACAATCAAGGAAATACAGGTTTCCCTTCCCTTTAACAACATCTGCGAACAATTTATCAGATCCATCTCCCTAACAAGCAAAATATGACTTCTTCGAACAGAGGTTGAAGAGGTCCTTGTTTCCAAAGAAGCCATCTTCAGCTGAATCACAAACAAATTTGGAACATCAGATAGTTAGGAAAATATTTGTTTAAGAAAATATGACTATATTTATCCCTTTGGGTAGAAATCTATTTTCCCCCAAAACCATGTTATTTATTATCATTTTAAAATATTTAAAATTATTATCCTCTGATTTTAAATATTAATTAATACTCATTTTTTACATTTGTAATATCTTGTTTTAAAAATAATCATATTTTTTTATTTTCTGATCAATATTCTATTGACTTCATCCAATAATGTGGATTGAATCATTATATTTACATATACATCATGTACTAAATTTAGGACATTATGACCACTCTATTTGATTAATAATTCATTAAAAATTTCAAATAATGTTTTTAAATGAAAACAAATTATTAAATATTTTTATTTTACATTTATTTTGAAATAATGAAATTTTCAAATGGTTTTATGTTTTTAAAAGAGTATTATGTTATTTTAAAAGATTATTTAATATTTTATGATGATAATTTTCATAATAAAACTATTAAAAACTATTTTCTATTTCAATATTATTTTACATGGAATTCAAATCCCTCATTATTAGTTTTCATGATCATTTTCATGAAAAACTATTTTTATAAGGATTTACTTTTTAAAAATCATTTTAAAAGGGGAAAATGTATTTTACTCAATCAATGTTTTAAATGAATTTTCATTGGTTTATTTATATGTTAACAGTGTTATTTTCAATGAAATGGATCCTGAAAAGGTGTTTTCAAATTTGTTTCCCAAAGAAAGGTTATTTTTTTAAGAAATTCTCCATTTTATATTTCGAGATACTTCTACATTTTAGATGACATACTTTGATATAGTTTATAATTTTCAAGGTATATGATCCTAATACACCCATATTATTCTTTATTTTGTTGGTTTATATTTTAGGTAAATTTTATTAATGAAACCCATTTCTCTTCCATTGGTTGTAAAGTGATATAGTGATTGTGAATCCCAATAATTTCCACATGTTATACAATAATGAAATTATTATGAAACTTTTATCTTTTTCATTGGTTATGATATGATAAATTTTTAGGTTATTTTAGATGAAATAATTATGATTTAATTACGTGGTGTATCTCACCAATATCTCCCTCCAATGCATTGGGTATTGATTTACTTATCTCATGATATAGACAAGTCTAGAATAGGGAGTGAACCCAAAATAGTAAGGACGATTTCACATTATGATTGTATAGGGAGTGAACCAATTCCACTATAAGTAATTAGATATTTTTGGGGTTGTTTTTTTACAACAATGTTGGTGTATCCAAAATGAAGTGACATAATATGTTTTTTAGTGTGACTTGACTTCCAGGGAACACATTTTTATCCCTGTTTATAGGACGAAAAATCTATGTATTATGATGATTTTATGATCTCATGGATCATATTATATGATTATATTATCATTCACATCATATGTTCTAAAAATATTAATTCATTCACTCTTTAATATTATTGTTGATATGTTTTGTATGGTTTTAAATTGTTATTGTATATTTCTAATAACCTTATGTTAATTTAATGCTTACACATCTCCTTTATTTTCCCTTATAGTGCATCTGATCTAAACCATTATTATGATTTCTTTCCCTTGGTTATGAATAATGGATTTATAATGGAGTACCATACTAAATTTTTTTATAGGAAACATTCTGGGTATTTCACAAGAATATAATATTGTGTTCTATGATTCCCCAATCATTAAACTATTAAAGTCATTGGCCATGAATTGGATTAATTCAATGAATATTCATCACAAGTGATGTATTATTCATATATATAAATTATTGGTTGTTAATGTTGATTATAATGTAAATGTCTAGTTATGATTTATAAATTTGGATGTTAAAAAATTAGAGATATAACATAGGATAATTATAAGGATATGTATGGGGATGTATTTGACAATAAGTCTATTGTTGAGATAAAGTATGTGAAAATATCGAAGAATTTTCATAAAGGATTTATTTAAGGGTTTCCTAGAAATATATCCCTATCTAGATACTAAAATCATATTTGGAACTTTTATAGATTTACATATAGGTAACAACCACAAAAAAAAACAAAATATTATGGTAGTCTCAATCATTAATATGTAAATAAAAAAGATCCTTGAATATCACCTTGTTTGAAAATCTCGGGGGATATGATTTGGAGATTCACAAACTAATTACAAATCATTATGATGGATTTATATACATATTGACTCTGAATGTCCTAGGATAAAACTATGGTTTAATACATTAATGAATAACAAATTATGATTTATAAGTCCTATAACATATTTTCATGATTATTTGGTTTCCCAATATGATTAGTCTTTCCCACACTATGATGTTCAGTTATAGTCAATTTTACGAATAGATTGAATTTAATTAAAATTAAATGTGACAAAAAATTTACATATGAATTTCCAAATGGAAAAATGAAAGGATTAAAGGACATTGTGATTAGTCATAATCAGTTTTCACATACCATGATTAAAAATTCATACCATAACTGACTCTCAACCTCACCAAAGTTGAGAGTGATATATTTTGATTAGAGTTTGTCTAGAGGATACTATAGTGTAAAAAATATTTAATTTCTTATATGTTTAGAATCTAAGATGAAACAACAGTGTGGATGAATTAGAGGAGCTAAAAGATGTTTTGACTATTGTAATGAAGGACACCAAAAAGTAACTACAATGGAAAAAGAAAGAGTTTGGTTAATAAATTGATAAGAATATTGGTATTCCAAAGGTTCTATAAATGGAGTAATTAATTAAATTTGGAATGTATTGGAATTATAAAAAATGAGGACCATGGGGAAAATCTTGTGATTAAAACAATTAAGGTGGTATGAGTAATAGGTCTATTGATGATGGTCAAGGGACTAAAAAATACATATGAAATTAATGATGTGTTAAGGAATAATAATATATATAATAGTTAATTATTTGAGATATACGTGGAATGGATGATGTATTTATATATTACAATTCAATTATTAGGTTTTAAAAATCATTATATATAAGTATTGTTCAATATTTTTTTTCATTAGGGATTTCAATAAATATGTTGAATGATGATGATTGAATATAAAAAAACTAATATCATGGTGATTTTATAATTAATGAAATATAACCTTTCACATGTCCTTAAGGACAAAAAAATAATGATTAGTATGTATAAATATAAAATTGATATGGATAAATTATATTTGATAGTATTAAGAACCTCAAAATAATATTGGATTTTTTTTAAATTTCATTTTTTATATCATTAATTATGATTGGATAATTTTTTGATTTAAGTAATATATCTAATAATATGTTTTTTATGTTAAAAATTATGAAAAAGTATTTTTAAAATAAGGTATTATTGTAATTCTTGTAATTACCAGGTTCTTATAGAATAGATTATGACTGTATTCATATTTTTTAAGTAAAAATAAATAGCAACATTTTGATATCTGAGGGTTTAAATTTATGTTTCTTTTAGGATGTTTAGACTACTACATTCTAAGGTTTTGGTTTTTAGTCATTTAAAATAGCCGGAAATATTACCATTTTTGAAATGGTTTATATTTAATAAAGAATATTGTTTTTTATATTATTATTTTAATTCTCCATTTGAAGATTAATTCATATTGGATAATCTATGATTACCATTTATCCATGATAATAAAAAAAGATTGATGAAACGAATTTTCATTTTATTTATATATCATGTGACATGTTATTCCTTCTAGCATAAAAAATTTACAATCATTTCTCAGGATGAGAGATGATGTGTAAATTGAAAAAATAACAACCCAAAGAAGATATTATTCTTATAAAAAATAATAAAATCATGTTAATATATCATCTCATTAAAATTCATCAATAATATTAAAATGTTCTCGAAATAAAAAATTTATCCTAGTGTCGTCATGTTTTATGATTAATATGGTCTCATAAATCATTATATATTTATGGTTTTTTGGAGGTAATATTTCACATGATAACCCAATTTCTTTTGATTAGTGAACATTATCAATCTCTATAATTATTTAATATTTTCTTAATTGTTTACTTCATCGCATTCCACTAATGTCCTTCTATATATAATCCCATTTATGAGTTACATTGGGTAACCATTGTTTCTCTAACCATTCATTTTTAAAAAGATTTATTATTCATTTGTTTGTGGTTTACTATTAGTGGAACATTCAATAATTAAACCATTTATAAACTAATGAAATTTCATGGGTGAAATTAATTTTATGGTGGGTAGATTATTACACCTCGAGTTTTTATAATGTATTGTTTTTGGAATAAATTAAAATTCCTTGATGTATTTCATGACACGCTACACCATGTTTATATATTATTTTAAAAATACCAATATAATATTATACTAAATGAAACATGATTTTTAGCAGTCAATATACATAAAAATAAATTTTCTTAAGTTACAAACAGTAACACTTTCCTTTGATATTTGAATTATACATAAGAATGATTTTTAGCAAACAATAATATTATATGAATATTCTTATTTAATTTGATAGTAATCAGATATCCATTAGAATTAATGGATATAATGGATTTAAAAATTATTAAAATATACAGTTTTCCCGTGCTTATTTGTTTTCTATTTATTATTCATAAAACAATTATCATTTAAAATAATAATAAAACGTTTTCAAAAAAGTGTATATTTTATATAATTTGGTTTAATTATTCTTGTTGCACATAATATAAAATCAAACTATACCACTTTTAGGAAATTGATTTTTAAAAATTACATTAATTTTTTAAATCCGAATATCCAAATTATATGAGGGAGAATTTTTGTATTATTTTAAAAGTTTAATTTTTTTATAAATTGTAAAAAAAATATGTTTTTATTGAATACATCATTTTAATAAAATTTATTTATAATATTTTTTAAAAATTTACACAATAAGTGGTTATGTAAAATATATTTTTTTTAACCATATATAGGTTATTGGAATCAATTTCATAATTAAATTGAATATAAAAACATTGTAAAATCATGATCGATTTTCTCATTAAAAACCATATTTCACATCAAAACTGTGGAATTAATTTCATTATTTTTTATTTGTGTCATTTAAATATAGGAAAAGAAATTCGATATTATTAATTGTTATAATTTATAATTTATAATATGGCCAAATTAAATTTTTAGAAAAAAGTATTGGAAAAAATAATTAAAATTATTTACATGATTAATAGAAAAATGAGATTTCCAAGGGATTAAACATTAAAAAACGGAAAAAATTAACTATAAAATTTAAAAAAACCATTTAATATAATTTCATAGAAATTTATTAACATGTTATCGAGTCTTTTATGTTTTTTGGATACCATTCCATATGTTTGAAGAATATAATAATTTATGAAATGAAAAAGAAAAAAATATGAATATCTTCCTTTTAGTTTCGATGATGATTAAAAATGGGGAAAACAACATAGGTTTAGTAATAGATATTAATTTTTAAGGAAAAATATTTTTTAATCATGAGAGTTTGTTTTTATTTTTAATAGATGATATAAATACATTAAATTCTTATGAAACAGTATTGCAAGAAATATTTAGTAAATAATTAAATTATTCAAATTATAATAAAAACCATAAATCTTATTAAAATTGATTAATTATTTTGGAAATATAAATTTCACGATTTATATACTATGTGAAAGAGTATTTACCATTATATAATTTAATTAAATCTTTCTCTTGGTATATTTTAAATCTAGTTGAATGAATAATTTCATAATTTAAATAAATTATATTTTATATTATTTGGTATTTTATTAATTTATATAAATTTTTTGAAGATAATATCTTATGTTATTTTATTAAAATACATTAATAAATATAAAATATGGTACATAAATATAAAAAACATTATATGATAATTACTATATTGAACATCAAATAGTAAAAATATTATTGATCGGTTAAGGTTAAAGTTGTCTTTCTATGATTTACTTATGATTATGTTGAAATTTATTTATAACTAACATAGGATTTATATTTTATAAATTATTTATCATATTTAACAAAAGTGGTCACAAATTATAGAATACATAAAACTTTATTTTAATCTTAATTTATAAATTACATTCGTTTCAAAACTAGTTACCATAATGAATGATATAAAAATTAAAATAATGAAGAATAATATTTATGGGGCCAATTTCATAAAAATGTGTTATAATGTGTTTTGGACGTTATTATGGAAAATATAAACCATCCAAATTTTTAATTATATATTTTGGGGAATCCCAACATAAACATGAACTCTAAATTTTGAATTCTTTTGAATATTTTTGTGAATGGAACTCCTCCACAACTATAAAAGGGCTCTCACTCTTTCCAAAAAATCCAACATATCAAGGCATTGAATTGACCGATATGTTCCCAAATAACATTCCAAATTCCAACACCTTATTATACTACAGCTAAGTTAATTTTTTATTAAAAATATTTTGTGGAAAAAGTCTCAAACTATCAAGCATAGATAGGAGCATTATTAAAAGTAGAAAATAACAAAAACCTTAAGGCTAACATAAACTTATTAAGTGATACCTTCATATATGGTTTCCAGGACCGATCTGTTACCTATTTGTTTTGACCGTCTTTGAGAATATCATTGAAATGTTGTGCTAGTTTTCCCATTGTATTTAGGGACTCGTCCACTATTAAATTTTTACCATTAAAGCCTCTCGTTGGAATTAAAAATTGTTTCTGAATCCGTCCAATCTATTATAAGTTTGTGCCCACATGCATTGGATATTTTTTCATCCTTTATATATCCTCTCTGGAAGGTTGAATAGTTATGGTAGTATCCCCATATCTTCATCAGAATTCATAAAGAGATCCCCAAGCTTGTCTGGGGCCTCTGTACCATCTGCGTACTGCGAACCAGCAACATTCACCAGTGGAGCACCACCACTTTTATCATTCTTATCCAAAAACCCCACATTTCCAACCTCAGATGTTAGATCTACTGTCAGGTTTTCCTCCCACCCAACTTCCTATTGTTTTCCCTCTTTTCCCAAACCTTCATCTGTCCTTGGACACTCTGGCCCCTTAGTATCTCCCATGGAAGTGGAACAATATTCAGAGGTATTTTTCTTACTCGTCATGTTTTAGGATAGTTCCACACCCATCATCGATGGAGGACCTTGTGGTACCACTCTTGTACTCTTACACTCTACCTTCCCTGACGATCTGGTGACTGTTGTCTGAGGTGGGTCTGAATAGTCTTTACGAGGTATTGATTTTTTCTCCCCCTTTTGGACTAGGAAATTCCCAGTCATGATGCTTCTTTTATTCCCTTTCAATGATCTAATTACCACAAGAGAGTATTGATCGTAGTCCATGTATGTGTGATAATCCCATTCTATATCACTGTATAGATCATCTTCCATGTGTCTCAAACTATCATGTTTTCTCTTCCATCTTAGGATGATAGTTTTTCATCCTTTAGAGTCCATATTCTCCTTCCCATTCTAGTTCAATGCCATGAAACTATTATGTATCAAGAGTGACGTAGAATCCTTACAATGATTAGGCACCCAGTGGTGTAGAGACACTACCACTGTGACATTGATGTTTTTTATCTCCCCGTGAACCCTCACTTCAATTGTAATGCCCATACAACACTGGACTAGGTGCTGCAGAGTTATCTGGCCAGGATTCACCCCTTCGCCCTTAACAGTCTCACTAAAGGATTGGTAATTAATGGATCAAGGACTTCCTGAAGACTTCTATATCAACTTGGGTACTCATAAATCGTTATGAAACATTGAAAAAATGTAATTAACTCTCAGGCACTAGATCTTATTACATGGATTGTCACACTGAGAATCAAGCATGAGGGCCGAGTCAAGAGAGATCAGCCCCTATGCCTCCTTCAACTGGATATAATTATCAGACCCTCACCTTCAAAATGCCTTCTGATGCCTACTCTTTTACACAAGGTATAGAAATCATCCCATTTCTGAAAGACAATAGGTTACTTAAACCTAAATTATTTACCGATCAAAATCCACAAAATATCGACTAGGCCATTTGAAGCATCCACTTCAACTCATATTCATGGAGATATTGGGTCGAAAATAGCTCTTGATCTGCTATCTAAGCATAGAAATCTACCAACTAAATTACCTAGAATTTGAATGATATAAGGATTCTGAAAAGGGAGAGGAAGCTCAGGGAAAAAAACCCAAACTATCATAGAAGGAGAGTCCCACTTCATAAGAATGTACTCTGACCATGTGAACAGGATGAATAAATAGACGATGCACATGCAATGACTGCTAAAAAATGCTTGGATCATATCACTCTCAGATGCAAAGAGAATCATAAGGTTCTTAATGTAGAGATAGTGAACAGTTTCACTATCTTTCAAACACCACAAACAAAAAAAATCGGTCAAACATGTCCATCGAAGTTCGGTAACGCTTAAATTGAGCTACTAGAGTCAGGCTGAGGTGAGAGGAAGAAGCTACAAATTTTGAGGTCCATATGGGATGAGTTAAACATTCGTCGAACATGTTGGAGACTTTAGGGCTGAGATTGATGGATCAAAAAGAGGTAAATGGGTTGGGATTATAGAAGGGGACAAAAGGCCCATATCCTCCAGAGGACGGAGGAGGTCCCTCCCTCGAAGGGGGGTGGCGGAAAGGAGGGCGACCATCGCCGCAACTATGGTATCGTGGGGGAGTGGTTTTTCAGGAGCTACAACACCCATACTACCCCCACCCCTTATTATAGAAGCTTTATTTTTTATTAAATCCATCATTGATATGTTTTAGAGGAAACCAAATTAGGATTCCTGAATAAGAGGTAACGATAATCAAATGAGTGTTTTATATTGTATCATCCTGTACCTCCTTAAATTATTATTATATCATTATTATATAATAAAATACATATATTCCATATACTGGAATTTTTTATGTTAATGTTATTTCATAAAAAAACATAGTTCTATAAAATGGATTATGATATCATCGTTCTTGTGTATGTGGCACTACTTCCTCATGGACTGATGTTGTTCATATTTCCATTACCACCATTTATGGTTGAAAATAATAAAGGCAATACTGTATATATATTATATATATTATATTAATTATTTTATTATTATTAATTAATATTTTATATCATCTATACCTTCATTCATTCTATTTTATGTGAATTTTATATCTTCATTCATGTGTACGGTGGACTACCCCCTCACGATGTGATGGGATTCATTCACCCTATTCATGCAATGTATTAACGATGGGTTTAAAAAATATTTGTCATATATATGACCTAAATATGGTAATTTAATGATAATATATTTCATATAATTTTCCTTTTTTCAACAATACATGAAGATGATAAATAAATCGTTCATGCGTATGCATGACATACCATCTACACGATTGCTGTATTTCATTTCATATCACTATGATTTAAAAAGATAATATAAATAAATATATATATAATATATGATATTTATTTCATTTTCATAATTATGGATATTATTAAATAATTATCTATTCTATAGGTTTAATAACAAAAAGTGAAAACTTATATATATAAAAAGTCGTTATTTATTAAGACAAATGTTGAAAATGTAATTTCAAATAGAAGAGTAATATAATGGCATAAGTATATAATATATGATATTATATGTATAAATATTCATTAAGGAATGATTTATAATAAAATTATATTTATTCTATAGTATGTTATAATGATCATGATAAGAGTCAATACTTCAAGTAATGGATTTTCTTCCCACTTCTAACTTTTGGGAGACATATTCTATATTTAGAGAATATTTCATTAATGGGGTTTATATAATAAAAATGAATTTATTTTATGGTTTTTAATGTAAAATATATTTTTATTTGAATATAAATTTTAATAAATCTATTTAATGGGGTTTACATTGAAAAAGATACCAAATCAAAAATGAAATGTTGTCTCAATTTAACATCATTGAGACCCATGTTAGGTTATGAAATTATGTTTTTTACAAGGTGTGTATACTGATAATTTGACCTTTTATAACATGAATGTAATTATTTTCATCATATTTTAGGAGTCGTGTGATGTTATTCTTTCATGGGGATTTTGAATCATAGTTACCAATGTTGTTAGAGTTAACTATTACAATCTCATCATTTATCTAGATTATTTTAGATTATTATTTTATTGGTGAAAAATTCTGATCCATATCTCATGAAATATGAAGATGTTTTTCATCCTACAGTTAAAAATGTTATTTTCATATAATGGTAACAATTATCCACTCACTGGTACATAAAATAACTAAGAAAATGTTTTTAAGAAAATATGCATTTTCACACTTTGGTGAGAAATTTGGTTTATGCCAAAACAATGTTTATTTTAAAATATAATAAAATATTTTCTACGGTTAAAAAATAATATTTAAAATAATTCTTTACCAAAAATTTATGATTTAAATATTTTTTAAAAAATTAACAATATTTTCATTTTTCTTTAAAGAATATATTACATTCAACTTAAAATGTTAATAGAATCATATTAATTAGATATATGTCATGTAAGGAATTATTCACCATCATGAACACCCCATTTGTTGATGATTCATATATCAGTTTTAAATATTATTTTATAATTACAATTTTTTTGTAAATACATTCTATAGATTCTATTTTTCAATTTATTTTCCATGAATGTAATTTTCAAAATGTTATATGATTTAAAAATAATTTTATGATATTTCTAATGAATCATTTATAAGTTTCATATTTTAATTTTAAATAAATTTATTTCAAATTTGTTTAATTTATAATATTTTAAAATACTTTTAGAGGAATAAGTTATATATTTTCATGTTTCTTTTCAAATAAAAACGTTTCCAGAATTATTTTTATCTTAAAAGGGGATTTTTCTAAGTAAAAATTATATTATCCTCACTATTTGATGTGAATGAATATAAAAGGCATAAATTATATGTTTTTATGATATTTTCAATGATTAATATATTGAAAATGTTCTATTAATGTGATTTTCATGAAGAATTATTTTCATTATAATTTCTTCCAAGTGATCTTTCAAAATCCATCATCATCAATCATAGTATCCATTGATATAGTTTTTGACGTACTATTAATATGATTGAAGATCACGATTAGTATTCTTTATATTAATGGTTTATTATTATCATGATTTTTTAATGAAACCCATTTTTCTTCCATGGGTTATATGATGGTAAAATGATAATGAAACCCACTTCTTTTAATAGGATATGCTATGATAAAATTATTATGACTGACGTCACTTTTTTTACAGGTTATGAAAAGATAAAATGTTAATGATTCCCTTTTCATTTCATGGGTTATGATATTATGAAGGTTTATGATATTTTGTAACATATATTTATGATTTCATCACATGATGAATGGGTTATATATCCCCCCTGGTCATTGGATAAGTATTTATACATCTCATGAGATTGAAACACCCAGAATGGGGATTGAACCTGAAATTTTTTTGAAAATTTTACAACCATAAGGATTGGGGATTGAACCCCTTTCATTATAGAGATAACAATATGGCTGAGGATCGTGATGTGTCTATCCAAGTAGGTTTATCCCCCATGAAGTTCCCTAATATTTATTTGAAATGAACATTGATCTTATGAATTTTTTAAATACCAATGTGTAGGATACCAAATCTATTTATTAAATGAATGCTATTCTATCGTGTATGATGTTTTTTAATTATATTGTCACTCAAGTATTATGAACTTCTAGTATTTATTCCATGACTTGTGGTTTTGATACTTGATAATCATCGATTGGTTTTCAAATGTTTTTTTCTCAATTTATCATTACTTTATGTTCATGTTATGCATAAGTATCAACTTTATTTACACTTAATATGTATATGAGGACACTATTTCCAATTTTTAATTTCTCTAGCTTAAAAATAAAGGTTTTATGATGTTTTTAAAAAGGGGTAGGTTATTCTAGTAAACACTAAATAGAATTAACCATATTAGAATATTGTGTTCCATATTTCCAAAGGCACTAAACACTTACATTCTTTTGGAATGAGTTTCTATAATTTAATGAAAATTATCTAAAAATATATAATAACCTAGTATGTTAAGAAGACATTAATATTTTTATAGTTTTACATTAGCTAAAAAAACTCTTAATATAATCCTATCATTCCATTCTATATTGACACATGATCACACATGAGACTCATCAACCATGCCTATGGATCCAAATCAACATGATAACACAAGAATAATGGGGTGTTCATAAATGTTCATTAACAATGGGAGAAGATCCATGCTATAGGTAAAAAAACATCACAAGAGAGATCTAGAATGGGGTGTTTGTAGTGAAGGTTGAGAGAGGACACACATACAAGAATTTGGACAGCTAAGGAAGTTATTTGGAATATCATGTGCATCCCAAACCACCTATAATCATAATGTGGGATGGGTGCTTCAAGAAAATGATTACTCATAATTAAAAAATACTTATATAACATATGTCATCTGATCAATGTAAAATGAGCCTCCCGATTTCCACCACATCATTATCTTCAACCTTCTCCCTTCATGGGATCCACATGAGATCACCCAAAAGATGACATATATCAAAGGTAAAATCTATATTTTGACGCAATTTATTCCATCCATCTCAAATGGTATATCCTATAAGATTGATTATCCCAATCCTCTAAATTACTCTTTATATCTCATGAAAATTATATTTCAAGACAATGGAGGTGTCATGTGATCTATTTAGTATTTTCTGATCTCATATCAAAATCAGTTTAACATTGGTATTATTATCATTAGTGGAAGCCTTAATAGTGTGAGTTAGTTTGGATCACATGATAATACAACAAATAAAAAATATTTTCATCAACAAATAAACCATCTAATCAAGTGGTGTCAATCAGGAAGGTAACATGAACTCATTGAGATACATATCATGAATCATGCACTGAATAGATGATTCTTATATGAATCCATTTATATTTCCATTAGGATTTGAATTTAAAATAAAATATCTTTTTCATCCCAATAGTCTTCTGTTCGTTCTATCATCCATAGGGCCATATTAATTTAGTTTAATACTGATCTTGTGATCACACAATTTCATCGTATGATGTTTGGACAGTCATATAATGTCACAATATAAATCACATGAATCCCTCACCAGTTTTATGGGGAGCCATAACATGAGTAAAAATTGATCATGTGATTCCATTTTTTTGATCATAAGAGGAACCAATATTAACCAATTATGGAATCATTTGAATAATTACTAGGATCATTTCATGTTGATCGTGTCAACCCACCCACCACTAAATGCTAGTGAATTCATCTTTTACACAATAAGGATCAGAAACCCCCTTGGAATCCACTACCTATATAGGCCATAGTAAAATTTTAAAAAAGTCACATAAGAGTTGGATGGAATGGGAGGACTGGGAGATGATGATAATGAAATAATAAGAGGGGGGAATAGATACTTCTTACAGACGTATTCACTAGGTAATTATGTTTCTGATCGCATGACACAGTTCATGTGATGGAGGGATTGTTCAAATATCATGGTATTCTATAATGGGAAGCCCCAGGATGGGACACCCTCCTAAATTTCGATGTTATTATTTCCCGCAAACATAATCATGTGGTATTCCACCCCTTATTAGGGCGGGATGTAAAAACAACACACATAATGTATCCATTTCAAATATGGTACCTCAATGAACCTAGTAGAGATACATTTGGTCATGTGATGTCATTATGTGATTTGGATCATGTGATCTTGAAACTTTTTCATCTACTACATGGATCTCTTGAGTTTTCATGGCCTTTTTTTCATACCCCATCCAAGAAAATGAATTTATAACCCTTTTCTAAGAACCCTACATCCATGAATCTCAAAAATGATACTATCATCTGATAACACCTCACATAAATGGATTTCCCATAAGGTATAAGGTTTATGAACCCATGAATCAATTTAACTCTATTTATAATTATGATTGTAACCAACAAAAATTATATCTGGAACATAATCACAAGACACCTTCACACGACTCCCTGAGCGTCTCACAATCTCATAACTCTTCAATAGTCCCCTGATTCACGTAGGAGACCCTATACATGTCATCTTAATCGTACAATAGGTCATAGAAATCATAATTTGATCATGAGAATAAATCCTAGAAAAGTGATATTCGTTACAAGAATACATCTTTGACATGTAAATTTCATCATGTAGTGAAATCACATACATGTTAGTATGATCTTGAGATATTTCCTATACAATCCATCCTTGATCATTTATAATTACTAATAAACATATTACCTCATCATCAGAATTACCTTCGACATGTCATCATTTTCATATTATTGTTCATTTATATCTCAACAGTCGTTATGTAGATCACCAAGGGACATGCTAAATTTTTTGGTATACACAAAATACATTTCATATAGACACTCTTGACATGTCCATGTGACACTCAAGACATATATAGAAGACATTCAGAAAATATGGTCATACACTCATGATAAATTAGGATGATTACATGGAAATATATTATAGAAAAACTTGGACATTTCAACCCCATCCGATAGATATACTTCAATATACAAAATGAAAACCCTCGACCAAGAGCCTTCAGATGAGTACCCCCTTACAGATGGATTTTCCCCAAATGGGAAAGGGTTATTCACTAATTTGACCATTTATTTTATTCTCATAGATTGTCCCTCTATGTCATACCCAATACATTTGAAACACCATTCATGGTAATATTATCACATAATCAGTCATAAAATAAATAAATAACATGAAACATGGTTATCCATCATCTAGTCATCCCCTAAAATTCGTATACCTTAGTGATAATACTAATCCCTTCAATTTTAATCACCTACCACAACCCATAATTATGTGGGAAGGAAATAAACTAGGAGAAGCCTCATTTGTATCCAAAAAAAATTTTAGGATGCCTTCTTAAGGCCCACACTCGGAAATGAATCCATGCCTGTGTAAGAACCTCTATATCAATGAATATTATTATCTAAGGAGAGTTTGTTATCCAAAAAATATAACATCCTTCCACATCCATAATTTATAAAAGTAGTATTTTACATGGTAATCCATTTAATTATAATCCATGGCCATGGATTCATGAATCTTAAACCAATCTATGGTATATGGAATCTATGAAATAATATAAATATGATTCCAATTATAAATAGGATATATATGAAACCATCCCAATTACCAAGGGTCATAATCCCAAAAATTAAATTTAGGGAGGCCTATCATCCATAAGTTCCTATCACGGTCTATGTTTTCACACATGTTAGGAAGTAAATGGTCATATAATGAACTAAGTGGAATTTTATTCATATATTAACAGTATACATAGGATCCCCTTGAAGGCTCAATCCCTATATGGAAATTCATAGCCACATGAAATTAATCATTTATTAGTCATCATTGTATATGACCTCAAACTATATCAAATGAACTATGTGGGTTTTGATTATTTTTCTCATAGGATACATAGGATTTCAGATAGAGGTAAATTACCATCTCCATGAAACCAATATCCTCAATTGAAGTCAAAATATTCATGAGATTAGGGAAATATATATAAAATAGTGCATCATAAATGAATCATATAATAATAAAGATCCTCTTGCTGAAACAAATTTTCAAACAAAAAATGATATCGATAAATTAAATGCACATGGGAAACCGATCCCATATTTTGAATGAGAATGATTACAAGAACATAACATAAATCTATAAGAGAGTCCTAGAATACCCAATTTGTTAATATAAAATGGTACAATGTGAATGACATCCTATCCTCCCAACTAATGTGAGTTCTTCATTGTAATTGGGTTTGAAACCAATATTGACGTCCATCCTTTGTAATATGTGTTTTTCACCTATAATGGATGTGGAATCCATTTAAATTTTCTATTTGAGATAAATATAGTAAGAGTTATAAAAAACTATTGGGCAATCAAACACAATAAACCACAACTATTCATGAGGAAAAACCGTCCACATTTTTAAAAAAATAATTGAGGACCCATTATGAAATTTGTTTAACTATTTCATACATGTCGTGGGATAAATATGATCAACAACATAGATCCCTTTGGGATATTGTTTTTGTAATTTTTGAGAAAAAAATGGTGATATTGATATGAAATTCAATTAACTATGCTAAAACATTCATAAAATAAGGGGTAACCTCTTCATCAATTAGTTTTGAATGAAATATATTGACATTGTAGTATTATATAAGATGTTTCAGTTAAAAGGTGTCTTGATTCATCTTCAATACTCATCATATTACTTATTATAAAATTGGAACTATTAAATGTGATAATAGAATAGATGGATACAAAAAATTCTGGTATTTCAAGAAGAACACCAAACAACACGAATCAACCATATTGCAGACTGATAATGTGTTATTTCTCTATGATATCCCTTTCCATGATGCACCAATGTACGAAATATTCAATGCAACACCTTCATTGATGGTTGGTGAAATTCATGGTCTATGATTCCACATAAATGGATACATTATATTTTTAGAAGAATATTAGGAAATACTCAAGAGGATAAATACCAACCCACTATCATTTACATTATAGGCCTCATTAGATGATGTGGGCCTTGTTTCCATATTTTACAACACTAGGATCCTATCCATAGAGAATAACAAAACATACCATCCCTACCTATTGTAGGTGGTTGTGGAAAATATTGTGGTAAAATAATAAACCCAGGAGCTACCAAGAAGTTCTCCTATAAATTATTCTCATCAATGTTGACATATGTACACAATTCCCCAACGAATTGTATAAGAATATGTGCCACCCCAGTCCATCCAAATTCAGGTACCCTACCATAGATCTCACCTAGGGTTTCCAAAAAATAATTCTCCATAGAAGGTTTATATCCATTTTTCCTACAATAGTTCTAGGGCCCACGAGTGTATCATGAAAGTGTCTCATAATAAATACCACATCATCACCAGGTAGGAGCCTATGACATCATCCTAGATAGGCTTGGTGATAGTTGAATTCCTTGGATAACCACATCCCCTAGGCTTTAGTGATTTTTTCTGAAAAATTAACCATGGGATCTATATAAATATTAGTGTCTAACCACTAATCTATAAAATAGGCACTGGAAACCAAACAATAATGTGTGGATCGACCAAAAAATGATATTTCAGGTGTGGAACCACAAAAACATATAGAGGGAACCATCCCACAAAACATAATATTAAGAACTAACCCATACAATGAGATACTCCATTAAAGATAAGAAACAATACATTATTTCCCTCATCATTATGCCATCAATAATATATGAGGACTTCTTGTTAAGCCTATATGATCACAATACAGTTTTTTCATGCATTTGTGGAAGGGATTGTCAATAGTGTTGTTGTTTTAGATTCCAATGGTTGTGGATAAAATGGTCAATGAAAATTGTGGATTCAATCACTATGGTACATATTGAGACTCATTCCATCATCCACACACCCTACCATTGATATAGGTAAATGAGTTTTGATAACCCATATTAGTAAACCCCTTAAAGATTATAATAAACTTTTTGGGGAGCAGGAGATCAAAAATAATCCAATGATACAACGAGTATGTTTATGAAAACCTTCTGGGCATAGTAATGGGATATATTTCATGGAATGACATACAAACTCCATCAATATGTGTTTTCCTTATTGTTAGGTGTCCCAACACATAGGTATGGAGGAATTTTCATATTTTTCTTCCCATAATTGACTTAATTGAACACATTATTCTACCTTAACCCATCCCACATGTATTGGGGGATTTTAATATTATTAATACCCCCATCCCACATGGTTTTGGGAATTGATTTATTTTTCATCCCCTCACTGAGTGTACACTGGAAACCATCCAACATCAATAATTCCAACAAATCAACATGGAGGTTCAGGTTCCATAATTGGCGTGAAACTTATGCAACATCCAAGGACCCTAAAACATCAGCACCTACCCATAACCCAATAAATATTTGGGTTATACACCCCATAATCCAAACTCATCCACATTACCATTACATCATAGTTATTGGTAGATGAATAGATAGGATGCATGGTTTCCCATCACTCAATGATGGAAAAAGAAGGTTGTATTCCATCTAACCAAAACATGACCATAGCTACAATGAAAAAACATGGGTAATGATTTTATATTATTTTTGATAATGATGAATATGAGTGATGCATTATTGATAGGCTATAAAATCAATACTCCAAAAAACAACATATTGGGAATATTATTGGGAGTTTCATTAAATTTAATATCTATCTCCATTAAAATATTGACAAGGGGATTTGGGAACCACTGAAATATAAATCCCCACTCTTGATATGTGGCCACATTTAATAGAGAACACATGTTTTATAATAGAGAATGAGCAAAATACATCTTTATGATAGGTGACCGTATCTCAAAATGTTGTAGAACATAGATTATTCCATCCAAAAAAATATTTCCCAATGTACTATAACTATAACATGGAAAATATATGATAAAACTACCAACAATGAGTTGGTTGAGTAAGTAAGATATGATAGGCAAGGAGAATCATTTCCGCTACCACCAACTTTTAAAGAACATGATATAGTGTTTTTAATCAATAATGATTAGCTATATAAGATGGTAAGTGAATGTTTAATGGAGTTAAAGTTTCCCAAATATCATGAAATATTAATAAAAGTAATACATGATCCATTATAAAATTCATCCTAATGAAAATTTTATGGATACACATGTCTTGTTCTCATGACGTTAAATAACACCATCAGCCCTGGTTGAATGATATAAAATTGTGTGATACGTTCTAGTCACATAATGTGAAACTAAATGATACATACTAATAATATGATGCTAGTCTAAAAAATAATTTCATCATGAAGTTAAATGTCATAAAGAATCCTAGTCAAATGATATTAAACTACATGAAAACATCCTTAACATAAAATGAAAATCTACACGGAACATATTCAAGTCACGCTAGGGTAAACTGTGTATCATCTCAATACCTATGAGTCCTTATAGGAATCATGAAAAAAATAGTTTATAGATGTACCACTTATACGGTATAATATTTTGAGTAGAAATATCACAAAAACACTAATACGCTACAATCACATGCCGACGGAATTACCTAACCAGTTACCTCCCCAGACAATATCATCTGGGAATCGCAGATACATTGTTGAATGAGGTAAGATATGTAATAGAGAGGCTAGAATTTTATCCCCACCTTTACTAAACATTCCTTATATCTTGTTTTAGTGGAAAATAGTGAGAGATATTATATCTATAAACAATCTATAGAAGTATGATATAATTTTTGGGAAACACAAATAGAATAGAAACAGATCGAAGACCATGTGAATAAATTACATGGGAATTTTCCAATGTTATAAAGAGGATATGGGTGTGAATACATCCCAACATAAATAAAAAAAAATGACTGAATTATCATTAAATCATAGAGCATGAATGAATACATTCATGTAAATACAGATGAGTAAATCCCCTTCTGAACTTGGGGATGTTTTCTCACTACCATTGATGAGATCAGTCTATGAATATCAGAAAAGATGAATACTATAACCCTATGCTTATTAGTGTTTTCAGGACTCTTGGGGAGAAAGGGTTATTTATTTCACTTGTAAAAAAAAATCGATATTTTTTCTCTTAAAAATATCTAAAAATTACGATTATCAAATACAATGTGGATACAAATCATCTAGGAATACCTAATGGTCATTGAGGGATAAAAAGATACCCATGATAATACACCCCTTTCATGCAACTACTTTATGGAAGTGGTAGATTAAACTTCATGGTATCCTATGTCATCGTATAATGACCTTAAACTACATGGTATCTTATGTCATGGATAATGGACATTAAAATTCATGGTATTTATTATCTTGACCATTTATTGTTAAATTTCATGGAATAATTCCTTATAGAATGAAATAAAATTTCACAAATTTTTATGTCTATGATGCAATCCATTAAAATTAATTGCATCCTAATTCAAAGAACGATGATTCTAATCATCACATGAACCTATGTCCATAAATCAAGATAATAAATTACACATCATCCCATATTGAAGATATAAGACTCTATAATTTTCAATATTGTATGTCTGGGAAAATAGAATCAATACTAAATAGTGTCCCTTTTCATGGAAGCAAGAGTCTTAATTTTATAACATCTCCATTCCGAGAAGAATGAATCTAAACTACACAGTGTCCCAAGTCTTGGAAGAATGATATAAAACTATAGAAATTATTTTTTTCATTAACACATAATATTAAATTTCATAGAATTCATCCTTTCTGCATAATATTAAATTGAAAAAAATTAATCATCACCACATGACGTAGAACTACATAGTATATTAGCTTGAAATATAATGTTAATCTATAAGAAAAAATTACATCACATATGGATCATTTCACATTGGAACACTCTATAAAAAATGAAGTCCTCATGTCCCAATGTGTGTTTCATATCCAAATGGGGAATCATTATATTCATGTATTGTGTGTGGAACTATTTCTTATAGGAAAAAGATATAGAGTGATGTCTAGAGCCCAAATATTTGGTCCGGCTGCAATATTAATGGAAAATGATTCCCCATCTGCGTATGAGTCATACATGTGTGTAAATGTTTCCAGTAAAAAACAATGTCCGGGTTGTTTTGTTATAATAGTATACAGTGGTCCACCAAGATCACGATTTCCATGTTAAATAGTAATATGAACCGAAAATATTGATTCCTTTGGCATATGTTTTACACATGTGTGGAGTGTTTTCCATCAATGAAATATTATTGTCTTGATTCCTATCATCACATGATAGGTAGTGACTCCCATATCTAAAATTATTGGTCCAACCACAATATAAATTGAAAATAATACCCCCAATATGTATTTATTAGACATATGTGGAGATATTTTTTTATGGAATAACATATGGTTTGATTCCTTGAATAAAAAGATATGTACTAACAATTGGATCTCCAATCCTAGGTCCATCTGCAATATAAATTGAAAATAATTCCCCCCTATGTGTATAGATGTAGACACTACTTAAGAAACCGAAAATACTATGAAGAGAACCCTGGATATTGCAAAATACCAAATCAAGATTCGAAGGGTTCATAGGAAAATCTAATATTCTAATTGACCTGTGTGGTCGACCTGCGCGGAAGACCTCCACAACATAGCTCCGCGAAAGAATAATTTATGTGCCCTACGTGGAGTACCTATGCGGTGGAGCTACACGAAGGACCTATCTGGGAAACATCTCTTTGACTAGTCACCATCAGTGCCTATAAATAGATCCCTTATGCTCCACATTTAAATACTAAAAAAATTTGAAGGACTCTTTAAAGGTCCCATTTCACAAATCATTGGCCTAGACCCCTCAAATTGTCTTAGGTAGCTCTCCAAACTGTGATAGAAGAGATATATAAACATGATAAGAATTTTTTGAAAATACTTCTACAAATTTTACATAGGATTGGTTATATTATTTAAAATACATTTCTCAGTCATCATTCATACCTGCGTGGTAGACCTGTGCGGTAGATCTTCATGGTACATCAACGAGGGGTACCTATGCAACATACATGCATGAAGGACCTACACTGCCAACTCAAGTACCCTTTTTAAAAAATCAATTTATTGAAGGTTATATCCTTCCATTTTTCCCTTATCTAATAGTCTCAATGTTGAAGCCTCCACCAAAACCCCCTAACTTATCAATCCTTTGGGAAGGGAACATTAGCGTGTCTCCAATATTGGTTTGTATTTCCATGGTCAGAGGTTTCCCATATTTTTACACAATGGGGTTAAGATTTATGGGTTGTTTGTGGGTTTGTATAACCGTAGTCACATGGACCATTCTCCCAAGAACAGTGTTGGGATGTTCCATGTTTGTTGGTGGGTTTGGGTCATGGACCCTCCCTTCTTGAAGAGACAGCCTAGGACCTCATGTTTTTTGTAGGGAAGGTACGGTTCACTTATTTATTTTCCCCGCAAGCATAGGATAACCCTCCATCCCCTACTAAGACCAATTTAAGGAAAGCCATCCGAGTATAATCCCCTCACCTTTATCCCTTCCTCCTTATATTGGACCCTTTTCCATTTTAAATACAATAGAGGGACCGATCATCACCTCTCCCTTGTCCACCCTCACTGCCATAGGTTCGCCCTCTTCAACCAGTGGAGGAGGAAAAATTTGAAAGTGTGAATGAAGTTGTTGCATATTAAATATTGTCTTGTTTCTGACATTGAGCATGACTCAAAAGGGCTTATAGAATTGTTATGATTATATCATTTTCATGATCAAAGTAACTATGTCAACACTTATTCCTGTTTAAACTAGCATACGTAGGAAGCCTCCTCAATGCCCGATATCATTGGATATCCTCCACATGAATCCATCCCCATTTTCCTTAATTTGGGATTCATCCTTAGGAGTAAGCCCCAAATTAAACCACATATCATCATGGAATCCATTTTCATGATGTAAACCAAAATTGATCTCTGTCAAATCAACCATGTTCTCCTTGGACCATATTCCCAATAGGGTCTGATCTTACATAGAAACCCATATCCCTTCCATGTTCTTTGTGATGATTCAAAATAAGTCCCTCACATTGTTTTGGCAAAACAACTTCTTCTTAAAGGTCCTTAACACATGACCTAGAAAGTTATGATCTCTCCCATTTAGTGGCACCAAACTACGAGGGTTCATATTCCATTCACAAGGAAACATTGTTAGACCATTTTATAGGCACAATCCCAAAATCAAAAAAAACCTTTGTCTCCCTCTAAGACAATAAATTCCAGAGTTCCCCACTTAGTGTCTTAAAATTTAGTGTCATCGCAACGAAGATTTAAGGAATCTTTAAGCAGTATATTAGAGAATACCATGGATGGAAACCCTTAAATACATAGGGATATTTACATTAATGATGAACCTAGAATGCATACAGATCATTCTAAAATATACACATGTTAAAAAGTGATTGCAAATTCCAAGGGATACTAATAAAATACTTGGTGAATTAATATGTATTAATAAAAATATCATAAATTTACAAAGAGAGTCTCGATGTAGAATATAATTACCCGCAGAAAGGTTGTGATGAGTCTGACCTCCCATAATCTCGACCAATGCACATTCTTAAGGATAACAATGTTCAAATTTAATGAATGCATGCCTTTGGAATGTATGTCCCCTTTAGATGAAGAATTGTTGGATGTTTTTGGTTCCATAAATAAATCCAATGGAAACCACCTAGAAGAAGTGATTCTTAAAACTAGAATACATGCTTCAAGGAACTACGAAACAAAAATAGTGAACCTGACATGAAACGTTATCCTAGTTAATTATGTTACGGACCTGTTAAGCCCTTATCGATTGATAACGGAAGGCCAAAAAAGGGATTGATCACGCATTTATGCATCTAATTTTTTTTTCATTAATGGAGTTTGTTCTGGTCATAGTTTTTCTTCACATAACTCCCTTAAATTGAAAGAATGGATTTCTACAAGACAACATCTGTGTACATTCCGACTGCTACTGAAGCTGGTTCATCATACTTGAGAAGGATGTTATCAGCATCCCAGTGTCTTCAACATTAGGTATCTAATGTGCTAGTAACAGAATATTTCTATCATGGTAAAATCCCAAATTTAGAGGCTACTCGATAGGCCCTCCCGGTCAACAACAATTCTCGATCATCTGGCCAATGGAGACCAATGATCAAGAAGAAAATGGTTCCAACCACCATCACCAATAGTTTCAGGTCATTATCCACAGAATGTAACAACTAGTCCTTGTCGTACTATAGTGTTCTGGATTAAGAGGTCACTCAAGGCCTCAATTCAAGAATGCAGGAGTCCTACCTGAGGACTCAAACCCACAATCAGCACCAAAATCACCCAGTAGTGTACCCCCAACATGATGGGGGTGTTGCCTCTGGACGTTTGGGCTAGGCCTCTCAGACCCAGGCACGCAAGAAAAATTTTCGGGGACATCTTCCAGTCAATAGGGAGCAGGTTCTTACATCTAACCCTTCCAAAAAATTCTATCAACCTAACTTTATGGAAAACAACGAGTGTGAACATACACCCATCCATCCTAATTTTATTGGACAGTTGGATCATCAAGTAGAAACCCACCAATCCCACAAGATAATCCAATTGGAGAATTGTGAATAGGCACATACACTAGATTACAAGTTATCATCCATTCATCAGGCTCGTCTGAGTGCATTTAAAGAAGCCCGCCAATCTAATATAGTGTCCACTCATAAACAGGAACATACACCTGTTTAAAATCACCAATTTTGTCAATAGTCTTATTTACCAGTATTGAAGGATGTCTGTCAACCATACTTGATGGGAAATAGCCATCATGCACATACACCTTCCAAAGTTCACCAAGCCTACCAACAGTCTCATTTGGTAGCACCTAGAAAAGTTAGTCAGGAAGCTCCAATGATGAATTTAGGGCACACTCAACTCTCTTCCCCAATTCATAAATACTGTCAATATCCATTGATTGGAATAGGATGACATGAGAAGGCACATACACATAATTCTGATACGGAAGGGATGTATATTCCCATTCCGGACGCTGAAGACCACAAAAAAATTCTATCAATGGTGAAAGGACAGGTGCAAATTCATGTTCATATTCTAGAAGCACACCAGAATATAATAATATCTACTTTAGTAGTATTAGGGGAACATACACATAAATATGTCCCCATACATGGGGTGACACATCATAATGCCATCCCGGAGCAGATAAATACCTCTTTTAAATTCTAGGAGGGTCATGGGGAATTCTAACCCATATTATATGAGAAAAATTATTGGGAACATACATCCATTTCAATTGGAGATAATATGTCTATTCTGGTAATTACTCCATGGATGGTACATACGCCTTCCCATGATAACCACTTCTCCCAACAGGCAGCCCCATCTAAGTATAGGAGAACATACAAGAATAAGTCTTGCCATGCAGTATTGGAAAATCAAGAATCAAGCTGGGATTTGGTTCCTCTTAATGCTATATTTCTTGAATCCCTCAGACATTTATCTGTTGTAGCTCAAGATCATACTATCTCATTACCAAATATTTGTAGTGGTAGCTGTAATTATGAAGTTCCTCATTAGACACTTCATCATGAATGCTTGATTTAAGAAAATTCGGTCAATTAAGAGTGCCTATCTGTAGATAATATCCATGGAAACCCTCCATGTGGTCAAAAGACCATGAACCAAGATGATTTATCCCTTGAATTATTCTACCATGGTGATCCTCACTATGATGGCATTCGCTTTGAATGTACTCTCCACAGTAGTATTCTTCATTGTAAAAATGATTCCATAATTGATAATGTAGTGGTAATAAAGCCATCATATCTCAAGGAACATGAAAATACAAGGCCAATCATGTTTGGTGCCTTGTCATTTCGGGGTGAAACACTTTCTCAACCAGAACTCATCTTAAGGGAAGAATCATTCTCTGAACCTCCCTGGGGTCATTTGTCTTCTAATACTTAACATCCACTCTGGTCAGACGATGTGGAGAAATCTCTTGTGAATGATGATGAAGATATGTTAAACATGAATAAACAATTGGCTAAAGGATAAATATCAGTCATGTTCTAGCCTATGGAAAATTCTCAGTATGTCATTCCAGAATTGATTATAGATGATTGTATTAATGATTTCGACTTCAACTTATGGAAAAATTTTCATCTATTGAAAACAAATGTATTACCATATGATGAATACCAAAATCCTATAAAGGTAATAGAAGAGTAACAACACCAAATTGACTTGGAATCTCTCTATGTTTCCCAATATCAAATGTTTGAAAAATATAAATGAACACTTTAAAATATATTCATTAATGCTCTAAAGGGGATACACCAATTAATTTCTAATTCCCCATCAAGTGTTCCATTAATAAGATGGGTGCATATAGGGCATTGCATTTCACTTCACTCCAAAATCAGCAATGTCTGCCCAATGTGGTATCAGTAAATGTTATTTTCCATTGCTAGACACAATCAGTAGAGTTTTTTTATAATAAAATGTATGCTCAATAACAAGCCACAACCAGTTCTCATCAGAATGAGGTTAAAAGAAAAGAAGTTTTTGAGTTATATAGAATAAAGCCTTTGAGAATCCTGAACATGCACCCCATTTAGAGGATATCAGGTTTCAAAGAATTCAAATGTCTAAAATAACAAAACTATCTACTAAAATAGATGATTTTAGTGATTGTCGGATGATGCACCCATGCAAACGAAAATCCTGAAAATTAGAAGATCCATTGCACGATTTTCAGCCATAACACATCAAGAATCACCCCATCATTCCAAGATAGGATCTCATTTATTTCAATCATAAAATTTATTTAACATCATTCAATGATTTAAAGAAGAAGAATAAGAACAGTCCCAACCTAAAAGGTTGGGGGATTTTTCACATCTACAATCCCCTCCTCAACGGAAGTCAGTTTTCTCCCGATTAGATAAGTAGCCACAATGGAAGCGTACAACTGAAATATCCAATGATTCCCTTGAGGCTATTGTCCACCAAATAGTTCCAAGTAATTCTTCATATAGGCTAACATAGTCACATGAAAGACACAAATGAATACGATCTAGCAAAAACACTAATATAATGCCATCAATGAATTACGCATTGTTAAATTTCATTAACACTATTACAGAAAATTCTCAATAAAATAAGTCAAGTGCATGTGATTAAGAAAATTAATTTTTTGTCCATAATACGGTACACACCAAGGAAAATGAAGAAGGTGAGCGTACCCAAAATCAGAGGCTTACCCAAAATCTAGGTATTCTGTAAAATAACCATCTCCCCCTCTCCGAAAGGCATTTAACAAGGTAAATGAAAAAAAGTCATATTGTATCTCACTTTTACACTCGATAAGGTCAATATCTTTCACTTGAAGTGATATTTTCACAGTAAGAAGAAGAAATGAAGGCTTTTAAAAGAATCAACACATAGTTACTTTGAAACAACATTTCTATTTGATGTACATCTCAGACAAGTCCTCATCTTCCTAATACTATAGGAGCCCCTCGTCAATGACGATTTGTAGTAACTACATATGCGAATAAATAATTCCCTCCAATGGGTAAAAAATAAATGCAGGATCATATACATCCTGATAGGACCCTTCCCATGGGTTATCCAAGATAGATATCAGCACCACCATTAGTGGTTTTACCGGACGCTGCACCCGCACCAAATCCAGTTGCAATACCTACACAGAATCATGATCATCCTAATATTCCAAAAATTCTTATGAACACAATTTAGGCATTAATGACTCGTTTGGATGATATGGAGGAATGACATGCCCTAGTTCAGCCACAAAATGGAGCTTACCCAGAATGGGTGGATTCAATTCCACCCCGACCAAATTTTTTGAATACTACATTCCCAATATTTAATTGTTCAAGAGATCTATAACAACACTTAACACATTTTTTTCTCATTTTGATCCCATGATGGGAACTTCTCAACCACAAAAAGAAGCTAAGCTTATGTGTGTTGTGAAATCATTACAAGGACCAGATTTGGTCTGGTCTACATGTTTTCAATCTCGATCAATTGCTGGGTGGGAAGATCTCCATAAAAAAATTCCTTCTTCAATTAAGGTCAATCCTACCAAAGAGGACAGTTTTTTATTATACCAATTGTAAATAATGTTAGAATGAATGAGTGTCATATTTCATTGCATGATGTAAAGAATTAAAAAATTCCATAAGTGTAGATCTCCCTCAAGAAATGTTTCTACCAATTTGTGTGGAAAATCTGCCTGATAAATTATCCACACCATTGGTCCATGTGAAATACATAGGATGGTTTCGAGACCTTACATTAATCGCTCAATAGATAGAAGACTCTATTATAGAATATATGGCTAAAACAAATGTCATTAAATCAGCTCAAGGTAGAAGGATAGTAAAGGGAGAAGTTGCTACCATCACACTCAAATAGGCACATGTACCTACTTCTACTTCAACCACCTCATCATACCGAACGGCTCCGCCTCCTGAGAATCAACAACAATTACCTTCTTGTCAATACGATCAAAGAGATAAATTGCGGAAATAGTTTGAGGAACTAAAGAATAAAGTTTCTTTCACAAATGAACATGTTTATGGTCACTTCATCTCAGCCTTTTAAAAAAATTAGGTTCAGTTTCCAAGGCTGAATAAGCCCAAAAAAGTTAGATATAAAGATCTTCTAAATTATTGTCCCTTTCACCAGTTGTTGGGTCACCCCATTCAGGAGTGTTTTGTTTTCAATGACCTCTGGGAATACATGGTACACTATGGGAAAGTGAAACTGAAATGTTCATCTACTGAAGTAGCATTTTTTAGTCTTACTACTCTCGAGGAAGAAGAAAAATGACAAGAAGTTAAAAGTAAACAATGAGTAGAAATATGACGATTGGATGATTAAGAAAATGATCAACCAGACCCCTGATATTTTATAGACACAGTTCAAACAACCAATTTTTTATTCTTCCACTGTTACAATAATAAAAACATCTTCATCAAAAGGACGTTCATCAAAGAATCAAAGTGATCATAACGGTAAAGAGAAGTCATAAGAAGACGAACTCGCATCAAGGACAAAGTTGTCCTTGACCATGGAAGATTTTATGCCATCTGTTTCAAAAGCATAGGCACCACCCCTCCAAACTACACAACCAACAGTAACCTATCAAGAAGAATCCTCCATAGATGAAGAATTGTTCTTTGGTTCTATTAATGTTATCCATCTAACAGATCCTTACACCATTGATGATTTTGATTATAATAATCCATAATTCCTTATACCTAATTGGGGAACTAGAGGAAGATTCCATGGTTAAGGATAGAGGGGAACAAGTGAGAATTCTAGAAATCACCAATTTAACTCTACACATGTTCAAACCATATATGCAGATGAAAATCATCAAGGATCCCTTTTGTGGGATCAATAAGAACATAGAGTTTCTTCCATGCGAAACTAGTCTAGTTATGACACAATTATTTTGGAGGACCGATTTGATGTTATGAAATCATTTACTCTGCATGTTAATAAAACGAAGTCAGTGAAATCTTCCAAAGTTAGGAATATCTCCTACTTCTGATTAAATATAGAATATGACTACATCAGACACATCAACATATATTTCACCAGTGAAACCGCATCTCCATGACGGGAAATGTAGACCTTTGGGACAAAATTATGACGTCTTGAAACCATTGGCCCATGTACCAGATATGTTTTCAATTATGGATGTTTTAAATCTATTAAAATATCTTCGATAAGAACTCATTGAGGCATTGTCAAGTCCTCAAGAGTTTGAAACCGAAGATGCAGTTTCTGAAGTGAACCATATAGATACTGATTTGGAAAAATGTCAAGTAGTTATATCTTTTACAGATGAAGATGAAGATGATGTTGTACATGGACATATCAGACCATTGTTTTTTTCTGGGAATTTAAATGGCATAGATGTTCTATGATCATTCATTGATAATGTCTACAGGGTCAACCTCATCCCCATTTGTACACTTCATCAATTAGGCCTAATTGAATCTTACTCATCCCCTTCGACTTTAATGTTCCAAGGATATGAGATGAATGAAAAAGAACCTCTTGGTGAAATTACACTCAGAACTCAGTTTGGAGATCTTTTTTCTAATTTAGATTTCATGGTTATTTTTCAGGACACAACCTTCAATATTCTTCTTGGAAAGCCTTGGTTGCATAAACATGCTGTCATACCTTCATCATACCACCAATGTTTGAAGTACTATTTCAACAGAAAAATTGGGACATTTTATATTGAAAAGGCTTCGTTAAAAACATGTGAATCTAAATAAATTGATGTAGAGTATTATCACACAAAAGGAATTAAGTCCATGACAAAGTAGATAAAAAGAGTCAATTCTCTAAATGGGATAGGAATGTTATCAACAAATCCATTTATGCATTAGTGTACTGATTATGTGTTACTTATCAATCAAATTGAAAGGGTAAAACCAAATCCAAAGACTTCTCCAGTAATTTCCATTATTTAAATTGTGGCAAATGAGCCTGATAACATGGAAGAAGCTGTTTATCCATCATGAAATGATGAAAGCTTAAATGGATATATTTTAATTTCATCCATTGAAATAAAAAAATACTCAACTTTGTCAATCCGAGTAGAAGAATTTGTAGAAATGATAGAGGAAGACAAAATGATGATTGTCAATAAATTAATCCCTCTTTATTACCACAAGAAGACCCTTCATCATCAGTAGGGTCAGATATGATGTCCTCTTCTTCAGGGAATTCAAATACTAATATCTCCCCTATCTCTGGGATTTTATCCTTCTCATCCACTATGTGAGTAGAAACTGAAGAGGTAACAAGTAATAATTAAAAAGAGGAAGATCGCAGTGATGATCGTCTCGCATTTGTGGAAGTTGTCTCTAGCACTGTGGATGAACTCAAAGAAATAAATCTGGGTACAGAAGAAGATCCACTCCCCACAAAAATTAATGCGGCCATGACTTATATAGATTATGAGGTGTACACTTCTTATATAATGCAACATCAAGATATATTTTCCTGGAAGTATACATAAATTCCAGGTCTTAATCCTAATATAACTACCCATCATTTGGCTTTGACAGAAGAACATCATGGATTCAAGAAAGAAGCTAGAAGAACAAACCCAACACATGCCTCTAAAATTGAAGATGAAATTGAAAATCTTATAAATGATAACTTCATCCAGGAAGTACAATACCTCAAATGGCTGGCCAACATTATCCCAGTGAAAAATAAGAACAGGAAAATTAGAGTAAGCATTTATTTCAGAGATCTTTACTAGAATTTTCCTAAAGATGATTTTCCAATTCCAATCATAGATATTTCAATTGATGAAAGTATTGGCTATGAATATTTTTCCTTCATGGATGGATACTCTAGGTATAACCAAATCTGAATAGCTATAGAGGATGAACAATCCATAGCCTTCAGAGCACCTCAAGGTGTGTTTGGAAATTAGGTAATTCCCTTTGGTTTATGGAATGCAGGTGCAACATACCAGCGTGCCATGCACCATATCTTCAAACCCTTCTTATGGAAATTTGATTAATGTTTCGTGGATCATTTGGTGGTCAAATCCAGAAAACATTCCAATCAATTGGATGATTTGGAAACCATATTCAATAAACATCGGAAATAGATTTTGAATATGACCACCTTGAAATTTTCATTCGGGGTAACCTCAAGAAAATCACATGGCTTCATTGTACGCCATCGAGGTATCGATGTTGATCCTACGAAAATGAAATCAATCCATGGTATGCAACCACCTCAAAATTTTAATGAATTAAGAGGACTCTACAGACAATTGGTCTATATTTGATACTTTATTGCCAATTTGGAAGGAAAGTGTTTACCCTTCACCAGATTAATGAGAAAGGGAGTAACCTACCACTAGAAAAAAAACATTTCCAAGAAGCATTTGATAACCTCAAGAAATATCTCTTGAGTCCACCAAGGTTTATGCCACTTGTTTAAGGGAGATCACTAATTCTATACATGATAACATTAGAGTGATCAGTAGGTGCCTTCCTCAACCAAAAGAATGATGTTGGGAATGAAACCAACATTTACTATCTCTATCACACTATTCTTGATGAGGAAACAAAATATTCAAATATTGAAAAGTGATTCATGGAATTAATCTTTGAAGTTAAGAAATTGAGACACTACTTGCTGCATCACAAAGCCAAACTAGTATCCCATAATAACCCAATAAAATTTATCCTCAGTCGTCTTACGCTTGCAGGGTGTCTAGCACGGTGGGCGGTTAATTTGAAACATTTTGATATCAAGTTTGTGACTAAAAAGGAAATAAAAGGACATGTTCTAGATGGCTTCCTTGCTGATCATCCTTCTAAGGAAGATACATCGTCTAATACTGAACATCATGATGAAGAGGTATTCTATATTCAATATAATTCCAAAGCATGGGAAATGTATTTTGATGGTGCTTCTAGAAGTCCAACAAGAATGAAAATGGAAAATCCAAATTTCAATAATGTTTGTAAACGAATTGACCTTATTTCCCTAGAAAGAGAAATATTGCCTTATTTCTTCTTGTTATCAGAAGGTGGTACCAATAATGAAGCATAATATCAAGTTATCATCCCATGTTTGGAAATGGACCTTTAAGTGCAAATGAATCACATAAAGGTTAATGGTATCTTAGAATTGGTAGTCAAACAAATCAATAGGGTATATGCTATCACAAAAGAATAATTATTCCCTTTTTGAGATTACGTTATAGAGTTAATGGATGAATTTTCTTCATAGCCGACATTGACTTATGTCCCGCAATCACAAAATGCTTAGGCATATGCACTAGCTAATGTAGCTACAACGATGTTAGATCCAAATTGGGATGAGAAAGTCATTATCAAAGCTCAATGTCGTGTGGACTCACATTTTTTTAAAACCAGAATAGTGGAAATTAATGAAATTAGCACTATTTTATAACACTATGGTCCTACTATGGTATAGAGAACATCTATCATGGAATAACATTAAAATGGGAAACTTCCACTAGATTGGGATGAAAATGAATAGATTCGAAGTCGAGCAGCTAATTTTACTCTTTATTATATTACATACCACCAAAAGATCCTTTACAATAGATGATTTAATGGAATCTTCTTCAGATTTATTTATGGAGAAGAGACTGCATCTGTCATCAAAGAAGTACATTCAAGAGTTTGTGGTGCCCGCCAGTGTGGGCACAAACACGCTGATCAAATTTGAAGGCTTGGATATTTTTTCCCTTCAATGATGCAAGATTTCCCAGATTTCATTAAGAAATGGCATCCCTTCCATATGCATTCCAAATTCATTCGCCAACCATTGTTTCTGCTACAAACAGCTAAATATTCTTGGCCATTGGACACATGGGGAATTGGTTAAGTAGGATCATATGCTCTAGCCACGACAAATCAGTTCATGTGTATTCTCACTTCCCTAGTCATCATCTGTAAATGGGCCCAGGAAATACCTCTCAATGAAGTTGGAGCCAAATAAAATGTTAGTTTTATTCAAAACTAATATCTTCACCAAATTTGGTGTCCCTCATACTATTGTGAAGGAAAATGGCACCAATTTTTGTTCTGCTAAGGTAAAAAAGGTATATCAGGAATATAATATCAAATCCAACCATTCATCTCGCTATAATGAGGTAGCCAATAGAAAGTTAGAGGCTTTCAGCAAGAACCTATCAAATATACTCTAGATGATGGTAGCTAAGGATAATAAATATTGACCTGATACACTTTTGAATGCTTTTTGGGCTTATCGTACAAATACCCGTACTGCTACCCATGCAACTCTTTATTCAATGGAATATTGAAATGAATTAGTTTTTCCAATTGAAATTCAATTTCCATAACATAGAGTTGAAATATATGATCAATTATCTACAGATGAAAGGTCTCAAAAATAGTTCAATGATATGGAACTATTAGATGAGAAATGACAACATACATTACATCATCTAAAAGTCTATCAGAACATAATAGTGCGAGCTTTTAACAAGAATGTTCACCTCTGTTCATTTAATCAATGAGAATTGGTATTAGTTTTTAGGACTATAATGATACCTGGATAGAAACCACCAAAACTTGAAAAAAAAATTGGGAAGGACGTTATTCCATTCTTATAGACTATTCAAATGGAGCATGTACCCTAATATCTGTGGATGTGGACCTTATTACAACTCCAACCTATGCGAGATTCTTGAAGAAAAATGGTGTGTTGTTAACTTCATTAGTCCTAACATAAATACTATAAACTGCATAGTACCATGTCCTAGTTTCAAGAAATCAAAATACAAAACAACTATAAGAGTCCATGCGGCATGAGGATAAAATGTGTAGCATCTTTTTCCTTTTCACATGATGTTAATCCAAACAAAATCATTTTTATAACTAATGTTTTCTGTATTTTATGTTAGAAAAATCCCAAAGAAAATATCATTGACCTTATTTCTACTCCTTAGTGGCACATAAATCCCCCTCTTCCATTTTCCTGAGTCAGATCTGCATAAAGATAGCTTCAAGAACTACGTATAACTTGATTCTCATTTTCCAATGGGATTCATAGAGACACCTAAATCTTTGATTTTGGGTCAAGCCACCATCTCAAAATCATCTTATATTCTACACCAGTAAATAAATCAGATCTACACAGAGTGTTTTCTTATGATATATGATTTGGTCCTTATACCATTTCATATCTTGAGATCAAATGTTCTCTCAGAATAGGTCAAATTCCACATTCATCATGTTAAACACATTATCATGATGTATGATTGATTAATGAACTATGTAGTGCTTGATTCTCATTTTTTTCAATAAGATATGTAGAGACGCATAGATCTCCAATCCTGGGCCCAACTGCCTGATAAAAAAAACACCATTTACTTCTTATATAAGAATTAAATCTGCATAGCGAATGATGTTAAAATTCATTGAAATTTAACACCCCTATTCTTCACTTGAATCACCTTTTCATTGTTAATGAAACTCTTACCACTCCTTGTTTCTAAAACCGAGCATAGCTCACATGGGATTAGGATTTTTGTAAAATGTTTCTTTAAATAAATAAGGTGTTTTTATTTATTATGGGTTTATTAGTATCCTTACTAAAATACTTAAAACTAAATAGTATAATTTCTTCATTGAATGACATAAAACTGCACATCACAATATTAATTCAAAGGAAACAAAGAAAGTCCTCAGTTTAAATATGAGTCAGATCTATGTATTGGACATCAATCTCATGGTCTATAATGGTACCAATATTTCTTATATAAATTGAACCTAATACATTTTCAATATTTCATACTCTTAATCTTGAATATTTTAAAATCTTCAAAATCTTCCTTATAGTTTTTGGTGACATAGTTTCTAATATTTAAGAGCTCTTTTTCCTAACTATGCAGCACCTTCCCTTAGGCGGCCAAGAATAAGTTTCCTACCTAACAGGCTGGTCAGAAAAAATATGCCACAATTTGACTATAAATTATATGACCAAGTTGGATGTGTGTAATACATCCCCAATAATGGGTTTGTCAAATAATGTTAACTTCATTCTTAGTTATATTATATTTGACCCCCTCAAACATTGATGACAATATTCAAGAATCTGTATTTAAAAAAACAGTCATTCAAGTACAATTTTCACATCATGTTTCTCTTGATCTGAATGTCACAAGACCATGGTTTACAAATATCCCTCACCACGTCTTCAATACAAGATAAAATATCATTGAATAATTTGGAAACATATCGTATATTGTTTCCATTTCTATTCCAAGTTGTACGACCTAGAACTACAGACAACATACCTCTTACGTCTGGGTCAGACCTTCATAATGGTTCTATTCCCCCAATTTGTTACCTTTGGTTAGAGCTAAAGACCTTAAATTATAGCCACACAATTTCCTCACATCATGACTTAAAATTTCATAGTATGACATCTGAAATTCATCTTTCTGATAAATTTTAACTATTAATCATACAACTAATTTGAATATAAATGGTTTTCCTATTCATATCATATGTTGGTATAAAATATCCCTTTAAATAATTAAATTAATTTCAATAGAAAAACCACGCATTTTGGTCTTGAGTCACCCAAATATTGTTTTCCTATATCAATCAAAAACATAATGTTAAATTCCTAAAGAATTATCTTGCTTCACTATGCAGAACGTTCCCTTAGGAGGCCTTGCATAAGTTTCCTACATAACAGGCCTTTCATTCAAAAGATGCCACTATTTTTCTATGCAGCATATGCCCCATTTCGATCAGCAAAACACAACCCCCATAATGGGTTTTTACAATAATGGTAACTCAGTTCTTGGAAGATTATCCCTTTTTGTTGATACTAGTTTTATATTTGGACACCAAAATAATCCTGATTTAAGATTCCCCTAGGATACATTAAAAAAAATTAACAAAATTCATAGCCACAATGTCCTGTTGGGGTTCTAAATAAAAAATTTATGGTCAATGCTATTCGACGAAAAAAATAATATCCCTTTATATTCTAAAATGCATGAATTTAAACTGCCAACAACAAAAGACATGGTTCTTATTAGATTGGGATCCCGAAAAAAGAATAAAGAGACAATTGATTGAAGACAAGAAATTCATTTCATTTATAAGGAATTAGTGGGACATAAAATAAATAGAGCCTCTCAATCATATGTCAAAAAAAATGACAACATGACTCTTCAATTGTTGAATAGCTTCATAAGCCTTATCGGCTACCTATTGTAGTTGAGATAGATGAGCAACTCCAGTCTCCATAGCCTGACGAAGTGCTTCCTTAGTAGTTGAAATGGTAGTTATTCAATCTAATTGGGTTTATCCAAATGTATGATTCAATTTCTCATGTTTGTTATGAATATAATCCAATTTTTTTGATGATATAAGGACTCTTTCATAGCTTCATTGATTTGTTGAACAATATCAATTGATTTTGTGTCATGATTTTCCTATGCCTCAGCTACTACAGCTTGAAATCACTCAATATTGATAAGTAATTTATCCTCTTCAAAATATTGTCACAACATATACTCGTTCTCCCTTCAGCAAATGATTTCTTTCAAAGCATCATAGTCTAGTCATTAATTAAATAAATTAAATACCAATATGCATAATAATGCTATGAGTTTGGAAAAATGGGATAGTAGTTCATCTAAAGGCCTCTCAGAAAATATGCTCCAAATATGTTTCCTTGTATTCTTATGTGCCATGCCAAGATCATATTGCATCAATATGTCTGAATATGAATTACTAAAATGAGGTAAAATGTACTCTGGATACAGTTTGCTTAAATAGATACCATTCTCTACTTCTCTAGAGACAATAGGAGATCCCCCTTACGATCAAGGAGCTGATAATCCTAAATGATAAATCAAGTTCAATATTAGTTTCAACTAGATGAAAAAATATGATTCAGTCATCTGATTATATATACCGAATAATAAGTCAGCTACTTGATTAGATTTATCCCCTATATTCTCATCTCTATTGTTTTGAGCAGATGTTTCTTGAGAAGGGGGATTTTCGTGAGTTTTCTCAGTAATGACATATGAAGGCTCTAAAAAATATCTTGATGAAAGATCCTCGTTAGGCATTTCTCCATCCCCAGCAGAAGGAAAATGTGATATTCCCAATTCTTGAAGAGCCTTTGTGACATTTTCTCCAGATAAAGATGCATAAGAATAACATTGATGTAAATAATTACATTGAAAAAATATTATGTATGGAAAATGGAAGAATAGGGACATATGTCCTTGAAATTCATCATGAAAATCCCTAATTTCCTTTATAGAACCTAGAATATCAATATTTGTATTAATGGTGTCCATCAGATCAGTGTATACAACCTGAAATGTTATATAATCCTCACCATTTATGGTATCAAAAAAACATTGGTTGATGCTCAAATTGGCTCTGATGACATTTTTTTCCATTGACTCTTCAATTGGTACATTAGCATCAGGTCCTTACATTTTTGGTTCAGGATCAGTATTTTTCTTAGATTTCCCCTGGACCGTCATTCTATTCTTCTAAAGAAATAGAAATATCATTGTTGATTATTTCATGATCCTTTGAAAAAGGAAATTTAGTAATTCATTTAATCTTCCCAAGTATTTCCTCTCAATCAGTATAGCCCAGAATAGTTATAGTTGAATCTTTGGATGATTTATCTACTAAATGGCAGATTCGTCAACACGGATTTGGGTTTCCCCTAGGGGTTTTATCTGTCCTTGACGAATCAGCTCTTAATCAATTGAAATAAGAGAGGGACATGAATCCTACAAGACGATAAAACATGGTTACCAGAGTTTATTGAGCAAGTTGTATTCCCTAAAAAATATTAATTCTTACTCCTTCAGCGAACACTTTGAATGAATCTCATTTTTCACTTGATTTTTTGTTAAAATGAAGGGGGAGAAATTGAAACACTCCTCTTTGTAGGAGAAAAATGCAGTAATGGTTGAGGATTATCTATCTCCATTACCCCAGTCATGATTCTTTTCTCCTGGAGAAAATTCTGGCAACATGGGAGGATCAATTTTTGCGTCAATAGGAGAGCCAGAAAGACCATACTTATGTGATTCTAGAATTGTTCTAGGGATTCCTTATATACATTCATGCTGCATAAATACATTTTCATTATGATTAATGATGATAAATGTTAATGCAGAGTTGATACAAAAGAAATGGGAAAATACATTCTCATTATTAACCTAAATATCCCACTCCACCTAATGGTTGATAATTACACCTTCATGTACTCCTTGGACCATCATATGAGATACTGATTTAGAGGTAGGTATTTTTTCATCTTTCGCATATATATCAGCCTCTAGCTCTGTAATATATATCTATACTTCATCCAAATTATTATCCGGATGGCAATCGGAATGTGCCTTAATATCACCAATGTCTGGTGTTCGAATTCCATGCTGAAGGAACGCACATGAATCACTATGATCATGGATGACGATCTCCCAATAATGAATGGTTGAAGGTAGCACATAATCCAATATTGGTATTGATTATTTTGGAGGAGTCTCAAAACATTCGGACCAGTGAGCCTTTTCAGGACTCCTTTCTTCTACAGAAAGTTCAACATATGGAATAAGAACCTCTGTTTGATGACAACTACTTGATCACCTTGGTGTCAGAGGTATCACTTCTTTCTCCATGGTTTTTCTGGTATACTACCTTAGAAGGCGTTTTGAGGGCTCTGATACCTCTGAATATTCTATATCATCTCTGGTCATGGCCTTCCTTCCACGATTTCCACGTACAACAGTCATTGTAGCTTCCACTTGATACATTCCATTTTTCAAAGCCCCTTAATGATATGAAGAAACCCATTCCTTTCCATACCAAGATTCTAATATAATCGATGAATGTAATGGAGGTTACATAATCGGCAATTTTTATACCTATAAATCTGTTTGAGTCCTTCATTAGATCTCTACCTTTGGATGTTTCTCATATATAACATATGTGGGTGGAATGGTGTTTGATTATTGGACACACATGAACCTATGAGGTAACCTATAGGGGATGTTGGCCCTATAGATAATTTCACCATCAATTTTGGTTGATAATAAACTGTCCATAAATTCCATCATATTGGATCTCAACAAGTAATTATTTTCTTTACAATCATAAATAAATGTCCCAACTGGTGGGTTACCAAAATAAAAGAAGCTGAATTATCCCAATACATTCAATACCTTTTGCACCACATCAGGTCTCAAGTTTAGATGCTGAATACGAAAAAAAATTAAGAATGAGGTGAATTGACCATTAGAAACTCTAATGAAAATCAATATTGAGTATGAAGAAAAATGTACTGCAATCCATCACCACAACATTTGGAATGGCCCAACAATTATGAATGGAGACATCCCATTTTATAAATGCAGTAGAAGATGGTAAATTATTGAAAATATAGTGGTTAAAAACCCAATATACTTCCCTTATACCAACATAGCTGCCATAAAAATGGTCCATGATCTTACACCACCTCTAGTTTTATAGACTCGAAGCATGTAGAAACTTATCCCCATATCAAGGAAGGAAGCTTACCATACTTTTTCATCCATATTGGGTTTTACTTTATAGCCATAGTGGTTGTAGTCACCTCTTTCCAATGTTGGCCAATATTTGCCTAAGATGCCTCAGTTATCTACAGAAGGACAATATATAAGATGTCCATAGGTTAGAAAATTCTCTGTTGTTGGTTCTATGAATGCTTCCATCCACACTCTGGTATGGATATCATTCTTGTAATTGGATAAATTCATTGTTATCTTAAATAATCCATGGGCCATCGGTGGTGTTATAGTAGTATCACCCCATGTTGTAGCAGGAAGAATGAATTAATCATACATTTCCCAAACAATAGTAATTCTATCTATTTGGTAAATATCCCAGAAACTGATACTAAATTCTCCATGCATCAAATGAAAGGAATTAGTTTTTGGACTCCATCGGCCAAATAATTCAGTAATGAAATAATTTTTATAAACATAAGTATTCCACATCTGGACTGATTCATATATATGATTGTCTGCTAACTCTTTCCACAATTCTATATATGTATGACGTACCCATAATGCCCACATCCATTTATGTTTGACACCTCCTCAAGATTGAAGATCCCAATATTCTTTCCAACCATTAGATTGATATATTTGAGAAGCCCGAATAGTGGAATCCTAACCATGTTGTCTTGGAACTACAAAATGATCCTTCATATCTGGAGTGCAACCACTTTAATGGTGGATGAAACTAATAGAGATTGTTCCTTCATGTATTGGAACCCCCTTGGACTAATATTCATGGAGTTACAGTTGGAGTACTGATGAAACCAATTCAATGGAAACTATTATTTAACAAATGGATCATGGGAATCTTGTAACGACTCAAAGGTTCGTTAATGGAAAAATCCCACTTGATCCATTTAAATTTCTCTTTATGAGAAATATTTTTATAAGATGTCAACTTCTTTAGTTTTATGTTATGAATTTTGACCGTAGCTAATATAACCATTGAATAGTGATCACATGATTAGTATAAATATAGGACTTTAACAAATCCAATTTACTCAGACAAAGGAAGTGATGGCCTCATCCAGTAGAATTTTCACATACGAAGCCCATATGTTGGAGCTCAGAAAAGAGGTGGCATCTTTAGGCTTCACCCTTGACCAAGCCCAAGATGATCTCCATCATGCCAACCTCGAACATGACCGTCTATGGGAATAGTGGAAGTTAATTGAAATTACCACTCGGGCGATGTTATCCGAGCCACCCCAAGAGTCTGTCACCATCGCACACCTTACCCTTAGGTCTTATGCGGCTGTTTTAAGGGGTTATGTAATAAATAAGTAGTACTATTTTCAGGTACATTATTTTTGAATATAATAAATGAATATAATTTCTAGTCATTTTTTATACATTGTAAATTGTTTTTAATGTTCAAATGGTGTTTTTAGTTATTATTTAATTAAGAAATATATTTTATTAAATTAATGTATTTTTATTAAAATACTATTTGAATAAAATAATAATAATATTACTAAATTATTTTTATTAAATATAAATGATCTTATAATTTTAAGAATGCAATTAAAATTTTTATTATGGTTTGAAAGCCATTTCTATAAAAACCCATGAATTTTTGATAAATAACGGTTTTTTATTTTAAAAGTGAAAATTAACATATTTAGAAAATTATTTAGATAAAATAAATGTTATTTCTAGAATTAGTATGTCAAAATTATCCAATGGTGAATTTTTCATAATTTTCTGAGAAAGTCAAATTTTTGGATAAAAATTAAATACCGTTTAAATATATAATGTGTTTTATGATATCATAATGACCCAATAGTTATGTAATAAAATACTATAATCATTATGTTCGGAAAATATATGTTTTACCATTAAAATAATGTGATTTTGGGTTTGTTTTACTAACTTTTCAAAGCATTAATGGACCCCTCAAGACATATTCAACACCCTGCCTTTTTAAATTAATTTCCATGGGAGTGTGACTCACCTCCACATAAGCAACCCTAATATTTTAAGAATTTCGGACTTTGGCCTTATAAAATATTTTTTCCCTCTTCCCTTTGCCAAAAACCATGGGCAAAAACCATGGGATGGTTCGTGGTTTAGATTATTTTAATGTAAGGGGACCCAAACCTAAATAATAAAAAATCCCATCACCTTTTCTATAAAAACCCACCCAAGCTCCCAATTCCTCCACACTAAAAGCCCTTTGATTTCGCCCAACATCTTCCCTACTCTTTATATAATCCTTAAAAGGTGCCCCAAGCTCCCAAGAAGCCTCTCACAAGCCTCTCTCTAGCCTGTGGAAGCACACTTCCAAGTAAGGGTTTTTTCTTCCTTTCTCATTTTTGTCAAATTTTCTTTATGTTTTTTTTCCTTTTAATTTCAATTGTGAATGTTGGGGTAGGGTTTCTCACCTACCTCATACTGTACTATTTATTTTTTAATGATGGGAGACCCCTTTCGCTTTTATTTAACGCCTCCCACATACACCTATTATTATGCCGAAATTCCGAAAGGAACTTCTCTCTACTCATTTACATTCAAGATATACTTTTGTATCATGAATCTAAATTCCATTAAAATTGTTGGAAAATATATCTATATTACCTCCTTACTATCCATTACATGTAAATATGAAGAGGAACCCCTTTCTCTCTCATCATCCCTTTTTATTAATTCTTATGTCCCGCCATTACACTGCTGAAATCGCACTGATTTTCTAAGCCAATTCCTTTGTGTAGTGAATAACATGCCCATTTCTCCATCAAGGGTGTTCACATTTAGGCACATTTACTTATTGATTATAAATTTTAATGTATTAATTCCACATTCCTTTATCGTGGAATAAATGATTATGTTTTATGAATCCATGTTTTATGATCCATGTGGCACACTTATGCATGAAATGAAATGTTTAAGAAGGGTGCACCCTTATATCACTCCAATGCATTGGGTAAATTATAGTATCATGATACGTCATGTGAAATGAGTGTTGACTCATGGTAATTCAAGTGCAATTAGGGTTCACTCGTGCTTCATGTGCAATGAGGATTTACACATGCTCTATGTGCAATGAGGCTTGGCTCATGCTATTTCCATGTTAAGTGTTGTTGCCACATTTCCATGTTATGATTATCATTCATTATCATGCCTTTATGTTCATGTTTCTTTTATGCTATATTTATATGCCTATTTTCTAACATATATTGTAATCCTCATGTTATTCCATGTGTACTCCCTTACTGGGCTTCATAGCTCTCCTTTTTCTTATGCATGTCCTCAGGTTATCCCATGCAATGCTAAGTACGAGGGAATGTAGTGGTCATGTAAAGGATGTTTTCAATAAAGATGTTGTATTTCATGTTTTAAGTTTTTATGTAATGATCCTAATCCCCAAAGACACTAAAACTCTCGATATTCATTGTTGTATCAAGTGGATTTTTATGTTATAAATCATCTTTATGTTTTTAATAAAAGAAGGGTTGTAATAGTTGGTATCAGAGGGGGGTTTAGTTATTTTTGGGATTAGGAAATCCTAGTAAAGACTTAGATAAAATACTATGTATAATAAAAACATCCCTATGTTTTGGTAAGTACTAAGTAAGTGGTTTATTAAACAAATACATCCCTATTTGGATAAGAGAAGGTAGAGGCAGCTCTGGCATAGATGTATCCTAGGGGTAAACCCCAGAAACACCGCTTTGAGCTAGAATCGAATGGAAAATGGTGCACGAAAACGGTCCTTGCAGCACTCTTGGTTATGACACTCCCATGGGATTTGTTTTGATAAATTCAAAATCATAGTGTGAACCCTTATTAATTGAATTAAAAAAATTCCCCTAAGAATATATGTTAGAAAGTAGATCACGAAAAGCATAGATTGAAGCCTATAGACTCATGAGTTAAGGAAATGAAAGTTTATTTATAAGTCATCAACTTTTGCCTTTGGATTAACCTTTATGTGTTACCCGTAACTTTCCTTTTATTCCAGCCAATGGCCAGTAATAGGAGGACTCGGGCAAACAACTATTGTGAAGATCAGTGTGATGACTGTACTAATGAGATGCCCAATCCAATGGGAGCGTGAATCACGAACTTTGTCACGCTTCTCTCTCAGCTAACTGAATTTTTGAATAGAAACACGGGTCAAGAGGAACGTTCAACCCCCTAATAACGAACAAGTCTCTATCGAGAGATTCATCAGACAAAGGCCTCCTACTTTTATTGGATCATCTGATCCCACGATCGCCGAACAATGGATCAAATCCATTGAAAAGATATTCTCCATACTTCAATGTTCTGAAAAAGAGAGGGTTCTCCCGGAAGCTTATCGTATGGAGGGTGTAGCTGATCAATGGTGGATGTTGATTTGAAATACTAAGCCTGACGAGGAGATCGAGGCATTGTAATGGAAGGATTTCCAGAAGATTTTTTTCGATAAATATATTCCGCGCACCCTCCATCTTAAGATGGAAAGGTAATTCCTTTCCGTCAAGAAAAAAGATGAAGAATCTGTTGGAGCGTATGAGGAAAACGTTACAAGGCTTTCACGATATGCTTCCAGCTTTGTCATTACCCCTGAATTCAAGGTTGACCGCTTCGTTGGTGGGATGAAACCTAGAATGCGGAAATCATTTGCGATCCGTGACTCCGAAAGCTATGAGGAAATTGTCCGATATGCCCTCATGGTCAAAATGGAGATCGGGGAATCACAGGGGTATCCTGGGGACAAGAAGCATAAGGTGGAATTCAATGCTAGTGGTCCGATGGATAAATCCAATGCAGCTAAGAAGATCCAGCACCCCACTTGCCAAAAGTGTGGAATGAAGCACCCTGGAAATTGCCTTAAGGGGACGAGAAAATGCTTCAGGTGTGGAAGAGAAGGGCACCTAGCTGTTAATTTTCAGCAAGAAAGACCCATGACTGCTACAGAGGAGAGGAATGCTCCCTTAGAACCTCAACACGTTGTTCAATGCTACAAATGCAAAGAACCAGGTCATTGTGAAAATCAGTGCCCTAATCCAAGGGTTTTTGGAGACAACCAACAACCTGCAAGGTAGCAAGGAAGAGATTTTTCCATCACTTCATCTGATGTGAACCCCGACAATAGAGTGATGACATGTATTCTAGTTATTCATTCAAGAATAGTGGACTTACATTTTTATTCAGGTTCTACACATTCTTTTATATCTTGAATGTTTAGTTGAACAATCCCAGCACCACCACAAATCATGGAATAAAAAATGTCGGTGAGTACGGAAAATGGGGAAATCATTGAATCCCATGAATATAAGTACATCCCTGTTATAGTCTGTGGATTGAATTTCCTAGGGAACCTCGTCATACTCCCTCTAGTGTAATTTCATGCAATTCTTTGCATGGACTAACTTTCCTTATATAGAACCAACATAAATTTTCGGGAGAGGGAAATCACACTCTATATGGAGAATGGACCCCCTATTCTTTAAAAGTGTCAGGAGGAAGATGAATCTCTTTTAGATCCATCATCTCAAGCATGGATATTACTGCCTTATGAGCACGCGTATCTGGATCAGATGATTGAGTATAAATAAGAAACCATCCTTGAAGAAATGCCTATTCTGAGGGAATTCGCTGAAGTGTTTCCTGAGGAACTGTCTGGTCTTCCTCCTAGAAGAGATGTTGAGTTCTCAATTGGACTTATACCTGAGGATTTACCATTATCAAAGAATCCATACAGAATGGCTACTGTTGAGATTGAAGAGTTGATGAAACAACTACATGAGTATATGGATAAATTGTTTATACACCTAAGTGCTTCACCATGGGGTGCACCAGTCCTCTTCGTCAAGAAGAAGGATGGGTCAATGCGGATTTGCATCGATTATCCTGAACATAACAAAATCACAATAAAGAGAATGTATCCTCTCCCATGAATCAATGACTTGTTTGATCAGCTGCGTGGAGGAAAATACTTCTCCAAGGTGGATTTGTGGTCAGGGTAATATCAAGTAATGGTGAAGAAGGAAGATGTCCCCAAGACTGCTTTTCGTTCAAGATACGAGCACTATGAATTCATAGTAATGCCTCCAGACTCACCAATGCTCCAGGAATATTCATGGACATGATGAATATAGTCTTTAGAGATTACCTTGACAATTTTTTTTAGTATTTATAGATGATATTCTAATATACTCCAAAACCAAGGAGGATCCTGAGGAGCATTTAAAAACTCTACTAGAGACTTTTCACAAGGAGAAGCTCTATGAAAAGTATAGAAAGTGTGAGTTCTGGTTGAAGGAGGTCTCATTCTTGGGGCATATCATCACAAGAAATGGGATATCTATGGACCCCTCCAAAACAGAGGCAATTGAGGGATGTTCTAGGCCAACATCGGCAATGGATATCCGTAGCTTCTTGGGGTTAGCTGGATATTATTGACGATTTGTGAGAACATTCTCATGATTTTCCAACCCTATTACCAAGCTAACTCAAAAAGAGTAAAGTTTTCTTGGAGTGATGAATGAGATGAAAGCTTCAACGAGTTGAAAAGGAGGATTATCACTACACTTGTGCTCACTTTACCCACAAGTGGGATGATTTATGTGGTATTCAGTGATGCTTCAAATAAGGGATTAGGATGTGTGCTGATGCAGAATGATAAAGTGATATCCTATGCCTCAAGGCATTAAAAATCCATGAGGGAAACTATCCAACGCATGATCTGGAGTTGGCGGCGGTGATCTTTGCCTTGAAAATCTGGCGTAATTATCTCTATGGAGAGAAATGTGAGATATATTCTGACCACAAGAGTCTTAAATATTTATTCACACAGAAAGAGAATAATATGTGCCAGAGAATATGGATAGATCTCATCAAGGATTACGATTGTTCAATACATTACCACCCTGGGAAAGCGAACAAGGTGGGAGATGCCCTAAGTAGAAAGGATCCAGCGATTATATCAATGATGAGAATTGAGAAGGATCCAATCTTCTTAGACTTGATGAAGATGGACGTGCAAATCATAAAGAAGGGAACATCATGAATCCTTTCACAAATGATTTCTAAACCATATTTTTTGGAATTGTTAAAGGATGCTCAAAAGGATGATGTGGGAATTCAGGAAAATTTGGAAGCTATCAAAAAAGGGAAATCCTCAGAGTTTAATGTTAATGAAGAAGTAATTGTGCGGTTTGGGAAAAGACTATGTGTTCCATCAAGTCTGGAGATGAAGAAGGAACTTTTGGATGATGCAAATAGTTAAAATTTCTCTATTCACCTAGGGAGCACAAAGATGAATCAAGATCTCCGAGAAAACTTTTGGTGGGATAATATGAAGAAGGAGATCGCTGAATATACATCAAAGTGCCTGGTGTGTTAGCAAGTGAAGGCAGAGGGGCATAAGTCTAAGGGGATGATGCAACCATTTCCTATACCAGAATGGAAATGGGAGAACATCACCATTGACTTTGTCACCGAACATCCAAGGATATCCAAAGGCAACAATGCAATATGGGTTGTTGTGAGTTGTCTTTCAAAGACTGCACACTTCATTGCTATGCGGGAGGATTTCTCATTGGATCAACTGGCATGGATATATATCAGGGAAGTGGTAAGGTTGCATGGAGTACCACTATCTATTATGTCTGACCGTGATCCAAGATTCACCTCTATGTTTTGGAAGAGTATTCAACATGCTCTAAATAGTGAACTAAACTTCAGTACGGCCTATCATCCTCAAATTGATCGACAATCTGAGCGGACTATCAAACACTTGAGGATATGTTGAGAGAATGCTCAATGGAATTTAAAGGGGGATGGGATAAACATCTTCCTCTAGTTGAGTTCTCTTATAATAACAGTTTCCACTTGATCATCCAAATGGAACCATATGAAGACCTGTATGGGAAAAGGTGAAGAACACCGACATGTTGGGATGAGGTCGGTGAACATAAGCTGCTTGGACCAGAAATGGTCGAGGAAATGGTGGAGAAGGTAAAAACCATTCAGCAGCATATCAAGGCAGCCCAGTGTTTATAGAAGATTTATGCATATAATCGTCGATGATACCTTGAGTTTAAAGTGGGAGACATAGTGTTTCTATGCATATCTCCATGGAAGATGGTCATGAGGTTTGGAAAGAAAGGGAAGTTAAGTCCAAGGTACATCGGCCCCTTCGCGATTCTTGATCGTGTTGGGGCTGTGGCCTATCGACTAGAACTTCCGCCTACTATGGCCAAAGTACATGATGTCTTTTAGGTATCCCTCTTAATGAAGTACATACTGGACCCATCACATGTACTCTCTTCTTAGGTGGTCCAATTGGGAGATGGTCTTTCTTATGAGGAGCAACCATTGAAGATCATAGATCATAGAGAAAAAGTTCTACGAAATAAGACAATGCCCCTCATCAAGGTGTTGTGGAGAAACCACAAGTTTGAAGAAGAGACTTGGGAATTGGAGAAATGATGAAGATGAGTTACCCACATTTGTTTTAGTGTGGGAAAAGGAAAATTTTGAGGGTGAAATTTCTTAAGGGGGGAATATTGTAACGACCCAATGTTTCATTAATGGAAAATACCTCATGATGAATTTAAATGTCTCTTTCTACAAAATATTTTTATAAGATGTCAACTTCTTTGGTTTTATGTTAAGAATTTTGATCGTTTCTAATATAACCGTTGAACAGTGATCACATGATTTGTATAAATTTAGGACTTTAGCAAATACAATTTACTCAGAAAAAGGAAATGATGGCCTCATCCAGTAGAGTTTCCCCATATAAAGCTCATTTGTCGGAGCTCTGAAAATAGGTGTCGTCTTTAGGATTCTCCCTTGACTAAGCCCAAGATGAGCTTCATCATGTCAAGCTCGAACATGACTGTCTACGAGAAAAGTAGAAGTTGACTGAAATTACCACTCGAGTGATGTTATCCGATCCACATCAAGAGTCTTTCACCATCGCACACCTTACCCTTAGGTCATATGCAGATGTTTTAAGGGGTTATGTATAAAATAAGTAGTACTATGTTCATGTAAATTATTTTTGTATATAATAAATGAATATAATTTATAGTAATTTTTGATACATTGTAAATAGTTTTTAACGTACAAATGGTGTTTTTAGTTATTATTTAATTAAGAAATATATTTTATTAAATTAAGTGATTTTTGAAATAAATAATATTTTTAAAAAATAATAATAATATTATTAAATTATTTTTATTAAATATAAATGATCTTATAATTTTATGAATGAAAATAAAATTTTTATTAATGTTTGAAAGCCATTTCTGTCAAAACCCTTGAATTTTCGATAAATGTCGGTTTTTATTTTAAAAGTGAAAATTAACATATTTAGAAAATTATTTATGTAAAATAAATTTTATTTATGGAATCAGCACGTCGAAATTATCCAATGGTAAATTTTTCATAATTTTCTGAGACAGTCAAATTTTTGGGAAAAATTTAAATACCGTTTTAATATATAATGTGTTTTATGACATCATAATGTCCCAATAGTGATGTAATAAAATACTATATTCTTTATTATCCTCCAATATATTCTTTACCATTAAAATAATGTGATTTTATGGTTTGTTTGACTTACTTTTCAAAGAAATAATGGACCCCTCAGGACATATTCAACATCTTGCCTTTTTAAATTAATTTCCATGAGAGTATGACTCACCTAAACATAATAAACCCTAATATTTTAAGAAGTTAGGACTTTGGATTTATAAAATATTGATTTCCTCTTCCCTTTTCCAAGAACCGTGAGCAAAAACCCTGGGATAGTTTGTGGTTTGGATTAATTTAATGTTAGGGGACCCAAACCTAAATAATAAAGAATTCCATCACCTTTCCTATATAAACCCACCCAAGCACCCACTTCCTCCTCACTAAAAGCTCTTGGAGTTCGTCCAAACTTTTCCCTACACTATCTATAATCCTTCCCAGGTTCCCCAAGCTCCCAGGAAGCCTCTCACAAGCCTCTCTCTAGCCTTTAGAAGCACACTTCCAAGTAAGGGTTTTTTCATCGTTTCTCATTTTTTTTCCAATTTTCTTTAAGTTGTTTTTCCATTTTAGTTTCAATTATGAATGTTGGGGTATGGTTTTTCAACTCCCTCATACTGTCCTCGTTATGTTTGAATGATGGGAGACCCCTTTCTCTCTCATTTAATGCCACCCACGTACACCCGTTTCTATGTCGAAATTCCGAAAGGAACTTCTCTCTCCTCATTTACATTCAAGCAATAATTTTGTATCATGAACCTAAATTCCATTAAAATTGTTGGGACATATATCTATATTACCTCCTTAGTATCTATTACATGTAAATATGATGAGGAAACCCTTTCTCTCTCATCAACATTTTTTATGAATTCTTACGTCCCGCCGTTACGCTGCCGAAATCGCACCGATTTTCTAAGCCAATGCCATTGTGTAGTGAATACCTTGCCAATTTCTCCATCAAGGGTGTTCACTTTTATGCACATTTAATTATTGATTATAAATTTTCATGTATGAATTCCACGTTCCTTTATTGTGTAATAAATGATTATGTTTTATGAATCTATGTTTTATGATCCATGTGGCACACTTATGCATGAAAATAAATGATTAAGAAAGGTTCACCCTTATATTGATCGAATTCATTGGGAAAAGTGTAGTGTCATGTTACATAATGTGGAATGAGTGTTGAATCATGCTAATTCATGTGCAACGAGGGTTTACTCGTGCTTCATGTGCAATGAGGATTTACTCATGCTCTATGTGCAATGAGCCTTGGCTCATGCTAATTCCATGTTAAGTGTTGTTGTAACATTTCCATGTTATGATTATCATGCTTTATCATTCCTTTATGTTCATGATTCTTTTATGCTCTATTTATATGCCTATTGTCTAACATGTATTGTACTCTTCATGTTATTCCATGTCTACTCCCTTACTGGGCATCATAGCTCACCCTTTTCGTATGCATGTCCTCAGGTTATCCCATGCAATGCAAAGTACGAGGGAATGTAGTGGTCATGTAAAAGAATTTCTCAATAAGGATGTTGTATTTCATGTTTTATGTTTTTATGTAATGATCCAATGCCCCAAAGACACTAAAACTATCCATCTTATTTGTTGTATCAAGTGATTTTTTATGTAATAAATCATGTTTAAGTTTGTAATAAAAGAAGGGTTGTCATAAATCATGTAAAATCCCATGACCATATAATGGAAAAGAGAGTCTTTTTGGATAGTTATTCAAGTATGATATTAAACACTTCTATAACTATGAAAGAGTACTTTCAACAACAACATAGTAGTCTGTTCTAATGATCATCATCATTTATCTTTTACAAGCCTTAGATTCTTCAGTATGGGTCATCAAATGAGTCATTAATTCATGAAAATGTTTTAACAAACTTCCACTATTATATTGGAATTTTAAGGAGGAAAATCAAAATTTTGAAATGAACATTGTTCACGTAGGTCCTTCGATGAGGTCCATGGGCAGGTCCTTTGACGATGTCCGATGCGTATGTCCCTCTAAAAGGATTCTTGAAAAACTCCTTTGATGAAATCCTATGGCATATCTCCATCACATAAATAATTTCACCTTTAATAAATTTCAAATGAATTATGTGATAGCACAATTCGATGAGGCCAGATGAGTGAACTATGCAATGAGAGACATAAATTTTGAAAGCACATGAAAACAAAATCGTGAAGGATGAAGACCTAGTTATAAACAACTGAAGACCTATACACTAGGACTTCAAGCAATAGTTCCATGAAATACCTATACGATGTAGCTTCACAACTAACCTACGATGTCCAAAAATTTAACCCGTAGTCTTTTCACCAAAATTATACCTCAGGACTCAAACCTCCTTCATTTTTCTTGCGGATCATGTCGTGAGGGGTGTCTTTTTTTGACACCACTTATGAAAAAAAACGTCTATGAAGAGAACCTTGGATATTTAAAATTCCCAAAATAAGATTCGTAGGGTTCAAGGGAAAATCTAATTTTCCAAAAGACCTATGTAGCATACCTGCATGACAGGACTCCTTGATAGAGCATCGCACCAGAATAATTTATATGCCATGCTTAGAGTACTTGTCTAGTGGAGAAACGTGAAGGACCTATTCCAGAAATATATCTTCGACTAGGACCCATTTTTTCCTATATGTAATGCCCTTTGGAACCCCGTTTAATGACTGAAAAATGTTGAAAGACTCTCTGAACCTCCCATTGCACATATCCTTCAACTAGATCCCTCATATTGTCTTAGTTATATCTCTAATCCATGAGAGAAGAGATAGTTAAACAGGATAAGCATTTTTTAAAACTCCTTCTACAAATTTAACATAGTTTTGGGTCTCTTATGTAGAATACATTCTCCAGTCATAATTAATACCTATGTGGCAGACCTGTGTGGCACCTCAACATGGTGTACCTACACGACATACATACACGAGGGACCTATATGGCCAATTGAAGTACACATTTTACAAAAATCCATTTATTGCAGGGTATCTCCTTCCTCTGATCCCATATCTGAAATGGACTAAGTTGAAGCCTCCACCAAAAAATCCCTACATATCAATCCTTTGAGAAGGGCACATTTAACGTGTCTCCTATTTGGGTTTGTTTTTCCATAGTCAAAGGGTTCACACATTTTTTGACAATGGGGTAAGGATTCATGAGATGTTTTTTGGTTTGTATATCCACAGTCACATAGACCATTATCCCAGGAACAATTATGGGATGTTCCCAGTATAGAGGAGGGTTTGGTTCATGGCCCCTCCATCTCGATGAGACAGTCTGAAACCTCAGGTTTCCAGTAGGGAAGGTACAATTCACCCATTTCTTTTCCACACAAGAGTAGGGGAAGTCTCCCTCCCATAAGGGGACAAATTTAATGGTATCCATCCAAATATAATACCCTCCCCTTCATCCCTTTCTCCTTTCATTGGAACCATGCCCAATGTAAATAGAATATAGGGAAGGCTTGTTTCCTCTCCCTCATCCACCATCGCCGCCGTAGGTGCACCATCTTCCACCAGCGAAGGATAAAAATCTTAAAGTGTGAATGCCTTTGTCGAATCTTTGACGTTCTCTTGTTTCTCACATTGAGCATGACTCACATGGGCTTAGAAATTTTTCATGATTAAAAAAATTTCTCGATCGAATGAACTACACTATCTCTGATTACTATTTAATCCAGGATACGTATGAAGCCTTCTCATGGCCGGAGGTCATTGAATATCCTCCTCAGGAATAAAAACCTAATTCCCTTAATCCGAGAATCCTCCTTAAGAATTAGCCACAAATTTAACCCCAGATTTTAAAGACATCATTTTTCATGAAGTAAGCTAAAAATCATAACTCTCAAATCAACCATTTTATCCTTGGTCCATATTACCAATAGGGTCTAATCATACATGGAAACCCTTATCACTTCCAAGTTCCTTGGGCTACATCAGCATAATCCCACACTATGTTTTGGAAAAACACCTTCTACTTTGAGGTCTTTATCGTATGAACTTAAAATTTATTATGTGTCCCATTCAGTGGCACTGAACTATGAGGGTTCTTCTTCCATTCACAAGGATATGTAGGTATCCCATTTTATGGGCACTATCCCAAAATCAATCAAATCCCCTGTCTCCCTGGATGACAATAAATTCCAGAGTGCCCCACTAAGTGGATTAAAACATATTATCATCGCAACAATGATTAAAATAATCTCCATTTAGTATATTATAGGATACCATTGATGGAAAATTGGAATACATAAGGATATTTCTATTAATGGAGAACCTTTAATGCATAATGATGATTATAAATTTTATACATGTAAATACGTTATTTTAAATTCCAAGGGATACATATGATATACTGGTGAATTAATAAGGATTTATGAAAATATCATACATTTACAATTAGAGTCCCAGAGTAGAAAATAATTCCCCTAAAAAGGTTGCGATGAGTCTGACCTCCCATCCTATCGACCAATGAATGTTCTTAAGTATTGTAAAGTTAGAACATAACCAACGCCTACCTTTGGAATGTATGTCCCAATTGGATTAAGAAATTTTGGAATTTTTTGGTGCCATAAATAAATCTAATGGAAGCCGCCTGGAATTAGTGATTCTTAAAACTAGAATACACGCTTCAAGGAACTATGAAACAATGGTACAAATATGTGTTAAGTTTTTTTCATAGAATAAATATATTTTGTGTGATTCTAGACATCACATGATACATAGTGATACCAAAATCATAAATAAAATGTTCATCACCAATGTCCATGGAAAATAATTCCCCCTCTACAAATGGTTCAAAACTGTGTACTGAGATTTATATTCAAGAACCTCATATGACTTGGATTCTTTTACATTATGATACAGAGTGAATCCAACATCTCTATTCTTATGTCTAGACACAATATATTGAATATTAATAATGTACCCCCACTATGGAATATATATAATCTTGGTTTATGCATCTAATTATTTGATAAATATATGGGCGTGATTCTTACAATGATGTGATGCATAATGATACATGTATCCTCTATTTTAGTCCCATCTAAGGGATTAATTCAATTCTAATCATATACCTCTATGAGAGTCTCATATGTGTATAGATTATAGTTTTCAATAGCTTTTGAACACCATCACAAATTTACTGTCTGGTAATCACATATGACTTAATCAAATACGTATTTATCCTATGTTTATAAATCCAAGAAAGGATAATGTTATCATAGAGAACCTGTAATGATGGTTGGATGAAATGATAGATACATGTCATAGGTATAAAATAATGTCCTAGTTAAATGAAATTAATCATCATGGCCGCATCCCTGTTGTATGATATTAGACATCATGAGAAAATCCTAGGAAAATGAAATTACACTTAATTACAATGTCCTAATATCAGGAAATGTAACAGTGGGACAAATGTTCCATCTTGCGACGCCTAAAATTTCACATAGAGGTCAATCATATCCATGAATCTATTCTAGTGACAAATATTTATCTACATAACATAATAAAATGTATAAATTCCTTATCCCAACACATGATCCCAATCTAGGTTTAGGACCCCTTAGCTGGATTTATGTTGAGACTCACTAATGGATGAAAATAGAATTCCCTTATCCCTTATATATGAATAAATTATATGGGGATATATACTCATAAAGGAGAAAATATGGGTTATATTATAAGGATACTGATAAAAAATAAGGTGATTGGATGATTGGTGTTTCCTTCACCTGGATTCTCTTGACCAGTGAGATGTTTCCCCAAGGATATATTGAAAAAATTAATGTTGGTTCATACATCCTTTTTGTATGATGCTAAACATCATGGAATATTTCTGAATCACATGTTATTAATCTACATGGCATACATGAACCCTCAATAAGAAGTAAAATTGAATATAATATAACCCATCATTATTCATTTTCAAAGGACCATACTTGCTTGACCTTGTTAAGTTGGAAAACGGGGTTCTTCCATCATCAATGAAGAAAAACCACCCATAGATCATAATTTTTGTCTTGAGAATGTCTTATTATAGAAAATGGTTTATGCCCCTTCAAATGGAAAAAATATCTCTCTATATGGCTAGGTAAGAAGTGGATCTTCAATGGGACTTAGACCCTTCCAATAGAAGAATCATGGACAAATAGGAAGAGATTTATTATATTTTTTATCCATGACATCATAATTGAGGATCTCATCATGTTAGAGTGACTCATGATCAATTTTTGGAATGATTATGTTATTACATTTCTTATGGCCTAAGAAACATGATCTGTTATACATAAAATTGTCATCCTCAAAAAAATGAAATTATAGTAATAATGGACCAGTGTATCTTAATTAGGATTTTGTTTAAAAATCCCCTCATAATAGATCCACACACAAAATTTTATTCAATTTCATTCACTTTAGTCAATGATCAACAATTGTAATCATTATCCTTTGATTTTCAAAATCACAAAATGAAAAACGAAGAGTCAAATAAATATAAAATCAGTGAGGATTAAAACATGAAAAGGACGTTATATAAATAATTCACATATTTTCTCTCAATAATCATCATATTTAGTGTTTTAGACAACTATAGAGTGTAACTAACCAAATAATTTGTCTCATGGGGTCCTCTATGGGGACCTAATAAAACCCTACCTATTCTTGTCAGACAACTAGTGTATGAAAAATTATAGTAATTATTTTTCCAATCTCCTTGTCATGATAACATGTTTTCTAGGGGGAGAAAAAATATTAGTATTTTAAAAACCATCATTACTATTGTGTTTTCCATAAACTACATTAATTTCTATGAAATATAGGCTGACAACAACAATTACATGTGTTGGTATCCTTCACTAAGAAACACATTGACCATGGGATCCATTTCTTCATGTTCATATAGGTAATAAACTAGAAATGGTTATTTATTTATATAGAAGGACCATAATAAGATTTACTAGAGGATTGAAACCCTATTAAATAGTTTTAGAGGATTCTTGGTCCTAGTGTAGTGGACCTCCTTAAATCTAGGAGTTAATTTTTTAATAATGTTGAATATAGTGTTACACCATTACTAATCGTTGACCAATAACAACCAATTCCCACTACCAATTAACTAGGATTTTTGTAGACTATTATATATAATCCATACAAAAATAATATTATAGAGGATTCATTATCATTGTTGTTACATCACCCTATATTGTACGCATTTTATAAATATGAATTCAATATCAAATTCTTCATACATTTCATTTACCAAACCATGTTACTCAAAAAAACATTTCCCTAGTATTGAGCTTCCTAACCACTAACTAAACTACCATAGAGTCTCTGAAACATTCATGGATATCTCTTTTCTCCATACCTCACTTCAACATTCAATCATTCAAATCATAAGAAAACATCAATGGTACTTTTAAAAGAGTGGGTACCCTTATACTAGACCATAATTGTAAGACATATCATATCATGGATAAGGGTCCCTAAACCATAAACTAGACAAATATAGTCCACGTGGGAAAGGTCCACTAATCATCATGAGTTCCAAAAAAACTACAGTGAAACCCAGTACCATGAGGTGTAGTGAAGACATCACTGATATTTCTATCCCATTAAATGTTAATCGGCTTAATATCTTGTGAATGTGTTTCATACATCCAATATTCCAACTATCCATCTAGTCTTGACAACCATATAATAATACCATCCTCCTATACCATTTATATTGAGGATGTACGGGGTCCAAAATCTTCAGGAACACTCATTTACCAAAATATTAATAAAAAATATAGGGTTTTGTAAACATTAATAGACACTCTTATTTCATTATTCAATCAGATATTTATGGACCTCAATGTAAATCTAAAATACTTCAACATCACTACTAGTAATGGATCTTTCTATCTAGATGAAATTAAACTACAATAGTACAAGTTTATAACTAGAATACCTTAAACTAAAATTATTGATGGTCTGAGATGGGAGTCCATAAACTACAAAACAACATAATCCAGTCTATAATTCCCCAAAATTTCCAATTCAATATGAAAATTACTCATTTGTTTGAAATACATAAAATAGAACACTGGGAAAAAGTTTTGTCTCTGAACACCGTACATTCACATTGTGTGATCCAAAAAATATTGAACACTTAAAATATAGTAATGGGAAATGACTGTCATGTTGTAATAAAATAAAATGGTGGAATATGAAAAATCCAAAACCATGTCCACTCTACATTCCATATAAAATTCTTATGAAACATTTTGGGCTAAAATGAAATAGATATAAGGAGTTTAGGGACCATTATCTATCATTATAAAAAATCACCAAATGGCCACTATGTCCACTGGCCTAAGAAAATAATATATCATATATATATTTATCAGGACCAACTAAAGATTACCTATTAATCTCATTTCATTATACTACATGAGAGTTGGTCTATATTTTTGGACGTTATATGAATTTATGTGGCCTAAAATGTAGCTTGAGAGAAATATCTAGTAAACATCTACACACAATAATGGATTTATTTGAATGTTTTTATAACAAAAAAATTTAAATTCATGATCCTACAAATAGGATAGACCAATATAATGACATTCATCATATGATTATTAATATAGGAACATATGTTCCTTATTCATGATATTGATCTACAAAGGATTATACCATCCTTTAACTATATATGGATTGATTCCCATTACCATTGAATAGGTAGTGATTTCTTGGACTCATATCTTGTATCCAAACCGATATAGATTTTCATATCAATTATCTTCATTCATGGAATTTGTACTTACTATACAATGATATAGCTGAGATTATTGATCAATTTATGCCCATACTTTCAACTTCATCTTTCACTAATATAAAATTTCTATAGAATAGAGGCATAATGTGAACTATTTTTCATTACTTGGTCTTATTAATACTTTTGTGGTGCAAGATTATTATTATATCATGAATAATCCATGATCACATGAGTTTATTTCATTAATGTTATTGTACAACATATCATGAATTCTATTTTCACAAAAAAACCCTGAAATCAAGATAGGTCAATGACACGAGTTGCATGAAGCCGTTGAAATATATATCAAGAATATTGCAATTATGTGATGAATCTCATGTTAATATATTTAGAAAACAAAAAATAATATAAAATAATATAATTTATATTTTCATCTCCATAACATGCCATAATTTCCAACTTCCACATGATCATAAAAATCGAGATGAAGACTGATCATGCAATCATAATCCCAATGTAAGAAGATATTATGATCATATTATGGCACTTAATCTATCATGTAATGAACTCATTGGTTGTATAGAGATCCATCAAATCAATATGATGAAACCATTATAAAATATGGATAATATTAAATAAATCATATGTGTCCATCAAACATGACATAAAATTAATCAATATTTTTAGGACGAAATGTCAATCAAAATAAGCCTCCCACCACCTCATTCCAGTGTATTATGTATACACTCCTTGAAAGGAGTAACCAAACTAATTTGTACCCATTTTTATAAAACCGTATACCTTTTCAAAAAGAAACACATGGGATGAGGGTTAGGGTTGAATAAGAATAATATGTTAATAAAATATGTGGAACTGGAGGACGCACCATTACTTGTGCGGGGATTTTCACAACAATCTCAATAACTATCACAATAAACCCATCAAGAAAATTCATGATGATTTTATTGAAAATTAAAATTTATCATGTGAACCAAGATATATAAAACACTACAACATATTTATGTGAATCACTACTGCCTACCATATCAAAATAGATTCCATCATTGAATCAAGATGCATGGACTGACATCCTTATGTATCTATACTCTAAAAAATGGATTCCTACACTCACCTAAAATAGAAACCATTGGTTATTTCATGTATTTGGATGTTGGTGACCTTTTTCACTCAAAACTATTCCCTCGATCATGTGACTCTATTTAGTTTTCATAGCCTTGTTGTACGTACCACATGTATGCATATGGGATGACATCCCTCAACCAGGAACCCTCCATCAATGTTTACCACATAAGAAAAATAGTCTAAGAACCCCTTTGAAAATGTTATACACCATTAGGAATTATAGTTTTTTACCAATTCCTTTGTGTATGTGTATTCATACATAGGTTTTTAACCTGGGAAATATACCTCATGAACAAAATTGTGAGACTCCATTGCATGAATCTCTATGGATTTTGAAATCCCATGAATCTTAATTGGTATCATGATTCCCTCATGCCTCTATTCATGTGTCATATTGACCACATGGATGGTCATATACATATTGTCTTGATCATGAGAATACATTCTATAAATGTCATATTCTTCACATGAAGACATCTCTGAAAAGGATTTTTGATCTTGTGATGTCATCATAGAAAATTAAGTCTGATCATGAATAATGACCTAGACATGTCAGTCATCATATTGTATAATTCAAGGGAAAATTAATATAAAAACATTTGAAGAACCATTGAAATTTCAACATTTTCATGGGAAATAGAATATAACTATCAGAATCAATCTTAAAGAGCACCTTGGTCATGTCATCCTTGTCTATAGGATCTCTAGATATGACATCCAAACAATCAAGAACGATCTATCATATATTGAGAAAATGTTTGGATGGAAATAAATAAATATCAATTAGATAATAATGAAATTTAAAATATACCCAAATAACATGTTCTTGATACACACTATGACATTCTAACTACATCTATTAGATATACGTGGCTAAACACCATGTAAAAAAACAACATCCATGAACAATCGACCAACTACCCCCATTACAAGGCCTTTTTCTCTTAATGGTTTCATATTACACAATAATATACCTAGTATATAATTATATAATAATATACCTTCGTTTCATACATAATATATTCAATAGACCAAAAATGGCCATCAACTATCACTATCCATCAATGGAAAAAAGACAGAATATGAAAAATGTGAATCTATCCATAAACGAGCCCATATCATTCCCATACATTTGGGATAATAAAAATAACATAATGTGTAAGAACAAACCCCAACCCATTAATGTTTGGGAAATAACTTAACTATCATAACCCTGATACTAATAAAAATAGGATACCTAAGATGCATTATTACTGATAGAGCTCTAATGGACATCCACCATGTTGTAAGTACAACCATATCATCAAATAATACTATCTCAAGGGAAGAAAATATCCAATATTCCTATCATCATTCCTTTTATATTAATTTATTACAAGTGGGATCATACACATACATTGTTTTAATTGTAATCCCTAACAATTCCCACAAGTACCTTAAAGCTATTAATAGGTTAAGGATAAAGTGAACTATAAGGGAACTGATTCCATTTATAAATATGATATGTAGGTTGGATTACTAAGTCTCAAAATCCATAATGTATTATAAATGATACCTGAGACCATACCACAATGTGGAAGAAATTAATGATTAATTCAATTACTATTTTTATCTCATGCGATGGGTCCAATCAAATCTTATCTCTTATTTCTCATACAAAGCATGAATAGAATGTTATTAGAGATTAGTGATGATTGTTCTAATATCATGATGAGGAATCCCCGATTATGGACCATTAATTATGATATAAGCCTAATAATATCTCATATACATTCAACGGGTCAAACTAAAAATATGGTAGTTTAGGGTGGCCTTACATGTATATTCTCCCCAATGCCTCGACTATCACATCTCTTATAATGATGTATCTTGTAAAATGAACTACATAGAAATTAATTATTATAATGAAATGATATTTATGTATCCTCCTATAGGATCATTCCATATATTAATGTCCCTTAACTACGAGGAAAAACTTCATGTATCCTCCTATCATATGATATTAATCTATAAAAAATGAACTATGTGGGTTTTTCATTTACTTCTCATAAGATACATATGACTCCACATATATGTTCAATCTCATCCACAAGATAGAAAATGACTCCATAGATAGTAATAAACTAAAAAGATCATGATAATATATAAAAAAAATCATCATAAGTGATGAGGAGAAAAATGATAAACCTTTGACAAAAATATTTTTTCCCATTAACACATGATGTTCATGTATTTAAAACAAGGGTAAAATAACATCTATTATGAATTGGAATGGATTTCTAAAAAATATATAATATCTCTAATAGTGTCCTGGAAAAGGAAATAATTACCCCAAAATGGTCTGATGATCCTGCCACATGTTCTCTCAACCAAAGTAATTTCCTAAGAATCATTGGGTTTGTAACCCCAATTGACCACCAGCTTATGGACATAATGTTTTTTCCCTAACATGTATATGGAACTTTTGGGATATTCCATTAGAGTCAAATATGGTAAACCAAACGAAAATGATTATAAAACCGCCCTCAATCTCCCACAACTATCTGTCACGTGAAAGTAGCCACAATATTTTGAAAATAGGTACATTCATTAATGAGTACTATTAAATTTGTGAAAAAAATATTTATCCGGAAAATGTAACATCATGAGATATTTGTATATGATTAACATTAAATAATTCAATTCTTTCTACATAATTCCCTAAAACAACACCAATCATTAATGAAACCATTATATATTTATAAAAAATATAAATATTTATTTTTGACCAATAAAACAAGAAATTTAATTATATATAAAGAAAACCTTGTAACAATTTTAAGAAATATACGTATAAATATATTATTTTACACTTTTAATATTAATGATATTCAATTATTTTACAAAAAATCACAAATTTGATCATTTATTTTTTAGGAAATGTTTTTTACAATAATTACCTTTAATGATATATGAATTAATATTACAAGATACATATGAATATTAATGATAAAATATGATTTATACCAATGTTTGGATAAAATAGTTTAAATAATATATGTAATGAAATAATAATAGTAGATATTAATATTTGAAAAGTTCATTATCCAAAAATTTTTATTCCAAGTATTTTTTTTGATTTTATTCAAAAAATTAATTTATACTTTTATTTTCAATTTCAAAACAATTACATTTTATTATTATTACTAACAATAATATTTTCTTAATACTTAATGGGTTTCTTATAAAATGAATATTTTATTCCCAAAAATGGGTTTTACAAAGTTTCATATTTCTAATATATGATATAATATCAAGGAATTTTTTTAAAAAATGATGTATTAAAATATTCTTCTTAATAATTTTATAAATAATTTAAATATATTCTTTTAACATATAAATCTAATGTTCATCATATTTATTACAATATTAAAATGATATATTTGTATTAAAAATTATCCTCAGTCTTTTTATTGAATAATATTTTTCAAGTAGAAATTAGATTGTGCCATTAAATAAAATCATCATTTTTTTATTTAAATAATAATAAATATATATTTCATGTTAATTTATAATGTTAATAATTTTTTCTTTCACAAAAATATTATTCATTGAAACAAAAATTTTCAAAAACCTGTTAAAACGCATTATGTGTGATAATCATAAAATTTATTTTTCAAAAAAATTTAAATTTAACTAATACAATATTATCCCAATTCAGAAATAAAATTCATCAAATATTTTAAATTTTAATTGATAATAGTTTCAATAATATTAATTATATTTTATAAAAATTAATTACTAATGTAAAAATAAACTAGGGTAACAGTTAAAAATGTTAATGTAAAAAAATTATTTAGTATTAAGAATTTCATCCCTAATGAGTATTTAATGTATCGTTTGACCAAAAAAAGACATTCCACTCCAATTTTTCCTATTTTAGTTCCATTTATCTTATAATAGTAATATTATACTATTGAAAATGTTATGTTATCGTCCAAAAGTTCCATTCCCATTACGTATATAAATGTATCACTTCCTCCACCTCTTAACTCATCATAACGTACAATTTAACCTAAAAATACTCAAATTTTCAAATACCATTACTCTATCCCATGATACGTTTATTCCGGTCATCAATAGTTAACTAAATACGTTCATATTCAAGGAAATTTCCATTCAAAATTAATGTAAAGGATGTTATTATTATTAACTCCAGATATTTTATTTTTAATTATCTTCTTCCAATTTTTTATATACATAATAATATATTTATATTTTTTTAATTTATGTAATTTTATATTTATATATTATTGGAAATATAATTTTTTATCCATCCCTCACATATATTTATAAAATTGAAATTGTTGTTCCTGTATACTTGTTAACCAGCACAACCATGAGAAAGAAGATAATTTTGTTATCACCAAGCATAATTTATTTTTCCAATAATAGATTAATGAATATTTTTTATTTTTATGACATTTATAAGGATAAGATAATTAAAAAGTGTAGACCCTAATAATGATATGTTCAACAAACAATTATACATAATTTAATTATTTAAAATGATAGAACTATGTTTAAAATGATCTCTTTTCTCAATGTAATTACTATATAAATTAAATTACATTTATAATTATATATGTTATGATATATGACACTAATAAAATAGGAATAATATCATTATTCATATGATACAGTGTCATTAATAGTAATAAATATATTAGTATTCTATTAATAATTGTAGGTTCATGTGTGGGTTGGTTTAACAATCTATATAAACAACACTATATATTACTATCATTTATGACTATGAGAAGATATATAATAATGTAATATGATCTTAATATTTAATAAAATGTTTCCATTTTGGGGTTTTTATTTCATATCATCATTTAAATAGTTTATTAAAAAAACTATTTTGTTTGTTTTGAATCATTTAAACATAATCAACATCCATTTCATCAACATGATAAATTACCTAAACTGAAATGAAATGAAATTATAGAATTTTAAAATATCTATAATAATCTATTACAGTACCTTATATGATTTAGTATTTATATAAATTGCAAAAAATAAATACCAATATTATTTTTATGGAACTACATCAAATTATACATCTTACATACACTTAATATTAGAAATAACTAAAATATAGTTACTCAATATATTAAATGATTATAAAATTTGAAGATAAATTGATATAATTATGAATAAGGTTCATTGGTACGTATATAATTATCTTAATGTAATTAATCAATATAATTGGTTCACATTTAGAATGAATCTTTCCCGATTTAAGGGTTTTCATCCTAAATTCCGCTTTTTGTTATATACTTGGTATTATGCTGCTAATTTTATTTTTTGATTTTAATATAATAAAAATTTGATATATAAAATTATGAATTTTATATAATATTTTTATATAATGTAAAATTAAAATCCTTATCTTGATAGGGGTTTTGATTAGAAAGATTCTAAGATAATAAGGTGTTTCGTTATTGCAATTCTGATTCTTTAAAACTTATAACATTGTATGTACAATGTTTTCTATTTATGGTTTATTCATATACCATTTAAATAATTTTATCCTAAAATTTTGATTTTATTGTATTTTCTTACAAAATCACATTACCATAATCATATGTCCATTGATATAGATGTTTCGACCGGTAGTAAGTATTTACGGAAGCTGAACATTAAATCATTGAGTTATGATATTTCCATTTAAATTGTTTAATCTTTGTTAGGTGGATTATAACCTTTTATTTTACTATTTAATATTTACTCATTTCTTTTTGGGGATATACATTTCTACCACATAAACCATTATCAAATATTTATCAGTAATTTTCATATGTGTCCTATTATGGATATTAGTAACATAAATCACCTTTAATGAGTTTTAATATTCATCATGAAAATTTTAATAATGTTAATGGAATACCTCATCCTTATATTTTATTATATTTAATTCTATAATCGTATATTTTTTAAAAAAATTCATTAGAATGGTCATCCAATTTCATCTTTTTAAATGTGAGGTTTGAAAAAAGGTATTATTGAAGATATTAAAAAGAGTTTATTTCTTTAACATTAATATTTTTTTCTTAAATCTTCAAATTTTTCCAATATAAAAATTATATAATTTAAGGTCCTTATTATTTTATATTATTTTTAGAATTTACACTTTTAAAATATTTTTTCACATTACCTTTTCAAAAAGTCTTTAAGAATTAACTCATAACAACCTCTTTTATATAAATTTGTAAATTGTTTTCAAAAAGGTAATTTATGTTTTAGAATCCATTAATATTTTAATTATCATAAGCATGTACTCTAATCAGTCTGATGGTTCACTATTTATACACTAATATATATTCATCAGTTAGGGGAACATTCTCACTGTACCGAAAAATCCTATTTATTGTCCCTTCTTGGGTAGTATTATTAAAAAATTATTTTGAGAGGTTCATTTTTATCTATATCAAAATCCATATATTTTTCCTTTATTACAATAATGTTATATTATTTTTGAACTATTAAAATTAATTCTTGAAATGAGTTATAATCAAATTAATCTGATACTTAATTAGGCACATATTCATTTCTCATTACAGTGGGATCATTACAATTTATGTAATGAAAAATTTATTGTTTTCACATAGAAATTATTTATTTATATTGACATGGTAAAAACTAATTATATTTAATAAATTATTATTCAAAAATTGTTTATTTTTAAAAATTTGACTGTGTATTGTTTGACTATCCTCCTTGTTTTTCAATATTGGTCATGATCAGGTTATCTATTTTTTTTTCATGTGGTATTATATTGATATTTGTACTGATTATTGACATATAATGTAAGATTATTATATATTTAAATTCCATATTTATTACTTTATATATATCCTTGTTCTTATTCATCTAGAGGTTCTTTAGGGATAATATGATGCATATATTTGACTCGTATGTTTTATTTGTTATAATTATGAAAGTGATTGCTGGGGAATGGAATTATGTAGGCCCTTTATGCATCGACATATCCCATGAGATACAAACACTCTAGTTTTTGTGTATATCATTACCACTATCAGTCTAGTTTCTTTTCACAATGATATGGAATAATATTTTTGATTTCATACATTTTTATTCCCTCAGTATGATATCATTATTAGTCATGGAAATGTTTTCATTGATTGTCATGAATATAGTATTCTCTCTATTTCAACTTACCAACAAAAATCAAATTATTTATATATACCCTATTATTCTTCTCACCCTGCCTTATACCCTGTGAAAACATTTCAAAAACAATGGATGGTCATAAATAGCTCAGTAAGGGTTATAAAATGAAGAATGAAATCATTAGTCCATCAACACATACAAAACATAAACTTTTTTACATACCTCATGAAATCATAAGATTTATGAATAACACATAAAAATATTAAATCATAAAGCTAACTTGTGGCATCCATATCAAAACATACATTGTAGCTTTCAAATCTACGTTGGGAGTTACGTTTGGAATACCCATAATAGTACATTCTCTAAATATATTAGGAGAAACATTAACATTTACATCATTTACATTAACCAATGAATTAGTGAGAAATATCAGGCTCACCAACACTTGGTTTATCATTGAACAACCCGTATATGTAAAAAAATTCCAAATAACAATTACACATAAAACAAGCATAATGGAAATATATCATTTCCAAATTTGAATCACAATATGTAATTACAAGATATTTAACTAATCAATGATTTCTCAAAACCATTTCCAATACCAAAATAAATAAAAATGATTATGGTATTTATTATCCTTTAAAAAAACACCACTCCTTGTTAAGGAATCCAAAGATCAAATAATACTCGTGGCAACATAAAGTTCGTTGTCACCACGTATATTGAATAAGAACATTCATTTTTTTGTTTAGTAAAACGATTCGTAGAAAAATATTCCGTTTGAATGAAATTAAATTCAAAGGTGTTTATACACTATATAAATTAATGTCAGCTATAAATCAAAATATGCCTCAATGAATGGTGATTGAGACGATGTCCATTACCTCGTGTCTGACTTGACTCCTTCATTCTATACACTCCTGAATAAAGAAATAATGTTAATTCCTTCTTGATTTAGAAATGTTTTTAAGTTTATTATTACTTTTATAAAACTTATTACAACATTACAAACATAAAATAATAATTTGAGTTAATAAAGGTTGTTTTGTTGATATTTGGTACTTGTGTAAAAAATGGCATACTAATAATTGCATGTTGACTATGTGGTAAAAAGTTCATCATCTCAATAAAAATATTCATGATTTAAATATCATATATTTCATATATATATATATATAGTATATATATGTATTTATAATTTTACTTATCATTTGGAGATACGAAATCGAATACACCGTTCATGGAGAGGGTAAGACGTACGTACACAAGAACACTACATTAATTTCTATTTCGTATTAAATTTAATGAAAACATAGTGATAAATAGGGATGTTATAATTCCAGTATAATAACATATATAATTTCATTCACTCTATTATTTAAATGTTACACATATGTTATGAGCAAGTCATATCATTTTTATGGGTGGTAGTCCGCATTTCCTCATATGAAATTATCATATTTATCCATTATGGAATCCATAAATGTAACTATATGTGAAATATACAGAATAATAAAGACAATATAAATATGATATATATCACATATAAATATAGTTCCATCATAATGGCCTCTATAATAGGTGGTAGAATATAATTGAACAATCACTATTTCGTTAGGAAATAGTTCGTTGTCCACATAAATAGTATGTTTGTATCCATTAGATAGAGGTGTGTGTAAGTGTCATTCGAATTATTATCGGGTAACTCCCATTGGTTTGAACCAAAAGGCTTTATTGAAGTTATTTATGCCTAAGGTAAGTATTCTAGGAGTAATATAGGGATATTGGGAGCTTATTAGGTAAGTGGTTGGATGAGAAAAGAGGGCTTGAGAGGTGTGAGTACGGGTTAGAGTTGATGGCTTTTTATAATGTGGAGGTGGGGCTCTTTAGGAATGATTGAAAATATTATTTTATTATAAGATGAATTTATATTTAAAAAGGTCCCCAACTCATTTAAATTAAAGGATTAGATGAATATTATTATAAATACTATCAACCTATAGGTTTTAGACAATTTTTGGTTTCAAAATTAACCATATCACTTACATTAAACCTTATTTAACAAATTTGACTTTTACCATGTCTTCATGTGTAATCAATCTTTGTGGTCAATATAGTTACCCAAAAATTATAATATAACCAAAAGTGGTTCATTAATGTCATTTTCAACCATATCTAAGACATTTGGGAAAATATTTGCTTTTTAGGATTATTATATCATTTAATAAAATAATTCTTTTTTAAAAATCATTTTTGTCCTTTTAAATAATATTCATATCATGAGTTTTTTAAAATTCCAAAAAAGATGATTATTTCAAAAACCATAATTAATTTAAATATAAAATTTCATCCTAATATTTAATATTATTTTATGGAATTAAATGTTTGGAAGTAAATTTATTTTAATATTTATAATCTCATTTATTTAAAACAGTCATTAATTAGGAAATTATTACATCATCGTAGTTTCATAAATAAATTTATTTATATGATGTCTAAAAATTATAAATAAAATCACATGATGTGGGAAATATTGTTGTATTTATAAATAATATATATAGTTGAAAATATCACTTATATAACCAATTATAAAAATTGTTTTACTAGGAAATATATGTTTATGTTATATTTTCATTAACTTTAACTTAATTTTTATAATTTGTGATTTTCACTTAAAAGTGGCCTCATGTGGTCCCAAAATTGACCCTAGGATGGATATGGTCAGACAAGTATCATAAAACAGGTTTAGGATATATGTTAGGGTAATTTATTATTATTATAATATTATTTGTTTACCCTTATTTACAAGATTTACCTTTTATCCATGGTAAACAAAATATTTACTGAAGTTATTATTTATAATTTCTAAAAATAAAAGATACCTATTAACACAATTTTACCTTTTAATTAGAAATATGGAATCCATTTTTCAAAATTCAAAAAATAAATGTTGTAGAAATTAAATTTAAATTAATTCCTATTGTCAAAACAAAAATCAAGTTTTTAAGAAATAATAGGTTTCAAAAGAATGCCAATTTTTATGTCAAATATCAAATTGAAATTATATCCAATGACCGTAATTATATTTAATGATAAAAATATATTATATTTATAAATTTAAAAAAATTAAGAATGTAATCTATCCATATAAATAAATTAGATTAAAATGTAGTTAGGAATTAAATTGCACTATTTTTTAACTATCCATTAAAAAATGATCATTATCAGAAAAATACACATATTTCATCCAAAGTAAATATTGATGTCCCAAATCTAAATAAGAATTTTATTTTGTCAAATATAATATATAAAAGTGAACAAAATATACATAAAATGGTTCACCATAAAAAAGTGGTAAATCGACCTTTTAAAGAATATAATAGTATTTATGTATAAAATTGGATTCCTTCACCTTTTAAGCCTCTAAATTGTATTGGATAAATGTAAAAACATTTAAAAAACAAGTTTAATAATATTGTAGTTAGTTCTATTCATTCTATCCAATACAATCGAAAGGAGTTTACTTCCATTTAAAAAAATAATATTATATTATAATTTTTCATTATCACTCGATGTTGTGTGCAATGTAAGATTTCAATGAAACCCGTTTTTACGTATCAGGTATTCCATTGAACATAGAATCCCCATTAAATTAAAAATAATATTTAATTCATAAGTATTAATAATAATGAAAATATCATATTATTTATTTACCAGGGTTGTTACATCCTTCCCCCCTTTTGGAAATTGTGTCCTCACAATTTTATTCACTTATCAAATAAATGAGGGTATTTATCCCTCAAAGAATTTTCATATTTCCATGCTTCCTCATCAACCATATGGTTTTTCCAAAAACCCAGTACCTGATAAATTACCTTATTTCGCAACACATTCTCTCTATAGTAAATAATCTATACTAGTTATTCCCCATAAGAGATATTTTCTCCCAAATAAACTAATTATAGACTCAAAAATGAGATGGATATGGCATTTAAATTATCAACATTTATATATAAAAATTATTATTTACCATGGATAAACATGGAGGTAAACCCCCTCTCTACACAATAGAACAAAAATTCTCCAGGATTTTATAGGGTATAATAATCCTCTGACTCATCTTTCCCTTCTTACCAAATCACATCACACTTTTCAATGGAGAGTAATTGAGAAATAAATGATCACCTACCACGAATGCAAGATCCTTCATTCGGTTATCTCTATAAAATTTATTCTTGATCTAAGCTATTCTCATGAGATTTTGAATCAACTGAACATTTTCTGTCATCTCTTCAACCAATTATGGTACCATCCATTTCATTTCACATACTTCATCCCAAAATGATGGATTTTGACACCACATTCCATATAATTCCTTAAACAGAGGCATCTGTAAACTGGAATGAAATTTGTTATTATTGGAAAAATAAAACAAATAAAGATGTTGGTCTCAAATTATCGGGTAATCCATTTAGAAAGCACATAGAATATCCTACAACGTCTAAATTGTATGTTCTGACTGCCCATGTGACTGCAGAAGATAAGTTTAACAAAAACCTAATTATGTGCCATATGATTTCTGAAGGCCTTTCCAAAAGTTATAAGTAAATCATGGATATTGATCAGATACAACAGAGAGGGGAACTCCATGCAACCATACTATCTCTTTCACCTACAACCAAGAAAGTTGATTTAGAGATCGTATCTAGAATAGGATGGAAATGAGAAGATTCCATCAAACAGTCAACAAAAGAAGAAATTGATTTATTACCTCGAGATGTCTTTGGTAATCCCATAATGAAGTCCATGGATATATTTTACCATTTCCACTATGGCACTATTGTGGGATTAATAATCCCTTTTGGTAACTACTTATCTGAACTAACCTGCTGAAAAGTAAAACACTTATAGTAAAATCAGAAATATCTCTATTCATTTGATCAAACCTGTAAAAATGCTAATGATATCTTTAACTCTTAGTACTTCCAGTATAACTGAAAATAGAGAACAATGAACATCACATAATAACTATTTCTTAAACTGTGAATCACAAGGAACACATAATATCATTCCAAACCTCAAAAAAGAGTTTATTTCAATATTAAACTATGGTAACTTACCCTTCAAAACCAACTCTACCTTTTTTTGAAACTCACTTCCTTCCTTCTATGCTTGTTTAATTTTATTTTATTGAGATGATTTCACAAACACCTGAAACAAAAATAGAGTAATTTATTGCACCATCAACTTCTATGCCAATGATCATCAAATCAAAATCCAAAGGATCTCATTCTAAACATATCATGGTTAATGTAGCATTACATTCTTTAATCAATTCATCAAACACTTTATTTTAAATTTTTTAATGGTAATAAATTGTGAAATCATTATACTTGATTAATTATATCAATGTCCTCTTTCTCATGTTCAATTCCTTCTGAGTGAATATATACTTAAAACTTTTTTGATCAGAATATATTTCACACATTACTCTATATAAATCATTCCTCCAATTTTTTAACGCAATAAACAACATTAGCTAATTTCAAATCATGTGTAGGGTAATTTATCTCATGAGTTTTCAACTTACTTGATTCATAAGCAATTATATGATCATTCTGCAATAATACCCAAACATTTCCTTTCAACGAAGCATCACTATAGATAAAAAAACATTCCATTTCTGGAAGGCAGTTACAAAACTAAAGCTTTCACTAATATTCTTTTCAATTCCTAAAAACAATCATCACATTATTTTTTCCAAATGAACTTAACACCATTTTGATTTAACTTAGTCAGTGGGCCAGATAACCATAAATTTTTTCCACAATCCTAATTTAATAACCTACCAAACCATGACAACTATGAATCTCGATTACATATTTGGGTCAGGTCCATTCTTAAACAAATTTCGTTTTATAAATATCAATAATTTGGCCATTTTTATAAACAATGTAGCAATGGAGTGAAATTTTTTGTAACCAAAACTCAAAATTTCTGAATTTCCCATACAGTTTCTTTTCTTCTATGGTTTTCAAGACAACCATTAAATGACTTTCTTGATTTTATTTAATTTTAAATGAATCAAAAATATCATCAATGAAAACATCCACAAACATATACAAGAACTCATAGAAAATTGTATTCATAAGATCCATGAATACAGTTGGTTCAATGGATAACCCGAAAGGAATAACCACAAATTCATAATGGCCATATATACTATGAAACATAGTCTTCAGAATGATTTCTTCATTTACATTCAACTGATGGTACCACAAACTCATTTCAATCTTTGTAAAATACTTATCACCCTAGAGCTTTTAAAACAAATCATTGATATGAGGAAAAGGATATATTTTCATGAACATGATTTTTTTCAATGCTCTATAATCAATGAAATGTATCATTGAATAATCATTATTTTTTAAAAACAAGATAGGAGAACCCCATAGTGATGCACTAGGACAAATGAAAAATTTATCTAATAATTACTTTAATTTCCTTTATAACTATAAAATTTCAATTTGATCCATTAGATAATGGTGTTTTAAAATTGACATAGCACCTTGTACTAAGTCAATTGTAAATTCCACTTCCCCATTGAGTATTATACAAGGAAACTCATCAAAAAATCATCCAGATACTATTTACCACTGGCACATCATTAATTAAAACAGTTCTTTTGTATTCAACAATATGAGAATGGTAACATTCATTTCCATCTTTTAATAGTTTCTTATCTTCCTAATATGTTATCAAAAGTAAGGGTTCATTCATGCACACAAACTATAATTCTTTTTTAACAGAAACAACTTTATCTCTATAGAAAATCATTGCATGATAAACGGAAAGTCAATCCATTCCCCAAATAACATCAACATCTACTAGAGGAAAAAAAGGTTTGCAAGTATATTCTACCCAGAGACAACCACATGATGGTTCATATAATTTCTTTTCATTTCAACATTTCCTCCTAGTGTTTTTACAATATGTTCAGGATTCATATCTTGAGATGGAATTTAAAATTTACTATAAAACATATCAAAAATGAAAGAATGTGTATACTATGAATCAAACTACACATTGGCATAATCTGAATAAACAAATAGTGCACCTAATACTACTTCATTAAATGGCCCAACATTTACTGATGTAGTTGCAAAGTATTTCACCAACACATTCTGGTTGTAGTATAGCTACATTACCTTAGATGAGTTATTCATTAGACACTCATTTTTTTAATGATCCATTCCATTGTACATAAAACATTTTACTAACTGTAAATAAGATTTTGTTTTACGGTTACCCTGATCTTCTTAGTGTGATTACGAGCCTTATTTCCAATTTTACCACATCCGTAGCACTTAACTGAATTCAAAATACATTCCCTAGAATAATTTTTACCACAATTTTCACAAACTATAAACTTATTTTTCTTACCATCAGACATTTTTGAAGATTTCATACCTTTCATCTTCCAACTCTTCCTCTTATTATTTTATTTTTCAAAGATCATATGATCATCGAAAAACTCCATTTCCACCTTCTCCTCACATTGAAAAAGTTTTTCATAACTTTTGAGCTCTTAAGAAACTAAATCTCTTTGATATTTCGATTTTAATAATGACTGAAAATGTATGATTTTACTATGAATGTATCATATGAAATTTTTAGCATACCTTTCCAATCTAGTGAATAATTCATCTTAAGCATCCAATAAGTCATCCTCTTAACTCAATTGGAAGAATTGTTTTTCCAATATATGATGAACAACATTAGGAAAATGTCACTTAAGAAACATACCTTTGATTTCATCCCAATAAAGGGCATCAATATCCGCACTATCACTGATATTTTTCACTATCAACCACCAGTGATTGGATTCACCTTAAAAATTGTAAAAAAAAAGGAAAACCGCTTGATGTTCTAAACACCCCATGACATCAAAAATCTTATATGGTTCTTTAATCCAACCTTCATCTAGAAGAGGGCTAGATGATCCTATGAATGATGAGGGATGTTTCCTCATGAAATTATTTACTACTAAAATTTTCTTCTGTGGTTTATCTGGCTGATCTCAAACATGAATACCATGACCATTTATATCCTGAGTAAACTATGCCATTAATGCAAAAAACTGTTCAATTCCAATTCTGACCATCTCAGGTTTCTGATTTGGAAGGTTGTATTCCTCCTGATGTCATCCCATCATAGAATCCTTGTTTTTTATGAAAAAAACTATACTGAACACATAAATATATTGGGCAAAGCAGCATGGTAATTTTTAAATGCTATATAATTTCAATAAAACAACTAATTAATTTATGGAAATTAATTTATAAATATCATAACTTTTAAAGGTATCTAAACTGACCTCTAATACTAACTATAAGGACCCGAACATAAACCTTACGTAATATAGATTTATGTTAATAATTCACATTAAGGATCATTTACGGTTTAGAGGTTTACATAATTATGCCTTAACTATTACATTAAATCTCAAAAATTACAAAATACACACTTCAACTTAGTATCCATTTTCTTCATAAAATAATAAATATTAAAAGAAAACAATAATTACTTTCTTGATCTAAATCTTCTTGAATGCTTCTTTTCTCTTACCCTACATTATAACCTATGAAAACATTTAAAAAACATGGGATTAGCATTAAAAGCTCGGTAAGGGTTATAAAATAATGAATGAAGTCATTAATACATCAACACATATAAAACATAATCTCGTTTACATACCTCATGAAATAATAATATTTATGAATAACACATAGAAATCAAAAGTCATAAAGGGAAATTTTGGAATCCATATCAAAACATACATTGTAGCTTTCACAGCTACGTAGGGAGTTACATTTTGAATACCCATCATATTATATTACCTAAATCATTTATGAGAAACATTAACATTCACCACCTTCATGTTAACCAATGCATTGGAGAGCTATCTCGGGCCCACCCACCCTAGGTTTATCACAGAACCACCTATATATGTAAAACAATTCCTAAGAACCATAACACATAAAACAAGAATAATGTTAAGATAACATTTCCAAATTGCAATCACAATATATCATTACAAGATATTGAAATAATAAATGCTTTCTCAAAACCATTTTCAAAACAAAAACAAGTAAAAAGGATATAGCGTATTTAATTTCCCTTTAAAAAACACTACATATTTTTAAGGAAGCCAATGATCAAATAATACTCATGGCGAAAGAAAGGTCATTGTCACATCATACATTAAAAAAGAAAAAAAATCCTTTTGAGATTTATTAAAATGATTCATAGAAAAAGATTCCCTTTGAATGAAATGTCTATTCAATGGTGTCTATAAACTATATAAAAGGAAATCATGTATAAATCAAAATATGCCTCAATGAAAGGATTTTGAGATGAAGTCCCACACCCCTTATCTGGCGTGGCTCATTCATTCATTAATATCATGAATAATAAACTAAAGTTAGTTTATACTTAATTTTGATCATTTTACAAGTTTATTATTCCTTTTATATCACTTATTACGATGTTACAAACATTACATAATAATTTGTGTAAATAACTGTCAATTTGTCAATATTTTTTACTCAAGTCAAAAATGAAATTCTTATGATGGTAGGTTGTCTATGTGGTAAAATTTAAATTAACTATAGAAAGATATTGATGATTTACATATAATATATTTAATATATGTCAATTATATATATATATATATATTTATAATAGTTCCTAACATTTTGAGATAAGAAATTAAATTCACCGTTCATGGAGACGATAAGTCGTACGTACACATGAACACGACTTTCATTTATATTTCATATTAAATGGATTAAAAACATAATGATAAATAGTTATATAATAGTTCTAGTATAATATAATATATAAATTCATTAACTCCATCCTATATAAGTTCCACATATGCTATGAATGAGTCAAATCACATTTAGTGGGCGATAGTTTGCACTTCCTCAAATGAAATTATCATATTTACCCATTGTACAAACTATAAATTTATGCTATAAATGAAATATACAGAAGAATATAGAAAATATAAATATTATATGTATATCATATAAATATAGTTTCATCATAATGGCCACTGTGATAGGAGGTAAGAGATAATTGAATAATCGTTGTTTCGTGAGGCAGTAGTTCATCGTCCACTGAAACATTATGTTAGTAACCATTAGATGGAGGTGTGTGTATTTTTAGTTCAAATCCATCTCATAGAAACAACCTAGTATATTTAGGAAACTGTTTTTGTTATAAAATAAATGAATAAGGCGAGTATAGGGGGATGGAGAAGGAACATAAATGAAAAAAACCTGAGAGAAGACGCTACCTTTAAATCAGGTAACTCCCTTTGTTTTGAACCAAAATGCTTTCTTGAACTGATTTATGCATATGTTAATGCATATTGAATAAATATAGGGATGTTTGGAGCTTATTTGAAAGAGGTTGGATGATACAATGGGTTTTGAGAGGTGAGAGTAAGGGTACGAGGTGATGGATTTATAATAAGGGGAGGAGTGTCAATTTAAAAAAGTTTGCAAATAAGTTTTTATTATAAATAGAATTTCGATTTCAAAAGGTCCCAAACTCATTTAAATTAGAATATAAGATCACTATTATTCAAAATCATCTCATAAAATAGTTTCTATATATGTTTTGGTCTCACATTGAACCTTTTCATTTAGCTTTAACCCATAGTTAACTAATTTGAATCTTACCACATCTTCTTACGTATTCACACTATATGCTTAATATAGTTATTATAAAATTACAATCTAACCATAAGTGGTTCTTTATCCACCCGCGATTTTATATGAATTATTTTTTTTAATTTCAATAATGTCTTGTATAGTACGCAACACCAACACTATCTTGTTATACATGCAACACCATATACACAACACTATTCTTGGCTCGTGTTACACAAAATTTCAAGTTCGTTAGATAGATGTTATTCTACGCAACATTTAGTGTATATATATATATTCAATGTATAAATGAAATACAGTTGGATTCTATTATACACAACAACAAAATAATCATTCACTATATGCAACCCTGACTTGGCTTTCATTACACGCAACTGCGTCCTTCCACGATTGCGTGTGTTATACACAATACTATGTTTCACTAAACGAGATATTATTATATTATTATTATGAACTAGCCATTATGAATAGTAATACCCACTTTTTGAAATTTTTTAAATTTTATCTTTCAAAATGGACTTCATTTTGGGATTCGGAATATCGAAATTATCCTAGGGTAAATTTTGGTTATTTTTCTAAAAACTTTCAATTTTTAATGAATAGTGAAAACATTTGGTTACAATTTAAAAACCTAATTTTTATTTAAATAATTATTTATCTTATTTAAATTTATTTTAGGTCAAAATTTATACATAATACCTATATAAGTTCAATGTAATTCATTGGAGTCATTTTATAATAATTTTAGATATATAAAAATTTTATTGAACTTTTCACCATCTTTTACCCACCTCCTAAGAGAATATGAAAATTTACATAAAACATAATTTTACCGCTTCTGTGAATGGTATTTCAAAAATCAGTCATACACGGTTAATATCAAGTAGAAAAATGTGGTTCAATGAGATGAAAATAATTTTTGGTGAATAGTAACTTCTTACTTTTATTTACCACGGTTAAAAGTAAATTGGGTAATTAAGGTTAAAATTGATATTAATGTTACCATAACACATGTCATAATTCTATTGGAAAAGTGTATCTCGACCAAAGAAAACCTTAGGAATAAAATGTTACCCTTTAGGTCCACTTGGATTAGATTATAACATTTATACATATTTTATTTAAAGAATAGTTAAAATTGTTAAAATCATTGTTTAATAACTAAAACATTTCAAATATAAGGTTATAGATAAGATAAATTAGACTATAAATATTCATTAGAATGATAAAAAGATTTCCTATATAATGGTATGTTAGTTATAATTTTTAGACATTAAATAAATTAATTAATTTATGACACAATAATGATGCAGTAATTACCTTATTAATGAAATATTAAAATAACTGATGTTATAAATACCCAAATAAAGGTAATTCGAGTCTTTTTATGAATTAATGTAATTTTATAGTTTAATAAGACATGTTAGTATTGATTTAGTTAAAGTTTTTTGAACTAAGAATGCTGTTATGATTTTCAAAAAAATCAATTACCAAAGAGTGTCAAAATGGAAATAAAATAGTTTGTTTTAAAATATTATATTATTAATTGTTATTTTATTTCTAAAAATATATGTTTTGGAAAAATGACTTAGATAAGGTTATATATATTAATAATGAACAACTTTGGGTTCGTTTGGATTATTATAGTATTTTTATTAACCATATAGTGTAAAAAACAAGAAGACACGGTAAAAGTAAAATTATTTTACTTAAAGTTAAATCTAAATGATAAGGTTAAAATAGTAACCTGAACTTGTCTAAATTATATTGGATGGGATAATATCGACCCATAAAAACATTATATTCGAAATAAATCAATTTGGAGCTATTATAAACCGAATATGACTTTATAATAAAATTATATTTTGTATTTCTCTAAAGGTGTCCCTCTCCTCCCTTATAAAAAGGTCACCCCTTCCGTCTTCTCTTCACACCCTTTTGAGCATTGATGCTCGGCAAAACCCTATACATTTATCTTCTCCAATTACCTAGAAATATTCTGGGGGTTCTGGTCTTCTCCAAATACCTCCTCTACTTCCTTAAGAGGAAGCTTAAAGGAGGTGTGTCGAAGAAGAGGTAATCTCTTCTTCTGATTCACTCAAGTTTCATTCTTCCTATAATTCCTCTTCATTAGTTGTTTCGTTATAAAGTAATAAAATCATTATTAAATATATAATTATATGTTATTATAAATATAAAACAAACCTATTTCACCAGCTATCCATCCTATAGGAAACGAAATCAATGCGCCTGCGTAAGTATGGAATATTGTCTCCACGTCGTGGTGTATTGTGTTTTCGACCACCACCTTACTTGGATGGGTATAATGGTGTAAATAAATAACTATATAATATTTTTGTAAAGTGATATTGATTATAAAATATTATAAATACACTTCAATACAATTCCATTATCAAGGTAATTGTATCATCGCTCGTGCATACGTACGGACTATCATCTCCATGACACCATGAGATTCATTCTCCATGTTATCCATTCATGAATGATTATAAAGTATATATATAATAATTAATCATAAAATATCTGACATAATAATTATACAGGATATATATATATATATATGTCATCTACTTAATTACATTAAATTCAATAAGGAAATGACAATAGCGTTCATGCGTACGTACGACCTACCGTCTCCATGATCGGTGTATTTCAATCAATTTATCGATCTATCATATATATATATATGTATATGATGAATATAAATTATATATAAATCATGTTTTACATTATGGAATTATGTAAATCAGGATATAAGTAATAATATCATGAACAACAAGTTGAAACATGTACAATAAATGAAACGATTTTACCCAAATCGCTGCTTTTACATCAAATTTACAAAAGAACGGGTAATATAATGCCATAAGTAAAGCATATATGATATCATAACAATGAATATGATTCTGTAATAATTAAATGATATTATTTAAATCATTTTATATGAGTTTCAGATAGGTACAAATCATATTGGACCAAAGATAAGGGATTACTATTCCAATATTGCTCTTATCTGAGATTGTTTATTTATAAGTATTTACTGGGGTTTTTGTTATCATCCATGACCCTATTTTCTAGAAATGTTTTCATGTATTCTTAATGTTAGATTTACCCATTTTTTATATTTACCACATCTTATGAAATGAATCTTACTTTTTTTTACCACATGGGGATCTTTTTGAATTTTCCGACAAAAGTACGAGAAGAATGTTATATTGAACTTATACGGCATGAAAGAATTTTTACAGTTTCATAACACCTCCTTTTCATGAAGATTACTCTAAATGGTTTTATTAAAATTTTCAATAAAATACTTTTCTTTTAAAATTTCTTTGCATTTTGTTAAAATAAAATGATTTTGAAGAAGAAAGGATATTTTCCTCAAGAATTCCTTTCAAGTGTCACATCAAAACAATTTTCCATCTAAAATGAAATTATTTAATATTTTTATGTTTCAAGTATAATGTATCCATTATTTACATGGTTTGATTCTTCTTATGATGAAATGATATCCATTTTCTAATGTGGATTATGTTACGATGGCATGATGTTTATGAGTCCCATTCAATTACATGGGTTATGCTATGATGTATGATTTATGATTTTTTGGAACACGAAAGAATGATTTCATTATGAGATGTGTTGGACCTATATCTCCCTCCAATAAATTGGGATATGATTTATATCTCATGGGATAGAAATGGATGGAACGATAAGTTAATCTGGTTCAGTAATACAGGACTGGAACGAGGAGTGAACTCGATTCAGAAAGGGACTTTGTCCACTAAGATGGTCATTGAAGAAATTCCTTGGCTACTATGGAAATCATATCATGTTATTAATGGTTTCCACAATCACATGTTTTATTCCCACACTATTTTATCTTTATTGATGTTCCTTTATGATATATTTCTTTCATACTTCAACGATCTATGTCTTGGCTCAAGATTTTGATGTTTAGATTTTAGATTCATGTTTTTTCATTCAAATTATTATCGATTGTTCAATGTTATCTATGTTTACCCTTAATGAGAATTTGAGCTCACCCTTTTTATGTTTTCTTTTCCCTGGGATATAATGAAAGGGTTTAGGTAAGAAAAAATGGGAAGTTCTTTATGGGAGATGTTGAAGATCTTTCACCACGATTAGAATATTATGTTCTGAGTTTCCAAAGACACTAAACTATTATGGTCCTTGAGTGTTGGTTTTTTATGTATTAATTATTCTGCAAAAGTAATGTAATGTTCATGTAAATCATGATTTGGGTCTCTACAGTTGGTATCAGAGGAAAGGTTTAGTCAACCTTTGGAAACTAGGATGCAAAAACATTAGTGAGATCCCTAGAGATATTTATATGGTATGTCTAGGGATGTCCTTAAGGTTAAGTATAACTATAGTTTACAGTCCTAGAGTTATGTTGACGTTCTTGAATAACCTAGGGTGAACCTAAGGTTTCATTTATTAATGAATTTGTGATAAGTTATACATCCCATAAGTTAATTTTAATTATTATTTAGTTCTTTGTTATTTTGACTATTTTTACACTATGGTTTCTGGTTTTAGTCAATGGAGGGACCGAGAAGGAATTCAGTTAACATTGATTCCGATGGGAAAATTTGGACTGTGATCAACAAAATTTTGTAATGCCTAGAGAGAAAGATATTATGATAATGCCAAATATTTCATCCCGATATATGATTAACAAGGTGAACTTTAGTGGTATTCCTAAGTCATCAAATAAGAGGAAGATAGAATTTTATGCATGTTTGCATGGTGAGAAGCATATAGAAAGGAAGATTGAGATTTATAAAGAAGGGAAGAAGAACCTTGAGGAATACCTCAAATAAAGGGGAAGATGTTATCTGTTTGGAGAAAATGGTAATAGAGTGACAGAATATTGTGGAGTTCAATGTCTTATTTGTGGAGAACATTGGAATTACCCAACTCAATGCCTGGTCCTAAGAGGTTACGTCTAAATCAGGGAAGGACTTATTCCATTAAAATCATTAAAGAGGATGGATTGAAGTGTTTATGTATTGGTATTCAAGAATAATGATGTTGAGGTACTTTTATGGTATATTGGAATATTTTAGTATTAGTATTTTTTGGTTTTCAATAATTTTATGGTACTGGTAACCTTGAAAAGTGATTCAAATATTTTGGAATGCAGATGATATGCACATAATGAATGGATAAGGAGAAAATAATATGTTTGATAGTATTCATGATCCACTGATTGATATAAGGAATAAGTGATATCATGGTTTGAGTATATAGAAATTTTGTGATTTTGGTTTGTGGAAAGAGTTATCTTTTAAAAACATTCATTTTTTCACTAAGGTTCAATGAGTATTCATTTTCCAATAGAATAAATGATTAAGGTATTCACATGTCTGGAATGTGACCAACAAGATATATTTTATGATATATAGTGGATAAATGATGGTATTCACATGCTCTGTAGATGACATTTCTAGTAATTTTTTTCTTTATTCTATGAGCTTGGACAGAAGTATTTTGGATAAGCCTAAAGATTGGAATGAATTAAGATTGTATTGTTTAAGGCTAGAACTTTTTTCGATATTATTGTAGGAATGTTATAATAGCGTGGTTTTTGAAAAAGGGAAACCCATAGGATGGGTGACAACCCATCACGTGGGACAAGGTTGCAGGAATTGAACCCACAACCAAAGTGTAACAGGCCTTTATCGCCTACCACTGGCCTACAGGAAGTCCCTAGTTAGTATAAACTAGTTTTATTATATTAAAAAGTATGATTTATGAAGTATAAGTCCAATTTAGGAACCATATATGATTAATATCACTATATATAGACTTATGTATTTTTGATAAATTTTTCCAACCTTTTGATTGAGATAGATGGAATGACACATCATTCTATCACATGATCTGTTAACACTTCACGAATGACAAATTCAACATCATTACCTTAAGAGATGAAGTGGAAATTGTCCAAGGAACGACCAACGGTGCGATTGTACCAAAATCAAGAAAGTATTTCTTTTAATTCCATTTTCTTCAACATTAGGCAAATGATCTTGAAAACCAAAAATGTTATCCTATTGCCTGAATATATGATGAATTAGATGGTACCTTATATCATCACAGATTTTTGGCTTTGTGATTTTTTTCTTTTTCATAGCCATGTCCTCTACCACTCTTCATCAGAAGTTGATGGTTATATTTCTTCTCCATATCCATATTTTCACCTATGTTGTCCTATATGGAAACCCATTGTTGAGTTACTTTGGGTGACTGTTACGATTCTAACCTCCCTTTTTAAAATGAAGTTTTAGTATTCCTTTTTACGATGTGGGTTTCTATGAAAGAAACTATGATGTAGTAAACCATTTATAACCCTAAGGAATTTTGAGGGAAAAATTAATTTTAAGGGGGGTAGAATGTAACAACCCGAGATTTTATAAGAATTATTCTTTTTAATTTCATTAATTTCTTGTGTTGTATGCAACACCAAAATTATCTTGTTCTATATAGAACATCGTATACGCAACATTTTTCTTGGCTTGTGTTACAAAAAATTTCAAGTTCATTTGATAGAAGTTATTCTACGCAACACTGAGTGTATATATATATATTAAATATATAAATGAAATATGGTTGGATTATATTATACACAAAAACAGAGGAATATTTCACTATACGCAACCCTGACATGGCATTCATTACACGCAACTACGACCTTCCACGATAGCATGTGTTTTACGCAATACAATGTTTCACTATACAAGATATAATTATATTATTATTATGAACTAGCCGATATGAATAGTAATACCCAATTTTTGAAATTTTATAAATTTTATCATTCAAAATGGACATCATTTTTGGAATCAGAATATCGAAATTATCATAGGGTGAATGGTGTGTATTTTTCTGAAAACATTCAATTTTTGATGAATAGTGAAAGCATTGGGTTACTATTTAAAAACCAAATTTTTATTTAAATAATTATTTATATTATTAAAATTTATTTTAGGTAAAAATTTATACATAATACCTATATAATTTCAATGTAATTAATTGTAGTAATTTTATAATAATTTTAGATATATAAAAAGTTTATTGAACTTTTCACCGTCTTTTACCCACATCCTAGGAGAATATGGAAAATTACATAAAACATACTTTTTCCCCTTATGTGAGTGGTTTTTGAAAATCTGAGAGACATGGATAATATCAAGGAGTAAAATGTGGTTCAATGAGATGGAAATAATTTTTGGTGAAAAGTAACGTTTTACTTTTATTACCATAGATAAAAGTAAATAAGGTAATTAAGGGTAAAACTGATATTAATATTAACATAACACATGAAATAATTATATTGGACAAGTGTATCTCAACCAAAAAAAACATTAGGAATAAAATATTACCCTTTTGGTCCACTTGGATTTGTTTAGGACATTTATTAACATTTTATTTAAAGAATAGTTAAACTGGTTAAAATCAGTGTTTAATAACTAAAACATTTTTAATATAGGGTTATACATAAGATAAATTCGACTATAAATATTCATTAGAAAGGTAAAAATATTTCCTAAATAATTGTATGTTATTTATAATTTTTAGACATTAAAAAAGTTAATTTATTTTTGATACAATAATGATCTTGTAATTAACTTATTAATGAAATATTAACATAATTGATGTTATAAATACCCAGATAATTGTAATTTGAGACTTTTTATGAATTAGACTAATTTTATAGTTTAATATGACATGTTATTATTGATTTAATTAACTTTGTTTTAAATAATAACACTGTTATTATATTTCAAAAAGTCATTTACCAAATAGTGTCAAAATTGACATAAAATATTTTTTAAACAAAAATAATATATTATTAATTGTTATTTTATTCCTAAAAATATAAGGTTCAGAAAAATGACTTAGATAAGGTTATATATAATAATAATGAAAAACTTGGGGTTCTTTTGGCTTATTATAGTAACTTTATTAACCATATAGTGTAAGAAAAAAGAAGACACGATAAAAGTAAAATTATTTAACTTAAAGATAAATCTAAATGATAAGGATAAAATATTGACATAAACTTTTCTAAATTATATTTTTTGAGAGTATATCGACCCATACCAGAATTATATTTGAATTAAACCAATTTGGAGCTATTATAAATCGAATATGACTTTATAATAAAATTATATTTTTTGTTTTTCCAAAGGTGCCCCTCTCCTCCCTTATAAAAAGGGAACCCCTTCCCTCTTATCTTCACACCCTTTTGATCATTAATTATCCGCCAACCCCGGCCCATTTCTCTTCTCCACTTACCTAGAAAAATTATGGACTTTCTTGTCTTCTCAAAAGACCAACTATACTTCCTTAAGAGGAATCTTTAAAGAGGTCTGTCGAAGAAGAGGGGATCTCTTCTTCCAATTCACTCAAGTTTCTTTCTTCTTATACATCCTATTCTTTAGTTGTTTCATTATAAAGTAATAACATAAGTACTACATGTATATTTATATGTTATTATAAATATGAAACAAACCTATTTCTCCTTCTATCCATCCTACGAAAAACGAAATTATCGCGCATTCGTACGTACAGAATATTGTCTCCACACCGTGGAGTAATCTGTTTTCGACCACCACCTTAATTTGATGGGTATAATGGTGTAAATAAATAACTATATATGATTATTTTAAAGTGATATTTATTATCAAATATTATACATACACTTCAATAAAATTCCATGATCGAGGGAATGGTATCATCGCTCGTGCATACGTACGGAGTACTGTCTCCACGACGTAATGAGATTCATTCTCCATGTTAACCATTCATGAATGATTATAAAGTATATATAATAATTAATCATGAAATATATGAAATAATAATGATACTTTATTTATGTATATATATATATATATATATATGTATGTAATCTACTTAATTCCATTAAATTCAATAAGGAAACAAAAACATCGTAAATGCGTACGTACGCCCTACCATCTCCCTGAACGGTGTATTTCATTCCATTTTTCAATCTATCATATATATATATGTATATTATGAATATATATTATATATAAATCATGTTTTAAATTCAGGAATTATGTAAATCAGGATATAAGTAATAATATCAAGAATAACAAGTCGAAACACGTACAATAAATGAAACAATTTTACCCAAATCACTGCTTTAACATCGAATTTACAAATGAACGAGTAATATAAAGTCATAAGTAAAGAATATATGATATCATAACAATGAATATGATTCTATAATAAGTCAATGAAATTATTTAAATCATTATAAAGGAGGTTCAGATACATACAAATCATATTGGACCAAAGGTAAGGCATAACTATTCCAATCTCACTCTTAACCAAGATTATTTATTCTTAAGTATTTACTGTTGTTTTTGTTATCATCCAAGTCCCTATTTTCTAAAAAAATTGATGTATGATTAATGGGATTGTTACTAATTTATTAAATTTACCACATTTTATGAAAGTAATCTTGTTTTTTTTACCACACTGGTAACTTTTGGACTCTCCCGTCAAAAGTACGAGAAGAATGTTATTTTTAACTTATTCGGCGTGAATGAATTTTTTCAGTTTCATAACACCTCCTTTTAATGAAGATTACTATACAAGGTTTTATGAATATTATCAACAAAATAATTTTATTTTAAAATTGCATGGTATTTTGTGAAAATAAAATAATTTTCAAGAAGAAGGATATTTTCCCCAACAATTTATTTCAAGTTCTTTCTCAAAACAATTTTCCATCTAAAATGAAATTATTTAATATGTTTATGTTTCGAGTATAATTTATCCATTATTTTAATGGTTTGATTCTTCTTATGATGAAATGATATCCATTTTTTATATGGATTATGTTATGATGGAATGATGTTTAGGAATCTCATTCTATTACATGGGTTATGCTACAATGTTTGATTTATGATTTTATGCCACACGAAAGAATGATTTCATTATGAGATGGGTGAGACATATATCTCCATCCAATGTATTGTGTAAATATTTATACCTCATGAGATAGACATCATTGGAATGGTAAGTTAATCCTGTTAACTAATAAAACAATGGAACGAGGAGTGAACTCGATTTAGAAAGGGACTTTGTCCACTAAGATGGTCTTGGCAGCAATGCCTTGGATAATATGGAAATAATATCATGTTCTTAATGGTTTCCACAATGACATGTTTTATTCCCACACTATTTTACCATGAGTGATGTTACTTTATGATATATTCCTTACATACTTCCAAGATCTATGTCTTTGCTCATGATTTGGATGTTTATATTTTATGTTTAAGATTTTGCATTCAAATTATTATGGATTGTTCAATGTTATATATTTTTACCCTTACTGAGAATTTGAGCTCACCCTTTTTATGTTTTCTTTTCCCCAGGATATTAAGAATTGTTTTAGGTAAAAAAAGGCGAAGAAATTTTGGGAGATGCTGAAGTTCTTTAACCATGATTAGAAGATCACGATCCGAGTTTCCAAAGACAGTAAACTATTACTGTCCTTGAGTGTTGGTTTTTGTTAGGTATTAATTATTCCAAAAATGTAATGTAATATCCATGTATGTCATGATTTGGGTCTCTGTAGGTTCAATAATGACATTTGAAAACTTATCAATGTCATTTGGCCGAATCATAGATTTTTAGGATTATAATATCAGTTAAAAAAATAATATTGAACTTAAAAACTCATTTTTGTAAATTTAAATACTATTCATATCATGCCTTTTTGAAAAATCCAAAAAAACATAATTCATTCGAAAAACCGTCATTTATTCAAAGATAAAAAGTCATACTAATCTCTAAAATTCTTGGTTGTCATAAAAATTTTCCAAAAAAATTTATTTTCATATTTATTATCTCATTTATTTAAAACATTCATTAATTATGTATTCATTACATCATCATTGTGTCATAAATATATTAATTTATATGATATATAAAAATTATATAAAAATGTCATGATTTTGGAAATATTATTATTTTTATAGTGAATATTCATAGTCAAAAATATCACTTATATAACCCATTGTAAAAACAATTATCTAGGAGATATATGTTTGTGATATATTCTCGTTAATTTTAAATTTCTCTTTATAAAGTGTCATTTTCACCTATAGGTGGCTCCATGGGGACCCAAAATCGACCCAAGCATGAAAATGGTCGGACATGTATCAGCCAATATATTTAGGACATGTGTTAGGGTAATTTAATTTTATTATAATATTATTTTTTTCCCTTATTTTCCTGATTTCCCATTTAACCATGGAATATAAAATATTTACTAAAGTTACTATTCATAATGGCTAAAAATAAAAGTTACCTATTTACGCAATTTAGAACTTCTAATTACAACTATGGAATCCATTTTTCAAATTTCAAACTAAATAATATGAATAAATAAATTTAAAATTATTTCCCATTGTAAAAATAAAAACGATGTTTTAAAGAAAGAAGAACTATCAAAAGATTAACATTTTTTTGTCCAATTTCAATGTTAAATTACATCCAATGGAAAAATTGGAAGAAATGATATAAATATAATCTATGTACACATTAAAACTAATTAAAAAAATATTCAATATATATAAATAAATTAGATTAAAAGGCATTTCTGATGTAAAATGCAGTATTTTTCACTTTTCATTAAAAAATGAACATTATCATAAAAATACAAAACTTTTATACATAGTAAATATTAATTACCTGATTCAATAAAATAATGTTATTTAGTCAAATATAACGTACACAAGTGACAAAAAAATATATTTAAAAAGGGTTCGCCATGAAAAGGTGGTAAATTGACCTTTTAAGGCAAATTAGAGTATTTATGGATAAAATTGAATTCATTCACATTTTAAGCCTCAATGAATTCTTTGATAAATGTAAAAAATTTTATCATACATGTGAAATCATATTGTAGATAGTTATGTTCATTCCATCTAATACAATTACTTGGAGTTAACTACCAATTAAAATAATAATATTGTATTATTATTTTTCAGTATAACTCAATGTTGTGTAAAATGTAAGACTTAAAAGATACCAGTTGTTTCAAATCAGGTATTCCATCAAACATAGAATAACCATTAAATTAAAATTAATATTTAATTCAATATTATTAATATATATGAAAATATCATATTTTTTATTTACCTTGGATGTTACATATTTCATACAAGGAACATGGTATTTTATTGTTATTGTTTTGTCGTAATAATGAAAATATATAAACCTAAAATGATCCATGGGATGTAAAATATTTCATAAATATGATTCATTTTTTAATTAATTAATTTTATATTAAGACTTTCACACTTTGTGTCAATTAGATTATGTGATGAATTTATTTTCAGAAGTAGATTTGAGAGAGAAGGTCAATGGAATAATAGTTTATAAGGTTATTATTATTGATATAATTTGAATTAATTAAATATTTAGTTTCAGGTTTTTTTGAATGGATGAAATATCAAATGAATTTTAATTTTTTCAGATTGATGATATTTAATTTTGTAAAACAATATTCAATATGAAATTCCCTGATTTGGAACACTTCAATGTGTTGTATTTAGGCTTGGTTACAAGATTGAGGGGTCCCTTGACTGTTTTTATGTTTTAAGGGTGAGGTTTTTAGAAAACCCATTTATGGTTTGGATGGTAAGGGCATGTTGTTTTTAGGACACTGTATGGACCACTAATAAAAATTGTGCCACACTTGTAGTTGTGAAAAAGTGATTTTCATAGGCTACGTACTCTTTCCCAAACCGTGTGAATAACTTGTATGTTATTTTCCACTTAGGAAATGTGTCTGCAAATCATGGAACATAGTTGGCGCATAGTTTTTCCAATTGTTTGTCCAAACCATGATACCTATTAAAAAGGATGAAATATGCAGTTTTTCTTTTATTGAGTAACATTTTTTCACTTCCTTTCGTCTTTATCTTTTCCTCTAGTAGGTTCCTCCTTCTACCTCATGAAAAAATCCCTCTTACTCAATTGTATATATCTTAAGATATCTCTAATTTGATGTCAAAATAGAATTCTATAATATGAATTTGAAAGATAGAGTTATGATCATGATTAATCATTATTAATTTTTGTTATTAAATTAAAATATATTATGCTATGTTGGTTTGATCTCATTCAAACTATTTTCTGGGTAGATGAATGTTTCTTCAATTTCTTCCATACCTGACTGAATCAAGAATTAATATTGGATGTATAAATTATTCTTGATATAACATTTTTTGTATTGATTCTATCCCAATATTTTATTCATTATATATGGGTTTTCATTGTACTGAACACCTGAACCTTTTATCAATATCCCCAACATGGCATATAAATAAAATTGAACTCATTATTTTGTTGGGTAGGACCCCATTATGGGGATAATAATTCATTGGTTGATCATGTTTTATCTTACCACCATTACATATGTTTCATTCCAATTTTTATGCCAAATTCCCAAGTACTGATGTTTGTTATAGAAGATTATATTTGAGTTTCACTATTAATAAATTCATTAAGTAAATAAATGAATCAAGAAGAATCACAAGCCATGAGTTCGTCCCTATAGTTGATGCCTTTTGTCAGATGAAATATAATTTATGAATCCTCCTTTATGTAACATTTATCATTACCATTTTTTAATCCATATACTTTTGGATTATTTCATTATTTTGTTTTCCTCATTCCTCATACTATATTTTAAAACGATTATGTATTGTACTGCATTACTTACACATTATGTTCTTTGACAAATACCTTGTTTATGTGATTTTTAATTATATGATATTCTTATTTTTAATTCAATCCATTGAATTCGCATGTTGTGTTCCATATGTGCATTTTACTGTAGGATTGATCACTTTCATAGAAAAAAATCTTATAGTCTTTGGTCTTTTTTCTTAGTCACTTGAAAATTTATGTAATTCTGGTGAATTTTTTTAGAATGTGTTACTCCATTCCTTATGGATGAGATGTGATTCATAATGTCATGCCACCCCTACTATGGGATGAGATAAAACATGCGTCCTGAAATTAGAACACCATGAATGGACTCATCATGCATGTCTTGGATCTACCGGATGCACTGTGAATGATCCTTAAGAATCCATTGAGTAGTCTCTATTGGTGGATCATTTATATTCATGAGTGACACCAGTTCCCTCAGGGAAAACTATGGATGAAATAATATTGACGACCGATAAGCTATGAATCTGTTGATTCTCCCCAAATGTGATATACAAGGTATAGAATCATAGTTTATTATACCAAGTGTTATACATGTAACTCCATTATGGGTCACCTTGAATAGACTCAGTGGTATTGATTATATCAATGGAGACTATAGAAACCATTAAGATTCCATTATGGATTGACTCATATGGGATCAAGAATCCATTACTGGATTTGACATATTCTTTTCAAGGTATTCCTATGATGCATTAATATTTTTATTGGTATATTAAAAAAGCTGTATTTGAATTCTCGGATGATTTCCATAATGTGTTAACAGAAATTTGTAGCATAATATTGGGGTTATCATACTTTTCATATCTATTTATGCTTCCATTTTTATACCATATTTCTTATATAGGGTCAATTTTTTAGATATCCTACATAGGCTGAAGCAGGATGGATCACTCGGGTATCCATTTAGGAACCCCATCATACGTGTTAATTATTTACTTACTTATTGACTTTCATTCACCTTTGTTGGAACACTATTTCTATTATTTCAATAACTAGATAGATAATGATAAATTTTGTGTTTTCTTAAATGGATTTTATTTCACATACTGTTATGGATACCATTAAACTGGGGTAACAGAGTAGTTCAACATTATCACATGTCCATAAAATTATTTCTTGTGATGTTTTGTATAGTTGGTATCTAGGGGTAATTAGAATAATCAAGTACACATGATTCTCATGGAGTTATAATTTTTTCTCTTAACACATTTTTTTTAAATTCTGATCGTACATTATTTTTGTCTATTTTATATTAACTTTGACATTCCTCTATTATTATACATAGTTTTTTGGCTATTTAATTTTATTCTGGAATTATATGTACCATCTAATTATTTTCAATTTATGATTATTTCCCTCTATAATGTCAATTGATTTATTCTAGAAATACTATATTTAAAATCTAACCGTGACAGTATATTCTTTCTACTATACCACCACTAGACACTCGCTAAAATATGACAAAATATAGCATGTGTGGAGTGTCAATTTAGGATATTTAGTGACCAGTACCACTACCAGTTTAGATATAATTCATATAGGGATATTAAAAAGTTTTATTATATGTTTTCATTATGATTTATTATAATTTTGGGATCATAGATAATATACTAGGAATATGTTGGGGATTGGTATTTAGTTGTTCGTGGGAGTGTTCAACAAATGTAAGAGTAAAAATCTATGTGGAAAGGGATGGGAATGCTGATAATGATGTTCGTTATTAATATTAATTTTTACTTAGCATTGACTAATTGGTGTTCTTTACAATATTTACAAAGTTATGATATTTATAATATTTACCAATGTACTAGTACATTAATGATGTATCAATTCAATCATTGGTACATGCACATAGGGATTCACATACCATGCATATTCCTTGCAATCTGTGTTTTTTTGATGGTATATTTGAAATATTTGATGTACCTTGTGTGTTATTATCCATCCTATTATATTCCCTTATTAGATCCTTTTCTAACATGTGTGGATTATACCTACTTCAGTATTTCATTGCATGATTTTATATGACATGTTATAGTGTTTAAAAAAAATACAATTTCAGTTTTCCATACCATCTACAACCATATGAAATTGTAATGTGTGGAACTACTATTTATCATTCATGATGTGTAATTTTTATTGATGGAGAAACCACACTAATCAATTTGGACATGTTTGAACCGTGAACCGTTGGTTCAATGAGATGAATCATTATGGACGCTTATAAATTAGATCCAATTTCTATTATTTATGTGTATGCATGCATTATGATTTGGAACATGGAAACCCCTAAAGTGTAGCCATTGTAGATTCAGTTTTTATAATTAAGTCAGTTTTTATAAATGTTATGGATAAATAAGTTTCATCTAATCCATGATAAAATGGTTTTGGTAAGTTGATATCCTCCTTAAACATGTATTGTGTATGGGATATTTTTAAATGGAGAAGAGAAAGCCTATATATCCGAACCATATATCATGTTCCTAATGTTTAGAAATTCTATAAATATAAATGTTGTCTATTTTGACCATAAATGATTTGGTTTCACATATAGGTCCTATTTCTCTATTACTTTGGATTTATGACATTTTTGACAATACTTGTTAATATTCAACTACACTCGAGTTGGTTGGTTGGGGTTATCTTCTTTTGATATAAACTACTAAGGTAATTTCAAAGCATAATGATTAAAAATTTTGGGGTGATTATTGTTGAAATAAAATATAGTTGTGGGACTAGAGTATGTATTATTTTCTATATAATCTAAATATATTAAGCCTCAATGGATATTTCTTAGGATATGTTATGGGGGTTATTTAATTTTCATTTAGATACCTATATGAACTAACATGTAAACATAAGGTTTATTTATATTTTAATTTTACCCCTTTAAATAATAAAATATCTTTTAATATAAGTTGAGATATAATTTTTTGAGGCCACGTAAATAAATTACTAGTGTTTAAAATTGTCTTCTGGGATAAAATCGCCTAATTAAGGTGGGGTATCAATAAAATATATAATTTAAAAAAAGATGTTCGTATAACTATAATGTTGTTAGTTGAGGTATTATTCATATAATTTTTCTTTACGAATATTATTGGTTTTTATCCATGACTTAACCATTAAATGTTAAATTATTTATATGAGTTCATGTTTAATACATTAAAATGGAAACTTATGTTGTATTCTTGGTTTGGAAATTATGTAAGTGTAGTTCTGTATTCCATGATAATTCCTTATAACTTAAACATAATGGTTTTTGTATCCATCTTCTCATATAACTCGAACCTATGTAATATGATCTTTTTCAAAGTGATCATTTTTTGAAATGATCCCCCTGTATAGTCTATGCTTCATATTTTAGAACACAGGTGCCCAGTTGTAGGTAGTTATATCAAATCTGTAAACACTTTTATAAATTATTATGAACCATTTTAGGTATTTATTACTATTTAGGTGCCTTTTTTCCCTGGTAGGGCTCTTATCAATCCAAATTGTGACCTTTTCCTTGATCGGTGGATGTTCAATGATCTGAGACTTTTTAATGGTTTTAGAAACACGTAATGATTGGTTTATACAGTAGACATACCTAGGTAACAGTCATCCACATAGTAGGTTGTGTGACCCTCCTCTTCATCAATATAGCGTTGGATGACACGAGGGGGGTCATCATCTTGTTCTATCGTCATACAGAGTAATTCAACTTGGAGTATGTTATTTTTCCTAGGTAATTAGGTAATATAATGAATAGGGATGATAACCCTAGGGGTAGTATCTATGATATACTATTTTACTGGGCATAGTATGTGTTGTTACACACAGTACCCATTTACATTGTTTAAATATTGTAGTGAGATATTGAGTTTGGTGAGATTAATTTAACTCTTGTTTTATTAGACATGAATAAATGGTAATCTATAAGGTATAGTGACTTAGATACTTTGTGGAATATTACTCATCCCAATGAATGGTGTGACACAATAAATTGGATAGGATATATTCACAAGATTGTAAGTCCTTGTATTTTATACCTAATGTTATGGCGCACATGGACACAACTAAAGAGGATAGTCATGTGTACATATATGTTAAAAACTAATCTCGACCTCTTCAGTGAGTAATATTATATCTCTCCAGTTTAATCGTTTTTAAATCATGATGGACACCTATAGGACCCATAGTCAGTGGTCTATAGATTGTGCACCCCGAGATGATAATCCTTCTTCATAAGATCCAATGACTAAGAAACTCCTAGGTTCGGGATCATCGTGTTAGAAGTGTTCTTTCATGTCCACCATGTATATGGAAAAAACCAATGAAAATCCAATTTGGAAATGGAATGAATTTCATAAAACACCCTATGATAGGAAATCAATTTTATAATATAGTTCATTCTAGAGAGGATGATAATATGGTTCTTAGATGTATGAAAAACCTATAAAGAAACTATTGGTAGAAAATGGGCTTTGATCGATGATCATTATAGATCATAGGATATCATGGTTTTTAAAGGAGTTATGATAAGTGATGTAGTACGTTTAGAGGGTGATGAATAACTATTTAAATATAGACATACCCAAGAGGTTTTACTATCCTTTTAATATAGTGTAGAAAATTTTGGTATGAAGTTATACCGAGCACTTCACCCTACTGAGATAGGGAGGGTCTTTGGTAATTTTTTTAAAACCATTGAAATACTCTTACTGTACTATTGGCTAAATACTGATTGTTTCCCTTATCTAGACAACATCTAGGTACACTGAGAGAGAATTTAAAAAATGAAATCCAAGAATTTAAAATCTATATGGATTTTAAATTTGGATCTATCACAGAGCATTGTATATGAATAGTTTTATTTTGAGGCATGTTGAGTACTAGGTGATTCCTAGGTTCTCATGTATGTACACCATGGTCTGGTTCTTGGAAAAAAGCTATTTTTTTATTAAATTTATTTGAAGGTGGTTTTTTCATTGTAATTAATAAAAAACATGGGTATGTGGGCGTTTTATATTGTAATAGAAACATTGTTGTATGTTATATTTATAGTTTTCATTGATGAAAGACCCTTGGGATCTAGTTGATGATTTTGAGGCTACCCAGATGTGCAGTCGAGACCAAATGAGTTTTTAAGGGGTAGTGATCCTTGTGTTCTAGTTCTTGCATCCATCCATGATGAAGATGAGGCATGAAAGAATAAAGTGCTTGTTTCATATAGAGATACAAAAAATTAGGATTGTTGGATTTAGTGTGAATATCCATGGAAATCATTAGTTGACTTCATCCTAAGGAAATTGGTATTTATTTTGAAATTATCTATATATCTATGTTGAGTGATTTGAGGGAAGTCAACTGAAGATGATTTGACTGGTTAACCATCTCACAATATCTTGTCATATGCAGTTAGTAAGGAATCACTTAATTGAATTTTTTCAGTTGATTAATATGCCATTAATTTAGTTTGAGGAATCCCTGAAATTTTTTCCTGATCATATCTCGGAGGTAAATTTTGTTGAACTATCCTTTTAAAATTTTAATCATGATAAGAGTTCTTTAAAACACTAAGCGCATGAATAAATTTGCAGTTCCATCAGTGGAATACAATGAAATTTTATCAGTTTTACAAATGAAAAATACGCAAGTGGAATAAAAATATTTTTTGATAATATTTTGAGTAATATGGTATCAGGAAGGTAAGATTTTTGTGGTTCAGTTGGGAAAAAAAGTGTTGTAAAGAGTTTCTATAGCTTATGAACAGTTTGTTAAGGTGACACATGGAGGTTCAATGGGTGTTTGTAAAAGCTAAATGGAATGTTTAACAAGAAATAATGACCCGAGTAGATGTATTGATGTTCTATTCATTCAAACATGTTTTCTATAGGGTAAGATTTTTTAGGGTGGGGAGATTGTGTCATTTTATGTTCTTGGACTAGATGAACATGAAAAGGAATTTGAATTTTGTCATTTGGTGGATGGTCTGTTTTGTTAACAAATATTTGATATCAAATTACATGAGTTGAAACACATCAATGTGGGATTTTTATTGTTGTTAAATGGAAAAGGGGTCCCTTAGGTGTTTCATTAATTTTTAGTGACCCTGGGCCCTTAATACAAATGATAGGATGGATTGGTTAGGGCACACCGTTTTTCTAAAACTTTACTACCCAACTATGTAAACTGTAAAAAAACTATATGTGAGAAAAAGTGATTTTTATAGGATGTAAACAATTTCCCAAACTATTCACCTAGACTTCCCACTTTGTTTCCACATAGTTTGAGTGTGTTCACTATTTGGTGCACAGTTGGTACACAGTTTGACCAACTGTGTATCCAAATTAAGTGACCTAGTAAAATGGTGGGATTACATATTTCCTCTTAATGAGTTAAAGGTTTTAACTCCCTTTTTATATCTCTTTTCCTCAAGTGGGTTCCCCCTTATTCCTCCCCCATTAATTCCTAATAGTACATGGTTGGGTTTTCAATATCTCCCTCATCCAATGTAATATTTCAATATCATCAAGAGTAATGTATTTCTAGGAGTAATGTCTAAATTTCTCATTCATCAATTCAGTTCTTATCTTCCAATCTATTTCTCTATTTTCGTTAAACCTTATTCATCGTTTTCATTGGGAGTTTGTACGATTCATAGATTTTATATAACTGAAACTAAATAAATCCCCAATATTGAAAGATTGATATTTAAATGGAATAATGTTAGTTTCTTAGCTTGTTTCCCAACGTTTTCTAAAAATATTTAATGTGCACTAATTTTACGCAAGCTTGAACCCTCCAATGATGGCTCTTATATGACAACTAATATAAATAAATCTCATTTCTATTACTGGTATGTTCCAAGTGTATGGGGAATCAACCCATGATTGATCTAATTGTAACTAAACACCATTATATAGGTTTTATACCATTTTTGGGATAATAACCAATTAATCCAATCGGTTGAACACCAATAATGGTGAGTATTACTTGAAATAAATTCTCTAGGTAATGAATTGAATCAATAAAAATTATAGCCTATGAGTTATGCCATTTATCATGATTCATGGGTCGTACTCTATATTGTTTATACATTTTCCCGTATGTTTCATGTCTCATTATATATTTCTAATAACATATTTTTTTTATTTTTTCATTGTTACTTGTACAACATGCATTATGATTTATTGTCCACCACATATTTATTGTACCAATTTTAATACAAATCATTATTTATTAATATGTCTATGCATATGTTCATATGAATTATATAATATTCCTTTTGATTTATACGTGTTGTTAAATGGAAATGTTATGTTCCATAAGGGAATATACCTATAAATGTAAACTCATGAATATGATTAATTCTTATGATCCTTGACAGCTTGACATAGTTTGTTAGAAATTTATTCAATTCATGAGATATATTGTTTAGCGTGTAATGTTCTTTTCTACATTAATAAGATGTGATTGTGAATGATATTCCCCATCTATTGGGATATGGGATATAACACATGTTCTAACAAATGGTTAGCATGTATAGACTCACCATGATTGGATTGGATCTACATGATGTACTAGGAGAAACCATTTGACATTAAATGGATGGGATATTAGAGAGGGTAATTTATAGGCCTGAGTGACACTGGTTCCCTAGGGGGGAAATTGATTATTGACTTGTAGGAATGATTGATATGACATGCCTCAAGTGATACATCATCCCTTATGTAATATACATAGTATATAAATAAAGTTAACCATTACATGAGTTATATAATGGATTCCATAATGATTTTACTTCTATAGACCTGGTGGTATTGGTTGTATAAACTTATACTATATCAACAATTTTGATTACATTATAGATATCTTATGATTGGCATAAGAAACAAAAATTTATTTGGAATTATATTTTCATTGTTTTCATTTGATGTCCTATGATTATGGTTGTTATGATTATAAATTTTCTTATATATTCATCGATGATTTCATAGAATTGTGTATTCCTAACCAAAGAATAATATTGGGGTTAACCAACTTCTATTACAATAACTGTAATTCTGTTTTTATAACATAGTACATCGATATGCTACATTTATTTATACATTCTCCTTAGGTCGAACTAGTTATCATCAGTTGGGTATCCATTTAGGAACCCACGCTGAAGTGTTACCTATATATTTACTGATTTCCTTATATTCAGTTATGTTTTCACAATTTTCTTATTAGTGACCAAACAAGATAGATCAAAAAAACTGTTGGATTAATGTTGGGAATATATCTCACACACATCTTGGGATTCTATTATACTAGGTTTCTTGAGTAATTATAAATATTTATTAGTATTTGGATTTGTTTCTTATGTTGAGTTGTGTACTTGGGACATGGGGGCTCAAGAGTAAGGTAGTACTGAAGATGATCATGAAGTTATGCTTTGGGATATTTTCTCCTATTGTGTTTTATTTCCTATTAAACTATTTCTTGGTATATTGTAGCATCATATGGACATGCTCGCATTATTATTCCTATTGGAATTAACCATTTAAATCTATTCATTCATTATATTTACCACATACTTTATTTAGATTTATTATCATCGATTCCTCAATTATCCATGAATTTATCCCTAATGTACCATTGTGTGACTCTAAACATGAGGGTATTATATATCAACCCTATAACCATTATACCCTAACTACTAGTTGGTAGCCTCTTCCTTATCGAGAGGTGCACATGAGGTCATGTGGTGACAGGTCCAACTATGTGTTTCGCGGTCAGTTTAGATGTGATGTTACATAATACTTCATCAAAAAATTATTATTCTTGTTATGTATCATGTAAAATTATTTTAGTAAATTGTTTCTGTTGAAACAAAATGAATTTCTATTATGGGTATTATATTGTATTAAATATTCATTCTAATGCATCTAGAATGAAAAATTCATCTCAGTCATTAATTGTTATAAAATGAAATGGAAACTGATGAAAATATTAAATTAAAAATATTTATTATAATTTTTAATGAAGTAAAATAAATTAATGTTATCATGTTCTATATAATTATTGAAAAATAATAATTCAAATTTAGTAAATGTTTCATGAGATAACAATTTATCCTTTTATCATCACTTATGATAACTTGATGGATATTTATATCTCTTACTTTTTTATGGTTTTGTATTGAATTAGATTATCCCAATATTGTTCTTTATCACTCTCTATTATTTTTAAAATTTCATTCCTTCTCCTCAATAACAATATATTCACTTCACCGAAATTTTTTCCACATCTTTGAAACATATTATAAATTCATTCATGTATCCATTATGTTTTCCACTTCACATTTTTGATGGATGTTTTATTATTAATTTTTCCTATTTTGGTTTTGTCCAAAAGTAATTTAAAATATTGAACCCTTTATTATCATGAAAAAAATTTATGGATTGTTAATTTTTTATTGTGTATAATTTACCAACCCTAAATTATATTTTAAATGAATTATAAGACAAGTGGCTTTCTTAAAACGAGAAATTAAGATTTAATTGAAATATGATTAAATATAAATGTCCCTATTATAACCTATAAATTTCATTTTATGTATTATTTAGAATAAAAAATTATACATTATATTTATAAATAATTTTTATAATTAAATTTTATTGAATAATTTATAATTGTTAAATATGTCATATTTAGTAATCACTTTTTTTATTAGATGTGTGTTTCTCTAAAAAATGTTTTTTATTGAAATTTTCCATAAATATGATCATTAATTTAATAAATAAAGTGAAATTGTATTATATTAAATGAATTTTAGTTTTGAATTTTTAATTTCATCATTATCGTATGGTAAATTTTTTATTAGTATAAAAAATAAATTATTTTTGGGTAACTACTGAAAAATATAGATTTTTTCAAAATTGTTACATTTATGACATTAAAATGACATAATAACAACTTGAATGATCGAAAATCCATTTTTATAGAGTATATAAATAATATATATATATATATATATATTAAGAAATTTAATAAATATTAATGAATAAATTTTGAATATATATGTATTTTTATCATTTTTGAAATCTATCTAATGTTTCTCTATAAATAGAAACTATTGTTCATTTATCCTCTTAAGAAATTATATAGATGGTTCTGTTTAGTTTTTTAAATATTTAATAAAAATTATTCACCATTGATTTAAATTAATCAAATTACACACATTATATTTTACGACGTAGTTTATTTTTTTGTAAGTTACTTTTATGCTTAAAAATATTTATCAAATATTTGTTTTTTATATTTTTAATATCATATATTAAATGTAATTTCTTCTGATTATTATATTTGAAACATTTAAAATAGATTCTATATTTTGAATGAACATGAAAAATATTCATCACTATTTATAACTAATTGTTTAGCTATAATGAATAGTAACTATGGGAAAATTTTATGACCTTGGTTTTTATTAAGTGGTTTAAATGGTTAATTATAAAGGTATAATGCTTTAGGATTATAAAAAACATGTAGAATGTAGTATGATTGAACTTTTTTTACGTTAATATTTTCCTAATATATTATATAGAATATTTTCATCACATTCAAATGAAAACGAAACTTCTGTTTGAAAACATTGAATTATTACCAGTTTGTAATTTACCCTTATATAATAGGGCACCAATTCCACACTTCTCAAATACCATGAGCTACATATAACAAAAAATACCTATAAAAATCCCATCCAAAAAATCCTCCCCAAGAATTATATGTTTTGGTATCATAGAAATTATAACCTAGAAAAATTAATGTCTAATCCCATTGTTGTATTTTGATGAAGAGTAAATCTTTTAACCGTGTGTCTCGATTTTATTTCCTCTTCCACCTCCTTCAAATATTCTATAAAAATGATCATATTTTTCCATAATATTTATCTATATAATTATATTTTATTATTATTTACTAAAACACTTATTCATCTCCTTAATATCTTATAGAAAATTAAAACATTACTGAGGCATATTTATGATGTATCTTATTCATATAATATTATAATTTTTTATTCATCATAACATTACTTGTATGGATATTTATATGTATCTAAGGAATACATTTCATGTTTATGACATAATTATATATAAATATAATATCATTTTTCTAATATAACTTACACCCATTAATAAATGATAAAATAGATTATATCAATTATTGGATTACCACATCCGAAAAGTGTTGTGATTAATATTACATATCCCCATTTCAAGGATAATTATATATATATATATATGATAAATATATAATATATTTATTTCACCATAAAATTTTAGTTATTATGAAACATTGATAAATTTTTTAATGACGGAAACTCCCAAACATAAACATCAATGGTAAATGAAACGGATAACATCAGAAAGGGATTATTTTAATAATGAGTTACTAACAAACCAGAGTATAAATGATATAATTGGATCATATATGAAATTTAATGTTTGTATATGGTACTGAAATATATGTATAATGAACTTATATTTATTATAATATAGTTTAAAATCCATTACAAAACATGTTAGACCTGAGGTAATGGTTTAGATGACATACACATCCTACTTTTTTATGCATATATTAAAGTTTCTATTAGGGTAATTATTTGATACTTCTATCCTGAAATCAGTGTAATTTATTGTATATTGGAAATAACATTAAATTTTATATTTTCCCCTAAATTTTCTCACTATTATTAATCAATAGGCTGAATGAATTTTTTATGTGAAACCTATATTAATTTTATATTTAGTAGATAATCATTTTCTTCTATGCCCATATGTTTTGAAAAATATTTTACTATTCTGAAATTATTAATTTAATTAATCTATTCATATTATTTAATTTATTTAAAATAAAATAAATTTTCATATACATGTGATATTTTAGATGAGGATCGTTTTACTTAATGTGTGAACTGAATCACTGTTTTAACGCTTAACACACGAACAATAATGGCCACTATAATAACAGTTCATTAAATAGAAGATTTCATTAAAAAATAACATTGTTATTGTACAAATATGTATGAAATTTTTAGATTTAGGATAACTATTTCAAAATTAAAAATTTCCATTCCCTCAGGAAATGATATGTTGATTTTTTTAGTTCAATAATATGTATTTTAAAATATTTTTATGAACCTTATAATTTACTAAGGAGACACTCGAATTATACCATCCCTGATATTTATATGGATGGATTATGATCATTTACATTATGGAATGTATAAACATTATTTATTCTTGTTATTCCAATATGGATAACTATTTTCAATCAAGGAATATTAATCATGGTGTATTATTTATTCATATGATGATTTTATTAAACATATAAATTGATTGGTGAAGAAAAATTCCACATTCCCTTGAGCCATTGGTACATAAAATGATACAATCATGATGGGTATTTGGAATATTATATACCCATTTATTTTAGAGTTCATAGAACTATTCCACAATTAGAAGTTTGAAATGCATTAAATTTTGAATCTCATAGTTGTGAAATAAGTTATTAGTCTCTCTATGATTATTTGAATAATTAAGTTATCTGTGGAAATTTTTTATGTTAATATGATTATTTATATGGTATTATTATATCAATAATTATCCTTGTAATATAAATTATTATTTATTAATTCTATCAAGATTCCCCAATATACATATCCTTACATAGAATATGATCTTACATTATTATTTTGTTTCATTTCCCCTATATGACAGAAGGTTTACAGTGAATGATATGAATAGATATTCTTGTATGAATATCCATATTAAAAAATGAAATAATATTTTTTATTTTATGTTACAAATTTCTTTTATGATTCCATTAGGTATCTTGTTATCCAATACTATTAATATATTCAATCTATTGTGGTGTGGTAAATTGTATCTATTTCCATTGTAATAATGTAAACACTCTCTAAGGGTTACATGGGTTAGGATTTTTACTCCAATGATTTTGTTAATGGTAATTATATATAAAAAAGAGAATTATAAACTTTTATATGGGATTTTATAGTGGAATTTGGGTTGATCATTATCAATGGAAATTGTTTTATATGTGAGGAGAAAGAGGGATGAAGGTATTTTTATATATCCATGGGGAGTTGTATCATTTATTCTAATTTTGAATATTTTTTTATTTGGGATAATGAATCTGAATAATATTTGTTTATTATAGGATTTTTAGGTTTTAATTTAATACGGCAGGCTTCATTAAAATATTTGGACACAGAAAATTTAATAGAACAATTGAAAATTATTATTCTTGGTAAATGTTACAAAATTTTTTTTTATTCGACTAAAATACAACATTCATTTTTAAAATGTTTTTTATTTTATGAATATTAGATAACTAAATTTAAATAGAATCTTTTTTGTATAAATATAATTAAATTGAACTGAATTTTCTAAAAAATATAAATCAAATATAAATCAAATTTATATTACAAAAAAGTCTTTTGGAAATTCATATACATTCCATGTATATTGAATTTACAGATGAGAGTCCAATAATCTCCCTACCAGTGGATGAGATTGAGTAAGATATTTTATATCACACCACTTCAATCATCATTAAATATAGGGTTGACTTACCTTCATTGGTGACATTTTAAATATTATTTAAATATCTTCCTGCCATCATTAAGCTCCAAAATCTATATCAATTATGAATAAATATTTCATCATAATCCATCTCCGCTTGGAAATGGACTTCCCCTCTTCCAAGAAGAGTGATTATTTTTCATAGGATCCACGTCACTACATAACAATCGATTGGATGATATATTTTCATGGATATAACGAACCAATAATATATTTTTTGTGGGATTGGTTACCTAGAAGTCCTATAATAATTATCACTTAATATTTATATATAAATGAATTTGGAAGTAATTAAATCATTTTATTTTTGTGGACGTGTTAGGAATCAACTAAAAACATGTTATGAATTCTATGATCCATGTAGAAAAAATTAACAATACCCCAATCACATAGAGTATTTTTCCCCATTTTAGATCCAAAATATCATTCTATGAAAATTTATTCTTCACCAACATTATTGGTAACTAAGGTGAGTGGAATAATCATGGACACAATGTCCCCTATTACTTTAGGTTTCAAGTTCTAGTTTGGATTAGTGTTCCTTTTCAAGTCACATTTGTTTATGTCATTTTGGCCATATTTTAAATGTAACATTAGGTTCGTGATCATATCATTGATTTACATATCACTGATCAAATTAATGTCCATCTACAATAGGTTATATAACACTTAGAGTGTGTAGGAACCCTACATTGGGTGAACATGGATGACCTATAATAGAGTTTAGAGGATTTGTTCCGTCCATGGAGAAATCATTTAACATAGAGTATGATTTAAATATGATTAACCCATTTTTTTATGATTCATATATAGTAATAAAATAATTTTTAGGTATTTCATATATTCAATTTACATGTATATTTATATATTATTATATTTGATGTAATTGTTTTATATTTATATAGGGTCAATAATGATCATAAAATTGTAATGGAATAAAAATTATATTTTTCAATATTAATATATTATTTATTTCATTTGATTTATAGAAAATATGAAATAAAAATATTATTTTTTATGTAGATTCTATTCACTTATATGAAAATAGTGTATCCTTTATAACAAGTGACGACCCCAAACTATAGAGTAGCATATCAAGGTCAATCAACACAACCCCAAGAAATAACTTGTTCTGGTACATTTTGTGGGTATCTATCGTGGTATTATATTGATATATATATTTATTTGGATATGTAATTCATGAAATGTGTGTTTGTTTTGTATATCTAAATAGATTTGATTCATCCAGAACTATAATGAAGCATCCACGTCGACTAAAATATTGATGTGGTATTTTGTTTAAAGAACTAAAATGAAAAATATTGGGCACGGTAAAAATTCATTTCACCCATGAAATTATTTTTATTTGACACATTTCCCATCAATAAATATTGGGAAATCATTAAACATAGTTTTTAAACATCATATAATCGATATTTTTCACATGTCATGTAATCCATCAGCTATGATGTATCTTTACAATAAAATATCATTCATTATCCTATAAAAATATCATACCATTGATGTTTAGAATAAATGTAATTTATTTCATATTATCTATATCACTAACAACATTAATTATTCCCAAAATGGTCGGTCAACCCTTGATTTATTGCGTGATCACAATGTATTTCACTTTAAAACATTATAACTACTTATATTCAAAAATATATATATTTAAAATAGATAATGCATGATATTATTACATATAATGTAATATCCATCCCAATATTTTGTAATTTGAAACTCTAAACGATATCCAACTATCATTCACAAATGTAAGACATATTTCTATATGCATCCATAGAAGAGCAAGAAGACACTTTTTTACAACATCTTTTTTATCCAAATCAGTTTTTGATCCAAAAAAATTTCCACAACCATTCACATGATCAGAAGTATTAAAAATTGATCAACTTGGAGTAATAATCCTATGGTGGGATCTAAAATTCAAATATATTTAGAATTCCCATTTTAGGTGTTTCTAAACTGTATGAATCTATAAATATTATTGGATATATGGTTTCCAATTTATACACATTATTATACATGAAAATTAGGTATTTTTTATAATTTATTTTTTTTATTTGATTATATTTTCTCTTTTATCCAATGTTATTCTATTTTAAAATTGAAAATAAATTTCTCATTATTATTTTATTTTTAAAAAAAACTGACTAGTTGTTGAATTAATAATGTAAAAATATATTTGGCCATGATTTATATTCCTAGATAATTATTGTGGTATAATCGATTAAATTTTGAAATATGAAAATGTGAACATTAGGAATGTTATTTTGGTAAAAAAATATTAGGTTAAAAATATGGACTACATTTTACGACCCACAATATCATCCCACAATTTTAACCATAAAATAAAAACAACATATCTGTTTTTTTTTGTAATTCTAAAATTTATATAAATCCTAATGTTGAATTTTTTTATTTAAATAACATTTTTAATGTTCTTCATATAACATTATTCTTCTATACATTTCATTTTTGTTTTTTACTCATTTTAAATTAGTTTAAACTCACTCTTGATTTATAATCTAAAAGTTTCATTATTAAATTATATAACTTTTAAACATGCTATCAATGTGAACCACTATTTTTTTACATAAAATCATAATATAATAAAATTTATAATAATTAAATTCTATATATCTTCAAAAATGAATATATTATGATTCCTCATCCATTATCCACTATGATATTTATATGAATGGAATTAAAACACAATTGTTGGTTGGTTTTATAGTGTTTCATGGATTGAATTTGAATTCATTTTAGATTCATTAATCCTAATAGGAATTCATTGATTAGATAATTTATTTTCTTGTATTTAATTTTTTTCCTCATATCTTAGTTCAAAAACTCTATATTTTAGATATAAAATGATCCTAAAACTTGTTGTGATAATTAAAATGAATCACTGAGTAATCTATTGATTATTCTTGGAATTATGTGTATTTTAAATTTCATAATTGTGATGGGAGACATATATTATAACTTTGATATATATAAAAATAATAAAATTCAAAACATCAATAAAAATTACCAATTTGTTTTATCCTTAGAAATAGCCTACTATTTATCCTATTCATTAATTAAATTATTATTTTTTTTAACTTTTTGATAATATTTTTAAATAAAATCACCCAAATATTCTGTCAATGTTGGTCTAAAACCCTAAAATAATATATTTATCTGTAGTTCACTTCATTGGCCTCCATGGAATTGAAAATATATCTATGTTACAAGAGACCTATTTTTTGAAAATGGTAAATATGGATGGTTTAGATTAATAAACAAATATAAATGACTCATGTAAGTAATGTATACACTCTCATACCAATATCCCCAAAATATATATATTCAAAAACCCCACATCCCTTGTATTTTCCTATTTCTATATGTGAATGTCCAACTGCACTCCATGCCATTGAATCCACATCATTATGTAATATAATCGTTTCCAAAGGGCATAATCAAAATTTATGGGATTTATATAATTATATATCATTAATAATTAGTCATCTAAATCCAAATCTGAGTTTAACATAGTTGAGGTTCATCTAACAAACCCAACTTTAATAACAATTTTGGATCAAATCAAAAATATAATTGTGCCATCACTTAATGTTATTAATGTAGTTGATGAAACATAAATGTATAACTAAGAAATCCCAAGAAAAATTGACTATAATGTACCAAAAATACCACATAAGTAGATGAAAAATATATCATCGAACCCCATTACCTAAATAACATTCCCACATTCTGTTATATAGAATGAAATATTACATGACAATAGGTTTAATATTATAGTTTCATTAAAGATACCTTTTTCACCATAAAAAAAATAATTTCCCAAGATGAAAGCTATTTAATTTTACAAAAATAATGTTATATTGTTTCATTAAAATATTTGAGGCCATCATCCATCCATTCAGGTGTCCAATTATCAAAATATATTTAAAAAAACATTCCACAAAAAAGTAGAATTGTTCTTAATTGTTTTTTTTAAAAAAACCATTAAAACATGCTGAATTTTTTATAAAGAAAAATTACTGTTTAATGATACCCTATATATATTACCTCTGTATTTATTATTATCATTGGACACATATACATTATTTATAATGGAATAATTAATATAAATAAACATGTAATATGCATGATGTGTGGGGAATTTAAAAAACATCATTGCAATTCATATGAGTGTCTGGATGGCCTTTTTTCATAAAAAACAGGTGGAACAAATTTTTATTATTATAATCCCCATAAATATAGTTGGATTAATAATATTTTGGATGATTATATGTTTTGTGTTAAAATATAAACACTCTCATAGAATCTTTAAGAAATAATAAATTGAAATGTTGATGAAGTTAAATTTGGTTACCATTTTGATAACTTTTAGGTAAGAACTGTCAAAAATACTTATCAATTCCTAGTTATTCATTCAATAATGGTGGCTCAAAAAGGATGAACTCCTATTTATACCAATGTTTTAAATTTTCAAAATACAATATACAAAAACAATTTCAATTAAATATAGAATTGAAATTATGGAGTTTTCAAAAAGGATAATCCACATCACAATTATTCACATGGTACCAATCCACAATCTCTCTAAGATTCCGTAAAACATAAGTAGTCCCAATATCAAACAACCAGATTATATCATTGTTTGTAATTAATAAAACAATTTAATTTTTTTTAATTTACTCATATTCTAATTGATATATCCCAATCAACTACCAAATCTGAATATTTTCTATATCCTGAGAAACAATGAAAATAAATATAAGTAATAAAACAAAAATTTTCATCCTTAAAATTTGATGTGAAAACAATTAAAACTTATATATCAGTCATTACCACTCATGATTCCCATACCATATACATGACCATATAATCTAGTAAATCAAAATATTCTAAAAAATAACTCATAATAGTGATGATTTCAGGTGATGCAAAAGAATTGTGAAACCCTAACAAACCATTCATAAAAAATAAAATCACATAGATCTGATGATAATTATAAACATATAACCATAAAATATGATAATGTTTAGGATAACATATATGAACCAATACCTCATAAAATTATATAGTATGTTTATCTATTCATGAAAATAACAAATAGAAAACCCAGACATGGGATGGATGAAACCATATAAGAAATTTTCTCTCATATTAAACTCAATATCAAATATATTGGGGAAATATAAACCTTAACATCATAATACAAGTAGCTTAAGTATATCTGAGATATGAAAATTTAAATTCTCTCTTGAAACCTAGTTCATTTGTTATTTAATGTGAGAACCTCTTTATAGTGAATTTTTAACCAAACTTTAAAGGAATTTTAAATACTACAAATCAGAAAGAAATTAGTACAGTTAAATGTAATCAATTATGTAGTATTCTTATTATCTAATTTTAACCAAAATAATTATTTTTTACATTATTAAATAATTTAGGTGGTTCCTCAACCAACATTTTTCTATATCTAATATACCAATAATAGAATTCAGGAATTCTAGGGTATCATGAACATTGTTATCGTAAATATTAAAAATGAAATTAATTCTTATCAATTAATATTCCTATGGAATTATCCATTCAAAAGTTGTTAGGAGAATACCACCTTCATCCATGGTAGTCTATTATTATCTATAATCTATACAATCATCTTGAGTTTTCATCAGAAAAATGACCATTTAAATTGTAAACATAAACCATGATTATACCATATATATTGAAATGTAACATATTAAATATTATAAGTAAATTCATGGCGAAAACATCATTGATAGATCAAAAAGTGAACATAATGAAAATCAATGATTTGTTAATGGTTTTTTATATAATGATGATATGGATTTCCTTTATTCAAATAATGGACATTTATCTTTGTTGAATGAATCTCTAGAATAAAGAACCATAAATGGTATTTTAAGACCATAAATCACTAAATCAATTATATAAATAATGAAATTCAAGTCTATATCAATTAACAATAAATACAAGTCCATTTTTGTGATGAAAAATCGATAAGAAATGAATCATTTCTTCATTTATTTCTTAAAAAAGAATAGTTATTGATTAGGGAACATAAATGATCTCTTGTAAAATGACTAAATCTAACATGAACATATGGAAATATATTCATCTATTGAATATGAATTTATACGGAATAAAAAAAACAATACAATTTTATGTTTCCTCTTCACTAAAAGTTATTGATGAAGTAATTATACATATTTTTCTAGTAATAAAAATTAAATCATGTAAAATATCCATTTTGAAATTATTATCAGAACCCCACACGTCGAAACCAATATTACTTTTTATAAATTAGATCATAAACCATCTCATAGACCATAAGAAATACTCAATCAATGATTTAATATATGTGATATAAGGATAAATATTTTTTTTATTGATTTATTGTATTATACACTCCATTTTTAGATTAATTGTGTAAGATAAATTCATCTTGTTCCAATTGAGAATATAATAGTTGTGATAATTAAAGAAGAATGATTCCTTCAATATTCAATTGTGATCATAAAATAAAAAGTGTACATATATTACATGATTTTAAACTATGGTAAAATGATAGATTTTTCCCTTCTCCACTTGTTGATCATGTCCTTTGCTGGGAATAAAGATATTAATTAATATAATTAAAACATGTGTAACTTTGGAATAATCATATTCAGTTTTACCTTCAATATCAGGAAAAAATATTATTCACGTGACTATTTGTCATTTTTTCCTTAATAAAACATCATTTAAATTGAGTAATTCCCCTTTTATAGTTTTGAAATTTTGTTATAAATTTTTTCTTTGGCATGGTAGGGGAGCGTCTCGTTGTCTATATAGATGAAATATCTATTTTAATTTGACCTTTTATTCGATAAATAATACATATTGAGAAGATTCTATCATTATTTATGGATACAAATAATTATCTAAATATGAAAAATTCTACTTTATTGGATTAAATGGTTTATCTATCAAATATCCTGAAAAAAATATGGAGATCATGCTTGATTAATCAAAGGAATGAATTATACACTATCATCGATCTCAATTCCAAAAAATTATATATATCCATTATTTGGAAAAATATGTTTTTTATAAGGATCCTTAGGGACACCATCTATATTTCATGAATAAGTGGTAATTTTTATAAAATATTTTTTTAGACAAGTCCAGTTAGAAGCAAAGCTTTTGAACATTTATTAGAAAGAAGGAAAAGAGTACATAAGAGTGGCAGATGGGATCAAACAAACAGAAATTCCCACAACCACTAAAAACAGGTCTAGAGATCATAATACGACAAATCATTTCCATAATCAAAGTCACCATCTATCTCCCACTCTGATTGAGACTTATCCTGATTTAAGATTTGAAAAATATTTGTATCCACCTTCCTTGAAACCTTAGAAGACGATCTGGTAGACACGTTTCTTGGGACATTAGAATAATCCTTGCGTGGTCTCCGCTTTACGGGAATAAAGGTGAAACACTCACCGGAAGCACCCTTTGTATTGCCACATAAAACAGCATCCATATAAGAGGTGTGACCACCACTTTCCGAGACCCTAATAAGGGTACCCACATTCTGTTGTTCACCCTCAAAAACGTTCCCTCATTTGTCAGGTAATTCAGAAACTTGAAAAAGCATCTGGATTTCCTGCTGACAATCAAAATGTTGTTGCGCATCATTCTTCTTGGAGACATCAACCTGGAGGGTATCAGGGTCCACAGCTTGAGTAACCTCCCTGACTAAAGCAGATGGAGTCGTAGAGGGGCCATGATGGGCCTTCATCGGAGAATCATCAATTGCCAACCCTTTACCAGTTTCGTTGGGAACGAGCTCGCTAAGTGAATCACCATCATGAGCAGTAGATTTTGGAAACATCGAATCCTTCCCCTTTGACTTCCTACGACAGAGAGCTATTGAATGTCCTCTGACCCCACATTCCCCACAAGAAAAATTCTTATGACATAACTCCAATGAGTGTCCAACGGCCATACATTCATTACATAAAAGAGGTTTTTTTCATACTCAACATCAATGTGAATGTTTTCAGAAGGAGTGGAAAGGGTTTTCTTGTCAATCAGAGTGGTACTGAGATCAACCTCCACCAGCATCCTAGCATAATGACCAAACCGAACATCCTCGGTCTCTTTATCAAGCCGAATGGGAGTCCCAATTGACATGCCAATATCATCCAGAATTTTTGGGTGCTAGAGGACCCAATTGAGTCCTTGAAGACGAATCCATAACTGAGAAAAAGAATTTCTTGCACATGAGACATTAAAATCCAATGAGCACTCATCTAAATGAAGCCATCCAGGTTTGAGAAACAAGGTTCCCATGCTCCATGCTCGAAGCATCAGATCATCAGACGGAGAAAGGTAGTGGAAAAATCCTCGACCAAGCGAAACACATTTCCAATTTGAAAAACCCCACAAAAGCGAGGTTCTACGGATCAAATCATCAAGCTTCCACGGTTGCGCACCTTTAGGAAGGACAATTCGTGCGATCAATGATTTTTTACCAATTGACATTCACTCATCAAGAGCTACAAAATTTGCTTCAACATGAGATGATGAACCCTTGCGAAGAATTTTACAAGGACATGAGTCCTTCAACCGCGCAAATGAACATGCTCCATCAAATTTAACCCTGCATTTGATTTTTTTCATCGCATCATTAGAGGAAATAAAGCCAGGAAAAACATCACCATAGGACGGAACCGAATCATGATGAAAATATTCCCAGGGCAGAGCCGGAATAGCCTCAACAGCGGCTACAGCCGCATCAACCGCCTCTCGACATGATGAAGACCGAAAATCACCTCGGCTCGCATCATTCTTCAAGATCGGATGAGATGGCAGGGAAGCTTTCGCAGATCCAGCGTGAGGCTTCAAAGACGTATGAACACCGACCGAAGAGATCGATTTCACAACAACAGTAGGGTTGCACACCTCATCTAATCACCGAGGATTGTAAGAAAACGTCAAGGATGGAGCCGCCGACTCCACTCCGCCGGGATGAGAAATCCGATTGAAACCGAGAAAGAATGGAATTGCCATGGACGAACCAAAACCCTAAAATCCATTGAAGAAAGAGGGAGCACCGACTCCAGCAACCCGTAGCGCCATCATAGGTAATTTTTATAAAATATAATCCTTTTTATTTTATAGTATTACATAGATAATAATTATACACTATAATTTGAATTATAGTAATTATAAAAATCCTTTAAAAATCATGAATAATATGAGTGACATTCTATTAAAATAATAATAGGAAAAATTTGTAAAAATAAATTTATTATTTCTTATGTTAGAAAATCATTAAATGAGGCCCTAATAATATACACCAACAATGAAAAAATATATTTATTTTTCCTTATTACTCAAATTAGTTTTTATCTTATTTATTAAGATATATTATCTCTATTTTTAGAAATAATTCATAAGTAATATTCATTTTTCTATAAATAGATTGAAATTCATATATTTAATGGATAGTGATTTTCATGAGATAATATTACTTAATAATAAATTACTAAAATTTAATTTCGAATATTGTATCCAACTATCATACAAAATTTGAATTTAATCATAATATATCCTATTTGTATTCTTCGATTCATTTCTTAATAAACATCTCTATTTTATGAGTCATTGTCTGAGGTTGGATAACATAGAAAAACAAATTCTTATGCAGGTATTAACAAAAAAAATTGGAAATGAAGAGATTATGAACATATAATTTTATGAAAAAACAATTTTTTTAATTATTCATACCTCTATATGATTTTTTCTCAATTAGTTTGTTAGAAAAAAATTCCATAATGATAGAAAATATAATGTATTAATTTACATTTTTAATTATTTATGCAGTTTCCAATATTTTATAAAGAAATAACAATCAATGTATCACCAATATAGTTTATTATAACCTACCCTCTATAGGGACACTGATAAATTCATCTAATTCATTTGTTAGTTTCTACAACTAGGTTCGATCATAAATGGGAAGCCAAATTCCTCTTAATCCAATTTTCATATTTTAGATAATTCTTTGTTGGATGGTTAATTTTATAGTACCACTAATATACTATTGGGGGTGTCTCTATATAAACCTAAAAATTGATTATATTTAAGAATGGATTCATTATATTCCCTCAAATTAGGGTGATCAATAGGATATTATTCAAAATAAGAATTCCCATATTAAACTATATGAATTCTCTCTAAATTTAATTTTGAAATAATAATCCATTTATTGAATCGTAAATTATTGGTACTCTTATAGTTAAAAATACTTGGAATGTAACTAAATATATTGAATTGTGGATGTACCAATTATTTTCTAGTGGAAATTTTGGAAAATTAATTTATTCCCACAAAATTTATAATTTTATTTCATCTGTAGATAAAATAATGATTATGTAATATATCTATAATCATGTTTAAATTGGGATATATTGTTATAAATAATAAATGAATAAAAATGGGAGTGTTTAATTCTATCAGTCAAAAAAAAATTAATTAAAAATATTTATATTGAAATTTTGTGATATATTTAAATTTTATCGATCAATTGGGCTAGAGGGATTTTCAATAGAGGTGTATTGGTCCATAAACTGTGTGTTACGTATAGAATTATATCTAAACTAAGATTCCTGATACCATTAATAATTATATAAACATGTTTTGTGGTTATAAGTTATCTTCCCCTGTAGAACTATAAAAAAATCAAAACAGTGGTTGATATTAATGATCCAAATTTTTAAGGAGAAAATATTCTACTATTGGTTGTCCGTGTCTTGTTTAAATATTCAAACAAATCAATTTATGTGTGGAAAATAATATTTTTTAGTTTTTTATATTTTTTAAAATTAATCATGTAAAAATTAAAAAAAAATTGATTGTTTTTAATCCTTTTGCTTTTAATTGTTTGATTATATGTGAATTGACTAGGTTTTAATAGTTGTCATATGTTTTATATAACTCAGATTTATGAGATAAATAGGTTGTATTATTTTCAATATAAAATATATGATTTATTTTTTTCAATCCCTATGTTCAATAATCTAAAATTACTCCATGGGGGATAGCGATAATGGTAAAATAGTTTCATTCCACAAGGTTATCATCTTCATTTTTGAATGATTATGTTTAATGATTTTATTAGAAATATAACTCTTGGACATCTGACCTCCACATGCATCTATATTTTACAACTCTACTTTAATTCTATTTTAAAACATAGGGATGCTCTATTATATGTTATCAGGGAATGTATGGAATTATGGTAAATATTGTTAGTATAAATCAAAATACTTACTTCATGATTACTTAATTTTATATTTTACATTTTGAATTATGAAAACTATATATTAGACTCTTTTTTCACCCATCATTCTAATATTTATTCATGTTTTTGTGTATGACTATTAATTTTAATAATAATATAAGTGTTATGTGATTTTCATACTCTATATTTCCATCCATTTAATAAAAATTTCACAATGCACATCCATTGCATTCTAAGGGCGAGGGTTTCAGTTATTTCGGGCAATTATATTTTTTATTTTTGTTATGATCATTTTATCTATAATATTAGTTCCAATAAGTTATAAAAACATAAAAATAACATAAAAAAGAAAATATATAGTAATTCAATTACTTAATGTGTATCATTTGACCGTTACGGAAAGTTACTCGACTGATTTTCATCATCTATATAAGAAATAAATGAATAATATATAAATATTTATTGATATATTTTCTATATTTTTACACATTGAGATAGATAATATATTTTTTTCAAGTTTAGTGTAGTTTATTTTAACAATATCATTGTGATTAATATTTTTTTCATATATTATACTCATATTCATGTTTGTATTTTATTTTCACCACGATCTTCCTTGTTTTCTCTATAAATAAAAACTAAGACCCCATGTATTTTCTGTTGCATAATACATATTTATACATAAACACAAATAGATAAAGGGTCAAGTTGATTTTTAATAGTGGGATGGGATATGAATAATGAAATTAATATAAATATATCATATTTTAACTAATATATTTTAATTAAACATTGTATTAAGTGAATTAATTTTTTGATAAAACATTATGGTAAGATGCATTTGGATAGATTTAAATAATTCTAATAACATTGAGTTCCTTTTTTCCCACGAGTAGAAAAAATCATGTTGGGGATGTGATTCATCACTGAATGTGGGCATTATTGATTGTATTTTAATGATTTTTCATTTTCCTTTTTTATTTTGTTTCATGTTTAATTATTTTTATTTTTTAATATTAATCTCTCTTCATTATTTTGTGCTTTTTTCAAAATACACAAATTTTGGGCCAAGTTTTTTGTAATTTATAAAATAATATCCTTTTGTGATTTAAATATTAAATGTTTTGATTAAATTATTCATATTTTGTGGTTAAATTTTTCCTTCAAAAGTAATGGATGATTCAGAAAATGATGTTGATCATTTTTTGTGATAATTCATGAAATAATTGGGGGATGTGAATTTAGAACTTGGCTAATCTTATGTATTCAAAAACTATAAAAAAAATATAGTGAATCTGAATATTTATTAATTTAAATATTATAAAATTGGAAACTATTCATCAGACTATAAATTAATATAATACCCATATATGGAAGGTGATCTCAGTTTCCATGTTAAAAATTGAATTTTAGTCTAGACAATAATGACCAAAACATAATCACACCATTCAATCAGGACATAAAAATGGATGATTATATTAAGATAAAAGATTTAATTCTTGTATAACATATATTTTGTTTAAAATATTTTCTTCTATACCACATCAAAATTTACACATCTTCATTATAATTATGGTGTTCCAATGTGAAGAGATAGTAGAATGTAGAAAACCTAGGGAGTGATGGAAAATAATTTATAAACCCATTTTCTAAGTATCATTTTTCCTACATAAATAAATTGAAATAATTTTAAAACCATATAATTATAAAGGGAAAAAAATTATATGTTTAAGGATGATTATTATTTTTATTGGAAATAGAAATATTTTATTGTTATATTAATACAATTATGAAACTATTTATTAATTGTAGTTATTTTTCTAATTTATTTATTAGTTTTCCCACATTCATTTCACCCCTGTAATATATAATATATAATTAATATAATTGAAATATTTAACATATATGGTTAATTTTTGGAAAACCAACACATTATCTCTTAGATTATTGTTTTTCTGAATGTCTAGGATTCAATCAATTTGTATTTGTATAAGGTTATATTAGTGTATGGATTTTTATTATAATTTCTTTGTAAATTGTATTTTGAATTATATATTTAGTACAATTATTTTAAATGGAATGTTTTATATTCTCACTTTATCCCATTTACTGATAAATTTTACCCAAATTTTAGTTTCTATAACCCACATTTACATTGAAAACCATCACAGGAACCTATCCATTTTGGATGTTTTATCTTTCTCAATTCTTATTAGACAACCCCACCATTTTTTATATTCATCTCCATAGAGGTAATTGTGAACGAAAGGGTTTACTATAGAAAATGTCACCATAAAAACATTTTGGGGTCAACTTCACATTATATTATTGACCAAAAATAATTAATCCCTTCTATCATATAATTATATACATTATAGTTTTAGTTTTTTATGTGATGAATGAAATATATTGGATCATTATTATTGTAGGTTAATTCACTCTAAATTGAGTTTTACACATCCCTATAATTATATAGGAGTTATGGAATGATATTTATTAGAGATCGACCATGTGTGGTATTTCTAAAAACAGTTATGGGCTATGGTAATCAAACTATGTAATAGTGTTGGTTATTAGAATTAATTTAAATAATACTAGTGTAAAATAAATGTATCCATTATATCACTAGTATTATTTAACATTACCTATAACTATATGTGATTATTATAATATATTTTAACTACTATAATCCTATCAAATGAACACCAACCAACCATTTACAATGATTTATATTATTAAAATATAAAAATAATTGAAGAGAATAGTATGTGATTGGTGAAATATCCTTGTTATTAAACACAAACTAGACAATGTGAAAAAATATAGAAAATAAAAATTATCATTTTAAAAATACCAGAAACAATTTATATGAGTCAATAAAGTCATTTTTATTTATTTTCACTATATTAAAAAATTGACCATTTTCAATTACATTATATTATTATAAATTATGAAACTAATGATTAAATGACCCTCTATTTTGGATTATTTTTATAATTTTATATAGATGACAAAATATTATTAATATAAAATTGTGATAATGAAGAATTTAAAAATCTCATTGTGGATCTCAAATAATCCATCAAACAACCATGTTTATAATGAGTTTTGGGATCTCACTATGTTGCAACATTATATCCCTGAATTATAATAGAAAGAAACCATGGAAATTATGGAATAAGTTTTCACTAAATATTTTGATGATACATTTAGGTAATGGATTAAATCATGATGAACAATTATATCACCAAACACAAAGAGTTATAACTTATGGACATAAAAATACAATTACTACATCTTGGTATACAACTCGATGGGGTAAATATGACCATGGACTATCTTATTTTTTTATTTTAATTTTTAGAAATTTTTGAAATAATATTTTTTCTTTAAATTCATAGAATAATAACAGATAGGTTCTAATAAGAGTGATAAAGATGAATAAAATATCGATCATAAAGGATTAGAAACTATAGATGTTTAAAAATATAATCTAAGAGATGTTAATTGATGGTGATTAAGATGACCTGGGGTATGATTTGATTCCCAAACCAACTTAAAAATGTTACAATATATATTAGTTACGGAATTTGTGGCATGGTATCACATTGAAAATATTTTTTATTCCCGTTATAATTATTTTATATAAATTATTATCTTAGCGGATACAATTATTCATTGTTTTTTTATATTCCCCATTATCTATGTGTAGTTATGATGATTATGAAAAATAATGTCTGGGAATTATTCCCACAAAATATTTATCCACTATCATATTTTTTTTTGATTGATAATGTTCCTTTACAATAGATATTAAATAAATATATTCCACATTGGGGAATGAACCATATTTTTTCCCTCTTTCTTTTTTTGCAATTTTAACATTATATCATATAAAATAAATATTTTCATGATATTTTTTTTCATTTTTTTATATAGTCAAAAATTGAGAAGGATATGAACTATATCCCTTAGAAAAAATAATAATGTATAATAACCCAATTAAATAATCATTCATTATACCTTTCTTACGGAGTGAGTGAAATTCATGTGTGTTGGATTTTCAATATTTTTTTCTAAGATTCCTCCTTAATTATATATATTTATTTAAATATAGGTTGTTTTAATATTTTCCACCTCGATGCATCATTATTTTGAGTTCTATTAGAAATATAATTTATTTTTGAACAAATAGGTTATATTGAATAAAAACAAGACAAATTGATCTTACATAAATATTTTTTTTCATAAAAAATTTATTCATAAACAAAGTCATGGAATTTTAATTTTTCTAATTAAATTTCTGTAAAAAATAAAAAAAATAAACGATTCACTACTAATATACCAATTAAATATATTCATTTAAATTGGAATATTTTCACTAGATATGATCCAGAAAAAATTATCTCTTATATTGAAAAAGAATCAGGTATGTTTGTGTGGAAAATTAATATTTAGAGTAATAGTATGTAATAATGTATTATTATGTTTCCAAAATAATAATTCCATTCCTAAATTTTAAAAAATAATAATAGGAAATTCCTATTTAATTGAATGATTTATTTCTATATATGTTACACCAAAGTTTTAAATATGTGTTATCAAGATAAATGTACAATCTAAACGTGTGAATATATTAGTTATTATTAAGATATATGAAAGGGAATATGAATACAAAGAATTAACAAATTGGATGAAAATGATATTATTTAATCATATACATAGTTTCAAAAAAAATTAAAAAATTAAGAATGGAGAAATTAATTTTGAATGAAATGAAATTGAATATGTTATTTTATGAAAATATTTATATTTACCTAAATCCAAATAGATCAATATTAATTTAAAAATAATTAACAATTGAATAAATTGACTCTATTTAAGTATTATTAATGGAAGAAAACCTTGATTGGAATTAACAATTTTATTATGTGATAGTGACTCTTCACTATTTTTTTAAATTTTTATATTTTTAATAGTTATCATTTATATTATGTAAAAATATTAAAAATAATAACATTTTACAAAAGCAAAGTAAGTAATATAAATATTTTTAAAATATCCTATCATTTGAATTTTAGTAAAAAAATTATTTTCTATGTTTAAGTAGAAGAATTAATATAATTAAAAGATATATCTTTGTTTTATATAGGTTCAATCTATTAAAATCTATGAAAAATGAAATCTGACATAGATACTTAATAGTTATACCCATTTCCCATCCTAGAAATGATAATTGACAAATACCATGTATCATTTTTAGCTTAGAATGTATAAAATATATAAGTGGGGTTATCAGGTGATATAAGGGGTTTTGAAAGGTAATTCTGATCTTTTGGATTAGTAATAGATGGGTCGCCCCTATCATAAGGCATGTGGACAAATTTGTTTCCACAAACCAAATATCTGGGTGTTTAGTGGACGTAAGGGTCACAAAACATGTAATGAACATGATAATTCATGAGTTTATGATTTTCAATTGATTATATAGGATGAAATTATATTTATTTAATGAAATAATATAAAACACAAATCAAATAAAAATATGAAACATAAAAATAGAAAAATATAGAAAATGGATTGTGTTGTGGTTGAAATTTTGATTAGGGTGTTACAATAAAAATTAGTATTTATAATTGAAAAATAATTACAAAAAATATTAATAATGGGGATTCAAATCTATACAATATTACTTTGTTCAATAATAGAATGTATCATTCTATAATTTCCAACCCCTTTGATTTATGATTAAATTCTTAAAAACATATTGTTAATTGAATCCCAAAAATAAGGGCAAAATGAATAGAAAATGGTAAACATTCTATTGATTTTTACTCATTTGGTTTTCCATAATATTTTAATTATTGGATTGATATAAAAAAACTAGTTAATATCAAATTAATTCATTAAAGGAATAATAAAACAACTACAATACTGAAATAAACACCCTATACATAATTTAATAAAAATATATGTTATCATATAACAAACCCAACATAACCCATCTACCATATTATGGAAATGGGAATACATTATGTGTTAATAGATATATAAATTCTATCTTTAGATACATTATGGGAAGTGGAAAAAATTTATAAAGGATATAAAATAAGTTAATAATGAAGTAAAATGCATTTTAGATTAAGAATGATTGATAGAATGAAATTATCACCCATTTGAATATCCAAACCTTAATCCAAGTTCCAACATCAATTCTTGTTAAAGTATAGATGAAAATTAATGAGCATAGTATAATTGTCTGGAATTACTTCCAGTGGTATATAATTGATACCTATCATGGCACTCCATGGGCAGCTACACCCCCTGGGTAGGACTCACCACCATCCCTAGTGGCAGCCATTTCCTCATAAAGCCCTTTGGCGGAGACCCATGCTTCGTCCAACGCTCACATGTGAGAGTTCCCCAGGATCGGATACATTCCTACCTCCTTTTCCTCTAAAACCAACTGTAGAGACCCTAATCCCGACGTACATAGAAATTACATTACTTTTTCGGAATACTTAGTACATAACAATAACAAACACACAAGGACCGTAATAGTTTAGTGTCTTTGGAAACTCAGAAGGTAATCTTCTAATCATGTTGAAAGATCTTCAAAATCTCCCATAACGATCTTCCCCTTTTTTTCTTACCTAAAACCATTGTTTATATCCTGGGGAAAAGAAAACATAAAAGGGTGAGCTCAAATTCTTAGTACGGGTAAACAAAAGAAATATCAATCACATCATATTCATAAGAACATAACATTTTGGGAATCTTAACCTGCAAAAGAGATCATAATATCATAACATGGGATAAATCATAGTAGTGAAATGTAATCCCAATAATCATAAAATAAAACATGAAACTTTGTGGCGTACACACATAATTATAGAGACTAATTTCTTGTTAGTCAAGACTCATTTCCAAGACTATCATAGTGTACAAAGTCCATTTATGAACCGAGTTCATTCATCGTTTCAGTCCTGTTTCACTGAACAGGTTTAACCTGCCGTTCCAGCCATGTCTATCTCATGTGATATAAAATCTTTACGCAATGCATTGGAGAGAGATATAGGTCCCACCCATCTTATAATGATACCATTCTTATGTGTGCCACAAAATCATAAATCATACATCATTGCATAACCCATGTAGTAAAAATGGGATTCTTAAAAAAAAGACATCATAAAACAATTCATATAAGATAAAGAAATTCATAAAAATAATTCCATCACAACATAATCAAATCAATGTAATAATAGGGATAGAAACAGAACCCTATATTATCTTAGATTGAAAAAAATTTTGATAAAGCACTTGAACTCCATTCTCGAGGAAAATATCCATTCTACTTCAAAAACATTTTCCTTTGTTTAACATTTCATTCAATTTTCAACTAAAAGAAGTTGATAAAATTGAAAACTTGAAAAGTAATCTTCTTGGAAATAATGTTTTAAAAATCCATTCACGCCGTATAATTTAAAAAAACATTCTTCTCGTACTTTTGTCGGAAAAGTCAAAAAGTACCTCGTACAAAAAACGACAAAAGATTTCTTTTGTATCTTTTACTAAAAACTCACCGAAGGGTAAAATTTGATATAAAATATTGTAGAATGATTTAAATATTACATATTGAGGAAACATTTATGTGGTTGATAAAATAAACCCCAGTAAATATCAAAGTATAAAAAATCTCGGATACAAATGAGATTGTGATATTTTACCTTACCTTATGTCTGATTTGCTTTGTAAGTGTCCGAACCTCCTGTATAATGATTTATATAATGTCATTTACTTATTACAGAATCATATTAATTTTTATGACATCATATATGGTTCACTTATGACTTTATATTACCCGTTCTTTTGTAAATTCCATGTTAAAGAGCATTTTGGGTAAAATCGTTTCATTTGTCGTCCGTGTTTTGACTTGTAATTATTCATATGATTACATAGATCATTATTAATTAATTCCATAATATAAAAAATGATATATATATACATATATATTCAGAATATACATATATATAATGGATTGATAAATGGAAAGAAATACACCGTTCATGGAGACGGTAGGCCGTACGTATGCACGAATGCTGTATTCGTTTCCTTATTGAGTTGAATGGAATTAAGTAGATGAAATAAATATATATATATACATAAATCAAGTATCATTATTATGTCATATATTTCATGATTTCTTATTATATATACATTATATTCATTCATGAATGGTTAACGTGGAGAATGAATCTCATCACATCGTGGAGACGGTAGTCCGTACGTACGTACGAGCGATTATATCGTTCTCATGATCGTGAAATTGTATTGGAGTATATGTATACTATTTAAGAATCAATATCACTTTACAATAATCATATATAGTTATTATGTACACCATTATACCCATCAAAGTAAGGTGGTGGTGGAAAATAGATTACACCACGGCGTGGAGACGGTATTCCGTACGTACGCACGCGCGGTGATTTCGTTTTCCGTAGGATGGATAGGTGGTGAAATAGGGTTGTTTCATACTTATAATAAAATATCTGTATATGAGTGATACTGAAGTTATTAATTCATAATGAAACAACCTAAGAAGAAGAAGTGGAAGGAGAAATAAAGTTAAAAGAATCGGTAATGGACATCACCTCTTCTTTGAAGCGCCTCTTTCAGTCCTCCTCTTAGGGTACTAAAATTGGTCTTTGAATAAGACCAGGACCTCTAGGATGTTTTTAGAGAAATGGAGAATATAATTTGGTTGGTTTTTTCCGAGCGTGAAGGCTCAATGTGGTGTGAGGGAGAGATGGAGGTGGTGCCCTTTAATAAGGGAGGAGAGGGGCACCTTTGGAATAACTAAAAATATTATTTTATTATAAATCCAAATTCGGTTTTAAATAGCCCCAAATTGATTTATTTCGAAGCTAAGGAGGGGATGGATTGAAATCCTCTCATACAATAGAATTTAGACAAGTTTAGGTTCCTATTTGTACCTTATCATTTATATTTAACTTTAAGTTAGATAATTTTACTTTTATCGTGTCTTTTTGTGTTCTTACATTACAAGGTTAATAAACATACTATAACAAGCCAAAAGAACCCCAAGTTGTTGATTATTAATATATATAACCATATATAAGTAATTTTTCCGAACATTAGATTTTTAGGAATAAAATTACAATTTATAATATAATATTTTTTTTAAAAACTATTTTATGTCAATTTTGAAACTATTTAGTAATTGATTTTTTTAAAACTCATAATAGATTTATTAGTTCGAAAAAGGTGAATTAAATCAATACTAACATTTCATATTAACCTATAAAATTAGTTTAATTCATAAAAAGTCTCATATTACATTTATTTGGTTATTTATAACATCAATTATGTCAAAATTTCATTAATAAGATAATTACTGCATCATCTTTGTGTCATAAATAAATTAAATTTTTTAATGTCTAAAAATTACAAATAAAATACCATTATGTAGGAAATCTTTTTATCTTTATAATGAATATTTATAGTAGAATTTATCTTATGTATAACCCTATATTAAAAATGATTTTCTTATTAAACTTTGATTTTAACTATTTTAACCATTCTTTAAATAAATTAATAATAAATGTCCAAATCTAATCCATGTGAGCCTAAATGGTCATAGTTTATTCCTAAGGTTGTTTTCGGTCGAATTACACTTATCAAATAGAATTATTACATGTGTTAGGGTAATAATAAAATCCTTTTTACCCTTAATTAACATATTTACTTTTAACCGTGGGAAAAAAGTAAAAAGTTACTATTCACCAAAAAATATTTTCATCTCATTGAACCACATTTTACTTACTGAAATCAACCGTGTATCTATGATTTTTGAAATTCCACTCACAGAAGAGGTAAAATTATGTTTTATGAAAAATTCTTTTTTTTAACTACCACTTAGTGGTTTCACTATTCATCAAAAAAATGAAAGTTTGCAGAAAAATACCAAAAATTAGGCCTAAGATATATTTGATATTATGAACTCAAAAATTATGTCTATTTTACCAAATTCAAAACATTTCAGTTGCATTAATTAATTTAAAAATTAATTTCCGTCGTCAAAACAAATAGCATGTTCTTAAGAGATAATCACTATCAAAAGATTGACACTTGTTTATGTCTTGTTTAAATGTGAAATTAAATCCAATGAAAAACATCGTATTAAATTGTAAAAATATATTCTAAATATAATTTAAAACCTCTCAAATTAATAATTTATCACTATTAATTATTTCGATAAAAAAGTTGTTTTTAATTAAAATTTAGTAACTTTCACTATTCATCTGAATATGAAAGTTATCTGAAAAGTACCAAAATTTCACCCTAAGCTAAATTAAATATTAAAAATCCAAAAATGAAGTCCATTTTGAAAATAAAATTTACAAATTTTCAAAAAGTGGTTATTACTATTCATAACAGCTAGTTTTAATAATATTTTAATAGCATATCGTTGTTAGTGAAACTCGGTATTGCGTACTACACACGCTATCGAGGAAGGTCGCCATTGCGTGTAATGAAAGGAAAGTCAAGGATACGTGTTTTCAAGCTTCTTTTGGTGTATCATAGAACACAAGACATTAATGAAATTAAAGAAAATATTTTTCATAAAATCTTGGTGTGTTACATTCTACCCCCTTAAAATGAATTTCGCCCTTGAAATTCATCGGGGTTATAAATGGTTTACTACTCGAAAGTTTCTTTAATAGAAACCCACATAGTAAAAAGGAATACCAACACTAATCTTTAAAAACTAAATTATTAAAAGTAACGGTTACCCAAATTAACTAATCACTGGGTTTCCACATAGGAGAACATAAGTGAAAATATGGATATGGAAGAGAAATCTAACTGTCATGTTCTGATGGAGAGTGGTAGAGAACATGTCTATAAAAAATCCATCAATCACAAAGCCATAAATTTGTGATGATCTAGGGTACCATCTGATTCATCAGATATAAGAGAACTAGGACAACATTTTTGGTTTTCAAGACCATTTCTCTAAAGTTGAAGAATTTTAATTAGATGGAATACATACTTTATTTCAATATAATCCCACCGTTGTTCATGCCTTGAAAAATTTCCACTTCATCTCTTAAATAAATGTAGTAGAATTTGTCATTCGTGAAGTGTTAGCAGATCATGTGATAGAATAACGGGTCATTCCAACTGTCTCAAACAAAAGGTTAGCAAAAGTTATTAAATATACATCAGTCAATATATAGTGAGATTAATCATATATGGTTCCTAAATTGGAATTATACTTCATATATCATACTGCTTAATATAATTAAACTAGATTCTACTAAACAGGGACTTCCTGTAGGCCAGTGGTAAGCGATAAAGGCCAGTCGCACTTCGGTTGTGGGTTCGATTCCCACAGCCTTGTCCGACGCAATGGGTTGTCGCCCATCCTGCAGGTTGTCCTTTTTCTAAAGCTATATTTCTATAAAATCCCATCAAAAATATCGAAAAAACTTTTATCCTTATACAATACTAACTTATTTCCAACATAATTCGTTCCAATCTTTAGGCTTATCTAAAATACTTTGGTCCAAGGACATAGTATAAAGAAAATGATTACTTGAAATGTCACATAACAATCATGTGAATGCCATCATTTATCCCCAATATATCATAAGATATATCTTGTTGGTCAAATTAAAATCATGTGAATACCTTAATCATGTATTCTCTTGATGAATGAATACCCATTAATTGAACCATAGTGAAAACATGAATACAGTTAAAAGTTAAAACTTTCCATATACCTAAATCCTAAAAATTCTATATACTCAAACCATGATATCACTTAGTCATTATATTAATCATGAGCTCATGAATACTTTAAAATATTTCATTTTCTCCTTATCCCTTCAATATGTGCATATCATCTGCTTTCCAAAATATTTGAATCACTTTTCATGGTTACCGGTACCTTAAAATTATTGAAAACCACAATATAATATTACAAAAATATTCTAATACACAATAAATGTACCTCAACAACATTATTCTTGAATACCAATACATAAAAACTTTAATCTATCCTCTTTAATTATTTTCCTGGAATAAGTCCTTCCTTGATTTAGAAGTTACTTTTTAGGTCAGGGCATTGAGTTGGGTAATTCCCATGTTCTCCACAAATAATACATTGAACTCCATAACAGTCTGTCACTCTATGACCCTTTTCTCCACACAGATAACATCGGTCCAACCATTTGAGGTATTCCTCAAGGTTCTTCTTCCCTTCTTTAGAAATCTCAATCTTCCTTTCTTTATGCTCCTCAATATGCGAACATGCATAATAGTCTATCTTCCACTACTTTGATGAATTAGGCATACCACTAAATTTCACCTTGTTAATCATATATCGCGATGACTGATTCAGCATAATCACAATATCTTTCTCTCTAGGCATTACACAATTAATTTTATCATAGTCACCAATTTGTCCATTGGATTCAATGTTAACCAAATTTCTTCTGGTTCCCTCCATTAACTAAAACACAAAAATAATTCTATGAGAGGGAAAATTCATGCTAGAGAAAGCAACATAGTAAAGGGGGAGTACCCTCAATACCTATCATCTTAGGTTAAATTATAATATTGTTAGCGCAATTCTTGGACTATAAACTATACTTATACTTAACCTCAGGGACATACCTAGACATATATTAGAAATATCTCTAGGGATCTCACTAAAGTTCTCGCATCCTAGTTTCCAAAGGTAGACTAAACCTTTCCTATGATACCAACTATAACGGTCTGGAATTACTTCCTATGGACTATAATTGATACCTATGAGGGAACTCCATGGGCAGCTACACCCCCTGGGCGGGACACACCACCATCCCCAGTGGCATCCATTTCCTCATGAAGACCTTGGGAGGAGAGCCATGCTTCCTCCAACGCTCACATGTGAGAGTTCCCAAGGATCGGATACATTCCTACCTCCATTGCCACTGATACCAACTGTATAGACCCAAAGCCTGACGTACATGGACATTACATTACTTTTGTGGAATACTTAGTACATAACAAAAACAAACACACAAGGATCGTAATAGTTTACTGTCTTTAGAAACTCAGAACGTAATCTTCTAATCATGTTGAAAGATCTTCAACATCTCCGATAAAGATCTTCCCCATTTTTTCTTACCTAAAACCTTTGTTTATATCCTGGGGAAAAGAAAACATATAAGGGTGATCTCAAATTCTCAGTAAGGGTAAACAAAAGAAATATCAATCACATCATATTCATAAGAACATAACTTTTTGGAAATCTTAACTTGCAAAAGAGATCATAATATCATAACATGGGATAAATCATAGTTGTGAAATATAATCCCAATAATCATAACATAAAACATTAAAATTTTTGGGGTACACACATAATCATAGAGAATCATTTCTTATTATTCAAGACTCATTGCCAAGACTATCATAGTGGACAAAGTCCATTTCTGAACCGAGTTCATTCATCGTTTCAGTCCTGTTTCACTGAACAGGTTTAACCTGCCGTTCCAGCCATGTCTATCTAATGGGATATAAAATCTTTACCCAATTAATTGGAGGGAGATATAGGTCTCACCAATCTCATAAAGATAACATTCTTATGTGTTCCACAAAATCATAAATCATACATCATTGCATAACCCATGTAGTAAAAATGGGATTCTTAAACAACATGACATCATAAAACAATTCATATAAGATGAAGGAATTCATAAGAATAATTCCATCACAACATAATCAAATCAATGTAATAATAGGGATAGAAACAGAACCCTATATTATCTTAGATGGAAAATAATTTTGATAAAGCACTTGAACTCCATTCTCGAGGAAAATATAATTTCTACTTCAAAAACATTTTCCATTCTTTAACATGTCATACAACATTAAACTAAAAGAAGTTGAATAAACTTGAAAACTTGTAAATTAATCTTCTTGGAAATAATGTTTTAAAAATCCATTCATGCCGTATAATTTAAAAAAACATTCTTCTCGTACTTTTGTCGGAAAAGTCAAAAAGTACCTCGTACGAAAAATGACAGAAGAATACTTTCGTATCTTTTACTAAAAACTCACCGAAGGGTAAAATTGGATATAAAATATTGTATAATGATGTAAATATAACATATTGAGGAAAGATTGATGTGGATGATAAAATACACCCCAGTAAATACCAAAGTATAAACAATCTCGGATAAAAATGAGATTGTGATATTTTACCTTACCTTAGGTCTGATTTGCTTCATAAGTGTCCGAACCTCCTGTATAATGATTTAAATAATGTCATTGACATATTAAAGAATCATATAAATTTTTATGACATCATATATGGTTCACTTATGACTTTATATTACCCATTCATTTGTAAATTCCATGTTAAAGAGAGTTTTGGGTAAAATCGTTTCATTTGTCCTCCGTGTTTTGACTTTTAATTATTCATATGATTACTTAGATAAAGATTAATTAATTACAGAATATAAAACATGATATATATATATGTATATATATTCAGAATATACATATATATAATGGATCGATAAATGGAAAGAAATACACCGTTCATGGAGACGGTAGGCCGTACGTACGCATGAATGCTGTTTTTGTTTCCTTATTGAGTTGAATGGAATTAAGTAGATGAAATACATATATATAAAAATAAATCTAGTATCATTATTATGTTATATACTTCATGATTACTTATTATATATACTTTATATTCATTAATGAATGGTTAATGTGGAGAATGAATCTCATCACGTCGTGGAGACGGTAGTCCGTACGTACGCACACACGATTATATCGTTCTCATGATCATGGAATTGTATTGTAGTGTATGTATACTATTTCAGAATCAATATCACTTTACAATAATAATATGTAGTTATTATTTACACCATTATACCCATCAAAGTAAGGAGGTGGTGGAAAATAGATTACACCACGGCGTGGAGACGGTATTCCGTACGTACGCATTCGCGGTGATTTCGTTTTCTGTAGGATGGATAGATGGTGAAATAGGGTAGTTTCATACTTATAATAACATATCAGTATATGAGTGATACTGATGTTATTACTTTATAATGAAACAACCTAAGAAGAAGAAGTGGAAGAAGAAATGAAGTTAAAAGAATCGGTAATGGACATTATCTCTTCTTTGAAGCACCTCTTTGAGTCCTCCTCTTAGGGTATTAAAATTGGTCATTGAAGAATACCACGACCTCTAGGATGTTTCTAAGGAAGTGGAGAAGAGAATTTTCCAGGGGTTGTCCGAGCTTGAAGGCTCAATGTGGTGTGAGGGAGAGAGTGAGGTGGTGCCCTTTTATAAGGGAGGAGAGGGGCACCTTTGGAATAACTAAAAATATTATTTTATTATAAATACAAATTCGGGTTTAAATAGCCCCAAATTGATTTATTTATAAGATAAGGTGGGGATGGGATTAAATCCTCTCAACCAATAGAATTTAGACATGTTTAGGATCCTATTTTTACCTTATCATTTATATTTCACTTTAAGTTAGATAATTTTACTTTTATCGTGTCTTTTTGTGTTCTTATATTATAAGGTTAATAAACATACTATAAAAAGCCAATCGAACCCCAAGTTGTTTATTATTAATATATATAACCATATATAAGTAATTTTGCCGAACATTAGATTTTTAGGAATAAAATAACAATTAATAATATAATATGTGTTTTAAAAACTATTTTATGTCAATTTTGACACTATTTAGTAATTGATTTTTGTAAAAATCATAACAGAATGATTAGTTCGAAAAAAGTTAATTAAATAAATAATAACATTTTATATTAAACTATAAAATTAGTGTAATTCATAAAAATTCTCATATTACATTTATTTGGGTATTTATAACATCAATTATGTCAATATTTCATTAATTAGATAATTACTGCATCATCTTTGTGTCATAAATAAATTAAATTATTTAATGTATAAAAATTACAAATAAAATACCATTATGTAGAAATCTTTTTATCTTTATAATGAATATTTATAGTAGAAATTATCTTATGTATAACCCTATATTAAAAATGATTTTCTTATTAAACATTGATTTTATCTATTTTAACCATTCTTTAAATAAATTAATAATAAATGTCCAAATGTAATCCAAGTGATCCTAAATGGTCATATTTTATTCCTAATGTTGTTTTTTGTCTAATTACACTTATAAAATAGAATTAGGACATGTGTTAGGGTAATAATAATATCATTTTTACCTTTAATTAACCTATTTACATTTAACCGTGGTAAAAAAAAGTAAAAAGTTACTATTCACCAAAAATTATTTTCATCTCATTGAACCATATTTTACTTACTAACATTAACCGTGTATCTTGAATTTTTGAAATTCCACTCACAGAAGAGGTAAAATTTTGTTTTATGAAAAATTTATTTTTTTAACAACCACTTAGTGGTTTCACTATTCATCAAAAAAATGAAAGTTTCAAGAAAAATACCAAAAATTATGCCTAAGCTATATTTGATATTATGAACTAAAAAATAATGTCTATTTTACCAAATTAAAAACATATCAATTGCATTAATTAATTTAAAAATTAATTCCCGTTGTCAAAACAAATAGCGTGTTCTTAAGAGATAATCACTATCAAAAGATTGACACTTGTTTATGTCTGGTTTAAATGTGAAATTATATCCAATGACCAAAATTGTATTAAATTGTAAAAATATATTCTAAATATACTTTAAAACCTCTAAAATTAATAATTTATCACTATTAATTATTTCGATTAAAAAATTTGTTTTTAATTAAAATTTAGTAATATTCACTATTCATCAGAATATGAAAGTTATCCGAAAAGTACCAAAATTTCACCCTAAGATAATTTCGATATTAAGAATCCAAAAATGAAGTCCATTTTGAAAATAAAATTTACAAAATTTCAAAAAGTGGTTATTAATATTCATAATGGCTTGTTTTAATAATATTTTAATAGTATATCGTTGTTTAGTGAAACTCAGTATTGCGTACTACACATGCTATCGAGGAAGGTCGCGATTGCGTGTAATGCAAGGCAAGTCAAGGATGCGTGTTTTGAAATATTCTTTTGGTGTAGCGTACAAAACAAGACATTAATGAAATTAAAAATAATATTTTTCATAAAATCTCGGGGTGTTACATTCTACCCCCCTTAAAATGAATTTCGCCCTTCAAATTCGTCGGGGTTATAAATGGTTTACTAATTGAAAGTTTTATTAATAGAAAACCACATCGTAAAAAGGAATACAAAAACTTATCTTTAAAAACTAAATTATGAGAAGTAACGGTTACCCAAATTAACTAATCACTGGGTTTCCACATAGGAGAAGATAGGTGAAAATATGGATATGGAAGAGAAATCTACTTGTCATGTTCTGATGGAGAGTGGTAGAGAACATGTCTATGAAAAAGCCAACAATCACAAAGCCATATATTTGTGATGATCTAGGGTACCATCTGATTCATCAGATATAAGGTCACTTGGACAACATTTTTGGTTTTCAAGATCATTTCTCTAAAGTTGAAGAAGTTTAATTAGATGAAATACTTACTTTATTTCGATATAATCTCACCATTGTTCATGCCATGAACAATTTCCACTTCATCTCTTAAAGAAATGTAGTTTAATCTGTCATTCGTGAAGTGTTAGCAGATCATGTGATAGAATAACGGGTCATTCCATCTGTCTCAAACAAAAGGTTAGCAAACGTTATTAAATATACATCAGTCAATCTATAGTGAGATTAATCATATATGGTTCCTAAATTGGACTTATAATACATATATCATACTGATTAATATAATAAAACTAGTTTATACTAAACAGGGACTTCATGTAGGCCAGTGGTAAGCGATAAAGGCCAGTCGCACTTCGGTTGTGGGTTCGATTCCCACAGCCTTGTCCGATGCGATGGGCTATCGCCCATCCTGCAGGTTGTCCTTTTTCTAAATCTATATTACTATAACATCCCATCAAAAATATCGAAAAAACTTTTATCATTAAACAATACTAACTTATTTCCAACATAATCCTTTCCAATATTTAGGCTTATCTAAAATACTTTGTCCAAGGTCATAGTATAATGAAAATGATTACTTGAAATGTCACATAAAAATCACGTAAATGACATCATTTATCCCCAATATATCATAAGATATATCTTGTTGGTCAAATTAAAATCATGTGAATACCTTAATCATCTATTCTCTTGAAGAATGAATACCCATTAATTGAACCATAGTGAAAACATGAATGCAGTTGAAAGTTAACACATTCCATATACCAAAATCATCAAAATTCTATATACTCAAACCATGATATCACTTAGTCATTATATCAATCATGAGCTCATGAATACTGTCAAACATTTAATTTTCTACTTATCCCTTCAATATGTGCATATCATCGTCTTTCCAAAAAATTTGAATCACTTTTCATGGTTACCGGTACCTTAAAATTATTGAAAACCACAATAGAATAATACAAAAATATTCTAATACACAATAAAAGTACCTCAACAAAATTATTATTGAATACCAATACATAAACACTTCAATCCATCCTCTTGATTTATTGTCCTGGAATAAGTCCTTCCTTGATTTAGAAGTTACTTTTTAGGTCAGAGCATTGAGTTGGGTAATGCCCATGTTCTCCACAAATAATACATTGAACTCTATAACAGTTTGTCACTCTATGACCCTTTTCTCCACACAGATAACATCGGTCCCTCCATTTTAGGTATTCCTCAAGGTTCTTTATATGACCCCAAACGTAAACCTTACTTAATATTGAATTAAATGAGTAATTCACATTGAGGATCTTTTCATGTTTAGAGTTTTAGAGAATTAGGACATAACTATTACATCTCAAAAGATTACAAAGTAGTTTCTTCTATTAAATTTCCATAAAATAAAAACTCTTAAAAAGAAACATGTATAGTTCCATGTTTTAGGTAGCATGACTTTCCCTTGATCCCATCCTTGACCCTATTCCACACTATGTCCGGTGAAAAACATTTCAAAATCTTGGGATGAGCATAAAAAGCTCAGTAAGGGATACACAAAGAATGAAAACTGTTAGTTTTTCAAAACAACAAGTAAACCATGTATACTTTATCAAAGTAATACTTTTCACCTTCATGAAGTAGTAAAAACTCTTCACTAAAAAAAGTATCATTACTTAACTTTTTGTAACCAAAGGATTACCATAAAACACATATAAAGAACACATAACATATATAAAGGTAACTTGGGACATAAACATACTTAAGTGGAATAACCATACGGTCGACTTCCACACATATCACTTAATGGAATAGCCATACGGCCAATTTACATACATACTTAATGGAATAGCCATACGGCCGACTTCCATACCCAATGCATTGGAGGTTATAACGTAACCACCCGTCCTGGTATTCACGGCACCACCCGTCATATGGTTTATCATGTAACCACCCGTAAAATGTCCAAGTACCATTATAAAATTATAACACATAAAACCAATATAAAGGAATGATAACATTTCCACATTTCAATAACAATATATCATTTAAATATATTGAAAAAATAGAATCCTTTACCAAAACAATTTTCAATACCAAAATACATAAAATAGTATATGGTATTTATTTTATTTTAAAAACATTACGGCTTGTTGAGGAAGCCAAAGATCAAATAATACTCATGGGGGCGGAAAAGGTCATTGTCACCGCGTACGTTAAAAAAACATTCCTTTTTGTCGTTTAGTAAAACGCTTCATAGAAAAATATTCCTTTTGTAAAAAAGTAAAAGTCAAAGGGGTTTATACACCGTATAAAAGAATGTTGTGTATAAAACGAAATATGTCTCAATGAAAGGAGATTGAGACGAAGTCCCTTACAAAGACGGTATCCTTGGTTAAAGAATAAATCAATTATATAATTATGTGTGAAAAACAAATACACCAAATATAAGTGGATATTAAGTGTAAAATAATCAATGGTCATTCACACATATTCAAAGGATGACATATTCAATAACTATATGTTGAACCCAAAGAAATCGAAATTGGGTTAAGAAGTTCCCTTGACAGCCTAACGACGTCACATAAAAATGAGTTGATGAGAGATAAAAAGTGTATCTCATCACTTGGACATAAATGTTACATCAATAAGGATATATGAGAACATATCCCAACATAACAATATGTAAATTAAAAGTCCCAACAAAAGAAGTCTTTTAAAAACAGGAGGGTGAAAGGTTCCCTTACCGACTTGGGTATCTTTCAAAACATACGCCCCTTGAAGGAAGGACAATAAAACATTGATGTAAAAACTCATAAATGAAAGAATATTACACAATGAGTAAAATAATGGGCATTACATACACCACTCAAAGGAAATTGTGGAAAATGTGGCATAATTCTCACGGGAATAAAAGTAAGATGAAAAATCCCTTACGAAAACTCGGCAGCCTAACGGCGCCACATAAAACTTCCGAAATGGATTGATGAGAGAGAATAGGGTCTCTCATCACATGCACATAAAAATTACAGTAAGTTTCATATAAAATATCATCCCAATAACATGAAAGATGAGCTTTAGAGGGAAATACATAAAAGAGTGTACTTAATAAGAAAGAGATGAGTAAGATCCCTTACCTTGGGTCCGACTTGACTCGATCGTTCTTTAACGTCCTGAATAATAAACTTGAGTTAATTTCTACTTGCTTAAGAACCTTTTCCAAGTTCATTATTCCTTTTATATCAATTATTGACATGTTATAAACATTATTTAATCATTTAAGTTAATAATGTTTGTTTTGTCGATATTTGGTTCTTAAGTCGAAAGTGGACTTCTTACAATTACATGTTGTTCGTGTGGTCAAAGGTTCTTTATATCCAAAAAGACATTACTGATTTGGATAACATATATATCATATATATCTATAATATAAATGTATTTATAATATCACATAATCATTTAGAGGTAAGAAATGAAATGCACCGTTCATGGAGATGGTAAGCCGTACGTACGCATGAACGCTACTTTCATTTCTTTGTCATATTAATGGAATTAAAACTAAATGAGAGTTATGTATATTTTAATTCCAGAATTATATTCATCATTTAGATGTATCATTCATCATATATATCCATTATATACATGTACTTATAATAGTACATTACATTTGGGGATAAGAAATGAAATGCACCGTTCATGGAGACGGTAAGCCGTACGTACGCATGAACGCTACATTCATTTCTATATCATACTTTAATAAAAAGAAATAATAATGATATAGAGGTATATAATAATTCCAGTATAACATAATATATAATAACATTAAATCCATCCTTTATACGTCCCACGTATGGCATTAACGAATCACATCACTTTGAGGGGGCGGTAGTCCGCACTTCCTAAAATGAAGATTTCGCCTATACCCATAATGGAAGCCATAAAGGTAAGAAAAAAATGAAAAATACAGAAGATTAAGTAAAACATAAACATATTATATATCATATATAAAAATAGTGACATCATAATGGCCACCTTTGAAGATGTTAAATGAGTATTGAACAATCATCGTTTCGGGAGGCAGAATTTCGCCATCCACGGAAACTGTATGTTCTTTAACCATTTGATGTAGTTGTGTGAGAGTGTAGCTCGAATAAATATTATAAAAACATCCTAGTATATTGAAGATACTTGTGTTGTTACAAAATATTTAAATAAATAGTGTTTAGGGGGTTGGAGAAGAAAAAATAAAACAAATGAACAAGAGAGAATGAATTACCTTTAAAAGTGTAACTCCATTTGATTTCAGCCTAAAGGCTTCCTTGGAAAGGATTATGCCCAAAGGGAATCCTCTAGGATGAGGAGAGGGATGTGGAGAGAGTAAATGGGAAGGGTTTGGTCGAGCCAAAGGCTTGAGGAGTGTGGGAAAAGAGGTAGAGGTGGGGGCCTTTTATAAGAGGAGAGGAGGGGCACTTTTGGAAAGTAAAGAAATATTACATTATTTGAAAATTTGTTTCGGTTTTAAAAGGTTCCACATTGATATAATTCGTGGATAAGTTGATAAGGGTTAGAAATATACCCATCCAATAGTTTTTGGACAAGTGTAGGTCTTAGATATTACATTATCTTTCCATTTTATTTTAATCGTTAAATAATGAGGTCATCACTGCATCATCATGATGTCATAAATAATTTAATTTATTTAATGTCTAAAAAATTATAAAAAAACTACGAAGATGTAGAAAATCTTTTTGTCTTTCTAATGACTATTTATAATAAAAAATCTTAATTTTATAACCCCATGTAACAATTGTTTTAGTAAAACATGTCATGTTTCTGTTATATTTACTTTAACATTAAATAAAAAGATATTTATGTCATTTTCCAACCAATGTGGCTCCATGGGGTCCCCAAGTTGACCCACGGGTTTTCTTGGTCGGCCATGACACAACCAATGATGGTAGGACATTTTTCATGTTCATTTCATTTTATTAAAACATTATTCTTACCATAAACTACACTAATTACCTCTAATCGCGATTAAAAACTTAATAAGTTACTATTCACCAAAAATTATTTTAATCTCATTGAACCACAATTTACTTCTTAATGACAACCATGTATGTCAGATTTTTGAAATTCAAAACACAAAGATGGAAAAATTTCATTTAAGCGGAAAAATCAGTTTTTATAAGTACCACTTAGTGGTTTCACTATTCATCAAAAATTGATGTTTTTCAGAAAAATCCCAAAAATTCACCCTAAGTTATATTTGATATTCCGAATTAAAAAATGAAGTCTATTTTAAAAAATTCAAAACATATAAGTCATATTAATTAATTTAATAATTAATTCCCGCTGTCAGAGCAAATAGTGAGTTTTTATAAAACAATAAGTATCAAAAGATTGACACCGGTTTAAGTCCAATTTCAAAGTGAAATTGATTCCAATGACCACCATTGGATTAAATGGTAAAAATATATTCTAATTTCACTTTAAAAACAATTCAAAATATAATCTATTCATATAAATAAATTAGATTAAAAAGTGGTTTTGAATTAAAATAAAACATTTTACACTATTCATTAAAAAAATGAACTTTATCAAAAAGATAACAAAAATTTACAAAAAGTAAATTTAGATGTCCCGGTACTTAAGAAGAGTTTCATTTGGTCCAATAGAATGTATAAGAGTGAACAAAACTATATTTAATTAAGGTTCGCCATCAAAAGGCGATAAGTGAACCTTTAGTGAAAACTAGGGCATATACGCCTAAAATTGAATTCTTTCCGTATTTTAAGCCTTTATCTTTTATTGGATAAATGTAAAAACATTTAAAAACATATATAACCATATTTTAGTTATTTCTATCAATTCCCACCAATAAAATGGCTACATGTTAACTACCATTTAAAATACTATTATTTTATTATTAGAGTGCAACATAAGATTCCCAAGAAACTCGTTGTTGCGTGTTGGGTATGCCATCGTGCATAGCGTCCCCTTTAAAGTCATATTAATATTTTATTCACAATTATGGATAAATATGAAAATGTCATATTCTTTATTTACCTAGGGTGTTACATCCTTCCCCCCTTTTTGGAATTGCGTCCTCGCAAATTTTAAAATTGAGCTTGGAAACATCCTTGAAAGTCCCACATCTGAACAAGAGTCGGTAAAACAATCACTTTAAAATAAAGAAATATAAGTACAAAGGACACCCAAGTTAACCCATAATAGGATTCCGTGTAGGAAAACATGGACATGGAATAAAAAACAAAGGGTCATGTTCTGATGGAGAGTGATAGAAAACATGTTTAGGAGAAAGTTAACCATGAAGAAAATAACAAACTTGTGATGGGTTAAACGGTATTCGATTCCCCAGTAAGAAAAGTTAATAGACAACATTTTTGTTTTAAGTTACTTTTTATTGAGGAATTTATTCATAAGGAAACATAATCACTTATCATGTTGAATTTCAACTTTTATTAGATTCCTTACACAAACTCATATTTTCTCCAAAAGGCGAGTATTTAGGAAGACTTGTTCACATTAAGAGTACTATAATCAACTTCTATAGAATCACCTAATACACAAAAGAGAACTATATACTTCCCATTTCATTAGGATTTAACCAAAACCAAAACCAAAAGGCTAGTACAAGATCAGATAATCCAGAAAAGGATAACCCTTTATAAACAGAAAATCTATGCTTAATCTCCAAAATTTGTCCAACAAAACCCAAAGTTCAACGAGAACCATCTGATAAACAATTTGTCCATATAATTCTTCAAAATAAACCAATCTAAGATTGAAACCCAAATATTTGAAGGATTTAGTCACATAGTCTTCCAAGTTAAATCATAACATTTATCTCCAAACAACATCAGTTTCTCCTAAAGTCCTGTATTGAAAAGTAATTAACCTAATCACATATCCTCCATGATTGGTTAATCATTTTCATAAATAACCCAAAATCAACTTACTATTAATTCATAAAATCATATAACTAGAAAGAATCATTCAAAATAACCAGAGACTTCACGTAGTCCAGTGGTAGGCGATAAATACGAGTCGCACATTGGTTGTGGGTTCGATTCCCGCGGCTTTGTCCGACGCGATGGGTTGTCACACGGTCTGCGTGTTGTCCTTTTTCCAAAACTATATAATTCTTAAAACATTCCCCAAAACGAGATAAAATATTCAAAAATAATTATAACATATTTTAACCCCATGTTCATCTCATGCCCTTCATTTTCCATCATATCATATAATAACCCATAATTACCTCAAAAGTAAGGATCATATAAACTCTAATGGTTACCTTTATAATTATTACCTGAATTTCCACATTGAGTTGGACATCTCGTACATGATGCATTAGAGAACTCACCAAGGTTGAAGTGGTTGATCATGGCTCCTTGATAGTTGGTTTATAACAACTATGGGATTCCTCATTGAATCCACCATTTTATTTAGTATCTTAATTAGAGAACCACCACATTTTCCTTCAAACCTGTTGTCTCTTTGGTGCCTGCTAGATCCATCCATTCACTAAAAATAGAAATGTAAGTGTAAGTATATCAACAAAACCATCATGTACTAATGAGGAAGGTAAACACTAAGATATACTTACTCATTCACATTATCTAAACTAGGACTATTTTTGAAATCCTAACCATTATGGTAATGTCACTTATGCGTAGAGAATACCCTAACCTCTAAAGTTATCTAAACCGACCTTTGATACCAACTATAAGACCCCAGACATAAACCTTACTTAATATTGAATTAAATGAGTAATTCACATTGATGATATTTTCAGGTTTAGAGTTTTAGAGAATTAAGACATAACTATTACATCTCAAAAGATTACAAAGTAGTCACTTATACTAAATTTCCATAAAATTAAAACTCTTAAAAAGAAACATGTATAGTTCCATGTTTTAGGTAGCATGACTTTCCCTTGATCCCATCCTTGACCATATTCCATGCTAAGTCCTGTGAAAAACATTTCAAAAACTTGGGATGAGCATAAAAATCTCAGTAAGGGATACACAAAGAATGAAAACTGTTAGTTTTTCAAAACAAGAAGTAAACCATGTATACTTTATCAAAGTAATACTTTTCACCTTCATGAAGTAGTAAAAACTCTTCACTGAAAAAAGTATCATTACTTACCTTTTGTAACCAAAGGATTACCATAAAATCCATATAAAGAACACATAACATATATAAAGTAACTTGGGACATAAACATACTTAAGTGGAATAACCAAACGGTCGACTTCAACACATATCACTTAATGGAATAGCCATACGGCCAATTTCCATACATACATAATGGAATAGACATACGGCCAACTTCCATACCCAATGCATTGGAGGTTATAACGTAACCACCCGTCCTGGTATTCACGACACCACCCGTCATATGGTTTATCACGTAACCACCCGTAAAATGTCCAAGTACCATTATAAAATTATAACACATAAAACCAATATAAAGGAATAATAACATTTCCACATTTCAAACACAATATATCATTTAAATATATTGACAAAATATAATCCTTTATCAAAACCATTTTCAATACCAAAATACATAAAAGAGTATATGGTATTTATTTTATTTTAAAAACAATACGGCTTGTTGAGGAAGCCAAAGATCAAATAATACTCATGGCGGCGGAAAAGGTCATTGTCACCGCGTACGTTAAAAAAACATTCCTTTTTGTCGTATAGTTAAACGCTTCATAGAAAAAGATTCCTTTTGTAAAAAAGTAAAAGTCAAAGGGGTTTATACACCGTATAAAAGAAAGTTGTGTATAAAACGAAATATGTATCAATGAAAGGAGATTGAGACGAAGTCCCTTACAAAGACTGTATCCTTGGTTAAATGATAAATCAATTACATAATTATGTGTGACAAACAAATACACCAAATATAAGTGGATATTAAGTGTAAAATAATCAGTGGTCATTCACAGATATTCAAAGGATGACATATTCAATAACTATATGTTGAACCCAAAGAAATCGAAATTGGGTTAAGAAGTTCCCTTGACAGCCTAACGACGTCACATCAAAATGAGTTGATGAGAGATAAAAAGTGTATCTCATCACTTGGACATAAAAGTTACATAAATAAGGATATATGAGAACATATCCCAACATAACAATATTTAAATTAAAATACCCAACAAAAGAAGTCTTTTAAAAAGAGGAGGGTGAAAGGTTCCCTTACCGACTTGGGTATCTTTCAAAACATACGCCCCGTGAAGGAAGGACAATGAAACATTGATGTAAAAACTCATAAATGAAAGAATATTAAACAATGAGTAAAATAATGGGCAGTACATACACCACTCAAGGGAAATTGTGGCAAATGTGGCATAATTCTCACGGGAATAAAAGTAAGATGAAAAATCCCTTACGAAAACTCGGCAGCCTAACGGCGCCACATAAAACTTTCACAATGGATTGATGAGAGAGAATAGGGTCTCTCATCACATGAACATAAAAATTACAGTAAGTGTCATATAAAATATCATCCCAATAACAAGAAAGACGAGCTTTAGAGGGAAATACATAAAAGAGTGTACTTAAAAAGAAAGAGAGGAGTAAGATCCCTTACCTTGGGTCCGACTTGACTCGATCGTTCTTTAACGTCCTGAATAATAAACTTTAGTTAATTTCTACTTGATTAAGAACTTTTTCCAAGTTCATTATTCCTTTTATATCAATTATTGACATGTTATAAACATTATGTAATCATTTATGTTAATAATGTTTGTTTTGTTGATATTTGGTTCTTAAGTCGAAAGTGGACTTCTTACAATTACATGTTGTTTGTGTGGTCAAAGGTAATTTATATCTAGAATGACATTACTGATTTGGATATCATATATATCATATATATCTAGAATATACATGTATTTATAATATCACATAATCATTTAGAGGTAAGAAATGAAATGCACCGTTCATGGAGACGGTAAGCCGTACGTACGCATGAACGCTACTTTCATTTCTTTGTCATATTAATGGAATTCAAACTAAATGAGAGGTATTTATATTTTAATTCCAGAATTATATTCATCATTTAGATGTATCATTCATCATATATATCCATTATATACATGTACTTATAATAGTACATTACGTTTGGGGATAAGAAATGAAATGCACCGTTCATGGAGACGGTAAGCCGTACGTACGCATGAACGCTACATTCATTTCTATCTAATACTTTAATGGAAGGAAATAATAATTATATAGAGGTATATAATAATTCCAGTATAACATAATATATAATAACATTAAATCCATCCTTTATACATCCCACGTATGGCATTAACGAATCACATCACTTTGAGGGGGCGGTAGTCCGCAATTCCTAAAATGAAGATATCACCTATATCCATAATAGAAGCCATAAAGGTAAGCCAAAAATGCAAAATACAGAAGATTAAGTAAAACATAAACATATTATATATCATATATAAAAATAGTGACATCATAATGGCCACCATTGAAGGTGTTAAATGAGTATTGAACAATCATCGTTTCGGGAGGTAGAATTTCACCATCCACGGAAACCGTATGTTCTTTAACCATTTGATGTAGTTGTGTGAGAGTGTAGATCTAATAAATATTATAACAACATCCTAGTATATTGAAGATACTAGTGTTGTTACAAAAGAAGTAAATAAAAATAGTTTAAGGGGGTTGGAGAAGCAAAAATAAAACAAATGAACATGAGAGAATGAATTACCTTTAAAAGTGTAACTCCTTTTGATTTGAGCCTAAAGGCATCCTTTGAAAGGATTATGCCCAAAGGGAATCCTCTAGGATGAGGATATGGATGTGGATAGAGTAAATGGGCAGGGTTTGGCCGAGCCAAAGGCTTGAAGAGTGTGGGAAAAGAGTTAGAGGTGGGGGCCTTTTATAAGAGGAGAGGAGGGGCACTTTTGAAAGTAACGAAATATTACTTTATTTGAAAATGTGTTTCGGTTTTAAATGGTCCCACATTGATATAATTAGTGGATAAGGTGATAAGGGTTCTAAAGCAACCCATACAATAGTTTTTGGACAAGTTTAGGTCTTAGATATTACATTGTCTTTCCATTTTACTTTAATCGTTAAATAATGAGGTCATCGCTGCATCATCATGTTGTCATAAATAATTTAATTTATTTAATGTATAAAAAATTATAAAAAAAATACTATGATGTGGGAAATCTTTTTAACTTTATAATTAATATTTATAATCAAAAATCTTAATTGTATAACCCCATGTAACAATTGTTTTAGTAAAACATGTCTTGTTTGTGTTATTTTTACTTTAACATTAAATAAAAAGATATTTATGTCATTTTCCAACCAAAGTGGCTCCATGGGGTCCCCAAGTTGACCCATGGGTTGTCTTGGTCGGAAATGACACAAATAATGAGGGTAGTACATGTGTCAAGTTCATTTAATTTTATTAAAACATTATTATTACCATAAACTACACTAATTACCTCTAATCGCGATTAAAAACATAATAAGTTACTATTCACCAAAAAACTATTTTAATCTCATTGAACCACATTTTACTTCTTAATGACAACCATGTATGTCGGATTTATTAAATTCAAAACAAAAAGAAGGAAAAATTTCATTTAAGCGGAAAAATCAGTTTTTATAAGTACCACTTTGTGGTTTCACTATTCATCAAAAATTGAAGTTTTTCAGAAAAATCCCAAAAATTCACCCTAATCTATATTTGATATTCCGAATTCAAAAATGAAGTCTATTTTAAAAAATTCAAAACATATAAGTCACATTAATTAATTTAATAATTAATTCCCGCTGTCAGAGCAAATAGCGAGTTTTTATAAATCGATAAGTATCAAAAGATTGACATCAGTTTAAGTCTAATTTCAAAGTGAAATTGATTCCAATGACCATCATTGGATTAAATGGAAAAAATATATTATAATTTCACTTTAAAACCAATTCAAAATATAATCTAATAATATAAATAAATTAGATTAAAAATAGGTTTTGAATTAAAATGCAATATATTACACTATTCATTAAAAAATGAAGTTTATCAGAAAGATACCCAAAATTCACACAAAGTAAATTTAGATGTCCCGATTCATAAGAAGAGTTTTATTTGGTCCAATAGAATGTATATGAGTGAACAAAACTATATTTAATGATAGTTCGCCATCAAAAGGCGATAAGTGAACCTTTAGTGAAAACTAGGGCATATACGCCTAAAATTGAATTCTTTCCGTATTTTAACCCTTTATATTTTATTGGATAAATGTAAAAACATTTAAAAACATATATAATCATATTTAGTTATTTCTATCCATTCCCTCCAATACAACGGCTACATGTTAACTACCATTTAAAATAATAATATTTTATTATTAGAGTGCAACGTAAGATTCCCAAGAAACTCGTTGTTGCATGTTGGGTACGCCATCGAGCATAACGTCCCCTTTAAAGTCATATTAATATTTTATTCACAAATATGGATAAATATGAAAATGTCATATTCTTTATTTACCTGGGGTGTTACATTCTTCTTCCCTTCATTAGAAATCTCAATCTTCCTTTCTTTATGCTCCTCAATATACGTACATGCATACTAGTCTATCATCCTCTTCTTTGATTAATTAGGCATACCACTAAATTTCACCTTGTTAATCATATATCACGATGACTGATTCAGCATAATCACAATATCTTTCTCTCTAGGCATTACACAATTTTTTTCTCATAGTCACCAATTTTTCCATTGGATTTAATGTTAACAAAATTTCTTCTGGTTCCCTCCATTAACTAAAACACAAAAATAATTCTGTGAGAGGCGAAAATCATGCTAGAGAAAACAACATAGTAAAGGGGGAGTACCCTCAATATCTAACGTCTTAGGTTAAATTCTAAGATCGTTAGCGAAATTCTTGGACTATAACCTATACTTATACTTAACCTCAGGGACATCCCTAGACATACCGTAGAAATATCTCTTGGGATCTCACTAAAGTTCTCGCATCCTAGTTTCCAAAGTTTGACTAAACCTTTCCTCTGATACCAACTATAAAATTCTGGAATTAATTCCGGTGGACTATAATTGATACCTATCAGGGAACTCCATGGGCAGCTACACCCCCTAGGCGGGACACACCACCATCCCCAGTGGCATCCATTTCCTCATGAATCCCTTGAGCGGAGATCCATGCTTCCTCCAACGCTCACATGTGAGTGTTCCCAAGGATCAGATACATTCATACCTCCATTGCCTCTGATACCAACTGTAGAGACCTGAAGCCTAAAGTACATGGACATTACATTACTTTTGCGGAATACTTAGTACATAACAAAAACACACACACAACGACCATAATAGTTTAGTGACTTTTGAAACTTGGAATGTAATCTTCTAATCATGGTGAAAGATCTTCAACATATCCCATAAAGATCTTCCCCTTTTTTTTCTTACCTAAAACCTTTCTTTATATCCTGGGGAAAAGAAAACATAAAAGGGTGAGCTAAAATTCTCAGTAAGGGTAAAAAAAGAAATATCAATCACATCATATTCGTAAGAACATAACATTTTGAAAAATCTTAACCTGAAAAAGAGATAATAATATCATAACATGTGATAAATCATAGTAGTGAATTGTAATCCCAATAATCATAACATAAAACATGAAACTTTGTGGATTACACACATTATCATAGATAATCCTTTCTTATTAGTCAAGACTCATTGCCAAGACTATCTTAGTGGACAAAGTCCATTTATGAACCGAGTTCATTCCTCGTTTCAGTCCTGTTTCACTAAACCGGTTTAACCTGCCATTCCAGCCATGTCTATCTCATGAGATATAAAATCTTTATCCAATGAATTGGTGGGAGATATAGGTCCCACCCATCTCATAATGATACCATTTTTATATGTGCCACAAAATCATAAATCATACATCATTGCATAACTCATGTAGTAAAAATTGGATTCTTAAACACCATGACATCATAAAACAATTCATATAAGATAAAGGAATTCATAAAAATAATTCCATCACAACATAATCAAATCAATTTAATAATAGGGATTGAAACAGAACCCTATATTATCTTAGATGGAAAATAATTTTGATAAAGCACTTGAACTCCATTCTTGAGGAAAATATCCTTTCTACTTCAAAAATTTTTTCCTTTCATTAACATGTCATACAATTTTAAAATAAACGAAGTTGAATAAACATGAACTCTTGTAAAGGAATCTTATTGGAAATAATGTTTTAAAAATACATTCATGCCATATAAGTTAAAAAAAATCTTCTCGTACTTTTGTCGGAAAAGTCAAAAAGTACCTCGTACGAAAAACGACAAAAGATTCCTTTCGTATCTTTTACTAAAAACTAACCGAAGGGTAAAATTGGATATAAACTATTTTATAATGATGTAAAATATTACATATTGAGGAAACATGGATGTGGATGATAAAATACACCCCAGTAAATACCAAAGTATAAACAATCTCGTATAAAAACTAGATTGCGATCGTTTCCCTTACCTTAGGTCCGATTTTTTTCGTAAGTGTCCGAACCTCCTGTATAATGATTTAAATAATGTCATTGACTTATTCAAAAATCATATTAATTGATATGAAATCATATATGGTTCACTTATGACTTTATATTACCCGTTCTTTTGTAAATTCCATGTTAAAGAGCGTTTTGGGTAAAATTGTTTCATTTGTCGTCTGTGTTTTGACTTGTAATTATTCATATGATTACATAGATCATGATTACATAATTAGAAGAATATAAAACATGATATATATATATTCATAATATACATATATATATAATGGATCGATAAATGGAATGAAATACACCGTTCATGGAGACGGTAGGCCGTACGTACGCATGAACGCTGTTTTCGTTTCCTTATTGAGTTGAATGGAATTAAGTAGATGACATAAATATATATACACATAAATCCAGTATCATTATTATGCCTTTTATTTCATTATTACTTATTATATATACTTTATAATCATTCATGAATGGTTAACGTGGATAATGAATCTCATCACGTCGTGGAGACGGTAGTCCGTACGTACGCACGAGTGATGATATCATTCTCATGATAGTTGAATTGTATTTTAGTGTATGTATACTATTTAAGAATCAATATCACTTTAAAATAATCATATATAGTTATTATGTACACCATTATACCCATCCAAGTAAGGTGGTGGTGGAAAATAGATTACACCACGGTGTGGATACGGTATTCCGTACATACGCACGCGCGGTGATTTCGTATTCCGTAGGATGGATAGATGGTGAAATAGGGTTGTTTCATACTTATAATAACATCTCCGTATATGATTGATACTGGTTTTATTACTTCATAATGAAAAAAAACTAAGAAGAAGATGTGGAAGAAGAAATAAAGTTAAAAGAATCGGTAATGGACATTACCTCTTCTTTGAAGCGCCTCTTTGAGTCCTCCTCTTAGGGGACTAAAATTGGTCATTGAAGAAGACCAGGAACTCTAGGATGTTTCTAAGGAAGTGGAGAAGATAATTTTTCAGGGGTTGTCCGAGACTGAAGGCTCAAAGTGGTGTGAGGAATAGAGGGAGGAGGTGCCCTTTTATAAGGGAGGAGAGGGGCACCTTTGGAATAACAAAAAATATTATTTTATTATAAATCCAAATTCGGTTTTAAATAGCTCCAAATTGATTTAATTCGAAGCTAAGGTGGTTATGGGTCAAAATCCTCTCATCCAATAGAATTTAGAGAAGTTTAGGTTACTGTTTTAACCATATCATTTATATTTAACATTAAGTTAGATAATTTTACTTTTATCGCGTCTTTTTGTGTTTTTACACTATAAGGTTAATAAACATACTATAACAAGACAAACTAACCCCAAGTTGTTTATTATTAATATATATATAACCTTATCTAATTCATTTGCCAAACATTCGATTTTTAGGAATAAAATAACAATTAATAATATAATATTTTTTTTAAAAACTATTTTATGTCTATTTCGACACTATTTTGTAATTGATTTTTTAAAAAATCATAACAGAATGATTAGTTCTAAAAAAGTTTATTAAATCAATACTAACATGTCATATTAACTAATAAAATTATTGTAATTCATAAAAAGTCTCAAATTACATTTATTTGGGTATTTATAACATCAATTATGTCAATATTTCATTAATAAGATAATTGCTGCATCATCTTTGTGACATAAATAAATTAAATTATTTAATGTCTAAAAATTACAAATAAAATACCATTATGTAGGAAATATCTTTATATTTATAATGAATATTTATAGTCGAATTTATCTTATGTGTAACACTATATTAAAAAGGATTGTCTTATTAAACATTGATTTTAACTATTTTAACCCTTCTTTAAATAAATTAATAATAAATGTCCTAATCTAATCCAACTGGGCCTAAATGGTCATATTTTATTCCTAAGGATGTTTTTTGTCGAATTACACTTATCCAATAGAATTAGGACATGTGTTAGGGTAATAATAATATCATTTTTACCCTTAATTACCCTATTTACTTTTAACCGTGGTTAAAAAAGTAAAAAGTTATTATTCACCAAAAATTATTTTCATCTCATTGAACCACATTTTACTTACTGACATCAACTTAGTCTCTTGGATTTTTGAAATTCCACTCACATAAGTGGTATAATTATGTTTTAGGAAAATTTCATTTTTTTAACTACCACTTAGTGGTTTCACTATTCATCAAAAAAATGAAAGTTTCCAGAAAAATACCAAAAATTAGACCTAATCTATATTTGATATTATGAACTCAAAAATGATGTCTATTTTACCATATTCAAAACATATCAGTTTCATTAATTAAATTAAAAATTAATTACCGTCGTCAAAACAAATAGTGTGTTCTTAAGGGATAATAACTATCAAAAAATTGACACTTGTTTATGTCTGGTTTAAATGTGAAATTACATCCAATGACCAACATTTTATTAAATTGTAAAAATATATTCTCAATATATTATATATCCTCTCAAATGAATAATTTATCACTATTAATTATTTCTATTTAAAAAGTTGTTTTTAATTAAAATTTAGTAATTTTCAGTATTCATCAGAATATGAAAGTTATCCGAAAAGTACCAAAATTTTACCCTAAGCTAATTTCGATATTCCAAATCCAAAAATGAAGTCCATTTTGAAAATAAAATGTACAAAATTTCAAAAAGTGGTTATTACTATTCATAACGGCTAGTTTTAATAATATTTTATTAGCATATCGTTGTTTAGTGAGACTCGGTATTGTGTACTACACACGCTATCGAGGAAGGTCGGGATTGCGTATAATGCATGGAAAGTCAAGGATTCGTGTTGTGCAAGCTTCATTTGGTGTAGAGTACAACACAAGACATTAATGAAATTAAAAAGAATATATTTCATAAAATCTCGGGGTGTTACACATAGATTGGACTTGGTCCAACTTACAATTTTCATTATTTCTCCACAAGTAGGTGAAATTCTACACTAACCATTGAATTTCCATGATTCATCTGTCTATAGGTGAAGAGTACATACTATGGAGAACTAAAGTACATAGTATGTCCTGTTTTGTTTTCCACCAACCATAAATAGAAGGGACCACTATGCTTTGTTCATAAGTTAAATAGAATTTAATTAAAGGTTTAGAAAATGGGTGTGTACTCTGACTGGTCGATCCAAACCCTATCAAAATGTACATGGAATGGGTTCTTAATTAAAAATACTATAGTTTCCAATTTTTTCGAAAATATTCTTAACCATTGTATTCAACTATAAAAACATGTATTTTTACCAATAACAATAAAATGATTCATTATAACTATAATGATACAAAAATTATGAAGAAACTAAATATTTATTAAATTAAATATCTCTAAATATTATGCATGAATCAGACACATCAATCTCCCCCAAACTTATTAATTTTATTACCCTCAAGAAATATCACAACACACAATCAAAGAGATTTAATTATCATTAAAGGGAGGTATTTTATAAAATATGTTCATAAACATAAATCCATAACATATAATGTTTAATATAATAAAACAAAGTATGTTTCGACAAATATTTATCATTCCTTATACAAAATTATAATTTAAAAAAATTTCATCTTTTTCAAATATGTGGTTTAACTTTTTATAATTACCCATGAAATATTGGTTATACCTTATGTATTTAATTATATACTCATCACTCAAGATTATTTATTAGTGTTTTAATAAATTTCATGTATATTAACTATATCAATAAGATTGTAATCAATATAAATTAAACATTAGAAAGATGAACTAAAAAATATGACGAGGAATTAGTATGTATGTTTCAATGAATTTAATTTAGAATGATTGTGGTAAAAAAACAATTTACCTTAGTAGCGTTAAAAAGGAGAAAAAATAAATGAAATAAAAATCATGATTTTCATTATAAAGAATAATTAAAATATTCCCTTTATAGGTTCATTCAAAATAAAACTTATCTACTAAACTATTTTTTCACTCAGGTTCGTAAACTGACATATAGTTAAATGATCAAATTACTCCACTTCTTATACACAATTAGAGACAACATATAGGCACTATAAATGAATTTTTATGAAAATTTTTATAAAATGAAAAATAGAAATTTTCAACACCCAATTTCAATGTAATCTAGACAAACTATACAATTAATTTCTATCCTTTATATAAAAATGATGAAATATAAAAATATTTAAAAAACCAAAATAATTATCCTATGGAAAATAAATTATCTTTTAATGTTTCTTTATACCTTGTTTGTTCTTGGCCTCCATTAAGTTAATAAAATAATAATTCTATGGTGGTTTCTAAGGTCATATAAGAATGAAGAATAAAAAATTTATTCAACCACATTAGTTTGGTTCGAAATCAAAATATCATGACAAAAATAAAGGGGAATTTATAATACTAATTTATATCCTCAAATTCTCTCATAAAAATTTTTAAATGAAAGAGTATTTTAAATGGTATTTAATAGCTATCGATAATTGAAAAAAAATCATCCATTCATTTCATGATATTAATAAGAATTTTTTTTTAAAATTATCTTTTAATGAATTAAATTCATCAATTATAATTATATATAAATAATTTTATTGATATTTTTTAACTTAAAAAATTATGAAACTCTAAAAATTTTCACATAATAATTTAGAATTTATAATCATAATCAATAAAAAATCCCAAACATTCTGAAATATTTCATCTAATAAATGATATATCATATATTTTTATAAGGGAAAATAAAAAGTTTGGTGATGAGAGACATTCTTCAACACATAATATTACACATGTACTCCATGTGTAAAACCATGAACGAGGAAATAATTTTGAGTTATAATGTCCTATTAGTAAAAAATTATATAATCTGAAGTTTTTATTTAATAATTCCAAATTTTACATTTTTGGTATCATTAGGGTTAAATGATTTATATATTTCTGTCATAATGCATACCTATTAAACCCATATATTACAAAATTAAAACAAAATCCAAGAATCCATTTTCCCTAAAAAAATAATTTTATAAAATGAAGAATGTTTTATTTTAATTTAAAATAATCCTGAATCTCTACCGAGAGTTATAATTGATCGTATCCATCCATAAACCCGATGAATGGAAAATTAAAATGCATGATGAGAGCCAAAGTCTCAATATGGTACATTAATGTATGATATATTTCATTTTGGTTATTTACATTTAATCCCATAAAAGGCTTACCATGGTTACAATATTCACTAATAGAATGAAAAAAATTCTTTTAAATTGAAAACCACAAAAATATTTATTATGTAATTACATTAAAACATTAATTAATAAAATATAATCCAGTTTAAGAAACATTAATTATTATATTCTTAACCAATGATAGAAATTAATGGGTTATAGTTAAAGAAAAGGGAAAATATTCCATATTTTATACCCCCTATCTGAATGTCCCAAAGGCATTTTTTATTATTTTTTTATCCAACTATCAATAGGTGAGGGAAACCCCTTACAAGGCCGGAAGGCCTAAGAGAGAATTACCTGACCCTTAGGTCATAAGGAATTCACCCATACAAGAAAACTCAAAAAACTACTCCTCCCCAACAAATGTCATGAAGTCCACACATCACCTTCGCAAGGCTGGCCGATTATCTATCCGATAAAGAGATGCATATGCTCGACACCAATAGAAATTTCATTCCCACTCATTCTTCCAATTCCAATTTTATCTGGTATTGTGAATACGTCTGCTCTTAATCCTCACGTGGAGCCTTTCCCCTTGTAATTGGCTTGGTACATATTCATATTTCCTATGGATCGAAAGCCTTATGGTGGTCTGAAGGCCTTGAAGTGGCTCGAACGACTAGAGAAAGAACTGGCTCGATGGCCTTGGGTGGCCCTAAAGGCTTGCAGGTCCTGAGGTCCAAACAGTTGGCCCAAAGGCCCAAATGGTTGAATAGTTCTAGATGCTATATTTTCAAATAGTCACTACTACAGAGCCTATTACAATGCATACTACAATGTTTTATATGGTTCCTACTATAGTATTGTTACATTTCCTAAAATTATATCTCCACTCGGATTTAATCCCAGGTATCTTAGATGCACTTGCCGAGTCGTCACCAATCGGGATAAGACTCATGTTCTTTTACACCATCATTCATACATTTTATGGAAAATAATATTATAAAAATAATTAGAGATATATATCAGGATAACACATCATATAACGAGTATCAGACTCTATAATTGTATAATTTAAATTAGGATCACCTATTTTATAATTTATTTCAACATTACCCATCTTATATGTTTTCTCAATATTACCCACCATAATCTGTAATTATAATGTTCCATATCATAATTAAAACATTTCAATGTCACACCTTCTCATTATAAAACCCTTGGAAACATCTTTTGAAACTTTATGGAACACATTTTCAGATACTATACTACACATCAATTTTAAAAATTGATTTTAAAAATAATATATATAGAAAATTTTGAAGAAATTGTTTTTAGTTATGAAAACATTGCAGTAAAAAATCAATAAAATAAAATAAAATAACATTTTTTGTGGAGGGAAATACATTGGGACCACATAAGTTGAAATATAACTTTTGATTTTCTTTTTTGTAAAGAAACTCAAATATTACCATATGAAATATATAAAATTATTGGATTTTAAATCATTTGTAATTAAATTAAAAGAAACCAATTCTTTTTTATAATTCATTTATGCCAGTGTAAATAAATTTATAATATAATTTTAGGAATATGTACATGGAAGAAAAATATTTTAAAATAATCCATTAAAATAAATAAACAATTTCTTTTGTTACACTGTATTATTTCTTGAGTCCAAATCATCACATACATTCATTATATTACTAAATAAAATGTTATATTATTTATTTAATTTCAAAAGATTATTTTTCAGGTTTATTTGATTATTATTGTGCTTTTTATTTCATTTTTTCGATGTGTTATTTTGTAAAATAATATTTAATGTTGATGATGAATTTTTTAGGGACAATAAGTGCTTAATCCAATAACATGATTGGTAGGATGATCATGGAGAAATTTTTCATGGTTACATTATATCTAAAAATATAGTCATCAAATAATAATAATTTTAACTAAGTGAAAATAATTTATAACCATCCATGAATGGAAATTAAGGGAAACGAATCACATCTCTTCATAGAGGTGGTAATCATTATATACACATGAAAGTTGTAATCATTTTACAATGAATGGAAAGGTTAAAAATTAAATGATTTATTATCATTATAGAATGATAATAATTTCATGAATATAATTGTCAAACACACAAACACACACACACAGACATAGAGACGCACACACAAACACACACACATATATATATTAAACCAACATATCTATATATATATTTTTATAAATTACTATCATTTATGGAAAACCAAACATATCAATTCATTGAGAAGGTAATCCATATGCACACACGAGCGATGCATTAATTTCTCATAGGATGGTGAATGGTGATTAAAAATGATTATAACATAATCATAATAATATTTGTATATATTTAATATACATATGATATTATCACAACATGTATCACCAATATTTTAATGATGTATAAGAAGAAATAAAAATGAAAATGACAACTTAAGACTTATACCTTCTAATGGGATATCCTCCCTAGCTTACACCATAAGCCTTCTATGATTCACATTTTGTTGAGGAAAAGAACTATAAGAAGTGTTTAGTGATAGTGGGGAGATAATTTAAATGATATATTCTAAACTATAGTGCTCGAAATGTGTGTGTAATATTCATGAAGAGGATCTATTTTGTATATCAGGGGATGCAAATTCTTGTAATTCTGAAAATTATTAAACTAATAGAAATTAGTTTTCTACCAAAAATAAAAATGAAAAATGAAATATTTTGAATAAAATATTATTATGATCCTAAATACTAGCATTAAATAACCATTTGATAATTTTATGTTATGTTTTTACAAAAATCAATTTTTTTTATCCACCTGTTAGTCCTTTTGATGATTACCATGGTATCCAAGAATTTAAAAAAAAAAGCGTACAAAATTTTCCTATAATGAGACATGTAACTATAAATTTACCATATATGATATTATATATCATATAAAATTTACATTATTTAATGTAATATTCTTATAAATTTTTAATCATTTAATAATATATTGTTTATTATAGAATATAATTAATATCATTTTTGGAATGATTTATTTATTTATTATTTAATGAAGTCAATAATGGAATGTAATTTGAAAAAAATGATAACATACCACTAATTTTTCAAATTGAACTATTAAATTCATCGGATACAATATCTCATAAAAAAAATTATAATTAGATTTATTAGAATATATCACTTGATTATTCTACTACTGTCAGAAGCACTATATAGACCATATATAATAATTTAAGTTAATTATATTATCACTACATGTTTTTAAAAAAAATTACAAAGATTAATTTTTTTTAAATTAAAATTTATAATATAAATCAAAATCCTTTATCCCAAACGAATAAATTATATATTTTGTTAAATGGAAGTGATATGTTTCTTATAATCTAAAAAATTATTTTAAATATATTATCAAAATAATTTGGAAATATATTTTCATATTTTAGAATTATTGTTGGTTGTGGTAGAAATCAATTTATTCAGTAAAGTATATACAAGTTTTTTAGTTATTGTTTGTCATTATCGATGATTTTTATTCCTCATTAACTAATTTAACCTTACTAAGTTGGGAAATATATTCTATAGTTAATATTCATATTGACTAAAAAAGAAACTATTTTACATATCTAAACCTATTAATTACAAATATGGAAAATATGTTTGAAAATAAAATTTATAAAAGTGGTATAAATTTTTATATATAAAGACCACAATTTAATTTATTTTTACAAAAATGTTGTTTTAATCCTGAAAATGAACCTATATGGAAATTAGTTAAAATTATTATTCCTATATAATTAATTAAATTATTTCGAAGAAAAGGTTAATTATGAAAATTTTATATAAAATTGAAATATTAATATAATTTATAAAATGAATCAAAATATCCATTTTGGAAAAATCTCCGTTTTCATGTATTGACCGAAGAATAATTTTTTTACAAATTATAAAAAAAAAATCCTATTATAATTTATTTATTATTATTTTAGAAAACCATTTCACTTTAACAAATAGTAATTATAAAATTTTAAAGTAAATATAAAGGACAAAAATTATAATATATGAAAATAAATTTATAAATAATGAAAATTATTTTTTTGTTTAAAAATGAAATTATATTCTTATTATGAGTGTAAGTAAATAAAATGAATTTAATTAATAATAATAATCCATGAAATTTATTGTGGACATTACCTAGGTTGTTACATCCCGCTTTATAATTTTCATCCTTACATTTTTATTCATTACCTAAACATGTTGGGATATTTTATATAAGCCAAATGCCTTAAAGCTTACATAATCCTGTGAATTGTTTATGAATTTAGATTATTTCACATTGAGGGTCTTTTGGGTTTATAGATTTATAGATTTAGGCCATAACTAATAAATGACATCACAAAATTACTACGTAGAAACTTCAACTCTATCCAGTTTTTTTCACAACAATACAACTCTATAAAAAACAAGAAATAATTTCATGAAAAAAATAATCTTAATACATTAGTTATATTATCCTTCATTATACCCTATAAAAAACATATAAAAAACATGGGATGTGCATAAAAGTCTTAGTAAGGAATATAAAATAAGGAGTAAAATTTTTATTCCATGAATATTAAAAACCTATGAAAACATATTCACAAAATCATACTATTCACCCATAAAACATAAACTTCGTAGATCACATCATGAAATAATAATATTAATACAAAACATTAATGAATTCATAATACATAAAGTTAACCTGTGGAATCCATATCATACATTCATTATAGATTTCACCATTACATTGGGATTAACATTCAAGGGTATGTTTGGAGTACCTATAAATGTGTATTCCCAAAATCTCTTTGTATTAAACTTAATATTTACCTATATCATGTTACCAAATGCATTTGATAGCTATATTAGGCTCAACCTCCTTTAGTTTATCATGAAACCACCGATATATGTAAACAATGCCCGAGAACAATAATAGAATCTTAATATATAAAACAAGCATTATGGAAAGAAAAATTTTCACATTGCAATCAAAATATGTAATTTTAGGACATTGACATAATAAATAATTTATCAAATACATTTTCAAATAAAAAATATGTAAAAAGGGTATATGGAATTTATTTTCCTCTTATAAGCATTACAAATTATTAGGGAAACCAGAAATCAAATAATACTATTGGTGATAGAGAGGTCGTTGTCACCATTTATGTTAAAAAAAGTATTTTTTCATTTGGTAAAATGATCTATAAAGAAAATATTACTTTTGAAAAACATTTAATTTAATTTATGTAATAAGGTTACAATTAAACACCGTATAATAGAAGGTCATCTATATACCAGAATGTGCCTTAATTAAAGGAGATTGAGATGATGTCCCTTACCTTGAATCCAACTTGTACGACGCATTATTTAATTACCTAAATAACAAATTTAGGTTAATTTATACATTATTCACAACCTTTTTTCACTTTATTATTAATTTTATATTTATTATATTCATGTTATTAATATTACATAATTATTTATTTTTATATTGTTCATTTTGTCGATATTTGGTCCTTGAGTCGAAAATGAACATGTTCGATGTAAATTGTCCATGTGTTCAAAAATAGACCATCCAAAAAATATTAATAATGATATTAATGTCATATATATTAATAATATATGTATTTATAATTTTCATAATATTTGGATAATTGAAATGAAATGCACCATTAATAGAGAAAGTATGTCGTATATATGCATGAATGCTGCTTTCGTTTCCTTGTCATATTAAATTAATAATAATGAAATGATAAAAATTTGTATTATAATACATGTATTATATTTATATAATTAATGTCCAATATTCTTAATAAAAATATCCTTTATATGTTTCATGTATAGAAATAATGAGTCATATCACGTTGTGGGGGTGGTAGTATGTTGTTCCTCTAATGTAATTATTGTATTTACACATTATGGACTGCATAATGGTATGATATAAATAAAAAATAAAATAATAAATATAAATATATAAATATAATATATATCATATATAATTATTTTGTCATCACAATGGCCACCATGAGGCGTGGTGGAGAAAAATGAGCAATTATCATTTCATGAGGCAATAGTTTGCCGTACACTGAAACAATAAGTTCATATCCATTAGATGGAGGTTTGTGTAAGAGTAGTTTGAATCCATATCATAACATCATACTAGTATATTTAGGATACTATTTTTGTTTTTTATTCATATAATAAGAATAGAATAGTGACTTAATAGGGAAAATAATATAATAGAACTATAGAGATAACTCTACGTCTAAAATGGATAACTCCTTTTGATTTGAGCCAAAAGGATTTCTTGAATTTCCCTCCACCCAATGTAAGGATTTTATGAGGAATGGAGGGATTTTGAGATATTAGTTTAGCATAAAATGGATGATCCATTGGGACTAAGAGGTGTGAGTATGTGGGTAGAGGTGGTGTCATTCTATAAGACAGGGGAGGGGCACTTTAGGAATGTGTTGAAATATTATTTTATTATAAATTTAATTTCGTATTTTAAAACTCCAAAACTCATTTATTTCAAATTTAATATATTTTATGGTCAAATATTCCCAAAAAGTTTGTTTTGTACTATTATACTTCAAAAAATTACCTTATCATTTAGCGTTATCCCTTAGTTAAAAACATCAACTCTTACCTTGTCTTCAGGTATTTTCATAATATATAGTTATTATAGATACCATAAAATGACAATATAACCACAAGGGGATAATTAATGATATTTTATACATTATATATTCATTTTAGTTAATTTTATATTTTTAGTGAAATTATATTATATAATAAAATATTATTCTGTTCGAAAACTCATTTATATCAATTTTGACACTATTTTGTAATTGATTTTTGTTAAATTAATTAAAACTTGATTCCTTCAAACAAAATTTTTTAAATTAATGTTAATATGGAAAAATAATCGATAAAATTATTTTATGGAATAAATTTTTTCAAATGACATTTAATTTATTATTGACAATATAATTTCTTTTAATGATTCATTAATATAGTAATAACTACATCATCATTGTCTCATTAATGAAATTATATATGTAAAGTATAAAAATAATAAATAAAATTCCATAAAGTATAAAATATTTTTATATTTAGTATATCTATTTATAGTGAAATATATAATTTATATAAACCCATGTTAAAAATGTTTTATTTAAATGATAGTTTTTTTGTTATATTTCTCTTTATGATAAAATTAATATTATAACATGTCATTATCATACATGAGGGGATCCAAGAGGTCACCCAATCTACCCATGGATATGCATGGTTAGAAATATCTCATAAAATGGTATTAGGACATGTGTTAGGGTAGTTTAATATTATTATAATAATATTTTTTCCTTTATTTACTAGATTTTCTATTTATCTACAAATAATAAAAATGATTACTAATGTCAATATTCTTAATTTCAAAAAATAAAGGTTAAATATTTAAAAAAATTGTACCTTTTCATTCCAAATATTTAATATATTTTTACAAATTCAAAAAATATTATTTTTATTAATTAAATTAAATTAAATTCTCATTGTCAAAATAAGAAAGTCTGTTTTAATTATGTAAAAACTACCAAAATATTGTCATGTTTTGATGTTCAATTTAAATGTGAAATTATTTAAAATTAATATAATTAGATTAAATTTTATAATCATAAATCAATTACACTTTAAAAAAAATTAAAAGAACAATCTAACTATAGAGATAAATTATATGAAAATTTAGTTTTGAACGAAAATAAATTATTTTTCTATATTAATTAAAATATGAATTTTATCAGAAAAAAACCAAAATTTCATCCAAATTAAATTTTAATTACTTTTTTATATATATGATGTTTATTTTTTTCAAATTTTTCATATAAAAGTGATAAAAAATATATTTAAAAATGGCTCTCCATCAAAAATAAGTGAAGCTTTATTTCTACGAAATACATAATTTATTCGAAAAATTGAATTTGTTCTTATATAATTATCTAGAAAACATATCAGATGAATTTAAAAAATTAAATTTAATATATAAAATATATTTTTCCATAAATAAAAATCCATAAACTTTGATATGATTTTAGAAACACAAATATCATATTTTTAAAAATAATTTCATAAAAACGCATCATTTATTTTCAATTCGTTTTTATAGAAATTTATAATAAATTTGGTATCCAATGAATCATCATTTAATAATTTTTCAACCATATTTTCATAATGGATTCGATTATATTCATTTCCAGCAATAAAATTTCTATGTGTAAACTACCATTTAAAATAATAATTATATTATTGTCTTATTTTACGATATAACTCAACGTTGTGTGCAACAAAAGATTATAGAGAAACCCATTGTTGTATTTCAGGTATTCCATTGAAGAATGTGTCCTCTTAAATGTAATTTTAATATATTATTAATAAATATTAATAAATATAAATTTTTTAAAATATATATACTTCGGTCACTATATTATTACCCAATTTGGAAATTCCATCATCACAATTTTAAAATTCAGTTCGGAATCTCCACTAAAAATACCAAATTAGAAATATATTCAATAAAAAATCACTTAAAAATAAATATAAATACGTAAAATGGTCAACCAAGATAACACATACTAAGATACCATTTATGAAAACATGTATATTAACAAAAAACTAACAATCCTATTCTGATAGAGAGTGATTGAAAAATGATCAGGATAATGTAAACAACCAGGAAACCACAAACTTATGATGGGATAAATGGTTTCTGATATCTTAATAGGAAAAGTAGAAGTAAAATGTTTTGTTTTTATGTTCCTCTTAATTATGTTGAAGAATTTATTGGCTACATATAAAATGAACATAAGGAAATATACTTACATGACATGTATAGTTTTATCCCTCAATCAAATTCCACCACAAAATCATTTTATTTCAAAATTTGATTAGTATTCAAGAAAACTTGGTCACTTCTGAAGCACGATAATAATATTTTAGAGAATCAAATATTCATAAAAATATAAAACTTTTATTTCCAATGTATTTATACATTAACCAAAATCAAAATGGTCTGTAAAATAGAAAATAATACACCCAAAAAGAATAATTGTTTTAAAAAATAAATTTTACTCTTAATATCAAAAAATAAACAAAAAGTACCCAAAGATATTAAAAATACAATTCAAAAAAAAAATTAAATTATTCTTAATAATACAAACTGTGATTTAAACCCAAAATTCAAAAGTATTTTTCACATAGTCTTCCATGATTTTTTTTTCATGTATCCCCAAATAAAATTTAATTCTTTTAATGAAACATACATAAAAGTAATTAACCTATTCACATAGTCTCCATGATAGATTATTAATTTTCCAAAATAACCCAAATCTATATATATAATCAATAAAAACATTGATTATTCCAAAATAATATTCAACCATTACTCCTCAAATAAAATCCGGTAGTATTCTATTTTTATTAGGCATATAGTGTTCCCAAAATAGAGAATGTCTTCCAATATATCATTTTTCACTTAATCACCAAATCATTTTCCTATACTAAGGATATCCACCTAATAAACCATAAGATACCAAAATTATCTTTTTAATGATTCATTAAATCATTTACATAAAGACATAAATCATAAAGACCAGGGTCTTAACATAGGCTAGTGGCTGGCAATACACCATTTTCACCCTTTGGGTGTGTGTTGGATTCTTATGGCCATTCCAGATGCAACAGGTTTTCACCCATCTTGTATATTTTACCTTTTTATAAAACTCAAAAATAAGCCTAACATGTTTTAATTTCTATGGTTATCTTATACCTGTCATTTTCATCCCAACTCATAATGACCTCAACATCTTAATACTTGAGGTTTTATATATATTTGCATTTTTTATTTCACTTCTATATGATAAAATAAAACTATTCACAATAAAAATATCATCATACCATGATCATGGTTTCTATCTGGTTTCATCGTCATCTTGTTCATGTAGACCGAGTTACTTGAATTGTGAAATGATTTATAGATCCTTGAAAACTGTTTGCTTCAATTTTCAAAATACATATTGTACAACATGGTTCATATGGGAGTTAACATAAATATTGTTTCAGAAAATAATCATGTATGACATATAATTTAAAAAAATCTGATAAATCATGTTTTTTATAAAAAAGTCAGAGTGAGTTCCAGTAGAAACCTTCTATCAATTTTCCTTTTAAAAAACATATGTATGTGATGAAAGAGAACATTTAAAAACTAGATATAAATAGTCTTCCCAAGGGTCTCATTCTTCATCACCTTTCTCAAAATCATGATATGTTTCAATATACCGTGAGAAGGTAAAATATTTGAAAATTACTTGATAATATTTTCCTTTTTTAAAATATGAGTATATTGAAAAAAATAGAATTTCATTAAATAGAACACATGATAAATGATTGTATCTAGGTGTAGTGGACGTGTCGAAAATTTCAAATATCTTCGTGCATGTGAGTTGTATGTTAGAAACAGTTTCATAATCATCCAGACAAAATTTTGCAATAGTTATTGCAAGCAAGCCATCAATATGAGATATGTATGTTTTTTGAGATCATCCTCTTTCGATTTGTAACCGACTTTACATGATCTAAAAATGTAATAAAATAAGGATCTTACTGATAAAATAGACATATAGAATTACCATGTGGTTATCCAAAACTCCTAATACCTATGTTTTTGAAACTATTCCTATGATACAAATTATAATTCCCTATTCCATAAACCATAAATAATAATTAGTTTTGATGAAGAAGATACATTCTTTCACATCAAGGAACTTTTTAGTTTTAGAGTGCTTGTAAAATGCCAGATAAATGATGAATATGAAATTTTCATATTTATTAAAATTTTTGAATTAAATATTAATTTTACTTTAATGGGGTTGCTATGTTCTATAGAGTACCCAACACGCAACAACGGCTTTCATTGAAATCTTATGTTGCACACTAACAATATAATATTATTATTTTAAATGGTTGTTAATTACATTCCATTATAATGGAAGAAATGAATAAAACTAACTAAAAAATAATTATACATGTTTTTTAAATTTATTTAAGTTTATCCAATAAAAGTTAGAGGCATAAATTGTAAATGAATGGAATTTTAAGCATAATTTACATTAAAAGGCTTATTTAATGCCTTTTAAGGGTGAAACCTATTTAAATATATTCGTGATCACTTTAATACATTCTTTTAGAACAAATAAAACCCTTATATAGAATGGGGAAATAAAAATATACACTGTGTATATTTTTGCAATTTTTCCGATAAAGTTAAATTTTTAATGAATAGTGAAAATATTGTATTTTAATTCAAAACTACATTAAAATATAATTTATTTATATTGTTAGATTATATTTTTAATTGGTCATAAAGTTTAATTATAATATATTTTTACCATTTAATACAATATTGGTAATTTAAATTAATTTCACTTTGAAATGGGACATAAATAATTGTCAATATTTTGATAGTTATGGTTTCTTAAAAACACGCTATTTGTTTTTGTGACAACCTGAAGCTTGACGTACATGGACATTACATTACTTTTGTGGAATACTTAGTACATAACAAAAAAACACACACAAGGACCGTAATAGTTTAGTGTCTTTGGAAACTCGGAATATAATATTCTAATCGTGGTGAAAGATCTTCAACATCTCCCATAAAGATATTCCTTTTTTTACCTAAAACTTTTCATTATATCCTAGGGAAAAGAAAACATAAAATTTTGGGCTCAAATGCTCAGTAAGGGTAAAAAAAAGAAATATCAATCACATCATATTAATAAGAACATAAAATTTTGGAAATCTTAACCTGCAAAAGAGATCATAATATCATAACATGGGATAAATCATAGTAGTGAAATGAAATCCCAATAATCATAACATAAAACATGAAACTTTGTGGCATACACACATACTCATAGAGGATAATTTCTTATTAGTCAAGACTCATTGCCAAGACTATCTTAGTGGAAAAAGTCCATTTCTGAACCGAGTTCACTCCTCGTTTAAGTCCTGTTTCACTGAACCTGTTTAACCTTCCGTTCCAGCCATGTCTATCTCATTAGATATAAAATATTTACACAATTCATTGGAGGGAGATATAGTTCCCACCAATATCATAATGATTCCATTCTTATGTGTGCCAAAAAATCATAAATCATACATCATTGCATAACTCATGTAATAAAAATGGGATTCTTAAACAACATGACATTATAAAACAATTCATATAAGATAAAAGAATTCATAAAAACAATTCCATCACAACATAATAAAATCAATGTAATAATAGGGATAGAAACAGAACCCTATATTATCTTAGATGGAAAATAATTTTGATAAAACACTTGAACTCCATTCTAGAGGAAAATATCCTTTCTACTTCAAAAAAATTTTCCTTTATTAACATGTCATACAATTTTAAACTACAATAAGTTGATTAATAATAAACATGAAAACTTGTAAGTGAAGCTTCTTGGAAATAATGTTTTAAAAATCCATTCATGCCGTATAAGTTAAAAACATTCTTCTCGAACTTTTGTCGGAAAAGTCAAAAAGTACCTCGTATGAAAAACGACAAAAGATTCCTTTCATATCTTTTACTAAAAAACACAATGAAGGGTAAAATTGGATATAAACTATTTTATAAGGATATGTATATTACATATTGATGAAACATGGATGTGGATGATAAAATACACCCCAGTAAATTTCAAAGTATAAAGAATCTTGGATAAAAATGAGATTGTGATATTTCCCTTACCTTAGGTCTGATTTTCTTCGTAAGTGTCCGAACCTCCTGTATAATGATTTAAATAATGTTATTGACTTATTACAGAATCATAATTAATTTTATGATATGATATATGTTCATATTCTTAGCTTCTTATTAGTAATATTTCATTACTACTTGTTATTCAGGTGTCTATTACTTTTTGTTCTTATGTTTCTTTGTCGAATAAATTCTTATTCTTCTCTTTAGGTTATAGATACATCATTTCCAAAATGTTATTAGTGTAATATATATAATATTCATTCATTCAATTCATTTATATAATCATTATGCAATGAAGATCATGTAGAACGAATCGCATCACATCGTGGAGACGATATTCCGTACGTACGTACGAGCGATGATATCGTTCCCATGATCGTGAAATTTTGTTGGAGTGTGTGTATACTATTTCAGAATCAATACCACTTTACAATAATCATATATATTCATTAATTTCACCCTTTTACCCATCCAATTAAGGTGGTGGTGGAAAATAGATTACACCACGACGTGGAGACGTTATTCCGTGCGTACGCACGCGCTGTGATTTCATTTTCCGTAGGATGGATAAGAGGTGAAATAGGTTTGTTTCATATTTATAATAACATATAAGTATATAAGTGATACTGATGTTATTACTTCATAATGAAACAACTAAATAAGAGGGAGTAGAAGATGAATGGAACTTGAAGAAAACGGTAGAAGGTATTACCTCTTTCTCGAAGTGCCTCCTTTAAACTTTCTCTTAAGGCACTAGAGTTGGACTCTTGATAATACCAGTACCTCTATAAGGTTTCTAAGGAAGTGGGGAAGTGAAATGTTCAGAGTTTGGTCGAGCATGAATGCTCAAATTGGTGTGAGGAAGAGAGGGAGGAGGTTCCCTTTTATAAGGGAGGAGAGGGGCACCTTTGGAAATATAAGAAATATTAGTTTATATTAAATCCCAACCCCACATAAAAACATAAAAAATGACTCAGATCAGAATATTAGACGAGATAGAGTTGTAATATCATCAACCAATAAAATTTAGACATGTTAGTAATTTATATTAAACATTATCAACTTGATTTATCATTATTTATCAATTTAATTTTATTTGTGGTAATAATATTCTAAATTTTAAATTATTATAAATAATTACATATGTGTTGTTAATTTTCCATAATTTGACACTTTATTACATTTTAGAGCATATAAAGTTTAATTTATGATTTTTAAATATTTTTGTGATTTTTAAAAAATTTTATAATATGTTATTTTTATAAAATAATAATAGTGTCAATTTTGACACTATTGATTTATTTGAATTTAAATAAAATATATAAAGAAGATATGTTCGCACAAATATCATTAATAGATTAATAAAATTTAATATGTATCTAGAAAATTATTTTATCACATTAAATAGTTCATATAATATTTATTTTAATATTTTTAAAACAATTTATTGGATATTTTAATTAATAAAATAATTTCAACATCACTATTATGTCATAATTAATGATACTTATTTAATCCCTAAAAATTATAAATAAATTCCTATGATGTAGATAATTGTATTAGATTTCTGGATACTATTCAGGTTTGAAGATTCATTTTGTTTATCACCAAATTAAAATTATTATACTTATAAGATTTAAGAAAGTGACATGTTGTCACATTCTTTGGTTTTAATAATAATTAAATTATTTTCATTTCAAAATGTCCATTAAATGATTCTAATCTGACCCTTAGGTGATATGGGTCTACCTTTAGTCATCCAATAGGATTTTTCAGGTGTTAGGATAATTTTATAATCTTATATTTACCCTTAATTACCCGATTTACCTTTAACTATGGTAAATAAAATTTACCGTAGTTACTATTCATAATGACAAAAAATAAAAAGTATCCTATTAACATAATTTGGACCCACTTATTCTAAATATGGAATCCATTTTTCAAAATTAAAAACATATAAGTTGCAGTAATTAATTTAAAATAAATCGCGTTGTTAAAAAAACGGGGTTTAGAAGTTAAAATATTGCCAAAGATTGAAATGTTTTTACCTATGAATTCAATGTGAAATTAATGCTAATGACATACATTATATTAAATGGTAAAAACATATTCTATTTATAATTTAAAACCATTCAATATTATAATCTATCCATATAAATTATCTCAATGATAAAATTTGTTTTTAATATAAAATTAGCGTATTTCTACTATTCATCAAAATATGAAAGTTATCAGAAAAATATCAAAAATTTATCCAAAGTAAATTTTTATACCCTGATTCAAAATAAGAATTTTATTTTGTCAAATTTAACTTATAAACATGTCAAAAACTAGATTTAATGTGGGTGCGCAATCAAAAGGCGGCAAAACTGTATTTTTTCAAAAATATTTCTTTTATCCAAAAAAACTGATTTTGCTTTTATACCTCATTCTAGAAAATGTAGAAGTTGAATTAAAATGTTATAAAATTCATAATTCAGTTAGTACTATTCATAACAGCTAGTTTTAATTATATTTTAATAGCATATCATTGTTTAGTGAAACTCCGTATTGTGTACTACACGCGCTATCGAGGAAGGTCGCGATTGCATGTAATGCAAGGCAAGTCAAGGATGCGTGTAGTGAAAGATCCTTTTGGTATAGCATACAACACAAGACATTAATGAAATTAAAAATAATATTTTTCATAAAATCTCGGGTGTTACATTCTACCCCCCTTAAAATTAATTTCTCCATCGAAATTCGTCGGGGTTATAAATGGTTTACTACTCGAAAGTTTCTTTAATAGAAACCCACATAGTAAAAAGGAATACAAAAACTTATCATTAAAAACTAAAGTATGAAAAGTAACAGTTATCCAAATTAACTAATCACTGGGTTTCCAGGTAGGAGAACATAGGTGAAAATATGGATATGGAAGAGAAATCTAACAGTCATGTTCTGATGGACAGTGGTAGAGAACATGGCTATGAAAAAGACAAAAATTACAAATCCATAAATTTGTTATGATCTAGGGTACCATCTGATTCATCAGATATAATAGAACTTGGACAACATTTTTGGTTTTCATGATCATTTCTCTAAAGTTAAAGAATTTTAATTAGATGAAATACGTACTTTATTTCGGTATAATGTCACTGTTGTTCATGCCATGAACAATTTCCACTTCATCTCTTAAAGAAATGAAGTTGAATTTGTCATTCGTGGTGTCTTAGCAGATCATGTGATAGAATGACGGGTCATTCCATCTGTCTCAAACAAAAGGGTAGCAAAAGTTATTAAATATACATCAGTCAGTCTATAGTGAGATTAATCATATATGGTTCCTAAATTGGACTTATACTTCATATATCATACTGCTTAATATAATAAAACTAGTTTCTACTAAACAGGGACTTCATGTAGGCCAGTGGTATGCGATAAAGGCCAGTCACACTTCGGTTGTGGGTTCGATTCCAACAACCTTGTCCGACGTGATGGGTTGTCGCCTGTCCTGCAGGATGTACTTTTTCTAGAACTACATTACTATAACATCCCGTCAATAATATCAAAAAAAATTTCTATCCTTAAACAATACTAACTTATTCCCATCATAATCCATTCCAATATTTTGGCTTATCTAAAATACTTCAGTCTAAGCTCATTGTATAAAGAAAATGATTACTTGAAATGTCACATAACAATCACGTGAATGCCTTCATTTATCCCCCATATATCGTAAGATATATCTTGTTGGTCACATTCCAAACATTCGAAGGCATTAATCATGTATTCTCTTGAAAAATGAATACTCATTGAATCTTAGTAAAAACATGAATGCTGTCAAAATTTAACTCTTTCCACATACCAAAATACCAAAATTCTATATACTCAAACCATTATATAACCATCTCCTTATATAAGTCATGAGATCATTAATACTATCAAACATTTAATTTTCTCCTTCTCCCTTCATTATGCGCATATCAGCTACTTTCCAAAAATATCTGAATAACCTTTCATGGTTACTGGTACCATTAATCATACACTTTCAAAACATAAGGAAAGACAACAGTGTACCAATCCTTAGATGCCTATTTATTCCATAGTACCATGAGATTACTTATACAAAATTACACTTGATAAACATGTAATCATTCCACTACCTTCTTAAACCATTGAACGAGCTTCAACAATTCTTTCATCTCACGTATCATTTATAGTCTCATCATCATCATCAACATAAATAATACCCATACGACCATACTGATTCTCTTCATGAGACTTTCCCTTAGGGAATTGGTTTGCATAATGCCCGTACATTCCACATTTAAAACATTTAACCATTGTTTATGTCGTAGAAATACCATTATCCTCATCCATGGTGTTAACTGAACCTTTTCCTTTGAACTTACTGGATTTGTGTCCATCTTTTCAACACCAAAAGCATCTTCTAGTTCCTTTGAAACATTCTCCTTGATGCCTCTTCCCACATTATTTACATAGGGGAAATCTAATTTTCTTTCCTCTATGATCATCATGAAACTCCATCTTTCTCTTATTATCTGAGTCATGAAACTTACCAAAGTTGATATTATTGATCATATTATGAGATTGCTGATTAGGCATAATAATGAAGTTTAGACTTCCAGATCCCGTTTCATTTGGTTTATCATGAATAATATCATTCCATTGTCTGTCATATCCTCCATTATTGTGAATCTTCCTATTTCCATCCATTTTCTAAAACCAAAAAAAAAATATTGTGAGAGGCAAAAATCATGCTTGAAAAAACAGCATAGTAAAGGGGGAGTACCCTCAATATCTAACATCTTAGGTTAAATTCTAAGATCGTTACCTTAGTTCTAGGACTATATCCTATACGTATACTTAACCTTAGGGACATCCTTAGATATAACTTAGACATATCTCTAGGGATCTCACTAAATTTCTCGTATCCTAGTTTCCAAAGGTTGACTAAACCTTTCCACTTATACCAACTGTGACAACCCGATGGTTGATGTACATGGACATTACATTACTTTTGCGGAATAATTATTACATAACAAAAACACACACACAAGAACTGTAATAGTTTAGTGTCTTTGGAAACATAGAATATAATCATCTAATTGTGGTGAAATATCTTCAACATCTCCCATAAAGATATTCCTTATTTTTACCAAAAACCATTCTTTATATCCTGGGGAAAAGAAAAAATAAAAGGGTGACCTCAAATGCTCAGTAAGGGTAAACAAAAGAAATATCAATCACATCATATTCATAAGAACATAACATTTTGGAAATCTTAACCTGCAAAAGAGATCATAATATCATAACATGGGATAAATCATAATAGTGAAATGAAATCCCAATAATCATAACTTAAAACATGAAACATTTTGGCATACACACATAATCATAGAGAATCATTTCTGATTAGTCAAGACTCATTTCCAAGACTATCTTAGTGGACAAAGTCCATTTTTGAACCGAGTTCACTCCTCGTTTCTGACCTATTTCACTTAACCGGTTTAACCTTCCATTCTACCCATGTCTATCTCATGAGATATAAAATCTTTACCCAATTCATTGGAGGGAGATATAGGTCCCACCCATATCATAATGATACCATTCTTATGTGTGACACATAATCATAAATCATACATCATTGCATAACTCATGTAATAAAAATGGAATTCTTAAACAACATGACATTATAAAAAAATTCATATAAGATAATAGAATTCATAAAAACAATTCCATCACAACATAATCCAATCAATGTAATAATAGAGATAGAAACAGAACCCTATAGTATCTTAGATGGAAAATAATTTTGATAAAACACTTGAACTTCATTCTTGAGGAAAATATCCTTTCTACTTAAAAAACATTTTCCTTTCTTAACATGTCATACAATTTTAAACTAAAAGAAGTTGATTAAAAATAAACTTGAAAACTTATAATCTAAGCTTCTTGGAAATAATGTTTTAAAAATACATTCATGTCGTATAAGTTAAAAAAACATTCTTCTCGTACTTTTTTTTGAAGAGTCAAAAAGTACCTCGTATGAAAAACGACAAAAGATTCATTTCATATATTTTACTAAAAAACTCACCGAAGGGTAAAATTGGATATAAACTATTTTAGAAGGATATAAATATTACATATTGAGGAAACATGTATGTGGATGATAAAATACATCCCATTAAATTTCAAAGTATAAACAATCTCGGATAAAAATGAGATTTTGATATTTCCCTTACCTTAGGTCTGATTTGCTTCGTATGTGTCCGAACCTCCTGTATAATGATTTAAATAATTTTATTGACTAATTACAGAATCATAAATATTGTTATGATATCATATATGGTCATATTCTTAGCTTATTATTAGTAATATTTCATTACTACTAGTTATTCGAGTGTTTATTACATTTTTTTATTATGCGTGTTTGTCGAATAAATTTTTATTCTTCTCTTTAGGTTAAAGATACCTCATTTACAGAATGGTTTTAGTGTAATATATATCATATTCGTTCATTCAATTCATTTATATAATCATTATGAAATGAATATCATGTAGAATGAATCGCATCACATCGTGGAGACGGTATTCCGTACGTACGCACGAGTGATGATATCTTTCCCATGATCGTGGAAATGTATTGGAGTGTATGTATACTATTTCAGAATCAATAACACTTTACAATAATCATATATATTCATTAATTTCACCCTTATACCCATCCAAGTAAGGTGGTGGTGGAAAATATATTACGCCATGGCATGGAGACGGTATTCCGTACGTACGCATGTGCGGTGATTGCGTTTTCTGTAGGATGGATAAGAGGTGAAATAGGTTTGTTTCATATTTATAATACCATATCAGTATATAAGTGATACTGATTTTATTACCTCATAATTAAACAACTAAAGAATAGGGAGTAGAAGAAGAATGGATCATGAAGAAAACAGTAGAAGGTATTACCACTTTCTCGAAGTGCCTCCTTTAAAATTTCTCTTAAGGCAATAGAGTTGGTATTTTGATAAGACCAGTACCTCTAGTAGGTTTATAAGGAAGTGGGGAAGTTAAATGGGCAGGGTTAGGCCGAGATTGAGTGCTCAAATTGGTGTGAGGATGAGAGGGAGGAGGTTCCCTTTTATAAGGGAGGAGAGGGGCACCTTTGGAAATATAAGAAATATTAGTTTATATTAAATCCCAACCAACATAAAAACTTCCAGAATGACTCATATATGAAGCTTACATGAGATAAGGTTGTAATATCATCAACCAATAAAATTTATACATGGTAGGAATTTATTTTAAACATTATCAACTTGATTTATCATTATTTATCAATTTAATGTTATTTGTGGTAATAATATTCTAAATTTTAAATTATTATAAATAATTACATATGTGTTGTGAATATTCCATAATTTTACACTTTATGACATTTTAGACCTTATAAATTTTAATTTATAATTTTTAAATATTTATGTGATTTTTAAACAAATTTATAATATGTTATTTTTATAAAATAACAATAGTGTCAATTTTGACACGATTCATTTATTTGAATTTAAATAAAATATATTCAGAAGATATGTTCCAACTAAAAGCTTAAATAGATTCATAAAATGTCATATGTATATTGGAAAATTAGTTTAGCACAGTAAATAGTTCATATAATATTTATTTTAATATTTTTAAAACAATTTATTTGATATTTTAGTTAATAAAATAATTTCAACATCACTATTGTGTCATAATTAGTGATAATTATTTAATCCCTAAAAATTATAAATAAATTCCTATGATGTAGATAATTGTATTATATTTCTGGAGACTATTCATGTTCGAAGTTTCATTAAGTTTATCACCAAATGAAAATTATTATACTTATAAGATTTAAGAAAGTGTCATGTTATCACATTCTTTGGTTTTAATAATAATTAAATTCTTTTCATGGACAAAAGTCCATTAAATTAATTTAATCCGACGCTTAGGTGCTATGGGGGTACTTTTAGTCATCCAATAGGATTTTGGCAGGTGTTAGGGTAATTTTATAATCTTATATTTACCCATAATTACCTGATTTACCTTTAACTATGGTAAATAAAATTTACCGTAGTTACTATTCATAATGCCTAAAAATAAAAAGATACATATTAACATAATTTGGACCCACTGATTCTGAATATGGAATACATTTTTCAAAATTCAAAACATATAATTGGCAGTAATTAATTTAAAATAAATCCCGTTGTTAAGAAAACGGGTTTTAGAAGTTTAAACATTGCCAAAGATTGAAATGTTTTTACCTATGAATTCAATGTGAAATAAATGCTAATGAATTACATTTTATTAAATGGTAAAAATATATTCTATTTATACTTTAAAACCATTAAATATTATAATTTATCCATATAAATTATCTCAATGAAAAAAGTTGTTTTAAATTAAAAATTATCATATTTTTACTATTCATCAAAATATGAAAGTTATCAGAAAAATATTAAAAATTTATCCAAAGTAAATTTTTATACCCTGATTCAAAAGAAGAATTTTATTTTGTCAAATTGAACTTATAAACATGTCAAAAACTAGATTTAATGTGGGTGCGCCATCAAAAGGCGACAAAACTTTATTTTTTAAAAATATTTCTTTTATCCAAAAAAAAATGATTTTGCTTTTATACCTCATTCGAGAAAATGTATAAGTTGAATTAAAATGTTATAAAATTCAAAATTCAGTTAGTACTATTCATAACGGCTAGATTTAATAATATTTTAATAGCATATCATTGTTCAGTGAAACTCAGATTTACGTACTACACGCGCTATCGAGGAAGGTCGTGATTGCGTGTAATGAAAGTCAAGTCAAGGATGCGTGTTGTGCAAGCTCCTTTTGGTGTAGAGTACAATAAAAGACATTAATGAAATTAAAAAGAATATTTTTCATAAAATCTTGAGGTGTTACAGTTTTAATAATGGGATTTAATTTTAAATTAATTAATGAACCTGATATGTTTAAAATTTGGTAAAATAGATATAATTTTTGAATTTGGAATGTCAAATATAGCTTAGGTTGAGTTTTTTTTATTTTTCTAAACACACATCAATTTTTTATGAATATTGAAACCACTTAAAAGTAGTTAAAACCAACTAATTTAATCATTTAACTGATATTTTACCACTTTTGTGAATTGAATTTCGAAAATCTGACATACATGGTTTTTATTAGTTAGTAAAATGTGGTTAAATAGGATGAAAATAAATTTTTGTGAATAGTAACTTTTGAGATATATTTCTCACGGTTAAAGGTAAATATGGTAATTCAAGGAAAAAAGAATATTATAATAATTCAAAATTTCTTGAACACTTGTTCAAACATTATTGTTTGAGTCATTTATGACCATGAACATCTTTGGGTTGATTTTGGGACTCTATTAGGATACATGGGAGGGATAATGACACTTTAGATTAATTAACATAATGTAAAGGAAAAATTTACAAAAACAAATAACTTTTAGTAAATTACTTTTTACAGGGGGTTATATAAATTAAAATTTCGACTATCAATATTCATCGAAATATAAATTGATTTCCCACATCATGGTGTTTTATTTATGATTTTTAGAAAAAAAATAAATGAAATTATTTATGACATAATAATGAAGTAGTATATACCTAATTAATAAATGATTTAAATAAATAAGATTATAAATATTACAATAACATCAAAAACCAATCCAATTATTTTTGGATTATTTTATTTTGACCATGAGTCATCTTATCTTGGAATTTAATTAGTTTTGCGCCTTTAAAAAACTGAATATCATTATATAATAAAATAATATTTTCACACTTTCCTAAAGAGCCCCTCCTACCACTTGTAAAAGGAAACCACTTATAAATAATTCCTCAAACCTCTAAAGCCATTTGTCTCGTCCAAACTCTACCCAATTAATCTCCCTACATCCCTCTCCTCCTCCTAGAAGCTTTACTATAGGTATAAGGCACTTCAAGACGTCCTTTTGGTCAAGACAAAGGAAGTTACCCAAATTAAAGGTACCCGCTTCTCTTAACTTCTTTTCTTTTAATTTTATTCTCCAAGCACTAAAATCTTTTTATTATATTATTTTATAACAAAACTAGTATCCTCAATATTCATGGATTTTTTTTATGAAAATTATTCGAATTAAAATAACACACACCTCCCTCTAATGGATGAAAAACATACTGTTTTTATGGATGAAAAACTAACGCCTCATAAAAAGATGATTGTTCGATTATCTCCTACTTCCTCTCATGGTGGCCATTAAGATGACACAGTATTAATATATTATATATATTATGTTTATGTTTTTTTCATACTTATGTTTTTTTCTTTTATAGGATACCTTTATGGTCTCCATTATGGGTAACGCGATAATTTCATTTGAGGAAATGCAGACTACCGCCCTCTCAAAGTGAAATGACTCATTAATAACATAGGTGGGACGTATAAAAGATGTAATTAATGATATTATATATGATATTATACTGGAATTATAATATTCCTATGTATCATTATTTTTTATTTCTATAAAAATAAGAAATAGAAGTGACAGTAGTGTTCATTCTTACGTACGACTTACCTTCTCCATGAACGCTGCATTTCATTTCTTACCTCCAAATGATATTTAAATTTATAAATATATATGTAATGTATATATATGATATATATCATATATAAATAACTAATTTCATTCTGGATATAATGGAGTATTGACCACATGGACAACATGTAAATATAAGTTGTTCATTTTTGACTCAATTACCAAATATCTACAAAATGAACGTTATTAACTAAAATGATTACATAATGTTTATAAGAAGTTAAAAAGTGATATAAAAGAAATAATTAACATTAAAAAGGTTCCTAAGATAGTATAAATTATCTTTCGTTTATTATTTAGGTGATTAAATAATGATCGTGTCATGTCAGAAATGAGGTAAGGGATTTTCTTCTCTCACTTTTAATTCCATGAGTTTTCCATTATTCACCACTTATTCATTGCATGTGTTGTATTGTGTTCGTCCATTTGTTATATATTATCATTATTCTCATTATATTCATTGAATTGTGTTATTAAATTTTTTATTATTAACTTTTGGTCATACGACTCAGTTGATTACAATGTGGTAGAGGGTATCATATCTCTTTTTATTCCCAAGAGATTTATGCTATATTTGCCACTAATTCATTTTATATGGTGTATGTAATGACCATTATTTGAAACATTGTGTAATATTATTTCATTTATGAGTATTTACATATTCATTTTATGATCCTTCTTTCATGTGGTGTATGTTTTGTAAGTTACCAAATCGGTAAGGGAACCTTTGACCCTCCTCTATTTAAAAGACTACTTTTTGTTATGTCTTTTAATTTACGTCTTATTATGTTGGGATATGTTCTACTATATCCACATTTATGTAACCTTTATGTTGAATTGATGAGATGCACTTTTTATTTCCTCAACTCATTTTCTGAATTTTAATGTGACGACATTAGGTTGTTGAATGATTACAAGGGAACTTCTTAACCCAATTTCAATTCTTTGGGATCATCTTGTAATTATTGAATATGTCATCCTATTAATATGTGTGAATGACTTATGATTGTTTTACAATTAATTTCCACTTATATTGGGTGTATTTATATTTCTCACAAATAATTATTTGATTGATTTATCATTAATTAATGGGTACCATCTTTATAATGGATTTCATCCCAATTTACATTTCCACTAAGACTACATAGTTTTTATGCACCAATTAACTCTAACATGGTGTATATACTATCCTTTGAAATATTATATCAGGAATCCCTTTATTCTCATGATATTATAATGTTCTGATAAAAATTTATTTTTCAATTATTTGTATTCAAGCGTCTCTCTTTTGGTTAAAAACTCTTTATCTAAAATATCATTTTAAATGCTTTAATGATTTATTCTTCAAAATATTTATCATTAATGTTCATGTCTCCAAAATGGAGTTTAGGATATATTTTTGTGGACATAAATGTTTTAAAGTGATAATTCATTTAAAATCTTCAAAGTGGTATGGGACACATTGATTCAAAAATCTATATTTAAATGGTTTTGAAAATTATTTTACAAATCACTATTTATTTCAATATCATGATTTGATACTTTGTAATGTGGAAAAGTTATCTTTAATTAATACATGTGTTATATGTTATGATTATGTTATGGTTATTGGGCATTGTTTACGTATACGGGTGGTTCCGTGATAAACATAGGGTGGGTGAGCCTGAGATAGCTCTCTAATGTATTGGGTAACATGACGGAGGAAAAGTTGATGTTTCTCCTAATAGATTTAGGGAATATACTGGAATGGGTATTCCAAGCGTAAATAATTATGTATTTGTGATAGATACAATGTATGTATGATATGGATTCTATAAGTATCCATTATAATTTAGGATTTGTTTGTGTTATTCATAAATCTTATGATATCGTAAGGTATGTTATGATTGAAAAGTATGGTTTGATTGAAATGTATTTATTGATGGGCTAGTGTTTTCCTTCCCTATGTTATAACCCTTACTAAGCTTTTATGTTCATCCCATGTCGTTGAAATGATTTCCACAAGACATAAAGAAGAATAGGGTCATGGATTGGATCAAGGAAAAGTCATACTGCCTAAAACCTGGAACTAGACATGTTTCATTTTAAGAGTTTTTATTTTATGAAAAATGGATACTCAGTAGTAGTGTCTACATATTATATTCAGGTTATTATGTAATAGGTATGGCCTAATTCTCTAAAACTCTAAACCTGAAAAGATCCTCACTGTTAATTATTCATTTAATTCAATATTATGTAATTTTTTAAGGATGGGTCCTTATAGTTTTTATTAGAGGTCCTTTTAAATAACTTTAGAGGTTATTGTATTCTTTAATAATAAGTGCCATTACCATAATGGTTTGGATTTTAGAAATAGTCAAAGTTTTTTAGATAATGATTATGTGTTTAAGATAACATGAATAATTATATCATAGTATTTACCCTCCACATAAAATATTATATGATGATTTTAATGATACAATCACGCTGACCTTTTTCATTTCAGTAAATTGCTTGATCTACCATGCACCAAAGTAACAATGGATGTGAATAAAACTGTCATGTTTTTCTAAACGAGCAACTAAATGATATGAGAGCTGCAATTAGAACACTTGTGGTTGTTCTCAACCCGTTATCTGGAGTCATTTTTGACCACCGGAACCTTAGTGATTTTTATAAGGAAACATATATGGGAGAAACAAATACCTATGAATGTTCAAATAATAATCATAATGGTATGTTTGTTCAAAAACATATGTGTAATATATTTGGAAATAAACACCTAGGGAAATGTTTCAAAGGGACAAGAAGATGCTATAGATGAGGATATGGTGGTCATAAATCAAGAACCTACCATCAGAAAACAAAGCATCCAGTTGACTATAGGAAAGGGAAAGAAGTCCTTTCTGATGGATTAATTGAATGTTTTAAATGTGGTGTGCATGGTCATTATACAAACACATGTCCTATGAAGATGTTTCGGTAATGGGATCACCAGGATTGTATAAATATTTTTTTACTAATACCTAATGACATTCTCATTGAGGATGAAGAAACTGACAATGACCAATGTTTGGTATGGATTATTTGTTAACACATGTTATGATATTATTCATTATTAGTATATGATTCATGATTCTGTTTTTAGGAAAGACATATTTTAGAATATGTTGAAAAAAATGGTTAAGGGATCATTAAAAAATTTTAATGAGTAAGAATTCAACATATAAGGGATTCATATGTTATGGTAGATATTAGGATGGTGAACTGTTCAAAAGTTTTAAGGCTATTTTGATAATGGGAATTACATTAGAAGACTTTTTATAGTATGTGTAACCCTGAAGATTGATAAATGAAAATTTCATTCAAGGAATAAATATATTTTCATTTGTAAATATAGTTATAAAGAACAATTTGGGTTTATATGATCCTTCAATTTGAGGAAATTATAGGTTTATATATTTTTGGGATTCAAAATGAAAGTTATTATATAACCTTTGTGGTAAATATATGTTATGTTTATTTTTGATAAATTTATCACTTTTTGGGAATGTTATAAAATTATATGGTTTCTCAAAAAATACAACACGTGGACCATATGACAACCTGTCGCATTAGACAAAGCTGCGAGAATCAAACCCACAACCAAAGTGAGACTGGTATTTATCGCCTACCATTGGACTACGTGATGTCCCTGGTTCGTATGACTAATTATTTTTAGTTATATTATTTTATGATTCAAGAATAAATCTATTATGGGTTTTCTATGAAAATTATTAACCTATGATTGGGGATATGGGATTATGTTACTTAATCTTAAATATGAGTCTTTAAGATTAACTGATGTTATTTGGAGATAAATGTTTTGATTTATCTTGTAATACTATGAGATTATATCCTTTTGAGATTTGGGTTTCAATAATAGTTTGGATTACTTTGAAGAATTCTATGGACATCTGTTTATTGAAATGTCTTTGTTGAAATTTGTGTTTTTTTTGACAAATTATGGAGATTAAGAGTAGTTTTTCTTTTTGTAAAAGATTATCCTTTTTGGGGATTATCTGATCTGGTGCTAACAATTTTGATTTTTTAAGGTCTAAAGACATGGGAAATATATAGTTCATTTTTTGTGGATTATGTGATTCTCTCGATGTTGATTATAGCACTCTTAATGTGAAAAAATGTCACCATGAATAGTCATCATTTGGAGAAAATATGATTTCTGTTAAAAATATAGTAAAAGATGAATGTCTACATGACATGTATGTATATTTCCTTTTGTTTTTAGTTAATCTCATAAATTAATTCCTCAATGAAAAGTAACTGAAAACAAAAAACTTGTCTGTTAACATTTCTTACTGGGGAATCAAAGACTATTTAACCCATCAAAAGTTTGTGATTTTCTGGTGGTTAACCTTCTCTTAAACATGTTTTCAATCACTATCCATCAATACATGATAGTTTTTTTACTCCTCCACATCCATGTTTTCATGGAATCCTAGTATTGTTTTATCTTAGGTGACCTTTGTACTTCTCTTCCTTTATTTTAAATTGATAGTTTTATTGACTCCTTTTCCGATGCGGGGCTTTCAATGAAGTTTCTGAACCCAATTTTTAAATTGCGAGGACGCAAATCCCAAAAGGGGTGAATGATGTAACATCCCAAATAAATGAAGAATGTGAAATTTTCAAATTTCTTAATATTTTTGAAGTAAATATTTATTTTACTTTAAAGGGGTTGCTATGTTCGTTAGCGTACCAGATATGCAACAATGGGTTTCTTTGAAATCCTATGTTGCACACTCATAATAAAATATTATTATTTTAAAAGGTAGTTAATGAATAGCCATTATAATGTCAGAAATGAACATAACTAAATAAAAAATAATTATATATGTTTGTTTAATGTATTTACATCTATCCAATAAAAGTTAGAGGCTTAAAATGTGGATGAATCTAATTTGAATCATAATTTACATTAAAATGCCGATTTACGGCCTTTTAAGGGTGACCCCTCTTTAAATATAGTTTTTTTCACTTTAACACATTCTATTCAAAAAAAATAAAATTCTTCCATAGAATGGGGAAATCAAAATTTACTTTGTGTAAATTTTTGGAATTTTTCCGATAAAATTCATTTTGTAATGAATAGTGAAAATATTCTATTTAAATTCAAAACTAATTTTTAATCTAATTTATTTATATTTTTAGATTATCTTTTCAATTGGTTTTAAAGTAAAATTAGAATATATTTTTGGAATTTAATCCAATTTTGGTCATTGAAATTAATTTCACTTTGAAATTGGACATAAACAAGTGTCAATCATTTGATAGTTATTGTTTCATAAAAACATGTTATTTGTTTTAACAACAAGATATAATTTTAAATTTATTAATGAAAATTCTATGTTTAGAATTTGTTAAAATAAAAATCATTTTATAATTTGGAATATCAAATATATCTTAGGCTGAATTTTTGGTATTTTTCTGAAAAACTTCAATTTTTTTATGAATAGTGAAACCACTTAGTAGTAGTTAACATAAATGAATTTTTCATTTAAATGAAATTTTACCATTTCTGTGAATTAGATTTTGAAAATCCAATATACATGGTTTTTATTAGTTAGTAAAATGGCTTTCAGTATGATGAAAATAATTTTTGATGAACATTAACTATTGACTTTTATTTACCGCGGTTAAATTTAAATAAGGTTATTCAAGGTAAAAGGAATATTATAATAATTAAAAATTATCTTAAAACTTGTAAGAACCTTATTGGTCGAGTAAATTAAGACCATGGGAATCATTGGGTGGATTTTGGGACCCCATTGAGATACATGGGAGTGATAATGACACTTTAGATTAATTTACTTTATGGAATGGAAAAAATGATAAAAACAAATATGTTTTAGTAAATTAAATTTTTTCAAGGGGATATATAAATTATAATTTCGACTATCAAAATTATTTGGAAATATAAAATGATTTCCTACATCATGGTATTTTTTTATAATATTTAAACTGAAAATAAATTAAATTATTTTTGACGCAATAGTGATGCAATATATACATCATTAATAAATGATTTAAATAAATAAGATTATAAATGTTAAAATAACATCCCAAACCTGTCCAATACTTATTAGATGATTGTATTTCAACCATAAGTCATCTTATCTTCGACCTTAATTAGTTTTCGACATTTAGAATCCAAATATCATTATATAATAAAATAATATTTTCACACATTCCTAAAGAGCCCCTCCCCCCTTATAAAAGGAAACCACTTCTATCCAATTCCTCACACCTCTCAAGACTTTTGGATCTTCCAAACTCTTACAAAATAAGCTCCCTACATCCCTATCCTCTTTCTAGAATCCTTTCTATAGGCATAACACACTTCAATAAGTCATTTTGGTTCAAACAAAAGGAAGTTACCCAAATTAAAGGTAACAATTTCTCTTAACAACATTTATTTTGTTTTACTTCTCCAACCCCTAAAATCTTTTTATTATTTTATTTTATAAAAAACAGTATTATAAATATACTAGTATGTTTTTATGATAAGTATTTTAACTACACTTACACACACCACCATCTAATTGGTGAAGACTATACTGTTTCTATGGATGGAAAACTAACGCCTCACGAAACGATGATTGTTTGATTATTTCCTACCACCTCTCATGGTTTAAAATAAGTTGAAAATAATTTTATATATGATTTATATTATGTTTATATTTTATTCATGCTTCATTATTTTTTTATAGCATACCTTTCCGGTTTCCATTATGGGTAAATGCGATAATTTCATCTGAGGATGTGCGAACTACAACCCCCACAAAGTGATATGACTCGTTAATACCATATGTGGGATGTATAAAGGATATAATTAATGATATTATATATTACATTATACTGGATTTATAATATATCTATGTATCATTATGTTTTAATTCCCTTAAAATAAGAAATATAAATGAAAGTAGCATTCATGCTTACGTACGACTTACAATCTCCACGAATGGTGCATTTCATTTCTTACCTCCAAATGATATGAACTGTAATATATATATATATATATATATATGATATATATGATATATATGATATCTAAATAATGAATTTAATTTTATATATAATAGACTATTTACCACAAGGACAACTTGTAAATATAAGGTGTTTATTTTTTACTCAAGTACCAAATTTTGAAAAAATGAGCGTTATTAACATAAATTATTATATAATGTTTATAACATGGAAATAATTCATATAAAAGGAATAATAAACATGAAATGGGTTCTTAAGAAATTATAAATTAACTTCAATTTATTATTCAATAGATTAATGAATGATCAAGTCAAGTCGGACACGTGGTAAGGGATTTTCTTATCTCACTTTTAATTCCTTGAGATTTCCAATGTTCACCACTTATTTAGTGCATGTGGTGTATTTTGTTCAACCATTTGATATATATTATCATTATTCTAATTATATTCATGGTATTATATGATTAATTTGGTGGTAATTAAATTTTGGTCATACGAATCAGTTCATTACAATGTGGTAAAGGGTTTTATCTCACTTTTTATTCCTGTGAGATTCATGCTATATTTGCCACTATTTCCTTTTGTGTGGTGTATATACTGCCCATGATTGCACTCATTGTGTAATATACTAAAATTTATGTGTATTTACATCTTCAATGTATGATCCTTATTTCATGTGGCATATATTTTGTATGTTACCAAATCCGTAAGGGAGCCTTTGACCCTCCTATATTTAAATGACTTATTTTTGTTATGTATTTTAATTTACATATTATTATGGTGGGATATATTATTCTATATCCTTATTGATGTAATATTAATTTCCAAGTGATAAAATACCAGTTTTATGTCATGAACTCATTTTTTTAATTTTAATCTGACGCCGTTAGGCTGTAGAATTTTTACAAGGGAACTTCTTAACCCAATTTCAATTCTATGGGTTCAAATTGTACTTCTTGAATATGTCATCCTATGAATATGTGTTAATGACCTCTGACTGGTTTACACTTAATATCCACTTATATTGGGTGTATTTTTATTCCTCACACATAATTATGTGTTTGATTTATCTTTAATTTAATGATATCATAATTATAAGGGTTTTCATCCCAATTTGCATTTCCACTAAGACTTCATTGTTGTTATACACAAATTATCTCTTATATGGTGTATAATCTATCATCTAACATATTATATCATGAATACATTTATTCTCATGATATTATAAAGTTTTTATTAAAAGTAATTCTTCATTTATTTTTATCCAAGCGTCTCTCTTTTGGTTAAAACTCTTCACCTAAAATATTATTTAAAATGTTATAATGACTTATTGTTATAAATATTTCTCATTAACTTCCATGTTTTCAAAGTGGGATTTAGGATATATTTATATGTACATTAATGTTTTCAAATGATAATTCATTTAAAATCATCAAAGTGGTATGGGACACTTTTTATCTAAAATATCTTTTTAAATGGGTTTGAAAATGATTTGATAATACATTGTTTATTTCAATATCATGATTTGATATATTGGAATGTGGAAATGTTATCTCTACTTTATACATGTGTTATATGTTATGATTATTTTATGTTTATTGGGAATTGTTTACGTATATGGGTGGTTCTATGATAAACCTCAGGCAGGTGAACCCGGGATAGCTCTCCAATGCATTAGGTAACATGATAGAGGTAAATAAGATGTTTCTCCTATGAGATTTAGGGAATATAATATGATGGGTATTCAAAGATTATCTCCATATGTAGCTGTGATATCTACAATGTAAGTTTGATATAGATGTCGTAAGTAACCTTTATGATTTAGGATTTGTTTCTGTTATTCATAAATATTATGATTTCATAAGGTATGTTATGATTGAAAAGTATGGTTTCATTGATCTGTATTTATTGACAGGATAATGTTTTACTTCCCTATTTTATAACCCTTACATTGCTTTTTATTCTCATCCCATGTTTTTGAAATGTTTTCCGCATGACTTAAATCTGAATATGGTCAAGGATAGGATCATGGAATAGTCATGGTGTAAAAAACATGGAACTAGAAATGTTACTTTTTAAGAGTTTTTATTATATGAAAAAAATGATACTGAGTAGTTGTGTCTACATGTAATATTCAAGTTGTTTTGTTATAGTTATGGCCTAATTCTCTAAAACTAAAAACCTGAAAAAATCCTCATTATAAATTATTCATTTAATTTAATATTATGTAATGTTTTAAGGTTGGGTCCTTATGTTTTTGGAGAGTAAGGACATAAAAATTACATTGTATCTCAAAAATTAAAAAGTTGAAACTTCTACTCTATACATTTTTATTCAAAATAATAAAACTCAATAAACACAAAAAGTATTAATTTATTGATAAGAAATCATATTTAATTTTTACATTATCTTATCCTTCAACATACCATATGAAAAACAATTCATAAACATTGAATGAACATAAAAATCACAATAAAGTAAAATAAAGGGAGGAATTAAACTGTTAGTCCATGATTATTTAAAACCCATGAATTGTTTTCAAAATATCATTAATTTCACCCATAAAACATAAATTTCATAGATGAAATCATGTAATCATAATATTACATTAAAACTTCATAGAAATCCTAAAACATGAAGGTAACCTCATGAATCCATATCATAGGTTCAATGTAGCATTCACCACAAAATTTCCAGTAACCTCCAAACGTATGGAATATCCATCTCATTATATTCCATAAATCAATTAAGAGAAACATTAAATTTTACCTTTATCGCTTTACCCAATGCATTATAGAGCTAACACTGGCTCAAATGACCTCATTTATCATAGAACCACCTATATATATAAACAATTCCCAAGAACCATTCCATAATCATTACACATACAATAAACATAAAAGTAAAGATAACAATTACACATTGAATGAACAATATATTATTTGAAGATATTGAGATAATCAACACTTTTTAAAAAAACAATTAATACTGAAATATGTAAAAAGGGTATATGGTATTTATTTTCCTTTTGATAACACTATGGCGTGATAATGAATCCTAATATCAAATAATACTCATGGTGGAAGAATGGTCATTATCGACGTGTCTATTAAAAAGAAACATTCCTTTTGTTTTTTTAGAACTCATCGTAAAAATGATTACTTTTGAGAACTAATAAATTAAATTAAATTAAATGGAGTATAATTACACACTGTATAATATATGATCTTGTATAAACCATATTACATCGCAATGAATACAGATTGAGATGAAGTCCCTTATCATGAGTATAACTTCTCTCATTCATTCATTAATTTATTGAATAAAAAACTATCGTAAATTTCTATTTTCTTCAAAAAAAATTCATGTTTATTATTGAATTTAAATTAATTCTATTATTTTTATTAAAATTAAATATTTAGTGATGGTTATATCGATCATTTTTTTGATATTCAGTAATTGATTAAAAAATGAACTTATCTGATATAGATTATCCATGTTGTCAAACAAAAATAATACCCAAAATATTATTCATGATTTAATGATCATATATATATATATATTGTATTTTAAATTTATAATTTTCATTATATTTTGAGATAATAAAATAAATACACCATTCACTGAGTTGGTAGGACATATGTGTGCATTAACGCTAATTTCATATCAAAATCGTATTAAATGAATAATTATAAAATGATATAAATGTATATATTAATACAAGTATTATATTTATGTCATGTATGACTAATAGTTTTAACAAAACCATCATTTATACATTCAATTTATTTCATGAACGAGTCACATCACATAGAGGGCATGATAGTACGCACTTCTCTAAATTAAATTATCGTATTTACACAATATTGAATGCATAAATATATTCTATAAAAAAATAACTAATGAATAGATAAAATATAAATTATATATATATATATATCTTATATAAAAATAGTTCAATCATTATGTTGACCATGAGAGGTGGTATGGAAAAATTGAACAATCATAATTTTTTGGGGAAGTAGTTCACCATACATAGAAACTGTATGTACGTATTCATTAGATTAAGTTGGATGTAAGTTAATATAGAATTTTTCTAATAAAAACAACCTAAAATATTGAGTATACTATTTTCATTATTTATTAATATTATAGGAAGAGCATTGGGAGTGATGAATAAAAATAAAGTAAATGAACTTTAGATAAGACACTGCCGCTAAAATGGGTAACTGCTTAGGATTTGAGCCAAAAGAATTTCTTGAATTTCATTTTAGAAAATTTAAGAATTCTATGAGGAAGGATGGTATAATTGGAGATTATTTGAGTATAATTTTGATGATCCAATGAAATTTAGTGGTGTGAGTAAGTTGGTAGTGTTGGTTTCCTTTTATAATATGGATGCGGAAAATTCATTTATTTCAATTATAAGATGATTTTTGGTGGAAAACATATCAAACAATTGGTTTTAGAAAAGTCAAGGTCACAAAAATAACCATATCTTTTAGCTTTACCATTAGTTTAAAATATTAACTCTTACCATATCATCTTGTATTTTCATAATTTATAGTAACTATATTTACTATAAAACACAAAGAGAACCAAAAGTCGGTCAATAATGATATTTCAGACATTTTATAATTAATTTTTCAGAAGATTATATTTATTGGATTATTATATTATTTAATAAAATAGTATTTCTTTTAAAAACTCGTTTATCTAAATTTTGACCATGTTTAGTAATTGTTTTTTTATTAATGTCATAAAAATATTATTCCTTCAAAACGACAGAATTAAATCAAATATAATATTTCATAATCATTCATAAATTTATAGTATGACATTAAATGGTTCAAATTACAATTATTTTAATATTTATAAAATCATTTATTTGAATCTTTTATTAATTGGGTTATCAGTTCATCATCATCGTGTCATAGATAAATTTTTTTATTTAAAGTATAAAAAATTATAAATAAAATACAATGATGTAGGAAAAATAATTATATTTAAAATTACTATTAATAGTCAAATATATCATTTAGATAAACCCACATTTAGATTTTTTTAGTAAAACAATACATGTATGTGTTATATTTATGTTTTTACATTAAATTAATTATTATAACATGTCATGATCAAACAAGAGTGGCTCCATGGTGTCCCAAAATAGACCCGTGGATTCCCATGGTTGTAAATATCTCATAAAATAATATTAGGACATGAGTTAGGGTAGTTTAATATTATTATAATATTATTTTTTACCCTTATTTAGAATATTTACCCTTTAACCATGTAATTAAAAACAATCACAGTTGTTATTTTTTATAATGTCCAAAAATAAAAGGTACCAATTTACAAAAAAATTTCCATCTTAATTCCAATATGAAATCCATTTTTCAATATTTTTAATAGATAAGATTTAGTAATTAATTTAAAATTAATTCTCGTTGTGAAAATAATAATGCATGATTTTAATAAGTAAAAACTATCAAAATATGGACATGTGTTTATGTCCCATCTAATTGTGAAATTAAATCCAATGAACATAAGTAAATTAACATATAAAAACTACATCCAATTAAACATTAAAAGCAATTTAATGTACAATAGAAATATATAAATAAATAATAGGATAAGGTAGTTTTGAATTAAAATGAAGAATTTATTTACTATTCATTAAAATATGAATTTTATCATAAAAATAGAAAATATACATCCAAAGTAAATTTGTATTTCCCATTTTTAAGTAAAAATTTTATTTCTTCAGATATTACATATAAAAATGAAAATTATATTTAAAAATGGTTCCCCATAAAAATGCAGTAAAACTTCATTTTTTTAATAATACATGTTTTAGCTGAGAAAATAAACATTTTCTAATATCATATCTTAGAAAAATAAGATAAAATTTAAATAATTCATTGAATATATAAAATATATTTTTCATTAAATAGAAATCCATAAATAGTGATATAATTTTATAAACATAATTATTCCCTTTTTAAATAGTTTTTCTTAAAAACAAATGCTTTATAATCAATTGGTTTTTATTTTAGTTTATAATAAATTTGGTAACTAATAAATCGTTATTTAAACATCTAAAAACCATATTTCCATAATTCATTTGACACAATTCATTTCCACCAATAAAATTGCTCGGTGCTTCGATGCATTTAATATAATAATAATAATATTGTATTATTTTTCAGTATAATTCAACATTGTGTGAAACACATGATTACATAGAAACTTGATGTTGTGTGTCAGCTACACTATCAAAGAAAGTGTCCTATTTAATGTAAAATTAATATATTATTCATAAATATTAATAGATATGAATATTTATTATTCTATAAATAAAGGGGTTATTACATTATACCTTCATAACATTTTAAGATCATCATGTTTCCCCATTAACCATATGGTTTTTAAGTAATACCAAAACATGATTAATTAGATTATTCCACTACATTATCCCTATTATTTCATGAATATGTACTATTCTTTTATATGAAGGGTTTTCTTCCAACTGAACTCTCTAGACCTCAAATATTTACAAGCATTGGACACATATTTTATTAAAAAGAAGCATTAAATTCATCATGTATAAGTGATAAACATGGTGTAATGGAGAATTAGTTAGAAAAGATACAAATTTATATAGAATGTAATATGTTATAAAAAATAACGGAAATATATTATCCTTTCATCCGAAATCCCGAAAACTTTTCTATATACATACATAAAAAATGATCACCTATCTAAAATGAAAGAACCTTCTTTCAATTATCTACATAAATTTTTTCTTGTTATAAGAATCTATAATATGATTATGAGTTTTCTTCATCTTTTCAATCATTTCATTTAATAAATTTTAATTCTAAAAAAATTATTTCATGTAATTTATACCAATAATATGGATTTGAACAAGAAATCCCAAATAATTACTTAAAGGGTTCATATTTACACTAGAATGAAAATCGATTTTTATGAAAAATCAAGAAATTATATATTTTGTCCCAAAATCTCTAATAATCCATTGATCAATAATGAATCAAGTATTCAAATATCTAAAACACTTTCCATTATTGTCCATCAGATTTAGTGTTATAATCATTAATAAAATATAATAAAATTCATAATAACATATGAAGGCCTATCTAATAAATAGAATTAAACATAATAACACATTCAATTATATTACGGGCAGTATAAGTAATCAAAAGATCAATTTCAGATAAAATGGAGAGATATGAACTCCATGAAACTAGATTATCACATTTATGAACATTCGAGAAAGCTTATCCAATGTCATAATATCTCGAAAGAGATGAAATTATTATATTTATTTAGTTAATCAACAATAATAAAAAATGAATTATTACCTCAAGATGGCCTTTAGTTATTAAACTTAAAAATATATGGATATATTTTCCCACTTCCACTTTGGTATTGGAAAAGGATGAATATCCCCTTTATATAATTATTATTATAATTTAACTAAATGAAAAATTATAATTTCATTGTAAAATATCAGTATCTTTATTTTGTTTATCCCACTAGTATTACTCAGGAATTTTTCTATACGTTTTATTATTATTTTGTAAAATGTTAAGGGGAAGATTAAAACATGAATTAAAAATTACATTTTTCAACATGGAGAATGGTAGCACACATAACCATTTTAAAAATATCAAAATAACTTCCTTGTCTATGTTATGTCAATACATCTTTCTTATCATTATTAGTTAAACATTTTCTTGTAATAATGGTATTCCTTCTGAACATGATTAATTATATCATATAAATTCAAATACACTAAAACCACAAACTAAACATATGACATTCGATCATGTAAAGATTATCGGCCAAAATTCATTATGTAATTAACCAAATGACCATATTTTTTATTTATAATGTTTAATGGTTCATCGAATTTTAAACTCACATAATCCCAATTTTAATTAATGTAGATGAATCATATAGTCAAAATACTTAATTCATTCCATAATTCTTCTACATTTCATATTAAACTCTTTCTATGTGAATATATTACATAATATTTTTTGATCAATGTATATTTAAAACTTTACTCCATATAAATTTTTATCCATTTTACTGTAGAATTAAAAAATAGAATGTAATTAAAGATAATATTTAGGATACTTTTACTCATACAGTTTCATTTGACATGAATCTTGTGTAATTGTTTTATCATTTGATTTCAGAACACATCCATGTATCATCAATGAAGCATCGATATGGATGAAAAATTCCTTATTTCTCTTTGGAAATTCCAAAAACAACATCATTTTCCAATTTTTTTCTTCATTTTCTAGATATGATCCTCACATTTTTTATCGAGATGAATTTCACTCAATTTTAAATTAATGTCGTATGTGGGATAAATAAATGAGAATTATTTTCAATAAACTACTAATAGCAACCCACTGATCCTTGAAAAAAAAATACAACAATTTTATGTCTGTGATATTCTTCAATATCATTTCTTTTAATAGGGTAAAAATGAATTCCATCTTTTGAAATAATTTTCCAAAGGGTAGAAACCTATTATAAAAAAAATTCATACTTTGTTAATTTTATATCGATCTTTTTTATATTTTCAGAAAAAATCATTATAATTATTTTATAATCCATGAGAACTTAATAATATAAAAATATATAATAAATAAAAACGACATAAAAAATAAATAAAAATCAATTAAAATTATCTTCATAAGATCTCAGTATATATTTGGTGAATTTGCAAACCTATTGGGACTAACTACAAACTCAGAATGCATATATCTATTCTAAAATTTTATCTTTAGACTATTGTTTCCATTAACCTTCCTCTGATGGCACTATAACATGGGAGAAATATTCAAAAAAATGCTCTCCCAATAAATAATAAAATAAATCACCTATATGAAGGAAATGATAATTACCCTTAATAGTGTTGTTATTCAATTATATAAAGTAAATGAAAATCATAATCAAACCATGTATTCTTTTAAAAAATAAAATATACTCACCTCATGTTGATGTTCTCAAATGAACGGAACATTTTTCAATATGACCATATAATTTATTTTTTACATCCAAAAGTTATTAATAATATATTTGATAAAAGTGCTTAAACATTTTTCCTAGTATTAGTTACTATGTCCACAGTATATTAAACCTCCAATAAAGGAATAACACCGAGATATTCAGTATGATATAAATCCATGTACTCATTCACAATAGAATCATCCCTAACCTAAAAAATTTATTTCATTTGAAAAAATAAGATCATGGTGGCATTCACAACCATATCAAAGAAATTTACTACCTTTTAGATATATTATCAAATATATAAAATCATGAATTATAACAATCATAACTCAATAATCAATCTTATCACAATAATTTAAACCTAATATATTCCTAAAATAATATCATACATTTCTATTGGTTGTTCAATAAGATATAATTGAATGACCATTCAATTAAAAAAAGTGAATATTACTATAAATCATGGTTTCATTAGTACATCAACATATAGATTTCACTAAAAGGTATATCATATTTCCATTAGGTTATATTCCCATTTTATATGAGAATTTACCTCAAATAACAAACTATGAAGATCCGAATTAATCAAGGATATCATCATTATTTGAATAGTCATGTAACATACCTATCACCAATACATTAGATAGTATACCATAATGTATATTAGAATCAAATGAATTTTACACAAAATATTTCTTCTAATAATGATGATTTCTTCATAATAAAATTTCTATTAAAAACAAGTTGTGTAAATTCCCCAACTCATTATAAATAAAACATCTCACAATTGGATGGATATTTATTACCCCATTTTGGATTTTTCAAGACACATTTCATGGAAGTCAATATCCATATGAATAAAAATACAATTATGATAACACTATCCAAATCTTATCACACAGTAATTGAGATTACTTTTAACAGGTTTAGAATATTATGTGCGCTCACCAATATATTTATTAGCTGGCTAATTCTCCATTACATGCTTCTTTAACTACATGACACTCTTATCATATCAAGAAACAAAAGTGTATTCAATCTCTATAAGATATTTTAAAACATATAAAAATTTTATTATAAATTTTAAATTTTCATGAGGCCACCACACTAATTAATATTACTTTGAATCATTAATATAGTATATAAATGTTAGTATCAACATCGCAAAAATATCAACACACATGTCCAATATTGTAGAATTTTCTTATATGATGCTTCTGAATCCTTATCCTATATTAATTCAAAGAACTATTTCCTCATCCAATGACATGTATACATATGGTAATGACTATATTTGAAAATATCCATAAATGTATCACATTCCATAGCATCATTCTCTTATCTCACATTGGTATTCTTATCTTAGAACCACTATCTAATAGTATGACCTTAAAAATGATAAATAAAAGGAGTTAACATTTAATGTTTTGAATATAGAATAACATGTATTATAAATTGATCAGTCATTCATCTACCAATTTTTCTTAATTTTCAATAAAACCTCTGGGGTTATATTTCATAAACTGACCAACTATAAATTTTTTTATGTATTATAAATCTAGATTCCCTCTAAAGCAGAATCCATCACTATATATTACATATATCAACAGATAAATCAATATAATACATTTCTCAGTTCAAAATATAACCAATATATGATACTAATTTATTGCTATTTTTTTCCATGATACATACGTACGCCAACTTCCATATTTCATATGTAGAAATCCCATATGAAAAGACATATATTTGGTGAATAAATATATTAGCATTCTAAAAAACATTCATGTCAACATAACTATAATATATACTCTCTCATCATTACTCTATTATAATTTTGAAATCCTCTATAGTTATCTAAATGGTTAATATGATCCAAGTTATATGGACTCATCCATAAAATATTACATAATATTGATTTTTTATGAAATAACTCACATTGTAATGTTATTATGATATTTTTTTATTATTATATTTGAGAAATATATCTCAACTCTTAACAAAAACACATATAATATAAATTGGACAGTGGTTCTAAGCATTCATTCTCCCCAGAATATAAAAATATTAATATGAATCACAATATCATTTCAAAAACATTTATAAAAAATTACATCATGGCATAAAATTAAATTTTTATTAAAAATGACCCCCTTTTAATGGGTAAGGTGATTCCAACATACATTAAAGACATAACAGAAAATCAATACCCACAGTGCATTTTCAAAGGTAAAAAAATAAAATTCATAACAACAAAGGAGGTCCCCTCCCTAGCATAAAAATCATCAAGTCATGCTTCCACATTCTCATCACTACTTGGTTAGATTTCCTATGAAAGGATGCATGAGCACAATACTGATGAAAAAAGTCATACACTCTCAAACATTCAATTCCAGGTAACCATGATCAGTGAATGATTCCTTCTCTGAACCATTTCTGAAATCGTCCCTCGAAGTTAATTTGATTCCATGACACATAGACCACAAACCATAACACCACAAATCACCGACCCACACATCCACCATTCCACAAATATTCAAATTAATCCAACACAAAACTCATTCCATGAGAACAGAAAACCAATAGTGAAAAACAAAAAACTCATTTCTCAAATTCATCCAATTAGATATTAATTCATCCAAAGAAACATCATCATGGTTCTAGAATTTCTTGAGGGGGGACAACAACTAGACATGCAGAGCAGCACACCTGACCACTGATGGAAAACGACAAAAATGGAATCATCACTTTGTCACAACACATTATCGGAATCGTCTGTGGCTCCCCGAAAAACAACAGATCATGTTGAACACCACATAAACTTAACATCAAAAATGGAATCACTCACCACAAAACACATATGGAACTAGAACAAATAATAAATAATGAAACAAAAACACATCACTGAATGGCCGCCACACGAATGAATTATGCTATCACAAGACAGTTAGGCATCATGTTGCAACTTACTAGACTGCACTCGAAGACCACCACAACCACCCACCACAACCAATAATGATGTAGAAATGAGGAAGAAAACCTCAAATTGGAGTAGCTAGAACTCACCCACTAGACCTTCAATACACCCCGTTTGAATCCCAATCTTGATCAGAGGATTGAGAAAGAAGACGAGACATCAATCGATGATAATCACAAAATGGGTGAGCCCATAAAGACACATATTTCCACTGCTAAATGAGGACTCGAAAACCACGAGCACACTGAGCAAGAGACTTGAGGAGAGGGGTCACCACCAATTTGAGATGGAGATGAGGAATTCTGAAATAGGGGGAAATCCTATGTATGCAGATCCCCTTACGGGCTCATCAATCTGAAAAGTGCTAAAACTCCCTCTATCCACACTAACAAATAAATTATATGATGAATTATTAATTTTTTTTAATCATCAACAAACCCAATGATAAACATATAAAAATTTGGTATGACCACAAAATGTTCTATAAGTGACATAAAATTATGAAATATTTTAGCGTGGTGAAAAATATTAAACCCCAAATGGTTAAATGTTGTAAAAATATTCATTGTGTGTATGAAATTAAACATATTGACTTCAAAAAATATATTTTTTTGTAGTATATAAACATTAAACATAATATAAAATGAAATATATTAAATAACCTAAAGGATTAGATTCATAACATCTGCTATAAATAATTTGATCATAGTACTATCTATAGGGAAAACACTATAGTAAAATCTGTACTCCTTTACAATAAATACATAGAACATTACAGAATATATTTGGGATATATATTAGCCTCACCTATGAAATAAGATTTATCAGGCCCACCCATCATAATAGTTTTATAGTTCATACATGTATTGTAAGATGTATCAGACTCAATATTTTTTAAAATTGTATCGGGCTCATAAATCATCTATTATTTTTTTCAAGTACCATAACACGAACACTAAATTTTAATAATTATTCATTTCCATATTATACCCTTAAAAAATATTTAAAATCCTTATGGAAGACACTATTAGATATCAAAAAACCTTATATTTTAAAAACCCATTTTAGAGAATAAAATAAACCTCAAACATGAACGAATGTTTTTTATTTAATGAAAACCTTGATAATGGTAATGAAATAAATAATCAACTAATGGTTTCAGTGTTATTAATTTCTTTTGAAATTATATACATTATAATAGATATTTTTTCTTCTTCAAATGAAAAAATGTGTATTAAATATAGAAAAGTTTTTATTTGAAATCATTAAATGTAAATTAAAATGATATACAATATTTCCTTTATAAATAATTTGTTACTAAAAAATTCATCCAAAATATTATTTTTTGACTATGGACTAGGATGAAAAATATTAAAAAATTGATATTTAAAATATTTTTAAATTGTGGGTTTATGAAACGTGGATCTTACCTATATTCAGAATGATGATGTATATTCTCTATCTTCCTAAATAATAAGTTTGTGGTAAATATTTAATTGATTAATAACTATTTTCATATTAAATAAAATATTATTATATCATATATTTATTTTATTTCTATATTTAAATTAGTATCACAATTAATTTTTTTAACATAAAATTAGTATGGGAGCATTGGTTCATAATAACAAAAAAGATTAGTTGTATGATCATGGTCAAAGGGTTCATTTTTTCAACACCTCAACAATAATAAAAATAAAATAATATTAATTTTTAAATATTAAATAAATTTTTCTAACCCAAAATTAAATTAATATTAGAGAAATAAATCACATGCTTTAGGGAGGACAACACCAACATGTACACATGAATGACACAATCATTTTCTAATAGATGGAAATGTAAAAATCAGAGGATATATTATTTCTACATAATGATAATATTTTAATTATATTAATATATATAAATTAAATACATCATTGTAAACTTCCACAAGTGGTAGTGATAAAAAAAATTTGTTGGAGGTGTAAATCCGCACCTAAACACACGCGATGTTAAAATTTCTCATAGGATTAAAATATAGATGAAAAATTTATAGTCAATGATCATAGAAAATTTACTTATAGGAAATATAAAAAGTTTATTATTTCATTATTTTCAATTAGTAATTGTATTAAACAACGTAAGAAATTAACAAGAAATGGGATAGTTATGACATATACATTCTCATTGGATTAACTATTTAGATTAAACTATAGGACTTAGGTGAGACTCTCTCTCTAGGTTTCTCGAATTAGGGTTTTGAAATGGTGGAGAAATTAGATGAATCCTTATTCCCACAAGGTAGGTTTAATTATTGTCGCAACAATAATTGCCAGGCGAGTGTATTGGATTACAGATTTACAGTGGTGGTGAAGATTGATTCAGCGACGGCGACGGTTGCGGACAACGTGAAAGGTGCAGACAAAGTGGAGGTGTCCATAGTGTTTGGATAGAACTCAGAAGTGTTTGTTGTGTCTGATGTGTATGAAGCGGTGGTGAGGTCTGATGCTGTTGGGTGAGGATTCTTGCTTCTACGACACCTATTTTTGGAGGCGTTAGTAACACTTCTACCATTGTGGTGGCTGGAAAGGATGGTGTGAGGATGGGGATGGATGATGTTAGTGGTGAAAACAATTTTATGATGTCTGATGCATTCAATGCAATCGCTTTCACTACTACAGCTAGTGTAGCTGGGATTATCAGGGAGGCTGCATTGGTGGCTGCCGGAAAGGGAAATCCTAGAGTGGTGGCGTCTAATGTGTGTGGTGAACTACCCGAGGAAAGCAGTGGTTCTCTTGAGATGGGTATATATGCTAAACACTCCTTTGCGACTCCCAAAAGTGGGATTGATTCTTCAATTCAATGAAAAGGATATATAAATCCGATGAAAGATGATCCTACTATAGTTTCAGAACGACTCAAAATGGGTTAGTTCTCAATTATTTCTAAAACATCTCTTACTAAAGGTTCTCCTCTTCTAAAAATTGATGATATCAAAGAAATAATTTCTTTGATTTGGGGTTTGTCATCATGGAAGTGTGTCTTGCTTGGTCGGGGATAATTTCATATGATTTTCTACACTAAATATTTGAAAATATGAGCCTGGGGTTTTATATTCATCACACTTAAAATTGGAATTATTCACTTTCATGAATGGGATATATATTTTAATCCCTTGGAAGTTGGTAACACTACTACTCAAATTTGGGTAATAGATTATTGGCTAAATTGGATACCTTGGCATCACAAAATATTGTATGATATTTCTTTATATATCGGCATTCAAATTAAAATTGATAAGGAAACAGAGATAGCTTTATTTGGTCACTTTGACAAGTTCTTTTTAGAGGTTGAGCTAGGTTCTACTCTTGTTGAAAAATTAATGATTGCATCAGATGATGGTTTTATTGCGCTGAAGATTGTTTAGGAAAAAAATTCTAAATTTTGTAAGGACTGGATTGCTATCAGTCACGACTTATCTTCTTTTCGGCGCTTCAATGTTTGAAACATATGTGCTTTGAATGGTCCTAATTTTAATAATTGTCTTAAGAAGAGAAAGAATTCCTCCGCTTAGAAAAATATCATTCCTCATTTTGAGCAAGAGAATAGACAAGATATTTGCAAGAGTATTGATGGTCTGGGTATTGTTGTTGACTTTTATGTGTAGAAGAAAGAGGCACAACGTGCTACTCATGAGGAGACAAATAATAATCAAGTTGATTGGAAGGGTGATCACCCGATTGACTCACCTCATGCATATGCATCCACATCTGAAAATAAGTTGAAATCTTGGGATGAAATTTGTTCAAAAGTGGAGAATGATCACAATATTGATGCTTCTAGCAACAAAAAATGTGAGGTTTCAAAAAAATCATCTATTACACCTTAATATGATAACTCATATATAGAGAATGTTTGAGAGGAAGAAGTCCAACTTCAGATGGATCATCAACTCTCACAGATAAATATTGACGGCTTCGGTATTTGAAAATGTATGCATTTTTTAGATCATGATCCTCCTGTCGTATCTATATCTTGTCATACTACTTCAAACCCAGTAGTGGATGTTGAAGGATTCCTATTTTTCTACTACATAAAGACACATTTTTTGGTTGTTACCACAATGGTGGTTGGCCTTTCCATTGCAGGTATTAGTGATTATTCTCGTAATAAGAATATCCATGATACCAGTGAGATGCAGTGCTCAATTTTGTGCTCCCCTAATGAGAAAAAAGCATCATGGCAATAAGGATCAGGATAATCCAATGCATATGGAAGGAATGATTTCTTCAATGACAAAAATTAATCTCCTGAAGAATTAAATGAATGAAAATAGGATATCTCTGACTCTAAAAGCACTGATGTTGAGATGCTTTATGAAAGGCTTCAAACTCTCTCAAATATGGTGTGTTAATGTAAGGGGAGATCGAGAGGTCGGGCAGAGGTCATGGAAGAGCAGAGCTGAATGCACTTTAAGAAGAATAAAGGAGGCTAGGAGAGTGACTGGTGAATAACTTAAACAAATATTTTTTTATTTTGGACTATGCCTTATTCTCACATTTAGTACTTTTCCTAGTTTTCCCATTCTCCATCTTCAATCCCTTTCTTTAAATTTCAATTAAAAAAGAGTCCTAGCCTCCATATTATTTTAAAAATATTGATCTTTTAGTGAGATAATTAACTATATGATATTTGGAGTACATTTGGGGATATTCATGAGATGGATTTAGCTAAAATAGATCTGTCAAAACATCAAAGGAAAATATTAAATTAGGATCCATTTTTTATGTGATGGGAGGGTCACTTTTGGAATTAAATACTGTATAAAATTATTATAAATCAATTTTTATTGAAAAAAGGAACAAAAATTATTTATTTTCAATATAGTATGAGTATTTGTGTATGATGAGAAAGAATAATATCCTACAATATATAGAGTAATTCTACAAAATCGACCAACATGTTTGACACTTGACAGAAATATTGGTAGAAGTGAGTATTGAAACCCTTACATTGTAAACTCATGTCTATATTTTCTTATACCATTGAAATCCACCATGTATTTTTGTTAACAACATTTAAAAATTCCCAAAAATCACCATGATACACTCAGGTTTATCAAATTTGAAAAAAAAAATAATCATCTCAAGATATTCCTCCACCGATTGAGGTTCATCCACACATATAATGGAAGATGGATTCCCAGGAAATAACTCATGTGATTAATATCTATATTTACTACCACCAAATTATAACTCAATGATTGTATTATGATATTTTGGTAGATTCTAATTAATATCATAAACTCATCACAAGATATCATCTATATAATTTTGACACATATGATGATTCCATTAAATAGAATCATATCCACCATCCCATGTAATATGTGGAACACATCTTAGAGGCATACATCATCATATATAAATAATGTAAATGATTATAAAAAAGAATAAGTTTAGTTTAATCCATAAAAAACATAATAAAATGGTGATATTACCCCTAAGAACTCCAAATAGTAGACACAAAACCAAACATCTCGTGGTTACATGAGTCTCAACTGGGTAAGAGATGGATAGAAACACACCACAAAAAACCTCCCTTATCTTGATAATCAAGCCTCTATTCTACAAAAAATTATAAGATATAAACCCTTGAGGTTAGACCTATGATACAATATTTTGGTGAACCCAACCAATATATCCTCTGAAACTAATACCCTACCTGAATTTCCATATAATCGAAGGGATTTCTTGTACCCCACGGGCGGACATATAACCCTCGAGTAACCACTAAAATAAACCGGAATGATTTTTGAAAAACATATGTAGTCACATGAAATATATATAAAAGTATAGAAGGTATCAGTGTTAGAAAACATGAATTAATATATGACATAACATAAATAGAACAATAGAAGTGAAAAATTGATAAAGGCATAAAAATAAAATCCAGGAGACAATTCTGACAAAAAATGATGAAAAAAACAAATATTAATAATCCAATAATATCTTAATGGTAGAGTTTGAAAACCCACACCATCTCACTATCCAAATACCCAAACCAAGCTGACAGAAATCCTCTGCACCACACTATGACAACAAGTTTATCTTTTCATAAAAATATATAATAATGTATACCCAGCACTAAAGGGGTTCTCTTGGTGTCATCTAATTATCCCAAGTTGGTCTTACCTCGGTGTTCCATAACTAGTTTCTAAAAAATTCCCATCATTCTCATCATAAAACAAAACATTACATGCTATATATTTTATGTTTTTTTAAAAGCATCAAAAAATAAATTAATTTCCCCTTTATCTAAATTTCTAAATAAATCAAGCTAAAAAGATTTAAAAAAATTCTTATAAATATATCAATTTATATACTTCATATTAACAAAAATAATTCATCACATCTCTTTTCATATTCATGGTTATACAATTGAAATAGTACAAGTCAAAACAGCTCAAATCAGCCAAATAAATTGGTAACATCATGCAACAAAGAACACTAGTAAATTATTTCTATGAAACCAATAAATAATATAGATAATCAATCATTCATCAAGCCTATTGACATATGGATCAAGTCTATAGAGATTATGATCACCCCAAAAATTTACCTCCCTAATAGGTCTAACAGGTTTGTATAACAACATGTTTATGGATCAGAGGAACACAACATTAGAGAACCCCCCCAAGAGTAGATAATATCTATTAATATACCTTTAAAATAATTAAAAAAAGGTTATTCATGTTCTTTAATCTCAAAATAATTTCATCAAAACATTTCATCAAATCATTCTTTTAGAATTATTTTATAAAGCCATTTTACAATGCTTTGAAAACCCTTTTTCAATTACCAAAACTAGAAGGAGACCATATTTTATCAAAAACCAATTTCCACACACACACATAAAATCATTAAATAATTCCATTTCATTTATAAAAGAGTTTATCAAAAACCATAACAATACATTTCACCAACAAGAGCATTTGACAGAACCACCTACTTCAAAATACAGGTCGACCACACCTTTAATATGATCAAACGACAAAGAACAATAGAAAACCCAAAATGGATGCTTTAGAATCCAATAACTACATTAGATAATTGATTTAATTTATCAAAAGGGTATTTTTTTTGAAGAATGTGACATGGAATGGTTTCCCAATCCATACTAGAAGGAATTTATTAAATGAATAGTTTATAATGAGGTCTTGAGGTGCAATGACCTTAAAACCTCTGAAAACAAGAATACAACCAAACAGAATTGCATCATTAACGATCCTAGTATACAACATCGGAAGGCTCTAGGAAATTAAAACTATTGATTTAGCTAGAATATTCCATATGTGTGCAAACACAGAGGTTCCAGATCAGCAATATCAGAGAGGGAGAAGAGATAAGAGAAGCATGATGCGGTAGAGAAGTAGATCCATCCAAGAATCCAAAGTGGATCATCGGGCCAAATTGCAGAAAAGATCCATCTAATAGGAAAAAATAGAGATGTAATAGTAATAGAAAGCTGAAAAGATCCATTAAAACTGACCCAGAATTAAACAGAATAAGAAATTTAAAACTCCAGCAACCAATATCATTTTTAGACCAGCATTGTATAAAGAGAAATGCAAAGAGAAAGTAACACTTAATCTAGGAAATGAGCATGAAAAAACCTATATGTGAAATTAACAACAAATAACAACAAGAATGACTGATAAACAGAAAGTAAGCAGAGAAATACTCCAATATAGGAATCAGAACACCATCCAAGAGGCATTAAAGATTTTTTTGAAACACCTTACTAATCCTCTCATTATAAATGTATTTCTTGATATCTAAATAGGTGTTCCTAGAAATATACCATTTTCTAAAGGATTTATATAAAATTTCATCTCTAATATTCCCTAAAGAATAAACGTCCTCAAAATCATACACATTATACTTTTCTACTCCTTCCTCATGTTGCTTTCCCTCTAATTGTTGAGATGTTTCCGAAGTATAAACATCCCTTCGTGAAGTATCCAATGATAATGTAACTATTGTTCTTTCTAATTGGGATTAATCGCGGCGTTTCCTCATTTTTTTGGAATAGGGGTGATAAATCCATCAACATGTACTATTTGTTTTTCCCTTTTCTCGCTCTAGTTCTCAAATACTCTTCCTCCAAATGTCTAGATTTATCTTCTTCTTACTTAGAAGTGTCACTACATTCAGATCTATCACATTACCCATTAGAATTGTCCTCATGAGAATCATCCTAATTTTTCTCTCTTGGAATATCCACAAAAGGATGGTTCAGACTATAGGGCATATTAATAGTCATAGTAGTAGGTTCTTTAACCCAGATATGTGGAACATAAGCCCGTTGATTAGCTATCTGCAAAGAATAAACTTGTTTTATGCTATCTATATCATCTTTATAGGTATCTAGAGATGCAGTGGCATCCAGTATATCATTTACAAAATCAAATATTTTATTTTCCTCAACATTTCTATTATTAAAATCAGTATTTGAGAAAGGATCTAAACCATTATTAAAGAATTCCGAAGGTCCAGCTTAGTACTTGGGGTTTTGTTTTCCTTTTTTCAATCCAGACATTTTTCTAATTTTTAGGTTGAATAGAGTCTTTTCCAAAAAATTTCAAGGAGTGACCAAGCCTAAAATAGTTCTGACAGTAATCAGGCAATCGTTCATAAGCAACATCCAGAGAAAAACCAAAATTCCCACGTTGTATCTAGATTTGATTCAGAAAATGCTGGGAAACATCTATTTCAATACAAATTCTAGTAAAACTAGGTCTGGATAAAAAAATTTGTGGAATCGAGCATCAAAGGAGTTCCAATACGGCTTTCAATAGGAAATAGAACCTCATGCATAATAAAATGTAATGTTAGATCAGGTATGTTAACCTAGATAGGGACTATTGGCGATTCCTTATATGGGTAAAATTCAGAGGTCCATTTTAACATTTTCATGAAACTTCCCCCGAATGACCAGGACCACTTCACCCAAAGTTAATAATAATCCCCATCAGAGCTCAAGCATAATAAAATATGCTATGAATTAAGGAGACCCAAATTAAAACCCATAAAACCTATTGATCCATAGATGTTCGAAGAAACATCAAATGAAGGCCGACGATTTAGGAATTTACCAACAATAAAAATACGTACATCAAGGGCTAAAACTTTTACCTCATCTTCAGTAAATGATATCATAAGATGACCTCTATGTTGAAATAGTATGGTTTAACCTGATCTCCAAGAAGCACATCCACATGAGAAGAGAATTCCCCTGTTTTACCAGCAACCACATCTGCAAAAGATCGGCTTAGGTTAGGGTTAGGTTTGAGGCTTCGTGTCAGGTATCATTACGGTGGCTTGTGTTGGTTCTCCATCCTTAATTTTTCACAAAACGTTTTGTAAATAAGAGGAACTTACTTATACCATAAGAACATACACCAACTGCACAACAGTCAGGAAGGGATCAACCCCTAAGAAAATTCCACACAACATATCTTGGAATGAATCAATGGAATTATCACCACTAATAGATGTATTATATATCATGTCTTAATAATGATTACATGATCAAATTAATTAAATAATAAAAAGGGACTACGCATCAAAAAATGCACAAAAAACCTCAAAAATGATCAATTTTTGAATGAAATAATCAAAAATGGTTAGAGGTGTCAAATAATTCTATAGTGTACCTCTGGATAATGTGTAAGAATTTTTAACATTGAATTAATATTCATATAAAATTTATGGTTTAAAAAATATCATATCAGTTACACTTATAAAACATTTAATCATATTACACATCATCTATTCCATTGGGATCATATACACTGAAAAGTCCATCATATTTTTTTCATTAAAAACCATATTTTTGACATTAAATAGTGTTAAATCCATAAAAAACTTGTAATATTTCATGATTTTCATTTATCTCATTAAATATTCCTATCAAAAATTAGAAATTATGTACTCCCATTATATAGAGTGCAAATATAATGATGATGGTTTAATCATTAATTTCTATCATGAAATCCCAGACCACCGTATGTACTTTCTGTATTTGGGGGGAACCCTTAAAATCCATTGGATGATTATAAGTATAGTAAAATAATTTCTGAAATAAATAATCATCCAATATCATTAGTTAATTTTCCATAAAAATGTTCTTAATCCTCGAGAGTCTTAAGACCACCCAATTAATGGGAAAAATATGTAAATGGGAGAGAATTACCTGAAACCGGGTAACATAATATTATAGTACTGGTAAAAACATGGGATTTTGTGAATAAATTAAATGAGTAGGTTAATGAAGAAACTATATAATTAAAAATACTACTCCACTAACATCCATATATTTCAAAGTAGAGAAATATTCAAATAAAATATACCCTCATTTCATGTAAAAAAATCTAGTTCAATGCAACTAAAAATAAAATGGTACGTATGATTCATAAAAAAATTATTAGCATGTAATTAAAATAGATCATTAAATAGAAAATGATATATATACATATAATAGAAATATGTGTTAGAAATAGTCATTGATCTACCTCATGGGAGGTAGTGTCTATATACAGTTGTTCGTGAACTTTAGAAGGGATATCTATTTGAATAAGAGATGGTATGTAATGAATCTAATACTATGACATAGTTTATCCCAGTGTATGATGATGTTATACAACCCTACATTAAGAATATGTGATTAAAAATACTTTAACTCTGGGGCCAATGGTAGTGGATTTTGGTAAATACAGGTAGGCTTTCCGATGACATTCAATAGGAAGATGTTAGATAGTTACCAAATGATAAAGGATGAGTTCAAAACCTACTATATTTTAAGACAACAAACTATAATTACTCTATATTTTTTGGTCAGTATAGATCACTCTTCAAATTACTAAAGAGTCAAATGATAATGGGGGTGGTGATGTGGATAGGTTAGAATTAAAAGGCTCGATGATGGGTGGATGATGGGTGAAATACAATAGAGAAATACATGAAGGGAAGGATAGAGGTGGTGGGGGGAATATATGTTTAAATGTAGAATGAACCTATCCACATCAGCCCTTTGGGCCTTGTGGTACTCACTAAAATTAGTATGTGTTGGATGATCATATTTGAGAACATATGTGATCCCATATTTTGTGACTATACAAATGTTAATATGCAGGAGATATTCCATCCACTATAGAGATCCTAAGAGTTTGCATGGAATAGAGGGTTAAAACCCCTCCAAATACATGTGTAAAAATTAGGTTGTAGTAACTATTGTGCATGTTTCCCTTATGGGGTACAGACAAGGTATGATGGAAAATGGTATAGAAGTATGGGAGGACATGGTATTTTTCCAAAAACATATAGACGAGTAAATCCATATCTATACTTGAAAAAAAATCATCCATGAGTAAAATAGGTAAACAACATAGATTAGAAAAATTAATGGACCAGTATAAGGGGAGATGAGATGATTAGGATTCTCTTATTTGTATTGTTATCTTACTAGAACGTGGATCTATAAATCCATAAAAACATATAGTGATAGTTTTAGTATTAATTTTTGGTATTGGTTGAGATTGTTGTGGGTTGGAGAGATAAGGGTAAAATATTCACCCTTAATTAAACTCAATCATAATAAGTGAAAATATTCTACCACACTGAGGAATTGGACAGGTTTATTATTTCACTAAACATCACTCGATATGTAATACCATCAAATTAAAAATTTCCAATAATAATAAATATATATATATATATATATATTGGTTTGTTGACCATTAACAAAATAAAATATTTGTGTGAAAATGTTCCTACATAGTCTCCAATATGACTATGACACAATATAATGGAAATTAATTGAAAATGGGTTTCATGGTGAATAATGTATTGATACAGGTCACAGAGTAAGTCAGTAGGTGAGTCTCACTCATTAGAAACTCAGCACATTTAAGGAAGAGGAACAACAATGATGGGAGTTTTCTATAATTATGCTCCACTTAGAAAAGTAGAAGTATTAGATGTTTTGGAGAACGATTGATGATAATGTGGGGTAAAATATTCACAATGTAGTTGTATATTAAACGTGGAACCATTTGGAACACTATATCTAGAGGTAGATGCTATAATAATTGTTTATATGGATAATGATGGATGCTATTATTCTTTTTGGTCCATTTATGGACACTCCACTGGTGTATTTATGTGGATTCTGATACTCCTTAAGTAATTTTGTGAGTATCTTCATGCCTGATAAATAATGATCTAGATCAATCATAATATTAAAATGAAAAGAATAAAAGGGAAAAATAAACTAAAAATTCCAAAAACAAGGTTTTGAGAAGTACATAATCTGTGATTATAGTGTACGTTGTGTGTGGATTATGGATGTAATGGATTAGTTTTATATAGAGAAATTTCTCAGTGGATATTGTGAATGAAATGGTATTTTAAATATATTTTTTTGAAATAACATCACGTGAAATTAAATGCTAACCTAATCCATGTGGATTTCTAGACACATATTGGGGTTTAGACTGGTTAGTGGAATGATTATCGGGCACCTGTTGGACATAAATTCTTTATTGATTTCAAATATTGTATATACCAATTATATATTTAATAAACCTATAGTGTTCAACATGAGTACCCATGTACAAATTTATTTCATTAAAAATCATCCAATCACCAATAATTCGATGAAATAATGGAAAACAGAATCATTGGACTGATAACAACTTACCAATATTGTGGAAAAAAATGAAATTTTTTTGGATTTAAAACTACTCATATGGATAAAATTATATTGAACATAATTGGAATCATTGATATTTCATAATAAAAAGTGGGGATAAGAAAATGATTATTTCCTATATGTGAGGTTTTAATACTTTTAAAAACAAGAAACAATTTTTCTATACGTTGCACAATTCATTTACATGTTTTGGATTGTTTTTATTTATTTATTTTTCAATTTATTTTTCATTTAGTTAATTATTATGTAGTTATCATATATTTATATATAGATATAGACATACAGTATGTGGAAGAGGTAATGTGTGTTTAAAAATAAATAATATGAAGAACATGATTTTTCCTAGAGTTAATGTTGGTTTCTGAACAAATTATCAATTAAATCTATTTGATCATCCTCAATGGATGTAAAAAATATTATTCTGGTAAATAATTATTGTATTTTTATAAATTTATTAATTAATTTGATGATCAATATTACTTAATAAAATAGATATTGTTTTGTAACATCCTGGATCTAGATGCAACTGAATGGTTCCCCATACACAATTTAAAACTTTGAATCAAACTCATTTCCCAAGACTCTATAGTATTACAACTATTAGCGAGGGCTTAGGTGTGTTTTTTATGAAACTATGACCTCATTGGAAGAGTGTAACACATTGGAAACAATACAAATTTAATGGAGGAAGCTGTAATACCATAATAGAAAAACACAACTGAAGATTTATAATATAAATAACTAGATGTCGAAGCTTATAATCAATGATTATTCATGTAACATGTTCTTGTAAATTGGAAAATAAATATTACACTATAATAATACATGGTACAAGTTACCAAAGTACAAAAAAGAGACTCTCAATGATCATTGACATTATCTTAGTACCACAATCATTATGTCCAAACAATTACTCATGTACATATCGAAGGGTTCTTACCCTTATAATTACCTACAATAATATAATGTATTTGGTCCTGAAAAAGTTACCCAAACAAGGTCAGAGACTAAATCCTTGTAGGCCACCACCCATGATCTGTAACAATATTTCAGTGAATATATATTACAACCAATTTACAATAACAAATGCAGTAAACTGTAAAGTATTGAAATTTAAATAGTCTTGAAAACACTTGATCTCTTTTATATTCATTATCTATTTATTTACCCTTAAAATACATAGATTTATATATGTATTTAGATAATTCTTATGGTTGATGATCCTGGTATAAAATTTAGGACAACTGTTGTCTAAAATGACCATCTAACAATTATAACTAAAGGCTACATCTAAGCTTCTTCTTTTATCATGGAAAACATATCATAAGTCATTTTATTTCACTATTTAATGCTAAGTAAATGTCATCATAGGAAATTTAAGCAGCAAAAAATAGAGTCCAGCCATATAATCCATTATTGGATTCACGTGTTTCTCAGCATTTGATTAAAATTCTTCATGAGCCTAACCTTTCTATCCATGGCTTGCTCAAGACTTGTCATGATAATACCCTCTATGAGCCCATAAATTTTCTTTTATCAGAGGCCATGGTTCATCCAAGGTATAAGGTTCTACAGTTATATGAGCCTAACCTAGCCTTTTCTCCTATGACTATGACTCTACCATTTTTATTTACCCCATTATCAATTTAGATAAGAAGAAATACATGTAAATTATATAATTTCATGTCTTTAACATCAATATATATTGTCGGAAATTCATGTCATAACAAAAACATGTAAATTAAACTATTACGTGGGTTATCATTTAATCAAAATCATTTTAAATGACCCATGAATGGAATTTATGGCATGCCTCATAGGCATGCTAGGCTAAATGGACATAAATAGCCATTCACGGGAAACACACCCATATGGTTCCCATTAACCAATGTAAGCAGACCTAAATATTCTTTAACAGCCTTAATCAATTCTCTAAGAACCAATGTTTATAGAAATAGATAACACACATTCATCGAGACACACTAAAATGGGTGCTCCCCACTCAAGCACATATAATATACTTGGAAATTAGCAAAAGGCACGAGACCACCTACCTTACGGCAGTATGACTCTCCTCTTCTATCGTCCAGCTATAGTTTAACCTTTAAAAAAATAGATAAAAAATGAGTATAAATGATCCAGTTTCGAAAATTAGGTTGAGATATGAAATCATGAAGATTGGCTCAAGAGGAACTGAGTGCTTACAGAGGGGAATCCAATTCATCTGATGATGTTTCAATAAGAGATCAGATAAAAAAATGGATCCCTTCAAATTCTCAGATCTCATGGGTGTTCCATTCATCAAAGAGGGGAGTGTTTTGTACTATTTAACTAAAACATTGCAACTACCCATTTTTTTAAAAAAAAGGAAAAGTACACAGTTTGTACTAGAAACTACACAACATGTCTTTACAGGTCTTGACTAGACCATTACTTGGTCTGTACTGGGATATACATAGATTGTGCCCATATTACTTTGTGTTTTCTTGATAGGGCATGGCGTGTAACTCCTTATTACATTGTGTAAAATTCCTGAATCCATACCATGACCTATTCTCCTTCATTTCTTTAATTAGAAATAAAAAAGGTAAGATCCACACCTCAATGAATTAACTAGATTCTTACAAATGTCCCTTCTTAATATATTTGTGCCCAAATTTATCTTACAAGGGTGGTGATGGAAAATTATGAATAACACTGACCACTACAGTCATACAATTTTGTCCATCTTATAGTTCTCTTCCTAGAATCAAATGTACTCCATTAGAACCATCCTAAAGGAACAAACAAGACATAGACATGCTTCGTGCTACGATCTACAATTCGAATATGATGATCCTCAAAAGACGCATATACCTTTAACTAAACCTCATCGTGATGAAAATCATTATATGAGTTTGAAAGTAAACAATGAAACTGTGAAACATGGAAGATGTCATGAATATCTCAATACCTCTATGGTAACTACATCTGATTGCCAATCTTCCAGACCCTATCCATAATCACAAACGGGCTGACACATCTCATTGAAAGCATACCCTATCTTCTGATCCTATTGTGTCCCAAAATTGGTGCAACACGTAGGAAAACATGATCTCTGACCCCAAACTATATAGGTAATCTACTTTGATAGACATATGATTTATGAAGAGACTGTGCAGTAGCCATCTGCTTCTGAATCAACTGAAGTTGTTCATTGGTCTCCACATCAAGACGAGGACCCGTCATATCTGCCGCTCCTACCTCCATCCAACATAGGGGTGATCAACATGCTCTACCATATAAATCATAATATGTTTTCATATAAATTTCATCCTGATAAATTTTTTTGTAATAAATATCAATTAGGGGAATGTACCTCTCCATGGAGCCCCCAAAATCCAGGACACAATCCTGAAGTATGTCTTCCATCACATGAATCATGAGCTCTAACTGGATATCTATCTCGTGGTGGAAGTCTATGATCAGAAGCATCTATTTACCCAATGACCACTATATCTCTAACCAGAATAGAAATCTAAATAGTGTGTCCAAATCTGAAAAATTTATTAAGGAATCCAATGCAGTCATACATCCTCAAAGATGTAAATCCTCCAAATATCCTTAACACTAAAGCTTTCCTTATACGGAATGAAAAGTGGATCCTTCTTAATCTTATCATGAAAACTCACATGACATCGCTACCATGAAACATAAAATGTTAGTAAAACTCCCATAAACATACCCTTAAATTTCCTAGAAACATTAAAAGTGTAATTTCAAAATAACTTGGTGAACTTGAATATAAAAGATGTTATAGGAGCTGCCTCATATTATAGAACATTCAAACCCCGATCCACCTAATCATAACAATTCAAACAATCTTCTCGTAAAATATATTGTATTCATTCAGAACACACCCACCTTAAATATTTGTAGTGCCCAAACTGGTTCATTCAATCCCTACACAGGGAATGATAATGTTAATGAGTAACACCATCCCATGATCATTTAAGAAGACCATTGCACAACATGAGAAAAATAATAATCCGGAACCATCCCACTAGAATCGTTACCCATTTCAAAGAATCACATTAAACCCAAACTATACATCTGAGATAACATTGGATTAATCAATAAGGAACTCACCCATGTGGTCTACAATCCCTATTACAACTGAGACAATTATACAAGGCTGAAAGTCCACATATTAACATTGATAGAAGACCGAGCGACATCCGCATACTGGCCACCTTAAGAAAAATGGTAGGAATTCAGGTTCGTTCAGAGGAATTCTTCAATGGGGGCCTAATTATAACTCATGATTAACCAATCGTCATTGAAAACCACACATCAATGCAAAACACATAAAATATCACAAGCATGCCTAATGTATCTTGACTATAGCACAATGTATGACTGATTCTATCTTAGTACATCGAGGATGATGTCATGATAGGGGACATGATAAACTCTTAACGAAGATAACATTAATAGTATTTCATAGATTACTATGAAATCTATAGCTGAACCACTATTAGTAGACCTTTGAAAATAAACTCATCTTCACTTTCTGATACATTTTCATTTAATTGAATACAATTCCATTTTCCAAAATAATTTATATGAATGATTACACATAACTACTGGGGTCCATCCATGATCATTAGTTCCTTATAATGGTTTCACAAACTTCCAACCATGACAATAATCACGCTGTCAAGATAAAATCATCATGAAATAGGCCATAGAAGCCTTAAACGCATTCAAGTAGAAAATAAATTTAATGGTCACTGATTGTTATCCTTATACATGGAAGGGCACATTATACATAATCATAATTAAGATACCTAACTAGGAGTTTCTGAAACATCATGAAGAAGGATGAGATTCAATCAAACATATTTTTTCACAACAAACCTAAACACACTTGTGTCATTCCGTGAACCACGATCACCAAGTCACATCCCCTTGGCATGAAAGAAAAAATTAAACTTGCTGATGTAACAAAACAACATTTTCCTGGAAAATATTCTCGAGAAATTGGATGACCATTGTTCCATAATTCGTAGGGAACTCTTCTCTAGATATAACTCGACAACATATTCAACAGCTTAAAGCTCAATGATTTTATCGAAATCCGCAACTCATTTTAATATTGAACACTCAATGTGTTAAACGTATTCCAACATATTCTGTCTACAGTTTACAAGAGAAAATGGCACATTTTGGAGTCTGTTATTAATATGTTCACCATATGCATCCTCGTACCAGATTCCTCATGTAATAAATGGCTCAAAAGTACATCATCTACACAAACATTTACAAATTAAAACAATGTACTAAGTCACCCATCACTTAAAAAAAGATAGGTTCAAAAATCCTCCTAGTCAGCTGAAAATGACTGAGGCATGACTAACCTATCGAACTATGCATTCCCCAAAGTACATTCAACTATTAGGGGTAACGATGTCGCGATCACCCATCTGTACAAGCCTATACTCTTTAAAATGTAAACCTCTTACCATGGACAACTACAAATGGGTGGAACCAACATCAAAAATATCATAGTGGATAATAATAATAAAAACTCTAAGGGTTCTTCCAACAACGGTCTATCACATCATGAAGCATAAGCATCAACCCCTATCACAAGGTCACACAAAAACATTTTTACATGGATTAAAAATCCAATGAATTTTAAAAACATTTATGTAAACCCTCAATCATTGTTCTCGAAAATAAAATAGATGGAGAATATATTATCTAATAGATCAATGAAAAATAGTAAATTCTCATCAAATTCCATTTAATACGTTTAATAATATTGAAAATATGTCAAAAACATCAATTTAGCATGTAAGTTCCTTTTAATTCAAAAAGGTAACCTACAAGGATCTCGTCAAATCAACCTAGGTCCTTAAATAGGTAACCTAGTAACAGGTTTTTAACCACATTAAGTATGAAAAAATTATAAAAATAATTCAACATGGTATACATGAATGATAAATAAAAGATGAATCCCACAAAAGGGATACTTTAAATGATACTCAATCTAGATATCCTACTAGGGACTCCCTAGATCAACATGTAAGAGTCGACATCCGTTATGGGATAATAGGTATCCAAATAATAAATATATGCCTCCTCATGAAGATCCACTAAATCATAACTTATGTACATGAATCCAACAACGGATCCTATATAACAACCACTCTAATGGTCTCCTAGGACGTAATGGTGCACCCTACTGAAAAATGTCTTCATAAGCATTGGTCACGAGAGATAGCTCATAGATCGTCTCAAATCATAGGTCTCAACTAGGCTTGTCAAAACACCCATATGATCCTTTACAAATTTTCCTCACTCTTATTATACCAATAAAATAATTATTGGAGGAAGAACCTCTCAACATTGATAGAAATTCCCCCAAAACCCCATAAGTGTCTGCAGAATACTCCACATGTTTCACCACCAAAATATACAAGGAAAATTACTTCGAAAGGAACACTTTTAGGTCAAAAATTAACAAAAAGGGAGATAATATAGGAAAATAACCTCTATGGTTACCGAAAGAAAAGTACACAGCATGTAGAAACCCTACACAGTGTGTACCCTCAAGCTCACACATATTCGTGTACTCTCACCGGCCTAGGAATTTACGAACCATGGGTACACTGCATGTAAGTAAATTACACAACATTTACCAGAGTCTCATGTCTTAGCCATGTACATTTACATGAGCAGATCCGCATGGGGTATGCCTTTTTATAACTACATGGTGTACAAAAATGTACAAAGAAATGTACTTTTACAATACAATTATTCCATTTTATTTCTCACACATCCATACACATGGTCAATAACCACAAAATGCATACTCATAGTATAAGGAGTGTACATAAAAAAGTCTTTCTTCCCAAATAGAAGAACAAAAGGTGTATTTCCATAGAATTGTATGCCATTTTTTCTAGGTTTTCGGGAATCAAACCTCTTAAACTTCCCTGAAACCTCAATTTTTTTAATTTAAACCAATGGTATGCAAAATTTTGATCCTTGGGGGCCATAATGCCCATGAATCGATGTTTGGAATCCACATATAACACATTATGACATAATTTAGTAAAAAATAACTATATGATCCAACAAATTCTGACCCATGAGTTCCCATATAACTCATGCACCAAATCATATCATTCATCTATATAATATCATAACATGATTCAATAAAAATTTGAAACATGATTCACAGAATTTCGATCCATGATGGCCCACACACCTCAGAGACCAAATATTGGTGACCATCCAATTCGAACCATTACTGGTACCAATAGACATACCATAACAGTAGTTGTATATATAATTGTATCTATCACAAAAACATTCACATCTTTCCTGACATCAGTCAAAACTACAAGAATTCTCTAATTATATCTAAATGACATGACAATAATTCAGGGGTTGTGATTAAAAAAAATTTACAATATGATGGAAGATATGGAATACTCTCATCTAATAAAGATTCAACAAAATAAAACCACTATGATATCAACAATTATAGTAGAATACAAGTGGTCCACCCAATGGTGAAATTGAATCAACTTTAAAAACTCAAAATCCAAAAATCAAAAGACAATTCTATGAAATTTCTATTTTCCATGTACACGGGATGATACTCATGGGAACAATTAATTGAAAAACTCTATTTCCATTATATGCCAATCAGATGCCTCCAAATAGTAAGTCATTACAATAAAGAACAAACCAACAATATTACTTATTAATATCGAAGATATAGATGACACTCAATGTTGTCCAATATCCTGTTGGACACATGGACTCTAGTCCATTTCCCCAGACTCTATAGGCTACTCACCAAAAGCAAGGGCCTCAGTGTGATAGTGGGAAAAAATTCCCACATTGGAAGAGCCTAATGTTATGGAATCAATAAAAATTAAATAGTTGAAGAAATAATAACATAACAGGAATACGTAGTAGAAGACTATTAATAAAAATAACCAGATATAAAAGCATATAATGGATGATGTTGCATGTAACATGTTCTTGGAAAATAGCCAAAAGACGTTTAATTTTAGTAATACATGTGTTATGTGTTGTGACCAAGTCATATAGAGAATAAAGTAAGAAGATTTTTCTTTTTTAGAGTGTTGCCTTTTGTTTTCAAAGAAGATAAATCAATTGACATTGTAAAAGACATAAATATCAGATGGTACATAACTGATTTGTATTCCAGAAATATCATAAATTAATGGAACTTGTGATACCAAAAATATTATGGAATGTGTGATTAAAGGTGATTCAAAACATATTTAGTTTTGATTGTAATGAAATATCCTAGTGGGAGAAAGATAAGTCTCTATATATTCCATTCAAAATCGGACGATGTAAAAGGTGTTCGATACAAGACTATATATTACGATAGATATGGATCATGGTGAAATTAAATATTTGTTGAATAATCCAGCTTATAGTAATGGAATGACTCACAAATTTTTTTGGATTTTCTGTTCAAGTAGATTTCCATGATTTGAACAACAAAATATAGTATATGAAAGACATGCACACAAATTGTTTTTTTGCACAATATTGAAATGAGATTAGAATTTTTTATTCAAGGCATGATTCAAGGTCATAAAATTGAACAATAAAAAAGGAAAGTTGTGTGAATATGATTTAAAAATGTTACTATAGATATGTACAGGAAAAAATACTTACTTGACCAATGTGACATCAAATGGGGTGTTGTGCGACATGTCATGATCTTGTGTGAAGTGTTACGGTTTTTTCATGTGGGTGTAAAAATGACTATAAATAAGAGGTGTCCCCTTCAGATTTGACATGCTCAACCCTTAGTGAAATTCTGTGCTCTGAAGCATGGAATAATTTTATATAAATGGAGTTTTAGGAAAGAATAATAGTTTCATGCATGAAATGTAATATTCACTCAAAATAATGTTTCATGCAATATTGAAGTTGTGTGCGAGAGGTGTTTCACGGAAAAAGTAAAATCTCACACATGAAGAAAAGAGTTTTCTGCAAGACACTTACAATTGTCTGAAAAAGTATTACGATCAACATAAGAAATAAGTTGTGTGTAATGTAGTTATTAACAACATCTGGGTAGGAAAGAGAAGAATTGACTTGAATGATCAAACTATGAAATCCGACTAAGAAGCATTGAAACATTGTTTTCCCTATTTGTGATAAGTGGGTGCGCAAGTGATTGAGGATTGTATTCCTAGTGCTACATGAGATTGATGGTATATACAACTCATTTTATTCCACACCAAAGGATTGTTTTCTCCTAGATTATGTGGTCAGGGATTGTTTTTGTACAATACCAAGGATGTAGATACTCTTGTGGAGTAGTGAAACTTGTAAACCATGAGTACTAGTGAATTCGTGTTGTCATTGTGTCCAATAGGGAATGAACTATTTAATATGAGGTGAAGGTTGTTTCAAAAAGAGGGAAACATCACAAAAAAATATATCACTTTTTCAACCCTCCCACTCTCAGTGTTACATGGATCCTGACAGGGAAACTTCAACAAGTACCAAAATTAGAATAGAATAAAAGACACTCATAAGAATTACAGACCAGAAATTTTACCCATACTCTCATTATCCATACGTCAAATCATGTACCTATATAAGGGTTCTTACCCTTACTAGATCCTACAACAATATAATATTTTTTGATCCAAAAAATAACCAAAATAAGGTGTGATAGTAGATAAAAGTAGGAAACCACAGATGATCTATGAAATATGTTAGTGAATATATATAAGAAGAAGTATAAAATAATGGATGTTGTAAACTAGGATGTACTCAAAAGTTAACTACCCTAAATAAACTGGTTCTCCATTATAATCATTTCATGTTTATTTACACTTTAATTGTATTCAATTTTATATTTCTCAACATTTAGACCAATCCTGATGATTCCCATATAAATGTAATCACAACAGATGTCTCCAAAGACCACCTAATAAGTGTAACTGAACGACAAATCCATGATTTTTCTTGGGCATGGAAAACACATCATAAGTTATTCCATTTCAATATTTAATTATAAGTATATGTCAACTCAAGACACATAAACACCTTCAAATAGAACTCAATCGTGAAAACACTCATTAGATTCAATGTTCGCTCAAAAATTAAATAAAATTCATCACGAGCCCGAAAATTCCAAATGTGGTTTGCTCACAGATTGTCATGGAAATACCCTCTTTGAGTTATTTCATGGTCTTTTAAGGACGCCATGGTTGAACCAAGTTATAAGTTTCAATAGTCACTTGATCCCAACATTTCCTTTTATTCTGGTTCTATGGCTCGCCCATTTTTATTTAGCCCTTTATCATCATAGATAAAAAAACACATATAAATTAAACTATTATATAGCATTAACATTAATAAATCTCCTGTAAAATTCATCTCATATTAAATACATGTAAATTAAAATATTACATGACTTATCATTTAATTAAATTCATTTTAAATAACACATGAATGGAAGTTATGGCATGTCATAGAGGAATCCTATGACAAATGGCCATAAACGGTCATTCATGGGAAACACTCCCATGGGGTGGCCCTTAATCAAGGTAAAAAACCCAAAAAAATACATCTAAAAACATAATAAATTACCTGAGAACCAAATTAAATATATATTCTTAATATTCCTTTAATGTTACACCCTAAAATGGTTATAAGGCACTCCATCACATAAATTCAACTAGACAAATAGTGATAGGAATGAGACAACCTATCTCATGGTAGTTTGACTCTCCTCATCTAATGACGACCAATAGTCTAACTTAGAACATAGTATATCTACAATAAAATCATAACAACTCAGGGTTCTATAAATAGTTTGGGAGAAGATTCCAGGAAGAAAATATCAAGAGGAATTGTGTGATTACCAATGGGAATCCAACACATCCTATGCTAGTCAAATCAGTTATCAGATTGTGAAACGAGAGGCCACCCTATTAACATATTTCCCGTGCACACTGTTTTTTGAATAAGGGTGAGATTTATGCATTTTTTAAAAAAAATTCTACTTCCCAATTTTTAAAAAATATTATATTACATTACAAGAAACTACATGGATACCGTACCATTATATGACGTGTAATGTGACTACAAGGTTTGTTCCCTTATTAAATGGCATGTTCTTTAATGGAAATAGAATTTACCACATTATTACATCATTTAATAGTCCTATAGCTATCCCTCGACATCTTTTCCTCTATTTCATTATGTAAAAACAATATAATAAGTATTTGTACCTCAATAGAAGAACTATATTCTTACAAACATACCCCCTTAAATCAATTCATCGATTAATTTCATGTCTATATGTTGTAAAGGAACAAATGATAATAACTCCAGCCACTAAGATCACACATTGAACCCCATCTACTTGGTTCTATCCTACACTTGACCATGCTTCCATTTCTTTTGCACTAAAGTAATAGATCAACCAAATAAAACATTCATTGTATGATCCAAATTTAGAATATGATGATCGAAAAAAGATACATGTACCTGTAACTCATCCTCCACTGTTTGAAAATCCTAAGATGGTTATAAAACATATTTACCCATCTGAGTATCATAGAAGATATAATACATATCCCAATGAATCCATGGTAACGACATTGGATGGGTAACTGGTGTAAGCATTTATAGAATCTCATATGACTCAATGTAACTCAGTGAAATCTTATATCATCCCATAATCCCCTTATGTCCAAACCTCGTTGCAACACATAGAAAAACTCAATCAATGACATTGAGCTCTAGATATCATATACAGTTATTATAATTATTTTTCTAATTAGACTATTTAGTGTCCATCTAATACCATATCTACTAAAACTATTCTCTGATCTCTATGACAAGATTAGGTCCAAACATTACTTCCTATCTTCCCCTCATCCAACCCAAGTGTGATCTACATGATCTATAATTTGATGCCTTGTATGAATCCATATGAATTGTCACCTGATAACTATTCTTGTAGGAAAACTAATCCTGGGTAATGTTCCTACCACAAGAGCCCCAAAAATAATGTATGCATTCCCATAACATGTCCTCCATCACCTGAATCATGCGATCTGACTAGATATCTATCTGGTAGTGGTATGATGTGCATAGAAGAACCTATGTACACAACACCCACTATATCCTATTTCAGTATTGAGAAGTAAACTAGGTGTCTATATATATAATGATAGATTAAAGGACCCCATGAAGTTATACAACATCATAAATGTACAACCTCCAAATCTCATCAACAATAATGGTTTCCTTAATCGTTCGGAAATGTTAAACCTTTGTAATCTTTTCAAATTTAAAATCATAAAAAATCATTACAACAACACCTCTATAATCAGAAAACTAAACGCAAAAAAGAATGAAATTTAATTTTCTAACAATTATCCTTGTGAAATTTCACTTTAACTGGGAGAATCTGAACACAACATAAGTCATATGAGTGGCCTCACCACAACAGATTGTCCAACCATGATCAAAATCAGGGAATCCAATCATGGAATCTTCCCTTATAAGACATTTCAAAATTTCACACCACACCAACACTAAACTATAATAGTGTTCAATCTTGGTTCATTCGAATCATACATGAGGAACAAGATGGATAACAAGTAAAACCATTCCATGATCATTTAACAAGATCAGGCCACACCATGATTAAAAGGGTAATCAAGAACTATCCATTAAGAATCATTACCCTTTTCAAAGAATCACATTGGATCCCAACTATACATATGATAAAACCTCGGATTCATCATATCAAATTCCATGGAACCCACCAAGTTAGTATATACTCTATTACAATTGAGACATTGTAATATAATAGATATCCACATAAGAGAACTAACTGAACCTAGAGCGGCACACACCAGGGGGTCATGTAGTGGAAAACTACAGACATCCAAAGTCCTAAAAAGGTGTTTTTTCATGGGAACCCAAATATCTCGCAGTGTTAAAAAAATATCATTTAAAACTACACATCGACTCAAAACACATAAAAGATCATGACCTATCTCTATGGCTCTAGACTGTAGTGCAATGTATAACTAATTCTCTTTTAGTTCATGAAGGATGATGTTATGGTACAGGAAAATCTCATCACATAAGGAAGATAACTATAATAAGATATCAATGATTACAAGAAAAAGGACAACATAACCACTACCGATCTACCTCTTGAAAGAAACCAAGCTTCACATGACGTCATATCATCAATTAGTTGACCACAATTACTTTATCCCAAGGCATATCTATGATAACATACACTTAACCAACAAACAACTCTAGGATCCTTGGTAAGGTTTTCATACATTACCAACCAAAAAAATTGTCATGATATGAAAAAACCATCATTATGAAATTAGACTCATAGGCCATAAAGGAATTAAAGTAGAAATGACCATTTTAGAATGTTAAATTATTGTGATCTTTATACTTGGATGGGAACATTAAAATAGAACCAATGTTATGCTCCCAACATAGGAGTGTCCTAAAACTTGTGAAGAAGGATCGACCTCTTTTAAATGCAGTAGTTCTGATCTAACATATACACATATATCTCGTAACATGAACCAAATTGTCCACATCATATTAATTGGAATGAATGAAAAAATTAAACCTATAGTTTTTTTTAAAACACCACTATCCCAAAATTCCACCCTTGTAGAGGGAAAAACATGGTTCCATAATGGTTAGGTCAATCAACTCTGAAGATTACCTGAGAACATTCACAAAAACTCAATTCTCAATGATTTAACAAAACTCAACATCTCATTTTAACATTTAATACTCATCGGCTACCACATATGTTAACATATATTACCATGTGTGTATAAGATAAAACGAAAAAAAATTGGAAGCTATTCTTATGATGTCTACCCTATGCATCCTATTAATAGATGGATAATAAGTAAATGGCTCAAAATCACATAATCTACACCACCATTTACAAGTATGATGTTTTAATATGTCACAAATAAATATTGAAAAGAGAGGATCACATGACCTACTATATAGTTGACCATACCCGAGGAATGTATAACCTTCTGAAAATATATATCCCTAATTAGAATTCCAATATTAAGGTCTATAAACAATGATCGATCATCCATACAATAGTGTCCTCTAAAAAACCAAACATCCTACCAGGGAAAATAACACATAGGTGGCAACAATTGTAAAAAGATCACAATAGAAAACAAGAAACCAAACTCTGTCATTGGTAACTACCATGAGAGATCACCTTACAAAGCCTAAGTATTTTCCCCCATCACTAGGTCACAAAAACACAGATGTACTAGGATACAAAATACCTAATCCTTTGAAATTCTTATAGATAAAACATCACGTATCATTCTACAAAACAAGAAACTTTGAAACTATTTTACCAAATAACTCAAACTAAAATAGAAATGTATCATCAACTTACTTTTAAAAAATTTAATCACAACCATAAATTTATCATGTATGTTCCTTTTTATCAAACAAGGATACCATTGAGCATCTCATAAAACTAACTAGAATATTTAAATACACATCCCAATAGCTTCTATTTAACTACATGATGCATGAACACATTATCTTAAGAATCCTAGAAGGGATACTTAAATGATAAAAAATAGTGTCATCCAACAAAAGAGAACCTCTAAATGATGCACAGGCATCAGATCCTACTAGGGACTCCCTAGATCATAATGTAAGAGAGGGAATTTCTTAGGGGATAATTGGTACCCAGAAAATAGATAGAGGCATCCTACTCAGGATCCTCTAGGCCCGAAAACATATGTATATTAATCCTATAAGGGATCCTTGATAAAAACTAATATCTCTGCATAATTTCCTAGATATTTAAATCTCACATTGAAATGTCCTCAACGAATAGGTTACAAGAGATTACCTATAACTCATCCTAGATCATAGGACATAAGTAGGATAGTCAAAACTCCAAACTGATCCATCACACTATGGTATCAATCTCACGAGACCACTGAAAAGATAACTAGTGGATGACCATATCCCTTTCGATATAAAAGTACCAACCCGCCCATTTAGAGTCCTCATAACACACCATAGAATTTATAATAACATTCTATATAGAAAACTAGTTAGAAAGAACTACCCGCTGGTCCAAACTAACTAAAAGTGGGATAAAACAGGAAAATAACCTCAATGGTTAACAAAATATAAGTACAAGGTGCATATAAACCATTCAATTCTTTTGTCCTCAAACTCTCACATGGTTGTGTACTCCGACCAACTTGGGTTTGTAAACACCCAAGGTACACGGTATGCAAGTATGGAAGATGACATGTACCCAAGACTCCCCTCTTGGACATATATTTCTATATGTCCAAATCGCCATGGGGTCTACCTATGTAAAACTACATGATGTGTAGAAAAAGTTCATATCCATTTACCTTTCCAAGACAATTATTTAATTTTATTTATTAATCTACCAAGCACAAGATCAACATCCACATGACATGCACTCAGAGTACATAGTGTTCACATAAAAAAATTATTTTCATCCCAAATAGAAGACTATGTTGCATGTGTTCACAGCATCACGTGCCATGTTGTATGGGTTTATAGGCTGTAAACCTCTAAAACTTCCTCGGAACCCCCATTTTTGAAAGGTAAACCAATGGTGTGCAAAATTATAAACTTTGGGGCCCATAATCTCCCAAAATCAAAGATGGAATCAATATATATCACCTGATAACAAAATTTAATATAATTTATCCACATTGTACACCAATTTTTGATCCAATAGGACCCATACACAATTGTGACCGAATCGGGGAATTCATCTATAGAATATCATAACATGATTCAATACAAGGCAGAAACAAGATCCAAACAATTTCGATCCCATAGGGACAATTCACCTCTAGGACCAAATTTTTGTGTCCATCCAATTTGAACCATAGATCATACCAATAAACCTATCAAAATGGCAGGTATATCTATCATGTTACCTATCACAACAATATGTACTTCTAGGATGGCATCTATCACAACACCATCAAATCACTAATGCTCTCTAAATGGAATGACAATAATGCATGGAATGTGATTTATAACATGTTAATATATGATACATGATATGGAATACCATCAACTCATTAGGTTTCAATGAAATAGAACTAAAATGATATCAATAATAACATCAAAATACAATTGTGCCACCCAATGGTGAAATCGAATCAACTATAACAACTCAAAATCCAAAAATCACAAGCCAATTTGAGGCAATTGGGATTTTTTGTATACACGAGGTAGATTCTACCAACTAAAATATATTACCAAACACCATCCCCTTAGAGTCCCTATATTATATAGCCAAATAGAAAGACAAACCAAAAAAGAAAAATGATTGAAGCCAAATTATAACACCCCAATTCTTGATGCCACTCAAAGTCGCCCTATACCTAGTTGGCCACATGGACCGAAGTTCACTTCCCCTACCTCCAGTGGCTTCCAACTACTAGAAATGGATAGGTGTGATAGTGTGGAAAATATTCCCTCATTTGAGGAGTTTAACACATCAGAAACAATAACAATTCAATAGATAAAGCAGAAAAACCATAACATAAATCTACAGTAGAAGATTGATAATAAAAATATCCTGATATAAAATTATTCAAAGGATGATACTACATGTCACGTGTTCTTGGAAAAATGAAAAAAAATGCACCACTATATTAATATATGTTATAAGTACAAAAATTTAAAAAAAAATTAAAGTTTCTTAGGAACATCACAATCCTTAGATTGGACCCATTTTCTGTAGCTCCTAAGAGAAAATCAAGTACATGTAGAAGGGTTATTACCATTATCAAAACATTTGAAAATTAAATCTCCTTGTGCCCAAAAACAAAACCAAAATAGGATGTAACACTAAATCCAAATAGGAAACTACCCATGGTCTTTTCCAATTTGTCAGTGAATATATATAAAATGAAATGTATAATAATGGGATCAGTATATAAAATTAATCAAAGGTAAACTATCATACAAACACGAGTTATCATTTATATTCATTCCATGTTTGTTTAACATTAAATTAAATTGAATAACATAAGTATCGAGATCTGGAATATGACCAAATAACCACATATAAATGTTATCACAATAAATGTCTCAAAAGACCATCTAACTAGTGTAACTTAAGACTGAAACAAATCGTATTCTTTGTCTTAGTAGAAACCTCATAAGTAATTAATTTTCAATATTTAATTACAATTAAATTTCAACTCATGAATAATAAATATCTTACAGTACTTCATGTCCTTATTATCCCTCATTAAATTAAGGATTCTTTCCTCATTTAAATAATATTCTCAATGAGCCCATGCATTCCATCTTTGGCTTTCTCATGACTGGTTAAAATAATACCCTCTTTGAGTCTTTCCATGTTCGTTATGATGAGATCATGATTCATCCAATGTATAAGGTGAAACCTTCATATAATCATGAATTTTTCGTTTAACCTTAGGATATGGTTCACATATTTTAATTTACACATTTTTTATTTTATATTAGATGAAACACGTGTAAATTAAAATATTACAAAAATTTAACATCAATAACACACAAGGAAAATTCATCTCATGAGAAATAAATGTAAATTAAACTATTACATGGCTTTTCATTTAATAAAATTCATATTATGAAACCAAATAAGGGAATTTAAGGTATGAATCATAGGAATCATAGTCCAAATGTCCATAACTGTTCATTCATGGGAAACACACCCATGGGGTGGCTCTTAATCAAGGTAAAAATTGACAAATATACTTTAAAACCCTTAATAAATTACCATAAAATATTAGGAAATATAAATAGAAAATATTCATTCAAGGAGACACCCTAAAAATAGATGTGCAACACTATGACGCATATATTATACTTTCTAATTAGTGAATGGCATGAGATCTCCTACCTCATGGTAGTAAGACTCTCCTTGTCCAATGTCAAACTTTAATAACACATAGAATATATTATATTTACAAATTGAGCAGAAATTCTCATTGTTCAATAAATAGGTCAGGGGAAATCAAGAATAATGTATGAAGAGTATATCAATTTATTACCTAAGGTAACCCAATGCATCTGACAGTGTTCGGATAAAAGATCATATTAGAAAATAGGAGGACACCCTATTCTCATATTTCTTGGCCATGCATTTCATTGAATAGGGATGAGTTCTGTATAATTTTACAAAAAACAATGCAACTTCCCAATTTTACTAAATGAAATGAAATATACACCATGTTTACATGAAAATACATGTTGTTTCTGAATAGTTCCTAGCTAGACCATTACATAGAGTGTGCTGGGAAGTAATTTTCTTGCACTAATATTGCATGATGTGTTCTGGAAAGGACATGGTGTGTAACACAATCTTACGTCATGTAATAGGCCTTTAGCCATACCTTGAACTTGTTTCCCCCATTTCTCTATGTAAAAACTTAAAAGGAAGTATCTGAATATCAAAGGACGAACCAGGTTCTTATATGTGTTTAGTTTTATTTTTTAAAAGGATGATGATTAGGTGATTGGAATGACATGAACCTATGTATTTTGGACCCTTGGTAGAGGTTATTCACATAACCCCAATAAAATAATTAGTTATTTATTTAATATATGGGATATTATGTTCATACTGTACTATAATTGAAAATATATAATTACATGTTTTCTGATCTTATTTGAGGTAAAATGTTTTGAATTGAGTTAGTTCTGACGATTCAAAGGAATGTCTTTTAGAAATTAGCTTGCAACAATGATGGTTGAGCAAACACATCATGGGTTTTTCAAAATCTATAATATTTATATTCAATAAAATACTAAACACATTAGTAAATAAATAAAATAAATTACATATTTATCGGTTTCATTTTAATGTAAATAGATAGATGGAATAATATGAAAGAACTCATACTATGGTATTTTAAGACACATATAAATCCTCTATCATCTAGCCCATCCCCATAAATTGTTTTTTTATTATGTATAATATATATATATATATATATAATATCATAAATAATTTTTTCTATTGTTCTATATTAATAAAAAGAACCCAGTGTTGAAATAATGTGCAACAATATTAATATTATTGATGTCTTGGGAACCCTTGAGTGACAACCCAATCATAAATCTATTCATTACTATTTATGCACTAAATCATAATTTAATTATATTATGTATTTTATTCAATATTAATATAAAATTATAAAAATATTTTATTTACTCTATATTCCCATAACATACTAATAAAAATCTATCATATATGCAATAACTATTTAAAAAGATTATTAAAATAGTTATACAACATGCACATAGTCAGTTGAAATTGTGTAGTTAGTTAAACATTAAAAACATTTGGGGTGAGGAAATTATGGTTAAATAAAATATAGTTCCATTGTTTGTGGTATATGGATAAAATAGATTGAAAAATAATATTCCAACAATCAATGGGTTGGAGTGACTTTTACATAGTGAAACCCCGCATGCATCTAGTTCGTTATTTGTCTAAAATATTATTTTCTATTCCAGATAACGACATGATCTCATGACATTCCCATATTTTAGGCAAATAAGAAAATAATAGTGGACATGTTATTTTTTCTATTTCTTCATATGCAATATGTCTTTAGGTTGATTCTCCACCATAATGAGTAATTTCAAATTATAACATGAATCCTCCAAATAAGGTATTTTTTGCCCATGTTATTAAATGTTATCAAATATTTTATTTCAATAATATCATAGTTTCTCATTTCCCCATTATAAAAATCAATCCAATATATATTAAATTATATTAAATTTAATTCAAAATATTTATGGTTCATGGAAAACACAAATCCATGGATGAGTAAGAATAATTGACTAAAAATTATTATTATTAAGAGTTCCCTAATTATATTATCATCTATACGATCCTTTATAATATAATTATATGACATTATAAAAATTTGGATCCATAAGTTTGGTTATTATAAATGGTTATTATAATGATAATAATTTAATAGATATATTTAAATGATAATTAGAATATATCATAAGAGGGGTGTTATATATTTTATATTTGATTTCAATATATTAAAATTCATAATAAAGGTATGGATATTAATCTAGAATATATTAGTATTTTTTTTTTCTTAATCATATTGATAAAAACCTCATTAGACACTCTAAAATAATTTATAGTGTAATACACATCCCTAAGATGTGATATATAGTTTCCAAAAAGATATAAAATAAGAAAATAGTATTACATTATTTAATCAGGTTCTACTCATAATGTAGGATGTTATATTCCATACTAAAGGTGATAAAATTATGTGTTTCATTATTATAATAATGTGTAGATAAAAAATAGTTTCCCTCAACTCCATAACTAGGTATCTAGTGGTAATAAGGGTTGATCAGATATGGTTTGAAATGGTGAATTTTTTATTTTTTAGTGTCGTCCAATAATATATCTAGAATAATTATTGAGGTAAATAAAATGAAAATATCCTAGAGAAAATATAATGAAAAAAATAAAGGTAATATGATGAAAAAGGATAATAAAATAGAAATGTTAATTTCAACTTTTCAAATTCGAATAGGGTGTTATTATAAAAATAATTCTATTGAAATTCAATTTTTTTATGAAAAAAAATTTACTATAGAATTTGGTTTTGATAAATATTTATTGGCCTAGTAAAACTGATTCCATTCAATATTTTTTTACATCTTAGTATTATGAATAAATTCATTAAAATTTATTTTTTAACACAATGACCTAAAAAGAGAAATGTTCTCACCCAATGATCATGGGTTATTGTATTTTTACTACTTTGGTTTCACCCACAACTATCATTGTCGGAACTATATGCCACCATGTTTTAATTTGGATGTAATGAATAAAATTAATTATAAAATAAAAACACAATAAAATAAACACATGGTAATTTATTTAATAGGACATTATCGCTCTTTGTATTACCTCAAGAAGAATATTCCGCCCATGTATAACCATGGAAATGGATCAAGGTTCAACTGATAATTCAACCCCTCCCTAGGATATGAGAGGGGAGATAGGGAAGTGAAAAAGGTCATAAAACAAATAAAATATAAATTAAAATTCATAATGGTTATTGGAGGAATGATGGAATTAAAAGAATCTAAAATGGAATAAATAACCCATATTTGGAAGGCCTTGATTTGTAATTATTAAAAGGATTATTTAATTGTGTTTATAGACAATATATTATCTTTATTTAGATCATCTGGAATTTATATATTTATTTTACAGTATTATATGATAAATTTTGTTTCCCATTTATTTATTGTGCATAATTAGTTAGTGGGTGAATATTACAAAATATGTGGTATAAACATACATAGATTGTAGTATATTATTATCCAATAACCACATATATAATTGGCTAGTAAAAAATTCTCATAGGTTACACGGTGTGATATTTATTTTCTTGATCATAGTAATTTAATTATTCTTGTTGATTCATGCACCAAAAAAATGTGAAATACCAATAATTGTGAAATAGTTTCTTGTAGTAGGAATTTTATTAAATATTTTAACATTTCATGAATTCAAATCTATATACCTATAAATTTTCCAACTACATTGAAATGTATTTTTTAAAAATAATGGACAACATATCCTATAGAAAATTAGTCTTTACATTGTAATGCATCTAAAAAATAATATAGATCATTCAGTCACAATATAAATCCCCATATCTAAAGCACTGTGTAATTTAAAATAGATTTTATATACCCTTTAATATTAATAAGTGGAATCCCTGATAGAAAAACTAATGTCAAATTTTTCTCCATGTAATATATCATAAACCACATGGAATAGTCAATATTTATTTTCATCCATTATGTGCCTCAACCTTTGTGAAGGGGCAAAATGAACCATTATAGTTTTATCATTCAATAAAAATTTCAAAAACCCTATAATGGATACTCACCCCATAATGCATTATTCCCCAGCTCTAACAAGTCCTCATGATTTTTCACATTGTTTTCCATTATCTCTATGTTGTCTGTAAATGCATAGAAAGTGGTATCTAGTATATAGAATAGTTTTAATACTTATTTAAAAATATATTCACCCAAAAAGGACAAATTCAGCCCCAATGTACCATGAATTGTCCCTCAAATGAACTTTCAAACACAAAAAATCACATATATGTATTATAAAATAATATTATAATAAATATGAGATATTATTCCATTTAATGTAATTTTATGACCCCATTGTAGTTTGTCATAACTTAAAAGAACAAAAAAATTGTCTATATTATCCTCAATGTGGTGTAATCATGTACGTAAGGACATATATAAAGAATAATTGGTGAATTATACATATTTACCCAATAATGTGACGTCCCTTGTGAATATCCACATGACATCATATGATTGGAAGAGTATAAAAGGTATTGTAGGGGATTAAAAACTCATTGGAATGATATAGAATCCTAATAATTTTAGAAATCCCTTTTAGGACAATGCTATATGAAAATAATATTAATATGTCAATGCAGTTATCAATAAAAATTAATAAACATCATCTACTCGATTATAGGGGTGCTGAGTGTTAAAAGGTTTCCTACAAGTGATCCATCTATAGATCCAGTAGTGTGATGTTCCTTAAATTATTTTATATTATCACTTCTCTTATGTATTTTATATATAGTATCTTTTTTAGATGTTTTAATTTTTTAATATCTTCTTGTCCCATTTCCTCATGGGTTTTAACCTGTGAAACAGTACCATTCTTTATATATTTCTTGTTCAGTCTATATTATGATATGGAATAGTGTTTAAAAATTCATTTCTGATATGATTTATGATTTCATCAATGGTGGTTCTAATAATATTTTTTTGTAATTATATTAATACTGTTATACCCAAACAATTCGCCATACACAATATTTTCCCAATAATAATTTAATCTGTTTATAAGACATAAACTATAAAATAATTGAAAAATAATTGAATGAAAACCCATAAAAATTACACTCACGAATTATGCCTACTGAAATTGAGAGATTTATAAAATGAATATAAATAATGGGTGAGATATAACTATCCAGTGATATATTCTCTCATATCGACATAATGGTGTTAGGAGGGATTGTGATGTTGAGTATTCAAATGAGTAATTTATTATCAAAAATAAAAAAAAGTTTTGATGTATAGATTTATGAAATTTTAGTTAATTTTAATTATTTTGTAACATCATATTTTATAAAAAATCATCATCCTAGTTTATAGTATCATTAATTAAAAAATGATGAACTATGACCATGAAAAATAATATACTAAGTAAATGTGATCAAAATTCATGGATATTATTTATTCTTACCCTTAAATGCTTTTGAAATTAATTCAGAATGGAATTAAAGGATGGTTCAGAGGGATATCTGTGAGGTTTTTAGAAAATACTAGTTATATAACACAATGTGATTTCAGAAAATATGAATTACATAATCAATGATGGGAATATTTACACTAAATATTTCACAGAGATTAGGAATAATTAATGTATAAAGAGTACTCAAAATACTCATTATAACAATAGAAACATGAGTATTTAATTAAAATATATAAAATATTAGGCCATGCCTTATATAGAGTTTCTTATACCACTATAAAATATAATCTACTGGACTACCTTATTCATCCACTTACAAACAGTAGAATTATTATTCCTTGCATTCATTACTATATTTCAAATATGTGTAAAAAAATTAAAAATAAGTTGAATTTATTTACATCCTTTATGATATGTGGTATTTTATCAACTATTTTTTTATTCCTATCAATGTTAACATATTCATTATCGTTAGGGTACCAAATATAGAGATGAAAAACCTAGGAAGAATACTTTATAATATTTTAGGTTTCCTATTTGGAAAACATGTTTCACAATGATTACGTATTAATGATGTCAAATCCTTTTATGGAATATTCATTAAGTATTAATATCCTATAGTAATCTATAAATTATGTTAAAAATTTATTTTTCAAGGGACTTTATTGAATGAAAATATATTTTGGTTTGTTTTTTTGGGAACAATTTCCTATAAATAGTCAATGATAGAATGAACATAATAACCAAAGAATATTGTATTCAAAAAACACTGACGCGCCTTTCCTAATAATAATGGACAATTCTTGATGGACGATTAATAAGGAGTATATTATATTCATCAATTAATATTATTTTGACACCAATCTTCACTTTCTTGGATGACTCTCTCTGGAAATTTCTATTAAAAAGGGACCAAACACCCAAATATCATCACTAATTTCCTCAATGATAAAAAATATTGGACAAACAGAAAAATAATATTTTTTTAGCATCTAATTTTGTTTATTTTAGAAAAAAATAATTATATTTTTAATTTGTAATTATCATAAATTTTATTTAATGAAGAAGGGGATTTGTGTGATTATTGATATTCTCTCAATTTTATGTTTCCATTCCAAATATAGATTCCAGGTTTGAGAATTTCTATAACGTTCCATTTAATGAATTATATAATAGATCAGTGAAGGGGAATATCTATGGTCTCAAAATACCTTTTCTATCAGAATAATAATGATTAAATGGTGGATTATATCCTAATGAATGGGACTAGGTTTGGTTTATGTTCTTTATATATCATAAAATCCCCAAACATCCTTATATACACTATTTTACTAATTCATTTCATCATACAATGGTTTTCAAATATTTCAATGATGTCAAATGGTGGTCATATTCATATATAACCATTTATATTAATGGATTTGGATATCTTAAAGGGACATAAAAACACTAGAAAAGGGGAAATACCAAGTAGCTACTTTTTTCTCTAAGTGAACACATTTTTAGTAATAATAATATAATTTATGTCTATATATTTATGGAGAATAACTCAAATAATTATCGATGTATAGGTGTATTCACTAATGTAACATGATCATACAAATATGTGGGTCTATGGAAATAATAAAACATGCATGAATGATGGATTTAATAGAACATGGGTATATATTATTTTAATTGAAAAAATCATGGATAATCGACCCTCTCTAACATTAATGAAATTATAATTAGGTAAAATTATAAATTTTACAGTTGGAGGAATCCCCCAATTTACAAAGGCCACAGATTTACATGATGAAATCTCTATTTTCAAAGTGAGAGGTCTGTCATTGTAACATGAGGATTTAGTCTCATGTATAATTTCAATCATCATTTATAGCATACCATTATCACACTATTTAACACCTAAATTTATAATTATATGTTCTGTATTAATGGATAAACACACAAACAACCTTCTTTCATGGAGAGAATGAAACATAAAAGAAAATATCATCTAAGTATGGAAATATATAACATAGAGACATAATTTTTTTAAGGAATATATTGTCAAGATGTTAATTATAAGAAATTATTTTTAATAATATTTTTAAATATTTTTGGAAACACCCTAATTTAAAAAATTCAATTGGTAATTATAATAAAAATTCATTTTTTTCATTGTGTTATATCATTTAGGAAAAATTCGGTTTTTAGTAAATATTTCAAAACAATTAATATAATTTAACGTCAATATGTTAATTATAAAAAATAAATACATTTTATTAAATTAATATTATATATACATATAATTTAGAATTTAAATAATTCAATATATCATATTAAAAAATTTATCTATAATAAAAATTATTCTTTTATCAATTACTGATAACATTTTTTGATAGTCATTAATTATTATTTGATTGAAAAATTAATTTAAAATCTCATTTAATCAATATAAATTGAGAAATTATATAATTATTATATTTTTATTTTTATTTATTTAATGTTTAATATAATAAGGTAAAACATTAATCGAAAAAATATATAATTATGCATAATTAATTATAAATTATTTTGGAAATAATATTATAATTATAGGGATTTTAATTTCCCTATATAGTAATCATAATAAAAAATTTGTTAGTAATTAAATAAAGATTAACTTCCAACCACAATAGTTTTATTACCCACTCTAAATAAACATTTTTCAATACCATAAAAATATTAATATCATTATCAAAAAATTTCATACCATGAAAAATGAGTTTCTTATAGTAATCTCTTTATCAAAAGATTATATTATTTTATTCATTATAGATTAATCAACCTATGAGTTAAAGATTATGTTTTGTCTATATATTTTTTAATGTTTCATAACCCAAGAGACATTTCATATTGAAAATATAATTTTATTGTTTTTTGTGTTATTTGATTTAAATACAAGTACTTTATTAAAATTTATTGTATAATATAGTGTGATGTTGGGTTTTATATATATTTCTCTTATTAGATATGACAATTGGAATTTGTTATTCCAGACATGATGATGACCCATCAATCCATTACAATGTTTTCTGTGTTAAACTTTTCATACTGGGTAAACATATTGTACTATAATAAAAGTCATTTTTTATGTTTTATCAAACTATGAACCAAATATTATGGAAAAATAATTTAATTTGTCATTTGAAATGGATTATGTAAAAGATAAATCCACAAATTGAATGATCTTGAGGAAATATTCCTAGAAGTTAAGAATAGTAGGGGGAAGTAGGTGGAAACCAAAAATAATAAACCGTGATGAATACAATATTTTGATGATGATGATGGTCATGTCACAAAATACATGGTCAATTTAGTATTCATAAAAAGCACCAATATAATGTTTTCCGATGATAAATATTTATGTATGGATCATATGAAACATTAACTAAGTCCCCCATGTATTTGAAACACATAATTATATATTAAATGGTATTTATTAATCTGAAGGCTCCATAATATCATATTAGTTGAGAAAAAAAAGTATTTGTAATTGTATTTATAAATTAAAATTAAAATATAAATATATATAAAGACTGATGTATGGAGGGTATGTGTTTAATAATTGTATAAATATTATTTTAATATTCTACATGAATTGAAAAAATGTAAATGAGGAAGATAATGAAGAAGGAATGATATATATTGAATATATTAAAGATATTTTGTCAAATTATTTATTAGGGGTTCAATTATTTTCTATAATTTTTTTGGATTTCCTTTTGGATAAAAATGATTTTATATATTTTATAAATAAGTCTTATATTTTTTATATTGTAATTTAGGGTATTCAATGATTTTTTTTTCATTATCACCCAATGTATAATAGAAAACTATATTGGGATTTTGAAGTGTCTTATATATCATTGTTCTATAAAAATACCATGGTGTGAATAAGTGACAACAATCTAATACTCTTGGTCAATATATTTATGTCTCTTAATAACATGTGAATATTAATCTTTATATAATTTTAAATATGTTATTTTGATTGTGATATTGTAACATAATTCATGATAATTATTTTGTATAAAATATTTAAGGATAACCTATTGTCATTTTATCCATTATTATTAGTTGATTGTATGGCCTGGTTGTTTTCATTATCATTCCATGATTTTATATGTTTATTTTTAATAGTGAAACATATAACTACATTATGAGTACTATTATTGTTAATTATTATGTGTTATAAATTTGATAAAATCATACCATTTATTCTATTGAATATATGATAGTGTTTGTTTATTTTTGGAATGAATTTGATAAAAAACTCACTAATTCAATGATAGTGAATATGTGATAATCCTAATAACTTTTATTATTTCAATATCCTTAATAAGATGTATCGATTTACTACTCTATCATTCCATTAAAATAGTTGCAACACCCTAATATGATAAAATAAAAATGATTTCATTTGAAAGAGTATACGATATGGAAGATAAACATTAGATGAAAATTTAACACCCTAATACAATATGATATATTTGTTTCCAAATTTTTTGGATATCTTAGATAGCTTGTGAAAAACACTTCCCAATGTCTAAATAAATCGTAATGTAGTATACCATTATAACATATCTATTAAATTAGTAGTTATGAATAATATAATTTGAATTGTGAATATTTGGGTTATCTATCTATAACAATTAAATTAAGAAGAATTTAAATGGAAATTAAATTTCTTCTAAAAAACTGTAGATTTCAATGTAATTGGTGTAATAACATTTTTAGATCTTATTTTAGTTATAAATAATAACTTTTATAGAAAATAAATATTAAAAAAAATTACATAAATTTTTGAATTTATAATATAACAATGAACTTAAAGTGAATTTTTTGGATTTTTCAAATATGTATCACTTTTTTATAAATCATATAAAATAATGATTTTAATTAAAAAAATTAATTTTAATTTCATTAATTTCCAACGAAAAATTATATTTTTATTTTTTTGAACGTGAATATATATCATTACATTTATAATTTACCTATTTTTTTACAGTAGTCAATCTCATATTGAATATTTATATTATTTCCATCTATATAAATTATAATTTTTCATTGGGAAACCTATTTTTTATCATCTCTACAAATAAAATTTTGATTTTGATTCTTCCACTAATAAGAATTATATTCGAAAAAAAAGATCAACAATTTTGAATCATCAAAATTTTATTATATAATATAGTCAATATAAATTATTACTATTATGAATAGAAAAATAAGTAAAAATTAATTACCTCAACTCGTTTTCTGAATGTTAAAAGAAGTAGAAATTATTTAAAATAAAAAAAACATTTCAAAAAACATTATATATAAATATAAAAAAACTAAAACATATAATGTTAAATAATTACCCACCGTAATGAGATTTTTCATGTTAAAAATGGAGGTTAAATTACTTGTTTTTAAAAATGTAATGTTTTTCCTCTGGCCCACTTATTAATAGAAAAGCCCTCTCCTCCCATATTTATAGTTCAAAATAAATTTTAATCATCCAATACCTAACAATAAAATTCTTAAATCCTAAACCAACATACTATATCCCTCTTTTTTGTTGTAAATGAAACAATGTATGAATTTTGGTGGAAACCAAAAAATGTTTCCTGAAAAAAATGTAACGATCTTAAATAAGCATTATTATGTAATTTCATCTTCTAAATACATAATATATTATTAAAACAATTTTATATAATAACATAAATATACTATATATAAATATATGGTATTATTTTATGTTCATAACCCATTTTGATATTCTCTTCCATCATATTGGAATTGAAACCATCAATTATGTGTATAGAGGTCTACCACATCGCGAACCTATGTAATTCATTTTCAATCAATAACATTAACAGAAGGATATAATGATGGATTTAACATATTTATGTTATATTTATTGTATTATTATACTTATTCCATTTCAATATTTCATACACCTTCTTACAATAAACATTGATTAAAATATGATATTCCTGCTCATGGTTCCTTCAGACTACCTCCGTGTGAAACGATGTGATTCAATGTTCACACTAACATTAAATTGAATTTTTAAAGGATTAATTTAATTAGTATGTTTGATATATATGAGATTATAATTATTAATTAAATTAAATAAATCACCTAATTAATTTTCCTTTCCGTCATTAATGAAATGATAACACACTCGTGTGTGAATATGTCATACCATCTCCACAAAATGATGTGATCCATTCTAAATGTTAATTTTAAATAATTTGTCTGAAAATATATATAATGAAGATAAAATATATTCATAATGTTATTAAAGAATTATATATTATATTAATATATAATTCTTTTAATAACTGTAACTTTCATGACAGTACGCAAATGTGAAAACACAGCAATCAACACCCAAAGTAATAAAAATTGTGAAACATTATCAACAATCAGAAGGTATATGTAATATAAGGATAATATTATATATTATAATTGTGAATATGGTTCTGGTATAAAATATTAACTTCATTATAATCATTATAATAGATTATAATGCACATTCAAATTAAAAGAAGACTGTGATAAGGGACATCCTCACAAATTAGCTTTATTGAGGAATATTGTAAAGCTATAGAGATAATTTTGTATATATGGTTTTTATACTTCCCATTTTATAATATATATAAAAAAATTAATAATTAAATTAATTTTACTATTCAATTCAAATTAATTTATGAAATTTTATTTGATGTGAAAATTACCACGTGTTAATTAATTTCATAACTCAATTTATTTTAATTGGTTTATTTATATCTTCATTGTCTTTGAGATTTTAATATTATGTGAGTCGTGAATTTTGAATATAATATGTTTTATTACAACATATGTTTTATGTATTTTAATTTGGAACACTTAATTGGTTAATTTACTTATTATCACATCAATATTATACTGGATTTTTGGGTTAAGTTCACAGTAAAATTTTAATTAGGATTATTTTAAATTTATTTTTCATTGAATCAAAATATTGGATAATTTATTTATAAAATCAATTAATTTTCTTCTCATATATTTATTCAAGAAATATTCAATTAATTGAACCATTTACCCACTCCATGGTACATAAAATTATTGATAAAATATTTTTTTAATAATATATGAAATAATTTTCTCTTCGGTCAAAAATCTCTTCCTCTTCAAATTTTTTTTTTTCTAAAAATATATATTAATTAATTTTCATATAGTCTATAAATTATTTATTAATTTATTTTTTATGATTATTTTAAAAAAATAATTTTTAAAACTATTCTTCCCTCAATTATCAAAAAAATTCCCAATTATATTTTATCTACATTCTGAAAATATTCATTTTCTTAAAAAGTATGTATGGTATTGAATGTATTTACAAAATGAACCCATAATATTATAATGATTTTTCCTTATTTTTCAAATTTTTACTTTATGAGGAAGTTTATGTCAAAATATTTTTTGACCATTTAGTTGTAAAATTGATTTTAAAGGTGAAAATGTCATTTTCCCAAATAATGTTTTAAAGCTGTTTTTATGGTATTTCAATTAATTAATGACATCATCTATTTACAATATATATGATCTTATTTGGATATGTTATATTGATATAATCCTTATTATTTATATAAACTATTTAGTATAATTTGGTCTAGTGAATGTATTGATATAATCATTCATGAATAATTTTTGTTATCATTAATTTTCTATTGAAATAATCACCAGCCTATTATCATTATTCATTATAAGTACAATAAATATCAACAATAGTTTTCATTTATATATATACCATAAAAATCAGATATCATTTCTATAAATGGGATTTTACATCAATTTTTATATGATTTAATAGGGAAACTATTTTCAACCTAGATTCCTTACTCGATTCAGAAATTTGCTGATAAAGATTATTGTTCAAGAATTAAATAATGTATTATATATATAGGGAACACATTGGACATAAGAAAATTTTTAGGGACCAGTTTTAGTTACCCCCTTGAGAAATCTGTAGTCTCAGGAGAATAATTAGTTAGATATCATTCGTTAAATGGGCTTCTAGTCTCTCAAATAAAATAGGAATCTTATAGTTGTAATTTTTTTCATTTTTAGTTGTTTTAAACAACTTATTAAATCTGATTATGCATTCAACCAGCACTTTTTCTAAAATTTAACTTTTGTTTAAGGTATGTATTAAAATTTATTTTGACAAAAAATATTTTATTTTCATTGAGTTTTCCTCTCATAACTCTTATGTATTTCTTGGTGGTTTAATCTTCCACTATATATAAAAATATATACAGGTCATTTAAACTAATACTAATTTTTGTAACAATATATAGATGTATTTAAAACCACCACTAAATTTTTCCCCTATAATGAGGTAGTTTAAAATCCCACTATATATCACTGTTAAAAAAAATGCACTACAAATAGATCTAAAAAATAAAACATTTTCAAAAGACTAATAAAATTATAAATAATCCATAAAAATTTACAATAAATAGATATTAAATTAATATAAAATCAAATTAATAATAAAAATAATTATTAAACCAATTTTATATCAATTAGAAAATTTATCAAATGGATATATACTCAACAGGTATCGTCATTAAAAAACATACAAAACAATGAAAATAAATAACGAAGAACAAAAGCATTTGAACATCTAAGAAATCCCCCATTAAAGGGAAGACAAACCAAAACAAAATCTATATATACTAATCGGAATTACTTTAGAAACTAATTAAAATATTTTTTATAATTAATATCAAATATGAACCCCTTTCATATTACTCATGTTAAACACTAAGAAAAATTATATCAAAATTTATTTAAAAACACATTTCCTATTTTGTTGTTCTATTTATAATAGATTTTATAGATTACCATGTTCCATTTAAATTGCACTTAGAACCAATTAATCATTAAAAAATGATTAAAAAATAAAACCATTTTACTTATATGATCCTATAAAATCCCCCAAAAGTGTATTAAAATGGAAAATATAACTCATTCAACCATGGATCCACAATCAATCTTTTTAACAATGTAGGACGTCCATGTTTTCTATTAGGGAAACACGATCGCTTCCATATGTTAATGAGAAACTCCCAAAATACATGATATATATCGACAATAATAATAATGATGCCAAATGAATATAAATTCACTATAAGACCAAGAAACAATAATATAATGGTAACCAACATGTTTAAGAACCATAACAGAACAAATATAAATGTAGTTTAAATTTAAAAACTATTACAATCTTATTAAATCAACTATTAACTAATCCAATTTAATAAAATTTGAAAATAAATAAACCAATGTTCTGATTAAAATAATAATAATGACTAAAATCATAAAATTTCTACCAATATTGATTTTAAAATTACATTTTCATGATTTTAAGACCATAATTAGGCATTTAAAAATCATCATTTACAATGAACAACTGTATAATTGAAAATAAAATTAAAAATAAAGATATTGTTAAAAAATTAATATTCATGATAATATCATACAAGAATATAAAATAATGCACTATCAATCAAAAAAAAAATTAAATTGAGAAGAAATACATATCTCCTCAGACACAAGATATAACTTGGTTTCTTAATCACATTATCATTTTTATTGAGTCATTAGTTTAGTTATATATCACCATCACTAAAACCAGTTTCAACCTTCAAAACTACCATACAAACGTGGATTTATATCAACCTTATATACATCTCCACTCTATACTTTCAGAAGAAATTTGAAAAAATTATTTAAAATTAATCATTGATTTATATTTAAATTTAATGTTCAATTCAATAATATTTAGTGTACTAAATCTCTTTGAAGTTTTGTGAGATACCTCCTCACAAAAACCATCCATCAATGAAAAATATATAGAGTCACATTTCGTATATTTCTAATATAAACCATTTAATCACTTCAATAGAGAAATGACCTTCAAGTGCTATATCTGTAGGAAGAGAATAATTTTTATAATGTTCTACATTAATTAACTAATTAAATTTAACAAGGCCATAATGTATTAAATTTTATATTATCTATGAATAAAATACCTCATTCTTGCAATATTGAGGAATATTATTCAAAGAAAAATATTTATTCAGAAGGGAAATATGCAAAATGATATTTTGATGAGAATATGGACAAACCGACTCACATCATCTTATGAGGGAACCACATAATAATCATATAGTACATCTATCAACCTTATAATTTCTATCATTTATATAGATAAAAATAATTCAAAGAACATATATTCAAAAATGCTTTTGGAAATTTTTTAGGAAATGATATCCTATGAACAATACATATAAAAAAATATACAAATGTATAAAAATGAATGAAAAAACCAAGAAACAATGAAAACAATTACTTTTTTCAAAATAATATTAATAATGTATAAAAATATGTACATATATACTAACAAATTCACATTACATTAAATTAATGACAAATAATAGTGGTTTTGGATAATTAAATAGATGACTACACATACATTCTATTTTTCATTTAATTATGTCATTATCCTTCTCTATCATTACATAATCTACAATATCATCCATTTTAGGACTAATATTTTAAATATAATTATGGGGAAATTTATTTTTTATGGATGGGATTCAATTTTAAGGACAAAATATTCAACTTCATCACCCGTATCATAAAGGACCATTTGTTTTTTTGGAAACAAATACACTACAAACATAATCCATGAATTTTTAAACATAATAAACCATTTTTATTTATTATTAGAAGATATATAGATCATAAAATTTACTGTCACCGATATATTTATAAATATAGATATTAATATAATTAAGTTGAAAATATTTAATATTAATACCATCTATAATATCAACCCAATTTCATTTTACTAAACTAATAAGAAATGATAGTGATAGTTTAATTCAGAAAAGTATGTCAACTTTCCATAAAATAAAAATATTGGAACTATAAATATACCACTATTATGTGTTATGAGAACCTCTTCTAGGTAAATTGTATGAAATTTAATGCCATTCACATTTTCAGCATCAAACATTCAATACTGTTTTAGGAGAAAACCCAGAATTGTCGAATCTACAAACAAATCAGATAGTGTATTTGTTTTACTTATATAAAAAATTATTTATTAATTATTTTATTTACAACAAATATGTTTTTATTTAATTTCCATATTTATTGAAATATTTATGAATACACATGATATTAAAACCACTCTAAATGATCTTGACTAATTAGATTTATTATATTATTCTCATTTAATTTCAAATTATTATTTTTCGCATTGTTTTTAGATTGTGATCTTTAATAAATAGATTTAATATTTCAGTATTTAGTTCAACATATAAATGTTCCTTTAATAATTATATTTTTGGGAATGTAATATTTTATATCCTCTCAATTGATCGACCAATAGTAGGAAATATTTTCAATTTTCTATGTAGTTGATGTTTAGTCTGTGTGTTTTCATAAAATTGAAAATTAATGAATATTATCTCAATATCATAAATTCATCTAAAGAAAATGCAACACACTCTTCTTCTAAATAGACTTAAAAATTAATTCTATTGGTTGATGTTTTTAACTGTGTGGTTTAAAATGAAAAATGAATCATTGAAATATTATAAATAAAACATAAATATGGATTTCATAAAGTTCCATTAATTTTCTTATTATTATTAACAACATATAAATAACGTACCACTCAATTAGATACATCGAAAAATAATTTATGAGACCTCATAATTTAGTTTCCTCAACTAAACTAATAGTTAGTATCATTATCATTATAAAAAATGATGGAGGAAATATCATATTCATTTCCAAGTGTGTTAGTATAAATATATCAAGATGGATTTTATGTTTATCTATTTATATATATTTCTAACATTGTTTTCTAAAGAATGTTAAAATTATAGTACAACAATAGTAAACTTTTTATATAATAATGTATTCATTGAAAATCGTATAAAATTATGTAACAAAATTGTTTGATCATGAATTTTCAATCATTGAAAACTATTATGATTTAAGACAAAAAAACCATGAAATGTTACTTTAATACACATTAGATACCTTCCCATGTTTTAAAAGTTTATGGAATGTATCCATATCAATATTTTCTATTACATTAATTATTAAAGAATTCTTTTTAATCTTTTTAGTCATATATCATTCTTTATATATATTTTTCGTATGAACATCCATGAATTGTGTTGTTATTTGTATTCATCATCCTAATTAAGAAATGTGATGATAAAATTATCAAAAATATTCTTTCTCAATATTTGTAATATCATTATTATAATGATACAAAATAATTTCCAAATATAAATATTTGAAGAAAAACAGTTCTCTATTTTTATATTCTTATTTTAATTAGTTATTCACTTTGATGTTGTTTCCCACTATCATTAATGTGAATCAAATTCCCAAATTATTATTCAATTTTTTCATGTTGTAAACATATTTCAGAAACTATCAAAAACATAATAGGTTGTATATAATCAATTTAATATTCAATTTTTGACATGATCAACTAAAATTTACATGATGAATCAATAAATATATGATGACACATGAATCACAATATATTACTGAATATTATCATTCTAGATAAAAATAAATGTTACAAATCAGATAATTCAAACCAATGTATCTATTCCAACTAGATAAGTACCCATGTCCACAGATGTCACTAATGGTCCACATTAGAGTAGTGTTCATTGTGGAAATTATACCAGATAATACATCATATGTGTCAATAATGATTCTAAAAAACTCCAACAATTCATAAATTAGTGGGATCAAGTATACATCAATATCATTTCACTCGATTTTATTATGGGAATAATAATTTAAATTATATAATTTTTTTCATAAATATGAAAAGAGATATATTGTAAGGGTTTAAAAAACTGATAATATTATATAACTAGTAATAAATGTACAAAATGGAATGAATCCATTAGAAACAAATATCAATTTTAAAATTATAGTAATAGATGATAAATATGGATATGATTAATAAATTTTCTTCCATAATTTATCCATCTATGGATGTCTCTCTAAAACATAATTTTTATTATTTATTTAAATCTGAATAATTTTTTGATGGTTTTCTATGAAATTAATAATCACTATAATATAGATTTTAACTGTAATTAATGAAACAAATTATCTGTTATTTTTCCTTCTTCTCCTCTATAATTTTATTGTGATTCGGACATCCAATATAACCGAATTGAATTCCAAAAATAAGAAACACATTTTTTGAATTGTTTTTTCTTGATTATTCTTCCCAATAAAGTGTAAATCGTTGGTATAAGAATTTATATTTTTATACATACTAAAAATCATGTTAGAAAAATTAATATCATAAATATAATCTGAGAAATTAGATTTATGAAAAGTGTCACCCAAAAATTACAATATAAATGACATCATAATATATGTAATTCATCAAAGGAATATGAAAGGGAAAAACATAAGAAATATAATGTTTTTAATATTTCATACATCAACAATTCATCTATTTGTTTCATCATCCAATTAATCCTGAAACAAAATTTTATAATAATTAATGTTACTTACTATATTAATCTCTTAAGTGTTAAGAGTGGGATCTAATGATATATAACAATCTTGAAGTAGTTTTTCTAAAATCACAAAAACATAACTGGTCATCTTAATACATGTATCAATCTCCACATTTTCTCGTGATATGTTTTGAAATTGATTTTGAGGCAATTTAGTGTTAAAATTAATGTTTACATTTATTTTCATTTCAATATTTGTTGCTGATGATGTTGGGATCACATTATAATAATGTATATCAGTGATAAAACATTCTTTAAAATCCAATTCACCATGAAAAAAAACCCCCATATTGAGAATGGGATTGCTTCAATATCAAGTGTTCATAAACATTGTGTCTCTTAAACCATCATGTAAATTTGTATTTATTCTATGAACATCTTATTGTCAAATCAAGAAATCTACTGGAAATATTAAAATCAATAAAAATATCCCCAACACCTTATCAAATTGAGTTCTCTTATTTAGTAATGTGATTGTTCATTAATCTATATGTATCCAAAAGTTACTAAAAATTGATAATTTAATTCATAAAATATAAGTATTAAAAATTAGTCAGGTTGAAAAATGTATGGGAGAAAACATTACCCACATATTTATATAAATATTCATATATGTATGAAAATTTTCAATGTAAAAAAGGAAATTATTCATGGATACTATAATAAAAAATAGAAACAAAAGGAAAATAATAAAATAATTAATTTAAAATATTATCCATTAGATAAATACCATATGATCAATATGTTTTAGTGCACCAAGAAATTATTTGTCACCTTATTAGTGTATTTAGAGTTAAAAACATATCTCTATATGGTTAGGGTGTCACATAATAATTCACTAGAATAATTAGTGGTTGAGTACCTCATCTGATCAATATTATCCTATAAACGAACCTGTGGTTTCTCATACAAATTAACAAATACGAATACATGATAATAGGAAATATTCTAGTACACATTAAATGAACAAGTCCCATTCTAAAACGAATTTCATGTAATTTCCCTATCACACTTAATGTCTGTAGTGATAAACACATTCGTTTTTAAAACAATACGTGGATATAATATTAAAAAATCTATAAAATCTATTAAAAACATTTAAAAATATAATAATTTGTATTTATTGTTTGAAAATACCAACTACACGGTTAAAATTCAATAAAAATATAATTTTGAATGTTAATTTGGAAAACTGATTTCAATGATAAAAATTAAAATTCAATCATAATTTTACCATTATAAAAATTCTAATAGAAGTATATATATAAATTTTCCCATGAACATATGAAAATATAATCATGTGAATATATAAATAGATACATAAAAATATATACCTAATCTTCTATACATGTATAAAACCAAATAAAACAATAAATACTCACAAAACATTGGCAAGTGAATTACAAAAAGATAACATATGTAAAATTAATAAATTATCTCCAAGAAAAAAACAAAAAAAAACTTTTAAATTTATATTATGAAACAAATAATAAAATTAGAATGTATCAATCAAAAATAAAATGATAAAATTCAATATGAAATCTACTATATATATTTATATAAAAAATATGGTAAAATCTATAAAAAATCATTTAGCAATCAACTATAATTTCTTAATGACAGTGTTCAATAAATATTTTTTAATTAAATAAAATCTTTAACATGATAAATTAAAAAAACAATTTATTAGTCCCAAGAGTGAGAGGTATTATAAATAAAATAAAAAACATGGAAAACCCCACCTAGAACCATGAATTTGATTTGAAAAACAGAAAAATGAAATTAGGAGGGTTCTGGTATTATATCACACACCTATGAAACTGAATCTATATAATTATATAGTGACTTCTGAGATGGACACCAAGTGTGAGAGAGTTATAGGAGAGGGATCAGTATATTTAGCGGCATGGGGTGGTAGTGAGTGGGAAATATTATGGGGACGAAAATGGGAATGGGTAGAGGATATTGTTTGTGGGATATGGGCGATGATAGCTTGAATATAGGCTCATGTGTCTCGATGGGGAAGGGGGTTCTAGTTGCGAGATCTCAAGATCATGGCCTTAGGGGAAAATAAGGTAGTTAGTGGTGATGAATAATTGGATAAGGGGAGGTTGCTGGGGGCTAGAAAAATAAATGGGTTCCCAGGAGAGGAGGACACGGGGTTCATGGTGGAGATGAGAAGATCCTGTATTAAGAAATGATTCATATTTATTGGCTTAGTTAAAAATTAGTGCAAATGTTTTTAAAATATTTAACAAAGTGTTATGAAACTGCTGATAAATGATGAATTTTGTGTATTGGGTGTATATACTACAGTCAATTTAAACTATCATTGGAACGGTTTTGATAGTATAGTTATCATTATTCATGATATCCTAACACCAAATAATTAGTAGTTTCTTTAATTAAGAATTTAATTATTGTTATCCATGAGATTTTCATATTGATATTTTATGTGGATGAATTTCCTTCATAGTTTACTGATTTAATGGAATTTTTTTTCTTTATCTACCTTTCTATATTTATTACCCCTTATCTGGAAATGATATTAAAATTAGTTAAATGGAATTTCTATATAGTTATTTGAAATTCCAGGATGATTATGCTTATTGATTCATGATATATTCTACTATATATATCCCTTGAGAATAATTTTAGATAAGATTTGTTTTTTTATATCCTATTAAATATTAAATGTCAATATAAATTATATCTAAATATATTAACGAGGGTATAATGATAATCTCAAAAAATATATTATGTTGTATTTTTTTCATTTGAAATATACGAATAAAGATTCTTTATAAGTTACCAGGAATACTAAAATATATGGACTTTTTGAATGTAATTTCTTATATATAATTCTAATGTAATAGAGATGAGAGTGGGTTTGATCTACATAGTTATAGGTCATTACAATATACATGTGTTCTGAGACATGGGTTTACTATGACTCTTTATTTTAAATGATGAGTTTGATATTAATTTAATGACCAAAATATATAGTATAATTTTTTTGAATATCATGGGAGTTACAATTTGTATTAAAAAAATATTATTTTATAAAATATAGAATTTTTACATTCCAACTATCCATTTTATTGGATTTACTTGATGTTGATATAAATTGGAATTCTCTTCCTGATGAAAATATATAGACTACAACACTTGATCAAATAATTATTTTTAATAATAATCAAACTCATAATGAATGTATTTCATCAATATCATACATGATTTCTATTAATTTCATATTTATTGAGATATATATTACTATATGATAATTGTTAGAAAAAATATGTGAAGATAATGTGAATGTGAAATAAGATAAATTATAAAAAAAGTCTTTAATGTAGGAATAAATTATATTGTATAATAATGAATATGGTGATGTATTCTTAAATAATTTCGTCAAAATTGTGATAAATTTTATATGTTTTAGTGATAAATATAACTATTTGATTGTTACAATAATGAAAATTTGTATCTATCAAATCAAATATGATATAATTGTAACATATCTTAGAGTTATAGATTCTAATCGAAATTAATTTGTTTATATTTATAATTTTTTATTATATTAGAAATGAGTAGTGGATATACATTAAATAAGGGTAATAATATAAGAAGGTAAATAAAATTTATAGTTATAAAAGAGTATAATTTTCAATCCTAGGAGGGTGAAAAAAAACAGATTGTATATATGATTTGGGGATGATATTTTAATGATTTATATCATTCATCCCATAGTGTCCATAAGGGAATGGAAATGTTTCATTATAATATACCACTAAAATTTTTAATTGTGTATATTTTTTAATGTTTATATAAAAATAAATAAAACTTAAGAATGTATAGTGTGACCATAAATGTGAGTAATTAATTTAATCCTAAAGGAATTAATCATCTAAATTTATTATATAAATGTTTCCATGGAATGGAACATTTGATAATCTCTCTAACAGAAAATTGTGCAATTTATTAACTATGTCAGAAGAGTATTGATGTAATAAATATATTTTTCTTGTATAAATGTATAGTTTGTATGATTATAAGTCATTGACCATGAATGCGAATACTGAAGAGTTTTCTAGTGATGTAGGTGAATATGATTATCATAAATACGAAACTAGGATAAAATTTAACATCAAGCATGAGTTGAAGGACTGTGTTTTAAGGATCTATATTCTGGAAAAAAACATTAATAACTAATGAATGTACCTTAAATAATTTATAACTTTTCTTTTTCCCACATTTGAATGGAACAAAACATTTCGAAGGAGATTCCTATAAAATAGGAGTTACTTAATGAGGGGATCAACCAAAAAGATTTTATATATTATTATGTTAAAGGTATTAAAAAAGAATATGAAACAATTTAATATATATATTTTTAGAATTATATCATGTGATAAAATTCATGTTTAATGTATAAAAGTCAATTAATGGTGATGAAGAATTATAAATAGGTGTAACAATTTTGAATCTTTTGATTATCATAAAATAACATATCAAATTAGATTAAAAAGACATGTACCTGAGGGAAAATGTCATATTTGACATCATATTAATGAATTATTGTGAAAAAGAAAACAATTCATGAAATCATGTAACAAAAAAATCATAAATGGAATATTTTATTGACATTAATTTTATCAACCTATGAATTTATGTATTAATTCATATTATCTTAATTTAACCTCTTTGAATGCTTACAATGCACAAAATCAAAGGTCTCTATAAAATGTGATAATATATTTTAATATTCTTCAAACAAGACCACTATGACATTGACATTATTTTAGATATTATGAATAAAAAAATAAATTATTAAATGTTTTCCAATATATTGAATAAATATTGAATAAGAATATTTTTTTTAAAAAAGTGTTTTCTTAAAAACTATATTTTCTAATGAAGGCATATTACTTTCATCTGACAATATATGATAAAATTATTTATTGATAATTTCATAAAATTTATTTGATAATATTAAAAATATTAATAAGTCATCATATCAAAAATTAATAGGTTGAATTTTTTGGAATTCTATAAATTTTTTCATTTTTTAATGAATACAAAAACTACTTATTTTTTGTAATGACCGTAAAATTCAAGGGAAATTTTTTTCTTAATTTTCTTTGGATTTTTACAAGAGCGCGGTTTCAGACGGCACCTGATTCCGAGGCCCGGAGTGCCCGGAATTAATTTCCGAAGTTTGGCTCGGGTACGTTCAGTGAACGAACGAGCGGGAATTCCTAACTTTTGATCCGGTGCTCGGAATTAAAATCCGAGGGCACCGATGAACTCGCAGCGCCGATATTCGCTTAAAGAGACCCTTTCGGGAGTTGCGTATGTTGCGGGTTGAAAGTTAGTTTTGGGGATTAAAAGATAAGTAAAATAAAATTGTGTGTGAATTTTATTTTATTCTAGGTGGTTAGACTCTCTCATGGGAAGTTGTTGGTGGGGCCCGCAACCACCCAACTTCCCATGTGTGGTTATGAGGGAGGTGGGGCCCACACGAACCCCCCACCTTTTCAAATTCCCTAACCCCTCTAAACCCCCTCTTTAATTTGTGACTCTCCCCTACATTAAAACTTGCCAACTTATCTTTCCATTTAATTTCTTGACAACTCAAGATTTTAATTAATGTAATAAATTCAACTTTTGAATTTTTGAAAGGTGGGCAAAGTGAAAATAAAATAAGGGTAGCTTATTTTATTTTGGGGGTTGCTGTGTTGTGTGAAGATTTGAGAGAGGAAGAGTTCTACACTTTGAAGAACTTCTTTTTCCTCCTTGAAGAACGCGAAGAACCTTCGAACATCGACGAAGAACGCCACGTACTCGGGAATCGTCTTTCGCGACGCCATACCCGCGACACCGACGACGTCTTCTTCCGCGTCATCTTTTCCCGCGACGAAATCGTCGTCAAAGAACTTCGAATCCTCGCTTCACGACATCGACGTCCTTCTTCCGTGACGCCGACCACCGCGACGCGTCTTCCGCGGGTCGTTGACGATCTTCGTTCTTGAAACCAGAGGTAGGGGATGTTTTTATTAATTATTTTATTCCATTCTTGAATCGTGGATTTTAGCATGACTTAACGTGTGACTTATTTTTATTTAAGTTCCGTTTTTATTTCTTTAACGTGAGGGGGACCGGACCGCACGAACACGGCCGAATCCCCCTCCATCGTTCATGTTGTTCATGCTGGAGGAAACAAGTAACGTGGTGCCGTCGCACCACGCGGATGAACGTTCAGATATTTTCCGCAACGCCGTCGCGCTTCGTCGAGGAGAGATTTCAAGAACGCGACGCCGTCGCGCCGCGTTGGGAGGATTCTTGGCACGGAGAAAGGGGCACGGTGCCGTCGCACCGCGCCGGACGACGAACACCGCGGCCGGTTCCGGGCCGCGGTGAGACGAGGAGACCGCGGCCGGTTCCGGGCCGCGGCGGAAGGAAAGACCGGCGGCCGTGCCGCCGGCGTCGGAAATCAAGGGCGGGACCGGAATTTCCCGGTCCCGTTAGTAAAAACCGGCCGGCCAGCGGGCCGGCCGGATATCATAAAAACCGGGGGTTTAAAACCCCCGGCCGGCTCTTCAAACCCCCTCTTAAAGAGGGGGGCGGTTCATTTAAGGAGGGGGGGCAACAGCCCCCCCGGTTTGACCAGCCGGCCCCCATTTGCGGGGGCCGTTTTTGGGCAAAGGCACGGCTCAAAGCCGTGCCGCCCTCACAAAGCAGGGGGGGCTTGATTGCCCCCCGCGTGACCCACGTGCGGCGCCCAGCGCCGCCGCCGCGGCCCGCCGCGGTCCGCCGCCGCCACGCGGCCCGCCGCCCGCCGCCGCCACGCGGCCCGCCAGCCGCCGCCGCCACGCGGCCCGCCAGCCGCCGCCCGCCGCCGCCACGCGGCCCGCCAGCCGCCGCCGCCACGCGGCCCGCCAGCCGCCGCCGCCACGCGGCCCGCCAGCCGCCGCCGCCACGCGGCTCGCCAGCCGCCGCCGCCACGCGGCCCGCCGCCGCCGCCGCCACGCGGCCAGCCGCCGCCGCCGTCCGCCGCCGTCCGCCGCCGCCGTCCGCCGCCGCCGGCCGCCGCGCCGTCCAGAGGGGGGGGGTCGGGCCGGGTCGGCCCGGACCCGGACCCCCCGTTTCGGACCAGATTCGGTTTTTGGCTCATAACTTGAGCCTCGGACCTCCGAATGACGAACCGTCTGCGGCAACGCGATCCTTGGATCGAGACGGTCGTTTCGGTATATCGCACTCAAGGTTTCGGGTTACTTTGAGTTCGGCCGGGTTGGTTCGTTCACGAAACCAACCGGGCCTTCGGAGCGGAAACACTCTTATCTTGAGCTACGGACGTCCGATTGACGTGCCGTCAGTCGCGTAATGTTCCTCTTAGTGAGACGGATCTTTTGGCATACTCCGCCCGAGGTTTGGACGCAGGTGGAGTACGGTCGGGTTGGTTTTGCCTTAAAAACCAACCGGGCCCCGGAGACGAAAATGCCTATAACTCTCAGACCGGGCGTCCGATCGACGCGCCGTCTGTTGCGTTGAGTTCCTGTTGACGATACGGAACTTTTGGATACATCAACTTCGGTCTTCGTGACAGTTGATGTATCAGCCTCTCGGCTCGTGGAGCGGACCCTCCGTACGAGCTTGCTGTGTGCGGGAACCCTAGTGCTGGCTGCGACTGTTCTACTGCTACGACTGCTACTGTGACTGCGACGACGACAGTACAGAGATCCTGTGTGGATTCGACGACGACAGTATAGAGATCCTGTGTGGATTCGACGACGACGACTACAGCACTCAGCGATCCTACGTGGATCAGTGCTACAGGTTCTGTGTGAGCCCGATCCTGTGTGGGTCCTTGCGCTCAGCGGTTCTGTGTGAGCCAGCGCCTACAGGTTCTGTGTGAGCCCGATCCTGTGTGGGTCTTGCGGGGGTTAGTTACCTATCGATCCTTCGTGGGTCCGACGACTTAGATGGATCAGTGATCATCTTTATCGTCCCTGAAGAAGTATACCTGTGTGAGCTGAATCCTGTTACTTTCCTTTGTGGAATACGTATACTTTCCTGCGTGGACTGAGTTATACTTGGGCTCGGAGGTTGGAGCGTATTTGAATTGATGACTTAGGTATATGTATGGGCATATACCTAAGCAGTGTTGGTTGTTACTTCGTGATTGTACTTTGCTTCGTGGTTTATCCTTTGTGGATTTTTGAGACCTTCAGGGGTCTCGGGGTCCCTACTGAGTAACTTATACTCACCCCTGCACGGGCTTTGCCCGCACTACGTTGTGTTGGTTGCAGACGACGGACAGCGTTGACCTTAGCTGAGGTTTGCAGAGCGGGACGGTACCCGGAGGTGGACCACTGGGAGAGACGTGCACGGAGCAGACGGCGGGACCCGTGGAGCAGAGGAGCTATCTGTACCCACCCTTCAGGTGGGATTTCCAGTGGACAGCTCGGAGTAGCGGCTTTACTTTTCAGTTGCTGTTTTTCCCTTTCGAGTTGTACTTTACTTTCAGTTTGGGTTTGTATTCTGGCCCATTTACTTTTCCGCACTTTCAGTTGTACTCTGTTTTTGTTTAGTGTTTACTTTCCGCTTGTTTACTCTGTGGTGTTTGTTTACCTTTCAAAGGCAATGCCTTCCCAATTTGCTGGGATCTACGCCTTGGTGCTAGTCGCCAGCCCCTGGCCTATGGAAGGCGGGCTTGGGGTAGTCACGGCACGGACCCCGAGGGCGGGTCGTGACAAATTGGTATCAGAGGAGTTCGGTTCTACCGCGAACTCTGATCTTTTCTATGTGAAGCAATAATGTTTAGCGTATTGAGTGTGGATATCAGTCCAGGGAGTCCAGTGTTGGTGCGGCGGCCGACGTATCCGTACACCAGGACCCTGACTTCTGATTTCCGACTTAATGCACAAAAACATTGATTGCGTGTGTGTTTTAAAGTTTTCTTTGTGATTACTTGTGTCAGCTCACCGTGTATACTGATCTGCTTTATGAAAGTCTCAAGTTTTCTTTGTGATTACTTATATCAGCTCACCAGGTATACTGTTCTAACCGTGGCGCACCTGTTTCCTTTTCAGGATGGCCCCACGACGGCAGCCAGCTAGGGTTCCGAGAGTCGAGCGTGACGACAGCCCACCGAGCGACGAGGCCTCGGTGCAGGGCCCTTTTTCAGTAGTGGCACCGGCGGTAGCTTTACCCGCCGAGCCCCCGATGCTTCCAGCAGCAGCCGCTGACGATGCACGTCGCCTCAGCGCACTGCATGAGTTTCAGCGCCAGCGACCGCCCAGGTTTCGCGGGGAGACGGATCCCCAGGCAGCAGAGGACTGGCTGGAGGCAGTAGTTCGAGTGTTTAGGCTAGTGAGGACACCAGCAGACCTCATGGTGATCCTCGCTGCGAGCCTATTACACGCAGCAACTGAACGATGGTGGAGCTTGATGCTCCAGGTGCACGATGAGGCATCTCTACTTTGGACGGACTTTGAGAGCCTCTTCCGCTCGGAGTTCGTCCCAGCCACCCTTCGTGCGGTGCGTATCCAGGAGCTTCTACAGCTGCGGCAGGGCAGCATGACGGTCGCTCAGTACTCGGCGAGATTTACCGATCTCTCGCGCTACTCGACCGACATGGTACGGGACCCATTCTTCCGGGCCCGGACCTTCGAGCAGGGTTTGAGACACGAGATCAGGGCATCGCTGATCTCCCTCAGCATACCGACTCAGACAGGAGTACTGGAGCGGGCCCTTCTGATCGAGAGCTTCCTTGCTGAGTCTACACCAGCACAGCGACCCACCGCAGGGCGACACGTGGCAGAGTCATCTGCAGCAGGCAGTCGACGGATGACTCAGGGGTCCAGACAGACCAGACCTTCGGGCAGACGTTCTCAGGGCACTGGCTCAGCAGTGCGGGGCACACAGCGCGGAGCCAGTCTTACGAGAGGCAGACAGTGCTACTCGTGCGGCGGGCAGGGCCACATGGCTCGCGACTGCCCGACCCGTCGTGCCGAGGAGCAGCAGTCAGTTGATGGACCACCGAGGCAGAGGCAGAGGGTCGACCGTGGCGGTCCGCAGGGAGGAGGCGGACGAGGCAGAGGAGCTGGACGAGCAGCTGGTGGTGGCCGACGCTTTGAGGCTTTACCACCACCACCACCAGGAGGTCCACCCCGACCACAGGGAGCTGGCGGGCAGCGACAGGCACAGCTCCAGGCAGCAGAGGCCTACGACCACGGCGCACCCGAGATGATTCGAGGTACTATCTGTGTCTATTCCACCCTTGCTGCAGTTCTTATAGACACAGGAGCGAGTCATTCTTTCATAGCCGCTGCCCTTGTTCGGAGCTCGGAGATTCCGACAGAGCCGTTGGCTCGATCCTTACGGCTAGAGACTCCTACGGGAGCAGACTCGACGATCACGCACTGGTGCCGGCAGTGTGAGCTTACTCTAGGAGGCGAGAGCTTCGACTGGGATCTTCTTGTAGCAGCGTCGAGGCCTTACGACGTCATCTTGGGCATGGATTGGCTGTCCACGGTCCATGCACAGATTGACTGTTTTAGGCGCAAGGTGCGATGTGTACGCACCGACGGGAGCAGGTTCACCTTCACCGGCGAGAAGGGAGCCTTAGCAGCACAGGATGGACTTCCGCGGAGGAGAGGACAGCCCATCACTCATCAGTTGGCTAGCCTTATCCTTGGAGCAGTTGACGTGCGGAGTCCCGGTTTTCCTGCAGTGGTGGATCAGTATGCGGACGTTTTTCCCGACGATGTTCCAGGGCTACCTCCTCGCAGAGAGGTAGACTTTTATATTGACTTGTACCCCGGGACAGCCCCGATATCCACTCCAGCATATCGGATGGCCCCCGCCGAGCTTCGAGAGCTACGGGTACAGTTGGAGGACTTGCAGGGCAAGGGATTCATCCGACCCAGTGTTTCACCCTGGGCTTCCCCGATATTGTTCGCCAAGAAGGCGGACGGAAGCTTGCGACTTTGTGTTGACTATCGTCGCCTGAACCAGGTGACAGTGAGGAACAAGTATCCGCTACCGAGGATTGATGACCTCTTTGATCAGCTCAAGGGAGCACGGTGGTTCTCGAAGATAGACCTCAGGTCAGGCTATCATCAGCTCAGAGTCAGAGACGAGGATGTGCAGAAGACGGCCTTCAGATGTCGGTATGGCCACTATGAGTTCTTGGTTATGCCTTTCGGTGTAACCAATGCTCCAGCAGTGTTCATGGCTCTCATGAACAGGATCTTTCAGCCATACCTCGATCGGTTTGTCGTGGTCTTCATCGACGACATTCTGATTTACTCTACGACAGAGGAGGAGCACGCCTATCACTTGCGAGTTGTTCTTGACACACTCCGAGAACACCAGCTTTATGGTAAGCTCTCGAAGTGCCAGTTCTGGATGCGTGAGGTCCACTTTTTGGGACACGTCATCTCTGAGGCGGGAGTTGCAGTGGATCCCGCGAAGATTGAGGCTGTGTTAGCATGGGAGCCACCCAAGAGCGTGACTGAGGTTCGGAGTTTCTTGGGACTAGCTGGATACTATCGGAGATTCGTTCCAGACTTCTCTAGAGTTGCAGCATCACTCACAGCTTTGACGAAGAAGGGAAAACCCTTCGTGTGGTCAGACAGATGTCAGCAGAGCTTCCAGGAGCTGAGGCAGAGATTGACTAGCGCACCTATCTTGAGGTTGCCTGAGGAGGGAGTAGGGTACGTGGTCTACTGCGATGCATCAGGGACCGGACTCGGATGTGTTCTGATGCAGGAGCGGGCAGTGATCGCCTATGGATCACGACAGTTGAGGCCGCATGAGCAGAACTACGCTACCCATGACCTGGAGTTAGCAGCAGTGGTCTTCGCTCTGAAGACATGGCGACACTATCTGATGGGCGAGCGCTTTACAGTCTTTTCCGATCATCAGAGTCTCAGGTATATCTTCTCGCAGAAGGACCTGAACCTGAGACAGCGACGATGGCTCGAGTTCCTCCAGGACTATGACTTTGAGATAGTCTATACTCCAGGGAAGGGGAACGTAGTAGCCGATGCCCTCAGTAGGAGGACGGGCATTCAACTACTTGAGGAGGCGACGGAGCAGCTAGCCTCTTTGCAGATATCCTTCGTGGATAGAGATGGAGCAGCCTTTCTACAGTCTCTCACAATCACTCCTCCACTACTGCAGCGAGTCAGGGAGGCACAGCATGGGGACGCTGACTGTGAGACACGGCGTGCACAGATATCCTCGGGACAGACACCTGATGGTTTCTCCCTTGGAGCAGAGCACGACATCCTTTTCAGAGGACGTACCATGGTACCAGTCGCCTTGCGAGAGGAAGTGCTGAGGGAGTTTCACACTTCTCCTTTAGCGGTACATCCAGGAGTGGCAAAGATGTACCAGGACCTCAGACGACAGCACTGGTGGCCGGGCATGAAGAAAGCTGTAGCAGAGTTCGTTTCTCGATGCCTTACCTGTCAGCAGGTGAAGGCTGAGCATCAGGTACCAGCAGGCTTGGTACAGCCCTTGGAGGTTCCGGAGTGGAAGTGGGATGGCATATCTATGGACTTCGTGACTGGACTTCCACGTACTTCCAGAGGTCACGACTCCATCTGGGTGATTGTTGACCGACTCACAAAGTCGGCACACTTCTTACCCATCAGAGAGCAGGGCTCAGTAGAGAGCTTGGGACGTCTCTACGTTCAGGAGATTGTGCGGCTCCACGGCGTGCCATCATCTATCGTTTCCGATCGAGATGCCCGCTTTACTTCCCGGCTTTGGAAGGGGTTACAGGAGGCGTTCGGGACGCAGCTACGTCTGAGCACAGCCTTTCACCCTCAGACAGATGGTCAGACGGAGAGGACCATTCAGACTCTCGAGGACATGCTCCGCGCATGTGTCCTCGACTTTGGTCGTAGCTGGGAGGACCACCTACCCTTGGTGGAGTTTGCGTACAACAACAGCTACCACTCCACTATCGGGATGGCACCGTACGAGGCATTGTACGGCCGACCATGTAGATCTCCTTTGTGCTGGACAGACCCCGGGGAGTCAGCACTGGTGGGACCGGAGATGGTCCAGGCCACGACAGAGAAGGTCCAGGTCATCCAGGAGCGGATGAAGACAGCTCAGAGCCGGCAGAAGTCATACGCTGACAGGAGGCGGAGGCCACTGGAGTTCGAGGATGGCGACCACGTCTTCTTGCGGGTCTCGCCTCGACGTGGTATTCGGAGATTTGGCCGAGGCGGCAAGTTATCTCCGCGCTTCATCGGACCTTTCCAGATTCTCAGCAGGATTGGCGAGGTGGCTTATCGCCTGGCTCTACCACCTCAGTTGCACCGGGTGCACGACGTCTTTCACGTATCCCAGCTGAGGAGATACGTGCACGACCCGACGCACATCATTGACCATGGGGAGCTTGACGTTGACGATGGGGCGACTTTCACGGAGGTCCCGGTGGAGATAGAGGATCGACAGGAGCGGGTCCTACGTGGGCGATCGATTCCTCTTGTGCGCATCAGATGGCAGCACGGGAATCTCCAGGAGAGCACTTGGGAGCGGGAGGCTCAGATGCGTGCTCAGTACCCTCTTTTGTTCCCCTAGTTTTTGTTGTATCTTTACGGGGACGTAAAGCCCTGAGGTGGGAGTAATGTAATGACCGTAAAATTCAAGGGAAATTTTTTTCTTAATTTTCTTTGGATTTTTACAAGAGCGCGGTTTCAGACGGCACCTGATTCCGAGGCCCGGAGTGCCCGGAATTAATTTCCGAAGTTTGGCTCGGGTACGTTCAGTGAACGAACGAGCGGGAATTCCTAACTTTTGATCCGGTGCTCGGAATTAAAATCCGAGGGCACCGATGAACTCGCAGCGCCGATATTCGCTTAAAGAGACCCTTTCGGGAGTTGCGTATGTTGCGGGTTGAAAGTTAGTTTTGGGGATTAAAAGATAAGTAAAATAAAATTGTGTGTGAATTTTATTTTATTCTAGGTGGTTAGACTCTCTCATGGGAAGTTGTTGGTGGGGCCCGCAACCACCCAACTTCCCATGTGTGGTTATGAGGGAGGTGGGGCCCACACGAACCCCCCACCTTTTCAAATTCCCTAACCCCTCTAAACCCCCTCTTTAATTTGTGACTCTCCCCTACATTAAAACTTGCCAACTTATCTTTCCATTTAATTTCTTGACAACTCAAGATTTTAATTAATGTAATAAATTCAACTTTTGAATTTTTGAAAGGTGGGCAAAGTGAAAATAAAATAAGGGTAGCTTATTTTATTTTGGGGGTTGCTGTGTTGTGTGAAGATTTGAGAGAGGAAGAGTTCTACACTTTGAAGAACTTCTTTTTCCTCCTTGAAGAACGCGAAGAACCTTCGAACATCGACGAAGAACGCCACGTACTCGGGAATCGTCTTTCGCGACGCCATACCCGCGACACCGACGACGTCTTCTTCCGCGTCATCTTTTCCCGCGACGAAATCGTCGTCAAAGAACTTCGAATCCTCGCTTCACGACATCGACGTCCTTCTTCCGTGACGCCGACCACCGCGACGCGTCTTCCGCGGGTCGTTGACGATCTTCGTTCTTGAAACCAGAGGTAGGGGATGTTTTTATTAATTATTTTATTCCATTCTTGAATCGTGGATTTTAGCATGACTTAACGTGTGACTTATTTTTATTTAAGTTCCGTTTTTATTTCTTTAACGTGAGGGGGACCGGACCGCACGAACACGGCCGAATCCCCCTCCATCGTTCATGTTGTTCATGCTGGAGGAAACAAGTAACGTGGTGCCGTCGCACCACGCGGATGAACGTTCAGATATTTTCCGCAACGCCGTCGCGCTTCGTCGAGGAGAGATTTCAAGAACGCGACGCCGTCGCGCCGCGTTGGGAGGATTCTTGGCACGGAGAAAGGGGCGCGGTGCCGTCGCACCGCGCCGGACGACGAACACCGCGGCCGGTTCCGGGCCGCGGTGAGACGAGGAGACCGCGGCCGGTTCCGGGCCGCGGCGGAAGGAAAGACCGGCGGCCGTGCCGCCGGCGTCGGAAATCAAGGGCGGGACCGGAATTTCCCGGTCCCGTTAGTAAAAACCGGCCGGCCAGCGGGCCGGCCGGATATCATAAAAACCGGGGGTTTAAAACCCCCGGCCGGCTCTTCAAACCCCCTCTTAAAGAGGGGGGCGGTTCATTTAAGGAGGGGGGGCAACAGCCCCCCCGGTTTGACCAGCCGGCCCCCATTTGCGGGGGCCGTTTTTGGGCAAAGGCACGGCTCAAAGCCGTGCCGCCCTCACAAAGCAGGGGGGGCTTGATTGCCCCCCGCGTGACCCACGTGCGGCGCCCAGCGCCGCCGCCGCGGCCCGCCGCGGTCCGCCGCCGCCGCCGCGGCCCGCCGCGGTCCGCCGCCGCCACGCGGCCCGCCGCCCGCCGCCGCCACGCGGCCCGCCAGCCGCCGCCGCCACGCGGCCCGCCAGCCGCCGCCCGCCGCCGCCACGCGGCCCGCCAGCCGCCGCCGCCACGCGGCCCGCCAGCCGCCGCCGCCACGCGGCCCGCCAGCCGCCGCCGCCACGCGGCTCGCCAGCCGCCGCCGCCACGCGGCCCGCCGCCGCCGCCGCCACGCGGCCAGCCGCCGCCGCCGTCCGCCGCCGTCCGCCGCCGCCGTCCGCCGCCGCCGGCCGCCGCGCCGTCCAGAGGGGGGGGGTCGGGCCGGGTCGGCCCGGACCCGGACCCCCCGTTTCGGACCAGATTCGGTTTTTGGCTCATAACTTGAGCCTCGGACCTCCGAATGACGAACCGTCTGCGGCAACGCGATCCTTGGATCGAGACGGTCGTTTCGGTATATCGCACTCAAGGTTTCGGGTTACTTTGAGTTCGGCCGGGTTGGTTCGTTCACGAAACCAACCGGGCCTTCGGAGCGGAAACACTCTTATCTTGAGCTACGGACGTCCGATTGACGTGCCGTCAGTCGCGTAATGTTCCTCTTAGTGAGACGGATCTTTTGGCATACTCCGCCCGAGGTTTGGACGCAGGTGGAGTACGGTCGGGTTGGTTTTGCCTTAAAAACCAACCGGGCCCCGGAGACGAAAATGCCTATAACTCTCAGACCGGGCGTCCGATCGACGCGCCGTCTGTTGCGTTGAGTTCCTGTTGACGATACGGAACTTTTGGATACATCAACTTCGGTCTTCGTGACAGTTGATGTATCAGCCTCTCGGCTCGTGGAGCGGACCCTCCGTACGAGCTTGCTGTGTGCGGGAACCCTAGTGCTGGCTGCGACTGTTCTACTGCTACGACTGCTACTGTGACTGCGACGACGACAGTACAGAGATCCTGTGTGGATTCGACGACGACAGTATAGAGATCCTGTGTGGATTCGACGACGACGACTACAGCACTCAGCGATCCTACGTGGATCAGTGCTACAGGTTCTGTGTGAGCCCGATCCTGTGTGGGTCCTTGCGCTCAGCGGTTCTGTGTGAGCCAGCGCCTACAGGTTCTGTGTGAGCCCGATCCTGTGTGGGTCTTGCGGGGGTTAGTTACCTATCGATCCTTCGTGGGTCCGACGACTTAGATGGATCAGTGATCATCTTTATCGTCCCTGAAGAAGTATACCTGTGTGAGCTGAATCCTGTTACTTTCCTTTGTGGAATACGTATACTTTCCTGCGTGGACTGAGTTATACTTGGGCTCGGAGGTTGGAGCGTATTTGAATTGATGACTTAGGTATATGTATGGGCATATACCTAAGCAGTGTTGGTTGTTACTTCGTGATTGTACTTTGCTTCGTGGTTTATCCTTTGTGGATTTTTGAGACCTTCAGGGGTCTCGGGGTCCCTACTGAGTAACTTATACTCACCCCTGCACGGGCTTTGCCCGCACTACGTTGTGTTGGTTGCAGACGACGGACAGCGTTGACCTTAGCTGAGGTTTGCAGAGCGGGACGGTACCCGGAGGTGGACCACTGGGAGAGACGTGCACGGAGCAGACGGCGGGACCCGTGGAGCAGAGGAGCTATCTGTACCCACCCTTCAGGTGGGATTTCCAGTGGACAGCTCGGAGTAGCGGCTTTACTTTTCAGTTGCTGTTTTTCCCTTTCGAGTTGTACTTTACTTTCAGTTTGGGTTTGTATTCTGGCCCATTTACTTTTCCGCACTTTCAGTTGTACTCTGTTTTTGTTTAGTGTTTACTTTCCGCTTGTTTACTCTGTGGTGTTTGTTTACCTTTCAAAGGCAATGCCTTCCCAATTTGCTGGGATCTACGCCTTGGTGCTAGTCGCCAGCCCCTGGCCTATGGAAGGCGGGCTTGGGGTAGTCACGGCACGGACCCCGAGGGCGGGTCGTGACATTTTTATAAAAATATTTACATTCAATTAAATTATTTTTTATTTTAAATAATTTATAATTTTGTTAAATTAATGTTTTTAAAATTATATAATATTCAATAAAATTTAGGCCAGTCTAATCAATTTCATATTGATATTTTTATTAATTCCTTCAATAATTATAAGATATTTCTCTTTTGAGACCCACTTTTTCATTATGTCTCTCCATATAATTCAATAATGGATTCTTAAAAATCATTCAATTAAATTTGAAATAATTTATTCCATATTTGAAATTATAATAATTTATAATATCTATTGTGATAAACATAATATTTTAATTTTATGAATAGTAAAATAACTAAGAATAAAAATACTATGGTTACAGTATAATTTTTTTTACAATTTGTTAAACTAAAATGAAATGCACTAAATTTATATACTAACATGTCCAACACCCATATTATTTATATAGATAAACTGTATCACTACTATGTCTCAATAATTTATTATTTCTTAGGATTTTTAATTATAGTAAAATTTGTATAACTGATTGTTTTTAAACACACCATTTGATTCATCTCCCTACTAATAAAATGCACCCTATCTACTATACTCTTCTCACATCCAAATCCATTTGTATCCAAAAATCCATAAAAATACCAAATTTATATCCTCCAAACATTATATATACATTTTTACGAAAAACCATCAAAATAATGATTTTGGTGAAAACATAAGGATGTCATATAAGGAATTAATAATGTTGATAAATAATTATTTTTACATAATTTCTTCAAAGAAAACAATATGATTTTATTCAATAATTATAAAATAACAACACCATTATATCCCATGTACTGAGGTATTATTATATTAATGGAATAACTTATATCTATCTCATCTCCCATCAAATTGGAAACCAAATTCCTGATCATGTTTATGGTGGAGAACCTCTTAGAAAACAATTGAAAATGTTTCCTATAAAAACATCTCCTATTATGATATAGTGTATGGATAAATTACTATCTATATATAAATTATTATATAATTGTACCTATGTTATTATAATATCATGTATACGTTCTTAATTTCTGTTCTTTTTAAAATACACTTTTGTAACACATTTGTATGTAGGACTACCTCCTCCCTATGTGATATGATTCATTCTTTGCATATGATTTACATTAAATATATTAATGATATAATTATTGAATATAAGTGATATATATGAAATTATATAAACTCTATAATATTAATATATCATATAAATTTTTGCCCTTTCACCCATTAAAAGAATGATACCATCGCTCGTGTTAACGTAGGACCTAATTTCCTATGAATAGATGTGATCCAATTTCATTGAAAATATTTTAAAATGGCAATAATAAAATATATTCTTAGTATATATGACATTTATAAAATTTTAGTTTTTATGTATGTGAAATATTTATATCCTACATACAATTAATTGAACATTCATGAAAAATCCCTCAGGAAAAAACATGGAGATTAACACATTGAATAATGAAAATAATGAAATATTATTATAAAAGGAATGGTAAAATATTATAAAAAGATAATATATGATATAATAAAAAAACTATGGTCCTTTATAAATTAATAACATACTTTAAAAAATTATACTTTATTTTAGAATGTGTTGAGCATAATGAAGGTTTTAGTTATAGGGTTTTGAATCAATTTACATTCACTAGGGAATATTTTAATTTTATTTATCAAATTTAATTATATTTTTTTATATAAATCTCTATTTTAATGTATTAACAGGAATCCTTCATAATTAAATATATTTTAATTTGGAATCCGAAATTTTTAATCTTAGGGGATTCTTAATGAAAATTCCCATGTGGTAATAATTTCGGAACTCAAAATCTTTCTATTGGGATATATTACTTCTTCATTGTCATTTATATTCATAGATTTTGTGTATAAAGATGTTTAATTATGTTAAATTAAATTTAATTATTTATGTGGATTTTAATTTGATACACATAATCAATTCATTAATTAATTCTCTCTTAAACATTATTATCATTGTAAATTTTTTATCTCGATTTCCTTTCATTGATAGATTTTATAATGCTAGGAACCAAATTAATTTATCTTATGTATATAATACAATGTTTTAATGATATACCATTAATACTTCATTCATAGTGGTTATTTAAAATTCCATTTAAATTAATTTTCCATATGGATTTGAATTTAAAATTACCATGTGGTAACGTATATCATAATCTCAATTTTATTCATTCAGTTATATAAATTTTTTGTTCCATTTGATATTAATACATTTCATTTTTAAAAAATTTAGATTTTGTTATGTTTTATTTAAAATTTTAATATGGATTTATTGTTAATATACATTATTTGTTAAATTATTAATGACCACTGCAACATTATGATAATATTTGGGATTTTTTATGAATTTTATTTTAATTAAGACATATTTGTTAATATAAACCTATTCAATTTAATGTGGTGTGAAACCATCCAATAGAATGTGTTGAACTTAAATTAGTATTTTTAATTATTCTTAAGGTTTATTTAATGTTTATTCTTCAAGGTGTTACAATATTAAAGTTACCAATGAGGTAACAATTTTTATACCATCACACTTCCATTTGTGATTTATTTTAATTTATCATGAAATAATATCTATCATGTAATCATTTTTATTTGGACATTAAATTTCATTGAAATATCAATATTATTTTATTATGTATATAATTATTTCATAAACTATATATAATTTTTTTATTTAGGGTGTTTACATTTAATGATATTTGTTTAACTAGGTAAATATTTATATATATGTATCCTTTAATCGATAAATAAATTTTTTGATAAGGAACAATGATCCCTGAACGAAATCATTTATTAAAAAATTGAGTAATGATTATATTATGGTGATATGGGTGGGTTATAGTTTAATATGACACCCCAAGATGCATCTACACGCCTAATAAGACAAATAATTATGCACAATTAGATGAGTTTTAACACATATTCTTATACTATATTGTGAAAGGTATTCACATTGTACGTATTGTGGTTCTTTTGATCACGACACCTAATAATTAATAATATCCTCCATTGGAAATTATTTTATTATTATTATCCCTGATATTTTTTAACTGATATTATATATTGAATAATTTAATTCTTAGTTTCTCATTAATTGTCATGGGTGTTAAGATGGTAACATTCCCATATCAATTATTCCTTATTACTTTATCAATTAATTGATTAAATGGATTTTTTTAGATATACAGCTAGAAGACAGAAATATTATTTGTTCACTAAATATAAATTTCATTCTATATAACTTTTATTAATCATTTAATATCACCATTATTTTGTTTCCATTCCTCAGGTTGTGGGAATGAATCAATGGAATGGTATTCAAGGATTCTGGGAATTTTTATATATATTTTATTTAAAATTCCTAAATTTAAATGTGTATTATATATTCATATGGTTCTCTAAAATTGATAAATTGGTCTATCATTTGCAATTTATCCCCTTTTATATATGTCAATTTTATGAAGTAGGAACCATCTCTTGGATACTAGATTAAGGAATATTATAAATAGTTTTAGAGGAAGATTATTACAAACCATAGGAAAAATATTAAGGAAAAAATATATTAGGGAAAAAAACCATATGATATAAAATTTTCATATGTATTGAATAAAATACTTTTTTATGAGAAATAGATTTTTCAGGTCTTCTGATCATACCTACATATCTAGTTACTACATGTGGACATGGATCTATAATAGATGTAGAAAGGGGTCATAACTCTGAAAAGTGTTCATTGTGATTGAACAGACCATGACATGGTTCAGGATAACATGATTAATTTACATCAAGTTTGAATCATCAATGAAATTTTAATATGATAATTAGTTTTTTTTAAAATCTTTTATGAATGATTTTAAAATTACTTATCCCCAATGTATCTATGTTTTTAACATTGAGAAAAAAACATCAAAACATATTTTATTTATGTTATATGGTATACCATGTTTATAATTATAAATTAGGAATTAAAAACTAAAATGTTAATAGATAATCCAATATATTACATTATTTATAAATGGATCTTGTACGGATGTTGGGAGTTAATACTGATGGCCTATGTAGATTATTCCTTGATGTGAATGAAAATATAAATGGTATTTTAACTAAGATTATCTTGGGGATATAGGTGAAACATGATCATGTGATGTAAAATTTCCTTATTATTTGATGTAACATGATTTTCGATGATATTTTTTTGACTTGTAGGATCACATAATACTATATATTCAAACACAATTTCTTGAGAATAATAATCCAATTGAATCAAAGAAATGCATTATGTCTTTTTTGAAAATATGTTTTTTATGATGTAAATAAAAGTTAAAGGATGCATTTGAAGTGAATTGTATAAAAGTTAATGCTGAAAAATTGTAATAAATTATTGGAGGGTATGCGAGTTTATTATTATCATGGAGAATAGTGGAATCTAGATAATGAAAAAAAATTTATAAATAAGACACTATTGTTCAATGATTTGACAATAGGTATATGAGGAACTATAATAATTAATTCCATATATGCCAAGTGAATCTACCAGTAAAGATTTTAAAATAAGACATTTAAGTAAATGTGGTCACTATAGCTGAGTTTGATGTTTCAAATGAAGTGGTGGAAGGTAATTAAATCTTATCATAAAATTTACTTAAAACATTATTTAATTCTAGATCATCAAAATATATTTAATAATCCATGTATTCAATGAAAATTTAATATTTAAATTTAAATTTAGGAAGGTAATTTCTAAATAAACTTATAGAGAAAGTCTAACAACAATAAAGATTAATCACATTTGTACTTATTAATTCACATATTTGTTATTTTTTACTAACCTTACTGTTATACCTATGGTTGAAATAAATATAATTCTGTATATGGAATGGATTTTAAAATATGGATCCAAAAATTAATGCATGTAGTATGAAAAAATGGTTAATGATGAAGAGGAAAAAGTACTTGTATTTAGAGAATAATATATATATTCTGAGTGATGTATAGTTCTTCCACTACCTGCTATTCTAAATTAGATTCCTGGGGAATAAGAGAAAAATAATTCTATGGATGGAGATGGTATTTATAAAATAAATTTTGTACATGTTATATAAAATTAATGTGATGTTATTTAAAAGGAATTAAAAATGTTGGTTAGAGTATCTACCTCATGTGAAGGATTATTTAATTCATTATAAAATATAAATTTGAAATTAAATAATAAATTTAATGAATATTCTAACATAATAAAAACATTACAAATATAATTTTGGTTTCATGAAAATAATGTTTTTATATGTAAAATTTAGGATTAGTACAGATATATTTTAATTACATTAACATATGAACCTACATTAAATAATGAAAAACTATATATAAGAAAAAATTAATACTGGCTATCAATCTAATGTTTTGTTAATTTTAGAAAATTGTAACAGATTTTTAAATTATAAAAATAAAATTATGAAAATAAAAAGATAAATTTAGACATGGGATTATTTCTCAAGATAAAATATAACCTCCTCAACTAAAAATCAACTTCTATGATGAATTTTAATAGTAAATATATTTATCCATGACTTAGATTAGGATATAAAAAATTATTATGATAGACATTCTAGGAATAGAACCACTTACACTATTGAACATTGGATGAAATAGATACCTATTCATGAAAGATCCACTTATATATTTATTCAAGGGAATAAAAATAAAGGTATTTTTGAAAATATCAAATACTAATTAGTTTATCTATGTAGACTTTGTTTTTATTGATATATAGAGATGTCAAAAATACCATGAAAATGCATAATCATAAACAAAGTGAATAAGAAATAATAAATGATAAAATGCGATGCATCATAATATGAATAAAATCCGTTTTTTTATATTCCTTAAATTTTTCATTTGAAAGATCATAGAAATTTTTATTATAAAATTATATAACATAGAGCATCATAGTTTCTTCAATGTAGGATAGGCTCTTTCATATAAGATCCATTATAATACTCAGTGAAAACTAAATTTTTTCAATTTTTTCTCCCAATATGTCCAATATATTTTATATTTCTGTTAAATAGAACTTTATTAAAAAAAATCTAGTATAATAATTTTTATTTAAATGAAATGATGATCCATTTACTACTTCAATTCTATCCATTGTGGATTCTAAATCTGATATTACTACATTAGACACAAAAAATTTATCTTCACATAAATTATGGTTAATTGAGCTCATAACAAAATTACATGGTAAGTTAATGTAGAAAGGTGACATGGTCGGTTCATGTCATCAAATGGTCATTCATTTTTCATATGTATAAAGCCATTTTTTTGGGGTCACAAAATTAGAAGACATGATCTATATATTACATTATGAAAAAAATTGCATTCCTTGTCATGGTTTCCTAATGTCTTCACCTGCTAGGTAATTTCCTCCTTGTAATCACTTCACTGATTTTCACAGTCAAGTGTATTGATATAATGGAAGTTAAAATTTTCAATTGATAATGTGTTTATAAAATAATGGTATATTGAATCATCAATGTAAATTTTTTCATTATTTATAAAATATAATTTTATTTGATCCCACAATGCACAGTTTATTATTTTTGTAGTGTTATATGGACATTTGAAAAGAAAACGGTAAGGTGGATTGAAATTCTTCATACATATCCATTTTTTAAATTATTTCTAGTAATAAATTTTATAACATTAAAAGAGGAATCATTAATAAATGTTCAACATTAATTGCAATAATTAAAATTTGTAGGTTCTAGTTTAAATAAAATTATCCCTGTTTTTATGTTAAAAAATCATGACATTTAAATTGAAAATAATTATGTATATCAAAAGTACATTTTCAATGTTTTTAAAGAACTATTTTATTGATTCTTGAAAGAATTCATGTTTTTGAAAAAATTAAATTAATTTATATTTTAGTTTAGTATTGATTAGATCTCATTATGCGATTTTTTAAAAAGTAAATAATAATGAATAATATTAAAAAGGTTGTGAATTAAATTTAGTATGGAATTAATATATCATAAGATATTATAAAATGAGAGAAAATAGATTAATATAAATCCATATAAAAAATTATTATTTGAATATGCAAAAGTGTTTTCTCTAACTATTTAATGGATTCTTGAAAGCATGTAGAAGTAGTCTCCAGAGTAGATGGGGATGAAGGGTGTAACACCCCACGATTTCATAGTGTGTTATTTCTTCAAAATAATTCAATAACTTTCACTACATGCAACACCAAGTTCAAGCACACCATGACTTACCGAACAAGCCGTTCAAAAGAGGTTATGAATAGTATTAGATAAATTTTAATGTTTATATAATCCTTATAATTTTAGAATCCATATTATGAGTTTCTTAGATATAATGCAAGAACAAATTCATTTTCAGTATTGCACTTTTATCAACTTTAATAGTGAACCCTTTTTAAATAACATATTTTAAACTTTTTGACTAAATGGGGACATCAAAAATTTAAAATGTAACACCCCAAGCTTCTACGGTACGCTTCTCTTTGAATAATGCGATAGCGTGTGTTGTACGCAACACCGAGTTCTAACAACCAATCAAACTAGCCGTTATGAATAGTAATACCTACTTTTTAAAATTATATATATTTTATATCTCAAAATGGACTTCATTTTTGGATTCGGAATATCTAATTTAGCCTAAGGTGAAATTTTGGTACTTTTCGGATAACTTTCATATTTTGATGAATAGTGAAAATTACTAAATTTTAATTAAAAACAACTTTTTTAATCAAAATAATTAATAGTGATAAATTATGAATTTTAGTAGTTTTAAAGTATATTTAGAATATATTTTTACCATTTAATATAATGTTGTTCATTGGACATAATTTTACAATTAAACCAAACATAAACAAGTGTCAATCTTTTGATAGTTATTATCTCTTAAAAACACGCTTTTTGTTTTGACAGTGGGAATTAATTTTAAATTAATTTCTGCCACTTCTGTGTTTTGAATTTAGGAAAATGGATTCCATATTTGGAATCAGGATGTTCAAATTGTGTAAATAGGTAACTTTTATTTTTAGACATTTTGAATAATTACTGCGGTAAATATTTTATTTACCATGGTTAAAGGTAAATCTGGTAAATAAGGGTTAAAAAATAATATTATAATAATACTAAATTACCCTAAAACGTGTCTTAAACCTATTGGTTGATAAATGGTCGACCATGGGCATCTTTGTGTCAATTTTGGGACCCCATGGATCCACTTGTAAGTGATAATGACACTTTATTTTAATTAGGTTAAAATGAATACAAAAATGGCATTAGCTTACATCTTTTAGAAGAACAATTTTTACATAGGGTTATACTTCTTGGATTTTAGATTATAAATATTCATTAGAAAGATAAAACTATTTCCTACATAATGATATTTTATTTATAATTTTTAGACATTAAATAATTTATTTTATATATGACACAATGATGATGCAGTAATTACTATAATAGTGAAAAATTAAAATAATTGATATTATAAATACCCAAATAAATATAACATGAAACTTTTAATGAATTAAACTAATTTTCTATGATAATATAATATATTAGGATTTATTTAATTGACTTTTTTTGAATTAATCAATCTTTTAGGAGTTTCACAAAAATCAACTATTGAATAGTGTCAAAATTGACATAAAAGAGTTCATAAAACAAATATTATATTATTAATTGATATTAAATTCCTAAAAATCTAAGGTTCGGCCAAGAGACTTATATCATGATAGGTTCATCATTAATGGACCAGTTGGGGGTCTCTTGGATGTATATAGTAAGTTTATTAACCATATTATATAAAAATACAAAGAGACATTGTAAAAGTGAAACTAATTAACTTAGAGTTAATACTTAAAGATAAGGTTAATATAAGTACCCAAACCTGTCTAAATTCTATTGGTTGAGTTGTCTTCGACCCATCCCCACCTTAACCTTTTAATATTCAACTTTGGAGCCATTAGAAACCGAATATAAATTTATTATAAATTAATATTTCTAGCTTTTCCAAAGGTTCCCATCACCCCTCTTATAAAAAGGCACTCCTCCTTCTCATTTCTTCACACCTCTAAAGCCTTTTTGTTCGGCCAAACTCTGCCCAAATACTCTCCCAACATCCCTCACTACAACCTAGAGGCCTTAGTTTGATCAGAAAGCCAACCTAAGGAGCCCTTTTGATCAAATCAAAAGGAAGAACCCGAAGAAGAGGTAATGATTTCACCACCCTTTTCTAAGTTCATTTCTTCTTCCACTTCTTCTTCCTTTGTTCTTACCATTCTAAAATAATAACTCCAGTATCTCACATATACTGTGATGTTATTATAAATCTGGTACAACCATATTCAGTATTCTATCCACCCTTTGAATAACATGTCACCATACGTGCGTACGTACGGCTTACCGTCTCCACGTCGTGGTGTAATTGTTATTCAATATAATATTATTTGGATGGGTATAATAATGATGTGTAACTCATGTAAATAATAAATATAACATGTTAATAATTCTGTATATATGATATAACATCCATTTATATATTATTTTAATATCAAAAGAATGATATTGTCGCTCGTGCGTACGTACGGACTACCGTCTCCACGAATGCGATGAGATTCATTCTCCATCGTATCCATTCAAGTATAATTATCATTTTATGATTTAAAAATGATGTTTAAGGACTTGATATCATTCTGGATATGAATAATATACAACCTATCCTTTACAAACATGTCTTACGTAACAAAACATATAAGTTAACACCCGAAACAACGATAATACTAAGATATTATTATCAAATCAATATTAAAAGATCATATATGATATCATATTAATATATATGATTCCTGTATAATTTAATAACAATTATTTCACCATTATACAGGAGGTTAACCTACCCCAACCAAGGAAAAGTACAAGGTAAGGGTTATTTCACAATCTCTTCATTATCCGAGGTTGTTTATACGTAATAATCTACTGGGATTTCTTTATCATCCACATCCATGTTTCTTTGAAATGTATTTCAAAACATATTTATTATTTACAAGAATATGGGTTAAATTCATTTATACCCTTGTTTGACTTTTTTTAAGAGGTTTATAAAGGAATCTTTCCGTCGTTTTCAAAACAAGGTCCTTTTTAACCTTTTCGACAGAATTAAGATAAAAATGTTTTTTTTTACTTATACGGCGGGTGCGGTTATTTTCCGCCGTTATAAAATCGTCAAAGCTTTCCTTACAAGCTTACAAGAATATTTTCAAGAAAATGTTTTATTTTATATGGCTCTTAAATGATTTCAAAAACAGAAAGAGATATTTCTCTAAAAAGTGTTTTGATTTCATCTATGTCAACATCCTTTAATGGATTTTACGCTTATTTGATGTTGATTTATTATAATACAAAACTTCTATATTGTATTGAAGGTTTTGTGATACGTTTGACTGTGGATGTGCTATTTTATACCATTCATAGTTTATGGTGAAACTATTTACATTTCGTATGCTAGTTTTAATCCGAATGTTTATGTTATATTTCAAACTTTTCTTCAGATGAATGTGCTAAACAAGTATGTTCCGGGTTGGGGACCGGTAAAAGTAAGCCCTCCAGGTTGGGGACTGGTAAAAGTAAGCCCTCCAGGTTGGGGACTGGTTAAAGTAAGCCCTCCAGGTTAGGGACTGGTAAAAGTATGCCCTCCGGGTTGGTGTCCGGTTATTAGAGGCACTCCGGGTTGGTGTCCGGTTATTAGAGGCACTCCGGGTTGGTGTCCGGTTATTAGAGGCACTCCGGGTTGGGTTCCGGTTAGAAGTAACCCCTAGGTCTTGGGATGAGGCCTAGACAATGAAATTAACGTTTGGCATTATGCATTCCAACATTATGAAAGTGGTTATTGATTTTTGCATGTGATTATTCGATTAGTAGAATATCCATGTGAATAAGTAAATTGCATTATTTCATTTTACTTTTGCCATACCATGTTGAAGTTCAATTTTAAAAGGCTTTTGTTTTAGTAATGCATTGCCTTAAATGTTTATTCTTATTTATGAAAGTTTCCGCTATATTGTTATCCTTACTGGGCATTTGAGCTCACCCCTTTTCTATGTTTTATTTTTCCCCAGGATGTGAAGAAGTAAATTATGAATGACCTGCAGGGATATTATGAGGGGATAGTAGTGTGGATTATGGAGACATTATGTCGTTGTAGTAGTTTTTCATTTTATGATGTAATGTAAAACTTATGAATATATCTAGTGTTTCCAAGGCTACTAAACCAATCGGTCTTTCGAGATTTGATCTTTCTTGTGATCATGCCAATGTTACGAAGTAATGCACCGACTCTAGGAAACTGGGGTCGGGGCGTTACAGTTGGTATCAGAGGAAGTTTAGTACAAACCTTGGAAGCTAGATTTAGATAAACTCTGATTAGAGCACGTAGACCTAAGATGAACTTTGAGGATTAGTATAGAAGAACATCCTAGAATTTTGGTATTGTAGAGATTTTGTGAGTTTTCCAAGCAATACATCCCTGTCTGGATACGAGCAGGTAGAGGTGGCTCTGGCACAGATGTACCTAGGGGTAAAACCCGAAAACACCGCTTTGAGCTAGACTCGAACGGGAACTGGTGCACGACAACGGGCCTTGCTGCACTCTTGGTTACGACACTCCCGGGGGATATGCTTAGGATAACTCTCATTTTTCTTTACAAATCATTTTGAAGAGATTATGAGTATATACTTCCTCAAAGAAAACATTCTTATGATTATAGATTATATCCATAAATAGTTAAATTTATGTTAAGTGTTTTATAAGTATGGGATTATGTATTTTGATTCATAAACTGATCTAGTGTATGCCATTGTTTAGAAATGGCGCCCAGTAGAAGGAATAAGAACTCCAGAAATTCACATGATCCAAAGATAAGGAAGGATCATATCTTTCATGGTCTTAAGCTAGAATTTATAATAGAAATAGTCTCCCATGTATTATCATCATATGAAGAAATAATATCATGTGTTGATAAGATAAGTAAAGAGTTTACTGAGTCCTATGGTTTTGAAGGGAAGCAAGAGAAGAAAAGGATAGAAGAGAGAAAGATGGATAAAGGGAAGAGGGAAAAGAAGAATTTTCCCATATGTGGTAACAGTGGAAAGAAACACCCTGTAACTTTCCTGAAAGGAATGGGAGTTTGTTATAAGTGTGGAGGAAAAGGGCACAAAGTACATGACTGCAAGGGTAAGAAAATGGTTTCAAATGTACAATGCTTCATTTTCAAGGAGTTTGGACACTACGCAAACATATGTCCCAGTCATCAAACTATGCCGCAAATGATGCTATTGGATAATAATCAAGTTATGATACTACCACATATGAAGAGGAATGATTAGAGTTATTATGTTGATTATATCAATTGAGTGTTGTATCAACAATGTACTTGTTATAATAATTATGGAGTATATAAGGATTGTACTGCAGTACTATTTCATTAAGGACTTGAGATTGTGTGGAACAAAGAAAAGTGACTCAATAGAAGGTTAAATTTTTGGAAAATATATGGTTGAAAGAAAGATAAACCATAATATGGTTCTGATACCGAAGTAGTGATTTTAGAATAATACATGATTGATTTGGATAAATTATATTGGATATTCTTGACTACCTTGAAGCTGATTAATGATTTGTATATTCCATCATTGTGGGGTTTAAAACATTTTTGGATTGATGAAGTATATCCAGCATTCTATATGGAATAAGGGAGCATGAGTGTAATCAATAAGGATTATGGTAAATCAGGATGTTTCAGTATTTTAAAAGAATACATGATGAAGGTATTAATATTCTATTACAGGGTAAAAAGGATCTACATTATGTTTACCTTCCTTATAAATGTTGGACTGTGAGTTTGGACAGAAGTATTTTGAATAAATTCTAAGTTTGATATTAATTTTGGACTGCCATAAAAGGACAACCCGGAGGTCGGGCGGCAACCCGTCGCGTCCGGCAAAGCTGCGAGACTTGAACCCGCAACCGAAGGGCGACAAGGGTGTATCACCTACCACTGGCCCATGAGATGTCCTGGATTAAATAATGTAGTTTTTATTAAAAGATCTTGTAGATGAATTATAAATTCATTTATTTTGGAACCCTATACGAATAGTGTAAATAGAATTTTTTTACATTCTATTATCTTTTAGAGTGAAAGATTAGTTTGTGGTAGAAATTTATTAATGGATAAAACTATAATTATAAAGTAAGTATATCTCCTTATGATCTTATCCAATCTCATAAATAAATTCCTCAACATTAAGAAAAGCAACTTAGAACAAAAATGTTTTCCTAGATGGTACCTTAAATCATCACTAATTTATGGCTTTGGGATTGTTGGCCTTTTCATAGCCATGTTCTCTACCACTCTCCATCAGATAATTGATGGTTATATTTTTCTTCCATATCCATATTTTCCTACATGGAACCCTAGTATGTGTTATTTTCGGTAATCTTCATACTTTCCACTCTTTATTTGAAATAGAGGCCTCGATAATTCATTTTTTGATGTGGGATTTCAACTAAGATATTATGAAACGTCAAAAATGTGTTATCCTAATACCCTATGTTTTGTTGAACTGATGGTATTTCAAATCATCATAGATTGACGAATTTAAGGACCTCAATTTTACACTTGTTTGTGATTGATGACCTCAATAACTACCTATAAATATTTACGTTTTTCCTCCAATTATATGTCTCTAATTGCCACCAATGTTCTCCTAATCGAGATCATAATTTGGTGGTGACCCTTTGATTTCTCTTTCCTCATATTAAGACAAAATTTTAGTAACCCAATTTCCGATGTGGGTTTTCCCACAAATATATTATCTATTTTCAACCTTTTATTTTCTAAGAACAATTTCAAATTGCGAGGACGCAATTTATTGAAGGAGGGGAGAATGTAACACCCCAAGATTTCATAGTGTGCTATTTCTTCAAAATAATTCAATAACTTTCACTACATGCAACACCATGTTCAAGCACACCATGACTTACCGAACAAGCCGTTCAAAAGAGGTTATGAATAGTATTAGATAAATTTTAATGTTTATGTAATCCTTATAATTTTAGAATCCATATTATGAGTTTCTTAGATATAATGCAAGAACAAATTCATTTTCAGTATTGCACTTTTATCAACTTTAATAGTGAACCCTTTTTAAATAACATATTTTAAACTTTTTGACTAAATGGGGACATCAAAAATTTAAAATGTAACACCCCAAGCTTCTACGGTACGCTTCTCTTTGAATAATGCGATAGCGTGTGTTGTACGCAACACCGAGTTCTAACAACCAATCAAACTAGCCGTTATGAATAGTAATACCTACTTTTTAAAATTATATATATTTTATATCTCAAAATGGACTTCATTTTTGGATTCGGAATATCTAATTTAGCCTAAGGTGAAATTTTGGTACTTTTCGGATAACTTTCATATTTTGATGAATAGTGAAAATTACTAAATTTTAATTAAAAACAACTTTTTTAATCAAAATAATTAATAGTGATAAATTATGAATTTTAGTAGTTTTAAAGTATATTTAGAATATATTTTTACCATTTAATATAATGTTGTTCATTGGACATAATTTTACAATTAAACCAAACATAAACAAGTGTCAATCTTTTGATAGTTATTATCTCTTAAAAACACGCTTTTTGTTTTGACAGTGGGAATTAATTTTAAATTAATTTCTGCCACTTCTGTGTTTTGAATTTAGGAAAATGGATTCCATATTTGGAATCAGGATGTTCAAATTGTGTAAATAGGTAACTTTTATTTTTAGACATTTTGAATAATTACTGCGGTAAATATTTTATTTACCATGGTTAAAGGTAAATCCGGTAAATAAGGGTTAAAAAATAATATTATAATAATACTAAATTACCCTAAAACGTGTCTTAAACCTATTGGTTGATAAATGGTCGACCATGGGCATCTTTGTGGCAATTTTGGGACCCCATGGATCCACTTGTAAGTGATAATGACACTTTATTTTAATTAAGTTAAAATGAATACAAAAATGGCATTAGCTTACATCTTTTAGAAGAACAATTTTTACATAGGGTTATACATGTTGGATTTTAGATTATAATTATTCATTAGAAAGATAAAAAGATTTCCTACATAATGATATTTTATTTATAATTTTTAGACATTAAATAATTTATTTTATATATGACACAATGATGATGCAGTAATTACTATAATAGTGAAAAATTAAAATAATTGATATTATAAATACCCAAATAAATATAACATGAAACTTTTAATGAATTAAACTAATTTTCTATGATAATATAATATATTAGGATTTATTTAATTGACTTTTTTTTAATTAAGAAATCTGTTAGGAGTTTCACAAAAATCAACTATTGAATAGTGTCAAAATTGACATAAAAGAGTTCTTAAAACAAATATTATATTATTAATTGATATTAAATTCCTAAAAATCTAAGGTTCGGCCAAGAGACTTATATCATGATAGGTTCATCATTAATGGACCAGTTGGGGGTCTCTTGGATGTATATAGTAAGTTTATTAACCATATTATATAAAAATACAAAGAGACATTGTAAAAGTGAAACTAATTAACTTAGAGTTAATACTTAAAGATAAGGTTAATATAAGTACCCAAACCTGTCTAAATTCTATTGGTTGAGTTGTCTTCGACCCATCCCCACCTTAACCTTTTAATAGTCAACTTTGGAGCCATTATAAACCGAATATAAATTTATTATAAATTAATATTTCTAGCTTTTCCAAAGGTGCCCCTCACCCCTCTTATAAAAAGGCACTCCTCCTTCTCATTTCTTCACACCTCTAAAGCCTTTTTGTTCGGCCAAACTCTGCCCAAATACTCTCCCAACATCCCTCACTACAACCTAGAGGCCTTAGTTTGATCAGAAAGCCAACCTAAGGAGCCCTTTTGATCAAATCAAAAGGAAGAACCCGAAGAAGAGGTAATGATTTCACCACCCTTTTCTAAGTTCATTTCTTCTTCCACTTCTTCTTCCTTTGTTCTTACCATTCTAAAATAATAACTCCAGTATCTCACATATACTGTGATGTTATTATAAATATGGTACAACCATATTCAGTATTCTATCCACCCTTTGAATAACATGTCACCATACGTGCGTACGTACGGCTTACCGTCTCCACGTCGTGGTGTAATTGTTATTCAATATAATATTATTTGGATGGGTATAATAATGATGTGTAACTCATGTAAATAATAAATATAACATGTTAATAATTCTGTATATATGATATAACATCCATTTATATATTATTTTAATATCAAAAGAATGATATTGTCGCTCGTGCGTACGTACGGACTACCGTCTCCACGAATGCGATGAGATTCATTCTCCATCGTATCCATTCAAGTATAATTATCATTTGATGATTTAAAAATGATGTTTAAGGACTTGATATCATTCTGGATATGAATAATATACAACATATCCTTTACAAACATGTCTTACGTAACAAAACATATAAGTTAACACCCGAAACAACGATAATACTAAGATATTATTATCAAATCAATATTAAAAGATCATATATGATATCATATTAATATATATGATTCTTGTATAATTTAATAACAATTATTTCACCATTATACAGGAGGTTAACCTACCCCAACCAAGGAAAAGTACAAGGTAAGGGTTATTTCACAATCTCTTCATTATCCGAGTTTGTTTATACGTAATAATCTACTGGGATTTCTTTATCATCCACATCCATGTTTCTTCGAAATGTATTTCAAAACATATTTATTATTTACAAGAATATGGGTTAAATTCATTTATACCCTTGTTTGACTTTTTGTAAGAGGTTTATAAAGGAATCTTTCCGTCGTTTTCAAAACAAGGTCCTTTTTAACCTTTTCGACAGAATTAAGATAAGAATGTTTTTTTTTACTTATACGGCGGGTGCGGTTATTTTCCGCCGTTATAAAATCGTCAAAGCTTTCCTTACAAGCTTACAAGAATATTTTCAAGAAAATGTTTTATTTTATATGGCTCTTAAATGATTTCAAAAACAGAAAGAGATATTTCTCTAAAAAGTGTTTTGATTTCATCTATGTCAACATCCTTTAATGGATTTTACGCTTATTTGAAGTTGATTTATTATAATACAAAACTTCTATATTGTATTGAAGGTTTTGTGATACGTTTGACTGTGGATGTGCTATTTTATACCATTCATAGTTTATGGTGAAACTATTTACATTTCGTATGCTAGTTTTAATCCGAATGTTTATGTTATATTTCAAACTTTTCTTCAGATGAATGTGCTAAACAAGTATGTTCTGGGTTGGGGACCGGTAAAAGTAAGCCCTCCAGGTTGGGGACTGGTAAAAGTAAGCCCTCCAGGTTGGGGACTGGTTAAAGTAAGCCCTCCAGGTTAGGGACTGGTAAAAGTATGCCCTCCGGGTTGGTGTCCGGTTATTAGAGGCACTCCGGGTTGGTGTCCGGTTATTAGAGGCACTCCGGGTTGGTGTCCGGTTATTAGAGGCACTCCGGGTTGGGTTCCGGTTAGAAGTAACCCCTAGGTCTTGGGATGAGGCCTAGACAATGAAATTAACGTTTGGCATTATGCATTCCAACATTATGAAAGTGGTTATTGATTTTTTCATGTGATTATTCGATTAGTAGAATATCCATGTGAATAAGTAAATGGCATTATTTCATTTTACTTTTGCCATACCATGTTGAAGTTCAATTTTAAAAGGCTTTTGTTTTAGTAATGCATTGCCTTAAATGTTTATTCTTATTTATGAAAGTTTCCGCTATATTGTTATCCTTACTAGGCATTTTAGCTCACCCCTTTTCTATGTTTTATTTTTCCCCAGGATGTGAAGAAGTAAATTATGAATGACCTGCAGGGATATTATGAGGGGATAGTAGTGTGGATTATGGAGACATTATGTCGTTGTAGTAGTTTTTCATTTTATGATGTAATGTAAAACTTATGAATATATCTAGTGTTTCCAAGGCTACTAAACCAATCGGTCTTTCGAGATTTGATCTTTCTTGTGATCATGCCAATGTTACGAAGTAATGCACCGACTCTAGGCAACTGGGGTCGGGGCGTTACAAAGGGTCTTTAATAACAACTACCCAAGAAATAGTTATGTTATGATGAATGAATTGAGAAGAAATCAATACCAAATGATTTAATAGTAGAGTAGGTAGCCTGAATAAATATTTTAGTATTCAAAGGGGCTAGGATTATTATAATAGAGGTATAAATATAGGGTTCATCAACCAAGAGAAAGCACCGGTATCTTGAGAACCATGAACTATTAGATAAAATAAATTGCCCTAATTCTCCTTGAAATATTCCAGCACAATATTTATAGCTCTATACTTCATAAAATGTAACATTATATATTGATTTAGAGGAGGAAGCATTAAATTTAAATTAATATAACTATAAATTTATTCTAGATCAGACCTCGTAAGGATCCTACGTTGATACTAACCAATATACCTCTTGATGGGTTCACATTATTTACTTCCTTGTTTGACATCATCATAATCTAAATCAAGGGTCTTAGAATCAGGGGTTTGAATCCCATCATTCATTGATACATATATATTTTTTGGACTCTTAAAAAATATCATATTTAAATAACTATTTGATTCTGTCTTCAGAAAAAACATACTAAACATAACAAAAAAATTAATAAGAGAAGACATATAAACAAAATTCATTATACATTGGAATAATTGAATCATCATGTTAGATATATCATCATTTGGTGATCTAACATGAGATATAATGATTTTAATCTTATTCTATAACATCAATATTCATAAATTAAATAGTCTAAAGATGACTGATTACAAAAGTAATAGCTTTAGAAATATCAATTTATCTCAGTTGTTGAAAGGATTTATTAGAAATAAAAAATTAATGTTCAAATATTGTGAAAATATAGTATTTAATCATATACATTCTATATTTAGTTCCATATGAATATTATTAAATGGATAGTGTAGAATAATAGGTATATGGTTTACTAGATAGTGATATACCATCTACCACAGAGAACCTTTTATATACATATCTCTTAGGGTATAATCCTCCACACTATTAATATCTTTGACATCATCTTTATACATTTTAGAAATTGTTATATTGGATAATAAACTTAGAATACTGAATTATTACTTGAATATCAACCATATAAATGAACAATCTTTCCATTTTTATTTGGATTGAAATAATGGAGGATCCACCATATATAGGTAGAATACATCCATAATCTTCATCATCAAAGTCATGATATTCTAATAATAATATAAAAGATCCAAAGGAATTATATAAATTATATGTTACATTAGGTATAGGTTTTCATGGGGTACTGCCAATAATAGTATATCAATCTAAGATGACTCCAACTTCATCAGAACAAAATGAAAACTCCCATGTTGGATCAACCTCATAAGATAATCTATATTCATTATTATCATTTATATCTTATATTTGTTTTATTCATCTTATTCATCTACTTAAAAAAGAACAATTATCATTTGAATAAACCACAAAATCATTTGGTCAAAACCTGGATCTAATATATCCCTAGGTCAAAAAGGATAGTTTACTCTGTTAAATTATTCAAATAGTTTAATTGATCCATCCACCCATTATTGCTTCCATGGATTCCATTTGACCATTATTCTCATAAAAATATTGTATGTAAGAAAAAATGTCAGTTCATGTTATGTTTTCTTCCTCATTAATTAATCCATTATAATCAATAATTGAATAAAATATAATAGGTTATAATACTGAACTAAACCAGAAATAAATCTTTAATAGTTTGAAAAAGGTTTTCATAACATATCAATAATGGATTATTTAAAAACTATTCTTCATCAAAAATAACAAAAACAAGTCCTAATGTCTTGGGATTTTAATATATCTATTTATTTCGAATATTTAATTATTAAAAAAACTTACTAGGAGCCTAGATTAACCACTCAATTCAATTGGTTTTTATCATATATGAGTCCCACTACAATTGAAATTATCCAAGGCAGGGAATTTAAAAATTAAATGTGTTAATTATAAATATGATATGAATATTTATAATCCACAAACACTTTACTATGCATCATGAAAAAATAAATTGACTATCAATTTTAATTGAATATGAAAAAAAACACCATTTATCCTTGATTATTATTAAACAATAATCTTTCCCTTGAATAACTCTCTATTTTCACAAAACCCATTGACTATATTTAGAAACAAATATTAAAATGTTTAGTCAAAATAATTTTCTCATCCCTGTTCGTGAATTCCGTTTTAGAATAGTGAAATGTTATACTTCAACCATTGGTCATATCATTTATTTTTACTAAAACCAAATTATCTATGGGAAAAAAATTCAACAAATTTTTTGATGCTCCCACACTAGTTATCAACTTCTTCACCTTCCTCAAAAAAGGTTAATAAATTTGAAATTTTGTTTCCGAAATTTTCTTTAGCCTCCTCATTCTATTTATATCTTAGATCATTTATAGAATATAAATGGGAGGTGAAATGCAGTGATTTAAGTTGGATAGAGTTATATTTTAAAGATGACAAAACATTTTCAACACAAAAATTAGAAAAGGATAGAAGAGATATATACTTATTTATAGTTAATGATTTTGATTTTGATTTGAAAGTAATTTTAAATAAATTTAGGGATTAAAATATGTATAAATTCAAGAAAATCATTTAAAAAATTTCATGATAAATTTAAAAAAATATAAATTGTGGGTTTATAATCCATTGGTATGTAAATAACCTTATAATTATAGGCTTTCATCTGTAACCTTTTTATAGGTGTGATGACCACATGACCACGAGGTTCATGATAATAAGTACTGTCTATATGAATTGGAATTTACTAATAAACATATTGATCATGTATGTAAATTATCATGGTGAGTTTAGTGACCATATTTCGAGGTTTTTACGATAGGCATATTAAACACATAAAACAATTCAAGGTCCATCTACATACCATAGGTAGAATAATTTATGGTTACTTCTATAAAATATTAAAAAAAAGATAAATATATTTTCATATGATTTAATAACTAAAACAAAATTAAAACAAAAATTAGACATATTTTAAAATTATAGATTCATGTCCCATGTAATTAAATCTCAATATATTCAATGTAATTGTAAGTATATCAACAATATAATATTCAATAGAAATTAATTCTATTGTAATATCCTATTTTTTAATGATATTCTAAAATGTGATGTTTTATATCAATATATATTGTTTTAGAATTTGATATAGGATTCCTTGAACAATTTAGTAACTTTTACTTTCAAAATTTATAAGGAAATGTTGGAATTAATATCTGTGGATTAATAATGTATTCATCATTTACAAAATATCTGGACATAAATCTCCAACAAATATTTACTCAACATAAACATTATATAATTCCACTATTTTTTGTTTCATACTACACAATTTAAAAAGATAAATTCCAAAAAAAAACATTGTCTAGACGTTATTTTTCTACATAACATGAAAAAACCAAAATATGTTACAAAGTAACTCAATGAACCAATTCCTGGTCCTATGGGTAAAATGAAACCCAATATGGTTTTATTATTATGGTACTTTGAAAATAAATTCAATGATAATAGATATAAATATTTTGGGTTTTCATGAAAAATATCACAAATATACACAATGAATATTATATCCGGCCATGTAGATATTATATAACATAATAATCCAATAATAACACTATAATTGGTTTTCTAAACCAATTTTATAATTTCATCACGATCCAATATATAGGTAGTACTCCTGTGATTATCAATTCCATTAGTATTGTCCATGATAAAAATAAAAGATAATTTTAAGTATATTTTTTTAAATAAATCCTTATTAATATTGGAAAATATTAATTCCTATAATGAATTTATGTTTTTAGATATATCTTATTTCAAAATCAAATTGCTTCATTTTTCAAAATTTATTATAAAAATAATTAATTAATTAATCAAATACTATATCATCAAGATAAATTTATATCACTATGAAACATTTTTGTATTATTATAAAATATAATATAGTGTCATATATATCTTTATTAAAACCTATATAACTTTTAAACGAGTTTAGTAAATGATACTAAGGTCTAAGATCTTGTTTTAAAAAATATAAATATTTTTTAATTTAAAATGTTGTTTTGCATAATGTGTCTTATAAAATCCATGTCATTGTTCCAAAAAATCGTTCTCAACAATAAAACCATTCAAGAATGAACTCTTGTCATAAATTTTAAATAATTTAAAATCCAAATATGTTACATATGGTAAAAACATCCTGATAATTTCATGTCAGGCTACTAGTATAACAGATTCATCATAATAAATTAATTCAACATTAGTAAATAATGTTTCTACCAATATAAAATTTTTTCTATCTATTAATCTGAAATCAACAACCTTGTTTCTAAAAACCCATTTGTTCCAATAGTAACATAGTTTTTGGTTCTTTAAAATAGTTCACAATATATTTAATTTAAAATTATTATGTTCTTGTTCTTAAACAATTACCTCAATTCATCATTAATTCCATCATTTGTATTCTTAGGATTATTTTATTACAAAATGCAAAATGTTTAACCATTTTACTTAGAGAGTATAAATAATGTTCTCCCTTATCTAGGTCACCATCCAAAAATATATGTGCTGATGTCTATGAGTTAGAAATATCTAGGAATATAAGTGTTTGAAAACTCATTCTCAACTATAGGTTTGAGTTGAATTTGTTAATAAAAACAGTGTAAATTATTTATAGGAGGTATGTAATAATTATTACTAGGTTTTGAATATAATTACTTAGTATAAAGGTCATTATCATGAATTTATAATGAGGTGTAGTATTATGATGATCTATTTAATCAAATTTAATATGTAATGTTTCCTCCAAAATCCTAGTCCTTTTATTAAACACGTCATAAGAGTTATAATTTGAATAATATCTAATGAAAATTCATTAATCACACTTGGAAGAAAATATGACTAATTTCTATTTTTTTTTATGTGTACAGAAATTTCAAAAAAAATTAACTAATTAACATTTGGTTTCTAGCATTTCATAATTCATAGGGGGTATTTTAAAAAATATATCTAATTAAAACTACATTAATTATATAACATTATTTATTTAAATCGTCATCCCAAAAATAAATAAGTAAATCATACTCATTTAGCATGTAACATGAAATTTCATGAAGGGATATAATTGTTCATTCAATTACACCATTATTTGGCCAATTTTGATGAGGAGAAAAGTTAAAATTATATCCATGTTGTGAGAATAAAGATTCAAATTCATGATTTTCAAACTCATGGCTATGATCACTTCTTAAAATATATGTTATAATTCCACTTATATATTATAAAATTTAACAGAATTTGAAAAAATAATATTGTGATTAACGTTTATGATCATAGAAAAACACACATGTATATATTTAGTAATCATCCCCGATAACATAAGAATAATATTTTTATGAGTCCGCGAAAACTTACGGTGCTTGATTTTGAGGCTTGTTGTGCCCGGAATCAAATTCTGATGTTTTTTTGGGTACATTTAGTAAAAATACAAGTAGGTTTTTATAAAATTTTAACTGGTGCTCGGAATTGAAATATGAGAGAAACGTTGAACTGGTAGTTCAAGTAATTACTAATGAAAACATTCACTTCAATGACAGTGAGTTGAGGATAAAGGATAGTTTTTAGGTTTTTGTGTGAAGTGATAAAATTATGTAAGCTCACTTTATTTTATTTTTAACCATCATGTGCAGGTTGGGTGGTTAAAACCTCCTCATGGGAGTTGGAGGTGGGGCCAACAAACCTTAACCTCCCTTGGGAGGTTATGGTGGTGGGGCCCACCCGAGCATACCCTTTTTGAGAGGTTATGATGTGTGGATCACATGAGGATTAACCACTATTAATGTAGGAGGGTAAAACCTCCTCAAATCCTCATTAAATGGGGAGAAAGTCCTTGAAATTATCCACCATAATGGAGCCAACTCCCCTTTAATTTAATTTTTTCCACCTCTCAAGCATTAATTAGATGGAGCCACTTAATTTAAATCTCCAATTTGAATTGTTATTCCAACTCCACCCCATTAATTAAATGAGTCACCTCATTTAATTAAATTACTCAATTTATATTTACACCAACAGACATAATAGATCCTAATTTATTATTTGGCTAAAATTTCATTTTGGGGTGGAGTGGAGAGAAAGGAAGAAAATGGGAAAAATATTGGGAGAAGGCTCCCAACGAAGAACACATCCCACGAAGAACACCTAAAAAAATGAAGAACGATATTCCTTGAATATCATCCTCGGAACCTCCATTTACTTGGGATGTATTTGACCAATCATCCCTCCTCATCGTCATCAATGAAACAAAACATGAGCTTTGATTGGATGTGAGTGGAAGACATGACCAACGATGACAACATTATCTTCTTCCTGTGACATCATCGTCGAGAAACGATCAAAGGTAGGGGTTCACCTTGGGTATTATTACATTCCTTCATTTCATCTTCATTTAAAATGAATCGACGTGATGTTCTGTAAACAATTGTTGTTCAACATTCTTCCTCTTTTTTGAACCAATTATTATCATCCCTAAACGTGGAGGGTACATGCCAAACTAACATGGCCCAACTCCCTCCACCGATCTCTTTGTGAAGTTTATTTTGGCATGGCGATGAAGCAAAAACAAGGCGAAGAAGGCACCAACGACAAAGGTCATATTACCCATGGCCTTCGTGAACTACGCTGCCCCCACGGCGCACTAGTGTTCATGGTCAAACCCCACCGCCCTGAATGCCCGTGGCCTCCCTACGCCCTGCCCGCGCGGCCAACCGGCACCCCCGCACGCCACCGGCCCGCCCCACGTCCTGCTCGCACGCTACTCACTCACCCCACGACCTGCCCGCGTGCTACCCGCGCACCCCGCAGGGCTGTCTGCGTTCCACCCATGCCTCGCCAGCCTCACCACACCTTTCCCGGCGCCTGGCAGCCTACCTGCATGCTTCCCATGCTCCCTCATCTTGCCAGTGCGCTGCCTGCATTCCGTCGGCCTCACCGCGCCCTGCCCGGTGCCCCATAGCCTTCCCACGAGCTGTCCATGCTCCAGCTCTTGGACGAACCGGAAGAGCCGTGCTGGCCACACGGGCCGGCCCGTGACGTCCTTCACGGCACTGCTGGCCGAACCGACTCGGCTTTCTGGGCTGAGCCGCAACCCACGTGGTGCTGGATGAACCGGCCCCGACCTCTGGGCTGAGCTGCCTACCCGGTGACCTTTGGGACCAACTGCCCCTACAGTTAGTTGGGTCGGGCCCTGGGGACCAGGCCAAACCTAGCGAGCTGACCTGGCCAATGGGCCATGTCAGACCCATCAGGTCTGTCCGGGCCAGGCCCATTACCGACCTTGTTGCTTCCTTTGGCCATATCATTGGCACAAAACTTCCATTTGATGAACCGTCAACGGCTCTGGATTTATTGGAGCACGACGATCCCTTTGATTATACCGCACTGATGTTTGGGTTAATGTTGAGATACGACCAGGTTGGATCGTACCTGTATCCAATCAGACCCCCAGGACTCAAAAGCTAATTACTCACAAACCGGGTGTCTTATTGACGCGTCGTATATTGTTCTGAGACACCTATGATGAGATAGACCTTTGTAATACATCTTAGTGGGGCTTGGATGTTATTGACGTGTCGACAGATTGCTTGGGGAGTAGAAGCTCTCGGAATCAAGCATGTTTTGTGGAAACCCTATGGCTGGAGGTGCACTAATGAATGTTCCTAGCTCATGTGTTGGTCTGACAGTTCTGACTTCTGTTCCAGGATCATGTGTTAGTCCGACAGAATAGTTGTTCCTAGATCATGTGTTGGTCTGACAGTTTTTACTTTTGTTCATGGATCATGTGTTGGTCTGACGGTTCGGACATTTGTTCTTGGATCATGTGTTGGTCTGACAGAAGAGTTGGTCCTGGATCAGGTGTTGGTCTGACAGCTCTGACGACTGTTCTTGGATCATGTGTTGGTCTGATAGATCTAATGATTCAATGGCTATATTTCATCATCTCTATCTCTCTAAATAATTTGTATACCTGTGTGAGATGAGTCATCAACTCTTGTGTTTCCTCATGATTGATATGGATTACTTGATAACATAGGTATATGTATGGGAATATACCTAAGAGGGGTTATCTGTTGGTTTCATACTTTGTGGTTTACCCTTGTTGGATTTTTATATGCCTTGAGGGTCTTGGGGATCTTACTGAGTATTATTATACTCACCCCTGCACGGGCTATACCCATACCATGTTGTGTTGGATGCAAACGATGGATAGTGTTGACTAAGGCTGAGTAGCAGGACTGGAAGGTACCCGGAGGTGGACCTTAGGATGAGTCGGAGCATGGAGGAGACTGACAGACGTGGAGTGCTGAGGTGGTCATCTGTACCTATCCTTCGGGTAGGAACCCGGGAGGGCGGACCTATGGCTTCTTTGCTTTTCATCAGTAGTACTTTGTTTTTAGTTGTACATGTACATTCCTTTTGGGATTGTATTTCCAACCCCCCTACTTTTCAGTACTCTTTTGTATACAACTTTACTTAGTGTATTGGTTTCATCTAGTACTCTTTTGTGAGAGGTTACTCCACATAAAGGAAATGCCTTACTAGTTTTTGAGATTTACGCCTTTAGTGCTAGTCGCCAGCCCTACGCCTATGGAAGGGGGGCTTGGGGTAGTCACAACATGGGTCCTTAGGGACAGTGCATGACATCCATATCCATGGTTTCCTACAAGGAATCCTAGTATGGGATTATCTCGGGTGACCTTTGTACTTCTCTTTCATTATTTTAAAGTTATATATTTATTTACTCTTTTCCCTATGTGGGAATTTCAATTATATTTCCAAGCCCAGTTTTAAAATTATAAGGATGTTATTTCCAAAATGGGGGAGGATGTAACATCTCAAGTAAATAATGAGTAATAAAAATTTCATATTTTATATTATTTGTGAATTAAATATTAATTTTACTTTAAAGGGGATTCTATGATTTGTTGGCATAACCAATACACAACATTGTGATTCTTTGAAATCTTATCTTTCACACAATGGTGAGTCATTCTGAAAAAAATATTCTTATTTTAAATAGTAGTTAACGCCTATCCATTTTAATGTAGTGTATAAAAAACTAACTACAATATGATAATACATGTTTGTTAAATGTTTTTACATTTATCCAATAAATTCTAGAGGCTTAAAATAAGAATGAATCTAATTTAAGCATAAATATTCTAATATTTTTTAAAAGGGCGATTAACCACCTTTTAATGGAGAACCCATATTAAATGTAGTTTTTTCCAATTTAGTATGTTCTATTTTACAAAATAAAATTCTTAATTATATTCTGGACATCAAAATTTACTTTGGGTAAATTTTTTATATTTATCTGATAAAATTAGTTTTTAATGAATAGTGAATAATACTGTATTTTAATAAAAAATTGACTTTTTTCTAATTTATTTATAATGTTATATTATCTTTATAATTGGTTTTAAAGTGTAATTAGATTACAGTATTACCATTAAATTCAATGGTGGTTATTAGAATTAAATTAATTTTAAAATTGGACATAAGAAAAGTCAGTCTTTTGACAGATATTGTTTCTTAAAAACAAGCTATTTGATTTGACAACAACAATTAAGTTTAAATTAATTAATGTTACTTCTTTGATTCGAATATTGTAAAATAGAGATGATTTTTTAATTCATAATATAAAATATATCTTAGACTGTATTTTTTGTATTTTTCTGAAAAATATTAATTTTTTATGAAAGTGAAACCACTAAATAGTAGTTAATAACAAACTTTTTCATTAAAATGAAATTTTACTAATTCTCTAAATTTAATTTTGAAAATATGAAATATTTGATTGATATTACTAATAAAAATTTGGATCAATAAGATGAAAATAATTTTCTGGTAAATACTAACTTTTAACTTTTATTCACCACGATTAAAGGTAAATAGGGTAATTGAAGGAAAAATGTATATTATAATAATACAAAAAATAGATTAACACTTTTTATAACCTTATTATATGAGTTATGGAAGAAACTGGTAATCCTTGGGTCAATTTTGGTACCCTATAGAGCCACATGGGAGTGATAATGACACTTTAGATTAATTAATTTAAAGTAAAGACAAAAATGACACAACCAAATATATTTTAGTAAATTAATTTTGAAATGGGGTTATGTGACTTATCATATAGAATATAAATATTAATCAGAAATATATAAATATTTACTACACCATGTTATTTGTTTTATAATTTTTAGACATCAAATAAATAAAATAATTTATCACACAATAATAATGCAGCATTTACCTCATTAATAAATGATTTAAATAAATAAGATAATAAATATTAAAATTACATGAAAAACTAGAAAAATTATTATTGGATGAATTTATTTTGACCATGAGTCATATTATCTTCGACCTTAATTAGTTTTGACCTTTAGAAACTAAAATAAATTATATAATAAATTAATATTTACACTCTTTCCTAAAGAACACCTCCTCCCCCATATAAAATTCCCTCACTTCTATCCCATTATTCACACCTCTCAAACCACATGGGTCATCAAAACCCTACCCGAATAAGCTCTCAAGATCCCTATCTTCCTTATATAATCCTTACCTTAAGCATAAGGCACTTCAAAAAGTTCTTTTGGCTCAAACAAAATAGAGTTACCCTAATTAATGGTAACAATTTCTCTTATATTCTTTTCTATTGTTTTTCTTCTCAAACCCCTAAACACTTTTCATTAAGTTATTTTATAAAAAAACCAGTATCCTAAAAATAAAAGGAAATTTTTTGACAAAGATTCAAAATCCACTTACACGAATTTGCATCTAATTCGTAAATAACATATTGTTTTTGTTGGTGGAAAACTAACACCTCATGAAACGATGAATGTTCAATTATCTCCTACTGCCACTTATATTGGGCATAATTATGGAACGTTATTTATATTTCATATATATTATGTTTATGTCTTATTTATGATTCTATATTTTTAATTTAGAGCACACCTTTATGGTTTCCATTATGAGTAAACGCGATACTTTCATTTCAGGAAGTGCAGACTACCACCCCCTAAATGTGATATGACTCATTCATACCATACATGGGAAATAAAAAGGATGGAGTTATTTAAATTATATATGATATTATACTGAAATTATAACTCAACTATTTATCATTATTTCTTCATTAAATTGAAATCCAAAATAGAAATTAATGTAGAATTCAAGCGTACGTATGACTTATAGTCTCCATTAATGGTGCATTTCATTTCTTATCTTCAAATGTTATGTACTGTTATAAATACATATATATAGGAGATATATATAATATATATGATATCTAAACCATCAATACCATTCTTCAGACAATGGACTCTTGACCACATGGACAACATTTAATTATAAGGTGTTCATTTTTTTTCTTAAGTAACAAATATCGACAAAAAGAACATTATTAACATAAATGATTACATAATGTTTATAACAAGGTAATTAGTTCTATAAAATGACACATAAACTTGAAAAATTGTTCTTAATCAAGTATAAATTGTTTTATTTTTATTATTTAGGATGAATAGGGAACAAACAAGTCATGTCAGACACGATGTAAGGGGTTTCTTGTCTCACTTTCAATTCCGTCTGATTTCCATTATTCGCCACTTATTTATTTATTGTGGTGTATTATGTACTTCCATTTGATATATATTAACATGATTATCTTTATATTCATGGTATTCTGTGATTTATTTGGTGTTTATAAGCTTTTTTTCATATTAATTGACTGATTACAACGTGGTAACAGGTTTTCATATCACTTTTTATTCCCATGAAATTCATGCTATATTGCCACTATTTTCATATTGTGTGGTTTATATACTGACCATTATTTTATTAATTGTGTAATAAAATTAAATTTATTGGTATTTACAACTTCATTTTATGATCCCTCTTTCATGGGGTGTATGTTTTGTATGTTACCAAATCGGTAAGGGAACCTTTCAGCCTCTTCTTTTTAAAAGACTTCTTTTTGTTAAGTGTTTTAATTTACATATTATTATATTGGGATATCTTCTTCTATATATTTATTGACGTAAATTTTATGTCCATGTATTGAGATTCTCATTTCACTCTCATCAATTCATTTTTGGAATTATACTGTGGTGCCTTTAGGTTTTCACATTTCTGTAAGGGAACTTCTTCACCCAATTTAAATTATTTGGGTTAACCTTATACATAGTGATTATGTCCTCCTATGAATATGTGTGATTAAAAATGGATTATTTCACACATAATATACACTTATATTGAGTGTATTATTATTTGTCACACATTAATATGTAATTGATTTATCATTAATCTAATGATACAATTTTTATATGGGATTTCGCCTCAATTTACATTCAATTGAGACTTCATTGTTGTTATACACCAATTCACTCTTTTGTTTTGTATATTCTTTCCATAGAAATATTATATCAGGAATACCTTTATTTTCATGATATTATTAATTTTTTATTAAATTTCATTCCTCAATTATTTGTATTAAAGCATCTCTAATTTTATTAAAAACTCTTTAACTAAAATATCATTATAATTTTTTTAATATTTATTCTTATAAATAATTCTCTTTAATGTACATGTTCTCAAAAGGGTTATTAGGATTTATTTATATGGACATTAAAGTTTTCAAACAATTATTTATTTAAAAGCATCAATGTTATATGGGACACTTTGATTCAAAAAACACATTATTAAATGTTTTAAATGGTTTTGAAAATGGATTGATAAAACATTGTTTATTTTCAATATCTTGATATGATATATTAGAATGTGGAAGTTTTATATTTCTTTTATACTTGTGTATTTTATTGTTATGTTATGTTTATGGGTATTGTTTACATATACAAGGGGTTTAGTGATAAACCTAGGGTGAGTGATCCTAAGATATATCTCCAATACATTGGGTAACGTGACAGAGGTAAACATGAATGTTTCTTCTAAGAGATTTAGGGAATATACTATGATGGGTATTCGAAATGTGACTCCCTAGGTAGGTGTGATAGTTAGAATGTTTGTATGTTATGAATTCTATAAGATACCTCTATGATTTATTATTTGTTTATGTCATTCATAAATCTTCGGATTTCGTAAGCTATGTTATGATTGAAAAGTACAGTTTCATTTATATTTATTTATTTATGGGATAATGTATTCCTATCATATTTTTTAATATTTACTGAGATTTTTATGTTCATCCCATGTATTGAAATGTTTTTCACAAGACATAATTATGAATAGGGTCATGGATGATATCCATGAAATGTCATTCTGTCTAAAACATGGAACTAGACATGTATCTTTTTTTCATGTTTTTTTTATTTTATGAAAAAATGGATACTGGGTAGCACTGTCTACATGTAATATTCAAGTTATTATAACATAGTTCTGGCATAATTCTTTAAAACACTAAACCTGAAAAGATCCTCAATGAAAATTAATGTCATGATTCAAGATTATGTAATGTTTAAGGTCATGTCCTTTCACATAGCGAAGATAATTTTTTAAAAAAAATAATAGTTCATAACCAAAAGTTCATAAATTATTATCAAAATAATTTTCATGGAAAATAAATTTGAAATTTTATAAATGAATCTATAATAATATATATAAATAATTCATGAGGAAAACATCCATTCATATTGGAAAATCAATGTTTAAACTAAGATTTTGGAAAAAATAATTTTCATTGAAAATGGTCTTTAATGTATATAATGTAATCATCAAATATAATAATATTTATGATGATTGAAAATTAAATTAATGACACACATGATAAAAAAATATTACTCAAACATTTTTTTTGAAAAATAAAAATCTGTATTGTCTAAATAATCCTTGAGGATTCATTTGAAAACATTTTAAAAAGACTAAAAAAAGATTAAAAATGGATTTTAAAAACCATTTGAATAACATTGAAAAAAATTAGAAAATATTTATAGATTATGGCCTCGGAGAAAATTGTTTTCCTTTGAAGAGAGAAATTATGAATATTTCTCATAAAAAATATTTATAAATTTGTTTAATTTATAAAGACTAAGAAGATAGAAATATTTCAATAAAATATCATGAAGAAAAATAAGATACAAAAATTCAAGGAAATATATGGAATGTATATCATAATATTTCAACATAGGAGGGATAACCAGATGCAATAATGATAATTGAAATGATTATATCATAAATCAATTACATATTTTCTATCATTGAATAATAATTACCAAGGAATTATATTATAAAATGAAACATAAAATATAATGAGATTAAATAAAATCGTTATATTACATGGAAAATGTGTCAATATATACACATCATAATGTAATTTTGGTGGATAACATTACATATATCTCATCAAAGGAAAACTAAATAAAATGCATTGATTCTTTCATAATCTATTGAATCATAATCCACAATAATGAATATATTAAAAATAATTATTAAATATATTTAATATAATAAGATTAATTAAATGAGAAGTAAATGGTTCAGTGTATATACCCCACAAAATAATTGTGTAGTGTGTTTTCATATGTCTCTGTGAAATAAAAGTGAGACTAAAAATCACTTACCTTATTTATTGACATCCATAATATATTTTAAAACCAAAAATATAATAAATATATGTTTATGATAGATATATTAATATACTAGAAGTAAATATTACATATGATATATGATTTACATTTTTCCTGTTATTACATGTTTATTATCAATTCATTTTAATGTAATGTATTGAGTAAGAACCACATTTTTTTATATATTATTAGATTTTTAATTTTCAGTTCTCTTACATTTACTCTGATTCCATCAATTTTAGAATAATAATAATGAAATAAATCCCATATTTATATATCAGTTAAACTATTAATATTAAAATTTATTGTTTTTTTTATTTTTTATGGTATAATCATGGAGATTGTATACCGTACATAAATATGAGTGACATTTCCATTTTCCAATGATAACTATGAAAAATGGGACATTTATTAATTATATTAATATAATTATCATAAAATAAAAAATAATATATTATTTAATTATATATTCTTATATTTATTATCAATGTTTTCGTGGTGTATATTCAGTCACATTGCTTCGTGGAGGTAATGGTCTAAACCTACAAGAACAACCTTATCATATTTTAGTGAGTAAAAAGGTTAGAAATAAAATAGAATATTATATTTTAATATTGATAAATATGTATTTATATTTATAATTAATAAATTTATACCACATATATTTATCATATTATATTCTGTGATAAACATTTGTGGAAAATGAATCCCATAGGTACATGAGGATACAGTCTTACGTACACATGAACAACAATGTTATATAAAAAATGAAATAGACTATAAAAAGGAATATATTATTTAATGGAAAAATTGGTTTATTGTTATTATAAATATAATATATGAACTTTATATCCATCATCATAACCAGCTGTGGTATTTGTTAATGAAAAAATGAGTGATATCTATAATCAAGGTGGTAGTCTACTGTACACATGATTGATGATTCTTTAAGTCATTTGATGGTAGTGGGTATAAATTTAAGATATTACCATTATATAAAAACATATTTGTTTATAGAATATATTTATTATATTATATAATATAGTTTTAATATTAAATGATGGATCTGGATGAATAAATAAAATAAAATTTCTAATTGAACAATGATCCCTCTTCATTTGTTAACCAACATAGGTTTTCTATAATATGTTTTCATAGATAGATTTATTACAAAAATAATGCTTATAGGATGAGAGGAGGGAATGTGAAATGTTATTTAGGTAGTAGTTTTGTTATTAAAAAATGGATTTGAGGTATCATTTGGAGATGATATGGGTGGAATTTTATATGTGAGGTGAGTGGCACACATGACAATTTTGAGATGAAAATTGTTTACCAACATTTTTTAGAATAAAAAGTATTACATAATTTATAAATATCTTTATAAAATCATTATTGAGACTTTATATGGCCATAAAATAATTTTTTTCAATTTTTATATCATTGTATCCATTGACACTAAATTTTAACCCACAGTAATCTCATATTTACCTCAATCATGTTAATAGATTTATTATTTTTCAGTATTCATTATGATCAAAAATTAAGTTTTACATATTATATAATAATAATTACACAGATAAAAATAAATAATTTATTTTTTAAATTCAATTAATGTAATTTTTAAAATTAAATATAAAATTAATTCTATAATGTGATGACTAAGCGGGGTTTCAGAGGGGAAATGTCCAAAAGTTTAGAGAGTATTTATATCAAATTTTAAAAAAAATTATTCTAATGAATTAAATAGAATCAATAAATAGGTAATTGAACAAATTTTACTATAATAAATTTATTAAAAAAAATTAAACCATTATATTATTTAAACAAAATGGATGTCTTCAATTAAAATTAATATTTTTTAACATTCAATAAATAATTATCATTTCAAAAAATTAGTGAAAAATTTACCCTTTGAAAAATTGGATATTATAATTTATATATTTATTTTTATATCATCATATAAATTTTTTGATAGTGTAAAAAAATATATATATAAATATGCATTTATGAAAAGAAACAGAACTATTTTTTAGAATAATATTATTCTAAGGATAAAATTAGATGTATTTTTATAAATTGTATACAAAAAAATAATATTAATTAGAAATAGTACATTGAATATATAATATATAATATTTATTTTAATAATTCTTAAAAATTTTTGTGATTAACTTCTTAGTTTAAAAGTGTTTAGATACATAAAACATGTTTTCCTAATTAGTTGACCATTATTTTAAAAAATTATTTATCTTCATTTGTAATTTTTTGGTATCAGATGAATTAATTTTATATTCATGTATAAAAATTATATTTTTATAATATAGTTAAACCTATTCCTACCTTCCATTCCAATGGTTATGTCATAACAATCATATATAAAAACAATCTTTTAGATATATGTCTATTTTTGTTTAATCTTAGTATTGAGTGTTATAAAATCTAAAATCATTTCTACGTGTAAGGGAATATAATATATATATATAATGCTATGAAAAATAATGAAAAAATTATTTTTTTAAAACATATATCCAAAATATTTCAGGTGTTACAACACAAATGTTCCTCTAAATATTTTTGGTAAGAACCTGAGAAGTAACATGAATTGATCCCTGTTAGTAATTTTGTTACCATTTGCACGAATCATGTTAATTATATCATTGAACCTAAGCTATAAGTCATATATAAATTCATTTGGTTTTATCATAAAATTTATATATTTATGAGTTAATTCTTATAAATACATTTATTTAACATTTTATGTTTCTTGAATATAAATAATATAGGGTATCCCAAATGTAAAAATCAATAAAAAATCTCGAAATTCATTTAAATTATACATTACCTAATTCATTGTGAAAATAATTCATAGAAATAAAATTAAAATAATATATCACATCAGTATTATCACTCCAAAAGACCATATTACTTGTGGTATTTTATATTAATCTTTAATTACCATAAAAATATTAAGGAACATATTTTTGAAGTAAATTATAATCATAAAATACAATTAAGAATAATTATTTCAATTAATATATCTTTCTTAGACAGTGGTATCTCATTCTTATAAATTTTTATCCAAAATAATTAAATCTAAATTAAATTTAAATTTAGGATATTTAAATACAAATAATTCCAAATTAAACTAATTTTAGAAAGGTCTTTGATAAAACAATTTATTCATATCAAGTAACTCAAATTGGGGATGAATTGTGATCCCAATAATTTTTCTATATTAAGTAAATTTTAAAAATATAACAATAATTTAATGAAAATTCATAGTTAAATAAGAAAATAGAAATATATATATTTTATAATTTAGACTATTTCTTAAAAAATGATGAAGAAAAAATTTATATATGTTTTAGATAATTTAACTTTAGAAAATAATTTTACAATTAAAAATTTTATATATAAGACAAATTAATACTAAAAATCAATGTAATGTTTTATTAAAATTTAGAAAATCAAAAACAATTTTTAAATTCAAAATACAAATCTAGAAAAACACACAGAAGAATTTAAACACAGTTTTCTATCTCAATCTGTAACTTAATCCTATATAAAATAAAATAACCTTGTACAATATAGTTTTTCAATGAATAAAATAATCCACAATATGGATTAGTTTTTAAAACTATAGAATAAAATATTATCTATGAAAAAATCTACTTCTATAGTTTAATAAGGGATGAAAAAATTTCTATGCCATCCAAGACCTATTATAGTGTTATTAGTGGGAAAATATTAATATAATTCATTGAATATTGAGATTTATCTAGTTTATATTATGAGAATCTATTTTTCACATATAAAAATTCCAATATAAAATATTGGTTTAATGTTTAATAATAAACAAAGATAATAAGATATTAGGAATGAAAAAAATTTAACCATCTCAATCTAAAAATATTTTATTGTCTATAATATATTGATTTTTATTATGAAATAGTTTTGGAATTTTAATTAGTATATTTGGAAAAATAAATCTCTATAGAGTCTTCTCTGTATCATATATACTCATTTAATGGATCCTTTTATAATCTATATGTAATAAAATTGTTTTATATAATTTTCACTATTTCTCCACATGATCAAATATATTTATTAAATATATCATTATCATAAGAAATAATTAGGGAATAATTATTCTTCCTTATAGTCACTAATTCAACATTTAATGGTTCAAAATATGCCATTGAATAAAAAAATATCTTATTTTATGTTAGACAAGGAATGTAGAATTCACATAATGTATGGCCAGTTTAGCTCATGTAAAATTAACTAATATAATTTCTGTGGCATTGGGACATGTTAAATTTATCACTTCTTACTGTATTTTCATTATAACATGTTCTAATATATTTCAACATGTGATTAATATATTAAAATGGATGGATAATATATTTCATTCTATAAAAATTATACAGACATTTTCAATGTAAGATGATTTATTCGTTTAGTTGGAAAACTCCTATATGTAGGCACTTCAATGATTTACATAGTCAGGACTATTGGTCTAATGATATGTTGATTGTACATGTTTTAAGGTGATTATCAATGAACAACATGTTTAATATTCAATGAGTATTTATTTAATGACTTAGATGAATGATTTTCATTTTATTCAGGGTATGTTGTTTTTTCTTATGGTATGGTGATATGTTTACATTACATTCACTTTGTAGGGTGACATGAAAATCCTATACGATTTTTTTTTTCATTTTTCTACCATATCATTTTCAAATAAAACATATGAAAATAATTAATAATAATAAAAACATGATTAGATAATTAATAAAAGTATTTGATTGTATAACACAACTACAATGTAATACATCAATGTTTAATGTTGAGTTTTCCATTGATTTAATGTCAGATGCAAGGCTAATATCAAATAATTCCTACAGAAGGGATATTAAATAATTAGTAGACATAATGAGAAAGCTAGTGGAATTTTGATATAATGGACTTAGTCTCCCTACTGTATCACCATGGTGATCCATTTTCTCTCTATTAATAAGAATTATGAATCTATTAGGTTATTACTTGATTATATGATAATAAATGTGATAATGATAAATAAAATATATCATATTCCTTGAATTAAAGAAATATTTGATCAACATCACACCTCTTAAAATTTTTCAAATATTAGACATCATTTTAGGAATAATCATTTGAGAGTAAATAATGAAATAATATTGAAAAAAAATTCCAAATGAGGTATGGACATTATTATGTTTTTATATTGTAATTTTGTTTAAAAATTTAACCCTCTCTTTTTATTATTATATTAATCATAGAATATATGTAATATTCGATGATTTTTAGTGATATTAATTAATGATATATTAGTGCACTATATTTCATATGAAGACCATGAGAATAAAATTTGGATCATTGTTGAGACTCTAATAAGTAAATAGTTTTGTGGGAAAATTAGTAAGTTAGATTTTTGGATTCAATATATTTCTTTTCATGTCCAAATTTTCACCATGTATTCAATATAAGTTGATCCTACAAAGGGAAATGTAGTTTTATAATTCCATACTACACAATAAATAACTAAGGTATATAGTTTAGTTACATTGGTATGTTACTATGTGTAGTTCATCCTGAATTTTTCATAATTTTCTTACCCATTAACCATTATTACTTGTATAGTGGTCATGTTCATATGGAAAAAGGAATATGAAGAATATTATGAAACATTACTGATGATATTTGTAAAGGATATAATTAATAATGTACCATCAGGAAATGTTGGGTTTCAAATATATATGGATTCATAAAATAAGTGACATTGTTTTGTCCTTATGTAAAATTATTGAATTATTTCATATCCATCAATGTAATTGAAGACACATGATTAAATGAACCAACCTGTGATCTTGAGTTGGAAGCTGTAAATGATTTTTGATTATATTTAAAAATAATCTATATTGTTTTGTATTTGAAATATACATATGTAGTAAGATCCTAAAATGCATATTTTAATAGAAATATAATAATATGTTTTAAATTTGATGGATTGAGTTACTCAGGGATTATAATTTCATAGTTCCATCCACATAGAGAAGGAATATATTATGCTGAATTCATTGTCTAAAAGATATCAGGGTGTAATAATATAGATTAAGAATGAGAGGGTTCCTATGTTTATTGATCTAGTAAATATCCCTATGTGAGTTTTATGGAAGGGGAGACTTCACATGTTTTTCGAATGCATGTGAATCTATCATTTTTGGAAAGGGAAAAAATATCTTAATCTTGTGATTATAATTTTCTAATGAACATAAATGGTTTTAATGATGTTAAGTTATTATAAATAGTATTTGATGATATTTTTATAAAATTTTGAATTACATTCTGTATTCAATCTATACCAGATCTTAAAAGGGAATTTTTGGATAATTCTTGCAGATATTATTTCTATATTCTCCCTAGATGAACAAATATGTATTTGTATATGAGGTAACATGTTTGATGGGATAACATGAATTAGGTGATTGAAAATTATTTGTCTATAGATTTTTTATCAAAATATGAAAATCATGAGATACTATCAAATAGGATTAATACAAACTCTTATTGTTCCTTCATGGTGTTTGGATGAAACTACGTTGTACTTTTTCCTGATAATACCAATGAGTCTTATGAAGAATGATGAAATATGGATTATCATTGATATCTGAATAAAATATACACATTTCCTTCATATAAGAGACGATTGTCCTTTTTAGTTCTTCAAAAGGCTATATATTAATTATTTTGATTCCATAATTTCACACATCATTCGATCATGATTTTTCATGTCCACCTTTTTTCTTCAAAATTAAATAATAATATAGATAAGGATCTTGATACTAAATTTCATTTGATTACTACAGACCACCCTTAATCAAATGGTTTTTTTCAAAATAATATTAAAAAAAATATAATATATTATTAGGCTAGCCTCACTTAACATTAAAGGTTTTTGGGATTGGTATTTACCATTAATATAGATTTTATATAATAATATTTTCCCTTCATGTACATAAATGGAACAATTTGATGAAATAAATGGAAGATTATTCAAACTCAAACAATATGGGATTAGGATGGGAAAAAGAAAAATTTTAGGCCAAATACAAATGGATGAGAAATCATTAATGGTAAATAATATTATGGATCATATTAATGCAAATCAATATAGGAAATAGATTTATTCTGATAATCAGGGTAATTATCTTGAGTTGTATGTGGGATTTTAGGTTTTTTTGGGTATCTCATTAGAAGGGTTTAATATGGTTTGGTATGAATGGTAAACTAATACCCATGCAAAATGGACCCTTTAAAACCTTTTATATAACAGGTTGTTTCTTACCATTTTGAAATTTCATCATGTTTCTCAAAAGAAAATGATGTGCTCCATAAATAATTATTAAGGAAATAAATTCCAAACATAATGAATGTGATCTCTAACAATGAATCATAATTGTAACATAATATATATAACAATAAATAATTCATCTAGATTCAAGACACTAGAGAACATGTATTGAATAATTATATGACAAGACTTATAAAAGTAGTTTAGAGAAAAAATGGGTAAAATAATGTGGGAACCAAAGCATGTTATGATAAAGAAGTAACATTATTTTATTATAAGGTAATATCAATGAAATATATAGGATGAAAATTTCAAATTTGGTAATAATTAAACACCGTGAGACTTTATAACTTATTTTCAATTTATATAAATTCAATCTTCATAATAGCATGTGATGCACGCAATTCCATTTTTGAATGAAATGCAATATTATATTAAGACATTATTCTGATATGAAAAATATATCCTACATGTCATTTTTTGATGATATATGTCAGTATAAATAAATTATTAAATTTTATTTTGATTATATATTAGAGATAAAGTAATATTTATCGAAAATGAAATATTTTTTGGGAAAAAATTTTCTAAAGAAAATGTATTCATCGATTATTTCACAGTCAGGATAAATTAAATATTTTAAAATATCAGAATAATAATTTGATATAATGAACATTATTTTTTAGATAATAATATCTAAATTGTCTTCACCAGAATTTCATTGATTTTTATGAAATGATATCTTTTTCGATTAATACGGAAATATAACTATTTTTATAGAAATTGTTTTTATATAAACTATATGCAAAGATAAATTATATTTTAAATTGTTTTTAAATAAAATTTGATAAATTATATTATAATAATTTTAATTAGGTTCATTTTAAAAGTTTTCAAATTGAAATTTGATATTAAATAATTTTATACTTATGATAATTATATCATTGGTGACCCGCTTTTTCCTCACATACAATCTTATAATTTCAAATTACATACATAAAAAAGTGAATTCAATTTTTAACAATTGACTCAAATTTAGGAATAGAAATAATTTATATAATCATATTAATAATACAAAATTTATTTTCTTTTATTATATAAAAAAATTAATTATAGTGGTCAAAATAAAATCTAATTAATCATGGCTCTAAACTAAAAATTAAATACTTCAAATGACCTTCAAACATGTCCAACACCAATTTTATTAAAATATTTCTACCATATCACATCTAATTGATTAAAATTAATCATTTTACTGGCCTTGTTCATGAAAAAACTAAGGTTTAATTGATTCATTTCAAAAAACCGTATATTTCCTCTTTCCACAGTTATAAAAAATCAGTCCACTCCTCCCCACATAACACTTAAAATCTATTTTAGTCAATAACTACCCAAATATTGTAACACCCAAGGTAAATAATGAATATGACATTTTCATATTTATCCATATTTGTGAATCAAATATTAATATTACTTTAAAGGGAATGCTATGCTCGATGGCATACCCAATACGCAACAAAGAGTTTTTTTGAAATCTTACATTGCCCTCTAATAAAAAAATAATATTATTTTAAATGGTAGTTAACTCCTAGCCATTGTAATGGCGGGAATGAATGGAACTAACTAAAAAATGATTATTTTTGTTCTTCAAATATTTTTACTTTTATCCAATAAATGTTAGAGGCTTAAAATGAAAATGAATCCAATTTTAAGCATTATTCTTCTAATATTCTTTAAAATGTCGATTAACCCCATGTTGATGGAAAAACCCTCTTAAATCCTTTTCTTAAAATTTTATATGTTATATTTGAGAAAATAATATTCTTTTTAGAATCAGGACATCAAAATTTACTTTGTATAAATTTTTGGTATTTTTCTGATAAAGTTCATTTTTTAATGAATAGTATAAAATGTTGTATTTTAATTCAAAACCTCCTTTTAATCTAATTTATTTATATGATTAGATCAACTTTTGAATTCAATTTAAAGTGAAATTATAATATATTTTTACCATTTAATCCAATTGTGGTCATTGGAATTATGTTCTCTTTGAAATTTGACTTAAACTAGTGTCAATCTTTTAATATATATTGTTTCTTAAAAACACGCTATTTTATTGACAGCGGAAATGAATTATTAAATTAATTAATGAAACATATATAATATGAATTTTTTAAAATAGACATCATTTTTTAATTCGGAATATCAAATATAGCTTAGGGTGAATTTTTGGTATTTTTATGAAAAACTTCAATTTTGATGAATAGTGATACCACTAAGTTGTAGATAAAGAAACTGATTTTTTGTTTAAATGAAACATTGCCACTTCTGAGATTTGATTTTCAAAAATCCTACATACATTGTTGTCATTAAGATGTAAAATGTGGTTCAATGAGATTAAAATATTTTTTGGTGAATAGTTATTTTTAAGTTTTATTAATCGCGATTAAAGATAATTAGTGTAATTTAAGGTAAAAATAATGTTTTAATAATATGAAATGACCTAGAAACATGTCCTACCCTAATTATATGTGTCATGGACGGTCAAGATAATCCATGGGACAACTTGGGGACCCCATGGAGCCACTTTGGTAGGAAAATGACATAACTAAATTTTTATTTAAAGTTAAAATAAAAATGTCACAAAGATGAGTAGTTTTACTAATACAATTTTTAAATGGGGTTATAAAAGTCATATTTTATACTATAAATATTCAGTAGAAATATAAAAGGCTTTCCTACATCATGATATTTGTTTTATAATTTTTAGATATGAAATAAATTAAATTATTTATGACACCATGATGATGCAGTGATTACCTCTTTATTTAACGATTTAAATAAAATGAAAAGATAATGTAAAATATAAGACCTGCACATGTCAAAAACCTATTGGATGGGTGGATTTAGAAATCTTATCACCTAATACTCGAAATATATAATTTTGGGACCTTTAAAATCCGAAATGAATTTTATAATAAAGTAACCTTTTATAACATTCCATGAGTCCCCTCATCTCCCCTTATAAAAGGCCCCCATCTGTACCACCTTACACACAACTCTCAAGTGTTTTTCTCGGCCAAACCCTGCCCATTTTGTCTATGCACATCCCTCTATTACTCCTAGAATACTCATGTTGGGCAGAAGTCTTCCCAAGGAAGCCTTTGAGCTCAAATCAAAAAGAGTTACCCGTTTTAAAGGTAATGTCCTCCCTAGTGTTATTTTGTTTTATTTTTCTTATCCAACCCCCTAAACTCTTTTTATTTATTTCATTTGAAACAAAGAAAAAGTATCTCCAATATAACAGGATTTTTTTTAAGAGGAGGATTCGAGCTACACTAACACACACCTCCGTCTAATGGACAAAGAACATATTGTTTCTGTGGATGGCGAATTACTGCCTCACGAAATGATGATTGTTCTATCTTCTCATACCAACTCTCATGGTGTACATTACGATGGAAATATATTTATTTATGATATATAGTATACTTATTTCCTCTCTATACTTATGTATTTTAAATTTAATACATTACTTTATGCTTTGCGTGTTGTGCAAATGCGATAATTTCATTTGAGGAAGTGTGGACTAACGCCCCCTCAAGTGATGTGACTCGTTCATGCAAAACATGGAATGTATAAAAAATTAAATTGATGAACTTATGTGATATATATAACATAGATATTATACTGGAATTATAATATATATATATATATATATCTCATCTAGATTTAATTCCATCAATGTGCCAAGGAAATGAAAGTAGCGTTCATGCGTACGTACGGCTTACTGTCTCCATGAACGGTACATTTCATTTCTTATCTCCAAATGTTATGTACTATTATAAGTACATATATATAATGGATATATATGTCACATATTACATCTAAATTATGGATATAATTCTGGAATTATAATATATATATCTCTCATTTAACATTAAATCCATTAATATTACAAATAAAATGAAAGTAGCATTCATGCTTACGTACGGCCTACCGTCTCCATGAAAGATGATTTTAATTTTTTTATCTCCCAATTTTATAGAATAGTAAAAAATGAATATATAATGGATATATATTATATTTAAAACATTAATACTATTCTGGAGATGATGTACCTATAACTACATAGAAAATTCTTTTCCAACAAGTTCAATTTTTACTAATGTACCAAATATCGACAAAAACATCTGATATGAACTCACTTTATTAACCAATTATTATAAAATTATAATATGTGATATGAACTGAATAATAATATTTAAAGTAGTTCCTTAAAAAATTATAAATTGACAAAATTTTATTATTCAGGAGATTAAAGAACGATCGAGTCATGTCGGACACGAGTTAAGGGATCCAACCTCTCTCTTTCTTTTTAAGTACTCTCTTCTATATCATTTCTTTTAAGCTCGTCTTTCTTATTTTTGGGGATTTTATTTTATATTACTCATACTGTACTTTTTATTTTCATATTATGAGTAACCCTATTTGATCTCATAAATCCATTTTTGGATGTTTTAAGTGGCGCTGTTAGGCTACCGAGTTTTCGTAAGGGATTTTTCATCTCACTTTTATTCTCGTGAAATTTATGCTACGTTTTCCACTATTTCATTTGATTGGTGTATGTAATGAAAAATATTATACACATTTTTTAGTTTAATTTCATTTATGGGTATTTAAATCTTCATTATATGACCCTTCTTCCATGGGGTGTAAGTTTCGAAAGTTACCCAACTCGGTAAGGGGACCTTTCACCCTCCTCTTTTTAAAAGACTTCTTCTGTTATGTATTTAAATAAACATGATATTATGTTGGGATATGTTATTTTATATCCTTATTTATGTAAATTTTATTTCCATGTGATGAGATACCATTTTCTCTCTCATCAACTCATTTTCAGAATTTTAATGTGATGCCATTAGGCTGTCGGATTTCTGTAAGGGAACTTCTTAACCCACTTTCAATTCTTTGGGTTAAACATCTACTTCATGATTTTATTATTCCAACATTATATGTTGAATCTCAATGTTTTAATTTCCAAAAAACCTTTTGTGGATATACTATTTCTCTACAAAATCATCTCATTGATAAAATCTTATGAACTTGTATGGGAAATCATAACTCAATCTCATTTCATGGAGTTAAAAATCTATGTCATTGGTTTTGTTTTTCAAATATTATGTGTGAATGACCTCTGATTTTTTCACACATAATATCCACTTATATTTGGTGTATTTATATTTATCAGACATAATTATGTGATAGATTTATCCTTAATTTAAGGTTACCATCTTTATAATGGATTTCATCTCAATTTAAATTTCCATTGAGACTTCATTGTTGTTATGCACCAATTAACTCTTATATGGTGTGTATACTGTCCTTTGACATATTATAAAATACATCCCTTTATTCTCATGATATTATAAAGTTCGGATTAAATTTTATTCCGCAATTATTTTTATTCAAGAGTCTCTCTTTTTGTTAAAAAATCTTTAACAAAAATATAGTTTTAAGTGTTTTAAAGATTCATTATTATAAATCAGTATCTTTAATGTCCATGTTTTCCAAATGGTTTTCAGTATTTATTTATATGGACATTAATGTTTAAAAATTATAATTACATTAAAAGCTTCAAAGTGGTATGGGACACTTTGATTAAAAAATCTCTTTTAAATGATTTTTGAAAATTGATTAATTAATTCAATATCTTGGAATTACTTATTGTGATTTCAAATGAAATTTTGTTATTGAAATGTTTATATTTTCAATATTTTATGTTTAATGATGGTACTTGGACATTTTACGGGTGGTTACGTCGTAAACCATATGATGGGTGGTGCTGTGAATACCAGGACAGGTGGTTACATTATAACCTCCAATGTATTAGGTATGGAAGTCGGCCGTATGGCTATTCCATTAAGTGATATCTATGGAAGTCGACCGTATGGTTATTCCATTTAAGTATGTTTATGTCACATGTTACCTTTATGTGTTATGTGTACTTTATATGGTTTTTTATGGTAATATTTTGGTTACAAAAGGGGTAAGTAATGATCATTTGTTCAGTGAAGAGTTTTTTTTACTAATTCACAAAGGTGAAAAGTATTACTTTGATAAAGTATTCTTGGTTTACTTGTTGTTTTGAAAAACTAACAGTTTTCCTTCTTTGTGTATCCTTTATTGGGATTCTTATGCTCATCCCAGGTTTCTTAAATGGTTTCCATAGGACTTAAAGATGAATAGGGTCAAGGATGGGATCAAGGAAAGGAATTCTATCTAAAACATGGAACTAGACATGTTTCTTTTTAAGAGTTTATATTTTATGGAAACTAAGTAGAAGTATCTACTTCGTAATCTTTTGAGATGTAATAGTTAAGTCCTAATTCTATAAAATGCTAATGCTGAAAAGATCCTCAATGTGAATTATTCATTTAATACAAAATTAAGTATGGTTTAAGGTCGGGTCCTTATAGTTGGTATTAAAGGTCGGTTTAGATAACTTTAGAGGTTAGGATATTCTATAATCATAAGTGACATTACCATAATGGATATGATTTTAGAAAGAATCATTGTTTTTAGATAAAGTTTATGAGTAATTATATCTTAGTGTTTATCTTCCTCATTAGTATATGATGATTTTCTTGACATATGCACACTGACATTTCTGTTTTTAGTAAATGGATGGATCTAGCAGCCACCAAAGTGACAATGGGATTGAAGGAAATGGTGGTGGTTCTATGATTAAGAGACTGGATGAAATGGGGGATTCAATGAGGAATCTCGTGGTTGTGCTAAACTAACTATCAGGGAGTTATGATCAACAACGTAAACCTTGGTAAGTTCTCTAATGCATCATGTATGAGATAACCAACTTGATGTGGATGTTTAGGTAATAATTTTCAAGGTAACCATTAGGTTTTATATGATCCTTACATTTTAGGTAATTATGAGTTACTCTATTATATGATGGAAAATGATAGGCATGTGATAAAATTGAGGTTAAAATCTATTATGATCATTTTTGAAGATTTTATCTCCTTTTGGGGAATGTTTTAAGAATTATGTAGTTTTGGAAAAAGGACAACACACAGACCGTGTGACAACCCGCCGTGTCGGACAAAGCTGTGGGAATCGAATCCATAACCAAAGTGTGACTGATATTTATCGCATACCACTGGACTACGTGAAGTCCCTAGTTAGTTTGACTTATTCTTTTTAGTTAGATGATTTTAGGAATCAAGATTAAGTTTATTTTGGGTTATCTATGGAAATTATTAACCTATCATGGAGGATATGTGATTAGGTTAATTACGTTTCAATATGAGACTTTAAGAGAATCTAATGTTATTTGGAGGTAAATGTTAATTTTTAACTTGGAAGACTATGTGATTAAATCCATCAAATATTTGGGTTTTAATATCATTTTGGTTTACTTTGAATAATTTTATGGAAAAATTGTTTATTGAATTGTCTTTGTTGAACATTGGGTATTGTTTGACAAATTTTGGAGATTAAGAATATTTTTTTTTATAAAAGATTATTCTTTTGGGGTATTATCTGATCTCATACTACCCTTTTTGGTTTTAGTTTTGGTTAAGTTCTAAAGACATGGGATTTATATAGTTCTCTTTTGTGGATTAGGTGGTTCTCTAGAACTTGATTATATCTCTCTTAATGTAAACAAGTCATCTTAAATACTCATCTTTTGGAGAAACTATGAGTTCGTGTAAGAAATCTAATAAAAGATGAAAGTCAACATGACAAGTAAGTTTGTTCCCTTATGTTTTAGTTATTCTAATAAAAAAATTCCTCAATGAAAAGTAACTTAAAATCAATATTTTTTTCTATTAACTTTTCCTACTGGGGAATAAATTACCGTTTAACAAATCACCAGTTTGTGATTTTCTAGTGGTTAACTTTCTTCTAAACATGTTTTCTATCACTCCCCCTTAGAACATGACCCTTTCTTTTTTTCCTCCATATCCATGTTTTCCTACATCGAATCCTAGTATGGGTTAACTAGGGTGACCTTTGTACTTATCTTTTTTTATAAGTTATAGTTTTACTGACTCTTGTTCCGATGTGGGATTTTCAATGAAGATTCCAAACCCAATTTTAAAATTGTGAGGACGCAATTCCCAAAAGGGGGAAGGATGTAACAACCAAGGTAAATAAAGAGTGACATTTTCATATTTATCCATATTTTTGAATAAAATTTTAATATTACATTAAAGGGAATTCTATGCTCGATGGCATACCCAATACACAACAATGAGTTTCTTTGAAATCTTACATTGCACTCTAATAATAAAATAATATTATTTTAAATGGCAGTTAATGCCTAGCCATTGTAATGGCGGGAATGAACGGAACTAACAACAAAATGAGTATATATGTTTTTCAAATATTTTTACTTTTATCCAATAAATGATAGAGGCTTAAAATGAAAATGAATCCAATTTTAAGCATTAATCATATAATATTCTTTAAAAGGTCGATTAACCACCTTTTGTTGGAGAACCCCACATAAATATTTTTTTTGACAATTTTATATGTTATATTTGACAAAATAAAATTCTTTTTAGAATCGGGAAATAAAAAATTTACTTTGTATAAATTTTTGTTATTTTTTCGATAAAGTTCATTCTTTTAATGAATAGTGTAAAATACTGCATTTTAATTCGAAACCTCCTTTTAATATAATTTATTTATATGATTATATCATCTTTTGAATTGGTTTTAAAGTGAAATTAGAATATATTTTTACCATTTAATCCAATTTTTGTCAATGGAATTACGTTCACTTTGAAATTGGACCTAAACTAGTGTCAATCTTTTAATAGATATTGTTTCTTAAAAACGCGCTATTTGTTTTGACAAGGGGAATGAATTATTAAATTAATTAATGAAACATATATATTTTTAATTTTTAAAAATAGACATCATTTTTGAATTTGGAATATCAAATATAGATTTGGGTGAATTTTTTGTATTTTTCTGAAAAACATCAATTTTTGATGAATAGTGAAACCACTAAGTGGTAGTTAAAAAAACTGATTTATTGTATAAATGGAACTTTTCCACTTATGTGATTTGATTTTCAAAAATCTGACATACATGGTTGGAATTAAGAAGTAAAATTTGGTTCAATATGATTAAAATAATTTTTGGTGAATGGTAACTTTTATGTTTTATTAATCGTGATTAAAGGTAATTAGTGTAATTTAAGGTAAAAATAATGTTTTAATAATATGAAATGACCTAGAAACATGTCCTAAGCCCATTGGATGTGTCATGGAGGACCAATACAATACATGGGTCAACATGGGGACCCCATGGATTCACTTTGGTAGGAAAATGACATAAATAACTTTTTATTTCAAATTAAAATAAAAATGTCACAAACATGAGTTGTTTTAATAAAACAAATTTAAATGGGGTTATACAAGTCATATTTTTGACTATAAATATTCATTAGAAAGATAAAAAGATTTCCTACATCATTATATTTGTTTTATAATTTTTATACATTAAATAAATTATATTATTTATGACACCATGATGATACAGCGACTACCATATTATTTGACGATTTAAATAAAATGAAAAGATAATGTAAAATCTAAGACCAAAACATGTCAAAAACCTATTGGATGGGTGGATTTAGAAATAATATCACATTATTCTCGAAATATATAATTTAGGGACCTTTAAAATAAGAAATGAATTTTATAATAAAGTAACCTTTTATAACATTCCAAGAGTGCCCCTCTTCTCCTCTTATAAAAGGCCCCCACCTATACCACCTTACCCACACCTATCAAGCCTTTTCCTCGGCCAACCCCTACCCATTTTGTCCCTAAACATCCCTATATTACTCCTAGAAGCCTCACATTGGGCAGATGTCTTATAAATGAAGCCTTTAATCTCAAATCAAAAAGAGATACCCATTTTAATGGTAATGTCTTCCCTAGTGTTCTTTTCTTTTATTTTTCTTCTCCAACCCCCTAAACACTTTTTATTTATTTATTTTGTAACAAAACCAGTATCTTCAATATACTAGGATGTTTTTATGAGGAGTATTCGAGCTACACTAACACACTTCTCTGTCTAATGGTTAAAGAACATATTGTTTCTCTAAATGGAGAATTACTGCCTCACGAAACAATGATTGTTCTATCTTCTCATACCACCTCTCATAGTGGCCATTATAATGGAACTATATTTATTTATGATATATATTATATTTATTTCCTCTCTATGCTTCTGTTTTTTATATATAATACACACCTTTATGGTTTTCATGTTGTGCAAATGCGATAATTTCATTTGAGGAAGTGTGGACTACCACCCCCTCAAGTGATGTGACTCGTTCATGCAATACATGGAATTTATAAAGAATGAAATTGATGAACTTATGTGATATATATAAAATATATATTATACTGGAATTATAATATATATATATATATATATATATATTTCATCTAGTTTTAATTCATTTAATGTGCCAAGGAAATGAAAGTAGCGTTCATGTGTACGTACGACTTACCGTCTCCATGAACGGTACATTTCATTTCTTATCTACAAATGTTATGTACTATTACATGTACATATATATAATGGATATATATGAAAAATATTACATCTAAATGATGGATATCATTCTGGAATTATAATATATATATCTCTCTCTTTTACCATTAATTCCATTAATATTATAAAAAAATTGAAAGTAGCGTTCATGCGTACATACGGCCTACCATCTACATGAATGATGCTTTTAATTTTTTTATCTCCAAATTTTATGGAATAGTAAAAAATGAATATATACTGGATATATATGATATTTATAACATTAATACTATTCTGGGGATGATATACCTATAACTACATGTAAAATTCTTTTCCATCAAGTTTAATTTTTACGCATGTACCGAACATCGACAAAAACATCTGATATGAACTCACTTTATTAACAAATTATTATAACATTATAATATGTGAAATGAACTGAATAATAATATTTAAAGCATGTCCTTATTAAATTATAACTTGACTGAATTTTATTATGCAGGAGATTAAAGAACGATCGAGTCATGTCGGACACGAGGTAAGGGATCCAACCTCTCTCTTTTTTTTATGTACTCTCTTTTATGTCATTTCTTTTAAGCTCATCTTTATTATGTTTGGGGATGTTATTTTATATTCCTAATAATTTAATTTTTATGTTCATATTATTAGAGACCCTATTTGATCTCATAAATCCATTTTTTGAAGGTTTAAGTGGCGCCGTTAGGCTGCCGAGTTTTCATAAGTTATTTTTCATCTCACTTTTATTCATGTGACATTTATGCTACGTTTTCCACTATTTACTTTGAGTGGTGTATGTAATTCCAATTATTATACAATTTTTGTAGTATTATTTAATTTATGGGTATTTACATCTTCATTTTATGACCCTTCTTCCATGGGGTGTACGTTTCGAAAGTTACCCAACTCGGTAAGGGGACTTTCACCCTCCTCTTTTTAAAAGACTTATTTTGTTATGTATATAAATTCACATACTATTATGTTGGGATATGGTATTCTATATCCTTATTTATTTAAATTTAATGTCCAAGTGATGATATACCATTTTCTCTCTCATCAACTCATATTCTGAATTTTAATGTGTCGCTGTTAGGCTATCAGATTTCTGTAAGGGAACTTCTTAACCCACTTTCAATTATTTGGGTGAAACCTCTACTTATTTATTTTATTAGGCCGCGATTATGTGTGGAATATCTATGTTGTAATTTCCACAAACCTTTGTGTGGATATACTATTTTTACACATAATCAACTCATTGATAAATTCTTACGAACTTGTATGGGAAATCATAACTCAATATCATTTCATTGAGTTAAATATCTATGTCATTGGTTTTGTTTTTCCAAGATTATGTGTGAATGACCTCTGATTGTTTCACACTTAATATCCAATTATATTGGGTTTATTTATATTTATTACACATAATTATGTGATATATTTATCCTTAATTTAAGTATAACATCTTTATAATGGATTTCATCTCAATTCACATTTCCACTGAGACTTCATTGTTGTTATGCACTAATTCACAATTATATGGTGTGTATACTTTCCTTTAACATATTATATAATGAATCCCTTTATTCTCATGATATTATAATGTTCGGATGAAATTTTATTCTAAAATTATTTTTATTCAAGAGTCTCTCATTTTTTTTAAAAACTCTTTATCAAAAATATCGTTTTAAATGTTTTAATGATTCATTATTCAAAATCATTATCTTTAATGTCCATGCTTTCAAAATGGGTTTCTTTATTTATTTATATGGACATTAATGTTTTAAAATAATAATTCCAATAAATGCTTCAAAGTTGTATGGGACACTTTGATACAAAAAGCTCTTTTAAATGATTTTTGAAAATGGATTGATTAATTAAATATCTTGGAATTACATGTTGTGATTGAAAATGAAATTTTGTTATTGAAATGATAATACTTTCAATATTTTATTTGTAATGATGGTACTTGGATATTTTACGGGTGGTTACGTGATAGACCATATGACGGGTGGTGTCGTGAATACCAGGATGGGTGGTTACATTATAACCTTCAATGCATTGGGTATGGAAGTCGGTTGTATGGATATTAAATTAAGTGATATGTGTGGAAGTCGACCGTATGGTTGTTCTATTTAAGTATGTTTATGTCCCAAGTTACCTTTATATGTTATGTGTCCTTTATATGGGTTTTTATGGTAATCTTTTAGTTATAAAACGGGTAAGTAATGATCTTTTATTCAGTGAAGAGTTTTTTTTACTAATTCATAATGGTGAAAAGTATTACATTGATAAAGTATTCATGGTTTACTTGTTGTTTTGAAAAACTAACAGTTTCCCTTCTTTGTGTATTCTTTACTAGAATTTTTATGCTCATCCCGAGTTTTTGAAATGTTTTCCACATGCCTTAAAGATGAATAGGGTGAAAGATGCGATCAAGGAAAGACATGCTATATAAAACATGGAACTAGACATGTTTCATTTTAAGAGTTTTTATATTATGGAAACTTAGTAAGAGTGTCTACTTTGTAATCTTTTAAGATGTAATAGTTATGTCCTAATTCTCTAAAACTCTAAACCCGAAAATATCCTTAATGTGAATTATTCATTTAATTCAATATTAAGTAATATTTAAGGTCGGGGCGTTATAAATATATTATTTGATTCCCATATGACATCCATGATAACTTCTAATATTTATAAATTGAACATCTGGAGTATTTTTTTAGAAACTAAAAAATAAATTCTGTTAATTTGGTAACATTCCTAAATAATCATTTTTATTTTATTTCATTATACAAGTCCTTAAAAAATTATTCAATAGGAATAATATTATAGCACTGGTATTTACTAGATTATGAGATATTATTATTTTAATTGAATAACCAATATCAACCTCCTCTTCCAAAAAATTGGAAATGAAATCAACTACTATGTGTATGACAGAGTACCACCATACAAACCAATGGAACTCATTTTCTGAAAAAACCTCTCATGTGATGATAATATGTTGGTTTTAATATATGAATATAATATTAATGATACAATTATACTTATCTGATTATAATATCACATATACCTTCGTAACATACATTAGGATAAAATTTGATAATGTTGCTCATCTGTGCGGTGGATTACCACCTCATGAAGAGATGTGATTTGTTTTAATCTCAAGATTTTCATAGAATCTAATTATGGAAAATTAAAAAACTTTATTTGATACATATGATTTAAAATAAATTATGAAAAATTACTATATAGGAAAATTCCTTAAACTATCACCGATTAAGAGGATGATATCGATACTCATGTGTGCATATGACCAATTCTATCAAAAAAGACATGTCAATAATTTTCCATGACTAAAATTTAGGAATTTTAATATTAATATAAATATATAAAAATATGATATGTAATAATTTTTTTTATATTTCATAATTTTTTAATATGTACATGAACTTAAACTTTCATGAGAAAACATGTACAAAAAACACGTAGATTAACACATGAAACAATGAAAATAAGATAACATTTTTAAAAAATAAGTTTTATTATTTTATAATGAGATCTTATATGATATTATAATTATGATTATTGATATTTTATAAATTATTAACATCCATAAAACCATTATATATTTGTTTAAATCATGTTCAATTTATATATTATCTAAGAGAAGGGATTATATCTCAAGTTACATTCATTGTGGAATATTGTTAATTTCCGCACCAAATTTACTTATATGATCCATATAATTTAATTTTAATGTAATATAAGGAATAATTTATAATTAATTGTATTTTATGTTTCAATTTTCAATATTCCATCAATCGGTATATGAATTTAAAATTAAAAATGTGTAACATATTACGCAACACAAATTTTTTTCATTGGGTTATGTAACTTTTCTAATGTATTTGATATTAATATATCATGGTTGTAGTAAAATTTTATTATATAATGATTTTGACAATAATTTTTATGTGGAATTAAATTTTATACACATAATCAAGTCATTGAACAATTATTACATAAATGTTAAAAATAGTGTTAGTTATTTTGGCTAATTTCTATTCCTAGTGGCACATTATTATTTTATAAACCAAATTTCATTATTTTGTTTATATAAAACAATTTTTAATATAAGCTTGTGAATAATTCATATGTGTTTTTTATTTTATGTTACCATTTTAATTATTTTTAAAAATTATATTTTAATTTTAAATTATCAAATGGTTAAAAATTTAACAACTCCAATTCTTTTCATTCAATTATATTAATTTTTCATTGTCTATAAAATTATTAGATTATTTGTTTAATAAAATTTTATTATATTATGTTTCATTTAACATTAATTTATGATGAATTATATTTGACACATATAATCAATTAATTGATAAATTTTCATCTCAAAATTATGATCATTGTATGGTATTTCATATCTATTCATATTTTATTGAATAATGCTTCTCAATATGTACATATTCAATTTTATGTGATGTATATAATAAAAAAATTATGTATTTAATATTAATACTTATCGTTTCACGGAGATCTATTTTTATTCATTTTTTCCCGTTAAAGTGTTACAATTTATATGTTTCATAAGGGAATGAATGATTCTGAATTATCATTTCATTGTGTGATTGTTAATATTATATTGAAATTAACAATTTATTAGAATTATTTTACATCAAACATTAAATTTATATTAAATATCCAAACTATTTTATTATTTATAAAATAAAACCCTTAGTTTCATGTACATGACCAATTTTGTTTTTAATTTTATGTATATTTAATTCATTGGTTTTTTTGAGGTTGTTATAATGGGTTTAGAATCTTATTGGAGGATTTTGCTGAGGTTAATGATTTGAAAATAGTACGGAAACACTATGTTAAATCTATAAGAAAATGTTCATGAAAAAATAGTGGGTAGTGGGAAGGCACATAGTTGGCACACCATTTGGACCAACCATGAAGATTCCCAAGAGAAACCAAGCATGGTTTAAATGAAAAAAACATTTTTGTTGCATTATATTTCTAATCATGTGATCAAATCATGTATTGTAATTCTTGAATCAATATCCCTTGAAAATTTATTTCATGGTTAATCTAATCTTGTTATCATATAGTGAAACCTTTATTTTTAGATCTGAAAATGTGGATTTAATTTTATTTATCCACATAAAAACTCATTTTCCCCTAATCTGAACATAACTTGAATTTATTTCTCTCTCATATTTCAGAGTTGATTTCATTTTAATATAATGTAATTAACTGTTTATAAGGTTAATTAAATTTAAGTATGAGATATTAATAGTATTATATGTTATTTGGATATAAATTTGATGATTTATCCTTGAAAACTATGTGACCAAATAATTTTGAATTATGTGTTTAAATTATAGTTTAGATTTTTTGGATAATTATAAGAAATTTTTTAATTGAATGTACTTCATTGAATGTTGGGTATTATTTGATGAATTTCATAGATTAAGAGTAGTAATTATTTTTATAATGGATTATTATTTTTACGGTATTATCTGATCTTTTACACACCTTTTAGTTTTGGGTTAATGTCTAATGAAAAGGGAAATATATAGTTCATATTCTATGGATTATGTGATTCTCATGATGTTGATTCATGTAAATCAGGTGCCACGAAGTCATAATGAATACTCATCATTTGGAAAAATGATGAGTGTGTGGTTTAATTCATTAAATCATGAAACTCTACTTTTCAAGTTAGTATATTTTTTTATGATCTAATTATATGTAGTGAAATAATTCATCAACATTATGAAAGATATCATAAAACAAAATTTTATCCTATTTAATTTTCCTACTGCAAGATCAAATACCATTTATCCCATCAAATGCATGGGGTTTTTTGATTGATACTTTTCTTCTGATCATGTTTTATATCACTCTAAATGGGAATAATATGGCTACTTTTTCTTCCATATAAATATTTTACTATATGGAATAATATTTTTTGTTATCATGGGTGAACCTTGTACTTATCTTCCTTTCTTTTGATGTGATTTATTTTTGTGACAATTTTTTCAAGGATGAATTTTCAATGAACATTTAGAGATGAATTTTAAAATTGTGAGGATGTAATTTCCAAGTGGTGGGAATGATGAAAATTCCCATGTTTTAATAAAGAATCATTTTGTTCAATAGAATACATGATACATTAAATCATGTTTCAATGAATAACAAAATATTAGTATTTAAATGTTCCTATTATAAAAAATCCGTTGGAATTAATGGAATGAATATTATCAACTAAATTATGAAAATATTGTTTAAATTTTTTTAAATAATGATTCACTGGTTTAAAAAATTATTATAAATGGAAATAAAATGCAATTGAATATAACATATGTGTTTTTATGAAAACATACTTAAAAAAAAAAATACATGTTCTTTTAAAATCAAATCTACCATTATATATTTTTATTTAATTGAAGATATATTTTATATATTATATATAATGTTTTATATTCTTCTTATATTTTTCCAAGATACAATATAATAGAAAATGGAATTTTTCGAATAAAAGAAGAATTTTTCTAAAAATTATGTTTTAACGACTTATCTAGATAATCCATTCTAAATTAAGTTATTTTATACCTTTATATGTATTATTTTACAAAATAAACTTCTTATTTTGAAGTGGGACATCAATATTTTTTTTGGAAGATTTTTTTTTTATTTTTTTGGTATCTAGAATGTTTTAATGGATAGTAAAAATATGCTAAATTTAAATTGAATGAAAACATTTTCCATCGATATAAATTCTATGGATGATTCATATTATTGAATATAATTAAAGAATAAATAAAATCTAATTCTATAATTTATTCTAATATTTATCATTGGAAATAATTTAGCATTGAAATTAGACATAAACACATGTCAATCTTTTGATAATTTTATCTTTTTTAAAACACACTTTATGGTTTTGTGAAGGGGAATAAATTTTAAAATAATTTCTACCAATTCATTATTTTTATTTATGATAAATGGATTCCATATTTTGTAATAGGAGGTTTGTATTTTTTAAATAGTTAACTTTTATTTTTGGACATTATGAATACTTACTTCAGTAATTATTATTTTTACCATGGATAAAGGATAAATCTTATAAATAAGTGGAAAAAAATAATTTTATAATAATATTAAACTAACATAATCTCTTCGTAATCCTACTAAAATATAGATTTCAGAGAATATTCCTCCTCGGGTCTATTTTAGGAGCCCATGTATCCACTTTGGTGTAATAGTGTCCTTTTATAATATTTAATTTAATGAAAAGGGAAATATAACATTATCATGTATCTTTTACTAAATCAATTTCAATATTTGATATATAACTGATATATATGAATATAAATTTTAATTATAAATCAAGAAATATTTCCTAAATCATAACATTTTATTTATAATTTTTAGATATAATATCAATAATTTTTTTAACATAATCATGATGAAGTGATAACATTAATAATAAAAGATTAACATAAATTATTTTATAAATATTAAAATAAATGTAATTAGAAAATTTTGATTCTATAAGATAAATTTTTGGATGAACATGACATGTGACATATTAGTTAATATATATTATTTAAGTAATCATTTTATAATGAATTTTTAAAAATTTCACGTATGAACAATATCAAAATCGACATAATTCATAACATAAAATATAAAATAGTTTATTAAATATTTTAAAATTCAAAAAAAAATTAAACCAAATGGATAACATTCTTACAAATAAATCAAAAAAGTCGCATGTGTGGTTCTTTATACATGTTAAGGTAATTAAATAAATCCACAATATGTAAATAATATAATATAATGGTATGATTAAAAAGGGTAAAATAATGGTTAAACCAAAAATATAAGGGTTAAAAATATTCAAAACTTGTATATATTTAATTTAATTATGGGGATACTACTAAAAATAATCTTATATTTGAAATAAATTAATAGTGGACCCTTATAAACCGTGAATCCCTTTATAATAATATAATATTTCAACACTATCCTAATATTCCCCTCCTCCATCTTATAAAAGGCCAACACCTCTACCCACATGAAAATCTCAAGCCCCTAGGATCACCCAACATCTACTCAAATAATCTCCAAAAATCCCTCCCTTCATCCAAGAACCCCTAAATTGAGTGGATGGAAATTCAAGAAAGCCTTTAGGGTAAAATGAAAAGAAGTTACACAATTTAGAAGTAACATAGTCTCTTTAGTTCTTTTATTTTATTTTCCTTCGTCGCTCAATATATATTATTTTTATATGATTAAATTAAAAAAACTAAATCAACAATATAATATAATTTTTTTAGAATAAAAATTTGAACTAAACTTACACACATCTCAGTCTAATCGATATGAATATACTATTACGGTGTATGACGAACTACTGCCTCAGAAAAAGTTGATTGTCCAATTTTATTCTACCACATATCATGGTGAATATTAAGGTAAAACTATATTTATATATGATATATATTATATATATATATATATATTTTCTATGCTTTTTTTAATTTATAGCATACCTTTATGGATTCTATAATGTGTAAATACTAAAATTTACTTGAGGAAGTGTGGACTGATGCCCTCTCAATGTGATAGGACTCACTCATGCCAAACCTGTAACATAAATATGATGACATTAATAAAAATATATCACATAAATAATAGATATATTAAACTATAATTATAACATACCTTTGTATCATTTCTTTTTCATTCCTTTAATATGAAAAATAAATAGAACTTGCGTTCATTCGTATGTATGACCTACCGTATACATGAACAATTCATTTCATTTATAATATTGAATTGTTATAGACTTTTATAAATACATATATAATAAATATATATTATATTCAAACCGTGTATAAAATAATCGAGATGATTTAGAATTGACTATATGCTAAATTTTCATCAAAACAAGTTCATTTTCGACTCATGTACCGAATATTGGTAAAATGGATGATATTAACATGAATAATTATGTGATTATTTTAAAAACGTAATAAGTGATATAAAATGAATAATAAACATTAATAATGATCTAAAAAGTATAAATAATCTTTTGTTAATTATTCAGGAAGAATAATGAACATACGTGACGATTTTCCCTCAAGGTAATGGAACCTCTTACCCTAATTTCAATTCATTGCCTTGATCTTCTAATTCTTGAGTATGACATGATATGATTATGTGAGAAATTAATTTTGATATTTGATATTTTATTTATACTTTCTTTATGTTGATTTATAGTTAATATACATAATAGATCTATTTTATTGAAAAAATTGTCTTTCTAAGGAAAATATTAACTCAATCTCCATTCATTGATTTTAATATCCATGAAATTGGTTTTTTTCCATAACTATGTGTGAATTACTTATTATTGTTTTATAATTAATACTCAATTATATAATCTGTATTTATATTTTTTTCAAAAATAATTATGTCATTTACTTATACATAATCTAATGATATGATATTTTTAAATCATTTTATCACAATTTACATTCCAATTAGTATTATTTTCTATTATGCACCAATTTAATTTTATATAGTGTATATAAATCTATTTGACATATTATATCTTGATTCTTTTTTATCTCATGATCTTATATGTTTTTTTAATATTTTTCTTTAATTTCTTTATTTATGTATTTTCTCAAGTGTTGAGGGAGTCTTTAACAAAACCATAATTTTAAATGATTTAAATATTTGTTATTATAAATATTTCTTATTAATGTCCATGTTATAAAAAATAATTTTCAGATTTGTTTTCATGGAAAAGAATTTTTTAAAATTTTAATTCGTTTAATGGTTTAAAAGTGTTATGGGACACTTTGAATCAACAATCACCTTTTAATTTTTTTAAATGTTCCTTTTAAATTAGATTGAATATATCAATACCATGACATGATATAATGTGAATGAAAATGTGGAAATTTCATTTTACCTTTTTGTTGATTTTATGTTTTATGATTATGTTATGGCTCATAGCCATTGTTTTTGTATACGGGTTATTCCATGATACACCAAGTGTATATGTGCCCATAATATCTCACTAATGCCATGGGTAACATGATTGTGAAAATCATTATTGATTATCCTAAGAGATTCAATGAATTTATTATGATAGGTATTCCAAATGTAACCATGAAGATTGCACCCTATGTGAACATGAAAGCTAAAATTTAAGTATGATATGGAATCCATATGTTCCCATTATGTTTTATGATTTCAATGTTTCTATAGGAATATTTTTATTAAATGTTGTAAGTGAAGTATTTTATGTGTCATGGGTGAAATGTATGATTTTTTGAAAATATTTATATGGGTTTTAAATATTCCTGAACTAACAGTTTATTACATATTTTATATTCCTTGATGATATTTTTATGCCATTCCAATGTTTGTGAATTTTTTTTATAGGGTATAAGGAAGGTTTTGAGAAATGATGACTTCAATAATATTTTTTTCATGAAAATAATTCTTGTTTTATTTTAAGAGTTATATTATTGTGAAAAAATTTGATTGACCAAAAGTGTCTAATTTATAAAATTTTAGATGGAATATAAATGTTATAGCCTAATTTGCTAAAAATATAAACCTAAAAAGACCATCAAAGTTAATTAATGTAAAATTATAAAATTAATAGAATATTATTTAACATTTAATGTTGGGGTATTATATGGGATCATCAAACTATATTATATATTCCATGTTATCAATGAAAATTAAATATTTCCACATAAAATTAATAAGAGAATTGTCAATTAGAACTACTAGTGGAATTATAACTACAATAATGAAGTTTTAGGAAGTCCCAATTATGACGGATAAATGTTCTTTATTTACTAACCTTAATATCATAACTATGATTGAAATTGACATAATCAAGGTTATATAACATATTTGAAAGGATAATGAAAATATTTAACCCAAGTAGAAGGAAATTAGGGATAATATTGAAGATGTAACATTACATATCAATAAAGAATTAAATGTATCATCTAAGTCATGTCAAGAGCTACACCTAGATCCTCTTCTTAGTGATTTTCAAAGGGAATAGGTGAAGTGAAATAATTTGTATCATGATGTTAATTATCAAATTATGGTTACGACTATTACATTAGAAATAATTTATGTATTTCAAGAGGAATTGAAAATGATGTTCAGTGTATGTAACTCAACTATAGAAATTTATATATATTAAATTTAATTTTCAAACTACATCATCAAATAAATGAAAATTCCCAATAAATCAAAATAGTAGAAATATATAATTATTTTATTTAAAAAATATTTTTTCCATATTTTATCAAACATTATGTGACATAGTTTAAGTACATTTACATTAGAATCATGGTAACATAAAAACACATTATATAATCTAAAATTAATACAAAAAATCAATGTAGTTTATTTTTTGTAGTTTAAAAAACAGAAAAATAATTGTATATTATAAAATGAAAACATTGAATTTATATAGTGGTATTTAAATCAGGTATTCTCTCTCAAGATAAGAGATAACATCCTCCCCATATAATCAACTTCAAAAAAAATATTATTAATAAATAAATAGATCCACCACCTAGATAGGGATATAAAAATAGTATTAATCTTTATTTTCCAATCAATGATCCTATCTCAATATTGAATATTGGATGAAAAAATACCTATTAATGAAGTAAATCATTCATATTTATTTATTGGAATACAAGTATAATTATTAGAGGGAATATACAATATCCTTCTATTTATCATTGGATATTTTAATTTTAATAAATTAATTGGAAAATATAAAATAATTCTAAAAAGATTAATCATAATAAAAGAGAACAATATATTATAAATGAAAAAATGTGAAAAATCACAATATTAATATCATCACATGTCTATATCTCATAATTTTATATTATAGAAGATTATTGAAAATATTATTAATAAATTTACAGAAATAGAGTATCTTAGAGACATTAGTGTCTACTAATTTATTTCATAAATGTTCATTTATTGTTCTATGTGGAAGAGAAATTTTTTTAAGTTGTTATCCCTATATCACTACAGTATTTAATATTTATCATTAATTGATCTTTTTTAAAATTATTTATTATAGAATAATCAGTCATAATTAATTGAAATGATTCTGCATTTAATACTAAAAAACTATCCTTTTTTTAAATTTAAATGATCTAATGATACATTATATCTTATAATTTATCCTCGCATAATCCATTTTTATTTGATACCATATCCAAAATACATGGTTAAGTAATGTAGAATGGCGAGACGGTTGATTCATCTCATCATAATGTCAAATCACTTTCACATGTGTTAAGATATTTCATTTTGTGGTTACAAAATTAGAAGACCTGGTCAATATATTTCATTAAGAATAATTATACATTCCTAGTAATGATAACATGATCTCACCATGTGTTCGGTAATTTCCTCTATGAGTTCACTCCATTGATTTTCATAGTCATGGATATAAATTTTATGGAAGGATAATGCTACATTTTTCAATGTGATTATCAATAAATTGTATGTTAAACGATCAATGTGAGGTCATTTCATGACATAGGGAAAGTTTTTTTTATGATTCATAATAAAAATTTTGTTCATGTGGTAAGGTGATATGGATATTTGGCCTCGATATGGTAATGTTTCATGGAAATATATAGACCTATCAATTATTTAATTATTTCATGTAATTCATTTTGTAACACGAAAAATGGGAATAATTAATAAATGATAAACAAGTTTTGAGGTTTTTTAAATACTGATGTTTGAGTGTAGTCCATCAAATTCCTGCATTTTTATTATAATAAATAATGATATTTAAATTGAAATTAATTGACTATAATGAGTGTACATTTTTTATGGTTTCGAATAACTATGTATCATATTCTTGAAATCATGTATGTTTAAGAAAAGAATATATTAATTTATATTTTAAATATGTTGTTATTAATTAATATTTTGAGATTATAAAATAGAAATAATAATTATTAATAGTATTAATAATTATGAAAATTAAATATAATATGGAATCAATTTATCTTTTGATTTTAAAAATGGAGGAAAAAAATATTACAATAAATCCTTTTCAAAAATCATACTTTGAATATAATTGAGTGTCTTATCAGATTTTGGTAGGAAGGATATGATAATTTCATCTTAAGGTATAAGCAAGAGTTGTAGAATTTTCATGGGTAATTGAGGTGGTAGGATCTCCTAAAACTACACACCTATAAACTTATCTATACAAATTAATGAACTGGGAAGGATTAGAATAAATGTATTGATGGTAGAGGATGTAGTACGATGCGATAATGGAATGTTATAGGGGCTACTAATTTTATTTTATAGGAATAAATATATGGTTTAATAAACAAAAAAAATCACTGATATCTTATGAGCAATGATCTAAATAATAATAATCTAAATATAAATTTTTGGAAGCATGGGTTTTAATCACATCGTACATTGATTATTGTTATTTTTAACTATTAAAAAACAACCCATTATCAATAAAATATTTTATATTTTCATCATCAATAACATACTAAACATAATATGTTGAAGAAACAGGAGAATAGACAAAAATATATTTCATGAATCATTAGTAAAATTGTATAATAATGTCAGATATATGAGCATTAATATCACAAAGATGACCTCAAAAATTTTAAATCACATTCTATAATATCTATATTAAAATATAAATATTTGAAGATGGAGATTTTGGACCAATGTAACTCCATGATAAAAAATATCATGTATCACTTTTTACAACGAGTTAATGGAATTATAAAATAAATGGTCAAATATTTACACAATCTTTTATTTAGAAAAATGAAAGTCATACTTAGATACACATGAAGTAATTGGAATGGACGATATTTGATTCAGGATATATGGATCACCAGTTAGATACATACCATAAAAATTAAGAGAATCATCTATATATCTATCTCTCAATATTATTATTATACGCACTATTAACAAAATAAGCATAATATTTATAAGAATTTCCAATAATTTACTATTGAATGAAAAATTGGGGATCCTAAATTTCCTCCTGAATGCAATCCTTAAAAATAAAATATCAATAAATATTTATTTGAATGGAGATAGTGGTAGGTCCACCATATAATGCTTGACTACATCCATGATATTCATCATTAGAGTCATGGAATTCTACCACAATATAGAAAATACAATGGACTCATCCACATTAAAAGGATCAATATGTATAGGTTTTCTAGAGGAACTACAAAAAATAGGATATACATCTATGCTAACCTCAAATTCATTAAATGTAATTGCCTACTCCCATTCTGGATCATCCTTATATAATAATGTAGATTCTTTATTATGGTCTATAACTTATATGTCATATTCTTCATCTTCATTATTAGTAGAAACATTATCATATGAATAATACAATGTAAAATTCTGTTCATTACATAGATCTACTATATCACATGGTCCAATATGATACATTACTAGGTTAGACTATTTAAATAGTTTTTCTAGGTCAGACACCCATTTCCATTTCCATGGATTTGAGTTCACATTAGTTTACATTAAAAATATTTAATTAATAAAAAATATTTCATATACAGTTGTCTTTTCCACCATTGAAGAATTAATCGTTTATAATCTATCATTGAATTAATGAGAATTGTATCTGGTTAGTAATATATCATAGATGTTATCTTTCATAGTTCAACCATTAGTGTGATAACATTTTAGAAATGTTTTATTTAAACACTATTATTTAACAGAAAATAAAAAAAATTGATGGATTTCTATATTTAATGTATCCATTCATTAGGAATATTTAATTAGTCATAAATTTATCAATAATACTACATTAAACAATCATTTAAATATCAGTGCATATTCTCGGAGTTCCACTCACCGTGAGATCATCCACAAAATTTTGAAATTTATTGTTTGTATGATAAATATGATATGATTTTTGATAACCCTCAAACACACCACCATGCATCTCAACCAATGAACTATACCATATATTAGAATAATATTAAAAAATAAGACCATTTACCCTCCCATTTTCTGAAACCCTATACTTTAATTGGAAGAACACACTGTTTTAATAAAACTAATTGAATATTATTTTATAGAATGGTTTATCTTTTTATTTAAAATATTATGTTTATCCATGTTTTTAAATTGAAATCTAAAAAAATTTATTCATCCTTAAAATAATCTGTGTATAGAAACCTCCAACATCTATGCCATCACCTTCAACAATACATAATTTCATAATATTCTACATCATACTACACCATTAGACTGGAGACATTCCCAAATAGTGACATGTTCTTTATTTAATTCATCTATATGACGTAAAAATAAAAAAATATCTATCAAAATAACTAATTAAATAAAATTCCTGTATAATGGACAAAAAAATCCAAATATGATTGTATTCTTAAGGAACAAAAAAAATCTATTTGTAGATAACATATATGAATATTTGGGGTTTTCATGAAAATAATTACACTTACACTCACTAAAACAGATATCTGGATATGTAGATGTTATTTTTAGAAAACATCCAATAATAACTCTATATGTGGTATTATCAACAACTTTTAAAATTTCTTCAAGATGTGGAATACAACTAGTACTCTAAGGATTATCACTTCTTGCAGTATTTTCCATGCCAAAACGATATATATGGTCATTATTGAAGTAAATTTGATTATACATGATACCTTGTTATTTTTAAAAAAATATAATTGAAAAAATTATTTATGTTTTCCCATTTATATAATTTTAAATATCACTTTTCATCATTTTCTAAAATTTATTATTCAATCAATTTATTATAGAATCAAAAATAATATCCCCAAAAAAATTTATTATTGTGAGTTCTTTTTAAATTATTATAATATATATTATAGTTTCATATATATATTTATTAATATATATATAATGTAAAAAAAATTTGTCTATCATTCCATGATCTATGATCATACATTAAACATTATATATTATTTTTTCATTTAAAAAAAATATTCAGATAGTGAGGGTATAAAAATACAGGGTGTAGTACCACAAAATCAACCAAAAAATTATAACAATTTTAGAATGTACTATTGAAATCCATTTGATATAATTTAAAAAATAAATTTATTTCATAGAGAAGAGACATACTGGTCAATTCATGTCTACATTGCAGTGTAAAAGATTCATCATAATAAATTATTTCATAAAGAAAAAATTAGTCAGCATCCAATATAACAATGTCTCTCCCTATTGTTGCTAACTCAATTACCTTATTCATAAACAGCCATTTAGTTATGATAATATTATTGCCTTTGATTCTTTCTAGTATTTCATATACTCTATTTCTACAATTATTATTTTGTTCTCACATCAAACAAATTACCCTTAATTAATAATTACTTCCATCATTTGTGTTATTAGGTAAAATTTATAATAAGAAATATTCATGTTTAAAATATTTAATAGAGAGGTTCAAATATCATATCCTTCATCTAGTTCAACTAAAAAATATATGTGATGATATTTAAGTGTTTTAATAGATATAGGAATATAATTTATTAGAAACTCATTCTCATCTGTAGGTTTGAGATGAATTTGTTAATCAAAAATGGGTGTGTTATTAATAAAGGTTATGGAAAGAAATTTACCAGTTCATGTATTTAATTCCATAGAAAAAGATTATCATCAAGATTTTATCATGCGGTGTCAGGATTATGTTGATATATTTCATAAAAATTTTACATGTAATGATAAGTCCAAAATAATAGTCCTTTTTTAAACATCATATATGATTTATTAGTTTTATAATATCAAAATAAAATTACTTTCTCAATCATAGATGATTTTTTTTCTAAATTCAATTATATATTAAGAATTAATACTTCACCAAAAAACTCTTAATTAATCATAATTTTGTTCTATACCATTTCATAATTCATAAGGTGTCTTATTTAAAAATATTCTGATTAAAATTAAATTAATTATCTAACATGTTTTATTTAAATCTTCATCCAAAAAATAAATATATAAATCATGCTCATTGAGAATATTACATGAAATTTCTTGAAGGGATCTATTTATTTCATCAAATACACTATTATTTTTTATGTTCTGATGAGAAAAAAATATAGAATTATTCCCATGTTTCGAGAATAGAGATTCAGTTTAAATATTTTCAAACATTCAACCATGAAATATTCTTATGATTTTAATTCTTTGTCAAATAATTTTTTCAAATGATCTACCATATTTGGTAAAATCGGAATGCTATTCATTTTATGATAATTGATAAACAAAAATATATATCATTAGTAGTCATAAAAAAACAAAAGAATATTTTTTTTCTTATACTATATAAAATCTAGCTGGTCCAAAAAAATCCATGCGAATGAACTATAAAGGATGATATGTTAATTCTTTTTTATCTGTGATGGAGGATAGAGTTTTCTACATTTCCATTCGATATGAATTATAATATTTTTCATCAAGATATTATATCCTAAAAAGATCCTGATCTAAAAATTTCATAGGAATATTTTTAGGATAGTGAATAATTCAATTTATTTGACATTTAATCCATGTCCAATATTCATTGAGAATGGAATTGAAACATGAATTATTTTTATGAAATAAAAAATTTAAATTTACAACATAAAAATTTTAATGTTATAATATGATAAAATTAAACCAAATTGTAAGTAAAAATTTAAAAGAACCATTTTAAAAATTAATTATAAAAACCATCATTACACAGTCATGAAATTCTAGGAAGATTATATTTCAATAAATGTATAAATAATATTTTAAATATAAAATCTTACTAGAGATATTAATTCTTCCATGTCCAATTATCTTCCATTTTACATTGTCAATGAAAGTGAAAGGTCCACTATATATAATAATCAGGTTTATGAAACATGTTTAGTCTGTAGTCATATTTCAGGACTATCAACAATCTATATACCATTTTTTAGAGGAGCCCATTAATAAGGAATCCCAAAAATACTGATTTACTAAAAATAATATTTTTAATAATAATTTCATGGGTACAATATTTTTTTAATATGAGGTTTTTGAATACATAATTATTTAACTAGTTTCATATAATCAGGAATTATAATTTAGGATATAAATAACTTATTTAGATTATAATGATGGTAACTATTTATAGAACTAACTAAAATAGACAATTGAATAATTTATTTTCAAAAATTATTTACTATTCAGGTGAATATCCTAATCTAGTGGTATATTTAAGAGTTTTATTTTATCTAAGAATCTAAGTAAGTGTTTTTATTCCATTGGTAACTCAATCTAGAACATTTTTTAACTTTTCATTAGATAATATAATCTTATTATTATTTTTAACATGTTTATTATATTATTAGTTTTATATTGTTAGAACAATTATAATATGATTTTACATAGAATGTTAATTCTTTATAATATTTTTTTTATAATTTAATTCATTAAAATGCCTTCTATAATAATACAAAATTCAAATTATTCATCACAAAATATATTTTATGGATCAATTTTAGTATTAAAATGATTGGATTTTATACTAGGAGATTCAGAAAAAACATTTAATAACCTAGAAGTGCTTTTCAGAAATCACATTTTATATTATTCAAAAAATTTTCCACCACATGAGTTTAAATCACTTGAACTATCCTCTAAGTAACTCTACTTTTTTTTCATTGCATTTTTTATGGCTATTATCCTCATATGTTTTATAATACATCATCATTGGATAGTATACTATGCAATGTAATTTTATTTTACAATAAAAATATATTATGTCATTAATATAATCTTCATTTTTTTAATAATATTTTCTCTCACATCCTTTATAATCATTACCTCTATTATTAGGTTTCTTGAAGAGCTTATTATTATTGTAGAAATTTTCTCAGCCTCAAACCAGATATGTGATTTTCTCATTGATGTAATCATAGGATTCTTCATCACTTGTGATGTCATATTTTATAATATCTTTTCGGTTTGATTTAGTAATATTAAAATATATAGTATTTATATTTAACTCATCTTCTTTACCTTTATTAACTCCTCATTTTTCATCATATATTAATTTTTTATAATTAGTTCATTTATTAAATTTTTAATAATTTCACATGATTCTCATATGTATGCATATATAATTCATATATTCTCATATAAGGATGTTATGAAATTTTGGATGAATATTAATTACATTACACATATAAAATACTAAGGAATGTAATATTTTAGTTCCATTGGAATATCAGAACAAAATTATCTTAATGCCTGAATGATCTTCAATGTATACTATAATGATATTCCACATTATTAAACATACTTAATAACCATTATTCATATCCCAAGGAAAGGAATCATAATAAAATATCATCTCATATGTTGAGTAATGGTTAAATAATGATATACATAATAATAACAATCTCATAAGGGTTTTAGAACATGAGAATAACAATGGAAAACCATACCCTTTATATCAGAGTACATAATTCTGAGTCATGCTATAATGATTGACACATCATAAGACATTAAACAAAAGGTAATAAAAAACATTTTTGCTGAGAGAATATCATTTTCCTAATACATAAAAATGTTACAAATACATAAAAAATATAATATATTATTTCAAGGATACCCCTAAGGAATTCATAATATGTTAGGATTGAAAAAACCACAAATTTACCTACATTAGACATGATATTCCCTATGATGAAACCTATTTAAAGATGGGATATCTTTAATTGTACCCTATTTTGAGATTGGGATAACCTCTTTTGTACACTTTTCACTCATATAAAATTAATAATTTAAAATCCACTGAAGGGAGATGTTAGACCAAACAATCATAGAATGAAAATCATATGTATGTATTAAATAAAAAAACATTAAACTTATCATAAATAAAGAAATGAAATGGGGTTCAAACAAATTTGATAATATCATAATCTATCAAAATGAGACATGTTTCAAATAATTTCATTACATCATCATATAATAACCCATGAATGAATGTTGGTTTCATTATAATTATATAATGGTACAACTAATTAATGAGAAATCTGTATCTTTATAATTTTATCATGATATAACATATAAAAGGGAGAGATGTTTCTTTAAAAAATTTCATTTAATGGAATAATACGTATAAAATAATTATTTAATTTCTCATGTAAAAAATAAATTACATCAAGCTATGCCATCTTATATGGATAATTATTTTATAAGATAAATCACATAAATTTTTTTTCAAGGAATAAAAATTTTCATTAATAATCAATTTTTATATTATATATTAACATAAAGAATGAAAATATTTTATTTGAAAATAAACATGATAACTTATACATGATTCATTTAAAAAAATATGTCATTATTTATAAAAATACTCTTTCATTTGGTTGAATTTTTTTATTTAAATACATTTTGAAATTATTTACCATGAATGTGATATTAAAATACTATAAATGGTTAATCAAATAAAATAATGTTTATGATGTTGGGAAATTAAATTAATTCCAGACATCTCAAAATGATGATTCCTTTCACAATTATAGTAAAATGAAATTTGGAGTTTTTTTGGAAGAATACATAGAGATCCCAATGATTTTTTTTGAAAAAATTAGTGAATGGTAAAAATATCATTAATTAACAATTTCATAATTTTAAAAATATTTAAGAAAATATTTTTATAAAACATGGTTTTGGAAAAAAAAAATTTTCTCTAAAGGTATAAATAAATAAAATTTACGTGAAAATATTCTAATTTATTTTCACAGAATATGGTGGAAAATAGTATTTTTTATTTGAAAATACCATGATTTAACATAGCATAAGAAAATTAAGTAGAATTATTAAGAATTATATCATAATATTTCAAAATAATAGTCTTAATAATAAGAAATAGTGATAGATGAGGACATTGTAACATATATCCATTAACGCAATGATTTTACTGAATCGTAATTTCCATTACAGGAAACAAAATTACATGAAACATAAAATACCATCAGAATAAAAAATTATTAATATTAATTGTATTATTTTACGTATATACAATTATTAAATTAATATAATTGTATAATATAACATAATCCCCAAAAATGTTAAATTGTGAGAAAACTCCCGTACAGATTTTAAACAATTTTGGTTCGTAAACCCCAATTAAAAGTAATATCAAAAGAAACATTAGATATCATTAATTTAATGAGAGTCATTACATAACACATCAATGTGTGAATATATACACCACCAAAAAGAAATGTCTACTGAATTTTTATATGCCTCCATGAAATAAAAGAGGTACTACAAATCCATTACTACAAGTCTTGAATACCCTTTCACAAGATCAAAAATCTAATATATTAAATATAAGTTTATTATACCTATATTAAATAACCATAATTACTTATATCATACCATATTTTATTTAATTTCTTCTTTTTATTACCCATTTATTAACAAATCCATGTTAATGTTATGTTTTGGGTAACAACCCCTTTATTTTTTTAATCGATTTTGATTTTTTAGTTTCGGTCCATGTACACTGATCATTGTTCATTAATATATATATATTAATAATTTCATCATATTCATATTTATATAAAAGATGAATATTAAATTCCAATCATGAAATATTATTTTGAGAATTGAATCATTGTACTATCAAGTATATGTAAGGTTATAGATATACTTGAGTAATGTTTCTATTTTAACTGATCATTATAGAAAGTTGAAATGTAATATATTATCTTTAAACAATTATAATAATATCATAAATACCATATTAGTCCATTAAATATACATATACATATCTTCCATGTGGTGTGGTGATGAAATGATATTCACATTTCATCATGATGGTGGTTCTACACACATAACAGAATGATGTTACAATCATTGAGTGAGTGAAAAAAATGTTAAAAAATTATATATTATATATTAATAATTAATAATATTTCATTAATATCAAAATTATTTGATATATATCACAAATATTTATCCTTATTATCTTCCATGTAAAGGATTACTAAAAAATAATCACATCACTTCATGAGGTGGTAGTCTTCCATATACACGAACGACATTATGATATTCTCTATAATATAGAAAGTAAAACATTATAAATGATATAATTAAAAAAATTGAATAATTATGTTTTAAATATCATAGATAAAATTTATATTCATCATCATACCAAAATGTGTGTGTTTTTTAAAAAAAATGAATAACATCGTTTCCTAGGGTAGTAATCAATTTTTCACACAAATAATGATTTTGAAACACATTTGATGTATCTGAGTTTTATTTGGGGTAATTACCTTAACATATAAACATATCCTTATATGGATGATATTGGGTTTATTATATTATAATTTTTATTAATAATAGTTTGAGGTATAGAAATAAATAATATTAAAACACTCATAGAAAAATGTTACCTCTTCTTAAGGAAAATTCAATTAGTTTGAAAAACAATCCACACAATGTGGAAATTATAACCAAACATTGGATTCTAATACGATATTATGCAAATTAAATATATATTTGTAAATTTATTGGCCAATATAAAATGAGTTTCAAGGATTAAAGAGGAGAAGAGATCTTATGAACTTTTATATACATTTGTGAAACATATATTTTTATAATTTGTATAATTATACTGATACTAGAAAATCCAAGGGCGATGTGATAACAATAATATTAATTAATAATATATTATTAATTGGACACATTTCTTTTAAAAATTTTGTTGGGTGTAACCAATTTAAAAATTATTATTTACATGTTACACATGATAAAATCAATATTGGATGTATTGATAATTATTAAAAATATTATGTAGTGTTAAATTATAACCCAACAACTAAATTTTATTTCACCCACTAAATTCATCACATTAGTTCCCATTAATGGGGGTTCATTTTCCTCATTAAATACATCGGTTTCCATATATATTGCCTGATCTTGTGGTTTTACAACAAAAAACTAACCAGATAAATGGCCTCATTTGATAAAACATTCTATATTTGTCTCAATATATCAACCAGTTCTACCTCATAATAATTATAATTCACCATTGGTATGACTTCTTAGTTAAATATATGTTATAGATCATGTATATATTTCATTAGGTGTAAATCCAAAATGACATATTGAACATGATATATGTTTAGGGGAAGCACCAAAGGATAATGTATTATCCTGATGAGCTCAAGTATTTAAATGGGACTGATATACCTAGGGATTAATTTTCATATCTTTATTCCATATATAATTTCATTGAATGACCTTTCTTACCATCATGAAATTTCAAATCTCATTTATGAATTTTAACATAACATTTCTGTCAACATTGTATTGTTTTAACAATTTTTAAATAGATCAAACATTATCATTATTTTACTTGATTTTATTTAAAATAAATCATTATTAATTTTAATGAAATTTAAGACAAAAAATAATTTATTTTTTACCCTTAATATCATTTAAAAACCACATTGATTCATTTTGTAAACATTGTTATACAAAAAATGTCTGAAATAATATAAAATAATATCATCAACATAAATATTTGTTAATAAATATTTCATAAAATTATCATCAATAATAACATATAGTCGTTTATACCATTGGTAAAACCTATTTAAATTTAAAATTGTTTTTATTCATTTATTCCAGGATCTATGATCTTGTTTCAAACCATATACATTTTTCTTAATTAAAAAAACATCTTGTATTGTGGGTGTTTTGAAATACATGGGGTTGTTCTAAAAAATCATCCTCAATAATATTACAATCTAGTAAGGAACTATTGACATCCAATTTATATCATTTAAAATATAAATGTATAAAATATGGAAGAACCATCTTTATCAATTCACTTCTATCAACTTGTGTTAATGTTTCATCAAAATAAATTATTTTATCGTGATTTGTTTCTCAACCAATATACCATTTTTTCTACCTATTGTGCCAACATGAATGACATTGATCACAATAAACAATTTATTTAAAATAATAACATATTATTTTGGAATTTCCAATAGTTTATTGCCTCTATTTCATTCCAAATTAGTATATTCTCATTACCTAAAACTTACCCTTAAATCAATATTACATCCATAATTCATGTTCTTAGGATACAATTGTAATATGAAATCATGATGTTCAATAATATATCATATAGATGATAAATTTTTACATACCATACCATGATCACCAACCAAAAAATCTAGGTGATGATATGGTTGAGTTATAGAATCCCTATAAATATAAGTGTTTGGAAATTAATTCTCTTCTGTTAGGTTGAGGCCTAGTTGTTAACAAAAACTAGGTCATTTATTTATAAGAGGTATGACATAAATTATACTTGATCAATAATTTAATTATATACTATAAAGTTCATCCTCAGAAATTTCTAATGAGGAGATAGGATGATAGTAATATATTACATCAAAAATTTTCTTGTAAATATTCTTCTTGAATATTAGTCCTTTGATTAAACATCATATATGATTTATTGGTTATAGAATATCCAAGGAAGATTCATTACTCACTCTTGATAATCATTTTTAAAAATTATATTATGTATTAATAATGAATACATTACGAAAAACCAATAAATTTATAAACATTTTGTTATCTACAATTGCATAATTCTAAAATGATATTCAATAAAATAGATCAAATTAAACTTCTGGTAATTATATAACATGGTTTATTTAAATCCTTATCCCAAAAATAATTAGTTAAACCATAATCAATGAGAATGTTATAGGAAATTTATTGAATGGATCTGCTTCATCATTTTATTACACCAGTTGTTTAGTTCCTATGAAAGAAGATATATACAGTTATACCCATGTTATGAGAACAAAGATTAAAATTCAATATTTTAAAAGTCACGACTATGAATAGTTCTTAGTATTTTAATTGTAAGTCAAATAATATTTTCTAAAGATCTAGAATATTTGGGTAAATATGAAAGAGATTATCCTTTATGATAAAGGATAAAAACAATGTACATATTTAGTATTCATCAATAGTAATATAAGTATAATTTTTTAATTACATTATTAAAACTATATATGTTTAAAACAAATCCATGTGAATGACCATTAAAGGATGATATGTTAATTTATATTTATTTGAGTTGAAAGGGAATGTTTTCAATATTATTTTTTATAGGTATTAAAATATTTTTCTAGAATTATAGCTTATGTAGTTCCTTAACTAATAAATTCCTTGTAATATTTATAAAAAATAGAATATTTATATGACATATACTTTTATTCAACATCCAAAATTCTATGAGAATTAAACATTAACCATAATTATTTCTAAAGAAATTAATAATTTAATTATACTACATAAATATTTTTATGCCTCATAGAATTAACATTAACGAATGTTTTGAATCAAAAACATTAAAATGACGATTTTTTAATTTCACATAAAAACCATCATTACACAATCATGAAATTCTAAAAAAAAGTTATTTTAATCCACTTAGAAATAATATTTTACATATTAAAATTTTAATTGAGTTACTAATTTGGCCTTGTCCAATTATCTTCCATTTAGAAATGTCTAATAAGGTTATATGCCCAGTATCCACATTAATATATTTTTTGAAAATTGAGTATTCTATAATTATATTTATAGAGTTTCAACTATCCAGATACCATATTTTTTAATGGATCTCATAAATGAGGTTTCTAAAAAATAGATTTAGTCAAATTATAATATTGAAAACCATATTTTCTTGGGCGAAAAATGTTTGTAATAAGTTATTTTGGAATGATTAATTAACATAGTAGTATTCTTATAATCAATAAATATAATTTAGGACATAATTGAATTATTTTTTCTATAACGATTGTATATATTTAAAGACATAACAGAAATGGATCATAAAATATTTTATTTTAAATAATTATTCTCAATTCAGGTGAAAATATTATTCAATTGGTATATTTGAGAGTATTAGATTTACCAAGAATTTGTATAAGTATTTTAATTCCATTGGTAAATCTATATAGATCATTAATTAATTTTTCTATAGATAATTTAAGATTATTATTTTATTTAATATCCTAAGTATGTTTAACCTTTTTTACTATGTAAACGATTATTATGTCAGTTTACATGTAAAGGTACTTCTTTACACTATTTTATTTATTATTTAATTCATTATATATGTCTTCAATTGTATTACAATAATCCAATTTCCCATCACAGAACATATTTTCTAGATCATTTTCATTATTATAATTATTTTAATTTTTACTAGGGGATTTAGGTATCACATTTAATAACCCAGAAGTTAATTAAAAATATTATATTATATTTTTTAATTCCTTCTACACCACATGAATATAACTCAATGGAATGTTCTTATAAGGATCTCCAATTTTTTGTATCTTTTTTTATTTTTATTTTTATTATTCACATAGGTTTTCATATACCTAAACTTAGTATTTTATACAATGATGTGTCATTTTTTGTTACATTGAGGAAATATTATTTCTAATATATAATCAACCTTTTTACAGAATTGTCTCAAACATCATTTATCATAGTTTACTCAGTTCATTATTTTCATGAAGAGTATATTATTTTTTTTAAAAAAATCACATCATATAAATAGATGCGTGACTCCCTCATCACCAAAATCAAGATATCATTCATCACTTTTGATATCATCATTGATAATATCATTTTGGTTTTAGTCAGTAATCTTAAAATATATAGTCTTAAATATAATTTCAACTTTTTCTTTTTTATATACATTTATTTTTACTTCATATATATATATATTTATTTTTATAATTAGATACTTTATTAGATAATTAATAGTGTCCCATGAATCTCTTACAGATAAAAAGAGAATTTGATGAATCAAATATAAGGATATTATATATTTGAGATGAAAATTAATAACATTTCCCAAAAACCAGATTGAGGACTATAATAATTTAATTCCATTTGAATCACGAATCAAAATCATCTTATTTAATAATGATCATAAATGTATTCCAAAAGTATATTTACCACTATTAACAATACATAATAACTATTATATGTAATATATATCACGAAAACAAAATAACCTATCATCTCATACATTGAGTAAGGGTAAATAAAGGATATATAGAATAATGACTTGAGAATAAGGGTTGGAGAACTTGATCATAGCATTTGAAAACCATACCCATCATATCAAAGAACATAATTTTTAGTCATGTTATAAATATTGATACTTAATAAAACATTATTTTTAAGGGAATAAAAATCATGATATATGAAAGAATCACATTATCATAATACAAACAAATGTTTTAAATACATAAACATAAAAAATATTAAGTCAGAGATACCCACCAAGGAACTCATAATATTTTAGGATTCTAAAACCACATGTTTAACTTCTTCGGGCATGATATGACTGCTCATGAAACCTCAATTAGGATTGGTATAACCATCACTATACCCAATTTTTAGAATGTGATAACCTCTTGTGTACACATTCAGCTCACGTAACATTATTCATTACCAAATGCCTTGAAGGGAAATATAGGACCTACCAATTAAATTATGATAATCACATGTAAGTATGAGAAAATAAAAAAATATTCAACATATCACAAATAATTAAATGAAATTGGGTGTATAATAATTTCTTCAAGTAATAACCTATGGAATTAATACATGTTTCTTAATTATTTTATAACATCATCATATCATAACCCATGAAAATGAGTGGGTTTCATAATAAATATATAATTTTATAAACAATTGATGAGAAATAGGTTTCATAATAATTTAGTCATGGTCTAAACCATAGATGAGAAACTGGTTTCCTAAAAATCTTTTCATCATAAACCATTTAATTGAAATAATATTAATGGTATTATTATTTCAATTACCTAGTAAACCATAAAGTATATCATGGTATGTCATCATATATGTAGAATGATTTCTAAGATCAATAACTTATACCTCTTCTTAATAACAATATTTTTTCATTAATAATTAGTTTCTAAAATGATAAATTTACAAAAAAATTCAATTTATTTTTTGGAAAATAGAAATTAAAACTTATAAATGACTCTTTAAATCTAATTTATGATATTGATTTGTGAAAATATCTTTTTTTGGATGAATTTTCTTAACATAACACATTTTGAATGATATTTACCCTGAAAATGATATTGAAAACTTATAAATGAATATTCATATAAATAATGGTCATGACATTGGGAAATTTCATTCATTCCATACACATTAAAACTATTATTCCATTCGTATTTAGAGTAATATTGATGTGGATATTTTGTGGAAAAATACATGAATATCCAATTTAAAACAATTTTTTAGAAATTAGTGAATGGGAAACAATATCTTTGACTAAAAATTTTATAATGATAAAATATTTTTTGAAATTATATTTATAATACATGGTTTTAGAAAAACCCGGTTTTTGACTAAAGAGAGAAATAGAGAAAGATTTCATGAAATATTTTCTCAATTTTTAAAGTGAAAAAGACTGGGAAAATGGTAATATTTAGTGAAAATGTTATGAATTACGAATGGATATAAAATTACATAGAATTATTGGGAGTTAAATTTTATATTTTCAAATTTTGAGACATAATTATAATAAATCATGATAAATGAGGACATTGTAACATAAATCCATTATCACATTGATAACATTGATTCATAAGCCCCATAAAAGGATAAAAATCAAAAAAAACATTGAATACCTTGATAATAATAAAATTATTGATATTAAATGTAAAATGGTCCATGTATAAGCTTTATAAGTGAATATAATTTTATAATATAACATAAAACTAAAATAAGGGAAATTGAGACAAAACTCATATAGCGATTTCAAAATATTTTGTATCATAATACCCAATTAAAAAATATCGTAATAAAAAATATATATCATTAATTTAATAACATTCATGATATAACACATCATAGAGACAATATATACACCACACCAATTTAATGAATGCTAAATTCTCATATGCCTCCTATAAATAAAAGACATACTAAAATCTCTTATGCTATGTCTTGAATTCCTTCATATATGTTCAAAACTACTGTATAATAAGTATATGTTTATTATATATCAATTAAATTACCATAATTAAATATATAATTCCATATATGATATAAATTTGACCATTAATTACCCATTTATTAACAATTCCATGGTTAAGTGATGTTTTAGTTAATAACCACATTGTTTTTCGCATAGGATTTTGTTTTTTAGTTGAAGTAAAATTAAAATTAGCATGGTAACATAATATATATAATAATTTAAATATAATAATTAAAATATTTATATTTAAATTATATATTAAATAACAATCATAAAATATTATTTTGAAAATGATGTATATTAATATAATGGAGATGACATGTCGTATGTATCCATGAGTAACGTTTCCATTTTAAGTGATCATTATAGAAATGAGGGAAGTAATATATTGTGGTTAAATAATTATAATAATATCATAAGTACCTTATTATTATATTAAATACACTTATACATATCATTTTTGTGGTGTGGTGATGAAATTAGGGTCACATTTTTCAAAATGGTAGTACTCCACACATATCTGACTGACACTATCACCATTTCGTGAGTAAAAATTTAATAAATAAATTTATAAATTATATATTAATAATAAAAAATACCATATAAATTTCATATTTATTTCATATATAAGCATTTATAACATATATTTTTCTATATTTACTTCCATGTAAATAATTACTTAAAAAATAATCACATCACTTCGTGAGGTGGTAGTACTCTATTCACATTAAAAACATTATAATATCCCCTATGAAATGGAAAGAGAATAATCATATATGAAATAATTTATAATAACTTCATGACATGTTACATATTTCATATATATAATTTACATCCACTGTTATACCAAACATTGAGTTGTGTTTTCATAAAAATGAATGACATCTATTCGTGACGTGTTAATCAATTGTGCACATGAATAATGATTTTGTAACACAATTTATGGATATGTGTTTTGTTATGTGTAATTCCCATTATATATAAAACTCTCCGTATATGAAATATTTATTTTTATATAATAATTATTTTATAATAATTTAACTATGTGGAGGAATAAATAATATAAAAACAATCATCGAAGATAGTTGTATATTCTTCAAGTAACATGGATTAGTTTACACAAAAAGCCTTACCAGGTTGAATATATGACCAAAATAGGGATCATAGTAAGAGTTTTTTAAAATTGAATATTTAATTGGATATATATTGTCAAAAACAATATTTATTATAAAGTGAGAACAGTAGTGGAGAAGAGTGGAATTTTATATACAGGTGTATAATATATATCATAATACTTTATATAATCCAACTAATACAAGACATTCCAAAGACTAGGTGATAAATATCATATTAAATAGAAATATATGATTAATATGTCACCTTTTTAAAATATAGTGTGTCATGAAACCCATGATAAACATATAATTACATGTAACTCAATAGAAAATCAATATTTTATATAATGATAATTATGTAAAATATTAAATTTACTTGAAAAATATATTTCACAAAATCTTAGTTTGTTAAATTATACCCCAATTTAATTTCTCCCTAAAAATTAATTACATTGGTACTTACATGTTATAACACATTTACCTCATTTTATATTCCGGTTCCCATTTAGCTTCCTTAAGCATGTGGGGTTTCCACGGAACAATGACAAGGTCAGTGGTCCTATTAAAAATAAAAATCTATATTTTACTCAAAATATCTATATGTTCTACCTCATAATAATTATAATTCACTAGTAGTATGACCATTGACTTCCATACATCATATTAGTCAATTATGTACTTCTTTAGTTGTAATACAAAGAAGACATAATGAATGTGATATAATTTTAGTGAAGTCACCAAATGATAATATTATATCCTAATATGATCATGTATTTAAATGAAAATGATATACCTAGGGATTAGTTTTCTCATCTCTCTTCCCTAGATAAATTCATAGATATGCATTCATATATACATGAAATTGAAAATCACATTGATTATTATTCACATTACATTTCATTCAAATCTGCGTTGTTTTTTTTAAATGAGAAATCTGTATCTACCTTTTAATCATCATCCCAGGTCCCAAAATATTACAATATATAAATTAATTCATTTTTCTTAGTGTTCTTTAATTATTTCATTAATGTATTTCATAAGAATCCATTTTATAGCTCATGTGGAAGCTAATTTTGTAATAAAAATAATCATTTTGACGGTGTTCATCCAAAATTCTTTTGAAATCCATAGAATATGTACTCATCATTTCCTCTATATTTTGAATTATTATCTTGAACTAACTACTTGTATGATGATGATATATAAGTATGGAAAACCACTTTATATCATAATATTTCTGAATACTACAACATAATTTAAACTGAAACTCTAGATTATGATAAAATACAATTTAATGTGGTACTCCAAGAAACATTAATACATTATTAATGTATATTTAGGAAATAAGGTCCCAATATAAATATCATATAGTATAAAAAATGTGTGATGACTTCATAAGGTGTTCGACTGTTAGACTTAATTATTTAATCATAAAAGATTAGATATATTCTAAACGATACTAATATCAATAATCATATGTGATAAAAGTGTAAATGGATTACTCATAAAATAAAATTTTTACTATATACAAAACCAAAGGGTTTAATTTCCATTAATATATGTTCAAAAATCCTTTTTCATGATATATACACATCACATTAATCCTAAAATGGGTTTCATTGAAATTAAACATAAGGACAAACTAAAACTCATAAACCCATATCCATAAATATTTATTTAATCATACATTGAGTCATAAATGGATCCATTAGATAATTCACTATTTATTCCTCCAATAATATCTTGTCATAAACCAAAAAATTTCCATTCAAATCTTGGGTTAAACATTGTACAGATAGCATATCAAATGTAATTTCATTATTCCAAAATTCATATAGAGAGAGATAATTAAAAGAAATTTAAATAATGGATGAAAATAATATTTTCATAGGGTTCATTCATTCAAAATAAAACATTCTATTACTAACTATAGAGTAAAGTATTTGTGTTACCAAATTATTATGAATCACATCAACTATCATGATTTCATAATATTTTCCATTCCCCTGGTCCTATGAGGAATGAGTTTCATATAATTCTCAATCGACCATAGAATTGGGAATTGATTCTCATGATGATCATACTCCTTGAAACTAAAACAACGAGGTTTGGTTGTTCACTCAATTCAACATTCTCTTTATTCACCTCATTTTCTATCATTATTTCATCACATCAGAAATCTCTATGCTAAAAAAATTACCTTCCACACATAAAAAAATTTAGTTACCATGTAAAAATTCCCATCTATTTTCATCCCACACATTGAGCATGAAGGAATTATATTCTTCTTATATGCAGGGTTTTTATATATTCATTTTATTTCCATTTTTTATTCACATAAAAACCATGTGATTTATACATAACTCCAACATCCATTTACACCATGATAGAACATGTGACAATATATTCATAGATAAGACTCTTATTGGTAACACCCAAAGGATATTTGTATTTAAGGTATTGAAGAATAAATCATTCATAAATTCTAGCTGGATGGCAGTTCAAAAATTATACCTCATAAGTTTTCTAAAATATTCTGTGTATGTAACAACAGATTCATGAAAAATATTATTAAGCTCAACGAACTCTTTAGAAATATTAATATTCTGAATATGAGGAATGTATATCTCAAAAAATATATTCATGAACTCATCAAAATCAATGGATTCAATTTCATATTATTTCCTCATATTCTTGATAAGAGTAAACCATTTAATTTCATCACCATATTAATTGATGAAAACCAAAATTACATTCTCATTATCCAAAATCTAAAAGATGGAAATTATATTTTTAGTAGTCTTTATCCATTTATTAGAAAATATTGTATTTTAATACCCATTGAATGATGGTGGATCTTTCCTCTCTAAGGAAAAATGGTATTCCCTCCTTTTCTCATGTTGATTAAAATAATCCTTGATAGATTCCAACAATTTTTTGAGAAGAGAAACAATATTTTTCACTACAAATACCATATCTATTGGTTTCTAAGGATGATAATCAATAAATTTTCTACTACACCCAACATTATTTGGTTTCCTTGGGATTCCAAATATAATCTGAAACAAAACAAATAGTTTGGGAAACACTTATCAAAGTGGGGAACCATTTAATAATGTAAAAGAACATATTAGGTGTCTATATACAGACAAATTCATTTTATTCAATGGTACCATAGTAATATTCCTAGTAATAATTTGTAATTATCTATTTAAATCCTCCATTATGGTTCATAGATTTCGTAAATTTTCGAAATAATATCAGAATTGAGTGTAAAACTTGGTGTTTATTTGGGATAATTGTTTTAGAACATGGGATGATCGATTCTTTCTCGATGAACCCTTGTCAAAGTTATTTATTACCACTCGGTACCTTTTTCCCTAATCCACATCCCTATATAGTTTCTAGATAGGGATATTATTTTTATTAGTCATATTCTCTATTCATTATTCAAATTTGAGGATATTTTCCTATAATTTCCCTCACTAATAGACTTATCCTTAAATATATCGGTAGAAATATCCTTATAAATATCCATAGGGTTATCAATAATGTTTTATTATATTACTTTTAAATTTAAAACTGAAAACTTTTTCTAACACCATATATAGAATCCCAGGATTGTCACACATGAATATCAGATCTTTTAAGAGGAATATTCATTACATTTAAAAAATAGTCTCCTATGGACCATAATTGTTTACTGACTTCGATAAAATAAAAAAAATATTATTAATTCATGAATTATATTTAATTTATCATATAATTATCTTCCCCTATAAAAATACTACTAAAAAAAATATTCATTACCAGTAGAAAGGTAACATTAGATATCTTGAGCTTCAATACTATGTAATGGGAAATAAGAGAGATATGTAAGAATAACATGATAATAAGTGTATGAAAACAATATCATAAAATCTAAAAACCATACCCTACATGTCAATATTCATAATATTTAGTCATGAAACAAATAAGGGCAGCTCATTACACACGAATCATAAGAAAATCAAACAACCTGATCCATGGGAGAAGAACAGTGGATGAAGACATAGAGTTTTTGTATATATATAAGATCAAAAAATATTCTATCAAGGCATCCCACCTGGAGAGTAATAACATGTCAGCCATGGGATTACTACCCTTGTACATAATTTAGTGTTGAGATAAAAATCCATGTACCACATTTTTGGCATCATATAACATCCAATGTTCTTTTATTTTGGATTTATAAACCATTCTATGTATAGTAATGGATCATAAAACATTAATCATTGACCAATGCACTACATGAAGATATAGTCCCCAATAGTTATAGAATAAAAATCAAATTATTGTGTTCTAGAATATCATAAATCATTAGTCATATCATTAAGCAATATATTTAGTAGGTTTAATATACATTTCATCCTAACATCACATGTCGATAAGAGACATGATTAATAGTCATTTCATAATTCCATTATAGACTAAATTGTGAAATGAAGCTTGATAGGTAAGAATTATATTATTATATATCCCCTAGAAGAGAAATAAGTTTTAAAATAATTGTTTTAGGGTACAACCCATTGAAGTAAAATGGGTATATAAAAATGATTTTCATAATAAACCATTAAATGAATGATTAATAATTTTATCCTTTGTTGTTATCCTAAAAAATGTATAATTTACTTTAATTGTTGTCAATTTACATGGATAATGAATTTTAATGATAAATCACATGGAATATTATATGGGAAATATAATTTTTTGGAAAATAACTTTTTATAAAAAAATTAATCAAATATTTTCATTATAATTTTCATGGAAAATAATTGTTACAATTTATAATTTAATCTATGAAAATATATTAATACATTAATTGAGAAATATATCTACTCATATTTTATTACCATTTTTCATATTTTTTTAATTTTTTTATATTAAAATAACTTTTAATTAATATAAATTATGCTTCAAATAAATTTATTTCCATGATAGTTTAAAATTAAATTAAAGTCTTGTAGGTTAAAACAATTATTACATTATAATTTTTAGTAAAATCCAAACATAAATTGTTTGAAAACATCATAAAGATTCATTTAAAAATATTTTCTAAATATTAAAACATCTGAAAAATGTCTCCAGGAATCATTTGGAATAATTTCAAAAAAAATATTTCTTTTTTAGAAAATCATGGCTTTAGAAAAAATGTTTTTAGACCAAAGAGAAAAATTATAAATATTTCTCTTAAAAGATTCAAAATTATATTATTTTCTAAATACAAAAAAATAGTTACTAGAACTATTAAATATCATTAAGAACAATCAGCTAAGAAAACTAATGAATTTTTTTTAGAGGTAGGTCATAAAGTTTCAAAAAAGGGGGAATAATCTTAAACAATCTTGATAAATGAATAAATTTTACCACTAATCCATTATATATTTTTTAACATTGATTAGTAATAGCCATTAAACTAAAATATAAAATGAAATTTAAAATATCATGAGAATAAATAAATTTGTCGTATTGCATATGAATGGGTCTATATATATACCTCATAAATGAATTTTTGTGTATAACATTACATATGTTTAAAAGAACGAAAAGTAAGAAAAAAATAAATTACCTCTTTATTAACATTTTCAATCATAATCCCCAATAAGGAATAACATAAAATTAAAGATTTATTATCATGTAAATAATATAATTAAATATATGAAAATTAAATGGGGTATTATATATTACATAAAAAATAAATGTATTGTGAATTTTTATACATCTCCCTGAAATAAATGAGGGACTAGAAATCCATTACCATATGCCTTAACATGCATCATACATGCTCGAACCAAGATTATTAAAAATATTACTTTTTTTAAAATATATCACAATACAACAAAACAATATAACATTCAATATATGATTTACTAATTTCATTTTTTATGCCTATTTATTTTGAATTGCATGTTAATGTCACGTATGGGGTAAAAACAACATTATTTTCCTATATGTTTGGATTTATTATTTTCAGTTATCTTACATTGATCTTGTTTCCATAAACTCTACAAAAATAATAATTAATTAAATATTATATTTACATATCAATTAAATTTTAAATTATAGTTAATTATGTTTATTAGTAATTATATATAGTAAAATCATGTAGACGATATGTCATATATACAGATGCATATTGTTTCAAATTTTCAATGATTATTATGAAAAATTGTTAAGTAATTTATTATATTTCTATAATGATTATAATAACATTATAAATATATTATTTCATTATATATTCTTATAAATATAATATATGTAGTTTGGTGGTGTAATGACAGTCTTGAGGTATCATCAATGCGGTAATCCACATGTACATGAATGACTATATCATCTTACAGTGCGTAAAAATGTAAGAAATAAAATTAAATATTATAATTTCAAAATTATAAATATATCATTATTTTCATACTTATGTCATTTATATCACATATATTTATTTTTTACATTATCTTGTGAAATGATTTTTTGGAAAAGGAATCACATAAATATAGGAGGAGGTAGTTCACATTACACACAAGTGACATTGTCAAATCCACTCTGGAAAAAAGAGTAAAAAAATAAATATATAATATAAGGACAACATAAGTATATTAATATTAAAAAAAAATAATATATATTCTTTATAACCATAATCACACACAATTTTAAGATGTGTCAATGGAAACATTAATGACATTTTTTGGCGAGGCAGTAGTCCACCATCCACATGAATGATGATTTATTAACCCATTTTATGGATGTGGTTGATGATGTGGGTCATTATCATGATATAAAAAACATAAAAGTATATTATCAATATTTATTTTATTATAATATCATGGTTTAATAGTAATCTAAGGAGGTAAATTAATAAATAATTTAAAAATTCTCTTTGATCAAATTTCCCACTGTATTGGGTAACAAACATAGGTTTTAACTAATGTCAATCCATGGATATATTTATAAAATATATAATTATTCTATGATAAAATTAGTTGATGAGTAATGTTATAAGTGTTGTTATTTGAAGATAAAAAATTTAATTTTGCTCTCAATTGGAGAGTATATGGGTAGAATTTTATAAATTAGTTGAGTGGAATAAATGAATATTTTGAGAAGAAAATGGTGTAATATTATTTTTCACGTTATAAAGGGGGTAAAAAATAAATAATTATCTAGAAATATAAATTATTGGTACTAAATATTTTTATATAATATATTTTATCAATTTTATTAGATCATTTAAACCATTAATACATTAGTGTAACCCACTATAATCTCATTTTCACCTCTATCATATTAAATAATTTTAACTATTTTTTGTATTCATTTGGATCAAATATTTTGATGTAAAAATCATATAATATTAATATTAATTATTAAAAAATTTATCCATTTTTATAAATTCAATAAATATAATTGGTAAAATTTAATTTAAAACTAATCCCGCAAATACGACGAGAAAGCATGGTTTCAATGACAATTTTTAAAACGTTTACAAGGTATTTATATCGACTTTTAAAATTGGAATTGATTCAAATTGCCTCTTTTGGATTAATATATATATAAAAATTAACAAAATTATCTTTAAAAAAAATTTCAAATAATATTTATGTTTTTAATTAGTTTTTTTATAAGTATGTTCACAAAAAAAATCTGTATTTTCACGCTTTTTTCTAAAAATAAAATTTTCAATCAATAATGAAATGTTCCATCCATTATAATTTTGATATTATAACTTCCAAAATGAGTTTTATTTTATCATTTAATTTTTTTCAATGTGTCAAAAATTAGTTTTATACCTTTTTGTTCAAAACAAATCCAAAACTACACTTTAGAGAGATAATGTTTTTAAGCATAAAATAAGATTTATTATTATCTCTTGTCTATAAAAAAATAATCTTAATGTGAAATAGTTTATTAAATATTTAATATATTCCTTAAATTAAAATAATTTTTTTAAAATGTTTTTATTAAATTTTTTAGGTGAAATATTATTTGAGTACATAAAAATAGTTTTTCAATATATGTTTTCTTTTGTATTGTAAAGGATTTTATTTTCATTTTATATAAATTCATAACAAAAGAATTATTTTTTTGTACATGTATAAAACATATATTTTCATAATTTATTTAATCATATTAATAACTTCCATTCCAATTTCAAGGTTCTAACTATCATATTAAACAATAATATTTTTGTAATATGTCAAACATCATTTACAAATTGTGTATCATGTAACATATTATAAAATATTTTTTACCTATAACATAATACAACATCAACATATCATGTGAAAAATAATAATGAAAATATAAAAAAAAAATCGAAAAAATTTCACAATATCTCATAGTGTTACAACACAAATGAGCCTCTCTATATTTATATTAATAACCTATAAAGTCTCATGACATGATCCTTCTTACAAAGTTTCTTTCCTAGTACATGAATCATGTTAAATATCTCACTAAACCTAAGATACATGTGAGACATATCTTAATCACCTCTAAACATAAATTTATCAAATATAATAGTGAATGCATTTAATTTCATTTACTCAACATTATATGTTCATTCAATAGAAATATAAATAGTATCCAAAATTTCATAATAAAAATAGTATGTCGATATTATATTAAATAATTCATTACATAAATCATAAAAAAAATAATTCATATCATTATAATTGTAATCATATACATCATCAGTAGAATCACACAAAGGTAATCTAGAAGCTTGAGGTTGCTCACATTTATCATCAACTGCCATCAAAATATCAATGTCCATACTTTGATTTAGAATTGTTATCATTACATGCATTTGATATAAAAAATTTCCATTAAAATAGTTAGTAATTGTAGTGCAATCTCCATTCAATCTATTTTTTCCTATAAATATTTAGGTGTGGATAATGTTGATATTTAAGAAATTTATGATCAACTAAATAAAATTAAAAATGATTTATTATAAAATTTTCTAATAAACAATGTTTGACAAAGTGAAAAAATAAATGTGGGGGGGTTAATTGAGTTTCCAATAAATTTTATTTTTAAAAACAATTCAAAAACATAAACACAATTAAAATTAAAATTTATAGTAAATAAAAATACTACAAATATATAAAATTTTCAATTTAAATAATCTCAAAAAATCATGATCAAGGATTAGTTATTACATATTTAAAATAAATTAATATTCAAAATGGGTTACTTAATCGAAATCATTATACAAAATTAAATTATTACTAATAATAAATGTTATAATTTATTATAGTTTATAAAATAGAAATCATTTTTTGTAATTAAGATAAAAAATTTCGTAAAAAACATAGACGAGTTTAAAAAAGATTTTCAATCAGTTGTTGTGACTTAATCATATATACATGGAATTAATATGTGTCCAAGAAGTGTATTAATGAATAAAATAACCCACAAGATGGATTGGATTAAAAAATTTACAAGACTGTCCACACACAATGACTCTTCAATATTTGACTAACAGATAAAAAAGATACCATGTCACACCAGACCTCTTTTATACATAATAATGGTAATATCGATAAATATATTTGAAAGGATATGTATAATTATCATGTTTAACAAATGAAAATTCTTTTTTTAGATATATAAATTTCATTATAAAATACAACTCCAAATATTATTAATTAAAAAATATAATTAGATATTATGTTTGGGAAAATTTGAAGCATCTCAATCCGAAAATCATTTATTGTCTAACTTACTTGAATATGTATTTCAAAATAACATTGATAAGTCACTCAATATGTAATGGATAATATAGAATCATAATGTTTTCTCAAAATAATATCCACTCATTTAAGGGATCCTATTTTAATCTCTTCATATGATATTTTTATTGAGTAATTACCTCTATATATATACAAGACTAAATATTTCTAGTAATTAGATCATTATAATAATTATTCATTAATTAATAATTATACTTCCTTAAATTCATCTGTTATCCATTTAATTCATAAAAATAAGGCATTGATGATTGAAATTGACCTCTAATATGTTTGATATGAAAATATTTATTAACATAATTCATGGTGAGTAGTTATTATGGAAACATAAAATGGTAAATTTTTATGGAACATTGACATTATCCTTAAATCTCTTCTTGTGGTCTTCTCATTTTCTATAGTGTCATGCTATATCATCATGCTTTTAATATTTTAGATAACATTGTAAATGTATTAATTTATGAAAAAATTATATATACCATTTCAAAATAACATGATCTCTACACATGGTATTTAATTTCCACCATGTTCTCACAGCACTAATTTTTAGAGTTAGTTTCTTTTATTCATGTTATTCTGATTGTAAATGTGGTATGGATATTTTCAATGAAAAACATTATGAATATTCAATTTTTAGTTATTTCATGACATATAAAAGTAATTCAAATTTATTACATGGTATTTAGATTAGTCTAGCGGTATGGTGATATGTTCACTGTATAATCACGCAGTAGGGTTCCATGTAAGATGTAGACATAGATTTTTTTGTAGCTCTTTATAGTATACCATTTTATAATTGAAATCATGGAAATAACAAATAATAATACAATCATGATTTTGGGTAATTAATATAGTGATGCGACTTTATAATACAACTATATGGTCATCCACCATAGTTTGATGTTGATTTTTCAATAGATTTAATCTCAGATGGAAGTACATGTCAAATACTACATATAGAATGGAAACTGGGGAATTAATAGAGAGAAATAAGCAACAATAGGATTTATGTAATAATGTATTTATTCTCCCTATTTCTCAACCATGGGGATAAAATTAGTCTCTACTATGTTGAAATAAGGATCCAAGACTCTATTTAATGATTATAGGAAAACAAATGTAATTATGATAATGAAAAAGTATCAGCTACCTCATATAGATGACTTCATTGATCGACGTCATAAAGATTAATATTTTCTCAAATAAGGAACATCATTTCGGATTTAATCAATAGATGTTAAATAAGGAATATGATATTATGATTGTATTCCAAATTAGGTATAGACATTTTGTGGTTTCGGTAATATAACTTTGATTGACTAATTAACCCATATTATTATTAATGTAATGAAAATTTTATTCAATGAATGTTTGATGATTTATACGGAATTAATTAAGGATATATAATTTTAATATAAATTATATGAGTATCATGATAATCACATTAGGATAATTATTGAGTTAATAATAAGGAAATACTATGATAAAAAACCTAATTTGTCTTATTTTTGTATTCAATAAGTTTATTTTATTATCTATATTTTATCCATTTATGGAATCTATATTGATCCTATAAATTCAAAGGTAGAAATATAATGGTGTACACCATCAAACATAAATAAGGTACATAGATTCCATACATTGGTTGGTTAATATCAGAAATTGATCAATAATTTTTCATGATGGGATAAACCATTATCCAATATTACATGTAAAGTGGTTATGATTATACAAAAAAGTAATGTGATGAATATTATAAAAAATTAACGATGAGATTGGTAAAGGATCCAATTTTTAATATACTATCTAGAAATTATGGGTTTCTATAATATATTGATTCAGTAAATAAGGTACTTGGTTGTTTCATTTTGTAAAATTATAACATTTTTTCATATTCCACTAGGTAATGGAAAAATCGTGAATTGTACTAACCAACCCTTGATCTTGATTTGGAAGATGTTATTTTATTGAATGATAAGGGGTAATAATACATATAGGGAAACATTTGAGATAGAAATATACTATATGGGCTTAAAATACATATTTTTATAGAAGAATAAAAATATATGATAAAGGAGACAGACTCAGTTAACCAAGAATTATTATCTCTCAATACACTACCACGTAGGGATGGAATATATTTATGGGAATTCATAGACTAGGAAATATTATGGACTTTTAACCAATAATATGATTTAGAGGGATCATGTGGTAATTTATCTATTAAATATAGATACAATAATTTTTAAGCATGGGGATTCATCAGTCATTTTACAAATGTTTGTAAATCCACAATTTTAGGAAAGGATAAAAACAACACTATATAGAGATGAGAATTTATAGATGATAAATAATTCTATGAATAATGGGATGTTAGTAAACATTGTTTATAGAGATATTATTCTGAAATTTGGAATGATACTATGTTTTCAATATATTAATAATCCCAAAATATAATTTTTGTCTAATTCTCCTAAGTGTAATTTCCTGATACACCATACAATTAGAAATTTGTATAGGGATTTGAGAGATCATTTTCTATAGGATAACGTAATGTTGTATATTTTATATATTATATATACATATTTTCATATAAAATATTTAAATCATAGAGATAGTGTCCTAAAGGATTTATGAAAACTCTTCATATTCGTTCATTTAATTGAGATGAAATTACTATATAATTTTCTGTTGGACTACCATGGTGTTTTTTTGAAGAATGATAAAATATGGTTTAACATTGAACTAATAACCAAATGTAAACTTTTATTTTATATAATAGTTGATTCACCACATTATTTCATCAAAAGGATCTATAATAATAATGTTTTAATACATCATCAAATGCATCTTTCAATCATGTCGAACTAAGAACATCATTTAAATAAAATTTCTAGAAGATTATTGAAATTTATCTTGATAATAAACATTAATTCAGTAATAGAAAAACATCATCAAACTAATGGATAGTTTAAAATTAAAATTAAAACAATATAATAAATTATTATGTTATAATCACGTATCATTAATGGTATTTGGGTTCATTTTTTCCTTTCATTTTGGTTTTACATAAAAATACATTCCATTCAAGTAACCAAATGGTTTTATATGAAGCATTATATGGAAATTGATTTCAAACACTAACTTTTTGGTATGATTTAATGGAATGCAAACATGTAGGCCAAGAATATATTCAAGATAAAACAATAAAATATAATACTATTAAGGCTAATATTAAATCATCTTAAGATTGGAAAACTATTTAGGACTATAATATAAAAAATGATCTAGAATTCCATATGAGAGATCATGTTTTATTGAGAGTGCCACCATGGAAGTTTGTAAAAGGGTTTGATAAGAATATTAATTTAATCCCTAGGTACATTGGACCATTAAAACCCTTAAAATAACAATATTGACTTCTTTCCATACGGAAAGGCCACTGTGTCTCTCAATAGTGTAATATGTGTTAAATATATCAATACAAAGGACGTAAAATCAAAACCCAATTCATGGGATCTCCTATAATGATGTAAAATTGTACAATGATAAAAATCATAGTAAACAACCCATCATAATTATTTGTAATAGGTAGAAAGTATTTTGGAATAAGATGAATTAACTATTAATGGAATTTCATAGAAATCAAAAAATGGGGGATGTAATGCCGGAACGAGAGGATTTTAGGATGAAGAAGTAGCCACATTTTTTATAATTAAATATCCATGAAACATATCAGATGAAATTATTGTTGGTGGTAATAATTTGACACCATGATACATTAAATCTTATTTCCTTTTATATCAATTTAATCTCCTTGATAGTTTGTGACGCACGCCACATTGGGTAAAAAAGGGAATACACTATTAAAATATTATATAATCATGAACACTATAAACAGTATTTTTTTGTTAGGTACGAATATATTTAATGAAATTATTAAAATTTGGTTTATCTATTTATTATAAATAGAATTTTAATTTATTAATTAAAATGATATTTTTATGAAAAATAATATCTTAAAATTAAAAAGGGATGGTCCCATATTTCACATTTATGATAATATAAAATTTTTAAATAATGAAAAATAAATTTGGTATAATAAACCTATTTTTTCAAATAATAATATGAATGTTAGCTCCTAGTGATTTTTTGAGATTTTTGGGAAATGATACATTTTTTTATCAAATAATGAAAATTATTAATTTTTATTGATTGGGATTTTTTTTATAAAATATTTTCAATGTTAATTAATATTTAAAATAATTTTGAAAAGAAATTATTTCAAACATAATTTAATATTTATAATTTAGTTTTTTGTTATCATTTTTATATTTATTTTTGATATTAAATTATATTATACTTATATTTATTCCCTCTTTGGTAACATGATTTTTCATCACAATTGCTGGGATAATTTTATATTTTATTCTTCTACTAATGTAAATTGAAATTTTAAAAATTCATAAAAAATATAAAATAATAATAATTTATATTATATAATTTTTAAAAAGTATTTTTACCCTTTATTAATAATATAAACAATAATTATTAATTATAATGGAAACAAAAAAATCAAATTTACTAGGTGCTAAATATAAAATTAAAATTTAAAATTTCCTACCAACTATTTGAACACCCATTTTATGGAAATATTTTTACCTCATCACATATAATATTTTAAAATCCTAATTTTAAAGGCAATGTTTATTAAAAAAACGTGGGTGTAATGGATTCCAATGAAAAAAAATAACTGTGTTTCCCCTTCCCTGGTAATAAAATGTGGGCCCCACTGCTCCCCACTTCTAACATGAAAATGTATTTTTAGCTAACAAAAACCCAAAATAAATTCATTAATTCCTTTATAACATCCATGATAACTTTTAATGTTATGATGTTGAAACTCTGAATGATTTTGGTGCAAAACAAAAAATGAGGTTTGAAGAAAATGTAACATTATTAAATGATCAATTTTATTTTATATTTTATTAGAACTACATAAAATATTATTAAATATGAAAAAACAAATTATCTCATATATACTAAGATATTATTATGTTAATTTATTTACCAATATTTATCTCCTCTTGTATAATATAGGAATCAAAATCACTGATCTTGTGTACTACAGACTACCACCTACTGAACCAATGTAACTCATTTTCAATCAAAACCGCTCATAATATAATAATATGTGAGATTTAACATATAATTATAATATCAATGATATAATTATAAATATATAATTACAATATCATATATTCCCTCTTACATTAATTTTTTTAAAATAAAATATAGTCGGTTTTGTGTGTGGTGGGCTATCGCCTAGTGAAGGGATGTGATTTGTTTCACATAATAATTACATTTTTATTAATTATAATATTTTTTTTTGATATATATTATATATAATAAGTGATATAAATTATCTAAAATTATTATATAAGTATAATCCTTACCCATTCACCTTTAACAAAATTATATCGGCACTCATTCGTACATACGACCTATCATCTACAAAACTATTGTGATTCATTTTCTATTGCAAAATTATAAGAATGAATATAAAAATATATATTAAGAAAAGATATTATATTTAAAAATGATAATTATTTTGGAGAGGACATATTTTTTACTATGTACAATATATAAAATGTTCATGGAAAAACATGCATTAGAAAACATGTAAAATTACACACAATATAATGAAAACAAAAAAATATTCTTAGAAAAAAAGAGTCAAAAGTTATAATAGGATCATATATGATATAATAATTATTTTTTAGGTTTTTTATAATTTATTAACCATCTTAAATCCATTATATATTTGCGTAAATCAGGTCTATCTAATAGATTTTGTGAGGTAAAGGATTTTTTATCATTTATCATTCATTAAGTAATACTATATTTTTATGCACCTTATTTAATTATATAGTCTATATTATAATATTTTCTTAGGCAATATAATGAATCAATAATAATTCATGGTATTTTATGTTTCAATTTCCATTATTCCATCATTGTGTATTTAAATTAGTAATTAGCAACTCAGAAAGAATTTCATATAAAAAATTATTTTCATTGGGTTATATTACTTCTCTATTGCTTTCTCTATTGCTTTATATATAAATATATTATATATTTACAAAAAATTATTATATTAAATTTTATTTGGATTTTCTATATGAATTTAAATTTTATAAACCAAAGAAATTCATTTTTTGATTCCCATAACATTATTATGATCATTATAAGGTATTTTCCCCAATTTAATTTTCATGAGGGAATATTGTAATGTTCTAAACGAAATTTCAGTATATAGTGTATATAAGTCATCTTTTTAATACAATATCATGTATAATTATTACATTTTATTATTTTATGTTTCAATTTTAATTATTTAGTCCATGGATATATTAATTTAAAATTTACATACGGTAATGAATTTAATAACTTAATTTCTTTTCATTATGTTATATTGCTTCAATGTCACAGATATTGTCAGATTATATGTTTAATGAAATTTTATAATAGTATGTTTCATTTAAACATAAATTATGTGGAATTAAATTTGAAAATAATAATAGATTCATTGATTAATTCTCACTTTAACATTATGATCATTGTAAGGGATTTCTTATCAATTGACATTTTATTGAAGAATTTTTGTAATACCAAAATAATTAATTTTATATATTGTAAAAACTACCCCATTATTGTATTTAGAAATATTATATATCTATTAATTTTGATCCATTTTTAGATTCTTGTTTACTCATTATGGGTTAAAAATTAATGGTTACCATAGAGGTAAGAATGATTTCCCAATCTCACTTCCTTGTGTGATTGTTCACATTATCTTGAAATAATGACTTTTGTAGAATAACATTTCCCCAAACATTAAATTTATCTTAAACAACTATATTCATTTATAATGGATAATATATCACATTTTTTCAGGTATATGAACTATTATATATGTATTTGAATTATATATAATTCTTGGGTTATGTTTCATGATATTCTAGTGGGTTTTGACACTTGTTGGAAGCATTTATGGTGGTTCAAGATTTGAGAATGGTTATGAAACACATTGTAACACCTCAAATAATATGTACAATGAAAAATAGAGTATACTAGTAAGGTGGAAGGTCATTTCCCCATTTTTAATTACTGTGTAAATTCCCAGGAGAAATAATGTTTGTTCTTAAATAGAATGAACACATTATTGGAGCACATTTTGTCTAATCTTGTGGTCCAATCATGTGCGGTAACACTTGAGAAAATATCTCATGAACATTTAAATCATTGTTTTTCTAATCATGTGATGTAATCTGGAACCATGTAATTTCATATTTTGTACATGGATCTAATTCTATTTATCATATAAAGAACTCATTTCCCCTAAACTTTACATAACACGAATTCCATTTCCTCCCATGGTTGATAGGTGATTCCATTTTAATCATAATTATGTAATAATTGATCCAATGTCTGTTAGAGATCTAAATTCACCAGTACTATATTGTTATCCATCATTTTTCTTAGATATATTCTCCTCATCTCTCTTAGAATCATATATCTATTCAATTAGGGATAGATCCAGGTTCATTTTTCAATATCAAAAAGAAAAATTATAGAATTAGTTTAAGGGGACAAGATTTAAAGTTGGATATACAGGATAAATGTCGGTTTTTTGATGTTTTTAGACCATTTCTCATTTTCACCAATGATGTAGATGTTAGTGGGTTCTATATTAACTCTACATGATTTTAAATTTACGGCATGGAATCAAATTTCATGAATTTAATGAAATTTATTTCAAACCATTATGTTATTTTATTGAATAATCATTGTTGTTTTTTGTGGGAAATTTGGAAGTTGGTTGGTTTTTTGGGATGTTCTTTAATTTCATGATTTTGAAATGAACTTTTTAAAATTATGGTTTTCTTTGGATGAATTGAAAATGTGTTTTTAAATGTACTAAAATGAAAATGGATTGTAGAAAATGGGTTTGACATGGTTATTGGTTATACATGGTGGTGTGTGTTCAAGTATCATTTTATGTAGAATTTTCGAAATATGAATTGGTGATCAATCCAAAATTTTATGGTCAGATGTGATTGGTTACCATAAATAATGTTATATTGATGAGAGTCCACTCAAGAGTGTGGAACTGTCACATGGGAATGCATGCGTGGATGTCTGAATGTGTTGAAGAATGTAATGGTTTTTTAAAATGGATTTCATAATGGATTCAAATGAATGTTTAAATTCATTTATTGGAAAAAAATTCCCTATATATTTCATTTTGTTATCTATATTAAAATACAATAAAAAAATTGTTAGGATGTTTTATCCATGTTTTGTTATTTGGGAAATCATAGAGGAAATACTAAGGAGTTTAGAAATACCATCTTCGTGGGAACAATTGATTGTTTACTGATGTAAAATATCTTGACTCAGGTAATGGAAAGTTATATATTTTCTATATTATTTATCATGATACATGGGGTATGAATTCTTGAGTTGGAGCTTGGATAAGGGTGATAGTTTCTATGATGATAGATTTTTTTCTTTGAGTTTTTATGGTTTTCAGTTCTACATTGTACTATTATAGGGATGTTGGATTTTCTCATTTTTATTTATACTATTATAGTAATGAATCTTAATGTGGTTTGTCTATTATGGTTTTCTTGGTTTGTTTTTTTATTGTGGATTTTTTATTCTATAAAAGTGTAAAATCATCTTTCAATTTTATTACAATGACCATGGAATTTATTTATATCATTTGGTGAAATAGGGAAGTTAGAGAGGGCATAGTAACACACATTTCATGTCCGATGATTGTTTATAGGGGTGGAATGTTACAAATGTATTATGTTTGAAAGATTTAGTGGAATCAATTATGGTTAGTAAGGTAGTTGAAAATACTATTATTATAATGAAGGATACATATGTATTAAATGGTAGAATGGAGTATGATTATGATAACATGATATCTTAGGAAAAAAAAGGTATAGTTAACATATTTATTCTGAACAAGAAAATACATGGGAGTTCGGGAATATAAGACTTTTGAGAAATATTCAGGTTATACCTTGTCATACTTAAGGGTTTATCTTGTGAGAATACAATAACATACATTGATATTATTTAATTATACATATAAGTTCACAATTCATTCTGTTATATGAATTATTATTTAGTGGAATATATCGATTTTATAAAATAGTTAAAAATGGTTTTATTTTTGAATCATATAGTGGAATTTTTAAATAATGGTTGAAATTATAAATTGTCTATTTTTAAAAAAAAATTGTTAAATGTGTGATGAGGTAAATTTGAAAATTTTAAGCCTTAAAATGTTAGTAAAAGATATTATGGTGTGTCTTTTTATTTTAGTTAATTGAACTGGGTAGGCACCATAGAAACCAATCAAACTAGGTCACCAGAAATTTTATGACACATAAGTTAAAAGTTAATCAAAAGTTGGTCTAGAGTATTATAAAGTATATTTAGGCCATGGATAGAGGAAAGAGAATGGAATAACCAACTAAAGATGACCATTATATTCAGTTCCTCAATTTGAATCCCCTCATCATTCTGTGTGATTCAAATATGATAAAAAAATATGTGTGGATGAATATGTTAAATTGAATATTCGGTTTCTATGGAACACCAGCTGCTCTCAAGGTGAAGTTGTAAATTTATTTCAAATGTGTTATTAAATTAATTCATTTTTGAGTTGGGTATGAAATCATAAATTTACACTTTGATTTGCATTATTTTTATAACATATGATATAGACATATAAAATAATGAAATAGTGGTAGAAATGGTTATATTGGAAAACATGGTATGTGAAAGCATGTTTATTCCAAAGGAAACACAAGGGAAAAGGAATAATGGAAATAATTTGAAGAGGGACGCCTACTTCTAAAGTGGTCGGACATCATATAATTTCACTATATTTTTAGTCAACCTTCCTCCACATCCAAAATGATATTCAATATTTTTTACGTATGGGATATTTTACTATATGATTTGCGATTAAATGTATCCACCTATTGAAGGTCACAACTCGAACTAGATTGAACATCACTTGTTCTATTATACCACTTCTCCAAGGATGGATACTATAGATACATCTACTATTTCTCAAACATTGTATATCTAAAGAATATGGTCATAGTAGAATAGATCACATAATTTGAATAGATAAAAGAACATCGATTCTAAAAATACTATTAATACTCGACTAGTTCAATCTTAGCATGGTAAAAAAGAGGAAAATGCAGTGAGGATGAAATTTAATGGAGCTAAGAAAATAATCATTGATGATCAATCTTGAAGTTCTATATTAAGAGGTTTCATTGTTTTGAAATATATCCTGATGAATTCTATTATTGCAAGGGACATGTTCTATTAAATTATTACTTCTTGTGCTGAAAGTATTACGGGTTAATATGTTGAGATAATGCCCTCTGTTTTGATACAACATTCACATTTGGGAGAATAAAAATTTCACACATTCAAATGTGTAGTGTGTTCGATAATAATAAATGGGACTATGTTGGTCTAGCGTTTATCAATATTAGAGATGGATTTATATGACATATTTTTGGGAATGGAATGGTTGAAAACCAATAAGGCCCATATCGATTGTTATTCATGTGTGAAAAGTTTCAATTAATCTTATGCTTCTATAAATATCATTAATATATATATATGGATGTGGATGAAAGAAGAATAAGACCCTTGGTACTAGTGGATGGAATAGTTACTTTCCTGTTGAAGGTAGCATTATTGGAATTGTTAGATGATATCATGAATTGATATTTTTCATCCATTATGATCAAGTTCAATGATATTTTTCATTAAATATTTGTAGGGTTTCTTTCCAAAATATAAGTATAGTTTAAAATTTATCTCATTCGACAAACCATTCTTATTCCCCTTTTGGCCATTTCAGATTTGAATAATAGAATTGTGAATATTTAAGGATTATTTGGAAGAGATGGAAAGTCAAGGGTTCCATTGAACAAGTACTACTCTATAAGAATCATTGGTTCTTTTGTGAAGAAGGAGTTGGGGAATAATTTTATTTTTGTATGTTATCGTTTTATTAACCACATTATGATAACTAATTGGTATCCAATTCCATGTAATTATGGAATAATCAAATAGTTTTGTGGAGAAAATAGGTTATCTAAAATTAAAATCTATTTGGGATATTATCAACTATGAATATGGATTGGGGCTGTTCTGAAGACTGTGTTATGAAAAAGATATACCCATTATGATTTCATTTTTATACATTATGATCATAATAATTAACCAGCCATCCTTATGGAAATGATGAATAAGATATTTCAAAGGTAAATGGACTCTATAGTTGTGGGGTTTCTTGATGATATACGTGTGTATTATAGTTATAAGGCTAATCATGAAAAACACATGGAAATAGTGTTGGGTATCATATGTGATCAACATATGTTTATGATGATATCAATAAGTTATTTTTTATTCAAGATGAATGTTACCTTGGCCATGTCATTTCTAAAAAATTATTTTACATATCACTAAAAAGTATGGATGTTGTTATATCATGGGAAAAATTAATAATGTCTTTGAGATATGAAGTTTCTTATTCTTTGATGGATAAAATAGTGTTTTTTACATCTGTTATCATGTTTGGAATCACTGGGGAAATATTTTATGATTATAATAATTCTGTTCCAACTAATTTTGGAATATAATTAATACTTTAAATATATTATGATTATACTTACATCAGAAAATATCCCCACTTTTCTAGAGTGTGTACGAGGAAGTCTACTCTATTTTGATGCATTATGATTTCAGTTGGGATGTGTTCTAATGAAGGGATATCATGATATTGTTAATGGATCATGATTGTTAATGTTTCTGGAGAAGAAATACCCAACACAATAATTTTAATTAGTTAGTGAAGATTATTGTTTGATGACCATACTAAAATATCTTTTTAGTGAGAAATTGATGTTTTTTACATATCATATGTGTTTCAAAAACTATTTCCCATAACTAATTTAGAATCTAAGGACTAAAAAATGGTGTAATATATTATAATATTAAACTTTTTGTTGAAGTATACATCTAGTAAAGGATATTTAGTGGAAAACTTATTAACCAATAATTTGGATAATCAGTTTATAAAAGAATATTTATATCTGAGGAAAAAAATGTTTTTTATTAAAGACATGCATAAGGATTGTATCAAATAGTGTGATGTTGTGGTTTTAAACCTGATTTTTTTCATCTCATTATATAGTATAACATATAAATCTTTATTTGATATCATTCAAAAATTTCTTGGTTTGAGGAAGAAATTCAATGTTGGGGTGACCATTTACGGTTGGAACATGGATCAGATTTCAGTATTTTGATATATAGTTAGGATTATTGTACTTTTGGTTTTTGACGAACATGGACATAGTTACATCCACCATTTGAAATGATTTATTCATACATGTATTAAAAATATATATAATTTATAGAAATGTAATTTTTTGTATGTTAGATTAAAAAGGATACTGTAAAAGTTTTTTTCCAGATGCCTCACCTGTTTATAACTAATGGAGGAACATGAAAAACTTGTAGGCATGTTGGGGTCTTCACTAATTCTGGTGTAGAAATTGAAGAAATTTGCAAATTATTTTGTGATAGGTCTTCCAAGGATAGTATGGAAACATTATTCAATACGGTTAATTAAGGATTAACTCACCAATTCTCCACACATTATCCTTTTTCATGAATCTTATACATTAGGTGTCTTATAAAAAATTTATATCTGAGAATTCATAAAGCGGATTTTTATTCCATTCACGACTTTATCAGATAGTGCTTTTGTGTTTATATCTCATTTTTAGAAGTCTCTATATAATAATATTTGAGATATATAGATTTTTGTTACAATGTATCATCCCCAAATCTACTGACAGTCTAAATTGATTGTGAAAAAAATATAGGATTTATTATATGGGTTTTTATAAAAGATTATAGTGACTCTTGGGAGGATTAAATTCCATTATTGGATTTATTACGCAATAATATTTATAATGTGTAACACCCCAGGTAAAGAAAAAAATTGAGATTTTAATATATATCCATATTTTTGAATAAATTTTTTATATTACTTTAAAGGCAATGCTATTCTCGATGGTGTACCCAATACGCAACAACGAGTTTCTTTGAAATCTTACGTTGCACTCAAATAATAAAGTAATATTATTTTAAATGGTAGTTAATGCCTAGCTGTTGTAATGGTAGGAATAAACTGGAATAACTATAAAATGATTATATATGTTTGTAAAATACTTTTTACTTTTATCCAATAAATTTTAGAGGCTTAAAATGAAAATGAATCCAATTTTAAGAATAAATATTCTAATATTCTTTAAAAGGTTGATTAACCGCCTTTTGATGGATAACCCTTTTTAAATATTATTTTGAAAATTTTATATGTTTTATTTGACCAATAAAAATCCTTCTTTATAATATTGACATCAAAATTTACTTTGTGTAAATTTTTGTTATTTTTCCGATAAATATCATTTTTAGTGAAAATGTTTCATTTTAATTAAAAACCTCCATTTAATCTGATTTATATATATGGATAGGTTATCTTTTTAATTTATATTTAAGTGTATTTATAATATATTTTTACCATTTAATCCAATGGTTGTCATTGGAATTAATTTCACTTTGAAATTGGACTTAAACTAGTGTCAATATTTTAATAGATATTGTTTTTTAAAAACACACTATTTGTTTTGAAAACATGAATGAATTATAAAATTAAATAATGAAACTTATATATTTTGAATTTCATAAAATAGAAATAAATTTTTAATTCAGAATATCAAATATATCATAGGGTGAATATTTGTTATTTTTCTGAAAAACATCAATTTTTGATGAATAGTGGAACCACTAATTGGTAGTTAAGGAAACTGATTTTTTGTTTAAATGAAACTTCACCACATCTGTGATTTGATTTTCAAAAATCCTACATACATTTTTTTCATAATGAATTAAAATGTGTTTCAATGAGATTAAAATAATTTTATTGGTGAATAGTAACTTTTATGTTTTATTTATCACGATTAAAGGTAATTAGTGTAATTTAAGGTAAATATAATGTTATAATACTATGAAATGACATTGAAACATGTCCCACCGTTATTGGATGAGCCATGGCCGACCTAGACAATCCATGGGTCAACTTGGGGACCCCATGGAGCCACTATGTTTGGAAAATGGCATTAATAACTTTTTATTTAAAGTTAAAATTAAAATGTCACAAACATTTATTATTTTACTAAAACAACTTTTACATGGTTCTATACAAGTCATATTTTTGACTATAAATATTCATTATAAAGATAAAAATATTTCTTACATCATGATAATTTTTTTATAATTTTTATACATTAAATATAATATTTTATTTATGACATAGTGATGATACAGTGATTACCTCATAAATGAACGATTCAAATAAAATGAGAAGATAGGGTGAAATATAAGTCCTAAACTTGAAAAAACCTATTGGATGGGTGGATTTTGAATCCTTATCACCTTATCCTAGAAATAAATCCTTTTCGAACCTTTAAAATCTGAAAACTTTTTATAATAATTTAATACTTTATAACATTCCAAGAGTGCCCCTCCTCTTATCTTATAAAAGGCCCCCACCTCTACCACATTACCCACACATCTCAAGACTTTGGGTCAGACAAACCCTGCCCATTTCATCTCTCCACATCCCTATCTTAATCATTGAAGCCTCACCTTTGGCATAATGCTCTTCAAGAAACCCTTTTGGTTCAATCCAAGAGGAGTTACCCGATTTAAAGGTAATGTCTTCACTTCTGTTATTTTTTTTATTTTTCTTCTCCAAACCCATAACTCTTTTTATACATCTCTTTTGTAAAAAAACCAGTATATTTAATATAATAATATTTTTTTATGTTAATTATTCTAGCTGCACTTACACACACCTTTGTCTAATGGTTAAAAAACATATTTTTTATGTGGATGGCGAATCACTGCCTCATGAAACGATGATTGTTCAATCTTCTCTTAACACCTTTCATGGTGGGAATTATGATGTCACTGTATTTTATAAATGATATATATGGTATTTATGTTTTCCATATGCTTATGAATTTTTTATTTAAACTATACCTTTATGCTTTTCATGTTGTGCAAATGCGATAATTTCATAAGAGGAAGTGTGGACTACCACCCCCTCAAGTGATGTGACTCGTTCATGAAATACATGGAAGGTATAAAGAAATCAATTAATGAACTTATGTGACCTATAAAACATATATATTATACTGGAATTATAATATAGATATCTATCAGTTGTTTTTAATTCCATTAATATGTTAAAGAAATGAAAGTAGCATTCATACGTACATACAGCCTACCGTCTCCATGAACGGTACATTTCTTTTCTTTTTATCTACAAATGTAATGGAATAGTATAAAATGAATATTTAATATATATATATGATATTTAAATCATTAATACTATTCTGGAGATTATTTACTTATAACTACATGGACAATCAATTTCAAACAAGTTTATTTTTGACTCATGTACCAAACATCGACAAAAACGAATGATATGAACTCAAATTATTATCCAATAATTATAACATTATAATATGTGATAGGAACTTAATAATAATCTTTAAAGTAGTACCTTAAGCAATTATAAATTTACCAATTTTTATTATTCACGAATATAACGAAATGAACAAGACAAGTCGGACATGAGGTAAGGGATCCAACCTCTCTCTTTCTTTTTAAGTACTAATTTTTATGTAACTTACTTTAGAATCCTCTTTCATATGTTGGGGGACGTTATTTTGATTCCTATTACTATACATTCTATGTTCATATGATGAGATACCCTATTTCATTTCATCAGTACATTTTTTTGGATGTTTTAAGTGGCGTCGTTAGGCTGCCGAGTTTTCGTTAGGGATTTTTCATCTCACTTGTATTCCCGTGAGATTTATGATACATTTGCCACTATTTATTTTTAGTGATGTTTGTACTTCACATTATTATACTCTTTGTGTAATATAATTTCTTTTATTGGTATTTACATCAACATTGTATGGTCCTTCTTTCATGGGGTGAACGTTTCAAAAGTTACCCAAATCGGAAAGGGAACCTTTCACCCTCCTCTTTTTAAAAGACTTATTTTGTTATGTCTTTTAATTTACATATTTTTATGTTGGTATATGTTCTTATATATCCTTATTGATGTAAATATTCTGTCCATGTGATGAGATACCATTTTTTCTCTCATCAACTAATTTTATGAATTTTAATGTGACGCTGTTTGGCTGTCGAATTTTACCAAGGGAACTTCTTAACCCAATTTAGATTTCTTTGGGTTCAACATGTAGTTATTGAATATGTCATCCTTTGAATATGTGTGAATGACCTTTTATTTTTTTACACTTAATATCCACTTATATTGGGTGTATTTTTATTTTTCACACATAATTATGAGATTGATTTATCCTTAATTTAAGGATACATTCTTTATAAGGTATTTCATCTCATTTTACATTTCTATTGAGACTTCATTGTTATTGTGCCCCAATTCACTCTGATATGGTGTATACACTTTCCATTGGAATATTATATCATGAATACATTTATTCTCATGATATTATAATGTTTTGATTAAATGTTATTCCTCAATTATGGTATTCAAGTATCTATCATTTTGTTAAAAACCCTTTAAATAAAATATCGTTTCAAATGTTTTAATGATTTATTCTTATAAATATTTCTCAATAATATCCATGTTTTCAAAATGGTTTTATGGATTTATTTATATGGATACTAATGGTTTAAAATGTTAAAATCTTCAAATTGGTATGGGACACTATGACTCAAAAATATCTTTATTAAATGTTTTAAATGATTTTGAAAATGGTTTTTAGAATGGATTCAATATTTCAATATCTTAAAATGGTATATTGTTATTCCAATGCGGGAATGTTATATTTCATTTATTCTTATGTTATGTTATATGATTATGTTATGGTTCCTGGCCATTTTTTATGAAGACGGGTGGTTCCGTGATAAACTAAAGGCGGGTGAGTCTGATATAGCTCTATACTGCATTGGGTAATGAAAAGGGATTAAACGCTAAGGTTTATCCAAAGAAATTTAGGGAATATACTGTGATGGGTATTCCAAACGTAACCATGAGGGTTACTCCCTACGAAATAATGTTATAAATTCCTCAAGTTACCTTTATGTCTTATGATTTCTATGAGTTATTTGTAAATCATTGGATTTCATGAGGTATTTTACATTGCTTATGTTTTGTGAGTAAAATATGATTTCACTGATTTTTATGTATACATGGAATAATGTTTTCTTTCCATATTTATATAACCCTTATTGAACTTTTTATGATCATCCCATTTTTTTTGAAATGTTTTTCATAGGACATAAAGTGGAATAGGGTCAAGGATGGGATCAAGGAAATGTCAGGATGTCTAAAACAAAGAAGTAGACTAGACTCTTTTGTTCAAGAGTGTTTATTTTGTGAAAAAATGGTTGCTGAGTAGATGTGTCTACTTTGTAATCATTGAGATGTAATAGTTATGTACTAATTCTATAAAACTATAATCTTGAAAATATCTTCAATGTGAAATATTCATTTAATTACATAATAAGTAATGTTTAAGGTTGGGTCCTTATAGTTGGTATTAGAGGTCAGTTTAGATATCTTTAGAGGTTAGGGTATACTTTAAGCATAAGTTACAGTACGATAATGGATAGTATTTCAGAAAGAGACATAATTTTTAGATAAAGTGAATGAGTAAGTATATCTTAGTGTTTATGTTCCTCATTAGTACATAATGATTTTGTTGATATACTCACTCTGGCATTTCTGGTTTTAGTAAATGGATGGATCTAGTAGGCACCAAAGTGACAATGGGTTTGAAGGAAACTATAGTGGTTCTCTGATTAAGAGACTGGATGAAATGAGGATTCAATGAGAAATCTCGTGGTTATTCTAAACCAACTATCCAGAGTCATGATCAACCACTTTAACCTTGGTGACTTCTCTAATGAATCATGTACGAGATGACCAACTCGACATGGATGTTCAGGTAATAATTATTAAGGTAACCCTTAGGGTTTATATGATCCTTACTTTTGATGTAATTATGGGTTACAATACGGTATGATTGAATATGAACGACATGAGATAAACATGAGGTTAAATTATGTTATGGTTATTTTTGAAGATTTTATCGATTTTTGGAGAATTTTATAAGAATTATGTAGTTTTCGAAAAAGGACAACACGTAGACCATGTGACAACCTGTCGCATTTGACAAAGCTATGGAAATCGAACCCACAACCAAAGTTCGATTGGTATTTATCACCTACCAGTGGACTACATGACGTCCCTGGTTAGTTTGACTAATTCTTTTTAGTTAGATGATCTTTTGATTCTATAATAAGTTGATTTTGGGTTATCTATGTAAATTATTAACCTGTCATGGAAAATATGTGATTAGGCTAATTACTTTTTAGTATGAGACTTTAAGAGTAACTGATGTTATTTAGAGATAAATGTTAAGGTTTATCTTGGAAGACTATGTGATTAAATCCTTCAAAGATTTGGGTTTCAGTCTTAGTTTTTATTACTTTGAAGAATTTGATGGATAGATATTTATTGAATGGTCTTTGTTGAACATTGGGTATTGCTAGGAAAATTTTGGAGATTAAGAATAGATTTTTTTTTATAAAGGATTATCCTTTTGGGTATTATCTGATATTATACTAACGTTTTTTGTTTTAGTTTTGGTTAATGTCTAAAGACATTGGAAGTATATAGTTTTCTTTTGTGGATTAGGTGATTCTCTAGAAGTTGACAATAGCTCTCTTAATGTGAACATGTCATCCTAAATACTCGTATTTTGAGGAAAATATGAGTTCGTGTAAGAAATATAGTAAAAGATGAAATTCAACATGACAAGTAAGTATGTTTCCTTCTGTTTTAGTTAAACTCATAGATAAATTTCTCAGTTAAAGGTAACTTAAAACAAAAATGTTTTCTGTTAATGTTTCATACTGGGGAATCAAATACCGTTTAACCCATCACAAATTTGTAATTTTCTTGTGGTTAACTTTATCCTAAAAATTTATTCTATCACTCTCCATCAGAACATGACCCTTTGTTTTCTCCTCAATGGACATGTTTTCCTACATGGAATCCTAGTATGGGTTAACTCGGGTAACCTTTGTATTTCTATTTCTTTTTTTAAATGTGATAGCTTTACTGACTCTTGTTCCGATGTGGGATTTTCAATGAAGTTTGTAAGCCCAATTTTAAAATTGTGAGGATGAAATTCCCAAAAGGGGGGAAGGATGTAACACCCCAGGTAAATAAAAATATGACATTTTCATATTTATCCATATTTTGGAATAAAATATTAATATTATTTTAAAGGGAACTCTATGCTCGATGGCGTACCCAGTACGCAACAACGAGTTTCTTTGAATTCTTACGTTGCACTATAATATTAAAATAATATTATTTTAAATGGTAGTTAATGCCTAGACGTTATAATGGCGGGAATGAATGGAAATAACTATAAAATGATTATATATGTTTTTCAAATACTTTTTACTTTTATCAAATAAATGTTAGAGGCTTAAAATGAAAATGAATCCAATTTTAAGCATAAATCTTATAATATTCTTTAAAACGTCGATTAACCACCTTTTGATGGAGAACCCTTTTTAAATATACTTTTGAAAATTTTATATGTTGTATTTGACCAAATAAAATCCTTATATATAATATCGACATCAAAATTTACTTTGTGTAAATTTTTTTATTTTTCCGATAAAGATCATTTTTAGTGAAAATGTTTCATTTTAATTCAAAACCTCATTTTAATCTGATTTATTTATATGGATAGATTATATTTTTAATTGATATTAAAGTGTAATTAAAATATATTTTTACCATTAAATCTAATGGTGGTCATTGGAATTAATTTCACTTTGAAATTGGACTTAATCTAGTGTCAATATTTTAATAGATATTGTTTCTTAAAAACATGCTATTTATTTTAACAGAGGGAATGAATTATAAAATTAATTAATGCAACTTATATTTTTTCAATTTTGTAAAATAGACATTATTTTTGAATTCGGAATATCAAATATAGCTTAGGGTGAATTTTTGGTATTTTTCTGAAAAACTTCAATTTTCATGAATAGTTAAACCACAAATTGGTTGTTAATGAAACTGATTTTTAATTTAAATGAAACTTTACCACATATGTGATTTGATTTCAAAAAATCTGACACACATGGTTGTCCTTAGGAAGTAAAATTTGGTTCAATGAGATTAAAATAATTTTTTGGTGAAAAGTAACTTTTATGTTTTATTAATCGTGATTAAAGGTAATTAGTGTAATTTAAGGTAATGATGATTTTATAATAATATGAAATGACCTTGACACATGTCCTTACCTTATTGGATGAGTAATGGTCAACCAAGAAAATCCATGGGTCAACTTGGGGACCCCCTGGAGCCACTTTGGTTGGAAAATGAGATAAATAACTTGTTATTTAAAGTTAAAATTAAAATGTCACAATCAAGTATTGTTTTACTAAAACAATTTTTACTTGGGGATATACATGCCATATTTTTTAATATAAATATTAATTAGAAATATTAAAAGATTTATTACATCATGATATTTTTTTATAATTTTTAGACATTAAATAAATTATTTTATTTATGACACAGTGCAGATGCAGGGATTACCTCATAAATGAATGATTTAAATAAAATGATAAGATAGGGTGAAACCTAAATCATAAACTTGTCAAAAACCTATTGTATGGGTGGATTTCGAAACCTTATCACGATAGCCTCTAAATATATCCTTTTGAGGCCTCTATAATCCAAAAATAATTTTATAATAAACTAATATTTTATAAGTTTCCAAGAGTGTCCCTCCTCTTCTCTTATAAGAGTCCCCCACCTCTACCATGTTACCCACACCTCTCAAGCCTTTAGCTAAGACAAACCCTGTCCATTTCATCTCTACACAACCCTATATTCATCATTGAAGCCTCACATTTGGTAGAATGCTCTTCAATATACCCTTTTAGTTCAAACCAAGATGAGTTACCCGATTTAATGGTAATGTCTTCACTTGTGTTCTTTTGTTTTATTTTTCTTCTCCAAACCCCTAAACACTTTTTATTCATTTATTTTGTTACAAGAACAGTATATATAATATACTAGGATGTTTTTATGTTAAGTATTCTAGATTTACTTACACACACCTCCGTCTAATGGTTAATGAACATACTGTTTCTATGGATGGCGAATTACTGCCTCACTAAACGATGATTGTTCAATCTACTCTTAACATATTTCATGGTGGCCATTATGATGTAACTATATTTTATAAATTATATATATGGTATTTATTTTTTCCATATGCTTCTGTATTTTATATTTAAAACATACCTTTATGCTTTACATGTTGTGAAAATGTGATAATTTCATACGAGGAAGTTTGGACTACCGCCACCTCAAGTGATATGACTCGTTCATGCAATACATGGAATGTATAAAGAATGAAATTAATTAACTAATGTGACCTATAAAACATATATATTATACTGGAATTATAATATATATATCGCTCAATTATTTTTAATTCCATTAATATGTCAAAGAAATGAAAGTAGCGTTCATGCGTACGTACGGCCTACCGTCACCATGAATGGTGCATTTCATTTATTTTTTTCTCCAAATGTTATGTAATGGTATAAATTGAATATTTACTGGATATATATGATATTTAAATCATTAATACTATTCTAGAGATGATTTACTTATAACTACATGGATAATAATTTTCAAACAAGTTCATTTTTTACTCATGTACCAAACATCGACAAAAACGTCTCATATGAACTCAAATTATTAACCAATTATTATAACATTATAATATGTGATAGGAACTGAATAATGATCTTTAAAGGAGAACCTTAATAAATTATATATTTACCAAAGTTTATTATTCAGGAATATTAAGCAACGAACAAGACAAGTCGGACTTGAGGAAAGGGATCCAACCTCTCTCTTTCTTTTTAATTACTCTTTTTTATGTAAATTACTTTAGGATCCTCTTTATTATGTTGGGGGATATTCTTTTATATTCCTCTTACTGTAATTTATATGTTCATATTATAAGAGACCCTATTTCATTTCATCAATCCATTTTTTTGATATTTTATTTGGTGACGTTTGGCTGCCGAGTTTTCGTAATGGATTTTTTATCTCACTTTTATTCCCATGAGATTTACGCTACATTTTCCGCTATTTATTTTTAGTGGTGTTTGTACTTCAGATTATTGTACTCGTTGTGTAATATAATTTCTTTTATGGGTATTTACATCAACAGTTAATGTTCCTTCTTTCATGGGGTGAACGTTTCGAAAGTTACCCAAATCGGTAATGGAACCTTTCACCTTCCTCTTTTTAAAAGACTTATGTTGTCAAGTCTTTTAATTTACATATTTTTATTTTAGGATATGTTATTTTTTATCCTTATTGATGTAAATTTTATGTCAATGTGATGAGATACCATTTTCTCTCTCATCAACTACTTTTATGAATTTTCAAGTGACGCCGTTGGGTTGTCGAATTTTACCAAGAGAACTTCTTAACCCAATTTCGATTTCTTTGGGTTCAAGATGTAGTTATTGAATATGTCATCCTTTGAATATGTGTGAATGACCTTTGATTTTTTTACACATAATATCCACTAATATTCGGTGTATTTATATCGGTCACATATAATTATGAGATTGATTAATCTTTAATTTACGGATACATTCTTTATAATAGATTTCATCTAATTTTACATTTCTATTGAGACTTCATTGTTGTTATGCACCAATTCACACTTATATGGTGTATATACTGTACTTTGTAATATTATTTCATGAATCCATTTATTCTCATGGTATTATAACGTTTTGATTAAATATTATTCCTCAATTATGTTATTCATGTATCTCTCATTTTGTTAAAAACCCTTTAACTAAAATACCATTTCAAATGTATTAATGATTTATTCTTATAAATATTTCTCACTAATATCCATGTTTTAAAAATGGTTTTATGGGTTTATTTATATGTATATTCATGGTTTAAAATGTTAAAATCTTCAAATTGGTATGGGACACTTTGATTCAAAAATCTCTTCATTAAATGTTTTAAATGGTTTTGAAAATGGTTTTTAGAATGGATTCAATATTTCAATATCTTAAAATGTTATATTGTTATTTCAATGTGGTAATTTTATATTTATTTTATTCTTATGTTATGTTATATTATTATGTTATGGTTCTTGGTCATTTATTATGAAGACGGGTGGTTCCGTGATAAACTAAGGGCAGGTGAGTCCGATATAGCTCTCCAATGCATTGGGTAATGCGAAGGGGTTAAATGGTAAGGTGTCTCCGAAGAGATTTTTGGAATATACTTTGATGGGTATTCCAAACGTAACCATGAGGGTTACTCACTACGTAAGAATGTTATTAATGCCTCAAGTTACTTTCATGTCTTATGATTTCTATGAGTTATTCATAAATTTTATGATTTCATGAGGTATGTTAAATTGCTTATGTTTTATAAGTAAAGTATGATTTCATTGATTTTTATGTATACATGGACTAATATTTTATTTATGTATTGTTATAACCCTTACTGAGCTTTTTTTGATCATCCCATGTTTTTTTTTGAAATGTTTTTCATAGGGAATAAAGTTGAATAGGGTCAAAGATGATATCAAGGAAATGCCAGGCTGTCTAAAACAAGGAATTTGACATGACTCTTTTGTTGAAGAGTTTTTATTTTGTGAAAAAAATGGATGTTGAGTAGATGTGTATACTTTTTAATCATTTATATGTAATAGTTATGTCATAGTTATCTAAAACACTAAACCTGAAATGATCCTCAATGTGAATTATTCATTTAATTCAATAATAAGTAATGTATAAGGTCAGGTCCTTATATAATGAATCTATATATATGGCTCCTCTAAATGAATTTTATAGGCATACTTATCAACCTATATTTTTTTGTGATAATAGGAGAGACTTTACAGGTTGGACAACACCGTGTGAATGAAATAATATAGAAGATGCATTGTATTAAAAATATAATGGATATGGCTTAGATTCATAAAAATTTGTTTGTCGATAATTTTCAATGTCCTTTATCATTTTAGGAGAGTGAAAATGTGTTCTTTATAATATCCCCATGGAATTTGCATCATCATTTTCGAAAGACTTGAATGTTATCATTTTGATAAATAGTTTCTTTTTAGATACATGTCTGAGTGTCAAGAGGTGAAATATTAGATGGATATCCATCCAAGGATCAATATGTTTCTTAAATTGTTTCATGTATATGAATTGAATATGTATTTATATAATCATTACTCAGTAAATCAATGGGATCAAATTGAACTATATTTTTATTTTGTATTGGATCATGTGATAGTATGGATTGTGAATAGATAAGAGAGTTTCTTTTGTGGGAAAAGAATTAGTCTTATTTTTTATTTGTCAAAATAGGGTTCTATTCAGGAGTAAATATGGATCCTGAAATGGAAATCTTGAATATGTGAATGAAAATCTTCTTAGACAATTTGGATTTTCAAATTTTTGCAGAAGGAAAGGAAATGGTGGGGAGAATGTAGCACCCTCAGGGTAAGTAATAATACCATAGTTTGTTAAATATATTTATTGGATTATGTTTCAGTATGTTTTGATGATATTTAATCTAGTGGGTGCTTTTAATAATGGTTCATGTTTTTAGAAATGTTAGAAGAAACCATAAAAACCTCCAATAAATCATGAAAATAAAAAAAAATTAGTAGTTGGTAGGAACACAATTGGAAGATGTATTGAAAAACGGAGTGGGTTCTTAGGAAACTTTATGCATATATCAATAGAAGTGGAATCCATGGTCCATGGATGAACTATCTCACCATTAAAGACAACCATGTGAGGTGATTCTTTTGTCAATAGATCAGGATTGTTTAGAGAATGGTTTGTCAAATTGTGTTGTTAAACCATGAACTATTATATTATATAGTGGAAAATGGTGGATCTAATTCTTTATCTAATAAATTACCAATTATATCAACTGTTTGGCTAAAAAAATAATTCTTATTCCACCCATATCATTATGGGTGATTAAATTTGATCCAAGATAATGTTATAGGTGATCCAAGGGCCATTGGAGATATTGATTCTCCAATATGTTCTTATTAATCATTAATTTCATTATATATTTCCTCCTCCAATATCTCAAAAACATATATCTATTCCACTATAGATAAATAAGAGTTCTCTATTTGTTTTATTTTTGAGATCATGTTGAATTGGTTAACAACAACAATGTATAAGGTCATAACAAGAATATGAATGCTATGTTTTTATGTTGTTTCATTGTTCATAATTTTCTCCATAATTTGAGATATAAGGTTATTATCTCTAAAATCCTCTTATTAATAACATGAAATTTTTGTTTCAAAATGAATGAATTTTTTCAAAATGTTGTAAAACCATTGTGTGACATGATGTAAAACACATGAGTGAATTATTCATTGAAATTATGGAATTTTTTTTTGTGAATGTCATTATTGTTGATGATTTTGAAATTTTGATATTAAAATTATGGTTTGGTTTTAATTAATAAAAAATATTGTATAAATGGTTAAAATTAATAATATTTTGTTTAAAATGGGTTCTTCATGGTTCTTGGTAATACATCGTGGTGTGTGCTTATGTTTCATTTTATAATGCCCAGTAAAAATATGACTTAATCTAAGGTAAAATGGTGTAATAGATGAATAGATTGGTTATTTTTTCAAGACTTGGTAGTTTTAAGAGTAGAAATGCATGAGTATGGAACTGTCACCCTTCCATGAATATACGGATGTGTGGATGTGATCATTTATGGAATGGGTATGCATAAGGGTAATGAGAATGGTATCATAAAAGTTTTTTATTTCATTCAACAGAATGATGTTTTTGTTTTAATAAAAAATATGGTAATCTTGTTAAAATAATTTTATATAAATGTTCATACAATTTTTATCCTAGATATAGAGTTTCAGAATCCATTGGGGAAATCCTATTGAGTTTAAAATCAGACCCTCTTTGGTTATAGTTGTGTGTATGAGTATTTCATATGTCAAGACATATGTATAAAAAGTAATATTAATTAGATGATAATTCATTGTGATATAGCGGGAATAGATTTTTGAGTTAGATCATAGACCAGGTTGGGAGTTTCTGAGTTTATGGATTTTATGTCATTGTTTTTTCTGGGATCCCACTTTTTTACACCTATTGGGTTGTTGTGTTGGTTGTATTTCATTTTTATTATTGTACACATGTAGTTTATTGAGTTTTTTTAAAATTTTAACATGGACTGGATTTTCTTGTGCTTCAAATTGGAGAATGATCCACTAAATTTTTAAAAAATCCTTTCTTATTTATTTCAATATGTTCGTGTTATAAGGATGTCACATAATCCCTACTAGGACACACCTATTACTTCTTAAGACATTGTGGTGGTGTCAAAATTTGTAGATATGTTTAATTATGTAACCTTATAACATTTTTAACATATCGATTTTATTTTCAAATTTATTTATTTAATAGCAGAGATATTTGATAAATCGATATCCTTTAGTCAATATATATATTTTTTATTCATGCATATTGATTCATTAATTATGTAAAATTTTAGAAACATATAGAATAATTTGGACATTCAATTATATGTTAGAACTAGTTATATATATCCACATGATGCACCAACAAGTCCCATGACACAAATCATTTTCTAATATGGATGATATTTTACTCGTTGTTTTAAACATTCTTGTGAATAGTATTGACAATATATGTATTCTTGTCCCTAAGATCATAATGTCTTAAAATTAAAAATTTAAATTATGTCGATATATCACTTATATTTATTATCCATGATATTTTCATATTTTTATTATATATTGATGTATTTAGTTCTGTGTTTATTTATTAGATTTCATGGGTGTTCATTTGTTGCCTTTCCATATCAATTATTATTTATTTCATGTTCATGTTATTTAATAAATGTGATTTGTTTTAAGATAAATACATTTTCATATCAAATATTCATTTTTTACTCATAATATATTCTACTATATATATCTCTCTATCATTATTTTATCTCAACCCTATTTTTTCAATTCCCAATATTATGATGAAGATCCCATTAAATGATTTTATAGGATGTATAGAATTTTATTTTTTTTAAATTTTTTTTATTTTCATTTCATAATGTAAAATGGTTTTCATTTATGTAGCTAGTTCACCAGAATTAATAAACAAAATATTTCTTTTATATATTACCCATTCTATCTATGTCAATTCAATAATGTAGAAACTGAATCCATGATATTAAAATACGGGTCATTTATTTTATTCTTTAAAAATTATATCATGATGAACTATTAAATGATAAATGTGTTAAGAATTTAAAATAAATTATTTCATAAATAGGAGGAAAAATCAGGGAACATAATATTAATGTATTGAAAGTGAAATACTCTAGACAATAATATTGTTAGGGAAGAATAGTGAAATTTTATAAACATTTTCTATGGTGGTTGTGAATATGTTGTATAATAATATCAGTTTAATTAATAGTTTTTAAATGAAACTAAAATATTTGAAAGTTATTAATATATTGGTGTTAGGAAACTCAATAAATTAATTTTCTGGAGAGGTAATTTTTTTGTCAAATAATGATGTAATAAAATTTATAAATTTTTATATAACTCCATTGAAGGTTTGTTCAACAAATTCATGAAGTTATAATATCTCTTAATATATATCATTCATAGTTGATTTGTGGTTAATAATTCTCAAATATGGGAAGAAATATATGATATATGATCAATGAGAAACTATATTATATAATTTTAAATGATCTATCAGTAATATGATCATCATGTATAATTGAAATATGGTTTTTTTCACATATTAAATGAGATTTTAAGAATTTAAAAGAAATTTACTGTATCATAAAATATTGATTTTCATTTTTATTTATGGGTTATCCAATATTTTTGGATATAGATAATGAGATATTCTATATAATATATAGAATTCATGTAAATCATGTTATTTTATAATGTTTAATCACAATCTTCTTTGGGTTTATAAAACATGAAACAGAGGTAATGATATGAATTTTCAAAAGGAGAAGTTATTAGGGAAATATAAATCATATTCATGTTCGTACAAGATCAAAATTATTTCATAGAAAATTTATTAAGTATATACAATCAAAAAATACAACCGATATAGATTGAAATAATATACCATATATGTTGTTGACGTCTTATTCATCCTGATGAAACTGATATAAATAAGGCTACTTTTGGATATGATATTTTAATGTCCCTGTATTTATGGTGGAATAAAATGGATAAGATCTTATTTTTAAATGGATTAATCTCAACTCTTTACAAAATAAAATATAGAATAAATTTAATATCCAATTGGGATTATTCATAAATGTTTGTGTTCATATAAGAATGATGTCTAATAATATATTTAGGTAATTTTCAATAATATTTAATTTATATTCTCACATTAATAAAATTATCCTTGTCAATATAAATTTGGGGCTATATGTATGGTTAATAATTTTAGGATAAGCATAGAATGAGATAAGAGATTGTGAATTTAAAAAATTGAAACTAATAATGGATGTTAATGGAAAACAAAAAAATATAGTGATTATTTGGAAAAAATAGTAATTAAAATGCATAATTCCAACAATACACATCATTATAGAATTGTTTTTATAATCATGTTAATATAATTTTTTTTGAATGAATAAAGACTGTGGGTTGTGTAAAATATAAATGAGTTCATTTGGAAACACGAAATTAGAATAGTAGTGCACAAGCTTAATTGATTTTTATAATAAACAAACACTTAAATGAATATATATTGGATATATTATGACAATATACTTCAATAGATGATATCAAAACAATTGGAATCACTTATGTTATCAATATAAAAGGAAACAACATTAGAATGTTTATATAAAGGGGTAGTGATGGATTTTTTCACACTTCTCCACAAATGGAAGGATATATCACCTCATTTATTTGTATATGATGATTATTGTTTTTACTAATGTTATAAATGTGTTTTATCCCCAATGAAAATATTATTAATTATTATTTTCCTTTAAAAAAATTGAATATAATATAAAATGTATTAGATAACATGCTAATAATTCTAAAAATAGTTAATAATTTATTGATATTCATATGGAATAAAATCCTTCCTAATTTTCTAGTGATGGATATATACCAAATTAGATTTTGTAAGGATCCAAATGTAAGTAGATATTAACAATATAAAATGTTATTAAGGAATAATTTATTAAAACAAGGAAAATTATAATAACATCAATAGATAACCCATTATTTTGTTCTAGAACTATAATTTTTTTAATTATTGAATGGAAGTATATTAATTGATGAAATTTATTAAAATTTAATTGAAATTATGGTTAAATATAATAACTATTAGTTTATTAAAATATAAATTAATTTTAATGATATTATAATAATGTCAATGTTCCAAAAGTGATTGAATAAAAAAAGTAATTTGAAATAATAAAAGACTCATAAGAAAAAGATAATCCTTATTTGAATAGACACATATTGAATATAAATTTTATATATTTTTATGTCACACTACTATGATTTCATTTCAAACTATCCCAACTCCAAATGATAAAAAATTCAATTTAATGAAAATAGTCGATCATAATTAGATAGTTTTAAGAAGAATTAATCTAAAGATATGAAGGAATAAATTTTCTAGAAGATAACATATGGTATTGGAAGATAATGACTATAATGTATCAGATAAATAGAATGACAGAGTCGAGATTTGAAATTTTTCACATGTTCTATGTAGTTTTATTTTATTAAATAAAGAGTGTAATATAAACCACTACACTATGGAAGATTAAGAGTTATCATTTATTTTTATATTCTATGGTGATGATATTATATATTTGTTTGGAAATGGATAATGTAGTATCAAGTATATTGTGACACAATTACATAATTTCTCTATACATTCATGTATAGAGGAACATTATTATATTTACGACATAAAATTTAATTTATAGAAGATTTTATTTTCCATTCCATTGAGATATATGATAATGATTATTTTATTATTCTTTATATGTGTAATATAAAACCCCATTATTTCACATCTGTATCTAGTGATAAATATATACTATAAACACAATATATTTGATACAAACTGATATGAAAACTATTATAATGAACTGATTATTACCGGATTTATAATAACATTTTATCTTTCTAGTATTCCAAGAATATTTAGATTTATAGTTATTATAAATTATTAAAACCATTACATTACAAATTGTGAACTTCTAAGAAGAGTATATTTTCCCACAAACAGGTTCTTAAATTTATAACAATGTTTAATTCAAGAATACATTTATAATTTTAAAAGGATCCACCAGAAAATAATTTTTAACCATTATATACTTACTATAAATAATTTTATCCTGTGAAAAACATTTTAAAATGTGGGAATTGAAAAAAAAAATTGCTCAATAGAGGATCTAAAAAATTCATCCCATTATACTATTCAATGAAATGAAATTCGATATATAATATTTACATAACATATAATAAACCACGATCTTAAAAATAATTTACCTACTACAAAAATATCGTGAAATAAAATTCATTCTATAAATAAATTTGTAAGAATTGAAAAGGGAAAATCACATTGAGTTGTATTAAATGGGAATTGTTATAACTTATAAATAATTTACTTTGACAAATATCCTTTCACCATTATAGGATCATAATGATTTCGTTAATCAAGAGATCATTATTATAACTTCATAAATTAAAAGATCTATTTTAAAACCATATAATTAATTGAAAAGGTATTTAGGCATCTTGGTAAATTATTATTTTAATCAATAAAATAATATCCAATAAAAAACAATAACCATCTTTATTAATTCTGATATGTCTCTTATGATTAACTAATATCCAGTTAGATCTTCCATATTATACCATTAATTTGTGAATTATATCGAGATGACATGTGATTATACCTAATATACCCAAACAAATCGTCATATAAAATGTCCAAGTTCAAAATAATGAGAAATAAATTTAAGATCATGAATCATAAAACTCATTCAATTAACATTTGAATCCCATAAGATAAAATATGTTGAGATATAACATAAAATGACAAGAAAATCATTTTCATAGAAAAAAATTCTGAAAATTCAAAAAACAATATAATTAAAGGATGTTATATGAGAAACCTAAAAACTATTATGGGATTCCTAATGATGAATAATGGATTAGATTTTCGGTATAGATTTTCATTTAGTGAATGTTATGAAAACATTCTTTTTTACTTTTATAAAGTGGGAAAAGTGTATCAAATATAAAACATTAAAAATATTATTTATAAAAAAGTATAAATACTCATAAAGATAGATCAAATTAATCATTTAAAAATACATTAATTATAAAAAATAACATTATTGAAATCATTATGGGTGTGTGGAAAATGAATAAAAATAGTTATAAAATTTAAAAACATTAATTTAAAGGAAACCCCCATAAATAATTAATTACATTTGAGTAAAAAAGAACATTGAATAAAATTACATGAAAAAGGATTTTTAATCAATCTGAATGTAAGTATATAAACTAAAAAATTCCTCCATATGATAGTATTAAAAACAAAAATATAAAACATGTTTTGAAAATTGAATGAGTCTCATAGAAAAAATATGTTGAAAAGAGAAATCCATTACCTTGATTGCCAACTATAATTTTTTTTTTAATTTTTACATTCATTGATAACAACCCTATAATAAATTTTTATAAAATTAATATCCTATGTAATTTTCATTCACTAGTGTTAATTCTATTTATTATATTTATTAGAATATTTTATTTTGTTATTATTAAAAATAGGTTTACATTGGACTTTTTGAGGTTGTTCCGTTAATAAACACAACGTAATATTGATATGTTTTTTAAGGTAAAAGTAAAAATAGTTACATTATCTATATAAAAATAATATTAAATAATTATAATAATTATAAATTTAATATAATTTTATAACTATAAATATAGGTATGTCATGAAAAACTAATCAGATCAATTTTTGGATACGGTAGTTTGTATGTATGAATTGATAATTTATTAACTTTTATAATGGATGATAATGAAATAAAATAGATAAATATTAAACATTATAAAATATTAATAATTTTTAAAAATATTATTTATTCATAAAATACATCTGTATGACCAACCTCATGATGTAATAATGAAAAAATAATCAAATTGCTTAATAGAGGTTGGAGATTAGACATATACATGCATGAAATTCTCATTTTCCACTTGATGGAAGCATATGAAATGATACAATATTTTATATTTATATAAATATATATATTTTATAAAGAATATACATTTATTAAGGAAATTTTTATAACTCATTTTACAAGACAGTGATGAAAAAGGAACACATTGCTTCATGGTGCTGTCAGTCCCCATATATGAATGAGTGAAATTATCATTTCTCATAAAATGCTAAAGAAGGGGAAAATGTAAAAAAAACATAATAAAATTTAATTATATTAAATATTCATATATAAATTTATGTTATTTATTAAGAAATCATTTTATAGATTTAGAATAACATATAAACATAGTGAATTTATTTGTGAATTTAGCCTAGTCCTTCGATAACTTCCCTTAGAGTACACTTTAATCCTTATAGGATTGGAATTATTATGAGACAGTGGCCTAGATGATATTGGAGAGTATTTGTTATGATATTTTTGGATATATTTTTAATGATATAATGATCAATATCTATCTATATTTGAGATGATTTGGTTTCATTTTAAATTTTTGGGGAGTGTATCTTTTGAAAATATTTAAATCATTAAAATAATATAAATTTATATTCATTGAAAGGATATAAGATGAAATTAAATTTATAATATATTTTTTTTATGTTTATGTTCCCCCAAAAATCATTTTTTATAGTATCATTAGTGATATTTTAATTAAAGTTTCTTACTTTTACTCTCTCATTAACCCATTTCACCATTATCACAGTTACAAATTTTATCTTCGATAATTAATTTACATGAATTGAAAATAAAATTAAAAATATATTGTAATCTAATAATTATAGTCCAAATTTTAGAAATATTTTTCTACGATTTAATTCCCATATGAAATATAAAATCATATTTATATAAGTTCAAAAACTTCAATGAAATATAATCTTTTTCGAGAAAATGATTATAAGATTTAAAATTATTTTACAAAAAATATTCATAATATAGGGGATAATGATTGTAATTGGATAGTAATTTAAATTTATATTTGATAATACTTTCATCATGATAAAATATAATGTATCCTTCAAACCACACTACTAATTGAAAATTAAAAAAAATTATTTCTAATTAAAACAACATATTACTGAAGGTCCAAAAATTCATAAATGGGACTTAAAATTAAAAATAATATTTTTAAAAGAATTTTTTTACTATTTGATGAAATATTTGGTTGAAATAGTATTTTATGTATTTTTAAATCATGAAAACATCATGATAATGTCATAAAATCTATTGTTCATAAAAATATATTTTCCATTTACCAACAAAAGAATTTTCTTTTAAAAATACATACAAAAATAACAAACAATCAAAATTTAGAAATGATGAAAAAATAATAATATCATTTTATACAATAAATTATGAAAAAAAATTCATAAATGTTTTATTATATGCTCAAAAACTGGTAAAATGGTTTTTAGAAAATTTTCTTTTTCAAGCCTAAAATGACAATTTTATCATCGTTAATTTTTTCACTTTTTGAGGATTTTTAATTTAATTTATTTAATTTATTTTTAATAAATTAAATATAAATAATTCATAAAAAGTTATAAATTTAATTTATTAATGTAAAATTCATTAGGCAATTAAAAATTATTTTTTGAAAATATCTTTTTTTATAATAAAAATTAATTTTTTTCATTTCTATCAAATTCCTTAACAATGATTAAATTAATATTAATTATTTTATCATGTAAAAAACATTTCATTAAATATAATACTATATTAAAGATAAATTTATCCTTTAAACTAAGAATATTATATATAAGAAAAACTATGTATTTTAGAAAAATAACCATTTTAAAAATTAATTGATCTTAGAAATATAGGATTTAATTATTATTATCCAAAATGTAGTTCATATTTACAAGTAATTAATCAATAAATATTCATCATATATATATATATATTATAATTTATATCCTCCTATTTATACCCACCGATCTATTGACTAGATTATGATGGTCATAATTAAATAATAAATTTCTAGTTCGTTTACGATCGATGTTTTATGGGGTGCCTATTATAAAACATATGATTAATTTAATGGAATAAAAAATGTCATATTGTTAAATTACTTCTATTTAAATAGAATAATCGCATTTTTTATCATGGGAAATGAATTATTGAATTTAAAATTTTTCAGAATCAATTCATGTAGTGGAAATTAAAGGCACAAACATGAAATGAAAATATTTATTATATTTTTTTTGGGTGGAAGATTAATGTAATAGCTTATACTTTTAAATTTATCATTTTATAAATATTTTTTAAACTATATATTTACCTTAATGAGATACATATTGTTGATATTTTTTCAAAAGTAGACCATGATAGGTTAGTGATATTTTCAATAGATGTCTTGATAGATATATCTCCCCTCTTTCTTAATAATAGAATTACCAATAATACATAGTATATGAGAAAATATACTTACATTATTTATTTCAACATTTTCACCCTACAATTGAAATTCAAATAGGTTACCCTTCTTAATATCATTATCTAAATTATAAAATCATAATTTATCATTCCTAATAAACTAACTTTAACTCGTAAAGGGTTATAATATCAACAAATCAAAGAAAAGTTATTCATACAATTTCGTTCCACTTATCATGAATATTTTATTATTAGAAAACTAATAAAAACATTATTTTCCAAATGATTAATTTAATCTAAATAAAATTAACAATAATAACCAATTATCATTATAAATAAATAAATAAATAAATAATATTTAAAATAATTAAAATTTGTCAAACAAAAATTTAAATCCAAATATTATATAGTTTTTAGCATAATTTTTTAAATGATCTACCAAAATTTTTATCTAAATAGTAATGTTTACAAAAAAAATTATATAAGAAAACTATATATTCCCCATTCATATATTTCCCAAAATATGATAATATTTTTCATTAAAACATGAGTCAGAAAAAAGTAATAATAAAAAAATATATGATTAAAAAATATCACAAAATAATTATTCCTTAACTAAATTCACCTAAAAGCCTTAGTTTCCCATTAACATTACTCTTATAATGACCCAAGAATTATTATAAATTTTTTTTCTCTATTAACCATACTTACCTAAAAATTAAAGAATTGTATAACCATAAGTGATACTTATAACATTTATCCCTAGTATAGTAACATTCAAACCAAATATCATTCATAGTATATCACATTATAACATAAGGGTTTTTTATATATACATATATAATGTATGATTTTTATAACATAATAAAAGTCTCCCAAAATATCATTAATCCAATCTGAAGGGGTATATAGGCCTTTAAAATTATGATCATCTTTATATTTTTTAACCATGATGCTATAAAAAATTTTAAATTACTTTAAATTCACTACTCCCCATCCATTTAATATATATAAAACTTTTCGTTTACCAATAATGACCATAATTTTGAATACCTATTGTTATCAAGCTAATACCTTTTAAAGAACTCTATTTTAGGAAACACCGCATGGTAGGGACTCTTACCCAAATATGTATTTTAATCACATTCCCCATTAATACACTGAGAGTTGAGTCATTATTCTATCATAATATGCATGAAAGAGTTACATAATATCGAATTCACTTCTTTTCAATGATAATAAACTTAACACCACCCAACCATACACAAATACCTAGTTATAAAAGTATACTCTTTAATTAATAATTTTGATAATAACTATGAAACCCCATAAACTAGTAATCCAGAAATAACATGATTTGTATAAATAGATTTACATTATTACATTTCAATGATCATTCAAGTTTATATTTTTAACGAACTATGAAAAAATTCATATTAATATGGACACATCTAAATGGTATAAATGTATTCATAATATAATGTTGGTAAATTTAGAAATTTTTCCTTTCAAGATAACTTTTTTTATTTTAATAAATTTAATAATTTAATAACTATTTACTTTCATATATTTCTCACACATCCTTATATCTATTAAAAAACATTTGAACATATGAGATAATAATATAGAAGTTAAGGAATCTGAAATTAATGGAATCCCATTAGTGCTGGGAAAGACAAAAAAACCCATAATTTAGAATTCATTTTTTTATATAATAAAAATTTACATAAAAAAATCATATAATTACTCTTAAAATCAAATTAAAATTCCAAAACATCCATAAAATTTATTAAAACAATATTTAAAAATCATAATTAATAGAGATAAATGGTAAAAACTATAAATCATGAATAATTTAAAAAAATTAATACATTTATCATTAAAATATACTAAACTATTCATTAATCTTCAGATAATATTTTTATATTATTAATTATAATTATATATTGTAAAAATAAAATTAACCATTGAAAATTGTATTATCGGTCTTGGTAAATTATTCATTGAATCTCCCTTAAAGGAACCATTTCAATTAAATTTCTCTCCTTTCAAATTCCAATATATCTAATTGGAGTAATGTATATCATGTTTACTTTGTTAGATTACCCAACACATTGGAGAGATATATTTGGCTCACTCATCATTAAATATATATCAGTCTCACCCATAACCAGATAAAATTTCAAATAAAAATATCATGATAAAAAAATACATTATTACATTCATAATTAAAATTAAAAAATGGAATTTTATATCATATGAATAGTTTACTATGTAATACAAAAAAATATGAAGAAATATAATTTTCTTATGAAAATATATGAATTCAAAAAATTATATATTTAACTTATTTAAAAGACCATATAATATTTTAAAGTAAACATTACTATTAATTATATATATGATGGTTGGAGAAATTTTTATAGAGTTAAATTTCAAAAAACCATTATTTTTTAATTTTATAAAATGATTTAAGGTGACCCATATTAAAAAACATTAGAAAATTTATTTTAAAAAAAATTAAAAAATATATAGATTTTTTTAAAAGGTAGAAGTAAAAAAAATTAAGAAATAATTTAAACATTATTAAATTATTCAAAAGAGTATTTATAAGGAATATTAGGAGTGTAGAACAATGTAAAAAATTCATGACTACAAAGTCCACTATGTATTTATTATCATTTAAATGGGAAGAAAATTAAATGATATACCATAAAAGTAATTTATAAAAAGAAATTAAATATCTATAAATATATGATAAAATGCATCCATCAGATTTTATATTCCCCATATAATGAAAATATTCTCAAAAAATGGTACGAGTAAAAATGAATTTAATTTAATACATGAAATGTCATTTCTTGTGACAAATATTTATTTTAAGCCTTATAAATTCCTAGATAATGAACTAAAATTATTAATTTTATTTATAATTAATCATTTTCATGTTTATTACCTTATTATTAATATTTTTATTTCATTTATTACATTGTTATTATAAATTTACTATATTGGAAATTTTAGAGTCATATGTTTTGCGTTTTTTCAAATTAAAAAAAAAAAATTAACCTTGGTGGAATGACCATGGTAAAAGGGTTAATTTTATAATTTTCCCAAAAATATAGAACATCATATAATTATAATTTTAATAAAATTTATATTATTTTATAACCATCCATGTATTTCGTTAAAGAAAAATGAATCACATAATTTCAAATAGGTTTGAGCCCATACATACACATGAATAAAGTATTCATTTGTCTATAATATTAAAAAAATATGAAAGGGTCCAAAATTATTGAACTATAATATTATTATAAATACAATATATATTGATTTAATCTAACCATATATGATCCTTGTAACCTAGAATTGTTAAATGAAATCCTTCCTTTCATTGATGTGGTTGTTCACATGTATGCATATGTGACGTTGTTATTTTCCATTAGATCGATGGGTGAGAAGTTAGAAAATATTATATATATATATAATCATAATTATTTAATAAATATAATATATATCCAATATATATATCCTGATAACCATCTGTATAAATAGGTAATGAAAAACAAAACACATCGCTTCATGGTGGTGGTACACCGCACGTATGAACGATGTATGTTTTCATATACCATAGGATGAAAAAGTGGGGATTTTATTTTGTTCTGGAACCATAATAATATTAATTTTTAGTGAAAATTTTTATTTCATTATTTTTGTGTGGGTATAATATATTTTAAGGAGTTATAATAAGAATAAACAAAGAATGATTTCTTTATTACTTATGCATCAACCGTGGATATCTTACTTAGGCATGAATATTAGGAAATCAAGGAATTGTCATTCGGAGAGAGAAGGAACTATAATATTAGTGTATTATAGTTGGGACATTATTTTGGAATATCATGTTTTATCATGATTAATCTTGTTATTTTTAAGATTGACTACATGGAGTTCCCTTTTATAATTTAGGGGAGAAAAATGTTGTATATATAAAGAAATGTTAAATATTATCAATTCATTTTGACCTGAAAAAATAACAATGGATTCCCAATATAATATATAAAATTGGTTGACGTGTAAATACACTCAAGATATCCAATTTTTTCAACTTTTATAAATATTTGAATATTGATTCTTTGTTTAATACCCCTACGATAACTTTTTACACTAACAATTGTGAAATAATATTTCCATTTATAATTAATTTATATGAAAAAACTAGGATGTTAAATTATGAAAAAACATTAATCATTATAATTATTTAAAATTAACTTATTTTATTTGAATGAATATCTATTATTTTATTAAATTTCAATTACTATATATTCTCAAGATACAATGAACATATATTTTCTAGAAAATACCTTTTGATGAGTAAAAATGATTTTAGAGTAAATTCATAAATATTATTTATTTTAAGGTCAATGATTTGATTAAAATTAAATTTTGGATTTATAAATTAAATTTCTATCACTTAATAACATATTGACATATTATAACCACTCTATCATATATAATGATCTAAAAATAGTTGTTAATTGGATTAAAATATAACATAACTACTAAAAAGTAAATCACATATTCAAAAAAATATTAACAATTTTTACTAAATTATTCTACTCTTTTAATTAAAATTATTTCTTCAAAATTAATATATGATTTTTTAAATTAATATTACATTACGATTTGGACATAAAAGTTATGGTATTTGTGAAATCTATATTTTCAAATATTCACTATAAATTAAACCATTCAAAAAAATACAAAAACTTAAATCGAAGAAAAGAAAATTAATGATGATTTAATAAAAAATTAAAGTATAATTTTATATTTATAAAAGTCTTATTATATAATTACAATATCATTTCAAATATAATAACATTTTCAAAAAAAATTATTTTTAAAGAATAAAATTATGTAATTCTCATAATGTGTCTTGTAAAAAGTATACTATTGTTTTTAATATAATTTATGTAACATATAATAATTTTTCTCCTAACTAAAATTAATAAATTGTAATGAACAGAATTTCTTATGAAAAAACAATTTTCAATTAAAAATTTTTTTAAATTTTTTTTTTCTTTTCATCATCAAATGATTTTACCTTAACTTATAAAAAATTTATAATAAATATATTATTAATTATTAATTTGGATTTTATGTATAAAATAAACTATCACTAAATTTAATAATATATAAAATATATATTTATAATTTAAATATAATATATAAAATATTATATAATAATGACCCTTTTTTTGAATTATCAATTCAGAATCATATGTGCTTTAATTATTATCATTAAAAATTGGATTATTATTTTCTAATAATTGTAAAATAAATATGTATTTTAAAACCTTTTTAGTATATATTCTATAATTTTGTTACATCTATTCATACATGCCAATATAATGGAATGGTTAAAACACTCATATTTTATTTGTAAATTTGTGGTTCATTTATTCATGGTTTCATGTCAGGATCACACTATCAAATATAGTATTAATTTAAATTCATATATTCTAAAATATTATGGTTTTATATTCAACTAAAAGCCAATTTATATAATATTTTTAGTGGAAAAATATTCTAATGATGATGCATAAATTTTTTAGGGAAAATCAAGTTTGGTTAAAGACATTGTACCAATGATTTAGAACTGTTGGTATATCTCATAAAGTAATGTGTAGAGGCTATACACAGATTTTGTTGAACTTATATTGATGGGGGATTTAGTATCGACCAATACCCAAGTTTTTTATAAAAATGGTGGGTAAAACCTATCATATTTTATCACACATAGAGTTTAACCAAAACTGGGCATATATATCGATACCCCAGTTCTCCATACTAGGGGTATATGTTTCTTTCACCACATTGATGTATCAGTAGATCATTGATCCCTTACAAAGTATATAAAATAAAAAACACAATACAAATTAAATAATTAAAAATATTCTATATTTATTATTAAACAAACTAATTGTAATTATTTTGATAATGTTTACAATATTATAACATAGATATCCCTTAGTTAAACCAATAAATTCATGTAATTAAACAACATCCAAATTTATCATCAATTCTTTGTCATGAAATAGTGGGGATCAATATCTCCCACATCACTAATCTCCTCATCCTCATCTCCATCAACAACATCCTTATCACCAATGACATCACCTATAGAAGAAAACACAACAAAAGTATCTTCATCATCATTATCATAATCACTACCACAACCATCAATTATACCACCACCAAGACCTTGATTTCCCTTAATTAATTAATCATTTAAAGACATATTAGATTCAATATAATTATTAATTGTATTAGGATCCTCTGATTGTAGTTATTGAATTATAAATAACATAGATTTCATGACATTTATATTAGTTTTTTAACATCTATAATGATTCTATAAATCTATTTTTAGGACAGAACTTCTTCTAGAAGAGTTAACTGTATATCAGTGGTAAAATTTGATTGATAGAAGACCGTTGCAGACCAATAACTAAAAAGATGATGTTTCTCCCAGGTCGAAATATAAATCTCCAATCATATTCCCCACCTAATACCAATGATAAATTCTCATGTGGACTTATTCTTATATATTTTTTATCAGCTCGGGTCTCCTGAATAGGAAAATGAAAATACAAACAATATATATATAAATATACATAGGAATTTTGTTTTATTATTTTCAAAATAAATTAAAAAGATATAATCTTTTCATATGTTTTTTCTTTTACTATACTTCTATTCTTTTTATTCCTACCAAATGTAAAATAATTCTTCTTATGGAACATGACCATCAATGCCCAATACTTCTTTCTAAAAATGAAAATGTTTAGTATACAATAATTCAGAATGTAATGATTTTCTAATCATTAATTTTAATAAAAGGAAATAATTTTTAAATGAATGAATAATTGACTAATTAAATCATGTGAAAATCATTAATGAAAATTTCACAAATTAATGGCAATCTAAAAAACAATATAGTGTCTTCTCTTTGATATAAATTTTCCATCATCATGATTAAAAATTATGTATATTCATTTCATAATATTAAATCATTCATATTATTCATTATATAATATTTGCTTCATATATATGAAATTTGTATTAAATATAATGATTTCTTATATCATTTTTTATAAGAAGTTATATATTATGTAAATTAAAAATAGTTAATAATACTTATTCATTTATCAAATCAATCATAACAAATTATTTTGATATTGTTTCAATAACATTAAAATAAGGATGTTAATTTGAATTATTCATATTATATATTTATGGATAATTCATAATCAATTAATATATTTACATCATTTAATAGTCAAAGGAATTTCCAATTTGAATAACCACATAATTTCTACAAGTCCATTTATCCATTAGGTCGTTAGTGCCTTAGGCCACTAGGCCATAATGAAATCTCATCATATAGCCTTTAAGCTATTATTCCAAAGGGATGTTAGGACGTTTGGCCAAATAGGTAAATTTCCATTAGACCAATTGGCTAATTTTCCATTAGGATGATTGATTGATAGGTATTTAGTACAATTGGCCTATTAGAAAATTTTCCATTTTTCCATTTATGAACATGGACATTGGGTCATTTTTATGATTGGTAGTTATTCAATTAAACCCACTATTCAATTATCCATTATGTCATTAGGTAACTTAGCTCTCAGGACATTTGGGAAATAAGATGTTAGACCATTAGGATATTATGAAATTGTCTGGTATACCTTTAGGTCAATTGGACTTTAGGAAATTAGGAAAAGTTTAAATTGTGACATTTTGACAATTAGACCTTTGGTATTTAGACCACTTGCCTAATTTTCTATTAGGATGATAGTCCATTTGCACATTCATTCATTAGTCCTTTTGGAAAATTGGAAAATTTTCCATTATTAAGTTATAATAATTGGTCATTTAACCATTTGGATGTAATGAAAATTATCCTTTAATACATTATTCCACATGGTTTATTAGCCAATTGGCCAATATTCCATTAATATTATATGTAAATTTGTACAATTTCTAATTATCCCATTAGTCTATTAGGGTAATTAGACATTAAAAAATTACAACAATTGGTTATATGGTTTTTGGGACAATTGGATATTAGGTATTCTGGATAATTATCCATTAGGAAGTCAGGGTAATTGGGCAATAGGAAGTCTTCACTATTATGCAAAAGTCCATTTAGACATTTGAACACTAGAACCTTATTCCAATTGGACATTATACCATTAAGCCAATTCACCTTTAAGAATTTATGACAATTTCCCATTTGGACATTAGTATATTAGTCCATTAGGCCAATATTCCAATAAGTGATTAGGATTTTAGGCCAATATGACATTATAACCTTCAAAAAATTGGACATTTGTCGATTACTGCAATTTTAAATTAATAAATTATGTAAATTTTTCATTAGAAAATTTTTTCAATATAGAAATTTCTCATTAGTTGATTTTTCCTATTTTCAATTATGACATTAGGATGTCATGATAAATCAACATTCAGATTGTGTAATAACTTACTATTAGAATATTTGGACAACTATCTATTAAGATATAAGACCAATTCTCCATTATGTTGTTATAAAAAATGGAAATTATTCTGTCAGTCAAATTCAACACTAGGACATTGGGACAATTGGACATTATTCGATAAGGAAATTATTCTAATCACCTATTATTCGATTATTCCAATTGTCCAATTAAACATTTGTACATTATTACATTAGGACAATTGGACAATTTTCCATTATAATATTAGGAAAATGTAAAATTTTTTATTATTACATTTGAATGATTATCAATTAGATCAATATGATGATAGTTAATTAGTCAATTTTTCCAATTTCACAGTTTGGAAATTTAAAATTAGTCCATTAAGACATTAGGAAAATTGGTCATTAGATAATTAGATTTTATGGAAAATTATATAACTGATCATTAGTCCATTAAGACAAAAGTACATTAGGCCAATTGGTCTATATTAAATTAGGACAATAAACTATTATTCCAATTGGACAATTGGCCAATTTTAAAGTGTATTTATCAACACTATACTGAAGAGATTAATGAAAATAAAACCTAAATATCATCATGGAATTGAAACTATGTAAAAATATATATCTAGATATTATTTATAATCCTATTAAGGTACATGATTCTTCTCATGAGAAAGAATCATGTTCACCCCAATTAGTTCAGATACATCACTGAAACATTGTTCTTTTTTTCATAACTCTTCTGAGAAACAAAAATTCACTAAAATTAATTAGAATAAAATTTTAAATGATAAGAATTATCTATTTTTAATACCTTCAATAATTCACTCATAAAATATGAGAAATAATTGTGATATTTTGTTGTTAGAAAATCCTTGATTATGAGAACACCCTTTAAGTTAGAATCAAGTCTACTCTTCCAACCATAATATAAATCATGATTATATGATCTCCAAAACTCTACAAGATCAAAAAAAATTAAGACCTTTATTTCTTCACCATCATGAAAGTTAAACCAAATATGTTATGAACATGTAAATTTATATAAATATTATATAATATAGATATTAATTTTACAAATTTTCATACCCATATCTCCATCCATGATTTTGCCTTCAGGCCACTATTGATATGTCTCAATGACATTGGTCCCACCCGAATGATATATTGATATATAGAGGCTGTTTCCATTAATATTCTACAATGCCTAAAATTTTTACCTATCATCTGGATGTATTCATTGTAATCCATAGTTATTAGTGACTTAGGATTCCAAGATTCAAACATATGGGTTCACACACATCACCTACATGAATATACCACTGAATAAGATAAAATGGAAAAAATAAGAGATATGTCCACATATAATATGAAAAAACATTATGTGATATAATATGAAAAACATATAAAAACATGATTTAAGAAACTCAATAGGCTCTGATGGATCTATGGGTTGTCTCGGATCAATATCCTCTTAAGGATGTGCAGGTTATAATGTATTCCATGAGTGATCATCATGCACTGGAGTGGAAGAAGAAGGAACATAATCATCCGATCTTGGATGGATTGTAGGAAATGGTGGTGTCATATAAATGAGAGTATATGGGTAGTAGGGTTGGGGATACATCACTGTATTTGGATATGGTATAGGTGGCAACAACCATAGAGGTGGAATAAACATGATATGGGTATAAGATGCCAAATGAGATGATGATTAATGCAAGAAAATGAACATCCTAATAGTCTTAAGAGGATGATATAATTTTTTGGAATATGGGGTGTCTATTGGATTTCTAGGGTAGGAAAAACTATACTTGGTGGTTAATATAAGACTAGGAAAATTCATACTCTAAACCATCATAGTAGGATGATGAGTAGAATCTAGTGAAACTGAATGTCCATAAAAATTTTTAAAATTATATTTACAATACATTATCTATAACATAGATGAAAAATAATACAATTATTATACTAAGAATTGGAAGCATATGAGGAAACCCATGGTCACACATATGTCGATCAACACCATATAATCACATCTTTCAAACTTATTTAGTATTAATATAATATATATAAGAATGAAATATATTTTTTTGAAAAAACAATAAAAATCATTCATAAAACATATAACATAAAGAAGTAATAAAAAATATCATAAAATAATTTAATTTTTTTAAAAAAAAATTCAAACAGGTTTAAATCCCGATTTTATAAATTTAAATATATCTAATTACATACAATGAAACTAAAAAAATACTAAAAATATATATAATTCCAAACAAAACATAAATTAATTTGTTTAATTTATTATAGTCGCCATAATCCTGCCTACTATGATTTGTTATATAAAACTTTTTTTTTAAATTTATTCCGAAATATTGGTTCCTAGGTACCCAGATACACACTCACTCAGAATACACTGAATATAAATTCATTAATAAATTTACGTTGACACATCATTCACTATGACCATTTAGAATACATCACAGTGATTTGACTATGAGAGTAGTAATCTAATAACAATATTTTCTCATCAAGTCCTTAATAAGACACATTTTCATATTGGGGTCGATTATCTAATGCACATGAATAATAGTCCATTTTTGTAGTTATCATAATTCCATCATGATGAGTTATCATTTACCATACTCGATCAATTTTAAAAAATTAATACCCATTGATTATTATTTATTTTTATTCCTGATCGACAATATCGGGACCAAAATCCCATGCTATAAATTCTTGAGAAACAGAGTCAATAGGTAAACACAATAACATAAATATATATATATACATATAATAATATTAAATAAAATTATATATTTTAATTTAATTAATTTAATTCATATACCTTTGATTTCTACCTAGTAGAAAACTCTTTTCTATGTAAGGCCTCTATCGTTATCAATGAATAATATCAATAAACTCAAGATATTATTTTTCTGTTCCATACATAAAATTAAATAATGACTTATGGTATATGTGAAATGACATAGTATGTGATAACATATAAATATTTAAATTAAATACATGATAAATTTATCCAGAAGACAAATAATAGACATGAAAATGTGATGGGTTATATCCCTCAATTCAGGGATCAATATATCCAATGTATATAACATATGTATTCCTTGTTATTAGGTAAGAGATATAAATGGGGGATCCAAATATCCATAATTATCATCTTTATTTCTCATTCGCATGTTTTGTCTTGTCTTCATATCAAAACAATACATTGAACAAAATTCCAAAAATTCTGTATCAAGATAACCACAAAAAATGGAACCATAATGATTTTTATAATTTTGGTCACAATATTTCATATTGTATATACTTCTTTTAATGTGATTAATACACTAAAAAGATAAAATTCCAACAAGAAGTGTTTCTTTTTGGAGATGAACTGTTAAATATTGCATGCAAGTGAATTTTGATGGAAGATTTTTTTTCCAAATAATAAAAAATAAATTGCTCCCCTTACTATATGTTAATCAAGTATCAATTTGAGAACCTTTTTTAAAAACATTTACCTATATAATATTGAAACTAAATTACAATCATACATACATTATTAGATACAAAATTATAGATTTCAATTTGAATAAATTCTTGAAGAAGGATGTGATAATCATGAGTTTTGGGATTTTTTATTATTCTCACATCTAGAGACTCATTTATATATGTTTATGAAATAGAAATAAGGAAGCCATATATTCTCTAATACATATATAAATTAATTTTTCTATAACGGTGTGATAAAATATTAATTACAAGTAACATTCCATTTATGTTATTTGATACACACATGATTAAGTTCTTGTCATATACCCGAATCAAAAAACTTCCAATGGGTTCATAATGAAAAACTAAATTCCATTAATTCAATAAGAACATAATTTCCTGACATATGTTGAGGATGATGTTTAGTTTAATTATATTATCTATCATCTGGTTATTATTCATGTATTGATGAGAAATTGTAATGAATTATTGATTCCCAATGAAACTGAAACTATGATGAAATATAACCTTCTCGAGCAGGAATTTTTCATACTAATATGACCTGATATTTTTTAAATTTTCTCCAACCATACATCATTACATAAAGAGGGAAATAATTTTAGTCCATATAAGGGAAACACACATCATAAATATTATTTTTGATGAAATATTGAATGTTCTCACATGCATATACCAAAGTTGCTTCTACTCTATTTTTAATGGTTTCATGTAGACATCTATATCATTTATATTATCAAAATATATTGCTATATATATAAATATATTAGATAATATTATGTTTTTTTCATAGAAATCTAGAGAGTAATATTATAAAAGTGAATAAATATTATCCACACGATGTGAGCTGAACGAATCAGACAAAAAGGATTAAAATAATGACATGACTGACTCAACATGACAACATGCTCCTTAGCTACCAAATGTAGATTTTGTACATCAAATAAACACCATGATAATCCATCTCTAGGGCCCACCAACTAATCATTTTCTTTAATTATCTCAGTATCAGGGCATCAAAAATTGGATAATATTTCTGTAGTCATGAATTGATTTTGATGCCTAGAAATCATTTGGAGGTTCCAAATGACATTACATGTCTCACAATATCGTTTTCCTTCTATATTATCCTTCCTTGGTGATGTTACAAATTATTTTTAGTCGTTATGGTCAACTATTTCCACCCAAAATAAACTGTAATCTTTCAGAAAACACCAATTACATTTAAATAAAATTCAAGCTACAAAATTACAATCCATGACATATATTGATTTAAGGGAATATATTCACCTTAAAAAATAATGTACATAAAAAATATTTCAATACAATAAATGTTAATTTTTTAAATTACATATATATTTTTCGATGATATAACTACATTAATAATTCCTATATTTCCAATTTAATAAATTCATGATATATAAGATTTATCAAATAATCCATTAAATATTTCACTCACATAAAATCATAATCATTTGTATTTCCTACATGTTTATTGATATAATTGTATTCATGAATTGTAATATTATCTCTCCCATGAAGGTGGACAAATGGTAACCGGCCAAACACAAAATTCTCCATAACACATCATTCATTCCATTTATGAAAAATTAAAATTTTTCTTGTCTCTCCAATGTGATACCAAAAATAATAGTTTCATTTAAATCCAAAAGTTTTTTATGGTAATTAAATTCATCTTGTATTAATAAGGGTATAATAACACAATTATATTATAGAACCTATATAAAAGCTCTATCTACATCATTATTAAATCAAAAATCAAAAAAATTGATACCCTTTTTAAAAATGAAAGGTATGATAAATCCATAGTATATATAACTCTTTATATTGACTGAAGTAATGTTATAATAAATAATTTAAACCATAATTACAATTATATCTAAATAAAAATAAAAATTAAATGTTTAGTGTAGATGAAATTAATGAAAACTAATATGAAACAAAATTGAATACAATGCATGATGAATTTTACCATTTTTAAAACTATTATTAATCAAAACAATGAAATGATAATATAATATTATGAAACCATGTTATACTAAGTTATATCCAAAAATGTGTATTTATTGTAAAAAATAAAATCTATGTAACACTGACACAAAAAATCTGTATTTCTTATCAATTGATGTCTCCTCGTTTAAAAAGTTAATTGTGTATAACATTTTAGAATTAATTATTTTTATTTAAGGCCATAATTACATATATTATTGAATCCCAAATAAATATATAACATGAAGTCATACATTTTGAAAATTAATTAGTATATTTTAGAGGATAAACTATATTTGTATTCATGATAGTGAGTTTAGAGTTCACTATATATATGAAATCATAAATAATGATATTATCAAATCTGGATATCCTTATAGTAAATTCTCATAATTATCTATGATAATTTAATTTTTAAATGGGAATATATTAGATGAGTATGTACATGGAATCATAGTATGCGATAAAAAATCACATTAAATACATAATGAAAGATATGATTTTTGTATAAATATAATTCACAAAAAAATACAATGAAATTAATTTTAAAAATTAAAAATTAACACAAAATAATTATTGAAATGTAAAAGTTCTTATATCATAAATATGTAATTGAGGCATTTATATTTGAAAACAATCCCATAGTGAATATTGACACCATTTACCCTATTTTAATTAACAAATGGGACCTAAATGTTGATTGAGGGGTTATATAAATATAACCTCGATCCTTTACTAATAATATATAATTATTTATTGAATCAATGTTAATGGTATGTCAATATTAAATATCCCTAGGGTTTCCAATAATACACAAACTATCCAATAAAATCTCATGAATATTTTTCATATTGAATGATAAATAATACCATTACAATAATATAAAAAAAGGATGTGTTTTTATGTAATCCGTAGGATATTAATTTATCTATGTCCTATATATTTATGAGTATTTATGATAAATCAAATATATATTTTATTAAAATTAACATTTAAATGGATAGATATAACAATCCATCATCTCAAAAAATAGCGTATATAGTTTTTTGTTATATAGAAACCATATTTATCATCCTTTTAAGGTAAATCATTTTATTATCACAGAGAAATAATATTTTTATCTAATAAGTCTATTAAAAAGTTTTTAGTTAATGAAATTAAATTTAGATATTCATTGTTAAATAGAATGAATAATAAATATAAATACTTTGAAATACCTATTAATGTGCCTTTGGAGGAAATATGAATCAATGGATTATATTAATTATTGTAGGAATAAAGTTACAAACATAGTTCTTGTGCCTATGGAATCATCATCAAAATTCGAATCAATATATCAGAGATAAAAATATAAATAATGGTAATTAATATTGTTAGAATAAATTTTCAAAATTATTTTTGACATCTAGTGGAATTATATTTATAAATAAAAAATAAAAATAACACCATTAATTATACTTGAAGGATTCACACCTCACTAAATGATGTAGAAGCATATCAAAAAAATACTTGAATTAGGGTTGGATATTATAGAATGAAACTGACCATCCATCAAATGAGGGGAGAAGAAATAACTAATAGTTAGGAAATCATACATATTTTAACAAAAACATTTCCATAAATTGATGAATAACTACTTCTAATAGGTTAAATTCCACGATAGTATTGGAGGGGGATGTCGATATCGAATGAGTGGGGGGAGGGGGATCCCAAGTATAGACTTATACTTCCTGGAGAAATACCCATTGCTTTAAAAAACCTAATTTTATAACTTAATCTATACCAACAGTTTCATAAAAAAATCAGTATATATTTTTTCAACATCTATAAAAATGGTTTTACTAAACTATCAGTATAGATTAATAATTACATAAACACATTCTATTAGAGAATGGAATTATAAAAACAATGTGGTAGTTTAAATTAATTGTTAACATTGAGAGAAGATATCATGTATGATTTAACATTATATTAATTGTAAATAATTGAGTCAAAAGAATATTATATAATTTCCTTTAATTTCAGCTTTTTCTATATATAATATAAACATTATATTTGATTGAAAAAAATATAATGAAATGATACATCTATATGGTTTTCTCATTGCAAATTGGTTCAGATGTGCTGATGTCAAGAAGTCTAAATTTGTGGTATTTTTCTTATTATGAGCTATATTTTTGACTTGTATGACATGAATTAAAATTTACATTAAATTGATAAAAAATATTGTGAGTGTATGTTTTGATAACTCAAGATGTACCCTAATATATTTAGATGTGTTTTTGACTCAATGGTATATAACAAGAGTTGACTTATCAATTACATTTGGGATTTTATGATCAATATGTTATCAACAATTCATAGAATATTGTTCATTATTATAAATTATATCTAAAATATATTATTTTATAGTTAATTAATGAAATATTTTAGAAATGGGTGATAATTCGACATTTTATTCACATAATTTAGAATATGGATGATGTATTTACCATAATATTTATCATAGATGTGTTTCAAAGGATGATGTTGATGAGGCGGGATCAACCAATTTTTTTGATATATGAGATATGGTGTCCCATGACCTCTCTTCCGGTATTTAAATTTTAATCTCAATAATGGGATATAAAATTATAAATTTGATGAATATTTTTCCCTTAGGGGGAGAATATATAATTTAGAGAATTTTAAAAAATATAATGAAATAAATTATGTTTGTGAATTGTTATTACTTATTTATAATTTTTGTGTTAAAAAGTTATATTCTTATTACATATAAGTGGATAATAATGTGAATATTTTTTTATTGGAGAAGATAATTCTATGGTTATTAGTGAATGTATTAGTCCCCAGACTAACTCCCATGAATCCAGCTCCCATAGACTCATTCATTACATACTCTCATTGATATCATCTGTGAAACCCCATATATATCTATCATTAATTAATAAATAAAAAAATATTTTATCTATTATATCAAAAGTAAATAATCGTATTTTGATCTTTATTTAATTATATCTAAATAATAATTATAATATCAAAATCACTCCTTGTCTAATATAGACATTTTAATTTCATTTTACAATTCATATGGAACTAATTAATTCTTGATAATTGTAAAACATATCTTATAAATTTATCCACGTGAACTATACATATAATAATCTCATGTGGAATAATTGAATTCATATCCTAGGGAACAGAATCATATTAATGGGGTGAGCTCAGTAACTCAATAATGTTAACATATCAGTGATGAAATAATGGAATACAGAAGGCATAAATATTATGAAAAAATAGGTAAAAGAAATTAATCCATAAACAACATGAAATTGGCAGAATTCCATAATCATAAAAATAAATAACAACATGGATATCAATAGTATCATTTTTTTACTGATGAAACACATAATGTCAAAAATCAAAGACCAAGTTCAAGTCCATTTCTGAGGATATTTTACTCATCATCGATACTATATTAATGAAATATTGATAAATGGGGTAGGCTTGAACAAAATACCTAAAACTATGTTGTCTCATCTGATTTGTGGATCCAATAAAGGGTAATATAATTATGGGATCCACCCATCACATGATTATCTCTCAGTAGTTATCCATAAGAGTCATAAAGATCCTTCATTCCATTTATTGACTAACAACTTTTTGGATAAGTCAGTGATAACTATTGAATGAAAAATAAAAAAATATGTTAAATTATTAAAATGTTTTGGAATTAAATAACCATTATGAAATAAAATAAATAACTCATGTTAATAAAAGAAAAAAATCACAACTAATCTATCGAATGTATTTAGATTATCAGAAAAATAATAACCAATTAACACATAATAATCCATATTAGAAAAATAAATATTCAAAATGAATATATTTCACAATGTTGATACATTTCAAAAAATGATCATAATATATCATGCGGAGAAAGGGGTATAGTTAAAAAAATATGTAGACAATACTCCAATAATCATCTTTATTGAAAAAAAAATATATGGAATGCCAATAAATTTTTCCATGTCTATAGGATATCATAATTTTTTTGTGCATGTCATCCCATTTTATACACACCATTACATTTCATAAGTTATTCCTTGTCTATATGTCTTGGTATTTTCAGTTAATACATGGTTTTCTTTTATATGATGGGAAACTAAAACACTTATATTTCCACCATGAATATTCCATGGGGAATTTGAATTTAATGAATGTTTATACATCATGTATTAAAATTGAATTCGTGTAATAGTTGAATATTATATTTAAATAAAAGGTCAATTTTTTGGATTTTGTGGGATTTATGTATTCCCGTATATGAACTGAGAATACACTACCTATTAATGTTTTTGATGCCAGTTATATGAATTTTATGTATATGATTTTATTTTTTCCAACATTTATCCCTCCCTCTCATGTCCCAAAACCATAACTAGGTGATTTTAGCTTTGTAGAACAATTTCATTCATGGATTATAACTACTTTGACATTATTTGATATCTTCTGAGTTAGGGGATATCCTCTCATGTGTTTTTGTTAGGAATTTATTTCTATCAATATATATTTTCATATATTACAATGTAAAATATAAATAGGACATCTTTATGATTTGGTCTTGGTTCTCGGTTCTATTAATATATATTCTTCACCATCATTCTTTATTGTCTAATCCCATTTTAGGTTTTGATTTCTGGTTATTTTAGTAAATGGTATGTGGTACCATAATTAATTACCCTACAATTAATGCCAAGAATTTCATGATTAATTTAAAATGAGTTTTTAATTTTTATTATAACATTGAACTATTATGATTTGACGTTAGATTTCAAATGGGCATGATATTTGAAAAAAAACATAAATTGTCATGTAAATGAAATTATTTAGTGGATTTATGGAAAATTATGGCTTAACATTCATATATTTTTAGAGAAATTATATGATATATGTTCACGATAAATTTGATAAAATTTGATAGTGATTTCAAATTTCATGAAATTATTAAAACCTATGATTTCGTAATGAATTGAAATGTCATGTAGAAAACTAAAATTAGGAAATTTAATTATCCATTGTTTAATTGGAAATTTTACTGATTGTGTCTTTGATGAATATGTTAGCTTCGTTAGTTAGTTGTAATAGGTATAATAACACAAGGACCTTGACACCCTGGAAATGGATTAATGAAAAAAAAATTACTAAAAAATATGGCATGACTTCCCCATATGGGATCCCATATAGTTGTTTGGACTGCCTATTGTGGGTCTCTTTTATAAGGACATGTCCTTAATCATTACATAATCTTCAATTAAATGGATAATTCACATTGGGAATCATTTCAAGTTAAGAGTTTAATAGAATTAGGTCATAACATTTTCATAACATCTTTAATATTATAATTAGACAATTCTACTTAGTATACATTTTTTCATAAAATAAAAAAAACTCCAAAAAATTGAGGCATGTCTAGTTCCATGTTTTAGATAGCATGAAATTTCCATGATCACATCCTTGGCCATTATTCATCTTTAAGTCAGGTGGATAAAATTTCATAAATTTGGGATGAGAATAAAAAGATCAGTAAGTGATATAAAATAAGGAATGAAAATTTTATCCCATCAATAAATACCAGACATTTATATCATACTTTTCTATCATAACATACCTCTTGCAATCATATGATTTAGGAATAACACACATAAATCATAAATAAAAAACGTAACTTGGGGAGTCCTTATTAAAATTACATTATAACTATCACCGATAAATAGGGAGTCACATTCAGAATACCCATCATAGTATATTCCCTAAATATCTTAGAGGAATCATTCATGTTTACCTCCCCCACATTACCCAATTTATTGGAGAGTTATCTCGGGCTCACCCACCCAAGGTTTATAACAGAACCACCCATATACATAAACAATTCCCAATAACTGTAACATATTCATAACCCATAAAACAAACATAATGAAAATATAACATTACCACATTGCAATCACAATATATCATTTAAAAATATTGACAAAATCAATTATTTAATCAAACCATTTCCAAATCCATTTAAAATATTAAATAATTTTTTTTTGAATCAAAGTTTCCTATACCACTTTTATTCTTTTGAAAGAAATTTCAATTTCCAAACATTCATGTGAATATCAATAAATCCTTAAAAACATTTTTAAATCATGGATATTAATGTGAAATATTTATATGAATAAACAATTAAAACATTTAAAACGTTTTTTTATTTAAAATGATTTTAACAAAAAGGGATACCCTGGAATAAAAAAAATTGAGAAATAAAGTTTAATAATAACATAATAATATGATGAGAATATAGGTTTTTATTATATAATATGTTGAAGGATAGTATATAAGCCATATAATAGTAAATTTTTGTATATCAATAATAAAGTATCAATGAAAATGTAAATCAAGACGAAATCCCTTATAAAGGCGGTATCCTAAGATTAACGATAAATCAGTTACATAATTATGTGTGAATAATATAAATACACAGAATATAAATGGATATTATGATTAAATCATTGATAGATTATTTAAACATTTTTATAGCACGACATAATCAAGAGGTAGATGTTTAACCCAAAAAATGAAATTGGGTTAAGACATTTTCTTACAAAAATTCGATAGCCTAACGACGTCACTTTAAACTTAAGAAAATAATATAATGAGAGAGAAAATTATATCTCATCATTTGGACTTAAAATTCACATCAATATGGATATATAATAACATGTCCCAACCTGATAATATGTAAATTAAATGACATAACAAGAAAATGACTTTTAAAAAGAGGAGGGTGAAAGGTCCCCTTACCGATTTGGTAACTAAAGAAACATTCACACTATTTAAGAAAGATCACACAATGAATATGTAATTAAAAATAAATTAAATTATATTACATAATGAATAAAATCATGGGCAGTCCATCCACCACACAAACGAAAATAGTGCCTAATATAGTATGAATCTCATGAAAAAAAAATTGGGATGATAAACCCTTACCACATTGTAATCAATCGAGTTGTATGAGAAAAATTTAATAACCACCAAATGAACAGAAAAATATAATGAATATAAATAGAACAAGGATAATATATATCAAATGGCAGTACACAATACACCACATGCAATAAATAAGTGGTGAAAAATGGAAATCTTCACGGAGTTAAAATTGAGATAAGAAATCACTTACCTCATGTCCAACTTGACTTGTATGTTCATTGTTCTTCTGGAATAATAAACTTAAGTTAATTTAAACTTCATTAATAACCATTTAAATGTTTATTATTACTTTTAGATCACATATTAACTTTAAATAATAGCTAGTTAATTATTTGAGTAAATATCAGACATTTTGTTGATGTTTGGAATTTGAGTTAAAAATGACCTTCTTAAAATTACAATTTTTCCATGTGGTCAGAACTCCATTACCTCATGAATGATATTAATTATATATATATCATATAAAACATATATATCCAGTATATAATTTTATTTATAACAGTACATAACATTGGGAAATAAGAAATGAAATGCACTATTAAGGGAGACTATAAGCCTTACGTACGCTTGAATGCTACTTCCATTTCTATTTATTATTTTAATGTAATTAAAACATAATAATACATTGGTATATTATAATTACAGTATAATATCATATATAAAATCATTAAATCCATCCTTTCTACATCCCACGTAAAGCATTAATGAGTCATATTACTTGTAGGGGGCCATAGTCCGCACATCCTAAAATGAAATTATCACGTTTACCCCTTCTAGAAACCATAAAGTTATGATATAAATGAAAAATATAGAAGAATAAGTAATAAATAAACATAATATATATCATATATAAATACAGTGTCATCATAATGGCCACAATGAGAGGCGGTAGGAGATAATTGTACATTCATCGTTTCGTGAGGCGTTAGTTTTCCATCCACAGAAAATTTATTGTCTTCACCCATTAGATGTGGGTATGAATAATTTTAGTTCTAATAATTCACATAAAAACATCCTAGAATATTTAGGATACTATTTTCATTATAAAATAATGTAATAAGAAGAGTTTTGGGGTTGGCGAAGTAAAATAAAACAAAAGAACATAAGAGAAGATGTTACATTTATATCAGGTAACTCTCATTGGATTGAACCAAAAGGGTTTATTGAAGTTATATATACCTAAGGTAAGGCCACTAAGATGAAGATAGGGGTTTTGGGTTCTTATTGGAGTAATTTTTGAATTTTCCAAATTCTTGAGATGTGTGAAAAATGGGTACTAAGTGAGGGATTTTTATAAGGGAGAGGAGGGTCTCTTTAAGAAAGTTTGAAACAATTATTTTATTAACACACATCTATGGTTTCAAAAGATCACATAATCATCCTAGTATAAGTTAATATGACTCATGGTCGAAATAAAATCAGCTAATAATAATTGGATCGGTTTTGGATATTGTTTAAATATTTAAAATCTTAGTTATTTAAATCATTTATTAATGATGTAAATATTGCATCATTATTGTGTCATAAGTAATTTAATTTATTGGATGTCCATAAATTTAAAAAAAATAACATGACATAGGAAGTGTTTTTATATTTGTAAATAATATTAATAATTTAAAATATTACTTATATAACCCCATGTAAAAGTTTATTTACTAAAAGATATTTTTATTTCATTTTTGTCTTTACTTTAAATTTATTAATATAAAGTGTCACCACTACTACCATGTGGCTCCATGCGGACCCAAATTCGACCCTAGGTTGCCTATGGTTGGATATTTTTAAGCCAATTAAATTATTAGACTTGTTAGTGTAATTTTATAAAGTTATAATATTATTTTTTACCATTATTTATAATATTTACCCTTTAATCAAGGTAAATAAAATATTTACTAAAGTTAATATTTCAAATTTCAAAAAAAAAGTTACATATTTACACAATGTGTTACCTACTGATTCCAAATATGGAATCACTTTTTCCAAATTCAAAACACATAAGTGATATAAATTAATTTAAAATTAGTTCTCATTGTCAAAAAAAATGTGTTTTAAAAAAATAATAACTGTCAAAAGATTGACACTTGTTCATCTCCAATTTCAAAGTGAAATTATTTCCAATTTCCAACATTGGATTAAATGTTAAAAATATATTATAATTAATCATCAGAACCAATTAAAAAATATAATATATCAATATAAATAAATTATATTTAAAGGAACTTATGAATTACAATATAGTATTTTCATTATTCTTTAAAAATGAACATTATCAAAAAAAATACCTAAATTTCATGTAAAGTAAATTTTGGTGTCCTGATTCTAAAGAAGAATTTTATTTTTTCAAATATAACATATAGAAGTGACCAAAACTATATTTAAAGAGGGTTCTCCATTAAAAGGTGGTAAATCGACCTTTTAGTGAATATTAGAGTACTTATTCTTTAAATCGAATTCTTTACTTTTTTTAAGCCTCTAACTTTTATTGGATCAATATAAAAATATTCAAAAAACATGTATAATCATATTATAGTAAGTTATTTTCATTCCAGCCAACACAATGGCTAGACATTAACTACCATTAAAAATAATATTATTATATTATTAGTATAAAATGTTATATTCCAAAGAAACCCATTGTTTTGTATCGGGTACGCCATTGAACATAGCATCACCTTTAAAGTAGAATTAATATTTAATTCACAAATATTAATAAATATGAAACATTTCAGGTTATTTATTTAACTTGGATGTTACATCCTTCCCAAACATGGAAATTGCATCCTCTCAATTTTAAAGTGGGGCTCAGAAACTTAATTGAAAGTCCCACATAGGAAAATTAGTTAATAAAACTGTCACGACCCGCCCTCAGGGCCCGTGAAGTGACTACCCCAAGCCCACCTTCCATAGGCCAAGGGGTGGAAACTAGCCTCAAAGGCGTAAATCCTGATAAAATGGAAGGCATTGCCTTTATAAAAGAAAACAAACACCACAGAGTACACAAGATGAAGTAAACACTTGGTAAACTGAGTACAAAAGTAAGTGCTAGAAAGTAAATGGGATAGTATACATACCCAACTGAATGTACAGTACAACTGGGAAAAGAAAGTATAACAGCAAAAAAGTAGGGCAGCAACCAACAACATCTCCTCCGGAACTCCCACCAGAAGGGTGAGTATAGATAGTCTGGCCAGCTCCTCGAGTCCGGTCATCCACTCTGTGTACATCCTGCATGATAGTCCACCTCTGGGTACCTTCCTGCTCCACAAGAATTATCCATGATCACCGTTGTCCGTTGTCTACAGCCAACACAATGGAGTGCGGGCATAACCTATTCAGGGGTGAGTATATGATACTCAGTAGGGACCCCTATACTCTCGAAGGTCTCCCAGAATCCATGAAGGATAAACCACAATGGAATGATACAATCATGAAGTATCAACCAACACTAGTTAGGTGTATGCCCATACATATACCTAAGTCATCAATTCCAGTTCTGCTCCAACTCATGTTCCAAAGTTCAACCCAGTCCACATAAGAAAGTATAACCCAATCCACATAGTAATTCATAACCCAATCCACACAGGATATCAAATCAATCATATCGAAGATAATGATTGAACGTCAAGACTCAGCTCACAAAGGTATACTACTCACGAAGAGGGGTGGAGATGATAGATGTAGCCTCTGAGTCGTCTCCCCTGCCAAACCCATGTAGGATCCAAGTAAAAAATTAATCATTGTCGAACCCTCGTAGGATCCTAGTACATTAACCATCGCTGTCGAACCCACGCAGGATCCATGTACAATTGTTGTTGTGGCCGAACCCACGGAGGATCCAAGTAAAGTCATCCTCGCTGCCAAACCCACGTAGGACCCAAGTACAGTCGTCATTGTCATCACAGTTGCAACATGCTCTAGGATTACCGCACACAGCACACTCGATTCCTGGTGGGTCCGCTCCTCAAGTCAAAGGGGTGGATACATCAACCGTCACGAAGACCAGAGATGATTTATCCGTACATTCTGTCCCACGTCAATAGGGAGAAACCAAGAAAAGCGTGCCCGAGTCACAAAGAACAAGTCGACCAAGCCATTTTCCAAAAGTACACATCATGTAGGTAATATATACACGTTGTGTCATCAGACACCGGGTACTGACCATGTGAAACGGGCCATTCCATGGGGATGGTTGTGGAAAAAGTATGTACATGGCATGTGGTATGGTTACAAGTCATGTCTTCAGTAAACGGGTACTACCCATGTACCACAGCCCGTGTCGAAGGGTTGTTCGCGTATAAAGTATGTACACGACGTGTGGTATGGTTACACACCATGTTCAAACATCGGGGTCAGCTCTGAGTATGCTGGCCATGCCCGACCGTGTGGTGGAGTACCTCCCCGTGTACTCCACCCTGTGTTCATGTATTCTCAGAATACACACAAAGTCACCATGAAGCTGCTTCTGCCATGATGAAGGTAGTACACGGCATGCCTCTTGGCCGTGTTATTCTGCCCGTGTCCGTGTATCTCCCAGATTACATGCCGAGCCTTGTGAAGCCACATTTGCCTTTAAATGAAGATAACACATGTCATTCCTCATGGTCGTGTATTCTTGTCCTTTTCTATGTATTTCCCTGGAATACATTCCATCTACATCGAAGTGTCCACTGTCAAACTGTGTGGACAGTACACGCCGTGTGACCGGTGTCACAGTCCGTGTGTCACTTCTTCTAATATTCGTTACTTATACTGATGAACGCTTGTACAACACGACGTGTGCATTGGATGGACATGCCGTGTATTCTGGAATTTTCCAGAAACGACGCATCTGGCCAACACGCCTCCGGAGGAGTCTGTCCTTTGTTCTAATGATCCATTTTCTACAAAACTCATGTTCCTAGGTCGTCCCGATGTTCTGAGTCCATTTCTGATGTTTTCATGCCTCTGATCGGCTCTGAAAACATGGCTTGATTCACAGCTCATGAAAAGTTGGAGATCACCATACAATAAGAACGGCGGAAGAATCAGACCATGTTAGTTTGGTCTGGTTCCTTCTGCATTAGTGTGATAAAAAAAGGTTTAGAGAGAACCAATAACATGGAAGGGAAAACAACATTGGTCATTCCTAAACAGACCCCTACCTCAATTCAAGAAGGTTGATCGCTTGGCGGATGATGGAGATTCTTTCTTTGTTTCGTTGATGTTGTCGTAGAAAGACTATGTCGCTTCAAAACGTTGAGAAGAAAGAAGTCGAGGTTGGCACTGACATTCATGGTGTTCTTCGATGAGGAAGATGAAGTTATTCCCGAGAAAAGAGCTCTCTCCCCCAAGGTCTCCACACAATAATCCTAAAACCCTAAAATAAAATAAGACTTATTATTATTTTATTATAACATTCCAAGCATTTCAATTTTAACATTCAAACACATAACTCACATAATTGATTAAGTGTGTTGGCATGATTAAAGAGGTGAGAGGGGACAGTTACAAATTAATAGGGAGTTTCCAACATTAAGAGGGGTTAGAGGAGTTAAAGGAATTTGAAGGGTTGGGGCTCATGTGGGCCCCACCTCAAAAATATCCTAACATGATCGGTTAGGATCTAGTGGGTCCCACCCTAACTCCCATACATATAATAAAACCACTTAGGGAAGAAGTAAAATTTTTTCCACAAATTTTATTTACATTGCATTTAATCCTCAATTTTTTGCAACTCCTCTCGAGAAAACGCACCTTTGAAAAAGGACCTCTTAAGAAACTACCACCACTTCGGTTTCATCTATGCCCTCAGATTTCGATTCCGAGCACTGGTTCAAAAGATAGAAAAACCCGCTCGTTCGTTCGCTGAACGTAGCCGAGCTAAACTTCAGAAAATGATTCCGGGCACACCGATCCTTGGAATCAGGTGTCGTCAGAAACTATGTACTCGTAAAATCCCAAAGAAATAAAGAAAAAAATTTCCTTGAAATTTATGGGTCTTTACATTACTCCCACCTCCGGGATTTACGTCCTCGTAAAGATATATCACAAAACTAGGGAAACATATGAGGGTACTGAGAAAACATCATAGCCTCCCGCTCTCATGTGCTCTCCTGGAGGTTCTCGTGCTGCCACCTGATGTGCACTGGAGGAATAAACCATCCACATATGACCCAATAATGTCGATCATTGATCTACACTGGGACCTCCGCAAAAGTCGCCCAAACATCGATGTCTCGCTCCCCATGATCAATGATATGCATCGGGTCATACACGTATCTCCTCAGCTGAGATACGTGGAAGACGTCGTGCACCCGATGCAATTGAGGTGGAAGATCCAGGCGATAATCCACCTCACCTATCCTGCTGAGAACTTGGAATGGTCCGATGAAGCGCGGAGATAACTTGCCGCCCCGACCAAATCTTTGTAATCCATGTCGAGGTGAGACCCGTAAGAAAAGGTGGTCGCCATCCTCGAACATTAGTGGTCTTCACCTCCGGTCAGCATAGGACTTCTATCGGCTCTGAGCAGTCTTCATCCGCTACTGGATGATTTGTACCTTCTCTGTCGTGGCCTGGACCATCTCTGGTCCTACAAGTGCTAACTCCCTAGGGTCTGTCCAACATAGAGGTGATCTGTAAGGTCATTCATACAATGCCTCGTATGGTTCCATCCTGATGGTGGTGTGGTAGCTGTTTTTGTACGCAAAATCCACCAAAGAAAGATGATCCTTCCATTTTCAACCAAAGTCGAGGAAACGTGCATGGAACATGTCCTCGAGAGTCTGAATGGTCCTCTCAGTCTGACCATCTGTCCATGCATGAAAGGCGGTGCTCAGGCGTAGCTGCGTCCAAAATTCCTCCTGCAACACCTTCCATATCCGGGAAATAAAGAGAGTGTCTCAATCAGAGACGATAGAAGATGGAACACCATGAAGCTGTATGATCTCATGAACATAGAGGCATCCCATGATCTCCACTGAGCCCTGCACTTTGATAAGTAGAAAGTGGGCTGACTTGGTGAGTTGGTTTACAATCACCAAAATGGAGTCGTGTCCTCTGGGAGTACATGGAATCCCAGTCATGAAATCCATAGATATCCCATCCCACTTCAACTCTGGGACCTCTAAGGGGTGTACCAAGCATGTTGGTACCTGGTGCTCCCCCTTCACCTTTTGGCAGGTGAGGCATCGTGAAACGAACTCTGCAACAACATTCTTCATACACAACCACCAATGCTGTCATCTGAGGTCCTGGTACATCTTCTCTACTACTGGATGTACCGCTAGAGGGGATGTGTGGAACTCCCTCAACACCTCCTCCCATAATGCAGCTGGTACCATGGTACATCCCCTAAAAATGATGACTTTCTCTCCTCCTACGGAAAATCCTTCACGTTCCTATCATGAGTATATCTTCACACGTCGCGTCTCACAGTCAACGTCCCCTTGCTATTCCTCTCTGAGCCACTGATGTAGTGGAGGAATGAATGTGAGCGACTGTAGAAAGGCTGTCCCATCTCTGTCCACGAATGATATTTGCATCACAACTAGCTTCTTCTTCGCCTCTCCAAGTAGCTGAATGCCTGACCTCATCCTGAGAGCATCAGCTACTACGTTCCCCTTCCCAGGAGTATAGACTATCTCAGAGTCATAGTCCTGGAGGAACTCAATTCATCGTCGATGTCTCAAGTTCAGGTCCTTTGGAGAGAAGATGTACCTGAGTCTTTGGTGGTCTGAGTAGACTGTAAAGTGCTCCCCCATCAGATAGTGCCGCCACATCTTCTAGGCGAATACCACTGCAGCTAACTCTAGGTCATGGGTAGCGTAGTTCTGCTTGTACTACCTCAATTGTCGTGATTCGTAAGAGATCACTACCCGCTCCTACATCAGGAAACACTCGAGTCCGGTCCCTAATTCATCGTAGTAAACTATGTACCCTACACCCTCCTCTTGTAGCCTCAAGATGGGTGCACTGGTCAATCTGTGTCTCAGCTCTTGGAATAATTGCTGAAATCTATCTAACCACACGATGGTTTTTCCTTTCTTCGTCAAAGCTAAAAGTGGATCTGAAACTCTGGAGAAGTCTGGCACAATCCTCCGATAGTTCCTAGCTAGACCCAAGAAACTCTGCACCTCTGTCATGCTCCAGGGTGGATCCCAAGATAGCATTGCCTCGATCTTCGCAAGATCCACCACAACACCCACCTCAGAGATGACGTGTACCATGAAGTGGACCTCTCGAATCTATAACTGACACTTTGAGAGCTTACCATAAAGTTGGTGCTCTTAGAGTGTATCCAGTACAAACTGCAAGTGGTAGGCGTGATCCTCCTCAGTAGTCGAGTAAATCAATATGTCATCGATGAAGACTATAACAAATCTATCGAGGTAAGGATGGAAGATCCTATTCATGAGACTCATGGAAACTGCTGGAGTGTTGGTTAAGATGAAAGGCATAAAAAAGAACGCATAGTGGCCATACCGACACCTGAAGGTCATCTTCTGCACATCCTTTTCTCAAACTCTGAGCTGATGATTTCCTGACCTAAGGTCTATCTTCGAGAACCATCGTGCTCCCTTGAACCGATTGAAGAGGTCGTCAATCCTCGATAGCGGATAGATGATCCTCATGGTCACCTTATTATGGCGATGGTAATCGACATAAAGTCGCAAGCTCCCATCCGCCTTCTTGGAGAAAAAAATCGGGGAAGCCCAGGGTGAAACACTAGGTCGAATGAATCCCTTGCCCTGAAAATCTTCCAGCTCTACCCGTAGCTCTCGATGCTCAGCGGGAGCCACCCGATATGATATAGTACGTATCGGGGTTGTCCTGGGGTACAGGTCAATATAGAATTCTACCTCTTTGTGAGGCGGTAGTCCTGAAATATTGTCAGGAAAAAGCCTGCATTCTGATCCACCCCAATAAGAAAACTCAGACTCCTGATGTCAAATGATCTTAGGATGAGACTAGACAACTGATGAGTGATCGGTTTTCCTTTCCTCTACGTGAGTCTATTCTGTGATAAAATGGCCCCCTTCTTCCCGGTGAAGGTGAACGAGCTCCCATCTGTGCGGACACACCGTACCTTGTGCCTAATACAGTCGATCTGAGCATGGACCGTAGATAACAAATACATGCCCAAGATGACATCGTAAGACCTCGACGCTGCTACATGAAAATCACTGCCGAATCTCTAGCCTCATAGAGTAATCTCACACTGCCGACAGTAGTGTGTATTCATCGAGTCTGCTCCCATAGGAGTCTCTAGCCGTAAGGATCGAGCCAACGACTCCGTTGGAATCTCTGAGCTCAGAACAAGGGTATGAAAAATGAAAGAATGGCTCGCTCACGTGTCTATAAGAACTGTAGAAAGGGAGGAGTAGACATAGATAGTACCTCGAATCATCTCAGGTGTGTCGTGGTCATAGGCCTCCACTACCTAAAGCTGAGCCTGACCCGTCCGCCAGCTCCTGGCGGTCGGGGTGGACCTCCTGGTGGTGGTGGTGGTGGTGGTAGAGCCTCAAAGCATCTCCCACCACCCACTGCTTGGGAAGCTCCTCTTCCATGTCCGCCTAATCCCTGCAGACTGGCACGGTCGAACCTCTGCCTCTATCTGGGTGGTCCCTCAACTGTATGATTCTCCTCTGCATGGTGGGTCGAGTAGTCACGAGCCATGTGGCCCTACCCGCCACATGCATAGAACTTCCTACTTCTCGAATGACTGGCTCTGCTGCATATGCCCTGCACCTCGGAACCAGTATCCTGAGGTCTTCCACCTGATGGTCTTGTCCGCTTGGATCTCTGCGACGTGTGTCTACTGCTAGGTGCAGATGAATCTGTTGTGTGCCACCCTATGGTAGGTCTCGCTGCTGGTGAAGGCTCAGCAAGGAAGCTCTCCACAAGAAGGGCTCGCTCCAGTACTCCTTCCTACATCAGAATACTATGGGAGATCATTGATGCCCTAATATCATGCCTCAGTCCCTACTCGAAGGTTCGAGACCGGAATAATGGGTCTCGTACCATGTCTGTGGAGTAGCGTGAGAGGTCTGTAAATCTCACCGAGTACTATGCCACTGTCATGCTGCCCTACCACAGCTGTAGTGACACCTGAATTCCCATCGCACGAAGGGTGGCTAGAATGAACTCTGATCAGAAGAGGCTCTCAATGTCCATCCAAAGAAGAGATGCCTCATCATGCACCTGGAGTATCAGTATCCACCATCTACCTGCTCCCACGTGTAGGAGACTCGCCGCAAGGATCACCAAAAGAGTTACTATTGTACCTAACAATCTGAAGACTCGAACAACTACCTCCAGCAAGTCCTCGGATGCCTGAGGATTCATATCACCATGGAACCTGGGCTGCCTTTGACGCTGAAACTTGTGCGGTGAAATCAGGAGACGTGCACTCTCAGCTGTTGGGGCTGGTGGCATCGGTGGCTCGGCGGGTAGAGGTACCACCACTGCCTCCGATGTAATGGGGCCCTACACCGAGCCCTCGTAGCATAGTGGGATACCGTCTCGCACAAATCTCGGAACCCTATCTGGATGCCTTCATGGGTCCATCCTGAAAGCAATAGTTGTGCCACTATTTAAAAATTATACCTTGTGAGCTGACAAAAATTAATCCCAAAGAAAACTATTTAAACACACGTGCAATCAATGTTTTCGTACATTGAGTCAGAAATCCAAAGTCAGGGTCCTGGTGGATGGATACGTCGGCCGCCGCACCAACACTGGACTCCTTGGACTGATATCCACACTCAATACCCTAAACACTATTTCTTCACATAGAAGAAATTATCGGAGTCCTGAGTTCTGTGAAAGAACCTACTCCTCTGATACCAATTTTTCACGACCCGTCCTCAACGCCGTGTTGTGACTACCCCAAGCCTTCCTTCCATAGGCCAGGAGATGGCGACTAGCACCAAATATGTAAATCCCGATAAAAGGGAAGGAGTTGCCTTTATATAAGAAAACAAACACCACAGAGTACACAAGCTGAAGTAAACACTAAGTAAACTAAGTACAAAAGTAAGTGGTGGAAATTAAATGGTCCAGTATACAAACCCAATGGAATCTATAGTACAACTGATAAAAGAAAGTACAACTGCAGAATATTAGACCATCAACCACCAATACATCCTCCGGAACTCCCACATGAAGGGTGAGTACAGATAGTCTCGTCGGCTCCTCGAGTCCGGTCGTCCACTCTGTGTTCGTACCGCCTGATAGTCCACCTCTGGGTACTATCCTTCTCCACAAGCCTCAACCACGATCGGTGTTGTCCGTTGTCTACAACCAACACAATGTAGTGCGGGCATAGCCCGTACTGGGGTGAGTATAGGATACTCAGTAGGGACCCCGAGACTCCCGAAGGTCTCCCAGAATCCACGAAGGATAAACAAAAAAGGAAAGATACAATCATAAAGTATCAACCAACACTACTTTGGTGTATGCCCATAAATATACATAAGTCTTCAATTCCAGTTCTGCTCCAACTCACATTCCCAAGTTCAACCCAGTCCAAATAGGAAAGTACCGCCCAATCCACATATGAAATCATAACCCAATCCACACAGGATAACAAGTAAATCATATCGAAGATAATGATTGAAAGTCAAGACTCAGCTCACACAGGTATACTACTCAAGAAGAGGGGTGGAGATGATAGATGTAGCATCTGAATCATCTCTCCTTCCGAACCCACGTAGGATCCAAGTATAAAGGTCATCACTGCCAAACCCATGTATCATCCTAGTACAGTAACCATCTCTGTCAAACCCACGTAGGATCCATGTACAGTCGTCATCATTGTTGAACCCATGATGGATCCAAGTACAGTCATCCTCGCTTTCGAACCCACATAGAATCCAAGAACAATCGTCATCGTCGTCGCAGTAGTAGCCACCTCTAGGGTTCCTGCACCTAGCACACTCAATTCTGGGAGGGTCCACTCCTCGAGTCAATGGGGTGGATACATCAATCGTCATGATTACCCGATATTATGTATCCCTATGTTCCGTCCCAACAATAGGGAGAATCAAGCAAAACGTGCCCGAGTCACAGAGAACAAGTCGACCAAGCCATTTTCCAAAAAGTACATGTTGTGTAGGTAATATATACACATTGTGTTATCAGACACCGTGTACTGCCCGTGTGAAATGGCCCATGCCATGGGGTTGGTCATGAAAAAATTAATTACACGGCGTGTGGTATGGTTGAATGTAGTGTCTTAAGTCCACGGGTACTGCCTGTTTACCACAACCCATGTCGAAGGGATGTTCATGTAAAAAGTACGTACACGGCGGGTGGTCTGCTGACATGTTGTGTCCAAACATCCAGAGTTAGCTCCGTGTACGCTAGCCATGCCTGACTGTGTGGTGGAGTACCTGCCCGTGTACTCCACCCCGTGTCCGTGTATTCTCAGAATACAAGCCGAGTCACCATGAAGCCGCCTCTGCCAAGGTGAAGGTATTACACACCGTGCCTCTTTGCTGTGTGATTCAGCCCGTGTCTGTGTATCTCCCGGATTACATGTTGAGCCTTGTGATGCCGCTTCTTCCTTTCAATGAAGATAACACATGTTGTACCTTATGGTTATGTATTTCAATCTGTGTCTGTGTATTTCCCTTGAATACACGCCATGTCCATCGAAGTCTCCTCTGTCACACTGTGTGGACAGTACACGCCGTGTGACCGATGTCACACGTCGTGTGTCACTTCTTCTAATTTCTGTTACTTCTGCCGCTGAATGCTTTTACTACATGGCGTGTGATTTGGAATGACATGCCGTGTATTCTGGAATTTTCCAGAAATGATGCCTTTGGCCAGCACGCCCCCCGAGGCATCCGTCGTTTGTTCTGATGATCTGTTTGCTACAAAACTCCCGTTCCAAGGTCTCCCTGATGTTCCGAGGCCGTTTCTAATGTTTTAAGTCCACCGATCAGCTCTGAAAACATTCTTTGATTCACCGCTAATGAACGGTAGGAGAACACCATACAACAAGAACGGCGGAGGAATCAGACCGTGTGTGTTTGGTCTGCTTCCTTCCTCAATAGTTTGATAGCATAAGGTTTAGAGAGAACCAATAACATGTAAGGGAAAACAACGTTTCACATTCATAAACACACCCCTACCGCAATTCAAGAAGGTTGATCACTTGATGGAGGATGGAGATGCTTTCATTGTTCCGTTGAGGTTGCCGTGGAAAGACGACATCTCTTCGACAACATCGAGAAGAAAGAATCCGAGGTTGGCACCAGTGTTCTTGGCATTCTTCGATGAGGAAGATGAAGTTCTTATAGAGAAAAGATCTCTCTCCCCCAATGTCTCTACACAGCAATCCTAAGACCCCCAAATAATATAAGACTTACTATTATTTTATTATAACATGCCAGGAATTTCAATTTAAAAATTCAAACACAAAACTCACTTAATTAATTAAGTGTGTTGGAATGATTAAAGAGGAGAGACAGGAGAGATAAAAATTAATGGGGAGTTGACAACATTAAGAGAGGTTAGATGAGTTAAATTAATTTGAAGGGGCGAGCCTCGTGTGGGCCCTACCTCACAAATATCCTAACAAGAGGAGTTAGTATCTATTGGGTCCCACCCCAACTCCCACACTTATGATAAAACACCTTAGGTTAGAAGTAAAATTTGTTCCAAAAATTTTATTTACTTCACATTTAATCCTAAATTTTTAACAACTCCTACCGAGAAAACACACCTTCGAAAAAGGTCCTCTTAAGAAAATACTTTCGTTTCGGTTTCATCGGTGCCCTCAGATTTCTATTCCAAGAACTTGTTGAAAAGATAGAAAAACATGCTCGTTCATTCATTGAACGTACTAGAGCTACACTTCGGAAAATGATTTTGGGCACATCAGGCCACAGAATCAGGTGCCGTCATAAACTGCGTACTCGTAAAATCCCAAAAAATATTAAAAAACAATTCCTTAAAATTTAGGGCTCGTTAAATTACTCCCACCTCCGGGCTTTACATCACTGTAAGGATACATCAAAAACAAGGGAAACAAATGAGGGTACTAAGAAGATATAATAGCCTCCCGCTCCCATGTTCTCCCTTGGAGGTTCTCGTGCTGCCACCTAATGCGCACCGGAGGACTCGAACATCCACATAGGACCCACTCATGTCGATCCTCGATCTACAGTAGTACCTAAACAAAATTCACCACATCATCGATGTCCATCTCCTCATGATCATTGATATGTGTCGGGTCGTGCACGTATCTCCTCAACTGAGATACGTGGAATACGTCATGCACCCGGTGCAACTAAGGTGGAAGAGCCAGGAGATAAGACACCTCGCCTATCTTGCTGAGAACATGGAATGGTCTGATGAAGCATGGAGATAACTTTCCACCCCAGCCAAATCTCTGTAATCCATGTCGAGGTGAGACCCATACGAAAAAGTGGTTTCCATCCTCGAACTCTATTGCTCTCCACCTCTTCTCAGCATAGGACTTCTGTTAGCTCTGAGGAGTCCTCATCTGGTCCTGGATGATCTGTACCTTCTCCATCACGGCCTGGACCATCTCTGGTCCTACAAGTGCTGACTCCCCAGGGTCTGTCCAGCACATAGGCGATCTGGAAGGTTGGTCGTACAATGCCTTGTATGGTGGCATCTCGATAGTGGAGTGATATCTGTTGTTGTACGAAAACACCACCAAAGAAAGATGATCCTCCCAACTACAACTAAAGTCGAGGACACATGCACGAAGCATTTCCTCAAGAGTGTGATTGGTCCTCTCCGTCTGACCATCCGTCTATGGGTGAAATGTGGTGCTCAGGCGTAGCTACGTCCCAAATGCCTCCTGCAACCCCTTCCAAAGCTGGGAAGTAAAGCGAGTGTCTCGATCAGAGATGATAGACGATGGCACTCCATGAAGCCGTACGATCTCATGAATGTAGAGGTGTCCCAAGCTCTCCACTGAGCCCTGCTCTCCGATAGGTATAAAGTGGGCCGACATGGTGAGTCGGTCTACAATCACCAAAATGGAGTCGTGTCCTCTTGAAGTATGTGGAAGCGCAGTCACGAAATCCATAGATATCCCATCCCACATCCACTCCGGGACCACTAAGGGTTATACCAATCATACCGGTACCAGGTGATCTGCATTCACCTGTTGGTAGGTGAGGCATCATGAAACAAACAATGCCACAACCTTCTTCATACCCGGCCACCAGTGCTGTCGTCTGAGGCCCGGGTACATCTTCGCTACTCCTGGATGTACCTCTAGAGGGGATGTGTGAAACTCCCTCAACACCTCCTCCCATGATGCAGCTGGTATGATGGTACGTCCCATGAAAAGGATGGTGTTCTCTCCTCCTACAGAAAATCATTCAGGTGCCTGTCTTGAGGATATCATGCACGTCACATCTCACAGTCAACATCCCCACACTGTTCTTTTATGACCAGCTAAAGTAGTGGAGGAGTGACTATGATCGACTATAGAAAGGCTGCCCCATCTCTATCCACGAAGGATATCGGCATCGTGGCTAGCTGCTTCGTCACCTCTAAAAGTAGCTGAATAACCGACCTCCTGCTGATAGAATCATCTACTACATTCCCCTTCATAGGGGTATAGACTATCTCAAAGTCATAGTCCTAGAAAAACTCGAACCATCACCGCTGTCTCAAGGTCAGGTCCTTCTACGAGAAGATGTACTTGAGACTCTGGTGGTCACAGTAGACAGTAAAGTGCTCGCCCATCAGATAGTGTCTCCACATCATCAAGGTGATGACCACTATTGCTAAATCCAGGTCAGGGTTTGCGTAGTTCTGCTCGTGATTCCTCAACTATCGTGATCCATAAGAAATCAATTCCCTCTCCTTCATCAGGACACACAGGAGTCCAGTCCCTGATGGGTCGTAGTAAAATGCGTACCCTACTCCCTCCTCTGGTAGCCTCAAGATGGGTGCACTGTTCAATCTCTTTCTTAGCTTTTGGAAGCTCTACTAACATCTAGCTGACCACACGATGGGGTTTCCCATCTTCGTCAAAGATAAAAGTGGTGCTGCAACTCTGGAGAAGTATGGCACAATCCTTCGATAGTACCCAGCCAGACCCAGGTAACTCCACACCTCCATCACGATCCTGGGTGGCTCCCAAGCTAGCACTACCTCGATCTTCGTAGGATCCACCACAACTCCCACCTCAGAGATGAAATGTCCCAAGATGTGGACCTCTCGAATCCAGAACTGACACTTCAAGAGCTTACCATAAATCTGGTTCTCTCGGAGTGTGTCCAGTATAACCCGCAAGTGGTATGCATGATCCTCCTCAGTAGTCGAGTAAATCAATATGTCGTCGATGAAGACTACGACAAATCGTTTGAGTTAAGGCTGGAAAATCCTATTTATGATAATCATGAACACTGCTGGAGCGTTGGTTATGCTGATATTCAAAACCATGAACTCATAGTGGCCATACCGACACCTGAAGGTCATCTTCTGCACATCCTTGTCTCGATCTCTGAGCTGATGATAGCCTAACCTAAGCTCTATCTTCAAGAACCATTGTACTCCCTTGATATGATCGATGAGGTCTTCAATCCTCGTTAGTGGATAATTGTTCCTCACAGTAACCTGGTTCAGGTGATGGTAATCGACACACAGTCGCAAGTTCCAATCCACCTTCTTGGAGAACAAAATCAGGGAAGCCCAGGGTCAAACACTGGGTTGAATGAACCATTTCCATGCAAATCCTCCAAATGCACCCATTGATCTCGAATATCAACGGGAGCCATCTAATGTGGTGGAGTAGATATCGGGGTTGTCTCGGGGTATTGGTCAATATAGAAGCTTACCTATCTACGAGGAAGTAGTCCTGGAACTTTGTCAGGAAAAACGTCTGCATACTTATCCACCACAATAGGAAAACTCGAACTCCAAATGTCAAATGCTCCTAGGATGAGACTAGCCAACTGATGAGTGATCGACTGTCCTCTCCTCTGCGTGAGTCCATCCTGCGCTGCAAAGGCTCCCTTCTCACCAGTGAAGGTGAACCTGCTCCCATCTGTGCGTACACACCACACCTTGTGCCTAATACAGTCGATCTGAGCATGGACCGTAGATAACCAATCCATTCCCATGAGGATGTCGTAAGGACTCGACGCTGCTACAAGAAGATCCCAGCTGAAACTCTCGCCTCCTAGAGTAAGCTCACATTTCCGGCACACGTTCATTATCATCGAGTCTACTCCCATTGGAGTCTCTAGCTGTAAGGATCGAGCCAATGGCTCCATCGGAATCTTCGTGCTACGAACAAGGGCATCAAAAATGAAAGAATAACTTGCTTTTGTGTCTATAAGAACTGCTGCAAGGGTGGAGAAGACAAAGATAGTTCCTAGAATCATCTCAGGTGAACTGTGGTCGTAGGCCTCCACTGCCTAAAGCTGATCCTGACCCTGTCTGCTAGCTCCATGCGGTTGGGGTGGACCTCCTAGTGGTGGTGGTGGTAGAGCCTCAAAGCGTCGCCCACCACCCGTTACTCGGCCAGCTCCTCCTCCTCGTCCGCCTGCTCACTGTGGACCACCACATTCGAACCTCTGCCTTTGCTTGGGTGGTCCGTCAACTTTATGATGCTCCTCTGCATGGTGGGTCGGGCAGACACGAGGCATGTGGCCCTGCACGCCGCATGCATAGCACTGCCTACCTCTCAAATGATTTACTCTACTGTGTGTGCCCCGCACCTCCGAACTAGTATCCTCAGGTCGTCCACTTGATGGTCTGGTCCTCTTGGACTTCTGCGACATCTATCTACTGCTAGCTGTAGAAGACTCCGCTACGTGCCACCATGCGGTAGGGCTCGCTGCTGGTGAAGGCTCACCAAGGAAGATCTCCGCAAAAAGGGCTCTATCCAGTGCTCCTGCCTACGTCAGAATACTGAAGTAGATCATCGATGCCCTGATACCATGCCTCAATCCCTGCTCGAAGGTTCGGGGCTGGAAGAATGGGTCTCGTACCATGTCTGTGCAGTAGCACGAGAGGTCAGTAAATCTCCCTCAATACTAGGCCACTCTCATGCTTCCCTACCACAGCTGTAGTAACTCTTGAATTCACACTGCATGGAGGGTGGCTAGAACGATCTATGAGCGGAAGAGGCTCTCGATGTCCGTCCAAAAAAAAGATGCATCATCGTGCACCTGGAGCATTAGGCTCCACCATCTACCTATTGTCGCGTGTAGGAGACTCGCCGCAAGGATCACCATAAGATCTGCTAGTGTCCCTACCAATCTGAAGACTCGAACAACTGCCTCTAGCCATTCATCGAATGCCTGAGGGTTCATCTCCCCACATAACCTAGGGGGTCTCTGATGCTGAAACTCATGCAGTGCACTCAGGTGATGTGCACTGTCAACTGTTGGGGCTGGTGGCATCTGTGGCTCGGCGGGTAGAGGTATCGTCGCTTCCTCCACTGTAATGGGGCCCATGCACCCTGTCCTCATTGCCCGGTGGGCTACCGTCTCCCACAAAGCTCGGACCCCAAGCTAGCTACCATCGTGGGGCCATCGGGATAGAAACAGGGGCACCCTGGTTAATATAGTATACCTGGTGAGCTGACACAAATTAATCATAAAGAAAACATTTGAAACACACATGCAATCAATGTTTTCCTGTATTGAGTTGGAAATCAGAAGTTGGGGTCCTGGTGTTTGGATATGTTGGCCACCATTCAAACACTAGACTCCATGGACTAATAACCACACTCAATACCCTAAACATTATTGCTTCACATAGATGAAATTATCGAAGTCCTGAGTTCTACAGTAGAACCGACTCCTCGGATACCAATTTGTCACGACCTGTCCTTGGGGCCCATGTCGTGACTACCCCAAGCCCACCTTCCATAGGCCAGGGGCTGGTGACTAGCACCAATGGCATAAATCCTGAAAAAAGGGATGGATTTTCCTTTATATAAGAAAAAACACCTCATAGTACACAAGATAAAGTAAACACTAATTAAAATAAGTAAAAAATTTAAGTGCTATAAAGTAAATGGGCTAGTATACAAACTCAACTGAAAGTACAGTTCAACTGAGAAAAGAAAATACAATAGCTAAAATGTAGAGCAGCAAAAACCAAGATGTCATCCGAAACTCCCACCTGAATTGTGAGTGAAGATAGTCTCGTCTGCTCCTCGATTCCGGCCGTCCACTCCGTTTATGTCCCGGCTGATAGTACAGCTCCGGGTACCATCCTTCTCCACAAACCTCAACCAAGATCAGCGTCGTCCGTCATCTACAACCAACACAAAATAGTGCAGGCATAACCCATGCAGGGCTGAGTATAAGATACTCAGTAGGGTCCCTGAGACTCCTGAAAGTCTCCCAGAATCCACAAAGGATAAACCACAAGGGAAAGATACACTCACAAAGTATCATCCAACACTACTTAGGTGTATGACCATACATATACCTAAGTGATCAATTCCAGTTCTGCTCTAACTCACATTCCCAAGTTCAACCTAGGCCACACATGAATGTACAACCCAATCCACACAGGAAATCACAACCCAATCCACACAGGATAGAAATTCAATCATATCGAAGATAATGATTGAAATTCATGACTCATATCACACATGTATAATACTCACTAAGTGGGGTGGAGATGATAGATGTAGCCTCTGAATCATCTCCCATGCCGAACCCACGTAGGATCCACGTACAGAAGTCATCGCTGCCGAACCCACGTAGGATCCTAGTATAGTAACCATCCCGGCTGAACCCATGTAGGATCCAAGTACAGTCGTCATCACTTCCAAACCCACGGAGGATCCAAGTATAGTCATTCACACTACCGAACCCACGTAGGAGCCATGTAAAGTCATCATCGTCATCGTAGTCTCAGCCTTCTCAAAGGTTCCCGCACACAACACGCTCGATTCTGGGAGGGTCCGCTCCTCGTGTCAAAGGGGTGGATACATCAATAGTCACGAAGAGTAGAGATGATTTATCCCTACATTCCATCCCACGTCAATAGGGGTAAATCAAGAAAAACGTGCCTGAGTCATGGATAACAAGTCAACCAAACCATTTTCCAAATGTACATGATGTGTAGGTAAAACATACATGTCGTGTCATCAGACAACGGGTAATTCCCATGTGAAATAGCCCGTGCCATGGGGCTGGTCATGAAAAAAGAAGTACACGGCATGTGGTATGGTTACACGCCATTTTCTCAGTCCACGAGTACTATTCGTGTACCACAGCTTGTGTCAACGGGCTGTTCACGTAAAAAGTAAGTACACAACCTGTGGTATGGTTACACACTGTGTCCAAACATATGGGGTCGTCTTCATGTACGATGGTCGTGCCTTGCCGTGTGGTGGAGTACCTGTCCGTGTACTCCTCCCCGTGTCAGTGTATTCCCTGAATACACTCCGAGTAACCACGAAGCCGCTTCTGCCATAGTGAAGGAAGTACACACCGTGCCTCTTAGTTGTGTGATTCAGCTCGTGTCCGTGTATCGCCCGAATTACTGGCTGAGCCTCGCGAAGCCGCTTCTACCATTCAATGAAGATAACACATGTCGTACCATGTGGCCGTGCATTTCTACCTATGTCTGTATATTTTCCTTTAATACACACCATGTCCATCGAAGCCTCCTCTGTCAAACAGTGTGGAAAGTACACGCCGTGTGACCGGTGTCACACGTCGTGTGTCACTTATTTTGATGTCGGTTACCTCTACCACTGAACTATTGTACTACACGGTGTGTTCTTTGGAAGGACATGCTGTTTATTCTTGAATTTTCCAAAAACAACACCTTTGGACAGCACTCCTCCCGAGGCATCTGTCTTTTGTTCCAATGATCTGTTTGCTACAAAACACCCGTTCCTAGGTCGTACAGATGTTTGGAGGCCATTTCCAATGTTTTCGGGCCTCCGATCGGCTTTGAAAGATTTCCTTTATTCACCACTCAAGAACGGTTGTAGAACACCATAAAACAAGAACAAAAGAGGAATCAGACTGTGTTAGTTTGGTCAGGTCCCTTCCTCATTAGTTTGATAGAAAAAGGATTAGAGAGATCTTATAACATGGAAGCGAAAACAACGTTTCTCATTCATAAACACACTGCTACCTCAATTCAAAAAGGTTGATCACTTGATGTAGGATGGAGATGATTTCATTGTTCCGTTGATGTTGCTGCGGAAAGAGGGAATCACTTCGTCAACATGGAGAAGAAAGAAGCTGAGGTTGGCACTGGCGTTATTGTCATTCATCGATGAGGATGATGAATTTCTTCGAGAAAAAAGATCTCTCTCCCCTATTGTATCCACACAACATTTCTAAAACCCCCAAATAAAATAATACTTACTCTTATTTTATTATAACATGCCAGGAATTTCAATTTTAAAATTCTAACACACAACTCACTTAATTGATTAAGTGTGTTTTCATGCTTAATGAGGAGAGACTGGAGAGTTACAAATTAATGGGGAGTTTCCAACTTTATGAGGGGTTAGTGGAGTTAATTGAATTTGAAGAGGTGTGGAATATGTGGGCCCCACCTCACAAATATCATAACAAGTGGAGTTCGGATCTAGTGGGTCCCCCCAACTCCCATAGTTAGGATAAAACCACTTAGGTTAAAGTAAAATTTGTTCCACAAATTTAATTTACTTCAGATTTAATCCTCAATTTTTAACAGCTCATCCCAAGAAGATGCACCAAAGGTAATGGTCCTTTTAAGAAAATACCACCATTGTGGTTTCATCGGTTCCCTCAGATTTCAATTCTGAGAACTAGTTCAAAAGATAGAAAAACCTGCTCGTTCGTTCACTGATTGTACCCTAACTGAACTTTGGAAAATCATTCCAGGCACACCGGACATCGGAATCCGGTGCCGTCAGAAACCGCATAATCATAAAATCCAAATGAAATTAAGAAAGAATATCCCTTGAAATTTATTGGTCTTTACAAAAACAATAGCTTTATATAAAGGAAGAGATGTACAAAGGTTACCTGAGACAAAAAAATACAAGGATTCCATGAAAACAAGGATATGGAGGAGAAAAAATTGTCATATTAGGATGGAGAGTGCTAGAAAACATTATTAAGATAAAGTTAACCACCATAAAATCATAAAAATCTGTTGGGATAAACAGACATTGATTCCCCTGTAGGAAAAGTTAACAGAAAACGTTTTTGTTTCAATCTACTTATCATAGAGTTATTTATTTATGAGAGTAACTAAAAACATAAGTAAACATGATTACTTGTCATATGGACTTTCATATATTACTAAATTTTACCACAAACTCATCTTTTCTCCAATAGATGAGTATTCAAATCGACCTAGTCACATTAAAATCCCTAGAATCAACTTCTAGAGTTTCACATAATCCACAAAATATTAACTGTATATTTTCCATGTCTTTATACATCAACCAAAACCAAAATGGTTCATGTGAGATCAGACAATACCACAAAATGATAATCTATTGTAAAACAAATACAACTCCAAATCTCCAAAATTCAAAAAAAATACCAATGTTCTAGAAAGACCATTCAATACATAATTATAAATAAAATTCATCAAAATAATCAAAACTAATATTGAATCCCATAACTTTGAAGGATTTAATCTGATATTAATCCATAGTAAATATTATTATTTCTCCCCAAATAGCATCGACTCCTCTTAAAGTATCATAATAAAGTGTAATTAACCTAATAACATATTCTCAATGATAGGTTATTCATTTCCATAAATAACCCAAATATCCACATTTCCAAAATAAAACATAAATTCTTCTTAAAATAAAATTTGAACCATTAATCCAAAATTCAAATCCCATAGTATTCCATTTTCCTTTGGTATATATTGTTCCCCAAAACAGAGAAAGACTTTTCCAAAATAAACTTTATCATTTAATTACCAAATAATTTCTATAATAAAGATATCCATTTGATAAAACAAAAGATCAAATTTTTCATGATCCATAAAATCATTTAACTTAAATAATTATTCATACTAAACAGGGACTTCATGTAGGCCAGTGGTAAGTGATACGTCCTTGTTGCCCTTCGGTGGTGGAATTGATTCCTGCAACCTTGCCAGATGCGACGGGTTGTCAACTTTCCTATGGGTTGTCCTTTTTCTAAAACAATATAACTTTATAACATTCTCCAAAATGAGATAAATTCCTAAAAAATAACCATAACATATTGTAACTAAAATATTTCTCATTAAAGCTCTCATTTCATTTAGTGTCTCATTAAGAAAACTACTATAGTTTCTTTCACATCAATTATTACACTGGTTCCTGCTAGATCCAACCGTTTACTAAAACTAAAAATGTCAGTGTGAGTTTATCCGTAAAATATTCATATATTATCTTATTATGAGGTTAAACACGAAGATATACTTATTCGTGTTATCTTAAAATCATTCGATTTATCTAAAATAATCATGACTGTTTATAAAATGATAAAAATTATGGTTATGTCACTTATGTTTAAATAACACCCTAACATCTAAAGTTATCTAAATTGACCTATGATACCAACTATAAGGATCAATATTTAAACATTACATAATCTTGAATTAAATTGATAATTTACATTGAAGATCCTTTCAAGTTTAGAGTTTTAGAGAAGTAGGTCATAACATTTACATAACAACATGAATATTATATGTAAAAAATTCTAATCTGTATCCATTTTTTTCATAAAATAAAAAAAACTCTTGGAAAAAAATCTTCATGCCTAGTTCCAAGTTTTATACAGCATGACATTTCCTTGATCCCATCCCAGACCCTTATTTATCATTAAGATATGTGGAAAACAATTAAAAATTTTGGGATGAACATAAAAAGCTCAGTAAGAGATATAAATTCAGGAATGAAAAAAATTATCCCATCAATAAATATAGAACATTGAAAGCATACTTTTCAATCATAACATACCTCATGAAATCATAATATTTATGAATAACACATAGAAATAAAAAATCATAAAGGTAACCTGTATAATCCTTATGAAACTTTCATTGTAGCTATCACAGCTACATAGAGAGTCACATTTGGAATACCCATCATAGTATATTCCCTAAATCTATTGGGAGAAACATTCACATATACCTCTGTCACGTTACCTAATGCAAGGAGAGCTATATCGGGCTCACCCGCCATAGCTTTACCACGAAACCACCAGTATACCTAAACAACTCCCAATAACCATAACATATTCATAACACATAATAAACATAATGGAAAGATAAAATTTCCACATTTCAATCAAAATATATCATTTCAAAATATTAACAAAATTAAACCATTTATCTATCCCTTTTCAAAATTATTTAAAATATTAAATAAATATATTTTTTGAATCAAAGTGTCCCATAACACTTTAGAGCTTTTGAATGAAATTTCATTTTAAAAAATTTCATGTACATATAAATAAATCATTAAAACCATTTTTAAAAAATGGACATTAATGTGAATGATTTAGATGAATAATCTATTAAAACATTTAAAATTATATCTCAGTTAAAGTATTTTTAACAAAACGAGAGACCCTGGAATACAATTAATTGATGAATAACATTTAATCTGAACTTAGTAATATCATGATAATATGGTTATTCATGATATAATATGCTGAAGGACAGTATGTACACCATATATGGGTGAATTTGTTCCTATCAACAATAAAGTCTCAATAGAAATGTAAATTGAGACGAACTCCCTTATAAAGACAGTATCCTTAGATTAAGGATAAATCAATTACATAATTATGTATGAAAAATATAAGTATTCCCAAAATTAGTGGAAATTAAGTGTAAAACAATAATATGTTATGCACATATATTCATAGCACGACAAAATCAAGAATTATATGATTAACGCAAAAATGAAATTGGGTTAAGAAGTTTTCTTACAGAAATTCGACAGCCTAATAGTGTCAGTTTAAAATTCATAAAATAAGTTGATCAGAGAGAAAAGAATATCTCATCACTAGGAAATAAGATTAAAATCAATAAGAATAAATAATAACAAATCCCAACTTAATAATAAGTTAATAAAATAAAATAACAAAAATATGTATTTTAAAAAGAGGAGGGGGAAATGTCCCCTTACTGATTTTGTAACTTATGAAAAATACACCCCATGAAAGAAAAGTCACACAATGATTATGTAAACACCCATAAATTAAATTATATTACACAAATAATACAATAAGTGGAAGTACATAATTTAAAAAAAAGGATATAATGGCTAATATAACATGACTCTCACGTAAAGAAAAAGTTAGATAAAAACATTTACCACGTTGTAATCAATCGAGTCGTATAAGAAAATGTTAATAACCACCAAATAAATTAGCGAATAACATGAATATAAATAGAATCATGATAATATATATCATATTGTTGTACATAATAAACCACATGCAATAAATTTGTAGTGAAAAATGGAAATCTTCACTGAATTACAAGTGAGATAAGAAATCACTTACCTCGTGTCCAAATTGACTCATTTTTAACTTATTAATCTTGAATGATAAACCTAATTTATTTTCTACATTAATCATAACCTTTTTAATTATTATTATTAATTATATATCACTTATTTCCATGTAATAACACTTAGTTAATTATTTGAGTTCATATTGGACATTTTGTCAATGTTTGGAATTTGAGTTAAAAATGAACTTGTTATAATTACAATTTTTCCATGTGGTCAATAATCCATTATCTCCAGAATGATATTAATGATTTTGATATCATATAAATCATATATATACAGTATATAGATGTATTTATTATAGTAACTAACATTTGGAGATAAGAAATCAAATGCACCGTTCTTGGAGACTCTAAGCCGTACGCACGCATGAACGCTACTTCAATTTATATTTATTATTTTAATAGAATTAATACACAATGATACATAGGTATATTATAATTACAGTATAATATAGTATATAATATCATTAAATCCATCTTTTATACATCCCACATAAGGTATTAACAAGTCATATCACTTTTATGGGGTGGTAGTCTTCACTTCCTAAAATGAAATTATTGCATTTGGCCATTTTGAAAACCCTAAAGGTATGATATAAATCAAAAATACAGAAGAATAAAGAAACAATAAGCATAATATATATCATATATAAATAAATTCTAATCATAATGGCCACCATGAGTGGTTGGTGGAGATAATTTAACAAGCATCCCATTTTGGGGCGTTAGTTTTCCACCCACAGAAACTGTATGTTCTTCAGCCATTAGATGGAGGTGTGCTTAAGTGTATTTTTAATCCTTCTCATAAAAAAAATCCTATTATATTTAGTCTTTTTTCTATTAAAAATGTAATAAAAAGATATTAGGGGTTGGATATGTAAAATAAAACAAAAAAACTTAAGAGAAGATGTTCACATTAAATCTGGTAACTCCCATTGGATTGAACCAAAAGTTTTTCTTGAAGAGCTTTATGCCTAAGTTAAGTCTTCTAGAATGCATATAGGGATATTGGGAGCATATTTGAGTAGATTTTGTATGATAAAAATGCTTTATAAGTGTGATAAATGGGTAGTAAGTAAGGGGATTTTATAAGGTAGAGGAAGGTCTTTTTAGGGAAGTTTGAAACAATTATTTTATTATAAACACATCTTCTGTTTCAAAATGTCAACTAATAATTAATTTCTAATTTAAGATGACTTATGGTATAAATAAAATAATACAATAATAATTGTACAGGTTTTTGATATTTTTTTAATATTTATAATCTTATTTATTTAAATCATTTATTAATGAGGTAAATATTGCATCATTATTGTGTCATAAATAATTTATTTTATTTTATGTCCAAAAATTAAAAAATAATTAGCATGATGTATAAAATCTTTTTATATTTCCAAATAATGTATATAGACTAAAATATATCTTATATGACCCCATGTAAAATTACTTTACTAAAAGTTATTTGATTATTTCATTTTTGCCTTTACTTTAAATTAATTAATATAAAGTATCATTATTACTTTCATGTGGCTTCATGGGGTCCTGAAATAGACCCAAAGAATCCCATGATCATATATGTATCCTAAAATAATATATGGACACATGTTAGGTTAATTTAATATTATTATAATATTATATGTTACGCTTATTTATTATATTTACCCTTTAATCATGGTAAATAAAATATTTACTAAAGTAAAATTTTAAAATGTCTAAAAATAATAGTTACCTATTTACACAATTTTAACCTACTGATTCCAAATATGGAATCCATTTCTCCAAATTCAAAACACATAAGTTTATGAAATGAATTTAAAATAAATTCCCACATTCAAAACAAAAAGCGCGTTTTTAAGAAATAATAAGAAACAATATATTGACACTTGTTTATGTCGAATTTCAAAATTAATTTAATAACAATGTACAGAATTTGATTAAATGGTAATTATATACTCTAATTAAACTTTATGAAAATTAAAAGGATAAAATAACCATATAAGTAAATTTGATTAAAAGGTAGTTTTGAATTAAAATACATTATTTTTCAATATTTATTAAAAACTGAACATTATTAGAAAAATACCAAAATTTCATCCAAAGTAAATTTTGGTGTCCCATTTATAAAGAAGAATTATATTTGGTCCAATGGAACATATAAAATTGCCAAAACTATATTTTAAAGGGGTTCAACATTAAAAGGTGGCAAATCAACCTTTTTGTGAATATTAGAGTATTTATGCTTAAAATAGAATTCTTTACTTATTTTAAGCCTCTAAAATCTATTAGATAAAGGTAAAAATATTCAACAAACATGTATAATCATATTTTAGCTAGTTATATTCATTCCCTCTAAACCAATGGCTTGGCGTTAACTACCATTTAAAAAAATAATGTCATATTATTAGTGTGCAACTTAAGATTCCAAAGAAACTCATTGTTGCGTATTGGGTACGCCATTGAACATATCATCCCATTAAAAGTATAATTAATAATTAATTCAAAAATATTAATATATATGAAAATTTTCTTGTTCTATATTTACCTGGGATGTTACATCCTTCCCCCCTTTTGTAAATTGTTTACTTGGAATTGTAATGTTGGGCTCAGAATCTTATTTGAAAGTATCACATCAGAAAAAGTGTCAATAAAACTATTTCTTTCAAATAAAGGAAGGTAAGTAAAAAGGTTACCTGATACAAATAGATACTAGGATTCTAAGAAAACTTGGATATGTAGAAGAAAATAAACAATCATGTTCTGACAGATCAAGATAGAAAACATTATTAGAAGAATGTTAACCACCATAAAATCACAAAGTAGTGATGGGTTAAACAGTCCTTGATTCCCCAATATGAAAATTTAACTGAAATAAATTTTTTATGTTACTTATCATTGGGAAATTTATTTAATATATTATCTAGAAACATAATGAAACATACTTACACTTGATGTATACATTCACATATTACTAAATTCTACCACAATCTCATCTTTTCTCCAAAATATGAGTATTCAAACTGACATGGTCAAATTAAAAGTGCTAGAATCAACTTCCAGAGTATCACATAATCCACAAAAGATTAACTATATATTTTCCATGTCTTTATACATCATCCAAAACAAAACTACTTAGTGGGAGATCATACAATACACAAAAAGGATAATCCTTTAAAAAAGTACAACTCGTAATCTCCAAAATTTCACAAAAAGTAACCAAAGTTCACGAATGAACATTCAATACATAATTGTACTTAAAATTCATCAAAATGATACAAACTAATATTGAAACCCAAAACTCAGAAGGATTTCATCCCATAGTCTCCCACAGTAAATTTTATCATTTGTCACTAAATAGCATCGACTACTCTTAATGTCTCATAATGAAGTTTAATTAACCTAATCACATATTCTCTATGATATGTCATTAATTTCCATAAATAACCCAAATATCCATATTTCTGAAATAAAACATAAATTATTCCAAAATCAATATTTCAACCATAATAGAAAAATTCAAATCCCATAGTATTCCATTTTGCGTAGGTATATATTTTTCCACGAAAGAGAGAACGTCTTCCAAGATAACCATTATCACATTATTATCAACTAATTTCTATAATAAGGATATCCATTTGATAAATGATTAGATCAAATTATTATTGATCCATAAAATAATTTAACATAAATAATTATTCACAATAACCTGGGTCTTTACGCAGGCTAGTGGTAAGTGATACGCCCTTATCGCCCTTCAATTGTGGGTTTGATTCCTACAGCCTTGTCGGATGCGACGGGTTGTCACCCTTCCTGCAGTTTGTCTATTTTATAAACCATATAATTTTATAAAATTCCCCAAAATGAGATTAATTCCTCAAAAATTAATCATAACATATTTTAATCACAAGAGTTCTCATTGCAGCTGCCATTTCATTTAGTTTCTCATTAAGAAAACTACTAAAGTTTCTTTCACATATATTGTTATGTTGGTTCCTGCTAGATCAAACCATTAACTAAAACCAAAAATAATTGTATGAGTTTATCCATAAAATAGTCATCTATTATCATATCAAGAGGGTAAACACTAAGATAAACTTATTCATGTTATCTTTAACTCATTTGATTTATCTAAAATAATCATGACTCTTTCTAATATAATAAACTTTATGGTTATATTACTTCTGCTTAAATGAAAAACTATCCTATAATGTTATCTAAACTGACATCTAATTAAAACTATAAGGTCCCATCCTTAAACATTACATAATCAGGAATTAAATAGAAAATTCACATTGAGGATCTTTTCCGGTTTATAGTTTTTGGGAATTAGGTCATAACACTTACATATCAACATTAATATTAAATTTATACAATTCTAATTAGTATCAATTTTTTTATAAAATAGAAAAAAATTATTGAAAAATAAGATTCATGTCTACTTCCATGTTTTAGACATAATGAATTTTCCTTGATCACGTCCATGACCCTTATTCATCTTTATGTCATTTGGGAAAAATTTCAAAAATATGGGATGAGCATAAAAATCCAAATAAGTGATATAAAATAAATAATGAAAACATTATCCCATAAATAAATACAAAACATTGAAACCATGCTTTTAAATCATAACATACCTCATGAAATCATAAGATTTATGGATAACACACAGAAATCATAAATCATAAAGGTAACTTGTCGAATCCTTATCAAACATACATTTTTGAAATCACAAAAACATATGGAGTCACATTTAGAATACCCATCATAGTATAATCACTAAATCTCATAGGATAAACATTCATGTTTACCTCCATCACGTTACCCAATGCATTGGAGAGCTATCTCATGCTCATCCACCCTAGGATTATGACAGAACCACCCGTATAAATAAACAATTCCCAACAGCCATTACATATTCATAAATAATAAATCAATCATAATGAAAAGATAACATTTCCTAATTGTAATCGCAATATATCATTTCAAAATATTTACAAAATCCAAGATTTTATCAAACCATTTTAAATATAAAATAAAGAGATTGCTTTGAATCAATATGTCCCATAAACCATTGATTATTTTGAATGAAATTTCAATTTCAATGAATTCATTTCCATATGAATAAATACATAAAACCATTTTTAAATCATGGACATTAATGTGAATGATTTATATGAATAATCCTTTAAAACATTTAAAATGATATTTTAGTTTAAGAGTTTGTAATAAAATGAGAGACCTTGGAATACGAATAATAGAGGAATAAAAATTAATCAGAACATAATTATATCATGAGAATAAATTAATTCATGATATAATATGCTGAAGGATATTATATACACCATATAAGAGTGAATTTGTGAATATCAATAATGATATCTCAATGGAAATGTAAAATGAGACGAAACCCCTTATAAAGACGGTATCTTTAGATTAAGGATAAATCAATTACATAATTATGTGTGAAAAATATAAATACACCCAATATAAGTGGATATTATTTGTAAAACTATCAGTGATTTTTACCACATATTCATAGCAAGACATAATCAAGAAGTTGATGTTTAACCCAAAAATTGTAATTGTGTAATGATGTTTTCTTACAGAAGTTCGACAGCCTAAGAGCGTCACTTTAAAATTCAGAAAAAACGTTGATGAGAGAAAAAATGATATATCATCACATGGATATAAAATTTTAAATAATAAGGCTATAGAAGAATATATACCAACTTAATAATATGTAAATTAAATGACATAACATAAAGAAAGTCTTTTAAAAAGAGGATGGTGAAAGGTCCCATTACCAATTTGGTAACTTACAAAACATACATCTCATGAAGGAAAGACCATAAAATGAATATGTAAATTCCCATAAATTAATTTATATTTCACAAAATAATACAATCAGGGCAAGTACATCCAGAACATAAAAGGAAATAGTGTCTAATATAACAAGAATCTAACAGAAATAAAATGTTAAATAAAAAACCCTTACCATGTTGTAATCAATCGATTCGTATGAGAAAAAGTTTATAACCACCAAATTATTCATAGAATAACAAGAATATAAATAGAATCATGATAATATATATAAAATGTTAGTACTCAATACACTACATTCAATCAATAAGTGGCGAAGAATGCAAATCATCATGGAATTAAAAGTGCGTTAAGGAGTCACTTACCTCGTGTCCAACATGAATTATATGTTATTTTTTATTCATGAATAAAAAAATTATGTTAATTTATATTTTATTAATAAGCTTTTTAATTTTTATTATGAATTTTTATCACTTATTACCTTTTACTAATAGTTAGTAAATAATTTGAGTTAATATCGTACATTTTGTCGATGTTCGGAATTTGGGTTAAAAATGAACTTGTTATAATTACAATTTTCTTATGTGGTCAAAAATACATTATCTCCAGAATTATATTGATGATTTAGATATCATATAAATCAAATATATACATTAGTTAAATGTATTTATAATATTACATAACATTTGATGATAATAAATGAAAGGCACTGTTAATAGAGACGGTAAGTCATACGAATGCATGAACGCTACTTCCATTTCTATTTCTTATTTTAATGGAATTAAAACATAATTATACATAGTTATGTTTTAATTATAGTATAATATCATATATAATATCACTAACTCTATCCTTTATACATACCACATAAGTCATTATTGAGTCATAACACTTTGAGGGGGCGGTAGTCTACACTTCCAAATATAAAATTATCGTGTTTACCCATTATGGAAACCATAAAGATATGTTATAAATGAAAAATACCGAAGCATAAAGAAAACATAAACATAATATATATCTTATATAAATATAATTTCATCATAATGTCCATTATGAGAGGCAGTAAAGGATAATTGAACAATCATCGCTTTTTGAGTCGTTAGTTTGTCATCCACAGAAACTGTATGTTCTTCACCCATTAGATGGAGGTGTGTGAAAGTTTAGTTTGATTCCTTCTCATAAAAACATCCAAGTATATTGAGGATACTTCTGTTGTTATAAAAATATGTAATGAAAAGATTTTAGGCGTTGGATAAGTAAAATAAACAAAAGAACTTAAGAGAAGTCATTACCTTTAAATAAGGTAACTCCAATTAGTTTGAACCAAAGGGGTTTCTCGAAGTTCATTATGCCTATGTTATGGATTCTAGTATGAAGAGAGGGATCCTGGATGAATATTGGAGTATCTTTTGTATGAGTAAAAGGCTTGAGAAGTGTGATAAATGGGTTGTAGGTGAGGGCTTTTAATAAGGTAGAGGAGGGGCTCTTTAGGAAAGTTTGAAACAATTATTTTATTATAAACTCATCTACAGTATACAAAGGTCAACTAATAATTAAAGTAGATGTTAAGATGAATCATGGTAAAAATAAAATCATAAAATAATAATTGGACATGTTTTTTCATTATTTTTTAAATATTTATAATCTTATTCATTTAAATCATTTATCAATGAGGTAAATATTGCATCATTATTGTGTCATAAATAAATTAAATTATTTGATATCCAAAAATTTAAAAAAACATCATGTAGGAAAACTTTTTACCTTTAGAAATAATATTTATTGTCTAAAATATAACTTATATAACCCCATGTAAAAAATTGATTTACTAAAAGATATCAGTTTATGTCATTTTTGACTTTACATTAAATTAATTAATATAAAGTGTCATTATTACTACCATGTGGCTCCATGGGGTCCCAAATTCGAATCAAAGTTTACCCTGGTCAGATATGTATCATCAAATAATATTATTACACATGTTTGGTAATTTAATATTATTATAATATTATATTGTACCCTTATTTATTATATTTACCTTCTAATCATGGTTAATAAAATATTTACTGAATTAAATATTTAAAATGTATAAAAATAAAAGTTTCATATTTATACCATTTGGACCCACTAATTCAAAATATGGAATCAATTTTTTCATATAAAACACATAGAAGTTGTGGAAATTAATTTAAAATTAATTCCCATTGTCAAAATAAAAAGTGTGTTTTTAAGAAATAATAACTATAAAAATATTGACATAGGTTTATATCCAAATTCAAAGTGAAATTAATTCCAATGTCAAACATTGAATTAATAGGTAAAAATATAATTTAATTACACTATAGAAGAAATTAAAATTATAATATAACTGTATAAATAATTTAGATTAAAAGGCACTTTGGAATTAAAATACTGTTTTTCACTATTCATTATAAAATGTACAGTAATTGAAAAATACCAAACATTCATCCAATGTATATTTTTTGTGTCCCAATTCAAAAAAAATAATAATTCTTTTTTAAATAAAGCATATAAAATTGACAAAAAAAAAATTTTAAAAGGGTTTTTTCCATTAAAAGGCTGTAAATCGACCTTTTAGTGAATATTAGAGTATTTATACTAAAAATTGAATTCCTGACTTATTTTAAGCCATTAATTTTTTTTGGATAAATGTAAAAATATTCAATGAAAATATATAATCATATTTTAGTTAGTTCTATTCAATCCAATTAATAGAAAGTCTAGGCTTTAACTACCATTCAAAATAATAGTATTATATTATTAGTGTGCACTGTAAGATTACAAACAAACCCATTATTGTGAATCAGGTACACCATAGAACATAGCATCCCCTTTAAAGTAGAATTAATATTTAATTCAAAAATATTAATAAATATGAAAATTCTCATATTCTTTATTTACCCGGGATGTTACATCATTATTGGGGTGTATTTGTGTGTGAACACATGATTGGATATTTAATCATTACGATATGATTGAGGATCATATTAATTGATAATGTAAGACACCATTGAGATTTCCTACACGGTTTTGTTCTTTCTATGAGTTCTTTATTGATAAAAATTTCATTGATTTATTGACATTATTTATTTATTCAAACATGTTTATATAAACATTGTTAGGTAAAATGTTCATTTAATCCTGTGGAATTTTTATTATATGTCACCAATATATTATATGAAAATACTATTTCGGATTATAACATATAAAAGAAATTAAATTCACTTTTTTAAAATTGAGTCTCTAAATTTTAAATTTCTATAGTGTTGATTATAGAAGACATCGTGATAACCTACTTGTATTTAAAGATAATACCCTAGAATTTATGGAATATGTTTGTTTAGTTTCTTATAATGGGGTTGATAAAAGGGAAAGATAAACTTGGAGGTTATGGATGCTCATTATCCTTTGGACCATCGAGAGTTGATGGATGATTATGGTGGGGATGTTATCCGCTTATTTCCAGGAATTTCTTGGTTTTTATCAATATTGATACTGTGTACATTGATTTTTTTCCTAGTTTTTTTCCTAATTATTATAATACTTTCTCCTTTTTCAGTTTTGATAATACTAACCTATAATCCATTATATAATGATGTGTTTTTTGTAAAATACATTCCCTATTTTTCTTAAATGATATCATGTGCTAGTGAAAACCCCAAGGGGATACAGAATTCCATTCAATCCATGTTATTGTTGGCCAGGTTATTAGTGTATCATGTTTTCTGTGCTAGTTCATGATAATTTTTTATTAGTGGTGTTGGTTAATATTCATACCTAGATGATAGTATACATATTTTGTTGTCCTTTTAGATAGGGGTTAGGATTTTCATGACATAGAAGGTAGTTATAAGAGAATGCATGGCCATATCTCATTGTAATGAGCTATAAGTCAATATGGGTCCTTAGGGAAAGGATTCCAAAGGAATAATTTCATTTATTTCCCTTATATTCCCTATTATGTATATACTTTTTATTTTTAAATCAAAATGATGATACCATATTAGATAGATTTTATTTTCACATTTCCCTTGTTTTAGTTGTTAATAAGTATTACCTTATGATGAGTTCTATGTTTTCTTTATTTTTTTCAGTATCATTCATTTCATATGTTGTTTTAATAATTCACGTGAGGAATTTTATGTTGATCCAAAGCTAGAATATCCTTATATGAACTATAATATTGTTTACACTATTGTTTGTGCTTTCCAAGTTCACAGAAAGGAACATACGCCTATTCAATTATTTTTACCAGCTATCTAATGTAAATGGGATGAATCATGGAATCATGATCATGATTTAATTTTATATTATGAGCCTTCTTTCTAATGAACTAATGATCACCAATAGTATATGGATTGGATGGACCAGATAGTTTGGCTATTTTATTTTATGGAAAAGAGAATACTATTTAGGTTAAATGATCTACCTATATGCTGGAAGGTCCGATAAATATATGGTGATTTAAAATGTTATTAAGAAAGAAGAATGAGGTTTGGGAGTGTAATAAATATAGAGTTCTCTTCGTTGAATAGTTTTATAAAAATCAATGGTGTTGGATAGGGATATGGAGGTTATTAACCATCATATTAATGATAAGATATTGACATAGTATTACAACCACATGTCTCATCATGTGTAGTTTCCACATGAGATTCTGTAGAATGAGAAGATGAAGGGTTAATGGTTTGAGATGGGACTTTGACTAGATACCGATACATATATCTTCTTATTGATGCTCAATTTGTTTAAAAATGTATTGTATAAGGATTTGGTGGCTGATCCTGAGCTGGATATTAATTCAAGGATGACAGGTGTTCATTTTTCTCTTACTAGTAGCTATATGATTTCATGAAGAGGATATATGACGAATAAGGAATATCAAGGTGGTTATCGAGAACAAGAGTCCTATATACCTCTTTCAATCCCCTAGAGAAGAAATTTTACTTTCATCCACTATGTCATGGTTGGGAATTAAATACGTGGTTATTCTATGGTGAAAATGGTATAGAATTTGTGTGGTCATTTAAAACAACTTTAGAAATTATTCAATTTAAATTCTACTCCATGTAGTAGTACGAGCTCATCCAAACCTAATATTACTATGGTACAATCATATTATTCTGAAACTATGAGGTAATAGTAATAGGCATATGGAATGATGATTCTTCATGAAGTGGAAGAGTATATAAAAAATATGATATAGGTCTAGTGATCGTGAGAGGTATCATCACTATAGATTTTTCATTATTGACTACAATATCAAATATAGTTCCATATAACTAATTTTTATCATATATTATTGTGGAAATTATTAATATTCCTATGTATATTTTGTGTTATGTTACAGATACTACTACACCCCATTTAATAAAGAGATAACATGGTATTATTTGCCTTTATTGTGCTTTATCCTCATTAGATGTTAACATAATACAAATATTTTGGTTCTTGACATAAATCCATGTGACCTCCTACTCAAGATGTATTGGATTATTTTTAATAATTCCCAAATATATTGGTATCCTTAGGGGTCTCAACTATTTCTCCCAATGTGTTGTGTCATATCTTGTATGGAAAATGGGTCTTGAGGTTGAGTATAGTTATACCTTATTATTCAATTTTAGGGAGTGTAATATCAATGTTTTAATTTTATGTGGATCACAAATAATTGACTGAAAATAACTCTTCTAATTTCAACTATTTTTCAGAATTATTTCCTTTTGAATCCACTAGATTTCCACTTATAACAGAGGTTGAGTCTTCTATCTACATAGTTCGTGTTACTCAACAAGTGTATATTTCTTCTTACTATATGGCTCTGGTTAAATTGAAAAAGTGTATTACATAGTTTGATGATCCGTTAGAGAAAGTCTTCATATTCTTTTGGGTGTTATCTTTGGTGGAACTTGTTCTCTTTTTTATGAAATATCTTATTACAATTTTCCCAGTAATTGATTATCAAAAGCTCAATTTATTTTCTATTAAGAAAAAATATCAACATTCATTGGATTGATGATATATTTTGATCAACTAAAAGGGAGAAAGTTTTTATGAAGATTGTTTTTTGATTTGGTTATCAACAGTTGAGATTAACAGAATAATAAATTTATAAAACATCATTCATGTGTTAGTATTTTTAATTTTGTTTTCTTGTTACGCCCTATGGCCTAACAAATGTGAATTTTTTTCATTGTAGATTTTTTGAAAATTATTTCTCCATTGTATATTTAATCATTCATGGTGTTCTTGATAGGTTATATTATGGTTTACTCACATTTTCAGTAGAATCACTTGTGTCATTTAAGATTATTTCAAGGAATATTGAGAAATCAGTGATGTTATGAAAATAAATTGACATGTTTTTTCTAGGATCATGATGTAATTTTCTTTGGAAACATTGTATCTGAACATGGTATTTTATTTTATTTTAATAAGGTTGTAGTTTTTATGAAATGGTAGAAACCATGTAATGTTTTTTGGAAAAAAAATATTCTTATGTTTAACAAGGAATTATTAGTAATTATTAATGGATTTCTAAAATTTTAATTCTTTGATGACTACTCTCAATTTAAAGGTGTTTAACATCACCTGTAATAATAAATATCATTCTTATTTCGTTGATCAGAAACATATTTTTTCTTATTTTCTACTCTTCTATAGGATGGTAATGGTTATGTTGTGTTCTGTGACACAACATGTTTTATTTTGGGAAAGGATCATATGTAGGGTGACTACATTGTATAATATGTTCCTCGATAACATAGGTCACACAAGATGAATTATTTGTCCCATTACATTTAACTAGATGAGATAATTGATGTTCTTATGTGTTGACTGAATTACCATTCAATCGAAAGGTTTCACATGTTTTCTATCTAAAAAACATGAGTTATATATTTTCCCAAAATTAATTGTTCAAATTGATGAGTAATTAATTGAAGTACCTATAGTATATTGATTTTTTCATTTCATAAACCCCGATTAATGAAGATTTTATTTTTTTTAGAAGTAAAAATCTATCCAAGGTTGTGAGAGAATAGTCAGAATGTGGAACATGGGTGCTTTATTTGGAATGTTTCATTCAGTTGTCTTGGAGGAAGAGGCCAAGGTTGACAAGAATTTTGTTCATATGACATCTTCTATTTATGAGATGATTCATCATGATAATAATCACGATAATTAATTCCATGGAACTAATTACACTATTTGTGTTGGGGAGACCATTTTTGAGGGGTCGTTCTATTAATATGGAATCCTAGATTTTTAAATTGGATATTTGTCCATTTTTCATGAGAAAATAATAAATGGGGATTTCCATCATTCCTAGTGGGTAATAAACGCTAAAAAATAATTATGATATATGAAATTTGAAAAATATTATAGAGGCTTGGTATGATAAGAGACATCAATGATTTTTTTTCATTGATAAAACATTCATCTGGTCAACGATATGCACCTGAGACCTTTTGGATTTCATTCATCCAAATCTAGTCCTGAATAGAAAGTGGGATGATATATCTCTAGACTTTGTGGATGGGATTCCATATACACCACAAGGAATTAATATAACAAATGTTCTGAACAATTTAGTGAAAAAATATGATTAGTTCATACCCATGGAAGATGCCACAAATGTTTTGGATTTGGTAAATCACTATGTGAATGAGATTTGTCACTTTCATTTAATTTTATATAATTTTTTTATAGGGATTCATGTTTTACATCTCTGTTTTGTATATTCCTCTAGGCGGAACTAGGATCATTGGTATGTTTGAGTACATCGTATTATCAACAAATTGTTTTCTATAATGAGTGGGGTATATATATTCTTAAGGACATGCTTCATACCTACATTTTCAATTTTTTGTATCTTGGGGAATACATTTAGATATTATTATGTTTTATTATAAAAATAGTCACTAGAATGAATTTTTGAGGAATCATATTCATTCCTGGTGTGTATGGACTTTCAAATCTATCTTCTTTTCGTCATTGATTGGCGAAGGTTCTTCAGTAGGAAAAATTGTTTTCTAAGGGGAGACAAAAAACATTCAGATGGTATTTCTGAGAATAATGATAGCAAAGAGCTAGGGAAAATCATATTATTACCATGATAGAAGAACAATGTACATTTTAGTGGAGACAAGGTGTTTTTTAAAGTGTCACCATGGTCGATTTATTGGTATCATGGGATGATTGGTAATCTGGCACCCAATTTTGTGGGACCTTTAGAGGTTGTTTGAAAAGTGGATAAAATATCATACCATTTATATCATCCACAATATTTGACATTAATACATGTTGTGTATAACCAGTTGATATGATGAGAAATACATGTTTCAATTTAATTTATAATATTAGATATTTTTAATTTTACACAACACTAAATATAATATGTTTTATTTGAAACCACAACATTTTGATTGTGTAGAATGAAACACCATGTTCCCCTTATGCTATGAATAATTATTAATATGGATTTATTAATACAAAACATTATATTATTATCATGTTACAAATAATTCTATATTCCATCGATAGCTCATGTTCCATGCAAGGATTAGTTTTACCAACATACAATGTTCTGTTAATATTATTCTTAAAATGAAAGTGTAGTTTTCCCCTAGCTGGTGGACTGGAAGTTATTAATAGAATTAACTAAAAGATAAAAATATATGGTTTTAAAAAATATATAATGAATTCATTTTAAGGAAATTAATTTTATTTGAATATAAGAACCAATTATATATAAAGGGAATGATTTTATTATAAAATATTTTTATGCATAAAAATGAATATTATCCAAATAAATTATATTTTATAATAATATTTAACTATAATAATATGATGTATATATTACATATTAAATAAAATAATTTTTTTACATTCATATCATATATTTTATAGTCATAAGATAATAAAAAATATTTTATTACAATAAAATCTATATTTTCTTAAAGGTAGTTTTCAACCTTTTAATTGAACACCTATATTAAATATAAATTTGTAAATTTAATAAATTTTAAATGGAAAAATATTATTCATTATATATATTGTAATTTCATAATTTTCATATAGTTAATTTTTGTGGTTTTTCTGTGAAGTGTTACTTTTTAATGAATAGTGAAAAATAATGAATTTTAATAGAAAACTGATTTTTTTCTAATTTATTTATACTGTTAAATTAAGTTTTAATATGGGATTAATGTACATTTAGATAATATTTACATCAATTAATTAAATTTAGTTCATTGGAATCATTTTAACATTAAATTTTATATAATAATATATCAATATTTTAAAATTATTCATTATAAAAAATAGTTATCTCATACTATATGCAGGATTAATTTTAAATTAATTTCCTAAAATTATGTGAAAAGAAAATTGAAAAAATGATTCTATATTTTCAATCAGAAAAATTAAAAATGTTTAAAATATGAAAATAATTTTGAAAAAAATTATTAGTGAATGGAATTAACATTAATTACAATGATTAAGTTAAAACATGTTAACTTAATAAATAATCATAAAATATAAGGTGTAAAAATGTCCCTAAACCTTATAAAGACCCAATTTGATTTGACATATCATGAACGTATACCTTCAATAAAATAATTAATTATTTCATGGAAACCTATTGGTAAATAAAAATGGAAAGAGCAAGGAAATTTATTTCCAAAATACTGAGTGTTTTTCCCCCACTTATGAAAGCGAAATCCTCCTACCTTTTTACTCCTAAAAGTCATTAGGATACACAAAAATCTACCCAAATAAATCCCAAAAATACCTACCCCCATCCTCAAATCCCCACTTTGTTCATAAATCCAATGATGTCTTTTGCTGAAAACATATGGGGTTACACAATGAAGATATACCAACCTTCAATAAAAACTATTGATTTATTTCATTCCCTACCCCTTCAATTATTATTATTCTAGGATTATATAATAATATAATTATCCAGAATATACTAATATATCTATATGTTAATTTTATAAAATATAATGATAGACAATTCAAACAAATGGGATATAGAATCCTCATTCTTGAGAGTATCTAATTTTTATCCTGAGTATACCTATATGCTCAAAATACATTTATAAAAATTATTTTCGAGTTTCTAGGTAGTGTTTTTGGACCATGTAGAGAATTTATAATTTGTACCATTGTTGTTTCTTCGGTTTCACTAACTTATATTTTGTTCTTTCTATTTATCATTTGGAGACATTAATATGTCCAGATTTTTATTTATACATTCCTTATGGGATTGTTTTGATTTATTTTATAATATTTCATCTGGTAGATTATGCTTGATACATACTATATCCATATTTTTTTTTATAATGGGCAACAGATCTTATTTTTTTGATATTTTTCACCCTTTCTTCTAGTCTCCAACCTATATCTGACTAGAGGTGGGACTTAGAGGTTATTATCACATTTTCATAAATTTCATCAAGGGATGGTTATCATTGAAGGGAGGTAGTCCTGATAGAATGGTATTAGAGTTATTTTTTGAGATATTTGGTGTATTTTGGAGTTAGGAATAGTGGAGAATGAATGGGTTTGTATGGAAATAGTAGATTTTTCCCTTAGATTATGATATAGGACTGAGATACTGGCTAGGATATGGGATTTTATAGCCCCCATAATCCAGTGTACTAACTCTGAACCTAACAAAAATCTAAGTGAGGTGGCACTTATTGTAGGGTAGGGACCTAATAGAGGTACATGAATTATAATGACTATTTTAATAAAATGATTTTATGAAGATTAAATGGATTAAATGAATAATTTAATTTCATGTGTGTTTCTATAAATATTCCAATTCTTTTATTGGTGATTAATTCTTATTATCAAACAAACTATTAATAAAACATAAAAATAAGGAGTAAAATTACACTTAACTAGGATGTGATATTTGTTTTAAACCTTCTTAATGATTTAATGTTTTTATTATTTTCAAATTTTTTAATGAATAATAATCAATGAATCATTATTCCTTTATTATAAATGTATAACACGCCTTATAGGTTTACTAATGTTTTTATTTTTTATCGAATCATGATTTGATTTATTTTTGTTACCACATGAGTTGAAATGTATTTCATTTCATTCCATATTTAATTTTTCATAATCATGTGTTATTGATTTGTAGAAAAATTTGGCTTTAGACATTAAAATTATAAATTTTTAAAAAATATACAGCTTATTTATAGAAAAATATTTTAAATTCTAAATCCTTCAAAAGAGTAAATTTTTCATTATTTTCTGCAACTATTATAGTTATAGAAAATTGATATTACAATATCCTGTAAGAATGTGATAGGATAAAAATCCACGTGACATATATTTCTAAATTTTCTAATGTTAAGTGCATGCTTTGTGGTAACATTTTTAGACATAGAACTATATTAATGATTATACTTATTATTTTATGGATGATAAGAATTTTTAGGTACTGAAATAACATTACCTCACATGTTATTTCATTATTAGTATGTATGAGAAGAATTCCTAAATTTGAAATCATTAGTGTGGAAAATATAGAAATTATTGAATGATATATCAGTGTGTGTATCATGTTTTATACATTGTGTTGATGTATTTAAGTCAAATTCTCTTTTCCTTATTTTATAATATAATCATGGTTTCATCAACTATTAAATGATTAAATAATTTTGATCTTGTGCGTGGTAAAGGATGAAAATTATTAATATAATATGTCCAGTTTTAATCTTTTTTTAGAATATATGATTCCTTTAACAATGTAGTGGTTAATAGGATATTAAACTAAATTATTATTAGGCATGAAACAATGTAATAAAACACGTGTAGTAATTTTTTTTGTCAAAATGAATTTTTTAAATCGATTATTAACAATACATGTTGTTTATGTAATGTATTATTTGAATTCAACATAATAATATAGGTTGAATAAATTTAAAAAAATAATATTTTTTATTACCTTGATAATAATTTGAAACCATAATTTATTCTATAACCATATTAAACATGGTGTTTGATATAATATGTGTGAAATTTTTCTTTAAATGTGATTCATGTTAGATGTTTATAAATTCAACACTTGATGTTTTATTATACATAAAATAGTTTTCTTAGTGTTGCTTTTGGTTTCATTGTTTTAATTTCATCAATGTGTACATATTTCTCACAAGAAATAGGAGTTGTTGAAAACCATGTTTTTGTGTGATTATGGAAAATAATGAGTCCCTTGAAATGACTGGTTGTTTAATATCACAGTGTATTAAAATGATAATCACTTATATATGTATAATAATCAATTTCCCCTAGAATAATATAAAAATATGTTAATGTACCCATGATAAATAATTATATGAATTAATATAAACCAATGAATAATTATGTAAGATTCTATGTGTTTCTATTATATGTGATTTTCCATATTGTTATTTCTTATATGACTTGTGGTTTAAAACCCATCATTTATAATAAAATGTGGAAAACTGATCCATAAATGAGACATGTTATATTTTGATGTGATTAAAATAATGAGGTAATGTTAGTTCTACATAGAGGATAATATCTCAACATGGGAGATGTAATTCCTTGATTTCTGTTCTTTAGGATTTATTTTCGATTGTAGTATAGTCATTTGTGTTGGAAATGTGAAAGATGTGGTGGATAAAAAGGATATGTGTAAATTTTGGCTTCATGTAGATGGTATGTTATTATGGTGATGTGGTTGTATGGAATATTTAGTGAACTTTTCTATGATATAAAGTTTTCCTAATAGTTGTGTTGTACCATGGTAGTGATATAAGGTGTTGAGATGTGTGTTCATTTTGGAGTAATTAGGGTTTTTTGTGGTAATATGTTTGTATTGATGGAATCCCTCACCTAACATAAAAAGGATTTATCACTTTAATTAAGTAATTAAATGAACTAATTGTTTTAGGAGATCAAGAAATCAAAGAATATGGGCTTACCTACCAAGGCTAAAATGTTTTTTTATAAATATATTATTGATAATGTTTGAATACCTCAAATTTAGATGGGATAGATCTGTTTTATCTCTAATTCATAGCACATGTTAAGACCAAAAAACAAGTGAGAGTTGGGAACTATTTCCCTTCCTTAAGACATGTCATATTATGAAATGTTTTAAAACCATGTGGGAAAGTCAATGTTAATTAATGCATACAATATAATGGTGTGGTGGATGGGTTCTATTGATTTTTATTCCTATGGTTGCTCTGTCTATATTAAAATAAGTTTTAATATTTGATAAATAATGATATTTTAAACTCCATGTAAGAACATCCACCTATAAAAAAATAATGATTTGATATTTTGAATCCCATGTGGTTTCTACATATTTATATTCCCAGTAAATATGAATTTTATAAAAAACAATGATAATTTTTAAAATTATATACGTTTTTATGTTAAAAAAAATTATATTTGTCACGCATTCCATTTGAAAAATCATTTTATCTAAATTTGATGTTATATTGAACTAATAATAACATGGGAAAAAGTATTATTGATTTATTTTAGTTGAACATACTAAATTTTTTGAAAGCCTGAACCCATCCAAAATATGTAATTGGACACGGGAAACAAGATTACGAAATGTTTTTTTACAAAAAAAAATTGACAATGTTTTTACAAAGTGTGTTCTGATAAATTCAATGCTATAAAAAGGATTCGAAATGGGTTTTGACTCAATGTGGATTTCCTAGCCTAGTAAATTCCTTATATATTTTTCATAGAAATGATTTAATAACCACGTTTTAATATATAACATGTATCAAAATAAAATGTTGAGATATGTTTCACAAATATAATTGTTCATTTTAAAAAATCATTCGTAGTTTTTTTAAAAATCCACCAAAATGATTTATCAATGTGTCATAAATAGATTGTCTATGTTGATAATAAAATATAACGTGAGCATGGTAATCATTTTCATTATGATATGTTAGGAATGATATGCTATAAATGTTTTGAATTTAAATTTTATAGATTAATAAATTAGTGATATGGATGTATAGATATTAATTCAATGGAATGATAATGTAAATTTATTAAAATAAAATATATAAAAACATTTCCCTATTTTGAAACAACAACATCTGTTTATAATTATTCTAGAAACTTTTATTTGAATATGTTACCATCAACTATGTTATTATGGTTGTATGATTATTATACAATTCATACTAGATTTTTTATAAATATATTCATGATTGGGTCCTTGTTTGAGAGGTATCATCCCTAAGAGCCGGTTTTAGAGTGGTTGTTGTGTTCAAAATAGAACAAAAGTCATGAGAGGTATCTAGAGGGGTGGTTTTTCAGACCCTACTTCTCTTTCATATTTGTTGGTTTTCAATTCCATAGGGTGAAAATAGTATGATTGGTATCTAATGTAATTTTCCGGACTATTTGGTCCATTAATTCATGATAAATTTAGTGTTTATGGTGTTTGGGAGAAGACTGACATGTTTTGGGCATATGATTAATTCCAATAGTGACTCATTTCAATATAATTCCAAAATTATAGTTTTCCAAAGATTGATCATTCTAGAAGTAGATCATTATTGAAGTATCTCATCTTGGTGGTAGATCTTCCTGTAATTACCTTGTTGGTGGTGACTCATCTTGTAGTGACTCGTTGGCGGCAAATCAACTGTCGATGACTCGCTATCAGTGACTCGTGGGCAGCAGCTTGTCAGGTGGTGACTTGCTATCATTTACTAGCATATTGTGACTTTATTAAGTCGTCTAGTTTGTGATGACTCGATAATAGTAACTAGCTAGCAGTGACTGATTTTGTGGTGAATCAGTTGCAGTAACTCCTCTGGGAGTGACACGTCTTGTGAGGATGGTGATTCCCAAGTGGTGGTAGTAAACAGTGTTTCATAGTTTTCATTTTTTCAATTTTTTATGACATTAATGATGGGAATTGGTTTAGGGCCTTATTTAAAGGTTTTGAAAGAAATTTCTATGGTTCCCTATCGAATCATAAATTATAGCAATGATTGGAAGATTCTAATTATAAAATTGTGTGGTTTAATGTCATCCTCAATAATTATAAACGAAAAAATTTCAAATTCCATTTAATTAACATTTCATATTTCTATATTAGAGGTATCTCCATTAATTATTCCTTATTATTTATCATGGTATCTATGTACCAAATCCTTCTTCCCTTAGGATTCTTGTAACCTTGTTGTTGTGGAAGCTTGTTGTTTCTTGACAGTGTTTGGTCATCTACGTACCACTAGTATTTGTGCACCTTGTCTTGGAAAAATTATATTACAATCATTCATTTTCCATGTAGGTTTTGTTTAATTTATTATTATATTTTTCTTTCAGGATGGGATTATAATTTTTAATTCTTGTGAACATGGCCACAACATGATTAAGAAATATAATTAATAGGATTGTTTTGAATTTTAAGTGTAAGGTTAATTTGATGTATGATCATACTTTTGTGTTGATATCTTGACTGATTTTGTGAATTGAATGGGCTAAATACCAACAAAAAATCATGGTCATTGGGGTTCCATGTATGTGAACTAATTTACGGGGTTTTTAATACATGATTGTTATGTGGATGTTGATATCACTTATTATATAATTTTTTAACCACGTATATCCTATTTAAGTAAACAGATTCCCCAAGATTATGTGGTATCAATAATAATTCCCTAAATTAAGTGAAATTGGATATGTTATACCCTGATGAATCTAAAAGAATTTTTTTTATGTGTTGCAACATTTTTTTGGACATTGTTATGTTCAATGGGATGGCTCTGGTGATATGATGGATGGAATTTGAATATGTTGTGAAGCTTGTGGGGGATATAGGTGAGAAGTGGTCGTGCATTGGGGATGTGATAGGTATAATGGTACAATTTTTTAATGGTCTTGTGATTTTATTTGTCGTGTGGTTATGTTATGGGTCTATGAAAAATGGGATGTGGATTTGAATTGTTGATTTTATGGGATTATTAGAAATAGTGTTATGGGTTGTCATGTGGTCCTACTTTCTATGTGTTGGTTATTGTTTTGTTTGAATTAATTCTAGTTTCTATGGAAATATTGATTTAAAGTGTAATGCCCATTATTTGGAGGAATTTAAAATAATAGTTTATTTTAAATTGAATGTGTAATTGAAAAAATGTTTGAATGAATAATAACATGCTAGAAATTAATGACCAATGACTAGTTAATATGGGATTATTTGAAATTTGTGAAATTTGTTATTTAACCAAATGTGGATTAATAGTGTAATGTGACATGTGGAATTTGTTATGGCTAAATGGTTTTTGTATTATTCTTTGTGGATTATTTTTTTATACCTACCCATGTATTAATGGAATTAATACTGTTTGTAGTAATTTCAAAGGGTAATGTGTAATGTGAAAATTGATTATGGGTTGTGTTGATTAATGTTTTCATGTTTACATATAAAGAAATGGGTTTTCTAAAAAATATTAAATAAATGTATCAGTGTTGATGATAAAGTGAGAAATATTTATAAAATAGACACTCTTGAATATAGAGTAATGGTTGAAAACTGGATTTTTTATTGTGTTTTGTTTGTGTGTTTTTATGGATATAAAGGTGGAAAAGATTGTGTAGATTTTGTGAGATGGATAGTTCTTGTTATAAACCCATAGTGAAAGCATAAGTGTTGTAATAGAATAAGTATATACATTGTATTTTCTATTGATCTATATACACATCCCACGCTAGTGGAGTACATTGTGTCGAACACCCCCATTATCATGGGACAGGGTGTCTTTCCCCAACATCCTGCTGGGAGGATGGATTTTTGGAGACCCTATCATCCATGATCCATCTTCATAGATGTGGTTTCCCATGATACTTAGGTCATGTTGTGGTTTATTGGGATTAATTGTACAAGGGATATTTTTTCCATCCTAGGTTTCATCGGGATGATATGTGTCATGCTTTCCTAGGCCTTATCAGAATGAGGTGTGGTTTGTGGCCAAGGTTTATATGGGTGGGATGTGAAGTGGTTTGTGGCCTAGGTGTCTACTGATGGGATGGGATGTCATTTTGGGATTAGGTTTATTCATGAAGGATGTGATGGGGGTTTTGACCTATGCCTCTGTGGGCAGGATATGTAATGGATCGGTACCCAGGTGACATGACTTGTTGTAGTTTGTGGGGCCCGGGTGTGTGGGGGTGGGTTGTGAAATGGTTCTATTGGAAGGGGTTGGATTGCGAGGACGTTTTTCATTTTGGATGAGTGGATGAACAAGTTGGATGTGGTGCAGGTACCCGAATCATGGTTGTTCAATATTTTATATTACAGGACGTGTGTTATTTTGTAATCCTGACATTGCGAGGTCGGGGTATTTAGTATAATTACATTTGTGTTGTTTAGTTTTTTTGTTTTAACATTGGTGCATTAGTATGATCATTCCACATATGCATGAGAGACATTGGTTTTCCTAATGAGTATAAATTTATGCTCAACTTATGTAAATAAAAATTATTTTCAGGGTTCCAGGTGTACCTTTTGGTCTGTGATGGAAATTAATAGTTGAGACATTTAGAACTATTTTTGTGAAACTACCATAGATCTTATTAATTTGGATTTTCATTTAGAGACTTTTAAATGTATTTTTTTTATTTATACATACATTGTAGGATGGTTTGAATTTAATTTATAATACATCATGGCATTGATTATGGTTGATACATCATATCTCCCAATATTGTTTTCTTATAAAGGGAAATTCCTCCAATATTGTGAGATATGTCCACAATTAGTACTAGTAACCAACCCAAGTCCTACTATTGGTGGGATTCTAGGGTCATTGTCAACCTTTCTTTTTTACTATACCATTATATATATCTTTGGAGGGAGGGAGTTGTGTCATTAACTATGTCGTTGAATGGTTTTGGTGGTATAATTTTATAATTTAAGGTAAGAATACATTTATAAACACCATTATTATTTTATTTAATGTAATATCATTTTCAAGGAACAATATCTAAAAAATTGAAATCAATGAAGATACAAATCTCTTTTTATTAAAAATGAAAAACCATTTTATTAATGTTAGGTTTTATAATTTTCAGGGCCATTCAAAGTAGATTAAACTCGATTTTCATCGTTCAATTTTACCGAGATAATTATTTATTGCCCATTGTAATAATTTTTAAACAAATGTATTAAAATATAAAATCTAATCAATTTTGAATAATTTTTATTATATTTGTAATAAAAGTCCATCAAATTAAAGTTCTATAGGTATGATGATGGAGTTTTAAATTAAAAAAACATATACACATAATACTTTTTTTAGTAGACAAATTTATAAATAATTTTAATTTAAATATATTATCATGGATATTGATTTTTTAACATCCCATACATGGATTTCACTGTATAGTTCCAGTACCCCAGTTTGTCACATAGATCCAAGAGCATATTCAAAAACACCATATGCCTCCGACTATAATTAATTCCTAGGTGTGTCCATGTGGAGACTATGAGTTCTTCACTAGAGTTTACATAGTGTAATATCATTACCAAACCAATTAAAGAAACATATATAACATGCAAACAATTTACAAAATGATCAAGATTGGAATATGTGGAAAAATTAGAAGCATTTCTATAAATTGATGATGATAATGATATATGACAAATATCTTATAAATGAAACAAAATAGGTACACATCATATTAATACAAAACATGTCTCTAATACCCAAAATAAAATAAGTGTTTTATCCAAAACAATCATGAGCCTCAACTCAATCCCATGCAACCAATATCCAAATTAGCAATCAAAAACCATTGTTAAGGAACATTACCTTATCATTTCCTATAATTACTTATTCCTTTTAGGTTCCCCATGGGAGCCCTAAGGAGGATGTGAGATAACAACCCATTAAGAAACCACTTAGTATCTACAGAATTCTTATTGTGAAATATAACATGTGAAGAATGTAACACATAATAAAAAGTGAAGTGTCAATGGCTAGACCGGTACTAAGCATGTGACACTAAATAACTACTCAAGGATACGTGGTGTACTATTGTTTTTATAGTTTCCTAGATATAGTATTTTACAATTTTTTTGTAAGGAGCAAAGAGAGGATATTTTAATTCCTTGTGATCATACTAGACATGCCATTAAAACATCATGTATCATGGACACAATCTAATAATCAATGTATCATATCCTGTAGGGCCATATCCAAGGTGTCAAGGACCAAGTAATCCTTGTTGATTTCATGAGTATCTCTATGGAATCACGATATAGTCACAAGATGGAGTCTGAGTAACATGTAATATTATATAGGTCCAATATCATTCCAAACAAGGTAGATCCGAGGGGATGTTATTCCCAAAGAATTCCATGAATCCTGGACCCAAGGGGGCATAATCTACTCAAGATGTCCACTATCATATACAATATCCATGTAAATTTGTCTATGTAATCTATAAAATTATTCAACCAGTCATTCAATATTCATACATTACACATCAGTCTATCAACTAATATAATCCCTGGACAATTCATCGTATCACATTGGTATACAAACCCATTAATCACAATTAATATGAATGGATTTTAATGAGTCTACCAACTCCTTAACAAATTTCAAAAACCCCATTATGCCCTTCAATGTGAAATATTAAATATTATTTCGAATCTAGAATTACCTAATTGGATTAATCATTTAATAAAATAAAAAAGGTAGAAACTCATCACCTAAGAATGAAATTAAATTCTATTTAATAATAATTACACTCTATTTATTTAGGAAATTATGAGAAAACATCCCATTTACGGTTCAATAAGGCTTAAAAAAGATAATTCTTATGAAATTCCCCATTAGAGACCATTATTGGGGGGAACCCCAATTCCCATAAAAAGAACCTAAGGGAATCCATAATAGGTCCATCTTCATTTAACATAATTATACAGTTCAATTTTGGGGCCGTTCTGGAATGTATGGTTGATGATATATTGGTTATTTCTCAATAATGCACCAAATATTAAAAGAAAAGTATATAACACCTACCATAGCTAGGTATTGGAGTTCTCATAATATATCATGTCTGGAATCTACTATGATTAGGAGAAATTAGGAGAATAGCTGAAGAACATGATATTAGTGTATATGAGAACAAACCAAAACAGCATAGTTGATAGCCAAGGGAAATAGGAATGACTAAAAATGAATGTATATTTTGTTGTTGCAGATATAATTATATAATCCTTGCTTGAAACAAAGATCATAAAAAAGATTTATCTAGCTGAAATTGGGAAATTATTAATTTCAAGTGATAGAATCAAATCAAAAAACATCAGTGTGGATGGAAAAAAATGAGTGATGAGGTCATCCCATATCACAATATTTACATAATCTAAGGTGAGGTAGCCCTAAAAGTAAAAATAGAAGGATTTCCAAAATTCATAATCATATAGTACAAAAAGTTTTCCAAATTATTACATTGACATCATGATCGAATCACATGCACCTTATCACTCACAAGTATATTAATACTTCAAATTTTAGAAGTTATATTCCATGGAATAGATCAATTCATGTGATGGGAGTTGTATGTTATCATAGGGTCCATCTTCTCAATTTTATATTTACATTATTCTCTAAAAATAGCTTTATTACATTAAGTAGCACCTTTTCATTCACTATAATTGAGTCACCATACCTATAGTAAATGGATAATGAAAAACCCATCGATCCCTTATCATCAAGAACCACACACATACCCATTATAGGACTATTAGAATAGGATAAATCTGTTATTAGTTTCATACCATAACTTGGAATATTCTATTTAACCCAGATTCTCTAAAGATATGGCCTTAAGGATAATAAATTTGGCACCCTGCTAAAGAGAAGATTAAACATAGATAGTGACTTGTTGCAATTCTTCAGGATATAACCTAGATTGGCCTCCATAATACTAGAAACATCCCCCCATGAAATGTTGTGAGGTATTGATTCCATCTTTATGAATCATTTTCATTTCCTTCCAAGTAGTACTACTCCTCAGAGATAACATTATCGACCGTTCATTCTGCTTTTATTTGTTGGTGTACATTCCATTAATCCGTCTATAGAGGTAATCGTCAATTTTTTCATTAGAAAAGTTTAATTCATATCATTCTATAAGACGGTTATAGATTTAATATTCCCAATACCTATAGAAAAAATAATTTGAGGATTTTTTTATTCATTTATATTTCAGAAACATGGAAATTATGAAGCTAAAGGGATGTTGATACATTTAATCTCTTTTCCCATTAAAATAGAAAGAATTTTGATTTTCCAAATTATTATTTAGTATATTACTTATATTTACAAACTCCAAATTATACCATCCCACACATATCGATCAATGGTTCTACGATGCATAGATCAATAATCCTTGACACTGAATAAACTAGAATATGATCGCATGAAAACCATCCTATATTTCTCCCCATTTTGAATTATATTCCCAATCAAATTATGATGCTGAGCATTAAGGGAGGAATGTATGAGAATAGGGTGTTGTCAAGATTCAATAAATAATATCAACTGAGCATGAAATCTCGAAAATCATAGCATCAAAACCACCCAATTGTGATTCTTGTAGATGCTATCAACTCAGACAACAACCCATCATGCATGTAATTAGAGATCCTGGGTATTTTCATTAATTATTGTCTACACACGTGTCAAACTATCATTTTTCAATTACTTTATTGATTCATACATAAGATATATACACTTTCTCCATAATGATGGACCCTCCATATCATCCCAAAAAAGATGATAATTCATGCAATGCATTGTTTTCTCCACCTCCCTTATATTAGTACCCCAACCACCACATCTTTAGCCATATTTCCCCTTGATGCCTACTGACATCACCTTTCATCCATTTCATCCAATAAAAACATCACAATAATATTCTCCATTATTCATACAATTATTTTTTGGAACTCCCTGAGAATAAATTATTTGAATTGTAAGGGATAAAATGATGGAATTTCTAAAATTTAGGAAAACCCAAATGAGAAAAACATTTTTTTCCAGTTTCTAATCTAAATATAAATTGTTCCATAATCCTATCAAAAAGGTGTGTGTGTATATAGACTAGAGAAATTGGTGAACCCATATAAATAATGGGAAATCCTTCTTTTCCATTCCAAGGACCTCATAAATCATCTTACTTCTTATTTCTTGAACACATTTAGTAATGAAGACAATAATTATTTTTTATAATTGGTAAATTTACCCCTCCATTTGTTTTATTCATCCAAAATATTGTAAAGATTTAGGATAGAATATATATTAACATTAGTAAAAATAAATATATCATCTACAAAGAGAAAATGGGAAATTTTAGTGATGTTTTTTAATAATAGTATGTAATAATGCATCCATCAGCAATGTTCATCATGATAGATCTACCATGAACATCCAACTCCAAGATGAAGTGGCTTGAAGATAAAGAGTCCCCATTTATCTAACCTGGTAAATCCTTGAAAAACCCATATCTTTTCCATATAATGATGAGAGATAACATATTGGTGCTGTAAAATATAAAAAGGAGGTCAATCACCCACCCAAAAAACTTGTAACATTTAAAAACATGAGAAAAAAATTACATTACATTTTATCATAATTCATTCTATGTTAACATTGAAAGAAAAATTAAAATCTATAGTTAATATGTTCATAAATACAATCACCTCTTAAGCTAGAAAAATGCACCTTGAATGCTTCTTCATTAAATTAAACCGTGTTGTTTCTCTGAAATAAGACATTTAATTTCATTATCAATAATTATAATGAAATAAATTGCTAGTAACCAGTAAGAGAAGTTAAAATTCATAGGGTGTCTATTTTTGAAAATCTATATTGGGGCACACACCATTGGAATATGGATGATCATGGTAGCACGTGCTACCCTTGGTAGTCCACCTCCAATAAAAATATCTTGGATTATTCCCAAAATCACATTAATGATTATACTACAAAATTTCATATAAAATGATCTAGTGAATCCATTGGGCATGAGATCACTCTAAAGATTGATGGATGTAACTTCCTCCCATAGTTCTTTCTCCTCTAGATATTTGTGGATAGAACAATTCTTCAGGTCATAAAACACCCTTGGAATATTTCCAAAAAGCACATAGGACCCCTTTGGTTACCCATAATTCATGAATGAATTAGATTCACCAATTATAAATTTGATGTGATATTTGGCCAACCCACTAACTATATTCAGATAATTAATAAATAATCAATCTTCCATATGCATGTTAGGTCCATAAGATCAATTTCTATCATTAATAAATACATGAAATATCCTTGTGTTCAATCAGCAACCCTAAGCCCCAAATATCTATATCGTTCATATCCCATTCTCCCTCCCTTGAGGAAAATTCAGTGAAATATTATCTTCTATTTAATAAGATAATTAAAGGTCACGATGTGCTACTTAGCCCCCAATCATTCATTTGCATGACCAATATCTCACTTTATGGCCTGCAGTCCCACCAAAGGAGACAATAAGTTCACACTCCATGACAAAAGATATATTTTGGGTCTCTTAAGCATAGTATGATAATCCACTAATAAGGATTCTTGCATAAAATTTTTCCTGAACATAATAACTCTATTAATAAATATAGGTTTCATATGCTATCTATATTAGTAATAGAACTATGTTTGATCTTTCCTAGTTTTTTAAATTGAGATAAAAATGATAATGTTCTAATACATATCTAGAATTTTTTTTGACATTTGTATCTTGATATAATAAAATGATATATAGGTCTTCCATACACTGATCAATTTTGCACCACGTTTTCTGTCTTCCTCCAAGATTATTAAAACACTTTTATTTTTCTTTGGTATAACCCGGATAAGTCATTTCATTTCTATAAAAAATGGAATAAATTTCATTTAAGCTCTAAAAATTGTAAGGAACACCTCCATTCATCAATGGTCGATCAAATAATTCCACGAAATCTCTGACTAATCGGGTTGTATTCATTAGATTGAATCATCTCAAATCCAACCATGACGACACTCTATACATGTTATTGTATTTCGTATACAAAAATGATAATAAGAGAGATTAATTAACCATAATTAACTTTTTGGAACTATGTTGGATCAAGGACAATATATTATCCACTTGATTCGAAGAATCCCAAATTATCTATATATCATTATTTATTGGAGCATCGTGAAAAAAATTCAGACCAAGATTCTGAAAAAACCCATGTATCATATCAAGAATGTTATTAGGTTCAAGAACAAAAACAATAGAGACCTTTCAATGGTGTTTCTCTTAAAAATGAAGATCATTTTTTACCCATGATTCAAGACAATGTGAATTCTAAATAAGAATATGAATCATTTAAATAGTGGTAACTTTGATTTGGCATTAGGTGAAGATGGAATATTTCTATATACTATAGAAGGGATCCCCGACTTCAATTTTGAGAAAGAATGTGTAAATAAACCATTTATGGATTATTCATGAAGACATAATTTGTGATATGAGCCATTAGATACCCAAGTTACCAAATGAGAAAAGGGAACAACCTCAGTGGTAACCTCACACGAAGTGGATAGAGATGAATAACAGACCTCATAGACAATCAGTTGACATAGATCATGAACATCAAAAAGACTCATAGAGATGAAATATGTTTTTCCCTACACATGATATATCACACTATATATGTTTTATATTGGTATTTATAAGGATTTTGATGGTTTTAGAATCTAGAGTTGGTGAGATCATGTTATAGAATTGAAGAAGACAACCGATTTCCATTTTCTTTTCACATTCAATGAGCAATGAACCTTGTATGTCTTTATTAGAATAGGTGGTGATGAAGGGGGAACCAACTGATATTAAAAAAAACCATTCTAACTAAGGCATCAACAACCTTATGAGATAATGGGGTGGTCAAGGGTTGTTCTGAGAAATTCCCACAACCAGTAGAGGACAAGGATGATGGATGATCACATGATGGAGCCTCATAATTTAATATAAATTATGACAAGTCATTAAAAATAGATATCATTACGTGATGTGATGATTGGAGAGATCATTTAAAATAACATACTACCCCATAATGACCATAATGTTCACACGAGGTAAAATAAAATGTCTCTGATGAATTATCTAAAGACTATATCCACTTCAGGAAACCATCAACTTATATGCATGACCTTATAACATGATATATGATTATGCCCAAAACATTATGTGATGTTAAATGAAATGGGGTGTTAATGATTATATATAATATAGAGATAATATTTTTTTAAATAAAATAATTTTATAGAGTTATATAAGTGAGGTGATTTAGGTGTCATATGAAATGATATAGAAGGATCATATATGTGAGATAAACATATTTTATAATTTATTAAATGAAATTTATTTGGAAATATTATATAAATAAAAAAGATATATTAATACAAATTTAGAAGGTGGTGGGGTAATATGGATCAGTTTTTCATATATCAGCATAGCTAGCCTTGAAAAAATTGATGTATGAGAATCTTATGGCCCTCAATGTTAATGTTCTCTTGTAACTTGAGATGTAGTTTCATTAGGTTAATGAAGTGATGGTGTCTTATAAGTTATAGTTTAAAATATAGAATATTTATATTTTTAATTTTGATAATGGATAATAATAATAAATAAGTGGATGGATATGATAACAAGTATAGTTATTCCAATTGGATAAATGTTTTAATAAAGGTATGTGATGTTTTTGTTTATTCTGAAAGGAAAATTGAGACCTTGTTTATATATCATGTCTTGGACCAATAAGGAATATATGTTTTACTCATGAAATATAAAATTGTTATTTTAAATGTAGGTTTAGTTTTTCTCATTGACAATGGGGATGTTTTTGGAGAAGATGTAACTCGATTAGATAGATATAGATATAATGGATTATGATTTAATGTTTATGAATATGATGGGGAAAGTATAAACTGGCCATGAGGGTTTGTCCATGGAGTCTTATAGATAGGTGAATGACTTGATCCTCGTGTAACAATATCTGGTGAGAATATTTTTTATACTTATAAATGTGTAGATACAATTTGAATTAAATTGGGAACTAATGTTTGTGTTGTGTTTGATTTTAAAAAAAATATGTATTTTTAACTATTTGAAAAAAATAGAGATTCATTAAAAATATTTCAATATGATTATATGTGTTCAAGAAAATATTAATTAGTTCTATAGTATGGAATGATATCAGACTTCATTACTATAAGAAAAACTATAATTAAATTCAAATAAGAGTAAATGTTTTTTTGGTATAATTAATTATTTATCTTTGATAGAGGTGGCCTCACCATAACATACCGACATTAGAATGTACCAAGTCTTGTGTAAAAATAATTAATTGTTATGTTAAAATAATTCGTGGATATATAATATTATTTTAGGTCTGTATAAGAATAAATTTAAATTAATAAAACTAAAATAATATGGCTTTTGATGGGAACTACATGGAATATAATTTTTAGTGAATCAGTAAACATGAAGGGCTGGTGGAATTACATTGTCATATGTTACCCATGAATTAATAATTTTTTTATTATCAAAATATGAGATGAGATGAATTTACTATATAATAATGAGTAAATATGGAAAAAATTGATTCACCATGAGTCATTAGACTATGTTGTGATGAATAAAAATAAGTGATCATGTATTCTACTAGGATGATAGAGTATTTTCCATGAAGGATGTGTTGTTTCGTGGTTATTTAACCAATGTTATTTCTTATAATGATAACCACGTTGAATATACTATAGTAGGAGATATTATTCATTGATTAAAATGATCCTATATCCTAATGTAAATAATTTAATCTTAAATAATTTAAATTAATGAAAATTGTTTTCATTTATTCTAGAGATTAATCAAATATTTATATCATATTGATGGAAATTCTTCAATCTGTTCATGCCAAGTATAATTATTGGAATTCAATGATCCTACCATTTTTATATTTTATGAATTCATAATTTATGGAGTATGACTCAATATTTACTATGGTTTATATAAAATCATATAATAGTGATTTATTTGGATATGATATAGATAAATTAATGGTTTTTTAAGAATATATTTTTACTTTATATAAAAATTTCATGTAATTATTTAATGTAAGTTAATGGTGATATTTTGAAATAGGTTTACATTTATTATTTAATTTCATTAAGAGAATAACATTATATGATATCATTAGTAACTATATTTCAAGGAATATGGTGGGATGATTACTATTATGTTATGTTGACAATGTAGAAATAATTTTTTCGTATTTGGGGTTAGAATGGATTATGAAGGATCCATCCATGGTGAAATAATTTAAAAAATATTTCTGACAACATAAAAGGAGGATATAATAATGAAAAAAACATTTTTTATAAGATTTGTGAGCCGGATAAATATAGTCAATTTTAAAAATACCTAGATCATATAGAATAAAATTTTGGTTAATAATGTAAACTGGTATTTTAAAAAGATGGTTAAAATTTTTTACTATATTCCACATGGTTTATGGAAGATCTAAAATAATTTCATGAAATAGTATTTCTATTTATTAGATTGAATAAGACTATTGATGGTGAAATTATGGACTAAGGGGTCTATATAATTATGCAGTTGTTAGAATTTCATGAAGTATTGAAAAATAAAATAATCGTGGAATCTCTTACAAAAATTATAGAATTCCATAGATGGTTGAATATATTATTGGTAAATATTTAGGATCACTCCAAATTATGAATAATGATATATTCCTTTAATCGATTTTATAGATCACTATATAATTTTTATCTTTATTAAATATGGTTATCAAAATTGTATTTTGAAGAGTAGTAGAGACATTGAGATAGTGGAGTATCTATATAAAAACAATGAACAAATGGTGATGGTTATAATGTTCAATTACCTATATTTTATGAAACATATTTCTAATTATTGAAAATTTATCATGGCGATAGGAGTGAGGTAGTGACCATTGGGAGTTAGTTTACCATCCCTCAATCATTATAATGATCACAACCTTTGTTTCAGAATGATTTTCACAAATATAAAATATTTCCCTTTGTATTTGAAAAGACTTTTTCACTATATTGACCATTTCATTGAGTATTTGAATAATTAAATGATAGTTTTGAGGTTTTTGGTGTTAATGGATGTAGTAATAAATTTAGTTATGTAAAATTAGGAATTCCAATTAAAATTTTTTCACATTTATTCCATTAATACGTATTAATAAACTAGTTTTTAAAATTCTTGAATTCTACCTTATGTAAAAATGATCTTTAATGTATAAATTATTTTATTCAATATTGAGAAAAATTTATTTTTGTAAGAATGAAATTATTTTTGGGTAAGAATAAATATTAAAAGTGTAATCATCAATGTCTAAATAATTCCATGAAATTTCTATATGTAATCAATAATTAGATCTACATAACCATAAGTTAGATTTTTCTAAAGATCATACCTTTATAATGTAATTACAAATTCAATTCCTTATTTTATGAGTTTCTTTGAATCAAATTATAAATTCCAATTATTGGAATATATGATAATTTATTATGTTCATTAATATATACCTGGATAAATCATCCTGATGATATATATTAATAAAACATAAACCATATTCTATCATTGGTTATTTAATATGCGGAGAATCATTTAGAATTATATTATATATTTGATGAAAAATTTTCCTTAATGTTATTTAATATTTGATTCCTTTAATAGTTATGAGGAAATATAAAACTACAGGTTCTATATATCTAAATGATATCATTTATTAAATATTGTAGTTTTAGTTCAATAATGTCCCATTACATTACATTGTACTAGTACATTTATATATCATAATGTTTCAAGTATGATCCATTCATCTATCCTATGTTCAATGTATTATTTGTGTCAATCTTAGTCTCCAAATTAAACGAGAGCCAAGAAAATATTTGGCTCTCAAATTACAAGATGAACCTTATGAAAGAAAACTATTTTTCAAATCTTATTTTGATCTTATACAATGTTGAAGATGGTATATTATTTGCGGATCATGAATCAATTAAATCTTAATAGTGTAGTATATAAATGAAAATGATTTGTAAAATTAGTTACCATATATCCACCACAAGCATGTAGTAAATGATATTGGTACATCACATGGAATAATATCCATGGTTCCTGTTGAGATATTTTTTTTATTTCAAAAATTAAATGATTAAATATTATCAATAATATAGGTTGTCCCTTTTTAAATTGGAGAAATATTTACGGTTTGAAGAATAAAATATTTTCTTATTTTATTTGATAATTGTTGTTACTGTTTTTTTACTGTTGGATTGGAAGCCATTACTATTGATGTAGAAAATTATTTTCCTTAAAATGATTACATGTATATTGGTGTGAAGGCTAGGAATACTATAATTTCATTTTTTTAAATATTATAATTACATTAAAGTGATTGGATTGAATATGTCCGAAGAAGTGTTAGTCCAATATGAAAATATGTACGAATTTAATACATAGATAAATGAAGCTAAATTAGAGATTTGGAGATATATGTTTCTTGATTAAAGAATGTTCAAATAAAAAACCATTCAATAAAAACCATTTGAATAAAAATATTTCATCCATTGAATATAGGGATATTATTTCCCTTGATTAGTTACATAATAAATTTTTGAACTATGAAATGAGAAAATAACACATCTTATTTAATAATGTATGAATCCCTGACATTAAAAGGTATTTTGTGTTTGTAAAAAATACATGAGATGTAACACTGATGTATCACCCCAAGATTTCATGTTCTGTTTCCCTTTGAATAATATAGTAACATGTGTTGTACGCAACTTCGAGTTCAAACACACCACAACCAATCAAACTTTCCATTATAAATTATAATACCCACTTTTTGAAATTTTATAATTTTTATCATTCAAAATGGACTTCATTTTTTGGTTCATAATATCTAAATTCTCTTAGGATGAATTTTTGGTATTTTTTTGAAAACATTCAATTTTTGATGAATAGTGAATAACACATAGTTATTGGTTAAGAATGACTTTTTATTTAAATAATTATTTATTTTATTTATATTTATTTTTTGGTAAAATTAGATACATAATACCTATATATGTTCAATGTAATTCATTAGAGCCAGTTTATAATAATTATATATATATAACAATTTTATTGAACTTTTTACCGTTTTTTACCCACATCCTAGGAGCATTTGAAAATTTACATAAAACATAATTTTACCACTTCTTTGAGTTAAATTTCGAAAAACCGAGAGAAACGGATGATATCATTAAGAAAAATCTGGTTCAATGAGATGAATGTATTTTTTTGGTGAAAAGAAACTTTTGACTTTTATTTACCACGGTTAAAAGTAAATAGGGTAATTAAAGGTAAAAATGATATTATTATTACAATAACACATGCCCTAATTCTATAGGATAAGTGTAATTATACCAAAAAAAACATTAGTAATGAAATATTATACTTTCCGTCCACTTGATTAGATTTTGACATTTATTATTATTTAATTCAAAGAAGAGTTAAAAGTGTTAAATTCAAAGCTTTATAGCTACTCTATTTTTAATATAGCTTTACACATAAGAAAAATTAAAATATAATTATTAATTAGAAAGATAAAAATATTTCCTACATAATGGTATTTTATTTATATTTTTTATACATTATATAATGTAATATATTTATGACACAATGATGATGCAGTAAATACCTTATTAATGAAATATTAAAATAATTGATATTATAAATATCCAAATAGATTTATTTTTAGAATTTTTAGGAATTAAACTAATTTTATAGGATAATATGATATGTTAGGTTTGATTTAATAAATTTTTTTAAAAGTAATAATGCTATTATGAATTTAGAAAAAACAGAATAGTAAATAGTGTCAAAATTGACAAAAAAGAGTTTTCATGACAAATATTATATTATTTATTGATATTCTATTCCAAAATATCTATGGTTCGGCCAAGGGTCTTGAATAACATTATATATGTCATTAATGAGCCACATGAGGTTAGTTTGGAAGTTTATATTTAGTTTATTAACCATATAATATAAAAATACATGGAGACATGGTAAATGTCAAACTAATTAACTAAGAGTCAAATCTAAAATATAAGGTTAATATAGTGACCCAAACCAGTCAGAAACCTATTGGATGATTATTTCTCGACCAATTCCAAACTTATCCTCTAAATTAATCATTTTGGGGAAATTATAAACCGAAATGATTTTATTATAAAATAATATTTCAATCTTTTCAAAAGGTGCCACTCGCCCATCTTACAAAAGGTCACTTCCCCTTCTCTCAAATTCACACAATAAAAGCCATTTGTCGTAGAAAAACCCTACCCAAATATCCTCTCCACTAACCTCCATTTTTTATAGAGTCCTTCCATATGTCATAATGCCAACCTATTGAGCCCATTTGATCAAATCAAAATGAAGAACCCAAATAAGAAGTAAATATTTCGTCAACTCTTTCATATTCCTTTCTTGTTATACTTCCTTATTCTTTATGGATTCCATTATAAAATAATAACTCTAGTATATTATATATACTATGATGTTATTATAAATATGGTACAACCATATTCATTATTCTATCGATCCTTTGAATGGCATGTCACCATACGTGCGTACGTACGGCTTACCGTCTCCACGTCGTGGTGTAGTTGTTATTCAATAAATTATAATTTGGATGTTTATAATAATGATGTATACCTGATTTAAATAATAAATATAACATGATAATTATTCTTTATATATGATATACCATCCATTTATATATTATTTTAATATCAAAATAATTATATTGTCGCTCGTGCGTACGTACGGATTACTGTCTCCACGAACGTGATGAGATTCATTCCCTATCGTATCCATTCAAGACAAATTTTAATTTGAGGATTCCAAATAAAGTTTAAATACTTAATATCATTATGAATGTGAATAAGATACGTCATATCCATGACAAACAGTACTTACATAACAATGAATATAAAGGAAAATGAATTAGTTATCACCTAAAACGATGATATTACTGAAATATCATTAACAAGAAATATTATAAGATCATATATGATATCATATTAATATATATGGTTCTTTAATAATTTAATAAGAATGATTTCACCATTATACAGGAGGTTAACCTACCCTCTACCAAGGAAAAGAACAAGTATGGGTTAATTTCACAGTCTATATATTATCTGAGGTTGTTTTTACGTAAGTATCTACTGGGACCTCTTTATAATCCACATCCATGTTTCTTAAAAATTTATTCCCAATTTTTTTTAATATTTACAATACTATGGGGTAAATTCATTTATACCCTTTTTTGACTTTTTATAAAATTAGTTGAATGGAATCTCTCCATTGTTTTCCAAATAGGGTACTTTATGACATTTTCAACAACATTAAGGTAAGAATGTTTTTTTAATTTATATGATGGGTGCAGCTATTTTCTGCCATTATAACATCATCTAATCTTCCCTTAAAATATTATATGAATATTTTCAAAACAATTTTTTCTTTTATAATTATATTACTTTTAAATGAATACAAAATAAAAAGTGATATTTCTCTAAAAAAAATTGATTTCATCTATGTCAACATCCTTTGATTGATTTTAAGATTATTTGAAGTTGATTTATTTTGATACAAATCTTACATATTGTATTGAAGGTTTTGTGATATGTTTGACTATGGATGTGTTATTTTTATCCCATTTATGGTTTATGTATAAAGTAATGACATTTCTTATGATAGTTTTAAAATAAATGTTAATGTTATGTTTAAACCTTTTCAAATGTGGAATGAATTGGACATAGTAAGTGACGGTCGGAGCCCGATATAGGTACTCAATGAATTAATAGGTATCATGAGACAAACTAATGTCTTTGCTCAAGGACATGACAAAATATTATTTGTATTATTGGCATGTAACATCCTGGATCCGGGTGCCACTCAACGGTGCCCTGAACCCAGTAGGTGACCTGACCTTAAGAGCCTTTCCACAAATGCTAGAGGTTGCCGACTAACAGTGAGGGACTAGGTCAGATATTGAGGAAACTATTCCATCTTTTGTCAAAGTGTAGCACAACGGAGAAATATAAACATACAAAAGTGGAAGCAATAGATTATACTAATGCTGAAATAGACAGAGTACTAATGTAATGAAAAGACGATTAGTCATATATAATGATGAAATATGTCCCTAGGTCTAAGAAAGAATCCAAAACAGGATACACTGAAATATAAAGAAATATAATACAAGGGACATATACAATAAGGTAAAACAAAACAGTGTAGTAGGAACTCAGCAGCATCACAAGCCTAAACATTGTCTCATGCTCTCCTAATCCTCTACAACATCAAGTACATCTACATGGACTCTAGACCTTATCTACACCTGTAGAAATATAATCTGTTTGGGGAAAAGACATGCCCCAAATAGGATGTGAGAAATAAATCCTAGTAGGGAACCACCAAAGTCTGTTCTCAACTCTAAGTGAAAATGTGCAACATCAGTGTACAGTAATGATATGCAAAAAACAACAAAGTACTCCAAAGAAGCTACTCCTACTAGTTCCATTACCATTTAAATATTATTTAAACAAACTCCAAGCCTGTGATTTAGCTTTGGAGGTATAACATCAGAAATTACCATAGTGAAATATTCATGTTAAAAAGTGTCTTCAGACATAAGAATTGTTTCCCTCGGGCTAAACAGAACCACGCCCTCAGGCTAATAAGTACCATGCCCTTAGGATGATATATATCATTCCCTCCGGCTATATGTATCACACTTTCAGGATATAAGCATCCAACCCTCAAGATATAAGTGTCACTCCCTTAGGCTATAAGTATCACACCCTCAGGTTATAAGTGTCCCTCCCTTAGGCTATAAGTACCATGAGCAAGTAACCGGGCCAATCCCAAAGAATAAGAAAGAAATTTACATATGTTTCCTCACAAGAAAACTCAAAGAATGCTATAATCATGGAATACCCTCGCCTATCCTGGCTAAATAGCTAAATAAGGGAAACACACCCACGGGGTGAACCTGGATCCATGAAATGATACCAAATAGTATTTATAAATATTCAATAAAATACCAAGGCAATTATAGGTATTTAATTAATCAAGGAATCTTCCATACGGCACCCCATACATGAGTGTAAAACACAACGGTGCACAAAAACACACAACTGTTGGAATTTAAACCTAAGACCACCTCCCTTGATCTCCTCATATCAATATATGTGAAAGAAGACTCCCAAATCAACCAAGAACACCGTAGAACTGGGAAAATAGATTTCCCATTCAAATGTAAATAAAATCCCTTATGGAAGGAATTTGAAAGAAAGGTTCATGAAGGGTGAATAATTCACTTTCGTTGTTCAATTAAGACCAGCAACGCAAGAATATGTGCTCTGCTGTGTGTTTGGGAGCTCCTCCAAGCTCAGGCCTCTCTTTTGGTGTTCCAAACATGTCGAACACCTCCTCTACCAAATGATGATTCTATGAACTATTTTATGCAAAAAAAACTACATGGAGTGTACTCTTGAGTACACAGCGTTTACTTTTCAATTTTTTACTGTTCCTCTAATGGCTACTTTACACAGCCGCACTGTTTATCTGTCAACATGAGTACACAACATGTATTTCTGAATACACGGCATGTACTGTCACTCAGCTGATGGCTACTCCCGCCACCATACTGGTCACCTTCGAATAGATTACACGGCGTGTAAATACCATGTACACAATGATTAGTTAGTTTTTACAGCCTTCATTGTTGACAAGCCTACATTCCCTGTGTACTCATCCTACACGGCCAAAATAAACGGCGTGTGGAAAATTTCATGACATGTACCCTCAAAATTTGGATATTCCCCAATTTCCCTATTTTCTCAATAACACTTAAGGAAGAAGGAAAAGAAGAAAATCGTACCTCAATAATAAGAACTAGGTTTTTACAAACTTCCCCCCCATAAACAAATTTTTCCCCCAATTTCCCTTCCTTGGGTGGTGAAGATAATGCTCAAAACAACTCTTTCCACTGAGCACGTTCTTATGTCTCCCACTCCCAGGCTTCGTCCTGCACTCAACCATGCTTCCATATCACTCGTATGAGAGGAACTGACCGGCCTCGGAGAACCTACATGCTTCTATCAACAATTCGAATCGGATGCTCCTAAAAGGACACATCATCCTAAAGCTCTACCTTCTCAGGATGAAAGATGTGAGATGGGCCTGAGTGATAATGGTGTAGCTGAGATACATGGAATATGTCATGCATGGCCTATTACCTCTGTGGTAACTGCAACTGACAGAAAACTGGCCAGGCTCTCTCTATAATATCAAACAGCCCTATATACCTTGGTGATAGTTTACCTTGTCTCTTGATCCGCCTGCGTCCCAACCGCGTTGAAACACACAAGAAAACCTTATCCCCGACCATGAACTCAAAGGGTCATCTACGGTGATTAGTATAAGATTTCTGGTGAGACTGTGCGGAATCCATCTGCTTCTGAATCAACGGGACCTGCTCTAAAGTCTCATGCATGAGATGTGTTCCTAGTCAGCCTTCATCACATGCCTCCAACCAGCACAGGGGTGATCAGCATGACCTACCATATAAAGCCTCATAAGGTGTCATCTCAATAGTTTCCTGAAAACTGTTATTGTAGGAAAACATGTAATGGGGTATGTGATTCTCCCAAGAGACCCTGAAGTCTAGTATGCATGCACACTGCATGTCCTTAAGAACCTGTATCGTATGCTCTGACATTCCATCAGTCTGAGGGAGTTATGTTTTTCTCAGAAGCACCAGTGTACCCAGTGCCAACTAAATACTCTTCCAGAAACAATATGTGAAGAGTTCATCCCTATCTGAAATGATAGAACTAGGATCCCCATGATGATGTACCACCTCTCTGATATACAACTTTATGAGCTCATCAACACGGAGGGTCTCCTTAATCGGAACAAGGTGAGAAACCTTTGAATGTACGTCCACAAAAACCCACACAACATCATTTCCTTAAAGAGACCTTGGTAACCTGGTCACTATGTCCATCGTGGCATCATCCCATTTCAACTTCGGAATGGGAAAATAATGTAACATTCCAGTTGGCCTATGATGCTTCGACTTCACCAGCTGACAGGTGGAACATCTCGTAAGAAAACCAGCTACTTCTCATTTCTTACATGGCCACTAGTACTGATGTCTCAAGTCACTTTACATCTTGGTAAATCTGGGATGCACTTCCCATGCTGAATCTTGAAACTTCCGCATTAGCTCCTCGCGTATATCCCCTTGAACCCAGACTCGTCTATGGACACATAGTACCTTATCATTGTCTATCATCCAACCAGGAAAAGGGTCCTCACTTTCCAAAGACTCTCATGGAATTAGTTCTTCCGAATCCAATATTTGTCTCATCCTCACTCTATCCCGGAGGGTAGAAGTCACAACTAAGGAGGAATGATAGGCTCACCCCAGAATGACGTCCACCTCCTCATTCATCTCAGAGAACAAATCCATGATCTACTACTCACTATTGGCCTCCTGTACTGCCTGTAACTGATTCCTCCTACTTAGTGCTTTAGCAACTGCATTACCCTTACCTGGTGTATAGGCAATATCAATGTGGAAGGACTAATGGTATTCAACCCACCTTTATTTTCTATGATTCATGTCACGCTGGGTGAAGATATATTTGAGACTACTGTGGTCCGTAAACACCAAAAAATGCTCTCGAAAGAGATAATGCCTCCCAAAGTGTAATGCATGAACAACTACTGCCAGCTCGAGATCATGTGTCAGGTAATTACTCTAATGTGACATCAACTACTGAGACCCGTATGCAACTACTCGATCACCCTGCATCAAAACTGATCTCAGTATAATATCTAATGCATCATAGTAAGCTGTATATATCTTCCCTTGATCTAGAAGAATCATGATGGGTGTTGATGTCAACCTTTCCTTCAACTCCTGAAAGGCTGTCTCATAAGCTTCTGGCCAAAATAACTTCTCACCCTTCTTATTTTAACCTCTAAATGGCACTGTTAAGCAGAATAAGTCCTATATAAAGTGCATATAGTAACCAGTGAGCCCCAAGAAACTTGGTATCTCAAACATGTTCTTAGGCTTCTCCTAGAAAACCACTACTCTCACTTTCACTAGGTCTATCGCAACTCCTACCTCTGAGATGATATGACCCATGAATTGTATCTGGTCCAACCAAAAGTGTCACTTTGAGATCTTAGCATATAGCTAATGCTCTCTCAGTGTACTGAGAATGATCTATAGATGGGTATCATGGTTCTGTAGAGTGTGAGAGTACACCATGATATCATTCACGAAAACTACCATAAAAGAATCCAGATAAGGATAGAACACACGATTCATCAGATCCATGAAAACTGGTGGCACGTTCGTGAGTTCGAACGGCATGACCAAGAACTCTTATAGACCATATCTGCTTTCAAATGCTGTAAGCGGTATGTACAATGGTCTAACACGTAACTGATGATATCCGAATCTCAATTCAATCATCGAGAACACTCGTGCTCAAAAAAGTTAACCTAAAAGATCATCAATACTTGGAAAGGGATATTGGTTCTTGACCGTCAACTGGTTCAGCTTCTGATAATCCACGCAAAGTCTGAGGGTACCATCTGCCTTCATTGCAAACAGGACAGGCGAACCCCAAGGAGAAGTATTGAGTCTGATGAAACCATTTTCCTGCAACTCCTCCAATAGATTGTTGAGCTCCTACAACTCTGGTGTAGCCATCCTATAAAATGGAATGGAAACTGGTGCTGCCCCTTGCACTAGAACAATAAAGAAATACACCTCTCGTTCTGGGGGAAGACCTGAAAATTTGTCTTGGAATACATCCCTAAAATGATAAACCACTGGAGGGAAATCCTTCTGACATGTTCCATCATCATCTAGATACAAACTCTCAATCTGGGATATCAATCCACCTCGCCCACGATGCTCAGGTCTATCTCGACTCACCTGGACATCCCATTCGCCCTTGTATAGAAACTCTCTGCCCTTTGGTGACGTGAAGCACACCCTACGATGATAACAATATATAAAGGATCGAAAGGGTACCAACCAGTCCATCCCGAGAATGACGTCATAGCTCGTCATCTGTAACACATTGAGATCTCATAGAAAATGACACCCACCAACAACTAGGGGGAACTTCTTACACTAACGCACACTAGTTGTTCTATTTCCCAATGGAGTGTCAAGCATCATGAAATAAAAAGAATAAGAAACATAGTGCCCAATGCACTCCACAGTGGGCACATATATAATGCTATGTAGAGCACTGGTATCAAAAAGTACTAATGAACAAATTAATGCTACTAGATTAGTAACTCTGACAATAGAAGGTTTGGGATCCTGCTCATGTTTGGTCTGATGAACAGCATATGCCGGCCCAGTGGCACATCCCTACGACATATCCTAGCTACCCTAAGCTGACTCGCCATGCTGTCTCTGTGATGCTGTTGTCTGGCTCCCATGGCCACGACCACCACCATGGCCTGTATGTCCTAACGTGTTCCAATTCTCTAACTGGTATGAAGCTTATGTCCCTACTCCTGCATGCAGAGTCTTCATGAAACCCCTCTCACTAGCCACTAGAGGAAACGACTTGCAAAAACGCTACAGATGGCCCATCTTGCTACAAGCTCCGCCCTCCACTGGGTCTCATGGAAACTATGGTCTCTTGTGCCCCTCTTTACCGCTATGTTAGAACCTTACCAGGACACATGAAAATTTATTCTGACTAGTACTACCCCCATGAGAGAAATCCATCTACCTCTTCCTCTTACCTGTAGAAATAGTACTAAAAACTATCACCGAACCACCCTGACCTGCACCACTAGCTTACCAATGGTTCTTCTCAATAATGAGTTCATGGTTCACAATATCATGCACTGTAAGAAACCTGAAAATGTTCACCAGTGATCAGATGTCATATCGAAGACCATACTCAATGCATTGAGACCTCAACATCACATCACCCACTGGAACAGGTAAAAAGTGTTGTAGCTTGGTGATGCGGGCAGACTAATCCATTACTGACATGGAGCCCTACTGCAGATTCCTAAACACTCGAGCCCGATCATCCCTCAGCATCTCCAGGAAGAAAAGTTCATAGAAGACTGCTTGAATGTCTTCCCACATCATGTATCTATGAAGCTCTGGCTGGGTGGTAACATCCCAATACCTCTTGACGGAATCACTTAGCATGTATGTAGCAAGCATGACCCTCTTCCTAGGAGGTGTCTCCAGATGCTCGAAGATATTCTGTATCAAATACAGCAAAGACTCAGTAGCCTGTGTTCCACCAACCCCTGAAAACATAGGGGGATGTTGCTGCTAGTATATATGAGTCATCTCTTCCATAGATGTGGTTGCTGGCTGTGCTCCCTGGATTTTCTGCATAAACCACATGATGACATCACAGAACTGAGCCTATGCGCCTGTGTCTGGTATGATGACCGATGCTGCATCTGAATCTACTGGAGGATCCATCCATAGCTTCTGTCCTACAATCTCTGAAGTATACTTGTTGCCTCTCTCCTAGAGAACAACTCGTGTTCGTCTCGGTGGCATGACCCTACAATGTCAAACACAAGGCTTATATCAATATCATCAAGGGATGAAACAAGGTGTGTTAGAAGGGAACAAGGGAAATAAAACATTCATGTTTTCCAAAAAAAAGACTACACAGAATGTATAATAACTACACGACATGTTACCTTATGTCTTTCACATGGGCATGCACTCTTCTAACACTGGTCGTGTAACACCCCAAACACACGGCGTGTTGTCCACACACACGACATGTGCTTGAATTTTCATCCCTACTTGAGTCCCTCTACACGGCTATCAGTTCGAAATTGCGTGTAATTTACAAGCTTCACCATCCCATGTTGTCTGTTACACGGTCGGGTACATAGCTCAAACTACACAGTGTGTTCCAGATAGACCCGGTGTGTACGGCTTAAATTCCAACTTCCCGGGTTGAGAGTGACACGGCTGACTACTCAGCTGACACTACACAGTGTGTTTCAACCAAACACAATGTGTACACCACCCAGTTTCCCTAGCCACATAGCCAAGTCCACACTGTCTCTCACCGGTCAAGACTACATGGCATGTCCCATAGGTATACGAAGTGTACTAGATGAGCTTCTCCGACTCGTGGTGATAGTTACAGGGCCAGATACACGGCTCACACTACACTGCATGTTCCATATTGACACGACATGTACTAGAAAGGATAACAAAGACCCTTGTTTTTTAGTTACATATTCGGGTTCCCATGTTCCACTACACTGTATGTTCGGTATTGACACAACATGTATAGATGATGTTTTCCTCCATCTGTGTTGTTAGTTACATGGGAAGACACAGGGTCAACATGCACGACGTGCGCAATCGGTACATGGCGTGTTCCCTCTGGAAAATCCCCATCCCATGTCTCTTCCCAGATGTCCTATGACATGGTCAGATACTACACGACATGTACATAGGGTAGACAGCGTGTACTTGAATTTTTTTCATTTTTTCTCGAACACAAGAGTACATGGTGTGTATTTAGAAATACATGGAATGTATTCTAGGTTTTTTGAATAGTAAGCCTTAGAAACTACCCTAAACCATGAAAAACACAGAAACCAACACCTAAGTGCAAAATTCCGATCCATGAGGGACCATACGCCCTGTGAATTAAATATTGTCATCTTATACGTGTTATAACAAAGTAAACAACTCCACGATCCACCAAATTCCAGTTGATGAGGGCCCATACTCCTCAAAAACCAATGTTTGGACTTCACTTATATAACCTTACATAACAACACCTTATCGAATAGTAGATACTTTATTAAGGCATCTATCACAACAGCATTCATTTTCTAGCACGACATCTATCACAACAACATGAATTTTCTAATGCACCTACATGGAATTAACACTATGTGTGACATGTGATACCAATATGTTCCTAAATGATGCATGATATGGCATACCCTAATCTCATCATGTTGCAACTAAATAGAAACTAGTATAAAAATATTAACATCACACAACAAGTGCATCACCCACTGGTGAAAATCAAATCATTTGTAAAATTGAAAAATCATAGAAAATTACAACTCGAGGTAAATTGGCTTTTCCCTATACACGGTTTAGCTACTCCCTAGAATAGATTATTACCAAGTACCTATTTCGTCCTATCCATGGCTATAGGATCCAAACTATAAGTCAAGAAAATAGAACCCCTTTGATAACACTTTGTAACGTCCTAGATCTGGGTCCCACTCAATGGGTGCCCTAAACCCAGTTGGTAACATGACCTCAAAGTGAATTTCCCCAAACACTAGAGGATTCCAACTAGTAGTGAGGTCCTCGGTCTAATAGTTGGGAAACTATGCCCTCATTTATCAAAGCGTAGGGCAGTGGAGAAATATAAACATACCAAAGCAGAACCAATAGATTATACCAATGCTAAAATAGAAAGAGTACTGAAGTAAAGAAAGACGATCAGTCATATATAATGATGAAATATGTCTCTAAGTCTATGAAAGCAGCCAAAATAGGATTCGTTGTAATCTGAAACAATACAATAAAAGGGAAAAATACAACAATGTAAAAAATAACAGTGTAGCAGGAACTCAATAGCATCGCAATCCTAATCTTGGTCCTATGCTCTCCTACTCCTCTACAACATCAAGTACCTGTATAAGGACTCGTTCCATTATCTACGCATGGAGAAATAAAATATGGTTGGGCTGAAGACATGACCCAAATAGGGTGTGAGAAATAAATCTCATTAGGCATCCACCAAAGGCTCGTTCCCAACTATCATTAAAAATGTGCAACAACAGTGTGCAACAATGAAATGCAGTAAAATACGAAGTATTCAGAAGAAGATACTCTTACCAGTTCCATTACCATTTAATTATTATTTAAACAACCTCCAAGCCTGTGATTTACCATGGCATGTATAACATCAGAAATTACCATAGTTAAATATTAATGGTAAAAAATGTCCTTAGATATAAGAACTTTTGACCTCGGGCTAAACAGAACCATGCCCTCCGGATAATATATACCACTCCCTCAGGATAATAAGTATCACGCCCTCAGGCTATATGTATCATTCCCTCAGGCTAATAAGCATCATGCCCTCAGGATATATGTATCATTCCCTCAGGCTATAAGTGTCCCTCCCTCATGTAATAAGTATCATGAGAAAGTAACCGGGATGAGACCAAAGCATAAGAAAAAATTTAACATATGTTTCCTCAAAAGAAAACTCAAAGCATGCTATAATCATGGAATACCCTCGGGTATCTTGGCCAAATGGATAAACAAGGTAAACACACCCATGGAGTGGCCCTGGATCAATGAAATGATCCCAAACTTCATTTATATATATTCATTAAATTACCTATGCAATTCTAGGAATTTAATTAATCAAGGCCTCATCCATATGACACCCCAAAACTGGGAGCGTGGTACAACAGTACAAAAAAACACTCAAAATTTGTAATTTAAACATCAGAACACCTACCATGATCTCCTCATATCAATATACTTGAATGAGGACTCCGAAATAATCTATGAATATAGTAGACCAGGGATAAAATATTTCCCATTCAAACATAAATAATTTCCCCTTGGGAAGGATTGGAAAGAAAGGATTAAGAAGGGTGAAGAAGTGACCCATGCGGTTCAATCGAGACCGACAGCGCGATAATCAGTTCTCCAATGTGGATTTGGGTGCTCCTCCAAGCTCTGGCCTCTATTTCGGTGTACCAAACTCGTCCAATGCCTCCTCTACCAAATGAGGAGGCTACTTCCCATTTTAAGTGGAAAAAACATACTACGCAACATGTACTCTTGAGTACATAGCGTGTACTTGTCATTTTTTAAATCTTCCTCTGACGTCTACTTTTCGACACATCACTATTCATATGTCTACATGAGTAAAGGACATGTATTTCTGAATACACGGTGTGTAATGTTGCTCAGATGTTTGGTACTCCCACCACCTTACTCTTCACCTACTGACTGGGTACACGGCGTGTAAATACCAAGTACACGACATGTAGTCAGTTTTTACACCCTTCATCGTCGAACACGACGTGTAGTCGGTCTTTCGAGGCTTGAACTATTGAGATCATGCCAATGTTATGTAATAATGCACATTTGTTGGGTAAATATGGTTGGGTCATTACAGTTGGTATCAGAGAAATTTTAGTACAATATTTGGAATCTAGATTTAGATAAACTTTCATTAGATATCATTACCCTAAGATAGAATTTGTGGATTAATATATAAGAACATTCTAGAATTTTGGTACTGTAGATATTTTCTATGTTTTTTAAGAAATAAATCCTTGTTTGGATACGAGCTATTTGATGGGGCTCTGGAATAGATGTTCCTAGGTGTAAAACCCAAAAACACTGCTTTGATCTAGACTTAAACGAAAACTGGTGCACGAAAACGGGCCTTGCTGCACTCATGTTTTTGAAACTCCTAAGGTATATGCTTAGGATAATTCTCCTTTTCATTGAAAACAATTATGATAGGGTTATGAGTATATACTTCCTCAGAGAAAATATTTTTATGATTATGGATTATATCCATAAACTGCCCAATTTATGTTAATTTTTTTACAAGTTTGGAATTATGTATTAGAATTTATAAACTAATATAGTGTATTCCATAGTTTAGAAATGGAATATAGTAGAAGTAATGGAAACTATATCAATGCAAAAAAATCAATGTAGGTATTACCCTCCAACTCATTATAATTATAGTGGAGTGGGTGAAGCAACTGCTGCTGATTAGCTTATCACGACTCTGGGACAACTCACTGGTGTTATGAATAATAACCATACCCATATAGAGAACACTAATCCAAAACGTTGAGGATCAATGTTAGACCGCTTCACGAGGCAACAATCACCAACATTCAATGGGAGTAAAAATCCATTAGTAGATGAGCAATGGATAAATTTCATAGGGAAAATATTTCATGCTTTTTGGAGTAGCGAAAGGGAAAAAGTTTTCATGGATGTTTATCGCCTCACAGGTGATGCATATCAATGGTGGTTATTGATTCAAAACAAAAATGAAGATGATGAAGTATCAAATATAGAATGAAGGGATTTTAAAGAGATTTTCTTATAAAAATACATTCTTTTGACCATCGAGCGGATATGGAAGGCAATTTCAGTGTCTAAGGAAAAAGGTGTATGAGAATGTCGCAATGTATGAGGATAACATTACATGGTTAGAAATGCATGAAACATATTATATAAGTAAACTATGGAGTAATATTGATCTATTCTTTTTTGGGTTAAAACCATTTCTTCGGCAAGAATTAGTCTAACAATCCTTTTATCATACGAAGATATTGTCTCATGTGCTATCAAGATAGAAAAGGGATTTTCTATGTCTTATTACTTTAAAACAAAGCATGAGAAGATTAAATCTTCTAACCACTCTGGAAATGTAAATAAGGCGAATACATGAGAAGTTCAATATCCATCCTATAGAAAATGGGGAAAGAAACACCTCGATACTTACCGGAAGGGAATGGGAGCCTGTTAAAAGTGTGGTGAAAATGGCCACCATGCTTGTGATTTCAAGGTGAAGAAAGAGGATTTCAATGTTGAATGCTTCAATTGTAATTATTGGGGGCATTATTCAAATGAATGCTCTATGAGCCATGGAATCATATATCATAAAATTCTAGGGGATCAATGCCAAGATCATGTTATCAATACTACTGAGGCTGAAGCTCCAAAAGATGTGGTGGAAGGTAATTTAATGGTTTCCTCATGTTTAGAAAATTATTTAATTGATTCTGTATCATCACACTATTTCATATCTTCCTTGTTTTCTATGAAAATTAATTATTTTCAATTTTACCTAACAAGGGAGTTTTCAGTCAAAACACCTAAGGGATGTATCATTCCAACAATGTTTTGTGAATGAGTTCTCATTAGGTCATATAAATGTTCTTTATCTGCTGATCTCATCATCATACCCCTGATTTAATTTGATATAATCCTTGTAATGGACTAGCTTTCGGACTATGAGGTGAAAATTTAATATAAGAAGAAGGATTTTACAATTCTCTATGATGAAAATTAATACCCTATCTTTAGAGTATAAATGTCATCACCTAATTCTTTTCAATATCCACCCTCAGTAGCTCAAATAAATTCATTTATTGTGAGGAATTGATTTAAATAAATGTTTGCGAGGAAATGAATGATCAAATTGAGGACGTACCTATTGTGCAAGAATATGTTGATGTGTTTCAAGATGACTTACATGGACTTCCTCTATAACGATAAATTGAGTTTTCCATTGATTTAATTCCGGGTTCAAGGACCATATCGAAGTCCCCTTATAGAATGGACACTGAAGAATTAGTGAAACTAATTAAACTACTAGAGGAATTGAGTAATAAGGGACTTATTCTCCCACATGTTTCTCAATGGGGATCGCCTTTTCATTTTGTTAAGAAAAAAGATGGATCTATGTGGTTGTGCATTGACTACAGGGAGATCAATGCTATAATAATAAAGAAAAAGTATCCCCTACCTCTCATTGATGATTTATTTGACCAACTTCATGTAGCACAAAATTATTAAAATATTGAACTACGATCTGGATACCATCATTTAGGTGTTAAGAAATAAGTCATTCTGAAGGTAGCTTTTCAAACCTAGTATAGGCATTACAATTTTACAGTAATGCATTTTCGATTGACTAATTAACCCTTTTTCTTCATAGATCTAATAAATAGGTTTTTTGTGTAATATATTGATGTTAGTGTAGTGGTATTTATTAATGATATCATCATATACTCTAAAAGCTATGAAGATCATGAAAATCACTTGCGCATTATCCTGAACACTCTTAGTAGAAATGAATTATATGGGATGTTTGGAAAGTGTGAATTATGGCTTCAAGAGATTTTTTCCTTGACCATATTGTCTCTAAGGATGGAATATTTGTTGATCCTTCAATAACCAGGTCAATCCATGAATGTACAGCACCAATGAGTATAACCGAGGTATGCAGTTTTATGGGATTAGCAAATTATTATTGGGGTTTCATCTAGAATTTTTCCGGATTGGCTAACCCATTAACCAAGCTCACCCGTAAGGGGGTTAAATTTGTTAGGAAAAAAGAGTGTGAAGAATGTTTTGAAGAACTGAAGAGAATATTAGTCAATGATCATATCTTGACTCTACTTTCTTGGAATGATGGGTTTCTTATTTATAGTGATGCATCAAAGAAAGGACTTGGTTGTGTCTTTATGTATAATGATAGATTAATTTACTATGAATCATGATAACTAAACATTCATGAGAAAAACTATGCTACTAATGATATTGAGTTAGAAGATGTAATATTTAATTTGATGATATGGAGACATTATCTCTATGGTGAAAAATGTGATATATATACAAGAGTTTGAAGTATATTTTATCACAGAAAGAACTCAACATGAGGCAAAGGATATGGCTTGACCTACTCAAGGATTATGATTTCAAAATACACTACCACTCATTGAAGTCAAATAAGGTGGAAGATCCTTTGATCAGAAATGATTAGGGAGTTTTGAACAAGATGAGAGTTGAATGGGATCCTATTTTCATGGATCTTGTCACGACCCGTCCTCGGGTCCTGTGTCGTGACTACCCCAAGCCCGCCTTCCATAGGCCAGGGGCTGGAGACTAGCACCAAAGACGTAAAATCCCGATAACTGGGAAGGAATTTCCTTTAAAAAAGAAAACAAGCGCCACAAAGTATAATCGGAATCAAAACACTAAGTACAAAAGAAATGCTGAAAAGTAAATGGGCTAGAATAAAAACCCAAAAGAAAGTACGACTAAAACTGAGCAAGGTACAACAGAAAAAAGGCAAACAGCTGGAAGAAGGAAGCAGCTCCTGGGTCGTCCTCCTCGGATCCTACCTGAAGGGTAGGTACAGATAGCACAGTTCCTGGTCATCCACCATGGATCCTACCTGAAGGGTAGGTACAGATAGCCTCCTCCATGCTCTCGTCCGTCAACCTCCTCTTTGAGTCGTCACGTCGTGTAGTCCACCTCCGGGTACTGACTCATTGTGTAGTCTACCTCTGGGTACCGACCAGTCCTCGAACACTCGGCCTCCGTCAGCACTGCCCGTCGTCTGCAACCAACAAAACGAGGTGCGGGCATAGCCCGTGCAGGGGTGAGTATAACGATACTCAGTAGGGACCCCGAGACCCTCAAGGTCTCACTAAACCAACAAGGATAACCACAAGAAGATCTCAACAGATTACCTCTACTTAGATATATTCCCATACATATACCTAAGTTATCAAGTAACCCATCTCAATCATGAGGAAACACAAGAATTGTGAAATCAACGGATAACAACTACCCAGGTATATGCCCATACATATACATAAGCTATCAAGTGACCATCTCAATCATGAGGTAAACACAAAGGTCAAAAGTCTTAGCTCAAACCAGGATTTTCATTATCGAAACTGTAACTACTGAAGAGATCCGTCTCTGGAGTGTAAAGTGGTCCTGTCACGACTCCGAGGTACTGCTCACAAACCTAAGACTGCTGAGGTGCTCCTCCTATCAAGTACCGTGGGTCTGCGGCCAACTACCGGGCGCTCCGTCCGCTGTGGGTCTGTCGCCAAATACCGGGCGCTCCCCCCATTGGCCTACAGAGGTACTCTTGTCGAGTACCGCGGGTCTGCGGCCAACTACCGGGAGCTCCGTCCGCCGTGGGTCTGTCACCAAATACCGGGCGCTCCGTCCACTGGGCTAGTCGACTCACTCCAAGTCGAGTCGGTCAAGCAGTCATCAGGTCTCAGCCGGCTACACGGTCTTCGTACTCCGCATGCTCGTCTCCGGGAGGGTCCGCTCCACGAGCTACTCGTCGATACTCCAAGTATCACAAAGTCCCACAAAGAAGTATCTCAAAGGACCACCTCGTCATAGGGGTCTCAATGCAACAGACGGCGCGTCAATCGGACTCCCGGTATGTGAGGTATTAGCCTTTTCGTCCCAGGGGCCCGGTTGGTTTCGTGTGCGAACCAATCCGGCCGTAACTCAAATATACCCCGAACACTCATAGGGTATACTCATAGGGATCGTTTCTCAATGAGATCACCAACACCGCTGACGGTACGTAAAACGAACGTTCTGTTATAAAGGTATTAGCTTTTCCGTTCCAAGGGCCCGGTTGGATTTCGGGTGCGATCCAACCCGGCCACTATCCAACTGCATCCAAAACTCGGGCGGAGGATTCCAAAAGTTCTGTATCGTCAACAGGAACGCAACGCAACAGACAACATGTCAATCGGACGCCTGGTCTGGAAGTTATTGGCTTTTTCATCCCGGGGGCCCGGTTGGTATTTAAGTTAAAACCAACCCGACTTTACTCCAACTACGTCCAAACCTCGAGCGGATTAAGCCAAAATACCTGTCTCACTTAGAGGAATCCAGCAAAGTCGACGGCACGTCAATCGGACGTCTGGAACTCAAGATAAGAGTGTTTCCGCTCCGAGGGCCCGGTTGGTTTCGTGTACGAACCAACCTGGCCGAACCCAAAGTAATCTGAAACCTTGAGTGCGATATAACGAAACGACCGTCTCGATCCAAGGATCGCGTTGCCGCTGACGGCGAGTCTTTTGGAGGCACGTAGCTCATGTTACGGCCATTTTACCAATAGTGGTACGAAAACGGGGGGTCTGGGCCCGGGCCGACCCGGGCCGACCCCCCCTGGGTCGGCCCGAACCGGGTCGACCCAATCCGGGTCTGCCCGACCGGCCAGCCGTGGCTCGGACAGCGCGGCCGAGCGGACACACAGTCGGGGCACGCGGATTCCACGCCCTTCGCCGCTGATTGAGGTCGGCGGTTCGCCGGACGCCCCTTTTCCAGCGGCGTGCTGCCTCCGCCTTCTGCGGACCACCAGACACGCTCTGGTGGTCCGTTCCTTCTGCCGTCTTCGCCTATGGTCCCCCCGGGACCCCATCTTCACTGCGAAGGAAAACAAACTCCCAAAAGGCCTGCTTCGTCGTCGCCCGTCAATCCGCGTGTCAAAACGAAACGCGCCGTCTTCGTGGTTCTCCGGTGCGGTGTGCTGGCGCCACGCCCCTTCGCCGTGGCTCCGCTCCGGCCGCGGCGCCTTCGACTTCCTTCGACACGGCGCGACGGTGTGGCGTTCTTGTTCGACTTCTCGGCATGGCGCGACGGCGTTGCGTAATACTTCCAAGCGATTCTCACGTGGGGCAACGGAACCACGCCATTCCGTTCCATCCATATTAGAAACAATGTCAATAATGGATGAGGTTCTGCCGTGTTTGTGTGGTCCGGCCCCCTCTCGTTAATCGATAGAAACTGGTTGTAAAATCTCGAAGGAAGACAAGTATAATTCACGAATGAAATAATTAAATAATAAACTTCAACATCAATCCGCATGAACGAACGATCCGTAGATCAACCTGCAATTGGTTGGTCTGCGCTCGTTGTTCTTTTCTCAAAAGAAAAGAGAACACCAAAATAAATTCCCCTACCTCGATTCAAATACGGTGCACGTCAATCGAATTGCGGATGACGAGCATCGCAGAAGTCGGGCGTCGTGGAAAATGAACGTCGATTTTGTTGTCGTCGAGGTGCGTTTGAAGGGGAAACGTCGTTGGAAGAAGACGTCGCGTTCTTCGGTGGAGATGTTCTTCGTTGGAGGTGTTCTTCGCATTCTTCGTCGAAGGTGTTCTTCGCGTTCTTCATCGAAGGTGTTGAAGAAGAAGAAGACTTCAGACTTAGCCTTTTCTCTCCCAAGTCGCCACCACATGAACAACTAACCCCAAAATAAAATAATCCTCCCACTTATTTTATTAACCCAATATAGGTTTTGAATTTCAAGAGTTTGAAAATTCAAAACCCACCTTTAACTCACTTAAGTTATTAACATAAGATGTTATAAAATCAAGGAGGTGATAAGTTATCAAAACATAAATGGGGGGTTTAGAGGGGTTAGGAATGTTAAGGAAATTTAAGAGGTGGGGAGGGGTTCGTGTGGGACCCACCATTTCAAATATCCACACATGGGAAGTTGGATGGATGTGGGCCCACCACCAACTTCCCATGGGAACAGTTAACCACTTAACATGAAATAAAATTGATTTAACAAATTTATTCGCTTTTTTAATTAAACCCCAAAAAATTAACTTCTTCTCCCGCACAAACGCAACTACGGTAAAGGTTCCCTTAAGCAATTACCGTCGTTGCGAGTTGATCTGTGCAATCGGATTTCAATTCCGAGCACCGGTTCAAAAGATAGAAATTTCCGCTCGCTCGTTCACTGAACGTATCCGAGCCAAACTTCGGAAATTAATTCCGGGCACACCGGGCCTCGGAATCAGGCACCATCAGAAACTGCGTTCTTGTAAGATTCCAAAGAAAATTAAGAAAAATTTTCCTTGAAATTTCCGGGTCTTTACATTACTTCCACCTCAGGGCTTTACGTCCCCATAAAGCATCAACACAAACTAGGGTCACAAAAGTGGTACAGAGCACGCATCTAAGCCTTCCGCTCCCATGTGCTTACCTGGAGGTTCCGTATTGCCAAAGAAAGTGCACCCGAGGAATCGATCGTCCTCGTAGGATCTTCTCCTGTGGATCCCCGATCCCCACTGGAAACTCCGTGGAAGTAACCCCATCGCCATTGTCCTGCTCCCCATGGTCTATGATATGCGGAGGGTCGATCACGTATCTCCTCAGTTGGGATACGTGGAAAACGCCATGCACCTAGTGCAACTGAAGTGGATGGGTTAAGCGGTAAACCACCTCACGTACCCAGCTGAGGACCTAGAAAGGTCCGTTGAACCTTGGAGATAACATGCCTCTTTGACCACATCTCTGTAAACCTCGTCGAGGTGAGACTCGTAAGAAGATGTGGTTGTCATCCTCGAACTCCAGAGGTCTCCATTTTCTGATAGAACTGAAACTCAAAATGACTGCGGCTATGAGGGTAAGGTTGAACGACTCAAAAGTGATCGGCCGCACACTCCTGTGAAAGAGTTACCATGCGGTGCATGTGGTTTCCTTTTTCGCCGACCAAGGAAAACCCATCCCGATTTGGTAGTTAAACTACAACATTTTTCCCTAATACCGTCAATTTGTGTATGAACTGTGATTGCCCAATCCATACTCAAACCAACGTCGTAAGGCCTCGACGCTGCCACAAAGAGATTCCAACCGAAACTCTCGCCTCGAGGGTCTGACCACACCATCCGCGTAAGTGTGAGTATCGAGTCTCCTCCCAAGGTATCTCCAGACGTGAGGGTCAAGTCCACGGCTTACCGGAAACTCTAGGTATGGAACAAGATTTGTGAAAGCAAGGAATGATTCATATCGACATCCGTTACTACAACAACTAGTAGTGGACACAGACTGTTCCTTGTATCATTTCTAGAGCCATTGGGTCACACTCCATGACCGAAAGTAGCCGCACTCTTCCACCGCCCTTCAGCTCCCTGAGCCTGGCGGGGATAACTAAGGCGGGTGGTTGTAGCATGTGAAGATGTACACCACCTCATACTTCTCTCTTAGCTCTGCCTCCACATCTGCTGCTTCGCAGACTCATCTATCCTTAAAGCATCCACTTCATGAAACATTTAACACACCCGAGTCTCTAAGACTGGCACCGGTTTCCTGTTTCTTACTGCACTGTGCAGTCTTCATCCGCTCTTGGATGACCTGGACCTCCTTTAGTTTCATAAGAGTTACTATGATTTCTTCTTTGTGGATAAGAGAAACCCGGTCTCATCCCCTAGATGAACCACATTCGATGCCTAATACAGTAAATCCTAACATGAATGATGCATTCATGCCATGGATGACGTCTTAAGGCCTCGACGTAACTACCAACAGATCCAACTGTCACTCTCGCCTCCAAGGGTCGAGTCACACTATCGGCATCAGTGTGAGGTCACTGGGTCTCCTCCAGTAGAAATCTCGAAAGTGAGGGTCAAGTCAATAGTTTAACCTGGACCACTCAGTATCAACCAAACAAAAGGACAGGAAAGCAAACAAATATAAGTGTCTTATTATTATTGCAGCTCATAGTACAAAGACACGAATACAAAAGCAACATGGAACTAGAATTACAAAGGACGTATCCACTAGTTCCTCTCCTTCCCACCTGCTCTCGGAGCCCTACTGCCTTGTCCACTGCTCGGCTATTTCTCAAGCACCAGCCGCTGCTTCTGTCTCGGTGGATCCTCCAACACCCGCTGATCAACCGTACGAGGATTCCGAAAGTCACGTGCCAGGTGACCCTTTCCTCCGCATGAGTAACACAACCTCCTTCTGGAACGCCTAGCTCTGTTCCCACCCCGGGTGCCCCGCACCACTGGTCCTAAAACCTGAGATCGTCCAACTGCTGGTCTGGTCCTTCTGGACCTCTTCATCATCTGTCTACTGCCCACAGATGACTCGGCAACAGATCGAAAACCCTAACGCAAAGGTAGAAGCTCATGTACACGCTCGGGGTGTAGAGATACTGGCACAAACTCCACCCTGAAGAAGGTCTCGAAGTCTTCCCATGCGAAGGTCATCCCGTCGCAAAACTGGAACAAGTGGCTCCACCACCTGCCTGCTGCTGCCTGAAGGAGGCTGGCAGGAAAGTTCACCATGAAGTATGTCGGCGTCCCCACTAGCATGAATACTCTCACCATAGCCTCCAGGCAATGCTCATCCCCCTACGGGTCCGTCCCTCCCTGGAACCTGGGAGGCCTCTGGCGCAGGAACTCGTGCAGCACACTCAAGTAGCGTGCATCACCTACTACTGGGGCTGGTGGCATCGGTAGCCCAACGTATGGTAGTACTGCTGGTGCCTCCGCTGGTGCCTCAACTTCAAGAGGGCCCTGTACCGAAGCCTCGTCACTCGATAGGATGTCAGCACGCACATCCCTCTGGGCTCTAGCTGATCGTCCGAGAAAAGGCATCCTGAAAGAAACAACGTAACACAGTCAACCGATTATACCTGGTGAGCTGACCTGGTTTGAGCTGTTTTAAGGGGAAACCTTTGAAAACACACACGCAATCAGTGTTTTCATGCACAAAGTCGGAAATCAGTTGTTAGGGTCCTTGTGAATGGATATGTCGGTCGCCCGCACCAACACTGGACTCCCTGAACTGAAAACCACACTTGGAAGTCTTAACACTATTGCTTCAAAGAAAGAAAATATCAGAGTTATAAGTTCTCAAGTAGAACTGACTCCTCTGATACCAATTTTTCACAACCCGTCCTCGGGGCCCGTGTCGTGACTACCCTAAGCCCGCCTTCCATAGGCCAGGGGCTGGAGACTAGCACCAAAGGCGTAAAATCCTGATAACTGGGAAGACATTTCTTTTATAGAAGAAAACAAGCACCACAGAGTACAAGAGGAAGCAAAACACTATGTACAAAAGAAATGCTGAAAAGTAAATGTGCCAGAATTCAAACCCAAAAGAAAGTACGACTACAACTGAGCAAGGTACAACATCAAAAATACAAATAGCTGGAAGAAGGAAGCAGCTCCTGGTTCATCCTCGGATCCTACCTAAAGGGTAGGTACAGATAGCGCAGTTCCTGGTCGTCCACCACAGATCCTACCTAAAGGGTAGGTACAGATATCCTCCTCCATGCTCTCGTCCGTCAACCTCCTCTGTGAGTTGTCACGTCATGTATTCCACCTCCGGGTAATCACTCGTCGTATAGTCCACCTCCGAGTACCGACCAGTCCTTGATCACTCGGCCTCCGTCAGCACTTCCCATCGTCTGCAACCAACACGACGAGGTGCGGGCATGGCCCGTGCAGGGGTGAGTATAACGATACTTAGTAGGGACCCCGAGACCCTCAAGGTCTGACTAAACAAACAAGGATAACCACAAGAAGATCCTAACAGATAACATCTACTTAGATATATGCCCATACATATACCTAAGTTATCAAGTAACCCATCTCAATCATGAGGAAACACAAGGATTGTGAAATCAACGGATAACCACTACCCAGGTATATGCCCATATATATACCTAATTTATCAAGGGACCATCTCAATCATGAGGTAAACACAAAGGTCAAAAGTCTAAGCTCAAACCAGGATTTTCATTATCGAAACCGTAACTGCAGAAGAGCTCCGTCTCTGGAGTGTACAATGGTCCTGTCACGACTCTGAGGTACTACTCACTAACCTAAGACTGCTTTGGTGCTCCTCCTGTCGAGTACCTCGGGTCTGCGGCCAACTATCGGGCGCTCCGTCCATTGTGGGTCTGTCGCCAAATATCGGGCGCTCCCCACATTAGCCTACAGAGGTACTCCTCCTGTCGAGTACCGTGGGTCTGCGGAAAACTACAGCGAGCTCCATCCGCGTTGGGTCTGTCGCCAAATACCTTGCGCCCCGTCCACTGGGCTAGTCAACTCACTCCAAGTCGAGTCGGTCAAACAGTCATCAGGTCTCAGCCGGCCACACGGTCTCCGTACTCCGCATGCTCGTCTCCGGGAGGGTCCGCTCCACAAGCTACTGGTCGATACTCCAAGTATCAGAATGTCCCACAAATAATTGTCTCAAAGGACCACCTTGTCATAGGGGTCTCAACGCAATAGACGGCGCGTCAATCAGACGCCCGGTCTGTGAGTTATTATCCTTTTTGTCCCAGGGGCCCGGTTGGTTTCGTGTGTGAACCAATCCGGCCGTAACTAAACTATACCCCGAACACTCATAGGGTATACTCATAGGGACCGTTTCTCAACGAGATCACCAACGCCACTGAAGATTCGTCAAATGGACGTTCTGTCAGAAAGGTATCAGCTTTTCCGTTCCAGGGGCCCGGTTGGATTTCGGGTGCGATCCTACCCAGCCACAATCCAACTGCATCCAAAACTCGTGCGGAGGATTACAAAAGTTCCGTATCATCAACAGGAACGCAACGCAACAGATGGCGTGTCAATCGGACGCCCGGTCTGGAAGTTATTGGCTTTTTCGTCCCGGGGCACCTGTTGGTTTTTAAGTTAAAACCAACCCGACCGTACTCCAACTACATCCAAACCTTGAGCAGAGTAAGTCAAAAGATCTTTCTCACTTAGAGGAATCCATCAAAGTTGACGGCACATCAATCAGACGTCCGGAACTCATGATATGAGCGTTTCCGCTCCGAGGGCCCGGTTGGTTTCGTGTATGAACCAACCCGGCCGAACCCAAAGTAATCCGAAACCTTGAGTGCGATATAAAAAAACGACCGTCTCGATCCAATGATCGTGTTGCCGCTGACGGCGAGTCGTTTGGAGGCCCGTAGCTCATGTTACGGGCATTTTACCAAAAGTGGTCCGAAAATGGGGGTCTGGGCCCGGGCCGACCCGACCCGGCTGGGCCCGGTCCGGCCCGACCGGCCGGCCGCGGCTCGGCCAGCGCGGCCGAGCGGACACGCGGGCGGGGCGCACGGATCCCCCACCCTTCGCCTCTGATTGAGGTCGGCGGTTCGCCGGCCGCCCCTTTTCCGGCGGCGCGCCGCCGCTATCGATCGTCGGCGCCGCCCCGCCGGTGTGGACCGCCGCCGCCGCCTTCCGCGGACCACCGGACGCGCTCTGGTGGTCCGTTCCTTCTGCCTTCTTCTCCTATGGTCCCCCCGGGACCCCATATTCACTGAGAAGGAAAAAAAACGCCCAAACGGCCTGCATCGTCTTCGCCCGTCAATCCGCATGTCAAAACGAAATGCGTCGTCTTCGTGGTTCTCCGGCGCGACATGCTGGCGTCGCGCCCCTTCGTCGTGGCTCCTCTCCAGCCGTGGCGCCTTCGACTTCCTTCGACGCAGCGCCACGGTGTCGCATTCTTGTTCGACTTCTCGGCGTGGCGCGACTGCGTCGCGTAATACTGCCGAGCGATTCTCACGTGGTGAAACGGCACCACGCCATTCCGTTCCATCCATATTAGAAACAATATCAATAATGGAGGAGGGTCAGCCGTGTTTGTGCGGTCTGGCCCCCTCTCGTTAATCGATAACAACTGGTTGTAAAATCACGAAGGATGACAAGTAGAATTCACGAATGAAATAATTAAATAATAAAATTAAACATCAATCCGCATGAACGAACGATCCGCGGATCAACCTGCAATTGGTTGGTCCACGCTTCTTGTTCTTTTCTCAAAAGAAAAGAGAACACCAAAATAAATTCCCCTACCTCGATTCAGATACGGTGCACGTCAATTGAATTGCGGATGACGAGCGTTGCGGAAGTCGGGCGTCATGGAAAACGAACGTCAATTCCGTTGTCGTCGAGGTGCGTTCGAAGGGGAAACGTCGTTGGAAGAAGACATCGCGTTCTTCGGTGGAGATGTTCTTCGTTGGAGGTGTTCTTCGCGTACTTCGTCGAAGGTGTTCTTCGCGTTCTTCGTCGAAGGTGTTGAAGAAGTAGAAGACTTCAAACATAGCCTTTTCTCTCCCAAGTCTCCACCACAGGAACTACTAACCCCAAAATAAAATAATCCTCCCACTTATTTTATTAACCCAATATAGGTTTTGAATTTCAACAGTTTGAAAATTCAAAACCCACATTTAACTCACTTAAGTTATTAACATAAGATGTTATAAAATTAAGGAGGTGATAAGTTATCAAAACTTAAATGGAGGGGTTTAGAGGGGTTAGGAATGTTAAGGAATTTGAAGAGGTGGGGAGGGGTTCGTGTGGGCCCCACCCTTTCAAATATCCACACATGGGAAGTTGGATGGATGTGGGCCCACCACCAACTTCCCATGGGAGAAGTTAACCACTTAACATTAAATAAAATTTATTTAACAATTTTATTCACTTTTTTAATTAAACCCCAAAAAATTAACTTCTACTCTCGCACAAACGCAACTACGGTAAAGGTTCCCTTAAGCGATTACCGGCGTTGCGAGTTCATCGGTGCAATCAGATTTCAATTCCGAGCACCGGTTCAAAAGATAGAAATTCCCACTCTCTCGTTCACTGAACGTACCCGAGCCAAACTTCGGAAATTAATTCTGGGCACACCGGGCATCGGAATCAAGCACCGTCAGAAACTGCGTTCTTGTAAAATTCAAAAAAAAATTAAGAAAAATTATCCTTGAAATTTCCAGGTCTTTACAGATCTATTGAAAATGGATTTTGGAATAATCATATAAAGTTAAACATCAATAATTTTTCAAATGGTTGTCTATCCATCTTTACTAGAAAGGATAAAAAGTTATCAGGCTACTAATGAGGAGTTTCTAAAGAAGATTAAAGCTTTGAATAATGGGATATTTATTGACTTCATATATGAAGATGGGATATTAAAATTTGGGAAGATACATTGTGTTCCCGATATACCTGGTCTAAAAAGAGAATTGTTGGATGATGGTCACAACTCCAATTTCTCTATACACCCTATGAGAACCAAGATGTATATATATTTGAGGAAACATTTTTGGTGGGACAACATGAAGAGAGAGATTTCTGATTTTTTGTCAATATGTATGGTTATTCAACAAGTGAAAGCTGGAAGGCAACAGCCTGAAGGATTCATGCAACCACATCCCATACCTGAATGGAAATTGGATAATATTACGATGGACATTGTCATGGGACTTCAAAAGACTCATAGAAGGAATGATGCAATATGGGTCATTGTTGATCATCTTACCAAGTCAGCACATTTTGTTTCTATAAGAGAAGATTTTCCATATGAATGTCTAGAAAGACTGTATATTAATGAAGTTGTAAGACTTCATTGAGTACCCCTATTGATTGTTTTTGATCGTGATCCTTGTTTTATATCAAGATTTTGGAAAAGTGTACAAAATTACAAGATACTGAACTTCGTTTGAGAACTGCATAAGACCCTCAAATTTATGGACTATCAGAACAGAGTATTCAAACCTTACAATACATGTTGAGATCTTGCTCACAGGACTTTCTAGGTATGTGGGATCAATATTTACCTATAGTTGAATTATCCTATAACAATAGTTTCCATTCTAGTATTCAAATGTCACAATATGAAGCGTTATACGGAAAGAGATTTGGTACACCAACTTCTTGGGATGATGTTGGTGAAAGAAAACTCTTAGGCCCCAAACATGTTGAGGAAACGATGGAAAAGGTGAAGCTAATCCAAACCCACATCAAGGAACCTCAAATAGGTAGAAGATCTATGCTGATAACTGAAGGAAGGATTTGTAATTTCATGTAGGAGATCATGTTTTCTTGAAGGTATCTCCATGGATGGGAATTATACGATTTATTAAGAAGGGTAAATTGAGTCCAATGTATATCAGACCTTTTGAAATTGTACAACGAATTGGGGCAGTAGCTTATAGTTTGGAAATGCCGCCAAGTCACTCCAAAGTTCATGATATGTTCCATGTATCAGTATTGACAAAATACATACCTGACCCAACACATGTACTTTCCTATGAGGAATTAGAAGTGTAACCTAATCTATCTTTTTGTGAAGATCCTGTCAAGGATCATGATACAAGAAACAAGTGTTGATAAACTGGATGACTCTTCTGGAAAAATTTCTATAGAGAAACCATAAGATGGAAGAGGCAACATGGGAACCCAAGGAACTTATGATGAAGAACCACTATAATCTTTTTATGGAGTAATGTTTTAGAAATTTTGAGAACCAAATTATTTGAAGGTGGGTAAAATGTAACAACCAACCTTCCATGGTATGTTTCTGGTGGAATAATGTAGTAGCTTGTGTTGTACACAACATCTAGTTCAAACACATCACAACCAATCAAACTAGTCGTTATGTATAGTAATACACACGTTTTTAAATTTTATAAATTTTATCTTTCAAAATGAACTTCATTTTTGGATTTGGAATATTCAAATTATCTGAGGGTGAGTTTTTGGTATTTTTCTGAAAACATTCAATTTTTGATGAATAGTAAAAAACACCGAGTTATTGTTTAAAACCGACTTTTTATTTAAATAATTATTTATTTTATTTAAATTTATTTTAGGTCAAAATAGATACATAATACCTATAAATGTTCAATTTAATTCATTGGATTCAGTTTATAATAATTTTAGATATATAAAAATTGTATTGAACTTTTTACCTTCTTTTACCCACCTCCTAAGAGCATTTGAAAATTTACATAAAACATAATCTTACCACTTCTATGAGTTGAATTTTGAAAAACCGAGAGACAAAGTTGATATCAGAAAGTAAAATTTCATTCAATGAGTTTAAAATAATATTTGGTGAATAGTAACTTTTAACTTTTATTAATCATGGTTAAAAGTAAATAGGGTAATTAAAGGTAAAAATGATATTATTACTACCAAACCACAAGTCCTAATTCTATTAGATAAGTGTAAGTTCAAAAAAACCATAGGAGGAAAATAAGATCCTTTAGGTCCACTTGATTAGATTAGAACATTTATTATTATTAAATTCAAAGAAGAGTAAAAAGTGTTAAATTCAATGTTTTATCACTAAACCATTTTTAATACAGGGTTACATATAAGATAAACTCGACCATAAATATTCATTGTAAAGATAAAAATATTTCCTAAATAATTTTATTTTATTTATATTTATTTATAAATTAAATAATTTATGATATATATGACACAATGATGATGTAGTAATTACCGAATTAATGAAATATTAAATTAATTGATATTATAAATATCAAAATAAATGTAATTTGAGACTTTTTATGAATTACACTAATCTTATAGGTTAATATGACATGTTAGGGTTGATTAAATGAATTGTTTTCGAATTAATAATGCTGTTATTATTTTAGAAAAATCAAAATAAAAATTACGGTCAAAATTGTCATAAAATAGTTTTTAAAATAAATATTACATTATTAATTGATATTCTATTCCAAAAAATATAAGGTTCTGCCAAATTTCCTAAATAATATTATATATTTCATTAATTAACCATATGAGGTTCTCTAGGAAGTTTATTGTAATTTTTTGAACCATATAATATAAAAATACAAAGAGACATGGTAAATGCCAAAATAATTAACGAAAAGTTAAATCTAAAATATAAAGACATTATAGTGACCCAAAACTGTATAAATCCTATTGGATGAGTAGTTTTCAACCCATAACCACCTTATCCTCGAAATAAATCATTTTGGAGCAATTGGAAACAGAAAATTATTTTATTATAAAATATTATTTCAATCTTTTCATGAGGTACCCCTCACCCTCTTATAAAAGGTCACTTCCCATTCTCTAATATTGACATCTTAAATGCCATTTGGCTCGGCCAAACCCAGGAAAAATATCCTATAAACTATCCTCCATTCATACTAGAGTCCATAATTTAGTCACAAATCCATCCTATGGAGCCCTTTTAAAAAAATCAAAATGATGAACCCGAAGAAGTGGTAAATATTTCATCACCTCTTTCAAGTTCCTTTGTTCTTCCACATCCTCTATATTTGTTGGTTCCATTATAAAATAATAACTCAAGTATCTAATATATAGTTTAATATTATTATAAATATTCTACAATCATATTCATTATTCTATCCATCCTTTGAATGACATGTCACCATACATGCGTACGCACGACTTACCGTCTCCACGTCGTGGTGTAGTTGTTATTCAATACATTAATATTTGGATGGCTATAATAATGATGTATATTTGATTTAAATAATAAATATAACATGATAATTATTATGTATATATGATATACCATCCAAATATATATTATTTTAATATCAAATGAATGATATTATTACTCATGCGTACGTATAGACTATTGTCTCCACGTACCTGATGAGATTCATTCCCCATCATACCCATTCAAGAATAATATTCATTAGATGATTATAAATAATGCTTCAAGACATAATATCATTCTGATCATAAATAAGATACATCCTATCCAAAACTAACATTACTTACATAACAAATCATATAGAGGAAAACAAATTAGTTAACACCCGAAACGATGATACTACTAAAATATCATTATCAATCAACATTAGAAGATCATATGTGATATCATATTAATATATATGGTTCTTGTATAATTTAATAACAATTATTTCACCATTATACAGAATTTTAACCTACCATCAACCAAGGAAAAGAACACGGTAATGGTTAATTTCACAATCTATTTATTATCCGAGGTTGTTTTTACGTAAGTATTTACTGAGACCTCTTTATCATCCACATTAATGTTCCTTAAAAATGTATTCCAAAACATTTTACTATTTACTAAGGTATGGGTTAAAGTTATTTATACCATTTTTTGAATTTTTATAAATTTTTTTGAAAGGAATGTCTCTATTGTTTTTCAAATAAGGTACTTTATAACCTTTTCGACAAAATTAATGTATGAATGTTTTTTTAACATATACGGCGGGTGCGGATATTTTCTGCCATTATAACATCGTCAAAGCTTCCCTTACAAGATTATATGAATATTTAATAAATAAATTCTTTATTTTATAATTATATTAATTTTAAATTATTTCAAAATAAAAAGACATATTTCCCTAATAAAAATTGATTTCATCTATGTCAATGTCATTGAATGGATCTTATGCTTATTTGAAGTTGATTTATTTTTATACAAATATTCAAAATATTATTGATCGTTTTGTGATATGTTTGATTATGGATATGATATTTTAATACCATTCATGGTTTATAGATAAAGTATTTAAATATCATATGTATGCTTTAATACGAATGTTGATGTTAAGTTTAAACCATTTCATATGAGGAATGCATTGAAAATAGTAAGTGATGGGTGGAACCCGCTATATCTCCATGATGCATGGGTTGTTCTCATGAGACAAACTAGTTTCTTGGCACATGGCCCTGACAAAATATTATTTTTATTATTGGCATAAGGCCTTGACTATGTGGTTATGAAGTCTGGCATTTTTCATTCCATCTTTATTAAAGTGGATATTGATATTGAATGTGATTATTCGACTTGTAAAATATCTATGTCAATATGTAAAAGAATTTATTTGATTTTATCTATTCCATATTATTCTAAATTCATAGTTTAAATGGGTTTTGTTCTATTCTTACATTGCCTTAAATGTTTTTTCTTATTTATTAATGTTTCCTCTATATTGTTATCCTTACTGAGAATCTAAGCTCTCACCTTTCTATGTTTAATTTTTTTTCAGAATGGGAAGATGTATATTATGATAGGCCTGTTGGGATATTCTATAGGATATGAGTGTGGCCAATAAATACTGTGTTGTTTTAGTTTTTCATTTTATAATGTAATGTAAAACTTATGAATGTATCTAGTATTTCCATGTCTACTAAACTAATTGATCTTTCGAGACTTGATCTTTTGTGATAATTCCAATGTTATGTAATAATGCACCGACTCTGGGTAACTAGGTTCAGAGCGTTAAAACTGAGTCTATGTAACCTTGAAATACTTTTATTTGAATATGATCATTATAATGTACCGGGGAAATTATTAGGTATGAATAATATTAAATAAATTATAAAATATATTTATTTTTTATAATAAATAAAAATGTATTGATTAATAATTTTGAAATATTCAATAAAGGATTAGTAATGCCATTTTTTCCTTCAAAAATATATTTTCTTCAAAATTGTGTTTTCATTCCTTTTATAAGAAATATTATATTTAATTACTGGAACATTTTAAAAACTAATTTTATAAAAATGAGATAATTTTTAATGAATAATGATGTCAAAATTATGTTGTTTTCATTTTATGAAATTTTGTATAAATTTTTTATTTTATTGTGAATATGGAAAAATATTCTATTTTAAAATATATTTTGGTTTCAGGGATTTTCAATGATCCATTTTATTTTAAAATATTTTGTAATTAAATTTATTTATATCCTAGTATGTAAAATAAAATTACACTCATTTTCATCAATTTTAATGTACAATTTGCTATAAAAAACATTTTTATACACATAAATCACTTAAAAAGTACTTATTTAGTTTTTTAATAATAAATTAATTTCATAGAATTCTAGATATTATATATTGAGAAATTGATTCCATATTTTTAATCAAACACTATAAACTTGGATAATGAGTACCTTTTATTTTTATTTATTTTAAATATTAGTCACAGTAATTTTTCATAACACAGAAAATGTAAAATGCTTTAATTTAGGGTAAAATGGTATGATATTGAGTAAAAAGTAATGCAAATACGAGTCAAAGTTTTATTGGATGATATTACATTTTATATTATCATCCCAAATTCAAATATATGAATTTTATAGAATTTTGCAAGATTTTTTCATTTATTATATTTTATGGAAAGATAATTCAAAAATATAATTCTCATTGTTTTTTATAATCTACTTTTTGACATATGGAAAACATAATTTATATTTTATTATAAATTTAAATTAAAAATAAAAAGCATTTTGTAGTCATGGTAATTTTTATTATTATTTATTATTAAAGATCTACCATAATTGTTTTTACAATTCTGATATAGTTTAATGCATGTAGTAGAAAAAACAAGTAAATTATTTAAAAAAATATAAAATTAACATTTTATTACTAGGTTAAAGAGTCCCAATAGTATTAAATATGAATATAACATATTGAAATTTTTTATTACGTTTCTATTTGAATTTAATTACTATAAATCTTTTTTTAATATAAATATTTTTTAATAGTTCTTATCTAGACATAAATAGTTCTATGTACCCAGCATAATCATTTAATATTACTCTGTTCTTGAAATGTAATTCACATTTTTAAATCTTTTCAGATTAATTTAATTGAGAATTAGGAAAAAAATTACAATATAAACCCATAAATTGACAATGCTCTGTTGTACTCAGTATTTATTTTTCCCACCAACTAATACACCTTTAATATAAAAAATGGTTTCACTTTGTAAAAAATAAAAAAAAATTATCTCTATGATATCAAAGATATCTCCATTAATACGTAAATTAATTGAAAAAATATTAAAAAAATGATGAGAATAAAATCACAAAAAGGAAAGTAAAATAACTAAACCAATAAGTCAATTGAAAACTCTTTAAAACTTGTTCTACAAATCATAACTTTTACCAAATAAATATTCGACTATTCGAAATGATCGTTAACATGAATTTCAATGTCATGTGATTCTCATTGAGACTCATAATGGAGAATATATGATTTAATAAGGATTGATGGGACATCATCTTCTACATCCCTCTTACATATACAAAATCTCTCAAGGATACACTTGGTGTAAACATCATAGTTACGTTTGGAATGACCACAACAGTATAATCCCTTAATATCATGGGAGTGACCAAGTTGGTTAGATATAACACAATAACATATTAATTAGATATCTATAATGGATTCACATACACTCATATAAACCCAAAACACATTGTACTAGTAAAAAATACAATGAACCATAACATAAGCATAAAAAATTAATCATTCATAAAGGAAATATTATTGAGGGAAATAAATTTTTAATTCTGAAATAAATTATAATTTTCATTTAGAAACATACTGATAAATGAAATCATTATATTCCGAAATAATATTTTAAACATGTATAGGGAACATAAAAACATTAAGGCTTCATTAAACTGGGAAATCACTTTCATGTCAAATATGACAATAATACATTTATTTTGGATTTTGTAAATATAGATAAAAAGGTTACATTAAAAGTAGTTTTAAAAGAATTCATATTAATTTTATTTTATTATTTAAATTTATAATTAAATTTGTAAATTTTATTATTCCCCCTTACATCCCTTATTAGCATGTTTTAATAAGAACAAAATTATTTATGTTCATTTTCGATGTATTGATGATATTTGGTATTATAGTCAAAGATGAATTTAGTATAATTTCAATATGAAAACTGTATATTATTCCTCAATATTAAAAATAATGTAAATAATAGGTTGTCAATATTTATAAATCAATTTATATTTTAAATAAATCCATTTATTATGGCTATGAAAATAAACTATATTAAATTAATGGTGATGGTATGTCGCACGTACGCATGAGTGACTTTTCATTATTGGACAACCATTATGGAAAGATGGATTGTATTATTTTATCTTTTCATAATTATAATAAAGTAATTAATATCATATAAATGTCATATATATATATAATTCTAGTAATTTTATGTTAAAAAACAAATCACATCATTCATGGAGGTGATAATTCAGACATACGACCAGATGATTTTTTCATTTTTCTATTCATGGTAATGTGTAAAATAAAATTTAAATTTATATTTTCCGAATGATAAAATTTTCATCAATATAATATATTAAAAATAATTTTATAATTTTAACTAGTCTTTAGAGTTAGTGATGGAAAACAAATTTCATCGATTCGCGAGGCAATAATCTTCTTTACACACCGATGATGAATTATTTTCACAGTTGATGTTTGTGGAGATGTATATAGGTGATGATATTAACATAATATCATCCAATTATATATTTAATACTTGATTAATTATTTCATCAAGTTTTATGAATATTTTATGAAGTGTAAAGAATAAACAGAACAAAAACACTTAATTAACATTTATACCTCTTCATCATAGAATCTATATTTCTCAACTGCTTAAGACCACTAAGGATGGGTTTATGCCCAAAATAAGAGATCACTAATTTGGTGAGTGATTCTTGGATGGTAGTTTTTAGATCCCGTAAAATTTAATGTGGGTTTAATGTGTTCAGAGTTGATAATAATAGGTTTCCCTTATAAGAGAAGGGAGATACACTCTTAGATTTCATAAAAATATTAAATTAATATAAATTTTATTTTAATTACAAATGGATTAAATTTTTATTATATTATAGTATTAAATATGTTTTAAATCTAATTATCTGATGAATTTTATAATGGTTTGTACTTTTTTCAATACTTATCATTTTATTTTAACCCATATTTATCCTCAGTAATTCTTGCAGCCACAACATGTGTATATATTAATTTAATAATAAAATATTAACTATAAAATTAAAAACTAACCATAAATGAGTATGTGATGGTTTTTTCAAACATATAACATTTCTCTCAAGCTATTTTATATTTTTATAAGAATTATAATATTTATATAAAATATTAATTATTTTAAAATATCATTACTGCCAATTTTCACATTATTCATTACTTAACATATTTATTAAAATAATATCATAAAAACATGATATATTTGCAAAACAATATTTTAAGACATTCACAAAATTTCATTTAATTAAATAAAATTTAAAATTTTAATAATTATCTGAAATCAAAATTATTTAATTATTTTACATATCATATAATTGATATTTTATATAATTAACCAATTATTTCATCAATGTTGTTTAACTACTTAATAATAATTATTTATCCTCTAAAAATTAAAAATAGATTTTCATGTAAAAATTAAATAATTTAGGTTTCCAAATACAAAATATAGACAAAAAATCATTTTAATAACACTATTTTAAAATTTATATATTTTTTAAAACATAAGTCTTAAATTTTAATTTTTTTAAAATAAAAAACGCTAAAAGGATTAAGGGCCTATATGTGGATCCAAGAGGTCAAAAAATCATCCAAATTATTATTTTTGTCGAAAATTACTCTTCCGATAAAAATTTCAAAAGTTTCAGGATAGTTTTGTAATATTTATAATATTTTTTACACTTAATTAATCGATTTACTATTAACTTTTGTAACAAAAATTATAAAATATACTCTAAATATTGCTTAAATATAAAAGCAATCGATTTAAGTTTTGTTACTATTATTTCAGTGAAGTAGTATATTATTTAATATATAATTTATTATTGTGTCATAAACTATATTTAAAACATGTAATAAATTAAAATGTAGTAAAAAATAATTTTAAAAAAATGTATTTTTAAGTGTAATAATAGATTTATTATTATATGATGATTTTTAAAATAGAAATGATTAATGTTAAAGAATATATTGATTTTATTACATATATAAATTTCATTTATATAATACCACATGTGTAATTTGTTTATTTTAAATTTATAAATTGCACTTTTTAGTATATAAATAGTTTTCCACACCAAAATATTATTTTAATTAGGGTGTAATTTTAATATTTTTATTATTAGTCACCAAATAATTAATTATATACACATCTGTAAACAATATTTACACAATTAATTTAGTCTTTCCTATAACCTATATTCTAAGAATATTGTTCTATTGGTAATATCTAACTAATAATATTTGTTTGTTTGTTTTTTCTTGATGGGGTGTTTCATGTATTCTATAAAACATAATTCTTCCTTTTAAAAACCAAAGATGTTAAAATACCCAAACAGTTAATAAATAGAATAATAATAATTTAAACTCATGATTTGTATCTAGGATTTTACATTTCAACATACCTTTATTGTTATCCCACATTGGAAAAATGTATTAATAAAACATCAACTCAGAATGAAAGAATGGGATGTATGAAGGAAACCTGATGTCACACATATTTTGGTTCCATTTAGGAGAACATGGATGTTAAATATAAAAAAAACTACATGTTCTGAAGGAGAGTGATAGAGAACATGGTCATTATAAATATAACAATTAAAAAATGTAAATATTTAATGAGTTAAATGTACTTTGATTTAATACTAATAAAAGTAGTCAAATAACATTTTCTTTATAATACCCTTTATATATTTGATAAATTATATTACATCATGGAATAAACACATAATAAAATATAATTACTTTACATATACAGGTTCATTATTTATTCAATTTTTAACACAATCTCATTTTTTTCGTTAAATGATGAGTATTTATGAGGAATTTATGATGATTGACTAACTAGAATGATTTTATAGAGTCTCATATAATATATAAAAGATTGACAATATAATTCTCTTATCTTGAATCATTATAAAAATCAAAATTCATTGTATAATGTTAGATAATTCTCCAAAAATAATAAAACTAAAAATTATGATAAACTATAAATATTTTAAAGTAACACACAATGTTCAACATTGACAATTTGACAAAAAAATATCTTTAGAATTCATCAAATATATTCTATATGAATATTGTAACCCAATTATTTGAATTATTTGATTATATATAATTCCATGAATTCATGTGATGACAAATAGCATTAATCAATCTTAAAGTCACAAAAAATGAATTTTCATAAATCACATAATCATTATTACATTCTTACCATTTACTAAAATAAAATGAATTAACATAAATCTATAATAAAATATATTATTATTACAAAATATATTTCAACAATTTTTCCTCAAATAAAATACCATAATATTTGTTTTACCTTTATCATATATAATAATTAAAATGTGGGCATCATTAAAAATAACATTAATAAATTAATCAAAATATAATTTTCTATTCCTAAATATATAACCATTATCTTTCAGATAGAATTAATAAAAAATCATACTAGCTAGTAAAACATGTAGGGTAGTGGCACGTGATACACCTTTATTTCCCACCAGTTGTGAATTATATTCCCATGGCCTATTTATATGCTAATGGTTGTCACCCATATAATGAGTCTTCATTTTTATAAAAGTATATTAATATAATCCTAATAAAAATTCTAAAAATGAAACAAATAATCCAAAATTTCATTGAAATGGTTTGACCTCAATGGATAACTCATACATTTAAATTATCTCTAAAAAATGAAAATACAAATAATTCCTCCAATAATATTTTCAAATGAAAATCGTAAGGGTAGGATATGCAAAAAAAACTATGAAAAAGATAACCAAAGTACTCCCATAATCAAAATAGTTTTAATAAATTGAATCATTTTCTTATCCTATAATATATAATAATAATGGATCCATTTTTTGGGACATCTTAAAAATTCAGAATCATTCTAATACCTAAACCATGGATGTACTTTTTATTCATTAATACTTCATTCCAAAAAAATGAATCATTTCAAATGTTTCAATAATTTCACTACATGATAGATGAAATTATCCATACATTTCATTTTTCATTCACATTATCTTAATCCTCTGTTAAAATTATATTAGGTTTTTTAAACACATATATGTATGCTCATACTAATCCCCAATATGAGGTGTCATTTTAATACATCAATTTTCATTATGACCATGCTCCAGAAATTTAAGGAATTAAATTTATAACTAAGTAATAATTTCATCCCCTTTAATGAATTCAATATAACAGTTCCTTTATCCATTGGATTATTGTTGGTTTAAGACCTCTTATACCACATTTTAATCATCATCCTATAACATTAATTCATTTTCCTACATGTTGGATTCCACAACAATGACACATATTCCATTAAATATATTTACCATTGTGACCATTGTTATATAAAATACCCAAAGGACTAATTTCTACAATACATGATTCATTATATAACTCTCCAAGGGTTATGTGGTTTATCATTTGTCAACATAGTTGATATAGAATAACCATAAGAGTTATAATTGAATTTGTATTCATTTTCTGATTCAGAAAAAGACAACATTTTCTTTCAAGACAGTCATTATTTTAGTTCTTGATGGATCCAACAATTTACTAAAACCCCAAATTATAGTGTGATCATATCAATGAAATAATCATATTCCATCTTATGAGTAACCTAAACAGTAATATATCATTACTCATATTATCTCAATCTCATTTAAATTATAAAAAATAACAAAGAATCTCCCTATCATGCTAAAAATTGTGGTTATATATGACTGGTAAATTATGATTAGAAAATACCAACCAATAATTTTTTAAAAAATATCACCAAATAAAAACAATACAGACCGATTCTAAAAATATAATATATTAAGGAATTTTTAATTAGAATTACTATTCCATGATCATTTCCGATTAGTGTTTTAGAGAATTGTGACATACTCTTACAATTTAATCCCATGCATTAAAAATGGAATCATATACTCAATATCTATTTTCCCCCGAAGGAAACTATTTTAAAAGAACACATGGTTTTTCTCTAGGAAAAATCATCACAATTATCCCCTTCATCTCATCCTCGTCCATATTCCCAAAAATGTACTATGAAAAGAAATTATAACATGGGATGATCAAAAAAGATTGAGGTAAATAAAATAAAGGATTTTTTAATTAAATTTATAACTTTTGAAAAAATTTCTTAAAAAATATTCAATTTTTATGAAAAAGTAATCATCTTTTAGAAAATATCAATATATTACCTTTTAAAATCTAGTTATTTTCAAAAAAAATTTAAGAATGAATATATTATATAACTTGGTCACCTGTGAATCATTATTCATATACTGGTTACATATAATATAGATCTTTCAGCTAAATACGGTATAAATTTCATAGTTACATTTAGAATAATGACTATAATATATTTCCATAATCTCTTCGAAAAAATAAGAACAGTTTAATTGGTATCATAACACAATTCATTGAAGAGATATAATGGTAACATGCTCCATAATTTAATTTCATAACCAACCATTCTCATAGAAAGTTCCCAATAAACAAAACATATTACTAAAAAATAAAACATGTATAAACTAAACATTCTTGAGGAAACAAAATTCAATTATAAAGTCACGTTTAATTTTTTCATAGTCTATAACTCATAATAAAAAATATTTTATTATCAAATAAAATTTTATATAGGTAAAGGAGACATAAATTCACTAATGAAACATGAAAATGGAAAATTATGATCATTTAATATATAATAAAAAACATAAATTTTTGTGTTTCTAAAAATAGTTTAATTAGTAATATAGAAATAGGTTTTTTAAAAGAATGTCCCTTACCCTGATTTCATCTCATCACATAAAATATTTTTCATTATGAATAACAAATTATAGATAATTATTTACATTATTTTTATACATTTTAATTCTTATTATATCAACTGCATCAGTTATTAACTGGTTATACAATACTATATATATTTATGTCCATGTCAGACATTTTGATGATATTTAATACTTAATACGAATTCTATTGGGTATGATGTCAGTATTCATGGTTATATTCATTCCATCATATGAGGAATAATATTAATTAAATTATTATCATTTAGGTACATAAATTATAATTTTATATCAAACCATTATTTAGGATTATGAAAAATATACTGTGGTATAATCTTAGTGATGGTGGGTCATACTTAAGGATGGTTAATGTTTTAATTTTTCAATGATCATTATGGAAATAGTATAAAAATAATTTTTTTTCCCGAATTATAATAATATAATTAGTATAATATTGATCATTTAAATATATCTATAATATGAATACGCGATAAAAAATGAGTAACATCTCTTTGTTGAAGTGATAGTTCACATGTACACATGAATGACATTATTATTTTTATGTACATGGAAAGGTAAAAAATTAAATTATATATTAAATATAAATAAAGATAAATATTTAATGAGTGTCATATATAAATATTGAATTGATAATTACAACTATTATTGATATATATTGTTAAAAAAATTCTATCAGTTCTTGAGGTGGTGGTCCACTATACACATGGACGGAAAATTATATTCTCATTTGATTAAAGTGGAGATGAATTTAGGTGATTATATTAACATATTAACATTTCATTTTATCTAGGATACATAATTATTATTTCATAATTCTTGAATAATATTTTACATATTTTCAAGAAAAAACATAATGAAAACAATTAATTAACAACGATACATTTTCTTCTGAAAATATCCTTTATATGACATCATAAGACCACTAAGGAATGTTTTCTTCATAAAATATAAAAACTGGATTATGGAGATGGATTATAGGAAGGTATTTTCATATATATTATACTAATTTGTTTTGGAATTCTAAAGTGAAGATAAAAAGGGATTCCCATTTAAATGATATGTAGGGGAACGCTTGTAATTCTTCAAAATATAATATTATTATTTATTGATTTTATATTTCCACTATCACCAAACTAAATTATTTCCAATATAAATAATTTTTAGTTCCAGATCCAATAATAAAATATAAATTGTACATGTTTTTAATATTTTTTAATCCTTATTGATTAGTTTTTACCCATAATTAACCTCATTAATTGTAACCATGGAAACATATGTTTTTATTCATTAAAGAATAAAATAGATATTTATAAATGATAAAATAACCATAAATGAATAATTTAGGATATTTCTAAACTTATGAAATTTTAAAATTCTATTATTTTATAAATTTTATATAATTTATTAAAATATCATTTATTTTAAAATATCATTATTTTCAGTTTTGACAGTGTTTTTAAATTAGTTTTTTTTAAAAAATCATAAAAATGTTATAAAAGAACCAACTCATTTAAACATCCAAAATGGGTCTAGGTAATTAATAAAATTCATGTATTACTATAATTATTTCAAATCCTATTTATTTAAATATTAGTATCATCTTTTCCATCATATATCCATTAATTAAACAAAACTACTTCATCATTGTTTAATTATTAAAGGTATATATTACTTCAATTGAAATTTAAAATAAATTTACTAAATTACTAAAATTATTCTATGATTCCAAATAATATTTATAGTAATGTATATTTTCTAAATAACCCTATATTAAAAATTTTATACTTATTAAAACACTACTATGGAATTTATGTCTTTTCAAAAAAAAATACCATAATCCACATAAATTCATCCATTTAGATCCAAGAGGTCATAAAATCATCCCGTGGAATATGCAATAAAATAATAACAAATCTAATAAAATTTGGACTTATCTTAAGGTGATCTTTTAATATATATAATTATATTTTCTTCCATTAATAACTTGATTTACCCTAAATCATGAAAAAACATTAATAAAGTTACTATTCATATTTTCCAAAAATAAAATGTTCATATTTAATAAATTTTGGCCTTCTCATTACAAATATATAATCCATTTTTCAAAATACAAAATACATAATTGGATAAAATTAATTTAAAATTAATCTTTTTTATTGAATGAGAAATCGAGGTTTTGAAGAGAACCCCATTAAAGGGAAGAAATGTTTTTATATCCAAAGTAGTTTTGAAATTAATTTCAATTACATATGTAGTATTAAATGGTATCAAATAGATATAATTATAATATAAAATTAATAAAAACTGATTTTGATAATATATCATTTTTATATAAAATTGATGTCTTCAATTAGAATTTATCATTTTTCCGTAGTCATAAATTCAGTAAACATATCAAAAAAATAAATAAAAAAACAACCAAGTAAAATTTTATTATAAGGCCCCAACCTTAAACATTAATTATTCTTGAGTTATTTCAAGAATACACGTTGAGGATCTTTTTAGAATTACAGTTTTAGATAATTTGATCATAAATCATACATTACATTCCACATTTCAACAAAGTGGTTACATAAAAGATAGTACACATTTCTCCCATCAACGGAAACATATTTAAAATAAAACATAGATTATTTCTTGATACTTCCTTGACACTCTCATCACATCATTTACCTTTCCCTTGACCGGTAAAAAACATTTCAAAAACATGGGTTGAGCCTAAAAATATCAGTAAAGGATATAAAAGTACGAAATAAAAACATTAGTCCATGTATGAAATCATACTCTACTCATAAAACATAAGAATTTTAACATACCTCGTCAAATCATGAATAAATCATAGAAATCATAATACATAAAGGTAACTTGAGGCATTCATTACATTATTATGTAGGGAGTAACCCTAATGGTTACATTTGGAATACCTGTCACAGTATCTTCCCTAAATCTATTCGGAGAAAATGTAACATTTAACCCCTTCACGTTACCCAATGCATTGGAAATCTATATTATGCTCACCCATCCTTAGTTTATCATGGAACCACCCATCTTCCTAAATAATTCCCAAGAACCATATCATAATCGTATCACATAAAACATGCATAAAGGAAACATAACATTTCCACATTTCAATCATAAGATATCAATAACACATTGATATAATAAAAACATTATCAAAACCATTTTCAATACCAAAATAAATGAAATGTAAAACGTGGTATTTATTTTTCATTAAAAAATTTATGGCTTGTAGAGGAAGCCGAAACTCAAATAATGGTCATGGCGGCGGAGAAGTCGTTGTCGCCGCATACGCACGACAAAAAAAACATTCCCTTCTCTCGTTTTGTAATGGCTTCATATAAAAAATATTCCTTTTGAATAAATGTAAAAGTCAAAGGGGTTTATACACCATATAAAAGAATTTTGTGTATAAAAAAATATGTCTCAATGAAAGGAGATTGAGACGAAGTCCCTTACCTCGTATCTGACTTGACTCGATCGTTCTTTAATCTCCTTTAAACCGGGTTACTCTTTTTTGTTTGAACCAAAATGGTTTCTTGAAGAGATTTCTGCCTAAGGTAAGTCTTCTAGGATGAAGAGATGGATTTGGAGAGATAAAATAAGCAGGGATTGGCTGGGTCAAAGTCTTGATAAGTGTGGGTAAGGAGGTAGAGGTGGGGTCCTTTTATAAGAGGAGAGGAAGTCACTCTTGGAATGTTACAAAATGTTAATTTATATTGAAATGTGTTTCTGATTTAAAAGGTCACACATTGATTTATTTAGAAGATAAGGTGATAATGGTTCGAAATATACTCATCCAATAGGTCTTTGACAAGTTTATGTCTAAGATTATACATTATCTTTTAATTTTAATTAAATCGTTCATTAATGAGGTAATCGATGCATCATCATGATGTCATAAATAATTTAATTTATTTAATGTCTAAAAATTATAAAAAAAACTTATATGATGTATGAAATATTTTTATCTTTCCAATGACTGTTTATAGTCCAATTGATCATTTATTTAGACAAAATTAAATTTTTTTACTCAGGTGATACATTCTTTGTTATATTTAACGTTCTTTAAAAAATAAAAAGATAAAAAGTCAGTATCACAAAAAAGGGATTCCATGGGGTCCCAATGATTGGAACATGGAATCCCATGGTCTTCCATGGCACAAAAAGTTGCATTATGACACATGTTGGGTGATTTTTTATTATTATGATATTATTTTTTTATCCTTAACTATCTGATTACTAATTAATCAAGATAATTAAAGATAATTACCGTCGTTACTATTTTTAATGTCCAAAAACAAAAGATTCGTGATTAAATAATTTGGACCTTTTGATTCCAAATATTTAATCCTTTTAACCAAATTCCAAACACATAAATTGCAATAATTAATTTAAAAATAATTCATGTTTTCAAAAAAAAATAGCGGGGTTTTTTAGAAACAATATCTATGAAAAGTTTGGCACTTGTTTATGCCCAATTCCAAAGAGAAATTAATTTTAATTACCACCATTGGATTAAATGGTAAAAATATATTCTAATTACACTTTAAGGCCAATTAAGAAGATAATCTAATGATAAAATTATATAAGATGAAAAAGAAGTTTTGATGTAAAATGCAGTATTTTTCACTATTCATTTAAAAACGAACATCGTCAGAAAAATACCAAAAATTAACCCAGGATAAATTTAAATGTCCCAATAATAAATAATATGTTTATTTTGACAAATAGATATTATAAAATTGTCAAAAAATTTATTTAAAAATGGTTTTCCATCAAAAGGCAGTAAAATAATCTTTTAAAAATATTAGTGTATTCCATGTTTAAGATTGGATGTATTCTCATTTTAAGCCTATAAAACACTATCTAATTCATAAATATACATAGATAAAAATATATATTAATCATTACTTACTTGGGATGTTATGTCCTTCCCCCTTTAGAAAATTGTGTCCCCGTAATTTATTTACTTAACGAATAATTGGGGGTATTTATCCCTCATTGCATTTTCAGATTCCCATGTTGACTCTTCAATCATGTGGTTTTCCGAAAAAACCTTTTCTTGATGAATAACCTTAGTTCGCAACACTTTCTCCCTATGTTCAAGAATCTAGAACGATTGTTCCTCATAAGATAGGATCCCTTCAAACTAAACTACCTCTGGACTCAAAACATGAGATAGATCTGGAATGTACTTCCTTAACATTGAATCTTGGAAAACATTGTGTACCTGAGATAAACTCGGAGGTAAATCCACTCAGTATTCAACTGATCTAACTCTCTCCATAATTTCATGTGGTCCAATGAACCTTGGACTCAACTTTCCTTTCTTACCAAATCACATCACATTTTTCCATAGTGAGACTTTGAGGAAGACATGATCACTTACCTTAAAAGAGAGATCCTTACTCATGTTGTTCGCATAACTCTTCTACATACTCTGAGCTGTTCTCATGTGTTTCTGTATCAGATGAACATTTTCTGCCAACTATTCTACCAATTCTGGTCCCATCCACTTCCTTTCACCCACATCGTCCCAGAAAGCTAGTGTTTGACACCACTTCCCATATAATTCTTCAAATGGTGCCATATGTATACTAGAATGAAAACTGTTATTAAAAAACTCAACCAAAGAAATATGTCGGTCTCAGATTCTCTGATAATCCATCGAACAAGCACGTAGCATATACTCCAAAGTCTGAATTTTTTGTTCTGATTTCCAATCTGATTGAGGATGAAAAGCATTACTAAAATTTAATTCAGTACCCAATGACTTCTGAATGCCTTTCCAAAAGTTAGAAGTGAACCTGGGATCATGGTTAGATACAATGGAGAGAGGAACTCCATGTAATATAACTATCTATTTATGATACAAATGATAAAGTTGATCTAGGGAAAAGTATCTCGTAAAGCAAGGAAGTGAGAAGATTTAGTCAAACGATCAACAATATCCCAGATTACATTATTACGTCAAGGTGTCTTCGACAATCCCACAACGAATTCTAGGGATATATTCTCCCATTTCCAATTTGTCACTAGAAAAGGTTGAAAAATATCTTTCGGTAACATCCTCTTTGCTTTTACGTGTTGACAAGTCAAACACTTCATAGTAAAATCATAAATATCCCTTTTCATTCCATCCCACTAGTAATACTCCCGAATATCTCTATACATCTTAGTACTCCCTTGAAAAACTGAAAATGGAGAACTATGAGTTTCACAAAACAACTCTCTCTTCAAATGTGAATCACAAGGCACACAAAATCTCTTCCCAAATCTCAAAACACAATTATTATCAATGTTGAATTCAGGAAACATACCCTTCAGAACCAGCTCTACCTTTTTCTGCAACTCACTATCTTGCTTCTGTGCTTTCTTAATTATTTCTGATAGAGAAGATTTCATTGATACCTAAAACCAAATATAAGGACATCCTGCACCAACAACTTCTATGCCAATGTTCATCAAATCCTTAACTAAAGTATCATGTTCCAAATGCAACATTGTTAATGTACCATTACTTTTTCAACTCAAAGCATCTACCACATTATTTTCTTTTCCCGGATGTTAATGAATTGTACAATCATAATCCTTGATTAATTCCAGCCATATCCTCTGTCTCATGTTCAATTCTTTCTGAGTGAATATATACTTTAAACTTTTGTGATCGGTATATATTTCACACTTTACTCCATACAAATGATGTCTCAAGAATTTTAAAGCGAAAACAATAGCAGCTAATTCTAAATCATGTGTAGGGTAATTTACATCATCTATTTTCAACTGTCGGGAAGAATAAGAAATTACCTGATCATTATGCATTAGGACGCAACCAAGTCCTTTCAATGAAGCATCATTGTAGATAACAAACACACCATTCCTAGAAGGTAGTGCCAAAACTGGAGCATTCACCAATCTTTTTTTCAATTCCTGAAAACAATCATCACATTCTTTTGTCCTGATAAACGTAACACCCTTCCGAGTTAGCGTAGTCATTGGACTAGATAACCGTGAAAAATTTATAACAAACCTTCGGTAATAGCCTGCCAAACCAAGGATGCTAAGAATCTCAGTTACATTTGTGGGTCTTGGCCATTCTTCAACAACCATTGTTTTTGTAGGTCAACAGTTATCCCATCTTTAGAAACAATGAGACCAAGAAAAGAAATTTATTACAACCAAAACTCACACTTGCTGAATTTCCCATAAAATTTATTTTCATTTAAGGTTTCCAAAACAACCCTTAAATATCTTTCATGCTCCCCTTTAATTTTAGAAAAAACCAAAATATCATGAATGAAAACAAACACAAACTTAACCAAGAACTCATGGAATATTCTATTCATAAGGTCCATGAATACAACAGGTGCATTGGTTAGCCCAAAAGGCATTACTAAAAATTCATAATGGCCATATCTTGTACAAAATGCAGTCTTCGGAATATCGGCTTTCTTTACCTTCAACTGATGGTAACCCGATCTCAGGTCAATCTTTCAAAAAAACTGAGCTCCCCGGAGTTGATCAAACAAATCATTGATATGAGGAAAAGTATATTTTTTCTTAATAGTGATGTTATTCAAGGCTCTATAATCAATGAAAAGTCTCATTGAAAAATATTTCTTTTTAACAAATAAAACAGGATCACACCATGGTGATGTGCTAGGTCGAATGAAACCTTTCTCTAATAATTCTTGGAATTAATCCTTCAACTCTAAAAGTTCAATTTGAGCCATTTGAAATGGGGGTTTTGAAATTGGCTTATCATCAGGAACTAAGTAAACAGTAAATTCAACTTCCTGATATGGTATTATTCCAGGAAACCCATTAGGAAAAACATCAGGATACTCATTTACCACTAGCACATCATTAATTTGAACAGTTCCCTTTTTTTCAAAGATATGTGCAAGGTAACATTTATTTCCATCTTTTATAGGTTTCTCGGCCTCTTGATATGTTATCAACAGTAAGGGTTCCATCTTGTACACAAACTGAAATTCATTCTGAAAAGAAACCTCTTTAGCTCTACATTCAATCATAGCATGGTAAATAGAGAGCCAATCCATACCAAGGATAACATCAAACTCTACTAGAGGTAAAACAATAAGGTTTTCAACTGGGTTCATTCCACAGATAAGAATGGGAATATTCTTATAAATTCTTATTGCCTCAACATTTCCCCCAGGTGTTTTTACCACAAGTTCAGGAGTCATTTCTTGAGATGGTATTCCTATTTTACTAGAAATTTTTTTAGAGATGAAAGAATGTGTAGACCCTGAATCAAACAAGACACTGGAATAATCTGAAAAAAACAAACAATGTACCTGATACCACTTCATTTGATGGCCCAACATCTACTGAAGTAGTTTCAAAGGATTTCACCACCCCTTTCTTCTTGTAGTCTAACTACTTCCCATCACTCAAGCTCTTTTTCGGACACTAGTTTTCATAGTGACCAATCTCATTTCACTTAAAACATTTCACTATTTGTAAATCAAATATGGTCTTACTATCATCCTAATCTTTTTAAGTGCAATCACGAGCCTTATATCCCATCTTATCGCATCGGTAGCACTTCCCCGAATTCAGAAGACATTCCCCAGCATGCCTTTTACAACATTTATAACAAACTGGAGACTTAATTTTCTTACTGTCAGACCTTTCTGAAGAATTCATTCATTTCTCCTGCCAATCGAGTGAACCTCTCTTCATTAGCAGTCACTGAGTCATCCTCTTTCCTCAATTCCAAGAATTATTTTCCATCCTAAGTCAAACATCCTTAGGAAAATAATACTCAAGAAACATATCGTTGAATTCATCCCAGTCGGGAGAATCAATCTCATCAGCATCCCTGATATTTTTAACCATCGACCACTACTGATCTGCTTCACCCTCCAAACGGTAAATAGCAAGACTAACCTTTTTATTGTCTGAACACCCCATGAAATCGAAAATATTCTCGAGTGCTTTAATCCACCCTTCAGCTAGCACAGGGTAAGCTGATCCTCTGAATGATGGGGGATGTTGCCTCATGAAATGTTCCACCACTAGCATGTTCCTCTGCAGTTGATCTGGCTGATCTCGTGCATGGATACCACCACCATTTATCGCTTGAGTCAACTGTGTCATTACTGCAACAAACTGTTCAGTTCCAATTCCGACCATCTCAGGATGCGGATTTGGAAGGTTATTTCCATCTGTATGCCTTCCTAGCTCTTCTTTCTTGTTTCCTCTATAGAAAACCATTCTGAACAAACATGTCTTAGATGAAGCAACAGGGTAGTCTTCAAATTCTATATCATTCCAATTTTACCATAAAAAAATACTTTTGGATAATCATTTAATAGTAATCTAACTCCTAAATTTATCTAAACCGACCACTGATACCAACTATAAGTCCCCAACCTTAAACATTACTTATTCTTGGTAATTTTAAGAATACCCATTGAGGATATTTTTAGGTTTACTGTTTTAGAGAATTAGATCATAAAACATACATTACCTTCCACATTTCAACAAAGTGGTTACATAAAAGATAGTAATTATTTCTCCCATCAACAGAAACATATTTAAAATAAAACAAAGATTCTTTCTTGACACTTCCTTGACACTATCATCATGTCATGTACCTTTCCCTTGACTAGTGAAAAACATTTCAAAAACATGGGATGAGCCTAAAAAGATCATTAAGGGATATAAAAGTACGAAATGAAAACATTAGTCCATGTATGATATCATAATCTACTCATAAAACATAAGAATTTTAACATACCTCATCAAATAATGAATAAATCATAGAAATCATAAGACATAAAGGTTACATGAGGAATTCATAACATTTTTACGTAAGGAGTAACCCTCATGGTTACGTTTGGAATACCCATCACACTATATTCCCTAAATCTCTTCGGAGAAACCTTAACGTTTAACCCCTTCACGTTACCAAATGCATTGGAGAGATATATCGGGCTCTCCCGCCCGTAGTCTATCACGGAACCACCCGTCTTCATAAACAATGCTCAAGAACCATAACATAATCGTATCACATAAAACATGCATAAAGGAAACATAACATTTCCACATTTCAATCAAAGATATAAAAAACACATTGATATAATAAATACATTATCAAACCCATTTTAAATACCTAAATAAAATAAAATTAAAACATGGTATTTATTTTTCATTAAAAAATATTATGGCTTGTAGAGGAATCTGAAACTCAAATAATGGTCACGGTGGTGGAGATGTCATTTTCACCGCATACGTACAACAAAAAAACATTCCCTTTTTTTCGTTTAGAAAATGCTTCGTATAAAAAAGATTCATTTTGAATAAACATAAATGTCAAAGTGGTTTCGACACCGTATAAATGATGTTGTGTATAAAAAAAATATGCCTCAATGAAAGGAGATTAAGATGAATTCTCTTACTTCGTATCCGACTTGACTCGATCGTTCATTAATCTCCTTTAAATAGGGTAACTCTTCTTGGTTTGAACCATAATGGTTTCATGAAGAGGTTTCTTCCTAAGGTAAGGCTTCTAGTATGAAGACAAGGATGTGGAGAGATAAAATGTGTAGGGCTTGGCCGAGCCAAAGTCTTGAGAAGTGTGGGTAAGGAGGTAGAGGTGGGGGCCTTTTATAAGAGGAGAGGAGGGCACTCTTAAAAAGTTACAAAATATTACTTTATATTGAAATGTGTTTCGGATTTAAAAGGTCCAACATTGATGTATTTAGAGGATAAGGTGATAAGGGTTCTAAATATACTCATACAATAGGTCTTTGAAAAGTGTAAGTCTTAGATATTACATTATCTTTTCATTTTATTTAAATCGTTCATTAATGAGGTAATCGCTGCATAATCATGATATCATAAATAGTTTAATTTATTTAATGTATAAAAATTATAAAAAAATACTATGATGTAGGAAATATTTTTATCTTTCCAATGAATTTTTATATTGCAATAGATAATTTATGTAGACAAAATTAAAAATTTTTTACTCAGGTGATACATTCTTTGTAATATTTAACTTTATTTAAAAAATAAAAAGATAAAAAGTCAATATCACACAAAAGTGAATCCATGGGGTCCTTATGTTTGGCACAAGGAATCCCATGGTTGGCCATGACACAACCAGTAGCATTAGGACACATGTTGGTGTCATTTATTATTATTACGATATTATTCTATTATCCTTAACTACCTGATTACTAATTAATCAAGATAATTAAAGATAATTACCATCGTTACTATTCATAATGTCCAAAAAAACAAAAGATTATTGATTACATAATTTGGAAATTATTATTCCAAATATGTAATCCATTTTACCAAATTCCAAACACAGAAATTTCAATAATTAATTAAAAAATAATTCCCGTTTTCAAAACAAATAGCGGGTTTTTTTAGAAACAATATCTATGAGAAGTTTGGCACTTCTTTAAGCCCAATCCCTAAGTGAAATTAATTCTAATTACCACAATTGGATTAAATGGTAAAACAGTATTCTAATTAAACCTAAAAGACCAATTAAAATGATAATATAACTATATAATTATATTATATGAAAAAGTAGTTTTGATGTAAAATGCAGTATTTTTCACTATTCATTAAAAAATGATCATTGTAAGAAAAATACCAAAAATTAACCCAAGGTAAATTTCAATGTCAAAATAATAAATAATATGTTTATTTTGGAAAATAAAGCTTATAAAAGTGTCAAAATTTTGAATTAAAAATGGTTTTCCATTAAAAGGCAGTAAAACAATCTTTTAAAAATATTAGTGTATTCCATGCTTAAGATTGGATTTTATCTCATTTTATTCCTCTAAAACACAATCTAATTCATAAATATACATAGATAAAAATATCTATTATTCATTACTTACTTGGGATGTTACATTTATATTAATTTTTTTTGGAACCTGTTTGTTTTTTAAAATATAATTTATTAATGTCACAAAAAATATATTTAAAATATGTGATACATTTAAATGTGGTCAATTTTTTTTTGAAAACTACAGGTTTTAAGTGAAAAACTAGATTTATTATTATATAATCGCTAAAAAGAACATATAAAAAAATTTAAACATTTTATTGATTATCGTTAATATATATATCATTAATATAATCCAAAAAGTTTTAATTTTAATTTTATTAGTATAAAAATTATGTTTACACATTGAAATATTTTTCTAAATATGTATTTATTTTTCTATTTTCAAATACGGTTTTATTTAAATTTATAATTACATTTTCACCACAGAATACATTATAAATAAATGTGTGAACCATATTTTTATAATTTAGTTAATTTTTTTCAAACCCTATATTATAACAGTTATGTTATAAGGGTGAAATTTAAACAATAGTATTTAGTTGTTCTTTTAGGATCAATGTGCCTTATCATGTAGGCTATCAAAAAAAGAGTTTCCTTAAAAAATTGTAGCTTACAATAGGGTTTTCTATAAAATATTATCTTATTAAATTATTTAAAATATATAAAAGTCAAGAAGTATAGATATTTGTAAATATATTCTAAAAAATTCCATAACATGGACATTTAAAAGAATGTTTTATCCATATATATAAATTTAGAACCATTTAATATTCAAAAATCGATTGACACATTTAAGGTTAAATTTTGATAACAAAGGGGTTAGTTAGAATATAAGGTTTTCAATTATATAAAAAATTTATTTATGGATATTTATATTATGATTTAATTATTATTATTGATTCTATGTAAATTAATATCCATTTTAAATGAGGTATACATATATTAAAATATAATATTTTATATATTTCCAATAAAAATAAATGTTATTTTATAAAAAAATATTTTATTCATTGATTTAAAATTCATAAAAATCCTATCATCAACCAAGTGATTGTAATATGGTTTAAAATATCAAGTAAAATCCATTTATGGAGGAATTATTAATTTATAGTTTCATGATCGTCCACATGAGAACTGATTTATGACTCCCCAATCCAACCACCAATGTGAAACGGACTTATGGTGAGAAACAAGTAGCCATATCACCAAAATGTGAGGCTATAGCCTATGTACATATATATATACACACATCTAAATGGACATTCTATAATGAAATATATAATCAATTTGAAAACCCATAAATCCATATATTTTAGTCAAACAAAAAAACTACGAATAAAAGTGAATAAATTTAAATAGGGAAAAAATACACCACAAAGAGTTTAAAAATTTTCTAACCATAAGGTAATACTGGGAAATGCTATGAATTTGCTACATGATCGCAACTCAGCCTATCTGACATCACTAATAATCATATGGTCCGTATTAGTTTTAGACTCTATCAATTTGTCAACCGTCTACACAAGACACGACTTGTATAGGAAAATAACTTGCATGGGTGTGTATTATAATACATAATAGGACACCATTAATCCAAAAATCATTCAACAAATTGATACACACCCTTATAGATAGAAATATTTCTATACCATATAATATTAATAATATATTGATATGTTAAAAAATAAATAATATCTAATGGTATGCCACAACCACAATTCATGCCAAAGATTCCAGCTCGAAGGTCCCATAAATCACTCAAGAATGAGAACACACTCCATGAGTCTATTAGCACAAATGAAGTCCATTTGAGATCTAATTCCCATCGGGTCATTCCATTAGAAGTATATGATAATATTCTGAAGACATATGATACAAAAATGAGGATCACTCTGATGGCTAGGTGTATAACAGGAAATTAATCTTTATTAACCTACTATGTAGAGGATCATACCTGATGTTGTTTTGGTCTTGATGATACCATGGACTTAACTTGGGGAACCAAGATGAATAAAGGATCACACTAAATGGCTCAAATAATGATTCCAAAAACATTATCCAATATGTAGTTCTATAGGGATCATTGTCTTATTTCTAGGATGTGATTGCATACTAAAACCAAAGTAATGGATATATGGAACACACAATAATGAAAAATGTCCTAGACATAGAGGAAAATGGTTCTAATCAATCTTTAAGGGAGGACACAACGTGTACAATGGTTAGATGTGATATACAGTCAATCTCGGGTCATGGACGTATAAAAAAACTCATATATGTGTCTCTATTTGTGCACCCAAACACTCCTTGTGGGTACCCATGAACTCAACCCACATACCAGTACATAGATATTCCCATGTACACTAGGATAATCCATATCTATGTGTATGTACATGGCATACCTATTCCCAGGAACTGTGTTCCATGTTTTTTTACCCACTAGGATGCATGATGAACCACAGGTTATAGGCCATACATCCTGTAATTGGGTCACATGACTTATGATACTTACCAATCTCCCAAAACCCTAGTCACCTCAAAGAGGCACCCAAATTCATTGTAATCCTAGTTTAAACATAGTGTGTGTTGGGATTTCATTAATCCAACTATTCATATTTCGGCACACATTATCCACCACAACCTTATCATATATCCTCATTCTTTCTGTGATTCATTAATCTACCCCAGAAAAACAACTTGATGGTTTGTTACTGTGATCAAACCCTTAAATTTGTTTAAAAAATGAACTCATTCATCATTCTCCACTGGGTTCTATAGAACACAAATTCATATATCTAAAACCAACTGATCTACCATCACATCCATATTGGAACCACAATCATGTCATGCAAATCCCAAATCATCAAAATTGAATTTCTGTTCAATGAAATGAGTGTGCATCATTCGACTTCATGGGGGATGTTGAATCCCTATAAATTGATGACTAATGACAATGAACAATGAATTAGGGGGAAATGAACAACCACAATGAGGATACAAGAACCTCAACCAATGTTATTATTTCCCTCAATCCATCATCATTAGAATAATAATCTTTTAATAAATAAATATCAAACCTAACATCCAAATTAACACAAAAAATAAACAAATCCAACCAGATAATTGAATTGTGAATCAATAAATTAGTTGATTGATTCATGTTCATAATTATAATTAAAAAAAATTCAATACAAAATAATCATACCTCATGATGGATCAATCAATGATAAAGAATGATCATACATCACTATGATTGGTGAGATTCAGAATCCAATTGTCTGTTGATTATTGATATTTCATCTAGTTGAAATTTATATATAAAAGATCCTCCAACACTCTCTCTAATGAATCGTCAAAAATAATAATGATATATGGATAAAAATAGAATATCATCATAACATTATACATAAAAAATATCAGAAAATATTTCAAAGAAATAAAAATAAAATAGTTTGTTTATTTATTTTAATAATTTTATTGTCATTATGTATTTTCCACAAAATCCCTACACGATCGAAGATTAGGTAAATCATTTAGTAAAACCTATATTTTTACCCAATAGTGCATTTATATTTCTTATCTAGAAACATTTTTTAATTTATTCTACATTTTTAAGAAAGCATTCTGAGTGTGTTGCTTAATAGATGTATTATATTTCAAATATTTATTCTAGGATCCCTGGGACATGAAATCCTACACCATCTAATAATATGGAATAGAAAATAATATATACAGTATTCAAAAAAATACATCAAAAATTTGAGTCATTACATTATCCCTGCCTTAGGGTATTCTTTCTTGAAAATTCAGAATAAGGGATACAAAAACGGATGTGGGTACTGAGCCTGAATCAGAGACTCCAACTCAATGTTTCTCCCTTGAATATTCTTGTGCTATAGGAGGACACACACTAAAGTAATTTCTCACCCATGAAGGATCCTCTACATCTGATCCTAGATTTATACCCGGTAATCAAAAATGGTATATCCCTATTTAATATTTATCCCCCCTATTCGATAACATTAATTGGTCATGAACATACCTCCTCAACTGCTACATGGGAAAGACATCATGTATGTGGTATATCTAAGGAGTTAGAGCTAATAGTTACTCCCCTTACTAACTCTATGAAGTATCTTGAAAGGGAAAACATATATTTTAAATAGCTTGTTGACTCGGTCAAATATCTATAATACACATCTTGGAGAAACCCATAGTAACAAAAATTCTCCCTTCATGAAATCCAATGTACTATAACATGTATCCACACAATACATCTAATGGATTTGTACGTTATTTATCCATTCATGGATCATCTAAAAATTATCAGTTGTCTCTTGCACCAACTATAGTCCAATAATTGTCAAATATATTGGGTTATTCCAACAAATAGGTTACCTATAACTTCACATGTAAAAATAATCCAATGGCTCCATACAGACGGGAAAATGGTATTAGTTATAGAAAAAAACATCACCCGTGGTAGGTGATCCTTCCAACTACCTCTGGAGTTCTAAATGAAAGCTCAAATGATATACTCTAGAACCTGAATGGTTTACTCAGTCAGGATATCATTTTAGGGGTGAAGCACTATGATTAATAGTAGTTGATTCCCAAAGACCTACTTTAATCCCTTACACAACCGAGATGTCAATCAGGAATCATGATCAGAAATAACCATTAAGTGATTTATAAGGTGTCAAAAAAAAATTTAGTGTCATCCCATGATCAATACTGAAATCTAATCCTAAATTGATAGGAATTTGTTCGACATGGGGTGTTGATCTATGATAACTTAGATAGAATTCTGTCATATGGACACACTTTGAAAAAACATATTAATTTATAGGGATAACCCATCCAACTTCCTCTTTGGAACCTCAGAGTGTTTAGATAAACCCTCTAGAACAATTTTCTCAACATTAATTTTCTATCATGTAGGGAATCTAGAGACGATTTCTTTAACTCCTTTTTTATCCATGAACACCAGAACTCAAATTAGAGGTACAAATACATTATTGAATTTCCTAGATCATAAAAAATGGAGACGTGTGAAACTCTCTCAAAACCACATCTTGAAAAATTATTATTAGCATTGACTGTCTATTGAAAATAATTATAAGCTCCCCGCATTTTTAATATACAACATTAGCATATTATGAAGATATATGAGTATTTGGTGCCAAAATTTCGACATTCCCAGGTTGTGACCCTAGAATTACTACAAGAGATATGGGGAGGAAACCATTGACTAGTGGTAAGATGTGTTATCTCCATTGATAATGTATAAATATAGCATGGACAACTACACTAATGCCACATTCAACAACTAAAAACAATATCTCCAATGGAGATCATCAATTTCTATGTACCCTTCCAAGGGGTATAAACAATTTTATCATCATCATCTCGAAATAACTCATTTTATCTCCTCTATATCAAGTTAATATCATATTGAGATAAGTCCTAATAGAGATTATTTTGATTATAATATGTGATTAATTAGAAAACCATCACGTAATGTTTCCAAATATTTAAAGTGAAGATTACCTCTACTTACACCAGATCATATGTTATATTGTTCCAATTATGTGGTCCAAACTAAGGTAAACTATTGGAAACACATAATTTTTTCTACATCATAACACTACCATTCCTAGGTATAGATTTTTCATTGGACACTATGCACACTTATCCCTCCACCATAAATTTCATGATTGGGATACACTTCACTCTTTTCCTCAACTATTAATAATTTGGGTTGAAACACTATTTTCTCACGAAAGGATCCCATTTTTATGTCAATGCTATCATTGGTAATGATATCCACAAGAATCAAGGTCTTAATATCTAGTAAAGGATTTTCAAAAAATGTAAGCTTAATTCCATCAATCCCTTATTAAGTAGCTATCAGTCTAACATTGCCTCAACTTTGGCCGAGTCCACAACAGCTCCAACTACTGATATTACATGTCGCATAAATTGGACCCCAATAATTCTGAACATTTACTTTTGAATTATTTCGGTAAAGATGGTTCTCTTAGATTTAATTTAGATGGATCATCAAGTTCCTCACATGCTCCCACTCAGATATCGAGTACACAAGGATATCGTTAATGAAGACCACCATGAACTGGTCTATGAATGACTAAATTATTTTCTTAATGAGTCCTATGAAAACGTATGTGGAATTATTCACATCAAATGTAATCACCAATTATTCATTGGGAATATAGAGACTTCTCAATTCCATCTTTAGAATATCCTCATCTCATACTTGTAATAGGTGATAGCTGGAACTGAGGCCAACCACTGCGAAGATTTTTTCCTCTCTACATTGGTAATAGTGGTCACATATCCTCGATATTTAATACATGGTTTTAAATGACACATAATTCGTGCACCAATTTTACAGACATAACCATAATCATCTAATCACCTTCTTTGTGATCAATGTTGTGGTTCTCTCTGGGGAAACACATGGATAGACAAAGGCCTTACCAGAAAATTCATCCAACTACACCATAAAATCAAAAATCTCAATGGGTGCCATATGATATGATGTCACTAATATTCAGGTCATCCTAGGTATTAGAAAATGTATAATTCAATATCTCATATTGGAGGAATACCTGGAACATTATTATGAAATAAGTACTCATACTCTAACTCCAATATAAGGAAATAGAAACTCATAACATCTATTACACTGAGGTTCATCCGAGAAAACCATGGTCTTATTGGATTCACCCTCCAATAAATGATTCTGTCCTCCACTATTAGTGTTACATTATCATCAAAAAAGGTAAAAATAGTCTAATCACAAGGGACAGACCACATCCATCACATGAAAAATTAAATTTGGGGATGAACTTCTGATAAATACACCATATATAAGAATACATTGTAATGAATCATCAATAATAAAAATTAATTGAAACAAAAATTATTTCCTCCGTGATTCAGGAAACCCTTTTGGTATAAGTGTATAATGGAATATCCATCAATAGTAAGAGTTTTTAAGCACAAGGGTTGAGAACATGTCTTGAATGAAATATCGATGTCTCAAAAAAGATACATGGAATGAAAGGAATGAATAGAAAATATGTCAATTTATACTAGATATATGGTATAAATAGAATATATCATACATTGTATCAATTTATAAGCCTCTTTAAAATAAGTCTCGATTGCATGTAGTTGTTGTTGACTCTATTTTCCAGCTCCTTGATCTTGGTGTTGACCACCAGTTGGTGGTGGTGGTAATAAGTAAAAGTTTCTACGAATTATTGATTCTCACTAACAACCTTTTCCATGTAAATCACCTTAAGAAACTACATTATCTTGTATATTTCTCATCCTCGGAATCCCATCCATGTTTTTTTAATCATTATGACGGGTTAGACAATATTGGTTGAGATTTCCCACATAGTAACATGAGTAGAACCCCATTTATCAATCTTGAATGGTCCCATCCATTGAGCCCATAACCATAGAACAAATATCATGGTACCTTCCATAAACTGTATCGTATGCCTATGTCCCTAATAAAAATTTCATCTTCCACCAACTAAGGACTTTGCTACTACATTCACACTATCGGTGACCACTTGTAGTGTCTACTAAGCTTGGAAAAATCTAAACCACCAAATATCTCTATAGAAATCTAACATATATATGATTACATAGAGGTATAATACTATCTCATATGTATCTATATAGTCCTCCCTTGATGGTATTATCATTGAATAAGTGTTCATGAACCATACCCATTATGTTCATTGAGATATTTATAATCCTTTATGAATACTCATCTATTTCCATACATCACTAATGAAGCTATAGAATCTCAAGAATACATATATACCTCAACATAGATGGAGAGAACACCACTCTAATAATGAACTCAATATCAATGGATGATATATTTTCATCTTCCTCAAACAAGGTCACTAACCCCAGTATCATAATTTCATGAAATGGAGAAGGCTCACAACTAGGAAAACCATATTCTCTGATAGTGCGAGAATCATATATAATAAATTGTCCACCACATAAAGATAGTCCTTATCCACCTATGGGTTGTTCATGAATCAGAACCTAATGGGTCTCTATCTATGAAACTATTGATCTGAACTCATATAGTTCCAATCATGTGTCAGTACCTCAGGTACCATATGCTTATATATAGTTACTGTTTTATTTGGTGGAAACATAGAGTTAAAACTTCTGGAATTGATCCATTTTGAATGTTAATAACTGATGGGAATAACCTATTGATCCTAATACTAAATCCATGTTGGAAGACACCATGTAGGAACCATAAAACTAAACAAGATAAACCATGTTCAATGAGTTTATATGGGGAGATTGTTGATGAAGGTCATGGAAAACCCAAACTATTCCTATATGATTCATGTACCATTTTTCACTTTCAACTACTGTTCCCATGTATCTAGTTAAAAATAAAATGATCAGAGACCTGTTGTATAGATACATTGGACAACCCATAAATACTACAATCCCCAGAATGAATGTTGAACTCGAATGAAATAACATTACATTCCCATAATAAACTCAAACACTCAGTTGTTAAAGTAGAACCATCTTTTTTGTTAACAATTTTTCATTAAATATCCCAATGGGGACCATTCCACAAATCCCTAATCCCTCTGCTATTAGTCAGGGTGAGGTAGGATAGTGTTATATAGGAATATCAATAACATGTCAGACCTTATCCAATTTAACTATACACATAGATATATTTTTAAGATAATAAAAATATTAAATTTTAAAACAACTTCACAACCATGAACTTAAACTTCATAATAAAAAAACACGAGTAAAAAAATAAGTAAAGGAAAAGAAAAAGCTTCAAATAAAATCCCAATACCAAGAGAAATAGAGAAAGTTATAACTAAATGGTAAATTGGTGGACCAAATTCAAGGTACCATAAGAACACACCTTGGTCCATTATAACTCAATAATAATCATATTTTCCTTGTCCATCTTGGACTCTCTCAAAAGATCAATTTTATGAACAAGACAAAACCCAGGGGGGCAAATGTGGGGGTGACTATAAATATACCTAGTAGGACTCCTGAAAACTATATATTTTACAAAAAGGAATATGATCATCTCTACACAGGTAAATGTATATATAATATATAAAAATCATATAAAAATATAATCAAGAAGTCAAACTATCTAATTGTAATTAAAAATTTTAATTATATACTAGATTCTAGAATCAAGGATCCATAAATTAGTACTCCGAGAGAACATGCTCCATGAGTCTAATAGCATTGATGAGATACATTCAATGGGAATTTCTCTTCAGGTCACTCCACTAGAAGAACATGAAGATATACTAAATAGATATAATACAAAGATTTGGATCGACCTAAGGCCATGTCGTGTACCAATAACTCTATATTATTCATGAATATGAATAGAGTATCTCACTCTAGGAATCATGTAAGGGTTCCCAACACACTATATTTGATAACATTCTAAAGGGATCATTTTCCATTGTATGTGAGGAGATTCAATGACAACCCTCAAGAAATAGATATAGGGAACATACCGTAACAAAACATTTTCAAGACACAAAGGACATGGCATCCAATTTAGCTATAATAATGTACATGGAATCAATATTTATTAAATATAGTGTCCATAAATTTGAGGTGCAAATTTTGTAGATAGTGCATGTTTGTGTGCAAGTCCATGTAATAGTAGATGACTTGCAGCAACCCATTTACTCTACCCATATACTAGAAGAAGGGGTTTCCTATATATACATTTACAAATATATCCCCATGTGGGAGTACAATGAAATACATTTCTCGTGTACTATAGCCTATGTATGCTTACCCTTTGTGGTATTTGTCGGTCCAATGGAGAGAGGTTGTACAGCAAGTGACATAGTCACAAAGAGTGAAACCATTAGGTTCATATGAAAACCCTAGCTACATCTTGGTTTGGCCCATATGTCTTTTTATCCTAAATTTAATTCCAAATATATTAGGATTTGTAAAACCCCACTATTTATTCGTTCCACATGCATCATCTAATGCTTCCCTAAATCATTCTTTGTCCTTATACAATCGTGGGTATACAGTGAAATAACCTCCCCGTAGTCATTATCATGATTCATGCCCTTTGATTCATTCAAAAAATGACATATTTTATTTATCATTATTTATTGTTGAAGAAAACAAATTGGGTTTCTAGAATCATCCAGTCCACCACAACATACATTATTGCATGACCTTTTGGTCAGGTTGATAACAAATCTACACCATTGAAAATTTTCTCCAAGAATTGGTGAAAATCATTGATTTAATAGTTAATATTAAACCAAAGGGAAACTAGGATGACCCATAATGAATAAATAAATAAGATATCGATTGACAACCATATACACAAAGAATAAACATCAGCCACTATTTTTCTCTCAATTTTTATCAATTTTAATGAGATGTGAATAATAAATAACAATCAAATGAACATCCAAAATAACCCTAAAAAACAACCCACCCATCACTCTGATCAAACATTAGATCAATCTATTAGTGGATTGATTCATGTTCTTCATAGAAAATAAGAATGGGGAAATAATCCAAAAAAAACATATTTTTTACACTGATATGGATCGATTGATAATGAAGAATTAGTTTTTATCATTTTTGTTTGAAATATCACAATTCTCATATATTTCTAATCATTGACCTCCAATCCAGTTTTCATTCATCTAATATGGATCCTCCAAGTCTCTCTCTAGTGGATCTCCCAATGTTCCATGGTTTTCCTTCCAAGCGTGATATTTCATCAGATGATTCTGTGTAATGACACTTCAATCACTATGTCAATAAAAAGAGATTCACATAATTATTTTATTCATTTACCACCCATGATTACTATTCAACATATGAACTATGCAATAAAAATTTTTGTCATTACATTAGTAAAAAATGTTTAATAAACTTAGCGATTACCTTATATTTTCAATCTAGTCACCCATTTAGAAGATATTCAACTATTCCAGGAAAACTACAGTCATGTTCTATATAATATATTGAATATAATCCAAACATTTATTCTTGGAATTGCGTGCGTCTACATCACACTCCATCCCAATGCATGGTCTCAAAAATTCACCATTAAATGCCAAAAATAATACATGGGAAATCCATGTCATTACATTTAAAAACTCTCCAGAACCTTAATACCTAAATTTTTTTATCGTGACATTTTTCATAAGGGGTAATTTAGGAATGACAAAAAAAATAATGGTTATAACATCACCTAAATATGACCAATTTTTATTTTATGATAAAATTTCAACCAATACACTTAATATAATCAAATTATATCATTTTGGATCCTTTTTTGGATGATAATTGATTTATATTAATTTAATAATTTATGGAAATACATGAATTCTCTAAGACTTGTTAAAAATATGAACATCCTCTCCTCTTTCCTAAAAACATAAAAATTCTAGTTTTTAAACCAATAAATAAACTACTATGTTTTTGAAATCAATACATATGTTCTTGAGGTATTATTTTTGGATGAATACCAACCTTATATGGTATAAGGTGTAATAAAAATACAGTTATCCAAGGAAGAGGTATAGTTCTTAACAAAGCATTTTCATTTTTATTTCATAATCTAACACCTTAATACCATCTCAAAAATTTATTAAATAATAAAAATAATAAATAAAAAATTATTGATATGTTCTTTTAATTACATACCCTATATCCATATATTATTACATAAAATGGGTACCGAAACATTAGTTCATTTGTATAGATGAACACTGCCTCATGAACTGTTGTAATTCATTTTCCAGCCCAAACACTCAATATGGGTTATAATGGTATGTTGATTGTTAATATATGATATTTATGTCATATTAATGAATAATAAAAGATAATATATCAAATATACTATTAAATTTTGATTCATTGAAAAATGATAACTTCGTTCGTGCGTACATTTGGACTAACACCTCTATTATGCGATATGATTCATCTTCCCTAACCACATCACATTGATGATATTTATATGTTTATTAAAGGAAATAATATTTTATTTATAATATAATTATAAATCTTGAATGATTAAATCATACTTAGTTTCATTCTATCCTGATCAATGAAAAATGGAATTGTTATAGATGCATATGTATTGACTACCTTATCCAAGATTGTGACATTATTAATTTTTCAAATACATCATTATTGATTGGAATTAAAATTATAATTGATTATAATTTAATTTTTATTTTTCGTTAAATAATTTAATAATGACCCCATTGACCATTGTGAATCATCTGATGTCATTTTAGAAAAATTAGCTCCATATCATCAAAGCTTCTAACATTAAATTAAATGATTTACTAAAGGAAAAAAATTTCATACTAACTAAAATTAATTGAATAGTAAATATGACTAATGTTAATAAAAAAATAAAAAAAATTAATGAATTTAATTATTCATAAATTCAAATAATCTATGTGATTTTTACGTGTCAATGTGTGGGGAATATTTCCTCAAAAAACCTTATATTTAATGTTTTCAATATTTATTATTTAATTCATTCTATTCCATATGAATATTAATTAAATTATTTTTTAGATTAAATTATATGAAAATAAATGAATTATAATGTAATTCTTATGTCAATTTTTACCTTCATTAAAAGTATTTCAAAAAGAACCTTTTTACATATTTTATCTGAAATGTTAAGAAAAATATTCAAAAAAGAATGTGATACGTTTATGTATATGGTGTCGATGGTTTTTTAGACCACCATAATAATTATTTGATATTGGGATACCATTATATTTTTTATTGTTTTTAATTAAAACAAATTTGTTGATAACTATTTTATGGGTAATTTAATAAACTATTTTATAGGGAATCGATATTTAAATATCCTAAAATGTTTCTCTTTGGGTGGAATAATATTTTTATGATAATAGCGATAAAAATGAAATATTTATTATTTAATGACTTTATAATGGTTTATTGAAATATTTATAGATGATGTGTGCTTCCTTTAAAAAAAATTATTTTTTGTTTCATTATTAACCAAATATGGATTGTTCTTTTATAATCCATTGTCAGGGGGTCCGTTATAGCCTTCCAACGTATATGATTGTCTAGACAAAAATGGAATTTACTATATTGGTTATTCAATTTTAAATAGTGATGTGTGAAATAATTTCAAAAGATACCTTTAAGATTTATTTATTATTTATATGGTTTTTATATTAATTTAATGATTTACCACGGTATGATAATGATCATATGTTTAATGGAAATTATATTCATCAATGTAAGGATGAAATTTAAAGATTTTTTAAAACATTTTATGTTTTTTTTGATAAATAAAAAACATCATGTTATTAATTTTTTGCATGTAAATATATATTTAAATATTTTATGATTTTTTTTCTACAGAGAAGATGATTTCTTGAGTAATTATAAATTTATTTTGAACCAAAAGTTCATTTTGATTAATGAAAATTTTTAAATGTACAAATTGACAAATGAGTTTCATTCATTCATTTTATCTACAATACTATGATTTTTTTGCTAATACCTCATATTAAAATGGTTTTACCTAGGACTTAAGGTTCTATTAAGGACATAGATCTAGTAAATCTGACTCTTTTGAAGATATTTCGTTAAAAGAAAATGTTTTATATCATTAATGTTTTTTTTGTGAAAAAATTAATACTAAGTGGATGTTCCCCCTTTTGAGGTAATATTTATTAATTTAAGGGTGATGTAATAATTATGTATAAATATTAATCATAATGACACTCCTAAAAAATATAATGATTTATTTACTGAAATCTCAATATGTTGTAGTTATTGAGGCTAGTTCCATTCAATTGGTATCATATAAATGGTTTAGAAAAACTATAAAGAATATGATTGTTTCATGAGAGGTGAGATGAAGAGTTATGGATAACAAAATGGTTTTAAATGTTTTAATTTTATCATAATATTAAATACATAAAATCCAATTTTTATATATTATATGAATTGTTTTAGGGTGAATAATTATATTTTTGGAGATATTCTATTAGATTTAGGTATATGTAAGTCTTATGTTTGATGTGATGAATTAAATTCAAGAAAGATTCTAATTTTTTTTATTATGGGTGATTAAATTATGATATAAAAATATAGGATAAAAATATCTATGTAGAACCTTGATATTTTCAAAATAAGGACCTCATATGCAATGTCATATATAGCAAGCAACACTCAACAAAAAGGAACTACCAAATATTATTAATTTAAAGTGACCATTATAACATTGTTTTTAAATTGATTGGAATGAATAGGAGAAACCTTATTATTAATTATATATATATATTTATAATTTAATAAAAAAAAAATAAATTATAAATTATTGGCAAATATGAAATCAATTTTTTAAGATATTTTATTTATAAAAAATATATTTTCTTCAAAAATTATTTTTATTCATTTATGTTGGAAAATAATATAAAATATTTTTTAAAATTTTAAGGAATTATTTGATATATATATATATATTAATTATCTATAATGGACTATCAAAAATTAACATTTGATATTATTTTTGGATTTTATTTAAATGAATGATTTTTTCAATGAATAATGATAGTTAATATTTTTTAAATATTCCCTTCTCAGATCATTAGTGAATTTAACTTAAAAGTACAGTTATATTTTTGGTTTTTTCTAAAAGTGAAATATAAAACATATTATTATGATAAATATAATTATATTCCTTTAAATAATGAACATTAAGGATTTTTTATAAGTTAATTTTTATTCATAAAAGTGATTTTTTCTGAAGAAAACAATTATGTGTGTAATGTTTATACATTTTAATTTATTAAAATAACCCCTCATATAAAATTATATATATATATATATATATTGACATAAATTCATAAAATTATGATATCCAGTTATATTTTTAAAAAATTATTAAATATTTCTCTAAAAATACCTTTCATGGAAAACTTCATTTAGTCATTCCTTAAAATATTATCATTAAAATATTTTCATCGACTTAGAGAAATGGGATTTGGTAAAATAGACTCAATATTTTTAATCAGGATAATTTATATTATTTTTAAAATTTCAACATAATTGTTTTTCAAATTTAACAATAAATTATGAAAAAAATATCTTCCTAATATTTGGGTAAATCTGGTTAACCTTGGTTAAAATAAAGTTACAAGGACACATTTTTTCTTCTTAAATATTATTGGATAAATGTATATTTACCCATACCACATTGTTTTTTTTATTTATCAATTTATGGGACACCATTGTGGATGTGACCTATATAATATTTTATGTAATGAAAAATATAAAAAATACTCATATAACTTTTATGTATCTCATCTGTGTACATAGAGGAACAAAAAACCAGTTTGGAAAAAATAATATAAATTTTTTTGTTAATAATGTAATTATTTTCATAATATTAATTGATATATGAATTTTATAAATTATATAATTACTATAAACTATTAAGCAATGCTTCCACTGTATTTATTTATAAAAATAAAAATAAAAGAATTGATTTTAAAAGTATTATATGTAATATAAATTTTGTCATTTTTTTGTTCCAAAAACTTTTAGGATATTTATAACTTATTTTTGTGTTTATTAATATTTATATTTGAAATCTATCTTCGTATTTATGTTTAAAATCCATTATAAATGAATTGGGTCAAAATTTATATTAGTGATAATTTATAATATATTAAGTTGTACTAAATGATTTAAAATTCATTAAAATATTATAATCAGAAAAATGAAAGGGAACATGTTTATAATATATACCATTCTATATTTATGAGTGAATTTTACTTTTTGTGTATATTTCATGACCCCTAATGTGTCAATTGATTAATATTGTTGTAATTTTCAAAAAGGGTTAAAATGGACTATTAAAAGAAAGATAATGATGAAATAATCACCAAAATGTTTCCAATATTTATTTAATTAGATTTTTTCAACAAATTAATATCTTATTTTCTAATAATATCGACTTTTTACAATTAGTATTAAAATTAAATGGTATTAATTTTAAAATTTTGGAATTTTGAAAACTTCCATACCCTCTCTTATTAAAGGGTACACCTTTTTCACTTTTCATCATACTTCATGAACCTTTTCGATTATTAAATTTCTATCAAAATAACTTCAGGACATGCATAACCTTGACATAGATTAGATGTTTTGATCAATAAGAACCATGTATGGATATTTTTGTAATGAGTACGATGTTGTCTAAATTAGAGGTATGATTCTTAATCAAGAATTATCATTTTATTTCATCTACAACGTCAAACATTTATTCATAGACGTTGAATTAATAAAATTAGAATATTAAGTATACTAAGATGTAATTATTTTAATTGCCTAATTTATATCCTTATCAAATCCCATTTATTTATAAATGAAACCAACAATCAGGGGTATGACTTACTACTTAAACACAAACAAATAAATAACATTTTCTACCACCTCATCTTATAGAGGGTTGTAACGATAGATTTAATATATATATATATATATATGTTAAAGTAATTTCATATTTATAAAAATAAATAGATAATATATAATTTATTTTTGTACCAATCCATTCATTATAAAAAGATAATGTCATTTGATGATACATGTGGTCTACCACCTCTATGAAGCGATGTGATTCATTTTTTATCACCACATCACATTGGTGATACATATTAAAATCTATTTAACGAAATTTATTTTTGATATAATTATCATTATATAAAGATAAAATAATAATTACCCTCTTTTTATAATGATAGATGAATAATGGAAACATTACTCATTCGTACATATCATCTACCATATCCATGATTATAATATATTCCCATTTTAATAACCTTATTTAATGTGTATTTAAAATATTAATTTTGGTATAAAATAGTGATTACTTCAATATTTATTTTTCAGATTTGGTAAATTAATGACCTCTTTGTCTATTTTCAACATATAATGTCATTTTTTGACATATGATCAGAATATCATCCAAATGTATAACATGATGAAAAATGTTTATATAATTAAATATAACATGGTAATAAATAAAATTAAAAGGAAAAATGAAAAAAAATATTATACAATTAAATAATTAAAATAATATAATTTTCTATGAATATAATAAAATTATATTACAATTCAGACTCATGGTAAGTGAGTTTATTTTTATAATTATTCTTATAATGTTTTCCTTATATACCTTTTTCATCCAAGTAGACATTTTTTTAAAATGTAGTTTATATATATATATATATAATAATTACTAATTAATTTTTTTATTTCAATGATGAATTTATTTCCATTTTTTTAAAAATGAATATATATATGTAATTTTATATATATTCCATTACGATTTAAAAAATAAATCATAAATTTTTAAATATATAGGTAAAATAAATTTTCCTAACATTATAAAAATTAAATTACTTTTTGGCTCCCATATAATAATTCATATTTTCATCATGTAAACCAACCATTCTCCAAATTTTAGGTTTTATTGTTTTTAAAATGGGTTATAAAAATAACAGGGATTTTAAAATCTAAAAGTGGTTTGCATTGGAGATATGATAAGGTTTCATGGACATTATGAAAAAAGTTGAATGTATAATAATGTTTTATTCATTAAAGGGTACATTATTTGTATACATAGTTTTGTGTGATATAGATAAAACATATACAATACGTGAGCCTGATATAGCGTATATGAAGGGTGTTCTTAGATAGTTATCCAGTGCATTGGGTAATGTTTACTATCATTATATTGATGAAGGATGGAGTTAAATAGGGATGTTTCACCAACAGATTTAACTGGTCTTTAGATATTTCTAATTTTTGTTAGTAATATAATTATCTATATTAAAAAATGATTTTTATTATTAAATATATAATTTTTTATGTTCTTTATTAATAAAAATTTATTTTTTTAACATGTGAATGTGATTTATTTCATATAATTAAATATTATTCAGATAAAAGTAAAACATTTATTGATTTTTATGGTTTACACTATTTTGGTAAACATATTGTCCTCATGTACTTTACTGAGATTTTTTCATCCCATATTTTAAATTTTTTCCATTTCATTTAATAATGTGTATGAATAAACATGATGTTATGATTGACTCGTGAATAATTTTCTTTAATATAAATTGGGTTTCATTTTGAACTATTTATTATATGTCAAGAATGGTTACTAATTGGATGTTTTGACATTATATGATATGTTTTTCTTATTAAGAAGTAAGGACCTGATTCTCTAGAACTATAAACCATAAAATTACTTATGAATGTAACAAAATAAGTCATTAACTAAGAACACAATATTTTGTAATGTTTATGTATGTGTTATTATTGTTGGTTTTAGTGCTAGGGTATATAAAACAATAGAAATTATGGTGGTCTCTTTTCAGGTTATCTCAATACATACGGTTACCATCAAAGGTTTATAATTTCATGGTTTAACATATGTTTATAGTATTATAAAATATTTTATCAGTTTTAGGTTATTTCATATCAAGGTGAATAATGATATTTTTTGGGAATGTTTTATTGTGTTGATGTATATGTAACTCTAACATTTAATGTAAAATATTATATAAGAAAAAACCATTACATATTCAAGTACATAAGAAAAAATTATTAAGAAAACATTTGAGGTTAAAGAATTTTTTATTTTTAAGTAATTAAGATTATTATTTTGGATTTTATGGAAATAATATTATTGAATATATATGTTATTGTCATTATATGGACCATTTTCATTTTATCAAGAATTAATTCATTATATGTCATAATTTTTTCCTTCTTTACTAATTAATGATCATTTATACTATTAAAAGTTGAAGGATATTGCATGAAATTATTATCTCATTTAATAAATGGGCTGGAAAAAGCATGTTCACATGATTTTTATAGATTTTATAACATCCAAATTATAATTTAAAATACTATCTTATGTATCCAGAAAATCATTTCTATTAAATTTATATTTATCATTGTAACTATTATCCTTTTTTTCAAAATATCAAATCATCCATCTCATTTGAATAGGGAAATACCACTCTCTTTTCTAGATACATGGATTTCATGACCAAATATATATGGATTTAAATAAAATAAATCCATTTCCTGATTTTTGAATTTAAGGTATGAATTATTTTATTATATTCAATTCCTGAATCATGAATGGATTTAAATTAATGAATCATAGGAAATATTTAATATCATTTAATAATATTAAAAATCATTGTAAAATAGTTATAAAATAAGTTTTAGGAAGGCCATGTTTATAAATGATATTATGATATAATCTAAATGTTCTGAGAATTATGATATATTTTATTGGTAGATTTTGTTTTTAATATTGTGATACATATGTTTGATGGAATCTATAACATTAAATATCTGATTATAAAAAAGTTATATTTTTTTGAGACACTAATATAATGAAATGGGATAATTGGATAAATAAATCATTGAGTTTTTTTTGTTCATTATAATTTTCATTTAATATTATTTTATTTTAAGTAAAATTGACCAGTCTAAAAACCCAATAATGTTTATAGTGATTTTAACTTTAATGATATTTTTGGCAATGTTTATTATATTATTTATGAATTTTATAATAATTATATTAATTTTTTAAGTAAAAATTAAAAACTATCACATAGGGAAATGTTCTGGGTCTGGAACCGACAACCGAAGGGTGATATGGGAATCAAACCCACCAAAGGCCTACAAGATTTCATTGTTAGAATGATATTTTAAAAAATTGATATAACAGAAAAAATATTATGTAGTCTTTTAGAAAAATATATTTTTTATCATAGAGAGAACTATTGGATAGAAAATTTATGTAGTGAATAAGACATTAATGTCATTTCAAAAGATGTTATCTATATTTTTTGAACGTTATGTTGCTATGATAAGCATAATATTTTTGAATTGTTTTTTATTATTAAAGGTGTAATTTTATTTTTTAATGTATAGATGATTTTATTGAATAATTAATTATTTTAGGGTAATATATATAAATTATTATAATATCACAGTGATTATATAATAATTCCATATACATAATTTTTATGACACACTAAGAGTGGATGATGCTAGTTATAGATAAATATTAAATTTTTCATGAAAGAATATATGATAAAATTAATAAAATCTCTGGGTTTTAATATAGGTTATGAATATTTTGAATTCTTTAGAAGTATTTATTTATCTAATGATTTAGTTTGAACGTTGGTTTTACTATTTACTTTTGGAGATTAATTTATTATTTCATAATATAATGGTTCATTAATTTATAGAATTATCATAACTAATGATAACATTTTTAGTTTTTTAATTTAACTATTAGAGGAATAACATGTGAACCCTTTATAGAATTATATACTTGGATAAAATTTTCATTTACTTCTTTAGAATTAAAAAAAGTCATCATGAAGATTAATCATGTGGAGAAATAAATGAGATTATGGTAGAAATTTATTAAAGGATGAAATTATAATTTTATATCAATTATATCTATATTATGTTATAATGATGATAAGGAGTTCCTAAAATATGAGAAAAATAACTGAAAGAAAATTTTTGTTTAATTAATTTTTCTTCTAATGAATTGATGATCTTTTTAAAACCTCATTGGTTTATAGTTTGGTGTTCAATGTATTTCTCCTATCCATTAAATTTATTCTTACTAATGATACATATACATTTCTATAATTAATTGGTTAGTATTACTTTCACACATGTCAGTAGTTTCACTTCCCACTAATTTTATTCTTCTATGTGTTCATCCGTGTGAAATTTATACTTTATTCACTATTTTTAAGGGGAAGAATTATTTATCCTTTTTACATTGTGAGATTTCAATAATGGTTTCATTAAATTTGAGAAAATTGGTTATTGAGATTAATTTAATATTATAAGGAAAAAATTTATTACTTTTTGGAGAAATTAACTCCTTAATATTTTAAAATTAGTGACATTTTGTTCTATAGTTCATAATATAGACAAAAACGAGCATAAAAGAACAAGAAAACATTTTTATTTAAATATTGTCAGTATAACATAGTTGCTGATTTGAAGGGTATCAATATGATAAATAAAATTAATATATTTATTTATTTATTTATAATTTTTCAACCTAATATAAATTTAATATAAAATACTTAGGGGATAAGCACATATTATTTTAAATGAAGTATTTTTAATACTCAAAAATTGGTTTTCCTCGAAAATGATTTCAATTTATTTTCATTTGAGAATATTATAATTATTTTATGAAAAATTAATATAATTTATTTTATAAAAATAAATTAATTTTATAAATAACAACAACAAAATTAAATTATTGTTAAATTGTACAATTTTTTTGAAAATATTCTTTTTTTTAGTTATTTATAAAAATTAACGATTTTACATATATTCATGTTAATTTTCATGAAATAAATTATTTTAAAAGTCCTATTATATTAGTATTGTTTATTAAAGTAAAATATTTAACATATTATTTTTAATAATCTAATTAATTTCATTTTATCCATAAATTTTTATTCATTTGGTATAAGATTATTTTTATGATTATAAAACGAAATATTATAAAACAATTTTTATGTGAATAATGTGTAACACACAATGAATTGTCAATATTTTCATTTTAAATAAATTTAATATATTATAAATCATTTAATAAACGCAATACTAAGTGGGATTGTTTTACTCGTTATAGGATCATTCTATTATAGCCTTCACATGAACGAGTTTTACCGAACAAGTGTATATTTATAATATATTATTATTTAATATAATAAAATATAACCAAGCTTTTAAATAAAATTTATGATTTTTTAACCATATAATTAATGTTATTTATATTCCATAAAACTTTAGCATTTACATTATGTGTTTCCTAGACAATTATATAAGATAAAGTGTATTTTTAAGCACAGAGACTATATTTATTATAAGGGTAATTTTACTGCTTTTAGTGAGGCACCTATTTTAACATAAATTTTTTATATTTTAGAATTTTTTTTAAGATTTCGAACATATATTTATAATTTTTTTTATCAAAATTATCTTGGGGTCAGTTTTTAATTTTTATGAGAAGTTACATTTTTTTTATGTATACTGAAAAATAATACATTGTAGTTACAATCTACATTCTCATTGAAATAATTACTATATTTTGTTGTTAATTTAAAATTCTTAATTAATCAATTATACATATATTTAAACAAATTAGTTAATTGTAATCATTGTCATATCAAAAGTAGATAAAAAACATTTAGAACTTTTTAAAATTTTATTTTACCTTCTTTCTCGAAACATTGGCGAGATTAGAATTAAACATATTATAGCTGCATAAGTGAATTAAATTTGAAAAAAATAAGCATTCATGGTAATAAATAATATAATATTTATAGTCTAATATGATCAAATGATTATTTTTAGATATAATGAATAATAACATTTGTAAATTTCTTATTTACCATGGTTAAGGTTAAATTAGGTAAATAAAGATCAAAATAATATTACAATATTTTAATGATTCATTAAAACAATTCATAATTTTATTGGGTGAATGGGTTCCAACCAATATAATCTTCAAGGATAAATTATAAATTTTTAATCCACCTGGTTATGAATATGAAATTTATTATATTTTATTTAAATATAAGCAAAAAATTTCATACTCTTATTTTAAATAAATAAATCATTTTTAATATAGGGTTTTATAATTGAAAAATTAGAATGTAAATATAAATTTTAAATCTAAAAAATTGATCATCATGATGGTGTATTTTTTTCATTTCATATAATAAATAATTACATTAAATTCTGCCATACTGATGAAGTAGTAATGGATTATTTAATTGAAATATCTAATAAATGAAATTAATGATAAAAAAAATAAAAACAATTTCATTTATTTACTGTCATCACAAAATTTATTTAGTACTATTACATGTCATTTATCTTTCAATGGTTTTTTTTTTGAATTTATCTTGTTTATTTGGTGTTTGTATAAGAAAAAATAATGAATATTGTAAACATTGACATATATATATTTTAAAATAAATGTCTTTTCATTAAATCATATATACTAATTAAAAAAAATATACTCAAAAAACATAAGGGGATAAATGTCAACATGTAATCTATAACTCATTAATTTCTTTTCAGTATTTTATAGTTAAAATATTAACACTTCATTTATAAATTACATTATATTAGTCTATGAGTTTATGGGGGTAAATAAGGTTTAAAATAATGTAAGGATTAAAAAAATAATAGAAATCTTTACAAAAATTGTTTTGTGAATTTTATTCTACTATTATCACCTTAAGATCAAATTAATGTTTTTTATTGGAAACTTCTTCATGAAAAATAAAAGATATATTATTTAAATATATGATATTTTCCAGATATCACACCCTTATTATTTAATATCAATTATATATTTACATTGGAAAAATATAAGGATTTATAGAAAACTAAATATATAACTTGATCAAAATTAAGATATTTTCATTATAGATATATATTTTTATATTTTAAAATTTATATCATTACTATAAAATTTTCACCATTGAAAAAAAATTATTTATTTAATTTATAGGAAAATAAAATAATTGGTTTTAAAAACATTACTTTTGATATGGTTTGGATGAGTTAATGTGTCTAAATTTTTATACATGTCATTAAGATATATTAAAGATGATTGAAATCATTATATTATAATTCCCTCTTTTTATTTGAATATTTTATGTTAAATTAAACGAATAACATCACATTTTACAATAATGATATTTTATTGAATTAATATTATATTAAATTATTTGAAAGTCAAATAAATGATAAATATTTACAAAAAGGATTGGAATGGGTTCAAAATGGTATACTCTGTTTATTTATATTCCCTTTTTATATATTTTTATCTGTAATATTTTTATAACATTTTTTATATAGTGGGGATTCCAGAAATTTCCTCTCTGCTCTAATATAAAAGGGAACCTACCCCACTACTTCCCCACACCACATTTATCAGTCTATCTCATCCATACCAAGATCATTTATCCTTCAATAATTTTTATATATGATCATGACGCAATTTCATTCTAAAATTACTATCCCAAGTAACCATAAGAAGATGTCCAATGTAATCTCATCGAACAAAGTGTGATTTTTTACCAACTCATTCAAGTTTTTTTCATCTTCTTCATCATCTTCCTATATTGTTTCCATACTAAAGTATTAAATAAATTATAATAAATATGATGATATTTTATTTTTAATAGGGTACTACCATATTCCTTTTTTCCAAACTATATTGAAAATATCACATTTCGTACGTACGTACAACATACAGTCTCCAAGTTGTGGTGTAATTTGTTTCTAATAAACACATTATTTTGATTGGTATAATGATGAATAAAATTAAAATAAATAATAAATATTTCCATATATTTATTCCATATAATTAACATACCATCCAATTCATTACCTTTTTACCATTATGAGAACTATATCATCGCTAATGCATACATACAACATTTCGTCTCGTCAACATTATGGGATTTAATCACCGTGATAACCATTAAAGAATTATTATAAAAATTTATATAGTAAAACAAAATATTATATCTAGGAAATTAATATCATTCTAGATATGATTTATATATTCCCTATTCAAAATTAATACGCAATTGATGAAAAGAATTTCATAAAAATGAAGAAGTTAACTTCTAAAACCATGGTAATAATGAAATAATATTGAATAAGAATTGAGAAAATATTATAATAAGATCATATATATAATTTTACATATATGTGTGGTTATTGAATAAGAAGTAAACATTTTAAAACCACATTACAAGAGGTAAAATGATGTACAACCCAAAGGAAACACAAAGAAAGTTACTTCATCTAAATATCCTTTCATTGTGAGATAGTTTGATGTTGTACCCCCACTATATATTTATAAGGTGTATATATGAATATATGAAATTTAATATACATATTTAATCTATAAAAATGTTATTTAAAGGTTTGTTAAATGTATTCCTTCATGGAGGTTTTGATTTTAATGATCAAATTGGTATGGGATATGTTGAATGTTTAAATATTTAATATGTCTTACATTTGAATATTATTTATATTATATATATTTATATTTACATAAAATGTTTATGAATGTAATTTTAGGTATAATTTTAATTTCATTAAAAAAATATCAACAAGTAATGTTTTAATGGTTTTATTTAAGGGTCTCCTTAATTAAACATCATTTTAAATGTTATTATGGTATATTCATCTAAATCATTTTCATTTTTGTTTATGATTTCAAATTATGTATTTTGAATTTAGTTATATTGACATGATTTTTTAGAATTATTAATTTTGGAATTTTTCTCAAATATATCGAAGTGGTATGGGACACTTTGACTAAAAAAACTCTTTTTTAATTATTTTTTATAAATGCAAGGATTTATAATAAATTAATTTGAATTTATATGGGATATTTCTCTAAATATATTTAAATTTATTTTATTAGTGTATTTAATTCAATTTAATGACCCTTGTAGAATCCATTTCTTATTTGAGGTTAATATCATATTAAATCAATAGTTACATATAATTGAATGGTTTATGATTAATTTTTTCTATGGATGTGATATTTTTATGAAGTTAATATATTATAGGAGATATACTCAGATATATTATGCTATTTTAAATGCAAATATTTATATTGGTTATTTTTTAACATATCAAAGGTGGAATGAATTGGAATTAGTATGTTAAGGGCGGGGACTTCTATATCCCCTCATTGCATCTAGAGATCTCATGAGAAAACCTATCATTGGATTTGACTAATGTATTATATATTTATCCATGATCTCTTTGTTGACGCCTTTAATGTATGTTTATGATGACTATCATTATGTGTTCCCTATTTATGACATTAGTATTTAAGTTCCATGTGATTATTTTAGAAGCACACTATTAATGGTTGTGTATCATTATCATGAAATTATGTCTACTGAATTTTATAATTTATTATTTCAATATTATGCTCAATATTATTATTTAATTTCTTGTTCCTAACTTATATAAATTACCTTATGGCTATTCTTATTCATTCAAAATATCTTCTGAGGAATTTTTATCCTTAATGAGCATCTGAGGTCACCCATTTCTTGTATTTTATTTTTTACTAGGATGAAAATAAAATTATTGTTGTCACAGCAGGTTAATCTATTAGAATAATGGAATTCTCAATGATTTTTTATATTTTATTTTATGTTTTAAAATTTAATTTAATTTAATTGTACATAATATAGATTCGAATACTACTAAACCAATCTATACATTAGAATTTTATTCATTATAATTAATCCAATGTAATAAAGTAATGCACTTAATACATATTTCTAGGGTTGGGACTTTATAGTTGGAATTAAAAGATGTTTAGTATAAAGATGGAAACTTAAATTAAAAAATGTAGATTAGGGAACATAACCCAAAATAAGTCATTGAGGATTAATATAGAATACTGTTATAGAATATTGGTAATGAATAGATTATGTGGCTCTTATTAGAAATACTTCATTGTCCGGATAGTAGAAGTTTACATGGGTCTAGCAAAGATGTAGATAACAGTAATGAATTCAACAAGGTGTGACAGCACTAACATAGTTTAACTGGGAACATGATAATATGCCTTATTGGTCACCTGGATTTTAGTTTTTGAGGATACTCTTAGGATAAATCACATTTTCATTACCTACCTTTATGAAGGATTTGAATGTAAAAATTCCCATAAATGAATCTAAATTTTATGATTCTAAAATTTATTATTTATTGAATTATGCATTGTGTTATACCATTTTTGGAATTATACATTATTATTTTATGATATAATCATGAATATGAAATTTGTTTTGAATGGTTCCTAGTATAATAAATGTTAACATCACTGATGCACTTGATCTAAAGAGTAATAAAGATCCTATATTATATAGACTTAATCCAATATTTCGAATGGAAATAGACTCCCAAGAATTATCACCATTTGATGAAATATTATCAAGTATAGTTGGACATAAAAAGTATTCTATGTGAATAAAGTATTTAGAGGATAGCATGAGAATAATAGGAGAACATGATAATATATAGATAAAGGCATTATGTGAACTAATTATTTTACCACATGTAATAATTGTAGAAATAATCAACTTAGTGTGTTCTTAAAATTAATGGGAGGTTGTTAAAACCTTGTAGAGAATGACCATCGTGATTTGGACTCTAAGGATTTGAAAAATGTTTCTAGTGTAAAATGTGTCACAACATCAAAATGGGACACTGCAAAAAACGATGTCTCATATATCAAAAAAAATATATGTAAAAGGTGATAAGGGATCACGTTCAGTATTATGATACCACCATTGACGAAGAAGAATGATTAATGTGATTATTTATTGATACATGAATTATTTCATTTTATTATTTTACCAATTGTGTATTGGTGATATGAATTAAAAACTATATAAATATTAAAATTATGTACCTTTTCATTTAGGATTTGGGATCATATGTTGAATGCTACTAAGAAATGATATTCTGTAGAAAGATTAAATATTTAAAAACACATGGTTGATGGAAATATTAACCTTAACATGTTCCTAATATTAAGATGATGATGTTATAATAAATGTATGATTGACTTGAATAATGAAAATTATATAGTACTGACAACCATGGAACTGATTAATGGTTTGTTGAAAACGTTCTTTATTCCGTCATTAATAGTTTTTAAACCATTATTGTATTTAGTTTTATATCCAATATCCTATGTTCTATTTATGTAATATGTAATCATACATATTTTAAATAATTTTTCATTGTAATTACAGTTATTTCCATGTTTCAAGGGAAAACATGATTATGGAATTCACATGTTTGGATTTTAAAATATAATAGTTATTTCCTGTTATGTAAATATAAAGGATATGTTAATTTTATAAAAGTTAACCATTTATTAAATTGTTTTAGTTCGTATTTGGAAGATTTTTTGGAGGTTAATATATTAATTCACCACATGATGGATCTTATATAATGAAATAAATTATAAATAGTTCAAGGCACAACCAAAGGATATACTTTTATTTATATAAATTTATCATTTAATTATATTTCATGACATTCTTATAGAGTTAAGGAATTCATAGACTCTAAGAAAATGATATTACAATGAAAAATTATAATTTATTTTGAAACCAATGGTATTTTCAACCATTATATACTTATTCCTTTAGGACCTCAAATTTACATTCATCATTCACATGTTCATGACCATAATCACTCCATATAAATATTTACAATTTTCTTCACTATAAATATATCTATGTTATATTAATGTTCTTATATTCAAAATGATGGGTTTTTTTAAGATCACATTTACCTTTCCTACTAATTAATAATTTTATTTATTAACAATATCTAGGTCGTGGTTTTATAAATAATAGAATTTGAAATTATCTAAATCATGATTTCTCATAACATGTTTAAATTTTGATGACATAATTTAATTAGGGTGGAGAAAATGTAAGACCCCATGAATTTAAAAATTATTATTTTTAATAAATTTTTTATATTCTTTATATTATAATAAACACATCATTTAGATTTATTATGTTACATGTAAGATTGAATTTCTTCAATAGCTGGCTCAATATCGAGTTTTACCAAACCAGAGTGTATTATTAATATATTAATATTTTTTATAATAGGATATAACCACTACATTTAAATCGATATTATGAATATTATTAAACATGTAATTAAATTAATTTATATTCAATAACATTTTTACCTTCTCTTTATAATTTCCTAGAAAATTATTTTAATAAAAATAAACTTTATATTATGAAATGGTTATATTACTTCTTATTAATAGAACAACTAAATTAATGAAACATTTTTAAAATTTTATGAATTACAGTTGTCAAAATATACTAAATTCTTTATTAGTTGGAATAAAAAAATTATATTAGGGTGAATTTTTGGTATTTTTCTATGATGTTTTTTATGAAAAATATTAACAAATATTACATATTAGTTAAAACCTGCATTTTTTTTAAATATTTTAAAAAAACTAAGTATATTTTTAATGTAAAATAGAATATTTCATTATATAGTAATCCATTTTATTTCATTGGAAAAATTATTATATTTAAATTGGATATAAATAATTATTGAACTTTTAATGTTCTATTTTACATGCCTACTCGCCTCATCTGTAAGATTAACTTTCCACATAATTTATACAAATATATGAATTGAATTTATAAAAAAAAATTAAATTTCATTTATTTGTATGATATTTTGTGTCTAATAGGATAATATAATGTTTTTTTGATGTTATTAATAGCAATATTATTTTATTTTTATTTATCATGGATGGGAGTAAATTGGGTAACTAATGATGAAAATAATATTACAATATTATAATGTTATCCTAATACTTTTCATAATTAAAATTATTGAGTGGGTTTTAACCAAAATTAATTGTATAATAATATTACTAACTTTATAAGTCACTTGGATAATAATATTTCATTAATTATAATTTGAGTAAAAATATGTTAACATTATGTACTCAATTTCTCAATAAATAAATCAATTTTAATATAGGGTTTTTTAAAAGATAAATTCTATTATAAGTCATAATTTGATAGATAATTAATTTATATTCATCATGATAGTTTTTTTTAATTTTTATAGTAGGTATAATTTAATTATATATATTGATAATGATGATGATTTAGTTGATTTATTAATGGAATTATCTGATAAATAATATTAACATATTAATAAATTTATAACTTGATAGATATAATGTCATTTGTAAAATTTATTGTTGTACGTGACATGTTATTAATGATTTAGATGTTATTTTTCGAATTTACTTTGTTTTTTGGTTACTTTATAAGAAAAAATAATGAATATAGTCAAAATTGATATTATAGATATTTTAAAATAAATATTTTTTTTTTTAATAATATAAAAAATAAAAAAATTAAAATCAGGAAAAATTATTGGAATAACTATAAAAATTCAATAAATGGATTATTTAGTGGTATTTTTTCATTTGTCCATAATAATATTAACCCATAATGTAATAATAAAACTATATCACAATAAGTGTTAATGTTTTAAAATATGTGTCAAACCCAAAAGTTAATGACAAAATATATAAAAAAATATGTCCAAAAATTATTGGAGGAATTTTATTCATCCCATAATACCTTAATATCAATTTATAGGTGTTTTATGGACAATTGTACTTGGAAATAAAATATATATCATTTAAGACAATGATAATTACAAGATACCGCTATCTTTATATTTAAAAACTATTATTTGTTCACATAGGTAAAAAATGAAGATATGAATAAAAATAAATTAATATATTATTATCAAACAATATATTTTAAATATATATATATAATTTAATTTTTTTAAAATTATATAATTACCAAAATAGCCTCATCAATTCTGAAACCATATTAGTTTAATTTACAGAAATAAAAAAATAACTTTAACAAAATGAATTTTGATATATTTTGGATGTTTTAATTTTCATAACATAATATATAGATATATAATATATATTGGATATTTGTTAACTCATTATATTTTAATTACAACTTTTCTTTGATATATATGTATTCAAATTAATAGAATATTATCAAAATTGACAATAATTCAATTTTATTGATTTAATATATTATTACATTTTATGAAGATTACTAAATTGATAAATAATAACAAAAGGGTTATAATAGTTTCTTAAATTTCACATATAATTAATTTATGTCTTATTTGGATGTATTTGGATCTAGAAAATTCTTATTCTTGTTAATATTTTGTGAATTTCTAAAAGTGCCTATCCAATTTCCTATAAAAATGATCATCCTACACCACTTCGTCAAAGCACTATGATCAATATAGATCAACCAAATACTACCAATTTATCTTATAAACATTCATATCCACATTCTATATGTCCATCTATTTTAAAATGGCCAAAAATATTTTCCCTAAGTGGAGATCCAAAAAAATCCCACTAAAAAGAGTTATTTGTTTTACCAACTCATGCTTGTTCATTTATTCTTCCCTTACGTTTCCTATCTTCTATTTGTATATAGTAATATAATAAAGTGTCATATATATCCTGTGAATTTATTATTATTTTACAACCTTATTATGACTTTTATCAATCACATAAAAACATTCACCATCAATGCGTACGTATGACTTATCATCTCACACTATTGCGTAATTTGTTTTTCATCAAAACATTATTTGGATGGGTATAATGATAACATTATTTTTTATAAAAAATAAATGAAATTATATTTATTCTTTATAATTAATATACTATATATCTTCTTAACACATCCCCATTAAGGGTATGATATCGTTAATGGTGCGTACGTACGGCCTACAGTGTCCACGACACGAACAGATTTGTTCTCCATGTTAAACATTCAATAATGATTCTAAAAAATTATATAATTAATAAATTATACATATATGACCATAATATCATTACTAATATGTTTTATCCATATCCTATTGAAAATAACTAAGGCATTCATGAAAAAGCATGCATAGGAAATTGAAGCAATTTGACCAGAAACAAGGGTTATAACTAAATACTATTTAGAAAAACATGATAAGAAAATATAAGAATATATATTGGGTATTAAAAATATAATTTTAGATGGAATATATGTTAATAACTTGTATAAAATAATTATACATCAGGTTAAAAGTCATATACCCAAATTGAAACCCAAGGTAAGGGACTTCGTCTCAATCTCAAATCATTATCACATAGTGTGATGTTATACACCAACCATATTTTATACGGTGTATAAAAAATAAAGTATAATTTTATGTTTATATTTTATCTATTATAATGTAATTTAATATTTTTACAAATATATTCTATAATATATATTACGATTTAAATTTCCATAGTGTGATGGGAGGATTTAAATATTTAAATATTTAATCGTTTATCCATTTTATCATTTGGGATATTATATTATTTATGGTGGACTCCTCATGTGTCAATATTGTTTAATGATCACAAATCCTATTACTGTTAATTAATCTCAATCTTCATTGTACATCTTGCTAATGCTCTTCAATCTCAATAATAACTACATATCATGTTTCAATGATAACAAATCTTATGGATGTTAATTACTCTCTTTATTATTTACAAGTCTTATGGATGATCACATATCTCACATATATTATCAAGACTTTATATTTATGATTCATGTTCTCTTACTCTCTAATGATTAAACTTAATCCATATTATGCATATTACTATCTAAGTCCAAATACAGATATTTGTCTAAGTATGGACACACCGTGAAGGACACACCGTTACCCAGACACCGTGAAGGACTCACCGTGACCCACACACCGTGAAGGACTCACCGTGACCCAGACACCGTGAGGGAATCACCATGACCCAGACACCATGAAGGACTCACCGTGACCCAGACACCGTGAAGGACTCACCGTGACCCAGACACCGTGAATGACAAACCGTGACCTCGACACCGTGAGCTAGACACCGTGACATAGTCATACCGTGAAGCTCATACCGTGAAGCACATACTATGAATCTCATAATGTGAAGAACTTACCATGAAGAAGACACCATTTACATAATCACTGTGACATTGTTTCTTAACTTTTTGTCAATATTATTAAAATAATTCTAACTGTCATATTTGATTTTTTTTAATGAAATTAATGTTATTTAATGGTAGTTGTTGCCATGTCAGGAAACTGTATCTCGTACCTATGAAAATGGAATCATTCCTACTTCCAGAACTCGTGGAATATAAGGAAGTTTGAGATGCAGTACATGTGTGGTGTGCAAGTGTGAAAATACAACGAGAGGAACTAAAATACACTAGAGAGCACTGTGCTGAGTGAGAAGAACAATCCTGAGAAAGAAAGAGAATGCAAGACTTTCAAAGAACTCTTGTGAATGCATTCCAACACCACTGAAGAACACACGATGAATCAAGATATCATTTTCATTCCTGTAGAATAAATGCTGAACAACGACACTCTGTTTTTCAACAGAAAAAACAGAGAAGGACTCAGAAGAATTCCTGCGGAATCCAAATAGTCCATAGTTGCATTGATAATCACTAGATCTTTCTAAACCCTTATATGTACCCTCTAAGTGATTTATTTATTAAATTTTGAGTAGTGTGGTATAGTATTTATTTCTTATAAACACACCATCTCTTGAAATGAACTAGAGGATATTAAATCCTCAATCCAAAACTCATAAATCTTGTTTACCCACGTCAACTGTGGAAGAGGTCCTTTTGTGACCTGGTCTTTGTTTTTCTTCCCACGTAGAACAGTGGTAGAGGTCCTTGTGTGTCCTGGACAGCTTTGTAAACTATTGTTAACCCCCATCCAGGGTGTGGATCAAATTTATATAAATTTGAGAGCACTAAGTCTCGGCTTGGGAATAAACCTCTTATTATATCTGCTTTGCATCTTTAGTTTAAGATTCTAAGTATACTATATATATCATATTTATTCCTCTGCTATTACATTGAAATAAAGAACTATTTTAAAGATACATTGATAGTTAAATTATCAAGTGTTTACACTTATTGTAAATCAGTAGGTTAGTTTCAAAAGTTATTTGATCTTGTTGTTAAATTAACTAAGACCTAAAAATCTTTGAGAAGCTATGTGAACATTTACAATCTGTATAAATTCACTACAGTTTAATTTATTTTATAAATATGTGGATTTTATAAAGACAATATATTAACAAAAAAATTTAATTGTAACTCAATTCACCCCCCCCCCCCCCTCTTGAGTATCCACTCTGACCAAAATTTGGTATTATAGGATTTGTTTTTGTTTAAAGACTTTTGAAATACTCTATTTTTCAACTGTGTTTTTAGTTGCATCTTTAAAGATCTTGAATTTCTGTTAGTTCTAAATTTTGTCTCATTAAATTATCATTCTAAAATCTAGTTATGGATATTAGACTAGAGGGTGATGCTACTTACAGGCCACCTTTCTTTAATAGTAAAAACTATGCTCAGTGGAAACTTAAAATGAAAATTCATTTAGAAAGCATGGGTTTTGATATCTGGACTGCTATAGAGTCACAATATAAAATTCTAGAAACTGAAAGAGTAACTTGGGATTAACCTACAAAGACTGCCTATGATAATAATTGTAAAGCCATGAATGCCCTTTACTGTGCTTTAGGAGATGAAGAGTTTAATAAAAGTTCTGCTTGTAAAACTGCTTTCAAAATTTCGGATACTTTGGGTGTTCCTCATGAAGGAACAACCAATGTTAAAGAAATGATATTAAATACTTATACTATTAAATATAATAATTTTAAAATGAATACTGATGATCCAATTTCTGATATGTATCTCAGGTTTAATGACATAGTCAATACAATGAATTTACATGTAATGGTTGTTCCAGCAAAGGAAAAAATTATGAGAATCTTGAGATGTTTACCAGATCGATGGAGAGGCACATCTATGTCAATCAGAGAGTCATGTGACATTGCTTCTCTACCGGTCAATGAACTCATTGGTAAGCTTATGATGTACGAGGAAGAACTCAAGGTGAATAAAGAGGAATATGATGAACCTAAGAGAAAATGTGTGGCATTCAAGAGACTACTTCAAAGAGTAAGGACAAAGAAAAAGCTCAAATACAAACTGATAGTTAAACCCATGAAAATTCAGACGCTGACAGTGATGCTGAAATGGCTCAGATAGCCAGAAGGTTTAAGAAATTTTATAGGAAGAAGAAATTTTTCAGAAAAAAAAATTACAAAAGAAAGTATGACAATAAGGGACATTGGAAGAAGTATTGGAAAAAGCTAGATAAAATTGATGAAGTTGTTTCCTATGAGGTAAAAAGGAAAGGACACATTAAAGAAGACTACCCAAAGATAAAATTCAAGAAGAAATATGATTACAAGGACAACAAGTACAAAAAGTCTATAAAGGATACCTCGAGTGCTTCTGAAGACATCACAATTGATTCTAAAATGTCTGATTCTGAAAGAAATCTTGCCAACATGTATTTCATGACAAATACATCGGAGGTAACCTTAGATACTCCTGTTTTAAATTCGTATTATTCTGTAGATGATACAAAATCTAATTCTGATTCTGAAAACATGACTAGTGAAGAATTGTTTGAATACTGTAATATGCTAGAAGATACATGCAATGAATTAAGGGTAAATACAAATCATTAAAGAAACAGCATGCTCTCACTACTTTTGATAAAACCAAACATACTATTGAAGAAGAGAAAAATTCTCAACTGTTAAAAGAGAACACTGAACTGAAAATGTCTAATGAGAAACATAAGAATGATTGATAGAAGTTCGAAAATGGATAATAAACACTAACTCAAATACTAGGAAAGAATGTTGCGCTAAAATACACTATTGGAATAGGCTACAAACATGGACCGAGACAGATTACTAAGAATGGATTTATTACTAAATCTGGACCGAATACTAGTAGTTCTAGTTGTGGACATTCATATGCTTCAACTAGTTATCCACATAGTTATAAATCAAATAGATTTTATATTTCAAAATCCTTTGATTCTGTAAATTATATGAGACCCATAAGACAAATTTGGGTACCAAAATCTTTGATTTCTAACCTGTCTGGACCCAAGAAGATCTGGGTACAAAAATCATTTCCTATCAAAATCTGTTTTGTAGGAAACTTGCTTGAAAAGTTCCCACAAGAAGACATGGTATTTGGACAGTGGATGTTCAAGACATATGTCTGGGGATTACTCATGTTTCAAAAATTTAATACAGTTTGATGGAGGTCATGTCACCTTTGGTGATAATTCTAATGGAAAGATCATCGGCCTAGGCCAAATTAGTAACACTGATTCAATTTTAATTTCCAAATTTTATTTGTTTATGGACTTAAATATAATCTGTTAAGTATTGGTCAATTATTTGATGATGGTTTAAATTTCAAATTTGAAAATTATTCTTATAATGTTTTTAATTCTAAAAATGTTTTAGTCTTTTCTTCTTTAAAAAATGAAATTTTTTATGCTGTTGATATAAATTCCTTAGCCAAGAAAAATGTTACCTGCTTAAATGCATTTCATAAAGAGTCATGGTTGTGTCATAAAAGATTATGACACTGAAATAAACACTCACATAAAAAACTAACTAGGAAGAACATAGTTAGACACCTACCTAGACTTGAGTTTCCAAATGACAATGTGTGTATTCCCTGCCAAAAGGGATAGCAATATAATGTTTCTTTTAAATCAAAGAAAGAAGTTTCGACTTCTCAACCTCTCGAGTTGGTTCACATGGATTTTTTTGGACCATATAGAGTTTCTAGCTTAAATGGGAAGCACTATGTCTATATCCTAGTAGATGACTTTTCTAGATATACTTGGGTATACTTCTTAGCTCACAAAAATGAAGCTTGTTCTTACTTTTTTAAGTACTCCAAATCTTGAGAAAATCTTAGTGGTATTAAGATTAAAACCCTAAGAAGTAATCATGGACATGAGTTTGAGAATCATGTGTTTGAATCCTACTACTCACACAATGGCTATAGTCATAACTTTTTTGCTCCTAGGACACCTCAGCAAAATGATGTAGTAGAAATAAGAAATAGAACCCTGCAAGAAATTGCTAGAACTATGATTAATGAATATGACCTGCCTATTTACTTTTGGGCTGAAGCTGTGAATAAAACATGTTATATTTTTAACACAGTCTTAATTAGACCTGTTCTTAAGAATACCCCATATGAGTTGTGGAACAATAGAAAACCTAATGTTAGTTACTTTAGAGTCTTTGGCTATAAAGTCTTTATTCTCAATATAAAAGATAATCTTTATAAGTTTGATTCTAAGAGTGATGGAGGAATCTTTTTAGGATATTCTTTAACCAGCAAGGCTTATAGAGTTTTCAATAAAAGAACCAAGTGTGTGGAAGAATCTATTAACATCAAATTTGATGAAACTGATCCACACGAGCCTAAAACCTCTCTTCAAAATCTTGAAGATGATTTATCTGTTCTGGACCTTAATGACAAATCTAATGAACCTACTCTAAAGACAACCAGTTATGGACTTATTCTAGAATCATCCCCAAATGAACCTGAACCTAGAGGTGAACCTGAAGTTTCTAGTCCTAACTTTACTAGATCAACTAGAATTATAAAGAATCATCCTTTATATGCTGTTGTAGGAAATCTTGATAGAGGGACACAGACTAGAGCTTCTCTTAGAAATCATGTTGAACATCAAGCATTCTTGCCACAACTTGAACCTAAAAACATTAACGATGCTATTAATGATGAATTTTGGGTAATTTCTATGCAAGAAGAACTCAATAAATTTGAATGGAATAAAGTTTGTAATCTTGTTGAAAGGCCTAAGGACACTTTCACCATAGGCACTAAATGGGTGTTTAGAAATAATGTAGATGAATCTGGAAACATAGTTAGAAACAATTCTAGGCTAGTTGCACAAGGCTATAGTCAACAAGAAGGTGTTGACTATTAGAAGACTTTTTTCTCCAGTAGCCATATTAGAAGCTATTAGGATTTTACTTTCTTATGCTGCTCATGTAAATTTCAAACTATATCAAATCAATGCCAAGAGTGCATTCTTGAATTGATATATTGCTGAGGATGTTTTTATTGAACAACCATCTGGATTTTCAAACACTCATTTTACAAATCATATTTTGAAATTATCAAAAGTATTATATGGCTTAAATAAAGCTCCAAGAGCTTGGTATGATAGGTTAAGTACATTTATAATTTCTAAAAGCATTACAAAAGGAATAGTTGATCCTACTCTGTTTATAAAATGAAATTATAAAGATGTTTTAGTTGTACAAATTTATGTAGATGATATTATTTTTGGATCATCATGAAATTCCATATGTACTGATTTTTCTAAAAGGATGCAAAATGAATTTGAAATGAGTTTAATGGGTGAAATTAAATTCTTTCTTGGATTTCAAATCTTTCAAAATGTTAATGGAATTATTTTAACTCAATGTAAATATACTAAAGATCTTTTAAAACGTTTTGGATTGGATAGCACAAAAATTAGTGACACTCACATGGGTACAACCTATAAGATGGATATTGATGATGATGGTAAATTTGTTGATCAAACCACTTATAGAGGAATGATTGGGTGCCTTCTATACCTGACTGTTATTTGTCCTGATATTATGTTTAGTGTGTGTATGTGTGCTCATGTTTAAGAAAACCCTACAGAGTCACATTTAAATGATGTAAAGATAATTTTCAAATACCTCAAGCATACTCCCAATTTAGGATTGTTCTATCCCAAAGGACATTCATTTGAATTAGTTATTTAATCTGATACTGATTTTGCTGGATGTATGTTATATAGAAAAAGCACCTCTGGAAATTGTCTCCTTTTAGGCAAGTCACTAGTATCATGGTGTAGTAAGAAACAAAATTCGGTTTCATTATCTACTGCAGAAGCAGAATACACAGCTGATGGTGGTTATTGTGCACAAATTTTTTTGATGAAACACACATTACTAGACTATGGATATCAATTCAGACATGTACTAATAAATTGTGACAACACAAGTTGTATTAATATTTCTATGAATATTATTTCTCATTATAGGACAAAACATATTGATGTAAGACATCAATTATTGTGGGATCATTATCAAAAAGGTGATATCAATTTGGAATTCATTGGTACTGAATATCAACTAGCTGATATATTCACTAAACCATTAAATTCTGAAAGATTAGAATACATCATACATGATCTTGGTATGATTAATCATAAGTAAATATCTTACTGATCTTAATGTTTAAAACTTTACTATATTTTACTTTACTGTTTCATGGTCACTATTTCTAAGTTACTATTTTTTGCTCATGGTCTGTCAACTCAATGTCTCACCGTGACTATACAGAATTCTCACTCTCTCACCTTGACGACTATCAACTGTCTCACTGTGATGACTAGTTTTCATCACACCGTAATGCCTACTCATTGTCTCACCATGAATATTATTCTTTTTATATTTATTTTTTTTATCCTATGTCATGGTTATTTTTATTTTTATTTTCACCGCTGTTTTTTCCCGCGTTATGGTTTTTATGATGTTTGAAATTCCCAAATGATAAATCTTAAGGGTTTCATTCGATTACGTACCCGAACTCTCCCCTGAACCTTCTCTTTCATCTCGCCCAAACCATCAGTGAATGCCAAGGATGAAGCATACATCCTCACCTTCGTCTGAGAAGTGCCTCTCTAAGAAACAGAAGAGGATACTGAGGATAGCACTTGCAGGAACTCTAAACCCAAACCTGGTAAGCCGTACTGTTTTACCTGAAAATGAATTTTTCCCAGAGTGGTTGTTGTCTATTATATCGTTAGTTTTGAAAGTTGTATGAGAACAAGGATGGATTGAATGGTTCACTGGACAGAATAGGCCTATTTACCTGAGGCTGGTATCTCAAATCTATCAGTATGTGAAGTTTTCTTTTTAGTTTGGAGAAATCTTTATGTTGACAAGGTGGATAAATGGTCACATGTGCTCCTTCTCTTCGAGGTTGTGGGCTGCAGGCCTAAGGATTCCACATGAAAGAGTTTGTGTGGATTACCAGAGATACCTTCCTCCAACAACCGATATCTTTGACTTGGAGAATTCTTTGGAGATCCTGACTAAAGATGGCACCAAGCGAAGGGCCATAGATTCTGAATTAGATGGGGCGACAAGACTGTTGTTCAAGTTTTTTCAAAATTTGATTAGTCTGAGAAAAGGATATTTTGATGTGATGATGTATCAGGATGTGTTCAATATTCACCTGTTGAACAATGGCCATAGGATCAACCTTTGTAAGTATGTTATTAACCATATCTGTGAGCTGATCAAAGTAACTTCAAAATCCACCTCCTTGTTTTACTCAAGGATGATCTCAGCTATGTTAGTTGCAAAAGGGATGGATGGACCAAATGAAGAAAAGTTAGAGGACCTTGATTACTGCCTATCATCCGAAGGATGAAAATATGCTAGAACCCCTAGAAGAAGAAGTGGGTTGAGGATAATGATCAGGTGTATAAAAAGTTTAATCCTGTTGACTATCCAAGAAGGCCTAAAAATCTATTTGATCCTGGTTTGGAACCTGATTAAGTGGCTGAGTAATCAGAAGAAGAAGAGGAAGTAAAAGCTGAAGTATCTATTAGAGGAGAATTTGGAAGACCTCCAAGGTAAACAGCTCCTATTGAAAAGGAAAGGACTGTTGTCCCTGCTTTTATCCATGCTGAAATTCCTCAAGGAGAGGAAGCTGTTGTTAATTTGAGAGAAGAGGAAGCTCCTACTTCTAGTGCGGATGTAAATCCAGAAGCTCATCCTAATGCTGCAAGGAAATTGGTATTTCCTGATTTAGAACATCGAGAAACCTTATAGGATGATTCTGTTGAAGAGGATCATTCTGTTGAGAAAGAAGCAAATCTGGAAGCTCAACCAGTGGAACAATCGGTTCCTGAGATTATTTCCTCTATTGAAGAGAGGATGGAAATTTCCTTTCATCTTGCAAGGAAAGAGTTTGCTGAAGAGATCAGAGATGATCTTGTGGATCTTGAACATGTTCCTGAGCCTCAACAATCTGAAAGGGAAGCACAATTTGAGGGGGAGGAACCTCAAAACATTGAGATTATAGAAGCTGGATCTGTTGAAGCTTCTCAACCTTCTGTCTCATACTCTATGCCCAGTAGATATGAATTCCCAAGATTTTTTGATGTAAATGAGTCACAACATGTGACTACAACTGGGATAGATCTCTCTTCTCTGTTTCAACTGAAGTCTATAGCTCATCTAGTACCAGAATCAGATCCCCAACCTCAATCTGAATCAGAATCTGAGTCTAAAGATGACTATGAACCTCAACCAGAATCTGAACCTCTATCATTACCTGCACCCTTACCTGAGCATCAATCTTTTTTGTCCAAAGATGATGTGAAAATTTTTGGAGAGACTCTATTTGCTGAAGTTGAGAAAATTTTCTCCACTCAACCTTGTCCAATGACTCAGTTAAGTCAAGAACATGAAAAAGTTATCCTAAAAAATATTTTATTGCATATTCAACCAAGGATGATTTGAGAAATTAAAGAAGTAAGATTTGAGAATAAGCTACTGAGTGCTGATGTTGCATATCTGAAAAATATATTAGCATGTTTGTAGAATGAGTTGTCTTTGAGATCTGTAACTACTCCTGTTTCTACCCCTTCACCAGTCGCTACTTCTCCTGATCCATATGATTTCCTCCTTTCTAGGGAAATTGTGTCTCAAGTTCATCCTTACCTACTTTATTTTAATGAAAATATTGGAAAAAGACACCCCAAAATGCTGGAATGCATGAGGGAGCTTGTAGAAAATCTGAATATGCTTATATATGAATACACTGGATGCCTGCAAAAAGTTCTGAAACAGCTCAATGTTCTACCCGAAGCTATCAAGGATCTTCCAGCTTCTAGTCAGACCTCCACACCTTCTTTGTATGATTCAATGCTGAGATCTATAATCAAGGAAGTACTTCAGAGTGCCTTTAGTGGCTTCACTCTATCTTCTTTTTCAGAAGTGGTTAAGAATAGAGATAGAGCATTGGACATGGTTAGGATTAATTCTAAGAAGGCCATTGATGCTCAACAAGAGATCACCAAAAAAAATAGATTTGTTTCTCTCCCAGATTTTCTCTAAAAGCGATATGGTAGATCACTTTAGATATCTTGTGTAAAATTTGAGAATCCCTCCGGTGACTCAGGCTTTTAAAGCTCAGGTTCAAAAGCATGCAGAGTTCACCAGATTGTTAGACAGATTTCTGGAAAATAAGGATGATTTTGAAAAGGCTATGCAATATAGTGGTGAAATCATTACTGATTTCATCAATCCTTTGAAGTCATATCTTCATGTGAAGAGAAATTATATAGTTTCTCCAGCTGTTGCACCCCTTAGACCTGGTCCACCTACCTTAGCCTCAACCGCCATGACAGTTATCCAAGATCTTTCTCAGATCCGGCCAGTCATTCATGACCAACCACAACCTAGATCTTCTACTGCTCCCACTTTGGCTCCATCTATTTTTGAAGGTCTACCCTTACCCTCTTTGTCTACTGCATCTATTCCTTCTTCTACTTCAAAACCATCTCCTGATGCTGATAATGTCATGGAAAAGATGGATCCCTAAAGAGTTCATGAACTGTTTTCTTTTTGATGAAATATCATTTCTTGTTTCCTATTTGTATTTCTATTGTATGATCTATTCTGAATTTTTTTTAATGAAGACTGCTTTGTTTCATTCCATTATCTCTACTTTTTGACAATCCCAAAAGGGGGATAAAACTACAAGTATAAATGGGGGAGAAATACTACAAGTTTCGGTACTATAATTCTTTTTGCTATTCTAATATGATAGTTTCATTACTACTACATTTCATTTATATTCTTACTATATCTGATTTGTTATCATCAAAAAAGGGGAGATTGTTAGACTCCTCATGTGTTAATCATGTTTTAATGATAACAAATCCTATTACTGTTAATTAATCTCAATCTTCATTATACATCTTGATAATTCTCTTCAATCTCAATAATAACTACATATCATGTTTCAATGATAACAAATCTTATGGATGTTAATTACTCTCTTTATTATTTACAAGTATTATGCATGATCACATATCTCACATATATTATCAAGCCATTATATTTATGATTCATGTTCTCTTACTCTCTAATGATTTAACTTAATCCATATTATGCACATTACTTCCTAAGTCCAAATACAGATATTTGTCTATGTATGGACACACCGCGAAGGACTCACTGTGCCCCAGACACCGTGAAGAACTCCCTGTGACCCAGACACCGTGCAGGAGTCACCTTGACCCAGACACCGTGAAGGACTCACCGTGACCAAGACACCATGAAGGACTCACCGTGACACAGACACCGTGAAGGACTCACCTTGACCCATACATCATGAAGGACAAACTGTAACCTCAACACCATGAGCTAGACACCGTGACATTGTCATATAGTAAAGCTCATACCGTGAATCACATACCATGAGGCTCATACCGTGAAGCACATACCATGAAGAAGACACCATTTACATAATCACTGTGACACCGCTTCTTAACTTTTTGTCAATATTATTTAAATAGTGCTAAGGGTCATATTTGATGTTTTTAATGCAATTAATCTTATTTAATGATATTTGTTGGCATGTCAGGAAACCATATCTTGTACCTATGAAAAGGGAATCATTCCTACTGCCAGAACTCGTGGAATATAAGGAAGTTTGAGATGTAGTACATGTGTGGTGTGAAAGTGTGAATATACAACGAGAAGAACTTACATACACCAGAGAGAACTGTGCTGAATGAGAAGAACAATCCTGAGCAAGAAAGGGACTACAAGACTTTCAATGAACTCTTGTGAATACAAACCAACACCACTGAAGAACACACGACGAATCACGAGATCATTGTCATTCCTGTATAATAAAAGTTGAACAGCGACACTCTGTTTTTCAACAAAAAACCAGATAAGGACTCAGAAGCATTCCTGCTGAATCCAATGAGTCCAGAGCTGCATTGATAATCACTAGAGATTTCTAAACTCTTATCTGTTGTCTCTAAGTGATTTATTTATTAACTTTTGAGCAGTGTTGTGTACTCTGTATTTCTTATACACACACTGTCTCTTGTACTGAACTGGAGGATATTAAATCCTCACTCCAAAACACTTAAGTCTTGTGTACCCATGTAAACTGTGGAAGAGGTCCTTGTGTGGCCTGGTCTTTGTTTTGCTTCCCATGTAGAACAGTGGTAGAGGTCCCTATGTGGCCTAGACAGTTTTGTAAACAGTTTTAACCCCGATACAGGGTGTGGATCAAATTTATATAAATTTGAGAGGACTATGTCTTGTCTTGAGACAGGACCTCTTGTTATATCTGTTGTGCATCTTTAATTTAAGATTCTTAGTATACTACATATATCTTATTTATTTGGTATCTATTATTTTGAAATACAAAACTATTTTAACGCTACTTTGATAGTTGAATTAGTAAGTGTTTGAACTTGTGGTAAATAAGTAGGTTAGTTTCAAAAGTTAGTTTGATCATGTGGTTAAATTAACTGAGACTTAATCAATATTTGAGAAGCTAAGTGAACATTTACAATCTGTATAAATTCACTACAGTTTAACTTATTTTATAAATCGGGGAATTTTAAATAGATAGTATTTTAATCGAAATTTTTAATTGGAACTCAATTCACCCCCCTCTTGAGTATCCACTCCAACCATCAATTTATATGAATATAAATGGATTAGAGAGGAACTTTTATGTTTAATATGGGGATAATTATAAAAAAATAAACATACAACTTTTTAACTTTTTACGTAATGAAAGCATTCAATGAAACCCCATTTTAATCATTTTTACGATTCATTATTATAAATAATTCTAATTAATGTACATGTTATAAAAATGGATTTTTTTAATTTATATATAAGGAAATTAATTGTATAAAAATTTACTTTGATATTTATTTATCAAATTATTCGTAGTATTATGGGACACATTCATAAAAAATATTTTTTAAAAAAAATTCTATTAATTAAATGATTTTGAATAAATTATTTCAAAATAAAAGGGGCATTATTATAAAGAAATTTCTAATGATTATGTTATAGTATATTTATCAATTTAAACATAATTATTTAATCTTACACATTTTTTAATTTGATTTATAATGATATCACTATCAAAATTTAACTAAATTAATTATTATTTAATTTTACTTTTGATGTTTAATTTTGATATTATTCATAGAATATTGTAATAGTATCTACATTTCACATGTATGTTTATATTGAAATTTTTTTGTTGGGTTAATTTTACCTCTTCATAAGAGGAATTCAATTGACATAGTAAATGATGAGAGGGGCCCTCTATAGACACTTGATGCATCAGTATGTCTCATGAGACTATCTAACATAGGTTTTTACAAATTTAATAACCATTTAGGTATCATGTATTAGTTTATGTCTAGAAAAAATGTTTATGATGTCTAGAATCATGAATTCCATCAGTATGAAAATATTACTCATGTCGCATCTGATTATTAAACTAGTAAAATATCCATGTTTAAGTATCATTCTGATGTGATTATTTATATGGAATTTTTTGATTTATTATTTCAATATTATGAACATGATTGTGTTTTAATTACTTGTGTTTCAATTATACACCTCACATAAAGGTTTATTCCTATTCATTCAGAATATTATTTTTTGTATGCATTCCCTTGCTCAGCATACGATCTTACCCATTTCTTATGTTTTATTTTTTTCCAAGATACAATGAGTCTTATTATTTATATGGAGTGTTATTAAATGATAATAATGGTGTTTTAAATGATTTTAAATACTGTTTTTTACATTTTAAATTCTATTCTAATTTTCTTGAATTTTATATGGATTCCAATACTACTTCATTTATCAGTCATTCAGGATTTGATACCTTCTAATCAATCTAATGTAATAAATTAATGCATTATCCATGGGCATTGGGGGAGAGTTCATTACATACTGTTATTAAAATTTAGTTAATTAAAATATCCCATAAGAACGAAATATTTAAATAATAACCATATGTTATATATCTGTTAATTTTAATTTAAATCCGTATAATGATGATTTTTAGTCATAGAGTTAATATATGATCTTATATTACTTGAAAAAATGCATTTCATGTAAATCTACATTCAATGGAACTTTAAAAAATTATTATAAATTGATTTCGTTCTAATTGTATAGATTGAATTAAATGAAATGAATTCCATTTTTTTGAATCATATTAATTAATATTAATAAATATGTTGAACATAATTTTTTTACATAATTAATTGTAAAAAAGTTAAAATTTATCTCCACTGTAAAATGGGTGAATCGTGTTATACTAGGATAAAACGAAGTGATATTGCAACAAATGTTCATCTCAAAATATTATTAAATTACAATATTGTATCACTAATTACAATGAATTCTATATATTTTTATTGGACACTTTCAATGAATGTGACTTATATAATATAATATTTAATGATAAGGAACAAAATATCAATGTCTTGTTTTTAAATATCTACTCCCTATTCCAAAATAAATAAATAGAACATTTCCAATTAATATTAATGTTAATTATGGAAAAAATAAAATTATTTTCTTGATGGAAATTTTATTCTTAATTTCTAGTTATTATATAATTACCTTAAATCCTTATGCTACGCAGACACAATATTTATTAAATTAATACAAAGATAAAATAAAAGTTATTAAAAATAATGAAATTAAGAAAATTTTAATGATTTATTATCATCCGATTTTATTAGATAACTATAACATTTTTTTGTATTTGGATTTTTTATATTCTGAATAAATCTTATTATTGATGTTTTTAATGTCAAATTAAATAAATAGTGTCAAAATTTACATTAATAATATTTAATAATAATGAATTGTTTATTAAATGATTATAAATTTCAATAAATATTATATTCATATAATTGAATGGTAATTTGTTTATAATATCATCCCTATTACATTTTGGAGCACTTTTTCAAATTATAGTAATTTTATGTACCAATATTTATTAAAAAAGTATATACAATAGTAATTTCAACAATGGGTTATAATTTGTGAAAATAAAAAATAATGCTGAAAATATCATATCAAATTTTCCATTTTTTATTATTTGAGTATTGAAAGAAATATTTCCTTATATTTTAAAATTAGGATTTTGGGGACATTTTAAAAAAATTAATTTATATTAATTTAATAATTTTATAAATAACCAGAGTGACCCTATTCTCTTTAATAAAATGACACATCTTTAACTATTATATTCACACATAAATAACCCTTTTCACCCAATACATCCAAAAACCTCTTTCCAATATTCCATCCCATGTCTAGAGGCCTTGTTTTATTTTAAAACCATCCTAGAAAATAATTTTGTGTTAAAACATAAGAGGTTGTTCGAAGAAGAGGTATAATCCATAATTAATTGTTTTTCATTGATTTAATTATCTTATTCCATTAAAATTTCATAAAACAAAATTAAATAATAAAACCATTATTGTACTTGTACTGATATATAATTATTAAAAAATTAATAACCTATATATATCTCCACTCATATCATATGGTAAATGAACCCATTAATCGTGTGTGCATCGTACTATAACCTCACGAAGCGATATAATTAATTTTCCATCACCACCACATAATGTATTTTTTTATAATGGATAATATATATAATTAAAAATATATTTTTCCTTTTCAAAAGAAAAAACATCATTTACATTTTAACCATTCTATTCACTAAAAAGTGATAAAGTTATTTTTCTATATTTGTGGACTACCAGCTCCACAAAGTTATATGATTCTTTTTCATCACCACATCATATGGTTAATATATATAAGTATATCAAAACATATTTGTTTTATTTATGATATAATTACATTTTCGAAATATAAAATATTTCATATCTTCTTTCCAAAATGATTGTTGGAAAATGGAACTATCAGTCATTTATTCATATGGTGTATAATCCCCATGAATATATCGTAGTCCTTTTTTCAAAAGCTAACATTAGGACTTATTTTAAAAGATTAATTTATATGTAATGTGAAAATTATATCATGAATACTATTCATGATATTCCTATTTAATTAAATTTTGAAATATGATAATAATTTCATTAAAACACCCCACATAAAATAAAAATATTTATTAATTGAATCTAACATGGAAATAAATAATCTAAAATGTAATTATAATCTTTAAAATGGTTCTTAAGAATGTAAATTATTAATATTATATTACTATCCATAATGATAGAAAATTTATGTGATTAGGCTAACTAAAGGTAAGGGTCATTTGTAAAAAATTACACGTTTAATGATTCTCATCAAAATCTATTTCTTCCTTGTTATTATATTAAAACATATATTTATATTCTATTTGTATGGATATGAATGAAATATAGAATAAATTTTTGTCTCTTATGTATTTATATCAAATTTATTTATATGGAATATTTTTTGGGATGTGTCTAGTTTCCTTATATAAGAAAAAAAATATTCTATTTTGAAAAATGCGATGACATGATCATTTATCATCGCCATAATAGTTATTTTTTCCATTATAAGATTTATTTTTTTATTCAAATAAAAATCCAATTTCATATATTCTAGAAATTTTATTTTTTAATTGGATTTAAAATGAATGGATATTTCTATATTGATTTTTTTTCACATATGGGTTTGAAAGAGTAATTTATGGATTTTATGGTAATTGATGAATGAATAAAAAAATTCATCATGAAGTTAAGCATAATAATTATAGATTCTGATCACTGAGCCTGTTACAACTTATAGTAGGGTGATTCATATGCATTTTATTTGAGTGGTAGGCCAAATATATTATATATGATAGGTTCACCTAAATATAACTACAATACATTAGTTATTTTCCCTTATCTTTACAGAAAATAACGAGGTATTTATCTATGGAATTTTCTACAAATTATTTCACTTGGATCAAGTTATTTCTAACATAGGTAATGAATTTAATTATCTATACTGAAAAACGTTTTTATTTCTTTGGGGTTTAGAGGATGAATTTTAAGATAAGGTTTTTTATTTATCATGTTGAAATTATTTTTCTAGTATGTAAGAATAATGATGCGATAATGGTAAAGATATAATGGGTTATCATTTTTTCATTGGGCTAATATATCTCTTATTTTTACATCCTTTACATTGATTTTTTTTATCATTACTTTTTTAAAAAAATCATAGGTTTTATGGATAGGTAAATACAATAAATATGTAATGTTAAAAGTCATTAATATTTTTCCAGAATAGAATGATTTTTTATTGGAGGTCTTATATTGTGGGAAAATGGATACTAATAAAATGTTTCGAGTTTATATGATATGTTTTTTTTTAATATATTAGTTATAAACTAATTATATAAATATTATAAAACATAAATATTCTCTTTATTGTAATAAAATAATTCCATGACTAAAAACTCAGTATTATGTAGTGTTTATGTTATAGACCTTATATATCAATATTGAATTTATTGTGGTTATTTTTTAGTATTTTTATCATATTTTATATAATATTATTTGAATTATATTATAGTCATTTTTATAAAAAACAAGTTTCATCTGGTAATGTTCTTTACTTTTCTCCCACAAATAAAAACAGATAAGGGTGAAATTCTTACAACTAGGTTACATGTTATCCTAGTCAGTATGAAATTAAAAATAATGAATATTATTATGATGAAAATATATTATTTTTCATATACATTTTTGTTTTACTAAAAATTGGCATAGTGATTATCTGAATAATTTTAGTCCTGAATAAGATCAGTAGAATTTTGGGGAATAAAATATGATTAAGGTAACAAAAACAGTATAGTATTTTATTTTACGAATAATTTTAATATATCTTTTGGTAATGTATATGCATTTTTTTGGATTTGTAGTTATTTAAAAGAAAATATTACCATATATTGGGATTATATGATTGTGGACGAAACATATTTTGGTATATAAAATTATGAGTGAATATTATTAATTATAGAGAAGTGATAAATTAATATAATAATATATTATTACCAAATCATTATAAATGCATAGTTTTAAAAACCGTTAAAAATAATTTTCAGGCTTTTTAATGATAGTTATTTATCAACTAATATATTTTGAGCTTTATAAGTTTTTATTAAGGCTTTAGAAATTAATTTTATATTTCAATATATGATGGTTTAATCATTTTGAGAATTATCGTAACCTTTTGATAAACATTTCTAGCTTAATGTTTCATAATATGATTAATATATTTCCATCCTTTTGGGGATTATGTGATCTATCTGATGTTTCTATTAATGATTGAAGCATAAAAATATCATATTGATTAATCATAGTTTTTTTAATATGATATTTTGGTGTAAATTAATCAAATTATAAACTATTATTTTTCAAATAAGTGTATTTCCTTATGCTAATAGACTATGTGGAAATGGGATTCCTCAACAATATGAAAATAATGCTGAAAAATAATATACCTTTCAATTTATTTCAAGTTAATCAATTGAATTTTTAAAAACTAAATTTTTGTGGTTTTATGTTTATTTCCTTTCACATGATCCTTCAATTTATTGTTATCAATATTCTATGTCACTATCCATTATTATTTTGGACATTAATTTAACAAAAATATCTATATTTTATCTTTATATTAATTTTTTCATATTTGGAAACCTAGAATCAGTTATTTTAGTTAACTGTCTTATTTTTCTTCCGATATTTTAAATAGAATGTTTTATTAACACTTATTTCAATATGGAATTTCATAAAAAGTTTTTCAAAATATCAAAATATTGATTACTAAGATTAATATAATATTTAAATGGTGAAATTTACTCAATGGGGAGAATATGACACGTTATGTTCTTTTAAAAAGTCTATGTTTGATAACGTAAATGATACACAACACATAATCCAAAAGAGCCATAAAATACTATTATTTAAATATAATAATTATATAATATCCTATTAATTGATGCATATAAAAACTATCAGGTAAATTCAAATATTATAAATTTACTAATCATTAAAAAATTATTGATTATGACTTAGAAAATAATAACTCAGTTGTAAGAAACATCATTAAATTCATAAAAACATTTTCTAACAAATGTTTTTTTAGTGAGAATATAATATAATTAAATTCATGAATTTATATAATGAATATTTAATTTAATGTATATATTTTTTTAATAAATATGTCTAAATAACCTTGAGTAATTTTTTGGGATTTCATAGAAACATTGATTTTCTAATAAATAGTGAAAATAATTATTTTTATTCAAAACTAATCTTTTTAGTAATTTACATGTTTCTATTTTATTTTAAAATATATTCAATGTAGAATTATTTTTATCGTATAATTAAAAAACCAATTATGTTTAACGTACTTAATTTTGCTGTTCAATTTGGTATAAAAAAGATTTATTCATAAAAATGATTTTAAAATATACTTTTAATTTCATTTTATTATTTAAGAATAAGATAATTTATTCAACTTCTATATCTGGAATAATAAAAATCATTTACTTATTTTGAATCATGATGTCCAAATATTTTCAATAGATTCCTTTTAGATTTATTCATTTTTAATAGTAATAAAATGGATTTTTGTTACCATAGTAATGGTAGAACTAGGTAATTATGGATAAAAATATAGTAATGATGATTTTAAATTAACACATACTGTTTCATTAATTTAATTAAATTATTTTATTTTTTACATAGTTATCTAGAATTAGAATTAATGAACTTTTTATATCATTTTTTTAAGATTTTACCATTTTATTTTTCATCTAATGAAAAGAAATAAATAAAATTTATTATAAATTTATTATCTTTAAATTTTTTACACAGTGATGAAAATCATAATGATAAGTTATAAATAGTTATATAAATGTTAATTTATTTTTTTGTGGATAGTTAGTTTTAATTTTTAGTGTTTGAAATAAATAAATTAAATTTTTTCACAACAAAACCATAATGCTTGTGAATGTTGTGGAAAAATACAATAAATTATTTTTAAATCTATAAAAATATAATATTTATAGTTATTTAAATTATAATTTAAATATTCATAATAAATATTATATATAATAGTTTGTTATTGTTTATATTTGATTTAAATCATTTCAAGTTGTTTTTAATGTCAAATCATGTGTATAATATTTAAAATGATATTAATATTATTTTATTTTAAATAATATTTTATATAATTATTTAAAAATATTAAAAAAATGAAGAAGAAAATTAAGATTACAAATGCTTTAATTATTTTTCCATGTTTATTTATGATATAATTTAAAACATATATGTAAATTTATAATCCATTAACATTAAAAAATATGAATATGGTTACTATTAAAATTGGTAAAAGAATTTTCTAATAATAAATATAATGTAAAAATAATATAAAAAATATCATTATTTTATTTAATTATTTTATTAAAACCATATATATTATCAACATTTCCATTTCATTTTTCAACCATGTTTTATAAGATATATTGAAATTTTATTATAAATTTTCATATATTTCAGAACATGAAAGAAAAGATATTGGATAATAAATAAAATTTTATTATTTTATTTAAAATAACCAAAATATCTATCGTAAGACAATTTTATCGGATATGTTTTAAAACATCCAACATTATATTTTTACGGGAAAATATATATTTTATAGTATCTATCATTACTCAAAAATAGTAAAAAACGTTTTTATCACTTGTAATTGTGAGAGGAGCTAGAAGAGGCTGAAATAAATTAAAATCATAAAAAAATAAAATAATACTATATAATATTTGTTATGATAATATGTCAACCCATAATAATATTATTTCAATATTATATACTTTTTTATCTATTTTTGGATAAAAAGTAATTTTTATTAATGTAATTCTTGAAGAAATTATGAAAAATCACTTCCCTTATTTATAAAAGAGGACCCATATTAAAATCTCTACTCATATAATTATCCAATTATATTGGATACACCAACCCAAATATCTTCCTAAAATTCACAAATCTTTTATAGTGGGCTTATTTTGGGAATAATACAAAACTTAGAGGGTGTAATGTGTAATATAATTAAGTTTGTCTCAAAAAGAGGTATGGATTTTAAACTATCCCTTTAACATTATTTATTACTCTATATCATTCAAATTTTATTAAAACATAATGTAATAGTAACACTATTACATTGAATATATTGGGATTTTTCCATGTTAATTTAATTCCTTTTTTAGATATAATGTTCTTTCAATTGGGAAATAGAATGATCATCCATGTTTACAGAAGGATACTGCCTCACGAATCGATGTAATTCATTTTCCATCACCATCACTCATAGATGGTAATAATTATGGATTTAATATCTATATATGATATTAAAGAACTATTTAAAATTTTAAAATTTTAGTATCTCTTCAAATTTATTACATTCCTGTCTATTTAATTATGATAACATTGTTCATGCGGGTATGAAGAATACCACCTCCATGTTGTGATGCTATTTTTTTTCTATCACCATGTCACAGGGATGATATATATTATTTATTGAATTAAATAATATAAAATATGTTATATAATTATTATTAATTAAAAATAAAATAATACCCATCTATGTTTATTATGATCATTCAATAATGGAAATGTTACAAATGTGTATTTAAAATATATGATCACTATTATTACATCTTAATACATTTTTCATAACCAGATTTCATGATTCAATTTAAATTTATTAAATATAATTATTTAACAGTTATTATTTTGAGTATCATGTAATTATAAATGCTTTTTACCATATTCAAATTAATAATTTCATTTTGGACTCATGAGAAGAATATCATCAAAACATCCTACATGAACAAAAATGATTCTGTAGTTGAATAAAATATGGTAATGAATAAAATTAATGTAATAATGTACAATAAACAGTTTCTAATAAAATATATAATTAACTTGTTTTTATAATTCATTAATAAATGAAATGTGAGTTAGGATTTGGACTCATGGTAAGTGACACATTACATTAAAACAACATTTTAAATTTGTTTATTAATTGTTTTTAAATACTTATCTCCCATTTCCACATTCTAAAATTTATTTTTTGAATGTATTTATATAGACTTGAATGAATAATAGAAGAAATTTTATATAGTTTTTTTAAATTGCTACATATGATTTCAAGAGGATAATTTTTTTATTTTATACATAACATTATGGAAAATATATAAAAATTATTTTTTTAAACGTATAATGCATCGAGGGATTATTTTCTCATCAATATCAATTTTTTAGTGTTTTGATTTTTTATAAACGTAAATTTCGTTATTAAAGAAAAAAACCAAATTTTCTATGTTATATATACATTCAAGAAGGCCTTCAAATGTAACGGATATATCAATATTCTGATATGTTTCATTGTGGGTAAAATGAATCTTTTTATGAGTGTAATGATGAGAATCCATGATTTCATATTTTATGGTTATTTTATGGTTTGTGGGTCTTTTCCATGATGATGTGTGGTTCCATTATAATCAAAGGATATATGATTACATTTTTATCCAAGGACAGGAGGATCTATTATAACCATCTGATGGGTGGGTTAGTTATTGTCATCTAATTCATTTGGTTCACTAGAGTTTTATAGATGTTGACTATATTAGTTATTACATTTTAAAAAGTGATATAAAATACAATGTCCCAAATTACATCCATGTTTTACATATATATTAGAAGGTTTTAATACAAATCACATGATTTCATAAGGTATGTTATTAAACATATGCTTAAGGGAAAGTATTTTTTACTTCATAAGGGTAAAATATTTAACATTGTGAAAATAATTTCATGTATTATTCATTATTTAAAAGAAAAATTTATGTGTTTAATTTTACAATAATATTCCTTATGAAATTATTTATGAAAATATTTGTGTAGGTTTATTGATTTCATTGGAAACAAAATATTTATTTTTAATCGAAGGATTGTTTTGATAATGAAAATTTTTGTTAGTATTTGTGGACTAACTGGTTTATTTCATTATGTTTATATCCATTTGTAATATTTTTGTAGTCATATAACAATTTAAAATGATTTACTTGGGATTTTAATGTTGAATAAGGACAAGGATCATTTCAGGAGAAAATCTATAAAGATATGTTATGAAATTAAAATGATTTTTATCATTAATTTTTTCATTTATAGGGAAAATGGAAACCATGAGGAAGTTACCACTTTATGATGTAATATTGATTTATGTAAGGGTTATGGTATAATTCTACATAAATATAAAATATATATATTCTCAATGTAAATTGAATTAAATCTTTACTAAAACTAAACATTATTTTTTTTTATAGTTGAGTCCTTAAAAAATGAAAAATATGATATTACATTAATGGATATAAACAAATTAAAAGTAATGGAGAGGGAATACAATCAATAAAATGACTTGTTTGGAGATAATAGAGGAATGTAATGTCACAAAAAACCGATGGATATCAAATCTATAATTCTAAATAATGTATAATTTTTATTTATAAGACTGAATTTACATAAATATATAGAATGAGCATGACTTGATAAATTTGTTATGGATTGTACATGGAATAATAAAAACATGAAATCTAGGTAAAAAGTTGATTCATAAAATGTTCAATAAAATTTTAAATTTTATATGAAATATGATAAATTTAAAATTAAGGTGTTATGATTAAATAAAAAGAGTATTATATATAATGGAAATGTAGAATATTATTCCACTATTGCTGAATCTATAGAATAATTTACTAAAAGAGACACAAACATTAAGTCTCATATTTAAAGTTAATGTGAAATATCCATCAATGTGACACATGTTGAAGAATATATAATATATAAGAATCCCATTTCATGGATAAAATCTCATTTCTTTTTTTGATATAACTTCTCATCCCAAAAATTAGTGTATAATATCATATTAAATGTTTTTACATGATAATTATTTTTGAAAATGTGTTAAATATAGTGAAAATTAATATATATATATATATATATGATATTAAAGCTCTTAGATTAAAAGATATGGAGTTGGAAATAATTATAAAATATTCTGAGAATATATTTTTCCCAACAATTAGATAATTATATCCTTGAAGAATATTATATTTTTTAATATAAAAATACCATTGAAAATTTTTATATAAACTTTTATTATTATACTATTGTTAGGTATAAGTCATTATAAATTATTTATATGACCTTTAGAAAACAATATGAAAAATAATCATGTGATGAATCATAATATTCAAAAAAATGGATAAAAATGTAGGATCTAATTATATTCCAGAGAAAATGTGTGATAAAAAGAACATAAGGATTTTTTACAGTACTGGAATGAATCTTATGAAAAATCAGAAGAATAAAATTCCTCAAAAACTATATTGATGAAGACATACGGGGAATAAATAGTGTGGGTATATTTTAAAATTTAGAATCATAAATTTAATGGATGATAATGTTTTCATGTTTATGTTTCATTATGTGGTTCCTAGTGGACTTAATTATTATATTGAATAGAATAATATTAATATACATGGGATATAGAGAATATATAATTTAGTGGGAGATACTTAGAGAACAAAAAATATGGATCTATGGGAAAAAACTAAAGGAAATTTTATATATGATATAAATACAATTTGTAAATACATAATAATACATACCTTCTTTACACAAAGATTGTTTAAAAAGTGAAATTTAACTAATACATTCATACAACCTACCATATACATTATTGTAAAGTAGGTAATTATTCATAGCCATCATTATTGGTTGGTTTTTAAATAATAATATATATTAAAAAATTATAATTATTTCATGATTATTATTCTAAAAATGACTGGGTAATGACCAATTTTACCATTGTCAACCAACAAATATCATCATAAAATAGAACATAAACTCAAATGATTTTGTAGTTTAATTAACATGTAATTATATAAAATAAAAATAAAAAATAATCCTGAAAATTGTGCTTATGAAAGTAAATAATTTTCATATGTTTTTTATTATATAAAATAAATGATTCTTATGATGATTCTGACTCAACATAAGGGACTTCCTCATAAAATTATTATTTAATTATTTCTCATATAATAGTTTTTCTTCGATTCATATTTATTAAAAAAACTTTTTTCAATGTTTATATCTGGATATAAAAGTAATATAATGGAATTTTATTTTTATCTTTTAGAATTATTTTTATGTTTCTCCAAAATAATATTTTTATGTAAGTTTTTCAATTTCATACAAAATAAAAAATAATGTTTTATTATAATATATACAGTGTTGAATAATTCTTTCACCTCTATATGATTTATATTATTTTTTATTCCATTATAGTGTTTCTTTGTTTTGTCAAAGAGAAACTATATTTTCCTATATTTTTGTTAATTTATATTTGAATATTGGTTTTGAAAATATATGTTATATCAATATCCTAATGTGTCTTTTATATGGGTTAAAAAGAGATTTCAATGTGTTTTATGAATAAATATGCATGCATAAATATGTTTTATTCATGAAATTACACATAATAATAATAGATGATGATAGGTGAGCCTAAAAAACATTGTATAATGGGTGGCCCTGATATAGATTATATGAATGGTGAGATCGATATAACATTTATAATTTGTTTTCACAGTCATAAAACCAATTAATTGAGTAATGTTCTGTAACATTATATTATTGATGAAGGGATTTAACTAGGATTGTTTCTGTAATGTATTTAATTGAGTTATAGTTATCCATATCATAGGTTATGAGGTCAGCTAAAGTCTATCGCAGCGGCTGAGAGTTTCTCCCTAGGGTATTCTAAGGCCGGCATCTCCAGGATCCATCCTTAGAGTTTTGGTTCTACGGTGACAGTGTGCTGGAGGGTGTCCCTCGGAGTTCCAATTTTGGTTCAGAATTTATGGCACCTCCAGCGCTTGCAGCAGTTCTTATTTTTGGTTTTTCATTTGGATTTTTAGATCTATGGTGCTTCAATGAAATTCATGGCACCGAAAGTAGATTTGGGTGTCGCCACAAGGTTGCGAACCTATGGTTTATTTTTTCCCACTCTGATTTTCCATTTGGTCTTCTTCGGGTTGTTTTGGTGTCGTCAGCGGCTCGCATGGTGTTTTTCAAGGAGTCAAATGTCGACGTAAATTGGTTCGCAAAATACTGGGAGTGTGGAGACCGCGTAGGTTTGGGACCCTCTGAGACTTTTCTTTGCAAGAATATTGGATCACGAAGGCGATGGGATCCAATTTAGATTGTGAAATTTTTTAGAGAAGTGCGAAGACATGATCGTGAAGGGTGGAAATCACGAGGGTGTTGTTCTGCGCCGGTTTTCTGGTTTGCGAGATTGCAGGGGTGCACAGGTCTGGTTCGAGAAGGAATAGGCTCATGAAGGAGCTTCCTTGCGGTGGTTGGAAAAGCGTTGGGGCCGGTCCGCGATGGGTGAGATTGAAAGGATTTGGTTTGCGCCAGGAATGCAAAGGAGTGGCTTGGGATGGAAGTGACTGCATGGGAGCTAGTTCGCCGAGGCTTCTTTTTGGTTCGCGGAGGTGTCTTTATGGTTTGTGCAGGGTTGTCTTTTGGTTCGCGTATGGTTTTGGTTTGCGCAGGGGCCAGCGCTTGTTGTTTTGGACAACATAGGGGCTGGTCCGCGGGGATCAGGTCCGGAGGTTGCGGCTTTTTGGAGGACTGCTATGCGACGGATTTGTCACGAGTTTCTAGTTCGAGAAGAAGAAAAGAAAAAAGCTTTGTTTGCATTGTGGAGTTTTAAACGCGAGAGCAGTGGACTCAAGAAGGGTGTGCTCGGGTGATTACATCGAGGCGGTGCCCATTGCTATCATGGAATCTGAATTGGTGAATCGTTGGAAGAACCTCTCACTGACTGATAAATAGAAAGTGTTGATTACTACACGAAAAAACAAAGATTCCTTTCTGTCACATCACTTGTCAGTCCTGGTGGTAGGGAAATTTATATCCATACACAGATTCAACCAGGGGGCCTTAAAACATACGCTGGAAATTTTTTGGATATTGGAGGATGGCGTTGCCATATGTGAAGTGGGAGACGGATTTCTTATATTTGAATTTTTTAATAACAATGATAAATAAAAGGTGCTCAAAGGCAGACCATGGTCCTTTGATAATCAAATCATCGTCATAGAGGACTTCACAGGCGGGGATGACATTCAGAAAATCGAAATGACTTCCTCACATTTCTAGATGCGAATCAAAGGGATCCCATTTTATGGCCGAACTGAACATGTTATGCAGATAATTGGAGAACACATTGGAAAATTTCTAGACTGGGATCAATCTCATCCCATACAATGGGGACATGTTGTGAGGATTAGAGCCTTAGTCGATGTGACACAACAACTAATGAGGGGTCTGTTCTTATCATTTGAAGATTCTAATGCCTGGATCTACTTTGAATTCAAGAAGCTACAAATATTTTTTTACTATGGGTGCATTTTACATCTCAATAATGTTTGTGACTCGAGGAAGGGTAATGAAAAAGGATCCTTCATCTTGCAATATGGACCATGGCTCTGCGTAAAAATAGTTGGAACTATTATCATTTCTGATGTGGAAAAACAAAGGGATTGTGATCGACTAGCGAAGGCATTCTCTAAGCGAACTAAACCAGAACTCAACAGTTTCATCATGCTAGGACAACTATATTTTTCTAGAGACAATCAATATGACCTGTGGGAAAAAGGAGGGCCTTCGGATAGCACGATGGGCAAGGTAAGAACTAGGGACAAGCAGGCGAGTCAGAGTTCGAACCCAGCCCTCTCCTCAAGTCGGGGCCCTTTATCTCTAAAAGATAGTGACTCACCGCCATTCGGACCATTTTCCAAAATCACAGAGCCACCTAACCCGATTTCGGAACCCATGAAACATTGCATCGAATCGGTGCCTACTCCTTGGCCGGTGATTGTTGCTCCAAGATTAGTTCTTTATGGACGAAACCAATATGACTGGGATAAAGGCAGCTAGTACCCACACTAAAAATACGTGGAAAATGATTAATCAGGTTCATAGGCATGGTGATCCCATTGATGTGAATCTTGAGGAACATAAAAGACAACTGGAGGATTGTCAAGTAACTTAAATCCTTCCAAAAAGATGGAAAGCGGTTGGTGATGGACATCTCTACAATGTTTCATAGGAAGAGGCGTGTATGTCCCAGCCTCACCTAGAGCAATGAAAATCCTACGTTGGAAATTTCGGGTTCTTGGAAACCCAAGAAAGGTTCGGATGCTCCAGCACCATTTCACACAAAGTCGCCCTAATATGGTTTCTTTACCGAAACAATATTGGATTACAAGGACAACAATGGTATCGCTCTGAAATGCATTTTTTAGGGCTACTTCTCGGTTCCCCGCCAAGTCCACTTAGGGGGACTGGGTATTCTATGGAAGGAAAATGTCAATGTCAGAATCATCTTGTACTCATCACATCATGTGGCTGCATCCATCCATGATTTCACCTATCCACCTTGGACTTTTGTGGGTTTCTACGGATGGCCATCACAAAATGATAAATGGAAATCATGGGAACATCTATGTTCATTACTTCAAGGAATTACGTGTCATATCCTCTTTGGTGGTGACATAAATGAGATTCTGTCCCAGAATAAAAAATGTAGATGAGCACTTCGGCCCTTTGCCTCGATGTCAGGATTTTGGGATGATATTTCTAGGGCAGGCTTGGCAGATCTAGGACATGCAAGTAGCCCCTTTACCTGGTTTTGGGGGAAAACAAAAAACAGATGCATAGCTGAGTGTCTGGATAGATTTCTTGGATTGAAGGAATGGACTAAAATCTTCAAAATGTTTCTTATCTCCCACTTGGAACTGAACTTTTCGAATCATTGCCCTATCTCTATCGTCTTCTCTCATAGCGGTCGTTACTCAAGAGGTGGAAATCCAATATGGATTGAAATCTTATGGGACAATGATCGAAAGTGTGAAGAAGTTATCCGATCTTATTGGAAGGGTGGAAATGAAGACACCAAGCTTAATCTCCAGCAGGTGGCAGGTACTCTGAGATCATGGAGAAAAAAAAATCGTCAACTCGATAATCTTTGTAACTCTTTAGAGAGACAACTCAAGGCCCTACTTTCCCGACACCAAACGGATGAAATTCTCTCCAAAATTGCGATTATTAAAAGTGATATGGATGCTGCTCTTCGCATCAAATAATGCTTCTGGGCTATGTGCGCACGAGAAATCCACATCAAATAAGGGGATGCAAACACCCGATACATTCACTAGAAGGCTTCTTCCAGGCGCCGTAAGAACAACACTTTGGTCCTCATCCACCCTGATGGGGGAACTGTGTCCAACATTAAAGGTATCCATGATATTATTTCAGGTTATTTCCAAAAACTCTTCACTACAAGAGAGCACATCTTATCTATTGAGGATGAATCCTTCATCAAACACGTGATCACCGACGAGATGAACCACCAACTCACAGAAGACTTCATAGACGAGGAGATTTTCCAGGCTCTCAAACAAATCAACTCCACAAAAATCCCCCGGTCCTGATGGTTTCCATAACCTTTTTTTATGAAATACCGGCACATTTCATCCCTGGAATATGTGCACTAATGAAAGGCATTTGGGAGGGGTAAATTAACCTCTTCTATATTAATGAGACAATTATCACCCTTATCCCAAAGATCAAGTAACCCCTTGCGGTCTCGGACTTCAGGCCTATCAGTCTCTGTAATGTTTCCTACAAGATTTTATCAAAGGTCCTAGATAACCATCCGCACACATGGTTACCTAATATTACCTCTTAGAATCAATGTGATTTCGAAGAAAATATTCTTATTACGGAGAATGACAACGGTTCCAATGAAGTGATTCATTCTATGAAAACACGATCTATTGAAAAAAGAGGTATTATGGCCTGGACACTGGATATGACTAAGGCCTATGATCGAGTGGAATGGTACTTTCTCCATGCTGTAATGACAAAAATGGGTTTCTGCCCCAAATGCACAGATATGATAATGCATTGTGTTTCGTTTGTCTCTTTCCATATTAACATCAATGGTGGACTCACCCAAGGATTATCACCCACCCGTGGCCTCCTCCAGAGAGATCCCCTTTCCCCCTTTTTCTTCATCCTGGTGGCTGATGTCTTCTCTAGGATCAATTAATTTTCCATTTCAACAAAAGGGATACATGGGGAAAAGGTTTGTTAGGCCATCCCACCTGTCTCGCACCTCTTCTTTGCCGAAAACAGCCTTCTTTTCTCTAGATCTACCCATAATCAATGTCTCGCTACATGTTAGGTGATATTACTTTATGAGAGGGAATCTGGACAAGAGAACCATCCAACTAAGTCAGAAATCTCTTTTATTTCTGGAGTCCCACCGAACAAGAGTGCTAATCTTTGTCGTACTGCAGGCATTCAAATGGTGGACAAACACAACAAATACTGTGGGCTTCCCACTATTGTTGGTAGCTCAAAAATAGAAATGTTATCATCCAAGGTGGATAGAATCGAGAAAAAAATCCATGACTATACGCCGAAAAGAGTATCTAAATAATTTAAGGAAACACTCATCAAATTTGCTCTTCAGTCCATCCCCAACTATATTATGTCCTTGTTCAATCTTCCTAGCTCACTTGTTAACCACATCCATTCTTGCATCACTATCTTCTGGTGGGGGTATAATAATGGTTGATATAAAATTCACTGGATTTCTTGGCAGTCACTTTGCATGCCCAAAACAGGCGGTGAAATTGGATTTCGAGACCTCCGACACTTTAATGATGCTCTCTTGGATAAATAGGGCAGGCGCCTCATGATTCATCCATCTTACCTTTGTGTGTGAATTCTTCGTGAAAAATACTTTCCCCACTTGGATTTCCAGAACTCCTCTCTTGGCCCCCGCCCCAGCTTAACATGGAGAAGCCTTTAGGGATCCAAAAACTTACTTAACAAAGGACTAGGCCAGAGGGTCGGAGATGGTACAAAAATTAATATTTGAACCAATCCCTAGCTGATTAATAAAGATGTCTTGCATGCTACCTCCCCTATCGTACCTGGCTATGAGAACGCCACTATTTTCTGCTTATTCGATGATCATGGTTCTAGATGGTGTATGTAAAAAATAAACTCATAGTTCAATGAAAGGGACAAGAAGGATCATACTTAGCATCCCCTGTGTGAGGGTTTCGGGGCCAGAATGTCTCTTTTGGAGCAATGATTTTTCTGGATCTTATACAGTAAAGATAAGGTACAGACGTTCTCTCGATATCCAAATCGAGGAATGGGGAGGTCTATGGAAAACCCTTGGGAATCTTATGGTCCCCCCCCCCAAATCTGTTTTTTCTGGTGGCAGGTTTTCACAGGTATTCTTACTACTATGGACTTCCTCGTCTTCCAACATGTCATGAATGATAAGCTTTGTCCCATCTTCTCGGGTATACTCGAATCCCCTCTTCATGAGATCTCCCAGTTCTGGGGGGTAGAAGTGATCTGGAATTTTCAGGGTTCTGATTTGGAGCTTATGCTAGATACTGCGCCAGGTCTTCCGACACTGCTGATGTTGTGGTCATCTTCCTTCACTACGGACAAACATGCTTCATTATGCGTAGTGGCATGGATCGTCTGGGTGCGATGAAATGTCCTCATCTTTAATCACTATGAAAAGACCCCCAGGTTCTGGATTGAACGGGCTACATCCTGGATTGAGGTGTGGAAAAGGGACTCTGAAAGTTTAGGGCTCTCTGGAACTCACATAGTTGGCGTCAAGATGGTACCCTCCCCCAGCAGGGATCTTCCATATCAATGTTGATGCATCTCTTTACATTGATGGAATTATCGGAATTCGACTTGTGGCATGTGATTTTCCTGGCCAAATAATTCCTGTCAAACATGAATCAAACCACGCTCTATGGGAGCTCATTGTTGTTGAAGCCTTCGCTGTCCTTGTCGGGATGATGTTCACAAAAGATCGAGGATAGGAAGCTATTCACATCCAATCTGATTGCCTCGCCATCATCAATGCTATCAGGAGTAATGATGGTAGCCTCCATTCTTTTGGCCATGTTATCAGGAACATCCAGGCTCTCATTCAAAGCTTCAAAACTGGCTCCTTCTTCTTCATCAAAAGGGATGTAAACAATATATCCCATCACCTGGCTTCTATCATCACATCCGGCGTGAATCACCTCTAGCTTGATCACATTTTTTCTTGGTTGCGTGAATGTGTAACAACTGACCTTCGTGGTTAATATATCATCTTCCTTTATGAAAAAAAATATCATAGGTTATGAAAAAAAATTAACTATGTAACCAAAGATTTTTTATATTATTACTATTTGTATTAATGTATTTTATTCAATAGGTCTTTTTTTCATGTTTAAATTATTTTTTATACTCTATAAATAATGTGATAAAGGTAAAAATTATTTTGGTTTTTTATTTTTCCCTCTTGTAACAGATTTCATTCTTATACAACCCCTACTGATTTTTTTGATATTATCTAATTTCAAGAAATATCCATTAGTGTGTTTAAGGATGGGTACGAAAAACATATAAGTTTTATTTATAGATAGAAATTCCTCCCCTAAAATTATTGAATTATTGTTTTTAAATGTTTAATATTGTAGGAAAAAAGGATTCAGATTATATGTTTACACATTTTATTGTATACGAATTGTTATGTATGATTTATGACCTAATTCTCTAAAACAATAAGCTAAAAATATCCTCTGCAGTGTATGAAAATGAATCCCTATGTAAAAAATGGATAAAGTAGTGATTATGCCTAGGTCTTATTTCATTATTATGGAATTTTTTAAGGTCCATTTTAGGATGTACAACTTATTATGGTAAATTTTATTGTATTATTATTGATATTGTTTTTATAAATAAATTTTTTCATCTGGTAATGTTGTAGGGTTTTAACCTAAAAAAATGGAGACAAGGGTCCAAGGCCTAACACTGGAATACATGACGTCTTGATTAGTGTGAAATTGAAAATAAATATGAAATTGATGATGGGAAAATATTAATTATCTAATACATAACATTTGAAATGATAAGATATATTTTTATTATGTGAATAAAATTAATTTTTATTTAAAACAGTATAAATTTTGAAACATTATATAATTAAAGTAGTAATAAATTTATAGGATTTTAAAATTTTAATAAAGGATAAATTATATTTTCTTGGAATATATATTTTTAATGTGAATTTTTTGTGACAGAACTGAAATAATTATCATATATTATAGAATATATGACTTTGGAATTTTTGTTTGAGGTATATGACTTTACAGGTGAAAATGAAAATTTGAGATCAATATTTAATTTATTATGGGATAAATTGTGAGAAAATACTTTTCATATTAATATTTAAATCTTAATTTGTAATATTTTAATGAATTATGTGGTTAAAAATTTATCAAATTATTGATGATGAACTTTGTGTGTTATTATTGAGGTGTTGTATATTAATTTTACATTTCATCATGTGGCAGTTTATTCATTTTTGTAATTATAGTAGATTGTGATAACTTTATTTGTTATGGTTAATACCTAATGATATTAAGAATAAATATTATCCTTTTATCAATTATGTAATCCCTAATAATATTATTTTAGTAGATAAGAATATAAAAATTTTGTTTGAATACTCAACATTTGTATCAAAATATTATATTGTGGTGTTAATTGATTAGAGAATAAAATTATATTGATAATGTAAGTATATTTCTTTATGTTCTAAGATTATATATAAATAGAATTCCAACACTGTAGGAATCTTATTCTGAAAAAATTGAATTTATAATTTTACCTTCATTTTAAATTAATTTATAGACTTTTCATACCAATTTGGATTAGGGTTTTGTGTACATTCAATTTCACATGATCATTCACATGATTGTGATAATGTTCTTCATTAATCTAGATAATTATTTTGGAAATTACTTGTTACATTATTCTCTTGATTTTTCATCCTATAATTTTTTACAATTTTGAAGCCTAGTATGTGTTATTCAAGTTAACAATTTTACTTCCATTATCTCTTTTAAATATGATGTTTTACTAAACATATTTTTGATGCTAGTTTTCAATAAGATTAATTTCAAAAGTCATAAATTTGACTACCGAACATATTTTAAAATTGTGAGGATTAAATTTATTAATGGGGATATAATATGATACCCTAATCTTTTAAAAATGATAAAAAAATTTATAATATATTTTACTCATAACACGGAGTATAAAAAACCATCAAAACATTTAATTTTTATATGATAATTATAATATATCCATTAAATTTTTGGTAATAAATAGGGTTAACCAAATTATAAAATATATATAAAACTTATAATAAATAAAAATGATTTGATTAATACGTTGTAAATATGAACTCAATATCTGTTAAATTTATTCAATTCTTTAAAAAATATTAATTTTTTTTTTATACTAAAAAGTATTATAATTGTTTTTGAAACTAATGTGAATTTATTTTAACAAAACGAATTAATTTGATGAATCATCATGCGAATTTAATATTGATGTTATTTTGAGTGATTTTTTAAAAAGGTTTTATTTTCTATTGAATAGTGAAAAATATTAATTTTTATTAAAAAATATATTTTTTTCAATAAATTATAGGTTTTAAAACATTTTTAAGGTAAAAATATATTTAAATATTTTTAATAATATAATTATATTTGAAGGATTCAACTTTATGGATGAATTTTGTATAAAAAAATTTTATACTACAAACTATATTTTAATGAAACACTTTATTGATTTTGTTTTGTATTATATGAATAAGTTAATTTATTCCACATTATAGGAATTTTATCATAAAAATTTTGTTCCATATTTGAAATCGTGAGGTTTATATTGGGTAAATATTCCAGTTTTATTTTTAGTCATTATGAATATTAGTCAGCATGATTTCTTCTACCATAGTAAAATTGAAATGAGTTAAATACAGGTAAAAATATTGGGAAAATATCTAAATAGTTACCGTAAAATAAGCCTCATATTTCTATAATGATTTTATTTTTTATATAATTATCTATAAATATAATATATAAAAAATCATTTTAAAATGATTACTAACAGTGTTATATTTTTTGTAAAAAAAATAAAAAATTCTTTTGATTAGTTTTTCTAAAAAAATTTCTAAAATTGGGAGAAAAGACTGTTTGTTTTGTTAAAACATGTTATTTTAAAAATAAATTATTATTTATCATTGATATTTATTTTTCATTATTAGTTTTGAAGTATTTTCCATAATTGATTTAAAAATGCAGATACAGTGCTTATTCAATCATTAGAAAAATAAATTAATTTTTTTTATAAACCATGAAAATAAAATTTATTGGTTGTGATAATGTATAAAATAAAATTTTAATATAATTACATCATATTATAGTTATATGAAATGTTTATATTCTAATTTCATTATTGTCATGTTGTGTTCAAATTCTAATTTTTTCAATTGTTCTTACCATGACATTTATAGTATTTTATGCCAAATTATTTTTTATTAAAATATATAATAAATATAAAAATATTGAAACAGGACACCTAATATAATAAGTGATCTAAATTTTTATTCTATTTCCATTTATGATACTAATTTTACATTATAAGTAAAATCATAACTCATTATTACTAAAATTTTCATTATCGCATTTAATGTTAAAACATGATAACCAAGGCGTTATCAAAATTATAAATTTTAAAATGATATCAAAACCTATAAAAATTATTTTTATTATTATATTAACATCGTTTATTTATTATCTCAAATTCCAAAACATTTTTAAACCATATTACTTGACTGATAGCGATATTATATTACAATTTTCCATGGATTTCAAAAAATAAAAAAATTAAACTTTATAATAGTAAATATTTTATTGAATGATTAAAAATTACTAAAAATAATATCATTTGAAAATTAATTGATCTATAATTTTTAATATTATCTATTTTCTATTTATATGACAATTTCATATTAACAGTATATTTCATGACCCTTAAATAGTAAAACATTATGTTACTATAGAAATTATGAAAAGTGTTAGCTGAGGGTTTAATCAAAATTATATGTGTGATAACATCAATAAAAAATGTAATATTATTATTGGATGATAAAATTGCAACAATTATTCACAAAAAAACTACCCATATAAATTTTTGTCCAGTTAATCAAGAAAATTAGTTTTTAATAAATTTATTCTTTTTTAAATTCATAGAATACTAGTCTGATAATTATAAAATTTCACACCATCACCTCTTCCATACACAAATCAAGAGAAATTTTTGTTCTATGCATACCTAAATATTATTTTATTATAAATCTCTATGTTATATTGGAATTAGTTTTGGAATAATACCACCCATAAAGGGTATAAGATGTAAAGAAAATGAGTTTTTTTCTGAAGAAGATGTATAGTCTAGATCCCTGCATTTTTATTTAATGTCATATTATAATTTCTTAAAATATTCAAAATTCTTAATAATATTATTCCAATAATACCTTCAGTATGCATAAATTGTTTTCTTTTTAATGGAATACCTTGTACCCATATCATCATCTATCATATAGGGAAAAGAAATATCATTCAACTATATGGTGGACTAATTTCTTGCAAATACATTAAAATTTACTTTCCATCACCACCCTCTTGAATGATAATAATTATTTAGTTAATATTTATATAATTTACACATGATAGATTTTTCCTTATAAAATGATAATATATTATCTAAATTATTACATTTCAATGAATTGAAAAATGATATCATTATTCTTGAAAATGTGTAAAATACCCCTTCCCTGGAGCGATGTGATTCCTTTTCCATCACCACATCACATGGATGATATATATAAATTTTACAATTAAATAATAATGTATTTTTTATATAATTATTATTCTATAATGATAAAGTAATACATATCATCTTTCTATCAAGATCATTATAAATTTGAATCATTACTCAAATTTTTCTATGGCCTACTATCTTCATGATTATAATATATATCATTTTTATAACCATAATTCATGATTATTTATAATAGTATAATTTTTAAATTTTTTCATTATGATATTGGATATTATTAATGGTAAACTATTTTTAGCATCGTTAAACTATCAATTTTATTTTTTTCTTATGAGATGAATTACATCAATACATATAACATGAAATTAAAGGATTATGTAATTGAATATTATATGGTAATGAAAAAAATTAAAAGAAAAATAAAACATAAAAAGGTTCATAAGAAAGTTACTAATTAATATTGTTTAAAATTTCATAAATATAATGAACGTAAAAGAAAATTTAGACTCACCGTAAGGGGTATTATACTTTAAAACACTTATTTTAAATATATTAATGATTTATTTCATATATTTATCTCTTCTATATAAATATTAATTAAAAAATATTATTTTAGTGTAAATAATTCTAAAGGATATATAATGTCACTTTTATTTTTCTTTCAATGGATTTCATAAGGAATCTTATTATATATTTTATATAAAACATTCTAAAATTGCAAATAAATGAGTGCCCTATTTTTATATATATGATGTCAATTATTTTTACACCAGCATAATTATTATTATATTTTCTGGATTAATATAAAATATTTATTGTTTCTTTTTTATAAAAAAACTCATTCCTTGTTTTTTGGATATTTTCAAAATTAGTTTCAAATAAACTATATATTTCAATATCTTGAAATATTTTCGTATGTGTGGGAAGAAAAATTTTCTAAGTGTAATGATGAATATAAAAGATTTAATATTTTAAGGTTATGATTTGGTCATTGAGACTTTTTTTAGAATAAAGGGTAATTTCATTATGAAAAAATAATAGTTATTTAGGTTATTAACAATAGACGAGTGGATCCATTATAAATCCAAGATTGGTGGGTCCGTTATATCGGTCAAATATAGTGTGTTTTTCAGATATTCTTAGATGTTGACCACATTAGTTATTATATTTATAAGAGTGATATGGAATATTAGGTCACATGTCACATGCATGATTAATTTCTTGGTTCTATGATCTATATATAATTCTCATGATTTCAAATGGTTTGCTGTTGAGATTTTGTTTAATGAAATTTATTTTTTAATTCCTAATGGTGAAACATATGTCATTATGAAATGGTAATCAAGATTTTCTTAGGACTTAAAACAAACCATTATAAGGATTATTTTTTGTTTTAATTTATAATAATTTTATATAAGAAGATATATGTTCTGATATTATAATATAACATTCCTACTTAAACTACTAATTTTCCAATTTAGATCGTTTGAGGTGTTTAAGATAGGTTTTGAGAGTATTTTGTGTTCTTAGGTGTTGTACGAGTGTTGTAGCATAGAAGTCAATTAATGCAATCCTTACAAGATGTGTATATGTGGTCTGAGGGTTGTAAATATGATGAATTAATAACTTTTTAATTGGAAGACAGGAAAAAAAAATTTATCCATACAAAGAATGTGGAATACATGGTGGTATTATTTAATGGCTGAAGCAATGGGTTTTTAGTGAAATAATAAAATTTTAGGAAACCCCTATAATACACAACATATAAATTCAATTCATGTAATCCTTTTATTGGTTTTCTCTAGTTATTATTTTAGGAAACCGCTATTGGGGTCACATTCTATTTTTCATTCTGAGTTAGGATTTGTTTAAATGATATTTGGAGGCATGATAAGTTTATCTTTGGGTTCTCATGGTGCCATTTTCATTTTTGGGAAGTTCCTTTTCTCCATAATTTGTCTCATGATATCAAATGTATTCTTTGATGTAGGGAATCCTTTGTTTCAATTTATTGTGTATCATGCTGGAGGGTTTTTCATTTATTAATCACTAAGACATGATTTTGTTGTCTTAATAAAAGATAAATAATTATCTAATTGAATTTAAATGGTTTAAAGGGTAGTGATTTACATTATTTTACATATTTGATATTATTTTTATATGATGGATTTTTCAAGAATAAATCCCTGCTGAATATTGTGGATGTTTTTGAGAATTTTTTAGTCTGGATAATGTGTGTTGTGACTAATATGTTATTTTTAATTTTTTCTTGATATCATCCTAAAATGGAATTTTCGACACACTTATATTTGGGTAATGTAATTGTTTCCATTGGATTATGTATTTTTTTATGACACCCATAAAATAAAGTGAATTCTGATAAAACCTTCTTTGTTAAATATATATTATCTACTTTTTGTGTTTCTAATTGTGTCTGTGTTGGTTTGGTGGTATTGTGTTGGTGTGATGTGATTTTGGGGTAATGGGTGAGATACAGTCATGTATTTGGGGTGGTGGAGAGGTGGTCATTTGACTATTCTATTTGTAAGGTGAGGTGGTTGATGTTTTTTTTATTTTCAGGTGATGAAGTGGTGGTAGTTTGGACAATATTTTGGGGTGATGATTTGATGGTTTGATTTGTATGTGGATCAATTTGTGATGTATATTTTTTTTATGATTCAAGGGTAGTTATAGGATTAATAGCAATATAATATTTATTTAAATAGTTTGGGTTTGGTTTTAATAATGTGATGAATATTTCTAATTAATTAATAAATGACGGGTTAGGTGTTTTAATTTTTTAATTATTAATAATGAAATGAATGGGTTGGATAATGATAATTTATTAGTGGTGTGAGATGTGTATTTTATCTTCTATGTTCTTATACATTTAAAGGTGTAATAAAATGTGGTGATGTTGTCAGTTGGTTATTGTTTCATTTTGAAGTCATAGGTTAGGATTCTGTGTGGTTTACTGTGTGTACATGTATATTCTGTGTGAATTATATACAATCCCCATAATCATAGATTAATTTATGTAGACACATGAATATTCAAGTATGGGTTTTTTTCACAACATCACATTAATGAGGATAGATGTATAGTTACACGTACTTCCCACCTTAATATTCCATATGAGTATATATGCATAAGATGTGATGTGTGGATGTTTTTTTAGTGAACTACGTATTTTCCAATGTGTTTTCATGCAAGATGTGTTGTGAACATGGTCTGCGTAAATGGGCCTATTGTTTTTGAGGATGATATGATATGTACATGATATGGGGAGGTGTAGTGTCGGGATCAATCCTAGTAGGTGTATGCCACAACGTTTATTTCCATCATGTTAGAGATACCCTAGTATTCTTGTTATTGTTGTGATGTGATTACCCAGGTTTTTTCAGGTGATATATAACATAACCATGATTTGGGGTGGTGTCCTTGGTGTTTGTGGGAAATATCTGAAGTGATCATTCAATGGGTAGAGTTATATGTTATTCAGAATAGATAGCAGCTCCATAACATACAATATTTGGGAATGAGAGAAAAATAGTGGGAAAGTGAACTGGGTAACCCATTAAAAACATACTTCTTATTATTTTATTATACATGGATTGATATTTTTGTGAGCTTAACTTTGTGATGTTAGGATTTATACTAGACCCATATAGGTTTTTTCAGTTCTATTGTTCTCTTACAGGTGCATTAATATATTTCATTCACATATTTATGAGAGACATTTGTTATTATACTCAGATAAATTATATTCTCACCAAATCTATGTGAAATAATTTCCATATTTCTAAGAGGACTAAATTTCCTTTTTAAGACATTACAAGATCATTTCATTGGATAGTTGTTGTTTCTATGGGTTAACATTCCGATCAAATTTTTATGTTTGGAGGCTTTTATCGGTATCATGTTTGTTTATACATGCATTGTGGTATATTTTTGGTATTTTATGTTATGTCATGTATATTATTGTGGTGGATTCATATTACCTCATTATACTACATTATTATTATGGTAATTCCTATCATTTTATTATATTCTTATACGCTCATTGCTAGTCACCAACCTGATTCCTACTAAAGGCAGAAACTAGGAGACATCATCACTCTCCACTCATTATGGTTCCTAATAAAAGAAGGGTTCATGAATGAAATGTATCATTTGTTATAGTTAATAGATAGGATGAATTTTCATGTTATCAAAAACTGAGGATATCATGAGTCAGTCTGTAAATAATTCCAATTGACCATGGTGATTGTCATAGGCTTCAGTGTCCTACTTGAACAATATATTTTAGGGCCTCATGTTATCCATTGTATGATATCTATTTCAATTAAACGATCCTGTTATTTGGACATTTTTTGGTGGATACATTTTAATGGTAAATGAATCATGATTAATTGTGTTCCGAATTCATTAGGGTTATTTTGGGATGGCTTAATTAAATGAATTCTATAAAAATGAATCTAAATAAAATACCAAGATTGGGAATTTTTTATAGTAATATATCCTAGATATCGTCAGTATGTGGCTCAAGATATTGAGTTTCATGAGGTTAAAAATGTTGACCATCATTGGGTTTATTTTGTATAGAAGTATGAGACTTGATAGAATATGTTTCATTCATTTCATTGGTATGCTACAGGAATGTATAGGGAATCATTTTAGATGTGGATATAGATAGATCGTTTTAAGAGATCAAGACCCCTTATAGTTTGATCCAGTCCGTAGTATCTATTATGTCCATTTGGACGATATTAGTATATGGGTAGTTTCACATTAGTTTTGGATTCATTATCAGGGTGTGAATATCAAGGTGCATCATTATTTGATTAACATTGAAATATATTTCTATGAAGAGTTAATTATTTCAACTATGAAGGTAGTGATCTGGGAATATATTCTTTCTCATTAGTAGGTGAGTATGATAGTTATTATTGTGGAAGGACGATCATATACATTGAATTTGTTCCCTAATACATTTTTGATGATGAGGATCCTCATGTGAGACATATTAATGAGTTAATCCATCATTCTATCTCATATGAAGTTACACTTATTACATTGAAAATTTATCTTGAGGTTTTGAATATTGAAGTTATAAGGAAAAAAATATGAACTCATGAGGATTTTTTTAACATGTGTGGAAATAACATGGTTCCTTGAGGTTAAAAGTTGTTAGTGGAAGGTCTTAGGTGTTAGTGAATTTGATGTTTTGAATAGTGGATTGTTAAAATCATCATATTCAATCATCTCCTTATAGGAAAAGTGGTTCTCGTCATTTTGTGGGACTTCAAACAAGTGTGATTTGGTTTCATGATCATGTCCATCTCCAAAACAACTATCTTGTGTTTTGTTAATATATATTTGGTCGAGGTGGACATGTTTAGTGCCAATCATAGTATTATTTTTTAGGAATAAAATTTAACTAGGAGTGGAAGTAGGCATATGAATACACCAATGGGATATAGATGGGGAAGAGGCTGACCTCTAGATATTTGTCTTGTTGAGGGACCTCATCCCAACCATCTTTGTCGAGGTTTTAATCTATTGAGTCATAGAGGAGCTAGGTGTGATCATAAGCATGTAGTAGAGGAAGGAAAATGATATGGACTAAATATTATTTTTAGTACGAATTGTTTTTTTGAACCCTACATTTTTTCATTATTGATTTAGGAGATTCATAAAACATTTTGGAACACGATCCAATTTATTCTCTGAAAAAACTTTTGTTGGGGATCTCCATTACCCTGGATTTGACTATGCTATTATGAAGCTAGACCAACTTGTTTGAAGTGTGTTGGGTTTTTTTACTGATGATGTGAACACATTAATCTTGTGCGGATATTTTCTTTCTATAGATTCAACCATGTGATGTTATCATAGACATCCAAAATATTTATTTTTTATTGTTAACCACTTATTTCTTAGGAGATTCATTTTCTGTAATTTTTATTGCCAATTTGTTGTTATTTATGGTGGTTTTAATTTTATGATTCATTTTATGGATCCCATTCCCTCATAATTGTCTTAGTTTTAGTGTAATTAGTGGATGCTATAAATTTTGAGGTCCCCTTGGTTTTTTTGGAGTTTTTGTTAGATTTGGTCAATGTTGTTTTGAATCTACCTCATTGAATTGATGTTGAGTTCAGGCCATACATACCTCAAGGTTATTATCTGATTTCGATAGCTCCTTTTCATATGGAACATTCCTAGATGTGGGAGATGATGATTCTGATAGATGATCTTATAAAGGAGGGTTTTATCCTGTCTACTGTATCCCAATAGGGTTCTCCAATTTTGTTCCTTAAGAAGGATGATAGTATTATGATGTTATGTGTAGTCTACCAGAGGCTAAATTAGGTTAAGGTCAAAAACCATTAATCTTTTATTATGATAGATAACCTTTTTGACCAGTTAAAAGGGTCCATAAGGGTTTCTAATATAAATGTGTGGTATTTATATCACCATTTGAGCATGGATGGAGTTTACTTGAATAAATTCTTTAGATAATGGTATAATCACATTATGTTCTTAGTTATGTCATTTGGTGTTATGGATGGACAAAAAATAATTATTTTTCTTATGAAAGAAATATTACATGAGTTAACAGAATTTAATGCCATTATATTAATAGATGATATATTTATCTACTAGAAGTTAGAGGAGCAGCGTCATAGTCATCTCATAGCTTTCATTTTATATCCTTCGACACCACCAGCTCTATGTAAATATGTCCTAACTTATGTTTTAGACATGATAGGTGCATTTATTTATTAATGTGTTGTATATGTTGGTTTTAGAAGAGTACGTATCGAAGTTAGATGATTTTTTAGGTAAAAACCTATTAATGTATCATATGATACCTATTTTATTTGTTCTACATGCTATTATCGGAGGTTTGTAACTGATTTCTATCATCTTGCAGACCTTTTGGTGGTGATCACTAGGATATAACAAGATTTTTTACGAATAATAAGTTCTATAAACCTTCACTTTCCTGAAATAGATGTTTTTAGGTTCTATAGTGATTCATTTTCATGTGAAGGGTGTGATGTTTTAGGTGTTTAATTATTTTGACGATATGTTCTTCGGATAGGTGGTTATGTAGTATAGGGATATAATATATTATGGGTCTATCAAATTACATCCCCATGATATTAACAATTCCACCCATGATATGGTGACAGAATGAATTTTGTTTTTACTGAATTTTTGGTGACATTGCCTCCTAAAGGATATATGTGTGGCCTTCAAGGACTAATAGTGTTTTAGGTATTTACTTTCTTAGTGTGATCATAAAATATGTCAGTGGAGGTGGATGTAGATTAATTGGTATTATTATTTTGATATTTTATATTTATAAATGAAAGGGAATGTTTTATTCGATGATTTTAGCAGTACTTCGTTAATGGATGTTTTTAAGATTCAAGGGATGTTTAGAAATGAATTTAGGAGTTTTAATACTTTTACATTGCTAAGAATATGGATGATTGTAGTAGTTTTTTGTAGTAGATGATCCTGATAATTTAATAAAGGAAAGATGTGTCGAGTCTCAATAAAATGACTCATATGTATAAGAGATTCATATTCCTTTTGACTATTTTGATGCTCTAGATTCATAGTAAAAGGATATTGAGAACCAAATGTTATTTAATGGGATGTTTTTTGTTCTGGTGTTGTTGTGCATGGGTGTCTATTATTAGTTTAATAGCTCAGTATTGGTGGTATTCCCAAATGTATCCATGATATATTATGGTTTGAGGATTCAGTTTTTGTAGCATGAGAGTAAATGGTCAGTTGTGGAATTCATTAGGAGGTTTTTTTCTATTTAGTCAGTAAAGTCCAATCATATTATTTATAGTGGTTTCATGCTTCCTTTATATTCTATATATTTGAAATGTGACGGCATATTAGTTGATTTCATCACATTATTACCTCTATATTAGGGATGTTGGGCTGTTTTAATGGTTACCAATGATTATTTGATGAAATTATCCTCCTTGTTTCCATCATGGAGTTAGGGGAAGTGGAGTATTTGGCTGGAAATATGTTGATTAGGTGGTGTGTTTAAATGACGTTTTGAGACCCATTATCACAGATCTGAATTTATATTTTTCCTCAAGATTATGGAAGTGATTACCACATCATTTTTTTAACAAGATACACCCAATTGCTACCTTACAACCTAATATGGATGGGAATATAAAGGATACTATCCAAACAGTAGATGATATGTAATGGGCATGCACCTTGGAATATTTATGAATCTTGAGTATGAACAATACATTTGGTTTAGTTTATGGACCACATAAATTACCACTATAAAATTAGTGTGGCTCTATTTGATTATTTTTATAGTATATTTAGTCATTCAACATTATTTTAGATGGAGGTTAGGGATGAAGTAGGTATTACTCCAGATAAGTTGTAGAAGAAAAACATATATGTATTAGTGTTTTCGAGTTGGATGAATGAAGCACATGTCTAGCATAATTATTCTATCAACTGTAAGAGAAGGTATATGTAGTTTGATGATAGAGACTATGTATTTATAGAAGGGTTCCCATTGACTTATGTAGTGTATTTCATACAGTATGAGTAATCATTCTCCAATGTTATTAGGCCCTTTGAGGTGTTTGGGTGAGTTGGAGTGGTGGCGTATCATTTGGCATTACCTCCATGAACGGAGTGGATCCAAAATGACTTCAACATATCTTATATTTTTTTGCAACATTATGATAAATCTGAATTCAATGACTATGGGGAGTTAAATATTTGGGGTGATGTGATGTTTCGAGTGTCCATTAGAGATATATGAACTCCAAGAGAAGGCACTTCGTGGGTGGGCCATTCTATTACTTCTTGTTTTTCAAAGGGTATGGTCTCCGGGAGGGGAGTAATTAGGTTATTTATATAGATATTATTTATTAATAACTGGAGTGTTTTTTTCTTATAGGTTTTTACTAGGGAGGTAATTTTTGGACCCTTTTATTTTAGGAGATGATTTAATTTCCTTGATATATGATTTCTGATAAAGTCAGAAATATGAAAAGGTGGGACCAAATTTATTACCGAGACACAATAATTGTGTCATGATTAATATTATATGTGATTTATATACTACATAGAGAAGATAATATCCTGATATGGAAGATAAATTTCACTACTATTTGTGTTTGGGGTTGTGCATTTTGTGGGTTTCAGCAGTTATTGGTTTGGGATATGTAGATGATTAGATGGTTGTGTTGATGTGTGGTAGTGTGAGAGGAGGTGGTTTGTGGATGTGTTTTTATGAGATTGTGCGATATGTATTGTATATATTTGGTTTGTCATGTTTTTATAGAAGTATTATTTTCTGTAAGATGAGATCCTTGATAAGTATGTGGGGGATTTCCTTCAAACCTATTTCCTTTTTGTCTTTGTTTTGTCTTATTGAGGAAGGGAATAATTTTATAGGTATATTATGTAACAATATGTGCCTTATTTTCCCCTTAATATTCATTTTGAATTTTTTTGGTGTTTAATGGAGGTTTCATGTGTTTTTTTCATGGATGGAGCTATTAGGGTGCCATAGTAGTTAATTAATTTCCTGTAATTTTTTCATGATGTGTAATGGTGGTTCAAGCCTTATATATATTGTGAATTCACTAAATTTAAATTGGATAAGGGGAAACCCATGAGAAATATTCACATCATGTATGTGGATTACAAGAACTGTATTAATTAATTGATAAGGACAATCATTATTTTGTGAATGTTGAAATGCTCAAGAATCATTGGGATTACAGGATGAGTAAATATTACGCAATGTGAATCTGATGGGTTTCAATATTATATGGTATATTCTCATCTGATTCTATTATTTAAGTTAATCCCCCATCTAAATAGTTTTGTGTAATTACCAATTTAATTTTTAGGGATATTCAAACCCTCTCCATCCAGATTTGATCCATATTTTCTGGTTGATACATATTTAAAATGAGTTTTTCATTCTTCCCCCTTCATGGTGGGTTTTAAATTTTTTTCTTTTAGTTACCCACTTTAGTGGTGAAAATTTGTCTTGGGATGTGATTTAGGATTCATTTTTATGATCTTTGGTTGCATTTTATGTTCATATGTTGATTATTTTACTACGGTTTTGGTTTTGGGGAACTTATTCTCTTCCCTTCACTATTAAGGGGTATAAAAATCCTTTTTTTGAGGTACAGAATTACTCATTTTTTATTTTATGTAATAATAAATATGGGTTATTTTTTTATCTATGTGATATGGTAATGTTGGAATAATCAATGATAAAAAATTGATAACTGAAATTTAATTGTTGAAAGGTGTATTATTCAAATTATTTTATATGATCGATATTATTTTTAAGATGACTGATTTTACAGGTATGATAAAAGAGTAAAAATTTAGGCTATTGGGGGAATTTTTTACAATGGATGACATTTGGTTTGTCTTTTATGATTATTGTGATTATTATTATGTCACACTAAAATAAAAATCATCTATCCAGTTATATTTTTCTAATGACGTTCTTTTTCCATGATTATGACTTGGGTGATGAAACCCTAGACAAAGTTAAATTTTATAAAATCTATATTATTGGATCTATAAATATTCATTGATATGTTGTTATATGTGGAAATTCATGTGGGGTGGTGATGTGTGGTTGTGATGAAATGTGGGTCTATTGGGTGAGATGCGGTTTTTTTATTTGGCCGGTGTGGTTGATGTTTTTTTGGAAATGTATTATAGATGGTGAAGTGGTGGTTTTTTGGATAAACTATTGTGGAACATAGGTGAATAGTGATTAGAAATTATTGTGGTGTGGTCAGGTAAGGGGTCAATAGGGATTAAATGCTACTTGTGATGTATGTTTTCACTATGATATAAACATAGGTATCAAGGGAATAAATCACTATTTAATAATTATTTAAATGGATTGGGTTTAGTTTGGTTAATTGGATGGATATAGATAATCAAAAAATAAATGATGGGTGTGTGGTTTTTGATTGGTTTATGATTAATAATAAAATTAATTGGATAATCATTGGTAAGTGGTTGGTGATGTTAGTTTTGGATGTTTTCTTGTATGGTGGTATACATTTAGAGGTTTCCGTGAAAGTGGAAATTTTGCGAGTTGGTAATTCTTTTATTTCTTATGTATATATTGGGATTGGGACTGGATATGTTTATTTACTTGTATATTAATTTCTATTTACATATTCACCCCCAACTTTGTCGATGACTATGTTCTAATACCCACATATTCACATCAGGGGTGTTTTTTTCATCATCGTGATCTTGAGGAAAGACAGATGGATACCAACTCTTCCCAGTCCTCTCGTACAAGAAAGTAGATATGTATAGGTTGTGGTGGACAAATGTATCTTAGTATATTAGGTGATATCGTATGTGTTTTTCGGGTGACATGTGATGTGATTGTGTTATAGGGTGGTGGCCAATGTGTTTTCAAGGTAGTTATGTTATGTTTGTTTTTTGGGGAAGTCTATTGGGGGAATGCATCGTTAGATGAGGGAATAAGGATGAATTATGTAATATCCATTTAAAACAATTATTCTATTTATAATTTCAATGTTATATTCCATTTTTCTACGGGTTTTAAGTTATATTACAACACTTTATGGTGATGTCTCATGCTACTGTGGGAATGATGTGATGCTGCCAGGATTTGGGGTGGTAGTATATGTTATTCAAAAGTTATTAGTGATCTATGATATACCATGCTGGATCAGGAATGTGGGAAATCAGTTATAATGTGGCGAATTTACCCTTTATCGATATTCTTATAATTTTGATATTTTATATGAATTTTTTTATCTGGTGAAAATGCCTCAGTGATATTGGGATGGATAGTTGACAAATTTGTGTGAACTTGGTTCTTCAGTTTGATCGTGGATTTATTATTATACTTATTAACATTTGATCAAAAAATATTTTTTTCCAGTTAAATACATTTATATTTCCACCCTATTTATAAGAAATAATATTGTGGATTTCATGAAGAATAAATTGTTCATCCTGTACATTACAATCCTAGACCTTTTGAAAGTTGTTGTGTCACATCATTTTCTTAACATCTAGGTATTTACATTTGGATTGTTTTATCTGAATAATTTTTTTTTACATTAATTGTGAATCCATTTTTATTTCCATTAATATTATATCATGGAGTTTCATGTGGATGATTCCTCATATATCAGAAGCCAAAATAATCATAGAGTGTAATGACCACCATTTAAAAAAAATTACTCATTATGTAGTCACCATCATGAAGCCTACTGGTTATGGGACTAGGGGGAAATTATCTCTCTCTCCACAATTTTGAATATTTGTTGGGAGTATATACTGATTTATATGTTGATTACTTGGGAAATAATTTGTTTTTTTGAACCCAATGCTAATCTTCAAAATAAATCAAATGTTTATAGACTAACTGGTTTATTCCAATATTTTTATGTACCACACTAAACATTTTGTGCTCATTCCATGTTTTAAAAAGTTTTCCAAAATGTTTTAATCCTCAATTGGGACTTAAATATGGTTATTATGAAATATATGATTTTATTTTATAAATGGAAAACATATAATATAAAAAAAACTATTTTCTGGGAATATTTATAGTAAGTGGAAGATAAAACATTATAATGTAATATTTTTTAGTGTGATCGAATAATTACCTAAAACCAAAAAATTTACACATCCTCTAAATAATGATAATGATTTCTTATATTAAACCTTAATATAATGTAATTTTTATTTTTTCATCCAAATAAATAATGAAAATTATGATATGAATCTTAATGATATTAATAAATTAAACATAATGGAGAAGGAATAAGAGTCCTAAAATAACTCATATTGATATGATGGGAGATATAAATGTCACACTAATCTCATAGATCCCATATCAATGATTTTATGGAATATAGATTTGAGTTTAATTAAATGAATTTACAAAAATAAAATTAAAAGGGGAGGATTTACGAAATTTTTTGTTGATTTTACATTGAATAAGAAAAACATGGAATCTATGAATGGTGAAGATGTATATAATGTTCAAATAAATTATAAAGGATATAAGAACTTTTATTATGTTGGAACAATGTTTCAGGTTGAAATAATATAATAATTATATGTAAATGGATTGAAGAAAAATATTCCTCTAATGTTGATGCAATAGATGAATTTTCTAAGGGAGACACAATTATTATAGATCATATTTATGAAAAATTAATGACATATCAATGAGAAATACAATGATTAAGTTACAATCTATATGATTAACATGTTAAGGATAGAAGATCAGGACTATCGTGATATAAATTTTAAACTAATAATGGTTTGAAATTATCTTAATAATTATATTAACATTATAATATAATTTTAAATTTTATTTCCAATAGTTAAAATAAATATACTGAACATATTAAATTTCTCAATGTTAAATTTTTGGAGTAGAAAATAATTATAATAATAAACATGAAGATTTAGAAAACCCATGAAGGAAATCGTTTCACAGAAGAATCATTGATTCTTACGGATAAAAATACAATTATAAAAATAAATATGAAATTTCTCAGGTATTGTAGCAGTACTGTAGTAGGTACTGTTGCAGCGGCGGCACTATAGCAGCGGCAGCACTGTAGCGGTGGAGGGACTGTAGCAGATACTGTAGCGGTGGTGGTACTGTAGCAGCGTGGGTACTATAGCAGTACTGTTCAGCGAGTGGTCTTTTGGGACAAAAAACTGGGCTTTCAAACCTTGTATTCAGGCCACATGGCCTTGGGCCTTCGGGCTATGTAATGGGTCTCCCTCTACCCAATCTAAAGAGGTCTTTTCTTTCAAATAATAAATTGAGGCTTCAGCCCCAACCTTTAAAAAAATGTAGGATCTAATTATATTAATTGAAAATTGTTGGATAAATAGAACTCTTAGATGATGTATCCTACAATAAATAATGATGATAAAAATAAATAAGAAGAAAATTTCACTAATAATATAAGTAAGAATAATGCTAGTGAATCAAATAACTAGTGTATTTTCCTAGTAAATGAAATCAATTTAATTTATGAAAAGTTATAAAAGATACTATTAGTGATGTGGTTCATATAATAATAATGATTATTTTTAATATTATAATATATCTCTTCCATGTATATAGATAAAGAAGGAATATAGGGGTAGATGCATAGAGAAAAAATCACCTGATCTATGAGAAAAAATAGTCAACAAATATTCACATGTTATTTAATTTGGTATGATTTTCTAGATCAGATATATAATACAATTTATGATAAATATCACTTTGAAAATGAGTTTAGTACTATTATTCGAGTAAAAAACAAAAAATTTATAAGGAGTTGAATGTGTAATAAGAAATTAAGTCAATGTGGTCACCCTGAATTAAAGTGATTCACAATGCAATTGAGGGGAGGAATATAGAAATCATTGGAAAAATTCTCAACAGCATCGAATGAATATAAAAATATATTAATTTTCATAGAAAATCATGAATGTGGTGTAGTAAATTTAGGTAATTGTAGATATTTTTAGTTCAATGTTATTGAAAATGCAAGAAATTGAGTTTTAGAAATTTAATTCAAAATATATATTTTTTTTCTGACTGTATGAAATACAATTTATTAAGTGTGAAATGTTTTCTCACGATGGAAATTCTGTTATTTTCACATAAACACTTTGTTGGACTCACCTATTTTGATAATCCCAAATCATGGTTAAAAACTGATCATGATATATTAAGTCATTTTCTAATCCTTTTTAATCTGTATTCATTTTATTTCTACTGAACAAAAATATATTTTTAGTCTCATGACTTTGTTACATCAACTTACAATTTATATTTCCCTATGTATAAGTTCATTAGTAAAGGCTACTTGTAAGAAACTTTTGTACAAGGTCACCATTATAGTTCACATTTACTAAAAGGCCACTATTGAAGATCTATTGTCACTGTTATAAGATACCGGTACAAGGACACTATCACAAGCCTACTGTTGATCAGCTTATCAAAGCCTACAGACAAAGAGTCATCGTTACAAGTCACTGGTGTGACAAGGCTTCTATTAGATGTCCACTATCAGACTACTTTTTCATGTCTTCTGTTGAGAGCTTCATTGTTCAAGTCTACCATTGGGATTCTCTACCGTCAGTAGAAGGCTACCGCTAGATAACTCCTACTGACGATATATTCTACTGTTTTTTAGAGTCTCCTGTTATTAGAAGTATACTAATGGACATACTCCACCGTTAATGAAGTTACCTATTGATATAGTCTATCACTGAAAAGGTCACTAATGAAGTAGTCTGATGTTACAGAGCTACCGTTAGAAGTATACTGATTGATGTCTACCGTAGATCAAGATTACAGACTGAAGCCTACAGTTAAAGGTGTACCGTTGAAGAGCCTACCGTTGAAGAGCCAACCGTTGAAGTCCACCGTGTGCCATGCATCTTCTACCAGTCTATTGAAAACATATTATTTACTTTAGTAATTTTATTAATACTATCATAACGTTCATGTCTAGACAAATCAATGCACCTGACATCGTAAAACGATATTTACAGGCATATCATGAGACAACACAATGTACGAGGAAGACCACACGTGGTTGAAACATTTCTCTTTTCAGCCCTTGCTGAACCAAATGAGAAAAAGCTGAGCTGGAAAAGTGTATGTATATATATATGAGTAGATACATACATAAAATATAGAAACGATATTGAATATATTGAATACACACACATAATAGAGACACATATCGTACTTAAAATAAGAAGAAAGAAAAAGAGCACTCGATTGCTCATTCTAAAGATCACATAACTTCACAAATATCTATTGGAAGATCATTTTCAAAGATGTGGTGGTGTGCTACAAAGATCTTACAAACCATGAATCTGATCATCTCTACATCTAGAAGTTAGAACCTGGACGTTGCGACACTCTGTTTTGGAGGCAACTTGTAGTGAAGGACCAAAACCTCATTTCCATCATTTCAAGGAGTCCAGAGATGATCTTCCATCACAGAGATCATTCTAAAATTATTCCTAATATCTTTAGCTCTAATGTGTTCGGGTTTATTATATTTGTGAGCAGTGTGTATGACATACACACACTGACTCTGGGGCTTGAACTGATGGATACTGAAAATCCCCATAACACACTCTCTTTACATTTTCATCCCATGCATAACTATTAAAGAATCCTGGTGTGTATTGGTAGTTTATTTTTTCCACATATAACTATGGTAGAGGTTGTAAAACCTGGATAGTTTTTGAAAACTTTTTTAAAGCCCGATAAAGTCTGTGTATCATTTTTAATATAATTGCTTATTGGCAGGTGATCCCCAAGTGGAGAGGACTGGGACTTCACATAAGACGAAACCTCTTGTTTTAATTGTTGTGTTCAACTCTATTTTACATTTATCCGCTGGTTATATTTTCAAAGTTAGAATGTGTTTTTACATTCACTCTAATAGTTAGTTTTGGTTAGTGTGTATATTTTATTACATTAGTAAACTTGATTCAAAAGTTGAATTAGTACTCATACTGATTCAACAGAGGAGTAATCAACCTTTGAGAAACCTATTGAACAATAAATCACTTAAATCTCTACTTCCTTAATTAACTGGGCTGTTTTAATTTGGGGGATTTTAATCCTAAAAGTTATTAATAGAAATTTAAATTGGAACTCAATTCACCCCCTCTTGAGTATCCACTCTGACCAACATTTTGTATCAATGGTTTCTTTATTCATACCATCAAATCAGTTTTTCATGATTTTCAATTTCTTTCAACTGTGATTTTAGTTGTATCATAAAGATCTCAAAATTTTTGTTATATCAAAATTTTCAGTTCTATAATCTTTTATTTTTCTATGTATAACCGAGTTGAGGGTGCTACAACTAACATACCTCCTTTCTTTAATGGAAATAATTATGGTCTGTGGAAATTGAAAATGAAAATGTATCTTGAAAGCTTAAGACTTAAAATCTGGGACACAATTAATGAAAAACATATATTACCTGCTACTAAAAGGGAAACATGGTCTCAAGTAACTAAGACTATTTATAATAACAATTGTAATGAAATGAATGCCTTATATTGTGCTTTGGGTGATGACGAATTTAATAGAATATCTTCCTGTAAGACTTCTTATGAAATTTGGGATACTTTGGATGTTTCTCATGAAGGAACAACGAATGTTAAAGAAATGAGTTTAAATACCTATACTATTAAAAATGATAATTTTATGATCAAGCCTAATGAATCTATCTTTGAAATTTATCTCTGGTTTAATGAGAATTTAAACACCATGAATCTTCTTGGGAAACTAGTGGACAGCAAAGACCAGATCATAAGGCTGCTTAGATGCCTACCTGACAGATGGAGAGGCACTTCTGTATCAATCTGAGAATCATGTGACATCAGCAAGCTACCTGTTAAGGAGATAATTGGAAAACTGATGATGTATGAAGAAGATCTTAAGGTGAACCAATAAATAGAATAATAACAAATAAAGAAGTCAGTAGCATTCAAGACTTCTTCCTCAAAAATCGAAAAGAGGTACCTGTAGAGAATTCTATATGTGAAGAGTCAAATTCAGACAGTAATGAAAAGATGGCACAACTTTCCATAAGATTCAAAAGAATCTACATAATGAATAAATTCTTTAGGAATTAAAACTTCAAAGGAATGTAGGATCATAAAGGACTATGGAAGAAAGACAAGAAGTGGAATGAGAACACAAGTGAAATAGTATGATATGAATGTAAAGGAAAAGTTCATGTGGAAGAATACTTCCCCAAGTTAAAATTCAAGATAAAATATGATTAAAAGGTCAAAGGTTATAAAAAGGCTATGAAAGAAACTTGGAGTGCTTCAGAAGAGAGTTCAAGTGGATATGAGGCTTCAGACTCAGAATAGAATAAACAAGCCAATCTATGCTTTATGACAGAGACATCTGAGGGATGTTGTTTAGATAGTTCATTTAATACATTATGGTACATGTATATTGGATGTTCAAGACATATGACATGAGACTATTCTTGCTTCAATATTCTAATTAATGTTGATGTTGGGCATGTCACCTTTGGTGATAATGCAAAAGGAAAAATTGTCATCTTAGGCAAGATTGGTAACCTTGATAAAATATTAATTTCTAAAGTACATGTTGTTGATGGATTAATGTACAATTTACTTATCATATCTCAGTTATGTGATGATGGATTTAATGTTAAGTTTGAAAATGATGCATTACATGTTTTTAATTCAAAAAATTATTTGTTTTTTACTGTATGTAGATATGAGAATATATATGTTGTTGATCTAAATTCCTTAGCCAAACAAAATGTTTCCTACTTAAATGCTTTTCATAAAGTGTCTTGGTTGTGGCATAGAAGGTTAGGACACTGCAATGTGCACTCACATAGGAATCTATCTAAGAATAGTTTAGTTAGAGAATTACCTAAATTAGAATTCCCACTTGACAATATGTGTAATCCCTATCAAAAGGGAAATTAACACAATGTTTCTTTCAAACCAAAGAAAGAAGTTTCAACTTCTCAACCACTTGATTTGGTTCACATGGATTTGTTTAGACCATCAAGAGTTTCAAGTATAAATGGTAATCACATGGTTTATATACTTGTAGATGACTTTTCTAGGTATACTAGGGTATACTTTCTATCTCACGAAAGTGAAGATTGTTCCTATTTTTTCAAATATTCCAAGTCTATAGAAAATCTTAGTGGACTAAGAATCAAGACCCTGCAGAGTGATCACAGTCGTGAGTTTGAAAATCATGAGTTTCAATCTTACTGCTCACACAATAGATAATGTCACAATTTCTCTACCCCTAGGACACCTCAACAAAATGTAGTGGTAGAAATAAGAAATATGACCCTTTAAGAAATTGCGAGGACAACTCTTAATGAGTATGACATACCAATTTTTTTGGGCTGAAGTTGTAAATACAACATGTTATATTATCAATATTGTTTTAATTAGACCTATTCTAAAAATGACCCCTTTTGAGATTTGTAACAATAGGAAGCCTAAGGTTAATTACTATAGAGTTTTTTGTTGCGAAGTCTTTATTCTTAATACTAATGATAATCTTAACAAATTTTCTCCCAAAAGTGATGAAGGAATTTTCCTAGGTTATTCTATCTCAAGTAAAGAAAATAGTGTGTTCAATAAGAAATACATATGTGTTGATGAATCAGTTTGTGCCAAATTCTATGAGACTGATCCACATGAGCCTAAAATATCTCATGAACATGTTGAGGAAGATTTGTCAATTTTGAACCTTAATGATAATGATAGTGAATCCCGTGTAAATTATCCAATTCTGGGGATTTTCTTGAATCAACACCTTTTGATTCTGAACCAATAGATAAAAATTAAGAATTGTGTCCAACCCTTCCTATAGGTATTATGAATCATAATAATCATCCTCTATATTCTGTTGTAAGAGATTTAAATAGAGGAACTCAAACTAGAGCTTCTCTAAGAAACCAGGTTGAACATCAAGTTTTTATTTCACAGATTGAACCCTATAATATTAATGATGCTATCAATGATGAATTTTAGGTAATGGCTATGCAAGAATAATTAAATTAGTTCGAAAGAAACAATGTCTGGGAATTAGTGGAAAGTCCAAGGGACACTTTGACAATAGGCACTAAATGGGTGTTTAGGAACAAAGTTGATGTGTTGGAAATATTTTCAGAAATAAGGCTAGGTTTGATGCACAAGGATATAGTCAAGAGGAAGGAATAGACTATGAGGAGTCCTTTTCACCTATAGCTATATTAGAGGCCATTAGGATACTACTTTTTGTTATGTAGATTATCTGAATTTTAAACATATCATATGGATGTTAAAAGACCCTTTATAAATGGTTATATTATTGAGGATGTGTTTTATGAAAACCCCCTGGTTTTACAAATACCCATTTTTCAAATCATGTTTTTAAACATTCTAAAGCTTTATATTGTTTAAAACAAGCCCCAAGAGTATGGTATGATAGGCTTACCTCTTTTCTTATTTCAAAAGGTTTTACCAAAGGGACAGTTGATCATACTCTTTTCATTAAAAGGATTTCCAAATATGTTTTGATAGTACAAATTTATGTGGATGATATTATTTTTGGATCATCTAAAAATTCTTTATGTGTTGTTTTTTCAAAAATTATGCAAAATGAGTTTGAAATGAGTTTAATGGGAGAACTCAATTTTTTCCTTGGATTTCAGATCTTTCATAATAAAAATGGCATTGTTTTGAATCAACTTAAATATATTTTGGATCTTTAAAAACGTTTTTCCTTGGATGGTAGTAAAGGTAGTGACACACCTTTGAGTACCACTTGTAAGTTGGATGTTGATGAATCTGGAGAACCAATGAATCAAACCAACTACAGATGTATGATAGGGAGTCTACTCTATCTTACAACTAGCAGACCTGATAATATGTTTAGTGTATGTATGTGTGGTCGTTTTCAAGCCAATCTAAAAGAGTCTCATTTAACTGCTGTAAAAAGGATTATTAAATATCTCAAACATACTCCCAACCTAGGACTATTATATCCTAAAGGACAATCATTTGATTTTTTGAGTTACTCTAATGCTAATTTTACTGGTTGCAAGTTAGATAGAAAAGGCATCTCTGGGACATGTCACATTTTAGGCATGTCACTAGCATATTGGTGTAGTAAGAAGCCAAATTCTGTTGCATTGTTGTAGAGACTCGAAGCCTGATGTACATGGAAATTACATTAATTTTGCGGAATACTTAGTACATAAGAAAAACATACACACAAGGACCGTAATAGTTTAGTGTCTTTGGAAACTTGGAACGTAATCTTCTAATCGTGGTGAAAGATCTTCAACATCTCCCATAAAGATCTTCCCTTTTTTTACCTAAAACCTTTCTTTATATCCTGGGGAAAATAAAACATAAAAAAGTGAACTCAAATGCTCAGTAAGGGTAAACAAACGAAATATCAATCACATCATATTCAAATGAACATAACATTTTGGAAATCTTAACCTGCAAAAGAGAGCATAATTTCATAACATGGGATAAATCATAGTAGTGAAATGAAATCCCAATAATCATAAATTAAAACATGAAACTTTGTGTCATACACACATAATCATAGAGAATCCTTTCTAATTAGTCAAGACTCATTCCCAAGACTATCTTAGTGGACAAAGTCCCTTTCTGATCCGAGTTCACTCCTCGTTTCAGTCTTCTTTCACTGAACCGGTATAACCTACCGTTCTAACCATGTCTATCTCATGAGATATAAAATATCTACCAAATGAATTTGAGGGAGATATAGGTCCTACCCATCTCATCATTATACCATTCATATGTGTGCCACAAAATCGTAAATCATACATCATTGCATAACCCATGTAATAAAAATGGGATTCTTAAACAACATGAAATCATAAAACAATTCATATAAGATAAAGGAATTCATAAAAATAATTCCCTCACAACATAATCAAATCATTGTAATAATAGGGATAGAAACAGAACCCTATATTATCTTAGATGGAAAATAATTTGGATAAAACACTTGAACTCCATTCTTGAGGAAAATATCCTTTCTACTTCAAAAACATTTTCCTTTCTTAACATGTCATAAAATTTTAAACTAAAAAAGTTGATTAAAAATAAACACGAAAAATTATAAAGTAAGCTTCTTGGAAATAATGTTTTAAAAATCCATTAATTCTGTATAAGTTAAAAAAACATTCTTCTCATACTTTTGTCCGAAAAGTCAAAAAGTACCTTGTACGAAAAACGACAAAAGATTTCTTTCATATGTTTTACTAAAAACTCACCGAAGGGTAAATTGTATTTAAACAATTGTATGTGGATGGAGATAATATTACATATTGGGGAAACATGGATGTGGATGATAAAATACACCCTAATAAATTTCAAAGTATAAAAAACCTCGGATAAAAATGATATTGTGATATTTGGCTTACCTTAGGTCTGATTTGCTTCGTAAGTGTCCGAACCTTTTCTTCTTTGAAGCGCTTCTTTGAGACCTCCTCTTAGGGCACTACAATTGGTCATTGAGGAATACCAGAACCTCTAGGAAGTTGCTAGAGAAGTGGAGAAGAGAATTTGGCAGAGGTTGGTAGAGCTTGAAGGCTCAAAGTGGTTTGAGGGAGAGTGGGAGGAGGTGCCCTTTTATAAGGGAGGAGAGGGGCACCTTTGGAATAACTAAAAATATTATTCTATTATAAAGTCAAATTCGGTTTTTTAATATCTCAAAATTGATATATTTCGAAGATAAGGTGGGTAGGGGTCTATATCCTCTCATCAAAAAGAATTTATTCAAGTTTAGGTATCAATTTTAACCTTATTATTTAGATTTAACTTTAAGTTAGATAGTTTAACTTTTACCGTGTCTTCTTGTTTTCTTACACTATAAGGTTAATAGACATACTATATCAAGAAAAACGAACCCCATGTTGTTTATAATTAAAATATATAACTGTATCTAAGTCATTTTTCCGAACCTTATATTTTTAGTAATAAAATAACAAATAATAATATAATATTTGTTTTAAAAAACTATTTTTTGTCAATTTTGACACTATTTAGTAATTGATTTTTGTGAAAATCATAACAGAATGATTAGTTCTAACCAAGTTACTTAAATCAATACTAACATGTCATATTAACCTAGAAAATTAGTGTAATTCATAAAAAGTCTCAAATTAAATTTATTTGGGTATTTATAATATCAATTATTCTAATTTTTTTACTATTATGGTAATTACTACATCATCATTGTGTCATAAATAAATTTAATTATTTAAGGTCTAAAAATTATAAATAAAATATCATTATGTAGGAAATATTATTATATTTATAATGAATATTTACAATCAAATTTATCTTATGTATAACCCTATATTAAAAATGTTTTAGTAAATAAACTTTGATTTTAACTCTTTTAACTCTTCTTTGAATTAAATAATAATAAATGTCCTAATCTAATCCATGTGGGCCTAAATGGTCATATTTTATTTCTAAGGTTGTTTTTGGTCGAATTACACTTATCCAATATAATTAGGACATGTGTTAGGGTAATAATAATATCATTTTTACCCTTAATTACCCTATTTACTTTTAACCGTGGTAAAAAAAAAGTAAAAAGTTACTATTCACCAAAAATTATTTTCATCTCATTGAACCACATTTTACTTACTGACATCAACTGTGTCTCTTGGATTTTTGAAATTCCACTCACAGAAGCGGTAAAATTATGATTTATGAAAAATTCATTTTTTACTACCACTTAGTGGTTTCACTATTCATCAAAAAATGAAAGTTTCCAGAAAAATACCAAAAATTTGGCCTAAGCTATATTTGATATTATGAACCCAAAAATTATGTATATTTTACCAAATTCAAAACATATCAGTTACATTAACTAGTTTAAAAATTAATTTCCATCGTCAAAACAAATGGCGTGTTTTTAAGAGATAATAACTATCAAAAGATTGACACATGTTTATAACTGGTTTAAATGTGAAATTACATCCAATGACCAACATTGTATTAAATTGTAAAAATATATTCTAAATATACTTTAAAACCACTCAAATTAATAATTTATCACTATTAATTATTTTTATTAAAAATGTTGTTTTTAATTAAAATTTAGTAATTTTCACTATTCATCAGAATATGAAAGTTATCCGAAAAGTACCAAAATTTCACCTTAGGCTAAATTTGATACTCTGAATCCAAAAAGGAAATCCATTTTGAGAGATAAAATATCTAAAATTTTAAAAGGTGGTTATTAATATTCATAACATCTAGTTTTAATAATATTTTTATAGCATATCATTGTTTAGTGAGACTCGGTATTGCGTACTACACACGCTATCGAGGAAGGTCGCAATTTCGTGTAATGCAGGGCAAGTCAAGGATGTGTGTTGAGCAAGATCTTTTTAGTGTAGCGTACAACACAAGACATTAATGAAATTAAAAAGAATATTTTTCATAAAATCTCAGTGTGTTACATTCTACCCCCCTTAAAATGAATTTCGCCCTCGAAATTCATCGTGGTTATAAATGGTTTACTATTTGAAAGTTTATTTGATAGAAACCCACATCGTAAAAAGGAATACCAAAACCAATCTTTAAAAAACAAAAGTATGAAATGTAACGGTAACCCAAATAAACTAATCACTGGGTTTCCACATAGGTGAAAATATGGATATGGAAGAGAAATCTAACCATCATGTTCTGATGGAGAGTGGTAGAGAACATGGCTATGGAAAATCCAGCAATTACAAATCCATAGATTTTTTATGATCTAAGGTACCATCTGATTCATCGGATATAAGGGCACTAGGACAACATTTTTGGTTTTCATGATCATTTCCCGGAAGTTGATGAATTAAAAGAAATACTTACGTGATTTTGGTACAATCTCACTGATGTTCGTTAATTGAACAATTTCCACTTCATCCCTTAATGAAATGAAGTTCAATTTGTTATTCATGATGTGTTACCAGATCATGTGATAGAATGATGGGTCATTCCATCTGTCTCAAATAAAAGGTTATAAAAGATATCAAAAATATATAAGTCCATCTATAGTTAGATTAATCATATATGGTTCCTAAAATGGACTTATACTTCATATATCATACTGATTAATATAATAAAACTAGTTTCTACTAAACAGGGACTTCCTGTAGTCCAGTGGTAGGTGATAAAGGCCAGACACACTTCGGTTGTGGGTTCGATTCCCACGGCCTTGTCCGACGCGATGGGCTGTCGCCCGTCCTGCAGGTTGTCCTTTTTCTAAAACTATATTACTATAACATCCCATCAATAATATCGAAAAAAACTACTATCCTTAAACAATACTAACATATTTCCAACATAATCCATTCCAATCTTTAGGCTTATCCATAATACTGCAGTCCACTCTCATAATATAGTGAAAAAGATTACCAGAGATTTAATACCATCGTTGATCCCCATATATCATAAGATATGTCTTGTTGGTCAAATTACAAACATGTGAATACCTTAATCATGTATTCTCTTGAAGAATGAATACCCATTGAACCTTAGTGAAAACATGAATTCAGTTAAAAGTTAACACTTTCCACATACCAAAATCATCAAAATTCTATATACTCAAACCATGATATCACTTAGTCCTTATATCAATAATTAGCTCATGAATACTGTCAAATATTTCATTTTCTCATTTTCCCTTCATTATGCGCATATTATCTTTTTTCCAAAAATATCTCAATCACTTTCCATGGTTACCGGTACCATAATATTATTGAAAACCACAGAATACCAATACATAAATATTCCAATATTCCATGATACTATATACAACATTATTTTGTAATCCCATTACATAAACACTTAATCATTCCACCACATCGTTATCATATTCAACATCACCAATAGTGATCGCATGTGACTTCCCTTTGTCCTTTGCCTTATGTGGTTTCTCATGTAGATCATCACTAACCCTTGTATTAGGGAATTTATTTGCATAATGCCCCATTTCCTTACACTTAAAGCATTGAAGTGTAGTAGATTCTTTCTGTGTATCCCTTCCTTTGTTTGCATCAGTAGACATCTTCTTCCCATCATTGTGGCATTCAAATTCCCGATGACCTTCCATTACACAATTGAAACATTTACTTGTCCCTTTAAGACAATCTCCACCATGCTTCTTTCCACACTTTGAGCATAAGGAAACATTCATCTTATTTTCACCATTATTCTGAGATTTCTCCTTTAACTCCATCTTTCGTTTCTTGTCAAAACTATGATATGGATAAGTAACACCAACTTCCATTTCTACCTTGATATCACAACGCACACTTTCTTCATAGCTACTGAAGTCTCTTATAGCTAATGCCTTTCGAAGATTTGGTTTTAAGCCACTGAAGAATCGATCAACTTTACTTTCAGGTTGGATGATAAATCCAGATGCATACCTTGCAAGCCTTGTAAAATTAGCTTCGTATATACCAACAGATTCATCATCCTTTTTATTTAGTTCAAGAAACTTCTTCTCCATCTTTGTTCGAAGAATGCGAGGGAAGTACTTATTGAAAAATATGTTCTTGAACTCATCCCATTCCATGGACTCAATTTCATCCATTTGCCTCGTATTCTTAATAATATTCCACCATTGATCAGCATCACCTTCCAAACAATACACTGCTAAGATGACTTTATCATGCTCAGAACGTTGAAGAACTGAAAATATCTTTTCAGTAGTACTAATCCATTATTCATCAACAAGTGGATCAGAAGACCCACTGAAAGAAGGTGGACATTTCCTCATGAAGGACTTAATAGAATATTGTTCCCTTCTCTGCTTATTTGGAAGTCCATAATGATTCATATCTTGTGTAAGTATAGCAATAAGATTTTTCACTCCATCTCCCATAAAATTTGATTGTTCAGGAGGACAATCATTGAATTGTCCATTGTATTGATCAACACGGTTCCTTTGGGTTCAAGCCATCTTCTAAAACCCAAAAAGAATAGTGTGAGAGGAAAATATCATGCTAGGGAAAACAACATAATAAAGGGGGAGTATCCTCAATATCTAACATCTTAGGTTAAATCCTATGATCGTTAACATATTTCTAGGACTGTATCCTATACGTATACTTATCCTTAGGGACATCCCTAGACATTCCTTAGAAATATCTCTAGGGATCTCACTAATGTTTTCGCATCCTCGTTTCCAAAGGTTGACTAAACCTTTCCTCTGATACCAACTGTAGAGACCCAAAGCCTGACGTACATGGACATTACATTACTTCTGTGTAATACTTAGTACATAACAAAAACAGACACACAAGGACCGTAATATTTTACTGTCTTTGGAAACATAGAACGTAATCTTCTAATCGTGGTGAAAGATCTTCAACATATCCCATAAAGATCTTCCTTTTTTTACCTAAAACCATTCTCTATATCCTGGGGAAAATAAAACATAAAGGGTGAGCCCAAATTCTCAGTAAGGGTAAAAAAAAGAAATATCAATCACATCATATTCATAATAACATAAGCCTTTGGAAATCATAACCTGCAAAAGAGAGAATAATTTCATAACATGGGATAAATCATAGTAGTGAAATGAAAACCCAATAATCATAACTTAAAACATGAAACTTTGTAGAATACACGCATAATTATAGAGAATAATTTCTTATTAGTAAAGATTCATTTCCAAGACTATCTTAGTGGACAATGTCCCTTTCTGGTCCGAGTTCACTCCTCGTTTCAGTCCTGTTTCACTGAACAGGTATAACCTACCATTCCAGCCATGTCTATCTAATGAAATATAAAATCTTTACCCAATACATTGGAGGGAGATATAGGTCCCACCCATATCATAATGATACCATTCATATGTGTGCCACAAAATCATAAATCATACATCATTTCATACCCCATGTAATAAAAATGGGATTCTTAAACAACATGACATCATAAAACAATTCATATAAGATAAAGGAATTCATAAAAATAATTCCATCACAACATAATCAAATCAAATTAATAATAGGGATCGAAATAGAACCTTATATTGTCTTAGATGGAAAATAATTTGGATAAAACACTTGAACTCCATTCTTGAGGAAAATATCCTTTCTACTTCAAAAACATTTTCCTTTCTTAACATGTCATAAAAATTTAAACTAAAAGAAGTTGATTAAAAATAAACATGAAAAATTTTAAAAGAATATTCTTTGAAATAATGTTTTAAAAATCCATTCATGCCATATATGTTAAAAAAACATTCTTCTCATACTTTTGTCGGAAAAGTCAAAAAGTAACTTGTACAAAAAACGACAAAAGATTCCTTTCATATCTTTTATTAAAAACTCACCGAAGGGTAAAATTATATTTAACCAATTGTATGTGGATGGAAATAATATTACATATTGAGGAAAAATGGATGTGGATGATGAAATACACCCCATTAAATTTCAAAGTATAAAAATTCTTGGATAAAAATGAGATTGTGATATTTCCCTTACCTTAGGTCTGATTTGCTTCGTAAGTGTCCGAACCTCCTCTTCTTTGAAGCGCCTCTTTGAGACCTCCTCTTAGGGCACTAAAATTGGTCTTTTAGGAAGACCAGAACCTCTAGGATGTTTCTAGGGAAGTGGAGAAGTGAATTTGGTAGAGGTTGGCCGACCATGAAGGCTCAAAGTGGTGTGAGGAAGAGTGGGAGGAGGTGCCCTTTTATAAGGGAGGAGAGGGGCACCTTTGGAATAACAAAAAATATTATTTTATTATAAAGTCAAATTCGGTTTTTTAATAGCTCCAAATTGATATATTTCGAAGATATGGTGGGTAGGGTTCGCGATCCTCTCATCCAATAGAATTTAGACAAGTTTAGGTATAAATTTTAACCTTATCATTTATATTTAACTTTAAGTTAGATAATTTAACTTTTACCGTGTCTTCTTGTTATCTTACACTATAAGGTTAATAAACTTACTATATCAAGCCAAAAGAACCCCATGTTGTTTATGATTAAAATATATAACCTTATCTATGTCATTTGGCCGAACCTTATATTTTTAGTAATAAAATAACAATTAATAATATAATATTTGTTTTAAAAAACTATTTTATGTCAATTTTGACACTATTTAGTAATTGATTTTTGTGAAAATCATAACAGAATGATTAGTTCGAACCAAGTTACTTACATAAATACTAACATGTCATATTAACCTATAAAATTAGTTTAATTCATAAAAAGTATCAAATTATATTTATTTGGGTATTTCTAATATTAATTATTCTAATTTTTTTAATATTATGGTAATTACTGCATCATCATTGTGTCATAAATAAATTAAATTATTTAAGGTCTAATAATTATAAATAAAATATAATTATGTAGGAAACCTTATTATATTTGTAATGAATATTTACAATCGAATTTATCTTATGTATAACCCTATATTAAAAATATTTTAGTAAATAAACTTTGATTTTAACTCTTTTAACTCTTCTTTGAATTAAATAATAATAAATGTCCTAATCTAATCCAAGTGGGCCTAAATGGTCATATTTTATTTCTAAGGTTTTTTTTGCTCGAATTACACTTATCCAATAGAATTTGGACATGTGTTAGGGTAATAATAATATCATTCTTACCCTTAATTACACTATTTACTTTTAACCGTGGTAAAAAAAAGTAAAAAGTATCTATTCACCAAAAATTATTTTTATCTCATTGAACCACATTTTACTTACTGACATCAACCATGTCTCTAGGATTTTTGAAATTCCACTCACAGAAGCGGTAAAATTAAATTTTATGAAAAATTCATTTTTTTTTACTACCACTTAGTGGTTTCACTATTCATCAAAAAATGCAAGTTTCCATAAAAATACCAAAAATTAGGCCTAAGCTATATTTGTTATTATGAACCCAAAAATTATTTCTATTTTACCAAATTCAAAACATATCAGTTACATTAACTAATTTAAAAATCAATTCCCGTCGTCAAAACAAATGGCGTGTTTTTAAGAGATAATAACTATCAAAAGATTGACACTTGTTTATAACTGGTTTAAATGTGAAATTACATCCAATGACCAACATTGTATTAACTTTTAAAAATATATTCTAAATATAATTTAAAACCCCTCAAATTAATAATTTATCACTATTAATTATTTTGATTAAAAAAGTTGTTTTTAATTAAAATTTAGTAATTTTCACTATTCATCAGAATATGAAAGTTATATGAAAAGTACCAAAATTTCACCTTAGGCTAAATTCAGTACTCTGAATCCAAAAAAGAAATTCCATTTTGAGAGATGAAATTTCTAAAATTTTAAAAGGTGGTTATTACTATTCATAACAGCTAGTTTTAATAATATTTTAGTAGCATATCAGTGTTTAGTGAAACTCGGTATTGCGTACTACACATGCTATCGAGGAAGGTCACGATTGCGTGTAATGCAGGGCAAGTCAAGGATGCGTGTTGAGCAAGCTCCTTTTGGTGTAGCGTACAACACAAGAAATTAATGAAATTAAAAAGAATGTTTTTCATAAAATCTCGCGGTGTTACAATTATCCACTGCCAAAGCTGAATACAATGCTTTTGGTAGTTGTTGTTCTCAAATTCTATGGATGAAACACACTTTACTATACTATGGATATCAATTCAAACATGTATCTATAAAGTGTCACAATACAAGTCCATTTAACATTTCCAAAAATCCAGTATCTCATTCTAGGACAATGTATATTGATGTGAGACATCACTTTTTGAGGGATCATTATCGAAAAGGTGAAATCACGCTTGAATTCATTGGCACTGAACATAAATGGGCTGATATATTCACAAAGACATCGAATTATGAGAGGTTAAATTAAATCAAACATGAGTTAGGAATGATTAAGTTCAGTATTCGACCTCACTGATACACCTCACCATTGGACATCACTAATACACATCACTTATGGACCTCACTGATACACCTCACTGTTGGACCTCACTATTACACCTCACCATTGGACCTCACTGATACACCTAACTGATGGACCTCATTGATACACCTCAACGTTGGACCTCACTGATACACCTCACTGTTGGACCTCACCGTTGGACCTCACCATTGGACCTCACCATTGCACCTCACTAGTGTATGTCACTGTTGGATAACTTGCTGTTTGATTTTATTGTATGCTGGAATCTAAACCATTTTTATTCCTATTCATTATTTATGTTTTATTTTGTTTTAATCCCTAAATGATAAAACTAAAGGCTATGAACATATCTCAATCCAATGTATTCCTCAATATCGAACCTTTCTCTCTAAATACCTAAACCCTAACTCTGCATTTTAACTCTTGAACCTCATTCAATATCCATGGATAGAACCAAGTGACCCCCCGACATTCATGGAGGATGCGCCAAGGCCAAAGAGGACTCAAGCTGAGTCCAGTGGTACTAGTAATACCGCGGCAGGACCTGTCGACCCACATCTGACAGAGAGAAAATCTTTGCTGAGAAGAAGTTGAGTGAAGAATGGCTTATGTCGAGCATGTAATTAGTGTTGGAAGAACTGGAAGCCCAAGGATGGACTGAATTATTTTCCAATAACAATGGACCGTACTATCCGAATCTTGTGAAGGAATTCTATGAATATCTAAAGTTCGAAGAGGAAGATGATGTGCATAGGCTGGTATCTCAAGTAAATGGAAACGAAGTCAGTTTTTTATCTGCTGAGTGGGATGATTTCTTGAGAGTTCCTCATGAAGGAGTGTATAAATTCTATTTTGGAGTGTCTCCTCCAGACAGTGCTATTTTTGAGAATGAAAAAGCTCTAGAAGAGCTGACAAGGAATGGAAAATCACGGAAGTTCATTTCAGCTGAAATGAATGGAGAAGACAGACTATTATTTAAGTTCATTCAGCATGTGATTAGTCCTAGAAGAGGATATTTTTCCATTATAAAGTACCAGGACATATTCATGATGTACATACTAATGCATGGAGAGACGATCAACCTATGTAGGTTATCGATGGCACAATAGGAGGACATGACTAAGGCAAGATCAATGTCCAATGCTCTATTTCAACCGAAGATAATTTCAGTAATGCTAAAGTTAAAGGGTGTGGATGGAAATAAATTAGAGATAATAGTGGATAATAACAGTGTTTGTATCTCCAAGGTTATTTGAAAATTCATGAAAATAAGCTGGAATCCCTAGAAGAAGTCATGGGTGAATGATGAAGGAAAGGTGTATGAGTAGTTTGACCCTACTACACACCCATCTAGGCCAAAAGGAAAAAGATATCCAGGCCTGATTCCTGATGAGCCAGAACATGTTTATTCAGATGTTGAGGAGGAAGTTGAAGGAGTTGTGGAACCTGAAAAAGAGAACACCCCCATTGATGATGGGAGTGATCCTGATTTACCTGATCATTCTGTCAGGACAATAGCTTTTGGAGCAGCTAGCCCTCTAAGAGAACTACCAAGAAGAGAGACTGGTCTAATGGAAAGTTATACTGAGACCAGTGAAGAAGAATAAGCATCTCATAATATTGTTAGAGACACATATATGGAGGATGAGGCTACTGATTCAGATCATTCTGATCATGAGGCAAAAGAGGCTAGGGATAATGATGATGGAAAAGTGGTTGTTGTTGCTGAAGCTGATGATGAGAACAATGAAGAAGAGGAGCTCATTTTATGTCCACTGATAGATGACATAGACAGGACAATGTCTGATCAAGAATTAGGAGTGGCATCTACTACCATTGGGATATAGGTTATTAATGAATCAGTGGAGGCTAAGATTCACCCCACTGGTGAACCAACATAGCAGACAGATGTTGAATTTTCTGGAGTTGAAGAGGAGGTTGCGGAGTTACCTAGAGTAGAAGAAGTAAAGGAGAATACTCAGGAGAGAGCTCCATGTGATGGGGAGCATTTTAGTGCAGAATATGTTCTTTATGACATTGAATAATGGTCAAAAGACCCTAGATACCTGGTACATGGGCTGGATTATGATGATTCATATTGTGATATGTCAAGAAAAATAGATCATATACCTACTGTTTTAGAACCTACCGTAGTAACTCCAGTTGTTCCCATTCCTATGAACCTTGTCAATAAATATGATCTGGAAAAACTGAAAACCGATCTGCACCAGATGCTTGATAATTGGTCCTCTGAAGTGGAAAATCCAATGGGCTTAATTCAAGATATGACTACTTATGAGATGGTTAGAGTCCAGTATTCCATTCATGCTTGTTTATCCAAAAAAATATCTCAATCCCAGAATCAACGCAAGGATGTGTCTCAATCTGTGGAACCTCTAAGACAGTCAGTGGTAAGTTTGACTTCTCTAATGGCCTCTAAATTCCAAACAGACAAGGAAATTCACTACATTAAAAGTGTGGTGCAACACATGGTTACAGTGTTTTAATGTTTTAAGTAATCCATGAAAGCTCATGTGAAGGGCCAGGAAAATATGTGAAGAAGCTTATTAGTGGGTTGACCATTTATTTTATGGAAACTATTGCATTATTCATAAAACATTTGTCTACCTCTGCTTCAACCTCCAGTGCACCACCTGTGGACTTGTCAGCATTCAGGGCAGTGGTCACTGAATAGATAGAAAATATTTCTACTGTTAGTGAACCTGATCCTCAATCTATTAAAAAAATTCTCTCCACTACCAAAGAATTTCAGAAGTTAGTTAGTGACATCATGAGAGAGGCATCCCATGACCAAAAGACAATAATAGAACAGATTAATTTCTATTAACAAAGGATTTACTCCAAGAATCAGATGGATGCTCATTTCAATCATCTGTTGGAAAACCTCAAGATTCCACCAGTCACCAAATCCATCAAGGAACAAGTCACTCAGCTGGGCCAGTTGACTCCAGCCTTCGAGAAATTTATGGAGAATAAGGATGTTTTTATATCGGCCATGGAAAGATGAGGAAGCATTATTTTGGACTTCAGAATCCTACTCCTACCCATTCTCCATGCGGACTATACCCCTATCATAATATGTCATGCATTACCTGTATCTCAACCTAGTAGTTATTCTAGGATGTCTCCTGGTGAGGCCATCAGATTCCTTACTCCACTGATACCTTAGAGAGAAACCCACTACAGACCCACATGAGCTTCTGTTACTTCCCCTCCAGTCATTCCTAGCGCAATTCCCAAACCTTCTAATCCACTAACTCTTTCTCCATCTTCTACCTCCAAAGGGAAAGACCAATTTCCTGAGGCTGATGTGGATTGAGTTTGTTTCTGTCTTTTGATAGGGGTGGTATACTCTTTTTGATCCATGTAATGTCCCTCCATCAATAAAAGCCTTATCTGTTATCTCTATTTGTGTTTCTTTTTTCTAATCACCAAGGGGGAGAAAATAATGTTGTGCTAATACTACTAATATGATCCAATGATGAATATTTTCTTCTTTTCTCTCAGATACCATGTACCAATATTCTCTGATATCACACATTTATTAATATATGGTACTTGAGAAACCACAACTGGGATATCTCTAATTAATACATACTTGCATAATTCGTGATTATCAAAAAGGGGGAGATTGTTGGACTCACCTATTTTGAAAATCCAAAATCAAGGTTAAATACTGATCATGATATATTAAGTAATTTTGTAATCATTTTTAATTTGTATTTGTATTATTTATCATGAACAATTTATATTTTTAGTCTCATGACTTTGTGTGCATCATCTTATTGTTTACATTTAACAAAGTATAAGTTCACTGTTAAAGGCTACTCGTAAGAGCCTTCTGTTCAAGGTCACCGTTATAGTTCACTATGGCTAAAAGGTCACTGTTGAAGATCTACTATAACTATTATAAGCTTCCAGTACAGGGTCACTGTCACAAGTCTACTGTTGATCAGCTAATCAAAGCCTATAGACAAAGAGTCACCATTACAGGTCACTCGTTTGACAAGGCTTCTATTAGAAGTCCACTATCAGACTCCTTTTTCAATTCTTCTATTTAGATATTCACAGTTCAAGTCTTCCATTGGGCTTGACTACCCTCAGTAGAAGGCTACAGCTAGACAACCCCTACTGATGATATAGTCTAGTGTTGTTCAGAGTCTACCATTATTATAACTCTACTAATGGACATACTCCACCATTAATGAAGTTACCTGTTGAGGTAGTCTACCACTGGAAAGGTCACTGATGAAGTAGTCTGATGTTACAGAGCTACCGTTAGAATCTTACTGATTGATTTCTACCACTGATAAAGCTTACTGACTAAAGCCTATAGTTAAAGGTCTACTTTTTAAGAGCCTACCATTGAAGTCTATTGTGTGACATGCATCTGCTACCAGTCTAATGAAAACCTTTTCTTTACTTTACCAATTTTATTAATACAATAATAACAGTAATGTCTGGAAAAATTAATGCACCTGACATCATTCAATGATATTTAAAAGAACATCAGGAGACAATACGAGGTACAAGGAAGACCACACGTGGTTGAAACATTTCTCTTGTCGGCACCTGCAGAATCAAATGAGAAAACACTGAGCTAGAAAAGTGTATATATATATATATATATGAGTAGAGACAGACATAAAATATATAGAATATATTGAATATATTGAATATACAGACATAAGAAAGACACATACCATAACTAAAATAAGATGAAAGAAGAAGAGCATTGGGGCACTCAATCTGAAGATCACAGAGCTTCACAAAGATCTATTGGAAGAACATTTTCAATGTTGTAGTGGTATTCTACAAAGAGATTCTAACCAAGAAGCTGATCATCTCTACATCTAGAAGTTAGAACCTGGAAGTTGTGACACTCTGTTTTGGAGGCAACTTGCAGAGAAGGACCAAAACCTCATTTCCTTCATTTCAAGGAGTCCAGAGCTGATCTGCCAACCCACATAACATTATAAACTTATTCTTAATATCTTTAGCTCTACTGTGTTTAAGTATATTACATTTGTGAGAAGTTTGTATGTCATACAAACACTAACTTTTGTGCTTGAACTAAGGGATACTAAAAATCACTATACCAAACACTTTTTACATTTTTTCCAATGCATAACTGTGGTAGAAGTCTTGTGTGGCTCGGTAGCTTATTTTTCCCCCGTATAACTGTGGTAGAGGTTGTCAATCCTGGATAGTTTTTGAAAACTATTGTAAAGACTGATAAAGGCTATGTATCATTTTCAATATAATTTGTTGGTGGCAGGTGATCACCATGTGTAGAGGACTAGGTCTTGACTTAAGACAGAACCTCTTATTTAAATTGTTGTGTTCAATTCTATTTTATATTTTTCTACTTCTTATATTTTCAAAGACAGAAATCTGTTTTTACATTCACTCTGATAGTTAGTTATGGTTAGTGTATATATGTGATTCCTTTAATAAACTTGTTTAAAAAGTTGAATTTGTACTCATACTGATACAACTAAGGAGTAATCACCCTTTGAGAACCCTATTGAACAATAAATCACTTATATCTCTTCTTCCTTTATTAATTGGGCTGTTTTAATTTGGGGGATTTTAATCATTAAAGTTTTAGCAGAAATTTTAATTGAAACTAAATTCACCCCCCTCTTGAGTATCCACACCGACCAACACACTTTTATCACAAAGAGTGTCAAATATTGTTAAATTATAACTTAAAATGATATAACTATTGTAAAAAAATTCATATTAGAGAATCAAAAAAATCATTCCACCTATGTTTAAATAATGAATATGAATTACTGAATAGATGTGTGGGGAATATTCATAAGAATATAATGAGATTTATTTAAAATAGAGATCGGTTGAGTAACATTCCACATCTCAATAGTCAAAGAGAATATTTTGTGTACCATGTGAGGATGTGAAAATCTCTAACAGAAGACATAAAATAGTTTCAATTCAAACCACCAAGCCTCAAGAGATGATAGAATCATACTTATATATAACCAATAGAAAAAAGTATACTCAATGAGATATTTTTTCTATCAAATATAATAATGATTATACTAGCATGAAATTTTCAATTTTTTAAAACATAGGACTGAGGTAATGAACATAATTATAAAAATTAGTGGAATAATTGTGAAACATGTTGGGTAGAGTTACATGATAATAAACTCTGATAAATCATTATATTTTACAAGTAGATCATCAAATGATGGTATTAAAAAATATAATTTAACTTTACGTATATCAATATATATATATAAATAGAGTTTTTAGATAAATAATATTATATTAGTCGATAGGGGAAGAATCTTTGTTATTGAATATTGTCTCTGAATATTTTATTAGATACAGTTTGTGTGCAAAATTAACTCAATTAAAGATAGAATATAGTTAGGGAAACATAGTAAAATTAATTTCTATTATACATGGTGTAAAATAATTGACATTTTGGATTACATCATAGATTTTGGTACTAATTTCAATAAAAATATTAAAAAAATCAAATCTTAAAATGTTTGACAAAAAGGTAAAGTGGTATCTTATTGGGATTTTAATCAAATGGGAAAGGAAATTGATACATAAATAAAAGTATTCCCAAATATTTTTGATGTTCTATTTGAGAATTACTAAATATAACGCAAAAATCAATTCCCAATTTTTGGTAGAACCATGGGTTGCTGATTTTGAGTCAAATTATATTAATAATGATGAGTATATTTCTGGTAATGAATTTGTTTTACAATTGATGAATATATATGTACATATAGATAATTTCAATAATAATAGTCACCTCCAATGAATATTTGATGGTTGATGTAATGTAAAAACCAAATAGATTTGATATCACAAATTGAGCCACATTCAATGGCTGATGAATTTTTATTTAAAAAGTGGATTGATGTTATATGTTATGGGTTTATTTATATTTAAAATAATACTATTTTTTTGAATACTCCATAACCCACCAATACAAATCTAATTAGAAAAAAAGGTCTATAGGAAAAAGCATGATGATGATAGTAACATTCACTGAAAAATGGTCATACATTTCTTTAAATGTCTTTACCAAGTTGAATGTTTTTATTTTGGGGAATCATTTTCATAAGTAAAATGATTTATAAAACATTTCTTAATTTAGAAAATAATATTAAATATTAAATACATCTAATGAAATTAAAATATTCCCTTTTAAATGGATAGCTTAATGATGACTTGTAAATAGTGAAACATCATTTTTTCATGATTATAGTGGTAAAAGGGTATAAAAATTACAGATGGTGTTTTATGGTTTAAATAAGAATCCAAATATATGGTAAAAAATCATGAATATTTCTTGAGGGATTTAAATTTCCTTAATTTAATTGTGTGTACAGGCATTTAAAAAAAAGAAATGATGTCATGTATAGTTATAGTTCTATTTTATATGGGTTATATTATATTAAATGGCGATCATTAAGAGTTTTTTCATTAGTTTCCCACACAAACGATTTAATTTATCTAAAAGATTGTGTTTGGTGAGATAAAATACTTCTTTGGTTTACATGTTTTGTATGATGAAATTTATTTCTCCAAATTGATGTATTCTAGTGAACATCCATTATGGTGGTAGATGAGGGAATGAAATATTTTGTCTAAAAAAATTATATAGAGATATAATTATATGGTCACATATGGTGTGAGTGTAAATGATTGATAATTCATATGTCATTTTGGATTCTTTATTTATCTCATATCCATTCAACCTAATATTATATATATATTGTGATTTTCCATGGTGGATATTATAGTGGCCCAATGGAGGCACTAATAATGGTTAAGAAATGTTTCCTTTGTTATTTAAGTGAGAATACTGACTATGAGAAATTATAAATGAATAGAAAATAGTAGAGTCTTTCAATATTCACAATTAAAAATTGAGTAGGTGACTTATTGATAGTTTGTATACCTTAATTGTAATTTTTATCATCGGTGATATCATGGTGATTTATCTCTATAAGGAATAGAAATATTCGTTACTAATTTCAATAGAGGAAAAATATCGTTATTTTATTGGAGTTTTTACTCAAATTATTTTGATAAAGAGTTAAATGGGTGATTTTATTGTGAAATTAAATATACCCATCTATATTTATTATGAAATAAAGTGTTATAGAATATTTTTAATGTTTTTTGAAACATGAAGGGTCAATTAATATAGATAATATATTACATTTCATTAATGAGGAGATGTCCATTAAAGATATCAAGATGCACTCTATCCCAACATTGGACTTCATGGATGATATTTTCCACAAGGAATTCACAAAGGATATATATTAGTTCTTAAGGTGTAATATGAATATTCATACTATCCCACATCATTGAAAACCATTAAGAGAACAGCCAAATATCCATGGATTATGATTTCATAATGAGACAGATGGTTCCCAACTATTTTCCCGAAATTAAAATTTAACTCCTTATATATTTTTATATATGGGAAATGATTATTAGGAAAGTGGTTATAGTTTTGTAGAGGTGAGTGGATGAATTGAGCAGGAAAAAACTATATACCTTGTACAAAATTATAAAGGTTTCACAAATAGGAATAGCTCTATAAAAAATTAATATATCTAATATTTTAGCGTCTATATGTCTGTGATATATAAATTCTACGATTTGTGGGCACCTTCATAATTTTGTATGTTTAAATAGGGGATTTTATAAGAGTTATAGGGGATAAAAATGAAATTCATTGATTAAGATTGATGTTCACTTGTAATTTATTACATTTTTTCTGGTATTTAATCATTTTTTAAAGAAATAATTATTTATTGAAGAGTTCATTTATTTTAAAGATTATATTATTAATTCAATTATGTGATATTGTTTTAGGACAAGTAGGTTTTATATGTATAATTTTAATTTAATGTATGAATTATCCTATTTTGATTATTCATGAATTTTTTACAATAAAAACATGAATCTTGGGTCCTTAATCACAAGTTTACTACATTATAAACATAATTTTGGATTTTTGTAATTATAACATGGGTTTATATAATAATATATTATACTTACATAAGCTTAAGGGAATATTTTTACAATGAATTGTGTCTATGAGGATAAAAATTGGATTTATTGTATAAATAATTAGATCTTAATGAGATATATTTCATGTCATCAATAGGATTATTTCCTTTAGAGAGTTTTAGTGATTTTCAAAACCAATATATGAGTTTGTATTAATAAAATTTATTAGAATTTCATTATAATATTCATCATTAATGGTGGATTAAAATAAAATTATGATCATATATTGATCCTTATAAATTCAAATGACATGATAATTTATATTGATCATGATTTATGCTAGGATTAATGGAGTGATAGGCATAGAGAAAACTGGTTATTGAGAAGTGTTCTACAACATATAAGGGAGGTGCATCATCATTAGTTGTGTTGTATAATATACAAGAGGATGTATTCAAAATAACATAATTGTTGTTTATCATGTTAATAAGAATACCCATGATATTTCAAATATATCATGAATAAAGAAAAAAGATGATTTTGATGGAGAAATTAAATAGATAACTTTAATTCACTATAACTAGTTTGAATAAGTAACATTCTCACTACTCAAGAACATGAAAACTACACAAAAAATAATGGAAAAAATTTTCAGTACATTATGAGAATATATTATTTCACGTTAAAAAAAATTACAATAGATCAAGAACTGTTATACAAATATTATGATTTTCCAAAAAAATAAAGGATGAATAAATTTAACATACACTTAAAAATTTTCCAAATAACATGTAATGGGAATATGAATATATCATTAATTACATAGTTGTTTTATTTTAATTATGATAGAGGAATTGATCATGTGTTGATGCACTTATAATTGATATGTTAACATAATGATGGGTTAGATAATATTGACAAGAATTTTGTGTAATTTACTTTTGTTCAAGAAACTTGGTACTAATAATGATTTATTTTTTATATTTGATAATGTTGTATCATAAAGAATTATTAATATATAATTAATACAATAGAGAGTATAAAATATTATAAATATTCAAGTATAAAGGTAAAAAACTATCCATTTGATATTTCGTTAAATGTTTTAGGATTTAACCTACCAAAAAATTAAAAAATCATTGGACAGATGATATGAAATCATTGATGGAAATTTTCCCTCTCTGTTATTCACTATTTTACTAGTGATAAAATATATCATATAACTTGCCCAAACCTACAATATATTACACACTCATTGTAACACCCCGGGTAAATAAATAATATGACATTTTATATTTATCCATATTTGTGAATAAAATATTTAAATTACTTTAAAGGGGACACTATGCTCGATGGCGTACCCAACACGCAACAACGAGTTTCTTGGGAATTTTACGTTGCACTCTAATAATAAAATAATATTATTTTAAATGGTAGTTAACATGTAGCCGTTGTAATGGCGGGAATGGATATAAATAACTAAAATATGATTATATATGTTTTTAAATGTTTTTACATTTATCCAATAAAGGATAGAGGCTTAAAATACGGAAAGAATTCAATTTTAGGCATATATGCCCTAGTTTTCACTAAAGGTTCACTTATCGCCTTTTGATGGCGAACCATCATTAAATATTTTTTTTTTCACTCTTATACATTCTATTGGACCAAATAAAACTCTTCTTAAGAATCGGGACATCAAAATTTACTTTGTGTAAATTTTTGGTATCTTTCTGATAATGTTCATTTTTTTAATGAATAGTGTAAAATGTTGTATTTTAATTCAAAACCACTTTTTAATATAATTTATTTATATGATTAGATTATATTTTGAATTGGTTTTAAAGTGAAATTAGAAAATATTTTTACCATTAAATCCAATAGTGGTCGTTGGAATTAATTTCACTTTGAAATCAGACTTAAACTAGTGTCAATCTTTTGATACTTATTGTTTTATAAAAACACGCTACTTGCTCTGACAGTGGGAATTAATTATTAAATTAATTAATGTGACTAATATGTTTTGAATTTTTTAAAACAGACTTCATTTTTGAATTCTTAATATCAAATATAGCTTAGGGTGAATTTTTGGTATTTTTCTGAAAAACGTCAATTTTTGATGAATAGTGAAACCACTAAGTGGTACTTATAAAAACTGATTTTCCGTTTAAATGAAATTTTTCCATCATTGTGTTTTGATTTTAAAAAATCCGACATACATGGTTGTCATTAAGAAGTAAAATGTGGTTCAATGGGATAAAAATAATTTTTTGGTGAATAGTAACTTATTAAGTTCTTAATCGCGATTAGTGGTAATTAAGGTAGTTTAAGGTATAAATAATGCTTTTAATAATATGAAATGACCTAGACACATGTCCCAACCTTATTGTTTGTGTCATGGCCGACCAAGACAAGCCATGGGTCAACTTGGGGACCCCATGGATCCACTTTGGTTGGGAAATGACATAAATAACATTTTATTTAATGTAAAAGTAAAATTGACACAAACATGATATGTTCTACTAAAACAATTTTTAAGTGCGGTTAAACAAGTCCAAATTTTGATTATAAATATTCATTGGAAAGATAAAAAGATTTCCCATATCATAGTACTTTTTTTATAATTTATAGTCATTAAATAAATTAAATTATTTATGACATAATAATGATGTAGCGATGACATCATTATTTGACGATTTAAATAAAATGGAAAGATAATGTAAAATCTATGAACTATACATGTCCAAAACCTATTGGATGAGTGTATTTCGAAGCCTTATCACCTTATCCACGAATTATATCAATGTGGGACCTTTTGAAACCGAAACACATTTTCAAATAAAGTAATATTTCTTTACTTTCCAAAAGTGCCCCTCCTCTCCTCTTATAAAAGGCCCCCACCTCTACCTCTTATCCCACACTCCTCAAGCCTTTGGCTCGGCAAACCCCTACCCATTTACTCTCTCCACATCCCTCTACTCATCCTAGAGGATTCCCTTTGGGCATAATCCTTTAAAAGGAAGCCTTTAGGCTCAAATCAAAAGGAGTTACACTTTTAAAGGTAATTCATTCTCTCATGTTCATTTGTTTTATTTTGCTTCTCCAACCCCCTAAACTCTTTTTATTTATTTCTTTTGTAACAACACCAGTATCTTCAATATACTAGGATGTTGTTATAAGATTTATTCGAGCTACACTCTCACACAACTACATCAAATGGTTAAAGAACATACAGTTTCCGTGGATGGTGAAATTATGCCTCCTGAAACGATGATTGTTCAATACTCATTTAACACCTTCAAAGGTGACCATTATGATGTCACTATTTTTATATATGATATATAATATGTTTATGTTTTATTTATGCTTATTTATTTTTCATTTTTATCTTACCTTTATGGCTTCCATTATGGGTATACGCGATATCTTCATTTAAGGAAGTGCGAACTACCGCCCCCTCAAAGTGATTTGATTCGTTAATGCCATACGTGGGACATATAAAGGATGGATTTAATGTTATTATATATGATGTTATACTGGAATTATTATTTACCTCTATATCATTATTATTTCTTTCCATTGAAGTATGAGATAGAAATGAATGTAGCGTTCATGCGTACGTACGGCTTACCGTCTCCATGAACGGTGCATTTCATTTCTTATCCCCAAATGTAATGTAATTTTATAAGTACATGTATACAATGGATATATATGATGAATGATACATATAAATTATGAATATAATTCTGTAATTAAAATATACATACCTCTCATTTAGTTTTAATTCCATTAATATGACAAAGAAATGAATGTAGCGTTCATGCGTACGTACGGCTTACCGTCTCCATGAACGGTGCATTTCATTTCTTACCTATAAATGATTATGTAATATTATAAATACATGTATATGCTGGATATATATGATATATATGATATCCAAATCAGGAATGTCATTCTGGATATAAAGAACCTTTGACCACATGAACAACATGTAATTATAAGAAGTCCACTTTCGACTTAAGAACCAAATATCGACAAAACAAATATTATTAACTTAAATGATTACATAATGTTTATGACATGGTAATAAGTGGTATAAAAGTAATAATTAAATTGAAAAAGGTTCTTAAGGAATTATAAATTAACTCAAGTTTATTATTCAGGAGATTAAAGAACGATCGAGTCAAGTCGGACCCGAGGTAAGGGATCCTACACCTCTCTTTCTTTTTAAGTACACTCTTTTATGTCATTCCTTTTAAGCTCATATTTCTTATGATTGGGATGTTCTTTTATATTACTCCTACTGTACTTATTAAGTTCATATGATGAGATACCCTATTTGATCTCATCAATCCATATTCGGAAGTTTTATGTGGCGTCGTTAGGCTGCTGAGTTTTCGTAAGGGATTTTTCACCTCACTTTTATTCCGGTGAGATTTATGATACATTTTCCACAAATTCCATTGAGTGGTGTATTTACTTCCCATTATTCTACTATTTGTGTAATATACTTTCATTTATGAGTATTTACATCAATGATCTGTTTTTCTTCTTTCATGGGGTGTATGTTTCGAAAGATATCCAAGTCGGTAAGGGAACCTTTCACCCTCATCTTTTTTTAAAAGACTTCTTTTGTTGGGTATTTTAATTTACATATTGTTATGTTGGGATATGTTTTCATATATCCTAATTGATGTAAATTTTATGTCCAAGTGATGAGATACACTTTTTATCTCTCATCAACTCATTTTGATGTGATGCCGTTAGGCTGTCAAGGGAACTTTTTAACCCAATTTCGTTTTCTTTGGGTTCAACTTGTAGTCATTGAATATGTCATCCATTGAATATGTGTGAATGACCTTTTATTGTTTTACACTTAATATCCACTAATATTGGATGTATATATATTTTTCACACATATTTTTGAGATTTATTTGACCTTAATTTAAGGATACCTTCTTTATAAGGGATTTCATCACATTTGACATTTCTATTGAGGGTTCATTGTTGTTATGCACCAATTCACTCTTATATGGTGTATATACTGTCCTTTGGAGTATTATATCATGAATCCTTTTATTCTCATGATATTATAAAGTTCTGACTAAATGTTATTCCTCGATTATTGTATTCAAGTGTCTCTAATTTTGGTAAAACCCCTTTAACCAAAATATCATTTTAAATGTTTTAATTATTTGTTCTTATTAATATCCATGTTTTCAAAATGGATTTAAGGATTTATTTATATGGATATTAATGGTTTAAAATGTTAAAAGCTTCAAGGTGGTATGGGACACTTTGATTCAAAAATCTCTTTATTAAATGTTTTAAATGGTTTTGGAAATGGTTTCTTTTTAAATGGATTCATTATTTCAATATCCTAAAATGTTATATTGTGATCGAAATGTGGAAATGTCATGTTTCCTTTATTCATGTTTATGTGATACGATTATTTTATGGTTCTTGGGCATTGTTATGAAGAACGGGTGGTTCCGTGATAAACTAAGGGCGGGTGAGCCCGATATAGCTCTCCAATGCATTGGGTAACGCGAAGGAGTGAAACGTTAAGGTTTCTCCGAAGAGATTTAGGGAATATACTGTGATGGGTATTCCAAACGTAACCAAGAGGGTTACTCCCTACGTAAGAATGTTATGAATGCCTCAAGTTACCTTTATGTCTTATATATTCTATGATTTATTCATGATTTGATATGCCTATGTTTTATGGGTAAAGTATGATTTCATTCTTATGTATATGTGTGTACCCATATTTCATTTCCATATTTTTTATATCCCTTACTGAGCTTTTTGTGCTCATCCCATGTTTTTGAAATGTTTTTCACAGATCAAGGGAAAGGTACATGATGTGATGATAGTGTCAAGGATGTGTCAAGAAAGAATCCGTGTTATATTTTAAATATGTTCCTGTTGATGGGAAGAAAGAATACTATATTTTATGTAACCAATTTGTTTAAATGTGGAATGTAATGCAAGTTTCATGATCTAATTCTCTAAAACTCTAAACCTGAAAAGGTCCTCAATGTGAATTATTCATTTAATTCAATTTTAAGTAAGGTTTAAGGCTGGGGCCTTATAGTTGGTATCAAAGGTCGGTTTAGATAACTTTAGAGGTTAGGGTATTCTTTAAGCATAAGTGACATTACTATAATGGTTAGGATTTCAGAAAGAGTCCTAGTTTTAGATAAAGTGAATGAGTAAGTGTCTCTTAGTGTTTACCTTCCTCATTAGTACATGATGGTTTTGTTGATATACTCACACTGACATTTCTATTTTTAGTGAATGGATGGATCTAGCAGGCGCCAAAGAGACAACAGGTTTGAAGGAAACTGTGGTGGTTCTCTGATTAAGATACTTGATAAAATGGAGGATGCAATGAGGAAACTCGTGGTTGTTCTAAACCAAATATCAAGGAGTCATGATCAACAACTTCAACCTTGGTGAGTTCTCTAATGCATCATGTACGAGATGGCCAACTCGATGTGGAAATTCAGGTAATAATTATTAAGGTAACCATTAGGGTTTATATGATACTTAATTTTTAGGTAATTATGGGTTACTCTATGATATGATGGAAAATGAAAGGAATGAGATAAACTTGAGGTTAAAATATGTTATGATTATTCTTGAAGATTTTATCTCATTTTGGGGAATGTTTTAAGAATTATATAGTTTTGGAAAAAGGACAACACGTAGACCGTGTGACATCCCGTCGCGTCGGACAAAGCTGCGGGAATCGAACCCACAACCAAAGTGCGACTGGTATTTATCGCCTACCACTGGACTATGTGAAGTCCCTGGTTAGTTTGACTAATTCATTCTAGTTATGTGATTTTATGAATTAAGAGTAAGTTGATTTGGGGTTATTTATATGATTAACCTGTCATGGAGGATATGTGATTAGGTTAATTACTTTTCAAAACGAGACTTTAGGAGCAACTGATATTGTTTGGAGATAAATGTTACGATTTATCTTGGAAGACTATGCGACTAAATCCTACAAATATTTGGGTTTCAATCTTATATTGGTTTACTTTGAAGAATTTTATGGACAAATTGATTATAGAATGGTCCTCGTTGAACTTTGGGTTTTGTTTGACAAATCTTGGAGGTTAAGAATATATTTTCTTTTATAAAGGGTTATCCTTTTCTGGATTATCTGATCTTGTACTAGCCTTTTTGGTTTTGGTTTTGGTTAAAGTCTAAAGACATGGGAGGTATATAGTTCTCTTTTTTGGTTTAGGTGATTTTATAAAAGTTGATTATAGTACTCTTAATGTGAACAAGTCTTCCTAAATACTCGTCTTTTGGAGAAAATATGAGTTTGTGTAAGGAATATAATAAAAGTTGAAAGTCAATATGATAAGTGATTATGTTTCCTTATGAATAAATTCCTTAATAAAAAGTAACTTAAAACAAAAATTTTGTCTATTAACTTTTCCTACTGGGGAATCGAATACCGTTTAACCCATCACAAGTTTGTGATTTTCTCGTGGTTAACTTTCTCCTAAACATGTTTTCTATCACTCTCCATCAAAACATGACCCTTTGTTTTTTCCTCCATGTCCATATTTTCATACTTGGAATCCTAGTATGGGTTAACTCGGGTGACCTTTGTAATTATCACTCTTTATTTTAATGTGTTTGTTTTACCGACTTTTGTTCCGATGTGGGACATTCAAGGATGTTTCAAAGAGCAATTTTAAAATTGCGAGGACGCAATTCCCAAAAGGGGGGAAGGATGTAACACCCCGGGTAAATAAATAATATGACATTTTATATTTATCCATATTTGTGAATAAAATATTTAAATGACTTTAAAGGGGACACTATGCTCGATGGCGTACCCAACACGCAACAACGAGTTTCTTGGGAATTTTACGTTGCACTCTAATAATAAAATAATATTATTTTAAATGGTAGTTAACATGTAGCCGTTGTAATGGAGGGAATGGATATAAATAACTAAAATATGATTATATATGTTTTTAAATGTTTTTACATTTATCCAATAAAGGATAGAGGCTTAAAATACGGAAAGAATTCAATTTTAGGCATATATGCCCTAGTTTTCACTAAAGGTTCACTTATCGCCTTTTGATGGCGAACCATCCTTAAATATAGTTTTTTTCACTCTTATACATTCTATTGGACCAAATAAAACTCTTCTTAAGAATCGGGATATCAAAATTTACTTTGTGTAAATTTTTGGTATCTTTCTGATAATGTTCATTTTTTTAATGAATAGTGTAAAATGTTGTATTTTAATTCAAAACCTCTTTTTAATATAATTTATTTATATGATTAGATTATATTTTGAATTGGTTTTAAAGTGAAATTAGAAAATATTTTTACCATTAAATCCAATAGTGGTCATTGGAATTAATTTCACTTTGAAATCAGACTTAAACTAGTGTCAATCTTTTGATACTTATTGTTTTATAAAAACACGCTACTTGCTCTGACAGCGGGAATTAATTATTAAATTAATTAATGTGACTAATATGTTTTGAATTTTTTAAAACAGACTTCATTTTTTAATTCTTAATATCAAATATAGCTTAGGGTGAATTTTTGGTATTTTTCTGAAAAACGTCAATTTTTGATGAATAGTGAAACCACTAAGTGGTACTTATAAAAACTGATTTTCCGTTTAAATGAAATTTTTCCATCATTGTGTTTTGATTTTAAAAAATCCGACATACATGGTTGTCATTAAGATGTAAAATGTGGTTCAATGGGATAGAAATAATTTTTTGGTGAATAGTAACTTATTAAGTTCTTAATCGCGATTAGTGGTAATTAAGGTAGTTTAAGGTATAAATAATGCTTTTAATAATATGAAATGACCTAGACACATGTCCCAACCTTATTGGTTGTGTCATGGCCGACCAAGACAAGCCATGGGTCAACTTGGGGACCCCATGGATCCACTTTGGTTGGGAAATGACATAAATAACATTTTATTTAATGTAAAAGTAAAATTGACACTAACATGATATGTTCTACTAAAACAATTTTTAAGTGCGGTTAAACAAGTCCAAATTTTGATTATAAATATTCATTGGAAAGATAAAAATATTTCCCATATCATAGTAGTTTTTTTATAATTTATAGACATTAAATAAATTAAATTATTTATGACAAAATAATGATGTAGCGATGACATCATTATTTGACGATTTAAATAAAATGGAAAGATAATGTAAAATCTATGAACTATACATGTCCAAAACCTATTGGATGAGTGTATTTCGAAGCCTTATCACCTTATCCACGAATTATATCAATGTGGGACCTTTTGATACCGAAACACATTTTCATATAAAGTAATATTTCTTTACTTTCCAAAAATGCCCCTCCTCTCCTCTTATAAAAGGCCCCCACCTCTACCTCTTATCCCACACTCCTCAAGCCTTTGGCTCGGCCAACCCCTACCCATTTACTCTCTCCACATCCCTCTACTCATCCTAGAGGATTCCCTTTGGGCATAATCCTTTAAAAGGAAACCTTTAGGCTCAAATCAAAAGGAGTTACACTTTTAAAGGTAATTCACTCTCTCATGTTCATTTGTTTTATTTTGCTTCTCCAACCCCCTAAACTCTTTTTATTTATTTCTTTTGTAACAACACCAGTATCTTCAATATACTAGGATGTTGTTATAAGATTTATTCGAGTTACACTCTCACACAACTACATTAAATGGTTAAAGAACATACGGTTTCCGTGGATGGTGAAATTCTGCCTCCTGAAACGATGATTGTTCAATACTCATTTAACACCTTCAAAGGTGACCATTATGATGTCACTATTTTTATATATGATATATAATATGTTTATGTTTTATTTATGCTTCTTTATTTTTCATTTTTGTCTTACCTTTATGGCTTCCATTATGGGTATACGCGATATCTTCATTTAAGGAAGTGCGAACTACCGCCCCCTCAAAGTGATTTGATTCGTTAATGCCATACGTGGGACGTATAAAGGATGGATTTAATGTTATTATATATGATGTTATACTGGAATTATTATTTACCTATATATCATTATTATTTTTTTCCATTAAAGTATGAGATAGAAATGAATGTAGCGTTCATGCGTACGTACGGCTTACCGTCTCCATGAACGGTGCATTTCATTTCTTATCACCAAATGTAATGTAATATTATAAGAACATGTATATAATGGATATATATGATGAATGATACATATAAATGATGAATATAATTCTGTAATTAAAATATACATACCTCTCATTTAGTTTTAATTCCATTAATATGACAAAGAAATGAAAGTAGCGTTCATGCGTACGTACGGCTTACCGTCTCCATGAACGGTGCATTTCATTTCTTACCTCTAAATGATTATGTAATATTATAAATACATGTATATGCTGGATATATATGATATATATGATATCCAAATCAGGAATGTCATTCTGGATATAAAGAACCTTTGACCACATGAACAACATGTAATTATAAGAAGTCCACTTTCGACTTAAGAACCAAATATCGACAAAACAAATATTATTAACTTAAATGATTACATAATGTTTATGACATGGTAATAAGTGGTATAAAAGTAATAATTAAATTGAAAAAGGTTCTTAAAGAATTATAAATTAACTCAAGTTTATTATTCAGGAGATTAAAGAACGATCGAGTCAAGTCGGACCCGAGGTAAGGGATCCTACACCTCTCTTTCTTTTTAAGTACACTCTTTTATGTCATTCCTTTTAAGCTCATATTTCTTATGATTGGGATGTTCTTTTATATTACTCCTACTGTACATATTAAGTTCATATGATGAGATACCCTATTTGATCTCATCAATCCATATTCGGAAGTTTTATGTGGCGCCGTTAGGCTGCCGAGTTTTCGTAAGGGATTTTTCACCTCACTTTTATTCCGGTGAGATTTATGATACATTTTCCACAAATTCCATTGAGTGGTGTATTTACTTCCCATTATTCTACTATTTGTGTAATATACTTTCATTTATGAGTATTTACATCAATGATCTATTTTTCTTCTTTCATGGGGTGTATGTTTTGAAAGATATCCAAGTCGGTAAGGGAACCTTTCACCCTCATCTTTTTTTAAAAGACTTCTTTTGTTGGGTATTTTAATTTACATATTGTTATGTTGGGATATGTTTTAATATATCCTTATTGATGTAAATTTTATGTCCAAGTGATGAGATACACTTTTTATCTCTCATCAACTCATTTTGATGTGATGCCGTTAGGCTGTCAAGGGAACTTTTTAACCCAATTTCGTTTTCTTTGGGTTCAACTTGTAGTCATTGAATATGTCATCCATTGAATATGTGTGAATGACCTTTTATTGTTTTACACTTAATATCCACTAATATTGGATGTATATATATTTTTCACACATATTTTTGAGATTTATTTGCCCTTAATTTAAGGATACCTTCTTTATAAGGGATTTCGTCACATTTGACATTTCTATTGAGGGTTCATTGTTGTTATGCACCAATTCACTCTTATATGGTGTATATACTGTCCTTTGGAGTATTATATCATGAATCCTTTTATTCTCATGATATTATAAAGTTCTGACTAAATGTTATTCCTCGATTATTGTATTCATGTGTCTCTAATTTTGGTAAAATCCCTTTAACCAAAATATCATTTTAAATGTTTTAATTATTTGTTCTTATTAATATCCATGTTTTCAAAATGGTTTTAAGGATTTATTTATATGGATATTAATGGTTTAAAATGTTAAAAGCTTCAAGGTGGTATGGGACACTTTGATTCAAAAATCTCTTTATTAAATGTTTTAAATGGTTTTGGAAATGGTTTCTTTTTAAATGGATTCATTATTTCAATATCCTAAAATGTTATATTGTGATTGAAATGTGGAAATGTCATGTTTCCTTTATTCATGTTTATGTGATATGATTATGTTATGGTTCTTGGGCATTGTTATGAAGAACGGGTGGTTCCGTGATAAACTAAGGGCGGGTGAGCCCGATATAGCTCTCCAATGCATTGGGTAACGCGAAGGAGTGAAACGTTAAGGTTTCTCCGAAGAGATTTAGGGAATATACTGTGATGGGTATTCCAAACGTAACCAAGAGGGTTACTCCCTACGTAAGAATGTTATGAATGCCTCAAGTTACCTTTATGTCTTATGTATTCTCTGATTTATTCATGATTTGATATGCCTATGTTTTATGGGTAAAGTATGATTTCATTCTTATGTATATGTGTGTACCCATATTTCATTTCCATATTTTTTATATCCCTTACTGAGCTTTTTGTGCTCATCCCAAGTTTTTGAAATGTTTTTCACAGATCAAGGGAAAGGTACATGATGTGATAATAGTGTCAAGGATGTGTCAAGAAAGAATCCGTGTTATATTTTAAATATGTTCCCGTTGATGGGAAGAAAGAATACTATATTTTATGTAACCACTTTGTTTAAATGTGGAATGTAATGCAAGTTTCATGATCTAATTCTCTAAAACTCTAAACCTGAAAAGGTCCTCAATGTGAATTATTCATTTAATTCAATTTTAAGTAAGGTTTAAGGCTGGGGCCTTATACTCATATAGTGGATAAACCTATTAATAATTCTTGTGTTCTGTTTATTTTCATTAAACCTTGATGATGGGTGAAAAAGTGTTATTATGTGTAGATCATGAAGCTAATATGTTTTTTGTAGCATAATTCATAATAGGAAATTATTTAAGAAATATGTACCAATTATTCAACTAGATTAAAGGATGACAGCTATTACTATGATTGATACATTCATGTATTAATTAAGAATGAAACTCATCATCCTCTCTAGAGGCTTCCATCACCTATCAGGTAGTATGTTCATTCATTCCCCTACAAAATTACCTGATACACACTAGTTTGGGATACATCTAATCCTTGTACTCATACATATAACTTCAATGGATTCTATATGGTTTGGCCTCAGAATAGTACAAGTTTTCTAAATTCCTTGTACAAACTAAGGATTGTACAATCAATATGAACTCTTTTATTAAGGAAATACCTAAAAAATCCCCTTGGATGATTTTATTATGAATATAGAAATAAATATATACTAAATAGTCATTTTTATTAATTCCAATTAGGAATTCATGAATTTTAAATTTTTTCACAATTCATTTTCTATGTCCCAATGCTATATTATTACAAATCTTATTGAGATTGAGGGAATAAAAAACAATGATATCAGCTTCGATATAGAATATGATAATTCCCAAGATTACTCAAAAAAATTAATAAATATACATTAGAATATCATTATTGACCTAGTATACTATATGGATAAATAGGAATGTGAAAATGCTTGATGGACCTGATTTTGAAATTTGGATGGCCAGGTCGAACAACATCTAAGGAATAAAAAGAATTTCTTCTATGATGATAGGTAAAATAAAAAATTTCAATAATGATATATAATTATATGAAATATTAGGAATTCTAACTATCTTTATGGATTATAATTTCATTATCACTATTGTCTAGAAACTCCCAACTATAAGTCGGTTCAAAATCATTGTGGACAGAGAACATAAAGGCTATTAATAACCTAAATGATGTTGGGGGATATTCAAGGATTCTAAAGGATGTTCCCTCTTAGTATATCTCAAGGACTGTCTGATGGTGATTATATATGATGAAAATATGGAGGGATTGATAATGTAAATTCATATTTCCAAATTAAACAACTGGGTAAAGATCGATCTTGAACAAGAATAGTTATTAATTATAAATTACATATTTTTTATTATAAAATCTCACTCCATAAATCATGTAGAAACATGTGGGTATCATTCTATACTATAATAAAACCAACCATATAGACTCTCATTGATATAGTGGAAATACCATTGTGGAAATTATTCTTAATATGGGTTTTGGTTCAGTAAAAATTACATGGAAATTTGAAATTCTATTTTGGAATAAGTATTAGTTACTAATTGATATTTTTAAACCCCATATTATAGATTATAAATTTTTATTCCCTTGATATCACCTCAAAGAGGATATATTATTTTGGATCAAATTTTATAAATGACATTAAAAGTGATATAACTATCTAATTATTACTGAATGGAAAATTTTCAAATGACCGTAACAAAAATGATTCCAGTATGAATTTGGATGGTACAGGTTTGTGAATTTAGTGGTTTGAACTATTAAAATATGAATTCCATAAATCTACGAAAATATTTGGGTATCTATGTATAATTAACCTTGTAGACCAAACAAGTGGTGTCAATGAATATCCATTTATTATTTTTCTAATTTTTTTCTGAATTGTTTTCATTTTTTAAAGATCTATTTTAATTATTTATATTATTCAATTAGAATATAATAATGATACAGTGTGGGGAATGAATATAATGTCGAATAATAATACCTCTAAGGGAATTCTTTATACAAAAAAAGTGTATGGAAAATTGTATTTAAAATAAATAATTTCAACAACTTTTTAAAGGCGTGATTAAATGAATCTTATTCTGAAAAGATTAATTAATTCAATAATGTTTCCAAATTAGTTTAGGAGCTTGGTATCCTAAGGTATTTATGGTATACTGAAGATCATTTTATGTCAAAAAATCTAAATTTTCCACATTTCTACATTTCAGTGGAGTAAGATATAGGACTATAGGTATTATACATCATGGTGGTAATGTAGAATAAGCCATAATACATTTTGAGGTTGGAATAATGATTTAATTAGAGATGTTAAAAAACAATTAAAAATGTTTTTTAAAGTGTATAAAAATGTAATATAGAATAATTACCTACACAATGATAATATAGATTCATTTTCCTCAAATATATATATTCATAAATCATGATCCTAGGATAAGCGACTTATATCAAAAGAATTTTAAATTTCATGGGCTAATATTGATGATGATGTTATACACACGGTAGAATTGGTGGTCGAGAATCAAAGGATTAAAGAAGGAAAGTTTAGGCTTAATGATTACTTCTATTGGATAGACACCAAATTGACGAATAAAGTCACATGATCGTTAATAATTATAATTAATTAGAAGATATAACATCTAATTGGTAAACACATAAGGGGAATATTAATTACTATCTATAGATTGAAAAGAATGAAGATGAATTACAGATGATTAATTAATATTTATAACTAATAGGAATGTAAAACCATTATAAAAGGGGATTTTAATTTTATATTTGTTTAAAAATATACAAATGATAGAAATTTGAAATGAAATTATACTAAATCAGAGTAATAACATGTTAAAATAAACATTATAGAAAGGGAATATTTCTTTATAAAAACAATTTATTATCTTTAATAGATTCCCTAAAATGATAATGGTGAATAAAAAAATGATAGTTCCAAAAAATGGGGAAATAATGTTTGTAATGAAAAAATAAGTAATATGTTCCTTATAACTAGTTATGAAAATATAATGAGTCTAATGAGAAGGAATTGTTACATATGATTTTATGGAAATCATTATTATATTATTCTTTTCCTAATAAAATCATTGTTGTAAATCTCTTGTTGTTTCTCAATGGGTGTTAAAAAATCATTATTACAAGCCCCAATAAAGTAGGATTGACTTATATTCCAAAAACATTAACAATTTTAATATTAAATTTGGAAAAATATATTAGGAGATTTTCATATGTAAATTATGGATAACATTTTAATGCATTCAATATGAAATATGTTCATTATTGGAATATATTTCATATGATGGATAAAGAATATCACCATAAAAAATGTGATTTGAAGGGGTTTTCCAATTTAGTTTATCAAAATAGAATTTAGAAATACATGGATAAATTTTTAAAAAATGAAAAACTTTCTTGTGTAGAAATGAATTATCTGAAAATCATGGTATTAGTAACAATAACTAGTGATACTTTTACGGTTAAAGTATTTTCAGGATTATTTTTAGAAGATATGTATAATAAATTATGAAAGGAGTGATCCTTTATATAAAGAACATTTATATAATAAAATACTCTAAACTAATAAATGAACAAGGGGATATTCCTATGGACATTAACAAAGAATTAAAATCAATAAAAACTCATCTAAACCATTCTATAGAATCATAATTAATTGAAAATTGTGAATTTCAATTCTATAGAGACAAAAAATCTACCACATCATGAGGAAATAAATTGAACCACACTATTAGAGTATTTAAAGGACTTATGCTTTGTGGTTGTGTAAGTGGTCTTAAGGATATATATTATCTTTGTATATAATGAATCAAAATATGGATGACGTATTAATTCTAGATCTAGAATACCAATTTTAATTTCAGCAGTGCATGTGGTTCCCTATTCAACATCTAATTTTAGTCATTTTTATAGTAAGAGTAAATATAGGTTTAAAAATTAATGTCAATATCTAACGAAATTGTTTTTTTTTCAGTTGAACATATTATTAAATTTATATAATACCAATAATATGGAAGAGGACACATTTGTGTATAAAATAATAAAATTATCTAAAATATTTTGTTTGATTTTAGTTTACATATCATATCTAATATTTTTTAAAATTACATTAAAATATTATAATGATATACATCATAAATTATTAATATGAATTCTATAATTGAAGATGTAGGTATGTTTTTATATGGGATTATGGTCTTATGATCTATACGGTGTTAGTCCCATCAACCTTGGAATGAATATGATTTAATTAAAGGAAAAATTTCATTCACAATTTTTCATAGAGATAATATAGGGAATGAATAAATAGTATAACTCAAACACATAGTTTTTCCTAGTTTTACCGTAATGGATTTGTAAAATGGACATTGTTTTAGAATATTATTTGTTTTGAAGAATATAATTACAGTGGATCGTTGAATATTTTTTAAGAAAGTAATTGTAATATAATACATTGGTGTTATTAAAATAATAAATTATTTCTACATCAAGTTATTAGTGTATAGGATACGAGGTTTTTCATGACTCTTGGATTAGTGATAAGAACAATGAATAGATTTAATTTATAATTTATCCATTATTATATTATTTATTCACTAATGAAGGATAAATATATACTCTTGGAAAATTTTTGGAGATATATCTAGAAATTAATTAATTATTAAAGTGTATTGTGTAAGGGAAATCCTACTATTTCTAAATCAAGGTGGACTGTCCATTTTCAAATTGTGGGGGAATGCCTATTTATGATAACCTTATGAATTTCCATGATAAAGTACAAGTTATCCATGAAACCACTAAAATTTTAAATATTTTTAAAATTCTAAAATAACAGACATGATCTATATCATGTGCTTTCCTAAAAAACATAAAATATGGATTTTAACATCTTTTTGACGGTAAGAATATATCTGGTGTATAATAATATAAATAAATGTAAACTCTTATTCCCTCAAGGTAATTGGTTTTTATTAAAATATATATTTAATATTTTTTGTTGATTATTTTATATGTATTCAATGTTAGGGGTATTGAATGATTTTTTAATACAAAATAATGTTTGAAATACAATTCTTGTTTTTTAAAATTTAAAGATAAAATTAATAGGGTGATATATTCAAGATGTTTGTTTCTATATAATAAAAATATAGATATTATTACTATCGAATTGATAATTTATATAATGTTTTGACATCAACAACCACATATATTGTTATCTAAATGAATTTTTTTAGAGTTACATTGTATGGATGTCCTAATTTTTGAGTTTTCTATGAATATAATGATTATCTTTCATCATGAAAAATATCACAACATAAAATTATGTTTCATAACACATTTTAGTTTGTGTATGTTTGATTATTTTATAGTTAGTGAATGTATTCACCATGATAGTGAATATCGTTCCACAACAGACTTTGGTATGAATTAATGAACAATTTTTTAATAATAATTACATTACATGAAATAATTGTTCATGGGTAGTTAATATATTTCAACGATTGGGAATTTAAATCATTAATGGTCACATTTTATCATTTTGGACTTCACCATTAATAGGTGACTGCATAATTTTTTTATAATAATAGCAAAAGGATAGATGAAATCATTCATTAATAGGTACCCCATGACAAACTGATTATTCACAATCTAGTGAATGATTGGTATCATGCCACAATATTTAATGATGAACATTGGATAAATGGTCTTTATCAATAGAATAAGTACAAAAATGTGATCTAAAATAGTCAAATATCATTAAATTTTTAAATAAGATTAATCATAAATATATAAGAATATATTCTATGATAATGAATCTACATAGGTATTTCCCTATAATATATCTATTTCATGAATGTAGTTGTATGATTCATGATTCATAATGGTGATGTATTTTTCACCATTATTTAGTTCATTCTGTCATGAGGTTGTCAAATGTTTTTAAGAATATCTTTTTATTTGATTCAAAATGAAATATTGAATTTCGTTAAAATATTGTGGGTCAATTTTTTTATTTGTTGATTCAAATAAAATTAAAATAATTAAGTGTTCTTATATATTAGTGATTTTATGATTACCTTATTAATGTATAATTACATGATATTTTGAGTATATTTTTAAGGCATATTTATTGATGAATCATTATAAGATATCATTAATATAATAAAACATACTTCATATATATTTTCTTTTAATCATTTTATGGATTTTCATTGGAAATGATTGTAACATTTGAAGGGTAATATTATAACAGCATTTCACATTAATTATTTAGAATAATTATCATAATATTAATATATTGGATAATTATTCATAATGGATAGTTGAATATGGTTTATTGATGACCGTTATGATGTTTTCACTATTGAGTGAGAATGTTTCTATAATTGAGGTTGGAATTTAATATTCTAGATCATTTCAGGGTGGATTGTTTGAGTTCACATTTTTTAAGTATTAAAGCCAGAACTATTGAAAGAAAATACTAATAGTTTCCTAATAAATATTTTAATAATTAATAACAAGAATGTTTTGGAATACATAGATAATTATTAAAATAAACTCGGGCATGATTACATTGACTGAAAATTTATAAATATGGATAAACCATTTTTCCTGAATAATTTGACGTAAATTAATTTTTCAACCACAAGTATATATGTTTTATTTTTTGAAAATATTTGTTATGTTTGAAATTTTTGTTATAAATGAGTTTCTTGAATGGATATGATATTATAATTTTACTAGGTAATTAATTCATGTATATTTTGGTGGTAATTGAATTCATGAGTTTTTATACATTGCTGGAAATTTTTGGTCTGGTTTATTAAAAAATATATGTTACCAAAAAATGTATATGGGTATATATAAGAAGGATCAATGATGTAGAAAAGAGTCCAACTCCAGTTGATGTAAATGAAAATTATTAATGTCTATATTGGTCCCTAATGTTATTTTATTATTATGTCTCTGAGAATAATAAATGATGTGTGACATATCATTGTATTCCATATAATTAATCTGTTAAAAAACTCGACAGCGGCAATTCCTATGTCGAATGATTCCACATCAATCAGTTTTCATTCTTAGGCTATCATAGGTCTCTACATGCCACGGCTGCAACATAATGATATGAATCTTGATCAATTTATTTAATCCTATACTATGGGTACATCATATTAAAATTCACACATGGAATCTTTAATGTGTCATTTTATATAAATGGGAAATAATGATCAAGAAAGAGATACGCCCTTTATGATTACATTGTGTTCATATTCAACTATGAATAGATTACACCTTAGATGTTGGTGATTACATTAGTATGTCATGATATTTGAAGGTTCATAAATTATTTTACCAAGTATATTTATGAATTAAATTTTATGTTATTATATATATATAATTAAATTTCAATATATATATATATATATATATAATCAAATACACTGTTAGATATATATTTATAATTATATTTGTAAAAATATAATTTAACATATATACCAAGAAGGCATGAACTGTGGGAAATATACATGGGTTTCAAGAATTATTTAAAATAAATGCATCATAATGTAAAAAAGGAAAATGGTGTGGTCGAAAATTTGACAAAATACATCGCAAAAACCAAAGGAATAATCCCTAGAACCGCACCCTGCCCCTACATCTCAGATAAATCCACCCCCTCCATGTTTTTGGTTTCTTCCTTGTTCAATCATTCACTTATGTATCACCATATAGGCGGGTGGAATCCTCAAGAGGCTGAGGATATCCTTCAAATTTGATATCCCCCTAAAAATTTCTGAATTCCTCACAGAAAACCTCATTTTTAATAGATATATTACAAATATCAAGAATATTAAAAATATTATTACTAGAGTCACTTAGAGAAGAACGTTATATGAAAGAAAATATATAGGATTCACCTGCTACAACAACATATGTTATGGTTTCGGGTCCATCATTTCCACTAACATTACTTCTAGAAACATAATGCATCCATGTTTTACCTCTTTCCAAAGCATCAAAATTAAGAGCTTGACAAAATTCATTGATAAATGGGTGAATTTTATCAGCTCTCAAAATATAACCTGAAAAGAAGCATTTTATTAATGCTATCAAAAGTGATGGTAAATGAGTACCCCTCTTCATTAATTTTTTAAGAACTTATAAATGTCCCTAATTTATCATTATTTTTTTCTATTGATAAATGAAATACCATTATCATCATTTTTTTGTAGTGTTTAAAGGGTCATACTAAGTAATTCAATTGATATATAAATATATATATTTTTTCAAATTAGATTTATACAAATATATATATATATACATTATATAAAATTTATTTATATAAATTATAATAAAAATTGATTCTTATTTTCAAAATATTATATAAATTTTTAATCAATTTTATAATAATCAAAAAAATTCATATTTGATTTATATACATTAATTATAAAATGGTTATAAAACTAAAAAAATATAATAATATTTTATTTAAACAATTATATAATATGTAAATGAATTTAATTATCTAAATAAATATTTATATTTATTTTAATTAATAAGAAATATTTGTATATGCCTATGTATATGAATGTATTTATGTTTATTTGTGTATAATTGTGTGTGTGTGTGTGTGTCTGAAGATGTTTTTTGAAAGATTATGTGTGCTTTCAATGTGTACATATATGTGTATGTGTAAGTCTTTTTGTTGATTTATCGTTATTTATTATTTTTTGATATGTCCATTTTTAATGTATTTAATATAGGTATTAATGCTTAATATAATTTTAATTTAATCTATTCATCTTGAAAATTTATGTGTGTCTTTTTAATTTAATATAATTTATATAAATTTTAATTAATTTAATTATTATTTTTTTATAATTAATATAAATAATTTTTAATAATATTTTTATTTTTAGAATTAATATTTAATATCGTTCTAATGGTTTTCAAGAACTCCTCTACACTAATTCTTTTCATTATATGGATGGGTTTCTTCTTTAGGATTCTTATGGAAATACATTTTTTGGATGTTTTTGGGTTGGGAAGTGTTGGAAAATTGTATCCCCAAATCATGCACCCATCTTGTGAAAATCATGAAGCCCTTGATAATGAGGGTTTCCATAGTTAGTTTATGGTTACAAAAACTCTGTGATGACTTAATATAAACTACGGACCTCAGTAGATGGGTGAAAAGTTAGGGCACACTGTATATGGGATATTGTGGACCTAAACAGCTGACCATGTGGGCGATACAATATTCTACTGAAAATTCCTTTAAATGTTCATGAACACTGAATTGTTTCCCCTCTCTACACTTATTTGACCATGAAGGAATTCCTAGTTCTTAGAATATCTCAATAAAACTTTTTGGATCCTCCAAAAATTATTCTTAAGTGGATCAAATGGTGGTGGGTCTCATTTGATCCCTCTCGGGTAAGTTATTCTCCTCTCATTGTATCACTCCCTATATTCCATTATTTCTTCTAAAAAAATTGTAGATCGTCATGTGTTCATTGGATCTAAACATGGTTGATTGGAATCATGATTCTAATTAGCATTTATTGATCTTCAATGTGATTTTTCATCATTGTAAAAACCCAAAATTTTGTTGAGCTTAGATTACTATTAATAATGGTAGGTAGTTCCATTTATGTTATCCCATATAATTAAAACCCAAAATTTCTCATTTGATTAAAATTTATTTCATTTTATTTATGAAAATCATCTTTATCCCAATTGTAAATGTAATATATTTTTAATGGAATTTTTGAACAAAACACCATTTCCAATGGAATTGGAATTTTTGAGTATTTCTGAAATTGTAGGAATTTTGATAATTTAATTGAGAATTGATTTTAGAAAATGGCGTAGAAAACAATAAAATCCTATGATTAGTTTTGGTTTTAAAAAGGAACGTATTAATGAAAAAATGGTTGTTTTCTAATATAGTATAACTGGAAAATAATAATGAAATATAGGAAGTTGTATTTTCAATTATGAATTTGAAATTGAAATAAAATTATTTCACCTTTTCAACTAATTGATTGTAAAAATGAGAGACTAGGTAGATAGTGGGATATTTGGGACGTGCTTGCTAATGTTTTTTCCCTAAAAATGAATTTATGATAACATCTCTAAATGGAATTGAGTGTGGTTTATCTCATACAAGATAGGATAGTAATGGTTTATATTATGCCTGACCCTATGGGATTTGTGTACACATATTTTCAAGATCACCAATACGTGATCTGTTAGTATCCTATAAATAGAGGCCATCATATTATATGCTATATGAGCATGCTGGTTATTTTGTTAGTTTTGATTATAAATTACGATTATTATGAAACTAATTTATTTATTCCATTTGATTTCAATAAAATATTTTTTAAAATAATGATAATTTAATAACTGTATGTAATGTTTTCCATTATTTAAAACGAATAATAATTTGTTTTAAATATGAAAATTATTTTTATTCCATGAATCATTTATCATTAAATGAAAAAAAAATCTTATTATTATGGAATATTATTATGGAACACTTGTTCATACCCAATTGATATTTATATCACAACATTTGTTTTTATTATTAACTTATATAGTTTCTTCTATCATGTTTCAAAAAATTGAAAGCACTTCTGAGAGGGGGTTGATGTTTGTGATCCTATGTGTTAGGTGTTGTGACTCTTAGGATGTTTCCATTTTTAGATTCAGATTACATTGATGATTTTATTTTGTTTTTTGATATACCAAATGTTTTTCTAACATTTTCATGTTGGGGGTTTTATCATACTGATATTTAACTATATTTTCAATTTAATTGTTGGAAATTTTTTCCCGTATTTATTTTGTATGATGAAAGGTAACAGTTTCCAAACAATTGTGATTAGAATTTCACATCAGGCCATGTTAGAGCCAGAATGAGTATTATTGTACAATGGTATTATGGATGGTTTGTGAAAAATCTGTGTCAATGTTTTTAGTTAAGAATCGTTACGTTAGTTTCGTGTGTTTTTTAGAGATCTTATCATTACTGAGGAGGTAGTTAGGAGTGAGTGAATTGACATCAATAATCATTGTGAGAATTGTGTCATTGTGGGAGGATTGTGAAAGGCATCATGAAAAATAAATATAGTCTTATCATACTCTGGTATTAGATAGGTTGAAATCCAAATCATATTATCTAATATTATGGGATTAATTTACCTTTTTATCTTGGTTGAGTATTTATCATTGTATCATTTTGATATATTAGATGTTTTTTATTGTTGTTGGGTAACACCATATATTCATGATGTCATCAAAATTGGATCCAGGGGAATCTTCTAATGATTTAGAATGATTTATTCTACCCATGGACCCAAATATTTTAGAGAATATTGTACATATATTCCATGCTCTAGTATAGTGACCTGCTTCTATTCACACCCAGACTCTAGTTGGGGAACCTCAGAGTGATGAATCCAACAATCATGCTCAGAAGTTACTTTTCTAAATGCCACCAGTTTTCTAATGATTTAATAATCCTCATGATTATGAGGTCTGTTTGATATATATAGAGATATAATTTTATTTATAATAAACTAGAATAACTATTAAGGGAATGTGTATTACCTTTATAATGGAGGGACCTAGAAAGAGATGGTGGGATTCAATGGATATGGAAAAAATATAAAAGGGTTTAGTTGGGATGGAAATTAATGTTCATTTCTCTAATATTTTCTACCAATGTCCATGGATATAAAAATGTATATAGTGTTTTTCAATAATGAGTAAGCTGAAATTACCATCACATAATATGAAAATATATTTTTCATGCTTGTACAAATTTTTCATATGATTTTATATAATTATAAGATGAATAAATGGTAGATCAAGAGGGGATTTTATCTGATATTAATTATTTATTTTTCTTATGAAAAAACACTTCTTATTTTGATGTGCGAAAAGGGAACTAATGGGCATCTTAATATAGCTAAAATTTCATTTTTTATGGTGGTTCCCTATCCTTGTAGTGGCAGTTCTGTGAGCTCCCATAATGGAAAGAGGAAGCGAGATGATTATCATGGTGGGTCTTAACAATATTGTTGGTATAAGCATCATGTGGTTCCAAGAATATGCCCTTTGAATTTATCCTAATGTGACTATCCTGAGGATTGGAAATGGACTTTAACCTAGGAAACCATAATATACATATCATTTGGATGTTAAGGATTGTTAGGGAAATTTTGTTTTATAATTTCATCCCTATGTAGTGTAATGTTCTAATCATTCACCAAATGTACAATGGTTCAATCAGATTATTTACGATGTAATGGATTCTACACACACATATGTTGAATGAATCATCTTAAAACAAATGGAAGAGTCTCTATTGGATGGTAATATAGGTCAAATACCTATGATATTTTCAATCATTATAGCTTCATCTATAGTCGTTGATTTACTTGATATTTTTTCATCTCGATCGTTTATATCTACTAGTTTTTTAACATTCTAAGTCATCCTGCATATCTATATCATATGTTTTTGATATTACTAGACCTCTTAAATTTATGAGAGTGCATGATAAATTTTCTACATCTATGTTATCATTTTTAGGGTATGAATATTTACGGTATTTTCATGTTATCATCATGAAACCTATTGATTTAATTTTTCAAATAGATTGGATTATTTTTAAGAAATCCTAAATTCATATTTATAATTTATGGGTTTACTTTACTTCACACAGTGGGTTGATTCATATCATTAATAAAAATAAGTCCTGGTGATGGTTAAATCTAGACCATCATATGCACATATTGGGACAGTAATATCAGGATTTTATTATAACCTGGAGTTGGAATATTTTAGTGATAATATCCCTCAAGTTGTAGTCATGTTTTTCAAGTATTTATTTCTAAATTCTATGTGTTTTTACCAAAATTTGATGTAGATATTTTTATATATTGTTTATATGGAACTGAACCAGTGTCTATTCCTTCCTAAAAAGTGGAACTCACAAAATTGAATGAGTTGAATACTCAATTGGATGGTCTATTATAGAATGTATTTATTTTCTCTAGTGTGTCTTCTTTGGGGTGTGTGTTATCATCACTATGAATGCATATGGATATAGTAGCTTATAGCTTTAGTACCTAAAACCATACTTAGTTATGATTGTAGCATCCCTAGACAAATTATCCCCCTGAACAGTGCTATTAGGTAGGGTGCCACTGATCTTAGGTGTTCCTCCCCAAACGCTGAAGGATTTTGACTCGTAGTGAGGGTGTAAATATGTATAGTGGGGAGGTTATACCCTCTAGGAATGATAATATTCTATTATATGTAATAATTTATGTTCCCAATAAGGATCCAATTATCACTGAGAGGGGTATGAGTGAGTCCTCGATATATTTTTCTTTTTAGGATTCCTTCGAATTGAAACATCCTTCACCTCCCGTTAAATATTTTCTTCTCTAATGAACACACACAACCACAAGAATCAATGATTTAAAAGGTTCACTACTCAAATAGAGTGGCTACATCCTTGGTATGGTAAGGAAATAATCCCGTACCACACAATCCACTAGAAAACAATCCTCTGATGTGGAATACAGTGAGTAGGATATACCCTTACACTCGTGTAGAACTCGGAAAACAATCGTCAAGTGCGTGTTCATCCTTAAATCACAAATAGTGAATTACTGTGTTTCAGTGCTTCTTCACAACTAAACAGTTGTATTCTCTGATGTACAATTCATCACATTCCTACCCATAAGCATGTATGAACTCCCATATGCACAACTGAATATTTGCGAGGTCCCCAAATTTTTCGCGCAGCCATTAGGATATCTTGCGCGTAATTCAAATGCCTTCTGTCTAAAAATTATTTTTTGGCACAAAAACCTTTTTCGCACAAATTCCCATTTTCATCCGCCCTTTTCTCTTTTCGTGAAACTCCTCCTTTGTTTATGCAACATTTTCTCTTTTTTTGCAGTTGTCCTCTTTTCGCTCAAACTCCTTTCGTTTCGCACACCTATTTTAGCATATAAGTTTTTGTTCACTAGGTCTCAGGATTTCTTCTAAGTGTCGAAAATTATTAAATGAGAGTGGTTCACCTCATATTTATAGGCATTTTGACCCCACGTTAAAAGCACTAATCCACGCGTAAAACCCCCTTTCGTGCATGTAAAAACTCTTTCAAACAACATCATATTTTGTGTAGTGCTCCATTATTTTTCTCACCTCATGTCTTTGTCAATTTTCGTGCTTCTGACTTCAAAACATCTTTTTCCTAAAAAACTTCATTCCTATATTTTGTGCCCCATGAAAATATTTCGTGAAACTATCATTTTTTGTGAATCACATAGATATCTCTCCTATCCTGATAATATTTTACTCTTCTCGCAAACATTTCGCACGACCTTAATTTTTTCACACACTCGGCCAATTTTTCACGCATTGCATGCCTTTTTCATTTTTCATTGTTCTGACCTTGAATCATTCCATGCACGCAAATATCTAAACCGTCTACAATCATACAAGCTACATCCATTGCCAAAATGACATCTTCATCTCCCGATTTCCAGACACTAAAATTTGGAAAACATTGGAAAACGGTGCCATCTTAAACTGTGCTTTTGTGCTACCTCCAGATTGTCCATTTCATTCTCATTTATCTCTTCACTACATCCCATAACCATTATTTGGATTTTATCTGGAATTACACTATCGTGATATATATCCTTTGATATACCAGATCTAGCATCGTCAGAATTATAATGGAATGTACTGAAACTTCCCTATCTTCTAGAAGCATCATTCCTTCCTATCAAAATTGTATATGACTATCATCATCTATTTGCCACATTTCCATCATAAGTCTTGCATCACAAGTTCCCTTGACATATGATATTTGTGAGATACATATCAGCAATCCATCGTCCGGTTTTAATTCCTTTACAAAGTAAATTGATTTATCTTCTTTGAAAACAAAAGACAACACTCTGCAAACGCTAACTCTTCAAACTACTTTCTCCATCCCACTTGGTCCAAAAAATAATATATCGATTGTAGTATAATAAATAATACTTAGGAAACTCCTACTAAGCTCGTAAATGGTGGAATCATAGTCCACAACAACCAATAGTAGAATAAATATATAAACAAATACATAAGAAAATAATTAACCAAATAAGCATTCCCTACACATGACTTGTAGGCACTACTATACCAAATTAGACAAAAATTAATTTTATAACAATCCATACATTTCAATATAAAAAATAGCATCAATAATGGTTGACTAGTAAAAGTTATACATATATAACATCCTTATATAGAAAATAAACTAATGAGAAGCACCATTAAAGGAAATATGCAATGACTCGTATTTTCCCAAATTTTTATTTAGAATTTTTTTTTGAAAATTCAAAGACCAGGAACAGAGATGGAATGTGATTATGAGTCCTATAATGGTTGGTTGTAAAATTTTATTTTTTAATAGAAAACAAGATATTTTTTTTGAAAGAGTGGAATAACTCATATATTGTTACCCAGATCATAAATCTAATGGAAGCTTTGTGTTTTGAGTACTATCATTACCTTAGGCAAGGCCAAACATCTGCTAGGGAAGGATTTTTGTGAAATATAGTTTTGTATGTAACTATAAATAAAAAAGTTAAATAAAAATTATTTCATTTTCAAATACTAATAATGAATGAATAAATTCATAGATTGTAAATGTTAGACCATTGTTGAGTTTGTAATGGGGTATCTTCCCTAGGTTCCATTAAAATGAAGTAAAAGTAGTTTTTTGGGAAAACCCCAAAATAGATGTAATAATCATTGAAAATTTTAATAATAAATTACTTTTTGATTAATTTATGATTATGTTTTTAAAAAAACCTTATAAAGAAATTATAGGGCCAGTCGCATAACCATGGGAATATTGGAGAATTTCTAGGGATATCATGGATAATGAATCCACTCATGTGAATGACGATAGATAACATATCGGCTCATAGATTGTCGTGCCAACAGTATTGGAGGATCTCAACAATGACGACAACACAATCATTACTCATCAAAGACTAATCCAAAATCGAGGTATAATGATTGATTTTGTTGTTGTTATTCCCCATCCATGATATTTATGATGAACATGGGCTAATCCCAAAACTGATTTTCCAATAGATCAATGGTACATTGAAGGAGAGATTTATTACGGGTTCTCGGGAATCATCCTGAATTTTCCTTACCTAAATTCTATAGACTATGTCATAGGCCGGTAATTCTTTTCCAGTGATGTTAAACCTTCGCTATGTGCATTTCTCCCTTCATTCTACATGCTATTCACTATTGGAACCCCCATGTTTCCCGGTTCTAATTTTTCATGTGGTTCCGATCACGATCATACCCCTAGAGTGATTGAAATAAATATCCAATACCAAATCAATGAATATCACAACTCTGGGATCATTTATTTGGATCTGTTTAGAAAAAATTGAGCACCCTAGGAACATGGGTTGCCCATAGAATAAGGGCCACTAGGGGCTGTTCCCAGTGGCCCAGGGCGGCGAGAAATTCTAGTGGCATGTGTTGGTTGGTGACCGAAGGAAGAAGGATACAGGCATGTGGGGAGATGTGGCGATGTCCTGGGGATTGAAGATGAGTAAGTTGACCGCATGAAATTCATCTCAGTGCCACATTTTACTGGGAGACAAGAGAAGATCCACATGGTCAAGGTGGTCCATGTGGACTAGGGGGTGTGTCCAGGGATGCCATGTCTAGTGGAGGAAACATGCCAGGTACAAGCTGGTCGGACAAGAGTAGTCGGGACTCGGCCACGGCATAGAGGGTTGGGTCCAAATGTCCCTATGTTCTAAGACCTAGAGTCTGAGCCTATTGGGCTGGGTATTCATAGGCTAGACCAATCTAGGATGGGGCGGGATAGGTCTTCAGGACCAGGTTGGGTTGGATTCACACCAGAACTTGGTCTTGCTGTTTTACAAAAAGGTCCTTATATTTCAAACTGTGTGTCTGTTTGATGATGTATTTGCGGAGTTTGGACCCTTGAAATGAAACATTAATTTTGAAATAATATATGTTATATTTCATCTAAGATTTAATATTGCTATTGGATTGAGGAGTAGGTATTCCCTGTAAATGAACACTATGTGTGGAATCATGCGGCGGGATATGCCGTGGTGACTATGTGACATTGGGGATGCATAGCCCATAGATTCTATGTATTCAATCAATGTTCCATGACCATTTTACACTTTTTGAACCCTAGAAACTCTTTTTTTCCTTCAACTCTCAATTCATAATTTAATTTCCATGCTCCATCGAAACTCCATGCATCATCGATTCTATTTGCGACATTGACCCTCTATGCACCATCGTCACTCAGGACACCATCAACGCTATGGGATCCATTGTTGTTCAATGTGCCACTTCTTTTTTTCCACCATTGACTCTCTTTGAATCATCAAAATTATGTGTTTCATAGAGAATGGGAGATCTATTAAATAAAATAAAAAATCCCTCTCTTCGTGCTTTAGATTTTTACATATATGAGCTCACTGTATTTCATGGAGTTCCATAGTGGAATTACATCAAAATATTCCCTCATAGAGTTCCTTATTGGTGCTCCATCATGGTGTTCCCTCATGGTGTTCCTTCATGGTGAGTCCTTCGTAGTGTTATTTTATGGTGGTCCATAGTGGTGTTCTTTCATGGTGTTCCTTAGTGGTTTCCCTTCATGGTGTTCCTTAGTGGTGTTCATTAATGGTGGTCCTTCATCGTGTTACTTTGCGGTGTTCCTTTATGGTGTTCTTAGTGGTATTTATCCTTGGTTTTTCATAGAGGATTCCCTTCATGGTGTTACTTCGTGGTGTTTTTTCCTTGTGTTCTGTAGTGGTGTTCCTTCACGGTGTTCCTTAGTGGTGTTAATTTGTTTATGTTCCTTCATGGTGTTCCTTAATGGTGTTCCTTCATAGTGTTCCATAGTGGTGTTCCAACATTGTGTACTGTCATGGAGTTTCTTCATGTTTCTCTCTCCTGGTAATCTATAGTGGTGTTCCTTCGTGGTTTTTCTTCATGTTGTTTCATTGTGGTGTCCCTTTGTGTGTTTCCTTTGTGGTGTTTCATCATGGTGTTCCTTAGTGGCGTTCCATTGTGGTGTTTCATAAGTGTGTTCCTTTATGGTGCTCCATTTTTGAGTTCGTTCCCAATGATCCTTAGTGGGGATCTTTTATAGTTTTCCTTAGTGGTGTTCATTTGTGATGTTCCTTCATGGTGTTCATATATGGTGTTCCTTAGTGGTTTTCCTTTGTTGTGTTCCTTAGTGGTGTTCCATTATGGTGATCATTTGTGGTGTTCCATAGTGGTATTCCTTAGTGGTGATCCTTCATGGCTATTCTTTAGTGGTGTTCAATAATGGTGTTCCATAGTAGTTTTACTTCTTGGTGTTCCATAGTGGGGTTCTTTTGTGTATTTTTTGTTTTGTATTTTCTGTATTTCATAGTAGTATTCCTTTATAGTTTCAGTGTGATCTATTGAGTATTGTTTTACTCAATCCTGCATGGGATTTTCCCTGACGAGTCATGTATTTTTTATAATTTTGATGATTTGAGAGAGAATTAGGTGGACCAGGACCATGTGGTTCTTAGATAGATCAGACAGACTAGGTGTGATCCAACGTCATCATATAGTAGTCCATATACCTACTCTTCATGTTGGATTTTCTACGGATGAGTTCCAGGAACTTGTGTGTTCACTTATATAGACTATTACTTGTGGTTTTCTTGTATTCCATCCCTATGTACTTTCCTGTTTTCTACTATTGTATTCTATTATTGGTATCATAGTGGTACACATGCTTGTTTACTTATAGGACTTAAATTTCAGAATTGTGGTCACAAAGATGTGTTCTGGTGTACATATACATAGGAAAATGCCTCACATTTGTGGGATATTCCTAATCCATGCTTGTATCTATCCCCTAAACTATCAGAGATGGTCATGGGATAGTCACAACACCGGACCGTCTAGGATGGGTTGTGATAATGTGGTATTAATGTTGTTCAATTCTACTTATGGACTGGGAGTCTATGAGTTAGGATTGGGGTCAACGATTTTTGAGTTCAGATTTCAGTCTAAGGAATCCAGTGTGGGAGTGGGAACCGACAAATCCATACACCAAGACCCATAATTCTACTTTTTTACTTGATACATGAAAACACTAGTTTTTGGGAAATTAATGGTACACTCGTCATTTATTTTTTTCGTTGAGTTCATTTATCCTTATTGAGCCACCCCACCAAGTATTATATATTGAAAGTGGTTCATCTTGATATGATTAATGTTTCCTGCATGTATACATCCATCCAGGATTCTGATGCATGATCATGAGGATGATCCTCCTATAAATGAGCCATCAGTATAATGGTATGTACTATAGATACTCATTGCACAAGTGATATAACCTTTATATGGAGCACTAGTTATACCACCACATGTGGTTCTGTACATGGTACCCTTAGTAATAGCAGGTGAGGGGAACATGCCTCACGTGCCTCAAGATTTTTAGTGATAGAGTCCCCTCCAGTTTATAGGTGATTCAGTCACATGTGGATGAGGACAGTATTGATTTGGTGATCCATGTTTTCTAATGAGTTAGTAAATCTATAGATCTGATGGTGGTCTTGGCATCAATCCTTTGGCATGGATTATTAGGGAGATGGTGGGGTTTGGATATCTTATCATTTGATAAGTTAACATTTCTATGGAAAGATTTAGAGAACCATTACATATATGAGTTATCACATTATTAGTTAATGTCTTTGCATGCACACGAGATTCTACAACTCTTGAAAGATGACATGTTTGTACAGAATTATTCATTGATGTATACCAACTATTCAATTTACTTGATGGATGTGATAAACATCCAATTCTTCAGGGATCAAACATTTGAGAAAGGTGTGCATAAGGACATTCAAGTCTATGTTATATATTTATGAATTCTTACATATTTTTGGGTGATATACAGAACCATTGGTGTTACGAGTCCATTGGTAGAAAAAATATAACTAGTAACAGATTATAGTAGGAATTCTGGAGTAGATAGATTGACATGGTGGATGACGTTGTAGAGTAGAAGGGAGAGAATCATGAGGTGGTGGAAATTTTTTCATGTTACCAACACTACACCTGGTTGGTGCACACTATGATTAAGGATATAGAGGTAATGGGATTTGAAAGCTTCATGCAGTAAAATATTATGATACAGGGGCTCTAGGAATGATTCAGGGTGTGATATGTACCAATTATACATTAACTGCAGTATATATGTACATAGTTACAAGTCATTATTTTCAAGGCATTAATATTGTTTTAGAATCATAGATTATAATGGGATTGCTGTGTCAAGCCTTGTGATTAGAGACTCCAACATTAGAATATATTATGATCACACATAGTAGAGTCGATAGTGTGGCCTCACTCTTTGAGGCCAGTGTTTCAGCTAGGAGCTCATAGTAGTGGATCCAATAATGTTTTAAAAAAATCATAGTTTAGTCTGGTTTCCTACAGTTCGTGCTTATATTTAATATTTTAGATGGTTAATGTGGTCTGTTCGTAGTGGTGAAATGGTATTTTCCTTCGTGGTTAATATAAACCCCCTAAAGCACAAAATGGACTCATGAAAAGAAGAGTGAAACTGATCTATCATCAATTGGGTAGCCTAACCCTTGTTTTAGAGCATGTTTTGAGTCCTCAATTTCACTCCATAGTGCTGGAGTATCAGAGCATCCTCTGTTGGTTGAGTTAGAGAAATTGGATTGTGTTTCTCTAGGAGTATGAATTCGATATTTTCTATTCCTCGGAAGTGTAAAATAGTGGCAGATACTTTCACCAGAAGATAGAGTTTTCTACTACTAAAGGAGGAATCAGAGAATTCAGCCTCAATAAAGATATCCTTTTTGAAGATATATTAAATAAATTACCTACAATCGATGGTTTTCACCCCCACACTCTTATAGTGATTTAGGGAGGCACAACGTAGAGATACAAACTATATTACTTGTCATGCTCAAAAAACTCATTTATATGGTTATCATTTGGTTTGGATTTTGAGGACATAAATCCATTAGATGTGGATAATTTAATGAATATTATTTTCCATAATTTATTTTTATGAATTTTTTGGGAATATTCATAGACCATGTGCATAGAAATTATAAAATTTTGTGGACTGGTTTGTCCAGAACAGTCCATTGAAAATGTAATGTTTTTAATTGCACATGCATACAGTTTTCCAAACAATTTTGAATAACTCTTAACCAGGTCCCCAGATCATAAATCTGAGTTCACATTTATGATTAGAGTAGTGAATTTACCTTATGTATGGCCAATCATTGTTCCGAACAGGACGAATATGTAAGATATGTTTTTTGATGTCATTGTAAATAAAAATTTTTATAAATAATTTTATTTTAATATCATACATTGCATGGTTCTTATATTGAAAGCCCTAAAAAAATATAATCATCATTAATTAATTTAAAGATAAATTATTTTGATTACCCAATAGATAATTCATTTAAAAATGTCGTTATGAATATATACTATGGATAGCCACATAAAACTAGAAATGTTTTTGAATCACAGCAGAGTGCATAGAGAAAAAATCCTTTTATGTTAATCACAACAGATTAGAGATTAGATGGTATATCGTCATGCTAACGGAGTTGGAGGATCTCATCATAGATGAAAACACAACCATTCCTCATAATGGACTGATACAATATCAAGGTAGGATTTAATGGACCAGTACCCACTGGTCTATATATTTTTTGAATTCTGATTCTTGGAGTGTTCTAGGATTTCAAGTTGACATATCCCCAAAATTATAGCGAACATCATTTTTTTGTGAATGGTTTTTCCAGTTTTGTGAGTAGTACTATCGGCGTCTCATTTTGAACTGTCAATTTAATTTTCTTTTTGAACTTTTGGTGTGGGAATTTCATTTTGAATTTTCAGTGTCAGCTTGAAATTATGAATTGTTGGTGTCTGTGTGTCATTTTGAAATGTCAGCGTCGACATGTAATTTTGAATTATGGGTGTAGGAATTGCATTTTTAACGGTCGGTGTCGATGTGTCATTTGAACTATCTATGTTGGTGTGTCATTTTGAACATTTAGTTTCTGGGTGTCATTTTTAATGGTCGATGTTAGCATGTCATTTTGAACTATCAGTGTCGCGGAATCATTTTGAACTATCGGTGTCATCATTTCATATTTAACATTCAGTATCGACCTTCAATTTTGAACTATTAGTGTTGATGTGTCATTTTGATCTATCAGTTTTTGTAGGACATTTTTAACTACTAGTGTTGGTGTTTCATTTTGAATTGTTGGTGTCGATGTGACATTTTTGAATTGTGTTACTAGTTCCTATGGTTTTTCCCCATTGATGTTTTATTTGATGTAAAATGCATTAAAACTCTTGTTTTAATGTATTAAAGACTTATTCAGAGCCCATAATGGGTCTCTTGATTTTCCTAAGGGTCCTAGTTCCTTTTGTTGGTCAAACCGTATTGTATTAAGGAGATCTTCTTTTAATGTAAAATCTATCCTACATCCAAATGGATGCTTCGTTAATTTTTTAAAAATGTCAATATATATTCCTCATTGTTATTAAATCTTCATTCTCTTGGTGTGAGGTTCCTTGATACGTTATTCTCAAAGGAGTTGATTGATTGTACCATAATCCTTGGATCATTTCCCATTAATGTTTTTCCCTTCTACATGAGCACTCCTTATTTTTCTGCAAGCTGCAACTATCTATCTATCTTCACTAGAAGTTATGATCTCCCTTTGATCATTTTTTTTATACAATATGTCTTCTCCCATTTCTCATTGCAATGATATGTCATTTCATATTCACGATTCTGATGGATTTTTCATAGGTGTTAGTTAGTGCGATCATGCTACAAAATCCTTGGTTGGATCATAAGGATAAGTGATCCTGATCGGTTGTGTTATTCGGTTTGTAAAAAATGTCAAAATCATTTTGAGGTAAGGGATTCATGGATTCATTATTTTATTTACGTGCAGTTGTAGAGTTAGCATTTTATATCCCACTGGATCATAAGGTAACTAATGTAAAACAATTTTGAACCAGATTATATATTTTTTTACAATCTTAGGTTATTTATTCTTGATTTATTATATAGGGTGGTATCTATTCATTTCTTATTTATCATGTCATTTTTATTGAAATTAGTAATGAATGTAAAATTGTTATTTAATTTAAATTAATTGAAAAATAATAAAAATTAATGTAAAAGAATCATGTTTTTTGAAATTTGATGATAATAAAATTGATTATGTAAGCATGTCTAATTAATTTTTGATAGCTACAATAGACTTCTAATAATGTTTTATAGATTTTCAACTATTTAACAATTAATCAATTAATTCAATATGGAATAAAGAATGAGTTGTGAAATAATTTTAATACCTTGAAAGTTTGTAAGTTACCCTTATTCTTTTAAAGGCCAAGAACAACAATATTTAGATTTGTGAGTGGTAGTTGTGCATGAAGGATAAATACCTTGTTTTGGTCTATGAGAAAGGATTATATATTGATTGTTTCTTGCTTCTTATATTGTAGTGTGAGCCTGAGATGACTAATCTTGGAGGGATGTTGTGGTATATGGGGGTAGGGAGGCCCATTGGTTTTTTGGGCATCATTTGACGCCTAGAGTGTCAAGATCCATATATTTACGCATGTTGGTGTTAGGTAGGACAACAGAGATGATGAAACATGTTTACTATGAATGTTGTATGCTTATTGAACATGTTATTTTTTATATTCTTTACATATCCAAATACTTGAGGAAGTATTGTTTTTCTTACTCTCCATCCAAAAGCGATTAAGACATTTGCGATATGAAATTTTCGTTCAATGTTTAGATTATCGAGGATGGATGGGTCAATTCTATTTCTATAGATGGGAAAGACTCGATGGATTGTTCACCTACTCACCATGTTGAGACCCTGGTGTTTAGTGTCTTAGAATGCTTTCTCAGAATACCTGGAAATTAGGAAGGTAATATTTTTGTTAATATATTTTTGAATGAATGATTTTGAACTAAAAGGGTTGGTTCTTGATGGGATGAAATGATGATGTTGTTATTTAAAAGATGTGGACTCATTTTGGTTATTCTTGGAGGTCATGGAACAATGTTGTGTTTCTAATGAAATGTAAGGTGGAATAGAAAAAGGATAATTAATTGTTAAATAATTAATTAATGTAGAGTGTAACTTATTAAAAATTTATAATATGATTTAATAAATATATTTAAACTATTGTGTTCTTATATTATATCTAGTCACAACAGTGGCAGCTAGGAGTCCGAGTGACATTACCAGATGTTGTGTGTATGAGTAGTTTTTTTCTATAGTGTATTTTTGAGATATATTATATCATGTACATTAATGTTGCTATATTCTACCACACCCTATCAGTTATGGAGGAAAAAATAGGGCGATTCAGAATTCAGGGGGTGTTTTACACAACATCTCGGTGGGAGGATGAACATTGATCTTCCCCATTTGTCCCTTCTCTCTTATCTTGGTACATAATTATGTTGGCATGAATTATGGTTAGTTTTCGATATATGTGGGTGTAGAGGGATGAAATGTCTAGTGGTTATTTCTCACACATATACTCTGGATATGTTTTCTTATGGAATACTATATGTATAATGTTTATAGGCATTGATGGATTAAGGATCCTTACATGTTGTATGTGTTGTAGTGGCTTATGGTGTAACAGTAGATGTATGATATACATTGTACCACCAATGGTGGATCCTGGGAACTACTTGCACTAGTGCAGAAAACGTTTTTTACGTCGGTTATTTTTAATTTTTTACATCGGTTTCTAGCCGACGTTAATACGTGCGACGTTATAAATACGGGTTTTCACGTCGGTTATTTAAAAACCGACGTCAAAAACATAAAATCGCGATGTTTATCACGTCGGTTATTTTAGAACCGACGTGATATAGGGGCTTGGAGAATGGTTTATCATGTCGGTTATCGAAGAACCGACGTGATAAAGGGCCTGGAGAATGGTTTATCATGTCGGTTATCGAAGAACCGACGTGATAAACTGCGTGGACAATGGTTTATCACGTCCGTTCTTAAACAACTGATGTGATAAACAGGGGCGAGGGGGTTTATCACGTCGGTTCATATAGAACCGACGTGATAAACTGGGGTGAGGGTGGTTTATCACGTACGTTCTATAAGAACCGACGTGATAAACTGGGCTGAGCGTGGTTTATCACGTCGGTTCATAAATAACCAACGTGAAAAACCGGGGGCGGGGGGATTATCACGTCGGTTATTGTATAATCACCGTGATAAACCGGAGGGGGGGGGGGGGTTATCACGTCAGTTAGTCAATAACCGACGTGCTAAACCATTCTCCAGGCCCTTTATCACGTCGGTTATTAAATAACCGACGTGATAAACCATTCTCCAGGCCTTTTATCACGTCGGTTATTAAATAACCTACGTGATAAACCATTCTGCAGGCCTTTTATCACGTCGGTCATTAAATCACCGACGTGATAAACCATTCTCCAGGCCTTTTATCACGTCGGTTATTAAATAACCGACGTGATAAACCCAATTTTTTTTTAAGCAGAATGCAGTGATCTTTTCTCCACCAGAATCAACCAGAAAATAAATCATGAAATTGTACCACAAAAACAGAAGTACATCAAAATTAAGCATGTACATAGATAACATATAAAACTTGCCCACTAGACAGCATCCACCCTCATTTATACCCCATGGGCAGCCCCTCCCCCACCCCGTTGGAGCCCTCACCCTCATGTATACCCCATGGACAGCCCTCCCCCACCCCTTTGGAGCTCCCACCCTCATGAATACCCCTTGGACAACCCTCCCCCACCCCATTGGAGCCCCCACCACACTCCTGGACTGCCCCCCGACCCCCCGGACACCCCCAAACACCCCTCGACAACCCCCCACCCGCCTGAACAGCACCTCCTCACCCTCTCACCCCACTTGACAGCCCCCACCACACCCTTGGACAACCCCCCCCCCCCCCCCCCCACCCCTGGACAGCACTCCCACACCCCTGGAACGGCTTCTCACACCCCTGAACATCCCTGCCACCCCCCAGGACTGCCCCCACCCCACCGGAAAGCCCTCCCAGACCGCTGGACACCCCAACCCCACTGAACACACCCCCACACCCTTGGAACCCCTCCCCCACAGACCCAAATCCATACCATAAGAACCATAAAAAGTAGACCAAAACAAGAAGTATAGCAAAATTAAACATTCACTTATATATCATTCAATACTTACACTGTCAACTTCAAAAAAAACTAAATCAACCCTAAACAACTACCAAATACACAATTAAAACGACAATTTTCAAAATTACATTTTTCATTACAAACAACTAAAATTCAATCAAACCTGTAAAATAATTTGACCACTCCACTTGTACGTGTTTGATGTCTTCAGCAGTATAGGGTTGAGGGTCATCAAAAAGCTACAAAATAAAAAGAAGATAGTTAACGTGTATAATGAATAAATCAAATTGAAATATGATGGCAAAGCTTAAGAGGAAATCGTACCAGGTCAAAATTCACAACTGTCCCAGTTGTTATTATTTCATACATAAATCTTAACATATAATATCCGCATTCGATGAGGCCTTGTTGTTCATGACATTTCTGTTTTGAATGAGTGTAAATTCAATATATTATTTTTATGTAATAAATCAAAAAGTACAAATTATAAATGGAAATTTACCTTCGCATTTACATATTTGATCTGTGCATTTCTTTTCTTTGTGTTTTTTCGAAAGTAGACCCATGCACTGTTAGAAAATAATACGAATGGGGTAAATTTAAAATTCATTATAATATATAAAACTATTGAGAAATTGAAACTTACTTTTCCAATATATTCTTAAAACTTGCCCGCACATCACCATGAACAGAGCATATCCAATAATGAACTTTCTCCCTTGGGCAAAAAATCCCTAACATCCAATGATTACTGATAAAAGGAAATTTAATGTTAGTGGGTTTTTATGTTAAAAGATAATTAACTCTTTGAGATAATTGTCTCTCATACCTCTCACAAAAAGGAATCATCCAACATTGTTGGATTATATTCTTTTCAAATCTTTCAGCAATATAAACCATTCTTTGTTCCTCAGTCAATGAACATGCTTTAGGGGAAATCAATTGCGGTTCCATGAATCCATATACTTCTGTCAGTTCATTCCTCTCACAAATTTTATAAAGATACCTAATACAAAACATATATAAGTATACATTTTTAATAAATATAACACAAGGAAAAGGTGTTAAGACTTACATGGAAAAAATTGGCACCACGTTGATGCCCAACTTATCTCCAGTAACAAGCTCCATGATATAAGATTTTGTAATCCCCACACTTATTTCACGTCCACAAACATGAGATTCCATTAGAAACTCATAAAAACCCAACAACAAATGTGAATATCTTGACAATCTGTCATGACCACTGGAATCTGTATCTGATGTCATAGCCGGTAGTCTTTGTTGTTGTCTATACAGTATTTCTTTACCATTGAAGTATTCCTGTGAAAAAAAATTGAGAATTATAGTAGTTTTCAAATGATAAAACAACTTTAATAAAATAATAAAATAAAAGATATATCATTCATACCTCTATGGTAATGAGTCGAAGATGTCTGGATGGCCAAACTAAAAAATGGCCGATAATCTGTCCAACTGTCGCCACCTCATCTGTAGGTATTGGTACCCTAGCTGATCTATCTATAATATCATGTACAGTGACCCTCTGATTCTCTACCTCTAATTGTTGATGATGAACTGTATCTCCTATAAAATATACCAACCCGTATGCTACTATATGATGTTGAGAATCATCAACATACAACTCGAAATATGTAGGAAGCTGCGGCGGAGGCGTAGGATAAAAAATGGGGTCCGCAGGCTGAGTTGGGGGAGTGGGATCTACTGGCAGAGGTGGAGGATAAATAATGGGGTCTGCAGGGGGAGGTGGAGGAGTGGGAGCTGCAGTCTGAAATTGTCTTTGCATTTCTGCAAACATAGACTGCACCGAATCTCTAATCTTGTCTTCCATCGTCGCATTAATATTTTCAAATTCAGCCTCCAAGGATTCTATTTTTTTATAAACCCCCTCAATGTTAGAAGTTGAAGAACGTGGAAACACTTTTCTTACCGATACACCTGCCGGATATCCTCTTACACGACCAGGATGTTCGGGCCTTCCCAATGCTGCAAATAAAATATCTTCCCTCCCAGTAGCTGTAAATGTCCCCTCTGAACTCTTCTCCTCAAGAGAGTCATGTATTAATTAATTGAACATTTCTGTAATGATTGAAACTTATATGAAGAAAAAAGTTAACTTAAATAAATTCAATAGATATCTTACAATCCTCTCAGCTACGATTCTCGATTCTTCCAAAAGATATTGCCCTTTTTTTCCCTTCCGAGCTCTCTTCCATTTTTCATGTCTAGATGGAGGGGATGGAGGGGCCACCTCCCCAGAGCATGAAGACTCAGCTCTTAGTTGTTGAAATTTTTCCGCTATCATTTTTTCTTCCAATAATGTATACCCTCCCCAAGATAAACTATGAGGGTATACATTTTTAGATTGGATCTCCTGATGAGCATTCATTGTTTTCTGTAATTTATCAATAAGAAATCATTAACAAAACATTAATAAAATAATTTATATAAGAAAGTTTATAAAAGTTTACATTGCCCTTACCAGAAATGACTCTTTTTTTCTACTTTCAAAAAACTGTCTCCATGTGTCTTCATCTATAAAAGGATATATACGACATGGATTGTCATGAATCCTATGACCATAAATGAAATCAGATGAGAGGGTTGATTTTAAATCCCTCCATCTCCTGGCAGCCAACGATAAGAATTTCTTCCTGACTCCTCTAGTGTCAGGAATATCAAATGTCATCTGATAAAGAAGAGGTTAAACATATTATATATATTAGAAACATTAAAATAATGGTCAAACAATGACAAAAGATCTTACCAAAATCGTCTCCCACAACTGAGAGATAATCTCTTTATCCACACCTCTCCAATCATCATACAGAATGCTTACTTTGGTCTTAGCCTGAGTTGCAACAAAACTCTTAAAATCATTGGCATTCGGACCTCTAGGAATATCATCATCATCAAACTCAACTACTATCCTCTGATCCTGCGTACGGGCAAGTGATAATTTTGGTAAACATGTGCACCCACGTTTATCAACCTTTGAACTCTTTGTCGTAATAGGAGCATGTGAATGTTCATCCCCAGAGGTATGACTAGCAATATGCCCCTCTCCAGAATCTTGTGGTTGATCATCTAAATGATCTGTCATTATCCTTCAACTCAAAAAAAAACGTCAGTTCACAAATATACAAATGCAAATATTTTAATACTACTGTAATCAGATAATAGAAAAGTGTACTAGGTTACATAATAGTAAACATTGGTAATATGGTAAACATGTTAAACAATGGTAAAGATGGAAAAGATTTTCAAGATGGTCAAGATGGTCAACATGGTAAAAAATGGAAAAAATGGTAAACCTGGTAAACATTGTAAACATGGTAAAGTAATTGTTAGTGAACAAATATACAAATTAAAATATTTTAATACTACTGTAATCAGAAAATAGAAAAGAGTACTAAGTTACATAATAGTAAACATTGGTAATATGGTAAGCATGTTAAACAATGGTAAGGATGGAAAAGATGGTCAAGATGGTCAAGATGGTAAAAATGGTAAAAATGGTAAACCTGGTAAACATTGTAAACATGGTAAAGTAATTGTCAGTGAACAAAAATAATCATTTTAAAATTCATGTAATGGTTATAAACATGATAAATTAAACTAAACAAACTTAAAACAAACAAAAACATCTACTTATTTTATTTTAAAACATGTTTTAATAAATAAAAAACATACAATATCTAACATTTATGGAAAAAATAAATGTAAACAAGAAATAAACATATGTTACCTGTAATTTTAGGAATGTACAGATGGTTTGTTTTCCCAAATTCCTTCGTCGTGATCGTTCCTTATGGCACAAACTATGTCTTCAACATGATCGTCATCATGTTCTTTTAATATTTCCATTGAAGTAGGGATCTCACATAAATCAGCATATTCATCAAGTTCATCCTCACAAACATATTGTTTTTTCCCTTGTAAAACAACAGCCCACTGCATATATGATTGATCTACTACATAAAAAATTTGTTTTTCATGTGTTGCCATTATAAAAGAATCAACTGTGTCTTCCAATCTATTCAGATTAAAAAGTGTCATTCCAAATTCATCGTGTCTGACACTGTTTTTACCGTTAAACCATTTACAGTTAAAAACGGGAACTTTAATTTTAAAGTAATCAACCTCCCATATGTCTTCAATCACTCCACAATATGCATTTGATGCAGAAATCGGGTTTTTGTCCTTAGCACTTGAAAAATGCATTGCTTCTGCAAACACCAATACACCACTATTCTGAACTGCACTTCTGTTGTCCTGAGCTTTTGTATGAAATGTATAACCACTAATGTCATAACCAGACCATGTTATCACATTTAAACATGGACCACCCACTATCCATTTTAATGTCTCTGATACATCTGATCTACCAAGCAAAGTCTTTTTAATCCATGACAAAAAAGTTTTGTTGTGCTCATTCAAAATCCACATTTCTTTCTTCTTTGGATGAAATTGTTTCAACTCATTAATATGCAATGTGATATATGGTTGAGCATCAGCTATGTTATTCAAGATATATGATTATAACTTCTTCATCTGTTCAGCTGACAATGATTTGACTATCAAGCCGCGAATCCCCTTTCCCTCATTATTAACTTGTTCATGGCGAGATGGAGGCAAACCTATGTGTTGCGTCGCAGCCAAGTAGCTTGTACAAAACTCTGCTACCTCCTTAGAAATATACTTTTCAATAATGGAGGCTTCAGGTCGATATAGATTTTTAACATACCCCTTTAATATTTTCATATACCTTTCAAAAGGATACATCCAATGAAGATATACAGGTCCACAAAGCTTTATTTCTCGAACCAGATGAATCATTAAATGCACCATTATATCAAAAAAAGTTCGAGGAAAATACATTTCCAATTGACAAAGTATAAAAATTGCATCCTTTTCCAAAATATTCAAAGCATTCACATCAATCGCCTTATTACAAATTGAATTGAAAAAAATAACAAAACTTCATTATAGTCTTTCTGACACGAATGGGAAATATTCCACGAAATGCAACTGGTAGAATTTTTTGCATCATGACATGACAATCATGTGATTTCATACCTATCAACATCAAGTCCTTCAATGAGACAAAATTTTTTACATTAGAAGAATAACCTTGAGGCACTTTGGTATCATGAAGACACTGACAGAAGCTAATTTTCTCCCTCTTCGATAATGTATGACAAGCCGAGGGAAGAAATGTTTGTCTTCCTTTAGGAGTGGGAGCTAACTCCAAACGTATTCTCATTGATATTATGTCTAATCTTGCATTCAACCCATCTTTAGTCTTTCCTTTAATATCTAAGAATGTTCCAATCAAAGAATCACAGATATTCTTCTCCACGTGCATGACATCAATATTATGTTTAACTTCATGATACCTCTAATATGGTAGCTCAAAAAAAATTGACCTTTTCATCCAAATATGTCTATCATTACCAGATTTCTGTGTCTTTCCCAATGTCACGTCAAGGTTTTTCACCCTCTCAAAATACAGATCAGGGGATAAAGGTTTTGGAGCAGTATTAAATTCTTGTGATCCATTAAATGCCTTTTTAGTCTTCTATAAGGGTGTTCCATAGGAAAAAACTTTCGATGACCCATGTACACTGTTTTCCTCCCATGATGCAATTGACAATAGGACATCTGTTTTTCGCAAATTGGACATGCTTTATTCCCTTTAACACTGTATCCTGAAAAATTTCCATACGCTGTGAAGTCATTTATAGTGAACAGAAGCACTGCATGCAGTTGAAAATATTCCATTTTATAAGAATCATACACCCTAATACCATCATCCCATAATGGTTTCAAATCATCAATCAACGGTGACAAGTAAACATCAATATCATTACCGGGTTGCTTTGGACCAGAGATCATTGTACTCAACATGACATATTTGTCCTTCATACAAACTTCAGGAGAGAGGTTGTAAATTACCAATTAAACAGTCCATGAACTATGTGTGCTACTGAGTGTTCGGTATGGATTCATTCCATCTGTGCACAACCCTAGTCTGAGATTTCTTATTTCAATTCCAAATGTAGAATACTGCGCATCAATTTTCTTCCATTGTGGACAATCAGTAGGATGACGTATTTTTCCTTCACATACCCGCTCTTCAGCACGCCATCTTAACCTTTTTGCATCATGTGAATTAGCAAATAAACGTTTGAAATGATTAATTATAGGAAGATACCAAAATACCTTTGAAGGGAGCTTTGTAATCTCTACATCACCCTGTGATTTTTCTTTCACCTTATACCGTGATGTCCCACATTTTGGACACTCTGACAGAAATTCATATTCCTTCCTATATATAATGCAGTCGTTCGGACAGGAATGTATTTTCTTGTATCCCAATCCCATCGGGCATAATATTTTCTTGGCTTTGTAATGTGAATCTGGAAGATCGTTATCTTTTGGAAGAATGTCTTTTATCAATTATAGCAGCTCTGTAAAACTTCTGTCACTCCATCCATGCTTCGCCTTCAGGTTAATCAATCTTAACACCACCGACAGAACCGTAAAATCTATACAACCAGGATATAATGGTTTTTCAGCATCACCATATAGACGTGCAACTGTCGGTTCTATCTCAATTTTTTCTGCTACAATATCGCGAATCATTTCTTCAATTCCATCGAAGTTACCATCTTGCGAATCATCATCATCAGTAAAATTCCGTCCAGTTTCACCATGCCAAATCCAAGGGCTGTAACTCGGATTAAAACCATGATATATCAGATGATCTTTTATCTCTCTACTTTTCAACTTCTTCATATTCAAACATTTTAGGCATGGACAGAAAAAAATGTCACTACTTGGAACATTTCGTTTTGCAAATTCCAAAAAGACATCAACACCTTCCTCAAATTCATTGCTCATTCGATGTGCCGTAATCCAACTTCGACTCATTATTACCTATAACAAATATCAATAAAAAATATATATTTTTAAGATAATAGAAATACATGTTTATATGAATAAAATCATAATTTGAATGTAAAAAAATTTAAAATATAAAACAAATCTATAGGTATTTAAAAAAATATGGTTGAATATTATTTTTAAAACAAAATATAGTTAGATGTAACAGTTTAAAATTTCATTGAATCAAAGAAAACCATGACACCTAATGATTCTCCAAATAAAATATACATCAATAAAACATAAACAAAACGATTTTTATCTGGAATAAGTGAATATGATCAGATGATACACATTTATAATAATCTCATGCCAATATACTAATAAACATGTTAAAATATAGGAATACCTAATGGAGCATATAACATGTGTTATTCATGCTTGTTTTTCAATCATTATGATCTAAAGTACTCAACACTTTCAAGTGCCAAAATCTTGAAAGTAGTAGTAGTTTTCATAAGTACCCGACACCAAATAGCTATACATCGTAAGTGTCATGTTAGAAATATAAAAATAGACCATTTGTGTTTGGATGGTGAGATAAGATAATATACCTAATTCAATCTAATTATCGTTAAATTATTTCTACCTAGATAGAAAAGACCTTTATAAAAAATATAATTTAACTTGAGAATGAAAAGAAAGTACCCTTTACCTTTTTTATAATGGAAAATCTGAAAAGGATGATAATAATATTTAGGTATTATAATTTTTTTATGAATTATTAATAATAAAAGAAATCACCTCACATGGTTTTGTTGAAAATCGGACATACCATCGTATTCAAGAAATTAGATACACTTTGCATGAAAAGGTCCATCATTTTTTGGAGATGACTGAAAGAAGAAATGTATTATCAGGCTCACCATGAGTCCAGAATGAAATATTTGATTGTAATAGGTATGAATTGATATTTTTATGAATGAATATGAAAACAGATGAAGGTTTTCTGATCTAAGAGTTCTAAAAATCATAATTTTTTTAAAAAATATTATGATGTAAGAATGTTGAATGAAATTTTAAGGATAGATATTACCGATTGTACCTGGTCCAATTTCATTCATGAAAATCATTTTCTGGACAATCATATTGAAAATATGATTTTAAGAAATCAAGTACTACCAATCATCATCCAGAAAGACACATTCCAGCTAAGTAGGAAATAATAATGTTACTGGAAGAATGGAACGTTACAGTACCACCAATTATTTTTCAGATTTTGTTGAAGCTAATCCTCAATGTATTAAAATTAATTATTCTTTATAAATGATTGAATAATTTGAATGGTTTTGAAGACAAATATCTATGTTCTCATGGTCATAGTAATATTTTTATCAGATATTTATTTATTTAGATACTTAAGAGGTTGCTCGTAAGCGTATATTAGAATGAAAATCTAGAATAAGAGTTAAAAATAGTCTTATCCAAAATACACCTGCTTCAATGTTGCGAGTTTAATGTTGCGAGTTTAATGTTGCGAGTTGAATGGACATAATAACCATTTGCAATGGAAAAAAATTCCACGATATTCAAAAACGAACGAAAAGCACATCAAGAATTGAAACAAAAACGAACGAAATAAATTCGTGGAAGGCTTACTTGAATGTCACGAGTTGAGATGATAGATCCGAGAGGAGTGAAGAAGATAAACAATGAAGCCAAAATGAGTTTAATGCAGGTGATCGACGAGCCGATTAGGGTTTACCGTGTGAGAGAGAGACGAGCCGGCGACTGTCAATCGAAAAATCGTAAATGACAGAACACGGGCTTTAATTTTTTTAAATGTCTTATAACATCGGTTATTATATAACCAACATTATAAACTATTTTTTAACTTTTTTACGTCTGTTATCTTAAAACCGACGTAAAAAAGATCCCGTGCTTTGGTTTGTTACGTCGGTTATTTTATAACCGACGTAAAAAACGAGATATCTACGGGTTTTTTACGTCAGTTATTTTATAACTGACGTAAAAAACCCCCCGGGGAATTGGTTTTTTACGTCGGTTTCCAAATAACCGACGTAAAAAACCCGATATCTACACGTTTTTTACGTCTGTTATCAAATAACCGACGTAAAAAAACAAAGCCCCGGGGGTTTTTTACATCGTTTATTTTATAACCGACGTAAAAAACGCGTCGATATCGGACTTTTTTCATCGGTTACCAAATAACCGATGTAAAAAACCCCTGCTCATTGGTTTTTTACGTCCGTTTTAAGATAACCGACATAAAAACCCAACAGGCGCGATTTGTAACGTCGGTTATTAAAATAACCGACGTGAAAAATCTACTCGCCGCATTTTTACGTCGGTTATAAATAACCAACGTAAAAAATGGTGACGTAAAAAACGATTTCTGCACTAGTGTTGTTTACTTTTGGTTGTGGGGATGGTTTGGTTATTTTCCCAGATTTCTATGAGCAATCCATGTGCATCATGAGATTCATGTAGTTGTGATTTCCCAAGTGTCTTCGAGCAATCATTTTCTAAGTGAGATGGAATATGAAATGCAACATTAGGGAAACCCAAAAAACAAGTGCAGAACTAGTAATGGGTTAACATTTATGTTCCTTATTATATTATTAACTAATGTATGCGATTCTTTATGAGAGTATAGATGGTGAGGCTGGGAATGTATTACACCTGATAGGTAATGAGTTTGTTAAAATATTTATTCAATATTATTTATCAAAATTTCATTACAGTTGAACAAGAGGATCTAGTCAGGTTCCAATTGATTACATTGTTATACTCACCCTACGTTAAATATACTAATTTCAGTTCACTTGGATCAGGTGGAAGATCAGGATGGTTACTACTAACTTGGAGTTGTAGGAGTTTTTAAGGATTCATGGTCTCTATTGTTTTTCATTCTTTTGGTATAAGTGGTTTTACCTTTCAGTTGTAGTAGTTCTTAAATAAAATTACATATGTGTACTTGGGATTTCATATATATTTTAGTCTGAGATGGATTTGGTCGGTGTCTGTCTTATTTATCTCTTTTACATGTGTTATCTTAGAGTGTAATGCCTCCAATTTGTTTATTTACTATACCCTTGGTGGTAATAGCCAACACATGTCCTACTAAAGGTGGGACTTGGGGGGTCACTATCACCCATCTCACATTTCTAGCATTAAATGTGTATACATTGTTGTTAGGGGTCATGATAGAGTGGTATAAACATGAGGATGGAGGATAGGATATGATTTTTAGTTAGGCACAGGTGAGGATTCCTGGGCTGGTTGGAAAACAATGTATGCCAAGATTTGGAAGTGTTGTAAACACAAGAGATATCCTAAGACATAGGTATTTTGGGCCCCCTATGGTTTTACACACATACCAATATGTTTTCATTGGATACTAAACAAGGTGATTCTTTTTGTAGTGTAGAGACTGAGGACAGGATCATGCATCATTCTTCTTTGTGGAAATGTTTGAATGAGAAGTCCATGGGATTGTTTTACAAAAAATGTATAGAAAAAAATAATTAATTAAATTTTATTCATCCATATAAAATGATTAGGAACTGTTAATTTTTTTATTTTATAGTTATGACTTTAGTTTTACATCCTCATTAGGTTTTCTAGAAGTTGTTAAAGAAGATGTTCAAGAATATTTCCACATATATGGGGTTGAAAACATCCAAACATGGAGGAGGAAACGCTGTCAGTTTCAATTTCAGAGTCCATAGAAGTGTGATGGATGAATTTCACGTACAGTCACAAAAAGACTAGTTTATGGAGTTATTGATATTATTTTCCTCAATCTATGCTCCGAAGGAGAATTGGGTATCATTGGTTTTGGTGATGCTGCACGGGTTAATAAGATAGTGTTTGTTCTTATTCTTTTGGAATCATGAGGAGTCAACAGTCTCCTACTAGTAGACAATTGTCTCCTACGAGGAGTTGATAGTCTCCTACTAGTTGTTCCGGGACACGTTCAGAGTCATGTTTCTTTCTTTGACCATGTAGGCATCTACTCTATAGGTTCTACTTACCTTTTGATTTGGGTTCTCTAGTGTTAGATTAATTGGGATAAATTTCAGGAACCTTTTGCAAAATGAAATGTACTTATTTCTAGAAGGGAATGCTAGGGAGAGGAATTTGGAGGAGGCTTTGTTCCCTGAGATCATGTTCTAGGTAAACCTATTTAAACTAAATACATTTCTCGAGGGTTTTTTGAGTGTATAGGTCATGCAGAGGATGTTATCCAGAATTGAAACATCACCATAGGGGATTCATCAAGATTCTTCACAAAGAAAATATGCAGTCTAGGGTTCACATATTGTAGGGTAGAAGAGTTTTCATTAATATGATGGTATGTCCCAACCCTCAGCATCTCATTTCACCGGGGAAGTTTTTATTAGGCCTATTACATGGGATTTGATGCTTTTTTTCATGTGGAGGCGGATTTCATTAGTAGCGAGAGTTCCCAACTTTTCATAATAGTTATCATGGACTAGGTGTTCCACTCAAGCTTCCTCCACTGAGGCAATTCATGTCAAGGTTGAAAAAACATGTTGCACCATTTTTTGATCAATATAGAGTAGATGGAGAATTAATAGTACTTCCCTAGGATGCTCCCTTCCCTCTGATATCAGATCGAATCCATGGTAGTTTCCATTGTTTCGGATAGAGAGGCCTTTGACTTGGTTGAGGTCATATTCATGCTTTAGCATTACCAGTGCTGGGAGACACAGACAACATTCAGGGTACCCTTTTCTTGTTTTCTACTTGGGTGTATACCTTGTATGAATTAGGAGGGACGTAGTCCTTCATATCACCAAATCTTGTCCATGATTTGTTACTAGAGGTAGATAGGATTCATGTTTCCTTGGCATTGACTAATCTAGTTGGAGGTCGAGCAGAATTATTTGATGTATGTAGAGAGTGTGAGCTAGTATTTGGGAAGCACCACTCTTGGGGTGATCTCTATGTTTATGAATTAATCCATATGATTTCATACTCAACATGGATTTATTGTATTTAGTGTAGGATATTATTGATTACTTCTGGATTAATGTGGTGTTTTTTGATGCTGATAGAGGGAAAAATGTATTTTTTTTGTGAGAGAGACCCTTGTATTGGTCAATGGTGTGTTCCTTATTTGTCAAAGTTTATGAATGATCTGATGTTGAGTTCAATGGTGGTCCAACATTTGGTGTTTCCCAAGGTCGTTGATGAGTACACGAATGTATTTCCATAAGATCTTGTAGAATTATACCATTGATAAGAGATTAAGATTTCGATCCAGCTAAATCCAGGTGTGCCCCATCTCATAATGTCTTTATATTGGATGGTTCCTTCAGAGTTATGAGCACTGCGTATATAGATCGATGGTCTATTGAAGTGTGGTTTTTTTCAGGTGAGTACGAACCATGTGGTGCACCAATTTTTTTTGTAAAGAAGTTTGATGGATGTTTCAGATTTTGTGTCCATTATTATCACATAAACAATGTGAAAGTGAATAATAATTATCCACTTACATGGATTTATTATTTTCCGATCAAATAATTGGTGAAAGTTGGTTCTCAAATATCAACTTGTGGTCAGGATAGCATTTGATGTGGGGGAAGTATGAGGATATCCCGAAGAGAGCTTTTTATTATTATCATGGTAATTATGAGTTCTTATTGGTTCCACTTAGTATGAAAAATACACCAAGTGTTTTCTGGGCATTGATGAACAATGTGTTCCATGAGATACTAGATATGTTTTTGGTGGTTTTCATTGACGACATTATATATTTTTAATAGTTTTCAAGTTTATTGTTTGGTCTCATGATGTCAATTTCTTAGGGAATAGTGTATCTCAATAGGGATTAGTAGTGGATTTGTCGACAATAGAAGTAGTTGTGTCTTGGGATGCCCCCAATATAGTGGATGAGGTGTGATGTTTCCATGGTCTAGGGGGACATTACATGTTCTTATTAACTAATTTCTCTCAGGTTTTTTCTTCTCTTGCATCATTTAATTGGAAGGATCATGTACTCATGTGGACTTACCTGTGTTAGGTAGCTTTCAAATATATGGGGAAGATGTTGGTCAGTGCTTTGGTTCATTGTCTACCAACTGAGGTAGATCAGTTTAATATTTTCTATGATGCTTTGTATTTAGGTCAAGGTTACATTCTAATGTATCAGAGATTGTATGTTTTTTAGGGATCTCAGAAGTTTCATCAATATGAACATAACAATTCCACCCATGATCTTGAGTAGGGGCAGTTTTGTTTTCTCAACTTTTTGGAGACATTACCTCATTGGTGTGTGATTTTTCGTTTTCACTAATAAAAAAATAATGAGGTATGTTTTTCTCCCAACATAACATTAACATAAAATGGTGTCAATGGATGGAGTTGTTAATTTATTATGACTTCAAAATCTCATATACAACTAGATAGGTGAATGATGTAGCTCATTCACTGAGCATGAAGTCATAGAGTGATGCAGTGCATGGATAAAGTGATTCCTATAGTGTGATGGATGAAAATTCAATTTTACATCTAGATATGTGAGATATTAGGGGAATTTTTGTCTTTTCTATATGATAGTGAAATAATCTCTAGTGTAGTAGGTATAAGGGTACAAATTGGGGGATCATGAGGCGGTGTTCTAGAGATAAACAATTTTTTGGTGAGGACCATTAAGGTTGGTTTGCTGATTAATAACATTGAGTTCTATTTCTGGGAAGTAATTTTTTCTTTTAGAGTCAGTTGAAATTGTTCTCATGGATTTCCATAGTTCTCCTTTAGTAGTACATCTTGTCGTCAAAAGGATGTACCAGGTATTGAGGAGTCAGGTTTTTTGGCCCGGGATGAACCATGATATTTCCAAAATTATGTTTCAATGTTTGGACTTCAAGAATGATATGTTTTATCAATATGTTCCCAATGGTTTTCTAAAACCATTTTATTGTCATCAATGGAATTATGGGGACATCTGGATGGACATTGTTATTGGTTTAACATGTGCTCGAAGAGAGAATGATGTTATATGGGGGGTAGTGGATCATTTGACCAAAGCAGCACACTTCATAGAAATAATGGAGTCAATCTCAGTAAAGGTTTTTTATAAAGTATAAGGAAGAGTTGTTGAGACTACTAGGAGTACCAAGGATGATCATTTCTAATCGAGGCTCCAATTTTACATCTAGGGTGTGAAGAGGGCTCCATCATGATTTTTGTTCTTAGCTATGTCTTATCATTTATTTTCATCAATAGATTGACAGTTAGACAGAGAGTCCTATACAGAATCATGAAGACATGTTGTTATCATTTGTCCTAGATTTTGGTGGTTTGTGGATGTTGAATTTACCCTTGCTTGAGTTCTCTTATAACCACATTTTTTACTACACCCTCATTATGGTGCCATTTTAATCCTTTTATAGATGACCATTCTGTTCTCTATTGTGATGCCCTGGTGTTGTAGAATTAGTAATTTTAGTGCCAGAACTGGTACAGAATAATACTGAGATGGTTCAGGTGATTTGTGAGTGGGTGGAGTATCACATGATCATCAAAGGGTTAGATCGACCATGATGATCACATGTTTCTGAAGTTTACTCCCAATCAAAGGGAATTGTAGGTTTTGTAGTGGGAGAATATTTAACCCTAGTTTGTTGGGTCTTTAGAGGTGGTGTCATAGGTTGGATCTATGGTGTCTCAAGTATCCCTTCCCAAGTAGATGATCCATATACATGATGGTATTCATGTGTCATGCCTCTATCATTATCTCTATTCAAAATATCACATCATCTATTTGGGAGAGATCAACGTTGACGATGATGTGACCTTTGGGGAGCGGCCTGTAAAATTCTAGGATCGTAAGGAAAAGGCGTCGTGTTGGCATTATATTCCATTGGTTCGTGTCTTGTGAAATTGATTTATATTTTTTTTCTTCTGGAAATAGATCTATGAGAGGTTTCTCCCATATGATTGTGATTAGGAGTGGGTAAAGGTTGTTGTTCAGTTTTTCGTGTTCCCTTTCAAAGCAGTTGAACATATTTTGTTTCGAGATCCTTGATAAGTATTAGTATGGGTGCTTGTTCAGACACCTATATTTCTTTCCTATTTGGGTTGGTTCTTAATTCTTGAGGCAAGAATGATTTTAGTGGTATCTGATTTATTGTACCAAATATCTCCAATCCATTCCATTTTTTTTAATCTAGTGCTTCAGGTGTTTTGGGAGGTCCTAGTGACTTATCCCCATCACCTTTCCAAATTACTAGTTTTGTGAATAGTGTCTCTTATTTTGTGAACAATACCATCGGCATGTCATTTTGAACTATCTTTGTCTGGATATAGTATTGAAATGTGTATGTCGGCATGTCACTTTGAACTATCAGTGTCGGCATGTAATTTTGAACTATCGGTGTCAACTTGTCATTTTGAACTTTCTTTGTCATCGTGTCATTTGAACTATCAGTGTCAGCATGTTATTTTTTACTAGTGGTGTCGTCTTGTCATTTTGAACATTTTGTGGTGGCGTGTCATTTTGAAGCGTTGGAGTTGACATGACATTTTTGAACTGTCGATGTCGGCGTGTTATTTTGAACTTTTGGTATCAGTGTGTCATATTGTACTATTGGTTTCAGCATGTCATTTTGAACTGTCAGTGTGCATGTGTCTTTCTGAACTATCGATGTCAATGTGTCTTATCTATGTTTCATTATCGGTGTGATGTTTGTGAATAGTGTTTCTAGTTTCATATAGTTTTCCCCATTTTGGATTTTTGTTGGCATAGAACATGTTAAAATACATGTTTTTAATGAATTATTGTCTGATTCACAGCCTATAACACCTATCTTAATTTTCTTACGGGTCTAGTTTCATTGCTCAGTCAAACTACATAATATTCGTGAGATCCTCCATTAATTGAAAATCTATACACTATCTAAACAAGTTCTATTTTTATATTATAAAAAGTGAAAGATATATTTTTCCTAGTTATTCCTTCACATTTTTCTTGGAGGGAGGCTCCAAAATAAAGTCTTCCCATAAGAGTGGTGGGATTAAACCATAATCATTAGATCATTTCCCATTTATGTTTCTTCCTTCTTTATGCGCACCCACAGTTTTCGAGAAACTGGTAAGAGTTGATCCATCATTGATAGAAGGAATGATATACCTATATTATTATATGTTCCACAATCCTTCTTATCATGTTTCTCCTTGAGATTTTAAGTCATGTGATCTCCATGTTTTTAGTGGCGTTTTCTTGGGTTTCGATTAGTGCAATCATGTCGCAATAATGGGACTAATTTTAAATTATATTCCCATAGATAAAGAGGAATATAAATTAATTTGGTTGTTTTCCTAATTTGACGAAAATAATATTCGTGTAATAATCATGTCTGATCAATTTTGGATATCTACAGTATCATTCAGGTTATGTTTCCCATACTTGGAACCAACTAATAAAGAATATGTTAGTTAAATTTTGATGAAATAACTAGTTGTGAAATAATGATAATGTTTTGAAGGTTTCCATGTCACCATTCTTATTTTACAAGACATGTACCTAATTATTTGGAGTTGTGAGTGCTCTTTGTGTATCAAGGTTGAATGCCTTGTTTATGGACATGTTCCCAATTGTTATATTGTTTGTTTCCTGATGTTTGTGTTCTAGTGAGATCTTTGGATAACTAAGCCTGGATGGATATTTTGGTATTTCAGGGAAGGGAGATCTAGTGGTTTTAGTGGACACAATTTATGCCTAGTGTGGCGAGATACATCGATTTATTCATATGAGTGTTGGAGAGGACACCAGAGATGATGAAATGGTTGGTTGTGAATATTGGATTCTTTGTTGAACAATTTTTTATTAATACATTCCCCACTACTTGAGGATTTTGGTTTTACATACTCTCCATATAAAAAAAGCTACGACAGGATGGTTATGACATGAACTTTTTGTGTTTATATTCTCAAGGATGGATGTGTCTATGCTCTTGCTATAGTGGAAAAGACATGTTGGGTAGTTCACTTATTCAACATGTGTATCTCCTTGTGTTTGTTATATTATAATGTTTTCTTAGAATACCTATAATTATGAAATTTAATAATGTTTTTCATAAATTATTGAATGAATGATATTGAACAACGGGGTTGGGGTTTGCTGGGTTGCAATGATGAGGATAATTTTGAGAAGCTGTGGACATGGTTTGGTATTTTCTATTGGGAAAAAAAACTTTGTTATGCTACTATTTAAATGTTTGTATGAATTCAAAATGGTTAATTAATGGTTAATAAATTAATTAATGTAATATTGAATTGATTAAAAATTGATAATATGATTTAATGAAGCTCTTTACACTATTTTGTTCTTATAGGATATCTGGTCTTAGTAGTGGAAGCCCTGAGTTCGAGAGACGTTATCTGCAGTTGTGTCTATGACAAGGTTTTCCCTTAGTGTGGTTGTAAATTATATTATACCATGGAATTTTTATTTTCTATACTCATTCCCACCATATGGTTAGTGTGACTGACACCCCTTTGATTTCTATCCCTAGGGGTGATTTCTCCAACATCCCAATAGAATGATGGATGGTTGAATTCCCCCTTTGGTCATACTCTCTTCTCTTGGTAATTATTTGTGATTGTATGCATGAAGGATTGTTTTCGACATATATGTGTATACATGGAAGTAATGGTTTGGGGTTATTTAACACACATATACTCTATATATGGATTCCTATAGAAAACTATAAGTATAATGTTTATATTCTATGATGGCTTGAGGATCCTAACATGTTTTATGGGTTGTAGTGGCTTGATGGGCGATACATGATGTTTGAAACACATTATGCTGGTTGTGGTGGCTCATGGAAACTACCTAGTAACCTCTAGTTGTTTGTATGGTGTGGTGATTCTCTTAGGGATCTTTTGGAAATCATTATATTGCATGAGGTGAAGGTTGTGGATAACACACTAATTTCTTTGGGCCGACCTTTTTGGAGAGAGATGGCATAGGACATCTGAAATTAGGGAAAAGTATAAACCCATTGGGAAGTGCTAGCAGGGTAACCTAGATATTCAATATTATATTATATACTCTTGTATTTGATACTCGGTGTGAGTATCCATGGTGAGGATGAGATCATAGTATACATATTTAGTAGATGGGTTAGTTTCACATGTTGTTCACTCTACTTTATCTTGATTTTTCTAATTTTCTATGTCATGATTTTGGGAGGATCCTAATGAGTACACTTTTATACTCAACCTACGTTATATAAACTATTTTTAGGTTATATGGATTAGCTCGGAGATCTGGATGGTTACTAATAGCTAGGGGTTGCAAGATTTTTCTGGTATTCGTGGTCAATAATGTTTTACTTTCTTTTAGCACTTTCAGTTTTCAATATCAGTTGTAGTAGTTCATCCATGAAATTAAATATTTGTACATGGGATTTCCTATATATTTTTCTTTGAATTGGATATGGTTGGTGCCTTTCAATTATCTCTATTTTTAAGTTTTTCTCTTAGAGGGTAATGCCTCCCATTTTCTTATTATAACCTCGGTGCTAGTTTCCATCTGGGGCTCACTTGAGGCAGGACTCGGGGGGTCACTGTCTCACTTCTCACATTTCTGGTTCAATATGGGTAGACTTTGTAGGTGGGGGGTCATTGCATAATATTTTCTATTTAATTAATATCTTTTCTCGTTCATGATATCTACCTTGAATAAGGAGTAATCCACAATGTTGTTATTCATCCGAACGATCATATGTTGATGGAGGGATTTTTTGCGGGTTAGTGTTATACAACTAGATGTATTTCTAACTGAAATTCCCCATATCTCAATCGTTGTCCAATAATGATTGTCAAATGATGATAATCCATATATATGTGCATTCCTCCCCCTATTCTACATGCTCTTTACTATTGGAATCCATATTGTTCTTGGCTCGATGTTTTCGGGTGGTTCTGAGAGTGATTAGACCCTCAGAGTGATAGAGAGCTTGAGGAAATCCCAAAATAATGATTATCATGTCCCTATGAATGCATAAATTTCTCCTTTTCGAAAAATTCATAACATAAGCAATAGGGGTGCCCCGTGGAACCATGGCTGCCTAAGACTAGCGCACAACGGCGGTGCATAGCGATGCCCGGTAGCACGTGATGGCAGCCCCGTGTGGGTATGGTGGTGGGAGGAAATACCCAGTTATGTGTGTGACATAGTAATGAGTAATCCCATCAGGGCCACGTGCGATATGAGATATGGTTGTCAGACGAGTCTCTTACCAGGGGCTGAGACATTAAGCTAAGAACCCTATTAAAGGCATGTTATAATAACCAATGGTCACGATTCCATGGGGAATGAAAATGAGGTGGGATGACCACGTAAAATTTGGATCAATACTATATTGAGATGGTTACAGGAATGGAGCCACACGTTCAGGGGTGCACTACGTGGACAAGTGGGGAATGACCAGGGTGGTCCGGTTCTAGCAGAGCAAACTAAACCACTGCATATTGGTCAGACAAGAGGTTCTGGGCCACTCTGGTGGCCTAGTGGTCAAGGCCGGTTATGGCTGGAGTATTCTGGGCTATCCCAATTTTTGTTGGCATGATCATGTCTGGTCAAATCCGGACCATACATGAGTTGGGTTGTTTTACTGAAATAATCATATCATTAAAACTATGTGTATGTTTGATGAGATGTTTGTAGTGTTTGGACCCTTAGGAAGATGTGGTCCTTTTTAAATAATTTAATAGAGTTGTTGTGGATTTTAGAATACATCATAATGGCTAGAGTAGTATGTTCTCATGTTAATAGAACACTATGAGCGGAACCCTACTATTGATTTTGAATTGGTGACTATGTGTCTTGGCGGATTCATGTCCCATCAATGATCTATGAACCATTGATGCTCTAAGGTATATCTAATATCCTTTCACCATGTAAACTCAATGCACTATCTACTCTCCATGAACCATCCACACTTTGTGCACTATTTATTATTCTTGTGCCATCGATGCTCTGTGATCAATCGACACTTTGTGTACCATCTATGCTCTTGATTCCATCGTTGCTCTAGCTTCAATGGATCATTGTGTTCCATTGATATTCTATGCTCCATTGAAGCTTCATTAACCATAGACAGTTCATGCATTATCATAAATACATGTGTCATGGAGACTAGGAGATCTTTGGACTACAACTGAAAAACCTTCTATTCATGATTTATACTTATACCTATGTGAGATGACTATACTTACTTGGGGTTCCTTAGTGGTTTCCCTTAATTCTGTTCCGTACTGGTCTACCTTAGTCAGGTTCTTCCATGGTGATCCTTCATGGTGATTCTTGCATGGTGTTCCTTCATGGTGTTCATTTCCGATGTTCCATACTGGTGTTCCTTCATAGCGGTCCTTAGTGGTGTTCCTTATTGGGGTTCCTTCATGGTTTTCCATTATGTTATTCCTTCATGGGGATCCTCTATGGTATTCCTTAGTATTGTTCCTTCATGGAGTTTCTTGGTGGTGTTCCTCCACGGTGTTCCTTAGAGGTGTTCCTTCATGGTGTTCCTTCAAGTTATTCCTTAGTGGTGTTTCTTTATAGTGTTCCTTAGTGTTGTTCTATCATGGTGGTCTGTATTGGTGTTCCTTCTTGGTGCTCGTTCATTGTTTTATTTAGTTTTGTTTCTTAGTGGGGTTCCTTCTTGGTGTTCCTTGGTGGTGTTCATTAATTGAATTCCTTCATAGTGTTCCTTCATGGTGTTCTATTGGGGGGTTCCTTAGTGGTGTTCCTTCATGGTGTTCCTTCATGGAGTTCCATAGTGGTGGTATTTAGTGGAATTGTTTCATCTTTTTTCCTTTATGTTGTTCCTTCATGGTGTTCTACATCATGTTCCTTCAAGGAATTCCATAGTTGTCTTCCTTCATGATGATCCTTATTGTTATTCCATTGTGGTGTTCCTTTGTGGTGTTCATTAGTGGTGTTCCTCATAAGTGTTCATTCATTGTGATTCCTTCATGGTGTTCCTTAGTGTTGTTCCATTTCTGTGTCCCTTTGCCATGTTCCATTATGGTGATCCTTTTTGGTGTTCCTTAGTGGTGTATCTTTGGGATTTTTTTTGTATTTAGATTATTTTTAGAAGTATTACTTTTTGGTTTCATTGAGTCCTATTGTTTATTGTATTACTAACTCCAGCACATGATTTTTCTGCACGTTTCAGGTATTGTGTAGACATTAGATAATTTTACATAGTCTTAGGTGGACTAGGACTAATTGGTTCATATAGAGATCGAACATTCGAGGTGTGCTCATGTGGATTCATATAGATATCCCTACACCAACCCTTCATGTATGGTTTTCTAAATATTAGTTTCATGAATTTTTTTTCACTTTCATATATTCTTACTTTTGGTGGGATTTTATTCTGGCCTAATTTATATTTCAATTTTCTACTCTCGTACTATTATTTTTTAATCATAATTTTATGAATTTTTTTTAACATAGTGGATTTAAATTTCATCATTTTGTGCTTGAATATGTGTTTGTGTATACACATACATTGTCAAATTCCTCCCATTTGGGGGATATTCCTTTATAGTGCATCTCTTCAGAACACGGACTATTGGAGGTAGGCATGGGGTAGTCATTTAATGGACCCAATTTGGATGGTTTGTGACTGAATACCTCAATTTCCTTTCAATTATCGCATGGTGTTCAATTCTATGAACTACCTCCTGAAGTTGATCCCATACATGAACACACATTTCTAATGACTACAAGGGTCCATAAAAACCTATGTATGAAGTGAGAACTACTATATGTAGGATACCATCCATGGGTTTTTACAAAGAATAATTCATTAATTAGGACTAAATAATAAATTGATGTAATGAAATATGATGCAAAAAAAAACAAACAAGGTTTCCCTGGTGCACCGCAACCACTAAGAGTCCATCACAAGAGCAACTAGCTTTAGAATATCTAAATAGGATTAGGTCAGTTTCCCATATCCCATAGTACATATAATATCAAACATATTATGTGAACCCTTGGGTTCCACCTCTCAGTAAAACCCAACATATCATGCCTCCTAAAACATCTAGTCTTAGTAAGTACTAAGGTCTTGACGGAAGACCCAAGAAATTGGTATATGGATGCTTGGACCCCATCTCAAAGAACCCATTGGACCATGGTTGTCAACATAATAAAAAAAATCCCTTTACTAAAATAATATCCATTTTTTCTCAATGTAAAATTTCTAGAAGAACAAATATGTATATCATCAAATATATTTCCAGGAAAAAAGCCTCATGCATGGTAGGACCCATCCCCATGTAGTCTACCTCAATGATGACATCTAAAGGATCATATCTTTCCATGTGTCTTTCTATTGGTATAACCCCTAAACTATAAACTCCTAAGATGAATATAATAGGGGCCATACTAACATGATTTTTCAAAACCACCTCAACAACAGAGTAGACATGTTTTCAGACAATTAATTTCAAAATAATGTCCATCAGTGGTGAGTTGATATCCTCAATATAGTTCCTTTCCCACACACTAGTGCAGAAAACGTTTTTTACGTCACCATTTTTTACGTCGGTTATATAAAAACGACGTCATAATATGTAAAACGAGGTTTTTTATGTCGGTTATTTAATAACCGACGTAAAAGCCTGTGTTTAGTACACCTTTAACGTCGGTTATTTTTATAACTGACGTTATTAATCGCGCGGCTTCATTTTTTACGTCGGTTATACATTAACCGCCGTAAAAAACAGAAGCGGGGGGCGTTTGTTACGTCGGTTATTCAATAACCGACGTAAAAAACGCGGGTTTTGAAGGCCTTTTTACGTCGGTTATAAAATCACCGATGTAAAAAAAGAATCCGCAAATGTTTTTGACGTCGGTTATGGACTAACCGACGTAATAAAACGCGGATTTTGAGCCCTTTATAACGTCGGTTATAAAATAACCGACGTAAAAAAAGAATCCGAGGAAGGTTTTTACGTCGGTTATTGAATAACCGATGCTATAAATGTTTTCAAAAATATTATAACGTCGGTTATTGAATAACCGATGTGATAACTCATTTAAAAATTTACCCAGACCCGTGGATTGTCATTCGCGAGTTTACCTTCGACAGTCGCGACTTGTCTCTCTCGCGCGTAAACCCGAATCGGCTCATCCATTTCGTTGGTTTAGATTCGTTTTGCGATCATCGTTTCTCATATTTATCTCCTCGGATCAATCCTCTAAACTCGCAGCACTCAGGTAATCCTCCCACTCGTTCGTTTTTTTTCGCGGATAGTATATATATTTGTGTTGTGATTTTTTTGTTGAAACTAGCTAAGATTCTTCGATTGCGAACCCTTTTAACTCGTTTTGGCACCATAATCTTATTTATCATCCCTAGATCTATTAGTTCGACTTGCAATATTGACTAATTTTATGATTTCACTAATTTTTCATTGTTTTCTATAAATCCCCGAGAGGGTTGGGGCGTGTCCATTTGGATGGGGTGTCCAGGGGGGTGTCCAAGGGGTTGGATGGGTGTGGGGGGCTGTCCAAGTGGGTGGCGGCCTCTCCAGAGGGTATTTGGGGTTGTCCGGGTGGGTGGGGGTGCTGTCCAGAGGGATGGGGGATGTCCAGGGGGTGTCCAAGGGGGTAGGGGGTGGGGGGTGGTGTCCAGGAGGGGCGGGGGGCTGTCCAGAGGGGTCAGGGGGTGTCCAGGGGGGTTTACAAGGGGGTGGGTGGGTGTGGGGGGTTGTCCAAGGGTGTGGGTGGGTGTTGGGGGGTGTCCAGGGGGGTGTCCAAGGGGGTAGGGGGTGGGGGTGGTGTTTAGGAGGGGTGGGGGGCTATCCAGAGGGTTGGGGGGGTGTCCAGGTGGGTGTCCAAGCAGGATGGGGGTGGGGGGTTGTGTCCAGGAGGGGTGGGGGTGCTTTCTAGAGGGGTCGGGGGCTGTCCAGAGGGGTCGGGGGGTGTCCAGGGTGATGTCCAAGGGGATGGGTGGGTGTGGGGGGCTGTCCAAGGGGGGTGGCGGCCTGTCCAGAGGGGTCGGTGGGGTGTCCAGGGGGGTGTCCAAGGGGGTGGATGGGTGTGGGGGGCTGTACAAGTGGGTGGCGGCCTCTCCAGAGGGTATTTGGGGTTGTCCAGGTGGGTGGGGGCTTCCCAGAGGGTTGGGGGATGTCCAGGGGGTGTCCAAGGGGGTAGAGGGTGGGGGTGGTGTCCAGGAGGGGCGGGGGGCTGTCCAGAGGGGTCGGGGGGTGTCCAGGGGGGTTTACAAGGGGGTGGGTGGGTGTGGGGGGGCTGTCCAAGGGTGTGGGTGGGTGTTGGGGGGTGTCCAGGGGGGTGTCCAAGGGGGTAGGGAGTGGGGGTGGTGTTTAGGAGGGGTGGGGGGGCTGTCCAGAGGGTTGGGGGTGTCCAGGAGGGTGTCCAAGCAGGTCGGGGGTGGGGGGTTGTGTCCAGGAGGGGTGGGGGTGCTTTCTAGAGGGGTCGGGGGCTGTCCAGAGGGGTCGGGGGGTGTCCAGGGTGGTGTCCAAGGGGATGGGTGGGTGTGGGGGGCTGTCCAAGGGGGTGGCGGCCTGTCCAGAGGGGTCGGTGGGGTGTCCAGGGGGGTGTCCAAGGGGGTGGATGGGTGTGGGGGGTTGTCCAAGTGGGTGGCGGCCTCTCCAGAGGGTATTTGGGGTTGTCCGGGTGGGTGGGGGGGGGGGGGGCTGCCCAGAGGGTTGGGGGATGTCCAGGGGGTGTCCAAGGGGGTAGGGGGTGGGGGTGGTGTCCAGGAGGGGTGGGGGGCTGTTCGGAGGGGTCAGGGGGTGTCCAGGGGGGTTTACAAGGGGGTGGGTGGGTGTGGGGGGGCTGTCCAAGGGTGTGGGTGGGTGTTGGGGGGTGTCCAGGGGGGTGTCCAAGGGGGTAGGGGGTGGGGGGTGGTGTTTAAGAGGGGTGGGGGGCTGTCCAGAGGGTTGGGGGTGTCCAGGGGGGTGTCCAAGCAGGTCGGGGGTGGGGGGTTGTCTCCAGGAGGGGTGGGGGTGCTTTCTAGAGGGGTCAGGGGCTGTCCAGAGGGGTCGGGGGGTGTCCAAGGTGGTGTCCAAGGGAATGGGTGGGTGTGGGGGGCTGTCCAAGGGGGTGGCGGCCTGTCCAGAGGGGTTGGTGGGGTGTCCAAGGGGGTGTCCAAGGGGGTGTATGGGTGTGGGGGGCTGTCCAAGTGGGTGGCGGCCTCTCCAGAGGGTATTTGGGGTTGTCTGGGTGGGTGGGGGGGGCAGTCTAGAGGGTTGGGGGATGTCCAGGGGGGTGTCTAAGGGGGTAGGGGGTGGGGGTGGTGTCCAGGAGGGGCGGGGGGCTGTCCAGAGGGGTCGGGGGGTGTCCAGGGGGGGTGTTATATCTTACTATATTTTGTTTAAAAAATAATATTCAAGCATATTTTTTTAAATACACATCGATTTGTTTTATATTTCAAAATTGTTTACATTCAAATTATGATTTTTTTCATATAAACATATATTTGTCTTATCTAAAAAATATATATATTTTTGCTATTTGTTATAGGTAATAATGAGTCGAAGTTGGATTACGGTACATCGAATGAGCAACGAATATGAGGAATGTGTTGATGCCTTTTTGGAATTTTCTAAACGAAATGTTCCAAGTAGTGACAGTTTTTTCTGTCCATGCCTGAAATGTCTGAATATGAAGAAGTTGAAAAGTAGAGAGATAAAAGATCATCTGATTTGTCATGGTTTCAATCCGAGTTACAACCCTTGGATTTGGCATGGCGAAACTGGACAGAATGTCACTGATGATAATGAATCGCAAGATGGTAACTCCGATGGAATTGAAGAAATGATTCGCGATATTGTAGCAGAACAAATTGAGATAGAACCGACAGTTGCACGTCTATATGGTGATGCCGAAAAACCATTATATCTTGGTTGTACAGATTTTACGGTTTTGTCGGCGGTGTTAAGATTGATTATCCTGAAGGCGAAACATGGATGGAGTGACAGAAGTTTTACAGAGATGCTACAATTGATGAAAGACATTCTTCCAAAACATAACGATCTTCCAGATTCACATTATAAGGCCAAAAAAATATTATGCCTGATGGGATTGGGATACATGAAAATACATGCATGTCCGAATGACTGCATTATATATAGGAAGGAATATGAATTTCTGAAAGAGTGTCCTAAATGTGGGACATCACGGTATAAGGTGAAAGAAAAATCACAAGCTGATGTAGAGATTACAAAGCTCCCTTCAAAGGTATTTTGGTATCTTTCTATAATTCCTCATTTCAAACGTTTATTTGCTAATTCACATGATGAAAAAAGGTTAAGATGGCATGCTGATGAGCGGGTATGTGATGGAAAAATACGTCATCCAGCTGATTGTCCACAATGGAAGAAAATTGATGCCCAGTACCCTACATTTGGAAATGAAATTAGAAATCTGAGACTAGGCTTGTGCACAAATGGAATGAATCCATACCGAACCCTCAGTAGCACACATAGTTCATGGCCTGTTTTATTGGTAATTTAAAACCTCTCTCCTGAAGTTTGTATGAAGCGCAAATATGTCATGTTGAGTATCATGATCTCTGGTCCAAAGCAACCCGGCAATGATATTGATGTATACTTGTCACCGCTGATTGATGATTTGAAACTGTTATGGGCTGATGGTATTAGGGTGTATGATTCTTATAAAATGGAATATTTTCAACTGCATGCAGTGCTTCTATTCACTATAAATGACTTCCCATCATATGGAAATTTGTCTGGATACAGTGTTAAAGGGCATAAAGCATGTCCAATTTGCGAACAACATACGTCATATTGTCAATTGCATCATGGGAGGAAAACAGTGTACATGGGTCATCGAAAGTTTTTTCCTATGGATCACCCTTATAAAAGACTAAAAAAGGAAATCAATGGCTCACAAGAATTTGATACTGCTCCAAAACCTTTATCCCCAGATTTTTATTTTGAGAGGGTGAAAAACCTTGATGTGACATTGGGAAAGACACAGAAATCTGGTAATGATAGACATATTTGGAAGAAAAGGTCAATATTTTTTGAGCTACCATATTGGAGGTATCATGAAGTCAAACATAATATTGTTGTCATGCACGTGGAGAAGAATATCTGTGATTCTTTGATCGGAACATTGCTAGATATTAAAGGAAAGACAAAAGATGGGTTGAATGCAAGGTTAGACCTACTATCAATGGGAATACATTTGGAGTTAGCTCCCACTCCTAATGAAAGATGAACATTTCTTCCCCCGGCTTGTCATACATTATCGAAGAGGGAGAAAAGTAGCTTCTGTCAGTGTCTTCATGATATCAAAGTGCCTCAATGTTATTCTTCAAATGTAAAAAATTTTGTCTCATTGAAAGACTTGAAGTTGATAGGTATGAAATCACATGATTTTCACGTCATGATGCAACAAATTCTACCAGTTGCACTGCGTGGAATATTGCCCATCCGTGTCAGAAAGACTATAATGAGGTTGTGTTATTTTTTCAATTCAATTTGTAACAAGGCGATTGATGTGAATGCTTTGAACATTTTGGAAAAGGATGCAATTTTTATACTTTGTCATTTGGAAATGTATTTTCCTCCAACTTTTTTTGATATGATGGTGCATTTAATGATTCATCTGGTTCGAGAAATAAAGCTTTGTGGACCTGTATATCTTCGTTGGATGTATCCTTTTGAAAGGTATATGAAAATATTAAAGGGATATATTAAAAATCCATATCTACGTGAAGCCTCCATTATTGAAAATTATATTTCTGATGAGGTAGCAGAGTTTTGTACGAGCTACTTGGATACGGCGCAACACATAGGTTTTCCTCCATCTCGCCATGAACGGGTTAATAATGAGGGAAAGGGGATTCATGGCTTGAAAGTCAAATCACTGTCAGAGAGGAAGGCTCTCTGTCTGGTCCAGCGGCCAGCCGGTGGTGAGCCAGCAGCCGGCCGGTGGCACCAGGCAGTGGGCAAGTCTACTGCCTGGGTCCTCCGGATGGCCGGTGAGCTCACACCGGCTGACCGGTGGACTCAGTGAGTCCACTTTTCAGCTTTCTTGGGCCAACTCCTTGGCAACCTTTTGCCTGTGTTTACCATGTTTATCATTGTTTAACATGCTTACCATATTACCAATGTTTACTATTATGTAATTTAGTACACTTTTCTATTTTCTGATTAAGTAGTACTACAATATTTTGAATTTGTATATTTGTGAACTAATGTTTGTTTTTTTGATTTGAAGGAAAATGACAGATCAATCAGTTGATCAGCCACATGATTCTGGAGATGAGCATATTGGTCATACATCTGGGGAGGAACATTCACATGCTCCTATTACGAAAAAGAGTTCAAAGGTTGGTAAGCGTGGGTGCACACGTTTACCAAAATTATCACTTGCCCGTACGAAGGAGGAGAGGATAGTCGTGGAGTTTGATGATGATGATCTTCCTAGAGGTCCAAATGCTAAAGATTTTAAGGGTTTTGTAGCAACTCAGGCTAAGAGCAAAGTAAGCATTCTCTATGATGATTGGAGAAGTGTGGATAAGGCGATAATTTCTCAGCTGTGGGAGACCATTTTGGTAAGATCTTTTGCTATTGTTTGATTGTTCTTTAAATGTTTCTAGTATATATAATATTTTTAACCTCTTTTTTATTAGATGACATTTGATATTCCTGACACTGGAGGAGTCAGGAAGAAATGCTTATCGTTGGCTGCTAGGAGATGGAGGGATTTCAAATCAACCCTCTCATCTGATTTCATTTATGGTCATAGGAGTCGTGAGAATCCATGTCGTATATATCCTTTTAGAGATGAAGACACATGGAGACAATTTTTTGAAAGTAGAAGAAAAGAATCATTTTTGGTAAGGGCAATGTAAACTTTTATAAGCTTTCTTATATAAATGATCTTATTATTGTTTTGTTAATGATTACTTATTCTTAATTTACAGAAAACAAGGAATGCTCATCAAGAGATCCAATCTAAAAATGTATACCCTCATAGTTTATCTCGGGGAGGGTATGCATTATTGGAAGAACAATTGATGGCAGAAAAATTTCAACAACTAAGAGCTGAGTCTTCAAGATCTGGAGAGGTGGCCCCTCCATCCCCTCTATCTAGACATGAGAAATGGAAAAGAGCTCAGAAGGGCAAAAAAGGACAATATCTTTCGGAAGAATCGAGACTCGTAGTTGAGAGGATTGTAAGATATCTATTTTATTTATTTAAGTTTACTATTTTCGTCATATATTTCAAATCATTATAGAAATGTTCAATTAATTATTACAGGACTCTCTTGAAGAGCAGAGTTCACAGGGGACATTTACACCATCTGGGAGGGAAGATATTTTATCTGTGGCATTGGGAAAGCCTGAACATCCTGGCTGTGTAAGAGGATATCTGGCAGGTGTATCGGTAAGAAAAGTGTTGCCACATTCCTCAACTTCTAACGTTGAGGGAGTTTATAAAAAAAATAGAATACTTGGAGGCTGAAGTCCATAATATTAATGAGACAATAGAGGACAAGATTAGAGCATCGGTGCAGTTTATGTTTGCAGACTTGCAAAGACAATTTCAGGGTGCAGCTCCCACTCCACATCTCGCAGTAGCTCCCACTCCCCCACCTCAGCCTGCGGACCCCATTTTTGATCCTCCTCCTCTTCCGCAGCTACCTACTTATTGTGAGTTGTATGTTGATGATCCTCAACATCATATAGTTGCATATGGGATGGTATATTGTATAGGAGATACAGTTCATCATCAACAGTTAGAGGTAGAGAATCAGAGGGTCACTATACAGGATATTATAGATAGATCAGCTCAGATACCATTACCTACAGATGAGGTGACGACAGTTGGACATAGTATCGGCCATTTTTTACTTTGGCCATCCAGACTTCTTCGACTCATTACCATAGAGTTATGGATGTTATATCTTTTATTTTATATTTTTATTAATGTTTTATCATTTGAAAACTAATATATTTTTCAATTTATTTTTACAGGAATACTTCAAAGGTAAAGAAATACTATATAGACAACAACAAAGACAGATAGCTATGACATCAGATGCAGATACTAGCAGTCTTGACAAATTTTCAAGATATTCAAATTTGTTGGCTGATCATTATGACTTTACAATGGAAGCTCATGTCTGTGGACGTGAACTACGTGTGGGGATTATGAAAACTGATATCATGGAGTTTGTCACTGGAGATAACTTGGGCATCAACGTGGTGCAAATTTTTATCATGTAAGTATTAACACCTTTTCCTTGCGTTATATTTATTAAAAATGAATACTTATGTCTGCTTTGTATTAGGTATCTGTATAAAATTTGTGAGAGGAATGAGCTGACAGATGTATATGGATTCGTGGACCCACAATTGATTTCCCCTGAAGCATGTGCATTGGATGAGGAACAAAGAATGCTTTATATTGCTGATTGATTTGAAAAGAATGTAATCACACAGTGTTGGATGATGCCTTTTTGTGAGAGGTATGAAACACATCCCTCTCTAAGAGTTAATTATCTTTTAACATAAAAAACCACTAACGTTAAATTTCCTTTTATCAGGGATCATTGGATGTTAGGGGTTTTTTTCCCTAGGGATAAAACACTTTATTGGATATGCTCTCTCCATGATGATGTGCGAGAAAGTTTTAAGAATATATTGGAAACGTAAGTTTCAATTTCACAATAGTTTTATATATTATAATGAATTTTAAATTTACCCCATTCGTATTATTTTCTAACAGGGCATGGGTCCACTTTCGAAAAAGTGCAAAGAAAAGGAATTTCAAGATCAAATATGTACATGCGAAGGTAAATATCCATTTATAATTTGTACATTTTGATTTATTACATAAAAATAATATATTTAATTTACACTCATTGAAACAGAAATGTCATGAGCAACAAGGCATCATCGAATGCGGATATTACATGTTAAGATTTATGTATGAAATAATAACAACTGGGACAGTTCTGAGTTTTGACCTGGTAAGATTTCCTCTTTCTCATAATATTTCAATTTGATTTATTCATTATACACGTTGACTACTATCCTTTTCCTTTGTAGCTTTTTGATGACCCTCAACCCTTTACTGCTAAAGATATCAAACACTTACAAGTGGAGTGGTCAAATTATTTTACAGGTTTGATTGACATTTAGTTGTTTGTAATGTAAAATGTAATTTTGAATATTTTCAATGTAATTGTGTATTTCGTAGTCGTTTAGGTTGGATTTAGTTTTTTTTTGAAGTTGACAGTGTATGTTTTGAATGTTATATAAGTGAATGTTTAATTTTTCTCTACTTCTTGTTTTGGTCTACTGTTGATGGTTTTTCTGGTCTGGATTTTGGTATGGGGGGAGAGGTTCCAAGGGGGTGGGTGGGTGTTTGGGGGGGTGTCCAAGGGATATGGGAGGGGTGTCCAAGGTGTGTTTGGGGCTGTCCTAGGGGTCGGGGGGTGTAAATGAGGGTGGGGGGTGTCCAAGGGATATGGGAGGGGTGTCCAAGGTGTGTTTGGGGCTGTCCAAGGAGTCGGTTGGGTATAAATGAGGGTGGGGGGGGGCTGTCCAAGGGGTGGGGGGTGTCCAAGTGGTGGGGGTGTCCAAGGGATATAGGAGGGGTGTCCAAGGGGTGTTTGGGGCTGTCCAAGGGGATGGGGGGGTTTCCAAGGGGTAGGGGGTTTCCAAGGGGTCGGGGGGGTGTCCAGGGGGTGGGGGGCTGTCCAAGGGGTGGGGGGGTGTCCAAGGGGTGGGGGGTGTCCAAGGGATATGGGAGGGGTGTCCAAGGGGTGTTTGGGGCTGTCCTAGTGTTCGGGGGGTGTAAATGAGGGTGGGGGGGCTGTCGAAGGGGTGGGGGTGTCCAAGGGGTATGGGAGTGGTGTCCAAGGTGTCTGGGAGTTCTGTCCAAGGGGTCGGTTGGGTGTAAATGAGGGTGGGGGGCTGTACAAGGGGTGGGGGTGTCCAAGGGATATGGGAGGGGTGTCCAAGGGGTGTTTGGGGCTGTCCAAGGGCTCGGGGGGGGGGGGGGGGGGGTGTCCAGGGGTCGGGGGTGTGTCCAAGGGGTCTGGGAGGGCTGTCAAGGTGTGGGGGGGTGTCCAATGGGTGTTTGAGGCTGTACTAGGGGTCTTGGGGGGTGTAAATGAAGGTGGGGGGGGGGCTGTCCAAGGGGTGGGGGTGTCCAAGGGGTGGGGGTGTCCAAGGGATATGGGAGGGGTGTCCAATGGGTGTTTGAGGCTGTACTAGGGGTCGTGGGGGTGTAAATGAGGGTGGGGGGCTGTCCAAGGGGTGGGGGTGGGGGGCTGTCCAAGGGGTGGGGGTGTCCAAGGGGTGGGGGTGTCCAAGGGATATGGGAGGGGTGTCCAATGGGTGTTTGAGGCTGTACTAGGGGTCGTGGGGGTGTAAATGAGGGTGGGGGGGGGGCTGTCCAAAGGGTGGGGGTGTCCAAGGGTTGTGGTGGGGCTCCAATGTGGTGGGGGAGGGCTGGCCAGGTTGTTATGTGGGTATAGATGAGGGTGGGGTTCAGTTGGGGCTTGGGGGAGGGCTGGCATGGTTATTTTTGTTTGGTTTCTGGTTGCTTTTTGGTGAGAGCAGTGCAATTATTTTTAAAAAAAAATATTGATTTCACATCGGTTATAAAATAACTGACGTGGTAAATAAATCGGTAGGGGTTTATCACGTCAGTTTTTTCGAGAACCGACGTGATAAACCGTTCCCGGTCCTTTTATCACGTCGGTTCTTAATATAACAGACATGCTAAAAGGCCTGGGAATCGATTTACCACGTCGGTTATTGGATAACCGACGTGCTAAAACGTTTCCCAGGCCTTTTTATCACGTCGGTTATTTAAGAAACCGACGTGATAATAGGCCCGGGGAAGGGTTAATCACGTCGGTTATGTCATAACCGACGTGATAAACGATATCCCAGGCGTTTTATCACGTCGGTTTAGAAAATAACCGACGTGATAAACCCCCCCCCCCCCCCCCGCGCATATTTATCACGTCGGTTATTAATGAACCGACGTGACAAACACCGTGATGTTAGGTATGTTACGTCGGGTTTTAAATAACCGACGTAAAAAACGTTATTTATAACGTCGTCCGTATTAACGTCGCCTAAAAACCGACGTAAATAATGAAAAATAACCGACGTAAAAAATGTTTTCTGCACTAGTGACAATAATTGGAATCTTAATACCAAAGGTTAGTATATATCCAAATATAATGACCATTCCATCCCAATATCATTGTAAAGACCACCTTGATAGTCTTATGGCCTCAAAATGATGTCCATGACGCCTAATCCTATGGACAATCCTATAACGACCCATACTTTACATACATTGTTAATACTTCGAAATTGAAGCACACTTATTACAACATATGACAAAACCACAAAGGACCGTATAGGTATAGTGTCTTTAGAAACTGGGAAACATAAACAACTGGTTCATAAATCTTCTACAGTGTCTCCCATTTATTTCATCATATCTAGGGTCCCTTTTAGCATATTCAACTTAATATCCATCTTCCTGACCTGGGGAAAAGAAAACATAAAAGGGTGAGCTCAAATGCTCAGCAAGGGCAAATAAAGGAAATAAAAATCATATCATATCTTTATGAAAATCAAAACCTGCAAAAGAGATCATAATATCTTAACATGGAATAAATCATAGAAGTGAAAATGAGATCCCCATAATCATAACATAAAACTTGAAACTTTGTGGCATGCACACATAATCATGGAAAATCATTTCTTGTTAGTCATGACTCATTGCCAAGACTATCTTAGTGGACAAATTCCCTTTCTGAACCGAGTTCACTCCTCGTTTCAGTCCTGTATCACTGAACCGAAATAACCTTCCGTTCCAGCCATGTCTATCTCATGAGATATAAAATCATTACCCAATGCATTGGAGGGAGATATAGGTCCCACCCATCTTATAATTAATCCTTTCTTATGTGTTCCACATAATCATAAAACATACATCATCGCATAACACATGTAACAAAAATGGGATTCTTGAAACATCATGACATCATAAATCAATTCATATAAGATAAAGGAATTCATAAAAATAATTCCATCACAACATGAACAAATCAATTTAATAATAGGGATAAAAACAAGAACCCTTTATTGTCTTAGATGGAAAATAATTTTGATAAAACACTTGAACTCCATTCTTGAGGAAAATATCCTTTCTTCTTAAAAAACATTTTTCCTTTCATAACATGTCATACAACTTTAAAATAAAAGAAGTTGATTAAAAATAAACTTGAAAACATGTAAAGGAAGCTTCTTGGAAACAATGTTTTTAAAAATCCATTCATGCCGTATAAGTTAAAAAAAACATTCGTCGTACTTTTGTCGGAAAAGTCAAAAAGTACCTCTTATGACAAAAGATTCCTTTCATAGATATTACTAAAAACTCACCGAAGGGTAAAAATGGATTTAAACAATTGTAGGTGGATGGAAATAATATTACATATTGATGAAACATGGATGTGGATGATAAAATACACCCCAGTAAATACTTATGAATAAACAATCTCGGATAAAAATGAGATTGTGATATTTCCCTTACCTTAGGTCCGATTTGCTTTGTTCGTGTCTGAAGCTCCTGTATAATGGTTTAAATAATGTTATTGACTTATTCCAGAATCATACATATTGATATGATATCATATATGGTCATATTATTAGCTTCTTTGTTAGTAATATTTCATTGTTACTTGTTACTCGGGTCTTTATAACTTTTTGTTCTTATGCGTGTTTTGTCGAATAAATTCTTATTCTTATCTTTAGGTTATAGATAATTCATTTACAAAATGGTATTAGTGTAGTATATACCATATTCATTCATTCAATTCATTTATATAATCATTATGAAATGAAGATCATGTAGAACGAGTCGCATCACATCGTGGAGACGGTATTCCGTACGTACGCACGAGTGATGATATCGTTCCTATGATCGTGGAATTGTATTGGAGTATATATATATATATTATTTCAGTATCAATATTACTTAATAATAATCATATATAGTTACTCATTACACCATTATACCCATCCTTGTAAGGTGATAGTGGAAAATAGATTACACCACGGCGTGGAGACGGTATTCCGTACGTACGCACGCGCGGTGATTTCATTTTTCCGTAGGATGGATAGAAGGTGAATTAGGGTTGTTTCATATTTATAATAACATATCAGTATGTAAGTAATACTGATTTTATTACTTTATCATGAAACAACTAATGAAGAAGAAGTTGAAGAAGAAAGAAATTGAAAAGATCGGTAATGGATATTACCGCTTCTTTGGAACGCCTCTTTGAATCCTCCACTTAAGGAACTAAGATTGGTCTTTGGAGAAGACCAGTATCTCTAGGATTATTCTAGGGAAGTGGAGAGGAGAAAATGGCAGGGGTTGGCCGAGATTGAGTGCTCAAATTGGTGTGAGGAGGAGGGGGGGGGAGGTGCCCTTTTATAAGGGAGGAGAGGGGCACCTTAGGAATATCTCAAAATATTATTTTATATTAAAGTCAAAATCGGTTTATAATGGTTCCAAAGGGTCTTATTTCGAAGCTAAAGTGGGGATGGGTCGAAATCCTATCAACCAATAGGATTTAGACAAGTTTAGGGTATTATTTTAACCTTATCAATTAGATTTAACTCTAAGTTAATTAATTTAACTTTTACCGTGTCTTTTTGTTTTCTTTCACTATATGGTTAATACACTTACTATAACATGCCAAACGAACCCCAAATTGTTTAATATTAATATATATATCCTTATCTAAGTCATTTGGCCGAACCTTAGATTTTTTGGAATAAAATAACAATTAATAATAAAATATTTGATTTAAAAAACTATTTTGTGTCAATTTTGACACTATTTGATATATGATTTTTGTGAAAGTCATAACAGAATTATATGTTCGAACAAAGTTTATTAAATCAACAATAATATATCATAGTAACCTATAAAATTAGTGGAATTCATAAAAAGTCTCAAATTACATTTATTTTTGTGTTTATAACATCAATTATGTCAATATTTCATTAATAAGATAATTACTGCATCATCTTTGTGTCATAAATAAATTAAATTATTTGATGTCTAAAAATTAAAAATAAAATATCATCATGTAGGAAATATTTTTAGCTTTCTAATGAATATTTACAATTGAATTTATCTTATGTATAACCCCATATTAAAAATGATTTACTTATTAAACTTTGATTTTAACTATTTTAACCCTTCTTTAAATAAATTAATAATAAATGTCCTAATCTAATCCAAGTGGGCCTAAATGGTCATATTTTATTCCTAAGTTTGTTTTTGGTCGAATTACACTTGTCCAATAGAATTAGGACATGTGTTAGGGTAATATTAATATCATATTTACCCTTAGTTACCCTATTTACTATTAACCGCGGTAAAAATAGTAAAAAGTTACTATTCACCAAAAAATTTATTTTTATCTCATTGAACCACATTTTACTTACTGACATCAACCGTGTCTGTCGGATTTTTGAAATTCCATTCACAGAAGCGGTAAAATTAAGTTTTATGCAAAATTCAGTTTTTAACCTACCACTTAGTGGTTTCACTATTCATCAAAAATTGAAATTTTTCAGAAAAATACCAAAATTTCACCCTAGGCTAATTTCGATATTCTGAGTCCAAAAATGCAGTCCATTTTGAAAAATAAAATTTATAAAACTTCAAAAACTGGTTATTACTATTCATAACGGCTAGTTTTAATAGCATATTGTTGTTTAGTGAAACTCGGTATTGCGTACGACGCAAGCTATCGAGGAAGGTCGCGATTGCGTGTAAAGCAAGCCAAGCAAGTGTTGTGTAGAAAAAGATCCCTTTGATGATTTATATAACATAAAAGTCTCGGGTGTTACATTCTACCCCCCATAAAAAGAATTTCGCCCTCGAAATTCGTCACTTTGCAACAAACAGATGAGGATACTTCTCCCTCATCATATCCTCAAGCTCCCATGTAGCTTCTTCAAGTTGGTGGTTTCTCCATAAAACTTTCACCAAGCGAGTGGTCTTGTTTCGTAGGACTTTTTCGCTACGATCCAGAATCTCTATCGGCTGTTCTTCATAAGAAAGATCTTGCTCCAGCGGTACAACTTCTGAGCTGAGTACATGTGAAGGATCTGGTATGTACTTTCTCAAGAGAGATACGTGGAACACATCGTGAACTTGAGAGAGATTCGGTGGAAGCGCCAATCGGTAAGCTACCTTCCCAACACGATCCAGTATTTCAAAAGGACCGATATATCTAGGGATCAACTTCCTCTTCTTTCCAAATCTCATAACCCTCTTCCAGGGAGATATTTGTAAGAACACTTTATCGCCCACTTTAAACTCTAGGTCTTTTCTTCGGTTGTCGGCATAACTTTTCTGTCGACTCTGAGCTGCTCTTATGTGTTTTTGAATAGATCTAACCTTTTCTGCCATTTCATCAATGAGATCAGGTCCTAATAGCTTTCTTTCCCCAACATCATCCCAACAAGTTGGAGTCCTGCATTTCTTTCCATAGAGAGCTTCATAAGGAGCCATCTGAATACTGGAGTGAAAGCTATTATTATAAGAAAATTCCACCAAAGGTAGGTGTTGATCCCAACCTCCTTTGAAATCCATAGAGGAAGCTCTCAACATATCTTCTAGGGTTTGAATTGTTCTCTCAGACTGACCGTCTGTCTGGGGATGATAAGCAGTGCTGAAACTCAACTCTTTATCCATAGTATGCTGAAGACTTCGCCAGAACTTCGAGGTAAATCTCGGATCTCGATTAGATATAATAGAAAGTGGTACTCCATGCAATCTTACCACTTCCTTTACATATATCCTGGCAAGCTGATCTAGAGAGAAATCCTCTCTAATAGGAATGAAGTGTGCAGACTTTGTAAGACGATCAACTATGACCCAGATAGCATTATTGCCTTTGGATGTTTTAGGAAGTCCTGTGACAAAGTCCATAGTGATGTTTTCCCATTTCCATTCGGGTATGGGTAATGGTTGTAACATCCCCTTAGACTTCTGTCTCTCAGCTTTAACTTGTTGACAAACCAAGCATCGAGAGACATATTCAGCAACATCTCTTTTCATGCCATCCCACCAGAAGTACTCTTCCAGGTCCCTATACATCTTCCTGCTTCCAGGATGAATAGAGAATGAAGAACTATGAGCCTCATCCAGCAGCTCTTTCTTTAATTCGGGGATGGGAGGAACACAAACCCGATTCCTGAACTTTATTATCCCATCACAATCAAGGTTGCATTCAGGAACATTTCTCACCTTCTTTTGTAACTCGACATCTTTTTTCTGTGCCTCTTTAATCTTCACATGTATAGATGGTTGAACATTCATTTGAGAAAGATAAGATTTTTCCCCTTCCATTATAATTCCAAGATCCATCCTTTGTAAATCCATAAATATTGGATCTTTTGTGATCCTCATCATGGATAAACTAGCATGGTCTTGTCGACTTAATGCATCTTCCACCTTGTTTGCTTTCCCAGGGTGGTAATGGATTGAGCAGTCATAATCCTTAATCAGCTCCAACCATCTTCTTTGACGCATATTCAGCTCCTTTTGTGTGAAAATATACTTTAAACTTTTATGATCAGTATAAATATCACACCTTTCACCATAAAGGTAATGCCTCCAAATCTTTAATGCAAAGATCACCGCAGCCAACTCCAAATCATGTGTTGGGTAATTTTGCTCATGGATTTTCAACTGTCGTGAGGCATAAGCTATCACCATATCATTTTGCATAAGAACACACCCCAATCACTGTAGATCACAAACCTTTCTCCACTACAAGGCAGTGTGAGCACAGGTGCACTGGATAACCTTCTTTTCAACTCCTTGAAATTCTCTTCACATTCCTCTGTCCAGACAAACTTAACTCCTTTCCGAGTCAACTTGGTGAGTGGATTAGATAATCGTGAAAAATCTTTTACAAAACGTCGATAATATCCAGCCAAACCAAGAAAACTTCGGATCTCAGTTACTGTTGTTGGTCTTGACCATCTTTCGATAACCTCTGTTTTTGCTGGATCCACAGATATCCCCTCTTTTGAGATTATGTGACCCAAAAATGCAACTTTTTGAAGCCAAAATTCACACTTGGTAAATTTGGCATAAAGCTTCTCCTTTCTCAGGGTCTTCAATATAATTCTCAAGTGATCTTCATGCTCTTCCTTGCTCTTTGAATAGACAAGAATATCGTCTATAAAGACTACCACAAATTGATCAAGATAGTCTCTAAAGACTCTATTCATTAGATCCATGAAGATAGCAGGGGCATTAGTAAGACCAAATGGCATCACTAAAAATTCATAGTGTCCATACCTTGTACGGAAAGCCGTCTTTGGTATATCCTCCCTTTTGACCCTTAATTGATGATACCCTGAACGAAGATCAATCTTGGAAAAGTATTGAGCTCCGCGTAGTTGGTCAAATAAGTCATCAATGCGTGGGAGAGGATATTTGTTCTTGATAGTGATCTTGTTAAGTTCTCGATAATCAATGCAGAGTCTCATTGATCCATCTTTCTTCTTAACAAATAGAACAGGTGCCCCCCAAGGTGACGCACTAGGGCGTATGAATCCCTTATCAAGATTCTCTTGGAGTTGCTTCTTCAATTCCTGCAACTCAATTGGGGCCATTCTATAAGGTGTCTTTGAAATAGGCAAAGCACCCGGTACGAGTTCTATTGAAAACTCACCTTCACGATTTGGTGGAAGACCCGACAATTCCTCTGGAAAGACATCATCAAACTCCCGTACAATGGGAATATTCTTAATCATGAGTTTCTCACCAACCATTTGAGATAAATAACCTTCATTTAGTGGAATCAATACCCATAAGATGGAAGAAATTTCCACTGGAAGGTTATGTTCATCCTTGCATTGATAGACGATCGTAGATTGATCTGGAATATGAAATGTGACTTCCCTTCTTTGGAAATCGATATGAGATCCATGTAGAGAAAGCCAATCCATGCCAAGAATCACATCAAATTCTACTAAGGGAAGGATCACAAGATTTGCAGGAAGCACTTTCCCACAAACTTCGATCGGAGAAGAATTATAAACTTTTGATGCGATTGATGTGGCATTAGGTGTTGTCACAGCTAACTCAACATCTAATTGTTGAGGTAATACGGTGATACCCTTAGAAAATTTTTCAGAAATAAAAGAGTGGGTGGATCCAGAATCAAATAAAACATTTGCTACTTTAGAGTGGATGGTAAGTGTACCTTTCACCACATCGTTATCGTACTCCACATCGCTGATAGAAATTGCATGTGACTTTCCCTTGTCTTTAGCCTTAAGAGTTTGTTGACGTCGACCATCATCATCAACCCTTGGATTTGGGCATTGATTGGCATAATGCCACATCTCCTTGCACTTGAAACATTGAAGTGTAGTAGGTTCATTCTGTGTATCCCTTCCTTTGTTTGCGTCATTAGACATCTTCTTCCCATTATCACGGCATTCAAATGCCCGATGACATTCTTTTCCACATTTAAAACATTTACTTGTCCCTTTAAGACAACTCCCTCCATGTTTCTTTCCACACTTTGAGCATAAGGAAAAGCTCATCTTCTTTTCCGTGTGCTCTTTAGATTTTTCTTTGAATTCCATCTTCCTCTTCTTATCAAACCCATGTGACTGATGGGTTACTCCAATCTCCATCTCGACTTTGAGAGCACATCGAACGATTTCCTCGTAGCTATTGAAGTCCCTTATGGCTAACGCCCTTCGAAGACTTGGTTTTAAGCCCCTAAAGAATTGATCGATCTTACTCTCAGGTTGGATAATAATACCAGAAGCGTACCTTGCAAGTCTTGTAAAATTTGCTTCATAGGTACCAACAGATTCATCATCCCTTTGCTTCAGTTCAAGGAACTCTTTCTCCATCTTTGTTCGGAGAATACGAGGGAAGTACTTATTGAAAAATAAGTTCTTGAACTCGTCCCATTCCATAGACTCAATTTCATCCCTTTGCCTCGTATTCTTAACAAGATTCCACCATTGATCCGCATCTCCTTCCAAACGATACACTGCTAGGACGACTTTATCATGCTCAGAACATTGAAGAACTGAAAATATATTTTCAGTAGTACTAATCCATTGTTCAGCAACTAATGGATCAGTAGACCCGCTGAAAGATGGTGGACGCTGCCTCGTGAAGGATTCAATAGAATGTTGCTCCCTCCTTTGTTCGTTTGGAAATCCTGCATGATTCATAGCTTGAGAAAGTTGTGTGAGCATGGCTACAAGATTTTGCATTCCATCTCCCATATCGTTTGGTTGCTCAGGGGGACAATCATTGCATTGTCCATCGCATTCCGCATTAACACGGTTCCTTCGGGTTCCAGCCATTGACTAAAACCAAGAAGAATAGTGTGAGCAACACTAATTATAATAGGAAACCACATAATTCAAGAAAAAAAAATTTCATGCTTATGGTCTTATCCTAGGTTATTCATGGCCATTTCTAAGATTGTGTTCTATGCTTAGACTTATCCTTAGGGTTCTTACTAAGGCTTTCACATCCTAGTTTCCAAAGGTTGACTATACCTTTCCTCTGATACCAACTATAACGACCCATACTTTACATACATTGTTAATACTTCGAAATTGAAGCACACTTATTACAACATATGACAAAACCACAAAGGACCGTATAGGTATAGTGTCTTTAGAAACTGGGAAACATAAACAACTGGTTCATAAATCTTCTACAGTGTCTCCCATTTATTTCATCATATCTAGGGTCCCTTTTAGCATATTCTACTTAATATCCATCTTCCTAACCTGGGGAAAAGAAAACATAAAAGGGTGAGCTCAAATGCTCAGCAAGGGCAAATAAAGGAAATAAAAATCATATCATATCTTTATGAAAATCAAAACCTGCAAAAGAGATCCTAATATCTTAACATGGAATAAATCATAGAAGTGAAAATGAGATCCCCATAATCATAACATAAAACTTGAAACTTTGTGGCATGCACACATAATCATGGAAAATCATTTCTTGTTAGTCAGGACTCATTTCCAAGACTATCTTAGTGGACAAAGTCCCTTTCTGAACCGAGTTCACTCCTCGTTTCAGTCCTGTATCACTGAACCAAAATAACCTTCTGTTCCAGCCATGTCTATCTCATGAGATATAAAATCTTTACCCAATGCATTGGAGGGAGATATAGGTCCCACCCATCTTATAATGAATCCTTTCTTATGTGTGCCACATAATCATAAAACATACATCATCGCATAACACATGTAACAAAAATGGGATTCTTGAAACATCATGACATCATAAATCAATTCATATAAGATAAAGGAATTCATAAAAATAATTCCATCACAACATGAACAAATCAATTAAATAATAGGGATAAAAACAGAACCCTTTATTATCTTAGATGGAAAATAATTTTGATAAAACACTTGAACTCCATTCTTGAGGAAAATATCCTTTCTTCTTCAAAAACATTTTTCCTTTCATAACATGTCATACAACTTTAAAATAAAAGAAGTTGATTAAAAATAAACTTGAAAACTTGTAAAGGAAGCTTCTTGGAAACAATGTTTTTAAAAATCCATTCATGCCGTATAAGTTAAAAAAAACATTCTTCGTACTTTTGTCGGAAAAGTCAAAAAGTACCTCGTATGACAAAAGATACCTTTCATAGTTATTACTAAAAACTCACCGAAGGGTAAAAATGGATTTAAACAATTGTAGGTGGATGGAAATAATATTACATATTGATGAAACATGGATGTGGATGATAAAAGTCACCCCAGTAAATACTTATGAATAAACAATCTCGGATAAAAATGAGATTGTGATATTTCCCTTACCTTAGGTCCGATTTGCTTTGTTCGTGTCCGAAGCTCCTGTATAATGGTTTTAAATAATGTAATTGACTTATTCCATAATCATACATATTGATATTATATCATATATGGTCATATTATTAGCTTCTTGTTAGTAATATTTCATTGTTACTTGTTACTCGGGTCTTTATAACTTTTTGTTCTTATGCGTGTTTTGTCGAATAAATTCTTATTCTTATCTTTAGGTTATAGATAATTCATTTACAGAATGGTATTAGTGTAGTATATACCATATTCATTCATTCAATTCATTTATATAATCATTATGAAATGAAGATCATGTAGAACGAGTCGCATCACATCGTGGAGACGGTATTCCGTACGTACGCACGAGTGATGATATCGTTCCTATGATCGTGGAATTGTATTGGAGTATATATATATATATTATTTCAGTATCAATATTACTTAATAATAATCATATATAGTTACTCATTACACCATTATACCCATCCTTGTAAGGTGATGGTGGAAAATAGATTACACCACGGCGTGGAGACGGTATTCCGTACGTACGCACGCGCGGTGATTTCATTTTTCCGTAGGATGGATAGAAGGTGAATTAGGGTTGTTTCATATTTATAATAACATATCAGTATGTAAGTAATACTGATGTTATTACTTTATCATGAAACAACTAAAGAAGAAGAAGTTGAAGAAGAAAGAAATTGAAAAGATCGGTAATGGATATTACCTCTTCTTTGGAACACCTCTTTGAATCCTCCACTTAAGGAACTAAGATTGGTCTTTGGAGAAGACCAGGACCTCTAGGATTATTCTAGGGAAGTGGAGAGGAGAAAATGGCAGGGTTTGGCCGAGCTTGAGTGCTCAAATTGGTGTGAGGAGGAGGGGGAGGAGGTGCCCTTTTATAAGGGAGGAGAGGGGCACCTTAGGAATATCTCAAAATATTATTTTATATTAAAGTCAAAATCGGTTTATAATGGTTCCAAAGGGTCTTATTTCGAAGCTAAAGTGGGGATGGGTCGAAATCCTATCAACCAATAGGATTTAGACAAGTTTAGGGTATTATTTTAACCTTATCAATTAGATTTAACTCTAAGTTAATTAATTTAACTTTTACCGTGTCTTTTTGTTTTCTTTCACTATATGGTTAATACACTTACTATAACATGCCAAACGAACCCCAAATTGTTTATTATTAATATATATATCCTTATCTAAGTCATTTGGCCGAACCTTATATTTTTAGGAATAAAATAACAATTAATAATAAAATATTTGATTTAAAAAACTATTTTGTGTCAATTTTGACACTATTTGATATATGATTTTTGTGAAAGTCATAACAGAATTATATGTTCGAACCAAGTTTATTAAATCAACATTAATATATCATAGTAACCTAGAAAATTAGTGTAATTCATAAAAAGTCTCAAATTACATTTATTTTGGTGTTTATAACATCAATTATGTCAATATTTCATTAATAAGATAATTATTGCATCATCTTTGTGTCATAAATAAATTAAATTATTTGATGTCTAAAAATTACAAATAAAATATCATCATGTAGGAAATCTTTTTAGCTTTCTAATGAATATTTACAATTGAATTTATCTTATGTATAACCCCATATTAAAAATGATTTACTTATTAAACATTGATTATAACTATTTTAACCCTTCTTTAAATAAATTAATAATAAATGTCCTAATCTAATCCAAGTGGGACTAAATGGTCATATTTTATTCCTAAGTTTGTTTTTGGTCGAATTACACTTGTCCAATAGAATTAGGACATGTGTTAGGGTAATATTAATATCATATTTACCCTTAGATACCCTATTTACTATTAACCGCGGTAAAAATAGTAAAAAGTTACTATTCACCAAAAAAATTATTTTTATCTCATTGAACCACATTTTACTTACTGACATCAACCGTGTCTGTCGGATTTTTGAAATTCCATTCACAGAAGCGGTAAAATTAAGTTTTATGCAAAATTCAGTTTTTAACCTACCACTTAGTGGTTTCACTATTCATCAAAAATTGAAAGTTTTCAGAAAAATACCAAAATTTCACCCTAGGCTAATTTCGATATTCTGAGTCCAAAAATGAAGTCCATTTTGAAAAATAAAATTTATAAAATTTCAAAAAGTGGTTATTACTATTCATAACGGCTAGTTTTAATAGCATATTGTTGTTTAGTGAAACTCGGTATTGTGTACGACGCAAGCTATCGAGGAAGGTCGCGATTGCATGTAAAGCAAGCCAAGCAAGTGTTGTGTAGAAAAAGATCCCTTTGATGATTTATATAACATAAAAGTCTCGGGTGTTACAAATCCTACTCAATAAATCCTAGAGAATCAAAACCTAACAATATCATTGCCTCAATCTTACTGGCCTAGCCACCTTCGGGTCACCCAGTGAAAATCCGATCACGACCCCTTAGTTCTCTTCACTTTCTAGGCATAAATATTTTCAAATATATTTAAAAAAACATCTCAAAATATAACTATTTTTATACCAACAAGCGAGGGGTTCTAACTTAATTTCCCAAAGGCACACTAATAACTAGATAGAAAACATATAAAAAACAAATTGAGATATAAACCTCCTATCTTGGAAATTTAGACCTAGGAACATATGTCACCAAGCTCCACGTAAATGTGGTTTCGTGTTGATCTTATTTTCTATCAGATCACATAAACATAGGGTGAAATGTCTCAAATGTATTTTTCACTCGATGAGATGAAACAAAAATGAATAATGAGGTCGTCTAAATTTATCGTTACAAAAATGACTCCAACGTGGTTGGCGGATATAAAATCATCCCACCGATAGTGGAAAGCGATCACAATCCACCAGTGTAGAGGAGAAAGATGTTTCCACTTACTGTTCACATGAACATTGAGAAATAAGGGGATAAAAATTGAAATGATAGAAAAATAAAAACATGAAAAAAATAACCTATACATGATGCATGGTTTACCCACATATTTTTCTAAACTGTGTGGTAGCTTTGTGTGTTATAGTGCCAAGGTACTTCCCAAAATAGAACCATTTCATGGCTTGCACATGGTTTGACCTTACCATGCTCAAACACTGTAGATGGCATCTAAAACAATTTTAGAGACCCTTTCATGGTTGTGAGACTCACTATATTAGTTTACCTAGATTTTTTTGGAGTTCAAAATGACCCATACATTTACCTGGAGATGTCATGATGGTTTTACCTAAGCTATGCTCACATACATACTATTTATAAAGAGACCATTTGTCCTCTAACGCTCCTGAATATAAACCATAATGCACGAGACACTCTCCAAGACTTTAGTCTAACCCAAAACCATCATATAAAGTAGATGGGTCTCTCAAAATTGTGTTTCAGTCATCAGAATAGAAAATGGCATAGTAAAATTATAAAAATTTGAAAAAGAGAGTGTTTTTTAACACGATTCAATAAAAAAGGATGTTAAATTCTCCCCACAGTACTATAGTTCACCAGAGAGATATAAAAAACTCATATATGGTAACAAAAAATCCCAACCCATTAGAATAAACTCAAACATCCCTAGTCTAAGGGGTAATCGTCAACTTCACAAAAGGCGTCTCCACACCTCAAGAATTTCCAAACCTATTCACATCCTTTCAAAATTCTCCAATAAAAAAATGTTCCACCGACCAATTTCCCATTCCCATGGTCCCCCAATGATGCATTTCCACACTTGTGCCTCAATTGGTGCTCTCGTTCAATACAAGGCAACCATTCAAGTACATAACCGCATTAGTCTGCACCTAAATCCCAAGAAACATGTGAAAAACATGAATTTTTTCATCCTTAAAATGATCAAATAAATCTTGGTTCGTACCACCTCCAAAAAATATGCATCTTTCATTGTTCATATTTCTATTGCACCTCATGCAACCTGAATCTTTGATATACCGATTTTAAAGAACCTTAGAATTAAACATGATACGATTCTAAATTTCTAAAGTTGGGGGTATACACCTAATATATATTCATTGCACATCTGATATGATTCCAACCTATATAAAAGTTTCTTGTCATTACATGTACATCCTAGGCATCCAGGGCACCAAACACACAATCCCAATCAGGAAATTAAAATATAAATGAAAATGAAAATCATGGGAACACACATGGAATACCACAAAAATACATTGTCTCACCATAAAACCCAACCCTCATAGCTCCAAAATTATCATTTTGGATAAATAATAGCAACATGAATCTTGAAATTCCTACATTGCATCCCCAATAACAGACCAGTGAACCTAGTTTTCATTCTCATTGAATATTAAATAAATTATGTGTGTTGTTTAAGCTCAGTTACCCTCACCAAGTACCATTCCTGAACCAATATTAGAGGTCTGATACTACCACTGAACATGATCAAATCCTGATTAAAATGGTATCCTCCTTGTATTATTGACATTCATGGCCTACCCACATGCCTGATACACCTTTAATGGATTCTCACGTTGAGACCGGACATTTCGTGGCATCCCACACTAGTATAAAACCATAGAATATCCACTCTAAAATGGTCTTGGTGAAGATTTTTTTTGAATGCATAGTTATAACTCTTCCCGACCTCACTTCCTATATACAAAATCATATCCACAATCATCCCCAAAAGCTATTTTCCATCCCGAAAAAGGCCTATATTATAAGATTTCCCCATCATTGAGTTACTGGTTCAATGCCTCATTGTATTAGGCCAATAAGAATATGATTACATAAACATGAATAGTGTTATGTAAACCATCCTTAATGAAACTCTCCCTGGAGGTGTCTTCATTGACTATATCAGGTAAAAATATAGACAATTCAATGAATATGTCTACATATTCCATGATAGGAATGGATCCCTGCTAAATTCCTAAGTAAACCTGATCCCATTCATCCCTCACCTTCTCAAGGAATACATTACTAATGAACCTAGCCTTAAAATACTTCCAGGCCAGTACCTTGTGTATTCCATCATATATCAACACATCCCACCCACACATTGTTTTCCCTATTAGCATGTAAATCTCCAACATGACCCTCCACCTTGGAGGAGTCTCGAGCTACTTGATTAATATATACATGATCTCAATCCAATTCTCAGCAGCCTATGGACTACCCTAATCATTCAAATGCAGTAGGATATTCGACTATAATTACCATGTAATTTATGTATACATGTCTCTACTCTATGAGAAAACTGGTCAATGCCATTGGGAACCCGAACCAGGCCTATTTGAAGCTTCTAGTTGAATCATGGACAAAACACAATGATATCTAAAATATGTTCTACCTTCAATGGAAACGGAACATATACCTGAGAATGTAACTATGGCTATTTCTATGCCTTCCCCTCAGGGTTTTGAACCACCTCATGCTCCAGCAGCACTATTCCAACACCAAACTCATGCTCCATCCGAGCCATCCAAGAGGAACATGATCAATGCCCTAAATGGTCAGATAAAACATATATATAACACACACACACATACACACATATATATATATATATAACACAAATAGGGAATGTATTCAATGGTAGTGCATCCACACAACCCTTATTATCCCCAACCACAATAATTCCACATGGCATCTCAACCACATGGGCTACATATCCTCCCTCAATAGAGCCATGAATCATATAATACCTGCTCTAAGCCAATATTTACAACCATCGTTGCCTTAATACATCTATCGAGTCTCCCAATCATTATCTTCAAAATCACCTAAACTATAGTACCTACCTACTAATATAATATCCAAGACCATTTCACATCACATGCCATTATATATATATATAAACATATAATATCTCATTACATTTACCAATGTTGTCTTATTGTAAAATTTCACATTTCACTTGGAATTTTATATTTATGACACGTAATAAACCTTTTAAAAATATCTACTAAATTATAAAATTAAAAAACCCTAAAATGTGCCTATAAAAAGGAAAAGATAAATCAATGAAACCATGCCTTAGTAGTCCATAGTCAATGATCTCTCTTACCCCACCATGATAAGGGCCACATATCATATCCTATAACATCATATTCCATGTCATCCACTATGTTTTAAATCATCTAAATTGTAATATGATAAAAATGGATCAGCATTTCCCACACTGATAACTGGGTTTGTCCCTTGTGCATTGGGCTTTAGGCACCCAAGCATGAATTCTACCCCGGATTTAAAAATTATCTATCCTCTACTCAACCATATAATAAATAGAAATACAATGGAAATTGGTAAAATAATGTCCTTTGATAACATTCTTAGAGTTCCCAACATGATTAAAAACCCAAATAATACTATCTTACTAGGTTCCACTTCACTTAATAAACACTTTCATGAGCGATAAATGAATTCGAGAAGTAGTGAGGTTGTAAACAACTGTAGATAAGAGGTTATACCATCTAGGAAATGATAATATACAATTATTTGTTAAAATATATAGCATGTAATGGAATAAGTATGACTCAAAGTAGACCTAACAATAGTTGAAGCATTTTAAATAATAATGGATAATATATGAGATAAATAAACAACTAAATGAATGATAAATAATCAGATCATCATGCACAACAATACACTTGTAGCCAATATTAAAAAACATTAAAAACATGAAATTCAAAATATTCCATCCATATAAATATAAAAAATAGTATTTACAATGTATGACTAGTAAATATCATAAATATATATCATGTTTATAGGGAAGATAGTGTAAATAGAGGATATAGATGCGGTAGGACCTCGTGGTCCTTTCACATGTTTCATGATAAATCAATATTTCAAACCATATTTTAAGTCGATTTCTTCATGAATATAAATTCATAAAGTCATAATGTGTCTTGAATTGCATGGGCATGGTGTTATAACTAGTGTAAGAGTCATTCCACCCAATAATTTTTACCAAGAATAAGTGATTAATCAATCTATTATAATAAAAAAAATTTAGGAAGTACGATGCAATAAACAAACTAAGCTTCAATGATTCTCAACAACAACCAAGAAAACATCACATTCATTATACAGTTCTAGAATATATTTATAAAATAATTTCATTCGACCATGGCCTAAGGTAACTATGATGTCATGCAGCTCATGTGAACCCTTGAGCTCAACCTCAAAATTTAGCATGGATCATCGTTCCTTCCAGAACCTCATGCCTCAGTAAATAGCAACGTCCTAAATGCACACCAAAATGATTAGTATATGGTCCCTTATGCACATTCTCATAGAACTCATCAACCCATGGATGAAAAGTAGAGGAAAAATAACCATATACTTAGATAATATCCACCATTATAATAAAGAAAAATTTCTATATGAATTCCAATTATTATCCTCAAATATATGTCTGAGCCACTAACCTCCAGCATGTTATTACTCAACCCCCACTGATAGCCTCAATGTTGACATATGAAGGATACAAACCATCCAAGTGGAACATCCAAAACATAAAAACAAATTTATCTTCAACTGGGGTCATCTACCAACATGAATATAAAAATCCACCTCACCATTAGAGTTGATCGTTTCTCACATGACTCATTTAGGTTTGGTGTCCATCACAGGTGAGCAGAAATAAAAAAATATAGTTTATAATCCATATCAATATGTGCCTCATGCCATCGTGAAAATGACTCTCCAAATAGGGAGTCCATTAATTCTTAATATCATGGGACCATCACAATATGATAGTATCCAGACCTAAATCCAACGTCTATGACACCCAACCATATGGTAAAAACCACTGGTGAAATCTTGTATAACCCCAACTGAATGATCACATCAACTCAATCCTGATGGCCTAGCCACCTCACAGTCATCCAAGGCCATAAACATCATGAACCCTTGGGACTCTATGAATTCCAAACATTAATATCATTTCAAATATGTATAAAAATATCTCAAAAAGAAAAATAAAATTTAAGAAATAATTTCAAATTAGATGATTGAATTGAATGAAATCAACAAATATAAAAATTCTGGATAGATGTATTGAATGCCTCATATTTTTATAAAAAACTTCTAAAATTAATAAAAATTAAAGGATTTGGAAGCACCGGCCACCCCACCCCCCCCCCCACCCCAAGGAGTGACAACCTCCAACCTAGACTCCCTCAAGTGAAAATAGAATTGGGCAAGACCAGTGACATCTGATGAGTCACACTGAAGTTTTAATACCAAGAAGAATGAGTCGGGATCAATTTAACAAAGGTGAGTTAAAATCCAAAACACCCAAATTTCTACAAAAAAAACTCAAATCTATATATGTGCCACCTACCTTGTACGAGTTGATATTGGAATATATGATATTAATATCCAATTCATTTTTTAGAAGATATTAGTTTATTTTTATCACCCTAAATATAGGGAGAGATGGATCCAAAGGATTCAGCATTCTTTATAGTGAAATATAATTAAAGAAGAATCATGGTTGAGTTTATCATTAACACAACAACTCTATCACACCTAGAGGATCTTAAATTAGACCTTCTATGGATGAAAGGGGTCAAAGTCCTACAAATGATAGGAGATGGTTGTTTCCTATTACTGTGTGTGAGACCATGGAGAAATAATGGGATATATAAAAGTAAACAATAAAATAACTAAAAACCATGGGTATATGATTCATGGTGTATATGAATGGTTTTCCAAATAGCATGACAACCATGCATGCTATAGAGCGATGCTACTGCCCAAAAGTAAACCTTCGCATGGGTTAAAGAAATTTTGACCTAACCATGCTTAAATTATGAAAACACATATTAAAAAATTACATAGAACCTTGCACAGCCATTCCACTCACTCACATAGTTGTCCCAAACCATGCTGTAGTTTGAAATGAGCTTCACAATTACCTATAAGGGGACACATTGTCTACCCTATACTATGCACCCTTCCATACTATTTCTAAAAAATCCTATTGGCCTCCAATAATACCAAAAAAACAATAACACCCTAATAACACTCTAATATTCTAAAATAACCCAAAACAATCATAAAAATCTGATGGGACAATTATAATTGAGTTTCGATCATTGCATTTGAAAATTTCATAACAACTATTTCGAAAATTAAAAATAGTTGTGGGTTTTTACCAGATTCAAAAACATTGGACTTTAAAATGACAATTAAAACTAATATATTGACATATATTGATTGTTTGTGACCTTTTTATCAGATTAGATTTTTCCAATTGATTGTTCATTAGTTTGGATACAACCAGTTAGAAATAAATTAATCTGTCATTAAAAAATCGTATTTTCATATCAGTTTTATTCATTCAATGTACCATTTATTTCCATTATTTCTATCTAATAATCAATAACTAATTATGTATTTTATGAATTGGATCATCCATGCGTATCTATATACATTTTTGGTTGTTTTTAGGGATTATATAATGGTTTCCGATATGACTAAGGAGGATCATGTGTATTATCTGGGAGATATTCTAGAATTATTGAAAAATCCCATGCATTCCTCAATGATATTTAAATGATATTTCAAAATTTAGGATTTAATGTTCATGGGAAATATGGGGCCATAACAAGGAATATGAATTTATAATGAGATATTAAAATATTTTATGACATTGTAGAATCCATTAAATGTTTTGACATTTATATATTTTTGGATTTAGGGGGATATTATTTTCAGATGATAACGGATTTCATGATGACTAATTAGTGGATGATTTTTATTAGTTGGAAAGGGTAAAGACCACATGGGATGATAAATTTTAGAAATATTTTTTAAGATAATAAATAAGTTTTGTTTTTGAACCATTGTGGAATCTTCTAGAAGTCGGTCAAGTATATATGGTCTAATATGATATTTTAGGATTAGTTTTGCAGTGTACTCTTATTTTTGGTGATGAAATGGTAGACTATGGAATTAAGAATATTCATCCACAAGAGATAAATTACCCTAACCATGACCTTAAAATCATGGCCTGGATGCATACACATAAGAGTTGGATGAAATACAATTATGGAGAAAGTATTTCCATGAATTCTGACAATATAATAATGACTAATATCTTCTATAAAAAATATTTCATTCTCTACTAGTGGTGTTGGATGGAGTAACAATAGTTTTTTTATTTTTACATTTCATGTACCAGGGAACTGTATTTTTTTATAGGCACCTTGAGTAAGATACTTGTGACCCAAACCGTGATTGAATAATTGGATGATTGGAACTTGATGGTGTTTCTTGGATTGTTTGGTAATGGTGTTTTGGAAACAAAGACATAGGCTTTCTAGGATAGTGTTCAATTAAACTCATATATTCTCGTGGTGATTGTTCAATAAAATACAATTATTAAAGAATTCCATGGCAATATAAAATCTCTTTTTAATGGAGATTTAGTTGATGATTGGTCATTCTCTTCATATTGTATTCTACCATTTTATAATCATTTTTTTTCATTTACCATGAGATAATTGGAGATGGAACATTTCCATAAATACCTATGGAATTTGAACCCGGGAACCATAAATAAGATATAAGATATTTGACATCAGTTTTGGTGTCGATGTTGGGATAGTGAATTTATAATTATGCCACTTATTATTTTAGTTTCTTTTAGGTCTTTTCATATAACCAAAGGCCTTCATGTATAATCTAGTGACAACTAGTGATGAATTTTAAGTAGAATGAGGTCTCTACAAACATTTTTGGTTTCTACATACCATAAAAATGATGAATTTTATATGGGTTGTGATATATAGGACGATAAATTAATCTTAAAATATACCGACTAATCATACAACCAAAATTTCTGAGATGATAAATTTATATATCAGATATATTTTTCACTTTTACAGAGTTCCATTTTCTATAGTCTTAGATAGGGATATTTATTTTACTTGTCTCTTTTTGGGAGGCCATTGGGAGGGACTATGGTCAATGGTTTATTTACTTACAACATATAATCCTTATATGGTTGGAGAGACATAGATTTATATATATATATTCATGGGGATATGCATTTTTTATGAGTACTCGATTTTTGCAGAGAAAGGGATGACCATATGGGACATGATTAGTTATATTGTAACAATAGTTATGAGACGTCAATCTGATGATTTTCATTTTGGCCATGTGTAGTCGAACTTATAAATCATGATTGTTATAGTTAGAGATTAGTGAATGTTACAAGGTCGGACCAATCCTGGTCGAAGTGAAAATAAAAATGATTCGATTGACATTTCATGGAATTTTTCTGGAACAAATATTATATAAATCTTATGATAGTCACTATTATATAATGTTACATGTTCTGGTTGGTCACTAGGTGTTCTTGAATCTTTCATCTCGTTAGGTTAATTGAGGGAATTTTAGTTAATGGAAGTGTGATGAATGTTTTGATAGACCATTTGAGGTTTTTAAAATGGTGGGGGATTTAACATACTAGTTGTAAATTTTTTCCAAGATGAGGTTGATGCATAACATGTTCCATTTATCTTATCATTAAATGTTTCATTATGATATATCTGTTGTTTTGATCTAGAGTGATCATGAAGTTGAGTCTGATTTATCCATGATAGTGAATCAAATAATGATATTTGATTATTAGACAATATTACATCATGGAATGATGATAAATTTGGTTCTTGTGCAATTTAATCATGGTTCTAATTTACATAATACTTGGGAGCATAAGGAAATTATTAAGAGAGTAGTGGCATCATCATTTGGATATGGGCACTTAATGACTATATTTCTAGGGTAAATTGTTTTTTTGGTGTAGAGGTTATAGCACAAATTTACTATTTTTCATGTACTCATACAAAATTATTTCATATCATTCTTTCATTAGTCGGTCTATCTATTTTTTTGCGTGGAATATAAATTTTATAAATTTTTGTAGGGTTTTCATAGTTTGTGTACTATTTTCACACACCATGAACCCACTAAGTAAAAACTATATATCCATTCAAAGTGATGATTTTCATTGATTCTATAGGAAAAAAATGTGCAGCCACCATATAGAAACTATGAAATCAAGTCGAGTGGAAAATGGTTGGGGTTATCTATATGTCTCATCGTGTGACCACTCCTAGCTACCCATGCATGTTGTATGTGTTTATTTTGTAAATACTAATATATTATTTCCAAGAACATGATTAGAGCAGTGGACCCTAAACTAAACTAGAACTAATTCATATTTCTTGTAGTGTATCATCAAACTTTTTTTCTCCTCTTATCAAATTCCTAGGTTGATTAATCATTGTAAGATCTTGTTCATCCCCTCTATAGTATCTGATTCTCCTCACAATCCTCCTCTTAAATTCTCATTTTATTCCATTAATAGGGATTTTTAGATCATCATGTCTTTGATGAATTTAATCTCTCTTGATTTTAATCATGATTCATGGTTAGATTTCTAGTTCTATGATGTCATCATTCCACATAGTAAAATCCCACTATAAGTGTTGATATTTCTATACTGTAAATAAATTTAGGTTATACCATTTCATCAGCACATTGAAATTATAATTTTATATTCTTATTATGATTTTATGTTATTTAAATTGAATATCAAAACCTAATTTTATGAAAATTTTAATTGAAATTTATTTTTCATGAAATTTGGGGAAACCACTTAATGCCAATGGAATTTTTATTTTGGAGTACTTTTTAAGTTCCCACAATATTTAAATTAATTTGAGAATTTATTTTAGAAAATTTGTTTAATATAATAGGTAGAAACCAATGATTTATTTTTGTTTTAAAATTAATGATTTTATGTAAAAACCGTGTTTTGGTTATGAAAGTTAATTGGCATTTGAAAAGGAATGGTGGGAAATTGAATTGTGAATAATGATTTAGAATATGAAATGAACTGTTTTTTCATTTTTATACAGATTGATTGAGAACATGTGAACCCTACTAGTTAGTGAGTTATTAGGAACATGGATGCAAGAATTATTATTCAAAAGTAATGGATTCATGATAAAATCTCTAATAAAAATCATGTTCATTGAATTTTATCCCCAATGGGATATTGATGGGTTCTATTTTTCCAAAGGTAGATGAATGTGTGTATAGAAATTATTGTGAACGCTAATATTAGATTTTTGAGGGTCCTCTAACTAGAAAATATTTTACAGTATGGAAGATAAAAATGGCGATTTTTTATTATATTGACTCTATGTTCCATTTATAAAGAAACTGATTTATTCATTATTTTTAATTTATAAAAAAAATCTAATATCAAATTCTATTTATTCCATGTTTGAAATTTTCCTCTCCTTTGATAAGTTTCATGTTTTTTTGAATTATTGAGAATATGTATTATTAAATTCCACATTTTAAATAAATTTAAATCCAGATTTGGTATATTGTTATAAAATCTAATTATAGAACACTTGGTGAGACCCTATTTATCTTTATCTCAAACACTAACAATTCTATTGGGCACTTGCAGAATTTCTTAATATGGTCCAAGAAAAGGTAATGAACCCCTTAGAGGAGGTGGCTGTTTTGGATCATTTGATATGGGTTTAGTGACTAGTGGGATGAATGTCTTGGATGACTCTGAGTAATTATTTGATGTTATATTTTGGATTTTGATATACCTATTAAGTTTTATGTAATGTCTCTCTTTGGTGATTTGAGAATACTAATTTGTATCTTTATATTATAATTTTGTGTGGAAATGTTTTCCCCCTCATACATATTTTATAATTCTTGGTGCATGTTACCAACCTATTGGGATCATGAATTCCTTTTAGGGAATGTTATTTTTTTCTTCGGTATCAGGGTAACAGGGTATTTTTGCTGCATCGAGAGAAAATATCATCTATTTTTTCATTTTCTTAAATTTATGTCTCGCTAATTCATTCATATGTTATGAATTAACATTTTTTGTATTTTCAAAAATATATTAAAAAATATTTATTTATTTATTATAATTATTTATTTATGAATAATATTAAAATTTTAACTAATCATTTTTTAATATATATAATATTTTTAAATGATGAGTCTTTAGGCCATGTATTGGACTTCATGCCCATAAGGAAATTGGTCCATGTTCATGGGCCACTTGGCCTTAGGCCTTAATGTTTTATAATGGTTCTCCCTCTACACATATAGAATGATTTATTTCTTTTCGTAAGAAAAAATGGGTTCAGCCATGAACTAATAAATAAATTATTAATAAATTTTAAAACTAATGTAAATATATTTAAATAATTAGAATATTTATTATATATAAATATAGTCTTATATAACTATATATATATATATATTTATATAATTTATTATCTACAAATATTTTAAAATAAATTTATTTATAATTATAAAAAAAATTAATAATGAATATATAAATTATTATAAAATTTCACTAGGAAAATATACAAAATAAATATATTTATTTACAATAATTTTAATAAATACCTATGTATAAAAAATAAATATTAATTTAAAATTATATATAATTAAATTCTTATTTATCTATACTTTATTATAAAAATATGGTCTTTATCATCGCATTTTTTGTGTAGATAAAAATATAATTTGACCTGCATTATGGAAAATAGATAAAACACTATTTTATTAGTTCTTGAATTTTTTAAATTTACATGATACATTTAATTAGATTTTATTATATTATCACCTTGGAAACCAATCTATCATCATTTTTTGAAGTTAATGATAAATTTATTCTTCATCAATGAAATATAATGTTAACAAGGTCTTCCTCACTCATAGTGTTTTGGCTCTTGTGGTACCAAATCACTTTTGAATCACTTTATTGGTCATCATTAAGAATATTTCCTATCCAAATCTATGGTATGTGATTTTTCTACTCCGCATTAATCGTGATCCTTTATTCCCACACAAATTTATTTTGTTAAAACTTGATGATCCACTATATATAGTCAAATGAAAAATAACCAATCAAACCTCAGTTGGATTACCCCTCTCAAAATGATCACCATTTATTGTTGATAAGATATTCCATTACCAGAAATAGATTCCTTCACTCTCAGAGGTACACCAAGATCATTCTGAAATACCCGCAAATGTCCCAACATGAATTTTAGTGTGATTCTATGGCTAAATCATCAATCGACCAAAACAATTCTCAAACTCTCCTTCCTGCACTGAAACCACCCCTCCATTTAAAAGTTGTTTTAGTCAACTATAATTATCTATGATGCACAAATATTATATTTCAGGGTGTGTTTTTGTTTTGATTTTATGTATCATTTCATAATGAGGATCAGTATCCATTTGGTTTGATGAATTGAATTAGCAGTTTTTTACAAGGAAAATATAATTGTGTTTATACTTACTAAATTTACACACATTTTGAATTCACTTAGAGGATCCCATTAGAATATTTTTTATTTATAGGTTTATGCAATTGATTCAGTGGTAATTATAATAATTTAAAATTAATTTTAATTAAATACATTTAAATAATTTATGGTTAAATATATTTATGTTTTTAGATAATAATTGTCATAGTTCTTAATATTATAAGTTTCAAAAAAAATTATAGTATTAAAATTGTATAAATTTAATTTATTGAGTTTAAATAAATAAATATATTTTTTATGTAAATGATTTTACGGAATATGTTTAAAATTCTTTTTATCATTTTTAAAAAACATAATATTAATATATTTGTCTAAGATTAATTTTAATCAAATAAAATTGTATTTAAATTATAATAATATATTTAAATAAATGATTGGGATCACTTGTGATCCTATTCACATTTTCAAATAACATGATTTTGAACATTCCAAAATGTTTTGAAGTGTGTGCTCACAGGTGATTTTATTTTTCATTTTCTAGCATTCGAATTCCCTACCTAGTCTCCATTTCCATGAACAATTGTTTGTTTACCATATCCCTTTACATAACTTTCATTTCACCCAAAAATTATTATTTCTCACTCCAATTGTAGGGATCTCCATGTTTTTACCAAAAAAACCATTCCTATATTTCTTAAAAGGTTTTGAGAAAAATGGATGTTTTTGTAGTGCACGAGTGGTAATCCAATCTAAGATCCAATTTTACATCCATCCCCCATGAATTAAATTTTTTAAATTAATCCCATTCTCTTCCAATCATCCCTCACAATCCAATTGACTAAAACCAAAATGAATTTTTAAAACATTCTATTACCTAATTCAATATATTTTTTGGGAACATTAGAGTATTATACTTTAACATATTTTTATTTTCATTAATTGAAAATATAATGAATTATTGTTTCATTGTAGAATAAATTTTCTATTGATATTTATATCATGATTATTTACAGATTTATTAAAAAATAGTATATTTTTATTTATTTTTTAGTTTTGTTATGAATTTTTCTATATCATTATCAATATTCCAATAAATATATATATTTTAACATTTTATGAACTATTATGTTTTTTTGGAATCATATTTTGAATACTCATTCATTTATTTTAATCAAAAATATAATAAGTATGTTTTATATATAAAATATAACTAATTTTAAAATGGAACACATATTTCATGTTTTATTTTGTATTTATTATTCAATATTAATATTTCTTGTATTTAGTATATTTTTTATTATTAAATTATAATATACGTTTTATGAGTCAAGATACTTTATGTGTGGGATTGTTTTCTAAAAATGTTGCAAATTAGGGAAATATTTTATGCTTTATTATGTCAATACATTTTTCCTCAACAACTTTTTTGGGTTAAATTTTTGGTATATTTTATTATTTTTATAGAATATATTAAATAATAGTTTTGTTTTTGACACAGAAAATGATTTCTCATAGATAATGAAATTTTATTTGAATTATATCAAATAATTTATCTATATATTCTAACAAAATATATTCTCAATATACAATAACATTTTCTATAAATTTGGGTTTTCAAAGTAAAAATTATATTATATGTTAATAAATTTACATGTTATTTTTATTATTTTTTTAAATTTTAGATTATGTAGCCTTTATTTAATATTAAATTATATTTGAAGTTACAAATGTAAAAAACCAATTATATAAAAATCATAAAATCTAATTCATTAAAATTTTACATATTTATTCATTACTTGTTTGACTGTTGACATTGAATGATACTAGTTTATTATTATTTTAAATTGTATAAACTATTTTTAGTCACTAACCTATGATAACTTAACTTAAATTAATTAAAGGTTATTATTTAAACATTAGCCAACTATAACTGATTTTTTATAGTATGGTTTCTTTATTCAGTTTAAATTCCAAAGTACTTATTTATATTTTAAGAAATTATTACAATTAATAGCTAAATGATGAATTTTGGTTTTAAATGTTTCTATTTTTTTAGTTAAATAATCACTTAAAATAAAATTAGTATAATTTTTTAGTCTCCATTTACTATTAAAAAACATTATGTTTTGATTATGTACATCATTTATCATAAATTAAAAATCCATATTTATACTAAATTAGTAATATTTACGGATATAATGATTATTAGAACTGAATTATCTCCTTCTTAGATTCATTTCTATTGAGGATATTAATGTATCATGTATATGTGAGTGGGTTAGTTTTAGAGAGAAGAAAATTTTTTCTTGATTTTATTTTTTCTTCTTCTATTTGATTATTAATTCATAAATTTATTATATAACAATGTCATAGCAAATAATAAGAAAAAATCAAGGATAATTGTTGACAGAGAAAAGTTTAAATTTTACTTATCATTATTTCTGTATAAAAATAGTTATCAAGAATTTATATATACAGAAAGTTTTGATGTATTTTATTAAAGGTCATATGTTGATTAACTCCTTGTTAGGTTATGATAGGGGATTGGTATCTCTTGGGACCTGAATTTGTGATAGAGATGGTATATTCGTTTCATATAATATAGATAAGATATATGATATCCAATTTTAGAGAAATCATAACCATTAATAACTAAATTTATTTCTTTTAAATAATTACCATTAATAACCATACGTTACAAAAATATTCTAATCATATGAAAAAATTTATCAATGAAATGGGTTTTATTCATTATTTATTAGATATTAATATTAATGAATATAATATTTTTGATATGAATAAAAATGGATGGATGTAAATAATATGGAACATGTGTATGAGAATGGAGTGATAAAGATTGTGATGGGGAAAAATTGAATGTATCTTGTGACTCTGATAATTCTATGTTTTATAAATGGTCAAATATGATTACAAGTGAAGAAAAAGATGATGACCATATCGAGGATGTGGTTATTGGATTGAATGATGATAAAGATCATATAGAGGAAATGAATATGATAGTTGTGTATGAAATTTGTGATTGTCGAAAAATATTCAATATTTTAACGAGTTCTGCAAATACACCATTATATTTTATTTCTACTAAATATGAACAATTTTTAGCTATAAAAATGTTATCTAGTTTAAAATATAGAAATAGATTGATTTTGACCAGTTTTAATAAACAACAATGTCTCTTGAATTATATGAACCCGGGTGAAAATGAGATTGTTTAGAAAATATATAACACTAAAGGAATCTCTACGTTTGATGGATATCATATATGAAAGAATAAATTCTTATTAAAATTAATTAATACTATTTTTAAGAACCAATAATTACATAAAAAATTGTCTAAGTGTGGTGATTCTTGTTACAAGAAACATCATTTAGTTTATGGGGAATAAGTATGGTACATTACAATCATTACATGGCGTATGCACCAAGGTGGATGTTTGGAGACTACAAAGATAACTGATGTGGTATACATATATAAGAAATAAATATAGGAAACATATTATCCAATAAACCATTTGGTTGTATACGATAATTTATCACGTGTATCATGAATATGGAAACCAACCATGAAACCTTCTTCTTGCACTGTAAATATATTTAGTGAATCCTTTTTGTATTAAATGAAGCACTCATAATAGAAAGATATTTATGTTTGTAAATTACAACTTTCCACCATTTTTATTCTTGAAATAAAAATACATTATGTAATATCTTGTTATATATAGACCAAAACAACCAAGTAATAATATTGAAACTTATTTACCTCCATTGACCAACGATTTTAAACTAATGTGGTATTTTAGTGTTATGTTCTATTTTTCATGCATAAATTAATATTTCTTATTGAGAAAAATGATGTATCAGACGATAAATGATATTCCTAATTATATAAATTTTTTAGGATATAACATTTAAATAAATCAGGGGTATCCCATTTGGGAACAAGATAACAAGTCAATTAGGTTAAACCATTCATAGAATAATATGGTACTATGAAATGAATTTTTTTTACCCAGATGAAATAAGTTTTCATCTTGGAGGTCATCATTTGATTAGATTATAGAAAACAGTACATTAACATCTCCATTAATAGGTGATCAACCATTGGAGAAAGTAAAATATATGTACATTAATTTTGGAAACTATTTTCTTAAAAACCCAACAAATATATCTTCAAAAAATATATATTTATTTTCTGAATAATCATACTAGAATTTTTTCACATTCCTACATTTTAGGATGTTTTGGTGGTTGAAGAAAATATATCATATAATTTCATTGGAATGATACTAAATAAACCCAACAAATCAAAGGATGGATTATGTATAGTTTGACATGATTGAAATAGGAATATGTATATATAAGCATCCACTGACGGTTGAAAATGTTATTTTATTTCTATAAAATATCAAACACATCCTATGATAGAGATATTTCAATTTTCCATCTTCATGAATCATATTAAGGTTCCATAGGGGTATTCATAAAATACAAAGCATATCATTCAATGTTATTTAATGATAAATGGCATGATATTACATGACTGATTTTTTTTGATAAAATAAAAAATCCATATTCCATAAAAATTAATTTTTCCAATGAACTTTCACGATTAATTAACTGAGATCTATTTATTATCCAATTCTATATGATGAAAAGTAATAGAGTAGTTGAAATTTATAAATATTAATAAACATTCATTAATATTATGTGAATTGGAGCTGATTTTCAAACCCACATTCATTTATATTATGGGTCGCATTATAGTACAATTTGTAAGAGATATTAGACTATCAGGTAATATGTATAATATATGTTTTCATCCCATTGAATGATATGTGATAATTTATAAATTGTATAGAAAAAGTCATATTCAGAAAGAATGATGTATTACATCGCGATATGTTGTTGAGGAATTAACTCAATTATATACTTACTATCTATATGATGTAGAATTAATTGGTATAACAAAATACCATCACTCTAGTTGCAATTTATGTGAATGAATTACTAGATTAGATGTTATAACGATTTCATTTTCAAATTTGGTGCAGGACCAACTTTATGTTTTTAATAATATTTTATAGGGTTCCCCATTTTTTGCAACCCACAAAGAAATTCTTTGATATTTCAATCAATTAAGGAATAATATATTTATATCAAAATCACATTATCAAATGTTTATATTATGGTTTCAATATAATATTTTTATAGACTCAACTAAATATATGGATTAAATTTGAGAAAAACTTCAATGGATAGCTGGATGTCTAGGTTTCCATGTGTTATCTTATTATATTTGTAAAATAAAATGTATTAAATTATATATAAATTATCAAAATAAATGATGTAATGTGAAAAATATTGGTCTTACCATTGTGGAAGATGTAATTCATATATCAATAAAAATGTTCATGGGTCCATTTTTTCTAAATATTTCATACTTTGGCCTCATAAAAAAATATAGGAATTTGTTTTAATAATAAACAATGTTCAAATTATTTTAGTGAAAGTGGGTCGATAAAGGGTGTTATATTAAAATAAATTTTATTACAATTCATTAATTTAGATTTTAGTAAAGAAGCATATCAATTCTAATTGTTTCTAATAGAATCACATGCAATACATGTATTTTATGCTCCAAATCCAACAATCCCAAAGTAGTCAATTTTTATGTTATGTTTTCTTACCATCATGAGTTCCACTAAAATGATTCCCTAATAATTATTATTATAAATAAACAATCATTCCTCCCCATACATGAGAGTCTTCTAACTAGAAGTGGGGGACTAGAATCTGACAATGGTGAGACTATTCCCCCATATCAGATTATGAAAACAAATGAAATTGCTAAGTATTTCACTCAAGCATAAATAAATAGAGAACATAAGTAATTAATAAACTGAAATGGAAATGAATTAATATTTTATTAAATTCAATAAAATCCCAAAAAACGCTTCCATACAAACAATATTATTCACCCACTAGTCTGACCACGCATATTCAATAAATAAATATAAAAACAAATAATAGTACCTAACTCTACTACTATCTTTGAGATAGACCATATTCCTATTCTCCCAATATTTTCAAATGGAATGACCCCCAACTGAAGAAACCACATGATAGGCTCCACTTGAATTTATAAATCTCTGCCACAACCTTATCAACCAAGAAACTACGCTCAAGATAAATAGTGATCATAAGTTATATACATACAATGAGGTTCACGTGTAGGGGTGTGAAATAATACCAATAGTAAAACCCAATTATGAAACAAAAAAATACACTTCTAAAAGTCCATGAAAAACCAATATTCTCATCATAGTTGAGTCACAACTATAATGAAAAGTAATCCAAAAATATGAGACCAATGATGAATCCTAGGTCTGTAATCCAAGTCCACTAGGGAAGTGACACCATGTATTTCCATATATATATGACTATGAACGTTTAGAAACACATCGATACATATATATAAATAAATAATAATATTCATTGTTATGGTGAATAAAATAAGCTAAAACCAAACTCTAGCCAGTCCTGGGGTCTCTAATCTGAATCGCCATGAAATCCTTTATGAGCTTATTATGTTGGATGTTATAACAACCCATAATTTACACACATTGAAATTACATCAATGTGGAATAATATTTATTACAAAATATATCAATTCTATGATAGATCTGTGTAGGTATATTTTCATTATGAACTGGGAAACATAAAAAAATGTTTCATAAGACATCTTCTCCTCCTCCCACTAATTTCATCATAACTGAACCCCTTTTTGACATATCATTCCTAATACACTTTATCATGACATAGGGAAAATAAAAATATGAACTTGTGATCTTATATTCCTATTAATGGTAATAAATAGATATAAAAAATATCATTATCATAATATATAAGAACATAACATTTGAAAATATTATCTGGTATATGAAATATTGTGATTTCATTCCGTGGGATAAATCAAGAAGGTTCATGAGAATCAATGAGTGTAATCCCAAAATTAATAACATAAGACATGAATTTTTTGTTACATACACATATTAATATAAAATCATTTACTATTAGTCTAGGCTCGTTGTTAGGACCATCATAACAAACAACATTCTTTACTGAACCGATTTCACTCCTTGTTCCATCCATGTATTACTAAATTGATTTCATTTCATATTTCAATAGATGTATATATCATGAGATATAAATAATTTTCAAATTTATTGGACGGATATATAGGTCCCACCCAACTCATAATGAAACCATTTATAAGTGTTCCACAGAAACGTAAATATTTCATCATAGCATAACCCATGGAAAAAAATGGGTTTCTTAAACGTTATTCCCCAATATACCATGAAAAACAAAATGATTTAATAAATATAAATAAATAATAAAAATAACATTAAAAATGAATTTGAAAACACAGCACTATTTAGAGAATATCACCATTGATTGAAAAAAAAGTAGATAATAAAATTGTAATTAATTCTTGAAGAAAATATCATTTCTTCTACAAAAATGTTCTCTTTTATAAAAATTCCACCCATTATTAAAGGAAAAGAATATAATTGACAACAAAATTAAAATATTTTCAAATATGTTTCACGTAAATGAGTAATTAATAATTCATAAAAATCTGTTCATAGCATATAAGTTAAAAAATAATATCCTTATACTTTTATTAGAAAACTCAAAAAGTACCTCATATTAAATAACAAAAACAATTCCTTTCATACAATTTATTTAAAATTATCCAATGGATAAATTTTAATTTAAAAAATTATAGTATAATATAATTAATATCCCATTTTTTTGAAACATTTATGTGGAAGATAAATATAACCTAGTAAATATATACATATAAAAAATCTCTCATAATACTGATATTGTGAAATTATATCTTACCTTTGGACCAATATCCATTATATATATCATAACATCCAGAGTAACGATTAAAAATACACATTGACATATTTAAAAATCATAATAATTTTTATGATATCATATATAATGATATTATAGTACGTATTTTAATTTCATTTCATTACTACTTGTTATTCGGGTATTAATTTCATCAATTTTCTTATGAATGTTTTGTCAAATATATTATGGTTCTCCTTCATAAGGGATAGTTGTATCATTTTAAAATTATACTAAAATTATACTTATCGTATTTGTTATTTAATTATATTTATATAATCATGCTTTAATAAAGATCATGTAGAATGAATGGCATCGTATCATGGAGACGATTGGACGTACGTACACACGAGTGATGATATAATTAAAAAAAGCCTAGATTGATATTGAATTGAATTGTCTATTATATTTCAGAATCAATATAATTTTATAATAAACATATATAGTCCTTATTTATGTCATTATATCCATATATGTAATGTGGGGGTGAAAAATATATTACACCACGTTGTGGAGACAGTTTGTTGTGCATACGCACACATGGCGATTTCATTTTCGATAGGATGTTTTTAGGAGAAATATGGTTTTTATGAAATTATAATAACATCTCAGTATATATGTTTTAATAGTGTTATTAATTTATAAAAAACAACTAAATTGGATGTATAAGAAAAAAGTTGTTTGAAAGATTATCTAGCGGATATTACCTCTTCTTCGACGTGCATCCTCTAAATATACTCCTAGCTCAATAGAGTTTTATTATAAAGGACAAAAACCTATATAATGTTACAAGGGATGTTGATAAGGGAAAATATGTGATGATTGAGCATGAAGGAATGAATTAAATTGAAGAGGTGAGGTAGTAGGTTCCCTTTTATAATTTAGGTGAGAGCACTTTTAGGATCTCCAAAATATTAATTTATGAAAAAAAATAAAATCCCTAATAAAAACATAAAAAATGTCTGAAATTGGAAAACAAGATTACATATTAATTCAATCACATCCACTAATAAATTTCTAAATAGTATATTTGTCAATTTAAAACTTTTCATTTGAATTAACACATATTTTTCCTATTTAATTTTTAACTAGGGTAAAAAATATGTCAATATTAAAAGCATTTCATATTCATTTATTTTATGTCAATTATACCATAAATAAATAATTTACAACATTTTAGACCATATTAAAATTATCTTATATTTTTAATTTTTTATTATTATTTTGAATCAATATTCTCATAAAAAATTAATATTGTCAATTTTGACACTATTCAATTAATTTATTTTTAAAAAAAATTAATATAACAAGAATACATCAAAACAACTATTTTATTATATTACATGTAGGTCATGGTAATCTATAAAATTTAGTGGTCATTTTTATTATCCCGGATTATATTTACTATGATATTTTTATTAACAATAATTTGTTATCTCTATTAAATAAATAAATAATACATAATTTTCATGTAATTATTTAATTTAATTACTTTTTGAATGAAAAAAATAGTATGATTAAGATAAATATACAAACATTACTAAGAATATATGTTGTATAATATATCTATAGAAAATCTAATATTTTAAATTTCGTACTTATTAAATTATGAATCTGAAAAATGTAACATCACATTAAATAAAATAATATAAGTGTCTCAATATTTTATATAAGGATCTAAATGGTCACTAACTAAAACCATGGATGTCTATAGTCGAGATATACTTGATCAATAAGATTTGGTAAAGTATTTTGTTCTTGTATATTTATTATAATTTTAATGAAAATTGTATAATTTATTTACCATCAATTAATTAATTTTTACTTCATCAATGTATAATTAATTATGGTAATTATTTATTTCCCAAAAATTAGAAATTATTTTCCATGATAAAAAAATATATATTATATTTCCAATTAGAATTTATAATCAGATTTATCTCTTATAATACCTATATAAAATATGAGGTAGTTATTAAAATTTTAGTGATACATATTTAACATCCCCTAAAAGAAAAATAAATAACATGTATGAATCACATACTAGTGGATTCTAAAGGACCCCATTTAAACCTATGGATTATTTTGTCCAATGAACACTCATTCAGTGATATTCATAAAATTGTTAGGTTAATTTTATAAAAGTTTTCTTCACCATAATTACTTGATTTACACTTCTACATATTAATAAAAATTATTGAAGTTATATTTCATAATGTCCAAAAATAAAATAATGTTATTTTAAAAATTTGGACCTAATTATTCTAAATATGCAATTAATTTTTCAGAATTCATAACATATAATATTTATTTATTAATTTAAAATTATTCCTGTCCTTGGAAAAACAAAACATGTTTTTAAATGTAAAAACATTACAAAAGATTGAAAGGTTTTTACATCATAATTCAATGTAAAAGAAATTATAATGAATTAAATTTTATTGAATGATATAAATATATTCAATTTATACTTTAAAAAAATTAAATATTTTAATTTTATCATATAAATTATTTTGATGAAAATATTTTTTTAAATAAAATTGGTTATAAATTTACTATTCATTAAAACATGAAATTTATTAGAAAAAAATAATAATTTCATTCAAATTAAATTTTTAAATCCTTCATCTGAAGAATGTTTTTATGTTTTTATATAAACATTAAGAATGTGTCAAAATATTAATTTAAAAGGGATTCTCTATTTAATGGATGTAAAATTTTCCTTTTAAAAATATAGGTTTTTAGACATCAAGTAGGATTTATCCCCACCCATTGACAAAAATATTTATTGGATGTATATAAAAAATATATTATTATATGTATTATATATAAATTTCATGAATTTAATTTAATTTTAGTAATTACCTCAAAATATTAATTAAAATATATAATAAATTTATATTCTTATTAAATAATTTATTTCAAATGGTAACAACATTCATTTTCATAAGATAGTTATATTTTATTCCAGTTAACCAAAATACAAGGTTAAAATGGTCATTTTATACAATGGGAATCTTTTGGTTTTTTTAAAATCAAGATTTTCATAAATGAATGATATTGAAAAATTAAAACTATTTAGATAATATATTTTATAAAAAGTTATGGGTGTCACATTATACCCCCTCAAAATAAATTGCAACTTCAAAATTCATTACATAGATACAAACAGATGAGGATAACACTCCCTCATCTTTTCCTCATGTTTCCACATAGCTTCCTAAAATTGGTGGTTCCACTGAAATACTTTTACCATGCGAGTGGTCTTGTTTCATAGAAATTTTTTGATATGATCTAAAATTTATAATTGTTTCTTCATAAGAAAGATAATTCTCTTATGGTAAAACTATTATGTTTAGTTTATGTGAAGGATCATTGTATGGACCTGAAAAATCTGAAAAAGAATTTTTACCCAAATCCCCCAAAATAATTGGGGCAAATAATCAATGAAGAGACACCAAAATATGGATCGGTCTGCGAACTGGTCCATGGAGGTGCAGCGTGGCCAGGCACCGCGAGGCACCCCCTCCGTGAACCATTTTCGTTCGCGAAATGGAGGTAGAGAGCCTCTACGGTCGCAAGGCAGGATGGGCGCCAGTCCGGTTCACCATCATGAAACGCCATAACCGTAGACCACGTCGACTGGTCCAAGCCGCACCCGCTGTCGTTCGCGGAATAGAGGCGAAACCCTACGCATCCATGGAGTTCTCCCTGAGTTCGACTCGTGGAGGGGGGAAGCATTCAGTAACCACCGAGAATTGTGTATTGACCAAGTCAGGTGTGAATCGGGTTACAGGCCTACGCAAAAGGTGTTGTGTGGCCAGAGATACATTACTTTCCCCACTCTATAAAAGGAGACCGAGGGGGAAAGAAAAGGGGATCAAAGAACTGGAATCAAATTCGAAGGGATAGGAGATCAGTTGAAGGAAGGCTTCGGATTTCGCAAACAGCGAAATTCCCATCCGCGAACCACATCAGGTATATGAATTAAGAAGGAATCGGAAACTTCATAATTAATTGGTGAACCAAGAACCTAAAATAACAAAAAAGGGGAACCGCGAACCATACCCCCTCTGCGGATGACTTCCATGCGGACCAGGCAATTTATGCCTCTTTTCCCATCCTTCGCACCGCGTAGCACCCTCCTATGCGGGCGAATCCCCAATCGACGAGCCTCTAACCGGGGTAGCCCTTGGTCGCTGCTACCCACCTGGAACCCTCCATGAACCACCCTGGTTCGCGGATTGAACCCAAATCCGTGAACCACCATGGTTCACAGATTGAACCTGAAGCCGCGAACCGTCTTGGTTCGTGGGATGCCAATCAGTATGCGGACCACCCTAGTTCACGGACAGCTTCTCCAGCCATGTGGAACTTTTCCACGCGAAGGGCGCCACCACCTATACCTCTTAGTGGATCACTAAATACATCGGTGTTCTCATTTCCAGAGCCAGGTAAAATCCTTCCGATCTAGCCAGGTCCTTCGCAACTCCCTCATTGCCTTATTCATCCGCCCTGAGCTGAGGCCTCCGCCATAGCCACCAGATCTGCGTGGTATTACATTCAGGCACATCAGCGCGCCATTTTGAGTTCACATACCAACAGTAAACATGGGAAAAGGGGTTTCCCGACCATTGAGAAGATTCCCGAAGAATTCCTAGGTTCACATTCCCACAGTAATGTGGAGTCTTAGCTTGAGAATCCATTTTCTTCCCCTCCACTTGTTGAGGGTTCCTCGAAGATGGTAAAATACCCATCATAAGGAAGCCCTCATGCACTGCAAGAGAGGATATGGGCACAGGAGAACCCCCTTTCCCTCTCCTTCTTGGCATTGTCACCCCTGGAGTCCATCTCGGAGTAAGCCCCGAACTTCTGGGCATCCTCAGAGTGTAATCCCTAACTCATCACCCTGGGCTGCCCTCATTCGTAAGCCCCACTCCACTTCTCACGGACGCACCTTTTGCGATGTGATCCTCTGGTCCATGCTGCCACTTGTTTCCCATACTGTGCATGACTCACATGGGCTTAGAGTAATCATCGAACATGACATCCTCCTATGGGAATTCTCAGAGTGTAAGCCCCAATCCAGCATTCTGGGAATCCTCAGAGTATACGCCCAAATCCATCATTCTAGGCATCCTCAGAGTGTAAGCCCCAATACATCATTCTGGGAATCCTGAGATTGTAAGCCCCAAGCCTATGCGAACTACATGGACTTTGATCCCTGCCTCCTAGACAGGGTACGTAGGAAGCCTCCCTGAGGTTCAATCCCAACAATCAGTCGATCTGATCATCCCCACATCGGTTCACCGCGCCACTCCTAGGGCTGCCTCAAGAAAGTTCCAACCCTTCGGGGTCATTAATCCAGCGAGGGATGGTAAACCTAGGGCATAAATGATTCTGAACCCCTGCGTCTAGTTGACCGTTTCCCATCAAGGTTAAATCCGTGGATACTATGTTTGGGTATAAACCAAAGATTCGCGAACATATGAATACATCTTCAATCTATAAGAGAGTCCCGGAACAGGCAATAATTCCCCCCCTAGAAGGGTGCGATGAGCCCGACTTTCCATCCTCTTGACCAATGTCAGTTCTTAAGAGTCGCTGGTCAGACCATCCAGCGAACGCCTACCTTTGGAAAGAAGGTCCATCAATCATTGGATACGGAGTCATTGGGCGTTTTGTGGCCGAAAACCAGAACAAAACAAAAAAATGGTGAACCTGACGTGAATCTTTAACTAAACATGATGGATTCAACTTAATCTCACCCAATCCACCCCCCTTATGCTCCAATGGAGGGCCAAGCAAGGTCATTAATTACGCATGGGATTATGAGATGTTGCTTTGACGGGTTTGCTGCTTGTATTTGCTAAAATTTTTCACAGGCACTACTTTCAGAACTCCCTTCGATCCAATGGCATCGCAAAGGAACTCACAAGTGTGCACTTACAACGACGCAAGGACAAGACTTCCTCAACAACGGAGGACCCCTTCACCCACCCAACATCTTCAATGCTAGGTTTCTGACGTGCTGATCCAAAAGTGCCACGTGAATGGTTCTCTCCCAACGGTGGAGGCATCCATGCACGCCCTCCAATCTGTCAGGATTCACCGGTCGCCTGCCTAGCAACGACCGGAAAGGCGGACCGCAACAGCCCCTGTTGTTGTCTCCAACCATTTCGGGAGTCTATCCCCAGAACGGGACAATGCGTACCTCCCTTATCATAGGGAGGCATATGAGGTCGACATTGAGGCCTTCATCCCTCTCGAATAAGGGTTACGCTCTCAAGACCCTGCCAAAAGGCGTCATCACGGTCACGCCGCGACTCAACATCCTCGCGCTGAGGTGGATGTTTCCCCAAGGATTCAATCCCACACTACCCGAGCTCCAGCCCCTCGGAACGCCCGATGAGGGCGGCGGACGTACAATCGAGGGCCGGTTATCACCCTGGTCCCTGAGGAGGAGCTCTGCTGCCAAGTCATAGAGACGTACAATGAACAGGCACCTACACTTGTTTGCTCCTCCCAAGCCCGCCATCCAGACATGGCGGCACCATTCGAGCCGGCGTGCATCCCCATAGAGCTCCATCAAGCCCGTCGCTCACGCAGGATGACACGTACTAGGCAGGCACCTCTCCCTGCCCAGGGTCGTGAATCCCACCAACTTGACATGGTGGTGACCCGACACCTGCAGGACCAGCTCCCAGAAGTTGCTTCAGATGCCCGCCATCCTGATATGGTGGCGATCAACAAAGCCTGCCACCCAGATGTGGTGGAAAATCATAGGCAGGCATGTCTCCCCGCTAACAAAGGCCACCGACTCGATACGGTGGGAAACCAATATATGCAGGGCCAGCTCCATGCGGATGCAAGTAAAGTCCACCACCCCGATGAGGTGGAAAATGAAGAGAGAACCCGGCGTATCCCGGTACAAGGGTAGGTTCGTTCACCTACCCCGACAGAGGAGAATCGTCAGTACCCACTGACCACTGGAGGACTGGAGCATGATATTCCTACTCTAATACCAGAATGGGACTTCATACCCATTCCAGACCAAGATGTCTCTCTACATATCCTGGGAATGTTGGAGGAGCAGGTATCGATCCCAGGTCATATCTTGCAGACTTGCCAGCATGTAATTGCATCGGCAGCAATTGTAAGGACTCGGGCCTGTGAGCATGTCTCCCAAATTGAGGCGACTCATCTAAGAGACGTGATAGCCGCCTCTGAGCAGATTTGCATCCCTGCTTCAGCCCAGGAGGGTCACCGGCTATATTCCGCGACTCAAGGGCAACTGGATCGAGTAGCTTCACTCATTCCAAATGGGGGACACCCATCCATCACGGTGGATTCTATAGAGCAAGCATATATCCCTGCTAAAAGACAAGATGTTTGTTGGAACAACCTGGTAACGTCATGGGACCCAATTAGATAGGGACCCAAAGGAGCTGAAGGCCATTGTCGACAGCAGATGGTTCCTGCTGCCCATAAAAGAGTTCCCCGAATGCGCCGAAGGTAGTCAGAAAATAAAGAGAGGGTTCATGACCCCACTCTGCTGGAATATGGGGTTTCTGATGCCACTAAGTACGCATCAAAGGCTCGAACCCCCCCCCCCCCAATTTCCATATTATGGGAGTGGCAGTTGAAGTTGTGAAGGTCCTCCCTGCAATGGTGCTAGCAGCAGCTCTGACGGTCCTCCCCAGAGAACCTGTGGTGCCTCCCCCGCGGGAATATAATAATTGGTCACGAGAACTTCTCTCTTGATGTGGGTCATGGAAACCCTCCATGTGAGCACAAGATCGAGTAGCAAGAAGGTCCTCCACATGCTGCGGTCCACCCTAAAGGTCCTCCTCGGGGTATACACTGCAATCACTCTCCATGTAGTGGGACCACAGATTATGACGGTAGTCTTTTCTATCATAGTCTCAACTACGGAGGTCCTCCCCATAGTGACGTCTCATCATGACAAGAAGGCCCTCCCCTTGTCGTGGCCTGCCCTGAAGGTCCTCCCCAGGGGTTACATTGCAATGCAACTCCACCCAGCCAGGCATCAGGTCACGGTGGTAGTCCTCGCCACCCTCATAATGGAGGTCCTCCCCGTAGAGACGTTGAGAAACGAGAAGGCCCTCCCCTTGTTGTGGTGCATTCTGGAGGCCCTCCCCATGATGTATCCCACTGATATTCTCCTTGCGGCAGCAGTAATGGTAGTCATCGCAATTGTCGCAGTTGTGATGGTCGTCCTCACCACCATGGCCACCATCGTGAAGGTCCTCCCCGCAATGGCCCCAACCAACAAGAAGGTAATCCCCTTGTCGCGGTGTGTCCTCAAGGTCCTCCGCAGCATGTGCGTCGAACGCCAAGACATGATGGTCATCCTCACCATAATGGAAGTTGTTGCGAAGGTCCTCTCTGTAACAACGTTATGCATCCAGAAGGTCCTACCCTTTCTACAACATTCCTTGGAGGTCCTCCCTAGGGTGTGCAGTGAATATGTCCTCTATGCAGTGATGCATCAAGCAGTAATGGTAGTCCTCTCCATTACGGCAGTCATTGCAAAGGTCCTCCCCGCAATGCCATAGTATATTGATAGGAAGGTCCTCCTCCTACCGAATCAATCATTGAAAGGCCCTCGTATGCCGAGGCACTCAGAAGGATGGGATCGAGCTTGTCATATTCCTAGCTTATCGCTAACGACGCCCTTCTTCAATCAGGATCCGTTCGAGGGCCGTGTTCATCTTCTGAACCACCTCAGAATCGCCCACAAGACAATTCGATACCTACCTGTCCCACTGCCTCGGACTACAATGAGATCCTTACATGGGCTGACCAGGTAGAGGAATCACTAGCGGAGGAATATGACGATATGTTGCACCAAAGGAAACGACTGGCAAGGAATGATATACCAGTTATGCTTTGGCCCATGGCCACCTCTCAGTATGACATACCTAGAGAGTTGTCGGAAGAATGCATGCGCGACATCCGCCATAATATATGGACAACCCTCTGCTGGATAAAATCGAGCTTCCTGCCCTATGAAGGGTATGTAGACCATGTAAAGACGACAGGGGACCTCCTGGATCACATGGACCTGGAGGCCCTTTCCTCGATGCGACAACAATGCCCCGAGAGGTGAAAAGGGAATATGGAGGCAGATTTCCTCCGCACACTACACCAGCTGCGCCACCTCATCGGTGATTCTCTAGTGGGAGTCCATATTAGGGGATGGGGGGAACACGGAGCTCTGCATTTCACTCCTCTCCCCAACCAGAAGAACTCGTTTGGCATGGTTTCTTACAAAGTCATCACATCGAGATGGAAATCGGGTGGAACCCTATTAAGGAAAGACAACACACCCAATAGAGTCGGGCCTCGAGTAAGTCCCAAAAGCGTCAGGCCCGGTGGGAACGAGCCATTCAAAAACTCCTGAATCAGGCCACCGAGAGCATACCGTAGGCATCTCACATAAGAGAGGCCAATCAAAGTTCTCTTCCTGCCTCCCTAGAAGGGACTGATCCACAGGTGAATTCGGCAACATATCTGGTTCACCCCCGGATGGGGGCACGCGAGATCTGGCAGGTCCCGATAGCCGCAGCCACTACCACAATCCATGGTCAACCCCAGCCTGTAGGGCTGGGGGAATTTTTAACAACAAATGCCCCTATAAGACCAAAAAACCGGGAATAGACTCAACGTCTAGGGAACGGAGCCAACCCTAGCCCTTAGGGCTGGGGGCATTATTACCCCCTCAACAACAACCTCCCCCATGAGAGTCGGTATTCTCTCTTCTAGGGAGGACAGTCAAGAGAGGAGGTTCCCGTCCTATCCCATCATATGAATAATCATCCCCTTTAAGTGGAACACGCACCGTAAGGTCGCATCAAATAACTCTCCATGTCACCCTTCACCAAGAAGTCCGAGGGAAATCCCAGGTCATGAGAGGGAAGGCCAGCAGAAGACACGGGAGATCCTCTTCCTATTTGGAAGATGACGTCCCCTCCACTCTGCATTATGCATTCATCAATTCCATAGAGGATAACCCCATGGGTAACACCATAGAAAATTAAAATCTGGAAAGGTCGGGAGACGACGGTTCCGGACAGGATGTGACTCACAATGAACCCCCAGGTGTACACACCTGGAACCAGAGGGCCGCTTTAAATATGGCCTTCCCTTCATCTAACCTCCCTCCGCCTACCCTGCGAGCTTCTAACAAGGACCAGAACAAATGAACAGTTACCCTTAACGCGTCCCCCTCTCTAGATAAAAAATGAGCCACTCACACTCGAAGAGAGGTTCGCTCAACATGAAGAAGAGATGAAATAATTGAGGTGGCTTAACGCTGAGATACTCCAGAGGAACCGCCTTATTGAAAGTGCATCCCAAGAAGAGCCACGTCATGAACTCCCGGCAAGTTCACCTAAAAGGCTATGGCTTTCCCTAGCAAACTAAGCATGATCAGGGCTCCTGCCCAATGAGGTGCCTGGTCCATCCAGCTACCTAGATGTGGATCTGGATGAATACCAGTATTTCCCTCCACTTAGGAGGCAACTAGAGAAAGTACGACTGAACCCTCTGATGGTACCCAAAATGGAATATGCACCCTTGGTGCTATCCAATCTGGATCCTCAAGCAATGCCTCAGGCTACGCATGCCCAAGACCGGCCCCAACAGGATGTAAACTAGGGAATCACCAATACCATCGAGGAATTAATAGTTCGACTGGAAGTGATGGATGTTCGACACGCTCCGATACAGCCAGAGCGGAAACCTTACCCAGATTGGGTGACCAACACACCACATCCACCAAATTTTGGGAGCCCTGTATTCCCCATCTTCAATGGATTAGGTGATCCGGAGAAGCATTTGATGCACTACGCATCCTATTGAGACCCTATGATGGGGACTCCAAAACAAAAAGAAGCAGTGAAACTCAGATGCTTCGTAATGACTATGCAAGGATCTGCCTTCATCATGTATACGAGTCTACCGGCCCAGTCGATAAAAACCTTGGAAGACCTCCGGTAGCAGTAACTGTTCGACTTCATCTCAACACTTCCTAAAACAACGGTCAGTGATCTCATGAACTGCAAGCAGAGGAAAAATGAGAGGGTCTCTGATTTCATTACTAGATGGAAAGGTATGAACTATTATATGAACAAGACAATGCTTCAAGATTAGATGCTATCCATATGCATCGATAATCATAGAGATGAGCTGCGAATACCGTTCATACCGGTGGAGTGCTCCACTGGCATCCTCCATCTCTCGACCATTTCCTAGAGAATTGAGGACTCCCTACAGAGGACTAATTAAAAGTCCCAAATATCCTCGCAGGGTCCAGTTAAGATTGATCCTAAAGCTGAAGCGTCCGCTGTCACACTCAAGCCGGCCCATGTGCCCACTCCACCGCTCAGGCATCCACCAAATCGTCAAAGGACCCCTGCATATTAGCGGCCTCCCCTGCCTAAACGGGACGATCAAAGAGGACCGAAGTAGAACCAGTTCAAGGAGAGAAGACAAAAAGTATACTCGTTCGGAGACGATCAATTTCGTGGTTTCTTCATTGCTGCCTTGAACTGTAATTTGATCCTCCTCCTGGAGCCAAGGAAACCTATAGAAGTCGGCTGTGATGACAGGCCAGATTACTGCCCCTACCATCAGATGTTGGGGAATAGTATCCGAGAATGATTTGTCTTCAAAGACCCCCTGTAGAGGATGGTAGATTCCAGAAAAGTCGAGCTGAGACCACCCCCAGCACATGTGGCATGTATCTCTACCACCGACTCCGGAAAAGAGGAGGGGAGGCAGAATGTCACCAGAAAACAGGGGCAGAAATTTGATAACTAGATGACTCGGAAGACTATCAACCGAGCCCAGGGCATACTTCGAGCTCAACTACAGTAGCCAGTGTTTCCACCAACAGCCCCTGAAGCCGCAGAGCCGACAACATCGGCCTCACAATCCTCTATGAGTTGGTCATCCAGGAAGAGTCAAATGAGGAAACAATCACAAGAGAAGCAGTCCTCCGTGGGGCCAAGGTTAGTCCAGACCCTGGCAGATTTCATGCCCTCGAATTTGGCACCATGGGCACCGACCCACCAAATGGCACCATCAGAGAAAACAGACCAGGTTGACCTATAATAGGATGAGGAGAAAATCTTTGGTTCTATCAACACCATCCATCACATGGAATCATTCCCTGATGAAGGGTATGACTACGAACTCGAGTTCCCTGCACGAGGAGCCGGGAGGAGGAATCGCAGAGGTAGACGACACCAAGGGAGGCGCAGCCGCAGCCGAAACCAAACCTATGGTTGGACCCCATCCCAGACCGTCAATATTGGGGAAACCCATGGGATAGCCCTTCAGCGAACTCAGTATGAGAGATAATGCCCCTCCACCTCCACAAGCAGCCACTCTGGCCCTGTTATTCTGCGATACCCACCAGAGGAGGAGCAAGTGTATGGCCACCTAGTGTATAAAAACAGACCGACCAGACTAAGTCCTCAAAACACAGGAACACCATCGACATCCACCCCCATGGCCGGTCCCTCCTCATAGAATGCTCCATCTCCCAATGCACCCGCTAAGACTCTCCTACCAATGGAGAATTGTCGACTGCTGAAGCGAAAATATGACATCCTTAAGAAGCTGGCATATGTACCAGCCAAGTTGTCAATACTGGATGACCTTGGATTGTTAGCCAACCTTAGGGAGGTTCTTATCGAAGGTTTGATCAGCCATCAGGAATTCCAAGCTGAGGTAGCTACCTCTGAGATTTACCGGGCGGAGACTGGCTCGGCTGAATGCCATGCGGTGATTTCCTTCACCGATCAGGATGAAGATTCCATCATGCAATGCCACATCAGACCACTATATGTGTCTTGAACACTGAATGGTATCATTATCCGAAAAGTATTTATAGACAATGGATCTGGAGTTAACCTCCTTCCCCAATAGACACTCTGTTAGTTGGGCTATAGTGATGACGATATAATTCACTCATCCACAACATTGTTAGGTTACGACAAGAGTGAGCAAGAACCAATTTGACAGATTAATCTTAAGACCCATTTTGGTGACCTGGTAGCCTACATAGAATTCCTGGTGGTCCGGCAGAGCACAACATTCAATGCCCTGCTGGGAAGGCTATGGATCCATAAGGACATGGCCGTTCCTTCATCCTACCACCAGTGTATCAATTACAACATCAATGGACAAAGAGGGACATTGTACGTCGACAAAGCCCCTTTCATGCTCTCAGAGTCACATTACATCGATGCTGGGTTCTATGAGCAAAAGAAGAAGAAGCCTTTGATCGACGATGTCGACTGGATCCCTGATCGAAATGGCCTGGAAATGGTCCCCGATGACCCCCTCAGGCAGCTTGGCAGAAATTATGTCCTACCCATCAACCATGTTGAGAGTAGGAGTTCCAGTCCGGACATGCATTCAGATGTCCTCATGACTTCAGCCACGATGGCCGAGCACAACAATGTGGGAAAGTCTACCAACCCTCGATTTGGGGAAGAATACTGAAGTAGGGATGAACACGATGCCTCTTCCTCAAATCCTCGAAGGCTCAGACCGGAAACTCTCTCCTCGTCAGATCAAGAGGATGAGGAATTGGGAGAAGAAGAGGGGGGAGATCTCAGAGATGAACCTCCCACATTTGAGGAGGGTATCTCCACCACTATGGATGAGCTCATGGAAATAAACCTGGGTACCGAAGAAGACCTGAGGCCCACTCTCATTAGAGTGTCCATGTCTCCCGAGGAACACGAGGTATATACCTCCTTCCTAAAGAAACATCGGGATGTCTTTGCATGGAATTACATGGAAATTCTAGGACTCGATCCCGAGGTAGCGACGCATCACCTGGGTCTTCCGTAAGACCACCGGGGCTACAAACAGGCCACTAGAAGGATAGAACCCTCACATGCTACCAAGATAGAGGCTGAATTCGATAATATCATTAAAGTAGGCTTCATTAGGGAAGTCCAGTACCCCATTCGGTTGGCCAACATCATCCCTGTCAAGAAAATGAATGGGAAAATCTGTGTCTGCATTGACTTAAAAGACCATAATCTGCATTTTCCGAATGATGACTTCCCGGTTCCAATCACCGAGTTGTTAATTGATGCGATGGATGGGTATGAGGCTCTATCCTTCATGGACATTTATTCTAGATATAATAGAATTAGTATGGCACGAGAAGACGAAGAAGCCACTAACTTTAGGGCCCCTCAAGTGGTATTATGTTATAGGGTCATGCCCTTTGGTCTCATGAATGCTGGCACCACGTATCAGCGTGCCATGCAACGGATCCTTAAACTGTTCCTAGGGAAATTCATTGAATTTTATGTGGATGACGTAGTGGTTGAGTCCAAACTGCGCTCGAATCACCTTTAGGACCTTGATAATGTCTTCAACAAGCTCTAATATCATATCTTGAAGATGAACCCCTTGTAATGTTCCTTTGGGGTTACCTTTGGGAAATTTCTTGGCTTCGTCGTACGTTGTCGCGACATCGATGTCGACCCTGAGAAGATGAAGGCTATCCAGAGCCTGCCGCCCCCTCGAAAGATCACTGAGCTGAGGGGATTCCTAGGAAACCTAGCCTATATTAGGTGGTTCATAGCCAACCTGGCAGGAAATTGTTTTCCCTTCACCAGGTTGATGAAGAAGGGGGTCACGTACAAATGGACGAATGACTGCTAAGAGGAATTCGACAACTTGAAGAAGTACCTCTTATGACCACTGGTGCTCATGCCCTCGGTCAAAGGAAGTCCTCTCATTCTATATGTGATGGCCCTAGAATGGTCATTTGGAGCCTTCCTCGCACAAAAGAATGACACTGGTAGCGAAAACAGTCTCTATTACCTCAATCGAACCATGATTGATGCTGAGACTCGATACTCAAATATCAAGAAGAGCTGTCTGGCCGTGGTCTTCACGGTTCAAAAGCTACGACATTATCTGCAGCATCATGAGGTCCATTTTTTATATTATAGTAACCCACTCAAGTACATCCCCAATCTTCTGATGCTAACTGGATTCCTATAACGATGGGCGGTCATCCTACAACAATTTGACATCCGGTTCGTGCCTCAAAACCCCATCAAGGGCTAGGAATTAGTGGAATTTCTGGAAGATCACCCCTTAAAAGGGACCAATGCACTGGATTCTAAACTACCAGATGAAGATATCTTCTCAGTTGAAGGGGAGTTCCTAGAATTGGAAATGTACTTTGACGGCACATCCCGAAGCCCCACCAGGAAGAGGATGGAGTATCCCAGATTCAATAAAGTGGGTTTGGGGATAATAGTTGTGTCCCCAGAAAAGGTAGTTTTGCTGTATTCTTTCCTCTTATCAGAGGGATGTACGAACAATGAAGTGGAATATCAAGCCCTCATTGCAGGCATCAAACTCGCACTCCAGGCACAAGTACAACACCTTAAGGTAAAAGGCGAATCAGAGCTGGTCATCAAGAAATTCAATGGTGACTATGCTATTAAAAATGTGGAGATGATCCCCTTATTTGACCATGTCCGAGGGTTAATGGATGAGTTCTCCACAGAACAAAGATTGTCTTATATTCCCCGGCCCTAGAACTCTCAGCCTGATGCATTAGCCAATGCGGCCATAGCCCTAGCCGACCCAGACCGAGATGAAACGGTTATCAGTATTTCTCACCATCGAATGGTATTTACATTTTTTCATGATAAGACATAAGAGATCCATGAAGTCATTCCTGTCCCCGAGCCATATGCTCCTGCTACCGGCTAGATGAACCCTATCACGAACTACCTTCAACGGGGAGAGCGTCCATCAGACAGGGCTGAACAAGAGCAAATACAGAGAAGGGCAATCAATTTTGTCCTATATGGCGACGCGCATCAGCAAGAGGTCCTCTACAAATGATGATTCGATGGAGTGATCCTTAGATGCATTTATAGAGAAGAAACTACTTCCATAATGACTGAAGTAAATGTAGGAGCATGTGGAGCACATCAATCGGGGACCAAGCTTTCCCATCAGGTTCGAAGGTTTGGGTACTATTGGCCAACAGTGGCATGAGACTGCGATTGTTTTACCGCAAAATGCCACTCATGCCAGATTCATTCCAACCTCATACACCAGCCCCCAGAGTTTCTTCATCAAGTTATGTTCTCCTGGACATTTTCCCTCTGGGGGATGGATGTCGTGGGACCATATCCTCCCGCCATGGCCAAACAGGTGAAGTATATCCTCACGGAAACCGACTTCTTTTCCAAATGGGCAGAAGTCGTACCCCTCAAGGTAGTCAGGGAATGAAATATTGTCAGCTTCGTGATGGCCAATATCATCACCAGATTTGGTGTCCCTCATACTATACTGACGGACAACGGCACTAATTTCATCTATGTTGAGTTGGAAAAGCAATACCACGAGTATGGTATCAAGGCTGGCCACTCATCCCGCTACCATGTAGTGGCCAATGGACAGATAGAAGATTTCAACAAGAACCTATCCAAAATCCTCCAGAAAATTGAGGACAAAGATAAGAAGTCATGGCCGGATAAACTCCTCCATGCATTGTGGGCTTATCGAACCACAATCTGCACTAGTACTCAGTCTACCCCATACTCATTGGTGTACGACACAGAGGCGGTCCTACCCATTGAAATTTATCTTCCCTCACTCTGGGTTTCCATCAGTGATCGATTATCTGATGATGAGTAGTCAGAAAAGAGTCTAGGTGAATTGGAACAGCTAGACAAGAAGCGACTACGCACTCTGCACCACCTGGAAGTGTACCAGAACCGGATCGCATGAGCCTTCAACAAAAAGGTCCGCCTCAGGTCTTTCTTGGAATAGTGAATTAGTGCTGGTCCTCCGGACCCCAATGATACCCAGAAAGAAGCCTCCAATGCTGGATCCCTAGTGGGAAGGACCATATGTTGTACAGAAGGTCTACTCTAATGGAGCATATACCTCGATCTCAATGGACGGACAATTTACAACTACTCCTAAGAATAAGAGATTCATAAAGAAGTATTTCGCATAGAAACTGTATGGACCATCGTCTTGACCACATGAAGTTAAAATGTATGGCCCACATCCTCACCGGATGACGTTAAACTGCATTGAGATCGTCCTTACCACACGACGTTAAACTGCACGGACAAGGTGATTTAAAAAAACCCCTTCCCCTGTGTACGGAATAGACCTGCACAGGGTGTATCGCCTTTCAGAGAACTATGTGAGGCTTGATTCCTTCCCACGCAGGATATGTAGTGATTCCAGAATGCCATTCCCTGGCCTAGAAACCACAAAAAAAAGAAAAAAAAGAGAAAACAAAATAAAAAATTCCCATCCCTACGTGTATGGACCAGACATGCACGGGGTGTGCCCATCATCCTAACCACATGACGTTAAACTGTATGGACTTCATCCTCACCTAATGACGCTAAACTACACGGATTCCAGATAACTATTTACGGCTTGATTCCTGCCCTCGCAGGATAAGTAGCGACGCCAGGATCTCCAATCTTGGCCTAGCCCCCAGAATAAAAAATAAAAAAAATGCCGTCTTTCCCCCCGTGTATGGACCAGACCTACATGGGGTGTACTCATTCCAGAGAACTACGTATGGATTGATTCCTACCCCCGCAGGATACGTAGCGACGCCAGGATCCCCAGTCCTGGACCTGCCCCTTAAAAAAGAGATTCCCATTCCCCATGTGTGTGATCCAGACCGACACAGGGTGTACTTCGCGTCCTTACCACATGACGTTAAGCTTACCAGAAAATGATGTTAAAAATTCCCCTTTACCCATGTATGAACCAGACCTGCATAGGGTGTATATCTTCATCCTTACCACATGATGTTAAACTGCATGGAAGTTGTATCCACCACACGACGTTAAACTGCGCGGACCCCCATTTTTCTTTCACGTCGGGGTACCTTCGTCTTTACCGCATGATGTTAAAATGCATGGAGTTTGTCCTCAACGCATGACATTAAACTACATGGACTTTGTCGCGACCCACTCAGGACACATGGAGATATGTGGTGGAGATACTCCTTGAACATTTGGATACATCCTTTCTATACATTAGGCTCCACGGTCTGGATAATTATGGATCATTGTAACCACTCACGGCCATCGGAGGTGGAAAGTCATCGACCCGCGGACACCTTTGTATGACTATTCATACCATGCCCTCAGCGGCTCTGCATATTGATAGCCCCTGTCCCGTCTACCCAAGGAAAGATTTCCACAGGCGGCACTCTTCCAAGCTCCATATGCTTACCGGCCTCAGAGCCCCCAAACCATACCTCTTGATCCAAAAGTTTACAGCGAAGTGGTTTACAAGTTCATTCCCCTTCTCACATTCAGGTGTTTCCAAGGATTCCCTATCTAGCTAGTCCGTGTGTCCTCCAGTGGTTCACATTGCGACCTGCATCAACAAACATCAAGCCAGGACTAGGCTACTTTGACTCAACAGACAATTGCAGTGAAGATGTTTCTTCTATACCCGGACACCATTATCCCCACGCGTCAAACTCTGCACTGTGAGCAATCGCGGATTTTCATAATCATTCATGGCCATCAGAAATGGAATATTATCGACCCAGGGACACCTATATATGACTATACATACCATTCCCTCAGCGGTTCTGCGTAATGATAGCCCCTGGCTCATCCATAAAAGGAAAGATTTCCTCGGCCAGTACTTCTCCTAGCTCTGTACGCCTACCAGCCTCAGAGCCCCCACACCATACCTCCTGATCTGGGAAAGCTCAAAGTTGCTGTTTACAAACTTTATCCCACAACTTGTCCTAATAATATCAGAATATATTGACTTAGTTATCCTCTGAGTGATTGCAGCAATAGTCACCCAATGGTCCGAGCTCTATGACCGATAAACTAGGAGTACCTCATCCTTACTACATGACATTAAACTGCATGGAAGGAAGGCACACCCCCATGCAAAAAAAAGGAAAAATGATCAGCACAGGGGGCTCATCGAAATTCAATAGGCAACCAGGGACGGATATCCCCGACAGGTCCAGACATTCCCCTGCCAAATGACAGACTTCGTGGCCCGGATAATTGCAGATCCTCAAAACCATTCATGGAAATCGGAAGTGGAAATTCGTCGACCCGTGGACACCTTTCCACGACTACGCATACCATGCCCTCAGTGGATCTGCATAATGATATCCCCTGGATCGTCCATCAAAGGCAAGATTTCCATAGGCAATGCTCTTCCTAGCTTCGTACGCTTACCGGCCTCAGAGGCCCCATATCACCCTTCCTGATCCAAGAATCCCTGGAACCATTATTTACACCAATCAACCCCCCCCCCACGTCTGGGGAATGTTGAGTTATTCAAGACTAGTTACATTCTGATGAGTATAAAACTTTGCAAGAATGTCTCCATCTTCACTGCATGACAATAAACTACATATAAACCTTCAAAAATGCCTCTCGTCCAGGCCGCATGACGCCAAACTGCACGGATTATGTCCCAACCACATTATGATAAACTACATTGTCATACTCGTCATGGGTTCAATGAGAAATAGAGGCTTTTCTTCATCTTTCAGTGCACGATTCAGACCTGCACGAACCACCGCCTCACACCAGCGTGAGAAAGAATTAATTCACCTTTTCTCAGGAAGTTTAGTCTATATATTTCCCCCATATTCAGGAACCCTATCATCATAAACCATAATATGTACTCAGAAAAAAATGCCGAACTCTTATAAGCCACCCCTCGTGGTTCCAAACCTCAACTTCCCTAAAGTTTCTCGGCTATTGGAAGTGGATAGTCTTTTACTTAAGGACACCTTTGTATGACTATGCATATCATTCCCTCAACAACTCTTCATATTGATTTCCCCTGGCCCATCTACCAAAGGCAAGATTTCATTGGGCGATGCATCTCTTCATACGCCTCCTGGACTCTAAGCCCCCATATCTATCCTAGGATTCGGAAACCCTCTGAGCTACAGTTTACGATCCTCTTCCACAATCCAACCTGAATGTGGAGGAACGTCTTTGACAAAATTACCGAGAACCCAGAGAATTCGTTCCATTTCTGATGATGTCCCAGCTCCATGACTTTAAACTTCACCAAGCCCTAACCGTCCTTTATGCTAGGTAAATTCATAGGACCGAAACCTTCCTTCCACACTCCTGATTGATATAGATGTTCTCAAAACCCTTTCAGATGTCACATTCCCCTACTGAGCCACCCCGGGTGGTTTTCTAAATTTTCCACGACACTCATTATGGTTTCTATAAGCTGGACTTCCATGAGGTCCCCTGGCCATCAGAAATGGATAAGCCTTTGGCTTATGGACACATTTTTATGACTATACATACCATGCCCTCAGCGGCTCTGCATATTGATCACCCTTGGCCCATCTACCAAAGGAATGTTTTCCTTAGGCAATGCACTTCCTACCTTTGTACGCTGACACAACTCCCATGCCGTGAGACATGCCTTGCATGCCATTCAAATTTAAACATGTCTCCCCCCACGTGCGTCCGAAGGGTATTAAGACATCTTTTAATCAGTTGAACCCCATTGGGGCCCTAACCCCACGATATTTGGTCAATGTTGTTCGACCTAAAACATCAGTAGTGATAGTCTTGTTAGCAGGACTTTAAACTGCTCACGGATGAAAGATGCACAAATCCTGTTAGGCCGAAAACCCGAAAAGGGCAACCTAAGAAAAATCCGGGTTATACCTTCTAGATCCATACCGAATGGGACCAGGAAAAATCAGGTCATTAAAAGAAGAAGAAAAAAGGTAAAAAGTTTGTAGGGTTTTTTTATAAAACCATAGAAATAGTCAGACTACACTCGCTGGATCCTATAGTCCAGGAAAAAATTAGAGGTTGTTTTCATGAGTTACGATTAGTTCTGATTCTGTGAACTGTTATTCTTGTAACAATTGTTCTATGTAACAATCAAATTCCACAGCAACGAGTGATTAACAGAAACTGTGTTTTGTTCGAACAAAAAAAGGGAGTACTTCCACAAGCCAGGGTCTCTCCTTCACACAAAAAAGAGGGGGGGGGGGACATAGGGGTAAGTAAAACAGGGGATACAAAAGTAGCTCTGATAGTTTTAAAGGAGCTCGACCTGCTCTCCCCACCAGATCGGCGACTGCGTGACGAAGGTCGTTGCAAGCTTGTTCCAACACTGCCTTCTCCCTAGTTTCAACCTCAACCACCAAACAGATATGCTCCACTGTGGTTTGGAGATCGTTGACCCCTTTTTTGGTAACATCAAGAAGACCAGTCATAGACGATAAATGATCCCTCAGCATCACGGCCCGTTATTCTCATGCAGGTAGCTCAGAGGATAGGATGGCCGCCTGATCTCGAGTTATCACCTCCCGTTCTATCAGGTGATGGAGATTTGTTGTGGTTTCCTCAATGGTTTGGGACCCACAATGACTGTTCTCGAAATGATCAAGATTGCATTCATTAGTGACAGCTTCCTCACGGACCATGACAACTTGGAATGAAAGGGAATGGAACTTCCAATAATTAAAGCCACCCGACCCCAAACCCAGGAAGAGCTGACGAAGAGCTTCAGTTTTCGTTTCCATTCCAGCTAAAGGGGTTTCGGTGATGATTTCACGGATTTGGGTCTAGGCCCACCTACGTACTTCCCAGTGGTCCTCCATGGTAAGAGGATCTTTGGTATCCTCGCTGGACGACACGAGAATAAAGTATGGCATGGCAGACCGTGCGGACGTTTGGTCACTAGAATTTGACCCTGAAGCTGGAATTTGTGGAGCCCCTAACCCCGGTTTAGGCTTGGGAACCAAGTTTTTAAGCCCGGTATCAACTGGTGGAACCTATGCGATGGTCTCGCTGGGACCCGACACCACATGGTCATCCTCATCCACGCACAAAAAGGATGAACTTTCCTGAACTACGGCCACCACGGGGTTGGGAGAGGGAAGTTATCAGAGTCAATTTGATGGACTTTCCATTAGTCCGTCCTCCCTTAAAACTAATGAGGAAGGTGTAGTGGATGCAGCATCCACCATACCTCCTGATTTGGGAACCTTTCGGACATCCTTTTATAGGATACCATCAGGATAGCATTTTACCATTGTTTTTGCATACTCCATGGAAAGGCTGGCAGCCGCGCCCATATCAGGCAGGGGAAAGCTTGCATCAGATCCCTCCCACGTCAGCATCAACCACCACTGACGAAGTATGGATGGATGCAGTTCTTGAGCCCGAGAAGGGGGAAGGGAAACATGGACTTTCATACACTCGAACTGGCAAGAAAAACGATATGGGACGTACAGATCAAATAAATAAACACCATCGATCTGTGCGGACATAAACCCATCCCGCAGGGAGACCATGTAAGATCTCTCCTCCAGGCTCCCACGACAGTTGTCAACTAAGATGCCCGAAAGGGTGTGGTAGGGAGTGAAGATGAACTGGGAGAAGTCGCTTAGGAGCTCAAGGACTTCACTAGAGATAAGTGACTTTAAGTGAACTCTGGCTATATCCAATAGGGTAGGCCGAAAGGTAGGAAGCAAGATGGTCGTATTGTGACGATATCCATAACAGCGATAGTGATCTGCCACCCAGCCGTACAAAAATTGAAATGGCCCGCTTAGAGGGTAGGGTGACCCACCCATCTACATGTGGCTCAGTAGCTCGTGGATACGAGCCAAAGTGGGTAAAACTAAATTCACCAATCGCCCCTCTGTTAACTCGACCGCCATCATCAAAGTGCTGGCCCAGACACCTGGGACAACATCCCAGTATGGAAATATCCATCCGCTCAAAAACATAGCAAACAGACTGGCCAACTGGAGCATAGGCGACACACTGGGGCGCACCTTGTAACCCCATGAAAGGTAGTCGCCTGCTTCCAGAACTGCCTAGTAATAGCCCTGAATGGTTCGTGACTGCTGGGAAGGATGAGTCTTGGGACGTTTAATCTTCGAAATAGGACCAGTGGTGTTCAGAAACAACCCTATCCACATGCTATAAGGAATAAGTGAATGGGCATGCAAGGCCTGACCCAGTGACTTCTCCTCCATCATCAGCTGCTCTTTCGCCAATAAAGGCACCTTTTCAATGTCGTCCCATGCGTCGGGAGTGGGAAAAAATCCGTCATACATCTCGCCAGCAATCGGCAGTCCTTCTATCTGGTAGATGTCCCACAAAATGATGTCGACTCCCCCGTGGGAGAGGTATAAAGTATTAGTACTTGAACACCAGCGGCTAAAGAGGATGGGTAGAATCGAAGATGGTGGGTAAACAAAAAATTGGGAAGCCCACACTGTGGAGTATAGGTTGACCACTTCCAGTGAATTGGGAGACTCTCGGCAATGATGATGAACCCAGAATGCCCAAGCCCAATCGTTTGAGAAGAGCCCGTCGGACCAAAGATCCCACCTGGGGTCCCACCCCGCATCAGGATCCCTTCGAGAAAGGTTGATAATATAAGGGTAGTCCTTATGGATAGATATTTGAAAAAATTCATGAGTACACTGATCACTTTGGGACCAGACAGAGTCCCTCGGAATAAATGTGTCTTTCAGACAAAAATTAGATATTATCTCCTTGGATTGGGTAAGGTTTTCCTGAATGCATTTTGAAGGTTCTTCCAGGAAAGGAGAAGGGAGACCTGTGAAAGTAGAGGGATTGGGATGTCATCCTAAAGACCAAATTCATAGAGCATGAGCTGATTGGATAAAGGATAACTCATAAGTTCTGGAGAGAGCAGGTTCTTCAATGCACTGTCATCAGGAATGATGGACCAACTAGGGTCTTCTTTGATGCCCTACGCTCTGCGAATCATAGCTGGATGTCTCTCTGAGTCGATTGAGAGGGGCTTTGTAGCAAGAATCAGAAAAAAAATGAGGGGGAACCATATTTTCTCCATACATAATGAGAGAAATCAGTCCGGAATACAAATCTGGACAAAATGAATGGTTAAAGAGCCTTCATAATTAAATCCACAAGGAGGCCTTGAAGGATGGTTCGCGATGACATCATCACGTGAACCATCCCTTTGTGAAATCAGTCGTCGAAGAACTGGACCACATAGAGTTGGCTAGAAAAATGTGAACCAAGTTGATCTGCGGAATTTCAATCCCTAGTTTATTCGGAAGACATGGTAACTTTTTAATGTTCAAGAGATTTTAGTCCATGGAGCATCGAAACCACAAAGCAAGTTCCTCTGCTACCAACCATCACTTACTTTTTAATTAATTAAGAGTAATGGTTTGTGGTAGGGAATTTGATTCGTGAATGAAGGCAACCGCGAAGAAGGAATAGTTCGCGGAGGTTGCTGTCAGTTGGCGGACGAGGCACTTCGTGAAGGAGAAAACACACGGAGGCGAAGGAGCTCTAGTTTCAGAAAGAATTTTTTAAAGGACAAGTGTGATGGCTCCCCATATTTATAGGCATGGTCCCCTACTGGGTCCACCTTTCTACTGCAAACCGTCTCAGTTTTAGGACCACTTTGCATCGGAATGGCCTCCTCTTCGTTCCGATCAGACCCCATTCTGATAGGGGGAATTTGTAGGGTCATGAAAAATCTGCAAATGAATTTTTACCAAAATCCCCCAAATTAATTGGGGAAAATAATCAAAGAAGATACACAACAAAAATGGATTAGTCCGCGAACTGATCCATGGAGTCGCAATATTGCCCGGCACCGCGAGGCACCCCCTCCGCGAACCATTGTCGTTCACAAAATGGAGGCGGAGAGCCTCTACGGTCGTGAGGTAGGATGGGCGCCTATCCATTTCACTATCACGAACCGCCCTAACTGCGGACCGCATCGACAGGTCCAAGCCGCACCTGCTGTCGTTCGTGGAATAGAGGTAGAACCCTCCGCAGCCGCGGAGTACTCCTTGAGTTCGCCTCGCGGAGGGGGGTAGCATTCAATAACCACCGTGAATCGTGGATTGACCATGTTAGCTGTGAATCGGGTTATGGGACTCTGCAAAAGGTGTCATGTGGCCACAGATACATTCCTTTCTACACTCTATAAAAGTAGACTGAGGGGGAAAGAAAATGGGATCAGAGAACTATATTCAGATTCGAAGGGATAAGAGATCGGTTGAAGGAATGCTTCATATTTCGCAAACAGCGAAATTCCCATCCGTGAAACACAACAGGTATATGAAATATGAAGGAATCAGAAAACGCATAATAAAATGGTGAACCGCGAACCTAAAATAACGAAAAAGTAGAACCACTAACCATACCCCTCTGTTGATGACTTCCCCATGGACCAAGGAGTTTATGCCTTTTTCCCATCCTTAGCACCGCGTAGCACCCTCTTATGCGGGCGGAGCCCCGAACGACGAGCCTCCGACCGGTGCCACCCTTGGCCACCGCTGCCCGCCTGGAACCCTCTGTGAACCACCCTAGTTCGCGGATTGATCCAATAGCTGCAAACCACCCTGGTTTGCGGATTGAACATGAACCCGCGAACTGTCCTAGTTCGCGGGATGCCAATCAGTCTGCGGACCACCCTAGTTCGCAGATGGCTTCTCCAGCCGCGTGGCACTTTCACACGTGAAGGGTGCCACCTCCTATACCTCTTGGTGGCTCTCCAAATACTTCGATGTTCTCATTTAAAGAGCCAGGTAAAATCCTTCCGATCCAATCAGGTCCTCCACAACTCCCTCATTGGCCTATTCGTCGTCCCCAAGCCGAGACCTTGGCCAGAGCCGCTGGATCCGCATGGTATGACTTTCAGGTGCATCAGCACACCATTTTGAGTTCACATACCCATGGTAAAGTGGGGCAAAGGGTTTTCCCTGACCCTTGATGAGATTCCCGAAGCATTCCTAGGTTCAAATTCCCACAGTAATGTGGAGTCTGAGCCCGTGAATCCCTTTTCTGCCCCTCGACATGTTGAGGGTTCCTCAAAGATGGTAAAATACCCATCATAAGGAAACCCTTGTGCACCGCAAGAGAGGAAATGGGCACAAGATCACCCCCTTACCCTCTCCCACTGGGTTTTTTCACACCAGACATCCATCTCAGAGTAAGCCCCAACCTTCTGGGCCTCCTTAGAGTGTAAGCCACATTTCATCACCCTGGGCAACCCTCATGCATAAGCCCCACTCCGCTTCTCATGGACGCACCTTTCGCGACGTGATCCTCTAGTCCCTGCTACCTCTTGTTTCCCATACCAAGCATGACTCACATGGGATTAGAGTAAGCATCGACCATGACATACTCCTATGGCCATCCTTAGAGTGTAAGCCCCAATCCATCATTTTGGGCATTCTCAGAGTTTAAGCCCCAAGCCTATGTGAACTACGTGGACTTTGATCCCTACCTCCTAGACAGGGTATGTAGGAAGCCTCCCTGAGGTTCAAGCCCAACAACTGGTCAATCCGATCATCCCCACATCGGTTCACTAACCCACTCCTAGTGCCTCCTCAAGGGAGTTCCAACCCTTCAGGGTCATTAATCCAGTGAGGTATGGTAAAACTCAAGAAATAAATGATTCTGAACCCCTGCGACCAGTTGACCATTTCCCATCAAGGTTAAATCCATGGATACTATGTTTCGGTATAAACCAACGATTTGTGAACATATGAATACATCTTAAATCTATAAGAGAGTCCCAGAACATGAAATAATTCCCCACCCCCAAAAAACAGAAGGATGAGCCCGACTTCCCATCCTCTTAACCAATGTGAGTTCTTAAGAGTCTCTTGTTAGACCATCTGATGAACGCCTACCTTTGGAATGAGGTCCATGAATCATTGGATACAAAGCCGTTGGGAGTTTTCTGACCGAAAACCATAACGAAACAATCATGTATGTAGTTTATTAAGAGAGATGCCTGGAAATCCTAATGAACTTGAGAGTTATTCATTGGTAGTGCCAATAGGTATTCTACTATCCCAACATGATCCAGAATTTCAAAAAGACAAATATACCTCAGGATCATATTGCCCTTCATTCCCAATATCATTACTCTCTTTTAGGGAGACATTCGTAGAATAACCTTATCATCTAATTCAAACTGTTTCCCTTTTCCTGAATTGTTAGCATAGCTTTTTTTAGATTATGATATGATCTTATGTATTGTTGAATAGATCTAATATTTTCTTCCATATCATCAAAAATATCATGTCCTGCTATATTTATTTCCCCAACATCATCCCAATATGATATATTTCTTCACTTATTTTCATATAGGGTTTATTAAGGGGGAATATGAATACTAGAGTGAATGCTATTATTGTAATAAAATAACACCAAAGTTTGGTGTTGATCCCAACCACATTTGAAATCCATAGACCAAGCTGTCAACATGTATTTAGATTTGAATTATTCTCCCAAACTGGTCATCTATCTGAAGTTGGTATGTAGTGCTGAAACATATATGTGTATCTGAAGCATGTTGATGACTGTTCCAAAACATTGACATTATACTAGAATATCAACCAAAAATAATGGAACGTAGTACTATATACAATCATTTGTCTTCCCTTAAATATATCACAGTAGGCTGGTCAGGAGATAAATCCACTATAATCCTATCTAAGTGTTTCAACATCATATACTGATCAACATTAAAACATATATAAAAAGGTAATTTTGATGTTTTGGGAAGTCTGATGACAAAGTCAATAGTGATGTTTTCCCATTTCCAATCCTTTACGAGTAATAGTTATCACATCCCATTAGAATTCATTATCTCATCTGTAAATTTTTTAAAAAACAAACACTGATAGACATATTCAGCAACATCACCTTTCGTGATAGCCCACTAGAAATACTTCTTTTGGTACCTATAAATATTTTTGTTTCCATGAATAATAGGGAATGGAGAATTATGAGCCTCATACAATTTCTCCTTCATTAATTATTGACTGGGAGGAATAAATAAACAATTCCTAATCCGTATTATCCCATAACAATCATGTTTTAGTTCAGGAACATTTCTCACATTCTTTTGTAACTCTACATCTTTCATCTACACCTCATTTATCATCAGTTGTATATATGGTTGTACCTTCAATTATGAATGAATTAATTTATCCCCTTCCATTAAAATTTCAATATCGAGCATTTTAAAAACAAATATTTTGGAAAATTTTTTATCCTCATCATGGATACACTAGCATGGTCCTTTTGTCTCAAAGCATATTCCAGCTTGTTCCTTTCCAAGAGTGGGAATGTATCAAGAAGTCATAATCATTAATAAAATACATTCATATTCATTGACACATATTCATATCCTTTTTTATGTGAAAATATAATTTAATATTTTATAATCATTATATATATCACACATTTCAACATAAGGGTTATTCCTTCATATCATTAAAACAATGATTTTGGAAACTAACTCTAAATCATGATATTGTTAATTTTTCTTATGGATTTCAAATTTTCATGCTGCAAAATCTATCACCATATCAGTTTTTATAAAAAAATCTATCCGCTTTTGGATTCATCACTATAGATCAATGAAATTTCACCACTATAAGTTATTGTGATCATAGGTGCACCAGCTATACTTCTTTTGAACTCATTGAAATTTTGTTCACATTTCTCTATCCACACAATCATAACTCATTTTGAAGTCATCTTGGTTAGTAAGTCAGATAATCAAGATTTTTTTTATCAAATCATCGATAATATCAAATGAAACAAAGAACTCTTCGGATATCAGTCACTAGTTTTAGTATTAAAAAATATTCATCATCTTTTGTTTTTTATAGATCCACAAATATCCCCTATATTGATATTATGTGACTCAAAATTGAATATGTCTAAATATTGAATTGATAGATGGTAATTTTTTCATAAATATACTCTTTTATTAGTTTCTTCAGTACAACTCCCAATGAATATTCATGTTCTTACATACTCTACAAATGTAAATGAATATTCTCTATAAAAACATAGAAAAACTAATCAATATAGTAGATAAGTACTATTTTCATTAGATTCATAATGATATAAGGGGTATTAGTAAGATAAAAAAGAATCATTATAAATTCATAGTGTACATACATTGTATAGAATTCCATCATTTGGTATATCCTCCTTATCGCTTAATTGATTACATCCTAAACGAAGATAAATGATTGGAAATTATTGAGCTCCATGTAGCTGGTTGAATAAGTAATCAATATGCGGAAGATGATATTTTTCCTGATAGTGACCTTGTTAGTTTCTAGATAATCAATGCATAGTCTCATTGATCCAACACTATTCTTATCAAATAGAACAGGTGCACCCCTTGGTGTTGCACTAGTGTATATTAATCCAACATCAAGATTATCTAGAAATTTTGTAAAGACCCAGAAATTTCTTGGAATTTTTTTTTCATAATTTCATTGAAATTTTACTAGTCTGTGGTTTCTAAATGCACTTGATTCTGAGGCCCAGTGTGCCCGAAATCAATTTATGAAGATTTTATTGGGTACGTTCAGTGAACGAACAAGTGGGTTTTTTATCTTTTGAACTGGTGCTCGGAATTGAAACCTGAGGGCACTGATGAACTCGCAGCATCGGTAATTTCTTAAGGGGACTTTTAGTGGAGTTTCATTTTAAGCGGGTTTGGAATTAATTTATGGGGAATTAGTTTAAAAATAAATAGAATTGTTGTGTACAATTTTATTTATATCTACGATGGTTAAATACTACAAAGGGGAGTTAATTTGGGACCCAAAACCACCTAAATACCCTTGTTTGGATATTTGGGAGGTGGGCCCACATGAGCCCCATCCTTCCTCCTTCCATAACACTTTTCAAACCCCTCTTTAAACTCCCCAAATATCTCCCTTAAACACCTTTTTAAGTAACTTGTTAATGTTGAAAACTATCCCATTAATGAGACCTCTTCACTTTCTCCTCTCCCATTAATTCATGACAACACCTTAATTAATAAACTGATTCCTCCAATTTAATTAATGAGGTGTTTGAATTTTAAAATGGATGTGTTAATAAAAATATTATCTAAGACTAATATTTTATTAAGGGAAGTGCATTTTTGATGGGAGGGGGATTCACAGGAGAACTTCCTCTCCTTCCTCCATTGTTGCACCACCACCGAGGGTCCATCTTCTCCAACGAGACATCGACGAACGATCAGGGGTTTGTACTGTGGTGTAGGAACAACTAATTATGTTGACTTTGAGGTCTTCCCTGTGTCGGATCCGACAAATGACGCTTGAGCTGGGGTCAATGGAACTTTACAGAAGTGACGAATGCCAATGACCGTCATAACCTTCATCTCTTACCTGGCGACGATGTCAAGGAGCCGACGTGCACCCTTTCGCGACACCATCATCCATGATGCTTGGCTACAGCTGATCTTTCTCGAGGTAGGGGGTTTTTGTTTATAGTGTATATGTGATTTATACCCTCATGCATGGGTATTTAATTGCAGGGTTTTTGTATAATTTATTTTGAATAAATTATACCCTTGCAGTTGATGAATTAAGGATTGAGCCTCTAATGCGGAGGGAATGGGATAACGAACAAGAATGGACCCTCCGCTGGTTGTTCTTTTGTGCACGTATTAGACGGTCGATGATGAAATGGGATTGCACCGGCATTTGGAAGCCATCGTAGTAATGTCTGGGACCCGTGAAGACTGACGGCGCAGATGGAAGCTAAAACGGACCACTGGAGCAACTCCGGTGGTCCATGAAAGCACCTGGAAACGCGAGTCTCCTGCATGGTGGCACCGGCAACCAGAGGTGGTGGCCAGAGCCGTCCGACTGCCTGGAGGAGGGGGTTCCATGTGCATCGCTAGAGGAGACCCGCCACGGAAATAGCCGTGGTGGTGTGACGCAGTGGATCCCGCGGCCGCGCCGGATCCCGGGACAATGGCGAGGTGGGGCTTTGCACCGCCAGTGTCAATTATTAGGGGGATGATCCCCCCCCCCCGATCTACACATTTTTCTCGGCCAAGATGGTCGAGCCTGCTCCCCCGGCCAGGCCGAGGTGGGCCATGCAGACCACGCCGGCGAGGCCGGGCCGCACCCAATCGGGCCAGACCTGGTCTTGGGTCGGGTCAACCCGGTTCGGGCCGACCCAGGGGGTGTTGGGCTGGGTCGGACTGAGCCCAGACCCCCTATTTTCAGACCATCTTCAGTTAAACGCTCATAAATTGAGTTGTGGACCTTCGATAGACGCACCTTCAGTTGCGTAGAATTCCTTGGATTTACCCAATGAGGTTTCGAGGAATAGTTGAGATACTGCTGGGTTGGTTCGTACACAAAACATACCGGGGCCTCAGGACTAAATGGCTAATAACTCACAGATTGGGCATCCGATAGACGTGTCATCTGTTGCGTTGAGACCCCTTTGACGAGGCGGTATTTTTAGATACATCTTAGTGGGACATTGGGATACTTAGAGTATCCACCAGTTGCTCGTGGAGTGGATCCTTCCAAAGAAGAGCGTACGGAGTACGGAGACCTTGTAGCTAGCTGAGACATGATGACTGCTTGTCCGATTCGAGTCGGAGTGACTTGAATAGCCTAGTGGGAAACACTTCTAGGTTTGGGTGGCAGACCCACAGTGGGGAGCACTATCGTGTTTGGGTGGCAGACCGCGATACTCGACAGATGGAGTACCTCTATGGCTAGTAGGGGGAGCACTACTATGTTGGGGTGGTAGACACATGCCCGGGAGCACTACTGTGTTGGGGTTGTAGACCCACTGTACTCGAGAGGAGGATTACCTCAGCAATCTAAGGTTAATGAACAGTGCCTTGGAGTCATGACAGGATCACTGTACTCATCATAGGAGGATCTCTTCAGCAGTTGTTGTTTAGATTTCATTAATTAAAATCCTAGTTTGATCTGAGTCAATCACCTTTGTGTTTTACCTCATGTTTGAGATGGGTTACTTGATAACATAGATATATGTATGGGAATATACCTAAGTAAATGTTATCTGTTGAGATCTTTCATTGTGGTTTATCCGTGTTGGATTTTGTGAGACCTTGAGGGTCTCGAGGTCCCTACTAAGTATCGTCATACTCACCCTTGCACGGGCTATGCCTGCACCTCATTGTGTTGGATGTAGACGACGGATAGCACAAACTGTGCTGGAGTGTATGATAAATGGATGGCACTCAGAGGAGTCTTACAGACGGATGGATGGACGTGGAGTGCTGAGGAGGACATATGTATCTACCCTTTAGGTTGGATCCATGGTGGATGATCCAAGAGCTTCTTATCACCTTTCACCTATTGTCCTTTGAGTTGTACTTTACATTCAGTTGTAGATATACCATTCTATTAGGCTTATATTTCTGGCCCATTTTGTATTTTCAGCACACTTGTTTTACTACTTTACTTAGTGTATGTTTCGGCTTGTTCTCTGGATGTGTGAGTTTGCATTTTATAAAGGAAATTCCTTTCCAGTTATAGGGATTTACACCTTTGGTGCTAGTTGCCAGCCCCTGGCCTATGGAAGGCGGGCTTGGGGTAGTTACGACTCAGGCCCCGGGGGATGGGTTGTGACAAATTGGTATCAAAGGAGTTGGTTCTACCGTAGAACATAGGACTCTGATATTTCCTTTCTGTGAAGGAATAGTGTTAAGGGTACCAAGTGTGGTTTTCAGTTCAGGGAGTCTGGTGTTGGTGCGGAGGCCGATGTATCCATACACCAAGACCCTATCTACTGATTTCCGACTCAGTGCATGAAAACAGTGCTTGCATGTGTGTTTTAAAAAAATTTCTTCAAGTCAGGTCAACCAGGTCATCTCACCAGGTTTAAATCATTTGATCGTGTCGCATCTGTTCAGGATGTCTCCACACAGACAGTCATTTGGAGTTTCGAGAGAGTACTCGATGACAACCCATCGAGCGATGAGGCTCTAGTTCAGGTCCCCCTTCCTATGTTGGATCCTTGGGGGTGGTCTACCAGTTGCACCTCCACCCGTTAGCTAGTAGATTCCACCTGTCGTACTAGCAGATGATGCATGCTGACAGAGCACGATGCACGAGTTCCAACAGTAGAGGCCTATGAGTATACGAGGCGAGATAGATTCCCAGGTAGTAGTGGACTTTCTGGAGGTGATTGCGAGAGTTCTACACCTAGTTTAGACACTAGTAGAGAAGATGGTGATCTTAGATACTGGTGTTTTCTTGTGAGTGACCATGAGGTTGGCCCTCATAGTGATGAGGCATTGGTATGTGGACTGATTCCTGAGATAGTACCTTCGGGTAGTGTGCCAGATATATCAGTACCTGTTGGTCAGTAGTTACAACCGGCGGTACCGGTAGATGACACATGTAGGCTTAGTGCCTTACATGTATTTCAGCATCAGATACCCCTCAGGTTCTAAGGTGATCCCGACTCACAAGTGGATGAGGACTAGATTAAGGAGGTGGTTGAGAGTTTTCTAGAGATTATATAGCTTCGAAAAGATGACATGTCAGTAGATGAGTTGTCATTGAGGCGTACCGATCGTTCATGGTACTTTATGACTACGATACGATCAGTTCGTTCGAGCTCAGACCTCAGAGCGAGGTGTGTTTAATTGACTTTAGAGCCAGCACATTTCGTCTATGCATTCCTACATATTTTAGGGTGCTAGAGAGAACCTTTGTGGTTGAATGTTCATTGGATGAATGGATACAACCAGTGAATGTTAACAGTTGGAAAATAGGAAATTGGCACCAGTCGAATAGAAATGGGCGTGTAAAATGTTTCAAGAATAGGATGTTTTAAAGACAGATGAATCTCTAGAGCAGAAGACATGGAAGCAAGGATGGGATAGAAGCATTAGGTGGTGTACCTTTTGACATGTTTCAACCTCCCGCCTTTGTATTCCCTACCTGGCTCAGAGAGAAGGAGGGTAGGGGATGAGAGTAGCTGCATGCGGTCAAGGAGTGTGACCCAAGGGCTCTAGTAATGATTAGAAGTACAGTCTTTGTCTACTTCTAGCTGCGATAAAAAATAGACAATGATACGAAAAATTTCTTCCTTCCACGAATCTTGTCTTAGACCTAGAGTTTCCGGTTAAAGACATTGACTTGACCCTCACGTCTGGAGATACCTTTGAAAGGAGACCCGATAATCATGCTTACGCCGAAAATGTGATCTGACCCTTGATGTGAGAGTTTCGGTTGGAACCTCTTGGTGGCAACATTGAGGCCTTACGACGTTAGTTTAGGTATGGACTAGGATACCATAGTTCATACACAGATTGAATGTTTTAGGAAAAATGGTTGTGTTTTACCTACAATGATGGGATGGGTTTTCCTTGGTCGGCGAAAAGGAAATATCTGGCAACACAATATAAAATCATGCATAAGAGGGTGTGACCGATCACTCTTGAGTCTTCCAACCTTACCCTCGTGGTAGCAGGAGTTTTCATTTTCAGTTCCAGACAGGGAACAAAGGCCTCTAGAGTTCAAGGATGGAGACAACGTCTTTATACAGGTCTCACCTCGACGAGGTCTAAGGAAGTGTGGCCGAAAAAGCAAGTAATCTGCGAGGTTCATCAGACCCTTCTACGTCATCAGTAGGGTATGCGAGATGGTTTACCGCCTGGCCTTTCCACCTCAGATGCACCGGGTTCACGACGTCATCTGCGTATCTCAGCTGAGAAGATGTGTGCATGAACTATCTGTCATCATTGACCATGGAGAGCTGGATATAATGATAGGGGGACTTTCACGGGGTTCCAGTAGAGGTTGAGGATCAACAGGAAAAGTTCCTACGAGGACAGTTGATTCCTCTTATGCGCTTTCGTTGGAAGCACAAAAACCTCCAAGAGAGCACATGGGAGCGGGAGGCTCAGATGCGTGCTCGGTACCTCCTTTAGTTTCCCTAGTTTGTGTTGTATCATTACGGGGACGTAAAGCCCTAAGGTGGTACTAATGTAAAGACCCAGAAATTTCATGGAAATTTTTTTCTTAATTTCATTGGAATTTTACGAGTCTGTGGTTGCTGAAGGAACTTGATTCCGAGGCCCAGTGTGCCCAGGATCAATTTCGGATGTTTATCTTGGGTACGTTCAGTGAACGAAGGAGCTGGTTTTTCTATCTTTTGAATAAGTGTTTGGAATAGAAATCTGAGGGCACCGATGAACTCGCAGTCATGAAAGTTTCTTAAGGGTACCTTTAGCATAGTTTCATTTTAAGCGGGTTGAGAATTAATTTTTGGGGAATTAGTTTAAAAATAAATAAAATTGGTGTGTACAATTTTATTTATATCTATGGTGGTTAAATCCTTCAATGGGGAGTTAAGGGTGGGACCCACAACCACCTAACTACCCTTGTGGGGATATTTGGGAGGTGGGGCCCACACGAGCCCCAACCTTCCACCTTCTATAACACTTTTCAAACCCCTCTTTAAACTCCCCAAATATATCCCTTAAACCCCTTTTTAATTAACTTGTTAATGTTGACAACTCACCCATTTCTGAAACCTCTTCACTTTCTCCTCTCCCATTAATTCATGAAAACACCTTAATTAATAAATTGAATCCTCCAATTTAATTAATGAGGTGTTTGAATTTTGAATTGGATTTGATAATAAAAAGATTATCCAAGCCTAATATTTTTTAAGGGAGGATCCTTTTTGATGGGAGGGGGATTCTTTGGAGAACTTCCTCTCCTTCCTCCATTGTTGCACCACCACTGAGGTTCCATCTTCTCCAACGAGACACCGACAAACGAGCAGGGATCAGTAGCATTGTGTGGGAGAAAGGAATTATGTTGACCTCGATGTCTTCCCTACATTGGATCCAACGAACGACACTCGAGCAGGGATCGAAGGCACTTTAATGAAGCAACGAGCGCCAAAGACCGTCGTCACCTTCAGCTCTTACCTTGCGACAACGTCAACGAGCCGACATCCGCCATTTCACTACACCATCATCCATGCTTCTCGGATACTGCGGATCTTTCTCGAGGTAGGTAGTTTTTTTTATAGTGTATATGTGATTTATACCCATGTGGATGGGTATTTACTTTCAGGGTTTTTGTATAGTTTATTTTGAATAAATTATACCCTTGAGGTTGATGAATTAAGGATTGAGCATCTAATGCAGAGGGCACGGGCTAACGAACAAGCCTGGACCCTCCGCTGGTTGTTCTTTTGTGTTCAAATTGACGGGATATAATGAAACGGGACCGCAACGGCGTTTGGAAGCCTTCGCAGTAATGTTTGGGACCCGAGAAGATGGTCAGCGCAAACGGAAGCTAAAACAGACCACCGGGGCAACTCCGGTGGCCCGCGGAAGCTCCTAGTGTCACCAGTGAGTGGACGTGTCGGCCAGAGCCATCCGGCCACCTGGAGGCGCCGTCGTCCTATGCGCCGCCGGAGGAGACCCCCCGCGGTGGATCCCAAAGCCGCGCGGGATCCTGGGACAACCATAGGGTGGCGCTTTGCGTCTTCGGTATCAATTAGACCCCCCCCAGTTCCGCGCGTTTTGCTCAGCCAAGCTGGTCGAGCTAGCTCCCCCTGTCGGGCGGGGGTGGGCCTCGCCGGTCAGGCCAGATCGCACTGACCACATCATGTCGGTTGGGCCGGGTCACTCCCAATCGGGCCGAACCCCGGCCCCGGGTCGGGTCGACCTGGTTCGGGCTAACCCAGGGGGTGTTGGGCCGGGTCGGATCGGTCCCAGACCCCTATTTTCGGACCATCTTCAGTTAAACACTCATAACATGAGTTGTGGACCACCGATCGACCCACCGTCGGATGCATAGGATTCCTTGGATAGAGGCGGTCAATTCCATATATTATATTCAAGGTTTTGATGATGTTTATATATATCAGGGTTGGTTCGAATTTGAAACCAACCGGGCCCTTGGAGCCGAATCACTTATAACTTGAGGACCGGACATCTGATTGATGTGCCGTCAACTAAGTTGGATTCCTTAAAATGAGACGGTTATGTTGGAATACTCCCCCTGAGGTTTTTATGATATTGGTGTATGGTCGGGTTGTTTTAGCTTACAAACCAGCCGGGCCCCTGGAACAGAAAAGCCAATAACTCTCAGACATGACGTCTGATTGAGGAATCGTCAGCGGCGTTGGTAGTCACATTGAGAAATGGTTCCTTTGGATATACCCTATGAGAGTTCAAGGTACAGTTGATTTACGGCTGGGTTGGTTCATACACGAAACCAACTGGGCCCCCGGGGACTAAAAGGCTAATAACTCATAGACTGGGTGTCCGATAGATGCGCAGTATGTTGCGTTGAGACCCCTTTAACGAGGCAGTACTTTGAGATACTTATTCGTGGGAAATTTTTATGCTTTAGGTATCGACCAGTAGCTCATGGAGCGAATCCTCCTGGAGATGAGCATACGGAGTACATAGACCTTGTAGCTGGCTGAGACCTGATGACTACTTGTCTGATTCGAGTCGGAGTGACTTGACTAGCCCAGTGGGGAGCACTACTGTGTTCGGGTGGCAGACCCACAGTGGGGAGCACTATTGTGTTTGGGTGGAAGACCCATGATAGTCAACAAGGGGAGTACCTCTATAGGCTAGAAGGGGGAGCGCTACTGTGTTGGGGTGGCAAACCCATTACGGGGAGCACTACTGTGTTGGGGTGGCAGACCCACTGTACTCGACAGGAGGAGTATCTCAGTAGTCTAACGTTAGTGAGCAGCACCTTAGAGTCGTGACATGATCACTGTACTCATCATAGGAGGAGCTCTTCACCAGTTGTTCTTTCAATATCATTAATGAAAATACTAGTTTGAGCTGAGTCAATGACCTTTGTGTTTTACCACATGATTTTGATGGGTTACTTGATAACTTCGGTATATGTATGGGCATATACCTACGTAAAGGTTATCTTTTGAGATATTTCTTTGTGGTTTATATTTGATGGATTTTGTGAGAACTTGAGAGTCTCGGGGTCCCTACTGAGTTTCGTTATACTCACCCCTGCACGAGCTATGCCAGCACCTCGTTGTGTTGGATGCAGAGGATGGACAACGCTGACCGTGTTGGAGTGTACGAGGACTGGACGGTACCTAGAGGTGGGTATCATGACGAGATGGTTCCTGGGGGATATGGACGGATGGAAGGACGAACACGGAGTGCTTAAGAGGACATCTTTACCTACACTTCATGTAGGATTCATGGTGGCTAATCCAGGAGCTGCTTTCCACCTTTCAGCTGTTGTCCTTTGAGTTTTAATTTACATTTCGTTGAAGTTGTACCATTATGTTCGGCTTGTATTTCCGGCCCATTTTGTATTTTCAGCACAATTGTTTTACTACTTTACTTAGTGCATGCTTCCGCTTGTTCTCTGGAAGTTTGAGTTTACGTTTTATAAAGGAAATACCTTCCCAGTTATAGGTATTTACACCATTGGTGCTAGTCGCCAGCCCCTGGCCTATGGAAGGCGGGCTTGGGGTAGTTACGACTCAGGCCCCGGGGGATGGGTCGTGACCAGTTTCTTCTTCAATTCCAAAAACACAATCTGTGACATTCTACAAGGTGTATATGAAATATTATTAGCACTCAGTATGAGTTCATTGGAAAAATAAACATCACAATTTGGTTGAAGACATTGTAATATTTCTGGAAATAAATCATAAAAATTATGCGTGTATTCTTAATTCTGGGTTTCTCCCAAACCATATTTCATAGATAACCTTCATTTATATGGATCATGATCCATATGATGGAATAAATTTCTAGTGGAATGTTATTTATATCATTTCATCGACTTATAATCATATACGGATCTGGAATATGAAATTTTACTTCCCTTGTATATTTGTAATGATATCCTTATAGAAAAATTAAATCCATTCCAATAATCAAATCAAATTCCACCACATAAAGGTTTAAAAAATTTACAGGAATCACATTCCGAGAAACTTCAACCATATAAGAATTATAAAATTATGAGGGGGGATTTTATTACATTATGATATTTAATAACTTAATCAACATTTAATTGTTGAGTTATTACAACGATACCCTTAGAAAAATCTTCTAAAATAAATTACTGGCAGGATCCAGAATAAAATAAAACATTTTACACATTTTAGTTGATGGTAGTTTTACCTTTCCTAACATAATTATCATCCTACACATCTCTAATAGTAATTGAATGTGATTTTCCATTCTCTTTGTCCTTAAGTGTTTTCAAATGTCGATCATCATCAAAACCCCATGGATTAGGGAATTGATTTGCATAATTCCCCATTTCCTTTCATTTTTAACGTTGAAGTGTATGAGGTGAATTCATTATAACTTTTTCACTATTTGCATAATTAGACATATTTTTTCCATCACTTCGTCATCCAACTCCCTAATGTAATTATTTTACACACTTAAAACATTTATAAGTCCCTTTAATACAATTTTCTCCATGTTTCCTTCCACACATTGAGCATATGAGAAACCACATCTTCCTTTCAGTTTGGTCTTTAGATCTTCCCTTGAAATCCATTTTTCTATTATTATAATACAAAAAGGACGGATGGGTTACTCTAATATCTATCTCAAACATGAGATCTCCTCAGCATATTTCTTCATAGGTATTGATGTCCATTATTGATAATTTCTATCGTGGAAAAGGTTTGAAACCACTAAATAATCAATCAATTGTACTTTCTATTTGGATAATAATTCCAGTAGTGTAGTTTGAATATCTTATATTATTTTCATTGTATCTACCAATAGATTGATCATCCTTTTTCTTATGGTCAAGGATCTATTTATCTATATTTTTTAAAATAATATTTTTAATGAACTTATTGAAATATAGGTTATTAAAATCATCCCATTCCATGGATTCAATTTCATATCATTTTCTCAAATTCGTGATTAGTTTTCACCATTGATCAGCTTCACCTTCCAAATAGTAGCCCGGTAAGATGAATTTATCATGTACCAAACATTGGATATCTGAAATTATTTTCTAGTTGTATTGATTCATTTTCAATCCACTAATGTATTACAATAACCACTTAATGATGATGGATGCTTCCTCATAAAGGACTCAAAAAATTGTTGTTCCCTCTCGTGCTGGTTTTGAAGTCCTACATGATTCATAGCTTTTAACTATTGGGTGAGCATAACTTCTAGAATTTTCATTACATAACCCATAACATTTGGTTTCTGAGGCCAGAAGTCTTTGATTACCCCATCACATTCAACATTAATATGATTCCATCATGATTCATCCATTGACTAAAACCATGAAGCATAATGTGAGAAACACCAATAATAATGTAAAACCCTTATAGTCTTGAATAAAATATCAATTTAGGAGACATTATGTTTTATCCTTGTTTACTATTTTTCATTTCCATGTCACTAAGAATGTAACATATACATTATCATATAGTTTAGGTTCTTACTATGGTTTTCTCATCATAGTTTCCAATGGATATATATAGCTTTCCACTAAGACAACTCATGATGATGGAGTAGAAGAAGAAAGAAGTTTGAAAGGATCAGTATAGGAGGATACCTCTTCTTCGACATGACTCAGCTAAATCTCCTCTAATATAACTAGATTTGTTCTCTAAAAAGATCCAAAACTATAGAATATAACTACGGAAGTTGAAAAGTGAACTTTTCCAGTGATCACTTATCATTAAGGATCAATGTGAAGTGTTGAGGTTTGGTTCTATAATTGAGGTGGGTGGAACATTCTGGATCTCCAAAATACTAATTTATAATAAATTAAAACCCCATCTAAAAACCTCAAAAATGAACCCAATTAGAAGATAATATTATATTTGTTTTCAATCACATCAAAAAATATTTTTTTTTTCTATTATTTATGTAAATATTAACATTATCATTTGGATCAACACTTAGTGAATCTTATTTAACTTTTAACTAGGGTCAAAAAATATTTCTATATTGAAATGTTGTAATATTTTCGTATATGATTTCAATTACCCATAAATAAATACAATATAATATTTTATACCATATAATAATTATTCAATATTTTTTAAAATATTTTATGATTTTGAATCATTATTTTAATAAAAAAATCAGTTGTGTCAATTTTGACACTATCAAATTCATTAATTTTTAAAATATATTTATATAAATATATAACTTTATACCAACTAGTTTATTACATTTCAAGGAGTTCATGTTAATTGAGAAAATTCAGTATACATTTTAATTAGCCCCAATTATATGTACATTAATATTTTTAATAACATATATTTGTTCTCTCTACTAAAATAATAATTACTACATCAATGTTGTGTAATTTTCTAATATACATATTTCTTGAATAAAATTCAAAAATAAGATACTATGATGAAGATGAATCTAGTGTCTTTAAGAATAATCTAAATAGTAGAAATTATCTTCTGGAGAATCAAACATTAAAAATGTAATAGTTATTAAATTATGAATGTGATAACATTAACCTCATCTTAAATAAAGAAATATAAGTGTCACAGTATCTTTTATAAGGCTCTAAATGGTTAATAACATGACCCTTGGATTATTATAGTCGATATATTATGATACAATAAAATTTAGTCAAGTGTTTGTTTCCTTTGACAGTTATTATAAATCAAATAATTTTTTTATTTCTCATTAATTAATTAATATTTACACCATCAATGTATAATCTATTAGGGTAATTATTTATTTACTAAAAATTAAAATTAAGATTACATGATTAATAAAAGTATTATATATTTCAAATGAGTATTTATAATACAATTTATCTTCTATATAACATCATAAAAACGATTTTACTATTATGATTTGAGTGAGACATATTTAACTTTTCATTGTATAAAAATATGTTACATGTACTATTCTTATCCACTGGATTCCAAAGGATCAAATTTCAACCCAAAGATTATTTCTGTCGAAATAAACTCATCCAAAGATATTAAGATAGGTCTTAGAGTAATTTTATAATAGTGTTCTTACCCTTAATTACCTGATTTAACAATTTACCATATTAATAAAAATATCATAAGTTATTATTCATAATGCCCAAAAATAAAATTATGATAATTACATAATTTGAACCAAAAGATTAAAAATATGATATCCATTTTTTAAAATTCAAAACATGTAAATTTTAGTAATTAATTTACAATTTTTCTCGTTTTCAGAAAGAAAAAATGAATTTTTAGATGATAAAATATTGCAAATGATTGACATTTTTTATTATTTGAATTAATTATAAGATTAATACTAATGAAATATATTATATTAAATAATAATAATATATTCTACTTATATATTAAATTGATAAAATATTATAATTTAATTATATAATGTTTTTCAAAGAAAAAATATCCAATTAATTTAAATTTATTGTATTTTTACTTTTCATCAAAACATGAAAGTTATTAGAAAAATAATAAAAAATATTCCAATGTATATATATATATAATTATTCTGAATATAATTTTTTTTTATATAAATACTTTTAATGTTCGTAAATTATAATTTTATGGGGTTCCCCATTAACAGTTGGTTAAATTTCCCTTTTAAAAACATTTTTTATACATCATATATGGTTTATTTATAACCTATGAAAAAAATATCAATTGGATGAATATCAAAAATTTCTTACTAAGAATATTTCATATATATTTAAATTATTTAACTTCATAATAGTAATTCACTCAAATTAATAATAATAATATATGATTAATTTATTTTTCACAAAAATAATTGGTAGCAAATGACTTCACCATATATTTTCACAAGTGAGTTGTATTTATTCCCGAAAAAATAATGACAAGTATAAATAGAAATTTTATATTATGGGAATCTTAATTATCATTTAAAATGAAGATTGTATGAAAATAAATCTATTGAGGAATTAAAATTATTTACAGAAAATATTTCATATAAACATATGGGTGTTACAGATGTCATGCCACTCATGTTGTGTATCATTAAGCTGATATCTAGTTTTGGAAACCCAATCGACATCACGAAAATGACTACTCATGGGTCCAATTATAACCCTTGGATGAAAATATATGAAAATATTAAGGAATGTTGAATTTTATTAGTTGACAACATAACTCATTGAGAACATGGTGGGTCCTCGGAAAGCCCCACATAGTCATGTACTATGGCTGGAAATGGTTTGTAAACATCCATTTACACTATGTGTAATATAGTTATATGATTTGTGGTATTTTTATATTGTGTGTACCCTATATGGTGTACCTGTATATGTCCCTGACCTAGCTCGGACATGTAATTGGATTGGCTATGTATATCTACATGGAATGCGTCCCACATTGTGTATTGTTGTGTTCTCCACAATGCATGTGGCCCGCAAACGGGAAAACCGGTTGGGTACTCAGCTACATGACTGAGTGATAATAAATAGTTTTTATGACCCATACATGGTGTTTACTTCAAAAATATATTTTTTCCCAAATACAGTTAACACATAATGTGTGTTATCTAAAGCACTTTCTATGTAGAGTAGTTTTCCAACACGGAAAACATACAAAACACTTCTAAACCCCCATTTTCACAAAAAAATAGTAGATCAATCCTCAAGGATTCATATTAAATAATTGTAATGTTTTTAAACATCAGAAAAATTAAAATATGGTTATTTAGGAAAAATCCTAAAAATAGCCTACCTTTGTGAAGAATTCCTAGAAGGTTCACTTGATACCACAATCCACCATTATTTCATGGAGATCAGGCACATCCTAAGCCTATCATTGGTACACCCATACCATATATATTCCTCTCACTTCCTCCCTGTCCCATTTTCTCTCTCTAATCTGTGTGAATAAGGATCCCTAGAATCATCTATGATAATCCAATTTGAAAAGAAGAAATGGAAAAGATAAAAAGAAAATGAAGGAGAAGAAAATAAAATGGAAATGAGGCATGGGATGATGTAAGAAAACATTATATGTTTATGTGTCCCTTAGAGAAAAATACCATTTTTTGAGATAACAATAGAGGCATAATCTAAATATGATGTTTTGTTCAAATGATATCTCTGATCAATCCTAATAAATAATTGAATATTTATATAATTTAATATTAATTATTAATTATTCTAATAAAATTCAAAATGCTGAAATTTACAGCAATCTCATGTCTATTGGTAAAAGCCACCTCTATGTCCAATGGATTAGTATGAAAAATTATTGGAGATCACTATCTATGTGAACATAAAATTTAATTTTTGAAAATAATATTAATGAAATAATTCAAATATCCACAAAAATTATCACTCAATAAAATATAGGACATTAAATTAACCCCACCATAAATATTATCATCCATGATAAGGCTAGTGTTAGGTCTAGTATACATTTTATAAACCAGAAAATAAAAAACAATAGCTGTCATAACTATCAACTGACCATCCAAAAACATTAAAAACATAATCCTACCAAAATACATTCAATATTGATAGGTCTGGTACTCCCCACAACAGGAATACAATTAACATCATCTTAAATAGACCACTGATATCAGAAGCTCATAAAATATATCTAATTAGAACTAAAAAATAGGGTCACCACCCTCATATATTCAATGGTGTACTTTCAACCATTTGGATTACCTTACACTACCACATTAGTGAAACCAAAACTAGTTAATGTTCAAAACTAGAAATGTATTAAAAAAGAAAACATTTATGATGTGGGATTAATTCCCTCTCATAATACCCATGAAAAATTCATAATGGAGTATGAAATTTTAGTACAGTATTAAAAAATGATCCTACATAAACGGTATGTATATATCATTTCTATCCATGATCCCAATAAAATATACCTTTCCAACAATCAACCATCATCATGCTCCTCATCAACAGAAAAATCATGTCCATCTATATACATAGATCAACCATCATGAAGAAAATGATTAATTATTTATCTTTCCTCTACCATGGATGGATTGTTGTTATTTAATACCTACTCCCAAACACCCATTCACCCGATATGTCCTCATAAATCATAGATCCTAATCTCGCACATGACCACTCATGGGTTTATGATTTAACGACACTATGTGAAACCAGTGTATACCATTACCATGTTACTCACACTACAAAAAGTCACTCATTACCAGAATAAAATGATTTTTCTAAATGGAATATTTGTATCAATAATCTATAACCTACCATGGAAGTCTTATTTTATATCATGAGCTTAACTTATACCATTTTTTTATTACCTGACCACCCATCACTGAATTTCATTCTAGTGAATATCATCTACATGTGATCTAAATTTAATAGAAATAGTAGAAACACTGATCAACCAGGCCAGACACCGAATAGTCTGACCAGTCGAAGCCAATAATGATGGAAACCCCTCATAGGTTCTTTTCACAATATAAAGGAATCAAAATGACTATACTGAAAAACTAATGCACCAACCTTTCCTCAATCAACAATTGAGCATAATATCATGATCACTTCGTGAAAAGGTATTTGAAAATCCAGTACACATACTCATGAAAGATTATTTATAACCAAATAAACATTATTATACATGAGTTAATGTCAAATATAAGGGTCTCTAGGTCTCCCTCTATTTCATAAATATAAATTCACAAAACTAGATCACAATATCTATCCAGCTAGAATAAAACAAATTTCCCTAAACTATATAAAGACAAAGATGACCTGAGAGGGTAAAACCTAAAGACATAGCCTACCACGGTCTGATCCACACAAATCCTCCTCATAAGGAACTTCACACTAGAGTTCATGATACCAATAAAGAAGAGATACATTACAGATAGTCTCTAAGAATATATATACTATAATACCACATTGAAGACATGTTCCTGAGAAAATACCAAGATTCCATCATTACCATACTCAGATAACCCACTAGATAACCACTACCATAGAAACAACACCCTATAAGGGGGAAAACAATTGGAAAAAGGTTAACTATCGACCTTATAGTGTAACTCAACCTCCCATGAATGAGGGAAGGGTCATCAACCTCGCAGAAACCCCTCAACATAGATCTGTTTAACCTACCATCTGAATAATACAAACATACATATATATATATATATATGACTATGTATATGTATCTAGGTCCAAATAAATTGGCCTTTGTTGTCAATAAAAAAATGTATCATGTCTATGTGATATGAATCCTACATGCCAAATATGATGCATGAGAAATTTCTTTCCTTTTTCAGCCGATGATTCTAAATCTATCTATTAAAAAGTACCAATCATCATGATCCATAGATCAACACTAAATAATATCATACACACAACATGTTTTTCACTCAAGTTGAAAATAATAAAAAATTGTTTCATCAAAAATCATAAAAACAATATTATACCCCTAAAACTAGGACATCCTGTAAGAACAAGTGTTCCCAATGCACCATTTTGAAATCCATCAGTGGGTTCAACACATTCCTAATACTAATGTATAAAATATCCAAAATTGTAATGAACAGTAAAGGAACACCACATATTCCACTGTATAAGAACCCCACCAGGATTTCCAAAAAATGGTACAATAATTCTATTGTTTATTAAGCCTCAAGTGTTATTATCCCTACGCAAGAGGCTACTGACTACGAGGGGACCTAGGTTGTATTGTTGGAGGGACTATTCGAAAATATCAGAGTAATAAAACAACTACAGTAGATTTTTATCAAACCCAACTACAAATAAATTGACTGTGAATGTAGTAAATAAATTTTAATAGAACATGCTGTAATAATAAATGAAATACTATAAAAACCCAAACCGATATGTCATATAAACAACATTGGATACCCACTTGGCCAAAAATAAAATTATTGGGATAATAAATAAAATAAAATAAAAGTAATGGGATCTATAACTATGTTCGATCCAATCCACATACACTGTCTCAAAAAACTGTAGAACTTCACCATCCTAAATAGAAGAACATATAGGAGTATCTCAGAGCGAACATGAAACTCAGGGTATATTCCCTTTCTCCCATGAAACTATGATCATCCTGAATAGATTACATAGGGTCTACACATATATCAAGGTTCATTTTTAGTGGTGTGATATAATCTCAATTGGCCACCCAAATGATGATTTAATAAATACGCTGGTATAATTTCAAGAAAAATAATGAAGCTTATCCTATAAAAGACACAAATGAAAAGACAAGTACATAATAAAATGTGAAACCATTATCATACACTCATCATGAAATCCCATTACACTAGGCTTGTTCCTCCATGGATCTCCATATATATATATATATATATGTTTTTTAACATGTATAGTTCAATTCCTATACAAATATACATAAATACGAATATTCAAGAGTAAGGGGACAAAAATAACAGAAAATAAAATAATAATCCATCCCTTGGTCTGTAATCATGATCCCCAAGATGTCCTATACATGGTCATAAAGATGGAATTATGGCCACTCAATATTTGTATCATTTTGTTGATATCTATGTCCTTAATCCGAGTTGACATATACCTAATTTGTATGATGTCAAAAATATATTTTACCAGGCTCCATCACCGTAGGGGATACTCATCGTACAGTGAGGATCCCTAATACTCTCCTATATCATTGTAATAAATGATTTCATGGAAGTACATATAGACATCATGTAAATGGACACTGAGATAGAATCCATGTTTCTCATACCATTTAAATATTTTCCAATGTTTGGTCCCTAGGTCATGTTCTGTAGGTTTTCATGACATTGAGTCATAGACGAACCCAAAGGGTTTGACCCTTAAGAGATCCAAATAAGGTCTCACTAGTGAGACTTCATTCATAACCCTCATGATCCAAATGTCAACATAAATCATAGTTGTGAGACACAATGCTTAACCACCCTAATTTGAAAATGGATCATAAGACTGATCTTAGAGATATCATATCTATATCATCATCATTGTACAATTTTTATAGAGTGTAATCATCATCTATAGGACAAAACATGAGGATAGAAGAAATATCCTCAAGAAACCATAATTCGAATAGAGAATGGAAATCAACCAATATCCTAGGGTTTAGGAGAGTATAATATTTCTCAGTTAGTCTACAAGATGAAGATAACATACCCATCCTCCTCTTATATCAACTCTAGGACAACATAGTCATCCTCATCACTTGAGAGAGTGGAATAATCCACAATTATCATTACTAAGGATTCCATGACCATATCAATGTTTTATTCTCAACAAAAACATTCTAGGAATCACCTACGGAAATACTAGTAATCTAAATATAAAATATAATAGCTCAATGTCCATGTCCCTGGTAGTAACTTTGGGTAAAATATTAAATATAAGTAATAAAATAACATAGAATATTGATCCTAAGAAGTGTGTCCATGCCTCGTAAATATAAATAATTGAACATCATGTCAGGCTCAACATCTACTAACCATGATTCACCTTTAGTAATCACTGATTCATATCCAATAACCATGTTGTTGCATAAACTATGATTGGGAGAGGAAGAACATATAATCCCACCACTACTAACATAGTCATATCATGATTACAGGTCCAACACATGCTCTATATTGAAACCCACTACTATCTATATCCAAACTCAATGTAACTAACTCAGGGTCATTAAAAAATAGAGGAAATCATTCGGTCCCCCTCTAAAAACACACTATGGTATCATACATGGGATTATCAACATATTATGTAAAAAAAGAATCCTACACTAGGTCCTCAAGGTCAATGACTAAGCAAAGAAATCTTACTTTGAAAACTCAAAGGGTAAGGTACTGGAGGAATCCTACTTGTGCTACTTGAATGATAATTCAAAATAGGAATTCTATAAGGAATCCATAGACGATATCAAATATAATACCTTTTGTGATCCATAGTTCTGGAAGAAGAAAGAGGCCTACTACATGGGATCCTCTAGTTTTAAACATATTAAAAATAATCTTTCAAGGGATCCTCAATAAAAACAAGTGTCACAACTATACATGACAGAAGGGTATATATCTCAAGGTATACATCCACAAAAATGTAAGAAATTTTTTAGTGGAAATATCTCATGGAATGTCTCTTATAAAGTGGTCTCAATATTCAGAGAAAACTGAATTTGACTATTATAGGAAGAACAAATCAGTTCAAAAAATTCATAAAACCCCAAATATGAGTCTAAAAGACACCAAAGAGGCCTTACCATCATGGTATTTGAGAATATATAATATGAAGGGACTAATAATGGGTCTTATTATGACTTGTGGATGAATGGATATTATGTCACGACCCGTCCTCGGGGCCCGTGTCGTGACTACCCCAATCCCGCCTTCCATAGGCTAGGGGCTGGCGACTAGCACCAAGGCGTAAATATCTGAAAGAGGGAAGGCATTGCCTTTGAAAAGTAAACAAGCACCACATAGTAAGCAAGTGGAAAAGTAAACACTATGTAAAAACTGTAACAAGCTGTGCTGAAAGAAAAAGGGGCTGGAAATACAAGCTCAACTATAAAGTACAACTGAAAGGGAAAAACAACAACTGAAAAGAAAATCCACAGCGTCGAGTCGTCCTTTGAAGGTCCCACCTGAAGGGTGGGTACAGATAGCCTCCACATCTCCTCGGTCCAGCCGTCCACTCCGAGTACGTCCCGCCTAGTGGACCACCTCCAGGTACCGACCTGCTCTGCACGCCTCCACCATGATCAGCGCTGTCCGTCGTCTGCAACCAACACAACGAAGTGCGGGCATAGCCCGTGCAGGGGTGAGTATAAGCTACTCAGTAGGGACCCCGAGACCCCCGAAGGTCTCCTAGAATCCACAAAGGATAATCCACAAAGGAAAGATACAATCACGAAGTAACATCCGACACGGCTTAGGTATATGCCCATACATATACCTAAGTCATCGATTCCCATTCGGTTCCAACGTCCGAGCCCAAGCAGAACCCAGTCCACACAGGAAAGCAAACGTATACCCACACAGGAAAGCACAACACAATCCACAAAGGAGAGAAAACAGTAAATCCACACAGGATAGCTCAACACAATCCACAAAGGAGCGTAACACAGTATTCAGCTCACACAGGTATACTTCGTCAAATGGTGAAAGGGATGATCAGATATAGATACTGAATCATCTAAGCTGGGACCCACATAGGATACAAGACCAGTCGTCTTCATTGTTTCATTTAAGTTGGTACCCACATAGGATACAAGACCAGCACAGCTAGGACCCACATAGGATACAAGACCAGCTGTCTTCATTCATTCATCTATTCTGGGACCCACATAGGATACAAGACCAGTATTGAATCATCTAAGCTGGGACCCACATAGGATACAAGACCAGTACCGCTAGGACCCACATAGGATACAAGACCAACTGTCTTCATCGATTCATCTATACTGGGACCCACATAGGATACAAGACCAGTATTGAATCATCTAAGCTGGGACCCACATAGGATACAAGACCAACACAGCTAGGACCCACATAGGATACAAGACCAGCTGTCTTCATCGATTCATCTATACTGGGAGCCACATAGGATACACGACCAGTATTGAATCATCTAAGATGGGACCCACATAGGATACAAGACCAGCACAGCTAGGACCCACATAGGATACAAGACCAGCTGTCTTCATCGATTCATCTATACTGGGACCCAAATAGGATACAAGACCAGTATTAAATCATCTAAGCTGGGACCCGCATATGATACAAGACCAGCTCAGCTAGGACCCACATAGGATACAAGACCACCTTTCTTCATCGTCGCAGTCCATTGAGGATCTCTGCACAATCGTCGTCGTTGAAGTCGCAGTAGCAGTCACAGCCAGCTCTAGGGTTCCCGCACACAGCAAGCTCATTCGGGAGGGTCCGCTCCACGAGCCGAGAGGCTGATACATCAACTGACACAAAGTCTGAGGTTGATGTATCCAAAAGTTCTGTATCGTCAACAGGAACTCAACGTCGTAGACGGCGCGTCAATCGGACTCCCGGTCTGAGAGTTATTGGCTTTTTCGTCCTAGGGGCCCGGTTGGTTATTAAGGCAAACCCAACGCGACCGTACCCCACCTGCGTCCAAATCTCGGGCGGAGTATTGCAAAAGATCCGTCTCACTTAGAGGAATTCAACAAAGCTGACGGCACATCAATCGGACATCCGTAGCTCAAGATATGAGTATTTCCGCTCCGATGGCCCGGTTGGTTTTGTGTACGAACCAACCCGGCCGATCTCAAAGTATTCCGAAACCTTGAGTGCGATATGCCGAAACGACCGTCTCGATCCAAGGATCGTGTTTCCGCTGATGGAGAGTCGTGTGGAGTCCTGTAGCTCATGTTACGGGCATTTGACCGGAACTGGTCCGAAGACGGGGGGTCTGGGCCCGGGGCGACCCGGCGCGACCCCCCCCCCCCGGGGTCGGGCGAACCGGGTCGACCCGACCCGGTCCAACTCGGCCGAACCCGGCCCGGCCCGGCCAGGGCATGGCACGGCCGGTACGACCGGCCTGGCTCAGCTCGGCCGCGCGACCGAGCAGCAGGACGCCGCTGGGCGCCGCCCCCGCGGCTTGGAGGTGCCGCGTCGCCGCACTGGAGAAACGGACGCGGCTATGCCGCGTCCCGTGCATGAGAACCGGACCCGCGCGGCCGCCAGTCCATTGGCCGCCGCCGCCGCGGCTTCAGCTGCGGCGGCCTTGTCTGACGGCGCACCGGGGCGCCGCCGCGTCCGGCTGCCGGCGACACGCGCCACCGGCCGCTTCCGCAGGCCACCAGAGTTGCTCATGTGGTCCGTTTTCCTTCCGGGCTACGCCGTTATTCCTCCCGGGTTCCGTTCTTCACAGCGGGATCGGCAAACTGCCCTTGTGTCATGATTTTCCATCGCCCGCCAAAACCGCACAACCATGAAGAACAGCGGAGGGTTGTCGGGCCGTGTTCGTTTGGCCCGCACCCTCCGCGTTAGTGATAAACAACGGGAGAAATAATAATTCAACACATGAAACAACAATTTTAATAAATTAAAATTGTTAATTTGAAACCGGTTCTTTATTTTTAAAGAAACGTTCACGGGAATAAGGGAATTTCAAAAATAAAATCCCTACCTCGTCAAGTCGTCGAACGTGCGTTCCTCACGGAAAGAGGGGATCGTCGCATCATCGCGGTATCCGGTGTCGCATCGTCGTGGAAGGGTGTCGCGTCGACGAACTCTGAGGTTCAAGAACAAAAATATTTAATTAATAATAATTAAATCCATATTGTTGTTTTAATCCACATGGTAATTTAAAAAAAATAAAAGAGCGCAACCCCCTACCTTGTCTGTGCCGATCAAAGGTTGTCGCGGGGTTGGATTTCCGTGGACGAACGTCACGGAAGAAGAATCACCGGCGTCGCGTAACTTGGCGTCGCGTCGTCGATATCCAAGGGCTCAGCGTTCTTCGCGTTCTTCGCGTTCTTCACGAAGGAGGATGAAGAACTCTTGGTTTCTTTCAAATCCTCTCAATGAACATTTTTCCAGAAGCCGTGCGTTGGTCTTATTATATTATTACGCCAACGGATTTCAAACTGGTTAAGAAACGAATGAAATTAATTCATAGAATTAATTTCAACGAATAAACCGCCCATTTAATTTCCGAACAAAACTGCCCAATTAAATGGTGCGTTATGAATTTAAGAAAACGCGTCAGTTGACTTTCATAATGACGGGTTTTCGCGGGTGCGTTACTTAGCGGAAAAGAAACGGTGGGGCTCGTGCGGGCCCCAGCTCACAAATATCCTACCAAGAGGGTATGATATTTATGGATAGCATCCTATCTGGATCAACATAGCTTAAGCCACTTTTTAGTGGCTTCAAGTGGCTTCCAAGTGGCTTAATTGAAATAAAATAAAGTTTGTCGAACAATTTATTTTATTTCTTAACTTCAAGCCCAAAAATTAAAAACAACCACCGAGAAAACGCAACTCTGTCAGAGGAGTTTCTAAGAAAATACCGGCGCTGTGATTATATCAGTGCCCTCAGAATTCGATTCTGGGCACCGTTTCAAAAGTTAGAAAAACCTGCTCGTCCATTCACTGAACGTACCGGAGCCAAACTTCGGCAAATGATTCCGGGCACTCCGGGCCTCGGAATCATGTGCCGTCAAAAACTGCATTCTTGTAAAATTCCAAAGAAAATTAAGGAAAAAAATTTCCTTGAAATTTTATGGGTCTTTACATTACTCCCACCACAGGGCTTTACGTCCCCGTGAAGTTTCACCACAAACTTAGGGATACAAAGGCGGTACTGAGCATGCAATTGAGCCTCCCGCTCCAAAGTGCTCTCATGTATGTTCCCGTGCTACTATTTGAATTGCACTAGAGGAATCGGTTGTCCACGTAGGACCCGCTCCTGTCGATCCTCGATCTCCACTAGGACCTCCGCAAAAGTCGTCCCATCATCAAAGACCAGCTCTCCATGGTCAAAGATTTGCGTCGGGTCGTGCACGTATCTCCTCAGCTGAGATACGTGGAAGACGTCGTGCACCCAGTGCAACTGAGTTGGTAGAGCCAGGTGATAAGCCACCTCGCCAATCTTGTCGAGGACCTGGAATGGTCCGATGAAGCATGGAGACAACTTGCCGCCTCAGCCAAATCTCCGTAATCAACGTCGAGGTGAGACACGCCAAAAGACGTGGTCGCCATCCTCGAACTATAGTGGCCTCCGCCTTCTGTTAGCATAAGACTTTTGCCGGTTCTGAGTTGTCCCCATCCGCTCATGGATGACTGGACCTTCTCTGTCGTGGCCTGTACCATCTCCGGCCCCACAAGTGCTGCTAAGATTTCTTCTTTGCCGATAAGGGAAATCTGGTCTCATCCCCCGGATGAACCACTTTCTTTTCCTAATACCGTCAATCCCGACATGGATTATATCAATCCATACCAAGGATGACGTCGTAAGGCCTCGACGCTACTACCAAGAGATCCAACTGTTACTCTCGCCTCTAAGGGTTAAGTCACACTGTCGGCATCAGTGTGTGGTAACTGGGTCTCCTCCAGTAGATGTCTCACATGTGAGGGTCAAGTCAACAGTCTAAACTGGAACCTCTTAGTAACAACCCAAAAGAGGACAGGAATGAAAACATCACAAGGGTATGCGTCTTTTATTATTACAGCTCATAATACAAAGACGCTACACAACACCAACAAGGAACTAGAAGTACAAAAGACGTATTCACTAGTTCTGCTCCTGTCCATCTGCTCCCAGAGCTCCATGATCAAAGGCCTCAACTGCATGAAACTGAGCTCTCCCATGTCCGACAACTCCCTGCGGTCGGGGTGGACCTCCTGGTGGTGGTGGTGGCAACACCTCGAAGTGTCTCCCACCATCGGCTACTCGACCAGATCCTCTGCCTCGTCCGCCTGCACCCTGCGGACCACCGTGGCCGAACCTCTGTCTGGGAGGTCACTCTACCACCTGCTGCTCATCTGTAAGACGAGCCGGGCAGTCTCGAGCCATGTGACCTCGCCCGCTGCATGCGTAGCAATGGTTACCCCTCGTGTAGCTGGCTCTCCTTCGTGTTCCCCGCACAACCGAATCTTCATCCAGTGACTGCCCATCAGATGGTCTGGACCGTTTGGACCATTATGTCACATGTCTACTGCCAACAACAGAAGACCCTGCTACGAGCCATCTTGCAGAGGGCCCTGTCACTGGAGCTTGCTCGGCGAGAAAACTCTCCACTAGAAGTGCTCTCTCCAACACCAATGCATGTGTCGGAATGTTGAGGGAGATCATTGAAGCCCTGATCTCATGCCTCAGTCCCTGATCGATGGTCTGGGCCCGGAAGAACGGGTCCCGTACCATATCTGTGGATTAGCGTGAGAGATCAGTAAATCTCGCCGAGTACTGGGCCACTGTCATACTGCCCTGCCGTAGCTGTAGCAGCTCTTGGATGCGCACCGCACGGAGGGTGGCTGGGACGAACTCGGAGCGGAAGATGTTCTCAAAGTCCGTCCAGAGGAGAGATGTCTCGTCGTGCACCTGGAGCATCAAGCTCCACCATCTGCCTGCTTCCGCGTGCAGGAGGCTTGCTGCGAGGATCACCATGAGGTCTGCTGGTGTCCTCACTAGCCTGAAAACTCGTATGACCGCCTCCAGCCAGTCCTCGGCTGCCTGGGGGTCCGTCTCCCCACGAAACCTGGGTGGTCGCTGGCACTGGAACTCATGCAGAGCTCCAAGGCGACGTGCATCGTCAGCGGTCATCGTGGAAAGCATCGGTGGCTCGGCGGGTAAAGGTACCGCCAGTGCCTCTGCTGACAAAGAGCCATGCACCGAGGCCTCGTGGCTCGTTGGGCTGTCATCACGCTCCACTCTCGGAACCCTAGCTGGCTGCCGTCGTGGGGCCATCCTGAAAGAAACAGGTGCACCATGGTCAGAACAGTATACCTGGTGAGCTGACACAAGTAATCACAAGGAAAACCTGAACACACATGCAATCAGTGTTTTCGGGCATTAAGTCAGAAATCAGAAGTCAGGGTCCTGGTGTACGGATACGTCGGCCGCCGCACCAACACTGGACTCCCTGGACTGATAACCACACCCAATACGCTGAACACTATTGCTTCTCATAGAAGAATGATCAGAGTCTGCGGTAGAACCAACCAGCTCTGATACCAATTTGTCACGACCCATCCTCGGGGCCCGTGCCGTGACTACCCAAAGCCCACCTTCCATAGGCCAGGGGTTGGCGACTAGCACCAAGGAGTAAATCCCGGAAAGAGGGAAGGCATTGCCTTTGAAAAGTAAACAAGAACCACCGAGTAAGCAAGCGGAAAAGTAAACACAAAGTAAAAACTGTAAAAAGCTATGCTGAACGAAAAAGGGGCCAGAAATACAAGCCCAACTGTAAAGTACAACTGAAAGGGAAAAACAGCAACTGAAAAGAAAAGCCACAGCATCGAGCCGTCCTCTGATGGTCCCACCTGAAGGGTGGGTACAGATATCCTCCACAGCTCCTTGGTCCAGCCGTCCGCTCCGAGTACGTCCCGCACAGTGGTCCACCTCCAGGTACCAACCTGCTCTGCACGCCTCCACCACGATCAGCACTGTTCGTCGTCTGCAACCAACACAACGAAGTGCGGGCATAGCCCGTGCAGGGGTGTGTATAAGCTACTCAGTAGGGACCTCGAGACCCCCGAAGGTCTCCCAAAATCCAAAAAGGATAATCCACAAAGGAATGATACAATCACGATGTAACATCTGACACAGCTTAGGTATATGCCCATACATATACCTAAGTCATCGATTCCCATTTGGTTCCAACGTCCGAGCCCAAGCAGAACCCAGTCCACACAGGAAAGCAAACGTATACCCACACAGGAAAGCACAACACAATCCACAAAGGAGAGAAAACAGTAAATCCACACAGGATAGCTCAACCCAATCCACAAAGGAGCGTAACACAGTATTCAGCTCACACAGGTATACTTCGTCAAAAGGTGAAAGGGATGATCAGATATAGATACTGAATCATCTAAGATGGGACCCACATAGGATACAAGACCAGTCGTCTTCATTGTTTCATTTAAGATGAGACCCACATAGGATACAAGATCAGCACAGCTAGGACCCACATAGGTTACAAGACCAACTGTCTTCATTGATTCATCTATACTAGGACCCACATAGGATACAAGACCAGTATTGAATCATCTAAGCTGGGACCCACATAGGATACAAGACCAGCACAGCTAGGACCCACATAGGATACAAGACCAGCTGACTTCATCGATTCATCTATACTGGGACCCACATAGGATACAAGACCAGTATTGAATCATCTAAGCAGGGACCCACATAGGATACAAGATCAGCACAGTTAGGACCCACATAGGATACAAGACGAGCTGTCTTCATCGATTCAACTATACTGGGACCCACATAGGATACAAGACCTGTATTGAATCATCTAAGCTGGGACCCACATAGGATACAAGACCAGCACAGCTAGGACTCACATAGGATACAAGACCAGCTATCTTCATCGATTCATCTATACTGGGACCCACATAGGATACAAGACCAGTATTGAATCATCTAAGATGGGACCCACATAAGATACAAGACCAGCACAGCTAGGACCCACATAGGATACAAGACCAGCTGTCTTCATCGTCGCAGTCCACTGAGGATCTCTGCACAATCGTCGTCGTCGAAGTTGCAGTAGCAGTCGCAGCCAACTCTAGGGTTCCCGCACACGGCAAGCTCGTTCGGGAGGGTCCGCTCCACGAGCCGAGAGGCTGATACATAAACTGACACAATGTCCGAGGTTGATGTATCCAAAAGTTCCGTATCGTCAACAGGAACTCAACGTCACAGATGGCGTTTCATTCGGACGCCCGGTCTGAGAGTTATTGGCTTTTTCGTCCGAGGGGCCCGGTTAGTTTTTTAGGAAAAACGAACCCGACTGTACTCCACCTGCGTCCAAATCTCGGGCGGAGTATGCCAAAAGATCTGTCTCACTTAGAGGAATTCAACGAAGCTAACGGCACGTCAATCGGACGTCCTTAGCTCAAGATACGAGCGTTTCCGCTCCGAAGGCCCGGTTGGTTTCGTGTACGAACCAACCCGTCCGAACTCAAAGTATTCTGAAACCTTGAGTGCGATATACCGAAACGACCGTCTCGATCCAAGGATCGTGTTGCCGCTAATGGAGAGTCGTTTGGAGGCCTGTAGCTCATGTTTTGGGAATTTGACCGAAAAAGGTCCGAAGACGGGGGGTCCGGGCCCGACCCCCCCCCCTTGGGGTCGGCCGAACCGGGTCGACCCGACCCAGTCCAACCCGGGCGGACCCGGTTCGACCCGACCCGGTCCCACCCGGCCAGACCCTGTCCGGCCTGGCTCGGCTCGGCCGAGCGGCCGAGCAGCTGGACGCCGCGGGGCGCCGCCCCCGCGGCTTGGAGGTGCCGTGGGCCCGCGCTGCGGCCGCGCTGGAGCAACGGACGCGACTATGCTGCATCCCGTGCGTGAGAACCGGACCCGTGCGGCCGCGGGTCCGTTGGCCGCCGCCGCCACGGCTTCAGCTGCGGCGGCCTTGTCCAGAGGCGCGCCGGGGCGCCGCCGCCTCCGGCAGCCGGCGCCATCGCGCCGCCGACCGCTTCCACGGGCCACCGTAGTTGCTCCGGTGGTCCGTTTTCCTTCCCGTCTATGCCGTTGTTCCTCCCGGGTTCCGTTCTTCACTGTGGGATCGAAAAACTGCCCTTGAGTCACGATTTTCCATCGCCCGCCAAAACCGCACAACCATGAAGAACGACAGAGGGTTGTCGGGCCGTGTTCGTTTGGCCCGCACCCTCCACGTTAGTACTAAACAACGGGAGAAAAAATAATTCAACACATGAAACAACAATTTTTATAAATTAAAATTGTTCATTTGAAACCAGTTCATTAATTTTAAAGAAACGTTCACAGGAATAAGGGCATTTCCAAAAAAAAATCCCTACCTCGTCAAGTCGTCGCACGCGTGTTCTTCGTGGAAAGAGGGGATCGGTGCGTCGTCGCGGTATCTGGCGTCACGTCGTCGTGGAAGGGTGTCGCATCGACGAACTCCAAGGTTCAAGAACAAGAATATTTAATGACTAATAATTAAATCCATATTGTTGTTTTAATCCACATGGTAATTTTAAAAAAAGAAAAGAGCGCAACCCCCCTACCTTGTCGCTGCCGATCGAAGGTTGTCGTGGGGTTGGATTTCCGTGGAAGAACGTCGCGGAAGAAGAACCGCTGGTGTCGCGGAACTTGGCGTCGCGTCGTCGATTTCCGAGGGCTCGGCGTTCTTCGCGTTCTTCGCGTTCTTCGCGTTCTTCGCGAAGGAGGATGAAGAACTCTTGGTTTCTGTCAAATCCGCTCAACTAACATTTTTCCAGAAGCCATGCGTTGGTCTTATTTTATTATTACGCCAACGGATTTCAAACTGGTTAAGAAACGAATGAAATTAATTCATAGAATTAATTTCAACGAATAAACCGCCCATTTAATTTCCGAACAAAACTGCCCAATTAAATGGTGCGTTAAGAATTTAAGAAAATGTGTCAGTTGACTTTCATAATGACGGGTTTTCGCGGGTGCGTTACTTAGCGGAAAAGAAACGGCGGGGCTCGTGCGGGCCCCACCTCACAAATATCCTACCAAGAGGGTAGGATATTTTTGGATAGAATCCTATCCGGATCAACTCAGCTTTAGCCGCTTTTAAGTGGCTTCAAGTGGCTTCCAAGTGGCTTAAGTGTAATAAAATAAAGTTTGTCGAACAATTTATTTTATTTCTTAACTTCAAGCCCAATAATTAAAAACCACCACCGAGAAAACACAACTCCGGAAGAGGCGTTTCTAAGAAAATACCGCCGCTGCGATTTCATCGGTGCCCTCAGAATTCGATTCTGGGCACCGGTTCAAAAGTTTGAAAAACCCGCTCATCCGTTCACTGAACGTACCCGAGCCAAACTTCGGCAAATGATTCCGGGCACACCGAGGCTCAGAATCAGGTGCCGTCAGAAACTGCGTTCTTGTAAAATTCCAAAGAAAATTAAGAAAAAAATTTCCTTGAAATTTTACGGGTCTTTAATATTATATACAGATGGGGGCTGAAAATTGTAATGTACATGGTGTGTATCTTTGAGAACACAATGTGTACTCCTAAGCCCAACATGGGAGTGAAATTTGGATAGACATGGTGGGTAATATACCAATTATATTTCATGTAATATGGGTCCAGTTAGTGTACCCATAATAGGGTGCCTACATGTGTCCCTAACCTTGCGTCACCATGTTATTGGATTTTCATTGTACTTCTGCATAGCATACGACCAACATTGTGTCATGGTGTGTAATTTATAGGACATGTGATCCCTACATGGAAAACCTAGAAGGGAATTAATCTACAAGGCCAAATACCAATACATAGAGTCTATGAAACAACATATTAGTGTAATTTTAAAATTTTATCTTCCCATAATAAAAAGAAGACATGGCTTGTGTTATCTAATGCACATGTCGTGTAGGTGGTTTTTCTTGAATGGAAAACCTATATGTTGACCCCTTTATTTTGTGGGACACTATCTCGAACTAAATGATTTAATTATCACAAATCTGGTCATATATTAACTTATATCTTATTTCATGATAGATCTCATATTATCAAAAATATTATTTTGAATATAATATATGTGTAATTTTGAGGATTGCATGTTTTTATCATTGTTGAACGACTAGACAAATCATCTAAAATTTTCAAAGTATATTTTACCGATCGAAAAAATACTCAATGTTGTATGTGAAACCGATAGAAAAAAGACTCACCATTAGACGTGGCACTGACAGAAAAAAGTCTCACCATTGCACATGCTACAGATGCAAACGATCTACTATTATTTCATGTGACCTGCCGTTTCATGATGCTACCAATGAAAGGACTCACCGAAAATAAAAATGAGTCACCATTTGCGCAACTATCTAACAAAAAAAGGAATGACTACACATTGGTATGAGTACCCATAGTTTAACTCTCTCACCTATGAATGGAGACCCCGACACCCAGAGTCCCCAATACCGATGGAACAGACTCACCGATGCAGAGATTAACTGATACTTCTGGTTAACCGATAGTCAAAAAATCTATTAATATATTATTAAGTCAAATTTATATATAACTATCGTATTCAAAAAAAGTAATGATTCTGACATTATATAATGTTGTTTGTAATACTATAAGTGGACCGTACGAGGTACAATCACATGGTGAGATACTCATGCCTACTGGACATCGATGTATAAAAGAATTACACACATAATAATTTACTAGATGATGTGGAAGAAACTAAACAGAAATATGGAATATGAAAACTAAAAACTATTTATACACTCAATATTTTCTTAAAGTCTCAAGAACTCATATAAATAACATACGAGAACATTAATAAGATGAGAAAGAACTACTAAGATGCACTGAACATCATTCCAACAAAGAGAAAAACATTCATAACTCTTTGAAACCATACCATATATTCTATAATTATTTGTTTTCATGCCAACTTGAAGAAGAGGCCTCAAACATCAGTTTATCTACGTCAAATGAGTCTAGATCATCATTTAATAGTACATAGAGTTTGTTAATATCTATTCTACATCATTAACTCTGATGTGTTAATTTGATTACCTTTTTGGGAAGTGTTTGTTTCTATATACTACAGACACACTTACTCATGTTCATAAGTGGAGGATACTTGATATTCTCAAAAATATTCTCTTTATTATATATTGTATACCACTTAAAATACTAGAAGAGGTTATGTGCGACCTGTTTGTTGTTTTTCCCACAAATAACTGTGGTAGAGGTCAGTTGTGACCTGGGCATCCTTTTGGGTTGTTTTGAACCCAGATCTAGGTTTTGGATCAAGATTATTAATATAAAATTCATTGTGGTTGGTGAATAATGACTGGATAAGACTATGTCTCAGTTTGAGACATAAAATATTTTTTATTTCCTCTATGTTTTAATCTTTAGTTATACACTTTTAATCACTATTTCATACAACTAAATTGAACAATGATAGTGAATTTAGTAGGTGTTTATATCCTTTTTGAAATAATAAGTTAGTTTTAATTGTTATACCAATAATCAGATTAGTATAGCTGAGAACTAATCTATCTTTTGAGAAATTACATGAACATTCAGGTCTTTTATAAATTCACTACAAACAGAAATTGATTATATTTTTAATTGGGGAAATTTCAAATGAACCAATTTTAACAGAAATATTTATAGATACTCAATTCACCCTTGTCTTGAGTAATATACTCCAACCAACATTTGGTATCATTGGTTTTATGAAAATTTTCCAGTTATAAAATATTTTTCAATTCTATTTCAATTTTTATTGTAGTTTTTTTACATGAAATTAAAATTTCTCTTATTTTAAAAATTTTATCTCTTTGAAATCCCTTTACAACTCATATTATGGACAATTGTTTAGAAGGAGGTTGTACTAATATAAAACCTTTTTAATGGAGAAAAACATGCTAAGTGGAATATTAAAATGGAAATATATCTAGAAAGCATGGGAATAGAAATCTAGACAGTTATTGACAGTAAATATGCAATTCCTAAAACAGCTAGAAACACTTGGTACGATCCTACCATGATTTCCAATAACAATAATTTTAATGAAATTATTTCTATATATTGTTCTCTAGTAGATGAAGAGTTTAATCATATTTCTGATTATAAAACATCTAATGAAATTTGGGGACCTTTTTCTATTTCTCAAGAGGGAACATCAATTCTGAAATAAATGAGATTAAATACATATAATATTAAATATGATAATTTTCGAATGAAGCATAATAAATATTTTCTTGATATGTATCATAGGTCCAAATAAATTTTCAACACAATGATCTATCATGGAAGATAAGTCACATAAATGAACAAATCATGAGGATTATCATATGTTTACTTGATAGATAGAGAGGAACCACTATCTCCATTTGATAATAAGGCGACCACGTGATATTGCATGTCAAAGAACACATTGGGAAGATGATGATATACAAAGAAGAGTATAAATCCAACAAATATGTGGATGATGAACTAAAGAGGAAGTTTGTAGTTTTTAAGACTACTACATCAAAAAAAAACAGATAAAAAATTCAAGATACTGTTGAATGTTCCAGTATTGAATAATTAGCTTAAGATAGTGATGAAGAAATAGCCCAGCTGGCGAGTAGATTCATGAAATTTTATATGAAAATGTAGTTTATCAGAAATTCCAATTACAAAGGAAAGTATGATAACATGGGAAATTGGAAAACGGGTTTTAAGATAAATTATAAATTAGAATAGATTGTGTGATATGAATGAAAAAGAAAAGGACATGTCAAATCTTACTTTCCAAAGATCAAAAATAAAAGGATGTATGAGAACAAGCATTGAAAATATAAAAAATCATTGATGGCCACATGGAGAGCCTCTAAGGACATATCCTATGAATATGCATCTTGTCATGATATGAAAGAAGATATGGAAAATATGTGATTTATCACAGACACATATGTGGTATTCTTAGACTCTCCTATTCACCATTCTTACCAGTCTAAAAATGAATGTGAGTTCGACAATATGTCAAGTAATGAATTATCTAAATATTAAAAATAGATGGAAGAGACATGTAATGAACTAATGGATAAGTATAAATCATTTAAGAAAAAACATGTTACTGTAACTATGAAGTCTGTTCTTACTACTGAAGAAGAAAAAAATGATCAACTTCTCAAGGAAAACAATAAATTAAAATTGTCTTATGAGCAATTAAAGAAGGATATTGAAATGTGTACCAATGGGAAAAAACACACTTACAAAAATTCTTATAAAATAGACAGCTCTTATGTATGCTTATATAAAAGGATATCAACAAGGTCAATAGAACTTATCAGAAACACATTTTACAAAAAAATATAAAAAATATTCCTCTTTCTTCAAAAACTAGAATTTTACAGCAAGCTCCAGCTCCAAAAATTCTTTTACTACATCTAGTTCTTCTAGAACAGAAAAAATATATTTATAAAATACTCTATACTATATATATAATAAATCCATAAACAAGTGTGGCTTCATAAATATTTTATTACTAATGTTTGTAGACATAGATAAATATGGGTACCAAAATAGTTTCTTTGATAAAATGTTGTGTAGGTGAACATCCTAAAGCCTTTCTATTGAAATATGTTGTACCTGGATAGTTTTTGTTCAAGTAACATGATATAGGGATACTCATGAACCAAATTCTTATCAAAATTTAGGAGGTAATGTCACATTTTGTGACATTGGTAAAGGAATAATCATCGATCAAGGACGGATTGGTAACCCTAACTCTATTTTAATTTCAAATGTACATTGTGTTGATGGATTAAAGTATAATATTCTTAGTATATATAAACTGTTAGATGATGGAATTAATTTAATATTTAAAAATGATTCATGAATTTTTTTTTATTCCAATAAGAACATAGTATTTACTAATCTTAGAAATGATAATGTATATTCCTTGATATTAGACACACTAGCCTAACAAAATGTCTCTTGTCTAAGTTCCATTCAAAGTGAGTCTTGGATATGGCATTGTATACTAGGTCTTTTCAATGTACACTCTCTTAGATGCTTACAAATAAACCTAGTCAAGGATATACCAAAGTTATTGTCTGTAGACAATAAAGTGTGAAATCCTTTTCAAAAAACAATGCAACGTAAAATCTCTTTCAAATCAAAGAAAGAAGTGTTAACATATCATCATTTAGTGTTGGTTCACATGTATTTTTTTGGACCATATCGAGTATCTATATTAAATGGGAATAACTATGTCTATGTACTTTTGGATGATAATTCTATGTATAAATGAGCTTATTTATTAGCTCACAAAAGTGAAGCATGTACCTACTTCACCATGTATGCTAAAACTGTTGAAATATTAGTGGAAATAGAATCAAATCTCTATAAATTGATCATTTATATGAGTTTGAAAATCATGACTTTGAAACTTTTATCTCATATAATGGTTATAATCATAACTTCACTTCCCCTAGGACACCACAAAAAATGGTGTAGTAGAACGATTATATTGAATTATACAAAAAATTTCTTGAACTATGCTCAATGTATATGACTTACGAATTTATTTCTTCTCCAAATCTATTAATATATCATATTATATAATAAATAGAGACTTAGTCATACCTATCCTTAAGAAGACTCCATATGAGTTGTGGAATAATAGGAAATCCAATGTAGGTTATTTTAATGAGTTTGGATGTAATGATTAAATGTTGAACACTAAAGACAATCTAGAAAAATTCACATCCAAATGTGGAGATGGAATATTTCTAGGTTACTGATCCTTTAGTAAAGCCTACATTGTTTTCAATAAGAAAACCAAATGTGTGGAAGATTCTGTACATGTAAAATATAATGAATCATATCCATATGAACCCAAAACCTCACTAGAAGATCTTGAAGAGGATATGTTCAAAATGGACGTTAATGTTAAGAAAAAAAATCATCCTATAAATGAATCTATGAGGACATCCAATTCAAGAAATTCTCCAGAATCTGACCCTAATAAATCAGATCAAAATGATGTACATTAAATAACTAGTCATACCATAACTATACCAAATAGGAGACTTACAACCAAAAAATTTGATGATGTTGTTGGAGAATTATATGGAGGATCAGAAATTAGAGATTCTCTTATAAATCAAGTTGAACATCAATCGTTTTTATCCCTGATTGAACCAAAAAATATCAATGATGCAATCAACGATTAATTTTGGGTGATGGCATTGTAATAAGAACTCAATCAATTTTATAGAAATTATGTTTTGAATCTAGTGGATAGACCCAAAGACAAATTGATCATTGGAACTAAGTTGGTGTTTAGAAATAAAGTATATAAATATTGAAATATTATTATAAACATGTCTATATTAGTTTCACAAGTCTATAGTCAAGATTAATTCATGGACTATGATGAAACCTTTTCACTCGTTTCTATACATGAAGCCATCAGAATCTTTATTACTTATGTTTCCCAACGTAATTTCAATCTATATCAAATGGATGTAAATAGTGTGTTCCTAAATGGATATATAGTTGAGGATGTTATTTTTGAAAAAACCACTTGTTGTAAAATTCATCCTTTTTAAGGTCTTGTTTTCAAATTGAAAAAAGAATTATATAGTCTTAAACAAGCTCCAAGGGAATGGTATGATAAATTGATCAAATTTTTTATTTCAAAAGGTTTTACAAAATGGATTTCTAATCCTAAAAATTTTATAAATAAAATGATTAAACATGTTTTAGTAGTCCAAAAAAATTTTGATGATATTATTTTTGGATCTTCAAGAAATTATTTATGTATAGAATTTTCTAAAATGTTCCAAAATGAATTTGAAATTATCTTAATGGGTGAACTCAAATTCCATCATGGATTTCAAAATTTTCAAAATAAAGAATGTATATATCAAAATCAATATAAGTATACAAAATATATTATAAGAAGATTTGTATTTGATAGATTTAAATGTAGTGACCCACCCATGAGTACTACTTCTATGATAGATCTTAATGAAAATGCTAAATCTGTTGATCAAACCACTTATCAAGGAATTATTGGAAGCTCAATCTATATGACTATTAGTAGGAAGGGTATAATGTTTAGTGTGTTTATGTGTTCTCATTTAATGATAATCCGATAAATTATCAATTGAAATCTATTAAAGGAATTTTCAAATACCTCTAACATATTACTAATTTATTCATGTATTACCCCAAAGGACAATTAATTGATATTGTGTGTTATTTTAATAGTGATTTTGGTGGGTGTATGTTATAAATAAACACCACCATTTGGAGATACCACTTTTTGGGAAAATCCATTTTTTTGTGGTGTACTTAGAAGATTTTTTTTGTATTATCAACTGATGAAGCTGAATACACAGTTGTTCATAGCTGTTGTGCACAAATTTTGTAAATAAAACACACTTTTCTCGAATATGGATATCAATTTAGACATGTAACTATAAAATGTGACAACAAAAGTTCTACTAACATACCTAAGAATCTAGTATCTCACTCTAGAAAGAAACATATTGATGTGAGACATCACTTTTTTGAGAACATTATCAAAAGGGTGATTTTAAATTAGAATTTATGGGAACTAAATATCATATTGCTGAAATATTCACTAAGCCATTGAACTCTGAAAGGATAAGTTTCATCATAAATGAGTTAGTAATGATCTACCAGTAAGGACATGTTTTTATCTCTCCCTTAAAATTATTCAGTGAATTTTTAATCCCAACATCATTGTCCTACCGACTCCGTTTTCGTGCCCACAATGTTGTCATGCCCACGTCATTGGCATACCTACACCGTTGTCATTCCAACACTATTTTCATGATAACACTATTTTAATACTGACAACATTGTCATGCCATCACCGTTTTTATACTGACACCATTTATGTGTTGTGATGCCTATCACGATAACACTGATGACTCATCACATTTAAACATTGTTTGTTTTTTTCCAAAAGGAAATCATTTCATTAATTCCAATGAACCCAATTCATGATTTTTTTATTGTGAAATATGAAAATATGTAAATGTTATAAATTTTAATTGATCCTCTCTACTCCCATTACTGAAACTGTCTCTCTCACTCTCTCTTTTCCATGTTTCTCTTTCTCCACTCCTTACCTTTCACCTTCAAACTTTTGAAATAATCTTATTTGAAAGGAATGAGTAATGAGATCTCGGGAAGAGGGTGAGTCTTGTCCTTCCAAAAAATTAATAGGGGAGTCATGTAAATTATCTGGTCATTCATATCCTAGTCTGGTAAATCATGTTGTATCATCAGAGAAGAATGATTTAGTTGATTGTATCTTGGAGAGAACATATTTTTTGATGAAAGCGCAGAAAGATCAAATATTCCTTAAATGGTTAAAAAATAATGTTAGAGTCTTTTGTTTGAAGCTGGTGAATGAGTTTTATATGAATCTGAAAGTTTTTCTAGAAGGATATGATGTTGTATGGATGAAGTCAATTGTGAATGGGAAATGAATATCATTCTCTTCAAGGGATTGGGATGAAAATCATAAGGTACATCATGAATGATGGTTTGATGATTACCAGGGAACTTATTATCCTGAATGTGGATTCATATGTTATGAGACTGATCTAAAGGAACTATCTAGTAATTAATAGTGAATAAGAACCATCGCCTCATAATTGATTGGTGAGTTCAAAATTCATTTTAGGATTATTTATCATCAGATTTTTCCTGGGAAAGGGGATGTTTCATGTCTCAAGTATCAAGATGTATACATGGTCTATTTGTTTTAGAAAGATCTCAAATAAATATTTGTAGATATCTGATGATGCACATTAATGAGATTATAAAACAAGGGTGTAAATCTAATTCTCTCTTCCATTCAAGAATTATTTCCGCAATGAAAAAGGAGAATGGTTGTGTAAATGAAGATGAGGATGTGGTATGAAGTGAATGTAGGGGAACCTACTTAAGCTCTGACATCATTAAAAGTATGAAAATAAATGTGAACCCAGGGAAGAAATAATTGGTTTGTTGTATGTTATGTTCAATACAATAGACCATTCAGTTAGACCGTAGGATCTAGTGGATCATGGTCTCAGTCCATATGAAAATGTAACATATTCTCCAAATGAGGAGGTGGAACCTACAACACCTATTAGAGATTTGGGCTCACTAGTTCACGATCAAAGTTACCCAGACAGTACCTGACAATCAAAAAGTGTTTATATTGGACCTTCATGTCGACATATGTATCTACGCTCTCATAAAATAATAATCTAATCCTCAGGTAGTGAACAAAAAAAAGATGAAGTCTTTGTAGAGTATGTTTGTGAATGAAATGAAAAAGTTGAAAAAGTATATAAAGAGGATGTAAGAGGAAGTGGTGAAAATGGTTTATAATTAAAAAATGAAGAAGGATATGAAATTTTTTAAAATGATTAGAATAATGATGGTAATGATGAAAAATGCAGTGCAAGTTACAGTGATTGTGAATTAGGTCACCCTGATGAAAATCCAAATGCTATGAGTATTGAGGTAAATGAAGATAATACTGGTATCTCTATAGAGGGTGCTTCATAAGAAGAAAATGTCTATCCAGATGAAGCTACTTCTCAAGTTTTTTATAGTAGGAAAATAAAAGTTCTTAAGGAAAAAAATCCTATCTAGGAAACCGTGACTGAAGGAGATACATTTGTCTCCAGAGATGAATCTGAGGGGGAGCATCAAGTACATGTTACTCAAGATGATGAAGAGCATCAATTAAGAAATGTAAGGCTTGATACTATTTCTCCACTATATTCTAATATTGTTGTCGAATGGATACATAATATTTATTTGGATGCCTTTGGATTAAATTATTAAGATTATGATGATGAGATTGTTTCCCTGACTAGAAAGGGTCCAGTTGATGAGAAAACTTCTAGTGACAATGTCAATAAAGACAATTTTGGGCATTTTAAGGAAGAAATATGTTCTTCCGTAAGAAACTTAGTGCCATCTCAAATGAGGATTGATATTAATGAAGGTAGATGATATAATACTGATCAGACAGAGAATTTGAAAGCAATCTGATTTGTGGTTGATGGCGTAAAGAACGCTGGTGATTCTAACCCCTTCTTTGTTATATCTAGACTCTTTCAAACTGATGCTGCATCTTTTTCAATGTTTTTGATAAAATAGAATCAATGAAATATTATCAAAACTATAGATAAAATTGTGACAAGAAATACCAAGCTGGGAATTGATATAATGAAGTTGACAATTGTGATCAATGCTTTGACCACAGAGTATATGAATATAATGGAAACATTATTGTACGGTTTTGAGAAAATTGTTTCAAATTTTAAAACACTTGAGTTTTCCAAGATGAGAACAGATGTTCAGGATCTCACCTCCACTCCTCTATCTTTATGTTCTACTCCACCTAACTTGTCCCAAAAAACTACAGATCATGATACTATTAGATCAATGTTCAATGAGGTCCTACAAGATTTGATTGAAAGTGTATGTAATGTTGATGAAACATCAAAAAAAGTGCCCGAACAGGTCAAATATTATACTAGAAGTGCATCTCACACTCAAGAAGAGCTGACCAAAAGTCTTAATGAGTTTTCTTCCAAACTCGACTCAAAGCACCAAATGAATAGTTTGTTTGAGTACTTGTCCTCAAATCTTACTCTTCCTCTTGTAACAATTTCCTTTAAGGATCAGATTCAACAAAATAGTTAATTTAATCCTTTTTTGGTTAAGTTTATAGAAAACAAGGATGAATTTTAGTAAGCCATGAAATATGGTGCAGAGATCATTGAATAAATCATTCAGCTGTTGAAATTGTATCTTGATATCTAAAGTGAAGGCATTGTGGTACCTCCAACTGTAACCCCAGGCCCTGCTAATTCTATTGAAACTCAACAAAAAATGTCGGTTTCTTAGGATTTATCTCACATCCGGCCAGTAATTACAAAGATTGATCCATCTCGGGTTCTTTCTTAACAATGACCAACCCTTACATATATTGTTTCGAAAGGAGTTACTTTGCCTCCTCTAAAAATCTCTTCATAAAATCCTTCATTTCATCCTACCCCTCAGGATCAACCTTCTATTGATCCTTCTGATAGAGGAAGTCACCCCTTGAACCTAACTCTTTATCCTATAGTCTAGACTATTTTTCATTTGAAAGGGTTGCATTCTTGTATTTTTTTGGAGTAATCAGTTTACGAACGCTATTTTATTGTTCTTACATTACTATTTTCTCGTACATTTCACCTATCACTTTTTGTTAATCACAAAATAGGGAGATGTTTTTTAAAACATTATGTTCTTCGATACTGTCATGTTTTGTGATTATCAAAAATGGGGATATTTTTGTCCCATAGATTTTGTTTGAAACTCTCTTTAACTAAATGTTTTCGTTATCAGAAATCATGTTTTATACTAACATATATCTTATTTCATTTTATATATTATATTATGAAAAAAAATTAATTTTAATACCATATTATTTCATTCAAATAACAATTTATGAGTGATTATGTTTAAACATTCTTTTAATTTATTATCTACGTGTAATTATGAGCATTAACAGTTTTTAATTTTTTTTAATTCCAAGAAATATAATCTAATATTTTTTTGTATAAGTCACTGAAAGACAAAAGACACATTGTTGGATGTGACACAGATAGACAAAAGACTCATCATTAGCTATGACACTAATAGAAAAAATACTCAACGTTGCACATGCTACCAACCCAAACGACCCACCGATAGTTCAGGTTCCCTACTGTACCACGATTCTTCCGATGAAGGGACTCACCGACAATTAAAATGGGTCACTGATGTCTCAACTATCTCACTAACAGATGGAAGGACTCAATGTTGGTATGAGTCGCCGTTAGATCAATTGTCTCACTGATGAAAGGAGACATCGACATCCAGAGTAACCGATACCGATGGAAAGGACTCACTGATATCGGGAGTCACTGATGATCATAGAATGATTACAATGTGTCACCTATAATTATGACTCACAAATACTCATTAAAACTGTTTTTTAATATTAATTCAAATTTGTATCTAACAATAATATTTAGACAAATTAATGTATTTTTCATTATTTAATGTTATTAATAGGATTATCAGAATATAGTACAAGGTATATGCACATGGAGAGATCTTTATTCTAGCTAGACCTCTATGTATAAAATAATTTCACACTGAACCATTTACTAGATGATGAGGAATACACTAAAAATAAAATGAAGGAAGAGATGAATTAAAAACATATACAACACTCGATCATTCTTCTATGTCCCAATGGCTCATTGAAAGTGCATATAAGAACATCAATATGACTATAAAGACCTATAATTCTCCATAGAACATCTTTACAACTAGGACATGAACATTCATCCCTCTTTGAAACTAGACCATAGAGTCTACGATTATCCATTTTGTAGCCGACGTCTAGAAGAGGACACAAAGTCCATTTTATCTATATTAGAAGAGTCCAGAGCTTCATTACATAGCATACAAAGACTACTAAACACTATCCTATATCATTAGATCTGTTTATCTAGTTTTTTTACCATTTTTTGAAGTGTGTGTATTTTTATGTAACACAAACACTGAGTCATATGAATTACTGGAGGATACTAGATAACTTCAAAATTTCTGTCATTATTATCTCATGTATCCCACATATAATAGTTCAAAAGGTCATGTGTGACATGTTATTTGTTTTCCCATAAATAACAATGGTATAGTATACTTGTTACCTGGATATCCTTTTGTGTTGTTTTGAACCTCGATCTAGGGTGTGGATCAATATTATTAAGGTAAGCTTCTTGTTGGTAGGTGACCACCAAGTGAAGAGGAATAATTCTCAGCATGAAACTAAACATATTATTTATTTCCACTTTGTTTTACTATTTAGATTTAACATATTTTTTCATAATTTTATATAACTAAATTGAATATTGATAATTATTTTAGCATGTGTTTATATTTTTTTCAATATGTTTGTTAGTTTCAAATGTTATACAAATATTTAGATTAGTTTAGATGAGAACTATTAAATATTATAAGAAATTAAATGATCATTTAGAACATTTATAAAGTCACTACAAACTTAGTTTGATTATATTTTTAATTTCCTAAATTTTCAAAGAACCAAATTTAAGGGAAATTTTTATAGATAGTCAATTCAGCCCCTCTTAAGTAATCTACATCAAAAAACACATTGAAAAACCCAAGAACCATTTTACCACAAAACATTTTATTGAACCTTATTGGGTACATAAAATAAATAATATCATTTCAAACCAGAAAATAATTAAACTATGGGATTTTAAAATAAATCATAAAAATAAACTACCTTTGGGCAGAATCTGCAAAAGATTCACATGTTTTTACACCCCATGGTTATCACGCAACCCCAAATCAATTATTCCATACCCCCCTATCCCAATTTATCTCTATTGGTTGTGTGAATGTGGAGACCCAATAGTATCTATGAGAATCAAGTAGGAAAAGAAGAAAAGGAAAAGAGAAAAATTGAAAGAAGAAAAAATGGAAAATGGGGCTCGGGAAAGCCTCAATTCCCAAATCGATTTTATGCCTCACCTAGAAAAACAATATTCATTATAAAGATAATAAAATACAAATAATATCATTATGATGATTTATTAAAATTATATCACTAAATGAACCATCTTGTATAATTAAATAATTATTTAATTAAATATTATATATTACTATTTTCTCTAAAATTCAACTAATTTAAACTATATTCAAGTCCCACGGTAAACAACCAATTTAGGCACCAATTGTGTTGAAATAAAAGTTTTCACATATCATTTACTAGGGAAAAATTACTATCTTACCACATAGAACCATCTAAATTAAATAAAATATAATTTCATCTGTAAATTTCAGCCCCTAAAAAACATGGATCATTAATATTATTGATCAGAAACACAAAAGGGTCTAATGTAAATTCATCTAAATTTAACCCTTGTAGTGGGATGTCAAAATAATTTCATTGTTGTCCCAATATAGATAGGATATTTTATACTAGGGAAATACTAATTATGGTATTAGGATATTGGGTAGAGGGGTATAATCCACTAAATCATTGAAAAAAATAGTTTAATAATTAGTTCATTTATTTTGAAAATTCATTATGTTACCTTGTACTTTAATTTTTTCACTATGTCATATGTTTAATATATGTTAAATGTTTAACCGCATATATGGATAATTACTTCACACATGTCAATTTTCCCATTAACTAGGAATAATAAGTTTATCAATTGGATGTTTCACACAATGAAGAGAAACGAAAACATTTTACCATTGCAAATGATTCTAATCCAGAGGAAAACATAATGATAATGGTGAATCCAAGGAATTAGTATACTATTTAAAAAATGTTTTTGAGAAAACAAGTGGCATCGTATAATGATAATTCAAGAAAAAATTATTCTAGTGACAATCAAATGCATAAAATTTTCTGTTGGATGGAATATAGGAAACATTCCTATTAACCCCATGAAGTCCATGTTTAGTAGTTACCTCGGATCACTACTCACATGAGCATGTTGATTGATGCAGATTCAAGAAACCATGTTGTTATGATGATTATTTTATGTAATTTATGAAAATATTGAGGTATCATGATGATATACCTTCGTTATTTTGTTAAAAAATAAAAAAAATGATGTATTTCTTGTAATTATCCCTTATAGAGTTCATTTATAATAAATGACATCAGAATGAAAATTTTATAAATGATTATTGTAAATTTTCATCAAGAATTGCTCAAAATTATTATCATGTATCATCTTAATGATTCTGAATTGAAAATAAAACTATAACCATCACCTATGTACACACAATTTTTAATCTACGATTATTGGGATGAAATTATTGGTTTAAATTAGGATACATATTTCCAGGTACATTTTTACTAGTAATTGTTTTCATTAAATCATGTTAAATTATCAATTTTATTAATAATTTTAAATTTATGAAACAAAAACGGTGGGGTAAATATTATCAATTAGAAGAAAAAACATTATAATCATACCAAAAAACATGGATGGGGTATGTTTCACATGCAATGTTTGTATGTATTTGAAATCTATAATATGAATTTTATGTAACATGAGACAACAACAAAAATTATGTTGATCTATTTATATTTTGAATGATGAATCAAATTCCTAAATCACATTCATCCCATGAAATGTAGTGTAGAAGGAGGAAATTTTAAATAAACAAGCTATACTAATTGATGGAAAACACAAAAAAAATTGGAAGCATGTGTATGTATGACTTTATAAAAAATAGCCTTCTTCATATTAGTATTACATAATAATGAATATTTATTATTATATATTCTTTATCCATCCATGATATAAGAATTAACATCATATATACCAGATGAAAATTTTTTATTAGTGGCATTGAATATGCTAGAATATTATGGGAAAATTAGAGATGTGGGTTTTGTTGTGTCACCCTAAACATGTATTCTGAAATGAAGTGAACATGGAGGTAAACATTAAAAATCTAAGGGTTATTGGAATTATTAACTAATTTATATGAAAAAAAATTTGTCCCAGTTTCTAGAAAATGTTATGTTATTGAATCAAATAGAAGAAAAAACAAAATAAAAAGCAATATATGAACACCACCGAAGCCACCACCATCATTGATGTGATTCACTCAACTAAAAAATATATTCATGGTTATTTAATTAATATAATCATAATAATTTATAGGATATATGAATCAGAAAGACACATATAAAATTATTTTACTCAAATTCAACAAGTAAAAATAAAGTTTACTTAAGTCTATCAACACCCACTCATAACCTTTTTGCGAGTTGTACCATGTATAATATACAAGAAATATTAAAGACTAATAAAATATCTAACATGTGAAGTGGGTGAGGGGATTCATGTAGCTCATGAGTCGATAAGTGGATGAGCTATTAATCTTAATTATATAGATATTCATATGTTTATGAAATTTACTGTATGTTTCAAAGGAATGTTATTATATATTGTAAAAAACTTTTTGATCAAAAGGTATTGATTTAAAATATATTTATAATTCAAAAAAATTAAAAATTAATGGAAAAGTTCTTGAACCGATGAATCTTATATAAAATTGGAATAGTGAAGTTATGAAATAGATGTTAACTAAAAATGATATAAATTATCTACTAACCAATCAAACAAATATCCATAGGGTACCTTTTCACCACCCTTTAAACTTAGACATCTACAAATATTAATGGTTCATAAAAATATCATTTTAAGATGTTTTTATGTGACTAAAATTGATTTTGAATGAATAGATCTATGTAGAGACCATTATAGACTATATATGTCTTGAAAATATAAATGAAACCCTCTTTCATGAATGAAAATAAGTCTATTTATTAATTGTATACAAGAGCTGTGTTTTCGTTCATTGTTTGTATAATAGTATCTCTATAGTGTTAATTATCAATGAATACTATTCCTAATTTTTCTAGGAGTATACATCAATACTATTTTGAGGTAAATCCCCATGAATATAATATTGGACACATTAGTCCTTGAATCAATTCTCTATAAGGATTTTCATGGAAACTAAAGTAATATCAAAGAATAGTAAAGAATCTTTCCATAATGTTTAAAATCAATCTTGATGATGAAAAAATCAGTTTAATAACCATAACACAGTTGTAAAACTCTATAATATAATCATATCATGTATATATTCATTCATTTAATTAAATATTTATTTTTTTATCCATCATTGCTTACTCATTTTATAAAATGTTGAAACTCTAATGAATTAGTTTTTTTATCTGATCTAGGGATCCCAAAAAAAATTCCACACTTGATGGAATTTATCTATTTGCAATAAACTATATGGAGAATTTTACAACTAAACATAAATAAAAATATATTATAATATGTTTAAATGAATATTATATTATGATACAGATGTGTTTTAATATTCATGCAATCATGGAATGAGGATATTCAATGAGAACTCGGAGCATATCAACTTCTACAAGTAGATAAGTATTTATGAATGTATAATTTGATTTCACTATAAAAAAAATAAAAAACTAAATTACTTTTTTTCTAAATGATTATTATGTGATAGAAACATACCAATGGAAAATATTTGGGTAATTATGTTTTCAAACTTATGAAGTATATCATAAGCCACCAACAAACTAGTATCCTCGAGGAGGTATTTTCAAATAAAATTACTATTTCATTTAAAATATTTATTAATAATTTATTTATTTATATTATTATAGTAATATGATGACTGTAAATCATCCACATATTCAAAAGAAGAAATATTCTTTTTTGAAATGAATTGGTAGTATACATGGTGTTTGGATATATTTAAACATCATGAAGTGGAGACTTCCAACTAGTTAATTAGGTTATTTCTCATAATTTTATCTAGTTTGTAAATTAATTACACTATAATTTTTTTTATTACATTTGTTTAAAATATTATATTTGTAATTTGGTAAATTTATGAATCTACCAGACCTCAATCGAACACAATGTGTTTCTAATAATACCAAACAATATTTTCATTTTTAAATTGATATTTTAGTTGAGAAAACACATCAAATACTGAAAAATGATAACACACAATCTGATTATAATGGATCATTAGAAAAATAATCCATATTCCATTTGTCACATAAATGAATCATCCAGACCTCAATCTGATACATGTTCTTCCATGTATTACTCAATATTCTTGTAAATGTTTTAAATTGTTAAATTTAGGTAAAAAAAATTTCAGCCACTGAAAACCATGACAACACACTTATAATATCATGATATATTATTAAAATCATTAATAAGACATTTTTATCATGTTTAAATAAATCCTAGATAAATCAGACACATATAATGAATGGAATGACTGAAAGATCATGTTTTTAATTTAAATTGTCAATATAAATAAAAATACATATGACCTACTTAAAATAGAGAAAACAAAATATTTTTTTGTTTATTCTATGGGGAAATGATATTTAGTTCATTCTTTAAATGAATGAATCAAATAAACAACCATTCCATTCAAATTTTTCCCCAAATGACTACAATGATGTGTTTTCAGTTTAAAAGGACAATTTTGAGAAGACAAAAATTAAAACACTAAAAAGTAAGAAATAACATAATTATTGTTTTAATAATTTTAAAAGGTGATCTATAATTTATTTTTTATGATTAGGAATTATTCTCACCTCAATATGATTCCTGACGTGAAAATTATTACTCCAAATATGTTTTTTATTAACTATGGGAAATTTTTTTAAAAATAATAAGTGACATACTCAAATTAATTAAACCACATTAAATATAAGGCCCCAGCCTTAAACGTTACTTAATCTTGAGTTATTTCTAGAATACACATTGATGATCTTTTTAGGTTTAGAGTTTTAGAGAATTAGATCATAAATCATGTATTACACTCCGCATTTAAACAAAGAGGTTACATAAAAGATAATATTCATTTTTCCCATCATCAGAAACATATTTAAAATAAAACATAGATTCATTCTTGACACTTCATTGACACTATCATCACATCATGTACCTTTCCCTTGACATGTGAAAAAAATTTCAAAACCATGGGATGAGCATAAAAAGCTCTGCAAGGGATAAAATAGTACGAAATGAAAAAATTATTTCATGTTTGAAATCATAATTTACTCATATAACATAATAATTTTAACATACCTCATCAAATCATGAATAAATAATAGAAATCAAAAGACATAAAGGTAACTTTAGGCATTCATAACATTCTTACGTAGGGAGTAACCCTCATGGTTACATTTGGAATATCCATCACAGTATATTCCCTAAATCTCTTCAGAGAAACCATAACGTTTAACCCCTTAGAGTTACCCAATGCGTTGGAGAGATATATCGGGCTCACCCATCCTTAGTTTATCACGAAACCACCCTTCTTCATAAACAATGCCCAAGAACCATAACATAATCGTATCACATAAAACATGCATAAAGGAAACATAACATTTCTACATTTCAATCACAAGATATCAATAACACATTGATATAATAAAAACATTATCAAAACCATTTTCAATAAGAAAATAAAATAAAATTAAAACATGGTATTTATTTTTCATTAAAAAAATGTTATGGCTTGTAGAGGAAGCCGAAACTCAAATAATGGTCACAGCGGCGGAGAAGTCATTGTCGCCACATACGTACAACAAAAAAACATTCCCTTTTGTCGTTTAGTAAATGATTCATATAAAAAAGATTCCTTTTGAATAAACTTAAGAGTCAAAGGGGTTTATACACCCTATAAAAGAAAGTTGTGTATAAAACAAAATATGCCTCAATGAAAGGATATTGAGACGAAGTCCCTTACCTCGTATCTGGCATGACTTGATCATTATTTAATCTCCTGAATAATAAACATGAGTTAATTTCTACTTGATTAAGAACCTTTTTCAAGTTCATTATTCCTTTTATATCACTTATTACCATGTCATGAACATAATGTAGTTATTTAAGTGAATAACGATCGTTTTAACGATCATTGGTACTCGAGTCAAAAATAATCTCATTATAATTACAATTTGTTCATGTATCCATTATATCCAGAGTTATATTCATGATGTAGATATCATATATATCATATATATACAGTATATACACGCATTTATAATATTACATAACATTTAGAGGTAAGAAATGAAATTCACCGTTCATGGAGATGGCAATCCATACGTACGCATGAACGCTACTTTCATTTCTATTTCATATTTTTTGGAATGCAATCAAAATGATATAAATGTATATTATAATTCCAGTATAATATCATTATCTTAATCCTTTATACGTCCCACATATGCCACTAACGAATCAAATCACTTTGAGGGGGCGGGAGTCCGCATTTCCAAAAATGAAGATATCGTGTTTACCCATAATGGAAACCATAAAGGAATGCCAAAAATGAAAAATAAATAATATTAAGGAAAACATAAACATATTATATATCATAAATAAATACAGTGTCATATTAATTTCCAGCTTTGAAGGTGTTAGAAGAATATTGAACAATCATCAAAATTCGACATCCAAGGAAACAGTATGCTCTTTAACCATTATATTATGGTGTGTGTAAGTGTAGCTCGAATCCTTCTTATAAAAACATCATTGTATATTGAAGATACTGGTGTTTTTACAAAATAAATGAATAAAAATTGTTTAGGGGGTTGGAGAAGCAAAATAAATCAAAAGAACATTAGAGAAGACTTTACCTTTAAATCGGGTAACTCTTCTTGGTTTGAACCAAAATGGTATCTTGAAGAGAATTATTCCTAAGGTAAGGCTTCTAGGATGAAGAGGGGGATGTGGAGAGATAAAATGAGCATATCTTGTCCGAGGAAAAGGCTTGAGAACGGTGGGTATGGAGGTATAGGTGGGGGCCTTTTATAAGAGGAGAGGAGGGGCACTCGTGGAAAAATATAAAATGTTACTTTATTTTCAAATGAGTTTCGGATTTTAAAGGACCCAAATTGATGTATTTAAGGGATGAGGAGATAAGTGTTCTAACTCCACCCATCCAATAGGTTTTTGACAGGTTTAGGTCTTATATTTTACATTATATTTTCATTTTATTTAAATCATTAAATAATGAGGTAATCACTGCATCATCATGGTGTCATATATAATTTAATTTAGTTAATGTCAAAATATTATAAAAAAATACTATGATGTAGGAAATAGTAATAGATTTTCATTGAATATTTATAGTCCAATAAATAATTTATGTAGACAAAATTAAAAATGTTTTACTCAGGTGATACATTCTTTGTTATATTTAACTTTCTTTGAGAATAAAAAGATAAAAAGTCATTATCACACAAAAGTGATTCTATGGGGTCCCCATTTTTGGAACTAGTCATACCATGGTCGGCCATGACACAACCATTGTCATTAAGTCACATTTTGGGGTAATTTTTTATTATTATGATATTATTTAATTATCCTTAACTACCTGATTACTAATTAATCAAGATAATTAAAGATAATTACCATCGTTACTATTCATAATGTCCAAAAACAAAAAAGTATTGATAAAATAATTTGGACCTTCTGATTCCAAATATGTAATCCATTTTACCAAATTCAAAACACAGAAATTTCAATAATTAATTTAAAAATAATTTCCATTGTCAAAACAAATAGCGGGTTTTTTAGAAATAATATCTAGGAAAAGTTTGGCACCTGTTTATGCCCAATTACAAAGTGAAATTAATCCCAATGACCACCATTGGATTAAATGGTAAAAATATATTATAATTAAACTATAAAACCAATTAAAAATATAATCTTACCATATAATTAAATTAGATGAAAAAGCAGTTTTTATGTAAAATGTTGTATTTTTCACTATTCATTAAAAAATGAACATTGTCAGAAAAATACCAAAAATTAACCCAAGGTAAATTTCAATGTCCAAATAATAAATAATATTTTTATTTTGACAAATAGAGATTATAAAATTGTCAAAATATTGATTTAAAAATGGTTTTCCATCAAAAGACAGTAAACCAATCTTTTAAAAATATTAGTGTATTCCATGCTTACGATTGGATTTATTCTCATTTTAAGCCTCTAAAACACTATATCATTCATAAATATACATAGATAAAAAATATATATTATTCATTACTTACTTGGGATGTTACATCCTTCCCCCCTTTAGAAAATTGCATCCCCACAATTTATTTACATAACGAATAAGTGGGGGTATTTATCTCTCATTGCATTTTCAGATTCCCATGTTACCTCTCCAATCATGTGGGTTTTCCACAAAACCATTAATTGATGAATTACCTTATTTCACAACACATTCTCCCTCTGGTCAAGATTTAGGATAGGTTATTCCTCATAAGATAGGTTCCCTTCCAACTGAACTACCTCTGGACTCAAAACATGAGATGGATCTGGCATGTACTTCCTTAACATTGAAACATGAAATACATTGTGTACCTGAGATAAACTCATAGGTAAATCCCATCGGTAAGAAACTGATCCAACTCACTCCAAAATTTCATATGTTCCAATGAACCTTGGACTCAACTTTCCTTTCTTACCAAATCGCATCACACTTTTCCATGGTGAGACATTGAGGAAGACATGATAACCTACCTCAAAAGAGATACCCTTCCTCATATTGTCTGCATAACTCTTCTGCCAGCTCTGATCTGTTCTCATGTGTCTCTATATCATCTGACCTTTTTCCGCCAACTCTTCTACCAATTCTGGTCCCATCAACTTCCTTTCACCCACTTCATCCCAGAAAGCTATAGTTCGACACCACTTCCTATATAATGCCTCAAATGGATCCATCTGTATACTGGAATGATAACTGTTATTATAAGAAAACCTAACCAAAGAAAGATGGTGGTCCCAACATCCCTGATAATCCATCAAACAAGAATGTATCATATCCTACAAAGTCTGAATTTTTCATTCGGACTGTACATCTGATTGAGGATGAAAAGCTGTACTAAAATTTAATTTAGTACCCAATGACTTCTGAAGGCCTTTCCAAAAGATAGAAGTGAACCTGGGAGCACAGTCAGATACAATGGAGTGAGGAACTCCATGTAATATGACTATATCTTTAAGATACAAACAGGAATGTTGATCTAGGGAAAAATTGTCTTGTATAGCAAGGAAGTGAGTAGATTTAGTCAAGTGATCAACAATAACCCAGATTGCATTATTACCTCGAGGTGTCTTTGGGAATCCCACAATGAAGTCCAGGGATATATTCTCCCATTTCCACTCTGGTACTGGTAAAGGATGAAGAATCCCTTTCGGTAACTGCTGCTCTACTTTAACCCATTGACAAGTCAAACACTTCACAGTAAAATCATCAATATCTATATTCATTCCATCCCACCAGTAGTACTCCTGGTGATCTCTATACATCTTAGTATTGCCTGGATGAACTGAAAACGGAGAACTATGAGCTTCACATAACAACTCTCCCTTCAACTGTGAATCACAAGGCACACACAATATCTTCCCAAAACTCAAAACAAAATCATTATCAATGTTGAATTCAGGAAACTTAGCATTCTAAACCAGCTCTAACTTTTTCTGCAACTCACTTTCTTGCTTCTGTGCTTTCTTAATTCTGTCTGACAGAGAAGATTTCACGGATACCTAAATCAAAACAGAAGGACATCCTGAACCAACAACTTCTATGCCAAATTTAATCAAATCCTTAACCAAAGGATCACGTTCCAAAAGAGACACTGTTAATGAAGCATTTCTTTTTCGACTCAAGGCATCAGCCACTTTATTTGCTTTTCCCGGATGGTAATGAATTGTACAATCAAAATCCCTGATTAATTCCAACTATCTCCTATGTCTCATGTTCAATTCATTCTTAGTGAATATATACTTTAAACTTTTATGATCATTATATATTTCACACTTTACTCCATAAAAATGATGCCTCCAAATTTTTAAATCGAAAACAACAGCAGCTAATTCCAAATCACATGTAGGGTAATTTACCTCATGAGTTTTCAACTGTCGTGAAGCATAAGCAATTAAATGATCATTCTGCATTAGGACACAACTAAGTCCTTTCAATGAATCATCACTATAGATAACAAACTCCCCATTCTTGGAAGGTAGTGCCAAAACCGGAGCATTCACCAAACTTCTTTTCAATTATTGAAAACAATCATCACATTCTTTTGTCCAGATAAACATAACACCCTTCCGAGTTATCTTATTCATTGGACTATATAACCGTGAAAAATTTCTATCAAACCTTTGGTAATAGCCTTCCAGAACAAGGAATCTATGAATCTTAGTTACATTTGTGGGTCTTGGCCATTCTTCAATAACCTTTGTTTTTGCATGATCAACACATATCCAATCTTTAAAAACAATGTGACCAAGGAAAGAAATTGGTTGCAACCAAAACTCACACTTGAGGAATTTCCCATACAATTTATTTTCTTTTATGGTTTGAAAAATAACCCTAAAATGTCTTTCATGCACCTCTTTACTTTTAGAAAACACTAAAATATCATCAATGAAAATAACCACAAACTTATCCAAGAAGTCATGGAAAATTTTTTCATTAGGTCCATGAATATAGAAGGTGCATTGGTTAGCCCAAAAGGCATTACTACAAATTCATAATGGCCATATCTTGTACGAAACGAGGTCTTCAGAATATCTGTTTCCTTTACCTTCAAGTGATGGTACCCCGATCTCAGGTCAATCTTTGAAAAAAACTAAGCTCCCTGGAGCTGATCAAACAAATCATCGATATGAGGCAAAGGATATTTGTTCTTAATAGTGATGTTATTCAAGGCTCTATAATCAATGAAAAGTCTCATTAAAACATCTTTCTTTTTAACAAATAAAACAGGAAAACCCCATGGTGATGTGATAGGTCGAATGACACCTTTCTCTAATAAATCATGCAATTTCTCCTTTAACTCTAAAAGTTCAATTTGAGCCATTCGATAAGGGGTTTTTTAAATTGGAATATCATCAAGAACTGAGTCAAGAGTATATTCAACTTCCCGATCTGGTATTATTCTAGGAAAATCATCAGAAAAAACATCAGGATACTCATTTAGCACTGGCACATCATTAATCTGAACAGTTCCCTTGTTTTCAACGATATGTGCAAGGTAACATTTATTTCAATCTTTTACAAGTTTCTTGGCCTCTTGATATGTTATCAACAAAAAGGGTTCATTATTGTACACAAACTGAAATTATTTCTGAAAAGAAAATTCTTTAGCTCTATAGTCAATCTTAGCATGGTAAATAGAGAGCTAATCCATACCCAGGATGACATCAAACTCTACTAGAAGTAAAAAATAAGGCTTGAAAGTTGGTTCATTCCACGGATAAGGATAGGAAGATTGTTATAAATTTTTTTTGCCTCAACATTTCTCCCAGGTGTTTTTACCACAATTTCAGGAGTCATTTCTTGAGATGGTATTCCCATTTTACTAGAAAAGTTTTTAGAGATGAAAGAATGTGTAGACCCTGAATCAAACAACACACTAGGATAATCTAAAAAATAAACAATGTACCTGATACCACTTCATTTGATGGCCCATCATCTTCTTGAAGTAGTTGTAAGGGATTTCACCACCTCATTTCGCTTGTAGTCTAACTTCTTCCCATCACTCAACCTCTTTGTCGGACACTCGTTTTCATAGTGACCCATCTCATTGCACTTAAAACATTTCACTAACTGTAAATCAAATTTGATCTTACCATCACACTGATCTCTTTAATTGAAATCAAGAGCCTTATGTACCATATAACAGAATCGGTAGCACTTCCGAGAATTTAGAAAACATTCCCAAGCAAGCATTTTACCACATTTATCACATACAAGAAACATAGTTTTCTTACTATTAGACCTTTTTGAAGAATTATTTCCTTTCTCATGCCACCTTGGTCTCTTATTCTGTTGGATTCTATAGAACACTTGATCATCGGCAAACTTCATTTCCACCTTCTCAGCACATCAAACAAACTTTTCATAACTCTTGAACTCACGAGAAGCTAAACCCCTTTTATATTTTTTATTTAATCCCGAGTAAAAACGATTCATTTTACTATCAAGGTCACGGATAAAATTTGGAGCATACCTTGCCAATCGAGTGAACCTCTCTACATAATCAGCCAATGAGATGTCCTCTTACCTCAATTCCAAGAATTGTTTTTCTATCCTAATTCGAACAGCCTTTGGAAAATACTTCTCAAGAAACATACCTTTGAATTCATCCCATTCGAGAGCATCAATCTCATCAGCATCCTTGAAATTTTTAACTATCGACCACCACTGATCTACTTCACCCTCCAAACGGTAAATATCAAGACTAACCTTTTGATTTTCTGAACACCCCATGACATCGAAAATCTTCTCCAGTGCTTTAATCCACCCTTTAGCTAGAACAAGGTCAGATGATCCTCTGAATGATGGGGGATGATTCCTCATGAAATGTTCCACCACTGACATGTTCCTCTGTGGTTGATCTGGCTGATCTCATGCATGGATACCACCACCATTTATCGTTTGAGTCTACTATGCCATCACTGAAACAAACTATTCAGTTCCAATTCCGACCGTCACAAGATGCTGATTCGGAAGGTTATTTCCTTCTTTATGCCTTCTTAGCACTTCTTCCCTGTTTTCTTTGTGGAAAACCATTCTGAACAAACATGTCTTAAATGAAGAAACATGGTAATCTTCAAATGATATATCATTCCAATTTGACCATAAAAAAATATTTTTGGATAATCATTTAATATAATTATAACTCCTAACGTTATCTAAACTAACCTCTGATACGAACTATAAGGCCCCAACCTTAAACATTACTTAATCATGAGTTATTTTAAGAATAAACAATGAGGATATTTTTAGGTTTATAGTTTTAGATAATTAGATCATAAATCATGCATTACACTCCTCCTTTAAACAATGTGTTTACATAAAAGATAGTACTCATTTTTCCCATCATCGGAAACATATTTAAAATAAAACATAGATTCTTTCTTGACACTTCCTTGACACTATCATCACATCATGTACTTTTCCCTTGACCTGTGAAAAACATTTCAAAAACATGGGATGAGCATAAAAAGCTCAGCAAGGGATATAAAAGTACGAAATTAAAACATTAGTCCATGTATGGAATCATACTTTACTCGTAAAATATAATCATTTTAACATACCTCATCAAATCATGAATAAATCAGAGAAATCATAAGACATAAAGGTAGCTTGAGGAATTCATGACATTCTTACGTAGATAGTAACCCTCATGGTTACGTTTGGAATACCCATCACAGTATATTCCCTAAATCTTTTCAGAGAAACCTTAATTCTTAACCCCTTATCATTACCCAATGCATTGGAGAGCTATATTGGGCTCACCCACCCTTAGTTTATCACGAAACCACCCGTCTTCATAAAAAATTTCCCAGAATCATAACATAATCGTATCACATAAAACATGCATAATGAAAACATTATCAAAACAATTTTCAATACCAAAATAAAAGAAAAGTAAAATATGGTATTTATTTTTCATTAAAAAAAGTTAGGGCTTGTAGAGAATGCTGAAACTCAAATAATGGTCACGGTGGCGGAGAAGTCGTTGTTGCCTCATACGTACGACAAAAAAAACATTCCCTTTTGTAGTTTAGTAAATGCTTCATATAAAAAAGATTCATTTTGAATTAACGTAAAATTCAAATGGATTTATACACCGTATAAAATAAAGTTGTGTATAAAACAAAATATGCCTCAATGAAAGGAGATTGAGACGAAGTCCCTTACCTCTTATCCGACTTGACTCGATCATTATTTAATCTCCTGAATAATTAACTTGATTTAATTTCTACTTGTTTAAGAACCTTTTTCAAGTTCATAATTTCTTTTATATCACTTATTACCCTGTCATAAACACTATGTAATTATTTAAGTTAATAACGTCCGTTTTAACGACCATTGTTACTTGGGTCAAAAAAAAACTCTTTATAATTACAAGTTGTTCATGTATCCATTATATCTAGAGATATATTCATGATTTAGATATCATATATATCATAGATATCCATTATATACATGAATTTATAATATTACATTACATTTAGAGGTAAGAAATTAAATGCACCGTTCATGGAGACGGTAAGCCGTACGTACGCATGAACGTTACATTCATTTCTATTTAGTATTTTATGGAATGGAATCATAATGATATAATGGTATATAATAATTCCAGTATAATATCATATATAATATCATTAACTCTATCCTTTATACTTCCCACATATGGCATTAACGAATCAAATCACTTTGAGGGGGCGGTAGTCCGCACTTCCTAAAATAAAGATATCGTGTTTACCCATAATGGAAACCATAAAGGTATGCCAAAAATTAAAAATACAGAAGATTAAGGAAAACATAAACATATTATATTTCATATATAAATATATTTTCCTCTTAATGGCCACCTTTGAATGTGTAATAAGAATATTGAGCAATCATCATTTCGTGAGGCAGAAATTCGTCATCCACGGAAAGAGTACGCTCTTTAACAATTAGATGAAGGTGTGTGTAAGTGTAGCTCGAATAATTCTTATAACAATATCCTAGTATATTTAAGATACTGGTTTGTTGCAAAATAAATGAATAAAAAGAGTTTAGGGGTTTGGAGATGCAAAATAAAGCAAATGATCATTAGAGAATACTTTACCGTTAAATCGGGTAACTCTTCTTGGTTTGAACCAAAATGGTTTCTTGAAGAGCTTTCTGCCTAAGGTAAGGCTTCTAGGATGAAGAGAGGGGTGTGGAGAGATAAAATGATCAGATCTTGGCCGAGCCAAATACTTTAGAAGTGTGGGTATGTAGGTAGAGGTGGGGGCCTTTTATAAGAGGAGAGAAGGGGCACTCTTGGAAAGGTATAAAATGTTACTTTATTTTCAAATGAGTTTCGGATTTTAAAGGTCCCATATTGATTTATTTCTAGTATAAGGTGATAATAGTTCTAAATCCACCCATTTAATAGATTTTGGACATGTTTAGGTCTTATATTTTACAATATATTATCATTTTTTTAAATCGTTAAATAATGAGATAATCACTACATCATCATGGTGTCAAATATAATTAAATTTATTTATTGTCTAAAAATTATAAAAAAATACTATGAAGTAGGAAATCTTTTTAGCCTTCCAATTAATATTTATAGTCCAATATGTAATTTATTTAGACAAAATTAAAAAATGTTTTACTTAGGTGATACATTCTTTGTTATATTTAACTTTCTTTAAAAAATAATAAGATAAACAGTCATTATCACACAAAAGTGAATCCATGGGGTCCCCAAGTTTGTCATAGGGCATACTATGGTCGTCCACTACACAAAAAGTAGAATTAGGACACATGTTGGGGTCATTTTTTATTATTATGATATTATTTAATTATCCTTATCTACCAGACTACTAATTAATCAAGACAATTAAAGATAATTACCGTTGTTACTATTCAAAATGTCCAAAAAACAAAATATTCATGATTACATAATTTAGACCTTCTGATTCAAAATATTTAATCCATTTTACCAAATTCGAAACACAGAAATTGATATAATTAATTTAAAAATAATTCACATTGTCAAAACAGATAGCGGGTTTTTTAGAAACAATATCTATGAAAAGTTTAACACTTGTTTATGCCCAATTCAAAAGTGAAATTAATACCAATGACCACCATTGGATTAAATGTTAAAAATATATTCTAATTAAACTTCAAAACAAATTAAAAAGATAATATAACCATATAATTAAATTAAATGAAAAGGCAGTTTTGATGTAAAATACAGTATTTTTCACTATTAATTAAAAAATGAACATTGTCAAAAAAATATCAAAAATTAACCCAAGGTAAATTTAAATGTCCCAATAATAATGAATATGTTTATTTTGACAAATAGAAATTATAAAATTTTCAAACGTTTTTTTAAAAATGGTTTTCCATCAAAAGGTAGTAAAACAACCTTTTAAAAATATTAGTGTATTCCATGCTTAAGATTGGATTTATTCTCATTTTAAGCCTCTAAAACACTATCTAATTCATAAATAGACATAGATAAAAATATCTATTATTAATTAATCACTTGTGATGTTACATTAAAGATATTTTATTAATTTATTATAAGGATCTATAATCCATTTTTGACATATTAAAAATAATATTTTCCTCAAATTTTTAAATGTTGTGTCTAAAATGAATCAAAGTTTTTGTTAATTGTTTAAAACTGAAATTTTAAATCAAAAATTATGTCAATTAGTGAAAAAAGAAAAAATAAATTATGAAAATTATTCACAAGTCATATTTTAGATGAAGGAATTATTATCCTATAAAATTAACATTTGATGTTATCAGTATGAGTAATAGTTATTTTTTAGTTTAAAATTTCAATTTAGTAAAAAAATTGACATTCTCAAAAATGCGAAAATGCATTTTGATTATTATTTAACTTTACAAAAAAAATCCGATAAGTCATTTTTGATGTGTAAGAGTAAACATGACCTCAATCTGATGTATGGTGTGACCATTATGACTCCATGAGTATCATTTTATTAAAAGATTACATTTTAATTAAACATGACAAGGGAAACAATTAAAACCATGAAAATGAATTCATATTATTTCTATAATTTATGAAAATTGTTCATGATTCATTGGGAACATGTAGGAATCATCCATAACTCAATATTATACAAAATATTTATAGAATGACAAATGGTTTCCATTATCAATTTAAAATTGACATTTTAGATGAAAATATGATTCACCCTCTAGAAAAACGAGATAAAACACATGGATTTTATTTATACATTATGAATACATTCAATATGACATTTTGGATGTATAGGAATTAGTCTCATATCATAGGGACACAAGATCTGACCGGTATGAATCATAATATATTTTTTCAGATTAAAGTAATTCATTATTAAATCAAAGTGATAAAATCAGTACCTGGAAAAACATTATATTATTTTGATACATTAATAAATTATTATAGAAGTCATTTTTGATTTTTGGAAATCAGCCCCATGTAAATCTGACACTCGCTGTAATGGTTATCAGTAAAAGAGTATGTTTTATGAATACAATAAAATTTTAGTAAAAATCAATTGTGAAATGGTAATAAATAACAAAAAAATATATTATTTTTATACTTTATAATAACGATCTATATGTTAGTTTTGAAATTCTGGAATTAGGCTCATCTAATTATGATACACATTTTGACTAGTATGAAAAAAGTTTTATATTATCAATTTTTAACTGTTATTTTAGTTTAAAACCATTTTCACACATTATGTTCGAAATAAAAACTGTCAAATTGCCTCAATAAATTACTATAATTATTAATATTTCATTTTTGGTGTTTAGGAATTAATGTCATTTAAAAATGATACACGATGAGACCATTATGAATCAATGTTCATGTTTGAAGTTTAAAATGATATTTTAGAAAAACAATAACATAACCAAAACCAATAAAGATCATTCAAATTGATCTGATACATTAGGATAATGATCCATAATTCATTTCTTATAATGTAAATCACGAAGTGACATGTGTTACTCAAAGTGTATGTTTTCTATTTAAAATGAAATTTTAGTGAAAAACAATATTAAAATTCTCCAAATCAAGAAAAATCATATTGTATTAAAACATTATTATGATGATCATAATAAATTTTTGATTTTTAGAAATTAACCATACCTCAATCAAATTCATTGTCTGACCAGTGTGACTTTAAGTGTGTCTCTTTATTTGAAATAGACCTTTTCATAAAAAAACCATGTGAAATACTCAAATATAATAAAAAACATTTGTATTTTTAAATACATAAATACAACCATATATAATTAATTTTTGATATTTTTAATCATGCTCACAATAATCAAATTCATGGGGGTCCCAATATTTTCTTTAAGTGACTATTATCATGTTAAAATCAATATTTTAGTTTAAAACAGGTTTCACACAATAAATACTGAGAAAAAAATTTCATATTATCTTTTTAATTTATTAAAATTATTTACAAGACATTTATGATGTGTATGAATCATTATCACATCAAATAGACACATAATATGATCATTTTGACTCATATTTTGTGTTTTTAGTTTTAAATGATATTTTATTAAAACAATTGATGTAATTAAAACAAAAAAAACACATTCAAATTGTTTTTACACATTAGTTGAATGATCCATATGTTATTTGTGACATGTAGTAATCATCCTCACATAAATCATATCCATGGTGTGACCAACATGACTCCAAATTTCGTTTTAGTAGTATAAAAATGACATTTATTAATGCATTAATTAATAAATAGTTTTAAAATTATTTCAATACTGAGTTTTTGACATAGTAATTGATTTATTATATGGTTGGATTCATTTTATCAGGTTGTGGTGGGCTTCTCAATAGATGATACCATGATCAAGATTTTTGGATAGTGGGAATTTTTCCAATTATAATGAAATTGTTGATAATTTTTAAATTTTGTGTTAAATTTTACTTTTTCCTGTAAAATTCAATATAATCTTTTAAATGTCTATAATTTTGTAATTTATGTTTTTTCTAGATGTCAAATTTATTTGAATTATGTTTTGAATTTTTCATATCATGCATTTTCATTGTTTTTTTAGTTTCTCCTTTATCAATTCTACTTATAGAACAAATAATGTTAGATCCTTATCAGTGCTTGTTTAGAATTGATGAAAGTACCATTTTAAAATTGTTTAAAGACACATTAATTTTTTAGGGCTGATAAATTCTTTTTATATCAGGTTTAATAGATTCTTTTATAGTAGTGTAACTAAATAAATATTTATATGTATATATTAAAAATTATAAATAAATTTATATAATTTAAATAAATTTATATAAAATTAAAATTAATTAAAATATTAAACCTAGTTTCTTGGCTCTATTATACTTGGGGATTATTAGCCTCTAGTGGTGTTGTCACTGAGTGGACTAATCTATGTATGCACAATTTTATTAGACACATTTCTACTTTGAAAGGTATGATACCGTTTAAAATATTGAACATAGTGTCATAATGAACTTCTTTATGTGAGTTTTAAAATATAAAATGTGTTTCACTTGGTCATCACTTCTTCAAAATAATTTTCCAATCAGTGGAATTAAAAAGGTATTTAATTGTGTATGGTACCATTCAACTTATTAATCGTAACATTGAGGATTTATGAATATAATTTTATTTTTAATCTTATTAATTTCATGGAAACATTTTCATAGGTATGTATTAAATTAAATTGTTTAAGTAGGGTCTTATGGACTCTTAACATTTTATATGACATCATTTCACAAATTTTTATTCTAATTTAAGAAGAATAATGCTACTAAATTGGTATGTTTTTGTCACATGGTATTGTTTTTTGTCTAATTTGATCTTTTTTTACCATTATTGATAATGATATCCTCACAATAATTCATTATAAAATCAATCATAGAATTGTGTTCCAAAAAACATTTCAATGATTCATGTAAAATTATTGGGCACATTATGTCTAATTGTAGAGGAAATATTTTTCTAACGGTGAGTTGAGAGGACATAATTTGTATAAATATTTTAAAAGATAAATTAATTATTCTACCCATTACACTAATAATAAATCCCATGATATTTTTATGTATGAAGTTATCCATTATACTAATTTTAGTATCTTAAATTCTTCATCAGTGAACGTAACAATATGGGATTTGATGCGTTCATTTTATTTCAATATTTTTTTATATTTTGATTCAAAAATAAAACATTTGTTCTTAAATTACATATAAACCTTCATTTTCCATCACTAAATAAAAAATTTATCTTGTGTGACACATGATAATGAGTTTTAACAAAACCACTATATATTATTATTATTAAAATTTTTCATTTATAAAATAGATATTATAATTATAAAAAAATATCAATAAATAAGACTTAAATTCTAATTCTATAGGGTTTACATAATGAAAACATTTTGATAATATAATACATATTTTTTTGTAAAATATTTATATGATTGAAAATATAATTTTCTCAAAAACAAATATTCTTTAAGTATTTTTGTGAACAATTATTAAATTAATGTTTTGGAACATTTATAAAATTAATTTGATAAATTTGAATTCATTTTTTAATTTATAATTTAAGTTTTTTTGTAGAATATTTTTCAATATTTTTAAAAACATTTTTTTTAATGAATGGTGAAAAAAATATGATTTAGTTGGAAACTATATTTCCATTAAGTTTATTTTCATTGTATAGATCAATTTTTCATAAGGTTTAATTAGTTAAATAAAAAATATATTAATCCAATTTCGTCCATCAGAATAAATTTCAAATTAAAATTGAATGTGAAAACACTATATACAATTGATCATTTTTACTATAAAAACTAACTTTCTTATCACATCTACGAGATTATTTTTAATGTAGTTTATTCCTCTACTATGATTATAATTTGGGAAAATATATTCCATATTCTTAAATGGATAAATTTATAATGTCTAATATGTAGAAATTATTTGTCTATAAAAAATAAATAATTAATGTAGAAAGAATTAATTACCATAATTTAGGTAAAAATGGTTTTACTATGGGTTATATGGAATGGATAACAGTAAAATTAACCTATAATTTTTTGTAAAATCAATTTTTGGACATATTTTGAACATTAAACCAATTATGTTTTATAATGGTCTATTTTTTACTCTTTGGATATATGAAATACATTTGGGGCATTCCCTATTTCAAAAATTTACATGTTTTCCACTAACACCATTTATAATAAGCAACCAGCTATCCTATCGTCCTCACACCTTAAGACCGATTTTTGTGGACAATACCTCCCAAAATAAAATTCATAATTTCCAAACATAACAATATAATCCATATTTTTTACATAAATCCATCCATGTAATGAAGTTATTTCAAACCGTAGGAGGACACATAAAGAAGATGTAATTTTCATCAATGAAAATTTTTGTTTTCTTTTTCTCCCAAACACATTTAATTATTTTTTATATTATTATTATATAAAAATATAATTATATAATAAATAATAATATTTTTTATGTTATTTTTAGGACCTAAAACCACAATCACTTCACAAAAATAGGTTATAGAAACATCATTTTGATGTAAGGCTGACTGCCACCTCCAAACCGATGATGTTCATTTTTCCATTACCACCACTCAAGGTTAGGTATAATGAAAAACATAAAAATTATATATTATATTTATGGTATTAAATATATAGTTATTTAAATGTAATTTTTATATCACCCATATCATCATTCATTCAATTTTGTGACAATATGATAACTTCGTTCGTGTTTATGGAAGACTACCAACTAGTGAAGTAATGTGATTCATTCTTGGCTAAGATAATATTTTTTTGTATGGGTTCAGGGAAATTATGTGACATATATTAAATGAAAATAATTTTATAATTATAATATATATTTTAATTTCCTTTCTTCCAAAAAAACATTAAAATTAAATATAATTTTTAAGAATATATTCGACCGACTATTTCCCCGAATGGTGTATTTCAGTTGAATCGATGAATTTTCTCGATAACTATAATCCAATATATACTTAAAATATATGATAGTTAGATCATTTTTAAATGTATATAGATATTAATATTATTATCCATGGAGGATTAAAATGAATAACAAGCCAAAACATTTGTGAACAACGAAGTAGTTATAACCCAAAACATAACATAAACATTGAATTGTAAATAAAAATATATTATTATGTAATAATAAATTTATATATAGTGTTATAAATATATATGTTTCTGTGATATATTTATAATAAAAATATACTTATTTTACAAGATTTTTGAACAAGTACAACAGAAGTAATGACATATGGTAGTGGTTTTCTTGTGTCACATTTATTTCATTAGAATGTATGCCACATTTACAACTTATTTTTATTCTTTGATTTTGTTAAAACCCATGAATGTATTTTTTGATTAATATACTTATATTTATTTTGTTTAAATTGTCTATTTTATAATATCACATTATATAATTTTTGTTTTCAAAGTTATCAAAAATTTTAGTTGATTTCTGGTCTCACTTTTATTAATGTAGGAATTATTCGATAATAACCCCTTATTTCTTATTTGTGGTGTATATAATGGCTAGTGGATTCATAAATCATGAATATAAATCATATTTATGATAATTAATGCTTCCATTTATGTTATTCTATAATGTGGATTATGATTTAAAAGATACTCAAGTTGCAATGGACTTTTTCTCTCAATTTTCTATTATTGGGATGTATGTTATATTTTACACCTATATTTTATTAAAATGTGTATAAATAGACCCATGTATGATTCATTTCATAAATGTTTTCAACCAAGTTCTATTTTAGGTTTAATTTTAAATTCTTTCTTCATGGGGTTTATGATTTAACGTTACTCGAGAGATAATGATCATATATTACAATCTCATCTTTTATTAGTATTATTTATGATCAAGTCTCCAATAATGAAATTGACTAATATAAATTTATATAATTATCATTAATTTTTTTCTCATATATTTATTCATGATATCATTATGTAATTTTACCATTTTTACATTGTTTTGATATTATAATCTTTGAGAATTTTTTTAATGAAAAAAATAATTTATTTCTCCCTTCAGAAGGAAATTTGTATTCTTCCAAAATCATGTTTCCTAACAATGATTACAAAAAAGAATTTATATGATAATTGTTTCCCATTTTAAAGGATAAGTTATTTTTAAAAAGGTTAGGAATTGAACCAACCAAATTATTTCCTAATCTAGTTTCTAATATCATTACATTGGCATGATTACAAAGAAGTGCTGCCCAGTGGACTGATATATTTAATATTGTCGGTAAATTAGACACATACATGAGTCTAATATTAAAAATTTAGGCAATAATTACATAATAAATTTTTTATTTTGTATATAAAATTATTCCATATGGTGAATCCATGTATATATTTCTTATTATGCATCCTATAATATTGGTGAACGGAAAAAATATTGGTGAGGGTAACGAAAAGGGAATAAATAATGAATTAATTAGAATAAATCAACATGGAAGGGTAAATAATTGATGACACATCCCATTAAAATAACTACTTTTGGAATAATCCACATCAGATGAAGTATAGCTAAAAGAAATGGAATTTAATCAATAAAATAATGATGAAATGCATTTATAGATTTTATCTTATGAATACCTAATTGCTAATAACATTGATAACTGAAATATATGTAAACGAAATTCTTAATTATTCAATGTCATCTCTTAGTCAAATTAATACCTATAATGTCAAAACCATTCAGAAGAAGGTTTAAAAAAATAGGTAGAAACCTATTTATTTTTAACAACTAAATTTTCTCATGAGAACTTGTCGATACATCGAGGTCTTATATAACATCAAGGCCCCAATCATCGTTTTTTGTCCAAATAATTCTTCATATCAATTATTTTTTTAATTAATAATAAATATTCCATTTAAAATATTAATATTGAATAATTAATATGAAATAATCAATAATTCCTTATTACAGGATAAGTAAAAACAGTGGTTATTGATATTTATGAATGAAAATACTATTTGATGTCCATTTAAAACATTCTAATGGAAAATTAATTTTAAACATTCCATTATATCCCATACCAATTTTAATAATTTTAGTAATAATTCCATAGAAGGAAAAAATATTAAATAAAAATAATAATTACGTGAAAATAATTATATTCATGATATAACATGTCAAAATGGATTCATATACACCATTTAAAAGAAGAATGGTGAATAACCTTACATGATTCCTAATGAAATGATATTTAGATGAAATACCTTACCACTTTGTAATCATTTTTTAAAAAACCACTCATTTGAAAAAAAATATTTTATTAAAAAGAACCTCGTAAATTTGTAATGTAATATTAGAAACAGTATAGCATCATTATTGATAGAAATTAAATTAATTTCATCTGTGATAAAAATCATCCCTTCTATATTTTTTTCAAAAGGTCATAATGTACCTCATTTCAAAGATGAAAACTATTACATTCATAATACTTTATTAAAAGCAGAATTTTTACATAGATATTCTAATCATTCTTAAGGTAATAGTAAATAATTATTTTAATTATACTTAAAAAAGGAAAATTATTAACAATTTTCCCAAATTGAGACTAAAACATATACAACCACGAATAACAGTGAGATTGTGAAATAACCATTATCACTATATAATTTTTGTAGTTTTATTCCTAGTAAAAAAAATATTTGGATATAAAAATTCCATAATATTCATAATAATTAAAATAAAATAATTTATTTTTTATTTTATACACCACATAAATGAATCAACTTGTGTATATGGCATGTGCCCCATTGAAATTAAAATGAGAAAAAAATGTTAACTCACTCTTCCTTTTTAGTAGTACGTGATTCAGCCTCATGTATAATTTTGTAATGTTTGTTATTAATTTATATTAGATAATTATTTATATTTATTATATCATAAATAATATTCTTATATTATTTTATCACCCATTTATTATTAATCATTCATTGATTTCACTATTTCAGTTATTAGCTGCCAATTTTCTCGAGTATGTTTTGACATTTAATTTCTTGATCTAATTTAATATATCATTATTTCATAATATATAAAATTTAAATAATGATAGAAATTTCATATATATTTTTTATATATATTTATAATAATCTGTAAAATTTAGAGATATGTAATGAAATGCACCACTTGTAACGTCCCGGTTCCGGGTGCCACTAAATGGGTTCCCCAAACCTGGTTCGCCACGTGACCTCAAGCACATTTCCCCAAACGCCAGAGGATGCCGACTACCAGCGAGGGCCCAGGTCTGATAGTGGGGAAAATATGCCCTCATTTGTCAAAGTCTAGCACAGCGGAATATAAATAAACATACAACAACCGTGGAAGAAGTAACAATACATATAAATGAAATGGGTAGCTGATAACAGAAAGGGAAACTAGTAGTCATATAAATATATGACAATGCAGCATGTCACTATTCTATAAAACAGCTAGAACATGTTACATATTAGTACAATAAAACATAATTACAAGTACCGAAAAGCAAAATAGAACAGCCCGTGGCATCGTGAGCCGATGCTCGGTCCCATGCTCTCCCACACCCCAGCAGCAATCAAGTACTTGTATAAGGACCCTTTCCCTTATTTACACCTGCAGAAACATAATCTGTTTGGGCCAAAAAGTGTGACCCAAACAGGGTGTGAGAAATAAATTCCCAGTTGGCACCCACCAAAGGACCGTGCTCAACTGTGTGTAAAACATGCAAAAATAGTGTGCAGTAGTAAATGAAATAAACTAAGCTGTACAAAAAATTATCTAACTTTACCAGTTAAATTTCCATTTAACATTCATTTCATTATTTATTATTAAGAAGCCACCATAGTGAATTTCTAGGTAATCAGTCAGTGTCCTCAGACAAGTAAAACCTTACCCATAGGTAATCAGAATCCCACCTGAATGTATTTCCCTCAGGCATAACAGAATTTTCCCTCAGACGTATGAAGTGTCACCCTTAGGCACAGAAGTCAAGACCTCTAGTGAAAGGTTTCCCTCATGAGAAATAGAACATCACCCTCAGTCTAATACAGTAATGCCCTCAGTCTATAGTAAAACACATCCCTCCAGCTAAAGTAACCGTGAAATTCCCAACATATCACAAGCAATTCGCATAAAATTCCCCCCAAGGAAAAAGTAATGCAGAATATAATCAGGGCGTACCCTCGGGTATCCTGGCAAAACAATTAAACAGAGGAACGCACCCCCAGGGTGGTCTTGGATCTAAGAAACAATCCCAAAAGAAACATTTTAAAATCAATTTTAATTACCTATACAATTCTAGGTATTCAATATAGCCACGGCCTCAGCTACACGACACCCCAACATGGCTACGTGGAAGAAATACTCACAAAACACATAACGGTTGGAAAAATTAACACCAAGCCACCTACCCTAAACATCAACGAACGTTATACGTGAACGCCGTTTCCATAAATGCCCAAGAAAGACGTAGGTATGACACAGAAGAAACACCATTTAAATGCAAATAACTTCCATTAGAGGAAGAATTGGCAATAACGGATTAAGAGGAGTGGACGGAATACCTATGTGGTTCCAATGATATCGTCCAAGGCGGAAACGGATTCCCAACGTGCGACTGGCAGATCTTCGATGATTCATCCATCCTATCCTGAGCCTCCTTCCCATTCTAAGCCTTCCATGTGAACAGGGGCGGATACTTCCTATTTGAAGCGAAAAAAACAAAGTACACGATATGTACTTTTGAGTACACGGCGTGTACACCCCATTTTTTTAATTGTTCTTCTGGCATCTTCCTGCCAGTGTGGCACTGTTCACCTGCTGAAGTGACTACACCGCATGTATCCTTGAGCACACGACATGTTATGTTGCCCAGCTGGCCACCATATTATTATTCTCCGGTCGACTGACTACACGACATGTAAAGGACCACTACACGACATTTAGTTGGTTCCTACACCCTTCGTCTCCGACACGGCCACATGCCTTGTGTACTCATTCCCCACAGCCAAAAGTAGACAGTGTGTGGACAAAGTAAACGGTGTGTACTTTATTAAAATTTAAATTTCCCCATATTCCATATTTTCTCAAAAACATGTAAGGAAAACTGGAAAGAAGAAACCCGTACCTCAGAAAATACAACCAGTTCTTACCCCACTAATGGAGATAGTAGGTCGTACCTATCCCTGAACTCTACTTATATTTTTTAAGTATAAAATGAATGAAAATTAAATGATATATATTTATATTATATATCAAATATCATATATATTAAATATACATAATATATATTTTTTTTACAAGAATTTTTTATATTTTCCATGTATAGTGTGAATGAATCACATTGCATTGAGGAGGAGGTAATCTAAATTTCCACAAATGATTTTATCGTATATTCCCGAAAATAAAATAATGAAGGTATTTGTTATATAAAAAATATAGAAATATGAAGACGACATAAATATAATAAATGAAATATAAAATAGAATCTCCACCATAATGACCAAACATGAGAGGTGGTAATGGATAAAATGACTGACAACTTTTCACGAGGCTGTATTTATCATTACATGGATGATAAATCCATTATCCATTTTAAGGAAGTGTAGTTAGTTGTATGTCTAATACTAAACATTAAAACATATGCGTATCTAGAGGATAAATTTTTGTTATATTATAATGGAATATTAATATATTAAATAGTTTTTAAATAAATAAAACATAAGAAATTGTTAAATAACATTAACTCATTTTCAGTTAACTCTTTATAGAATAAAAAAAAGACTAACTTCTTTTGATTTCGTCCCAAAAGTAGAATTATAGTATTATGGTAAGAAATTTTAGAGAATATTTTTTTATTGTTTTGGTGAGCTATCAGGATCAATGTTGTTTTAGGAATTGAGGGAGGAGGTAACCATTTATAATTGAGGAGAGGTTCTCTTTTGAAGACTTCAAAATATTAAATTAATATAAATTAATTTTCAAAAAAATGTATCCAAAGTGATTTATATCTATTGGAATACGAGTATGGTTTGAAATAATCTCATAAAATAATTTTTATCATGGTTAGGTCACATTATTAAAATTATCTTTTGGCTTTACAATTCGATAAACTCTTTAACTCATAACATGACAACTTAGCCATTACACATTAATGGGTAATATGGAAACTATAAAAACCCAAAACAACCATAAATGAGTATCATATAACATTTTAAAATTTATCTAAATTATTTTTGTGAATTTTAGATTTTGATATGTTTTAAATTATTTAATAATAAATAATTTATTTTGAAATCGCATTAATATAAATTTTCGTAGTTTTTATTTTTTTATATTTTAAAAAAAATATCAATAAAAAAGATAAATTGAAACCAAATCCATTAATACATCACAATTATTTTAATATAATAAAAAAAATTTGAGCATGAAATTAATTATATCAAATTATATTTAATTTAATATTTTTAATTACATTTCATTAATATGTCCATTAAATAAACAATTATTGCATCATTATTAGTAAATATTCATTATTTATTTAATCATTTTATATTTCCAATTACTATATATAGTTGAACATATCCTCTATATAACCCCTTGTTAAAAATATTAAACTTGTTAAAAATAAAAGTATTAAAAATAGAATATTATTATATAAAACATTATAAAAAGAATAATATAATCTAAGTGTCTCCAAGAGACCATTAAATTGTCCCAATGATTATTTTGGTAGTCATTAACTAATCCTATAAAATTACAAAAAACCGTTACAGAAATTTTCAATCCTTTATTATATTATATTTACAATTAATTTCTAAATTTACCCTTACCCATTGAAATAAAAATTACCAATGAATACTATTCATATTTGGTCTAAAAAAGGGGACCTATTTATTAAATTTGGAAACTATAATTACCTAATTTAAACATAACATTGGTAATAAAAAATAATATAATTATACTTTAAAACCTTGTAAAAATATAGTTTAACATAATTAATTATTTAGATGAAAAATATTTTTTATTTAAAATGCCATATATTATAATTATTCATTAAAATCATGAATCATATTAGAAAATTACCAATAACTCAACCAAATTAATTTTTTATATTCGTCTTTAAAATAAATGTTATATTTTTTCATATATAATTTTTGAAAGTATGAAAAACTAGATTCAAATCAGTTGCAACATAAAAAGGTTGTAATACTTTTTAAAGAAAAATATATCCTTTTTATGAGATTAATTTCAGGTATCTCTATCTTATTCCTATAAAATAATTTTGGTGAAAGTAAAAAATATATGATTGAATATATAATATCTTAATTTCCAAAACTTTTAATACTATTTATTAGTTAACATTTAGTGGCTAGGTTATAATAAAATTCATTGGTTTGTGTCAGGTTGATGTTATATGTAATGAAATCCATCGAGAAGATTAAAATGAAATATAGATATACTATAAAATCATGGTGTATTATATCCACCCCTCTAATAATAAATTGCAACCCCATAATCTGAAATTTAACATAAAAAATCAATATTTGATACATGAGTATTTAATTGTGGGAAACCCATATCAAAAATAGCAACAATAAATATATCACTTAATAAGAGGGAAAGAGATATGTGAGGGTCACCTAAAAATTAGGCTCTCAAATAGTACCTCTTTACTGTATAGAGAAATCTATATATGGAAGGAAAAAAACCATTATGTTCTTTGGTAGAGTGTTAGATAACATGGTTATCATAAAGTCTACCATAAAAAACTGTAAATCTATTATGGGTGAAGGAGGAAAATCATTTATCATTAAAAAATAAAATGAATATGGGTTTTTTCCCAAATTCTATTCCAATAGTTGATGGATTATTTTATCTTCCATATAATCACATTTAAAAATAATATTACATGATTTATTCATGATATAAGTATTATCTTATTCCCTATTTGTGATTTTCTCAATTTTCAATTCAACTCTTGCACCATAAAATGGGTACTGAAGTATAATTTTTTATACCCAATGAACAATAATGAATCTATAGAAACCTCAATCATTCCTATAGCATTTATATGTTTTCTAAAACCAAAATCATTATCTGTAAGTATCTAATAAATTATACATTAACCTCAATTAATAATATAAAATGTTTATGTTAATCCATTGTAGCTTTAAGACTCATCCAATATCCTTTTTTTCCAAACTCAAAGTCCAAAAAGGCATATAAATTTCAAAAATAAATCTGAATATCATATTCACCCCAAATAATTCACCTTTATATGATGAAAAAAACATAAATATACAAAGCAAAAAAATTAGTAATCTATGTTCAATATAGTTTATTAACAAGATAATTATCCTTTCTCAAAAAATTTATATACTAATATTGATATCCATAAAATATTAATGGTATGATCATATACTCTTCCAAATAAAATCAATCACTCTTAATAGATTATGCAAAAAAATTATTTTTCGAAATCACATAACCTTTATGTTATTACCATAAATAACCTAATTTAATTATAAGTCTGCAATAAAATCATATTTTAATCCAATATAAAATTTAAACATAATTGAAAAAATTAATATCCTTACCTAAATCTTATAAGAGACCGAAAATAGTGAATGTCTTCTGAAATAACATTAATCACTTAATCAATAAATCATTCTCCAATGCAATGTGTATCTATTTATATAAATTTTTTTAATATAAAAAAACCAATTTTTATTAAATATTTTGTTTAAAAAATGTAATGTTAACCACAACATCATGTAGGATAGTTGTAGGAAATTCACTCTTGTCTCCCTTTGGTTGTTGGTTAAACCCCTATGGAATTTTTGGATGTGAGGAGTTGTCACTTGACCTACATGTATCCCTTTTTCGAAAATCCTCTAATATAGCCTCAAAAATAAATATTATAGACATCCTTGAAGTAAGTTTAATAACTAAATTTCAATTTTACTAGGGTTTTAAATACCACCGTAACACATAAATACTTTATACATTTATTTCAAAAAAGGTACATATTTTTTCTAGAGTATATACTGTAGAAGTGGGAATTGACTTCGGTAATTTCTAGGCTGCAATAATTTAAATAAATGAACTACCAATGGATAATTAAGATTATTTTTATTTGCTTCAATCTTAATCATCATTTTACCCTATAAATTGTGGTCTAAATGTTGTTATTCAAAAACACATAAAAAATTTATCTATTCCACTGAGACACTTTCAGGGTTTTATCCTTCTACATTTCATGCATGATGAAAATTAGACCTTTTTTTCACTGTTAATGACACTAGAGCTCCATGAAGACATGATACTTCTCTTCATTGGACATTTATGGAGCTGGTTAATGTATATTTTTTCATTTATAATTATGGAAGAATGACTAGTAATGAACCTGAAATCCATCACTTCTACTAACATCCCATTTTGTTTCTCATTTCCCCTAACTTGTCTTCGATGATCAATGTTCATATTATTTCTTCAGGTTATGTCCATTGACTATAACTAGAAGGCATTATGTGATAAAAAATAATCATTGTGTCAATAACATTCTAACATTTATTTAGTATCATGATACCTTATTTCCAATATACAAAATCATAGGTTTATCCAAATCTATTCATTTCCCACATATATTCAAATCATGCATACATGACTGAAATGAAAATATGAATGAAACTATGAATACACCCCAATATTTTCATACTAGGTTTGTAGTATGGACTGTTATAATAAACCAGGATACACTTGAGTCAGGACAGATGCACCATTTAATACTTCATACACCTTGGTACATCTATTCCAGAACAATTTCTAGTTGTAATATCCATATAGGTATGAATGGTTATGGAAAATACATAATCAAAATCTAATTGAAATGTTTGGTTGTTCTCCAATAATTATCCTCAATGTCATCCTCTGGGTAATTTCTGATAATATATGTTTTCTGAATTATAATTCCAAAAGTTATTAATAATATTCCTTTGTCATGCCCTCCATTTTCAAATGTATTTATTTATTAAATTTATGGGGTGTCGAGTTGTTTAGAATGAATCCCGACATAAATTTTTTAGTTCTTATTTAAAAACACCTGTTTTGACCTTGACAATATTCAGAATTCCATTGTCGAAGCTGTATGGCCTCGCCTTGGTCACCCCGCGACCTCGCACGGTTCCCCACATACCTTCCCGATGTTCAACTAATTAAATAAAAAAATTATTTATAAATGAATAAAATTTAGAAGAGGGATAAAATGAAAATAAAATAAAATATGAAGTGTTTATTAAACATTAAAGAATTATTTTAATGATAATAATAATATTATTGTTTGAAGATATTATTATTACCATTAGTTTTAAGGATTTTATTTTTATTTAGATATTATTATTATCATCATTATCATTCTACTAACATTTTGATGGGCTATGTGGGGTAACTACATAGTTTCATGGCTCTTTAGACATAAAAATAACAATATGAAGCTTAAATAATTATTTTTATTATAATAAAAATGGTAATTTTTACTAATATTATTGTTTTCATTAATATTTTTATTAGGTTAAATTTGTTAATTTTGTTATGATTGTGATAAAATTATTAACATGTTATCAATAATAATATTTTTATTTTTTTGTTTATAATTTTTAAGGTTTTATTTAACTTTTATTATTATTAATACTTTTTTATTTATTTTTCATTCTTTTCCCCTCTCATTTCCCCCTCTTTTCTATCTTTATTTTCTCTCTTCTTTTTCTTTTCTCTCTTATATTCTTCCTCCCCCTCTCTCCTGTCGTACATCTTGTGCATCGCGCTACACCCCACCTCCTTCAACCATAATGCAAACCTTCCCCTACTGGTGGCACTCAACCCACTGATACATCGCACATTCTCCCTAGTCGGTGCGCCCATATCCAGTGAGCAGCTCTTCCTCAAGCACACATCGTCACGCCACACCTAGGGCCAGTCGTCGGGCCACCCTCACTCTCTGGGCGAGTTGGTGCTGCTCAATCGCTGGCCTCCTCGACCAACTATGGTGTCACCCCTTCTCTACATGGATGACATCCCCATAGCCAGTGGTTACTTCCAATGCATAGAGCCTCCTCACTCACTGCCTTCCTCCCTTCGTCCCTCCCTTCCAGCCAGTTTTGTTCTCTCCAATATAGTGCACCTCTGGTTATATCTTTTATGCACATGATGGCCATCCATATCTCTTCCACAAGGGAATTCTATTCCGATTTCCCATTCATTCTTTTTGGTAGAGTTGTAGTTAAGGGTTTTTTGTTGTTTGAGGATCAAATTTTACTGATTTCTGTTTTATTTTAATTCATTTTTCACTATATTTTTTGAGGTTTATTTTGATCTTTGTGTGGTGCGTTCGTGGTGTTATTTTAGTTTTGCACCCATTTTTAGGAAATTGAGTGTCAAAGGAAAATGGTTCCACATTTAGATATTATTTAATGATTCGATTTTTTTAGTAATCTTTCATGTTCATTGATTAATTAATTTGGGTATGGATTTGGCTTTGTTGATCTTTTTCAATGTGTTGGAATTTTTGGTATCATTTTCATGTCATTTTGGTGGGTTCATTGGTTGAAAATATTCGTTTTAGTCAATAATTTTTGTTTAATAATGTGTGAAATGAGTTTTTCTTTTGTGAAAGTGATGTTAAGTGTGTTTTCAACACAGTTTTGCATGTGTTTAGTCATAAGAGAAGGTGTTGTGTGGGTTGAGTGTGGTGTTGTTGCGAAACCCCACATTGAACTATCTACTAGGATTTTTTAAATTTTTCATTTGTTTTGTGAAAATATGTGAATTGAACGGTTTATGTTGAGGTGTATCATCCATATGTGTTTGTCCAAAAAGTGGGTTTTAGTGGCCCTTTGGTGATTAATGGCTGGTTTCATTTTCTAGAATTTTTTAACAAAATTTCTATTGTTTTGTTTAATCTAGTTGAAAAATGGTCTTTTAAATGTGTGGTTGGGTTATTAATTGATGTGAGTGGTTCATGTTGTGTTCTTTAATTGGGTTTGGGTGTGTTTGGTTATGAAGGAGGGATGAGTGGGTTTTGTGTCTTAAATAATATAATGTTTCTTTTTAAAGATTTTTTTTACAAATAATTTAATATTATTTAATAATAATTATTAACGACGCAAATTTTATATATTTTAATAAATAATTATTAACAATGCATAAATTATTTTAATAGACTTGGGTAATGTATTTTGGATACCGTAATTTTTCAAATGGAGTTTTGGGTGTGTCCATGTGTAGTGTTGGGTTTCGGTAACACCTTGTATGTTTTATTCATCTGAATTTGACATGAAATGTGAAATTGGAATATATTGAGAAAAAATGGGGAAGCCTGGGTACTAAGTGGGCAGACTAGATCTAGTGACCTTGTGATATGGAAGTGGCTCTGGCCTAGTTTCACATAGCTGTTTTGACAATTAAAACACTATCTAAACATTTGTTGATGATTGGATGCCATTATTTTATGGATTTGTTTCCCTACTAGTGCCTTGTTCATGAGAACGTATTTTTTTGTTATTCCTATACTACTATTCACCGAGATGCGATGTTCTAGGGTCACATTCCTTTTGCTAGTACATATAGGGCCTCTCCCACTTTTGGTGCTCTTGGACTACTATACACTCATCATCGGCAGAGGGTGTAGCCTTTGTGTGTCCTTAAGGGTTTGAGTTTTCTTGAAGGCTTGTGTTTTCTTGACTTTTTTGGTTTTCTGGATGGTTTGGGTTTTGTTGAAGGTTTGGGTATTCTTAAATGGATGGGTGTTTTATTTTATTTTAATTTTTTTTCTTTGAAATTGTTTTCATTATAGAAATTGTTCCGTTAATGTTGTTCAAGCTTTGGATTCCTTTCTTCTATTTATCCTGCAAATGCATTTTTCATTTAATGTGTATAAGTGGATCTTTTTTATTGGGTGATGTCCTACTGGGCTCTTGGCTCACACCCTATATACACCATTGGGTGTATGTAGACCATGTTCTTTGAGTATTCCAGGTTGAGGCTTCATGCTTTGTGATGGTGGTTCTGGTTGCTGTTTGAATTCTCTTGGAGGGAGGTATTGGGGTTTTAGTTTTCTATATTTGTTGTTCACATTTGGTTTTTAGTTGAATTGTTAACTATAACCATGTTTATAGTTTAAAGGCGTATTTGTTTGTCTGTTTCCAATTTCAGTTTTTTATATTTTTAGTTTTATTTTGATCATTCATTTTGGGAAAATCATTACCATGTATCGTTTTGATACATGGGAACATGTTCCAGCCTGTGGGAATTGGGAACACCCTTCGGGCCAAGCCGAGGACTGGGTCGGGGGCCAGGTCTGATGGCGACCAGGCGTAGTTCGGGACAAAACAGTTTCATAGGAGGTTTTATCTCTTTGGTCGTCTTCTTTTAGGATATAGTTTGGGTAGATCAATGTTAAGGGTGTCAGAACTCAATGTTCTAGATACAAGCAAGGTGCATGGCCAATACACCTCGTGGTGAGACTTGTGTTACCAGATTAATTTGAGTTTTGTCTAAGTGGTTGGTCCTCCTGATTAATCAAATTTAGGGGAAATGATAAGGGAGTTGGGTCGGTGGTCCTAGTGGGCTCGCATGATATGGAAATCCATGTGGATCTAGGGATTCTATCCTAGAATACACTCTTTGTTGGTGGCGTGATTGGTGTATGGCTACCAACCATATGTCTCAGTCACCTAATGATACTAGTATCCTCCTGCATCATTCCCCATCTCTTTGTTTTGAATTCATGGAAATTTGGTTTTTAATTAAAAATTATTTAGTGTTTTAATAATCCGTTGTTGTGTGGTGTGTCCTAGTGTTTTGGAAATATTGGATGTGTGGAGTTTCAAACCGAGGATCATTTTTAATTTATTTGTTTCTTAATTTTGAATTTTTTATTTGTATGTTGGTGTGAAAATGTGTGCCTAGTGGATTATTTTGAAAAGTGCTTTGGGAGGCCCTTTCAGTGATTCCCCTACACGTTTAGTGTTTGGTTTCGGTATGTCTTGGTCATTGGACTAGCTTGATTGGGTCCATGGTTTTTTCTTAACAAGTGCATGACCCCCATAAAGGATTAATGATCGATTGAAGCGCTACAACAAGAAATCCTCTATTGGAAGACCCTCTAGTTGATTCATGGACTCTCTTCATGAATTCTATAGCTGAACCCACCCCTTTTTTACAACAATGCTGATCCTCTCGAAGTGGGGTGATAGATGTGAGAGGAGTTGAAGAGTTTTTTCGTCTCATTGAGTTATTTAAGTCTCCGGGTATGAAGTTTGACACCATTGTGTCTGAAGGTTCCCCTTGAAATAGTGAACGAAATTCTAGTGGGGAATGGTGGAGGTGGTTCAGAATTATCAGTTTTTCCCAGTGATGACTAGTGTCTTGAAGGGCTTTGTGTTGCTTTCATTGGCCCTAATGGTTGTGTTTGTTGATATCTTTCAGTGTGAGTTCTCTGTGAAGTGCTGGGGTTGATTTTTTAGGATCCATCGAGAATCCATGTTTCAATTGAAGTGTGTCCTCTTGGGGAGTTATATTATTTCTATTCAAAGAGGAGTGTTTTTCATTCACCTTTACTTCTTATGTTTCTTGGTTAATATGAAAGGTGATGCATGTGTGTCCTCTAAACCCTTGTTTTGGTGGATATGGCATGAGCGAGTAGTCGTATGTCCAGATGTGCTCTATTTTCGGGTGTTGTCTTGGTTGCGGTGTGGTTATGTGTGACCCAAAAGGATAAGCTCTATTCGGGAGTCTTCAATACCTGATTGCAAGGCATGAGATGATTCAAAATTCATGGCTCCTACGATATGCCAAAAAGTAAAGATGGCGCATGGTCAGAAACCCTGGGTGTGTTTGTGACCCCAACCTTATTTCTATCATCATTACTGATGGTGAAGGTGGTTTATGTTATTTCATGTCGTTCCATTTCTAATAACCTATTTGGGTGAATGGGGTTTCTCGTGGCTATGAGGAGGTGTGGTTGTCTTGTTACCTTTAATTCCTAGGGGTGGAGTCTCACTGAATGTAATTGATTTTACTAGTCCTTATGAGATCTATTGGGTAGATCAGTCTCAAAGTTGAATATTGTTCATTTATGGATGCGGAGATGTCATTCTACCATTGGTTGTGGTCTTAACACCCCTGTAGTAGGGCTCGACCCTCCCTGGCCCTTATGATGTGGTTTTTGGTCACTGTCAATAAAATTTTTGAAGTTCCCTTGTCTCTCATGAGTTATAATGGTGGGGAGACCCACGTCGGGTCTCACTCAAATTTATCTGGATTTAAATGGTTTGTACCTTCTTCATAATGAAGGGGACTCCATCCGGGCCTCCTTGTGATGTTTTTTTAGTCTTGTCGTGGGTGTTGGTAAATTTCTATGGGTGGGGAGCCCCTTCGGGCATTCCCTGTGTTGACCTTTTGCATCTGATTCTGGAGATGGTTTATTGGTAGGTAATAAGAGTGTTCCTTAGACGTGGTTGATCATGTTTGGATGTTCCAATCAAACAACATGGTTTTCATTTGATGCTGCTTGAGGTGTTTTGGATTGTGAACATGGTTTCTATGGGTGCGATAGTTCTTATCCTTGATTAATTAACTTGGTATGTTGTAACTATTTGGGGTGGGTGATACATATCAAAAAGACATTACGAGTTTCTTGACATTGTTTTTTCAGTCACCTTCTCTGAGCATGATGTGTTTGCTTCTTTTTGCATGTGGATTGAGGGGATACTCTTTGAACTTTAAGGGGGTTTCATTTTCTACATTGGGGTTTGATCTTACTTGTGTCTTTTTGAGGGAAGAATGCTTTTTTGGTGGGGATAATTGTCACACCCTCCATTTTTAAATTCATTTATTTTATTAATTTTTCTTAGTGTCAGATTGTTTTGGTGGAATCGTGAAATAAATTTTTGATTTATTATTTAAAAACACTTGTTTTGGCTTTGACAGTGTTCAACGTGCCGTTGTTGAAGCCATGAGGCCTCACCTGGTTCACCCCATGGCCACACTCGGTTCCCTGTATGCCTGCCAGATGTTTAACTAGTTAAATTAAAGGAATTATTAATAATGGAATAATATTTAAAAGGGTGATAAAATGAAAATAATATAAACTATAAAGTGTTATAAAAATCATTAAATAATTAATTTAATGACAATAATAATAATATTGTTTGATGATATTATTATTAACATTAGTGTTAAGGATAAGATTTTTGTTATGATATTATTATTATCATCATCATCATTATATTAACAATTTTATGGGCCACATGGGGTAACTGCGCAGTTTCTCGACTATTTGGAAATAAAAAAATTTAAATGAAGCGTATAGAATAATTTTAATTATAATAGAAATGGTAATTTCAATTAATATTATTATTTTCATTAATATTTTATTTGGGTTAAAATTGTTAATTAAGTTGTGATTATGATAAAATTATTAACATGTTATCGATAATAATATAATTATTTTTCTTATTATCATTTTTTTATTTTTTATTTATTTTTTTTTATTATTACTACCTTTTTTATTTATTTTTAATTCTTTTTCGATATTTTTTTCTCTCTTTTTCTCTCTCTTTTTTTCTCTCTTCTTTTTCTTTTCTCTCTTATCTTCTTCTTTCCCCTCTCTCCCATCACACCTCATGGGCATCACGCTACACCCCACCTCCTTTAACTCTAATGCATACCTTCCCATACCAGTTCTTCTCCACCCACCGATCCATCGTGCCTTCACCCTAGCCGGAGTTCCCTTATAATGTGTGAACCTCTTCCCTCTGAACACCTCGTCATGGCACACCTTGGGCCATTCGCCAGACCAGCCTCCCTCTCTGGGCCATCCAGTGTCTCTCAATCACCGGCCTCCTCGAGCAGTTGTGGTGTCACCCCTTCTCCCCATTATTGAAATCCCCCTAGCCGATGGTTTCTTTCAGTGCATAGCTCCTCCCCACTCACTGCCTTCCTCCTTACCTCCCTCTCATCCGACCATTTTTTTCTCTTTAGCACAATGCACCTCTGGTGGCTTCTATTATTCTCTGAATGTCCTTCCATAACTCCATCACAGGTATGTTCTATTCCGATTAGTTATTCTTTCTTTTTGGTAGAGTTCTATTTAAGGGTTTCATGTGGTTTGGGGACCAAATTGTGTTGATTTTGGTTCGATTTTAATGAATTTTTTTTGTTATATTGTTTTTAAGGTTCATTTTGATCATTGTGTGTTGAGTTCATGGTTATATTGGAGTTTCTCACCCATTTGTGGGAAATTCATAATCAAAGGTAGTTGGTTCCCTATTTAGGCATTATGTAGTGGATCAATTTTCTTACATAGCAATCTTTAATGTTTATTGATTAATTCATTTGGGTGAAGATTGGGTTTTAAGGTTTTTTTCCATGTGTTGGATTCTATTGGTAGCATTTTCATATTATTGGGGTGGGTTTGTTGGTTGAAAACTTGTGTTTTGGTTAATCATTTGTGTTTAATAATATGTGAAATTAGTTTTTCCTTTTTTTAAGTGATGTTAACTTTGTTTTTGACTTGTTGATTCATGTGTTTGGTTATAAGGGATGGTGTTGTGTGGGTTTATAGGGTTGTTTCTATGAAAACCCACACTAAACTGTCTACTATTGTTTTATAAATTTAGAATTTGTTCTGTGAAAATTTACAGAGTGTGCAGTTTATGTTCTGGTGTAGTGACCATATGCCTTTTTTCAAAAAAAGTGGGTTCAAGTGGGTCTTTGGTGTTTAAAGTCATGTTTCATTTTCTAGAATTTCTTTATAAAATTTCTAGTGTGTGGTTTAATCGGGTCAGAATATGGTATTTTAACTATGCGGTAGGGTTATTAATTGATGTGATTGGTGCATGTTGTATTCGTGAAATGGGTTTGGGTTTGTTTGGTCATGAAGGAGGGTTAGTTGGTTTTGTGTGTTAAGTCGTGTTAGGTTTCTATTAAAAAATTTGTTTACACAGAACTTAATATGTTTTAATAAAAATTAATAACGATGCGAATTTTTTATGTTTTATAAATAATTATTAACAATGAAGAAATAGTTTTAACTGAGTTAGGTAATGTTTATTGGTGTGCGTTCTTTTTTAAATGTGTTTTTGTGTCTGTGGAAGTATGGATATGGGTTTAAGTAACACCCTAGTTGTTTTATTTATCTATGTTTGACTTGATATGTAAAATTGAAACATATTGAGCACAAATGGGGAGGCCTCGATACTAGGTCGGAAGACTAGACCTAGCGTGATAGCGATACGAAAGCAGCTATTCCCTGGTTTCACGTAGCTGGTTAGACGATTACAACACTAACTAAATATTGGATGATGATTGGAGACCACTAGGTTATTTATGTGTTGCACTACTAGTGGCTCGTTCATGAGAAGATATTGTGTTGTGATTCCTATACTATTTTTCACCGAGACTTGATGTTCTAGGGTCCCATTCATTTCGCTAGTACCTATTGGGACTCTCCCACTTTTGGAACTCCTAGACTACTATACAATCACCATCGACATATGGGGTGGAATTTGGGTTTCCTTAAAGGTTTGGGGTTTCTTGAATGTTTGGGTTTTCTAGAAGGTTTGGGTTTTCTTAAAAGAATGGGTCTTCTTGATGGATTGGGTCTTCTTAACTACAATGGTGTATTATTTTTATTTAAGTTGTTTTCTTTGAAAGTGTTTTATTTATAGAAACTATTTCTTTAAATTTGTTCAATCATTGGTGTCCATTCAATTACCAAGCCTGAAAATGTATTTTTCATTTAATTTTTATATGTGTAACCTTTTTATTAGATGATATCCTACTGGGCTCTTGGATCACACCCTACACACACCATTGGGTGTCTGTATTTTTTGTTTTTTTGTGTATTCCTGTTTTAGGTATTGTGATTAGTGTTGGTGGATCTCATTTCTGATGGTCTTATCTTGGAGGATGGTATTGGAGTTTTAGTTCTCTATCTTTGTAGTTCATATTGGATTTTTAGTTGAATTATAGACTTTAAACCTTTTTATTGTTTAATGGTGTGTTTAGTTGTCTGTTTCTGGTTTCAGTTTTTCTATCTTTTTAGTTGTCCTTCTATCTTTTATTTTAGGTAAATTGTTCCCATGTAATGTATTGATACCTGGGAACTTTTTCCAGCCTGTGAGGATCAGGAATTCCCTTCGTCCCATGTCGCGGATGAGGTCGGTCGCCGGGTCGGATGGTGACCTAGCCTGGTTCGTGACATTCTTGAATACCAATTTTAGTAACCCAACTGTAGTATTCTCGAAGCTACTATCTACTATCATTGAATTAGAAATATCACAAGGAAATGCATCAATAACTACTGATCTATTTAGTATTTTTTGTAAAGAAAATACATTCTTAATTCATTTTTTAAAATAAATACACCAATTAAAACATATTTTTTATGTAACAAATTATTCCACCTTTCTTATCAAAATATTTATTTTTTATAGTATACTAAATTCATTCCTGGGGAAGGAAATAATATAATGTGGATCTCAAAATCATTTTAATGGATTGTTAAATAGAATAAATATTGAATTAATGAAAATAAATCAACAAGGAATGGTAAATAACAATTGAAACCTTCCATTAAAATAACTTGACATTGAATAATAAATATAGAATGGTAGATATCTAAAACACATTCTGTTTAATTGAATGATTGAGAATGAAATTCTTCTATTGTTTGTATCATATGATCACCTTGTGGATAATAATAATGAGAACAATAATATAATTGAATGAAATTTCTACTTGTGTGATATTATGTCTATCGCACATGGTTCCCTATACTGTCAATAAATTTCTCAAGACTATATAAAACCAGTGATAGAAGTCTATTTAATTTTCAAAAATAATTTTCCTCTTGAGAACATATCTATACATCGAGGGGATATATAAAATACGGTTCCCACCCATCAGTGTTTCTCTAAATCATTATTCATATCAAGTAATAATATTTATTAATAATTCATATTACTTATAAAATATTTATATTGACTACAAAATATGGATTTATCAATAATTACACAATGGTTAAAAATTAACAACATGGGTAGTTAATGATGATGAATGGAAATACTATTGAAATATCATGTAAAACATTCATAAAGAAAAAAATATTTATATATTCCAACGTTTCCAACACAAATATGAATGATTTGAATCATAATTCCCCGGATGGGAAAACATTAAATGAAAAATTGATAGTTATTAAAATAGGGAGATTCATGATATAACATGTGAACATGGTAGTATTTTGACTATATAAGGAAACTAGGTCCATGAAAATACTATATGCCTCAATGAAATGAAATTAGGGTGAAATCCATTACCGTATGGTAAAATTTTCTTAAAAATAGTGCATTTATAAAAGGAAATATTTTAAATTAAATGAACCTTTTTAATTTTTAAGGGAGCCGTAAAAACTAATTCCATCAAGATGGTAGAAAATTCTTTCCAGACTATAAAAGGTAAATACATATTTCTTATTTTTTTTTTGAAAACTTAATATATGACCTTTTAAAAATTTAAAAATAATACATAGAAAAATAATTTATTAATAATCAAAAATGGGTAATAATATTTTAATAATTTAAATGATAATAGTATAATGAATATTATAAAATGTTCTTATTTTTTTCAAAAACACGAAAATGGAAGAAAAATGTTCAATAGTGAATAAATAATCTCAAAAATCCAGAATAATAATTTGAATGTGAAAAAAACCCATATCACATTATAATCAGTGGAATAATATGTCTTGTTAATGATAATAAATTATATTTATATAATAATTAAATAATATTATGAATACTACCCATAAAATACATTAATGGGAATTTTATTATCCCCATAAAAGAATCAAGTATTGTGTTAGGTAAGTGACCCATAAAAATACATATGAGAATAATATATCATACCTCTGACTTCTTTATTAGTTATATGTTTTAAAAAACAACTACAATGGTTTAATGAATTTTAATAATATAGATAGGAAACTTATTCTTATTTATAAAATCATAGATTATATTTTCATACTGTTTTACCATCCATTTGTTAATAATAATTAATAGTTTTTACTATTTTTATTATTAATTTCCCAGTTTCTCAAGTGTGTATTCACTTGTTATTTATTATTACAATTATATAAATCATGATTTAATCACCTCAATAATGTAATACATGATATAAATATAATATTTATTCAATATATATATATATATATATTATTTTAGAATAATAGGTGACAGGAAATGAAATTCACCATTCATGGAAAAGGTAGGCCATACAAACGCATCAAAGCTACATTCATTTTTTTCAGATTTAAAAAATAAGAATTAAATGATATATATATATATATATATTATAGAAAAAATATAATATATATATATATGTTACATAAATCATATTTTTCATTTAAATTTTTCATTTTTATGTTCCATGTACAGTGTGAATGAATAACATTGTTTTGAGGAGGTGGTTTTCCACACATCAAAAAATGAAGTGATTATATTTACCATTAATGGAATGAATGTTGGTATGTGTTAAATAAATATGAAATAATTGTTATTAACAAATTAATATAAGTTAAATAATTATAAAAACATTATTTTTATTTCAATGACTAAGCATGAGATGTGGTAGAAGAAAAATCAAATGAAATTGTTTTACGAGGCAGTTATTCTCCGTACAAGTAATGGTAAATTCATTTCACATTTCATGGAAGTGTTTTTATGTATTGAAATATATCAGTATATTTATGATATTGGTTTTATTATATAATAATTAAATAATAATATATTAAAATTTTGGAAATTAATAAATCTAATGTTATCATTGATTAATGTTATATCATTTCTATGTAACACCATTTTATTATATCAAAATAATTCCATGGTAGGATTTATTCAAAAAGAGAGGAAAATATGTGAGGGGAAGGAATTATGAGGTTTTTTTCTCTGTTCTTGGATAAACTAGTATTCTCTAAGTACTATAAAATTGAGAGGGAGGATGTGGCCAATTATAATTGAGGTGAGGGGTTCTTTAGGGAAATAAAAAAATGAAAAATTAATTAATTTTAGTTACAATTCAAAATTCATCCAAATATTGTTATTTAGAAGATAATATTATCATGGTTCAAAATCCTCTTATAAAGTAATTTTTAGAGATGTTTAGGTCTCATTCGTACCCTTATCCTTTTCCTTTAACCCATAGTTAAACCATTTTACTCTTACCATAACAACTTGGGTTTTACTCTTTAAGGGTTAATATAATAACAATAAATTGCAAAAAAACATAAATTAGTAATGGATAACACATTAAACATTATAAAATTCATTTGGACTGTGTTTATATAATTATGGGTTTATATCATTTAATAAAATAATATTTATTTCAAAATATGATTAATGATAATTTGACTCTTATCATTTCTTGACATTTTATAAAATATCAATACAAAAGATATCAGCAACCCAAAACCATTATTACAAAAAATTAAGTCTAGGACCTTATGAAAATTATTCTATGAGATTAATTATGTTAAATTATATTTATTTTAATATTTTTAATATCATTAAAATAATTTTTTTATTAGTAAAACAATTATTGCAGCATCATTATGAACAACTTTAGTTTAATTATTCTTCCATAGATTTTCTAAAAAATATCATTATAATGATTTGCAATTTCTCATTCGAATTAACGTATATAGTCTAATATTACCCCCTTCTTTAACACATAATAAAAATATTTGACTTGGTAATTAAAAAATTATGACAAAATTTACTTTTCTTTGAACAGTATACTACAAATAGCTTAAATTCATCCATGTAGCTCTAAGAGGCCATAAAAGAAGAAAAAAGATTTTTTTGATATTATAATGTCTTCCAATAAAAAAAGGGAAAGAGTTAGTGTAATTTTATAATATTTATAATATAATTTTTACCCATATTTACCTGACATAACGTTATTCATTATAACAATAATTACCAAATTTTACTATTCATATTTTATCGAAAAATAAAAGACACTGATTTACTACATTTGGACCATATTTTTCAAAATATAGAGTCCAATTTTTAAGACTCAAAACATATTATTGGATATAATTAATTTTACGGTAATATCATTTAAGAAATGGTTGATTTGGTTTTCTATAGTGAAAATGTTGAAAATATCTAAATGTTTTTATATCCAAATTAAATGTTGAATTCATTATAATGTCATAAATTATATTCAATGCTAAAAAATTGATCTAAATGTAAATTAAAATAAACTGAAAATATAATTTACAAATATAAATTATTATGATGCATTTTATTTCAATTTGAATACATTATTTTGTCATTATTCATCAAAACATGAATCTTATCATAAAAATACGAAAATATTCATCGAAATTTAATTTCTCAATTAAATATTAAGATAGGAAATTTATTTTTTCTATTATATTATATGAAACTATCATAAAATGGAATTTTAAAAATTACTCCATGAAAATGATGTAATACTATATTTATAAAAATAAAGTCTTTTATTGTGTATAATTGGTTTTATTATTATATTATTCCTATATTATGATTTTTTGGAATTTAAAAATATTTTATAAATTATATAAAACATATATTTCATAATTTTTTTTATTGTGTTCATTTTCTTAAAAGTAATGAATTGGTTATAATAACATTTCATTATTCATTTAAGTTAGCTGTTGCGTTGAACATATAATTTCAATAATATTAACTTCAAAAAGGGATATAGCATAAAATATTAGAGAGTTACATTTTTATATATTATAATGAGTTTTAAATTATTTTACAATCATCTTTTAAATGTTTCTATATTAATTTACAAGAAAAAGTTTTCCAATCAATTTTAATCTTTGATAATAAATTTTGAAAATGGAATGGATATTTTCCTCAAGAAATGTTTTAAATGATCATTATTTTTTCCATCTATGATGATAATAATTTATGTTACCTAGGTCACACTACAGATATGATCTTAGGATACCATTCATATTGTTTCTCTAATTGATTTATTTTTTTTGATATCATGGTTTTTATTAAACTCGATTATATTCAACTGGTTATACCATTAGGAAATGGTTCTTAACCCCACTTTATTTTATTGTTTATTATATGATGTAATTATCATGAAACTTTTCACTTTTTCAAAGGTTATGATTTGATGTGTTTTTTATGACAGTGAATTCATTTCTTGTGAAATGATATAATGAATATTTATGATCTTTTGGTATAAATATATATGGTTTACATTAATAGATCAGTGGTAACTATATATACCTCGAATGTGTTTGGTTAATGTCTATATATCTCTTCATATTGAGATGGATGAAAGAGGGGTTGACCTCAAAGAGTTAAACAGTTCTATAATAATGAGTGGACCCAATTTTGTATGATTGGTCTAGAATGATGAGTGAACATTGAATAATAACATAATTTGTCTTTTGTGATGGATATGGAAGTGAGCCTTGATCGATGTGGAAATGATTATATATGATTATGTGTATGAAAAAATTGAAGTCTTATTCCAATATTTTATTCCCATGGATCATTTTCTTTGACTATATTATGAATTGTGATTTATTAACTACCAATATTTATTGAATAATTGAAAATTGTGATCATTGAAATGGTGAGTATGATTTTTGAATTATATTCTCAAGTTCTCACACCCTTATGATAATACTATTATTATATATATCCCTTGATTACCCATACATCGAATCCAAGATCAACCATTATTATGTTTCCTTTAAACAGGTTACAAAGATATGAATTATGTATTTAATTTCTAAGAAAGGTTAATGTTGTGTTAAAAATTTTGGTAGATGGGATAGCTCACATATGGTCCTATTTTTATATATCTAGGTTATTAAAATTTGAAAACTATCATGATATTGATGAATTGTTTTAATGAAATGAATAATCCTTAGAGAATACAAATTATATATATAAATGTCAACCTAGGTTATTATTGATGGTATTAAATGAATGGTTTTTTTACCCTTTATAAACTAATTTGATTAAACCATACTGATATCAAAAAGTACAAGTCTAATGATAAGTATAAAGACAAGATATATTAAGGGATAGTGTGATGGATGTTTTATAAATGATATAGGATGTGGTTTTTTGAAATTAAATCCATGTCTAGATAGTAAAAGTTAATGCAGATCTTATATTAATGTATATTGTGGTAAAAATCCAAAAAAAACATATTGATACATCCTCGACAAAGAACTGGTACCTGAAAATGGTCCGTACTACAAACATTATTCGATAAACATTGGGGATATCCTTTTGTAACAAAAAATATATTACAAACCATCAGCTTGGATTTAGGTATAAGAAGACCATTTGTGACCTAGGATTTAACTATGGTTTCGTAGAAAAAAAATACACTGTGTTGTTTTAGACATACTATATGTTATTTTCATTATTATGTAGTTCCCCGTAATGATTATCTTTTATAAATAATTATTTTTGGTTTTAGAAAAATGATATGACCTACAAAAATGTTAATATTGAATGTGATAGAAAATGATTTCATTTTGATCCCTCAAATCTAATCATTCTGGGAGTTGGATAGAAAAAATTCATTTCCATTCCCACAAACATTTATGAAGCTAAGAATCATTCTAAAAATCCACATAACAAAAAGGGGGGGAAATTTTATGTTGAGTACTTCATGAGGCCACGTACACCTTCTGTGGAATTTTTTATGCGATTGTTTATGAAAATGGATATGTACAAATGACAAGATATTTTTTTTCTCCATTGTTTGAAAAATGAAAAATTTAGTATTTTTTCTACCATTAGAAATGTGACGCAGATAAATGGTACTCTCTAAACATAAAAACTATGAATTGGGATTAAATTGGATCAATGTATTGGGATGAGTTCAAGAACATTTTTATTAATATGTACATTCCTCATGTCCTATGAAGGTAAATAGATATGGGGTTCCTTGAGTTGTAGAAAATGTATGATGAATCCTTTGGAACATATGAATAAAATATTAATGGATTTTTTTATTATTTGGGTATTATTATCCAACATGAATTTTATGTTTATAGAAACATAAATTTTATTAATCAATGTCTCTAAAGCATGTTATCCTTAAGATAATTCAATAGCTATGAATGGATTTTTTTTGATGTATTATAAATGTGGAAATAGTTGTTGGAGTTATGTATCAATGCCTTTGTTTTGAAAATAAATGAATGAAGCTTTTTAATGGAAAATATAAAAACCATAGTGAGAATATGGTGAAATATTTTTATTTTCAATGTGTGGGAGGATGTAGTGAGTAAATAGACCAAAGAGGAATACTAAATGTATTATTTTTAGAATGGATGATTGTTGAGAATTGTATTGATGAATTGAGGGGAATAAGTAAGATAATAATGACAATAGAGATAAATATGCATCAAATACACCTCATCCACTTATGTGATTCACGCTGAAGGAGAATGTGATTTTACTAACCAATTCCCAAACCTAATTGTTAATGATAATGGTTGACATCATTATCCTCTTATGATGAGGGGAATGGATAAATCTCATGTGACCATTATTTTAGAATGTTGATGAGATAAAGACACATTTAAAGGTTCACTAAACATTAGATTAAGAACTGTTATTATCTTACTTGACACTAGATCTACCCATTATGTCATATCTGAACACATTTTAATGGGTATCATGATTCCCCACAAAAGGATTAGTTTTATAATCAGTAGTGAAAATCCCTAATGGAACAATGATGGAATCTCAAGTTCCGTTTCTCTGTAGTTGACATCAGTGGTAATTTGCTTCCTAAAAATCATTTTATTATTATTCTAGTTTAGATTTATGTAATCTTAATAATTCTTTAGATTTATGTACATAAATTAAACATCAAATATCAAGAAAGGGACGACTATTTTGATATTCCAAACTAATCTATGTTCACCTATCAATGCGACCATCTTTAAGATCATCTAAAAGAGACAACATCCATTATATGGGTCTATATTACCATTCATAAGAATTTTATATCTAATATGTTTTGTGATAATCTCTAAATAATTGATATTCCTATTGTAGAATAATTTATTTATTTATTTCCAGAAGAATTTTCTGTCTTACAAAAATAAGTAAAGGTGATTTTTCAATGGAACTCATAACTAGATCAACACTAATTTTCAATACCCCTTATAGAATTGACCCATTGAGTTAAATGAATTGTAGAATACACTCCAATAAGACCCTAATAAAGGATTTATTCAGCCAATTTATTCACAGTGTGGTGCACCTATTAACTTTGTTAAAAATAATGATTTTCTATGTGACTCTACATTGATTGTTTGGAGTTGACCTAGATCACAATCCTAACTAATTATTTGTATCTCTATAATGATGAATTGTATTATAAAAAATACAAAACTCAATACATTACAAATGTTTACCATCATTTCTTATATCATCAATTGATGGTTACGGTAGATGATATACCCATGGTGGCATTACGTACATGGTATAGACTCTACTAATATATATTGGGGGAATTCATCCTTAATAATTCTATTATTATCATCATGTATTTAGTAAATATTTTATTTAAAGAAAAAATTTATTAGTTTGGGGTTATAATTCATAAATTATATTTTAATTAATTCAAAATGTAAGGAAGATGATGATGATCACATGAGAATTGTACTGAAGATATTATGATAGGGAAAATGACTGAATAGTTTACAATGATTTAATTTTTCCAATAAAAGGATTCATTTGATTATGATTTAATGCTTGTGGAGGGTATATTAGTAGATTCATCAATAATGGAGGCTATTAAATGTTGTCTTGAATCTACCATAGATACTCAAATCCATATTTTTATAGGCTTATTTGATTATTATTGAAATTTTATTTAGAGTCTCTCAGAACTATCTAATCTTATTGACAAGTTAACATTAAATGGATACATGTTACATTGGAAAGATGTATTGGAGTAAAATTTTATGTACTAAATATAAGATTGGTTAGCGCATCAATTATAACATTACCACGTATTATAGAAGTTTTATTAATCAATAGTCATTATTCCAAGAATGGATTTTTCTATGTTATTTTGGAATATAAAATTAGTTTTATAATATTCATCATGATAATAGAAGATTCATGATTAAAATTACCAATATCATGACTTGGAGTTAATGATGTAAATTATTTCATTAATTATCCTAGGTAAAATTATTTTTTGGGAAAATTTTGATATATATATATATATACAAAACATAAAATATCTAAGTATATATTCACATTAAAGGAGAACAATTTGAGAAAAATAAGATGGATAGACATGATTAATTATTTTTACTACTCAAAACATTACCCCTTTAGAAATCATAAAATGAGACCAATGAATTAATTTCAGTGGATCGTGCTAGCTTAGCTATGAAGAGGATTATAAAAGATCCATGATTTATGGATTTCAGAAGAATTGATCTAGAAATATTTGAATGAGGGTGAGGAGTCTCATCTTCCACAATTGAATGTTTAATTGTCTATTCATGTGAATATAAAAGAGGTAGAGAAGGAATATTTGGAGATTAAAATGTATGTTATAAATATTACTGTGATTAATCATAATCATTATAAAATAATATGATTATTATTTATGTCTTATGCTAATATAAGAATAAAATAAGTATTTACTTGAGGAAGATCATATTTATTCATTCTATATTCATCGTTGATATATGAATTTGTATCATGAAATTAAATAACAATTATTTTTAGATGGAAGGATGGTAGATATTATAGTGTCAGTATATCATTTACTGGTTTGAAAACATGATAATCCATAAAGAAAAATGTCCATGGTGAACTTTCATTCAATACCCATACTAAAATGAATATTGAAAAACCTCACCACATTTTAGTTTGTACGTCCTAAAATGTATGACAAGAATAAATCTTTATTGGTTGTAACCAATCACCATAAAATTGTAGTAGACAACATTGCTCTCAGAGAATAGTTCACTTTGTATCCCCTTTCCATGATATACATTATAAAGGTAGAAATGTTGAATGGAGTACACTATTCCATTTTATATAATTAGGATATGAATATTAACTATATTTCTATAAAAATATTTTCTGTATGCTCTTAAATTAGAATTGAGTTCCATCGCTTTGTATCATCACCAAAAAATGATTATTATAAATGAACAATTGAAACCATAGAGTATAGGTTATAATAATTGTAATTGGATATCAAATGTGGTTGGGATCAACACTATCTTAAATTTTTTTTACTAAAAATAATTTCTCTCCCAATCATTTATATAGACCTTTATAAATCCCATTATAGATTGATGTTTTGGACTCCCATATAATCTAATGATGTAAGAGAAAGAATTATATTGCTGCCTATGATAGATGATGAAATGTTGGGGACGTTTAGATCTATTTACCATTATATCACGGTTGCACGAAGATTGAATAATATATATACAGATAATCAAAAGTGTTATCTAGAATATAAATTTATTAAAAATGTGTTTCTAATAATTTATACATTGAATGTTGTTATGAGATTTTGAAATTTTGAGAAACTATTCTCTTTGTATATAATTCCCCTTGAAATTATTGATCATATCATGATGTTTTATAATCACTATGAACATCCACTGAACCACCCTGAAGTCCATGACATGTTCCATGGATCTCTCCTAAATAATTATATATAATACTCATCACATGTACTAATCTAATAGGTTATACGTATAGAGATAGATTTTTCTTATGCGGAGAAGATGGTCATGATTATGCATAGTATAATGAATGTGAAATAAAACAAGACAGATCACCTGATAAAAATTATTCATTAAGAATTTTTTTTGGAATCAACATACGGACTTCAGGATATAAATAGAAAAAATTATCATCATTTTTTTAGAGGTTTGATAAATATTAAGGGAGAATATTATTTTATGTGAGGTCAAATGTAACACCATATGTTTATATAAGTTATTTTATTTTTTAAAATATTTTTATCTATAATCATTCCTCAAATTAAATAGAAGTTCGTTATAGAATTACATGAAAACCTAGTGTATCATCCACAACATGAAAAACTTTGTTAGCTTGTGAGACCCACAAAATTGAGTTTTACAAAACCATGGTATATATATAATATTATTAACATCAGACCACAATAACCTTGGTGTTATATTATGGAAAAAAATAGTATATAATAATTTTTAAATATTATCTGTGATTATTATACATAATGAAAACTTATTGATAATAAAATATATAATTTTTGTAAATTCAATATATATTTGAGAATTCAATTTTCTTAAAAAAAATATTTGATGCTTTTTTATTAAATTTTATTAATTTAATTTTTTGTAAATTATATGAAATTAATTTGATAACCAAAAATTAAGTTTTGAATTCATTGATTCAAAATTATCATAGGTAAATTTTAATGATTTTACTAAAAACATTCATTTTTTAATTACTTGTGAAAATTAACCTGTTTTAAATGAAAATTTACTTTTTGTTTAATTTATTTTTAGTATTAAATATATGTAGTTTTTTAATGTAATATTTTATAAATTATATATATATTAATCCAATTTATATTATTTTAATAAATTTTATATCGAAATTGTATATAAAAACATTATTAACTTTTGCTCAATTTCATTTTAATATTCCACTTTCTGGTAAACTTTTAGAGATTAATGTACCTTTTTCAACTTATTTAAATTGAATTTATAAATTATTATTATTTATTTAGAATAAAAAAATAAAAATTTCAGATAAATTTAACACAAGTTTTAAGAAAAGTAATACAGATTGTAGTAAAAATGTCTTTTTGTAGTTATGGTAAAAATGGGATTTCCATGATTTAAACTAAAAATATAATGGTAAATTTAACATAAAAATATTTTTAAAAAATATTGGATGGAAATATGTATTCCCTTATAAATATCAGGTCACATAATTTTCTATTTTTTATCCTTATGACATAAGAAAAACGTGGGTGGAACTCTATCTTTAAATAAATTACAAGTCTTCCACTAAACCATCAAATTAAAGGCCACCCCTCTCCTTTAATCCTAATATACTCAACCCTATTTTTATTTTCTAATATATTCCCAAACTAAATCCCATATTTCATAGCCTCAACTAAAAAGAAATATTTTGGTAATAATTATTAAAAGCTATTGTTTTTGGGAAAACCTAAGGATGATACCCAAAAAAGACGTAATGTTAATCATGAAAGGATTTTTTTTATTTCTTCCTAATATCCATTAAAGTATTTGTATAAAATGAATATATAATATTAAAATTATATTCTAGTTACTAATGTTATTTTATTTCAAAGGAATTACTGAAAACCACACACAATTCAATTTAATGGGTTACAAAATCATTATTTATGTGTTTGGTAGACTAGCACCTAGTGAAGTGATGTCATAATTATTTTAAATTACCACCTTTCATGGATGAAAATAACGACTTAAATTCTATTCATATAATATAATATTTATATTAGTAAAATTATTATGAATCATTAATTTTCATATCACACATACCTTCTGCCTTTCAATTTTTTGGAATAGGAGAATGTTGTTTTTGTGTACCACATGATATCATCTCTACATGGTATGTGATCCATTAAATAATCACATTGAACTTATTCATGATATTTTTAGTAAAAATAAGTGATATAATTCATATAATACTAATGCATTAATGACAATATATCATCATCTTTTCTTTCTTTCAAATTTATATGGAAATGAAAAAACAACGTTTATGCATATGCACAGCCTACTATCTACATAAATTGTGCATTTATTTATCTATCACTATATTTTATGGATTAGAATAAATAAATATATAATAAATATATATGATATTTATATCATGTTTTAAATTGCATATTTTATTACAAAATTATTTATTGAAATGGTCCATGGATAAAAATTAAAACATTTATGAAAAACATAATAGTTATTCCTAAAAAGAAATCATTCACATGGAATTGTTAATAACTATGTAAATTTAATTCATACGAAAATAATAAATAAAATTAAATATATGAATATAGTTTTTAGATATATGTATACTAAAATTAAATTTATAATAAATGAAATTCAAATGATTCTAGAGGAAGCAAAGACCTAAGGTAAGGTTTTTATCATCTATCTTTTATTTCTATGAGATGTTTTCAATATTCACCACTTATTTTTGTTATTTTCTATATATAATTAACATGAATGTATTTTATATTATTATAAAGAAATTTATCATGACATACTTATCCCTTTTTTGATTTCTTCTTCATAGGTTACATTGATTCAATGTAATGAATGAATTAATGGGATTTCTAAATTCACATTTGTTTCTAAGAGTCTTCATTAATATTCCCCACTCATTTATTAGAGTTTTATTTCATATTCATCACTGATTTATAATAGTTGGGGTATATAATTCTAGGAAATATGATATATCACTAATCTACCTCATTTATGTATAATTAACTGTTACATTGATGGTATTCTTTCATGATTACTACTATTCAAAAGATACTCATACAATGATTGGTTTTTTGTCAAAATTATCCTTTATTAAGATGTATATTGTGTTATGAACCATTATTATTTCTCGAGGTGTATATACAAACTAATTGTCATGAAACATACTGAATTTATTCATTATATTTAAATTACATGTTTAATTTTATGATCTTTCATCATTGCGATAATGATCCATTGTTTCTAATATGGTAATGGTTTTATTTTATTATTTAATCCTTTATTGGGATTTTTTGATGAAGTCTCAAATATTGAAAATACATTATCTATATATATATATTAATCAACTAACTTTTCTTCTACCTTTGTTATTATAGATATATTCATGCAATAGTACCATTTTTTACAATCATGGGTACATTAAATTATTAACAAATTGAGTATAATAAAATTTGACATCACTTTTATCTTCGGTCAGAAATCAATTTTCTTACTAACACATGCTTTAAAAAATGATTTCATTAATTTTATTAAATTTAATTCTATGCACAATATTTTTGAAAATTAATTTTTGAAACAAATTTTTTCAAAATAGTTTCAAATGATTATCAATTATTCCATTATAAGTTTCACATTTATTTTATAGGAACCCCATTTTCCAAATTTTATATATTTTAAAATGATTTTTAAAGATGGAATGGATATATTCTTCATGAAATTTTTTAATTGATCATTCAAAATTATTTTTTTATCTATGATGATATATGATGGTTTTAATAATTATTTATTAGAATAATATCCTGGGATACCATTCATATTCATTCTCTGAATAATTTTTCTTCATTGCATGATGTTTATGAAACCCATTTATATTCCCTTGGTTATACCATTATGAAATTTATATGAAACTTTCTTCATTCAATAGGCTATTTTATGATATAATGATTGTGAATATTGTCTATTTTCCATGGTTTATTATATAATTAAATTTTTATGATATCCATTTTATTTCAAGTGTTATGAGATGATGAATGTTTATGTTATTGAGACACACATAAATATTTTCTTAATTATGAGATTTTGGGGTCATATACCTCCTTTCAATTCATTTGGTAATTTTTTATATATCTCGTGATATTGAAATGGGTATATTGGGGGGGTGAACCTAGTATAATAAAATTTGGTAGGAATGGGGAGTATCCCTAGTTATAAAATTTTGGATTGGAATAAGGAGTGAACTCAGTATAATAAATGAATGTATCTCCTATGACTCCCTGGATAGATATACTTAATATATATGAAAATTAATTTATATGCTTATTTTAATGAAACAAATCCATTTTCTATTCCTGTATTATACTCTCATTCTCATATAATTTTATTATATTTTGAATCATTTAATATAAACTATCAATCATTATTCCATGATTCAAAATTTTAATCTTTGATATTCTCGTACTAATTTCAAAATGTTGGACTCATATGAAGATATATATTATTTATGATATGTCTATAATGGGTGATGGTTATGAATAATGATGTAGGGTTTGATTTATCTCAACTGTGGACCAGTGTTTATATTTATATGTATCCAAATTCATAACGCTATTATGTCTTTAGTCTTGTGTTATTGTCATTTAGTTAATATTATAAATAAATAATATATATATATATATACCTATATATAAATATATTATTCATTGGTCATTATAATTCATTTATATGTTAATGATGAAATATATCCACTGGGAAACATGTGTCTTTATTTATTATATACACCATTGAGGATTGGATATTTGGAAGGTCATATTTTCAGGGATATTATTTCTCTTATTGATAGAGTTTTCTATTCTCCTTTTCTCAAACTTTATAAACCCACCATGTATTGAAATTTAATTAATAATATCATTAACTTCAATAATTATCAGATTGATTTTATGTATGTGTTTTCTAGGGGAATTATTGAAGATCTTAATAGAGTGGAATCAGAAGACATTAAAGAATCCAATGTGCTCTTGTTATAGGATAATGTTGATTAAATCCATTGGCAAGAGATGAAGGTGTTAAATTCCATTATTTGTAAAGGGATGTCTATAATGGTAACATCCAATTCAATGAAATACAAATCTAAACAGTATATGAAAGAACATTGAAAATCTACTATAGAGAAGGGTAGTAAAAATATATTTGTTCCACCTAGTAAATATATATATTATAAGATCATTGGACCCCTCATGGGTTATTTAGGATTAAATTTTGGGTTTCAGTAATCATCTTATTATACTGATTTTTAGAATAAGGATGATGAGTCAATTAGTAGAGATCCACCTTCCTAGGTATTGTAAATGATAATTCAAAGTGTTTTGACTATGAAAACAATCAATAAACCACAGAAACTACTATATATAGTAGAACACAAGATCTTCTTGGACCCAAGCTACCTTCAAAGACTATTCAGGATAGATAAATTATTTTGGACACTATAAAAACAACTTGCATTTATGTGTGGTGGATAAAAAATTATCCCAAACATATCATCTTTATTTTACCATAATAGAACATATGGGAACTAGTATGGTCTTTAGTTAATAAATTTCTTAATTATGAATTAATTTCATCTATGAACCTTATTAGTTATGTGATTATCATAATGTACCTACTCTAGTATACTTTTCTTAAGGGTTGGACTATTCTGATTGGGTATGGGAAAGTGTTTCATCTCATATTTGCAAGAAAATTGGATTCTATGGACATGATAAAAACAATCAAAGGATCCCAAAAGTGGATATATTCATGATTGATTACTAAAAATCTTTTATTCCAACATCATTTATTGATATTTTATAGTCTCTAATGAATAAATCAAATATGACGGTGTGTACACATAACTCCTCTATGTTTCTAAGATCACGAAGTAGCGATGAATATAGAAAATATTGTTTATGTGTGTTAGGATATGTAGAAAATATAATCTTTTTTGTTAAGAGACATCCATATGATAATGGTTGTAAATGGTTTCTGGTCAAAACATGTAGAATGGGATGACATACTCCTATTCTAGTTGGTTTATCCTCTCCCAAAAACCTTTATACACGTTCCTAAATTACATGATTGTACTAATTTTTATTCATTATGTATTGTTCATGTACATTTCATGTTTTTATTGATCCTCCACTGTACATTGTTTTTTTAAGAAATGTTTTTTCAGGTATCAATAATTAAAAAATTTAAATAAATATATTTATAGATATATTTATAAATAAATATAAAAATATTTAATTTTAAATCCATATTTTCATATAAATATTTATAATTATATGAACATAAATATATTTAAAATTATATAATAATTAATTTATATTTATATATAAATTTGAAATATAGTTTTCAATATATTTAATGATTTTTAAAAAATATTTATTTATTTATGTAATTATAAATATATTTCATGAATTTTAAATATGTAATTATAAATATATAATAATAATTTTTTTATAATAATATATTTATATAATTAGATATATTTATATGGTTAAATTTGTGTCCAATATATTTATTATTTATTTTAATATTAATGTAAAAAAATTATAAAACTATAAATATATTTAAATATATTTAAATATATGTATAAAATCATGATTAAAAATATATTTTAAATTATAATTATATATAAATATATAAATGTGTATTTAAAAACATATTTCAGCATAAAAATTTTAAAATGATTCTTGTCATAAAAAACTATATAATTTGGTTCAGACACGGTTCCAATTTTATATATATTACCAAAACATACATTTATTAATAAACATGTGATAATTTAAAATTTAATTTTGTAATATATATATATATATATATTAATACATAATTATACATGAATATAATAGTAATGGGGAGGGTGGAGGGACATTTGATCTAGTGTTTTACCCCCAAATTCACAGTGCCACATCAATTACTGATGCGGTATCCAATTTTACAAAAAAACCCATAACCACATTTAATAAAAAAAATATATATAAAAATCACCCTTCTGATTTTTTCCATAATGGAGAGAATTTTTAATATATATTTTCTTAGTAAAAATTATAAAATAATCATATATTAATTATTTTGATATGGGAAAAAAGTCATTAACGTCAATGATGCCTTTTAGAATTTTCCACATTATCCAATGGTGTGATGGTTCTTGATGCCTTTGTCAAATAATTTTGGAAAAGGCATTAATTTCAACAATGTATTTTCCCAAATACCAAAAAAATTGATTTCATAAATGAAAAATATAAATGTTTTGATTCATTAAATTTTTTAATTTTTCTTATTTATATACATATATATAGAAAAATAATTATTAACATTATTATTTATATTAATATTTACATTTTTTAAAATAATAATGTAATCAAGATTATTTTAAAATTATATTTTAACTCCTTTATTATTTACATTAATAATTTTGGTATTTACATTATTATTTATATTTATTATTATAAATATTGTAAATATTTAAAAATATAATAAATAATTTATAATAATATAATTACTAACATTTATTTATAATAACATAATCTATAACTCTTACTAATAATTTAATTCAAAATATAATACATACTTGGAATCATGCCCATTAGTATTTTAATCTATAAAAATTATGATAATAATGTTTCTAAAATGTAAATTAGATTATGTTTATTATTTTATAATAGTTTTATTTTACAATTATTTTGAATGTGTTGATCAGTTTTTCATATCACATCTTCATTATATTAAATGATTTTAATTGTTATGCTTTAAATGTATCATAAATGACAATTAATAATTTTTCAAGTAGGTGATAGTAATAGTTTATAAATAGTAAATTATAAATACAATTGATATAAAATTTATAAAAGTTAGTGATCATAAAAAAAATAATATATAATAGAAATATTAACATAAAAAATTAATGAAAAATAATTTATGTGAAATGATATATTGTTTTTTTAAAACAATACATTTGAATATAAATATTTTACAATAAATTTTATTTATAATATATAGGATTAAATAAATTATAGTTTCAAATTATTCATGTCAATAGAAAACATATGAATGAATGTGTACAATCACCATCTATTGTGAGGCCATATCCCATATTAATGTGTCTGAATTGGGAAATTGTATCTCGATCATTAATATATATGATGGGGGGTATAATGTGACCTAAATGGGTCTTCTTAGAGTGTTGGAACATCTCATGTGAGATTATATTCCCTTTTCTCATCGGGATGAGGGGTCATATATATTTCATGATGTGTAACTAATCCTTCTCTGACATTTTGTGTGGAATTGCATACCATCATATGATGGGAGAACCATAAAGTCAATGAGATCATGGTTACAAAATATTGATTAATGGGATATGGACCCTGATATTAATTTGGATATGATATTGTCGACAAAAACAGTGTACATCCTAAAAATAAAAAAAAAGTACCTACCCCTTGGTTCACATTTTCATTCAGTAGTTAATGAACAAGAAGGTGTGATACATTTTTTTTAATAGGTGAGGACTCATGTGTATGAAGAAATAGTCTACATCATCTCTATTGTGTCTCCTTAACATTAACAGTAGTAAGAGGAGGTTCAAGAGTAGTAACCTTTTCTCAAGGGGAAGTATAATCATCTTCATGATGTTAATGTTAAAAGATACTATCATATAAAAGATAATACATTAGAATAATATCCTATACTGAAACATGATACCCTACCTAGATAAAACCCACATCGTCTATTGTATTAACTTGAAGATAATGTGATATAATTGAGTTTGTAGTAAGTAGATTCCAAATGAATTTTAAAAATTACAAAAAACAAACTAATATAATTTTATGGACATATGATATCTTGAATCTCTATTATGTGCCATGTAAGATAAAATATAGGCTCCATTATATACCACATATCATACATCTATAGTTTTGATAGATTTAATGGCATCATGCTCATGAACCCCGATATAAAGTGAAGCAGACATATCCCATAGGTAGAGAGACTTTTCATGTCATTACTACTAACCAACATACTATCTCATCATCAACATTATGGAAGGATGAGTAAGACGTTTTTTAAGTGTAACTAGTCTAAAATGGACAGATGTGAATGCATATTATGACTTTATTAGGCTGGTTCCACTCATAAATATGTAGTGAATGTGGGGCACTGAAATTATATCATTGTGAATCCCAAAAATAACGTATATGGGATTATGGACTAATATAGACTAGTATGGAATATAAGACATGTGATATTTGATAACATATTTTGATACTAATTTAAACAAATGATAATAAAATGAAAATTATTAGTCAATGTAATAATGTAAATACTTACTTTGGTGGGTAGTAGTCTATCCAATATTAGATGATATGAACAAAAATTGTATTTCGGAGTCCTAATTAAGTGGTGTTATAGAGACCTATTACTTTATTACACATTTATTCGTGATTTGTTACATAATATCATACTTATTACACAATAAAAGATCTTGAATACTAGGATATATTGTAATTAGTTACAAAAAATATCAAATATTCACATGGAAAAAACACCATTATTGAAAACATCCTTAACAAGCTTTTAATATTTCACAACTAATTTAAAACTGTTAGTGATAAACTAGGGACAAACTTGGGAATTATATGATCTATAAATTCTATAACATGAGTAAAAAAATCATTGAATATAGTAATGAAATACCTATGGGGAAAGAGGGAAAAAATATTATAAGATGTGAGAATAATTATCATGAAAAAAGATGAATGGTATAACATGACAGAATAAAGATAAAATGGGATTGTGGAAACAACATTAAATAGGGAACCATTAGAGTAAGTCAAGGTAAACCCCACATAAATCATATAATATTTTTCTTAGGATAACGTCATGTGCACCATATATGTAATATCATTATATTAAAACATTACCCAATTCATTGGAGTTATATATAGGTACACCCACAATAATCATATCATGTACACACATATGTGTTCCAAATATATCATAAAAAATAAAAAAAATACATCATCCCATTTAATCCCATTGTTGTGGAATGTGTTATATGAACATTAATTTCTATAATAAATGGTTTACAAGGTATAACTACACATATACGATTTACTAGAAATGGTGGTGGTATTCACAATACATTGGTTCAGCATGCAAAACCAAATGACACTATCATAATCATACCATGGGAACCTATAGAATCATGTGAGGGATTAATGAGTGTTAATTGGGAATATCATATCCTGGTTATAATAAGGTAAGTAAGAGGAAAGTTTAAGAACATAATACAACATTAAAAATTGGGAATTAAAATGAATAATAAAATATGATGCTGGATTAAAATTTTCAAATATAAAATCATATTGAGATTTTGACCCCATAAGGATAGAAAATAATGATTCATTTAATTATTTAATGAAGGAAAATTGTGTCATATATTATTTTCAAATCAAAATTACTCCATGAGGTATGTGTAAAAAATTTACCATCACCATGAATTGTAAATCAAATGCATAAAATAAATAATTTTCTTAAATGGAAAAATAAGAGAGATAGAGAGGTCCCTTTATAAAATTTGGCATTGTAATTTTATAGGTAATTGTCATAACGAGATGAGATAGATTTCTAGTGATTAATATAAAATTATTTAGATTTTAAAGGTAAATTTATATTTTTTGGAGTTTATTGAAAAAATATATTAAAAAGAAAAATATAGAGATGGGGATTTAGTGGAAAAGAATATAGAGAGGTCCTCTTTTAAATTTTGACATATTAATGACTTAGGTAATGTTTACAACAAGATGAGATAAATCTTATCTCATTATAAAATCCTAAATTAGATAATTATTGTATATTTATAATGGTTTTAAAAAATTCCAATTACTATTCCAAAGGATAACTATAATGATGTTTCTTGAATGGAAATGAAGTGGGAGATTCCCCTTACTAAATTTCAGCATAGTAGTTGTTTCGGTATATGTTATAACAGGAAGATATCATTAATATATAATTTTAATATCATCAATTATTTAATAAATTTACATATATAAATTTTTTATAACATAGTAAATTGAGATTCAGAAAGCTAAATCCAAAGAATGTGTTTGAACAGAAAAGCAGAGAGAGAAAGAGATACCCTACCATAATGATTTTCTTTTTAAAAATGAGAGTGGATCCTTCCCAGCATGAGGGAGACATTTAGGGATTATTTGGTGGTCAAAATGACCCAAAAATCATGTATTTATAATTTTGAGTTTAGATTAATGGATAATGGGTGGTTTTTATACATGAAGATGTTGGGTTTGAAAGGATTACATGCTTATTATTTTATCATATAACCCAAAAAAATTCAAGAAAAAAGATTTACAAAAAACATTTATGGATAATTAATGAGTTGGATAGTTTTTTTTGGATATTATAATCCTTTAACAACTAAATCAAACCTTGAAGACATCCTAATAAATGTACAGAATCTAAACAAAATGTCATTTTAGAAATCCTATTTTTAAACAAAAAACAATTACAAATTTAGGAATTAAAATTAATATATATAAATTCATTTTTATACTTATTAAAATAATATTAGGTTTCTAAAAATATTATATATTTTTTTCAATCATTCAGACATAACAATGTTGTTGTAAAATCATAGTGCTCATAAAGTGAAAATTTTACTATTTATCTAAACATTATACTTCTCAGATAATTTTCAAAAATCAATCGAATGTAAACAAGTTTTTTATAGTAAAAAATTAAATTAATATTATCACAATAATTTTCATTGAATTATACATTTATCATTTAAATTATTCATTGTTTTAACTAATATTAACAATATCATAGTGAAATCAAAATTTTGACCATCATAAAAATTAACATTGGCATCAGTAAAATATATAAATATTTTATATTATTATTAAATAAAATATGTTTTTTAATACAAATAAAATCATTTTTAAATTGAATATTTTTGTAGAATCTAAAAATAATAAAATTTTTGTTATTAAATAATCATTACAATCATTTAAATGCATCAATGAAACTAACAACAATGATTACATACTATTTTGTTCACCAATGTTCATAATGATGATCAAATAATTTAGTCAAAAAAATTGGTTTATGATCAATATTCCATACAAATACACCATCCCTCTTACTCTATAATAGTCAATTCAATTAGAAATAAATTTTCAATATCATTTGAAAAATTAATATTGAGTTACTAACTCTATGAACTTATGTTATAGTCATGTTCATGAGTGGATGATTTTAGGGGACTGAAGTATCCCAATTTTTTATATTTTACTCTATCTATTCTCTATTTGATTCCACATTGAAATATTCAGAATCATTTTATAAATTTTTATACAATTAATGTAATTTTTTTAAAAATTATCTAACATATAGATTGTTTATATTATTTGTTTTTTACAATTTTTAGATTCACTAGTACTAATAAAAACATGATGTTTAATGTTATTATAAAAATTAAATTAGTTTATATTTAATTATAATAAAACATTACTTATATGAATTGAGTTATATTAATAACATAATTGATATTTCTTGGTGTTATAGGAGTTTATGACTTCACCTGTGATTTAAAACATTGAATGTGATAAATAATAAGAAATATACTATAATAACTCATATTATAATCAATAAAAAATGTTCATTTATCATACCAATGTACACATGGATCATCATGTAGGAGATCCATATGATTATATAATCCATAAAAAACAGGAGTTAGTAGAGGGATATTCTCTCATTAACACATTTGAATGATTATAATACATCACTCTAGATAACTGCAATTTAACAGGCATTCCATACATAATTACCTGTACATATATTCTATGAAATAATTAGACTAGATGTGACTATGTACTAGGAAAAAATTCTCTAGTAGCCCAAAATACATCATGTATACATGCATACTAGTGTGATCCACACATAATTTCACTACATTGATATGAAATATATTTGACCGGGAATAATACATTATTGTCGGAAGAAAAAATTTTAATGGGTTATTGCGTGAAGTTGACGTCCAACCATATCATAGACAATGAACCTCAATTTAATAAAGAATCCTGACCCATGATTCTTAAACAGATTAATTATTGTACAATATCAGGCTAGTCCCCACATGTGTGTCCTATGACTACAACAACATGAATAAAATATCAACCAGAACTACCACATATTCAATGGTGATGGTCATAAATCACTCATGCATATGGAATTTCTGAGTCTATGGAGACCAACTCTCTTCTAGGGAAACAAGTAGGTGATTATGAATTAATATCTAATAAGTTAAATCAATACCAAATAATCATGCACAATGTAGGTATGGTATAATAGAAAAAGGATACATAATGTGACCATAATTGTGTAAACTATTCTCTTTATTCTGTTGTACCTATAGACCCACAAGAACCTCGCATGAAATATTCCTATAATAATCTGTGAGTAGTGTAGTATCCTTTTTTTTACTTATATAAAAAATATATAATGTAACAAAAAAATATAAATATATTTTCATTGTCAGTATACTTTTATTTTCGTTATTATATGTTATATAACATACACATTCCAATTATTTTATATAATTTTTCTTGTAAAAATAAATGATAATTTCCCCATGTTTCGGAAAGCATATTTATAATGATTTTGGAAAATTATTTTCTATCAATGTCAATGTCCATTGGAGAATATCATCACTTTCTACTGATTTTGTCGAATTATATGGTCAAATTTAATTATCTAGGTTGATTTGAATTATGTTTTAATAAATGATTAATGAACAAAATTTCCTTTTTATTATGTAATTAAAATAAGAATGAATCATGGATTATCTACCATTCATAAGGAATACATATGTATGGTTAATAATTTTTTATGGGAGGCTCATATGTAATAATCCAGTAAATTGGTTAATGTTTTATATCTCACATATAATATTAAATTGAGATTTGTTTTTAATGAATTTGAATATAGTGGTTTTTGAGGATCTAACATCATTCTTCAGTGATAACTAAGGGAATGTTCAGTATTTTAATTAGAATCCTCTTTTTTCATAGATCCTCACTAGGTGTCTTCCCCTCTTATCTCATCGAAACCCAATTGTGAAGTCGAATCCATATTTAATGGGTTTGAAAAATTAATGGTGTTGTTTCTTATAGATTTAAAATTTCAAGGATCATAGATACTATTTAATAATATCCATTTTAAAAAGGTGACTAGTTTTTCCTCAGTTCATGTTTGTATAGATTTTTGTTTTTAAATGATGTTTTCATTTAAAAAATAATTTTTGTATAAATAGGCTATATGGTTCGATCCATGTTAGGAATTAAGTCTTTATTAAATTTAGTGAATTTATTCCTAGATGTTGGAACCAAAAAGATGTACATTGAAATTTATGTATTATTTCTCACCTAAAATTGATTTTTTTTATATTTATTATCATTATATCTTTATAATGAATCAATGTTTAGTTTTATCATGATTTATTTTCAACACAAAAATAAATTTAATATTCCTTATTATATGAATATTAATGGACTATTAGGATAAAATTTTGGTTTTAAAAAAATTTCGATCATGTGAAAATAATTTATAAAATGGTTTTGATTTAAATATTGAGTTAAAATATTCTTTATATTATAATTAATGTAGATATTTTTGTGAAATCATACTAGTATAATGGGTAATACCAGACATTTTCTATTTCAATTTTTTACATGTATCTTTTCCAAACATGGGTAAATGGAAGGGAATTTAGTAGCATTTCAATTTCACTTATTTTAATTTCTATAGTATTGGGATGATTTTATGGTGATTAATGGTCACATATAGTCTTTTTCAAACTTCTACTATGATTCATTAATCCATTATATCATATTTTTGTCCTATTCATATGTGATATATCATACATATTATTTAACCCTTTATGGATTGTTTTTAATTTTTCCCTTATAGATATATGGATCTCACACCATTTTTTCCCATTCCCCATGACATTATATTTAAGATTATTAGTAGAATAATGTTTTATTTTTTGAAATGTTTTAACATTTAGGCATGTTTATCTTGTTTCGCATTTATGTAATTTTTTTCTAATTTAGTAATTGTTTATTATTTCATTATAAAAGTATTCATAAATGTAACAAAATAATAAAAAATGATGTGGTTTATATTAAAACCATGTAATTGACAATATTAAAAGTTCACATTCAAAGAAATACATCATCATATATTACAGTGTCAACACATTCTAGTAATGTAATAGTGTTGGTTCCTTTTATGATGATCCTGATAACATATAATGAATCTCAAATGTTTCCCTTGTTATTGGGGCCACTATATCTTATTCCAAATATCATTATCCATTAGTCCCCCTCACTTTAAGATCTTTTTTGATGTCATTTATCAATATTTTATAGTCTTCATGAATTGGAAATGCCCAAAACACCCAATAGTAATCTATAGTCCACCATAGTAGTTAGAAAAGTTGTCAAGCTAACACACTAGATTAACATATTTTTCCAATGATATGTTCAGTGTGGTAAATTATAAAATTGTGTGCAACTATGGAAACAAAAATTTCTAGATGTATACACAAGGAAACTATCATTCATCTAGAAATACCAATTGTACTTGACACCTGTTGAGCCCTTTGGAAGATTGTTGAATTATTCCTATGATTGTTGTTTCAATAATCACAAATCATCAATTACTTAATCCGGTTGGATTTCTCATATACAGAATCACAATATCTTAATGAATATGTGTATATTGGTTGGATATGTTTTTATCTCCTCGTTATTGATTTACATATATTCTGGAAGTTCTCTGGATCAAAGGAAAATAGTCGCACTAATCCATATCAAAGGACAACGGTCGCACCGATCCATATCAAAGGACAACGGTCGCACCAATCCATATCAAAGGAAAACTGTCTCACCGATGATGATCAAATGAGTCACCGAAGATGTCTCACCAATGCTGATCAAATGAGTCACCAAAGATGTCTCACCAATGCTGATCAAATGAGTCACCGAAGATGTCTCACCGATGCTGATCAAATGAGTCACCAAAGATGTCTCACCGATGCTGATCAAATGAGTCACCGAAGATGTCTCACCGATGCTGATCAAATGAGTCACCGAAGATGTCTCACCGATGCTGATGACCCACCGATCACTTGACACACTGATAGTCATAAACAGCTGTTTGAATTTCTTTATCTTTATTTCATCTAACCAACGGTCATATTAAGAATATTTTAAAATGCTCTGTCATTTATTTAATGTGTGTTGTTGGATGTTAGGGAACCGTACCTCGTGCCTGCAAAAAGAAATCATTTCTTTTTCCGGATCACGTGCTTTAAATAAAGGAAGGATGTGCTACTGCAAAGAAGAGTGAGACACATAGACAAATAGAAAGACCGCAAGGTGTGATGAAAGAACAACCAAGTGTGAATGCAAAGAGACTACCGAACTTACATGAGGAACTCATTCATCACTACTCCCCAGAGAAGAGATGAGAAAGTGAACACAACACAAGAGCTTCATCGAATGTCTCTACACATGGAAATCAAGGAAACAGACGATACTCTGTTTTCCAGACAAAAACCAGAAGAGGACTCAGAGTGAATTCTGATCAATCAAAGGAGTCCAAAACTTCACGACAATCACTAGAGCCATTCCCAAACTCTAAACATTTGCTCTGTGATTTATCTTTTTACATATTTAGCAGTGTGTGTTATTTGATGCATTTTTACACACACTGTCTCCTGTACTCTAACTGGAGGATTTGTAAATCCTCACTCACCTCTCTGACATTTTGTATTTCCCACTGAAATAGAGGTAGAGGTCGTGTGACCTGAACATCTAGTTTCTGTTTTGTTTTTTCCCATGAATAACTGTGGTAGAGGTCATGGACCTGGACAGCTGGTTGCTATTGTTATCCCCGATCCAGGGTGTGGATCATCTTTTTATAAAAGCTTTTGAGAGGACTAAGTCTCAGATTGAGACTAAACCTCTTGGTTATATCTGTTGTGCTATATCTTTCAAAGTTATTCTTTTATTCCACTGTTAATCTCTTTAAAACCAAAACAGTTTTAAAGTCACTTTGATAATTAAATTCGCAAGTGTTTATATCAGTTGTAAATCAGTAAGTTGGTTTCAAAAGTTAATCAAACTTACTATTTTGATTAACTGGGAAATAATCAATCCCTTGAGAAACCAACTGAACTATTACTTTGATATAAATTCACTACAGTTTAATTCAGTATTTTATTTGGGGGTTTTTAAGATAATGTTTTTAAAACCGAAATTTTAATTGGAACTCAATTCACCCCCCTCTTGATTATCCACTCCAACCAACAACACCTTCTTCCAATAATGGGTCCCAAAATTGTTTTACATTAAAATATAGTATCTTTTATGTTGATAATTCACACTCAATAAGCATATGATTTGCTAATTTTCTCATTGATACCTCATTTTATGTGATATTCATATTGAATCCGCTACTAAATCCCATCATCAGTATATTTTACACTGTCAATGATATACATTCAAAAAAGGTAAAATGTCTCTAGATCTAACCCTATTATTGTTTAGTGGTCAGACATCATGAATACACCAATGAATCACAACAAAATGGTTAGGATCATGTATCCTAATCTATTCCCCCATCATATGAAAATGTCCATTTTTCTTTTAGAATATGCATCATATAGTCATACACTCCCTATTTATCCCTATCTATTTTACCCAATATATGTTGAAAACATCATTAATCCTGATAATATTTTACAGGAATGTGATAATATTTCAAATTAATCATTTTTATAATCAGATTTCTATAGTAACAAAAAAAAGATAATTCATACCAAACCCCATTATAGCCTTATTCAAAGGTTCAACAAGAAAATTATTTTAAAAAGTGTTCAAATTGTGTCGAATGCAATATAATTGATGTGTGATTTGGGATTTCCATGTAATAGTATCCGGATTGTTTTCATGGTTTAATTCTTAGTCAATATAATATCCCAAATATAAACCTAGAATGCGATTAAGATATTTTCGAATTCCCGATAAAACCATTCTCCATGGTACATAATTTTCCTTTCCCATAATGGAAAATGAACGCGGTAGTGGTGAAAAGTTTCCATCTTGGGTATCCTCATTCACAATTACACCCATTTACAGAATATAGAAAAATGTTTCATGAATGTTTTAACTATTTTTAGAAATGATATACAAAAATAAATGGAATTAAAGCTTATGAAAAATATAGAATATTAAAATGCAAGGATCATTTTGTTTATCTTGAGTGTGATGGCCATTCCCATCAAGTTAAAGGAAAAGTGGGTTTTTTCTATGAGTATGGATAACAATTGTAGTAACCTCAAGTATTAGTCATCAGAATCATCCTAAAATTTGAAACTTAACTTCGGTTTTATAATCCATGTCCTTCCATATGAAATTTTGTAAACATGATATTTTTTGTATCCTCTCATCCATGGGGATTATATGAATATCTTAGAAGGTTTTGATAATATCAACAATGATGGATGGAAAAAATTTTACATCGAATGATGTTTAATTTTTCAATGGTTTGGTTTTACACAAAAATGAGTTACCCCAATCATATAAATTATATAACCTATAATAAAAATGTTAGAATATCCTCGATGATAAACCTAAAATCATTTATTTATTTTTTACATTATATGATTTATTTTTTTGGGTTCGAATCTTGAAATAAATATCTATAGTAGCTCTCACTATGATATATTGTTTGTATGGTTTTCATCACATTTGTTCATGGAAAATATTTCCCAATGTATATTTTTTTCTCTAATTCACAAAATATATAATATATCACTCTATGAAACACAATTGATAGAGTTACAAAATTACATTAAAATTCAAGATATCATTCCATTGACATTGAAAAAATTGAAAAGTGTGGTCAATGATTTTTTGTGTTCTATGGATGATTTAAAACAAATGAATTTATACTAATATATCTACCCATTTCATTTTAGTTCACCTCATAATTAACATTTTCACAGTCTATTTCATCAATAAACAATTCATCATCATCCAAATTTTCTTACTGCATATATTTTTCATCAATATAGTTTCATTATTCCTCTTTATATGGAATATAATCATAATCATGCGATGGACCTTCTTCGATTACTCTTGTACTTTTATTTTTTGAAAAATTTTCACATTACTAATGGATAATGAAACCTCCACATATAATTCCATTATAACATTATGAGTTTATAGGTTAAATTTTTTAGTTTATAGGATGCATTCTTCATCATCACCTAATGGAAAATAATAATTCCATAAAAATTCATGGAACTCAAAATGGATATACCTAATAGACTACATCTCTTAAATAGGACTTAGATTTTACCAACCATGAATTATCTCCTAATGTTATATTAGGGTTATAAAATCCACTATCCAAACCATTATAATAGGTTGTGCAGAACATGAATCTCATTTAATGGTTTGAATAAAATACCCTTAGAGGTATACTTTGGAAACAGGACTCCCTAAATGAAAATTCCCTTCAAATAATGATTCTATTGTCTCAAATGACACTAGTGCAGAAAACGTTTTTTACGTCACCATTTTTTACGTCGGTTATATAAAACCGACGTCATAATATGTAAAACGAGGTTTTTTACGTCGGTTATTAAATAACCAACGTAAAAACCTGTGTTTAGTACACCTTTAACGTTGGTTATTTTTAGAACCGACGTTATTAATCGCGCGGCTTCGTTTTTTACGTCGGTTATACATTAACCGCCGTAAAAAACAGAAGCGGGGGGTGTTTGTTACGTCGGTTATTCAATAACCGACGTAACAAATTGACATATGTACGAGTTATTACGTCGGTTATTGCATAACCGACGTAAAAAACGAGGTTTTTGAAGGCCTTTTTAGGTCGGTTATAAAATAACCGACGTAAAAAAACAATCCGCAGATGTTTTTGACGTCGGTTATGGAATAACCGACGTAAAAAAACACGGATTTTGAGCCCTTTATAACGTCGGTTATAGAATAACCGACGTAAAAAAAGAATCGGAGGAAGGTTTTTACGTCGGTTATTGAATAACCGACGTTATAAATGTTTTTAAAACAATTATAACGTCGGTTATTGAATAACCGACGTGATAACTCATTTAAAAATTTACCCAGACCCGTGGATTGTCATTCGCGAGTTTACCTTCGACAGTCGCGACTCGTCTCTCTCGTGCGTAAACCCGAATCGGCTCGTCCATTTCGTTGGTTTAGATTCGTTTTGCGATCATCGTTTCTCATATTTAATCTCCTGGGATCAATCATCTAAACTCGCAGCACTCAGGTAATCCTCCCACTCGTTCGTTTTTTTTCGCGGATAGTATATATATATATATATGTTGTGATTTTTTTGTTGAAACTAGCTAAGATTCTTCGATTGCGAACCCTTTTAACTCATTTTGGCACCATAATCTTATTTATCATCCCTAGATCTATTAGTTCGACTTGCAATATTGACTAATTTTATGATTTCACTAATTTTTCATCGTTTTCTATAAATCCCCGAGAGGGTTGGGGCGTGTCCATTTGGATGGGTTGCCCTTTTACAGTTGTTACTACTTTATTCAGTGATTCCAGGGGGGTGAGAGGGCTATCAAGGGGGTTGGGGGTGTCCAGGGGGGTGTCCAAGGGGGTAGGGTGTGGGGGGTGGTGTCCAGGAGGGGTGGGGGCTGTCTAGAGGGGTCGGGGGGTGTCCAGGGGGGTTTACAAGGGGGTGGGTGGGTGTGGGGGGTTGTCAAAGGGTGTGGGTGGGTGTTGGGGGGTGTCCAGGGGGGTGTCCAAGGGGGTAGGGGGTGGAGGTGGTGTTTAGGAGGGGTGGGGGGGCTGTCCAGAGGGTTGGGGGGTGTCCAGGGGGGTGTCCAAGCAGGTCGGGGGTGGGGGGTTGTGTCCAGGAGGGGTGGGGGTGCTTTCTAGAGGGGTCGGGGGCTGTCCAGAGGGGTCGGGGGGTGTCCAGGGTGGTGTCCAAGGGGATGGGTGGGTGTGGGGGGCTGTCCAAGGGAGTGGCGGTCTGTCCAGAGGGGTCGGTGGGGTGTCCAGGGGGGTGTCCAAGGGGTTGGATGGGTGTTGGGGGCAGTCCAAGTGGGTGGCGGCCTCTCTAGAGGGTATTTGAGGTTGTCCGGGTGGGTGGGGGTTGTCCAGAGGGTTGGGGGATGTCCATGGGGTGTCCAAGGGGGTAGGGGGTGGGGGTGGTGTCCAGGAGGGGCGGGGGGCTGTCCAGAGGGGTCGGGGGTGTCCAGGGGGGTGTCCAAGGGGGTAGGGGGTGGGGGTGGTGTTTAGGAGGGGTGGGGGGCTGTCCAGAGGGTTGGGGGGTGTCCAGGGGGGTGTCCAAGCAAGTCGGGGGTGGGGGGTTGTGTCCAGGAGGGGTGGGGGTGCTTTCTAGAGGGGTTGGGGGCTGTCCAGAGGGGTCGGGGGTGTCCAGGGTGGTGTCCAAGGGGATGGGTGGGTGTGGGGGCTGTCTAAGGGGGTGGCGGCCTGTCCAGAGGGGTCGGTGGGGTGTCCAGGGGGGTGTCCAAGGGGTTGGATGGGTGTGGGGGGCTGTCCAAGTGGGTGGCGGCCTCTCCAGAGGGTATTTGGGGTTGTCCGGGTGGGTGGGGGGCTGTCCAGAGGGTTGGGGGATGTCCAGGGGGTGTCCAAGGGGGTAGGGGTGGGGGGTGGTGTCCAGGAGGGGCGGGGGGCTGTCCAGAGGGGTCGGGGGGTGTCCAGGGGGGTTTACAAGGGGGTGGGTGGGTGTGGGGGGATGTCCAAGGGTGTGGGTGGGTGTTGGGGGGTGTCCAGGGGGTGTCCCAGGGGGTAGGGGTGGGGGTGGTGTTTAGGATGGGTGGGGGGGCTGTCCAGAGGGTTGGGGGTGTCCAAGCAGGTCGGGGGTGGGGGTTGTGTCCAGGAGGGGTGGGGGTGCTTTCTAGAGGGGTCGGGGGCTGTCTAGAGGGGTCGGGGGGTGTCCAGGGTGGTGTCCAAGGGGATGGGTGGGTGTGGGGGGCTGTCCAAGGGGGTGGCGGCCTGTCCAGAGGGGTCGGTGGGGTGTCCAGGGGGGTGTCCAAGGGGTTGGATGGGTGTGGGGGGCTGTCCAAGTGGGAGGCGGCCTCTCCATAGGGTATTTGGGGTTGTCCGGGTGGGTGGGGGGGGGCTGTCCAGAGGGTTGGGGGATGTCCAGGGGGGTGTCCAAGGGGGTAGGGGGTGGGGGTGGTGTCCAGGAGGGGTGGGAGGCTGTCCAGAGGGGTCGGGGTGTCCAGGGGGGTTTACAAGGGGGTGGGTGGGTGTGGGGGGCTGTCCAAGGGTGTGGGTGGGTGTTGGGGGGTGTCCAGGGGGGTAGGGGTGGGGGGCTGTCCAGAGGGTTGGGGGTGTCCAGGGGGGTGTCCAAGCAGGTCGGGGGTGGGGGTTGTGTCCAGGAGGGGTGGGGTGCTTTCTAGAGGGGTCGGGGGCTGTCCAGAGGGGTTGGGGGGTGTCCAGGGTGGTGTCCAAGGGGATGGGTGGGTGTGGGGGGCTGTCCAAGGGGGTGGCGGCCTGTCCAGAGGGGTCGGTGGGGTGTCCAGGGGGTGTCCAAGGGGGTGGATGGGTGTGGGGGGCTGTCCAAGTGGGTGGCGGCCTCTCCAGAGGGTATTTGGGGTTGTCTGGGTGGGTGGGGGGGCTGTCCAGAGGGTTGGGGGATGTCCAGGGGGGTGTCCAAGGGGGTAGGGGGTGGGGGGTGGTGTCCAGGAGGGGCGGGGGGCTGTCCAGAGGGGTCGGGGGGTGTCCAGGGGGGGGGGTGTTATATCTTACTATATTTTGTTTAAAAAATAATATTCAAGCATATTTTTTTAAATACACATCGATTTGTTTTATATTTCAAAATTGTTTACATTCAAATTATGATTTTTATCATATAAACATATATTTGTCTTATCTAAAAAATATATATATTTTTTCTATTTGTTATAGGTAATAATGAGTCGAAGTTGGATTACGGCACATCGAATGAGCAATGAATATGAGGAAGGTGTTGATGCCTTTTTGGAATTTGCTAAACGAAATGTTCCAAGTAGTGACATTTTTTTCTGTCCATGCCTGAAATGTCTGAATATGAAGAAGTTGAAAAGTAGAGAGATAAAAGATCATCTGATTTGTCATGGTTTCAATCCGAGTTACAACCCTTGGATTTGGCATGGCGAAACTGGACAGAATGTCACTGATGATAATGAATCGCAAGCTGGTAACTCTGATGGAATTGAAGAAATGATTCGCGATATTGTAGCAGAACAAATTGAGATAGAACCGACAGTTGCACGTCTATATGGTGATGCCGAAAAACCATTATATCCTGGTTGTACAGATTTTACGGTTTTTTCGGCGGTGTTAAGATTGATTAACCTGAAGGCGAAACATGGATGGAGTGATAGAAGTTTTACAGAGCTGCTACAATTGATGAAAGACATTCTTCCAAAAGATAACGATCTTCCAGATTCACATTATAAGGACAAAAAAATATTATGCCCGATGGGATTGGGATACAGGAAAATACATGCCTGTCGGAATGACTGCATTATATATAGGAAGGAATATGAATTTCTGAAAGAGTGTCCTAAATGTGGGACATCACGGTATAAGGTGAAAGAAAAATCACAAGCTGATGTAGAGATTATAAAGCTCCCTTCAAAGGTATTTTGGTATCTTTCTATAATTCCTCGTTTCAAACGTTTATTTGCTAATTCACATGATGCAAAAAGGTTAAGATGGCATGCTGATGAGCGGGTATGTGATGGAAAAATACGTCATCCAGCTGATTGTCCACAATGGAAGAAAATTGATGCCCAGTACCCTACATTTGGAAATGAAATTAGAAATCTGAGACTAGGCTTGTGCACAGATGGAATGAATCCATACCGAACCCTTAGTAGCACACATAGTTCATGGCCTGTTTTATTGGTAATTTACAACCTCTCTCCTGAAGTTTGTATGAAGCGCAAATATGTCATGTTGAGTATCATGATCTCTTGTCCAAAGCAACCCGGCAATGATATTGATGTATACTTGTCACCGCTGATTGATAATTTGAAACTGTTATGGGATGATGGTATTAGGGTGTATGATTCTTATAAAATGGAATATTTTCAACTGCATGCAGTGCTTCTATTCACTATAAATGACTTCCCAGCATATGGAAATTTGTCGGGATACAGTGTTAAAGGGCATAAAGCATGTCCAATTTGCGAACAACAGACGTCATATTGTCAATTGCATCATGGGAGGAAAACAGTGTACATGGGTCATCGAAAGTTTTTGCCTATGGATCACCCTTATAGAAGACTAAAAAAGGCATTCAATGGCTCACAAGAATTTGGTACTGCTCCAAAACCTTTATCCCCAGATTTGTATTTTGAGAGGGTGAAAAACCTTGATGTGACATTGGGAAAGACACAGAAATCTGGTAATGATAGACATATTTGGAAGAAAAGGTCAATATTTTTTGAGCTACCATATTGGATGTATCATGAAGTCAAACATAATATTGATGTCATGCACGTGGAGAAGAATATCTGTGATTCTTTGATCGGAACATTTCTAGATATTAAAGGAAAGACAAAAGAATGTTTGAATGCAAGGTTAGACCTACTATCAATGGGAATACGTTTGGAGTTAGCTCCCACTCCTAAAGGAAGATGAACATTTCTTCCCCCATCTTGTCATACATTATCGAAGAGGGAGAAAAGTATCTTCTGTCAGTGTCTTCATGATATCAAAGTGCCTCAAGGTTATTCTTCAAATGTAAAAAATTTTGTCTCATTGAAAGACTTGAAGTTGATAGGTATGAAATCACATGATTGTCACGTCATGATGCAACAAATTCTACCAGTTGCACTACGTGGAATATTGCCCATCCGTGTCAGAAAGACTATAATGAGGTTGTGTTATTTTTTCAATTCAATTTGTAACAAGGCGATTGATGTGAATGCTTTGAACATTTTGGAAAAGGATGCAATTTTTATACTTTGTCATTTGGAAATGTATTTACCTCCAACTTTTTTTGATATGATGGTGCATTTAATGATTCATCTGGTTCGAGAAATAAAGCTTTGTGGACCTGTATATCTTCGTTGGATGTATCCTTTTGAAAGGTATATGAAAATATTAAAGGGATATATTAGAAATCCATATCGACTTGAAGCCTCCATTATTGAAAAGTATATTTCTGAGGAGGTAGCAGAGTTTTGTACGAGCTACTTGGCTACGGCGCAACACATAGGTTTGCCTCCATCTCACCATGAACGGGTTAATAATGAGGGAAAGGGGATTCGTGGCTTGAAATTCAAATCACTGTCAGAGAGGAAGGCTCTCTGTCTGGTCCACCGGCCGGCCGGTGGTGATCCAGCGGCCGGCCGGTGGTCCAGACAGGAAGGCTCTGTCTGGTCCACCGGCCGACCGGTGGTGAGCCAGCGGCCGGACGGTGGCACCAGGCAGTGGGCAAGTCTACTGCCTGGGTCCTCCGGCTGGCCGGTGAGCTCACACCGGCTGACCGGTGGACTCAGTGAGTCCACTTTTTAGCTTTCTTGGGACAACTCCTTGGCAACCTTTTGCATGTGTTTACTATGTTTATCATTGTTTAACATGCTTACCATATTACCAATTTTTACTATTATGTAATTTAGTACACTTTTCTATTTTCTGATTAAGTAGTACTACAATATTTGAATTTGTATATTTGTGAACTAATGTTTGTTTTTTTGATTTGAAGGAAAATGACAGATCAATCAGTTGATCAGCCACATGATTCTGGAGATGAGCATATTGGTCATACATCTGGGGAGGAACATTCACATGCTCCTATTATGAAAAAGAGTTCAAAGGTTGGTAAGCGTGGGTGCACACGTTTACCAAAATTATCACTTGCCCGTACGAAGGAGGAGAGGATAGTCGTGGATTTTGATGATGATGATCTTCCTAGAGGTCCAAATGCTAAATATTTTAAGGGTTTTGTAGCAACTCAGGCAAAGAGCAAAGTAAGAATTCTCTATGATGATTGGAGAAGTGTGGATAAGGCGATAATTTCTCAGCTATGGGAGACCATTTTGGTAAGATCTTTTGCTATTGTTTGACTGTTCTTTAAATGTTTCTAGTATATATAATATTTTTAACCTCTTTTTTATCAGATGACATTTGATATTCCTGACACTGGAGGAGTCAGGAAGAAATGCCTATCGTTGGCTGCTAGGAGATGGAGGGATTTCAAATCAACCCTCTCATCTGATTTCATTTATGGTCATAGGAGTCGTGAGAATCCATGTCGTATATATCCTTTTATAGATGAAGATACATGGAGACAATTTTTTGAAAGTAGAAGAAAAGAATCATTTTTGGTAAGGGAAATGTAAACTTTTATAAGCTTTCTTATATAAATGATCTTATTATTGTTTTGTTAATGATTACTTATTCTTAATTTACAGCAAACAAGGAAAGATCATCAAGAGATCCAATCTAAAAATGTATACCCTCATAGTTTATCTCGGGGAGGGTATGCATTATTGGAAGAACAATTGATGGCAGAAAAATTTCAACAACTAAGAGCTGAGTCTTCAAGCTCTGGAGAGGTGGCCCCTCCATCCCCTCCATCTAGACATGAGAAATGGAAAAGAGCTCGGAAGGGCAAAAAAGGAAAATATCTTTTGGAAGAATCGAGACTCGTAGTTGAGAGGATTGTAAGATATCTATTTTATTTATTTAAGTTTACTATTTTCGTCATATATTTCCAATCATTATAGAAATGTTCAATTAATTATTACAAGACTCTCTTGAGGAGCAGAGTTCACAGGGGACATTTACACCATCTGGGAGGGAAGATATTTTATCTGTGGCATTGGGAAAGCCTGAACATCCTGGCCGTGTAAGAGGATATCCGGCAGGTGTATCGGTAAGAAAAGTGTTGCCACGTTCCTCAACTTCTAACGTTGAGGGAGTTTATAAAAAAAATATAATCCTTGGAGGCTGAAGTCCATAATATTAATGCGACAATAGAGGACAAGATTAGAGCATCGGTGCAGTTTATGTTTGCAGACTTGCAAAGACAATTTCAGGGTGCAGCTCCCACTCCACATCTCTCAGTAGCTCCCACTCCCCCACCTCAGCCTGCGGACCCCATTTTTGATCCTCCTCCTCCGCCGCAGCTACCTACTTATTGTGAGTTGTATGTTGATGATCCTCAACATCATATAGTGGCATATGGGATGGTATATTGTATAAGAGATACAGTTCATCATCAACAGTTAGAGGTAGAGAATCAGAGGGTCACTGTACAGGATATTATAGATAGATCACCTCAGATAACATTACCTACAGATGAGGTGATGACAGTTGGACATAGTATCGGCCATTTTTTACTTTGGCCATCCAGACTTCTTCGACTCATTACCATAGAGGTATGGATGTTATATATTTTATTTTATATTTTTATTAATGTTTTATCATTTGAAAACTAATATATTTTTCAATTTATTTTTACAGGAGTACTTCAAAGGTAAAGAAATACTGTATAGACAACAACAAAGACAGATAGCTATGACATCAGCTGCAGATACTAGCAGTCTTGACAAATTGTCACGATATTCAAATTTGTTGGCGGATCATTATGACTTTACAATGGAAGCTCATATCTGTGGACGTGAACTACGTGTGGGGATTATGAAAACTGATATCATGGAGTTTGTCACTGGAGATAAGTTGGGCATCAACGTGGTGAAAATTTTTATCATGTAAGTCTTAACACCTTTTCCTTGCGTTATATTTATTAAAAATGTATACTTATGTCTGCTTTGTATTAGGTATCTATATAAAATTTGTGAGAGGAATGAGCTGACAGATGTATATGGATTCGTGGACCCACAATTGATTTCCCCTGAAGCATGTGCATTGGATGAGGAACAAAGAATGCTTTATATTGCTGATAGATTTGAAAAGAATGTAATCACACAGTGTTGGATGATGCCTTTTTGTGAGAGGTATGAAACACATCCCTCTCAAAGAGTTAATTATCTTTTAACATAAAAAACCACTAACGTTAAATTTCCTTTTATCAGGGATCATTGGATGTTAGAGGTTTTTTTCCCTAGGGAGAAAACACTTTATTGGATATGCTCTCTCCATGGTGATGTGAGAGAAAGTTTTAAGAATATATTGGAAACGTAAGTTTCAATTTCACAATAGTTTTATATATTATAATGAATTTTAAATTTACCCCATTCGTATTATTTTCTAACAGGGCATGGGTCCACTTTTGAAAAAGCGCAAAGAAAAGGAATTTCAAGATCAAATATGTACATGCGAAGGTAAATATCCATTTATAATTTGTACATTTTGATTTATTACATAAAAATAATATATTGAATTTACACTCATTCAAACAGAAATTTCATGAGCAACAAGGCATCATCGAATGCGGATATTACATGTTAAGATTTATGTATGAAATAATAACAACTGGGACAGTTCTGAGTTTTGACCTTGTAAGATTTCCTCTTTCTCATAATATTTCAATTTGATTTATTCATTATACACGTTGACTACTATCATTTTCCTTTGTAGCTTTTTGATGACCCTCAACCCTTTACTGCTGAAGATATCAAACACTAACAAGTGGAGTGGTCAAATTATTTTACAGGTTTGATTGACTTTTAGTTGTTTGTAATGTAAAATGTAATTTTGAATATTGTCAATGTAATTGTGTATTTCGTAGTCGTTTAGGTTGGATTTAGTTTTTTTTGAAGTTGACAGTGTAAGTTTTGAATGTTATATAAGTGAATGTTTAATTTTTCTCTACTTCTTGTTTTGGTCTACTGTTGATGGTTTTTCTGGTCTGGATTTTGGTATGGGGGGAGAGGTTCCAAGGGGGTGGGTGGGTGTTTGGGGGGTGTCCAAGGGATATGGGAGGGGTGTCCAAGGTGTGTTTGGGGTTGTCCTAGGGGTCGGGGGGGTGTAAATGAGGGTGGGGGTGTCCAAGGGGTGGGGGGTGTCCAAGGGATATGGGAGGGGTGTCCAAGGTGTGTTTGGGGCTGTCCAAGGAGTCGGTTGGGTGTAAATGAGGGTGGGGGGGGGGGGGGCTGTCCAAGGGGTGGGGGGTGTCCAAGTGGTGGGGGGGGGTGTCCAAGGGATATAGGAGGGGTGTCCAAGGGGTGTTTGGGGCTGTCCAAGGGGATGGGGGGGTTTCCAAGGGGTAGGGGGTTTCTAAGGGGTCAGGGGGGTGTCCAGGGGGTGGGGGCTGTCCAAGGGGTGGGGGGGGGGGTGTCCAAGGGGTGGGGGGGGGGTGTCCAAGGGATATGGGAGGGGTGTCCAAGGGGTGTTTCGGGCTGTCCTAGTGTTCGGGGGGTGTAAATGAGGGTGGGGGGCTGTCGAAGGGGTGGGGGTGTCCAAGGGGGTGGGGGTGTCCAAGGGATATGGGAGTGGTGTCCAAGGTGTCTGGGAGTTCTGTCCAAGGGGTCGGTTGGGTGTAAATGATGGTGGGGGGTGTCCAAGGGGTGGGGGGTGTCCAAGGGATATGGGAGGGGTGTCCAAGGGGTGTTTGGGGCTGTCCAAGGGCTCGGGGGGGGTGTCCAGGGGTCGGGGGGGTGTCCAAGGGGTCTGGGAGGGCTGTCAAGGTGTGGGGGGGTCTCCAATGGGTGTTTGAGGCTGTACTAGGGGTCTTGGGGGTGTAAATGAGGGTGGGGGGCTGTCCAAGGGGTGGGGGGTGTCCAAGGGGTGGGGGTGTCCAAGGGATATGGGAGGGGTGTCCAATGGGTGTTTGAGGCTGTACTAGGGGTCGTGGGGGTGTAAATGAGGGTGGGGGGGCTGTCCAAGGGGTGGGGGGTGTCCAAGGGTTGTGGTGGGGCTCCAATGTGGTGGGGGAGGGCTGGCCAGGTTGTTAGGTGGGTATAGATGAGGGTGGGGTTCAGTTGGGGCTTGTGGGAGGGCTGGCATGGTTATTTTTGTTTGGTTTCTGGTTGCTTTTTTGTGAGAGCAGTGCAATTATTTTAAAAAAAAAAAATCACTTTCACGTCGGTTATTTTATAACCGACGTGGTAAATAAATCGGTAGGGGTTTATCACGTCGGTTTTTTCGAGAACCGACGTGATAAACCGTTCCCGGGCCTTTTATCACGTCGGTTCTTAATATAACCGACGTGATAATAGGCCTGGGAATCGATTTACCACGTCGGTTATTGGATAACCGACGTGCTAAAATGTTTCCCAGGCCTTTTTATCACGTCGGTTATTTAAGAAACCGACGTGATAATAGGCCCGCGGAAGGGTTAATCACGTCGGTTATGTCATAACCGACGTGATAAACGATATCCCAGGCATTTTATCACGTCGGTTTAGAATATAACCGACGTGATAAACCCCCCCCCCCCCCCGCGCATATTTATCACGTCGGTTATTAATGAACCGACGTGATAAACACCGTGATGTTAGGGATGTTACATCGGGTTTTAAATAACCGACGTAAAAAACGTTATTTATAACGTCGTCCGTATTAACGTCGCCTAGAAACCTACGTAAATAATGAAAAATAACCGACGTAAAAAATGTTTTCTGCACTAGTGTGATATTCAAATTGAGTAATAATTTTGTAGTTTTGACCATAATTTATTTAGATTATTAAAATTTAATATTTTCATGTTACATCCTCAAGGATAAAAAGAAATTTTTGCAGTAAATTTTTTTCTTCTCCCATAATTTATGTTTAGTATTTTATAGAGATAATATGAATCATATAATGAATATAACCTTGGAGTTTCAAACTATGTCTGTAGAATGTCCCATTTTCATCCACTAGGTTATTCTTGAGTGAAATCCCAATATGCACTATTCTAGTTATTACCCATAACATCATATGATCCCGAGCCACGTCCACATATATCTTCTAGACATGGATCTCATTATTTAGATATTCACATAATCAATATTTTTCTGAAATTTTATAATGAATTTTATATCCTCAATAACAACATGAAGGATTCTTAGCACACATTTTAGTCATTCTAAATTTATGTTCAGTATTTTATAAAGTGAATATGAATTATCGAATATTATCGCCCAAGAGTTTGAAACCTCTTTTGTGGGAAGGATAATTTTCATGCATCAGGTTACACTAGATCTAAATATATATATTCCATTTTCATGGTTATTACCCCTATGAACATCTATTCTAGATCCAAAACAACTATATTATTTATACATGGATTTCATTCCATATATTACTACACTATCGTAATTATAATTTTTTAGAGTTTTTTCATATATCCTAAATAATGAAACTAGTGTTTAATTATACAAATTTAATATTCATTATAGTAAAAATCATATAATTAAAATTCCAGATGATTGAATAGTCCGGAATTTTGTTGGTGATATTTATCATGAAGTTATCTCTCTTTGATCATATGTTAGTCCAATATTAATCAGATGATAATTATTTTTTATGAATTTTTTAAACCTAAGTTAATTCATTGTTCATCATTAATTTGATTACATAGACATTCATTAAAATTAATTAATAAAAATTTAATCATTATTTAATAATTAATAATTTAATCATAATGTTTCCAGACATTACACGGTAATACATATTGGTTACACACTATCTATTTTCATATACATGTCATGTAAGAATATCATTGTGCTTTTTTTACTAACGTGTAACAAGAACTAGTGAAATAAGAAGAATTTCCATATTCATGGTGTTTATTTCTTCTTACTCAATGTTTATTTCAGTTTTTTAATTAAAATAGGTTGTTAACACATTTTCCTGTTTAGGACTATGGATCTCCCAGGTTTAAAAAACTTACAGCTCTGAGATGGTTTTTAGCTCATGAATCATTGTCTGAACTCTAATTCAATCATATTTGGATGTTTTTGGACCCAATCGATATGCTCTCAATTCCTATTAAGTTGTTCTTTGTGATTTTTTATATCGATAAAGTTATCAAACCTTGTCCTATTTACCGATTATTGTAGATCTACTTCATTCTAGCTTTAATTAGACATCAACACTATACAAATAGATCCACACGACTATGAGGTAAGTGGTCTTGTTCATTTCTCTAATTTTCATGTTGTTTTTATGTGACGGAGTGTCACAAGGATTTTATTAGGGTTTTTATTTATTTAAAATTAACCTTTGTTATTTCAAAATTGTGATTGAGTAATTTTTTTATGATATAAAGAATGTTTGAGGTTTCCTGATTTGATTAAGGGCCACCTTGTGGGTGTCTACCCCTTGAATGACTAATGTCTAGCTGTTTAGACAAGGATGCCTTTGAGGAAATTGTTTCATTCCATATTATGTTCTGTTAAAAAATGAATTCATCAATTGAATTTTATTCAATGTGAAATAATGATTAGTTATGTATAATGACAATATAATTCATATATTGTGTTTGTTACATAAATTTACCATGTGAGAATATGTTTATTTATGCCCTCTAATTATATTGATTACTAACAGATATGTTCTATAATTGATACCCCTGAGAATTTGTCAATGTTTTCTTTGTAAAAGTTTAATTTACATTGTCACATGTTATGTGATATTCCTGTGCGTTAGATTGTACTATGCATGTGGGTTGGATTGTGATATGCCAAGGGGTGAGATTGTGATATGCCGATGGGGGATGTTGTGTCATGGATATAGGGAAGGATATTTTATGCCAATGGCTATGGACTTGATATTCTTGTGGGAAGGGTTTTGTTATGCATGTGGGAATGTTTTTTCAATGCATGTGGATGAGGGTTTGAACTGAATGACTTTTGAAAAGCCTTATGAGGAGTCTGCCATGCCACAACACAAGTATCAATTTAGACATCCCTTATAATAGTTTAAATGTTCATTCAAGACATTTCTTGTGATTACATGACAAGGGAGATTATCGGGATATGCCAGGATCTTGATATATTTACAATTCAATCTGTCATGAACCAAATATGGTCACCACCGAACCCATCCCCAAACCTGACCCATGACAAGAACTGAATGGCTTTCCCGATCCCCATGGGCTGGTATAAGTGCCCGGGTATCATAAAATGACGTTTGGGAACGATTTACCGGATTTTATAAACACTAAACAACAAATGAACTCAATAAAACAAATTTTTATTTTTCAACTAAAACCATCTTTTACAAAATTTAAGAAATGAATTACATTATTTGAAACATTTTAAATAGGACATTAAAAAGGTACAAAACCAGAAATGGATATCCAATAACCCTCATGGAAAGGGGCACCGCCCTCAATCCATCTCTATAAGATTTCACCACCAAGAACCTGCTAGAAACCCGAACCACTGGAACTAAAAACAATACCCAACCTGTGACAACAAAAATAACCAAGTCTACATACACCCAAGGGTGTAGGTAGGGTGTGAGCTTATTACCTGTAGGATACCACCACTAAGAGATTCCATGTGATAAACATTCATTGACAAAAAGCATGAATGTTTTCAAAAACATGTAATTTCTATTTATAATTTCTAAATGATGCTACATAAAAAAGAATTTTTCAAGTGGGATAATTTTATGAATCAAAAAATTTAAAATAAATTCCGAATCTACTGAATTTTTAAGACAAATATACGTTATTCGGATAGTAATTATAATGGATTTAATGAGCACAAGAAATGTGAAAATAACCCCTAGGCACTAGCTCGTTGTGGGTCTCGGGTACCATGTATCTTAGTGAGAGTAACAATCACAAATATCCATTCTCGTGCATGAGCCACTAGTAAGGAACATACCAATAACCTAGTGGTCCCCAAAAATCACCATCATAGTTTATTTAGAGTTGGAAGCATCAATATTTCTAAGTGAAACTGAGGCCCAACCCCACAGATTTACTAGCATACTAGTACACATCAACCCACCTAGATACCCGTGATTTCCCTTTGTGATCAAACAAGTTCAACAAGTCATGAAATATAATTTTCAAATTAAAATATGATTTACACATCACATATTTATCAAACAGGACATATGTACATCACAAAAGTCACAAAATCCACTTTTTCATTCAAATGCATTTTGAAATCATACACACACCAAAATAACCCACAACACTTTTCACATCACTTCAACACTTCAACTCATACATTAATAATTTTTATAAAAAATTTACAAGGTGATACACATAACATAACATCCCACACACACATTCCACATAATACCCTTTTTTACATTCAAAATCATTTTATCATCAAACATATAAGAAACCGCCCACGAACAAGTTTCGCTCCAACATCACAATTTAATAAAACATTTCAAAAATTTACAAATAATTAAAAAAAGGTTTGACAACATAAAACATAACATAACCTTTTAAAAACACATGATATTTTAACACACACACCAAACAGTACATATTCACCCATTTCCCAGTTTGTTAAACCAACTAAAACATTTATAATTTTTCATAAAAAGAACCCATGTGGTGTAAATATTTCTTGTACATAAAACCCATTTAAAAACAAACATTTAAGACCAAAACCATACCAATTACTATCCATATTAGAATTGGTATCCCTAGAGAAATTTATAAAATCACCATCATGTGTTATAAAATCACCTTGAATAATACAACCGAATATACAAATGAAAACACAAATTTTCATAAAATTATCTCAAGATGTATAACAATTTTTTACAAATCAAACCTATTAAAAACCCATATTTTTAGGCCCACATGACACTAATAAATTACCAAACTAGAACTGGTAGTCCAAAAAAAATTTAGTAAACCAATTCCATAAGTTATAAAATACACCAAAATAATACCCCATGAGTTATACATGAAAACATCCAATTTCAAGTTAAAATTCAAATATCAAAGTTAAAACATATCCAAATAAATAATAAACAACATTCTAACCACACCCAACATATGAGGAATATTAATAATGAGTAAATACAACAAGATAAACCATCAATAATTGTTTACATATGGAACCACCTACCTTTTATGTCGAAACCCTCAAAACATGGTGCGAAACATAAACTGCAGCACCACCGCACCTCAAGGAAGTGAAATCCAACCTAAAACCACAAAATTTCACCAAAAAAGACAAGAAATAAAACCCTAGATTTGATACCTAAATTCTGGACCATATGAACCTCAAGGATAAGGGATAAATCCATAATCACCGTGAATGTGAGCCTATGAAAATTGAATGAAAAATGAAGAAGACCAACTTACATGATGGATCTTGTAGAAATCTCCCCAAATACACTGGTAGATGAATTTGAAAACTAAAAAATATTAAAGGTATGTTCGAAAAATGATAATAATACCATGTAGGAATTTGAATAGGGTAAAAAGGGTGAGAAATTAAAGAGTTATGAAGGAAACAAATTACCTTTACAAATCTGCTCGATTTGAGGAATCATACGAATTTTCACCTTGTTCTATGAATAAAATGAGCTCCAAAGAGGTAGAGAAGAAATTGGGGACACGCCTAGTTTCAGTGGGCTCAGGTTAGATGTGGAATCACCTAAAAATAGTTAAAATTTAATATGTTATTAAATAAACAAAAGGTTTTTTAAAAACTGGAAATGGGATTTCGGGGTGGCCCAACAACTTAAATAAAAACCGAAATACCACTTGGTTATGGATTTATAAAGGCTCCAAATTTAAAAAGTTAGGGGAGGCTATGTAAAAATTTGAATGGATGAGAAATATTGAAAAATGAATGATTTATAAAAGAAAAAAAATTATTTTAAATCTGGAATTGGGCTCATGGTTTGGCCAAATTCATGAAAACTCTCCCATTCCTTCATAAAAGCCTGGGAATCCCCCAAAATAAGAATTAATAAAAAACAAATTAGAAATTCCATTAAAATTTGTTATTTATGTGACAATTCAACTTAGCATGAAATCTTTACGTCCCATAAAGTCACATCAAGGTAAAAGAAACAACCAAACCCAACTAAGAAACCTATAGGTACTCCCTTGCCAGGTTTTGCCCCCAATGGCCAAATCACCTCCAGTGATCAGTTAAAGAAGGATTACTCTCACAACCAAAACTTACACCACTTTCCAAAAATGATCAGTCACATCCATGCTTTATCCCAAAATAAAACTCCCCGAACACTATCTGAACCAGACTCAATCAATTCACTCAAACAAAAAACAACTTTGAACATGGTTACACTTACCATACTTTAACTAAACCATTGGGCGCTCTCCAATCCCAATGTTATCTTAAGGAATCTGTTTGTAGCTAGATAGCTCCAAATGAGTCTATATACACCAAGCCAAGACAATGGATAAATCTAAGTTACTGGTACGGGGGGACACAAATACACTCCCCACCATAAGAGACAACCAATATTATTTTCCAAGAAAGAATAAAGACACTAATAAGGGAGGCTTGAATGGACTCCCTAGTATATAGGGTAGACTTCCATTCAAAATTTCCGAAGGAACATACATGAGAATCATAGTGGGTCACCCCCACCATAAGAACCAACCATCTTAACCGACCGAACAGGGACAACAAAGAAAGACCCAAAAATATCAAGATTAGGGAAGGTGACATGGTTAGTCCGTACAGTTTATGAAACCATGTACTAATTTTGTTGATCAATCTTCCCACATGGATTCCTGCCACACGGTCACTCTTAATCGTTCACAAACTATGTGCTCATCCTGTCTAGAAAAATTTCCAACCATTCTCTAAATACTAAATAGAAAACAAAGGGGGATGGAATGACATTGGGTGATGAAATGAGTACAAGGCCCTCCACCTATTTCCACCCAACATGAACAACAGAACAAATATGATGATACTAGAGGTTTAAACTCTTCAAATCTTTCATATTTTGAATAGTAATTCATACAAGGGTTTAAATGACCCTGGTATTTCCCCTGAGTACGAGCCAGATTCTCTCCGAGAACAATGGATGGAGCTCAAATGCTTTAAGCATCTTCGGCCTCGCAGTTAGTCTTTGGAAACCCATAAAATGAGAATTCTTCTTTTGGTGCCACCAAAAACTACACATAAATCCTAGATAATTTTTCTAGACATAACACATTCCAAACACTCTTTACCCTATCCAAATATTTCACTGAAATATGGGCTTAGAAGATGCACACACATAACCACTTGTTTCATCGGTTGAGAAATGAAAGGCATAATGAACACCCACACTCACCTTCCTCTAAAATGGAATATTTTGATGTTTTTCCAAGGGAGACATTCTACCAACATAACAGAGACCCTCATATGAATGCGCGACTTTCAGCTTTATAGTCAATCAAGCACATGACATCACATGGAGTCACCGAACAGGACCATGATGACTGATATAAACACTTCATGGAGAGGGAACTTATACTACATCCCAAAACAACACACAATTCTAGAAAGTGGCCACAATATCCTCTCATGCCCAGATTTTCCACACTGGTAGTTCAACATGATCTCATTTTTCTAAGATACTAAGAAGGACTGAGATGACCTCTTAAACACTATCCAGATACTCATCCATGCTAACAACCCCAGACCACTTCCACATTCAGAAAATTAGGAAACAAAAGAAGCTAAGGACTCTTTCAACCTTCCATGATCACTCTCCCGCTACAATAGGATACAAAAAAGCCAAGAAATGAAAGGGTGTAGACTCAATCTAAAAATCTTAGAAAAAATATTACTTACATTGATCAACTGGAGGATCTTCCAATGGAAAAATAATCTGGGTTTCACTTCAGTTGTGCACTAACCCTTAATGGGTAGTACCTAATCCAATGAGAGTACCTAAGGACCCAACGAAACTGGTTCATTGGTCAAGACATACCTCCACCAGATCCAAACAGATGTGGGGAAACATAATAAAGTCTTCCCAAAATATTCTCATCGGAGACCACTAATCAGTCCTTCATCCCAGATTACCGACCAAACACAAAACCAAAAAACTGTTCAAACAAGAGGGGTTCTTGGGCTCAATACATTCCACAACATCAATATTTCCAAAAACACATAATACACACAATCCCAAACCATTCTTAAAGACATCATTTTTTCCTTTTAAAAACATATCTTTGAAAATAAATGGTTCAGCGATTAGCATATTCCCCAATGGTGCCCCATGGGCCCCACACATGCATGTTTCTAAGCCACACCAGGCTCCCTCCTCATATCCATCCCGGAACTCATCCAATCATTCCATTAACCATCCATTTTCCCATAAAACCCAATGAATGTGGTCTCTCATTAAAATACCAAAGGTTAATACAAAAAATCATTCCCATTTTCAAAACCAAAACAATCAACCAATACTTCCTTTTTCTCAAGACTACTAACCACGAAATCAAACCCAAATTACCACAAATAAACGTTTCAGAAGGGTATAACCATTCCAATGAAAACTCACTTTCAAGTTATTCACATAAATTTCAAAACATCTCATCTCATAAAATCACATTTCAATAGATTAGAAAACCTTATTGGAAACTCTTTTTCGAAACCAACCTTGATATAGTGCATGCATTCAAAAGAGGTACAAACACACCATTTTACATTCCAATACAATTCTGAAAATTCAGTTCTCCATTTTCAAAAATCAAACCATTCCTTCTTTATTAGATAATAATTTCACATATACTTTACACTTCTTAAAACCAAGTCACCTTTAAACAAAAGTTCCATGATTTCCAAATTAAATAACACAAGACAATGTGAGAGGAAACTAGTTTCTGTGGGTGACTGGAGCATATGGTTGGATGCCATATTCCAATCACTTCACCATCACAGAGAGTGTTTTAGTGAATATCACTAGCTCTGCATGGCTTGACAGTCCTTGTGAGATCACCGAAACTATTAACCCATATATCTTTTCATTCCCCTAATCATCATCAATACAAGACATCCAAAAAACTCATAAAAAAACCGACTTCCCAAGGAGACTCGAATCCCTTAATGAGGTTTGGTGATCAGGAACACTACCCATAACTGAAATACCTAGTCCTAAAAATCCTAACTCTATACTATCCTGATTGTTCCCTAAATAACGTGACCCAATGAGTTAACAAGAACCTCCTCTGATACCATTTTCTCACCAACTGAATCTGGTCGACACTGAACCCGGCACAATACCCGACCCATGACAAGACCCGAATGGCATTACCGATCCCCATGGGCTAGCACAAGTGCTCGGGTATCATAAAATGATGTTTGGGAAAGAATTACTTGATTTTATAAACTCTAAACAATAAATGAACTCAATAAAACAAATCTAGATTTTTCAACCAAAACCATCTTTTAAAAAAATTCATAAATGAATTACATGATTTGAAACAATTAAAATAGACCATTAAAAAGGTACAAAACCAACAATGGATATCCAAGAACCCTCATGGAAAGGGGCACTTCCCTCAAGCCATCTCTATAAGACTTTACCACCAAGGACCTGCTATAAACCTGAACCACTGGAACTAAAAACTATACCCAACCTACGACAAAAAAATAACCAAGTCTACTTACACCCAAGGGTGTAAGTAGGGTGTGATCCAATACCCAGTAGGATGCCACCACTAAGTGAATCCATTTGATAAACATTCAATGATGAAAATCATGCAAGTTTTCAAAAACTTGTAATTTCTTGTTACAATTTCTAGAAGTTTCAACTTAAAAAAAGTAGTTTTCAAGTGGGATAATTTAAAGAATCAATACTTTTAAAATTAATTCCAAATAAACTGGATTTTCAAAAAAATATATATACCATATTCCATTGGTAATTATAAAGGATTTAATGAGCACAAGCAATAGGAAAATAACCCCTAGGTGCTAGCTCGTTTTGAATCCCAGGTACCTCGTATCTCGGTGAGAGTAACTGTCACAAATATCTGTTCTCATGCATGATCCACTAGTAGGAAACATAACCATAACCTAGTTCTCCCCAATAATCATCATAATAGTTTAGTTAGAGTTTTATGCGTTAATATTTCTAACTGAAACTGATTCCAAACCCCACAGATTCAATAGTATACTAGTACAAATCAACCCACCTAGATACCTGGGTTTTTCATTTGTTCTCAAAAAAGTTCAACAAGTCAAGAAATATATTTTGCACATGAAAATATAATTTCACATCGCATATTTTCCAAACAGAACATATGTACATCACACAAGTCCCAAAATCCACTTGTTCATTCATCTGCATTTTGAAATCATACTCACACCAAAATAGACCACAACACTTTTTACATCAATTCAACACATCAACACATCCTTTAAACATTTTTATAAAACATTTACAAGATGATACACATCGTATAACAACCCACACACACATGTCACAAAATACCCTTTTTACATTCAAAATCATTTTATCATCAATCTTACACAAAATATCCCACAAACAAGTTTCGATCCAACATCACAATTTAATAAAACATTTCAAAAATTTACAAAACATTGGAAATTTTTTTGACAATATAAAACATCACTTAACCTTTTAAAAATCCATGATAGGTAAACACACACACCAAACAGTTCATATTCACCCTTTTCCCACTTTGTTAAACCAACTAAAACATTAATAATTTTTCAAAAAAAAAAGAACCCAAGTGTTGTAAATATGTCTTGCACACAAAACCCATTTAGAAACAACCATTTAAGACCAAAACCATACCTATTCCTATCCAAAATAGAATTGGTATCCCTATAGAAATTTATAAAACCACCATCAAGTGTTATAAAATCACCTTCAATAATACCACAAAATATACAAATGAAGACACACATTTTCATAAAATGATCTCAAGAAGTATAACATTGTTTTACACATCAAACCTATTCAAACCCCATCTTTTTAGGCCCACATGACACTAATACATTACCAAACCAGAATTCTCTGCTCAAACAAGATTTACTAAACCAATTCCATAAGTTATAAAATACACCAAAATAATACCGCATGAGTTACACATGAAAACACCCAATTTCAAGTAAAACATCAACTATAAAAGTAAACACATAACCAAATCAATCATAAACTGCATTCGCACCACACCCAACATATGATAAAAATGAAAAATTAGTAAATACAGCAATCTAACTCATCAATAATTCTTTACACATGGAACCACCTACCTTTTATGTCGAAACCCTCAAAACATGGTGTGAAACATAAACCGCACAACCACCACACCTCAAGGAAGTGAAATCCTACATAAAACCACAAAGGTTTACCCAAAAGGCAAGAAATCAAACCCTAGGTTTGAACCCTAACATCTAGACATTAGGAACCTCATGGATAAGGGATGAAACCCAAATCACATTGAATGAAACCCTAAGGAAAATTTAAAGAAGACTGGAGAAGACCAACTTACTTGAGGGATCTTGTATAAATCGTCCCAAATACACTAGTAGCTGAATTTTTAAACAAAACGTATATACAAGGGAGGTTCAAAAATGGATAATAAGACCATGTAATAATTTTAATGGGGTAAAAAGTGTGAGAAATTATAGAGTTATTAAGGAAACAAATTATCTTTACAAATTTTCTCGATTTGAGGAAGCCTGAGAAGTTTCGACTTGTTTTACAATGAAAATGAGGTCCAAAGAGGGAGAGAAGAGATTGGGGAAGAGCCTAGGTTTAGTGATCTCGGTTTAGAGGTGTAATCTCCAAAACATGGTTAAAAGTGAATATGTTATTAAATAAAAAAAATGTTTTCTTAAAACTGGGAATGGGATTTCGGGGTGGCCTAAATAATTAAATAAAAACCCAATCACCCCTTGATTATAGTTTTATAAAGGCTCCAAATTTAAATTTTGGTTTTAGTAGGTCCGGAAAGGCCATGTAGGAATTTTAATGGATGAAGAATATTGAAAAATTAATTATTTATAAATGAAACAAAATTTATTTTAAATTAGGAATTGGGCTCACTATTTAGCTCAATTCATGAAAACTCACCCATTCCTTCATAAAAGCTTGGGAAACCCCCAAAACAAATAATTAATGGAAAATAAATTAAAAATAACATTAAAATAAGTTATTTATATGACAAAATACTATTAATTTTTTTAATTAACATGAATTTAATATAAATGGAAACACTACATCTTGTATTTTTTACTTTTGAGTAATTCAGAGTTTACTACCTATCCTTGTTTGTACACTACATTTTTCATATACTAAATGAATGAAAAGTATATATCTTGGGTGATTTCCAATTGGGATTTATTTCTCAATATTTTTGGGTCTTTGTTTTGTGCACAAACTGATTATATTTTTTCGGGAGTAGATATGTGAAAGTGTCCTTCTACAAGTACTTGACTTGATGTTTATAGCAGAGATCACGGGACTAAGATGAGGCTTGCGATGCTTCTGAGTCTTCTTTTGTATTTATGTACCATGATATTTTATTTTCTATTTGAACATATTCTATATTGTTTTTTCTGAATTCTATGAACATGTGACCGATATTATCATCTTTTGTATTCAATGACATTGGGTTATATTTTTCATCAGTCATCCATTGTTTGGTTTAGTTTTATGGTATTTAATGTTAACATTATTATATATTATTGTTTTGATGTGTTACACTCTTCCAATGAAGGAAAAGTTTTTCCACTATCACATCCTAGTCCCTGACTATTATTTGGTAGCCTTTGGAGTTTGGGGAAATAATCTTGAGGCCATGCGAACAACAAGGTACAAATAACTTATTTAGTGGAATCCAGATTTTGGACATTACAATGTTGTATGAGAAGGTATTATTCGGATTTTCTTTACTAATTGGTGAAATTATACTGGTATATGATGGACATGGGATTTGGATTTCTATTTTTCTCAAGTGTAGCTACCTCGCTTATAGGGAAAATCCACATTGACTCAAATTGAATTGTTATTCTAGTATTTCAAGTTATTATAGTTGATTTTATTTCAACATTGGGTGACACACTTGTTTTTTTCTATTATTATTGATAATATTATTATTCTATTGTGTTGAAACCTTGTGATATGATGTTATTCCATCTCATGAATCATATATACATTTGTTTGAAATCACATGCCATGCATTCTTGACAAGCCACTTAGAGAGCATTTGTGGTTGCTTGTTATGGTGATAGACACCATGATACTTATTCATGCTATTGTGATAGGTTTCTTGTCACATCCTATGGATCACATTGGGTGAATGCCAATCTTTTTCCCCTAAGGGTTATGGGCCATCTTGGATTGGAATTTGGGGTATGATGTGGTTACTTCTAATAAAATTGTGTTATGATGTGATATACATGGACATCAAACATTGATTCACCTGGATTATTGGTCCACACAGATCATCATATGGCATACAATTTTTTACCTTTCAAAAATGGGGGTTTCGAGGAATATTTAGTGGATTACTTCCTAAAAACCCAGACAACAGGACATGTGATGCTGGGAAGACACACGATGTGTTATTTTTTCAGAATGAAAAACATTTCATAAGAAAAAGTTTTATACCCGATGTATATGTCGTGTGATAGTTGACCATTTGACCTTCCACATGAGAGAAAACACGGGTTTTTGAGTTATGATCACAAAACAGCATGTACCTTAAGAAATACCATTTTAGTTTTGCATTGGATGAACTCATATAGATCTATCCAATTAAAAGTGCATGGCCAGGAGGGGATACCCATGTACATGTTGTGTACGCATCCAACATGCTACGTACCTGAGGATGATACTCTCCCATGGAAGAAAGGAAACAATAACATACAATTATGTAATGGTAAATTCCATGTACTCCTCTTTTAGTAAATGTTGATGGTATTTTCCTGTTTCATTTTGGAATACTTCAATATGAATCCTTAATAATGATCATGAACTATTGTTTGTTCTTGACCATGCAGAGTCATGGAACCACGACGACCACAATTTCTACACTAAGAAAGTGGCGATGATCATACCCTAGAGGAGGTAGTCCATGGGATATAATACGGTATTCTTTATATGCTTGTTTTGGAACCACCTGTTATACCAGATATAGGTGCGGATGAACAGTTTAGTGAAGGCTTCATGATGTTTATGGAGGCCTTCCAGGGAGTACCTCATCTGGACATGCCTATAAAAGACCTGACATGTGTATTCTATAAGCATCATCCACTTATTTTATTAGGGGATTGTGTAACACAAGTTATATATTCATTGTTGGAAGAAATTATTTCTATATTTAAGCATCTGGAGATGCCTCTTGATAGGAGGGTCAAATGTGGGACTTATATGATTCATGATTTTTTCATGAGGTGGTGGGATGTTACCACTAATAAAGAGTGTCATCTGTACATGTAATGTGGATATTTTTATATGGTCATCATTGACTACTATTTTCCCAGGAAATGATGATTTATTGAGCATTGAGTGTTCAGACATCTGGAGTAGGGAACTATTTCAGTGATGGACTACTCTGGCCATTTCACCGAGATTCAGAGATTTTCATATATTCGGAAGTTTGATAAGACATAGAGGGAATGGTGTTTTAATGAAGGTATCTCATACAACATCTGATTGCAGGTGAACTATTTCAGGTTCCCTTCAAATATGTAATTGTGAATCAATATATAATTACATTGGGTAATCTATAGGAAGATTGAGATGTGAGCTAGGGTAGCATGGAACTGATATCTAATATTGTTTTTATAAGAACGATGAAGGGCCATATTGAGTTTTCACATTGTGATAGTTGCAATTTAAATTTATATTTCATTATCCAGGTGAGTTTATACTTGTGTGGAATAGTTGGGAATAAAAAAACACAATGCCCATTGGACCCATTCGAGTGTCGAGGTTTCTAAAAAAATGGGCCATTTACAACATTTTTGAAGGATGATTCCATTGTCATACAGTGAGGGAGGGTCTTCACCAACTCCAAATTTTGGAGAAGGGTTATTATCATCTCACAATTTCGGGAACTGAAAAATGTCTGGCCATTCAAGAAAAGGTGATAGTCATGGTCATGGTCGCCAGACCCCTGGATCTTAGCAAAATCAGAGCATGTCATCTTTAGGTAGCCAGGCAGGGTCTCAAGGTTGCAGTATAGGTCAAACTTATGAAGTGAAACAAACCCAACAGAAGTACGATCCTTGACCATCAACTGTTAGAGGTACTAATATATTTTCTTCTATTTTAGCTTCTCTATATTTTGATACAGGGTCTTCACATAGTTTTATATCTATTCCTTTTGTGGAAAGACATGGGCTCTATGATTTTACTTATTGTTGCTGTAATGATTTTAGAAACTCTTTTACGTATTAGAATTACAATAGTGTATCTATTATAGGAGTCCCCCAATAATTTTTGTGAGTATCACATCATAAGGGACCTCTATATCATAAATTTTAATGGCTTTAATGTCATTCTCATAATGAAATTCTTGGTCTCCTTTAAATAAATTATCGATTTCTTTTGCCACAGGGTTAGATTTATGTCACAAGAAGGATGATAGTTTCTAAAAAAGGGTGAATGGAAGGTCTAGTCGAGTTGAGATAGACCTAGTAATTGTTAGATGGGCAATATGAAATCCCATATTATGATTTTATAAATGCATGTCCAGGGAAAACATCAGAAGGATTTTCCTCTTGTAGTTTATCATTTTAGGGACTTCATCCCAGATTACATTTCAGGCCTACCATAGGTGTGAGAGGTGGATTTATTTATCATTATAGTACTAGAATCTACACGAGTATACATTCCTCTACATTGGATTGCATAAATTTAGTTGAAAAAGATCCAGAGGTAACTAGTGTATTTAGAGGCTAGGGGTTTCATCTGACCCAGTACTTCTGCTTTGGGTTCACCGTTCATTTTTTTCAAACGACGAGGATACTACCATCAGGATATTAATGGATTATCGAAAATTGAACCTGTTTATGATTAAGGACTAATATCCTCAACCACGAATAGATGAACTATTCAATCTTATTCAAGGATCTTGTGTATTCTCTAAGTTCGATTTGAGATATGGTAATCATAAAGTGTGTTTTAGTTAATCAAACATACCTTTCATAGCCTTTCAAATAAGGTATGGTATTAATGATTATTGGTTCGGGATGTTTGGTCTCACAAAAGTACATTAACTGTTTACGGTACTGATGAACCTATTGTTCTGTCCTTATCATGACTCGTTTTTGTGGTGTTCATGGATAATATCTTGGTATATCTTCACGATTGACATGATTGTGCCCGACATCATTAGAATTTTTTGAGTACACTGAGATATTATTATTTACATACTAAGCTCACAAAGTGTCATGTCCAGAAGGATCAGATTCACTTACTCAATCACATCATCTAAGAGATTGTTTTATTATGGGACCCAAAGATGGCTATAGAAGTAGTTTCCTAGGAACATCCCAATAACTTCTTTTACATATGGACTTTTTGGGGCTATCTAGGTACTAAATGAATTTTATATAGTAATTACTATTCTTTGCAATACAATTGATGGAATTGACTAAAAAAGGTGTATAGTTTGTGTGGTTGGATGCTTGTTAGAGATACTTTAGTAGTTTAAGTTGAGACTGACATAAACCCCAGTCATCATACATCCAGACCATGGAAAAAGTTATAAAGTTTACTATGATACTTCAGGTATTGGGATTGGGGTAGTGCAGATGTAGGGTTATTTATTCATGGCGTACGGGTCTTGGAAGATGAGGCATCATGAGAAGAATTTCCATGTACATTATCTGGAGTTAGATGATGGTGTACTTGTGTTTCACATTTAGAGACACATTTTACATGGAGTGAACATGTCGGTGTAAACATTACATAGAAGATTCAAATATGTCTTTACTCAGTGTGACCTGAATTTCAGATAGTGAAGGTGGGTTGAATACTTTCAATTATTCGATTTTGAGATTGCCTACAAATCTAGGAAAGGAAATGTAGTGGTTAATGCATTAAGCAGGAGGACATTGATACATGTGGTACAGGAGGCCAGTGGTGAGTGGAAGCTTTTGTACTTATTATCCGAGATTCATTTGGAGTTTCAACTTATTCAAGTATAGACTTTACGTTATTTGATTGTTATGAATTCAACCCTCCTCAATATTGGGATGATAATGTATCTATTATATTATGAGGGACTATTACGGCAGAAGAGTGTAGAAGATGGGGATCCACATCCTGGTTAGATGGTAGGTGATGACAAGATCTCCCATATCCAGGGATGTGTTTGGGTTCCAGTGGACATATGTGCGGGGTTAAAGCAGGAGTTTCATGCTTTATCTTTGGTTGTGCATCCGGGAGTTATCATGATGTACCATGACATTCAATATTAGTACTGGTGTCCTAGTATGAATAGAGTGGTGGATAGTTTTGTTATGAGGAGTTCCAACTATCAGATGGTGAAGGAGGAATATCATAAACCAACCATTCATTTACAAAATTTATCTATTCCAAAGATGAAATTAGATGATGGTGTGATGGATTTCATGACTGGGTTACTGAGGTCACCCATAGGTAATGATGTTGTGTTGGTGGTGAGTGAAGGATATTCCTTGCTCTCTCACATTATGATGATCAAGGATACCTTCATTGATTATGAGCATGGGAAGATGTATTTTTGGGAGGTGGTAAGATGTCATGGGGTCCCCCATTCTATTGTTTCATTTAGGGACTTCTGCTTTACATCTAATTTATGTTAGAGTTTTTAGAGGGAGTTGGGTACATAGGTTATTTTGAGCACAACATACAGCTATCATAAAATTATCCAGTTAGAGCACAAAATTAAGGTGTTGGGGGATATTCTTAGGGCATGCATATAGGATTTTGTGGGTTCATAAGAGAGACACATACCCTTTCTTTAGTTTGTCTATAACAATAGATTTCAGGCTACTATTTAGATGGAGAAATATATTTCTTTTCACGGTATACCCTGAAGATCACCCATGTGTTTGCTGGCGACTGGAGAGGTAGCTATGTAGGGACCTCATCTTTTTCTGGTGACCACTGATCAAGTTTGGTTGATTTATATGTGGATGCCTACTACACAATCTCCTCATAAAACATTTGTTGATCTTTTCAGACGACCTCTATAGTTTGAGGTCGGGGTCATGTTTTTCTACATGTTCCACTAATGCTGGGACACAATAGAATCAGGAGACAAGGAAATATTTCAACAAGATACATCAGGTAATTTGATATTCTGGAAATGTTCATGCTGGATTCCTATCGATTGCAGTTTCCCAAAAGGTACTAGGCTATGTACAATGTCATCCATGTTTCCTTATTGATGCACTAACTTTTAGATTCAACTCATTATTTTCAACCTAAGGAGGATGAGTTACATGTAGACACATCTTTCGAGTAGCATCTTAATCAAATTATGGTTTGCAGCATGATGGTCCTCAATGGATGATCAATTTTATTAGTATGAGAACTTTGGAAGCCTGGATGAGTTCTGGATAAGACCTGGGATGGGGAGGTTGATGTATGATCATAGTGCCTAGAGTTATTCTAAAATATTTGTTCACCACCTTTGGAAGGTAATTTCCGGGCCGAATTTCTTTAAGGGAGGATGTTTATAAGATTAAGACTCATATATTTTAGTAAGGAACTTTTCATTTTGGCTTAAACTTAAGGAAAATCAATAAAGGATTTAAAATTGAATTTACAATCATTATATGGTATGACTTAGTGGATACACACTGTGTAATTTCATATACTATACATGTAAGAATGTCAGCAGACATTTTTTAATGACATGAAGTGGGAGTTGGTGAATGTAAGGAATAAATTCCATATACATGGCATGTATTTTCTCATTCCCACTATGTATTTCAATTTTTTCAATAATATGGATAGTGGAATAATTTTATTCATCTAGTTTGTGGCTCTCCTAGGTTTGATGAACATATAGTGCTATGATTGTTTTTGGCTCCTGAATCTCCATCCAAACTCCGATTTGATAACCGTCTGATTCTTTTAAACCCCATAGGTATGCGATTGATTCATATTGAACTATTATTTTTTATTTTTACACATTATGATGCTTTCACAACTTGATATTTTTACCACATTTTACATATATTCTTTTTGTATCTTGAATTTTTAGCTAACACTAGGCAAGGAGAGCCATACCCCTATGATGTAGGGGGTCTTGTTCCTTTTTCTAATTGTCGAGTAGTTTATATGTGTGGGAGTTATTCACAACCATTTTTAGGGTGTCACATTGTTGATAATTGACCCATGTTATTTCCTAACATTGATTAAGAAATATTTTTGATGATATAAAGCATGTTTGGGGTCACCTAATTTGATTAATGGCCACTTAGTGGGGGTCTTGGCCTACGGATCTCCAGGGACTTCAGGTCATCAAAGGTCTCCAGGGCCTCAGGGCCTTCAGGCCACTAATACCATGGAGTAGCCTAGTTCACACAGAGCACGAGCCAGAAGAGGATCAGTGCAACAAGACTAGTAGTCATAAGAACCAGAGCTATCGGATTGGAAGAATGAGAGGTTATGGAAACCGCCATCAAGACTAGGCACTGTACAACCTTGTATGGGGAAATGCTATCCGATCAGCAAAGAATGGTGAGGAGATATGTGATCAATGATGCAAAAGCTAGGGGAAGGGGAATATCCTATGGGTTGGGCCTACGAGTCATGTATTGGGCATAGTATTCCTCCGGGCCTTCGGGTCGTGTATTGCGAGTCGTGTCAGGTCAGGTGCCTTGGTCCTACGGGTCTTGTACGGGTTCCCATTCATCCCTTAAAAAGGGGTATTGTCTATAATAAATTTAAAAAAAGAAGGCCTTTGGGCCATTCAGGCCACTCGGTGGGGCCATTCCTTTGAATGACCAATTTTTAGCTATTTAGCATAGTTTTCCAATGAGGAAAACATGTACTTCCATTTACGGGTTCCTAAAAATGGAATTGGTCAATTGAATTTAATGACATGTGTGATAATGATTGTCCATTCCTTGTGATAGTTTAATTCACATGTTAATTTTGTTACATAAATTTCCCACATGAGTATATGTGTGTTTAAGACTTGTAATTGTTTATATTACTGATATCCATTTGATATGTTTGATTACAATGTGAATTGATTATTATTTTCCATGTAATAGATTATTTTACAAGTGCACATATTATGTGATATTCCTACATGTGAGATTTTACTATGCCAATGGGTGAGATTGTGGTTTTTCTACATGAAAAATTGTCGTATTTCTTCTGGGGATTTTGTGTCATTCATGTGGGTGATAATTTATGTATTAGTAAATGTGAGAATTGTTTATGCTTATGGGTGGGGGCTTGTTATACCTATGGTCGGGTTTTTTCTATGCCTAGGGGTGTGGTTTTAAATAGCCTAACATGTAGAAATTCTTATGTTGCATCCGACAGGACAAATATCATGGTGGGATTCAGTATTCCCTTATAAATACTTAGAAAGTCTTCAGATACATCTATTATGTTGACATGGAACATAGGATTTTCAAGTGAATTATAGATCATGACATTCATACTATTCAATGTAATAAAATAGTTTATTGACCATGAACTGAATATTAATCGGAATATTTATTTTAGGATTTTTTACATTTGATTACATCATAGTTTACTTCTTTCCTTTTTGTACACTACATGTAGCATATACCCACTGACCAATAGTAATAGATATCAGGTGGTTTTCTACTGGACTTTATTTAGGAAAACCTTTTTAGGTCATTCTTTTGTCCTCAAATAGATTAAATTTTTATAGTAGTGGATAAGGGAATGTTCCCTTCTATAGATACATGATTTTCTATTATGAGTAGGAAAGGATAGTACAAAGATGAGGCTTGTAATGATTTTGAGTTTTATTTATTATTTTTGTACCTTGGTATTGAAATTTTAATCTGACTATAGTGTATCCTATTCTGGCTACTTTCTATGAACATTTCCAAGGAACCATCATCGTTTCTATGCCATGACTTCTGGTTATCATTATTATCAATCATACATTGATTGTTTCAGTTGTATAGTATTTAATTCTTCTATTGTATATTATTGTTCCACTATGTTACACTTTTACAATAGTGTCATTGTTTCCACAATGTCACAACGTGGGCCCTCACTGCTAGTTGGAATCCTTTGGTGTTTGAGGAGATGTGAATGAGGCTATGTTACCAGTCAGGTACATAGCACTAGTTTAGTGGAATCATGATCTAGAATGTCCCTGGAAACCACATTTTTCTGGTGATAAGAAATAGCGGATAAAGTTTCATTGAATCTCTAGTGGTATGTCACATAGAGGGGAGAAATTTTTTTAACCTCATACAAGCCAATTTTTTAGAAAGGTGTGTATAGGATAATGTCATTAAGGAAGTAGTAGATGGTTTGTTTGTGGAAGCCATTCCATAGAGAAAATTAATATTGTAGTGAAGTGAAGAGGCCACTCAATGAAATATACGGTGAGAGAGCTCAACACAATAATCCAATCACACATCAATTATCTAGATGTTTGGTTTTCGAAAATTATATTAATCAATGATCTATTATATTTGTTAATGAGGATAATATTTCAGAAGAACAGGATAACTCAAAGAACAATGTGGAATCTTATACATTAATAATAGTTATAGATAATCAAGATAATTGGTGAACACATATACAACACTAAAGACTGGGCGATGGAATATTGATATTTATAAGAATATTCCCAATTCGAATCATATTACTCGTCCTTTTTTAAAATTTTATGGGATTCTGTGAATTTATTACCACACTATATAAATAATATAAATAAATTTATTTGATAAGGAAATAAAATATTTTCTTCTTAATCAACCTATGATTATCTATTTGGTAATGGATAAACCCAATGGAAATATTTTTTTACTATGTTAGGAACATTTTCTTTGAATAAAGGATGAATTATATTTTGGAAAAATATAATATTTATTATGAAATTATTTTTGGGATGTGAATAGTATATTTTGGAGAATATATAATTAATGATTTGTATATATTTTACTATGAGACATTATGAGTGATTAAAATTATTTCATTAAAAATTATAATTTTATCATGGAAAAAATGATTTCAAATCAGTGTACTCTTTGTGTTTCAATATTTCTAGGACATTTTTTGGAGGATCCATAAAGTTATCTAATTTTTGGAATGGATTAAGTTGATATTTTATTTTTATTGTTGTGTTTTTAGAAATTAATGCATTTTATTTATAAACACTAGTAAAATGTTATTAATTATTTTAGTTTTGATGTTAACTGAAGAAATAATGAATTAATTATAATTATTTTAGAGGTTATATTATACATTGAAATTATATTTTAGTTATTTAATCATAAGCAATTCACTACAAATATTCATTTCATGGAGTTGGATATAAACTATAAATTCATCGAATCATAACTAAATGAAAAAATTTGTGTTATAAAATAGAATTAATTAGTGTAAGTAAATGTTATCATATTTTATATATTGATAATAAAATAACCCCCAAATTTATGATAATAATCTAAAAATAAATCTGTTAAACATACTCATTCATTTATGATGAATGATTGGTCTATTCACTAATCACATATTTATGATGTTATGGTCGTTAATAATATCAGGGTTATGTTCTCTATTATCCTCTTTTATTCTATAGATTCTCTTTTCACCTCTATTTCTATAATTTAGCTGCCCACTAATTTTTTCTTTGTCCATAAACAAAAATATGTTCTATTTTAAGTAACCATTATACATTCCAAATATTATTTTTAAACAATTTTTTACTATCCATCTATATGATACGGTTTTTAAAATTATTTATTTATTGTGTAAGAACCCATTTTATTATATAAAAGACGTTGGAATATTCTTGATGTTATTCCAGAGTAGCACCTTCAGACAACGTACGATTCCGAGCCCCGGTGTGGTCGGAATTAAATTTTCAGCGCGTTCACACTGGGCACGCAAATTATATGGGATAACTCCTAAATGGTAATTTAGATCAGAAATATGAGTGTACGGAATGGTACGAAATGGGGTGTTTACCCTAGGAATGATATAAAATATGTCAGTGCGAGAAGTTGGGACCCCTCGCCCATTAGCGGAACGTTAAACAGATAATTAAATTAATTAATTTATTCATTTAATGGTTAAACTCAGGTTTCTGTTAAACAGTTGCATGGATGGGGAAATCGAGCGCACTGTTGAGTTTGGAATGTGCCGTTTACACTAGGAGGGGTGTAACTTTCGCGGGCGCGGGGCTTTTCTGAAAAATGTCGCAAGGGGCATTTTCTTAATTTGGCGGGATCAGGCATTCAGTTTTATAACTTTCAAAAGGAGGCACGAATTAAAATTCTGAGACCGTTGTTGTGCCTAAGAAGAGGTTTTTACCCTAGGGGAGGCTTAACCTCGACCCTGTCAAGATGTTCGGATGCAGGTTAATTTGGAGGTTTTAAATTAATTAACACTTTAATATGCTTTCCTTATTTAAACACCTAAGCCCCCTCTCTCCCCTTCCCTTCTTGTAAACCCTGGTGGAAGGAGATCAACCAAGGAGGATTAGCCATCCTCCATCCTCCTTTCCAAGTTGTTGCAGCGACGATAGATGTAACGCCCCGACCCCAGCTACCCAGAGTCGGTTCATTACTTCGTAACATTGGCATGATCACAAGAAAGATCAAATCTCGAAAGACCGATTGGTTTAGTAGCCTTGGAAACACTAGATATATTCATAAGTTTTACATTACATCATAAAATGAAAAACTACTACAACAACATAATGTCTCCATAATCCACACTATTATCCCCTCATAATATCCCTGCAGGTCATTCATAATTTACTTCTTCACATCCTGGGGAAAAATAAAACATAGAAAAGGGGTGAGCTCAAATGCCCAGTAAGGATAACAATATAGCAGAAACTTTCATAAATAAGAATAAACATTTAAGGCAATGCATTACTAAAACAAAAGCCTTTTAAAATTGAACTTCAACATGGTATGGCAAAAGTAAAATGAAATAATGCCATTTACTTATTCACATGGATATTCTACTAATCGAATAATCACATGCAAAAATCAATAACCACTTTCATAATGTTGGAATGCATAATGCCAGACTATCATAACCACATAGCCAAGGCCTCGTGCCAAGGCTACAAATAAGATTTTGTCAAGGCCTTGTGCCAAGACACTAGTTTGTCTCATGAGACCTACCGATGCATCGAGGAGCTATAGCGGGCTCCACCCGTCACTTATTAAGTCCAATGCATTCCCATATGAAAAGGTTTAAACATAACATAAACATTCGTATTAAAACTAGCATACGAAATGTCAATAATTTCACCATAAACTATGAATGGTATAAAAATAGCACATCCATAGTCAAACATATCACAAAACATTCAATACAATATAGAAGTTTTGTATCATAATAAATCAACTTCAAATAATCTTAAAATTCATCAAAGGATGTTGACATAGATGAAATCAAAATTCTTTTTAAAGAAATATCTCCTTTTATTTTGAAATCATTTAAGATAAATATAAAATAAAACATTTTCTTTGAAAATATTCTTATAAGCTTGTATGGAAAGCTTCGACGATTTTATAACAGCGGTAAATAACCGCACCCGCCGTATAAGTTAAAAAAAACATTCTTACCTCAATTCTGTCGAAAAGGTTAAAAAGGACCTTGTTTTGAAAACGACGGAAAGATTCCTTTATAAACCTCTTATAAAAAGTCAAACAAGGGTATAAATGACTTTAACCCATATTCTTGTAAATAGTAAAAATGTTTTGAAATACATTTTGAAGAAACATGGATGTGGATGATAAAGAGATCCCAGTAGATTATTACATATAAACAACCTCGGATAATGAAGAGATTGTGAAATAACCCTTACCTTGTACTTTTCCTTGGTTGGGGTAGGTTAACCTCCTGTATAATGGTGAAATAGTTGTTATTAAATTATACAAGAATCATATATATTAATATGATATCATATATGATCTTTTAACATTGATTTGTTAATAATATCTTAGAATTATCGTCGTTTCGGGAGTTAAATTACTCATTTTCTTTTATATGTTTTGTTACATAAGACATGGTTGTTGTATCTTATTCATATTCAGAATGATATACAGTCCTTAAACATCATTTTTAAATCATCAAATGATAATTATACTTGAATGGATACGATGGAGAATGAATCTCATCGCGTTCGTGGAGACGGTAGTCCGTACGTACGCACGAGCGACAATATCATTCTTTTGATATTAAAATAATATATAAATGGATGGTATATCATATATACAGAATCATTAACATGTTATATTTATTATTTACATGAGTTACACATCATTATTATACCCATCCAAATAATATTATATTGAATAACAATTACACCACGACGTGGAGACGGTAAGCCGTACGTACGCACGTATGGTGACATGTTATTCAAAGGGTGGATAGAATACTGAATATGATTGTACCATATTTATAATAACATCACAGTATATGTGAGATACTGGAGTTATTATTTCAGAATGGTAAGAACAAAGGAAGAAGAAGTGGAAGAAGAAATGAACTTAGAAAAGGGTGGTGAGATCATTACCTCTTCTTCGGGTTCTTCCTTTTGATTTGATCAAAAGGGCTCCTTAGGTTGGTTTTCTGATCAAACTAAGGCCTCTAGGTTGTAGTGAGGGATGTTGGGAGAGTATTTGGGCAGAGTTTGGCCGAACCAAAAGGCTTTAGAGGTGTGACGAAATGAGAAGGAGGAGTGCCCTTTTATAAGAGGGGTGAGGGGCACCTTTGGAAAAGCTAGAAATATTAATTTATAATAAATTCATATTCGGTTTCTAAAGGCTCCAAAGTTGACTATTCAAAGGATGAGGTGGGGATAGGTCGAAAACAACTCATCCAATAGAATTTAGACAGGTTTGGGTACTTATATTAACCTTATCTTTAAGTATTAACTCTAAGTTAATTAGTTTCACTTTTACAATGTCTCTTTGTATTTTTATATAATATGGTTAATAAACTTACTATATACATCCAAGCGACCCCCAAGTGGTCCATTAATGATTAACCTATCCTAATATAAGTCTCTTGGCCGAACCTTAGATTTTTAGGAATTTGATATCAATTAATAATATAATATTTGTTTTAAGAACTCTTTTATGTCAATTTTGACACTATTCAATAGTTGATTTTTGTGAAACTCATAACAGATTGATTACTTCGAACAAAGTCCATTAAATCAATCCTAATATATCATATTAGCCTAGAAAATTAGTTTAATTCATTAAAAGTTTCATATTATATTTATTTGGGTATTTATAATATCAATTATTTTAATTTTTCACTATTATAGTAATTACTGCATCATCATTGTGTCATAAATAAAATAACTTATTTATTGTCTAAAAATTATAAATAAAATATCATTATGTAGTAAATCTTTTTATCGTTCTAATGAATATTTATAATCTAAAATCCAACATGTATAACCCTATGTAAAAATTGTTCTTCTAAAAGATATATGCTTGTGTCATTTTTGTATTCATTTTAACTTAATTAAAATAAAGTGTCATTATCACTTACAAGTGGATCCATGGGGTCCCAAAATTGACACAAAGATGCCCATGGTCGACCATGTATCAACCAATAGGGTTAAGACACGTTTTAGGGTAATTTTGTATTATTATAATATTATTGTTTTTAACCCTTATTTACCGGATTTACCCTTTAACCATGGTAAATAAAATATTTACCGCAGTAATTATTCAAAATGTCTAAAAATAAAAGTTACCTATTTACATAATTTGGACATCCTGATTCCAAATATGGAATCCATTTTCCTAAATTCAAAACACAGAAGTGGCAGAAATTAATTTAAAATTAATTCCCGCTGTTAAAACAAAAAGCGTGTTTTTAAGAGATAATAACTATCAAAAGATTGACACTTGTTTATGTTCGGTTTAATTGTAAAATTATGTCCAATGATAAACATTAAATTGAATGGTAAAAATATATTCTAAATATACTTTAAAACCACTCAAATTCATAATTTATCACTATTAATTATTTTGATTAAAAAAGTTGTTTTTAATTAAAATTTAGAATTTTTCACTATTCATCAAAATATGAAAGTTATCCGAAATGTACCAAAATTTCACCCTAGGCTAATTTTGATATTCCGAATCCAAAAATGAAGTCCATTTTGAAATATAGAATATATATGATTTCAAAAATTAGGTATTACTATTCACAACGGCTAGTTTAATTAGTTGTGGTGTGTGTTAGAACTCGAGGTTGCGTACAACACACGCTATCGCATTATTCAAAGGGAAACGTACCGTAGAAGCTTGGGGTGTTACATTCTCCCCTCCTTCAAATAATTGCGTCCTCGCAATTTCTAGGGTATTACTGCATAAAAAGACTCGGGTGGTTCTTCATCATAAGTTCCTCGGGTTCCCACGTTGCCTCTTCCATCTTATGATTTCTCCACAAAACTTTTACCAGACGCGTCGTCCGGTTTCTCAGTACTTGTTCTCTTGTATCAAGAATCCTGACGGGCTCTTCACAATAGGAAAGATCGGGTTCCAGTTCTAATTCCTCATAGGTGAGTACATGCGTTGGGTCAGGCATGTATTTCCTCAACAGAGATACGTGGAACACATCGTGAACTTTGGAGAGACTTGGCGGCATTGCCAATCGGTAAGCTACAGCCCCAATTCGTTCTAGAATTTCGAAAGGTCCGATGTACCTGGGACTCAATTTACCTTTCTTACCAAAACGTATGACTCCCTTCCATGGAGATACCTTCAGGAAAACATGATCACCGACTTGAAATTCCAAATCCTTCCTTCGATTATCGGCATAGCTCTTCTGCCTACTTTGAGCTGCTTTAATGTGATTTTGGATTACTTTCACCTTTTCCACCGTTTCCTCCACCAGCTCTGGGCCTACAAGTTTTCTTTCACCAACGTCATCCCAACAGGTTGGTGTACGACATCTCTTTCCGTATAACGCTTCATATGGTGCCATCTGTATACTCGAATGGAAGCTATTGTTATAGGAAAATTCTACTAGTGGTAAATATTGATCCCACATACCCTGAAAATCAAGTGAGCAAGATCTCAACATGTCTTCTAAGGTCTGAATAGTCCGTTCTAATTGTCCGTCTGTCTGAGGGTGGTAAGCAGTGCTCAAATGAAGTTCAGTATCCAGGGATTTCTGAAGACTTTTCCAAAATCTTGAAGTAAAACGGGGATCGCGATCAGAAACAATCGATAGGGGTACTCCATGAAGTCTCACAACTTCATTAATATATAGTCTTGCTAGACGTTCCAGGGGTAGATCTTCTCTTATAGCAAGAAAATGTGCTGACTTGGTAAGACGATCAACAATAACCCATATTACATCGTTCCTTCTAGGAGTCTTTGGTAGCCCCATGACAAAGTCCATCGTAATATTGTCCCATTTCCACTCCGGTATGGGAAGAGGTTGCATGACTCCTCCAGGCTGTTGCCTTCCAGCTTTCACTTGTTGACAAACCATACATCTTGACACAAAATCAGCAATCTCCCTCTTCATGTTGTCCCACCAAAAATGTTCCTTCAAATCTCTATACATTTTGGTGCTCCCAGGGTGTATAGAGAAATTGGAACTATGAGCATCATCCAGCAATTCCCTTTTTAGATCAGGTATATTGGGAACACAAAGTCTCTTCCCGAATTTCAAAATTCCACCTTCATACGCAAAGTCTCTCAATCTCCCATCATTCACAGCTTTAATCTTCTTCTGAAATTCTTCATCATCGGTCTGAGAACTCTTAATCCTTTCTAGTAAAGATGGTTTGGCAACCATTTGAAAAAGCATTGATGTTTCACCTTCCCTGGTTATTCCCATGTCCATCTTCACTAGATCCATGAAAATTGGATCCCTTTCAATTCTCATCATGTTCAGAACTCCATGGTCTTTTCTTCTCAAAGCATCTGCCACCTTGTTTGCCTTCCCCGGGTGGTAGTGTATCGTACAATCATAATCCTTGAGTAATTCAAGCCATCTCCTTTGCCTCATGTTGAGTTCTTTTTGTGAGAAAATATACTTCAAACTCTTGTGATCAGTATAAATCTCACATTTTTCACCATAGAGGTAGTGCCTCCATATCTTCAAAGCAAAGATCACAGCTGCTAACTCAAGATCATGAGTAGGATAGTTTTGTTCATGAATGTTCAACTGTCGTGATGCATAGGCAATAACTCTATCATTCTGCATAAGGACACAGCCAAGTCCTTTCTTCGATGCATCACTATAAATAACGAACCCATCATTCCCCGATGGTAGAGTCAATATAGGAGCATTGACTAATCTTCTCTTCAGTTCTTCGAAACATTCTTCACACTCTTTTGTCCAAACAAATTTAACCCCTTTACGTGTGAGCTTCGTTAATGGGTTAGCCAATCGGGCAAAATTCTGGACGAAACGTCGATAATAACCTGCCAAACCAATAAAACTACGTACCTCAGTTATATTCGTAGGTGCTGGCCATTCTTGGATTGCCTTGGTCTTAGAAGGATCAACAGAGATTCCATCTTTAGAGACAATATGGCCAAGAAAAGAAATCTCCTGAAGCCAGAATTCACACTTGCTAAACTTTCCATATAATTCATGCCTCCTCAGAGTCTTCAAGATAATGCGCAAGTGATTTTCATGATCTTTGTAGGTTTTGGAGTATACCAAGATATCATCAATAAATACCACCACAAATTCATCGAGATACTCCTTGAAAACTCTATTCATCAGATCCATGAATACAGAGGGTGCATTAGTCAATCCAAACGGCATTACAGTAAACTCGTAATGCCCGTACCTGGTTCGAAATGCTGTCTTCGGAATGTCTTCCTTCTTCACACACAACTGATGGAATCCAGATCGAAGGTCAATCTTTGAAAAGTATTGAGCTCCATGCAGTTGGTCAAATAAATCATCAATACGAGGTAGGGGATACTTGTTCTTTATCGTTATAGCATTGATCTCCCTGTAGTCGATACATAACCTCATAGATCCATCTTTCTTTTTAACAAAAAGAACAGGGGCTCCCCATGGAGAAACACTAGGGCGAATAAATCCCTTATTACTCAATTCCTCTAGTTGTTTCTTTAGTTCGACTAGCTCTACAGTGGCCATTCTATAAGGGGTCTTCGATATAGGCCTTGATCCAGAAATTAAATCAATGGAAAACTCTACTTCTCGTTCTGGAGGATGTCCAGGTAAATCATCCGGAAATACATCTACAAACTCTTTCACAATAGGTACATCCTCTATTTGAACATTTCTTTCCTCACCGACAGTTATTTCATTCTCTTCCTCCCCGATAATTGAATTAAGTTGAGCTACAGGGGGTGGATCTAAATAAGAATTAGGTGGTGACGATTCTGCTCTAAAAATAAGGTGCTCCTTATCATTATCATCAAGAATCGTAACCTCTTTCTTCTTACAATAAATCTTCGCATCATAGTCCGAAAGCCAGTCCATACCGAGGATTATATCAAACTCAATCATAGGTATGACGATGAAATCAGCAGATAAAGAAAATTTATGTGCTCTAATGGGGACTGATTCACAAAACTTTGTTGCAACGATACTTCCCTTAGGAGTTTTAACTGACAACTCCCTTATTAAATCAAATTGGAAATATCTAATTTTCTTAGCAAACTGGTAAGATATGAAACAATTCGATGATCCAGAATCAAATAATGCATTTGCTAAACTTGAGGAAACCATTAAATTACCTGCCACCACGTCTTTCGGAGCTTCTACCTCAGCAGTAGTGATAGCATAAGCCTGGCCTTGATCCCTTGGCCTTTTCTGAGGTAAGTTCTCCTGACGCTTAGGACATGCATTTGCATAATGCCCCATCTCCCTGCAATTGTAGCACTGAACGTTGGTGGCTTCCTTCTTCCCCTTGCAATCATGAGCTTGGTGGCCTTTTTCACCACACTTGTAACAGACTCCCATTCCCTTCAGGCAAGCACCGGGGTGTTTCTTCCCGCACTTACCACAATATGGATATTCAACCTTTCCCTTCTTCCCCTTATTTCCATTCCCAGATTGATCAGCAGGTCTCTTCTTCTCTTGCTTTGCTTTAAAGTCATAAGACTTAGAGAATTCCTTTTCGGTCTTGATAGCACATGAGACAATGTCTTCGAACGATGAAAAGGATTGTGAGACTAATGCTCGACGGAGAAATGGTTTTAACCCATCAAAGAAACGATCAATCTTACTTCTTGGGTTGCGAATATAATCACCAGCGTACCTCGCTAACCTTGTAAAGTTAGCCTCATACTTTGTGACATTCTCATCCTCCTTTTGTCTCAGACTCAGAAATTGCCTTTCCATATCTGCTCGATGGTCGCGAGGAAAGTATTTTTCTAAAAACAGATCTTTGAACTCCCTCCATTCCATGTTTGATACTTCATCATCTTCCTTCATGTTTTGAATCAATGACCACCATTGATCAGCATCTCCAGTGAGGCGGTAAACTGCCATGGTAACTTTTTCCCTTTCACTACTCCCCAAAGCCTGAAATATTTTCTCTAGGGAAAATATCCATTGCTCAGCTACTAAGGTATTTGTACTCCCATTGAACGTTGGTGGTTGTTGTCTCATGAATCGATCTAACATTGATCCTCCACGCTGCGGATCAGGGTGCTCCATACGGGTAAGGTTATTATTCATAACCTGAGTAAGTTGTCCCAGTATGGTGATTAGCTGATCAGCACCAGTTGCATCACCAGCCCCACTATAATTATCTTGAGCAGGAGGGCAATCCCTACATGGAGTGCGTGCATTGATACGGTTTCCATTTCTTCCACTAGGCGCCATTTCTAAAAAAATGGCATAAACTAGATCAGTTTATGCATCAAAATACATAATCCCATACTTATAAAACACTTAACATAAATTGAACTATTTATGGATATAATCCATAATCATAAAAATGTTTTCTTTGAGGAAGTATATACTCATAAACCCTTCATAATGATTTGTAAAGATAGTGAGAGTTATCCTAAGCATATCCCCCGGGAGTGTCGTAACCAAGAGTGCAGCAAGGCCCGTTGTCGTGCACCAGTTCCCGTTCGAGTCTAGCTCAAAGCGGTGTTTTCGGGTTTTACCCCTAGGTACATCTGTGCCAGAGCCGCCTCTACCTGCTCGTATCCAGACAGGGATGTATTGCTCGAAAAACTCACAAAATCTCTACAATACCAAAATTCTAGGAAGTTCTTCTATACTAATCCTCAAAGTTCATCTTAGGTCTACGTGCTCTAATCAGAGTTTATCTAAATCTAGCTTCCAAGGTTTGTACTAAACTTCCTCTGATACCAACTGTAACGCCTTGACCCTAGTTGCCCAGAGTCGGTGCATTACTTCGTAACATTGGCATGATCACAAGAAAGATCAAATCTCGAAAGACCGATTGGTTTAGTAGCCTTGGAAACACTAGATATATTCATAAGTTTTACATTACATCATAAAATGAAAAACTACTACAACAACATAATGTCTCCATAATCCACACTACTATCCCCTCATAATATCCCTGCAGGTCATTCATAATTTACTTCTTCACATCCTGGGGAAAAATAAAACATAGAAAAGGGGTGAGCTCAAATGCCCAGTAAGGATAACAATATAGCGGAAACTTTCATAAATAAGAATAAACATTTAAGGCAATGCATTACTAAAACAAAAGCCTTTTAAAATTGAACTTCAACATGGTATGGCAAAAGTAAAATGAAATAATGCCATTTACTTATTCACATGGATATTCTACTAATCGAATAATCACATGCAAAAATCAATAACCACTTTCATAATGTTGGAATGCATAATGCCAGACTATCATAACCACATAGCCAAGGCCTCGTGCCAAGGCTACAAATAAGATTTTGTCAAGGCCTTGTGCCAAGACACTAGTTTGTCTCATGAGACCTACCGATGCATCGAGGAGCTATAGCGGGCTCCACCCGTCACTTATTAAGTCCAATGCATTCCCATATGAAAAGGTTTAAACATAACATAAACATTCGTATTAAAACTAGCATACAAAATGTCAATAATTTCACCATAAACTATGAATGGTATAAAAATAGCACATCCATAGTCAAACATATCACAAAACCTTCAATACAATATAGAAGTTTTGTATCATAATAAATCAACTTCAAATAATCTTAAAATTCATCAAAGGATGTTGACATAGATGAAATCAAAATTCTTTTTAAAGAAATATCTCCTTTTATTTTGAAATCATTTAAGATCAATATAAAATAAAACATTTTCTTTGAAAATATTCTTATAAGCTTGTATGGAAAGCTTCGACGATTTTATAACGGCGGTAAATAACCGCACCCGCCGTATAAGTTAAAAAAAACATTCTTACCTCAATTCTGTCGAAAAGGTTAAAAAGGACCTTGTTTTGAAAACGACGGAAAGATTCCTTTATAAACCTCTTATAAAAAGTCAAACAAGGGTATAAATGACTTTAACCCATATTCTTGTAAATAGTAAAAAATTTTTGAAATACATTTTGAAGAAACATGGATGTGGATGATAAAGAGATCCCAGTAGATTATTACATATAAACAACCTCGGATAATGAAGAGATTGTGAAATAACCCTTACCTTGTACTTTTCCTTGGTTGGGGTAGGTTAACCTCCTGTATAATGGTGAAATAGTTGTTATTAAATTATACAAGAATCATATATATTAATATGATATCATATATGATCTTTTAACATTGATTTGTCAATAATATCTTAGAATTATCGTCGTTTCGGGAGTTAAATTACTCATTTTCTTTTATATGTTTTGTTACATAAGCCATGGTTGTTGTATCTTATTCATATCCAGAATGATATACAATCCTTAAACATCATTTTTAAATCATCAAATGATAATTATACTTGAATGGATACGATGGAGAATGAATCTCATCGCGTTCGTGGAGACGGTAGTCCGTACGTACGCACGAGCGACAATATCATTCTTTTGATATTAAAATAATATATAAATGGATGGTATATCATATATACAGAATCATTAACATGTTATATTTATTATTTACATGAGTTACACATCATTATTATACCCATCCAAATAATATTATATTGAATAACAATTACACCACGACGTGGAGACGGTAAGCCGTACGTACGCACGTATGGTGACATGTTATTCAAAGGGTGGATAGAATACTGAATATGATTGTACCATATTTATAATAACATCACAGTATATGTGAGATACTGGAGTTATTATTTCAGAATGGTAAGAACAAAGGAAGAAGAAGTGGAAGAAGAAATGAACTTAGAATAGGGTGGTGAGATCATTACCTCTTCTTCGGGTTCTTCCTTTTGATTTGATCAAAAGGGCTCCTTAGGTTGGTTTTCTGATCCAACTAAGGCCTCTAGGTTGTATTTAGGGATGTTGGGAGAGTATTTGGGCAGAGTTTGGCCGAACCAAAAGGCTTGAGAGGTGTGAAGAAATGAGAAGGAGGAGTGCCCTTTTATAAGAGGGGTGAGGGGCACCTTTGGAAAAGCTAGAAATATTAATTTATAATAAATTCATATTCGGTTTCTAAAGGCTCCAAAGTTGACTATTCAAAGGATGAGGTGGGGATAGGTCGAAAACAACTCATCCAATAGAATTTAGACAGGTTTGGGTACTTATATTAACCTTATCTTTAAGTATTAACTCTAAGTTAATTAGTTTCACTTTTACAATGTCTCTTTGTATTTTTATATAATATGGTTAATAAACTTACTATATACATCCAAGAGACCCCCAAGTGGTCCATTAATGATTAACCTATCATAATATAAGTCTCTTGGCCGAACCTTAGATTTTTAGGAATTTAATATCAATTAATAATATAATATTTGTTTTAAGAACTCTTTTATGTCAATTTTGACACTATTCAATAGTTGATTTTTGTGAAACTCATAACAGATTGATTACTTCGAAAAAAGTCCATTAAATCAATTCTAATATATCATATTAGCCTAGAAAATTAGTTTAATTCATTAAAAGTTTCATATTATATATATTTGGGTATTTATAATATCAATTATTTTAATCTTTCACTATTATAGTAATTACTGCATCATCATTGTGTCATAAATAAAATAACTTATTTATTGTCTAAAAATTATAAATAAAATATCATTATGTAGGAAATCTTTTTATCTTTCTAATGAATATTTATAATCGAAAATACAACATGTATAACCCTATGTAAAAATTGTTCTTCTAAAAGATATCTTCTTGTGTCATTTTTGTATTCATTTTAACTTAATTAAAATAAAGTGTCATTATCACTTACAAGTGGATCCATGGGGTCCCAAAATTGACACAAAGATGCCCATGGTCGACCATGTATCAACCAATAGGGTTAAGACACGTTTTAGGGTAATTTTGTATTATTATAATATTATTTTTTTTAACCCTTATTTACCGGATTTACCCTTTAACCATGGTAAATAAAATATTTACCGCAGTAATTATTCAAAATGTCTAAAAATAAAAGTTACCTATTTACATAATTTGGACATCCTGATTCCAAATATGGAATCCATTTTCCTAAATTCAAAACACAGAAGTGGCAGAAATTAATTTAAAATTAATTCCCGCTGTTAAAACAAAAAGCGTGTTTTTAAGAGATAATAACTATCAAAAGATTGACACTTGTTTATGTTCGGTTTAATTGTAAAATTATGTCCAATGATAAACATTAAATTGAATGGTAAAAATATATTCTAAATATACTTTAAAACCACTCAAATTCATAATTTATCACTATTAAATATTTTGATTAAAAAAGTTGTTTTTAATTAAAATTTAGAAATTTTCACTATTCATCAAAATATGAAAGTTATCCGAAATGTACCAAAATTTCACCCTAGGCTAATTTTGATATTCCGAATCCAAAAATGAAGTCCATTTTGAAATATAGAATATATATGATTTCAAAAATTAGGTATTACTATTCACAACGGCTAGTTTAATTAGTTGTGGTGTGTGTTAGAACTCGAGGTTGCGTACAACACACGCTATCGCATTATTCAAAGGGAAACGTACCGTAGAAGCTTGGGGTGTTACAATAGATCCCTCGTAAAGCGACAGGCAACGCCCAACAAGGTAGGATCGTGCATTTCATTTTATTTTTCTTGCACCTATTTTGAGCTCAATTAATCACGTCGAATTGTTTTTTGATCTTTGAAAAAATCCCAAGTGTGCGTATTAATTTTTCCGAGGACTCTATCGCCTGTTTCAGTTTATAAATCCATGTTCCAATGAGCTCGTAAATGTCCTCTGAAGAATATGGGTTTTGGGTATTTTCAGATGGTTTTGGTGGTTCTCCGGCCGGCATTAGGGGTTCCGGTAGTGGGCGAGTGCTGTGGCCAGGCAGCGGGAGGGGCGGGCAAGCGCGGTGGCTAGGAAATGGGGTCGAGGGCACCAGCGCAAGGCAGTGCTGGCCGAGTGAGGCGGGGGCTCTAGGCGGCGAGGCCACGCGGGAGAATGACCGGCCCTCGTGGCCGGTCTGCGGTGGATTAGGGGTCAAAGCCAGGCCACGGGCTGAGCCGCTGGCCGGCGCTGTGAGTCAGGCCGGCCGGCGCGGGCCCTCCCAGGCCGGGCGGACCAGTCGGTCCAGGCCTGTCCAGGCCATGGGGATTCGTCCCCTCTTCGGACACCCGTAATTTTCAGTTCCAGTGTCCAGTTTGGTTGTCGTCTGCGGAAGTGCCTTCTTGGTGTTCAGATGAGCATTTTGAGATGGTCTTGGGAATTTTTAATTCCCGAGACAAGGGGCCTCGGTGGCGCGACATGACTTTAAGTAGTTTGGCATTTTTCCAGGGGGTTTTTTTTGCCGACGCAAACAAATCCACTGTCCCTTTTGAGAACCGCCAGTGGCGTTGCAACCCTGGCGTTGGGCTGGAGTTTTCCAGGGTGGTTTCGGGCATTGAAACCGGAGTTGAGTCATAGGCCACATAACCCATCTATTGAGTTGCGAGCAGCATTTCATAACTTTTTCATTGGGCGTCTGTTCAAGGTGTGTGAGTATTCGATTTTGGGAGTTTTCCGAGGTCATTTCATTGGCGTAATCTGCATGCTTTAATTTTTCACGCAGGTGTGGGCCCCATGAGGGCCGTTTTGGGAGTTGGCGGTGATTTCCATCTTTATCACCGAGTGTCCGTTTTGGACAAGTGAATAGTCCATCTTGTGTACCTTTTCTTGAGGATCGCAATGGTGTAATCCGTTCGTTGTGCTTTGGAACTGTGTTGAGGGTCCCACGTAGAACCGCTCAAGAGCGGTTTTGGCGAAATGCATCTTTTTCTCCAGATATCTGTTGCACTCAAGTCAGTAGTACTTTTTACATTTCTTCCCGAGTGGATCGCAATGGTGGGATGTGCTTGACTATTTTCGAGGCCGAGGTTTTGGACCACAGGACACCGTTCGGGCGTAAAGCGGTGTCAGACGACTTTTATGTCGGATATCCGTTGGGGGCGAGTAAATAGTCTATCTCGCATGTTTTTTCACGAGGATTACAACGGTACGATCCATTTGGATTTTTGGAGTATCTTCGAGATCTCTTCAAATGAGGAAGCAAGTAAGGTGCTCCGGTGTTGGTTCGTCCTACTATGTTTGTAGCGGACCCTTGGGGTGTGATCGTGTGCACTGCCATTTGAGTGATGTAAATGCTTGAAGAGATGTAGTTGGTCGTGCCTGGGCCGATCAGGTGGAGGGTTAGAGTTTTTACGCTTATTCCCTTCGCATTGATGTTGGGTGTTGTGTGGACGATAGCTTTTGGGCTAGAAACATGGTATACCCTCAGAGTAGACGGGAACGCATGGAGGTACATGTGGTTGTTTGAACCTGATTATGATTTTGTGCTTAGTTAGAGTTTACTTGGGGCCACACATCATGTGGGCCCCATGTGCATGTCGTGTCCTGCTTTGCATACCTTTGACCTTTCATGACGTAGAGGGTCCCTCTGTTCTCGATTGTTGACCAGCAGGGTTGAGTTTTCCCCTTGTTCTATTCTTGTTTGTTGACTAGTAGTATTGAGTTTCCCCCAGGTCCTGTTCACGATGGTTTCGACCAGAAGGGTTGAGTTTTCCTCCGGTTCTGTTCTCGTTTGTTGAACAACAGGGTTGAGTTTCCCCGAGATCATGTTCATGATGTTTTCAACTAGTAGGGTTGTGTGGTTTTCCTTGGTTCTGTTCTCAATGGTTTGGCTGGTAGAGTTGCTTCATGCTCCCTGGTTGAGTTCTTGTGGATTCGGTGTGACCAACACATTATGCGGGAACCGATCCTCTACCCAGGATGATTATTCATGTAGGGTTGGCCAGGAGGTTGTTTCCGGAAGGGCTGGCCGGTGAGGTACCATCCAGCAGGGATGACCATTAGGTTACCATCCAGAAGGGATGTCTAGTAAAGCGGTGTTCACCGAGAAGTACCATCCTGCAGGGATGGCTAGATCGGTTCTGGGTCTACCTCAAGCAGGGCTGGGAAGTGGTCCCCGATGTCGGGTTTACCTCTAGCTAGGCTGGGAATTGGTCCCTGATGATGGTTTTGTGCCTCCCTCCAGGGGAGTACCCTTTACGGGACTATGCATTTCGACTCGTCAAGGACTTTATCCAGGTCTTTCTCCATTGGATTACCCTTTTATGGGACTCGGTAGTGTGTCACCCGTCGACTCTTTCTGGGTCTCCCTCCAGTGGGAACCCGTCGACTTCCAGAGATTAACCTCCAGCAAGGCTGGGTAGGGGGGTCGCATGTCTACTTTGAGGATACCTCTTGGCTGCGGGGTAGTGACGAGGTGTGTCATGACATTCCCCCAGAACTGTCAAGTACAAGGGGTGATATCCCCACCGAGACGTGTCCTTGTGATGCAACCTAAAACCGTGTGGCCGAGTCTATGCGGCCCAAATCGGATAGATTCAAGGTGCAATGATTTGAGCCCCTGGACTTGTAGTTTGGGGCAGACGTGCGGGATGATGGGCATCGATGGTGTTTACATCATGGACTATTGGCTACTCACTTTCTTGGGCTGAGCTAACGGACTAAGATCCCCTTACAATCTCGTTTGGGTTTCTTTAAAGAGTATATATATATATATACCTTGTTCCAGTGCCCAGTTCATGGGTTTTGGTTACTCTCCTTCCAGGAGAGGCGAATACGCACGGGTTATGCAACATGCTTTCCATGTCTAGCTTCTCATGGTAGGATGAGTCAACTCTTCTACTATAGGTAGCAAAGACTCGACGATATGTTCATCTTCTCTCTGTTTCCAGCTACTTGTTTCTGGACGAGTCTACCTCTTTTCCCTTGTTGGGTTGAGCTGGACTCTCTACTGATACTCTACTGTACTCCTTGTTGTTCTCCTTTACTTTTCCTATTCGATCTACTTCTCACCCTTTGGTACCTTCTTGGTTTATCCCTGGAGCCTTCGGGGTATCCTACTGAGTATTTTTATACTCACCCCTGCTTGGGCTTTTCCCGTACATGGTGTGACCTTGTAGATGACAGACATGTTGGTCATGATGTCAGAGGAGCTTAAGAGTTCGGTAGCTTGGACCACGTGCGGTGGTCATAGTCAGGTTCCAGGTTCGGGACTCTTCAAGTTGTTTTACTTTTGTTTACCTATTACCGGGTTGTGGCACATTACTGGTTGGGCGCATGTTTTGCCCATTTTCTTTTCATTTAACCATCAGCACATGATTTTTAGTGTTTTTAGGTCGAATAACTTTGTGGATTATTTATAGTAGTTAGTACTTTACTTTGCCTTTTACTTTGCACTTTTACATTTAGTGGGCTGCGTGTGTGTGTACAGGTACTTAGGAAAATTCCTCCTCAAGTTGTTGTGCATTCGGCACTGGTTTCTAGCCCCTGGCCTATGGAGGTGGGTTTCGGGTAGTGACGGCTCGAGCCCGGCTAGGGTCGGGTCGTGACAAAGTGGTATCCGAGGTGGTTTGTTCCTTGGGACGTTGTTCGGACATCACTAAAAAGGAATTAGTTGGGATCTATGGAAATAGTGTCGATATTTCTCGAGAGTGGCTCCCAGGTCATGGAGTCCAGTGATGGTGCAGCGGCCAACGTATCCATTCACCAGGACATTGATAACCCACTTGTTGACTCAACATTATGAGACATTTTTTTCATGTAAAAATTTGTTTGTGCATCAAAATTGATTGAGTCTTGACTGTCCTTCTTGAGTTATCTCCCCATTGTTGTTACGGTTGTATACATATATGCTCATCTGATCATGACACTCCTTGATAACATTCATGATGTCTCCGAGAAGATAGCTAGCTAGAATACCAGCTTTGGTTCGTGACGATGACCCTCTGAGCTACGAGGCATCAGTCCAGGACCCATCATGTGATCCCCTTTATCTGGGTGGTCCGGTAGCAGCACCCCCACCTGGTGAGAAGCAGACAGCTTCAGTAGAGCAGGCTGAGCTTGAGTGCAGGTTGAGCATGCTCCGTGAGTTCCAGCGACAGACACCGCTGAGGTTCTGTGGTGAGCAATACCCTCTGGCAATATAGGTTTGGCTCGAGATAGTGGTTCGCCTTTACAAGCTTGTTCAGATGCCGACAGATCTTATGGTGGCTTTGGCAACCATCCTTTTCCGCGGAGCAGCTTGGCGTTGGTGGAGTCTAGTGACTCATCTTCTTGACGAGTAATTGCTTTCGGGGGGAGACTTTTGGTAGTTTTTCATGAGGAGTTTTTCCCCTCCTTCTTACACTCTATTCGGATTCAGGAGCTCCTGCAGTTTCAGCAGGGAGGGATGACGGTGGCCGAGTAAGTGTCTAGTTTCGCAAACTTTGCACGCTTTTACCCAGACATGGTCTATGACGGAAACTTCCAAGCATGGGAGTTTGAGCATGGTCTTCGCTGATAGATTCATGCTGTCATAGTACCCTTGGGAATTCCCACATATGTCATGGTGCTAGAGCAAGCGCTGGTGACAGAAATCTTCCTGTCACGTTCTACAGTTTGTGGTGGCAGCAGGCTCGACAGAGCCGAGACATTTGCCGCAGCAAGAGGGCATTAGGTGACAGGACCATGACATATGTGGCTTTCCGATAACCAGACTCAGGGGCGTGGTCGTACACCACAGTGGCTCCGGAGGGCACCAGTTCATCTATGAGAGAACCGGTTCTATGCTTGCGATGTACGAGGTCACCTGGCACAAGACTGCCCAACCAGGCACTCTGAGAATATCAGGCAGGTAGTAGGTGCACCACCATGACAGATGCAGCACCGTGATCAGAGAAGCGCCAAAAGAGGTTGTTCTTTCAGAGGTGCAGGAGGAGCTCGTAGTGGGAGAAGAAATTACGAGGTCTTCCCATCACCACTAGGCAGTCCACATCAGGCTCCGGGAGCTGACAGTTGGGACCACGGACAGTCGCGAGCATTGGATTTCTATGATCCTGCAGAGTATGAGGTGATAAGAGGTACGCTCTAAATCTCTTCTACTTTCTGCAGTAGAATTGTTAGACTCTATGTGTGGAAGGTTTGTTCTCCTTGGTCCATGCTTGGGTTGTTACCAGGGTGATGTGGGGCATCGTCATGGCCCTTTGTTGGTATGGTAAAAAGGCGTAGGACCATTTATTTTGTTTATGGTGTTGACTCCTTCCCTTCTTAACATGTAACATGGTCTTGGTTGTGAGAAATCCACTATGAAAACTTGCGTGACCAGATATCCATTGGTGTTTCACCATATGGATATTCTGAAGGAGGGAATCACATGGCATTGTACCAGGTCCAAGCGGTGATTCTAGTCGCGGAATGCAACATAGCGGTTCGGTCGGGGAGGTGAGTTACCCCCGAGATCCTTCGGGCCATATGAGACCATGCAAAGGGATGGCGAGGTTACCTGCCGCCTTTCCCTAACCCCAAATGCTGGTATGGGTGCATAGCGTCTCCCGTGTGACTTACCCGAGAAGAAGTGTGTGTGCTCTTATGCACATCATTGGCAAGGACTGACCTCGCATGAACAGGTCAAATCCTTTGGTCTGTGTGCGGTGATGCGGGACTATGAAAGATTTCATTTGGGTACGAGAGAGCCAGGTGCGAGCATAGTATTCTGAGTTGTTCCCTAGTTTTTCTTTTGGGGGATGAAAATCTTGAAGGTGGGAATGATGTAAGAACCCAGTTTTTTTTCTATAAAAGACTTTGGAATATTCTTGATGTCATTCCAGAGTAGCGCCTTTAGACAGCGAGCGATTCCGAGCCTCAGTGTGGACGGAATTAAATTTTCAGTGCGTTCACACTGGGCATGCCAAATAATTGGGATAACTCCTAAACAGTGCTTCAGATCAGAAATATGAGTGTACGGATGGGTTCGAAATGTGGTTTTTACCCTATGAATGACATAAAATATGTCACTGTGGGATGTTGGGACCCCTCTCCCATTAGCGGAACATTAAATGGATAATTAAATTAATTTATTTATTCATTTAATGGTTAAACTCTGGTATCTCTTAAACTATTGCTTGTATGGGGAAACTGAGGGCACCATTGAGTCTGGAACGCGCTTTTTACCCAATGAGGTGTATAACTTTTGCGGGCGCGAGCCTTTTGTGAAAAATGTCGCCCGGGGCGTTTTCATAATTTGGCAGCCTCAAGCATTTAGTTTTATAACTATCGAACGGAGACTCGGATTAAAGTTCCGAGACTGTTGTTGAGCTCGTGGGGAGGTTTTTACCCTAGGCGAGCTGTAACCTCGTCCCTCTCGAGCGGTTCAGATGCGGGTTAATCTGGAAGTTTTAAATTAATTAAAACATCAATAAGATTTCTTTATTTAAACATTTAAGCCCCCTCTCTCCCCTTCCCTTCTTGTTAACCCTGGCGGAAGGAGCTCAACCAAGGAGGCTTCACCCTCCTCTATCCTCCTCTCCAAGCTATTGCGGGGATGGTGGATCCCACGTGAAGCGATGGGAAACACCCAACAAAGTCGGATCGTGCGTTCCATTTTATTTTTACCACACCTACTTTGAGCTCAATAAATCAGGTCGAAGTATTGTTTGATCTTCGAACAAATCCTGTGTGTGCATAGTAATTTTCCCGAGCTCAATAAATCCGGTCTTTGGTGGACCGCGGGTCAGTGCTTGGCCGCACGGCTGATCCGCGGGCTAGCGCTGTGAGTCAGGCTGGTCGGCCACCCCCTGAAAATTTCTCTTCTCCACTTCCCTAGAAACATCATAGAGTTCCTGGTCTTCTTAAAAGACCATCTTTAGTCCCCTAATAGGAGGTTAATAAGGGGTGCTTCAAAGAAAAGGTAATGTCCATTACCGATTCTTTTAACTTTATTTATTTTTCTACTTCTTCGTGTTTATTTGTTTAATTATGAAGTAATAACATTAGTATCACTCATATAATGATATGTTATTATAAGTATGAAACAAACCTATTTCACCCTCTATCCATCCTACATAAAATGAAATCACCCCGCGTGCGTACGTACGGATTACCGTCTCCACGCCGTGGTGTAATCTATTTTCCACCACCACCTTACGTAGATGGGTATAATGGTGTAAATAATAACTATATATGATTATTGTAAAGTGATATTTATTCTGAAATAGTACACATACACTTCAATACAATTCCACGATCATGTGAACGATATCATTGCTCGTGCGTACGTACGGCCTACCATCTCCACAATGTGATGTGACTCGTTCAACATGATATTCATTGCATAATGATTATATAAATGAATTGAATAAATAAATATGATATATATTACATTAATATGATTCTTTAGGTGAGGTATCTTTAACCTAAAATAAGAATAAGAATTTATTCGACAAAACATGCATAAGAACAAAAAGCAATAAACACCCGAATAACAAGTAACAATGAAATATTACTAATAAGAAGCTAAGAATATAACCACATATGATATCATAACAATGATTAAGATTCTGGAATAAGTAAATGACATTATTTAAATCATTATATAGTAGGTTCAGACACTAACAAAGAAAATTGGACCTAAGGTAATGGAAAATCTCACAATCTCAATTTTTATCCGAGATTGTTTTTACTTCAGAATTTACTGGGGAATATTTATCATCCAAATCCATGTTTTTTCAATATGTAATATTATTTCTATCATCCTACAATTTTTTAAATGCAATTTTACCCTTCGGTTAGTTTTTAGTAAATGATATTAACGGTATATTTTGTCGTTTTTTGTACGAGGTACTTTTTGACTTTTCCGGCCAAAGTACGAGAAGAATGTTTTTTTAACTTATACAGAATGAATGGATTTTTAGAACATTATTTCCAGGAAGGTACCTATACAAGTTTTCATGTTTATTTTTAATCAAATTATTTTAGTTTAAAATTTTATGACATGTTATGAAATGAAAAATGTTTTTTAAGTAGAAATGATATTTTCCTCAAGAATGGTGTTCAAGCATTTTATCAAAATTATTTTCCATCTAAGATAATATAGGGTTCTGTTTCTGTCCATATTTTAACATTTATTTCATTATGTTATTATTGAATTATTTTTATTAAGTCCTTTTATCTTATATGGATTATGTCATGATGGCACGATGCTTAAGAATCCCATTTTTATTACATGGGTTATGCTAGGATGTATGATTTATGATTTTGTGGCACACATAAGAATGGATTCATTATGAGATGGTTGGGACATATATCTCTCTCCAATTCATTGGGTAAAGACTTATATCTCATGAGATAGACATGGATGGAATGATAGGTTAATTCAGTTCAGTGATACAGGACTGAAACGAGGAGTGAACTCGGTTCAGAAATGGACTTTGTCCACTAAGATAGTCTTGTCAATGAGTCTTGACTACTAAGAAATGATTCTCTATGATTATGTGTATATTACACAACGTTTCATGTTTTATGTTATGATTATTGGGATTACATTTCACTACTATTATTTATCGCATGTTGTGAAATTATGATTTATTTTGCAGGTTATGATTTCCAAAATTTTATGTTCTTATGAATATGATGTGATTTATATTTCTTTTGTTTACCCTTACTGAGAATTTGAAATCACCATTTTGTATATTTTCTTTCCCCAGGCCAGGAAGAAGGTTATTAAGTAGGATATGCCAAACGGGACTCTAGATATGATGAAATAAATGGGAGATAATTTAGATGATTTATGAACCAGTTGTTTATGTTTCCCAGTTTCTAAAGACACTATACCAATACGGTCCTTTCATGGTTTTGTTATATGTTGTAATAAGTTTAATTCAATTTTGATGTAATAACAATGTATGTAAATTATGGGTCATTATATTTGGTATCAGAGGAAAGGTATAGTCATCCTTTGGAAACAAGGATGTGAAAGACTTTGTAAGAACCACAAGGATATATCTAAGCATAGAACAAAATAATAGTGTTTTAGAGATGGCCATGAATAACCTACGATAAAACCTTAAGTGTAAAATTTTATTCCTGATTATGTGGTATTCCTATTATAAATAGTGTTTCTCAAACTATTTTTCTTGGTTTTAGTCAATGGCTGGAACCCGAAGGAACCGTGTTAACACGGAATGTGACGGGCAATGCAATGATTGTCCCCCTGAGCAACCAAACGTTATGGGAGCTGGAATGAAAAATCTATTAGCCATGATCACACAACATTTTCAAGATATGAATCATGAAATACTTCCAAACAAGAAAAGGAAGTAGAAACATTCTATTAAATCATTCATGATGCAGCGTCCCCACTCATTCAGTGGGTCTACTAATCCATTAGTGGCTGAACAATGGATCAGTACCACTGAAGAGATATTTTCAGTTCTTCAATGTTCTGAACATGATAAAGTCATCATAGCAGTAAAACATTTTGAAGGAGAAGATGATCAATGGAGGAATATTATCAATAATAAGAGGCCATGAGATGAAATTGAGTCCATGGATTGGGACGAGATCAAGAACATATTTTTTAATATGTACTTCCCTCGTATTCTTCGAATAAAGATAGATAAGGAGTTTCATTAAATGATGAAAAAGGATGATGAATCATTTGGTACCTACGAAGAAAATTTTACAAGACTTTCAAGGTACTCTTATGGGATTATTATCCAACCTAAGAATAAGATTGATCGATTCATTAGAGGATTACAACCATGTATTCGAAGGGTGTCATCCATAACGGACTTCAATAGCTACAAGAAAATCGTTTGATGTGCTCTCAAGGTTGAGTTGGATATTGGAGTAACCCATCAGTCATATGGGTTTGATAAGAAGAGTAAAATGAAATGAAAAGGAAAATCTAAAGAGAACACTGAAAATAAGATGAGTTTTCCCTTATGCTCAATGTGTGGAAAGAAACATGGAGGGAGTTGTCTTAAAGGGACAAGTAAATGTTTCAAATGTGGAAAGGAAGTTCATCAGGCATTTGAATGCTGCAATGATGGGAAGAAGATGACTAATGATGCGAACAATGAAAGGTATACACATAATGCACCTCCAAAACTTCAATGTTTCAAGTGCAAGGAGATGGGGCATTATGCCAATCAATGCCCAAATCCAAGGGTTGTTGATGATGATCGATGTCAATAAAATCTTATGGCCAAGACAAAGGAAAGTCACATGCAATTACTATCGGTGATGTGGAGTACGATAACGAAGTGGTGAAAGGTACACTTACCATCCACTCTAAAATAGAAAATGTTTTATTTGATTCTGGATCCAACCACTCTTTTATTTTTGAAGAATTTTCTAAGGGTATTGTCGTATTACCTCAACAATTAGATGTTGAGTTAGCTGTGACAACTCCTAATGGCACAACAGTTGCATCAAAAGTTTATAAATCTTCTCTGATTGATGTTTGTGGGAAAGTGCTTCCTGAAAATCTTGTGATCCTTCCTATAGTTTAATTTGATGTGATTCTTGGCATGGATTGGATGTATTTATAGGGATCTCATATCAATTTCCAAAGAAAGGAAGTCACATTTCATATTCCAGATCAATCTATGATTTTCTATTGATGCATGAATGAACATAACATTCCAGTGGAAATATCTTCCATCTTATGGGTCTTGATTCCACTAAATGAAGGATATTTATCTCAAATGGTTGGTGAGAAACTCACTATTAAGAAAATTCCCATTGTACAAGAGTTTGATGATGTCTTTCTAGAGGAATTAATGGGTCTTCCACCAAATCGTGATGTTGTGTTTCCAATAGAACTCGTACCGGGTGATTTGCCTATTTGAAAGACACCATATAGAATGGCCCCAATTGAGTTTCATGAATTGAAGAAGAAACTCCAAGAGAATCTTGAAAAAGGTTTCATATGCCCTAGTGTGTCACCTGGGGGGGTACCTGTTCTGTTTGTTAAGAAGAAAGATGGATCAATGAGACTCTGCATTGATTATCGAGAACATAACAAGATCACTATCAAGAACAAATATCCTCTCCCACACATTGATGGCTTATTTGACCAACTACGCAGAGGTCAATACTTTTCCAATATTGATCTTCGTTCAGGGTATCATCAATTAAGTGTCAAAAGGTAGGATATACCAAAGACGGATTTCTGTACAATGTATGGACAATATGAATTTATAGTGATGCCATTTGGTCTTACTAATTCCCATGTTATCTTCATGGATCTAATGAATTGAGTCTTTAGAGACTATCTTGATCAGTTTTTGGTAGTCATTATAGACGGTATTCTTGTCTACTCAAAGAGAAAGGAAGAACATGAGGATCACTTAAGAATTTTATTAAATACCCTAATAATGGAGAATCATTATGAAAAATTTACCAAGTGTGAGTTTTGGCTTAAAAAAGTAACATTTTTGGGTCACATAATCTCAAAAAAGGAATATCTGTGGATCCAGCAAAAACAGAGGTTATTAAAAGATGGTCGAGACCAACAAAAGTAACTGAGATCCGATGTTTTCTTGGTTTGGCTGGATATTATCGACGTTTTGTGATAGATTTTTCACAATTTTCTAATCCAATCAACAGGTTGAATCGAAAAGGAGTTATGTTTGTATGGACGGAGGAATGTGAAGAGAATTTCAAGGAGTTGAAAAGAAGGTTATCCAGTGCACCTGTACTCACACTTCCTTGTAGTGGAGAAAGGTTTGTGATCTATAGTGATTCATCCAAGATGGTGTTAGGGTGTGTTCTTAAGAAAAATGATATGGTGATATCATATGCCTCACGACAGTTGAAAACCCATGAGAAAAATTACCAAAATCATGATTTGGAGTTAGCTGCGGTAATCTTTTCATTAATGATGTGGAGGAATTATCTTTATGGTGAATGGTGTGATATTTATACTGATCGTAAATGTTTAATGTATATTTTAACACAAAAGGAGATGAATATGCGTCAAAGAATATGGTTGGAGCAGATTAAGGATTACGACTGCTCAATTCATTATCACCCTGGGAAATAAAAGAAGGTGGAAGATGCATTAAGTCAACAAGACTATGCTAGCTTATCCATGATGAGGATCACAAAAGATCCAATATTTATGGATTTACAATGAATGGATCTTGGAATTATAATGGAAGGGGAGAAATATTATCTTTCTCAAATGAATGTTCAACAATCTATACATGTGAAGATTAAAGAGGCACAGAAAGAAGATGAAGAGTTACAAATGAAGGTGAGAAATGTTCCAGAATTCAACCTTGATTGTGATGGGATAATAAAGTTTAGGAATCGGGTTAGTGTTCCTCTCATCCCAGAATTATAGAATGAGTTGTTGGATAAGGCTCATAGTTATTCATTCTCTATTCATCCTGGAAGCACGAAGATGTATAGGGACCTGAATGAGTACTTCTGGTGGGATGGCATGAAATGAGATGTTTCTGAATATGAATCTCAATGTTTGGTTTTCTAGCAAGTTAAAGATGAGAGACAGAAGTCTAAGGGGATGTTACAACCATTACCCATACCCGAATGGAAATGGGAAAACATCACTATGGACTTTGTCACTGGACATCCTAAAATATCCAAAGGCAATAATGTTATCTGGGTCATAGTTGATCGTCTTACAATGTCTACACACTTCATTGCAATTAGAGAGGATTTATCTCTGGATCAGCTTGCCAGGATATATGTAAAGTAAGTGGTAAGATTGCATGGAGTACCACTATCCATTATATCTGATCGGGATCCAAGGTTTACTTCAAAGTTCTGGAAAAGTCTTCAGCATACTCTGGATACAGAGTTGAGTTTCAGCACTGTTTATCATCCTCAGACAGACGGTCAGTCTGAGTGGAAAATTCAAAATCTAGATGATATAATGAGATATTTCTCTATGGATTTCAAAGGTGGTTGGGAACAACACCTACCTTTGGTGGAATTTTCTTATAATAATAGCTTTCACTCTATTATTCAGATGGCTCCTTATGAATCACTCTATGGGAAGAAATGCAGGACTCCAATTTTCTGGGATGAAGTAGGGGAAAGAAAGCTATTTGGACCTAATCTTGTTGATGAGATGGTAGAAATGGTCAGATATATTCAACAACACATAAGAGAATCTCATAGTCGACAAAAACATTATGCCGAAAACTAAATAAAAGACCTATAGTTTGAAGTGGGTGATAAAGTGTTCTTACGAATATCTCCTTGGAAGTGAGTAATGATATTTGGAAAGAATGGAAAGTTGAGCCCTAAGTATATCAGTCCTTTTGAAATACTGGATCGTGTTGGGAAGGTATCTTACCAATTAGCGCCTCCACCGAATCTCTCTCAAGTTCATGATGTGTTCCATGTATCTCTCCTGTGAAAGTACATACCTGATCCTTCACATGTACTCATCTCAGAAGTTGTACCGTTGGAGCAAGATCTTTCTTATGCAGAACAGCCGATAGAGATACTGGATCGTAGATAAAAATTCCTACGGAACAAGACCATTCACGTGGTGAAATTTTTATGGAGGAACCACCAATTAGAAGATGCTACAAGGGAGATTAAGGATATGATGAGGGAGAGGTATCCTCATTTGTTAGTTAAAAAGTGATGAATTTCAAGGGAGAAATTCATTTTAAGGGGGGTAGATTGTAACACCAGAGATTTTTATGAGAAATATTTAGTTTTTATGTTATATACATTTTCAAAGGAATATTTCACTACAACACTAGATTGTCTTGCTTTACACGCAATTGTGACCTTCCTCAATAGCTTGCGTTGTACGCAATACCGAGTTTCACTAAACAATGATATGCTATTAAAATATTATTAAAACTAGATGTTATGAATAGTAATACCCAATTTTTGAAATTTTATAAATTTTATCTATCAAAAAGGACTTCATTTTTTGATTTGGAATATTGAAATTAGCATAGGGTGATATTTTGGTATTTTTATGAAAACTTTCAATTTTTGATGAATAGTGAAAACACTGGGTTACAATTTAAAAACCGAATTTTTATAAATAATTATTTAGTTTATTTAAATTTAGTTTAGGTCAAAATTGATACGTAATACCTATATAAGTTCAATGTAATTCATTGGAGTCATTTTATAATAATTTTAGATATATAAAAATTTTATTGTACTTTTGACCGTCATTTACCCACCTCCAAGGAGAATTTACAAATTTACATAAAACATAATTTTACCACTTCTCTGAGTTTAATTTCAAAAATATGAGAGACACGGTTAATATCAAGGACTAAAATGTGGTTCAATGGGATGAAAATAATTTTTGGTTTATAGTATCTTTTTACTTTTTTACCACGGTTAAAAGTAAATACGGTAATTAAGGGTAAAAATGATATTATTATTACCCTAAAACATGTACTAATTCTATTGGATAAGTGTAATTCGACCAAAAACATCTTTATGAATAAAATATGACCATTTAGGTCCACTTGGATTATATTAGGACATTTAATATTATTTTATTTCAAAAATAGTTAAAATAGTAAAAATCAATGCTTAATAACTAAAATATTTATAACATAGGGTTATACATAAGATAAATTCGACTATAAATATTAATTATAAAGCTAAAAATATTTCCTACATAATTTTATTTTATTTATAATTTTTAGACATTAAGTAATGTAATTTATTCAGGACACAATGATGATACAATAATTAACTTATTAAGGAAATATTTACATAATTGATATTATAAATACCCAAATAAATTTAATTTGAGACTTTTTATGAATTAAAATAATTCTATACGTTAATATGACATATTAGTATTGATTTAATTTACTTTTTTCGAACTAATCATTCTATTATTATTTTCAAAAAAACCATGTACCAAATAGTGTCAAAATTGACATAAAATAGTTTTTCAAACAAATATTATATTGTTAATTGTTATTTAATTCTTAAAAATATACGGTTCAGTCAAATGACTTATATAAGGTTATATATTTTAATAATAAACAACTTGGCGTTCTTTTGTCTTTTTATAGTATGTTTATTAACCTTATAGCGTAAGAAAACAAGAAGACACGGTAAAAGTAAAAGTATTTAACTTAAAGTTAAATCTAAATGATAAGGTTAAAATAGAAACCTATAATTGTCTAAATTCTATTGGATGAGATTATTGCGACCCATCACCACCTTATATTCTAAATAAATCAATTTGAGCTATTAAAAAACCAATATGACTTTATAATAAAATAATATTTTTAGTTTTTCCAAAGGTGCCCCTCTCTTACCTTATAAAAGGGCACCTCCTACCTATTTTCCTCACACCACTTTGAGCCTTAAAGAATGGCCAAACCCTGCCCATTTCTCTTCTCCACTTCCCTAGAAACATCCTGGAGGTCATTGTCTTCTTTAAAGACCATCTTTAGTGCCCTAAGAGAAGGTTAATAAGAGGTGCTTCAAAGAAGAGGTAATGTCTGTTACCGATTATTTCACCTTTATTTATTCTTCTACATCTTCTTCATTAGTTGTTTCATTATGAATTAATAACATCAGTATCACTCATATATTTATATGTTATTATTATTCTGAAACAACCCTATTTCACCATCTATCCATCCTACGGAAAACGAAATCAATGCATGTGCGTACATACGGAATACCGTCTCCACGTCGTGGTGTAATCTATTTTCCATCACCACCTTACCTGGATGGGTATAATGGTGTAAATAATAACTATATATGATTATTTTAATGTGATATTGATTCTGAAATAGTACCCATACACTTAAATACAATTCCACGATCATGGGAATGATATCATCGCTCGTGCGTATGTACGGCCTACCGTCTCTACGATGTGATGTGACTCGTTCTACATGATATTCATTGAATAATGATTATATAAATGAATTTAATAATTAAATATTATATATATTACACTAATACCATTTTGGATATGATGTATCTATAACCTAAAAGAAGAATAAGAATTTATTCGACAAAACACGCATAAGAACAAAAAGCAATAAACACCTGAATAACAAGTAACAATGAAATATTACTAATAAGAAGCTAAGAATATGACCAAATATGATACATAACAATCAGTAAGATTCTAGAATAAGTCAATGAAATTATTTAAATCATTATACAGGAGGTTTGGACACTTATGAAGAAAATCAGACCTAAGGTAAGGGAAAATCTCGAAATCTCAATTTTTTTCCTAGATTGTTTTTACTTCAGAATTTATTGGGGAATAATCATCATCTACATCCATGTTTCATCAATATGTAATATTATTTATATTCTCCTACAATTTTTTGAATCCAATCTATCCCTTCGGTGAGTTTTTAGTAAAATATATGAAAGGAATCTTTTTTCATTTTTCGTGCGAGGTAATTTTTGACTTTTCCGTCCAATGTATGAGAAGAATGTTTTTTAACATATACGGCATGAATGGATTTTTAGAAAATTATTTCCATGAAGATTCCTTTACAAGTTTTCAAGTTTATTTTTAATCAACATCTTTTAGTTTAAAATTGTATGACATATTAAGAAAGGAAACATGTTTTTGAAGTAGAAAGGATATTTTCCTCAAGAATGGAGTTCAAGCATTTTATCAAAATTATTTTCCGTCTAAGATAATATAGGTTTCTATTTCTATACCTATTTTTACATTGATTTTATTATTTTATGATGGAATTATTTTTATGACGTCCTTTTCTCTTATATGGATTATGTTATGATGGCACGATGTTTAAGAATCCCATTTTTATTACATGGGTTATGATATGATGTATGATTTATGATTTTTTGGCACACATAATAATGGATTCAATATGAGATGGGTGAGACCTATATCCCCCTCCAATGCATTGGGTAAAGATTTATATCTCATGAGATAGACATGGCTGGAACGGCAGGTTAATCTGGTTCAGTGATACAGGACTGAACCAAGGAGTGAACTCGTTTTAGAAATGGACTTTGTCTGGTAAGATAGTCTTGGAAATGAGTCATGACTACTATGAAATGATTCTCTATGATTGTGTGTGTATTCCACAAAGTTTCATGTTTTAATTATTGATTATTGGGATTACATTTCACTACTATGATTTATCCCATGTTATGAAATAATGATTTCTTTTGCAGGTTATGATTTCCAAAATGTTATGTTCTTATGAATATGATGTGATTGATATTTCTTTTGTTTAACCTTACTAAGAATTTGATCTCACCCTTTTGTATGTTTTCTTTCCCCAGGTCAGGAAGAAGGTTATTAAGTAGGATATGCCAAAAGGGACTCTAGATATAATGAAATAAATGGGAGAAAATGTAGATTCTTTATGAACCAGTTGTTTATGTTTCCCAGTTTCTATAGACACTATACATAGATGGTCCTTTAATGGTTTGGTTATATTTTGTAATACGTGTAATTAGATTTTGAAGTAAAAACAATGTATGTAAAGTATGGGTCGTTATAGGGGGTGATTAAATAGTCTATCTCGCATGTTGTTCTGCGAGATTTATAATGGTACGATCTGTTTGGATGTGTGGGGTCTCTTTCGAGATATTTTAAAATGCGGAAGCAAGTAAGGTGCTCTGGTGGTAGTTCGTCCTATTGTGTTTGTAGCGGGCCCTTGGCGTGTGATCGCGTGCACTCCCGTGTGAGTGATGTAAATGCTTGAAGAGATTTAGTTTTCCATGCATGGGACGATAAGGTGGAAGGTTGGAGTTGTTACATTTATGCCCTTCGCGTAGACATTGGGTGTCGTGTGGATGATAGATTTTGGGCTGGAAACGTGGTATACTTTGGGAGTATACGGGAACGCTTGGAGGTACATGTGGTTGATTGTACCTGAGAACGTTTGTGTGCATGGTTAGAGTTGACTTGGGGCCACACGTCGTATGGGCACCATGTGTGTGCCATGTTCTTCTTTCCATACCTTTGACCTCTTCTGACATAGAGGGTTACTCTGTTCTCGATTGTGGACCAGCAGGGTTGAGTTTTCCCCTGATTCTGTTCTCGTTTGTTGACCTGTAGGGTTGAGATTCCCCATGGTCCTATTCACGATGGTTTCAACTAGCAGGGTTGAGTTATACCCTCGTTCTATTCTCGATTGTTGACCAGTAGGGTTGAGTTTCTCCCTTGTCCTATTCATTATGGTTTCGACCAGCAGGGTTGAGTGGTTTCCCCTGGTTCTGTTCTCGTTGGTTATGTCGGCATAGTTGCTTCGTGCTCCGTGGTAGAGTTCTTGTGGATTCGTTGTGACCAACACATTATGCGGGCACTGATCCTCTACATAGGAGGTTCTTTCTAGCAGGGCTATCCTGGAGGTTGTTTTCAGCAGGGCGGGCAAGTGAGGTACCATCCAGCAGGGATGGCCGGTGGGTTACCATCCAGCAGGGATGGCCGGTATAGCGGTTTTCACCGAGTTGTACCATCCAGCAGGGATGGCTAGAGTGGTTCCGGGTTTACCTCCAGCTGGGGTTGGAAGTGGTCCCTGATGCCAGGATTACCTTCAGCTGGGCTGAGAAGTGGTCCATGATGACGGTTCCGAGCCTTCCTCCAGTGAAGTACCCTTTACGAGACTGGGCATTGGGACTCGTCGACGACATTATCCAAGTCTCCCTCCAGTGGATTACCCTTTTACGGGACTGGGCAGTGTGGCACCCATCGACTCTTGTCGGGTCTCCTTCTAGTGGGAACCCATCGACATCCATGGATTACCCTCTATTGGGGATGGGAAGGGGGGTCGGCTGTCGACTTTGAGGAGACATCTTCGCTACGGGACAGTGACAATGTGTGGCTTGACATTCCCCCAGAACTCTCAAGTACAAGGGGTGCTTTACCTACCGAGTCACGTCCTTGTGACGCGACCTAAAACCATGTGGGTGAGTCAGTGCCACCAAAAGATAATAGTGTCAAGGTGCGGTGATTTGAACCCCTTGACTTGCAGTTTGGGGAAGACGTGTGGGATGCTGGGCAACGATGGTCTTTACTTCTGGGACTGTTGGCTACTCACTTTATTGGGCTGAGCTACGGGACAGAGATCCCCTTACGATCTCGTTTGGTTTTCTGGACAGAGCATATATATATGTATACCTTGTTCCAGTACCTACATCTTGGATTTTGGTTACGCTCCTTCCATGAGAGATGAAGATGTGTGGGTTATGCCATGTGACTTCCTTGTCTAGATTCTCGTGGTTGGATGAGTCTACTCTCCTGCTATAGGTATCGAAGACTCGATGAGAAGTTCATCTTCTCAACATTTCCAGCTCCTTATGTCTGGACAAGTCTACATTCTTTCTCTTGTTGGGTTGAATTGGACCCACTACTTTTACTCTACTACACTCCTTGTTGTACTCTTTTACTTTTCCTTTTCGATCTACTACTCACCATTCGGTACGTACTTTGTTACTCCATCGAGCCTTCAGGGTATCCTACTGAGTATTTTTATACTCACCCCTGCTTGGGCTTTGCCCGCACATGGTGTTCCCTTGCAGACAACAGACAGTTTGGTCATGATGTCAGAGGATCTTAGGAGTTCGGGAGCTTGGACCATTTGCGGTTGTCGTAGTCAGGTTCTAAGTGTGGGACTCTTCCAGTTGTTTAACTTTTGTTTACCTTTTTCCGGGTTGTGTCACTTTACTGGTTGGGAATTTTTCTTCCCTTTTCTTTTTAGTTTACCTTTAGCACTCGCTTTGTACTGTTTAGAGGTCGATGTACTATGTGGTTTATTTATAGCAGTTGGTACTTTACTTTTCCTTTTACTCTGAACTTTTGCATTGAGTGTGCTACATGCGGGTGTACAGGTACTTAAGAAAAGGCCTCCATAATTTATTTTTCCTTCGGCGCTGGTTGCCAGCCTCTGGCCTATGGAGGCGGGCTTGGGGTAGTTGCGCCTCGAGCCCTGGTAGGGTCGGGTCGTGACATATTTAATATTAAGCAATTAAATAACTAAATAAATCCATAAGGGTGTGATTTAATTAAGGGGTGTAAAACCCTTAAATTTTATTTTATAATAAAAATAACCACTATATCATTCTTCAAACATAGCATTGGTTTTTAAGAAAATTTAGATATATTACTAAAATATTATTAAATAAATGTTATTGTGATTACATTATCATTATATTGGGGGAAATGAATATGAGTAAATAAATTTTTAATTATAAGTGTAATAGTAACATTTTTACAAATTCATTTATTAAATATTTCAAAATAAGTTGTTAATTTTTATAAATTAAAATTTACCCTTCAAAAAGTTATTAATTCAAAAATTAATATTATTTCAATTTATCCATGGAAGTTATAAATAATATCTGAATACTTTTTTATATTTTACTTTTTTAAAATTATTATTTTTAAATCATTAGGTTAATAATTAATTTAATATAATTTTTGGTATTTCTCTGATTTAAGAACATGGTTCTTTCTATATAATACTTTGCAATATTCTTGATGTTATTCAAGAGCAGCACCTTTAGATAGCATGCGATTCCAAGCCCCAGTGTGGTCGGAATTAAATTTTTAGTGCGTTCACACTTGGAATGCCAAATAAATGTGATAAATCCTAAATGGTGATTCAGATCCTAAATTTGAGTGTACGGATGGGTCCGAAATTGGATTTTTACCCTAGTAACTCCATAAAGCATGTGGGTGCGGGACTTTGGGACCCCTCGCCCGTTGACAGAACATTAAACGGATAAATAAAATAATTAATTTATTCCTTTAATGGTTAAACACATGAATCTCATAAACGGTGACTCGAATTGGAAAACTGAGGGCACCGTTGAGTTCGTAGTTTTCCGTTTACCCTAGGAGGGGTATAATTTTCACGGTCGCGTGTCGTCTGTGGAAAATGCCTGCAGGGGTGTTTTGGTAATTTGAAGTCCTCAGGCGTTGAGTATAATAACATTTGAACGAGGCCTCAGATTAATATTAAGAGACCACCGTTGTGATCGGGAGGTGGTTTTTACCCTTGGGGAGGCTTAACCTCGACCTCTTCGAGAGTTTCAGATGCGGGTTAAAATAGGGGATTAAATTAATTAAAATTTTAATTTATTTTTCTTCTTTATTTAAAACCTTCTTCTCCTCTTCCCCTCCCTTGTTCTTCCTTGGCACATACCCTCCCAATAAATGAGTATCTCCTCTCATCCTCCACCTCACTCCTCCGATCAAGGCAGACCCAACGACGGCGAAGCACGGATCAACCGAGAATCTCTAAGATGCGCCCTGCAAGGAAGGAACATGTGTTTATGTTTTTTTATTTCCCACACCTACGTTGATCTTGATTCATAGCATGTAATTATTGTTATTTCTTCGAGAAAATACCATATATACGTAGTACTTATACCAAGCTTTCCAATGGTTGTTACAGATTTAAAATCCAAGTCCCGACGTGTTCGCAAATGTCCGGTGAAGATCACGGTTTTTTGATGTATTCCGGTGGGTCTTGCCGGTCCGCGCGAGGGTTTAAGAGGGCATTGGTCCGGGAGAGCGTGGAGGCCGGTGGTTGGACGAGGGTGGACGGCAGAGTGGCAGAGGAGGCCGGGTCCGCAGGGGTCGCCGTGGGTGAGGCCGAGCGGAGGAGGTCGGCGAACGCGTTGGGTCAGCAGGGGGCCGCCACAGGTGAGGTCGAGCGGAGGAGGCCGACGGAGGTGGCCGGGGCTCGCAGACCGGGAGGGCGAGTGGGCTCGGCGAGGGTGCCAGTGGACGCAGGGGCGCCTATGTCTGGGGGCACCGACGAAGTGAGGTCCAAGGATGACCGACTTTTTCTGGTCGGTGCTCACGAGGGAAGACCGGGGTATACGGACCTCAGCTGGCCGACAAGGACCCACATATTGTAGGTCCTATGTGAGTGGAGCCGGACCCGCTCTAGTCGGTCTGGGCGTGGAAGCCGGCCCACGTGAACCATGGGCCAGTTGAAGCATAGTGGGCCGACCGAACCGGCCTGACCCACCCTTTTTCATTCGTTTAAAAAAAATTGAAACACCTCTAAAATCCCAACCGGGTGTCGGATTCGCGTGCTGTCTGCGGTGACGCGATCCTTGGATAGAGGTGGGCTTTTTGAGATGGTTTTGGGTGTTTTTAATTCCCAAAAAGAGGGGCCTAGGAGGTGAAACACTACATTATGTGAATTGGAGTTTTTTCGGGGGTTTTTTTTTGGGCGGAGCAGACACATCCGATGTCCGTTTTGAGCACTGTCAGTGGTGTTGGGACCCTGGCACCGAACATCTTCTTAACAGTATGGTTTTGGGAATCGAAACTAGGGTTGAGGTGTTGGCCCCACGGCCCGTCCTTTACTCTGTGAGCAGTGTTTTGAAACTTTTTCATAGGATGTCCGTTCGGGGTGGGTGAGTAGTCGATTTTGGGTCTTTTTCCGAGGGGATTACATAGGCGCAATTTGCGCACTTTAATTCAGTATGCTGGTGCAGGCCTTTCAAGGGCCGTTATAGGAGTTGGAGGTGATTTCTAGCTTAATCATTGGGTGTCCATTCTGGACAAGTGAATAGTCCATCTTGTTTACGTTTTCGAGAGGATCGCAACAATGCGATCCGTTCGTTGTGCTTCGGGACCGAGATAAGGGTCCCATGTAGCACCGCTCATGTACGGTGCACTGGAATGCATCTATTTCTCTGGATATCCATTCCACTCAAGTGAGCAGTCCTTTTGACATGTTTTCTCGAGGGGATCACAATGTTGTGATGCGCCAGACTATTTTTGGGGACGTGGCTTGGGACCACGGGACGCCGTTCAGGCGAAAGGCGGTGTTGGAGACTTTTCTGTCAGATATCTGTTTTCAGTGAGTAAATAGCCTATCTCACATTTTTTCTATGATTATTACAGCGGTATGATCCATTTGGAGGTGCGAAGCCTCATTCGAGATCTTATTAAATGTGGAAGCAAGTAAGGTGCTCTGGTGGTGGTTCGTCCTACTGTGTTTGTAGCGGACCCTTGGTGTGTGATCGTATTCACTCCCGTGTGAGTGAAGTAAATGTTTGAAGAGAATTTGTCGGTCGTGCCTTAGCCATTGAGGTGGCAAGTTGGAGTTGTTACATTTTCGTCCTTCGTGTTGACGTTGGGTGTCATGTGCACGATAGCCTTTGGGATGGAAACGTGGTATACTATGGGAGTTTACGGGAACGCTTCGAGGTACATGTGGTTGTTTGTGCCTGAGAACGTTTGTGCGCATGGTTGGAGTTGACTTGGGGCCACACGTCGTGTGGGCCCCATGTTCATGCCATGTTCTGATTTTTGTATCCTTGGCATCTTGCGATGTAGAGGGTCCCTCTGTTCCTGTTTGTTAGACCAGTAGTGTTGAGTTTCCCCCTGGTTATGTTCTCGTTTGTTTGACCAGTAGGGTTCAGTTTCCCCCTGGTTCTATTCTTGTTTGTTTGACCAGAAGGGTTGAGTTTCCTCTTGTTCTGTTCACATTTGTTTGATCAGCATGGTTGAATTTCTACCTGGTCCTATTATCGTTTGTTTGACCAGCATGGTTGAGTGGCTTTCCCCTGGATTTATTCTCGATGGTTTGGCCATCAGAGATGCTTCATGTTCCCGGGTTGCGTTCTTGTGGATTTGTTGTGACCAACACATTACGCATGCACCGATCCTCTACCCATGAGGTTGTTTCCAGCAGGGCTGGCCAGTGTTGTACCATACAGCTAGGATGGCTAGTTGTACCATCCAGCAAAGATGGCTAGTGAGCTACCATCCAGTAGGAATGGCTTGTGGGGTACCATCCAGCAGGGATGGCCAGTACAGCGCTGTTCACCGAGCAGTACCATCCAGCAGGGATGTCCAGAGTGGTACCAGTTTTACCTCCAGCAGTGGTGGGATGGGGTCATCGTTGTCGGGTTTACCTCCATCTGTATTTGGAAGTGGTCCCCGATGATGGGTTTACCTCTGGCTGGGCTGGGAAGTGGTCCCCGATAACGGATCTAATCCTCCGTCCAGTGGAGTAACCTTTTACTGTACTGGTCATTGGGACTCATCGTCGACATTCGCCAGGTCTCCCTCCAGTGTGTTGCCCTTTTATAGGACTGGGCAGTGTGGAAACCGTCAACTCTTGTTGTGTCTTCCTCTAGTGGGAACCCATCGACTTTCAGGGATTACCCTCTAGCGGGGCTAGGGAGGGGGTCTCCTATCAACTTTGAGGAGACCTCTCGACTGTGGGGCAGTGAAATGGTGTGGTGTGACGTTCCCCCATAACTCTCAAGTACGATGGGTGCTTTACCCACCAAGAAGTGTCCTTGTGACGCGACCTAAAACTGTGCAGGCGAGTCAGTGCTGCCCAAAGCGGACAGTGTCATGGTGCGGTGATTTGAGCCCCTTGACTTGTAGTTCAGGTCAGACGTGCGGGATTTCGGGCATCGATGGTGTTTACTTCTGGGACTGTTGTCTACTCACTTTCTTGGGCTGAGCTACGGGATGGATATCCCCTTAAGATCTTGTTCGAGATTCTTTTTTGAGCATATGGATATGTATATACCTTGTTCCAGTACCCACTTCTTGGGTTTTGGTTACTCTCCATCTAAGAGAGGTGAAGACGCGCAGGGTATGCCACGTGATTTTTGTGTCTAGCTTCTCATGGTTGGACGAGTTTATTCTCCTGGTATTTGTAGAAAATACTCGACGAGAAGATTATCTTCTCCCCGTTCCTAGATCCTTGTGTTTGGATGAGTCTACTTCCTTCCTCTTATTGGGTTGAGATGTACTCAATAAATCACTCTCGGTTGTACTCCTTTACTTTTAACTATTTGATCAACTTCTCACATCTTCACTACCTCCTTTGTTTCTCCATGGATCCTTCGGGGCATCCTACTGAGTATTTTAATACTCTCCCCTACTTGGGCTTGTCCCTCACTTGGTGTGCCCTTGTAGACGACAGACAGGTTGGTCGTTACATAAGTGGATCTTAGGAGTTCGGGAGCTTGGACCGCGTGTCATGGTCGTAGTTGGGTTCCAGGTGTGGGAATATCTTAGGTGTTTACTTTTTTTACCTGTTGCTGGGTTGTGGCACTTTTCTGGTTGGGCGCGTCTTTTGTGCTTTTTATTTTCAGTTTACCTTCAGCACTCACATTGTACTTTTTAGAGGTTGATGATCTTTGTGGTTTATTTACAGCAGTTGGTGCTTTACTTTTCTTTTACTCTGCACTTTTTCATTGAGTGTTCTATGTGTGTGTGTACAGGTACTCAGGAAGAGGCCTCCCCGAGTTTCTTAGCATTCAATGCTTGTTGACAGCCCCTGGCCTATGGAGGGGGGCTTGGGGTAGTTGCGGCTCGAGCTTGGGTAGGTTCTGGTCGTGACAAAGTGGTATCAACGGTGGTTCGTTCCTTGCGATGTTGTTCGGACGTCCCTAAAAAGGAATTGGTTGGGATTTAGGGAAACAGTGTTAACGTGTCTCGAGAGCGGCTCTCAAGCTAGGGAGTCCAGTGATGGTGTGGCGGCCGACGTATCCATTCACCAGGACCTTAACAACCCGCTTGTCGACTCTGCATGCTGAGACACTTGTTGCAAGGAAAATTGGTTGTGTATCACATAGGATTGAGTCTCTGACTGTCCTTCTTGAGTCAGTTCCCCATTGTTGATACTCTTATATACATATATGCTCATCTTATCGCGACACTCCTTGATAATATTCAGGATATCTCCGTGAAGACAGCCAACTAGGATATGAGCTTTGGTTCGTGATGACAACCATGTCAGCTACGAGGCCACAGTCCAGGACCCATCATTCGAGCCCCTTTCTCCGAGTGGGCTGGTAGCAGCACCCCCACCTGTTGAGAAGAATACAACTTCAAAAGTGTAGACTAAGTTTGAGCGCAGGTTGAGCGCGCTCTGTGAGATCCAGCGACAGAGACCGATGATGTTCAGTGGTGAGCCAGAACCTCAGGAAGCATAGGTTTGGCTTGAGACAGTGGTTCGCCTTTTCAGGCTTGTGCGGACGCCGACAGATCTTATAGTGTCTTTGGCCACCAACATTTTCTGTGGAGTATATTGGTGTTTGTTGAGTCTGGTGACTTATTTTGTTGATGAGTCGTCACTTTCGTTGGGTGACTTTCCGTCGTTGTTTCGTGAGGTGTTTTCCCATCCCGCTTATTCTCCATTAGGATTCAGGAGCTCCTGCAGTTTCATCAGGGAGGGATGACAGTGGCTGAGTATGTGGCTAGTTTCGCAGACCGTGCATGCTTTTACCCAGACCTGGTCCTTGATGGCGACTTCCAAGCACGAAAGATCGAGTGGGGGTTCTATAGAAAGATCTGGGAAATCATAGTACCCTTGTGCATTTACACTTATGCCAGGGTGATAGAGCAGGTGCTGGTGATAGGGAGATTTCTGTCCCATTCTACAGTTGGTGGTGGTAGCCGGCTCGATAGAGCCGAGACGTCTGCCGCAGCTAGTGGTTATCGGGTGACAGAACCTTGACGCAAGTGGCTTTCTGACAACCTGACTCAGGGGCATGGTCGTACACCACAGTGGTGCCGGAGGGCACCAGTGCATCCCAGATAGAGTTGGTGTTATTCTTGTGATGGTCAAGGTCACGTAGCATGGGACTGCCCGACCATACATGTAGAGAATATCTGGTAGGCAGCAGGTGCACCACCACGGCAGAGGTAGCACAGTGATCGGAGTAGCACCCTGAGAGGTGGTGCTTGTAGAGGAGCGGGAGGAGATGGTAGTAGGGGACAGCTTTACGAGGACTTTCCATCACCACCAGGTAGTCCACGACAGGATCTGCGAGCTGACAGTTGGGACCACAGACAATCTGTGTTCTTTGGATGTCTACAATCCTGCAGAGCATGAGGTGATAAGATTTACGCTCTACAGCTCTTCTGCTTTTTTCAAGTAGAATTTTTATACTCGGTGTGTAAAATGATTTTATCCCTGCTCCTTGTTTGAGGTGTTACCAGGGTGGCGCGGGGCGTCGGTATAACCCTGTGTTGGTAAGGTAAAAGGGCATGGGACCTTTTTCTTTAGTCGAGGGTGTCAAATCCTTCTCTTTTCGAGTATGTAAGAGAGTCTTGGTTGCGAGACATCGACTATGAAATCATCTTTGACCAGATATCTTTGGGTGTTTCACCATATGGATATTTGGAAGGACGGAATCACTGGGCTTTGTCCCATGTCCAAACGGTGATTCTAGTCAAGGAGTGCGACGTAAGGGTTCGGTCGGGGAGGTGTGCTACCCCTGAGAGCCTTCGGGCTGTTTGAGACCGTGCGAAGGGATGGAGAGGTTCTGTACCGCCTTGCCCAAAACCCAATGGCTGGTTTGGGTGCATAATATCTCCTGCGTGACTCACACAAGAAGAATTGTTTGTACTCCTATGCACGTCATCGGCAAGGGCAGACCTTCTGTGAGCAGATCAAATCCTTTGGTCTGGGTGCGGTGATGCGGGACAGTGCATGAGTTCTTCTGGGTACGAAGGAGCCAGGTGTGGGCTTAGTACCATGAGTGTTTCCCTGGTTTTGCTTTTCTGGGAGGAAAATCTAGAAGTAGGAATGGTTTAAGAACCCGTTTTTTGCAATAAAATACTTTGGAATATTCTTGATGTTATTCCAAATCACCACCTTCAAACGGCGTGCGATTCTGAGCCCCGATGTGGCCGAAATTAAATTTTCAGTGCGTTCACACTGGGAATGCCAAATAAATGCGATAACTCCTATACGGTGCTTCGGATCCTAAATATGAGTGTAATGATGGGTCCAAAATGATTTCCTTACACTAGGAATGACATAAAGCATGTCGTCGCGGGACTTTGGGACCCCTCACCCGTTGACAGAACATTAAACGAATAAATAATATAATTAATTTATTCTTTTAATGGTTAAACTCAAGTATATCTTAAATGGTGGATCATATTGGTAAACTAATGGCACTATTGAGTTCATAGAGTTCTGTTTACCCTATGAGGGGTATACGTTTCACGAGTGTGGGTTGTTTGTGAAATATGCCACGAGGGGCGTTTTCATAATTTGGCAGCCTCGGGCGTTGAGTTTAATAACTTTTGAATGGGGCCTTAGATTAAAATTTAGAGACCTCCATTATGCTCTGGAGGTGGTTTTTACCTTAGGGGATGCTTAACCTCGACCCCGTCGAGAGTTTCAGATGTGCGTTAAAATAGGGGTTTAAATTAATTAAAATTTTAATTAATTTTTCTTCTTTATTTAAACCCTACTTCTCCTCTTCCTATCCCTTGTTCTTCCCTAGTGAAAACCCTCCCAATGAAGGAGTAGCTCCTCTCCTTCTCCACCTACCTCCTCCGATAAAGGCGGAAGCAACGGCAGCGAAGCACAGATTGACTGAGAAGCTTCGGGCTGCGCCCTACAAGGCAGGATCACGCGTTTATGTTTTTTTATTTCCCGCACCAACATTGATCTTGATTCATAGTTCTAAATTGTTTTTATTTCTTCGAGAAAATCCCATATCTGTGTAGTAGTTTTCCCTGGCTTTCCAATAGTTTTTACGGATTTAAAATCTGAGTCCCTAAGTGTTCGCAAACGTCTGATGAAGTTCATGGGTTTTTGAAGTATTCCGGTTGGTCTGGGCGGTCCTGCGTGGGTTCAGGCGGGTGTCTGTCCGAGCGAGCATGGAGGACAGTGGCCAGACTTGGGCAGACGGTGAAGCGGTAGCGGAGGCTGAGTCAGTAGGGGTCACCGCAGGTGAGGCCGAGCGGAGGAGGCTGGCGGAGGCACTGGGTCAGCAGGGGGCCGATGCGGGTGAAGCCATGTGGAGGAGGTCGGCAGATGCAGCCGGGGCTCACATACAGCGAGGGTGAGTGGGCTCGGCGAGGGTGCCAGCAGGGGCGGGGGCACCTACGTGCGGGGGTGCCGGCGAGGTGAGGTCCATGGCCGACTGGCTTTTGGCGGTCGGTGCTCACGAGGGAAGACCGGGGTCTACGGACCCCAGCTAGCCGACAAGGACCCGCATATTGCGAGTCCTGTGGGAGTGGAGCCGGAACGGATCCAACCTGTCCGGACGAGGCAGCCGGCCTGCGTGAACCGCAGGCCGGTTCAAGCATGGTGGGCCAGCCGAAACGGCCCAGCCCACCCGCCTTCCTCCGTTAAAAAAATTGAAACACCTATAAAATCCAGACCGGGTGTCGGATTCGCTTGCCATCTGCAGCGATGTGATCTTTGGATTTAGAGGGACATTTGAGGTGGTTTTGGGAGTTTTTAATTCTCTAAACGAGGGTTCTCTGAGGCATGACTTTCCTTCAAGTGAATTGGCATTTTTTCAGGGGTTTTGTTTTGGGTGGCGCAAACACATCTGATTTCCGTTTTGAGTGCTGTAAGCAGCGTTGGGACCCTGGAGCCGAACAGGTGCTTAACAGTATGGTTTCAGGCGTCGAAACAGGAGTTGAGGCCTGGGCCCCATGGCCCATACTTTAAGCTATGAGCAGCATTTAAAAACTTTTTCATCAGGCGTCCATTCGGTGTGGGTGAGCTGTCGATTTTTGGTGTTTTTCTGAGGGCATTGCATTGGCGCAATCTATCCGCTTTAATTCAGCATGCGGGTGTGGGCCCCACGAGGGCTTTTTTGGGATTTGGTGGTGATTTCCATCTTTCTCACTGGGTTTCCGTTTTGGACAAGTGAATATTCCATATTGTGTACTCTTTTGAGAGGATCGCAACGGTGCGATCCGTTCATTGTGCTTCGAGACAAGTATGCGGGTCCCATGTAGCACCGCTCATGTGCAGTGCACCGGAATGCATATTTTTCTCTGGATATCCATTCCACTCAAGTTAGGAGTCCTTTTTATGTGTTTTCCCAAGGGGATCGCAATGGTGCAATGTGCCCGACTGTTTTTGGTGTTGAGGCTCGGGACCACAGGATGTCGTTCGGGTGTATGGCGGTGTTGAAGACTTTTACATCGGATATCCATTTGAGGTGAGTAAATATCCTATCTCACATGTTTTTCCAAGAGGATTACAACGGTATAATCCGTTTGGAGGTGTGGAGCTTCATTAGAGATCTTATTAAATGAAGAAGCTAGTAAGGCGCTCTGGTGGTGGTTCATCCTACTGTGTTTGTAGCGGACCCTTGGTGTGTGATAGCATGCACTCCCGTATGAGTTAAGTAAATGTTTGAAGAGTTGTGGTTGGTCGTGCCTTAGCCGTTGAGGTGGCAAGTTGGAGTTGTTACATTTATGCCCTTTGCGTTGACGTTGTGTTCCGTGTGCACGATAGCCTTTGGGTTGGAAACATGGTATACTATTGGAGTATACAGGAATTCTTGGATGTACATGTGGTTGTTTGTGCCATAGAATGTTTGTGCGCTTGGTTGGAGTTGACTTGGGGACACACATCATGTGGTCCCCATGTGCGTGCGGTGTTCTGATTTTCATACCATTGACCTATCGCAACGTAGAGGGTCCCTCTGTTCACATTTGTTTGACCAGTAGGGTTGAGTTTCCCCCTAGTTTAGTTCATTTTTGTTTGACCAGTAGGGTTGAATTTCCCATGGTTCTGTTCTCATTTGTTTGACCAGCAGGGTTGAGTTTCCCCTGGTTCTGTTCTCGTTTGTTTGACCAGCAGGGTTGAATTTACCCCTGGTTCTGTTCTCGTTTGTTTGACTAGAAGGGTTGAGTGGATTTCCCCTAGTACCATTCTCGATGGTTTGGCTGGCAGAGATGCTTCGTGTTTTCTGGTATAGTTCATGTGGATTCGGTGTGACCAACACATTACGTGGGCACTGCTCCTTTACCTAGGAGGTTGTTTCCAGCAGGGCTGGCCTGTGAGGTACCATCCTGTAGGGATGACCAGTTGTACCATCCAGCAGGGATGGCCAGTGAGATACCATCTAGCAGGGATGGCTAGTGAGGTATCATCCAGCATGGATGGCTAGTTGTACCATCCAGCAGGGTTGGCCAGTGAGCTACCATCCAGCAGGGATGGCTCGTGGGGTACCATCCAACAGGGATGGCCAGTACATCGGTGTTCACTGAGCAGTACCTTCTAGTAGGGATGCCCATAGCAGTTCTTGTTTTACCTCTAGCGGGGTGGGGAAGTAGTCCCTGATGCCGGGTTTACCTCCAGCTGGGCTGGGAAGTGGCCCTCGATGCCGGTTTTACCTCCAGTTGGGCTGGGAAGTGGTCCCCGATGACGGTTCCAAGCCTCCCTCCAGTGGAGTAACCTCTTACGGGATTGGGCATTGGGACTCGTCGACGACATTATCCGGATCTCCCTCCAGTGGATTACCTATTTACCGGACTGGGTAGTGTGGAACCTGTCGACTCTTGTCGGGTCTCCCTCCAGTGGGAACCCGTCGACTTCTAAGGATTACCCTCCAGCGGGGTTGGGTAGGGGGTGGCCTGTCGACATTGAGGAGACCTCTCGACTGCGCGGAAACGATGAGGTGTGGTGTGACAATCCCCCAGAACTCTCAAGTACGAGGGTAACTTTCCCCACCGAGACGTGTCCTTGTGACGTAACCTAAAACCGCACAGGCGAGTCAGTACCACCCAAAGCGGATAGTGTCAAGGTGCGGTGATTGGAGCCCCTTGACTTGCAGTTCAGGGAAAACGTGCGGGATGCTGGGCGTCAATGGTGTTTACTTCTGGGACTATTGGCTACTCACTTTTTTGGGCTGAGCTACGGGATGAAGATCCCATTACGTTCTTGTTCATGGGTCTTGTTTGAGTATATGGTTATGTATATACCTTGTTACAGTACCCACTTCTTGGGTTTTGGTTACTCTCCTTCCAGGAATGGCGAAGACGCGCGAGGTATGTGTAACACCCCGAGATTTTAATTTCATTAATGTCTTGTATTGTATACTACACCAAAAGGATCTTTCACAACATGCATCTCTAGCTTGCCTTGCAATACACGCAATCACGATCTTCCTCGACAGCATGTGTAGTACGCAATACCGAGTTTCACTAAACGAGATATTATTATAATATTATTACGAACAAGCCATTATGACTAGTAATAACAAATTTTTGAAATATTGTAAATTTTATTTTTCAAAATGGACTTCATTTTTGGATTCGGAATATCGAAATTAGCTTAGGGTGAAATTTTGGTACTTTTAAGATAACTTTCATTTTATGATGAATAGTGAAAATTACTAAATTTTAATTAAAAAAAACCTTTTTAATCGAAATAATTAATAGTGATAAATTAATAATTTTAGTGGTTTTAAATTATATTTAGAATATATTTTTACAATTTAATACAATGTTGGTCATTGGATGTAATTTCACATTTAAACCAGACATAAACAAGTGTCAATCTTTTGATAGTTATTATCTCTTAAGAACACACTATTTGTTTTGACGATGGGAATTAATTTTTAAATTATTTAATGCAACTAATATGTTTTGAATTTGGTAAAATAGACATCATTTTTGAGTTCATAATATCAAATATATCTTAGGCCTAATTTTTGGTATTTTTCAGGAAACTTTCATATTTTGATTAATAGTGAAACTACTAAGTGGTAGTTAAAAAAATGAATTTTTCATAATACATTATTTTACCGCTTATGTGAGTGGAATTTCAAAAATACTAGAGACATAGTTTATGTTAGTAAGTAAGATATGGTTCAATGAGATGAAAATAATTTTTGGTGAATAGTAACTTTTTACTTTTTTTACCACGGTTAAAGGTAAATAGGGTAATTAAGGGTAAAAATGTTATTATTATTACCCTAACACATGTCCTAATTCTATTGGATATGTGTAATTAGACCAAAAACAACCTTATGAATAAAAATGACCATTTAGGCCCACATGGATTAGATTAGGACATTTATTATTAATTTATTTAAAGAAGGGTTAAAATATTTAAAATGAATGTTTAATAACTAAATAATTTTTAATATAGGGTTATACATAAGATAAATTATACTATAAATATTAATTAGAAAGCTAAAAATATTTCATACAACATTATATTTTATTTGTAATTTTTAGACTTTAAATAAGTTTATTTATTTATGACACAATGATGATGCAGTAATTATCATATTAATGAAATATTGACATAATTGATGTTATAAATACCCAAATAAATGTAATTTGAAACTTTTTATGAATTAAAATACTTTTATTTGTTAATATGACATGTTATTATTGATTTAATTAACTTTTTTCTAAATAATCATTCTGTTATGATTTTCACAAAAATCAATTACTAAATAGTGTCAAAATTGACATAAAATAGTTTTTAAAACAAATATTATATTATTAATTGTTATTTTATTCCTAAAAATCTATGGTTCAGAAAAATGACTTAGAGAAGGTTATATATATTAATAATAAACAACTTGGGGTTCTTTTGTCTTGTTATAGTTAGTTTATTAACCTTATAGTATAAGAACACAAGAAGACACGGTAAATGTAAAATTAATTAACTTAATGTTAAATCTAAATGATAAGGTTAAAATAGGAACCTAAACTTGTCTAAATTATATTATATGAGAGTGTTTCGACCCCTCCCCACCTTTGTTTCGAAATAAATCAATTTGGAGCTATTTAAAACCAAACATGACTTTATAATAAAATAAAATTTTTATTTTTTCCAAAGGAGCCCCTCTCCTCCCTTATAAAAGGGCACCTCCTCCCCCTCTTCCTCATGCCACTTTGAGCCTTCAAGCTCGTCCAAAACCTGCCACTTTCTCCTCTCCACTTCCCTAGAAACATCCTAGAGGTCCTGGTCTTCTTCAAAGACCAGTTTTAGTTCCCTAAAAGGAGATCTCAAAGAGGCGTTTCAAAGAAGAGGTAATATCGGTTACCGATTCTTTCAAATTTATTTCTTCTTCACTTCTTTTTGTTAGGTTGTTTCATTATGAAGTAATAACATCAGTATAACTCATATACTGATATGTTATTATAATTGTGAAACAAACCGATTTCACCATCTATCCATCCTACGGAAAACGAAATCACCGCGCGTGAGTACGTACGGAATACCGTCTCCATGCCGTGGTGTAATCTATTTTCCACCACCACCATACATGGATGGGTATAATGATGTACATAATAACTATATATGATTATTGTAAAGTGATATTGATTCTGAAATAGTATACATACACTCCAATACAATTCCACGATCATGAGAATGATATCATCGCTTGTGCGTACGTACGGACTACCGTCTCCACGACGCGATTAGATTCATTCTCCACATTAACCATTCATGAATGATTATAAAGTATATATAATAAGTAATCATGAAATATATGACATAATAATGATACTGGATTTATGTGTATATATATGTATGTCATCTACTTAATTCCATTCAACTCAATAAGGAAAACGAAAACAGCGTTCATGCGTACGTACGACCTACCGTCTCCATGAATGATGTATTTCATTCCATTTACTGATCTATTATATATATGTATATTCTGAAAATATATTATATATAAATCATGTTTTATATTCTGTAATTAAGTAATCATGATCTAAGTAATCATATGAATAATTACGAGTCAAAAAACGGACGACAAATAAAACGATTTTACCCAAAACGCCCTTTAACATGGAATGTACAAAAGAACGGGTGAAATAAAGTCATAAATGAACCATGTATGATATCATAACAATGAGTATGAATCTGGAATAAGTCAGTGACATTATTTAAATCATTATACATGAAGTTCAGACACTTACGATGAAAATCGGTCCTAAGGTAAGGGAAATAACACAATCTCATTTTTATCCGAGATTGTTTATACTTTGGTATTTATTGGGGTGTATTTTATCATCCACATCCATGTTTCCCCAATATGTAATATTATTTCGATCCACCTACAATTGTTTAAATCCAATTTTATCCTTCGGTGAATTTTTTGTAAATGATTTGAATGGAATCATTTGTTGTTTTTCGTACGAGGTACTTTTTGACTTTTCCGACAAAAGTACGAGAAGAATGTTTTTTAACTTATACGGAATGAATGGATTTTTAAAACATTATTTCCAAGAATCTTCCCTTACAAGTTTTCAAGATTATTTTTAATCAACATCTTTTAGTTTATAATTGTATGACATGTTAAGAAAGGAAAAGTGTTTTTGAAGTAGAAAGGATATTTTCCTCAAGAATGGAGTTCAAGTGTTTTATCAAAATTATTTTCCATATAAGATAATAAAGGGTTCTGTATCTATCCCAATTATTACATGGATTTGATTATGTTGTGATGGTAATATTTTTATGAATTCCTTTACCTTATATGGATTGTTTTATGATGTCACGATGTTTAAGATTCCCATTTTTATTACATGGGTTATGCTATGATTTACGGTTTATGATTTTGTGGCACACATAAGAATGGTATCATTATGAGATGGGTGGGACCTATATCTCCCTCCAATGAATTGGGTAAATATTCTATATCTGATGATATAGACATGGCTGGAACGGCAGGTTAAAGCGGTTTAGTGAAACTGGACTGAAACGAGGAGTGAACTCGGTTCAGAAATGGACTTTGTCCACTAAGATAGTCTTGGCAATGAGTCTTGACTAATAAGAAATGATTCTCTATGATTATGTGTGTATACCTCAAAGTTTCATGTTTTATGTTATGATTATTGGGATTACATTTCACTACTATGATTTATCCCATGTTATGAAATTATGATTTCTTTTGCAGGTTAAGATTTCCAAAAGTTATGTTCTTATGTATATGATGTGATTGATATTTCTTTTGTTTACCCTTACTGAGAATTTGAGCTCACCCTTTTATGTTTTCTTTTCACCAGGATATAAACAAAGGTTTTAGGTAAAAAAAGAAGATCTTTATGGGAGATGTTGAAGATCTTTCACCACGATTAGAAGATTATATTCCGAGTTTCCAAAGACACAAAACTATTACGGTCCTTGTGTGTGTGTTTTTGTTATGTAGTAAGTATTCCGCAAAAGTAATGTAATTTTCATGTACGTCAAGCTTCGGGTCTATATAGTTAGTATCAAAGGGGGGTTTAGTCAACCTTTGGAAACTAGGATGCAAGAACATTAGTGAGATCCCTATAGATATTTCTAAGGTATGTATCGGGATGTCCCTAAGGTTATGTATAAGTATAGGTTATAGTACTAGAATTACGGTAACCTAAGATGTTAGATATTGAAGGTACTCCCCCTTTATCATGTTGTTTTCCCTAGCGTGATTTTTGCCTCTCACACTATTCTTTTTGGGATTTAGACGATGGCTGGAACCCGAAGGAACCGTGTTGATCAATGTAATGGACAATGCAATGATTGTCCTCCTGAACACAAAAATGTTATGGGAGATGGAGTGAAAAATCTTATTTCTATACTTACACATGATATGAATCATTCTGGACTTCCAAATGAGCAGTGAAGGGAATAATATTATATTGATTCCTTCATGAGGAAAAGTCCACCTTCTTTCAGTGGGTCTTCTGAACCACTTGTTGCTGAACAATGGATCATTACCAATGAAAAGATATTTTCAGTTCTTCAATGTTATGAACATGATAAAGTCATCTTAGCAGTGTATCGTTTGGAAGGTGATGCTGATCAATGGTGGAATCTTATCAAGAATCTGAGGCCAAGAGATGAAATTGAGTCCATGGAATGGGACAAGTTCAAGAACTTATTTTTCAATAAGTACTTCCCTCGTATTCTTCTAACAAATATGGAGAAGGAGTTTCTTGAACTAAAGCAAAAGGATGATGAATCAGTTGGTATATACGAAGCGAATTTTACAAGGCTTGCATGGTATGCATCTGGATTTGTCATCCAACCTGAAAGTAATGTTGATCGATTCTTCAGTGGCTTAAAACCAAATCTTCGAAGGGCATTAGCTATAAGAGACATCAGTAGCTATGAAGAAATTGTGTGTTGTGATATCAAGGTAGAAATAGATGTTGGTGTTACTTATCCATATCATAGTTTTGACAAGAAATGAAAGATGGAGTTCAAGGAGAAATCTCAGAATAATGGTGAAATAAAGATGAATGTTTCCTTATGCTCAAAGTGTGGAAAGATGCATGGTGGAGATTTTCATAAAGGGACAAGTAAATGTTTCAAATGTGGAAAGGAAGGTCATCGGGCATTTGAATGCCATAATGATGGGAAAAAGATGTCTAATGATGCAAATAAAGGAAGGGATGCACAGAATGAACTCACTACACTTCAATGCTTCAAGTGCAAGGAAATGGGGCATTATGCTAATAAATTCCCTAATCCAAGGGTTAGTGATGATCGACATGAGCAACCACTTAAGGCAAATGACAAAGGGAAGTCACATGCGATCACTATTGGTGATGTTGAATATGAAAACTATGTGGTGGATTGATTAAGTGTTTATGTAATGGGATTCCAAAGTAATGTTGTATATAGTATCGTGGAATATTGCAATATTAATGTATTGGTCTATTGTGGTTTTCAATAATTTTATGGTATCGGTAACCATGGAAAGTGATTGAGATATTTTTCATAAGAAGATGATATGCCATAATGAAGGGATAAGAAGATAATGAGATGTTTGATTGTATTCATGAGTTCATGATTGATATAAGGACTAAGTGATATCATGGTTTGAGTATAAATAATTTTGAGGATTTTGGTTTGTGGAAAGTGTTAACTTTTAACTGCATTCATGTTTTCACTAAGGTTCAATGGGTATACATGATTAAGGTATTCACATGTTTTTAATTTGACCAACAAGATATATCTTATGATATATGGGGGATAAATGATGGCATTCACGTGATTGTTATGTGACATTTCAAGTAATCATTTTTTTTATACTATGAGCTTGGGCCGAAGTATTTTAGATAAGCCTAAAGATTAGAATGGATTATGTTGGACATAAGTTAGTATTGTTTAAAGATAGAGGTTTTTTCGATATTATCTATGGGATGTTATAGTAATGTAGTTTTAGGAAAAGGACAACCTACAGGACTAGCGACAGTCCATCGCGTCGGACAAGGCTGTGGGAATCGAACCCACAACTGAAGTGCGACTGGCCTTTATCGCCTACCACTGGCCTACAGGAAGTCCCTGTTTGGTAGAAACTAGTTTTATTATATTAAGCAGAATGATATAATAATTATAAGTCCATTTTAGGAACCATATTTGATTAATCTAACTATAGATCGACTTATGTATATTTAATAACTTTTGCTAACCCTTTGTTTAAGACAGATGGAATGACCCGTCATTCAATCACATGATCTGCTAACACATCATGAATAACAAATTAAACTTCATTTCTTTAAGAGATGAAGTGGAAATTGTTCAAGGCACGAACAACAGTGAGATTGTACCAAAATAAAGTAAGTATTTATTCTAATTCAAATTCTTCAACTTTAGGGAAATAGTCTTGATAACCAAAAATGTTGTCCTAGTGCTCTTATATCTGATGAATCAGATGGTACCTTAGATCATCACAAATTTATGTCTTTGTGATTGCTGGATTTTCCATAGCAATGTTCTCTACCACTCTCCATCAGAACATGATGGTTAGATTTCTTTTCCATATCCATATTTTCACCTATGTGGAAACCCAGTGATTAGTTTATTTGGGTAATCGTTACGTTTTATACTTTTGTTTTTAAAGATTGGTTTTGGTATTCCTATTTACGATGTGGGTTTCTATTAAAGAAACATTCGAGTAGTAAACCATTTATAACCCCGATGAATTTTGATGGCGAAATTCATTTTAAGGGGGGTAGAATGTAACACCCCAAGATTTTAATTTCATTAATGTCTTGTGTTGTATGCTACACCAAAAGGAGCTTGAAAAAAACGCATCCCTGGCTTGCCTTGCATTACACTCAATCATGATCTTCCTCGATAGCGTGTGAAGTACGCAATACCGAGTTTCACTAAACGAGATATTATTATAATATTATTATGAACTAGCCGTTATGAATAGTAATAACCACTTTTTTAAATTTTGTAAATTTTATTTTTCAAAATGGACTTCATTTTTGGATTCGGAATATCGAAATTAGCTTAGGGTGAAATTTTGGTACTTTTCGGATAACTTTCATTTTCTGATGAATAGTGAAAATTACTAAATTTTAATTAAAAACAACCTTTTTAATCGAAATAATTAATTGTGATAAATTATTAATTTTTGTGGTTTTTAAGTATATTTAGAATATATTTTTACAATTTAATACAATGTTGGTCATTAGATGTAATTTCACATTTAAACCAGACCTAAACAAGTGTCAATCTTTTGATAGTTATTATCTCTTAAGAACACGCTATTTGTTTTGACAACGGGAATTAATTTTAAAATTAATTAATGCTACTGATATGTTTTAAATTTGGTAAAATAGACATCATTTTTGAGTTCATAATATCAAATATAGCTTAGGCCTAATTTTTGGTATTTTTCTGGAAACATTAATTTTTTGATGAATAGTGAAACCACTAAGTGGTAGTTAAAAAAATGAATTTTTCATAAAACCTAATTTTACCGCTTTTGTGAGTGGAATTTCAAAAATCCGAGAGACACGGTTGATGTTAGTAAGTAAAATGTGGTTCAATGAGATGAAAATAATTTTTGGTGAATAGTAACTTTTTACTTCTTTTTACCACGGTTAAAAGTAAATAGGGTAATTAAGGGTAAAAATGTTATTATTATTACCCTAACACATGTCCTAATTATATTGGAAAAGTTTAATTCGACCAAAAACAACCTAAGGAATAAAATAAGACCATTTAGGCCCACTTGGATTAGATTAGGACATTTATTATTAATTTATTTAAAGAAGGGTTAAAATAGATAAAATCAAGGTTTAATAACTAAATCATTTTTAATATAGGTTTATACATAAGATAAATTCGACTATAAATATTCATTAGAAATCTAAACATCTTTCCTACATAATTATATTTTATTTGTAATTTTTAGACTTTTAATAAGTTAATTTATTTATGACACAAAGATGATGCAGTAATTATCTTATTAATGAAATATTGACATAATTGATGTTATAAATACCCAAATAAATGTAATTTGAGACTTTTTATGAATTCAACTACTTTTATAGGTTAATATGAAATGTTATTATTGATTTAATTAATTGTGTTCTAACTAATCATTCTGTTATGATTTTTCACAAAAATCAATTACTAAATAGTGTTAAAATTGACATAAAATAGTTTTTAAAACAAATATTATATTATTAATTGTTATTTTATTCCTAAAAATCTAAGTTTCGGTCAAATGACTTATATAAGGTTATATATAATAATAATAAACAACTTGGGGTTCGTTTGGATTGTTATAGTATGTTTATTAACCTTATAGTATAAGAACACAAGAAGACACGGTAAAAGTAAAATTATTTAACTTAATGTTAAATCTAAATGATAAGGTTAAAATTGGAACCTTAACATGTCTAAATTCTATTGGATTAGAGGATTTCTACCCATACCCACCTTAGCTTCAAAATAAATCAATTTGGAGCTATTTAAAACTGTACATGACTTTATAATAAAATAATATTTTTAGTTTTTCCAAAGGAGCCCCTCTCCTCCCTTATAAAAGGGAACCTCCTCCCCATCTTCATCACACCACTTTGATCCTTCATGATCGGCCAAACCCTGCCAATTTTTCCTCTCCACTTCCCTAGAAACATCATAGAGGTCCTGGTCTTCTTCAAAGACCAATTTTAGTGCCCTATAAGGAGATCTCAAAGTGGCGTTTCAAAGAAGAGGTAATGTCTGTTACCGATTCTTTCAACTTTATTTCTTCTTCACTTCTTCTTCTTAGGTTGTTTAATTACGAGGTAATAACATCAGTATCACTAATATACTGATATGTTATTATAATTGTGTCACAACCCTATTTCACCATCTATCAATCCTACGGAAAACGAAATCACCGCGCGTGCGTACTTACGGAATATCGTCTCCACGCCGTGGTGTAATCTATTTTACACCACCACCATACTTGGATGGGTATAATGGTGTACATAATAACTATATATGATTATTGTAAAGTGATATTGATTCTGAAATAGTATACATACACTCCAATACAATTCCACGATCATGAGAACGATGTCATCGCTCGTGCGTATTTACGGACTACCGTCTCCACGACGCGATAAGATTCATTCTCCACATTAACCATTCATGAATGATTATAAAGTATATATAATAAGTAATAATGAAATATATGACATAATAATGATACTGTATTTATGTGTATATATATGTATGTCATCTACTTAATTCCATTCAACTCAATAAGGAAAACAAAAATAGCGTTCATGCGTACTTATGGCCTACCGTCTCCATGAACGGTGTATTTCATTCCATTTACTGATCTGTTATATATATGTATATTCTGAATATATATTATATATAAATCATGTTTTATATTCTGTAATTAAGTAATCATGATCTATGTAATCATATGAATAATTACGAGTTAAAACACGGACGACAAATAAAATGATTTTACCCAACACGCTCTTTAACATGGAATTTACAAAAGAACGGGTAAAATAAAGTCATAAGTGAACCATATATGATATCATAACAATGAGTATGATTCTGGAATAAGTCAATGACATTATTTAAATCATTATACAGGAGTTTCAGACACTTATGAAGCAAATCGGATCTAAGGTAAGGGAAATAACACAATCTCATTTTTATCCAAGATTGTTTATAATTTGGTATTTACTGGGGTGTATTTTATCATCCACACACATGTTTCCTCAGAATGTAATATTATTTCTATCCACCTAAAATTTTTTAAATCCAATTTTACCCTTCGGTGAATTTTTAGTAAATAATTTGAAAGGAATCTTTTGTCATTTTTCGTTCGACGTACTTTTTGACTTTTCCGACCAAAGTATGAGAAGAATGCTTTTTTAACTTATACGGAATGAATGGGTTTTTAAAAAAATATTTCCAATAAGAATACCTTACAAGTTTTAAAGTTTATTTTTAATCAACTTCTTTTACTTTATAATTGTATGACATGTTAAGAAAGGAAAAGTGTTTTTGAAGTAGAAAGGATATTTTCCTCAAGAATGGAGTTCAAGTGTTTTATCAAAATTATTTTCCATCTACGATAATAAAGGGTCCTGTTTCTATCCCTATTATTACATGGAATCGATTATGTCGTGATGGAAATATTTTTATGAATTCATTTACCTTATATGAATTGTTTTATGAGGTCAAGATGTTTAAGATTCCCATTTTTATTACATGGGTTATGCTATGATGTATGGTTTATGATTTTGTGGAACACATAAGAATGGTATCAGTATGAGATGGGTGGGACCTATATCTCCCTCCAATGAATTGGGTAAAGATTTTATATCTCATGAGATATACATGGCTGGAATGGCAGGTTAAACTGGTTCAGTGAAACAGGACTGAAACGAGGAGTGAACTCAGTTCAGAAATGGACTTTGTCCACTAAGATAGTCTTGGAAATGAGTCTTGACTAATAAGAAATGAATCTCTATGATTATGTGTGTATTCCACAATGTTTCATGTTTTATGTTATGATAATTGGGATTACATTTCACTACTATGATTTATCCCATGTTATGAAATTATGATTTCTTTTGCAGGTTAAGATTTCCAAAAGTTATGTACTTATGTATATGATGTGATGGATATTTCTTTTGTTTACCCTTACTGAGAATTTGAGCTCACCCATTTATGTTTTCTTTTCCCCAGGATATAAAGAAAGTTTTTAGGTAAAAAAAATAGAAGATCTTTATGGGAGATGTTGATGATCCTTCACCACGATTAGAAGATTATATTCCGAGTTTCCAAAGACACTAAACTATTACGGTCCTTGTGTCTGTGTTTTTGTTATGTACTAAGTATTCCGAAAACGTAATGTAATTTTCATGTACGTCAAGCTTCGGGTCTCTATAGTATGCCACGTGCTTTCTGTGTCTAGATTCTCATGGTTGGAGGAGTTTACTCAACTGCTATAGGTAGAAAAGACTCGAAGAGAAGTTCATCTTCTCACCGTTCCTAGCTCCTTGTGTTTGGATGAGTCTACTTCCTTCCTGTAGTTGGGTTGAGTTTTACTCCTTACTGCACTCTCGGTTGTACTCCATTACGTTTCCCTATTCGATCTACTGCTCACCTCTTAAGTACCTCCTTTGTTGCTCCCTCGAGCCTTCGGGGCATCCTATTGAATATTTTTATACTCACCCCTGCTTGGGCTTTTCCCGCACTTAGTGTGACCTTGAAAACGATGGACAGGTTGGTCAAGACTTCAGTGGAGCATAGGAGTTCAGGATCTTGGACCGCGTGTGATGGTCATAGTTGGGTTCTAGGTGTGGGACTCCCCCAGGTGTTTGCTTTTGTTTACCTATTGCCGGGTTGTGGCACTTTTCTATTTGGTCGTGTGGTTTTCCCCTTTTCTTTTCAGTTTACCTTCAACACTCACTTTGTACTGTTTAGATGTCGATGAACTTTTTGGTTTATTTATAGCAGTTGGTGCTTTACTTTTCTTTTACTCCACACTTTTGTATTGAGTGTGATGTGTGTGTGTGTATAGGTATTCAGGCAAAGGCATCCCCGAGTTTTTTGGCCTTCGAAGCTTGTCGCCAGTCCCGGGCCTAAAGAGGCGTGCTTGGGGTAATTGCGGCTCGAACCTGGGTAGGGTCTGGTCGTGAAATCTGAAACGATTGATTTATAGTGAATAGTAAAGACTTTTGATTATTCAAATACTGTAATTTATTTTCATTAAATGGTAAAATTTAAAAGTCACATTATATTCTTATATTGGTATTAATTATCTATATGATCTAATTGATTTATAATAATTTAAAAAATTCCATTCTAATTGGAGATTTTGATGATTTTTAAATATTTAATTTTAATGATTAAAACCATTTTTCTAAAATCTGATTTTAGAGGGTTTTACACATATATATTCAAAATCATTTTTTTTACTTTCCTAAAGATTTAATATAGGAAACTATAATCCAAATTTTGAATTAGGAGGTTCAAATTGGTAAATTGAAATGTTTTATTTTTTTTATAATATTAATGTTAATATTAGTAAATATTTATCATGTCATTAATTGTCAAATTGGTAAAACAGGGTCAAAACTATGCGATAAGGTATCAAAATGAACACAAGACTTTCCAGTGGTTGATTGGATACAATATAATAGACCATATAAATTATAAATTCAATATTATATATATATATATATATTATTTTTTGTAAATTTTCCCATTATAATAGAATTTAAATTATTTTATGTAATGTAAAACCCAAAATGTCACCCTCTTTAAATTAATGCCCAATGAATTTTTTTCATAATGAAAAATGAGGAAAAATTAATCTACTAATTATTATTTTAATGACGAATTGTTATTTTTTACCATTTTATTTTATTTTCAATGTTTTGATAATGAAGTGTTAACCTAAATGTGGACACAGTGCCAAAATTTTAATAATTCAGTTAATAGAAAATTAAAATAAATCGTTTTAAAAATAGTATTAAATTTATAGTAATTGGGTTTATTTATTACTCTACATGAATTTTGGAGATAGAGATATAACATGTTATGGATATGATAAATGTTTATATTTAAATTGAAAAACTATTCTCATGACATTGATTTCAATGTAAATTATTTATCTCAAAGATGACATTAATGATATTTCAAGAAAAGTCATATCTAATAAATTTTTAAAAAATATTAAAATAATGTAAGAGGAAAATTAGGATGAGATACAATTTAAAATTTCATCCATTATCAATTTATTAGATAATTTTTAACATAAAAATAAAATTACATCCCTTAATTGTGAAAAATACTATTACCACTATTAAGGTAACAATCAGTTAATGAAGGGGTTCAACCAAATGATAATGTTTAAAATGACACCAAATCGTCTATAAATTTTATTGGTTGTGGATATTTTGACATTATCAAAATTTCCATTAGATATTTAGAAAAATTGTATCATTTTAATTGATACTGGATTAAATATATTTTAATCAACTTGTTATTCCATGTGTATATTTTCCCTCCCTGAGAAAAGGAAACCCCTTCTCTCTCTTGGTTACACAACATTGAGCTAATGAACTCAACCAAGCCCTACCCAATTTTCACCTAAAATTTCATAGATAGTATATAGATGTTTTGAAGTTCAAAAAATAGAAAACCAGTGATTATTATGAATTTATATAAAGGAATTATATATAAGAATAGGATGTTAGCGCACTTTCAAATGCTGTGGAACTAGAGTTAAGAATTTTATTCTTCATTCTCAATATTTATCTATATTTTTTATAATTATGTATTGGATTATGAATTTTCCTGATTTGGATCTAAATAATATATTGACTTTTCATTATCTTTGGTTAAGTCTGGTTATTACATGGTTTCCATTCATTTTCCTCTCATTAATTACAAAAAAATGAGTGAATATATTTTTAAAAATGTTAATTTTTTCATATATTGATGAAAATTAATTTTTCATTCATAAATATGTTTTTTAAAAATGTTTTTTATAATATTTTTACAATTCTCATCTAATTTTTAATTATTTTTTAACCCATGTTTTACTTTTCAAAAAAATATAAAACGGATCTTTTTTCTTTTTCAAAATAACGTATTTTTGAGTTTTGAATAAAAATGTGAATGGATACATTGTCTAAACATAAATACATTGAGTGGAATTTCACACCATTACAATTTCTCACTAATTTGAATATTTTATTAAAATTGTTCAATTATTTTTAAATAAAAATGTCATTATATATATATATATATATATTAATTATTATAATGAAATGATGTTATTTCAAAAGGAAAATGTTATTTTCCTCCTGAAACATTCCAAGTGATATTTTAAATTTATTTTCATCTATGAATTCATAAATTGGTTTTAATTATTTCTTACAAAGGGATAATATAGAATGATATAATTATTTTTATTTATTTATCTACTTTTTTATTATGGTGATATTTTTATGAAATCAGAATATTTTCCTTGTGTTATGATATGATGAAACGTTTAAATGATTGGGAAAAACATTCCATTCCACTAGTAATGAGATATGATGATTGATTTATGGTCCCTTGGAATATGTGTAATATGAATATCAATATATTTTGGGTGGGAATGGTATTATAATACCATAAAAGGCATTGGGTAAAGATAGATAACTCATGAAATAAATATTTTATATATGGGATAGATTTAATGTCAAAATATTATGTGTACACCATGTTATTATTTCCATAAGATTATGTATTCACTGGGTTTTTATAAACATCATTTTCTATGTGGGTCTGTTTTTTTTCCATATGATTATGTGTAGTCCTGGTTTTTGATTACATAATATTATACATGGAACAAGTTTTAATCACCAAAATATTACATAAGGAAATAGTTTCATGTATATATATGTATTAAAGTGAATGATTTCACATCCTTAGCATATTGAGTAAACAAATATCTCATTAAACATGGTCAAAATGTTATAATTTTATTCTTTTTCCACAGTCACATGTCAATGTTATACTCTGATGGCTCATGACTGATTATTGATTATTATTCCATGATTCATATTTCTAATCTATAATTTATTAATAGTGAAATTTTAATTTTATCCTCATGATGTCATAAATTTATTCTTATCATATGCCCATGTATGATCATTGATTGATATATAACTTATTTACTCATAGTGGTCATACAATCTCAGACATTATTTGGGTTTTCTTCCCACGGATAAGAAGAAAGGCTCTATGTAAGGTATACATAAGATATCTTCAATATGGAAAACATAATATATCTTCTATGAAATATCGTCATTATGTATCTAGTCACCAAATAAACTAATTATTTATGGCTCGTTAATATATAGTAATGTTATGTATTGATTATTAATCTAAAATGATGTAAAATTTATGTGTTTAATTTTTAGGTATCTTTAAAATGATTAAAGATAATTTTATAGGATGTTAGAACAAGATAGGTAGAATTCATAACCAATGGTAGTGACGAATTCTTAAAAATGTGTAACAAAATATGTTTTCAATTGTGGTGTCATTAAAAATAAAAATATAACAAAAGATACTTCTAAATTGTCAGTCTAAAAAAACCAAGAACCATCCTTTACATGGGAATGATTAATGTACCCCTTTCTTCATGCATTTAAATGTTTCCAATAACCATGGAATGTTATATAGGATTATGTGGGGATATAACACATGGGGAATTATGTGTTTATAAGAGAATACCTATGTTTATATTAATAAATGGGTGTAAAAATTTATGATTTATATTTTATGTTTAACATATTTTTAGTATTATTTTATATTACTAATGTTATAAAACTACCATTTAAGATAAAAATGATTCCATGATGATTCTATAATAAAAAAGTACTATGAAAAACATCATTCCCGTGATGAAAAAAATAATTTCAAAATATTTATGTCAATATGTGATGAAATTAGAAGGTAAATGTGGTGATCCCATAAATGATACATAACCTAATTTCAAACGGTTATTACCATAAAAAGAAAAAAATATGGTAATATATAAATCATTTGAAAGGAGCTAACATTTTGTTTGACTAAAAACTTAATGCTTTATTAATTATCTAATAATATTATAATGTACAATTAATTTAGATAAAATGATGCAATACATATTATGAAATGTCAATCCACTTGTGGTATTTTAAAGTAATAATGAGTTATATGGACAAAAATTGACACTGGAGATTAAAAAACATATTTTAAACATTGGGAATGAACTCATAGGGAATATAAGATTATTTAACAAGTTATCTATAAGTGGTGAAATTCTATCATTAAAATTTATAGGATAAATAAATCTATATTGTGTAATTTTGGTTAAAGGATTAAGACATAATGTACAATGGTTTAATTAATATTTATATTGTTTTTTCTACTCATTTCAGTTATTTTTATTCAAGAATTTATATAGATAATTCTGTCTCTCATTCAAGGAATTCTTGAATATTTCTCTTCTAAATATTACGTTAAGATTTTTATTAAAAAGTGGATGTAAATATAATGAAAATAAATTGTTTAATGATTTTGGTGACACTACAAATTAATTTAGAAAAGTTCCCATTGTATTTTTTTAGAAAAAATAGCGAGTAAGAAGTGACTATAACATCCATATACCATAATGATTTAGAATTTCTGTGATATTTTCAGTGTAACCCATGGGGGGTATTCTAATTTAAAATATTTTATATGATGGATTTTTCTAAAATATTTTGTACGATATTAATTAATATGTCAAATAAGTTACATGGAAGAGTCATTTAGTTGATAAATTTAGATTCAAAAATATTTTTTGTATATTTGGCAGAACACGAATTAATGGGACGTTATACATTATTTAGAATTTTCCAGTGTAATTAATTAATGAAATTAGGTTTAATTCAAGATTTCATAGGATAAGATAACAAAAAATAAGAAAATATATGGGGATCCACCATGTGGATCCATGAAGTGGATGTTTCGATAACATAGTTTAGTGATAATTATTTTATTATTGGTTTAAAAAGATCCATAAATTTTCTTAATCAGTATCAATCCTAGTGTAATAACTAATGTAGGATATATAATTGAAACACATAATATTCATTACTTTAAAAAAAATCATCAAATGTGATTCATTCCTATAACAATGTTTTTTTGTATGATATTCAACCACATATTCTACTAGGATTTATCATGTTTCTATTGAAATAGTATAAGGTAAATATATATTTTTGAAGATAATAGGGAATATAATATGTGGTAACCTCATCTTAAAATAAATTCATGAATGAAATTCTATTGAATCCTCTTGAAAGGTTGAGTGATGTTTAAGAAGGAGTTATGTTCATTATGATAATTGTATATCTAGATGCATTTTCATATTCATGATGCAATAAAAAAATTATATATTATTATACATTAAATTACATTAAAGATATTAAAAAATATCAATACATAGTATGATGGATCATGTTTTAATTATGATCAGTTGGAATTGATATTTTTGAGACCGGTTAGTATGAAGTATGTAGCATCACAAAAGAGTATCTCAGTGAAAAGAAGCCAACATTAATTTAGGGAGAAACTATACTTGTTCAAATTTCCTTATATATACTATAGGGACAATCTATTTAACAACATAGTGGAATATAGAGACAATGACCCATGATCCTAAAAATTGATATGACAATACTATGAAGAAGTTGGATACCTTTTTCACACATTAATAGTGATGTTTAAATTTAACCTTTTTTTCATATCATCCTTCTTTTATAAAAAGAGAATCTATATTCATAAAATGAATTTCACATTCAAAAACATATATTCATGAAAGGAGACCCATGTTAATAAGATTAATTTACACTGAAACTAGGTTTCTAGAGTGAATAATTCCTTCCATGTATTCCTATGTTAAACAACGAGGACATAATTACACATATCCATATTTACCCATATAGAACCCAATGAATGAAACTATGTTCTTGAAATTGTATTTATGATTAAACAATTTTATAATGAATGATATGGAGCACCACATACTCATGTTCAACATAGTTGAGATATTGAAGACCATTAAAATATACACATGTCATTGAAGTGTATAACATGAATTTTGAAAATAGTATAGAAGGAAGTAAATGATGTTCTGAAATATTTTATCCTTATATATTTTTTATTCTCTTGATTATAGTTTGTGCATAGTTGTTATATTTTGAGATACTATGGATTAAAACAATAAATATAATTTATCTTCTCAAATTAGAGAAATGTGAATGATATAAATTTTTTATGAAATATTTAGGTATTATAAAATAATATTTAATTTTAAAAAATGGTTTATAAAGAGCCATAAATTTTACAAAAAACATTAATTAATGAAGTAGTGTGAATAAAAATATATATTTGGTTATTTTAGATGGACAATTTCAATGATTTAATGGTTCTATGAAAAAATTGATAAAATATTTTTTCAATATCAGTACAATAGTGAGAAGGCAGTGGAATGGAAACATTGATTATATTTGATTACATATGAATTTAGTATAGTTAATATTTGAGTAGTGATAGAGAATAAATATTATTATAATATCTTAAAGAGAATATAAGGAGAATAAATATTATAATTACTATATCTAGAGACAAAATATATGTTATTAACAAGATAATTTCATTCATGTAATTATAATTTAGGAAAACACAAATTTTGATCGTATTGAGGATGGAAAAGACCCAACATCCACATAAAAATGTTTATCTCATCTAACTTACAGTATGAAGAGGAGCATCATTCTTTATATCATAGTGAATATATACGGAGTTAGTGGTGAAAAATGTTTTTGCATACCAAAATGATCATAAAGAGACCTTCTTGTTTATAAATGTTGTATGATCCATAAATGAATCAATTCATGGATGTAATAAATATTAAGTGAACAATGTTAGAATTCTAACCAAACCCTAAAAATTATAAATGATGTGCACCAAATATTGAGTGACTATAATGAACCATTGTAATTAAAATAACATTTTATGATTGATGGATTTTTTCCTCAAAACATCATCATTATGTTATGTATGGAAATTTAAAATTTTGGAAAAGAAAATAGAATATTTATGTTATATTATTACATTAATTTTATAAATTTTTTAATCTATTTTAAGAATCTTAGTATCAATTTTTTCATTTTGAACATAGATCATTCTTGTGAAATCATCTATTTTATAGGTTATATGAATTTAAATTTCAGATTAATTAAATGATTTTTTCTCTTTATGGTATTTAAACAAGGATATGGGATTTTTTTATACATTATGGGATCCTCCAAATTGGATTTTGTGTATTTCAGGGTACACTATAAGTAGGATGATTCCATAGTGTAATCCATTTTCGTCCTGTAAAATGGAAGTGTGGACTGAGTAATACCAGCACACCCATGGATAGATATGGCCTCGAGAATGGAATAATGGGGGACTCCCTATTGATCATGGCTATATTGTACTCAAAAAACTATATTGGAGGTAGTTTTGAGTCCAACATTAGTAAAGTATTGACACCACACTGTGTTGAGTGGCCATGTGGGATTCCTAGGTTAGGATATTTTTGAGTCCAATATGACCATGGTGAGAATCAGCACAATATGGTCACCATAGTTTTGGAATTTCAAATGGAATAATGATAATTTTTTTTCATGACATTAAAATATGAAGAACATGAGATAATTAATGATATATGTTTAATTCCCATTGTAATTGGTTCTCCCCTCTAATAATTGACTCCTCATCCTCCTCTTATTAGTCCTATATATCTAGATGATTTTCAAATGATTATAGGGAGATAATTTGTATGATCTACATATATGTAGTTATAATGTGTGGTTATCCATTATTCATAAGTCCATTTCATGTGGATCTAGACTCATAGTGAACTGATGATCCCATCCCTTGTCATTGTTAATTGAGAAACAATGTAAATTTAATCAATATGTCTAAGATCAACCTTTGGCATTTTTTGGGTTTGTAAAAAGATTCTGCCCAATTTTTATTATAAATTTAAGGAATTAAAATTGATAAAAATTGTTAAATTGGTTTTGATTATTTTATAGGGACCCTTGGTATGTTGGATTTATCAAGTAGGTGTGTGGGTGTGATTTGTAAAGTATATCTAGACGAATATTGGTGTGGAAATCGGTCCCTTGAGGTATAAAGTTCCTTAAAATATTATACTACTAAACAATTATGATTTCATGATTTGATTATCTATTTGATTGTAGCATGTGTGAACATTTTTTTTGTATTACATGATTTTTTGTATGTGTGTTTCCCATGGGACATCTTGATTATTGTTGTTCATATGGGTTCATGTATTTATTTGGAGAATTTTACATGATACATTTTCCTAGGATTATATATGTTTTTCCATTCTATTGATGTCACATAACTTTTGAAATAATTTATAATGGTATCACGATATCATTTTTCTATGATAGAATATTTTATTCCATATAGAGGGAAAGTCATTACATGACTATAGGCTGACATCTCCTAGCTGGGATGATGGTGAGTATTGGGATACAACAAGGCTTTTTTAGGCTGAATGGACATGAAAATAGTTATATATATATATATATATATATATATTTGAATCCAAATGTGATGTATAAAAATACAATGGTAGAAGTTGCGGTGTGATGATCTCAAAAATTATGGTACATGTTGGGATATGTGGTATGTCATATAGATGGTATGAGTCAGATCCAGAATCATTGAGCTAATGGGGATTAACCCTACTAAATTGAGTTGGTTTATACAAGTCTATTTTTTCCTACTGAACATTCCATAATGCGAGGATAACAACCATGATACTATATATGGCTGTATGATCTAGGTTACTACTCGTCACGATACTTTTAGTGAGATAATATATATGCGACATAATGGGATGATATGAATCAAGATACTATTACTTGTGAAGATCATTGGTAATAGTGAAAAATAAGGAATGAATAGTGATCATGGTTTCTTGGTTATTGAACATTCTCTTAACATAGGATTAATAGTCATTTTATTTTTAATTTAATTATTTTGATGTAACAAACCTCATAATAATGTGAAAATATATTGACGATGAATTTGGTGCATTATATTAGATTACTCTCACACCATGCTTGGTAATATCAATGTGCGTGTAGAAATAATGGTCAAGGATCCCAAAAAGGGAATGGGCCTAGTAGTAGTTCCTTGAGGTGAAAGAGAATTTAGTTAGAGGAAACAACCAGTAAGGATCCTAATAGATGTGGGAATATCTATTTTATTGGATTCCATTATATTCACCATTTTTTGATCTACAACATATGGGGTATAGGATTCTTACAGGTATGTCCGACATTCCATATATTTTGTAAATTTAATTGTTGTATTTTATCTATTTCATGTTTATTTTTTTATTTTGTAATTATTATTATGTATGGATTTCAATACAGAGTATATAGTATTCCCACTACACAATTGATACCCTCACTACTAGCGACAAAACTATTGTATCATAGGAATAATGAATGAGGATATTTAGATATCCATACTGAAATGGGTGAATTGGGTTTGGTTGTTAAAAAAGTGGTTTCAATGAAGTTTTTACCTTTTTTATTATTGAATACATTTCCCTAATGGTAAAAAGGTTTTAGGTTTTTTTTGGAACTCATGTAGGGAAGTCATGTAATTTCCTAGCTAGTCGTTATGTGACAGAACTCTATGTTACCTATAATAGTACTTATATAATATTTTTTAAAATTTCATGATGATAAATATTATGTTGTAATGTTGGTATTTGTCGGATTTAGATAAATTTTTTCATCGTGATTACACATGTGGGATCATATTAAATTTATATATTTTTCATAACATGAATTGTTTATCAATTAAAAAAATTTCATCATATTGCCATTATGATTAAATATTAGAATGATCCAAAATTTGGAAAATTTAATCATGAGAACATTTTTATATGAATATGACAATGAAAATGTGTACATATAGGGAATTGGGAATGAGCCTCATGTTGTGTAGGTATTTTTATGAATTATTATTTTGGATGGCCTATTCTTATAGGGATTACATATAAATCCAATGGTTTTTCTTTTAATTATTAGTATTTTATCCTTTGTAAGTTTATATAGGTGTAATGATATTTATGTGGAAATTTCAAACATTATTTCATAAATGATTTATAGGTGAACCAGTAGTGGATGTTGGTCAGAATTATCTATATTGGGATGCCATCTTGGTTCCTGTTCTAATATTTTAGGTGGATGAACAACTCAGTCAGTTATTTTTTTTGATATTTTATTTTCATGTGGGAGGAGATCCCACGAAAATGACCTATAATTTCTAAAACATTGAAATATTGAATCATCCATCATTATATGGAACTGGAGGCCCCTATTTTTAAAAATATTGGATTGAAATACTTAAGGGGTTATTTGACCTTATTTTGACCATAGAGAATATATAGGTAATGTATTATGCTTTCAAACATTAGTTATCCATAAATAGGTGGTAGATTATCATGAAATGGGAAAGGCTACATGAGGTTAAATCATATAAGAACATAATGTTTCTCTTATTGAAGTTTTTATTCCCAAATATGATTATATTGGATCGTGATCAAGAGTTTAGGGAAATCATGTTTTTAATGATGTTAGTATTTTTATACAGTAAATAATTATATAAATTATTATTTTTAATCCTCTATTAGCAATAAATGAAGTGTATAAAGAATAAAAATACAATTTTAATCATCATATTATGATAAGTCTTTATGTATATATTTATGAACTGATAAAATATTTTGAGGTGTTATGAAAGTATCTAACATTTGATAAGGTTCATGAGGATGAAGTTTAGTTTGTATTTCTATCTTCCTTGATAGGGATAATTAGTGGGTTTTATGTTTATGTTTCTAGAGCCTATTCTGGTAGTAGGAATAGAATGGTATTGGAGGATCACTTGGGAGGAAACCTATAGGTTAATCAAAAAAAGAGGGCCATGTGTTCCCTCTATGTAAGGGAATTATGAATGTTACTAAATATGTAGGAATCAGGGCCACTTCATCTGATCTGGTGGAAATCTAGTGGGGGAGTGTCACTAGTGTGGTAAGATATGTCATATTTCGATTCATTTTTCAAATGTGGTTCCTTTTAACTTTTAAGGGATAGGTGAGGGTGCAATTTAGGGACCTTAGTAGCTAGCTTGAAATCCCCATTCCTCGATGACACAGGTCTGTCATGTCTCATAAGGGTAGACTCTATGTATTGAAATTGTTATATTTTAGTTGTTTGACCTGGATTGGACTAATATTTGAGATTTTCTAATAAATATTTGAGGTATTTTTTAAATAAAATATACAAAATATTATATATTGTTTCATATTGTATCCTCAAATTCATTCATATTTTCTTAACATTTTTTTATAATTAACATGTCAATCATGTAATATTTCTAGTTTCTTTTTATTGAAACACCCTTGGAATGAATGGTAGATTGTCTCCAAAGAATTTGAGTATTGGCCATACTATTCCCTAGATATGTAAAACTACGTGATTTTTCATCCTTGAGATAAATACGTTCAATGTGATCGTTGGTATGAATTGGAAGACAAGCTATTAAGAAAAAATTTACTACTATAAAATTTGAGTATCATCTATTAAACCTAAGGGAGTGAATTTTGGTATGACTTATTATTCTTATATATGAGCAGGTAGAATGAGACAAAAATCTACAAAATTAAATCTATTATTGAATTAGTATTACGATTTACGCTGACCTCATTTTCTATTCCTATTATAGTGAACAATTATCCATATGCCTTTCTATATGATTTCTTAGAACTCACTCATAATAGATCAATTAACATTAAGATAGAACTCATTCATATATCACAACCTATATCGATAAATCCATATTTCATAAATCTGGTTGAGTTTAGGAATATGATGGTACAATACCAGGATTTGGAGTTGATGGGTTTTATCATAACAATGAATTCTTCTTATGGTGCTCTGGTATTGTTCAAACATAATTTGGATAGTATTATTTGTCTTTGTGTAGAATACATGATGCTAAACTAGGAGACCCAAAAATAAGAAAACTATTTTCAAGGAATAATGACTTATTTGAACCATTGTGGGGAGCTTGATTACTCTACAATATTTACCAATGATCTTGATTCCACCATCATGAATTTTGATAGGAAGATAATTATAAGATAACATTCTAGTGTTTATACTAGTTTAATTAATATCTTATCATAATTTTTAGGATGAAAAATTTAATAGTTTTGTTTTTATACCACATTAGGATTATCATCTATCAATATCTCAACTAATCCATTATGATGTTTGTTGAATATATACTCATATAATCATCATTCTCAATGATGTGTTCTATGAACATCAAAACTATTCTTAGTACACTATGAGCACATAGGATCTTGGAAAATACCTCAAAGTTTCATTGTTTGATCCAAAAGTAATGATTTATTTGGGATATGATATCTGATGCAGCAATTTCTATGGACCACAATAAGTAATGGCAGTGATTTATGGCCACACCCTAGAACTTTTTTTATTAAGAGAAGATATAGTTTAGATTGATGTTGTAGATGGTTCATACATGACTTCTCCAATTTGAAAAAACCTCTAAAATGGATTATAATGATGGGTGTGAAGTCTCAGTTAATATAATGATATAATTTGACCCTCTTAAAGCTGAATGTAAGATTGAATAAACTCCAATACATAAATCTCAAAATTCTAGGATTGGATATTTGGTGTACTATAGTGTCCCTTTTTTATGTTTAGGTGTTGTACCAATGTAGAGGGATCTAATGAAATATTATGTGAGTCACTAGACACTACCCCATGAGAATAAATACCATACACATGAGATATATTTGGAACATTTTTTCCTTAATTTGATGTTTTGGAAACAATATCTATTAGCAGATAAATTTTAAAAATAAAAAAACATCATGACCTCTGGTATCATCTTATAATATTGATTCATAAATATCTATATGAAGCATTGTGTGGAGTTTCTATAGGTGTGTTATTTTGAGATTTCATTTAATATTTTGGAAATGTAATTTTATTATAGGAACTCATAGATATAAAATATTGGATCATTATAACTACCTTCATATGTGTAGTGGTGGGGGAATATATTGTAGGCTAAATAGTTGGAAGATTCACAAGAGGTCACATTGGTGATGAATTGTTCTATGAATATGACCACATTGATGTTGATGGACTCCGTAAATAACAAAATGGATTTGGATAATAAATGCATTGGGATATTGAGAATGTTAGCCGGGAGTGACCCATCTCCAAGAAGGGCATATATTTTTATGAGATTTCATTTGTCCGTGGGATAGTTTTATTTCTTACATCCATGAAGGAAGAACTGATGAGGAAATCATATGCCTCATAATGGAATGTCCACCAAAACTTAACGAGTATGTATCTTGATATATGGTGACACTTCATTTATAAGGGAACAATTGGAGATGTTGTGGGATTCATCTCTCATTGAATAACATTTCATAGGATTAATATATAGTATTAATTACAATGAGGTTTAATTCATCCACATTATATACATTTTTGAATGTTGAACGAGTTGATTATGGACTTTATAATATGGTTTCCCATGTCTGTGATATTTTGAGATACTTTAAGGGTCCACATCTCTCTAATTCTAAAGATTCGCTATGTAGATAAGATGGGTATAATTTATCTATGAGGTATTATAATACTTCATGGGATTTATTCCAATATCATATTTTATATTGGTGTATATATTTAATTGTTATTTTGAAAGGGATTTCAAAAGGATTTAGTGACTCATTTAATACTGAATTTGGTGAGTCATCTGCAGAATAGTGGATATTTAAAGATGAAGATCTATATTTCATATGTTATGCTTCAGGAACACATCATAGATATCGATGGTGCATGGAATGATTATCTTTACAATCTGGAGTTCATTTCCAATATGTATTTATAGGTTTAGATTAAAAAGGAACCTTTGAATATTATTATTTTGGGTCATGTGTTTCACTTCTATGTCAGAATGAGGTGGGTGTGGCATCCATTTTTTGGATGAGTATGATATTTGAGACCTATGAGATAGTAAAATTTATCAGGATGTGGTACGTTACCACTCATAGTAGAAATAAATTATATGTTGATGAAAGGATACACATTTGTTATTTTTTATGGGTGAGTGAGTTTCAATAAGACTGTCACATTAGTTGGGGAATCAGTTTCTATGGAATAAAGAGAAGATGGGAAAATTGTTTATAAGAAGTCTTAATATCAGTAATTGTATTATAGTAGTGTCTTACTAGATAGCAATTCATCCAAAAAAATATATTTATTTATAACATGTTCCACATCCTATTCCAATGTAGTTATTATTAAGATATTATGCATGAGGACATATATAAGGATGTTTAGTTATAACATGACACGTGATTCATGGAGGACACGATGAAGACAATGGACTAAAGAAGGAATGTGATAAGGGGGGAGATGGTGCCACTATTTTGGGTAATATAAATGTATAGAAGGAATACAAAGTAAAAGTGAGAGAATAAGTCATATATTTTCTCTTAGTAGCCTAATATTTTCATCAATGAATTATATAGGAATATCACAAGGAATATAAATCATTGGACGGGTTTATTTTTAAAAACCTTATTTTTAAAAGGTATATTAATTAATTATTGGAGTATTTTAAAAAAAATGATACATGAAATTTCTATCCTTTGATATGGTACCTTTATGTGGTAGTTGGTGGGTTTAGTGGGGAATTTTCCATTATTGGTAACAATATGTGAATGAACACACCACAATGTTGGAAATTTTTTCAAATAATATTCTCATATAACATTGGAAGTAGTAACACACATATGATGGGAGTTGAAAATAGATTTGGGATGTATGGTGTATATCTGTGAACCATAGATTGTTAAACCACACAATGATATAGAAGAGGATGTGGTTAATCATAAATTGGAATCATCTTTACAATAGGTTGTGGTGAGTGACCATGTCTGGTTTCCTTGGATGGGTGTATCTGAGGCCACCCTAGCCATGGTGGGAATCCCCAAATCATGGTGGTTCTAATTGCATAATTTTAAATACAAAAAACTATGTCCACTCCATCTGGATTAACTATATTTCAAAGAGTAAATGTGTGTGGTATTTAAATAAGGAAATTTAATTTAATTTGGATTGATTCATTCCTTATATCAATCTGAATATCCTACCCATCATGACCATTTTTCAAATATATAAATTTTCCATATGGATATACGTTGATTTTTTGGAAAATATTATTAATATCTATGTCGTACTACAATGATCCATTCTTTAATATACTATTTTTTATTGATTTAGACTCAAAATTATCTCTATCCCTCCTCTCTAGATAATATTTTCAGGAACAAAAATATCTCTTTCTTCGACTAGATCTAGATAAACCAATGATTTTAGTTTTAATTATCTAAAAAATATTTAGAAACACAATTCTAATGATTCCATTATTAATTAACATTCTAGAACCCTTATTATTTTTTAACTGATTCTAGGTACCCCTGAAGAGTGAGTTCGATCCGACATGTGCGCTGGTATGATTTGGTGAGAAACATCTGATGAATCTTGATAGTGATAACAACACACATGATGTACTAATTTTCATAACGTATATGTTTTTTTCATGTATTTTTTTTAAATGTTACTATACTTATTTTATTATCCTATGTGAAATATTATACGGAATGACAAGTTTTGTGTTTGTGTATCCCATAAAACCTCTATTATATTTAAATGAATATGTGTGTGTGTGTTCCATTGAGAATCATTAATTGTTACATTGTTCTTGTTATTTTCTATATTATGAATTTTTATTTATAATTCAGATATTTTCGAAACATTTATACTAGTATCATGATATAATGTTTCCCCAATGTGACTAGTTGATTCCATAGAGGGGGATCATGGATAGATGACTTAAGACTGTTGAAACTCATATAGAATGATGGGTAGTGTTGTGATATGGAATGACATGTTTTTGATGATTTGGTATGTGTTGATGTAGATATCTATGATACAGAATTTAATGCACTCTGATACAGTGGGATTATTAAATGTTTGATAATCATTTATATAATGGTATGAGTTACGTCAAGATGTATATATTTCCAATTGTCTACGTTAGAGTTGGGCATGTTATGCTGATGGGGTATTAACCCAACTTCATTTATTTATTCCGTAATTTTTAATAGGTACCATGTGTATGTACCATCATGAAGTGATGAAAATAGTTTTACTATTTATATATAGAGGAGAAGGGTGACTAATCCTTAGGTGTGGAGCATGTCGAACACTTATTTGAATGTGGGAAATGTTCCATAGTGGAGGGACAAATATTACATACTAGTATTTTGGTGAGATTGTCCACATGTTATAAATTTTTATGATCTTGTTCATGTGTATATAGGTTATGAATAATCATTCAGAATTATTCTAATGTGTATTTACATGGTTTTATAGGGTATTAGTTTTCACTTTTTCACTCAACAGATGAATGATTATCATTTAATTTCACATTTACTAATATCCATGGTAAACACCTCTAATGGATGTGACATATGATGAGGACTCATTTGTGGTGTCCTATTGGTTTATACTAACACCATGTACTGTAATATCAATGTTCATGCAGACATCATGATCATTGATCCATTAATGGGAATGGTCCCTACACAAGTCTATTAAGCATATGTAACAAAAAGGTGGAAGAATCATCCAGATAGACTATGGTTAAATGTTTTATTGTCTTTATTTTAATGATTATCATTACTTTCATAATTCTTTGACATCCATAAATAAATGATCTTATATTGGAATATATATGATTGAAATTATATATTTTATAGAATTTTTATTTTATATGTTTATATGTAACCTTTTTATGTTATTACTTTTTTTGACATTAATGTTTGGATACTGATATTGAGATTATAGTATCCCCGATACACCATTAGGATCATCACTAATTGTCTGAAACCTCTTACATATGATATGGAATATATGAGGCAATCTATGTATCTATTCTAAACATAGTGAATTTGGTTGGGGTGTTACTCCCCTCACTTGTCAATGAGATACTGAATGTAAATAAAACAAGTTAAAATAAAAATATTAATTTAAGATATCCCTACATCACACCCCCACACTCTCATGGATTCATGGGGTAAAACAATTAGAGTTACAAAGTCGTGGAAAGGAATATAACATATATTTTATAGATTAAATAAGATTATAGAAGATTATATCATAGATATATTAATCTCTATAATTTTCTACTTATTTTACCTATTTGAGGGACTAAATTATATTTATTTTTATTAGAGATTAAAAAAATTTATAGAATGAGATCAATAATATGAGAAAGTAATTTCACTCATTTGATAAGTTTTTCAATATATAAATATGGATTTCTCACTTCGTGAATCATTAATGATTATCAAGGAAGTTGTTTTTTCTCATGTTGTTTTTCAAAACAAACCTGTGTGGAAGAGTAGTAATGTGTATATCATTTAGAAACTATATATACTTGGTGCATCAATGATGATAGTGGTTTTGTTCTTATCATGGATTATATTCAAATTTGATTAAGTTTAATAATGAAATATAATATGGAGTGGAGTGAAGAGTTAACCCTTTAGAAGTAGTAAAATATAAAATAAACATTTTAATGGGTGTTAACATGCCTAAAAATAGCACTGAAAAATGGGTTTAGTGTATTGGGGAATATAAACACAATACCAATGTATAGTCCTTATATTATCCCTTTAAAGGTGAACCTATTAAAATTCATATGTATTTTGGTCATTATTTAATTTATTTTTGAAATAAATATAAAATTGGTTATGTAATTATTGATAAAATTATACTATTGATAATATATGAGTATTTATAATTAGATCATCCTCCGGATAAAAACATAAGAGAGACCTTATTAAAAAAAATGTTTCTAATATCATTTATAGTGGTGAATTTTTATGGTTATGTAGTTTGTTTTATACTAAGTTTCATTATATGACTAAACCATTTCCCCAAAAAATACCATGGTTATACTAATATCAATCGGATTTATTCTTTATTAAATTTCATTAGCTGTATATTTATAGTTATCTCCACTATAAGAATATTATATAATATTCCCGGGAAAAAGGAAAAAGATCTATTCATACTAAGATTGTTTAAATATATTATATGAATCTATTTAATGTATTAATTTCCAAATTTTTGAATACTAATTTGAAAAAATTAACATTATTTTTTAAATAATATTTTCAAAATTTTCTTACAATGGAATAATAATAAATTTCATATAATTTTAATTATTCCAATGAATAGTGATGATTCTGATTTTTTAAGATGTACATTAGTTTTTGTTATTATTAAAGATATAATATGACATGAAATGGTTTAAAAATTTAATAATTACATGAATATTATTAATAATATAATTAAGGTCAATGAAATCAATTTTTTTACTAATTTGGGTATAAAAACATCTTACCGTAAAGAAGTTATTTTTATGGAAAACCATTATTTTTCACATTTTCTGGGGTTAATTTAAAAATAATTTCTAAAAATTTTATTAATGGAATTTTATAAAGCGCATTTCACATTATTAATAAACATAATTAATATTTGGTAAAAATTTAAACATATTGTTTGGATATACATAATATTAAGAATAGTAATAAATTTTCATGCTTATGGTTAAAAAAAGTTTATAGGGGATAATATAAGTGAAACAATTACCTAAAAATTTTATTAATCCTTGATGATATATTTTTTATATTATATATAATTTCATACTCTAAAATTTTTTATTTTGGATTTTTTTTCTTGATTAAGAAAATAAAATATTTTAATATTTTTTAAAAATTAATTTCTGTCAGTTACCCACTAATAAATGAAATACAATCTGCTCACCTATACAAAGATGAAGAAATTATAGTTTGATAAAATAAATTTCAATAATCATAATATCCAAACATGATTATTGTAATATTTTTCTAGATTAATACACACCTAATTGGGAATATGATGTGAAGAAAGAGAAGTTGTTCAACGAATATGTATGGATGTTCACATAATGTTTTAATTTTAAATCTTCTTAAACCTATTAATCCCTTATACTTGTTTAAATATTATAAAACAATTACTTCACATATACCAAGATTTTATTATATTTTTTTCAAAACAAATAAACATATCCTCCTCCATCATATGTGATGTGAAACCATTATAATTGTGTTTGATTGAATACTATCTCATGAAAAATGATACTTTTTTTCCATAACATATTATTATGGACGACAATAAAGAAGATTTTAATTAATATATTTGATATTAAATAAATAATTTCCATTCTCTAAAGGTAAGATATTATCTATTTTTATACCATCAGATCCATTGAAATATGATAACTTCATTCGTGTTTTCATTGGGATTAACACCCACGTGAAGCGACATGATTTCATTTCTATAACTGCATAACATGGATTAAATATATATGTGTTTCTAAAAATATTATATTATATATAATGTATGATTATAATTATAGAATTTGAATTTTATACTTTACTTTTTCCAATCACATTCATTGAAAAGTCGAATCACTATTTTTACATATGTATGGCTGAGAATCTCTAGGATAGTAATGTAATTTATTTTTCAAATCCATATTATATTATAGAATTAAAATTATTATAAAATTATAAATATCATAAAAATCATAATTATTTAATTATTTTTTATATATAAATAATATTAAAATGACCTCATTAGCCACATCCATCCTAACATATTTGTTTCTGTATTATGAATCAAACATCCTCGAAAGGTATGATCAGAACATAATGGATTACGAAATTGAATAGAACATTGGAATAAATTCAATAAAAGGATTATAAAATTGAAATTTATTATTAAAAAATTAAATAATTAATATACTTTTATTAGATATAATGATAAATAATGTATTTAATGAGTTTAGTTTATATAAGTGATGATTTACTTTTAAAAATTCCTTTTAATTATTTTAATGATTTTTAATTATTCTTTACCTTTTCCATATTCTTAAAATTATATTGAATAGTTATTTATTTAGACATAAATTAATTATAAAGGAGGTTTTATGTCTCATTCTAATTTATTTAAAATGTTTTCAAAAAGAAACTTCGTTACATATTTTTTGCTAAATGTTTAGAAAAATACGAAAAAGGAAAGTCCAATTTTATGAAGTGTAATTTAGTATTTTTTACTAGTGAAGTACTAGATTTTATTTGTATCCATCATTTTTGGTTCATATAAATTCTTATAATAGATTATTCCAATCTTAATCTCATAAATGGTGATCCCTATACTGGTTTGTAATTTTTTTTAAAATGACTATGCTCACTGGAGAATTACATTGGAATTTTGGCATATATGTTCGTCAAATTATATGGTTTATTTTAAGGGTTATATAATTATTATTTCATATGTAACTATAATTACATTTCAATTATTTCTTATGAGTAATCATGGATTAGATTTTATTTCAATAGGTTATTTAATGATATATTGTTTTAATGGAATTATTATGCCCTTTAGTGTAAAAATATATGTTTTTAGGAAATTTTATTATGGGTTATCTTATTTTATAAGGGATGATAATGGATTTTAATTATCCATTAAGATATCTTACACATGAATTACATGGATCATGAGTATAAAACATGATTATTTTTTCTTATATGGTTTTCTATGAAATACATTCAGAAGTAATGATGAATTCAGTTTTATATAAAAGAATATTTGAGAATAATGTTTTTTATATAATTGGAAAACTATATTATATGATATCAATGATTTTAAATTTTATCAAATGTTTAATTAATAATTTTAAATTTCAATTTATAATATTTTTATCCTTATACAATGTGTTGAAATATTTTTTATTTGTTTTAAGGATGAGTAGAAGCAATGAAGAAGTTAATTAAAAATGGTTGATGATTTCATATGAAAAAAATGTGTGTCATTTTAAAAGTATTTTGTTATAAGAAAATGGATACAAAGAGGGTGTGTGTAGATTAATTTTTTTTGGATTGGATATATAATATTTATTTCTTTATTTTATAAATATATAAATCTGAACACATCCTCAAGAATATTAAAAAATGAATACTATATTAATAATGAAATTATTGGCTGAAATATGGTTTGGTAATTATAGTTAGTATCATACAAGGGTTGGAATAATTTTGGTGGTCAACATAATGTAAATCATTACCCTAAAGAGAATATAATTTGTGGATATCCAAACATAGTATTTTATCATTACAATTTTTCATTATCTAAAATTATTTTTTAATATAGTATATTATTCCATAGAGAAAATATGGATTCTATTGAAGAAAGGATCCAAGAAGAAAAATATCCTTTAATATTAGTAATAAAAATGTTATGAATTATAATAGAGAATATTATTATTTTGATCGATCAATTAAAAAAAGTATATTAATGGTGGTGTTATCCATGTGATATAGAATCCATGTTTTCCACATGGGAACATGTATATGATTTTAAAATTACATGAAACAAAACTCTCTAGTTTTCAGTGGATCATCTAAAACTATGGTAGCTGAAGGAGTTTTTAAAATATTGCCTAAGATATTTGAATTCATGTTAATTCCTAATTTATAATGGTAACTATTTTTATTTTTCTTTATAAAGGTAATATTGATTAGTGGTGGATAATGGTATAGAATATTAGAGAAAATGATGATGTTGATGCATTATAATGGGATAAATAGAATTATATTTTTCATGAGAAATATGTTATTATGATTTTTCAACATTGGATGGAAAATAAATTCATAGAATTGAGGAAGAATGAGGATTATTAAAAGGCCTTATAGAAAATAAACTTAATTTTTTAAAAATATTTAAAAAATTTATATCTACACTATTGGTAATATAATTAATCTATTTCTTACATAATTTAATCTAATATATCAAAAAAAATTAGATTTTAATTAATTTACATATTATTAAAAATATTTTCAACGTGTTGATAATGTAGAAATTTAGTTTTCTTATATAATGTGTATCGTGAAAATAAAATAAAAAATATACCTACATTGAATTAATATGTTAAGAATAAATAAAGGAAATTTTTAGATCACAAAATCTTTTTAAAATTTTGATATGCGTTATAAAAATAACCCAATTGAATTTATTATAAAATATGGTTGTTTTTCTAATATGGTAATTTTGGTCATTTGGATCATGACTAAAATGTGACGGATCAAATTAATGATTATAAAAGTAGAAAATAAATATGATTATGATTTTTTAATTAAAATTAGATGTTTTATTATGAAAGTAATTATCTATATATAGGAATAATGGATTAAATTACTCACGGTCTCATGTATAATGTTGTGGAAAAATCAATTGTGATTACTTATTTTAGTAATGGATTATCCAATAATCTGGTGTTATATAACAACCATTCTCTTTATTTTACATTTAAAAATGTTCTTTTTTGCATAAAATTACACTTAATACAACAACAAAAATTTATAGGCCTAGTTTATTTGAGAGTTGGGTAAATAGAATAACAACATATAACATTGGATGAAAAACATTATTAGATACTTCATTAAAAAGATCATAATATTCGGAGAAACATCAAACTTCATGAGATATCTTGGGAAAAAATTTAAAGGGTTGATTTATAAATACTTATAAAGAAATTATCTTTTTGTAAAATTATGGTGATAATTAATGTAATAAAATATTCATATCAATGTGGAATAAAAGGATTACAAATAAAAATGAATGATATTGCATTATAGTCATAGAATGGGAAATGTGGAAACAATATAAAACACTACATCACAAACACAAGTCAATTATTAACCTCACAATACATAATAGTGGAAAAAGTAACATAAATGAATTAGGTTCACCCCTGTCATGACACGAAGTATCATGATGTTAAAAATTACCCAAATCATTAGTGTACTATATTTTTTTTCATCCATCATAATCATTTCATTTTCTTCCTTAAGTGTTCCACATTGATCATAAAATACAGATTTATTCTTCATAATAAATAATTAAATGATTATTTGTTGTTAAAAAAATTATTGTAAGCCCCTAATATATAATTATATGTGTATATAACTGAATACCCTTGATATAAAAATGGTTATGGAGTTCAGTACACAATTATTTTCAAATAGAAAATCAAAATGAAATATCAGCAGCACAACAATGTTACATAAAAATTCATATAAATTGATTATGATAGCATAAGGGGTATCTAGTAATTTAAAAATAAAATCATAAATAGTTGGGGCATGGGAAGAAATTTCTAGAAATTTGGAAATGGAAATATAATGCATAAGATCATAAATAAAAAAGAACAATTAGGAGAATTTGTTGATCCCTCATGGATTTTCAGTATATTAATGACTTAGTTAGGGGTCCAAATATTGGAGGATGAATTACTCCTAATTAAAATAAAATCAAATATAAATTAAGTTAGCGATATACAAGAATAAAAATATAACCATTTGAATTTTCAATAACTAATTTCAATTATGTTTTTCATATTTTAAATGATGATATGAATGTCCCATACATGATTGTGTGACTAAGAAGGCATGAGAGGGGATTATTGAGAGCTTGGAGGGACCTTGGTATGAATCTACGGAGTGTAGATAAGATAATGAATGTTCTACATGGTGTTTGAGGGAAGGTAAATGGGAGCATGTGTGGGATTATATAGGATCATATGGGGAATTATTTTTTATTTTTGTAATGGACACTAATTATCAAAATATACAAAACCACAAACCATAACTGGGGTTTCCCCATGGTTCTATGGAAATGAGAGTGAATTCGATTATTTCCTAAGGCCAAGGGCAGAAAATATTAAAATATTACCGTTAGTGACGAGGAAGCTAGTCACACTCTAAAAGAAATGAATTTAAAATATTAAAATATAGTATATTTCTTGGAGAATTCATAATGGATTTATAAAATAAATAAAACATACTTGAAATAACTTTATTTAAAAGGGAAATAATATATTTAGTTTTGTATCCTCATTATATTAATTATTACAATACTTTTTCTCATTGTGATGTCATTAAACACAACTTATATTTATACAGCATTCAATTCTTTCCAAAAAATTCGTCTGTCTCATTAAAGTATGATAAACTAATCACTAGATAATTTAGTTATACTAATTTCAAAATTAATAATAATTTTATCTAAATAATTTTATAAATATGTTAATTTTGTTACTTTTAAAAGAAAAGTTTTCATTTCTTAAAAATGATTGGTTTTTACAATAACAATTTTTTGAACCCATACAAAAATTAAATTTCGCATCACAAAATTTATATGATCACTTATATTTTATAAAAATTATTTAATAATATATTTTTTTTCTTAAAAAATTATTTATTTAATAAATCCATTAATTCATCAAAATAGATATCTTTACTGAAAAATAATTTATATTTTTATTTTATTAAAAAAATTATACTGTAAAAATAATAGGATAAAAATATATTCATTATTCTATAATAAAATAATTTACATATTCTTATTCATATGGTCTTGAAACATATTCCTTTAACACAAAAACATACTCCCTATGATTAAGGTGTGTGATTGTGGGTCTATCATGGGGCTGTTTAGAGAACATGGTTTTGTTCGATATTAAGATAATCATAAACTTCTTTAGTAAATGGTTTCACTCATGCTTATGTTATTGGATCATGTAATGGGGTTTTACTAGGTAAAATCCAATAACTTATATATCCCTCAGATGTTATGATAAATTGGATTCATATGGTATAATCCAACTGTTGGAGGCCATCAATTCCTTTTTATATGTCAAACATATTTGTTAAAAACCGTTGTATTAAGACATGTAATGTGATCCCTATTCAATAGATATACTATCAACATCAAGGATATTTAATGATAATTAAAATCCAATATGATATAATAATATAAACGATTTTCATGGGTTTTTTATAACCATAATACATTAAATTAGAAATAGGTTAATTTTATTCACAATAATTTGGATCATTACAATCATACCCCTTTTTATAAATTTCTTCCACAATATTTTATTTTCCGACTATATAACATATGTTGGTAAGGATACATCATCACTTCCTATAGTTCTCACATTTGTTCTTCAAACTGCTTCCTTCTCCTCAACACTTTGACGATGGGCATTGTCTTATTTGAATGATCTTTTTCTCTATGATCTAAAATCATCACTGAATACTCTTCAAAGGAAATACCATTCTCCAAGGGTGGAATCTATGGATTGATTATATGTGAGGTTTCTAGAATTTATTTTATCAATCAAGATACATGTAATAAATCATGTACATGAGGTAGGATTGGTGGTTATTCTAGTCAATAGGCCTCTACTCTGATGTGTTGAAGTATCTCAAAAAGGCTGATGTACATTGGAATTTTTTCTTCCTTCTTACCAATTATCCTGAATTTTTTCATGGAGATATCTAGAGGAATACCATGTATCCAAAATTAATGTATATGTGTTTTCTAGGATTGTTATCATATATCTTCTATAATTTTTTTTTATCCATGATTTTTTTTGGAATAGTCTCAACATTATCCCCCATTTCCTTGAAAATTTACGGACTTAGATGTTTTAGTTCCCCATATTCACCCTAACTTGTCGGTTTTCTACACCACTTCCCAGAAAGATAATCCTAAGGATCCACTTGGATTATTTAGGTGAAACATTTATTTTAATATAAATTTACCATAGGAAGATGTATTTTCCAGCCTCCTTTAAAATCAACTGATCATGCTCTCAACATGCCCTTAAGTGTTAGTATAACCCTATATGATTTGCCTTTTTTTTGGTTCAGCTCAGTTTTTATAGTATGTTTGTGATATTTATAAAACATATAAGTGAATCTCATATCTCTATAATACACAATAAATAGTGGTAATCCATGTATATGTCCCATATATATGAGGTATATCTTTTCACGTTGATACAATGATAAATCCTCTCAAATCTCAATGAATAGCGACGTCTTTTTAAGAAAATCAACAACATCCTGGTTTGAATTTTTTACCAACGATGCCATTGGAAGTCCAGTGACAATTTCAATGGTGATGTTTTCCCATTTCCATACTGGTATAGTTAATGGTTGCATCATCCCATTGCATGTGTTACATTCATAATTCAGTTGTAGTTATGCCAGGAACTCTGTTGTATAACTATCCATCTCATTCTTCTTTTTATCCCGCTAATACTTCTCTTGAATATATCAAAACATATTTCTATTTTCAAGGTAAATAAACTCAGTCAAACATTGTGAATCATCCAAAAATTCTTTATTTATCTTGGGATTTGATGGAACACATAGTATTGAAACCAATAGTTCAATTCCTTCTTAATAAAAATTATACTTTATTGATATACCCCATTCATATAGATTCTACATTATTCTTAATTCCCATATAATATTTTCGAGAAACCATTAACCATTCAATAATATATAGTTGATAAATAATTTCTGAAATGATTGATGAAATTCCATCCTTTATGATTCCCATGAACTTCCAATTAAAATCTATGATGATTTTATCCATCTCAATTCTCATTAATGATAGAATTGTGGGTTCAATTCTATATTGAGTATCAACCACTTTTATTGATTTACTATGATGGTAGTTGATTTAGCTATTGTAATTCTTGATGCACTCTAACCATCTTTTCAAGAACATATTATCTTCTTTCTACGGGGATATATATTTTAGTCTCTTGTGATTGTTATATATCTCACACTTCTCCCTGTATAGATGGTTATTCCATATTTTCATGTCAATGATCCCAACTTCCATATCCAGATCATGAATGGGGTAGTTTTTTGCATTAATTTTCAACTTCATAGTGGTGTAGAAAATGAATTTTTCATTTTCCAACAAAAAAATATCAAATAAATTATTTTAGGAATCACTAAAAATAATGAAAAGATACCTTCATAGGACCATACCCCACCCTGATTCGGGTGGTGAATCATGGTGTCAAATTATTCTCTTCTTTATTGGATCATGTTCCCATGTTGGTAAGAACTTTTTTAAACCATTATAATGGATATTAATAGTAATTAAAACAATCACACACATAAGGATAACACGCCATGTTTTACTAGGTTCACCACTAAGTGCTTCGTCCAAGGAGCATACAACAACAGGTTTCTAGTCATACTAAATTTTAATAATATTCAGAAGATGTGGATTACAAGGTTTTGGGCATAGTCACTCTATCACAGGCACACTACCTTTACAAAAGTTCAGGGATAGTACAATTCTTTACATGGATCACTTCTGTTGACTCCCCATGGATCACTGTCATGGGAGAGGTGTCACGCAGCTTATTGACTTGAAGGTCACTTCAATAAATTGACATGAAATGTCTTTCTCTCTATTCATCATGAGACACTACTTTTATCAAATCCCCAAATTTATTCTATTTTATATTCAGTTTTCTCCGTTATTTAACTTACTAAAATCACTAGAACATCTTCCCTTTATGTTTTCTCTAGAATCACAAATTCTATTTATGATTTTTTTCATTTCAGAAAATTTTCCCTAATTATGTAGATTTTCTCTGATCTGCAAACTACACCTTCTCTGCCTACCACACCTACTCTATATACTACCCCCATTACACGAACAGTGATAGCTCCTCGTACCACACCAACTCAGCGTACGACACTTGCTCTACGTAACACCTCTTATCCACGTATTGCCTCTTCTTCGCGTATGACCTATGCTCCGTGTACTCTCTCTGTTCTACATACAATGTATGCTCAGTGTAAGGAACCTACTCTGTGAACCACCTATTCTCCAGGTACTACCTCAACTCTGTGTACTGCCTCTACTCCATTCATTGTGCCTTCTCTTTTCACTGGGCCTCTTCGTACCTCCGTCGTGTACATCCTATGTGTACCACCTTCACATAAGGCCTTTGCATACAGACTTCATATATAGCCTTTGCGTACCACATCTATGTACCAACTTCTGGTACTAAATTCGCGTACCTCCTTCACCCTCCCCAGACACATTCATCAAATTCTATAAATTATTTCCACTCCCACATTCCATTTTTTATTTTGAAATTTCTTTTTTGTGGATTAATATTTCAAATTTCATGACCCTTTTGTCTTTCACATAACACTTATTCCTACACAGAATCTCCATTATGTACCACATTCATACATCGCAGAGTTCCTCCACAATGATAATATTTCCTTCTCTAATTTTCACTCTTTTAATGTTGGGATCAACACCCAATATATAGGAAAATAACACCACAAATTTTTCTAATATGTTTTACCCAAATTTTCATTGTTGGACCAACATCACCGTGGACTATGCTCCTTCCGTGTACTAGGAGCCTCTACCACATACTAAAACCCTCCCGGGAACTGTGACCCTTTATCACATACCACATGTCTTTCATTCCACATACTAGATATCTTCTTCCAACTATGATCAATTCTGCATACAACAAATCCTTCAACGATGAACCGTTTTCGTTATCGCAACACTTTCTATGAATCAATCAATGTACCTTTCCCTACACATGGTGCATGGCCACGAATTGTTCCCAAACATGGTATGTGGACCATGATACGAGGTACGTGGTTTTATTCTTTTTTCTATTTCTTTCGTCATTATGCATCTCATTCAATCTTTTTTTAGTAATCCTTCCATTTCCAAAAACAAAACCCAATTTTGAGGTCCACCAATTTTGAAAAAACTATGAAACAACACCACCTTAAATAACTGCATCAGAAAGAACACCCATGATAGTTAATTATATTATTTATTCTTCAAAAATAAATTTATTTCATTATGAACCATATCTGTAATTATATATAGTCCTTGATCGATCAACATTAGCATCGTCATATTTTTCCTGGGAATGTACTGCAACATCTCTGTCTTCCCAAAACATGAGTCTTTCTAGTAAACAATGAATATGACTGTCATAATATTCTAAACTTTTTATGAACATTATTAAATATTCAAATCTCCACATGATCTCTCATGCAATGAATCATGTTTCTTCAGGTCAGATCTTGCGTGGTCTCATTTAATTGTGAGATGTTGGATAATGCCATTATGACATGAAGCCCTTCAAAACTCACTGAGATAGTTTCATTATTGAAGACAATGTATAACATTTGATTCATGTACATTGAACTTAAGATAATATCATAAATCCACTAAATTTATCACTCTTAATAAATAGGGAGTTCTTATTTATCTCTTTCTTCATTTTTATCTTTATATAAAACTATTGACAAAAAATACAACCTTGTACACAAAGTGGTTACAAAAACCAAATTGTGGGTTTTGTGAGAACAAGGATATTGATAAGCCTCTATTTAAAATCCATGAATATTTCTTCAAATTCATCATTCCATGAAAATTTGAATCTTGTAAAATTTATCATGTTAAGAGGGCTTGGAAATTGTGGGAAATTTCTCACAAATCAGAGAAAATATCTAGCTTTACCATGAAAGCAACAAATATCTGTCACATATGATGGCCTCATCAATACATAAATTTCATTTTTCTTTGAAAGAACCATAGATATCCCACTTCTTGTGATTAAATTATGAAAGAATGATATTTCCTTTATCTAGATCTTACTCTTCTTGTAAATGGAATAATGCTTCATCTTTTGTAAGGTATTTGACATTGTTTTCAAATTCCCTTAATGTGCCTGCTTTTTTGGATTATATATGATTATTCTCTATATATAAAGAAAAAAAATCTAAATTTATTATTTAATTACGCTATTATACAATTCAATTTTGATTTTTGAATCATTAATGAGCCGAAAAGGCATCCCAATGAACACATAGTGTCTGCACATTGTATGAAAACAAGTGTTTGAGATATATTCCTTCATCAACATCACCTGATAATATCCACACTAAATAACCAACCTAGATAAGTATTTATCTTCAAATATATTATGGAACATGTCCTCAATACATAGAAAATGATACATGTAATTTATTCTGATATTGTGAGTTCATGATAATCATTGAAAATACTCATTGACCCATCATTCTTCTTGAATAAGAGGACTACTGCACCCCATGCTGAAGCACTTGCATATATAACCCCTTAATATATATTCACTTTTAGTTTTTTCTTTAGATTATCATGTTTCAAAATAGCTATTATATCCTAATTCATTGATATTAGATAATCCCGTGGAATAAGATCAATTGAAAATTCAACCACTCAATAGTAAGGGAGACCATGAATTTCCACATGAAACACATCAGTGTATTCCCTCAAAATATATATTTCATTGGGGATAATCCATTCCATAGACTCAATTAGTTGATCTATATATACGTTCTAATAGGGTAATTATATCCATTATTGAGATAATTGTGCAAAAGTGGATTCATCCTCCTCCTAGCACAAATATAGGATTGGAGGCCGACTAACCATATGGAGGGTGTTTTCAATCTCATTGAAATTTATTTTGGTTCTATATTGTGAAATATAATGCATACGCAGAATTTCATCCAATTCTATAAAATGCAGTTTGATATGGTTTTAAGTAATTTTACCCCACATATTATGATAGGGGATGAGTTATATATATATGATAAAATAATTTCTCTATTTTCTATTATCACAAATATCTCTACTTCCCTGATTTGTGGTGATGTTTTAATAGTTATACAAAACATTCATGATATGATGGAATTGAAAGAAAAATATTCAAAATGTACATTATCTATTCTTGAATGAATAACTATTGTACCTGTCACTACATCATCGATGGGTTTCAATTTCATAGTAGTGATGGAAAATTCACATTCTTAATTCCATGGAGGTTATTGGTTTTCTCCAAACATGATTTTCTTCGGTAATTTTTTTTGAAAAATCCTAGTTCTTTAATGTTCATGTAGTCAACAATATTATGATGGTTAACCAAAAATATTTCCTTTATTTGTCACATTAGTTGGTAACTACTTTCAGAAATCATTGGATAGGTTCCATTCTCATCCAAACCTAAATAATTTCCTTGTTACCATTAGGCAATTGGTGTGGTGATTCTTTCCACAACATTGATAAGTGGGATGATAAAATTTCATAGAACCATTGGATTTATCCATAATAATTCTATAATTATACCTTTAATCACCATGATACCCTTTTGATTCACCAATATCTGTTTCTACATTGAGGGGACTTCAAATAATTTCCTTTTATATATCAATGTCATGGATCAACAGATATTTTATTTGACTAGGATTTATACAATTAAATAAGGACTCAAACATAAATTTGAGGGTAACAACAATTCTCAAGGCATATCACGCATTATTGGGAATCGTTTCCTTGTATACCTGATCATCAATTTTCATAAGTGAAAGGATATCCCTTTCTATTTTAATACAGAGTTAGTAGGGAATATATTTATCAAAAAACAATTTTGAAATTATGTACACTCCACAACATTGACCTCTTCCACAAGCTCTGTGTTCATAATAAATTTCCACTAATGATAAGCTTTTCCCTCTATATTATAAATATCCATAACAACATTATTTTTATTTAATCATTAAAGGACGAACACGATCATATCAATGGAGTTGATTCATTGTTCCAAAATATAAGAATCATTTGATCCATTGAAAGTAAGAGGCATTTGTCACATGAAGCTCTCGATTGTAGATTTTTCTATTGGGGGGGGGGTGGAATCTCCTATTGATAAATTTTTATATTAATATAATTAGATAGTTGAGATATTATTATCATAATGTCTACTATTCCTGTTCCCATTGGTTTTTTCATCTTATTGGAGAATTCAACACATTTACTTTGTCATCAATTGTTAACCCAATTACTCATATTACTGGCCATTAGCTAGAATAAAGGTAAAATTAAGGATGAATTTTTAATGTATTTAAAACATAATGGGGACTCTAATGAAATTATAGGGATTACTTATGAATTCTATTAATCTTCACAAGTTATGATTTGCTGGGATTCAATCCATGTTATCCGTGATTTATTTCCTAACACAAATTATACTTTGGTTCTTTGAACACATAATTATTGTTCCTAATTGTATTATGAATTTCCAAAAGAATTTCCCATAGATGTGTTAGAATAGGTGCAGAGTTATTGTTTTTTTGTGTTCCATATCTCTCCGAGTCTAGCTCGAATCATCTTATCTGAGTCTCTGCCCGAAGGTAAATTTGTGCCAAATCAACGTCCAGTTGTAGTCTCTAGATAGGGATGTTTATTATGGATAAACCACATACTATATACTGCCAAATATTTCTGGATCTTTTCTTATAAATATTTTTATCCCTGTTGATTTCTCTAATTTTTTATAATCTTAATACAAAAAATCACTAAACTTTTCCTCTGATACAAGCTATAAAAACAATTATCATTATTTCAAAATTAAACATTATTTATTTCATAATCATACACATAATACAACATAAAATATCAATATGTAAACTATCCTTTGGAATTAGTTACATAAAATAACATCTTATAACATGTGATAAAAACATTAATGAAATAATCCATGACATGATCGTATAATTCGAAAGAACATAAAAATACTTTGGATATCTAAGGAAAACATATAAAAATTGGGGTATGTAATGTCACGACCCGCCTCCCCGGGTCCTGAACCTTATCATCTGACCCAATGGGTCTCCTGTAATACCTTGGTTTCCTTCCCAACACAACATAGGATATTACACACTAGGGTCTCTTATCAGACTAATGACTGTCCCCATAGGACAACACATGTTCTTTCAGTGTGTTTTTTCCTCAATCACACACACCCTAGGAAACTTCCCAGAAGGTCACCCATCCTGATTACTACTCCAGGACAAGCATGCTTAACTATGGAGTTCGAATTAGACAGGATCCCGAAGAGAATTGTGCACATTCTTGATGTGGGTAGTAACATTTAGCCATTTTAAGTCTCACTTTTCTTGGGGTGTTACATTATCCACCCCTTTAAAGAACAACGCCCTCATTGTGGACCCCAAGCCTAAAATGCAGGCAATGCCTAAGCACTTCCGGCTGGTTATTGGCTCTAATACCAATTTAACGTGGAAGGGCTCGGACTGCACGAACACGGTCCGACCCTTCCCCTCTCGATTGTTGTTTGTGGGAGAAAGAGTTGGACAGCGAAGAACTGGACGATGTCGGACCGACCACAAGCCGATCATCAGGGCATGATTGTCGGGTAGCCGCAAAGGCGCGACACCGTCGAGCGGCATGGAGTAGAGATGGACCACAGCCAGGACGGGTCGTGATGGAGGGGCTTGGCACCGTCACGCCGCTCCGGAGCTATAGGATCTGCGGCCGGGGCGTGCCCAGGCAGAGGGATGTCGCGCCGTCGCACCGTGCAGAAGCTACAGGGGCCACGGCCGGGGCTGACTGCGGCAGCGTGGCACGGTGCCATCATGCCGCGTCGGTTGAACAAAGCCACGACCTAAGGCCGCGGGGGATCTGGAAGGGGGCCCGGCTGTGCAGGCCACTGGTGCCATCAAGAGGCGGGACCTGAGGGGTCCCGCGGTTATGCATGGGCCGGACAAAATTGCCAACCGTTTCAAAAAACAGGGGGGGTGTAACCCCCACTCCAATCAGCGGCTAGGTCGGGCACCACTGGGCACCACCACCCGGCCTGGTCAGCCAGCTACGTGGCCCACCGCGTGGGCCACGCGGGCCGGGCCGGACCGCGCTACCCGGGCCGGGCCCCCATCGCCAGGCCGTGCCAGACCATCCGGGCCGGGCCACGCCCTACCGGGCCAAAGACGGACCCGAGTCGAGTCGGCCCAGTGAGGGCCAACCTCGGGGGTGTTGGGCCGGGTCGGACTGGGGCCAGACCCCCTATTTTCGAAATGTTTTCGGTTAAACGGACATAACTTGAGTTGTGGACCTCCGATCGACACACCATCAGTTTCATAGGATTCCTCAGAATGAGACGATCATTTAAATTTATTACACACAAGGTTTCAGTGATGTTTTGGTTTGTCCGGGTTGGTTAAAACCTGAAACCAACCAGGACCTCGGAGCCGAAATGCTTATAACTTGAGGACCGGACGTCCGATTGACGTGTCATCGACTATGTTGGATTCATATTGATGAGACAGTTCATTTGGAATACTCCACTTCAGGTTTGGATTCTATTGGAGTATGGTTGGGTTGGGTTTAGCTTAAAACCCAACCGGGCCCCTTGAACGGAAATGCTAATAAATCACAGAACGAACGTCCGATTGACATGCCATATATTGAGTTGAGACCCCAATGATGAGGCAGTCCTTTGTAATAATTCTATGTGAGACTTCGTGACACTTGTAAGTAACGACCAATAGCTCATGGAGTGGACCCTCCTGAAGACGAGCGTACATAGTGTGGAGACCGAGTATCTGTAGACATAACGACTGCCTGACCAATTCGACTCATAGTGATTCGGTTAGCCCAGTGGACGGAGTGCTTGGTATTTTGTGGCAGAACCTCGGCGGACGGAGCGCCTGGTAGTTGGCAGCAAACCTGCGGTACTCGAGAGGAGGATTGCCTCTGTAGGCTATTAGGGAGACCGCCTGGTATTTGGTGGCAGACCCTCAGTAGACAGAGCGTCAGGTATTTGGAAGCAGACCCGCGGTACTCGATAGGAGGAGTACCTCAGCAGTCTAAGGTTAGTGAGTGGAACCTCAGTGTAATGACATGACTATTGTGCTCGACAGCGTAGGAGTTCTCCCTCAACCGTGTTTTCGTCATCGTGAATAAAAATACTGGTTTGAGCTGAGTCAATGACCATTGTGTTAACCTCATGAATGAGATGGGTTACTTGATAACTTCGATATATGTGTGGGAATATACCTAAGTAAAGGTTATCTTTTGAGAGAATTATTTTTGGATTATCCTTGTTGGTTTTAGTGAGACCTTGAGGGTCTCGGGGTCCCTACTGAGTATCGTTATACTCACCCCTGCACTGGCTATACCAGCACCTCATTTTTTTGGATACAGACGACAAACAACACTGATCGTGGTTGAGGATTATAGAGTTAGACGGTACCCGGAGGTGGACATGATGACGAGACGGTACCTGGAGGTGGACTTCAGATGAGACAGTACCCGGAGGTGACAGATAGACGTGGAGAGCTGAGGTGGCCATCTGTACCTACCCTTCAGGTAGGAACTCTGGAGGACGATCCAGGAGATTCTTGACACCATCCTGCTATTTTGTCTGTACCTTGTACATTACTATTGGGCTTGTATTTCTGACCCCTTTACTTTCCAGCACATCTTTTGTTATATAGTGTTTACATAGTGTCTTCTTCTGCTTGTACACTTGTTGTGTGTGTTTACGTTTCATAAAGGCAATTCCTTCCCTTATTATCGGGATTTATGCCTTTGGTGCTACTCGCCAGCCCCTGGCCTATGGAAGGTAGGCTTGGGGTAGTCACGGCACGGGCCCCAAGGATGGGTCATGACAAATTGGTATCAGAGTCTAGGGGAAGGAGTTCTGGACAGCATCTTCATGCGGCGGAATGCTAGCAGGGAAGTATGGCGCCCAGCAGATGGAGAGTTTTCCACTTCCTCCAACGATGAACAAATAACGCAGACACCACCCTTGTATTCTTCCTTAACGACATTGATGGAAGGACGCCTATCTTCCGTGACACCCGTCTTCGGCGACTCGCCATCGTTTAACCCTGTTTTATGAATTAGGGGTTGTTATGTTCAAGTTTTAATTTTTTTCATCATCGTTTATAAATTCTTGGGTTTCGTTTGGCCGCATGATACCATTATGATGATGAAGGGCTCAGACTACAAGAACATGGTCGGACCCTTCCCCGCTCGTATGTTGTTTGTGGACGATGGTGGCGGTCTACAAAGAACCGGCCGACTTTGGGCCGACCATGAGAGGATCGTCAGCGCATGATTGTCGGGTGGCTGTAAAGGCGTGGCACCATTATGCCGCACAAAGTAGTGTCAGACCGTGGACGAGACGGGCCGCGACGGAGGCTAGCGGCGCCGTCGCACCACGCCGGAGCTACAGGAGCCATGACCGGGGTGGGCCACAGTGGAGGGACGCGGCGCCGTCGCGGCGCGCCAGTTGAACAAAGCCGCAGCCTAAGGCCACAACAGATCTGGAAGGGCGGCCGGCTATCCTAGCCGCCGGTGCCATAAAGAGGAAGGACCCGAGGGATCCTGTGGTTACCGATGGTCCGGCCAACACGACCGATTGTTTTGAAGAACTGGGGGGTGTAACCCCCCCCCCCCCCCCCCTCCCAATCAGCGGCTAGGGCGGGCTCCACTAAACGCCGCAACCCCTCCTGGTCAGCCAGCTACGCGGACCACCACATGGGCCATGCGGACCGGGCTTCCAGCATGGGGTTGTGCCAGCCGGGCCGGGCCGACCCTCGGGGTGTTGGGCCGGGTCGGACTGGGCCTAGATCCCCTATTTTCAGATTGTTTTCAGTTAAACCGTCATAACATGAGTTGTGGACCTCCGATTGACGCACCGTCAGTTGTTTAATATTTCTTGGATCGAGACGGTCGTGTCGGTATATTACACTCAAGGTTTCGGTGAATTTTGGGTATGGCCGGATTGGTTCGAACTCAAAACCAATCGGGCCCTCGGAGCGGAAACAATTATAACTTGAGGACCGGACGTCTGATTGGCATGCCGTCAAATATATTGGATTCCTCTTGGGGAGACGGTTCTTTTGGAATAATCCAAAAGAGTTTTGGATGCAGTTGGAGTATGGTCGGGTTGGTTTTAGCTTAAAAACCAACTGGGCCCCTGGAATGGAAATGCTAATAACTCACAGACCGGGCGTCCGATTGATGCACCGTCTGTTGAGTTGAGACCCCTATGAAGAGGCGGTCATTTGTGATACTTATAAATGAGACATTGTGACACTTGTAAGTAACGACCAGTATCTCATGGAGCGGAATCTCCCAGAGACGAGCGTATGGAGTGCGGAGACCGAGTATCTATAGACCTGACGACTGCTTGACCTATTCAACTCGTAATGATTTGGTTAGCCCAATGGATGGAGAACCAAGTATTTTGCAGTAGACCCATGATGGACAGAGTGACTGGTTTTTGGTAGCAGACTCGTGTTACTCGACAGGAGGAGTACCTCTGTAGGCTATTTGGGAGAGCGCCCGGTATTTGGCGGTAGACCCTCAGCGGACAGAATGCCCAGTATTTGGCAGCAGACCTGCGGTACTCGACAGGAGGAGTACCTCAGCAGTCTAAGGTTAGTGAGTGGCACCTCCGAGTCATGACAGGACTACGGTGCTCGACAGAGGAAGAGTTCTCCAGTAGCCATGTTTTCGTCATCGTGAATAAAAATCCTCGTTTGAGCTAAGTTAATGACCCTTGTGTTTACCTCATGATTGAGATGGGATACCTGATAACATAGGTATATGTATGGGAATATACCTAAGTAAAGGTTATCTGTTGAGATATTTATTTTTGGTTAATCCTTGTAGGTTTTAGTGAGACATTGAGGGTTTCGAGGTCTCTACTGAGTATCGCTATACTCACCCCTTCATGGGATACACCCGCACTTTTTTGTGTTGGATGCAGAAGACGGACATCACTGATCGTGGTTGAGGCTTATAGAGCTGGACGGTACCCGGAGGTGGACATGACGACGAGACGGTACCCGTAGGTGGAGTTCATGATGAGACGGTACCCAGAGGTGTTAGACAGACGTGGAGAACTGCGGTGTCAATCTGTACCTACACATTAGGTAGGAACTTCGGAGGATGATCCACGAGCAGCTTGAAACCATCCTGCTATTTTTTCTGTACCTTGTACATTACTGTTGGGCTTCTATTTCTGTCCCCTTTACTTTCCAGAACATCTTTTGTTCTATAGTGTTTACTTAGTGTTTTCTTCCACTTGTACTCTGGTTGTGTGTGTTTACATTTCATAAAGGCAATGCCTTCCCTTATTATCAGGATTTACGCCTTTGGTTCTATTCGCCAGCGCCTGTCCTATGGAAGGCGGGTTTGGGGTAGTCACGGTACGGGCCCTGAGGATGGGTCATGAAATATAAATCCTAGCATTTTAGTAAACAAGGAATGACTAGAATAACATAACACATGTTATACAATAAGAATATCAATGGAGTATAGATAAAACATGTATAATAAGGAATGATATAATATGGTAATCATGACATGGGAAATGAGGAAACAATAAAAAAGAATGAATTATTAACACAATTCAATGATATATCCAGCAAGAAATCATGCTAGGGAAAGACACATAATGGAATTAGGTACACCCCATTCCCACCATGATGTATCTTTATATTAAATGTTACCAATGCATTGAAGTGATATATGGGAACACCCATTATAATCATTTCATTCTCACGCTTCTGTGTGCCACATAGATCATGATACATGGATTCAATCATCATCATATATTATTCAAGAAATATGGACTATAAAATATATATATATTTATATCCCCAATAAATATATATATGTTAAAAAATGTGAATACCCACAATAGAAAAATTAGTATGGTATCCACTACACCATAGTTCTAGAATGGAAAATCGTGGTTAAATTTCTACATTATAACATCATAAAATAAAAATTCCTATGAAATGATAATGAGAGAAAATTTGGCCTTTCATTATTTAATAATAAAAAGTGTAGTAATAGAGATACTTAAATAAAAGTATACAAGTTTTTAAATGGAAATATAATTCTTTTGTTTATAATGAAACATTAATAATGAAGAGAAGGTGAGGATCACTGATAAAATTTATGAACAGTAATGGATTAGTTATGTGTCCAAATGGGGGAGGGTAAATGATCTATAATTCAAATAACATCAATTAAATAGAAATAGAATAATTTAAAATAAATTAAAATATAACTATATGAAATTACAAGAACTAATTTCAAATAAGTTGCATAAATTTGAAAAGAGGAGAGGAAAGTACCTAAGATAAATGTATGACTCTAATAGATTAAGAGAGGATTCATGGGATATTATATAACATTGGGGGGAGTATAGGGAGTTTATATAAAATTATATACATTATATAAAGAGTTTGAGTAAAGAGTAATGGGAGACTGGGTGGGTGATATAGTAAAAGATGAGGACTTCATTATTAGTTTGGTTTTGGAAACTACATAATAATATAAACAAATCAAAAAACCATTCCATGATATGTATACATGGGTTCTACCAAATGGGAGTGGTTTTCATTATTTTTTATTAAAAACGGGTGTCCATATTAAAATTTTACCATTGTTGATGTGTAGGTGAATACAACTCTTAAATAAATGGTTTTAAAATATAGAAATTTATTAAAGGTTTTGATGGATTAAAGTTGCATTTATAAAATAAATAAAAAAACACAAAATAATTTTTTAAATGGAATCATATATTTGTTTGTGGATTCCATTTATAATACTTATTAAATCAATTTTGGGTCATTGTGATGCCATAAAACATGAATTATATTTATAAGGTATTTAATATTTAGACAAAAAATCAACAGTATTAGTATATACTGAAAAATTACATATTGGATAATTTCAAAATCCTGAGTCCAATAATAATATTAAATTATTCACAAAAAATTATTAAATATGTGAATCTTCTATTATTATTATATAAACAACATGTATTAAAAATTACAGGTTTTTAACGGTAACATTTTTTTGAATATATATAAAAATTCTATTTAATATCATAAAAATTATATGATAATTTATATTTAAAACAAATTATTTAATTATAAAATTCTATTAATTTATTATTTTTTCCAAATTCCAATAATTCATCAAAATAATGATATTAATGAACTAAAAACACTTTTTTGTTTTATAGAATCTAAATAAAAAAACATTTATAATATAACTATAATAAGATTGGAAGATAATAATTTTTCAATATAAAATAATTTAAATATTACTACTACTAGGTTATTGATAAATATCACTATTATAGGACAACATACACCCAATTTGTAAGGTGTGTGATGGTAAGTCTTTCATGCGGCCGTTTGGATGACATGGTTTGGGTGGTGAACTCAATGATATAGAACATATCCCATTAACAGTTTTTATCATACATAAGTTACTGGATCTAAACAAGGGTATGTTCATGGAAAATCCCATGAATGTTATCTCCCTTATAAGATCAAATAAATGGGCTTTATGGGGTATGATCATAAATGATGACACATTCCAATCCATTTTCTTGTTCAAAGGATTTGTTTATAATCCCAATATTTATACTTGTCATTTGAGATCTTTTCAATGACTATATTATCAATGTTAGTAATGTTTGACCACTATTAAAATTCAATTGTATATAATAATAGAAAAAATAAGAATGTGTTTTATATAACTATAAGAAATTTAATTAAATCAAAAAGTGTAATTTTATTCACAATAGTTCAAATCATTACATGTCTGTTATGTAAATTTTTTTTAGATTATACCAATTTTGTACTTGATTTGGGATCAACACATTCATAAATATAATTAAATTTCAAAATAAATTGTAAATTTCAACTCAAAAAATGAATTTATAAATATTTATAAAAAGCAAGGTGTACTGTTAATGAAAAAAATAAATTATAATAATATTCATATTGATTTCTACAAAACAGTTTTCCCAGAAATGATGTTCCCATAACCCATATAGAGTTTTATATTGTTCTTAGTATGGAATTGATTTGAAGTTATCATGATACTATATGTTATATATATAAACATATTTTCTGAATTGAGTTTTAGTTTATAAACCAGAATTATTTCATATATTTGATAGAAAATCATGAAGATGAGAAATGGATTATTAATTAAAATGAATGTTGTCTTTCCAAAATTGTTGATCAGTTGAAGAAATATGAATTGGTGATTTCCATGCATTATATATATATATATATATTTCTGTATTTATAATTGAGGATAATATTATTATAACGTAATGGGTGAATGATTTTAGTATTTACTTATTTCTTAATCCTAAGTAAATATAAAAACCTCCTTGTAAAATGTTTCAATTATAGACATTTAATTGAATAAAATACTAAAATAATTTCATGATAAATTTTTAATTTGTCTAAGAACTTCACTTTGGGGTGATCCTATTTTATTGGATGAAAAAAATATGGTTCTATGATTCTTTTCATTTATTATAGTGAATTTAATAACAACATTTTTAGGAATATGTTTATATTGTCTCATATTGATATCATATATGATCATCATTATCAGGATAACTTTTTTAATGGTTGATATCATGTTCAGATACACCACCTCAATTTTAAGGAAGTTGAAATTACAAAAATTTCATTTCATACATGGTATTGTAATTCCAGTTTCTACTTTTTTCATTGGTTTTAAAAAATCACTAATGTATATTATAGACCCTATAAATATATTTCCACATTAATTAAGGGATAAAATTTTGTCATTAAATATTGATGACGTCCTAATATATTCTAAAATTAATGATGATCATGAGAACTATTACACCTCTTTTTTTAAAAATTAATGAAATTATATTTTGATGAATTTTTAGTAATGTGATTTTTTGTGGCATATTTCTTTCTATTGATAAACTGTAAATTAATAAGGTATAACTATTGATCCAATACAAACTAATTTTGTTAGATAATTAACATGCCCATCGTATGTAAATGATATTCATAGGTTTTTATGAATTAAAAGGCTATTATCGGTCATAAATGTGGAATACCATTATTTGTAATGTTCCACATATAATAATTTTAAATGAAATGGAGTTAAATATATATAAATAAATGAATGTGATTAATTTTTCCACTAATTTTATATAATATTAATTAATGTTTCAGTTTTGGATCATTTAAACATAAATGATAACAATTTAACTATAAAAATTCTTCGTTGAAGGGATTTGGTTATGTTATATTATATAATAAGAAATAAATTTATTATGGCCCATGATAATTGAATCCAAATCATTTAATTTACTTATACATGAACATGAATTATACAATATTTTTTTTATTAAAAATATGATGACATCATTTAGTATGGAGTAAAGTGTAAAATATATAATTTTCATAAAATATTGAAGTATATATTTACATATAAGTTTCTGACCATGAGGTAGAGAATATAGCTTGAATTGATTAACTATTATTATTACCTGATTCCTACCTATCCATTAAAATATAAAAGAGTATAGGATGATAATGAATCATTAACAATGATAAATAATGTGTAAAATCCTTTGGAAAATGATTTTAAGAATATTGTTATAGAAATTTTGTATTCATTATCTTCAACTATTTTGATATGGGTTCAAGTGTTGTCATTTGTGTGAGATGGAAATTCTAAATATCATGATAATGATTGTGTTTAACCTAAAAATGTAGAATAATTCAAATAGGTACATTTCTAGAGTTTAATTATGATAAATAACATGTCATATTAATTAGATGGATATTATATATGGCTTCTGTTTTCCCATTGAAGAGATATATGTTCATTTAAGCTCATAGTTCTTAGTTTTCCATTTATCCTAGAGGCACTAAAATTAATAGGGAACCTCAAGAACATTTCTGGTGGGATAGAATTAAAAGAGGAATTTTTTAATTTACCACGATATATTTGACTTATAAATAGGTTAAAGAAGAAAAAACATATTATGGGTGGTAATTCATTCTATTCTAGTTCTAGAGTGGAAATATAAAAATATAAAAATGTATTTAATTATTGGATATCAAAATAAAAATCAAGCTAATAATTTGATATGATTTATTATTTATCGTTTAAAAAAATATATGAATTACCTTCTAAATAAAGTAAAATTTCATTATGTAATTTTTATCAATAGTATCTAAAGTTTATAATCATGTTACTTGAAGTTCAACTTTCCATTTTATATGAAATTTATACAAGACTAAACTCTAATTTATAGAAAAGTATTCATAAGTCCTTGGTAAATGAATTGAATATCAGTAGAAAATTTCATTGTAAATATAATGGTTAGTAAGTGGGAACAATTTATACTTCATAAGACATTCTTCATGTTTGATCAATTGATTTCAATGGATGTTTTGATCAAAACAATACATTGAGTAAGTTTCCATGTAATAATATTTTTCATTGCATTATCATGATAACACATATTGTGTAATTATGTGGAAATCAAATTTTTCATTTAGATTGATGGGATAATATGGATGAATGAAATATAAAAGGGAAAATTTTTTAATATAATTGGTTGTGAAGGTAAATATGACTCTATATTTTATAATGATTCCTCAGGGTTGTAAACATTTTATGAAGATAATTAGTGGGAATATAATTCACTTGTGGTATAATATCATGATTTAAATAAAGTATCTAAATGGAAATGTGTTTTAAATTATTTTGAAAAGGGTAATTAATGTTCATAGTTCATTGAAATTTTAGAAATACTGATGAAATTTTAATCATATTCCTTTTTATAGGCCTTAACATTGTGTTTATCCCATGTATATGATGTGATTCTTGATTCATTGTTATGAAAATATATTCTAGATGCATTTAATATTTTGATCCCTAAAATGGACCAGTAAGATGAAATACAATCTTATGAGGATTTGATTTCTCATATTATTGACAATTGAGAGAAGTAATTAGAAAATTAGGTGATCCACCATGTTAAGGTATTGTTGAAAACCATTTAATTGATGACAAAACATTATAATATGAACATTCTATGAAGTAAGGATATATCCAGTTGTTAAAATGGTAAATAAATTTATGAGGATTATATTTTTAAAAGTTATAATAATATAAGAACCCATTAAATAATAATATTTTATAATATTAATACCTTATTAATATTCATTCATTTATTTTATAAAATTATGTTCACTATAATAATATTATGTAAATTTCTAGTTAATAATATATATGATTTCTTTTTAATAAATATGTTCATTTATATTTAATAAAGTATTATTAAATTATTTATTTCTATATTTTATAATTATATTTTCAAATAATGATATTCACATTTTATGATATATGATAAAAATTATCTTATAATGATATTTTTAGTATTTTATTAAGAGGCTGATTTTACGAAAGAATAGTGAAAACAATGATTTTTGTAGAAAAATAAATTTTCATTTTATGTGTTCAGAAATTTTAATATATTAAAGTAGTTTCAATTTATTATTAGCATGTTTAAATTAATAATAATCTAATTACTATCATTTGAATTAATTTTATACTTTATTTTGGTATAAAATATTTTTATACTAGAGAATGAATTTGTTATGGAAAAATGTTTTTCTTCACATTTTATTGGTATGATTTTAAATAAAATTCTAGATATATTGTTAATATAATATAAAAAAAGGATTAAAATATCATGGATAATAATAATTAATTTTTGGTAATCTGTTTAACATAATTTTTGTTCCTCATGAATAGAAAAATTTTAAAAAACCATTACCATAGTTTGGGTTCAAATAGGTTTATGTATTGCTAAACTATTGATATATGGGTTAACATGACCTATGTAATTGTATAAATTCTATATTATGACCATTTTTACATTATATCATATAATATTTAGAAATGGTACATATTGGATTCATTTTTTGTGAGTAACACATTAATGTATTTGAATATTTTAAAAACATCCATGTCTTTCCCCTCTCCTACATATTAGAGGACACTCCTTATCCACTCTAGTCCACACATCAAGAGAAATTTTATTTTTAAAATAACTACACAATTCACTTCATAAAATCCCAAAACATTTCATATAAGTCATATTTTGTCAGTTATCCACACATATAGGTCTTATAGTGTAAAGTAATAATGGATGTCTCAATAAGAGTTATAACTTTTAACTGAATGCTTTAATTTTATTTCTTCTTCAACCTCTTAAAAAATTTAATAAACATTATTTTATAGTAAAATTATAATTTTACATTTAATGAGATGTTATTAGGTTTTTGTAATAACATAAATCAATCTCCTCATTTGTAAAATAAGAAATAAAAACATTGTTCATGTGTTTGGAAGACATCTACTTTGTTAATAAATGTAATATTTTTTTCACTCTTTCTAAAAAATATTTATAATGATAGAATTAATTTATATATACATTATTCATGAAATAATTATAATTTTTTATTTATAATATATCTTCTATTTTCCTTCCATTATATCCACTAAACATTTATAATATCATTCTTATGTACATTGAAATTATAATATCCAAGATTTAAAGTGATTTATTTTTCATCATTCTGTCACATAAATTATATATATAAGTTTACATAATAATATAATATTATATTTATGATATGATAATTATTTATTTATATAAAAAAATATTTACCTTATGTTCCTCACATTTAATGAAAATCAGAAACATTACTTGTAAGTGTGATCAATATACCATCTCCATGATTATAATTTCATTTTGTTTTCAGAACCATAATTCAATGTTGATATTAAAATTATAATTAAATTATAAAAAAATTATTATTCTATGATGAATATTTTTTATAAATTGGAATAATAAAATCATTAACAACATTCTTTCTACTGAATTTTTTTCCCATAATGAACCAAATGTCCTCAAAACATCTGATGAGAACATAATTGAATACATAACTGAATATAACATTGTAATAAAAAAAATAAAAGGAAAAAATCATGACATTGGTTTTAATAAAGTCAATAATTAAAATAAATATGTTATTCATCATGATAAATAACAAATTTTACTATCCATAGATGAGATAAGGGACACTTTACCTTAAAAACATCATTTCATATATTTTAAGTAATTAATTTCTAAATATTATACTTCCATATCCATATTGTTTACATTATTTTTAAAGTATTTATATAGAGATAAATTATTAATAAAAAAAATTTTATGTCTATTTTTACATTATTTTAGATGTTTTATAAAGTAATAATTTTATATATTATATATATAATTTTCTGATAAAAATAATAACGAATTGATCAATTTTATTATATACATCATCAGTGGTTTTCCCAGCAATTATACCAAATATTTTATACATCGTTACATTTATAGGCATGCATGTATTATTTAAATGAAAATCCTACTCCAATGTTGTTTAGGTATTTTATCATTGAAAATTCTAATTTAAAAGATATGGATATATTAATATCCTAAAATGTTATTCTTATGGGTTCAAAAGTATAATTTTATGTTTTTTATGGAAATAAAATATTCTATGTGCTAAAGTCATTTATTCCTCCTTTTAAATTTTTTATGATGTTTGTGATCCCAATATAATTTTTATGATAGGTGATCAGGATATATATCTCTAATTAAATGGTTAATGATTATGTTATCTGGGGGATTATGTTGGATGTTGACCATTTATGTTTTTCCACATCTTAGGGTTTTATATATATTATTGTAATGGTTATATATTTATGATTAAATGATAAACCAACATGAAGTTTCCATTATATATAATGATTTATCATTGAGGTAATTTTATTTCAAATGTTATGATAATGATATTTTAGATTAATGGAATTATTATACAATTTTGGAAAAAATAATATGTTGTTCAGAAAAAGTGTTTCATGAGTTCCCATGTACTCTAACAGATCCTTCTGATTAATATATCACCTTAATTTTTTCTTATAATGTTTTGTATAAATAAATTTGGGATGTATAAATTATTTCATGCGAATATAAATGATTATTTGAGTTCAGATATTATTATGTTGATGGAAAATACTATTTTTGATATCAGTGTTTTGAAATGGAATAATTGGTTTTTTTATTTACTAAATTTATGTATTAATGATATTTTTTTCTTACTCGTTCTTAATAATTTATTTCCACATGTTTTAAGGATCAACTAGAAAAATTATGATGTCATCTTAAAAATCATGTATAATTTTCAAAAAAGGGAATATTGTTTCATTTGAAAAGTATTTTATTATAGGAAAAATGAATTTATTATGAGGTTTATAAAATGTAATTTATTGGTTGGATTACGTAATATTTATAACAAAATTATATATAAAACTATAAATAAAAATATCGTATGGAGTGTAGGAAAAATAATATTTGTTTAAAAATGAAATTAGGGGTTGGATACGGATCGGGTCTTAACCCCCCCCCCCCCCCCCCCCGCACTATGGTTATCTATCATTAAAGACTATTGTAGACTTTGAAGTGAATAATGGTTTGGTAGATTTGAATAAAATTGGACAATATAAATAACATTCAATACCCATTTTAGTTGAAATAAAGGGTGGATGATTACCATTAAGTCAATAGAGGCGGCTTAAATTTTCTGATAATGGATTGGTTGAATGGGTGATAATAATTGAAAGATAATTCTATATCAGTGTGGGAGATATCATAATATATAAATTTATTATTCTATATTAGTATATATTCGGGATGAATATTTATAATAGGTATCGTTGGGATATATTTATGGAATAATAAGGATTTTTCTTCATTTCTATCAGTATATACCATGATATAGCTATAGATATTGTTTCAAGACGAAAATTCATTAATAAATCATAGGGGATATCTATAAAGACAATTTCACAAATAGACCAAGATAATTAAAAATATATTACTTTTTTCTTGTACTATCATTTATCTCAAACTAATTTAATATCATAATAGGGCATATAGTTATGGTATATTATCAATGATTTCTATGAAGAATCATTTCATTTACGTATGGGAAGATTCATTAAATATAAAAATTAAGATATTGGTTATGATGATGTTGAATATTGAATTTATTTATATTTTTATATCTAACTCTCTTATTTTTCCTCAAATGATAAATGAATTACATTTTTTTGTTGATTACAAATCATGGGTGTTATTGATCTATTTTCTTAAGAAAATGATGTAACCATAGTCAAAAAATGCACTACACATACTATTATTGGGATTAATTTTAAACATGTATGATACTAGAATTTCTTAAAATAGCCCTTTGATTTTATCATTAGGGTGTACTAACTAATTTTATATCAAATAATTTTAAATATGCTAATGAAAATAGATATTAATTTGTTGAAATGTATTTTTTTACAATTATTAATGAGTAGGATGTTTATAAATTCTCGGTAGGTCTTGAGATTATATATTTGGAGCCATCATACATAATTTAACTAATATTGTATTGGAATTAGTGTCCTAGATTATTAGACCTATTCTCTCACATTTGTTTTAATCAATTTCTAGACATATAATTATACATATTTGAATGGTGACCGGAAGGTTTTTTCTAGATTTTCAATTTGAATTGAATATAGGATTTAATCTCATTATTATGAATTTATACTATATGGAATCAAAACAATTGAATTAGTATAATATCTATCTTTATGTCCATTATGAAATTAAAATAATATTAAATATTTTATCTCCTTAGAGAGATCATATATTGATTCCTAAAAATTATTATTGGATAATGAAATTATTATTGATTACTCTATGAATAATATGTTTATTATTAATAATTGATATTTGTTTCCTTATGTAGATTATATTATTGATCTTTTTAGTATACTATTTTAATTTATAAAGTCATATTTAAGAACTAGTTCTCAATTGTCGAGGGTGTGATTGTAGGATATGTAAAATATATAATCAATTACACGGTTCTTTGTATTTGACTTTACATTCATTCATATTAATGAACATCCCAAAAGTGATTATAGCCTCTGTTAACTAAATATTAAACTAATAATTGTATTAATTATTTTTATTTTTTACATTAATTTAGTTTATAATACATCTTAGGATGGGAATGATTGAAACATTTATATTTTTTTTAGATACACCATTGGTAATTAGATGTATATGAGAATTCCATAATGTGACTTTTGGAATTATAAAATTGATAATCATGGGACACATATTGTTTGAGGTATGAGCAATTGGGGGTCATTGGAAGGAAGAGATTGTGATATCTTATAATGTTGTAATGAATTACATTTATATTTATAATTTATGTAGTTTTTAATATTATTATAGGGCTATAAACAAATATACTATTTAATTTTGTCACACTGTATTCAATGAATACAAAAGGGGTAACATTAAAATGTGTTTCTAAGAGTGGATCAGTTTTTCATGAGTTAAATAACATGTAAAATGAAATTCCAATATAACATTCTATCATTATTGGTAAACCATACATATTGTGTTTCGATATATATAGGGTAGGGATATAATTTACATTAATAATTGGTTATAATGTAGTGGTTCACTAGTGTAAGAACCCATACCCTCTTTTCAGGTATGTTTTTCCTTTTTCTGGAGTTTTTGAGAAAAGAGGAGTTTATGGAATTTTTTTAGGTATATTCCGTGTACATTATGAGTACACGCCGTGTACAACTTTGCCGCTCAAGGATGTGTGCTGGCCATGTCATGGCCACACACACGGCCATGTAGGGGTGACATGGAGCCCCCCTAATTCGGAGTATGGAAAAGCCTAGTACACACCATGTACTCCAAAAGTACACGACGTGTACACTCTATTTTCATTAAACAGGTCGGGGTCACGTCTGACGGACTGAACACCCTCTTTTTATCTTTGGATCATTCGAGAGTGAGAGTAAGGCTACAAATATTCTCTAAGACATCAAGCCTCCGTACGTTCTCCAAATCGACCATCATCAATTGCATTGGAACCGCAACAGTATGATCTTCCTTCTCCTAGAGAATCGTTTCCCAATTACTTATCTTTTCGATGTTATCTCAAGTTGAAAGATTTATTTGTTTTGTAGATCTATGATTTTCTATGGAGATTCAATCCACGTGGATAAATTATATTGATCTCCTAACATCAATGTAGGTTTTTTTGCTTTCTTTAGGTAGTCTTTTAGTATTTTGTGAAACTTCCACCAATACCCTTGAACGGGGTATTGTGTGTTTCCTTTTTTTTCCCCTGTTGTTTCCTTCTTTGCTTATATTCCTGAGTAGAGGTTATTGTTTTTGAATAGGGTAATTTTACTATGCTTTGGATTTTTTTCCCATGAATGTTTTCTTGTTATAACTGTTTGGTCTAGTTTTTCATGTTAGGTTATTGCTAGTTCCATGCATAGTTTGTAGGGTGGTGTGACTATTGTTCTTCCATGTTGTTATGTTTTAGACTGGTAACAAAGTAGGTCATGAGGTTCACTTGGGCCGTTACGCAATATGATACTTACTGACATTACACAGGGCTGTGAGAACCTAGTGTAATTGGCCATAGGGATAATGGATGTAAGAGATTCTCTGGAGTTTCTTTCTAATACGATGTGAGACCACAGGGGGAATTGAATTTGAGTGCTTCCTCAGAGTGTCTGTAGTTTCTCGGCGTGGGCCGTAGGGCTAATGAGACATTGAGTACTTCCCCAGAGTGCCTTCAGTATGATACGAGACTATAGGGGGAATTGATGGTGAGTGCTTCCCAGAGAGTCTATTATTTAGCTGAACCAGAGGGGGAGACTGTGTGTTCCTCCCAGAGGGTTTCTAGTAATTGTAAGTTGAACCATAGGGGTTAGGTTGTGAGAACTACCCAGAGGGTTACCTGATTTTTCTACTTAATTGAGTGGATTCTTACTTGTTTGTAATGATAGAAACTGTGGATTTTTTTCCATTGAGTACTTTTTGTTTACTGTTACTGTTTACTGTACTTTTACCTTCCATATACTCACTAATTATTAGGCACAAATCTTCGGGTGGTTGCCTACTGGGATTTAGTCTCACACCCTGTTTGGGTTATGCTTCTGGCCTCAAAAATATTATGTTGTTGAATGTATAGATAAGGGAACATGCCATTCTACTTCATGTTCTTGATTGCATTGGAGCTGGAGAGCATGTGACTAAGCTAAGTCTTGCGATGCTGAGGAGTTATTTATTTGTTTTCATTTTGTACTTGGGTTTAGTACTTTATTGAGCATTGTTACTTGTTTTTCTGCTTTCCTAGACACCTTTTTTCATGCATCTTCTATTTATTCTTCTCCAGTTGTTTATTTATCAATCTTCCGTTGTTTACTATTGTTGGATATTTACTGCTTTCGCTATTGTATATTTGGTCCCCTTCCGTTGTGTTACTCTTCCAATGAGGGCATAGATTCCCCATTATCACACCGAAGGCCCACACTTCTAGTCGACAGCCTCAGGCATTAGTGGAAATTCGCTCGAGGTCATGTGACCAACCGTGTACGGGGAGCCTCTGGGTGGCTTCAGAACCGGGACGTTACAAAGTGGTATCAGAGGATTTTTTTTCTCTTTCCTTACTATTTGGAGCCTTTATCCAGGGATTGGACGGAATGGTTACTTGGTAAGATGTTGTGCCCGGGAGTGGCTAACCTATGTACATGGGAGAGCTGTACTACCTCGTTTATTGCAATATTACAGGTTTGAAATTTTATAGTTTATTTGATTTCACTGTTGAGTGATTCACATGCCTTGTGTTGTTACCATTATTGTTATTATGGTTCTATTTCCATCACAACTCTATGAGATAAGGGTTTTCCATCTCATGCATCATATAGAAACTTGTTAGAAATAACATTCTAAGCATTCATGTCATGCCATCTAGGATGCATTAGTGATTTCATGCTGTTGTGATAGATGTTGTGTAGATTATTCATACTATTGTGATAGATGCTTTGATATAATATCTGTTGTTTGATAGGGTATTTTTTATAGTATTTTTTGTTATATGGGCACCAAACATTGTTTCTTGAGGTGTTATGGGCCATCATGGACCATAATTTGGTGGATAATGGCTTGTTTACTTTGTTTGTAACTTGTTATAGATTCCAAAAATTGATTTTCAGGGAGTACGGGCCCTCACAGATCAGAATTTGGCACTTCCAGAGTTCATTTCATTGTTTTTATAGGCTCCGGACTAGTTTCTGAGGCTTAATGTCTGGAAAACCCCAGAATAAATGCCATGTAGTTTTGACTACACATCGTTTGTTCTTCTGTTTGGGGAGAAATATTTTTTCTTAATTACACGCCGTGTACTCTATGTACGCGCCATGTATTCTCTAACCGTGTCACATGCCATGTGGGAAATGGAAGGGGATAGAGAAAATATCATGGAAAGACACCGTGTACCGATTGTGCAGGTCGTGTAGGGTCATCCTAGGAGTTCGGTCGTGTTGTTAACAACACAGTCGGTGGAGTCTCTTCTTATACACGATGTATCTACCTTGAATACGTTGTGTAGTCTGACCCATGTACCCGGCCATGTCACGAACAACATGGGTCAATGTTATCCTTTCGCGTACACGCCGTGTCTGTCCGGAACACACTGTGTTGTTCGATCCGTGTGTCTGACTGTGCCACAAACAACACGGGACATGTGAAACTTCTCTAGTACATGCCGTGTAGGAATTGTACATGCTATGTAGTCTTGCCTTAGGAGAGAGCCATGTGGTTTAACCATGTAGAATGACTCGGGAAGGGTAAAAGGATTCAAGTACACGCCATGTGATAGGATAACACGTCGTGTGTTTGTTGTGTTACACAACCAGTTTTGGAAAGAGTACACGCCCATGTAAATGACTTAGGAGAACACGCTAGGTAGTCTTAATACATGTCATGTAGTCATGTTTTGTAAATTTTGAATGCCTTCTTTCCCATGTTCCCTTATTATTCTCCTTGTTTCAAGTCTTTGATAATCCTAATCTAAGGTGTGCTTTTGACCTTTCAGAATTATTCCACTGAGACATCCTCTGATTGCATGCCAGCTACCAAGCGATGATCAGACATAGGATATGGCTGATCAGGGACTTCCAGCAGATCCTCCTGTTGTGGAAGCCTTGGAACAAGAAGTGATACCGGTTACAGGCGCTAATGCGTAGTTTAGGGAAGGCTTTCTGAGGATGATGCAGACCTTCCAGGAAGCACCGCCTCCTGGCTCGACTATGGAAGACTTGACATGGGTTTTCCAGTAGCATAATCCTCCCACCTTATTATAGGAAGGAAGACCTCAGGATGTGGAGTCATTGCTAGAAGCCGTGATAACGATCTTTGAGAATCTGGAGATGCCTCCAGAACGACGGGTCTTGCTCGGTACCTACATGCTACGAGTCTCCGCCAAGAGGTTGTTAGACGTGATCTCACAGGCGGGTCATCAGCAGGTTATTGCATGGGAGGGATTTTAGTGCATCTTTCATGATTAATTCTATCCAGAGACTCTGAGGGATGACCACGCCCAGTAGTTCATGAGCATAGAGCGGGATACTCTTTCTGTCATGGAGTATTCCTCTCATTTCACTGAGCATCAGCGTTTCAAACCCCTCCAGGGTGGAGAAGGGTTGTTCTTGGCAAGGAATTTTGAGGATGGTCTTAGACGGGATATACTCTCATAGGAGAATATCTTTAGGTTGGCTTCCATCGCTTCCATCATTAACTAGGCACTGATTTTAGAGAGAAAAATGAGTGATTCTGGGGCTAAGAGCCAGGGCGGTTCCACTTCAAGAGTTTTTGCTTCACCATCTGACACCAGGAAGCCCCGTAGGGAGTATATGCATGGTGATCTTAGGCAGAGAGACACATATTCAAGTAGCTAGGTGGTATGCTACCAGTGTGGGAGGGATGGGCATATGATGCCGCAGTGCTAGAGAGACCTAGTGGAGTGCCGATCTTGTGGAAAGATGGGTCACCTTCAGCGCTTCTGTCAGGTTTTCTCACCAGCAGCTGGTGATAGGGTTTCATCTATGACTCCTCGTTCAGGATTAGTGCCACTAATTTCTCACCAATCTGGGAACTTGAGTTCTTTCGGCCGTTCAGGCTGAGGTAGAGGTCGAGGTCGTGGTGGTTATTTACCAGTCTTTCATCGACATGAGGGTGGATTGGCTCAAAGCGATCAGGTAGGGTCACAGGGCCGCGGTACAGATTAAGATTTTGCAGTGAAGAAGACCCAGCTAGAGCATGATCCCGGACCCTCTACAGTTCGAGGTACGCTCTTAGTAGCCTCAGTTTTATCTTCTTCTATTTTCAATACATGGGATTCCCATAGCTTTATCTTTGTTGTTTTTGTGGAGAGCCTTGGGCTCTGTATCCTTTCCTCAACCAATACCTTGACCCTAGACACACCGTTGGGGACTAGGACGACTATTTTATGTCAATGAAGAGAGTGCACGACTGACGTTTTTGGGTGTCACTTCTAATGGGACCTTAATGTCCTTGAAATGACGATCTATGAAATCATTCTCAGAATGGACTGGTTAGTTCCCTTCCAGGAATTCATCGACTGTTATCACCGCAGAGTGAGTTTCGTATCACCATAGGGTGGATCTTTTCTTCATAACGGTGAGTGGGATGTCCATATGAGTAGAGTGGGTCTAGAGCATCATGGGTTGGGAGCAGTTACAACCCATATATCTAGTCTTTATCTGGATGACCAAGGGACTTCATAGTTAGACTTGACTCTAGTGGTGGATTGTTTCAGGGATGTCTTTCCAAGGGACTTTTCAGGTTTGCCTCCGGAGCGTGAGGTAGACTGTTCTATTGATCATGTACCATTATAAGCATCGGTGTCCATTTATCCTTATAAGATGGCTACACCTGTGTTGTAGGAGCTCAAGAAGTAGTTAGAGGAATTACAAGCAAAGGGTTTCATCCAACCCAGTACTTCGCCTTGGGGTTCACCTATTCCATTTATAAAGAAGGCAGACGGTACCCTCAGGCATTGTGTGGAATATCTAATGTTGAACCAGTTGACAGTCAAGAACTGATATCCCTTTCCGAGGATTGATGATATATTTTATCAGCTTCAAGGAGCCCAGGTGTTCTCGAAGATTATTTGAGACCCGGTTATCATCAGTTGAACGTCCGACCATCTGATATACCTCTTACAAACTTCAGGAGCATGTATAGTCTATATGAGTATATGGTTATGTCGCTCAGTCTTATGAACACACCTGTAGTTTTCATGGAACTGATGAAATGAGTGTTCCATACATACATAGACTCTTTCGTGGTGGTCTTCGTGGACAATATCTTGGTCTACTCTCACATTCGACACGACCATGCTACCAATTTTGAGATCAATTTGAGTACACTGAGGGAGAAATTGATTTATGATAAGCTCTCAAAATTTCACTTTTGGATGGACTAGATTCACTTCTTGGGTTATGTTATATTAGAGACAGGAGTATCAGTAGGCCTAGAGAGAGTTAGAGCAGTAGTTTCATGGGAGAAGCCAAAGAACGCCGTTGAGGTGCAGAGTTTTATATGAATGTACAGATAATAAAAATGATTCATACAGGTCTTTTCACCCTTAGAATCACCACTGATACGTCTTTCCAAGAAGGGTTTGAAATTCTTTTGGTCAGGTTCTTGTGACTTTTCCTTTCAGGAGCTAAAAGAGAGGTTGACTTCAACACCGATACTAGTTTTTCCAAAGCCAGTAAAGGGCTACACTGTCTACTGTGATGCTTCAGGTATTGGTCTAGGATATGTGCTTATGTAGGGAGATGTAGTCATTGTGTAAGGGTCTCAGTAGTTGAGGCCACATGAGAGGAATTACCCGATTCACGATCTAGACTGGGCAGCTATTGTTCATCTCTTACGCTATTGGAGACATTATCTTCTAGGAGAGAATTTTGTGGTTTTCACTGACCACAAAAGTATCAAGTATATCTTCACTCAACATGATCTGAATATGAGACAACACAGGTGGGTTGAGTATCATCAGTCCTTTGTCTTTGAGCTTGCCTATACACCTGGGAATTTCCATGCAATGGATGATGTGTTGAGAAGGAGGACTCAGATACAAGCAGTTAAGGGGTCTAGCAGTGAGTGGAAGCTTATGGATCTATTCCCTGAGATGCATTTGGAGGTGCAAGAAAGTACGAGGAAGACATTTCTTTCATAAATAGCTGTTACCTCTAATCATATTTATCAGGTACGAATGAGGCAGCTATCAGATTCTGAAGGCCTAGTCCTACGGACAAGTGTGTCAGGAGAGGACCCTATTCCAAGGTGGACCATAAGAGATGATGAAATCTTTCATTAATAGGGACGCGTATGGGTGCCAGTAGACATACGTGAGGAGCTGATGTTGGTCTTTCATTCCACCATTTGGGAAGTTCATCCTGGTGTCACCAAGATGTATTGTGATATAAATTGCCAGTATTGTTGGCCAGGTGTGAAGAGGGTTGTTTCTGGTTTTGTCATGAGTTGTTCCACTTGTTAGCAGGTGAAGGTGGAGCATTAGTGACCAGCAGGGCTTTTACCGCAGTTACCCATTCCCGAGTGGAAGTGAAATGATGTCGTGATGGACTTCGTGGCCGGATTTCCAAGGTCTCATCGAGGGAACGATGTAGAATGGGTTTTTATTGACAGACTCATGATGGTTTCTCACTTCTTGCTGATTTTTAATTCCTGGGTCTGGAAGGGGCTTCAGAATGCTTTGGGTACACAAGTACATTTGAGTACAGCATTCCATCCCCAGACAGATAGCCATTCTGAGCAAACGATTCAGGTTCATGAGAATATGCTCCGAGCATGCATGCTTGACTTTGGAGGTTCTTGGGAGAAGCATATACCTCTTGTGGAGTTTTACTACAATAATAGTTTTCAAGAAACTATTAAGATTGCACCATATGAGGATTTTTACAGTAGGCCATGCCGATCACCCTTATGTTGGCTGTAGGTAGGAGAGGCTGCATTTCTAGGACCTCATTTGTTCAGGAGACCTTAGAGAAGATAGAGTTGATTCGAAATAGGATTCCTACAGTACCGTCTCGACAGAAGTCGTATGCTGACCAGCAGAGACGACTTCTTGAGATTAAGGTTGGGGATCAGGTTTTCCTACATGTCGTACCGAGGTTGGGACACAAGAGGATTCCGATACATGGTAATCTTTCGCTGAGTTACGTCAGACCGTTTGAGGTGTTGGAGGGAGTTGGACTATTTTTCTATCAGTTGTAGATATGTTAGAGGTACTAGCATATGCATGAAGTCTTCCACATTTCACAACTCCGACGCTACTTTTCAGACCTGTCTCATGTCTTTCATCCTGAGTAGGTTGAGTATGAAGCGGATGCATCATTTGAGGAACATCCTATGTGGATTGTCGATCACAGTACAATGGTTCTTTGTGGTTGGTATGTTCCTCAGGTATGGGTGCTATGGCAGCATGGGTGAGTATAGGATGAGAACTAGGAAATGGAGGCCGATGTACGATCGTAGTGGCCAGAGATGTTCAGGGTTTCTTCTTCAACGCTGCACTAGGGAAATTCGGGGATGAATTTATTTAAGGGGGGAAGTTTGTAAGAACCTGGACATTATTTTAAGGTGTGTTTTTCCTTTTTCTGGTGTTTTTGAGAAAAAATGGGTTTCTAGAATTTTTTGGAGTACATGCTGTGTACTTTATGAGTATATTCCATGTACTTCGTTGCCGCTCGAGGCCGTGTGCTATCCGTGTCATGGTCACACAAAAACCCTGTAGGGGTGACATGGAGTCCGCCTCAAGTGGAGTACAGAAAAGCATAGTACATGCCGTGTACTCCAAAAGTACTCACTGTGTACTTTTTTTTATTAAACGGGAAGGGTTCACGTCTTATGGAAAAAACACCATCCATTTAGCTTTGGTTCATCCGAGAGAGAGGGTACGGTTGCAAATCTTCTCTGAGCCATCAAGCCTCTATACGTTCTCCAAATCGACCGACGTTGATTGCGTTGGAACTACAACGATAATATCATCCTTCTCAAAGAGCATCTTTTCCCAATTCTTTCTCTTTTCCATGTTATCTTAAGTTGAATATTTTTTGTGTTCTCGTATATCTACAAAGTTATAAGGAGATTCAATCCCCATGGCTCATGTATATCGATATACTAACATCAGGGTAGGTGGTTTGTGCCTTTCTGTAGGACCTCTTTGTGTATTTTGTGAAACTTCCACCAATACTCTTCAACAGAATATTGCGTGTTTCCTGTTTTCCCCTTTTGTTTCATGATTTTCTTATATTCCTTTGTATAGGATATTGTTTGTGAATACGGTAATTTTACTGTGCTTTGGATGTTTTTTCCATGCATGTTTGCCTTTTATGACCGTTTGGTCTAGTATTTCCTGTCAGGTTATTGCCAGTTCCATGCCTAGTTTGTAGGGTGGTGTGATAGTTGTTCGTCCATGTTGCTATGTTGTATATTTCTATCTAAGTAGTTCTTGAGGTTCAATTTCACTACTAGAAATTCGGGCTATAGCCACGGTTCTAAACCGTGGCTATAAGCCCTCAAACCGTGGCTATAGGTAATAGCCACGGTTCCTCAAACTGTGGCTATAGTCGTAGACCTATAGCCACTGTTCCAAACTGTGGCTTTAAATCTATAGCCACGGTTTCAACTGTGGCTATACTAAAGGCCGGACAGAATATATTGCCACGGTTTAAACCTGTGGCATTATATCTATAGCCATGGTTAAAAACTGTGGCAATAAACCAATATCCATGGTTTAAAAACGTGGCTATAGGGTGTCCAAATCCATAAAAAAATACCCCCTGGACACCCCCTGGACACCCCCTGGACACGCCCCTGGACACCCCCCTGGACACCCCCTGGACACCCCCTGGACACCCCCTGGACACCCCCTGGACACCCCCTGGACACACCCAGGACACCCCCTGGACACACCCTGGACAGACCCTGGACACCCCCTGGACACCTCCTAGACACACCCTGGACACCCCCCAGACACCCCCTAGACACCTCCTGCAGACCCCCACCCCTGCCCTCCTCCCAACTTCCCTGCCCCCCCCCCCCCCCACTATCCACCCCCACCCGCACCCCAACTGGCCCCCTGCACCCAGCCCCCCCCCCCCCCCATCCCCCCAGCCCCCTGCACCCAGCCCTATATCCAGCCCCCACCCCCTACACCCAACCCCCTCACTACCCCTTGCACCTAGGTCCCCCTGCCCCCCACTGCACCCCCACTGCCCCCCTGCACCCAGGCCCCCAGCCCCCCACCCCCATCCCCCCTGCACCTATCCCTATATCCATCCCCCACCCCTACACCCGGCCCCCTCACTACCCCTTGAACCCAGGTCCCCCTCCCCCCCACTGCACCCCCACTATCCACCCCCACCCGCACCCCCACTTCCCCCCTGCACCCAGGCCCCCAGCCCCACCCCCATCCCCCCTACACCCAGCCTTATATCCAACCCCACCCCCTACACCCAGCCCCCTCACTACCCCTTGCACCCAGGTCCCCCTCCCCCCCACTACACCCCCACTATCCACCCCCACCGGCACCCCCACTTCCCCCTACACCCAGGCCCCCAACACACCCCCCTGCACCAGTCCCCCCCCTGCCCCAGCACCCCCTACCCCCCCCCCACCTGCACACCCCATCCTTTCCCCCTACCCCCCCCTGCCCCCACCTGCCCCCCCCCCCACCTGCACACACCCCTCCCCCTGCCCCAGCACACCCCCTACCCCCCCTTCCCTCCACCTACACACCCCCTCCCTGCCCCCCCCCCCCATCTGCACACCCCCTACCCGTACACCCTCCCCCCTGCCTGGACACCACCCCAGACCCTGGACACCCCAGGACAGAACCCCCCCACTGGACCCCCCCCAATGGACCCCCTAGACACCCCATGGACAGACCCCCCCCCCCATTGGACCCCCCTATACACCCCTGCCACTATATATTTGAATGTTGAATGATCAATGAAGTTTGTGGAAGATATTTGAAGAAAAATGGGAGACTTGGAGGTGCATTGAGAAGCACAAAATATCATTTCTTTTATACAGAGCATAAGCACAAACATATGTTATGTCATACATTTCAGTTCACAGAACCTACGTTTACAGACCACTGAGAACAACAAAGAACATACATTTCTTGGCACATATTATTTGCGAAATAGGTGGAAGGAATACAAGTTGAATATGTATATAAGGTGTGTTGAAGGTTGATAGAAACAGAGGACACACATTTTGTTAGGAATAAAATTGAGAGAGGATAAAAACAAGAAGGTACAATGGTAAATTTCTGTATTGAGAGCAAGCAATACAGAGAGAGAGAGAGTTACATTTTGGGGGAGAAGAGGAAGAAGTGGAAGAACCATTCGCCGAGTCCTTGCATAATCTGTTGAAGGACCATTCGCCGAGTCCTTGCATAATCTGTTGAAGTCCAAAAAATAATACCCGCAATAGACACCACTGCTGGACACCCCTCCCCCTGGACCACCACCCCTGGACCACCCCCCTGGACACCCCTCCCCCATGCTGGACACCCCTCCCCACTGCCTGGACAGCCCCTCCCCCTGCTGGACACCCCTCCCCCTACTGGACACCCCTGCCCCATGCCCCCTGCCCCCCCTGCCCCCTGACCCGGGACAGCCCAGGACAGACCCCACCCTAGGACAGACCCCCCCCAGACCCTGGACACCCCTGCCAGTCCTGCCCCCACCCTAGACCCTGGACACCCCCGGACAGACCCCCCCCAGAACCTGGACAACCCCCCAGACCATGGACACCCCCCAAAACCTACCCTCCCAAACCCAGACCCCCCCAGGACAGACCCCCCCCCCCCCCCCCAGACCCTGGACACCCCAGGACAGACCCCCCTACTGGACCCCCTAGACACCCCATGGACAGACCCCCAGGACAGCCCCCCCAGACACTGGACACCCAAGGACAGGCCCCCCCCCCCACTGGACCCCCCCCACTAGACCCCCTACACAACGGATGGATGTAATGGGCTATTGCTAAAAGATCGAATCCGACTACTGAAATCATCAGTAAGTATGAAGAGGTAAATGAAGAAAAATTAATAAAATTTTCCCAATATACTTGGGGAATTTTATTCATCAGCAGGAAGAATAACAGAAGAACGGTAGCTGAGAGTTCCTTCCCCGGAGTTGGAGAATGATTTTTTTACATAGGATCTGTCTAATATTTAATGGAAGAAAAAGGGAGAGGAAATTAAGTACCTCATTACAAGTGGCAGCATCCAACAACAGGTTGATCCGGTTCAGACGACATGTGCAGAGGATGAGGATGATCTGGTTCGGACAACATGGGAAGAGGATGAGGAAAAAGAAGAATTACCGAACAAATATTATGTGATACATGTACAATAAAATATGTCATACAATTCCAAACCAATGTTTTTAGTTGAATTGAGCCTTTGTACCACCTTCAATGCACGTTTTGTGGAAAGATGGATGAGAGGCAGCGCTGAGAGGAGATATAGTTTAAGAATGAGGAAATACGAAAAATTATAGAGCTAACCATTCAATGTTTCTCTAAGGAGGAGTAACCGCCGCAGGGTGTCATCCTGGAGTAGGGCCAAATCACGGCGTGACCGCGCTGTGACCGCGGCGTGACCGCAGCGTGACCGCGGCGTGACCGCGGCATGACCGCGGCGTGACCACGGCGTGACCGCCGCAGGGTGTCGTCCTAGAAGAGTAACCGCCGCAGGGTGTCATCCTGGAGCAGGGCCAAATCACGGCGTCACCGCGGCGTGACCGCGGCGTGACCGCGGCCTGACCGCGGGCCTGACCGCGCGGCGTGACCGTGGCATGACCGCGGGCGTGACCGCGGCATGACCGCGGCGTGACCGCGGCGTTACCGCGCGGCGTGACCACAACGTGTTGTCCCTGTCCAGCGACATCCGCGGGGCAATATCGTCCACTTAGTTTCAAATAGGATGATATGGATGGCATGATAGGATGTTTTCTCAGAAGATTTATAGAAATAAATGCTAATCTGGACAGCCCTCCCCCCTGCTAGACAGCCCTCCCCCCTGTCGGATAGCCCCTCCCCCTGTTGGACACCCCCTCCCCCCCTGCTGGACACCCCTCCCCCCTGCCGGACACCCCTCCCCCCCTGCCGGATAGCCCACACCCCTGCCTGACAGCCCGTCCCCCTACCGGACAGCCTACCCCCCTGCTGGACAGCCCCGCCCCCTGCCTGGACACCCCTAGACAACGGATGGATGTCATGGGCTATTGCTAAAAGACCGAATCCGTCTACTGAAATTAGCAGTAAGTACGAAGAGGTAAATGAAGAAAAATGAATAGAATTTTCCCAATATACTTGGGGAATTTTATTCATCAGCAGGAAGAAGAACAGAAGAATGGTTGCTGAGAGTTCCTTCCCCGGAGGTGGAGAATGATTTTTTTACATAGTATTTGTCTAATATTTAATGGAAGAAAGAGGGAGAGGAAACTAAGTACATCATTACAAGTGGCAGCATCCAACAACAGGCTGATCCGGTTCAGATGACATGTGCAGAGGATGAGGATGATCTGGTTCGGACAACATGTGAAGAGGTTGAGGAAAAAGAATAATTACCAAACAAATATTATGTGATGCGTGTACAATAAAATATTCTAGACAATTTCAAACCAATGTTTTCAGTTGAATTATGCCTTTCTACCACCTACTATGCACGTTTTGTGGAATGTTGGATGAGAGGCATCACTGAGAGGAGATATAGTTTTGGAATGAGGAAATACGAAAAATTATAGAGCTAACCATTCAGTGTTTCTCTAAGGAAGAGTAACCGCCGCAGGGTATCATCCTAGAGCAGGGGCCAAATCACGGCGTGACCGCTGCGTGCCCGCGGTGTGACTGCGGCGTGACCGCGGCATGACAACGCCGTGACCGCGGCATGACCGCGGCGTGACCCAGGCGTGACCGCCGCAGGGTGTCATCCTGGAAGAGTAATCACTGCAGGGTTTCGTCCTGGAGCAGGGCCAAATCATGGCGTGACCATGGTGTGACCGCGGCGTGATCGCGGCGTGACCGCGGCGTGACCGTGGCGTGACCTCGGCGTGACCACAGCATGACCAAGGCGTGACCGCGGCGTGACCGCGGCGTGACCGCTGCATGACCGCGGCGTGACCGCGCTGTGACCGCGGCGTGACCACAACGTGTTGTCCTGGTCCAGCGACATCAGCGGGGCAACATCTTAAACTTAGTTTCAAATAGGAAGATATGGATGGCATGAGAGGATGTTTTCTCAGAATATTTAAAGAAATGAATGCTAATATGGACAGACCTCCCCCCTTCTGGACAACCCACCCCCTACCAGACAGCCCCTCCCATTGCTGGACACCCCCTCCCCCTACTGGACACCCATCCCCCATGCCGGACACCCCTCCCCCTGCTGGATAGCACGCCCCCCTTCCTGACAGCCCGCCCCCTGCCGGAAAGCCTGCCCCCCTGCTGGACAGCCCTTCCCCCTTCCTAGACACCCCTAGACAACATATGGATTTCATGGGCTATTGCTAAAAGACCGAATCCGGATTCTGAAATCAGCAGTATGTAAGAAGAGGTAAATGAAGAAAAATGAATAAAATTTTCCCAATATACTTGGGGAATTTTATTCATCAGCAGGAAGAAGAACAGATGAACGGTAGCTGATATTTCCTTCCCCGAAGGTGGAGAATGATTTCTTTACATAGGATCTGTCTAATATTTAAAGGAAGAAAGATGGAGTGGAAATTAAGTACCTCATTACAAGTGGCAGCATCCAACAACAGGCTGATCCGGTTCAGAAAACATGTGAAAAGGATGAGGATGATCTGGTTCGGACAACATGTGAAGAGGATGAGGAAAAAGAAGAATTACCGAACAAATATTATGTGATACACGTACAATAAAATATTCCAGACAATTCCAAACCAATGTTTTCAGTTGAATTGAGCATTTGTACCACCTGCTATGCACGTTTTGTGGAAATATGGATGGGAGGCAGTGCTGAGAGGAGATATAGTTTAGGAATGAGGAAATATGAAAAATTATAGAGCTAACCATTCAATGTTTCTCTAAGGAGGAGTTACCGTCGTAGGGTGTCGTCCTGGAGCAGGGCCAAATCACTACGTGACCACGGCATGACCGCGGAATGACCACGGCGTGACAGCGGCGTGACCGTGGCATGACTACGGCGTGACTGCCGCAGGGTGTCGTCCTGGAGGAGTAACCACCGCAGGGTGTCGTCCTGGTGCAGGGCCAAATCACGGCGTGACCGCGGTGTGACCACAACGTGTTGGCCCGGTCCAGCGACATCCGTAGGGAACATCTTCCACTTAGTTTCAAATAGGATGATATGGATGGCATGAGAGGATGTTTTCTCATAAGATTTAGAGAAATGAATGCTAATCTGGACAGCCCTCCCCCCTGCTGGACAACCCTCCCCCTGCCGGACAGCCCCTCCCCCCTACTGGACACCCCCTCCCCCCTGCTGGACAACCCCCCCCCTGCCGGACACCCCTCCCCACTGCCGGATAGCCCGCCCCCCTGCCTGACAGCCCTCCCCCTGCCGGATAGCCCGCGCCCCCTGCTGGACAGCCCCTCCCCCTTCCTGGACACCCCTACCCCTACTAGACACCCCTCCCCCAGCTGGACAGCCCTCCCCCCTGCTGGACATCCCTCCCCCCTGCTGGACAGCCCTCCCCCCTACTGGACAGCCCTCCCCCCTTCTGTACATCCCTCCCCCCTGAGGGACATCCCTCCCCCTGGTGGAAAACCCTACCTCCCTACTGGAAATCCCCTCCCCCCTACTGGACAGCCCGCCCCCCCCCCCCTACCGGACACCCCTCCCCCCTACCGGACACCCCTACCCCCCTGCTGGACACCCCTCCCCCCTACTGGACAGCCCTCCCCCTGCTGGACAGCCCCCCTGCCTGGACACCCCTCCCCCCTGCTGGACAGCCCCTCCCCCTGCCTGGACACCCCTCACCTCAGCTGGACACCCCTCCCCCTGCTGGACGCCCCTCCCCATACTGGACACCCCTCCCCCTGCCTGGACAGCCCATCCCCCCTGCCAGACACCCCTCCCCATGCCGGACACCCCTCCCCCCTGCTGGACAGCCCTCCCCCTATTGTACAGCCCTCCCCCTGATGGACAGCCCCTCCCCCTGCCTGGACACCCCTCCCCCTGCTGGACACCCCTCCCCATGCTCGACACCCCTCCCCCTGCCTAGACAACCCACCCCCCTACCGGACAACCCACCCCCCTACCGGACACCCATCCCCCCTGCCGGACACCCCTCCCCCCTGCCGGACATCACTCCCCCTGCTGGACACCCCTCCCCCTGTTGGACAGCCCTCCCCCTACTGGACAGCCCCTCCCCCTGCCTGGACACCCCTCCCCCATGCTGGACACCCCTCCCCCTGCTGGACACCCCTCCCCCTGCCTGGACAGCCCATCCCCCCTTCCGGACACCCCTCCCCCCTGTCTGACACCCCTCCCCTGCCGGACACCCCTCCCCCTGCCTGGATAGCTCTATTGGTACTCACACATTTTTTGGGAAATTTTCTCAGTCGTGGGGAACTCAATTTTGTTGGATATACATACCGATAACCCAAGGATTGGACACTATGTGATAACCCATGTGAATGTGGACATGTATATAATGATTCTAGAAGAAGTAGTCTTAACTAACTAGATGAATGTATAGACTTTCTAATCCAATACGAAAGGAAACCACCGTTCTTCATGAATTATATGTTTTTTACATCATTCTCCAGAATGTAATAGGGACAAGGAGTGTTCTTTTTACAATTTGAAGGGGAATGATGTCTCTAACCATGAAAGTTGGAACGGTAAGATGAATATTCCAATCTATGTCTTGGAGAGAAAATAAACTATTGTCCCTTATAATGTAGATAAGATAGGGGTAATATCAGTGTAGAAGTATAATGGGAAAACTACAGACTTAATCACTTCAACATCACCTTAGGATGGTCCTTCTAATGAAAAAACCATGGATTATTCTCAGTGTGTTGTATTTACTCTAGAGTGCCCACCCCTGGGAAAATCCTTGAATGAGGACAATGTACCCCTTCCTGAGAGAGATAAACATTGGATAGAACATCAAGTTCGAGGGGCATGTATTTTGGGGGCACCTTTCCCATAGTGGTTTATTACTCACTGTATCGAATATCTCAAGAATATCACTCGACTCAATCTAGTTATTTCACCTGAAGAGGTGAATTTCACAAGAATTCTCAACTTTAGGAATCAAAGTGATAAATTGGGCATTGAAACCATGGGGATGCACCCCTGAGGTGAAGAAAGAAGATACCAGCTTACAAACTTCCACTTTAATCTCCTCCCAATACTTTAAATAAAAAAAATTGCCCAATCCATCCAGACTAGGGGCACTACCAGCATTGAGACTGAAGACCGCATCCTTAATCTCAAATTCATGGGGGGTGCTTGTGAGAAAAAGATTATACTCATCAGAAACCATCGAAGGAATAATACCATCCATTAAGGTCCCCTCCATTCCAGGTCTATTGAAAAGCTTAGTGAAATAGTCAACAACATGTTCAGCGATTGCTTCCTTGTTTTGCAAGATGCATTATCCAGTTATAAGAAAAGATAAAGGCCAGTTTGCCCTCCGAATTCATTGAAGAGAGTTGAAGAATTTTGTGTTCCTGTCCCCATCCTATATCCATTTGATTCTGAAAGTTTCCTTTTGAACACCTTCCCTCTTTGTAATAAGAGAGTTCAGCCTAGATATAACACCTAATTCTATTGAAATGTCCTGACTAAAATCAGAATTAGTAGCTTCATCATGAATATGATACAGAGTCGACTCGAGAGTGCAGATCTCTTTATCCAACCAACTCTAATTGGACATGCTCCAAATTCTCAGTTGGGAATTTAGTAACCTCAACTTGTAAGAGAAGGCCGATTCACCCCAGCTACAATTCATGCTGAACCAGATACTTTTAATAAGATTGTCACAATTAGTCTGAAAATACCATGCATTATTTAATCAAAAAGGAAGAGGCATTTGTTGCTCTTTACTCTTGAAAATAACCAGAATTGGATGGTGATCTGAAGCAAATTTAGGAAGAGAAATGCCGGAAATTGAATCACATACATTCAGGAGATAATCTGCTCATCAATGGCAATAACTTCAACCTTTCCGAATGAATCAGGAGAAAAAACCCATAAAAGATCCCCCTAACTAGTGGAACCACTAGCAGCAACCAAATTAAAACCAAATTTATTAATTCCAGCAAAGCCTAATGAAAAGGAAGCTTTAGGTTCAGAAATTCCAAGAAGCATGGGCTTGTGAACATGAATGTGCCTGTGCAAAGCATTGACTGTCACAGAAATTATTCACATTCAGAATTTTTATTTTCTCTCTTATTGTGCCAGTCCACCCACCCTCCCCATCCCCCTGCACCAGCCCCCCTAGCCCCCTGCTACCCCCAGCCCAGCTGCACCAGCCCCCTGCCACCCCCCCATCCCACCTGCACCATCCCCCCCCCCCTCGCAGCCCAACTGCACCGGCCCCCAACCCCAGCCCCCAGCCCTTAGCTGCACTAGTCCACCCCCAGCCCAGCTGCATTAGTCTCCCCCACCCCCCATCCCCCTGCACCACCCCCCCACCAGCCACCTGCTACCCCCATCCCCCTGCCACCCCCCATCCCACCTCCACCCCACCCCCCGCAGCCCACCTGCACTAACCCCCAACCCAAACCCCTAGCTGCACCAGCCACCCCCCAGCCCACTGCCACCCCCCATCCCACCAGCACTAGTTCCCCCCCCCTGCAGCCCACCTGCACCAGCCCCCAACCCCAGCCCCCAGCTGCACCAGCCCCCCCCCCAGCCCCCTACTACCCCAGCCCACCTGCACATGTCCCCCTCCCCAGCCCCCAGCACTGGTCCAAGGATCCTCCATTGTTTCACCAAGGGGCTACATTGTTTAGACTTGGCTATGCGCAACTCATGCTAACAAATTGTGTGCAATTCATAATGAACTTAAAATTATCCTCACGAAGGGAGGTCATACTAGAATTAAGATGAAACATACAATCAACATGGGGTACCAACAACCAACATAAATGAATCAAGAAATAGAAAATAGAGAGTTCCCAACATTTTTTACACAACCAGAACATGTCTAGGAGCATCATTACAGACCTCACCCTATAGGTTACACATGACATATACTTTTAGGGCTGCCCCTCCCCCTGCTTGGACACCCTTCCCCCTTTCCTGGACACCCCTCCCCCTGTTGGACACCCCTCCCCCCTGCTGGACAACCCTCCCCCTACTGGACAACCCTCCCCCCGTGCGGGACAACCCTCCACCCCTGCGGGACAGCCCTCCCCCTGCCGGACAGCCCCTCCCCCCTGCCGGACACCCCTCCCCCCTGCTAGACACCGCTCCCCCCTGCAGGACACCCCTCCCCCCTGTCGGACACCCCGCCCCCCTGAATGGAAATATTTCAATAACAAGTAGAAATGAATAAAATTTATAAAAATTAAACAAAGATATAAATGAGAGAAATAAGTAATAAAACCTGAATTAAAAATGTTGGATTCAGTAATTAAATAAACGAAAAGGCCATAGTAAGATAAAGATGCTCTACTAGTCGCCCTGCCCCTGCCAGTCCCCCCTGCCAGTCCCCCCCCTGCACCTTGCCAGGCACCCTTCCAGTCCCCTGTTACTCCCCCTACCCCTGGACACCACCTGGACCCCCTAATAGAGTTATATTCCCAAATGAAGGGTAAGTGGTAGATTTCTAATCAATACATGGATTTTCCATTCATTGATCCCACTATAAGGAACATAGATTACCTCTTGATTTAGGAGGCATTAACACATGATAATGTAGAGTTTACCTCTACTCCAATTGAAGCCCCTTCCACCATTATAGCCTCCACTACTACGATGCCAACTAATTCAATGGTACTATGATAATAATTGTGATAACTATTAAGATGTAATCTATTTTAGAGACTCTTATATATGTTTCCCTCCCAAACGAGATACTTAGATCATCATTAAATAGGTCTTATTTCAATGCTGCCAGCCCACTTGAATACATACACTCAGATTTTTGGGGGATAGCCAAGACTAGTTCTTGTGGTGGAGGATCCAATATCATCATCTTCAAAACTAAAATCTCTAATAATGTTTGGATTTAGATAATAAAAATAATATGATGCATTCCAAACCATTTAAACCTAAAAAGATTCAATGTAAAATCACACTGTAAAAGAATATGATGCATTCCAAATCATTATTCTGTGGTACAAATGTGGATACTACTTTAATTATTTGTGGTTTGGTTGATGATAACTATACAGGTTAGTAGTCATTCTCATTCCCAATAAGATATGGTAAATATTAATGACATTGATCAAAAAGCAATGTAATCAGATGCATGGAACTCGTCAAACATTACCAATACAAAAATACAATTTACATCAAAAGTGAGTCTCAAAATCAGTATCATCAGAATCATGATAACCCTCATCCACACCTCCTACAGAAACACCATCACCCCCTCTCACACCACCAACATCATCATTGGCATCGGCATCTGCATCCGAACCGGCACCAGCACTGGGTCTATCACTAGGGCCGACTCTGGCTCCAACAGAAGAATCTACATTAGCAGAATGCATCGACATTAAAAATGCATCAACCGTTGCAGCTGCTTCTGGTGGAAGTGTAGAAGAAAGGGTAGACATAAACTTCATCATATTTGCAGTTATCGCCTGTTCTGATTTTTGAATTTATTCTTTGATTGCGGCATTCATTTGTTCCACTATGATAAAACCATAACTGGTACTTGAAGAAACATTAGTAGACCAGTATCGAGATGGTACAATCTTCTTCCCATGTCGACAACGCACTCTACCCTGATGCTCATCTCCTAATACCTGATATAGATGATAGTTTGGGCCCAAATTGTCAGGTTCATTTTCTGCCAATGCCTCTAAATCATTCTGTTGATTGATATATAACATAAATTAAAATTATAAAATAATATAAGGAACTAAATTCAGTAAAAATCAATGAAATTGAAATATACTTACAATCGCCTTCTCGGTGTCGAGATTTGGCACAATAACATCTTTCTTTTTCCGGCTTGTACAAAACAACGTTGAGCGAGGAACACAACCCTCAATATTCGATGCCTTTTTCTGGAAAAAAACAGCAAAATAAATCAAAATTGGAAGTTCAAAAAATTACACAAAACAAAGCTAAATATTTTAACTGTTAAATTACCTGCGTCTACTCATGATCTGGTAATGAAGTGTGTCCGCGAGTATAAATGTGTTTCATTGCACTCTTGTTTTTTTATTTCTATTTGATTTCTCCTATAAAAAAATAATTATATAAATTCATTAACATAAATAAAACAAGTAATTTAAATTCGTTTTAAATAAATAAATGAATATATATATATATAATATTAACAAACACCTTAAACGTTGAACTCTTCCAATAGTTGATCATCTCATTATATTGTGATATTGGGAAATCTTGAATCACCGGTACTTCTTCATGCTCTATACCAACTCTCTTTTTCCACCAAAGATATAAATCATACTTGTAGGCTCGCCACATTTCACATAAATCCATTATCCTTGCATCCTTTGCATTTTGTCCATCGGGAAAATTATATCGAAGCTGCAATGGACATAATATTTGTTAAGAAAATATTATAAATTTATATATATATATAAGGTGATTAACATTACATACCCAAATCTCTACCCAGGATTTTTCCTTTATTTGTTGTCCAACTGCATTCCAACTTATCGGTTGAACCAGAATGATATTGATGTGTCTAGAAAGTGTTCTCATAAAACTTTTACATTCCGTGCCATTTTTATTAATTATAGCATTGTCCTCATTGTAATCAAATATGATTTGCGTGTTCCTATTCCAAACCTCACGCATTTTTGTGCGGCCTCGTCGTCTGGTAGAGGCTGGAGCTAATCATGAAACCAAAATAAAAGAAAATAATATATATGAATTTATCATTAATCAGTAACAGTAATGTTTAAACAAATACCAATAGATGGGGGATCTTTTGAACCCTGAAGTATTGCGTCTGGAGGGGGGCAGCCTCCATGGTAGGTGATATATCTACAGGAGTACTATGTATAGTAGATGCAAAGTGTACTGATGGAGGCAGAAAACCCAATGGATAACCCTGTACAGATGAGGGTGGATATGGATACGGATATGGCGGTGGGATATATGGGGGCACAGTACCCTGTACAGTGGATGGTGGGAATGGAAACTGAGGGATGGGAGTCTGAGAACTACCATCCGGTGTGGGTGCTGAAAAATGGGATATAGAAAAGGTGGGTATGGATAATATGGAGGTGGCATAATGGGAGGATGGCCTCCAGGTGTCTCAAGCAGCGTAGTAGTAGGCTGACCTCTAGAATCAGTACCCCCGCCACAATATCATCCTCAGTGGCATAATCCAAGCATCTCCTCAACGATGCAGTCTAAAATAACATAGATGATAAAATAAAACGAACGATAACAAGATAAATAATATGAAAGACCATATTATTCAAACATAATTTGTACTTACATTGTTTCCAGGAGGAGGCCTATGTTGTTCGTTTCTCAGTATTCCTCTACTCCTTCTAGTATAATCATAATCAGAAACTTTGACCTAGAAATTTAAAAAAAATATTCTCAAATAAATATAACTAATGAAAAATGATAAATAATACAATTGTATCACAAAACAATGAGATACATTTTCATGTGTGATATTTATATTGATAAAATATCAAGACTTTTCTATGTTCAAGATTTACTAGAGAAGTGGTTAAACATAAATTGGTGAGGCTATTAATAGTTTTATATTCGATAATGGTATAAAATATAATAGTTATTTTGATATCATGTATGAAAGTTAAAAAACACATACAATATTGTGATAATATCAGGTAAATACTAACAAATATGTCAACACTATGTGGGGTCTGTGACAATTTCTGGTTCAAAATCTGTTCTAACAATTGCATCATCCGTATCATTAAATGCAACATTCGAATAAATACCAATAGGTTCATCCAAAACATCATTGTCATCCATGCATTTGTCAAAAATATGTCTAGGAATAACATCAACAATAACACCAAATTGTGGTTGTAATGGGTCACTTACATAAAACACCTGTTTATCTTGTGACACAAGAATATAAGGTTCATTGGTACGAAGCTGGCGGTTCATATCAATAACTCTAAATACACAGTTATCAATATGCATTCCTTGTCGTGTCATTGAATCAAACCACTTGCATTTCATCATTAAGACACGACCATGTGCATAGTAATATAATAAAATGATTCTTTCAACAACACCGTAATATGATATATTTTCTGATCGAGGCTGCCTGTCTGATGCACTCGCATAACAATCTGTTGTGATGCTTATCGTGACACCGTCATGCTGTGTTGCCATTTTTTTGCACAACTATTTACAAAAAATTTATATCCATTGACAACCATTTACTTACAATCACGCAACGCATCGTTTGGACCAAAGGACAATGCTTTTATTTCATCTGATACTTCAATCATTGGTAGAGTTAAAACCTAAAAGATACCACTATAGAATATTAAACAGACACATGTGAATATGTTATGTGAAGAAGAAAAAGAAATCTATTACCTTTGACTTTTACTAGGCAGAAAATTCTTTGTTGTGCAACAGTTCCTTCCTCTTAATAGATAGATAGCGATGTCTCTTTTTTATAATTTCAAAATGTTCTCTACAGATATGAAAGCATTAAAATGTCACAAGATATAAAGAAATCACACAATAAAAAAATACATATTTATTAGTTTACTTACGTCATATAATCATCAAGCACACCACAGTTGAATAATACTGTGTGATGTGCCATTTCCCACTCTTCCATACTTAAAGTACACAACGAGTACGATCCAGATATCCCCCCTGTTTGGGGCATTAAAGGAAATGCAGGCTCAATGGGATCATCTTGCTCATCTTCAGTTCTCATTAGTCGATTAGACCTCATAGTGACGTTATCTAGGTACGATGAACAGAAATCCATGAATTCTTGTGCTAAATAGAATTTCACAATAGAGCCTTAAGGATGATATTTATTTCTCACATAATATTTCAATGTAAACATCATTCTTTCTGTAGGATACATCCACTGACTCGAAATAGAACCACCAAAGAGAACTTCCGTGGGAAGATGCACAGTTAAATGTAACATAATTGTGAAAAAAGACAGTGGGAAAATTTTCTCCAAGTCACAAAGAAATATTGGGGCATCTCTCTGCAATTTCTGAACAACACTTCTGCTCAATCTTTTGGCACAAAGATCTCGATAAAATTGACATAACATAATCACCGAAACTCTAACCTTACGTGAAATTAAATGATGAATGGAAATGGGAATCAACTCATGTAACAAGACATGGTAATCATGGGTTTTAAGAGATTTGAGTTTCACGTCTTGTGTATTCACCCTTTTCGAAATATTACCTGAATAACCATCCGAAACCTTCAAACATTCCAAGACTTGAAGAAATTTTTTTTCTCCACATTTGTCATCGAATAACAGGCAACACAGACTTTCCACTTATTTTGACCAATTAACTCAGGATGAAGTCTTTCTCTTATACCCCAATCAATCAAATCACGACGACACCGCAAATCGTCTTTTGCTTTGCCTTTGACATTTAAAATAGTAGCAAGTAACATCTCACAAATGTTTTTCTCGATATACATTACATCCAAAAAATGATGTAATAAATTTGATGAACAATACAACATCTCAAAGAATATTCTTTTCTTTCTCCAATTGCTGTTGGAATTAGAATTAGCATGCTTTCGCTTTCTGATATTTGATTGACTTGTTCCAAGAACATAATTCAAATCATTATGTTTTTTAACAATATCAGTCCCTGACATTCGTTGAGGTGTCTCATCTGTCTCGATGGCATTATCGAACTGTCTCCGATTTTTCCTGTATGGATGATCCATTGGTAGAAAACGTCGATTCCCTAAGAAGCTGAAAGTTGGTCGAAACTTTAATCTTCAGAAACGTGTATTTTTCATACAAATAGGACTGGATAATTTCCGTTTAGTACTCCAACCAGACATCATTCCGTAGGTAGGGAAATCATTTATCATCCATAATAATGTTGCACGAAACATAAAGTACTCCTTTCTGAATGAATCATACGCTTTTGAACCAACAATACAAATCTCATTTAACTCCTCTATTAATGGATGCAAGTATATATCAATATCATTTCCAGGATCACTGGGTCCAGATATCAATATACTCAGGATAGTGCATGGCTTCTTCATACACATCCATGAAGGAAAGTTATAAATTTGAATGAAAAGAGGCCATGTACTGTGTGCAGTATGCATTTGGTGAAATGGGTTGAAACCATCACAGGATAATCCCAATCTAACATTTCGTCGGTCGGCTGGAAAATTAGGATGTAACCTATCAAATTTCTTCCAAGCCAACCCATCTGCAGGATGCACTATTTCATTGTTATCCTTATTTATTTCATCTGTATGCCATCTCATATTCTTTGCCATTTGTTCTGACATAAAAAATTTTTGAATCCTGGGAATTAAAGGGAAGTGCCACATCACTTTCTGTGGTATGCGAGATTGAGATCCGTCTTTATTAGTCTTCCACGTTGATGTACCACACTGTTTGCACTGACTCAAGTCTTCATTCTCCTTCCAGAACAAACAAAAGTCTTTGAGACAAGAATGAATCTTACTAGATGAAAATCCAAATTTGTCAACCAACTTTGATGCCATGTAATCATTTTCTAGAATACATGCATCATCAGGCAGTAAATCCTTAATAAATGTAAGGAGATAGTCGACCGCAGTATTACTAAATCCATACATTGTTTTCCCATTATATAATCGCATTAAAAACTCAAGTTTGCTCATTTTTTGACATGCTTGATATACTGGGGTATTTGCATCTTCCATCAACTTTCTAACACTCTCAACGTCATCATCCTGATTAATAGATGAGAACATTGTTCCAGTATTCATTTCCTCTTGCACTAGTCTACATGAGGAGCTAGCTTCAGAAACAAAAGGAAACCGACCAGAAATCAAATTTTTCATACCAATATTTTCCGCTGAATCGATGGCATTCAACACTTGAGCTTTTTCTCCATTGTGATACCACACATGATAATTATTTTGGAAACCACTTTTAATGATATGGTAACTCACTTACTCAATAGTTAACCAAGGTCTTCCAACACAATCAAAACATGGGCATCGAATCAACCCGCCATCTGAATCATTAGTGAATGCAAAGTCCAAAAAATATTGTAACTCCTTCTGAAATTCATCAGTGATCCGATCAATGTTGTACATCCAGTATCTATCCATCCTAAGGCATATAAACATACATTAGATAAATAATCTATTAAATGACTTAAAATTACATGTATTGTTTCAAAAGATATTATGTAATCATCAATATTGACTTTTTATAACTCAATCACCATTATCTAAAGTATTGTTTTTCCCTTCTAATGAAAACGTTGTTAATCAATGCTATAACAGGGTTCCAGGCCCTATCTTTTATGGATGGATACTCCAGGTATAATCAGACATGGATGGCCCCCAAGGATGTAGAGTCTCCCATAATTATGGTTCCATAGGGGAATTTCTACTTTTAATTGATTCTCATGGGATAGAATAAGGAATAACCCACTTATTAACTATCCATGCACCACAACTTCAAGCCAATTATCATGAAATTTGTGGAATGCTACTTGGATTATTTGGTAGAAAAATCCTACCATATTTGGACCATCTCAAGGATATTGAGAAAATGTTTATCTTCCTATATTTCATACACTTTAAGATAAACTCCCTGAAGTTCACATTCAGGGTTACCTCTATTAGGTTTCTCCACTTTAATACAAGATATATGGTCATCGAGATTGACCCAGAGATGATCAATTCCATCAATCAGATTCCTTCCCCATGGAATCTCTAAGAGTTGTGGGTCCTCCAAGGTCTATTCACCTATATAAACTGATTTAATGTGAATCTAGTTGGATAGTGTAAGATCCTCTAGTGTCCAATGAATAAAGTACCTATTAAAAAATTGGATGAGGAGTTCCATATCGATTATTGATAACATTAAGCATTATCTTTTACAACTGTCAGTTTTGATTTCTTCCATTTTAGGAAAGACATTGTTTATTTATGGGACTTCCTTGGAATGATCCCTTGTAACCCATCTAACCCAAAAAAACAAAGAGGTAATAGAAAATTGGTTATAATATCATAGTCGGATGCTCATCGATTTATAGAATAGATACTCCTCTATAGATAAGAGTTTCCTCCCAATATGTTTTACAGTGTAGAAGTTGTGAATTATATATAGAATCCTGAGACACAATTGGTGACACAAGTAAAAATCCTAAAGTATATCTTAAATTACCCTATGTTTATTGGATGAATGTTGTTTTGGGAGGTGATCCTCTAGTATTTCAACATTAGGTTCATCCCATATATGGTTGCCAAATTCTAGGAAATAGAAGACTTCATGGAAACATATCCACCCCTGAAGAACTACCCCTGATTGTTGATTTCCCAAATGAGGATACCCTCTTAGTGGATCATGTCAAAGAGTATTAGAAAACATATTTTGATGGTAATTATCAAAGATCTACTGAAATAATACTTAATAATTCCAATCTTAATTGAGTAGGCCAGGTGGTTGTCTTTATCACACAAACACAAGACGTCCAATCATACTTTTTCCAATTTTTATAAGGTTTCACTAATGATGAGGCAAATTATTAGGCTCTCATTACTGTTCATAAGTTATCAGATGATATTTTTTCCCCTTAATGGATATGAAGGGAGAATCCAAGTTATCCCTCAAATATATTAAAAGTGACCACATTGTTATGATGAAAGAGCTCATGTCCCTACTGGATCATACCCACCAAATAATGGTACAATTACCTTATATGATGGAGGTGAATAAAATTCCCATGTCATAGAATGGTTGAGTTGAACACAACATTATGACTTTAACTTGTGTGTAGTCCATCTCAAGGTATGAACATGGTATATAAGACTATTTGGGTCCATTTACAGTAGGTTTTACCACTTATACGACACATATATTACTTTGAAACCAAATTACACATATTCCAAGCATCGTGAATTTAAAATATCATCTACATTCGTCTCGGTCTAATCATTATAACATTATACGATATGGAATTTTATTTTTGAGGTATTTGTGTGGTGTGTGGGATGTCCTGCCCTCAATTCAAATCAAATTCAACCTCATTCATGAATTGAATTTTTTTTCAAAATATACCTGTTTCAGTAGCCCATGAATCATGAATGTAAATTGTTTTCTGTCATCCAAGAGGTATGACATTAAACATTGATCAACCGTCTTCAGGATCACTTCATTTGTTATTGGACATCCCGGTATCTGTTCACATGGGTTTTAAGCATTTTTCACTGCATTATCGTCCTTAAAGATCCTCTGTATACTCAAATCATCAAGAATATAAACTATTTTCATTTTCACTAATCTCCATGAACTCAAACAAGAAGACTAGATCATGGCATTGTGAACCTAAACTATATGCATGCACCCATTATTCACATGGTTTTCACCATCTCTGATGTTGCATAAATCTAACAGCTCTACCATACAAAACTATATAAGGATTGATTCCTATCCTTATCGGATGTGCAATGATGGATAGACCATCTATCTCTAGGAACAACCATAGATTAATTTTCAAATCATATGTTACATATGGTTATATCACCATGATATTCTCATATTTTCCACCTTTTGGGAATAAGCCCCATTAATTTCGCTTGAACAACTAGAAATCTAGTATTCCCTCAAAAATAGATATATATGGTAGAAAATAATTGGAAGATGAAGGCATATCCTACACTAATGTTCCTAGTTCTTGATGTTAATCTACAATATTACCCTATACAAAACCACGATGCCTCATATGATATTTAAGGGATGGAAATCAAACCAAAATCCATGTAACACAATTCTAAAATGTTGAAATACCCTATATAATTTCTGGATGCCTCAGATTAGAAAATGGTATGATTTAGTATCCTTATTCATGAGGATCGACTCGAGAAGCAGAAATATCATACATAAAAGAGTGGAAATATTCTTGAGAAGGATCTAATTACTACTAATATGGATTTTGAAAAAACTATTGTTAAAGATAAAGATACTGGAAATGATAAAAATGGAATGATAAAGATACCGGCAATGAGGTCGTCCGGAGGAGGCTGTCGGGAGGAGGAGAGTTCGTCGGAGGAGGAGATTCCGTCGGGAGCTGGGGAGTTACAGTCGTCCGGAGGAGGGGAGTCTGTCGGGAGGAGGGGAGTCCATCGGGGGAGGAGGGGAGTCTGTCGGGGGAGGAGGGGAGTTCGTCGGGGTCATCCGAAGGAGGGGAGTCCGTCGGGGGAGTCACGATCGTCCGGGGAGGAGAGGTCGTCGGGAGGAGGGGAGTGCATCGGGGGAGGAGGGGAGTCCGTCGGCGTCGGGGGAGGCACTGTCGTCCGGGGAGGGGGGAGGCGCGGTCTTCCGGGGAGGGGAGTGCATCGGGGGAGGGGAGTGAGTCGAGGAGGGTTCCGTAGGAGGAGCCCAAGATAATATTGGCCAAATCGCACATATAGCCACAGATTAATTTTCATCTGTTGGTATAACCATGCTATAGCCACAGACTTATAAAACCATGGCTATAGGTCCGTGGCTATAGCTTAATTTTGTAGTAGTCTTTGTCCGTTATGTGATCCGATACTTGATGACTTTACATAGGGCTGTGAGAACCTAGTGTAATAGACCACAGGGAGAATGGATGAAAAGGATTTTCCAGAGTGTCTTTCTAATACGATGCAAGACCACAGGGAGAATTGATGTTGAGTGCTTCCTCAGAGTGGTTGTAGTTCCTCAACAAAGGCTATAGGGGGAATGAGATATTGAGTGATTCCCTAGAGCGCCTTTAGTATGATACGGGACTATAAGGGGAATTGACGATGAGTTTTTCCCAAAAGTGTCTATTTTTTATCTGAACCAGAGGGGTGAGACTTAGTTTTCCTCCCAGAGGGTTGCTAGTACATATAGGTTGAACCATAAGGGTTAGGCTGTGAGAAATACCCAGAGGGTTACCTATTTGTTCTACTTTCATGAGTGGTTGCTTACTTGTTTTTAATGCTAGAAACTGTGGATTGTTTGCTGCTGAGTACTTTATTGTTTATTGTTACTGTTTATTGTACTTTTACTTGCCATATACTCACTGATTGTTAGGAATAGATCTTCGGGTGGTTTGCTACTGGTATTTAGTCTCACACCATGTATGGGTCATGTTTTTGGGCTCAAACAGATTATATTTTTTCCGGTATAGATAAGGGAAAGCTTACTTCTACATCAGGTTCTTGATTGCATTGGAGCTGGAGAGCATGTGACCATGATGAGGCTTGCGATGATGAGGAGTTATTTATCTATTTTCCTATTGTACTTGGGTTTAGTACTATATTCATCCTTGAGACTTGTTGTTCTACTTTCCTATACACATTTGTATCATGCATCATCTATATATTCTTCTCTAGTTGTTTATTTATCAGTCTTACATTGTTTTCTATTGTTGGATATTTACTGATTCCGCTATTGTATATTTAGTTCCCTTATGATGTGTTTCTCTGTCAATGAGGTCATAGTTTCCCCATTATCACACCCAAGGCCCTCACTGCTAGTCGGCAGCCTCTGGCATTTGAGGAAATTCTCTTTAGGGGTTGTGACCAACCAGGTACAGGGCGCCACTGGGTGGCTTCCGGAACCGGGACATTACAAATAGTCTCAATAATAAAAATAATATGAGAATAACTATGAAACAAAATATAATGTGTTTACATTTATTATAAATTATCTATTTTTTAAAATAGATTTTTTATTAAATAAATATATTATATAATAATCAAAAAATGATGAAATATTTTTTCACGGAAAGAAATAAATAATTAATTGGAAATGATGGTTTAGTATGTAATAACACTCGACTTTCAGATGGTGTGTGCAATAAGTATTTTAAAAATAATATTATAAGTTATGAGTCAAAATATTAAATATAGGTATCATAGGATTGGAATGAACAAAAATAATTTATGTTTATATTTTGTGAAAAAAATTTGGTTGATATTTAGGTAAATGGTGAGTTAGTTTTCATACATCTCAGCATGTCATGTATTCTAATAAAAAAAAGAATGTGAGGATAGGTAGAAGAAAAATACTACATTATTGTATAAGATAGATTCAGTAAAATGAATCCTTGGGCCTATTGAATATATAATGTTATATTAGTTTTATATATTTTTTAATATATTGGAAAACATAAAATAATTAAAAAAGTGGTGACATAGGACATCCACACTTCTTGAAGGGATATTTATCCTAATATAGAAAATATATTGTATTGTTTTACTTGAATGTACTGATAGTATATCATGTAGTGATAGATTGCATAATTTTATTTGATATGTCTCACATTATGGTAAATTATTTAGATAACTCGTATTACATTAAATTAATTTTGAAAATTAGTGGAATATAGATATATTATAGCCATTATAAATTTCAATAGAAATTTTTTATTTGGTAATGATCGATTTTATGACTATATTACTACATTTCAAAAATCGAAATAATAATTTATTGTTATCATTATTAAACTACTGGTGGTAGGTCCCTCCTTGGCTTTGAAGAGACTCAACCACTTGATAAAGAATGAAATGTATCTTTTATTGTTGTTTATTAATTTATAATGATCTATTTATAGTTACATTAGATTACATGTTGAGATAAACTTATCATTTCTAATATTGATTTAAAATTAAAGGTTCTTCATTAATGAATCTAAAAAAATCAAATTGATAAATGAATATTAATAATAAAATATTCATTTAATGGATCATATGTTACATAAAATTATTAAATATTTCAAAAGAAAATTGGGAGAACAGCATGATTTATATAAAATCTCCTATAAAAATATTTTATTGATTTGATTAATGATACTCTATTTGAGGAAAATTATTCATGACCTCACAAGTTACTTCAATATTTGATAGAGTTCAGAAAATAATATCATTGTGTAAAATTATATATAAACAAGTCTATTGATTGGGTTAAGATGATCACAATTTAGTTTAATATTACATAGAGTAGTTATTGATCCTATATAAATAAGAGTTAAAAAAATATAATTACTATTCAAATTGACAATGCCATTTTTTATGTTTCATTATGACTATGAAAAAAAATAATGGGATTTAATCAATTTATTTCATTAATATAATAAACTAGTTGAGAATCATTATTTTCCCCCTATAATATATATTCATCTGTGGAATTGTGTAATCTATTAAATTTTTTATTCATCTCATTTGAGGTGTATTATTCAAGACCCATCATATGTGATCCGAGGTGATGATATATTTGCAGATTGCTATACCATGTTCATGGGACAATTTTTTTGTTATTTATATTGGTTATTGAATATTTTTTACTTGATTAGTTATTTTCAATTTTGTATTGATGGAATCATTACCAAAATATGGAGGATATTTCAATTTTAGAGTTACATGTATAAATAGTTGTTGTAGATTTGTTTTGTTGGTTCTCAAAAAAATTTCTTAATGGAAAATGAATAATCATAGTTATCTAAATCAAATTCATATTTTTATATTATTAAGATTTATTTTTGGATTATAATAAATGTTTCTATAATTTTACCAAATTAATTTACCATTATAAGTTGAAATGGGTAGTTAAATATAAATTATGTGGATTCGATTTTCCAATTTAGAAGTATTTACCCCTATAAACAAACTTAGTAATCATTATGTACAAGGTGGAGCTAATTAATAACTGTAAAATAAACTAAAATAAAAAATTAACCATTGGATACATAAAAACATTATAAAAGTTCCATATATGTATATTTTGGTGGAAATTATTATCCACTTGTTAATGAATTATAATTATATATGTTTATATTTTTAATTTAATTTGTGGTTTCTTTGTAAAAATATTTTTACCCACTATATCATATATATATTTATTAGTACTCTGCAGTTGTTTTTCTTCATGAATCCTTCTTTAATGTGACCTAAAATTTATGTATGATTTTTAATGTCAATTGAATTTTTGGTTATGGGTATTAAATGACATTGTAGTGGTACACTATCTGACCTATATTTTTCCAAAGTAATTGTATCATTTAGAAGTGCTTAATGAGTGAGTATGAGGTAATTATTATTATATGATCGATTGGAATTCATTAAATTGAATTGGATATAATTATTATAACATAGTAGCTAAATATCTGATGTTTTTTATTCTAATATTCGACGAAATACCTGATATGTTTTGTTGGAGGTTGAAACCATGTTACTCTCATGTGATTTTTATTAAGAAAATCATTTTATTGAGCCTATGTTTCTAATGAAATGGTTGATAGTTACTTGAATTATTTTGGGATAAATTGATTACATTAATGAAGGTAACTTAATATAAATCCAGGCTCTCTCATATCGAGCATTTCCAATGAGTGAAACTATATTAAGGGTCTGAATATTTGTGCTATTGAAATTAAAAACCACACATTGAAATGGCGAGACCAAGTTGTTACCGTGTTCTGGAATATAGGATGTTCACATTGAAATGGTGTGACATCATAATGTATTATAATGAAAAAATATTTAATCATATAGGGGGATTATGGGAATAAGTGACCATAAAGTGGTATAGATTTATCAAACATTGAAATGGTGTGACCACATGTATAGATTGATCGACATCACATTAGAATTATATAACTATATAAAATAATCAAGAGATCAGACATTATAATGTTTCAATGCAAATAATGGTCCAAGAAAACTTCAATTATAATGATGTGTCTACGAATACACATTCATGGGAAACTGATTGTAACCCTAACATGGTAGAACAAAAAGACGTATTCTAATGTTATTTCATATGAAACTATTTAAAGAATTTTTATTATATTAATATTTTTCATGCCATGGTGAAGGATTATATTTGTTAGAAATTAATTTATAAGATGATATTTTATATTTAGATACATGATAATTTCAAGGTACTTATGTGTCTATGTCCAAAGAACGTATAGAAGGTATAATATGCTGACAAATTATTGGGTCATCCAGAAATACTAATATATATGTTTAGTATAATTTGGATTTATATAAATCCATTGAGAATATGAAAAACTAAATTAATGAATTTATAGTTTATCCTGAGTTCTTCTTTAGGAATTTAAATCCATGAGTATTCTATGGAATTGATTCATGCATCACATTAAAACCATTTATGAATATTAAAGAGAAATTTTCACATGATTGGAATGATATACTTGTATTAAAAAGAAACCAAACTTTTTCTGAAAAAAATGATAAATTTTTATTGGAAATGGAGTGATGAAAACTAAGTAATGTTACTCTATCCTTTTGGTTATTTAATATAATATTAAATAAGGAACAAATTTGTATTCATTAGAAAAAATTTATGAGAAATAACGTCATGAATTTAACTATAATTACAATAATGATATTGTGGGAGATCCTATGTGAATATTTTTGGATTCAATTCAAATATTATTTTTTATTTTATTATAATTGTTTAATATTTCAATAACTACATATGAAAGTTATCTATATATTACAATAAAAAAAGAATAAAATATACATTTGAAACATATGAATATTTTAAAAGAATTTTGTGATTCGAGACATCATCTATTTTGATAAAAAAATAATTTCACATATGTGATTTTATTTTCTGGTTTTATATCATGTACTTGTCATATAGATTTTATCCCTTGGGTTCCCAAAGACTTTTTTTCTAGAAAATGGATATTTTGGACATTAAAGAAGTTATTCAACAAATGATGCTCTATTCGGGGAAACCATGTTCTCTCCACTAGGAATGTGTGTAATGAAATACCATTTTGGATAGTGGAAACATCATTCTTGATACACATTTACCAGACAATGTGGGAAAACCATGAGACATGTTCCTCTTAGAAAATGATGGGATCAATGTTATTGCATAGTTTTGAAAACTACTTGGACATACTGTGTGACCTATTTAGGTCAATAAAAATTTAAAATTTACAAATTTTTACCTCCTGTATTATATCCTTAATTACTCCCATTTCTCATCCCACTAGGTATTTTATTCCTAGTAACAACTCTCCCCCTCCTTGCTACCTTTTATCTCAAAATTTGAGGAGGGTTTGGTGTGAGATATTTAGGAAATGAAAATGTAATTAAATTATCACATGGTTTCACCAGATTTATAGGCCTCTTCTTCCCTTTACAAGTGGTTGGTGGATTTTGGTGGATTTTTTTACCTAAATAGGATTAAATGTTATGATTTTTGGGGAAATATTGTTTTTTGTTGCTCAATCATTCCTTTATAGGGTCTTATTGTTGTCTAGTTTTTTTACAATATTTTGAAATTTTCAAATTCGGGGAAGGTGTTATCATGATTTTAAATTATTATATGAGAATAGACTTTTTTCGAGAATTTAAATATTTTAATTGGATTATTTCAATGGTGATAACAATATTCTTAAATTGTTTTTAGATTCACATGTAATGAAAATGATTTCTATAATGGAAATTCATTATGATTCATGTGTTTTTTTGTGTTTCTGAAATTCGTTTTATGCATTGTGTGAAAGGTGAAATATATGTCTTGAAATATATTTTTTGTTCACAATGTGATGAAATTTTATTTCTTATGAGAATGGTACTCTTATAATGTTGGATTCTGTTTTTTTGCACCATAAATGTATCTTTCAATTTTGAAATTATTGTTAAACATGTTATAAAATGGTATTGATGTGAATATAATTATGAAAGGGGATTTTAAATGGAAATGATTTGATTCCATATATGTTATTCTTATTGTGTTTCCAAATGGGATTAATAAAATTGGGTAATTTGGGAAAATGTATTTCCAACTAGTTTTTGTGTGTTTGTGTGTGTGAAGTCTAAGGTGATATTGTTTATGCGAATTTGGGGGTCACCTTGTGTGATTTTGATATTTGGATCTATATGAGAATGTGAAAATGTAAATTTTTTTATTTCATATTATGATTATTATTCTTGGAATGTGTTGATTAATGACATATTTGAAATGGAATTCGAGTACAAAGGGAATCACAGGTATCTAGGTGGGAACACTATAACTAGTACGCTAGTTGATTCAGAAGTGGCTGAGGTATGAATTCATCGAGAATGATTGATGACTGCAACACAAAATTAAAATGAGATATTATCCAAAGTTATTATAATTTTTGGGTTGGATCCCATACAACGACATGTTTATGGGAACGTTTATGGAATTGGATATTTATTTGAATACCACCATAATTTTGTGTGATGTCCCCCCCCCCCGATGGCTCATGCATGAGAACACAATTGGTTATTGATTTGGAGGATTTTAAACACTGAGTTATGAGGCTAATAGGGTCCCACTAATTATATTTACCTATATGAAATTATTCGTTTTAATATATTATGACATGATTCATATGTGATGTAGTTATAGAAATCAGTATATGTTAGATCATTTAAATTTTTATTTGAAGAAATATGATTTTTAAAAAGTGGGTTCTATAAAAAATATTTCCTTAGAATTTATTCTATAAAATTTTATCTTAGAAATGTTTCAGATAATCTTATAAAAATGTGAATGGTTGTTTTCATCTAATTTTAAGAATTGAATATTTCTCATGGGTGGAGTCATAGTGGAATTTGGATAAGACCTTCCATAAAAAATTAGGCGTTTGTAGACATTCATATTTATGTACCAGGTAAATGTATTATGATTCATAGAGGTGATGGTAGATCTAATAACTAGTGTACCATATATTACATGTGTAGATAGTGGTGTGCGGTGAATTATACCCCTCTTGTTTCATGGAGTTTTCTTTGGATACTTTTTTGTTCCCATTCCATTTTAGTAGTTTGGTTTTAGTTAATTTTTTAAACATAAAATATGAAAACTATTGTATAAAATTTTGTTATGTTTATCATTTTCATTATGTTTACCATTTTTTAGTAGTTTTTTATTTTTTAGATGGGTGAAATCATTCCTAGATTGCATTTTCAACACTCAGTCACTAGTTTCCAGCCAGTGGGGATTTTGAATGTTATTCTGGACATGTCATGAATTAGGTGGGGAGTCGGATTGTATGAAACACTATCTTGGATAATGAAAAATGGAATCAGAGCAATTTATTCTCTTTTTGGTTCATTTAAATTGAGATTATTATGTATATATAGTAATTAGGATTATCATGGAATGTGTTTATGGATGCTAGTGGGGTATCATGACAACACACCTTGTGACAAGAACCATGTCTCCATATGATTTTGGTATTTGATTGGAATTATCATCTAGCTGAATTTACATGATACAAACAATATCAGGAAACATGTTTCAGGTGGAATAGTATGGTTTGTCTTGCCATTTTGATTTATTTTTTATGTTATTATGTATGGAGGTAATATTGATTTTTTATTATTACTGAAAATTTTATTAATGTGTTTTTATTGTAATTTCTAATGGTTTTTACATGATGTAGTAAAATTATTCCATATACAGTTCATATGGAATCATGGGAAGAGGCTAGACATAGTTATCCCTCATGAATTAGTCAATGGTTTTTTGAACATACTGATTTGGATATCAATGATTTGGGACAAGGAGTATGATCAAATTCAACAATGGATAGAGAATACAAACTAGGTCTTAGAAAGGAAAAGTATCATGATTTTCTAAAGAATAAGACTCTTTATTTATGAGGTAGCATGAAACATTATGAAGAAAAGGAGTTTATTTAGAATATTGATAGGATTATTGAATTTCTTGATAATCATGATGTAGTTAGAGTGATGTATTTTTTTCGTGATGGATAGAAATAGACAGAAGAGGTGTAAATTAATGGTGTGGGATGTGATGCATGCGTAGATGGGCTATTAATAATTTAATGTTGTCCTCAATGAGTGGTATTGTCCTTATATTTTTACATTTTCCTAGTCACATGATTTTTTAGATATTATATGGGGAAACTAGAAATTTATTTAGTATGCTAAACACTCTGTTCTATTAGATCAGAAAATTATTGAGGTCATTAACAATGAGAATCATAAGGGTTATAAGTTCGAAATGGGACTGTGAATAGAAATCCAATCTTAGGTTATCTTTTCCAAGACTTTGATTAATTCCAAGGCTGTTTTTTTTAAAGGATGGGTCTGAAGCCTCAACTTATTATTTAAATCAAAGACGTCTTTAGACTGGGTAGAGGGAGACCCATTACATATCCCAAAGGCCCAAGGCCAGGTGTCTTGAAGACTAGGCTTGAAAGCCCATTTTTTTTATCAAAGAGCCCCTTTGTGAATAGTACTTATACAGTACTTGGGCTACTATAGTACATGTTACAGTACCACCGCCACTACAATTACTGCTACAATGCCTCTGCCCCTTGGTGAATAGTACTTCTACAGTACCCGGCCTATTGTTCGTGCTTTTATTTTTGAAACTGTTCATGGTGGAATGTATGGTTTCTATGAAGGAATTTCTATAGTGGGTAGTGGTAGTTCATATATGAAGATGAGTAATAGGTATGATCAGTGGAGGAAGGAAGGTGGTAGTTGTACCCATACTTTCTGGATTTCATCAACTATGGATTTTAATGATAAGTCAGTTTTGTGCCATCAGTGTGGTATGGAACAGAACATTTGATATGAAAGTTCATATCTACCAAGACCATGTCCCAAATGCCTATATATGGGGTACATACCAAGATTTTGTAGATTTGTGTGTCTATATTAGAGTGGTACAAGATTGGTGGCATCTAGAGTGATGTCATCTCTACTATAACAATCCATGACAATTGGCTCTCGGTTTGGAGTTTCTGGTAATATGGTTAGATCATCTTGATGGAAGAGATAGTTCATGGAAGAAATTTTTAACAGTGGCATTTATTAGTGTCAAGGTTCAATGAGGAAACATAATATAGTGGATCGATAACTGGTTGGATCTGATGGAGGGCCTATGACAGGTCAAGATACCATTTTTATTTCATCTTTTTTGCTGATTTTTTATACTGGTTCATCTGTTTCATTTTTTTCCAATATTGATCATGTTTCAACATTTACAACTGATATTATGTTGTATTTGGTGGAGATTTAATGATTCATGGTAAGAGGAAAAATAAAGGTTTCAAAGGTATATCTGCTTCACTCAACGTGTTAGGGGACATGCTGGAATGAAATTTTCTCATTTTAATGGATATTTAGCATATGATCCTTGTTATGTATAGGATGGTTCATTCTCTAGAGAACCATTATTGCAATAGGCGATTAGTGAGTTTTGTGGATCCTGATTGATGTACCCTAGTTTTTCATGGTTACTGGTATCCTCGGTCAAGACGGGCTGGACCTCAACTTCTAAAATTTTGAATCCTTGATTAATCTATCCAATATATCACATTGAAGGATAATGATTGTTCCCTTGAGGGTGGATTACCACTTGTTTTGGATGAGTTTCGAGAGGATTTTACTGAGGATTTATTGAGTTTCCCTCTATAATGGGATTTGGAGTTCTCCATTGATTTGAAAATGGGGAGAAAATGAATATATTGTCCCAAAGACCATATGGACCCACCAATTTAAGGGAATCAAAGGTACAACTAGATAATTTTGAATCAATAGTATCTTTACTATTGAGTGTCTCAACTTGGGTAGCCCCAGTTCTATCTCCAAAAAATTTATGATTGATCTCCTTATATGTGTATTGATTATTATAAGATGAATGATATAAAAATGAAAAAAAAAATCCCCCATATTTATTAACATTTAGATAATCATAATGGGGATGTTCATTATATAAGATTCACATGTGTTATAGGTATCCCCAAGATAGAGTTATAGATGTGGATGGTCCAAAAATATCCATAGGAATAAGATATGAACACATTGGTTATTTGAGAATTCCCTTATGGTTGAAAAAATCTCATGTGGTATTAATGTGGAATATTAATAGGGTGTTACACTAGTATATTTATTCTATTGTTTTGGTATTTTTGGATGACATCTATGTATAATCTTGGACCATGAATGAGCATGAGTAGAACTTTTGAATTGTTCTAGGAAAAAATAAGAATAATTATCTTTATGAATTTTTTTATAAGAGAACCTTCTAGATCTATGAGGTGAGTTTTATGGGCCATGTCAAATCATAAAAATGTGTTTTGGTGGACCCCCTAAAGATCTGTGTAGATATGTGATGGGAATAGTGGACGAATGTATTTTAAATCAGACACTTTTTATGACTGAAAGGGTATTGCATTTGGTTTTTTCATGATTTATAATGTCTTTCTTCATCCATGGTCGAAATCAAACAAAAGTGGGTGAGTTTTGAATAGAACCCATAGTGTTTGGCTTCCATTGATGGGCTCAATTGGTGGTTGAACACATACGACATTTTGATATTATGTATGTCTTAAAAATGATATGTGGTATATTGTGATGCCAGAGGAAAGGTTCCTAGGTTTGTGTTTATGTAGGATAACCATCTCGTGGCTTATGGTTCATGCCAACTCTGGCCATATGAAAAAAAATTACCCAACCCACTACGGGAAAAATGGGTATTTGCGACGGGTCATTTGCGACGGGATCCCGTCACAAATAGCCCATTGCGGAAAACCCCATCGCAACAACAATTATTTGCGACGGACCCATCGCTGAAGCTATTATTTGCGACAGGGATCCTTCCCGTCACAAATAATACTCCGTATATTTGTAAAAGCTTTTAAAAAAGGAATTGCGATGGGCCCCGTCGCAATAGTTATTTGCGACGGGCCCCGTCGCAATTTCTTTTTTTAAAAAAACTATTATTAAATTATTTTAATGGATATAATAATAATACTATTTGCGACGGGAATAGTATCCCTTTGCAAATACTATAAAAAAATAAAAAAAAATTATTAAAAAATTATTATAATTAATATAATAATAATCCAATTATAATTCAAAAATAAAAAATAATAAAATATTAATAAATGATTTTAATTAATATAAAAATTGAATTATAATTCACAAATAAAAATAATAAATTATTAATAAATTATTTTAATTTATATAATAATAATAGAATTATAATTCAAAAATAAAAAATAATAGAATATTAATAAATGATTTAATTAATATAATAATATTAGAATTATAATTCATAAATAAAAATAATATTAATAAGTTATTTTAATTAATATAAAAATAATAGAATTATTTTACATTCAAATATTAAAATAATTCAAATATTACAAAAAAAATATAATTAAATTATAATATTATAAAATTTTAATATATATATAAAATTTAATATTATAAAATATAAATAATATTATTATTCATATTAATATTGTTATTTCAAAATATAATAATATTAATATTTTATAATGAGACAGAAACTACGAATAGAAAAAAATTAATATTTTGATTTAACAAATTTTATAACATAAAAACAAACTCTAATCGGAAGGAGGGGGGGATATGCAGATGTTGGTGGAGGAAACTCCATCCCTAAAGCATGAGTGAGTCGGCGCATGTACTCCATCTGCTCCTGGTGCTGCTGCTGCCAGCGAATCATCTACTCCTCGTACAACTACTGCTGGAGTCAAGGCTCCTCCTCATGCTGCTGCTGCTGCTGACGCATCTGCTCATGCTCCTGTCGGAGACTCTCTATCAATGCAGTCTGAGATCGCAACTGATCCTCATACTGTGTAGTAGAAGAAGATGCACGAGCTCCTCTTGAGCTGGACGCCGACATCGCAGCACTGCCATAATAATCTCCGGGAGTCAGTCGAGAGCTAATACTAACTACCCGGCCCTTCTCGAAGGCATACTGGGTGGCCTACATCCATGCTGCCTCATCAAACTGATGGCCAGTGGTCTTATCTGGGCTTTTGTTTTCCATGGAGGAGGATTACCTGAGTATTTGTCTTCATGACCTTGTCAACACTGGTATTTATCAAAGAATGAGGGCAAGTAGGAATCTATATGCCCCATCTCATATATTCTATGCCGATGATATACTTCTGTTTTGTAAGGCTGATAGCAAGACAATTTCATGCCTCAAAAGTATCTTCTCACATTATGAAGAGGTTTCAGGTCAGGTGATCAGCTGGAATAAATACTTTATTGTCTTTGGGGAAGGCATTAGAATTTCGAAACAAAATAGGGTTTCTCGTAGGTGCGGTGTCAGAAGAGGCACACTTCCCTTTAATTATCATGGGGTTCCCCTATTTTGGGGAAGGGTGAAACGCTCCCATATAGAGGACATTGCGTTAAAAATTACCAATCAATTAGAAAGTTGGAAAGGGAAGACAATGTCTCGGGCTGGTAGAGTTTTCCTTGTCAATTCTTATATTACATCTATGTTTGTCTACTCTTTTTCTGTGTATAGATGGCCGGCTCTACTTCTTAAGGAATTGACTAGAAAGATTCGGAATTTCATTTGGACTGGATCTACTCATCAGAGGAAGCTTGTTACTGTTGCATGGAAGGATTGTATAAAGCCACTCAAAATGGGAGGAATGGGGATTAAGGATGCTAGAATATTCAATAACGTGCTTCTTCAGAATTTCACTTGGAAGCCTCTCTCTAAGCCTGGTTTTTCTCTTGATTTTCTTGTTGGCAGATTTGTGGAAAAACTGCAAAATAGTAGGTGCAGATTTCTTAAATCCTCTGTTTGGACTTCAATTAAGAGTGATTTTTCATCTATTATGTCTCAGTCAACTTGGTTGGTCTCTTCTGACTCTCATCTGAACTGCTGGAATACATCATGGCTGTCCTCTCCTTTGAAATATCATGTTAATATTCCCCCCTCCCTCAGAAATCTCTCCATTTTTGATCTGCAGGAAAATCTGATTTCTCATGAGCTTATTCCGAACAATCTGCGAATGGAAATTGTCAATTATGTCTATCATGATAGTGATACTTTGATCTGGAAACCTGCCCTTTGTGGTGAGTTTTCCAGCAGGGATTGTTACAGTTTGCAGTGTGGCACTCTCTTTGCAATTCCTTCTTGGTTGGCAGGTTTTCATCAACCATACATCTCTCCCAGCGATGCTATGTTGATATGGAGGATATGGAAGAACAAAATTCCAATTCAGTGTGTGTTGCAGTGTGCTGGACTCAACCTGGCCTCGGTATGTTACCTCTTTTTCAGTGGTGATGAGTCCCTTCCGCACCTGTTCCTGCACTGCACTTTTTCTGCACGTTTATGGAATTATGTGGCATATATTTTTCACTACTGTCTTGATTGATTTTCCCTTCAATCGGTGGTGAGCTCACCCTTGAGAATTGAGTCCAATTATCAATTGCATTCCTTGTTTACTGCTTCTATCACTTCAGTCTTTTCCTACATATGGAATGCTCGGAATTCTGTTGTCTTTAACAATGGAAAGCCATCATTCCGGGATGGTGTTCTGCATATACACCGAAATATTGCAGTTGCTTCCAGGATCCAAACTGGGTCTATGCATAATAACATTTCTGACTTTGTCATCTTGAGATAACTTGGTGTTAGTGGCAGGGAACGAAAGCCTAGAATGGTCAAATATATCAGGTGGATTCCACCAATTCCAGAGTGGCTGAAAGTGAATGTTGATGGGGCGGCTGATGGTGCGTCGGGTCCTGCTGGATGTGGTGGAGTGTTCAGAACTCATGGAGGCTTTGCGAAAGGTTGTTTTTTCCATTATATTGGTTATGCAAAAGCTATTGAAGCTGAGCTATGGGCGATTATCAAAGCTATAAGGTATGCAGTTCGTTATGGTTGGCATAGACTATGGTTAGAGTCGGATTCGTCTCTTGCTGTGCAGATATTGAAGGATAGGTCTCGAAATGTTCCTTGGAGGATGATGCCTGACTGGATCTCCTGCCTAAGGCTTGCCGACAGCTTACGCCTTGAGGTCTCGCATGCATATCGTGAAGCAAACCAGGTCACTGATGCTCTTTCTAAAACGGCCATTGTAGAGGTCAGTTCCAGCTGGTCTTTTGTATTTCCTTTCTATTGTGAAGAGTTGAGTAGAAATGATAGGAATGGGGTTCTGTACTCAAGGCTTTGCAAAGCCTCTTGTTCCTGAACTGTTTTGTATTGTTTACTTCTTTTTTTATTAATTTTAATGGGAGCAGGTTTATGCCTATTTCCTGAACCTTCTGGCTATATGCAGTTAATTATTAAACTTGAAAACAAATAATACTGACCACGATGTGATGCTGACGATCACCTCTGAGCTCCCCAGTAGCAGGATCACTATACATCCTCTGATATACGTCGTACTCCGTAATGTCGGGGTGCTCGACAGCCTATAAGAATAAAAAATAAACTGTTAATATTTATAGTTATATAAAATATTTATAAATAATATACGTACCAGATGTTGTCTATGAGTACTGAAAGAACGACTCCCAGCATGATGAGTCAACTCCTGTCTCCCCTGATTCTGCCTCCCCACCGATTATCTCCTCTGAAAGGCACCACTCAACCAGTGCGGACATAATCCATCCCATACATGGGATGAAATGTACTCTGGTCGGTGTGCTCTACATGACTCGTCAAAATCTGACACTCCTGCTTTCTTCATGGCAGCTTTTCTTAAATTGTGCAAAAATTGACACAAGCGATCACGCATGGCCACCTCCCTGCCTTGTGGATGGTGTCACGCATGGTATCCTCGATCTGTTACCATAAACCCTACAAATAAATAAAAATATCAAGATAGAAATGAAATAATTTTCAATATAAAAATTATTTATTTACGTACGTACCAACCAATGGCCGAACATGGCCTGCTGCACATTAATGGGAATCTTCTCCCATGTGGTCCACGACTGAGAGAAATAGTTGCGCAAAATAGCACTGCCCTGTCCGACTGCTATATGCGGAAAACTGTAAAAATAATAAACATTTATTATGTGAATAGATTAATGAAATCTTAGTCAAATCCACAGATTATCAAACAGGTTATCACACCTCCGTGTGTGTGGATCAAACCCAAGACGTGAATGTCACTCGAGGACGGGGTCAGGAATCATCAATCGTGCAAGACCGCTCCCCCTCTGCGTACTCCCTGGAGCGCCTGCAGGCTGAGGGTCATCTGCTAGCAACTCATCCGCATCGAAATGCAGGTCAGCATCCGCCAACTCACGAAATGTCTCGTCGTCCATCTGAAACAGAAAATGTTAATGTTGTTAGCAAATAATTGATAATTACTATTATATATATATATATTATGATTGTATATAACTACCATGGAATTCTATCAGTGTTTATCTTCATCATCATCTTCATATATGTCAATGTCATCTTCATATTCCTCCTCAACATCATCGATATCCATTCGAGTTCCAGTTTCTTCATCTCTTACCATTTCAAATTCATATGTGACATCATTAACATCATCGTCATCACCGAATCTTAAATGTGGGGTGTCGTAATCGATACTCATGTCTCTTTATAAAAAAGATTGATTTTGATAACTCTATTGAAAAATTTCAATTCGTTACACATTAGTGAAAGCATATTCACTTTGACTAAACAGATTGTCTCGAATTTTGATTTTTATTACACTCCACCAATCAGTCATGTCTCTTGATGTAGCACAGTACTTTGCGTAATAAACATGATGTGCCTGTTGGGCCAATAAGAATGATTCATTTACTACGAGAACAATTTTACATTTAATATCGATGATTCCATGAGTCGGATGAACACGCACGGCTCTCTCTGTATCCAGCCACCGACATTTGAACATGGTTATGTAATGTTGTCCAAGATAATAGAGTTCAATGATTTCATCAAGTATGCCATAAAAGTCAACTTCATTTTCTCGATGATGAGATCCTCTCAAGATAACTCCACTGTTCATTGTTTTTTTAAATTCCCCATATGAATGTGTGTGAAATCGAAATCCATTCACCACATATGCATTATAAGTTTTAACAAATTTTGAAGGTGGGTTACTCAATATACACAGCTGTTTGTCAATTTTATCAGCATGTCGAGACACCTGAAAAGTTGTGAAATAATTATCAATATAGTAAACTATACATTGAATGAGTTTCTAAAAGATAAAGAATTTATGTTACTAGTTTTTGAAACCAATGAGAGAAATTTTTCAGTCGGCGTTCTTCAAGAGCAGCTGCTGTAATTTGTGGAATTTGTTTCTTGATATGATTATCATAAAACCTACAAAAACTAAAGTTATTTACTGTAACATAAATGATAGAATAAGTGATATAAACACTTACAGTACAACTGAAGTCATCTCTTCACAGTTGAGCAGAACATACGTATGATCTCTGTGATGTTCATCATCCGAAATCCAGCGTTCATAAACTCCAGCAAAACTATGCTCTGGATGGTTGAAAACAGATAATTGATTGTCAATTTCATCAATATTCCTCTCGTTCGATCCCATTCGGTTGTGTTTTGAAGGATACTCATATTCAAAATAATGGGAGCAGAAAAAATATATTTCCTCTTGCAAATAAGCTTCTGCAATAGATCTTTCAACAGATGCTTTGTTACGTACTTTTCTTTTCAATTTTTTCATGCATCTTTCAAATGGGTACATCCATCGAAATTGTACTGGACCACCACATTTGGATTCATATGGAAAAAGTAACATCAAATGTTCCATTGAGTCGAAGAAAGACGGCGGAAATATTTTTACTAGTTTACATATAATTACAACAGCATCTTCTTCAAGTTTTCATAGAGCATCATAATCTGCTGTAGCCGCACAAATTTCCCGAAAAAAATGAGACATGTCTGTTATGGAATCCCAAATCACAGAATTCAACAGACCTCCTAATCCAATGGATATAAGTCTTTCCATTATAACATGACAATCATGACTTTTTAATCCAGTAATATTACCATTATTTACACATTTACCTAAATTGGAAGCACAGCCATCTGGAAGTCTCAAATCTGCAATCCACTGACAAAATAATAAACGGTTTTCTTTAGACAGTGTATAAGCTGCTTTTGGTTTCAGTAACCTTTCTATTCTGACATTTTCAAACAGTTCCAGTTCTGGACGCCTGCAAATTTGGGCAAGATCTAAACGTGCATTTACATTGTCTTTTCACTTTTCTGGCGTATCCAAAAATGTATCAAACAAATTATCAAAACAGTTCTTCTCAATGTGCATGACATCTAACATGTGTCGGACCAACAAATCAGACCAATATGGAAAATCCAAAAATATTCTACGTTTAATCCAATTGTGTTCTTTCCCAAAACAAGAAATTTTCTGTTGGTTTATTGTGGGACCAAAAGTGGTGGGAGGTAATGAAAATAAAACTGATTTTAACTCCAAACCTAATAGCATTTTTGGAGGTCCATCCCTTTCAACTGTTCCTTTTCTAAAATGGGATCTGTTTCTGCGAAAAGGATGATCAGCTGGAAGAAATCTGTGATGATAGTCAAAATAACAAGGTTTCTTTCCATGAATGAGCATAAATGATTTTTTCACTCCCATACAGTAAGGACATGATTTCTGACCATGTGTACTCCAGCAAGATAACATCTATTAAGCCGGGAAGTCACTAATTGTCCACATCAATGCTGCTCTCAGTATGAAATTCTGTTTCGTTGCAACATCATATGTACTGACAATAGTACTCCACAATAAACTTAATTCATCAATCAATGGTTTCAAATAAGCATCAATATTTTTCTTCAGATGTCCTAGAATTAGTAAAGTCAAAAACATATATGGCTCCATCATCAACATCCATGGAGGTAAATTGTACGGAGTTAAAAAAACAGGCCAACATGAATATTGACTACCATAAGATCCGAACGGATAGAAACCATCAGTGGAAAGGCCCAGTTGAACATTTCTAGCATCTAAAGAAAAGGATGGATGCACTCTATCAAAATGTTTCCATGAATCACCATCGGCTGGATGATTCAAGATTTTATCAGTTGAAATATTCTCTTCATGCATGACATAGAATTAGAATCAATTATGCATTATTTAATGATGTGGGGAAATTATCTTTTTGAGGAGAATATATTTTTTATTCGGTTTGTGGGAGCATGGACTATATTTTTTCTTAGAATGACCAGAAATTTAAGAAACATCATTTGTATGAGTACCTTTCAGGGTTTGACTCTGTTGTAGTCTATTCCTCAGCTAAGGGTAATATTTGTAGTAGATGTGTTTAGCAGGATAATGCAAGGATATGAATTGAAATGTTCATTGATGATTGGAATTTGATGGGTATTTTATCTCATATGCATCTCCATACCATGTAATATAACAGATGTGTCCTCTTGGTTAGTGTTTAGATGAAACATTCCATTAAAGATTTGATTTTTTAGGATCATTTTGAGTGATGATTCATGAAATTAACATATATTGATCCTAAATAGTGGGTAGGTTCATTTTTATTTTTGATAGACTCATGAGGGAATTTTTTCAAAGGTTACATCATGGTGATACTATCATTGATGAAGGTGGTGGGGGAGGATCACCATTTTTTAGAAGGATTCCCATCTTGGTGCTTCAAAGATACACAACGATGTGAATCAAATGATATGAAGGCGAAGTATTAGGTTAGTTGTATTTGACTTCTTATATTAGTGTTATATATGATTTCATGTTAAAGTTGATAAGAAAAGGACATCTAGTTTTCTTCTTCCACTACTTTTTCCATAAAGATGTGGGATGAAATCGCAATGTATTTATTTGTTAGATTACCTCATACACCTAGGTGGAGGAATTCCCATTGGGAGTTTATTGATCATCTAAAAAATTGGTCTATTTCATTCAAATTGTGGTTTCATACAAAGTGGATGAGTTGGTTTGTATTATGTTAATGATGATGTGATATTTACTTGTGTTCCATAGGAAATTTATTCTCATTGGGACACAGTTTTACCATGATGTTTTTGGGAGGCTGTCATAGGGAAAAGGGGCCAAAAGGTTTGTTAAGAACTAAATACAACTCTAAAATGGATTGTCTGATGGAGCGGGTGAATTTTATTTTTGAATAAATTGTATGGGAATATGTATTGGATTTCATAGGTTTTTGGGATTCCATTTGGGTAAGGTTGAGTTTCAAAATGAAACTATTTACAAATCCCTGATTTTAATGGATCATTTTTAGGCACAATATGGTTGGCCATATATGTCGCCATTATGCTAGACATAGGTGGGAGAGACCTTGTTGTTGGGGACTATCCATGTTAATGAAACCATCAATAATGTTATGCTATTCAAGAATCATTTTTTGATGACATGGATCTCTTATATGTCCTTTATGATATGAGGTATTGTGCAATGGAGTTTTGTGGGAGATTAGGCATTTCAAAAAGTGGTACTACTCTTGGGTTGTTATCATTTTTGTTTGAAAGGGAAGCTAATGTCCTGGTATATTGGAAAATTTCAAAATATTGAGAGAGTTGATAAGCTATAATACACTTACGATTTTCCCTCACAGATGACATCAATTCATGATGTGTTCTATTTATACAATCAGAAAAATTATAACCTAGATCAATCTCATGTATTGATTTGGTAAGAGTTGGAATTCGAGGCTAATATTTTGATGTATGTATGACAGATGCTAAATGAGGATTAATAGGATAAAGTGAATCATGTGATGTCATTTCAGTTGTTCATAGTTCTTTGGAATCATGGAAATGGTGTTCTTGAGATGTGAGAGATGAATTCTTGGTTGAGTATGTGTATATGTTTTTGTTCATTAGTAATAACATAGAGTGAAATTCTAATGGATTAAAGATTTCATGGTAGGGAGAATTTTTACATCCATTATTTTATTTTGTATTTTTTTATTGTTTACCTTTGTTATGGTATTTTTCCCTTAGGTTCCACTTGTGTTTTTGGCAAGAAAATGGAGATTTGGGGCTTGACAGTAAGTCATGCATGAATAATGGAAACTATCCATCCTCCTCTAGTTAACTATGTGGGAAATTTAAATTTTTTATCATGGAAACTACACCTTCAACATAAGTTTTGAGAAAACATGTGTCATGATCCAGTTGGACAGTGAGGGACACACAGTTTTCACACTATTTGGAAGACCATGTGGTCTAATAATGCAACCTATTCATGTTATTAAAATTAATAAATTTACCAAATTTCTTTCTTTGATTTTTTAAAAAAAATTCCATTTTGTCCTCATGGTATTTTCAGGCCTACTATCCTTCCCATGCATTCTCCATATACATTTAATTTTGAGGTATTTTTACTATGTATTCTTTAATAAATAAATAATTAATTAACTTATCCCTTGGTTTCTCAATTTATCATGGGTAATTATTCCCTCCATCATTGGTTCTTGTTTTCTAGTAGATCACTAGAACTAAATAGGGTTCGATATTAAAATTTTGATGGAAATATATTTTTTTCTCTATCATACATTTATTGGGAATTGTTTTGGCATGTATTTCATTTCACACGGTTTTTTGGAAGTTTACAAGTTTGGGATAAGTGGTTCTTTGATTTTACATTCCTATATGATTTTGTATTTAATTATTGAGTGTTTATATATATTATTTAGATTATTTTTTTTGTGAAATAATTTTAAAGGATTTTTATGTGCACATATTATGAAAATGGATTATATAAATGAATGTGGTTGTTTATAATGGATGGTTGGTTATTATGATCATTATAAAAATTAGTATTTAGATAAATTATAAATGAACAAATATTTGTTTTTTATAAGTGATTATAGGACATGTTTCTTTATAAAATTATATCATATAAACATAAATTTATATTAGTGAATTTATTATGAAGATATCACATGTGTGGTTGATTATATACAACACATACAACCTAAGTTGTATCCCTATTATTTTCTATTTCGGGGTAGATTATAGGCATAGAGTGATCCAAATGATTTAATGTTAATCATAGAATAAAGCAGTATCATCCTTCCCACAAAAATGGAGGAATTGTATGTTGAGTTACGTCTGAGGTAACATATTCGATAAAATCTTCCTAGAAAACTCTTTTTTTTATAATTTTCAATAAGGGGGATAATGTATTAACAACATATAACATCCATAAATATGTTTGATGATATTGAAAATAATATATAAAGGAGGAGATTATTGACACCATGTAAGTGTTACATTTTTTTTCAATGAGTCAATATTGGATACGAAAGTCAAGATAGGTGGTGATGCTTAGAGGATTTTTATATTTTTCTTAAATAATAGTGTATATAATTATTTTTACATTCTATTTTTGTATTTGAAATTTATTATATTAATCACCATGGAAATAGCAAAATAGTGTTAGTGGCTAAAAACTACTGTCAACATCATGTTATTGAATTTTAAGAAACTTGTGATTGATCATGAGGTGTATGAGATCTTTTTGATAAGTCTATGGTTTATTTTGATATATATTTATTAAAAATGATTACATAGTTGAAATGATCATATGACTATATTATATCAATCATGCCCAATGAGAATGACCACATGAAGGGTCTAGTGTCCCATTCGTTGGAATTAGTCTTCCACTTATTGAAATGGTGAAACAATATGAATGATCCTTATGAATGTTTGATGGAATAGAGTGACCACACATTAAAATGGTGTTTCCTCATTATGTGGTCCAACAACAACCCATTTTATATTATCAATGGAATGAAATGTTGATTTGTCTATGAAATGGCATAGAGTGACCACGTGTTTAAATGGTGCGGCCACATAATGGATCTAACAAACTGCATGTCGCAATAATGAATCTACAAGAAGTGTTTGAGAGACTACATGTTGAAAACATTCATCTACATTAAGGGGTAGGGTTATTGTGTCTTAGAATTACAGGGTCATGGATATTAGAGGAAGCATAAGTGATCAACATAGTTTCACGATAAAAGATAAAGATATACTATTTAGGTATTAATAATTCCACTAATATATCCATGTCCTATGAACATTTCATTCTCAAATCAATGGTCAAAGATAACTCTATGACTGAAATTAATACATGTGTTGATCATTCAGATGTACTACCAGGAAAATTTATTTTTTATAGAGGGGATATGACCAATGTTCATCCACATTATATTAATCAAGATAAATTCATTATCGAAATAATAATATTTATATATACATGGATTATAAAATTAATATATATAAATCCTTTGAAAATAAAAAATGGGATACTCATGAACTCAGTTTTTATACAAAATAATTTATTTGTTCATGAAAACCATGAGGATGATATGAGCTTTATTCATACATCACATGAAAACCATTATTGAATATTAAGGATTAATTCCCATTTTATTAGAGTGACATATTTTAATGATATGAAATGAGAATGTTTATAGAATAAAATGAGGCTACGGTTATTAGAAAATGAATAAAGAATATGAAGAGATATTATCTCTAGATTTTTTTAATTTGAGATTATATTAATAAAGTGAAAAAGGCATTTCTAGGATTTATTTGTAAGAGAAATAATTTCATGTAGTTATATGCATTTAGGATGTGTAAATCATGGGAGACATGATCTTACTATTAAATGATGTAATTATAATTTTTATAATTGTTGAATTTTGTTTTTTAAATAATGGAATATTTAAATTTAGTTGAGATCTATATATTAATATAGAAAAAGAAGAATATATATTTTTGAAATAGGACAATATTTTCTAAGAGTTATATGATCTGATATTATATTTTATCTAGGAAAAAGTATAAGTATACAAATCCTAGATCAGTCAAGGCCTAAATATTGTTTCAAAATAGAAGTAATGATGATCATGAGGAAATGTACATACATACTGAATGGTCCATCTTTTCATGGAGTAAGATCATACATCCATGGGTTGTAGATGTAACCTATGATAATAAGAAGATTTTCAAATCTTGGAACCACGTTATAGAATGAGAATTGAATATTCTAGAATAATATTTATGTGGATAAATATATTGGCACACATTTTTGATTTCCAATAGATTCTCTTTAGTTTTAAGCACATGTAAGATTATTTGGAATTTTTGTTGAGGGTATAACCAATATATTATGTTTTAGTATAATCTCCTTGAACCATGTAAACAATATGTGATGAGTGTTATATTTTATTATATCACATGAAATATGGATGTTACTTATTATTTAATGGACTAAGAACATCAAATATTTAAAGATGATGCATTTTAAAAAGGAGATGAAATCATAAAATATGAACATTTACTACACCCAGTCAATGGTCATTGTAAACTGGGAACGTTAAACAATATTATTTTTTTATTAATTTTTTCAATGAGTTATCAAAATATATATATTTTATATTTCTTTTTTGTATTTAGGTATTTTTGTTTATTAGATAGGTTTTATCTAGTTTCACTCAAATAGATTGTTTATTTGGATCTCAGATAGTTTTTATCTAACATATCTACTTATATAATATATAATTTTTATTGGTATTATTGTTTATTATTTATAAACCCATTACAGGTAAATATGAAAAGATTGTTTGTTTATGTAAAATTGAAAAATATAGTAGCATAGTATATGAAATCTGGGTATTCATTTTGTTAATGGTTGGATATGATATTTGTAATTTTGAAAAATATTTCCTTTTTAATCCATAAAATGAAATGGTCGATACACAGGAATGTGAACCATAGTGGTAATTAATACTAATGGAATTTAAATTATAGTACGCCTCACCTATAGGAAATAAATTATTACTAACACATAATTATGGGGTTATAATGGATATCATTGATTATATTATGTTCCTCGCATTGAATAAAACTATCATACTAAAAATAAAATTCAATTGACCCATAATATAGTATTGAAATGGAAAATGGTTTTTTACATATATACATTAAATGTTTTAGAATGAAATGTATTTGGGTATATGGTAGTGGTGGGATATTGAGGTGAAAATTAGGAATACATTACAGTCATGGATATCAAATTGTAAGGGTATATTGTTGATCACCCATTGGAATTTATTATTGAAGTGGCTAATATGGTCATTTTATACTATTAGGATATTAGTAATAAGACCAATATGTATAATATATATCAATATGATTTGAGGCATATGTTCCTTATTAAAGTAGGATAATAAATACAACATTAACATGAGGGTTCAATTCATGTTGGTGAGATTTTTTAATTTAAACCACACTTTTTACATATTTCAGTTTTAGGGTTTATATATCTCACAAAATAATCCCATAATAATATTTTATATAGGTAATATGAATAGGAATGAAAAATATAAGACACATATTCATCTAGACCATTAAATGTATGGAAAACAATCTAGGCATGTGTTTCTCTAGGTCTGTGGGAATCTATTACCCTTCCCAAAAAAATATAGATAACTCATAGGATTAACTCTTATACATAGAAAACATATGAATATATCGGAATGATCATTATTCCATTTGATATATATTTATCATATGGTGGAATTCTCACAGTCTTCTTCCACATACTCTATGATCATTTTGAGGAAATATAGTAATTGGTCACTATATTATACTTTTCTACATATTTAGTGCTCATGATGATCCATCACACCCATATTATATTTATAATCTCTTTTTCATATACAAATATAATATTTATTTATTTTCACCTGATGTCCCCTTTAGTTTCAATATTATCATTTTATTTTTTCTTGTCCTTCCTTCTTGATAATAATATTATCAATTAATTGGAAAGTTATCTTATATATTTTTTTACATCAAATATTTTTCAACCATTTTATAAACACATAATTACATTCAGAAATGTTATATTAAAAAATTTGGTCTTCTTATCTTCAATAACATGATTCTACCATTTTTCACTCGTTTAAAAATAATTAGAATTACTCTAGTGATGATCATTAAAATTAATTTATTTTTTAATATGAAACCTAATAAAAACCACTAAATGGTATTATAAATTAATTCTCCTTATTTTCTCAATATTATGATATCCTTTTATTACTGTAAAAATATGTTCTAGAAGTATCCCACATGTGATCTTTTCAATCCTATTAGTATTATTCACATTCAAACTTGTCAAAATTTATTCATTTAATCATTAAAACGTATTATTCCCTGTCAATATAATATTTCACCCACAAAATACACATGATTTAAATACAGGTCTATATGAATGCATTAACAGAATATTTATAGTGTGAATAACTTCATCAAACTACAACTATTTTTATCAATTCCAAACTACATTATTCTTGGCTAGAATCATAGATAATAAAAGGGTCCCAGTATTGCAATATTATAATTATTAAAAAATTGGCCCATTTATTTAACTAATATTTTCATTCAAATTTTAATTTCAAAATTTGAAACATTATCCTATTTATTTACCTCGATAATCAAATTAAATAACCTTTTAAATCCATACATTAGATAAAATTACACAAAAATATCCTTCACTGCTTTTTACTTATTCTAACATCATCCGTGTGTTAGCCTTTTCAGTTGTTTGATATAACTAATTTATTGTACATGGTGTATAAGTTATTAAGGTGTATCATTATATTATTCAATCAATGATTTTATATTCAGTGAAGTACTATTACATTACACATGATATGATATAAGCTTATAAAGTGCATCACTATTTCTTCTAGAGTTTATATTTCATTTTAATTATTTTTCTGAAATATATTATTAAATAATAATACATGTTTATTAGATACACTTAAATTGTTTTTTATTTTCTATAGTAATTTTTATTGATTATAATGTTTTGTAACTTTTAATTCATTGTTATGTTTCTTATTTGACACCACATTCATTATTTTACAATAAATATGATTCATTGAAATTGATTCAATATCACAACACATGTTCTTAAGTATCTCTATCACAATTTATTTAATATCATATAGACTGAAAATTAATTATTTAATTCTACACAGATTTTTGGAAATCCAAATCACTCAAACATTGGTACCAGAACTCATTTTCATTAAAATATAAAAATCCGAAACAATTTGGATAATATCAAACCACTTCAAATATCTATAAAATTAATAATAAATATTCTAAATATCACGAACATAATTTAAAGGAAAAATTAATAAATTTAAATTCCATATGATTATTACATGTAATTATTTAATTAAATCCTTTTATTTCATCCCAAAATTACTTCAATAAAAACATTTAAATTTAAACTATTAAATCCAACACGAATCATAAAACCAAAAATATTGATTCATTAACCATGGAATTATTCCATAATTTATTGAAGTAAATATTCAATTAATCATAATAATGATAATTTTAGTTTCAGTTACATGTTGAATATTCATCATAATTACGAAAAATATTTCATGGTTATTTGTTAACAATATCCTATATCATGTTATCATGAAGCCATTAAAATCACTGAAAAACAGTCATCATAATAGGTTCCCCAAGCACATATCACCAAGAAAGCTGATATTAAACCTCATTAATATTTATCATATAAGTCATATTTACACCCTTTACGTGTAGTATAAATATGAAATAATGGGATCCCTATTCCCCCCCCCCCAATGGATTTGTTTGCAAAACCATAATCACATCAGGGGAAATATGATTTATGTATCAATCCTCTTTATCTCACCCTTATTGACCGAAAATAAAAAGGATCCTCTATAGGAGAGGTATCACACTTTTCTAAAGTACTAGTCTATAAATTAATCTATTTTTTATCTATAAAAACACGCTTACTATAGAAATAGTTTTGATTATTCTAGACATAAATGTTCTTAAATATACTTATCCTATGAATCCATCACAGAGACACTGTTATAATGGTTTTTATAATGGACTTATAAATTTATCACATACCTTAAAATTAGAAAACACATTAAAAAATTCATGAAAATGTTTCTTTATCTACATTTTTATTTTTCAACCATCTCAAAAAACTCCCCCAATATAAAAATTAGAATTTATTCAAGTACAAATTCTTGTAAATTTAAGATATCCAAAACTATACATTAACCATTTAAAAATCAAAAGAATTCCCATATTTTCATAAATGAGTAATCAGGTATATTATAATTCTTATCCTCCCAAATGGGTGTAATCTATCCAATTATTCATCAGGGATGATATCTTCAAGAAATGAACTCCATGATACTAAAATTTGGGATCACTAAAAGAAATAAACTTCTGCCATAATAACTATTTTATAACATTATAATTATTATATATTCCCATTTTTATGAACCACTATGAACACATTGTCCAAAAAACCAATATATATGAGGAAAATGTGATTATATAAAAAATAAAAAATCAAAAAATTGGTTGGGAGTTTCTTATAAAATATGATAATCATATCCTTTTAGCTATAACCATTAGAGAACACATTATTCTTACTGTCTTATATTTCATTATTGTGGGATCATTGTATAATTTTTTTCCCTTTCCTAATTTCTTATTTCATTTTGTGTATCTTACCTTGTTTCTTCACTAATTAGATAATTTCATATTTTTTATTATATATTTTTCTTATTTAACATTTTGTCATTACATGGTTGTATAGTTATGAAATCCTTTGAGACATTTCTATTTAGAATGTATCTTGAAAATATATTCTCAATATATTTTTCAATATTTTCTTTATAAAATGATCAATTAAAATTTAGATCATGTTTATTTCTTCTAATTTTATCCCTTAAATGAATCATTTTTTAATCATGAAATGATTTTAACCTTTATTATTCTTTCTTACCTCCATCAACATTGAAATCAATAGAATGTTTTAGATGGTCTATGGTGTAAAATTTTTACTCATAATAGTTTTTTCACTATCTTATTAGTGTATTATACATTATTATATTTACTTGTGCTTCTTGATAAGTATTATTATTACCCACATTAATAGAATATTTTTTATTTTGATTTATTTTAATCATTGATGGTAGTATTCCATTAATATTATTTGTCACATGATTGATAGATCTTAAATACCATTATTATTCACCATGACATCAATTATTTTAATTTTCAAAATTATTGACCTTGATTTCATATAGAATTCACATAAAAATATTTTTATCAATAAATAATGTACTTTTTATCAACACATCAGTTCTAAAAATTGATATAGGATTTCATTGAATTACATATGTTATCATACTATAATGAAAATCATGTACCATTTTAATATTAATATAATAAAACCAACAATAGAAAATGAATCTTGATAAATTTATCTCAGACTTATCCTATATATATTTAACACCATTACATTTTTACTTAACATCAACATTATTTTGGAATCATTTTTGTGAAATTACTTTTATTAATATGAATTTTTGACCATATATGTAGTGGTCGTTTTCTCAGTCATTATATCAATATATATTTTATTTTTATTTCAAATTATATCTTGCAATGTACATGTAAAGTGAGGTATAAAAATTTTATTTACAATCATAGAAGGAATTTAATGAATTATTCAAGAACATGATTTTTTGGAATCATGGATATTATATGCATTAATTGGAGTATGGTTTGTGTTTGTTGTAAATCCTCAGTGGAAGTTCAGAATGTGTGTCAGTAAAGTGATCATACAGTTCAATCAGACAACAGTTTTGAAGGTAGTGCTGTTTCCCAGTGTTTGCAAATTTTTTGGGCCTCAAAATCATAAAATGAAGACATCAATTGTTGGTAAAAGGAGGTGTGTGCAAAGAATAAGTGGTGCTTGAAAAAGGAGGGTTGTGCGCGAAATATTTTTGTTGGGCACGAAAAAAAGGGTGGTTCACGAAATAGTGGATCAAAAAATTTTCCAGCATATAGTGTTTCAGAATTAGTACGTCGAAAAATTGAAAAGGTATGGGATCCGCGGAAAATCTGGAGATGTGCGCGAAAAAAAATACATGCAAGAAATATTATGCGCCAAACGAGAGGTTTTTCACGCCACAAGGGGTTTTGCGTGTGGGTTTCGGAGATGCCTATAAATAATAGGTGAACCCCCTCATTTCGTATGTTTGAAGACTCAGAGAAGATCTGAGGTCTGATGCGTGTAAAATATCTATGTAAAGGGAGTTGCGTGAAAAATTTAAGCATGCGCGAAAAATTTCGTCTCACATAGAAAACATTAGAGTGGTGTGAAATGTTTTGGAATTACGTAAAAAATTCGGGGTTGCACGGAAAAATATAGAGTTGCGTGTAATATTCTGACATAGGCGAAAAATTCTATGTTGCATGAAAAATTCTGGCCTGTACGAAAAAGGTGAAGTTTCACGAATAACTTGAGGTTGCGCGAAAAACATGGTGTTGCATGAAATTGTTAGTGAAACCTGTTTACGCATTTCTGTTTATCTGGTTCAGCTGTTCAGTTCATTCAAGTGCATCATTTCCGGACTTCTATGCAAGAAGATTCTCGTGCTAAGCCGATGCAAATACATTAATGTGAATCAATTGAATAGACCTTCACGTCTATAAACTGGATAGGACTTCACCAAAAGAAGTGATCTAGAAGAAGTCAATGGGAGTGACCTGAGGGATATTGTGGTCTATCTCTGAACAGTTGTAAAGGCAGTGATCCCAGGACAGATTGGCTGTTCTCAAACCTTTGTAATCCACAACTAGTGAAGAATAGTGGAATTTGGTACGACTGACAACTTGTCCGAGTATTCTCCTTGGACGTAGCCCTTTGTGGTGATCCAAGTAAAAAGTGGTGTATCATCTCTTTTCATGTGAATGTTTGATTGCTTCTCATATCCATCATACAGGTTAAACTACTTCATACAAACATGGGAACAAGATCCTTCAGTTTAAAATAAAAAGTTGACAACCTGATTCACCCCTCCCCTCTTAAGGTGTCCTGGGGTCCTACAGATTTCTCTCCTGATAGTCACATGTTACTAATATGAATATATGGTGGTCCTATATCCCCAATATAATGAATATAATTATGTATGATATTAACTATTCATTATGAGTTTTTATGGACTCACCATGAGTCCCTTATCTATTTCACAATTTTACATCAAATAGAGTATAATTCATATTGACGATAATTTTATCATATATACATGATTTTATATTATCTTTACACATCCTTTTGATATTTTAAAAATTATAGTCATACATACATGTATATTTAATTTTTCCTGAAATTATATTCAATTATAGATTAACTTATAAACTTGTAATATTCAATTGAGAATTCATAAATTCAATACAAAACTTTCTTGTAACAAACATCCACTATAGTGAACCCCACATTTTCTATAAATAATGGTGACAATGATTCTTGATGATCACATCTCCAAGATAATGGGTTGGGGACAAACATTGATGGTGTTAAATTAACAAACTAAATACATTACCCTCATAATCCCATAAATGAAGAGACAAAACCACCAATCAACTCCAATGAATTTCTATAGATTTAAAACCCCTCAAAATGAAAATGAAAATATATATCAAATAAAAACCTCCAAAAAATTTATTTAAGGATTTTTTTGAGACTATAAATCATCCTCTAACTCCATCTAATATACTTTGTTAATGGATCCAATATCCTTATTAACATATTAATAATTAGGTATAAAATGATGGAGGGGTGGTAAATTTGGAGTACTCAGTATGATCATCCATCAGGAAAATAATCAACTATTTCTATTAAATATAAATGATTAAAAAAGTTTAATATCATCCAATAAAAATATAACCATGTATAAAAATAGAATAGTACCCACAAATATAATCATGGGGCACTATGTTTCAGGTCATTTTAAAAAAATACCTCCATTCTCTTTATCCTCCACCACCATACTCCCATCCATGATTCTCAACAAATTACCATTCCAAAAATATATCAAAAAAGAAAAAGTGCAATAAAAATGAACTATAGTTCCAACTCCACAAACATCATTAAACAAAACCCCTGAAAATAATCCGGAATTTTATCACATCTCATACATGTTAACTCAGGGGAATGCTAAAAATAAATAACTTATTGGAAGTCCATAGTTGGACATGTATTTACTGACATACATGAAAAGTGATACAGATGTAATAGAAATCCATTGAAAACAATCAATACACTCTATAACCAACCACATAAACATATATCCATATACCATAACTACCCAAATGGAACTAAAAATCCCCCTCTATAAACTACACCACAACATTACCATATTTGAAAAAAATCAACTTATAAAAAAAATATGTTAAAACAAGTATAAAAGGAATAAAACTCTCTCATCAACCTTATATTCACATCCACAAATGATTTATCATCATAATAACATCACCATCATTATTTTATGTTGATGTGAACATGGAGTCAATCATCAACATTCCCCCCTCATACAATTCACAACCCCACTATGTATTCACCCCACAACCACATTATCAATTTATTTATTTTATTATATTATAAAAATTAATAAATTACACCCCATATGTATATACCTATTATATTCTCTCATAATCTAAAAAATTATGACATTTCACACTCCTTTGGTACATTATAATCTTAATACCACATTTATATTATGAATAGTAACATATTTTAACTACAAAATAAAATACCATTTTTTTATAAAAAACATCATCAATTTAAAAACAGAAACAATAGAAAGAGGAATCCACACAATGACCAATTTTTTGGGCTATATCATATCCAATCCATGCATTTTCCACTCAAAAATATCATTATATTCATATTGAAATTTTGTAATCATATTTAATTCCAATACTCTAATAAACCATAAACCATGTTTATAACATATAATTTACATTAATTTAATTGAATTATAGTCTTTTAATATCTCACAACATGTTAAATTCATACCCATTTTCCATTTTTAATGTCATCATAAACAACCATATTGTATTTATTAAAACCATATTCTTTTCACATAATCCTTATCTTTTTGAAAATTCTATATAGTATCAATTTTTTATTATTAATTATATTTATAACAGCTTTATTATTATCCAGTATAATTTTAAACCAATTACATTTTCATTTAACATAATCATATGTCTAACATAACTAAGAAAACAAAAAAACACCATTTATCCATCATTCAAGTAGCTACATTACTCCCCGAGACCAATAATACCATATATTTGTATGAAATATCAAAGAATTAAATCACATGAAACTATTTGGAGAATATATATATAGTAACAGGAATAAAACTAAAAATGATACCAAAATAGAATGAAAAAACTCCCAAAATTTTACAATTATAATTGCATCAAATTGTGTACATAGGTTATGATGTTTATATATATCAACCGAAACAACATATTCCATACCAAATCCTATTATAATATATAACTAATAAATAATTTTATCAATATTTAATGATAGTAACAAAATAATACATCAACGACCCCTTTTCAAAAACAAATACTCAACATAAACTTGTTCTCCACTATCTATAACAATAATATATAATGAAAAAGATAATATTGTCCATAAGCTGTAAAATAATTAAATATAAAAAAAATAGAAACCCCATTCAATTAGAGACATTAATTTATTTTAAAATATATTGGATGAAACTTTATTATATTATAAAATCAATGTAGTGAATGTTAGATAAGTATAATAAACATATATAATATATCAGTGAAATACATGAACCACAAGTTACTCTTCATTCCCTCTCAAAATTCACATTACATGTTTTAATATATTTTACTTAGTTCATTAATAAGGGTTTTTCCTACATATTTACCCTCCCTCACAACCAAGAACACTCAAGAGTTTGTGAAAAAAAATTCACAAATATAATGTTTGAAAAACCATTAAAGGTATGATATATATTTTTCATTTATATTATTATAGAGGGTAAATTATGATATTATATATACCTAACCAATTTTTAACATATATGGTAAACATCAATATAAGGAAAGAAAAAAATTATAAACCACTAAAAAAATGAGTGGAACACTAATAATACTAAACCATAATAAATACATGTAAAAACATTCCAAAAAAATTAAGAAATAGTATAAGAATAAAAATTAATCCAAACTCCATGATGAAATTATTCTAGATAAAAAAAATGTGATAGTGGGAGTGGGGAACCCTTGGTTGAGTGAGATGAATACCCATGAATCATGCATTCTAATTAAAAAATTAAATTATTTGAGGTATTAAAAAACACTACGATCTATATAAGGATCAAAAGAATCGAATAATGTTTGAATCAAAGAATCCATTAATTTATTGGCCAAAAAATTACCAACCTATATAATTTACAGGAAAATACAAAAACATCGATGATAATCTCTATAAATAAATTATTTAAATTTATATCCATTCAAAATAGTCATATCACCCCCCCCCCTAAAGAATGGTAGTTTAACTATACATGGAACAATATTTCCTAAAACCATGGTGTGAAGATACATAAAATTGGTATTTTAACCTCAATAATGAAAAATATGGATGATATATATAAGAACCTAGACATAAACATTACATTACAATGGACCTTTTACAAATCTAGGTTCTGGATAATTAGATAAAACTATACAAATTATCAGAGCAGCAACAAAATAAAATGAAGAAAAACGGGGAATGCCCTAATTTCGAAAGTGAAGTGAAAGCCATGAGAAAACTCTACTGGTCCTATGAACAATCATTTTTAAACAAGGTGTGAGAATTTTAAATTCCTAATAATGGGTTTTAAAACAAAACCATTGAACTTTTTTTCTTCAATATATATTTTTTAAAATACAATTTTAAAATTCAGGAATTTAACTTTTTTCATCACATGTGAAGGTGGAGTTAAAAATATACACATGAAATAATATTTACTCTAAATTTAAAATATTATATCTTATTAATTATGTTTTGGAATATAAATACTAAATCATTCATTATAAATGAAATTTTATATAGTTATATTTATAAAAATAAAACATTAAACATTGTTCACATGAAAATATAAATATGAGTAATACTGGTTCATAAGAGAGTTATTATTATCCATGAGTGTTCTACTACTTTAGTGGTCACCTGATCTATCATTTAATATAACCCTAATGATGGAATGAATAATTTAAAATCATGTCAAGGACTCATGCCAAGACTATACATAATATTTCATTCAATGACTTGTGCCAAGACCATACATAATCTTTTTTTTCAATCCCTCATGCAAAGACCACAGTTTGTCTTATTAGACCTACCAATGCATCGAGAGGCTATAAATGGACTCACCAATCTGATAATCTGTCCAATACATTCCTAATAGGCCTAATAAAAATATATCATTAAATAAAAGTGTATTATACAACATTTATTGATTTAAGTCATAAATATAGGTGATTTAAAATTAACTACAAAAATATAAATTATCTCATACCTCCTTTAAAGTTTTTGTTTATAATCTATTTATTATCCTAAAACGATTCATCTAACACATAAATTATTTATCTTACTTTGTAATTCACAATTAATTTAATAGATAAACAGAAATTTTTAAAAAAATGCATATATAGTTTTTTCTTCTGAAAATAATCATTCAAAAAAAATAAATATGTTTCTGACATAAAAATATAAACAATACATTTAAAATTCTTGAAGAAATTAATGTGATTGATAATATCATAGAAATATATTGAAACCATGAGTTTTTTATGAATAAAAGATGTATCAATGTTACACTTTACACATAAACATTACCGTATGTATATGCAACATCCCTAAATATAAAATAACACGACAACATATTATGCACATTTTAAAAAAATAACGTTAAGTATTGTGACATGTCAATAAAAATTAAAACCATTGATTATATATATATATATAACATATGTATATATAAAATTTGAATTAAATTTCTAATATGCATGAATTTAATTGTTCCCACATGTATATATAAATACGTTTGTGTGTTTTTTATATATACTGTATTCATAAAACTCAGCACAATGGAATAAATACACAATTGAAAAAGCTGTTGATAAATGATATTATTCATTGTAGAAAGTAATATGATATCAATATATAACAAAAAATAGATATATATATATATATATATATATTAGTGGAATAAACGGTTTTGGGGAAATAATTTGAATTAATAACCCTTTAATCCAAATTAAATTAAATTATACTAAAATAAATATATACCCATACTTTGATTGTTCTAAAAACATTTATACATAGTTAGGTGTATATATGTGTGTGTGTTTTTGTCTGTGTGTATATATACACCCTTTTAAAAAAACATAAATTGCAGAACTGGATCAATAAATTAATTTATTATACCTTGAATAAAATCTGTAACATAAAACATATATTACTCCATGTATAATTTAATATAAATAATGAATCAATACCCAAAACATATTTAATTACACCCTTAAGGGAATAAAATTTCAGATAAATATTTGTATGAAAAAAATGATTCTAACCATATGAAAAACTATAAAATAGAGAGTTTAACTTAAAATAAATGAATAAATAAATATAATTCCCTTACCCAAACCTAAAATAAAACTAGAAAATAATTCTTTTCTATTAGAATATGAGCACTGTATATAATATTCTATATGACTAAAGTAATTTATTTGAAAAAAACAGGTATATAAATCCCTTAATGTATTATTAATTAAATCATGAACTGGAAGTAATATAAATACACACTTATAGAAGATTTTCAAAATATAAGTATAAATAAAATTATCCATTAACTGAAAAAAAAACATAAGAATAAGGACATATTCTACAGTAGGATCATACTAGACATAAGAATGGTTTTCCCAACTCATTTTCACACACCATCACTTCACTCCTATACCTACACACTATGTTTCAAATGGTGATGTAACTAACAGCCCAATATTTCATAGTATTCTGAGATTGAAAACACTAAATTTCATATTCCAACAATCATAAAAAAGATTCATCTGAAGGAATCTATGGATAAATTCAAAATTAAATAGATACAAAATTAATGATTATTAGGATGTATTTGGACCAAACTAAATTGATCATTTGTTCATAGTTTAATGTATGAAAAAAGACAAAGAAAAAACATAACACTATTGATAATATGGACATCAAAACAAACATATGCAGACCAAGACAAATTAATAAAAAAGTAAAGGAAATAAATCAATAATCAGAAAGAAATTTCTATTAGAAATATCATTCAAAATCAGTGGTCTATAATAAGAAGAATATGAGAGTTCGAAAAAGATGTAAATAATTCAAAAAACCTAGATATAAAATAGGTAAAAACAAAAAAAAATCCTACCAACATAGATTCGAATACTATGAACCAAGTCCTCCCCGTACTAGGTCACAGAGAGCTTAAAAGAAACCTTAATGACACACAGACTCTTCACCAGCACTCAGTCTAGACTTGACCCCGAGTGACTCCACAAAATCTGTCTAGCCAACTCGTCTCGGACCACCTCCCTACCAACTCTCAGTTCACCACAGCTGGAACCTCCATGGTGGATTTGACCATGCTCGAACCTCTGCTCAACTTCCACTGGACACAGACGAAACCTTGCCCGATCTTCCCTATATCGCGATTTCCCCCCACCCTTTCTGGCATGTTTCATCTTCATTATTAATCGATATTATTATTATTATTATTATTATTATATTTTTATTATTATATTTTTATTATTATATTTTTATTATTATATATACAATTTAAAAGGATATATAACTTGTTTTTTTTTAAATTTAATCTTAAAATAGTCCAATTATTTTATTATGATTTCAAAAATCATAATATTAATAATTTTATAAAACTGAAACTAATAATATTTTATATTTCAAAACTATTAATTATATTTTTATAATAAAAAGTTATAATGAAATTTCTATAATAAAATTTGTGTTAGTATCATAGTTTTATAATTATTTATATTCAATTTAAAGGTATGTATAATATATTATACATAATGTTTAACATAATATATATCATAACATTATATTTAGAATAATTTATGACTTTAAAATTGTTAAACAAAATTCATAATTAAAAATTAACAAAAATATAATTTATAAATTAATAATATTAATTATTACTTCATATATCATATTTTCGCAATCCAAAATATATAAAACAAAACTAAATTAAATACAATCATTCATATGATAGAATAAATATATCTTTTCTTAAATAAAAATTTTAAAATTAATAGTGTGTTTTCTACAAAATAATGCTACTTAAATTATTCATATCATTAGTATATCAAATAACATTATAAAGTAAAATTTTTAAATGCCTGGCATAAATTTATAACATTATAATAGTATTTCTTTTATATTATATTCACTATTTTATATAATTCATAACTAGTGTACATGTATATATATATATATAATCTTTTGAAAAACAATTACTATATTCATATATTAATATATTTACAATTTTAAATATTCTATTATATGAAAATAAATTATATTCAATAAAATTATTTATTTTGAAATATTGTTTAGACAATGAAAAATTATAATTACTAGTATATTTTAAAACATTACATATAAATAAAAAAAATTTATAACCTAGACATAATAATTAATTTGAAAACTAGTAATTATAAGTATAAAATTAATTTAAACACTAAATTTTCAATTATTATTTTCAAATAAAATGTAAATAAATCCATTTATTAAAATATATTATGAATAAAATCATGTATAGAATTTCAGGGTTGATACAGTATTCCACACAGAAATATAATTTATCACTTTCAATTCATTTCATCGGACAAAAAACAATCCTGAACATCCATTTTCAAAATTAAAAAAACTGAAACCGCTGGATTTCTAAATTCTAACACATAGAAGACAACACCTAATCTATGGTGTTTTCCAGACCATTCCTCTAATAACAATTATAATGACGCAGACATAAAAATTACATAGAAGATGAACTTTTACTAGTTTGGGTTCTGGATAATTAGACATAACCTTACAAATTATCAGTCACAAAAAATAAATCAATCAAAAATACGGTGTGCATTGATATTTTAAGAAATGAAAATGCCTTTGGAAAAATCCACTAGTCCGGTAAAAAATCATTTTTAAATAAGGGGTGAGCATTGGAAATTCGGATTAATTTTTTTAAAAAACATTACCATTGAATATTTTTACATCAAAACATTTCTTTAAAAAAATGTTTAAAATAAAGAATTTATCATTTTTTGATGACATGTTACGGTGCCGATAAGAATTTACACATGATATAATATTTAATCAGAATTTCACAAATGATGTTATATTCATTATTGTTTGGAAACTAAATACTAAACCATTCTTTATAAATGTAGTTTTGTGTATGTATATATTTAAAAATAAAACATTCAACCATGTTCACATGAAAATATAAAACTGATTAATACAACATAATAAGAGGAGTGTTAGACATGAGTATGCTACTAGTTTGTTGGTCACATGAACATTAATTTACAAGAACCATTACAGGGAAATGCATAATTCCAGAATGTGTTAAGGAATCATTCCAATAACATAGATAATATTTATGTCAAGGCCTTATGCAAAGACCATACATAATATTTATGTCAATGCCTCATGCCAAGACCATAGTTTTTCTCATGAGACGTAGTGATGCATCGAGAGGCTATATCGGTCCTTAGCCATAACATAATAAGTCCAATCCATTCATCAAATGTCTAATTAAACTATTTCTTTAAATCATAGTGTCACATACTACTTTTATTTGTTTATGTTTTAAACACAGGTGAATTAAAATTCAGTAAACAATCTAATGATTCCTATACCACCTTGAATTTTTTTTTCATAATCCATTTTTTATCATAAAAATATCCATCTCCTAGATAAATTAATTATCGTGATTTTTAGTCACCATTAATATAGTAAATAAATTAACATTTTATCAAAAAAAACATTTATAGTTTTGTCTTATCTAAATAATCATTCATAATAAATAAATATGTTTCACATATAAAAATATAAATAAAACATTTCAAATTCATGATTAAATTCATGTGCATGATAATCTCAGATAAATTTATTAAAATAATGAGTTCATTATGAATGAAAGATGTATCATTGTTACACATGACAGATAACCATGACTGTATGTAAATGCGACATCCTTAAGTTTAAAATAACACGATGATATGTTATGCTCATTTAAAAAAACGATATTAAGTAGTGTAACATGACAATAAACATTAAAACCATTGTATATATATTTACATAAATTTTTATATATATACAGTGAAATTAATTTTTCCAATATATATGTATTTATATATACATATATGTTTATATGCATTTTATTTATAAAACTCATCAGTATGGAATAAACACACATTTGAGAAAAACACCGATAAAGGTGATTATTCATTGGGGGAATTAACATGATATCAATAAAAAACATAAACATGATTATACATATATATATATATATAAGTCGAAAAATGGTTTTGGAAACATAATTAGAATTAATACCCCTTTAATATACATTAAATTAAATTTGACTAAAATAAATATACTCCAATAATTTGACAATTCTTAAAACATTTATACTTATATGGGTATATATATATGTATGTTTATAGATATATAATCCCTTTTCAGAAAACCTAAATTAAATTACTAGATAAATAAATTTATTTATTATACCTTGAAAAAAATATATACCAAAAAACATATAATACCCCGTGCACAATTTAGAAAAAATAAGGAATCTGAACAAAAAAATTAATTACGCTCTTAAGGAAAAAAAATTTCAAATAAATATATGTTTGAAAATACATGATTCCCCCTATGAAAAACTAGAAAATAAAGAGAATAAATTTAATTAAATGAATAAATTAATAAGATTCCTATATGCAAACATAAAATGAAACTTGAAAATAATTCTTTTCTATTAGATTATGAAAACTATATATAATATTCCATATGACCAAAGTAATTCATTTGAAAAAACATGTATATAAATACCATATAGGTTTCATAAAGAAGACATGAAATGAACGTAATATAAATACACACTTATAGTAGATTTTCAAAACATATGTATAAATAAAATTATACCTTACCTAAAATAAAAACATTAACAGAAGGACTTATTCTGTTGTAAGATCTCACAGGACATCAATATGGGTATCCAAACTCATTTTCACACACCCTCACTTCCCTCCCATATTTCCAAAATATGTTTCAGAGGGTGATATAATTAAAACCTCAAGCTTTCATAGAATAATGAGATTTCATATAGTAAATTTTATATTCAAACAATCATCAAAGAAGATTCATCTGAAGGATACATTAGAAATATTTAAAATTAAATAGCTACAACCAAAATGATGATTATGACATATCTGGACAAGAGTAAATTGAGAATTTGTTTATAGTACAATGGAGTCCAGAAACATGGAAAAAATAATAAACTATTGATAATAGGGTCATTGGAACCTACATAAGCAGAAAACAAATGTATCAATTCAAAACAATAAAGGAAAGTAATCAATAATCAGGTAAAAATATATATCAGACAAATCATCCAAAATCAGTGGTCCATAAAAAGATGTGTAGTAGTGTTCGACAAAGATAGAAACGATGCACATAATAATGATTTACAATATGATGAAACAAAAATTCCTAAAATCAAATATCCATAGATAATGAACATACTCTACCTTGCACTAGGTTGGAGAGATCAGAAAATAAACTGTAACAATGAATAGACTCTTCACTAGCTCTCTGCCTTGACCTGACCTGACATGACTCCACAAAAGCCACTTAGGCTACTCATCCAAGACCACCACCCTACCTACTCTTGGTTTACCTCATCTAGAACCACCATGGAGGATTTTACCCTGCTCGAAACTCTGCTCAACTTCAACAAGATGCTAATAAATCCTAGCTTGGTATACGAGTTTTTCATTACACTACGGCTAAAAGGCGGAACCCACAATGCCACTTTTCCCCTAACAAAAAACAATTGTAATTTTTTTATGGTTTTTTGTTTATATATGTGTTTATATAAATAATTCCTAAAAAATGTTTAAGAGGATTCTTCCTTTCATCTAACAAAAAAGTTATTATTTTTTAAAATTTTGTTCTGATTTTTTTTGGTTTTGTTTATTTTTTTATTTATATATATAATTCATAATGATTGTAAAAATTATAATTTTTTAAATTTTGTTTTTTATTTTTTGTTTGGTTTTGTTTATATATTTAAATATATATATAATTCATAAAAATTGCTCAAGAAAAATAATTTATAAGCTTTCAAAAACGCCTAAATGAAAGTTAAAAATGTTTCAAATACGTGACTTTGAAAGACTATAAAATATAAACCATAACACCAATATAAATGAAACCTTAAAAATTCATTAAACAAATAAAAAATTATTGGAAAAAAAACATTTCATAAAAAAAGTTCATGAAGAATAATTTATATGCTTTCAAAATCACATAATTAAAACATAAAAATGTTTCAAGTAAGAGACTTTGAAAGATTATAAAATATAAACCATAAGACCAATAGAAATGAAACATTAAAAATTCATTAAACATATAAAAAATTGATTAAAACAAAAAACATTTCATAAAAAATGTTCAGGAAAAATAATTTATAAGCTTTCAAACCGCCTACATGAAACTTAAAAATGTATCAAGGACGTGACTTAGAAAGAATAAAAAATATAAATCATAATACCAATATAAATGAAACATAAAACATTCATTAGACATATAAGAAATTTTTTAAAACAAAAAACATTTCATAAAAAAATGTTCATGAAAAATAATTTATATTCATTCAAAACTGCCTACTTGAATAATAAAAATGTTTGAAATATGTGACATTTAAAGACTATAAAATATAAACCATAAGACCAATATAAACAAAAAAATTAAACATTCATTAAACATATTTGAAATTGTTGAAAACAAAAAAAATCATAAAAAATGTTCACGAAAAATAATTTATTAGATTTCAAAATCTCCTACTCGAAACCTAAAAATGTTTCAAGTACGTGACTTTGAAAGACAATAAAATATAAACCATAAGACCAATATAAACGAAACATTAAACATTCATTAAACATATAAGAAATTGTTGAAAAAAACATTTCATAAAAAATGTTCAGGAAAAATTAATTATAAGATTTAAAAACCGCCTACTTGAACCATAAAAAGGATTCATGTACGTGACTTTGAAAGAATATAAAATATAAACCTTAAAACCAATATAAACGAAACATTAAATATTCAATAAACTTATAGGAATCAGCCTCTCATAAATATGATTCACGGTGTCACTGGTATCACATACATTCTTTAATCTTTTATGCATGAGAACATGTTTTATCTCATTTTATGGGACAACAAAATCCATTCTTCCACCCGCTATGTCCATATCCATATCAACATCCAGCCGCATAAGCGTGTGATGAAAGATATGCCACATGAAATTCTCATCTATTTCCATTACTTCAAAAACCAACCCCTTCAACACCACCATGCTTCCAACCATTATAATTTCTTCCACAATTGTCACCCCATTTCCCTAGGCGTAGTCGATCTGATGAAAACACCAACGATTCCAATTAGGCGGTATTGAAATCATATAAATTATTTTTCATTTCCATAGACATAAAAAATATAAATGAACATAAAAAATAAATGTCTATGTCTACGGTGAGGAGATCATGTCCCACACGGTGGTCTAATAATAGGGCGTCTATGGCGAGATCTCTGGGGAGTCTGATGACGTTGATATGGCTGGTAGTCAGGCGGGGGAATGTCGACTGTCATATCCTCCACCTCTTTTCCAGTGGGATAAAATGTCATCTCCACCTCGTACTGCCCTCTTTATCCTTCTCCCACTTTTGTCATAGAAGGACCCGACGTCATCTCAGTGGGGAACAAATCATGTGGTGGAACTATAACCCAACTCTATAATGGGTCTATACCCCAAGGATGCGATGACTCTGGACCCAAAGGCCGCGATCCATATGGACCACAAAATGGAGAAAAATGAGGATATCCCATAAAAAAAGATGCATCCCATGACAGCTCAGGCACAGCCTGCATCGGATCAGACTGGACTACTAGAGGGCCGACCTCTACTTGTGGAATTGGTGAGGCCTGACATGCAGGACAACGCTGTCTATGTTGGCATGGTCGTGGCTTGTCAGAAGCAGCTGCTACTGCAAGATCTTCCTCTGTGGTAGGAACTTGCTGTCTTCATGCTGGATGCTCGAAGAGGCTCTTAGAAAACACATGGATAGATGACCTCAGCTTCAACGCTTGAGCATGAACAACTTCCTTGATAAAGACACTATCCTCAGCTTCATCACTCATATAAATAAGACTGTATGTGTGACTCTCTTGTAAACAAATTAAAATTTAATTCTAAAATAACTCAATAAACATAGTAATATAATTTAATTTAATTACAATCATATGAATATCTCTACCGGCTCAGGTAAGATACAGTTTAGACATTAGTGTATACCATGGATCATACTCGTGTTGTGCTAAAAGAGAGAACTGCATCGTAGGAACTCCCTAGATACGAAACTCTGCACGTCTGCACCAATAGTCGAAAAATAAATCATGTACTCGATGCCAGTCATCATCCAACCTCCCTATCAGCTTCATCCCATGAAGCTAATCTGTCTACCTCGGTGGTAATGGAATCCACTAAGTCAAGAGAAACTGGTGCATGACTCTGTCAGGTTGGTTCCACTCAACAATATGAATGTGAATTATTGGTACTACAACCGTAACATCATCAAGACCAACCATCCAGTATGGAGGCAACTTGTCTATAATAGAAAAGTATCGAACCCATGAAATCTGAAATAACATATTACCCTTGTTAGAAAAACTCTTAACTAGAAAAATGATGTTATTGTTAAATTTGTTAGATTGTTATCGATTGTATATCCGTACCATATGGGGTATGATAAAGTCCAACATGAGCTGATATACGTCCCAATCGTGTCTCGGAACTGAATTGAAATTTTTTTGCTGACACCAACTATAAAATACAAAATTGATAGTGATAAAATAATGAGAAATTAAAGTAAATAACTTGTAGTTCTATCAAAAACTGATAGAAATGAGTGATCATGCCAGCGTCCACGCGGAGCGTCATGCAGCACCGCCATCTCGACCGACGGACTAGCAAGATCAGTGCAGAATGCAGGGATGTGCTCCCATGACTGCATCTTAATATGGATGATGCATCGCTCTAGACCTATGCGCCGCCTATCGGATATCTTACATAATGCTTTGTATGTGTATTCCAAGCAGGCGAATCCCCAACTGTACATCCATGCCCGATCAAAGTTCTATAGTAGGGGTAGATACATCATTTGCACGTGCATCCATGAATGATCCATACACATGATCCCTCCAATAAGTCGTAATATATATGTACATGCAAAAGGCAGCACCGTCTTCTCATCAACATCATCAGCTAAAAGTGGAATATCTTACTCCAGCCAAGGCATGGATATCGATGCACCATCAGTAGCACTATGATCGTACAAAATGTCAACGCCTAACAAGCGCTGATAAAGGTCGATACAAGATGCTTGAGTGGATCCAATAATGGGTCTCCCATAGATAGGAAGACCAAGAAGCATAACCACATCCTAGAGGGTGATGGTCATCTCTCCCTTAGGTAGGTGGAATGTGTGTGCCTCTAGTCTCCACCTCTCCACGAGTGCAGCTAGCAGGTGATGGTCTACAAATGTAAAATCGGATACCTTAATATCGTAGAAGCCAGCATGATGCAAGAATGGTATAATGGCAGGAGGAGGCTCTGTGTGATGAAAATGGTGCGCTCGACGCACCGTAATCAATCGATCTGGACCACCCTCTATCTCAACCTATGAACAATGGGTAGAATTCTGACTATGTAGTATGGTGTCATTCATCTGCATATAAACAAATGAAATGAGTTATATGTGTAAACTGAAAATATAACATCATGATCAGTAAAATATTTTAACTTGTAGAATGCATGACATGTCATTTTTATTCACAATGTTTTATGAGGTTTTTTTACCAAAAGAAAGGGTCATTTCTTCATTTGTTTCAAATCATATTACTAAAGTTTATTAGGATATGCATTTACCTAGAATTGGTTGTTTTGTAAGATATGGGTTTATATATTTATATATATAAATCATTTGTCTGTGTTATATAGATATTTATTAGAAAAGGATGTGATTTATAATTTATATATGATTGTCCACATGATTGAATGTTTCATGATTATTTTCTCAATCACATAATGATTGTAAAACTGATTTCATGGGAAGATGTTTTCGAGTTTATGGTTCATCATTTCTATTTTAGGAATTAGTGATTATGGTTTCACATTTTTCCTTTTGGATCTAGGCTTTTGGATTTTTTTTAAAATTTTACAGATTAGTTTAATGATTTGAGAAAATATTTTCAGGATTATGGTTTAGAATGTTAGGATTACAGTATACAACATATGTTTTTGGGTTTACTGTTAAGATTTCTAGTTTTTGAGGTTAGAAAACTGAGGTAAAAGGAAGTGATAACAACATAAAATTTACAATATGAGAATCTCTAAATAATGTCAATACATCATTGTGGCATCAAGTGTGATCTCGACCAAACAATATTAGGGAATTATTTCTGATTATGCCCTTCTTGATGAAATATGGTGAATCTCAAACTCTGTATTTGTTCTTGAGGCCGGTCCATATCATTTCGCATCCTACTGGCCTGCGGTCTCCCACGGGGACACAACCGATTCATATTAGGTACCACTATCAGCTGACCTTCGGGCATCTGGAAATAACAAAACTCACTAATAGGTGTCCATGGTGTAGCGTAACAGTTAGAAATGGTTTTCATCTAGTACACTGGATCAACATTGCTTCCCATGATATGTTAACAGAGGCACATGTTGCGATGGTGTGTTAGAATGGAAACCATAAGGCCTAAATTTTTCCACATTGACATTTCCTTGTTTCTAGCAATACCACCATTGTTTACCAATTCTAATTGTAATGGGCTTCAACTTCTCATGAATTTCAAATCGAGAGTCTTCTCATCAAAATAGGTAGACATGATAACCAGAAGCTTATTCAATATTCTTTTCAATCTCTCGTTGAAAATTTCTTCTATATGTTATCCCATGATGTATTCCATCCGATGTTAGTTTTTATCTATCATCAAAGTAATTCACGCAACGATATAGTGTCTCCCGAACTAGGGTAGTTATAGTTAGCTTGTGAAGCCCTTTGAAGACACCATTGATGCACTCTACAATGTTGGTGGTCATGTGTCCTTACCTCTTCCCACCATCATATGCCAATGTGCATTTTTCTTTTAGAATTCGCATCATATAATCATAAACTTCTTCATTAACCTGAAGTATTTTTTTTTTTGAAATGTTCTTTAAACCATTGTTGATTTGAATCATATTCTACACAAAATAGTTGATATTTCACATATTTTGAATTTATCTTTCATTCATATAAAAAAATAACAAATAAAATGCATACCAAGTCTGGTGACGTTACTTCTTCATCGGTTCATTGTGGAATTTTTTATGAAAGTTTCTTGAAATGTATTTAATGAAGAACCGATGATGGGAATTTGGGTAACTCCATGTATTAGGATATTCCTTGATTGCCTCATCAATTGCCCGATGCTAATCAGATATCAAACAAACACCCTGAATGTTGGGGAAATGGTTATTGAACATGCTAGAAACCAACTCCATGATTCATAGTTTTCATTCTCTACAATGGAAAAGGCAAGCAGAATAGGTGAATGATTTACATCTTGGGTTTCCGTAATCATCAATACGCCGTTGTATTTTCTGTATAGAAACGTTCCATCAATTTGAATGAAGTTTTTTCTAAAACGAAATGTGGAGATACATGGGAGGAATGCCCAAAACAATCGATGAAATTGAACATGAGATGGATCAAGTCTGTTATCATGAGAAACATATTCTTTTGTATCAAGATGGAAAACAATTTGGTTATGATGACTCATTATAGCTAAAAATTATGGAAATACTCAATATGAGTCAGCCCAATCAACATAGACCTTCACAATTTCCATATTATCCATCCATGCCTTATTATACAAAATCTATGGTTTGCTTTGTAAACTACATAGCTACAGTGCCTCTCTATGTGAAATCTCTGTAGTGTAATTTTTAATGCATATTTACTTGGAAAATTCCTTCCAACATATAAAGTTTTGGCCATCTCACAAAACATATCCCATATAACTCCGGGAAACTCAGTTGCTGGTGTGAGAACATTATCTTCAAATTCAGGCACATGTGTCATTTCTTCTGAGCAAGATGAATAGAGCGGTGGATTATTTATTGTAGGTAGAGCCTGCTATATAACTATTTCATTTCTCGAAACATCTGTTGTTCCTTACTCTCCAGCAATATTAACACCATCTGTTTCGTTATTACAAAACTCATCATCAGATGTCAGGTTAACATGTATATTCAGGGGATCAAGTAGGTTTTCCTCTACTACATCATTGGGAATAGTCTCAACTTCATGGGGCGTACTATCTTCTATGAATCTTGTAAATCTACGTATTTGTACAATTAGATGTTATTGTCGTACATTAGAAACATCAACATATAACTCCATCACGGTATCATCTGACTGTTGATAAAACAAATTAATTGTTTGGATCCATTGCGCATCATCAACCAATGGACAAGCTATATTCCACAATGTTGATGGGAACTTCAAATGTCTATAACTCATTGACTTGTTCTTTTGATTGGGTCCCATATTTAATAACCCATTAATTCTTTCTTTAAAGTCAATTACGGTAACATAATCAGTAGTATTATCCACTGTTATTTGTTGTGTACTGTAAGAAGCTCCTTGCTGAGTTTTAATAACATCCCCAATGTAGTACAAATAGCAAAACATTACGCTCTACATAAAAAAAGTTTTCTAATCAAGATTTTGATAATTTAAGTGACATTCAGAATGATGGTTACAAATATATGTTGGATTTTATACTTTGAAGATGAAATTAAACTACTTATTAATAATAAGATGGATTTTACATCACATTCAAATAATTATTATTCATCTAAACTATACAATCTTTATGAATCTTAAATTTTAAAAGTTCTTATATCCAGAACGAGGATATTTCTTAGTATAATTTTTAATTAGTTAATCATTCAGCAATCATAATTTATTCCTTAATAAATTATTAATTAGTTATTAAATAACATAGTAGAGTTAAAATATAAATAACATAGAGTAAAAAAATAAATAACATCATGTTTCGAGCTTATCTCCTTTATATTTTAACTCCATGTTATTTATTTTTTCACTTTCACTCCATGTTGTTTTTTAACTACGTGTTATTTTTTAACTCCATGTTATTTTTAACTCCATGTTATTTTTTAACTCCATGTTATTTTTTAACTCCATGTCATTTTTTAACTCCATGTTATTGAATATCATTTGAACTGTAGTTTTATTTTTAACTCTATGTTATTTATTAATTAATTTCTAATTAATCATTCCTAATAATAACTATCAACATCATTACTAAATTATCAATTTAAAATTTATTTTTATAGATAATTTTTAGTTTATATAGATATATGCATATCTTAAGCATATCCCTCGGGAGTGTCAAACCAGAACGCAACAAGGCCCGTTTTCATGCACCAGTTCCCGTTCGAGTCTAGCTCAAATCAGTGTTTTTGGGTTTTACCCCTTGGTACATCTGTGCCAGAGCCACATTCACTTGTTTGTATCTAGACAAGGATTTTATTTCTTAGATAACATATTCTTTATGCTACCAACATTTCATTAAAATAACCTTAAATTAATTTATACTAATGATAATTATAATTCCTAAATATATAAAACTAATTAAAAAATCAAAAAATATATATAAAAACTAATTAAACAACTAGAGAATTAAAATATTTAACAATAAAAAAATTTAACTCAATAAAAAAAATTAATTTTTAAAACATATTTAACTAAAAAAATTCAACGAAATAAAAAAACATTAAATTAAATACCATACCTCTAAATTCATTCCAAAAATTTCAAACAGCAAACTTCGCCACAAAAGAGGGAAAATGAGAGGTAAATGGGTGTTTGGAAGTGAGGAGAAGGGGAGGGGGCGCTGCCCTTTTATAGGGCGTAGAGGAAAATGTGGCACCCGCGGTGCCGCCTTTCGTATAACGTTATCTAGAAAGGCGGTACCGCGGGTGCCACCTTCGCCACATCAACGGTCCACGCCGGTAGTGCAAAGGTGTCATCTGTAATGAAGAATTTCACCCAAAATGCAATGGAGGAATCATAGATTCCCCCTTTGCACCATATTTTGAAAAAAAAATCACACAAACCATTTTCAATAAAAAAAATATTTTTAAAAAATGTATAAAATAATCTCTTTAGTATACACTATATCAGAATTTCCCCCCCTTTCTAACCAGTTTCTTCTTATTTTTTAATACATTTTATTATTTTATTATTATAATTTTTATATATTTATTATGAAATATACAATTTAATGGTATATATAATATATTTTATGTTAAAATTTAATATAAAAATATTCATATAAATTTTTTATGATTTATGTCATCATAATATGATTAATTTAATAAAAATAATACTAATAATAAATTATATTTCAAAACTAGTAATTATAATATTATAATCCCCAATAATCATACAATTTATATAATAACATTCATACTATTATTATACTTTTATTATTATATATATTGAATTCAAAATTATGAATAATATATATTAAATAGTGTTTAACAGAATATATATAAAAAGTTTAAATTTAAAAAACTATATAATTATAATTTTGTTAAAAAATAGTCTTAATGAAAAACTAATCTATTCAATATTTATATATTAACAATATTATTTTGTAATGTCTTAGATTTTCCGTGTAATATTTTTTAAATATTATATGGAATTATTATGAGACCATGTGCAGAGACACCCCATAATTCTGAGAACTGGTAAGCCTGGAATGGTGGATTGAACTTTTTTTATGTTATATAAGTTGTCGGGTGTGCACGGTTGAGGCAGTTTCAAAAAGGATGCCCAGATTAAAAATCTGAGGGCACCATTGCATCTAGGAAAATGAATTTACCTAGGAACGAGCCTAACCTCGACATGCGCAGGTTGAGGGAAGATCTTAATTTTCAGATGTTTTTAGTTAAATAAAATAAAATAAAATAAAATAATTATCAATGATTAATTTTTTTTTGGAAACCTCTGTTGCAGTGCAACGACGGGGCACCTGTTTTCATAATTAATTCCACGACACAATGACTTAGAAACACAAACACTGACTTATTATTGACGATGTTTAACGGAACACGTAAATGTGTTCCCTCCTTTAAATGGGTTAACCGAATGTTGGGTTTTGGGAGATGATTGATATAAACTCTATGGGTTCATGGTAACCATGGATAGAATTATCGACGACGAATGACCGTGAATTAAAGATGTGAATCATTGTGCAAACAGAGTTGAACGTTCTCTACAACGATGGTAGCCCAATCCATTCAGCAGTGATCATTCCCTTCTTGAGGTATGGGTTAATATTTCACTTTTTCCTATATTTTGGATTTAACAATGAATGGAAGTTATCCCACGAACATGTTGATCTGCGGATAACGAAATCCTACAATAGGGTGTTATTTTTTTCAGGGTTTGATTTGAGAATTTTAATTGTAATAATTGTTGGATAGTTTTTTATTCTACATCATTTGATCCTACTAACAGGAGGGGATCAACACTGTGATGAACGACGGTGGAGGTTCGTTCCACAATTTACTTTTGGATTTCTTTCCTATTTCTTTTTCTCACGTATTCTTAGATTTCATCATGAGGATACAATCAATGGATCATTTCGCATTCATTTTGCAATGCAAAGATCCCAAATTAGAGACCTGACAATGTGACAACCTAGATGAGGTGAGACGGTGCTGGAGGAGGACGAATCAACATGGTTTAGAAATTATTGTTCTACGAGCATTCTTGGTGCGGGTGTTTTAGAACGTGTTTTCAGGGCCGATCGGAGGCCTGAAACTAACAAAAACAACTTCATGGAGTTGGGGATACCAAAATCCTTGAGTTTTATGCTGATCATACAGCCGGATCAATGAATGGGGCCACACGGGAGGCGTGAAGGTGGAGGTTCATGATTCTCGAAAATTCCATAATACGAGGCATGTAATTCCGAAGAACACGTTTTGTGGTTCTGGCGATAGTGGATAGGGTTTCAGGTGTTAGAGGGGTATCACGCGGCGTGTGACCCCTGTCACATAGTGTGTTGGACCTTCTATGAATCCTGGTGTGTATCTAGAGGATAAACTGAAATGGGGTGGAGTACATGGTCATGTACCACACCACACCGCCAAACGAGGCTAGTAACACGGGTCACCCCAGGTACCAATTACACAGGATGACATACATGGGTTGAGGCCGTTTACGGGGACATGGCTAGTGTAAATGAAGCTAACCCCAGTTACTCGGACACTGTGTGTAATCTGTACTACATTCCATGTACTGAATATTATACACAACAAGCCTTACGATAGTGCTGTTGTACACGAGCAGTACCCAGGGTAAGTGGACACAGTGTGAGACCTTTCTACATGAAATGTACTTTTTAGTACATGGATTGATCTTATAGTCCACCATATCTTGAAAATTTTTCATATTGTTTTTCCCCATTTTCCAGTTCTCCTGAAGGTCGGGTATCATTTCCCACTACAAGAGTATTATCCCTTCAGCAGGACATTCCAAGATAGAGTTAGGTATCCCTCCGAGAGTCCCGAAGCGAGATCCTCTATCCAGTCTTGACCTTAGGTAGAGTCAGGTATCAACGTGAATATTTTCATAGGGCACCAATCCTCAACCTAGAAGGTGAATCCGGATGAGTCTTAGTATCCACTAAGGCCCTTGCAGTGATCCCCATCTGTGTATCATGATATTTCAACATTCAAGAGTGTTTTCTAATGAAATGAGTGTATCAATCTCTAGAGTATTTTCCAGATTAACAAAACTACACAGACGGACAGAATCAGAGCTATCAGTACTCGAGGAGTGAGTTCTTCCAGTGGAGTGTATCGTGAAATCCTTGAACTAAATACCTAACGGGTGTATAAGGTTATGTAATTTTCCTCTAGGATGCGGGTCTGATTGTTGAGTATATCTGGATTGTGTTTCTATTTCTATATGTTTTTTATACATATACTGTGTATTTATGACTATACCATTACTTTGGGAATTTAATTTTGGTTTTCTGGGACCTCTACTGAGTATTGTTATACTCACCCCTGCATAGGCTTTTCCCGCATGTGGCGTGTCTTGTGTAGATGAGCATCGTTTTGGAAGAGTCATGGGAAGACCGGGGTAGGACCAAGCTTTCTGAGTTCATTACAGGTTGTGGTGTTCCTACTGCTATGAGAAGAAGTCTTGGTACCTATTTGTGTTTAAATTTTGGACTTTTCGGATTTGATACTCTCTTCATTTTTTTGGGCTTGTATTTTGGTCCAGTTTACATTCAGTATTCAGCTTTCTATCATACTCTATTGTTTGAGTTTTGTTATATGCATCCATTTTCTTTCTTAGTGATATTCCTACTCTATGCTAGTCACCAACTCCTGGAATATTGGAGGCAGTCATGGGGAGTCATGGCATGGGCCCCACTGGGACGGGTCGTAACAGAGTGGTATCAGAGGTGGTCGGTACTACCATAGGACCAAGAGACTGTGATATTAGTTTGAGTAAATAGTGTTACGTGTTTTAAGCTCGGCATTTAGGGAAGAGACTCCAGTGTTAGTGTGGGAAGCTGACATATCAATAAACTAGGACTCTGATAACCTGCTTTTCGACTTGGTACATGAAAACACTAGTTGTGGGTATGTAAAAGAAAGTTACATGCATCATATAAGAATGGGTTGTGTTTTCCATTTCCTTTGTGTCATCCATCCTGATATACTCATTAACCATGGTACATATTGTTTCTTTACAGGATGCCTCTATGACACATAACCTCTAGGATTCAGCATCACGATCACAAGGATGAACCCCTCAGTGAAAATCCTTCGATTCAGGGACTTGTTCCCGAGGCGTTTCCACTAGGTGGTGGACCTGCTGTACCACCACCAGTGGAGCAGTCTGTGGTACCTTCAGTACCGACCAATGAGGGGCGTAGGAAAAGGGCACTCCAAGAGTTCCAAAGATAGAGACCCCTCAGGATCTGTGGGGATCCCGACCCTCAGGAGGATAGGTCTTTCTTGAGGTAGTGACCCATTTTTCTGTCTAGTGAGGACACCATCTTAAGAAATGGTGATCCTAGGAGCGAGTCTTCTTCAGGGTTCAGCGGGACGATGGTGGAGTATGATGACACAGACTCATGATGAGGAGACTGTTTTGATGAAGGAGTTTGAGAGACTTTTAGGGAGGAGTTCTATCTGGTTATGCTGAGAGTAGTGTGCATCTAGGAGTTTCTTCCGCTTTTGCAGGGTAGTTTGATGGTAGCTAACTATTCATCGAGGTTCACCAACCTCACCAGGTACTCGATTGATATGGTCATAGATCAGTAATTCAGTGCTCGGACCTTCGAGCAAGTTATAAGGAAGGACATTCGATCTAGTGCCGTGCCTCTATGCATCTTGAATTATGCTGGAGTTCTCAAGCAAGCCATAGTGATCGAGAGCTTCTTAGCAGAGCAGAGACAACCAAAAATAGTTAGCTACAGGTAGACAGGTGCGGAGGCCTCAACAGTAGGGAGCCAATGTCAAGAATAGGGATCATGATGTTCGAGACATCATAGAATGACCCAGGATAGGGGATCGAAACTCTAGGGCTCTCATGCTGGATCCCGTCAGCCTAGGGGGAAGTAGTGCTACTTGTGTGACGGTAGGGGACATCTTTCTATATACGGTTTGAACCGTCGTGTCACACCCCGAACATTGCATATATTTTACTTTATTATTTATTTTTCCTTAGATATCATTTTTGGTGTCTGGGTTCATCCCCAAATTTATTTCTATGGGTTATATTAATGTATGCCTTTCTAGGGTTAATGTCGCCGGGCGTGCGGGCAGAGTGAAAGTTTGGAAGTAGCATGACATCACCCTGAAACCTGCGCGACCAGATGTCCTCAGATAATTAAAATAAATATATTTTTGTAATTAGAATTCACATTAATTATTGTGTTAAGAATTTTATATTTATTGAATTAATATAACTACATTTATTATTTTTAATTTTTATCTTAGTGTTATCATTATTATAGAGTAGATTTATTGTTATTTATTTTTACAATTGATTGTGTTTTTTAATTTTATATTATTATAATAATTATTATTTTCTTTTTTTCACTTTTTTCTAACCCTAGAGCCCCACTCTTTTATGAATTTTCTTCTCACCTGGCATATGCAGTACCACCGCTTCCCGCCTCCTTGCCCATTGCTCACCCCCAACACCCTCCTTGCATCGTAACCCCATCTCACCCCCGCATGGCCCCCCTCCTCTCCTCCCGCTACCCATCACCCCCTGCTCCCCGAAGCAAGCTGACGTCGATGCCTGCACCTCCTAGATGTCTCCTTCGCCTCGCGCACAATAGTTTCCCGGCGCCTCGGCCCCTCACATGGTCTCCAGCGTGCACAGACTCACCGGCCTCACCCAATCTGCACCCCTCACCCTCACCCCGAGCCAGTCAATGCTGAATCACGCTTCTCCACCCCCATTTCACGCTCCACTTGCCTTTACTCCTACGCATCATGCTCCACCCGTATGTGTGACAACCCCTGCTCGGCGGCCCTCGCCCAGCAGCACATCGACAGCATCGAGAACCTCCTATGCTCCCTGCTCAATGCGCACAGCCTATGCCTCCTCTCCTCCAGCCTGCACAACTACCACCTGTATCCACCTCCTACTCCCTTGCACCCCAACATAGGACTCCTGACCTCCTCTCTTCTGTCAGTTGCCTCCAGCAGTGCACGCCCCTCCTCCCGGCTCCTTTGCAGCAACATGCACAACATCCTCTTATATAGCCGTCATCCTCCTTTGCAGCCCACCCCGACCTACCACCGGTGCTCATGCCCATCCCCGACCACCTGTACACCGACCAGCACCGACGACCTCCTCCTTTACGGTGTATAAGCAGGTAGACATCCCCCCATTTCAGCATCAGGTGCCTTGAAACCTTTCTTTTATTTTTATTTTTTACTTTTAAAATTATTATTCTTATTATTATTATTCTTTTTATTATTATTATTATTATTCTTATTGTTATAATAATAATTATTATTATTTTTATCATTATTATTATTATTATTGTAATTATTATTATAATTTTCGTTATTATCATTAACCACATTTTTATTATTACTCTTATTATCATTATTATTATTATCATCTTACTCTTGCTATATTATGGGTTTTAGTTGATGGTGAGTTAGTATTTGTTGGTTTGGGATTTTTAGGACCCATGGAGGGATTTTTCGAGTGAGCGTCATCGTCACTCCTTGATTTTAAAGTTTCCCCGTCGTAGAAGCTTTGTTCCAAGGTTGCATTGTCTTCACACACTGATCTCAAGGTAGGTCCCCATTGCACTATTTTATAAAATTTTAGTTACATTATTTCTTGCTGTTTGTGCACACTTTTGTTGAAATTATATATTTTATCAATTTTAATTAATGTGAGATAATATAAACCAATTAATTTTTATATTATTATTTTGTGTAAAAAGATCCATTTATTTTATACATGACACATGAAAAAAAATTAGTAACGGACACCCAGTAGTGAAATAATGCCAGTTTTTCTTTTAAACATTATTCATAGAATTTCAATTATAGTTCTGGTTTTAATGATAAATGATTTTTAATAATCATGAAAAAGTGTTTTGGTTCTTTTTAAAGTGGTGATTGTGAAATTCGTTTAATGCCCATTTGGAACTTTATGGAAAATGATGAAAATGTTTTGATAAAAACCCTCCTAGGATAACTCTTCTTCCTTGGTTGAAATTGATTGTTTGGGAGGATACACCTAGAGGATCTCGAGTGCTTGAGTTCTTTAAAGGCAAGTGGTTGCCCCATAAAGTGGCTCGGGGTGATGTCTGTTTTGATTTATATATATTTATATGATTGGATGCTTGGTTGGCATTGGTTGGTTCACCCCATTTTCAAATACTTGAGACATGAGAATCTGGCATATTGAGAAAATATTCTATGAATGATTACCGCACTTGTAGGTTATTGTACTACTAGTGTCCCATAGTAGGTGGATATATATGGTTTATTACTATGGGATTTTTCCTCAGCCTTCCGGAGAAAGGATGGTCGAGCGTATTGGGAATTTTGATTTCATCGTGAGTGACATGTCAACGAGGATGATATCTCATGTATAGTCATCTTCTAGTTTATTCTTGATCTCCTCAGTTCACCCATGTCTGTTACTTTTTAGTTACTTGAAGTGATGATTTGGTACTTGTATGTATTTGTACATTGCCATTGTTTTGTACTTACTCTTGTGAATTTTTGTATATTTTTTTCCTTGGAATGCGACAAATTGATTTCTACTTGGTTTCTAGAAATGGTTTTCAAATGAAAGTGTTTAATCCTCTTTGTAAAAATATGAAAAAAATAAACATCACTTTCTCATTCTAAAAATCCATTGACACTGATGAAATTACCCCAAATTTGGAAATAGTTTAGGGTAATGGTTTGTACTTTGTTTTTAAGTAAAATATTTAGAAAAACATAATTTTATAAATTGTAGTTCAAACATGAAATAATGATTCTTTTATTTTAAAGGTAGTGCATTGGGAATAGATATCAGGCTATCCTACCAAGTTTTAATACTCATGCCTATAGTTCTTTTCTGTTGTAGTGTTTGTGCAGGCTACAGCTTGAGTGTTCTCGCCTTGGGTGTCACTTGATCGTTGAGTCAGAGAGTGACCCGCGAGGTCGCACGGAGTTAGTTCGGATGTCGTGTTTGGTTTGTTTTATTCTTATTTTTTCATGTTTGGTCGTTTTTTTCGATTTACATATTCAGTGTTGATCCGTATTATATCTACTGCTTTATTTATTTATATTGGGAGAAATCATTCCCACAGCCTCTGATGATTCCATGACGCTTGTCGCCATCCCAGAAGGATCAGGAATGCCTCTCGAGCCATGACGTGGAGCGGCTTGGGATACCGGTTTAGGGTCGACCTAGGTAGGTTCATGACAAAATGATATCACAGTAGGTTATCTCTTAGTATACCTCACTTTTAAGAGTTCCCTTTGTTATTTGGGATGTCAAATGTAGATGGAGTAGGATTGTCTGGACTTGAGGGGTAGGAGCGGGAAGAGCGTCACAAACTCATGCTTGTTCTGATCCTCGCGTTTTCAAGGGAAGTCAGGTTTAATTAGTTTATTTGCGTTTTTATGGAGATGTTTTTCAATTGGGATATGAAAAAGGGAGTTTGGGATAATAGTCTTCCTAAGCCGCACGGTCTGGATAGCCATGTGGAGCTAGGGTCATGGTCTAAAAAGACTCTCTGTTTCAGTGACATGATTAACATATGTCCGCCAACCATATGGTCAAGTCACCCACTAACACTAGTTCCCTGTTTGATTTTCCATGTGCCTCTTTTGACTTCTGGAAGTTGTTTATGTCTCTAAAAATTGGGTTTGAAAAAAAATGGTTGTTTGAAATGGCATATTTAATTTTAAGACTGTTTTCAAGGAAATGGGATGAATGATTTTTTTTTTGAAAAAATGAATTTGTTTCGTTTTAGCCTTGGTGTTCCTATGAGTGTTCATATGCATAGTAGTAAGTTGGAAATGTGGATGGATTTCTAGTATGGTGGATGGATTCCCAGGGTGGCATGGATACATGCATGTGAGTGAGACTCTAAAGAATACCAATGGCGAGTGTTTAACCCACCAAGTTTGTTTTAAATTAAGATGATTTCGAAAGAAATTTTTTTATTTTATGATGGCTCATTTTCTTGTGTTTAGTTCCTTTCATTTATGCAGTGTTTGTTTTTGAGGATTTTTATTTATTGAGTTGGCCTTGATTGGGTTTTTGGCTTTTCCTTTCCAGTGGTTATCCCATTGAAGCTTCGATGGGCGATCGTAGTGCAGTTTAGAAACCTAAGGATTTTGTGTTTGAGTTTTGGAAGATGGATCCACCTCTCTTTTATTGTCAAGAAGACCCTTCCGTAGCGGTGGAGTGGATGCGGAAGATTGAAAGGGACTTAACTTCTTTGAGTTTCCCAATTTGTTGAAGGTCAAGTTTGCAACCTTCAGGCTTGAAGGTTATTCGTGGATGTGGTGGAAGTCAGTGTCTCGGAACAATCACTGTCAATAGCTTACATGGGTGTTCTTCAAGGCTTTATTCGTTTTACAGTATTTATCTGAGGAAGAAATTGTGAGAAAGGGGATGAATATTTTTTGTCTGCAACAGGGCGACAGATCCATGTTGGAATATTTCCAGCGCTTTGTGGAGCTAGTACCATATGATTCAGGGTATTCCACAAATTACACCATGAAGGTTCAACGCATCGAGGTGGGTCTCCACCCTAATCAATTGTTGAAGGTGTCAGAGTCCAACTTAACTTCTTTTTTTTTTGATGTGGCGAGACAATCTTTTCATCTCGAAGCCATGATGGCAGGAGAGGTCAAAGTAGTTCTCCCTCTTTTGATCCCTATAAGTAGTGGTGAAGATTCTGGAAAGGAGATGAGAAAGAAAATGAAAGTGGATGGAGCAGTTTGTGGAATCAAGAGGCCTCAGGATCTATCATCAACCTCTTCGGATTGAGAGATCCGCGTGTGTTATCAGTGTGGAAAACTGGGTCACAAGAATCCATCATGCCCAAGTGCTCTGTAGCCCTGCTAGGAATGTGGATTCTTGGGTCACTTGCGACGATTCTGTCGGGGAATTTCTAGAACGCATCATAAAGGAAGTTCTCAGAAGTGATGTGCTATTGGGTTTTTGTCCAAAATTTCTTCTGTAAGTTTCCTTTTAGTGTAAGGGATATTTTATCATTGTAGTTGTACTGATGATGTTTTGGGTTTTTGAATGTATGGAATGTCGTGGGTCTTTTGATGAACTCTTTTTTCAATGCCACCACGGTTATATTTCAAAATTATATCCTTTAATCTATTATATCAAAAGATGTAAATTTCTTATTGGAATTATCAGAACCTGACTGAGAGGTAGGAGACACTTCATCCATCAGTGCTCCAGCCAAAAGGCCTCAGAGTGAAGCCAACATGTAGTCAGGAACCCCTGGGAAATTTTCAGGAGTCTGGTTAAGGTTTTTCCTCTACTTTGTGTTGAGATGGTTTTGGTGTTGCTACCCTGGTTTCTTTGTCATTGAAATTTTCGTCTTGTCGTAAAGTGAATGATGGACTTATCCCTCACGCAATGTTGGTAATTGATATTTTTTATGCAAGTTGATGATCGGTGACCTTGCATGGGCCACCCATGTGAATCAGTTGTGACTTTGGTCTGTGACCATCCCGAAGTAGTGAGTCGTGAGTAGTTGTCTTTCATAGTCTCATTGATCCAATCCTTGGGCCCTCCCTCCCAGCCCATGGGGTAAGGGTTTTTGGTTTGCATAGACTTTTCGGATCAGCTCATGTCCCTTTCGAATTGGAGTGAGTGGTTTAAATATTTTTTCTGTGCTTTTTATAGCTTGGTTAAGGACCAGTTTTGGCCTAAGTTGGATTTCTGGTTGGTCGCTAATAGGTCGGTCCTTTATGGTGGGGAGACCCACCATGAGTCTCTTTGGGTGTTCTCTTAATTTGTTAACAAATTATAGTTTATTTATTATGGTGGGGAACCCGTTCAAGACTCCCCTCTATTGGTGATTTATTATGGGAAATGAGGATCAGTCCCGCTGGTAGTCGGTGTGATTTCCTTGGTATAAGAGGTTGGATTGTGTTGTGTGGAACCCTTAGGTTTTGATTGATCGACTGCATAGTGTTGTGGCCTTCCGGGGGCGGAGAGAGTTATGGTGGGGAGAATTTTCACACCCCGACCTACGCATATATTTTATTTTATTATTTATTTGGCCTTAAATATTATTTTTGGTGTTCGGGTTCATCCCCGAATTTATTTCTCTGGGTTATATTAATGTATGCCTTTCTGGTGTCGACGTCGTCGGGCGTGCGGGTGGAGCATGAGTTTGGAAGCAGCGTGGCTTCGCCCTGGCAACTGCGTGACCACATGTCCTCAGAGAATTAAAATAAATATAATTTTGTAATTAGAATGCACATTAATTATTGTGATGAGAATTTTATTTTTATTGAAATAATATGAATACTTTTATTATTTTTAATTTTTATCTTAGTGTTATCATTAGTATAGAGTATATTTATTGTTATTTATTTTTACTATTTTTTGTGTTTTTTTATATTATGTTATTATTATTATTATTATTATTATTATTATTATTATTATTTTCTCTTTTTTCTAACCCTAGTAGTCCACTATTTTATTTATTTTCTTCTCACCCATCACATGAAGCACCACCACTTCCCTCTTCCTTTCCCATCGCTCACCCCCAGCAGCATCCTTGCATCGCCGCCCCATCTCACCCCCGCTTGGCCCCCCTCCTCTCCTCTTTCTACTCATCACGCCCCTACTCCTTGAAGTGAGCCGACACCAATGCCTGTACCTCCTGGCTGCCTCCTTCCCGTCACGCACAATAGCAGCCCGGCACCTCGGCCCCTCACCTGGTCTCTAACACGCACAGTACCACCGGCCTCTCCCAATCTGTGCCCCTCGCCCATACCTCCGGCCAGCCAATGTTGAAGCACGCCCCTCCTCCCCCATTGCACGCTCCACCAGCCTCTACTCCTGCGCAGCGTGCTCCACTAGTAGGCGCAACCTCCTGCTCGGTGGCTCTCGCCCAACAGCACCTCGAAAACATCGAGAACCTCTTATGATCCCCGCTCAACGCGCGCATCCCATGCCTCCTCTCCTCTATGCAACACAACCGCCTCCCGTAGCCACCTCCTTCTCCCTGGCACCCTAGCGTAGGTTTCCCGGCCTCCTCTCTTCTGTCATCTAACTCCAGCTGCGCACACCCCTGCTCCCTCCTCCCTTGCAGCAACCAGTGCGGCATCCTCTCGCACAGCCATCGGCCTCCCTTTCCCCCTCCCCGGCCTACCAACGACGCTCCTGCCCATCCCCGTCCATCTGGACACCGACCAGTGCCAGCGACCTCCTCATTTGTGGCAAAAGAGTAGGTAGGCATCCCCCCATTTCAGCATCGTCCCCCCATGAAACCTTTCTTTTATTTTTATTTTTACTTTTGTTATTATTATTATTATTATTATTATTGTTTTTATTATTATTATTACTATTATTATTATCATTATTCTTATTATTATTGTTATTATTATTATTATTGTTGTTGTTGTTGTTATTATTATCATTAATCGTAATTTTTTTCTTACTCTTATTATAATTATTTTTATTATCATCTTATTCTTGTTGGATTATGTCTTTTAGTTGATGGTGAGTTTTAATTGGTTGGATTATGATTTTTAGGACCCGCGTAGGGTGTTTTCGACTGAGCATCGTCGTCGTGCCTTTTTTTCAAAGTTTCCCCGTCATCACACTTTGGTTCCGAGGTTACATTGTCTTCGCACACTGATCTCGAGGTAGGTCCCCATTGCCCAATTTTTTAAAATTTAAGTCACATTATTTCCTGTTCTTTGTGTATACTATTTGTTTAAATTAAATATTTTATTAATTTTAATAAATTTGAGATTATATAAGACAATTAATTTTTAAATGATTATTTGTTGAAAAAAGATCTGTTTATTTTATATTTGAGACCTGAAACATTTTTTTATGAATGGAAACCCAGTAGTGAAAGAATGCCAGTTTGGCTTATTAACATAATTTCCAGAATTTCAATTATAGTTCGAGTTTTAATGATAAATTATTTCTTCTGAAGCATGAACTTTCATTTAGCTTATTCTGAATGTGGGGATTGTGAAATGTATTTAATGAATGTTTATCACTTTATGGAAAATAATGAAAATGTTTTGATAGAAAACCTCTTAGGATAACTCTCCAGCCTTGGTTGAAATTGATTGTTTGGTAGGCCGTGCCAAGAGGTTCCTGGGTGCTTGAGTAGTTTAAAGGAAAGTGGTTATCCCATGGAGTGGCTCGAGGTGATTCCTGTTGTGATATATATATATATATATATATATATATATATATGATTGGATGATCGATTGGAATCAGTTGTCTCACCCCCTTTTCAAATACTTGAGACATGAGAATATGGAATATTGAGAGAATATTATAAGAATGATTTCCGCACTGGAAGGTAATGGTACTGACTAGTGGCCCATAGTAGGTGGATATATTGGGCTTATTACAATGGGATTTTCCCTCGGCCTACCTGAGAAAGGATGGTCGAGCATATTGGGCATTTTGATTTCATCATGTGAGACATGTCAACGAGGATAATATCTCATGTATTGGTGAATTCTGGTTTATTCTTGATCTCCTAAGTTCACCCATGTCTATGAATTTTCAGTAACAAGCTATGATGATTTGGTACTTGTTTGTATTTCTACATTTCCCTTATTGTGTAGTTAATATTCTGAATTTCTATATATTGTTTTCCTTTGAAATGACACATCTGTTTTGACTTGGTTTCTAGAATTGGTTTTAAAATGAAAGAATTTAATCCTATTTGTTCAAATTTGAATATCTAAACATCACTTTCTCTTTCTAAAAATCCATTGGCAATAATGAAATGACCCCAAATATGGAAATGGTTGAGGTAAATGTTTTTTACTTTTTTTTACGTAAAATATTTAGAAAAAGATACTCTTGTAAATTGTAGTTCAAACATTGAATTATTTTTCTTTTATTTTAAAGGTTGTACATTGGGAATAGATATCGGGCAAGCCTACTGAGTTTTAATAGTCACGCATATAGTTATTTTCTGTTTTAGTGTTTGTGAAGGATACAACATGAGTACGCTTGAATTTGGTGACACTTGATCATTGAGTTGGAGAGTGACCCGTGAGGTCGCACAGAGTTAGTTTGGACATCGTGTTTTGTTAGTTTTTTCTTCTTTTGTTCATGTTCGGTCGTTTTGTTCGGTTTACTTATTCTATGTTGCTCTGTATTATTTCGGCTACATTATTTATTTATATTGGGTGAAATCCTTCCCACACCCTCTGTTGATTCCCTGGCGCTTGTCGCCAGCCCAGGAGGATCGGGAACACCTCTCGGGCCATGTTGCAGACCGTCTTGGGTGACCGGTTCAGGGTCAACCCAGGTTGGTTCGTGACACGTCGAGTTGCTGACATGGAGGAAGTGGATGGACCACCGAGATAAAAAAAAGAATAGACCAGAAAGACCTACTAGGTGACAGAAATGGAAGAGGAGTAGGGAGAGATATAGGTGGTGGAAGACACCTCGATTTACTTACACCACCACCCCTAGGAGGTTCGCACTAGGCTTAAGACGCTTGGGGATAGGGGTGGGGATAACTTCATTCAGTCGACACATATGAACCAGGGGATCTAGGGATGATATGAGATATGATCGATGTCTTCTCTATCTTATCTATCGTACTTATAGACATAAGTTCCAGTCATTCCTTCATCTCCACATGTCTTGTACAAAACCTTGAGATTCCTGTAGAGTCGCTGACTCAGTCCTTATTCTTGGAGACACATACAGGAGGAGACTCGACATTCACAAACCTTTTCAGACTGTATCATCTAGACCTTCGAGGATATATTTTTTATTGGATCCTCTTGGTTATAGAGTCGAGGCCTTATGACGTCATTCTTGGTATATATTAGTTATATTTGTCCATTCCCAAATTTACTGTACTATGAAAAGAGTCTAGCGTTTCTGTAGTGATGGGATGATTTTATACTTTGTCAGAGAAAAGGAGATGTAGTCAGCACTGAATGGGCTCATGCATTGGAGGTTGTAGTTGATCACTCATGAGTTGGATAACCTTACCCTCAGAGAAGTAGATGCTGTCATCTTCCAGTTCCTAGCAGCAGCGGTGGAGTATGAGGAAAACTTTCTTATAGATGTTCCTGGACTACCTCTCCATAGGGAAATCAATTTCTGCATTGACCTGTATCCTGGGAATGCACCGATTTCCTCATCAACATATCATATGGTTCTCGTAGAGCTTCATAAGCTAAAGGTGTAGTTGGGGGATTTTCATTATAAGGGTTTTGTGAAACCCAACGTTTCACCCTGGGGGCCCATTTTTTTCCAAAAAGGAACATGGTAGTATGAGTTTTTTTCGTGAATTACAGGTGCCTAAACCAGGTGACAGTAAAGAACAACTATCCACTACTGAGGATAAAAGACCTCTTTGATCAGCTGAGAGGGGAATTGTGATTCTCAAAGGTTGACCTTCGATCAGGATATCACCAGTGTACGGGATGAGGATATACCGAAGGAGGATTTTAGATGCCGCTACAGTCACTATGAGTACTTGGTGATGCCTTTCGGTGTGAAACAATCCCCCGTAGTTTTCATGGGACTGATGAACGGGATCTTCTAGGTTTACTTGGACTGGTTCATAGTGGTCTTCATCAACAACATCCTTGTGTACTTGGTGTTAGAGGAGTAGCACGCAAGGCTCATGTGGATAGTTCTAGACGTACTCTAAGAGAACCAACTTAATTGGAAGCTCTCAAAGTTCTAGTTCTAGAATTAGGAGGTCCTCTTTCTAGGACATGTCATCTCAGCATATGGTGTAGCTATGGACCCAGCCATGGTGGAGGCAGTGTAAGCATGGATTCCACCTCAGAGTGTAAAAGAGGTGTGGAGCTTCCTTAGGTTGGCAGAATATTACCGGAGATTAATTTCTAATTTCTCCCGAATATCAGCACTGATGATATCCTTGACCTGGAAGGAGCAACCCTTTATATGGACGAAGAATTTCCAGGAGGCTTTTGAGCAGTTGAGATAGAGTTTTACAAGCACCCTGATCATGATATTACCAGAGGATAGTGTTGAGTACTTTGTTTTCTACGACAAATCAGGGACCAAGCTTGGTTGTGTCCTAATGTAGAGACAGGAAGTGATTAATTATGGTATACACTATCATAGGACACATGAGAAGAACTATGTGAACCTTGATCTCGAGATAATAGTGGTATTCATCACGTAGATGATGTTTAGACACTACCATATGGGCGAGTTGTTTATTGTCTACTCTGACCACAAGAGCCTCAAGTACATCTTCTTACATAAGGATGTGAATATGAGACAGAGGCGTTGGCTAGATTTCCTCCAGGAAATTTATTTCAAGATAATCTATATTCCTAGGAAGCAGAACAAGGTGGCAGATCATCTTAGCAGAAGGTCGAGATCGCAGCTGTTGAGTGAGGTAACCGAGTTATTAGAGACAATGCAGTTATCCTTTGGGGATATAGAGGATACATATTACCTTTAGTCGATTGTTTTCACCACTCCACTCATACAGTGAGTTAGGGAGGTACAACTCAGGGATATCAACTGTGAGGCTTTACATGCTTAGTTATCCATAGGATATTCTCCTGATAGATATTTGTAAGGTGGGGGAGAACATACTTATTTTCTGATGACACATAGTTGTACCTATGGCATTGTGGGAGGAGGTAAAGAGGGAGTTTCTTACATCCCCCTTAGATGTACATACTAGATTGAATAAGATTTACAAGGACCTCTGACGAAAATTCTAGTGTTCAGGCATGAAGAAGGTAGTAGCAGAGTTTGTTTCTAGATGCCTTACATGCCAGCAGATAAAGGCTGAGCACCAGCTTCCAGAGGGACCATCTCACCCCTGGAAGTTCCAGAGTGGATGTGGGATGTAATATTGATGGACATCATGATAGGCTTACCTAAGACATCAAAGGGAATGATTTCATCCGGGTGATCATTGACCGACACACCAAGTTGTCCCACATCCAAGCTATTAGGGAACAGAGTTCCGTAGAGAGATTGGGATGTCTCTACATGGAGGAGATAGTTTGGATTCATGGAATCCTTTCGACTGTAGTCTCGGATCGAGACTCCCACATAACATCATGATTGTGTAAGGGGTTTCAGCAGACTTTCAGGACTCAGATACGCTTGAGAACGGCGTTCCCTCCCCAATTTGATGGTCAAACAAAGAGGACCATTCACGTTTTTGAGGATACGTGGTGGGAATGTGTCTTGGAATTTGGTCGTAGTTGGGAGGAAAAACTACCACCGGTGGAGTTTTCATATAATAATTGATACCACTGTAACATTGGTATGGCCCAGTTCGAGGCCTTTTATGGGGGACACTTTCGGTCACCACTTTGTTGGACAGACCCCAGAGAGTCTGCACTCAAGAATCAAGAGATGGTGTGAGATACTACAGAGAAGGTGTAGCTCATGAGGGATCAGATGAAGACTATATAGAGAAGGATAAAGTATTATGCTGACATTCCACTGTTACCTATGGAGTTTGAGGACAGAGACCACGTCTTTCTTCAGGTCTCACCTCGATGAGGGTTATAGAGATTTTGGAGAGGCAGGAAGCTATCTTCGAAGTTCTTCTAACCTTTCCAGATACTGCACTGATTTAGTGAGGTGTCATTCCTCCTAGATATTCCACCATAGTTTCTTTGGGTAAATGATGTCTTCCTCGTGTCACAACTAAGGAGGTACGTGCATGACCCATCGCACATTATCGACTGGGGTAATCTGGACTTCGAGGATGGAGAAACCATTTCTATGTACCTGGTATAGATTGAATATCAGTAGGATAGGATCCTTCCTAGGTGATTGATTCAATTAGTGTGCATTTGGTGGCAGCATGAGAATATTTAGGAGAGAACATGGGTGCTGGAGGCTTAGATCCGTGCCCAGAAACCACATAGTTTTTTGTAGCCTTTGTTTTTGGATTTTCAGGGACACAAAGCCCCAAGATGGGGAGAATTTATTGTCTTATCTTTACCATGTATTATTTTTTAAATTTTATGTAGAATTATTAGGAGCCCAAGCGCAGAGAAAGCACATCATTTTGAGAACCTCTAATCCCAAAATGGTGGTTTGATATTTTTTATGTTAACTTAGTTGGCAGGTGTGTGCGGTTGTGGCAGTTTCCAAACGGATGCCCAGATTAAAAATATGGGGGCACCATTGTGTCTGAGACGACTACATAACCTAAAACGGGCCAAAATTTGACCAGCATGGGTCATGGGAAGAACTTAATTGTTGTATTTCTTAGTAAAATAATGTTAAATAAAATAAAATAATTCACAATTTTCATATTATTTTATTTTGGAAAGATCTGCTGCAACAGAATGATGGGGCAGCTGTTTTGATAATTAATTTCACTCCATAATGACTCAAGAAATAGCAAAGATGACTCATTATTTGCACAGTGTAGTGGAACATAGAATTATGTTCCCCCTTTTAATGGGTTATTTGATGTTGGTCATTGGCAGAAGATTGAGAGAAACATTGTTGGATTCTTGGAATCCTTGGAGAGAACTTTCGATGAATAATGGCGACGAATTAAAGGTGTGAATTGATATGAGAATGGTGTTGAAATATCTCTGTAACGACAATAGAGTGATCACTTTGGAAGCTATCGATACCTTATTGAGTTAGGGGTTGTTATTTTTATTCTTCTTTCCTTGTTTTTTGATTTAATGATGATTGCGTGTCAACCCACGAACATGTTGATCTGCGGATAGTGCACTCTTGTTAGACGTTGTGATTTTTTATGGGTTTTTATTCATGAATTTTAATGGTGATAATTGTTGGATTATTTTTTTGATTCAACTTTATTTGATCCTACTAATGGGAGAGGTTCAATTCCATGACGAACAATGGTGGAGGTTCGTTCCTCGATTTTTTTGGATTTCTTTTCCCTTTCTTTTTCTCTTGCGTTATTCACATTATTCATGGGGCAACGAACAATGGATCGTTTCACATTCTTTTCGCAATGCAACAATCCCAAATTGGAGACCCGACATTGTGGAGACCCGAAATTGTGGCGACGTAGAGGAGGTGGGACAACAATAGAGGTGGAAAAATCGACGCGGTTCAGAAATAATTGTTCTTCAAGTATTCTTCATTCGGGTGGATCAGAACACATTTTTGGTGCCGATCGGAGGCCTAGAACTAATGGAAACGTCATTGTGGAGTCAGGGTTACCAAAAATCTTGAGTTTCATGGTGATTGGGTGGATGAATCATAGAATGGGGAAACACAAGAGGCCCGATGGTGGAGGTTTGTGATTCTGGAAAATACCAGAATACACAGTGTGTAATTCTGAGGAACATTCCATGTGGTACCGGAGGTGGCGGCTAGGGTTTTGGGAGATAGACTGGTATCACACGGTGGGTGACCCTAGTAACACGGAGGGTTGGAACATCCCCGATGCTTGGTGTGTATCCAGAGGATACAAGGACACGAGGTGGAGTAAACGGTGGTGTACCACACCACACAGCTAGACAAGGCTAGTAACATGGGTCACCCTATGATCCGAGTACACTGGTTGGAATACATGGGTGGAGGCCTGGTACAGGCACATGGCTAGCGTAAATGGAGCCTACCCTAGTTACTCTAACATGGTGTGTAATCATTACTACACCCTATGTACTGACTTTTATACACGACAAGCCTGGGGACCCGAGCTATTGTACACGTGCATTACCTAGGGTCAGAGGACTTGGTGTGCGACCTTTTTACACACCATTTACATTCTAGTACACGGCTTGATCTTCTAGTACATTGTATCATAGACGTGTTTTATTTCAGTTAGTGGAACTTTTTCACATTCCCCTGGAGACCATGTATTGTTTTTCTACTACAAGAGATTGATCCCTTTAGTAGGACATTACGAGATAGAGACTGCTATTCCTCCGAGAGGCCCGGAGCGAGATCCTTTATCCATTATTGACCATGGGTAGAGTCAGTAATCGACATGACTATTTCCATAGCACGTTGATCCTCTACCAAGCAGGTGAATCCAGATGAGCCATGGTATCCTCCAAGGCTCTGGAAGTGATCCTCATCTGTGTATCATGATCTTTCCCCACTCTGGAGTCTGTTCTCTGGAAATGAGTGCATCTTTCTCTCGTGGAATTTCCCGGTGAATAGTACTTCTCGGAAGGATGACATCATACCTATCAGTACCTGAGGAGTGAGTTCACCCATATGATTTATTCATGAAATACTCGAATTAAATCCCTACTAGGGGTATGCAGTTGTGCAATTTGACTCTAGACCACAGTTCTAAGTGTTGAGTATATATGGATTGTGTTTCTCTTTCTATATGTTCAGTAGACATATACTATGTTGTGATGAATGTAACATTACATTGTGCATTGATTTGAGGTTTTTCGGGTCCTCTACTGAGTATTGTTATACTCAACTCGGCATGAGCTTTTCCTACACGTGTCTTGTCTTGTGCAGACGAGCAACCATTTGACAGAGTCCATGGCAGACTGAGATAGGACCGAGCTTTCTGAGTTCCCTACAGGCCAAGGTGTTCCTACAGCTACGAACCATAGTCCCAGTATAACTTTGTGATTACAGGTTGGAATTTTTAGATTTCAGACTATCTTCATTTTGGTGGGATTGTATTCTGGTCCAGTTTACTTTAAGAACTCTACTTTCTTCCATACACTATTGGTTGGGTTTAGTTGTATGCATGCATTTTGTTTCATAGTGATTATTACATTTTAGAATTGTTGTCATGGGGATGTGTGTGTGTGTACATTTACATAGGAAATGCATCCCATGTTAGTGATATGCCTACTCAGTGCAAGTCACTAGCCCCTGGCCTATTGGAGGTAGTCTTGGGGTGTCACGGTGCCGGCCCCACTGGGATGGGTTGTGATATAATTATTACTTCATATATCATATTTTCATAAACCAAAATATATAAAACCCAAATATATTCAATATAATAATTCACATGTTAGATTAAATATTTAATTTCTTAAATAAAAAAGTGAACCCTAATAGTGCACATTTAATAAACTAATGTTACTTGAAATATTTACATATTTATTACATAATACAATATTAGAAAATAAAAATTTAAAACATTGTTGGAAAAATTATAATTATATAATAGTATTAGTTTTATATTATATTAATAAGTTTATATAATTCAAAAAATGTGTTCATGTATATATATATATATATATCATATTTTGAAAACAAATTACTTTATTAATATATTAATATAATTATAATTTAAAATATTCTATTATATAACAACATATTTTATTCTATAAAAATAATAATTTTGTAATATTCATTAAATAATGTAAAATAAAAATTTCTAGTAAATTTGAAACCTGTACATATAAATAAAACTATTTGATAATCTAAAGATAATAATCAATTTGAAAACTAGTAATTATGAAAATTTAATTAATTGAAACAATATATTTTAAATTATTATTTTCATAGAAAATATAAATAAATCTATTTAATGAAATATATTTTTATTTTAACAGATTATTGTATTTTTGGCTGTTATAATATTTGATTTATTGAATAAACTACTCTCCCCATTTTTGACATCTCCAAAAAACTTGAAAATGCAAAAAAAAATCCTCAAAACAGTTCTATAACTCTTCCATGGATGTGAAAATGGTAATTTTATCCTTCCCTATTTCATATAAGTAAATCCATTAAAAATAATTATATTCTACACTCATTGGAATGGAAATCAGTATAGTTTGATGACCTATAAAATTCGAAATAAAAAAATTGAAAAAAATTGTAATGTTTTAAATATATATTTAATATTTTTAATCAATTGAAAAAATATTTTAAATTTTCAAAATTTAATATGCCTTAGAACCAAAATTTCTCTTCAACATCACGAGTGTGACACTTCTCACCATTTTATAAAATGACATGAAATTGATCGTCCTTCAAACCACACCAATAAAAATGAGATGTAGTGTGGCATAGAAAACCAATAAAATGGATCCACACAACAATATCCTTTTAGAATATTTAATTAAAAAACTATTCATAATGCCTAACCATCCATGATCATAACACAACCTTGGATGCTAAAACATATAGAGTCTCATTAAAATATACATTTTAATCCTGATATTTCAAAAAAAAATTACCTCTAAACATCATCCGACCTTAAAAAAACCTCTCAAACCCATGAAAAAACCATGAACTCAATATATTAACTCCCCACACACAATATTATAAATGGGGGATTCAAAAAACATTGATACAATGCATTAGATACCTATCAAATGATTATATACATTAGAATCACTATGAATCCCCAAAGGGAAATAACAACCACCAAACCCATTGACTATTTATAAGTGGGTGATACCTCTCAAATAAATAACTCGATAATCATTAGTAAACAAGAACAACACTAACCAGAATCTCACACAAACATGACCCCACTAACTAATCCATTTACCTAAACCAATTCTTCAAAATGATCAAAACTAATAATAAACCCACAATATATTATTTTTCTTAATTACTAACGAAACATATTAGATAAGAGAACAAATTTTCATTATATTTTTAAATATCTATCATTAATATAATTAAATGTGATCAGAATAAACTATGTTGTTTTTATTCATAATAATATGTTCAGTATCGAAAATTTCATTGAAATAACTCCACATAAATGATTGGGAATCCCATTAAAAATAAAGAAAATTATACTATTTTTTTAATTTTACTTGCATAATGATAGATAATTTTTCCATACATATGATACATCAAGAAACTCTTACCCATTACTGTGTTCAATTCTATAACACAAGATTTTCTCAACATTATTAAGTTCCATGAACCAGTAGACTCAATGTCCAATTATTTATCTTAACATTTCCAACTACTTGTGTCATGATTTCAATGAATACACCATTATTGATAATCCTATACAACATTCAATTATCAATCATGAACCTCAATACAATAATTCCACTAAATAGAAATAACAGATCACTACCTCTCAATCCTTATAACAGAATCAAAATTCCATGCATAATCCACCTCTATAGGAAGAGAGTAATTAAAATAATTAACCATGTCTATGTATTTATTAAAAAAGAAAAAAAATCAAATTATATTATATAATTTCATTATCAATAAAAAAACATCCATACTCATTTACGAAAGGTAATAATTAATAAAAATCCACATCATTGTGTGTCTTTGGAACTAGTATACAAACAAGATTATTATTTTTTTATCCTCTTATTTGATACATATTTCTTATATATTTCATAAAATCATGGATTATATATTTTTTTTAAAAGATTTATTGTTTTTTATCGAGGCATCACACATCCACTTTTTGAACATTTATGTTTTCCAAATAAATATTCAGTCTCCTATCATCTTGAAAGGTAAACCCCCTTCTCCATATGGGATCAATATCTTCTGTATAAATTTATATTACTTTTTGTTAGGATTATTTTTTAATTGAAATAATTACATACCACAATAGAGTTATATATAAGAAAAAATATTCACTCCATAGTCCCTTATATTCTTATATAAATTTTAATCAAATTACAATACCAATAATTACCAAATAACATTATTATCCGGGAAATAACTATTTTTTTAGAATTATATAGAGGTTATTATCCTCAAAATAATTCCATAACATCCAAAAATAAACTATACCCTATGGATGTATAAAAAACTATAGAAATAATATTGTAATGTGAATATTATCTTTAAAGAATGAGATAATCAATAAAAAAGTATATACCTTAAAATAATTTCTTCACACTACAACTATAATCACAAAAAAACATAGATCTCATCGATTCTTTTCATGAATATTTAAGTAGTTTTTGTACCATTTAATTCCATTGAATTGTTTCACCATAATATTCGTTGCTTCCATTTATAGATTTATTTAATCCACAGTATCACTCATTTCAGGATTATTTTATTTGGGAACAAATCATCCATTACTAATCATCTTACACAGACCCATATAGATCTTATTCTAAATAAAAATCATAAATAAAAATTATTTTTTAGATGTTTCTTTAAAAAAGTGTCAATTACATGAATCAGATAATTTATTTATACTTTTAGATTTAATGTTGAATTTCAAATATTTTCATTTAAAATGTCAATATAATATAATAGTGAAATACTCACATTATTTAGTCCCATTTTACTTACCCCTATATTTAATCATGGATGAAAAATCATTATGTTGTTTTGAACAGTAATGAATATATAAACTATTAAACGTCATATAAATATCCAGTAATATAACATTAATTATAAATATTTTATAATGTCACATGTACATTATTGGAAGGCAATGAATTGGTGAAATGTTTTGTAGTATCATCATTATGATGTCCTAGAAGGTACAAAAATACCTTATAAGGACCATTCTGAACCATACGATTCCTTGTTTCAACCATAAGAGGTAATCAAATCATCCTTACTATTTTTTGTATCAGTCATACATGACTCTATCTAAATAATAGAAAATTTATGTCTCTACTATACATAGTCAATATGACCCAAATAAATAATTATTATTCCTTATAAGGATATGTCTTGAACATATGACAAAAAAATTTAACCACATGAAGTGGTTATTGAAATATTATTTTAATCATTATAAACAATGTAATAATTTCTGTAATTATCCAAATTATTGTATTTATGTTATACATTTTCACATAATATAATATTACTTAAAGAGATTTATATAAAGTTACACATGTCATTATAGGACACTTCATACTATCACAAATAAACTTAAACCTCTTACATTAAAATTTACAAGGAACATTGAATCCATGATAAAAACAATTACATTATTCTATATAGGGATATTTTGTTTCTCATTACAGATCTAATCTTAATAATTTCAGATATCATGAATGTGGGGTTTCCAATTGATTTTTGAAGCCACCATTCTATGAAACACTTTGAATTTTTCTACTAAACATCATATAACATTATCTGTTAATTAATAATTTCATCACTGTATGTCTTATTCAAAAGAAACATCCAAATATTTATAAATAGGGAATTCCATATAATTACATGGCATCTCAATTTTGATAATTTCTATAATAATCACGATTTTTTTGTCCAACATGAATCTATACAAAAAGTAATTCATGGATTAAAAATCATCCTTTTCCATTTGTTAGGGAATCACCATTATAATCCGTTTTGTGAATACTCACTATGTTACCAATCATTGATGATGATATATTGATGGTTATTTAGAATTCAAAAATAAATGACCAGATTTAACATCATTATTCACATATATGTTTGTTGTCAATACACTTAAATAAAATCAATCCTTAAAATATATAAATATATATTCATCTCCTAATGAAAAAATTAACAAAATAGGGAAATATTTTACCCCTTTTTTTATACCATTGGAATAGGTAAGTACTTCTATCATGAAAAAATTTTCTTTCATTACTCATTATGTTTTATGAAAAAATTATTTATCACCTAATACTTTTTTATGTACCTTTGTAGGTTGTCATTCAATTTATTATGATAAGTTTTATATATCATTTTTCATTGAAATATTCCAAAAAAAACTAAACATTAATATTTCATAGGCTAACCATGTATAGAAAACATTAGTGAACAATTTAGATAATAATATTTTCAATATAGAATATATTATTTGAAAAAAGTTTAAATTTATTTATTTTTTGTTTTCTAAAAGTATTTTCACGAATTAGTATATAACAAAAATCAACGACATTTAATACTAAAAAAATTCATTCTTAAGGTATTATTTCACATTTTTTAGAAAGCTACACTACTAAATAACAATATTTAATGTAAATAAATAATGTAACATGATTGTAATCATCCTCCATAGATATCACTTTATGGGGGTGTAATGAATTATCTAAATAACATAAATGAATCGCTGGGAGATTATATTCAAATATGACCCCACTTAATGAGGTCTCACTAAACCATTTGTAAATGATTTATTTATCATGAAATAATTCAACATGATGGATGGTATTTTAGATTATGGTATTACAATATTATACAATTAGTGATTCAGTTTACAATATCCATTAAATTAATGAATGAAGAATAATAATGGAATGATGTGGATTTCTATCTGCTCTTAAAATAGGGAAATGGGATGAGAGTTATCACTCTATATAGAAACTCAATTTATTAATTCTATAAAATGTTCATATTTCCTCCTATTAGAATGTTATTTATATTTAAAAATTTAATATGTATTAGAAGGTAAACACAATTGAATGGAGTGTATATTGGATTAATCTTTCCTATATTCATATTTTTTAGGAATGTGATTTTTTATCTTATGTAGTAAAATTTTATTTTATGTATTCAATTTTTTAGGGTTTCTATTTAAAAAATAATTGTGATTTTCAAAATAAATATTATAATTATAAGTTATTAAATACATCGACCACCTTTGAACTAAAGAAATCATGGAACATTAATTCTTATATTCCTCCTCCCTCTTCATTAATATTTATAACATGGATAATATTATTATACATCATTAATTTTTTATATTCATATAATTATTTAATGGTGTGAATTAATTTCTAGAAGAACCATTATTACCACTAGAGGTGATTGGTTCATTTTCACTGATTGTGATCTATCTTTTATATGTAGAATTATATTTAACGACCAAATTTCTAGAAGATTTTATCCATCTCGAAAATTTTATATAAACCACTGGGTTTCCCTCCATTGTTAACCTACCTTGTAATTTTAATTATACATTTAGAACACCAACCCCTAAGACAAGGTTTCTATGCCAATCATGGGATGAAATTTATGTGTATTTATTTCATATATATCATTTATTTATTGATGTTCATCGTCATATTGAAATAGACCACTATGTATACATTATTAATAGAATCAAAGAATAATAATATATCTATTATAAGAACTTTATCAACATTCTTCATGGGAGCAGTCGATTTAGCTTCCATGTATTTTTACTCCCTATCGAATACTTATATAATTTTATATTTTTTCATAGTTGTTATGGTCTTATATTTTTACTTTTACCTGATTGAATAATGGTTGATACATTATTTAACTCATCATAACTATGAAAATACAAGATGTAATATTCATAGAATCTATATGATAATTCAATCCATCTTTTTTGGGATAAACTTATTCACTTCTACAAAATACATATTTTTCTAGTGGGTAATCTATTAATATTATCATTTTATCATTTAACTTAATAATTTTTTGAATTTAACTAAACGAAATTTTCTTCCATTACTCCATGTCCTTATTCATGGATATCAATCAACATGAGGAGGGCCCTATAAACATTATAACATTTTTTCATTTGGAATTTTGTATTTGAATTTATATGAATGTTTTGAGTTGGTTATAATCTGTTTTGAGATTTCTTTATTGTGAAACTCTTACTAGACATTCTTAATTCCACTATATGACATTTTATTTATGAATACTTTCAATTTTTATTCTTTTTTTAAGAGAGTATAAATATTTTAGTAGTATCTGATTATTGAAAATGATTATGATATTAAAAGTAATTTTGTTATTTATGAATTTTAATTAAATTTCAATTTCATGGATAAGAATGTTATATTAAATTTTTGTAAAATAATATAACTTATTTGATAATATTATTCATTTGATAAATACATTTCATTTCATTTATATATTCTTATCTACAAAATTCATTGTATTGTATCTTACATGTTGTAGGCATACATTGAAAAATTAATTATATTTTTTATTTTATATATCAAATGTAATTTCATACACAATTATTTTTAAATATGAATGATAATTTACACATAAAATATAGTATATTGTTAAAAAAATATTTATATGAAATTTAATATATATATATATATATATATGGAGGGTTTGATTAGAGTCTAATAGAAATTAATAAATCAAGAAGAGTTGATTAAAATTATTGTTCCACATTATCAAGGAATGTTAATATGAAATTTTGTAATAAAGGAAATGAATTTAAATTATCAAATACTAGAATATGATACACTATATAATCCCTTGAATAGTCAACAATGTCTAGAATTTTTTTTCATAATTATCAATGAGTGGAAAACATAAGCCACCATCCTATATTATGTGTCCATATATAGTGCCTAAATCATCAAACATTTTGATACGATTAATATTTTATCTATAGTATTAAACTAAAACATTTGAAAGGGTTATGATGAAAGATATATATCATTATTTGTATGTTTCAGAGATGAAAAATTCATTCTCATACACATAATGTCATCACATGGTAGTATTTATAAAATTCTTATGAATTATCATTAGGATATGAAATTTTACCAGACATTGAAATATGTGATTAAATGGATAATTAAACTTATGTAACTATTTAATGAATAAACTCCCATATTTTACATCTTATATTAATATTTTGTTAGTGATAGCCTATTTTTGGAAACTAATAAATTATAATTATTTATAATTTTACCAAATTTAAGAATTACATGTGATTGAAAATTATAATTTATACAAAATATTGAATATCTAATATATATATATATAATATACATATAAATATTTTGGTAATATTTCCATCAATCCCCCACTTTCACTAAATCATATTATACATTGTTCTATTTAACATTATATTTCATTTTATAAAATAGATTGTGATATAATATGTTATGTTTATTTTGGATATCATATAAAACACATTTGGGAAGATATAATTAACATTACCATATATCAAATCACATGAAATACCTTTGGAATACCCATATAATTTTTTTTATTAACTCTAAATCAGTTTTAGCGTATCTCTATATGTAAAACAGAATCCCCATTCAGTCAAAAAAATGTGTGACCCCACTAGGAATTAAAATATAAAATAAATTTAATCTCTAGATATATATATATATATATTTATATATGTAAGAAAATATAGTCCACCAGAAAATCTTCAAAATTTATCAACATAGAAAGTGATCTGGAGTGAAATCCATTAAACACACATTTCACCTTACCCATGACTACAAGTCTGAATCATATCGAAACAATAATGATCATTTTATCCCTATTTTCATGAAATACATTTATAATGGTACATAGATCATATCAATACCACATATAATAATCATTTTATATATATTATATGATTGTTGTCATATCTAATAGATGATTGTATCGTATGTCATTCATCCTTATACATGTGGAAATCACATGTCCCTTATCAAGACACATATATAATAACCATGTGTGGATCAAAACAACCACAATATATCTCAAACAAGGTCTATTATTTTATTCTCATCATTTGAGACGAAAAAATACCATATTCTTTTGCTCCCACCGAGGACATTATCAGAAATATACCAAACCAACATTGTATTAGCTAATCCAGTATATAATCTTTTATACATAGGGTTCAATGTATAAAGGTTATAATTCTGGTTATCTCACTAGTATCAGGTAGTGGTGACTCAAATATGATTCATTCACCCCTAATATTCCAAAAAACATTTTTATAAAAGTATATGTGGTATACTTAATGGTTTGTCTTAGGGACACAAAGAATATACTAATCATTTTATTGCACATCAGGACCACATTCTATATCTCTATAAACCAATCATACAATCTCAAACCATAACATTTCATGATAACCTATAGTATAACAAGATGAATATTTGTTAGGGATAAACTAAAAGGCATACATTGAGTGGTCAATTATCAGTTGACTATACATATTTTTAGTTATATATACATTTATGTATCCATTATGAAAGAATGATAAAATAGAGTTTTCCATTAGTTTGATACATTTTAATGTTATTTAAATCCTTAAAAATATTTAAATTTCCATTCTAATATCAATTTTATCATATCATATAAAGAAGAAACTGCTAGATCGGCCATTAGTTGGATACACATTCATGGTTTTTTAAATTATGTCATATTTTTTAATGTCACAAATTTCAATGTTAATATAATAAAACACAACCACCATAAAATTTTTAGAGAAATATCTATGAAGAAATTTATTTTGAATAATTATGATACTTAGGAATCATATTTCAAAATTTTCATCTCTTTAAATATATACAAGCATTTTACTTTACATCATCAATTATTTTTCTGGAAACAAATTTGTTACTGAGAATTATTTCATTATTAGTCATAATTGTACATGTAACCCAATTCAAAAAAACAGTTTCCATGATATAATATAATTAATTACATTATATAATAATAAATATTAATTTTAATATTATATTCAATAAAATATTCATTAAACATATATCGGTGTATTTATTTATTTATTAACTTTGAACTATTTAAAGTAATAGCAAACTCCCAATAGTCTCAATGGAGTTATATACCTCTCCAAAATTATTTCTAAGACACACCGACCCATTTGGGATGAGAAATAATATTTTATTTTTCTTTTATTGTGATGATTAATCAATGAAATTGTATCATGTATTGTATTCAATGAGTTTGGAACCATTCATTTTTGAAATGAACATTTCAATAAAATACTTCACTAATGGGTGGTGGAAACACATTCCATCATATTTTAATTCTTTTTTTGAATAAACACATTTATCATGGACAATATTATTTTCTAAATATATTCATTTATAATCATAATATATTAATTTTTTAATCATACAACATGTGTATAAAATTATTTATCTAAAATGTTTTCACAAAAACACATTATTATATAATTAATTATATTATCTAATTAGTGAAATTGGATTTATATAATAATCATTTAAATGGATATATTTCATCTTGATAAAATACATTAAATTAAAATCATCAACGCAATAACTATATACTATATCACATAAATATGTACTATAAGTCAATAAATTCATTATTTTAAAATTAACTCTTTTAATTTATTTGAATATTTGTATTATAAATTTTATTATCACATAACATTCAAAATAATTTAAATAATTTCTATAACATCTATTCAATTAAAGGAAATTAAATGGTATTTTAGAAGTACATTTAGGAATATAAGATGTATAATTAAATAAAATAGATTTATTCTTCTTTCTTCACGATAACCATTGGTTTCAATAAAAAAAATTAGATTCATAATGAATTATTTTTTAAAATTTTAAAAAAATGTTTGTTCTTATATTTTGAAATATGCTAACTAAATATATTCATATAGTACGTGAATCAATACATAATATTCCCAATAAATCCATTCTCAACACTCTTAAAATATGGGGAACACATTTTTGGAATTCATTTGTAATAATTTAATATTTTCATATATGATAATAAGAAAAAATAAATAACAACAACAACAATTTTTCATATAATTAAATTCAATGCTTGAATTAATCACTGTATAATCACATGAAAATATCGATTCATTTGTTTAAAAATTTCAACCCATCTTTATTGAGTAATGAATTATTTGGACACATAAAATTTTCATTATGAAAATTAAATAGAAAAACAATGTTACTGATAAACTGTTCTTATGTTACCAGTATTCAAAACTATATAAATTAATATTATTTTTATCAATGACTTTTAAAAAAATTTATATTGATGATGATGATGATGATGATAATGGAATTTTATACAATAGAATATTTTATTAGATGGTGTTAAATTATTATTAACCAGTTAATAATAAATTTTATTAAATTGGATCTTAATAAAATTATGACCCCTTTTCACACATTTATAATTCACATTTTTGGTCCTAGAATTATATGTCACTATGAAACAAGTTTTCTAGGTAATTAATTGAATCTCCATATTATTTTTTAATTCATTAAACCAAATAATATCATAAAAAATCATTGATAATGAGTAGAAACCAATTTTTCCATTACATAATAAGGGTAAAGTAAACTATAATCCAATAAAACCCTAACTATTAGGGATTCCCATATATTTTATCCCAAAATAAACAGAAAGTGTATTATATCAAGTGAAAATTCCATAGCACTCGTATATAGAAAAAAACTAATCATTGATGATATAGTTCCTCCAATACTTTCTTTACATAAATTATATATTCTAGGGTATCCTAACTATGGACTGAATGTACCCTTTGGATAATCGATGGCTTCATAAAAGTCTCTTTCAAATGATCCATACATATAGTTTTTGAAGTGTATTTTATAATCGTTGTATTATATCATGTTATTACCATTTATATATTCATGATTCAATTAATTTTGTTTGGAATCCAATTCCATTCACAAAACAAATATGTTCAATCCATAGTGTTGTGTTACTCCTTATACAGACCACAAGCTTGTGTTATTCACTGAAATTACAAGTCAATCATAATCATACATAATTTTATGCCTCATATAAATAAGGTTCAAGAAAACTTCATATAAATGTTTAGAATTATATGTGATTGAAAATATCCATCTGGGAACTCTCATTGTGGTAGATAGGAAACCCCATTCACCAGGCTAGTCATGGCATAACCCTCTATGAAGTTAGGATGTTTGACCTAATTCACCTCTACCAAGGGATACATTATTCAAGGAAGAATAAAATTAATCATAACTCTAAAATTTAATATTAATTAACTATTTTAATAAAATAAATTCAACCTAATAAATTCAATTTCGAATTGATTATATGTTTATTGAGTAACTAAATTTTTATGGAAGAAATATTGTCATTAAATCAAATGATATATGTATAAGTAAATTAAAAATTAAAACAAATCATACAAAATGTTCATATTCCTTATAATGATTACTAAAAATGAATATATATTGTAATAACCTTTAAAAATGAATAAATCATATATTTAAACATGATATAATCATTTATTAAAAATTCATAAATAAAACCTAATTATAAACATTTTATAATATTATCATTTATATTATATAAAATGTAAAATTATGAAATTATTAATTTTATATTCATTCCAATGTAAAATATTTTATATTTATACTTATAAATAATTTTTATTTAAAATATATGATATTTTAGGAATTATTATAAATTTACAATTCAATATCTATTATATAAACAATTTACATAATCAGAATATCATATAGTTAATTATTATTTAAACCATTATCATATTAGTAATTAAAAAAAATCATGTAGTCTTATTAATATCCAAATAAGGCATACTTTTATGTTGAAAAATTCAAAAAATTGATTATCAAAACATATTAACTTAAATTTTAATTTGAAATTCTTCCCATGTTCCATAACATATATTGATTCTTAAATTTTTTATTATGATTCATAAAGAAATTATCTCATTTTAATATCATTTTAATTTCTATATGATTTTCCAAAATTTAGTTCAAATACTAAAATTTAATAATTGGAAAAATAAATCTTTCATAAGTAATAATTTAATTCACTTAAACCCATCAATATTTTATCAATTTAATTATAAACCATTCCTAGAGTATATATTCCCAAAATACATTTAATGATGATTTGTTATCATTTTAGGAACTATTTAAATCATTTTATAATATAATTATTATTTTCTATTCACTATTATTTAATAACCCATTCTACATACATGTATCCTTAATTTAACGTTATGTAAACACCCCATGTAAGGGTAACATCTATTTTACCTTACATAGACTCTCCTTGTAAGCGTAATCTTGTCATGAAGTCCTTGTGTACATTCCATCTTTTGGATACCATTACGAAATCCATCAAAACTCATTATTACATTTAAATGAACTACTTTTCATAAATATAATACCATGGTTACCTTTAAATATCTTTTAGAAAAAACTCATATACCATTACACCTCAGCGTTTCACATAAGGGTAGGTGTATGGTTACCTTTATGTAACCATAATAAAATAAACACTATCTTTTATTATGACATTGAAACTATATACATCAATTACATAGACATTTTAGAACTACTTTATAATCTTTAGACACCATTTAACCTTTACAAAACCATAAGGAAACCTCTTCTATATTTATACATCCTATCACATAAGGGTTGGAACTTGACTTCCATTGAATAAAATTTAAGAAAATTTCTAAACATTTATTCTTAGAAAATTTTACATTATATGAGATCATTGGTTAACCTTATACATCTATTCCATGATAGAATAAAAACTTTAGTATATTTACACAACCCAAATACCTACAGGTAAGGCATGAGTTACCATTACATAACCCAGTGTGTAAGGGTAATCATTTTATTAAAATTTCATCAAAATTCGTAACTGATGATCAATTTTTGTATTATTTTTCATTTAAAAAAAGGATTTCATAAAACATAATAATAGATTTACTCTATACCATTAAATTTTTTTAGAGTCTGATAACAATTATCAGATAATGAAATAGTGTTCCAAACCCTTTTCCTGGTATTTAAATAGAAGATATATGAAACATCATAAATTTATAAATTATTAAATAAAAAAATTTATTAGTCTATTTTACAACTATGAATAAATTTATAGATTAGTAAAAAACATCACAAGGGATTTATAAATTTCATTAAGTGAAAAACATAAAAATTACACATTTATATTTAATATAGCTACTACACATGAATTATCTGATAATCTAATGTGATTAATGTTTTCTCCTCGGTATGTTTGCAAAGACCCTGACCCTAGTACCTTGGAGTCTGTGACTTACATTATTACATTTTTACTAATTATAAATGATCACTTCCCATTAGATTATATAGTCTATTTTCATTGGAAAACAATATATAAACATATTTATTACTTTACAACTTGAAAAGTAACACAATATATTAACTCTATTGGAAACTACCCTATTATTTACCATTATCCCTATATAGAAATCATAATATACATCATTAAACCCTAGGTAAATATGAAATAGATGAATGTGGTGATATAAAAGGCTTTAAAAAGGTATCATACAAGAAAATCGATCATAAATAAAAATACAAAACAATAAAATATGAATTAATAAAAACAATTTCAAATAAAACATAGTCGAATGAATAATTTGGAAAGAATAATAACTCATAAAATAATTCCATATAAATAATAACATGAGAAGGAAATATTGCCACATAAATTGTACTATTCATATAATGACATGGATTAATTATAACTAATACCAGAATGTGAAACATCATAATCATACCATCAAGTGTTTAACCAAGGCACCATACATAATTTGGTATGAAATAAGCCAATACAAAAACCTGTTTGTATTAGGAGACCTACTAATTCATTGAGGGGAAATAGAGGGCCCCTCTCATCACATACTAAGTCTAATGAATCCCTTAAATTAATGGGGGCGAACCAATATCACCATATAAATTCATATTTAAACAAGAATATGAAGTAAAATTTCCCAAACAATAAACATATTCATATATCACACAGTGTAATATGAAAAGTGGTATCAAAATAACACATCAAAAGTAAAAATAACCATAAAAAATCATTAAAATATTGTAGATGGTATCATTTGATATCAAAATTAATTAATAATATTATCCAAAAATGTGTGTTGAAATAGATGAAAATACTCTAATGAAATTAATGAGATTTTTTGAGATAAATACAATTTACATTTATATAACTTATTAAAAATGACGTGAAATTATAAAAAATATTTTAAAATATCATTTTAATCATATAATTGATTCAAAAATACATTGATCTATAATGAATTCATAAAAATATTCTCATGTTGTGTATGTTATAAAATCATTCTACTACCATTTTGAAAATAAAGAAAATTCTAAAAGTGTATTTTAAAAGATAGTATGACAGTTAACCAAATAAATCAATTAGCTTTATGATCTCAAATTCCACATTTAACTACTATAAATAAACTTAAGATATGTAAATTTAGTTTCACGCATAATCATATGATGTTGTCATCAATGGATAATATGTTTATCCTAAAGAATAAAATTGGTATAACAATTCCCATTAAAATTTATAATCAGTCAAACAGTATGCCCAATAAAATTAATGATGAAAAAATAAACATTGAATTATAAGCAGATAAACAGAATAATTTTATGATATATTAATTGTTTTTTAGAACATAAAACTAAATATATGTGGTTTGAATAAGGTAAATATCTCACCTAAGGAAAAGTCAGAGGATAAACCCTAAACATATGTATGAAAGAACACTGAACATGTGCTAAATCTAATGGTTAATCAAATGAGATTCAATAATTACTTAACACATAAAATATTAATCATGAAATTGTTTAATTATTATTTTATTATGATATTTAATGGAAATTTTTATGAATTATAATGTTTAATTTTATTATTATGAGAGTGTTCATTTCCAGGATTTAGGGTCAGTTCCCTCGAGTATAAATACGAAAGATCTTATCAGCTATTAATAACTTATTGAGGGGATAAATTATTTATAATTTATGAAAATCTATAATTTTTAATGTTTTTATATTTAATTTGGTAATATATTATGAGAAGGATTCATTATAATAAATGTTAATGAAGATGTAAAAATTGTTTGTGACATTTTTTACGACTATCACAAAGTTCAATCGTTTTATGTTATATTATGTAAATTTTTATTTGATATATAAAATAATATAACTTATAATATGTATATTAATTTTTTTAGCTAAATAATAGAATAATTACAATTAAATAAGGCATTAATAGGAAAAAAAATCTCATCGCCGTTGAAGGTTTTAAATCGACACCTCACAGACGATGTTTTCATTTTTGAAATAAATAGTATAAGAGAAGTGATTCTAATGATGAATAATACATTAGGAAAATAATATATCATTATTTATAATATACTAGACATAACCTAGAACATTGGATATATTATTTGAGGAGGGGATAATAAAATAAAATAAATTAATAGAGAAAGAAGGATGATTTTACCTCTTGAATATTGTTTCCATGGGAACCTCATTAGGACATTTGGATTTGGACTTTTGGTAAAACCATAAGTTATTTGAAATGATAAAGAGGACTATGATGATAATTCAAAATTATTTATATAGTATTAAATTTATTGAATTTTTTAGGGGACGGTGTTTTGATGGGTTGTATTTATAAGGGAGGATATGGGTATTTTTGTGTTATATTATTCAATTATTTATTACATTGGCTCAAGACTATCAACATTAGTGATTCATGTAAATAAGTACATTTAATAGTGAATCTCAGATATCATTAATGTGTTTTTATATCATAGGATATATAATAATTCATGTATTTATTTTATAATATTAAATATCATAAATTACCATATTTCACTATTCATAAAAATCATCTATCTTAGAAAATTCCCTAAAATTTACCCAATAATTTTTAAATGTTTAAATATAAAAAATGGAAACAAATTTATGAATTTAATTTTCTAAATATAAGAAATTTTATTTTAATATAATGTCATAATTTAATTAAAAAATAGTTATTTTTATATTATAAGTTTTTTCAAGAAACATTAAAAAAATACTTCTCGTCTTATAAAATTATCTTATTATTAAAATGAAACAAAATACTAATTTATGAAAATTTGTTTTATTTTAAATTAATACATTACGTTTAAAATTGAAAATAAACATTTATGTTTCAAAAAATTACCATCACTTAATTTATAATTTTCAAAAAAATTATTTAATTATTCCATGATATAAATATATCAAAATTTAATTGATGATATAATTTTTTTTACTTATACATTAATAGGTGAAAATATTATTCCAATTTCTAGATTACTATTACTAATATCCACATTAATCTTACAATGATCATGATAGTATTTAACAATATATAATTGTTTGTTTATGATTTAAGTTGTATAAGATATCAAATAAATGAAATTTATTTAATAAAATAAAGGCAGTAAAATATTGTGGTGTTATATTCCTCAAACCATTGTAAAATTCCATCCGTCAATTTTACAAAAGTATTACATTCTAGAAAGATTTTGGTGGTTCTTATTCAATGAATCCTTGGGTTACCATGTTGCTTCTTCAATTTTATGGTTTCTCCAAATAAAATTTTCCATATAATTCATCTAACTTATCAATAATTTCTATATATTTTTAAGAACCTCGATATGCTCTTCAAAATAAGACAAATTTGGTTGCAACTATATTTATTCGCATGTGAGTACATGTATTGGGTATGTAATGTATTTCCTTAATACAAATACGTTGAGCACATCAATTACTTTATAAAGGATATGTGGCATCGACCAAACATAATATATAGCTCCAATTCATTATAGAATTTATAATGGTCTCATATACCTAGGTCCCAGTTTCCCTTTCCTAGCGAACCTAATGACACCCTTCCATAGAGATTATTTTAGAAACTCATGATATACCTATTAAAACACCATTTCATTTTTCTATTTACCAGAATAACTATTTTTTCTATATTGACCTTCATTAATATTATCCTAAATAATATTTACCTTTATCATTGTCCCTTTAATAAGTTATGGCCCTATAAGTTTCCTCTCACAATCATCATCCCAAAAAGTTTTTGTATGATCTAAAATTCATATAATTTTGGAGATGGAAAATATTGAATACTATAATGGAAAAAATAATTTTCAGAAATCCCATCAAAATTTAAATGTTGATCCCACATAACAACAATGTTAATTTCACATGATCTTAACTTGAATTGGAATTTATTGAATATTACTTTCTTGGATTTCCATTGATTTGAGGGTGATATGTATCACTCAAATGAATATTAGAAACCAAATCCTTCTAAAGACTCTTCCATACAATTTATTTAAAATGGAAATAATTATTAGAATCAATCAATAAGGGTGAACCAAATAGTCATTCAACATCATTATTATAGAGTCTTGTAAGGATAATTTCTGAAAAATACTCCCTTATATTGAGTATATGTGGATTTTTTGTAATCTAATTATGAATTCCCTATATTAGATAAATCATCCATGGTTCATTTTCTAATCAAATAAAAAATACATTATAATTTCATCCAATTTGAGGTAGGAATAGGTAGAGGTTACATAACACCATTATGATGTTGTCTTTCAGCCTTATCTTATTGAAAAATATACATATTGATAAATGTTTCTCAATTTCTCACTTCATATAATCTAACCAAAATTATTCCATCAAATCCCTAAAAATCATTGTGAAACCAAGTTTTATAGAAAAATTCGATCTATGAGCATCATCCAGTAATTCCCTTTTTAGAATGGGTATTGAGGGAACAGAAGGACACTTCCAAAATATTAAAATTGCATCTTCACATGTGAATTCAACCAAGTTCCCATCATTCATTACATTAATATTCTTTTGATAATAATTATATTCAAACTGAATTCTTTTTATCTTTTCTAATTAATATTGTTTGTAAATCAATTGTTAAAGTAGTGATGTTTCACCTTCCCGTACAATTCCCCTATCTATAATTACTAGTTCCATGTACACATGGTCCCTTTAAAGACACATTTTTATCATAACTCCATGATCTTTTATACGTAATTCACCTTATAAAATATTTTTCATACCAGTGTGGTAGTGTATTGGCGAATCATAATACTTCAGCAGATCGAGAAATCATGTTTTCATTATGTCAAATTCATTCCATGAGAAGATATATTTGGAACATTTCTGGTGAGTAAATTTCTCACGTCTTTGAATATATTGTTAGTGTCTCCATAACTTACCGAAAATAATTACATCTCCTAACTCAAGATCATGAGTTGGATAGTCATATTAATGATTTTTTGACTTCCTTGATGCATAGAAAATAACACTATAATTCCATTTAAGGAGACAACCATATCCTTTTTGTTGATTCATCACTATAAATCACAAATCCATTATTTCATTATTGGAGAGTAAAGGTAATTACATTCACTAATATCATATTAAATTCATCAAATCGTTATTCACATTCCATTTTCAAATTATAAATATCTTGTTGACAGGTAACAATGGTTAATGGGTTAGCTAGTAGGGAAACATTTTGAATGAAACACTAATAGTTACTTGCTAAAATAATGAAACTACATACCTTTATTATGTTCACTATTGTAGTACATTACTAAACATCTATTGACATCACCAGATCAAAGGAGATTCGATAAATGGAGACAATATGGACAAGAATATAAGTTGTTTGATGATAGAATTCACATGTTCTAAACATTCCTTCAAACACTTTTCTTAAATGGGTCTCTAGAATAATCATTAATTTGTTTTAATTGGTCACATATAATTTTATGTGCACCAATATATCATTAATATATATTAAGAAAATATTTTTGATATATTCCTTGAATAATCTATTTATTATATCCATAAAATAAGTACGTTCATTAGTATTTCCAAATGGAATTATAGTGAACTATTAATTCACATTCCTTGTTCTAAATGATGTATTTAGAATTTCATCCTTATTTATATGAAATTTATGAAATAGATAAAGAATATCAGTCATTGAAAATGTCACCACCATGAATTTTGTCAAATAAGTAATCAATGAGTTGTATATGATACATGTCCACTATTATAAAATCATTTATCTCCTTGTAGTCGATGTAAACATCATAGATCCATTGTTACTATTTTTTTAAAAGAATAGGATCTCTCTATGGTGAAAGACTAGTGAATAAAAATCACATAACACTCAATTATTATATTTGTTTCATTAACTCTAATTAATACACTATTGCCATTCTATTGGAATCCTATGAAACAGGTCTTCAATCACGGAAGAAATCGATTGAAAATAGAAATTCCCACTCTAGAGTATGTCCAAGTAATTATACTATAAATACATAATTGTATTGATGAATAATAGTTATATACTCAATTTTAAGATTTTATTTTTCATCAATAGGTTATATCTTCTCATATTCACTAAGTATTTCATTTATATGATCTATAGGAGGTGGATCCAGTTATGAATCAAATGAAGAGGTTTCCCCTCAAAATGATAAAAGTTTTATATCCTCATCACATATCATATGTTCATTCTCTTTTTAATAAATTTATTCATTATATTTTGACATACATTCCAATCCATGGATTATATGAAAATAAACTATTATTAGGAATATTAAATTAGGAATTATAGCACATTTATGTGTCATAATTTGAAGTCCTTGACCCATCATTATTGAAATATGGTTCTCACTATAATTGTTTACTGAAAACTACATTTTAAAGTGAATTGGAATTATAAATATTTTATACCAAACTATGGAGTAATAAAATAATGAGATGATGTATAATTAAGTAGATATTTAGATAAAATTTAGGAGGTGATTAATGTACCTATCACCACAAAATTAAGAACTTAATCATCGGCTTTTTGATTAAACATGCATGGAATTATTCCCTTGGACATTAATGCGTAAATTTTCTAAACATTAGGGAAAATTAAGTTCCCAGTGTCTCATATCATTATATTTCAAGAATTTCCCACATATTAATTCATTATTTCCTCTAAAATCATGGGACTAGTGGCCTTCTTCTACAAACCTGTAACAAAATCCAATTTCCATTATCCATTTTACATGATGTTTTATTCAATATTTATTACATGTTTTAAATTCTATTATTCCCTTCATCCATTTTACTTTATTTCCATTTCTATATTACTCAATATCCATTTTCTTATATTATTTCCCATCAAAGACATGTGGATTAGAAAATTAAATCACTATCTTGATGGCACGTGATTCAATATCCTCGTGTGATGAGAATGTATAGGAGACTAGTTACCATCATTGAAATGTAATAAGACTATTAAATAGACTGTCAACATTTTTATTTGGATTATGTATTTATTCTATGGCATGGTTTGATAACCTTATAATGATGGCTTCATACATAGAAATTTTTTAGCACCATTCTATCTAAAACTCATGAATTATACCTCCATAGACACTAACTAATTATGAGTGAAATATGTTTCATTAATTTTTTTAAAATAAATCTATTTCATATTTTCAATTTTCCCCCCTCCTTTATTTTTGAAATGATTCCCACCATTGTTCCTCATGTTCCGGGAGATGATAAACACCCATGAAAACATTATCTCTTTCATTAACTCCCAATGATGGAAATATATTATCTATGTAAATATTCACTTCTCAGTTACAAAATGGGTTTTAACCCCATTGAATAATATATTTTTTATCACATAAAGGAGTCTAACATTATTAAATCATGTTTTAGATAGGGATTCCCTATGCGAGTTAAGTTATTTATAACAACCAGAATCATTTTTTATAGTATAGTTATATGTTATTCATCTCTAGTTTCAACTCAAGGTCCAACTTCATAATATTTAATAATATTGAAATACCTACATAGAATACATGAGTTGATATTGTTTTTATTCTTTGTAATACAAACCATTTATACATAATGAAATATAATATATTAGATTATGTAATTTTAGGACTGCTGAATCATATACTAAATTTATGTATAATTAATCTCAATATCAGAATCATGGTTACTTTGGGAATATTCAGATACATAGTTATAGGGTTTTATTTCTCAAATCTATATTTTTAAAAATATAGTTTCCATTGTTACTAAAAACATTCTTTGATAGCAACATTAAAACCCCCAAACCCTCGTAACCCATAGATGTTGACTCAATTTATTAAATTTGTACTAAGTACACGTGATCTCCTCCTAAAGGGATGCTTGGTTTAATATATTCTGAAATAAACATAATAATATAATTATTACATTACAAGATTAAATGTAATGAAATATAGTAACTCTTTTAGAAAGGCCCCTTTTCTCTATGATTACCTATGCATGTCAATCATAATATACAAATTTGAATCATAGGAAGAAATACATCATATGAAAAGGGTGATCTCTGGTTCCCTGTAATGGTAACCAAAATGCATAATCATATTATTAATGACAAAAAAATATGGAAAGATGAATAAATAAAAACAAATTCCCTTAAAACAAAATCTTTGAAATAAAATGGGAGGAAAAAACATAACTTTAAATTCAAAAAAATAGTCAAATGAGAATAAAATATATCCATGGATATTGTACTACTAAAATAATAACATTGATTATGAATAATTAATCTAAAAATTTGGAAATTAATAACGTGGGAATACATAAATATACCATCAAGGATTTTTCCAAGACATAATACATAAGAGAGTAAGGCATCAGCCGATACACATACTAGTTTATCTCAGTATACATATCGACAAATCAATGGTATATAACATGCCTCTACCACAACATAATAAGTCCAAAAAATTATTCATAGTAAAGGGGTTAAAAATAATCAATATATAAATTAATATTGAAACTTTATTATGAAATAACATTCCACAGACAACAAACATAATCATAATCCATCTATTGTATTTTGATCGATGATATCAAAATATAATATCTTTAGTCAAATTAATCATAATAAAATAAAAAATATATGATAGTGGATATAATAAGAGATCAACTCAATTTTGTATATGATCCAAAAATAATTATTTACATATATGAAAATACTATATTAAAATCATTAATAAATTTGGGAGTAAAATACCACATTACTATAAAATCATTAATTTAATAACCTCCGAAATTATAAAATGAAATACTTTTCTTAAAAATTTTCATTTTAATATTTTAAATGATTCCTCATAAAACTATGGAATAATGAATAAGGGAAAATTTACTCTAGTTGTATAAGTAAAAATAATATTCCTTTTATAATTTGAAAAAAGTTAACATTTAATTGAGTATTTTTAAGAGAATTTGTGACCATTAACCAATAAATTGTATATTTTTATCAACTACATATACTCAAAAAATAATTTGAAATACAATATCATATAGTATTTTTTCCCTCGTAATTATATCATATAATAATTAATTGAATAGAATTTTATCCCAACAAATGGAAATGGGTTCAAGAATTCTGTTACCACATTATAACCAGTCAAACTGTGTGGCTCCTAAAATAAATGATCAAAAAATGAAATAATAAATTCCATAATGATATATAGATTCATGATATAGTATTTTTAATTGTGTTATGTACTCCTCACTCAAAAAATAACAGTTTAATATGGATAATATCTTACAAAATTAAAATTGAGATAAGAAACCCCAACCATATGTCCTAAAATCATTCCTCCATTATACTTATTGTCATAGATAATAAAATTATATTCATTAATTACTTAATTCATAGAATATTAAACTTGCGATTGATTTATTATATTTTAATTAAGGTCATTTATATTCATTTATCTATGTTACAAATATTAATATCATTACTTCATGAGAGTTTGTTTCATGGTTTTATGGATTGTTAAATTGAGTATAAATATGAGAGTTCTTTTAAAATGTTAATAACTTCTCCAAAAGTGAAAATATATATTTTTATGGTACCTATATGACTATAAATGGACCCATATATCATTTTTTATATTTTTTGATGATTATTCATTAAAGAATTTGATGATGAAAATGCCGTAATTTATTTTATTGATTTGTATGACCATCCCAAAATTGTATCAATTTATTAAATATGATGTTTATATATATTTGTTACAAAACCTGGAATAACATAAAAAATTTATATTAAAATCTAATTTGGAAATTATAATTTTATTGTGACCATCATTGATGGTGATAATGTTAAACAAAAACTCGTCATCTATAAAGGTGGTGAATCAACAATCACATATGATGTTTTAATTTTAAAAATAAAATATAGAGAACAAGGGATGAAATTATTGAAAATTCAGTATAACAATAATAATATATTTTATACATATATACATATGATACGGTTGTTACTATGACACTTTGGATAGATTAGGTGACAAGTGGTTAAGAAAATAATTGAAATTAAAAGAGAATGATTTTGGATTTTAAATCATTTATATCACCTCATTGGGATCCTCCTTAAGACTATTGGATTTTTGACATTTGCTAAGAATAGTGGGTTATGGATGTGAGGAAGATTCTTGGGATGGAAATTCATAATTATTTAGAAAAAGTTAAGACATATAATCTATGAGGAGAATGGGTGGTTATGAGTGGTATTTATAGAGGCTCCCAGGGGTGTTTTTGATTATTTCATTCAAAAAATTAAAATTTTTAGCATAAGAAAATCAACAATGTTATATCATTTCACTATCTACATTGACTAATGTATGTGAGATCTAAATAATTGGTTCATAGATTATCATTTACTCCAAATCCATGTACCTAACTTATCCTGTTAAATACCTTAAATTAACGTATTTCATTATTCATAAAAAATCAACAATTTTAAAAAAATCCTAAAACATCACAGTAAAAAAATTTCAACATGTTTTTTTAAAAAGTACTCCATTTTTCAGAAAATATTTTTTAATATATGAAATTAAATTTTTAAATAATATCATTATTAATTTTAAAAAATACTGATTTGCATATTATAACTGATCTTATGAACCATTGAAAAAATGAATATGGTATCTTATAATTATAACATAATTATAGCTAAAAAAATGTTATTTCATGAATTAATTTAATGGAAATATTTATTTTAAATCATTATATAAATAATATATATATATATATATATAAACAACTATGTTTCAAAAAACACAAACACATAATTTATCATTTTTAAAACATTTATTTCTTTATTCCATGATATAAATATACCATATTCTCCTTCATGAGATACCGAAATTATGATTATAAATTTTTGTGTGTGTTTATTTTTCTAAATTATAGATTATTAATCTTAATAGTCACATTACTTTTCTAATGGTGATGTTAATAGTAAATAGTTTATCATGGTTCGTTTAATATCAATGTTGTGTAACTTCTTGAATAAATTGTATTTATTAAACAAGAAATATATCTTAAAATATTTTTTGTTATTATATTATTACATAATAAATACTATCGTAGATGTAAATTGAGATATTGGTATTTGGGAGTTTCATACAAGCATAATTCTTTCTCATAACTATAATTTTATCACATGGATGTATTTAAAAAAAACTATTATGACCTTTGGTATGCAAAAATTACTCCTGTATTATTGTGAATTAGTAAATGGTTAGTCCAAATCATGAAACTATCATATGAATAAACTCACATATGTTATATCATATGTGGAAGTTTGTATAACGATATCCTTTTTTGGTTATTAAAAATTGATAATTATATATTAGTTTTCCACATTCATAAATTTCATGGGCATAAAAATCATAATTTGAAAACTGAATGATATTTATCACATATACATATAGGGATTTAGTGTATATATTCATATATTTATATATATATTATTTTTTTCTAAAATCGTTATATATATATATATTAACAATTTTGATTGTTATAAAACATTGTATAAATGTAATTAATACTTATTAATTGAAAACATTTGACAATATGTGTAAGTGAGGTTTAAAAAAAGTTACTAATGATTAACATATTAAATTAAAAATTTATCCACTAATTTAAATGTTGATAAAATAATATTAATTATTAGGTATAATTTATGAGTCTTTAAGTGGGGTGGTGAGTCATCATTAGAATTTAAAAAATAGTATACATGAAATATTTTTAATTAAGAAACAGTGTATAGTATTACTATAACATAAATAAATAAATAATTGTTTTATAGTAGGAAAAAAGGTTTATATGGGTGATATTTAATGGGAGAAACATGGGGTATATATATGTAACATAAATTATGAAATTATAGTAAATATTATAAAAATTATTTGATTTTTTTAAGAAACCAATTTTTTAAAATAGAATAGTGAATGATTACTGAATTAAATAAATAATATTTGAAGAATATAAATCAAGGGATTCATAAAAATTAATAAATGTAGTGGAATAAATAATTTTATAATAAAGGGAGAAATTTTTTTTTAAATGATATGATATAAAATAATTACCCAATAAATTTTATGAAACACAATTTATAATATAATGCTTGAGAATGATATGTGTGTGTTAGAGGTATTAATACACCAGTAGAAATGATTATATATTATCCTATTTGAGTACACCATAAATAATACAAAAAATATATATAATTTGAATTTACAATCCACCTTTCCTTTCAAATCTTTTAATTTCCTCTATTCATTCAACTAATGAATCTTCAATTGGGATCATGTAGTGTCATTATGTCACATTAGTGGTGTTAGTTTGAGGTTTGTTTAGCACATCTCTTTTAATTAACATTATTTCATACGATTCCGTGATATTTGAGAGGAAAATAGTGGTTTTCAAGACAAAAAAGACGAACTTGATGAAATAAACAACCTATTCTATATCTAAAAGGCCAAACAAATTACATTTTGAACTATGTTTACTATAAAAAATCAATGCTAATTTGATATATAAATTATCTATTTCAGATGAAATCATGTGAGACTCTTCTAGATCACTCATATATATAGAACAGTGAGAAAATATACACACTATAATTGGAATTTATTATAATTGATAGAGAATACTTCCAGTGGTTATTTTGAATGCATATTGATTCAAATTTTTTCCTACATATCCTTACTCAATTTATCTCTAACTATAATAGGTGTTGGATACTTATTTAAACATTCCATGTAATTTTGACGAATAATTATTTCGAATATTTATATTGGGTTTATAAGGAATAGCATAATTTTAATATTATATGTAATAACCTAAAATAAATCATCTCAATGAGTATGGACAACTCAAAATGGATTTTCATTTCTTTTATACGCTTAACACAAGTAGACTCTATATCATCTAAAAACATTAAATCATAAACATGAACTATTACAATCCGTATGCATGTGAGAATTTATTTTGAATAATTTTTTCTATCAACCTTTAAATTTATATATTTAAATTATTTTTACAAGCCATCCTATTTAATATAAATGTCTCTAGGGGACTATTTTCACCCATATAATGACTTTTAATACTTATATTGTGCTACTATCCTAGTCAAGAATGAATCCATGATGTTGTTCCATAAAAACTTCTTCTTTTAAGACTATGTTTATAAATATATAATTCATATCCATATTTTAAAATGTGTAATTATTTGGAAAATCCACTTAAATAAATATTCATATTCCATAACATATTTAAACTAGTGAAAATTATCTTCAAATTATACACCTTCCATGCTTGTGTAGCCCTTGTAAACCAATGTCACTTTAATTTTTTCCACTACATCTTTTTTAGTTAGTTAGTTTTTTAATACAAAATCATTACCAATGTAATTTATTAAAATCTTCATACATATTCTAAAGTTTTATTTTCCCTATAAGATCTTTTCAATTATACATAGTATTGATCTACTCCTCATGATCTAATAATTACAATACAGACTGTGTATCAATATATAAAATGATTATATATTTAATTTAAAAATTAATCCTCAACATGTGTGTAGTAGAACTTCGTGATAGATTATGATTTTTTTTAAAATATTATTATTTAATATATGATGTTATAAGTTCTCAATATTATAATTATTATCGTCATCACTATTTTAGGGAGAATCATTATAAATGGAAATCTATATATTTTTTAATTGGTTTTTAGTTTTCTCTAAAAAATATTTAATCCATCATAATCATAATTTTGATCCATTTTGTACTAGGTAGATCGTTTTTTAATTAACATTCACCTCAAAAAAATAAACTGGTTTGTGAATATTATTATTTTATAATATATAGAATTTTTTATTTTAAATTCATCCCAAAAAATCAGATATTCAATCTTATCTTCAAATTTTTTTTGATTAATGTTATGGACTAATATTATAGGATCCAACGAGATCACAAAGAGGGAGAGGTCAAATTAGTGATCTCTTTCTCCCTTTACGAGTTACATCCTTTTATCCTCATATTTATTACGGGTTATAATCTCCATCCACACATAAATAATTAACTCTCTTATAAATGTATGATTGAATATGAAATCAGAGAAAAATACTAATTATTATTTATATGATTTGGACATAAATTCCTATTCTATATAATTATTTTCTAGACTCCCAATAGACGAATTAATCACTATAGATTCAAGAGGATACAATATTGAAAATATAATACCATATCAATAGAAATTCCCACTATGTTAATTATTTACATCTTTAAATGTACTCCCAAATCACACAATATTCAATAAAATTTGTTTTTATAAATATAAATATTGATATATTTGTTCTATTCATGGTTTTTAATGAACCACTAGTAATAATTATCATCCTCTATATATAATATGATTCAATAAGTCTACTCATATACACCTTCAATTATATACACCCATGTATTATTTAGAACATAAACCCATATCTTACTCACACTTTATAGAAAATAAAAATATCTAGTTACATAATTGATTAATAAACACTTTAGTATAAAACGTATCATTCTTCTTAGTAGATCCAAACATAAAAATTCTTCTCTCTTTTATACATTTATTTTTTTTCTTCTCAAAATTCACTCGTAGAGTTTTAACATGGTCTTTCAATATTGGTACAAACTTTATTCTTCATACCATTATAAATTTTATATATAAAGTACCATGAATTATATTCCTATATATGAAATATTGAAACTCCCCTATATTTATGAAATTTGAGGAAATTCTCATTTAGATAATGAAGATATCTACAATTTCAATTCTCATTTTAAATATCCCAAAAAATTTGTCATCTAGCCCCATTTTAATTCCCTGATATCTTGGGTATTTTATCTTCTTCATGCAACAAAATTTATAGACATTAATTCTCATGAAATCTATAACATTAATTTCTATTAAATAATCCACATGGAATTATAATATTACATTCTGGATTCTACTTGTATAATCATATTCCTCTCATCTTTAATTTTTTGATTTCTTCAATCATGATCAACATTAATGATCCTAATTTTTATTCCATGAAGAATAGGTCACTAGTTTAATCTAATTTTAATCCAAAATTATATTGGATATTTCATTCTCAAATACACCCATACATTCCATTGAAATTCATCCTTATTTAAATATATTATGTATGTAGTTTTCCAAATTACCTTTTATATGTGAATATATTAATCTATGAAATATAATATACGTATAAAATGTCATACACCTAGTATAAAAATCAAATGTATTATATATATCTCAAACTGAATTTTCATAAGAAGCAATATAATATATGTTCGGAAAATATATAATATATTAAAAAATATTATACACATGATTCCTAATATCAAATGATAGACCCTAATATCATACACATAAGATAAAGATCTTATGCATACCTCCAAATATCTTAACACATGAAAAATGATCTTATCGACCAAAAAATATTCATACACTTAATAAATATGGATTTTCCATTATTTGAGACAGTATCACCCACACACTAATTAGACAATTGACTTAAATATACATATTACCTCTTAAACATGTTCTAAGACCTTCTGAAACCCCTGAAATCATCTCAGAGTCGTATTAGGGACATCATGTAATAACTCATTTCCACATGATCATTGCATCTTCAAAACACAATATCATTTAGATGATTTCTTGAGTCTTAAATTTGACATTATTCTCCTCTAAATTGACTTATTTATTCTCTTAAATCATATATATTTTCAAAAACCTTAAAAAATATTTATACATCACTCTCACAAATTTAAATTATATTTTACATAAATATTAGTACATCAATCAACACAATCAAGGTAAACTACATAGAATATACCAATAAAAGATCTTACTGAAACAACATGTATTATATTCTCCTTATTATAAAAATGTTAATAGATAATGTAACTTCATCCATAAAATATGAATTAATGTCCTCAAAATCTTATTGAAAAATAATAACTTCAATCCAAGGAGGAATAATACTATCTCCTTTGTGTGTTTTGGAATCCTTCCTTCTAAATTTATAAATCAACATTTCATTTCACTACCATTATATTACACCCATTATTGGTAATTATTATAAAGGGAATACAAGGGACACCCCAATGATTATTATCAAATATTAAGTAATATAATATGCATTTTCCATCAAGAATAACTTCCATTATACAGTTTTTCTAGATTCATGATATCATGTACAACCATATATAGGATCATTTACATAACCTGCAATAAATAATCAGGGAAAACTCAATTATGAAAAATAATATATTTCACAAATAGATCCTGGTTTTCCATAAAATTTATATCCTATGATATCAACTTTGTTACCCAAGATATGTTTTAAATAAAAATATATTTATCATGAATAATATATAAAGTATAATTATATCAAATAATATATCAAAATTTATCATGTGTATTCCATAAAACTCCCCTATTTTATAATATTTTTATCAACCAACTATCTCTCAATTTAATATTTTTGAATCCTTCCCAAAATAAGTATTTTCATATTCATTGAAATACCTAATTCCCTAGTTTTTTATTTCTATCTAGGTTTACAAGATTCACTACATAACAAATTCATCTTATCTTTTCCACACCTTATGGGATGCATTCAATAACTCATATTTCCAACACCCACATTTTTTTAAAAGATAAAATCTATTTTTGATAGCATAGACAACATTAAACAATAATAATAGAAGAGAATGTTCCACCCCGATACCTTATGATATATATTCTTTTCAAATAAATTCAATCTATTAAAAAATAATCTTTAAAAAAATTAATTTAGTTTTTATTACATGCAATAATGATTTTGTTTAATATCATGAATTACATGAAAGACTGAGGTTTACAAGACAATAATATATTATTAATATATTACTATATCATATAATAGTTATAAACTAGATTTCAATTTACAGTGTATGAATAGGATTAAATAAAATTATAAATTTTAAATTTTATACAGATTTTTTAGTTAGCTATAGATTAATAATAATATAAGAATCATTTATAAAAAATATATGATTTCTTAAAAAATATATTTTTTATAAGAAGATTTAATTATTCTTCGAAGACATAATATAAAATTAATTTTTGCCAATTTTAGAAAATTTATATCAAAATATATACATCATTTTTGAAATACAAATATAAAAATTATCTTTTGTGAGATTTTTTTTATTTTTAGGAAATATTTCAATTCTTATGAATAGAGAAAAGTAACGGATTTTAATTTAAATATTCATTTTTGTTTAAATAATTTATAATTATATATTATATTTTAAATTGGTTTTAAAAAATATTCATATTCAATATAAATTAATCCAATTTAGGTAATTTGAATCATTTTCATGTTGAATATTGATATATAATTTTTATATGCATTTTGAATATATTTATGTTAAAAATCCATCATTCTCATCACTTCTGAAATATTTATTTTAAATTAATTTTTTTTCACTTCTATAAATTTAATAGGTAAAATGGATTCTATATTTGGAAAAAACAAATTTGGTTGTCTAATAAGTTAAAATTATATGTTCACTAAAATTAATTACTTCAACTACCTATTAAATGCAAACCAAGAAATTATTAAGATAGTAATTAAATATAATAGATGATAAAAAATATATTAAAATTTAAGTAAATTGATTGAATTATTTTGTTATATTATTTTCTATATCAATATATCATGATAAATAGATGTGGCCATATTATATTCAAATTCATTAATTTTATTTATATTTTTAAATTGAATATAAATAAATAAAGTAAAAATTCACATTAATGTTAATTTTGGATAAATTATATGTAAAGACCTGGAAATTTCAAGGAAATATTTTTCTTAAATTGTTTTGAATTTTACGGGACTGCGGTTTCTGACAACGCCTGATTCTGAGTTCCAGTGTGCCCAAAATCAATTTCTGATGTCTTGTTCAGTTACATTCAGTAAACGTACATGAAAGTTTTTCTATCTTTGGAACCGGTGCCTAGAATTGAAATCTGGGGACATCAAAAAATTCACAGAACCGGTATTCACTTAAGGAGACCTTAACCGCTGTTGCGTTTGGTCGACAGTTGATGTTTTAATTTGGGGATTCGTAACAAATGAAAATAAAATTATTGTGTTACTTTAGGTGTACACAATTTTATTTAATTTAATAAGTGGTGGTTATTTCCTCTATGTGGATATTAGAGGTGGGGCCCACAACCACATAACCTCCCATAAGAGGATAATGTGTTTGGGGACCACATGAGATCCTAACCCCTTAAACTCCCATGAAACACCCCTTATTAACTCTTAAAACACTCCACCTCCTCTTGTTTGATTTTTTTTAAATCTTCGCCTTCTCTTAATTAATTCCAATACCTAGGATTAATTAAATGCCACATTTAATTTATCTTTTAATTCATTTTGAATAAATTTGAATTGATTGGAATTCTATTAAAATTTGGGAGTCTTATTATAATATTTTCTTGGAAAATATATTGGTGGTGGATCTTTTGGAGATTTAGGAGAGGGCCTTCTTCCCATGATGAAATTTTACTCTCCCCAACGAAGAATTCAAGGTTGTGACCATCATCTTCTTCATTCTTCTCCCACCGCATGATGGAAGGAGACTCCACCTGCGAGGAACTTCGACTACGCTTCCTCCTCGGACGCGTCCCGATGTCAACAAATTGACGTCATCTTCGAATCCTTTTCCCGCTACATGGACAAGCGAGCATCGAAATCAAGGTAGGGGGATTGTATTATTTTAAGTGACTAAATTTTATTTTGTTATTTGCTAAAATCCATTGATTGTCTTCAGCCTTATGTTATATCCTAACACAGAGGGTGCGAGCAGAGCAAACACATCCCGACAACCCTCCGATGGTTCTAGACTATTTTGGCGTCGGCAATCGGAGGCAATGGCGACCAGAGGAAGCGGCGGCCGTGTGTCGGCCAGGTGGAGAAGAAACGTAGCCCACATCCGTGGGCTGCTTGGCCGATGAAGAACCGGTCAGCTAAAGCCAACCGGGCTGACGGGACAACGGCACCACGAGGGCATCGCGCTGTGTAGAACTACGGCCCGCGATCCGCGTGCCGCTTCTGTGGCGAACCGTTCGGGTGCCTTCCGAACGGGTTGAAGGTCACGACGCCACCTGGCACCGCATGGGGAGGAAAGTATCCCACTTGAGTGGGCCTCTCCTTCCAGAAAATCTGGTCAGCTTCATCCGGCCGTGCAGGAGTGGCGAGGCCACCATTCCAGAAGACCGAGGGCCGCACCCCCCGATCGGCTCAGCTAGTTGGCCGAGTCGTGGCCAACCGCGGGCTAGGCCGCGCCATCCGGGCCGGGCAGCGCCAGCTGCGAGCCTGACATCACCCCACCGGGTCGGGCCACACCAGCCGGGATGGGCCACGCCTGCCGGGCTAGGCCATGCCTCTCTGGTCCGGGCCGACCACTTAGATGGGTCAGACCCGCTGAGCCAAGATGGGCCGACCCGCCAGCCCACTGGGCTTGACGGGCCGTTCCGGTTTCAATTAAATGTGAATAACCTCTCGACCACGCATCTGATCGACGAGCCATCTGGGGAACGTGGACCCTCGCGATGAAGCAGTCCTTTTTCCATACTCTATGTTATATATGGAAAACGTTGGAAAATGTTCGGGTTTGGAACAAGCATAATTCCAATCGGGCCACTTGAATTGAAAAGCCAATAACTCTTAGGTCGTGCGTCTGATTGACGCGCCGTCTGTCACGTTGGGTTTCTTTTGACGAGACATTACTTCAGGATACATAAACTAAGGAATTAAAGATAGTTTATATATCGCCCATTTCACTTGAGGAGGGGACCCTACATGAATTGAGCGTGCTGTTTGCGGGAACCCCAGAGTTGGCTGCGACTGCAATGACTACCGTACTGGAATCCTCTGTGGGTTCGACGATGATGGAAAATGTACTCGAATCCTCCGTGGGTTTTATATTGATGACTACTATTCTTTTATCCTACGTGTGTCCTACAGTTTGACTTTTGTACTTGTACCCTGAGTGGGTTTGACAGAGTAGCTGGTCTTGTATCCTCTTTGGATCCGACAGCTTAGTCGGTCAAGTATCCTATGTGGGTTTGACAGTTTAGATGAATCAGTGACTACATCAAATCATGTCTATCGCTATATGAAATATGTATACCTGTGTGGGCTGAGTCTTGACTTTAAATCATTATCATCGATGTGATTGACATACTTTCCTGTGTGGATTGGGTTGTGCATGGCCTCGGGAGTGGAGTTGAACTCTGAATGGTAACATAGGTATATGTATGGGCATATACCTAAGTAGGGTTCATTGATACTTTGTGAATGTATCTTTCCTTAAAAGAGGGTTGCTTTGTAATAAATAAAAATTTACATGTACTAGCTTTTCCGTTGTACAGTACTATACAGTTGGGATTGTATTTCCGGTCCCTTTCCTTTTAGCACATACTTTTTGTATTCATTATTTACATTGATCATAATTTATTTGCGTAATATGTTGTGTTTGTTTACTTATATAATGTAAATCCCTTCCCAACATAGGGATTTTTGCCTTTGGTGCTAGTCACCAGCCCCTGGCCTATGGAAGGCGGGCTTGGGGTAGTCACGACACGGTCCCCGAGGACGGGTCGTGACATATTGGTATCAGAGGAGTTGGTTCAACCGCAGAAATCAAGACTCTGATCATTGTTTTCTATGAAAAATTGTGTTAAGGGTATTGAGTGTGTTTTTTCAGCCTATGGAGTCCAGTGTTGGTGCGGCTTCAAACATATCCAAACACCAGTACCCTGCCCTCTGATTTCTGACTCAATGCACAAAAACACTGATTGCATGTGTGTTTCCATTGAAAAGTTTTTTTTGTGATTACTTTTAGTCAGCTCACCAGGTATACTATTTTTACCATGGAACACTTGTTTCTTTTCAGTATGGCCCCACGAAGGTAGCCAGCTAGGGATCCGAGTTACATATGAGATGGTAGCCCAACGAGCAATGATGCCTTGATGCAGGGCCCCATTACATTGGAGGGACCATTAGTACCACTACCCACTAGGCCACTGATACCAATAGCCTTAGTAGCTAAGATTGCACACCGCCTGAGTGCATTGCATGAGTTCCAGTGACAGAGGCCGCCCAGGTTACGCAGAGAGACATACTCACAGGTAGCCGAGGATTGGCTGGAGTCTATCGTCAGATTTTTCAGATTAGTAGCGACACTATCCAAACTTATGGTGATCCTTGCTGCGAGTCTCCTGCTCGAAGAAGTAGGTAGATGGTGGAGGTTTATACTCCAGGTTCACAACGAGACATCTCTACATTGGACAGACTTCGAGATTCCCCTCCACTCGGATTTTGTTCCTTCCACCCTTCATGTGGTGCAGATCCAGGAGTTACATCATATGCAGTAGGGCAGCATGATAGTAGCTTAGTACTCAGCGAGGTTCACCGACCTCTCATGCTACTCGACAGATATAGTACGGGACACGTTCTTCAGTGAATGGAACTTCGATCAGGGAATGAGGCATGAGATCGGAGCTTCAATGATTCCCCTCAGCATCCCGACGCAGGCGAGGGTGCTGGAGAGAGCCCTTCTAGTGGAGAGTTTCCTCGCTGAGGAAACACTAGTAGCGAGACCCACAATAGGGAGATGGGTAGAGGAGTCTTCTGCAGATGGAAGTACACATATGTCGCAGATGTCCTAGAGGACCAATCCATTAGGTGGGCGACCTCAGGATACATGTTCGGTTGTACGGGGCACATGAAACTGAGCCATCTATACAAGGAGAAGGCAGTTCTATGCATGTGGCGGGTAGGGTCACAAGGCCTGTGACTGCCTGACCCACCATTCATACGAGCAACAGACAGTAGAGGGAAATCCCTAGAAAAGGTAGAGGTTCGACCATGGTTGTCCGTCGGGAGGAGGCGGACGTGGAAGACAAGCTGTCCGAGTAGTGGGTGGTGGACGATGATTTGAGGCTCTACCTCCACCACCACCATGAGGTCTACCCTGACCATAGGGAGCTGACAGACAGAGACGGGCTCAGCTCCAGGCAATCAAGGCCTATAACCACAGCACACCTGAGATGATTCGAGGTGCAACTTTTGCCCACTCCACCCTTGTTTCAGTACTTATAGACTCATGTGTGAGTCATTGTTTTATTTCGGATTCCCTTGTTCGGATCTCGGAGATTCCGACAGAGCCGTTAGCTCCATGCTTATGGATGGAGACTTTTAATGGAGCAGAATTGACGATTACGCTCTGGTGCCGGCAGTGTTATCATAATCTAGGAGGCGAGAGCTTCGACTGGGGTCTTCTTGTAGCAGCGTCGAGGCCTTACGACGTCATCTTGGGTATGGAATGGTTATCTAGAGTACATGATCAAATCTAATGTATTAGGCTCAAAGTGCGGTGTGTCTACATGGATGAGACCAAGTTCACCTACACCGGCGAGATGGGAGCCTTTGCAGCGCAAGATGGACATATGCAGAGGATAGGTCAGCCGATCACACATCAGTTAGCTAGTCTCATCCACAGAGCAATTGATGGACAAATTCTGAGTTTTCCTGTTATTGTGGATCAGTATGCGGATGTGTTTCCTGACGATGTTCTAGGACTACCTCCTCACATATAGGTAGACTTATACATTGACTTGTAACCTGGGAAAACACCGATATCTACTCCAGCATATCAGATTTATCCCACTGAGCTTCGTGAGCAGCGGGTACAGCTGGAGGACTTGCAGGGAAAGTGATTTATCCAACCCAGTGTTTCACCCTGGGATTCTGCAAATTTTTTTTCCAAGAAGGTGGATGGGATCTTGCGACTGTGTGTCGAATATCGTCGCCTGAATCGGGTGACCGTGAAGAACAAGTACCCACTCCCTAGTATTGATGACCTCTTGGATCAACTCAAGGGATCACGATGGTTCTTGAAGATAAACCTCAGGTCAAGCTATCACCGGCTCAGATTTCAAGACGAGGATGTGCAGAAGACGACCTTTAGGTGTCAGTATCGCCACTATGAGTTCTTGGTTCTGCCTTTCGGCATAACCAATGCACCAGTAGTGTTCATGAGTCTGATGAACTAGATCTTCTAGCCTTACCTCGATCATTTTGTCATATTCTTCATCGATTACATAATGATTTACTTGACTACTGAGGAGGATCATGTCTACTACTTGCGTGGTTATACGGTATCTGCTCCGAAAGCAACATCTTTATGGTAAGCTCTAGAATTTCCAGTTATATATTCGAGAGGTTCACTTCTTAGGACACGTCATCTCGGAGGCTGGGGTAGTAGTGGATCCAGCGAAGATCGAGGCAGTGCTTGCTTGGGAGCCACCCAGGACAGTGACTGAGGTGCGGAGTTTCAGGGGTCTGGCAGGGTATTATCGGAGTTTGGGACAGACTTCTCTAGAGTTTCAGCACCGCTTTAGGCATTAACGAAGAAGGGAAGACCCTTTGAATGGTCAGATAGATGCCAGCAGAGCTTACAAGAGCTGAGGTAGAGATTGAACAGTTCTCCCATCTTGAGGTTACCAGAGGAGGGCATCAGCTACATAGTTTACTGTGATTCATAAAGGAACAAACTCAAGTGTGTCCTGATGCAGGAGCGAACGGTGATCACGTACGGTTCATGGAAGTTGAGGCAGCATGAGTAGAACTACGCTACCCATGACCTAGAGTTAGCAGCAGTGGTCTTCGCCTTGAAGATGGGGCATCACTATCTGATGGGAAAGGGCTTTATAGTATACTCTAACCACCAGAGTCTCAGGTACATCTTCTTAGAAATGGACCTGAACCTGAGACAATGAAATTGGCTCGAGTACCTCTAGGACTATGACTTCGAGATAGTCTATACTCCTCAGAAGGGAAACATTGTATCAAATGCTCTCAGAAGGAGATCGGGAATTCAGCTTCTAGGAGAGGTGACAGAGCGGCTATCCGCATTGTAGATATCCGTTGTTGATAGAGATGGTGCAGCCTTTCTATAGTATCTCATAGTCACTCCTCCACATCTACAGTGAGTTAGAGAGGCACAGCGTGGGGATGTTGACTGTAAGGTGTGAAGTGCTCAGATATCTATAGGACAGGCACTGGATGGATTTTCTGAAGGTGGGGATCACGTCATCCTCTTCAAAAGACGTACCATGGTACTAGTTGTATTACAGGTGGAGGTACTGGTGGAGTTTCACACTTCCCCTCTAGTGGTACATCCATGTGTGGCGAAGATGTTCCATGACCTCAAACGATATCACTGGTGGCTGGGTGTGAAGAATGTTGTAGCAGAGTTCATTTCATGATGACTCACTTGTCAGCAAGTAAATGCAGAGCAAAAGGTACCAGGAATCTTGGTACAGCCTTAGAGGTCCCAGAGTGGAAGTAGGATGGGATATCCACGTATTTTATGATGATTCTTCCACATACATCCAGAGGACACTACTCTATCTGGGTGAACGTAGATTGACTCACCAAGTCGGCCCACTTCCTACTGATTAGAGAGTAGGTCTCAATAGAGAGATTTGGATGCCTCTACATTCAGGAGATCGTACGGATTCATGGTGTACCATCGACCATCGACTCCGATCGAGATGCTCGTTTCACTTCCAGGATTTTGAAGGGATTACAGAAGGCTTTTGGGATGCAGATTCACTTGAGCACTTCCTTCCATCCACAGATGGACGGTCAGACTGAGAGGACCATTCAGACTCTCGAGGACATGCTCGGTGCATGTATTCTCGACTTTGGTCATAGTTGGGAGGATCACTTACCCTTGGTTGAGTTTGCATACAAAAAAATATACCACTCCACCATCGGGATGGCACCTTACAAGGCACTGTATGGCCGACCTTGTAGATCCTCTATTTGCTGGAAAATCCCAGGGGTGTCAGTACTTGTAGGACCATAGATGATGTGGGCTACGATGGAGAATGTTTAGATTATCAAGGAGTGGATGAAGACTGCACAGAACAGGCAGAAGTCCTATGTAGATAGGATACGGAGACCACTGGAGTTTGAGGATGGAGACCACGTCTTCTTATGTGTCTCACCTAGATGCGGTCTACATAGATTTGACGGGGGCAGAAAGTTGTCTCTACAATTCATCGGACCTTTCCAGGTACTCATTAGAGTATGCGAGGTGGTTTAACGATTGTCCCTTCCACCAGAGTTGCACCAAGTGCATGACGTCTTCCATGTATCTCAGCTGAGGAGATACGTGCACGACCCAACCCACGTCATCGACCACTGGGAGCTGGACATTGATATTGGGGTGAAATTCACGGAGTTTTCGGTGGAGATCATGGATCGATAGGAGTGGGTCCTACGTGGACGGTCGATTCTTCTAGTGAAAAATAGCTGGAAGCACAAGAACCTATAGGAGAACACATTGGAGCGGGGGGCTCAGATGTGTGCTGAGTAACCTCTTTTGTTTTCCAAGTGTGTCTTGTAGCTTTACGGGGACGTAAAGCCCTGAGGTGGGGGTAATGTAAGGACCTATAAATTTATAAGAATTTTTTTCTTAAATTATTTGGAATTTCATGAGACCGCAGTTTCTGATAGTGCCTGATTCTGAAGCCCGGTGTTCCCAGAATCAATTTCTAAAGTTTTGTTTGGGTACGTTCTGTAAACGTACGTGCGGGTTTTTTCTATCTTTTGAAATGGTGCCCGAAATTGAAATCTGAGAACACCAATGAACTCGTAGTGCCAGTATTTTCCTAAGGAGACCTTAATCGCAGTTCTGTTTGGTTGATAGTTGAAGTTTTAATTTGGGGATTCGTAAAAAATTAAAATTAAATTGTTGTGTTACTTTAAGTGTACATAATTTTATTTAATTTTATAAGTTCTGGTTATTTCTTAAAAAGGGAAGTTAGAGGTGGGGACCACACCCACATAACCTCCCATGATAGGATAATTTGTGTAGGGCCCACATGAGGGCCTAGCCTCTTAACCTGTCATGAAACCCCTTTATTAACTCTTAAAACTATCCACATCCTCTCTTTTGACTTTTTTAAAACTCTTCACCTTCTCTTAATTAATTCCAACACCTATGATTAATTAAATGCCACATTTAATTAGTCATTGAATTCATTTTGAATCAATTTGAATGGCTTGGAAATTCTATTAGAATAGGGGAGTGTTATTATGTTATTTGCTTTGAAAATATTTTGGTGGTGAAACATTTGTAGATTTATGAGAGGGCCTTCTTCCCATAAAGAACTTTTACTCTCCCCAACGAAGAACTCAAGGTCTCCGTCGTCATCTTTTTCATTCTTCTTCCTCCACGTCAAGGAATTATACTCCATCCATGAGGAACATCAACTATACTTCCTCCTCGGACAAGTCCCGACATCCAAAAATCGACGTCATCTTCGAATCCTTTTCTCGCGACATGGACAAGCGGGCATCGGAATCATGGTAGGGGGTTTAAATTATTTTAAGTGATTAAATTGTATTTTGTTCTTCATTGAAAACCATGGATTGTCTTCACCCTTATGTTATCACTTAACGCAGAGAACGCGGGATGAAAAAACACGGCCCAATGATGCTCCAATGGATCTTGAATATTTAGGCGGCGGCAATCGGAGGCGATGGCGACCGGAGGAATCAGAGACCGTGTGCCGACCGCGTAGAGAAGAACCGTGGCCCGCATCCGCTGGCTGATTAACCAAAGAAGAACCGGCTAGCTAAATCCGTCTTGGACAAAGGGACCGCGTTGCCACAAGGGCATCGTGCTGCGGAGAACCGTGACCCATGCTCCGCGGCCCGCTTTCGCGGCGAACCGGCCGACTGCCTGCCGGCCAAGTTGAAGGTCGTGGCACCGCGTGCGAAGGACAGCGGCCCGCCCGAGTGGGCCACTCATGCTAGAAAAGCGGGCCGGCTTCGACCGACTGGGCAGGAGGGGCAGCGCCGCTCGGCACCGCCGTTTCGGAAGACGGGGGGTCGGGCCCCCCGATTGGTTCATCCACCTGGCTGAGCCACGGCCTGCCGCAAGCCGGGCCGCGCCAGCTGCGAGCTGGGCCGCACCCCGCCAGACCGGGCCGGGACAACTACTTACTCAGGTCAGACCCACCGATCCAGGACGGGCCCACCCGCCAGCCCACTAGGCTTGATGGGCCGGGCCCATTTCACTTAAACATGAATACCTTATTGATCGCGCGTTCGATCGACGCGCCATCTATGGAAATGGGACCCTCGCGACATAACAGACCTTTTTCTATACAATAATAGAGTTTTGGACTACATTGGAAAACGGCTGGGTTTGGAATTAGCATAATTTCAACCGGGCCTCTTGAACAGAAAAGTCAATAACTCTTAGATTGGGCGTCCGATTGACGCGCCGTCTTTCATGTTGGGTTTCATTTGATGAGACGGAACATCTAGATACATAAAAATAGGAATTTGAGATAGTTATTGTATTTCCCCCTTCGCTCGAGGAGCGGACCCTCCCAGAATCAAGCGTTCTGTGTGTAGGAACCCCATAGCTAGTTGCGACTGCGACGACTACCGTACTAGAATCCTCTGTAGGTTTGATGATGATTTCTAATGTACTAGAATCCTCTGTGGGTTCGATAGCGATGACTACTGTTCTTGTATCCTACATGGGTCCGGTAGTTTGACCTCTGTACTTGTATCCTGAGTGGGTATGACAGAGTATGTGGTCTTGTATCCTCTCTGGGTCCGACAACTTTGCTATTCTTGTATCCTATGTGGGTCCGACATCTTATATGAATCAGTGACTACATATGATCTTCTCTATCTCTATACGAAGGATGTATACCTATGTGAGCTGAGTCTTGACTTTCAATCATTATCATTGATGTTATTGACTTAATTTATTGTGTGGAATGGGTTGTGCTTGGGCTCAAGAGTGGAGTCGCAATGAGATTGATAACTTAGGTATATATATGGTCATATACCATAGTAGGGTTGGTTGATACTTCGTGATTGTATCTTTCCTTTATTGGTTTATCCTTAGTGGATTCTAGGAGACCATCGGGGGTCTCGGTGTCCCTACTGAGTATCATATACTCACCCCTACATGGGCATTTCCCGCACTACGTTGTGTTGGATGCAGACGGCGGACAACACTGATCGAGGTAGAGACTTGTAGAGCTAGACAGTACCTAGAGGAAGACCACTTGGTGAGACGTACACAGAGCAGACGGACGGACAGAGGTGCTGAGGAGGACATATGTACACACCCTTCAGGTGGGATTCCCAAAGGATGACTCAGTGGTTACTATTTTATTTTACTGTAGTTGTACTATCTTTTCATTTGTACAGAACTTTATAGTTGGGCATGTATTTCCGGCCCCTTTCCTTTCAGCACTTACTTTTTGTATACAGTATTTACATAGAGCTTACTTCAGTTGCATACACTGTTGTGTTTGTTTACATAAATAACGTAAATTCCTTCCCAGCTTAGGGATTTACGCCTTTAGTTCTAGTCGCCAGCCCCTGGCCTATGGAAGGTGGGCTTGGGGTAGTCAAAATAGGGGGCCCAAGGATAGGTCGTGACATTATATTTTATTAAATGTTTTAAATTACTAAAAATAATATATTCCAAAAATTTATTTTTAAATGATAATAAATATCATATATGTTGCATTAATGAATAAAATTATCTTATATAATGAATATATTGATGCTTAAACTATAAAATCTATGTTATCACAGTTAATGTTAGTACAATGCTTTTGATCATTACATGCACTAGTGTTAAAATAAATTTCCAACACACATTTGATTTTTATATTTTAGATTATATATTATATTTTTTATAATTGAGAACAAATTTTATAATATTTCTCACATCAATTTAGTCTTAATTTATAAATTACCTATGTAAGAAAACTAGTTACCATAGTGAAAAAAATGGTAAAAATAAGGAACCAAAAATGTTATAGAATAAATTTTTTATAAATTTTGTAATATTTCATTTTGGAGATATGGATCGAACATATAATATTTATAACCCTTTATTTATCAATTTATGCAACATTTTAGAAAAAATTGGCCCCGCAATAAGGAATATTTTTTATCATTTACCAGAATGTCACTCTGTGTCAACTATAAAAGGGAACTAACTCACCAAACTTCATCACAACACTAAAGTAATATTCCATATAATATACCCACACAAATATCCTACAAACATAAATCATAGAATCATAAAATTTTAATTATGGTCATAAATTCAACCTATGGTGTATTTATTGGAAACCTTAGGAAGATACTTGAAGAAAAGGAAATGTTCTTCAACGAGCATTATTATTTTATCTCATTTTCCACATAATTAAATTATTATTCAAACATAATTTTATAATAATATCATTATATTAAAAATAAGGTGATATTTTTATAATAATTTCATTGAAAAAAATCATATTCACTTTCATTAAATTTGGTAAGAAATCATCATTCATGTGTACAACAAACTACCACCAAGCTAACAGATGTCACTGATTATCCAATTAAATCCATTTATGGTTGGTTATGATAGTGGATAAAAGGTATATATACGATATTCATAACATAATTATACCAATTTATTAATTATATCACACACATATTTTTTATTTCAATTACATTGTGGATACGATGATATCATTCGTCTGTACGGTGGGCAAGAACCTCCCAAAGAGATATGAATAAATTTTGTCACTAATGATTTACATGGAAGGTAATATGAAAAAATTAATGATTATATGTTATATTAATGAGAAAATAATTATATTCATGAAATATTTATCATTCCAAAAATATAATTTATCATTTTTATTTCTTACACTAAAAATATGATATCATCGCTCGTGTATGAGTAAACTATCACCTTCCTAAAGTAATGTGACAATTTGTTCATCGAAAAACCACATGGATTTTGTATATAATCATATTTAAATATTTCATTTCATATATATTATATAATAGTAATTTTTAGAAGATTTAATATTACTATCCTCTATTCTATAATGATCATTGAATAATGTAAACATTACTTATGCTTATGTACAACCTAACATCTATATGATCGTAACATACATCATTTTTAATAACTATATTTTATGATTGGTTTTAAAAGGATAATTTATATATAGAAAATATAATAATTTCATTATTAATATTTTTGATATGATAAAACTATATTCTAAACAATAAAATAGGGACATTCCTAATAAACCAAGAATGAAAAAACACGGTGACCAATACTCAAAACAAATAAAATAATGAACTATTATTAGTAAAATGGTGATAGGATGTCATGAAATGAACATATATGATACTATAAATACAAATATGATTTTCTATATGTTAATAACATTTTCTAATCAACTAAACTATATGATAAATCATTTTTAATAAAAAAAGTTTGAGGTACATGTTTTCTTGTCTCACTTTTATTTTTGTGATATTTTTTCCATATTCACCACTTATATTAATTTTATGGTTTATATACATCCAACTAATTTATTTTATTAAAATTATAAATTAATTTATGGGGATATACATATCCATTTTATGATATTACTTTCATGTGGTTCAGAGTTTCTGTGTTTCCAAAGTGGTTAGGGATTTTTGTCCCAATTTGACTTCTTTGGGATGTAAGTGATGTTATACATCTATATTATTTTATGAGGTTTATATTAAAAAAATAAATGTTATATGTTGAATCATATTTTTTAGTATATTTTATTTTACATTCACTAATATTCTTTCACATAGATTAAAATTAAAAGTTACTAATGTGTTAAGAATCATATATTACAATGTAATTGTTTATTGGGATTTTTTAATTGTAATTATAATATAGAGATATTATGATCAATATCTCACAAACATGTGAATTTTATTTCCTGATGGTTATGTCATTACAATAAATTTACACCTAATTTTTTATCTCATTATGTAATCAAAATTTTAAAGGTGTGTTTTTTATGATAAATCAACTCTATGGTCCAAACCCCTTTTCTACTAAAAAACTTTTCTCTAAAAATTATTAGAAAAATGTTCTATAATTTTTCATTCAATAATTAATGTATAGTTTCCTTAACTAATGTTTGAAATGGATTTTTTAAATCATGATTTTATTAGTTTTCATGTTTATTTTCAGTGGAATGGATTTCTAAAAAAATTATGAATTTTTATATTTTTATTTTTTATTTCAAAAAGAAAATATGATTTTCTTATACTTGGTTATTTAAATTTTAATGGTATATAAATTTATTGAAGTAAAAACTATTTTTTTAATTATGATCCATTTGGGATATTTTTTATTAATCCTATGATGATTTTTTCTAGGATTGATTAATATTGTTTCATATATATTGTTATGTTACCCATTTATTTGACATGGGATAATAATGTTTCAAATATATTTAAATAAAACACATTAATTTTCCAAAATTTAATCATGTTATAGAGGAATAATTATTCTTTATATTGTTTCTAGTGTTAAATATCAATTTTATTTATTCATTTTTTAGTTTGTGGAGATTATTTATGATTGGTACGCCAAGATTGAACCAAGTGATCTCATTATATGTTATACAATGGGTGTTCCTAGATAGAACTACAATTCATTGGGTAAGGATTATGTTATCTAGAGAATTATATTGGAATTAATTTAAAAGTTTTCCATAAAAAGGTTTATATATGTGTTTTATGATGATTATGTTCCAGGTTACCAAAAAAATTTTATTTAATGCTTAAAAATGGCTTTTAATGTTTCATTTGACCATGATTTATATAATATGGATGATGGTATATGAATATTATGAATATTCCATTTCATAAATAATTATTCTATGTTTCATTATATATGATTCAATTTTTTATGGTTGTGAGTTCATTTATGACTTTTTCATGCACTCTAATTATGTCTTTATACAATGATGCACTTCTTTATTCCCTTTGATGACATTAAATTCTTAATGCTTTTTTACCCTTGGTGGGAATTTTTCCTCACCATTCTTTGTTTCCTCGTCCCCTAGTTAAAAAGAATTATGTTTACTAGAATTTATCTTTAATGAATTTCATATGGATAATGATGATAACTTAATGTAAAAAGAACTAGGTTATGTTGGAGAAATTATCATTTGACCACAAGGGTATTGTTCATGTACGAGTTTGGAATAATTCTCTAGAACTACAAACCTAAAATTTCATTCAAAATGTAATTTTTGAAAGCACTATAAAATCAGTTTTAATTTTAAAAATAATTTTTTCTGTAAATCATTATTTTAATTAAATATTAATTTCGAAATATTTAAAAAATTATTTTTGAAAAAATGGACTTCATTTTTGGATGCTAGACGCCAAAAAATGGTTTGGGTAAAGTTTTGGGATTTTTATGAGATACTTGAATTTTTAATGAATAGTGAAATACTTTAGCTTACAAAAAAGTAAGCTAAATAAGCTAATTATATAGTCATGTGTGATGTTCTACTGATGTAAGCCCACTTGGTTCGGGATCACATGATAAAATTACTATTCATGGTCACTCAAGACTCACTATTCCTTGTCTTAGGAAAAATTAATAAACTAATTAATTTTATATTAAGGAACCCCATCTCCCCTCCACTATAAAAACCACCCTTCACACCCTCATTTCCTCACACCTCTCAAGCTCTAAGACTTCTCTAAACTCTACCCAAACACCTTCCCTAGCCCCTCCCCCGCGTCCAAGAGCTTCTGGTCTCATCAAAAGAACAATCTTAGGCCCTTAAGGAGGATTTCAAGAAGAAGATTCACGAGGACATTAAAGTGAAGGAAGCATTCAGATACATGGGAAGGGGAAATTATCAAACCCAACCTTCTTCCTTTGATTTCTCCCTCTTTCACTCCATTTTTGATATGGTTACTCCTTAAAGATCATTTTTTCTTCTTTTTCTTTCCTTTTTTGTGATATACATGTTTGTCACTGGTTTTTATGTCAAACAAAATTTATTCCAAAATAAATCTTCTTTTAAGGATATGCCTTTTACTTCTCACTCAAAGTGGACGGTTCTTGTAACATGTATGTTATTACCTCTTTCTTTTGGGAACCCAATGTATATGAATGTTTTCTTATGTGGTGAAACCCATTCCTTTCCATGGGTCAATTATGTACATTTTTTATATGTGTTCTATGTGGAAAGCATGATAATGATAATGTTATGACATGATGGGTGCACCCAGAATTATATAGCACAATATGAATGTTTAAAGGTGACGAGTGCACCCGTAATTATACAGCACTCCAATGCATTGGGTAAAGTGATGAATCTCATGAGTAAATGTGAAATGATGTGTGAATAAGATTCTATATTGGTTCACAAGTATGTGTGTTATTTAACCACTATGATATGGTGTTTCATTTTTATGCATTTCCACATTTCAAGTCTTATATTTTTGCTTCCTCTCATGTTCATGATATTTTTCCCATGTTATGATTATGATCACCCCATGCTATATTGTTCTTATCTATCCCATTTCTGGGCTTCTATCTCACCAATTTTGATGTATATCCTTAGGTGGCTACATGTACTAAGGAGAGGACAAGTTCCAAAATGAATCTATAAAAGAATAAATTAAATAAATGGGGATGCATGATGTTGTATTTGTTATGTATGGTCCTAGTTTTCCCAATACCCTAAACCTTTGGATCCCCTTTGTGTAATATTATTATGTTGTTTATCATCAAAATTATGTAATAGTAATATATGGAATGGCTGGGTCTTTATTGTTGGTATCAGAGAGAGGTTTATTTAGTTTGGGAATTAGGCTTAGTGAACCATAGAGAAAACCTCTAGCACGAGATTATGTAAAAATATACACATAGGAAGCATTACATAGGGATCCCATCTGTTATGATTATAGTATAAATTTTGAAAATAAATAAGTTATTTATTCAAGAATTGTTGAATTATATTTTGTTCTAACCTTTTCTATTTTAGAAAATGGTGGGAACCAGGAGAAATCAGGCCAACAACTCATGTGAGGACCAATGAAATGATTTCTCGAATAACATCCCCATTGATTTGGGAGGTGGAGTTCAAAACTTCATGGTGATTCTTACACAATTATCTCAGGTTATGGAAAATAATAATAATAATGGGGAACATCCTCCTTCACCAAAGAGGGAGCAGCTGGATATCTAATATTTTATGCGGAAACGACCACTAACATTATGTGGGTCTTCTGATCCACTAGTGGCGGAATAGTGGGTCAAATCGTTGGGGAATATCTTTTTTGTGCTTCACTATTCTGAGACAGATAAGGTGACTCTAGCTATTTATCGTCTAGATGGAGAAGCCGATCAATGGGGGATTTGATTAAGAACCCCAAGAGATGGGATGAAATTTAAGGGATGGAATTGGAAGACTTTAAGATAATGTTTCTTGATAAGTATTTCACATGAAGTCTTTGTATGAATATAGATAGATAATTCATAGAGCTCAACAAAAAAGAAGTAGAATATGTCATATCCTATGAACCGAATTTCACAAGTCTTGCAAGGTATGCTTCGGGTTTTGTTATCCACAATGATATAAAAATTGATAGATTCTTTAGTGGATTAAAACCACACCTTCAAAAGTCTCTTTCAATTCTTGACATTGGGAGTTAGGAAGAAGTTTTTCAATGTTCCCTTAAAGTGGAGATAGAGTTGGGAGAATGGTCCCATGGCTATGGGAATAAAAAACGAAAGTCGGAGTTCCAAGATGGTGTATTAAATGATAAAAGTGGGAAGAAAACTCAATGACCCACAAGCCAAAAATGTTGAATGTTCCACCATGGGAACTGCCTCAAAGAGACGGAAACGTGATTTACGTGTGGGTAAGAAGGACATCATTCTATAGAGTGTCGAAAAGACCCAAAGAGGAATGATAATGTAGCTGATGAAAGGAGAGAACCAATCATGGTTAAATGCTGCAACTGTAGGGAGCTGGGGAACTATGCAAACCAGTGCACTAAACCTCTAGTTCTCGAGGATAATCAGCGCCAGCAGCCGCCGAAGCCATAGGAACATGGGAAGGCTTATTCCATCACTACTGCAGAGGTGGAGCATGATAATGAAGTCGTACAGGGTATACTTAATATTCGCTCAATAATGGAAAAAACCATATTTGACTCTTGTTCTACACATTCTTTTATATCTTGCAAGTTTGCTAGAACAATAGAATATAAGCCTCAAAACCTTGAAGTAGAGATATCTATAAAAACACTGATTTGTGCAATCATTGTAACCCAAGTGTTTGAATGTTCTCATGTTGTTGTATGTGGGAATATTCTTCCAACAAATCTCATAATATACCCCTTGGTGGAATTCAATTCTATAATGGGAATGGATTGGATCTCATAACATAGATCTCATATCAACTGTCGGTAAAAGGAAATATCTTTTCATATTTCGAACCATCCCATGATTCTCTAAAAATGAAAGGAAGATCACGAACCTCCTTTGAAAAATCCTTCAATGTATTGGGTGTTTATTCCCTACAAAAATCATACCTCTCCCAAATGGTTGATTCGATGGAATGTGCCAAACTTGAGGAGATTCCAATAGTGAGGGAATACCGTGATGTATTTCTCAAAGAGTTATCCGGAGTTCCCCTGGATTGTGAGGTCAAGTTCTCAATTGAAATCATACCTGGAGCTAATCCTATCTCAAAGTGTCCCTATAGGATGGCTATTATCAAACTAGAGGAGCTAAAGAACCAGCTACAAGGGCATCTGGACAAAGGGTTCATACGCCCTAGTGCATCACCTTGGGGTGCACCAGTGCCCTTTTTGAATAAGAAGAATGGGACAATGCGGTTGTGTATCGATTATCGGGAACTCAACAAGATCACTATAAAGAACAAGTATCATCCCCCTAGGACGGATGTCTTGTTTGATCAGTTAAGAGGAGCTCAATAATTCTCAATGTTGGATCTTCATTCTGGATAACATCAGGTAAAGGTGATGAAGGATGATATTTAAATACTGCCTTCCTTACAAGGTATGGGCACTATGAGTTTTTGGTGATGCCCTTCAGACCTACTAATACCCCTACAATCTTAATGTATTTGATGAATAGAGTCTTTAGGCATTACCTAGAAAAATTTGTCGTAGTGTTTAATGATGATATTCTCAACTACTCCAAGATAAAGGAGGAACATGAAGAACATATAAGACTTGTTTTGGCGACATTAAGAAAGGAGAAGTTGTACGCAAAGTTCAGCAAGTGTGACTTTTGGATGAAGCAAGTCACGTTCATGGGACATGTGATCACACATGACGGAATTTATGTGGATTATTAAAACATAAAGGCGATTGAGGAATAGCCTAGGCCCTATAGTGTCACAGAAATATGTAGTTTTCATGGATAGGCTGTGTACTACAGACGTTCTGTGAGAAACTTCTCACTATTTTCAATCCATCTAACAAAGTTAACAAGGAAAAGGGTAAAGTATATCCGGATGGAGGAATGTGAGGGAATATTCATGGAGCTAAAGAGAAGGTTGATCACTGCACCTATAATCACACTACCGAAACATGGAGAATGTTTTGTGATATACAATGATGAATCAAAGAAAGGCTTGGGTTGTGTACTGATGAAAATTTATAATGTGAAAGCCTATGCCTCACAAATGTTGACGATCTATGAGAAGAACTACTTAACACATGATCTAGAGATAACAGCTGTGATTTTTTCTTTGAAAATATAGCTGCACTACCTTTATGGGAGAAGAGTGACATATACAACGACCAAAAGAGCCTAATGTATATATTCACACAAAAGGAGCTCAACATGCATCAAAGTAGATGGTTAGAGAAAATCAAGGATTAGGATTTCTCTATTCACATTCATCCTGGAAAGGCAAACAAGTTAGTCGATGCTCTAAGCAAAAAAGAACCTGCTACTCTATCCATGATGCGGATTGAGAAAGACCGTATCTTCTTGGATATGCAAAAAATGGACATGGAAATCATAAGGGAAGGGGATGAATCCTATATTTCTCAAATTATTGCACAACCATCCATCTAGGAGAACATTAAGGAATCACTAAGGGATGATGTGGTGATTCAAAAGAGGGTGAATGTAGTAAAGGAAGGGAAGATTCAAGAATTCCATATAAATGATGATCGTGTGATTCAGTTTGGAATGCGGATTTCGGTGTCTTCATCACCTGAGATAAAGAATGAGCTATTGGAAAATGCACATAGGTCAACTTTCTCTATCCATCCTGGGAGTACCAAGATGTATCGTGATCTCCAAGAACACTTCTAGTGGGATAACATGAAGACAGATATTGCGGAATACATATCAAGGAGATTGGTATGTCATCAAGTTAAAGCTGAGTGAAAAAAAGTCCAAAGGTATAATGTAGCCACTGCCTATACCCATGTGGATATGGGATAAGGTTATTGTGGACTTTGTCATGGGTCTCCCAAAAACTTCAAAGGAAAATAATGTGATCTGGGTTGTGGTTGATCAAATCACAAAAACTGCCCATTTTATTGTTATTTAGGAAGACCTCTCTCTTGAACCACTTGCAAAGATATATGTGATGGAAGTGGTGAGACTACACAGTGTTCCACTCTCAATTGTCTCTGACCATGATCCAAGGTTCACATCTAAATTCTGGAGGAGCCTTCAACATGCTTTGGGTACTGAATTAAATTTCAGCATGACCTATCACCCCCAAATAGATGACCAGTGTGAAAGAACTATTCAGACGCTGGAAGATATGCTAATATCCTGCTCTATAGAATTCAATGATGGATGGGATCAGGATATCTCATTTGTTGAGTTCTCATACAACAATAGCTTCCACTTGAGTATTCATATGGCCCCATATGAAGCTCTATATGGAAAGCGATGTAGAACTCCAACCTTTTGGAATGAAGTTGGAGAAAGAAAGCTACTTGGACCTGATCTTGTGCAAGAGATGACAGAGAAGGTTCAAGTCATCCAGAAACACATCAAAGCTACTCAAAGTCGGTAACAGAGCTATGCTAACAACCGTCAAAGGGTCTTGGATTTCGACGTTCGAGATAAAGTCTTCCTTCGAATATCTCCATGGAAGAGAGTCATGCGATTCGGGAAGAAAGGGAAGTTAAACCCAAGGTATATTTGCCCTTTGAGATCCTTGACCGCATAGGAGCTCTGGCCTATCATCTTTCACTTCCACCAAATATGGATTATGTCCATGATTTGTTTCATTTATAACTACTGAGAAAGTACATACCAGACCTCTCACAATTAATAAACTCAGAGGTGGTGTAGCTGGAAGATGATCTCTCCTATGAGGAGCAGCCAGTAAAGATTCTAGATTAGAGAGATAATATTCTGAATAACAAGAAACCCCACCTTGTCATGGTGTTTTGGAGGAACCATAAGTTTGATGAAGCTACATGTGAACCAGAGGTGGTGACGAAGGAGTAGTACCCTCACCAGTTTGTGTAAAGTGAAATTTCAGGGGAGAAATTTCTTAATGGGGGAAGAATGTAACGACCAAAATTTTTTCAATGGATGTTCCCTTCTTATATTTATGACATAAAATCACCTGAAAACAAAACATAATGAACTACTAAGTGATAAGTGCCCTTTAAACATATGTTTTTCTCTTCCGTGTTTGGAATTTTGAGAATTTGACATAAACAGTTTTGTTCAAGATGTTTTTTAAAGTCTAATGAAACAAATATATTTTTTGGTGAATAGTATCCTACCCTTTTGAATAGTAACATAACCTTATGAATAGTAATATTACCCCTATGAATAGAAAATAATCCAACATAAGAGTAACCTTACCCATGAATAATTAGATAAAATTTATACATCTTAGAAAGTGAAAATTTGATCTTAGTAAACGTTTTGGTATTTTGAAAGTCATAAAAAGTTAATTATAATTAATTAATTAATTTAAAAGATAAAGTTTTTTCTTAAAATGATTTCATTAATTATCAAATCATTTAATTTTTTTTTTAGATAATTTTATAAGAACGTGCGTATTTTTTCAAAGCACTATAAAATAAGTTTTAATTTTAAAAAATATTTTTCAAGTAAAATATGATTTAAATTAAATATTAAATTCATAATAATTAGAAAATTATTTTTGAAAAATTAATTCCAATTTTGGATTCTACACGTCGAAAAATGGTTGGGGTAAATTTTTGGTATTTTTCTGAGCTACTTGATTTTTTGATGAATAGTGCAATACTGTAATTGACCAAAATAAGCTAAATAAGATAATTATAGAGTCATGTGTGATGTTCTGTTGATGTAAGCCAACTTGGTTCGCTATCAGATGATAAAATTACTATTCTTGGTCACTCAAGACTCACTATTCCTTGTATTAGTGGAAATTAATAAACTAATGAATTTTATATTAAGGAAACCCCTCTCCCCTCCACTATAAAAACCACTCATCACACCCACATTTCCTCATTCCTCTCAAGCTCCAAGCCTTTTATAAACTCTTCCAAAACACCTTACCCATCCCCTACCCAATGTCCAAGAGATACGGGTCTCATAAAAAGACCAATATTAGGCCCTTAAGGTGGTTCTCAAGAGGAGGATTCTAGAGGACATTAATGGGAAGGAAACATTTAGATAATAGGTAAGGGGAAATTCTCGAACCCAACCGGAATCCTTCGGTTTCTTCTTCATTCACACCATTTTTTATATGGTTACTCTATAAAGATCATTTTTTCTTCATTTTCATTCCTTTTCTGGGATATACATGTTTGTAACTGGTTTTTATGTCAAACAAAATGTTTTCCAAAAGAAGTCTACTATTAAGAACATGCCTTTTACTTCTTACTCAAAGTGGATAGTTCTTGTAACATGAATTTTATTCCCTCTTTCTTTTGGGAACCCAATGTTTATGAATGTTTTCTTATGAGATGAAACCCATTATTTTCTATGGGTCAGTTATGTACATTTTTTATATTTGTTCTATGTGGAAAGCATGATAATGATAATGTTATGACATGACAGGTGCGCCTGGAATTATACAGCGCTCTAATTCATTGGGTAAAGTGATGAATCACATGAGTAAATCTGAAATGATGTGTGAACAAGATTCTATCCTGATTCACAAGTATGTGTGGTAGTTAACCACTAAGACGTGGTGTTTCTTTTTTATGTGTTGCCGCATTTGTAGTCTTATGTTTATGATTCCTCACATGTTCAGGATCATTTTCCCATGTTATAATTATGATCAACCAATGCTATATTGTTCCAGTATATCCTCTTAATTGGATTCTAGCTCACCCCTTTTGATGTATATCCTTAGGTGGCTACATGTACTAAGGATAGGACAAGTTCTAAAAAGAATCTAGAGAAGAAGAAATGAAATAAATTTTAATGCTTGAGGTTGTATTTGTTATGTATGGTCCTAGTTTACCCAAGAAACTAAACATTTGGATCCTCTATGTGTAACAATATTGTGTTTTTTATCATTAAAATTATGTATTAGTAAATTAATAAAAGGTTGGGTTTCTGTAGTTGGTATTAGAGGGAGGTTTAGTTAATTTGTGAATTAGGATTAGGGAACCCTAGAGAAAACATCTAGCACAAGATTATGTACAAATATCCACACAAGAAGCATTACATAGGGATCCCATATGTTATGATTTTAGTATAAATTATGAAAATAAATAAGTTATTTATTCATGAATTGTTGACTTATACTTTTTTCTTACCTTTTCTATTTTAGAAAATGGTGGGAACCAGGAGAAATCAGGCCAAAAAATCATGCGAGGGACAATGTAATGATTGCCTGAACGACATCCCCATTGATTTGGGAGGAGGAGTTAAAAACATAATTGTGATGATTACCCAATTATCTCATGTTATGAACAATAACCATAATAATGGGGAACGTCCTTCATCACCAAAGTGGGAGAAACATGCTATCGAATGATTTATGCGGAAATGACCACTGATGTTTTGTGGATCTTCTAATCCACTTGAGCCGGAACAGTGGGTCAACTCCATGGAAAAGATCTTTTTTGAGCATCACAATTCTATGACGGAGAAGGTGACTCTATCTGTTTATCATCTAGATGGAGAATCCGATCAGTGGTGGGCTTTGATTAAGAACACCAAGCCAAGGGATAAAATTGAATAGATGTAATGGGAAGACTTTAAGATAATGTTTCTTAATAAGTATTTCCCAAAAACTCTTCGTATGAAGATGGAGAGATAATTCATAGAGATCAAGAAAAAAGATGTAGAATATGTCACATCATTCTAAGTGAATATCACAAGGCTTTCAAGGTAAGCTTCTATTTTTGTTATAAAAAATGATAGCAAAATTGATAGATTCTTTAGTGGATTAAAACCACACCTTCGAAAGGATCTTGAAATGTGATACATTGGATGTTATGAAGATGTATTTTTATGTTCCCTCAATTTGTTGATGGAATTTGGATAATGGTCCCATGGATATGGGGATAAGAAATGAATGATGGAGTTTCAAGATGGTGGATTTAATGATAAAAGTTGGATGAAAAGTCAACGACCCACATGCAAAAAATGTGGAAGGTTGAACCATGGGAACTGCCTCAATGGGATAGGGAAGTGATTTATTTGTGGGAAAGAAGTAAATCATGCTCATGAGTGTAAAAAAGACACAAAACAGAAGGATAATGTAGCTGATAAAAGGAGAGAATCACTCATTGTTAAATGCTACAAATGTAGGGAGCTAGGGGCTCTATTAAAACCAGTGCACTAAACCTCTAGTTCTTGATGGTAATCTGTGTTAGCAGCCACAGAATAAAAAAGAACATTGGAAGGATAATTCCATAACTATTGTGGATGTGGAGCATGACAATGAAGTCATACAAGGTACACATCTGATTCACTCAAGAATGGAAAAAGTCTTATTTGATTCTGGTTCAATACATTCTTTTATATCTTGCAAGTTTGCTAGAACTATAGAATTGAAGCCCCGAAACCCTGAAGTATAGATATCTATAAAAAACCATGTGGTGAAATCATTGCAACCCAAGTGTTTGAATCTTTTTCTGTTGGCATATGTGGGAAGATTCTTCTGGAAAATTTCATAATACTTCCCTTGGTGGAATTCAACGCTATAATGGGAATAGATTGGCTCTCATTATATAGAGCACATATTAACTGTCAGGAAAAGGAAATATCTTTTCATATTTAGAACCATCCCATTCTTCTCTACAAATTCAAGGAATATCCCAAACATACTTTAAAAAATCCATAAATTTTTTGGGTGTTGATTCCCTATGATGAAGCATACCTCTTCTAAATGGTTGAGTCAATGGAAAGTGCCAACCTTGAATAAATTCCCATCGTGAGGGAATACAACATTGTATTTCTAGAAGAGATACCCAGAATTCCCCCAGATCGTGAGGTAGAGTTCTTAATTGAATAGTTGGGGTATGTTTTTTGGATTTGTCTGAGATACATGAATTTTTTATGAATAGTGAAATACTATAATTTAAAAAAATAAGCTAAATAATCTAATTATAGTGTCATGTGTGATTTTCTGCTGATGTAATCCCACATGGTTCGGGATCACATGATAAAATTACTATTATTGGTCACTCAAGACTCACTATTCCTTGTCTTAGGGGAAATTACTAAACTAATGAATTTTATATTAAGGAAACCACTCTCCCGTCCACTATAAAATCCACCCTTCACACCCTCATTTCCTCACACGTCTCAAGCTCCATGCCTTCTTTAAAAATTTCCTAAACACCTTCCCTAGCCCCTCCCCCACGTCCAAGTGCTTCTGGTCTCATCGAAAGAACAAACATAGGCCCTTAAGGATGTTCTCAATAGGAGGATCCAAGAGGACGTTAAAGAGAAGGAAGCATTCAGATACAAGGTAAGGGAAAATTCTCAATCCCAGCCATCATCTTTCGGGTTGTCCCTCTTTCACTCCATTTTTGATATAATTACTCATTAAATATCATTTTTTCTTCATTGTCTTTCCTTTTCTGGGGTATACATGTTTGTCACTGGTTTTAATGTCAAAAAAAATGTTTTCCAAAAGAACTATTATTTTAAGAACATGCCTTTTACTTATCACTAAAGGTGGACGGTTCTTGTAATATGTATGTTATTCCCTCTTTATTTTGGGAACCCAATGTTTATGAATGTTTTCTTATGAGATGAAACCCATTATTTTCAATGGTTCAGTTATATACATTTTTTATATGTGTTCTATGTGGCAAGCATGATAATGATAATGTTATGGCATGAAGGGTGGGCCTGGAATTATATAGTGCAATATGAATGTTTGAAGGTGATGGGTGCGCCCAGAATTATACAGTGCTCCCATGCATTGGCTAAAGTGATGAATCTCATGAGTAAATGGAAATGATGTGTGAACAAGATGCTATCTTGGTTTACAATTATGTTTGGTATTTAAACACTTAGACATGGTGTTTTATTTTTATGCATTTCCACATTTCAAGTCTTATATTTATGATTCCTCTCATGTTCATGATCTTTTTCCCATGTTATGATTATGATCACCCCATGCTATATTGTTCTTATCTATCCTCTTACTGTGCTTCTATCTCACCCCTTTTGATGTATATCCTCAGGTGGCTACAAGTACTATGGAGAGGAAAACTGACAATAAGAAGCTAGAGATGAAGAAATTAAATAAATTTTTATGCTTGCTATTGTATTTGTTTTGTATGGTCCTAGTTTTCACAAGACACTAAACTTTTGGATCCTCTATGTGTAAGAATATTTTTTTGTTTATCTTTAAAATTATGTAACAGTAAAGTAAGAAAATGTTGGGTCACTATACCCCGTCAACATATCCTCGTGTCTTTGAAAAATACATTTTATCCCTTTTTAAGTCACAGTTTATCCCCTTTAAGAGTCACTCTTTCTCCCCCTTTTTCAACAAACCAAAAGGTCACCCCATTTTGGTCTGCAATAGAGTAAAGAACATAGTTTAGTATATAAAGGAAAATAAACCATACCTCAGGGAGAGTGAGGGTTCCCGCATCCACTATTTTTCATGTGAAAGGAGTTTATTGAACTCCCAAAGCAAGCTGATGCCTCTCAAAATCATCCTTGTGTAAGGCCTTTTTTAGATTATTGGAAAATTGTAGTTCTATAGGGATATAATACTACTTCATGATTCCCTGCTAAATATTATCCATGATAAAATGATGCTTTACACCAATTTTTTTTGTCCTTGAGTGATGAATGATATTTTTTCAAATATTAATTGCACTGGAGTTATCACACTAGATTATGATAGATATTTCCCTTCAACTCCCATATCATCAAAATGCTACTTCACCCACAATAATCGTGTGCATGCTTGATTGGGAGCAATATACATAGCTTCTGGGGTTCTTAATGAAATGAAATATTTCTTCATTCTTAACCATGAAACACAAAATCCACTACGATAGAATGCACCTCCTGACGTTGATTTCCTATCATCCGCTGAACCGGCCCAATCTGCATCAGTATATCCCAATAACATTAATTGATATTTTTAATTATATATCAATCCTAAATCCACCATACCCTTGAAATACCGAATTATTATTATATCAATAAGGATGTGGATTTATTTTGGATTGCTTTGATATCATGCTTCTTGGAATATGAAGAAAAAAATATCAGGTCTCGTCACTATGAGGTATAGAAAACTCCCAATAATCTGCCTATATTCTATGATATTAATTGTTGTTCCATTATTATCTATTGATAATTTCATCTGTTTAGAAACTAGAGTATTCATTTCCTTGTAATTTTCCATTTCAAATATTCATATAACCACATTTGCATATTTGTATTGAGAAATGAAAGTGTCATTCCTCCCTTGTGATACCAGTAAACCAATGAAAACTTTCAGCTCTCTGATCATTGTCATTTAAAACTCAATTTTCATTTATTTAGAAAACTGTATGCATTGGGATTAATTTGATCCACCAAAAATAATTTCATCGACATAAACTAGAACCATCATCCTTTGATTATAATCATTTTGGATATAATGACTGGTATTAACTCCACCATACTGGAAACCATGCTTCTTCAAATTCTGATCAAGCCTTGAGTACCCTTCTCTTAGTGCTTGTTTTAGAAATTATAAATCCTTCTTCTACTGACAAAACTTTATATCATAATCAAGAATGAGAAGTCCATCTGGCTACTCAATATACACTTCTTTTTCCAGAACCAAAATCCAGAATGCTGATTTGACATCCATATGAAAAACCTTAATCTTCTACTATACAACAATGGCTAACTAATATTATGGTTTCTAGCCTTGAAACAGGTGATAATTTCTTATTGAAATCAATACCCTATATCTCGAAGAATCATTTTCATACTAGTCATTCTTTGTTTCGAATGATGGTTCCATATTCCTTCATCTTGTTTTGATAGACCCATTTAGTCCTGATGAATGTCTTATTTGATGGCCTTGAAACTATCTCCCACATCTAATTCTTCTAAATCTAATCCATCTCTTCATCAATATCTTGATGCTAGGTTTAATCTTCTAATACATTAGCAACACATTTTTTCTCTACCTAAGATAGGAAATATGTCTGCTGTAGAGATTTCATTCTTCGTGTTTAAACTAGAGATGATTGATCACCAATTATATTCTTCATCACAATTTATGCTTGACTTCTTGGCTTTTATGTAGATACAGATTTTACATCCTCATTCGCATCATTGATATCTTTTTCTAAATCGATATCAACCACTTCAGCTCCCCCTGCATTTATTTACTCCTCATCACATTCATCAGGAAATTATTCACTGTGTTGTTGAACATTTTCGTCAATTTCTTTAATAGTGGCATCATTCCCCTCGAATACTATTTCATCCTTTTATTAATTCATTTATATGATTTTCTTTTTACTGAGTATCCTAGGAATGTTCCCTCATCTACACATGACTTATATTTCATGTTTTTTTCTTTGTAGATAATAAATAAATTACTTCCAGGGATTCGAAAGTACTTAACCATTGGTTTCTTCCCTTACCAAATCTCATACAGAGTCTTTCCTTCCTACAGACATAATAGAGAACTATTATAAATGTAGACCGATGTCAGCACTGCATACTTTTAAAACAATATGCATCATTCTGGCCATGTTGTTGATTATCTGATTTCTCATTTCAAATTCTCCATTCTATTCGAGAGTTCTCACTGAAGAGACTTGATGCCTTATTCTGTGTTTCTCGAGATAGTTTTCCACCTGAATAGTTTTTAATTCCATACCATTTTCAATAAAAAACATCAAAAATTTCTATCTAAGCATCCTTTCACACACCCTCTATTACTATTTTAAGCATATTAACACATAAAACTTATTAGAAATAAAAAATACCAATGAAATTCTTCTATAGTCAACAATAAAAAGAATATAGTACCTCTTTCTGTCAATTTATCTTGGTGTGATAGGCCCACAAACATCAGCATGCACTAATTCGGGAACTCTGCTTGACTTATTTTCTTTTTCCTTATACGTATTTTTGATGATCATCGCTTATTGGAATGAATATCACGTACGAGTATGATGACATGATAGCTTAGTGGGGTCTCTAGATTAATCACACTACACAATATCTTCTTGGTATTGTTGGCATTTATGGGTGAGTCATTTATGCCATAGACTGTTCTCTTCCTCCCTAGACATAAAGCATACATCTTCTTCTCCACTTACTAGGTAGATATTTCCCTTTGATCTTTTTCCCCATAGAACCACTACACTATCTCTTCCTATTATGATAAATGTATTCTTAGTAAACCTTATATAAATCCCTAGGTCAAATTATTTGATAACAATATGAAAATTTTGACTGAGACCTTCTACTACTAAGACATCGTCACATCTCATCTATTTCCCCCCAAACCTAGACTTTCTATAGCCAATAATCATCCAGCCTTCATCGTTTCCAAAAATTAAAACTCCTTCTATGTTATATTTTATACCTATAACAAGATCCTTATTACCTATCATGTGAGATGTGAAACCATTCTTAACGATCCATACACCTGAATAGTCTGGTGCTTTAAGGTCAATTTCTGCAACCCCTTCCTTCTTATCTCTCTTCTTCTTGATCCATGTTTTTGGTTTCGTACTCATAAGGGATTGGAAATCAATACCTTCATCGAAGAATGATGGACCAACTATATTTTGTAGTGCTAAAAATTGATTTAGTGTTTTCAACACAACTATTGGTTCTTCGATTTGCTGCTTTTGACCACTCGGGATCTGTTTTGGGACATTCCTTTGCATGATTGATGTACAATATATGTCCATTTTCCCAAATCCTCCACCCCAAAAAAAATGACACCCAAAAGATATTCTATAAAATTTTGCTCAGTTTGGCTGCCACCGTTTCTCTTGTTCCCATTGGTATCTCATGGCTATAAAGCATATATTCTGTTAATGTACCATATTTCCACAATAATAACACCTAATATAGGGTTCATTCTTGTGTGTCAATTATACACTTCTAGTTTCCATTTGGGTTCTCTGGGTATTCTAATTTTTCTATGTACCCAAACCAATCTTCAATTTTAGAGCAGGTGCATTCTGTATGACATTAACATTCCCACATTTCATTTTTTTTTCAAGACCCACATTAGACATAACATCAAAAAGAAATTTTTTCTTCTATTCTTCTTTGACACTATGATCCAATTTCAATATTCTTGTCTTTTGAATGATCTACTTTTCGAATGTCGCAGCAAGAGTAAAGTGTTTTTTTGATCCATAGCTGTTTTCCACAAAATGACAAAATCTCCTCCAATTTCTTTTATATGATTGATTTTAAATTTTATTGTGGTATTAAAGACATCGATCTCCCTTTTTTATTCTTTGACATTGATTTCATACTCAATAACCGATTCTGAGTCCTCTAGTGTTGATGACATGATTTTCTAAATTTATTCTATCAACTCAGACATCTCTTATTATTACTGCTGCATATAGAGTTTGGAATCACGAACTACATTTTTGGATTTCTTAGTTTTGGCTCTTCAATCATATATCTATTCAAGAGAAGCCTCTAGCTCATCTTCCATTTCAATTATTCCTTCAACTTATTCTTCTTCTTATTCAGTTTCAGTTTATTCCTATTTCTGAGTATCACCAAAAACTGCCTCAATATCATTTTCTCCATGATCATTGAAGTTTATTATCTCTTAAACCACTTCATCCTCAGACTCATCTGAACTATCAAATTCTTGAGAAGTATGATTTTTTTTGATGAACTTTCTCTTGAACTATTTTTTGACTTTCAAACATGCCAAAGGCTTCTTCTAGGGAACTTCAAATCCATACTCATCATCATCTTGGAACATGTTGGGGCACCTTGCTGCAGGATTTCCAACCTTTCCACATTAAAAACAATCGAGTGGAAGATTCCATTTAAACATTACTTTTCCTCTTTGAATATTTGAGGAATTTAATGACATCACATCATCTGTCTCTTCTTCTTCCTGATAATTTTCAATAGTGTGATTCTTCATGGCTTTGAATGCGACATCATTGCATTTACCCTTTCCTATAACATCATTATCATCATTTCTCATTTCATATGCTATAAGGGTACTATAAAGGTTATCCAATGTGAGTTATTTCATATCCTTGCCATCCAATACTAAAACCTTTGGATTTAAGAAATGTGTATGTTTCCTCAGGAAGCACTTCATGGACATTATGTATTAAATTACTTCACCAGGATCTCACATGTCTTACACTACAACATTTACCCAATCAAATAATTCATTAACAGACTCATTCGAGTTCTTTTTAAGTTCTTCATACATGTTCCATAACACTAGAAACTTTTCCACCCTGACCATTGTGTCTCCATAATATATATTCAATAGCTTTTCCCACCTGGCATGGGATGTTTTTCATGAAATATACTTTGTATATATGGCATGGGATATGGCTCCACCTAAAGCATTAAATCCCATGGTATCATCATCCAATTCTCTATGATCATCTTCTGATAAAGCGCCACTATAAATATCGACTATTATACCATGAATTGATGCTTTAACCACATCCATCACCAAATATCGGATGTAGTGTTTAATCTAATTCATCCATATCTGGATATTGTTCCCATAAAAGATCAGAATCTGTTTATGATTAGTGACCTCCATTTGAAAGAGAAACACTAATATCAACCATTCCCTCTGATACTAATTCTTAGTTCCACTAGGTTATATACAATGGGATGGGGTGAATCAGGGTATGACAGATTAAAAAAACATCCCTTTTCGATCTTGTTTTGCTGTTAAGAAACACTCTTTTCTCTCTCTTTCCTATGGAAAAGTATAAACAGAAACTAAATCATGCATATGACACAACGAATTGTTTTGGTTCACCCTCACTAGGATACATACAAGGAGCATACATTATTGATTTTCCGATGTACCAAATCCACTAAAATCACACTACTGTTTACAATGTTTGAAGATGACTCACTATCCCTTCAAGATTACAACCTATCACGATGTGAAATCTCACTGCTCTCTAAACAAAAGTGTGCTAATTGCTTCTTCAGATTATCCACTCCCAGTTTATAGACCTGAAGGTCTATTAATTACCTATAATGAAATCTACATCCTTAACTGTTGACATATACTCTTTTGACATCCCACTTTCACCCACATATGAATCTCTCTTCGCACCGGGTCTACTTGGTCACCCAAATTTTTACGTGCAACCTCTACACTACCTTGCGCGTAATTTTCTGCTTTTGCAAAAAAATCACTTTTAGCGCAACCACAAATTTATGAATAGCCTTTGGTTTATGGGAAAACACTTATTTTACATGAAACAAAATTCATTTACATGCATCATTTTATTTATGATAAAACAATTCTTTTATGTTCAAACATACTGTTTACGTGGAAATCCCTTGGGTATTCTAATTTTTCACGTCATAGCTTGGATACTCCCTAGGTTTTGAGCTATTTCGAATTAGGGGGTCACTTCTATTTATAGGAAAAATCGACCCTTGGGAGAAATGCACTTCTTGCATGTGTAATCTTATTTGAGATAAGAAAAACAAATCTTCCATACAAAATCATATTTCGCACAATGCACCAATTTTTTCGTGCACCCCATGCCTTTTCCAATTTTCGAGCTTCTGATTTTGGAACACCAATTGTGAAAAAAATTCCATTCCTCTATATCACACACCATGCTAATATTTATTGAAACACTCTAATTTTTCAGGCACTGCTATTGTTTTGCATGCCCCACCCTTTTCCAAAAACACATCTCTCCATTTTCCGATTTTCAGGCCCATAAATTTGGCGAACACTCGAAAATGACACCACCTTGTATCTACTCATTTTTTATTCCCTCAGGATCCTCCAAACCATTTTCTTGGTACTTCTATCAATCATAGATTGTCAAAAACATCACATAAACCTGAAAAATTATCACATAAACCCCCTTTGTCATCAAATTGTCCATCATGGTCTGCTCAGTCAACAAATACAACATAGAATCCCAATATTACAAAAAAATTCACCTAAAAATTGATTTAATGATACCTTAAGGATTTTTTCCCTAAAAATAAGACCTGAATGGTATCTGTCTTGCGGTAAATTAATAGAAGATTTATAGGTGTCCAAGAGTCCATGAAATGTTTTCTAATATAAGAACCCATGTATCTCTCACGAGTAACCCTACTGCGAGAAAAACCACACATCAAGAATGTAACTCTGATAAAAAAAATTACTAAAATAGAAGATCATTGAAACAATTAGTTCAGTGTAAAACTGAAACTCTCATAGTGCAACATGGATGAGGCCAAGAAATGGGGCATGATCATCCCTATGAATGTAACGCCCCTATCTTTTACAAATAAAACAACCTTTCATTTAATGACTTATAATAAACACATGCACTCTTTTTTATTTTTTTTTATTCTTGTGTTTAAATTATTGTTATATATCATTAATGGTTATAATAATATTGTTGAATATTGATCAACCAACTGATATAAATATATGGGTTTTAAAAATGATTCATTTTGACACAGACAAAGGAGTGGATGGCCACATCCAGAAGACTCGGGCCGTATGTGGCTCATTTTTAGGAGCTTAGAAAGGAGGTAGCATCACTGGGATATTCTCTTGACCAATCCAAAACATATCTTCAACATTTTAATCTTGAAAAGAATCACCAGTGGGATATGTTCATGTTAATATAGATAAACACCTAGGAGATGTTATATGAGCTACCCCAGGAGTCTGTCACCACCGCACAACACACCCATAGGTCTTACATGGGTGTTATAAGAGGTTATTTAATAAGGTATTAGTCACTTATTGTGTGATTATTTTTATGAATAAAATTTTTATTCCATCAATTCCATTATGAAAAATAGTATTTGTTAAAAATGATGATTTTGATGATTTTTTTGGGTAAAAATGGTACTTTTGAGAAATATATACATTATATTGAATTATGGTTTTTATTAGGAATATTATAAAAACAATTCTTATAAATGATGATAATATTAGTTCCTTATCTATAAATTATTAGTTGATCAGTTCGATAAGATTAATATTTTTTATATGATAAAAAAAATGTATTTTTAATGAAATTATTTTAAGGAATTAATGAATTTTTTAAAATAATTAATATTTTAATAAAATAATATTTAAAACTATTTTTATGAATAATAAATGATTATATACTTTTTATGACTTTAATAGAAATTTCTTATTAATGTTTTAAAAACTGCTTCTGTCAAAACCCATGAATTTCCAATAAATGTCATTTATCATTTAAAAATTAAAAATTGACATATAAAGGTAATTATATAGATAAAATGAATATTAATTTTGTAATTAAGATTTCTATGTTATTGAATGGTGAATTTTTAATAATTTTCAGAGACAACAGAATTTTATGTGTAAAAATTACATATCGTATAAATAAAATTTGTGTTTTATAACTTAATAATGACACAAAAATGTTATAACAAAAACTATAATGGGTATTATCAGATGAATATATTTTTTTACAATAAAATACTATAATTTTATTTTTTTAACATATTGTATAAATTATTAGTGGATCCTCCAAAATTTATAACATATTTTATGATTTTAAATTCATTTCCATAGTAATGTGACTCACCTCCACATGAGAAAGGCTAATATTTTAATATTTTTGTAATAACCGGTTCTTCATTTTAGGTATTTTTTTTCATTTTCTGGACGTTTTGGGAAAAATAGGAAATTCATGAAATTTTCAGATTACACGCCGTGCACATTATAAATACACGCCGTGTACTTTGATTCAATGCCATGCCGTGTGCTGGCCATGTCTGGGCTACACAAATGGTGTGTAGGGGTGATGTGGAGGCCACTTAAAGTGGAGTATGGAAATGGTACATACACGTTGTGTACCCCAGAAGTACATGTCAAGTAGTTTTGTTTTTTTTTTCATTAAACGGAGTGGGGCCGCGTCTAATCAACGAATCTCTCTTCGTTTCTAGGTTCTTCGACTAAGAGCGCCCGTACGGCCACAAACATCCTCCGAGCCCTTGAGCCTTCGTCTGTTGACCTAATCGACTACCATCGATTGCGTTGGAACCACAATAGTGATCTATTCCTCCTTCTTGAATTTCATTCCATGATTTTCCCTCCTCAAGTAATCGTGGGTTGAACGTGTTGTGCGTTTTTATAGATCTACGATGTTCTAAGGAGAATCAAGCCTAATAGTTCAAATATATTTATCTCTTGACATCAAGGTAGGTGGTTTGTGCCTTACCTATATAAGTATTTGAGTTTTATGTGAAAATTCCACCAATACCCGTGAACAATGTATTGCGTGTTTACCATTTTCGGCTATTTTTTTTCCTATCCTGCTTGTATTCTTGTGTAGAGGTAATTTGAACATGTTTGTGGATGATTGTTGTGAATAGATGTTTTTTCCATGCCTTGTTCATATTATCATATGGCCGTTATACCTGTTTCCATGCCTTATGACTATAGGATGTAAAGATACTCTTGAGATTCTTGTTTTTTTGTGGACTGGATAGCCAAGTAGCTCTGTAGGTGGTTAGCTATTGCTCCACTGCTTCTTATTGTTCTGTTGTTTGGTTCATGTTGTATATCATCCTGTTACTGCTTACTGTTTACTACCTGATGTTTGCTACAACTGTTTACTATTTACTGTACTTTCACCTTCCATACACTCACTGACTGTTAGGCCCATATCTTAAGGTAGTTACCTACTGAGATTTAGTCTCACAACCTATTTTGTCCATGGTTTTGGGCCAAAACCGACTATGTTGTTTCAGGTATAGATAAGGGCAAGTGCCCTTCAACTTCTGGTACTTGATTTCTTAGAGCATGAGAGAATGGGACTATGCTTAGGCTTGAAATGCTGTAGAGCTATTTATCTTTTCTTTTATATTTGTTTTGGTACTGTTTTAATTTCCAGCATTGTGACATGTTTGGATGCTTTCCTAGATTTGGACCATGCATCATTTCATATTTATACATTGTTCTCCAATTGTTTATTGTTTTAGTCTTCTGCTGTTGATTTTTATGGGATATTTACTGATTTACCTATTATATGTTTTGTTTACTTCTGTTGTGTACTCTACCAATGAGGGGATAGTTTCCCCACTATCACACCCAAGGCCCTTGATGCTAGTCGACAGCCTCTGGCATTCGGGGAAATGTGCTTGAGACCAACTGGGTACGGGGAACCTTTAGGTGGCTTTCGGAACCGGGACGTTATAAAGTGGTATCAGAGGATTTCTTTTCTCCTAATTTACTGTTTGGAGCCTTTATCCAGGGATAGGATGGATTCAGTACTTGGTAATAAGTTGTGCTCAGGAGTGGCTAACCCGTGTACATGGAAAATCTAATCTACCTCGTTTATTGCAGTTTTCTGGTATTGATATTTTACAGTTGATATGATTTCCCCTAGAGTGATTCATGCTTTGTGTTGTTATTTTTGTTCTATTGGGGTTCTATTTCTATTGCTACCTGATGAGATGAGGGTATGTCATCTCATGCATCTTATAAGAACTTTTTAGAAATCACATTCCATGCATTCTTTCCATGCCATCAAGGGTGAATTAGCGATTTCATGCTATTGTGATAGACATTTTGTAGATTATGCATGCTGTTGTGATAGATGTTTTGATTGAATCCCAGTAATTTTTTAGAGAAATTGTTTGTATTGTACCTTTCTTAAATGAATGCCAAATTTTGTTTCTAGAGGTGTTATGGGTCCTAATGAATCATAACATGGTGGATCATTGTTTTGTTTATCATATATATGACTTGTATGGGATGCAAATATTTGATTCACAGGGATTATGGGCCTCCACAGATCGGAATTTGGCACCTCCATGTTAGTTTTTTAGTGTTTTCTGGCCATCGGTGCAGTTTCTGATCTACTACCCCAGAAATAACAAGAATACACGGCGTGTACCGGACTACATGCCATGTAGGTTCATACTGCATCCCTGAATGTGTGAGCAGAAACACGGGGTGGTGAAAAAGTATTCAGGAACACACTGTGTACGGTTGTTACACGACGTGTAGTAGAGCCGTGTAACCAGCCGTGTCACTAACAACAAGGGATGGGGAAACATGCGTAGTACATGCAGTGTTTGATACGAACACGTTGTGTATCTCTGTTCTAGGTACATTTTCGTGTCACGAACAACACAGGCAGGTGTTAACTTCTTTTATAAACGCCGTGTTTGTTTGGAACACACTGTGTAAAGAGTCAGCCGTGTGGAAAACCGTTTAACTAACAACATAGTTTCCGAAACCTTGTCTAGCACAGTTCGTGTCCTTAGTGAACACACCATATAGTATAGGGTTAATAATACCATGTGGGATATATGTGTAAGAGACTCGGGCAGGGGAATGGATTTCAAGTACATGCCGTGTGTGGTGACAACATGCCGTCTAGTCTGGGGTGTTACACGAACAGGGGTGGAAGAGGTACACACCCATGTGAATGGAATTAAGGGACACAACGTGTAGTTTTATACACGTCGTGTAGTCATGTTGGGTAAAACAGGAGTTATTCCTTCTCATGTTCCCATTTTGTACTCTTGTGTTATCTGTCGTTGATAATCCTGTTCAAAGTTGTGCTTTTGATATTTTAGATCTATGCCTCCTAGACGTCCTCTGGTTGTACGTCAGCTTCCAGATAGTGATCATAACCCAGATATGGATGATCAGGGATCTCCTATAGATCCTTCAACAGATCCTCCTGTTGTTCCAGCCTTGGCACCAGCAGCTATACCTGTTTCAGGTGCTAATACGCAGTTCAGGGAGGACTTCCTGAGGATGTTACAGACCTTTCAGGGCACACCACCTCCTACCCCATTTATGGCTGAGTTGACGTAGGTTTTCCAGTAGCCGCATCCTCCTACATTCTCAGGGGATGGAGGACCCCAGGCTGCAGAGTCGTGGTTGGAGGACAAACTAACGATCCTCAAGAACCTGGAGATACTTCCAGATAATAGGGTATGGCTGGCTACTTATATGCTCAGAGACACCGCCAAGAGGTGGTGGGAGGTGATGTCACAGTCAGGGCGCCATCGAAGTATGACTTGGGATGAATTTTGGTGCATCTTCTATGATTACTTCTATCTAGAGTCCTTGAGGGCCAACCGAGCTCAGGATTTTATGAGTCTTGAGTAGGGTACTCTTTATGTTATAGAGTACTCGTCTAATTTTACCGATCTGCAGCGCTTCACACCGATTCCAACAAGTGATGAGTTTTTCCATTCTAGGAAGTTTGAGGATGGCCTCTGGAAAAAGATCTGTTATTAAGTGAATATCTTCAGGTTGACTTCAATATCTTCTATCATCAACCAGGCGCTGATTGCTGAGCACAATCTAAGAGATTCTAGAGCAGTGGGCCAGAGCGGTCCGACATCCAAAGTCGGTGGACCTCCTATTGATAGAAGGAAGCGCCGCAGAGAGTCTTCTCGAGGAGATCAGAGTATACGTGATGTATCTTCGGGTAGCCAAGTTGTCTGCTACCAGTGAGGTGGGAGTGGAAATACTAGGCCTCAGTTCTAGAGAGACCCGATGGAGTTCTGATCTTGTAGCAGTATGGGCCACCATCAGTATTTTTTTCACATCATCTTTCCTACAGCTGGTGGTGGGGATTCTTCTATGACCCTATGTTCAGGTGATGCATCACCAGTTTACACTAGTCTAGGAACATGGGTTCTTACGACCGTTTGGGCCGAGGTGGAGGTCGCGACCATGGTGTTCAGTCACCAGGTTACTAGCGACATCAGAGTGGGTTGGCATAGAGTGGTCAGGCAGGGGCGCAGGGCCGTAGTACAAGATAGACTTTCACCGTGGAGTAGACCTATCAGGATCAGGATCCTGGACCTTATACAGTTCAAGGTACGATCTTAGTAGCCTCAGTTTTATCTTCAACTCTTTTTGATACTTGTGCCTCACATAGTTTTATCTCTGTTGCTATTGTGGAGAGCCTTGGGCTCTGTATCTTTTCGTCTGTTGACATGTTGACTCTTGATACACCATTGGGAACAAGGATTCCTAGCGTACATCAGTGAAGAGAGTACCCTCTTGAGGTTGTAGTGTGTCACTTTTTATGGGACCTCTATGTCTTAGAGATGACAGGATATGATGTCATTCTCTGTATGGAATGGTTAGTTCCCTTCCAGGTAGACATAGATTTCTATAGTCACAGTGTGAGTTTCATATAACCAGAGGGTGGATTGTTTCTTCATAGAGGCAAATAGGATGTCCAGGCAGTTAGGGCTGGACCAGAGCATCATTGGCTAGGGGGAGTTACAGCCCAGATTTCCAGTCTTTATCTGGAAGACCAGGGGACTTCACAGTTAGACTTTCCTCCAGTGGTGGATCGTTTCATGGATGTCTTTCTAGAGTACTTTTCAGGTTTTCCTCTAGAGCGTGAGGTAGACTTCTCGATTGAGCTCATGCCAGGAGAGACACCGGTGTCCATTACTCCTTATAGGATAGAAACACCTGAGTTGTAGGAGCTCAAGAAGCAGTTGGAGGAGTTGCAGGCAAAGGGTTTTATCTGACCCAGTACTTCTCATAGGGGTTCGCCTGTCCTATTTGCGAAGAAGGCAGATGAAACCATTAGGCTTTTCGTGGATTATCATAAGTTGAACCATTTGATGGTCAAGAACAGATATCCCTTTCCGAGGATCGAAGAACTATTTGATTAGCTTTGAGGATCTTAGGTGTTCTCGAATATTGATTTGAGGTCCGGTTATCATCATTTTCACGTTAGACCGTCGGATATAACTCTTACACCATTCAGGAGCATGTATGGTCTATACAAGTATATGGTCATGCCATTCGTTCTCACGAATGCACCAACAGTTTTTATGGCACTGTGGAACATAGTGTTCCATCCATACATGTATTCCTTCATGGTGTTTTTCATGGACGACATCATTGTGTACTCTGACACTCGACACGACCATGCTACCCATCTTGAGATCATTTTGAGTACAATAAGAGAGCCTTAGTTATATGCTAAGATCATGAAATGCAACTTTTGGATAGATCAGATTCACTTCTTCGATCACGTTATCTTAGAGACAGGAGTACCAGTAGACCTAGATAAAGTGAGAGTTGTAGTTTCCTGGGAGAAGACGAAGAATTTATTTGAGGTGTGGAGTTTTCTAGGGCTGACTGGATACTATAGGCTTTTAATCCAAGACATTTCACACCTTGCAGCACCACAGATAGGTCTGACCAAGAAAGGTGTGAAGTTCTTATGGTCAGATTCCTGTGAGTCACCCTATCAGGAGCTGAAGGGGAGGTTGACGTCAGCAACAATACTAGTATTTCAAGAGCCAGGCAAGAGCTATGAAGTCTACCGTGATTCTTTAGGTGTCATTTTGGGAGTTCTACTTATGTAGGGATATGGAGTCGTTGCGTACGGGTCTCGACAGACGATTCCATAAGAGAGGAACTACCCGACGCATGATCTGGAGTTGGCAGATGTTGTTCATGCCTTACGCTTTTGGAGACATTACCTTTTATGATAGAACTTTGTGGTTTTCACCAACCACAAGAGTCTCAAGTACATCTTCACGCAGAGTGATCTGAATCTGAGACAACGTAGGTGGGTCAAGTATCTTCATTTCTCCGACTTTGAACTTGCCTATACGCCAGGAAAGGGAAATGCAGTGGTTGATGCATTGAGTAGGAGAACTCAGATTCATGTAGTTCAGAAGGCCAGAAGAGAGTGGCAGCTTATGGCCCTGTTTTTTGAGATGCATTTGGTGGTGCACGGAAAATAGGGGCAGACATTTCTTTCTTCTATAGTCGTTACCTCTACCCTCTTTTATCGGGTGCAGATGAGGAAGCTTTGAGACTCAGAAGGCCTGGTCCTGCGGGAGAGTGTGTTTGGAGGGGATCCCCTTCCTGGATGGAAATTGGGAGAGGATGAGATCTTGCATTTATAAGGATGCATATGGGTGCCAGAAGACATACGTGAGGAGCTGATGCGAGATTTTCATTCTTCATTTTGGGTAGTTCTTCCTGGAATAACAAAGGTGTATCATGATCTACACCACTAGTACTGGTGTCCAGGTATAAAGAGGGATGTTTCTAGGTTCTTCATGAGATGTTATACTTGTCAGCAGGTGAAAGTAGAGGATCAGTGACCAATAGGGCTTTTAGAGTAGTTACCCATTCTCGAGTGGAAGTGTAACAATGTTGAGATGGACTTCGTGACCGGGTTACTAAGGTCACCTTGAGGGAGTGATGCTATTTAGGATTATCATCGATAGGCTTACAAATGTTGCACACTTATTTCTGATCAAGGAGACCTTCAGTATTGATGAGTTGGGGAGGTTGTATATCAGAGAGATTGTGCATCTGCATGGAGTTCCACACTCTATTATTTCAGACAGAGATGCACACTTTACTTCTCGGTTCTGGCATGGACTTCAGAAGGCTTTGGGTACACAGTTACTTTTGAGTACAACATACCATCCCTAGACCGATGGCCAGTCCGAGCGTATGATCTAGGTGCTTGATGATATGCTCCGATCTTTCATTCTAGACTTTTGAGGTTCTTGGGAGAAGAATATCCCTCTTGTGGAGTTTGCCTATAACAACATTTTTCAGGAGACTATTCAGATGGCACCTTACGAGGCTTTATACGGTAGGCCATGCCGATCTCCTTTGTGCTGGTTGGAGATAGAAGAGGCTGCTTTGTTGAGACCTATTCTTGTTCAGGAGACCTCAGAGCAGATAGAGTTGATTAGGAAGAGGATGGCTACAATGCAGTCTTGACAGAAGTCTTATGCTGATCAGCGGAGATGACCTCTGGAGTTCGAGGTAGGGGATCGGGTTTTCCTACGTGTTGCACTGAGGTTGGGACACAAGAGGATTCAGAGATAGGGTAAGCATTTACCATGGTATGTCGGTCCGTTTGAGGTATTGGATAGAGTTGGGCTGGTTGACTATTAGTTGAAGTTATCTCAGACGTATCAGGCTCTACACGACGTCTTCCATGTCTCTCAGATCCAATGTTACTTTTCAGACTTGTCTTATGTCTTTCACCCGAGGAGGTTGATCTTGAAGCCGATGCATCGTTTGAGTAGAATCCTATCCAAATTGTCGATCACTGTACGGAGGTTCTCCATGGAAGCTCTGTTCCTTTGTTATGGGTGCTATGGAAGCATAGGTGAGTACAGGATGAGACCTAGGAGAGGGAGGCTAATGTACGATCACAGTGGCCGGATCTGTTCAGGGAATCTTCTTCTACGCCTCACTAGGGAAATTCGGGGATTAATTTCATTAAGTTGGGAAGTTTTTAAGAACCCGGATCTTCGTTTAAAGTATGTTTTTCCTTTTCTGGCCGTTTTTTGGAAAAAGAGGAAAACTTGGAAATTTTTAGAGTATGCGTCGTGTACTATGATTCAGAACCAGGTCGTGTGATGGCCGTGTCTTGGCCACAGACACGGTGTGTAGGGAAAATGTGGAGGCCACTTAAAGTGGAGTACGGAAAGGGTAAGTAGACACCATGTACCCCAGAAGTACATGCCATGTAATTTTTTTCATTAAACGGATCGGGGTCACGTCTAATCGACGAACCTATCTTCTCCTCTAGGTTCATCGACCGAGAGCGCCCGTACAGCCGGGAACATCCATCGATCCCACGAGCCTCCATCTGTTGGCCAAATCGACCGCTGTCGATTGAGTTGGAACTACATCAATGAATTCTTCCTTCTTCTTGAGTTTCATTCCATGATCTTCCTTCTTTATCAAGTTATCGTGGGTCGAACGTTTTGTGCATTTTCGTAGATCTACGACGTTCTAAGAAGAATCAAGCCTTGTAGTTCAACTATATAGTTCTCATGACATCAAGGTAGGTGGTTTGTGCCTTACCATTAGAAGTATTTGATTTTTATGTGAAAATCCCACCAATACCCATGAATGGGGTATTGTGTGTTTACCATTTTGCCCCTATTGTTTTCTTGCCTTGCTTGAATGCTTGTGTAGCGGTAATTTGATCATGATTGTCGATGATTGCTGTTCTTGGATGTTTTTCCCATACCTTGTTCGTATTAGCCTATGGCCGTTATACCTGTTTCCATGCCTTATGACTGTAGGATGGAAAGATACTCTTGACATGCTTATTTTTTTGTAGACTGGTTAGCCAAGTAGCTCTGTAGGTGGTTGGATGTTGCTTCACTTCTCCTTGTTGTTCTGTGTTTTGGTTGCTGTTGTATATCATCCTATTACTTCTTACTGTTAACTAACTGTTGTTTACTGCAACTATTTACTATTTACTATACTTTCACCAGCCATACACTCACTGACAGTTAGGCACAGATCTTCGGGTGGTTTCCTACTATATTTAGTCTCACACCCTATTTGGGCCATGCTTTTGGGCCCATGCAGACTATGTTGTTGCAGGTATAGACAATGGAAAGCACCCTTCGACTTTTGGTACTAGATTGCTTAGAGAAGGAGATCTTGGGACCAAGAATAGGCTTGCGATGCTGTAGAGCTATTTATCTTTTCTTTTGTACTTGTTTTGGTACTGTTTGTATTTCCAACATTGTGACCTGTTTGGCTGCTTTCCTAGATTTGGACCAAGCATCATTTCATATTTATACATTGTTCTCTAGTTGTTTATTGTTTTAGTCTTTTGCTGTTGATTGTTGTTGGATATTTACTTCTTCATCTATTATATGTTTTGTTTACTTCCACTGTTTACTCTTCCAATGAGGGTATAGTTTCTCCACTATCACACCCAAGGCCCTTGCTGCTAGTCGGCAGCCTCCGGCATTCAGAAAAATGTGCTTGAGGTCATGTGACCAACCAGGTACGAGGTGCTTCTTGGTGGCTTTCGGAACCAGGATGTTGCAATGTTTATCATTTTACCTTATAAAATAATTTTATCTACTGCTCTTTGGCAATAACCATGGGAAAAAACAATGGGAGGGTTTTTGGTTTTGATTATTTAATTATATAGATTCCAAAACCTATGTTTGTGGAATATTAAAGAATGCCCCTCTAATTTCCTATATTAACCCACCCAAGCCTCTACATAAATGAACTAAATTTTTTTATCACGTCAATACTCTACCCTTCTCTCTATATAATCCTCCCAAGGAACCTCAAGCTCTCATGAATTCCCTATACAATCTCTTGATTTCACACACAGAAGTAAAAGATTCTTTCCTTTATCATTTTTATCCAAGATTCATTAGGTTGTAATAACCTTTTACAACAATTTTCAAATGTTGGGTAATGATTTAGATCCTCACCAACACTAACCGCCTTATGATAGATTGATGATATACCACTTTACCTCTCATTAATGTGTTATGTGTACACCCGTAATGATAGCGAAATTCCGTAAGATATTTCTCTCTTCTTATTTCCATTCTAGTATTTCTCCCATATTCTACATCTAAATTCCATTTCAAATGTTGGGATATTATGTTCCATTCTACCCATACCATCTATTTAATATTTAACTTATTTGGGACCCATTTCACTCTCATCAACCCAACTTATGAATTTTCATATGATTATGTTATGCTATCGAAATTTTATTGCAATTTTCCTAGTCAAAATCACCGTGCAGTGAATACCATACCCTTTCCTATATCACGAGTATTCACCACTATTAACTTATAATTTTTTAATGGGACATAATTTTATGTATTCGACATTCCCTAATTATGGAATGACTAATTATGTTGGATTATACAATGTTATATGATCCATGTTACACACTAATACATGAAATGAAAAGTTTAGGTAGGGTGGGTAACACCCCGGGATTTTATGAAAAATATTCTTTTTAATTTTATTGATGTCTTGTGTTGCACGCTACACCAAAAGGAGCTTGAAATACATGAATCCCTGACTTGGCATGCATTAAACGCAATCACGACCTTCCACGATAGCGTGTGTTGTACGCAATACCAAGTTTCACTAAACAAGGACATGTTATATAAACTAGCCATTATGAATAGTAATAACCACTTTTTAAAATTTTAGAAATTTTATCTTTCTAAATGGACATCATTTTTGGATTTGGAATATCGAAATAATTCTAGGGTGAATTTTTGGTATTTTTCTGAAAACTTTCAATTTTTGATGAATAGTGAAAACACTAGGTAACTATTTAAAAACCGTCTTTTTATTTAAATAATTATTTATTTTATTTAAATTTATTTTAGGTCCAAATTGATACATAATTCTTATATAACTTCAATGTAATTCATTGGAGTCATTTTATAATAATTTTAGATATATAAAAATTTTATTGAACTTTTCACCGTCTTTTACCCACCTCCTAGGAGAATTTGGAAATTCACATAAAAATTAATTCTACAGCTTTTGTGAGTGGAATTTTGAAAATCTGAGAGACACGATTAATATCAAGGACTAAAATGTGGTTCAATGATATTAAAATAATTTTTGGTGAATAGTAACATTTTACTTTTTTCACCACGGTTAAAAGTAAATAGAGTAATTAAGGGTAAAAATAATATTATTATTACCCTAAAACATGTCCTAATTCTATTGGATAAGTTTAATTCGACCAAAAACAACCTTAGGAATAAAATATGACCATTTAGGACCACTTGGATTAGATTAGGACATTTAATATTATTTTATTTTAAGAATAGTAAAAATATTTAAAATAAATGTTTAATAACTAAATAATTTTTAATATAGGGTTATACATAAGATAAATTAGACTATAAATATAAATTATAAATCTAAGAATATTTCCTACATAATGGTATTTTATTTATAATTTTTAGACATTATATAATTTAATTTATTTATGTCAAAATGATGATCCGGTAATTTTCTTATTAATGAAATATTAACATAATTGATGTTATAAATACTCAAATTAATGTAATTTTAGAATTTTTATGAACTTAAATAATTTTCTAGGTTAATATGACATGTTATTATTGATTTAATTAACTTTTTTCCAACTAATCATTGTGTTATTTTTTTCACAAAAATAATGTACCAAATAGTGTCAAAATTGATATAAAATAGTTTTTAAAACAAATATTATATTATTAATTGTTATTTTATTCTTATAAGTATAAGGTTCGGCCAAATGACTTAGATAAGGTTATATATATTAATAATAAACAAGTTGGGGTTTGTTTTTCTTGTAATAGTAAGTTTATTAACCTTATAGTGTAAGAAAACAAGAAGACACGGTAAAAGTAAAATTATTTAACTTAAAGTTAAATCTAAATGATAAAGATAAAATAGAAACATAAACTTGTCTAAATTCTATTAGATGAGAGGATTTCGACCCATCCCCACCTTATCTTCGAAATAAATCAATTTTGAGCTATTAAAAACCGAATATGACTTTATAATAAAATAATATTTTTAGTTTTTCCAAAGGTACCCCTCTCCTCCCTTATAAAAGGGAACCTCCTCCCTCTCTTCCTCACACTACATTGTTCCTTCAATATCGTCCAAACCATGCCAATTTCACTTCTACACTTCCCCAGAAACATCCTAGAGGTTCTGGTCTTCTTCAAAGACCATCTTTAGTGCCCTAAGAGGAGGTTAAGAAGAGGCGCTTCAAAGAAGAGGTAATGTTCGTTACCGATTCATTAAACTTTATTTCTTCTTCTACTTATTATTATTTAGTTGTTTCATTATGAAATAGCATTAGTATAACTCATATACTAGTATGTTATTATAAGTATTAAACAACCCTATTTCACCATCTATCCATCCTATGAAAAACGAAATCACCGCACGTCTGTACGTACGGAATACTATCTCTAGGCCGTGGTGTAATCTATTTTCCACCACCACCATACTTGGATGGGTATAATGGTGTAAATAATAACTATATATGATTATTTTAAAGTAATATTTATTCCGAAATAGTATACATACACATCAATATGATTCCATGATCATGGGAACGATATCATCACTCGTGTGTATGTACGGCATACCGTCTCCACGATGTGATGAGACTCATTCTAAATGATCCTCATTGAATAATTATTATATAAATGAATTGAATTAATAAATATGATATATATTACACTAATACCATTCTTTAAATGAGGTATCTATATCCTAAAATAATAATAATAATAATTTATTCGACAAAACACGCATAAGTACAAAAAAGCAATAAACAACCGAATAACAAGTAACAATTAAATATAAGTAATAAGAAGCTAAGAATATGACCACATATGATATCATAACAATGATTCCAATTCTGGAATAAGTCTATAATATTAGTTAAATCATTATACATGAGGTTCAGAAACGTACGAAGCAAATCAGACCTAAGGTATCGGAAAATATCGCAATCTCAATTTTTATCCAAGATTGTTTATACTTCAGAATTTACTAGGGAATATTTATCATCCACATACATGTTTCCCCAATATTTATTATTATTTATATCCTCCTAAAATTTTTTGAATCCAATTATACCATTCGGTGAGTTTTTAGTAAAATATATGAAAGGAATCTTTAGTCATTTTTTGTACGAGGTACTTTTTGACTTTTCCGTCCAAAGTACGAGAAGAATATTTTTAAAACTTATACGGAATGAATGGATTTTAGATCATTATTTCCATGAAGCTTCCTTTACACGTTTTCATGTTTATTTTTAATCAACTTCTTTTAGTTTAAATTTATATGACATATTAAGAAAGGAAAACAATTTTTGATGTAGAAAGGATATTTTCCTCAAGAATGGAGTTCATGTGTTTTATCATAATTATTTTCCATATAAGATAATATAGGGTTATGTTTCTATCCATGTTTTTACATTTTTTTGATTATGTTATGATGGAATTATTTTTACGATGTCCTTTTATCTTATATGGATTGTGTTATGATGGAATGATGATTAAGATTCCCATTTTTATTACATGGTTTATTCTATAATGTATGATTTATGATTTTGTGGAATACATAAGAATGATTTCATTATGAGATGGGTGGTACCTATATATCCCTCCAATGCATTGGGAAAATATTTATATCTCATGAGATAGACATGGCTGGAATGGCAGGTTAATCTAGTTTAGTGAAACAGGACTGAAACAAGGAGTGACCTCGGATCAGAAATGGACTTTGTCTGCTAAGATAGTTTTGGCAATGAGTCTTGACTACTAGGAAATGATTATATATGATTATGTTTTTATGCCACAAATTTTTGTGTTTTTACTTATGATTATTGGGATAACATTTCACTACTATAACTTATCCCATGTTATGAAATTATGATCTTTTTTGCAGGTTACGATTTCAAAAATGTTATGTTCTTATTAATATGATGTGATTGATATTTCTTTTGATTACCGTTATTGAGAATTTGAGATCACCCTTTATATTTTTTATATTCCCCAGGATTTAAAGAAATGTTTTAGGTAAGAAAATAAAAGGGTAAGATATTTATGGGAGATGTTGAAGATCTTTCACCATGATTAGAAGATTATTTTCCGAGATTCCAAAGACACTAAACTATTACGGTTCTTGTGTTTTTGTTTTCGTTATGTATTAAGTATTCCACAAAATTAATGTAATTTCCATGTACGTCAAGCTTTGGTTCTCTAAAGTTGTTATCAGTGGAAATGTTTAGTTATCCTTTGGAAACTAGGATGCGAAGACTTTAGTGAGATCCCTACAGATATTTCTATTCTATGTCTATCTAGGTATGTCCCTATGGTTAAGTATAAGTATAGGTTATATTACTAGAATTATGGTAACGATATTATAAATAAACCTAAGGTGTTAGATATTGAAGGTACTTCGCTTTTATTATGTTGTTTTCCTAGCATGATTTTTGCCTCTCACACTATTCGTTTTGGGTATTAATGATGGCTGGAACCCAAAGGAACTGTGTTGATCAATATAATGGAAAATGCAATGATTTCCCTCCCGAGAAACCAAATGTGATAGGTGATGGAGTGAAAAATATTATTGTTATACTTACACAAGCTATGAATCATTCTGGATTTCCAAATGATCAGAGAAGGAAACAATATTCTATTGAGTCAGTCATGAGGCAACGTCCACCGTCATTCAATGGGTCTTCTGATCGACTTGTTTCTGAACAATGGATCAGTACCATTGAAAAGATATTTTCCATACTTTTCTATTCAGAACATGAAAAAGTCATTTTAGTTTTTTACCGTTTAGAAGGTGAATCAGACCAGTGGTGGACTCTAATTAAGAATACAAGGCCCCAAGATGGAATTGAATCCATGGAATGGGACGAGTTCAAGAACATGTTTTTCAGTAAGTACTTCCCTCATATTCTTCGAACAAAGATGGAAAAGGAGTTTCTTGAGCTTAATCAGAAGCTTGATGAATCTGTTGGTATATACGAAGCGAATTTTACAAGACATGAAAGGTATGAATCTGGATTTATCATCAAACCTGAAAGTAAAGTTGATCAATTTTTCAGTGGCTTAAAACCAAGTCTTCGAAGGGCATTAGCTATAATAGACATCAGTAGCTATAAAGAAATTGTGTGTTGTGATATCAAGGTAGAACTGGAATTTGGTGTAACATATCCATCTCATGGTTTTGACAAGAAACAAAAGATGGAGTTCAAGGGGAAATCTAGGAATAATGGTGAAAAGAAGATGAATTTTTGTGTATGCTCAAAATGTGGAATGATGCATGGTGGAGATTGTCATAAAGGGACTAGAAAATGATTTAAGTGTGGAAAAGAAGGTCATCGAGAATATGAGTGTCGAAGTAATGAAAAAGGGTTTCTAATGATGTGAATAAAGAAAAGACTATAGAGAACGCACCACCAACACTTAAATTCGTCAAGTGCAAGGAAATGGGGAATTATGCTAATCAATGCCCTAATCCAAGGGTTAATGATGATCAACATGAGAAACATCTTTAGGCAAAGGATAAAGTGAAGTCACATGCGATCACTATTTGTGATGTTGAGTATAACAATGATTTTTTGTAATGATTAAGTGTTTATGTAATGGGATTTCAAAATATTATCATGGAATCTCATTTATAGTATCGTGGAATTTTGAAATATTTGTGTATTGATCCATTGTGGGTTTCTATAAAAATATTGTACCGATAACGATGAAAAGTGATTCAAATATTTTGGAAAGCAGATGATATATGCATAATGAAGGGATAAGGAGAAAATAAATTGTTCGATAGTATTTAGGAGATCATGATTGATATAAGGACTAAGTGATATCATGTTTTGAGTATATAGAATTTTGGTTATTTTGGTATGTGTAAAGTGTTAACTTTTAACTGCATTCATGTTTTCCCTAAGGTTCAATGGGTATTCATTTTTCAAGAGAATGCATTATTAAGGCCTTTGAATGTTTGGAATTTGACTAAAAATATATATCGTATGATATATGGGGGATAAATGATGGTATTAACGTACTTGTTCTGTGACCTCTCAAGTAATCATTTTCTTTACATTATGAGATCGGACATAAGTATTTTTGATAATCTTAAAGGTTAGAATGGATTAAGATAGACATCAGATAGAATTGTTTAATTCTAGAATTTTTTTTCGATATTATTTTCTGAATATTATAACAATGTAATTTTAGAAAAAGGACAACCTACAGGATAGGCGAAAACCCATCATGTCAGACAAGGCTGTGGGAATCGAACCCACAACTGAAGTGCGACATGCCTTTATCCCCTTCCACTGGCCTATAGGAAGTCCTTGTATAGTAGAAACTAGTTTTATTATATTATGCTGTATTATATATGAAGTATAAGTACATTTTATGAACCATATATGATTAATCTCACTATAGACGGACTTATGTATTTTTTACAACTTTTTCTATCCTTTTGTTTGAGACAGATAGAATAACCCATCATTCTATCACATGATCTACTAACACTTCACGAATGACAAATTCAACGTCATTTCTTTAAGAGATGAAGTGGAAATTGTCTAAGGAACGACCAACGGTGAGACTGTACCAAAATCAAGAAAGTATTTCTTCTAATTCCAATTTTGTCAACTTTAGGGAAATGATCTTCAAAACCAAAAATGTTGTCCTTGTGCCCTTATATCCAATTAATCAGATGGTACCTTATATAATCACAAATCTATGTCTTTTTGATGGTTGTATTTTTTCATAGCCATATTCTCTACCACTCTCCATCAGAACATGATGGTAAGATTTCTCTTCTATATCCATATTTTCACTTATATTCTCCTATGTGGAAACACAGTGATTAGTTAATATGGGTAACTATTAGGTTTCATACATTAGTTTTTAAATATTGGTTTTGGAATTCCTTTTTACGATGTGGGTTTATATTAATGAAACATTCGAGTAGTAAACCATTTATAACCCCGATGAATTTCGAGTGTGAAATTCATTTTATGGGGGGTAGAATGTAACACCGTGAGATTTGATGAAAAATATTCTTTTTAATTTTATTGAGGTATTGTGTTGAATGCTACACCAAAAGGATCTTGCACTACACGCATCCCTATCTTGGCTTACATTACACGCAATCGTGACCTTCCACGATAGCGTGTGTTGTACGCAATACTGAGTTTCACTAAACAACGATATGTTATATTAACTAGCCGTTATGAATAGTATTACCCAATTAATAAAATTTTATCAATTTTATCTTTCGAAATGGACTTCATTTTTGGATTTGGAATATCTAAATTAACCTAGGGTGAATTTTTTTTTATTTTTCTGAAAACTTTCAATTTTTGATGAATAGTGAAAACACTAGGTTACTATTTAAAAATCGACTTTTTATTTAAATAATTATTTATTTTATTTAAATATAGTTTCTGTCAAAATTGATAAATAATACCTATATAAGTTCAATTTAATTTAGTGGGGTCATTTTATAATAATTTTATATATATATAAATTTTATTGAACTTTTCACCATCTTTTACCCACCTACTAGGAGAATTTGGAAATTCACATAAAACATAATTTTACCGCTTCTGTGTGTAGAATTTTGAAAATCCAAGATACATGGTTAATATCAAGGACTAAAATTTGGTTCAATCAGATGAAAATAATTTTTTCTGAATAGTAACTTTAAACATTTTTTACCACGGTTAAAAGTAAATAGGGAAATTAAGGGAAAAATGATATTATTATTACCCTAACACATGTCCTAATTCTATTGAATAAGTGTAATTCGACCAAAAATAACCTTAGGATTAAAATATGACCATTTAGTCCCACTTAGATTAGATTAGGATATTTAATATTATTTTATTTAATGAATAGTTAAATTTTTTAAAATCAATGTTTAATAACTAAAACATTTATAATATAGGGTTATACATAAGATGAATTCGACTATAAAGATTAATTAGAAATATAAAAATATTTCCTAAATAATTATATTTTATTTATCATTTTTATACAATATGTAACTTAATTTATTTATGACACAATGATGATGCAGTAATTATCTTATTAATGATATATTAAAATAATTGATGTTATAAATACTCAAATAAATGTAATTTGAGACTTTTTATGAATTCCACTAATTTTCTAGGTTAATGTGGCATGTTATTATTGATTTAATTATCATTTTATAACAAATAATTTTGTTACGATTTTCAAAATATTCATGTACCAAATAGTGTCAAAATTGACATAAAATAGTTTTTAAAACAAATATTATATTATTAATTGTTATTTTTTCTTAAAAATCTACAGCTCGGACAAATGACTTATATAGGGTTATATATATTCATAATAAACAACCTGGTGTTCTTTTGGCTTGTTATAGTAAGTTTATTAACCTTATAGTGTAAGAAAACAAGAAGACACAGTAAAAGTAAAATTATTTTACTTAAAGTTAAATCTAAATGATAAGGTTAAAATAGAAACCTAAACTTGTATAAATTCTATTATATGAGATTATTTTGACCCATACCCACCTTAGCTTAAAAATAAATCAATTTGGAGCTTTTAAAAACCCAATATGACTTTATAATAAAATAATATTTTTAGTTTTTCAAAAGGATCCCCTCTCCTTCCTTATAAAAGGGCACCTCCTCCATATCTTCCTCACACAACTTTGAGCCTTCAAGATCGGCCAACCCCTACCAATTTCTCTTCTCCACTTCCCTAGAAACATCCTAGAGGTCTTGGTATTCTTCAATGACCATATTTAGTTCCCTAAGAGGAGGTTAAGAAGAGGCGCTTCAAGGAAGAGATAATGTTCGTTACCGGTTCTTTAAACATTATTTCTTCTTATACTTATTATTATTTAGTTGTTTCATTATGAATTAATAACATCAGTATCACTCATATAATGGTATGTTATTATAAGTATGAAACAACCCTATTTCACTATTGATACATCCTATGGAAAATGAAATCACCGTGCGTGCGTACGTACGGAATACCGTCCCCACGCCATGGTGTAATCTATTTTCCACCACAACCATACTTGGATGGGTATAATGGTGTAAATAATAACTATATATGATTATTGTAAAGTTATATTGATTCGGAAATAGTATACATACACTTCAATACGATTCCACGATCATGGGAACGATATCATGGCTCGTGTGTACGTACGACCTACCATCTCCACGATGTGATGCAACTCGTTCTACATGATCTTCATTGAATAATGATTATATAAATAAATTGAATGAATAAATATTATATATATTACACTAATACCATTCTTGAAATTAGGTATCTATAACCTAAAATAAGAATAAGAATTTATTCGACAAAACACGCATAAGAACAAAAAAGCAATAAACACCCGAATAACAAGTAATAATAAAATATAACTAATAATAATGTAATAATATGACCACATATGATATAATAACAATGATTTAGATTCTGGAATAAGTCAATAACATTATTTAAATCATTATACAGGATGTTCGGACAAGTATGAAAAAAATCTGACCTAAGGTAAGGGAAAATCTCACAATCTCAAATTTTATCTGAGATTGTTTATACTTCAAAATTTACAGGGGAATATTTATCATCCACATCAATGTTTCCCCAATATGTAATATTATTTATATCCTGCTAAAATTGTTTAAATATAATTATACCCTTTGGTGAGCTTTTAGTAAAATATATTAAAGGAATCTTTTGTCCTTTTTTGTACGAGGAACTTTTTGAATTTTCTGGCCAAAGTACGAGAATAATGTTTTTTTAACATATACGGCATGAATGGATTTTTAGAACATTATTTACATGAAGCTTCAATTACAAGTTTTCATGTTTATTTTTAATCAACTTATTTTAGTTTAAAATTATATGACATGTTATGAATGGAAAAATGTTTTTGAAGTAGAAATAATATTTTCCTCAAGAATAGAGTTCAAGTGTTTTATCAAAATTATTTTCCTTCTAAGATAATATAGGGTTCTGTTTCTATCCCTATTTTTACATTGTTTTGATTATTTTATTATGTAATTATTTTTATGATTTCCTTTTATCTTATATAGATTGATTTATGATGGCATGATGACTAAGAATCCCATTTTTATTACATGGTTTAGGTTATGATGTATGATTTATGATTTTGTGTCACACATAAGAATGGTTTCATTATGAGATGGGTGGGACCTATATATCCCTCCAATGCATTGGTTAAATATTTATATCTCATGAGATAGACATGGATGGAATGGCAAGCTAATCTTGTTCATTGAAATAGGACTAAAATGAGGAGTGAACTCAGTTCAGAAATGGACATTGTCCACTAAGATAGTTTTGGCAATGAGTCTTGACTACTAAGAAATGATTGTCTATGAATATGTTTGTATGACACAATGTTTTTTGTTTTTTGTTATGAATATTAGGATTAAATTTCACTACTATGATTTATCCCATGTTATGAAATTATGATCTCTTTTGCAGGTTATGATTTCCAAAATGGTATGTTCTTATGAATATGATTTGATTGATATTTCTTTTGTTTACCCTTACTGAGAATTCGAGCTCACCCTTTATATTTTTTCTTTTCCCCTGGTTTTAAATAAAGGTTTTAGGTAAGAAAACAAAAGGGGAAGATCTTTATGGGATATGTTGAAGATCTTTCACCACGATTAGAAGATTATTTTCTAAGTTTCCAAATTCACTAAACTATTACGGTCCTTGTGTGTCTGTTTTAATTATGTATTTAGTATTCCACAAAAGTAATGTAATGTCCATGCACGTCAAGATTCGGGCCTCTACAGGGTGTTCCGTAATAGTTTTCTAATGCATTAGGTTATGTTTAGTATCAAGATATGCCATTTTCAATGAGGTTTTACTCATAAAAAACACGTGAAATGAGTGTTTAATCATGATAATTCACGAGCAATCAGGGTTTACTCATGATTATCAATGTGCAATGATCCTTGTCTCATGAAAATATCATTTTGTATGTCGTGGCCACATTTCCATGTTATGATAATCATGTTATATCATTTCTTTATGTTAATGTTTCTCTTATTCCTCATTGATATTGCTATTTCCTAATATGTATTTTATTCATCGTTTTGGGGATTCTTTACTCCCTTCATGGGATTTATATCTCCCCATTTCTTATTTATGTCCTCAGGTTATCCCATGAAATGTTAATTTGGAAATAATGAGTTGTCCATGTCAAATAAGTTTGAAATAAATATTTTGTGTTTTATGTTTTAAGTTGTTATGTAATGTTCCTAATTTCCCAAGAATGTATAACTACTTATCCATGGAGTTTTATTAAGTATATATTTATGTAATAAATCATGTTTATGTTCTTAATAAAGAGTATGGTTGTTATATTTGGTATCTAATGATAGGTTTAGTTACTTTTAGGAATATGGTGATAAAACTCTAAAGAATTCCTTAGGGATAATAATAAGTATAATAATATAATCCCTAAATTTTGGGGATTATAGATTATGTGGTTTATCAATCAAATACATCCCTATATGGATGTGAACAAGTAGAGGTAGCTCTAGCATAGATGTATCTAGGGGTAAATCCTGAAAACACCCATTTGCGGAAGACTTGAATGAGAACTGGTGCATGAAAATGGGAATTACTTTACTCATGGAATGAAACTTTTGGGATAAATTATTAGGTAAATTTGTAATCTTATTATGAACAATTATTAAGGGAATTAAAAAATGCATCTAAGATTATATGTTGGGAATTGGATCATGGATAACATTGATTGAAGCCGATAATTTCATATGTAAGGTAAATAAATGTAATTTATATGTTATCCATTTTTTCATTAGATTAAGCATTATGTGTTTAATAATATTAACCCTAACATTCCTTTTATTCTTTGTAATGGAAGGTAATTGGAGTACTCGGGCTGACAACTGACGCAAAGATCAATGTGATGATTGATATGATGAGATGCACAATCGGATGGGAGTGGGAATAAAAAAATGTGTCACAATACATTCATTGTTAAGTTAAATTTTTTTATAGAAACATGGGTCAAGAGGAACGTCCAACCCCCTACACCCCCCCCCCTAAGAAAGAAGAATCCTCAATCTATCGCATCATGAGGGAAAGACCTCCTAATTTCAATGGATCATCTGACCACTCAATCACCGAACAATGGATCAACTCCATTGAGAAGAACTTATCCATATTTCAATATTCTGAACAAGATAAATTTCTTATGTCTACATATTTTATTGAGGATGAAGTTGATCAATGGTGTACATTGATAAAAAATACGAATCCTAATGAAGATATTGAGGCGTAAGTGTAACACCCGAGACTTTTTTGAGAAATATTTTGTTTTTATGTTATATAAATCATCAAAGGAATCTTTCACTTCACACAACACTAGTTTGGCCTGCTTTACACGCAACCGCGGCCTTCCTCGATAGCTTGCGTCGTACACAATACCGAGTTTCACTAAATAATGATATGCTATTAAAATATTATTAAAACTAGCCGTTATGAATAGTAATAACCAACTTTTCAAATTTTATAAATTATATTTTTCGAAATAGACTTCATTTTTTGATTCTAAATATTGAAATTAGCCTAGGGTGAAATTTTGGTATTTTTCTGAAAACTTTCAATTTTTGATGAATAGTGAAACCACTAAGTGGTAGTTAAAAAACTGAATTTTTCATAAAACTTAATTTTACTGCTTCTTTGAGTGTAATTTCAAAAATCCAAGATACACGGTTGATTTCAGTCCGTAAAATGTGGTTCAATGAGTTCAAAATAATTTTTGGTGAATAGTAACTTTTTACTTTTATTTTCCACGGTTAAAAGTAAATAGGGTAATTAAGGGTACCAATGTTATTATTATTACCCTAACACATGTCCTAATTCTATTGGATAAGTTTAATTCGACCAAAAACAACCTTAAAAATAAAATATGACCATTTAGGCCCACTTTGATTAGATTAGGACATTTATTATCAATTTACTTAAAGTAGGGTTAAAATAGTTAAAATCAAAGTTTAATAAGTAAATCATTTTCAATATGGGGTAATACATAAGATAAATTCTACTATAAATATTCAATAGAAAGCTAAAAATATTTCCAACATAATTATATTTTATTTATAATTTTTAGACATTATATAATTTAATTTATTTATGACAAAATGATGATTTAGTAATTATCTTATTAATGAAATATTGACATAATTGATGTTATAAATACCTAAATAAATGTAATTTGAGACTTTTTATGAATTCCTATAATTTTATAGGTTAATATGACATGTTATTATTGATTTAATTAACTTTTTTCTAACTAATAATTCTGTTATGATTTTTCACAAAAATCAATTACTAAATAGTGTCAAAATTGACATAAAATAGTTTTTAAAACAAATATTATATTATTAATTGTTATTTTATTCTTAAAAATATAAGGTTCAGAAAAATGACTTAGATAATGTTATATATATTAATAATAAACAACTTGGGGTTTTTTTTGGCTTGTTATAGTAAGTTTATTAACCTTATATTGTAAGAAAACAAGAAGACATGGTAAAAGTTAAATTGTCTAACTTAAAGTTAAATCTAAATGATAATGTTAAAATTGATACCTAAACTTGTCTAAATTCTATTTGATGAGAGGATTTCGACCCATACCCACCTCATCTTAGAGATAAATCAATTTGGAGCTATTAAAAACTGAATATGACATTATAATAAAATAATATTTTTAGTTATTCCAAAGGTGCCCCTCTCCTCCCTTATAAAAGAGAACCTCATCCCTCTCTTCCTCACACCACTTTGAGCCTTCAAGCTCTGCCAAAACCTGCCAATTTCTCCTCTCCACTTCCCTAGAGACATCCTAGAGGTCCTGGTTTTCTTCAAAGGCCAATTTTAGTGCCCTAAAAGAAGGTCTCAAAGAAGCGCTTCAAAGAAGAGGTAATGCCCGTTACCGATTCTTTCATCTTTATTTATTCTTCCACTTATACTTATTTAGTTGTTTCATTATGAAGTAATAACATCAGTATAAATCATATATTGATATTTTATTATAAGTTTGAAACAACCCTATTTCACCATCAATCCATCCTACGGAAAATGAAATCACAGCGCCTGCGTACGTACGGAATACCGTCTCCACGTCGTGGTGTAATCTATTTTCCACCACCACCTTACTTGGATGGGTATAATTGTGTAAAGAATGAATATAAATGATTATTATAAAGAGATATTGATTCTGAAATAGTATACATACACTCCAATACAATTCCACGATTATGGGAATGATATCATCACTCGTGCGTACGTACGGAATACCGTCTCCACGATGTGATGCGACTCGTTCTACAAGATCTTCATTGCATAATGATTATATAAATGAATTAAATGAATGAATACGATATATATTACACTAATAACATTCTTGAAATGAGGTATCTATAACCTAAAAATAAGAATAAGATTTTATTCAACAAAACACGCATAAGAACAAAAAGTAATAAACACCTGAATAACAAGTAGCAATGAAATATTACTAATAATAAGCTAAGAATATGACCATATATGATATCATAACAATGAGTATGATTCTGGAATAAGTCAATGTGATTATTTAAATCATTATACAGGAGGTTCGGACACTTACGAAGAAAATTGGACCTAAGGTTAGGGAAAATATCACAATCTCATTTTTATCCGAGATTGTTTAAACTTTGGTATTTTCTGGGGTGACTTTTATCATCCACATCCATGTTACCTCAATATGTAATGTTATTTCCATCCACCTACAATTGTTTAAATACAATTTTACCCTTCGGTGAGTATTTATTAAAAGATATGAAAAGAATCTTTTTTCGTTTTTCGTACGAGGTAATTTTTTACTTTTCTGACAAAAGTACAAGAATAATGTTTTTTAACTTGTACGGCATGAATGGATTTGTAAAGAATTATTTCCAAGAAGATTACTTTACAATTTTTCAAGTTTATTTTTAATCAGCTTCTTTTAGTTTATAATTTTATGACATGTTAAGAAAGGAAAAGTGTTTTTGAATTAGAAAGGATATTTTCCTCAAGAATGGAGTTCAAGTGTTTTATCAAAATTATTTTCCATCTAATATAATATAGGGTTCTGTTTCTATCCCTATTATTACATGTATTTTATTACGTTGTGATGGAAATATTTTTATAAATTCCTTTATCTTATATGAATTGTTTTATGATGTCATGATGTTTAAGATTCCCATTTTTATTACATGGGCTATGCTATGATGCATGGTTTATGATTTTGTGGCACATATAAGAATGATATCATTATGAGATGGGTGGGACCTATATCTCCCTCCAATGCATTGGGTAAAGATTTTATATCTCATGAGATAGACATGTCTGGAACGACAGGTTAAACTGGTTCAGTGAAACAGGACTGAAACGAGGAGTGAACTCGGTTCAAAAATGGACTTTGTCCACTAAGATAGTCTTTGAAATGAGTCTTGACTACTAAGAAATGATTCTCTATGATTATGTGTGTATGCCACAATGCTTAATGTATTAAGTTATGATTATTGTGATTACATTTCACTACCATGATTTATCCCATGTTATGAAATTAAGATCTCTTTTGCCGGGTAATATTTCCAAAATGTTATGTTCATATGAATATGATGTGATTGATATTTATTTTGTCTACCATTACTAAGCATTTGAGCTCACCCATTTGTATGTTTTCTTTCCCCAGGTCAGGGAGAATGTTATTAAGTAAGATATTCCAAAAGGGACTATAGATATGATGAAATAAATGGGAGACAATGTAGACACTTTATGAACCAATTGTTTATGTTTCCCAGTTTCCAAAGACACTATACCTATACGGTCCTTTCCTGGTTTTGTTATATGTTGTAATAAGTGTGCTTCAATTCTGATGTAATAACAATGTATGTAAAGTATGGGTAGTTATAGTTGGTATCAGAGGAATGGTATAGTCAACCATTGGAAACTAGGATGTGAAAGCCTTAGTAAGAACCCTAAGGAAAAGTCTAAGCATAGAACACAATCTTAGTGTTTTAGAAATGACCATGAATAACCTAGGATAAGACCTTAAGTGTGAAATTTTATTCTTCATTATGTGGTTTTCCTATTATAATTAGGGTTTCTCACACTATTATTATTGGTTTTAGTCAATGGATGGAACCTGAAGGAACCGTGTTAATACGGAATGCGACGGGAAATGCAATGATTGTCCCCTTGAGCAACCAAACGTTATGGGAGCTGGAATGAAAAATCTTGTAGCCATGATCACAAAACTTTCTCATGCTATGAATCATGCAGGACTTCCAAACGAGCAAAGGAAGGAGCAAAATTCTGTTGAATCCTTCATGAGGAAGTGTCCACCTTCATTCAGCGGGTCTACTGATCCATTAATTGATGAACAATGGATTAGTACTACTGAAAAGATATTTTCAGTTCTTCAATGTTCTAAACATGATAAAGTCATCCTAGCAGTGTATCGTTTGGAAGGAGATGCTGATCAATGGTGGAATCTTATTAAGAATACGAGGAAAAGAGATGAATTGAGTCCATGGAATGGGACGAGTCCAAGAACTTATTTGTCAATAAGTACATCCCTCTTATTCTCCAAACAAATATGGAGAAAGAGTTTCTTTAACTAAAGCAAAAGGATGATGAATCTGTTGGTACCTATGAAGCAAATTTTACAAGACTTCCAAGGTACGCTTCTGTTATTATTATCTAACCTGAAAGTAAGATCGATCGATTCTTTAGTGGCTTAAAACCAAGTCTTTGAAATGCATTAGCCACAAGGGACTTCAATAGCTACGAGGAAATAATTCGATGTTCTCTCAAAGTTGAGATGGAGATTGGAGTAACCCATCAATCATATGGGTTTGATAAGAAGAAGAAAATGGAATTCAAAGGAAAATTTAAAGAGCACACTGAAAAGAAGATGAGCTTTCCCTTATTCTCAAAGTGTGGAAAGAAACATGGAGGGAGTTGTCTTAAAGGGACAAGTAAATGTTTCAAATGTGGAAAGGAAGGTCATCAGGCATTTTAATGCCGAAATGATGGGAAGAAGATGACTAATGATGCAAACAAAGGAATGGACACACAGAATTAACCTACTACACTTCAATGTTTCAAGTGCAAGGAGATGGGGCATTATACCAATCAATGCCCAAATCCAATGGTTGATGATGACGGTCGACTTCAACAAACTCTTAAGGATAAAGACAAAGGAAAGTCACTTGCAATTTCTATCAGCAATGTGGATTACGATAGTGATGTGGTGAAAGGTACACTTACAATCCACTCTAATGTAGAAAATGTTTTATTTGATTCTGGATCCACCCACTCCTTTATTTCTGAAGAATTTTCTAAGGATATCCTCATATTACCTCAACAATTAGATGTTGAGTTAGCTATGTCAACCCCTAATGGCACAACAGTTGCATGAAAAGTATATAATTCTTCTCCGATTGAATTTTTTGGGAAAGTGCTTCCTGTAAATCTTGTGATCCTTCCTATAATGGAATTTGATGTGATTTTTGGAATGTATTGGATTTCTTTATATGGAGCTCATATCAATTTCCAAAGAAGGGAAGTCACATTTCATATTCCAGATCAATCTATGATCGTCTATCGATGCAAGTATGAACATAACCTTCCAGTGGAAATTTCTTCCATCTTTGGGGTCTTGATTCCACTGAATGAAGGTTATTTATCTCAAATGGTTGGAGAGAAACTCACAATTAAGAATATGCCCATTGTACGGGAGTTTGATGACGTCTTTCCGGAGAAATTTCTAGGTCCTCCACCAAATCGTGAAGTTGAGTTTTCAGTAGAACTCGTACCGGGTGCTTTGCCTATTTCAAAGACACCTTATAGAATGGCCCCAATTGAGTTGTAGGAATTGAAGAAGCAACTCCATGAGAATATTGATAAGGGATTCATACGCCCTAGTGCTTTACCTTGGGGAGCACCTATTCTATTTATTAAGAATAAAGATGGATCAATGAGACTCTGCATTGATTATCGAGAACTTAACAAGATAACTATCAAGAACAAATATCCTCTCCCACGCATTGATTACTTATTTGACCAACTACACGGAGCTCAATGCTTTTCCAAGATTGATCTTCGTTAAGGGTATCACCAATTAAGGGTCAAAAGGGAGGATATACCAAAGACAACTTTCCTTATAAGGTATGGACACTATGAATTTATAGTGATTCCATTTGGTCTTACTAATGCCACTGCTATCTTCATGGATCTGATGAATAGAGTCTTTAGAGACTATCTTGATCAATTTGTGGTAGTCTTTATAGACGATATTCTTGTCTATTAAAAGATCAAGGAAGAACATGAAGAGAACTTGAGAATTATATTGAAGACCCTGAGAAAGGATAAACTTTATGCCAAATTTACCAAGTGTGAATTTTGGCTTCAAAAAGTTGCATTTTTGGGTCACATAATCTCAAAAGAGGGGATATCTGTGGATCCAGCAAAAAAAGAGGTTATCGAAAGATGGTCAAGACCAAAAATAGTAACTGAGATTCGAAGTTTTCTTGGTTTGGATGGTTATTATCAATGTTTTGTGAATGATTTTTCATGATTATCTAATCCACTCACCAAGTTGACTCGGAAAGGAGTTACGTTTGTTTGGACGGAGGAATGTGAAGAGAATTTAAGGAGTTGAAAAGAAGGTTATCCAGTGCACCTATGATCACACTGCCTTGTAGTGGAGAAAGGCTTGTGATCCATAGTGATGCATCCAAGAAGGGATTGGGGTGTGTTCTTATGAAAAATGATATGGTGATAGCTTATGCCTCATGATAGTTTAAAATCCATAAGCAAAATTACCCAACTCATGATTTGGAGTTAGCTGCGGTAATATTTTCATTAATGATTTGGAGGCATTATCATTATGGAGAAAGGTGTGACATTTATACTGATCATAAAATTTTAAAGTATATTTTCACACAAAAGGAGCTGAATATGCGCCAAAGAAGATGGTGGGAGCTGATTAAGGATTACAATTCATTACCACCCTGAGAAATCAAACAAGGTGGCAGATGCATTAAGTCAACAAGAACATGCTAGTTTATCCATGATGAGGATCACAAAAGATACAATATTTATGGATTTATAAAGGATGGATCTTGAAATTATAACGAAAGGGTAAAATCGCATCTTTTTCAAATTAATGTTCAAACATATATACATGTTAAGATTAAAGAGGAACAGTGTCACGACCCATCCTCGGGGCCCGTTTTGTGACTACCCCAAGCCCGCCTTCCATAGGCCAGGGGTTGGTGACTAGCACCAAGGTGTAAATCCCGATAAACAGGGAAGGCATTGCCTTTGTAAAGTAAACAACCATCACAGAGTAAGCAATAGGAAAGAGTAAACACTAAGTAAAAACTGTAACAAGCTGTGTTGAAAGTAAAAGGGGCCGGAAATACAAGCCCAACTGTAAAGTACAACTGAAAGGGGAAAACAGCAACTGAAAAGAAAAGACGCAGCGTCGAGCCGTCCTCTGGAAGTCCCACCTGAAGGGAGAGAACAGATAGCCTCCACAACTCCTCGGTCCAGCCATCCGCTCTGAGTACGTCCCGTCTAGTGGTCCACCTCTAGGTACCGTCCTGCTCCACAAGCCTCCACCATGATCAGCGATGTCTGTCGTCTGCAACCAACACAACGAAGTGCGGCCATAGCCCGTGCAGGGGTGAGTATAAGCTACTCAGTAGGGATCCCAAGACCCCCGAAGGTCTCCCGAAATCCACAAAGGATAAACCACAAAGGAAAGATACAATCACAAAGTAACAACCGACAATGCTTAGGTATATGCCCACACATATACCTAAGTCATCAATTCCTGTTCGGCTCCAACATTCGAGCCCAAGCCCAACCCAGTCCACACAGGAAAGCAAAACGTATACTCACATAGAAAAGCACAACACAATCCATGAAGGAGAGAAAAAGTAATCCACAAAGGATAGCTCAACACAATCCACAAAGGAAAGTAAACAGTAAATCCACACAGGATAGTTCAACACAATCCACAAAGGAGAGTAAACAGTAAATCCACATAGAATTGTTCAACACAATCCACAAAGGAGAGTAACATAGGATTCAGCTCACACAGGTATACATCGTCAAAAAGGTGAAAGGGATTATCAGATATAGATACTGAATCATCTAAGATGGGACCCACTGAGGATACAAGACCAGCTGTCTTCATTGATTCATCTATTCTAGGACGCACATAGGATACAAGACCATCACTGAATCATCTAAGTTGGGACCCACATAAGATACAAGACCAGCACAGATGGGACCCACATAGGATACAAGACCAGCACTGAATCATCTATGCTGGGACCCACATAGGATACCACACTAGCACAGTTGGGACCCACATAGGATACAAGACCAGCACATCTGGGACCCACATATGATACAAGACCAGCACTCTTCATCGTCGCAGTCCACTGAGGATCTCTGCACAGTCGTCGTCGTCGAAGTCGCAGCCAGCACTAGGGTTCCCGCACACAGCAAGCTCGTTCGGGAGGGTCCGCTCCACGAGCCGAGAGACTGATACATCAACTGACACAAAGTCCAGAGTTGATGTATCCAAAAGTTCCGTATCGTCAACAGGAACTCAACGTTGCAGACGGTGCATCAATTAGACGCCTGATCTGAGAGTTATTGGCTTTTTCGTCCCAGGGGCCCGGTTGGTTTTTAAGGCAAAACCAACCCGACCGTACTCCACTTGCGTCCAAACCTCGGGCGGAGTATGCCAAAAGTTCCATCTCACTTAGAAGAATTCAACGAAGTCGACGGCACGTCGTTCAGACGTCCGAAGCTCAAGATATGAGCGTTTCCACTCTGAGGGCCCGGTTGGTTTCGTGTATGAACCAACCCGACCGAACTCGAAGTATTCCAAAACCTTGAGTGCGATATACTGAAACGACCATATCGTTCCAAGGATCGCTATGAAACTGAAGGTGCGTCGATCAGAGGTCCATAGCCCAAGATATGGGCTTTTGACAGAAAGTAGTCTGAAATTAGGGGGTCTGGGCCCGGCCCGGCCCGCCCAGTACCCCCTGGGTCAGCCGAACTGGGTCAACCTGGCCCGGGCGGCAACCCGGCCCAATGACCCGGCCCGGCCCGGAAGCCCGGCCCGGCCGGCGGCGCGCCCAGCGCGGCCAGCATGTCGCGCGAGCGCGCCCAAGGGAGGGGCTACGCCCCTCCTTTATTTCAAAACGGTGGCCCCCTTTAAGGGGCCACGCCACATGTGCAACCCGGGGGGTGTAACCCCCGGCTTTTCCCCTGTAACGGCCGGCCAACGCAGGGCCGGACGGTTTCTCGTCGTGGGACCCTGTGGTCCCGTGCCTTCCAGCGCCGGCGGCCAGAGTTCCGGCCGCCTTCTTCAAATTCTCCGGTGGGTGGTTTTTCCAGCCGCTACTTCCAGGATGGCTGCAAATTCGTCCGGCGTGGCGTGACGACACTGCGCCCTTCCGTCGCGGCCTGACTCCGGCCGTGGCCTCTTTCGTACCCTTGACGCAGCGCAACGGCGTCGCGTTTCTTCGTCGTGGCCCACATCGTTCACGTCTCCTTTCGATCAAGCATGGTGCAACGATGCATTACCGTCTTCACTAATCAAAACGAAGAATAGAAAAAAGGGGGGAGGGGTATCAGCCGTGTTTGTGCGGACCGATCCCCTCCCGTTATCTCGATAGCAGTTGGCCGAAACGTAAAACATTTAACCTTCACAATTTTTAATTTAAATAAAAATTGGAACATGGCTATCAGATTTATCTTTCTTATTCGAAGGAAAGAAATCACCAACTTAAAAAGATTCAAACCCCTACCTCGATTCAGGAACGGTGCACGTCAATCGAGCCGCGGAGGACGAGCGTCGCGGAGGTCGGGCGTTGCGGGAAATGAACGTCGATTCTGTTTTCATTGAGGTGCGTTCGAAGAGGATACGTCGTTGGATGTAGACGTCGCTTTCTTAGGCGGAGATGTTCTTCATTGAAGAACGGTGTTCTTCGCGTTCTTCGTCGAAGTTGAAGAAGAAGAAGACTTCCTTTAGATTTCTCTCCAAAAGCTCTCAAACAACCCAAAACTAACCCAAATAAAATAAGTTCCCAACTTATTTTATTATCACAAAAAGGCTTTTGAAAAATTTAAGAGTTTGAAAAAAACCCTCACTTAACTCACTCAAGTTATTAACATGAGTTTAAAAAATAAATGAGGAGTTCGGTTGGCAAGACATAAATGGGGGGTTAAGGAGTTTAAAGGGGGAAGGTGAATGGTTGGGGCTCGTGTGGACCCCACCCTTTCAATTATCCACACATGGGAAGTTGGGTGGATGTGGGCCCCACCACCAACTTCCCATGGGACAAATTAACCACCTTGATATAAAATTTATCCAACAATTTTATTTACTTCTTAATTAAACCCCATTAATTAACTTCTTCTTCCGCACAAACGCAACTATGGTAAAGGTTCCCTTAAGCGATTAACGGCGTTGCCAGTTCATCGGTGCCATCAGATTTCAATTTCGAGCACCGGTTCAAAAGATAAGAAAACCCGCTCGTTCGTTCACTGAACGTACCCGAGCCAAACTTTGGAAATTGATTCCGGGAACTCCGGGCCTCAGAATCAAGTGCCGTCAGAAACCACGTTCTTGTAAAATACCAAAGAAAATTAAGAAAAAATTTCCCTTGAATTTTACGGGTCATTACATTACTCCCACCACAGGGATTTACGTCCCCGTAAAGATACATCAAAACTAGGGAAACAAATGAGGGTACTAAGCACGCATCTGAGCCTCCTGCTCCCAAGTGCTCTCCTGGAGGTTTCAGTGCTGCCATCTGATGCGCACTAGAGGAATTGACCGTCCATGTAGGACCTGCTCCTGTCAATCCTTGGTCTCCACTGGGACTTCCGCAAAAGTCGCCCCATCATCGACGTCAAGCTCCCCATGGTCAATGATATGCATCGGGTCGTGCATGTATCTCCTCAGTTGAGATACGTGGAAGACGTCGTGCACCTGGTGCAACTGAGGTGGTAGAGCCAGACGATTAGCCACCTCACCAATCCTGCTGAGGAGCTGGAAGGGTCTGATGAAGCGCGGAGAGAACTTTCCGCCTCATCCAAATCTCCGTAATCCACGTCGAGGTGAGACACACAAGTAGACGTGGTCGCCATCCTCGAACTCTAGTGGCCTCCGCCTCCTGTCAGCATATGACTTCTGCCGGCTATGAGTTGTCCTCATCTGCTCCTGGATGACCTGGACCTTCTCTGATCCCACAAGATCTTCTAAGATTTCTTCTTTGACGATAAGAGAAATCTGGTCTCATCCCCTGGATGAACCACTTCCTTTTCTTAATACAGTCAATCCCGACATGGATGTTACTAATCCATACCAAATATGACGTCGTAAGGCCTTGACGCTACTACCAAGAGATCCAACCGTTACTCTCGCCTCCAATGGTTGAGTCACACTGTCAGCATCAGTGTGTGGTAACTGGGTCTCCTCCAGTAGATGTCTCACAGGTGAGGGTCAAGTCAACAGTCTAAACTGGAACCTCTTAATAACAACACAAAAGAGGACAGGAATGAAAACATCACAAAGGTAAGCGTCTTTTACTATTTCAACTCATAATACAAAGACACTACACAACCACAACAAGGAACTAGAAGTACAAAAGACGTATCCACTAGTTCCGCTCTTGTCCATCTGCTCCCAAAGCTCCATGATCGAAGGCCTCAGCTTCCTGAAGCTGAGCTCTTGCATGTCCACCAACTCCCTGCGGTCGGGGTGGACCTCCTGGTGGTGGTGGTGGTGGCAACACCTCGAAGTGTCACCCACCATCTGCTACTCGGCTAGCTCCTCTACCTCGTCTGCCTGCACCCTGCGGACCACCGTGGCCGAACCTCTGTCTGGGAGGTCCCTCTACCACCTGCTGCTCATCTGTAAGACGAGTCGGGCAGTCTCGAGCCATGTGACCTCACCCGCTACATGCATAGCAATGCTTGCCCCTCGTGTAGCTGGCTCTCCTTCGTGTTCCCCGCACAACCGAATCTTCATCCTGAGACTGCCCATCAGATGGTCTGGCCCGTTTGGACCTCCTCGTCACCTGTCTACTGCCAGCTGCAGAAGACCCTGCTACGGGCCATCCTGTGGAGGGCCCTGTCACTGGAGCCTGCTCGGCGAGAAAAATCTCCACTAGAAGGGCTCTCTCCAACACCTCTCCCTGTGTCGTAATGTTGAGGGAGATCATCGAAGCCCTGATCTCATGCCTCAGTCCCTACTCGAAAGTCCGGGCCCGGAAGAATGGGTCCCGTACCATATCCGTGGAGTAGCGTGAGAGATCAGTAAATCTCGCCAAGTACTGGGCCACTGTCATGCTGCCCTGCCGTAGCTGTAGCAGCTCTTGGATGTGCACCGCACTGAGGGTGGCTGGGACAAACTCTGAGCGGAAGAGTCTCTCAATGTCTGTCCAGAGTAGAGATGCCTCATCGTGCACCTGGAGCATCAAGCTCCACCATCGGCCCACTGCCGCGTGCAGTAGGCTCGCTGTGAGGATCACCATGAGGTCTGCTGGTGTCCTCACTAATTGAAAAACTCTCACTACTGCCTCCAGCCAGTCCTCAGCTTCCTGGGGGTCCGTCTCCCCGCGAAACCTGGGTGGTCGCTGGCACTGGAACTCATGCAGTGCACTGAGGCGGCGTGCATCATCAGCAGCTGGTGCTGGAAGCATCGATGGGTCGGCGGGTAGAGCTACCGCTGGTGCCACTGCTGACAAAGGGCCATGCACCGAGACCTCATCGCTCGGTGGGATGTCGTCACGCTCGACTCTCGGAACCCTAGCTGGCTGCCGTCGTGGGGCCATCCTAAAAAGGAAACAGGTGCGCCACGGTCAGAACAGTATACCTGGTGAGCTGACACAAGTAATCACAATGAAAACATTAACACACATGCAATCAATGTTTTCGTTCATTAAGTCAGAAATCAGAAGTCAAGGTCCTGGTGTACGGATACGACGGCCGCCGCACCAACACTGGACTCCCTGGACTGATAACCACACCCAATACGCCGAACACTATTGCTTCACACAGAAGAAAGATCAGAGTCTGCGGTAGAACCGAACTCCTCTGATACCAATTTGTCACGACCCGTCCTTGGGGCCCGTGTCGTGACTACCCCAAGCCCTCCTTCCATAGGCCAGGGGCTGACGACTAGCACCAAGGCATAAATCCCGATAAACAGGGAAGGCATTGCCTTTGTAAAGTAAACAACCATCACAGAGTAAGCAAGCAGAAAGAGTAAACACTATGTAAAAACTGTAACAAGCTGTGCTGAAAGTAAAAGGGGCTGGAAATACATGCCCAACTGTAAAGTACAACTGAAAGGGGAAAACAACAACTGAAAAGAAAAGTCGTAGCATCGAGCCATCCTCTGGAAGTCCCGCCTGAAGGGAGAGCACAGATAGCCTCCACAGATCCTCGGTCCAGCCGTCCGCTCCAAGTACGTCCCGCCCAGTGGTCCACCTCCAGGTACCATCCTGCTCTGCAAGCCTCCACCACGATCAGCGATGTCCGTCGTCTGCAACCAACACAACGAAGTGCGGGCATAGCCCATGTAGGTGTGAGTATAAGCTACTCAGTAGAGACCCAGAGACCCCCGAAGGTCTCCTGAAATCCACAAAGGATAAACCACAAAGGAAAGATACAATCATGAAGTAACAACCGACACTACTTAGGTATATGCCCATACATATACCTAAGTCATCAATTCCCGTTCGGCTCCAACATTCGAGCCCCAGCACAACCCAGTCCACACAGGAAAACAAAACGTATACTCACACAGAAAAGCACAACACAATCCACAAAGGAGAGAAAAATTAATCCACAAAGGATAGCTCAACACAATCCACAAAGGAAAGTAAATAGTAAATCCCCAGAGGATAGTTCAACACAATCCACAAAGGAGAGTAAACAGTAAATCCACATAGGATAGTTCAACACAATCCACAAAGGAGAGTAACACAGGATTCAGCTCACACAGGTATACTTCATCGAAAAGGTGAAAGGGATGATCAGATATAGATACTGAATCATCTATGCTGGGACCCACTGAGGATACAAGACCAGCTATCTTCATTGATTCATCTATGCTGGGACTCACATAGGATACAAGACCTGCACTGAATCATCTAAGCTGGGACCCACATAGGATAAAAGACCAGCACAGTTGGGACCCACCTAGGATACAAGACCAGCACTCTTCATTGATTCATCTATGCTGGGACCCACATAGGATACAAGACCAGCACTGAGTCATCTAAGCTGGGACCCACATAGGATGCAAGACCATCACAGCTGGGACCCACATAGGATACAAGACTAGCACTCCTCATTGATTCATCTATGTTGGGACCCACATAGGATACAAGATCAGCACTGGATCATCTAAGCTGGGACCCACATAGGATACAAGACCAGCACAGCTGGGACCCACATATCATACAATACCAGCACTCTTCATCGTCGCAGTCCACTGAGGATCTCTGCATAGTCGTCGTCGTCGAAGTCGCAGCCAGCACTACTATTCCCGCACACAGTAAGATTGTTCGGGAGGGTCCGCTCCATGAGCCGAGAGGCTGATACATCAACTGACACAAAGTCCATAGTTGATGTATCCAAAAGTTCCGTATCGTCAACTGGAACTCAACGTCGCAGACGGCGCGTCAATCAGACGCCTGGTCTGAGAGTTATTGGCTTTTTCGTCCCAGGGGCCCGGTTGGTTTTTAAGGCAAAACCAACCCGACCGTACTCCACCTGCATCCAAACCTCGGGCGGAGTATTCCAAAAGTCCATTCTCACTTAGAGGAATTCAACGAAGTCGACGACATGTCGTTCGAACGTCCGTAGCTCAAGATATGAGTGTTTCCGCTCGGAGGGTCCGGTTGGTTTCGTGTACAAACAAACCCGGACGCACTCAAAGTATTCTGAAACAATGAGTGCGATATACCGAAACGACCATGTCATTCCAAGGATCGCTACGCAACTGACAGTGTGTCGATCGGAGGTCTTTAGCCCAAGATATGGGCATTTGACCGAAAGTAGTCCAAAATTAGGGGGTCTGGGCCCGGCCCGGGTGGCGACCCGACCCGACGACCCGGCCCGGCCCGGCCGGCGGCGCGGTGGCGCGGCCGGCGCGGCTAGCGTGCCGTGCGAGTGTGCCCAAGGGAGGCGCTACGCCCCTCCTTTATTTCAGAACGGAGGCCCCCTTTAAGGGGTCGTGCCACGTGTGCAACTCGGGGGGTGTAACCCCCCAACTTTTCACCTGTAACGGCCGGCCAGCGCAGGGCCGGCCGGTTTCTCGCCGCGGGACCCCGTGGTCCCACGCCTTCCGGCGCCGACGGCCAGAGTTCCGGCCTCCTTCTTCGAATTCTACGGTGTGTGGTTTTTCCGGCCGCTACTTCCAGGATGGCTGTAAATTCATACGGTGCGGCGTGACGACGCCGCGTCCTTCCACCGCGGCCCGACTCCGGCCGCGGCCTCATTCGTACCCTTGACACAGTGAGACAGCGTCGCATTTCTTCGTCGTGTCCCACATTGTTCATGTCTCCTTTCGCTCAAGCGCGGTGCAATGACGCATTACCGTCTTCGCTAATCAAAACGAAGAATAGAAAAATGGGGGGAGGGGTATTGGTCGTGTTTGTGCGGAGCGATACCCTCCCGTTATCTCGATAGCAGTTGGCCGAAACGTAAAAAATTTAACCTTCACAATTTTTAATTTAAATAAAAATTGAAACATGGCCGTCAGATTTATCTTTCTTATTAGAAGGAAAGAAATCACCAACTTAAAAAAGATTCAAACCCCTACCTCGGTTCAGGAACGGTGCACGTCAATCGAGCCGCGGAAGACGAGCGTCGCGGAGGTCGGGCGTCGTGGGAAACGAACGTCGATTCTGTTGTCGTCGAGGTGCTTTTGAAGATGAAACGTTGTTGGAAGTAGACGTCACGTTCTTCGGCGGAGATGTTTTTCGTTGAAGAACAGTGTTCTTCACGTTCTTCGTCGAAGTTGAAGAAGAAGAAGACTTCCTTTAACTTTCTCTCCAAAAGCTCTCAAACAACCCAAAACTAACCCAAATAAAATAAGTTCCCAACTTATTTTATTATCACAAAAAGGATTTTGAAAACTTTAAGAGTTTGAAAAAAAACCCACACTTAACTCACTCAAGTTATTAACATGAGTTGTAAAAATAAATGAGGAGTTAAGTTGGCAATACTTAAATGGGGGGGTTAAGGAGTTTAAAGGGGGAAGGTGAAAGGTTGGGGCTCTTGTGGGCCCCACACTTTCAATTATCCACACATGGGAAGTTGGGTGGATGTGGGCCCCACCACCAACATCCCATGGTAGAAATTAACCACATTGATATACAATTGATCCAACAATTTTATTTACTTCTTAATTAAACCCCATTAATAACTTCTTCTTCCGCACAAACACAACTACGGTAAAGGTTCCCTTAAGCGATTACCGGTGTTGCGAGTTCATCGGTGCCATCAGATTTCAATTCCGAGCACCGGTTCAAATGATAGGAAAACCCGCTCGTTCTTTCACTGAACGTACCCGAGCCAAACTTTGGAAATTGATTCTGGGCGCTCCGGGCGTCGGAATCAAGTGCCATCAGAAACCGCGTTCTTGTAAAATTCCAAAGAAAATTAAGAAAAAATTTCCTTTGAATTTTACAGGTCTTTACACATAGAAAAATGACTTAGATTTACAAAAGAAGGTGAGAAATGTTCCTGAATTAAACCTTGATTGTGATGGGATAATAAAGTTCAGGAATCGGGATTGTGTTCCTCCCATCCCCGAATTAAAGAAGGAGCTACTGGATAAGGCTCATAGTTCTTCATTCTCTATTCATCCTGGAAGCACGAAGATGTGTAGGGACCTGAAAGAGTACTTCTGGGGGGATGAAATGAAAATAGATGTTGCTGAATAAGTCTCTCGATGCTTGGTTTGTCAGCAAGTTAAAGCTGAGAGACAGATGTCTAAGGGGATGTTACGGCCATTACCCATAACCGAATGGAAATGGGAAAACATCACTATGGACTTTGTCACAGGACTTCCTAAAACCTCCAATGGCAATAATGATATCTGGGTCAAATTTGATCGTCTTACAAAGTCTGCACACTTCATTGATATTAGAGAGGATTTCTCTCTGGACCAGCTTTCCAGGATATATGTAAAGGAAGTGGTAAGATTGCATGGAGTACCACTTTCTATTATATCTGATCGGGATATGAGATTTACCTCGATGTTCTAGAAAATTCTTCAGCATACTCTGGACACAGAGTTGTGTTTTAGCACCGCTTATCATCCTCAGACAGGCGGTCAGTCTAAGAAAACAATTCAAACTCTAGAAGATATGTTGAGAGCTTGCTCTATGGATTTCAAAGGTGGTTGGGATCAACACCTACCTTTAGTGGAATTTTCTGATAATAATAGCTTTCACCCCAGTATTCAGATGGCTCCTTATGAAGCTCTCTATGGAAAGAAATGCATGACTCCAACTTGATGGGATGAAGTTGGGGAGATGGCAGAAAAGGTCAGATCTATTCAACAACACATAAGAGCAGCTCAGATTCCACAAAAAAGTTATTCCGACAACCGAGGAAAAGACCTAGAGTTTGAAGTGGGTGATAAAGTGTTCTTACGAATATCTCCCTAGAAGAGGGTCATGAGATTTGGAAAGAAGGGGAAGTTGAGCCCTAGATATATCGGTCCTTTCGAGATACTGGATCGTGTTGGAAAGGTAGCTTACCGATTGGAACTTCCCCCGAATCTCTCTCAAGTTCACGATGTGTTCCAAGTATCTCTCCTGAGAAAGTACATACCTGATCCTTCACATGGACTTAGCTCAGAAGTTGTACCGCTGGAGCAGGATCTTTCTTATGAAGAACAACCGATAGAGATTCTGGATCGTAGCGAAAAAGTCCTATGAAACAAGACCACTCGCTTGGTGAAAGTTTTATGGAGGAACCACCAATTAGAAGAAGCTACATGGGAGCTTGAGGATATGATGAGGGAGAGGAATCCTCATCTGTTTGTTACAAAGTGATGAATTTTGAGGGGGAAATTCATTTTAAAGGGGGTAGAATGTTACACCCAAGACTTTTATCAGAAATATTTTGTTTTTATGTTATATAAATCATCAAAGGAATCTTTCATTACACACAACACTAGATTGGCATTCTTTACACGCAACCGCGACCTTCCTCGATAGCTTGCATCGTATGCAATACCAAGTTTCACTAAACAATGATATTCTATTAAAATATTATTAAAACTAGCTGTTATGAATAGTAATTACCACTTTTTGAAAATTTATAAATATTAATTTTCAAAATGGACTTCATTTTTGGATTCGGAATATCGAAGTTATCCTACGGTAAAATTTTGGTATTTTTCTGAAAACTTTCAATTTTTGATGAATAGTGAAACCACTAAGTGGTAGTTAAAAAATTGAATTTTTCAGAAAACATAATTTTACCGCTTCTGTGAGTGGAATTTCAAAAATCCGAGAGACACGATTGATGTCAGTAAATAAAATGTGGTTCAATGAGATGAAAATAATTTTTGGTGAATAGTAACTTTTTACTTTTATTTACCACGGTTAAAAGTAGATAGGGTAATTAAGGGTAAAAATTTTATTATTATTACCCTAACACATGTCCTAATTCTATTGGATAAGTGTAATTCGACCAAAAACAACCATAGGAATAAAATATGACCATTTAGGCCCACTTGGATTAGATGAGAACATTTATTATCAATTTACATAAAGAAGGGTTTAAATAGTTAAAATCAAAGTTTAATAAGTAAATAATTTTCAATATGGGGATATACATAAGATAAATTCGACTATAAATATTAATTAGAAAGATAAAAATATTTACAACATAATGGTATTTTATTTATACTTTTTAGACATTAAATAATTTAATTTATTTATGACACAACGATGATGCAGTAATTATCTTATTAATGAAATATTGACATAATTGATGTTATAAATACCCAAATAAATGTAATTTTAGAATTTATATGAATTTCACTAATTTTATAGGTTAATATGACATGTTAGTATTGATTTAATTAACTTTTTTCGAACTAATAATTCTGTTATGATTTTGCACAAAAATCAATTACTAAATCGTGTCAAAATTGACATAAAATAGTTTTTAAAACAAATATTATATTATTAATTGTTATTTTCTTCCTAAAAATATAAGCTTTGTAAAAATGACGTAGATAAGGTTATATATATTAATAATAAACAACTTGGGGTTCGTTTGGCTTGTTATAGTAAGTTTATTAACCTTATAGTGTAAGAAAACAAGAAGACACGGTAAAAGTTAAATTATCTAACTTAAAGTTAAATCTAAATGATAAGGTTAAAAGTGATACCTAAACATGTCTAAATTCTATTTTATGAGAGGATTTCGACCCATACCCACCTTATCTTCGAGAGAAATCAAATTGGATCTATTAAAAACTGAATATGACTTTATAATAAAATAATATTTTTAGTTCTTCCAAAGGTGCCCCTCTCATCCCTTATAAAAAGGCACCTCCTCCCTCTCTTCCTCACACCACATTAAGCCTTCATGATCGGCCAACCCCTGACAATTTCTCTTCTCCAATTCCCTAGAGACATCCTAGACATCCTGGTTTTCTTCAAAGACCAATTTAAGTGCCCTAAAAGGAGGTCTCAAAGAAGCGCTTCAAAGAAGAGGTAATGCCCGTTACCGATTCTTTCATCTTTATTTCTTATTCCACTTCTTCTTCTTTAGTAGGTTAATTATGAAGTAATAACATCAGTATCACTCATATACTGATATGTTATTATTAGTATGAAACAACATTATTTCACCATCTATCCATCCTACATAAAATGAAATCATCGCGTGTGCGTACGTACGGAATACCGTCTCCACGCCGTGGTGTAATCTATTTTACACCACCACATTACTTGGATGGGTATAATGGTATAACGAATGAATATATATGATTATTGTAAAGTGATATTGATTATGAAATAGTATACATACACTCCAATACAATTCCACTATCATGGGAACGATATCATCGCTCGTGCGTATGTACGGAATATCGTCTCCACGATGTGATGTGACTCGTTCTACATTATCTTCTTTTCATAATGATTATATAAATTAATTGAATGAATGAATATGATATATATTACACTAATACCATTATGTAAATGAGGTATCTATAACCTAGAAAGAATAATAAGAATTTATTCGACAAAACACGCATAAGAACAAAAAGTAATAAAGAACTGAATAACAAGTAGCAATGAAATATTACTAATAATAAGCTAAGAATATGACCATATATGATATCATAACAATGATTATGATTCTGGAATAAGTCAATGACATTATTTAAATCATTATATAGGAGGTTCGAACATTTACGAAGCAAATTGGACCTAAGGTAAGGGAAAATATCCCAATCTCATTTTTATCCGAGATTGTTTATACTTTGGTATTTACTGGGGTGTATTTTATCATCCACATCCATGTTCCCTCAATATGTAATATTATTTCCATCCACCTACAATTTTTTAAATCCAATTTTACCGTTCAGTGAGTTTTTAGTAAAAGATATGAATGTAATCTTTTGTCGTTTTTCGAACGAGGTGCTTTTTGACTTTTCCGACAAAAGTACGAGAAGAATGTTTTTTTAACTTACACGGCATGAATGGATTTGTAAAAAATTATTTCCAAGAAGATTCTTTTACAAGTTTTCAAGTTTATTTTTAATCAGCATCTTTTAGTTTATAATTTTATAACATGTTAAGAAAGGAAAAGTGTTTTTCATGTAGAAAGGATATTTTTCTCAAGAATGGAGTTCAAGTGTTTTATCAAAATTATTTTCCATCTAAGATAATATAGGGTTCTATTTATATCCCTATTATTACATGGATTTGATTATGTTGTGATGGAAATATTTTTATGAATTCCTTTATATTATATTAATTGTTTTATGATTTCATGATGTTTAAGATTCCCATTTTTATTACATGGGTTATGCTATGATGTATGGTTTATGATTTTGTGGAACACATAAGAATGGTATCATTATGAGATGGGTGGGACCTATATCTCCCTCCAATGCATTGGGTAATGATTTTATATCTCATGAGATAGACATGGCTGAAACGGCAGGTTAAACCGGTTCAGTGAAACATGACTGAAACGAGGAGTGAACTCGGTTCATAAATGGACTTTTTCCACTAAGATAGTCTTGGCAATGAGTCTTGAATACTAAGAAATAATTCTCTATGATTATGTGTTTATGCCACAAATCTTCATGTTTTATGTTATGATTATTGTGATTACATTTCACTACCATGATTTATCACATGTTATGAAATTATGATCTCTTTTTCAGGGTAATATCTCCAAAATGTTATGATCTTATGAATATGATGTGATTGATATTTATTTTTTTACCTTTACTGAGCATTTGAGCTCACCCTTTTGTATGTTTTCTTTCCCCAGGTCAGGGAGAAGGTTATTAAGTAAGATATGCCAAAAGGGACTATAGATATGGTGAAATAAATGGGAGACAGTGTAGAGGCTTTATGAACAAATTGTTTATGTTTCCCAGTTTCCAAAGACACAAGACCTATACGGTCCTTTCCTGGTTTTGTTAAATGTTGTAATAATTGTGCTTCAATTCTGATGTAATAACAATGTATGTAAAGTATGGGTCGTTATAGTAAGAATGAAATTATTTCAAGAAAATATTTTTTGATAACTATTTACCCCAAACCCTCCAACATAAAATGGAAAGGGACTTCTTTTCTCTCAAGAAAAAAGATGATGATTCCTTCAGTTCATACCAGGAAGACTTCACAAGGATTTCACGATACGCCTCTCTCTTTTCCGTTACCCTTGAATACATGGTTGACTGCTTCTTTTGGGGGATAAAACCAGGATGAAAAAATTCCATAGTGTTCCATGACCATGATAGCGATGAATAAATTTTATGATGTACGCTCACTATAAAAATGAAGATTATCAAATATTAGGAGGTATAAGAGGGATAATAGTGGGAATTGGACCCTAATTCTGGTGGTCCAATGGATAAGTCCAACAGTGCTAAGAAATTCTAGTACCCCACTTGCTAAAGGAACAGAAAGAAGCGCCCTATAATTTTACTAATGGATATGAGGAAATGATTTATGTTTATAAGGTAAGGGAACCTAGTCACTAACTATCAACAAGAAACCCACCCTACTACGTTAGATGAATGGAACACTCCATTCAACCCTCAACGCATTGTTCAATTCTAAAACTACAATGAAATGTGGATGTTTGTGAACCAATGCCCTAAGAGAAGTGTTTTTTGAGGCAACCAACATCCTCCTAGGAAGAAAGGGTTAGCATTTTCTTCCACTACTACTAATGTGAATCCCGAAAATGACGTTGTGATAGGTATTCTAGTTATTCATTCAATGATAGAAACCATACTTTTTTATTCTACTTCTAAGCATTATTTTAATACCAAAAATATTAGTAGAACAATCCAACCACCACAAAAAATCATGTAAGTAGATATTTCAGTGATAATGGAAAATGGGGAAATTATTGAATCCATTTAATATAAATCCTCCCCTATCACAATTTGTGGATTAAACTTCTCGGTGAACCTCATCATACTCCCTTTTGTAGAATTTGATCAAATTCTTGGTCTTGATTGTCACTCAATATATAGAGCCAATATAAATTGTCGTGAGAGAAAAATCTCTATAAATATAGAAAATTAACCTCTGATTTTATACAAGGTAATGGTGGAGGATTATTCTTCTTTATCTCCATCATCTGAAGAATGGATATTAATGCCCTTTGATCATGTGTATCTTGCTTGGATGACAGAGTCTACGGAAGGAACCATCCTTGGAGAAATTTATATTGTGAGGGAATTCACTGATGTGTATCCTGGGGAATTTCATGGTCTTCCTCCTATAAGAGATACTGAATTCTCAATTGATATCATACTGGAAGTGTATACAATATCCAAGACTCTATATTTAATTGATGATGTGGAGATTTAGGAGGAAAAGAAAAAGATATGTGAGAAACTTGATAAAGGGTTTATACTAACATGTGGTTCACCCTGGGGTTCATTAATCCTCTTCTTCATGAAGAAGGATGGGTCAGTTCCCCTTTTCATTGATTATCATGAGCTCAACAAAATAAAGATAAATAATAAGTATCATTTTCCATGAATTATTAACATGTTCGATCTTCTATCTAGATTACAATACTTCTCCAAGGTGGATATTCATTCGGGATATTACGAATTATGGGAGAAGAAGTAGGATATCCCCAATACAACATTTCATATAAGGTATAGGAATTATGAATTCATATTAATACCTTTTATACTCACTAATGATCCAGTAATGTTCATGTACTTGATGAATTGAATATTTAAAGCTTACCAATACAAATTTGTGGTAGTCTTTATAAAAAACATTATAATATACTCCAAAACCAAGGTGGAGCATGAAGAGCATCTAATAACTATATTAGAGACCAATCACATGGATAAGTTTTTTGAAATTTATAGAAAGTGTAAGTTTTATTTTAAGAAAGTATCACTCATTGGGCATATCATCACAATCCATGGGATATCTATGGAACCCTCCAAAATTAATGCAATTGAGGGATAGCTGAGGCCAACATCTATTATGGATATCCATATCTTCCTAGGGTTAGCTAGATATTATCAAAAAATTGTGAAAAAAAATTCACGATGTTCAAACCCTCTTACCAAGATAACTCAAAAGTGAGTAATTTTTTCTTGGAATGATGAATGTGAAGAGGTTTTCAAGCTGTTGAAAAATGAGTCTTATAAATATTCATTTTCTCACACTACCCACAAATGTAGAAATTTTAATGATATCCAAGGATTATTTAAAGAAGTAAATAGAATATGTGTTGATGAAAAATGACAATTTTTTTTCTTATGCTCAAGGTAATTGAATTTCCAAGAGCAGAACTATGAAACCCATGGTCTACAGATAGCTGCAACAATATTCACTTTGAAAAATTTGTGACATTACCCCTTTGGGGAGGAGTTCAAAATATATATGGATCACAAAATCCCCATGTATATATTCGCATAGAAATAGTTGAATATGCTAAAATTATAATGGTAATATCTATTCAAATACTATGATTTCTCAATCCATGTCCACCCTAGGAAAGCGAGCATAATTGAGGTTGATCTTGCTAGATAAGAACTAGTGATTCTATCAATGTTGATAATTGAAAAGGGTGAATTAGTCTGAGATATGATAAAGATAGACATGGGGATCAAAAATAAGGTAATATCATCATGCCATTCAGAAATGACTGATCAACAATATCTTTTGGAAAGATTAAATGATTGTCAAAAGGATGATGTGGGAATTAAAAAGAATGTGGAATCTATTTGAACAGGTAAATCCCTAGATATCATTTTTAATTAATAAGTAATTGTGAGATTTGGGTGAATACTATGTGTTCCATCAAATCTGGAGTTCAAAAAAAATATTTGGATGATTCACATAGTTCAAATTTCTCAATTAACCCAGGAAACACAAAGATGTTTTGAGATCTCTGATAGATTTGTTGGTGAGATAACATGAAGAAGGAGATCATTGAGTATACATCAAAGTACCTATAATTTTATGAAAAGATTTTTGAGAGGAATAAGTATAATATAACGACCCATACTTTACATTCATTTTTAATATTTCAAAATTTAAGCACACTTATTACAACATATAACAAAACCAGGAAAGGACCGTATAGGTATAGTGTCTTTAGAAACTGGGTAACATAAACAACTGGTTTATAAAGAATCTACATTGTCTCCCATTTATTTCATCATATCTATAGACCCTTTTGGCATATCTTACTTAATAACCTTATTCCTGACCTGGGGAAAGAAATCATACAAAAGGGTGAGCTCAAATGCTCAGTAAGGGTAAACAAAAGAAATATCAATCACATCATATTTAGAAGAATAAAACATTTTGGAAATCATAACCTTAAAAAGAGATCATAATTGCATAACATGGGATAAATCATAGTAGTGAAATGTAATCCCAATAATCATAACTTTAAACATGAAACTTTGTGACATACACACATAATCATAGAGAATCATTTCTTATTAGTCAAGACTCATTTCCATGACTATCTTAGTGGAAAAAGTCCATTTCTGAACCGAGTTCATTCCACGTTTCAATCCTGTTTCACTGAACCGGTTTAACCTACCGTTCCAGCCATGTCTATCTCATGAGATATAAAAATCATTACCCAATGCATTGGAGGGAGATATAGGTCGCACCCATCTTATAATGATACCATTCTTATGTGTGCCACAAAATCAAAAAAGCATACATCATTGCATAACCCATGTAATAAAAATTGGATTCTTAAACATCATGACATCATAAAACAATTCATATAAGATAAAGGAATTCATAAAAATAATTCCCTCACAACCTAATCAAATCAATTTAATAATAGGTATAGAAACAGAACCCTATATTATCATAGATGGAAATTAATTTTTATAAAACACTTGAATTCAATTCTTGAGGAAAATATCCTTTATACTTCAAAAACATTTTTCTTTCTTAACATGTCAAATAATTTTGAACTAAAATAAGTTGATTAAAAATAAACTTGAAAACTTTTAAGTAAGCTTCAGGGAAATAATGTTCTAAAAATCCATTCATGCCGTATAAGTTAAAAAAACATTCTTCTTGTACTTTTGTCGGAAAAGTCAAAAAGTACCTCATACAAAAAACGACAAAAGATTCCTTTCATATATTTTACTAAAAACTCACCAATGGGTAAAAATGGATATACACTATTGTAGAAGGATATAAATATTACATATTAAGGAAACATGGATGTGGATGATAAAATACACCCCAGAAAATTCCAAAGTATAAACAATCTCGGATAAAAATGAGATTGTGATATTTCCCTTACCTTAGGTCCGATTTGCTTCGTAAGTGTCCAAAACTCATGTATAATGATTTAAATAATTTCATTGACTTATTCCAGAATAATACACTTTGTTATGATATCATATATGGTCATACTCTTAGATTATTATTAGTAATATTTCATTGCTACTTGTTATTCGTGTGTTTATTACTTTTTATTCCTATGCGTGTTTTGTCGAATAAATAATTATTCTTCTTTTTAGGTTATATATAACTCATTTACAGAATGGTATTAGTGTAATATATATAATATTTATTCACTCAATTCATTTATGTAATCATTATGCAATGAAAATCATGTAGAACGAGTCGCATGATATCGTGGAGACGGTATTCCGTACGTATGTACGAGTGATGATATCGTTCCCATGATCGTGGAATTGTATTGGAGTGTATGTATACTATTTCAGAATCAATATAACTTTACAATAATCATATATATTCATTCTTTACACCATTATACCCATCCATGTAAGGTGGTGGTGGAAAATAGATTACACCACGGTGTGGAGACGGTATTTCGTACGTACGCACGCGTGGTGATTTTGTTTTCCGTAGGATTCATAGATGGTGAAATAGGGTTGTTTCATACTTATAATAACATATCATTATATGAGTGATACTGATGTTATTAATTCATAATTAAACAACTAAATAAGAAGAAGTGTAAGGAGAAATAAAGTTGAAAGAATCTGTAACGGACATTACCTCTTCTTTGAAGCGCTTATTTGAGACCTCCTTTTAGGGAACTAAAATTGGTCTTTAAAGACGACCAGAACCTCAAAGATGTTTCTAGGGAATTGGAGAGGAGAAATTGTCTAGGGTTAGCCGATCTTGAAGGCTCAAAGTGGTGTGAGGAAGAGAGGGATGAGGTGCCCTTTTATAAGGGAGGAGAGGGGCACCTTTGAAAAAACAAAAAATATTATTTTATTATAAATCCATATTTGGTTTTAAATAGCTCAAAATTGATTTATTTAAAATCTAAGGTGGGGATGGGTCGAAATCCTCTCATACAATAGAATTTGGACAAGTTTAGTTTACTATTTTAACCTTATCATTTAGATTTAACATTAAGTTAGATAATTTTACTTTTACCGTGTCTTTCTGTGTTCTTACACTATAAGGTTAATAAACTTACTATAACAAGAAGAACGAACCCCAAGTTGTTTATTATTAATATATATAACCTTATCTAAGTCATTTTTCTGAACTGTAGATTTTTAGGAATAAAATAACAATTAATAATATAATATTTGTTTTAAAAACTATTTTATGTCAATTTTGACACTATTTGGTAATTTATTTTTGTGAAAATGATAACAGAATTATTAGTTCGAAAAAAGTTAATTAAATCAATACTAAAATGTCATATTAATCTATAAAATTAGTGGAATTCATAAAAAGTCTCAAATTAGATTTATTTGGGTATTTATAACATCAATTATGTCAATATTTCATTAATAAGATAATTAATGCATCATCTTTGTGTCATAAATAAATTACATTATTTAATGTCTAAAAACTACAAATAAAATACCATTATTTAGAAAATATAATTATCTTTCTAATTAATATTTATAGTCGAATATATCTTATGTATAACCCTATATTAAAAATTATTTACTTATTAAACATTGATATTAACTATTTTAACCCTTCTCTAAATAAATTGATAATAAATGTCCTAATATAATCCAAGTGGGCCTAAATGGTCATATTTTATTCCTAAGGTTGTATTTTGTCGAATTACACTTACCCAATAGAATTAGGACACGTGTTGGGGTAATAATAATATCATTTTACCCTTAATTTCCCTATTTACTTTTAACCGTGGTAAAAAAAAGTAAAAAGTTACTATTCACCAAAAATTATTTTCATCTCATCGAACCACATTTTACAAACTGACATCAACCGTGTCTCATTGATTTTTGAAATTCCACTCACAGAAGCGGTAAAATTATGTTTTATGTAAATTTTCAAATTTTCCTAGGAGGTGGGTAAAAGACGGTGAAAAGTTCGATAAAATTTTTATATATCTAAAATTATTATAAAATGACTTCAATGAATTGCATTGAAATTATATAGGTATTATGTATCAATTTTGACCTAAAATAAATTTAAATAAAATAAATAATTATTTAAATAAAAAAGTCGGTTTTTAAATAGTAACCCACTGTTTTCACTATTCATCAAAAATTGAATGTTTTTAGAAAAATACCAAAATTTCACCAAAGGCTAATTTCAATATTCCGAATCCAAAAATGAAGTTAGTATTGAAAAATAAAAATTTCAAACTTTCAAAAAGTTGGTATTACTATTCATAACGGTTAGTTTTAATAATATTTTAATAGCATATCATTGTGTATTGAAACTCGGTATTGCGTACAACGCAAGCTATCAAGGAAGGTCGCGATTGCGTGTAAAGAAAGCCAAGCTATTGTTGTGTGTAGTGAAGGATACATTTGATGAATTATATAAAATAGAAACAAAATACTTCTTATAAAAGTCTCGAGTGTTACATTCTACCCCCCTTAAAATGAATTTCGCCCTCGAAAGTCGTCACTTGTAACAAACAGATGAGGATACCTCTCCCTCATCATATCCTCAAGCTCCCATATAGCTTCTTATAAATGGTGGTTCCTCCATAAAACATTCACAAAGCTAGTGGTCTTGTTCTGTAGGACTTTTTCACTACGATTGAGAATCTCTATCGGCTTTTCTTCATAAGAAAGATCTTGTTCAAGCAGTACAACATCTGAGCTGAGTACATGTGATGGATCAGGTATGTACTTTCTCAGGAGAAATATATGGAACACATTGTGAACTTGAGAGAGATTCGGTGGAAGCGCCAATCGGTAAGCTACCTTCCCAACACGATCCAGTATTTCAAAAGGACTGATATACCTAGGGCTCATCTTTCCCTTCTTTCCAAATCTCATTACTCTCTTCCAAGGAGATATTCGTAAAAACACTTTTTCACCCACTTCAAACTCTATGTCTTTTCTTCCATTGTCGGCATAACTTTTTTGTCGACTCTGAACTGCTCTTATGTGTTGTTGAATAGATCATACCTTTTCTGCCATCTCATCAACAAGATCAAGTCCTAATAGCTTTCTTTCCCCAACTTCATCCCAGCAAGTTGGAGTCCTGCATTTCGTTCCGTAGAGAGCTTCATAAGGAGCCATCTGAATACTGGAGTGAAAGCTATTATTATAAGAAAATTCCACCAAACATAGGTGTTGATCCCAACCACCTTTGAAATCCATAGAGAAATCTCTCAAAATATCTTCTAGAGTTTGAATTGTTCTCTCAGACTGACCGTCTGTCTGAGGATGATAAGCGGTGCTGAAACTCAACTCTGTATCCAGAGTATGCTGAATAATTCTCCAGAACATTGAGGTAAACCTCGGATCCTGATCAGATATAATAGAAAGTGGTACTCCATGAAATCATACCACTTCCTTTACATATATCCCAGCAAGATGATCTAGAGAAAAATCCTCTCCAATAGCAATGAAGTGTGCAGACTTTATAAGACAATCAACTATTACCCAGATAGCATTATTGCCTTTGGATGTATTAGGAAGTCCTGTGACAAAGTCCATAGTGATGTTTTTCCATTTTCAATGGGGTATGGGTAATGGTTGTAACATCCCCTTAGACTTCTATCTCGCAGCTTTAACTTGCTGACAAACCATGCATCGAGAGACATATTCAGCAACATCTCTTTTCATGCCATCCCACCAGAAGTAATCTTTCAGGTCATTATACATCTTCGTGCTTCCATGATGAATAGAGAATGAAGAACTATGAGCCACATCCAACATCTCCTTCTTTAATTTGGGGATGGGAGGAACACAAACCCGATTCCTGAACTTTATTATCCCATCATAATCAAGGTTTAATTCAGGAACATTTCTCATGTTATTTTGTAACTCTACATCTTTTTTCTGTGCCTCTTTAATCTTAACATGTATAGATGGTTGAAATTCATTTGAAAAAGATATGATTTTCCCCTTTCATTATAAATCTAAGATCCAACCTTTTTAAATCCATAAATATTGGATCTTTTGTGATCCTCATCATGGATAAACTAGCATGGTCTTGTTGACTTAATGCATCTGCCACCTAGTTTGCTTTCCCAGGGTGGTAAGGAATTGTAATCCTTAATAAGCTCCAACCATCTTCTTTGGCGCATATTCAGCTCATTTTGTGTGAAAATATACTTTAAACTTTTATGATCAGTACAAATGTCACACCTTTCTCCATAAAGATAATGCCTCCAAATATTTAATGCAAATATTACCACAGCTAACTCCAAATCATGAGTTGGGTGATTTTGCTCATGGATTTTCAACTGTCGTGAGGCATAAACTATCACCATATCATTTTACATAAGAACACACCCCAATCCCTTCTAGGATGCATCACTTTAGATCACAAACCTTTCTCCACTACAAGGCAGTGTGAGCACAGGTGAACTGGATAACCTTCTTTTCAACTCCTTGATATTCTCTTCACATTCCTCCATCCAAACAAACTTAACACCTTTCCGAGTCAACTGGTGAGTGGATTAGATAATCGTGAAAAATCTTTCACAAAACGTCAATAATATCCAGCCAAATCATAAAAACATCGGATCTCAGTTACTGTTGTTGGTCTCGACCATCTTTCGATAACCTTTGTTTTTGTTGGATCCACAGATATCCCCTCGTTTGAGATTATGTGACCCAAAATGAAACTTTTTTAAGCCAAAATTCACACTTGGTAAATTTGGCATAAAGATTCTCTTTTCTCAGGGTCTTCAAGATAATTCTCAAGTGATCTTCATGTTCTTCCTTTCTCTTTGAATATACTAGAATATCATCTATAAAGACTACCAAAAAGTGATCAAGATAGTCTCTAATGACTCTATTCATTAGATCCATGAAGATAGAAGGGGGATTAGTAAGACCAAATTGCATCATTATAAATTCATAGTGTCCATACTTTGTACAGAAATCCTTCTTTGGTATATCCTCCCTTTTGACCCTTAATTGATGATACCTTGAACGAAGATCAATCTTGGAAAAGTATTGGGGTCCACGTAGTTGGTCAAATATGTTATCAATGCATGGGAGATGATATTTGTTCTTGATAGTGATCTTGTTAAGTTCTCGATAATCAATACAGAGTCTCATTGATCCATCTTTATTCTTAACAAATAGAACAGGTGCTCCCCAAGGTGATGCACTAGGGCGTATGAAACCCTTATCAATATTCTCTTGGAGTTGCTTCTTCAATTCCTGCAACTCAATTGGGGCCATTCTATAAGGTGTCTTTGAAATAGGTAAAGCACCTGGTACAAGTTCTATTGAAAACTCATATTCACGATTTGGTGGAAGACCCACGAATTCCTCTGGAAAGACATCATCAAACTCCCGTACAATGGGAATATTCTTAATCGTGAGTTTCTCTCCAACCATTTGAGATAAATAACCTTCATTTAGTAGAATCAAGACCCATAAGATGGAATAAATTTCCACTCAAAGGTTATGTTCATCCTTGCACCGATAGACGCTCAAAGATTGATATGGAATATGAAATGTGACTTCCCTTATTTGGAAATTGATATGATCTCCATATAGAGAAAGCCAATCCATGCCAAGAATTAAATCAAATTTCACTATAGGAAGGATCACATGATTTGATGGAAGCACTTTCCCACAAACTTCAATCGGAGAAGAATTATAAACTTTTGATGTGACTATTGTACCATTAGGGGTTGTCACAACTAACTCAACATTTAATTGTTGGGGTAATACGGTTATAACATTAAGAAAATTCTTTATAAATAAAAGAGTGGGTGGATCCAAAATCAAATAAAACATTTTCTTCTTTAGAGTGTATGGTAAATGTACCTTTCACTACTTCGTTATCATACTCCACATCACTGATAGAAATTGCATGTGACTTTCCTTTGTCTTTAGCCTTAAGAGTTTGTTGACATCGATCATCATCAATAACCCTTGGATTAGGGAATTGATTGGCATAATGCCCCATTTCCTTGCACTTGTAACATTGAAGTATAGGAGGTGCACTCTGTGTAGCCTTTTCATTGTTCGCATCACTAGACATCTTCTTCCCATCATTGCGGCATTCAAATTCTTGATGACCTTCCATTCCACATTTGAAACATTTAATTGTCCCTTTAAGACAACTCCCTCCATGTTTCTTTCCACACTTTGAACATAAGGGAAAATCATATTCTTTTCAGTGTTATCTTTAGATTTTCCATTGAATTCCATTTTCCTCTTCTTATCAAACCCATATGACTGATGGGTTACTCTAATCTCCATCTCAACTTTGAGAGCACATCAAACGATTTCCTCATAGCTATTGAAGTCCCTTATGGCTAACTCCCTTCAAAGACTTGGTTTTAAGCCACTAAAGAATCGATCGATCTTACTCTCAGGTTGGATAATAATACCATAAGTGTACCTTGCAAGTCTTGTAAAATTTGATTCATAGGTACCAACATATTCATCATACTTTTTCTTTAGTTCAAGAAACTCCTTCTCCATCTTTGTTTGGAGAATACGAGGGAATTAATTATTTAAAAATAAGTTCTTAAACTCCTCCCATTCCATGGAATCAATTTCATCCCTTTTCCTCATATTCTTAATAAGATTCCACCATTGATCAGCATCACCTTCCAAACGATAAACTGCTAAGATAAATTTATCATGTTCAGAACATTGATGAACTGAAAATATCTTTTCAGTGGTACTGATCCATTATTCAGCAACTAATGGATTAGTAGACCCACTGAATGAAGGTGGACGCTGTCTCATGAAGGATTCAACAGAATGTTTCTCCTTCCTTTGCTCGTTTGGAAGTCCTGAATGATTCCTAGCTTGAGAAAGTTGTGAGATCATGGCTACAAGATTTTGAATTCCATCTCCTATAATGTTTGGTTTCCAGGGGGACAATCATTGCATTTCCCATCGCATTCCGCATTAACACGGTTCCTTTGGGTTCCAGCCAGTGACTAAAACCAAGAAGAATAGTGTGAACAACACTAATTATAATAGGAAAACCACATAATCAAGAATAAAATTTCACACTTAAGGTCTTATCCTAGGTTATTCATGGCCATTTCTAAAACACTAAGATTGTGTTCTATGCTTAGACTTATCCTTAGGATTATTACTAAGGCTTTCACATCCTAGTTTCCAAAGGTTGACTATACCTTTCCTCTGATACCAACTATAACGACCCATACATTACATACATTGTTAATACTTCAAAAATGAATCACACTTATTACAATATATGACAAAACCAGGAAAGGACCCTATAGGTATAGTGTCATTAGAAACTGGGAAACATAAACAACTAGTTCATAAAGCATCTACATTGTCTCCCATTTATTTCATCATATCTATAGTCCCTTTTGGAATATCTTACTTAATAACCTTCTTCCTGACCAGAGGAAAGAAAACATACAAAAGGGTGAGGTCAAATTCTTAGTAAGGGTAAACAAAAGAAACATCAATCACATCATATTCATAAGAACATAAAATTTTGGAAATCCTAACCTGCAAAAGAGATCATAATTTCATAACATGGGATAAATCATAGTAGTGAAATGTAATCCCAATAATCATAACATAAAACATGAAAATTTTTCTCATACACACATAATAATAGATAATCATTTCTTATTAGTCAAGACTCATTTCCAAGACTATCTTGGTGGAAAAAGTTCATTTCTGAACCGAGTTCATTCCTCGTTTCAGTCTTGTTTCACTGAACCGGTTTAACCTGCTGTTCCAAGCATGTCTCTCTCAAGAGATATAATAATCTTTACCCAATGAATTGGAGGGAGATATAGGTCCCACCCATCTCATAATGATACCATTCTTATGTGTGCCACAAAATCAAAAAAAACCATATATCATTGCATAACCCATGTAATAAAAATGGGATTCTTAAACATCGTGACATCATAAAACAATTCATATAAGATAAAAGAATTCATAAAAATAATTCCATCAAAACATAATGTTTTAAAAATCCAGTCATGCTGTATAAGTTAAAAAAACAATCTTCACGTACTTTTTTCAGATAAGTCAAAAAGTACCTCGTACGAAAAATGAAAAAAGATTCCTTTCATATCTTTTACTAAAAACTCACCGAAGTGTAAAATTGTATATAAACTATTTTAGAAGGATATAAATATTACATATTGAGGAAACATGGATGTGGATGATAAAATACACCACAGTAAATTCCAAAGTATAAACAATCTCGGATAAAAATGAGATTGTGATATTTCCCTTACCTTAGGTACGATTTGCTTCATACGTGTCCGAACCACCTGTATAATGATTTAAAAAATGCCATTGACTTATTACAGAATCGTACTCATTGTTATGATATCATATATGGTCATATTATTAGCTTATTATTAGTAATATTTCATTGCTACTTGTTATTCGGGTGTTTATTACTTTTTGTTCTTATGCGTGTTTTGTTGAATAAATTCTTATTCTTATTTTTAGGTTATAGATACCTCATTTTCAGAATGTTATTAGTGTATTATATATCATATTAATTCACTCAATTCATTTATGTAATCATTATTCAATGAAAATCATGTATAACAAGTGACATCACATCGTGGAGACGGTATTCCGTACGTACGCACGAGCGATGATATCGTTCCGATGATCGTGGAATTGTATTGGAGTGTATGTATACTATTTCAGAATCAATATCACTTTACAATAATCATATATATTCATTATTTACACCATTATACCCATCCAAGTATGGTGGTGGTCGAAAATAGATTACACCACGGCGTGGAGACGATATTCCGTACGTACGCACGTGCGGTGATTTCGTTTTCCGTAGGATGGATAGATGGTGAAATAGGGTTGTTTCATAATTATAATAACATATCATTATATGAGTGATACTAATGTTATTAATTCATAATTAAACAACTAAATAAGAAAAGTGGATGAAGAAATAAAGTTGAAAGAATCGGTAACAGACATTACCTCTTCTTTGAAGCGCTTCTTTGAGACCTCCTTTTAAGGCACTAAAATTGGTCTTTGAAGAAGACCAGGACCTCTAGGATGTTTCTAGGGAAGTGGATAGGAGAAATTGGCAGGGTTTGGCCGAGCTTGAAGGATAAAAGTGGTGTGAGGAAGAAAGGGAGGAGGTGCCCTTTTATAAGGGAGGAGAGGGGCACCTTTCGAAAAACTAAAAATATTATTTTATTATAAAGCCATATTCGGTTTTAAATGCCTCAAATTTATTTATTTCAAATCTAAGGAGGGGATGGGTCGAAATAATCTCATAAAATAGAATTTTTACAAGTTTAGTTTACTATTTTAACCTTATCATTTAGATTTAACTTTAAGTTAGATAAATTTACTTTTACCGTGTCTTTTTTGTGCTCTTACACTAAGGTTAATAAACATACTATATCAAGACAAACGAACCAAAAGTTTTTTATTATTAATATATATAACCTTATATAAGTCATTTGGCCGAACCTTAGATTTTTATGAATAAAATAACAATTAATAATATAATATTTGTTTTAAAAACTATTTTATGTCAATTTTGACACTATTTAGTAATTGATTTTTGTGAAAATCATAACAAAATGATTAGTCCGAACAGAGTTAATTAAATCAATAATAACATGACATATTAACCTTGAAAATTAGGGTAATTCATAAAATGACTCAAATTACATTTATTTGTGTATTTATAACATCAATTATGTCAATATTTCATTAATAAGATAATTACTGCATCATCTTTGTGTCATAAATAAATTAAATTATTTTATGTCTAAAAATTAAAAATAAAATACCATTATGTAGGATATCATTTGATATTTCTAATTAATATTTATAGTCGAATATATCTTATGTATAACCCTATATTAAAAAATATTTACTTATTAAGCATTGATTTTAACTATTTTAACCCTTCTCTAAATAAATTAATAATAAATGTCCTAATCTAATCCATGTGGGCCTAAATGGTCATATTTTATTCCTAAGGTTGTTTTTGGTCGAAGTAAAATTACCCAATAGAATTATGACATTTTTAGGGTAATAATAATATCATTTTTACCCTTAATTACCCTATTTACTTTTAACCGTGGTGAAAAAAAGTAAAATGTTACTCTTTACCAAAAATTGTTTTCATCTCATGGAAGCACATTTTACTTACTGAGATCAACCGTGTCTCTCAGATTTTTTAAATTCCACTCACAGAAGTGGTAAAATTATGTTTTATGTAAATTTTCAAATTCTCCTAGGAGGTGGGTAAAAGACGGTGAAAAGTTCGACAAAATTTTTATATATCTAAACTTATTATAAAATGACTTCAATGAATTGAATTTAACTTATATAGGTATTATGTATCAATTTTGACCCAAAATAAATTTAAATAAAATAAATAATTATTTAAATAAAAAGTCGGTTTTTAAATAGTAACCCCGTGTTTTCACTATTCATCAAAACTTGAATGTTTTCAAAAAAATACCAAAATTTCACCCTAGGCTAATTTCGATATTTCGAATCCAAAAATGAAGTCCATTTTGAAAAATAAAAATTAAAAAATTTCAAATAGTGGGTATTACTATTCATAACGGTTAGTTTTAATACTATTTTAATAGCATATCGTTGTTTAGTGAAACTCGGTATTGCGTACGACGCAAGCTATCAAGGAAGGTCACGATTGCGTGTAAAGAAAGACAAGATAGTGTTGTGTGTAGTGAAATATTACTTTGATGATATATATAAAATAAAAACAAAATATTTCTTATAAAAGTCTCGGGTGTTACATATAAGGGGATGATTACCCCTACACAAATCGAAATTGGAGAATATCACACATGGACTTTGTCACCAAACATCCGAAGACATCCATAAGAAACAATGCTTTAGGGGTTATTGTGGATTGTCTTTAAAATACTACACACATCATTTAAATTCAATAGTATTTCTCATTGGATCTACTATCCATGATATACATTAGAGAAGTGGTATGGTTTCAGGGAGTACCACAATCGATTGTATCTGATTGAGAGCCATGATTCAACCCTATATTCTGTAAGAGTCTCTAATATTCTATGAATACTAAGTGGAACATTAGTAAAGATTATCATCCTCAAACTGATGGCCGATCTGAGTGGAATATCTAATCATTTGAGGACATATTGAGAGCATGCTCAATGGAGGTCAAGGGAGGATGGGACTAACAACTTCCTCTGGTTGAGTTCTCCTACAACAACAGTTTCCACACAAGAATCAAAATGGATCCTTATAAAGCTATTTATGGGATGAGGTTCTAGACATTTTGATGTTTGGGTGGTTTTTGGGATGGAAAACTTCTTGGTCCACAAATTTTTGAAGAAATTGTGGAGAAGGTTATGACCATCCAGTAGCACATTAACTCTACTCATAGTAGACAAATGAGTTACGCTGACAATCATCGACGTGACTATGAATTTGATGTTGGAGACATGGTTTTCCTCTACATATCACCATGGAAGATATTTATCATATTTGGGAAGAATGGAAACCTTATTCCAAGGAAAATCGGTCGTTTTGATATCCTTGATCGCATTGGAGCAGTAGCCTATTGATTAGAACTCCCACCCAACCTGTCTCAAGTACATGACGTTTTCCATATATCACCCTTGAGGAAGTAAATACCCAACCCATCAAATATAATGAATCGAGAGGTGGTACCATTGTAGAATTACCTATCTTCTAAAGATAAGTTAGTGAAGATCTTAGATCATAGAGAAAAAATTCTAAGATAATAAGACAATGTCCCTCATCTAGGTGTTGGGGTGAGACAAAAAGTTTGATAAATAAATAAATAACTAGACAAAGTTATGCAGTAGAGTTACCCTCATTTTTTTAGTGTCCGAAAATAAAATTTCAAGGGAGAAATTTTATAATAGGGGAATCATGAAAAGAACCAAACTTTTATGAATAAAATTATCTTTCTCTTAATGTCTTATAGAGAACACAAGCAATCTATTTTATTCGTTTTATTATTCATGGGTTTAAATTACTGTTATCTATCATTACCGTTGATAATATATCGATTGAAAAATGATCACATCACTGAAATAAATATTAATTTTTTAAAAATGAATTATTTCATCATAGAAAAAGGAGATAATGCCCTCATCCAGTAAAATTGAGTAATATAGATCTCATCGGTCAGAGCATAGAAATGATTTAGAATTAGTGGGCTTCTCTCATGACCAAGCCCAAGATGATCTTTAACACATTATCATTGAACATAATCACCGACCGGAGAAGTTCATGTTAAAAGGGATTACCGCCCAGGCGATGTTATCTATGCCAACCCAAGAGTCTTTCACCATTATTACCCTTACGCATAGGTCTTATTCCGGTATTATAAGAGGTTAGGTAATATGGTATTAGTTACTTATTATGTAATACTTTTTTATAAATGAAATTCTTATTCCAACAATTCCATTAAGAAAATAGTCTTTCTTAAAAATTGTTGAATTTGATATATTTTCTATTTGGGTAAAAATGTTACTTTTTAGAAATATATACATTATATTAAAGTATTGTTTTCATTAATAATTTTATAAAAACAATTCTTATAAATAATGATTATAACTATTCCTTATCTGTAAATGATTAGGTAATCGATTTGATAAGATTATATTTTTTATAAGATAAAACCAAAAATGTAGTTTTTAAAAACTTATTTTATGTAATTAATGAATTTTTCAAATAATTTATGTTTTAGTGAAATACTATTATAAAATAAATTTTATGAATAATAAATGATTTTAGAATTTTTATGATTCCAAATGTAATTTTTATTAATGTTTGAAAACTGTTTCTGTCAAAACCCGTGAATTTTCAATAAATATCTGTTTCCATTTTAAAAGTGAAAATTCATATATTTAGAAATTCTTTTCAATAAAATGAATAATATTTTTGGAATTAGGATGTCAAAATTTTATAACGGTGAAGTTTTCATAATTTTCAAAGACATTCGAAGTTGTTGGGTAGAAATTAAATACCGTATAAATAAAATTGAATTTTATGACATCATAATGACCAAAAAATGAACTTATAAATATTAGAATGGTTATTCACGGACCAATATATGTTTTCCAATAAAAATAATGTGATTTTAGATTCGTTTCATTTAATTTATGAATCCTTAGACAATCCTCCAAAATCTATAATATGTTATATCATATAATAATTATATCTTTAATAATTGGACTCACCTCCACATGAGAAAGGATAATCTATTAATATGTTCATCCATTGACCTTATGATATACTTTTCTCACTCATATTTCAAAAAACCCATGGGAAAATCCATGGGAATCTTTTTGGTTTTGAATATTTTATTATATTGATTCCAAAACCAATGCTTCTGGAATATTATTGAATTACCCTATCATTTTCTATATAAACCCACCCAATCACCAAATTCTATTCACTCAAAATCATTATATAACATCCGTACTCTACCCTCGTATCTCTATAATCATCCCAAGGTGGCCCAAGCTTTGATTAATCAACTCTTCAAGCTCATGAAGTCACAAGCACAAGTAATAGATTCTTATCTTTCTCATTTATTTCCCAGTTTCATTGTATTGTAATACCCTTTTACATTCATTTAAAAATGTTGAGGTATGATTTATGAACTCACTAAAATATCCTTACATATGTCTTCATGATGAGATACCACTTCCTATCTAATTAATTACTTCATGTTTACACCCATTACCATGCCGATATTCTGTAATGGATTTCACACATCTTATTTCCATTCAAGTATTTCCCCAATATTATGCATCTAATTTCCATTTCATATGTTTGGATATTATTTTATATGATACCATTACTCTCTATTTCATGTATAAACTATTAGTTACCCATTTATCCCTCATCAAACCAACATAAGAATTTCCATATGATGATGTTATGTCACTGAAATTGCACTTTGATTTTCCATGCATAAATCATTGTATTGTGAATTCAATACCTATTTTCCTATCAAAGGTCTTCACATTTATGAACACATGCATATTTAATGGATGTTATATTTATGTATTCTAAGTTATTTAATCATGCAATAAATTATGATGTTGAATGATTCCATGTTATTGGATCCATGTGGAACACTTATGCATGAAATGAAATTTTTATGAAGGTTGCTCCCTGATAGCACTCCAAAGCATTGGGTAATGTTTAGTATCATGATAATTCATGGGCAATGAGGTTTTACACATTCTAATCCATGTAAAATTACAGTTTCTTCATGGTAATTTATGTTCAATGAGAGTTTACTCATGTTAATCCATGTGCAATGAGCCTTGGCTCATGCTAATATCATGTTGTATGTCGTTTCCACCTTTCCATTTTACCATAATCATGATATATCACGCCTTTATGTTCATGTTTGTTGTAGGATTCATTGATATTACTATATCATTACATGTATTTTATTATTCATTTAATGTCTTTTTTACTCCCTTATTGGGATTTATAGCTCACCCAATTATTAGGAATGTCCTCAGGTAATCCCATGCACTATTAAGTATGACAGACAGAGTTGGTCATGTTAAAGAAGTTTGAAGTAAAGATGTAATATTTTTTATTTTAATTTGTTATGTAATATTCCTAATTTCCTAACACACTAGACCTCTCAATCCTTAGTTTTTTTTATGTACAACATTATGTAATAAACCATGTTTATGTGTGTAATAAATAGTAGGGTTTTTTATAATGAATGTGTAAACTAAGAGGATTTCAAGAAAACATGAGGAAATACCACCACATTAAGACATAGTACTCAATGTAGTTTCCACAAAATCATACCAAACAACCAGATTAATTGTAATTGAAACCCTACTAATCAATTTATTAAAGAATCTTAGCTTCACATGCCAACACACTATCATTAACCTATGACAATCCATTACTACCAAAGGCCTTACTCAATCACTCATGTATTCCCACCAAAGTATATACATGACCAAATTTCTCTCTAAATGGAATAATAAATAGCTTAAACATTTCAATTACATGATTCCATGATTGAAACAGTACAATTTAAAACTCCCATGAATTAATCCATTCCAGCAAGATCGACCATTTTCAATGGTCCAATTTTGTTGAGTTCCTTCTACTTGGAAGGGCACAGATTCACTAAAACTAATGTGATAATCCCCACTGAAGTAGTGTCTTATTATTAAAAAGAATAGATATACCATGATCTCATATGTATGGTAGGTTATACTCACCTAAAGACGAACATTAAAGCAGTTGGAATGAAAACCAAAAACAACAATACTAGCATGTCAACCACTTGATCCTATAGGACCACATCATGAGAATTGGAATAAACATGACTCATTTAAATCCCAATTAACTCATATATGAATATGACAAGAGAATTTACTCAACAACACAAGCCTCAAGGATTTAACCAAAAATCAACCAGTTCATTATACAATTACGTAACTCAACCAGATTAGCATAAATGAATGAAGAGTATCCTGGGGTTTCTAATGTATGAAGACACATCCTTTATACAATCCATATTATATAAAACCTATTTATTAATGTATTAGGGGGATAGTATAATATATTTAACCTAGAGTCATATTACCTCATATGACCAATAATCTGTATGATGATATACCAATTCGTCCAACACTAAGGGTGTAAAAATTGTCCCAAGAACTACTAAATGGTCAATCATGCCATAGGCATGTCTAACAAAATGAAACATAGAATTACTAGATTATAATGCTCAAAACAAGGTCAATGATACAATTACCACCCATCCAAAAAAGATATTAATTTAGAAATTATGAGTCTTCCTGGGGAAAATAACACTTGAACGACACCAAACATTAAGAAACTCACAACAATTTAGCAAGGCATTTAATCTACGAGGGTGATTCCTATGATGAGATGTCCCATTGAAAATGAAAAGTTGTTGACCCCTTCACTGATTCATTCCAAACATATTCCACTAATTCCTATGGATGTCAATTATAACCATGATATTAAAAAAGTCCTATGGAAAATAATTAAATTTCCTTTCAAATAAAACACACTAATAAATTTAAAATTCCCCTATATGAGGGTTTAATTAAGGATAAAAATTAAAGTCTAGTTATAAAGGTCAAAATAATTATTTATGTTAAATATTTAAGAATTTAATGATTTCAAAGAGATCATCATGTGATTTTTTTAAAAATGTGATTGCTAATGACAAAGCATCCTATGAGGGCCCTGTTAAGAAAACATAGTTTCATCAAAATTTAACAAAATATAAGTGTCTTAATTATTAATGTCACATAATATCCATAGTGAGTTATCTCAAAATAAACATTCCCCAAATGAGCTACTTGTGTCCATTAGTCCATTTTAGTAATGTAATAACCTATTTCCCGTGACCATGTGATAGAGTCCAAAGCCTTTACGAATGAAACCAAATCATATTAGTTAAAAATGTATACATATTTTAACTTAATAATAATTTACAAATAAATTATGGTGATATATATTGGTCTAATAACATAGGATTTAATTTACGAATCCATAATGTGCTCATACACTTTATAGGTTGGAATTTGGATACCATTAATCAAAATCCTTACACATTAAAATTCAAACATTAATGACATTCCCATTTTAGAAAAGGTCTCTATGAATGTGTAAAGATTAATGGATAGTTCATGTACACCAGTTTAGTTTCCCCAATTATAAGGCTTCTATTAACCTTAAAACTAAAAAATGGTCCCCATTTAATCAAAACCATTAAATTTTTCCAAAGAAACTCATTACAAAAAGGTCAAAAATTAACTAGGCATGTGATCAGTAGTATAAAATGAGGAAAACCGATTCTTGATAATAGGAAGAATGGAATATAATTACCTAATCATGGAATAATATTATCATTCTAAATAAATCATGCAATAATTCTATATGCAAAAGTATTCTTCTGAAATAAGTCAACATGTACAAAATAATGAATGTTACTAAAACACCTACCATGATATATAATATCTAAGATAATACACATATAAAGAAGGGAAATATAATCAGTAGGATCTATAAAAATGAAACTACATGGCATGGCATGTGAATGTAATGTAAATTTCTGTGTTCCAATAATGATACTTTAAATGATACATCCTTTCCAAACTAATATAATAGTAAAATTACTTAACATCAAATATAAATTATAATTATAATTTCCATCATTCCCTCAAGGTGAAATCTAAATCATATGTAACATCGAAAAATTGAACAATAATCCCATCCCTAGAAAATTGGACATTTCATCATATGTGGTTTCATCACTATGAGGCATGGCTTTTTACCATGTTTTGACATATTCCTAATATCTTGTCTATCCATCCCAAAAAGAGTAATTAAAGTGAAAAATTCCTAGGATACAACTTAGTAATGTCCCAACCTGACTGACGCTAGATTGCAAGTAAGAACGATGGGTAACATGGCCTCAAGCACATATTCATATATGTAAGAGGCTTCTAACATGCAACGAGGGTCTGAAGAGGTGATAGTATTGTGACAATAACCTCATCATAAAAGTGAAACAAAATTATATATTATAATAAATAATATTTATCAATGAATTAAATAATAACTGAAAGACATATAAAGAGAATAATGGTATAATACGGATAATAAAAAAATGGAAAATGCCAGTATTCCATAATTCATGCATGTACATAAGATGATACATAACTAATACACTAGTCATATAGAAGATAGTGATAAAATATATTACATGAATACTGAAAAATAATTCAAGAAGAAATCCCCAAGAAAAAAAATCCATGACAATTCTGAGCTCCAGCTCTATCCTCTGCTCCTAAATCCATGGTTTAAGTAAGGCAACTCAAGAAAACATCCATGGTCCTGCGAACATGTGGTCTACTCTGGTACCCTAGTGAAATGGGAGATCGACCATGGTGTGAAATATGAATCCAATAAGGGAACCACCTAGAGTGTCTACAACTATAACTAGTTCTTAAAAATAAATTAAAGAAGTGTGTATATAGAAATTAAATAATAAAAAATGCTGATTTAATAAATAAAACCTTGTCGGCTTTGGTTCTAATAATTAAAAAATCTGACTCTACCTAATTTAGATCATATCAAAAAAGAGTGTCTGATTAGTAACTACATATATAGTAATATTATATATATTTATATAGTATAGTTATATATTTCATCCACCTATATGAAAAAAGTATGTATGGATGTATGTATCCATATTCCTAGAATACTAAGGATAGATGGATCATGGCATAACCTATCCATCTATAACCCATAAGAATGATCTAATAATATATAACATAGGGTAAACTCCCTAAAACATATAATGAGTGTGAGACATCAATTTCTGCACTCAATATGGTGATTGTGTCATCATGTAAACACTCTAATTGGAGTGAGTTCTCATTCATGTTAACACTAAAAAGAGAGGTGGTGCACCATGACCACCATCCACATAGTATCACTGATATGAGACATTATTATCAACACATGATGTATGGGAGCAAGATTCCCCCATTCTAAAAAACCCTTACCATCATAAAAAACTATTTATAAGGGTTAATAATATTAATAATTATTATCCATGAGGCAGTACCTCTCATGCATTAAATTAATTAAACCCATTCATAACTATTATCATCACAATTAAAAAAATCACACAAGTCGTTCGTATTTAATTATAACAAGATGTGTGGTCATACCACCTAATTGATTTAATTTAATTCAAATATTTAATCCATTAATGAAAATTAAACTACTATTGCAATCCATTCCATTAAATACATTTCATTTAATTTAAACAAGGCATTTCATTTATATAATTTAATTCCATTCATGGAAGGAAACCATCATGGATGTGCCATTCCATTTTGATGCATTTTATTTAATTTTTCCAGATATATTAAATAATTTAATCATGGTTAATGAAGAACTTATAAGGATACATAGCCAATTAGGGCAATTTCTAACATGGGGATCACATTCATATTCTAGGAAAAAAACTAAACAGGTTCCTTAGATCAAATAAACATTTATATAAAATGTGGTAATATCCAATTAAAATTTATCAAAGAGTCCAAGTTAAAATCATTCTATATTTACATACATAAAAATAGAAAAACATCAATTCCATAAATCTTTGAAATATGATACTCAAAAATTACAACATTGTAATTACAAATAAAGTTAACCTCATCTATGTTATTTTATTATAATAAATGTCATTGTTTGTAAAAAATCATTTTGTCATAACAAATAATTTAATTCATGTAACATTACACAATCCAACAAAAGAATAATTTAGAAATATACCAATAACGAAAATTTGTTACAAGGCTCAATATTATACTTTGGAGGTTTTGTTTCTTATTGGATGATTTCTTATGAGGTATAGTCCGAATTTTAATTGAATACAATTGAATATTATGAATTTTTGGATTTTAATAAATAAATTATAAAGGGGTAAATTGAGATGACACACCAAAGGGGTGTATGTGATCAATTTTGGCGTCCCCGATTTATTAGAAAAAGGATCAATGGGAGTAATACATAGTGAAAATACAACTTTTAAATAAAGAACTCAATTTTATGGAAACATACTTTAAATCATGATGTATGACACAATGAAAATATTTATAAAATATTATAAGCATGGGGGAAAATATAATAACACCTAACTTATGCTTTTTATGATTTAGTTATCCAATATTATAATTTTATTAGATCTTGTTTGGATGAAAACATCAAAATGTACCTTTCCCTAAAAATAGCGAAAATGAGTTCACACCAAAATAAATTTTTCGAGATATGATTAAATGATAAAAGAAAAAAAGAATCGAGAGCTTACCAATATAGATCTGTAGAGACTGAAAACCTTTAATTCAGATATTGGATGGAGGAGTTATTTCTTGGTCTAGAATAGGGAAGATGAATGGGTGAGAGTGGGAGTTGTGCATGTTGAAGAAGAATAAATAATGAATAAATAAAACATTTGTATTATAACTCCTTTGGGTAAAAAGATATTTTCATCCTTAAAACCGAGCCACACGGTTAAGCCAAACTATTCCCCAACCATGAGGATCCCACTACTTCGGAATCCCATATCTCATTGTTATGTCATATTGTTTTCCCTAATTGTGTACCAAATGTGTGATTAATAGTGAATAGGTACTACCTAAGTGGAACTAACTGTGTTGTCTAGTTGTACAGTTTGGGTAAACCATGTACATCCCACACGACACCAACTACACCTCAAGGTTATGCCACATGGTTTACTAATGAGGAAAACATATTTATTGAGAAACTGTGCACCATGTTCAGACAATCCAAACATTTGATTTTCATGGATTAGTACTACGTTAACTCAATGTGACACATGTGGGTCCCCTCAGTCCTTTTCTCAAGTGTAAAAAAATCACATAGAAGTTATTTAACTCTCATAATTATGTTTCAAATCTCATTTCAAGGAATAGTTTTCCTCTAAATTAAAATTGTAAATTCCCTTATAAATATACCAAGGATATATTTCTAGAGTTATTACCCTACTTCTAAATATAAAATAACATATTTCATTTTCTCTATATTCATTGTCCACACTTCTAAACAATCTTATTCCATCATTGTTTTTTGGTTCTTCTCACCCTCTCTCCGTTTTCAAGAATTTCACATTGGGATGGTCTCTCACTAATATACTCCCCTTAATAAAAAAATTATTTTAATGTTAAAAAATTAATAAAATTCTATTAAGAAATTAAACACTTTATTCTAGAGAATTAACATAAATAAATCGTAGAAAAATAACTCCACACATTTCAAGAATCATTTATTCATATGGGAATACTACCATGATAAAGGAATATTACTATATCATTGAACTATTTCCTAAAGTGGTATTCTAGTAATACTTTTATTTTCGTTTCACACAATAAATAAAAATAATCAGGTATTTATTCTATTTTTATCATTACAAATAATTCAAAAATATCAAATTTTTAGAATTTCATAGTGTTGGAGTAGTGATCTCCTTTTTTAATTCCTCTAAACTAGATTCAGTAAGTTTCTTCCTCAATATTATTCATGGAGTGACCCATATCATAATGGTGAAACAATAAAAATTTTCACCTTAAATCACATAACACTTATTTTTATGGGATTTATTGGTTTAATTTCAGTTTATCATTATCCAATTATTTCCCATATAATATTTATTTTAGAATACTCAAATATTTACTCCATTAGAAATTACATAATTTTGGGAGTCATGATGATTGTTATGAGGAATTATATTCATCCTTAGTTAGAATTATAGTTTTTCTTGTGATATAAAAAGAAGTAATCATTTCCTACATCAAATTTATAGACAAAATGTGGGTTTTCATGAGAGAAAATTGACTCTTATGAAATTATATGTATGAATTTTCCTATTCTAATTTTCCTTTATAAGAAATATTTCATAAGATTAAAATGACTCTTATAAAATAAAAAATTTATTATTACATATTGTGAATTGCAATTATATGATATCTAGATTAATCTTATATTGTATGGATGTCTCTTCTAATAATATCCTGACTCTTTTGAAATGCACCTGGCCCTTGTGAAATTCATCTTACTATTACATAAAACCTATAACTCTTAAAAAACACCTCTAACTATTTAAAATATGATTTTGAATATATCATTTTTTTAATAATTTAATCATAGGAATACATAATTTCTTATAATTACTCTATAAAAAATTAAATACATCTCAGGGAATCTCAAACAAGATCAAAAAAATTCTCATCAACCTTAAATATTTCCTCAATGATTTTCAAATATTCTTATACATAATGATAAACCAATATAATCCTTCAAAAAATCCATAGTGTTTTTCCATAAAAACATTTAGGTCTATAAATATCAAAACACACTCTAGTCTATATTTAATATTCCAAATTTATCTCATAATACACATTAAATATCTCAAGGGTCAATGGTTATTTGAAAAAACATACATTACCATACCATGAATCAAAATAAATTTCATGAAAATATAATGATCCCTCTTATCATAAATGAAATTTTTTTCCCATACCTCTATAGATCCTATGTATTTCTTTATTTTCAATACAAACTATGAATATCAACTATTAAAATTCTTTCCTTGTACTGTATCATGATAAACTCCACCATTGATAAAAATTCTACCTCCCCTGGCTAAAAAATTTAAATTCCAATGAAAATACACAATATTCCTCATGAATTACATTCATAAATAATCAACATTAAACAATTTATTATCATCAATCATATCGAGGATAACCATCAAAAATTGTCACTCAATTTTCTGACAAATTTCATATTTAGAGTTTCCATTCATTGATCGAATCGTAGTATCAATCCATTTACCCAACTATAATATAATTATACCATGGTTAATGTATATTTATCGATAAAATGATAAACTATTATTTAAATAAATTAAAAATATAACTACATGTTAAAGACACACCCACACGAGGCCCATCTACAAAAATTAGAATGATCTATCATACCCCCTTATTATTAATCTCATTCTTAGAAACAGTGTTTTGTTCTTATATTATAAATCAAGAACACACACTACATATGGATTGATTAATGAAAATTAAAAAACAACTATGTTTTGTATATAACACATTTTCACACAATAATATGATTTAGGTATTATTTCATGTTAATTAACACCACCTTTGGACTCATTCAAGACTTCCTTACCTAATCTCTCATGAATATAAAAACACAAAAAGAAAAAAAATACACAACATATACATTTATATGATATATACCAATTATATCAACTAATTTTTATTTATACCCTCTATTATCATCACATTATTTCTCATCATACATCATAAATTATTGAATATTACTAACACCTCCAAAACAATTTTTATAAAAGATTTAGGATATTGGTAGAAACCATGAATTATGTAGTAGGTTGGTTCATCCTTGATTTATGGAGTAAATAAAAATATAAATCCCTTAATTATGATGGAATGTAAATTCATAAGATATAATATATGGGATAGGGAGTATGGGTAGATTATTCCCTAGTGGGGTAACAAATAATAGGGGAGAACCTTCCATTGTATAAATTTTAATTATTGAAAAAATTAAAATTAAAATCTACTAATACACATTGGATTAGAAATTAGTAGTCACCAGTTATATATATGTCATAATGTGGAACCCACTCTACATTAAATCCCACTAGTTACCTAGTATATGTACATTTTAATGTGCATTATTCTACAACATTTCTAGGATTATACCTCCACCAACCTTTATCAAAACCTTATAAACTCCACTATAATCCACTATAATATATAAAACCATCAAAAAATAACTCCCCTGTCATAAATACATAAATTTATGTCTCAAAATTAAAAAATTGTCTATATCTAAATTCCTTGGATTTAATTTTTTACATAGTTCAACAAACTAGTAATGATACACATTTATATACTTGTATGGTCGTAATTATGAAATTAGAATAGAATCATTGTTTTAGTACTCGCGATAGAAAAAAATATCTACAAAGAAATTATGGTCATTAAAATAGTATTATTTAATTATAATTCCATTATTGAAAAAAAAATTATTATTATGTTAATGTAAATAATTATATTTAAAAAATTTAATTATAATAAGATAGTGAAAAAGAAAATTTAGATTAATATTTCACTTACATTTAAGATTCATATTTCCCTAAAGGAAATTATTTTTTTAAATAAAATGGGATAACATAGTATTTAAAATGATTCCAAACATTATTGAAACATTAGTGAAGATGAAATTTGGGTATTGTTGTATTGGATGTTAAAAAATTGTAATATTTTGATTTATTCTGAGAGATGTCATTTTATTTATGTCATTAAGTGTATTTTTTTCTTCAAATTCTCATATTTTTAACTGTAATAACCATGATATATAAATATAACGTTAATCATAAATCAGAATTTGAATATTATTTGTGAAACCTCGTGACCCGAATCATGTGGTTCGAGCCAATGTGACACATGAATTCATACACACCTCCTTATATGCATGATTATTCCAACTAGTGATGAGGGTCTTGAGATATCATGGGGAGACTAAACCCTCAATAATCATATTCAAACAATATAATAAAATAAAATATAAAAAATAAATCAAAACATTATGGGGTAAAATAAGAAACACTATACTATAGCCAAAATTATTTCATGTCATATAATACAAATTTAATGGGCCTCTAATGTGGAAGGTCACCAAGAATAAGGTGTCAAACTAGAAATAAATATATAAAATATGTTAATGTGGTTTTATGTAATATTTCCCAATAACAATACCCTATAAAAATTATAACAACCTCATCAACTTGCTTCAGGAACTATAACCTTCATTGGATAAAAGATCCTGATGTCGTTATGTTCACGGAGACACCCATGTGGGGTGTGAGTATAAACAATTTCATACACCACCAATATATCTTTAACAAAAGATAATATGTATATTGAGTCTTATATCATGATGAAATGTAAATTGAACATTTAAGTAATATATAATCATATTATAAGAGATTGTTCTCTAACCTAGATTTCATGAATTTTATTTTTACATACTTCCATTCCAAGAATGAAAAATATCATAAGTTGTCATTGTATGAATAATTTATTGTTATGTGACTTCACATACCTTTAAAAAAATACACGTGTTGACATTAAGTAACAAATATACACCTAATATTAAGGTATAGTTTCACCCATGATGCATGACTATCCTATAATGGTATACACAATTGGAACATATAAAACCATGAAAATTTAAACATTCAAGGATGTTCCAAATTGGTAAATCATTCCACCCAACAGACCCTCTTCCAATATTTTATGAGTCCTTCTCCCATGGTTTATTCATATTCCAGTTTCTAAAATTATCCATCATTTACATAGATCCCTGAACAATGACTCATATTTAGGATTATCTCATGCTATGGGATCAGAGAAGTCCGTTAGGGCCACCTTTAAATCTGAACACTGATTAGTGGTTCCACTAATTATGAATAAAATATATATATAAGGAATTATGGAGGAAAGAAATAATATATAATAATACATATTTCATATAATATGAAACAATATATAGTCATGGAATAATATAGCATGGAAAAATCATGGAATATCAATGATTCCACAAGCTATGAAATAAAAATATATCAGGTGAGACATAGCAAGGAACATATGATCCATATCATGAAAAGGTCGCATGTTCTACCCATGCAAGACAACATACCACAACATGCTAGGGTCTCCACACTAGTCACATTCACACTAGTCAAGAATTTTAAAAATTTTATAAAATGGCGCCACATGATTAGGGCTTCCAATATTTTTTATGTTGATAACAAATAAAAATATCCATCTATGGATGACTCCTAGATCATGCTTGTTTATCAATGTTCCTGAGAAAAAGACCCAATCCATCAATATATAACCTCTACGGTAAAAGTTCCTAGAATTAATCTCGAAAATTGGTGGAATTCACATCAACATGACCAAAGTAATTCATTATCAATAATAGATCTAGATCAATTATGTGGGGAGGAACCAAATTTATATATATCAGGATCTAATACATCAATAATCTATTTATTTTCCATTAGATCGTGATGGAATCTGATGATCTATCCAACATAGCTTGGACCTATGATTCATATCCATATTGAAGGTATATATCTTGGATATATGTGATTAAAAAAAGAAATAAACATCCCCTTACCTTGAATAAATGTTATTCAATGCTCTAAATTATTCAGATTTAAATCACATATACAATAAAACCATTAAGAGTCACCACTACAGTCATTGGTTAAATAAGACTAGGAATGTGAAGAAAATAATGGGATTTTAACTAGTTATTGGGTTTAAAATATAATTACTGGATTAATTAAAATCCTACCCAGGGTTTGGTCACATGGTTTTCCAATCCATGAACAAACCATGCATGCATTTCTACCTATTTTGGGAACCTACTCAGTTTGGCCACATTGTGTAGTCAACAATGTGAAAACCATGATTTTCATCTATATCATGAGACATATGTTTTTCTTGGGAATTTATCATGTTTATCTTTATTTATGTGTCATCATTGATCCACCTACATTGCATTTCTAAAACATAAATCATGATTTCTTTTTGATAACAACATGGTTTTCCCAAACTGTGTACCAACTGTTCAACCCCTTAAAGGCCTCTAAAAATCTACAAAAAACAATAATATACCAATGACCTTACCCTAGTAAATAATAACTCCAATCAAATAATTATTTCCATGAGGTTTTTCATAATGTACATGATAAACTCAAGCCTTTTTCAATATCTCCCTATAAGTACTTCTAATCCCTTAGAAGTGTCTCTGGTGTTCCATCTCAATGAATTCTGACCATTGATATTTAATATTGTATTCCCAATCCTATGTATCTTTTGGGATATATTCAAACAACCCTTGATATGATTAAATAGGAACTATATTTCCTCACAACATATTATCATTCGATTTTATGATATTCACCAAATGATCCACAAAAAATGTGTTGGGATATAACTCAATTTCCCCACATTTGATCACTTTCCAATGATTGATCATGTTCCTCTAATGTTGAGACATGTAAAACACAACATGATTACTTTATTATCCTGTAGGATGATCTAAATGATAGGGAACAATCTTTATACTATTTAGAATAAAAAACAGTCTAACAAAACTACACACTACAATCCCTTGCCTCTACAAACATCGTTGTACTAACGGAGGAGTTACTAACATGAATAACCTGTCACCCATAGTGTACACCAAATTTGAATCAACCCATCATCATTTTATATTTATCCATTTTGATCAGTGATTCTCCACTTTTGGGTTGAATAATTTTCCTTATAGATCTATTACACCAATCTTTTCCCTACAAATGTAGCTTCACCGACCTCATTTGAACATAGTAGTGAGTCAAATGAATGGATATTAAGATCATTAAAAGGATTTTTTTGAATTGAATCTGGTTATTTGTTTTTTTATATGAACTCAACCAAGGATAGTGCCTCACCCCAAACTCCACTAACGTATAGAATGCATGCCTGAAACATTTACTCTAATATTTTTATCGCCAATTCTAATTGTTGACCAGTTTACAGATGATATGATATGATCAATTTCATTTAGTTACCTAAATAATTCAAAAATACCTATCACAAACATGAAATCAATTAGGGATATACTCCTATCATGATGCTCAATGGAAATCAATAAAGGTATAAAATCTTGCATATATACTGAATACCAAACTCACTCCCTAAAAGGGTCTCTCGAATATGTAAGAAATGGTCCACATTCATCTGTCAAGTCAACCATCACTCAAATAATATCATGACCCCTCGACATCCTCGGTAACCCCATTATAACTTCCATCATCACATAATTTCACTAGCACATAGTTTTTACACCCCCAAGATTTCATAGTGCGTTAATTCATCAAAGTAATTCAATAAAATGTTGTACACGCAACACCGAGTTCAAGCGCCCCACAACTTACCAAACTAGCCGTTCAAAAGCATTTAGGAATAGTATTAACTAAATTTTTAACTGTATATAATAATTATAATTTTAGAACCCATATTATGAGTTTCATAGACATAATTTAAGAAAAATTTCATTTTTTTCAGATAAAAGAAGTATTTTTCAAAAAATACACTTTTACCGACTTTTAATGGTGAAAACTTTTTAAATCCAATATTTCATACTTTTATATATTAAATTGGACAAAATTAATTTCTTATTTAGAATAGGGAGATAATAATTTATTTTCTATAAATTTTTGGTGTTTTTCTGGTAACTTTCATATTTGGGTGAATAGTGAAAATTACTAAATTTTAATTAAAACAACTTTTTTAATCGAAATAATTAAAAGTGGTAAATTATGAATTTGAGTGATTTTAAAGTATAATTGTATTATATTTTTAACACTTAATCCAATGTTGGTAATTAGACATAATTTAACATTTAAACTAGACATAAGAAACAGTCATTCTTTTGATAGTTATTATTTCTTAAAAACATGCTTTTTGTTTTGACCACAGGAATTAATTTTAAATTAATTTCTCCCACTTCTATGTTTTGAATTTAGAAAAATGGATTACATATTTAGAATATGTATGTACAAATTTTGTAAATAGGTACCTTTTATTTTTAGACATTTTGAATAATTACTTCGGTAAATATTATATTTACCATGGTTAAAGGGTAAATCCGGTGAATAAGGGTAAAAAATAATATTATAATAATATTAAATTACCTTAGAACGTGTCATAACCCTATTTTTTGATACATGTCCAACCATGGGAATCTTTGGGTCTATTTGGGGACCTCATGGAGCCACTTGTAAGTGATAATGGCACTTTATATTAATTAAGTTAAAGAAAATAAAAAAATGACATAAGCATATATCTTTTAGGAAAATTTTTTTTACATAAGGTTATATATGTTATATATTAGACTAGAAATGTTAATTATAAAGATAAAAATATTTTATACATAATGGTATTTTATTTATAACTTTTAAACATTGAATAATTAAATTTATTTATGACACAATATTGATGCAGTGTTTTCCATATTAATGAATGAATCAAAATATTGGTATTATAAATGTTAAAATAAATATAATTTTAAAGTTTTGATTCCATAAAATAATTTTATTGGTTAAAATAACATGTTATGATTTCATAAATTAATTTGTTTCTAGTTAATAATTTTGTTAAGACTTTAAAAAAAATCAATTATTAAATAGTGTCAAAATTTCCATAATGGAGTTTTTAAAACGAATATTATATTATTAATTGATTTTATATTCCTAAAAATATAAGGATCCACAAAAGTACTTATATAATGATATTTGTATCATTAATGGACCACTTGGGTGTCTCGTGGAATTTTATAGTAAGTTTATTAACCATATAATATAAAAATACAAAGAGACATGGTAAATGTCAAACTAATTAACTAAGTGTGAAAACTAAAAGATAAGGTTAATAAAGTGACCCAAACCTGTCTAAAACCTATTGGTTGAGTTTTTTTAGACCCATCCCCACTTTATCCATCAAATAAATCATTTTTTATCCATTAGAAACTGAATATGAATTTATTATAAAATAATATTTCTAGATTTTCCAAAGATTCCCCTCGCCCCTCTTATAAAAGGGCACTCCACCTTATCTCTATTTCATACCTTCAATGACTTTTGGCACAGCCAAACCATGCCCAAATATACTACCAACTTCCCTCAATTCAACCTAAAGGCCTTAGTTTGATCATAAATCCAACCTAAGGATCCAGTTTGATCAAATCAAAAGGAAGAACCCGAAGAAGAGGTAATGTCTTCACCACCCTCTTTCAAGTTCCTTTCTTCTTCAACTTCTACTTTATTTGTTATTTACATTGTAAAATGATAACTCCAGTATTTTATATATATTTTGATGTTATTATAAATATGGTACAGCCACATTCAGAATTCTATATATCCTTTTAATGACATGTCACCATACGTGAGTACGTACGGCTTACCCTCTCCACGTCGTGGTGTAATTGTTAATCATAACTCTATAATTTGGATGGGTATAATTATAATGACCCATACTTTACATACATTGTTATTACATCATAATTGAAGCACAGTTATTACAACATATAAAAAAACCAGGAAAGGACCGTATAGGTATAGTGTCTTTGGAAACTGGGAAACATAAACAATTGGTTCATAAAGCATCCACACTGTCTCTCATTTATTTCATCATATCTATAGTCCCATTTGGCATATCTTACTTAATAACCTTCTCCATGACCTGTGGAAAGAAAACATACAAAAGGGTGAGCTCAAATTCTTAGTAAAGGTAAACAAATGAAATATCAATCACATAATATTCATAATAACATAACATTTTGGAAATCTTACCCTGCAAAAGAGATCATAATTTCATAACATGGGATAAATCATGGTAGTGAAATGTAATCACAATAATCATTACTTAAAACATTAATCTTTGTGGCATAAACACATAATCATAGAGAATCATTTCTAAGTAGTCAATACTCATTTCCAAGACTATCTTAGTGGACAAAGTCCATTTCTGAACTGAGTTCACTCCTCGTTTCAGTCCTGTTTCACTGAATTGGTTTAACCTGCTGTTCCAGCCATTTCTATCTCATGAGATATAAAATGATTACCCAATTAATTGGAGGGAGATATAGGTCCTACCCATCTCATAATTATACCATTATTATGTGTGCCACAAAATCATAAACCATACATCATAGCATAACCCATGTAATAAAAATGGGAATCTTAAACATCATGACATCATAAAACAAATCATATAAGATAAAGGAACTCATAAAAATATTTCCATCACAACATAATCAAATCCATTCAATAATAGGGATAGAAATAGAACCCTATATTATCTTAGTTGGAAAATAATTTTGATAAAACACTTGAACTCCATTCTTGAGGAAAATATCTTTTCTACTTTAAAAACACTTTTCCTTTCTTAAAATGTCATAAAATTATAAACTAAAAGAAGTTGATTAAAAATAAACATGAAAACTTATAAAGGAATCTTCTTGGAAATAATTTTTTACAAATCCATTCATGCCGTTTAAGTTAAACAAACATTCTTCTCGTACTTTTGTCGGAAAAGGCAAAAAGTACCTCGTACGAAAAACGACAAAAGATTCCTTTCATATCTTTTACTAAAAACTCACCGAAGGGTAAAATTGTATTTAAAAAATTTTAGGTGTATGGAAATAATATTACATATTTATTGAACATGGATGTGGATGATAAAATTCACCCCATTAAATACCAAAGTACAAACAATCTCGGATAAAAATGAGATTGTGATATTTTCCCTTAACTTAGGTCCAATTTGCTTCGTAAGTGTCCGAACCTCCTGTATAATTATTTAAATAATGTCATTGACTTATTACAGAATCATACTCATTGTTATGATATCATATATGGTCATATTATTAGCTAATTATTAGTAATATTTCATTTTCTACTTGTTATTCGGGTGTTTATTACTTTTTGTTCTTATGCGTGTTTTGTCGAATAAATTCTTATTCTTCTTTTTAGGATATATATACCTGATTTCAAGAATTGTATTAGTTTAATATATATCATATTCATTCATTAAATTCTTTATATAATCATTATTCAATGAAGATCATGTCGAACGAGTCGCATCACATCGTGGAGACGGTATTCCGTACGTACGCACGAGCGATGAAATCATTCCCATGATCCTGGAATTGTATTGGAGTGTATATATACTATTTCAGAATCAATATAAATTTACAATAATCATATATATTCATTCATTACACCATTATACCCATCCAAGTAAGGTGGTGGTGGAAAATAGATTACACCACGGCGTGGAGACGATATTCCATACGTACGCACGCGCAGTTATTTCATTTTCTGTAGGATGGATAGATGGTGAAATAGGGATGTTTCATACTTATAATAACATATCAGTATATTAGTGATACTGATGTTATTACTTCATAATGAAAAAACTAAAGAAGAAGAATTTTAAGAAGAAATAAAGATGAAAGAATCGGTAACGGGCATTACCTCTTCTTTGAAGCGCTTCTTTGAGACCTCCTTTTAGAGCACTAAAATTTGTCTTTGAAGAAAACCAGGACCTATAGGATGTCTCTAGGGAAGTGGAGAGGAGAAATTGGCAGGGGTTTTCCGAGCATGAAGGCTCAAAGTGGTGTGAGGAAGAGAGGGAGGAGGTGCCCTTTTATAAGGGAGGAGAGGGGCACCTTTGAAATAACTAAAAATATTATTTTATTATAAAGTAATATTCGGCTTCTAATAGCTCCAAATTGATTTATCTTGAAGATAAGGTGGGTATGGGTCGAAATACTCTCATACAATAGAATTTAGACAAGTTTAGGTATCAATTTTAACCTTATCATTTAGATTTGACTTTAAGTTAGATAATTTCACTTTTACCATGTCTTCTTGTTTTCTTACACTATAAGGTTAATAAAATTACTATAACAAGCCAAAAGAACACCAAGTTATTTATTATTAATATATATAACCTTATCTAAGTCATTTTTCCAAATATTATATTTTTAGGAATAAAATAACAATTAATAATATAATATTTGTTTTAAAAACTATTTTATGTCAATTTTGACACTATTTAGTAATTGATTTTTGTGAAAACTCATAACAGAATTATTATTTTGAAGAAAGTTAATTAAATCAATATTAACATGTCATATTAACCTATAAAATTAGTGGAATTCATAAAAAGTCTCAAATTACATTTATTTGGGTATTTATAACATCAATTATGTCGATATTTCATTAATAAGATAATTACTTCATCATCGTTGTGTCATAAATAAATTAAATTATTTGATGTCTAAAAATTATAAATAAAAAACCATTATTTTGGAAATAGTTTTATATTTATAATTTAAATTTATAGTCTAATTTATCTTATGTATAACCCCATATTCAAAATGATTTACTTATTAAACTTTGATTTTAACTATTTTAACCCTTCTTTAAGTAAATTGATAATAAATGTCCTAATCTAATACAAGTGGGCCTAAATGATCATATTTTATTCCTAAGGTTGTTTTTGGTAGAATTACACTTATCGAATAGAATTAGGACATGTGTTAGGGTAATAATAAGATCATTTTTACCCTTAATTACCCTATTTACTTTTAACCGTGGTAAATAAAAGTAAAAAGTTACTATTCACCAAAAATTATTTTCATCTCATTGAACCACATTTTACTTACTGACATCAACCGTGTCTCTCAGATTTTCGAAATTCCACTCACAGAAGAGGTAAAATTATGTTTTATGAAAAACTCAGTTTTTTAACTACCACTTAGTAGTTTCATTATTCATCAAAAATTGAATGTTTTCAGAAAAATACCAAAATTTCACCCTAGGCTAATTTCGATATTCCGAATCCAAAAATGAAGTCCATTTTGAAAAATAAAATTTATAAAATTTCAAAAAGTGGTTATTGCTATTCATAATGGCTAGTTTTAATAATATTTTAATAGCATGTCATTGTTTAGTGAAACTCAATATTGCGTACGACGCAAGCTATCGAGGAAGGCCGTGGTTGCGTGTAAAGCAAGACAAGCTAGTGTTGTGTGTAGTGAAAGATTCCTTTGATGATTTATATAACATAAAAACAAAATATTTCCCATTAAAGTCTCGGGTGTTACATTCTACCACCCTTAAAATGAATTTCGCCCTCGAAATTTTTCACTTTGTAACAAATAGATGGGGATACCTCTCCCTCATCATATCCTCAAGCTCCTATGTAGCTTCTTCTAATTGGTGGTTCCTCCATAAAACTTTCACCAAGCGAGTGGTCTTGTTTTTTAAGACTTTTTCGCTACGATCAAGAATCTCTATCGGATGTTCTTCATAAGGAAGATCTTGCTCCAGCGGTACAACTTCTGAGCTGAGTACATGCAAAGGATCAGGTATGTACTTTTTCAGGAGAGATACATGGAACACATCGTGAACTTGAGAGAGATTCAGTGGAAGTGCCAATCGGTAAGCTACCTTTCCAACACGATCCAGTATTTCAAAAGGACCGATATATCTAGGGCTCAACTTCCCCTTCTATCCAAATCTCATGACCCTCTTCCAGGGAGATATTCGTAGGAACACTTTATCACCCAATTCATAATCTAGGTCTTTTCTTCGGTTGTTAGCATAACTTTTTTGTCGACTCTGAGTTGCTCTTATGTGTTTTTGAATAGATCTGACCTTTTCTGCCATCTCATCAACAAGATTAGGTCCTAATAGCTTTCTTTCCCCAACTTCATCCCAGAAAGTTGGAGTCCTGCATTTCTTTCCATAGAGAGCTTCATAAGGATCCATCTGAATACTGGAGTGAAAGCTATTATTATAAGAAAATTCCACCAAATGTAGGCGTTGATCCCAACAACCTTTTAAATCCATAGAGCAAGCTCTCAACATATCTTCTAGAGTTTGAATTGTTCTCTCAGACTAACCTTCTGTCTGAGGTTGATAAGTAGTGCTGAAACTCAACTCTGTATCCAGAGTATGCTGAAGACTTCGCCAGAACTTTGAGGTAAATCATGGATCCCGATCAGATTTAATAGAAAGTGGTACTCCATGCAATATTACCACTTCCTTTACATATATCCTGGTAAGCTGGTCCAGGGAGAAATCATCTCTAATAGCAATGAAGTGTGAAGACTTTGTAAGACGATCAACTATGGATCAGATAGCATTATTGCCTTGGGATGTTTTAGGAAGTCCTATGACAAAGACCATAGTGATGTTTTCCCATTTCCATTAGGGTATGGGTAATGGTTTTAACATACCCTTAGACTTCTGTCTCTCACCTTTAACTTGCTGACAAACCAAACATCGAGAGACATATTCAGCAACATCTCTTTTCATTCCATCCCACCAGAAGTACTCTTTCAGGTACCTATACATCATTGTGCTTTCAGGATGAATAGATAATGAAGAATTATGAGCCTCATCCAGTAGCTCCTTCTTTAATTCGGGGATGGGAGGAATACAAACCAGATTCCTGAACTTTATTATCCCATCACAATCAAGGTTGAATTAAGTAACATTTCTCACCTTCTTTTGTAACTCGACATCTTCTTTCTATGCTTCTTTAATCGTCACATGTATATATGGTCGAACATTCATTTGATAAAGATACGATTTTCCCCTTTTATTATAATTCTATGATCCATCCATTGTAAATCCATAAATATTGGATCTTTTATGATCCTCATCATTGATAAACTGGCATGGTCTTGTCGACTTAATGCATATGTCACCTTGTTTTCTTTCCCAGGGTGGTAATGAATTGAGCAGTCGTAATCCTTAATCAGCTACAACTATCTTCTTTGGTGCATATTCAGCTCCTTTTGTGTGAAAATATACTTTAAACTTTTATAATCAGTATAAATGTCACACCTTTCTCCATAAAGATAATGCCTCCAAATCTTTAATGCAAAGATTACCACAGCTAACTCCAAATCATGAGTTGGGTAATTTTTCTCATGTATTTTCAACTGTCGTGAGGCATAAGATATCACCATATAATTTTTCATAAGAACACACCCCAATCCCTTCTTGGATGCATCACAATAGATCAAAAAATTGTCTCCACTACAAGGCAGTGTGGGCACATGTGCACTAGATAACCTTCTTTTAAACTCCTTGAAATTCTCTTCACATTCCTCCGTCCAGACAAACTTAACTCCTTTCCGAGTCAACTTGGTGAGTGGATTAGATAATCATGAAAAATCTTTCACAAAAAATCGATAATATCCAGCCAAACCAAGGAAACTTCGGATCTCAGTTACTGTTGTTGGTCTCGACCATCTTCCGATAACCTCTGTTTTTGCTGGATCTACAGATATCCCCTCTTTTGAGATTATGTGACCCAAAAATGTAACTTTTTGAAGCCAAAACTCACACTTGGTAAATTTGTCATAAAGTTTCTTCTTTCTCAGGGTCTTCAATATAATTCTCAAGTGGTCTTCATTTTCTTCCTTGCTCTTTGAATAGACAAGAATATCGTCTATAAAGACTACCACAAATTGATCAAGATAGTCTCTAAAGACTCTATTCATTAGATCCATGAAGATAACAGGGGTATTAGTAAGACCAAATGGCATCACTATAAATTCATAGTGTACATACCTTGTACGGAAAGCCATCTTTGGTATATCCTCCCTTTTGACCCTTAATTGATGATACCCTGAACAAAGATCAATCTTGGAAAAGTATTGAGCTCCGCATATTTGGTCAAATAAGTCATCAATGCGTGGGAGAGGATATTTGTTCTTGATAGTGAACTTGTTAAGTTCTCGATAATAAATGCATAGTCTCATTGATCCATCTTTCTTCTTAACAAATAGAACAGGTGCTCCCCAAGGTGACGCACTAGGGAATATGAATCCCTTGTCAATATTCTCTTGGAGTTGCTTCTTCAATTCATACAACTCAATTGGGGACATTCTATAAGGTGTCATTGAAATAGGCAAAGCACCCATTACGAGTTCTATTGAAAACTCAGCTTCACTATTTGGTGGAAGACCGAGCAATTCCTCCGAAAAGACATCATCAAACTCCCATACAATGGGAATATTCTTAATTGTGAGTTTCTCACCAACCATTTGCGATAAATAACCTTCATTCAGTGGAATCAAGACCCAAAAGATGGAATAAATTTCCACTGGAAGGTTAAGTTCATCCTTGCATCAATAGACGATCATAGATTGATCTGGAATATGAAATGTGACTTCCCTTATTTGGAAATTGATATGAGCTCCATATAAAGAAAGACAATCCATGCCATGAATCACATCAAATTCCACTATAGGAAGGATCACAAGATTTGCAGGAATCACTTTCCCACAAACTTCAATCAGAGAAGAATTATAAACTTTTGATGCGACTGTTGTGCCATTAGGGGTTGTCACAGCTAACTTAATATCTAATTGTTGAGGTAATATGGTGATATCCTTGGAAAATTCTTCCGAAATAAAGGAGTGGGTGGATCCAGAATCAAATAAAACATTTTCTACTTTAGAGTGGATGGTAAGTGTACCTTTCACCACATCGTTATCGTACTCCACATCGCTGATAGAAATTGCATGTGACTTTCCTTTGTCTTTAGCCTTAAGAGTTTGTTGACGTCGATCGTCATCATCAACCCCTTGGATTTGGGCATTGATTGGCATAATGCCCCATCTCCTTGAACTTGAAACATTGAAGTGTAGTAGGTTAATTCTATGTGTCCATTCCTTTGTTTTCATCATTAGACATCTTCTTCCCATCATTGCGGCATTCAAATGCCCGATGCCCTTCTTTTCAACATTTGAAACATTTACTTGTCCCTTTAAGACAACTCCCTCCATTTTTTTAAAGTTTGGGGCCGAAGCCTCATTTTATTATTAAAGCAAAGCAAAGACCTCTTTAATTGGGTAGAGGGAGACCCATTACATAGCCCGAAGGCCCAGTGGGCATTTAGCCCATTACATGACCCGTAGGCCCATTTTTTTTGAACCAAACCCCATTCTGTGAATAGTACTGCTACAGTACCGCATTGCTACAGTACTGCACAGTACCCGCCGCTGCTACAGTGCTCTACCGCCGCTACAGTGACCTGCCGCCGCTACAGTGCCCGCCGTTGCTACAGTGCCGCTGCTGCTACAGTACGCTACCGTACTTCTACAGTACCCTGCGCCCAATGGGTTTTGAACCCCCATTTTTCATGTAGATTTAAGGGGTGCTTACCACTAAGCCAAGCCCCAACTCCCTCCATGTTTCTTTCCACACTTTGAGCATAAGGGAAAGCTCATCCTCTTTTCAGTGTGCTCTTTAGATTTTCCTTTGAATTCCATTTTCCTCTTCTTATCAAACCCATATGACTGATGGGTTACTCCAATATCCATCTCGACTTTGAGAGCACATCGAACAATTTCCTCATAGCTGTTGAAGTCCCTTATGGGTAACGCCCTTCGAAGACTTGGTTTTAAGCCACTAAAGAATCGATCGATCTTACTTTCAGGTTGGATAATAACACTAGAAGCGTACCTTGTATGTCTTGTAAAATTTGCTTCATAGGTACCAACAGATCCATCATCCTTTTGCTTTAGTTCAAGAAACTCTTTCCCCATCTTTGTTCGGAGAATACGAGGGAAGTACTTATTGAAAAATAAGTTCTTGAACTCGCCCCATTCCATGGACTCAATTTCATCTCTTTGCCTCGTATTCTTAATAATATTCCACCATTCATCAGCATCTCCTTCCAAACGATACACTGCTAGGATGACTTTATCATGTTCAGAACATTGAAGAACTGAAAATATCTTTTCAGTAGTACTAATCGATTGTTTATCAATTAATGGATCAGTAGACCCGCTGAATGAAGGTAGATGCTGACTCATGAAGGATTCAATAGAATTTTGCTCCTTCCTTTGCTCGTTTGGAAGTCTTGCATGATTCATAGCTTGAGAAAGCTATGTGAGCATGGCTACATTATTTTTCTTTCCATCTCCCATAGTGTCTGGTTTCTCAAGGGGAAAATCATTGCATTGCCCGTCACATTCCGTATTAACACGGTTCCTTCGGGTTCCAGTCATTGACTAAAACCAAGAAGAATAGTGTGAGCAACACTAATTATAATAGGAAAACCACATAATCAAGAATAAAATTTCACACTTATGGGATTATCCTAGGTTATTCATGGTCATTTCTAAAACACTAAGATTGTGTTCTATGATTAGACATTTCCTTAGGGTTCTTACTAAGGCTTTCACATCCTAGTTACCAAAGGTTGACTATACCTTTCCTCTGATACCGACTATAGTGACCCATACTTTACATACATTGTAATTACATCAGAATTGAAGCACACTTATTACAACATATAACAAAACCAGGAAAGGACCGTGTAGGTATGGTGTCTTTGGAAACTGGGAAACATAAACAATTGGTTCATAAAGCGTATACACTTTCTCACATTTATTTTATCATATCTATAGTCCCTTTTGGAATATCTTACTTAATAACCTTCTCCCTGACTTGGGGAAAGAAAAAATACAAAAGGGTGAGCTCAAATGATCAGTAAAGGTAAAAAAAATAAATATAAATCACATCATATTCATAAGAACATAACATTTTGGAAATCTTACCCTGCAAAAGAGATCATAATTTCATAACATGGGATAAATCATGGTAGTGAAATGTAATCACAATAATCATAACTTAAAACATGAAGCTTTGTGGCATACACACATAATCAAAGATAATCATTTCTCAGTAGTCAAGACTCATTACCAAGACTGTCTTAGTGGACAATGTCCATTTCTGAACCGAGTTCACTCCTCGTTTCAGTCATGTTTCACTGAACTGGTTTAACCTACCGTTCTAGCCATGTCTATCTCATGAGATATAAAATCATTACCCAATGCATTGGATGGAGATATAGGTTCCACCCATCTCATAATGATACCATTCTTATGTGTGCCACAAAATCCTAAACCATACATCATAGAATAACCCATGTAATAAAAATGGGAATCATAAACATCATGACATCATAAAACAATTCATATAAGATAAAGGAATTCATAAAAATATTACCATAACAACATAATCATATCCATGTAATAATATGGATAGAAACAGAACCCTATATTATCTTAGATGGAAAATAATTTTGATAAAACAGTTGAACTCCATTCTTGAGGAAAATATCCTTTCTACTTCAAAAACACTTTTCCTTTCTTAACATGTCATAAAATTATAAACTAAAAGAAGTTTATTAAAAATAAACTTGAAAACTTGTAAAGTAATCTTCTTGGAAATAATTTTTTACAAATCCATTCATGCCGTATAATTTAAAAAAACATTCTTCTTGTACTTTTTTTTGAAAAAGTCAAAAAGTACCTCGTACGAAAAATGACAAAAGATTCCTTTCATATCTTTTACTAAAAACTCACCGAAGGGTAAAATTGGATTTTAACAATTGTAGGTGGATGGAAATAATATTACATATTTAGGGAACATGGATGTGGATGATAAAATACACCCCAGTAAATACCAAAGTATAAACAATCTCGGATAAAAATGAGATTGTGATATTTTCCCTTCACTTAGGTCCAATTTGCTTCGTAAGTGTTCGAAACTCCTGTATAATGATTTAAATAATGTCATTGACTTATTCCAGAATCATACTAATTGTTATGATATCATATATGGTCATATTCTTAGCGTATTATTAGTAATATTTCATTGCTACTTGTTATTCGGGTGTTTATTACTTTTTGTTCTTATGCGTGTTTTGTCGAATAAATTTTTATTCTTCTTTTTAGGTTATAGATACCTCATTTCCAGAATGGTATTAGTGTAATATATGTCATATTAATTCATTCAATTCATTTATATAGTCATTATGCAATGAAGATCATGTAGAATGAGTCGCATCACATCGTGGAGATGGTATTCCGTACGTACGCACGAGCGATGATATCGTTCCCATGATCGTGAAATTGTATTGGAGTGTATGTATACTATTTAAGAATCAATATAACTTTACAATAATCATATATATTCATTATTTACACCATTATACCCATCCAAGTAATGTGGTGGTGGAAAATAGATTACACCACGGTGTGGAGATGGTATTTCGTACGTATGCATGCGCGGCGATTTCATTTTCCGTAGGATGGATAGATGGTGAAATAGGGTTGTTTCATACTTATAATAAAATAAAAGTATATGAGTGATATTGAGGTTATTAATTCATAATGAAACAACTAAATAAGAATAAGTGGAAGAAGAAATAAAGATGAAAGAATCGGTAATAGGCATTACCTCTTCTTTGAAGCGCTTCTTTGAGACCTCCTATTAGGGCACTAAAATTGGTATTTGAAGAATACCAGGACCTCTTGGATGTCTCTAGGGAAGTGGATAGGAGAAATTGGAAGGGGTTTTCCAAGATTGAAGGCTCAAAGTTGTGTGAGGAAGAGAGGGAGGAGGTTCCCATTTATAAGGGAGGAGAGGGGCACCTTTGGAATAACTAAAAATATTATTGTATTATAAAGTAATATTCAGTTTTTAATAGCTCAAAATTGATTTATCTCGAAGATATGGTGGGTATGGGTCGAAATCCTCTCATCCAATAGAATTTAGACAAGTTTAGGTATCAATTTTAACCTTATCATTTAGATTTAACTTTTAGTTAGATAATTTATCTTTTACCGTGTCTTCTTGTTTTCTTACACTATAAGGTTAATAAACTTACTATAACAAGCCAAACGAACCCAAGTTGTTTATTATTAATATATATAACCTTATCTAAGTCATTTTTCCGAACCACAGATTTTTAAGAATAAAATAACAATTAATCATATAATATAGTTTTTAAAAACTATTTTATGTCAATTTTGACACTATTTAGTAATTGATTTTTGTGAAAACTCATAACAGAATGATTAGTTCTAAAAAAGTTAATTAAATAAATAATAACATGTCATATTAACCTAGAAAAGTAGTGTAATTCATAAAAAGTCTCAAATTACATTTATTTGGGTATTTATAACATCAATTATGTCAATATTTCATTAATAAGATAATTACTGCATCATCGTTGTGTCATAAATAAATTAAATTATTTAATGTCTAAAACTTATAAATAAAATACCATTATGTTGGAAATATTTTTATCTTTCTAATTAATATTTATAGTCGAATTTATCTTATTTATAACCCCATATTGAAAATTATTTACTTAGTAAACTTTGATTTTAACTATTTTAACCCTTCGTTAAGTAAATTGATAATAAATGTCTTAATCTAATCCAAGTGTGCCTAAATGGTCATATTTTATTCCTAAGGTTGTTTTTGGTCGCATTACACTTATCCAATAGAATTAGGACATGTGTTAGGGTAATAATAATAAAATTTTTACCCTTAATTACCATATTTACTTTTAACCGTGGTAAATAAAAGTAAAAAGTTACTATTCACCAAAAATTATTTTCATCTCATTGAACTACATTTTACTTACTGAAATCAACCATGTCTCTCGGAATTTTGAAATTCCACTCACAGTAGCGGTAAAATTATGTTTTATGAAAAATTCAGTTTTTTAACCACCACTTAGTGGTTTCACTATTCATTAAAAATTGAAAGTTTTCAGAAAAATACCAAAATTTCACCCTAGGCTAATTTCGATATTCCGAATCTAGAAATGAAGTCCATTTAGAAAAATAAAATTTATAAAATTTAAAAAAGTGGTTATTACTATTCATAATGGCTAGTTTTAATAATATTTTAATAGCATATCATTGTTTAGTGAAACTCAGTATTGAGTACGACGCAAGCTATTGAGGAAGGCCGCGGTTGCGTGTAAAGCAAGCCAAGCTAGTGTTGTGTGTAGTGAAAGATTCCTTTGAAGATTTATATAACATAAAAACAAAATATTTCTCATAAAAGTCTTGGGTGTTAGAATAATAATGATGTGTAATTCATGTAAATAATAAATATAACATAATAATGATTTTGTATATATGATATACCATCCAATAATATATTATTTTTATATCAAAATAATGATATTGTCACTCGTGCGTACGTACGGACTACCGTCTCCACGAACGCGATAAGATACATTCCCCATCGTATCCATTGAAGTCTAATTCTCATTTGATGATTAAAAATAATTTTTAAGGACTTGATATCATTATTGATATGAATAAGATACAACCTATCCATAACAAACATGACTTATGTAACAAAACATATAAAAGAAAATGAGTAAATTAACACCTGAAACTATGATAATACTAAGATATTATTAACAAAGAAATGTTAAAAGATCATATATGATATCATATTAATTTATTTGATTATTTTATAATTTAATAAAAATTAGTTCACCATTATACAAGAGGTTAACCTACCCTTGACCAAGGAAATGTAAAGGGTAAGGGTTTATTTCACAATCTCTTCATTATCTGATGTTGTTTATATGTAATTATCGACTAGGACCTCTTTATCATCCACATCCATGTTTCTTAAAAATGTATTTCAAATCCTTCTTACTATTACACAGACTTTATTTTAAAGTCATTTATACCCTTTTTGGACTTTTTATAAGAATTTTATAAAGGAATATTTTTGTCATTTTCCAAACAATGTCCTTTTTAACCTTTTCGACAAAATTAAGGTAAGAATATCATTTTTAACTTATACGGCGTGTGCGGATATTTTCCGCTGTTAAAATAGGTGAATATTCCATTATAATATTATAAGAATAATTTAAAAGTAAATATTTTATTTTATAATTATGTGGCTTTTAATTGATTTCAAAAAAATTGATATTTCTCTGAAATAGTTTTGATTTCATCTATGTCAACATCCTTTGATGGATTTTAAGCTTATTTGAAGTTGATTTATTATGATACAAAACTTCCATATAATATTGACGTTTTTATGTTATTTTTGACTATGGATGTGTTATTTTTATACCATTAATGGTTTATGGAGAATGTATTGACATTTCCTATGCTAGTTTTAATACGAAAGTTTATGTTATGTTTAAACCTATTCATAAGAGGAATGCATTGGACTTAATAAGTGACTGGTGGAGCCCGCTATAGCTCCTAGATGAATTGGTATGTCTCATGAGAAAAACTAGTGTCTTTCCACAAGGTCTTGATAAAATCTTATTTGTAGTCTTCAAACAAGGAATATACTATGTGGTTATGATAGTCTGGCACTAGACATTTCATCATTATGAATGTTTTTTTTGATATTACATGTGATTATTCGATTAGTAGAATATCCATATGAATAAGTAAATGAAATTATTTCATTTCATTTTTTTCATATTATTCTTAAGTTCAAGTATAAAGGATTTTTTTATTTATACATTTCCATAAATGTTTATGCCCATTTATGAATGTTTCTGCTATATTGTTATCCTTACTGGGCATCTGAGCTCACCTTTTTCTATGTTTTATTTTTCCCAGGATGTGAATAAGTGTTTTATGAATGACCTTCAGGGATAATATTAGGGGATATATGTTTGGTCTATGGAGAAAATATGTTGTTGTAGTTTTTCACTTTATGTTGTAATGTAAACATTATGAATGTATCTAGTGATTCCAAGGCTACAAAACTAATCGGTCTTTTGAGAATTGATCTTTTATGATCATGCCAATGTTATGTAAAAAGGCACCGACTCTGGGTAACCGGGGTTGGGGCATTACATAGTCATGCTATGTGACTGTAAAAACTCACAAGGATAATGACCCTCATACTTTACCCTCTTGACGACAATGCGTTGAGAAACAAAACTAGTGATGACCCTCTTCATACTAGACCACCATAATAGGCTTCACATATCGTGGTATATATTTATAAATCACAGATGCACTTCCCATTTTGAATCATGTGAGTCTCTCATCCACTTATACATTGGATAATCTCATAATATAACTATATCATAGATGTATATCATTTTTTATTCATTGTGTGGACAACCCATGGAACTGGGACACTATTTACAAGAGGTCACACATTATCGCGCAACCAGAATATTACCCTACATTTTCATTTCTCTAGTCTACTAAAAAATAAAGGACAACCAAATCCACACATGTAATAAATATGTTACACTTATACGCATATACTAGCTAATCATCCATCATATTCATTATATAATATTTCACTTATGGAGGATGCACACCAAGTTATAGAGTTTCTAGTGTTTTCTTAAAAAGTGACTCCACAATGACATTATTGTTACCTATAGAATGAAATATATAGAAGGTGAATTTATGAATATACTCTACCAAATTCCACTAAATTAGATTCATATCCCACTAGGAGATAATTTATCATAAACTCTTTTAGTTTGAGCAGATGAAAAACATCTCCCAGAAAAAATAACTTTCCTAGAACTTCAGAGAGGAGACAGTAGCTACCAACTCTAATTCATGTAATAGGTATTTCCACTCATGTGGATATAGATAACATAACCCATAAGTGACTAAATATTCCCTATAAATCAAAAAATATCCTAACCCAACAATTGAGGCATCATTACACAATATTTCTTGAATCCTAGGATTTGGATGAATCAAAACTAATGTTTTTTTGAACATCCTCTTTGGGTTTAGGATGGCCTCTTCACACTGATTAAATACATAAAACATCATCCCATTAATTGTTAGATCATTCATATAAACTACTAATGGGGAGAATCATATGTTAAAATGTTTAAAGTACCTCATAATATAAAGGAATCTCTTTATCCTAAACACATTCATTTGATCTATATATGAAAACACAACCTCTACCTTCTGTGGATCCATTAAAATATGCTCCTTATAAAATACATGCTCAATGAAACACACATTCTAAATAGAAATTTGACACTTTTATAGTTTTAAATAAATATAATTCAAATTAATTTCACACAATATAGTCTAAAAGTTCCTATCATGCATATCTATAGTCTAAAAATATATTAGGAGGCCATCCATTGATACAATGATGAAAGAGTCAATATATGGTTGGAAAATACTATTTATGAGATCCCAAAACACTTCTGGATAACTTTTGGACCCAAAGGAATTAAAATATAATCATATCTATTATATTTACTCCAAAATTCATTCTTTGTAATATAATCCTCTATGTACCACAACATATGGTAGCTTTAATAAAGGTAAATTTTGGAAAAACACCAATATAATTCATCAAAAATAATTTAAATTCTGGGTATGGGGTACTTGTTAAAAATATATAATTTATTGAATTTATTATATTCTAGGTAGATCAATAGACATTGTTATTACTTCATATAAAATAACATTATGGAACCCCATGGCGATGTGCTTAATTTGATAAAACCCTTCTCCTCCAAATATGCAAACAACACTTGAAACTCCCTACATAGTGTTGGTTCCATATGATAAGGAAAAAGTATTATCAATTTCTCCCATGGAAGAATCTGATTCCCAAATGTAATTCCTCTTTCTTTGAGAAGTCCTGGGAAGTCACTTGGGATTGTATATTGATAAAAATCAACCACTAGAGGTAATATATAGGGGGATATAGATGATTCTACTATACGTTAAAATCCTACAATTAGAAAAATTATTACTCCAATATAGTTATGTTTTCCCCCATCATTACTAATATGAAATCCCTAACACTTATCAACTCATGCATATCTTCTTTAGGTATGGTGAACATTACATGGATCTACTAGTAGTCGATGTGAGCTCGATGACCACTCATGTATTACATTATAATTACAACATCCAAACTAGTAATCGCTATGATCAATAAGTCGCATATATGTCCATAGCTAGAAAAAATTATGGGACACTAAATACATTGATGGAGATAGTTTAGTTGTTTTTCTAAGGTTGTGTAATGGGATAGAAACCAACATTCTAATATAACATGTAAATATAGTCCAAAAAATACTTGATCATAGATAAAATAGTTGGGAGACGTTATATCATAAAAATATCATGTATTTAATAAAAATTGTACCTATAAATACATAAGTTTCATATCTAGTGATGGCTAGAACATCTTATATCACATACGTATTACCTTCTTACGGAACATGACCCTATCTCAATGGTTCATAACTCACATGATTCACTGTTTCTATTTTTTCTTGATGTTTTACCAAGGAACACTTCTTTCACCAAGACCAGATATCCATGATTCAAAAAATTACACCCTATATAAAATTTTCTAGAGATTTCCCATCATGACCCATAAGTGACATTCCCTATGTGGATGCATGCATGATGTTCTAAAATTTCCCTTCTATCTTCTCTGGAAGCACCTTGTATGAACACATCCCATAGATGGAGTATATGTATCCCTACACTATTACGCTTGTCTTATACCTTAATGTAGCTCATCATCCTTTCTTTTCCTACTACCAGATGTGGAACTCATTTCCTAACTGGGATGTCCGATTTTTGAGGCACCATAATATGAAAGAAAGCTTGCAAGATTTTTGTACTCCAACCCATTTTAAAATCACATGGTCATACAATGAACCTCAATATTTCTCATTAGAACTAATCCTTAAAAACAATGTATAAGATCCATAATAATTCCAATTTAAAACTCCCTTTAAAAATATAAATCATTCCCTAGATAAAAGGATAAACACAAAGAGTTTATATAAAACATGTTGAGTAAGTATAATATGGAATTATCCATGACTGATTCCTCATTATCTAATGTTCTCCATCTAGCTTTAGCATGATGAGAAATATATCCTCGAATAGAAACTCCTTTATAGAATCCCATGTAAGATAATCATTATTTCCTACATATTGCATAACACCCCACCATTCACAAAAGTTTCCTAAAACATAATGCTACCAGGATTCTCTTTCATTTCAATATGAGTATCTAGCAGATCAAATATGTACATGATAATTTCAATCCAGTCCTTTGTATGATGAGGAAAACCAACTCCCATTATGTAATGATAATATTGGATCTATGAAACAATGGCATATTCAACCATAATCCTTTCTTCCCCACATCCCTATGTAGGTAAAGTCTATATGACTCCAACCTAGGGGTTTACTAGATTAACCACCGAAATGAGTGTGGGTGTATATACTATTAAATCCTCTTATATAGGTTATGTTGAAACAGGAATATTCACCTTAGTGGGATATTTTTTCTATATTTTCTAGGTATTCCCATAATGAATATATATGTGGACATTTTTTACTAAAATTAAAAATGAACATTTAAAATTCCAATAATAAGATGATAATGATAATAACATAAACGTTTATATGTCACACACATGGGATTCTTAGAAGAATTATTATCCCTGGAGATACCCAAAAACAAGGGATATCCCACCATGTTCTACCCATGTTTTAAACCTAGTACATCATACCTGCATGATATCATTTTATGGTTTATAAATCAAAGAAATATGTATAAATTTAACATACTAATGGAAATATATATATCACAAAAGTAAAATATAGATTTATCACTTAACAGAATATGAAAATCATTGATTTGAATTTGATAACTAATATACATAATAGAATAGGTATATATATGACATGTTATCCAAAAATAATATTAATGAATCATGAATTCAGCCAAATCCCATAAACTCTAACCACAATCTCAACATGGTAACTCAATGTTCTATTTAACATGAGCTAGTCAGGAACATGGAGACCCCCTACATATGTTCCATACACCCTATCTTCATTCTACCATGTCCAAGAATTACAATGAATACAATAAAGGTAAAATTGTCCTCTAATACAATCTTATTACACCCCAACCTAAACTACTAGGTCTAATCTAAAGACCTATATAACCACATGTGTACCACCCGATTTGCAAGAGGCTTCTGATTTGTTGAGATGGTTTAAATATGTCATGGGGAGATTTTAAACTCAATAGTCATATCTATACATCATAATATGATAACATTAACATAACCCAACCAAACATCACAATATAAAACATTAAAAAAGTAATCAATAATTTATTTCACATAAATTCTTACAATATTAATCAAATAGAACACCAATCGGGAAGATCAACAGTTTTTATAGATAGAATTGTAAATAAATAAAAAAATGCCACATAAACTATTCTACGTATTTCATGGAACAATTTGCATTGAATAAATCTAATCTCCTTAATAAGAAGTTTCTAGGACCTTTCTGTTCTCTCGATCCCAGATCATGATGTCTGCATAGGAACCGAGATTCCTATATAGGGTGTGATTATAAACCAAATAGGACACCAACAATTAATCCTTAAAACAATTTCTTGTGTATGTAAAGCCTATTGTCTTGATGGAATGTAAAATGAATGTACATTCATATAAGAACACATATACTGAGTGATCCTATGAAAATATGGATTTCATGATCCTCGGTAATACTTTCCTCAGTGTCATGGAAAAAGAATATCTTAAGTGGTCATTTCATTATATAATTCATGTTATATCACTCCATCCACAATAAAAAACAAAAAATTTCCCCATTTAATCAAAAAATAAATTATTGGATATAAGTTCAGTTTTATCTCATTAATTATAACTATCATATAATTGTATGCAGGGATGGAAGGTAAACAATAATGGAACTCTACACGTTCACATTGATGCCCCCCTCAACAGGTCATGTCACCCTACAAATTCTCATTAAATTGAATATGGTTCTATCCCACTATGTGTTAATGACATCCCAATATCATGTTCAACTCATCCTATAAAAAAATTACACAACCTATAGGTCATTTCATCTATGATCTCCCTCTAATGGATCAACTATATTTGTCATGTGAAAATCTCAACCAAAAAATGGAATAGAGTTTCCACCATCTAGGAACAAATCCCCATATAAGGTATGAAATAAAAATAAAAAAATATATCACACAAAATATTATATAAACTATGAAATAGTATATCGGGATGTTACCTCCTATAATGGAAGAAATAACATATCATGTATTCCATGATCTATTAAATAACCATAGAAAATGTACAACATATAATGACACAAAAAAACTTACCAGGTAAATATGTCAATGGACATCCACTCATGGGATCATATCATAAAATTAATGGGTATTAAAACAATTTACATACACATAATCCAATAATATCAAAACAAATACATACAAAGGACTCAGATTATAATGACTTCCCACTATTAGGGAATTGATGAAAAATTCAAATAACTGTTGAGAGATGACACCCAGATCACACCTAGGAATTATTGTTCACAAAAAAACACCTAATACATCAATATATAAACAAATGGATAGTAATTACCTAAATTAATAATAAATAGGTTTCAAATACTTGTCATCTTAGCAAAAGAAATCAATCATCAATGGAGGGTCTATAATTATTCAAGAAGGAGGAAGTAATTCTCAATAGATCAGGAACTGGTACTTCAAAAATCTAAGATCACTCTATAGGATAATGATATAATTAAATGATATTGTTAATATATCTTTTTTGTATGATTCATATCAAAATAAAAATAAGATATCTAGGATATATTTGAATAATAGAGGTGGAAAATATAAATTACATTGAATCCCCAAAATTCAACAAAATATAACGACCCATACGTTACATACATTGTTACTACTTCAGAGTTGAAGAATACTTATTAAAAATATAACAAAACCATGAAAGGACCGTATAGGTATAGTCTCTTTAGAAACTGGGAAACATAAAAAACTGGTTCATAAAATCAACTACATTGTCTCCCATTTATATCATCATATCTAGAGTCCTTTTTTGGCATATCCTACATAATATCTTTCTCCCTGACCTGGGGAAAAGAAAACGTACAAAAGGGTGAGCTCAAATGCTCAGTAAGGGTAAACAAAAGAAATATGAATCATATCATATTCATAAGAACATAACATTTTGAAAATCTTAACCTACAAAAGAGGTCATAATATCATGTCATGGGATAAATCATAGTAATGAAAAGTAATACCAAATATTCATAACATAAAACATGAAACTTTGTGGAATACACACATAATCATAGAATATCATTTCATATTAGTCAAGGCTCATTTCCAAGACCATCATCAATGAAAAAGTCCATTACTGAACCGAGTTCACTCCTCGTTCTAGTCCTGTATAACTGAACCGGTTTAACTTGTCGTTACAGCCATGTCTATCTCATGAGATATAATTCTTTACCCAATGCATTGGAGGGATATATAGGTCCCACCCATCTCATAATGAAATCATTCTTACGTGTTCCACAACATAAACATACATCATTCATAATAACCCCACGAATAAAATGGGTTTTATAAACATCATTCCATCATAGAATAATCCATATAAAACAAATGGATATCATTTCATCATAAGAAAAGTTAAACCATGTAAATCAAAGAGACATTATACTTGAAACATACACATATGAAATAATGTCATCTTATATGGAACATGGTTTTGATAAAGCAATTGAAATAAATTCATGAGGAAAATATCCTTTCTTCTTTAAAATCATTTTTTTTCACAAAATGCCACACAATTTTAAAAGAAACAGATTTTATTGAAAATAACCATTACAACATGTAGATGAATCTTCTTGAAAATTAGGCGATATGAAATCATAAAAATATAATCATGCCGTATAAGTTAAAAACTCATTCTTCTCATACTTTTTCCGGAAAATTCAAAAAGTACCTCGTATGGTAAACAAAAAAATATTCCTTACATACCATGTAGTAAAAGTCAAAAAATTGGTAAAAATGACTTTATACATACATGAATTTTTTTTATAAAACTTGGACATGGATGATAAATATAACCCCAGTAAATAATTATGTATTAGCAATCTCAGATAGAAAACAATTGAGATTGCAACATTATCCCTTACCTTAGGTCGGATATGCTTCGTATGAATCTGAAACTCCTGTAATATGGTTTAAATAATGTTAATTGACTTATTACAGAATCATATTCATTTTTATGATGTCATATATGGTCATATTTGTATCTTCTTAGTAGTAATATTTCTTTGTTACTTGTTATTCAGGTGTTTATTTCTTTATGTTCTTATGCGTGTTTGTCGAATAAATTCTTATTACTCTTTATAGGATATAGATACATCATTTATAGAATGGTATAAGTGTAATATATATCATATTAATTGGTTCATTTCATTTATATAATCATTATTCAATGAAGATCATATAGAATGAGTCGCATCACATCGTGGAGACGGTAGGCCGTACGTACGCACGAGCGATGATATCGTTACCATGATCGTGGAATTGTATTGAAGTGTATGTATAATATTTGATAATTAATACCACTTTAAAATAATCATATATAGTTATTTATTTACACCATTATATACATCCATGTAAGGTGGTGGTGGAAAACATATTACACCACGGCATGGAGACGGTATTCCGTACGAACGCACGCACGGTGATTTTGTTTACTGTAGGATGGATAAGAGGTAAAATAGGGTTGTTTCATATTTATAATAACATATCAGCATATGAGAGATACTTATGTTATTACCTCATAATGAAACAACTAAAGAATAGGGAGTAGAAAAAGAATGGAACTTGAAGAAAACGGTAGAGGGTATTACCTCTTCTTCGAAGTGCCTCCTTTAAACGTTCTCTTAGGGCACTAGAGTTGGTATTTTGAGAAGACCAGTACCTCTAGTAGGTTTCTAAGGAAGTGGGGAAGTGAAATTTGAAGGGTTTGGCCGACCTTGAAGGCTCAAAGTGGTGTGAGGAGGAGAGGGAGGAGGTTCTCATTTATGAGGGAGGAGAGGGGCACCTTTGAAAGTGTGAAAATATTATTTTATTATAAACTAATCATCAGTTTCAAAAAGTCCAAAAATCATCAAATATAAATATAAGATGACTCATGGTCGAAATAAAATCATTTAATCAGAATTGGATATGTTTTGAAAATATTTTAATCATTATAATCTTATTTATTTAAATCATTTATTAATGAGGTAAATACTGCATCATTATTGTGTCATAAATTATATAATTTATTTGATGTATAAAAATTATAAAAAAATACCAAAATGTAGGAAATAGTTTTAGATTTCCAATGAATATTTATAGTCGAAAAGATAATTTATATATCCCCTTATAAAAATTAATTACTAAAGAATTTTTGTTAATGCCAATTTTGTCTTTACATTAAATTAATTAATCTAATCTGTCATTGTCTTTCATAAGTGGCTCCATGGGGTCCCAAAATCGTCCCAAGGATGTCCATGGTCGTTCATTACTCATCTGATAAGGTTTGGACAAGTGTTAAAGTAATTTTAAATTATTATAATTTTCTTTTAACCTTGAATTACCCTATTTACTTTTAACCGTGGTAAAAGTAAAAAGTTATTATTCACCAAAAATTATTTTTACCTAATTAAACCTAATTTTACTCCTTGATATTAACCGTGTCTTTTATATTTTCAAAATTCAACTCATAGAAGCGGTAAAATTATGTTTTATGAACTATTGAAAAAGCTCGTAGGTGGTGTATAAAAGACGGTGAAAAGTTCAATACAATATTTTATAAATCTAAAATTATTATAAAATGATTCCAATAAATTTCATTGAAATTATTTAATTATTATGTATCTATTTTGACCTAAAATAAATTTAAATCAAATAAATGATTATTTAATAAAATTTCGGTTTTAACCAAAAACTCAGTGTTTTCACTATTCATTAAAAATTGATGTTTTTCAGAAAAATACCAAAAATTCAGCCTAAGATATATTTGATATTTAGAATTCAAAAATGATGTCTACTTTTCCAAATTAGAATCATATAAGTGGCATTAATTTATTTTAAATGTAATTCCAATTATCAAAAAAATAGTGTGTTTTAAGAAACAGTAACTATCAAAAGAGCATCAATTGTTTATGTCCAATTTCAAAGTGAAATTAATTCCAATGACTAAAATTGGATTAAATGGTAAAAATTTATTCTAATTACACTTTATAACCAATTAAAAAAATAATCTATCCATATAATGTATTGCGATGAAAAGATTTGTTTTTAATTAAAATATAGGGCGTCTTTACTATTCATCAAAATATGAAAGTTACCACAATATTATGAAAATTTTATCCAAATTAAATTTTTATATCCTGATTCCAAAGAATAATTTTATTTTGTCAAATAGAACTTATAAACATGTCAAAAAGTAGATTTAAAATGTGTGCACCATCAAAAGGCTGTAAAACTGCATTTTTTGAAAAATACTTTTATCCGAAAAACTGATTTTGTTTTCATACTTCATTCTAGAAAATGTGTAAGATGATTTATAATGTTATAAAATTTAAAATTCAGTTAAAACTATTCATAATGGCCGGTTTATAATGTTATAATAATATATCGTTGTATAGTGAAACTCGGTATTGCGTACTACACACGCTACCAAGGACAGTCGCGATTGCGTGTAACACAAGACAAGCTAGAGTTGTGTGCAGTGAAATATTCCTTTGCATCTAACATAATATATATATATATATATATATATAAATATCCTTCTCATAAAATATCAGGGTGTTACATTCTAGCCCCCTTAAAATTAATTTCTCCCTCGAAATTCGTCACTTCGTAGCAAACAGATGAGGATACCTCTCCCTCATGATATCCTCATTCTCCCATGTAGATTCTTATAATTGGTGGTTCCTCCATAAAACATTCAACAAGAGAGTGCTATTGGTCCATAGAACTTTTTCTCTACGATCCAGAATCTCTATCGGCTGTTCTTTATAAGAAAGATCTTTCTCTAGCGGTACAACTTCTGATATTAGTACATGTGAAGGACCAGGTATGTACTCTATCATGAGAGATACGTGGAAGACATCATGAACTTGAGAGAGATTCGGTGGAAGCACCAATCGATAATCTACCTTCCCAACACGATCCAGTATTTCGAAAGGACTGATATACCTAGGGCTCAGCTTTCCCTTCTTCCCAAATCTCATTACTCTCTTCCAAGGAGATGTTCGTAAGAACACTTTATCACCCACTTCAAACTCTAGGTCTTTTCTCCGGTTGTCGGCATAACTTTTTTGTCGACTCTGAGCTGCTCTTATGTGTTGTTGAATAGATTGGACATTTTCTGACATCACATCAACCAGATCAGGTCCTAATAGCTTTTTTTCTCCAACTTCATCCCAGTAAGTTGGAGTTCTGTATTTCCTTCCATAGAGAGCTTCATAAGGATCCATCTGAATACTGGAGAGAAAGCTATTATTATAGGAAAATTCCACCAAAGGTAGGTGTTGATCCCAACCTCCTTTTAAATCCATAGAGAAAGCTCTCAACATGTCTTCTAGAGTTTGAATAGATCTTTCAGACTGACCGTTTGTTTGAGGATGATAAGCTGTGTTGAAACTCAACTATGTATCTTGAGTATGCTAAAGAATTCACTAGAAAATCAAGGTAACCTCGGATCCCGATCAGATATAATGGAAAGTGGTACTCTATGAAATCTTACAAATTTCTTTACATATATCCTAGCAAGCTGATCTAGAGAGAAATCTTCCCTAATAGCAATGAAGTGTGCCGACTTTGTAAGATGATCAACTACAACCCAGATAACATTATTGATTTTGGATATTTTAGGAAGTCCAGTGACAATGTCCATAGTGATGTTTTCCCATTTCCATTTGTGTATGGGTAATAGTTTTAACACCCCCTTAGACTTTTTTCTCTCAGATTTAACTTGCTGACAAACCAAGCACCGAGAGACATATTCAGCTACATCTCTTTTGATTCCATCCCACCAGAAGTACTCTTTCATGTCCCTATACATCTTTGTGCTTCCAGGATGAATAGAGAATGAGGAACTATGAGCTTCATCCAGAAACTCCTTCTTTAATTCGGGGATTGGAGTAACACAAACCCGATTCCCGAACCTTATTATCCCATCACAATCAAGGATAAATTCAAGAACGTTTCTCACCTTCTTTTGTAACTCTACATCTTCTTTTTTGCCTCTTTAATCTTCACATGTATAGATGGTTGAAAATTCATTTGAGAAAGATACTATTTTTACCCTTCCATTATAAATCTAAGATCCATCCTTTGTTAATCCATAAATATCAGATCTTTTGTGATCCTCATCATGGATAAGCTAGTATGGTCTTCTCGACTTAATGTGCCTGTCACCATGTTTTCTTTCCCAGGGTGGTAATAAATTGAGCAGTCGTAATCCTCAATCAGCTCCAACCATCTTATTTGGTGCATATTCAGCTGCTTTTGTGTGAAAATATACTTTAAAATTTTGTGATCATTATAAATATCACACATTTCACCATAAACATGATGCCTCCAAATCTTTAATGCAAAGATTACCGCGGCTAACTCCAAATCATGAGTTGGGTAATTTTTCTCATGAATTTTCAACTGTCGTGAGACATAATCTATCACCATATCATTTTTCATGAGAACACACCCAAATCCCTTCTTAGATGTGTCACTGTAGATCATAAACCTTTCTCTACTATAAGGCAGTGTGAGCACAGGTGCACTGGATAACCTTCTTTTTAATTCCTTGAAATTTTCTTCACACTCCTCTGTCCACACGAACTTAACTCCTTTTCGAGTCAACCTGGTGAGTTGATTAGATAATCATGAAAAATAATTCAAAAAACGTCGATAATATCTAGACAAACCATGAAAATATCAGATCTCAGTTATTATTGTTGGTCTTGACCATATTTCGATAACCTCTGTTTTTTCTGGATCCATAGATATCCCCTCTTTTGATATTATGTGACCCAAAAATGAAACTTTTGGAAACCAAAATTTGCACTTGGTAAATTTGGCATAAATATTTTCCTTTCTCAGGGGCTTCAATACAATTCTCAAATGATATTCATGTTCTTACTTTCTCTCAGAATAGACATGAATATTGTCTGTAAAGACTACCACAAACTGATCAAGATAGTCTCTAAAGACTATATTCATCAGATCCATGAAGATAGTAGGGGAAATAGTAAGACAAAATGGCATCACTATAAATTCATAGTGTCCATACCTTGTACGAAAAGTCGTATTTGGTATATCCTCCATTTTGACCCTTAATCTATGATACCTTGAATGAAGATAAATCTTGGAAAAGTATTGAGCTCCACGTAATTTGTCAAATAAGTCATCAATGCATGGGAGAGGATATTTGTTCTTGATCGTGATCTTGTTAAGTTCTCGATAATCAATGAAGATTCCCATTGATCCATCTTTCTTCTTAAAAAACAGAGCAGGTGTTCTCCAAGGTGAAGAACTAGGGAATATGAATCCTTTATTAATATTCTCTAAGATTTGCTTCTTCAATTCATGTAACTCAATTGGGGCCATTCTATATGGTGTCTCTAAAATAGGCAAAGCACTCGGTACAAGTTCTGCTGAAAACTCAAGTTCACGATTCGGTGGAAGACCAAATAATTCCTCTAGAAAGACATCATCAAACTCCCGTACAATGGAAATATTCTTAATCATGAGTTTCTCGCCAACCATTTGAGATAAATAACCTTTATTTATTGGAATCAAGACCCATAAGATGGAAGAAATTTCCTCTGGAAGGTTATATTAATCCTTGCATCGATAGACGATCATAGATTGATCTAGAATATTAAATGTGATTTCCCTTCTTTGGAAATTTATATGATCTCCGTATAAATAAATCCAATCCATGCCAAGAATCACATAAAATTCCACTATAGGAAGGATCACAAGATTTGCAGGAATCACTTTCCCACAAACTTCAATCGGTGAAGAATTATAAACTTTTGCTGTGACCATTGTTCCATTAGGAGTTGTCACAGCTAACTCAACATCTAATTGTTGAGGTAATACGGTGATACACTTAGAAAATTCATTATAAATAAAAGAGTGGGTGGATCCAGAATCAAATAAAACATTTGGTACTTTAGAGTTGATGGTAAGTGTACCTTTTACCACTTCGTTATCGTACTCCACATCGCTGATAGTAATTGCATGTGACATTCCTTGGTCTTCGGCCTTAAGAGTTTATTGATGTCGATCATCATCAACAACCCTTGTATTTGGGCATTGATTGGCATTATGCCCAATCTCATTGCACTTGAAAAATTGAAGTGTGGGAGGTGAATTCGGTGTATCCCTTTATTTGTTCGCATCATTAGACATTTTCTTCCCATTATTTCGACATTCAACTGCCTGATGACCATATTTTCCACACTTAAAACATTTGGTTGTCCCTTTAAGACAATTCCCTCCATGTTTCTTTCCAAAATTTGAGCATAAAGGAAATCTCATCTTCTTTTCAGTGTGGTCTTTATATTTTCCTTTGAATTCCATTTTCCTCTGCTTATCAAACCCATATGACTGATGGGTTACTCTAATCTATATCTCAACCTTGAGAGCACATCGAAAAATTTCCTCATAGCTATTGAAGTCCCTTATGGCTAATGCCCTTCGAAGACTTGGTTTTAAGCCACTAAAGAATCGATCGATTTTACTCTCAGGTTGGATAATAAATCCAGAAGCGTACCTTGTAATCTTGTAAAATTAGCATCGTAGGTACCAACCGGTTCATCATCCTTTTGTATCAGTTCAAGAAACTCCTTCTCCATATTTGTTCGGAGAATACGAGGGAAGTACTTATTGAAAAATAAGTTCTGGAATTCGTCCCATTCCATGGACTCAATTTCATCTCTTTGCCTCGTATTCTTGATTGATTCCACCATTGATCAGCATCACCTACCAAACGATACACTGCTAAGATGACTTTGTCATGTTCAGAACATTGTAGAACTAAAAATATCTTTTCAGTGGTACTAATCAATTCTTCAGCTACTAATGGATCAGAAGACCCACTGAATGAAGGTGGAGGCTACCTCATAAAGGATTAAACAGAACATTTCTCCTTCTTTTTCTCATTTGGAAGTCCTGCATGGTTCATATCTTGAGAAAGTTGTGTGAGCATGGCTACAAGATTTTTTATTCCAGCTCCCATAACATTTGTTGCTCAGGGGGACAATCATTTCATTTCCCATCACATTCAGCATTAACACGGTTCCTTCGGATTCCAGCCACTGACTAAAACAAAGAAGCATAGTGTGAGCAACACTAATCATAATAGGAAAACCACATAATCAAGATTAAATTTTCACACTTAAGGTCGTCTCATAAGTTGTTCATGGCAATTTCTAAAACACTAAGATTGTGTTCTATGCTTAGACTTATCCTTAGGGTTCTTACTAAGGATTTCACATTCTAGTTTCTTAAGGTTGACTATACATTTCCTCTGATACCAACTATAACGACCCATAATTTACATACATTGTTATTACATCAGAGTTGAATCATACTTATTATAATATATAAAAAAACCATAAAAGGACCGTATAGGTATAGTTTCTTTAGAAACTGGGAAACAAAAACAACTGGTTCATAAAATCAACTACATTGTCTCTTGTTTATTCATTATATCTAGAGTCCTTTTTTGGAATATCCTACTTAATATTCTTCTCCCTGACCTGGGGAAAATAAAACATACAAAAGTTTGAGATCAAATGCCCAGTAAGGGTAAACAAAAGAAATATCAGTCATATCATATCCATAAGAACATAACATTTTGAAAATATTAACTTGCAAAAGAGGTCATAATATCATGTCATGGGATAAATCATAGTAATGAAAAGTAATCCCAAATAATCATAAAATAAAACATGAAACTTTGTGTAATACACACATAATCATAGAAAATCATTTCATATTAGTCAAGGATCATTGACAAGACCATCATAGAAGACAATGTCCATTACTGAACCGAGTTCACTCCTTGTTCCAGTCCTGTATCACTGAATTGGTTTAACTTGTCATTCCAGCCATGTCTATCTCAGGATATATAAATCATTACCCAATTCATTGGAGGGATATATAGGTCCCACACATCTCATAATGAAATCATTCTTACATGTGCCACAACATAAACATACATCATTCAAAATAACCCAATGAATAAAATGGGTTTCATAAACATCATCCCATCATAAAATAATCCATATAAAACAAATGGATATCATTTCATCATAAGTAAATTTAAACCATGTAAATAATATATAAATTATTCCTGAAACATACACATATGAAATAATGTCATCTTAGATAGAAAATGGTTTTGATAAAACACTTGAAATAAATTCTTGAGGAAAATATCCTTTATTTTTAAAAATAATTTTCTTTTCACAAAATACCACAACATTTTAAAAGAAATGTATTTTATTGAAAATAACCATGAAAAAATGTATATGAATCTTCTTGATAATTAGGTGATATGAAATCGTAAAAATCTGATCATGCTGTACATGTTAAAAAAACATTATTCTCGTACTTTTGCAGGAAAAGTCAAAAAAGTACCTCGTATGGTAAACAAAAAAAATATTCCTTACATACCATGTAGTAAAAGTCAAAAATCAGTAAAAATGACATTAAACATACATTAAACCATTTTTATAAAACTTGGACATGGATGATAAATATAACCCCAGAAAATACTTAAGTATAAACAATCACGGATAGAAAACAATTGAGATTGAAACATTATCCCTTACCTTAGGTCCGATATGCTTCGTATGAATCCGAACCTCCTGTAATATGGTTTATATAATTTTAATTAACTTATTATAGAATCATATTCATTTTTATGATATCATATATGGTCATATTTCTATCTTCTTAGTAGTAATATTTCATTGCTACTTGTTATTCAGGTGTTTATTGCTTTATGTTCTTATGCACGTTTGTCAAATAAATTCTTATTCCTATTTATAAGATATGGATACATCATTTACAGAATGGTATTATTGTAATTTATATCATATTAATTCATTCATTTCATTTATATAATCATTATTCAATGAAGATCATATAGAACGAGTCTCATCACATCGTGGAGACGGTAGGTCGTACGTACGCAAGAGAGATGATATCGTTCCCATGACCGTGGAATTATTTTGAAGTGTATGTATAATATTTCAAAATTAATACCAATTTACAATTATCATATATAGTTATTTATTTACACCATTATATCCATCCATGATAGGTGGTGGTGGAAAACATATTACACCACGGCGTGGAGATGGTATTTTGTACGTATGCACGCGCGGTGATTTTCTTTACCATAGGTTGGAAAAAAGGTGAAATAGGGTTGTTTAATAATTATAATAACATATAAGAATATGAGGGATACTGATGTTATTTCCTCCTAATGAAACAACTAATGAAGAGGGAGTAGAAGAAGAATGGAACTTGAAAAAAACTGTAGAAGGTATTACCACTTCTTCGATGTGCCACCTTTAAAATTTCTCTTTGGGCACTAGAGTTGGTCTTTTGAGAAGACCAGTACCTCTATTAGGTTTCTAAGGAAGTGGGGATGTGAAATTTTCAGGGTTTGGACGAGATTGAAGGCTCAATGTGGTGTGAGGAGGAGAGGGAGGAGGAGCCCTTTTATAAGGGAGGAGAGGGGCACCTTTGGAAAGTGTGAAAATATTATTTTATTATAAACTTATATTCTGTTTCAAAAGGTCCAAAAATCATTAAAGATGAAGATAAGATGACTCATGGTCGAAATAAAATCATCCAATCATAATTGGACATGTTTTGAAAAATATTTTAATCATTATAATCTTATTTATTTAAATCATTTATTAATGAGGTAAATACTGCATCATTATTGTGTCATAAATAATTTATTTTATTTGATGTCTAAAAATTACAAACAAAATACCAACATGTAGGAAATCGTTTTATCATTAAAATTAATATTTATAGTCTAAAAGATAATTTATATATCCCCTTATAAAAATTAATTACTAAATAATTTTTGTTAATGCCAATTTTGTCTTTACATTAAATTAATTAATCTAATGTCCATTTTCTTTCATAAGTGGCTCCATGAGGTCTCAAAATCGACCCAAGGTTTCCCATGGTCGGCCATTACTAATCCATTAAAGTTTTTACAAGTGTTAAGGTAATTTTGAATTATTATTATTTTCTTTTAACCTTGAATTACCCTATTTACTTTTAACCGTGGTAAAAATAAAAAGATACTATTCACCAAAAAAAAATTTATCTAATTGAACCACATTTTACTCCTTGATATTAACCGTGTCTCTCGGATTTTCAAAATTCAACTCACAAAAGTGGTAAAATTATGTTTTATGAACAATTGCAAAAGCTCCTAGGAGGTGGGTAAAAGACGGTGAAAAGTTCAATACAACTTTTTATAAATCTAAAATTACTATAAAATGATTCCAATGAATTTAATTGAACATATATAAGTATTATGTATCTATTTTGACCTAAAATTAATTTAAATCAAATAAATGATTATTTAAATAAAATTTCGGTTTTACCCAATAACTCAGTGTTTTCACTATTCATTAAAAATTGATGTTTTTCAGAAAAATACCAAAAACTCAGCCTTAGCTATATTTGATATTCCAAATTCAAAAATGATGTATATTTTTTCAAATTCAAAACATAGAAGTGGAATTAATTAATTTTAAATGTAATTCCCGTTATCAAAACAAATAGTGTGTTTTTAAGAAACAATAACTATCAAAAGATCATCACTTGTTTATGTCCAATTTCAAAGTGAAATTAATTCCAATGACTAAAATTGGATTAAATGGTAAAAATGTATTCTTATTAAAATCTAAAACAAATTAAAAAGATAATCTATCCATATAAATTATTGAGATGAAAAAAGTTGTTTTTAATTAAAAAATAGCGTGTTTTTACTATTCATTAAAATATGAAAGTTACTATAATAATATGAAAAATTTATCCAAAGTAAATTTTTATATCCTAATTCCAATGAAAATTTTATTTTGTCAAATTGAACTTATAAACATGTCAAAAACTAGATTTAAAATGTGTGCGCCATCAAAAGGCGGTAAAATTGCATTTTTTGAAAAATACTTCTTTTATCCGAAAAACTGATTTTGTTTTCATACCTCATTCTAGAAAATGTGTAAGATGATTTATAATGTTATAAAATTTAAAATTGAGTTAATACTATTCATAACGGCTAGTCAATAATATTATAATAATATATCATTGTTTAGTAAAACTCGGTATTTCATACTACACACGCTATCGAGGAAGGTCGTGATTGCGTGTAACGCAAGACAAGATAGTGTTGTGTGCAGTGAAAGATTCTTTTCCATATAACATAATACATAAAAAATATGTACTTATCATAAAATATCAAGGTGTTACACAAACAATACCCTTCATATATGTAGCATGGAAGGTGGGAAAACACCATGAATCACCAAGGTATTCCCTAGGTTTGAGATCAGAAGGTGTAATATGAATAATGACTGGTTTCAAGGAGTTTCCATGTTTAATGTCCAAATTTTTTATTAATTAAAACTCATCCACATAGTTTGGTCACAAAATTTCCTAAACCTGGCACCAACCATGACATGCTTTCCACCTCTTATATCCACCAACATGTTTAGGATACATGATTTGGTAAACCATGCACTAACTAATCTTTTCACCTATATCTAAATCCCCATTGTTTTCTAGGTAATCTCACATATTTATCTCTAACAATGTTCCAACCTTTAGATACCAATGTACATTTCGAAAATAGACATATGGTTTCATGGAGAGAATTGAAATGTTTCCCCTCATAGTGTGATAACCATTAATAAACATATAGGCCCACGAAACATTGAAAACAAACTAGAATTTACCAGAGGATTCACCAAATAAAAGAATAAATCTTAAAAACATAAGTAATGGATTAATGTAAGGCGTATCGTACCAATAAAACACCGGTTGTTTCTTTTTATCTATAGCTGATCCAGAAATTATTATAAAATTATATTATTTATTATATGAATAAATTTAAACATAATTTTTACTATAATTTTTATGTTTAATATTTACCGATGTATTTAACTATTCACTGGGATGAATTATTATATTATAAATAATTATATTGACCATCTTAATTAATTTTGTTGTCTATATTCCAAAAATAGAGACAAAAATAATAATTTTAACATAGAAATATCTGGATTTTCATTATTAAATAAAATCATATATCATGAAAAATTATATTTCTGTCAAAAATAACAAATATAACATTGAAAAAGTATGATTAAAACATTATTAAATATTTTCCATAATTATTCCTTGGATGTGAAAATTTTATTTATATATATGGAAAATGAATAATTAACATTCTAATTAATAATGTTTATAGTGTATATAAAGACACTCTAAAAAATATAAAAGTAATTAGGTATCACGATAATAATTACACATTGATGACATCCAATAATCTACTTAATTAGAGTCTAAAAACATGCATGTAAACACTAATTTCATGATAATAAATGGAGGTATTTTAATCTAATTATTTAGATATCTTGATTTATATAGTAATCTCAACATGATTTAATATATCCCATATATGATTACATTCAGGCCATGATATATAAATCTTGTATTGGGTTTGGTTAAAATAAAAATCTAGTACTTTTATGTCCTTCCCATTTTCAAAATATATTTCTTTTAAGGATGATTTATATTACATTACACTATTACTTCTTCATTTCAATTTAATATATAAATTTTGATTACCCACATTTATAGTCCCCACCTCCACTGATAACATATATTAATGCAGTCTAGTTGATACATCATTAAAATTTCTAGTAATCTATAAACATCCATATAATAAAATTCCATATCCCATTAATTACTGTTACCATATACAATTAATGAATATATATATATATATATATATTTAATTATTACATTTAACTATAAATGTTTTATACCCATTTAATAGAAATATTTATATTTACTTCTAACTGAATATTTTATCCTCCAAAAATAATTAATATATGAAATATTTTTTATTATTTCATCATGTATATATAAAGATAGTATTTTAAGGGTAAACCATGGAGAAAAATATTTTTGGGTTTTATTCCACGAAATTATTTTTTCAATCCTGACATCGTTTTAATAATTCTATTAGGCATATGTTTTTATAATTACATATTATTATTTTATTTATTTTAAATTTTAGAATTCAACTTTAATGAAATGAATATTTATTTTATTTATTTTTCCCAATGATAAATTTATTCAACATTGACACACATATAAATTATAGTAGGGATATTTATAATAAAATATGGAGTGTTACATTTACACCCTGCAAAAATAATTCCACCTTAGAAATTAAATTATGAATGAGCGAATAGATTCCTAGACATATTTTTATTATATATCTCTGAGTTACCATGTTTTATAGCTATACATAAGATATATCCTTCTATATATGTATTAAATATAGATTTTATAAATTTGATAAATCAATTATATACTTAATCATATTTAATATAAGGAATTTGTTGGGTTATTGTGGTTTTTTTGTGGAATATATAGTTGATAAGAAACATTTCCCTCAAAATCAGGAATCTCAAATATTTTTATGTATCTTGTTATCAATATTCCTTTATTCCAAAATCCCGAGGATGACTCCAATGTTTATATATCAATGTATAAAAATATTCCACAGTGAAAATATAAATCTCACAAGCATTATCAATAGAAATATTTAGTAATCATAGTAAACCCATAATATAATATTGATTGGTTTATATCACCCCTATTGTTTCCTAAGAATGTTCTATGTCAGATAATGGTAAATATATAATATCAACCAAATATATTAGTTGATTGCATATTATTCTATATATATCTTCATACATTTCCATCTAAATAATTTAGTTGAAATAGTTTCCCTATGAAAATATAACGACTGAAAATGGAGAGTCCATACTCCATTGAGATACCCTAAAAAATATCTACTAATAATTTATAAAATCATAGGTTCCCTTATATAATGACCTTCAGTATGAATATATTATGTAATTATCATGTGTAAATTAATATTGAATACATGTTTATGTATTCTCAAGAGAAATTTTGTTATTCTCAAACATATATTATATACAATAAAAGGTGGTTCACCATACTATCCCCATATTTGATACATGAACAATAATCGAATTGGATTGTCAATAACCCATATATAATTTCTTTATTTATAATGATTTGTGACTAATTCCACTAATACCAATTTATTCTAATAGAATATATTTCCTGCTGAAATTATTAAATTTGTTTAATTATTTATTTTTTCCAAAAATTTGACATGACTTATCCATATGATAATCATTCCAAAAAAATCCATTGTATCAAATTCTAGATCAAAGTAGTTATCCTATTGTCTTAAATTTAAAATTTAAATATTCTAATGAAAAAACTATTTCATTAATGTAGAATAATTAAATAAAAATAAAAATTGAAGACTAAAAATATTTTTTAAACTATCTCTATGATAATAAATATGAAATTTTGATGATTTTCTAAAATAAGTACATCAAACAATTTCATCCATGATCCCATAACTCATGGAAACTAAATGTTTTATGAATCTAGACACTCCCAACATGTCTACAACAGCTCCATAATTTATTATTGGACTTATCATGCCGAAAAAGGTAGTAGGTGAATTTTCGTATTTACATATATTAATATATATGGTATGGGAATAATGAATTAGTAGCCCACTACAGAAAATGTATCAACCCTTATTTTTCATGGTTGTATCAAAATAGTCCAAGACATTTATATGTATCAAATTAAATATTTTTTCCCTTGAAAAATTATAATGTGGTATCTACAACTATAGTTAATTTGAAATAATAGTATTAAGCATAGTGATTACTCCTTTTACTAATAGGATCCAATCCCATCATAACCTATTAAGAGTCTATCATCGAATATGAGGAGTATAAATATTTCCAATTTTTGGTGTAATACACACCCTTTATTAATGGGAAATGTTTTATACCAGGTTTGGTAAATCATGAATCACATCCCATGGAATGTGTAATGTGTATAGTGAATAATTTAAATCTTATAGCCCATAAATATTTAATTATTTGGGCATTATTTTTTGGAACATATGATTCTTTATTTCTTTTATAGAAATATACCAATTTTTTCATGATCAACCATAATAAAATAATAGGGATGAATACATAATGATATCACTTAACCCTATACAATGGTCACACATATTAGGTGAGAATGTAGATAATTTGAAAAAAAGATAATTATTAAAGTATATAATCAAAAGAGACATGTTATATAAGAGATAAAAAAATTATATTTTAATTAATTTAGTATATCATATGAGGCATCTGATTTGGAATAACATAATAAGAGACTAATATGTTTTAAAAATGGGGTGTAGATTTGGAATAACATAACCAACAGATGAAATTTCGAACAATAAAGGCATCAAAATTGTTATAATTGGAAACACATAGGCTATTCTACAAGAAATATTGGTTTATCGAATGAACATAAATAAAATTAATTTTTAATTTATGTAAAATTTAAACTAAATCTATATTGGGAAACACAAGTTTGATAAACATATATCACCCAAATTTAATGGAAATGTAGGGATTAAATTTTTATTCATTCACATGAAATGAATCTCTATAGAGTTTTAATAGAATGTTTGGTATTATAAACCTAATAAAATGTAAAATATTAGATCATTTGGATTCGTAAGGAACATTACTAGCCTATTATGATGTTTGAGATCCATATTCATAATATATATTTATAAAAATATATGTTGATTTTTAATAAAAATATTAATTTGTTTAATTAAAAATTTCATGCTAGATACATTACAAATGAAATTATAATTATAATATTTGAATTTAATGTTTAGCTAAAAATTCAATTACATATATATCTCTTTTTTAACTAATATATATAATATAGATAAATGAAACGTAAATTTTAAATTCATGATTCATACTAAACTATTTTTTTCAATATAGTGTGATAAAAAAATGATGAGTTGATTTTACATTTAATCAATAACAAATATAAACAAAACAGACATTAAACATTACCAAAAATAAAAAATTCAACCTAAATATGTTCTTGAGCTAAAGATATTATTTTAAATATTATATCTAAATAATAATTTCATTAAATATCCTCAACATAAATAATTTTATTCATAATTTATCTTTTAATTAAAATTTAGTGATCAATATTACAATATATAAAATAATTAATGATGGGAAAATTATAATAATTACATGTTATTTATAAAAGTGATGAGTTAATAACAAAAAACCCAATTATTTATATTCTTCAAAGTTTATGAACACTCAAATAAATATTTTTAAAACTAATTTTATAATACAATTTTATATTATTTAAATAATAAAAAATATGAAACCATCAAAATACCTATTTGATTTGTTAAAAATATATATTTCATCCTGATTTATGTAAAAAACATATATGAAAAATGACATCTAATTATAAACTGTTAAAATGGAAACTGGATGGCTACGAGTAACTATTTTTTTAAAAAAAGTAGCAAGTGAAAACAAACATGAAAATACCAATGTAGTGATATATATATAAATTACAATAATTTATATCTAATTGAATACATTTATTTAAAACCCCATAAATTACAAATAAATTGATTTATTTAAACTCATACACGCTACATTCAAAAATGAAAATAGTAATTTAACTAATTCAACAATTTTTTAATCATAGGTAATCCTTAATTTCAACTAAAAAACTATGATATACAAAATATTCACAAAATTCAAGGGATTCATTATGGAAGATTGTAAAATGTATAAATATTCACCAAAGAAGTGATTAAAGTGGTCTAATAAACCACAATTTTATCTACCCAATATTGATATTGAAGATTTTGTATATGGATACATGATATAATCATGATATTAACAAATTTTAATCCAAATCACAAATTTGTGAACTAGAAATAGAGAATAATATTAATGGAATTAAATGAAGAAATGGTTTCATTATATATGGAGATCATATTCTTTACATGGGAAAGATAAATTTATGCTGAATGGGTGAGGAAGCAGACTTCATCCACCCCTTCCAATCAAATCCAAGCATCACTAAGGGAAGGACATCCCCGTGTTTTTTTGTTTACCTTTCACATTTATATTTGCTTTTAACAACATATTTATTGTAAACTAATTACAATATAATTTAATTTAATAATATTATACATTAAATATCAGTAATAAAAAATTTACAATATTAATTTTACATATATATATTTTTTTATATATATATTAGGTATATGGTTTTATAACAACCAATAACAAATTGCCTAGGAATCTTAGTGGATAATGCCTCATCCCTCCCCATATGGATTGAAAAACAATAAGTTGACCAATTTTATTAAATTTAAATATCCCTTACATGATGATGATGTTTATAAATCAAAGGACATATTGAGTTATTTACCAAGGATCCCAAATATTATAACACCCAAATGTTCCATTCCCAACCTAAATACATCATGGTTTGTTACCTTTATTGTAGGCTCTACTACATGGTTTCCCTCATAAAATCATCATGCTCATTAGAAAACTAGAAAATAAGGTGTTTCAATATGAAATGTTTTGAAGAGATCCATGTGTAACTCTCAATGGGGGGCACCATTCCCATTGAAACATTATAGATTGCATGTTTATAGCTTTTCATGCCCATAAGTATCCCTATGGAACCCTCAGTGATGAACCAAGCCATTCACGTGAAATTGAGACCTCTTAATGGAGATTCCTATAGTTAACCTTGAATATACTATAGAGATACTTAGGGAGAGACCTAAAATGAAACAAACATCCACTTAGAAGTACATCCAATGAGGAAATTATCCACCCCACATTATTACTCCTTATGGGTGGTGGCATAATATCTGGGACCCTATAATAGTAATAATACAACACATCCCAAATCTATTACATAATGTGTACTATGAAGATCCAGTATTCATGATTATAAATAACATTTAAAATTCATTTTTAGTTTTTTTAATAATTTTTTTAATGCAAATATTATCTTTAGATGAGTTTTTACGATTTTTCAAATGTAGTTGATTTTTTTGTGAATAGTGAATAATATAATTGTTGTTATCAAAATATCAATTTTACATTATTTTTAAATGAAAAGGAACTATAAATTTAAATACCCTATTATTTTATAACATTAATATTTTAGGAGTTAATATATATGATTCAAAATACTAATCTTATTCATTAAAACCAATGATTAACATTTTATAAAAAGATGTAAAATTTTCTAATAAAAGAAATTGATTTTAGTTTTCTCAATTAAGTACTTTTTTTATTTAATATTTGGATTTCTATATAATAAACAAAAAAATTATTTCTTTATAATAAACTATTTTTATAACAAAAAAAATAATTATAAATTGTTTCCCATACATAAAATTTATGCTTAAAAATACACATTTTCCTTAAAACATATTTTTATGTGTTACATGTGCTATTGTTAGTAATGTTTTTTTTACATATATATATTTAATTTAATATATTAAATTCTATTTCTTTACTCATTTGGTATAAATTATTTAAAAATTGTTTTTTTGTCATTAAAAGTAAATTATATTGGTAAAAACTAGTTACTGTTTTAAAAATTTAAATTTTTAAAGATAAAATTCTAAGAGTAAATGAATTAAAAACATGTCTAGAACATTTATAAATATGATTTTTGGATGAAAAGAATTATAAAATTACATAATAATGTAATTTCAATTTTTTTTATCCACTTGACATGTGAAACATGTGCTCTATTAATATTTAGATGAATTTGTTACAAAAATTTCATTCTCACCGCTTATAAATGAGGTCTATCACCACCGATTGAATACCACTCATAAATATATATTTCTTATGAAACTCTTCCATTATTCCATCCCTAAAAACTCTTTTTAACTCTTTTATTCTTTGTGTAATATGATATTAGCATATCCCTCTATTTCCAAGGAGTGCACCTAGGGAAAGCCGAAGTCGTCAACATGAGTAATTATTTTACGTAATTTACATTATTTTATATATTAATATTCCATTTTTATTTTTATTTTTTCTATATACATAAATAAATATTTATTATACGTAATTTTATTATTCAATGTTATTAATTGTTAACCCCATTTAACCTTTTCCCTTAAGGAAAATATAAATGCCATGTGTGTTTGCGTGGACTATCACGACCCGTCCTTGGGGCCTGTGCTGTGACTACCCCAAGCCAGCCTTCCATAGGCCAGGGGCTGGCGACTAGCAGCAAAGGCATAAATCCCGATAACTGGGAAGGCATTGCCTTTATAAAAGTAAAAAAAACACCAAAAAGTAAAAGCGGGAGTAAAACACTTAGTACAAAAGAAAGTGCTGAAAAGTAAATGGGCCAGAATACAAACCCAACTGAAAGTACAGCTACAACTGAACAAAAGTAAACCAGAAAAAGACAAATAGTTGGAAGAAAGGAAGCAGCTCCTGGGTCATCCTCCTCGGATCCTACCTGAAGGGTAGGTACATATTGTGTCACTCCTGGATCATCCACCACAGATCCTACCTGAAGGGTAGGTACAGATAGCGCAGCTCCTAGATCGTCCACCACGGATCCTACCTGAAGGGTAGTTACAGATAGCCTCCACAACGCTCTCACCTGTCAACCTACTCTGAGTGTCGTCTCACCGTGAATTCCACCTCTGGATACTGACTCGTTGTGTGGTCCACCTCCGGGTACCGTCTAGTCCTCGAACACTCGGCCTCTATCAGCGCTGTCCGTCATCTGCAACCAACACAACGAGGTGCGTGCATAGCCCGTGCAGGGGTGAGTAAACGATACTCAGTAGGGACCCCGAGACCCTCAAGGTCTCACTAAATCCAACAAGGATAACCACAAAGAATGATATCAACAGATAACCTTTACTTAGGTATAAGACCATACTTATACCTAAGTTATCAAGTAACCCATCACCATCATGAGGAAACACAGAGATTATGAAATCAATGGATAACCACTACCCAGGTATATGCCCATACATATACCTAAGTTATCAAGTGACTCATCTCAATCATGAGGTAAACACAAAGATCATAGAATCAGCTCAAACCAGAATTTTCATTATCGAAACCATAACTGTTGAAGAGCCCCGTCTCTGGAGTGTACAGTGGTCCAGTCATGACTCCGAGGTACTTCACACTAACTTAAGACTGCTGAGGTGCTCCTCCAATTGAGTACCGCAGGTCAGCCACCCAAACACAGTAGTTCTTATCGCCAGGGTATTCCACCCAAACACAGTAGTGCACACCCCCTAATAGCCTGTAGAGGTACTCTCCGGATGAGTACCGTGGGTCTGCACGGTCACATAGTAGTGCTCTGTCCGCCATGGGTCTGCACCCAAACAATGTAGTGCTTTGTCCACTGGGCTAGTCGACTCACTCCAAGTCGAGTCGGCCAAGTAGTCGTCAGGTCTCAGCCGGCTACACGGTCTTCGTACTCTGTACGCTCATCTCTGGGAGGGTCCTCTCCATGAGGTACGGGTTGATACTCCAAGTATCTCAAAGTCCCATGAAGAAGTATCTCAATGGACCGCCTTGTCATTGGTGTCTCAACACAACAGACGGCGCATCAATCAGACGCCCGGTCTGTGAGTTATTAGCCTTTTCATCCCAGGGGCCCGGTTGGATTCGTGTGCGAACCAATCCGGCCATATCTCAATTGTAACCCAAACTCTCACAAGGTATACTCATAGGGTCGTTTCTCAACGTGATCACCAACACTGCTGATAGTTCTTCAAACGGACGTCCAGTCTGAAAGTTACCAGCTTTTCTGTTCCAGGGGCCCGGTTGGATTTCGGGTACAATCCAACCCGACCACTATCCAACTGCAACCAAAACTCAGGCTAAGTATTCCAAAAGTTCCATCTTATCAAGACGAATCCAACAGAGTCGACGACACGTCAATCAGACGTCCGGAGCTCAAGTTATAAGCGTTTCCGCTCCGAGGGCCTGGTTGGTCTCGTGTTCGAACCAACTCGGCTGTACACAAAGTTCTACAAAAACTTGAGTGTAATATACCAAAACGACCTTCTCAATCAAAGGATCGCATCACAATTGACGGTGTGTCGATCGGAGGTCTGTAGCCCAAGATATGGGCATTTGAACGGAAACTGCCCAAAAATAGGGGGTTCGGGCCCGGTCCGACCAGGCCCGCGTCCCCCCTGGGTCGACCCGACCCGGGTCCGGGTCCGGCCCAAAAGGGTGCGGCCCGGCCCAGTGGGTGCGGCCTAGCCCGGCCTAGGCGCGGTCGCGGCGCCCGCGTGGCCAGCGGGTGCGTGGGGGGGGGGGGTTACAATCCCCCGCAGACGACGAACCGGTGCGGCTTAAAGCCGCGCCCCTCGGCCTCCGGAATGGCTAAGCCATTCTGCTTCGGCCCGCCACCACGGCTCAGCCACGGCGGTTCCTATTCCGGCGTCACGCCGCCACCACCGGTCGCCGCCACCGCACCGGCGGGGCGCGTCGCTGCCGCCTTCCGCGGACCACCGGATGTGCTCTAGTGGTCCATTTTGCTCGCCGCCTTCGCTAATGGTCCTCCTGGGACATGACCTTCACTTCAGAGGCTTCAAAATGACTTTGCGGCCCCCTTTGTCATCACCCATCAATCCGCACACAATGTTCCACCAGCGGAGTCTTCGAATCGCCTTTGTGGCCCCGACTTCGGCCACAGTTTCGCTCGGTCTCAACGGCGTGGCGCGACGGTGCCGCACATCCTGGTCGTAATTCTCCATGTTTCCGCGAGGTGTCGTTGCACTGCGCTGCCTTCATTCATGCCACAACATAATCAACAACAAGGGGGAGGAGGGTCGGTTGTGTTTGTGTGGTCCAACCTCCTCTCGTTATAATGATAGCAAGCGGCCAACAAAAAGTAGTCGACGTAGGGCCAGGAAACAACTAACCCCAACATCAACCCGCATGAATGAACGATCCACGGATCAACCTAGAAATTGTTGGTCCACGCTCGTCGTTATTTTCTCAAATATAAAGAGTATACCAAAGTGATTCCCCTACAACATCTTAAATAAAAAGAAACATACCAGTATTTCCACCCCGCAAAATAAAACATTCACAGATAAACTTAATGATGAGTTGATCCGGGTTCATTGTTTTAGAAGGAACAACCAAGGGAATAATACAATTCTCAAAATAATCCCCCTACCTCTAAATTGATGTCTCACGCCGTCGAGTCGCGGAAGTCGAACGTTGCAGAAGAATGGTGTCGATTCCGTTGTTGTCGAAGGAGGATTCATTGTTGTAGACGATGCTCCTCACTAACGGTGCCTTCTCCCTTGTTGCGGAGGAAGAAGAAGAGTTGAAGGCGTGAAGCATTCTTTGCTGAGAGAAGATGTTCCTCATTGGATGGTCGGTGTTCTTAGTTTTAAGAGATGAACACCCTTCTCAATTTCACTAGAGCTTTCCCCAAAATCCCAACACAACAAGTGCCAAACCAAAATAATGTCCAAGCCATTATTTTTTTCACCCATGTTATTCAACATTCAAACAACGTAATTAATTAATTAAATGTTATAATTCATTGATTAACATGTGTTGGCAACATTTACGTGGGAGAGAGAGGGAGAGGAAGAGTTTCCACAATTAATTACAAGGAAAATTAAAGAGGGGTTTCAAGGTGTTGGGGGAATGTGAAAAGTTGGGGGCTCATGTGGGCTCCACCAACCTTAGATATTTTTCCATGGGAAGTTATGTGGGGTGTGAGCCCCACCTCCAACTTCCTTTTAGAGGGAAAATCTTCCACTTAAATAAAATTGTTTCACTAAAATTATATTTAATTGTTATTGATTCCCCAAATTTTTAACTACAACATATGTCAAAACCCAACTCTGGAAAAGGTCTTCTTAAGAAATTACCGGTGCTGCGAGGTTATCGGTGCCCTCGGATTTCAATTCCGAGTACCGGTTTAAAAGTTAGAAAACCCACTCATTCGTTCACTGAACGTACCCAAGCCAAACTTTGGAAATTAAAATCCGAGCACACTGGGCCTCGGAATCAGGTGTTGTCAGAAACTGCGTTCTTGTAAAATTCCAAAGAAAATTAAGAAAAAAATTTCCTTGAATTTTACGGGTCCCTACATTACTCCCAACTTAGGGCTTTAAGTCCTCATAAAGCTTCAACACAAACTAGGGAAACAAAAGTGGTACTGAGCACGCACCTGAGCCTTCCTCTCCCATGTGCTCACCTGGAGGTTCCCGTACTGCCAGTGCAAGCACACCCAAGGAATCGACCGTCCTCGTAGGATCTTCTCCAGTCGATCCTCAACCTCTACTGGAACCCCGCAAAATTCACCCCATCGCCAAAGTCCAGTTCCCCATCGTCGATGACATGCGTCGGGTCAAGCACGTATCTCCTCAGTTGAGATACGTGGAAGTCATCGTGCACCCGATGCATCTGAGGTGGATGGGTCAAGTGGTAAACCACCGCGCCTACCCAGCTGAGGACCTGGAAACGTCCACTGATCCTCGGAGATTACTTGCCGCCTTGGCCACATCTCTGTAAACCTCATCGAGGTGAGAACCATATAAGGACGTGGTCATCATCCTTGAACTCTAAAGGGGTCCTATCAGCTATGTGCAGTCTCATCTACTGCAATCCATAGGCGATCACTGCCCACTCCTACATCAGGACACACCCGAGTTTGGTCCCTAATGTGTCACAGTGAACTATGTAACCAACGCCCACAAGCTGGGCGCACTGATCAACCCAACTCATGAAAGCTTTGCTAGAAGTGGTGCTGCAACTCTGGAGAATTTTGGGACAAAAGTAAGTTTGTCCATCTCCTGAGAGATCAAATTCACCCTCTTATGCATGATTCCATCCTGTGCTACCTGGATTTTCCTTTTCGCCGACCAAGAAAAACCCTATCCCAACATTGTAGATAAACCACAACCTTTTTTCCTAATAAAGTCAATCCGTGTATGAACTGTGGATCAAATCCATACTTAGAACAACGTCGTAAGGCCTCGACGCTGGCACCAAGAGATTCCAACCAAAACTCTCGCCTCGTGGGTATGATCACACTGTCGGTGTAAGTGTGATTATCGAGTATCCTCCCAAGGTATCTCCAGACGTGAGGGTCAAGTCAACGGCTTAACTGGAAACTCTAGGTTTGGGACAAGATTCGTGGAAGGAAGGAATGATTCATATCAACGTCTGTTACTACGACAGCTTGTTGTGGACACAGACTATCCATAAAATCATTCTTAGAACCATTGGTTTACTCTCCTTGATCGCATGCAGCAACTCTCTTTCCCTTCCCTCCAGCTCCCTCGACCTGGAGGGTTCAACAAAGGCGGATGGTTGTAACATGTTGATATGTACACCACCTCATGCTTCTCTCCTAGATCTTCCTCCACGTCTGATACTCTGCAGATTCATCCATCCTTAACATTTCCTCTTATTGAAACATTCCCACACCCAAGTCTCCGAGACTGGCACCAGTTTCCAGCTTTCGCACTGCTATCCTTCACTGACTTCATCCATTCAGCAAAAGAATTCTCAACCACAACGGTTCTTTCTAGAACCCTAACATATGTAGGAATGCGTAAAGAAAGGAGTGCTTACTCGGATATCCTTTATACACACCTCTCTTAGAGGTCCACGCTCTATAGCACTGATCAAATCGTATTCATCGAGAACCCGGAATGTTTGGTACGCCATAATAAATACTCAGCTTCCGACTCGTCATTCTGCCAAAGCTGTATAAGCTCAAGAAAACTTTCAGCCCCCTCCGCAAGCCAGTCCTCAGCTGCCTGTGAGTCGGGCTCATCTTTGAACTTGAGGGTATCTGATGTTAGAACACGTGTAAGGCAGTAAGACTAAATGTGTCACCTACCGGTACCACCGGTTGTAACTGCAGACCAACATGTAGTGATGTATAGCCGATACACTACCTGAAGGAACTATCATTGGCATCAGTTCACATACCGAAGCCTCATCGCTATACGGACCATACTCATGGTCACTCGCTGGAAAACACTATTAGCCAAGTTTACCATTCATTCTACTGATGTCTCAGCTAGGAGGAAAACTCTAGAAATCGCCTCCAGCCAGTCCTCTGCTGTCTGGGAATTTGCCTTGCCACGTAATCTCGAAGGCCGCTACTACTGTAACTCGTGCAACGCGCTCTGCCAGTGTGCACAGTTCGCTAGTAAGGTTGGTGGCATCTACTGCCCAACAGGTGGTGGTGGTGCTGGTACACCACCCGAGGGTGCCAACATAAAAAAAGGGCCCTGCACCGGAGCCTCACCGCTCAGTGGGCCGTCATCGAGTACTCTCTCGGAACTCCAAATGACTGTCTGCATGGAGACATCCTGAACATATGCGACACGGTCAACAATTTATACCTAGTGAGCTGACCTGGTTTGAGCTGACTTTAATACTTTTGGAAACACACACGCAATCAGTGTTTTCATGTACAAAGTCAGAAATTAGTAGTCAGGGTCATGGTGTATGGATACGTCGGCCGCCGCACCAACACTGGACTCCCTGAACTGAAGAACACACTCAGTACCCTTAACACTGTTGCTTCACATAGAAAAATATTAGAGTCCTAAGTTATGTGGTAGAACCTAACTCCTCTGATACCATTTTGTCATGACCCATCCTCGGGGCCCGTGCCATGACTACGCCAAACCCACCTTCCATAGGCCAGGGGCTGGTGACTAGAACCAAAGGCATAAATCCCGATAACTGGGAAAGCATTGCCTTTATAAAATTAAACAAAACACCACATAGTACAAGAGGAGGTAAAACATAAAGTACAAAAGTAAGTGCTGAAAAGTAAATGGGCCAGAATACAGACCCAACTGAAAGTACAGCTACAACTGAATGAAAGTAAACAAGAAAAATACAAACAGATGGAAGAAAGGAAATAGCTCCAGGGTCGTCCTCCTCGGATCCTACCTGAAGGGTAGGTACAGATTGTGTCGCTCCTGGATAGTCCACCACAGATCCTACCTGAAGGGTACGTAGAGATAGCGCAGCTCCTGGATCGTCCACCACAGATCCTACCTGAAGGGTAGGTACAGATAGCCTCCACAACGCTCTCGTCCGTCAACCTCCTCCGAGTGTTGTCTCTCCGTGAAGTCCACCTCCGGGTATTGACTCGTCGTGTGGTCCACCTATGGGTACCGTCCAGTCCTCGAACACTCAGCCTCTGTCAGCGCTGCCCGTCGTCTGCAACCAACACAACGAGGTGTGGGCATAGCCCGTACAGGGGTGAGTATACGATACGTAGTAGGGACCCGGAGACCCTCAAGGTCTCGCTAAATCCAACACGGATAACCGCAAAGAAGGATCTCAACAGATAACCTTTACATAGGTATAAGCCCACACTTATACCTTAGTTATCAAGTAACCCATCTCCATTATGAGGAAACACAGAGATTATGAAATCAATGGACAACCACTACCCAGGTATATGCCCATACATATACCTAATTTATCCAGTGACCCATCTCAATCATGAGGTAAACACAAAGATCCTAGACTCATCTCAGACCAGAATTTCATTTTCGAAACCATAACTGCTGAAGAGCCCCATCTATGGAGTGTACAGTGGTCTTGTCACGACTCCGAGGTACTTCTCACTAACTTAAGACTGCTGAGGTACTCCTCCTGTCGAGTACCGCAGGTCGGCCACCCAAACACAGTAGTGCTTCCCACCGGGGTATGCCACCCAAACACAGTAGTGCACACCCCCTAATAGCCCGTAGAGGTACTCTCCGGACGAGTACCATGGGTCTACACTGTCACACAGTAGTGCTCCATCCGCCATGGGTCTGCTTCCAAACAAAGTAGTGCTTCGTCCACTGGGCTAGTTGACTCAGTCCAAGTCAAGTCGGTCAAGCAGTCGTTAGGTCTATGCCGGCTACACGGTCTCCGTACTCCGTATGCTTGCCGCCAAGAGGGTCTGCTCCATGAGATACAGGTCGATACTCCAAGTATATCAAAGTCCCACAAATAAGTATCTCAAAGGACCGCCTCGTCATAGGGGTCTCAACGCAACAGACGGCGTGTCAATCAGACGCCCGATCTGTGAGTTATTAGCCTTTTCGTCCCAGGGGCCCGATTGGTTTCGTGTGCGAACCAACCCGGCCGTATCTCAACTGTACCCCGAACTCTCATAGGGTATACTCATAGGGACCGTTTCTCAATGTGATCACCAACACCGCTGATGGTTCGTCAAACAGACGTCCAGTGTGAAAGTTATCAGCTTTTCTGTTCTAGGGGCCCGGTTGGATTTCGGGTACAATCCAACCCGGGAACTATCCAACTACAACCAAAACTCAGAATAAGTATGCCAAAAGTTCTGTCTCATCAAGATGAATCCAACAAAGTTGACGGCACGTCAATCGGACGTACAGAGCTCAAGTTATAAGCGTTTCCGCTCCGAGAGCCCGGTTGGTCTCGTGTTCGAACCAACTCGGCCATACACAAATTTCTCCGAAACCTTGAGTGTGATATACCGAAAAGACCTTCTCAATCCAGGGATATCATCGCAACTAACGGTGCACCGATCAGAGGTCTGTAGCCCATGATATGGGTGTTTGAACGGAAGGTGCCCGAAAATAGGGGGTTCGGGCCCGGTCCGACCTGAGACCCCCTAGGTCCTGACCCGGGTCCGGGTCCGGCCCAAAAGGGTGTGGCCTAGCCCGGCCTCGGCGTGGCCCGGCCCGGCCTCAGCGCGACCCGGCCCGGCCTGGGCATCCCGGCCGGTTAGCCTGCCGCGCTGGCGCGGCCGCGTCGCCCGTGTGGCCAGCGGGTGCGGGGGGGGGGGGGGGGGGGTTACAACCCCCCGCGGACGATGAACTGGTGCGGCTTAAAGCCACACCCCTTGGCCTCCAGTACGGCTAAGCTATTCCGGTTCAGCCCGCCACCGCGTCTCAGCCGCGGCGGTTCCTGTTCCGGCGGCGCGCCGCCGCTGCCTTCCGCGGACCACCGCACGCGCTCCGGTGGTCCGTTTTGCTCGCCGCCTTCGCCAATGGTCCTCCCGGGACCCGACCTTCACTGTGGAGGCTTCAAAATGACTTTTCGGCCTTTTTTATCATCACCCATAAATCCGTTCACAACGTTCAACTAGCGGAGTCTTCGAATCGCCTCTGTGGCCCCGACTCTGGCCGCGATTTCGCTCGGTCTCAACGGTGTGGCGCGACGGTGCCGCAATTCTCCAAGTTTCTGCCTGGTGTCATTGCACTACGCCGCCATCGTTCGTTCCATAACATAATCAACAACAAGGGGGAGGAGGGTTGGTCGTGTTTGTGCGGTCTGACCTCCTCCCGATATAATGATAGCAAGCTGTCAACAAAAAGTTGTCGACGTACGACAAGGAAACAACTAACCCCAACATCAACCCGCATGAATGAACGATCTGCGGATCAACCTAGAAATAGTTGGTCCGTGCTCATCGTTCTTTTATCAAAGATAATGAAAAGACCAATGAGATTCCCCTAAAATTTCTAAAATAAAAAGAAACATACCAATATTTCCAACCCGCAAAATAAAACATTCGCGGATCAACTTAATGATGAGTTGATCTGGGTTCTTTTTTTTAAGAAGGAACAACCAAGGGAATAATACCATTCTCAAAATAATTCCCCTACCTCGAAATTGACATCGCACATCGTTGAGTCGTGGATGTCGAACGTTGCAGAAGAATGGTGTCGATTCTGTCATTGTCGAAGGAGGATTCGTTGTTGTAGACGATGCTCCTCACTAACGGTGCCTTCTCCCTTGTTGCGGAGGAAGAAGAAGAGTTGAAGGCGTGAAGCATTATTTGTCAGGAGAAGATGTTCCTCATTGGATGGTCGGTGTTTTTAGTTTTAAGAGACAAACACCCTTCTCAATTTCACTGGAGCTTTCCCCAAAATCCCAACACAATAAGTGCAAAAACAAAATAATGGCCAAGCCATTATTTTATTCACCCAAGTTATTCAATATTCAAACAAATTAATTAATTAATTAAATGTTAGAATTCATGGATTAACATGTGTTGGAAACATTTTAGTGGGAGAGATAGGGAGAGGAAGATTTTCCACAATTAATTACTAGTAAAGTTAAAGAGGGGTTTCAAGGTGTTGAGGGAATGTGAAATGTTGGGGGCTCGTGTGGGCTCCACCAACTGTAGATATTTTTCCATGGGAAGTTAGGTGGGGTGTGAGCCCCACCCCCCACTTCCTTTTAGAGGGAAATATTTCCACTTAAATAAAATTGTTTCACAACAATTATATTTAATTCTTATTGATTCCCCAAATTTTACACTACCACATACATCAAAACGCAACTCTGGAAAAGGTCTTCTTAAGAAATTACTGGCACTGCGAGTTCATCGGTGCCCTCAGATTTCAATTCCGAGTACCGGTTTAAAAGTTAGAAAACCCGCTCGTTCGTTCACTGAACGTACCCAAGCCTTACTTTGGAAATTAATTCCGGGCACACTAGGACTCCGAATCAGGCCTCGTCCGAAACTGCGTTCTTGAAAAATTTCAAAGAAAATTAAGAAAAAATTTCTCTTGATTTTTACGGGTATCTACATGGACTACCTCCTCCATGAAGCATCATTTTTATTATTTAATTATCCGCATTAAATAGATAATCCAAATTAAGAATAAAATAAATAATTATGATATTTCATACAGATTATATTTTCTTAAATGATAAAACATAGTATATATTTCTCATTCTATATGTAAAAATAAATCATCAATAATGCGTATGTGCGGACTACCGAATCCCTCAAAAGATTGATTACACTATTTAATTTCCATAATAACCTTTTATAGATCATCATTACAATGATTTAAATCAATAAATATTTTTTTTATATTTTAATGTTTATATATAGGAAATTTTTTCAAAAAATTAATAATATGATAAATTAAAAACATTGCTAAATTCAGTTGTCTAAATGAGTGTTGTAAGAGATAAAAATAGTTTACTCATACTATGTAACAACTTCTTATGGGTAATATTATTTTTTTAAACCATTCCAATACTAAAAAATCACACTAATAAACACTATATAAGGTTATTAAAATTATCTTTTAATAATACTCTGACTAAATAACTTAATTATCATTTATTAATTGTGGTATGAAAATGTTTTGTTAGGTTTAACCACCTACTTGAACAATGATATAAATTTATATCATAAATGAATGTGGGAACTTAATTTGTTGTAATATATTATATAAATAATTAAATAAATTTTTTATTTAGATTTAGGAAGGGTACCATTAATATTAAACTTGTTAATTAATATATCAGTGTCGGTTTGTTAAAAAATGATGAAACATGATCATCATTGATTTCATCTTTACGGATAATATTGAAACATCAAATAAAATTAAATTAAAAAATAAAATTAATTATAAATAATATATATTAGTACCTTTTATTGTCTATGAAAAATTATATTTTGGGTAATAATAAATAATAATATAGTTATTATGAAACAAGTTCAAAATGATCAATATTACTCACACATAATATTAAAAATAGAAAATAAAAAACTAAAATACGTGTAGATATTAATTGAAAATGAATTTAAACTTTATATTGGTTTAATATGGCTCTAAAATAAAATATTTATATAGTCATTTTTATATGGGATGTTAGAGAACATTCAAATAAGGTGGTTTAAAGTTAAGGGGTCTTTGTCTTAAATATTAATTCCATGTGACCTGATTATGTTATACAATATATTTTATATTGTATAGTGTAAGAACAACCCCATAAATACTTTGTATCATTATTATCTCATTATTCATGTAATTTAATATTCAATTATAAATTTCAATCTTTAATACATTTTGATTAAAAAATTACCTTAAGCCATTATAATTCCCAACAATCATAAATTTTTAAATGTAATGTTTGTGTTTTCTTTTCCTATAAATTACATCTCTATATTGATTTGGAAATATAATGAATCAATGGAACAAATACACATAGGTGTAATCACCTTGAAATAATTTGGTTGAGTATCAACTCAATATTCACTCTATTCCATTTGAGAGTGCCTAATACTACACAAATGGCTACACATACCTAGGGGATATGATTTAGATAATTTACACACTCATTAAGAAACATAATGAAATATTTTACTATCATTTCTTTGGTATCTTCGAATTTAAATTTATTAAACTCAATTATTAACTTTTATTTATAACCCATATCTTTTAATGTAACCTCTCAATAACCTTGTTTTTATTTATTTAATAATTTTTCTTCCTGTTAAATTGAGATTGCCTTATAGTTTCTATTTTGATTAAAAAATATTCTCATGGAAATCCACATTATTACATTTATTAAGTGGGGAAATATTTTAAAATCCTTATATATTTTATATAATATGGATTTTTATTAAAATATTTATAATATTGGTTATGTATTTCATAGTTCATTCATTCCTTCAAATGATGAATAAATTATACATAATTTTGGATGGGTGGAGAAAGATATAGATAACCCATTGATACATCAATAGGTAGTATGAGAAGAAATAAGTATGCTATTTTCATATATCTTTCCTATTTCTATATTATGTGTTTGAACAATGACTTGACGGTATATTTGTAATTTACTATATTATACAGTATAAGAGAAAGAATTATGTAGTTATTATAAATGTATTTTTTAGGGATATATTGTTACATTAGTTCAATTTAATTATGGAATAATTTTGATGAATTATTTATGCAAAATTAATTATTCCACTATTATGTTATGATAGCTTATGTTTAATAATTATCCTTTCTGGTCATATGATCTCCTTATTATTATTATTTTTATTTTCACATGGAATCCTAGAATAGAACTATGTGAAATTTTCATGGATATCATGGGGATTTTATGATTTATTGTTTTTTCTTAATTTTAATGTGAATAGTGGTTTTCTAGTATTAAATGAATACTAATTTTTTGGATCCTTCGGGATCTCTTATATTCATTACAAATAATGAAATATAACCAGCTACTATGGGATTCTATATACTTAGTTTTATAAGAGGTCTATGACGATGTCTAATTGAAACCATATAAACCAGACATTGAGGCCTATAGTAAGATATCACTAATATTTTTGAAAACCTAATTATTAAATTGGACTATTTTCCCAAAAAACATTATAGGGAAAATATTTTACAATAAAAAGTAAATTACTAATTACTTTTGTGTTAGTGTTTAGACATGGTTACTAATAGAGAGAATGAAAAGTGTATCAACACCCATAGTCAATGATGGGATGTTATGCCTTATCAAGTCAATGAAGATAATGTTAAAGTTGATCAATTCATAACCATTTTTGGGTTTTGTCCAAGGTTATGACCAATAAGCTAACCCTAATATAGAATTCAACTAAAGATAAATGGGGTGTAACTATACTGGAATACATTATGTTACAAAAACCCTTACCTATAAATGGAACTATTAATATCTGAGTATTTATGAAATGTATCAAGTACCTAGAAAATATATTTCTCATTTTGGTAGGTGGTGAATGTAAAAATGTCCTCATGGAAGTATATCTTATGGGGGAGATGTATATCATTGGTGGTCACTAATTCAGACCACAAAAGTTGAAATAGATATAGAGTTCATGGAACTGGAATCTTTTGGATATATATTCTGTTAAACATAATTTTCACTTTTGAAAGGGTTTGAAAAGGAATGTTTATTCCTCAATCACGTAATGATGGATGAGGAAAATTTTACTAAATTTGACATCAAATTTATGAATTTATGTAGACATGTAATAGAATATATATATATATATATATTGGAAAATAATATAATCCATTTCCTTAATGGGTTAAAAATGAGACTTCAAATATAATTAGTCTCTCAAAAAAATTTACCATATGAGGATATAGTCTCATGTTCGATAAACATGGAAAATGGATTCTCCATGGCTAATGTGTTTAATGGAAATCCAAAAAAGAATATTTTTTTGAGAACTATATAATGCAATATCTATAGAAGGGGAGGAAATGAAAAGTGTAATTTCCAACATGTACTAACTATGGATTGAATGAATAAGATATGATCTCTAAAGGAATGTGAGATTTTTTTAAAAAAAAAGGGAATCATGATCATGAATGCAGAGGAAAGGAATAATTTTCGGATGTTCAATGAATAAATTATAAGGAAATGGGTAACGATACAAATAAAATTCCCCAAAATTTAATACAATTTACAATAGAAGATGCAGATAGATAAATATTGTGCTTATGTGGTCATTATAGGTGAGGTTAATGTACAAAAATGTAATCATAATAGGTATATGGATCCTAAACTCAAATTTCAATAATGGTTTATTTTATTTAATATATATTCATTCCATTTTATGATGTATTTTTTCTAATAACATTGAATCATCCCATAATACTTTGAGAAATTTGTTTTTAGTTATGTCACATAATGATATTATTATAACAATGAATATTTACCAAGATATATCTATTATGATTTATAGAAATTCCCTGGTATAAATATTGAATGTTATTCTAATTGATATTTTTTTATATAACCCTTTCTATGGATTAGAAATTATTATATAATTGACAAATTTATATTTGATAGAATAACATTACAATTTTTGATGTGGAAATGAATTCATTATTTTCAACGGAGAGACTTATCCTCCTACATATTTTCTAGTCCCTCCTCTAGTAGAAAAAATTAATTAAATTAGAGGAAAAGTGGAATAGAAAACACTATCTATATATGGGAAAGTAATTCTATGTATATAGGTTGCACCCATTGTTTAAAAATACATTGATGTATTTCCATAGTATTTATTTGGTCATCCAACTGGGTGTGAAGTTGAGTTATGAATTAAACTCATTCTTATATAATGACCCTTATTTAATACTCCTTACATAATGGAACATGTACAGTTCATAGCGTTTAGGGAAAAACTACAAGGGTTTTCTGATAAGGAATTTATACACCCTAGTGTTTCAAAAAGAGGATCCACTATTTTATTCCAGAATAACAAGGATGTGTCTATCAAATTTTGTATCAATTATATGTATATCAATTCCATTAATATAATGAATAAGTATTTTTTCATTAATTGTGAAATTATTTTACCATACTACCATTTGAATTGTCTAATTCACCATATATTTTTATAGATTTGGTGAATTTAGTATTCAAGGATGGTCTAGATAAATTCATAGTGGTATAAATTGATAATATAATGATATTATATAAAATCTAAAAAATATTATGATAACCATCTATTAATAATTATTTATACACTTAGTGAAAATTAATTATATGGTATTTTCAGTGAGTATAAATTTTGGATCTATGCTGATTATTTTCTTTTATATATAGTATATAGGAATGGAATGTATATTGATAATTCAGTGAAAAGGTTGTCAATGAATGGAATAATCAAATTAATATAACCATGATACAATGTTTTCATGATTTAGTAGGTTACTATTAGTGACTTGTTCAAAACAAATTCAGATTGGACAGCCTATTAACCATATTGACATGTAAATGAGAAAAATTCACCTGGTAAAGGGAGTGTAAAGAATATTTTAAATAGATAAAGTGGATATTGATTAATTAACTCATACTATAAATTATGGAAATTATGTATTTGTAATAAATATTTTTTAATCATAGAAAATATTGGGTAGTTTCATTATGCAAAATGATTGAGTGTGTTCTAATGAATTATGTTTATTGAAGATACATTAATAAAACTATTAAAATCACAACCTTGATTTGGAAAGATAAATAATTTACCAAAATATATTAATGAACTATATCTATGATGAAATATGTTATCTATATAAATACCAAAACATATCGATGTATATTTCTTCTCAACAAGAGATCAAAATAAGGTAAAGTAGATGGTTGGAGACAATAAAGAACACGGATTTATTGATACATCAACACCCTAGGAATGTAAAAAATGGATAATTCATTGAGTAGGAGAGACCATGGTGTTCGTGACATGATTAAAATTAATACATATCAAATATTTATGGACTAATTAAATATTGATACAGAAATATTTAGGTAAGGAGGGTCATCATTGTTTTTTTATGAAATTTATAAACCATACTTATTAGAAATGATATTGAATCCCAATATGAAGGTAATGATATATAACTAAAGAATAAAGTAGTATCATATATGATATACAATTAATTAATATATAAATATAGAAAATTGTTGTTTCAAAAGAGATTATGTGTTCTACCCATATGTGAACTTATGAGGGAGATATTGGATTAAGAACATAACTCCAATTTATTGATACACCCTTGTAGCACAAATATGTATATGAATTCAAGAGAACATTTTTGTTCTTATGGAATTTGACTAGAAATTGATGATTATATATCCATATTATTTTTTTACTATAAGAAATGATGGACCGATAACATCATAAATGAGTCATGAAACATCTCTATAGAATAATATCAATGTGGTAAAATGTTACAATGGTATTTTTAATTGAAATTATAAAAACTATAAGGATGAATGATGATATATGGGACATCATTGATTACTGTACCATGCCTTCAAATTTCTCTATAGTATGTTAAACTATACCCATTGAACATGTTTCCCTACTATATATCAATGAATTCAATAGAATTCCCAATGAACATCTACCAATTTTATATTCTATTGACCCTCAATTCACATTGAGATTCTAGATGATTCATCAAAAGGATGAAAAAATCCATGATCATTTAAGAACCACATATCATCCCTAAATTGTAGGGATATATTAATGAAATATATAGACACTAAAAGGAATTTTGAGATCATTTACACTTTACTATCAAAGAATATGGTAAAAGTATCTACCTCTGGAATAATTATCATTTAATAATAACTTTAATTCAAACATCTAGATGGAACTGCATAAGGCATTGTATTGGATGATATTTCATATTTCAACTTGTTCTGATAAGTTTTTTAATGGATGTTATTAGTCCTAGAACATGGGGAGGGGTCAACAATGAATATATATAATATTTTGGATTATATCAAAGTATTTTAATGCATAAAAAGTGGTATAAAGACAATTGAAGGAAAGATTTGGAATTTCAAGTGGTGGTTATATATTTTTAATGGTATCACCATATCACCATGTAAAGTAGTTGTAATATTTGGTACAAATTGTAATTTAAGCCATAGGTATATTTGGCGTTTTGAAATTCTAGAGATAATTTCAGTTATAGAATAACAATTGGCTATTCCACCCAAAATTTGTAATATAAATGTTATTTTACATGTTATAATATTATGAAATATATGTCATATCCAACACATATAATAACATGTAAAGGAATTAATTTGGACCCTTACTTATCAAATAATGAAGAGCCTATCCAGATACATAATAGTAGAGTGAAAATTTTATGATCAAATTAAATGGCAAGTGAAATTCATTTACTGAAATTAAAAACATGATAATTAATCATGGGAGACTAAAGAATATATTTGGAATGAATAAAAATATTTTATATTTGAAAATGTACATAATATATAATGTATATAATTTTTTTAATTAGGAAAAATGTAATACCTGAGACCCTGCAATAGTAAGAAAATGCTACATCCCAAACTATTACACAATTTGGAATCCAGAGATCCTTAATCCATGATTAAACTTAATGGGTAGATTTTAATTTTAATTTAACCAAATTAAATTCATTTTAATACACAAAATGACAATATTATATTAATATTATTTATAGTATTTTTATTAAATTGACTATTTTTAGGTGAATAATGAAATATATAGTGTTTATTAAAACTATATATTTTATGGAATTTTTATAACATGACAAAGAGAAATAAATATTGAAGAAAAATTAATTGATAAAATATTTTATTAATCAATAAAACTATACCTTTATAAATACTATTTTGAATTTATAAAACCTATGGTTAACAGTTTATGAACATAGGCATCATGTTATAATGAATGAAACTTTTTTTTGTTTATTCCTAATTAAGGGTATGTTTGGTAAAATCCTATTTTAGATTACTTTTAAATCCTCTTAACATTTATTTATTTCAAAATAATCCAATTTATGTCCTTAAAATCAAAGATATTGGTAATTTTTTCCACCGTATAATTTTTAATAAAAAACTAAAAATTTTCCTCATAATGGTTTTTTACATATTAGATGCCCTAGGGTAAAAATTTATTTTCCATAAATATATTAATCATTTACAAAAATAATTTATTTCAAATATTGAATCTGTTTTTATTAATTATATAATTAGTTACACTTTATTATTAGGCATTACAAGTAAATGACTTAGTTTTAAAATAGTTTTGACAGTAAAACCAAAAATGGTTGTAGTGGAAATTAAAATTTTAATGGACACAAAAACATGTTTAAAACAACTGTGAGCATTAATGGTTTCTAGATTATCAACCATATATTTTACCGCACTAAATTTTTTTCTTTTTGGAGCCACTTGATATGTAAAACATGTTCCCTGTTTAAAATAAATTGAAATATTAATAATAATTTAATTATTACCATGTATAAAAGGGTCCACTCACAAAGTATTAAATTACACTACAAAAAATTACTTCATATTGAAAAAATTCCCTTATTCATTTCCATATAATCATATTTAACTCTCTTAGGATTCTGGTCACAATATACTATCGGAAAATTGAACTTTTTATGGAGTTCTCCAATTGAACTCCCAAGTCCCTATCATAATTACTAATTTTCCCTAATTTATTTTGTTTTCAATATTACATCTAAAAATATATTTTTCACATTTTCAAATATTTTAATAAATATTTTTTTATACTGGATTTTATAATTTTAAGCTACAAAAATAACCACCTTTCCCCATTTCACATAAGGATAACAAAAATGACCTTCGTGTCTGTGCACGGACTACACCCTCCATCTGGCATCATGTTTGGATTTCATTAACCTATATACATCGGTTTTTAATGAAAAATTTAATAAATAAGTTTGATACATCGAAAATATTTTTGATAATAAAAAGATAAAACATGTTATAAATATCTCCCATTCTATTGAAAATTAAATCATCAACCATGTGTTTGTGCGAACTACCTTCTCTCTACAATGATTGATTTTCATTTTTTCCATTTCATCACAAAATTTAATTTATATCCATGAGAATGATTTTAATATATATATATATATATAATTTTTATGAAATTATTATGTTTCTATATACAAAACAATTGTGCAATCTATTAATAATATGAGAAATACACAATGATGTTGAATTCAACCAACTATAAGAGCATTCTAAGAAAAAATTATATATTTTTACTATATAAAAACTTCATAAATATTATACTTATCATGTAATTATTTCCAATTTATATTAATGAAACTAATAAAGTCAAAAATAAGTTTATTATGAACCTTTTATTTTGATATTACAAATAAATCAATTGATAATCATCCAATAAATATTATATGTCCCTGTAAAGGCTAGTTTAACCCCCACATAAACAGTGATATAAAATTAAATCATTTGAGACAATGAAAAAAAGATTATATAAATAGACTACATTAATAACTAAATAAATATTTTACTTTCACTAAATAGTGGTAACATTAAAATTTAACTCATTAGTAAAGTTATCACTATTTCTTTGTAAAAAAATAGTAAAACATGCTCACCATCAATTTCATTAATATGCATTGTTACCCAAAATACCAAAGAAATAAGTTATAAAATTATAAAATTATATTTATAAATAATCAATTAGTTAACCTTTAATTATAAATTATTGATGCTACTTGGGATAATAGTGAATAACAACACCATTATTACAAAACTTGTTCAAAACAATCATGATGACTCACATTCGATATAGAAAAAATGAATAATAAATAAATTATATATATTTAGAGAATAATTATAAATTTATATGAAAAAAAGTTATATAATTGAATTTTATTCTAAAATTGGTGATTAATACATTTAGTTTTGTTTTATATGAGGCCATAGAACATTCTTTTAAGTGGAATTATAGGTGAGCGTTTTTGTCTCAAATTAAAATTCTGTAAGACATGATTATGTTATAATCCATGTTTTCTATTGTATAGTGTACATAATACTCCTTCAATATATTATATTATGAATCTCCAATTATTAATGGAATTTAATTTTCAAATTGAAATTTCATTCTTTAAGTTATTTTTATTGACATGTTTCTTAATGTCATCGTAATGCCCAAAGATAAAAAATTTTGGAAAGCATTTTTTTGTGTAGTTTTCATATCAATTAAATCACTATCCAGATATTGGAAAGTGGATTTTGATGTGGAAAATATAAACTTATAGGTATTCACCGTGAAAATGTTTGGTTTATTAACAAATAAACCTTTACTCTATGCATAATGAGTGAGCCTAGTACTGCACACTTGGATACAAACTCACATGTGGTGTGCATTAAATAATTTACATGCTTCATTTGTTTCTCTTACTTGTAATGACTCATGTGTGCTTAGTGATTTGTAACGATCATATCTATATCATCATTAGTAACCATCTAACAACGGTATTCTTAGATTATAATCCTGTATTGGTTACATGATATAATTTACCCTTACAAGGGAACATACCAATTTGTATGTCCCAACGGAATTCCTATATTGGTAAATCATATAGTTAAAAACATCAAAATAAATAATTTTATTTTACTAAACATTAGTGATATGATGTAAAATAAAACTAAAATGACACTGATTCTAGTTATAGATAGTCTAAATATGAGGCCTTCCTAAGGATTGATCTCAATTACTAGTTCCTAATTCCAATCACAAATGTCATTTCCTCTTGACCATAATCTACAAAGTTCAAACATGAATGAAATATTTGTGTTTTAATTATATTATAAATTGTATGTGAAGGATTATTCAAAATGGTTTAATCCCTTCCTCAAACCCTCAATCACCTCGCGAGATAGATATAAAACTTATGAGTTTCTGAATATATGTATTCAAAATAATTGATGTTACTTGTTAATTTGAAATAATTGTAAAAGTTTGAGGATACTTAGATAAAAATTGATGAAATAATTAACAGAATCCCTCATTCCAAGAAAACCATTTTATGACTAATCATTTTATATAGAAACTAGTCATATATCAGGATTTTGAAATGATTCCAAAATGTATCATAAATTTATAAGATATTCCTAGAATGGGAAATAATTTCTCATAAAATGGGGTGATGATAATGAGCTCCAATTATATCAACCAATGTGAATTTATAAGAACCATTACGACATAAACCACAAATAAATTCTTACCATTGGACATCTGGTGTCTAGCATTTTTTGGTTGTGGGACCCTTTGACAGTTTCTATGAGTTGAAAATTTAAAACTGGTCATAAATGACTATGAAATCATACATGAACACCCATAATCAAACCTCAAATAGGGAAAATTTTTAGGTCTAGTATGATGTCATCTGATGAATGAATAACTAAATCCTTATAGGCATTTGGAATAATTTCTCCTTCACTAAGGGAACCAATCATTTTATGTTCTAAGAATAAATTGTAAACCTAATGTGAATCTTTCAATTTATAAAAATGATCTATTTACCACACATCAAGACAATTTATTATAAATTTCTAAGAAAAAAATGGTATACCTGATGTGAATCTCTAAAATAATAAAAATATCAAATCAACAAGCATCATGAAATTTTGTTTTAAATTTATGACTGAATAAAATTAAATCCCATTTGAATCTCTAAAATGATGATTATAATCATTTGATTATGTTTTAAAAAAATTCATTTTTCAAATACTACGAAATTGAAAAATATATGAACATCATGGAAACATAAAAAACTGAGGATCCCATGAAATTTTCCATTCTCGGATAGAAAATTATATAAAAGAAAAATGGATGAAATGTATATAAGAATGGATAATTGGGTTAACTGTGAGAATATGATTGACCATATTTCACAATTGAGACAGTTAATTTATTTGTTACCTTGTTTCATGTTGAATTTGTTAAAAGGTATATTAATCCCATGAACATCACAGAATCCCAAGATTGTTTCTTCATCAAGATACTTCTCTAGAACATCATCTATGGTTTTTACCCATGTGAGTCAACGGAAATCCTCAACCATCCTTCACATTCAAAATATAGTGGTTGAAAAAAAAATAAGAAATTACAGCAATGTGGTTTGATCACAAACCGTGATTCTACAAGTAGGGGTCACCAGACACATAAGTTTCTGATTCAATGATATCCATTGAAAGATGCAGTGAAACCAGTGGTACTCTTTTCATCTTCTAATTACATTGGAATCATATCCCTAGACTGTGGAAGAAACTCCTTTTGTTTTTATGGAAGGTGGATCAAGGAGTTGATTGGGGGCCCATTCTGAATCATGATTTTTGAAGAAGAGATCCTACTAACCGATGTAACCAGAATAATCCTACATGTGCCCCTCATTCACCTTATAAGGGTACCATATGACAAATTATTTCATTGGACACTCATGCATGGGTATACAAAATTTCTAATATCAAGAAAAAATCGTTAGATAAATAGGAGTGGACTCATATCCCCACTTCCACTGATGAATCCCATTAGAATATTTGGGTTGTATCCATTTTGAATGTCATATACCATCACCCTTAAACCATGTATTCATGTTTATTCCAATAAAATTCATAGGGCTACATATCCATAACACCATTGACCAACCCCATCATCTTATTCCCATGGAACAATGGATGAATTGGTGGGATCAAATCCCCACATCAATCAATGATATCTACGAGTTTGTTTTGGAAATGGAAAATGTACAGGTCTATAGTCATAAACACAATTTTAACTATTGACTATAAATTCTAGAAATAGTTAAATAACTCCACAAAAATATTATGGAAATAATATATAAATATAAGGAGTATAACATATTCCTATAAAAATCCATAGTAGTGCATCATCATGATCAGTATGAATAGGTAACTACTCTAAAGCATGCACACATCCTTACTCCCATTCAATAAGATTGTTCTGATATTATTGTGAAGGAAGTGCTAAAAGACCATGAACAAATTCTAATTCCAATCATTGCATAGAATGCGAGAGTAGAACATAACTCATGACTGGATCACATTCCAATAAAAAAAATATTAGAGGCATACTCCAAATAGATATGACTGAGATCACATCCCCATTATAAATATATATCAACACGTGAGAGTGGGACATACATCATGACATGATCATAGTATTATAAAAAACTAGTGGAATAATCTAAAGAAATGGGACTTGTAACATATCTCAAGTCCAAGAAAGGCTCAACATGTCATAGTTACACATTCTTGATAATAGGATCATATTCCTATTGATAGAGACAACAGACATACTCTAGAGGCACATGACCAGTATCATAACCCCGTTCTGATTGGGTCTCACCAAGTGATAGTGGCACACGCTTGAGGGAAATATCATATCCATACAAATAAATACACCCAGCATATTTAAGTCACTATGAGAAATAATTCTCTTATACCTACCTCCAGCATTGAATAATGACACTATCAACCTTCAAAGGATATGCAAGAGAAGACTCAAATTCCATATCAAATTATAGCGGTCTATTAACATATTATAAAGATGAATGTATATTTGAATATGTATAATATCACCACATAATCTAGGATTTATCGACATATTTTTTCAACCATGAACACAATGTCTCATATTCCTATGGATAATATAGATGATCATTTGCACAATCTGGCTACTTCTCACACACATGATCATATCACAGTTGCACCATAAGGTTATCAACATATTAGAGAATCCATCATGGAGAAGGATCAAATTCTTTCTCAACTACAAAAGAATGTTGGGAATATTTCGGCCATGACTCATAATGAGGCTCATCTTCATGATCATTTCAATGAAAGTTTCATTGAGTCTATTGGTCACATGTCGTAAAACACCTCAAATATTATTCAAATATTCTACCAAATTAAAAGATGATCATTAGCATGATATGCCTCCTCATGGTAGTATAGAGAATGATCTCATGGACTCTACTCCTGACATCCAATGTGGTTAACCTCTATATAGTCATATCTCTCTAGGATAATGAAATTATATCCTTCCCTAATCACCTCTATAAATAATATGCTCTAACAAATCATACACCATTTTATCGATACATTCTTAATACATTGAGATTAACCTAATATAGTTCCCCAACAATTATTAGGGACACTTAACTATGGTGTGTAGTTGACCCAGAGAACAATCCTCTATGGTCTACCCCCAACAAAGACTTTTTTATTTTATTGACAAAGATAGGGAAAATTCATATACAAGAACAACATAATGGGTTTAAAATAGTGAATTACATGAGCATCATCCTGACAAAATATCAAATATTCCAGAGGAAAATACCCATGATTCGAAAAAATGATGAGTTGGTCATCCTGAGATGATTTAGATGCCTGAATATCCACCACTACCTTACCCTCCCTCTAGGATTGGAGAATGGAAGTCTGATTTTTGATAAGAGTCTTGAAGTGCTAGATGGAATATTCTATAGATAAAGGTATGAGAACCTTACCAGACCTTGAATTAGAGAGAGATTGAGAGAGTGCATGTATCTCAATCTCCCTTATTGGAATTCTACATTGACTACAAAGCATGAATTAGAAGTTGAAATAGACTTATGTGGAACGTTATCTAGAATAATCCTCTCCAAAATGTTTTTTCACCTCTCCAAATTTAACTATTAGATTATTGATGTGATAGAGAAGGAGTTCATGACAAAGAATTTCGTAATTATGTGTGAAAAGTAAATAGAGTTTAATGTAATGAAACCACCCATATACAAGATATGATGGAAAGATTATGAATATACAAATACTCTATTTTCAAATGGACCTCAATATTATCTCAATGTTCTATAACTAGAAACTTGAAAAGAAAAATGTTATCCTAAAACATTCTTTGCACTAGTGCATCAAAACTCTTAATAATCAAATTACTGAAACCCTATTAGTTATTTAAATACAAATAGTGAAAAATTATGGAGTATTGGACGTTGTCTCATTCCTAGAATAACATTTTTCTATAGATATAACATATTATAATTTCATACCCTCTAGAAAAATTATAGAATCGAGTAACACATAATTTAGTTGGTCAATCAAAATAAATTAACCCACTCTAATGATTTAAAGACATTGAAAATGGAAGGAGGTGGAGGCCAAAAGAACATTGTGTTGGGTCACACTAATAAATGTGAATGCATTTCCACCAAAAAATTAAATTTTTTTACTAACACAACAAGATTTCTAGAAAATAACACCCATCAAGGGACTCTATTTCACCCATCCCACACATTAGAACAATGATAACGAATCAAAACTAGCCACTAAAACATCATCCATATGAGTAGTCCATGAGATATCCCATCCCAAAGGATTATGGGAATATTTACCACCACCTCTACCCCTCAGCTTAAAAATCACTATTTATAACCATGAAATTATTGGTGTATCTGAAAACCTACCCCATCCCATGGGTCTTGGGGAATTTATATCTCATTCTCAATAATTAGGTTCATCACACCCAAAGAGGGTTCTATAGAGATCTACAAAAGTTCAAAATCAACCCCATCATGGAGGGATATGGGCCTCTAAATCAAAACATATGTCTTATGTGTTATTGATTCATCCAAAAGACTCGTCAAATCCTAGAAAAATGATGAAAACTACCTGTGTTTTCCTAAAATTTCCTCCATCAGGTACATAATTATATTAGAATGGGATACAAAAACATAACAAACTAAATGAGGAACTACTCAGAGGTACCTTTCCCACCAGGTATCATAATTAGATATAGAGGAATATACATCCTACCAAAAATAATGAAAGTGTAATTCCTCTGACAAGAGTTTAATATGACCCCTAGAGTATATCGAGATATAGGAATCTATTATATATTAATTTGGAATCCAAAGAAGATCTTGTCTTCCCACTATTATGGAGACAACATAACCATTATTTGGGAGATCATTCTGTCCAAACATAGATGGAAAATTAGAAGGATATGAAAATGGTTCCACCTCATCATGCATCACCTTATCTATATAGATATGAGGCATTCCAAATAGTGGTACCTCCTAAAATGATCAACACCATTTAATCATTAGATAATAGAATGGAAACCATTAAAGAGTGGTGTGTACCTATACAACCCAAGAAGAATACATATCTCTTAATGGTGGATGACACTTTTCTCTAACTAAATTATGATAATAATTCCTCTTCAACTATTGATATTGTGGGAGATCTATAGTAGTATCTCACATGCCCTGGGTCCAGATGCAGTCTGATGATGGTCCCTCAAGACCAACAGAGGGGACTGAGCAATGATGTTTCTTATATAATACAAAGAGGCCAACATTCATTTAGTATAGCAGTATTCTAGGAGGATCTGTTTTATAATGAGATGAAATTCATCATAAAATACTTTATCAGTATATCTCTATTATAAATAAATCAAAATATATCAGTGAACCAAACTACATGAAATGATAAATTCATAGGGTTTCTGAATTCATCACTAGATTTAATGATTGACCTATTAACATAGCATCCCTCTGCATTAACTAAAATTACTAGAAATCTACATTTAAAATCATTTGTACGAGATCAAAACACTATTTATCATGAGGATGTATCATAGTGGATTATATGTGTTTTTGGATATGGTGAAATGAATAGAATATTCCACATAGAGGATCTGATCTTAGTCTCATCAAAGGCCTGTGAAAGAGTAGCAAGGAATAATGCTTTACCAAAAATATAGTAATTGTTCCCATTATGGCACTAAGGAAGGCCCTAAATCGCCTAATGTCTCTTATCATACTAGATGAACAACAAAACCACCCTAGAACAGATGAAAAGTGATATGATGGTCTCTTACAATTTCAGGAAGGTTTTAATAAATCGTAAAACTTCATAAATTATTATTTAAAATATTATTTCCTAATAGCCATGGAAGATAACCTAATCTAGCTATCACAGTCTAGGAATCGATGTGATGTTATTCTCATTGACTGTGTTGACTAATAACATTTCCATAGGAGTTCTTTTCAATCCATATAGGATTTCATCATCTTCAAATGAGTCATCCAAATCATGGTCGATTCTTGATATATGATGGTGGAAAATTCCTCAAAATAAGTTAAATGTCTGATCATATCCAAAATCAAATAATTCAGTGGTTGGAAATATGATCTAACTACATCTTAAATGATGTTTGATAACTGGATTAATCAAAATATAGTAGAAAAATATCATTCTGCCCTGATGTAATAGCTTCAAAAATGATTTTGGATCCCCACTTCTAGGGGTGACATAAAACCCCCATGTATGTGTAAATAATCATTAGACAAACGAAGAGATCGAATAGGAGATGTCATATTTATCTCACACACAAGATCTAACAATTTCATTTTTTAATACTTTAACATTTGAAGAATGATGATTGCCTCAACCAAATGAAACACTCATTAGATAAATATATCTCTTTTAGCCATGTTTCCATTTTAAAATTAACATACCCCTTTTCTATAATTTAATATGACTCTGATTATGAGTCTCCTATAACAAGATGATTATCTGGAGGGATATGGAACATGAACCGAGGATACATAGGACATTACAGAATTTTTCGTAACAAATATCTTAGTCACATATCCATATCGTAATATATGAAGCAGATACCAATGGGATAGAACACTAGAAATATCCAAATAAACATGGAAATGACTTAGATCCAACTAATGGTCATCAAAGCCTAGTCATCTTAGCTGATATACTAGTCAGGGTGTGATTTTATGATCAACCGAGACAAAGGGGGAGGAATGCATGACCCGCGCTTCTTGAAACATATTATCATTCAACTTATTTTATAGAAGTAGGTATATCCACCATGAACACATAAACTACGGTTCCAAATTTTCATTATAAACCCCACATTTTGATGCACAAACCTCTACCATAATATTGAGACATAATAGAATTGTTAGTTCTTTCCCTAGTAAATATCCCAATCCTAGAAGATATTTATAATTCCGAAGAACATAGAGAGGCACTAATGGAAGACCTCTAGATCCCATAAGTGTTTTGAAAATAAGTTGTCTCATCCATGTTTTATTGATAGGAATTAATTCAATAATAATTAAATTTGACCATCTCATTTATTGAAGCGGGTCGGGTTGAACATATCCAAGGACATATGAGACCAATATATGATTCAATACATCTCAATAATGTCAACATTATAATGTACCAACCTTAATACAGTTATGGGTTCGTCCTCATCCATATTAAAACACATCATTTATTAGGATATATATATGTGTATTAATATCCTTCAAAGCTAACCATTCAAATGTATGATAAGAGGGAGAAAATCCTACTGAGAATTTGATGATAAAATATCAGTTTTCGGATCTCACATATAATGTAATGTTCTCTTATTTCAATAAATACACCTCATATTACATTATCACCGGAATAACTCAACATCATTGTCACCTGGAAGTACCTTAAAGATTTCATTTGTGTTAAAAATACCCATTCGATTTGAATGTTCAGATAATACATGGTGACAGTTCCCCGTTCAAGTCTTGCATAGCCATATATGTTGAGTAAGATTTCATAAAAAGGTAGGGTAAAAACAAATTTGGGATGACAATATATATTTTTCATAATCTAGGTCCTTGGGGACCTCCCCTATTAAACTTGGAAGTATTATTGATGATGATTTGGTGCTACTGATAAACAAGACTATGGTAGTATACTTAAACCTATAAACTGACTCTACTCTTCTCTCGAGTAACAACATAAGAAAAATAACATCATCATTTTAATCTCTCTACTATGAATAGGGATTTCCTTGGTGAAAATTTCTCTTCCTTGGATATTTATTAACTCACAATTGATAGAGATTCCACTAGATTACCCAGTAGTTCATAAACTTACTACACAAACTCAATGGTGTATGAATATGAGGTTGACTTCAATAATTTCCATCCCTTGTTGGAGTAATGTATCTACATGGCCGTAAAATATAAAATTGTAGTGAATATGAGAACTATAGTAGAACTCTGTCTGATATTGATTAGTACTGATATGCCTCACAAGGATTAGTAAGGTAATATCACATTTTAAATGTGTAACATCCCGACCTGGCTCACCATTACACTAGTTGTCGAACTGGTCTCCACATGACCTCAAACATGTCTCCCTGTATGCTAGAGGCTACCAACTGTCAGGGAGGGTCTATAAATAGCCAGTGGGGAGACTAACCCCTCATATTAGACTTGAATAATATACAAGGAAATAAATAGAAGAATCATTATAATAATTGATAAACTAATGGAAGAAAAATAGTACTCATTTTATAAAAGTGTCTAACAACAATTATACAGTAGATGAAAGCATGACATGTTATGGATACAAAATTTAAATAAATAAACAATACATAATTATCTAAAAATCATGTAAAATAAAATACATCCAAGTACTATGGACTTTTTCCTCGAGCATTCTGAGCTCCCACTCTGTACTCTTCTCTTATCTCCATGTACTAGCATACAAAAAATACCTACAACCAAATAGAATCTGCTGAGGAACCCCAGTGCAATGGTGGCCTGAGTTGGGTGTGAGATATAAATATCAGTAGGCAAAGAAAACTTGCGTCTACCCCAAAATCTATACATTCATAAATAATTTAAACAATGAGAAATCATGCATAATTAATGTAAGTAGTACATAGTAACTATATACCCAAGTACCTGCTTCAACCCTCATCTTGTGTATGTAACTACATTATACATTTTTCATTCATACTCAATAGTCATCACACATTAATTTTCATTTATCATTTATTCAAACCTCATTAAATTATGAATGTGTCAGGATTTGGGCTAATCCCGACATCCCGCGTATAATTCACTCACCACGGATGTCTCTAATGACCATCTAAATAATTAGTGTAATGATTGAATCCAATATTGTTCATTGACTTGGATAATGCTTGATAAGATATTCAATTTAACCTTTCATTTACTATATTCAATCATGTCCTCTAAAAATATCTATTTTCTCCTGGGATCATCCACTAATAGTGATTTACTAAATTCATTGATATGCTTGAACCCTTTATCAGATTCAATTCAAAAATCATAATGTCATAGCGGTTTCCATTAACCAATAATTCATTTCAGGTGCAACCAATTGGACCCACAGTCCAATGTCAATTAATTGGTGTATAAAATCATGTCTAGCACCCTCATGTGTATTTTGAGCATCATTCGCTTTATCACAACCCATGGGTATTTGGATCCTCATTCCATATCCCATAAAATAATGTTTTCATGACAAATGGGTATAGAACACCATGTCTACCACCCCATGAGTATTTGGAGCATCAGTCCCAATATCACCACCCATTTATCAATCATACATTAATATTTATCATTGGTGTATAATTCTATGTATAACACCCAGAAACAATCCATTATTTAAATAATTAATTAATTAATCCAATCTATCAATTAACTCAACAACTAATTAACAAAAAAAAATCTCCTATCAAATAATTCTACAATAAATGAACCATTAAAAATCTAAATAGTTAATAATTAATTATAAAATAATTTTTTTCAATTAATTATCCCAAATATTTAACATCTCTGGGCTTGTTCACTAAAATGGTGTTTCATCCATGATATTAACAAATAACATGCATGTCATAAATATCTCAGGTTAAACATGTTGAACAAGGCCAACATATTTAGAAAACATCTTACATAATGTATCATATTTTTAAAAAAACCCCATCCTAAAAAATTATGGCATGGAAAATAAACATGAATCCCTTGGTATTATTACACAACAGTCATAACAATCAATCAAATCACAATCTTAAATTAATGAAAGAAAATTAATTAATTAAATCATATCTCTTTAATCAATTTATCAATTAATTAATCATTTACCATTTATCGAGAAATAATTAATAAATCCAATAATTATTAATGGTTTCCAATTTATATTCTGACCATGCCAAAATATTCAATATTCTCAATATCCAGTAAATGCCACATTTTTTACAAATCATGACTTGATAATTAATTATTCAATTAGTTACCCTATTACCCATCCTTCCCCATTCAACAATATAATTCACCAACTGATATATCATCATTTACATAATAAACATTCTGTTACATGGGTTAAAAGGCACACCAAAGGGTGTCTAAGTCCATTTCCATTCGAGTTTCATTTACAATGAAGACCCAGGGGTTCTTCCTGTTTAACCATCTAATTTTCAGGGAATAAGCTCAAAATATTTTCAATAGTAGCAATACATGCCTAATACAAACATTTCCAATTTCCTCATTATTTACATGTGGAAAGAAACATTCAATAACATCATAATTCTTGCATCAACATATCATGTATCAACATCAATAGGGATACATACAAAATACAATCATTATGAAAGCAGGATATGACATTGCCACCAACCAAAATTTTATCTTTAATCGTATTTTAAAGAATATTTAGAAGTTCCAAAATCAAGAAAACTCATATTATCATGTAATTTTAAGAAAAAAAATAATTCTTAAATAATGTGATTGAGATTTGGGACCCTACTTCAGCGTGGAACTTGATTATCCTTCACCAATTGATTTAATCGGTGGTAATCAATGCAATCAACATGCAGTCACACATGCACAAATTATATATATATATATCTCTGTGTAAAAATATTTATATACACACGCACATGTTCGGAAACATAATCAATAATTAACTAAAATAGAAATAGGAGTCTGAAACCACTGTAGTATGGCTCAACACACCTACAGTCATATACCAGGGACTAGTAATTTTGTTAGACACTAATTTTATGTTGAATGAAAAAAAACATAATATAAATGGTGTATAAAACACACCCCAATGACAACGGTGCGTGAAAACAAAATCATCTACCTCATCTTTAGCAACGGATGTTAGAATACTAACAAGGGATACCTCATACACCAATTTCATATCCTATCGAAGGAAGAACACAACAATGGGTATTATTCTCAGAACCCTAAACTCATCCAAAACATAAATGATTGTAGAAGTTGATTCCAATAAAAAAAGAAATAAATAAAAACACTAAATAATATCCTACCTCTATGTATCAAACTGAACCCATAGAAGAGAAAAGAGGAATCGTCTGCAGAAGAGGATCCTAATAGAAGGGGTGTCGATCGCTACAACGGTTCTTCTTGGGATCGATGCATGTTGCGGAAGGGGGTCTTCTGGGGGTCGTGCATCAGCTATGAATTAGATCCGGAAGGAGCTCACTCCATAAGGAGGAGGTCTCGTGCATGCCTTTTTTGTTCGCACGCAACATGGGATTCCACTCGGGTGGTGTTGTTCACTACTGTAGAGAGTCCGGGAGGAAATTGTATCACACCAAAGGGGTGGAGAAGGCTCGGCAAGGGAGATCTGACCATGGAGAGGAGGAGGTCCATGCTGAAGAGATCTACCATGGAGGAGATGTTGTGCACCAGCAGTTTCAGTGGAGAAGGGGAGGGGTTGTGTACCTATTGTGCATTGCGCTTCAAAGGGGAAGAAGAAGGTGTTATTTTTCCACTTTTATTTTTTACATAAAACCTATAATAAAACCCATACATTCATTTATGATTATAAAAATTTTTATAAAATCCCAATTTAATATTACTATCATTAATATGATATTAATGATAAAATATCCAACTCTTAACCTCCATTTAATAATAAATAGACCTTTAATAATTCTGAAACTCTTCATTTAATTAAAACTATTCTTCGATAAACCCAAAATACACAATAATTTCTTCAATCATCATTTAATGAATTATCTATCATTCATTTCATTAAACAACCTCAATAATAATAATAACTTCATTATTATTATTATTAAAACATTATTTTATTTAATCATAATATCTCATATAATCTTATTTAATTAAATTAATTAATTTGTTAAATAGGGTAATCTAAGCTGGTTGGACCGCAACCATGTGTTGGCCTTTAAAATCCATTAATGTGAACTCTTCGTGATATGGTGCTCCTGAGACTTATCGGGACACTAACTAAAATTATCGAGTAAATAGAAACATCCAAAAAATAACACCTTTACATGTTCCAACACTCAAAATAAAATTATGGATCTTGGTTTAAAAACTGACCTATGGAAAACCCGATTTTGTTTTTGAAACCCCACGTATTTTAACCCTGTTCATAAAACATGGGACTTTACAGTCTACCCACCTTAAAAACTTCTCATCCTTGATAAGACATCTAAAACCACTACTAAAAAAAACCTACCAAGGTCACTTAATCTCATTAGAACTGACGTGTCTCATTCCCAATACCAAACCCACCTTTAACCCTTCACAAGCCTAATGGATAAGCCTTTAAAACTAGAGACAAAGCTCACTTTATAACTTAAACATCATAACATAGATTATATTTGAGGCAATTATTGGGACCTTATCAATGAAAATAGTTGAATCTCTATCAACCAACATAACATGTTGTGCATGCTTCCCTAGGAAGACATCGATGAACAAAAACCCACATTCACCCTTTATCTGACGATGTGCCTTAAAACTATTCCAAAACCATCTTCATGTACAATGTAGTCATTACCCATCCTCTGGTGAAATTTCCAAGGAATTTAATCAAAAGTATATTTTAAAAAATACTGTTCCCCAACATCAATAGTGTAGTATCCTAAAGAAACTACGCATCCCTCATACTACTGAGATAACAACCACTCATCATTCCCAAAAACAAGTAATCTGTGGTGCGGTGTAAGACCAATTCTATTGAAGTGTCTCCATGACAAGGTAATGATATGGTACATGCTCCTCTTATTTAGAAGAACACACTTATAAAAATCCCTAGGTCATTAAAAAGATCATTTGAAATAGTACCTAACATCTCGCTTCAAAAAGATCGGTATCTCATACTGACACATTTACCGAAAATGACTGACACTACCCACATTTGGATTGTACATGATGTCATAGGAAAAGATCAGCCGCTCACCTGTGCTCTATTTTAGAACTCATAAATGCATTCATGTGACGTTGCTTGAACCACGATCACCACTTCAAACATTAATCATAAAACCCACAACATAAACCTATCGGCATTCCATAATTAATATAAGCAGCAAAAAGTAACTATATAACCAAGTACCTTCTTCAGCCCCCAACTGGTGGTTGTTCCTGCATTATAAATTTTTATGAATACAAAACATTCATCACACCTTAATTTTCATTTATAATTTATCAAACCTCTTTAAATTATGAAAGTCTTGAGACTCTGCCTAAGCCCTACATCCCCCATATAAGTCACTCTCCACAGATTTCTATAAGCACCGTCTTTGTAATCAATGTAAAGAATAAATCCAAGCTTGTTCTTTTGCTTGGAAAACACGTTATAAGATATTCAATTTAATCTTTTATATACTATATCGGAGTTCTTCCACTTAAAATTGGGATTCTCTCCTGGATTCGTCCCCTAATAGTGATTCACCCAATTCCTTTATAATTCTAAACCCTTTCCCATATTCAATTCACAAATAATAATGTCTTAATAGTTTTCATTATCCATTAATTAATAGTGTATGACCAATTGGATCCATAGTATAATGTCAATTAATGGGTGTAGAAAATCATGTCTAGCACCTTCATGGTGATTTAGAGCATCAGTGCTTGTCTCACCACCCATGGGTATTTGGAGTATCAGTCCCTATCTCATAAAAGAATGTTTTCATGAAATCTAGGTATAGAACGCCATGTCTGGCACCTCATGAGTATTTAGAGAATTAATCCCTGTCTCAAAACCCATTTATCAATCATAAATGTATATTTATCATTGGTTTAGAAATCCATGTCTTAATACCAAAAAACATCAATTAATTAATTCATAAATTAATTAATCCAATATGTTAATTAATTCAAAAACTAATTAACAACATAAATATCAAAAAAACACAATTTTACAATTAATTAACCATTATACATCTCAATAGATAATAATTATTTGTCTTTTAATTATTCTCAATTAATTTTCCCAAATATTTAACAAATCTGAACCCGTTCACTGAAACTGTGTTTCGTCCAGGACATTAACAACTAACATGCATGTCATAAACTCTTCAAGTCAAACATGCTACACAAGACACACATATTTAGAACCCATATCACATAACAAATCATATATTTTTAATAAAATCAAACTTAAAAAAATTATGTAATGTAAAATAAACATGCATCCCAAGGTATTTTAGACCATCAATCATAACAATCAATCAACTAAAAATGATAAATTAATGCATACAAAATAATTAATTCAAATATTAATTAATTAAATCATACCTCTTCAATAAATTCCTCAATTAATTAATCATTTACCATTTATCATGCAATAATCAATACATCAATTAATTTTTACCTTTTTCAAATTTATATTCTGAACATGTAAAAATATTCAATATTTTCAATATTTAGTAAATGCCAAAAAATTTCAACTCATGACTTGGTAATTAATTCTTCATCTAGCTATCCTATTACCTATCTTTCCCAATTAAATCATCCAATTCACCAACAAATATATCATTATTTTCTTAATTAAAATTATGTGACATGGGTTAAAAGGCACATCTATGTGTGTCGAAGTCCCTCTCTATTCAAGTCACATTTAGGAGGAAAACCCATGGGTGATTCCTGTTTAACCATATAATTTTCAAGGTATCAGGTCAACATATTTTCAATTGAATTAATAGAGTATTAATACAAACATTTGAAATTACCCCATTTATCAGATGTTTAAATAAAAAATCAATAAGATAAAAATTCTATCATCAAAATATCATGTATCAGAATCAACATGGATACATAAAAAAGTAAAACCTTAAGAAAGAGGGATATTACATTACCACCAACCAACTTTTTATATTTAATCATCATTTAATGAAAATTTAGTAGTTCCAAAATCAATGAAACTCATACTCTCAATTTATTTAACGATTAAAATAATTCATAAATAAATTGATAGATATTTGGGACACTACCTTGGGGTGGAACCAGATTATCCTTCAACAATTTATTTATTCGATGGTAAAGAAAGAAATTAATACGTAGTGGCACATGCACAACTTATATATATATATACATACATATCTATATATGTATGTATATTAATATATATTAATATACACATGTGCGCTCGATGAAACATAATTAACAATTTACAAAACAAAAATTGGTTACATAAACCACTGAAATAAGGCTTAACGCACCTATAGTTATATACGAGGGACTCAAATATATTGTCAGACAATAATTAAATAGTGAAAGAAAAACAAAAACAAAAAAAATAGTGGTCTATAAACCTTACCCCAATGATGTTGGTGAGTGAAAATGAACTCATCTTCATCACCATTGGTGGAGGATTCTGGAATACTAAAAAGGGAGACCCAATACATCCATCACACTTCCTATTGAAGGAAAAATACAATAATAAGTATTATTCTCATAACCCTAAACTCGGAAAAAACCAAAATGAAAGTCAAAATAGAGTGAAATCGCAAAAGCGGTCAATAAAAATATGATATAAGATCCTACCTTGAAGGATATAAATAAACCCATGGAGGAGACAAGAGGAATCGTCTTTAGAAGAGGATCCCGAAAAAGGGGGTGTCGCATGCTAAAATAGTTATACCCAGGGTCAAAGTGTGATTCTGCAGGGGGTTATCCATGGGTTGGGCACTAGTTTTGAATTGCGGCAGGAAGTAGGTCATAGTGCAAAGAAGGAGGTCCCATGTGTGCCGCTGCAGGTCACATGCTATAGGGGATTCCACTCGGGTGGTGTGGTGGGCTGCTATAGAGGGATCTAGAGGAACTTACGTTGTGTTACAAGGGTGGAGGAGGATCGAAAAGGGAGATTCATCCATGGACAGGAGTAGAACCATGCATAATAGGTATTCCATGGGGAACATGCAATGCTACAGCAGTTTCAGCAGACAAGGGGTGGTACTACACACCTCCTATGTGTCGCGCCTTAAACGGGAAGAAGAAGAGTGGATTTTTAAACTTTTATTTTTTAATCCTTAAACCTATAATAAAACCCAAAAATTCATTTATGATAATAATAATTTCTACAAACTCCAAATTTAATTTTAAAATCATGAATACGATATTAATGATAAAAACTACAACTCATAACCTCCATTTAATAATAATTGGTATTTTAATAATTTTGAAACTCTTCATTTAATTAAAATGGTTCTTCAAAAAACCCAGAAGCCATATTAACTTCTTCAACCATAATTAAATTTCTTCTTTATCATTCCTTTAATTAATCAGACACATTAATAATAGCAATAACATAAATATTTTTATTACTAATATAATCATTTAATTAATCACAGTCTATCATATAATCTTATTTAATTAAATTAAATATTTTATTAAATAGGTTAAACTGCACATGTTGGACCACAACCGTGCACTGCCCATGCAGATCTATTAATGTGGACTTTTACTGATCTGGTACTCCCAAGACTCATCAGGACACCTACTAAAATTATCAGGCAATTATGCAAGTCCAAAAAGAACAATTTTAGGTGTTCCAACACTCTGAAGAAAATTCCAGAGATCATTTTAGAAACTGACACATAGATAAACCAAAAAAATAAAAAATCCTTGTATTTTAACCCGATTAAAAAACACGGGACATTACTTAAAAAAACATCGATGAGGTTATAAGAAAGATCTATGGTGGAACCCTGATTTGGCTATGCTCCATCATGACATACCCTATGAATGTTGAAGAATCAAGTAAGATACTATGAAGATGAACCCCTCCCATTATACTAATATTGGAATAGATTTAGAAAAATTGATAAATGAAATATTTTCTCTAGGATGTGAAATAACCAAAACATATCACCAACATCATACATATCATGAAATAGAATGTGAATATTAAGTCTATAATTGAATTTAGACGACATAATCATAAATTATCAATGAGACCATTCCTAATTCCAATGAAATACTATTGTGTAAATATAACTTTGGGGTTCAATGTTATTTCAATTTGGGATGGGTATTTACGGTATAATAAAATAAATATATAAACTGAAGTAGAGGATTCCACCGCCTTCAGAGAGACACAAGGGATCTATTCCTATTAAGTAATTACACTATATTAATTAAGAATATAACTAATTATAAATTCTCATGGATATATATATTAAATAAAATCATTGAAAAAATAGTATAATGTTATGTTGAAGAATTGGAAGTCAAATACTAACAATGATATGATCACATAAAAAATCTTCAAACAATATTTAATAAGTTGTGGCTGCACATTTAATAGAAGAATATATTTAAAAGATATTTTTGGGGAAACAATATGTTAATTTCTTTACATGGTTTTATTCCACCATTCCATCATGTTAAACCAAGATAATACTAGTGAAGTCATAAAAATTGACCTCCTTCAAATCTGAACAAATTGATTGGTCTCCAAGGGAATTTTTATTACATTCTGTATTTCACAACTAACATGTGTATAAAATCTATTAACTAAACTAAGTTAGTGAAGATTGGATTCAAATATATTATATGAGTTCATCCAAAAATCCATTTAGATAACTAAAAAAACTTTTGTCACCTTCTGATATTGACGCCACTGGTGGATGGAATGTTACTCATATTGTATGTCGATCCATTTGAAAAATAACTTACAGCTCTCCTACATTTATAAATGATGAAGGGAATTATTTTAGTCTACATTACCCAAGTTTAATGATTATATATACTTAGACCCATTATTTATATTTCAATAAGACCAACCGTATTCTCATCATTGCATTGAAAAATCATAGACATTACTTTTAACATCACAAAGTATATTATGTATCTTGTATTGACCCGGAGAAATATTTCATTTTCCATCTTATATGATCGACCAATGGGGAGTTGTTCAAAAATAATACAATATACAGTTCATGTCACAGAATGCAGTGAAAGGGAATCACATCATTAATTTCCTTTCTTCAAATCCCATCCAAGAATTTATAGCAATGGACACGGAACATCTATATGAAGAGGTTTTCTATACCCATGAAATTCCATGAATGTGGGATATGTATATTTTTAATGTCCCAGAATTCCTGTGGATTTTTTTAAATACATGGGAATTTTACAAGTCCATAGTTTCTAACGACACTTGATTCCGAGGCTGGAAACAAGCGCCATCAGAAACTATGGACTCGTAAAATTCCCATGTTTTTAACAACAAACCCCACGGGAATTCCTAGTCTTTACAATATTAGTGGTTCCTCATTATTTCCCTTTTGATTGAAACTTCAAACACAAAATCTCAGTCATGTTGGTTTATGAATTTTATTTGTCTCTTCAAAAAATGAATTTTTTTCTACTCCATCCAAATGTATAGCAGCTACGCTAATAATGAATTTCAATTACAAGACCCCATTTTAAAATTTGAAATATCCCTATAGTTTTATATATCCTATGGGGAGATCAATGGGGATTCATCAATGATGGTCAAAAAATTAGTGGATAATGTACCACTAAATAGGAGGAATTAACTTCTTTTATTGGATATTTCATACAAATAAATTAACAGTTCCCATTTGAACCAATATTTCATCATAAAAAACAATAACAAAGAGATCAATTTTATTAACTATAAAATTCATGTAATATTCGGAATGACCATGTTTAGGATGAAGATATTTTCTTCATCACACACCAATGGATGGTCTTATCTGTCTTTGTATACGACTTGATAAAAAATAGTCTATTCAACACCACCCATGAAAATTATGAACTGAAATCCACTACTAGAAAGATGGAGACCATATTGACTATCATCAATTGGGGAAACTCACATTATATTGGGTATAAATGGACCAAACATTATGAAATCTAAAAAAACTACCTTTTATGACTATTAAAATAAAAAAAATATCTATCAAAATAATGATTTTCTAGAATCCTCCTCAGATGGAAAGTACAATATCAGATTCCATGCATCATGTAAGAAGTACAAACATGCTCATATAGATCTCCTCAATGCATGAGCAATTTCTCCAATAAAATAGGGGGCTTAGTTACTACTAGATGAAAATGATACAGGATGTTGTGGAATTCACCAATAAATATCATTCATTCCAAATTTAATAATACATTATTCATGAACCCTTAAATATTTACATAAACATAAACATTAATATTATTTTTTATGGAGAATGGATATTGTGGGACCATATCCTACATATATACCTAGGTAGTTTAATTACTTCTTCACTAGAACTAACTAAATTTATAAATATTCTATGATAAACCCCTCATGGATGTTGGAAAAATTAATATAATTATCTTCATAAAATATAATATAATCACTATACTTATAATAACTCGAATGATATTGAGGGAAAATGACACCAAATTCATTTCTAATGATTTGATGAAATTATACCTAGAGTAAAATATCAAATCTATCCATTCATCCCTTTATTATCCTACATAAAATGGAGTAGTATTTTCTATTAAAAAAACAATAAAATATTTTATATAATATGATGGATAAGGGAAAAAAGACCTCACTGGAAAAGATAATTCATTCTTTATGGGAATTACATACCACCAAAAATACTACTAATCAAGAACCTTCATATTTATTAGTGTATGGAATTGAGACAATATTACCTATAGAATTCCATTTCCCCTCACATCAAATATAATTTTCTTGGAAATATTATATGATGATTATTAAAATAGTGTATATATGATTTTAATGGATCAATAAGAAATTTTTTCTTACACTACACAATATTGATGTACAATAAAATCAATTTGATCGAGCCTTCAATAAAAAAGGTTCACCTCTATTTTTTCCTTCAAGGATTACTAGTATTGCCTCTCAGAACTGCAATGATACTGGGAAATAAATATCCCAATAGGTAACCCAAATGAGATGAACCTTACATTATGAATAATTTAAACTCCTATGGAGAAATGTTTTTGGAAAAAATGGATGTGGAACATGTCATCCCCCCACCAATGGTAGGATTTCCCCCAAAAAAGCACAATTTTAATATATCATATCACATCTTGGAAACATGATGTTAAAGTTTAATTAATTCACATTATCTAAAATATGTTAAAATGATATGAAAAAAACCTAGAAAAAAGAATTTTTTAAGGAAAAAATCATTGTCCCAGGATGTTGAGTGGCATGAAAAATATATCCTTTCTAGATGACATTAATATGCATGGGGAATATCACTTCACAGATGATTCATTGCACTAGAACTAGATGTGTGTAATAGAAGAAATGTTTTTTCTCCTAATACATGTTTTTGAGTCAGATGTACATTATAAATTTTCTCATATAAAAGAAAAATATAGTACGATTCCTACCATCGTTGGATATGTAGTAATTCCTAGATTTAATGTCTTGGGTCTTGCCAACATAAATTTTTCCAATTCAAAATACATTAAACTATACAATAGAACCATAATAATACGACTGTAAAATTTTTTCTTACATGATTTACCTAGAATTTAGTGCCTTTGGATTCAAGCTAAATTATCCCCAGATCAAAAATGTAGGATTCCTGTTATGGGATGGATTGATGAATACAAGAACACAATTTATGCGAGTTCAGTCGTTATTTTTTACAAAAGGTAAACCTTTTTCATTCAACATGAATTAAACTACAAGGATTTATTGAACTACATATGTCATGACTTTCATTCTAGTGAGATTTTTTGAGATTCTAGGATCCTATAACATAGACTATCAACCACATGATAAAAATTACTCTATTATTTTATTAATCCCCTCTTTGAGGTAAATGAAACCTTTCCCATTTTGCGTTTCTAAAAATAAACACAACTCACATGGGCTTATAATTTTTTTAAATTAATCACACACATGATAAAGATATATTAGTAAACATCAATGTTTTCAGGTTTATGGATGATTGGCCTTAAATGGAACATCACACTTCCTTACTGAATTATGTAATCCTTCATGGTTGATGTGTCTTACTTGAAATAAAACATAATTTTTCTATGGACCTCTATTGAGAGGACCATTATCCTTGGTGTTGGTTCCCCACCACACATCCATTATATATCTACTTGTGGCTAGATTCCTTCCATCAAAGGACATGTAGTGATGAATGGATCATTATTTTGGTGTCCGACTGTAATAATTGATAGGAACAATCCACCTCGCTGCATTAAAGTTAAAAATATGTAGAGATATTATTATTCATGAAAAATTTGTGGTTCTAATCATTCAATCAGGCAACACATATTGATTCCCATAACACCATTACCATGTATAGGTATAACCATTAACATGAAGAATACCACCCTCCACACATGGTTTAGGGATACATGAAGTGTTTCACATTAAATAACTATATATGTACGGCTTACTTTCATCACATGATAGTAATTGATTCTCATAGCTCTATTTATGTGTCTAGACACAATAATAAGTGTTTAAACCCCCCCCCCCCACGCACCCGTTACTTATAGCTCATTCCTAATTAGAGAGTTTCCCATTCAAGATCATTGTGTGGCTTAATTCCAACCACCATAGGATATGTAGTGACACCCATATATAAAATGAACTGTTTAACTATAATGAAATGGGAAAAAATATATTTTCTTCTAATGGATCAACCATTTTTATATATTTTTATGTTTAAGAATAATAAGAGTCTTGATTTCGACCATCATAGGTAACATAATGACTCCATGATCTCCAATGATATGTCTAGAAATAATAATTAATGAGAAAAACTCCCCCCGTCCCCAAATTATAGTACAGATATCTGTAGAGAGTTTCTCATTCAATAACTTCATGTGGCATGATTTCTTTCATCATAGGATATATAGTGATTCCCAGATCTCTAACCTCAGGCCCAATAGAAATAATAAATGGGAATAATGAACCCCTCCATTTAAGGGTTATACCTATGTATAGAGTTTCAAATTTGAGAAATATTTGTGAAATGATTCCTTCAATTACTATATATGTACAAATTCACAGATCTCTAACTCCATGTCTAGTTTCTATAATGACTTTGAATAATTCCCCCCTCTATTTATGGGTTAGAGTTCTGTAGAAACATTCTCATTAAAGAAATATATTTTTCTAGATTCATGTCATCATAGGATATGTAGTGATTATAATTTTTCTATCCCTAGGTATTCATATGGGCTAGACAAGTGTAGAGAGTTTCCCATTAAAGAACTATGCGGGACTTGATTCCTTCCATCATATGATACATAGTGATTCCAAAATATTTATCAGAAGTCCATATACAAAAATAAACATGAAAAATTCCCCCCTCTATGTATTGGTCCGACCAATATAGTGTGTTTCCTATTAAATAACTACTAGTGACCTGATTCCTACCATCATAGGATATTTTTTGATGCATGGATCTCCAATCATGAGTCCAACTGCAATAATAAATGTGAACAATGTCCACATCTACATATGGGTCAAACCTGTCAAGGGAGATTCTCATTTAAGAACTTAGTTTGGCATGAATACCACTATCAAATGACACATAGTGTTTCTGAGATCCACCACCTCAGTTATAATACCAACAATCAATCAGAAAAATTCCATTATTCAACGTATGATTCAGAACTATGTAGAGTGTGTCCCATTAATGGACTATGGGTGGCTTGAATACTACTATCAGAATATATGTTTTGATTCCTATATAACTAATCCAAGGTAAAACCGTAATAATCAATGGGAAAAATATCCTCACCCCTCTACAAATTGGTCAAACCTACATAGGCAGTTTCCAATTCAAGAACTATATATCTGTTGATTCCTTAAAAAAATATATTTATTTGTGTATGAATCTCTAATCATAAGTCCAAATACTATAATATATCCGATCATTTCCACCTCTATGTTTGGGTTACACCGGAGGAGAATGATTTCCATAAAATAACCACCTGTGTGTTTTTTACTAATATCACATGATACATAGTGATGCCCAAATATAAAACCCTATGTCCAGTTTCAATAATTAGCAATAACAATTCACCCTCAACATATGGGTTAGATATATGTAGAGATTTTCCCATTAAATAGAAACACATATCATGATTTTTGGATTCACATGATATCTAGTGAGTCTCATATCTCCAATACAACATCCAACTCCAACAATCAATGGGACCATTTCACCCCTCTACATATGGGGTAGACCCACATGGATAGTTTCCCATTATCAAACTATGTGTTTCAAGATTCATATCGACATATGGTACATAGGGAAGCCCAAATATATATTATGGGGTCCAAACATAATAATAAATGTTTTCAATTCCACCTATATGTATGTTTCAGAGCTAGATGGAGATTTTCCCATTTAATAACTATATGTAGTATGAATCATGACATCTCATGATATGTAGTGAAGCTCATATCTCCATTCCTGGGTCCAACCAAAATAGAAATGATAAAAATCCACTCCTTTTGTATATGTTCTAGAATTATTCAAAATTATTTCTTAGAACTATATGTGTATAGATTCCTACCATCACAAGATATGTTGTTATGTTGAAGTCCTTGATTTTAGGCCTATACGGGGGTCAATATCACCCCTGATCTGATCATTTTCATATGATCCATAACTACAAAGAGGAGTCTACATAAATGATATAATTATGTAATTACTCCTTCCCTAATAATATTAATAGGGAAACCCAGGTATCCTGATGAAAAATTTATCCTATAGATATTATTAAAGAGAGTCAGGTCATATAACCTCACTCCACATACGCTCGAGTAAAAGATGTGTAAATATTTCTTTCCCATGTGATAAATCTATACAATAAGTGATCTAGTATATTTGTAACCATCAGTAATCATATGAAAGGATAAAAGGTTTTCTCTATTTCTAAATTATCCTTGTTATTTCAATGTTTCCCAAAGGATATTTTTCACAATTTCACATCAAATCCCACATCAATAACTCATGATGTTAAAATACATTGAAAACTACCTTATGGATTGATATTAAACTACTGTATAGATACATACGCACTACAGGATGTTAAAATGAACATTCAATACACCATAATACTTCCTTACAAATGACCATAAGAACCTAATCTAATTAAACTATAGTGAATGGTGAATCCTGATCTTTGATGCACCTCATCCAAAAATTCTCACATCACATATTCACTGCATCGGGTTGTTGAAAACCTTTCTCAGACACTAGAATTAATACTTGATATCTCTGTTTGACCATAATAGTGGTGAATATCTATAAGGGTTTTGACCCACAAAACAAAAAAAAATTATACATTCATGAAGTGGTTTATGAACCCTACCAGTAGACATGTCAATAAGGAATAGATTAGAATATTATGGTGTTTGATGTAAACCCCTATATGAATTTACCATTGGATTACTCATGTACCAAGAATAATGAACCCTAATTTACAACATTTTCATCTACCAATCAAAGGGATGGGGTGTACTATTTACCCTAGGAATACTAGTTCTGTTATTGTGTAATATTTCTATTCTAAAAGGTTCCCCTGCATCATGAACATAAAATTCATGCACACAATGATGTAAGGATATTAAATTTGACCTATTATGCTAGAAATCATAATGCCCTAAACTAGATATTGAAATATATATATAAAACTTATTAAGATGAAAATCTACAATTTAAGGCTTGGGTAATAGTAAATTATCCTCTCGTTAAACTCTTCAACTATAGAGTTTAGGAAAATGTTAGCTCGTAAATTAAAAAGGAATTAAGATCATAGATCACAATTTATGAGACCAGTAAAATCCAATCCATCTATTGTAGGACCCATGGTCTATAAAAAGGATATACTAATATCTTTTAATTCTCATCATTGTGAAAACATGTTAACTACGAAAGAATAACACTTTTTAGGTTCTCAAAAACGTCATGAATGTTAATCATTTATAATCCACCATTGTGAAATTGGTGTCCAACATCACACAACAAGTTCTATGATTTGATATGCTTCTATTGGAACCCTTTGGACCTTGATCTCCCTTTTTCTTGTTCTCCACTATTGATAACTTAGAAAACGTATTGGTTCATCTTTTTTGACACTTTAGTTGGGTGATTTCCCCCCATTAAATCCTTGAGTTACTTTCTTCACCACATAGATCATTATACACATACTCCATTTTCAATATAACTCATTTACCCACCTATTCTCACCTCTAGTTGACTTATATATTCTCAGTCCAAGATTTTCAATATCCATAATAATATAATATCGGAGGATTCTACATCCTAGACAATGCATCACAATGTTTTTTTTCACATTATCAAAGATAAAATGTATAATTAAATTCCTGAACATTTTAATGACCCACTCCATGTGAATCGAAACAACATAATTTAAGGCCCTACCACCCCACCTAACAAAATTATAAACTACTAAAGGGTTCCATAACCTATTTTGGATATTGTTTTTCATCATTCCCCACATCATCATCCAGATATTTGATTCTTCCTAAATGTTCCATATCATATGGAATAGAGTGGGAATATTTTTTTGACTATGTAAATTATCTCTAAGAGACCATTCATAATGTAATTTTACCTACCATCTTAATTCATATCCTCCTCTCAAGAAAGTAACTTTAATTGGTGTTACTAATAGTAACATATTGGTACAAATCAACACATTATGGTGTGTTGGTTTACCTACAATATGTGTACCCCATTCCATATTCAACAATTTAAACTCCTATACATTTGATTTACACAATCCATATTCCATCTATCCTTATGGATTCCACTTCCCTACATTATTAACTGACCACCAATACCAACTTCAAAAAATATATCTCATCCATTTAACATAATGGGGATCCCATTTAGATGACCTTGTTTTTAATACCTATGGGATCATGTATATGGTAATATGATATAACAATTAGGGGAATCTCCTCCATGAAATGAACAAAATATAATCCAATGGATTCATGACAACATCATAGAAGAACCCATCACCTTAAGGTTTTTTTTCATCACTGACTTGTATTTCCCATTATATACTCATTAATCATGTCATGTGAATAAGATGTTAAACAAAAATAAATTTTACATCTTTACTACATGATGTTAAATAATACATAATATTTCTCGATACATGACATTAAAATTCATGGAGAATGTTTCTTCATGAATTTTTTATTACTAGTAGAAGATGGTCCATGTTGGAAGACCCTAAACTATATCACAATAATATAATACTTTGTACATACTGAAAACAACATAATGAAAGAGATATAATGCTCTCTATTCTAAAAACATGAAAAGGGGGACTCTGATAATTTCATGCCTCTAGTCAGTGGATATTAAATTTGTGTGATCAAGGAAATGATGAGAATTTATTTTAAAAAAGAAAAAACATGTCATGGTGGAAACCCGCAAAAGGGAGGCTTGGGTAATAGTTGATTCTATACTGGATAATATTTCCTATATATTAATATTAAGAAATAATTGGGGAAATATGAATTAAAAGAACCAAGTCTAGTAAGGTTCATTATTTATCCAATGGAATGATCAAGTAATGCTCCCTATGTCCATTAAAATAATCTAATATTTTTAAAATCTCCCTATGGATTTTATTCAAATCAAATTAACCTTTGAAATACGGAGATATCTTGATAAATGTAGTATGTGTATCGATAAGGAATCTCATAATGCAAGGAAATCATGAGAAATCTTCAAGAAACATTTTTTGTGAGTTATGAATTCAAATACAGGAGTACAGGTTTAACTACGATTATAAAAATGACGGGCATCATTAATATTCCATATGATATTTTGTTAATAAAATTTTATTAACATGATTAATGAACGAAGTTATTATAATGGAAAGTAGTTTTCATAAGATTTATCCATTAATAGTCTGAAAGTGGTAGAACCTACACATACCAAAGTCCTTCACAAGAAATCATCAATAAATAGAGATTCTTCAAACTACAATACCTTTATAAAATCTTTTCATAGGATTAATTCATCTCTATATACCTCTTATATTAATAGTTAATGGAATAGATAAAATGATTGATATATTCAGTTTCTCCTCCTTAATCTTCTAAAATTCCTCCTCCCTTTCAAAGGAATCAATTATGTATTTTTTTCTAGGTTTTGGATCCCATGTTTCTCCAATACAGTATTCGATTATGTTTTCTATCCTTTCTTCAACAAAGATAGTTCTTCCTAGAGATGGATAATTTTATACATTAATTGATTTATCTCAACCTTCCTAGTGATGGCTATTTTTTGAAAATTCATCAACACCATTGATTGTTAGTAATCCTCATTCAAGGCCTCATATTGACTTCATTTTTTCAAAGAAAGATTCTTTATCACTACTACAATTACTTCAAGAACATCCATTTCTCCTAGAGGGACATTTCATCATTCATGTGAGAATGAATTATGCAATATAAAAAACTCTCATAACCAAGGGTAGTAAACATAATTCTAATATGACCCAGTTATCTATTCTACTCTTCCAAAGGGGCCTCTTAAATTAAGCTCTAAACATCCATCCACACCGTCCAACACAGTAGTTGATACTATGATTTTAATTTTATGTCATGACTCAATCCCATCTAGGGAACATGAATATATTTGGGTACTATGTAAATGTGTGACAGAATCATTCATGTGATCTTCAGAAATGTGGTTATGGATCTAGCCTCTTTATTAGTTGTATTAGTTCGTGGAATTATTGAGGGGGAATAGACGGAATCATTGATCCTCCAAGGTGATGGTACTATAAAAATAGTTATAATGGTTTATCGGTCACAATATACATGTTTAGATTACATCCCAAAACTATTTTTTGTTGCTGTTTTAAATATACATTTCCTAGAAACATCATTATAAACACCTGTTACACTCATCCCATATTTAGGTGATAAGGAAACAACCAATTTCACCATTCAACAATCTGTATCCATTGGTGTATTCTATATCCACACATTCACTCTATAACATTATGGGATATAATATAGAAATAAAGGATTTTTGATATTACAAAAATAACCTTGTGTCAAGTTTTTGAAGAAGTTATGCTCTTTTCTGAATAAAAACTCCAAAAAAGATTAATCTATAGAAGTGTAGATACTAGTAAAATTTTTCACTGGATGTAAGTTCACCCATGAGTAGTCAAATGGAATGACCCCTATAATTTCAGGATTATGACCTGATTAAAATATTTGTGTCTCTTCAATCAACTCTAATTACTGATGGGTTGGGACCAGAATTAAGGTTCATACTTGAGTGACAGAACACTCACACATACCCTTTGGAACATATGTATTTTCATCCAAGGAGGATCAGCAAGAACTATTAAATTACATAAAAACTATAATGTGCTACACGATTCATCTAAAATAGGGAATGTGTATTGTGAAATACTTAAATAATGATTAATGGTTAGATTGATCTAATATTAAAAATTAATCCTTTTCACTTTCCTCTTTGAAGATGGACCACCATAAGGTTTTGATGTCAAATGGGATAAGTATGGTACCATGTGAAGTGGATAATGTTACTCCTCATGGATTGTAATCACTACGCTGATTAGAGCTAGTTGACTAGGGGAACCCTCATCATAAGTCCCCTTGTCACTGCTCATGTTAGCTCCAGCATCCATACCACTAGAGAATACATAGTGGATGGAATCTATGACTAGTTACCTGATTCTTCCTCTAATATCAATTGATGTTCAAAATACATAAGTACAGTCACAACAAAACCATTGATATTTGAATATATTATTAAGATTAGTCTTAACAAATCAGTGATGATGGGATTGATATTCTCATCCATGTAAACTGACAATATGCCTCAAAGAACCATCCACGTAGCCAATAGTGAATGGTGGATCCAACTCCCCATGGATTCCATCTATACATCAAGGACTCAAAGTAAATACATTACCTCGGTAAAATATTCATGGAATGTGATACCTTTGAGATATGTAATATGATAGGAGTCTTCTAAAGGTTTAAATGACTTGAATAGTATTATCAAGGGCTTACCATCTAAGTTCACATCAGTCGAGAATATCCATCATTGAAATCTACTGAATATTTTTAGATTTAGAATGGCTTCACTCACATGTTTCACACTCACTGTAGTCAGGCTACATGATACCTCTCTAGAAAACAAATCTGATTGTAAAGGTTTCACTTCCTCATGATTCATTTTCAGGGTTGTTAGTCATTTAAAAGGAATATTCTTTCTACGAATCATATTGGATTCCTAAATTACTGTAATCATTATAGGCTCAGATAGTAATTTTGATAATTGACCATTCAGATATAAGTGTATCCAAATACTGTAATAAGGTTGTTCCAAACATATCTCATCATCATTTCCTGGGAATTATATGTGGGTTTGAGTATCCTCCCTAGGAAACATCAACCAGAAGGATAAATCCACCAATAGATGATATCCGACAAAAAATAAAGGGAGGGAGGTAATTTTATTAGAATACACTAAAATTGATTGCTAAAACCACAATGTTCATACAATTCATAGTTAATTATCCCATAAATGTGAGTAGAAAGGATTCCCTCATGAATTGAAATCATATATGCCACAGCCTCAGAACATCACCGTTTATTTTAATCACATAAACTATTGGAAATAATCATGTTGGTTTTGAAGGAGAATCATCAATGATGGTTTTAGAAGGCCATGTCATCTAGTTACCTTAATTTTATAGTCCTCACCCCATTGATTCACTGGAAAAATATTTTTAAATGAATTATGGGGGATGTTCTATAAGCATTGGTACTCATAGAAACATAGAAAAATCTTGGATCCAACCCCAAAAGACCATAATGTGTCCATACATTTTTTTTGGGGCTCATCCCCTATTAATGTGTTATAGGAGGTGATATAGTTTGACCATCATGGGACTTTCTAACCTACTGAACATTGAAACTAACATAGATTCATCCTTCATAATAGTTGAGACTATGAATCCAAACCTATACATTATTATGATTTGGTACCTACTATGGTACATGAAAAGAAAATCACCCAAATAAATGGTCTGTTCAATGACAATAATAACATCCCATGCCCAGTATATAAGTGAACCATCTTCAACATTGGCCCAAAAATATCACTCAACATTGTGGGAATCATTTCTATGCCTTGTTATCAGCCTTTTGGATTTCAATTCAGAATGATCATTCTTGTTGAAATGGGACACCCATTTCATAATCGATATATTTTTCCATGGAAGAAGGGCCATCTCAAGGGACTTTTCAGCCATCCAAATCTAGTTGATGGTTATTTCATGGTTCCTCACTATGATATATAATGTAGTCTATGATGTAAAAAACTAATTTTACAACTCCCTTAAAATAGGTTCGCCATAAATCTACCTAATTTTAGAGACATTGATGCCCACATTACAAAGCATCATGTGGAATGTATTTATATTAGGAAACCATTGGATGGATGAATAAGACATTTATCTGGCCTTTTTTATAGTATATAAATGTTTTTAAGATCCATATAGCTTCATACCTCATAGCCTTGTTTAGGTATGTGGAATATTTAGAAGGAATACTCTACATCGATAAGGGTTAAACCCAATCCCTTCTGAAGTCCCCCATGAATGAAGTTATTTTTTTGGAAACCATCTAAACCCCTCGTTTGTGGTATATTTCTTTATTTTAAAGAGGTACATGTGGATGTTTTAATTGGGTTTACAAATATTCCTTCAAAATTGTTTTGACATAAATTTGTACACATACCCATCTGAGCTTGTTTACTCACTAATCAAATGGGCCATATGGGAGATATTTTCATCGAATGTATTATGGGTCTCTAAAATCCATGAGGTAGGAACATTTGATGACTATAGTGGAATCATATTTGCATCATTTATAACAACAAACATGTAAATAAGTTGGAAAATGATAGAGTATATTCCATATAGTTTATTCCCTTATGGCCTATCATATTTTCTATTGATGAATCTACAAATACCAAATAGAATTCAACCACACATTCAACAATTGAATTCTCAATATCCAATTCTTTTAAAAACCCTTTCCCTAAATATATACATGAACTTGAATCTATTTTTACAAAATATGTGTCACAAGACATATCAGTGGTGAAATTATATCAAGAGAGTGAACCATGAATCAGACAGCATCATGTTAATCACATGAACCATAAATGAATACATGTTCACATGAATTGATATAGGTCTCGCGAATCTCATTTCCCCTAGAGACTCTCATGAAATATCATGACATATGGAGCATCATGATACCATGTGATCTTTCATAAAAATTTTGATCTCATGATCATGGTATCGTCATGAAAACTGCATATTAATAAATCTATCATTATATTGAGCTAGTAGACCATGTAAATCATTAAATATAGCTAAGAAGGTGAGGACATGGGTGTATATCATTTAAATTACCATGAGTTTAATTTTTGTCATTTGAACATATATGGAGAAAAATTAGTCATGCCAAAAGATCATGTGATCTAATCATATCATGTTGTCTTGTGATCAATCCCTATGGAGAGGTCTTTCAATAGGGTTCTTATATCGATGTCTGGAAAAGATGGAACGTAATGTGAAAAATCACAAGAGATATATAGATTGAAATATATTTTGTAATGATCATCCCCATCAATCGTTTTTTTATTAGATGTCTAGTGGAATACCAAAGATCACATGGAAGGCCAAATGTCATTTTGGACACTGACAAATGGAAGCCTCAGGGACAAAGGAGGAAATTTACTCTCCCCAGAATAGAGTCCATATCCTAGTTGACATATCTCCTTAGAGAGGGTTATTTGTCATTGACATCCAAAAGATCATAAAAGAATCTATAATTTAATAATGTCCTAATTCAATAGTATGATTTTCAATAAAAAAATATTTAGTATATTGAATATATAATGTATAGATTGTTTAATCCTGAGGATTTCACTAGAGCTTGACCCAATGGATATCATGATAACGAATAGTGTGATGAACATGATATGTTTATGATCACATTATCCCCTCTAATAAACCCGTATTTTCTTGAAATGGTTTCCATACAAGCAAGGATGTTAGATTTTCTACTCTGATCATACAATATACCATGTGAAAACCACATGAAAATCACCGGAATCCCCAAAAAAATTATGGAAACAAACATGAAAATTCATGGGGCATCATTTATTTTCTGTTGTGATATTCTTTTAACAAAGGGTTACGATACTCTCATGATCACCAAAAAGTCATGAAATTTTTATTTTGGATTACTATTTTATCTCTTGAAACCTCTCTCATAAGTGAGCTATATCTCACAAAGGGCCCTGGAATGGTCTCTATGATCCAGTAAAAGTATCCTTGACAAGAAACATAGTCTTTTATTGGATTATAGAACTATAATAATGGATATTCAAAATTCTTTTAAAATTTCAATATTATCATGTAGCACCTCACAATCAAGTGGGAGGATTATCTATGATAATTGTTTCATGTCATTAATATATCTATCAATGATCATGCAACAACACTACATGCAAGCATAGCGATTATCCATGAGAATGCTAACTTACCGTCTTGATATCAAATATTTATCATGTGATTACCTAGAAGGAAACCAATTTGAAAAGGCCAAATGTCATTTAAAAAAGTATTAAATGTTTCAATATTTTATAAGTCTCGCACAAAGGGAATATACAATGACTTTCATTCGATGGTGTTATGAACCTCATATGATAACCAATTATCTCACTATAGGCCCCTAATAAGATTCATTAATCCCAAAAAATGTATCTATCAAGTCGTATTATCCTTGAAAAGGACCTCGTACAAGTGTTCGTCAATCATGAAAAATATATTCAGTTCTGTCATGATCCTATGAAGACTGATAGAAATGTTTTCTTAATGGTGTAAATGTTATTTTTTACCAATATGATTATAGTATATACCTTGAAAATGTTGTGGATGTAATGAAAATAATGATGAAAGAATATTATAATGGTCATAGATTTTCATTTGACACCATGAACCCAAATAGTAGGATCATTTGATGAAAATTTTATGATAATCTCTACACCAAATTATTCTTATATCTGTGATATATGTGCCAAAAATGTCATCATATAACTGGGATAGGGAGGCCAATAAATTTTTCCTCTTCATCAAAAAGGAAACTATATCGCAAACATGAAATGAATTTAATACCTATATTATAATTGAATATAATAATTATTAGACATTACATATATGCCATTGTAGGGGTTTACAACTTTGAAATGTTCCCGGAAAAACCTATGGGATCAAACTGCTTGAATATGTGAATTTCATGGATGCCACTTAGATCACATGAACGAATTCCAATGGTCCATCTATTTCATGTGAATTAATTTCTACCTATAAAATTGGTAACATGAAACTTAAACATTACATTAAAATATAAAATATGAGGCCCAAATGAAATAAAAACTACAAAAGTTGGAAGTCTTATGCTTATATGGTTATAATAAATTACATTCCATAGAAACCAGAACTTCACTTGAACTATCCAGATAATAAGATGTCACCTAGACATGTAATCCAAATGTTGTGATTTCAACTAGACATGCCTCCCATGTATCTTGACGTTATATAGACATATCACCAAAGGCTGGTGAAGACTTTCGAACAAGTCTCACAAGCCCTGTTATGTACATTGTATATGTCACCCAGGTCATGTGAATTCCTTCAAACATGTCACCAATGACTTTGAAAGTCCAATGGATATTTCTATCATGACATTTGATGTCCTCCAAAAAACATTGATAAGTCACATGACCACAATGGGACATGTTTTCCATGATTATGAGACACACTTGGACTTTTATGCATTGATCATGTGAGTGAACTTAGATGTTTTATTTGATTCATGTTATAGTCCTCTAGATAATACAACCAGATCAGAAGACAACCCAGTGAAAAGTCTCCTTCAATCATGTAAAGAAGTCTAAGAAATGTCATCCTTATAATATAGGCACTCATGAAATGTCTTGAAGGTGCTCATGACATGTTAGGATGACTCCATGAGATATGGTTAACAAATCTATTATATATATTAAGACATATAATCAACTAAACTTTGGTAAAATTGATTCATGTCTAATGATGATATTTATGAATCCTTCTTGTAGGATGACCTCAATTGAGTATACATCTAAGTGTATCTTTGTCCATTATATATACACACACTAACTCATCAGACCCAAACTCCCATGTGGGTTATCTGTATGATTTGGTGTCCTATAACTAACTGGTTTTACTTTGATTACCTTTATATTTAATGTATTATTACATATTGTCCATTATTCTGCATGACTATGAGGTTATAATGTACTAGAGTATTTTTTGTATTGATAAGGCCATTGAAGTTCACTGCTATGATGAGAACCTTGAAATTTACAAAAATGTTTTTAAATATACTTTTGTGGTTGGATGACATACTATGATAGGACACATAGCATGCAGACCATCTGGTATGAGTACTCCTAAGTAGATGATACTTCCTATCATGAAGATCGCACTTGGTAATCTCCAAGATAGTAGATTATGAGAACATACCCACTAGTAGGAATTACACATATTTTACTGTCATCAGATATTTCTATCTATGAACCTATGTTATGATCCTTAGACAGTAAGATTATCATTAATACATTTCATGACTCACGCACATAGATTTACTGATGAGAACCATCACACAAAAAGTTTTCGGGAAGAAGGGTACGATGGGTGCATCACGAGTGGCATATTATTAATGGATAATTAGAGGAAGGATTTTTCCCTTCCATTTATGGATGTTGATATCTTGGACCTATAATTGAAATAGAACCATCGGGCGAAATTCCATGACCATAATGTAACGATGAGATTATTTCAGGTTGTCAAAGAATGACGTATAAATCATAAAAGTTGATGACACTATCATGAAACCCGCTTGATGAGATATTGCGATAGAGGGATTATATTACATAGTGAGTGTTCTTATATGGATTTCATCATTTAAAATTTACATTCTTTCTCTTGGGTTCTTTGACCCGTTGCTAAAAAGTACTCCCGGACTTTAAGCAAATCCCGCCTAATGCTAAATAGAATGAATCCTAGAGGGTCACTTACTAAATGTTTTTGGTGATCTTGGTTAAATTATATTCGATTTTAATTAATGAAATAAATATTATTCTCAAGAAAATGGAATAATTTTATTCATGTTAAAATGATCGCATAAATTAAATAAATTATATTTATTTTTTTAATGAACATTTAATGAATTTTTATTTACTAGTTTGTATATACAATATTTTTTAAGAGAATAAATTATTTATTTATTAATTAGGGTGTAAAATAAATGGAAATGGAGTTTGAGAAGTAAAAAGGTCAGTCTTTTAGAAATAAATATATTTGAAAAAAATGGTAAATATTAATTTAACTAGTTGGCACAAGATAAAATAATAATGATGCTGCTGTTATTTTTTGATGCGGAATTTAATTTTTTAATTCTATTTTGTGAAAGTTGGTGAAACATGAATAATTAAGAAGAATTATTATTATGATCATGGATTTTATCGAATTTCATTAATTTATTAAATTGTTTTTCATTCAATTAAATATTTTAACTGAAATTCCATGTATATAAATAGACAAGTAGGATTATTGTTCCACACACCACAACACAAGCCTGGTGAATTGAAAATTTTTTAGATAGGCAATTTCTCTCTCGAATCCTCTTCTCTCCCCTCTCAAGAACGAGAGGCATTCATCCAGACTGATGAACAAGAAATCAAGAATGGATGACAGAAGAAACTCGGTTCGGCACGCTAGCTCCCAGAGATCGAGGGGTGTCGATCGGAGGCCATCAGAGAACGTGTAGATCACCACTAGAGGGATTATATTTTGGATCCTTACAAGCACAACAAGATAAAATATAAGGGAAATTCCAAATGATAAACATTATCAATAAAGAAAATATCAAAGATCCATGTACTATTTTCTTTATGAAATTAATTAAATTAATTATAAATAGGATGTGCAAGATCCTCTCTAAAGTTTTTAGGCCACTTCCCTCTTTGTCTAAATAGTTTATTATATTTCATGGACACTGGCAGTCGTCATCATATTTATCCTAGAATAATCATTGATCATGGAAAAAATAAAATATGGGTGTTGTCCCAACCACGCTTCTGCTGTGCCCGGAACCTACAAGTGGTATCAGAGGGGTTACATCATAGTTTATAATTACTTCAATATTTTGTCCATGACATACACATTTAATAATTTAGATGATTCAATTCAAGTTAATTGTTTTGAAAATATGAATCTCTAGATCTTTTCCTCATCTTTCTTTTCACATTCCCCTTACATAAATGATATTTTCTTTTAATTTTGATTAAAACAAAATAGAGTATCTCCTTTGGTGGTGACAAATCATCCTTGCCATACAACACCAGAACACACGACATGTATTCGGCAGTACACGTCATGTGGTCATGATTCAGTGCATCAGCCCGGTCCACCAATCCATGACATGTATTGGAGTCTTTCTATGTCTTAAATAACTCTTTGTGTTTTCCATGAACATGTGGCATACAGTTTATAAATTTCAAGACATCTGGCCCAATGGACATAGCGAGTAGTCCTTTCGGGTTAGGGTTGGACTATTTATCCCATACACAGCTTGCTCGTATGGATACAATGTAATTAGGAACTACACGATGTGTGGCCCATTGGACACTCCATGTACTCCGATGACTTCTGAAGTACACTTACACGCCATTTCTGCAGGTGTGTACACTGGATAGACATTGGACAATAGTACAAGTAGTGTAGTTTGAACTACCCATCGTGTACTCATCCAAAATATTCATATTTATTAAAATTTATAATTATAATATAGGAACCCTTGAGACGTGCACCATCATGCGGGAATAAAGTTGGGGCACAACACATGATAGCTATTTTATATATATTTGTTTAATTTATCATCTATGTAGTGTTCTTTTATACTCACTGGATTGTTATTAATAGGAATTAATAGGGTTGTCTCCATGGTACTAGTTACATACAAAGATAATTTTAAATGAATTTATTTGTTTAAATTTATGATGGATGATAATCTCAAGGAAATTTAAAAAGGGTTTAAGATAAAAGGATTGAGTAATTAAAGATGATAATTAATTGATTCGAGTATGATTTATCTTAATCAAAAACAATTAAAATAATGGATTTATAGTTTTATTTATGCTTAAATATTGTTTCATGTATGGATGATCATGAGCTAGACCATGACCTTGGAATGTGGATGGTCTCTTTTAATTTATTTATTTTAATTAAATATGTTTTCATGAGAGCCTTCTCCTCATTAAATTGTAGGGCATGTGTGCCCAAGGTTTCTTATATGTAAAACCCCTTTTTACCTCTCAACTATATGTGAGTTAAAAAGGAATATGTAATGCATGGAACTTCCAAGATAGTGGAGAAGGTTCAAGCTAGAGCCAAGATGAAACAAATCTCAGGATATACAAAGGCGGACATGTGTAAGGTGTAAAAAAGAACCCAAAAGGTTCAAGGTGTTTCTCTCCTAGGTCAGGGAGAGATTATCAACTTCTAGATAAACTAACCACCAGAAATGCTCATAATAATTCCATTTAAATTATTTTATTTTTTTAGTAGCATAGTATATCATTATGGATGTGTTGTCACGATCACATAATTAATGAATTAAACTACCATGCAAGATGGAACTAAGATAAAAAAAACTTATGTGTAAATATTATCCAGAAATAGTTAATCACTTAAGTAAGTTCAATATAATATTAAAAGTAGTGTGGTAATGATAATAATAAATTCATGCATAAGAGATAAAAATCAATCAAATAAAATATTATGTCAGAACAAGCCTTCTATTACATGATTAAGGGAAAAAAATCAGTAAAACTATATGTTCGACCAACACTTGTCGGGACACCTACTATTATAATGGAATCCCTTATGAATGGATTCAGTTTGACATAACCATATTACATCGAGATGAGTCTCCCATCCTAGAATTGGTGTAATATTGGATGCCAGAGTTGTGAAAATTCAATGTCATGATTTTAGGATTAGGGAGTCCACTCAACAGATCAAGGGATGTAAGACTACAGTTATCAAAGACCTTCCTAAAAAATACATTCTAATAGCTTGACCAAACCTTATTGGGGTTATGTGAAGTGGAATATGGATCCTCTCAATTAGAATGTCCTGGAAACTAGACATACTGAGTTCAATGGTTAGGTCCATTGGGACTTGATAAAATAGTGAGAGACATTATGAAATTTATTATTTCTCATAAAATGTAATCATGAAAGTAAAAATGATCTACTCTTTTAATTGTATAATAAAAATAAAAATCTCGTCAAACAAAAAATACCTATGAGAAATTCGAGATAAAGACAACATCGTCACCAGCAGTAACTTCTAGGAATGGTTTAGATTCCTTAAGGTTATCCTATGCCATGAACAAAAGTCTTACGTGTTGGAGTCAGAATTACCTGATCTACATGAAAAAGAGGTGAGTGATGAGGATTTTCTCGTCTATGAGATATATATGAATGATTTGGTATATGTTCAATGTTTTATGTTATCATAAATGTCTAGTGAGCTCATGAAGTATCATGAAATCATGGATTCTTATAGCATGCTCGAGCACCTCTGTGGTCTTTACCAGGAGACGGAAAGACAAGAATGGTTTCAGATCTCTAAGGCACTCTTTCAGAGTAAGCTTATTGAATGTGCCCCAGCTGGTCTTCATGTATTCAATCTCATTGGATACATTGAGTGCCTAGAGGTTCTAGATTTTAAACACCCTGATGAACTTGGCACTGATCTCATTCTCACATAACTCCCTCAGAGTTTCTCTAATATTGATTTCAATTTCAATATGCACAACATTGAGAAATCTCTATCTGATCTTCTTGTCCTCATTCACCATGTGGACAAAGATATGAAGTTCCAAAAGCCTTCTGTCATTATGGTGAATAAGAGGAATGGGAAGTCGAAGAGATTTAAGCCCAAAGCTTCTTTACGACCTTCAATGAAAATGATTATCGAAGGGTAGGTAAGGGAAAATGAGTTTTTTAGTTTCGAATGTAGCAAGAAGGGCCACTTGAAGAATAACTGAACCTTGCTTATGAAGCAAGAAGATGCTTCAGGTGAATTTGTTATCAAATTCAATCTATCTATTTCTACAAATTGGGTATCAGATATAGCTTGTGGTGCTCTAAAATGTATCCAAATATAGGAAACAAGTATATTCCTTAAGATTGATCAAGGGGAGGTAGATCTACGAGTAGGCAATGGATCTAGACTTTCTTCTATAGATGTCAGGGACTACTACCTCACATAGCCAACTTGGATGATCTTGGTGTTAAAGGGATGTTTTCATGTGCCTTTTGTAACCAAAAACATAATTTCTTTATCCATACTAGATATAGTTGGATTTGTTTTCTGGTTTGGAATTGAATATTGGTTCTTTTATAAATGTAGAATTTGTTTTGGTTGGGAACATTTATACAAATGTCTTTATGTGTTAGATTATACAAACAACGTCATGGAAATTGATGACAAAGATACTTCACATGACTCATACCACACCCAACTTTGGAATCACTGGCTAGGTCTTGTAAATGATAAAATCATGAAAAATTTACAAAAAGAAGGATATTTAGATTCTATTGAACTAAAACAACTTTTCTTATGTCATGCATTTATAAGGAAAAATGACCAAAGAACCATTTGGTGCGAAATCTGAAAGGGATAAAGAGCTTCATGAATTGGTTCATACCGACGTGTGTAGACCATTTCCAGTTGAAGAAAGGGGTAGGTACTCATACTTCATAACTTTTACTGATGATTTTAGTAGATATGGATATTGCTACCTAATGAGGTATATGTTGGATTCCTTTGATATGTTCAAGGAATACAAGAATGAAGTTGAGATCCAGTTTGGTAAGAAGATTATGAAACTCTACTCAGACCCAGGTGGGGAATATCATAATTAGGACTTCATTGATTACGTACTAGAGTTTTGGATCCTATCCCCACTCACTCCTCCTTACACACCTCAATGTAATGGTGTAAGATAATGGAGGAATCACACCTTATTAGACATGGTGAGAACAATGATGAGTTAGGAAAGTCTTCCAATATCGTTTTGGGGGTACACATTACAAACAACATAACACATACTAAACCACATACCAAATAAATCAATAAATGGTATTCCATACGAGTTTTGGAGGCAAATAAAACCCATGTTATCGAATTTCATTTTTTGGGGTAGCGATGTGTTTGTTAAGGCCTCTTTAGGTAACAAAATCTCACCCTAAGGTACCAAGTGTACCATTATTGGATACCCCAAGGAAACAAGGGGATGTTTCCTATAAAACCCCCCATACAAAAAATATATAGTGGAATTACATGCCATAATCATTGAGTGGGAGAACATCTCCCAAATAGATAGTGGGAGCGAGATAGAATACGGTGAATTCGAGGCTCATGGTACACAAGAGTTGGTACCGGAATAGATTACACAATGCCCTGTAGAAGAAGAATTTGTTCAAAAGACACAAGTACTGCGTAGGAGTACAAGAGAGGTTAGAGAACCAGAAATATACAGTTTTCTAGTTACCTAGGATGGTGAATCATTATTAGTTGATAATAATGGCCCTCAAACCTACAATGAAGAAGTAAGTGGCATAGACATTTCCATGTTTCAAGAAGCCATGTATTATGAAATGGATTCTATGTATCAAAACCATGTCTGGATTTTTGTAGATCCTCCATTTGATGTAAATCCTGTATGTTTAAAATGGGTATTCAAGAAGAAACTAGACATGGATGGACAAGTTAGTACCTATAAGGAATGGCTGTTTATAAAAGGGTTTAAACATCATCAAGGAATTTACTAGGATGAAACCTTCTCACCAGTTTCAATGATAAAATCCATCATAATTCTTCTTTCCATTGTTGCTTACAATGACTATGAGATTTTGAAAATTCATTTAAAATAACATTCCATAATAAGAACAATTAGAAATATGTCTAAATGACACAACATGAAGGGTTTGTGACTTCAAAGGATTCCAATAAGGTATGGATGTTTAGGAAATCCATATAGGAATTAATGAAAGCTTCCGGGTCATGGAACATTCTTTTTGATGAAGCCATAAAAGAATTTAGTTTTTTCAAGATTGAATTTGATCATTGTGTCTACAAATGGTTTAGTGGGAGTGCAGTCATTTTCCAACTATTATTTGTTTATGAAATATTACTTTTTTGAAACAAGATATCAGTCTTACTGTCAGTTAAGGCATCACTGAATCAATTCTTCTCCATGAAATATTTGGGCGAGGTGGTGTATATTCTTGCGATAATGATCCATAATGATAGATCCAAGATATTTCTGGGCCTATGTCAATGTACATACATTGATAACATACTAATGTGATTCAATATCGAATAATCCAAAAGGGGATTTTTTTTCCAACATCACATGGCATTCATCTTTCCAAGAAATTGTGTCCTCAGACACATGAGGAATGAAAGATAATGGAAAGGAATCTACATGAATCGGTGATTTGATCAGTCATGTATGGCTTGATATGTACTAGGCTGGATATCGCCTAAACATTGAGTGTGGTAGGGAGATATCAAGTTGACCTAGGTGACAACCATTGGATGGTAGTCAAAACTATCCTAAATTATTTGAGGTGTAATAAGGATATATTCATGGTTTATGGAGGAGGTGAGGAACTGGTTATCATAGGATATGAAGATCCTAGTTTTTAGACTGATCAAGAAGACATGAACTCCCAAAGGTGATAAATCATTACATTTAATGGAGGTGCAGTGAGCTTGAATATCTCAAAGAAGAGAGTGGTTGCAGATTCTATAGCAGAGTCCGAGTATATCACAGCTTTTGAGGACGCTAAAGAAGCAGTTTGGATGTGAATCTTTGTCCACGATCTAGACGTGATACCTGAAAGTAAAGATCACATCACATTGTACTTTATTAATAATTCAGTAGTGGCTCTCATAAATGAGCAAAGGTCACATCAGCATAAAAAAGTGACATACATCGGAAGTATCATATCTAGAAAGATTTTTATCAGAGAGTTGCAGTTGCAGTGTGTAGTATTTCCATGGAAGACAACATGGCATAACCCTTGACTAAAACCATGACTCAGTAGAAACATGATCATCATTTGAGGTCTAGTATACTAAAAGTCATAAGAAGTTGGCTCTAGTCCAAGTGGGAGATTGTAAGAATTTGTGTCCCATAACCAACTATTTTTACATTAATTACATAGATATTTAATGTATTCTTACTTATTGTTCATTGTATTTCATGACTATGATGTTATAATGTCCTAGAGTATTTGTTGCATTGGCAAGGTCATGGAAGTTCCCCTCTATAATAAGAACGTTGAAATTCAATAAACATATTATTAAATATAGTTATGTGGTTGGATTACATACAATGATTGGACCCATAGCATGCATACCATCAGGTGTGAGTACTTGTAAGTATATGAGACTTCCTCTCTTGAAGTTCACACTTGGTAATCTCCATGATAAAAGATTATGATAATATACCCACTTGTAGGAATTCTGCATGTTTTAGTGTCATCATATATTTCAATATACGATCATGTGTAATGATCCTCAGACATTAAGATTATCATTAATATGTGTCATGACTTGTGCACATTGATTTACTAACAAAAACTATTACGTTGATAGTTGGTGGTATTTAGGGTATGTTGGGTGCGTCACGAGTGGCATGTTGTTAATCGATAAGTTTATGAAGGTTTTGTCCCTTCCATTTAGGGAAGTTGATATCTTGGCTCTTTGATTGAAACAGAACCATGGTGCGAAGTTCCATTTCCATGGTTTAATGATGAGTTTATTTCAGGTAGTTAAAGAATGACGTATCAAGCATAAAAGTTGATGACACTATCATGAAACCTTCATGATGATATATTGCGATAAAAATATTGTATTATGTAGTGAGTGTTTGTATGTGGATGTAGTTTTTGCAACTTTACGTTCATTATCTTTGGTTCCTGGACCCATTTTTAGACATTAATCTTGGTCTTTAGGAAAGCTCTCATAATTCCAACAAGAAATAATCCTAGTGGGTCATACACTAAGTGTTTTTGGTGGTCTCAGCTAAATTATATTTGAATTTAATTAATGAAGTAAATTTTGTTCTCCATACTTGGGAATAATTTTATTAAATTTAAAATGATCGCATAAATTAAATAAAATATATTTATTTATTTTATTGAACATTTAATGAATATTTTTTTACTAGTTTGTAAATAAAATATTTATTTCAGAGAATAAATTATTTATTTTTTATTCGGGAATTCAATAAATGGATGTGTAGTTCGAGTGGACCATGGTTGGTTCAATATTAAAATAACTATATTTAAGACGTTAAATAATTATTTAACTAGTTGGAACAAATTAAAATAATAATGAAACTAATATTATTTTCTGACACAGAATTTTATTTTACAATTCCCTTTTCCCAAATTGGGGCACCATCTAAAATGAAGTGGTATTATTATTTGAGCATGGTTTTTCTCTAGGTTCATGAATTTATTTTATTTTTTATGAAAATAAATATTTTAACTAGAATTCCATGTATATAAATAGACAAGTAGGCTTATTATGACATACACCACAACACATGCCAGTTGAATTGAGAATTTTTGAGCCAAACAATTTCTCTCTCGAATCCTCTTATCTCCCCTCTCAAGAAGGATAGGGTTTCATCAAGATGGAAGAAGAAGCGATCAACAAAGTATGACATAAGACACACTCTTCGCATTGCTCGCACTCGGAGAATGATAGGTTTCAATTAGAGGCCAACTAAGAAAATATTATTCACCAATAGAGGGATTCTAGTTTGGATCCTTTCGAGCACAACAATATAATCTAAAAGGGTAATTCCGAAAAATCAACATCATCAATGAAGAAAAATACCGAAGATCCAGGTATTATTGTCTTTATGAAATTAATTAAATTAATTATAAACATGATGTGAAATATCCTCTTTAAAGTTTTGGGGCTCTCCCTTCTTTATATAAATTTTGATTATATTCTATGGAGACTGTTGTTCATCATTGTAATGATCATAGAATAATCATTTATTATGATCAAAATCAATTTTTGGGGTTGTCCAACCACACATCCACTGCGCCTCGAACCTACATTATCAATCTTCCTTACCCATTAGTGTATTGAAAATATAATTGAACTATGAGGACATTGATTCCTGCTATGAAAAGGATACATATGATGCCATAGAAATTCCTAATCTCTATATAAAATTCCCCAATAGGTTCATCTTAGTTCATAAGTCCCATATTCACATGTAATGAGAATAATCATTTTGTTTTGCATGATTATCAGATCACGTATGGATCATTTCATCTTATGGATTTTCAATAATCAAATCACTCGAGTAATGAATTCCCCTCCAGTAAGGGAAACCTTATTGTGTAATCCCCATTTACTTACATGATATGATTTACCAAATACAACTAAACCCAAATTGGATTACTTCACAAATAAATTTATATATTGTAAAACAGGGGAAATAACCCTCATGGGATGTAATTATTTTTCACTACACATCAAAAGGTTGGGGTATGATCAAACTATGATGACCCAAAAACATGTTATAAATATGAAATATAGGATATATCTCTAACTCATGAGATTAGTACACAATTATTTAGTTCCCTCATATATGTTTTTTAATGATTTTAAATTGTACGAGTCTTACATAATGAAACTACAAGGATTTTTATTCTTTTTATAACTAGTTTAAATCATTTGACTAATAAAGCTTTAATCGAATCCTCAAAAAATAAATCTCCTCTATAAATAGTTGTAAAATGACATAGTTCCATGATATATTGTATAAAAATATAATAAACTACCTTTTAATAATAAATAACTAGTAATAGAGGAAGAAACTTGGATATAGAAAAATGGTCTCACTAATCGAACCCCCATTAAATGAAAATGTATTTGATACATGATCAATTTATAAGGTTAACTAGATCAAAAATGGTATTTGGATGTGATTCTCAAACATTCATAAATCTATAGTAGATTCTTGAAATAGGTAATAATTAACCCTAAATGTGTGTGAGGATCCCCCCACCCATACTTTCATGCAATGATAATTCTAAAGATCCATTATGGTCTGAAACCACAAATGAATGACTACCTTTTGAAATTGAGTTTATATATTTTTTGGGATGTGAGATCCACTGGCAAGTTCTATGAGATGAAAATGGTGAAACAAGAATAAATTATTATGAAATAATACTCAAACATCCATAATAAATCCTCTAAAATGCAAATATTTGTAAACCCAATGTGAACGCATGTAATGAAAAAAAATAATAGTTTCATTATATGCATAAGAAAATTTATAAAAAATTCCATGAAACCACCTATTTTTTGAGAGAAAAAATGTTAATAGAGTAATTTTTAATAACATAATGATCAATTCTGAGTAATCCATTAAACATGAAATATGATATTTACCTTTGGGAATGAATTTGGGGACACTTTTTTTTAAATATGGAGGTTATAAAAACTCATAGTGTGATTAATTTTATACATATATAATTATATAAGAGGGAATAAAATTAATGTTTTTTTAATAATAGAGTATATAATTCTTAATTGGGTTCATTATAAACAATTCATGTTTGAAAACTGTGCATTGTTGAACAAATTTGAATATATGTAATATACGGTTTTTAGGGTTAATAAAAAAAGAATATGAATAAAAACCATATATCATAAAACATCACCAAATATTATTCATAATATAATCCTCTAAATTATCAAAAAACATTCTATTTGTCTTTTAGATATTCATTAAGGTATAATTAATGATTCACTTTGGTGTTTTGATTAATAATTGTTGTTATTGATTTACTAAATTCCAAATTAATGGTTAGGATTTTCAAATACATTCTCCTAATTGATCTTTATCTTTTATCACATTGAACTCTAGTAATGTGAATTTATATTTTCTGATATGCATATTTTGAAAAATAATTTCAAATATTTTTTTCTTATAATAAAATATTTCATTCCAATATCTAGTTATTTAAAAAATTAAAATTCTATTTGATAGATAAAGTAAATTAAAAATATTATTTATGATTATAATACATTATGATAAATATTTAAAAATAAATCAATTTATATAAATGAACCCATTTAGTTGACTCTAACTATCTTCATTATTTCAATTTAATTAAATAATGATTTCCAAATTTATAATGATTAAAATCATTCAATTGTATAAAAATAAAAATAATTAACATTAGATAGGATAGAAGATACATAATAAGGATATGGTGAAATATAATTTTTAGTAAAATACTATTATACTTTCTTTCACATTTAAAAATATTCTCTATTGTTTATGGTATGTTCTTAATAATATGGTCTTATTACGATTATTTAATATTATGGGGATATTTTGAAATAAAATTGGAATTTTCTAAATGTGGATATTTTGATGGAATATTATACTATCATACCATGAAAGATGAACACATTTGAATAATAATTAACATCGTGTTAATTATTTTAAATAATTAAATAATACAACACATTGAGAATGATAATAGTTGTGGTACTTTGTGACAATTCCATTTTTACTTTTTATTTTCTCTTTTAATATGGATTTTTTATTTATCATGTAAGATAGTTATTTTTTAGAATTTATGATATATATTTATTGTGATATGTAGCTATAATGGTCATGGTGGTAAAAAATTATGGATTTATTTGTATATGAGGATGTTATGAGGGGTTAATTTTAATTTATTCTTTATGAATAGATAGGTTAATGAATATACCACTGAGAGGAGGGTTGAATCAACGGTATGTAATTTTCAAAACGTATTTTCTTAATATACCTCTAGGACTTTATATGGTCATAATACACTCCCCTTTTATCTCTTACATACCCATATGTATCTGAAAGGATAACCCATTAAGGGCACAATGGGATTTTCACCAGGTTTTTCTCTAATGATGAAACATAATCATTTTTTGTTTGGATCTTTTAAAATAAATGTATTATATAAATGTTCATTATTATAGTGATTAAATGATTAGAATATTCTAAAACATTGGTTTTTCAGGAATTAGTCAATTCCCACATGAGGTATCTTCAAATTAATGATTGCAACATGGTGACATTTATACTAGAACAATTTTTTCTCATGACTTTATTATAGTGTTAGATATAAAATTTTATTTAGTAATAATCTATATATATTAGCATAAAAATAATATATTTTTTGGTTTTTGACTTTAAATACCATAATAATACAAGATGTTAATCATGAACATCATCTATATAATGAATCAACCCAAGAAACCCCCTTTAACCAGAACCCAACATGATCTGCAATAAACCTATATCGCATTCTAAATACCATCAGGCTGGTGACTAGAAACAAAGAATCAATAAAAAACTATTGTGAATTATTTTACCCATCTTGAAACAAGATATATGTAACATATATATATCATAAACAAATAGTGGGAGAAAACATATTGAAATATATATGACAACCCAAGAGAAACTGTTTTAGTGATAACTACTCAAAATCATGATAAAACACAATGGTACAAGTCTCATATAAAAATCCAAAATCGTAATAGGAAACCACTACTCCATGTGTTGTATGGAAATGTCACCCCATATCTCCGCTAGATACAAACACCCATCGGACATGAACCTCACCACCCCCATAATTCCTTATCTTTCCTACATTAAAAAAATAATATATACACACCACTGTTGTATTGTAAAAAGTGTGTGCTAAACATGCTCTTTTGGGTCCAAACTAGGTGTAACATATCAATTTTCTATTAAAAATTCCATATACATACAATTTCCAGAAATAAAATTGAATGATAAGATACAAAATAGTTTTTATATCAAATCATGGTTAATAAAGCCCCTTCTCTATTATTCTAAAAAAATAGGTAAGACAGACTCATATAATAACATAATAATTAATGTAGTTAATCAAATAATAAGTTGAAAAATAAAATAATTGGTAAATATAGAAATGGGTCACAATTGTCATTTACAGTTTGATCAATCATACCACAACATTGAAAATTGTGTGCATTAATTCACTAAACATATTCCTCAAACCAAACGATAATTGGAACAACCCCGAAATTGAACCCACTAATATATTCTAACATATCTCAATTGAACTTTCTAATGGGTGAATAGGAACACCACATGATGGAACTCAATGATAGTATTAATAGATGATTCATATATAAATAGCATCCACCTATGTACCAAGATATTCCCATGAGAAACAATTCGAAAATTATGTAATAAAAACAAATATTTGAAATCCATTTCATAAATCAATTTCATACATCTTTGAAAATACAATATTAAACTACTAAAAAATTGGAAAACCACCATTTATCAAATTCACATTTACAAACACACTAAAGAATATATAATTCAAATTTATTCATAAAATATTTTATAAAACTAAATAAATCAAAATTCATCCTAAAAAACTAATTGTAGGACCACCTATCTCAAACCAACTATCAGAAAAATGAAAGGATCCATAAACCAAGAATAATCTAGAACGTCAAAAGGATATGAAAACATCAACTCACAAATTTTCAAATTGATTCAATATAAAATGGTTGGAGAGGAGTATATCTCAAAACAAACCTCAAGAATATTCAAGCTACACCACAATAAATATAAAGGTCATTCCATGGAGAAAAGAACATAATATATCAAGATGGGACAATGGGAGAAAGTCATAATAAAATGATCATAAATCCATAAATATAGTCTAACAATATAATCTCAGTAAGAGTAATGATTAATTTGAAATACATCTTAACTAGAGATAACTGATGTAGTGTTGCTAGTGATTGAGGGATAAATGAAATGAAAAAAAATATATGAAGACAACATAATTTCATGAAGTGCCTAGGATTTGAGTAATGGATGAAAAAACCTAATGAATTAGTATTTATTATTTTATTACATAAATCCCATTGGGAATTTTGATATAATTATTTAAATAATACATTTATGACATAAACTCTACCAATGTGATATATTCTAAAAAACAAAATCGTTTGAGGTTAAATTATCATGATTGAAATATTTGTGATGTAAAATAATGATTTTTAGCAGTAATTGATTTTTGTTAAAAATTTACATGGCATGTGAACCTTACCTATCTAAACAATAAGATACATTCGGTTAATGTAATGATATCCTACATGTGCACCCAACCATGTCTCTAATGAAAACACCCAAAAAATTCACCATTCTCTCATGACTTATGAAACAAACTCTTAAACATAAATGAGGGGGTGGATTCTATCCATGATGTTACAATATCACAACATTTGAAATTTCATCCATGGTAAAATCACGTGGGAGAAGGGTTCCTCAGAAATAAGTGAGTCCAATTCTCTCTAACTGGTGACTCATTATCCCATGTGTCATGATAAGATGAGCTATGTTTCTGTAATTCTATAAAAAATATAATAGACTTCCATTCATGATTTTTAATGAGTTATAAATTATCTCCGCTAGCTTATATAAAGGGTATATATATGTCTCTAAATCTATATATTCACATCCAAGAACATGGGAAGTATTAGTCTGGTACATCCATAGTTGAAGTATATTAGAATCCTCTGGGATACATGTCATTTGACATGGAAATTTCAATTGATTAGAACTCTTAGATTCTACATTGTGACCTAAAATGGTAAAATATATATCAGATCCATCGTTCTCTATTTAGGAAGATGACGATGACCCATCCAATGAATGGAATTCAAGAAAACTCTTTCACTAATGGAAATATCCCATGGATGGCATCGAAAATCCACAAGAGATTTATATAGACATTTCACTATAAGCACATGCCAACCAATATATTAGATATGTACCGATATCTCCTAAAAAAGGATCAGTCCCAAGATATAGGCCTCTCCCACCACTAAAAAAATAGAGAGATGACCTACATGAGAGATAATACAAACCCTTATGGGTTCCATTCTAATATGATAGGGATCAATGTTGATTTTATGAACACCCAATCAATAAAATATGTTTATACCAAGATACAATAAAATCTAGGACACAATCATGTAGGATATCTTATAGGATCTTAATATTTATCATTGTCAGACCAACCATATGTGTATGATAATATTAATCAACAAAACATGAGTCCCCAACACCTCTTAGCTAAATTTTGATATTTTTTAGGTGAATATATAGTCCCTTTCTGATAAAATGGAATAGGTATCCCCATGTAGAATCATAATATCTGATTCATCTAGATTACCAAGATCAATGAATTTTGTGGTTTCCGTAATCGGAATGAAATGAGATGATTTCATTAAATTGTTAACTACCACATAGATAACATTATTCATTTATGTATTCCATGGAAAAAAACAAAGACTATAAAATCCTTATCCATTTTCCTAACTGGCTCTAAATGTGGATGGACTAGGACATAAGGTTTTAGATGCTCTACCTCTATTTGAAAATATCTATAACAGTGGGATAAAAAATAAGAAATGTCTCACTTTATGCTCGACGACCATATATTTTGTCTCCTATTATAATATATATTTGTAGTGAAAATATTAATGGACTATTTCAAAATAGTATATTCTAGAAACACTAAATTATTCATATATAACACTATGTAAAATTGATCCCTAATGTAATGAACACCATCAGAAGTGAGAGACCACCTAGGAATGGTCTCCATAATAAAAGGGTTTAAAGGAATCCTATAAAGTCATTGTCCTACTATTAACCCTAGGGAACTGAATCAAATATATAATATGATAATTGATAGGTGGTTAAAACCATACGTGAATCAACCCTATGTTTATCCAAATGAATCCATGTGAACAGCATCATATGGTTCTAGTCTCCCTTCGATTCAAAGATTGCATGTCATGAATGTTATTTAATGGGAAAATTTGCGATGAAATTAAACTTCCATATGGTATCGACAATGTTAAAATGAATCTTATTAAAGTATTAAACCAAAAAACTCTATTTGAGATTCATGTCATTTTAAGAATATATTTATCTCAATCTATTAGGATCATAAATGGATTTGAACATATCCAATAAAAATATTGTTCCATCGATACATAAGTGCACGCATAACTAGGAGAATATCAAAATATTGAGTGGGGGTAAATATTCTCATGTACATGAAGTTGATGAGAATCATAAGAAAAAACATGATTTTCCGGCATAAACACAAAACCTACACAAGAACCATATGAATCCACGTGTTCCATATATGCATTACATGGACCAGGTATGCTAAAACATGGATTTGATTGCAAAAGAAGTTTAAAATTTTCAATAGTGGTCTAACATTTTATAGCCTTTGTTAATGTAACATCCCTGTTCCGGAAGCCACCTAGAGGCGCCCCGTACCTGGTTGGTCACATAAAATCAAGCAGATTTCCCTGACCACCAGAGGATACCCATTAGAATTGAGGGACTTGGGTGTAAAAGTGGGGAAACTATACCCTCATTGTAAGAGTAACACAGTGGAAGAAAGTAATAGCAATTATGGAAGCAGTAATATTCCATACAAAAGAAAACAGCGTAAGACTGGAAAATAATAAAGTATAGCATGTGTATATATATGAATGATGCAAGATACGTATTTCTAGGAAAGCAGCCAAACAAGTCATAATGCTGGAATACAATATTACTAGTCCTAGTACAAAATAAAAGAAGTAAACAACTCCTAAGCATCACAAGCTATAGCTTGGTCCCATGCTCTCCAGCTCCACAAAAAATCAAGTACTTAATGTAGAAGGGTTCTTTCCCTTATCTATAAATGAAAAAACATAATCTATTTGCGCCCAAAAGCATGGATCAAACAGGGTGTGAGACTAAATCCCAGTAGGAAACCACCACAAGATCTATGCCTAATAGTCCGTGAGTATATGGCAGGTAAGTACAAAAAGCAGTAAATAAGGATGTACTCAAAAGTAAAAATCCACATTTTCAAATATCAAGCAACATCTAATCAAAGAAGATAATCGAAAAAGGTTACCCTCTAGGAATTACCCAAATATTATCCCATCTGGTCCTACCTAGAAACATAGGCAAACAGATAACACTATAAGTAACCCTCTGGAATGTACTCACAGCCTATCCCCTCTGGTCCTACCTAGAAACATAGGCAAACAGATAACACTACAATTAACCCTCTGGAATGTACTCACAGCCTATCCCCTCTAGTCCTTCCTAAAAAGTACAAGAACCCCTCTGGGAAGTACACTCAGTCTAACCCCTCTGGTTCTGCTTTAGCATAAACTCTCTGAGGAATCACTCGCCGTCAATTCCTCCTATAGTCTCATTTTGGTAACTAAAGGTTCTCTACAGAATCACTCAACGTCAATTCCCCATATTCACTTGCATCATAAGTTAAACCAACACTTTGGAGAAACCCTTAAATCCATTCTCCCTATGGTCTACTACACAAGGTTCTCACATCCCTGTGTACGACAAGAAAGTATAGAAAAACATATCGTCCAAGGTAAACCTCAAGAACTACTTGGCTAATAGTCAACAACTATATCATGTTAGAACAATAGTCACACCATCCTACAATACTAGGCATGGAAAACAAACAGCATCCTAACAGGCCGAACAGGACCAAATAGTCACAAACAAGCAACATGGGTAAAACCTACAAGGCATTTTAATTAACCCAATTCACATCATAAAACCTCTAATCAAGCATAAAACCATAGTGGGAAATTAACATGGGTAAAACATTAACTCAAAATACCCCGTTCATGGGTATTGGCCAATTTTTCACATATAACTCAAAGAAATTCAATAGAAAGGCACAAATAACCTACCTCGGCATTGGAAGATAAACATAAATGAACCCTAAGCCTTGAATCGACCAAGAACATGGTAGATCTAAAAAAAATATCAAAAGGTTCAACTGAGGATAACATGAGAAAGAAGAGGAATCATGAAACGAGGCTCGAGCAGAAGGGTGAGCTTACTGCGGCGATCCCGATGCAACTGACGGAGTTCAATTCGGAGAACAAATACTTGATCAGGGGATCGATGAAGATCCATGCCATACAGATGCTCTTGGTTGTGTTTGGAAGAGAAGAAGTCATTTCTGTCAATTAGACATGACCCCGGTCTATTTAATCAAAAAGAAAAAGAAAATACACGGAGTGTACTTTTGAAGTACATGGCGTGTACTTTCCATTTCCGTACCCCGCATTATGTGGCCTCCAAGTCACCCCCACATGGTTATGTGCATGGTTTCTACACAGCCAGCACACGGTGACCCGCGGTAACTGAGTACATAGCGTGTACTCATAAATTACATGACGTGTACTTCAGAAATATCCAGAAATTCCTTTTTTTCTCAAAAATGACAAGAACAAAGAAAACATACCTGAAAAGAAGTTCTGGGTTCTTACAAACTTCCCCCATAAAGAAATTCGACCTCTAATTTCCTTAGCAAGGCAGCATAGAAGAAGAAACCATGAACAGATCTGACCACTACGATCATACGTCTGCCTCACTCTCCCAAGTCTCATCCTACACTTTCCTATGCTGCCATAGCACTCGTACTAGTGGAATAGACCGGCCACATAAAGCCCTTGTACTATGATCGGAAATCCGGATAGCATATTCCTCAAATGATGCATCCACTTCCAACTCAACCTCCTTGGGTTGAAAGAGATGATATGAGTCTGATAAGTAATGTCGAAGTTGAGAAACATGGAAGATGTCATGCAAAACTTTGTGCCTCAGAGGTAACTATTACCAATAGGCAATCGGCCCAACTCTCTCCAACACCTCAAACATCCTGACATACCTTAGTGGAAGCTTACCTTGTCTCCTAATCCTCTTCTGCCCCATCCCCAGTGTGAGAAGTAGGAAAACCTGATCCCTGACCACGATCTCCATAGGTCGTCTCTGCTGATCAACATTAGACTTCTATCAAGACTGTGCAGTAGCGATCCTCTCATGAATCAACTCTATCTACTCTGAGGTCTCCAAAACAAGGTGAGGTCCCAGTAAAGCTGACACTTCTGTCTCTATCCAACATAAGGTAGATCTTCATGTCCTACCGTACAAGGCCTCATAAGATATCATCTAAATAGTCGCTTGAAAACTATTATTTTATGCAAAATCTACCAGATGTAAGCGCTTCTCCCAAGAACCTCAAAAATCTAGGATGCATTCTCGGAGCATGTCCTCAAGCACCTGAATCATACCCTATGATTGGCCATCTGTCTAGGGATGGTAAGTTGTAATCAAAATTACCTGTGTACCCAAAGCCTTCTGAATCCCCTACTAGACTTGAGAAGTAAAACATGCATCTCTGTCTGAAACAATGGAGTGTGGAACTACATGTAAGAACACAATCCCATAGATTTATAACCGTCCTAGCTCATCAACCTTGAAGGTATCCTTGATTGGTAAAAAGTGATCAACCTTCGTGAGTCTATCAATGAAAAACCAAACTACATAATTCCCTTGAGGCGACCTTGGTAAACCGATAATGAAATCAATTATGACATCATTCCACTTCCACTCAGGAATGGGTAACTTTTGTAAAAACCATGCTGGTCACTAATGCTCTGCCTTCACCTGCAGATAGGTCGAACACCACATGATGACACTAGAAACTTACCTATTCATACAAATCCACCAATATTGATAGTGTTGATCATGATACGTCTTGGTGACACCAGGATGAACTACCCAAACTAAGGAATGAATGTCCCACATTATCTCCTCGTGTTTGTATGCTGTCACCCATACGCGCCCCTGAAAACACAAGATCTCATCCATGCCTATGGTCTATCCTAGAAAAGTGTCCTATCCTAACACACTCTCCCATATGAGTATGCCTTCTGAGTCTTATAGCTGCATCATTCGCACTAGATCAATAATGGTAGAGGTAACAGCTACAAAAGAAACAAATGTCTATATATTGTCTATTCTGCACCTCCAAATGCCTCTTATAGAACAGTTCTATAAGCTACCACTCACTAATGGACCCCTGAACGGCCTGTATCGGTGTCCTCTTGCTCAGCGCATTTTCCACAGTGTTTCCTTTCCCAGGAATGTAGGCAAGCTCAAAGTCAAAAGACTGAAGGTACTTAACCCTCCTTCGCTACCTAAAAATCAGTTCAAGCTGTGTGAAGATATTCTTGAGACTTTTGTGGTCGGTGAAAACCACAAAATGCTCTCTGAGAAGATAATGTCTCCAACAACTTATGGCATGAACAACTACGTCCATCTAGAGATCATATGTCGGGTAATTCCTCTCATGTGGCTGCAACTGCTGAGACCCATACACAACAAATCCTTTTCCCCACATAAGCACAGCTCCCATCCTGATACCTGAAGGATCATAATAATCAGTATATTTCTTTCTGAGCTCTAGAAACACTAGTATCAGTGCGGATGCGATCCTCCCTTTTAACTCCTAAAAGGCTGACTCATAATAATCTATCTACAGGAACTTTGCGCCATTCGTATTCAAGCCCGTAAATGGCACTGCTAAGCATGATAAGTCCTTAATGAAGCATCTATAGTAACCCAACAGCCCTAGAAAACATCATACCTCAAAGACGTTATTTGATTTATCCCAGGAAACTACTTCTCTCACTTTATTGGGGTCTACTGATACTCCTATCTCTGAGATAACATGACCCAAGAAGTGAATCTGGTCCTTCCAAAAGTGGCATTTTGAGATCTTAGCATATAACTGATTCTCTCTCAGTGTACTCAAAACAATCTAAAGATGGGTGGAATGGTCAAGTCTATTGTGAGATTACACCAAGATATCATCCATTAAAACCACCAAAAAGGAATCCATATATGGATGGGACACTTGGTTCATCAGTGCCATGAAAACTACAGGTGCATTCGTGAGACCGAACAGTATAACCATATACTCGTATAGACCATACCTAGGCCGAAAGGATGTAAGAGTTATATCTTATGGTCTAACATGAAACTTATGGTAACCAAACCTCATGTCAATCTTTGAGAACACCTGTGCTTGTCGAAGCTGATAAAAGAGATCATCAATCCTCGGTAATGGATATCGTTTCTTGACCGTCAAATGGATCAACTTCTGATAGTACACACATAGCATGAGGTTATCGTCTACCTTCTTCTCAAAAAAGGACAAGTGAAACCCAAGGAGAAGTACTAGTTTAGATGAAACCCTTTTCCTGGAACTCCTCCAACTGCTTCCTGAGCTCCTGTAACACTGGTGTAGCAATCCAATATGGAGGAATGAACACCAGGGCCACTCCAGGAACAATCTCAATAGAAAATTACACCTCTCACTCTGGAGGAAACCCTGAATAGTCCTTTGGAAAGACATCCCTAAAATGATCCATCATTGGAGGAATGTCTATCTGTGAAATCCCCAGGTCATTTAGTTATAGACTAGCAATATTGGAAGTAACTCCTCCTAACCCATGATGCTCGGGTCCTGTTATGCTCACATGGACATCCCATTCTCCCTTATGAAGAAAATATCCAGCATATGGTGATATGAAACTCACCCTATGGTTATAACAGTCGATGACTTCTTGGAAGGAAACTAGATAGTCCATTCTGAGAATGACATCATAGCCTATCATCTCTAGGAAATAGAGGTCCCATAAAAAGTGAAACCTACTGTCCTCTAGAGGTCACTCCTTGCACTGACGTACACTCTCCATTATAGTCCCCAAAGGAGTATCTACCATCAAGATATCAGAAGAAGAAAAGATGTAGAACCCAAGGCTCTTCACAACAACAACATATATAAAGTAATGGAAAGCCACTATATTGAAAAGAGAAGAAGCTAAAATTGAGGAAACTAAGATCGCACTATGAACTGTAGAAGGTTCGGTATCCTACTCTTGTTGGGTCTGCTCCATAGCCAACGTCTGACCACCCTGTGCGGAAAAATCCTTTTTTCGCTAACACCCGGGAGATTGGATACCACGACCATGACCTCTACCTCGGCCCGAAAGGTAGGAAGAACTCCAGTTCCTAGACTGGTGAGAAACTGGTGGTGTTTCTCCTACACGAGGAGTCATAGAGAACTCCTGTCACCAGCTACTGGTGAGAATATCTAATAGAAGCACTGAGGTTGACCCATCTTACCGCAATTTTGGCACTCCATTGGGTCCCTCCAGTAATGTTCCCTCATATTCCCGCTCTTCCCACACTATTAGCACACCACCTATATACCATAAGAAGAGTCTCTCCTCCTTGGATCACCATGAAAAGACTCCTTGTGGTGCTTTATGCTGTCAATAATAGGGATAATAAACCATACGCCAAGTCGCCCTGGCTCACAACTCAAAAATCCCTCGGATTGCACTCTGTGATTAGCACCTTGTTGACGATTGAAGTGATATAAGTCAACTGAAAGATGTTCACCTATGATCAGATTTCATGCCTCATACCATCCTCAAACTTCTTTTCCATGAATAACTGATCACCACCTAAGATAGGAATGAAACTCTGCAGTTCTTTGGAGTAAGATGAATACTCCATAACTGAAAGTGTACCCTGATCCAAACTCATGAACTCTCGGGCTCGATCGGCCCATAAAGTCTCTAGGTAGAATTATTCATTGAAGGAACGTTGAAACTCATACAAGCACATATCTTGTTGGTGTCCCACCTATGAGACCACATCCCACCATCTCTTGGTGGAATCCAAAAGCATATAGGTAGAATGATTGACCCTCCTCTCTGGAGGCATCTCCAGATGACCGAAGATAGATATAATTTCTTTTAACCATGACAATGTAGCCTGAGGTCCTCCTTCCCCATTGAAGGTGGGTTGATGATGCTACTGGAAGACCATCATCAACTCTTCATAGATGGGACAAGTTGCGGTACTCCGCAGAAGGTCTGCATAAACCTCATAAAGCACTCCCGGAACTGTGTGTCAGCACCTGTGTCTGGAATGAAGGTTGGTGCCAAGACTGTCACAACTGGAGGATCTTCTATAATTCCCTGATCATCCTTGTTCAGTGTATGATCACCACCTAGAAATAGGCGTACAACCGGAGGATGTTGTGGCGGCATGACTCTAGAAGGTCAGGTGCACTCCATTGATCAAGACTATTAATAGCTGAAAACTAGAATTTAAATAAGGGAAATTGAGAAATAAAGCATTCTTGTTTTTCTTCAAACATGACTACACAGCGTGTATAACCCCTACATGGTGTGTTCCCTTAATCCATTCACATGGGCGTGTACTACTACCAACACTGTTCATGTTACACCCCATACACCCAAAGTTTTGTCCAAACACACGGCGTGTATGTGAATCATCTTCCCCTGCTCGAGTCCTTCTACCTGGCTTAACCACATGATTCTCCTGGAAGAAGACTACGCGACGTGTTTGTGACAGACACTATGTGTACTAGACAAGCTTCACCGAATCGTGTTGTTAGTTTCATGACCGGATACTCGGCTCACACAACATGTCATGTTCCGGATGGACACGACATGTACTAGGATGATTTTTCTGAACCGTGTTGACCATTACATGGTCGGGTACTCGGGTTACTCTACATTGTGTGTTCGATACAGACACATCGTGTATTAGGAAGGACTCAACTGACACATATTGATTATGACATGGCCTATTACACGGTTTTACAATGCGGTGTGTATATCTGGTACGTGATGTGTCCTACCAAAGATTCTAAATCCCATGTCCCTGCTCACATAGTCTGAGACAAGGTTAGATACTACATGACATGTACATATGGTACACAACATGTACTTAAGAAAAATAGTTTCATTCCAAACGGAAGAACACATGGCATGTAGTCAAAACTACACGGTGTGTATTCTGGGGTTTTCCAGATAGTAAACCTCAGAAACTACTACGGAGCCCATAAAGACACTAAAATGAACATTAAAGTGCCAAATTCAGATCTGTGATGGCCCATACTCATCGTTAATCAATTCTTGGAAACTTACACATGTTATAAACAAGCAAAAACAAGGAAATGATCCCCCATGTTCCGGTCCATGAGGGCCCATAACAACTCAGGAACCAAAATTTGGTGTTCATTTAAACAAAACCATAAAAAATGATACGCTATCAATAGTTAATATTATATCAACAAAACTATCACAACTTCATGCATATTCTGCAAAAAATCTATCACAACAACATGAAATTGATAATACACCCTAAATGGAATGGAATGAATTCATGACATGTGATTTCTAGCAAGTTACTATATGATGCATGAGATGGAATGCCCACATCTCATCAAGTTCTAACAGAAATTGAACTTCAATAACATCAACAGTAATATCATAAAACATGCAAGTCAACCAATGGTGAAAATCAAAGCAATAGTAAACTTGCAAATCCATAAAAATTCCAATAAACAAGGTAGATTGGATTTTCCCTATACACGGGTTTGCTACTCCCAGGCACAACTTATTACCAAGTACATATTCCATCTTATCCCTGAATATAGGCTCCAAACATTAAGTCAAGAGAAAATAACCTTCCTCTGATACCACTTGTAACGTCCCAGTTCCGGAAGCCACTCATAGGTTCCCCATACCAGGTTGGTCACATGGCCTCAAGCTCATTTACCCAAACACCAGAGGCTACCAACTATAAACTTGGGCCTTGGGTGTAATAGTGTGGAAACTATGCCCTCATTGGCAGAGTAACATAGCGGAAGAAAGAAATTATAGTAGTAGAAGTAGTAATAATCCATACAGAAGTTAACAGAGGAATACTAGAAAATAATGAACTAGAGCACACACATATATTTGAATGATGCAAGATACATATGTTTAGGAAAGAAGACAAACAAAGAAAAATTTTGGAATAAAACAGTAATAGGCTAAGTACAAAAGAAAAGCAGTAAAAAACCCTTTGCATTGCAAGATATATCTAGGTCCCATGCTCTCCATCTCCACAAAAAATCAAGCACCTAAAGTAGAAAGGTTCTTTACCTTATCTATACATGCATCAATATAATCTGTTTATTCCCAAAAGCATGGACCAAATAGGGTGTGCGACAAAATCCCAGTAGTAAACCACCACAAGATCTGTGCCTAAATGTCATTGAGTATATGATAGGTAAGTACACGAAGCTGTAAATAAAGAAGTACTCAGTAGTATCAATCCACAGTTTAAAATATCAAGCAACAAATAATCATAGCAGATAATCACCAAAAGGTAACCCTCTAAGAAGTACCCACATCCTATCCCCTCTGGTTCTACATCGCAACATAAGCAAACTGATAGCACAATAGGTAACCCCCCTGGGAAGTACTCACAGCCTATTCTCTCTGGTTCTACCTAAATGGTACATTCCAACCTCTGGGATGTACACTCAGTCTAACCCCTTTGGTTCAGCTTAAGAATAGACTCTATGAGGAAGCACTCGCTGTCAATTCCTCCTATAGTCTTCTATCGGTTACTAAAGGCACTCTATGGAAGCACTTACATCACATTACCTTTATTTCCCACATCGATGAACTACAGAAACTCTATGTAATCACTCAATGTGAATTCCCCCTATTGTTTCACATCGTAAGTAAAAAAAGACACTCTAGAGAAGCCCTTATGTCCATTCTCCCTATGGTCTACTACACCAGGTTTTCACGGCATTGTATAAGTAATTCAAGTATAGAAACACGTATCGACCAAGGAAAACCTCAAGAACCACTTTTCTAATAGTCTATAGTAACAGCATGTCAGAACAATAGTCACACCATCCTGCAGTACTATGCATAGAAATCAAACAGCCGCCTAACAGGCTGAATAGGACCAAATGGTCATAAACAAGGAACATGGTCAAAACCACCAAGGCATGTAAATTAACCCAATTCACATCAAATTACCTCTAATCAAGAATACAATCATATCATTCAATTAATAGGGGTAAAATTCTAACACACAATACCCCGTTCAAGGGTATTGCGAAATTTTTGACATATAACTCAAAGACTTTCAACAGAATGGAACAAACCAACTACCTCGGAATTGGAAGATCAATGTAAGTGAACCTTCAGCCTCAAATCACCCAAGAACACAGTGGATCTTCAAAAATGATCAAAACGTTCAAATGAGGATAACATGATAAAGACTTGGAATCATGAAACAAGGCTCGAGCAGAAGTGAGAGCTTACCGAGGTGATCACAATGCAACCTACGGAGTTTGATTCGGAGAACATACACTCGATCAAGGGCACGGTGAAGATCCACGTTGTATGGACGCTCTCGGCCGAGATCAGCAGAGAATAATACATTTCTGTGGATTAGATGAGACCCTGGTCCATTTAATGAAAAAAGAAAATACACGGCATGTACTTTAGAATTACATGTCATGTACATTCTGTTTCCGTACCCCGCATTACATAGCCACCAGGTCACTCCACAAGGTTGTGTGCATGGCTGCTACATGGCCAGTACACTGCTATAGGTGGTAACCGAGTACATGACATGTACCCATAAAGTACATAATGTGTACTTAAAAAATATCCAAAATTTCGTCTTTTTCTCAAAAATGACCAGATGAAAGAAAACATACCTGATAAGAAGGATCGTGTTCTTACAGTTAATGTCACCGTATTTAAGGTAAATAATGTGAATGATGGGATAATTTTCAAGAAACCATTTACAGACCAGAGTTAATATCTATCCATATCATAGAATCTCTAAAGAAATAGGATATTTTTTCCTACTCCCCTAAAAAACAATCTCCACCTTCTTCGGATAATCTAATAATCCATGTTCTGAAAACAAATTTCCCAAGAGTTTCACTTCATGGATTGAAAGTGAGTATTTAAAAATATTTCCCCAAATTTTGTTACTCCACATACACTCCAATCCCATATTCATAATGTTTTAATAGTTAAGATCAGATCTCAAAAAATTAGGATGTCATCAAAAAATAAAATTCCTAATGTCTCAATATATTGATTGAAAATATGGTTCTTGAAAGACATAAAAAAATTTGTCTTTTATTCATACAAAATGTAATCACTACATATTCATTATATCCAGTACAACACCAAAAAAAGTGTTCTCCATGTCATTTTACTCTTGACCACTAAGTAGATAATAAATCGACCAAATATTTAGTTAGAAAATCAATTAAACATCATTAACTAATAAAATTAATCATGTACATGAGGTAAAGGGTAATTATTCATAACCATTTCCCTATTTAGATTTAGACTTCTACACATAATCAACATGAATCATTACCATTCATGGAAAATAGAACATGTGAATCCCAATGTGAAATGATTGGGAGAATGAAACTTGTCTCTATAAAATCATCAAACTAGATCTTGAGGACCTTTATTTGTACATGTGCTAAAAAATAGAAAGGGATTAGGATTGGTTTCTTAAATATCACAAAATAAATACTAAAATCTACCTCCCCATTAGTGGAGGACTAGAGAATTAACTTGGGAATTCATTAGGAATTTACTAGAAACCAGAAGGAAAATTTCTAAATGACGAAACATCATTAAGATCAATTGAAATGGAAGAAATCATACGCATGATCTCGACGTAGGATTTTCATACATGACAAGACCATGAATCCCACCATAACTAAAATACCCATGATATCCCATTGGAAAAAAGTAATGAAACATTTTAATGATAAAAAATATATATCATATTGTATTGAAACCATTCAATCCACCATGATGATGATTTAAAAAAATCCAGCCTTTGAACCATGAAATTCAAGAACTACATCACATCATCTATCGATAGGGAATATGATGGACATCAAAACCATTTGGTTTTCATCAATACAATTGGTTTATAATAATATATAAATATGGACATGAGATTCATCATATTATTTACCACATCATTAAAAGGAGAAGATGTAAATGATCATGTTGATCATGTATCAAAAATATAAGTTTATTTAGAAGATGAAACAGAAAAATGTGTATCTCTCTATAAACAACCACACATCAAACATCCATGAAAACTCATCAACAATGTAAATGCACGTCACTCATAATCCATGTGTTTATATGCACATATAATATTATGAATATGAAATTGTTGTAATGTCCATTGGAGTGTATGATCAGTGTTCATAATGTGACCTGGACATGTTCTTATATAACCTCTAAGGATGTCCATAAAATAAAGAACCATTCTAAACATCTGGTTTTATGAAAAGTACACTTGGTGTTCCCTAACATACCGAGTTGATAGTAGGTCAGTGACATAGTACCAGTTATAGATGATGGTGTAGAGGGGTTTTAATATTGAGAAACCAATCCACCACTCCATTGATTATCAATCAAGTTACTCTTATTTACCATAAAGGACACATTAATTTGAACAAGGTAGAATAGAAGGGGTAGTTTAAATAATAATACCCAATATATTCTTATAACCCATAATATCATTTTCTAGCATGTCACCATATCTAGATAGATTCAAAATATAATCCAATGATCCAATATCTATTTACAAACTCTACATGTACTTAATAGATTTTAATTAATCATTATTAAATACCCTACGAGAAATACACCCCTACTCCAAAACAGATTGGTGTTCTCTAAAACTGATTGATCTACCTTCTACAATGAGATGAACACTATATTTATTATCATAATTAAATACTATTTGTAAAAAATAATATATTAATAGGTATTTAAACCCTTTATATTCAATCCCACGTCTTCATTTTTCTGTACCATTGTATCTCACCACTATTTGGTGAGACAATCATGTCTAAATGGTTCACACGTTACTTGGATTTCCTAATTATTATTTTGAATTTTTAATAATAGATCAGTCTTGACAATAGAGTCATATGACTCTTGAGGTTCATTAAATTCATTAAAAGTGTTAGGTCATCTTGAATAAGAACTCTCATGGTCGAATTCTACACCCTCTTCCTCGTGGTTGTGAATAAATAGATTTTTCTGAATCTCATGGAACATTCTTGTACATGGAATGAACTACTCGAATGACAAAATCTATAATATTCTAAAGAAAATGGGGATTCCATTTAAGAGAATCTTCCGCGCCCTCATATGGATCAAGTGTAAGTTTTATTAGAGGCATACTACTATACACCAAAAATAGAAGTAAATGATTATAATTATAATAATTATAATTTAATCTAGAATCCTAATAGTAGGAAATGAGATCAAAATCAAAAATTAAGTAAAATGATACACACATTAGAATACCCCATGGTAACATGAGGCTCTTCACAACAGTATCTAGATAAGTACTCAATTTAAACTACAACTCAAGTCCCAAAAATCATATATATTGTCAAATAATATCCCAATATTGAGAATAACCTTCTTTAATACCAATTTTCAATGAACCAACGTGGGTTACACTCTTGCACTGACACCCAAACTGATCTTCCACAAACCTAAATGGCATTCCTAATCTTCGTGAGCTTGTGACTATAACCTTTGACTAAATCTGAAACCAGAGTGAATGATTTCTCCAATCATGAAATAAAATTCATGGCATATATACAATGTGAAATGAAATATATGTTGAATACTTAAGGAAATATATTCCACAATAAAATTAAGCTTTTGAAGAAATACAACTCAAAATCCATTTCAAACACGAAGTAATAAGTCCAACAGACAAAGGGAAGACAAAAAAAACACAACATCCTATAATATATGGGAAATACCCCACCATCCCACAACAACCTACCTATAACAAGATAAGAAGATCCACACTTCATCTATAAAATAACATTTCCATTACATTATCTATATAACCAAACAAGGTCTACACAACGATGAAGGGGTGTGTAGGATGTGAGATAAACAAACTAATTAGTTTACCACCCTAGTGATAAAAACAATGTCTCTATAAAAATTCCAACCATTAAAAAAAATTTAAAACACAATGTGATAATAAGTTAAATAGTTTTTATATCAAAATATTGTTAATAAAATTCCCCTATTAAACAGCTCATAATCCGTCCTAGTAAAATATTTCCTTGCAATAACACATTGATCAAAGCATGTAATCAAATAAAAAATAATCTAATCCAAAAAAATGTAAATTGAACCTGGGGTTACTGTACATTAAGCTAGTTGTACAAATGATACCCCCCAACATAGTAAAATTCAAGAATCAAGTCCCATGATATATTCATTTAATCTTGGGAGTAGATGTACACACCATAAATTGAACCCCCCCAAATAGTGTCTACCATGTCCCTAGAACACTAGAAAAAGTGAGTAGGTAAAACAAATTTAGTAATCTTTGTGACTGTACCAATATATAAGTCATAAATCTATCACATCCTCTTATGTTTCTATCAATTCCTATGTGTAATATTTGAAAAATAATTTCATCAAAAACCATTTTTTGAAGCCGATTTCATTATTTTATTTCAACCTAGATAGAAAATAACTTTTCCATTTAATAACTCAACGGGGAAGCATGATTTATTAGAACCCCATTTAAAAAAAATTAAAATAACAATTCCTAATAATTTGTTTATAAATAAATTTATAAAACTGAAGCATTAGTGGTTTATACAACATAGTATAGTGATAAAACCACTTACCTCAAACTCAGTTCACACACCAAAACTAATAATATCATCACACCTGAAGTAATTTAGAATAAAAATTGAGTCTCTTGTATTGATTACCTATTTTAAAATAAATTATATAAATGTAACTATTAGTTGAGATGATGAATGATAGCGTACCTCGAGAACACATGTTTACCACAAAAACTGATACAATTTATAGCACCCTGTAGATAAGTACCCAATAGATATAGAAGGTTCTATAAAATATAATCCTCAAAACATGACCAAAGATCTATAATTTATACCCAACACCTCTTTAAAAAGAAATGGAATCAATGAATATAATGGAATCATACACGTAGAGAAGTGATGTAACCAATCATGAGATTGAGCACTAAATAAATAATTCTTTAAGATTTAGAGACAACTAAAATTACAAAGAAGAGAAATTGAATCAATGTTGGGATGAAAAAATGAATGAATTATGATTCAGTCTTGTATCACATAAAACGTGTTGGGGATAAGAGTATTTTTTCATATATAATATATTTGCCTAATAAAATCCCCATAAATCAAGTACATAAAAATTAATTTCACCTTGGGGTTAACTAACCCGAGTGACATATTTATGATATAAACATCATATTTATGGTATAGGTGGAATTACACCAAAATATGGTTAAATATATATTACCATGTGATAAATTTTCACCATTAGATTCAGTCTTAAGGTGTAAAAAAATAATGCATAAAGAACCCATCCTAGGATCACTAAAAAACCCCAAAACATTCATGATCCCCTGTGATCTGATGAAACACACTCCTATTCAAAAAAATATGGTGTACATTATATATTCTAATTTATAGTCCACCCAATTTTAGATTTAGAATAATTTACATACATGAGAGAACTTACACAAACAACATGGTCTCCTTCCCTCTCAAAATAACCCCAAATTATCAAAAAAATAGAATTGTAATATCACTCATTGATAATAATGTGTGGAATTAAAACCTACTAAATATACTATTATATTTCTATTATATTGTACTTTATCACTCCTAACCTAGTATTTTTTCCACATTTCTCATTTATAATATATTAAATCACTTTATTTCTTTAATAAATTTTCTACTTTTTATTTTTCTGTGAATATCAAGATAAATATTTTAGAAAAATAATTATTATAAATCAATCATGATTTATATCCATGTGCCCATCTTATAATTTTAAACTACTAAAAAATTCCCCTAAATTTTACATCATAATTTAATCCTATAAAAAAGTATTCATTTATGTCTCTTGACTAATTAGGATTATATTTATTAAAACATAAAAATTATACACTAAAATTTTTATATTTATTCCACATTTATATTAATTATTGAATGCATAGAACATAATCTATTGAAGAAATAGACACAAATATGATTTTTTTTCTTTCTAGAAAATATTTATGATTTGTTTCATTATACACAACATGAATGGAAAATATTTATGATGGTTTAAATGCTTGAATCACAAATAAACTGATCAATCATATTCAATTTTAGTTTTGATAATTTCATAATCAGATGAGCTCTCAACATAATAATTATGTTATAAATTTATTTTTTTCATCATATACAATTTTCTATCAGCAATTGACTCATTTTATGGAATAATAAGCCTAAAAATATCTATAAATATAAAATAAATTTTCATGAATGTTATTCTTATATTATTAATGTCAAAAAAATAATAAAAAATAACTTACCTGATTATCCTGTCGAATTATTATGGCCATTTGAAATTCCTTGTAGGAAAATATAAAATCATATTCTTATCTCAAATGATTTATTAAATATAATATTGTCTTAAAAAATAAATTACATCTTAGGAAATCAATATTCCAATTCATATATCGTCTCTAATTAAATTTCATATAAAATTATTTTATGGTTCTTAAAAAATGAAAAATATATTATAAAAATCATAGATGTCATAAAAATTAAAAATACTTGATAATTTTTTTGACTATTCCATTTTTTAACTCTTGCATTGATATATCAAACTACTACTAATAGAAATGGAAATTCCAATAATTACCTTCAATTCAACTCAAAAAATATCATGGAAATGGAAAAATGTACAATACTATATAAAATCAAATCTCAGTCATCGTTTATAGTAAATGAAACCTCCATTATAAATATCATTTTGTTCTTAAATATTCTTCTCTAAAATTCTTTTCAATAACAATTCCTCTATATATGAAAAACCAAAACATATACACTGTCTCTAATACTTATTTTGACACCACAACACTCTATATATTTGTTTTATGTAGAATTGTTTCCCTTGAGGAAATGTATATTTTAGAAAATTGATATAGAGTCTTTCCCCTTATATAATATGATGGGGGGAAACCACCTTTTTTATTATAGTCTAATATCCATATTTTTTACTATGTGTATAGGTAACCCTTACATTAGATGAAGCCCCATTACCATAATATCACATTACAATTTTGTTGGACCAAAGGCCATATGGGATGAAATATAAAGGATATGAATTGAAGGAATATGTTTAGTATCCATGAATCACATTATGATCCCAGTATTCATATGTCAATTCTCCCACACACCCTTAACAATAAAAACTAATTTAAATTTTTAAACAATTTTTATCTATATTAGAAATCATTTAAAAATAGAATATGTATAGAGTTATGTAATTATTCTACCCTTTGACAATATAATAAAATCATAATAGGGATATTTCCCATATTGTATAAAGAGGTATGGAAATATTTGACATTCATATTAATCCCCAAAATAAATTTTATATCATGGGAAATTCACAATGAAATAATATAAATAAGTGAATCAATGTTGGGATTTAATTAAAACAAAATATCTCCGTTAAAACCCTCCCAATGGTAGTAAAACATAACATCAATGTTAATATATTTAGAGTATTACAATAAATTTCTTTAGATAAAACTAATATATTAATATCACATGAAATTATGAGAAGTATTTCAATCACTATCATTCAATATTAATTTTTATTATTTTACTCTAATCATCCACTTAAAGGAATTTATAGAAGAAACATATTCATATTATTTGGTTCTTAAAGTTACTATGTACTATTTCATACAATCCCTTATTATACGGCTTTTTCCTAGAAAAAAAATTATAATTCAAGTATATTTCATGTTATCATAATATCATCCCTAATCATTATTATTGAATATTATAAATTTTTGGTGCTCACCTCCTCTTTACATAATCCATTTGTTCAATGATCAATTAATTTATTAGATATATATTTTAGTAGTAATTATATTCTATTCGTTATGATCACATTAATACATTTCATAAAATAATAAATTATATAAAATTTATTGTTTTGATTCAAGGAGATAAATATGGCATCCAATGAGTCTTCTAAACTCATTTTGATTCACACCATATAATTTAGAATATTTCCAAATATTTATACCAACATGTATAGCTTTGGAAACAATTTTTGGTTCTTATATTCTACACAACAACCAACGTTATATTCTATAAATTCCATGGGAATGAAATAATAAAATATTTTTAAGTAACAGGAAATCATAGGAAATACCTCATCCCTTTAATCATTGAAATCTCAAATAATGTATTCATTTATTTTCAGAATTAATTACATGAACTTAATTTATAACCTATAAAAATAATAACATCAACATAAGAATTTAAAATACGAGTTTCAATATCCACCTTGATCACAAAGATATTATTTTCATCAATTATTTTAATGAACTTATTCCCTCTCAATAAAACATTCATAACTATTTATCAGGATCTATGGGATTATTTTAGCTAATAAATAGACATATTTATCTTCAAATACTTGTTTTATTAACTATCAAGGTTTAATCCCTTATACTTTTGAATATAAAATACTTCTTCTACATATAATTCCAATAATTAATGTCTTGAATATCTTATATATATTCATTACCATCTATGATCTGATACTACTATGATAATCCTTAAAGACCCTATTCATATAATTATTGAAAACGTAAATTTATGTTAATCTCATTCAACCTATGAATTTACTTGTAAAAGATGTATGAAAAAATTTAATTACACTTATCAATTATAATTAATAATATTTATGAATACACACATGGTAAAAACAATAAATATACTATATGATTCACAGATTAAAAAAATATGTGGATCAATTTTATTGATAACAGTATTTTATTAGTAAATACTAAATCATTTTTCCATATAAACTATTTCATTTTTCTCTCCCATTATGTTTTATAAAAACATATTCTATTAAAATTCCATTTATTATATATTAAAACATCACATTCCTATTATTTATTACTATAATAATCAGAATTTTTATTACAACATGTGCCTCATTTAATTATTGTTCTTCACTAATTTCTTCTGAAATCCTGTCATTTTCTGAATTACAGTCTTTAAAATATTTTTTATCTTTAAAATTATGGTTGTATTTATGTTCAATAAATACATCATCATAAATCTCAACTACCTTATTAAAGAAGAATTTTAGAATATATGACACTATAAATTCTAATGTATCTAATAATGATACCTTTCTAAAATGTATGACCAAATTTAAATTGATTTTAAATTTTAATTTCTATCAATCATGGACTATATAGTAGTTATTTTCTAGTTTATGTTTGTGTTTATTTCATAAAAATTTCAGAATAATTCATTCTTAATTTTTTTTCTCAGTAAAAACCTATAATAATATACCAAAATATGTACATAAAATCACTCTAAAACAATTTCATGGTGAATTTATAAGTTATTGTTCTTTAAATTTACACAAAATATTAATTCATTCACTTATTAACACTATTATATTATAGATTTTAAATATTACTAAAATAACACATGATTATATATATATTATGATATGTTTAAAAATAATTCCTAAATTACTCCCTTTTAATATATTCTCATAATTTATTAATAGAAACCCCATATCAATCTCATATTTCCAAATTGAAACAATAAAAATATCCACTACCTCTAAATAATGATCCATAAATAGAAAATTGTTCATTCTTGTAAAATCATTAATAAATTTGAATTGGTAGAAGTCAACTCTAGAGGGTTTATTTTCCATTTTTCTATATATATTTTAGAAAATTATTGGATTCTTCCAAGTTGAATTAATTTCAACTATTTTATAACTACCATGTATACTCATCCCCTTTTTTTATAGATTCAATTTCCACATATTTAACATTGATTAATTCGTGTACACATCATACACAATTTTATCGTTATATTTTACTAAAACTATTATTAAAATTGTTTCAATATCATCCCAAATATTTTTTACTCCATTTAAAATAAGGTAAAATATAGTATTTTGATTCCTCATTAGAAAATTATTTATAATTATTTCTCCAAATTTTATGATAATTAATATATAATTAATTACCCCCATGATCACTACATTTCATGTGAAAATAATCTCACAAACATCAACATATAAATTACTCAATTTTGTCACATTATATTCATGCCCATAAAAATTGGACATCCCTATCATTATGTTTTTAGATTAAATTTTCAAAACACTAATTACCATGAACTTCATATAGTTCTCATTAAAAAATTTAATTACACTAATCTCATGGATTTAATTAATATTTATGATCATGGTTTCTTTAGTCAAATAGGTTGATAAACCTCTATCAAAAATCCTATTCTTGATCGTTATAAAATATTTAATTACCACATAAACAGTGAATGATTTTTCAACATAGAATCCTATTTTGATAATTTTTCTTTCATAATCATTTTTTCATCATAACATATGCATACATTACTAATAAAAGATACTATACATTTAAGAACATCCATATATATCCTATAATAATTTTAGGTATCCATTGATAGATAACATATATTAATGTTTTTTACTACATTCTTCATCTCAAAAAGGATTCTATTAATCATTGGATATCCACCGCACAATTATTTCCATATATTATTCATAATAATTAAAATATCATAAATTAACATTTATAATTTATTCCCAAAACCTCAAAAACACCAATAATATCCATTAAATCTTTTTATTTTATTAAAATAATGAGTATGCCTATAATCTATAACATGTTGTCTCGGTCCATTTATAGCTTTCATGAACTCTTATTGTTTTTTATAATAATTTCGAATACATCATTCAATTTTACTGGAATTAGAAGATATATTTTCCATGATTTTCTCAAATGTTGATTTTCAATATTAGCATTTTAATCTGGAATTATTTGATAAATAAAATTTATATTTTTTTACAATCACAAGTTATATTATAAACTAATATTTTGTACAACATGTCATATATTTTTTAATAATTATTCATATATTTGAATATAAGTTTTATATTTATTAATAATTTTTTATGTTTCTATTTACCAAAGGAATCCATGACCTTACTATGTTTACCTCTTCGTCATTTTCTGTAAATTTTTTTTCAGACTCCTTCAACAATATCTAATGACTAACAAACTACTATTTATATAGTTAAATCTCTTAAATATATTCATTTTCATTATTTTTTAATTAATATTTTCATTTACACATCTACATAACCACTTTCCTTTATAATATATTATTCTTCTTGTGTTATGTTTTTATCATAAGGAATACATCATGCTAAACATTATGAATTTTTTAGTGTAGGGTTATTCTCCTTCTCAACACTAAATAATATTTCATCTAGTATTTAAAAATGTCATATAAAGTAAATTACATTTAATAAACATTACTCTAATAAATTACTCCTTTAAGTGGAGAAAAAATCCTCTTCATTCTTCATCATGCTTTTTTTATTCCATGGATATATTTAATATTCTCTATCAACTATTTAGTGTATTTATGAATTTTTCTCCATTTATTTAAATTATATTATTCTTCATCTTCCTCATATTTTTATTCTACACATATTTGTCTTGGGAAATTATCTACAAGGTGAGTAATTATACCACATATAGATCATTTATTTTGATGTTTTCCACCATATTAAAACATTCCCATTTTATATTTTTTGTGATAATTGAAATTATTAACATTAATTCATAATAATTTACCTCATAATATTATAGTTCATAAAATGACCTTAATTCATACCCCTTGATCTTAAATCTATTCTTGGATTGGAATTTTATCCCCTCTATAGAATTATTTTCGAACACATGTTCTTTTATAATTTCCTAAATAAGTGGTAACCTAGGTAAATCATCAATGGTTATGTCTTACATTTCATTAAATAAATGATTCCTTAGTTCAAAATGATAATGAAAATTTTTCAATAACATATTTATAATGGTTAGTTATAGTATTATACCTCAAAAAAATCATAATTTTAATGACTATATTATCAACCATAATGTAATTGTTGTTAATTGTAATATCATATCAGATTATGATGTTTTAAAATTTATCTCTCAATATTTTCAATTAGTATTCCATAACATTAAATTTCCATTAAACATGATATCATGCTTGATAAATATTTCCATCAATTAATTGAGTCATATAGTTTTTTGTATTGTTATCTCCAGACCCACTAAGGAACACATTTTTTTTAGTATGTCTTGTAATACTCGTAAATCACTCCTAATATATATTAGTGGGTCACTACTAACACCAAGTATTCTTAAAAAACAATTGGATCTATTAACCCAAACATCTGGTAGTTAGAAAATCCACTAATCTATATTAGATGTCCCAAAAAATATAAGATATATAAGTCTATGTAGAAAATAAGATATGCCTCTCAAGAACTCATGTGACTAAGAGAAAAATTCCAACATGTCAAAGAATCTCAAAACTAAAATTTAAATTCTCTAAATTTCATCAAGATCAAATAATTTCTACTTCCAAAATACTATGTTTTTATATCTCCAATAATTATAGAATCTACACCAATACAAAATTTGTGATTCTGAGGCCAGTGTAAGGGTGAGTGTAAAAATACCAATCAAAGATCCCTATATGAAGGTAAATAAGTTCATTTTATAGTAGAAAATAGGTCTGAACCCAAATAAATCCCATTTTATTCCAAGGGTACTCATAATTGAAAAAACATAACTAAAACCCACCCCCCCCCCCACTTGATGTACCTAACATAAGTTCATCCTATCAGAAGGGTGATTTGATCCAAATCCCATGATTCACTAAAAAACAATAGTAAAATCATAAATAGATTACCTTCCTCAGGTATGTCTGATGCCAACTAAATTTCAGACATAGAATTGTATAAATTAGTATGAGAAATGGAAACACATCACAACATCATTATCTCACCAAATATAAATCTAAAAACATCCCCATACAAAAATATTAAACCCATGAATGAGTCACATTGTCTTCACTAAAACTACCACAAAATTCCCAAGAAGATTAATAGGATCAATAATCATTAAATAGGTCACTGAATATGGTACCACATTAATGATGATAATAATGGTTATTGTACATGGTCACATATATCTCTCAGCACATAAATGTCGAGTCTAAATATCAATCCACTTAAACCATGAATGTGTCCCCAGAAAATTTAGGACTAAACATCCACAATTAAGTAATAAAATATTTTAACATATCATCCTAGACACTCTAAAGGATTAAATTAGTTTTTTGTAGTGTAACCACCACAATAACTCACTTTTACCTACAATTGAACTATGAGTGTAGGAATTGATTTTCTCAATGATGCCCCAACCTCTTTTCGATAAAGGCACCTATATAAGTCACCATATTTACCAAAAATCCATACAGTATTAAAGACATCAAAACAAACCCAATCATATTATGTATATGTAACATGGATCAGGGGAAACCAACCCTAACTCTTATTAATCTCTTTCAATCAGCTACTACCAAGTTGAGCCAATATTTTTTTGTTTCAATGACCATATAAAACACTATGAGTTGAGAAAAATAATGAATAGAACCATCATCATCCATAATAAAATATCCTAAACCACTCAATTGGTGGCACCAATATAACTTTTATAAGAATAAAGTACCCACAAACTACCTCTAAGTTTGTTCCATATATATAAAATAGTGGTAATACTCACCGATTTACAAATTTTGTAGAATAAAACAATTTATTCACAACCAGATACCACCACCCAAATTCATCTTAACCATCATCCCCGAAATTATAGTAAAAGGTATAATTTGTAATATAATATATACCTTTCTCCATATCCATGGATAAAGACAATATACAAAACATTAGAGATAGAGAGACCATCCACCATTGAATAGTTCCTATCCACAGAGGCCATCATGAGTAAAGAACATGTTTAAAACAACTTAATCCACTGAAAACCAATGTAATGCACCAATATAAACTAAATTTTATCTTCATAAGTGGATATATCCAATGCTATAGAAACTTTTAACATAGAAACATATATTTGTGATATGTTAAATAGTGTAAAATTAAACCATTGTAAAATGCCAAAAAAACTACCTCCCTTCATCCATTGAGGAAAATATACAAACAATAAACAAAAAGATAGTTACCAAACTTTGAGTATATTTGAGGTCATCCAAATCAAATATATGATTGTTCCAGGATAATTCAATAACCCTCACACCTTCTCTTCTCCATAATTAATATAATGACATTATCACAATAGGATTATAAAGGGTAATAATCCTTGAGTTATCTGATAACCAATTTACATTAATGTATAAGAAACCATTGTAATTTTCAAAACACAATGATTCTCATAATGTAGAACTTGTTTTTGATAACCCATATACTATATGAGAATATAAATAATTCTTAGTAAAATGGATTGTATAGGTAATTCACAAAGAGTAAATGGAATGTAAACCCAAATATCCCTCTTTTCTTATCCTCAGATGAACTTAGAATCATTCTATATATAACAAATGATGTTTATATATCACATAGAGTTTGGTGGAGTAAAGGTAACTATCTATTTACGCCACTCTATGTCATGTTGTTCCATATGACATGTCATGTAAAACTATATCCACATGTTTCATAAAACGGTTTATAATCATGTACATAGACATACATCATTTTGTGTTCCCTGTGGGTCTACCCTAAATATACATCAAACCATAACTCAATGAACAAAACTCGTTTATTGTAAGATTAAAAACTCAATATATGATTTTTTAAACTACCATGAAAATGTAATTTGAAACTCTAGATAAAGATCGGTAGTGATGTGTCAAAATCCATATCGAATAACTTGATTTATATTATAACCAATGTGTAAATTGAAATAATTATAACCTTTATCTAAAATGAATTCCATGAATATAAAAAAACTCATAAACATGTTAAATTTTAAATAAGTGTTCATACTTTTTTAGTGTTTATTAGAGCATAAAAACCGTGTTTCTAAGATTCAATCAATGATTTTTGCATCCAAATCCTCATTTTTATCATCCTATGATGAATATATATCTCTAGATCAGCACATTTGGCTCGCCTCACTATAAACAGGGATGGTGAGGGTAGAAGGGGTGAATCTTCATTGAATGTAGTGGACTAGTGGGAACTAGTATAATTAAAAACATAATTTAAAAATGAATTTATAAAAAAGTATCTCAACCTAAAAACCTGATCCTAAATAGAGATTATACCTAAAATAGGTCAAAAACATCGATTGTGGAACTAAACACATGTTAGTACTCTTATCTAGATATCCATTAAGGATATAATGACGTTCAAATCCATGTAATATATCCAGTTATTATTTAATAAATATTAAATAATTCAACTAAAGTATCAGACAGAAATTATCAAAAATCATATGCATATTGGAAAAAGCACATTCCAATATCCAATAACCCATTATAATTTATTATGGCCCATTCATATAAATAAATTATCATTTATCAAAATTAAAAAGTGTTGTGGATCAAAAAATCAAACAAATAATAGGATTTCTCATGGGAAATAACAATCATTATGTTATCTCAAAGTCAATTATTTTATCCCTAAAAAGGACAACCAAAAAAATGTCTATGAATCCACCAATCTGGCATTGGTGAGACCCAAATATTAAATACATGAAAATAAATCTTATTTTATGAATTTTGATTACTTATCATTAATAAATAGACTTAACCCATAAGTTATTCGTGTTTTGGGACCATTGACATTTACATAATTTTTGTAAAAATAATATAGGCCATTTACCAAAAAAAAATCAATTCTAGAACCCTTAAATTATATATCAATCAAAAAACCATTTTTCATATATTTTGGAAAAGGATAAATTAAAAAGGGTGATCTCCAAATCTCAAGATGGGTTAAAAAATGATATATAAATCAATAATCTTCCTAAGTAAAACATGAGGGAACTAATATGAAAAAATGAGCCTAACATTATAAAATCACACCCTGTAATTCATATATCATAATCAAGATTCATAGAATAAATTATTTTTGTTCATAAGGCATGACCCAAAAAATAATCAATGAAAATTGTACATGAGGTAGTAACATTGTAATAATTTCATGTAATAAATGATTAGTATAAAATGTGTCATAATAATCATCCTAGAAATCTAATTTCAAGGAAACACACAATGACCCTCATCATATGTTTTTCTAGGGATTAATACCTATACAACATATTTGGGGCTGTGATAAGCTCCCATGAACCAGTTTATGTCATAAAACATTTATCATTACCTGATTAGTTATAGGCCTATAGTAAAACCACCATCACATAATCATAATATATTCATATGTATGCTATAAACTCATTAAAACATTTACTATTTCTTCCGAGCATAATGCATTGAAAAGAAAAAAATGATTCATAAATATATCAAAAATAGTCAAAACCCACAAATAAAAATAATATAGATGGTATTCTATGAATATTTCCCCTAAAATGAATAAGTGACAATAAAGGATGTCATTATAGACTAGATATTCTATTACATGTTCACTAGAATATTTCTAGGAACAAATAATCTTTCAATATTATATCACTTTTTTGAAACATAAAAAATGTAAAAATTATTCAAAAAAACATTTTACAAAAATAAAACCAAGGAAACCGGTACATTAATCTTCAATGAAATTATTTTTCAATAAAATGACAAAATTCAATCATTTGGTATATGATAAAACATATTTTTAGTTAAAACATTATTTAAGAAATATGATATTCAGAAAAAGAAAATAATATTCATTTAAAATAAAATTATAGAGCATAAAACATGGGTAAAAATGAATTTATACTATCATATAAGAATATAATTTTTTAAAATTTTTTCAAAAAAAATAGAGAAATTGAAAAAAAAATTATTCTTAATTAAATGAAAAAATTATTGGGATTTTCAAACAAATATCTAAAAATTTGAGTATTTAGAGAGTGGAAATCAAAATAAAAACATATAATATAAATAAATATACAATGGATAATAAACGAAATATGATTTATGTGTTAAGGATCGTTAAATTTAATTATCATAAATTTAAGCATTAACAATCCATGTAAAAAAGTTACATAGTATCCTGAAAACATTTTCCTTTAGTAACATCTGACACGAAATTCTAATGAAATAAAAAACGATTAAATAAAACATTAAATTCCTGAAAAATGATGATATTACTGATTCAAATTTTAATATGGGTTATATATACCTATCATAAAAGAAGATATATGTATAAAATAATATATTTCCCAAAGAAGGAAACTTGAGATAGTAAACTGTAACAAATTTCATAACATTCAAATAAAACCAGTTTTGTTGAAAAAAAATTAATTATAAATTTTAGTTGAATGAAATACGAATGTTCCATAACATAATCTAATAATTGGTAATATATAGACATGATAAACATAAATAGGTTAGTAATAACAATCAAGACTGAACAAAATAAAATTGGGATGAGGAACCCTTATCTCTATACTAACTTTCTACATAAGCGATATAACATCCTATATAATAAATTTAAATTTATTTTAAATCTATACCTTAAAACTATTTACAATTATAATTCCATAAATTTTTAACCTATAACATCATATCACCCATTTATTAAAAACTCATTACTAAAATCATACTTAATGTTAATAAATGATTTTTTTTCAATTAAATTTCACTTCAACGGTTTTGGTCATTGTACTTGGTTATTATTACCTAAAATTTATAATATAATTCATTTCATAGGATTAATATATAAATTTTATACAGACTTTTATAAATATTCATATAATATGGTGATGAATACTGGATTGCAACACTACAAGGTTACTATAATCCATACAAATTCTTGAGTGATGTATCAAATTTTCTATGAATAGAAAACATAAATGGTAAATAATAATTAACCATTAAATAATTATAATCATATAATAAAAATAATTATAAGTATTATCCAAATCAATTCTAATTATAATATGTGGAAATATAAACTGGTCAATGAGTCACATACCGTCACGGATGAGGTAGCCATCATGCACACATGAGTGATGTTATCATTTTCCAACTAATGGAAAAGTAAGATGTCAGATAAGATATTTGAATTAATGAAGAATACTTATAATAAAAATATATCACATATATATATATTATTCATCATAATAACTATCCATTAATCATCGTGATGAAAAATGAATCACATCACCCGTTAGAGCTAGTAGTCTACACGTATGCATGAGCCATAATATCATTTCCCATTTAATTTATATACGGTGAAAAAAGGTTGTTCAAAAAATATAATTTAAATAACATTATTAATTAAAATTTATTATTAATTTTATGATGTTTATAATATCATTATTTATGTTGAATTAAGAAATAAATTTAAAAAACCTGTTAAATATAAATACATCTTCTTTAAGAGACCTCTTTTATAATAAATTTAATTTCATTAAAATTTATATTTTTAGAAGACTAGATACTGTAGGAAGAATGTAATAAATAATAAAAATTATATCGTTATATAATTTCAATGAAAACACTCGAGAAATTGTATTAAGGGTGGATAGGATGATATCTTTTATAGGTGGAGAAGAGGACACATAGGGAAATTCCTAAAATATTATAATTTCATTAATTTCATTCCCATAAATATTTCTTATAAATTGAAAATTATTAACTAATATGATAATATAGGTTCTAAATACATTTATACTATAGTTATTAAAATAAATATTTGTGGCATTACTACCCATATAACATCAGTTGACCCCTTGTAAAAGTGTTTTAACACCAACCGAGGTAATAGATTTTTTTTACTATTAAGTATACTGAAAAATAAATTTTTACTTATTAAATTTATTTTTCATGATTAGTAAAAATATGAATGAAATTTTATAAAATAAATTTTTTATAATTTCGGAAATTTTATTTTATGTCATGTTCAAAAATTAAAATTAAAAACAAAATTATCATATAAAGAATTTTTAACCATAAATCTGAATATAATTTCATTTAATGACAAGTAAAAAAATTAAAATAAATGATAAAATATATTTTTAATTATATAATCTATAATTATAATTTTTAATTATCAATAAACATAGATTTATTTAATTAATCCACATAATAACACATTGTTCACATGAAAACACTTTTTTTATTTTGATTTATGCCAAAAAGTATACTTATATCCTAATAAGTTATAATCTCAATTCCTATATAATTAATTAGACCATTTTTAATTAATTTATAATTATTTTATTTTATGAAAAAATTCAAAACTAAATGAGACTTGTAAATTTACAGATTTAACAAAATGTTATTTTTCTAAAAAACTGTATCTTTTGAAAATAATTTACAATTAAATATTTTCAAAAAAATCAAAAAATTACCCATATTTATATATTAACATTCTGATTTCAATATATATATATATTAATTTCCTCCAATAAAATTAATTTAAATTTTATTAATTGACATATATTTCCATGAGAAAAATGAAAAAACTACTTTTTGATAAATCATATTTAGAAAATCGCATTATTGAAAATTGAGTATTTATTTATTTTAAAAAAATCATTCATTTGGTATTATTGAAAACCATTATAAATAATTTTCAAAATGTGGTAATTACTATTCATACCTTCCAATTTAATGACTAATTTATAAGTACCAAAATTAAGTAATTTGTTTTTAATTTACGTTGTAGTTATCCTAATGCATAGTGGTCCATGTTAAAAAATCAATTGATAAACGTATTAATTTAAAATATTTTTTATTTTTCATATTCCTTATCACCATAAATGCATTCCTCCTTGATAAATTTTTTCTCACTAATCAAGGGTTAAATATTTTACACTACCTTTGTTGAAAACCCACATCATGAGAAATGATAATAAAAAAACAATAAAAATTGGATGTGAGAAATGAAAAGGTTAACTTCAATAAGAAATAAAATGTTTAATAAAGAAGTATAACATTATAAGAAGGTGAATATATACACATAGATGATAATTATAATGTTCAATGCATAATATAGTGTGACAGAAAACATGGTAATAAGAAAAATAATTACCAAAAAACCATAAATTACTATGGGGTAGAAATGACCATCATTATTTATAAATAACAGTAAAAAAGGAATCATAGTTTCTGATGTACAAGAAAATTCATAAAAGATTTGTTCTATTTTTTTAACATGGAATATAATAAAATGTAATTTCTTTATTTATTAAACTCTATAAATGAAATTTCATCATTTGGTTATGTGTTACAATTATTTTCCACCTCTTTTCATCACATATAACAATTATGTAGTAAAAATATGAATTTGTACTCAATAATGAAGAAAAACAATTAAAATCAAGCAAATTATGAGTTCTATAAAATTATGGAATGATATTCCTCTAATCTCTATTATGTTGTTGAAACTAAAAATTTCTTACTACATACTAATATAACTCATATGAATAAATAATATTTTTAAATATTAACCTCAATGATTTTAGTAATAATACACAATGATATAATCAATTGATTCCAAAAATATACAAATTATAATTACCCCTATTTTTATATTGGTATTAAATCTATATAGATGAATATTCATGTCATAACAAACCCATTCCTGAATTGTATGGGTTTACTCTCATCGGATACATTGAAAAAATAGTAGGTTTATACAATTTCTAAATCATATCCTCTATATTCTATTGTAACTATATCGATTTTTTTATTATCAATTTTATTACATATCTTGGCCTCCTAGTAAAAAAATGATAATGAAGTGTGTGCTCAGATGCTCGGTAGTGGTAAATGTGGAAGATACAAAAGGATAACAAGATCAAAAGTGTATTTAAAGATGAGAATAAAATTTTAATATAATACCCTATATATCAATGTTCATAATTCTCATTAAATATAAGGGAATTTACAAAGACATCAATTATTATACAATAAAATAACAAGATCCATGAGATTAAAACATTTCCATAAGACATAGAATTTTTGGAAAACAAAAAATATTAGAATATATTATTTAAATGATACATATAGTGATATGTATAGGGTGATTTTATTGGTTTATTCCCATGTGTACCTAATTCTATATTGGTATGACCACCCGTATACCTTCTAGTTTTGGTTTTAGGATGAAATCCCATGTATCCTCTTGTTTCCACCGTCGGATGAACACCCATAAAACATGTTATTATAGGATTATGATTACCGCCAGTTTACCCTCTTATTGTGAGCTAAGGATAAACTATCATATACCATTTCACGTCATAGAGAAACTATCATTACTGAATTTATTTTAAGAATATATAATTCCCACCCTTAAAATAATTAAAATCATACATGTTTATGCCACAAAAAAAATCATTTGAGAAGCTATAAAAAGATATAAGTTTCATAAAAAAATTAATCATAGCATAACACATAATAATGAAATAGTTTTCATAAATATAAACATAAACCAAACATAAAATAATAAGGATTTTTTCCTTCAAAAATATCTATTATAAAGTATAAGTAATATCAAATAATGTTTTCTTAGTTTGAAAATACTTTTTTTCGAACACATGAGATAATACTAGAGAAGAATATCATTTTTATTTTGAGGAATGATTTTTAAATCAGAAAATATTTATGAAATCTATTTATTGAAAATAATATTTAAATTATATAATGTAATATTTAAAAACCAATTAAAAAAATATTTTAAATCCTTCTCCTTGAATACACATAACATATCATTTGAAATTTCTTTTTAGAAACACTATTTTTAAATAATTTTTTTGTTTGGTAAAATAAGGAATAACATAACGTGAAACATAGAATATAATTAAAATAAATATATTCATGATAAAAAATTTGAAATGGTATTTATACACTTAAAAAATAATATAGTTGTATAACACAACATGAGTCACAAAAAAGTCAAATTGAGACAAAATTGCCTTTTAGATTTGGTAACATTTTTAAAGTAACACCCATGAAAGAGACACCATAAAATGGATTTGTAAATATCCATAAAATGGAGGATAAAGATTATATATCAAAATAATGGTTTTTATATAAACTACATAAATTAAATTAGTGTAAATATGTCAATAGTATCATAGAATTATAAGTAAGAATAAAAATTCACTTACAAATATATTATCATTAATGTGAAGATTAATCGAATGAATTCATAATTTTTTTCACCATAAATCTAGAAAATATAATTTTATATTATACATAATATAATCATAATTAATTTAAAACATAATATTGAAATATCATAATCAATTAAATAATGTTTTAACCTAATGAATGGAAATTGAGTTTAGAATTCCCTTATAACTTTGTAATTAGTCGTGTTGTGTGCCCCATAAAATAAAGAATCATAATATAATACATAAAATTAAATAATTATAATTATATTTATTATTTGATATATAAAATTTCAGTATGTACTTCATAAAGAAAAAGTAAGTGGTGAATAAGGCACATAACTCACAGATGAAAAAGTTTGATAAGGAACCCTTACCTCACGCTTCCCTTTAGCATGGTGTATTAAACATCAAATATAATTTTCGAAATTAGGATATTAATTCATTAAATAACCATATTTATATTTATAATACCATATATTATATTTTTATAAAATATTTCCACCCATTCCATTAAAATATTTCAATATTTCCATTGTTTTGGGTGAGTTTATTTAATGATTTCCATGAGCAGTTTATTTGTGTATAATTATGGATTTACATTTCCAATAGAAATAAAATAGTATACGTTTAATTAAGTGGAATTAAATTACTTCAAAATATTTTAATTTTCCCACTTAACTTTTTTCTATCATTTAAATGGTTGATTCATTTGGTAAAATGTTAATGATAAGTGTTTAGTTTAATTTTGTGATTTTTTCGATCAAAACAAACCAGTTTTTTTATTTAATGCTAAATCTATATATTAGTTCCTTGAGATGAATTATTTTATAATATACATATAATATTCATATTTATCTAGAATAGTATTTTTATGACCATCCATGAATGAGGTCATGCAAAACGAAAAAAATCATTATTCAAAAAGGTGATTAATCAACATAATTTTAAGGATTCATTGTTTTATTTGTATAAGATTAGATAATAAATTTTATGGATATAATATATTAAAATAGAAAAAAAATTATTTAAATGAAATTATAATTATTACTTAATTATGGATGAATAAATTGGGGAAAAATAAATGAATAAAATAAACTAAGATAGGTACTTTGAGAAAATTACATCTTTAATATCACCTCATTAAAAGTCACATGAAGACCCTGTATTATGTAATTTAGTTAGACCATAAGCATATGGAAGTTGGGTTTTTAAGTAATAGAATATTTTTCACATATTTAAGGTGCATCAAGTCATGAGGGTTGAAATGGGTTGGTGAGGGGTGGTATTTATACATGGGGAGATGTGGGTTCGGGTGACTAAAATAATGATTATTGAATATTTAAATCCATGAACAAGTTTTTTAATATAATTAAATTATTTATATTGATAATAAATTTTTTTATGATGGTTAGTTTAGATATATTCCTTAAAAACCACTATATGTTGTAATTTTAAGGTATGTTAAGCTTTTACCACTTATGTTTAACCCCTATCCCTATTCATCCATTACGATAGTAAATAATTTTTTTACCTCTTTAACTTTGAAAATATAAAATGATATTTTCATTAAAATGTAATATTGACCTTATAATTCCATATTTTTAAAAACATTTACCAATTTAAATAATCAAATTTGGTATATTTTGATTTAAAATTAATCATGAAGACATAATGAAAAGAGATTTTTAAAATTTTGAATGGTTTTCGTATTGGATATAAATGTGAAATTGATTATAATGTCCTAAAATAGACTGATTTATATACCGGTGAACTAAATATACATTTAAACCTATTTAAAATATAATTTATTTATATTAATACATTATACAAAAATACATCTTTCAATTTAAATGTATTTTATTACATATTAATCATAAATGAAACATGTCAAAAAAAATACTAAAAATCCCTTGAAGAGAATTTTGAAATAATTATATCAATAATTATGTTTACTTTTTAAAATAAAACATATAAGAGTGTCAAAATTTTGTTTTTATATATGTGTTCCATTAAAATGTGGACAAAAATTATTTTAGAAAAATTATATACTCTTTATGCACAAAATTCGATTTATAATTTTCTTATTTTTATAAAAAATTATGGATGAATTTGAAAAAAATAATATTTAATATTTAAATTTCATTAATATCATTCAAAAAAATTGTTTAATTTAATTTATAAATAAATGTCATTATAGTCACAAAATTTTTTTTTTATAAATACACATCCTTTATGTTCAATAGTTTTTTAATTTCATTTCTAATTAATTAGAAACCATTGACATTATTTTTTAAAAAATTAAAAAACTTATTGTTATAAATATTTTAATAACACTAATTCATTTCATTATAATATAAAGGCTATAATGGTTATGTTAATATAATAATATTTCATGGAGTTTATTTAAGCTCATGTTTTCTATAAAGTAAGATATGAAATATATTAAATTTATTTTGAAAAATTCATTGATTAAAATCAAAGAGTGTTAAATTCTACCCCCGTTATTATGAAATTAACCCTCAAAATAAGTTACTCAGATATAAATAGATGAGGATACCTCTGCCTCAACATATATTTAGTTTACCATAAAGCTTCCTCAAATTTATTGATTTGATATAATACTTTAACAAGGCAGGTTCTCCTATTTTGTAGAACATTATCCAAAAAATTCAGAATTTATAATGGTAGTTCATTAAAATAATGATCATTCTCTAGTGGTATAACCCTTGAGTTTTGTAACTATTAAGGTTACAGTATATACATACTCATTATGGATACATGGATCAAATATTGAACTTGAGAAAAATTAGGTGGGACGATCATTGAATAAGATACAATCCCTATACATTAAAAATTTTCAAGAAATATTGTCCTAGAAATTTGAAACAACAAATTGAAAATCAGGGATGGTTGTTTGAAATTTTCTTTTGTGGGAAACTCATATAGGAAAATAGTTCAGTAAAATGTCCCTCTAATGGATAGAAATTAATTAGTGAAGATCACCACTGAACCAGGATTATAGTTTTGAGAATATTATTGGAATTTGAAAACAAGGACATGGATGATAACAATTCATTAATGTTATAATAGATAATGATAGGGAACATAGTCATTAGAAGGTTATTGACAACAAAACCATACACCCAATACGCATGAAAAATGTTTGTAATATAATTATAAATGATGATAATTTGATAGTATTTTATTTAAAATAATATGTGTATATATAATTAATTTATTTTACCTCAAAAGTAAAATCTCACTCTGGGGATGCATCTTGATCAATTTGTTCTTCATTTCATAGAAGAAGGAATGAAGATGAATTTGCAGTTTCTAGAGAAACAATGGACCATTATATCTATAATGGGATAAAAAATCATCAATTTCATCTTTACTCATCAAAATAAAATGGTTAGCATAGATTTATTAATATACAGTAATAGTAAAAATTAATTTTTAAAAACTTATCTAACATTAATCATATGAAACTCCATAAATTGTTACCCTTATAATCCTTCCAAACTTTTATGATCCAAAACATTCCAATGAAGGTGACAAAATTTTCTAAAGAAAATTTCCATAATCCTTTAAAAAAATTTATGTTTCTAATATATATTAGACAAAAAAATTTTGAATATAGTTATAATATATTATCTTGAAACACGATAATAAACAGAATTTTTATAAAATTTTAGTGAAAACATGTATGATATAAAAAATTAATTCTTTCATCATACCATAAAACAAATAATTATATAAAATCAGTCCATAAAACAACTAATCATCATATTACTAATTAGTTCCAACATCATGAATACTATACCATATATTTTATCAGATTCAATCTTATATTTATCTCATTTTTATCCGATAATTATGCACATATTGTGGGTTACCTTTCCCCTAATCACAAGTTCTCTAAAAAATAACCCTTTCACACAATAAATTCTTTATTACTTCAATATCACTCCACATATCCTTTCAAATCATTAATGAAATACTTATTAATAAGAATAATTTTATATTTCATGATTCGTAAATAATAATAATCTAATTCCAGTTCAAAAATACATCATTCACCTCACTTTGTTCTAAATTAAATTATTTTCATCATCATATTCCTTAACACTAATTTCATATAATATTTCATTAATATAACCATTACTTGTACCACTTGGTTTATTTTCATCAAAAACATTCCCCAAGGATATCAATTTTTATAATTCTCGTACTTTCTTTGTTTAAAATATTCATCTATTGATAGACCTTATGAAGACCAATATTTTAATCCAATACATTATCAAAACACTTCCTTTTCCCCTGGTTGTTACCTAATTTTTGTAGTTAGTTTCTATAGTAAAAACATCATTATGTCCTTCTAATTCATCCAATTATTTGTTTACTCCCACATTATTGAAATGTTGGAAACTAAATCTTCTTTATATCAAGGTCTCTAAATCCTGAATTTTTAGAAAACTCAATTATTATTTTATTTAATGAGACTGATATTTTTTAAGGTATACATTTTTAATCTAATTTTTAGTGAACTAGTAAGGAATAATCACATCATCCTTCTTTCTAGTTATTATCCCATATGACTTCTCACTAAAAAAAATTCTATCACATTCAAAGTTGACTTGGTTCCTTTAGTCCTTGACTGTTACTAAATCAAAATATAATATTGGGTGAATCACTAATCATACTAGTAAACCTCCCATAATAATGAAAAATTATATATATATATTATAAATCTATCACGTCTTATCATAAATACTTGGTTATTTATAATAGTTATCAAAACTCTTGTATTGTAAGGTAGCCATACACATATAGTTGTTACTAAGGTTTTCTCACCTAAGGATCCAAATGATAACTAAAATTTTTACTTGAAACCAACTGTAATGACTCATAACTTTTATACATTGATATTTAGTCAATTTAGAATTATATTCACCTTAAAACAGAATCTTGCAAGAATTCCATGGGATTCGTTTCATTAGAAACATTGACAGAACAAGATTTCCATAAAACCTCTATGTGGTATCCTTCTCAATCCTTTGTTACTAGATCCATTTTTTATATCTCAAAATTAATAGCTATCTTCATATACTATGGATATGGAACATAAAAAAGGGGTATCTCAGTTGCTCCATAATGGTAAACATAGAAGATACATAATAATAACATGGGAATAAGGGTAGGAAAAAATAATTATGACATTTTATGATCATTCCATATATATTAATGATAAAAATCTTGATTCTAAATATTGTATGTTCATAATACATGGATCACTTTTTAATCAAAGCACACAATCCTTTGGAGTATAAAAATGGAATAAGACATAGAATTTGTTTCATACATTATCACACCCGAACCATGAAAATCCACTTATTTTATTCGTTTTTTAGATTTGGATTTTTTATGGAGGTTCATATTCAATTCCAGACTTGAAATTTTGGGTTTTTATGTTTTGCTTGAATTGTTTTCTCATGTACGTGAGTTGTACAGTTTGTAGAAACAATGCTACCCTTCCTAGGTAAACATGTTTTAGGTCCTGGAGATGGACATTAGCTACTTCATAGTTTGATCTTGGTAACAGAAACAGTGAGGTTGATCTCCCCATTGAAAATATCAACCATATGGTTTTTTCATAGTATGGTAAACTATGTAGAAACAATGTGCAGTAAATATATAAATTTTAAATACTAAAATCCCTATTCCACTCTCCTATATTTTTATCCCTAATTCAGGCCCCTCCAACATGTTCCATTTTGGAGCATGAAGGGGTCCCATTACGGGTCATGACACACCTTCACCAAGATGAGGTAAGGGACAGAAAACTTCCAGACCCTTCCTTATTCATGTTGATGGAGAGATAATGACCCATGATTCGAGCCTTCAATAGGACCTAGAGTGGTTACTAGCACTAAGGGTATAAAATAACATGTAATATGGAAGGCATTACCCTTTTATAGAAAACAATGATCGAGGGAGAAAATGGTAAAACCCAAAAAACTCAAAAACTGAAAGTAAGGGTAAAGAACAAAATATGTTCACACATGAATGTTTAGAGTTAAGTGCTACAAAAATATAATAAAACTCCATAGTAATGTACCAAAATAATGGAAAAATAGTAGAAACCACGAATCCAGAGAAACTTCGACATCCCCAAGCTAATAGTAACCAACCAAATCTCCAACTTAAATCAAGGGATATGAAAAATAGTTTATAAATATGTAGGATGAGTATATAGGTATACTAAATAGGGAATACCGAGAGCTATCGTTCAAATTTTAGGATTCAATCTAATTCCCCATGAGAAAATAGTGATAACCAAAACACCTAGTAAGGAAACTATCCATCCATCCTCACCAAGCGACACTCCCCAAATAAAAAAATCCATGTAATGTAATATTAATAGCACAAAAATATTTGGGTAAACTGCACCACTTTCCCATTGGTTATTTAAGATGTCCTATAAATAATACTTCCCCCAAAGATGCCACTATAGTCCCACTTCCATGCCCAACAACAACCATATGGGCCATCACAACCAAACATTCATCCTGCCCGCAAACACCTTGAACACCACATCCACACATAACCATGTCGTGGACACCAAGGCCAGAAAAACAACAACCATTACCGATGAAACCTGGGATAGAATGACTATAGCTAGGCCTGAAGACACATGGTCCTTATCCTAAAGACACTTGGGATAACAACCTACCCTCACAAACCTGGGCCAGCTACCACAACACCACATTCCCCGAGGATTCTAGGTCCATAATAGTTCATAGGTTGTCACAACCTAACCAAAGAATCTTGGGCTTCCATGGAGAGGGAGTAGAAAAGGAGTTAATAACTTTCCACTCATTGGAATATTGGGAAAAGAACCCTACCCCATGAAATGGGGGTGTTCTACATGATGTTCTCAACATGAATACGGTGGGCATGAGAGACATAATAACAACAATTGATACATAGATATAATCAATCCATCATCCCGACCTAAGTCTTCCAAATAAGGAAACCATCAAGTACACATCCACACATTTTGTTATCCATACTAACCCAAAAACAACAACCATACCATAGCACAACCCATTCTTAGAAAATAGTTCCTCCATTATACCTGTTTTAATTTTACATGTTCAAGTGTTTTTCATTTAAAATAATTCTACACTACTGGGAAAATAATCATGCATAACCACATGCCAAAAACACTACCAAAAAAATAGTCAAGCGTGATTTTAAGCATTCGCACCTAGTTATCTTATAATGTCAAAACATCAAAAGGGATCCATGAGATACCTTGATGTATTGTAACCAAAACAAGCCCTAACACATGGCTCCAAAGAACCTCAAGTTCACAAATAACAACCCTTCAACTAGAGGTTCCATTCCCATCCACATTTTCCCACACGACATCAAGCAGAGCGACTACACATATCACCAGAACATAGTAAGGATGTTTTTTTAGATTTAACGACTACATTAATTATATTCCTTCTTTCTGTTTGGATAACTAGGGTGATCAAACAAGGATTCTTATTCACTAGAAATCCTTTTAGTAATCCAATTTTATGTGATTAAAGAGTTTCCTTGTTACATCAATTCAGTTATAATATTTACCAACAAAATAATGGATTATTAGTGCACAAGGAAGGGCCAACAATGGCCATGATTTTTATTTTATAGAATCCCATACAATTAACAACATAGTGAAAAAGGTAGAACACAAAAACAACATCATCACACCCAAACATTCATTCTTTAAAAGATCATTTATTATCTTTGATATATTTAGATTCATCTATGTCCCAAGGGAACATCATCATACCCACACTTCCTGATGCAATGTAATGAGAGACAAAGGATGAACCCCTACCTCGATTATCTAGGATCGATGATTTTCTCCTCGCACTAAGAACTAGGGTTTCACGACTTGTAAAAGAAGAACTCCAAGGACTCCAAGGGTAATAAGGAAAGGCTCCAGCATGGGACCCTGATTCGTATCTAGAAGGGGGACTCCATACACACCATGGAAAGGATAGAGACTATGGAAGAAGATGACCTTGTGTGATAAAATCCCAATCCAAGAGTTGTGGGATATGTTGTTTCAAATAACAAGATAAAACGGGTCCTAGCATGACAACACAACTGTGCAGTTTCACAAGTTATGATTTCTTAAGATTTAATAATTCTCCTCAGAGATGGTGGTAATAACATATGTGAGTTAAAATATTTTCATTAAACCATCAAAACATGTAACATGTGTGAGACTAGAAATAACAGGAGGATAGAATACCAGAAAAGGGTGTGAAACAGATTAAAAAGATACAAATTTTTCTGCCAAGGGTCAACCCACTGTTAAGGTATTTAAAACATCATTTTTTGGGTTAGTAAATGGACATGAACCACTTTAAATGTGTAAAAATAATTAAAAGAGGTGTTGTAGAAAATCTAGGGAAGGAAACCTGACACCCCTCTATGGTCGATCGGTGGAGATGATTGGGTGAAGCTGATCATTGGACATGATCAGTTAATCTAATCGGATGAAGCTAATCGGTGTAGCTAATCAGTGAAACAGATTATGTGAAGCTGATTGGATGAACAGATTAGTGAAGCAGATTAGGTGAAGCTGGTCATATGATACTAATCCATGAAAATGATCGGTGGAGCTGATCTAGTGAATCTGATCGGGTGAAGATTATTGGGTGAGACTATTCAGGGAGTCTGGTCAGTGAGAAAAATTGATGGAACTGATATGTGAGACCAATGGGTGAAGATTATTGGTGAAAATGATTGCTGAGACTGTTCAGTAAAGCTAATCAGTGAGACTGATCATTGACATTTATTAGTGAACTTGATCATTGAATTTGATCCATAAATCATATTAGTTTAGTAGATCTATGAAGTAAATAAATTAAGTTGATCTGTGAAGCTGATTAGTGTATCCGATCAGTGAAGTTGATCGGTGAAAACGATTGGTGAGACCGTTTAGTAAAGCTAATCGGTGAGAATAATCATCGACATTTATTGGTGAATATGATCATTGAATTTAATCTATAAAGCATTTTAGTGTAGCAGATCTATGATGCAAATAAATTAAGTAGATCTGTGAAGCTGATTAGTGAATCTGATCAGTGAAGATGATATTTTATGCTGATTAGTGAATCTTATTAGTGAGACCGATCAGTGAAGCAGATCAGTTAGACCGGTTAGTGAGGCAATGATCTACTGGATAGATTGCTAGAACCTATCAGTAAGACCGATCAGTGGCACCGATATGTGACACCACGGTGACACATTTCCACTAACACCAACATCTTCATGACTCCTTGATGGTGTTTAGGACACCATAACACTTATAATTTAGGAATGTAATGGACCAACAGGTTACTGGACATTACATCAGATACCTCTCAAACTATTCTTATCCTTGAGAATTCAAGAGTAACCAAAATAAAATATAGGTTTCCAAACACCCACCTCAAAAGATACCTCTATGGGAAAAACCACACCAAAAATCCATATGAACCGCATGGGTCACAATGTCCTGACACATAGATCAGGTACTTCTTTCCTCCATGTCATGGTGATATCCTCTTTGGGTGTCACTAACTCCCCTGCAAGGGTTTAATCGCATCTGCATTGATGAATCATGATTAAGAATCAGGTCCTCCCTTCCCAACACATCAAGACTTTTCATAAAAAAAGGTAATGAAAAAAAACATCACATAATCAATCAAGGTTAGCATTAAATCACAACAAGTCACAAAAACAAGAACATCAAGGAAGGCACATATTGTAAAATCAAAATAGCTCTGGTACTGGACGCGCATCAGATATTTTCACTCCCATGTACTTTACTTGAGGCCATAGTGACTCCACAAAAGGCAAACAAAAGTGATAGTCTACCCACGAGGCACCTTCTCCATCCAATCCTCGATCCTTACTAGTCGCTCCATGAACATAGCGTCATCCCATATATCTAACACTCCCGAGTCAATGTAATGGGAGTTATCATGTAGATATTAACAAAGCTGGGAGAAGTGGAAAACAATGTGGATCCTTACCCACTGAGGTGGTAATGCTACCTGATATTCAACCTCACTGACTCTTCCCAACACTTCGAATGGCCCGATAAACCTAGGAGAGGGATTTTCCACTTGTTGAACATTTTATTCCCATATTGAGGGGAATCATTCAAGAATACCTGGTTTCCAACCTCAAACACCAAGGTCGTTCTCCTACAATCGACGTACGACTTATACCGATAATGTTATCCCATCATCCTATGATTCACAAGATGAAACTTCTCTTTTTTTCTTCGCACTACCTCTGGGAGAAGAAAACATGTCTCACTAACCTCAGTCTATCACACTGATGAAAGACACTACCTATCATAAAAGTCTTCAAATGTAGTCATTCCAATAGTATAGTGATAAGTTTGGTTTTATGAAAACTCTAATAAGGGAAAATGGCATACCCATGATCCCTTGAAGTCCAAAACATAGGTAGGTAGCACATCCACCAAGGTATGGATGGTCTGCTCTATCTTACCCTCTATCTGGGGGTGGAAACTGATGTTAAGGCATAACATGGTGCCAAAAGCATTCTTCAATTCCCTCTACACACATAAGGTAATCTATACATCCCGATCCAAGACTATAGACCATGGAAAACCATTCAACCACACCACCTCATCCATGTATCTATGTCCTATGTAATCCACTACACTAGACTCCTCGATCTCTAGGAAGTGAGATGATTTCATCAGCCAGTCTACCACTAAACAGATAACATCACAACCTCCTCAAACCCTGGGTAGTCCTATGATTAAATCCATCAACATGTAATCTCAATTCCACTCGGGGACATCTAAAGGTGGAAAAAACTCCATGTACATGGTGCTCAACCTTCACATGATGACACACTAGAGAACTTTCCAAAAACACTGCCACTTACTATTTCAATGCGGGCCACAAAAACTATTCTCTTAGGCCTCAATACAACTTGAAACCTCCTGGGTGTACTGCTTGGGATTAGTGATGGAACTCACCGATAACTCCCTCACACATCGTCTCTAGGAAAAACTAGTTACTACAGAAAACCATTTGATTATGACCATCCTCCAACCACCCTTCCAGAGCATTTCCCAAGTCCACTCAATTTTGAATCACTTCTCTATCTGAGTCTCTCCATTGAGACTTGTCCACCTTTCGAAATAGAGATGACTATACTAACATCTAAAATAAAGAACCTCTACCACTATCTACCCTTGCATCCAGGTGGAAGGAATAAAACTCCCCCATCACCTTCGAAGCATTCACAGATTCCGGAATAGCTTCCCTCTATGACTTCCTTCTCAAGGCATTGGTCAAAATGTTCCCCTTAACATCATTGTAAGAGAGCTATAAGTCGTATTCCTAAAGAAACTCCACCCACATTCTCTATTTCTAGTTAGTGTCCTGCTCTGTAAAGATATGCCTTAATCTCTTGTGATCTGTGAAGACCACAAAGTGCTCCCGGATGAGGTAATGCCACCACAACATCAATGTGAACTCTACTTATGAAATATCTAGGTCATGGGTGGCATAGTTACATCAAGAGGACATAAATTCCTAGAAAAATAAGAGATCCCTCACCACTTCAGCATCAACACACACCCCACACCAAGACTAACATCATTGCCAAGCATCTCAAACAACAACCCTTTATCTAGAATCCTAAGAACTGGAGAAGTGATAATCCTTTTTTCCCGATACCTAATGGATCCCCTACAATTCTCAAAATAATAAAAGGACAGGTATATTATTGAAAAATCTTTCACAGGAGATTCAACTCAAGAGATGTCAGTTACAAACGTCAGATAGTTTACTTCCATACCTTGGAAACTATGAACCTCTGCCACATTCTTGGGTGCGGCCTAAGAAATAACTTGTTCAACCATGGAAGGATCTACCACTACCCCTTGCTGAGACACCATGTGTCAATGAAATTTCACTTCTTTTGTCAAGAACCTACACTTTGAGAACTTCCAATTGACATTTGTGGGAAAGTGCTTCTTGAAAATCGTGTGATCCTTCCTATAGTGGAATTTGATGTGATTCCTGGCATGGATTGGCTTTCCTTATATGGAGCTCATATCTATTCCCAAATAAGGGAAGTCACATTTCATATTCCTGAACAGTTTATGATCATCTATCGATGCATGGATGAATATAACCTTCCAGTGGAAATTTCATCCATCTTATGGGTCTTGATTCCAATAAATGAAGGTTATTTATCTCAAATGGTTGGAGAGAAACTCATGATTAAGAATATGCCCATTGTATGGGAGTTTGATGATGTCTTTCCCGAGGAATTTCCGTGTATTCCACCAAATCGTGATGTTGAGTTTTCAAAAGAACTCATACCGGGTGTTGTGCCCATTTCAAAGACATCTTATAGAATGGAACCAATTGAGTTGCAGGAATTGAAGAAGAAACTCCAAGAGAATCTTGATAAGGGATTCATACGCCCTAGTGAATCACCTGGGGGAGCACCTATTCTATTTTTAAGAAGAAAGATGGATCAATGAGATTCTACATTGATTATCTAGAACTTAACAAGAGCACTATCAAGAACAAATATCCTCTCCCATGCATTGATGACTTATTTGACCAACTACACAGAGCTCAATACTTTTCCAAGATTTACTTTCATTCCAGGTATCATCAATTAAGGTTCAAAAGGGAGGATATACCAAAGATGGCTTTTTGTACAAGGTATTGATCCTATGAATTTATAATGATGCCATTTGGTCTTACTAATTCCCCTACTATCTTCATGGATATGAGGAATAGAGTCTTTAGAGACTATCATGATCAATTTATGGTAGTCTTTATAGATGATATTATTGTCTATTCAAAGAGAAAGGAAGAACATGATGATCACTTGAGATTTGTATTAAAGACCCTATGAAAGGGGAAAATTTATGCCAAATTTACAAAGTGTGAATTTTGGATTCAAAATGTTTCATTTTTTAGGTAACATAATCTTAAAAGAGGGGATATCTGTAGATCCATCAAAAATAGTGGTTATCAAAAGATGTTCGAGATGAACAAAAGTAACTAGGAGCCAAAGTTTTATTCATTTCGCTCGATATTATCGACGTTTTGTGAAAGATTTTCCATGATTATATAATCCACTCACCAGGTTGAATCAAAAATGAGTTAAGTTCGTTTGGATGGAGGAGTGTGAAGAGAATTTCAATGAGTTAAAAAGAAGGTTATCCAGTGAACCTGTGCTCACACTACCATGTAGGGGAGAAAGGTTTGTGATATACAGTGATGCATCCAAGAAGGTGTTGGGGTGTGTTCTCATGCAAAACAATATGATGATAGCTTATGCCTCATGACAGTTGGAAATTCATGAGAAAAATTACCCAACTCAATATTTGGAATTAGCTTCAGTAATATTTGCGTTAAAGATTTGGAGGCATTATCTTAATGGGTAAAGGTGTGATATTTATACTTATCATAAAAGTTTAAAGTATATATTTTCACACAAAAGGATCTGAATATGCGCCAAAGAATATGGTTGGAGCTAATTAAGGATTATGACTGATCAATTCATTACCACCTTGGGAAAGAAAACAAAGTGGCAGAAGCATTAAGTCGACAATACCATGCTAGCATATCAATGTTGAGGATCTCAAAAGATCCAATATTTATGGATTTACAAAGGATGTATCTTGGAATTATAATGGAAGGGGAAAATCTTATCTTTTTAAAATGAATGTTCAACCATCTATACATTAAAGATTAAAGAGGCGCATAAAGAAGATGTAGAGTTACAAAAGAAGGTGAGAAATGTTCTTGAATTCCTCATTGATTGTGATGAAATAAAAAGGTTCAAGAATTGGGTTTGTGTTCCTCCCATCCAAGAATTAAAGAAGGAAATATTGTATGAGGCTGATAGTTCTTAATTTTCTATTCACCCTTGATGCACGAAGAAGTATAGGGACCTAAAATAGTGCTTCTGGTGGGATGGCATGATAAGAGATGTTGGAGAATATGTCTCTCGATGCTTGGTTTGTTAGCAAGTTAAAGCTGAGAGACAGAAGTCTAAGGGGTTGTTACAACCATTACCAAGACTAGAATAGAAATGGGAAAACATCACTATGGACTTTGTCCCTGGACTTCCTAAAACATCCAAAGGTAATAATGTTATCTGGGTTATAGTTGATCGTCTTACGAATTCAGCACACATCATTGCTATTAAAGAAGATTTCTCTCCTGATAAGCTTGCCACGATATATGTGAAGGAAGTGGTAAGATTGCATGGAGTACCACATTCCATTATATCTGATTGGGATCTGAGGTTTACCTCGAAGTTTTAGCGAAGTCTTCAGCATACTCTAGATACAGAGTTGAGTTTCAGCACTACTTGTCAGCCTCAGACAGATGGTCAATCTGAGAGGACAATTCAAACACTAGAAGACATGTTGGGATCTTGCTCTATGGATTTCAAAGGAGGTTGGTATCAAAACCTTCCTTTGGTGGAATTTTCAAATAATAATAGCTTTCACTCCAGTATTCATATGGCTCCTTATGAATCTCTCTATGGAAATAAATTCAAAAATCCAACTTGCTGGGATGATGTTGGGGATAGAATGCTATCAGGACCTGATCTTGTTGATGATATGGAAGAAAATGTAAGATCTATTCAACAACACAAAAGAGCAGCTCATATTCGACAAAAAATTAATGCCGACAACTGAGGAAAATACCTAGATTTTGAAGCGGGTGATAAAGTGTTCTTACAAATATCTCCTTGGAAGAGAGTAATGAGATTTGGAAAGAAGGGAATGTTGAGCCCTAGGTATATTGGATCTTTTGAAATACTGGATCGTGTTGGGAAGGTATCTTACTGATTGGAGCTTCCATCGAATCTCTCTCTACATCATGATGTGTTCCATGTACCTCTCATGAGAAAGTACATGCATGTTCCTTCACATGTACTAAGCTCAGAAGTTGTACCACTGGAGAAAGATATTTCTTATGAAGAAAAGCTGATAGAGATTCTGGATCATAGTGAAAAAGTTCTATGATACAAGACCACTCTCTTAGTTAATGTTTTATGGAGGAACCACAAATTAGAATAAGCTACATGGGAACTTGAGGTTATGATGAGGGAAAGGTATCCTTATCTGTTTGTAATGAATTGACGAATTTCTAGGGCGAAATTAATTTTAATGGGTGTAGAATGTAACACCCGGAGAGTTTATCAGAAATATTTCTTTAATTTCTTTTTTTCATATTCCAATTAATCATTCACTACACACAACACTAGCTTGGCTTGCATTACACGCAAGGGAACCCTTTCACAATATCTTGCGTTGTACGAAATACTGAGTTTCACTAAACAATGATATATTATTCTAATATTTCAATCAATTAAATAATTACAACATCACTATTGTGTCATCATTAATGGTAAATCGGGTAATTAAGGGTATAAATAAGATTATAAAATTCCCCTACCACCTAAAAAAATTCTATTGGATGAATAAAAGTAGACCCATATCACCTAAGGGTCGGAATAGATTCTTTTTTTAGACTATTGACCATGAAAATAATTTAATTATAATTAAAACCAAAGAAACTCACAACATGTCATTCTATTATATCATATAAGTGAAATAATTGTAATTTAGTTATAAAATTCATAAAACAAGGAACATGAATAGTATCCAGAAATATAATAAAATTATCTACATCATGTGAATTTATTTAGAATTTTTAGGGACTAAATAATTATCATTAATGATGACACAATAGTGATTTTGTAATTATTTAATTGATTGAAATATCAAATAAATGGTTTTAAAAATATTAAAATAAATATTTTATTAACTATTTAATGTGATCCACGAATTTTCTAGATTCATATTACATTTTATGAATCTATTAAATATTTTTTTTCGAATATATCCTCTGTGTGGATTTTATTTAAATTCAAATAAATGAATATTGTCAAAATTAACATTATTGTTATTTTATAAAAATAATATTTTATAAAATAGTTTAAAAATAACAAAAATATTTAAAAATTATAAATTTAAATTTTTATGTTCTAAAATTTCATAAGGTATCCAATTATGGACAATTTACAACACATAAGTTATTATTAATAACAATTTAAAATTTATAATTGTATTACCATAAATAAACATAAATAGATTAAATAAGGATAAATCAATTTGATAAGGTTTAAACTAAATTCCCAACATGTATAAATTTTATTGGTTGATGCGATTAGAAACTTATCTCATCTCAGCTTTGAATTGAGTCATTTTTGGAGGTTGTTATGTGGGGTTTGAATTTATTATAAATTAATATTTCTTATGTTTCCAAAGGTGCCCCTCTCCTCCCTTATAAAAGGGAACCACCCCCCTCCCCTCCCCACACCACTTTGAGACCTCAATCTCATACAACCCCTACCAATTTATCTTCTAAACTTCTCTAGAAACAAACTAGAGGTCTTGGTATTCATTGAAGACCAATTTTAGTGCCCTAAGAGGAGGTTAAGAAGGGGCGCGTCAAAGAAGAAGTAATGTCCTTTACCGATCCCTTAAAATTTATTTCTTCTTCTACTTATTCTTATTTTTTTAATCATAAATTAATAACATCATTATCACTCATATACTAATATTTTATTATAAATATGGAACAACCCTATTTAACCTTCTATCCATCCTACGGAAAATGAAATCATCGCGCATGCGTACGTACAGAATACCGTCTCCACGCCGTGGTGTAATCTATTTTCCACCACCACCTTACTTGGATGGGTATAATGGTGTGAATAATAACTGTATATTATTATTATAACATGATACTAACTCTGAGACATTCCATCATTCACTTTAATACCATCCAATTATTATGGGACTGATATTGTAGCTCATGCGTACGTACGGCTTACCGTCTCCATGGTGCAATGTGATTCATTCTACATGATATTCATTAAACCATGATAATATAAATGAATTTAATGAATAAATATGATATATATTACACTAATACCATTCCATAAAATGGTATCTGTATCCTAAAAATAGGAATAAGAATTTATTCGACAAAACATGCATAAGACAATAAAGCAATGAACACCCGAATAACAAGTAGCAATGAAATATTACTAATAAGAAGATAAGAATATGAACATATATGATATCATAACAATAAATATTATTCTTTAATAAGTCAATGACATTATTTAAATCATTATACATTAGGTTCAGATATGTACGAAGCATATCCGACCTAAGGTAAGAGAAAATCTCCCAATCTCATTTTTATCCGAGATTGTTTATACTTCGGTATTTACTGGTGTGTATTTATCATCCACATCCATGATTCCTCAATATGTAATATTATTGCTATCCTCCTAAAATTTTTTAAATCCAATTTTTCCTATTGGTTAATTTTTATTCAAAGATATGAAATGAATCTTTGGTCGTTTTCAGTAAGAGAAACTTTTAGACTGTTCCGGCCAAAGTACGAGAGGAATATTTTTTTTAGACTTATATGGAATGAATGAATTTTTATGATTTCATAGAACATTATTTCCATGAAGCCTCATTTACAAATTTTCAATTTTATTTTTAATTAACTTCTTTTATTTTAAAATTTTATGACATGTTAAGAAAAGAAAAATGTTTTTGAAGTAGAAAGGATATTTTCCTCAAGAATTGAGTTCAAGTATTTTATCAAAAATATTTTCCATCTACGATAATATAGGGTTCTGTTTTTATTCCTATTTTTACATTTAATTGATTATGTTAGGATAGAATTATTTTTATGATGTCCTTTTATCTTATATGGATTATGTTGTGATGGAATGTTGTTTAAGAATCCCATTTTTATTACATGGGTTATGCTATAATATATGGTTTATGATTTTTTGGCACACATAAGAATGGTTTCATTATGAGATGGGTGGGACCTATATATCCCTCCAATTCATTGGGTAAAGATTTATATCTCATGAGATAGGCATGGATAGAACGGCTAGTTAATCTGGTTGAGTGATACAAGACTGGAACGAGGAGTGAACTCGGTTCAAAAATGTCCGCTAAGAGAGTCTTGGAAAGGAGTATTGACTAATATGAAATGATTCTCTATGATTATGTGTTCATGCCAAAAAGTTTCATATTTTATGTTATAATTATTGGGATTTCATTTTCACTACTTTGATTTATCCCATGTTATGATATTATGATCTCTTTTGCAGGTTAATATTTTCAAAATGTTATGTTCTTATGAATATGATATGATTGATAATTCCATTGTTTAACCATAATGAGAATTTGAGCACACCCTTTTGTATGTTTTGTTTTCCCCAGGTCAGGAATAAGGGTATTAAGTAGGATATGCCAAAAGGGACACTGGATATGATGAAATAAATGGCAGACAATATAGAAGCTTTATGAACCAGTTGTTTATGTTTCCCAATTTCTAAAAACACTATACCTATACAGTCCTATCATGGTTTTGTTATATACTGTAATAAGTATGCTTCAATTTTGAAGTGATAATAATGTATGTAATGTATGGGTCGTTATAATCTAAATTTCTTATGTTCTCATTTTTAGGTGATTGAGTTTGTTGGAAAAAATGGGTTGGGATTTTAGTTCACTATTTTGCATGAGTTCCTTTTATGGTTGTATCCCCTTCTATTGGGGGATTTTGGCCGATGTGGGAAGTTTCTAGTTTCAATTATGGGGTTTTTACTATGGTGATTTAGAGTTTATTTTACTTTTTTGGGATTTCATGGTCACAATGGTGGTATTATTTGGTTAATCTAGAAATTTGTTTGTTGGTTCACTCATATCCATTCAAGGTTTTCATAATGTTTTTAGTTCAGTTGATGTTTTTAGGATAACCATCTATATATTCTAATATTGTCATTTGTGCCTTGTTTTACTCTGAAATCAGTCAGGTGTGACATTTATAGAGAAATTTCTCCTCAAACTTCATTTTTTCATTAAATTTTGATCAGCCATGGAATCAAGTTTTGGCCAAATTTGTGTAGGTGACTTTCTAGGGGTTGAAAATGTATATGGTGGGGATTTTTTTCACACCCCGACAATGAAAATATTATTATTTTATTAATATCATAGATTTTTATGTTTTAGTGGAGGTTTAGATTGAGTTCCCGACTAAATAATTTTAGTTTTTATGTTTGGTGAAATTTATTGGCTTATTCACAATAGATCACTATTAGTGGAAACCATGGGGCCCATCCTAGGTAAACATATAGAAGGTCTTATTATTGGACAGTCGGTACTAAACTATTTGATCATAGTAAGATAAACCATGTGGGTTTTTCATGTGTCGATATCCCCTTGGATAATATCAACTATACAGAAGGCGCATTGTTTCATAAACTATGTGGCCAAACTGTACGAGTGGCCAAAAAAATAAATATCAAAATCCAAATTTTTCCCTCACCTTGTTTATCCCCAATTTTTTCCCCTCCATCTTTTGTTGATTTTTAAACATTGATGGGAACCCAAAAACCCACTCTCCATGGATAATCTTCATCCAAGGGTTCTTCTTAAAATATCCAACATGAGTTTGGGGGGGTTCAAATTTTCCCCCTTCTACTCTTCTTATCTCTCAATTTCTTGGTTCGTCTTTGGTGTGTTCTCTCTTGGCTGAAAACTATGTGTTAAGATTGATGTTTAGTCTAATATTATTGATGTCTATGGTTTTTGGTTTGATCTTTGCAGTATATTGATCCTTCTCAAAGAGTTTTGTATCATTTTGACACCTTTGAGGTCGATGTTTCCCATATTTTCCTTTTTGACACAATACATTGATTCTTGTGTGCTTTAGAAGAAATTATAAATGTGTTTCATAAGACTATTATGTGTTGGTAATGATTTTTGTGATGTTTTGGTCCATGTAAAATTCATTAAAAAGGGTTTTAATTGTATTCTTTAGTACATGATTATTGGTTTATAAACATAATGTGTTTGATAAAATGTTTATTTCTTTCTAAAAAAGAAACCAAGCCTTGTTATGAGGCTTGTATCTTGTTAAATTTTTATAATTAAATAAAATATAAAATTTGATAGATTTGTGGGATGAATTATTCTAATGGTTTAATGTCTTTTGGTGTGTCATTGAATATTGTAACCTATAGGGGTGAACGTACTAATCTCATGGATGTGTATTCAAAGGAATATGGAAATTTATAAAAATACTTCCATACACCTTGCTTTCTCAAATGGTTCCTTGATTTCAAAATGGTATGTTGGATAATTATGTGGCTTGATAATGGTTTTGAATGTGTTCAGTATAAATACTATATTTTTGATTTTTGTAACATAATTGGTTTCTCAATAGTTTTAAATCCCGTTTGGAATCATGGGTTATTTTACAGGTCCCCTTCTTGGTTTTGAAATGGTGATAGAAATAGAACTTTTATTTGGAACATAGATTACCATATGGAATTCTGAATGTAAATGTTGTATTTAATGTTTTCATGGAAATATTTTAGATTTTTTCTATGATATATTTTGGAATTGAATGAGTGGAATTCTAGGTTTACAATTTACGATGTTTGGAAATGAATTATGGCTATGAAAATACTAATTCCAAGTGGGAATCTTAGTTTATTTTAAAAAAAAAGATTTCAAATATTTAATGATGTGATAGCCCGGTTAGATATTATGAGTGACTTGTCATATAATAGTTTCATATTAATAAATAACACACTATATTTAATCTATGGAAACTCATATTAATTTTTTTTTCAAAAAATACATTATAATATTTAATAATTAAAATATGAATTATCTCAAGAATATCCTATCAGAGATAAAATCTTATTGTTAAACCCACTCATTGTTCCCTATGGATGATTGGTTTAATACCCAATACACCCCTTTTAGATTTTTTTTCCTCAAGTGTATCTATGACACATCCAAATCAACATTTCAATATCCATAAGTGGATCTATTTTCTCAGAAAATATCACACAATACATTAACATATTTTATTATTTCCCCTATTATTAATCTTATCCTAAGTGTTTTATAACAGTTTTAAAATCCTAGATTCCAAACAAACATACCTCCTCTGATAAAAACTGAGTCAACAAAAACTATATTTATATAAATTAAAAACATATTTATTTTATATTAGTTTTATATAATTAAGATCGTTTCCAGAATCATAGTGGTTTAGTTACTTTGGAAACATGGATACATAAACTATGTGAACATAAAAGTTATACATCATATCCCACTATGTTCTTCACAAAGATAAATCAACTTATGAATATCAATCAAAAAACCTTTCTTCATGTCCTAGGGAAATTAAATCATAATAAATTGTAAAATTAGATTCTCAAAAAGGGTAAAAAAGTGAAATATCAATCAGTTATAATTTTTAATAATACAATGAGATGAAACATATAACAACAAGATCATATCCTTTAAAAATGATTCACAATAATACATAAATAAAAATCATGATTCATAAATAAATCTTGGAAGTTCGTAAGAAGGGATTCATATCAAAATAAAATAATTTCACCCATGATAGTATATCAATGTAATAATGTCTTTTTAATAATTTCATTATGGTTGTCCTTTACATAGGATTCATTTTATTATGATTATTCTACAATGTTTTTTATAGGCTAGACTTGACCACATATGTACTCTTTTTTTCATGGTATTACTTTCCATGTACCATTCCTTATCATTAAAATTATCATTAAAAAAATCAATTGGAGTGATATAAATAACCCAACAATCACATTATAATGATCAATTAATATGAATGGAATTAGATCATGAAAACATTTATCATTTCATTATAGCTTAACTAGTGGGAAAAAATTTGTTTACATCAATATACCTTCAGCATCGTTAGAAATAATCTAACTAAAGAATAATGGTAGTATGATTGGATAATATATCTAGTTAATTATAAGTTAGATCAAATGACATTATCATAGATGAAAAATTCTATTCAAAGATGACTAAAATATTCTCTATGTATAAAACACCATTCCTTTTGAAATAAAATATTTAAAATATAAAAAAATAAAAAATATTAAGGTTACCCTTTTCTTCAAAAAAACCCATTTAAACATTTAATGGAGTCCTAAATGAAAATATTGGTCATGATAGTGGGAAAAGACATTTGTGTTGTACATGTAAAAATAATGATTTTATTCAAACCAAAAGGAAAACATTTACCTCATTTTTACATTCATGTTAGCCCATTTTTTAAAAGAAACATTGATAAAATTCACATTAAGTAGCCACAAAAAATATAAGAACACTATTTAGGAATGTTTGAATAAAATTATGACATGGAAGAAAATTATTCATGCCCAAATAGACAAAAAAAGACAGTTTTCATAAAAATATTCTTTAAAACTTAAAATGAAGAGTGTAAAATGAAAGGAATACATATAATTTATATAAATAGATATAGTACAATAAAATTCCTAATATTCTTGATAGATATAAAATTTTATTTCATCATTTGAAATTAGTAGATATTTATTCCGTATAAAATATCAGATTTTAACACAAAACCATATTTGTTTGTTAAATTATGATTCATAGTTATCATAAATGAAATAAAATGAAATAATACACTAAATAACATAAATAAAATGATATTAATTAAAAAAATATCTATGGTTTATCAGATACACGCCATAAAAAAATTTAGTTTTATAAAATTACATATGGACTAACGAATATAATTTAATATTGTAAAACCATAAAAATTGTAAAATTTTTAATAAAACCCCATTGTTGAAAAAGTATTAATTAAAACATTATATTTATTAAATTATGAATGTTCTATGATATAAAATTTAAAAGTTGTATATGAACCTCATAATCATTACTTTGTTGAAAACCATAAACTTTTCTCAATGAAAAAAATATTTGGATAAAGAATCCCAAACTCAACTCTGACATGCATCACAATAGTTATAAACTCCTATATAATAAATTAAAATTTTATTATATTTATGTAACATTAACATAATTATAATTATTATAATTTAAATTATTTTCCAGTAACATCATATGATCTTTTCATAAAAAAAATATTTTTTAAACTCACTGTTCTAGGTGATAGATATGTAGTTTTTTTTCTTGGTTATAGTTCAATAGTTCTCGTCAAAGTACATTAACCATGTATCCATAAAATATATAATTTAAATCAATTCATATGTATCATAATTAATCATTATATATATTTATAGCTATTCATACAAGGTGGTCCTGAAAAATGAATTTTATCACATTGGGGAGACAATAATCCATATGAACACATGAGTGATGTTTCCTATTTGTGATGGATGGAATGAATCAATTGTAAATAGTAATACACAATTAATTAATCATAATAATATCATAAAATTAACATATATTCCTGAAATATGTCCTTTGTACCATCATTTGAAAACTAAAATTATTATTGAATCCTATCACATCGTAGAGATGGCAGTCCATACATACACATAATAAATATTATTGTTTTCCAACATATAATAAGGAAACAAGGTAATAATGTTTTTATAAATATATAAGTATAATCATTTAATATCTACCATATATAAATATTTTATCCCAAAAAAATAACAATATTTTAAATTTTGTGATCGAAAAAAGAATCATATTACAACATGGAGAAGGGAGTTCACGTGTACCCATGTGTGATTATTTCATATCCCATTTAATTTAATGTATGTTGGAAATTGTTATTGAATCATAAAAATAACATATAATTATATTTATGACCCATGTTTCATAATTCAATTATTGATAAAATGTTTTTATTGATTGATAAATAATATATAATATTGAAAATAAGGGTTATTATTTATAACTCTTCTTTGAGATACATCATTTGGGATACACATTATGCCTTAAAAAATTCGTCTAATCATAAGCACATGGGAACTCAGATGAAGAAAAGAAAACTATTAAGTTATTTATATATATATTTAGTGGATTTCATGATAAATATTTGTAAATAATATAGAAGACAATGATCCATTATATAAGTGGGTTCTGGGACACTTGTGGAATCACTTAATAAAATTTATATAAATAGTAAATTTCTCACCTATAATGCATTCTTATGGAATTTGTTTCAAAGGAAATTTTATATAAGGTTGAAATATCTTCAAAAAATAACAATTGAATATGTATATGTTAAATTATTATCACAATAACATAAAATAACCCCCATTAAGCTTGGATTAATTATAAACATGTCAAAAATTATACCTATTTATATAATACATTATTAAAAAAGAGGCCTCATTAAATAATGAAAAATCATCAATTAAAAATTTAGTTTCCATTTTTCCAAATTAAATTTTAGTAAGTGTAAAAAATAAATTTATAAAAAAATTGAAAAATATAATGGCAAATCCTTTCTTGAAAGTAGATTTTTTACACATAATGATATATACATATTATTCCATGTAAAAAAATAAACTTAATTATTAAATATCTCATAAAAATTTTAATATATAAATATAATTAATAATAATTAATTAATAATAGTATATGGAATTAATTATTATAAAAAAATCTTCACATAAAATTTTTTTTATTAAAGACCCAAAATGAATTTATAAAAAGATATTGTATAATATCTATTCAGATATATTTAAATACAATATTTATAATCAATGGATGTTTTTTCCAATTTATTATTAAATTAAAAAACATAATGTGAATTTTATATTACGTGATTTAATGAAAATAAATGACTGTTTAAAATAATCGTTATTTTCACATTTCATATAAAAATTAAGGTTTTCTAAAAACAACCAAAATTTCTTCTCAATATATTTTTTAAATTTTTATTTAAAAAACGATACCCATTTAATCAAATAAAATATATAATGTGGTAAAAATTATAAATAATTTTCATGAAAAAAATAAAATTAAATCATTTTTTAAGAAACTAGATTTATAAAATGACTTTATGTAAAATTAAGTACATAATTTTTTATTCATGTACCTATACATTAACGTTAAATAAGAAAATTTAAAATATTTTTCATAATGTGAGTATTAATATACATTCCTAATATTTTATAAAATATTTTATGGTAGTCACATTTACAAAAAATATTATTTAAAGACCCCATCACAGGTAGACCATTATGAGTTGTTTCATTGTAAAATTAGTGGTAGATATCTACTGTCACATCCTAAATGAATAAATATTAGATATGTATAGATGACTATATACATAATTTATGATCACATTACAATAAAATTCATAATATACAATGTTGTATTTATTTTGAGGTCACCATTAGCTCTATTATCATATAAATATATATCAATAATAATACACTTCCTATAATTATGATGATAGGAAACAAAATATTGAGGTTATCTCTTATTCTTAGTAAGGATATGTGTAAAATATAATCTATCATCCATTCCTAGTTGGGTAAATCTTCATCTAAATAACAATGCTAGATTGTCCTATATGAACTACAAATGCATCAAGGGGCTATAACAGACCATTTCAATCTCTTAATATATCTAATTTATTAATCATATGAAATGGTAAAAACATAATCAAAATAAAAAATTATTATTTTAAAACTATGATATGAAATGATAGTTACATACCAAATAAAAAACATAATCATAAACAATAAAGATTATTATTGTGAATTGTATCCAAATAGTATATACCCAGTGAAAATTATCATAAAAAATCTTGAGGAATAATAATATTTGTATCATTACATCATATAATCATACTATTATAGTTATAATATGGTTTTTATCATTTGATAATAGTGATACCATAAATTTCATTAAAAATATTTATTTGGGTAAATTTATTTTCTTTTAAAACATATATTATAAAAATGAAATATATCAGTAATATTATTAAAAAACACTACATGAAATGAACCCATGATATATTTAATGTATTATTCCTTTAAATTATATTTCATTATGGTGTGAAACTTATTTCATGCTGAGTACGCTAAAAACCAAGATTCATTTCACATTTTTAGTAAAAAGTCAAAAAAAGTACCTCACTCGAAAAATTATAAGAATATTCCTTCTAATATAATTTGTATAAAATAATACTTTTATAAAATTTTTATTCAATAAAAATATTATAATAGAAAAATAATTTTTTTAAATATTTGAAGAAAACATGGATGTGGAATAAATTAAATTTTGTCTCAAAAATTGATGTAACGTTTTCATTTCATAAAATAATTTTCTAAATATTTTTAAAACCCAATGATTAGGAATTATAAAAATAATTGTAAATATAATTAATAAATATATTAGAAAAAATTATATTGTTTTTATGGAATAAATATAATATAATTCCCTAAATAGATTCTTAAACATAAACATTCCCGAATAATGATAGGATTGTGAAACAATCCCTAACAACATTTGAAGCATTTAAATAATAAAAATTATAAAAGAAACAAAATCAAATGAAAAATTAAATGCCATATATATATTTATATTCATGAGATATCATATCAATGGGTCAGTATATTAACCACAAAAAATAAATATATGGTAAATATATATTATGTCTCACAGAAGTTGAAGTGGGATGAAAAACATTTGTCACTTTTTTAACTATATAATTGTAAGACCCACCAAAGAAATTAAATTATATGGATTTGAATATAAAATAATTTTTATTTTAAAAATTATAAAATTCATTTTTTTGAATTATATACACCACCTGATTGAAAAAATTGTGAATATAGAAAATGCGTTACTGAAGTGAATGTGAGTCGAGAAACGTATACAACTTTTTTATTATTGGAATCCTAAGCCACAGGAGATAAATTATGTTACATATAAATTATTTTAAGATTATTATTATTATTATTATTATATACATTCATTATATGTATATAAAACCCCAAAATGAAAAATAAATTGTGAATATGATATATGTCTCACAGATGTAAAAGTTATATGATAATCGTATACCTGATGTATTATTTCTATATTATGTGTTAAAACATAATTTATAATTAATAATGAAATATTATGAGAAAATATCAAAAAAAGTAAAAAATTATAGTATTTACCTATAACCTTTTTTCACCTGTTTATTAATAATAATTTGTTAAAATCTTCGTTTTCGTTAATAACTGCTTCATTTTTCACGTAGGTTTTGGTATGGATGATTTGGTCCTCGTAATTTTATCAAGGTTCAATATTATAAAAATTTTATCTAGGTATTAAATATTAAATATATTTATTATATTTATATTTATATTATTCACCGAAAGTAAGAGATAGAAAAATGAGTTACACCGTTCACGGAGACGATTAGCAGTGCGTACATATGAATGCTGCTTTTATTTTTTCAACAGATTTAATGAATGTAATTAAATAATATTACACAACAATATAATCACTAATATATTATATAAATCATATATAATCACCAAATCTATTCATATTACCCTCCATGTGAAAATAAAATGAAAAATATATCACATCGCTCCATTGAGGTGGTATTCCACACTTATGCTTGAGGGAAGTTATCGATTTCAAACATTTAGAAATATAAGAATTTCGATGTAATATTATAATTTATAATTTATAATTTAATCTTAAATAAATTATATTAAAATTAAATATAACATTATTTCAATCTGTGATAGTCTTTGATAGAAAATGAATTACAACAATTCTCTAGACAGTAGTCCAAATTACACGTGATGGGTGGTTATGATTCCCATTTTATGGAATAAGAAATGGTTTAAATAATTAAAATAACATAAAAAATTAGTTCAATTTTTAACATCTTTATTAGTTTTCATATTTTACAAATATTTTATGCAGTCAGAAAATAAATAAATGGATATACATGTATAATAACTACACCTCTTATTCAGAAATCATCATTAGGTTTATAACTCATGACATCCTATGATTATTTTAGGATTAAAATGGACAATAGACCATGGTTAGATATTTGGTGAATGGATTCGATTAGTTATATTCCGAAACAATGGGCTCATTATGTGCGTAGATGACTGGATATAGGGTGTCCTTTTATAAGTGTGGGAGTGAACGTACTATGGATTTTTGGAAATAAAAATTTATACGAATGTTTTACAGATGCCATAATTTTTAAAAATACATAATTATCTGAAAATATATGAGATAAGATCATAATATGCCGAAAAAATTCGAATGGGGACTTTTTTTGATAATTTAAATTCTATTCCTTTTTTATCCCTTTGTAAACTCATTTTTACTATAATAATTGTAATTGACTTTACTATTTGTACTATTTAATAAGAAAAAATCAAGTTGACCATATTACCTAATATTAATTTGGATGATTAAAAAAATAAGGAAGCAATTTTTCAATATTTTTATCACAAAATGAGAATAATTTAATTTGAAATGATACTAGTAAGTGTAATGAATATTGGTATTCTTGGTAAATTATCTATAAATCATTTTTATATAAAAATTCAACATGAAATTGAATAAATTGTAATATATTGGATTAATACTCTAATAATTTATGCTATTTTTCTTTAATTTTTTAATAAATTAATATTTTTAAATTCTGTATATAAGACGGTGGCTTTCAATAATAATTAGTATTTTTACTATTCATCAAAAAATATATTTTCTTTGAATGTTCCCCAAAATCTACTACCAGATAATTTTTAAAAGTTTATAAAAAATATAATTTAGTTTTTAAAAAAAAATCACAAAAATGTGGTATATATTTGTTTTCATATAAGACAAAATAATTAAAATCACTTGTTTTAGAAAAAATCATGTTTTTAAGCAGCAATCTACAATTAATCATATATAATTAGGTGGAAAAAAAATTAATTGGCTGAAACAATATTAATTTAATATATAATATATTAATTTAAATGAAACCATTCATCACATTTTTATAAATTAAAAAACACATTTTACAGATAAAATTAGTTGAGCAGAAAACAACATTTCTATTCAATTAAAATGATTTCTATTATAATTTGTAATCAATTGATAAAAAATAAACTTTTTTCATACATGTTTAGCCCATATAATTTTCATAATTTATTTTTTCCTTATAATTAAAACGAATTTAATTTCCATATTATAATGAAATAATAAATTATGTTACATTGGGACTTAAGGTTTCATGTTTTACATGCTATCAAAGAGAATAACAGTATTTTAAAAGACTTATATCATAAAATAAAAATATGTTTTGTGAAAATAATATTAGTTCATAAAAAATTAATTTAAATGAATAGAATTTTTATTTCAAAATCACTTTCCTTACATTGAGGTATTCTTTTCCTATGAATAATAATAAAAAATGAATATATACGTAATTTATATATTTTAATTTCATAAGACTAATTTAATCCTTTGGATGTTCTTATATTAACATCCACATAAATTATTACTCCCAGAAATAAATATCCACGATGAATTGTTCCTGAAACAAATTCTAAATGTATGTTATAATGGATTATATTATCCAGAAGATAATAATAATATAATTATAAATAATTTAATAAATCAAATATTTCTAGTTCAATGAAATATGATACCCAAAATGAATAATCCTTCATATTAGGTAATAATATATTAATTTCAAAAATTATTTAATAAAATCAATGGTTTGAAATATAATATCAAACAAATAAATTTCCTAACATCACAATTAACCTCAATAACCTTAGTATAATAAAATTTAAACAAAATGGTTACCTATTACCTTTTATGATACAATTCCCAACATTATATCATTCCTCCAAAATAAATTTTTATTTTAAACATAATTATTATGTATATGTAATAAAATAAAATATCTATTTAATTAACATTAATCACCTTAAAATAAAAATACATGATCCGATAATATTTTTCTAAAAATATTAATTATATTTATCCAAAAAACCATTTGAGTAAAGATATTTTCGTATTCACCAGAACATCATGTATGGAATTGTTTGGAAGTTAATAGTTGTCTCTCTTCGATTGTGGGTTCAAGCCCCATAACCTTTCTAAATTAGATGGACTGTCAACTAAAATATGGGTTATCCATTTTCTAGGAATTTTTTAATATAATTCAAATAATTTTCCTAAAATATGATGAACTTCCTTAAAAATAATTTTAGTCCAGAAATCACTTAAGAACAAAAATGGTTTTATGTACTATTTATTTTTTCAAAAAATCAAATACTATTAATTCGTTATTGTTACCTTATCATCATTGATCATATTAACCCTAGAGGACATCTACTAATTTAAATTTATTAATAGTGAGTTCTTCCCCAAATAATAAATCATATTGAAAAATGGTTTTTATATAACTCAATCAATAATGAAAAAATAATAATTTTCTCTCGGACACTTCCATCATAGAAAACCATAGAAGGGGTGTCTATGAATTTAAACATTTGATTAAACTTTAAATCATAATATCAATATTTTAACCATAAGTCTGATATTTATCTTAGATTAATACATATACTCTTTGTAAAATTTTCATTTTACATTGATTTTCCATTATACATATAAACCAAATACCATTGAAAAAAAATTCTACATGAAAATTCATAAATCCAAATAAATAAATATAAAAACACATTTTCATAAATTATTTGTATAACACATGTACTTCCTTGGTCTAGAAGTCAATCATGAGACAATGTTATCAAAATGAATAATTTCCATATTCTCTCAAATTTAGAAAAATGAAATATAAATGGATCCATATGATGAAATTTATTTTCTCCCATCATGATCTTAAATTTTCCTCAACAATTCATTGAATTATTCACTTATTTTTCATACAAATAGTATTTAGATGTTTCATTAATTAATTTTATATAGTTCTAATTTCTAAATTGATGATATGAAGTAAATTGAAACCTCTTTCCACTATGGAATCCACCACCCATGATTTCAATTAATCTTATTCATCTCTAATATAGTGACCCTTATTATAGGTTTTGGAGAATTTTTATTCATCATATATCCTAATAATAAACTATGAATAATCCAAATATCATTCACTCAAAATTTCATCAAAATTGGTATTTCATTATCATGAAATTTTATATTATATTTAATATTAACATGATTACATTAGCTTATATCCATTCAATAAAACCAATATATGTAGTGTGAGTAACACCAATAATTGTGGAAACCTATATATTAAATTAAAGGATGTTAAAGTTATTAAACATATTTCTAATATAGGACAACTTTGGTTTAAACAAGGGATTCCTTTTCATGTTTTTTTCAATTCCATCACAGTGGTTCATAATGAAATTTGTATTAACCCAAGAATATATCCTAGGACTAAAATATGTAGTGATATGTATGGTCCATTACTATGGACTAGGTGAAGATCACGCCAAAACCTAATGAAATAATTTTTTATTTATTACCCCAAGGATCAACATTACTAGATCCACAACCATACGTAATATCTAGAAGGTGATTTAATAGTAGGAAATCCACATAATATCTTCCTTAAAAAATGTTTTGATGTTAACCTATACTTATAATTATTCTAAAATTAATTTCTTGGGTTATATTAACTATTTTATGTTTTTTGAGATCTGGTTCCCAATAATTATAACAATCTTCCTCTGTTGTTAACTATAATGACCCAGAACCGAGTACCCTAGAGTAGGTAGTTAATTCATTAAATTTTCACAAGATACGAGATATATATTCTAGAAAGATCAGATAGTTTTGTAGTCTAGTAAAACTAGTTACATACATCATTCTCACATTACAAATGAAAACTAAGAATATAACATTGTATTTTCATTGAGATACCCATTATTACAATTAGAATATCCTTACATATCAATCATAACACACATCCTAGAGTACCTGGTAAGGGGATGATAAGAAAAGGGTGAGATGAGATTCATAGTAAAAGTATACATAAAATGGATGATATCATTAACACAAAAGTAATAGCCTATGTTTTGAAGAAAATAAATGTGAACACATTCAATTAAATGAATAATTTTCTATGATGAAGAATATGACAGTAATATATGATTATAAATTAAATTTATTTATGTAATCACATTATTTTTAAACTTATCCATTAATATCATATCTAACCACATAATAACGTGTACATAAATAACTACTCTCATAATTAGTAAATAAAAAATTCCAAAACTCATAACCATACCATCAAGGACGTTTTTCATGACATGTAATATAAATGTGTAAAGCCTCAACCAAATACCCTATCAAGTATAAAAAATGTCACCCACAGATTTATAGAGGGGATAAAATATGCCTCACTTTTTATTTACTAAGACAATTGAATCCCACATATGATAGTGGATATGAATAATAAATTTAAAAAATATTATTTAAAAAGTATTATATCAAATTTTAATAGTTTCCTCAATAAATAAACATAATCATATTACTATACGATTATTATGGGGAATGGTATCAAAATGGTACGTACCAAAAAAATATCAAAACCCATATTAATAGTTAATAATGATGGATTCATTAAAACATATCCCCAATAGATCATATGTAAAATAAGGGGTTTTTTCAATGATTAATAGAAACACCATAACAAATTTCATTAAATATTCATCAAGAAAATAACATTTTCACTTGAAAATAAATTTTAAAAATGATAAAATCTCATAATTTTGGGGGAATAATTTCCATGAAATGAATCATTGAATCATGAAGTTTATTCCTCAACATAGTAATCAATTATTATGGTGATAAATTCCATTCATGTCATGTAAAATAAAAACAAAATATTTCGTTTATATTTTCAGTAAAATTTAATGTAATCTCTCATTAATAAAATAACAAGAATATTTATATTTAACCATTTTATAAAAAAATAATACATGGGTAAAAATTACATTGAGAAATCATAGAGGAAAAAAATAAAAAATTTATGGAAAACAATGATATGTAAGAAAAATCATCTTATATCAAAAGAAGAAATAATTTTTTCTTTTCAACAATTCATTTTCTTTGATTTTTGCAAAACCAGAGAGGAGAAAATTGTAGAAATAGAAAACATTTTACGTTAAACCAATAAAGAATAAAATATTTTTTCTTTAAGATATAATTGAAATGTAATTCATCTAATGGAAACTAAAACATAAACAATTATAAATAATGATAATATTTTGAAATAAAGACATACATTATTGGTATGTTTAGAATTATAAAACCCATGATATAAATAACATAAAATAAAAATATAATACCATATTGAAAAATATTATCAACTTATATCATATAAAATGGGTTTTATATATTTAATATCCTGACATAGATGCCACTTAATAATTCCCCAATCCGGTGGGTGACATGGACTTACGCTCACCTCCCTATATGTTAGAGGCTTCGAACTAGGATTGAGGGTATAACATGGTACATGGGGGAGACTATACCCTCATTATCTTAAAAATGTAACAATATCACTAGTAAAAAAAGTTAATGAATAATATAAATAAAAAATGTATATATAACACATAGATGACTAAAATAATAAATAAGAGAAAAATGTTTCATATTAAATATAATAGTCATGTTATTTGTCAATAAAAATGGACAAGAATAAATGAATATTGGTATCCAGTACAATACATGTTTCAATGCTACAAAAATATCAAGAGGGAACTATATGCACCTTTCACCATGAGCATAGTGCTGTCATATTCTCCCCATCTCCTTAGAAAAGAACAATTCGGTAATCATAATGTGGGTTATTTCCCCGATACCCACCAATATCAATGAATTTTTTTTCAACCTACCCAATGTCCTCCTGAATTGGGATTGAGATAACCCTCAGAATCTCACAACCAACCGTGTCTATAATAAGTCTAGGCTGTGTAATTGAAACTGATAAAATTTTTAATATATAATATTTCTAATTGTAATAAAGGTAAATAGTCTCACACAAAAGTGAGAATTTCTATCCAAACAATTATCCTAGTGAATAATAACCAATTACCCACAAAAAAGTTCTAACATTAATAAAATAAATAAATAATATGTGACACTTCATTGTCTATCAACATTAATCATATTCCCATTTCAAGACTATTTATAAATCATATCAGAATATTCCAATTGAAACACAATGAAATCCAGTTTCATGATTGAAAGTGCCAGATCAAAGGTATAAATTACCCAGTAATACATATCAATTCCATGGTGAATCTCGAGGGAAACCGGTTAAAGACTGGTGTGGAGTCCATGAATCATATCAACAAGGCATGTCCAATATGAATCTTAGAAATAAAATTCTATAGAGAGGAATAATCCTTAGCATCTTATGAAATCATTATGCAAGGAATCTTATTGCTTAGAAGAATCTACTACCATAATGAATATAGATCCATGGGGTAGAAATTTCAATTGAATCTCATGGAATTAGGATATGAGGAGTATAAATTTCCATGACATCTGCTATGATAATCAAGACCCATGGAGTAGTAATGTCCATAGAATATCTATGAACTATGATCAAATTAATATAGATTTCCATGGAATCCACTACCATTATAAATTCATCCTCAAAATAATTCTTTTCATCACAACCCATATTATAATCATTCACCATCCATGAGTACATCCAAATAATTTCCACATTTTCTATATAATCATATTATCCATTTTGATCATATACAATCACAAAAAAAATGATGAAACAACATCCTCCCATAAATTCAATTAGTTTCATTCATTTCATTTAAAAAATAACAAATATAAAAAATTCTCCCAATAATTAATTGTTAGATAAAACATAAATATGTATCCCACTAAATATAGAGATATAACATGCACCCAACATGATGGGATAGCATGGGGAAGATACAAGGAAACACCCAACAAGTGGTCTGTATTGAGTTGAATTTCATCAAACCTTACAATGTTACTAGTTGGAAACATAATCAGGTCCTGAACAATTTAGTTAAGTCATTAAATCATACATATGTTTAATGCCGAATGCCCCGCCATAAAGCACAATGGTAACACAAAATATAAAACAGCAAACAATGAGGGAATGATATTGACTAACAAATATAAACCAATGATATAACACTCATCCAGTGTCTTCTCCTATATAAAATAGATTCATAATAAAATGGCCAAATATAAAAACAAATGAAAAATAAGTAATAAAATCTTTCTCCCAAATAAATTTTCCAGAAATAAGGTGAATAGTGAATGGTGAAATGAGAAAAAGGAACTCACTAATGCGCATCTAGCGAGAGTGATAGTAAAATAAATGGAGTTTGGTTTGAAAAATAGAACCAAATCCTATTATAGTCTCAAAATGGGATATCCTTTTGTGGCACTCTTTTGTGTTAGGGGAAAATAAATAAGGGATGGGGATTCATAAAAAAATTTACTCTGAACCACTTATTTTAAAATACATACCCTCGTAAATTACATAATGTGTAAATTTTTTAGATGTCTTGTGAAGCTCGAGGTCTTCCCCCTAGGAAAAACCTTTACATGTATTTAATTATGCAAACCATTAAATTACACATAATGTATTCAATACATATTTTTTAAACAAAATACACATCAAGTAAATAGTCTAAATCCAACCAACAACCCTCCTATATTTTTTTTTTTAAATTACCCAACTAGTCCATGGCCTTGACTTTGGGGTCTAAGACCAAATAAAAAAACAGGTGTTTAACAAAAAATATAAGGATTTGAAAATAAAAAAAGGATATAACAATGTTCCCCACTAACACCAATTCTATTAAAAATTAAGCTTCCATGTGTGGTCAAGAGTTTCCTATGAATATCTTTAGCCACTATGTGTGTAAGTCATCCTCCCAATCACATGTATCATCTTATAAATGGGTGTGCATTAATAAAATCCATACTACATGAACTGTCTAGTCTCTAAGATCCTTTATTCCCCAATAAAATATATGTATAAAATTCTCCTTGAAGGACCCACCTACCTGATGCCCAACCTCATTTGCATAAAGAGTTTGACATCTACCAGAGTGACAATGGAGAATCTGAGATATAGGGAGACACTTTGCAATCCTCAGTACCACTACAATGACATCTACGGATATGCTACCATCATGACTCTCTCATAAATCATGAATGACTAAAAATATTTACAGGAAAGCACACAATGCGTCCTAATCCTTCAATGTTCTAGAATAATTGAGATACATAAAATTACTTGAACCCCTTACTTGAACACAATTTGTTATTGATGATGATGGGTATAATATTTTTTTTTAGGTGTTATGGTTTCCATCTACTTGTTGATAAACTTGTCCTACACTAATCTCTCGTACATAAGATTTTCTCTAATCGGTGTTACGTCCCAATCCTCTATTTAGAATATAGGTGAAAATAATTTCCTACCATAGAAATCCTCATATGGTCCATCAATATCATCACATAATATATAATTTTTTTTGGTAACTCCACTATGGGTATATTCCTCTCCTAACAGCCCCTAAAATCACATATTCATTCTCTTATCATGTTTTCACAAAATTATTTATGGATCTCTAACTAATAATTTTTCTATGGGTGGTTTGTAGTGCTAAGAAGAAATTGTTTTCCAAAATCAATCTGCATGAGTTTTCATTATAAAGATATTAACCGAGCATCCATATCAAATACAATGGTAAGACAAACAACATTATGGAATGAAAACACATGGATATAAAGTCTCCTACTATCATATATTTAGAAATACTCCAATATCAGTAGTTAATGGGGAACCCTTATGAACCAATTCACAAACAAACCATACACTATCACTTCATTGAGGTGACCTTGTCAACTTGGCCCTGAAATCCATTGAAACATATTACAATTTCTATTCAAGAATGGGTAACTACTATAATATCACATCTATCACTGGTGTTTTTCCTTCACCTAGTGATAGGGGTAACACCTCAAAACAAAACTATTTACCTCACATTCTACCCCTAGCCACCAATACTAATTTTACAAGTAACAAAACATTTTTTTACTCAAGAATGTACAACCCAAATGAATCATAACACTCACACATAAACTCTTCACATATTTCTACTAGAACCAAAAAATGACCATGAATAAAAATAATATCATCATCAACCATAGTACAAGTATGATTCATGTCCTCCCCTTACTCACACTCTCAAAGGACAATTACCTCTAAATCAGATAGGTGTCTCATCCATACTCTATCCAGAATTGTATATCTCAATACTATGGAAGAATATAATTTCTTACCATGACTATACTACACCTCCAGGTTCATCACTAAAATAACGTTCATAATATTCTACTCACTATTTTCCACTTGAGCAACATATATCTGAGTCCTCCTACTTAGTCCCTTTGGAAGAGAATTTCCCTTTCTAGTCATATAGTCAATGTCGATGTCAGAATAGGGTAGGTATTGACCACACATTCATTTACAAAGTTACAATTTGTGCTATTAAATCATGTACTTGAGGATTATGTGGTCTTTGAACACCAAAAAAATACTCTTCTGGTAATTAATGCCTCAAAAATGAAAGGAATTCACAATAGTGGATAAGTGGAAATCATTATTCATGGAGTTCCTATCATTAAGCCTCATCCAATGATTCCCATATTCCATGAATCACTCCTTATGCTTCATAAAATCTCCTATCCAGATAACGGATTCATCATTGTAAATAGTGTAACTCCTTCGAATATATGGTATAACAAGGACTAATGTTAATGTTAGTATCCCTTTCAGCTCTTGAGAGGATATCTCATAGGTATATGAAAATACAAAAATCACACCCTTAATATTAAATCCCATCATTTTTTGTTGTAACACCACATGATTTGATAGTACGTTATCTCTTTAAAGTAATTCAATAGCTTCCACTGCATGCAACACAACGATTGAGCACACCATGACATACAAAACTAGCTGTTAAAAAAGAGGTTTGAATAGTATAAACCATATTTTGAATTATATATATATACTATATAATTTAAACATTAAACTTTTGTGTTTCTTAGAAATAATATAAGGAAAAATTCAATTATCAGGTAAAAGAAGTTTTATAAAAAAATGTATGTTTCCCGCCTTTTAATGGAGAATCATTTTTAAATCCAATATTTGAGACTTTTATATATTCAATTTAGTGAAATTAAAATCTTATTTAGAATTAAGACATAAAAGGTTTGTTTGAACAAATTTTTGGAACTTTTTTTATAACATTCATATTTTGATGAATGATGAAAAATGATAAATTTTAAATGAAAACAACTTTTTTAATAAAAATAATTTATAGTGCTAAATTTTTTTATAGTTGTTATAAATGTTAATTAGATTATATTTTAATATTTTAATATAATTTAGGTCATTATAAATAATTTCATATTTAAATTGAACATAAACACAAGTCAATCTTTTGATAGTTATTACTTTTTTTTAAACCCACATTTTGGTTTTGACAATATGAATTAATTTTAAATTAATTAATGAAACTTTTTTGTTTTGAATTTGTTAAAATACAATTTTATTTTTTAATATGGAACATCAAAATTTTATTTGGGTTAATTTTTGGTAATTTTCTAAAAACATTCAATTTTTTATGAATTGTGAAAAGAAATATGTTTTTTTTAACCGAATTTTTATTTAAATAGTTATTTATTTTATTCAAATTTAATTTAAGTCAAATTAGATAAATAATATCTTTATAACTACAGTATAATTCATTTAGTCATTTTATAATAAAAATAGATATAAAATGTTTTATTAAACTTTTTACCTTCTTTTACCCACCTTCTAGGTACATTGGAAAATTTTCACAAAATGTAATTTTACCGCTTATGTGAATTGAATTTAAAAAATCTAAGATACATGGTTGATATTAGTAAGAGAAATTTGTTTCAATAGGCTGAAAATAATTTTTGGTGAATAATAACTTTTGAATTTTATTTTCCACGGTTAAAAGTAAATAGGATAATTAATGGTAAAAATGATATTATAATTACCCTAAAACATGTTCTAATTCTATTAGATAAGAGTATTTCGACCAAAAATACCTTAGGAGTAAAATACATTCTTTTTATGCACTTGGATTATATTAAGACATTTGTTATTATTTTATTTAAAGAAGAGTTAAAAGTGTAAAATTTAATGTTTAATAACTAAACCATTTTTAATATAGGGTTATACATAAGATAAATTGGAATATAAATATTCATTAGAAATATAAAATGATTTTCTACACCATGGTATTTTATTACTTTTAGACATTTAATAATTAAAGTTAGTTATGACACAATGATGATGCATTAATCACCTTATAAATAAAAGAATCAAATAAATGATATTAAAAATATTAAAATAAATATAATTTGAATGTTTTGATGCATTATGATAATTTTATAAGTTAATATGACATGTTAGTGTTGATTAAATAATTTTTTTTCTAATTTATAATGTTGTTATTAATTTAACAAAAATCATATACCAAATAGTGTCAAAATTGAACAAAATGAGTTTTTAAAACAAATACTATATTATTAAATTATATAATAGTCCTAACAATCTAAGGATCATCCAAAGGACTTATATAAAAATAGATATGTCAGAAATGAACCCTTTGGGGTTCTCTTGGTATTTTATTGTAAATTTATTAACCATTTAATATAAAAATACAAGGAGACATGGTAAATGTTAAACTATTAAAATAAGAGTTAAATATAAAATATATGGTTAATGTGGTGACATAAACATGTCTAAAACCTATTATTTGAGAGGATTTCGAACCATAACCCCCTAATTCTAGAAATAAATTAATCTCAATCCATCAGTAAAAGAATTTTATTGTAGAATAAAATAATATTTCCTATTTTTTCTAAGGTTCTCATCACCCCTCTTATAAAAGGGAACTTCTCGTTCCCTTAAATTCACAACTCTAAAGCCATTTCGCATTAACAAACCCTACCCAAATATCCTTCCAACTAGACTAAGATCATCCTTGTAGAATTCCAATGATCATAAGGAAACCTAAGGATCCCTTTTGATCAAATCAAAATGAAGCTCCTGTAGAAGAGTTAATACTTTCATCACCTATTTCAATTTTATCTTCTTCTTCCACTTTTCCTTTATTTGTTTTTTCCATATAAAAATAACAACTCTAATACCCTCTAAATATTTTGATTTTATTTTAAATATTTTAGAACCATATTTATTATTTTATCCATCCTATGAATGAAAAAGTCATCATACAAGCATACGTACTGCTTACCGTCTTCACGTCATGTTTTAGTTGTTATTCAACACTTCATTATTTGGATGGGTATAATAATGATGTATAATTTATGTAAATAAAATATATAACATTTTAATGATTCTATATATAGCGTATAACATTCAATTATATATTATTTCACCTTCAATTGAAAGATATTTTCACCCGTGCGTACACACGGATTGTTGTCTCCACAAACACGATGAGATTCATTCCCCATCGAAACCATTGAAGAATAAATTTCATTTTATGGTTAAAAATAATGTTTAAGAAAATTATATAATTATGTAAATGAATAAAATATGTCTTATCCCTAACAAAAATTACTTTTTTAACAAAACATATATAGGAAAATGAATCAGTTAACACTAGAAACAATGATACTACTAAAATATAATTAACAAATAAATATTAAAAGATCATTTATGATGTCATATTTATAAATATAGTTATTTTATAATTCAATAACAATGTTTTAACTATTATATAGGTTGTTAACATACCATCAACTATTGAAAAGTACAAGGTAAGGGTTAATTTTACAATCTCTTTACTTATCTGAGGTTGTTAATATATAAGTATCTTACTAAGACCTATTTATCATCCACATCCATGTTTCATAAAAATGTATTTAAAAAAAATAAATATTTACTAGACTATGGTTTAAATCCATTTATACCCTTGTTTTACTTTTTATAAAATGGTGTGAAAGGAATCATTCCGTCATTTTCAGAACAAGGTAATTTATGACCTTTTCAAGAAATTAAGGAAATAATGTTTTTTTAATTTTTATGGTGGGTGATGTTATTATATGTTGTTATAAGGCCTTATAATCTCCCTTACATGCATATAATAATATTTTCAAAATAAAGGTTTTCTTTTATAATTACATTACATTAAAAGGATTTCAAATTTCTTTAAAATAATATGGATTTCATCTATGTCAACATCCATTGATGGATTTTACACATGTATGAAGTTTATTTTTTATGACATAGTCTTCCATATTGTATTGATTATTTTTTGATATGTTTTACTATGAATGTGTTATTTTTATACCATTCATGGTTTATGGTAAAAGTATTAACATTCCGAATGCACGTATTAATACGAATGTTTATGTTATTTTTTAACCTTTTCATATGAGGAATTCTTTGGAAATATTAAGTGACGGGTGGATACCACTATAGCTCCTCGATGAATTGGTTGGTCTCAGATGACCAACTACTATCTTGAAATAAGGCCATGAAAAAAAATCTTATTTGTAGTCTTGGCAGGAGGACTTGACAATGTGGTTATGATGTCCGAAGTTATGCATTCCATCATTATGAAATTGGATATTGATATTTCTTGTGATTATTCGACTAGTAGAATATCCCTGTGAATATGTAAATGACATTATTTGATTTATCATTTTTATATTATGATGAAGTTTATGATTAAAAGGCTTATGTTTTTGTCTTATACATTTCCTTAATTGTTTATACTTATTTATGATAGTTCCAAACATATTGTTATACTTACTGAGCATCTAATATCACCCCTTTATTATGATTTAATTTTCCCAAGATGTGAATAAATATATTATGATTGACCTGATAGAATAGGATAAGAGATATGAGTGTGTTCTTTGGGGACACAATGTTTTGGTTTTTCATATCATAATGTAATGTAAAACTTATTTATGCATCTAGTACTTCCAAGGCTACTAAACTAATCGGTCATTCGGGATTTTATTCCTTGTGATAATGTCAATATTATGTTATAATGCACAGACTCTGGGTAATGAGTTTTGGGGCGTTACAGTGGGTATTAGAGGAAGTTTAGTACAAACCTTGAAAACTAGGCTTAGAAAAACTCTGATTAGGGAACATTTCCCTCAGATAGACTTTTAGGATTAGTATAGAATAACTTTATAGAATTTTGTTAAAGTAGATATTTTGTGTATTTTCCAAGATATAAATCCATGTCTGGATTCGAGTAGGTTGAGGTGGCTCGGTCACATATGTACCTAGGACTGAAAACTCCGACAATGAGTTTCGAGTGTTACCCGGGGTATTCTGGCACACAATAACGGGCCTTGCTTCACTCTTGGTTATGACACTCCTGAAGTATATTCATAAGATCATTTTTATTTTTTTACAAAACAATATGAAGGATTTTTGAGTAAATACATCCTCAATGAAAAAATTATTATGAATATGGATTAGATCCATAAACTGTTCAATTTCTGTTATGTGTTTTACCAGTTTGGAATTATGTATTGTGATTCATAGACTAATCTAGTTTTTCCCATTAGTATAAATGGATCCTAGAGTAAGTAATGGAAACCTTATCAACACACTTACTCTATGTAGAGATTTCTGTCCTACTCCAGATAATTATATTGAATTTGGTGATGCAACTGGTGTTGAATAACTTATAACCATACTGGGACCACTCCCCCAGGTTATGAATAATAACCTTACCCATATAGAGCACCCAAATCCTCAACATGGAAGATCGTTGTTAGACCAATTCTTGAGGAAAAACCTACCAAAATTAAATGGGACTACAAATCCATTTGTACCTAAAAATGGATATTTTCCTTAGAGAAAATATTTCATGAATTGGGGAGTAGCGAAAGGAAAATTTTTCATGGAAGTTTATCGCATTATGGGAGAAACAGATCATTAGTGCACATTTATTAAAAACAAAAAGGAGGATGGAGAAGTATCAAATATGGAATGGATGGAGCTGAAAAATCTTTACTTAGAAAAATACATTCGGCGTGACCATCGAGCGAATATGGAAAGGCAATTTCTGTGTTTGAGGCAAAAGGAGGATGATAAAGTCTCAATGTATGAGGATAACTTTACATGGTCATCTAGGATTTCTATAGATTATATATACAATTCAAGGAGTAAGATTTATCAATTATTTAATGGGTTAAAAAAATTTCTCTGTCGAGCATTAGTCTCACAATCCATATCATTGTACGAATATATAGTATCATGTGTTATCATGTCAGGAAAGGAATTATCTATGTCTTATGACATTAAAGTAAAGAAAGTTAAGAATAAAATTATGGATCTGGAGATAGATAATGGGAAAAAGGTAAAGTAGGATTTTCCCTTATGTGCTAATTTTTGGGAAGAAACACCCTGGTACTTGCCTAAAAGGAATGAGAGTTTGCTACAAATGTAAATAAAAAGGTCACCTGGCTCGTGATTGTAAGGGAACGAAAAAGGCTATCAATTTTAAATTATACCATTGTATATAAATTGGGAATTATGAAAATGAATTCCCTATGAACCAAAGAAAATTACCTCAGAAAATGCAAAGGGAGAAATCCTAAGCTTATGTTGTTACTACAGTTGAAGTAGAATAATAAATGTATTTAGGTTTTTGGATTCAAGAATTATATTCTAGTTATAATGAGAGTGTGATATATATAATGATTGTAATTCAGTAATTTTTCATTAAGGTATTAATATGATGAAGGTAATCATATTTTCATTATGTGACAATAAGAGAGAATTTACGTTGTTTGTGGAATCTAATGTTACAATTGATTCTAGAATTTAGACCACTTTTAGAGAGAGTTTGGACAGAAGTATTTTGAAAAACTATAAATGTTGGAATGGATTAAGTTGAACATTTGATTGTATTTCTTAAAGTTAAATAATTTAATAATATTATTTATTGAATATTATAATACTATAGATGTAGGAAAAGGTTAACCTACAGGTCGGGCGATAACCTATCATGTTAGAGAAAGATGCAAGAATTGAACCCACAACCAAAGTGCAACAAGGCTTTATCACCGACCACTAGCCTACAGGAAGTCCCTGGATATTAAAAAATAGTTTTCTTCATTTAAATGATATATTTTTATATTTGGAACCTTATACGAATAGGATAAAAATAATATTTTTCAGTTCTATTATGTTTTGGAGTGAAAGTGAAGTTTTCCGTAGAAATTATTTAAATATTGAAACTCTACTTGAAAAGTATATTTTTATTCTCTTGTTATATGATGAAATTTATTATTAAACTATAGGGAAGGGATATTAAAACCAAAAATGTGTTATCCTAATACCTTTTTTTGTTGAACCGATGATATATTAAATCATCATAGATTGATGGCTTTGTGGACCTCAATTTTACACTTGTTTGTGATTGATGACCTCAATCAATCCATATATATATTTACATATTTCATCCAATTATTTTTCTCTAATATCCACAAATGTTCTCTTAAATGATATCATAATTTGGTGGTGAATTCTTTATTTCCCTTTCCCTCTTATTGACACTAAATTTTATTATCCTAATTTTCAATATGGGTTTTCTGCAACGGTATTTTCTATTTTAAACCTTTTATTTTCGAAGAACGATTTCAAATAGCGAGGAACCAATTTATTTTAGGAGGGGAGAATTTAAAACCCCATGATTTTATAGTACATTATATCTTTCTTGTAATTTATTAGCTTGCGCTACACGCAACAACAAGATCAAGCGCACAATTACTTACCAAACTATCTGTTAAAAAAGCAGTTATGAATAGTATTAACGAATTTTTTATTTTATACATATCCTATATATTATTAAAATTAAATTTTTTTGTTTCTTCGTCATAATATAAGGACAAATTATATTTTTAGATAAAGGAAGTATTTTTTCAGAAAAAACATTTTTCAGCCTTTTAATGGCGAATAAATTTTAAATACAATATTTGAAACTATTATATATTAAATTTAGTGAAATTAAATTATTTTTTAGAGTCATAAATAAAAATATTTTTTGGATAATTTTTTGGTACTTTTCTCATAACATTCATATTTTCATGAATAGTGAGAAATACTAAATTTTAATTGAAAACAACATTTTTAATTTAAATATTTTATCGTGTCAAATTATTCATTTGAGTGGTTTTAAAGTATAATTAGATTATATTTTTTCTTTTAATATAAATTTTCTCATTATAAGGAATTTCATATATAAATTGAACATAAACACATTCAATCATTTGATAGTTTTTGCTTTTTTTAAAAACCCCCTTTTTGGTTTTGACAACGAGAATAAATTTTAAATTTATTAATGAAACATTTATGTTTTTAATTTGGTAAAATAGACATCATTTTTAATTAGGAATATCAAATTTATCTTAGGGTAAATGTTTTGTATTTTTTTGAAATCATTCATTTTTTGATGAATAGTTAAAACACTCAATTTTTTTTAAACCGAATTTTTATTTTAATGATTTTTTATTTTATTCAAATTTATTTTAACTAAAATATAGATACATAATACCTATATAATTGTAATTTAATTCATTGTAGTCATTGTATAATAATATTAGATATATAAAATTTTATTGAACTTTTTACCGTCTTTTACCCACCTTCTAGGCAAATTTTCAAATTTGCATAAAATGTAATTTTACCGATTTTGTGAATTGAATTTCAAAAATCTGAGATACCCATTTGGTATTAGTAAGTAAAATGTGGTTCAATAGGGTGAAAACTATTTTCAGTGAATAGTAACAATTGAATTTTATTTACCACGGTTAAAAGTAAATAGGGCAATTAAAGGTAAAAATGATATTATAATTACCTTAACACATGTCCTAATTCTATTGGATAAGTGTATTTAGACCAAACACAATCTTAGGAATAAAATATGATCCTTTTGATCCATATTTATTAGATTAATACATTTATTATAATTTAATTTAAAGAAGAGATAAAAGTGGAAAATTCAATATTTAAAAACTAAATCAATAGTAATATAGTGTTATACATATGATAAATTCTACTATAAATTATCATTATAAAGATAAAACTATTTTCTACGTCATGGTATTTTATTTATAATTTTTTGAAATTAAAAAATCAAATTTATTTATGAAACAATGATGATGTAGTAATTACCTTATTAAAAAAAGAATCAAATAAATGATAGTATAAGTATAAAAATAAATATAATTTGAATGTTTTTATTTATTCCACTAATTTTCTAGGTTAATATGACATCATTGTGTTGATTAAATAAATTTTTTCTAAGTGATAAATTTTTTATGATTTTAACAAAAATCAAATACTAAATAGTTTCAAAATTTCCATAACTGAATTTTTAAAACAAAGGATATATTATTAAATTTTTTAATAGTCCTAAAAATATAAGGTTCAAAAAAAGGAATTATATAATAATATATATTACATTAATTAACCACTTGGGGTTCTCTTGGAATTTTATATTATTTTTATTATCAATATAATATAAAAATACAAGGATACATGGTAAATGTTAAACTATTTAACTATGAGTTAAATCTAAAAGACAAGGTTAATATGTTGTTGTAGATCAGTATAAAACCTATTGGTTGAGATATTTTCAACCAAAAAACACCTAAGTCTTGATGAAAATTCAATTAGATAAAATATAAACCAAATATAATTTTATAATAAAATAATATTTTATGTTTTTTTAAGGTACCCCTCACACCTCTTATAAAAGGGAACTTATCATTATCTCAAATTCACAAATATAAAGTCATTTGGATCTACCAAACCCTGCCCAAATATCCTCCCAAAAACACTCACTTAATTCTAGTGTCATTCTGTTTATTGGAATCTACCCTGAGGAGCCCTTTTCAACAAATAAAAAGGAAGCACTCGAAGAATATGTAATAATTTCATCACCTCTTTCAATGTTATCTACTTCTTCCACTTTATCTTTCTTGGTTATTTCCATACCAAAATAATAACTCCAGTACCATCTACATAATTTAATGTTATTATAAATATTTTACAACTATATTCATTATTGTATCCATCCTATGAATGAAAAATTCACCATACGTGTGTACATACGGCTTACCGTCTGGACGTTGTTGTGTAGTTGTTATTCAACACTTCATTATTTGGAAGGGTATAATAATGATGTATAATTGATGAAAATAATAAATATAACATTTTCATTATTATTTATATTTTATAACACATTAAATTATATACGATTTCACCTTTAATTGAATGGTATTGTCATTCGTGTGTACATACGGATTACCATCTCCACGATCACGATGAGATTCTTTCCCCATCATAACCATTCACAAATAATTTACATTTTATGGTTAAATTTTTTTTGAACATAATATCATTCTTGATATGAATCAAATACATCATTTCCATAAAAAAAATTACTAATGTATCAAAAAATATAAAGTAAAATGAATCAGTTAACACTCGATAAATGACACTACTGAAATAATATTAACAAATAAATATTAGAATATCATATATGATATAATATTTATGTATATAGTTCTTTTATAATTTAATAATAATGTTTTAACTATTATAAAATAGGTTAACATACCATCATCTATGTAAAAGTACAATGTAAGGGTTAATTTTACAATCTATTTACTTATCTGAGGTTGTTAATACATTAGTATTTACTGGGACCTCTTTATCATCCACATCCTCATTTCTAAAAAATGTATTTCAAAATTTTTTAATATTTAATAGACTATGGGTTAAAATAATTTATACACTTGTTTAAATTTTTATAAAATCGTTTTGAAGGAATATTTCTATCGCTTTCCAAACAAGGTACTTTATGACCTTTTCGACAAATTATGGTATGAAATTTTTTTTAACTTATATAGCAGGTGTAACTATTCTACATAGTTATAACACTATAAAATAATCCCTTACAATATTATAGGAATATTTTCCAAATAAAAGTTTTCTTTTATAATTACGTGAGCATTAAATGATTTCAAATTTCTCTCCAATAATTTTGATTCCATCTGTGTCAACATCCTTTGATGCATTTTACACTTGTTTGATGTTGATTTATTATGATTAAATCCTCCATATTGTATTAATGGTTTTTTGATATGTTTAATTGTGAATGTGTTATTTTTATACCATTCATTGTTTATGGTTAAAGTATTAAAATTTCATATTCTAGTTTTAATACGAGGATTTATGTTATGTTTCATCATTTTCGTATAAGGAATGCATTGGAGTTAGTAAGTGACGGGTGGAGCCCACTATAGCTCCTCGAGGAATCAATAGGTCTCATGAGAAAAACTATTTTCTTAGCACAAGGGCTTGAAAAAATATTATTTTTAGTCTTGGCATGAGGCGTGGAGTATGTTGTTATGATGTCCGACATTTTTCATTTCATCATTATGAAATAGGATATTAATATTTCATGTGATTATTTGACTAGAATAATATCCATGTCAATATTTAAATGAAATTATTTTATTTATCTTTTCCACATTTTGCTTATGTATATGTTTAAAAGGATGATATTTTAGTCTTCTATATTTCCCTAACTATATGTTCTTATTTATGATAGTTCCCGCCATATTGTTATCCTCATTAAGTATCTTATCTCACCCTTTTCATATGTTTCATTTTTCTCAGGATGCGAAGAAGTATATTATGATTGACCTTTAAGAATAGGCTATGGGATATTAGTGTTTTCAAAGGGGACACAGTGTTTTCGTTTTTCATTTCATATTGTAAATTAAAACATATTTCTATTTCTTTTACTTAAGAGTCTACTAAATTGATTAGTACTTCGAGATTTGATCCCTTGTGATCATGCCAATATTATTTAATAATACACCGACTCTGTGTAACTATGGTCAGGGAATTACTGTTCTTCAATGAATCATAATTCATATATCACTACAAAATATTTATATTTTTCCATAAGGGAAATATCTTTTGGTAAAACTTTTTTTCAATAAATATGTCCTCGTCACAAAATTGTCAGTAAAAACTCTATTGCTAAATGTTATTGTGATAGATAAAATAGTTATGTTACAATTATATAATACCAATAAATAATATATATGTTTTCTGAATTGGTTATAAATAAATTCTTATGAAAAATATATATTTTTATAATAATATTACCAACAGATAATATTTATTTATAAATTAAATTTAAATAAAAAATATTAATTATTATTACTTTTAAAATTTAATATTATATTTATTAATTTATCATATATAATACACCTATTTTATTTATTAAACAAGGATTATTTTTACATTTTAGAAAATTGAAAAAGATAAATTTTTATTAATAATGAAATCCAATACAAAATGAATCCATACATGATTGAAGTTGATGATGCCTAAAAATATCATTAAAAACACAGAAACCCATGATCCCTCATCCCCACCCCAACTACCCCACATGGAAAAAAGTTTATGTTGTAATCGTCTGATATGCATATTCCATGTAATCATTCGACTTCAAAAAAATTTACACTTGGGTAAATAAATGGTCTCCTGATGGCTTGATGCCAAAGATCTGACATCAACCCACAAATATTCCATTGGAAGAAACAAATGTATTCAATAGTTACAATACTGGGGAATTTCAGTCGATGTTATCACATCATTTAGCTCTAATATATACACCAAAACAGAACCAAAAATCGTACCCACAAATTTGTGGAAACTATTTACATGAATTGAAACCAAAATTGAAATAAATGAATGTATAAAAATTTATTTGCATAGAATGACCAGTTTTTACCATACTAACCCTAAATTTTAGAAATAGTCCACTAAAAAAGAATATAAACTGATCACTTGGGTAGAACTAGTAATGAAACATCTTGTAATGGACTTGTTCGGAGATCTATTCTATGCTTGAAGTGTACCAACCACAATTTCCACATGCAACCAAAGAGAATATCCACAAATCAATTCAAAATATCTGCATGAATTGAATCCAAATTAGAAATAAATTTTAGTATAAAAAATAATCTACATAGAATGAACATTTATTAACATACTAACATATAATTCAACAACAATAAAATAAAAAAAACCTAAATTTCTTCTGAGTAACACTAGAAATGAAAACGCCTATAAAAACATATAATAACAGTGTCATTATACCCATTAGAGGGAAATTTTATTAATATCAAAAAAGGTAAAAATAATAATCCAATGTCATGATAAGCTATTTAGATAAATAAATCAAATTTCATTTCCATATTTATTTAGTAAATGAAATATTTTCTTCTTTGATGTATAAATGAAATAACAATGTTGACAGTTTCCATTCTTTTGTCTAAATAGTGAAATCATAGTAGCAGGAATGGGTTGACTATGCCTTCTTAATATTTTTTATCTCCCCACTATCAAGGAAATTAATAAAATACATGTAATAGACTAAAATAACTTCAAAACAACCATTTTAATCTAGAAGCAATTGATAAAAAAATCCCAACAACCACTCAAATATAAGCATGAAATTTTAAGGTTGTGGTATTCAATCAATTTTGATACTCATAGATTATAGATACATATAGTAAATTATAGTACACAATAATAGAGATCCATGTGCATCCTAGCCAGGATGAATGCCAAAAGAAGGCCCCTACAGATTGATGGTTAAAGAAACTTCACAAACCCACTTCTTTATAAAACAGTAATTAACTAGGAATAATTTTTTTGATTGGTCAAAGATGGAAAAAACATTACATAATCACAGATCATTAGAAAAACCATACATAAATGTGATGGAAATATCATATTTTTAGATGAAACAATATGGAGCCCTAAATCTCCCACTCTCACTCACAACTGGCGAAGGCAATTATCCCCATAGATAACCTCCTTGAAACTTGTTTATTCCTGAATGATGACAAATCAAACTACTGAACACCACCCAACTACAAAAATTCACAATAGTAAAACTAGAAAAACAACCACCGTCAAATATAAGGGAGATTAAACCCCAAAAAAATTATTTTCTATGTTTTTTCATCAAGGAAAGAATGACGATGACAAAAACTAAATGAGAAAATCATACCAACTATAAAAGAGATAGGGAAATAAATACCTGAGATCACTTCCAAGAAGAATAGACGATGCTTGATACTTCTCAAATGGAACAAGCCTTTGAAAGCACTGAGATCTGAGATTCCATGACCCTACCATCCCAAATCACAAGTCATAAATATTGAATGAAAAATCATGATAGAGTTGAATAGAGAAACTCAATCATGATCTTGGATCCTCAGACATGATGACTGGAAGATTTACCCCCAACATCTATGAGAAACAAGATGAATCACAACGATGGATGAACCCTCACACCCTCAGAGAGAAAGGTGGATCATTTTCTTAAAAAAATAATATAATATATAATATTATAAAATTTTATAAGGATAAAAGAAATTTTATAAAATTTTATGACATATATAATTTTAATGAGATTGAATAATTAATTTCATATAACATAAATATAATATTTTAAAAGAAACAAACCATGTCAACAATAATACCAATTAGGAACCTCAATTCACTATTATGCCACACCCTTCATCTCAATGATCTATAATACACACAACCCAAAATCCTACCCACAAATGAGTGAAAATTATGTGCATGAAATGAAACCAAAAAAATTAAAAGTATTAAATACTTATTTTCATAGAATGATCATTTTTCATTCATCATCCGCATTGACATATCAACAAATAAAGTTAGCTCCAGTACCAGTGAGGAACCTAAAGTCGTTGTTCTGTCACATCCTTCAGCTCTAAGATCTACACCATATACAACCAAATATCATACCCAAAAATTAGTACAAAAATCTATATGAATTGAAACCAAAATACAAAAAAAATTAAAATATAAAAAAATCTAATAGTATTTTTTCATTCATCACCTCTATTAACATCTCAAAAAATAAGCTCATATAGGATTCATTGGGGTTCAATATGTTTAATCTATCACTACTAAAAAATGGACAAGGGATGTGTCACCTTCTTCCAGTGCTATGAACAAATTGCTGATAAATATTTCCTTTATCAGTGCATGTCTAGTGCTGATAAAGAATCCCTTTATATGGGATCAAAAAGAACTAATAAAGGAACCCTTTATATGAGCTAAAATTTTAGCACTGAAAAATTGATTGTTTATCATCACATTTTTTGTGCTAATAAAACCATAGTCCCATTTTATTAAATCGGGTGCACAATATCCTCTATTTGACATGCCCTCAAGCTCTCACGGTACTTTACCCCTGTAAGAAATCCCCTCACCCTGACCATCTCTTTTCCCTACTCCACCGCTAGCCCTACTCCTTATCCTCCCCCGAGAACCCCTTCCATGGATTCTCCTCCCCGCGAACCTTACTTATTCTCCTCCACACAGGACCCTAATCCCCGCAAACCCTACTCCTCTATTTCTAAATGGTTGGCAGCTCTTCCCGTTAACCCCCCCCCCCCCTCTGGAAATAGCACTTTCCCCTCCCTAAGTAGTGCAGAAGTCTCCCTGACCGCTCGACACATCTTCTCTCCCTCCATCACGAGTGTGATCTACTCTAGATAGGTCTCACACTTCTCCTTTTAGGTTCATTTTTGGTAATTTCCCTCCCTTCCCAACATGTGTTCATTATTTTAATTCTCATTTGGCCAATGATTCAATGAATAATTAGTGAATGGTCATTTCACATTCCATATTTGGAATCATGGATCACACCATTTGAAAATGAGACTCGAGTAGTGCTTATCTTCTTTAGACATACAATATACCCCTAGGGACACATCAGGTCCTCCTTTGGGGATAGTTTTGAGCTCTATTTCCATTTATTTATGTTTTTCTGTGAGATTTTTGAGAAACCCTGGACTAGTATTGGTGGATTGTGTTCCCTTGGTCCATTTGTATGAGGGCTTGATGAAGCTTCATGAACTCGTCCAAGGATATTGGCCCCTCTATATCTTCTTAATTAATAGGGAAGTGTTCGTGAGTTCCATTCTTATTGATTGAGTTGTCATAGTCCACTTATATGAGTGTTATTATAGAAATAGGTCCCATTCATTAGAACTCATATCCCTCAGTGACTTGGAACATGAATCAATTCAAGGGACCTCGAGCAATCCTCATTTCATTCATGCTGTCCCTATATTGGGTTTTTTGAATTGGCATCACCAACACTAAAATGGGAATTGATCCCATATATTGGATGATATTTCAAGAAGGATCTATTGACCCCAACAAGATGTTGGAATTAACCCCCTTTCTTTGTATAGATATATGACCTTTTAGAAGGTGTATTAGTCCGATAGAGTGTGTATCTTGTATGAACCCTCTCAGTTTTCAATAAAATTATTCTATAGTGAGTAGTCTCAGTTTTCTTTTATGGGGTTTATTATGGAATATGATCCTGAGCAATGGACCACAGGTCACTTAGTGACCTAGATATTGTATCCATATGAGAGTCATGAAGAAAACCTTATTTCCAAAGTGTTTTCCCTATGTTGGGTTTGGTGAATTGGTAGGACCAACACTTACACAATTTTCTATCCCCTATCATGGAGGATTATTTTAGTAGACTCTAGTAACCCCCCATCAGGCCTTGGGCATTGACCCCCAATTTTTATATCATGTATTGATATTTTTTATAGGGTATTAGTCTGATGAAGTGTATATCTCGAGTGAACACTCTCAGTTTCCTACATGATTCTTCTTGGCTAGATCATATGAGTGCACCCTCTAGGATGTGTTTCATAATGGGAATTATAGCTTGGGTGGCATTTCCTCTCGGAGGAGTGTTACCTTGAAACCCTGATTGGATCTACAACTAGAAGTGGATGAGACATTTTTTTGACTTAGAGTCTTTTATGAGTATATTTGGGACATCCTTTGTTATCATTATGTCTCATATATTGTTTGGAATACCTTTTTTTAGTGACATTAATACTGTTTATTCATTATATATGGTGTTTCTGTGGTGTCCCATTGGGTATTGTAAAACTCATCCCTATAAGGGATCTTTCCATACATATCTTGTCTTATACAGATGATGGAAAATTTCAGAGTCCTTGGTGGACTAGGATAATGTAGAGATTATTTTGGGATGCACAGAATGAGGTGTATTCAAATGGTGAATTAACATATGTCCCCTCCTTCTATGTAGGTCATACATTATTTCCCATTTTTTGGTTGGACTGTGTTTCAGAACTTTTTGTTAAATCCATTAATGTATGTAGTTCAATTCATAGACCGACCACTAGTGGTTTGGGGTAATTCAACATGTATTACTCATCTTTGGATGGAAATATTAATGTTCTATGATTATTCATATGGTTTGATTTCATATCATAATATTTTAAGGTAGTGATCTTCTGGGATGTAGGGTTTTCATCACCAACATACAGTAGGTGTGTGATGCAAGTCTCATCTTAGGAGGCACTATCATTCATAGTTAACTTTAGAATATCCCATTACACCAAGTAATTTAAAATGATTGTGATGTGTATAGACATGTCACATTGCATTTTCTTAACATTAATGCTACAGCCAGAGAGGCAGTTGACGAATAGCCAAGGCAGAGGAAGGATCTGGAGAAAGGATGCATGTATAACACTAATGTGATAGAGATGATCGGGGAGTGGCATAAAGTGGATGGATATTTGGTTTGATTCTACTAATACTACCCCAATGTATACCATGTCGGTATTTTTAAGATAGCAGTTAGAATCTTGGATAATTGCATTCACTTGATTATTTTTACCAGGAGGCTCCAAGAGTGTTTGGAGGTATGATCTATGTTCGTTATACTTTTCTTGTAGTATGTTAGAAATAGGTACAATAAAATGTTTTTCCTAATTTTTTCATTTATTTTCTTGGTATATAGTATGTGTTGGTAGAGCCCCATGTTAGTGATGTTTGGTATGAATTTGGACTTGCAAGTAAGATGAAAAATTCACCCATCGAGATGTGTTATTGAGAGACAATCCAAAAACATTCGGTCAATTCAGTGACTCCTAAAGTGGTTACAATATATGTGTTATAGATGGGGTCATTTTAATTGTGTGTTTGAGGCCCTTTATAAGTACTAAGGTGTCATAGAAATCCCTTTTTTAATGAAATAGTGTGAAATGAAAAAGTTGTGTTCCAAGTAATTGGATCTCATAGAGGCATCAAGTGCGGTTCAAGGTATGATTTTGGGGAAGGCGAGGGAGAGTTATTGCATATCCTTTATATGTTCATGATAGAATTTATGTTCACTAAACTTAATTTTCTATTTCTTATGTTAATTTGGGTAACAAAAACTATGATATTCCAAAGTAATTGTTGATAAACCTAGGTTATTTGTCTACCCCACGAACCCCTATTTGTTTGGATCTGTATCTACTATATTATTTTACTCATCAAAATTGTATCCTTGTATTTATTTATTTGAGTTCGGTCACTAGATTTTGGTTTGTTTAATGTTATTATTTTATTATTAATGAGGTGGCTGGTAGGGGTGGTTAAAAGAATATTTATTGTATTTCTACTAGGGTGGTGTGTGCTAGAACTATTGGTAAGGGGGCTAGAATGTGCTTTGATTTAGAAAGGGGGTCTATCAGGATTCCGATGATTTCCAATTCTTTATTAGAAATTATTAGTCTCTATTATTATCTATTTTATTATGAAGTGCATCTATTCTACTATATTTGGAAGTATTTTTTGTGTATTTTAGTAATAAATACTAATATTTGTGATTAAAATAGGATAGAGATGAAAAAAAGATTGGATGGAAGCTAATCGTTTGATAATAGAGTATGAGAACTGAGTGAAAGAGTTCATCAAGTTTGAAAAGGATCACGTGAAGGAACCTTTTCAAATCCTTTTACCATGTTTATGTGGTTATTATGAATGAATAATTACTCAAAAGGAGTTGGAAGAACATTTTATATGTCATAGAATAGATAGGAGTTATAAATGATTAAATAAACATGGGGAAAAAGAGAATGTAGCTACTAGATCAGATAAAACTGTTTTTTTTGGATCATCAATGATTACAAATATGGATAATCAAGAAAACTGTTTGGAGGATGTGATTACAGATGTCAATGATGATGATGATCGTATTGAGGAAATGACAAGGACGGTTGAATATGAACTCCATGATTTCCCAAAATTGTTTGAGAAGTTAAAGAGTTGTGCAAAGACGCCATTATATGCTGGTTGCACTAAATATACCATATTGTCAGCTGTACTAAAGTAGTATAAATTGAAAACTAGCAATGGATGGAGTGAGGTTAGTTTTACGTAACTAATTTCTCTCTTGAGTGACTTTATCCCAAAAGATAATGAGCTTCAATGCCAATCATATGATGTTAAATGTATTCTACACTCGATGGGTATGATTTCTCAAAGAATACATGCCTACCCAAATAACTATATATTGTTTCACAAGGAGAAAAAATCACTTACAGAATTCCCAAGGTCTGGTGCTTCTTGATACAGGAATGATGAATCTAGTCCGACCAAATTTTTATGGTACTTTACAATCATTCAAATGTTTAGGCATCTATATGGAAGTGAATAAATTTCAAGACAATTTCCATGGAATGTAGAGAAAATAAATAAATATTGGAAATTATGTCACCCAGATGACTCTCCTCAATGTATTATAATTGATCATGAGTATCCAGAATTTGGAAATGAGCTGAGAAACCTTCATCCTGCATTATCTACAGATGAATTGAAACCTTTTGGTTTTCACACAAGCACTCATAGTACAAGGCCTGTTGTGTTGGTAAATTATAACATTCCCCTGGTTATGCATGAAACAGAAATTCATTATGTTATCTATGACTCTATTAGGACCAAAATATCTAGGTAAATATATTGATGTTTATTTGGTGCCTTTGATCGAGGATTTGAAGTTATTGTGGGATTCAGGTGTTATGTTTTATGGTTCTTATGAAAGTGAATACTTCACATCGAGATCGATGTTGTATGGGACGATAAATGATTTCCCTGCTTATGGAATTTTTTCAGACTATAGCATTAAAGGTACTCAAGGGTGTCCCATGTGTGAAGAATATATAGAATCAATTAGGTTGACACATTCATCTAAATATGTGTTTCGAGGACATTGTAGATTTCAACCTCGTTGGCATAAGTACCGATCTTGGATGACTTCATTCAATTGATGTTCAGAACAACTCACAACACCATATCCGCTAATAGGTGATCACCTGTTCGAGAAATTAAAAGATGTGAAAAATATTTTTGGAAAACCATTTTCAAAAAACATTACAATAATCGGTTGGAAAAGGTTGTCTTTTTTTCGAATTGCGTTACTGGAATTGTCTGTACATCACACATTTTATTGATGTGATGCATGTGGAAAAAAAAGTATGTGATGGTGTTATCGGAACGTTGCTAAATGCCCCTAAAAACAAAGGATGAAATTAAGGCATGTTTGGACATGGTTGACATGGGAATATGAGAAGATTTGACACTTGTGAAGGGTGAAAATCGAATGTTTCTTCCTCCATCTACTTACACTCTTTCCAGGGATGGGAGATATCAGTTTTTTAACTTCTTCAATGATGTAAAGGTTCCAGAGAGCTAATCATAAAATATTAAGAAAATTGTTTCAATGAATTATTTGAGGTTAAAAGGATTGAAATCACATAAATTCCATGTTTTTATTCATGATTTAATTCCTATAGCATTATGTTTCATTTTTCACAAGATTGTTTGTCATACATTAACCAAGCATTATTTCTCTTTCAAATTTATATGCAATAATGTTTTAGACCTGAAGAAATTTCAAACTATGGAAATGGAAATTTTCACCATATTATATGAATTAGAAATGTTCTTACTACCATCATTGTTTGATATGATGGTTCATTTGATGGTTCACTTAGTGAGAGAGATTCACCTTTGTGGTCTGATGCACAATAGATAGATGTACCATGTTGAACGATATATGAATATTTTGGAAGGGTATGTAAAAACTAGAAGTCAGCTAGAGGGTTGTATTATGGAGTGATATATTATTGAGGAATCCATTGAATTCTGTACCAAATACTTATCAGTTTTGGAATGCATGGGTCTCCTGAAATTTCGTCACACTTGACGCATTGATGGTGATGGAATTTGGGAAGAGATGTTGTGACAATCAATATTACAGATCATGAGATGGTCCACCTTTATTTTTTTCAGAACAGTTGGGAGGTTTCTCCATATATTGAAACCCACAAAGAAATTATTAGGAAGTTGAATCCATCCCTGACTAAAAAAGGGATATCAAATACACATAATCACCCGTTTTAGGCTGGTTTCAGGACCATCTTTTTAAGGAGTTAGCTGAAAATATGAATTCAATTTTTGAATGACTTAGATGGCTAGCCTCCAGACCATGTGTGTATGTATTACCTCACAACGATTGTGTAATTAATGGTTATAAATTCTATATAGATTAACATAATGAAGATAGTACCATGGAATATAGTGGAGTTACACTTGTGGATAATGCAATGCATGTTTCAGGTAGTAAGGACAGAAATCCATTTTATATGAATATGTCATACATTGGCATTATCAAACCAATATATGAGTTGGATTATATAATATTCCAATTACCAACTATTCAATGTAAATGGGTTTAAACAATAGTGGTGTTAAAATAAATGAATTAGGATTTGGGAAAGATGATTTTAGTAAACAAGGGTACAATAAAGAACAACTTATAATGGCGTCACAAGCGGTACAAATATTTTTTGTTCCAGATCCCACAAACTGAAAGTGGTCGATTGTTCTATTATAATCTAAAACTACTGAAGGGTCTGATTAAAATTTATTTAAGGATGATCCTTTCTGTGGTACATCGTAATCATTCCATAGGGGTCCTAATGTAGATGAAATTTATTATGTTAGTGGAGACCAGAATTATGGGAATTTGATCATCTATAGAGGTTTCAAATCACTTCAACCATTGAAAAAAATAAAGAGAGTTCACAAAAATAGTTTATATTTTCATTGTAATATAGATATTTTTATCTCATTTCATTATTTTTTAATTACTGAATTTATGTAATCTAAATAAACTATTTAGCCACTCATGTAGATAATGACTTCTACACGTTTTGGTGCTCCTATCCTTGAGGCTGAACTGGTCTCCCAAGCTGCTGTTACTGCTCACAGTACCGAGCAACAACATGTTTCTGGACCTGTTAATGCTGTAAGAGTTGAGGTACAACAACCATCAGTACATGTCGTTGCAACAATTTCAAATGAAGATATAATTGATTTTGGATATCAATGAAATAGTTAGGGATGAAGTACCGACGTCCTAGAAAACACAGGTGCACCATTGTTTGATGGTGTTATCCAATATTCTTAAGGTGAAAAGAAAAGGCATCAAATTTGATGTTGGATGGAATGACCAAGGCCAACTTGTGAATCCCAACAAGGATATGTTTAGTAGTTACATTGGAATTGTCACTCAGCAACGCATGCTGATTGACATAGATTCATGGAACCATGTTGTGTACGGGTTGATTTATGTGATCTGGGAAGAAACTAGAGTAACATTATGATATTATTTCATTAATTTACTAGAAAATAAAATAATGAAACAATGTATTACTCTTCTCAATTTATTGCAGAGTAAATTTATAGTAGATTATTCACACAAGACTTATGTACTAAGGCTTGGAAGAAGGATTCATCGAGGTTTTTGCACTATTTTTGAAAAATTACACCTGAAAGATTCCAAAGGTAAAATAAACCTTCACCCACCCCTTGTCTATGCCCACCTGATATCCAAAGAAGCATTGGATGCATTAATTTGCTGTCGTGGGGATGCAAAGTTTTAGGTTCATTGTGGATGATAATATTTTGTTTGAGTATTCATGTACTCATCACATTGACTGTCAATATTTATTTTATGAAAACACAAGTCAATACTGAAAATAAGGAATGTACATCAAAACCAACATACCCCAATCGTAAATCAAGTATGGGGTACGCTTCACTAGAAAAGAAAATTATACATATTTTAAATTTACAATATTATTATTAGGTTCCAGGAAACAACATCATAATTATCTTTCTATATTTATATGTAGATTTATGATTTTAAAGCCAAATACACTTCCAACCCACATCATGTGATATGGAATGATGAACGTGTGAATAAGGAAGGGAAGCTAATAGATGAAAACACATAAAAAGTTTGTGAAATATGTGTAAGTATGACATGATAAAAAGTTTTGTTTTAAATTGATATTACATAGTAATAATTACTTATTATATTATATCTGACTGTCATAGGAATCAGCTACTCATATAGCGGATGAAAACCTATTATCGATGGATATGAAGCATCCAGAACAATACAGTCGTGTCAGAGGTGTGGGGTTTGGGGTGACACCCCAAGTATATTTTGGGAAAAAACAAATGGATAATTGAGATGAAGAAATTAAATGAATGAGTGAAGTATAAAAACACTGATACTTTTCATGTACTGATCATCTACAGGGTGATAATTGATGTGATTTATATCTGTCAACACCCACCTATCACCTTGTAGCGAGGGCTATAGTGTTCAACATCCTATTGGACAAGCTCCATAATAGAAAACATCCAATATATCATCTAAATGTGATGATTACTGTATCCCATGAGCCAAATTCTGTTCCACATATTCCACATGATGAATATGTTATTTGTATGGATGAAAAGGCTATTGGGACATTCATTTCATGGCTATCACAACTTTTAAGAGTATATGTGGATAAAGAGGTTTTTATTTCCATTTTTTCGAGCAAAACATTAAACAATTAATGAAAAAAAGGTTTGAACCAATTAATGTTATTATAGATAGAGAAAGAGAAGGGGTGATAAGAAACATGGGATCAAAAGCATCTAATAGATCAACCACCTGATCCCAAAGAGCTACTAAAATCATAGTAACACCACATGTTCTCTATCCCCATTTACTAGAATTTAAGACTCATGTGCATACAAAGAAAAAAATAGGTAGTTGTCATATAGTTGTTTTTGAAAAGAATATATACAGAGAGGAAATTCAATATTTCATTGCTGTTGAAAATGTAAATGAGAACCCTGAATATGGTTGGCTAGGGGTCACAATTATAAATTTATATATGAGTTATGTTTTCTTGAATTGATTTTCTAAAAGCTGGTATAAAGTGCTAATTATGACTAAATGGATTTTTATTATTGGAAGGTATATATATGAAAAATAGGTGAGGGGATTTTCCCTTGAGATGAAATTCAGACTCGTTAGTCCTCATACCACTTCAACATAATTAAGAAAACTAGATCCATAAAAAAGGATGAAATAGTGAAAGGATTTATGAAAACATTTGAAAGAAAGATTATAGATGACATATTCTTCTTCATACCAACCATGAAGGGGTAAAAATCTATGATTAAAGCATATCAATTATATTTTCATTTCTTTTGTTAATTATTTTTTTTGTTTTTAGGAAACATTGGATGCTAATTGCAGTGAATGTGGATACTCCAATGATTTATTTTCTGGATTCAATGTATGGATATCCAACAAACTGACCACGCATGTTGAATTTTTTGAATCTATAAGACACTATATCCTATGTTTAGGTCTAAACATCATGTTATATAATTTATATTATCTTTTACTAAGGATTCTGTTATGATAGGGAGGTGTATCAATATCATCTAAAAATAAATGAGGATAGGGGCTAATCGAAAAGAGCGATAAAATACAATGTCTGGATGAGTGTCAGGGTATATATAATAAGTTTTCACCATCAAAACACATATCAAAACAAGTTAATTATTCTTCCAATGATCAATGTTTTTGCAGTGTCCAAAACAAAAAAATGATAATGATTGCAGTAATTATGTCTGTAAATTTATTAGAATGATCATACTCCATCATCAAAATTGCATCCCTAAAGTGATATTTTCAAAAACAACTACTATTTCATTTAAATTATATTTTAAATATTTATTTATATATTTCATAGTACTACTCTGACTGTCGAAAAGCCTCATATTCACAAGACGATATAGATTTGTTCCAAAACGAGTGTTCTACATACCTGATAGAATATTGTACACAAATAACATGAAGATATGACATGGGGATGTGTAAAATTGGTGACCATTTTTGAGAGGGGTTAAGGAGATCAAAAGATGAAACATTATTGTATGTAAATGTTCGTAGAGGATTTTTAATTGTTATTAAATAAAACATCCTTACTGTAATGATTCATTTTCCATTTTAATAGAGGAAATGCACCTATAACATGAATGCATGATTAAGCACTTTTCTTTTGTCTTTGGATAAGAAAAAACAGTAAAATATAAAAAATACCTTCATATCTGACCAAACGCCTTTAAAGTGTGTGGATAATTTAGGAGAATGATCCATCAGTCATATGTGGTGTGTATGAGTCAGCCTTGCTTCAATATGAGGGATTGTTTGGTAGGTATCACTCAAAGTGTCTCTTTTTTGTTTAAAATGGATAGTATTTTAAGTGAAAACAACAACTGACGTATGGAAAACTAACAAAATGCATTCATATTGTGTTGATACTTTAGGAGAATAATCCATGGGTCATTTGTGATGTGTACGAGTCAACCTTGCATCAAAACGAGGCATGGTGTGGCTGGTATCACTCAAATTGTCTCTCTTTTGTTTAAAATGGAAAAAAATTAAGTGAAAACAACAACTGACGTACGGAAAACAGACCATCCACATTTGGATAGTGTTGATACATTAGGAAAACGATCCATGGATCATTTGTAACGTGTATGAGTCAACCCAGCCTCAATTTGAGGCACAGTGTGGACAGTGTCATTCAAAGTGTCTCTCTTTTGTTTAAAATGGATAGAATTTTATGTGAAAACCACAACTGATGTACGGAAATCCCCCTTCATACCATACACACCAAAAACATTCATTTTTTACTAAAGAAACACATACTAATAAAATAAACACTATTCCAAAACCATTTTAAAAATACCAATGATCATAAAATCTATGAAATTCATTCCATTAAAACAATTAAATCCCCCCCCCCAAACACCCCCATCCCCTGGACACCAACCCACCCACGGGATACCCCCATGGATATCCCCCACCCCATCCTGGATTGTCCCCACCCCTGGACACCCCCAACCCCATGGACAACCACCACCCCCTGGACAGCCCCCACCCCTCTGGACACCCCCCACCCCCATGGACAGCCACCCCCACCCCCTGGACACCACCCACCCCCTTGGATAGCCCCCAACCCCTGGACCGCCCCCACCCCACCAAGACACCACCCCACCCACGGGACACCACCCACCACTGGAGACCCCCACACCCTGGATAACCTCACACCTGGAAAGCCCCCCCCCCAACCCCCTAGACACACCCCACCCCCTGAACACAACCCCACCCCTTGGACAGCCCCATGGACAACCCCCCCCCCCACCCTAGAAACCCCCCCCCCCCCTAGACATCCCCCACCACTCCTAGAAACCACCCCACCACCTAGACACCCCCTGGACAGCCCCACCCCCTGGAAGGCCACCCCCTCCCCCTGGAAGGCCACCCCCTCCCCCTGGACACCACCCCACCCCCCCTTGGACAGCCCCCAACCTCCTGGACCACCCCCACCCCCTAGACACCACCCCACCTGCTGGACACCTCCCACACCAGCTAGACACCACCCCATCCCCCTAAACACCCCCATCCCCTGGAAATCCCCCCAACCCCCTGGATGACCCCCACCACTCCTAGACACCACCACACCACCTGGAAACCCCCACCCCCTGGACACCCCACCCCCATGGACAACCACCCCCACCCCCTGAACACCACCCCACCCCCCTTGGACAGCCCCCAAACCTCCTGGAGCCCACTCCCCTGGACGCCACCCCACCCCCTGGACACCCCCACCCCATGGACACCCCCACTACTAGAAATCCCCCTACCCCCGGGATACTACACCACCCCCTAGACACCACCATGGATATCACCACCCCCACAACATTGAACATCCCCCCTAGACACCCCACCCCCTTGGACACCCCCTACCCCCCTTGGACACCCACCCCAAACCCCTGAACAGCCTCCCCAACCCCCCGAAATTTTGAATTGAATTCATTATTTATTTAATTAACTTAAGAATTATGTGTTAATGTGGTATGGGTGTACTTTTTGTATGGGTATACCTGTTGTATATGTATTCTTACTGCAATTACCTTATGAATTATATGTTAATATTGTATGGGTAAACTTGTTGATATGCTGATTTTATGCAGGTCTTATTTGGGTGTGCTGCTGGAGAATTGTATGTTATAGCAGGCATGACATTTATTAGCACTATTTTAGCACTGATAAAGAATCCCTTTATCAACATCATTTTAGCACAGATACAGGCTCCCTTTATCAGCGCCTTTTTAGTACTGATAAAGTCTTCCTTTATCAGTTCTTTTTAGCACTGATAAAGGGGACCACCTCTTTATTAGGGCTAATCTTTACATCGCTTTTTAGCAATGTTAAAGCCCATATTGAGCACTGATAGTGCCTGTTTTTGTAGTAGTGTGTGAGATCCTTTCATATATTCAAAAGGGGGTGTTAACAAAAAATACATAAAATTCCCTCCTAATACAATTAATATTTCTAAAGATCACAAATATTACAACTACATTGGAATGGAGCAAATGAAAATGAATGTTTTTTTTTATAAAAATGCATCTATTTACATAGAAAACACAAATACTCCTACATATCCTCAATGTTATGCAACTAGAATATCAAAACCAATTTGAGAAATTATCAAATAAAACATTCAGCATCTTCCTGGGAAAACTAGAAATTTGAACATGAAACAGAAGATAACCAAATGAAAAAATCCAGAGCATCAACCCATGCGATAAGAATGTTTATTTCATCTAGAGCGTCTATAGAGAAGTATGAAATTAGCATCCCATAGTCACCAAAAAATAACATGAACATGAAATCTAGTTTAATCATGTTTATGTTGAAACCATAACTTAAATTAAATTAAAATCGAACAATGTATATGCATGATTTCATGTGATGAAAAATTAATAGGAAGTTTATACCTGATAAGGGGGCCAAACATGGATAGATTGAATGTGATATGGGTTTATTTTCATGACCCTCCCTATACCTCATATCTATAGTTGAAAAAAGAAAAAAACATTCGAACTAAGTGGCTGAGGGAATGAGTGGTTGTATATAATCAACGGTGTGGGTGAGGGGTATGATGAATAGGGAGTGTGAGAACAGGTGGGGATATCTAATTTGTGTGAAGCGAGGGACGGAGTTCGAAAGGCCATCGCACGGGCATCAAGGATAGGGAGTCCATCAAGTGGGTGGAGGGTATGTAGACTAGCAGGCAATGAAGATGTTGGTGGGGAAGATGATGGTGAGGCCATTTCATGAGCTGTAGGGACGTAGATCGGGAGGCCATTGTGTGGGCATCGAGGATCAGGTGGCTATCGCATGGGCTATGATGAAAGAGGATTGGGAGGCCATCATGTGGGTGGTAAGGATCTAGATTCCATCACACTGGAAGTGAGGGACAAAGATTTAGAGGCCATCGAGATGACATCGGGGATGAAGAATTGGAATCGAGTGGGCATTGGGGACTGTAACAGCATGCCATCACACTAGGGGAGGTGAATATATTTTCATTTTTCATTATTTTTCATTTTTAAAATTACATATTCAAATTTGGTTTTATTTGTTATAAATATAATTTTTTCTAGTAAACTATTACTGATAAAAAAAATTTAAAATGATTTGTTTGTAGTCAATAATTTTTTTTTTGTTTAATATAAAATTTTGGAAATAATAATTAATATAAATGGATTGAATTATTGAAAAAAAGTGTAGGTATTAATATGATAAAGTGAACATTTTAATTTTTAGTATATATATATATTTCTATTAAAGAATTATTAACAACATATATTTGTGTTAGTAAAAATAAATCTTTTTACTAGAATTTAACACCAATAAAACATAATATCTATATAAAAAATAAATTATCTGTCACTAAATTTCTTTTTGGTAAAAGTAAATTTCATTGTAGTGTATAAAATGCATGTAATAACCTTTCATCCTAATTAAACTACATATGTCATTGATTATATTGGACTTTTCATAGGAAACTATATATATCACTTTCTATGGCTCAATTGATAATCATGTTTCTGAGATAATATATATCGAATTAAGTGAATATCAACCATTTTGAAGTGGAAATTTGTGATCTTAAAATATAACTACCGGTCTCTCAGTGTACCAAAAATGATCTCAAATTCCAACATCCTAGTTTTGTTTGTGATAATACCCAAATAAATCATCCATGAATACCACCATAAACAAATCCATAAATTTATGGAAAACTACGTTCATAACTTCGATGAAAACTATGGGATCATTTATAAAATTAAACAGTGTGATCAGATACTCTTATAAACCATAACTGTTATGTAAATATTTATGAGGTATGTCTATAGGACAAACACATACCTAGCAATATGCTAACCTCAAATAAATATTCTTGAAAACCTAACCTCCTTACAGATGGTCAAACTGATCATATATCTATGGAAAGAGATACAATTTCTTTACCATCAAGTTGTTAAATTTTCAAAAATCAATTCATGTACAAATTTTACTTCAACATGTTTTGAAAAAAGTACTAGAGAACCCCAAAGATATATAATGGGATGTGTAAACCCCTTTGAATTTAATTCCTCATGTTTCCTGTTGAGTTCTTTAAACTCCATAATAGTAATATTTTATAGAGGAATAGATGAAACTAAAACTCATGGAACAAGCTCAATAGAGAACATTAACTCTCTCTTCTAATGCTAGCATGAATATTCCTCATTGAAAACATCAACAAAATAAGCAACCACTAAAGGGAATTCATCCCGAAATGATCCCTAGTCATCCAGATATATACTAGAAATATGTGATGTCATCTAAATAGCCTAAAATTCATGGGTCCATCTCTACCTATCTAGACATACCATTCACCCTTTTGAATAAGAACTTCCCCTTCAACTTATGTGATGGTCACCCTTCAGGGATAAAAGAGGATATGGGAATGATAATAAAATAACCACTCAATCCAAATTTTAACATGAAAACATTTAATCTTAGGGAAAAATATCTAATGAGAATTTCACCCACTAATCTAAACAGTGAAAACAATTCCCTCGAGTATACCCTCCGTTCTGATCCCAAATTTTGTATTGAGTTTCATAATTCCATCATAAAACCAAACAACAAGACTAAGACTCTCTAGAATATGTTAAAATATCATTGAATAAGAGACACTTTTATCATAAAGAGAATATACACAATAAGTGGCCACTAATAGTGTACCTATCACTACATACAACCCAATTCTATCCTCCTTAATTGTAGGATATACAGATTATATCTATCCAAAACAACAACCCTATGGGAAAACCTCACATCCAATAACAAGCCCACTCTTTTTCCTGGTACAAATGGATCATGGATAACGCATCCATCACCACCATCTCATCACGAAAAACTAGCACTACTCTATCTTCCATAAACACACATATGTGTGAATCCTTCTCCTAAAAAAACTATTCAACTCTATCCCCTTCTGAAAAATTATGGACGGGAGGTCCATTATAATCCTTTCACATGGACCATCATCTCAAATTTTTTGTAATTAAATGGGTCTCTATCACATTGACTCTTCATATGTCCCTATTTCCCACTATAATGAAATAAGACAAAACTACAATCACACTCAAATTATATGGTACTCCCATCATAATAAGCCTATAAATGGTTCTCCATTCCACCGGATGCTAATCCACTATATTGAGAGGATAAACTACCCGACTCTATGCCCCAAGCAACAATCAGGATCCACTCAGTAATAATATCCTAGTTCACTATCATAATAAATAGTTTTCCACTAAAATAAATCTACTTGAGATAACATATAATTCTTGAGACCTTCTTCAAGGTGTATTAAAGTTGATGTATCATTACCGTGGCCAATTGGTGAAAACATATGTATTATCAATAAATTTTTTTGAAAAATACATAACTGTTATCATTCTCTTCTCTAAACACATAAAATCACTAGCCCAATCATTTATCAATGAATCATGAAAAAAGTATTCATGGATCATGGATTATAAATCCTTACAAACCATATATCTATGCATATTAGTAATTTTCATTACATCCTTATTATAATTAGCTACTACATAAAGAATATATGACATGAGATTTAAAATTTCCTTAGGAGGTGCATCTAGATGATAAAATGTAGAGAAGATAGAACCAATCCATATATCCATTGCATATAGACCACCATCACCAAATTGAATGGGAGGATTCTACCACTAGAACACACAGGTCATCCATTCTATATTTGTGGTAGCATGTTGGACTCCTTGAGTGGTATATAGAAGGTGTATGAACCATCACATAAATGGTCATCAATGTAAAGACCTGGAAATTCCATAAAAAAATTTTAATTATAAGGAATTATTACGAGATTGTGAAAATTGACGGAACCTGATTCCATGGCCCGGAGAGCCCGAAATAGAATTTTGAATTTTTTTAAGGTAAATTTTGTAAATGTGTAAGTGGGTTTTTATATTTAACGACCCCCTCCCAAAAAAGATGCCCTTTCTGAGCTGGCAATGGTAAAAGGGAGATAATGACCCCTGAGTCCCGCCTCCAATAGGCCTCGGAGTGGCGACTAGCACCAAGGGTATGAGTTTTCATAAATATGGGAGGCATTAACCTTTTATAATTTAAGATCGGGAAATAGGATGAGTCAAACACTAAATGTAAAAGGGACAAGTAAATGAAAATAATCCCAAACCAATCCCACATGCATGTTTAAACAATTCTGGAACAAAGTACAACTACAAGAAAACACAAAAGTGCTATACCAAAAGAAACAAGAGTACAACAACTGCAACAACTCCTACTGTCTTGACTAGTAGGGTCCCGCACGACCCTGGTAGTCCCCCGAGAAACCTGAATGTAAAAGTAGGGTGAGCATATATGTATACTCAGTAAGGAAACCTAAAGATCTCGAGCATGGGTTGGGAGACATACTAATGTCCCGTGAGAACAACAGAAGAACCATAATCTAGCAAGTAATTATATCCACCCAACCTCACTAGCCACGCTCACCAAAAAACAAAACAATAGGTAGTAGTGTATAAGAACAAGAGTATTGGATATCATGCAGCATTTTTCCCCACTAGTTAGATGCTCTTCCTAATGCCGAATGTCCTGATGCTACCACACTGTTCCTACCCGCACACACCTGGGCCTCGAAAGACACACATCCCGCCCGCACACAACTGGGCCTCACAAAACACATATCCCGCCCACACACGCCTGGGCCTCACAAACCACATATCCCGCCCGCACACACCTCAGCCTCACAAACCACATATTCGGCACGTACACACCTCGGCCTCACAAACCACATATCTCGCCGGCACACACCTCGGCCTCACGAACCACATATCTCATCCGCACACACCAGGGCCTCACAAACCACATATCACATCCCCGCCCGAACACACCTGGGCCTCATCCCAAAGATTCTTGGGAATAGTAAACATGCCCGAGGAGTCCTGGGCTAAAATCACACCAATCAAAACCTACCTAAAGAGTCTTCGGTGTAAGGTCTCCTCAATCCATCACAACCTATGGAAGAAGGAGCAGGAAGGAGCTAGTAACTAAGGGTAAAACACCCTCTCCCATGAAACGGGAGTTTTTCGAACTAAGTTCCCAAAATGGGTGGGGTGCGACAAAACACAAAGATACAGATACATATATGTATACCAAATACACAGCCCAACCTATGGATTCTAAATAGAGAAACTGAGCACGTGCATCGGCACTGCTACTACGAATCATGCATAAAACAATCAATCCCAACCACATTTAGGTTCTCATGTTTCAACAGTATTAGTTTATTAGTTCCTTAACTACTGGTAAATTACCAAACTAGATCAAGCATTTCGTAAAACAAAACCCTTCCAACCACAAATCAAGTTAGATAAAACACAAGAAACACAAAACCAACCTTTTTATCATTAATCAATCCCCATTAATTGTTCCCACATTTAATTCATTATCGTTCCCCACAATTAATATATCAACATTCCACATTCTTTTAACATCACAACTCATTACTGCAGCCATGCTGCCACTATAACCACATCTCCACAACCATATCACAAAACAAGGCTTGTTCCACATCATTCCCCCTTTAATATAATTGACTACAACCCCATTTCCCATCCTATTCGTAATAACACAGGATTCACCCCCCCCCCCCCCCCCACATTTTCACACACCACGTTACCAAAAAAACACCCACATGTTCATTATTCCATTTTGATCAACTGGGGTGATCACACAATGGTTCCTGATATTCATTTAATCATCCAACTTTACATTATTAACCATTTTTCATATTCCACAAAGTTTCCATCCACAAAACGGTCTAGAGAGATAGGGAAACATTTAATAGTTCATGCAAAGTCCCCCAACGACCATTATTTTCAGTAGGCATAAGCCTATTCAATTCAGAAAATAACAATAGGATAACAAAGATAAACATAACAACTTTCCCCATTCTCATTCTTTAAGATAGTTATTATCTTCATTAAACTGGTTCAACTATGTCTCGTGAAATCAAGAGGACACCCATCCCGCATGATGAAAAAATTAGAGAGATAAAGGTAAAATACCTACCTCAATGGTTTTTGACGAAACCACGACAGTCGAAGAACGCTCAAGAAACCGGTTCAATTCTCCACGAATCTTCTTTAGATATCCTCTCCTAACAAAACCAAGACCAAAGATCATCATATTCGACATCCGCACGCTTAGATCTACCCATAACGGGTATAGATCTAAGAAACTGAGAGAGGAGGAGTAGATCTAAGTAGATCTTGGAAGACAAGAAAGAACAATCACAAACATCAAGGAATCGACTTCGATTCGCCAAGAAAAGCCTCCGGATCGCCTCCAAAACTCTTGGGAGAAGTTCTTCTACCTCCAAGGAAGGGTAATCCCGAGTTATGGCTGCTTAGGGTATTAAACAAACCATTTAGAGGCAAAAGAGTTTAAATCCATAATTTTAGGATCTAACTTTAAGTGCCCGCATGGTTAGTCTGCACAGTTTAACAAACTGTGTGCTAACCGTGTGGTAGATTCTGCCTCGACAATCACTCATTGCACGGTTAGTCCACACAGTTAGACAAACCGTGTGCTAATCGTCCGTTAGACAATTCCTCTAAGACCAACCTTGCACAGTTTGGCTGCACGTTTTACGCAACCCGTGCGCCTCCCGTGCGAAGGCCATAACCATTTAGATTTCATAAAAAACACCCAAATGCACACTAATCCACCATGACCTTCTAGAACAACTCTAAAACCATATTTTCACAAAGGAAATGACCAGAGAGGTACGGGACATTACATCAGATACCTTTTAAAACATTCTCGTCCCCAAGAATTTAAAAAAAACCCAGAGGAACCCAAAAAGTTAACTCCTAGGGATCTCATTATAACAGGAACCCAACCAACAACCCTAATCATAGGTGTTATAAATTCCTTCTCCTATGTCGAGATATTATCCTCTTTAGGTGGAATTGACTTGCATGCACGGGTTTAATCGCTTCCGCATTAATGCGTCTAGATTAAGGATTGGGTCTTCCCACTTCCATATATTAGGATTTTTCCAACTTACACTGCACCCAACACTGTACAACCAACACACTGCCTGAAAACATGTCATGGGGAATCCCTTCTCTCATGTCGAGATATTATCCTCTTTAGGCGGCACTGACTCGCCCGCACGGGTTCAATCGCATCCGCGTTAATGAATCTCGATTAAGGATTAGTTTTTCCACTTCCCCACACATCCGGACATGTTACACACTTCCAGGGAACAAGTAAAAAAACGACTCACAACCAACAAGCCAATCATTCCAGATATCAATGGTACAGAGTATAAAATCAAAAAAATGCTCAAAAGAAAAAAGAAAAACACAAGTCAAAACAACTATGGGTACTGAGCATGCATCTGAGCCTCCCACTCCCTAGTTCTCTCCTCGAGGCTACCATGCCGCCACAACACATGAACCAAGGTGATGGTTCGTCCATACAGAACCTTCTCATCATGATCCTCGATTCTGACTAGTCTTTCCTCGAAGGTCGCGTCGTCTCCCATATCTAGATCTCCCTAGTCGATAACGTGAGAGTCGTCGTGTAAGTACTGACGAAGCTAGGAGACGTGGAAGACGTCATGAACCTTCTCCAGCTGAGGTGGTAGGGCCAGCTAATATGCCACCTCACCGACTCGCCTCAGCACCTCGAAGGTCCGATGAGCCTAGGGGAGAGCTTACTCCCCTTACCAAACCTTTGTTGCCTTCGTCAAGGGGACGCCTTCAAGAACACATGATCTCCCACTTCGAACTCTGAGGGCCTCCCCCGATGATCAACATAAGACTTCTGTCAGTCCTGGGCCTCTTTCATCCTCTCACGCACAAGAAGAACTTTCTCTGTGGTACTTTTTACTACTTCTGGGCCAAGAGAAACTGTCTCACCAACCTCTACCCAGAAACGGGTGAATGACATGGTCTTCCATACAAAGCCTCAAATGCTGCCATGCCAATAGTTGAGTGGAAGATTTTGTTGTAGGCAAACTCTACTAACAACAAGTGTCTCACCCATGATCCCATGAAATCCAATACACATGCTCGTAGCATGTCCTCCAATGTCTAGATAGTATGCCCATCGGTCTGGGGGTGGAAAGCAGTGCTAAGGTGTAGCTGGGTTCCAAAAGAATGTTGTAACCCCCTCTAGACTTGTGAGGTAAACCGAGTATCCCGATCTGAGATGATAGTCTTTGGAACTCTATCCAAACACACCACCTCATCTACATACCACTGTGCTGAGGTACTCACTAGGCCTGACTCCTTAATTTCTAAGAAGTGATCTGATTTCGTCAGTCGATCCACCACTACCCATATAACATCATAACCCCCCTGAGCTCTGGGTAGTCCAGTGATGACGTCCATTGAGATGTCATCCCACTTCCACTCGGAGACATCTAAAGGATGCAACAAACCACTAGGAACACGTTGTCCAACCTTTACTTGCTGATACACTAGGCACTTAGCCACAAACTCCACCACTTCCCATTTCACCCCGGTCCACCAAAAATGTTCCCTCAGGCCTCGGTAAAATTTCGAAACTCACGGATGTACCGCCAAGGCTGATCCATGGAACTCACGGAGGACTCCCACATGCATCACCTCCATAACAAAAAAACCTTCCAAGAAAAAGAATCTGATGTTGGTTGTCCTCTGACCATCCTTTTGGAGCGTTTCCATAATCAATACTATCTCGCATTACTTCTGTCGCGGTGTCTCCCCACGGAGACTCTTCCACATGCTGCAACAAGGAGGACTGCACTGTTATCTGAAACAAACTACTTCTAACACCGTCGACCCTTGTATCCAAGTGCAAGGCAGCCAACTCTTCCAACGCTTTCGAAGCATCAGCGGATTCCTAGACCACTTCATTATGCGACTTCCTGCTCAGGGCATCAGCCACAACATAGCCCTTACCTTCAGTGTAAGAGATCTCAAAGTCATAGTCTTAGAGAAACTCAACCCATCTCCGATGCCATAAGTTCAGGTCATGATGGGAGAAGATATAACGTAAGCTCCTCTGATCTGATAATACCATGAAGCACTCCCCAAAGAGGTAATTTTTCCACAACTTCAGTGCAAACACTTCTGTTGTAAGCTCTAGGTCATGGGTGGCATAGGTATGCTTGTGGGGGCGCAACTGCCTAGACCCATAACAGATCACACCCTTCTTCTGTATCTGTACGTAACCCAATCTAAAGAAAGAAGCATCACAAAACACCTCATAAAACAACCCTTCCTCTGGAAAACTGAGTACTGGAGCACTGAACAACTTCTCTATCAGGTAGTCGAAAGCTTTCTGTCACTTCTTGCTCCATAGAAAGACCTGGTCCTTCCAAGTCAAAGCTGTCAATGGAGAAAAAACTCGAGTGAATTCCGAAACAAACCTCTGATAATAACCGTCCAACCCTAGGAAACTACAAACTTCTTTGACACTCTTGGGTTCCCACAAGAAACAACTACCTCCACCTTCGATGGGTCCATAGAAACTCCATGCTGAGACACCACGTGCCCAAGGAAGTGTACTTCCTGCATCAAGAACTTACACTTCGACAATTTCCCATAAAGCTGGTGGTGTCGACGGACTTACAAGACTTCCCTAAGATGCTCAATGTGTTCCTCCTCTGATATTGAGTAGATCAAGATGTCATCGATAAACACAATGACGAACTGGTCCAGAAACTCTCGGAAGACAATGTTCATAAGTCCCATGAACACAGTTGGTGAATTCGTAACTCCAAACGGCATCACTAAGAACTCGAAGTGCACATACCTGCACCTGAAAGCTGTCTTCGAGATGTCACTGTCCTTTACCCTCAGTTGATGATATCCAGATCATGGGTAAACCATAGAAAACCAACTTGCCTCCCTCAACTGATCAAAGAGGTCATATATCCTTGGAAGGGGTTAAAGGTTCTTGACCGTTACCAGATTCAACCGTCGGCAGTCTATGCATAGCCTGAGACCACCATCTGCCTTCTTTAAAAACAAAATTGTAGCACCCCATGGAGACATGCTGGGTTGAACAAAACCCTTCTCCATCAAATCGTCAATCTGAATCTGCAACTCCCACCACTCCGAAGGTGCCATCCGATAAGGGGCCATCGAAATCGGATGGGCACCAGGATGTAAGTCTATCCCGAACTCAACATCACGTCGGGGGGGGGGGGGGTAGAGTCACAACCTACATAGGAAAAACGTCAAGGAACTCCCCAACAACCTATGGAACATCCATCATCTCTATATCAGTTGAAACCACTGATAACCCGCCTAACAAGGAAAGGGGAGGCTTCACATGCCGACTTCCAACCTGATAGCTCCTCTCGCCAACAAAAGCTACATGCTTCCCTTCCACGTCAGAGAACATGACTCTTCTATGGAAGCATCAGTCAACGGCACTAACAGAAAACAACCATTCAATGCCTAGGATGACATCGCATGGCTGCATCTGTAGCAAAAGGAGATCCCCACTAGATCGATGCGGTCCCAACGTCATCCCACATCCCCGGAAATCACAAGATATGCTGGTCTGACCGCCAACTGGTGTAATCAGCACCAGGGGTACGAAAAGTATCTCTACATCTAGACCCAATGAATGGGCTATACTGGGTGCAAAAACGGATTGCAAAGATCCTGAATTGAACAATGTAGAAAAGAGAGTTCTGAATAAACAAATCTTACATCGCACCACCTCTAGTCCTGTTAGAGCTACCAAATCTGTTGTGTGGAACTATCCATGCCTAGCTCCTTTGCCTCTCTGATTTCGACCACCTCCCTAAACACGCCTCGGTTGAGGTCCCTAAGGAGCACCTGAGGTCGCCCTCCTCTTATAAAGTCTGCCCTTGGACGAGCAGGGTCCTGCTGTTGCTGGAAGGGCCTCACCAGCAACTGGTGCTGCTGTGGTGGGTGCTGAACCTGACCCCCTCCACTGTACTGAGCTCGGGTCGGGCACTGACTCTGAATGTGCCCGAAAACTCCACAAGATAAACACTTCAGTCCTGGGCTCGCGAAAAAGGGACGAGGACCCAAATATCTGAACTGGAATTGCTGGGGCATGCTCCATACTTGCCTGAAACTGGAAGGTCCCGTCACAGGAGACCTACTATTGACTGCCTTCCCCTTTGACGAACCCGACTGGATCCCCTCTCATGGTGCACCTCCCTACGATTGCATCCTCTCTACAACTTCTGCCTTCTTCTATACTGCCAAGTACGTCGGAAGGGTGAAGGGGGTGACAACATACTGGAGAAAAGGACGAAGTGCCTCCTCCAAACGTCTCGCTCGAGACTCCTCATCCGGAAAGAGATTCAGAGAAAAGCATAGGTGATCCTTGAACATGATCACCATTTCTCATACTAACATACTCCCCTGCTGGAGGGAGAGTATATCTTGCCACTTATCTGCCTTGATTGTGGAAGAAATGAAGTCCTCTCGGAACTCCTTCTCAAAGTTATCCCATGGAACCTCTGCCTCTGACCTCTCCCCGAGGTAGAGCGTCCACCACTAACTCACCACACCTCTCAACTGACTGACTGATAGGGGAACCCAGTACACCCTTGGAGCACGGATCAATGTAAAAGTGATCCCTAGCTTCTCAAGCCACCCCTCTGTCTCCATATCTAAAGTACTACCCTCGTACTTCTAGAGGTTTTGTCGCTGGAAAGAATGGAGAGTCTTCTTCCACTGATCATCTTCCTCCTCTCGGTCAATCCTCAACTAATCAACCACCTGAATCTATAGGTCCTTGAGTATCTGAGTCACCCCGGGATGACGTCCAAGTGGCATAGCTGTACGGTAAACAATGATCGCCTAAGACCAAGTAGTAAGGAAATTTCTCAAGGTTTCATTTTATCACTTTATTTCAATTTCTTTCCTAGAACACCCAAATCAAGTAAAAACAAACATGATGATGCATGCACCTTCCCTTGGGTCTCTACCCTGCAATCAATGTAGTCTCACTTGGTCGTTCGGTAGGCTTAGATTCCTTTCATTGGATCACGGGGGCCCTAAAATCCCATGTCCTAGCTGGTCTTCTCGGCCTATGTCACGCACCAAGATCAACTAACACTATTTCCCTACCATCCCATGCAATCCTCATAGTTCCTAACACTATAATCCATCCTATCTCTCAACCATCACCTCTAATACTATTCTGGCATGACCCCCTCCCACCAAAGATGCCCCTTCTGAGCTGGCAATGGTGAAAGGCAGATAATGACCCCCGAGTCCCACCTCCAGTAGGCCCCGGAGTGGCGACTGGTACCTAGGGTATTAGTTTTCACAAATATGGGAGGCATTACCCTTTTATTATTTAAGATTATGAAATAGGATGAGTCAACCACCAAAAGGAAAAGAGAAAAGTAAGTGAAAATAAAATAAAATCAATCCCACATGCATGTTTAAAGAATTCTGGTACAAAGTACATGTACAAGAAAACTCAAAAGTGAAATACCAAAAGAGAAAAGAGTATAACAACTGAAACAACTCAAACTGACCCGACTAGTAGGGTCCCGCACAGCCCTGGTAGTCCTCCTGGAAGCCTAAAAGGAAATGTTGGGTGGGAATTCAAGTATACTCAATAAAGAAACCTAAATCTCCCATGCACATGTGGGGAGAAATCCTAATGTCCCATGAGAACAATAGAAGAACCATAATCTAGCAAGGAATTCTATCCACCCAAACTCACCAGCCACACTCACCAAAATACAAAACAATAGGTAGTAGTATATTATAACAAGAGTATTGGTTACCCCGCACAATTTTTCCCCACTAGTTAGTTTCTCTTCCTAACGGTGAACGTCCTGAAGCTACCACACTCTTGCTACCCGCACACACCTGGGCCTCGAAATCCACACATCCTTCCCGCACACACCTGGGCCTCACAACCCACATATCCCTCCCACACACACCTAGTCCTCACAAACCACATATCCCACCCGCACACACCAGGGCCTCACAATCCACATATCCCTCCCGCACACACTTGGGCCTCACAAACCACATATCACATCCCCGCCCGAAAACACATGGGCCTCATCCCGAAGATTCTTGGGAACAGTAAACCTCTCTGAGGAGTCTTGGGCTAAAATCACACCAATCAAAACCTACCCGAAGAGTCTTGGGTGTAAGGTCTCCTCAAGCCATCACAGCCTATGGAAGAATGAGTAGGAATGAGCTTGTAACTAAGGGGAAAACTCCCTCTCCCATGAAATGGGAGTGTTCGGAACTAAGTGCTCAACGTGGGTGGGGTGCGACAAAACACAAAGATACAGATACATATATGTATACCAAACACACATCCCAACATATGGCTTCTAAATGGAGAAACTGAGTATGTGGCGCGACACTGCTACTACAAAGCATGCATACTACAAAAAATCTGAACCCCATTTAGGTTTTCACATTTCAACAGTATTAGTTTATTAGTTCCTTAACTACTAAGAAATTATCAAACCAGATCAAGCGTTCTATAAAAAAACCCACTGACCACAAATCAAGTTAGATAAAACACAAGCAACACAAAACCAACCTTTTTGTCATCAATCAATCCAAATTGATTGTTCCCGTGTTTAATTCATTATCGTTCACCAAAGTTCATTTATCAACTTTCCACATTATTTTAATATCACAAATCATTACTGTAGCCCTGCTGCCACTATAACACATCTCCACAACCGTATCACAAAAAAAGGCTCGTGCCACATCATTTCCCCTTTAATATCATTTAACATAGCCCTATTTCCCATAATATTCATAATAACCCAAGATTCACCCCCCCCCCCCCTTCACACACCACATAACCAAACCAACACCCACATGTTCATTATTCCATTTTTTTCAATCATCCAACTTTACGTGATTAACCAATTTCCATATTCCACATAGTTTTCATCCACAAAATGGTCTAGAAGGATAGGGAAACATTTAATTGAGCAAGAAAAGTCTCCCAACGACCATGAATTTCTGTAGGCATTAGCCTATTCAGTTCACAACATAACAATAGGATAACAAAGATAAACATAACAACTTTCCCCATCCCTGTTCTTTAAGCCAGTTATTATCTTCATTAAACTGGGTCAACTTTGTCTCGTGAAAGTAAGAGGACACCCATCCTGCATGATGCACATATTAGAGAGATGAAGCTAAAATCCCTACCTCAATGGTTTTTGAAGAAACCATGACGGTCGAAGAATGCTCAAGAAACCGGGTCGATTCTCCACAAATCTTCTTTAGATATCATCTCCTAACACAACCAAGACCAAAGCTCATCATATTCGACATCCGCACACTTAGATCTACCCATAACAGGCTTAGATATAAGAAACCGAGAGAGGAGGAGTATTATATCTAAGTAGATCTAGGAAAACAAGGAAGAACGATCACAAACCTCAAGGAACCGGCTTCGATTCACCAAGAAAAGCCTCTGGATTGCCTCCAAAACGCTTGGGAGAGGTTCTTCTACCTCCAAGGAAGGGTAATCCCGAGTTATGGTCGCTTAGGGGCTTAAACGAACCATTTAAAGGCAAAAGTGTTCAGATCCACAATTTTTGGATCTAACTTTAAGTGCCTACACGGTTAGTCCGCACTGTTTAAGAAACCGTGCACTAACCGTGCGGTAGCATCATCCTCGACAATCACTCCTCGCACAGTTAGTCCGCGTGGTTAGACAAACCATGTGCTAACCGTGTGTTAGACACTGCCTCCAAGACCAGCCTTGCATGGTTTGGCCACATGGTTTACGCAACCCGTGCGCCTCCCATGTGAGGGCCATAACCCTTTAGATTTCCAAAATAAACACCAAACTCACCCCAAGCCACCTTGACCTTCCAAAACACCTCTAACACCATATTTTCACAAAGGAAAGCACCGGAGAGGTCCATGCCATTACATTATATCTTTTTATCGGGTGCTCAAAATTGAAATCCAAGACCATTGTTGAACTCACATCACCGATATTTGCATAGGATAATCTTATCCTTCACCAGCATGGGTCGGATGGAAAAGTTATTTTTTTTGACATTTGGAGAAAAATAATAAAATAACTAACAGTTTTTTATTCATTATACCACCATTGATGGACAAACGGTGGGACTATAGAATTAGATAGTCATTAAATTACATGTTACACTGGTTTTGCAATTACAACGCATGGGTAATTAATGGGTTCACTAATAAACCACATTAATGAACCTAATGTGAATCTCTTTAACTCTAAGTGTTAATCAATCCATTAAAAAAGGGGGATTTGAAAACCACAGAAAAAATCCTTGACGAAGTGATGATGATGAATTCCTCCAATGAAGAATGGGTTTTTGATGAAGACGATTAAGGAATCAATCCATAGGTTGAGGAGGAGTGATGAACGTCGAATGAAAACACATGAAAATATTCTTCATTATCTTCTTCTTCTGCAAATGTTTCCAAAAAATCAAGGTTGGGGAATTATTATTTTCTAAGTGTTTAAACATTCAATATACCTATTTGTTGAATAAATTATGACGAACGTGGATCAACAGACTAACAGGTAGATCCACATTTTATACGAACATACAAGAGTTTATTGCAAGAAATTGATTTGGGTTTACTCATTATCTTGTGTTAGATGACTCATCCCCATGTCATAACTCTAATGTGGAGGGCACGGGCCAAAGAGAACATGGCCCAGACCATCCCATGAACATGTTTGTGGTGTGTTCGTTGTGGTAGATCAACGAACATATCGGTAATGTGATTTCAAGGGCAACATAGTGAAGGCAGTGTCCTGGGAGGCTCGTAGGTGTAGACAGGACGAAGAATGGTCCACCAGAGCACGTCCAGGGGTTCGGAAAACATTTTTTTGGGCTTCCAACATTCTGTAGAGGAGGCGGATGAAGCTATAGGGCTGTTATGGAGGAGGCGTTGTAGCTCCGTATGTGGTGGTAGGTAGACCTGCGCCCGCAGGTCCTGCCTTTACTGGTCATGTAAAGTGGTTCCAGGAAAACGCTATTATTGGAGGACCCGAATGGACCATGTTTGTTCAGGGGACCACAGACTGCGCCTGGCTGATGGTCCATATCCATCTATGAGGGCCTAGATGTTCTAGGATAGGTTTTGGGATGGGACGGGTCGGTTAGATCGGGTCGGACTGAACCTAGACCTAACCAACCCAGTTTCTCTTAAACATCCATAACATCTAAATCAGCTGTCCGATTGATGAGTTGTATATGGAGTTGTAATCCTTTAGAAGAGGAGGTACTTTTGAGTTAAGTTTCATAGGTTTTGTAAGATGTTGGTATATGGCTGGGTTGGATTGGTCTTGTATCCAACAGGGATCGATTTACCTTTTTTCCAATAACTTATAGACTGTGTGTCTGATTGATGTGTCATCTATCATGTTGGAACCCTTATGACATGAAGGTCCTTTGGGTTATGTTTTGGTGGGAATTTGTGGTGGTTGAGGTACAACTAATGGAATGTGGAGGAGAAACAATTGAACTCAAGTGTACTATGTGTGGGAATCCAGTGGCTGGATGTCATGTGAAGAGTGACCCTCCGTGGATCAGCAATAGAGTGACCCTCCATGGATCGGTAGTAACGTGACCCTTCATGGGTCGACAGTAGCGTGACATGATAAGGACAATCCATAGAGCAACCCGCTGAGGATTAGAGATAGAGAGACCCTTTTTGTATCAGTAGTAGAGAGACCCTTTGTGGATCAGCAGTAGTGAAACCCTTCTCGAATCTATATCTGATCCACTCAGCTGAATAAAATGATTTATCTCAAGACTACTCATCTTTATTGCTGTTCTCTAATTTGTATACATAGTGTGAGCTATCTTTTACATTGAGTCAGGTGTTTGATATCATACTTTGTGTTTATTATTTTTTTAATTTTGAGATACCTTCAAGAGTATTGAGGACCCTATTAGGTATTGTTATACTCATCCATGTAGGGGCTTCTCCCAAAAATTGTAGTGTCTTGTGCACATGATGGATGGCTTGACTGCAACTTGGGGATCAAGGACTAGACAGTGCTCGGAGGAGACTGATAGATGTAGTGAGCAGTAGTGACAATACACCACGATATTTTTCCACCCTTCCAGTAGGATATTAGTGGAAAAAATATGGACCATGTTTTCCGTATTTTTATACATTCTTTTCTCTTTGGTTTGTGTACTGTCCCTCTTTTCTTTCAGTTCACACTTTTACTATCTGTAGTTCTACATTGTGGTTTTCATTTCTCGTGTACATAGTTTGTGTGCATACTAGTTTAAATTAAATTCCTTCCCTTTTTGGGATATGCCATTCCAGTGCTAGTTTCCAACACCAGGCCTAGGGAAGGTGTGTCTGGGGTAGCCATGGCATGGGCCCCGGGGGACGGGTCGTGACAAAGTGGTATCTAAGGATTAGGTTCTATCGAAAAAACTAAGCCTTTGATCTTTTAATTGGGGAAATAGAGTAATGTGTTTGGAGTATATTTATCCTCTTTGGGGAGTCCAGAGTTGTTTTGGAGGAAAATGTATCCATACACCAGGACCCTGAATTATGATTTCCAACTCGGTACAAGAAAACACTAATATCGAGTGTTTTGAAATTTTTTTCTTTTGATCCGTTTCTTGAGTCATCTCACCAATTATTACTTATTGAATATGGAACATATGTTTCATTATAGGATTCCATTGCATAGATAGCCAGCCAGGATTCTAGTGAGAGATCATGATGACACCCCAGCGAGCGATGGTGCATCGGTGTAGGGCCCTCTTACAGCGATAACACCTTCGTGTGGTGTAACAGTAGCAGATCCACCTATAGGGTAACAATTTCCACCAACCCCACCAGTGGACGGTGAATGATGACTGATCACATTGCATGAGTTCCAAAGAATGTGGCCTTCATTGTTTAGAGGCAAGAAAGATCTGTAGACAGTTTAGGACTGGCTGGAGGTTGTGGCACAATTTTTCCTCTTGGTTGTAACACCAGAATACCGTATGGTGAACCTAGTTTCTAGTCTCTTATAGGGAACCGTTGGGAGATTTTGGAGCCCGACTCTTTAGTTTCATGATGAGACGACAATCACCTGGTTGGAATTTTGATCCTCTTCAGGGTGGAGTTCATACCAGCGACTGTACATTCGGTGTGTATTCAAGAGTTACTGCACTTACATAAGGGCAGCCTGACAGTATCCCCATACATGGTGTGATTCATTGACTTCTCTCACAATTCCACTCACATTGTAAGAGACACTTTCTTCAGGGCCCGAATGTTTGATAAGGGTATCTGACGGGAGATCATAGCATCAATGATATTGCTCAACATACTGCCACATGTTGGAGTGCTAGAGCATGAACTTTTGGCAATGATCTTCCTAGATGAGTAGGCACTGACGGTGAGAGAAACCACTGTATGACAGAAATATGACTCATCTACAATAGGAAGTAGAAAGATTTCCATAGGCCCATGTGGGCCCGAGCTTCCAGAGGACAACCCCGGGATGCAGGGTCGGAGGTGCGGAGCCCACAGGGCATATGAGGTCTGTAGAGGAGCAGATAGTGCTACTTGTGTGGTGGGCAGGGTCACATGTTCGGTGACTTCCAAATCCACCATACCGATGATCAACATATGATCGAGCTAAAACTGAGGTAGAGGCAGAGATTTGAGCAAGGAGGATCGCAGGGTAGTGCACGTGGTAGAGGAGTAGGTTGTATAGTAGGCAGTGGGAGGCGATTTGAGGCTCTATGACCATAACCTTTAGGTGGTAAACCCTGACCTTAGGGAACATGTGGACAATGATGAGATCAGATTCAGGCATATTAGGCCTATGATCACTATGCTTCAAATCTGATTCAAGGTAAAATCTATTTCTACTTCACCCTAGAAGTAGTTATTATTGACAGATTTTCCCATCCTTCTAGTATTTCCACATCTCTTATTTGGATCTTGTAGATACCTATGGAGCTTTTGTTATGATCCTTATGATTAGAGACTCCAACAGAAGAGTACTCGACAATTACACACTAGTTTCGGCAGTTTTATTTTTCTCTTGGAGGTGATATATTCATTTGGGATCTCTTAGTTGTAGTGTCGAGGCCTTATAATGTCATCTTGGGTATGTACTGTTTAACCAAAGTCCATGCACAGGTAAATTATTTTAGGCATAATGTGTGGTGTGTCCTCGAGGATAGGACCATGTTTTTATTCAACAGTGAGAAGGGAACCTTAACCGAATAGGATGGACTTTCTCGGAGGAGGGTGAATTTGATAACACATAATTTAGCTAGCCCCACCCTCAGTGTAGTGGATGAAAGGAACCTAAAATATCTTGTATTTGAGTAACATTAAGATGATTCCATTCTTGATTATTTTATGGGACTACCTACTCATAGAGATGTAGAATTCTACAACGACCTGTACCCCAGGACGACACCTATATCCAAATTAGCATATCAGATGACTCCTGCAGAGCTTCCTGAGTTGTGGGTACAGCTAGAGGACTTGCAGAGGAATAGGTTCATAAGGCCTAGTGTTTCTCCATGGGTAGACCCAAATTTTGTTTCCATGAAGGAAGATAAGAGATTGAGACTTTACATAGACTATTGTAACCTGAACTAGGTGATCATAAAGATCAAGTATCCTCTACCGAGGATTGGTGATCTCTTCAACCATCTGATGAGAGCTAAGTGGTTTTCAAAGCTAAAACTCATATCATGCAATCATCAGCTTCAATTATGGGATGAGGATGTACCGAAAATAGGTTTCAGATGCCAATATATCCAGTAAGGGTTCTTAGTTATTCCTTTCAGCATGTCCAATGCCCCATCAGAGTTACTGGGACTCATGAACAGGATCTTCCAACCTTACCTCAATCGCTTCATGGTGGTCTTCATTGACGATATCTTAGTGTACTATGCATAAGATGAGGATCACACCACTCATCTACAGAGAGTTGTGGATACACTAGTAGAGAAACAAATTTATGGTAATCTCTCAAAGTTCCATTTTTGGATACAGGAGACCCACTTTCGTGGACATGTTATCTCGGCGGATAGAGTTGTAGTGGATCCAACGAAGATAGAGGCAGGGATTGCATGGAATCGACCCAGGAGTGTGACTGAGGTGCGGAGTTTCCTAGGGTCAGTTCAATACTACCAGAGATTTCTACCTGACTTTTCCAGAGTAGCATCACCCTTTCCAGCTTTGACATAGAAGGGTAATACCTTAGTATGGACTAAGAGATGCCAGTAGAGATTCCAGTAGCTGAGGCATAGACTATTGAGTGAACCCATTTTGAGGCTACTATAATAGGAAATTGGGTATGTTGTATACTGCGACACATCAGGGATATAATTGGGATGTTTCCTAATTTAGGAGAAAGCGGTGATTGCCTAAGGCTCCTGACAGCTAAAGAAACATGATCAAAACTAAGCGACCCATAACCAAAAGTTACTAGTTGTGGTATTTTCATTGATGATGTTGAAAAACTACTATATGGTTGAATAGATTACTTTCTACTCCAATCATAAGAATCTTAGGTATATATTCTCCATGAAGGACCTAAGCCTCAGGCAATGGTGATGGCTGGAGTTCCTCCTTGACTTTGACATTGAGATATTCTACACTCCGTAGAAGTGGAGCATGGTGGAAGATGCACTTAGCATGAGGTTTGGTCTATAGTTTCTTAGTGAGGTGATATATCAGATAGCTACATTATAGTTATCCCTCATGGATAGTGATGGAGCAACTTAAATCTAATCTATGTCAGTCACTCCTCCACTCCTTCAGTGTGTTAGGTATGTGCAGCTTAGGGACGTTGACTGTCAGGCCTGGCATGGTCAGATATCCCCAATATAGGCTCTTAATGGATTTTATAAATGTGGGGATCATGTCATCCATTTCAGGTGATGTTCCATAGAAACAGTGATTCTACAAGAGTAGGTTTTGAGGGAGTTCCATACATCCCCTTTGGAGGTACTTATTGGTGTGGTGGAGATGTACCAGGACCTACGACATTAGTTCTAGTGGCTGGGGATAAAGAGAGCATTGGCGGGGTTCATTTCATGATTCCTCACTTTTCTGTAGGTGAAGTCCTAACATCAAGTTCCAGCATGAATAACACATCCACTTGGGGTACAAGAATAGAAGTGGAATGATATCTCCATGGAATTCATTATAGGGATACCATGTATGTATAGGGGCCATGTTTCCATCTGGGTGATCATTTACTAACTCCCCAATTCATCCAAATTCTTACCCATCAAAGAGAAGAGATCAATAGAGTGATTCAGATGACCCTATGTACAGGATATAGTACGGATTCATGGGGTGCCATCGATGATCGTCTCTAATCGTGACACTCGTTTTACATCCCCATTGTGCAAAGGATTTTAGGAGGCATTCAAGACACATCTACATTTGAGCACCACCTTTCATCCTCAGTCAAATGGTCAGACGGAGTAGACCATACAGACAGTTTAGGACATGCATCATGCATGCATCCTTGATTTTGGCTATTGTTGGGAGGATCGATTTCCCTAATTGTAGTTCTCATACAATAATAGTTACGATTACACAATCAACATGGAACTATTTGAGGTTTTGTATGGGAGACAATGAATATCACCTCTATGCATGATAGACCCATGGGAGTCAGCACTCATGGGTCCAGAGTTGGTACGGGCTACCACTGAGAAGGTGCAGGTCATCCAAGAAAAGATGAAGACCCCACAGAGTTGGAATAAGTCTTATGATTAATGTTGACGGAGACTCTTGTAGTTCGAGAAGGGACACCATGTCTCTTTATGGGTCTCAACTCGAAGAGGATTGTGGATATTTGGTTGGTGCGGAAAACTATCTCTAACGTTTGATGGACCTTTCCAGATTCTAAGCAGTGTTGTCGAGGTAGAATTCTACATAGATCTTCCCCCCACAGATAAAAACGGTGCATGATGTTTTCCATGTTTCACAATTGAGGAGATATGTGCATGATCAGTTGCACGTCATCAACTGGGGCGAGCTGGAAATTGACGATGGGGAGACGTTCGCAGAGTTCCAAGTGGAGATAGAGGATTGACCAGAGTGGGTCCTACGAGGGACTTCGATTCTTCTAGTACTAGTTCATTCGCATGATTGGAACCTCTAGGAGAGAAAATGGGAGCCGAAGGCTCAGATTTATGCTCAGTATCCCAATTTGATTTCATAGTATTTATTTTGGCTTTTGGGGACATAATGCCCAAGGTGGTGATAATGTAAATACCCATAATATCCATATAATTTTTCTAATTATATAGAATTATTATGAGACTGCCAAAATGATGGAACGTGATTCCGAGGCCTTGAGAGAAAAGAACGAAATTTTGACCATTTTTAATGTACGTTCAGTAATCCTATGAGAGGGTTGTTCTATATTTTGAACTGGTCCTCAGAATTAAAATCCAAGGGCACCGTTGAACTCACATTTCTGAGATTTTCCTAGGCGAATCATAAATTTTACCGGCAATCGTCATAAAAGAATGTTAATTTTCGGACTTCTGAAAAAAATCTAATAAGACAAATAAATGTTATTTTATTCTTTATATGACCGTTGAGTGATGGATGGAGGGACCACATAGTCAGTAGGTCATTAAATTAAGGTTATTAAATGGACTGCTACATTGGTTGTGTAACAACAATGCTCTTGTAATTAATTGGTTCATTAATGAACCACCTTAATAAACCTAATCTGAAACTCATTATCTCTATGTGTTAATAAATATGTTGATGAAGGGGGATTTGACAACCACGGGTGAAATCTTTGATTAAGCATCGATGATGACTTCCACCAACAAGTAATAGTTTTTTAACGATGCCTGTTGAAGAATTTATCCATAGGTCGAAGAGTGGCGACGAATGTTGAATGACAACGAACATTGATCTTCTTCTTCTTGCTCATCCACACCAGTTTCCAAAAAAATCAAGGTAGGGGAATTAATATTTTTTAGGTGTATAAATATTCATTATACCACATTCATGAAAAATTTACAATGAACATGGATCAACAACGTAACTGGTAGATTCACAGTTCGTAAAAACATGTGAGAGTTTATTGTGGGAATTTTTTTCGCGCTTAACTGTTATCTTGTGTTGGAAGATTCATTCACATGTTATAACACTAATGCGAAGGGCATGGGCCAAACCAAACCGGGCTCAGACCCTCAACTGAACTTGTTCATGGTGTTTTTTTTCTAGGAAGATCAATGAACGTATCATAAATGTGATTTAGAGGGCTACACATTGAAGGCGGTATCTCGAGAAGCCAATAGGTATGGATAGCCTGAAGAATGGACCACCTGATTGCGTCAAGTTGTCCAATGAACATTCGGCCAGGCGAGCGGCGATAGTGGAGGCATGAAGAAGCGTTGGATATGTGCTGAATGGATAGTGTCATGATGTAGAGGAGGAAGCAGCAGCTATCAGGCAGTCGTCGGTCCGGCCACGGCGGTAGGCTGACCCACGCCCAGAGGTCCTGCCTTTGTCCAGTCCACCTAGACTGTTCGGGTGAAGCGGCGCTAGGTCAGTGCCCCTATTAGAGGACCCAAACAGATTGTGCTTGGATAGCGGGCCATGGCTAGTGGATCAAACTAGTGACCCAGTGGGTCGAGTTAGCCCAGATCGGGGCAGGACGGGTCGGGCCAGACCTGGACCTAACAGACCTAGTTTCTCTTAAACCCCCATAACATCTAATCTGGATGTTCAATTGAGAAGACGTATTCATAATTGGAATCCTTGTAATGAGGTGGTCCTTTTGAGTTACATCACATGTGTTTTTGAAGAAGATGGATTATGTCCGGGTTGGATCCGACTCAAATCCAACTGGGCCCTATTTACATTTTCCCTATAACTTACAGATCGAGCATCAGATTGACGCAGCATCTGCCATGTTGGAACCCTTATGATATAGTGGTCCTTTGTGTAACTTCATTGTTGTACTTCATGGTTGTTGAGGTACAATTGATGTCATGAGGAGAAAAATCTATGGAATTCCAGCGTACTAAGTGCAAGAATCCAGTGGTCGGCTGCCAAGTGAAGAGCGACCCCCCCTGGATCGATAATAGTGTGACCTTCCATGGATTGATAGTAACACATCCCATCATGGATTGAAATGAGTACGACCCTCCTTGTGTTGACGGTAGAGAAACCCAATGTGGATCGACATTAAAGAGACCCTTTGTGGATTGGCAGTAGCACGACCCGACGTTGACGAGCCGTAGAGTGACCCATCGGGGATCAGTGGCAGAGCGACCATTTATGGATTAGTAGTAGAGCGATTATTTGAGGATTAGAAGAAATGGAACCCTTCTCTTATTAGTTTTCGTGCCACTCAATAGAATAAAATAATTTCGATTTAGACTAATCACAATTCTTACTATCCTCTATGTTGTATACCTGGTGTGAGATGTTTTTATTTGGGACATGTGTTTTAGAACATGCTTTGTTGTTATTCATTGTAGAATTTTGAGACACATTTGGGTGTATTGGGGTTCTTACTGGGTATTATTATACTCAACCATGCATGGGATTAACCCATGCCTTGTTGTGACTTGTGCATATGATAGACAGCTTGACTGAGACATGGGGAGCAGGACATTATGGTGCTCAGAGGAGACCGATAAATGTGGTGAGCAGCAGTGAAAATGGACTATGAGATGTACCTACCCTTCAGGTAAAATCATGGTGGAAAAACTTAGGGGAATGTTTTATCATTTTTTATTTACTTTAATTTTAGTTGTGTTTGTATATTGTCCATTTTTACATTCATTTCACACTTTGACTATCTACAGTTCTACTTTAGGGTTTTCTTTTTTCATGTACCTAGTTTTTCTGTGTAGAGGTTTAAAGGCAATGCCTTCCCTTTTTTGTATATGCATTTCCAATGATAGTTTCCAACCCATGGAATATGAAAGGAGGGCTTGGGGTAATCATGGAATGGGCCCTGGTGGATGATTCATGAAAATCAACACATGTATTTGGTACAACTAGCGATACAGAATGAGGATCCACTAGATGATATAACTGTATCTGATGAACAACTCTAGAGCATAGTTTTCCAAACCCTCCTAGTACAAGATTATAGGTTGTAATAGTGGAATGTCTCTATAATTCCAAACACATGTCTTAGAAAATATTCGACAAATGACTAATGCAATGATATAATAATATAAAAAAGGGAAAATCCTTGCTATAAACAAGTCACACCCCTCTTAAAACTCTGGATGATAGGACTGTGTGAAGGGAAAAAACATAACATGAACTAGAGAATCTACCAACCTCACACTCTAATGTCTGTTTGAGGACATGTTTTCTATTCCACTATTTTTTAAAATATTTATTTATCTTAAAATTATCTTTAAATGTTTGAAAAATGTGTCAGATATATAGATCCATAAGGCCCCACAGAACTCAGGATTGATGTTTATCATCTAATTAATCAAATCCATAAAAGATTTAAAACTATAAGACCAATAGTCCAGGACATAACATGTCATAATTGACAATATATTGTGTTTTTTGTATCCTAATAAGGAAACAAATGTTTATGTCATGTAATGAACTCTATGTATCAATTAATTATTCACAACTTACTTCCAGAGACATTAACTATAAAAATTCTATAACAAAAGGAACACATCATAAATTTCATGCAGTCAAGAAATGCATAATATATGGAATGGAATATAAATGGTATGTAAATCCACAATGGTTTTTTAAAATATGCATGAGATAGAATATACTCATCTCATTTGGAAAATGCTAAATCCCTAATCATAAAGAAAATAAAATATCATGTGTGTCACCCAACATTGTTATGAAATCAAATCTAACATTATAAATTCATAAAAAAATCTAATTACTATAAATACGGATTTTCATATACATAAGATAGATACACCAAAGAATAATTCATTACCAAATTCCATTTCATACATATTCTCTTTAAATTTTTCTGATAATATTAAATCTAGAAAAGATAATTCTAGGGTACCTATTTGTGACATACTGAGCAAGATTACACAAAACAATGCCCATAGTTGGTGGGTCATATGAGAACAAGTGCACCTCAAATTATTCCAGAGGATGTTGACTAGTATTAATGATGTATGGTTGTACAAGGGGGAGACTACTCGCTCATGATCAGAGTATCATAGATTAATTACAAGCTAAAAAATAAGCATAATCATAAAAAACAAAAACATCTAATAAATTCTAGAAGATAGTAGTAATAAATAATCTTAACGTATTTTTATATATAATATGATGATCATGTCATGTCTCTATAAAATATTGTAGGCAATACATGGGAATAGGAATCTAGTAAAATATATATATCAAATGTACAAAAATACTAAAATGAAACTATAACCAGATAGTTATACATGCATTGCTCAATCCTTTTCTCTCCTAATCCTAAGAAATAAGAATGTCTGGATTCATTAAGTGAGACATTTCCCTGATCCCTAACTATATCAATGAAGTATTTCTATTTAAACAATTGTGGCTAGTATAGGGTGTTATATAACACTATGTAGTCTAGCACCAATGGTGTGAATAACAATTCCAGTATGTTTAATGTAAATATAATTAGCGTGTATCTTATAATAGGTATGAAAATAATAATGGAAACTGGTAAAATTAAAAAGTGATACTAAAAAAAAAAATGAGGAACTATGTGAACAATAACCAAACACCCTTAAAGAAGGGCTAATTATAAAGCATAAATAAAGAGTATGTGGTACTATCCGCCTAACAACTATGTTCAGATAATATAACATGGGTATTTGTAATTTATAGCTGAATATTACAATGGAATCACCTATTTATAATGTGTCATTCTAGAATGGTCCAAATCCAAGTTATAAATTACCAAAACAAACTCATCACGTCCATGTAGTATCTCTATTGATAATTGGTAATGACTTGGGTGGATTCTATGGAGCATTGCCACATAGCATCTCCAATGGGAGTCTAATAGAGATGTATCGAATGAGTATTAAGGTCCTTAGAATCATTTGGAATCAGTATCCAAGGATTAGAAGTGTCGGATTCATCTAATAACATAATCAATAAAGATCCATTGAATAGAAATTTCAATGTAATCTTATGGAATTATGATCAATGGAGTAGAAAAATATGTGGAATAGTCATCCAAAATAAAGATACATAATGTAGTAATGTCCATGGAATCTAACAGAATCAGGATCCAGAGAGTATAAATATACAAGGATCCACTACCATTATCAATTCATCATCTAGTTAATTAATCATTTCATAACCCATTTTATAATAATTTTACATCTATTATTTCATCCTACTCATTTCTCAGTTACTAATTTATCCAATTATACATTATAAAAATATTAAATTTCATGGAATGGAGGAAACAACCATCTGCATTCAATTCAATTCAATTGAATCCTTATATTTAATAATTAATAGGTAAAATAATATTCTCATAAAATTTAGCAGTTCATTAAATTCTCATAAAGCATCTCACTAAATTTGGAGATCTCACAAGCACCAAATATAGTGGTATATCAAGGTTCATATTTAAGGATACACCACTAGGTTATACAGTTTGAGGTGAAAAACCTCCAAATATACAGTAGTACTAGTGGGGAACCTAATTATGTCCCAAAAAATTTAAACGAGGAATACATAAAATTTTAATGCAAATACCGGAAGGCATGTCATACGTCATAACTAAAACATATAATATAAAACACCAAAAATTTAGTGAAATGTATAGAAAACATACCGTATTCTTATAGTAAATCACCCATAAAAAATAAAATCCTAAGACAACATTGGTCATAATAAAATAAGTAAAAAACAAATTCCTATAAAATACGGATAAGATAATTCACCAAAAAACTCCATCCACTATTACAAATACCACCTTTATCAGCGCTAAAAACCCATTTTATCAGCGCTAGAAAAGCGCTATTAATGCTGGAGAAGATAAAGGGGGGTCCCCTTTATCAAAGCTTCCTTTTTAGTGCTGATAAAGGACCCCTTTTATCAGATCTTTTTTAAAAAGCACTGATAAATGTTTAAAAAAATAAAAAAAATAAAAAAAATTAACAAATTCAAAAAAATTCAAAAATTCAAAAAAATCATGCCAATTGGGGGGACTTTTATAGCGCTTGAGCCCCCCCCCCCTTTACAGTGCATTTCCTCCCCCTTAAAGCTTCCCCACGCACCTAATCCACCCTTTATCAGCGCTATCTCCCATATTCCCCCATGCGCGTGCCCCTGCCTCCACCAGGTTTTGAACTCGATACCTCCGCCCTACGCGCCTAAGCCCTTTCCGCTCCTCTATTTTGATTTGATTTAAATTTCATGATATCTATATATATATAGTTATATTTATTGGTATTTTAATATATATTTATATTAATATATATAGTTATATTAATATATATCTATATATATATATTTAGTTATATTTAATCGTATACTCATATATAGTTATATTAATATATATATATATAGTTATATTAATATATATATTTATAGTGATATTAATATATATATTTATAGTAATATAAATATATATATATATAGTTATATTAATATATATATATATAGTTATATTAATATATATATATAGTTAGATTAATATATAGGTATATAAATATTCATATATTTGTATTTTAAATAAAATGGATATTAGTTATTATTTTTATAAAGATAATATATTTTATATGTAAATATATTTTATTATTTATATTTATAATTAAATTTTTATGTGTGAATATATAAAAAAATATGTATATATTGTTATATATTTTATTATAGATACCAATTCATTATAAAAAACGATAAAATTTCAAAGAAATAATATCAATATGAATGTAATACCTTGGAATAAATTCATTCCCCACCCAAAAATGCCAATAATACCCCCTTAAACGACGCTGAAAATCCACACAATGTTAAAAAATCAGGGTATCCCGACTAAAGACTCGGTTTTGGAGACCTTCTGGGCCCATGTTGGCCTCGAAAGAACCTAGACTGGGGTTTCCCCAGTCATAGCGATGTAGAGCTCATCGCAGGCTCCGATTTGATATGTGGTAGAGCTCAAACAGACAGCTCGATCAAAAGTTATGACCGTTTGAAGTTTGAGTTACGTTTTCAACATATTTTGGGTCTTTTTTTAATTTTTTTATTTTTTGGGTCTTCAAATTTTTATTAAATGACTATTCCTCCATAGTAATTTGAAAATTATTAATTAATTTTTTTTATTTTTTTATAATCCATCTTCACTAAATATCTTATATATTAAGTGTAACTGTATATTTACACTTATCTAAAATATATTTAAAATTATATTTAAAAAATATATATTATATTTATATCAATATAACTATATCTATATATTTAAATATTAATATATATATTTTAATGAATTTTGTTTGGAAGTAGACCATTTATCATCACTTTTAAAAAAGTGCTCATAAAGACCCCCATTTGTCAGTGCTAACGAAAAAGAACTGATAAAGGGGGGTACCTTTAAAAGTGCTAGAAAAAGCGCTGAAAATGGGGGTAACTTTATCAGCGCTAAAAAAATCGTTGATAAAGGGTACCATTATCAGCGCTAAAAAAGCACTGATAAAAGTACCCCCATTTATCAGCACTTTTTCGTTAGCACTGATAAAGGGGTGGTGATGGGAAAACTATTTTTGTGCAATGACATTAGAAATTCCAAAAGGTGCGCGATGAATGAATTACTCATTATAGTGCATCCAATAAGAAAAATGATAGATGGAATTGAGTATGGATCATAAAATGGATAAAACCTAGATTAATCTCATAGGGGGATATCCTATATCATCCCTCCTCTATATGATTAAAAATAAATAATGGAGGGGCTTTTTTCAAGAGTAGAGGCCCTATATCTTATTTTAAAAAACAGACACAGGGAATTTACATAATGTGTAAATACTTTAATGTTATGTAATTCACCTAGAGTTCTCCCTAGTGAAAATACATTACATATAGTGATTTGTCCATATTTCTCCATTACAAATTTTTTTATTAATATGTAATGTGTAAAACAAATACATATCATGTGTATAGGCCTACAACCATCCTACAACCCAATTGTCTCTTCCTCTCCAAGACAACCAACTAAGTCTGTGGCCCCTAATTTAATGTATAAACCCAAAGATAATATAAAAATAGTCTAAATAGAATAAAAAGGATCCATGTATCATGAAAACCCTAGGATCATACAATATACATTACATAAAATAAATAAGTAGTTAATATGGAATATATCCAATAAAATTAAAAGTGAGATGAGAAACAATTAACTAGTTTGTATATTTTTCATCATAATCCACAAGTAATAAATAACTATATGGATAATATTATAACCCATATTATTTAGGATAATAACTACAAAATACATTAATTTTCAATATATACTTCTTACAAAAATATTTTGTGAATATTGAATATGCTTCATGGAACTTAAAGTGATGCGTTAAACACTTACATATTTTGTATCTTTTGAATTGTAATCCTTATGAATGAAATTATTGTATATGGATATCTATATCCAATATTTTTTATTATTATAATCACTAATGGCATTTATTTACTATATAAATAGTAAAAAAATAATTAATACGTTAATAATATTTATGTTATACAGAAGTAAAAGTGAGATGAGAAACCCTTACCACATGACTGATTTCATTTGTTAATGTTTGAACCTAATTTTTATGTAATATATATTTATATAAAAAATATTACATAATAATTCTCATATAAATTAACATACATAATATTTAATTATAACCATTTATCCCCAAATTATTAATAATTATTTGTAAATGTCAATATCTTGGGATTAATTACATCATTAATCATATATGTTTTAATTTTGTAAATTTGGTCCTCGGACATTAATAAATATTCTATAATATCCATAATTTTATTAATGATATAAATATAATATATCTTTATTATATTAGTTTGTATAATAGACCATAATTTTTTTAGATAGAAATATTATATACACCTTTCCTGGAGATAGATGGCCATACGTACGCATGGACGTTATTTAATTGATCTTACAGATGCAATGTTGGAAGGTAAATAGTAATTAACATTTATTGATTAATTAATATATCATATAAATCATATATATTCATTAAATATATCCTTTTATCATCCATGTCAATATAAATTTTGAAATGTATCACATCTCTTCATTGAGGTGGTAGTTTACGCATATGTATGAGCGATGTTATCATTTTCCAATACACTGTATAGTAATGAGGTAGATATTTTATTATAATATAATATTTATAATTTTGTGATAAATATAATATATAAAAACTAAATCCATTGTTATATTCAAATAAGACATTATGTATTGGAAAAATGAAATAAATCAGTTCGTGAGGCGGTTGTCCGCCTTATACACAATCGGCGTTTCCATTTCCCATTTGATTGAAGAGGATATGGATATGGGTTATTGAATTAACATAATAACATATCCGTATAATCTAGATACTCATTTTATTATTTATGAATTTTTTATGATGATTTTATGTAGTTATAATATTAGATAAATTATAAATTCATGGCTAATAACTATACATATTCTTTAGAAAACCTATTTTCATTATATCTAATGAATTCCTAAAATGGTTTTATGATAAAAAATTAATCTAGATATTTTGAATTCATGTAAGGAAAAGTGTTTTTATGTTATTTGATGAGCTAATAGACTCTTGATGTGGGTATATAAGAGTGGGGAAGTTTCACTTTTTAAATGGAGTAGACGAAAAACTTAAAAGTTCTAAAATTAAAAATGTATTCTGGCATTTTACAGATTCCACATGACTCTCAAATGGCATATTACAAAAAAATAGATTATGTATGATCGGGAAATTTTAATTAAATAGAAATTATACATTTTTAGCTCATTTTAACCATTATAAGTTTTTTTAACCCCTAGTAATCCTACATTATCCTTAAAGAAAGTAATTAATTTTTTTATAATTTTACTATTAATTAGGAGAAAAAATATGATTAGATTATTAAAAAATATTAATTATTATTATTATAAATAGGAACTCAATTATTCAAAATTAAAATAACAAAATTGGTAGAATTTAATTTGAAAATAAATCTACAAATGTGACAATTTGTTTTTTGAAAACGTTGTTTTCTCAAGTATAAAATGGTTTCATATAAAAATTAAAATTAAAGTTATTTAGAATTAACAAAGTTGAAATAATTATAATATTTTTTAACTAACCTTACATTCAAGCCTTTTTAATATAAAACAGAACATTTTAGACTCATTGAAAAGAAATAAATTTTTTAAAACAATTATTATTTGTAATTATTCATAGAGAAATTAATATTTTCATTAAAATCTCTGAAATTAACACTAATGAAATTTTTACATGATTATTCAAAAAAATAAGTTCATATATTCCAATTTATTATCTTAAAATCATTAAAATATTTATTAAATTAATTTTTTAATGCATTCTGGAACTATTTTTTAAACACATAATTCAAGCATTAAACAAGGTTTATTGAAATCACATCCTTGAAAAAAATATTAGGGGAGTGCTGATTTCTTTTAATATATAATATATTGATTTATTTAAAATCATTGAACTATATTTAATTACTTATAAAAATGATAAAAAAAAATGTGGCCCTTTTTTTTAAATAATTTCTTTTAATTTCAAATAATTTCTAATATCACTTCAAATCAATTGATAACAAAAGAATTTATTTTATACAAGATTAAGGAACTTAATTTTCATAATTTTTTCAGCATACTGATACCCAAAAAAAAATTTCCTTGGTTATAATAATATTTATATATATTTATTTATTTAGACTAATTTTTTTATGTATCACATATTTTGATGAGATTACATTTATTAAAAAATAATTATATCATAAAATATTAGGGGGTTATATAGTATATCACAATTTGAAAATTATGTTTTGTTTCATTTCAAGACACATATAAATCCATGTGTTATTTTAAACTTCATTTTTTGGTGTTACAAACATCATTTAGGATATAATAACATCAATTTATTTTCCCATCTATAATTTTATTCCATTTTAAATAGAGATCTTTAATAGATCTGACTCAGGAATGCATATTATCTGAATATACTATTCATGAATGCTAACAATTTTTTTCATCTCCAAACGACCATGAATCTTTACATGTGAAGGGTTCCACCCATGTGAAAATATCATTGAACATACTCAAAATGGTTCCACACTTGACATTTTATATATTACAATGGTGAAGACATATAATTACCCCAAAATGATGAAATTCCAATATCCACTGAAATATTTTGGATATGGATCAATAAGAAAAATGCATGGGGTGTCATGCTCTGAACCTAAAAATTAGGAAACATCAACAATTAAATTCATAGAAAATAAAAATGTTTCATAATCCATTCTATGGCTTCTCAATATTAGAACCAATAAAAACCTCTAATGACCGTCTCTGATAGACAACATCCATGTATGCACACTTATATGCATAATGTCTTTGAGATATATGGTAACATTAACTCCTAATACTAACACCGTGACTAGTTTTATTAATTTCACATTACACCACTATCCTTATCCATGTCCTCATCCCATTAGAGAATTAGATACATTACTCTGAAACACTATGGAAATTCATGCTTACCCCCAAAATCCTGAATATAATTTTGTGCAATTTTCATTCTCACCAATATCCGTAGGGAGGACTCCATTAAACTCTACAAAAAATAGATTAAACATTACATACAGTTAAATGAAATCAAGCTAACTATTATCTCTTTAGTGTGATAATTCAATCCTAAAAAACACATTCCAATAGTCATTTAACCATGTACATTGTAAGACCAAGTGAAAATGGAATCATGATGCATTATGTGTGTTACGCCATTTTCAAAAAAGAAAAAAGTAGATGCATAGACCAACCTTTATATACGAATCCTGAAACCACATAAAGTAGTATATAGACAAGGTCTCATAATTTGAATCCTTCCTTATATTGAAAAAAACGTCAGGACCCATCCCTAAGGGGGCCAGGCCTTGACTCTCCTAGCCTGCCTCCAATAGGGTAGGGGATGGATACTAGTTCCATGATGAAATATCAATGAAATGGGTGGCCTTAGCCTATGTACATGTACACATGAACTCATCTCTAAGACTATTAAATGATGAAATATAAAAAAAATTGAACAACCATGAATGTATACATATAATCTCAGATCGAGAGTATGACATGATGTAATATAATTTAAATAGTTTAAAATAAAAGCCTACCAAAATGAGTCTAGAAACACAATTACAACATGAATTTATGTACCGGGACAACTATCAGTACACATAAGAACAATAAGTTTTATGTCTGGTCTCACTAAGCACTATCTCGCCATTTTACACATACGACTTTTTTAAAAGTTCAATCATCTACACAATATATGATCAGTTATGGTAAAGCTCATTCAAGTGTGAGTATAAAAATACACAATAGGACACCCCAAATCCCTAAATCATACAACAATATTGAAAATATTCAGCTCTATAAAGGTATATTTCTACATCACATATAACAATAATATTTAGGAATACACAAAAAATACATAGATTCTATAGGTAATTCACAACAATAGAATACAATCTTTGGATTCCAAGTCAAATATTAAACAAATAAATCATTCAGGAGAACACACTCTTAAGACTAATTGGAAGTATAATGTCCATCTAAATGGAATAGATCATTGGGTCTCATCATTTTTAGAACATAATGATGGACTGAAGATAATATAATACGTAGAATAAGATCACTTCCAAAGCCATGGGTTAATTCAAAAAACTAAATTTGGATTAACATACTAAGTAGAGAATTAACTCTTATGTAGTTTTGTTAAAGAAGATTTTGAGAACTCCACCTATAGAAGTAAGTGGTATATAAGATCTCACATTGTGCCTCCTATAGGGATTATAATAACTCTATCCCATATGTCCTACTAATGGGAACATAGTCCTTGGAGCAGGAAATGATTCTATAAAAACATTTAGGGAAATGATAATGGGATATTAACTCAAAGAAACTTGTTCAAGATACAGGGATAATGGTCTCAATGATATATATAAAGGCTTAGACATAATTTAGTAGGGGACACACATCTTGTCCCTTGAACATGACTCCATATTTTGTAAATATATATTTTCCTCTAGTCATGTTTATATAGTAATACACAATTTCAAGGATTCCGATGTATTATAACCATGGGATAGTACATGGATTAACCCATGTAAGTTTTCCTCTTTGCTTGTACTTGGATTAGATTCTTTACACTATCTTTTCCATTTCTGTGTTAAGGAGTACACAACATGCTCTAACATGTGTATTCCACCCCATGCACACATACATCCCAAATACACACCAACTCACTCACGAGAGACCACATGGAATGTGACAGGGGTCAAACACCATGAGATGTTTTACTTCCTCTCAAAAACCATGCGACCAATCAGTGGGCCACACACCGTGTACATATCTGGATTATAGGTTTTATTCATCCAAATTTTTTAGAATCCTTTATCTACTCCCACATTAAATCTATCACCTCTATACTTCTATCTTGTTATATTTTCACCAAGACATTTATGATCCAAACTAGTCTCATCTACTCAATCATCGAAAAATGAACTTCATCACTCAGATCTGCTTAAAAAATGGATCAAATTGTAATGATTTTTGTGCGCCAAAGAATGAATAATAATGGGCAATTAGGTATCCACCACCATCCAAATCAATATGTTTATATATTCACACCTCTATAATGTCATTTCAATCCATGATCTATGATATCATATAATTTCACCCACAAAAAGGTGTAAAATGAGTGACTAATGGGGACTAGTAGAGTTGGGGAAAAAATAATTAATTCCCATGGAAAATGATGAATGGTGGGATAAAATAAAAACAATATGATATTTTAATTATCCTTAATCAATTTTTTTATCTTGATGCTTCTCTCTTTGAATGGAATTCGAATTAATCAATTTAAAAAGACATTCTACAATTATGTTGCAACAAAAAACCCCATTCTGTATAATGCTTGAACCACAGATCTATATTTTCATTGAATGATTCATTATCAATATAGAAATAATTAGTGTGAAATAATATAATTAAAAAAACATCCTACATTGGTTTGGATTGATCAATAGTGAATAATGAAGTTTTGCCACATTTGTTGGTGAGATCCTTTCAATCTAATGCACATCGGTCATTGATTCATGATCCCATCGTCATTCTCTTATGAAAATTATTTAACTGCCAATCCAAGGGTTATCTGATGTATCTAGGGTTATAGGGATATCCCTATTATACAGACATAACCATGTGTTTAATTATTTTTAATCGATGGGCCAACACAATTGAGATAAAATAATTTACTTATTTTATTTATTTTCATTTCAATAATCATGAATATTTTATCAATACATGACCCATTCTGACTAATTTTATGTCATTATTATGGTAGAACCCCCATTCTAAACTCAATAGTTCCCTCAAATTTATTATTAGATCAACCATTTTGATGTTATTTCACTTTTTGAGGAAAACTGCATGCACTTTCTTGTTAATATATTTAATATATTTAAAACATTTATCTTGGGAACACCATGCCTAAAAATTATTTGTTTCCTATATTCCTGGTCATCAAAATAAAATATATAATATTAAAAAATAATTCATTGAAAATTAGAGACACTAAATTCTCCCCTATTTGGGGGTTTATGTCCTCAAAAAGGAAAAACATGGAATATTCAAAAATATTTGGGTACCGAGCGTGAATATAAGCCTCACACTCCCATGGGCTCCCTTGGATACTCTTGTGCTACCACTATACATGAACTAAAGCAATAAATCACCCATGAAGGATCATCTCCTTCCAATCCTCAATCTCTATCTAGTACCCAGGAATGGTCTCTCCATCCTTGATGTTCATCTCTCCCCTGTCAATAACGTTTGATGAGTTGTGCATGTACCTCCTCAGCTATGACACAAGGATTGGGTCATGTTCCTTATATAACTATGGGGTTCAGAAAAGTTTTAATCCCCCTAGCCAACTATACAATGTATCCATAAAGGTCCAATGAACATTGGATATAGCTTTCCACCTTGGCCAAATCATCGCAATCCACATCAAGGTGAAACCCTTACAAACACATAGTATCCTTCCTCAAACTCCAAAGGCATTCACAATCTTCGATCATATGAATTATGATATCTCTGTGTAGTCTTCATCTTCTCTTATATGATCTGTACCTTCTCTATTTCCTATCACACAAAATCCATGCCCATGAGTTTTGACTCTCTAGTATCAGTCCAACAAAGTGAGGACATACAGGGTTTCCTGTTAAAAGCCTCGAATATTGTTATACTAATGGTGTTTTGGTAAATGGTATTCTACATAAAATCCACCAGTGGTATGTTATCCTTACAAATATGGCCAATATCCTACATGAAATCTCACAACATGTCCTCTATAACCTAAATCACCCTCCTAGTCTGGCAGTCATTTTGTGGGTGAAGCGTCGTGCTCAACCGTAATTAGGTCTCAAATACCTTAGGGAATCCCTTGCACTATTGAGATACGAAGTAAAAATAATGATTAGATATTGTATTTGATGGTACTTTATGGAGTTGGTCAATCTTTTATACATAGAATAATCCCAATCACTGTACTAAACTATTCTATCATATAGGTAGGATGTGGACGGACATAGTGATTCAGTCTATGATTGCACTGATGTCATCATTCCCCCTAGATGTGTGCGGAAATACTATCATAATTTCTATATATATTCCATCCCATTTACACTTTTTTACCCCAATAGGTTGATCCAAACCATCTATAATATCTTCATCTTCATTTACTTGCTGAAAAATTAGGAATCAATAGGGAAACAATGAAAATCCTTTCCTCATACATGGCCACCAACACTAACATCGGTGGTCTGAGTACATGATTTCCACACATTTATGTACTTTTGAATGATACATATAAAACACTCCCATACCCTCATCCCACAATTTCTACTTGTTCCATCACACATCCCCAAAAATGAAAAATGTAATCCCTACTTTAATAAAATGTATCAGGATCATGTCCAATCGATATATGAGTACAAATGGTCTCATAATGAGTATCCCAAGTCAATGTCTCACTGACTCGATGCAAGAGTAGAGGGGTAACATCCATCAATAGTTTTCAATCTTCTCTATCATTATATAAAAAATATAACTACATTATGAAAAATTGCTCTGATTCCTTGTTCAAAAATTTTGAACATGATCTTCTATTGAGAGAATCTATTACCACATTCCCATTAATAGAAGTATATAATGTTTTGAGGTCAAAATTCTAGAGTAACTCTATCCATAACATATGAATCAATTTTATATCCTCATAAAAACATATTTACATTAGACTCTTCTCAACAATGTGGATGATAAACTACTCACCCATTTGGATTTTTCTCCACGTCTTTAAAGGTAAGACAACCGTTTATTGTTCAATATTATAGGTCATGTAGTTATTCGTGGGTGGTAGCCACTAGCATGAAACATATTCAATCATTTCATTATGATTCATCATAACACAACCAAGACCAGCCCCTAATGCAATATATAACACTATGTACATGACACCCTCCTCTAGAAATATCATGATGGGAGAGAATATCAAACTCTACCTTAACTACAGAAAAGTTAGTTGGTTCCTCTCTATCCATATTAAAGGATATACCATTCAGTCCAATGTTTTCATGGGTGTTGATACACTAGAGAAATTGGTCATAAATATTAGGCAATATCATGTCATCCCAAGGAAGCTCCACACCTGCATCACACTTCTATGTGGCTCCCAATCTAACACTGCCTCATCTTTTTTAAGGTCCACTACCACTCCATCGAGTGAGATAACATGTCCTAGAAAGTGGAAGGCCTAATTCAAAAAATTCTTTTTTGAGATATTTCCATAAATTTTATTCTCTCATCGTACGTCTAGAATCATCCTCATGATTCTCTTGTGCTCCTCCTTAGACTTCAAGTACAGAAGTATATCATTGATGAAGACTACCCTAAAAAGGACTTGGGTAGGCTGACTGATCTCGTTTATGAGTCCCATGAACACATATTGGGAAATCGATAGGCCAATGGGAATAACCATGAACTTATAATCACTATACCAACATCTTAATTCCATCATCGGTGTATCTAAATCCAATACTCGAAACGGGTTCTAACCTTATGTATGTTCAACATTCGATAACCATCTCTCCCCTATCAACTAATCAAATAGGTAATCGATTCTTGATGTTTGATACTTGTTCTTCCTGGTTTCCTTGTTTATGAATTGGTAGTCTACAAAAAACAACAATCTGCCATAATAATTATTTAATAAATACTGGTGAGGCCATGGTGGAAACATAGGGTCATGCAGAGACCTTCCTCTACATGTCCTCCAACTGCACCCTGAGCCTACGAAACTCTTTTGCATCCATCCAATATGTTTCCATAGATATCAGTGTCTTACTAGGGTTATGATCAATGCAGAAGTCTACCTCTTATTGTGTTGGTAAACCATGTCAACCATTAGCGAAGAATTCATTATACTCTTCAACCACTTTAGGAAATTTTTAACACACCACATCAACAACATGAAGGGTTAGGATATCCAAATAATCTATAATCAGCTACAACATCCTATGAATGAGTCCATACAATTTTTTTTGGTTTCCTTTTCACTATTAAAGGATTACATGAATCCATCACTAAAGACACACTATAGTTGTCACCTAAAGAAATCAATATCGTTAGGAAATATGTATAATAAATTAGTAACAAGAATATGGACATAAGGCCTCGATGGTACAACCACAATGTTTCTATATAAACTCTCACATAAAACAATCATTTCACACTATCTACACAATCATGTGGTCTCTGATTCTTACCCAGTTTGAGTCTACAAGCTTAAGGTTTGATCCAAAGGTTAAATCGGAATATGTAAATCTCAAACAATGTATGTGGATAGAAATGAAAGACTATATATATTCTCTATAAGTATTTAAAATATGTTTTAAAACACACAGATCACACCCCAAATCATTGATAGAGCCTATAGGACATAAATTTCGACTACCTATAGTTTTCCCTATCCATGACCTCCGACTCCATGAGCCTGATGTGGACCACCAGGGGGTTGTTGTGGTAAAAAGTCAAAATGAAGAAAAACTATTTGTTATATCCAATCTCCCCAGCCATATTCCCCAGCCTAAAAACCTTATCAATTATACTATCATCTCTTCCTAGGTGTCCCTTCCACATTTAACATTTCATCTGTAAGGAAGGTTGTATAATCTCAGATAATATGACCCCTTCTATCACATGACAAGAACCTCATATCTCTAGGCTGACTAGTCCCACCCTATGATCCATGCACAATATATCCTTTGTCATGGGACCTCCTCCTAAAACTTCTCACACATCCAAGTCCTAGAGACATAATTTGTCTCCCTATTGTCACATAATATTTTCCCTCATTCCCAATGCTGACAACCACCAGTTGTATATTCTCATCCAAGAAACAATAAACCACCAAATCTCTATCAATAACCCTATCATAGGTTGGAATGAAAAGAGGGATAAAACTATCTTGGATGTCTCTTTGCAGTCCCCACTAGATTTTTTTATCCTGCAATAACTAACTATGGACCATATCTATCATGTACCAGGGGAGGTCGATGAACCGAAATGAATACTCAGCACCTATCATGCTACCATGTAGGAGCTAAAAAAGCTCCTAAATTCATACATCCCTTATCTTATATGGTGTTAACTCATCTAGGAAAATAAACTCTAATATTTTCTGTGAATAGACTCTTCATCAATTTAATGGGCATCTAACCACCACTATCACCCTACTAAGACCTGTAGGAGGCTCACTTCTAGGAGGACCATCTAATCTGATGGTATCCATATTAAGTGGAAAAAATGAGTCACCACTAAAAGTTAGTTCTCAACTTCCTATGGGTTAAGTTCGTCTCATAACTGGAGGGGTCTTGGTGACATAAACTCATGATGATTGATTGTCCTACACACATCATCTTCTTATACTACGGGTACCACATGTTACCCTATAGGTGGCGTTATAGCTAGTAAACCACCCCAATAGAACATTTCAATAATTGGTCCACGTATCCATTCCTCATCACTGAGGGAATCATTCTCATGATTATCATGAAATTTCATATATTGAATAATTCATAGATTCATCTTGAAAAAAACATGATATTCCACTATCAAAGATTATATATCGAGAGATGTCCCTAGAAGGACATGGAAACCACAACTCATTCCTATATGATGCATGAACCAATTATTCCCTAAAAGCAGTTTTCTCATGTACTGATTATAAATGTTTTTGATCAGAGACCTAGTGTTTGGATATGTTGGATGTCACACAAATACAGAAGTCCTTGACTTGAAAGTCAATCATGAAACACATAACACTATTTCCAAAAACTAATATCATTGAATCATAAACCTATGTATAATCAACATCCTCAAATATCACTGTGTCTTGAACCATCCGTAAGGATCAATGTCATGACACCCCAATTCTACCTCCAATTGGACATGGAATGGAGGCTAGTGGCGAGAAGGAATCTTATTGACATGGGTGGCCTTAACATAAGTAACTATATACATACACACATCTCAAAGCCAATACAATGATGAAATAAAGAAAAAACTGGACAGTTGTGCTTGTATACATCTAATACCATAATAAGAGAATGATATAAAGTAAAAAAAATTAAAAAGAGGCAAAAAAAGACCAAAACAAAGAGTCATAAAACACAAGTCCAATATAAATTCATTTACTAGTACTGTCGTTAGAAACCCTCAAGACCACACATAGTTATGTCTGGCCTCACTAGGAACTGTTTGGTCTTAGTCCAATTAGGAATCTGCCAAATTTTTTATGATATCCAAAGGAAAATACACATGCAGGAAATGACCATGTAGGCTTTATTATAACAACACTCAATAGGTCACCATGAAACCACAATGATTATGAAAAGGTAGAAAATAATCAGCTCTACTCTGATATATGTCTGCAATAAATATAACAATAATATCTCTATTTACTCAAAAATGACACATAGTGTTAAGGTAAGTCCCAACCATAGTATACCAGCCTATTATTCCAGCTCAAAGATTCCACAATGCAGATATCCAAGAGAACACACTCTTGAGTATGATAGCATTGAGGCTATCCATCCACGATGTTCAACTCAATGGATCCCATTATGACATGAACACACATATAGTCCGATGATAATATGATACACCAATGAGGATCAATGTTAAGTACATGGGTTTATACCAACAATTCTGTCTGGATTAACCCGCTATGTATTGAATTAGCACCCACATAGATGTGGTCATGATTATTCTGATAACTCTACATGGGGAATGAATATGAATATAGGATTTCTATCTCGGTCTCTTAGATGTATTATAACATATCTATCTAAGAAGTACTACCGAAGGGATGTGAGACCTTGTAGTAGGATATGATTAAAAAATAACATTGAGAGAAAGGATAAGGGGAAAATATGACATTGAAAACTGTCTAAGATACATAATACATGGGATCAAATCCATTAATAAAATAGTACACGGTGTGTATTAGGGGTCATACATCATGCCCCTTAAACCTAGGACATTCTTGTGTAAATAGCCCTTGGCATCAAGATCTGTTTGTGTAGTATTACATGGAATGTTGGTAGCCTATTTACTATACCTCTAGTACAATACATGGAGTATCCCATGAAATTTATCCCGTGTTCTAGTACATGGCATACAAGTTTTCTCAGTCTGTCCTATGACAGTGTGGGGGTTTACATGGTGTGGTCCAACCTATGTAGTCCACCACAGGTCTGTGTACATCCCAAAGTACACACCGAGTTACCTAGGAGATACCACATGTATTGTGATAGGGGTCACACCGAATGTGATGTTTAACTACCTCTAGTAACCATAGAAACAACTTATGGGGGCCCACATATCGCGTTGATTCTAATTAATTATCATGTTGTTCTAAAATTCATAGAATCCAAGATCATCTCCTACGTTCAATCTGGTGGCTCCATTTTTCATTCTAGTGATCATTTCACTACAAGATCAAGGATCCCAAGTCTTCCATGTCTCTCTATAATCAATCAACATTTTCCATTGGGATATTTTCTTGGAAAAAAATATTATAATTGTTCTTTATAATGTTCCAAACAATTGTATAGAACACAAAATTTGTATCCACCAACATCTAAATTAGTGAATCTCCATATTCTCACCTCATTCATATTGCGTCGATAACTAATATATGATATTAGATCATTTAAACAAGAAAACTGTGGGAAATGATCAATTGATCGGGATTTTTCAAGATGTAGGAAAAATATAGAACACCCGTGATGAATAATGAATGGAAGAAGAAAGGAAAAACAATAGATTGGTGGAATGAAAGTAAATTTTTTGTTTTTGTTGATCTTGACCTATAACTATTTCAACATAAATTTAAACAATAAAATTAGAAACATATCCCCCTATTGAAACCCCAAATATCAACCCATCTTGTATAATGATCAAATCACTAATCAACTTGTTTATTGAATGATTCACATTAACTGTGGAGATCATGGACGTGGAATAATAGAATCAAAACACACACCCTTCCTCAATTTGGATCAATCACTGATGAAGAAAAATTCTATGTCTTGTTCTTATGTGATATCCTACATATCTAATGTATTTCGATCATAAATCAATGATCCCAAGGTTGTTTTCATGAGAGTATTCTCCCACCGTATCTCCAAGGGTTATACAACATCTACAGGTTAATGCATATTACCCTAGAATTAAGAAATTAAAATATATTTAATTATTATTAATATATACATAAAAATAATATAAAAAAATTTATTTTATTACTTTATAGATTTCCAAGACCACAAAGTCTTCTCTAAAAATTACCCATGTAAACTACTGTAAATTCATACCTAAGTTAGAACCTGTATTCTAAACACAATGGTGCCAATTAATTTCTGATCTAGGAAACTATTTAGATGATATTCCACATTTAAGGGAAAATATTTTTCATGTTTATTTAATATATTTAATATATTTTTAGCATTTTTTGGGAATATACTGCCTCAGTTTCGATGTTGTCTTAGTCCATAGTCTCTAATGTAATCCTTATCATATCTATAAAAAATACACGAAATTTTTTGGAAGTTTAAAAACAACCATAGGAAAGAATGTGGCCCCTTTCAATATAGTTTAGGTGTATTACTATAAAAAAAATTGTATTAAACCCAAAATAACAACATGTCATGGAATTATATAAATCCTCCAAGATATAGAACCATTGACTACTAAGGCCCCACCCTCATTAGAGTGAAAAATGACCTATCCATAAAATCACTATAATGCCTCATAAAACTGGGAACACACATAGACCCAGTCTGAGGGTGACTTTCCATCATCACGACATCACAGAGGGGTCTATTCCAATTTTAGTCGAATATTTATGGGTTTAATTTTATAAATCGTCTCTCACCTCCAATTTAAAGAGTGATAAATATTCAATTACATGTGGTTCCTCATTCTTCAATACACTATTCCAAAGGACCTAGGATAATCTCCAAAATCCTGATAGTGAAAGCATTTTTATTCTAAATAGATAGAATTTGGTTGTTGATTAACAAAATCACCCCAACAGGGGTCATAAACCAATTCTCGGTAATCTCATACCCAACATGGTCCACACATACACTGTTCATATTATATACCTACCATCTCAATGATCACCATCCAATAGATAACAATATCTATGAGAAAATGTTGTGGCACAAAGGATACACTACATTCATGAAAGAAGAACTTATCCACTCAAGTTATGAAATCCACGAATCACTAAAACCTGGAAGCATTGCCCTGAAACAAGAATCCCTCAATACCACACTCTTAGTCATCACAGCACATTGAAGATCATTATGAGAAAACTATTCATTGATCATTGATATATAGAGAGGGACCAACACCAAAATATGTGTCTATAGACTACTCTATTGAGTGCCACCTAACCAATAGTAAACCATGGATTCTAAATCAAAGAAGAGGTAACATACCATAAAGTATGAAAATGATTACCTTTATTGCATTGAATTTATTCATCTATAGATTGTGGAATGGTACCCTATCACATTAGAGAATACCGATACCACTTTAGTATGGATAACCCACACCTTGTTTGTATCAAAGGATCACCAACCCCCATATTCTAACAAAATATATGTCAATCAAAGGGACAAACCTACCCCTCCATAGGAGGTCTTTTTTGTTTCCTGATAGGGGAATAGAAACTCACATGGTTAAATAACCATATCCTACCTAATTGAAAACATAAACCTCAGTAATGGATGACCATCACCATTCGTAGTTGGGGAGTACAAACCCCAATACAATATTCAGGACCCATACCATGTTTAATAAATGTATTTATAATTAATCCTCAAATGGAGTAACAATTCCCAATTATTGGTAGTCTATGTACCTAAACTCGTGGGGGAGTTCTGAACTCTGTATTCTCATATATGGGACTTGTACCTCACTGGTAGTAACCTTTTATAAAGGAGTAAAAGAACTAAATGGGGGATCCATCACTATCTCTACAATCATTAGATAGGGTGTACTAGTAATCCTTTCTAAAGATGGTATCGACCATCAGAAATATTTTAGAGCTCCTCCATGAAATCCCAATTGATTGCGAGCAATCTCATATATCTCATCATTTTCATAAGGATCAATATTATCATTTAATAAAATCATAATAGTGAGGGAAATAAATATCATCATTTCATTTAACCAATACAACAATTGGATATAATTCCATAATATTAAAAATTTCCAAAGACTTATACATAATGGTCGGACCTTTAAAAATGTACATGGTAAAAAAGCCTCTAATATCCAAGGTATGTGAAATATATTATCAGATATCATTCATAAGAATGTTTCAAATGATCTAATATGTCTTGGTTCCGTGGTCTGATAACTAATTAAGTACCTCAATCATTGTATCCAAATATTTAGTGAACTAAAATTAGTAGATAGTAATCTCTAAAATTCTTCCCTGTAAAGAAAAATTACTAACACCATATGATCATGCCCTTCCCCACCAGGGTCCAACCTATTTGAATGATAAGCCATCTGTAACACCCCATGACCGCCAATAGATAGATTTGGATATGATACCAGTACCAAGAGGGCCTAAAAACTATTATAGGCCTTACTCTATGATTCCAATTACCATAATGGTCACTAATCCAATAAGATAACCACAAACATATAATATATACATGTATAACTAAAAGTAAAATATTTATGTGTAACTATTAGTAGACTCTGAATAGAAATATAGTTTGTCAGACCATCTATAGTACAACCCCTACTAGAACTTGAATAGTTCCAGATCTACCAAACTCCAGTTACATTGTATAAAGTGTTAGTACACATTAATCCAAATTCCATATGAAATAAAATAATATTTTTTTCCAAGGACAAAGTATAGGTGGTCATAAAAATATATATTATGAAACCTCCAAAACCAAAGAGAATAATGGATGTAGGTCATCACACAAATTGGGCCTAATCGCATGGCCTCCCAACAAAACCCTAAGGAATATCAACCATGGATGGACATCACAATAACCACATTACTCAGCGACCCCCAATATTTTGGGAGATTTTTTCCACCACAGATTACATTTACAAACACACCTCAAGGATACCCTAACTAGATCCCATGCATCAAGGAGGGACTCCTTTTGTTACCATTATGAAATAAAGAAGACCATCTCAATCGATATGGGCAAGAAAAAACTGATAATATCATAATAATTTTGAGAAAGTGTTTTTTTGAACAATACACTATGTTATTATTTTTAGCTGGAGATTGTTGATATCAATAATCTATCTTTTTATGATGATTTTGATGATCAAAAATACCCTTATTTGTTACTCTAATGATTTTTATTTGAGTATATTTCAAGAAATTAATATTTGTTTATATTCTTAGTTTTTATTAATATTAATGCATTTAAACCGAATGGAATAATCGACAGTGTATTCAGAAATCCTCTAAGCATGTTGTGGAAACACTATTCATTCCCTATGTTGAAGAGAATAAGTGTAAGAACAGAATCCATAGTTTACTTTATGGGAGACCAAAAATATATGGTTAAAAAAAAATACATTATCGGAAATGTATGGTAGAATAACCCTAAGTTTTGAAGGAACCTCAATTTTGTAATATCAGAAAAGTTTGGAAGAAGAACCATACATAAGTATGAAACATTACGTTTGTTTCAGAAAAGTATGGTTCATCAAACTTACTTTTATAATGAACCTTACGTTCTATCAAAATGTTTGTATCATATATCTTACATTTCTTTAAAGAGTAATTTGTGTATAATATACCATACATTTGAAATCATAAGAGAAAATTAAGGGTTGTCAACCTTACGTTTGAGATCAACCTTAATTTTGTAAATAACTTTGTGCTTTTTCAAAAACTATGTTTTATGTACCTTACGTTATGAAGCATTGAAAAGTATGGATTATAAACCTTACGTTTGAGATCAACCTTATGTTTTAAGAATGGATCCTCAACCTTACATTGTCAACCTTATGTTATGAGAAATAATTCTATACTGTTCAACCCTATATTTGTCATTAGAAATTTAAAATTCAGCTTTATAGGGAAACGATCATTATGTGGATTATCAAACAGATTTCAAGCCAGATTAAATGCAATATATTAAATAGAATCTTTTACTAATTCAGTTTCAATTATTTATGATTCAATGAATCGATTTATTAGGAGGATTTCGTGCTATTTATTATGAGAAGTTACGACTTCTCTGTTAATCGAACATTTGAATATCATGATTCCGAAGGAGACTTTTGTGGATCTAAATTTGAAATGAAAATTCTCATATATATTATTTATATATATATGTTATTTTTAATTACAAATAGTGTGAGGTATCTTCACAAAAAATATCAGAAGAACAATATCTAAAGTTCCTCGACTTCAATTTTTATTGTGATATTTGAGATATAAAGATCTACTGTTACAATGTATGATAAAACACTGTTTTCTGAAGATGAAGAAAAAAGTTGAAGATTCAATATTTCTACACCAAATTTCTATTGTGAATCTATTGTTGTTGGAGTTTCTGAATTTATTTATATATCTAGAGAAATAAAATTGACTCAGAACATCTCTTACCTGAAGAAAATATTTTTTGAAGATGACGAGCTATCTACTGTCAGTTGTGTACTGCTGATACTGTGAAGAACATATAGAAAGTATTTTGAAACAAATAATCTTTTTAATTTGAGTAAATGGATTCATATACTATGTTGTGTATTCAGTTCTCTTAATGAACAAGAAGGCTCTGTTTTAGCCTTATCTTTTAAAGGTTGCAACTTCCTTCACTTAGTTATAGATGGTATGTTGATTAGAGGATAATTTAAAGGAAATCACCAAGATCGTGGAGTAGATCATTGGTGGATTGGACTAGGTGACTTCTATTTAATGAACCACAAATAATCATTTTTTCCTAATAACTATTTCTTTCTACTACATAAATATTCTGAAAAAGTTAAAGGACACATTTTTCAATCATCACAATTCTTGAAGAAATTGTAAAAGTCAAATTTCACACCCCCCCCCCTTGTGCTTATTTGGTATAACTCGATCAAACAATTGGTATCAGAGGTTTTGACTTTCTTTAGATAAATCTATTACAAGCTCGATGTTTCTATGGATTATACTCAGATATCTCAACGACTGATACATGAGAGGTAATGTTAATGGTTCAAGCTCCATTCATCAATGTTGAAAACTATGGATGTTTGAAGTCTAGGATGATCATATATCTAAAAAATCTTGGATAAAAATTCTCCTAAAAAATTATTACTCCTTATGAAATTCCAGAGAAACCTGAAACATGGAATGCTTCTACTGAAGAAGATTATGGAAAAAATTAAAAAGCTATGAATGATATCATCTGTGGTCTCGAACCAGATGAATTTAGAAGAGGATCATAGTGCCTGACTACTTATGAAATGTGGTAGACAATTTTAGTGTCTTATGAAGGAACTAACAATGTCAGAACAATGAGGTATGACACATCTATATTTAAATTCGACACATTCATAATGTTTTATGGAGGAAGAATCAACCATATGAATGGAAGTCCTACATAACTTTTTAACAATATCACTACCTTGGGTGAGCCTATCAAACAAGGAGATCAAGCCCTAAATGTTTTGAGAGTACATCCAACCAAATGGAATGGGATATCAGCAGCCATTAGGCATTCATTACCAGTCAAAAAATTTAACTGTTAGGAATTAATTGGAACTTTGATGATGTATGAAGCTGAGATGGAAGATGAAGCTAATGAGAATAAAGTTTTGATCAAAAGAGAAAATATGTCTTTGTAAAAAAAACATATCAAAAGAAGAGCAGAATGATGAATCATGAAATAAAAGTGAAATCAGATAGTTCTAATTCCTCCAATTCAGATATGGAACTGTCTCAGCTAGCTAGAAAGTTTATCATGTTCTACGGACAGAAGAAGGGATTCATAAACTGCTTCCTGAATGATGAAAAAGAACTAATGAAGTCAGATTCAATGAAAATAAAAAAATGGGTCACATAAGACCTGAATTTCCTCAATTAAAAGAAGAAAATAAAAATAAATTTTTAAAAAATAATGACAATCATAATAAATTCAAAAAATAAATGAAATCCGCTTGGATTTTTTCTAAATACTCCACTAGCTCATCAATGTTTGACTCATAAAATGAATAATCGAATCTGAATGCAAATATGTTCTTTATGGAATTCATTAATGAGATACAATCTTATTACCAATCTGATTCCAATTCGGTTTCTGGTTGTTCAAATTATAAACATGAAGCCTAATATAATATTCTAGAAAAGAAATATTATTCCTTATTTAACAAGCATAAATCTCTAAAAAATATTCACACTACGGTTTGAGGACAAAGAGAAACTCTGCTAAAACAAACTCTAGAGTTAATTGAAAAATACAACACATCAAAAAAACTGTACAAATAATGAAACTAAAATAAAAATACTTTATACATAAGTAGAGACAAACAAAAATGCAGCTCTTGTTTTTAAAAAAGGAGAAAATTCACTAAATGAAATTATTAAAATCAATGTGATTAAAAAGAAAATATATATAAATGTAAGTAAAGATGAGAAAACCAAACTATATAAGAATTATTTTATTCCAAGTACAAAAGGTATACTTTGAAACTACTGTGGAACAAAAGGTCACATATCTAAAAGCATTTATTTATAGAATCTTCAAAAATGTGGAATTAAGAAATCCTTTAGTGTAAATTGTTTATATGATTCTACTGATTATTGAAAAAAATACAAGTCTAGATACCTAGATCATTTCTAGTTAACACTGCTAGACCCAATACAGTATGGGTACCAGAAAAAACATTTGTTTGAATACCTTTTCCAGATGTGAGTTATAGAATTCAAACTAAAATATGGTATATGGATAGTGGTTGTTCTAGGCATATGAGTGGAAACTCATCAAACATTAAAAAACTAACTCAAAAGAATGGTGGATTAGTCACATTTAGTGAAAATGCCAAAGGTAAAATTATTGATTGTGGAACTGATAGAGATCCAGAAGATGTCTCTATCAATAAAGTACACTACATACAAGGATTGAAACACAACCTAATAAGTATATCTCAACTCTGTGATGAGGGTTATTTTTTTGATTTTTCTAAAAACTTTTGTTCAGTTTTTAAAGATAAATTGCTTAAATTTAGAGCCCAATGAACTGGAAATGTTTATACATTGGACTTAAATTCCTTATGTAAACAAAAGGTATATTTTCTAACTGAAAGAATAAAATAATCTTGGATCTTTCATATGAGACTTGGACAATGTAATATATATTATTTACATAAGTTATCTTAGAAACAACTAGTTTCTTATTTTCCTAGTCTCAAATTTGAAAGTGATAGATTATGTGATGCCTGTCAACTTAAAAAGCAGTGAAAATCATCCTTCAAATCTATTAAAAAAATAGCTATATTTTCTTATAATATTCTGCAACATCCAAAGCTTATATAATTTTTAATAAAAAATCAAGGATTATTTAATAATCAGTTCATGTGAAATATGATGAATCTTGTCCCTTTAAGAAAAGAAAATACTAAATTGAAGTATCAAACTCTAATGATTACATGAGTCTTGAGAACATGAATGATGATATTGAAAAAGATATAAATAAAATTCAGTCCAATTCTGAAGAACATGACACTGATGAACCTAACGGTGTTTTACCTAGATAGTCTAGAACCCTAAAGAATCACCTTTAGAAACTGTAACAGGAGACCAAGACACATGATCAAGAACAAGAAGTAACATTGGAAATCATGTTGATTTTTCAGCCTTTATAACTCAATTAGAACCTAATTTAATAGAACAATATTTAGTTGATGAAATTTGGATGATACAAAAGAAAGAAGAACTAAACCAGTTCAAGATAAATGATGATTGGAATTTAGTTAAAAGACCACAAAACTATCCAGTTATAGGAGCTAAAGTGATATTTAGAAAGTAACATGATGATCAAGTAATAATAACAAGAAATAAATCAATACTAGTAACTAAATATATAATCAGGAAGAAGGTATAGATTATGATGATATCATTGCAAATGTAGCTAGATTAGAAGCCATTAAAATCCTTTTATATTTTTCATCTCATATGAACCTTAAATTATTTCATATTGATTTTAAGTCTGCATTTCTAAATCATTATTTAATAGAGTAATTTTATGTTGAGCAACCTCGTTGTTTTGAAAATTCTCAAAACCCAGATTCTATTTTGAAAAATTACTAAATCTCATTATGGTCTTAAACAAGCCCATAGATAAATGTATGAAAGAATAAGTTCTTCTCTTTTGAAAAATTATTTTACTCTGGGAATGGAAGATCCAACAATTTTTATGAACGTTGTATACTCTAATATATTATTGGTTTAAATTTATATTGATGATGTAATTTTTGGATCAATAAAAAAAATATTCCTTGAGTTTTCAAATTTAATGCAAGAATAATTTGAAATTAGTATGATGGGAGAATTAAATTTATATTTAGGACATAAAATTTATCAAAAATATTTTGGAAATGTTTTGAATAAAATAAAACACATTACTGATTTACTGAAGAAATATGGACTTGAAAACAACAAGACATATACAACTCCAATGAGTAATACTATAACACTTGATTCAGATGAAACTAAAAAATTATTTTACAAAAAGTTATATAGAGGTATGATTGGATGTTCATTATATCTTACTGCTAGAATGATAGATATAATGCATTTAGTATGTCTTTGTTCTATATTTCAATAAAATCCCAAAGAATTTCATCTAAGTGTTGTTAGAACAATTTTTAGACATTTAAAAGGAACTATTTTTCAATATCTTCTCTATCCCAAAACATCTGATTTTAATTTAATTTTGTATTCAGATGATGACTTCAGAAGCTATAAATTGGATACAAAATGAAACTCAAGATCCTCTTAATTTTTAGGAAAATCTATATTTTCATGGTCTAGTAAGAAACAACACTTAGTTTCTTTGTCAACAGTTGATGTAGAATATGCTTCTATAGGAATTTGTTGTGCACAAGTGTTATGGATGAAAAACACTCTTATGGACTTTAGACTAAATTTTAATAATACACTTATTTTATGTGATAATACAGGCACTATAAATATTTCAAAAAATCATATTAATCATTCTATGACTAAGCATATTGATATCAGTCATCACATTCTAAGAGATCATGTTCTTAAAAAGGATATATTCTTAGAATTTGTAAGTACCGAAATTCATTTAGCTCAAATTTTTAACTAACCAGTTCCCACTGCAAGGTTTGATTTTATTAAGGGGGATCTAGGTTTATTTATTTTTAATTGAAATTTTAATTTTATTTACATGATTATATTAATTCTTATTTTAATTTATTTTAATCTTCAATATTTTAAAAATATTAATTATTTGTTTTTAGAAAAATTTAAAATTTTAATCTATACAAATTTAAATTTTTTTCGAGTATATTTTATTTTATTTTAAATAATGTAATGATTATTATGTACATAAATTATATGGGAATCAAGGCTCCCAAAGCTGTTTCAAATTCTAAACCTGTTAATTTCTCCCAACCCCTTCAAAAACAGAAAATCATTGATTCTCTTGTCTACCCAAACCTGATCCTTCGAAACCCTAACTCATACCCCCACTGAATGCCCCAAAGGCCTTCATTATTATTGATTTTTGATAACCCCCCTTTTAAGGGATGGGGGGAACCCTTATGAGGCCCATAGTCTCAGAGATTTCATGGCGCATAGGCTTAGGTGATTATATAACCCAATGGTCTTAGGGAATTCAATCATGCTATCTACAAGGAACTGCACCTCCACGGCGTATGTATCATGATAGTAGCTCTCCACCTTCTCATGTTCGTCTAGCTAGGCTTCTAGTGCAATCACATGCTGGTCCCGATGGCATCGCCATACCCTCTCATTTTGAAAAAACCATTTGGCTCTGCTCTGGTGAGTGCACCTACTCTGAATCCACTTATGGGGGTGCTCTTTTTTTGTAGTGTGTTTGGGGAAACTGCATGTGGCCCGAAGGCATTGAGGTGGCCCGAAGGCCTTAATGGTGGCCTGAAAGCCCTACGGACCCGAAGGCCTAGGTGGCCCAAAATCCTTAAGTACTCCAAGGACAAACTGGTGGCCCAAGGTGAATTGTTCTAGCTGCTACAGTACCGAAAAATACCTTCTACAGTAACTAAAATAATGTCTGCAACAGTACCCACATAGTTTACAATGCCTGATACAGTACCTGCTAGAGTACTGCTACAGTAACTATAAAATATACCTCTACCTGGTTTTGAATGTGAGACTTGTGGATACACTTAAGGATATCTCACCAACTGGGTTGAGGTTCATGTGTGAAACCCTAGCTCATAGAACCTTTAGAATTCTGCAATAGAAATTGCCAAGTCAAAGAGAATCGAGGGAGGGGGACCTAGTAATGGCAAGCGTCAACACTCGGAAGGATGGAAAATCCTACATGGAAAAGTAATTGATTTGGAATGGTTGTACAAGACCAATCTAACGCTGAAGTAATCTTTCGCCTTTCAGAATCTAGAACAAACGTTCCGTTGAGAAATCACATAATTTTTATATGAGGTATAACTGTTTCATTTATTCAAAACTATTCAATTTAGTTTGGGAGAAGAAAAATATACCGTAATTTCACAAATCGAAGATCGAGACTTTTCTGTCTCTACTGTGGAAATATCTATGATATTAATCTTCCCTCCTGAGGGAGTTTATCATTTTGAGTAAAAGAATATTGGTGACAATGTACATAAGAACAAGGACATTATGTCATTTCTTTTTCGTTCTACAAATTTATGAAAGTTGTTTTTCGTGGATTTAGAACCAAATTAGAAAATACTTTCGATGTTTGTGGAAATAGGGATTGCACCAAGAATTTCAGAAATGGAAAAGATTTTATATTCTGATATGTATTTTATGATCTTACTTCTGAGTGACATCAAGCTTGATTTCCCTAGATATATGGTATGATATCTGAGTTAACTATTCCTATCGGAAGAAAGAATAAACTTATACCTTTTGGAAGGTTCATTTCTAAATTTTTTACGAAGGATATGATCATATTAGTGGATGCTAGAGAAAGATTCCACTGAAAAAATGTTTTCAATGATGGAACTCTAAGGAATATTAGATTTTCAGGAGCACTATGAATGGAAATATTATTTCTATTAGAGCCGAGGAAGACAAGAAATCAGATCAAGGGGATAAACCATGAAGGTCTAATGATTGCTTGGCTGGATCAAGAGTATGTGAAGTTTGAAAAACTTCAAGAAGACTGATATATGAAGTAGTTGATGTACCTGCTAATGCGGGAAGTCAAGAGGGACATCAAAGGAAAAGAAACAGAGTGGTTCAAGCTGTTTAGGATCATGTTTAAACAAATATTGTTTCAACTGAAGCTTTCTCTATCTATATATTTGTAATAGAATATGTTTCTCTTATTGAGGTGGTACTAGAACTTGAAGAGGAAGTTGTACCTCAGACAGAGGCAGAGCCTGGGGAAGTTGAAGTGGCTGGAACTGAATCTATTCAAGAACAGTTAGCACAACCAAATAAAGTTAATAAAGAAGAAACATTTCATGAAGAACCTATTTTAGAGAAATAAATGAATATGTTCATGAGGAGAAACAACCTAATTAAAACATGAACTGAGGATTGAGTCCATCTGAAGTTCACACTGAAGTTCTTAATGAAGCTTCTTCATTGAATGAGTCAGGGAAGGACTCAGAGGAAAAAATAGTTGAAAACCTATTAGAAAGGGAAGAATAGGAGAACTAAGATGCTCAATAATTGAATTTAATTTTGATAAATGATGTTATGAATCAAGAACAGGGTGCCTAGGGTTCTGAGAATAATTATGTAGTGGAGTTAATCAAGAAATTTAATATATTTAATGATGAAAATTCTTCTCCAAAAAGAGAATTAGAGAAGGAGAGACAAAGGTTTCAGAAGATGATTGAAATTTCAGTTCCAAAAAGAGAAGTGAGTGATTTTTAAGATGAAGATGTTAGTCGAAGATAAGAAGTTAGTATCTGAAATTGTACTGAAGACATATTTGGCAGATTTTAAAATTTTCATGGAGAAAAAACTCGCAACTGTTAGGAGAAATAAAGCAAGTACATCAGGTACTTCACCAGATCTAATAAAGAGATTTCAATCCATAACAATTGTAATGAGAAATACAAATGAAAGATTGTGGGATATTCCGTGTAACAATGCTCCATTATCTGTTTTGTTATAAATTCAAAATCACATTATTTACCAGTTTACATCTGGTGAACTAAGAGTTAGAGAGTTACTAAACAGGTTCAATGAAAATATAAATCAGTTTATATAGAAGGAAGAGAGGTTACATGAGTTTTTTCGATTCAATTTGATTGAAGTCCTTCATCTGACATAAGAATGAAGGGATCTCATAATGCTTTTAGTATATAAACTGATGAAAAGGTTGAGACTGTAGATGATAGAGCTCATGTATGTCATTCAGAGGCGCTGAAACTTGTTTCACAAACCTTTTTCCCCCAACCTTCATTCTTTTTTTCATTTCATTACTTGTATATATATTTTCTCAATAAAATATATTTTCATCTCATTTTCACATGTTTTGATTACATTACTATACTATCTATATTAAAATATCAGAAATCCAGATTCAAATATTTATAAACAATTTTCCATAGCATTTAGATATGTTCACTGCTATATTAAACTAGGTTATATTCCTTATTCTATCATTCTTTTTTATATCACAAAAATGGGGGGATATGGATAAACAATAACATTTTGTTTTTTGTTTTATTATTTTTAAATCTTTTACTCAGGGGGAGAAAAGAAGTTTTTTAAGGGGATAAATATGGATAAGCAACAACATTTAAGTTTAAATTTTTATTATTTATAAATATTTTACTTAGGGGAAGAAAATAATTTGTTTTTAAAATTTTAAGGGAATTTTTTTGGATAAACATAATTTTTTCATAAAGGGGAGGAAATTTTAAACATTTAATGTTTACATTTTTTTCGCGTTGAAATAACTTTGTCAAAATTAAGTATTGTTTAAATCCTTGAAAAATTATAAATTATATGCAATTAAATATTTAGGTTAATTCCATCGGTTTTGTGATCATCAAAAAGGGGGAGATTGTTGAGATAGTTTTGTTTTCAGCAATACTCTATTTTTTATTATTAGCTAGATATTAGGGAGAAAAACAATCTAACTTTTTATAATTAATTTGATGCTCACAAATACCCTTGTTTGTTATTATAATTATTTTACCTTGAGTATATTTTAAGAAATTTTTATATCATTATATTATTATTTTTGAGTAATATTAAAGCATTTAAAGTGCATGGAATATTTGAAAATTTATTCAGAAATCATTTGAGAGTGTTCTAGAAACACTGTTCATACCCTAAGTTAAAGAGAGTAAGTTTAAGGACAGATTCATCATTTACTTTATGGGAGTTCTAAAATGTATTATTATGAAACTATACATTATTGAAAATGTATGGAATATGAACCCTATGTTTCGAATTAATTTTAATTTGGAAATATCAGTAAAGTATGGAGGAAGAAAAGTACGTTAGTGTGGAATGTTACGTTTTTTTCAGGAATGTATGGTTCTTAAACATTACTTTTATAATGAACCATAAATTTTATCAAAAAATATAGATAATTTATCTTATGTTTTTCTAAATAGAAAATTATGGAAAACATACCAGACGTTTGAAATCAGAAGAGAGAAGTATGGGGTATCAACCTTATGTTTTAGATCAACCATAATTTTGAAAAAAAACATTATGTTTAATCAAAATGTAAATTTTATGTACCTTATATTCTGAATTATATAAAAGTATCAATTATACACCTTACATTTTAGATCAACCTTACTTTTGAAGAATTGATCATCAACCTTATATTTTCAACCTTACGTTTTGAGAAATAATGCTATGCAGTTCAACACTACATTGGGTGTCAGAAATTTAAAATTCGACTTTAATGAGAAACAGTCATTATGAGGATTATTAGACTAATTTCAAGAAAGATTCAATGCCCGATATTAATGTGAATCTTTGACTGATTAAAATTCATTTATTTATGATTCAAATGATTGATTAAAGAGGATGATTTCATGCAGATTATTATGTGATGTTGTGACTTCGTTTTTATTCAAACATTTTAATATCGATATTCTTAAGGTGACTTTTGTGGAACTAAATTTTAAAGTAAAACACTCATATTTATTTTTCATGTATCTATGTTATTTTTAATTACAAAGAGTTTGGCATATCGTCTTGAAAAAAGATGAGAAGGAAAAGCTCTCAAGTTTCTCAACATCAGTTTTTACAGTGATATTTGAGATATATAGATCTGTTATAAAAAAGTACAATAAAACTATGTTTTCTGAAGAAGAAGATACACACTGAATATTCTCTATTTCAACATCAAAGATCTATCATGAATCCATTGTTGTTGGAGTTCCTAAATTTATTTCATTATCTTTTGCAACCGGATGGACTCAGAACTGCTCTTACCTAAAGAACATCTTTTCAGAAGATGATGATCTATCTAATGTCTATTGTGTACTGCTGCAACTATGAAGAACATCTGGAAATTATTTTTAATCAAATAATATTTTCATTTTGAGTAACTGACTTCTTATAATAAGATTTTCATTTGGTTCTATGTTTGAAAAAAAAGGCTATGTTTTAGCCTTAACTTGTAATAGTGTCAACAGCCTGCACTCAGTTGTGGACAGTCTGTTCAAAAGATGAACAGATAGTGAAAATCGTGAAGCTCATGGAGTAGAGTGTTGGTGGAGTGAACTCGGGCCCTTCTATTCCCTGAACCACTATAAATCATTACATCCTAATAATTTTTTATTTTCAAACCATAAACATTGTAATAATGTTAAAGAACAGATTTTCTAATGATCATGATTCTTGAACAAATTGTAAAAGTCCCAATTCACCCCCACCCCCCTCTTGTACTTATTTGGTATACCTGATCCAACACATAACACCCTAGATATATATTAAAGGATCCATAACTAATGATATTATAATAAAAAGTGAACCATAGTGTCATAAAAAGAACTATTTTTTGAGTCAAATGTCGAGTAATTGGGTGTAGTGACCTAACCAACCATGGCCCCTTCACATCTAGTAGAGGTTGAGGTTACATAACCCCACAACCACATCCAGTATACTGAGGTCATGCAACTAGAATTGGGGAATAATAAATAAAATTATAGGCCTTTATTTATATAGTTCTATGCATTCCCACAACTGCCTACATGAAATATCATAGGTAAGTATAATTTAGATAGTATTATCTAGATTAATACCATGGTTATACAAATATCTTGGAAATTTATAAGAGTATGACTGTGTAAACAAATGTAGACAAATGAAAAAAATACACGGACAACATGAAATAATGTCCCAACAATATAATGACAGGAATGAAATAAAACTGAGAGTTTTTTTATCCTTATTGAAAATTCCAAACCACAAAACATGGTCAATGAACCCATGTATCACTAAACACTAACAAAAGAACTTCTGATCTATTTGTCATTAGAAAAACAGATGACACATGTTAGAAAATCCCAAGCATTGGTGATTTTATACATACATATTAGGAGGACCTGAAAATAAAAAAGGTTGAATTAGAGTTATGCATTATAAGGACATATCATCCCAATGAAAGAGGGAAACTAGAGCCAATAGATACATGTATTTATGATCATAATGAAACCAATAAGATAGAGTGTTGGGATATTTGTTTCATAGAATAGAAAAACTCAATGATTCTTCTTATATTTCCTAAATTACATCTTCGAACCCCGTCTTCAAATGAATTCTCTCCATAATCAGTGTATAGGGTCCCACACCGTGTCACTATGATCTGAAGATGAGGGATAACCAACTCTTTTGGATGACATACTCATCACTAGATCATGAATGCGTTGTATTTCCACAATGTAGATAGATGACATATTCCAAGTGTTTGGGAGTTCCATCTCTTTATGTATAATGAGTATAGAGGCCAACATCCTAGTACGTTAGGGGAGGACCAAAACTAAAATATATCCCATTATCTAGCCCTAGTCGTTATAGTCATCATGAATAACCTAAATAGGTATCATGATAAACACATCCTGAATCATATTTGTATTCCCCAAAAAAGACACCACCTTGTTCTATGTTAAAACATATCAGTATAGGCTACACTCAAGCCAAAATCAATGCCCAAATTAATGTTATGTGAGAGGAAAAAGTTATATATTGAATTACAAGGCATGTATGTGGTCCCACAACATGTGGAACTAGATATTTTTCAAGAAATTTTATACTTTATACATAAATGGGATTCTATGTAATAGATACGTCATTAAAAAAATTTAAAAACCTATAGAAAGAGCGTAAAATGATTCTCAATCCTAGTGGAAAATTAATACAACGTAGTTTAAGAAATAGATTATTTTCTTCAATATGAAAATTATTCTAATATGAAAAATAGATATTATTTTTGCAATATGGTAAGGAAGTTCAAATTTAATTTATTTATTTTGTTCTATATTTTAATTATGTATATACATTAGCGGTCTGGTTTTTTGTGGTTTTGTTGATAAATTTGTTTGTTTTTGTTTTCACATACATTCATAGTTGTTGGTGTCATTTTTTTATACTAATCAGATTCTGGTTATAGTTGTTGTTTTGAAAACAAGATGTAATTATTTATGTCATTGATATTTATTTCTAGACAAGATTTTTTTTTGGTTATATTAATATTGTATATGGTGTTTTTTTTTGAATTATGTAGTGGTGATTACAAGATAATATTGTACTGATTATATGTGTTTTTACATCCATGTGAACTTATAAGAGTTTTGTAATTATTGATATTTTAAAGATAGTCATTATTATTGTATATTTCTGGTTGATATGATTATTTTAACTTGTTGGATTTATATATGTTAATATTAATTTAATTGATATCAATATTAAAAATATATATACACAATGATATATAATATTTCTGTGGGTATGTTAATAAGTATATTAACATGAGCACATATTTTTAAATAAGTTTTCACCTGTATATTTTTAAGAGTGGATTGCATATTTTTAATGGTTATACTAGATCTTCTATATAGCGAAAAATTTAAGAGATTTTTTCATATATTTAAATTTTTTTTTTCTAGTGTAATAATGGGATTTTACTTAAGGATCATTAGAGAGAATGTCATTTTCTCTACATCACCCTTGTAGATAGATGTGTCCCATAGTTTTCCATATTATTTTTAATATGAAAATGGAAATTCCAAATTTTATTCCACTATATGGGTAGGATAGAACATCTATGGTCATGTATACATCTTAGCCATGATGATTTACCACACTTATGGCCCCTCGACCCTTTCCCAATATTCCTATGAATATCTTTATACTATAATAAATATTATATCATTAAAGTGTTCCTTAGTCATCATTTATCTCTATAGTAGTTCACTAATTCATTATCCTTTCTCCATTATTCACTAGTAGAATAAATCATTTGGGGAATACAATGAGTTGATACTTTTGACTAAATTTTTAACACTTCACTGAGATTGAATAATCATATGTTGGTGAGTTCATTATATTCTAAGTATATTATAATAGGATTTATGTGGTAATAAGATTTCCCCTATTATGAAAGAACCTCTAGGGTATCATTGATAGATTATAGGTTTTCATTTTTAGATCATAATTCCAATTTCACAATATTTATAATCATTTATATTCAGTTATTTTTGTATTATTCTGAAGCATTATTATTCTTTTTCAAATCCTAAAATCACTTTAATTTCATGGAAATTTTCGAGATTGGTTTATATGATGTGATTATTGGAAAAAGGCCATGTTTCGCCCTATATGTTTAATATTCTATTTGAATGTTCATGTGTTTAAGAATATAGATCAATCTCATGTGGTATAGGTAGAATGATATATTATTTCTTATAGATGAATATATTTTAGTGATTACGTTACATTTGTTCCTCCTTTTTTATTTGGCCACCATATGAAAGAATTTTTTGATGGAACTATGAGTATTCCTATGATAGATCTTTTCTATTTTTTGGATGGTGGGGCAATTTATTTTTTGAATGTTGGGTAAATGGTGTCGTATATGATTCATTCTATGAGATCAGCTACAACTATTCCCTATAAGATCATTGTGTTCTACTCAAATAAAATAATTAAATATCATATTTTGGTAAGTGATTCTCTACCTAGTATTAAGGATGTATAAGGGATATTTTAATCAAGAGAACATTTATATGGAACTCCTGTATTACCCATCAGAACTAGGGGTTTTCACATCTATACTCATAAAATTGGAAATTATAATGGGGAGCTTCTGGTGCATAACAACATTAAAATAATTATTATACAAGTAACAGTCCTCCCTACGGGATTTATAGGGAAAAAAGTTTTACAATTATTATTCTATATAAAAAATTGTGTCTATTTTATGTATCTTTTATTGACATGATATAATATGAAGGTAGTAATAATTTTGATCGAAGATATATGAAGAGATATAAATGTTTTAAGAATCATGAGTCATGTAATTATGATTTCTATGAAATAGTGACCAAAGATTCATTTTAATGATTTTTTGAATATAGTTCCATCTAATAGACATATTGTTAATTTTAGGGGGAAGGAGAAGAATATATTATTTTTCATTCCAGTAATAATAATTGGAAGAAAGAGGGATCTGATATTAGTTATTCTCTTGTAAATAATAATTTTAAGACAATACATTACAAGAAAACATTATCATCCCAAAAACCATCCTGACTAGATTAGAGGGTAAGTGTTCATTATCTGTGGTATGTGACGACTCAATTTATCTCTTCATTGATACATAATATGGTATACATTAGGTGTAATTTCCTTAAGAAAAAATCATTTCCATTGAAAACATAGAATGTAATGAAATAATAAGAAAGCTAGTGGAATGAGAATTTCAACATGAATTACTAGACATTTTAAATAAACATCAATATTCTAATGTAGATAAAATATTTTTAGAAAATCACTAGAATATTTATTTATTTCATTCATTAATATGGGGAAAAAAATATCCCATGGTAGATTTTTTAGTGGAGTAATATGGAAATCATTGGACAACATTATGCATTATAAGGAGGAAAAAAATTAATGGAATTACATATCAAAGTAGACTCAATATAAGACATTGATAGGATGATTTATATACTTCCTCGTGATAACATAATTGAGTAAAATAATGAATTGATTGGCTCCCATGGTCATATTCAACTTATTGATTTTCATAGGGTTAAGAATAAAAAAAGTAGTGCCTCTATAAATGGGATATAATGAATTCATAATTCACGGATCTTATTCAAGAAGAACCATGGTAGAGAAAATTTTCATTCCTTTGTTACCATCCTCGGATTTGAGGTTATAAAAATTTATTATTTTATTTGGAAATATTATCGTTTATCATATATTATATGTTGGAATTTATTAATATTCTCACTAAACCATAAAATGTGATTCATATTAAATATTAATAAAAATATAATTTAACTAATGAACTATATCCATAGTATGTAGATTAGTTTATAAATAAATTGGGGCTTCAACATTTATTTTTTGGAATGAAAGGAATCATTTTTAGAGGATACCCATGAAATATATTTTTGGTCCAGAGGAAATTAAGGCCCATTACATGGCCCAAATACTAATATTTTGAGCACAGAAGGACCTTTATGGGTGATTTAATCTATATTACTTGCCTTTTTCCATTATTGATATAATATCTTTAAGGGTTCCCACCACCATTAGAGATACATTTATATAATAGTTTTTCTGATACTAAAGGTATAAAATTGTACTACAAAACTACTCATAGAATATGTTAATAGAATTGGGTTTTATCACTAAATAGTGGTTGAAACCATATATTTAAGATCAAAAAATAACTACTTTTTTAATGTTTTTATTGTAGAATGGGTTCTATATCTAATAACAAATTTTTAACACCTATTATGGTTTTTTGTAAACCATGGAATCTTATAGGAGGGCCTAAGTGGGAACATGTGGATTCATCTCATAGTCATAGAGAAGTATTTTCTAAACATGTTTATGAAAAAAATCATAAAAATGTACACAATTAACTAATGGGTGAACTTTTCAAACCAATATACCCTTCTTCCACATCATGGTGGTCAATATTATGAAAATAAATTAGTATAATAATATTCATATTGTTTGGTTAGTAAAAGAATCCGAAATAGGGTTATTTTTTATTTATTTAAATTTATTTATCGGTGAATAAATTCAATTCATTATGTTCCATAGAATCATAAATTATGTTTGGATATTTTTTGGAAATTATATCTATGAATTTTTCAGTTTTTAATATAAATGTTATTTTAATTACATCATTCTAATTTCAAATTATATTCTTAGCATCCACGTATTCCACACCAATAAATATCAATATGATGATTCTCCATCTCAAAAATCATCTTCATCACTATAGGTATTTTCATATTATTCAATTTCTTATAAAATATAATATCAAATTTCTGATACATAATTTGGAATTATATTATTTTGAATTAGTGGGTATTTATTAATTTAAACATCTTTTTCATTTTGAATGAGACTATACTGAACTATTTTCATATAATATAAGTTTGAAAGAATATTCAATAATTTTTCAATACACCAATATCCTCTTACACATGATAATATAAAATTTATATATTCACATTATATTTCTCAAAAAATTTATTGATTTTTTAAATTTTAAATTTTTATCAAGCAGGTAATTTGAATATCTCGAATTCGCTTTTTAAAGATAAATTATTTGTTCACCATGAATAATTTATGGTTATTATGACAAATGTTACTAATAAATAATTAATTCTAAGCTATTACAACATTATAAATATATCTCTCTAAAATAATAATTAAATTTTATATTTACAATGTATATTTCTTCCCATATCCACTATACTCTTTTAATATTTTCATCCATTTTGTTTGGTTTTTTATAAGGTTATATGAATTCTTATTAGATCCCATTCATTGAAATATAATTTTATTTCAAATGATGGATTAAAAATATGTAAAATTGTAATATCATAATTTCTTATTAGATAACAACAATTATTTTTCATATTCTCTTCTAAAAATTCGAAAATTACCATGTGCTTCAATGTTTTACATTATGAAGAACATGGTTCCCAATATTGTAAAATCATCAATATATAAAATTATATTAAAATAACCTAATGAGGATTGATGTCTCCAATGGTAAAAAGAATCAATATATACCACTTATAATTAATTATTGGATTGTTTTTCATTCCCTTTTGACTTTAAATTATGAAATATTTCATAAATAATGTCTCTCTCAATTTTCAAATAAGGAATTCATATCGAAACAACATCTATAGTGATGTTATCATTCTCCATTAGTCAATATAATTAATCATTTTAATGTCACATCCTATTACTATCTTTATCATACATATGGAATCACTTTGGTTCATTACCAATTTGGAATATGATTTCACTTCATCTCTCTCAATTAGTGAATACTCTATACTATTTTAGCATTTTTATGATTCTAATGTTTCTTCTAAAAATAATTTTATTCTCATAATCAAAAATTTTACTCACACAAAATATAATTCCCCTCAAATAAATTAAAAAAATAGTATATTATCCATTAAATTTAAATTTAATTAGTTACCACTCAAGTAATAATTAAATAATTATCAGTTCCTAATGAAAAAAAATATTTTATCATGATAAGAAAAAAATCACCATGATGTTTTAAACATCGTTAATGTGTGAAAAACAATTACTATCTAACATCAGTGGAATTTTGGTAGCCTTAAAACCACATCCATAATTTAAATTATATATAACTTTCTAATTCTACATTAATTTCTATATTCCTCTCACTTATGTCACATATTATACATTATTGGTTTATTAATATAAAGCATCATGAGAAAATTTTCCACGTCTTTCATATGATTTTTCTATATATTAAAATTATAAATTTCAATTGGTTTCTTTTTTCTCAGGTCGTTATTCCCTCATATTATAACTCTTATTTCTTCTATAAATGAGAATATTATACATGTTATAGATAAAGACATGTTGGATAATGGGAATTTATTTTAATATATCACAAGCACATTTATAATGTAATAAATTTTTGAAAAGTACCTAAACTCGATCAAAAGAATAACTTGTAATATGATGATATAAGTTCCATCATTATAATCCAAAACACATTGATTGATATAATTTCATCATTTCCCACAATATCGTATACATACGAGATATAATTTTTAATTACGTTATCGATTTTTTTTCTTTTTATTTTCAAAAAATATATATAATGTAATAAATAATATGATCAATTTTCAATGGTTATGTAGTGATTGATTATAAAATTCATTATATAAATGGAGAATACATAATAAAAAATATAATATATACAAAATAAAGTGTTTTATAAATATTTATAAATGTTTTTTGATTATTTATTTAAATCATTAATACATTAATATAAGAGTTCCTCGAATTATTTTAATATATATTAAATTATAGTCATACACATTGAAGCATTGATTATTCTATGTTCATATTTAATAGTACATTTTTAGCATGATGTTTGAATAAATAATAAATTCTATCAATGTTTTAATTTTTATTATCAATTAGTGAATAAATATAAAAGAATTTTATATTACCATTTTTTAGGTCCTCCATAAATACCACTTATAATGAAATCTAAAATTTATCCATTAAAGAATAAAAGTATTATTAGTTCCTTAATTTTTATGATGAATAAAATAATTAATACTTGCATTATTGTCAAATGTTTCATTATATTGTGTAATATCATTTATAATGTAATAAAAAAAATTAGAATTATTTATTTCTTAAATATACATTGTATATTCATTCTCGAATAGAAAATTTTCAATTTCATCGCATATGAAATGTTTTATTTTAATCATTTGATAAAATAAATATGTATTAAAATTAGGTTTTCTATTCATTATTTTATTATGTGTAAATCATTTTAGAAAAATAGTAAATGTATATAGAATCCAATTCTTTAAAAATTTCAAAAAATCATAGCCTTATTTTTCTATTGTGTTTTCAGTATTTTTTTAAACATATTAGGGGATGAAATATAATAAGAAAAGAGAACCAATTGTAAAAAACATTGAAATGATTGATTTCATGGGTAACATTATAGTGATAATGGTTTCAAGTGATACAATATTATATTATATCAATAATATTTATTGTAATATATTATTACTTGTTTCATAAAATTTAAATGTTTTTTGCTAGTATTTTTTTGTTTAAATTGGTTAAAATCCTTTACTTATTTTTTCCCACCATATTAATTCTTCTAACATAAATTTTCATTATCTAATAATTGTATAACTAACTATAAATATTTAAATTATCAACAAATAATTTAAATATATATATTAATGTTTCTTGTATATAGTCACTTTAAAAAAATTAATGTTTCTATCGTTTATTTTAATTATTTTTAGTTACCCATTAATATTATTATAAAATTTATAAAAAAATATTTTTTATTTATGAAATATGATATTTTAAATTTAAAAAAAAAATATATCCATTTTATTAATTTTATAATAAATAAGATTAGTTATTTATATGAACAGGGTTTTAGGATTATATCCAAATCTAGATCCCACTTGTTAATTGACATATGGATAATCAGATTTTTGTATTTTGGGTCAATTCCAATAGGGGTGGTAGTTCCAAAATATTGTTTTTTATTTTCAAATCATTTAACCCCATAATTTCCCTTATGTTTTATATGAGATTTAATATGATATTAAACCATTATATGAAAGTGTTTCTTGAATGAGAGATATAATATGTTTTGAATCCAAATATTTTATAATTTTTAGTGTGTTTTTTATATATATTATAATTTTTTTATTTGATATAAATATGTATTAATTTTTTTATTTAATACAGTATATATCAAAAGAAAAAAATGTTTTTATTTTATAAAATAAAAAACTAATATCTATTTTATATATTTAAATAATATGTTTTATTTTATATATAGTGATATATTTATAATTTTTTGTATTTATTACATTATTATTTATTTGATAAATTCAAAATAATTATTGCATGACATGAAAAAGATTATTATTATTAGATTAAAAATAAATATTTTATTAATAAAAAATATTGCTTAATTATATTTTGATTTTTTATTTAAAATGATGATCTTATGCATAAATATATTTATTTTGATAAAATTAATTTTAAATTTTAAATCTTATAGATTATGTTTATGGATATAATTTTATTTATTATTTTTAAAATTAAACTTATTACAATAAATAGTATAAGTGGTTTATAATTACAATTTCTGATGAAAATCATCAGAAATTATCACAATAGTTATTTTTACACAAAAAAATATTATTTAGAATTAAAATAAATAGTTTATAAATTGATTATTATAATTCAATGTTTTTACATATTTATTGATAAATTTGGATTCTGTTGCTTTTAAAAATAATTAAATTTTAAATTAAACTATATAACTAGTTGGTAGATTTTTGTCATGAATTTGATAGATCTCTTGAGAAGGTTGTGAAACATGTTCTAGTACTTAGTATATATAATAAATATATTTTCATGGGAAATTGGGGAACTAAAATTAGGAAGAAAACAACAATCAAATTTGTTGTACTTTTTTAAATTTCCAATTTGAGTTCAAATGTATTTTCACTTATAATTTTTAATTTTTAATTTTTAATAACAATGAAAACATTTATAAAAATATTTCTCAAATTAAAGATGATTATACACAAAATGTACCAAATGAATATTTTCATATAAATAAAAATTATTATTTTATCTAAATTATTATCAAACGATCATTTAGTGCATACACAACCTAGTAAAAATCTATAATATTGAAGTAAGTGTTCCATAGAGATAATAATTAGAATAAAAAAGGATATGATTATTTTTAATAGATAATTATGATAACAATAAATTGATGTAAATAGGAAAACATTAATTTCCAAATTTCAAATTCATTTTTAATAAAAAATTAAAATAATAAATCTAAAAAAATTAAAATACTAGTTTTCTATCTCTCCTCACACCATCCTTTTAATACACATTTTTTCATAATTATTATCATTGTATATTCTCTAAATTTCATTATTTCAATAATTTTCACTCTAATAAAATCATTACTCAACCACATGACTTTTTAAGATTAGTTTTCTAAAATATCAATGATGGTAGTATTATTTATTTCTAAATTTAAATTCCTATTTATATTCAACTAATTCAGTGATATAATTCCTAATTAAGGTTTTTCACTCTCCAAAAAACTTCTCAATATAAATTTGACATCCAAATAGTTATATCCTCAATCCCTCTCCAAACACTTCAATTAGGGGTGGACACTCTATTGTTCTCCTAAAGAACCATCCTAATTATTTTATTCTTTTTATAGACCTATATAATCATCCGTAATTCCCAAAAAACATTAAATAAATCAAGGTCCCTTCTGTAGATAATATTTTCCCTAACCACCTTCTATCATATGAATATTCATCCTTGTTCATTCTCTCATTGGTGTCCAATTATAGTTGTCTCCAAAATTGGTGGATGATCTTGATTAGTTTATATTTGAATATAGGTTGTTTTGGTAACTCATATTCATCGGGCCTCTATAAACATAGCATATTTTCATTTATTTTTTAAGGAATAGAATCTGGTTTTCACCTACTATAATTCCCAATGATCCTTTATTGGTTTATGATTCTCCTTATTCTTATTCTAATATATTTTATATTTGAAATATAATTCCTTATTAATATTTATTTGGTTAGTAATCATGGTTTCACATTGTTATTTAAAAAACCTTATATAAATTTAAAAATTAGGAAAATGCTTGGGTTGTTTTTTTTAAATGGTACCAATCCTTATTTAACCCAATTTCCCCTTGAATGTTTATTGAATTACATGCCTCAAAACCACTATTTAAATCATTTTTGACTGATATTGGTAATAAATATTAGTATAATAAAGAAATTAGATTTCAGTATCTATAGATGTAACATTAATTCACTTTGATATTGGGGGAGTCCCCTTAAGATCATCAACATGAAGTTATATAATATCTAATAGTTATCCCGATATAGTTGTGTTTTTATGAAGGTTTGTATCACTAGATATAGTATTGAAAAAAAATCTAGGGCATTCAATTTAAAAAATTTTATCTACATAATCAAGTTTTATCCCATCACTAAATGAGTATTGGACTTGTGAATTTTTTCATTTTATTCACTATAGTGTACGGTATTGGATATCCAGTCTAACATGGAATTGATTTAGTAGTGAACTAATATAATATATCAAGTTATTGGATTCCAAAATGAGTCTGAGTTCCTTTAGTATGATTACACCATAGAAAATATATCAATATAATTTACCAAAGACATAATATGTGATGCCCGTTATCAATCTATATACAAGATGTATAATTTCTTCCTAGAAAACTCAAGATCATTTAAATAAAAATATATTTCCTTATTGAATAAAATTTTAGTAATTCACAATTTTTTCATATTTTACATTCAATTTAATAGAGTAGTATTATCCTAAAATATTGGATATCCCTTGGTCATATAAATGAGATTTTCACTCCTTCATTATGATTCAAAACAATTTAGTGAGATAAAGGATAAATCCCTAAATTAGAACAATTTAAGATATTATCTTTATAATAATAGAAAGAAAGATAATAACAATTGATGTTGAGATTCATATCCTATTTTAGAACCCAAAAGTTTATTTCAATGGGATTTGATATTATTTTATATGGAGACAAAAATTATGATTTTTCCCCACAAACATTTTAATATTGAAATATAATTATCAACCCATATCCATTTGGGTATTTCAAAATGGGTTACCTCTACTATCTCAAAACACTAATATCCAAAAATGATTAGAAAAATTGGCGATATGTTTTTTTTTTGTTTATAAAAATGACCTAATCACTATTTCACCCAATTTTCCCTTGAAATTTTCTTGAATTTGATTGCTCAAAACCTCTATTAACAACTTTTTTTACAAAGATAAGGAATATTTTTTTTCAAGGAAGAAATGGGATTTTATTATATAAGGATGGAACATCAATGCTGGTTAATACTGTGAGATTTCCCATATAATCCTATCCAATATGTTATTTAATCGCTACAAGTTATGTGGATGTAATTTTTTAGGAGGTAATTATCTATTTAGATAATGGTCAAAAAATGATGAAATATAAGAGAAAATATCCATATATAGAATATATGTCAATAACATCACTAAATTATTAATAGACATAAGTGTTCTTTAGTATTATTATTTTTATTATTTAGTCTGATCCAATTTGACCAAATAGGAAAGGATAATAATGAAAAGATAAATGAGGTCATGATGATGGATTCTCAAATAAATGATTGATCCTTTAGTATGACTATCTGTAGGTAAATCAATCATCAACAATTTATCAGCTTATAAATATGTGATGACCATTATAGATCTACATACAAGATTAATGAAGTCGACCTAAGAAACATACTAACATTTTAATATGTTTATTTTTATATAACTTTAGAAAATTTTAGAAATTGAAAATATTTTTCCTTTTTCAAATTTAGTTTATAGGAAATGAAATATCCTAAAATAATATATATCCCTTGGTTACCTAATCTCAGTTTAAACTCTATCATTAAGATTAATATCTATTTTAAAGAGCTAAAAGAGGAATACCAAAAATGAGAGAATTAATGTATATAAGATAGTTGGAAATAGGAAGAAAAGGAATTAACTTTTGGATTGAGTTTCATATAATTGTTTATGTTGAAAAAATTTATATCAATGGAATTTGACAATCATTCATATGAGGAAAAATACTCAGAACCTTCCTAAAATACATTATTATCTTTTGAAGAATGTGTATATATTGAGTAATAAATATATTTTATGCAGGCCTTAATACGAGGATGAAGGATGTCATTAATTGTGGATACTATATGCTTTTTCTGAGGATAAATATCATAGGGTGAAATGATTATAAAAGTTATCCTAGAACTATGAGTATATGGTCTGTATGTAATGAGTATATCCAAAAAAATCTCCACATGGAATCTATATTTAAGGAAAATGACACTGAAGGACCTAAAATAGTTTGTTATGTTCAACCTATTCAACAGTAATTAATTAAGGATCTCATGATGAAGTGTTTATAGTAAATACTTATTCATAGAAATAAACTCATGATCTAAGGATATATTTATTCATTTTATTTCTCATTTCCTTCTCAAATCACTAAAATGACGAATTATATCTTTGATAATTATATCCAAATCAATTTTAAATAAAATAAAAAACATAGTAAATAAATATACTCTTATATTCTCTAATAATGAAGCTAATGTTCCCTTTGGGAAATTTCCCTAGGGTCATCAATAAATCCTTATGAAATGGGTTTCATTTCATATTGATTGAACTTTTTATTAATTGGAATAATTGTTATTCTATTATTATTATAATTATTTAGAAGTTGAAAAACTTAGTACATACATATTTAATGATAGAAATCCAAAAAATAATGAGTGAAAAATTAGTGGTTTAAAATAGAAATATTTTTGATCCACATGTGGTAAAAAATTGACAAATATTATATCCCTTTTCATACTAAATTTGGTTAGGGTTATTTTCACCATGAAAAATATGGTAAATGGTTCCCATATAACCCAAACTGGTGTGATGAAAATTATATAAAAGGGATTTTTGATTCAATATATCTCAGGATAAACAATGTTTGGAATATTCAAAATTTTCAAATATAATTTTTAATTCAAAAATTTTCACTCTTGAAAGATCCAATATAAAAATAAAAACTCTAATATATTTAACTTGTATTTTTTTCATTTTTTATGTATTTTCAAATATTCTCTTTGATTACATTGGTTTAAATTTTAGAATCCTCTTTTAAGTTTCAACTCAACATAATGATGTGGTATTATTGTTAATTTACATTAATAATAATAATATTATTATTAGGAATATTGGATATATTCTAATGTAACCATATATAATAGTGTGCTGATTAAAACTCTATATAGTATCTATAATAAATTATTTAATTTATGTTCTTATAATTTTATATTAACCAATTTCTAATGGTTAGGAAATTAATCCCCATTTAGGATTATTAAATTTATAAATTTATATGAATATATCATCTTAGTATCATAACCACCAGTATGGTATGTTTATATATATAAGACGAATTGTGTAAATTATCCAATAAAAATAACTAATTATTAAATAATATATTGAGGAGAAAATTTTTATAATAGGGAGACTATTACACAAATAATAATATTATATCTATCTAATGTTAATTTTAAATAAATAGTTGAATTCATAAAACAATATTTACATGAAATTATATATTAATGAAAGTCCTCACAATTTTAACAATCAATCTTCTGTAGCTATTAATATTTTTGGCATTTTACTTCAAATATTGATTCAAGTAATATATAAATTAATTAATTTAATAAAATATAATCCTGGCATTAAATTATATCAATTATATAAGATAGTATAAAAAATTATATTTTATATAACTATGATAAAAGGAACACTAAATCATCTTGGAAGTAATTTGGAGGTTTCTTAATAATTTTTTATATTCTGTTACATTTTTTCTCTTTATGTTTAAATAGAATCTATCAATCTAATTTTGAGTAATAATCATATTTATTGTCTTCATATTGAACTATTACATTTATTTATCATTAATCTATTCATTAACTCTCAATTTAATTTATTTGTGGAATAGGATGACAATTATATTTCATATTTTTCCATTCCATAATTTAACTATAATGAATATTCTTATGGATTGAAATAAAAGAACATTTTTATTTTATTATTATTTTTATTCCTGAAAATTCTTTATTATGACATTTATGTTGATGGTATAATCCATAAATGCATTATTTAAGGACTTCTTCTCCAATGTTGTTATATTTGAATTAGTTGAATAATTTTTCATGTTTTTTTTATTATGGTGGATTATAATAGATAAGAATATGATGTTCAAGTTATCCTTCAAAATTATTATATTATCCCTATTATTTTTATAAATTTTATATGTTATTATCTTTTTTTACCTTAATATGGGTACAAAATATAACATTAAGTTTCATTCACAATTTAATTAATGTTATTGAAATTTTTCTGGTTCAATATATCATTTTATTTGATTATCCTTAAATACATTTAATAGTATCATATTTCATTTAATTCATGTACTAAGATTTTTTCCCTGTTTTTAAACAATATTTTGATTTATGTGTACATCCAACATTTTTTATGATATTTATATGTTTTATGTAATAATATGATTGATAAAGATGCTAAAATGAATGTTATGAATTTTATATTTGATGGGATAATCTTTAAAATTTTACAAACCTATCTAATAGAAAAAATGTACACATATTGGAAAACATTTAGGAGTATTATGGAAGGTTATAAAAGGGATTTATAAAATTTATAAAAATTCATAAATAAATGGTGTGTGACTTCTAGTTTTGTAATATGTTTTGAAAATCAGGTAATTATGGGATGGTTTTTTGGATCATATTATTTTCTAGTAATGTATGGTTTCGAAGCATTTATGGGTTATGTTGTTGTGAATGAAATATATATATAAAACAATTCACTAATGTTAGATTAATTTATTTATTTATAAAAAATAATTTTCTGTTTTACTATAATGATTATTGTTTTAGTGAATATTTAATGATAGTTATTAAATATAATATCTAATTTATCCATACAATTCATTTTTGTAGAGAAAATATGGTGAATCAATTTCGGAGGAAATAATAGGAAAATATAATTTAAAATTAAATACATAAAATCATTTCATTTTCTATTTGAGGAACTTTTTGGGTCATTTTACTCAAATAACATGAGTCATAGATGTTCATATAAATACTATAGATATATTCAACTCACTATAGCGGAGTATATCAATAAGAAAATTTTCATATTAAACAACCATACAACATTTTTTGGAACCTCAAAAATAGTTATAGAAACCATATAAATAAATTTTTATGAGAATGTATGTATTAGGTTACTCATAGTATCAGATAGAAAATATAATTTCTCTTTATTTTGAATTTGAATCCAATAAGTGGGTTTCCCTAATAAAAAATATGGGTGATAATAACAAGTTTAATATCATGGAATGGAAAATATTTAAATATATTTTTTCATAAAAAATGTTTTTCAAAATTACAATGAATTATAATGAAAGGATAACTTTAAGAGATTATGAAAAAAATATTTATTAGTTACTTATTATTAATATAATTTTATAATGTTATCAAGTAATATAAATATTTTATTCAATATAATGAATTTGATACTGATGTATTATATAAAAGTTTTAGATCTTGTTTATAAATGGAAATTTTTACATTGAATAATTAATTTATATAAGGATTATTTTATTTATTATGAAGGATAAAATATTTTTACACTATAAAATCTCTCAGAATATGAAGGAAATGAATAAATAAATGTGGTAAGAAATGGGAAAACAATCATTATGGAAATATGGCCATAAAAGAATTAAACTTATATTATTCAAAAAATATGGTACTAAATTATTTTTTGACTGCCCTATGATACTAGAGAATGGTTATGCATGTTGTAAGTTTTTATATGTAGATATTGGTTGTAATGAAATGATTAACTATCAGATTAATAGTGAAAAATAGTGAAATAGAATTTTATCAAAGAAGTTAGTCTATATTCAAATAAATTATTTTTAATGATACGAGTTATTCTAGAAATATTCTATTGATTATTTGACCTAAATACTTTTGGAGGAAGATAATAGGTATATAATGATAAATAATATGATTTGTTTCTCGTTGGATAATGATATATCTCATAAAATTAACTATAATGGATTCATTATTTTTTTTTGGAATATGTACCACAAGATATGTTAAATAAAATAAATTTATTGATTTTTTCTACTCATTTATTTCAATCAAGGTCCATGAGGATAATTATTATAAATTAAAATTATTGGTGTAACGAAATTGTGATACTAGAATTATTGATATGGAACCATATATATATAAGTAAATAGTTGCACACAATAAATAAACTCATGCTACTCTATCAAAGGGATATAAATATCATCTTCTAAAAATTCATATTAAATTGAATATGGAATATATGATTTGTGGTAGTTGTTAAATGAATGTAATTTTTGATGTAGTCTAATCATTGAAATAATGGCGCATGTCGATGTAAGAAGATAAATTGATGGATTTTATTGAGTGATACAGTAATGAATGTATAACAAAAATAGATATGGATAATTACCTAATGCAATAAAAACACAGTCATTTTAATTCAAATTTATGGAGTTTTAGAGTATATACATGGTATGAAAATATGAAGGAACTAACAATCATCAAGGGGTGTAAGATATTGATGTATTTCCACGAAGGATGAATCAAAGGTTTATATACATGAATAATCTTGTTGGACCTCTGTTTTAAAACTCAAAAATATATGAGGAAATATTCTTGTAATGGAAACTAAACGACATTAGGGTATTTGGGATAGTTTTCAAGATGATTTTGATGATTCAACCCCATTTGGATTCTTATAAAATGATGTATTTAGTAAAAATAAGAAGTACATATTTCTTGATGAAGTAATTCGGACTATTTATCAAAGGAAGTTAATGTGAGAGAAAAATTATTCTTAATAGAAAGAGACAATAGTAAATTTTCAAACTTCATCCATATATAAATCATAATGGCATAATGATCGTAGGGATTATGATTAGGGAAATAAATTTTTTTATTATATGTATGTAATTTTCTATTTCTTATTAATGTTAATGGTATATCATATTGTTTCTATCCTTATACTTTATCTTATTTCTTTTCTAATTCTAAATATATTGGGTCTAGTGTCATTGGGAAATATGTTCTATCTATTTATTAAATGTGGTTGACTTCAAATATACTTATATTAACTATTATTTAAATTTAATCTATAATGTTATGGAACATTTTAGTTACAAATAAATTTTTTTATATAATATTATAATTAAAATCTAAAATAAATATTATTTAATAAATTTAAGGAAATATAAATCTATATGATCTTATTCAATACTGATACAATCCCAACATAGTGCAAAAAAAGTAAAAATAAGGTACTTTAATGTTCCAATATGATTATATTTAGAAGTTATAAGCATATGTTTGTATTTAATAGATAATTATATTGATTAAATAATGATGTAAATTGTATAATATGAAATATGATGCTATATAGTTTTATTAAACATAAATGAAAAGAATAACACTTAAAAAAACTATTAATATGTTTTTTTGTTCCCCATTTCATAATATTAATTTTACATAAAATTGTAACCAAATTTTAAAAATTATATACACTAAAAAATTATGAATTTTTATCTCTACAATCATATAATATAATTTCTCAACCTATCAAATAGATAAGAGAATTTATTGTTGGTGATAAATGATGCTATGAATTTCCTTCCAATATCAATTATATAATTCAATTTCATAAAGGTTAATATATAATTTTAATGTATACTATGTCCAAAAACAAGTTATAATGATTAATTTTTCATTCATAAAATAAGAAAACAAAATCTAGGATATGGGAAAAGATGGCCCCATAAATTTATTTATGAAAAGGTAAATTGACAAGATTATGCATTAAAAGGGAGCTTGCAAACACAATAGTGAACCAACCTCTACATATCACCCACTTCAAATGATGGAAATCAATCACTGGACCTCATATATAACATAATAATAGTTTTTAAAATTCTCCCACTTAATCAACGCATCTTCCACATAGTTGGCCACTCTATTTGGATATAAGACAACTAAAGGAAGTTGAGTGGACTATTCATTGTACAAAATCAAATGAGGAAGAAGTTTCGATTGAAAATTCACAGTTCTCACCTTCAGGGAAAGGATAGATGTTTCAAAGTTAGATTAAATACACATGGAATTCCACTTTAATTGATCAATATGTTTAATAGCATAAATCAATGCTCATAACTCAGCTTTATAAGTAGTTCCAATTCAAATATAGTAATAGATAAAACCATTAAAAAATCTATGGTGGGTTCGGAATATACCTCCACAACCCAGGGGTCCTGGAATGTCAGAGGACACACCATCAACAATGACATTTATCCAAGTAACATTTTGAAGAATCCATCTCATAGATTTAACCATAAGGGGTCGCAAAGCACTTTTAATGACACCCTGACACCTTAAGTAATTCAAATAACACATGGAGTTATGTATTTAATCCACCAACACCATTTTAGTAGTACATACCTCCATTTATTGGGCCACCTAGAAAAAAATATATCACTTTATCATTAAACAATATTCCATTATGATCCCTATATATCGAAGAAAAGAGGTAGGCAATGACTGATAGAAGAAGATGTTGAATGTATTCACATTTTATAATGTTTTTTATGGAGCCCATGAATTAATCTTTCTATATTTCTACATTTATATAAAGGAAAATTAGATATCCTTAATACTAATAGAAATCCACATCCAAGTTAAAGCTTAAGAACAGGTTCTAAATGGTTTCTTCATCCATTAAGCAAATGTAACATTCTGAAACTAGATATTGCTCATCCTTTCTTATTTGGTTGTTTGTTTCAAAGAAATTTTTTCAAATTATCTATAGAAAAATATATATAGAGGGTTCAATGAAATTTATATTGAATTTAGATATCCAAGTTTAGTCATGCAAAATCTTTCACTTTACATCTTGTATTAAGACTGTAGATTGTATTAATAATTTATATTTGGCTTCCAGACAAGTCCATCATTGTCAATTAATACATATCCATGATATGCATCCCATATTATTAAGAAAAAATAAAAGGCTATCATATGATGTCAATAATTTATTTTTAGTCTTCCCAAAACTATTATGATGACATATTAGAATATCTTTAAGAGGTATGTTATGTTAACTTATGTCTTGGTATTTGAGATTATATTTCTTTCTATATATGTATTTGGTATTCTATATGATATAATTTAATGATTTCTTGACTAAGGGTGACATATATTAACCCAAATACTAATAGTATCAATCCATCACCCTTCCCTTGAACCAGATTGATAATATATTACATGAGGGATCATATGTAGATATCATATATTCGTGTGAATTTTCTTATGAGGTGATCATTAAAATTTTAAATATACTTGATGATGAGTCCCCCCATTTTCAATGGTATTGATGCATTCCTTCATTGAGAAAACTATAATATTTATTTCATGAATGGACCTAGTCCAGATAATGTTCCAGAAAATACCCTATATCTCCGTGATTAAAATTATTAGTCATCTATAAATATTAAATACGCATGTGGATTTATAAGTAATTAATCATTTAAGAGGGTAAACCCTACCATATTGAGATATGGTTTCCCTTTATATCTAGAAAACTCATTGATGAAACCAAAAATTATTCCTATATGGTATTGACTCTTCACGTTTCCCCAAAATGTGGCACACCAAGGTAGTTGAATGCGAGGGATCCCCTTCTCAAACCATGTCTTCTAGGGATCCAGTTCTTTTGAAACACAAATTCTCCATCACCAAACATAATTAATGATTTACCCCAATTTATGTCATACACCACCTATTCCTCATGATGAGTGAAGAAAGATTAAATAGAATTTGTGGTTGTCATTGAATCCATTCCAAATAATAGGTTGTTGTATTCATATAATAGGTGTGAGGTAATGGGTTCACCACTCCAATCCTATATTTTCTAATAAAAACCAACCATATAAATTTCATTTATACATCTTCCTAAATATCTTTAGATTATGAAAAGATAATCCATGAGAGTGTATCTACCTACCATACACCCCTAGTGCACTGGAAAAGACTATTGGGGATAAATTTATTAAAATGGATATCCTTTCAAATGACAAAATAGATAATATAAATATAATGAATATGAATAAAAAGCCATATCTGTTAGTGATATTAAGTAAAAAACTCTATTTACGGTTTTCCAAAGTCTTATATATAAATTTTAAGTGAAAATGTTCCTTATTTACCCATTCGCCTCATGATGATTAATATTCATGAAGCTGTGAGTGAGAAAATTTAATACACCTTCTAGGGAAAAATTTCTTATGATTTTAGGTTATTTACTAATTAATAACTCCCCCCATCATATAGATTATGTTTTCTCAGATGAAACTAGGTAATATATTTCAAAGATATACTGGCATATTTCTTTCATTTGAACATTATTATCCTTCCTTGAAAATAAGGAAATTATATTTGAATTTATTCCATAAGGAGAAGTGGCATGAGTGAAAAAATCACTTATAGAACATACCAAGTAATCATGTAGAATATCCATATAGAACATGTCTTTTTTTTTGGGAAACTATCTGGTCCAGTAGAACTCTCCATGTAGAGAGATAAAATTTATCATTAAAAAAACACATAAATAATTACACTATTATCTATATTATTAAATTCTATTTCATTCCATCTTCTATTTCAATTTTTTATTATATTTTGTTATTATTATTATATGGATATTATAGATTATGTGGGAGATAATTATGTGTTATTAACAAAAATCTATACACATAGTATTATTAATAAAATTCCAAGATAATAAATATGTTTAAGGGGTCTAAAATGCTGCAACATGAGATAATTAACCCTAACAATATCTAGGAAACTAGGTGGTAGGAAACAAAAAATAGAAAATTGGATACACATACTAGGTGATTTATCCCTAGAAGAAAATAATTAATATATTGTTTCCCTTATCCCATTGTCTTATATATGGTAATCTAGTCATTGATTAATACTTTACATCTGTAATTGTGATGAATAAATCAACATTTATTTATATATTTTTGCATGCTTCTTATTTACTAATTTATTTGAGTGGTGATCTGAAACACATTATCTTTTGATAATTAAAAATCATTATTTTTTCAGTTAAATTTATTAATAATATTACTTTTATATTGAGTAAAGTATTTTTATCGTTGATTATAATTTATCATTTCATTGATTAAAATATCTTTATATTTCTTCTTTTTTATGTTCATAACATGTTCTACAAGTAGCATGATGTGTTCTTAGAAATAATAATACATTTAGGAATATAATATTTCCATTAGAAATTTTTTTACTATTACCATATATTGACATCATTATTCCACATATAGATGAATTCTTAATCAGGAAGTGGATTTGTGAAGAACATAGTCTTTTTAATATCCATGTAGTAAATTTTCAAGAATCGATTATCTTCTGTATTTTGAAAATATCTTGAGCCATATAAATCCATTTTGAATTATTATTTTTAATATAAAAATATTATATATATTTAATTAAAATACATCAAATTTTGAATCAATCTATATCCTATTTGAAATTAGACTATAATTTACTAAATTTATTTACTCAGATTATTTCAATTTTTCAAAAATATTTTTCAGCATTTTTTAAATCAGAAAATGAAATATATATTTCTATAAAAAAATGTTTACTGATTATTTAAGATGAAAATAAACTATAATAAATATAGTTTTGAAGGAACTGAATAATATTCTATAGTATATTATGTATGTGTAATGTCTGAAACTTGTTATGTCAATCTATTCATAGATTTCTGAAATTACATTACATGAAACACCTATGTGAGGAATTAAAATACATGAATTCCTTTATTAAATACCTTATTTGAATCCCAAAAATGTATTCACCTATTTAGTGAATTATAGAATGTAAATAAAATCTATTATATAAAAAATCCCTATATGAATTTTCTTATATAGTTAAATTATTTTTTATAGGTTCTTCTAAAATCATTTAAAAAATTATTAAGAGTTTAATATTAAAATTTGTTTCATTTTCATTTTATATGTTTAAATTATTTTAATTAAATTAAATTATTTTAATTTTTTATAACCCAAGTGAATTGTTCTTTCTTAATTTGATCAATTTTTATGAAGATAAATATCTATTTTACTGAGACTCAAAAAAAATTATAATTTCATATTGTTTTAATTAATGATATTGTTTTTAAATTAATATTAAATAACATTATAAACATTTTAAAAATTAATGTCATTAATTAAATGTTAATATTTTTTTTGAACTTCTCCACATTTTTATATCATTATTTATGCTGGATGTTTTTTAATTTCATATTTCAAATTCAAACAAGTTATATTCATTGGATCACTCAATGAACTGTTATTATATAGACTATTTAAACTTTTTAATAGATTATTTAATATTTGAATGATGTATTCATTGATTTTTTAAAATATTGGACTTGATATTAATTATTATTATGAAACAACAATGTCTTTCTTTATTTCTCTCTTTCTCTCTAATAATCCATTATTATTAAATTTAATCATCAAATTTTAATAACCATTCTCTTTAGTGTATTTTATATTTATATTTTTATTTATTGGAATGAAGGATAATATTAATAAAAAATGGTACAGATAGATAGCATAATGTTAGATAAATCCATTGTTTTATGACATTAAACTTACACATGGATCAATATTTCACATTATTTGTGATGATATATCAAGGAATTAATAATTCTTCATCATATTCTATAACAAAATGAATAGTTGAATTATTCCTTTTATATAATCCTCATAGTACTTATTCAACATAATTTTAAATGGAATTAATCTACTATTTCTTCACAAGTAATCTTTCTTCTTATTTATAGTTGTAATGATTGTTCAATTATTTTTGTTTGGGTATAATTCTACACATCATTATTTATAATAATTTTTATACTACTAATAAAATGTATTTCATGGTTATTATTACCTAACAGAAAGTTAGTACACTTAGGATGGGGTTATTCATGTAGAAATCCTAGGTTTTTCGTTCTCCATCAAAATGTTGTGTGTTTTTAGGGTTGTTGATGCTCCTCCAAAATACTTTGGTTTGGATTTCCACATTTTTAAATGTTTGGGTCATAATTCCATCAATGTATAATTATCTATCATTTTAATATTTTGTCCCATATTCTATTTTTTTTTGTACTGGAGCATATATTGAGATCATTTTCATTTGAAATTCTATAAAAAACATTAAATATTCTCAATAATTATCCATATACACTCCTCAATCATTAAATATTTATATTATTTAAGGAGAGAATATATTTATAATTTCTAATAACCTAATAACAAAATTATTTTTATTCAAATTGATAATTTTAATGAATTTATATTCTAACCCTCCTCCTCTAAACCATTTTATATAAACATATCGTGTGGAACACTTGGTATTAAAGGGTTATATTTTATGAGGATTTCATAGCATATTTATTCTTTTTCGAGATAAAACAATTATTATATATGAGATACCATTTTCAGAATCTTAATTTTTTTAAAATTCCATCAATTGGTGTTATTTTTTATCTTTATTAGGGATATTTTTAAACATTGTTTATTTTTTTTAAAATAAAATGCATCTTAGTACATAACAAAAATAATGAAATTTTAATTTCACTAATGTAAACAAAAGAGGGATAATTCTTCAATATGTTTAAAAAATTACATTTCAATGGATGTTATTGAGTATATTTGAATGAATGAATAGGGTTATTTTTTAGAAATATATGTTTTTAATATTTGAAAATTATAGATATACTTTTAATAAACCTATATGTTGAACATGAATCTTTTACAAGAAATGATGGAGAAAAATTTATTTTAAATTAAAAATTTATAAATTTAATTTATTCCTCTCAATGTCAAAGTTCCTATTATAAATACTAAAAATTCTCAAACATAGATATTATATATTTTTATATGAATATTCATTACATTACATAAACACAAGACTGGGGTTTTGAAGGTGTAGTGACTTTAAAGACTTTATAAAATCATTTTATTTCTTGAATGATCACTCACATATCCCATAAATATATTCCCACATATTAATCTTCTAAGACGTACCATAAATATTACCATTCATTATAACATATGGAAAGGAATAATATGAAATTGTATGTTGAGATTCTCAATATAATTAAATAAGGGAGATATGTAATCATAACATGAGAATAATTTTATGAAAAAATGAGAATAACATTTTAAAACCATACCATGTTTGTAAAGGATCATTATATTGAGTCATGGTATATTTATTTATTGATAATAAAAAAATGAATCAAAGCGAAATAAAATAACATAAACCATAATTATAAAACTCTGCTCTTTATTACACAACTAAACATGATTTATTACATAAACATAGACTTAAGACAACATTAAGGATCTAGTTGTATATAGTCTTGGTAAATTAGGAACATTAAATGAAAAATTAATACATAAAAATAAAACATATTTACTAACAACATATTTTACATGACCATAGCATTCCTTCATACTGAGCATTGCATGGGATAACCTAAGGAAAAACATAAGAAACAGGTGAGCTATAAAGAACTGTAAGGTAGTAAACAAGAAATAATATGGAAAAAAAATACATGTTTGTAAATATGAATATCAAAGGAGAATAAGAGAAAAATGAAAATAAAGTCATGATATAGCATGATTATCATAAAGTGGAAATGTGGAAAAAACATTGAATGTGATATTAGCATGATCCAAGGCTCACTACACATGGCTCATGATTAAACCCTCATTCAACATGAATTATCACGAGAAAATACTCACTTAAATTGAATAAACATGATTCTACACTAATTTCACCTGAATAATCATGATATTATTCCTTACCCAATTCATTGGAGCGCTATCAAGGAACACCCTTCTTAATCATTTCATTCCATGCCTACGTGAGTCCCACAGATCATACAACATGGTTTCAATAAAAATATTAATTTATTCCATGAATAAGTGATGTGGAATACATATCTTTAAGTAATAAATCTAAAATTACATTTTCATAATGGTGAATACCCTTAATAGGGAAATGGTCATGGTATTCACCTACCGGATGATTTTGGCATGGGAAATTTTTGTGTAATCCGGCTACATAACGACGTACAATAGAAATCATAAATTGGCTTGATAAGAGAGAAAGGGGTATCTCATCATATATACATTAAATTTATAATAATTAAGTCATATAACCTAATATCCAAACATATGTATTGGAATTTAGATTCATAATGTAAAATAATTTCATTATTATAAATAAGAAGAGAGATATCACTTACGAAATTTTGGCATGGAACCGGGTGTACATGGGAGGAATTAGTGAGAGAGAAAGGGTTCTATTATAATTTAAAAATAAGTTGGGAATTATATGTGAGGTTATAAATCATACCCCAAAACTTTTAATTAAAAATAAATGTTTATTATAATATAAAGAATCATTGACATAAATCAAGAAGGTAGGTAAGTGAGGATCCCTTATATGAGATTGTGTGACTTTCAGAGCTTGAGGAGGATATTAATGAGATCTTGGGGTGCCTTGGGATGATTTTAGAGAGATTAATGAAAATAAGTTACATGAACCAAGGTTTTTTAGAGAAGAGAAGTGGGAACTTGGGTGGGTTTATATAGTAAAAAAGCGGGAATTCTTTAATATTTCACAAACGTAGGTTTTGCAATATATATATTTAAATATTCAAAACCACCAACCATCCTATGGTTTTCCAATGGTTTTTTTAATATGGGACTATAAGAAAATATTTTATATGGCCAATTCCAAAAAAAATTAAAATATTAGGCTAGATATAGTGGAGGTGAGTCACACTCTCAAGGAAAACATTTTAAAAATGATTAAATATTTTATAATTCTTGGAGGGTACATTAAGGATTCATGAAATTAATTAAACAAGTCATAAATCACATATTTTTTTAATTTTAAAACATATATTGGCCGAATATATCTTTTATAGTAATTTTTTTCATCACTATTGATTCATTAGGATGTCATAAAACACATTATATATTTATTCGGTATTTAATTTTCACCCAAAAATGTGTCAGTCTCAGAAAATTATGAATAATATACAATTGGATAATTTCGACAAAATGATTCAAAAAATAATATTAATTTTATATAAATAATTATATATATATGTGAATTTTCACTTTTAACCTAAAAATCAACATTTATCGACAATTCATGTGTTTTGACAAAAACAGTTTTCAAACCTTAATAAAAATTACAAGTGTATTCATAAATATTATACTATAATTTATATTTAATAAAAATTATTTTATAAACAATATTTTATTAAACTTTTATTTAATTCAAAAATCATTTAATTCCTCAAAATGTAATTATTAAATGAATTTAAATATTAACTAACTATAAAATTTATTCGTTAAAACCCATTTTCAATGTAACAATAATAAAATAAATGTATATTATTAATTGTAAAAAATAATGCACATAATAATAATGTGTGGGTCTTGTTACACAAATCCTTATAATAGCTGCATAAGACATAAGGGTAATGTGTGTGATGGGGATAGACTCTTGGGGCGGCTGGTGTAACATCGCTCAGGTTGTAATCTCAATTAACTTACAATTCTCCCACAAGAAGTTAAATTCAATATTAATGTTTTGAATATCAGCTTAGAATTGTCCATTAGAGAATCCCCATGATACAACCTCCTTTCGAAGCTCAAACAAATGGGCTTTTTATTGAGAAATTCTACTGGATGTTGACATCACTTCCTTTGTCTGAGAAAATTGTATTTTTTTAAAGCCCTATAAGTATAATAATAATGTGATTACAGTTGAATGACTATATTAGAAATTTTTACCATTCATAAAGTTATTTTAAAATCCAAAAACATAAAACCAAGGATATTCACATGTTTAATATAACCATTTTATATAATATGACATTTAGTTAGATTAATATGAATTTTCATTAATAAAATTTTGGTTTTTTACAGTCTTCCTCCCATAAGATACTTCACCACAGAAATATCCTTTTTCCACACTAAAATAGATAATGGTAACTCTACTTCATCACTTAATCTAATTCCAACATTACTTCATGAAATTTGTGTTTTATCCACAACACTTTGATGACGGTCATTGTCTTATTTTGTAGAAACTTTTCCCAATGATCTATGATATTCAGCAGCTTCTCTTAATAGGAGAGGTAATTTTCCAATGGTACCACCAATGGATTGAGTATGTGTGATTGGATAGGTATATACTTCCTCAAGAGTAATACATGGAATACATCATGTAATTGAGAAAGGTTTAGGGGAGTGCTAGTTGATAGGACACTTTTCCATTGCGATCAAGGATATCTAAAGGGATGATGTATCTTGGACTAAGATTTACCTTCTTCCAAAATATCATAACTCTCTTCCACGGTGATATGTGGAGGATTACCATGTGTCCTACAACAAAATCTTGTTCTCATCGACAATTTTCAACATAGATCTTTTGTAGACTCTGAGTAGCTTTAATGTGCTGCTACAGGGTATTAACCTTCTCCCCCATTTGTTCAACTATTTTTGGACCTAGGATTTTTATCTCCCCAACATTGTCCCAACATGCTAGTGTAATGCATCTCTTCCCATAATGGGATTCATAAGGAACCATTTGGATGATTTAGTGGAAACTATTATTGTAAGAGAACTCAACCAGAGGAATATGTTTATCCCATCCTCCATTAAATTCCATTGATTATGCTGTCAACATGTCCACTGGTGTTTGGGTAGTCCACCTAGATTTTCCATCAATTTGAGGATGATAATCCATGATAAATTTCCTCTCAGTATTCCAAATGTGTTGCATACTCGTCCAGAACTAAGAGTTGAATCATGGATCTCGATCGAATACAATAGATAGTGGAACTCTAAATAGAAATTCCTCTTCTCTAATGTATATTTTTGACAGTTAATCCACTGAGAAATTCTCTTGAATTGAAAAGAAGTGTTCATTATTCATAAGATAATCCACAATAACCTAGATAGAATTGTTTCCTTTGGATGTATTTGGAAGTGCATTGACAAATTCCACCATGATGCTCTCCCATTTAAATGTTGGTACAGTTAATTGTTACACTATCCCCTTATACTTTTTCCTCTCATCGTTGACTTCCTGACGTACAAGGCACTTTGATGTATACTCAGCGATATCTTTCTTCCTGTAATCCCTCCAAAAATTCTCATGGATATATAGATAAATCATTGTGATTAACATAAAATGGAGAGACTCAAACTATGTGCATCATCTAAACATTCGTTCCTTAAATTTGGATTCAATAGAACACAAAGTCTTTACACAAATATCACAATTCCTTCTTCATTAACATTTAACTCTAAGGATTCCCCTTTTCTAATATTTTCTACTTTCTTCTAAATTCCCACATTATCCGTTTGAGCCTCTTTTATCCTTACCAAAAGATATGGTTGTGCAATGATTTGTGATAGGATTTATGATTTTCCATTCTTTGTGATTCTCATGTCCATCTTCATCAAATCAAACAAGGTAAGATCCTTTTCAATTATCATCAATGATTGAATCACTAGGACCATTCTATTTAAAGAATCTCCCACATTATTTTATTTCCCTAGATGGTAGTGAATTAAGAAATCATATTCTTTGATCAACTCTAAGCATATTTGTTGGAACATATTCAACTCTTTCTGTGTGAATACATACATGAGGATTTTTTTTGATCTGTATATATTTCACACTTTTCCCCAAAGATTTAATGTCGCCAAATTTATAAAGTGAAGTTACTACAACCTACTCAAGATCATTTTATGGATAGTTTTTCTAATGAACTTTAAATTTACTTGGAGTATAGGCAATGACTGTCATTCTTCAAAAACACATATCCCACACCCTTCTTCTACGGATCACTGAATACCACAAAAAGTTATACAGTTGTTGGTAGTATGATCACGAGAATAGTGACAAGGCTCCTTTTTAACCCCAAGAATCTATGTTCACATTAATCACTCCATTCAAACATGACTCGATTCTGAGTTATCCTGATAAGACAGTTTCAAAATTTTGAGAATGTTCTCACAAATTGTTGAGAATATCATGTTAACCGGAGGAATCTATGGATATATGTCATAGATGATGGCCTCAGCCATCCCTCAATTTCATTTTTATTGGAGGGATCCATAGATATCCCATTACTTCTGATGATATGACCCATGAATGATACATCCTTTAACTAGAACTCAATCATGTTTTACTTTTCATAGAGATTCTCCTTTATAAAGGTCTCTAGTACATTTCTTAGATGATCCTCATGCTCCTACATTGTTTTGGAGTATATTATAATATCTTCTATAAATACTACCATAAATTATTCGAGGTAATCTCTAAATACCCTGTTCATATATTCCATAATTATGGATGGAGGATTAGTGATTCTGAAAGGAAATACTATGAATTCATAGTGCTTGTACCTTGTATGAAAAGCAGACAGGGGGATATCCTCCTTCTTCACAATTACATGGTAATATCCTCACCATAGATACACCATGGAGAAGTATTGTTCTCCACATATCTGATCAAACATGTCAATAATTCATGGAAGAGTATTCTTGTTATTTATCATGATTTTTTTGAGATCATAATAATCAAAACAAATTCACATTGAACCATCCATCTTTTTGATGAAGAGGACTGGTGGACCCCTTGGTGAAGCACTTGGGTGTGTAAACCCTTTATGAATATTCTTCTATTGTTGATTCTTTAGCTCCTAAAGATCTACAATAGTCATTTTATATGAAATCTTGGATATTAGAAAATCTGCAGGTATATGATCAATCGATAATTAAAAATCTCTTCTAGGAGGAGGATGTGGAAAATCCATGGGAAACCCTTTAGCAAATTCCCTCACAATATTCATGTCATCAAGGATGGTTTCTTCCTTAGACTCAATTATCTATGCAAGATACATGTGCACATAGGGAATTAATATCCTTGCTTGAGATGATGGTGTTAAATAAGATTCATCCACCTCATTGAACTTGTAAATAATCGGGCGTCGACTCAAAATATGGAGAGTGACTCCCCTCTCATGACAATTTATTTTGGCCCAATATAAGGAAATCCAGTCCATGACAGGAATTGCATCAAATTCCCCGAGAGAAAGTATGACCACATTCTCTGGGAAGATCAATCCAAAAATTGTGATAGGGGAGGATATATATTCATGGAATGAAATGGCTTCCCCATTTTCAATCTCATCTACATATCTTCTACCATTATTTTTGGTGGTGGAGGGATTTTTCTAGGAAACATTCAGTATATAAAAGAATGCGTAGAACTGTAGAAGATAAATCGTAAATTGACTTTTTTATTCTTGTTCTAATCTATCCAATAAATAAATCAGGATAAATATATTAAATAGTAAAACACATAATGTGGAATCTAATTACAAAAATGGATAAATTATAAATTACATTTACATCCATAACATATGAATTTATAGGCTTTAATCTATGTTATCCATTAACTACTTCCCAACATATATTGTTAGGGGGATTTTTTTATTCCCCTAATAATGGTTCGTACTATGTATAATAATATACCTAATCATATATCGTGGGAGTTTCGAACCAAGTGTGCATCAAGTATTGTTGTCATGCAGCAGTTCTCGTTCGAGTGTAGCTCAAATCAGTGTTTTTAGTTTTTACCCTAAGATACATCAGTGCCAGAGCCACCTCTACTTTTTCATATCTAGGAAATGATTTATTTACTTGAGAAACAACTTTCTAAATACACACCAATATTTTTGTATTTTTTTCTTATACACAGCCTAATACTTAAGGCTTTCACTATGTTTTTCTAATCCTAATCCCAAAAATAACTAGATGTATCATCAAATACCAACTATAACAACCCTCATCATTATTACACACTTAAACATGATTTATTACATAATCATGCACTGAAGAAAAATATGTGGATTTATAGGTCAGGTATATTTGGAAATTAGGAACATTACATGAAAATATAAGACCTAAAATAAACCATCTTTATGGAAAACTCATTTTACATGACCACAATATTCCTTTGTACTTAGCATTTCAGGGGATAACCTGATGACATACATAAGAAAAGGGTGATATTAAAATCCTAGAAAGGTAGTAAACAAGGAATACCATGAATAATAAAATACATGTTATTAAATAGGAATATCAATGGAGTATAAGAGGAATACGAAAATAATGGCATGATATAGTAAGATTATCAAAATATGGAAATGTGGCAACAACATTTTACATGATATTAGCATGACACTAGGATCATTGCAAATGAATCTTGAATTAACCCTCATTTCACATGAAAAATTAAGATTAAACCATCTATTCACATGAATTAGCATGATTTAATACTCATTGTACTGACATATCATTATACTATTATTTACTCAATGTATTTGAGTGCAATCAGGGCACATACTTTTTAATCTTTTCATTTCATGCATAAGCATGCCACATAGATCATACAACATGGATTAATTAAACATCATAATCTACTCCAAGAATAATATATGTTCAATACATAAATTTATGTCATAAATCAGCAAGTACATGTGTATAAAGGTGAAAATCCATTAAAAGAAATGGGTATGGTATTCACTTACACGATGATTTTGGCATAGTAAATTTTGGTGTAACTTCAGTAGCATAACAACGTCAAATAAAAAGCCTAAAATGGATTGATGAGAGATAAAGAGGTATCCCATCATTTATACCTGAAATGGACATTAAGGGGTTCATGAAACATAATATCTCAATATATTTAATGGAATTTTGATGCATAATGTAAAATAATTTCTTGAATGTAAATGAGGATAAGGAAATTCCCTATTGAATTTTTGGCATTATAACGGGTGTACATGGGAGGATTTAATGAGAGAGAAAGGGGTTAATCATCATTCAAACATAAAGAGGGATGTATAGGGGAGGTGAAAAATCATACCATAGCATTTTTAATTGAATATAATAGGGCATAAAAATATAAGTAATCTAGGACATAAATATGGAAGGAAGGTAAGTGAGGATCCCTTACTTGAGAGTCTCAGACATCAAGTGCTTCAGGAAGGGATTCATGAGAGTTTGGGGTGCATTGGGAGGATTCTAGTGAGAGGAAGTTAGAGTACGGACATGAACCAAGGGTTTTGAGTGAAGAGAAGGTGGATAATGTGTGGTTATATACTGGGAAACATAGGGGAATTTTTTAATATTCCACAAACATAGGTTTTTATAAATCTATATAATAAAATATTCAAAACCACAATACAAAACATAGTTTTTTGCCCATAGTTTTTAAAAATGGGTAGTGTAAAAAATTATTTTATAAGGCCAATGGAGAATATATTAAAATATTAGGCTTGATTAAGTGGAGGTGATTCAAACTCTCATGGAAATCATTTTAATCACTTTAAAATATTTTATATGTCTTGGAGGGTCCACTATGGAATAGTAAAATTAATCGAAAAATTCTTAAATCAAATTATTTTAAAGGTAAAACATATATTTTCTGGATATCCCTTTTATAGTATTTTATTAAATCATTATTTGGAGATTATTATGTCATAAAAAAATTATATATTTATTCAGCAATTAATTTTTACATTAGAAATGAACTGTCTCAGAAAATTATGAAAAATTCACCATTGGATAATTTCGAAATCCTTATTCAAAAAATTATATTCATTTCATATAAATAATTATATAAATATTTGAATATAAACTTTTAATATAAAAACCGACATTTATTGACAAATTATGGGTTTTGACAAAAATTGTTTTCAAACCATAATAAAAAATACAATTATAATCATAAAAATTATATGATCACTTATATTTTTTAAAAATTAATTTGGTAATAATATTTTATTAAAATATTATTTAATTCCAAAATCCATTAATTCCTCAAAATATATTTATAAATTTAATTTAAATATTAGATAAAAATATTATTTTTCATTAAAAACCATTTAAAAAATCATCAATAATTAAATGAAGGCATATTTTTCATTCAATAAAACAATAATGAACATAATCGTAATGCTAAGGTCTTATTACATAACACCTTAAAACATCCTCATAAGTCCTAAGGGTATGTTATGCAATGGTGATAGACTCTTGGGGTGGCTCAGATAACATCTCCCAAGTAGTAATATCTATTTACTTCCACTTCTCTCGTAGGTGGTTTCATTTAAGATTAACGTGTAGAATCTCAACTAAGGCTTGGTCGAGAGAGAATACCAGTGATTCTACCTCTTTTTCTGAGCTCCAACATATGGTCTTTGTATGGAGAAATTATAACAGATGAGTTTATCACTTCCATTATTTGAGTAAATTAGATTTTTTAAAACCCTATATATATATTAATCATGTGATTACTGTTCAACAGCTATATTTGAAACAGTATCAATTCATAATTGTATTTTAAATTCAAAAAACTTAAATCCAAGGATTTTCATATGTTTTATATAACCATATTACATAATAATACATATAATTAGATTGGGAGATATTTTCATTAATAAAATTTTGGCTCATTTCGAGGATAAGATAATGTCGACATAAGCCAATGTTTTTTGGAAAACAAAAAAGAATAAAATATTATTTCCAAAGTAGTAAAGGTTCATTTCCAAGGCAACATAGTAGAATGGGTTCACTGCCCAAATAATAACAGCAGTCATTTTTTACTCCCAATAATATCATATAGCAAAATGTATTTTACGAAACAGGGATAACACCCCATTCTAATCCTATTTATTTAATGAGATATCAATATATTCGTAATTCATTATAGGGGGATATAGGTCCCACACATCACCTAATCGAAATCATACATATGGGTTTTAGAGAATCATAAATATAAGGCACCATAATTAAAAATTACATAATCTATTATTAAGTCAAGAATTAACATTTAATCACATTAGGGATTTTTTTCAGGTTTTTAGTTTTATAAAATTAGTTAATAACATTTACATAACATCTCAGATATTACAAATTAAAAAATTCTATGCATAATCTATTTTGTTCATAATCTAAAAAAATTAATAATTAAACATGAAATAATTTTAAGGATAAAAATCATCATAAAATTCATCTCCACTTCTTCATTTCTCTTTCACATCCTTAATCCGTATAGAAAAAAGTTTAAAAACCTCGTATGAGCACAAAAATCTCATTAGGGGATATAAAATAAGTAATTAAACCATTAGTCCATGCATATTTTACCCTAATGAAAACAATTTTAGAAAATCATAAATTAAAAAATAAAATATAAACACTTTAGATTAACTCATCAAATCATAATATTCTTGTGAAACTCATAGAAATCAGAATTTATAATGGTAACTTGTGTTATCCACTTCATTCATACATTTTAGCACTTGTGAAAACATTGGAAGTGACCTGGATGGTTATGTTTGGAATCACAATCACTGTATATTCCTTAAATATCATAGTAGAGATCCATCCATTTAATCCCATATATTTACCCAATGCATCAGAGAACTATCTCAAGTTCACTCACCCTCAGTTAATCATTAAACATCACATATACATAAACAATTCCACATAAAAAAACATAAGCACACCATATAAATCATGTATAACAAAAAAATAACACTTACACATGGAAACTAATTAAATTTTGACATATTGATATAATAAATGCATTCTAAAAACGATTTAAATACCAAAACAACTGAAAAGGGAACAGGTGTCATGACCCGTCCTCGGGGCCCGTGCCGTGACTATCCCAAACTCGCCTTCCATAGGCTAGGGGATGTTGACTGGCACCAAAGGTGTATTTCTTTAAGCTGGGAAGGCATTGCCTTTATGAAAGTAAACAAACACAACATAGTACGCATGTAAAGAAAGCACTAAGTAAATACTGAATACAAAAAGTATGTGCTGAAAGGAAAAGGGGTCGGAAATACAAGCCCAACAGTAAGTACAATACAACTGAAAAAACTGGTACAACTGCAGAAAAATTAAAACAACAACTACTTAGTCGTCCTCCAGGAATCCCACCTGATTGGTGGGTACAAATGGCATCCTCAGCACCCCGAGTCTGTCCATCCGCTCCGTGTACGTCTCGCCAAGTGGTCCTCCTACGGGTACTGTCCAGCTCCACAACTCTCCTCCTAGATCAGTGTTGTCTGTCACCTGCATCCAACAAAAAGTAGTGTGGGTGTAGCCCGTGCAGGGGTGAGTGTACGATACTCAATAGGGACCCTGAGACCCCGAAGGTCTCCCAGAATCCCTGAAGGATAACCATAGAAGAAAGATACAACCACAGAGTAACAAAAAACCCTAATTAGGTATATGCCCATACATATACCTAAGTCATCAATCATAGTTCGGATCTAACTCTTGTGCCCGAGCACAACCCATTCCATGCAGCAAAGAAAGTCAATCACATCAATGATAAGGATTGAAAGTCAAGACTTATCTCACACAGGTATACATATTTTCATATAGAGATAGAGATAATCAGATGTAATTACAGATTCATATAAGTTGTTAGACCCGTGTCAGATGCTAGACCAGCTACTCTGTCAAACCCACGGAGGATTCTAGTACAGTTGTCGTCACTACCAAACCCACGATGGATTCCAGTACAATTGTCAACACTTCCGAACCCACGAAATATTCCAGTACAATTGTCGTTGCTGCCAGACCCATAGAGGATTCCAGTATAGTTTTCATCATTGCCAAACCCACAGAGGATTCTAGTAGAGTTCTCGTCGCTGCCGAACCCACGGAGGATTCCAGTACAGTTGTCATCGCTGCCGAAACCACGGAGGATTCCAGTACAGTTTTTGTCACATTCACAGCCAGCTCTAGGGTTCTCGCACACAACATGTTTGATTTCGGGAGGGTCCTCTCCTCGAGCCAAGGGGTCAAAACATCAAATATCACGAGATCCATAGTTGATGTATCCCGAAGTTCCGTCTTTCCAAAAGAAACCCAATGAGATAGACGACACGTCAATCAGACACCTGTTCTGAGAGTTATTGGCTTTTCCATTCTAGGGGCCCGGTTGAAAATACACTCATTCCATACCTATCCATTTTCTAAAGTTTTCCATAACTCACTTAGAGTATCGCAAAATGACCGCCTCATCGTAAGGGTCCCAGTTTAGCAAACGGCGCGTCGATCAAACACATGGTTGTGAAGTTATTCACATTTAAGTGAAACATGCCCTGCCCGTGATGCCCGGTGGGCTGGGAGGTTGGACCGTCCTAGCTTGGTGGTTTCGACCCGACTAAGGGGTTAGCCCGACCCGAAAATGCGTGGCCTGGCTTGGTGGGGATTGACACGGCCCGTGGAAGGCGGCCCGGCCCAGCTGGGCGCGGCTCGTCCCGGCAGGGCTTGACCCGGTGTGGCCTCGCTCGGCAGGGCGCGGCCTAGCTGGCGCGGCCCCCTGGTATTCGTAACTGCGGCGCCAGGCTGGCGACGCCCGGTCCTCTCGGAACCCGAGCGGCGCGGGTTCCGCTCCACTGCCGTCGCAGCTGGTGTCGCGGCGGTCTTCCGCCAGCGATGTGCGCCGATATGATATTCCACGGGCAACCAGAGTCGTTCTGGTGGTCTGTTTTGCCTCCCATATGCACCTGCAGCCCTCTTGGGTTTTTCTCACCACTATGACAGCCTCAAAACGTCATTTTCCTTCAGTTCTCCACTACCTCCCGTTGCGAATTATAAATCATGAAAACCAAGGAAGTTCATCTGGCCGTGTTCATTCGGTGTGCGCCCTCCGCGCTAGGCGGAAACAATTGGCCATAGTCAAAATATTGTTTCAACAAAGAACGAAAAACAATTTAATTCATTTAAAAATCGAAGCAACCCCCTCCCTCAAAATTCATGTCACACATCGTCGATCCGTGGAAGAACAGTGTCACGATATAACTGGATTTGTAAAAGAAGGACGTCGATTCCATTGACATCGGAGTGCGCCCAAAGAAGAAGCGTTTTTTGTGACATTGCGTTCTTCGTCGGTGATATTCTTCATTGAGATAAGAACGGTGTTTTTCTATTTCTCGAGAGTTTTCTCAAAGCTCTACCAACACAACGTGTGCAAAATAAAAATAATATCTTAGGCTATTATTTTATTCTCCACATGAATTTTCAAAATTCAAACACCTGAATTAATTAATTAACTGTGGATCAATTAATTAATTAATGGATGTTGGCAAAATTAATAGAGGGAGGTAGAATTTTATAATTAAAGTGGGGAGGTGGAAAGTTAGAATTAGAGAGGGGAGGTGGAAAGTTAAGAGAGTGGAGGTGATAAGTTCGGGGATCATGTTGGCCCCACACCCCTTATTTATATCCTCCTATGGGAAGTTAGGTGGGGTATGGGCCCCACCTCCAACTTCCTTTTGGAGGAAATAACATACATGTAAAAAAAATTGTAACACAACAATTCTATTTAATTCTTAATGAATCCCCAAATTTTAACTACCACATACGTCAAAACGCAACATTGGTAAAAGTCCCCTTAGGCGAATACTGGCATTGTGAGTTCATTTGTACCCTCAGATTTCAATTCCGAGCACTGGCTCAAAATATAGAAAATCTCGCACGTACATTTATGGAACGTACCTGAACAAAAGTTCAGAAACTAATTCCGGACACACAAGGCCTCAGAATCAGGCGCCGTCAGAAACTGCAGACTCTTAATATTCCAAAGCATTTAAGAAAAAAATTTCCTTGAAATTTTCTGGGTCTTTACATTACCCCCACCTCGGGGCTTTATGTCCCCGTAAAGGTACAACACACTCTATGGAAACAAATGGGGATTCTGAGCACACATCGGAGCCTCCCGCTCCCATGTGCTCTCCTAGAGGTTCTCGTGCTACCAGCGAATGCCCACATGAGGAATCAATTGTCCACATAAAACCCGCTCATGTCGATCCTCGATCTCCACTGGGACCTCCGTGAATGTCACCACATCATCGATGTCCGGCTCCCCATGGTCGATGATGTGGGTCGGGTCGTGAACGTATCTCCTCAGCTGAGATACGTGGAAGACGTCATGCACCTGGTGTAACTGAGGTGGAAGGGACAGGTGGTAAGCCACCTCGCCTACCCTACTGAGGACATGAAATGGTCCAATGAAACGTGGAGATAACTTATCACCCCAACCAAATCTCCATAGACCCCGCCGAGGTGAGACCCGTAAGAATACGTGGTCGACATCCTCGAACTCTAGTAGTCTCCGCCTCCTACCAGCATAGGAATTCCACTTGCTTTGTGCAGTCTTCATCTGCTCCTTGATGATTTGCACTTTCTCTGTCATAGCCTGAACAATCTCTGGTCCTAAAAGTGTTGACTCCCCTGGATCAGTCCGACACAGAGTTGATCTGAAAGGTTGGTCATACAGTGCCTCGTAAGGTACCATCCCGATGGTGGAGTGGTTGCTGTTGGTGTACACAAACTCCACCAAGGGTAATTGATCCTCTCATATACAACCAAAGTCGAGGAAACATGCCCAGAGCATGTCCTTGAGAGTCTGAATGGTCCTCTCAGTCTGGCCATCCATCTAAGGATGGAAGGCAGTGCTCAAGCAAAGATGCATCCCAAAAGCCTCTTATAACCCCTTCCATAGTCGGGAAGTGAATCGAGCATCTCGATCATAAATTATAGATGAAAGAACACCATGAATCCATAAAATCTCCTGATCGTAGAGGTGTCCCAAGATCTCTACTAAGCCCTTCTCTCTGATTGGTAGCAAATGGGCCTACTTGGTGAGTTGTTCGACGATCACCCAGATAGAATCATGTCCCCTGGACGTACGTGGAAGACACATCACGAAATCCATTGATATCCCATCCCACTTCCACTTTGGGACCTCTTAAGGTTGTACTAAGAATGTTGGTACATGGATCTCCGCCTTCACTTGCTGACAAGTGAGTCATCATGAAACGAACTATGCTACTGCCTTCTTCATACCCATCCACCAGTGCTGTCGTCTGAGGTCCTGATACATCTTTGCCACTCCTAGATGTACCACTAGAGGGGAAGTGTGGAATTCCCTCAGCACCTCCTCATGTAGTGATACTGGTACCATGGCACATCCCCTGAAGAGAATGACATGATATCCTCCTTCAAAAAATCTATCAGGTGCCTGCCCTATGGATATCTGAGCATGTCGCACCTCGTAGTCAATGTCCCCATGCTGTGCCTCTCTGACTTACCGAAGAATTGGGGGAGATAATATGAGAGACTGAATAATGTATGCTCCATCTCTATCCACAAAGGATATCTGCAACATGTCCAGATGCTCCGTAGCCTCTCCTAGCAGCTGAATTCCTGATCTTCTACCTAGAGAATCAGCTACAACATTACCCTTCCCAAAAGTATAGACTATCTCAATGTCACAGACCTGGAGGTACTTGAGCCATCACTGATATCTTAGGTTTAGGTCCTTCTGCAATAAGATGTACCTGAGACTCTGGTGGTCAGAGTAGACTGTAAAGGGCTCACCCATCAGATAGTGTCTCCACATATTCACGGTGAATACCACTACTACTAACTACAGTTCATGGGTAGAGCAGTTCTTCTCGTGCTGCCTCAACCGTTGTGAACCATAGGTGATCACTTCTCGCCCCTACATCAGGACACACCTGAGTCTGGTCCGTGATGCATCACAGTAAACTACATACCCAACTACCTCCTCTAGTATCCTCAATATAGGTGCACTGGTCAATCTATATCTTAGCTCCTGAAAGCTCTGCTGACAACTGTCTGACCATATGAAGGGTTTCCCCTACTTCATCAATGTTGAAAGCGGTGCTGCAACTCTGGATAAATCGGGCAGAAATCTTCGATAGTATCCAGCCAGGCCTAGGAAACTCCAAACCTCCATCACACTCCTGGGTGGCTCCCAAGCAATTACTACCTCAATCATTGCTCGATCCACTGATACTCCAGCCTCCATGATGACGTGTCCCAAGAAATGAACCTCTCAAATCCAAAATTGGCACTTCGAGAGCTTACCATAAAGTTGGTTCTCTCAGAGTGTATCCAGTACAACCCACAAGTGGTAGGCGTGCTCCTCCTCAGTAGTCGAGTAAATCAGTATGTCATCGATTAAGACTATGACAAATCGATCGAGTTAAGGCTGGAATATCCTGTTAATGAGACTCATGAACACTATTGGTGCATTTGTTACGCCGAAGGGCATAACCAAGAACTCGTAGTGGCCATATCGGCACCTGAAGGCCGTCTTATGCACATCCTCGTCTCAAAATCTAAGCTGGTGATAGCCTGACCTAAGGCCTATCTTCGTGAACCATCATTCTCCCTTGAGCTGATCAAAGAAGTCGGCAATCCTCAAGAGTGGGTACTTGTTCTTCATGGTCACTTGATTTAGGTGACGGTAGTTGACACACAATTGCAAGCTCCCATCCGCCTTCTTGGCGAAAAAAATCAGAGAAGCCCATGGTGAAACACTGGGTGGGATAAATCCCTTTCCCTGTAAGTCCTCCAGCTGTACCTGCAACTCACGAAGATCAACGGGAGTGATCTGATTTGCTGGAGTAAATATCGATGTTGTCCCGGGGTACATGTCATGTAGAATTCTACCTCTCTGTGAGGAGGTAGTCCTGGAACATCTTCCGGAAAAACATCCGCATACTGATCCACCACAACAGGAAAACTCGGAATCCATACATCAACTGCTCCAAGGATGAGACTTGCCAACTAATGTGTGATTGGCTTCCATCTCCTCTACATAAGACCATCTTGTGCTGCAAAGGCTCCCTTCTCGCCGGTGAAGGTGAACCTGCTCCCATCTGTGCGGACACATCGCACTTTGCGCCTAATACAATTGATCTGAGCATGAACCGTAGAAAACCAGTTTATACCCAAGATGATGTTGTAGGGCCTCGACACCATTACAAAATGATCCCAGCCGAATATCTCACCTCCTAGAGTAATTTCACACTACCGGCACCGGTGCGTAATCATCGAGTCTACTCTTGTAGGAGTCTCTAGCTATAAGGATCGAGCCAATGGCTCTTTCGGAATCTCCGAGCTTCGAACAAGGGTAGAGGAAATAAAATAATGACATGCACCTATGTCTATTAATACTACAGAATGGGTGGAGTAGACACAGATAGTACCTAGAATCATCTCAGGTGCGTCGTGGTTGTAGGCCTTGAATGCCTGGAGCTGAGCCTGCCTCTACTCGCAAGCTCCCTGTGGTCGTGGTACACCTCCTGGTGGTGGTGGTGGTAGAGCCTCGAAACGTCATCCACCACCCGCTGCTCGGCCAACTCCTCTTCCTCGTCCGCCTACTCCTAGAGGACCACCACGGTCGAACCTCTACCTCTTCCTGGGAGGTCCCTCTACTATCTGCTGCTCGTCCACAAGGTGGGTCGGACAGTCTCGATCCATATGACCCTGCCCGCCGCATGCATAGCACTGCATGTACCTCGTATAACTGGCTTTGTTCTGTGTGCCCCGCATAGCCAATCCTGTATCCTAAGTTTTCCCACCTGATGGCCTGGTCTGCTTGGACCTCTGCCTCATCTGTCTACTGCTGGCTGTAGAAGACTCTGCTACGTGTCGCCCTGTGGTGGGTCTCGCTACAGATGTCTGCTCTGCGAGGAAACTCTCCAATGGAAGAGCTCGCTCTAGCACACCCGCCTACGTCGGGTTGCTAAGGGGAATCATCGATGATATGATATCATTCCTCAGTCACTTCTCAAAGAATCGGGCCCTGAAGAATGGGTCTCGTACCATATTTATGGAGTCGTGTGAGAGGTCAGTGAACCTCGCTGAGTACTGAGCTACTGTCATTCTGCCCTGCTACAGATGAAGTAACTCCTAAATCTGCACCGCACAATGGGTGGCTGGGACAAACTCCAAGCAGAAGAGACTCTCAAAGTCCGTCCATAGTAAAGAATCCTCATCATGCATCGGAAGCATTAGGCTCCACCATCTACCTGCTGCTACGTACAAGAGACTCACAACAAGGATCACCATAAGATTAGATGGTCTCCCAACAAATCTGAAAACTCTGACAACAGCCTCTAGAAAATCCTCGGCTGCCTGTAGGTCCGTCTCTCCGTGGAACCTGGGAGGCTTCTATCACTGAAACTTGTGCAACACACTCTGGAAATGTGCACTCTATGATGTTGGGGCTGGTGATATTAGTGGCTCAGCGGATAGTGGTACCGCTGGTGCCTCCGCTGTGATGGGGCCCTGCACTGAGGCCTCATCGCTCGATGGGCTGCCATCTTGCACGTAACTCGGAACCCTAGCTTGGTGCCTTCATGGTGCCATCCTGAAAAAAAAACAGGTGCTCCAAAGTTAAACAGTATACCTAGTGAGATGACACAAAATAATCAGAAAGAAAACTTTTGAAACACACATGTAATTAGTGTTTTTGTGCACTGAGTCAGAAATTAGAGGTCATGGTTTTGGTGTATGGATATGTCAGTCACCGCACCAACACTGGACACCCTTGACTAAACACCACACTCAATACTCTTAGCACCATTTCTTCATAGAAATACATATCGGAGAATTAAGTTATGCGGTAGAACCGACTCCTCTGATACCAATTTTTCATGACCCATCCTCAGGGCCGGTGTCGTGACTACCCCAAGCCCACCTTCCATAGGCCAGGGGCTAGCGACTAGCACCAAAGGCGTAAATCCCTAAGTTAGGAAGGCATTTCCTTTATGAAAGTAAACAAACATAATAGAGTATGCGAGTAAAGAAATCACTAATTAAATACTGAATACAAAGAGTAAGTGTTGAAAGGAAAAGGGGCCGGAAATACAATCCCAATAGTAAGTACAGTACAACAGAAAAACTGGTACGACTGCAGAAAAGTAAAACAGAAACTACTAAGTAGTCCTCCAGGATTCCCACCTGAAGGGTGGGTACAAATGGCCTCCTCAGCACCCTGGGTCCGTATGTCCGCTCCTTGTACGTCTCGCCAAGTGGTCCACCTCTGGGTACCATACAGCTCCACAAGTATCCTCATCGATTAGTGTTGTCCATCGTCTACATCCAACACAATGTAGTGCGGGCATTTCCCGTGAAGGGGTGAGTATACAATACCCAGTAGGGACCCCAAGACCCCAAAGGTCTCCCAGAATCCACGAAGGATAACCACATAAGAAAGATACAACCACGAAGTAACAATGAACCCTACTTAGGTATATTCCAATACATATACCTACGTTATCAATCACAGTTTGGCTTCAACTCTCGTGCCTGAGCACAACCCAGTCCACACAGGAAAGAAATTTAATCACATCAATGATAATGATTGAAAATCCAGACTCACCTAACATAGGTATACATCTTTTCGTATAGATATTGAAATGATCAGATGTAATTACTGATTCATATAAGCTGTAAGACCCACGTAGGATACTAGAAAAGATACTCTGTTGAATCCAAAGAGGATTCCAGTACAGTTATCACTGATGTTGAACCCACGGAGGATTCCAGTACATTTGTCGTCGTTGCCGAACCCACGAAGGATTCCAGTACAGTTTTCATAAATGTCGAACCCATAGAGGATTCCATTAGATTTTTCTTCATTGTCGAACCCACTATGGATTCCAGTATAGTTTTCGTCACTGTCGAACCCATAGAGGATTTCAGTACAATTGTCGTCACTACCAAACGAACGGAGGATTCCAGTAAAGTTGTCATCGCATTTGTATCCAGCTCTAGGGTTCCCGCACAAAGCACGCTTGATTCCGAGAGGGTCTGCTCCTCGAGAAAAGGGGTCGATACATAAAATATCACTAATTCTAGATTTTATGTATCCCGATGATCCGTCTTTCCAAAAGAAACCCAACGCGACAGACGACACATCAATTGGACGCCCGGTCTGAGAGTTATTGGCTTTTCCGTTCCAGGGGCCCGGTTGGAAATACGCTCGTTCCATACCCGGTCATTTTCCAAATTTTTCTATAAATCACATAGAGTATTGAAAATGTACCGCCCCTTTGTAAGGGTCCCATTACTGCAGAAAGTGTGTTGATCAGACGTACGGTCATCAAGTTCTTCACATTTAAGTGAAACAAGCCCGACCCGTCAAGCCTGGCGGGTCCGAACCGACTAAGGGTTGGCCCGACCTGAAAATGCGCGGCCCCGGCCCGATGGGGGGTCAGCCCAGCCTGTCCATCCTAGTGATGTGGGGGGGTCTTCATAATGGAGGCGCCAAGCTGGCACCGCCCAGTCTTCTCGGAACCCACGCAGTGCGGGTTTCCCACCACTGCCGCAACAACTGGTGTCGTGGCAGTCTTCCGCCAGCGGTGCACTAGGACGTCGTGCCACTGCCTCTAGGCAGCCATCCAGTACCGACTGCCGTGATATTTCGCGGGCCACCAGAGTCATTCTGGTGGTCCATTTTGCCTCTCGTCTGTGCTTGTGGCCCTCTCGGGTTTTGCTCTACACTTTGATGGCCTCAAAACGTTGTTGCCCTTCTGTTCTCCACCACATCCCATTACGAATTAGAAATCAATAAAACAACATAGGTATGTTGGGCCATGTTCTTTCGGCCCGTTCCCTCTACGTAGGCGGTAACAATTGGCCATAGACAATATATGGTTTCAACGAAGAACGAAAAACAATTTTATTCATTTACAAATTGAAGCAACCCCCTACCTCGAAATTCATGTCGCTCGTTGTCAAGCTGCGGAAGATGAGCGTTTTGGTAGAATGGGAATTGCAGAAGAAGGACGTCGATTATGTTGACGTCGGAGTGCAACCAAAGAAGAAGCGTTGTTGGTGACTTCACGTTCTTCATCAGTGATATTCTTTGTCGAGAGAAGAACAGTGTTCTTCTATTTCTCCACAATTTTCTCAAATCTCCCCCAACACAACGTGTGCCAAATAAAAATAATAGCTTAGGCTATTATTTTATTCTCCAATTGAATTTTCAAAATTCAAACAACTGAATTAATTAATTAATTGTGGATCAATTAATTAATTAAAGGGTGTTGGAGAAATTAATGGAGGGAGGTGTAAAGATAGAATTAAAGTGTGGAGGTGGAAAGTTAGAATTAAAGTGGGTAGGTGGAAAGTTAAGAGAGGAGAGGTGATAAGTTAGGGGCTCATGTGGGCCCCACCACCCTTAGTTATATCCTCCCATGGGAAGTTAGGTGGGGTGTGGGCCCCAACTCCAACTTCATTTTTGAGGAAATAACATCCACATAAAATAAAATTTTGACACAACAATTATATTTAATTCTTAATGAATCCCCAAAATTTAACTACCACATACGTCAAAATGAAACTGATGTAACAGTCCCCTTAGGTGAATACCGGTTCTGTGAGTTCATCGGTGCACCCCCGGATTTCGATTCCGAGCAATGGTTCAAATGATAGAAAATCATACACGTACGTTTACTGAATGTACTCGAACAAAACTTCAGAAATTGATTCCGGGCACACCAGGCTTCGGAATCCGGAGCTGTCAAAAACTGCGGACTCGTAAAATTTCAAAGAATTTAAGAAGAAAATTTCCTTGAAATTTTCCATGTCATTACAATATGGTATTTATTTTTCTTATAAAAACATTATGCCTTGTATAGGAAACCAAATATCAAATAATGGTTACAGTAGTGGAAATGTCATTGTCGCCATATACATTAAAAAAAATCCTTTTTTTGTAAAAAGAATTTTAAAAAATATTATTTTTTAAAAAAATTGAATTAAATTAAATTTAATCATGTTTTATTATGATCAATATAAAATAATGAGGTCTATTACATCAAAAAATTCCTCAATGAATGGAGATTGAGACGAAGTTCCTTACCTTGAGTCTGACTCATCTCGAATGTTATTTATCTTCCTAGATTATAAATATAAGATATTTTTATAATTTATTGAGAAACTTTTTCAGGTTTATTATTCTATTTATATCACTTATTATAATGTTATAACAGTTACATAATTATTTAAACTCACGTTGGGCGTTTTTGTCAATATTTGGTACTTGACTTCACGATAACTTTAATAAGATGGCAATAGTCCAAGTGGTCATGATTTCATCATATACAGAATAAAATTCATGGAATAAAAATTAATTTTATATATCAATTATAGTTTTAAATCCATTTATTATATTTTGATATTAAAAATGAACGTTGTTATAAACGTGGAGATGATAGGGAATACATTCATGTGACTAACGTTTCCATTTTTCCATGACCATTTTGGAATGATGGTAAGTAACATTTTATCTTTGAAGAATAATAATAAAATAACTAATATAATATTAATAATCTAAATATACTTATATACAGATTCTATGTGATTTGGTTATTAAAAACGTATCAAATTGCTCCGTCGAGGTATTATTTCACACAAATGCACGAAGTAAATTATAATTTTTATATGAAAGGTATGTAATAATGTAAATGATATATTATTCTCTTATAATGAAAAATATTTTATTAATATAACATATCAAAATGAATTAAATTATTATAACATATATTGAGATATGGTTTTGGAAAATAAAATTACATCTGTTCGTCGATGTGATAATTAACACGTACACCCGAACGATAAATTATTTTCTCATATGATGGAAGTGTAGATGGATTTAGGGGATTAAATTAACCTAATGGAATCTCATTATATTGAGGATATAAGAGTTATTATTTAATAATTTATAAATAATATTTCAAGGATGTGGAAGAATATATAAAATAGAAGCACTTAAATAAAAACCATACCTTCTCTTCAAATGATCACCATTCTTAACACATTAACTCATCTAAAGAGGGTGTTATTCCTAATTTAAGGTGTAAATAATGTTTCTAAGGAATATTCAAAGGTATTTGGGAATATATTGGGAAAAAATAATTTTTCTGTATGTAATAGTGATGAATGTGTTTCCATTTATAGGAGATTGGAGGGGCACTCTTGCAATTATGAAAATTATTTAATTAATATGAATTCATGTTCTATTCTAAATGGATCCAAAAAATTTTTGTTATAATATAGAATGATTTTGGTTCCATATAAATTCATCCAATGAAAATTATACAAGTTTTTATTATTTTTTGTACATTATAGTTTTGTTTTTACCCTTATTTATTCTTACCGTACAATATGTAATTTACATTTTGAGATTACAAATAAATACAATGAAATCTCAAACAACCTAATAAGGATTCATTAATGAATTTTTTACACTTACCCAATTCATTTGGGAAATTTTTTATATTTTTTCATTTTTAATTCATTTAATAAATTGTTATTTTTTTTAAATATCATAAATGTCAATTTCGACAATATTCAATAATTATATTTTTAAAATTATCCTAAAAACATGATTAATTCAAAAAAATTACTTTAAAACATTCTTATTATGAAAAATTCATACATAAAAATCATTTGTCGCCTCATATATTTCAAATAATATTTATTCTAATATTATTAATATCATTTATTTGATTCTTCCTTTAATAAATCAATTACTGCATCATCATTGTGTCAAAATTAAATTTAGTTGTATAATGTAGAAAAATTAGAAATTAATTTTCAAGTTGTAGATAAAATATTTTTCATAAAAACTAGTCTTTATAGTATAACTTATCATTTATATAAACCAATTTTAAAATATATTTACCTATAAAAAATTGAGTATGACATTTATATCTTATCTATTAATAAAATATAAAAATGGCTATTTTATTACCATATTTCCTAAAGGGATATAATTTTGGCATTAGATAATTTTTAGAAAAAAACCCCTCATCAAATGAAATTAAGAAATGATTTTGGGTAATTTTGTATTATTATAATATTAGTTCAACCATTAATTACATGATTTACCCTAAACGATGTTAAATAAAATATAAATGTTACTAATCACCAGGAAAAATTATTTTAACCTATTAGACCGGAGATTTCATACTAGTTACATCAGAGTATTTCAAATTTGAAACATTTAATATAAAAAAGTTTCTAAAATTTATTTATAAATAATCCCGTTGACGGATCGATGAGACATGTTTTTGAGGTAAAAATGTTCAAATGTTCACAATATTTTTCTATATCCAATTTCAATATGAAAATGATTCTAATGACCGAAATTAAAATATATGATAAAAAATAATTTCATTATACATCAAACCCAATTTAAATTAACATCTTATAGTATAAATAAATTACCTGAAAAATTAGTTTTGAATTAAAATTGTGTATTTTCGCTTATCATTAATAAATGAATATTATCCTAAAAATACCGAAATTGTAAGAAAGGTAAAATTTTATATCCTTCTTCCAAATAACAATTTTCCTTTCTATTATAATTTATAAAATTGAAAAAACCTATATTAAATATGGGTTCTCCATTAAAGGTGGTAAACATGCCTTTTTGAAAAATAAATATTTTTATGCGTAAAATTGAATTTTTTTTCTAATATCATGCCTAAACGACACATAAGAAAAATTTTAAACAATATGATGAATTTATATTTCATTAATAAAATCCAAGAATCATGATTCACTTATTTTAAAAACACAATTATTTTCATTTAAAATATTTTTCACTAAAACAAATCCATTGTGTTTAATTAGTAATTATTTCCATTTATAACTAATTTGGTAACAAATGATTCATTATATTAATTTTCATAAAACCTATTTTCATAATTTAGTCAATACATCCCACTCCCACTATTTTAACAACTATGTTATGATGGTAAAATTTGAATAATAAAATTTAGTTTTTCAGTGAAGCTCGATGTCAAATATAATGTATTCTATCGAATATTGTGTTTCATTTTAGAAAACATAAGATTCTACATTCTCCCCCAATTTTTAGAATTTTTTCATCTTAATTTGAATTCAGTGTTGGTAGCTAAGGTATTCCTTTTCATAATACCTTTATTGAAATATTGGATCCAAACAAGGGTTAACAAATCTTCAACATTAAAATAAAAACTAGGAAGTACAAAGGTCACATGAGATAACACATACTAGGGTTCTATATAAGAAAAAAATGAATATAGAAGAAAAAATAACATTCAAGTTCTAATCTAGAGTGATAGGAATCATGTTAAGGATAAATCTAATAATCAAAATATAATAACTTTTTGATGCATTAAATGGTGATTATTTTTGTAGAAGGAGAAGTAAATGGAAAATTTTTTTGTTTTAAGATACCTTTCAAAGAGTTGTGGAATTAATTTACTCCCTATACTAACATCATAATGAAATATATGTACTTGATGAGGATAGTTTCATCATTTAATCAACATTCACCACCAAATAAACGTTTTTTATTAATTATGGGTGCTTAAGATGATTTGTTAACCCTAGAATCAAATTATAGAGAATGAAATAATCCAAAAAATATTAACTATGTTGTACCCCCAGTTTCTGTTACGTAACCCTTTCTTGATTATTTTAATTGTTATAAAGTTAAGTGTGACGTATGGGAGATTTGGGTGAACTTGGAATTATGTTTTGAGAAAAAATGGAAGTCGCACGGGCTGCACACGGGTTTTCTAAACCGTGCAGCCATATCATGCGTAGTTGGTCATGGAGGCGGTAGCTTCCGCATGGGCAGCTCATGGTTTGACTAACCATGTGGCCAAACCATGCGAGAAGGGTTTCTGTTTCAGTAGCTAACGCAAGGTTATCGCACGGTTTGTCAAACCGTGCGAACTCACCGTGCGACCACTTAAATGAGATCCTATAAGGGTGGATCTCACACGTGTTTCCCTCTAAGTGCCTATTTTAAGCTCCTAAGTGGCCCTAACTCTGGATTTTTGTTATCCTAAGGTTAAAGAGGTTTCTCCCATCATTCCGGAGGATATATAAAGTCTTCTCTTGACTAATCGAAGCCGGATTCTTGAGGTATGTGATTGTTCTTGTTTGGTTTCTCAGATCTACTTATATTTACTTCTCATCTTCTCTCGGTTTCTTAGATCTACACCCGTTATGGGTAGATCTAAGTGTGTGGATTCTAAAGAAGATGATATTTTGTTTTTTTTGTGTTAGGAGAAGAGATCTAAGGAGTATCATTGGTAAATCAACCGAGTTTTCTAGTACGTTCTCCATTTTATAGGGTTTTCGTCAAACCCTTTGAGGTAGGTGGCTTCACTCTCGACTCCTCTTGTTAGAATTATTGGATTAGATTCAAGTTGGTTTATTTGAATGGATTTGATTGTGAAAAGAATATAATAAATCTTATTTTGTGATGATTTATGGTTTCGATGAAATTTTAAAATCTTGGTGAATTTTTGTGCAATGTAATTTGGATTGTTGAATTTTAAATGTTGATTTAAATTAGGGATTTGCTGAAATTGTAGATGGTTTGATGAAAAATGGGTTTTCAATAAAAATGGTGTTTTATTGGAATGGGTTGAGATTGAAATGACTTTTATGGAATTGGTTTTCAATAAAAAGGGAGTTTTATTGAAATGGTTTGGAATTGAAACGGCTTGGGATTGAAATGGTTTTGATGGAAATGGTTTTCAATAAAAATGTTTTTTTATTGAAAGGGTGTTTTGGAATGATTTATGGTAATATGTAGTGTGTTTTCATATTGAAAGTATGGGGATTGGTTGAAATATGACATTATGCTCAGTTTGAAAGTGTTAATGGAACATGGAAAATATGGGGCCTAGTTGAAATATGACCTTGTGCTCGGTGCCAATTGTATAATGGAACATGGGGAAGGTGTGTGTTCATATTTCATTCGGGACGGATAAGGGTTATGAGTCTCCCACATCATTTTTGGGATGAATAAGGGTTAGAGCTCTCCCCCATTCATAATTCATGTGTGTTTGGGTTGGATAAGGGTAAGAAGTCTCCCCCATAATGGTTGGGATGGATAAGGGTTATGGATTCTCCCCTCATCAAGGTAGCATGCATGGTTGGTTGAATGGGTTTGTGGAAATGGTTGGGTGTTCCAAAAATGGAATGTTTTTGAAATGTTTCTTAATCTTGTTTGGTTATTTTTTTTGGAAAAATAACTTGCTGTAAGATTGGTTTCAATTACTCTTGGAATGCCTTTGGTTATGAATGCATTTGGAAACTTGTTTATATTTAGTTATAAACTGAATTTGAGAAAATGTTTCATTTAAATTGTTTTTATATAAATCTGGCTAACTCTTCTATCCTTGTGGCATGAGTAGGGAAGTCATTAGGGAAAACCTACTAAGTTTTACACTCACCCCTGCATTGGCACGTTGGTGCTTTTTCAAATGTCATACTCTGGGGCATAGGTAAGGTAAAGAATCATATTTATAGTGGCTCGTGGCAATGCTTGGGAGATGTTTTGGAGCTTGGAGCTTGTGGAGCATGGAGTTATATAGTCTTTTGAGAGTCTTGAGTAGTTTGGTCTTCCCTTGTTGTTTACTTTTATGTGGTTTGATATAGAAGATGTTGCTTTTTGGTCTTTCATGGGTTCATGCGTCATATAGTGATTTTTTTGTTATGGTTGGTTTATGGATTATTTCTAAAAGGGTAAATAATCCCCCAACTTGTATTTGAAACCATTCGGCATTTATTGCCAACCTTTGGCATCTTGGGGATGTCTCTTAAGCCCTAGTAATGACTCGTTGAGCTCTCAAGCCAGTGAGAATTGGCGGGTCATTACAAATGGTTTCAGCTTGTTCGGTCCTTGCCTAACAAGTAGTCATCTATGTTCATGGTCTTGGAGTTGAAATTCATTCTTGTCTATTCCTTGGGATAAAATCCTAGATAGGATTAGGATTTTCAGAACCTGAAATGTATAGCATAAAAGGACATAGCTAAACAGTTTATGTTGAACATCAAGTTACTAGGGTGTTGGGTACATAATTGTTTTTGATACACTTCAAGAATGTTGGGAAATATCATTGTCATGGGTTTAGCCAATGATATGAGAATGACATTCATTTTTGAGGAATGTCTTCCCACTAGGATTTCATTTCTCATTGTGAGGAATGAGTAAGGATTTTGTGCAAGGTGAGAATTATTGAAAAATGAAAAAATTATTTTCAAGTAGAAGATTTTGAAAATAAGGAATTTGGTGTATTTTGAAAATGGGTTGATTTTAAAAAGGAATGAGGAATGTTTTTAAAAATGTTTGAACATGGGAATAGTTTGTTTTAAAAACAATGTTGTGATAGATGATGTGATAGAATTTGAAATTCTAAGCCATCAGTTGCTAGAGAGTGATATTGATGGATTTTTTTGTTGGTTTAAAAAATGGCACCCGATAGGCATCGTCAGAACCAACCCGAAGAGGCTGCAGAGAATGTGGTTGCACCAGAACCACATGTGAACGAAGAGCTTGTTCAGAGTATGTAAAGACTTTGTGTGTAGAGTATGTGCTATAACTTTTAATGGAGCTGAGTTAAAATGGGACTTCTCGATATTGGACATGGATGTATATGACATAATCCTAGGTATGGATTTGTTGAAAATGTTTAAGGCTCACATCGACTGTTATAGGAGAATGCTTAGTTTCATGACTGAGGATGACATCAACCATTTCTTCAGAGGAGAGAGGATGGAAAATAAAGGTACAAAGAACTTGTTGACACCAATGGTGGGAACGATCTCTTACCAAATAGTAGCGTTGACTTTGGCATCAATGGAAGAGATTGAGGGAAATTGTTTTCTAGCTGTTGTGGATCAATTTACATATGATTTCCCAATGACTTCTCAGGGTTACCACCTCTAAGGGAAGTGGAATTTACGATTGATCTCCTTCCGTAGACCAGTCCTATTTCCCTTCCGTCTTATAGGATGGCACCAACGGAGTTACAGGAATTGAAAATACAGTTAGAGGAGCTAGAAAGCAAGGGTTTCATTCGACCAAGTACATCACAGTGGGTAGAAATGGTTTTGTTCATGAAAAATACAGATGGAACTCTTCAGTTGTGTGTTGATTATTGTAAGCATAGCCAAGTTATGATAAAGAATAGATATCCACTTCCACGCATTGATGATCTATTTGATCAATTAAGGGGAGCTCAGTGCTTCTCTAAGATTGACTTGTGATCAAGATATCACCAATTGCGAGTTCGGAAGGAGGATATTCCAAAGACAGCTTTTAGAAGTAGATATGGGCACTATGAATATGGTGTCATGCCTTTTGGTCTAAGGAATGCACCCGAGGTCTTCATGGCTTTGATGAATCAGATATTTCAGCGATATCTGGATTCTTTTTTGTGGTGTTTGTGGATGATATTTGGGTGTATTCAAAGACAATGGTTGATCATGAGGACAACCTGGAAACAGTGTTACAAATCTTGAGAGATCATCGTTTGTATGCCAAATTATCAAAGTGTGATTTTTGGATATAGGAACTATGTTTCCTTGGCCATGTCATTTCTGAGAAAGTCATTTCTGTTGATCCTGAAAAGATAGAAGTTATTATCTCTTGGAAACTACTAAATAATGTGTTTGAGATACAAAGTTTTCTTGGTCTAGCTAGTTACTAATGATGCTTTGTGCATGATTTATCATGACTATCTTTGCCAATGACATCTCTAACAAAGAATAATTCTCCATTCCAATAGACAGAAGAATGTCATAAGTCTTTACAGGAACTAAAAGTTTGTCTTACATCAGCACCTATCTTGATTTTTCCTGAATTAGGACAGGGGTATGTGGTGTATTGTGATGCTTCTGGAACAGGTTTGGGTTGTGTTATCATGAAATGAGACCATGTGGTTTCTTATGGTTCAAGGCAGTTGACGGTGCATGAGACAAATTACTCAACACATGATATGGAGTTAGCTGCAGTCGTCCATGCTTTAAAAACATGGAGACTTTATCTCTTTGGTGAGAAATTTACTATGTTTACGGATCACAAAAGATTGAAACACATTTTCTCACAGCGAGATTTGAATATGAGGCAATGGATGTGGATGGAGTATCTTTAGATGTTTGACTTTGACTTGATGTACACACTAGGAAAGGGGAATTCGGTGGTGGATGCATTGAGTAGAAATTCATAAGCTCAGTTAGCGAAAGTAGCTTCAGATGAATGGAAGTTGATTTTGGTCTTATCCGAAAAGCATGTAGAATGTGAATATCGGGGTAATGTTGTTTTTTTATTTTCAGATACACTTGTTCTTGATTTAGTAAATATGATCAAAGTAGCACAAACATCTGATGCAGAATGTCTGGTTGTAAGTTCAAAACTCAATGGTGGGGAGACCATTGATGGCTAGAAACATGATGGGGGTTCAGTTTTTTGTTTTAGATATTTCATGATTGTACCTATGGTTTGTCAGGAACAACTCCTTTATGCTTACCACCATTCAAGATGGGTTGTACATCCAGGTACACAGATGATGTATAGGGTGTTGAAGGCGCAGTTTTGGGGGTGCGGATGAAAAAAAAGGTGGTCGAGTTCGTCTCACGGTGCATAACGTGTCAGCAGGTTAAAGCATAGGATCAAAGAACAGCTGGTATGTTACAATATTTATGTATCCAAGTGTGTAAATGAGACTATATGGAAAAGTATTTTATTACAGGTCTTCGAAGAAGGGTCTGGAAACACGATGCCATTTGGGTGATAGTGGATCATCTAACCATGTCGGCCCATTTCATCCCTATTAGTGAAACTCATACAATGAAATATATTTCTAAAATCTATATCTGAGAAGTGGCAAAGAGGAATGGTGTACCAGTTTCTATTGTCTCAGACAGAGATCTGAGGTTCACATCACATTTTTGGAAATCATTACATCAAGCCCTTAGAACTCAGTTGACTATGAGCATGGCGTATCATCCCCCGATGGATGGGAAATCCGAGAAGATGATACAAATGTTAGAAGACATTTTGTGCGATTATTTAATAGATTTTGGTAACTCATGGGAGGAGAATATACCCTTATTGTAGTTCTCTTATAATAACAACTATCAAGCCTTGATATGCATGGCTCCGTTTGAAGCATTGTATTGGCGTCCTTGTCGTTCTCCACTATACTGGGCGGAAACTGGTGAAAATTCACTAGTTGGACCAAGCCTCATCCAAGAAATCACAGAGAAGATCCAGTGGATTAGAAAGAGAATGGAGACAGCTCAGAGTCTTTAGAAATCTTATGCAGATCACCGTCAAAGACCGTTGTCGTTCTTTGTTGGTGATCATGTCTTCTTGAGGATCTCTATATGTCTTGGACATTGTCATTTAACGAAGTAGGCCAAGTTATATCCTAGATAAATTGGCCCTTTTGAGACACTGGAATGGGTTGGAGAGGTGGAATATCAGTTGGCATTACCCCCACAGTTCAGTTAGGTGCATAATGTGTTCCATGCATCTCAGTTGAAAAAGTATCAGCCTGATCCTGACCATGTCATAAGATGGGATCACGTTGACCTAGAGTCGGATGCTTCATTGATACATATATTGGTACAGATTGTGGATAGGTAAGAGAAAGTCTTGTGTGGAAAAAGCATCAGTCTAGGGTAGGTTTTATGGCATCATGTCAGATTCAGGAAGAGACTTGGGAACGTGAGAAGGAAATGAAAGAGCAGTGGTCGGAACTCTTTCAGTTGGGTGAAGGTTTTCTACTTTCGGAGGACGAAAAGACCAATGGTGGGGAGAATGTAGAACCCCCTAGTTTCTAGTATGTATCGCTTTCTTGATTCTTTTAATGTTTATAAAGTTAATGGTGACGTGTGGGAGATTCAGGAGAACTTGGAATGATGTTTTGAGGGAAAAGGGGAAGTCGCGTGGGTTGTGCACTGTTTGTCTAAACTGTGCATCCAAACCGTGCATAGTTGGTCTTGCAGGCAGTAGCTTTCGCACGGGCAGTGCACGATTTGTCTAATAGTGTAGTCAAACCATGCGATAAGGGTGGACAAGGCATTAGCTAACGCATGGTTAGCGCACAGTTTGTCAAACCGTGCGACCACTGAAACGAGATCCTATAAAGGTGGATCTCATGTATTTTTGACTCTAAATGCCTCATTTATGCTCCTAAGCCTCCCTAACTCTGGATTTTGGTTCTCCTAAGGTCAAAAGGGGTTTCCCCATCATTCCAAAGGCGATCCGAAGGCATATCTTGACGAATTGAAGCCAGATTCTTGAGGTATGTGATTGTTCTTGTTTGGTTTCTCAAATCTACTTAGATCTACTTCTCCTCTTCTCTCGGTTTCATAGATCTTGCCCGTTATGGGTAGATATATGTATGTGGATGCCAAACACGATGATATTTGGTCTTGGTTGTGTTAGAAGAAGATATCTAAGGATTATCCTTGGTGAATCGGACAGGTCTTCTTGTGTGTTCTCTGTTTGTTAGGGTTTTCATCAAAACCTTTGAGTTAGGTGGCTTTAATCTTGACTCCTCTTGTTAGAATTGTTATCCTAGATTCAAATTTGTATATTTGAATGGATTTGATTGTGAAAAGAATAGAATAAATCTTCTTTTGTGATGATTTATGGCTTTGATGAAATTGTGAAATCTTGGTGAATTGTTGTGAAATGTAATTTGGCTAGTTGAATATAAAATAAAGATTTTAAATTATGGATTTTCTAAAACTGTAGATGGTTTGATGAAAAATGGGTTTTAAATAAATAGGGTCTTTTATTGAAATGGTTTGATATTGAAATGAATGTGATAGAATTGGTATTGAATAAAAAGGGAGTTTTATTTAAATGGTTTGGAATTGAAATGGATTGGCATTGAAATGGTTTTGATTGAAATAGTTTTCAATTAAAAGGTGCTTTTATTGAAAGGGTGTTTTGTCATGATTGATGATAATATGTGGTGTGTGTTCATATTGCATGTATGATGCTTGGTTGAAATATGACCTTGTGGTCAGTTCCAAAGGGTTAATGGCACATGGGAAATATGGGGCTTGGTTGAAATATAACCTTGTTCTCAGCACCAAAGGGATAATGGAACATGGGGAAGGTGTGTGTTCATATTGAATTTAGGTAGGATAAGGTTTAGTAGTCTCCCCCATCGGTGTTGGGATGGATTAGGGTTAGGGCTCTCCCCCGTCAAACATTCATATAGCATTCGAGAAGAATAAGGGTTAGGAGTCTCCCCCATCAGTGTTGGTATGTATAAGTGTTAGGGCACTCCCCCTTCAAGCATTCATGTGCATTTGGGTTGGATAAGGGTAAGTAGTCTCCCCCCTCATGGTTGGGATGGATAAGGGTTAGGTATTCTTCCCTCTTCTAGGTATCATGCATGGTTATTTTCATGGGTTTTTGGAAATGGTTGGATATGACAAAAAGGGAATGTTTGTAAAATGGTTCTTAATCTTGTTTGGTTATTTTTTTGGAAAAATAACTTGCTGTAAAATTGGTTTCAATTACTCTTGGAATGCCTTTGGTTATTAATGGTTTTCGAAACTTGTTTATATTTAGTTATGAACTGCTTTTGAGAAAATGTTTTATATAAACTATTTTTATATAATTGTGGCCGACTCTTCTATCTTAGTGGCATGATTAAGGAAGTCATTGAGGAAAACCTACTTAGTGTTATACTCACCCCTTTTTTGTCACATTGGTGCTTTTGCAGATGTCGTATTCCGGGACACAGGTAATAGTAAAGCATCTTATTGCTAGTGGATCATGAAAATTCTTGGGAGATGTTCTGCAGCTTGAAGCTTGTGGAGCATGGTGTTGTAGTGTCTTTTGATAGTCTTGAGTAGTTTCATCTTCCACTGTTGAGTACATTGATGTGGTTTGATATAGATGAAGTTTCTTGTTGGTCTTTCATTTGATCATCCATCATATATTGAATGTTTTGTTATAATTGTTTTATGGGTTATTTCTAAAAGGGTAAATCGTCCTCCAACTTGTATTTGAAACCCTTCGGTATTTATTTCTAGCCTTTGGCATCTTAGGGATGTCTCTTAAGGCTTAGTAATGACTCATTGAGCTCTCAAGCCAATGAGAATTGGCGGGTCATTACAAACTACCTATTCATCTTGTCTAGAAACATTAACCTAAACCAAAAAAGATACTATACAATGTGATAACTCTCCAAATATAATAATAATTAAAAATAAGAAATAAAATATTTAATTTTCCAAAATTTAATAGAAATACACAAATTTTATCATAGTTTATTAAATATATATTTATCCTTAAATTTAATAATAAATATTCTAGACTAATATTGAATCCAAAAAATCAGAAGGATTTTCTCATATAATCTTCCATGATATGTTTTAAAATTTATATACAAATAAAATCAATTATTCGTGAAATATCTTGAAAAAAAATATTCATAATCAAATATTCTTCAAGATATGTTAATCACTCTTACAAATAAATTTAATCACTATTAGTCCACAATTAAATCATAGATTCTTTCGAAATATAATTCAACTGTTGGTCCTCAATAAAAATCTAATATTACATTATTTACCTTAATTGTATAATGTTCCCAAAATAGTGAATGTATTTTAAAATAACATTAATCATATAATAACCAACCTAATCCTGAGGTTATCAATTTGATAGAACATGGTTTCTCAAAATCAGCTGATTCATATTCCATAATCTCGTTTAACTAGAAATAAAAATTTATACTAATTAGGGAAATATTTTAGGCTAATTGTAGGTGATGAACCCATGTAACCCTTTGTTGTGGGTTCAATTATCGTGGTTTTACCAGATGTGATGGGTTTTCACCCATCCTACAGATTGTCCCTTATTATAAAACTATATAATTCTCATAACATTTCCAAAATCTGAAAAAAGTCTATAAAAATAACCATAACAAGTTTAAGAAAATACTTTCTCAAACCTCTTATTTGTATACAAAATCATAATTACCTCATTATCTTAATTCATGATGTCTTATATATATTGATATTTTTTATTTCACCATTATATGATTTAATAAAACAATTCCAAAAATAATGAATGTTTTAACCTTATTATTTTGTCTACGTGGTTTTATCTTCATTTTTTCACATAGATACAATGTCTATATATTGATATAATTATTTAGAGATCCATTAAAATCACTTTCAGCCCATTTCCAAACACACCATATACAACTTCATTCATATGGGTGTTCGTAGGGAAATTGATTTCGAAAATAATCTTATATAACATATAACATCAGGAAATTAGAAAAGACATAATTTTTATAAAACATTATGATAGAGTGTGTTTTGAAACTCTCAATCAAGGGTCATATATTAATAATATAAGAATATTCTAGAAGAATATAATTTAAAAGAAAATATAAATATATTGTGAAAGGGTCTTCTTTTTTAGAAGCTTTTTCAAATTCCTAATATGCTTCAGAATATTGTGGCAAGTTAAAATAATTAAATTTGCCTTGTTAATATTTACCTATTTTGAAAATATTTTAATAATTACGAAATTGAATTTGATTAACAACAAACCCTGATTCTTGATGATATCTATGTATAGAGGAGGTGTTTGATATCTCATACTAATATTTGGATGAGTTGAAAGCTAGAAAAGGTTTTATAATTATCTGGACAAATCTTTTCAATATTTATAGAATAAAATTTATCAGGAAGAGAATGTAATTTTTTTGAGATACTCCTTATTCCTTTTGTAACATACATTCCATGGTCTTAAATGTTAACAAACAAGGATTTAACTAAATGAATATTCATAGAAACATACAATATGTTTAACCAAAACGCATAATCCCTAATGTTTCTTAAACCATTTCTTTGATAACGATTATAAGGACCCATTCTTATACAATAGATAACATTGAGTTAATTCTAGAACATAAATTAATTCACATTGATGATCTTTTTATATGTAGTGTTTTATAGAATTAGTCCATAACAATTACATAAAAACTAAAATATTACAATGTAGACAAGTCTACACGCTCTCCATTTTTTCATAATCTAAAACCATTTAAAATAAAATCAGGAATTCTATTTATTGATAAAAATATTCATAAAATTCATCTTGAATTATTCATTTCGCTTAACCAACTATATAACCAATTTAAAAACATTTAAAAAACTAGTATGAGAACAAAAATCATAGTGAGGGATATAAAATAAATAATGAAACCATTATTCCATGCATATTTTAAAATCAAGAAAACTTTTTTACAAAATCATACTTTTCATCCTTAAAACATAAACCCTTTAGCTTATCTCATGAAATCTTAATATTTCTATAAAACTAATGGAAATAATATGACATAAAGTTAACTAGTGGAAGACATATCGTTCTTAAAGTGTATCTTTCACTACTATATAGAGATTAACCATCATGGATAAATTTAGAATAACCATCACAACATATTCCCTTAATGTCTTTAGAGAAATTGAACTGCATAACACTATTTCATTAACCAATAAATTATAGATCTATTATAGGATCACCCTCCGTTGCTTTATCATAGAACCACCTATATACATAATCAATTCCGAAGAACCGAAACCAAGCACAACACAAAAATCATACATGAAGGGAAAATAACATTCCCACCATGAAAAAAAATCATTTTAAGATATTGAAATAATAAATCCATTCTAAAATCCATTTTAGAAACTATTATACATGAAAATTGAATAATTCATTTATTTTTTATTCAAAATCATTACAGCTTATATAGGAATCCAAATATCAACTAATGGTCATGGGGATAGAATAGACATTTTCACTGTATATGTTAAAAAATTACTTTTTCACTTAGTAAAAATAATTCTTATAAAAATTAACCTTTTTAATCCTTTTATTGAAATTGATACTGAAAGGGGTTTATTATTCACATTAGAAAATAAGGTAGTGTATTTTATCAAAATATACTTCTATGAAAGGAGATTGAGAGGAATTCACATACCTCGAGTCTGACTCATCTCATGATTTATTTATCCCCGTGAATAATAATTGTTATATAATTTTATACTTTATTGGGAACCTTTTTATTGTATATTATTCCCTTAATTTTACTAATTACAATGTTATAACAATTACTTAATTATTTATACTCGCATGGGATGTTTTGTCAATATAATTTACTTGAGTTCAAAATTACTGGTATAATGTCACTAGTCAAAGTGGTCATGATTCCATCACATCCATAATAATATTCAAGAGATAATAATAATTTTTCTATATCAAATATAATTATAAATTTATTCATTAAATATTGATATTAATAATGCACAATGTAAAAATCATTGAGATGGTTGGGCATGTGTACACATGAGTAACGTTTCAATTTTTAAATGCTCATTTTGGAAAGAAGGTAAGTGTTATTTTATCTTCCCAGAATGATAATAATAAAATTAATTTCATTTTAATAACATAAATATTGTTATACATATTTTCAAAGTAGTATACTGATTAAAAATGGATCACATCGCTTCGTGGAGGTGATAGTTCACACATATGCATGAACTATAGTATGATTTTTCTATTTATGAAAACAAATAACATAATTGATAAATTATTAACATACAATGATAATTATGGCATGAATATAACATATTAACATTAATTACATCATCATAACTAGAATTCAGAGACATTTATGGAAAAAAATTATATCAGTTTGTGGAGGTTATAATTTACACGTACACGCAAATATTTTATTCTTTTAACATTTTATGGAAATGGAAACATATTTAGATGATGATATTAACATAATAAAATTTAATTATATTTGTGATTATTGATTTATTTTTTAATCATGGATGAATAATATTTGAACTAAGTGGAAGAAGTAATAAAATAGGAACACTTAAATAAAATCATTATGTTTCCTTTGGATGACCACCTTTCTTAACACCATAACCCATATATGGAGGAAGTTCTATCTAAAATAATACCCTTAAAAAGTGGGAAGAAAATATAAGAAGGGTTTTGGGCCTAACATGGTGGAGTTGAATTCTTTTTGAAGTCCAAGTAATATTGTTGAATGTCTTCCCCTTTATTGGAGAGGGGTGGGGTACTCCTGGAATTATTAAAAGTATTAGTTAATATAAATATATCTTCTAATCCAAATGGATCCAAATTTATTTAGTTTTAAGATATGATGATTTTGTGTTGGAATCAATTCATATAATTATAATTAGACAAGTTTCTATAAATTTTTAATCATTATCATTTTTTTGTTTTAACCCTAATTAATTCCTACCATGACATTATGTTATTTTCACATTGAGAGTAAAAATAATTACGATAAAATGAAAAAAATCCAAAAATGAGTCATTAATTACATTTTATGAAAAAACCTAGTAATTTGGAAGATTTTATTTTTTAAAAATTTTATATCATTTAATAAAAAGTTATTTATTTTAAAATTTCATAAGTGTCAATTTTGAAACTATTCACTAGTTGTCTTTTAAAAAATATCATAAAAACATTATTAGTTAGAAAACTTCCTATAAGTAATCCCACCCATGTCGAATTATTAAAGAAAAGTTTTTCAAGCATAAAATATTTATATTAAATTTATTTTAATATTATTAATATCATTTATTTGATTCTTCCTTTAATAAATCAATTACAGCATCATCATTGTGTCATAATTAAATTTTACTATTTAATGTACAAAAATTATAAATAAATTATCTTAATGTGGATAAAAATTTATATTTCTAGTGACTATTAATTGGAGAATTTTTCTTTAATATGAACCTATATTCAAAATTTTTTAATTGTTAAAAATATGAGATTGTCATTTTTAACTTGTCTATATACAAAATATATTAATTGTCATATTTATACCTAAGTGGCATAGAAAGGATAGAATTTTGGACATTAAGGTTATTATTTAAAAAAACTCATCCATTAAAATTAGGAAATGTGTTAGGGTAAATTTATGTTATAATAATATAATTTTTACCTTTAATCAACTGATTTACCGTTAACCATGATAAATATAATATGAAAGTTATTACTCACCAAATATTATGTTCATCGTATTAAATGACAATTTTTATACTGATTACAACCATGTCTATACGTTTTATGAAATTCTATTCATAGAAGTTGCTACAATTAATTTATAATTAATCCCATTAAAAGATCGATGAGACACGTATTTAAATAAAAAATGTTCAAAAGTTCACAATGATATTTTATATCTAATTTTAAATTTAAATTGATTCTAATGACCTATATTTAATTAGCTGAAATTTTTTTTATTTCATTATAATTTCAAACCAATTAAAAGTATAACCAAACTATAAAAAATTATAAAAAAAGAAGCTTTGAACTAAAATGCAATATTTCCACTATTCATTAAAATGAATATTACTAGAAAAAAAATATCCAAAGTAAAATTTTATGTCTCTATTCAAAATAAGAAGTTTATTTTTCCCAATTTATTTCATAAAATTTATAATTACAATATAAAATGGTTTCCCCATCCAAAGGCGGTAAAAATGAATTTTTTACTCCTTTTTTTCCTAAAATTTACGTTTTTTGTATACCATATCTAGAAAAAATATACAAATAATTTTAAACATTATATTGAATTTATATTTCAATGACATAATCCATTATTAATGATTTGATTATTTAATAGAAAAAATTATTTTCATTTAAATAGATTATCCTAAAAAAACATCCTTTGTATTCGATTGGTTTTTATTTCCACTTCTAATTAATTTGGTAACCAACGAATCAGTATATACACATGTGTAAACAAAATTTTTATAATTTATTTAATACTTTCTATTCCCACTATTTTAATGGATAGGTTATAATGATAAAATTTCAATTATAATATATAGTTTTTGTTATTATCTAAATGTGGAATATCATATACACCATCTATCATAGTCTTTATTTTAAAAAAATTAGGATTTTACAATTAAACACTATTTATTTCAGAAACCATGGAAATAAATGGGTTTCATAAAAATTTAATGATAATTTTACCTATGGAAAATAAAAATAAACATTTGGTCATGTATCACATTTTAACACATGGTAAATAAAGTAAGTTTCAAAATAATTATTTCATGGTATAACCCATAAGAGATAAATGGGTTTCATGAATATATTTTAGTCATGAACAAAAAACATTTGGATAAAAATAACAATTGTATCATTAGACTATATCCCCACTAAAGAATATGTAAGATCATAAGATGTAATCTTCGATGGAATATGTTTTTGGAAGATCACCTGGACCATTTCTAGAGGAGAATAGCCTTCACATATTTAAAAACACATTTTATAACATTAAATATTTTTTAAATAAATTATTTTAAATAAACTATCAATCTTATAAAGGATGATTTAAAAACATTTATTATATTTCAGGAGTAAAATATACCTTTACATTATATTTTTTTAAAAATAAAAAATATATTAAAGAAAATTTTATTTTAAAAAATGAAACATATAAGAGAATAATTAAAATATTTAGTTTTCTAGAATGTTGGATATGTTGTACACATCAAACCAATGATTCTACTCACATTTTCCATAAAAGAAAAACATGCCTTGTTTTGAAAACAACATGAACATTCAACTTAAGATGTTTTTTTTAATTTTAATCATTAGTAACATTTATTCAATAAATCCATTTTGTAATGTAAAAACATATTTTATTTTTTTAAGAAAACATGGATCTTGATAAAAATTCATTTTCAGCTAAAGAGATAAATATAGTTGATTTTTTCTAAAAAAACATCATTATGAACCCCTGAGTGAATAGATAAGTGAAAATAAAGGGAAACATGAATTATAAATAAATTATTAGAGGATAATAATAGAAAATATTTTATTTCAAGATAGATTATATAATTTTATCATTTGAATCATAATCAGGAAAAATCCTATTAAAATATTGTATAATAATGTAAAACCCTTAAAAATTTGGTATCATAGATTCATAATCCCCATAAAAAATAACATTAAATAAAATTATAGTATCATGAGAATAAATAACTTAAAGATATTATATTTCAATGAGGATGTATATATATCTCACAAAATCATATATCTTTATAACAAATATGACTCTCAAAGAAAGAAAATTGAGACACAAACACTTTACTATATTGATAAATTTGAAAATATATTCAAATGAATGAGATATACTAAAATGGACATGTAAATAAACAGTATTTTCAGGATATGATTCATAAAATAAATTCATTTAAATTATATATACCATGTAAAAGAAAAAATTGGAGGGCATAGATTTTTTATCATAAAAAATAACAGTGAGAAGAAAATCGCATACCATTAGTCTCGACGTTGTTCACAAAGGTAAAATACTCCATTATAATAAATATAAGTATTTTATAAATCTATTACATAACCATAATTATATATTTAAAACCATATATTATTTACATGTGATATTTTATTATTAATTTATTTACAATTCATTATTAAAGTCATGTTTTGGGTAATAACATCTTTTTAGTGTATGGTTTGATTTTGTATTTATGGTCATTTTACATTTATCATAGTTAGTTAATACCCAAAGTGATATAAATTATATTACTATAAAATATATTTATTTTATATTTTTATTGGGTTATGAATATAATTTATGGATATAAAATGAAATACACTGTTCATGGAGATGGTATGTGGTATGTATGCATAAACATTGTTTCCATTATCTTTAGGGATTGAAATAAATGAAGTTAATAATACATTTAAATTTAATAGATATCTTCATTTTTATATATATTACACATTTTTAGTATAATTTTCCTTATTATGTTCCATGGAAAGCGTTAGTGAAAAATGGTTCTCATTTATTCGGGAGGTGGTACTCTGTTGTAATCACAAATGATGTTATCATATCCCATATTAAATGGTTTGTTAGAAGGTATATGTAATATACTTATGATATCAGTTTAATTATGTAAATAAATATATATATATAAATATATATAATATCTATATTACCATCATGTAAAATGGAAATGGATAAAATGCATCACATCGATTCGTGGGGTGGTTTTCTTCCATACACATATGGAAAGTTATATTTTTTCAATGGATTGGGATGTAATAATTTAGATTTTTTATTATAATTTTGTTGGTTTAATAATATCATAAATATAATAATTAAAAATGAAATTCATCATTAAATCCATCTTTAATAGGTATTTATGAAATGAAATAACATATATTCCTGAGGTGGTATTCCTTCATTGACACCAGTAGTGGGTTCATAACCCATTTTATGGAGGAGGAAATTTATATATGTCATACTTATAACATAAAATCATATCAGTAAATAAAATATAATTATGTTATTTTATATTCATGTTTTGAAGTTATTTTAAATAGGTGGATGATGAAATAACATAAAATGCTCGATTCGAGGTGTTACCACTTATTTAGAAAACTTCTATTGGGTAGCATGAAATGAATTACTAGGATAGATTTAAAATAAACACAAGAATTATATAATGATAATATTTAATTAATTAATTTATTTGTGTATTTAAGGGATTAAATAAATTTTTTTATGTTTGAAGTTGAGAGAAAAGATGGTGCCTTTTAAAAGTGATTTGAGGGGAAAACATGTAATTTTTTTAAAGTAAAATGTGTAGCGAAATTGGTCACAATACAAAAGGATCTAAAATATTCCACTATATATACATGAATAATTAAGGTAAATATATTCCCATATAAATTTCTTTGGAAAATTTTGAGTCATTTTGAGCCCTTTTATTTTTTGTTTAACCCCTCAATATAAACAATTTTACGGAACCGTGATAATTAATTTTTACTCTTTTTTCATTATAGTAAAAGATTAATTTTAAATTATTCAATGATATAAATAATTAGGATTATAAATATGGAATCCATTTTTTCAAATTTCATTCATATATGTGGAAAAAATAATTTTTAAATTAACCCCCCAGACGCGATGACAAAGTAGTTTTCCGAAGAGAAAACATTCCAAAGTTTAGAAGGGATTTACATAAAAATGAAATATGTAATGGTAAAAAATTACCTAAATTGTATTAAAAGATATATAATTAAACAAATTTGAGAATTATAACAATATAAAAATAATTTGGATGTTTTTAAATGTAATAAAAGAAATGGATTTTTTTTCAAAAAGATGTATTTTTTATTGTTCATCTAAAACTAACATTTTCAATAAAAATTTATAAAAATATCCACATTAAATAATTTTTAATTTAATATTTCAAAAATATTTTTAATTTGTAATATTAAATTTTATAAAAGTCTATATAATTAATTTAAAAATAACTGTGTAATATTTGAAAAAACAAGTTTTTATAACAATAAAGTTTTTAAATGTAAAATCATATTTATTCATATATATTTTTTTTAAAAGTATTAATGTTAAATTTTTTATTTAATAAATAATATATAAATTTCATTTAAAACATTATTAAAATTTTATTGATTTAATTATTTGAGATAATATGCTTTTTTCCACATTGAACTAGTTAGCTGATAAATGATTTCCTTAATTTTTAAATGGTTTTTATATTTATATATAAATAATTTCATAACAAATAATTCATTATATACAGAGTTTTATTCTATATATTATAGTATTTTAGTTATTATTACAAACCCTATATTCTAATGGAAATGTGATAAATAAAAAATTAAAAATAGTATTCTAATATCATGTCAAGTTTCGTTTAAATTCAGTGTTTCATTTAATGTAAGATACAATCTAGGTTTCTTATACCCTAAGATAAAAATATTACTATATTTCATGAATGATCAAATATATGTTTTATATAAAGAAATTTTTTTAATGATTTAATTTATATGAAAAAAATCGTTGATTCATGGGTTGTTACATTCTACCCCCTTAAATAAATTTATTCCTTTCAATTTGATCATGTGATCCGTAAATAAGGTTTTAAAATTTGGTTGTCACTTTGTGGGAACCCTAAATCATAAAATGGGTTAATAATAATTCCTCTTTATATGATATAAATTCATATGTGGATTTCATTTGGTATAACACATACTATGTTACAAAATAATAAAAAATATATGGGCAGTGACTATTTTAGAGATGGATGAAAAGAGTATTATAAAAATAATTATATAGAGTAATAGAGATCACTGATTAGAATATATTGATTTATCATATGAAAATCAAAAACCAAAAAACGATAAACTAATGTGGGTTGAAAAATATCAATTATTACATAAGAAAAGATGGTAATATGATCATGTTTTATTTTAAGTTCACCTTCCTAAAGTTTGGAAATATTCACTGAAAGATATACTTTCTTTATTTCATTCCATTTAATAATGACAATATCATACTTGGGTTGTTATTAAATGAATATCAACTTCATATCTTACTTTTAGAAATGAAGTTGATTTTTTTTAATGTCAAAACACTAACAGATCACAAGATTCATAATATAATGATGAGTTATTTCTTCTATCCATCGTTATACATATAGGAAAATCGTTTCCACAATTTATCTAACATGAATAAAATTTCATATATTCGAGTAATAAATTACACTCTAAAACCACATCCCATGTTCAACATAATCCATTCAATAAATGGTAAACCAACAGAACCCTCTAAAATTCAAAATTTATAAAAAAGGTCACTAAACTTCCCTAAAATAAACATGTCATTAAACCCCCAAATATCATTAAAATATCATTAAAGAAATATGATGAATATTTAAATACTAAGGTCAAATATCCACCTAAATCATGGTAATTTTTTGAATTTCCATAAATTATAAATTAAATAAAAAACTATACTTAGTCCATCCATAAATAAAACCAAATATTTATTAATATATTTTTTAAATCTAAAAAATTAAAAAATCCATCATTGTTATCTTAACCCACTTTTTCAATAAATCCTTCACCATTTATGAGGTCAAAATTACAACAAGATTTAGTTCATCCATTAAAATCACTTCTTTATCCCAACATTATTATCTCAACATCAGTAACTATTTAAGGGTTGTATTCGATTAATCATGTGTTTTATGAAAAAATAAAAACTTTATATTAAATAAATTTTCTAGAACATCATCATTATTCAATATATTATTGAAAATAATTTATTAAAACGTATTATATAAAATCCTATATATTTCATAGTTCATTAATTCCAATAAATTAACACATAACTCATTAAACATTATTCTTAAACCATTATCTATATATCATCATCTTATTCCTTAATAACTCATTTAAATCATATTTCATTTCAAATATCATTATAATTTGTAACAAAAACATTAAATATACCACCTTGACGAAACTCTTCTAGAGTATTCACCAAGGAAATAGATTTTCAATGTTCCTATTAATTCCAAAATTTAAAAACTTATCCATTGATAATTTCTTAGGGAGACAAATATTCAAATAAATTACATTAAATAAACTTTTTCTTTTTCTTTTTAAATAACATTATATGTTCCCTTATTCTCCACACATACCAAATATTCTATTCACTTTGAGATATTCCAATTAGTTCTTTTCCCTAAATTATTAAAATACTAGAAACTGAATATTCTTTTTTAATGTTATCCACCACCTGAACACTCAATAAAATACATATTTATATTTTTTAAGGAGTATATGAGATAGTTACGTTTTATGTTATTACTCATATATAATTAAACCTAGTTAGGCACAATCACAATATCCTTCACTCCTATCAACATACCATTTGGCATCACAATAACACATTGTCTATCAGATTCAATGTTATTCGAGTTCCTTTTAGTTCCCACCACTAGTAATGACTACAAATAATAATGTAAAAAATAATAATCCTATTTTTGAGCCATAGAATAATGAAAACCCACTTATAGGATGACTGAATCATGAATCATTATTTGTTAATCTATGAATCCTTAGGATCAACCTTTGAAATTCAATGTCATTAATCAAATAATTCATGATTTTTCATGATGTGTTAGTGAATATCAAATGTATATTAACCTTGATTATTCATCCTAGTGTGGAGCTTGCCCTATTTTCATACACCATGAGATTATTGAGTCCATATAAGTGTTCCCTTTATAGAGTCGTTACACATAGTTATATCTCTACAAGCTCCACATACGCATTTATTATCCAGGAAGGTAATCAATTACAATTAAAAACTCAATATCCCATTTACTAAATTTCTAGAACATTATCCAACACTTTACCACCTCGTAATACTTATCCATAGACATATCCTTATTTATATACTTGTTAATTTCCATGGGTATCTCACTAATGATTTATTATCTATGTTTCTAATGGCTAAATAAACCTACAATTTGATATAATTTATAATGAACCAGACAAATCATACATAATTTTTGATGAAAATTAAATATGTTACAAAAAACACTCTTGAGGATCATAATGGTATAGTTCCTTCGGAGAATATACCTAAAATAATTTTACTTCATTAAATATATTTATCTTCCCCCATAAATATTTTTCAATATAGTACTCTTCTTATTCAAACACTATAGAATACCATTGTTCATAACCTAGGTAAATGATTTATTATAAATGGTAATATAAAATTCATAATAAGGGTAAATAAGGTATATATTTATGAAAAATTGATAATAAGGGTAACATAACTTGATCATAATTTTTGTAAACCATTCCCTATTTATCAAAGATAATTATCTTGAATCATGGAAAAAATATTACCATTAGATAATCCATTATTACTAAGGAAATAAAATAACATTAACAAAGGAAACATTAAAATGGAAATAGATGCCATGACATGTCCCCTTGGTCTCGCATCGTGACTTCCCCTAGCCAGCCTTCCATAGGCCAGGGGCTAGCGACTAGCACCAAAGGCGTAATTCCCTAAAACTAGGAATTCGTTGCCTTTATAAATCGTAAACACACACACAACCAGAGTAAAAGCGGAAGAAAACACTACGTAAAAGATGTATAACATGTGTACTGAAACTAAAGGGGGCCAGAATACAAGCCCAACTGTAAAGTACAAATACAACTAAAATCAAGTACAACTAAAAAGGGACAATCAACTGAAAGGTGAAAGAATCTCCTAGATCGTCCTCTAAGATTCCTACCTGATGGGTAGGTACAGATGGCCTCCTTAGAACTCCTCGTCTGTTAGACTCCACGGTGTACTGATACATCGTAAGGTCCTCCTCCGGGTACCATCCAGTTTCGGTGCTCTTAGCCTCCGTCAGCACTGTCTGTCGTCTCCATCCAACACAACGAGGTGCGGGCATAGCTTGTGAAGGGGTGAGTATAACGATACTCAGTAGGGACCCCAAGACCCTCAAGGTCTCAAAATATCCAACAAGGATAAACCACAAAGCATAATTTCAACGGATAACCATTACTTAGGTATATTCCCATACATATACATAAGTTATCATGTAACCCATCTCAATCATGAGGAAAACGCAAAGTTCATTGACTCAGCTCAAACCAGGATTTTTATTCATGATGTCAAAACCATAGCTGCTGGAGAAATCCTCCTTTGTCGAGTACAGTGGGTCTACTACTAGAACCAAGAGTTTCCCACTAACCTTATACTGATGAAGTACTCCACCAGTCTAGTACTGTGGGACTGCTTCTACAACCAAGTGCTTTCCACCATGGGTCTGCAGCTACAACCAAGCACTCCCCCTCATATCCTAAAGAGGAACTCCTTCTATCGAGTACCGCGGGTCTGCTTCTATAAACAAGTGCTCCTACATTGTGGATCTGCTGCTACAACCAAGCACTCCCCACTGGGCCATCTGAATCACTCTGAATCAATCGATCAATAGTCGTCAAGTCTCAGCCAGCTACTAGGTCTCTGCAATTTCCTCACTCGTCACTGGGAGGTCTGCTCCACGTTCCACAATCTGATACTCCAAGTTTCAAGAAATATCACGTAGAAGAATCACAAAGACTGCCACATCATAGGGGTCTCAATGTAACAGACGTCGCATCAATCGGACGCTCGGTCTGTGAGTTATTAGCCATTTAGTCCCGGGGGTCCGGTTGGTTTCGTGTACAAACCAACCCGACCGTATCTCAACAATACCCCAAAATCCAATGGGGTATTATTAAAGGGACTTTTTCTCAATAAGATTACTAGTTCCACTGATGGTTCGTCAAATGGATGTCCGGGGCGAAAGATATGGCCAAAGTAAGCAACGGGTCATTAGTGGGCCTAGGTCTGGTCCAACCTGGTCGGACCAACTCGGATAGACCGACACGGCCCAACCTCATCTGGGTCGACCCGGTCTGTGTCGACCCAGTCATACCTGCTGGGTCTGACTCGACCCTTTGGGCGGGTCATCCCGCTAAGTTTCGACTCGTTCTGTTGGGACCGACCCAGCGGACTGTGAGGGAAGTTCGACCGGATGCCACCACATAGGGAGCATCGGTCCGAAAGCAGGGGCTGGTTCGGCCAGCCCCCCGAAGGGAACGAATCGAGAGGTTGGTGGCCAGCAAGACTCCGGGTAGGCCGTGGGTGCACCGGGAAAGGTGTTGGGGTGCCGGGAAGACCATGAAAGGGGTCACGGGGGCGCTAGCAGGGCGCGGGGGTGCCAGGCAGGCCGCCGGCGGGGCCCGGGTGCACCTGGTAGCATTTCGGGGTGCCGGGACGGCTGTCGGCAGGGGCCGGGCAGGCAGCCGACTGGGCGCGGGTGCGCCAAGTAGTGCACCGGGGTGCCGATCAGGCCACCGGTAGGGGCCGTGTAGGCCGCCGACAGCGCGCGAGGGTGCCGGGCAGGCCACCGGCGGGGCGCAGGGGCACCGGGCAGCGCGGCGGCGAGAAGCCAGGAAGCGTGCTGATGAGGCATGGGGGATCCGGGCAGCGCGCCGGTAGGGCGGGGGTAGCGCACCGGCAGGGCGAGGGTAGCGCGCCGGGGACACCGCGGGTAGGCGGGTCCGGCACTACTGGGCCGACGATGTTTGGCCAGGAGCATCGGTGCGGCGCTAGGGTGGCGCGTTTCGCGGAGGCCGTAGGTAGCGTGACCGTCATCATTTCCACCTTCTTCATCGTCGCCTCAACGCCTTGTCGTAGAATGCATCAATAGAGAAGAAATCGACGGAGGATGTCAAGTTGTGTCAGTTCTACCCGCATCCTCCACATTTAAAATGATAACAATTATCTCAACAAGAAGGAATGAGATGTTATTCAATTGTTTTTAAAACCACGCATCAAATCATTTTCAATCCGAAGAAGTAAAAAAGAACATGATGTTATGCTAGAACAAAACACCTACCTCACTTGTCGTTCGTTGTTGACAAACTCGTGGGAATCGGGCGTCGTTCCATTGACAGAGTCGCGAAAGGATGATGGAGGAGGCCGTCGTTCATCACGTCCACCGCACATCCTCAATTCCGCGCTCCATAGGATTGATGACGACGTTGATCGATCAGTGTTTGGAGAAGAAGTCGGAGAAGAAAGAGCGCCATCGGCGTTTTTCGCGTTCTTCATTGGGAGCACTTTTCTCCCAAGCTTCTCTCAATTCCTCCAAAAGAGAAATGCCAACCAAAATAATATTAGACTTGCTGTCTAATATTTTGTTAGCACACCAATTCAAAAAGGAGAAATTAATTAACTCAGCTCCACCAATTTAATTCCTGTGAAGTGGCGCATTAATTGGTGAGGAAGTCAAGAGGCTCTCCATAATTAATTTACGCGCGTGGGAAAAATTAATTGGCATGTGCATTGGAACAATTAATTGACATACACGTTTGCACAATTAATTGCGCAGAGGAGGTCAAGAGGTCCTCCCTCATTAATGAGGGTTTTTTCATCTCCGTTGGTCCCCACGTCATAACCTCTCACGGGAGGTTAGGGTGTGGCGGTCCCACTCCAACTTCCAAAGGGAGGTTCTAACTAACGTCACACACAACACATGGAAACTTAAAAATAAAATTAAGTGTTGTACTTTATTTTATTATTATTTTCATTAATAAAAATCGAAAAACTAACTTCCAAACTAGTCAGAACACAACTGCAGTGATGGTCTCACTAAGAAACTACTAATGTTGCGAGTTCAACGGTGCTCTCAGATTTCAATTCCGAGCACCGGATCAAAATATATAAAGTACCGAATGTACGTTTACTGAACGTAATCGAAACAAAAGTCTGGATAATTATTATCAATAACCCTCGACTCACGCCGGTCGAGGTTAGGCTCTACCTAGGTGAAACACATTCCAACGAACACAACAGTACTCTCATAGTTTAATCCGACTCACCTTTTAGAAGCTATAAATTTTACAATAAATTAATTGTCACTTAATTATTTTATTTGCGGCCAAAAACTATCTTTTTCTGCTAGCCCACGCCGAAAAAAGTTAGTATCTGCATAAACAAATCATTCCCTCATGAGTTAAACGGTGGTCTCGGATGTTTAATCTCAGATACCATTTATGAATTATAATCATTTGAAAATTAAAATAATTTATTGTATTATATTATTTACGGTTATTCCATTTTTGGGATTTTTCACAGGGGGCCCGCGCTGACTAAACATAAGTCGCGCCTAGGGTAAACCTGCCATCGTGAGCGCAATGGTGCCCTCATATTTCTAAATCTGAGTAACCATTTAAGAGTTATTCTACTTTTTCAGGAAAACTGCTTACACGCATTAATTTAAACTTAACAAAACATCAGAAATATATTTCAGGCACACCGGTCCTCGGAATCATGCGCCGTCAGAAAATGCGGACTCATAAGAATCCTAAGAATTTATGAAAAAAATTTCCTTGAAATTTATGAGTCTTTACATAAGACATAGATTTTTTGGAAAACAAATAAGTATAAAACTTCATTTACTTAATCGAAAATGTCTATTGTCAAACATATCATAGTGGGATCAGTTTCTCCATAAACCATCATAGTATCCTATATTCACACCCAAAACTATTATAGTATTTATACACCCTTATTAAATAAGGTTCACTCCCCATTCATATCATGTTTATCTCAAAATAAATCAATCTTTCACCAAAGCATTGGAGGGAAGTACTAGTCCCACAATTAACATAATGAAAATCATATATATGTGTTCCTTAAATTATTAAAAACATCATCATATATTTAAAAAAATAAATGAGGTGGTATTCATAAATATTTAATCATTACATAAACATTGTAAAAAAATAGGTTTCATAATCATTTCATTATTTTATGATAGAGAAAACCATTTCAAAAAGTATGTTTTATACTGATTTAATCATTGTTAACCCATGGAAGACAAATGGGTTTTATAAAAAAAATTATTTATAAAAAACTATTCTTAGATTGAATAACAATTGTATAATTGTATCATATCCATAGAAAATAATAAGTAACATGAATAGATATCTTCTTCGAAGAAAAATTATTTTGAAAGATAAAATAGATCATTTCTGTATGAAAATATCCATTACATATTAAAAAAATAATTTTAAAACACAAATCATTTTTGAAACTCATTCCATTAAAAATAACCATTGAAACTTATTAATGAATATTTAGGATCATATAAATCAATAAATTATGATAAAATCTATTCCAAAATAATTTTTTTATAACGCAATCAATTTTAAAAATATGTTTCTTTAAAAAAAATTAAAATTATAAAGGATTTATTTACACATTGAGTTTCACTGATGATGAAAAATATCATACATTTTAAAAAAATGATTCTATTCGCATTTTCGGTAAAATAAAATATGAATGGTTTTAAACATTACCTGATGATTCCATAAATTTTTTTTATAAAATGTAAAAATTATTTAATTAATTTATTACAATTCCGTTTAGAAATTTTCAAACATTTTTGAAAACCATTATTAAATTACATGGATATAGAAGAATAAAACAAAGTAACCGAATAAAGAAAATAATGTGTTTTTTTTCTAAAAAAATAATATTAGAAATATTCAATACATAAATATAAGGAAATGACTGAAAAAAATTTTATATATAATAAAATATAGTAAAATAAAATCCATTATTTACATGGGAGATAGATCAAAATATTTCATTATTTGAAGAAGAATCATGCTCAATCCTAGTAAATTTTTTGATTGTAACATAAAACACATACCCAATTGTTAACAATGAATCATAATGCCCATGAATGAATAACATTAAATGAAAAAAATATATCATCAGAATAAATAAATTCATGGTATTTCATGTCAAAAGGGCTATATATACACCACAATAAAATATGATAGTTTTAAAACATTACATATGTCTCGAAGAAGTAAAATTGAGAAATAAATCCTATAACATATTTTTAAATTTGAATCTATAAATCCCATAAAATAAAGAAAACCACATCTATATTTAAATTTAAGTACTTTTTTGGATAATAATAGTAACATACATTCATGTTCCAAATATATAACACATAAAATATACATGTTCTGAATATTTCATTCGTCTTATGGAAAATAATTATGTGATGGAAATTCCTTTCCTTATGTCTCAAAATTTTTTTAACAAATTTGAAAAAAAAATTCATAATAACTATATGCGTATTTTAAATATATTTCAGGACTATTACTTACATATAATAAAATATATTCTTTATATATGGCCTTTTATTACCTATTTATTAAACATTCCATGTTAGTGTCATGTTTGATGTAATAAAATATTTTTTCATGTATATTTTTTTGGGTAATTACAATCCAGTTGTATTTATCATATTTAATCCTAAAAATAATGGTATAAATTATATAAATATCATTATATTAATTAAAAATTTATTTATATTAATACAAAAAAATTATAAACAGAAAATGAATAACACTATTAATGGAGACAGTTTTCCATACGTATGCATGAAATTTTTTTCCATTTTCTCATTAAACTAAAAGAAATGAAGGTAAATATTATATATCCTTTAATGATTAATTTTTTCATATATATCAGTTATATTAACTATGTCTTCCATTATTACCTTCAATTAAAAAATTTTGTGAAAAAAAAATCACATCAATTTGTGAGGCAGTAGTCTTCCATACAAACAAATGTCATTACTGAATCCTCCATTGAATAGAATGTAATAATGTATATGTGATGTATATATGTATGTATTATTATTCTAAAATTATATTATCTTTTCAATTAATTTATCATTATTTAAATCCATGTTAATTGGAAATGGAAAAACACATCGCATCGATTTACTAGGTGGTAGTATCCCACACACAGAAGTGATGTATTGTTTCACAATGGGTTGGGGGTAAGAATGTATATGTTTTATAATAAATAAATACATATAATAACATCTTAAATTTGATATATAATCATTAAATACTTCATTATATCCTTCATTTAGAGGTGGGTTTTGAAAAGTAATAATATATGTTCCTGAGGCGGTAACCGGCCATACACTTGAATAAAGATTTCATAACACAGTTTGTGGAAGAGGAGATATGTATATGAAATTACATTAACATAAAAATATCTATATATTCTAGATACATAGGATTTTTTATAATCATGGTTTAATCATTATTAAATGAGGTGAATGAATAAATAATAAAAAATTCTTAGTTAAGTACATTACCTCTTCTTTAAACAACTTCTTTTGGTCTACATAAAAATCCTTCCAAGGTTGTCTTTATGATAAAAAATATTATAAGAAGAGTACAGGAAATTTAAGAATTTATTTGATTATATATTACCCATGAAAAGTGGTTTTTAATTTGTAAATTATAGGGGAGAAGTAGTGGCTCTATATATGTGATGTGAGTGGAACACTTGAAATTTTTGTAATAAAAATGGTATACCCACATATTTCACAATTCCCAAGGATAAAAGAATATCAATTATAAGAAATGGAAGTGTTATGCTCAAAATGTTGAAATAAAATGTTTTTTTAAAAGCATTGGGTCATTTGTAACACTTATATATTTATTTTAACCCTCTCTAAACCCGTTATTATCTTAACTATTGTAATTAATTTTTACTATTTTACAATTATTTGTTGTAAAAAATACACTTGAAATTATTAGATAATTTATATATTCTGATTCAAAAAATAATAATCCAATTTTCTAAATTTTATTCATAGAAGCTTCATTATATTACATAATATTAATCCCCTAGATGCGATGAGAAATTGGTTTTCACAAGACATACTATTCAAAAATCTAAAACGACTCAAAATAAAAATTAAAAAATTGATTCCAATGACATAAATTGCATTAACATACATATAATTGAATTTATTTAACCTTGAAAACCATCTTAAATTTTTTTGATGCTATAAATTTCATTGTTATAGATGAAAATTTATAATAAATATTAAAAAAATTTCTATTCATCAAAAAATTGATATTTTCTTCTTATATTAAAAATTAACACTAGTAAAATTTTAAAAAAATGATCAAAAAATTAATTTCATTTTTTATTTAAATTTAATTAATATTGCAGAAATAAATTTTAAAATAAGTGCACGAAATGATACAACACTCCGTTAATGAAAAATATGATTTCCAGTGTAAATTGGATTAATTCATATCTCGTTACTAAAAACACATAAAAGGAATTTTAAAGACTTTTATTAGTTATATATATAGCATTAATTGAAGTAATTTACTAAAATATATTTATTTAATTTATTGATATAACATACATCTATGTGCATCAAAATATCATTAATGAAAAATAGATCCATTATTTTCAAATGGAATTTATTTTAATTTTAATGAAATTCTTCAATAAATAATTAATTATATATACATGTGTAAAAAAATAATTTCATAATATATTAAATATTATTCAATATTTTCATTATAATGTTTAGGTGATGAGTACCATATTAAATAATATTATTTTAATAGTATTTCATGTTTTGTCTAAACTCATTACTGCATGTATCAAAAGATACACTCCATGTTGTATATAATGAAATCTATACTTAGGGTTTCATATAATGAAAATCTGAATATGTCCTTTATTATAAGATAAAAATGAAAAAATGAATAAATTTATCTGAATGAAATCCTAAAATCCCATGATGTTTCATGTATTTCTATATAATGTCTTTTAAAACAGATTTTGGAATTTGGGGAACAATAAAATCCACTCATTAGGAAAGTTATATATTGATAATAAGTAATATTTTCAATCACATGGAAGAATTTAATGAATTAATAATGTTTCATAGTGAAACTTGTAATGGGATGATCAATATATTCACAAAAATCATCAACAACTTGGTCACCCTTGCTGAAACATTAAAGAGTGGTGTGATGATGGGAATGATACTTTAACCATAACCAAATAAATGTCATTAAAAATCATTGAATTTATGAAAGAAATTATTTTTCTAAAATACTCTCTTGATGAGATGATTGTATCTCTTTCTCAATACAAACTTGAATTGAAGATAAATGACATTGATTAATCTCACTTAAGAAGTAGAGATGATTTGAAATCTAAATATGTTTCTCTTAACTATTCTATTAATTCTGAATATTCTTCTATCATAGATAATGATGATGATATATTTTAGGTTTATAAACACTTTCATGAGAGAATAAAGAAAAAAATTACAACAAAAAATAATGAAACAAAAATAAACAGATACACGGACTATTTCAAAAGATAAACAAATAAATTTAAATATATTAATATATTTTATAAATTTTGGATACCTAACTATACAAAATTTAAATGTCAAATGATGAAATTATTAAGGAATAATGAGAAATATAAATTGAAATCAAACAATATTATCCTACTTTTTAGAGTTTTACAAAAGATTTAGATACCAATGAATAATATGTAACATAAAAGTGACTAGTAACCTTTCATTAATAGGAAAATATTCTCTGGAAATATACCATAATGGTTATATTTTATACCCTTTTAGTTTATTTTTAATGTAATAAAAAAATATGGTCACTAATTATTCTATTTATGATCCGGATACTAAATATTATTTTTTACTAACTATGGAAATTCAAATTTTAATTAAATATGTGATTTATGTGTGTAACATTAAGATGAAATTGAAAATATTTCTATAATAAATTAAAATATTATTATTGAATATTAGAATATTTTTATTTAAAATAGTTTTTTGGAAATTATATGTAAATAATATATTTTTGATTTTATATAGACATTAAAAAAATAAGATTGTGAAAAAAATAATTCAAAACTCAAAAAGGAAAATCCTAGTTTGAGACGCTTTACATCATATACCAAAGAAAATATCTGTGATTATCATTATATTCTTAAAATAGAAAATGTTAATTAGAAAATTGAAAATTTAAATTTGACATAAATGTTATCTCCCTTTTCTAGGAAAATAAATATATTATAAGATGTTAACTATAATGAAACCAAATAGAAATATATCTTTTTTTGGTTATAACTATCAAATTTCTTCGATTTACATAAATAATTTTATTAAAATTTCATCAATAAACTTATTAACATTGGAATTATATAAAAAAAATTAAATTAAATTATATTGATGAATTTTCATTGAGTTTCCCTCATTTTTTTGTAATTCTAAATTTTCTATCTCAGAGAATTTAATTTCTCATGTACACTAAAATAAATTCCTTAAATTTGCTTAGCTACCAACAAAATATGTTAATAAAATAATTGGACCAAAAATATCCAGGGTACCAATAAATTTTTTCGTTTCTATTTTTTCATGATAGCACCACATGTACTCCAGTTTTTTATTTAATTATTGATACCCTTAAAATAAAATTTCATTGAATTTTGGTAAAAGAGCTAATTAAAATCTGTGGACATGAAACAAAACTTTTTTTTCTTATCATAGTTTCATGAAAATGACTAACAAAATATCATTAAAAATTTATATATAACATTTTAAAAAAGGTATTTTAGAATATAATAAACTAAATATATTATTTATTCAAAGATAAGTATATCAAAAAAAACTCATCTAATGAATATGGAAATGGAAAAGGGGATGTTCCTACTTAAAATGAAATGTTGGGGTATGTTTTGGTTAAAAGGGTTAATAATGATCCAATGGGGGATACAAAATAAATAGAAGAAAAATAAATCCAAATAATTATTATATGAGAATAAAATTATGATTCATCCTGATTAAAATTTATATTGGTCCCCTATATGAATTATCTTTCAAAATCAATCTACATTTGAAAATGAGATTGGTGAGAAAATCCCAACAACATTGGAGACATAAAAATAAAAAGATATTGAGATGAAGATAATGAAATGTATATCAAAACCACATATAATAGAATATATTACCATACATGAATGAAGTAGGTAAATTAATACACTATATATAAATTACTTCTCAAAATATCAAACTAGTCTCATGGAGTCAAAATGAGACAAAGAAACACTTATAACCATATATACATTAGATACAAAACAACATGAATGTTTTTATTTCAATTGAAAAATATAATATCATGAACAATGATAGTATAAGGCCCCGACCTTAAACCTCATTTAATATTGAATTAAATTAATAATTCACGTTGAGGATCTTTTCAGGTTTAGAGTTTTAGAGAATTAGGACATAACTATTACATCTCAAAAGATTACAAAGTATACACTTCTACTAAGTTTCCATAGAATAAAAACTCTTAAAAGAAACATGTCTAGTTCCATGTTTTATATAGCATGACTTTCCCTTGATCCCATCCTTGACCCTATTCCACATTATGTCCTGTGAAAAACATTTCAAAAAACTTGGGGTGAGCATAAAAAGCTCAGTAAAGGATACACAAAGAATGAAAACTGTTAGTTTATCAAAACAACAAGTAAACCATGTATACTTTATCAAAGTAATACTTTTCACCTTTATGAAGTAGTAAAAACTCTTCACTGAATAAAATATCATTACTTACCCTTTTGTAACCAAAATATTACCATAAAACCCATATAAAGATCGCATAACATATAAAGGTAACTTGGGACATAAACATACTTAAATGGAATAACCATACGGTCGACTTCGACACATATCACTTAATGGAATATCCATAAGGCTGAATTCCATACCCAATGAATTGGAGGTTATAACGTAACCACCCATCCTGGTATTCACAGCACCACCCGTTATATGGTTTATCACATAACCACCCGTCAAATTTCCAAGTACCATTATAAAATCATAAGACATACAACAAATATAATGGAAAGAAAACATTTCAACACTTTGATCACAATATACCACTTAAATATATTGACATAACAAATCCATTATAAAAATCATTTTCGATACCAACATACATAAAAGAGTATATGGTATTTATTTCATTTTAAAAACATTACGGCTTGTTGAGGAATCCAAAGACCAAATAATACTCGCGGTGGCAGAAAAGGTCATTGTCACTGCGTACGTTAAAAGAAAAATTCATTTTTATCGTTATGTAAAACGCTTTGTAGAAAAAGATTCCTTTTGTATAAAAGTAAAACTCAAAGGGTTTTATACACCGTACAAAAAAATGTTGTGTATAAAACGAAATATGCCTCAATGAAAGGTGATTGAGACGAAGTCTCTTACCTCAGGTCCGACTTGACTCGATCGTTCTTTAACATCCTGAATAATAAACTTGAGTTAATTTCTACTTTCTTAAGAACCTTTTTCAAGTTCATTACTAGTTTTATATCACTTATTACCATGTTATAAACAATATGTAATCATATCAGTTAATAATGATTGTTTTCTTGATATTTGGTTCTTAAGTCGAAAGTGGACTTCTTACAATTACATGTTGTTCGTGTGGTCAAAGTTTCTTTATATACAGATTGATATTCATGATTTGGATATCATATATATAATATATATCCAGCATATACATGGATTTATAATATTACATAATCATTTAGAGGTAAGAAATGAAATGCACCGTTCATGGAGACGGTAAGCCGTACGTACGCATGAATGCTACTTTCATTTCTATGTCATATTAATGGAATTAAAACTAAATAATAGGTATGTATATTTTAATTACAGAATTATATTCATCACTTATATGTAACATAAATCATATATATCCATCATATATATGTACTTATAATATTACATTACATTTGGGGATAAGAAATGAAATGCATCGTTCATGGAGACGGTAAGTCGTACGTACGCATGAACGCTACTTTCATTTCTATCTCATAATTTAATGGAGTGAAATCATAATGATAAAATGGTATATTATAATTCGAGTATAATATCATATATAATATTATTAAATCCATCCTTTATACGTCCCACGTATGGCATTAATGAATCAAATCACTTTGAGGGGGCGGTAGTCCGCACTTCCCAAAATGAAGATATCGCGTATACCCATAATGGAAGCCGTAAAGGTATGACATAAATGAAAAATACAGAAGCTTATGGAAAACATAAACATATTATATATCATATATAAATATAGTGACATCTTAATGGCCACCTTTGGAGGTGTTAGAAGAATATTGAACAATCATCATTTCATGAGGCAGAAATTCGCCATCCACAGAAACAGTATGTTCTTTAACCATTAGATGTAGGTGTGTTTAAGTGTATCTCGAATGATTATTATTACAAAATACTAGTATATTGAATATACTGTAGTTTTTACAAAATAAATTAATAAAAATAGTGTAAGGTGTTGGAGAATCAAAATAAAACAAAAGAACACAAGTGAATACATCACCTTAAAAACGGGTAACTCTTTTTGATTTGAGCTCAAAGGCTTCATTGGGAAGACTTATGCCCAAATTGAGGCCTCTAGGAGTAAGAGAGGTATGTGGAGAGACAAAAAGATCAGATCATGGCCGAACGAAAGGCTTGAGAGGTGTGGGTAAGGAGGTAGAGGTGGGGGCCTTTTATAAGAGGAGAGGAGGGGCACTCTTGGAATGTTATAAAAGGTTACTTTATTATAAAATGATTTTCAGATTTTAAAGGTCCCACATTGATATAATTAAAGGATAAGGTGATAAGGGTTCTAAATATACCCATCCAATAGGTTTTTTACAAGTTTAGGTCTTATATTTTACATTATCTTTTCATTTTATTTAAATCGTTAAATAATTAGGTAATTGCTGCATCATCATGGTGTCATAAATACTTTAATTTATATAATATCTAAAAATTATAAAAAAAAATATCATGATGTAGGAAATCTTTTTAGATTTCTAATTAATATTTATAGTAAAAAATATGACTTGTATAACCCCATTTAAAAAAAATCAGTAAATCAACTCATGTTTGTGACATTTTTACTTTAACATTAAATAAAAAGATATTAATTCCATTTTCCTTCCAAAGTGGCTCCATGGGGTCCCCAAGTTGACTCATTGATTTTCATGGTCGTCCATGACACATCCCATAAGTGTAGGACATATTTCAAGTTCATTTCATATTATTAAAACATTATTCTTACCTTAAATTATACTAATTACCTCTAATCGCGATTAAAAACTTAAAAGTTACTATTCACCAAAAAATTATTTTAATCCCATTGAACCACCTTTTACTTCTTAATTACAACCATGTATGTCGGATTTTGTAAATTCAAAACACAGAGGTGGTAAAATTTCATTTAAATGAAAAATCAGTTTTTCAAGTACCACTTAGTGGTTTGACAATTCATCAAAAATTGAAGTTTTTCAGAAAAATACCAAAACTTTACCCTAAGATTTAATTGATATTCCGAATTAAAAAATGAGATCTATTTGAAAAAATTCAAAACATATAAGTTTCATTAATTAATTTAATAATTAATTCCCATTTTCAGAGAAAATAGCATGTTTTTATGAAACAATAAGTATCAAAAGATTGACACTGGTTTAAGTCTGATTTCAAAGTGAAATTAATTCCAACGACCAATATTGGATTAAATGGTAAAAATATATTAAAATTTAAACTCTAAAACAAAATCAAAAGATAATCTAATCATATAAATAAATTATATTAAAAGGAGGTTTTGAATTAAAATACAACGTTTTTCTCTATTCATTAAAAAATGAACTTTATCGGAAAAATACCAAAAATTTACACAATGTAAATTTTGATGTCCCGATTATAAAGAAGAGTTTTATTTGGTCCAAAAGAATGTATAAAAGTGACCAAAATTATATTTAATGACGGTTCGCTATCAAAAGGCGATAAGTGAATATTTAGTGAAAATTAGGGTATATATGCCTAAAATTGAATTCTTTCCGTATTTTAAGACTTTATATTTTATTGGATAAATGTAAAAACATTTAAAAAACATATATAATCATATTTTAGTTATTTATATCCATTCCCACCAATACAACGGCTATGTGTTAACTACCATTTAAAATAATATTAATTTATTACTAGTGTGCAACGTAAGATTTCATAGAAACTCTTTGTTGCGTATCTGGTAGGCTATCGAACATAGAAACCCCATTAAAGTAAAATTAATTTTTAATTTGTAAATGTTAATAAATATGAAAATGTATTATACTTTATTTACATGGTATGTTACAGATAGGATCTTGATAAAATTATTAAATTGTTAGTATATATTCCATTATATAGAATAAATAATTTATTTTACGAAATATGTCACAATAGGGAAAATTTTGTCATCATAAAATGGTATAGAAACATAATATTTCTAGTAAGAATGAATTGATAATTTAATAATAAAAAATAATTATAAAACATTAGAAAATATTGTTGAAATATCATTAAACATATTCATTATGTATAATAAGTCATACGTTTAATATTAAGATTCAATATGAAATTTTGTACTCAAAGAATGAAAATTATATTAACACAATACCATATATTAATTCTTAACTTTACCTAAATTAATTGATATCCAATATAATAAAACTAAATATAATAATAACCTATTTCAAAACCCTATTCAAATATATATATAATAATATAATTTATAATTATTCTCAATATGTATATTAGTTAGTGATTATCTATTTCCCATATCAGGTGTGAGTAATCTAGATCCTTCATAACAAGTTTTATAATCGAAGTGTTTTTCATCATTCTAATCCAAATGATTTCATAACTCAAAAAGGTAATAAAATTTATGTATTATTATTATATATTTTTCATTAATTTCATTTTATTTTACTGTTGATTATAATCCTTAAATATGAAATAAGTGAGGAGTAATTTGTACTAAATTTTAATAAACATACATTGTTATCATAATTATTGAGTTCAAAATTACTGTTAGAAGAAAAGAAAAAAAATAAAATATTATTATTTAATTTCTTAATTTTTTTTGTAATTATCTTTTATATTTATATCATATATTATATTGTATTATTGTTAATATTGGGGGAATGACTGACCTAAACATGAAAATTCTATAATAAATGGATGAATATGATTATAAAAGTAGATTATTTTTCAGTATTAATATTATTATGGATTTATATTGAAATTATTTTGACAATTTTGTAAATTGAATTTTATATAAATTAATTTTAATAAATAATAAGTAAACTATATAAAAAATGATATATGTTACTTAAAGGAGATGGTAGTCCACACAAAGCAGACTTGGTGTTTTCCTTTAATGAATGATGAGAGGTAATGAGTGTAGATTATAAATATAATATAATAATCATATTTATATTTTATGTTTCATATCTATTCCATAATTTAACTTTTATAATCATTGAAAAGAGGTAGTAGTGTAATTAATGAGTCACTTTGTGGAGGGGGAAATCCGTACAACATATGAATAATAGATTTATTTTTTTTTATAATTGGGGAATGATGGATAAAATTTATTTGATTAAAAATTAATTTATGTTTAAAAAATATATTGTAATATAAATGAGTCAAAAAAATATATTTAGAAACATATTATTGAAACGAAATAAAATTAGAAAGAGAAATTTCCCATGTTGAGGTCTTTGGATTTTACCTAACTACATCATAACACATATGCCATGTGTCTTAATATCCCTTGTTTGGGAGGTTTAAGGAGTCACTATGTCCTTATGGCCCAATGTAATATGGTGGTTAAATGGTTCAATTTCCAGTATGCCCAAACTAGTTTCATAAATTCCCATGTTGGATGAATAGTTCCCATGTTATAGTACCACTATTAAAAAAATTACAGTAATTAATTTTATACTAACATTAATGAACTCCTCTACCTATATTTGATAATTGTTTTCATATATGATTATGGGATGTTCTAATCACTCAACTACCAATCCAAATTCATTATATAATTCATATTTTAGATATATTTTTTCATTAATATTTTTAGTATCATAATATAAACATCATGTAAAAAAATTTAGGGAAAATTTTAAATTTGTGAATAATTCATGTTAGTTACTTAGCGAAAAAAAGTTAATTGATTAGCTTTATAGCACAGATAATGACATTTATTTTCATTTCTATATATATAATTTAGTTATATCTATTTCACCCACCATTTATATGGTTACATTTTAATGGTAATATATGGTTCTATGGTTTCATACGGATCATTGTTATGTGTGTCACACACTATCGAATAAATTAGTTCTTATTGAAATCTATATTTTAAAATAATTCGGTGTTATATAGCCGAAGAATAGAGGACTGGGTTGCTCCAATAGGAATAGAGGATGCATCATTGGGAATAGTTTTTATATTTTAAGCTGACATAACTCATCATTTGGTTCATGTAATAGTATGATCCAGTCAAATATGAATTCTCATAATCAATCAGTCATATATATACTGAAATATCATTGAACAAAATTTCTATAAAATGGTTCCACCCTATATTGTGAAAATAATTCCATTCGGTGGTTTTCTATTCACCAAAATCACTATTTTTAATAATAATTATAAGTATCGGATTGCATTCAAGAGAATAGAATCTCACTATGTTGAAATTTAGTCACACTAACCAATTATGTTTTTCAATTAGAAACTGTAATGAAGAATCATAATGAGTTAAATTTCATATGTGGTTTAGTTTTTTCAGTAAAAATGGATATAACCATCCTCTATGATACTTATAAATGATTAGCAAAAATATTCTCACCCAATGTAGTATCTAATGTAGATCTTCTTATTTAATCTCAAAAAAGGATTTGATTCATTGATTTCACAATTATAAATAGATTTTCTTTAACATTATTTATTTAAGTCATATGACAAAAATCATGTAAAACCTGATGATGTTAAATTTAATTCCATTTAAATTATCTTTAGGTATTCTATTTTTTTGGAAACTCAACCCTATTTCTATATGAATCAGGATATAGTATACCATTATAATAAATTCATTATATTTGTAGGAATAAATTGAAATTGAAACATAATTAAATTTATCATTAATATTTTATGATTATAAAAGTTTATTTGTAAGAATTATTTTTTTATAAAATCATTTAATTTTTAAAATAACAATTTTTCAAAAGAAATTATATTCCAAAAAATTGTGTATTTTTCAACCTGTAGTGTATTTTTAACAACAAAGAGTACATATATCACAAATAAAAACAATTTCAATTTAATATAATGACAATTTATTTGAATAAATGAATAAATATCATTACATTTTTCATCTAAATTCTATGAATGATGGTAGAATCAGCTAAATGTAAATGGAGTTATTTTTAACAAAACTTTTTTTATGTGTGGAATTATTTTTTTCCAAAAAAAATTAAGTATATAGTTAGGTTTTAATATTTTACAAAAATGTATATATTAAATTTTCATTAAAATATATTTACATTGCTTTAAATATGGTTATAGGGAATAGAACTATAATATGGTCATTTAGTTCCCCAAAAATAAATTTTCCCCCAAAATTGGAATTATTGCATTTACAATGTTGATATTATAATTAATCATTTCAAAATTAAGATATAGTACATCAGAAAAATAAAATAAATTTGAAAAATAATCATATAATAATTATCTGATTGTGATATATTTTTATTTCTATAAAAATAACATTATTTTAGTTAATAATGAAAAAATGCAGATGTTATATTATCTTTTCCATTGATAATTTAACAAATTATTAGAATTTAATTTATTTTAATTTTTATTTTCCTAATTTTTATTCATCAAAATCCAATTAATTTCATTGGAATAATCCTTATGATGTTTTTGGTAAAAAAATATTGTAATTAGAAATGCATTCTTTTGGAATACAATTTCTCATCATGTTTTGTTAGATTAATATAACATTAATTTATATCAATTACATGAACAATATTCATAAAATGAAATGAATATTTGTAATCAACATTTAATTTTTTTTCAAGAGTCTATTTTCATTTTTGGTCATTATATATAGTAGCTTTGTTCAAAAAATTCAATTAACACATCCAGAGTTATAACTACATTAAAGGGATAAAACAAAAAATATAATTTCTAAAATTAACTAAAAAATGTCAAAAACATATTTTTTTGGTCACATTTCAATACCTATACAATTTCTTCTTTTATTATGAGCTTATTTTTTCATGTATGTTGAGTAATTCAATAATATATTTTATTATTTTGAGAATTTCCATGTGTTTACCCTCCCAAACTAATAAATTGTTACCCCATATACTCTCTTATACAAAAAAGTGCCTCTTACCATGGAAAATATCAACCTAAATCCTTTAATTTATTATATTCTTCTTATAACCCCTTATCTTCTTATAAGACCAATAATGCAAGGAATCATTTTTAACCAAAGTGAGATCTCTCAAAGAAGGGGTACAAATCTTAATCAAGATCATTAACTTTTATATATTCTTTCACATTCTATAAACATTTAGTATCAATCATAATATGAATGATATTTTATATTAAATATATGGATATGTTATTTGGATTATATCCCAATGACATTTACAACCATTCCATTAAATGGGAAATAAAAGTTTCACTTGTGTGTACATCTGGAATACCGTCTCCACCAAGTGATGTGAATCATTTTTAACTTCCATGCATGATGTACATTTATATTCATTAATTTTAATGAATATATAATATATTTATGATTTTATTACAAATTTTTACTGATAAAATAGTATTTATATTTCATTCATTATTTTTTAGAATATGATTATAGTGTATACTAATATGTATTGACTGCCTTCTCTTTGAACCATGTAATTCAATTTTTTATCTATACCATTTAGTTGTGATACAAAATATGAATATCATGAATATATAAAATATTTTTCCAATTAAAAAAATTCCGAATTTGAGGGAACCATTATAATGATGTAAGGATCGGAACTATGGTTACCAAACATACATGAAAAATTAAATAGTAAACCATCAGAAACAATGATTTTTAAAAATTATAATTAATAAATAATTATTTAAATTTCATAATAGGATCAAATATGATATTATAAGGCAGTATATGGTTATTTTATATATGTGTTAAAAAATAAATTAATTATATACACTATTATTTTCCTTAAATACTAAGTCTGATTAGTGGAAGTGATTTATGTTATAATCTCATTTCATTTTGGGATTGTCTATGATAAATTTCCATTGAGTGAAAATTTATGGTTATTTTAATTTTATCACCATATAGTTTCTTCTCCTATGGTTATTCTAGGAAACTATCAAGTCTTAAAACCATTTTTCTCTCTATGCGGCTCAAGATGAATGAGAAAGTATTTTTAAGGAAAATTCTATCTTATTTATTATTTATTTAATGGACATTTTTTCTATGCCTATAAACATTAAAATTGTATAAAAAATCATACATATATGTTAAATTTTTTAAAATGGTAAATTTCCCTACCATTCAATTTATTTAATATATTTCGAAATTAATATTTCTAAAATATTTCTAATTTAGTAATTTTTTACTTTTTAAAAAAGTGCTGAATGATGATTTTCATTAATGTATACTCAATGAACTAATTTTCCCACATTTGGTATTGTTATTTTAATTGAATATAAATTAAATTTTTTACATGGACATTTGAGAATAAAATTAGTTTCTAAATATTTTTGAAATTTAAATTTAAAATATTACCATAGGGGAAAATATTTACACATTTTCAAAATTCAATTTAAAATAATGGTTTAAAAGTTATTATTAAACTATGAAATTATCCTTTAAGTATTATTTTTATAAACTAGGGTTATGATCCTATTATACCATATTTATTCATTATTTTTATGGTTTATTATTATAATTATGATATGATTAGAACTGAATTTTATGTTTTATGAGGTTTTGTTACAATGATATGTGGAAACATTATGATATTATAAAACACATTAATAAATTGATTTTGTATATTATGGATAATATGAGAAATATATACCATCCAATTCATCATTTAATGACATATATATAATTATATAATTATTGGAAATTATATAATGTGCTCGATCCACTTTGGAAAATAGGTAGAAATTCTTGATCTACTGTGATACGAGAAACAAATTTTAATTCATCATTGAGTAGGATATGATGGGAATGATATTTAAACATCACATATGATATTGTTTATATGCCAATTTTGGTGACACACTCATTTGAAATATTTATATTCTTATTATTTAAACTCATTGATGATCATTGATTTTTTAATAGTTGCTCAATCTTTGGAATACTAATTTTTTATTCCATGAGTCATGATTATGATCTATGAATTACTACATATGATTTTCAATAATTAATAACATGTTACCATACACTGATATTTATGATATGATTTCATATGATCATTTATTGATATCTTCAATATTTACCCTTTTTGAGTATCTGATCTCAGCCCTTCTTATGTTTTAATTTTTTCCTAGGTTAAAACTATTGGTTAAAAGTATGATGAGTCTTGAAGAAAAACATATGTACTAAAATATTTTTGATATGATGAATTTAATAAAAAAACAATATTTTTATCTATATAGTATCCATATACATTAATCCAATTTGATTCTTAGGATTTTCATTGGAGATGAATCGAGTATTCATCAATGTGATAGAGTAACATTGTATGTTATTATCATATGATTATAGTTGTTATCCGAGTAGGGTGGAGTTATTATTATATATTATACTATGTGGAATATGAGGATACAACCAATGAAATACTATATAGAACATAAAGTGATATTTAATTAATAAAAACATCTAATTGAATATATTTCTATTATATTGGTATTTCTTTATATTATCGTAGGGTGGGTTTCTCAAATTTTTGGGGAGAAAAGCAATCGTGAATATATTTATATTATTTTTAGTTATATTTATATACTTCTTAAATACATTACATGTCTTCCATTGAATCTTTAGGTTGATCAATCAAGAGAACTTGCACTTTTTTATACATATATTTCAAAGACTCCATATGAAATGACCAAGATTTAGTTATAAGAATTTGAAATGAAAATTTAGTACAATCTTCATAATATTCCTTATTGTGATTCTATGGGATACAATTAATATTTTATTATGAAAAAATATGGGTCAATGCATCTTTAAATTAAATATAGAGAACATAACATAATCAAAATCAAGAACATGTATTATCTACAATGATTTATGTGGTCATTGGATAACTATGAAAATCTCAATACATTCCCATGATTGAACATTATTCAATATATCATCTATTGAGGGTATTTAAGAAGCTTATTACTAAGAATGTTTTCTAAATTAGGTATGGTAATTATATATTTATTATGATTCTATTGGGACTAAACAATCTCATAAAAATCATCATATATATATAAAGTGTCTTTATTGATTACCTCAAACGTTTTTTTAGTATTTATATATGATATTTCTCACAGAAATTCTTCTCTTGGCTATGAAACTGATAATTTGACCCCATTGGTTACTTGTAATTCATTGGTTTTCTTCACAATAGACCACTAGATATTAAAAACTAGGGTAACATATTATAATAATTTCTACCCCAATAGTAAAACACATATTATTATAGTTTAATTTATCCACACACACATAGACACTTTGAATCATCCCACATGGTCACTCGTCCTGACACTACTATTGTCTAACCATGATCAAATATGGTGTTATAATCTTGAAATCCACTGAAATGAAAAATACACCTTTTATACATGGGGTGAAACATTTATTTATATAATCCATATACATTATGGGGTGTTAAATGATTCTCCACCCACATTTAGTGAACAATATCCCATGTGTGGACCTTATATTCAACTCGTTCTATTCCACTACACTTTTATATGGATAAAACATTGATACCAATTTCAAAAATTTCTTTACATGGGTAACAAAACAAGTCATCTGACCCCATAGGTCACCTACAATCCCTTGTTTTTCATCCTAACACACCACATTATATTACCCATATATTCCATTCTCCAACAAATGAATTAACCCATAACCAAGAACAAATTTGTTCAGTGTGTGTTTTCTGCACACAGAAAAATACACACTAAGGGAAACATCCCAAGACGTCACCTATCATAAAACTACAAAATTCACATCATTCATAACTATGGATATGTAATCCAATAGGTTCCATAAAATAATGGTTTATATAGTTTATGTGGGAAGTTACATATAATATTTTAATCCTTTCTATTTCAAGGGAGTTAATATATTATTATATATTCTAATAGTATTTAATAGCATAAATATCTCATTATAATTGTAATATATAACACATAGATGGAGTGAATTTAAGAAAAAAATTAAAATACTAATTTTCTTATGTAGAATGATTCATTTTTTGGTCAGCAAATCTCATTCAGAGTTGTATCAGTGGATCCTTCAAATATAGATATTGTTGTGAAATTGGGTAAACCAACCATGGTAACTTAGATCATTCGTTTTGATGGGATTTCTTGATTTTACCATTGATTTATGATATATTTATCATCACTATATAATCCTCCCACTATGTTGAATCGAAAGGGAGGTATAGTTTTGTGGATAGAATAATATGAAGATAATTTTATGGACATAAATAGAATGTTTCTAGTGCAACTGTGCTCAAAATACCCATAACTAGAGATGGGTTTGTGATATTTAGTGATGGATTAAAGAAATTAATGGGATTTTTTATTCTAAAAAATTATATGGATATATGATATTACACACTCCAATATAACATAAATGGGGGAAATTACTCTGGACATATTTTCTTGCTGGATATGTATATTTTTTCATCGATAATCTGGAGGAACTATGTTTATAGAGAAAGGTGTGGCAAAATTAATTATTATAATATAATAAATAATATATTCAAATGGAATCAGTTGAATATTATCCACCAAGGATGGTAGGATAAGATTACTGAATATGATTCCTCAATGCCTTACCACCTAGAGAATGATAACATCATTATGTATTCTCAGAGATCGGAAGAATATGATATCTTGACCATGATTTTTATTGAAAGAGATAAAATTTTTATGTATTGTTATAATATGATTCATGAATCAATAGGAAAATTAGATGTATAACATCATTCTCAAATTAATGTTCAACCATTCTTCCATTTATGGATTAAATGATATGAATGAGTATGATATATAAATATAAAAGAATGTAATAAATGGTCATGATTTAAACATTGATTATTATTGAATTATATGGTTTGGGAAAAAACTATTTGTCACATTAAAAACACATTTGAATAAGGATCTGATGGATGATGATAATATTTCATCATTATCTATTTATCTTAGATGTGTAATGATATATATAGAGATCTGAATGAGTATTTATGTAAGGATACCATAAAAGGGGATATTGAAATTTATGTATCTCGATGTATGGTATATTATATTGTTATGTATTAGGCATATAATTATAAGGTGATTTTTCAGTAATTACCCATACATGACTTGAAATGGGAAAAAATACCAAGAATTTAATAATAGAAATCCCCAAAAATCTAAATGGATCAATAATATTTTGTATGTAGTCGACTTTTATATTAACTCATCACATTTTATTTCAATAATAGTAATTTTATCTCCATATTATCTCACAAATATATATTAAATAAGTGGTATTATTACATGGACTAAAATATTCTATCGTATCTGATTGTGATATAAGGATTACCTCAATGTTTTAGAGAATTATTTAGTATGCTCAAGATATATAGTCAATATTCATTATGGTTAATAATCATAATATATATTCTAAAACTAAGTTAACAATTAAAAACCCATAGTATATGTTGATATTATTTAATATATATTTCATAGGTGTCTGTTACCAACACATTTCACATTTCAAATTCTTTTGTAAAAGTTTTATTCACTAGGCAGTTCAAAAGAATCCTTATAAAGTCCTCAATGGTTGGTATTGAACAAATATAATGTTTTTTAATAAATTATTATAAAGGAATATATTATTAACTGATATGTTTGAGGAATAAAAGAGATGGAAAATCTACTCAATATCACATCAAGGTAGATTAGAGTGTTACAGAAGATTTATATAATAAATTGTTAGTGTGGTATTGAATTTAATATTAAAATGAATTAATTCTTATTAATTTATTCTTGTAATAGTCTTGTGATATTTTTAAATAATTTAAATATTATCCCTTTTATATTTTCCCTTTTGACTTTCATGATCATATTTGGATAGTTTCTTTTCGCATAGCTCTTACATTGATCCTTAGTCATGTTCAAAATTGTTACATGTATATTCCATGAGTAAGTTCATTATTTATACTTATCATGTATAGAATTTAGGGGTTCTCCTAGTGGATAATTATATTACCTATGAAGAAAAATAATCATAAATATTGGATTATAGAGATAAAGTGATATGAAATAAGACTATCGGCCTAGTTAAAGTTCATTGGGGGAAATATAGATTTAATAATATAACATGGGAACCTGAGGATGTCATAAAATCTAGATACCATCATATAATTGAATTGGAGTAATGTAATCTTTAGGGTTAAATTCATTTTAATATGGATTTTAATGTCACACCCAAATATTTTAAAGGTATTTCCATTGAAATATTCTTGAAGTAATTAATTATGTTCTTTACACACATCCCATTGTCTATGTTAAAAATGATAAAATATAATTTTATAACCTATATATTAGATTAGTTGATATGAATATTATTACTATAAAAGTTATTAAATATATTTATAATGGTTTATTAATATAAATATTAATTGATAATCACCAATGTTTTTAATAATACCATATATAGATTTAAATACATTTATTTTAGGAAATGTATTTTTCTATAGGTTTTGTATTATTATCAAAAAAAGAACATAGATTAATATGGGAGAATTGTATCTATATATTATATATTAAAATTGTATGAATAATTTAATAATCATGAATACATTAGTTATATAATGATTGGAAATAAAGGTAAATAATTTAAACCGGAGAGGGTTGTTTTTCCAAAAAAAAACATATACAAAGTGTTTTTTCTCCAGAAAATCAATCAAATAATATTCAATATTATTTTTAACTAAATATACATATTATATTTTTAATTTAAATTTATAAAATTTATTTCAATATAGTTATTATGACAGTAATGAGAATAATTTCATCTTATGCTTCAAAAATACATTTTATTCAATATGGTTTTTATTGCATTTCTTACACATTATTTATAATTAATTTATGAAATTTAAATTAATTATATTTAATTAAAATTATATACTATTATAAATATTTAAATAAAAATTATATTAAGGTTAAATTTTTGGATTTTTCTAAAAACATTCATTTTCTTATCAATTGTGAAAAAGTACAGATTTTTTTAAAAAACAGCATTTTCAGATCATGTGTTTAAAAAGTCCGATTTTTTATATTGAAAAAAATATAATTATTTTTTAAAACAAATATTGACCATATTTATTTTATAAGAATATAATTTTTTGTTTTTATATAAAATAATTTATATACATAAACATTTTTTATTATGGAAAGTCAATTTGTTGATGGGTTTTTCAGGAATATTTTTTAATTATTTATACCAATTTTCAAAAATGAATTTGAAAAACATGATTCCATATTCGGAACCATAATGCCTAATTTTTTTAATGAATCCACTTTAAATTATGGTTATTAAGAAGATTAATGTTTGAATGAAAAAGTCAGTTATCATGGTAAGTGTTAAAACATGGTTAATGGGTAAAACTGAAATGTTATATGCTAAAATGACATAAAAAATAATTCAATTAATATTTTATATTAATAATTAGACCCTTTTTCTAATTATATTCTATTATTAGTCATTTTGGATTCATTTCCTTAATTAAGTCATTGATATATTTTTATTATTTTAAAAAATCCAACTATGTTCGCTCCATCAATTCTAAAAAGAAACCCCTTATCCAATATTTTCCACATTTCAAGATATGATTTGATCATATAACCCATATTAAAATACATTCATATATTCCATACATAATTCCAAGATCACATGATCTTCTCAAAAAATATCTTTTAGGGATAAAGCTATTATCTAAATGATGTCACTCAATAAAGAGGCATAAATCATAACTGATATCTTATAATTTTATTTATTATTACATATCTATAAACTATTTTTATTAATCATAAAATGATAAATACATTTTAATCAATATATATATATATATTATTATGATTATTTAATTAAAATATTCAACATATTTTCCTTCAAATGGGACGTGAAATTATCTCCTGGGAGTTAGTGGGTACTACCACCAAGTTGTGATATGATTCATTTTTAAATGCTTCAACACATGCATTTTTATAATGATTAATTTAATATATATATATATTATTTATGAAATATTTAATATTCAATATTGTAAAATATTATGTTTCTTTCATTCAATAATTTCAGTGAAAGTTGAAGACAATATTCATGCATACAACCATACTACTGTCTCTTTTAACTGTGAAATTGATTTTTCTGTAGATACCTCTTATCGATGTTTTCAAATACATATATATAATTGATATATATTATATTTAATAACTGTTAACGTTAATGATATTTAGGAACCAATATTAATATAGAATTAGGAAAACTGCCGAACCAAAATTTAAATGAAAAATCAAACCATGAATGCTGTAAATTGATGATTTTAATAAAAAAAATTACTAATAAATGTGTGTTGTAATGATATAAGATGGTAAAATAACATTTTATAGTTATTTATATTCTAATATCTTAAAATAATAATAAATATTAATTTATTATGTCGGATGATAGATCTATTTTGAATAAAGTTGTATTTGTAGTAATATACAATGTTCTAATCTCATTTCCTTATAAGATTATCTATGGTAAATTTCCACTGAGTGAAATTTCATAGATATTTTCAAATAAAATAAATTTATTTTTTTATAATAAATTTTTTTATGAATTTTTTTTATTATTAAAAAATTTAGATCTTCAATAGAAAAAATGAACCAGATAATGTATTAAAATAAAATTAGACCATGTTTCCTCTTTGGTAGATGTATATTTTCTTCCATTTATATACTCTACAAAAATGAATCAAAACATTATTGCATAAACAAGATACATTTTTAAAAAAAATCATATTAACTAACTATGATTTTGTTTAAAATGGATTAAAAATGAATATTTTTAATAAAATCTATAAAATCCATTTTTACTTTTTACAACAACGTGTAATGATTTTTTTAATGTATATGGAAAGAATTTAATTTAAAACTATCATGAGTGATCATTTAATTTCATATTAATTTAAAATAATCAATTAAAACTTACATGAAATATATTTTTCCAATATTTATATATATTTAATTTAATATTTTCTCAAATGAAAAGAATATTTTCTCCAATTTTCAATGATATGATTTGTTTTTATTTCATATTAATTTTTAATATATTTCATCACTTTAAAAAATAATTTTTATGGATTGTTTTCATATTCCAATGAAAAAAATATAATATTTTTCTATACGGTTTATTTGTGTTGAGATTTTTATAAAACCCATTTGTTTCACATGGGTAATTCTATGAAAATATGATATATATATTTTGATGTTTTGATAGAGAAATATATGGGTTTCCTTATGTGAGGGGTGGGACTATAATTATATTATCCACCAATACATTGGGGAATGACATATATCTCATGATGTATTTATTAGAACAAATTTTATGTCATCAATCCACTATGGGAAACTATTATGGATAAATTACAAACTATAATATTGAAAATATATTTTTATGACTTATCTTATATGATATGATGGCCTCATTATTTAACCATGTTATATGATAAGGTTTATATACTTATTATAGTTCCACATACTAATATAATGTTGATATTATTATGATTTAATATGATGGCTCTTGATTGATTTTTTGAGGATCCCCAATCTTATGAGATGCTAATTGTTTAGGCCATGACTCATGATTTGGATGTATGAATTATTCGGTATGATGGTATATTCATAATAACATGTTATCATTCCATTATATGGTTGATATTTATTTATATGATAACTGATTATTATATTATATGATTATATTTACTATGAGTATGATATCACCCCTTTTATGTTTCTATTTTAGACTAGGTTATGAAGAGTTATACCATTTGTGTTGAATTTATATGGGTACCATATATCTAAATGTTGTATTACAATTTTATGTTTATTCATAAATAATATTTTTATTTTACTAGTCTCTAGGTACAATAATATTCTAGGTTTTCGACTATGTTTACTTGGGAGATATATTCAATTGTAATAAAAAATATATGATATCTATTTAATTTTATTTAGGAAAATTAAAATTAATCTCTCTATATTCCCCCTATTGTAATGATCTATTACTCCCTCTCAAACACTTTTCAAACATAACCCTAGTACATGGAAAAATCCCCATGTTCAGGTAATCAAAAAACTAATGAATTAATTTAATTTTTTGATTTTTTGATTCTATAACTTTTCAAGTATTCTATCTATAGTATTATATTTCATGATCCTTTTTATTTCCTCATTAGGTAAGCCTAATGCCCGAGAACCACAATCTCATAATATTATAATATTTAATTAAATACATGTCTCTAGAAAAATACATCAACTAAATTATCTTTATTCCATTAAATTTAATGGGAAATAAAAAACATCAAGAATGCTCTTATAACTATAAATAGTCTAAAAAATAATTTTTAATCAAAAAAATACCCACCTTCATAATTTCATTCAGAAAAAATAGATCTCGTTGTTTTCAATTATCTTGTTGAATAAAATATTTCCTCATGGACCAACAATCAAAACTTTTATAATATGTACATAAATATATAAAAAACTCATATAGACCCATGATAGAACTATTATAATTGATTACATGATCTTATAAACCTAATTTAATCACCATAATGAAATTATAGAAATAATATCTATTATATCATCCATTATAAACTCAACATCAATCAATAGAGATAATTTTTTAGATAAACATATCTTAAATCATCAGAAAAATATAATAGAGATCACTCATTTGGATTCCTCAATTTTGTTAACTTGAATCTCATATTATATTTTATTTTTTAGATATTGAATATTTATTTTAGAATAATAAGGTTCATAATATTCATAATATTTTAATTTTTAATCTCATAATTATCGTAACGGAAAAAATTATATTTATAGGAATATCCTTATAGACCATCCTTATGGATTATCCTTACTTATCATCCTTTTATCCCATCATTATGGATCATCCATATGTGATAATCTTTATGGTCTCGACCTTTTTGAACTAGTTTATTCGGAACAATGATCCTTATTAGATCCAAAATCATCCTTATGGGATTAAACCTACTATGTCTTCCTTATGGGGTCATCTATTAGAATCCAATTCCTAATCATGAATGATCCTTATGGGATTATGAATCAACTGTAAAATAAAAAATTTATGTTTTGTATAATGATCTATTCATGGTTAATACTTATCATAAATTTCATTTCAAAAATATTTCTCTATAAGTAATTTGTCTCTTCCTTAATATTGCCATTGAATAATTTCAAAAAAATTGAAGTATTATTCAATGAATCTCAAAAAAATCATATTATCATATACAACCAAAAATGATTCATATAGAACCTTCACATTAAATACAATCCGTAAAAATTCTGAAGTCACATAACTCTACCACTTTGGAAAATACTTGAAACTATATTTAACACTTCTAAAATAACTCACATCTAGTTAGAAATAACTACAACACATAATAATCGTCAAATAAAACCCATTTCGTAACGAGATATGTCCTAAACGACACTAGGGATAAGGTAATGTTTTTGATAAAATTTAAACCATTTGTGGAAAAATAAATTCTCTATTGTGATTTTGATAATCTCTCTTTGTCCCTCCATTTCTCACTACCATATCTCACATCTATCACTTTCATATATCACCAATATATAGAAATATCTAAATAATATGATGAAAATGTATTGAAAATACAAATTTTTACATGGATTAACTCTGATATTTCAAAAAAATTATGTCATTATTACTTCTAACTTTTCAACAAAATGATAATCATAATGGAATACTATTTCCACATATTGTCAAGATAGTGAAGAATTATAAACATCATTTTCAATCAAAACACTACAAACTAATATCTTTGAATATATTTTGTAAATATATTTCCAATATAATTCATGGAAGAAATATATATCACTTTTTTTATATCTAATTATGAACACTTAATAAATGATATGATATATGATGTAAATATTCTAGGATATGGAATTCGTCACTTGGTTGATTAATAGATATATAAGATACTGATTATGAAAAAATTATCCTTAATGTCCACTTAATATCAATGATGTAATTATATGTTTGTAAAATTAACTAAAAAATGTCTATATTAATAGTAAGTTGAAAATTACTATTACATAGGCTTGATATGTGTCACTGAGTTATGATTTTTTCAAAAAATATCTCACACAAACATCACCAATGAATAATATCCAATCTAAGGTTTATGTTATGTTCTCGTAATCTCCAACCCAATATACATAAGTTAATTACTAATTGATAAAATATATATTACATCTATATAATAACCCATAGTACAATATCCCCCTAACATATCTCAAAACACTTTTTCCTGTAGCCATGTGTGCCTCCATTGGATCACTCATAAATCTATCACAAAGTGTCCCTACCTAAGCTATGACATATATTCAATCAATAAAATACATCAGGCTTCTACTGAACCTTGAAAAATACATTTAGAAAACCATATTTATATCCTCATATTTCAATAGATTTGTTTTAATTGAATTTGAATATAAAACAATTCCAGACACATCTATGAAAATTTCTCTCAATAATTTGTTAACAAATAATTAACTATATTAAAATATGAAATAATATTTCTATAGATCTTTTTATACAATAATTTATTTTTATCCACGAATTATAGATATCTCAAATTTTTGAAACCCCTACCATTACTACCCTTCTTGGGAAAATAATAAAGACCAAGATGATAACTACAAAAATCCCTCCTCTAATATGACATGGGTTAGTGACTAGCAACAAAGGTACATGATCACAAGTGGGAGTAATTACCCTATTTATATACATTTATAATGTTATATATAAGTTAATATTCCACCAATAAATACCATTCATAAATAAAAATTTAATCCCAATACATGATTATAATAACATAAATCTAAAATAAATGAAACAATTGAAAATACCAAAATAAATATACTATAATGACGAGAAACTCTAAAATATTCAAAATAACCTGTCAAGATAGTAACATTAATTTTTTCCCTAACCAATATATACAGACATTAAAAATATTAATATATAATTGGGATAGAATACCTTGTATACCCAATAGGATCCATCCAGAAAACTCAAATTTAAATATAAAATAATAATTACAAATCTCATTGAATAGAAAATGACACCAATTTTCAGCTAAAAACTATATATATTTCCTATCCCCATCATAGATTGTTTACTATGTAACATATTGAACAATGAAATCCACATTTAAAACCCACATATCTTGATGAATTGTTCCCCATTTTCACTTCCCAAATGGTTTGTTTCTCTCATTCACCATCATCAAACATATTTTTTTTATTCCCTCTAATTAGTCATCATTCCCTCCATATGAATCAAATTACATCCATTATTTATCATATGTATCCTAGAAAAACCTCATTGTCATCATCTCATATACGAACATGTATTATTATGTTAGCCAAAATAACCCATTTATCATGAAATATACATTAGTCCATAATACCTAATATATGTACACTTGTGGTATGTTGTGGGCACTGTGAAAAAAATATATTTATGTGTTATAACCTCAATCAACTAAATCATCTGCTAAAATGTATAGTGAAACCAAGAGCGATAAAAAATCATGTCATTATGTACCATGTAACTTAAGAGATCACATATTTCCTATTCTCACACATAATAATCCATTTAAAGAGAGGGATATAGGGAGAAAAATATGTCAAAAACCATTCCCTTATTAACATGGTTTATGTAGAAATCATCCCTCCAAAAAAATTGGTGGTGATGTCTCTAGAAACTCGGGTGTTGAAGCATATGAAACCATAAAATATATGATATATTGTATACAAACACCTAGAGGGAATCTCCCTAGCCATAGACTCATAGGTAGTTATGGTCCTTCAAGACACCTATCATTAATTTCTACTATATACATCTCAAACATTTCTATAAAAATTAATTTTTAATATTAATTATTTATCTTATATAAGTTAATTAATATTGGTTGTTGTTAATTTCCAAGATTACTAAATTATTTTTTCAACCTATATGCCATTGGAACCACGAATTCATTCTTATATTCAGTTGTTTTATTATCATCAATGATCATCAAAACACATTCCTATAATGTTATTAATTAATTTATCAATTAAAAATTCCATAGGTACGATTAGAATCTTATTAACCTATTACATAAAAGATTTAATTTTAATACATTAAACAACTACATCATCCATTGAGAGCCATAAAGAACACCCATTGGGAAATTTATCACTATAAAACCCTAAACCGTTGGATGAATGATAATTTCTATTCCATAACTAATTCCAACCACATTAGTGTCAACCTAGTTAGAGTTGTAGAAAATAATTTTAATTTCTTCAATTAGAAACATCATTCATTAATAGAGATCAATTCAATCTAACATAGTATTCATTAAATTAACACTTATTCCATGTTATCTACAAACTCTAACAAGTCACTGATATCATGTAGAATATATATAGGGAAAACATTTGTGGAATACTCAATAATTGAAAACTAAGGTCATAACATTAAGGAATTCAAGCCTCCCATAAACAACAATATAATGATTTATCCCGAATAAATTATCTATATATTAATATAAGTTCATTTCCATCTTACGATGATGAAGCCATTTTTTCATTTTCTAAAGAGCCAATTTAAGGGTTACTGGTAACCGCGCAAACACAAAATCCAAAATTTGAACGAAGGATGGGTGTACACATGATCCAGATACAATTTCAAAATTCAAATTCAAAAATGAGGGTCATCATGACCGAACCTCGATCCTTGAGACTTCGTACACCACAGAATCCAACGCATGCTCCTTATCATCATGAGTCAACACCGAAGAAGTACGTTAGCGACCATCCACCAGAAATATTTGTCGTATGCGCTATACCATTATCGTCGATGATCATGTCGTAGTCATCACTCCAACCCATCCATCATAGAGGACCTCACCGCCTCTCCAAACAACAAGATGACATTTCCAAACTCAGTAGTAAGCATTAATCACCACATAAACACCAAATAGAGCAGAAGATTCAAATACCAGTTGCACACCCACCTTCAAGAAACCAAAACAGCATCTATATAAACCAGCACCTTCATAGGTAGTTGGAATCGTTGTTAGAAGACAACCCCACCACCACATCATAGAACCTCTGATGTTTCCACATCCACCGCCACACCATCCAAACTCCATCACAACAAAAGTTAAATCAAACAGATGAAAAATCAAAAGCAAAAACCAACATCACCAGATCAGCCTCCGCCACAAAGCTAGGCCGGAGGAAGGTCACGCCACAAAGAAAATCAATCCAACATCATAGCTCGTCGCCACCTTCAAACCCACCAGAGAAGACCGCAAAATCCCCCAAGGAACTCGCATCCACCTTAGATCAAAGCTAAGACCCCCACACCACCAAGAAATATCGACCTAGGACCAAATCCACACTGCCATCAAACCCACGAACCTGCCAATGGCGCATTCTGGAACATCCAATGACCTTTGTCACAACCCGGTCTTCCGCTCGTGACTCCATATCTGACAGTGTCGTAGAATCTCGGAGCACAAGAAACCCAAAGAAGGAGAAAAATCCACTAACCTCACAGTGAGGGAGAGACAAAGGGGAGATTGCAATCCATCCACCATGGGAGAAGGATGGTGGTAACGGGGGAAACCCTAGTGCCACAGAGCCCCTTACGGGCCCATCAGGGGCATTTCCATCTTAAATTAATTAATTTATAATTCAAAGGTTCTTAATTAAAATATTTATATATAAATAGTTATAAGTAACTACACATAATCCATAAATATAGTATTATCAATATTTCAATATGAATAAATATTCATAGAAGAACAGTTATGATATGCTTGCCTCAGTAATTAATTATCACACCATTCAAGATTTATTTTGTTTATCAAATTTAAATAATGTCACAAATGTTATATAAAAACAAGAACAACTAAACTTTTAATCACAATACCTACCAGATAACAATAGTTATGAACAATAATGAATAAAATTGATATGATCACAATACCTCATTTTATATTTAATTTTCTTATAATTTATTGATTTTTATTTACTTCTCATTTCATCTTTGTTTTTTATTAATATGTATATGATTAAGTTGAAATAAAAGAATAATTATAATTATAAAGTAATTAGAAAATACATAGATAATGACAATGATAAACACATGTAAAAACTCATCCATTGTAATTCCTAAGTGTTAATATTTCATTAATTTCTATATTATGAAATAATATAAGCAATTGCATAATGTGATCATATGCCTTATTCTTTTAGTTAATTCTCCAACTTTATATATTTTTAATGTTTGATCCAATATAATTATTCAAAGTAAGATAAACCATTATATGATTACACTTAAACGTAAAATATATGATAATTTTTCTATCCTATACTACTGGGATTCCTAACACATGATATACCATGAAGATAATGTTATAATGAGATGAACATAATCTCGAAAGCACAAGAACAATGATGTTGAGTAATGTACGATTTCATGGATGATTACAGGTACTTTTTGAATTGTAATATTTATATTTTGATGAATTATACTAGAGATTAATGTAATAAACTTTATCAGAGAATGAAGCACTTATTTTTAGAGTAATAGATACATGCTCATATATATTTCCTAGAAAATAATAAATTCACTCCCACTAATTCCAAGATATTTCACTATTAATTTAATTCTATTGATAAAATCACTTAAATATCCCCAATATTGAGATATTCATGATGATGTACATATTCTTCAAAATCTAATTTGAATTTATTTATTTTTATTATTATTTCATTAAATTTACATTAAATGTTGATCTGGAAGGAAAAAATGTTTTTTTGTATATTGTATGTTACAAATAGCTAGAATTAGATAACCCATACAAAAAGACCATTCTGAAAGTTATACCCTTACATGTGGTTTAAATTTCCCTAATTTGATAAAGGATTTAAATGGAACACCCTAATTCTATGGAAAACTAAAAAAACTTGTTATGATCCTAGAATATATATATATATATATATATATGTGAGGAACCATATTAAAATGACACAACAAACCAATTGGAATATATTACTACTTTAATGTATCTAGTTACCCTGATGTGAAAACATATATGACACTTTCATGAGAAATAATGATCCATTATGTGAGACTTTTCCTCATTCCAGATTATATATGCATTTATATAGCATAAAAACCTTGAAAACCCATTATGTAAGACAAGGATAACTTTTATTGAATTATGACTATAATGAAATTCAATAAAAACCACTGCACCCTTATTTACGATGGTATGTACATTTACATAACTTATGAAGAATATGATTACATAAGGGTAATCAAAATTATATTTATGTGGGGATGTTGTTCCACATAATTGGGAAAATAATTTTCGTTTTAAGTATATTTCGATTCAAAAAAATTAATGATAATGGTTTTTAATATCATTTAAACACGTTAAATTAATTTTAAAACACAATGGAATGGATTTGAAAATGTATGCCTTATAATTGGTAATTCATAATAAATTATAATCCTTATTAAATTAAAACAAAACTCATGAAAGAATGAAAGGGTAATAGAACAGCCACCCCAAGAGATACCTCTCAAGAAACTCTCTATATTAACAATTTGGAAAACACATCATAAGAGAATGGTGTATAAACATGAAATATCATCATCCATATCATAAAACCCCATTATCATTCATTAAAAAAGTATTATAGTGAGAATAATACTTGGAATCAAAACAACACATGATATTGAGTATACACCTGTAACTCCCACTAATAAATTCTATCTACTACACCACTATATCAACAAAAGACATGTAAGAAGTGAATATAATTCCCAAAAAACTACATCTATTTCTAGTTATGAATATCAATAGTCTCTTAATTGAAGATTTCATCATCCTCAACATCATAATCTCACTGCATAATTAAATGGGAATCAAAATGAATATACCGATGAAGTTGAAAAACATAAAATATTTCATGTATTTGGACTATTTGTGGGGGGAATTTATAACCAATATTCCACTACTCTAGCACAATACAACAATTTAAATAGTCCACCAAACTAAAGATAATTCCTACTCCCATTTAAGAAAAAATTATGAACCATAAATATGATTAAACATTAAGAACACATATCACTAATATCAAACTCTTAAGGACCCATCCAATGAAAAAAACACTTATAATGATCATTAATTTCATTCATTACATGACGGATCACCAATAAATTATCATCCATTATTTTTTCTAATTCTATTCTAAGAGGATATGACTCTCTAACATTATTTCAACATAATTAGGATCCCAAATGCTAGACATAAGGGTCATAGAAAATATAAATTCTAATAGTTTACAAATAACTATTATTTTATGAGGACTAAAAAGGGTATTTTTTCATCCATGAGCCTTTAAATCAAGAATATGCATGCTAAACATGTCCTCTAATATCATATTAGTTTACTCTATTTTATTATCCATCTTTAGTTGGGAAGTACTAGTATGGAATAAATTAGAGAAAAATAGAATGTTGGAAAACTCTCTAAACCATTGGGGAGAAATAGTTTTCATGATTAAAGAGTTAATTCATCAGAAGCCCATTAATTCTCAACACAACCTATATGTACTTCCATTAAAGAACATCCACAGACCTCAACTACCAAATTTCAAATATGTGAGATGATTTCATAAAATGGTCAATGATCACTTACATAGCATCACATTTTTCCTGAGCTCGAGAAAAAATAGTAATGAAGTCAATCAAAATATTCTCCCACTACCATTTTGTAACATCATGCATATTAAACAACCCACTAGGAACATAGTTCTTATCCTTTACCCATTGGAATACCAAAAACCAAAGACAAACTCTGTAACTAATGACATTATGCCTGCAAAAAAAATTACATTCTGATTAATAATACATCTTCACTAATCTTGGTTCTGTACCCAAGGGTGAATTATGGAACTCATGATGATCCACATCATGCATTAAAGATGGAAGATATAACATTCCCCAATAACCTGCTTAAAATTGACCATCACTAAAGATAATCACCATAAATTATTCAATCTCACAAGACCTCCCCTAGAAATCCACAAGGTGAGACTCCTTCACCTGTTAAATAAAATATTAATATACCTTCATTCAATAGTAAAATCCTTATCCATAAACTATACCCATATCAATGTGCACTGTAGTAAAATATTTCATCACACTCTAAAAGTCTCAAGGCTCATTCACTCTACCACCACATGACTTCATGCTAGTAGAATTAGCAACAATATGTTATTTACCCACTATATATGAAATTTTTAGAAAACAACTAATTCAATAATTTCATCTACATGCATTTTAATATATTAAATTCATGTTCAAAAATTGAATACAAAAACCAATTATTGTCCCTAAATAACCAAATTGATATAATTGAATAGGTAATTCCATTATTATTTGAGTTTAATAACAACCCTGATGTTATAAATTTAATCTATATAATAATTATATTCCTGTGAACATATATTATGTGACAAATAAGAGATAGTATCCCTCTGTTTCACCAATTTATAACCCAATATAAGAAATGAATCATCACGATAAGACTTGAATAATACATTATTTTCTAGTAATGGTGACAAAAAGAATTATCAAGATTATCCTTTAGATTAAAAATAATCCTAGAACTGTTAATTCATTAAAAATTGAAACATTATAATCGTATCTTCAAAATAACTATCACCCAAAGATAGGTCAAGAATAAACTTTTAGTATTGACAAGCATGACCAATGAAACTATGAACCTCTGACAAATTCTATTGGGATACCCAAGAAATAACTGCCTCATTATTACATAGATTGATGAATTCTTACTATGAGAAATTACATTTCCAATGAAATGGATCATATGATCCCAAATCTGAAACTCTTACAGCTTTCTAAATTTATTTTGGTCATAAAAACTCTCAAAACATTTATAAGAGATACTATGTTCTCCTATTAGAACTAAAAGAACATGAATATGTCATAGATAAATTCCACGATCAAATAAATGAAGAAATCATTGATCACTACATCCATGGATCATGAAAAAATTTCTAGGGTGCTGGTAACACCAAATGAAATCACAATGAACTTTTTTTGACAATTATGAAATCTTAAATCTATCTTCATAATATAAACAACTATATATCACATAAAATGTTATACAAACCTCATAATTTTTCCTGAACTAGGTAGATACCTTAAATTTAATGAATAAATAATCAATATGTGGAAGAGGAAAATTTTTAACAACTATCACCCGATACAAATAGAGATATTTGATACCCAAATATAAACTCACATATACCTTATTCATATGGAGAAAAAAATAACCCCACTGAGACACATTAGTTTGATTGAATCATCTATATAAAAAATTATCATATTTAATCAAAAACTCATAGAAATCATGAGGGTAAATTTAATATAAATACTTTGATATCCTAGAGATATATAATTGATGATCTATCATAAACATGATGTTATTTTGAGTGGGATTCATCAATACCTATTCATGAAAGACATTACAGCATTATTTCTAAACCATGGGACAACCACTAGTTTATCCTTTATAGAACACAACATCAACCCAATTATTATACATGATTAGTACTAGAAAACATATGATCCATTATTGGATATTACCAGCCAAAAAAACTTCTGAGATCCATGAACGTTATATAATATAACTCTCCCCATAAATAAATTCATATTCACCAACACTGAATATAATAATTCGAGGAGGAGGATGCGTTTTTATGTCCGAAAACACTAGATGTCACCCCAATAGTGATGGTTCTTTATCCTCAACTCACATTCTTAACACATATCCTATAATTTAATTTAACCTATAATTATAATATTAAATAATAATGAAACTACAGGTATCTCCACCACAATTACCAATTAATGATCTATGGAATGTGAAACAACTATGTGTGTTTCACCTAAATATAAAAATTCATACACCCATGTAGAAAAAATGAATGATAGAACCTCACATGATTTTCAGCTCACTCTATCCATTAAAAATCATAGGATAAATATAAACATTACATTCTCCATGAATTCTATTATATTGGTTGAATGTGAATCCACTTCCTTTCTCTTCTCATCTTCCCTTATCTTGAGTTTCAAAATTATGTTATCCATTACCTATCTCATCCTCTCCCCATTGGACATAACCTAGTACAACATGCTAATTCTTTCCCCAAATATCCACAAAATGATATAAAATACACACATTGAGTGTTAATTAAGGTATATAATCTTCCCTCTTACAATGATCATTAAATTACTAAGGAAGAAACCACATGCTTGATTCATTAGAATGTGTCTAAATCCATTATCATAGTGAAATGGTGTGAAAAAGATGAGATCCATCTCCATTCTCACTAAAACATCATCTTCTAATAAGAAAAAATATAACACCTTGTCATTTCAATACTCTATTGAAAATATTGAAAAATAATATACTTTCACTATATGGTCCTTTCCATCCTCTACTAAATATCCTAAACCCTTTATAGCATTTCAATATATCATTTCAATATAAACTGGGTGACCTTGTATAGATATTTAGATGCAAATCCTCCTTAAATTTAACCCGCCCAAACTCCTAATCTATTAAAAGGTCTAATGAATAACAAAATCGATTCTTATATTAGAATATAAAATCTCACACACTTTAACTCCAATGATAAATGTTAAGAAACTTTTGCTTAACACTCCAATTCACAAGTGAAGAAATAAAACCAGCTAGAAACTAATCTCAACGTCAATATCATTAATAAATAGTTTCCCATGTGTTAACTAATTAATAAAATAAACCACTACCAAGCTTGTCCATACACAACAACCATAGTCTAGGAAAATGATTTATCCTTTCGAGAATGAATTGAGATGAGTCTAATATTTAGTTTTCATAATGAAGAACCATTATCATGATATGAAATGGATACCACACACCTATATAGAACCTATGAATGAATTTCATAGTGATTTCTCATCCATGTTTAATAATCATCGACCTCCACCTTGTATCGATCTGCTAGCACCTCCCACTTTGGATCATCACTATGACCCTAATGGGTATGTTATCCTAGGTGCATTAATATTGAAAAATTTTGTTAACAAGTATCTAAACATTGAACATAAAATAATTAATTATAGTTAATTAAATAAATAAATTTGTGTAATTCAAATTTTAAACCCATATTTATTTATTGTAACTGAATAACATGATTCATAATATCTTCCTATGTATCTACCCCAAAAAAATAATAATATTTCATATAATATTCAATCAAATCAATTATCTTTTCATCAGATAAATTTTTTCATGTTATTCATGTGGCATTTCTAGTAAAGATTGTTTTTAACATATACTAAATCTAGCTATTACTATTTCACCACCATCCAATTTTTCCTCACAAGTTCCTATACCCATAATCCATCATATCCCTCATCCACCAGATATACTATCACACTATCATGTCCCCTCACCTCTATTAGTATAACTCATGGAATCAAAATGTAGTGAGATATAAGGACCCCCTTATCCAACATCCAATAGTATATAGGGTGCAGACTAGAGGTAATGGTATATAATCACATAGTAGAGGCATTATTATGTTTACCTAAATTAAATTTATAATTTACAAGATAAAATTACACCAATAAACATGATGATTAACTAATAAATCAGTCCTATTATATAAATGTAATACCACAAAAATTTAATAACTGATTATAGTTTTAATTCCAAAATAAATATTTATTAGAGGCCATATAGCTCCATTAGCTCCTAAACAACACTTGGTTCTAGTAACATCCATATTGATCACAAATAAACTCCATCACACCTAAAAATATTATATATATATATATAGATCTCAACATGTATAATCATAAGGATCATCCCTAAAAATGAAGCATTATATTTCCATTTTAAAGGTACTTATTTTCTATCTTCTTTTGTTTTTGTGAATTTTAAGCCTCTCCAAGATATAGACTATTTTAAATGGAATATGTAATAATTTATTGGGATATATTCTTTTTTGAATTTGTGTTATCTGTGTAAAAATGTGACCAAATATATTATAGGGCTCTGATATGTTTTTTTAGAGATTTATTATAGAATCTATATTTGGTTCTTTTTATAGGACCATTTTACATCGTAAGACATATATATGGTGTAGATGTGTTACTAAGAAAAAATTGGGAAATCAATTTAGGGAACATGAATATTTAATGAAATAAAATTCTTTTTTATGCAGTAAATTACTTTTACAATATAGGATCAAATTTTATGTCTTAAAATAATCTGTTTTGATTCTATTGTAATTGGGTTATTATACCTTAAACACTTCAAACCAAGAGGTTTATCCATTTACTGAATATTTTTTTTAATTCATTCATTATTAAGGTTAACCTCTCACTCGAATCCTAGGTTTTATCCTAGTTATTTTTGGGTCTCTCTATTCCTCTAGGACTGCATCAATTGATGCTTGATATTATTAGTGGTTCTGATATATCCCTTCAATTAAGTGATCGTCCCGCTTCCATTTTCTACTAATTGAATCATAAAAATTTAACTATGTTATTGGATCTGTTGGTACTATAGTGATGTTAATATTGAAATTTTATAGATCTATAGTGTGATATTCTCCGATAAGATGACCCATGTATTGGTTGTGGTAGGTTGGGTTAGTTCCTTGAGTTACATTTCATTTAACATATATTTTGACCTCTTCTCTGGGTTAGTTGATTCTAATATATGGACATCAGTTCTAGGGTCTCTTGGGTTTCCCTTTCTCATTTATTTGTTAATGGTTTTGTTTTATAAAAATGTGAAACCCATGTTGATGTATTTGTTTCTATATCAACCCTATATTGTACTAATCATCATTGATATTTTCGATAAATAATTTTATATATAAAATGCAATGATTGATTGATTGATTTATTCTTGTGGAAATGGGTTGTAGAGAAATGATGGTTTATTCTTATTTTTATTCAAGAAGATGGTATTTTGAAATTATTTTGTAATGGGTGTCGAATTTTTTTTCAATTTAATTGTATTGATGATTTTTTTGGGAAACCATATCACAAGGGAAGCCTTTGGATCTTAGGTGGAAGGTATAGTAATAGGCCTTATGTCTTAAAACTATAAGGGGTCCACACATGTGGTATGCCTTTTCTCCATAGTCCTATTGTTCAAGGTAATTTATATATACAATTATAGGGTTCACATTATAGGGTGATTTTCTACTATATATATTTGATTATTATTTATATGGGATTGATGTGTGTGATTATATTTGTTTGGGTAAATTTGTTCTAGCTAGATAGTACTTTATTTTTCCCTGGTGTGATGTTGAATGTTATTTAGGATTGTAATATTTTTTATTTTACATGAAATTTGTTTCCAAAATTGAATTGCATTGATATATGTGATATTCATTGAATTTTTTTTACTTATATTATTTAGAACTATGGGAAAGGGTTAAAATTTTTCCCTTGGTTTTGATATAAAAACATTTTAACTCATTGTCAAGATTTGATTTCCATAAATTTGGCTATTATTATATTATTATGTTGAGGCTTGATATGGAACTCCTAGAAAGGATCCTACGGAGATTGTTAAATCACACCATATGAACTCCTTTAATGGTGTGTTTCCATTATTAAGTAGTTTTATGTAGGGATTAGATATGTGTTCTAGTGAGGCTCTAATATTTCACTCAAATTTGTATGGGTAGCTTGTGGTAAGATGGTGGGAGTTTTCCCACACAATCACATAGAGTATATATTATCTATTTTTTGTTGTTTCCATTAATTTTATACTCATCTATTAGAGTTTTTGGGATACTTTGGATTTGTATCATTTCTATCCTCTTATTGCAGTTATGGAATATATTTTCCTATTCTATATTCTATTTCATCTCATATATATATATATATATATTCAATTTTGTCAAATTTAGGATGGTATAAATTGTTCCTTATGGTTTTTGAGGGCCAGGTGAATGTTGTCAGCCCAAGATAATCAAGAATCCCTTACAGGTAGATGATGGGTCGGTCCATGTACCTATTAGTTAGGGTATCTAGATAAATTCATAACAGTTTGGAATCAATGGCGGTTATAATAAATTTAATATGATGGTTATTTTCATGTAGTATTTTTAGGACATGAGAGGTAGGTTTTGGTTCATTAGTATCTAGCTATTATTCTAGTGAGGCTCAATTTACCATGCGATGTTGTGATGTATGTCAGTTGTTTTGATTTCTTTACCTTATTCTTAGTTTTTTACTTATGGTTTTATCATTTGAATTGAAATATTTTCAGTCTTATAATCATTTATTTTATTATTAGTGTGTAGTGATATGGCTCTGATAAATATTTCATCAGTTCAATAGTAGGCTGTAGTGGATTCTCATCATGGTAATATACCTTTTGATCATAATCCTACAAATACTATTGTGTGAGTAGTTCATAACATTGAACAAAACATGCCGCATGTCCGAAAAATATTATTTTAGGTACCTCCAAGATCTGGTAGAGAAATATATCTATATCAGGTGTTCTTTTGTTAGAATCCACCATTCTATAAGGGTATTAATGTTCCCTACGTGGTGGAGTACTGGATATAAAAAATCGATCTTACCATATAAATCTATGAAACATAAAATAATATCATGGTGAAGTGTATGGAATTCATTCATCAGGGTTTTGAAATCGATTGTGGGATTTCATGGTATAAGATAATAGGAATGTGGGGCTTAAAATGTACAGATTTCAAGACCCTATTATACTAGTTGTTATTTCTCGAGTCTATAAAGATGGAAAATACTATGGATTTACTCTTTTTTTAGCATGGATAGAAAAAAATGTTGATATACACCAATTATTTTGTAGATCTGGTTTTTTTTTAATCAAGAGGTATTAATGAATAACCATCTAAAGTCTCAGAAGTACCAGAAGGATTTTTGAATGGATATTATAATATAGGTATTAATGTTGAAATATTAGGCCTATATAGAGATAATAGGAATGGAAATGATTGAATATGTCGATATGTTAGGACATGATATATCTTTTGACACTTTTATTCCACCTAGTGGTAGATTTTGTGTTACAAATTGGAAGAAGATAAAGTGTCATGATCGTCGTAGGTGTGGTGTAATTGGTTCCCATAGTGGGCCTCCTATGTACCCTCGGTTACCTCTAGTAGTGCACCCCAAATTTTTTATCATTATGGTAAGGTTAGGCATCCCCAGTTTTCTTCTTTTATACCTACAATGATGTCAAATTTCATGAAAGTTATTTTTATTTGTTGATGTTATCACATGATATATCTATTCATTATCATAGTTAGGGTTCTTCATCTCCAAAAGACACTATGACCTAATTTTATTCTTTATATAAAATAAAACTCAAACTATATGCATCAAGAGTTTGGCTGACTGGCTAAAAATTCATTTTTATTATTTTTGAAAATCACTTTTTGGTTAAGTTAGAACCCGCCAATACAAATCACTTTGAGGCTATGTGAGAACCAGCATTCCATCACAAGATACCATTAAGGGGCTGAGCAGAGAACCCTATATAGGACCATACCCACTCCAAAAAACACCCCAAAAACACACATGACCATCACTTTGTGGATAAGTGAGTACCAAAACAACCCACCCATGAAAACAGCATCCAAAAACCGGAAACCAAAACCACCAGCACGCATCATGTCGATCATCGAATCCGGAGAGAACTATGACAATTGATAGTAATATGTACCAATAGTGTTTCGTATTCTATAGTTCATAATATATTTTATTTTTTTTCATACCACTCATATATTCCAACATGTTATTTTGATATTCTAAAACAACAAATTGATATCAAATATTTTTTATTGTTTTACTAACATCTCTCGAAAGATGAAAGAGAAGGAGTTTCAGTGTCCTTCATGGTCAATATAGATCATTGATCCGATGTTGTTCTATGATTTCTTTGTTATCTATTTAAATCAATTTAATTTCATCATCAAGATGAATTATCTTTTCACTCATCATGATAATGTTAATTCATATTATCAGTATGTTTCATTCTTGGATGTCGCTAGAGACACTATGGTGTTTTTGGGAGTGTGGGATCTGATGTTTTTCCAAGAAATGAATTTCTCAATTAGATTATGTTTTTTAATACAATTTTAAGTTATCCTAATTATTTTTCTTCTCTAATATATCTTAAAATGGTTATTTGTGACTTCCATGAAGTTTTTCTTGATGATTACCACTATCTTTCTTCAAATGGGGAGGTTTATTTTATGATTGATCTAGTGTCGAGTATGCAGCCAGTCATGATAACCTATCATCATATGAAAATAGAGTTTCATAAAAATATTAAAATTCATTTGGAGGATATGGTGGAGAATAATTTTTTCCCACAAGTGTTTCAACTTGGGATACCTCAGAGCTCTTTGTAGTTAAAGAAGACTAATAAATTTGATTGTACATGGACTATTGAATGGTTAAATAGAAAATAGTTAAGAATATATATCATTTCCCCCATTTGGATTATATTTTGATCAGTTAAAGTGGGAAATTGGTTTTCAAATACTGATCTTTTGTTGATTTATCAATACCTTAGGGTTCAGAATCTAGGTACTCTGATATCGGATTTGAGGAGATAGTAATTCCATTATGAATATCCTGTGATACCTTATTTATTTCTAATTACCCTATATATTTACATATTTTATTAACCATATATTCTACCAGTTTTTCCACAATTGTATGGTAGTGTTTTGGGTGATATTTTTCTTTATTTGACATTTGAGTGTTAAAAAAAGAACAAACTACTTTCGGATTGGGAAATCACGAGGAGTAATTTTTTCAGTGGAATGAATTCAAAATTCAATTTTTGGATCTAGGAAGTGATGTTATAATAACACGTGACATATAATCATGTCATGTCACTTGTTCCTAAGAAGTTGAAAAATTCTTTTCATGGGAGGATTCACAGATTTCCTTTTATATTGGTTCCTTTATTAGTCATGTAAGATATTATCAATGGGTTTTCATAGACTCATGGATATTGGAGTTATCTTTGATAGGTCTCACTAGTAATGGCGTAAAATTATAAGGGTTTAAATATTTAATGTCTTATTATTATGAACTATGACTGATTCTGAGAAGTGCATATATTTTTTATTTTAACTAATCCAAATATGGGGTATGTGGTTTACAATGAACCTCCCAATTATTGTTTGGGGTGCATGATTTTGTACAGTTTCATGTTGTGTCTTATATATTTCATCATATTTGGCCACATGATTATAATTACCAAACTCATTACATAGAGACTTCCATAGTTATGAATGTGTTAAAATGTAAGTAGAATTATATCTTATTGGAGAGGATCAAATTCCTTTCAAACCCTAAGATTTTATTTAATATAATTTCTATGAAAAAAATTAATAACATAAAGATTGAATGGTTGGAATACTATAAGAAGTTCAAATTCGAGATCACCTATACCCTATGGAATGTAATTTTCATTGAAGTCACTCTTATTATGATATTAACATAACAAACTATTTTGGAACCATAGAAGGTTTGAAACAATATAGAACTATTTTATCAATTATATCAAGATGGTGAGGTTGATGTTTTATGTACATTGATAAATAGTGTTCATTTTTCATTGATTATCATTGAGTTTATTCAATAGGTTCAATAGTAAAAAAGATGATTATGGGGAATTCAACAATCACTATGTAGTGGGCAGACTACTTATATGTTCTACCTATGTTAATATATTATTTACTACATCGGGGATCAGTTTTTCATTCCAAAATATGTGAGGAAGTCAATTTTCTTGTACCACCAATGTTTTTTTGTGGGAAATTCATCTCATAACTAGGAAGATGTATTATGACGTCAAATAGTGATTCTAGTGGTTGGGTATGAAGAACAACATTGTATATTGTGAGTCTCATTATTTCACATTACCAATGATAATGACAGTGCATCTGAAACCTTTTGGTTTTCTCCATCCAATTTTTGGTCCATGTTTAGAAATGAGATGATTTATAAATGGATTTTTTTTTGGAATTACCGTGGACACTATGAATGAAAAATTCAATATGGGTGTTGATTGATCAGTTTAGGAAATCAAATACATGAATTCTGATCATAGAAACCACTAATATATATGATATAAGAACATTATAATAATAAAATATTTTTAATTTACATGGGTTTTATACTAACACTATATTAGATAGGGATCGTAGATTTATTTCATGATTCAATAAGAGTCACTGGGATATAATGGAGAATTAGGTAAGGTTGAGTAAAACATCACATAAACTGAAAAACTACCAGACAGAGTGTGTTATTCATATCATTGAATATGTGAATTTTTCATGCATCTTGGATGATGGTGGATTGTGGGGTATCCATTTATGGGATTGTATCTCATTTCAGAGACATCATGGTTGATTCAGGATATACAAAGAATTTATTTAGAGGTCATATTTGAAAGAAATATTATTCAAAATTTCTAAATAATCCATAGTATTTTTCCATTGTTAACCATGTTTTATTGAACGTTTTTCCTCATTTGGGTCAATGTTTCTTGTCAAATTGAAAAATTCTTCTCCAATATATTTTGGAGCATTTGAGGTCACCGAGTGGATTTGGGTAGTTGATTATCAGTGATAATTATCATCTCATTTGTCATTTATTCTTGACTTTTTGTACTTTTCTCATCTCCAAAAGCGTGTTTATGATCCCTCTCATGTGATTATTTGGGAAGATATTTAGTTATTGTTGGATGTTTATTTTTTAGAGGATCCTTTGCTGATTTTTTATTTTAATCTGAATCTATTACAGGGGAATTTTATCTAATTGGTCAGTGTGATATAGTGAAATATATCATATTCTTATCACACTTGTGATAAAAAAAATCTATGAGGGTGTAATGGCCTCACCACTTTCTAGAGCACCATTATTATTGTTACTTCATCGCTATATTCGATTGTTTTGGTATAGTTCAGGCCCTTGATAATGGGGATAATTGTTTTGGGGAAATGACCTAATGTTGTGTTATGTATGATTTTTTGAATTAATGGTGTATATGTATAAGTGTGTAAAATATATTTTTACTGATCAATGATATTATTCTTGGAGTTACTGCTGAATATGGATTTGGTACTTCATAAATGACCATATTATGTTGAAATAAACATTAATAGTGTAATTGTTTCACTGTAAATAATTTTTGAAATCGATTTATAGGATAGGAATATTACAATCAGTAAAATTATTTTCAGGAAAAAAAATTATTTTCTATTGTGTGGTCAAATTTTAATCCCTAAAATAATTTTGTGGGATTTTTAAACGAAGGTGGAATTTTTTTACATACATTAGTTATAGGGTTCATTGTCCATAAACTAATGTTTTATATAATGAATACATTAGACAAATGTGTTTAGACATGAAATATATCTTATTTGTTTACTCATCATGTAGGTTATCTTCAACCTCAAGCCTTAGGTGCTCTCATGTGTTGTTATGGGTATCTCCATTCCATTTGAATCACATAGTTTCATTATTAAACATTGTGGTTGTTTCAATGTATCCCTATGGGATATAGATATTTATGATTCTTCATTTTCATTTATCATTATAGAATAATTAAACTGCATTTGTAAATTTCTATGTATTTCAAGGGATTCCTTTTAGATCCTTCCCATATCTATTGTGTGACATTCTCAAATACAATGACCCTTATGTTTTTTATTGTGTGCAATTTGAGTTCCTTAGGATATGTGTTGTTTATATGAATAATCGACACATTATATTTTTAGGGTTATTCTTGGATATGTTAATCAGTTCTAAAGACTCTAGTGTTGTCCATGTATTACATACTTGTTAGTGGTATTCAATTATAAGCATGTGTGACTTGAGATGACTTAGGTAGTTCCATATCTGGCATATATTCGATGAACATATATTTTTCTAATTTTGAAAAATTGTTTTATAGATAAAATATCATGATTTATTGGATGATGTTTTTGTGGGGAAATAGATTTTGGAAAAAATATGGATTTCCATTATTTTGATAAAAGAAACAATCAATTAAAATGAATGTGAAATGGATTAATGAAATAGTTTTCATAGAATGGTTTTGATTTTTTTTTAAATATAGTATATGGGATGTCAAGGTTACATAGGTGTAATGTGTTTTAATAGGACTTATCCATTGACAATATAGGGGGTTCAAATCAGGGGGTACTCTACTTCATAGGACTATTTTTATGGAACATAATTGATATTGTCGAAGGATTTACTTCCTTTAGTTTTCCTCCTCTACCTATATCAGATGAATATGTATAGTTTTAGGATGGTCATAATTTTCTATGTTTGTGTATGAGTGTGTTATCAATCCTAACATGTAGTGATCATGTTCATGGCGTTTCATGTGCTTTCAGTTTGTACTTTTTTTATTTTTTATGAAATGCAGAACATTCATTAAACAATTTTCATATATGGTATATTTAGTGAAATTTTTTTACTAGAATTATTTATAACATCAAAAAAGGGGAAACATTTTACCATTATTTTTTTAAAAAAATAAATCATTACCACACCTTGTATTTTGTAATGTTTATTAGTTTTTTATTTTTATACTAAAACTTATTATGGGACACCTAGTTGGGATCCTAATGTACCAGTTATCTCACACCCTTCTCACCACATCTATGGTATGTAGAATTTGTTTTTTATTTCAATGTAGGGAAATGAAGGGTTATATAGTGAGAAGAAGAGGTTTATGTAAGCTATATCTAGATAGATTGTGGGGAGATGGTTGGATTTTTTTCATGATATATGATAGATTAGTTGTTTTCCCATTTTTATTAATTCCTTTTCCATTGGACTCATATAATAGAGTTTTCTTGGATTATTTTTAATTATTTTATTTATGATGTATTCATTCAGTTATGAGATATATTTTCATATTTTATCATCCATTATTTTTCTTTAATATATATATATATATATATATTTGTGTGTGCCATTTTATCTTATTTTAGATGGGTTAAGTCATTCCCTTTTGTTTTCCTTAATGCTAAGGTTCTAGTCAACATCCAATGATGATCATGAATGACCTTAGGGTATGTGATGGGTCAAATCAGGTACTATTCACTAAGGTTATCTAGGTCTATTAATCACCTATCATACAAAATCTGAAAGAAATGTACTTAATAATATTTTATTAACAAATTTAAACAAAATGTTCACCTATATAGGTGAAATTATTTCCCATCATCATTATAGAATATTGACCAAGTAATTCATATATGAATTCCTTCAAAATTGAAAATATATGTGTACTCTTGGGTGTTTTTGTTTGGGTTTTTTTGGGTTTATGTGTTTGTATGAAGGGAAACTATCCTCCATGTACCAATAATATTTTTTATATCATGCTAATAGACAGTATCTTATTCTAATATTTCCCATTAATCATTATGCAATATATTTAGTCATGTAATATCCCTTCTGAATCAGATATATCCTTGAAAAAACTCATCATTATCATATCATCTATAAAAAAGTAGTATTTTTTAATCCAATATATCCCAGGTATCGTGCATTCTAATTTGAGTCATCGCATACCATGCGTGTACACCCATGAGAAGTCATATCCACAATAACTAGATACATGTATATGTTATGAAAACAAGTCACTCTAACCCACACCTAATTGAATACTAAATATAGAATCATCTCATCCCTTGTGATTCGAGAAACTATATCATAAACCATCATAGCTCAAATATCACAAAAAAAATTAATAAAGATGAACAGATAATATGGGAGATTTAGAAAGGTATCCACACATTCCCTCTCAACTATGGATGATGGAGACCTCCGCCCCCCACAACAATTGGGTGTAGGTTTCCCTACCAACCTACATCGTGAAACTAATGTATTTGAAAATGTAATATATTTCATAGACTTCCAAACAAAAGGAAAATATATAGACATTTAATCTTCTATAGTTATCTTCCCAAAAAATACTATGTTGATACCTCTATATTTTAGATAACAATAATTTATACAAGATCAATTTATCAACATAAATAAATTTCTTAATATATATTTATTACTATTATTATGTGTTTATTTCAAAGATTACTATATCAATATTCTAAGAGAAGTGGATTCTAAACCATGATTTTCTACTTATATTATTGGATGTCATCACAATCCTTGATCATCAGGAACCTACCCCATAATTTTTTTTAATTCATTTATCATATCATTATTTTTGGGTACACTTGTAATCATCCTTATGTTCATCATCAATGATTAACATTAATTGAATAAACCTGCCTTAAATACAAGAATAGAATTATGAAAACCTTTGATCTGTTAATCCAACCATAAAATGAAATAATAAATCAAAAAATCAAAAAAAACTATTCTATTAACTCATTCCAACTGCCTAGATTTCATCCCTGACAACATTTTTCATTCGACATTTAATTCGAAAATCATTTTCTTCAATGCAGTTTGGGTGGAACCTGAGTGGTAATCCCATTAATACAACATCCAAAATGACCATAATTTCAATTCTATCAATCCTATTTTTTTATTTTTGATGTAGTCAAGGACACATTCATGATGATGTAGGCATTATGATGCACTGGTCCTCTGGTCCAGGTTCATGGGAAACGTTGTAAGAACTGAAAACCTAGTGGAATGGGGCCGGGGAATTTATTATAATGGTATATAAATATAGAAGACACTTCCCAAATGACCTAATAGTTTACTATCTCTTCAAAACATGATACATATATAAGTTCAACATTTCAATTTGAAATGAAATACATCGTAGAGAATCCTTTCCAAAAACACTTATTATTCTTGATTTTCATTAAATATCATTTCAAAAAATAAAATTAGAATCCTACAGTAAATAAACATACTAAAGGGGTGATATTTGATGATCATTATGTTTATAAATATAATATAAGCTAAAAATAAACCGTATTTCAAGGTGAGTAACAATAAAAACATTATTTTAAAAATAATTGAGTATAATACGGGAGTAATAAAAACAGAATAAATAATAGCATACGAATAATATCATGTGAATGATACATACCCATGGATATTATAATAGTCAAATAATAACATGTAATCTGAAATACTAATCTCATAATTAGACAATTCATAATTAGGGACATCATAAACATACCATTAATGCTTCTTCCAAGACACCACAAAAAATTGGGTAATATGTTGTTCCATACTCAAACTAGTTTGTCTCATGGGACCTACCAATGCACTCATGGGACATATCAGGACCAACCCGATACATTCTACATCCATTGAATTCTTCATATTAAAGGGGTGAAACAAAATCAATATATTAAATAATATTTAAACTAACGAAGGAAATTTAAAAAAAAATCCCCAATCAATAAACCTAATCAGTAAGCATTTTGAGTAATATGTTGAATGGTATTGACATAGAACTTACTTAGTGATAATAATCATAAACCATTAAATAATATATGGTTGATTATATCATAAAATAGTAATCCCAATTAATCATTAGAATAAAAAATGGTTTTGAAATTGATGAAAGTATTCTTATAAAATCATTGTGGAATTTTTGAGAGAAATACTTCTTTTCACTTCCCAAAGAAGAGTAATTTTTGAAAAATAAATAAATAAAACCATAAATGAACTAATATATTTTTTCATGAAAAAATTAGTGAAAAAATATGGTTTCTTAAAATAGCATATATATGTTATCTGAAAATGTATAAGAAATCAAGATGTTCCCTTTAATCGGGCTTGGGTGTTGTGAATGATTGAGAAGGGAGACAAAAAATAAGCATTTCTTATAAATTAAAGATTTAATGAACTTGAAATATGATTTTAGATTTTTTTACATAATGTAGAAGAATTATATACAAATATTTAAGAATTACGTTGGGGAATATAGGGAGAAATGATAACCCAAATAAAAATGGAGGTTCAAGAATAAATCAATTACCTTATGTATGAATGTGTTCGAAACGTTTCCATAATGTTAAGGATAATCAAACAAAATCAATTATTTAGTTAATTAATAACCTTATATATATATTTATTTTCTTTATTAAAATTTTATTAATATATTTTATATCCTTTTGATGAGTTATAAGATACAATTTTATTTATCAAAAGCGTTCATTTCCTTGGTTTTCATAATCAGTGTACTTGTATATAAGTATGGAAGTTTATCTAGAAAAGGTATAATTCAAAATAATTGAATTTATATGATATTAATTAACATACATTGAATTATATTTTTATATAATTCATTTTATTTTATGGTATAAGGATGACAAATTAGATAAATCATTTGTGATAATCATTTAGATTGTTTATGATGTTTCTCAATCCTTACGACTTAGTTTTGTCATATGAATTAATATTAAAACTATATAAAAGTTTTATAAAATTATATAGGTTTTAATAAATATATTATTGTATTATTTATCCCTAAAATGGTTTCATTAACATCCTTGAAGGATAAATTTAATCATGAATATTCGTCATCCACAAAGGTTGTAAATCGACACATCACGGGTGATGATTGCGTCTTTTAAATAAAATAGTGATGGAGAGGAGTTTAATGAAGGATAATAATTTAACAAGTTAAAATTCTAGTATATATATTATATTAGATTCATTATTATCACTTGGATAATGGAGTTTAAGATATAATAAAAAAAGAATGTGGAAAAAAATTAAAAGTAAAATGAAGATGATTTTACCATTTCAATACTCCTCTTTAAGAACCACCTTTTGGGGATTGATATAGAATTATATAAACCTAATTGCTCCAAAATTATGGGGAGAGTCCTATAAAGAGTTTTGGGATTAAATTTTACAAGGATATTATCTTGTAATGTGTGATGAGAAGGGGTTGTGTGGGGTGGTATTTATAGTGTAGGTGGGGGTGATTTTTCATTATTTTATTTATTTTTTTATTGTTTTTCTCAAGACAATAAATAGGGTTAATTAATTAGAGTAAATATAGTAATAGGTTAATTTGAAATTAAACCAATGGTTCTTATATCATCTATTAATCATCTATGACTCCATAATTCAGGTATTTATCATTTATCCTAATTTAACGTATTTTACTTTTCCCCAAAAATTCTAGTATTTTAGAAAAATATCGTAATTTTACCCTATCCATTTTTCAATGTGTAAAATTAAAAAATCAACTCAATTTTATGAAAATAATTTTCTAAATACATGAAATTTAATTATTAATTAAATTCCTCATTTACTTAAAAAAATCAGTTCCTAAAATTATTACTGATTTCGTATCACTATGAAAATTTAAATAAGGTCTCGTTAAATTATACTTAAATGATAAGAAAAACAATATTTATATATTAATATATTTTATTAAAATGATTTTTCTTTTATTTAATTTTATTATATTTAAAATTTTAATTTAATTTTTATACCTTATAAAAACACCAACTCTTAGATAGTAATATTTAAAATATTAACTTTCTTAAACTATGATATAATTATATCATAACTTAATTTATATGATGTATACATTTATTTATGCATCCATGGGTTGAGTTATTACTCATTAGTCTAATTTACTATTCCGAGTAGTTATATTACAATTCCTAATGTTATGTTTCTATTTCATCATTATAGGTTTATTAACTTATAGAAATACCTCTTATCTAATTCATTCCTCATTTAAGATGTTTTTATTACATTTTCAAAGTGATTTTATGTGATCGTTGATCTATAAAATAAAAATAAGAAGGGAAGTTTCCTATATAGAGTTATAGGTTATAACATTCTCCCCTCCTAAAATAATTTCATCCTTGAAATTTCTATATTGTCACTCCATATAATAATTTGGGTATTTATTAATCATAAAATTATATATATCCCACATGACCTATTCAATTTTCATATTTTTACAATGTACCTCTACCAGGTGAGTCATCCAATTCCTCAAAAACTATTAATTTGGGTATAGAATCTAGATAAGATATTCACAGTAAGATATGTCTTCTTCCATTTCTATTCCTTCAGAAGTGATTTCATGTGTTGGGTATGGCATGTACTTACATAACAAGGAGATGTTTCACACATTATGGGGCTTAGAAAATCTGTGTATCATAGACAAACAATAAACCAAAACTCTGATTCTATCCATAATTTTGTAAGGACCAATATATATCAGGATATCGTTCCCTTTCTTCCAAAATCTAATAATACCCTTACATATAGATACATTCTAGAAAACATGATATCCCACATAAAATTTCAAATACTTCATTCGATTGTTAGTATAACCGTTTTTCCTATATTGATATTCTTTCATATGGGTTTAAATAGTGGTTAAATTTTCTATTATTTCCTCCACAATCTCTAGATCGAGAACCTTCCATTAACCAACATCATCCCAACAAGTTGGTGTACATAATCTAATTCCATTCAATGCATCAAATGGTTCAATTTTATTAATAAAAGGGAAATAATTATTGTAATAAATATTTAGAAAACATATATTTTGGTGCCACATACCATCAAAGTCATGATATTATGATCTCCACAAGTATTTTAAAGTTGTGATCATCTTTTCTGGTTGTTCATTAGTTTGAGGGTGATAATAAGTACTCAAATGAATCTCAGTGTCCAAATATTTCTAAATATATTTCAAGAATGTAGATATAAATCCTGGATCATGATTAGAAATAATTTAGGGATATGATCATTGATTTCATAAAACTTCATTAATATATAGTAATGCATGGACCTTTAATAGTTAATTTTCTCTTAAAGAAAGGAAACATTATTATTTAGTAAGGTTATTACCAATTACCCATATTTCATTATTATTTTTTGGTTTTTATGGTAATAAAGTGACAAAATCCATGGTGTTTTCTTCAAATGTTAATGTAAGAATAAGTATAGTTTTCGTGAATCCTCTAGGTTGTTGTCTTTCAGCCTTCACTTATTTACAAACTAATCATCATGATACATAATCAAAAATTTCTAGATTCATGTTATCCCACTAGAAATATTCCTTCATATTTTTATACATATCATTTCTACTAGGTTGTATTGAAAAATTTAAACTATGGGAATAATCTGGTAGCTCTATTTCTAGCTTAGGTATAAAAGAAAACATGGTGTCCTCTAAAATTTCAGAACTCCATCCTCAAAAATGAAGTATGGATGCTTCCCATTATTCAATGAATTAATTTCCCTTAAAAATTCTCAACATCTATCTGATAATGTTTAATTCTTTTCAATAATTATGGTTGGGTAACCAATTGAAAAATAATTGATTTTATACCTTCTATGATAATTCCCATATCCATATTAACTACTACAATGATAAAAAGAACCCCTATCAATCATCATTTTCTTATAACATGATGATCCTTCTTGATCAATGCATCTACCACCTAATTTCCATTCTCTAAGTGTTACTGTATGGAGGAATTATAATCATTGAGTATCTTGAGACATCACCTTTACCTCATGTTGAGTTCTTTTTTTGAGAAGATATATTTCAAACTCTTGTGAACCATATCTATCACACATGTTTCACTAAAATGATAGTGTCTCCATATCTTCATATAAAATAGTATAGATGTTATCATAAGATAATGATATTTATAGTTATTTTCATGAGTAATTAACTACCATGATTTATATTAACTAACATTTTCCTTCTATATAATTGAACAACCAATTCCTTTATTTGGTACATCACTTTAAATCACAAATAAATCATTTACTATTGGTAGAGTCAATTTTAGTTAATTCACTAATATCCTATTAAATTCTTCAAATAATTCTTCATATTCAATTTCCAATATGAAATTAACCCCTTTACGTGTAAAATTTTTTAACGGATTAGCTAGCATGGAAAAATTTTGAATGAAACACCAATAGTAACCTTAAAAAAGGAATATATGTACCTCCGTTATGTTCATTTTTGTAATCCATTACCATAAAATCATTTTCTTCAAAATATTAAATAATATTCCATCATCATTGAAATTTTGTCCATGTAAACAAATTGTATAAATTTTTAATTCACACTTACTGAAAATCCTATATATCTTGTTTCTTCTAAGAGTCTTCTAAATAATTCCCAAGTGATGGTCATGATCATTGTATATTTTGGATTTTACCTAGATATCATCAATAAATACCACAAAAATATATAATGATAGTCCTTGAATACCCAATTCATTAGATCCATGAAAACAAATGGTGCATTATCTAATCCAAATATCATTACTATAAACTCATATTTTCCACAAATAGTTAAAAACATTGTCTTTAGAATATATTTCTTATTCACATGATATTAATGATATCCATATCTATGTTCAATCTATGAAATATTTTAATCCCCATGAATTTGATCAAATAAATAGTCAATGAGAGGCAGGAGGTACATTTTCTTTATTATAATATCATTGATTCCTCTATTGTCAATACACATCCTCATGGATCCATATTTCTTCTTAACAAAGAGAACATGTGCTCCCCATAGAGAAAAATAGGGAAAATATATCCTTTAACACTCAATTATTCTATTTTTTTCTTTTATTCTACTAATTTCATAGTTTCTATTCTATATATATTCATTGATATAGGTCTCCCACTAGGAAATAAATTAATTGAGAACTCAATTTCCCCCTATAAACGATTTCTAGGAAAATACTATAGAAATAAATCAATGTATTTTTTCAGAATATGTAAATCCTCAATTTGAATATTTCTTCCCTCACAAATAAATATTGAATTATATTTCTCTCCTTCAATTTCATTCAGCAGTATTGCTGGGGAAATTTTTATATAAGAATCAGATGGCCAAGTTTCTTATCTAAAGATATGGGACTCTACATAATTCTAAAAAATTGTAACTGTATCCTTCTTGAAATATATTTTCACATCATAATTTGATATCCAATCCATACCAAATTTTTTAACTAATTAAAACATTTATTTTATTATAATTTTAGTATCTAAAGAACATTTAAGTGTCATAAAGGGGATAGATTGGAACATCATTGTTGCAATGATACTTCCCTTAAGAGTATTCACTGAAAACTCCTTTATTAAATTAATTAGAAAATTTATAATTTTCGTGGACAATTGTGAAGATATAAAATAATTCATTCATCTATATTCATATAAGAAATTTTCTATGTTTGAGGAAATGAATAAATTACCTACCACCACATCATTATGAACATCAACTTCAGTAGTTGAGATTGCATAATCCTAGACATTATCCCTTAGCCATCTCTAGGGAAAGATTCCTTGAATTCAAGAACATTCATTTTTATAATTTCCCATATCATTAAAATTAGTGCATTGAACTTTGGTAGATTATTTATTTCCCTTGAAATCATAGTTGTGATGTCTTATTTCCTCTACACATGTAATATACTAACATTCCTTTAGGCAAGTACTTGGGTGTTTATTCCCACAACTATGACAAGGTAGAAATTCAATGCATCCCTTCTCCCCCATCTCTTTATTTCTTTTTGTAGAGTGTTCATAAACCCTATTCTTGTATTTCATTCCTTTAATGTCATATGACATAGATAATTCCATTTCTATCATGATATCATAAGATGTTATATCTTCGTATGATGAGAAATATTATAAGACAATTGCTTATTGGAGTGATACCTTTAAACCATAAAAGAATATATCAAACATACACCATTGGTTACATATGTAGTCTGTATCATGCCGTCATAACCTTTTGAAGTTATCTTCATGCATTTACACATTTCCATTCTATTTTTTCCATAATCATAGAAACTGCCCTTCCATATCTGCTCTTTGTTTATAAAGAAATTGTTTTTATAGGAAAATTTATTTAAATTATTTTCATTTTTGTTTCTGTTTATTCATCCACCTTCATGTTTTGAATCAATGACAAACATTGATCTTCATCTCAAGAAAGATGATAAATTTATATAAAAAATAATCACCCTTTTGTTACATCCCATTACAAGATGTATATTTTCTAAGGAACTTATATACAGCTCTACTAAAAATGGATTTTTAGTCCCATTAAATTTTAGATTTTATTATAATATAAAGTATTTTAAAAATGATCATCTATGTTGGGGATTGGGATTTTCCATAGGGGTATGTTTATTATTCATAACATGAGTTATATATCCCAGTATTGTTATAATTTTTTCATCACCTATCGTTGCTCCAATACTGCCATCATTATCTTGCATAGGAGATAAATACGGACATGGGATACATGCATTGATACAGTTTTCATTCCTTATACTTGGAATAATTTCTAAAAAATTTAATAAACTATATTAGTTTATAAATCATAATGTATAATATCAATCCTATTAAAATACTTACCAAAAATTGATATTATATGCATAGTTATTCTCGAAATCGTAAATACGATTTCATTTGGGTCATAGTTACTTTTAAATACTTCATAATGGTCTATAAAAAAATGTTCATTATCATAAAAATATCCTCTGGGAGTGTCAAATCAGGTTCACAGTAAGGCCCTTTATCATTCCCAATGTTACCCTGAGGCAGGCCCAATACATATATGTTATAGTTTTTATCCCTAGGTACATTTGTACCAGAACAACATCCACTTGTAGTATCCATACATTGTTATATGACTAGGAACATAAACTTAATCACTACCTTATCAATATTATAGTATGTTCCGCTATTATTATCCTCCACTTGTATTAGATTTTTATGTTTCCTAATCAATATTTTTTAAATCTAGTTTCCAAGGTTTCTATGAAACGTCATTTGATACCAAATGTAAGAAGCCCAACCATAGTAGCATGGAGATGGTGCATTAATTTATTACAATGGAATATAAATAAGGATACACAACCCTATATAATGAAATTTTTAGTAGTTTTGGAAAATAGATACATACATAAGGTCAACATTACAACATTAAATGAAATATATTTTAAATACTCCTCTGGAAACACTCTTATACACTAGATAATATTTTCATGTCATTCATAAAATTAATCTTAGAATATTGTGAAAAATAAACCTAAGAAATGGAAGATCTATGATCCAGATTAAGAAAATGAATTCAAATAAATCTAAAAATAAACAATAAGGCAAGGTGAATAACTAAAAACATATATTGTTAAAACCAAAAATATAAACATAATATAGCATGAATAAAAACTAATAAAATAATACCATATAATTAATACAATTTAAATTATACTTACTTATGGATATTCAACTAGTCTAATAATCACATGGAATATCAAATACTAATATCATAATGGCGGAATGCATTATTTCATATATCATAAACATACAGTAAAGGATTTGGCTGAGACACCCTACAAAATCAATTAAGATGTTAGCCCCTACACAAACTAGTTTATCTAATAAGACCTACCAATTCACCGAGGGGATAAAGTAGGTCCCACCCAACACTTAATAAGTCCAAATCATTACACATTTGAAAGGGGATAAACCTAATCAAAATATATATTCATGTTAAATCTAATACAATAAATGTAAAGAACCTTCCCCAATAAGTAATCGTAATCACTAACCATAAAGAGTAATATGGTAAATGTTATAACAATTTCACATCCATAGTCAAACTAATAATAAACCATAAAATAAAATATGGAAGATGAAATCATAAAAAATTAATAAATATTAAACATAAGAATCAACAAGGGTGTTGAAATATATGAAAGTACTCTTATAAAATCGTCGAGAAATTCATGAGAGAAATACACTTTTTACATCGCAAAGAAGAGTTATGATGGAAAAATATTGTATAAAACAAGAAATTAAATAATATAGTTTTTAATTAAAAAATTATTGAAACAATATGGTCACATTAAAATATTATTTTTGGTAATTTCTAATAGGTAAAAAATTGAGGTGTTCCCTTTAATTAGGCTTGTGTATTTCGGAGGTTTGAGAATGGTACGTAAAAACATGAATTTCATATAATAAAAATATATAGTTATTTTGAAAAATGATTTAGGAATGTATAAAAATAATTTATAAGAATTATATCAAAATATTAAATATTTACATTGATGTATATGTGGAGAAATCATAACCCAAATGAAAATGTATGACCAAGAAGAAAACCATTACATTATGTATTAATGTGTTCTGAACGTGAGCTTGATAGCCTAGATAAAAAATTAAATCCTCTATTTAATTAATTAATAACCTTTTCTATATCTATTTGATTTAATATAATTTTATTAAGTTCATTTGTGGACTTTTTGAGAAGTTATAAGATACAATTTTACTTCTTGAGAGCATTTGTTTCGTTGATTTTCAAGATTAGAATACTTGTATATGTGAATGGAAGTTCAGGTGAAAATGGTATAACTCCACAAAATTTAATTTATATTATATGAATAAAAATATAGAATATTAAATGGTTATATAATTCATTTTTTCATATGGTATGAGGATGATTTATTAGATAAAACAATAATGATAATCATTTAGATAATTTTGGCAGTTTTTTAGTTATTTTGAACTAGTTTTATTGTAGGGATTAATATTAAATATATATATATATATGTTTATTAACGTTAAATATGTTTTAATAAATATATTATAGTATTTTTACCAAAAAAATGGTTTCGTTTCCATTATTTAAGGATAAATTAGACAAAAATCGTTGTCCATGACAGTGATAAATCCCCACTTCACGTATAATAATTTCATTTCTAAAATAATATTGAGAGAGAAAGGATTTTGATGAATTATATTAAATTATAATGATTTAATTAGATTATATATATTATATTATAGTTACCATGATAATTTGGATAGAGTAAGGTAGAAGAAAATAATAATAGAAAAGAACTTGAAATGTAATTAAAATGAAAATGAAGATGATTTTACCTATTGAATACTCCTCCTTGATAACCTTCTTAACGGGATTGTGTTTGGTCTAATGTTAATACCAAATTCTTTTAGATGTGTTCTAGAGGCCTAGTAATATATTTTGGTTAAAATTTAATATGGCTCAAAGCTTGTAAGGTTTGACAAGAAGGGGTGGTATTTATTGTTGAGGAGAGGGGAGATATTTCCTAATATTATTCTTTATATTATTATTTTTCTAAAGACAATAAAAAGTGTTTATTCAGGTAACTAAATATATTAATAGTTGTATGTGATTTTTAACTAATGGTGATTAAATCTTTCATTCATCATCTTTGACTCCATAATTCACGTATTTATCATTTATCCTAAATTATTGTAATTTTCTATTCACTAAATATTAATGTATTTTATAAATGACTCAAAGAATCACCCTTAAATTTTTTCAATTTTTAGAATTCAAAAATTGACTCCATTTTAATATAATAATTTTCCAAATATTTGAATATTAATTTTTAATTGAATTCTACATTTACTGGAAAATACAGTTTTTAAAATTATAACTAATTTTATATTTCTAAAAAACATTTAATAACGTCTAATAAAATTATACTAAAATCATAAGAAAACAATATATTGATATATGAATAAATTTTATGAAAATTAATTTTCTTTTATGTAATTTTACTAATTATAAAATAAAAATTAAATATTTATGCCATACAAAAATACTGAAACATTAATATTAATTTTTAAAATTTTAACCCACTTATTCTATGATATAGTTATATCACATATTAATTTATAAGATGCCTACAATTTTTAATTCATCCATGGGTTAGGATACTATTCATTTTTTTCCCATTTACTATTCAAAAGGTTTATATTATTATTTGTAAGTTCAAGTAACAATTTCATCAGTATAGGATCCCTAACTTCTTAAAATACATATTATTTCACTTTTTATTCATTTATGATGTTTTTATAATTTTATCTATGTGATTTTATGTGATTTATACTATATTAATTAAACATAAGAAGGAAAATGTCATTAATAGAGTTCTTGGTTGTTACACACATGTCAATGGGCCTACAAGCTATGTAATGGGTGTCCCTCTACCATAATATAATGATTACTTTTCTTTCATAATAAAAAAAGGCTTCATCCCCAAAATATTTTTAAAAACCCTACTCCAACAATCATTTCAACATTGGGAAATCCAGTCAATTGTTCATCAAATTATGATTATTTTGTGGTTATCAAATATTACCACAAGTTTATAATAACATATATCATATAATCATGGAAGGAAAATAAATATAGAACAAAATCAAGTGAATATATGTCTATAGTATCATGACATTCAAGATGCTCGAAAATATTAATGGGATTGCTTAGTCCCAAATAATTAAATGTAGAAAAGAAAATTTCTCTCTAAAGCCCTGAATTAAAAAAAATCATTTTTTATTATTAAAAATAAACCTAATAATTATATATATTAATACCTTAACATCACCAATAAATTTTATTTCTGTAATATTTATATAATTAATTTATATAATAACACCCCAAGCTTCCACGTTACACTTCTCTTAGAATAATACAGTAGCGTGTGTTGTACCCAACTTCGACTTCTAACACACACCACAACCAATCAAACTAGCCGTTATGAATAGTAATACCCCCTTTTTGAAATTTTATAAATTCTATATTTAAAAATGTACTTCATTTTTTGATTCGAAATATCCAAATTTTCTTAGGGTGAATTTTTAATACTTTTCTGATAACTTTCATGTTTTGATGAATAGTGAAAATTACTAAATTTTATTTAAAAGAAACTTTTTTAATCGAAATAATTAATACTAATAAATTATGAATTTTAGTGATTTTAAAGTATAATTAGATTATATTTTAACCATTTAATACAATATTGGTCATTGGACATAATTTGATATTTAAACTGGACATAAGCAAGTGTCAATCTTTTGATAGTTATTATTTCTTAAAAATACGCTTTTTTGTTTTGAAAACAGGAATTAATTTTAAATTATTTTCTACCACTTCTGTGTTTTGAATTTAGAAAGATGAATTCCACATTTAGAATCAGTAGTTCCAAATTGTTTAAATAGGCAAATTTTATTTTTATACATTTTGAATAATTACTTCGGTAAATATTTTATTTACCATGGTTAAAAGGTAAATCTGGTAAATAAGAATACAAAAAAATATTATAATAAAAATAAATTACCCTTAAACGTGTCTTAACCCTATTGGTTGATAAATTTCCGACCATGGGCTTCTTTGCGCCAATTTTTGGACCCCATGGAGCAACTTGTAAGTGATAATGAAACTTTATATTAATTAAATTAAAGTGAATACAAAAATGACATAAGCTTATATCTTTTAGAAAAACAGTTTTTACATAGGATTATATATGTTATATTTTTTACTATAAATATTCATTAGAAATATAAAAGGATTTCCTATGTAATGGTATTTTATTTAAAAAATTTAGACATTGAATAATTAAATTTATTTATGACACAATAATGATGTAGTATTTTTCTTATTAATGAAGGAATCAAATAATTGGTATTATAAATGTTAAAATAAATATAATTTGAAATTTATGATGAAATACACAAACTTTGATGTCTAATATTACATGTTAGGATTTCTTAAATGAATTGGTTTCTAATTAATAATGTTTTTAAGACTTTAACGAAAATTAATTATTAAATAGTGTCAAAATTGACATAAAAGAGTTCTTAAAACAAATAGTATATTATTAATTCATATTCTATTCCTAAAAATCTAAGGATCGGCCAAAGGATTTATATCATTATAGGTGTATCATTAATGGACCACTTGGGGGACTCTTGTATGTATATAGTAAGTTTATTAACAATATAATATAAAAATACAAAGAGACATGGTAAATGTCAAACAATTTAACTAAGAGTTAAATATAAGTGATAAGGTTAATATAGTGACCCAAACCTACATAAAATATATTGGATGAAAGGATTTAGACCCATCCCCACCTTAACATTTAAATAATCCACTTTGGATCCATTATAAACCGAATATGAATTTATTATAAAATTATATTTCTAGCTTTTCCAAAGGTGCCCCTCACCCCTCTTATAAAAGGGCACTCTCCCTTCTCCCAAATTCATACCATAAAAGCCATTTGGATCAGCCAAAACCTACCCAAATATTCTCTCAACTTCCCTCACGTCAACATAGAGGCCTTATTTTGATCAGAAAGCCAACCTATGGAGCCCTTTTGATCAAGTCAAAAGGAAGATCCCGAAGAAGAGGTAATGTTTTTACCACCATCTTTCAAGTTCCTTTCTTCTTCAACTTCTTCTTTCATTGTTATTTCCATTATAAAATGATAACTATAGTATCTTATATATACTGTGATGTTATTATAAATATTGTACAACCATATTCAGTATTCTATCCATCCTTTGAATGACATGTCACCATACATGAGTACGTACGGCTTACCGTCTCCACGTCGTGGTGTAATTGTTATTCAAAACACTATTGTTTGGATGGGAATAATAATGATGTGTAATTCATGTAAATAATAAATATAACATGATAATGATTCTTTATATATGATATACCATCCAATTATATATTATTTTAATATCAAAATAATGATATTGTTCTCGTGCGTACGTACGGACTATGATCTCCACGAATGCGATGAGATTCATTCCCCATCGTATCCATTCAAATATAATTTTCATTTGATAATTAAAAATAATTTTTAAGGACTTGATATCATTCGGTATATAGATGAGATACAACCTACCCATAATAAAAATGACTTATGTAACAAAACATATAAAAGAAAATGAGTAAGTTAACACCCGAAATGACAATAATACTAAGATATTATTAACAAAGAAATGTTAAAAGATCATATATGATATCATATTAATGTATATGATTCTTGTATAATTTAGTAACAATTATTTCACCATTATACAGGAGGTTAACCTACCCTTTACCAAGGAAAAGTACAAGTTAAGGGTTTTTTTCACAATCTCTTCATTATCCGAGGTTGTTTATATGTAATTATCTTCTAGGACATATTTATCAACCACATCCATGTTTCATAAAAATTTGTTTCAAATAATTATTATTATTTTATAATCTATGGGTTAAAGTCATTTATACCCTTATTTTAATTTTTATAAAGGAATCTTTCCATCATTTTCCAAACACAGTCCTTTTTAACCTTTTTAACAGAATTAAGGTAAGAATGTATTTTTTAACTTATATGTTGGGTGCGGCTATTTTCTGCCATTATAAAATATTTTAAGATTCCCATAAAAAATTTTAAAAATATTTTCAAATTAAAATTTTTATTTTATAATTATGTGACTTTTATATGATTTCAAAAAAAGAGATATATCTCTCAATTTTTTTTGATTTCATCTATTTCAATATCCTTTGATGGATTTTTAGATTATTTGAAGTTGATTTATTATGATACAAAAAATCCATATTTTATTGAAGGTTTTGTGATATTTTGTTACTGTGGATGTGTTATTTTTATATCGTTCATGGTTTATGGAGAAAGTATTGACATTTTGTATGCTATTTTTAATACTAATGTTTATGTTATGTTTAAACCTATTCATATAAGGAATGCATTGAACTTAATAAGTGAAATGTGGAGCCCGCTATAGCTCCTAGATGCATCGGTAGGTCTCATGAGACAAACTAGTGTCTTGTCACAATGCCTTGAAAAAATATTATTTGTATTCTTGGAACAAGTCCTTGACTATGTGGTTATGATAGTCTGGAATTATGAATTACATCATTATGAAAGTGGTTATTGATATTTCATGTGATTATTCGATTAGTATAATATACATGTGAGTAATTAAATGGAATTATTTAATTTTATTTTTTCTATATTATGCCGAAGTTCAAGTTTAAAAGGATTTTGTTTTAGTTATACATTGCCTTAAATGTTTCAGCTCATTTATGAAAGTTTTCGCTATATTGTTATCCTTACTGGGCATCAGAGCTCACCCCTTTCTATGTTTTATTTTTCCCAGGATGTGAAGAAGTATTTTATGAATGACTTGCAGGGTTAGTATGATGGGATATGAGTGTGGTCTATGGAGACAAGATGTTGTTGAAGTTTTTCACTTTATCAGGTAATGTAAGACTTATGAATGTATATAGTGTTTCCAAGGATACTAAATTAATCGTTCTTTCGAGACTTGATCTTTTGTGATCATGCCAATGTTATGTAATAATTCACCGACTCTGGGTAACTGGGTCAGGGTGTTACATATATTCATTAAATAATTATAATAATATACTTGATTGGATCCTAGGGAATGATCAAGTTCCATGAAAATTGTTTTGTTTCCTTCCCATTAGAATGCTCCCATGGGTCGTCCATTTTTCAAAAAAAAATACCTTTTTCCCTCGACCACAAGGTTCCTAGCTTCCCCAGCCCTAATGACCATTGATCCAAGATTTTTTTCATCTCCCTTTATCCCCTTGTCTCTAGTGGGCCCTTTATTATCTCTCCCTAGGTTTTTCTCCTCTTAGTCCTCAGTTGTTACTTCTTCGTCCCCATATTTGGTTCGTCTCCCATTCTTGGTGGTCCCATGGCTCTATTAGATCCATCGCGCTCCTCTATAGGGGACCCTCATGTATCCTTTAGGGATGATCTGTGTGGATTTTTTCACATCCCTCCTCATCTATCCTTCCCTGATGTATGTGTGGCTCTCCCACATGCTTTAAGAGAATGCGCTTGCATCTCCCTATGTATCCCCATGTTGAACATTGTGTTTGTAAGGGATATAATGAAGTGGACACTTATAGATTTATTTTGAGATATAAAACCACCACTCATGGGCTTCATGATATTTTTCAACTAATGGGGGCCCCATCTCCCAGTGTAGGTCACAGGAGTTCATAGAAGTTCTTTCATCCCCATCTTCTCTTTAGAAGAGTACTTCATCCATGCATGGTTCAAGGCCCCATGCTTCTTCAACCATTGGATCTCAATCATGTATCAATGGTCTCTTGATGTCAATTGGGGAAAAGAGAACCCGATTGTTGCAGTTTTGATCTCCCTCCGATGTATCCCTCATCCATTTTAGAATGGAAAGTTCCACAAGGTGATCAGAGATTCCCTCAGTGGATGCCTCTATTCAGATAATTTGACTATGTACTATTTGATTGTGTCAGTGTCTCATATCTATGTAGAGATAGACCTAGCCACCAACATACCAAACAATATCTCACTTCTGTAGCATAATACCTTTTATTAAAACTAGAACATCCATAACCCTATCTTCCGTGGGTTTTTCTCTCATTTCTATATGTGGGGCCACTTTATACATGTATGCAGAAGAGAACAACAAGGAGGTCGATGTATTCTCCACAAGGTTACTGGTTCCATCTTCTATAAATTCACCTCACCCAACTCTAGTTCTCCTATAGCCTCATAGGTGGTTCCCCATGTTTGATGTTAAATATGATTTTTTTTGCAGATGACACCTACCATCAACTGAATATTTGAAGAGTTACATGAATACAGATTGACATATGAAGATTTGGTGGTTTGGGAAGCACCTACTACAACCAACTACAGATATATTTTCGCTCTATTTTATATCATATTATTTGATGGGTATTTGTATCTTATAAATAGGTAGAGTTGTGTTAGTTTTAATTTAAATCCTGATTGAACATATAAAAAACAAAATTTATTTTACATTTGGGTTGTTTAGATCACCACCAGTGATCCATTGAAAAAGATCCTCCATCAGTTGTATTAGAGGGTTGGAGGTCAGTTGAGCCGACATAGATCCATAGGTTGTTCTGCCGATCCATCATTTACTGAGTCGGGAGGAATATTTGATATACAGTTACCATAAATAGCAGAAGGCATAAGGTGGAAGATGATGAAAAGTTCTTCTAACCCAAAACTATTCCTGTGAGTTTTTCGGTCTCAATTAGTTTTGGAATCTCATTTTGTGTCAACAAAAAAAAGAGATTTTAATAATTAAGGTTGTGCTTGTAATTCATTCCACACAACTTTTGGCATATTCTCTTATATTTTTGGATATTTTTTTCCTACCTCCCTTCCATTTTCCCTCCACACACCACGTTGGCTTTCCTACATAATTTTGATCCTTTTTTAACCTTTATTTTCTCCATTCCACTTTATCAATGTAGTTTTTTTTTATTCTAACAATCTCACCCCATTCCCCACCTTTTCTTATTCACATTATTTTCTTAAAAATATTCATTATTACTATTCTAAAAGATAAGTGAGTAATCAAAAAAATTGTTTCGGTCTACCAATCATACAAAAAAAATTGTAATCTAACTATTCAAATGAAAATTTTTTATCCTCAATTACAAAAAAAGAGAAGAAGTTTGTGATTCAAATGAAAATTCACTATCATAAAAAAGGGAATTCCAAGATATTGAATTCAATTACATCAATCCCATAAACTTATTTCTAAACATCGACAACAATTACGAACAACCCCTACCATTTTCACTTCTCCTGAAGATGATTCAATCATCTACGACTGAAGCCATCAAAGAACATGGGTTGTTATCTATTGCAGAAATATTCCCAAAATGATCTGCATAACAAAAGTTGAAATTGTACACATACACCTTCCCAAAATTCAACACAGAAATTGATGTTTTTTTGATGAACCATTCGCTGATTTGAACTTCCTATTGAATCAATTTCTCATACCGATTCTCCAGGCGAAGAAAAGTGAATATTTCATCCAGTGCATCCATGTTCTAGTGAAGACCCATATATAGGGGGGTATTTCAAATAACTTGAGATAGAGGATTCAATGGATAATAATCTGATCCAATAAAAGGAATATAAGCTAGAATAAATTGGAATCATCGTAATATAATCTATTTTCATTCTTGGTGATGTTATTTTATTTATATGATCACCTACAGTGATCTGTTTATCTATTGTTTCATGTGATTTTGAGTTTACTCCTCCAAATGACTTTGCTGAATTAATTATAACCATTGGTAACCCACCTGGATATGATAAAAATATCTGGTTCATGATAAAAATTAGTTTATGGGGGATGTTGTAAGTTAAACCTATTTTTTCAATGGAAGACACCTACTATCTAATGTTGGGATAGAGACTTGAAGTGTTCCATGAATATGGCATGATGTGTTATGCATTTGTGACTTGGGAGGCACCTACTACAACAAACTGAGGACAAGTTTTCACTCTATTTTACATCAATTGATTTGTTGTGTATTTGTATCTCTATAAATAAGGAGAGTTGTGTGAGTTGTAATATGAATCCGGAGTGACGAAATAAATACCAATATTATTGTAACTTTTTTGTTGTTGATATCACCACCAGTGGTCAATAACAAAAGATCCTCCATCACCCCAGTACTCTAATGTTATCCCAATGGAGGTTACATATATCCTCCCAAAGCCTAAACCTGAGTTTTCCTTCTCCCCTCTATAGGGGGTGGGGAACCGAATAGAGTCTGGGTTTTTCTCCCTCCATTCCTAAGTTCTTTACAAACTATAAGTTTGGTTTTTTAATTCCCCATGTACTCTACTCTTTGGTAGCTCAATTTTTCATTCAACACGAGTTATGGAAAAGTTATTTTCCATGTCTGTTTGGTCTCCTATCCCTACCTCCTCCTCCTACACTTCCATCATTCAGTTCTTCAAAGGACTCTAGAAGGTTTCCTACCTCACATGCCCCTAGTCTTCTCATTATTTTGAAGAATAGATCCCCAACACAATGTAACAAAGATTAATAATGAGGTAAAACATACCCTGGAGGGTGTCCTGCCTCACCCATGCCATGTCCTCCTATGAGTTTGAGGGTAGGATCCCTAACCAAAAGTACCATAGAGTAAGAACAAGAAGCAATGCCTCCCTTCAATGCTAATTACTAGAAAAACACTCAATCCCAGGATTCCTCCACTCCCAAAACAATGTTTCACCCTAGAATCATTGATTGTTGATTAGTACAAGTTATTAGAAAGTAATGGAGTTATCATCCTCTAACTTATCTAAGGAGAGAAGTTCTGAAGCCTTCCCCAGAACACTATCGGATCAATTATTACTATAATAATATAGAATTCTCATGGACATAGTGGTTGGGATAAGGTTGATTTCCTCACCATTGATGTTAGTAAACACAAGGTTGTGTTCATTTCCATCCTCAATCACATGAAAAATCCTACTATACATAGGTAATTATACATGAAAATTAGATTTCATGGCTTCATGTATGTCGAACCCTTTAACATGAATATTTGGATTTTATGGAAGAGGGACTCCAATGTCGATCTAGTTCATGCCACCAACCAATCCAAAACTACTAAGTCACCTCAACGCAAACTCTCATTATTTATGTCTTTCATCTATTTGAGTTGTTACCCTCACCTAAGAGAAAATTTATGGAAATATATCAATGAATTAGACCCTTTTAGGCATCCATGGTTTTTTGTGGGAGACTTCAATGTCATTTTCAGCCTTGAGGAGAAGAATGTTAGGGGTCCTTTCTAAAGGAATGATGGTATGGACATTGTCCATTTCATGTCTGGGAAAGGGATTATCAACCTCGGCTTCCTAGGAGACCAATTCACCAATTGAAACAATCAAAGAGGATCTCATCACTGAAGGACCAACATGGATCACTGTCTAGCTAATATGAAATCCATTTATAGGTTCTTTAATTCAATGGTAATCCATCTGTTTTAGGTTCTATCTGAAGACTCTCTACTCTCGGTTTCCTTGTCTTCAAGGAAAGTTCACCATACAATATTTTTCTATTATCTTCAATGGTAAGACATGTCAGGGTGACATGACCTAGTTAGGTCATTCTATGATGAACCCTCTTAGGGGAACACATGGGTTTCTATGCATAGTAATATGAGATTCCTCAAGACCAGACTTCGGAGGTGGGTGAAATAGATTCCCCCATTGGCTGTGAAACTGATGACCCCATGCATGAGGTTGAGTGACTCACAAATGGCATGTATGAGGTCTATGATGACTAGAAATTTGAGGAGATCAGTAGAAAGAAGTATTCCTTAGCGGTCATGCTACTCAAATAGTAATGTTTACAAAGGGATAAATTTAGGATAAAATGGATTCATGATGGTGACATGAGAATTGTGTTCATTCACACATTCATCAAAGAGAGGAAGCACCCAGTATAGAATAATATTCTGATGGATGATGGTACTTATTTTTATGAAAGACATCTTGTGGGAGTCTTGTCCCTTTCCGGATTCAAGGATCTCCTCAATGGTCCAAACCCTCACATGCATAATGGGTATCTGGGGAGGAACATGGTTATATTTGATGTAGTCCCCAATCAAATTTCAATCTAGGACAATGCTTTCTTGAGTGTTATCCCATATGAAAAGGAGATCCACAAGGATATACAGAACATTATTCCTAGTCATTCCCCGGGACTTGATTATTTCTCAAGATCCTTTTATAGGGCCTTATGGGAAGTGGTTAAAGTTTACATTTTCTCAGCAATCCAATACTTCATCTAGGGAGGAAACATACTATGGGAAGCTTGTGTAACTACCATTGTGATCCACCCCAAAACCACTAACCCCTCATTAATCATCAATTATGCACTAGTGAGCATCTGCAACTTCCTATAAAAAATTGTGGCCATCATCATCAAATCAAGGTTGTCTTCTGATCTCCCTTAGTGGGTTTCCATGGAGAAACACATATTTGTGAAGGGAATATTGATCCAAGGATCCACTGAACTACACTAAGAGATGATTAGAGAAATTAACTTCAAGACTTGTGGTTTTAATATGGCCATCATATTGAAAATGAACAAATCCTATGATAGAGTTGAGTGGGGTTTAATTAATAGATTCGTGGTAGGTATTAGCCTTTACTCCTAGAATACTGATCTTATTATTGGATGATTGAGCTCCTTCTAGTTGGTTGTTACATTTATGGGGAAGACATATGGCTTCTTCAAGGCAACCCATGACCTCAAGCAAGGTGATCCATTATATTGGAGTATCTTTATAATATATCTATATGTTCTCAGTCACCTCATTAATATGAACATGAATTGTGGGGATATTCTTCCTTATCGTAGGATGATAATATGTCCCTCTGTATATCACATTATGTTTGCAGAAAATACATTCCATTTCATGAATTCTAAAAGAATATCAATCATAGGAATGATCAAAGTGTTAGAGGAATACTTACACTAGAGTGTCTAGCTGATCAAAAAGTCCAAGAGAAACCTTTAAATCTCCAAACAATGCTCCTCTAGTCGGATCACAGTAGTTCTGCACAACCATGATATGTAAATTGGGGGATTTCCTATGGAATACCTCAGTTTTCTTGTCTTCTCATAATGGGTACATATTTGGAAATTTTTCATCCTCATCACCAAGATCATGGATCAGATCCTCAACTGGAAGAAATGTAACATCTCTTTTGGGGGATGGATATCACTAGTTAATAGTGTCCTCTTGGACACCATTGTCCATGCTCTCTCTGTTGTCAAAGTCCTTATAAGTTTCATCAACAACATAGAAATGATTTTTTTCGGCATCATCTAGGACCCTTTTCTTGAATGTAAACTCAACTAGACAACTTTGAGAAGGTTGTAAAGGCATGTTAGTGAAGTAGGCATAAACATTCAGATCCTAGAGGAAACCCTACTCATCATGTACACAAAGTTGGCATGGGAGGTCCAGGAACGACGCACATTATGGGCTATAACAATGAATTTATTCCACTTCAGAAATCTGAACCTAGTGGATGGCCAAGAATCAATGTCTTGGTCCATTATCTCCCCCCTAATCATTTCCCTTCAAATACACTTTAGATGGATCATAAGGAAGGGAGAAATATCCATTTGGCATCAAAATATGCTCGAGGATGTTATTGGATTACCAAGATGCCCTGCCACATCTATTTCCATCACACAGTCTATCTAGTATTTTATCCTCATCAAGATGGAGCTGTATGAGAACCAATGAGAGATCATTAACCTCAACAAACTATGCTCAGATTATAATAGATTCTTTTTAATTACTTTTTCCTTAGTGGGCTTCTCCATAAGGTTCTTCCAGATTATCATGGATGGGCATGATAATAAAGATAAATGGGATGGTTCCCTATGTCTTAAAAGTTTTCCTTCAAAATATAACATTAAAACTTGGAGAATACGGAACATGGTTATTCATATAGATAATAACATCAAGAATTTGGGAAGCCAGTGAGTTTCCAAATGCCCCTACTGCAATAACCACCAGGAGGAATGTGTTAGACATCTCTTATTTGAGGGTGACTGGGCATGTGAAATTTGAATCATCATTTGGGAGTTCACGTCCCATGATTCCCCTAACATGGCTAATAAATCATTCTTAGATTGGTTGTTCAATGGGTTGGGAAAGAGGTATACAGAGAAGCTGGATTGCACAATGGTTCTTCATGTATGTTGAGTGTGTATGTGGAAGGATCATTAAATTTATAGGCTTGAAGTGATCCGTTCTTCTGATAAATCAATAATTTTTTGAATAATGAAAATACATCTTGATCTGATCAGTCTCATCTGCAACTACTTTCAGGCAACCACCCACCAATTGATTCATACGAATTATGAAGGTTCCCAGACTAGTAACAGAAATGTCAAAGGCCATTGGGTATGATGGAAGCCATCATCATGTGGTCTCAAAGTCAATACAGACCGGACATTCATTATGTGGGTCCAGTGTGGAGGAGGGATAGTCTGTAACTCTCCTAGATCTGTCATTTTTTTGGTTTCATCTTGTTTAGGAAAAGGCTCCTCACTTCGGGTGTAGGAAAATTTGTTTCTCTTAGGATTAATATTGTGCCACTAGAGGGTTATTTATCGAATAGAGGTAGAAACTGACTCAAATATCCTTTAAAATGCATTTTATGTATTTGGATCCACTACATTGTTTATTTAAAATATCATCAAAAAGTTAAGGGGAATGATTAATAATAATATCAATGTCATTCACACATGGTGTGAGAGGAATCAAGTTGCATACCACCTTGATTCGCTTGATTCCCCTATTTCGGAGCCCAACATCATGCTCAATGCACAGAGATAGTAAGATGAGGGGGTCAATCTGATCAGAGGGGATTCCTTTAGACTTCACTATGTCATGCATCCCTAGTTCGTCTTATTCAATACCCTATTTCCCATATGCCTTTTTGTACCATCGTTTTTCCTTAAGTTTAAATTCAACCAGCGACGATGAATAATAAACATGATAGTAACTTTAACTATCAAATTATTTCAACTTTTTATCATTTAAGTGAATTCATGAATATAAAAAATGTTATATAACAATAATACCAATTTTAAACAAATTATCACTATCTGAAAATATAAAGGGGATACGATAATAAGGAATAAGTCACATGTGATCACATTATCTTAATATATATTTCATTTTTCTATCATTATAATATTATATTTTTTCATCTAATTTCATCATCGGTAATTTAATCATATGAATATGATTAAAAATAACGAATAATAAATATTTATCTTCATAAAAAAAATTCTAGGAAAACAACAATGAAAAATGGATGAAATAATACATTCATTTAAATTCCACTCTAATAAGGTTTCATTAATTTTTATATTATGAAATAATATAACAAATCCATGCATGTTATGATACCTTATAATTATTCCATTAATTTTCATATTGTTATCTTGTTTAGTGATGTTCGTATATATTTATGAAATGGAAGATAATACATGATGTGATCTCACATTTGCATTAAAAATTATATAATTCTCATATCCCATGAATCAATGAAGTATCACACCCATGAAAAAGATAATATGTAAATTTAAGGATATAGATATAGCCTATTAATCAAAACAAACCACATTCTAAATTTTCTAAGAATTATAAGATTATCATAGGGACTCTCTACATTATAATATAGTTGTTTTTATATCCTAGACTCGTGGATAAATAAAGAAACTCAAATTCAGAAGGAATCTTTGGTTATTATAATAATTGATAATTGTGCTAAGATATTTCTAGAAAACTCATCAAATATTTAAATTTTATTTTATTTTATTTCATTGTAAATATTATTCCATCCCATTTATCAGTTAATTTTACCCTAATTTCATCGGTCAAAAGGAACCCACAATCTTCATAACAGGATATAAATCTGATTATTTTTAATACGACATCCTTTTAATTAAAATCAGAACAATCCAGAAATAAAACAGAACTTTTATATCTTTAATCTACTCCCTATACATAGAATCAGATGAGCATTCTGTGAAGAACCACATATTGGTTATACCATTATTTTACATTCATTCTTCTTTGATAAAAACAAGAATTATAGGGTCACCGTCTCATAGAATTATATTGGAATACTTATATTTGTGGCTACAATATACCAATGTGTCGGGAATCTAGTTACCTTGATGGTAGACCCTAGAACATAGATAAAACTACCTTTACATATTTAATTTCCATAAAAAGACACTTAATGACCCCACACAAAAAATTATCTACCACAACATGATAATTACACACCTAGAGGATAAAATAAACCATTATAATGTATAAAAACCCTTTTCTTTCATTTACAAGTGATAATGGTTTCATTTAAACAATTGTGATTACCTTCACAAGTATAATTGAAAATATAACATAACCTCACACAAGGTGGAATCTAAATTTATATATCTTTGGATAAATGGTCATATATAAGTGTAAACAATACTATCTACATGTGGGGATAAGGTGATGTATTATAATAAAATATTTTTTAAATACAACTAAATTTAAATTTAAATCATTAAATAATAAGGATAATGTATTTTAACACCATCAAAACACCTCAAAGATATAGGAAAATGCAAAGGGATGAATCTAAACATCAAATACCAAAACTAAATTATTTTTATTTAGTCATTGAATACATGAAAATGACACGCATTTTCACTCTAGAATATTATATCATCAACATAAACAATGTCAATAAGTGTTGTTGTAGCCATCTCTTTTATATAAAACTTTCTTTTAACGTTACCTTCTATAAATTTTATTAGTTTTGAGAAGTTATAAAGTTTGAATAATAGGATCATGGATCCTAATTCATTCCAAAATATTTTTTATTTAGTCATAGGATCATGTTTTTATCAACATAATGATTTATACCCCATGATTAATGAATAAACCCTTCTTCCTCAATGTTCTTCATTCATAAAGGATCATTCCATAAAAATTTTATAAATATTATGACCTATTCATTCACTCACTACAATAAACATCCTTATATTTTTGTGGATTTATAATAGATAAATGTTTTCTATAAAATAAATTCCTTAAATTTCAGTGTACCCCTTTCAAAATAGGGTTATTGTTTCATATAACTGCAAATTTATTATTAAGATCATTTCTAAAACCCCGCATTGTGCCCAAAAAAAATATTTTTTAGCTCATGGATCCATTTCCAAACTAGATTTTTTCACAATATCATTCATCTCATCATCCATAAAATGTATCCACACTTTATAATCAACTTATTCATTGATTGTTATTTTTTAACCTTGATATATGGTTGTTTCATGTTTATTTCCAACTCTTCATTTTGTTTCCCCAAGATAAAATTTAATATGAATGATAATTTTAGTTTCAAAGTAATTAATTAATATCGGATACTATTTTATGTCTCTTTAATCACAATTATCATCCCCAAAAAATTTTATAAATAAATATCATATACATTTTATACAATTTTTTATTTTTTTTTATCCAACCATTCTGAAAGAAAATTTATTTCATTAATAAAATTTCAATATTTGGTTATACTAATTTACTAGATGTGAAATATATTTAAATATTTTTTCCATCAGAGAAATCCTTTAAATTCTAAAACCACTTTTTTGTCACCACTAATGAATACAATTCTATAAATATCATACAATGGGTTCTATATCTTAATACAATTAAAAATTAACCAAACTTATATTTTTCATTTTTATAACACATGGACTATGAAATAAATTAAGATACATAATAGTGGGATTCTTCTTGAACCGCATCTTATAATCAATAAAAATGATTTCAAGTCTCAAAATACATTACTTATTAATGTGCACACTTGTAGATATGGATTTTCTCCCAAAATAAATTCAGAAGTTATTTTAATCTTGCATTATCCTAACCATATCAACTATATTTCTAATGAACCTATTAGTAACTCCATTATATTGGGAAGTATATTTCATGAGGAATTGATTAATATTTATATTTTATGAAGATAACAATCCAATTAATCACATATATATTTTTTTCCTTTATTGGGACTCAACTTCTTAATCTATAGACCAAACTCTTTTTCTAATAATATTCTAAAAAAATTAACAAGTTAACATCTTCATGACACATGATTGATGTATATAAAATAATTTATTCACATAAAATATTCTCTAAATTTAATGAAATATAAATCACCACTTTAATGCCTTTAACTTTTTGGATTAAATAAATTAGTTTGAATGTGTTCAAGTGGAATGTAAAAATAATTTATACCATTAATTGATATTTATAAGTCATCTTTCATTTTTTATAGGTTCAATAAAAAAATTTACATTATCAATTAAATTTTTTTAAATCTCATAAAAACTCACCCTTATAAATTATTCCCATTATCCATTTAATGTTATAACAAAGACATCAATTGGATATCATAATCACATGTTTTGCACCCAAATAATAAAAATTTCATTGTTCACTAAGTAAATCTTGATTTTTAGTTATTATTTTTTCATTGTGATATGATCCATGATTTGTTTAATAATTATAGATACATGATTCCCATTGGATAGAATTTTCACTCCCATAATCACAATTATATCATAATCTAAAATGATTATCCTTTATCACATTAACATAAAATATATTGGATTTATGATTTGATGTATAATTTCAATTAACCCAGTAATCTTGATTTTTTGAGAATGGGTATTACTGATGATGAATGATCATCCATTATGTTTATTAAAATTTTAAAAGTTTCATATCAGCTATCATGTAGTGAGAACACCCACCATAAATAACTTGTTATTTTTTTCAACTTCCACACATTATATCAACATCAACTAGACTTTATTTTTCTTCTGTCTAATTATAAATTCCATTTCTTTTTCTCATCATAATATAACACTCAACTAATGAAAATCATACACATTTCTAACCATTAAGAATTATATTTAAACATGAAACATGTTTATTTAAGATACTAAATTCTATTTTATATAGGAAACATTGGGATATTTCTAACAACTTCATATATTATCAATCAATATAATTTCCTATCCTCTGAATAAATCCCCATTACATATTTCCTCATTATAGGAAGTGACATGGTGTACTATCATGTTTAGGTGTTATTCCCATACACCCCCACAATAAAAAAAGTGTCAATAGAATCTTAATATTCTAGCTTCCTAAAAATTTCTCACGATTTATTTTCTTTATTTTTTTCATAAAATAATTTATATATCTTATTTTTTTTCTTATTTTTGATTTATAAAACCTCCAATGTTCCTCATATTATTTATTTCTATAATAGAATTATTATCCCAATTATTCTTAGTCCAAAATTGACCATACATATCTCTTGAACTGGCACTATTAGTAAAATTAGAATTGCACGTACTTTTTTGTCAAGGGTAAATTTATCGGGAAAACTTATGAAATTACCCTTATAATCTCTATTGGATTCATCCTTGATCAATTGAATTTTGAAATACCAATTTAATAATCTCCATGAAATTCTTACATTAATGGAACATATATTATAACTTAAAAACACATCTTATTTTAGATTTCATCATCAATATTCTTCAATAGGTTTTCATTTTAATAAATATTTAACTTGATCTCGTATAATACAACATAGCAGAGTAGTTGTTTTATAATAATCACAATCCAATATTCCTTAAAATTCTTAATTTAATTATCCAAAATTTAACTCTTCATTATTTATCATGGTAATTTTAACTAGACAGACATCATTTTCATATTTAATTTTTGTTCCATCTTATTCAATTAACAGTCAAAATCAATATTTCTTAATATATGAATGTTATTTTCAACTTCAACAACCCAATTGGTAAATTTATAACCTGATTTATTTTTTTTACCTTATAGTTAAATGATCAGTTTTATCCTCATTTATCATCATTTTTATTCTCTTTCATCAATAGAATCTAATTCTAATTCATCTATATTTGGATATCAAATTTCAAATTTATACCCACTTAATTTTATGATTTTCATACCCAACATTAAATGCACTATGATATTAGATAAATTTCCTAAGATCAGGATAATATAATGAGAATGGTGAATGAATAAATATATATCTTTATTAAGATTTTCATCACTATTAAATATATATTTGTAATAAATTAATGTCAAATCCACTCAAATAAAAATTCTTATGCTCATTCATATATGAATGAAATAAAATTCATATGAACAATAGAATTTAAAAATTTTTAAGACCCGTTATAGAAAACTTAATCTGTGTAATGATTGTATATTCACCCCAAATATAGTTTCTTCCATATTAGATATTATTTAATTTGATCATTCATACATTAAAAATGAGACATACTATGCATATCGAATGTCACACTAGGAATATGATGGCTCACACTACTACATAATGATATAGAATCAAAATTATAATGATCTCCCTAGAGAATTGGTTTATTTATTAAATATAGATATAACCTTCCTCCATGATCCTACAAAATGGTCAAGAAAAAAATTCTCACACCAAGTTATAACTAACATAGATATTCTTCCAGAATATCAAACACGTATTTGAATCACCAATTTCTCGATTTCAAAAAGATATAAATGATGAATTCTAAACAATTAGAAATAGGATCACTTCACCTCTGAAAATTTCACATCATTGAATTCTAAATTCCTTACACTCACACATTATTAATTAAAAAACATAGTTTTGGGAAAACATACCATGTTTAGAAAAGCACATAATTCAAGAAAAAAAATTCCCTTTTTTTTGTCTGATATCTTTCCTTGTTTTTATATCAATAGGATATTATTGCACAATTCTTCTCATTTACTAATTATGATTCACATAAACTTATGTACCAAAATATTTAAATATTCTAAAATTAATTTTACTACATGTCTATAGTAAAATATCACAACTACCCTTCCATTAATCATTAATTATAAAATGAAAATGAAAAGATTCATGAAGGATTTTCATAAAGAAATAATTTAAAAAACAAATGTTTTTTCTGTGGAATCCATGAATACCCAAATACTTAATTTCTTTTATACATCTTGGAACACATATTATTTAATCATCTTCTATCATGTACTACTACATCTAGACACAACACTAAATAACTCAATATCATTAATATCCACACATGATAAATCAAATAAAATAATTTTTGAACATGTTTCAATTGACTTTTTCATCTTTAGAGCACTAAATAATCTTCTTAGTATAATTTTAAAAATATATTTTAGTAACATAATCACCTTAAAACACATTTTATCACAGAAGAAAAAAATTAGATATATAGCACATAACACATTAGACAAATTCAACAGAGATCCCAAATATTGATTCATCATTTTGGTGATCTAGAATCACATATTATGTATGATTATTAGAATGTTTTACATTTATTATAGCATAATATGTTTCCAATCATTTAGATAATGTTAATGTTGGGAACTCATTTTTTTATATTCGTAAGATAATCCTTAATGGAACATACTTTTAGCTCATTCTTATAGCTTATCCTCATAGATCATTATCACACATCATTCCATATGGATTTTCATAGTTGGATCATTATTCAATTATAATTTATTAAGGATTAATAATCCATAAATGATCTAAAATAATCCTTATTAAATGATCCTTATAAGATCATTCTTCAATAATCAGATTATATTTATAATAATCCTTATTAGATCAGTAATAACCCTTATATGATTATCCTAATGGGTTCATTAATACTTTGAAGAGAATAATCCTAATATTATTTATGATTATGATTCATTACAATTATATAATAAAAGCTTATAAATAATTCATGATTGTATAGAAACATCTATTGAATCATTAGAAAATAACTCTAAAAAAATAATGAACCATTTTAAAACGTTTTTCATATATTTAGAAATATCCTATAATTTCATGTTATTCCAAAAATAATTTTAAACCGCAAAAAATTAATATAAATTAAATGAGAATATTTTTTATCATATTATTATAAACATATTACACTTATTCGTAATTACTTTATTAATTATCTCTTATTTTCCATTATTCGGGATATTGGATAAGAACTTATCCATTATTTATTATTTATTTTGTTTATCATTGATACTTATGAGAATAGGAAATGAAAGTACCATGTTTTTTAATGTTGTTATGGTAACTGAAAATTTTATATGATGATGTGTGGCCTCATGATATAAACCCCCAAATAAATTTTACAAATATTTATTATTTATAGAAATTACAAAGTAATTACCTTGATAGTTTTTTCCATTATGAGTTATCATGAGTGATATGAATTTGATATTCTCAAAAAAACATCATTATTATTCTATAATCATCATGCATGAAAACAATTTCTCCTAATGATCCCATTTGAATCCCCATTATATGACTAATTAAATATTTATTATATTTATTTCAAGATTAAATATAATTTTATGATGATTTATATTTTCAAGGTATCATTTATGTTGTTAAAATAAAAAACATTAAACTAAACAGGATTTATTTTATTCTCAATCGTAATTGGTTTTCTAGTAATTTTTACTTTTTCATGATATTTGTTTTATCATTACAAATTTTCGTTTTTTCCCAACTATGGATATTTAGGAATTATTAAAGTTAAAATTTACATTAATATTTTTATTATATAATGATGAATGTGTATATTTTTTAAGACATGTTTCTTTGAAAAAAAATATACTTATTAAAAATTCTATGTCATGCTATAAAAAGTTATTTAGGGGATTTTCATATCTTATCTGACTTAAAACTAAATTAATAATAAAATTTTGTTTTGTAATAAATATAAAAATACTTTAATTTTTGGATGGTTATATTTTTTTTAGAATAAGACACATTTAGATATTTTTAAATATGATAAAAAAATTAATTTATATCTCAAATGATTTGTTTTATAATAATTTATAAATTAATAAATTTGGATAATATAAATTTATATTATATATTATGATAAAAAAATAAATTTCTATAAGATTTATTATTTATTTAGTTTCACTAATATGTAAAATAAAATATAAATCCATATTAAAATGGTGAGACTAAAAAATCCATCAAAGTAATGATTGTTTGACTCATTCTGAAGTGATATCATGTCAATTCCATCCTCTTCCAAATAGGTATGTCATTAAAAGATTATTTACCCCATTATTATCTTATAATGGTATACTAGGTACGTGTGATCATAATAGGAGAGGCTTCCCATAATAATAATATGATTTATGATAAATTTTCTTGTGTAACCTTCATCCGGATAGGTTCCATAAGGAATATATTTTTTATAATTATTTTTATAAATTATAAAATGAGTGTGTAACACCCAAATATTGTATGGAATGTATCTTTTTAAATAAATTTTCCCTCATTGAAAGATTAAGTTGTATAGAACCCCGATCTTGAACAAACTCCAAAATATTATTATTTTAACAAAATAATTATAACCTGGATATTAAATTGGCTGGAAAGAATAATATAATCCCCATTATGAAATTTATAGATTCCCAACTCATTTTAATTATATTAATTAATTCCTTTTGATTATGTGGATATTTTTTATTAAATTCATTTCATTCATTAAATATATTTTGGCGTCAAAAAGAAAATTTTATTTCCTTATAAGAGAAAATAAATAAAATTAGTTATCGAAAGATTTAGGATATTTATTTTATAAAAAACATAATTTTTGGATTCATCATGTCAGAATTTTCTTAGGATTATTTTTTTAAAATTTTATGAAATGTATAATTTTTAGATTAACAGTAAACAATTACTATTTTTTATGAAACCCTAATTTTATTTATTTTTTATTGTGGTGTTTTGATTTTAGATTTATAAAAAAGTAAAATAAGTCATTTTTAGTAAGATATAATAAAATGAATAAAATTTGCATAGTATTTATACCATATTTTGGTATGAGTACATTTTTGGACTCAAAATATTAACCTATAAATTATGTTGTTGTTACGTTTGACGGTTTAGTTATAAATATAATTTCGAAAATTATGTGTGTTAAATATTTTAAAATGGAGTACATATTTTTAATTTCTGAGTTCATAACTATGTTATAATTTCGTTTTAATTTTTTTGAATAAAAAAGTTACACTGGTAAAAAATTGATTTAATTTAGTATAGGATGAATAATGAAATGGGATATAGTTAAAATTTAATTTCATAAAATATCTATAAAATAGGAAATTAAGTGGGTGGTTGATTTTTTTTCTAACATTATCTATAATTTAAAACATTAATTATAATTAAAATTCATTGGAATTAATTCCACCTAAATTTGGTCATCTTTAAATAGAAATTAAACATGATTTAATCACATAAAATCACCCCTCATAAATTACAAATACCACTCCACAACACTAAAATTATCCACACTAGAAATTTTGATCTTAAAAAATCTACCAAACCCTCTCATCCACACTATCCCAATTTCCATGTTCTGAAGGTCAAACCAAAAAACACAGATCGATTATCCCCAATGGGTCCATTAATGGGGTCATATTCAAGAGGTAACAATCACAAACTACCTCTCTTAATTTCTTTTCTTATTATTAGTTCTACTCACATACTCCATCCATCAAGGATTAATTACATCAATTTAATGTATATAAAATAATTTCATATTTATAATGGGATATATTATTTATATTCCAATTATAACTAATGTACCTTTAGATTGATGATTTTTTCTGCAGCATTTATTTATGTTTTTAATGATTTAATTAATTATTTTCACACTTTTATTTAATTATTTTCATTTTGATATTTTTTATAATTAGATTAATTATTTATTAATATTTTGTAATTAATTTTTTACTGTTAAGTCTTAAATTATTAGTTTTCTTCTACATACTTGTTATGATTTTTTATTTTTACTCTTTATGTTCATTTTCTACATGTTATAATAGTTTGATGAAATTTCTTAATTAACCAATTAATCAAATTATTTAATTAACAAAATATTTAATTTAATTTAATCTTTTAATTTCTTATTAACTTTAATTAATCAAATTTAAAATTTAATGTGATTTCAACATTTAAGTTAATTATAATTTATTATTTCAATTTATATTCTGAGTATTGAATCATTTATAATTTTTTTTTGACAAGTATAGTTTCTAAATTATACTACGTATTTGTATTTTAATTTTTTTTAATTTATCTTTTCATTTTTATAATTTGGAATTTCATTAAATTATATTTTTTTCATTTGTTTTTATTTTATTTAATTTTCTAAAATTCTAACTTTGATTTATTTTGTTGTATAATTTGTGACTCGAGTAAATGATCCCTTGTTTCTTGAGCCACCATTCATACCACTAACTCATAGTTCACTTGAGTCACTGACCGATAATTGTGCCACCACTGGAATCTAAAAGGTGAATCATTTATTCTCTTTTCCATTTTTTCATACCTCACCATTCTTCTAATAGTGAGATGTCTCACTGATCCTTCTGCCTTCTTCAAACCACCACCGCCCAAGTTACCAACACCGCTACTCCCACCATCTATCTGTGAGTTACCGACACGGCTACTCCCACCATCCTTCTACGAGTAGCTGACATCATCCCTCCCTTCTACCGTAGGTAGATCACAAATCACCATAGACTATTCCTCATGTTGATTTCCATCATTATCTTGTCACTAGTCGACACATCAAAACATCTCTAGAAAAATTCTCTCACTACTCATATCATTCCATGATTCCCTTTCTACTAAAAAAATGTGACATTTTTATACACACACCAATGAAACATCAATATCCAGAAATTTAAACTATATTTGAAACCCCAATCTTCTATAATTTTGATCTCTACCTTAGATCTATCGCCGCATCTCAGCGTCACCTAATCTACACCTTCTCAAACATATCGACATAGATCAAATCCACCACCACTGGATCAAAGTCTCATCCTTCCACCAGGATTCATATTCCACAATTTTGATCTAATTGACTAGTTCCTAGTCGCAAGATCTAAAAACCCATGATACTCAGTTTTGCCACTACAGATTTGACAACAGTTCACCTCGTGTCGTCGATCTGAAAGATTCAAGGAGACGTTAAGGAGGGTTTGTAGTCACCACCAAGGGGAAGTTCATGCCACAATCACTGATGAGTAGTTGATGAATGTGGAGGAGCACTATGTGGGGATAGAAATCATTTTATGTCTGTTGTTCATGAAGGAGGCGAAACTAGGGCTGTCGTGAAGTCTTTGAGAAGTAAGAGACCCCCCCCCCCCACTGAACAGTAGAGAAGAATATAGGGGGAATTAAAATTAATTATTATTAAAATAAAAAAAAATTATAACTAATGATAAAAAAAATATAAAAACAAATCATATTAATAAGATATATAAAACTAAAATATTAATAATATTAATTTACAAATAAAATTAATTATTAAAATAAATAATCCTAATCAAATAAATTTAAATAAGAATCTTCATACTTTAATATTTATTTTAAATAAATAAAATTATTAATTATATTATTTATAATAAACATTAATAGTAATATTAAATAAAATTAATGATATGTTTTTCACATAAAAAATAATTTATGTTATACTCTTTTATAAAGATATTAAAATATATACATTAATAATAAATAATAAATAATTTAATTAAGAATAATTAATAATAGTTTTAAATATAATTAAAAAAATTAATGAAATAATTAATTAAAATATTTACAAATGATAAGAAAAATACTACAAATAATAATAAATAGTAATTTAACATTAATTTAAAATTAATAAAAATTAATTGTATAAGTAAATTTTTATTATGTAAAAATTAGTTTTAAAATTCCATATTTTCAAGTGAAGATACCTGAAAAAGAAAAAATCCCATCCAAGTTAATCATAACTAATTTTTTGGTTGTTAGTTAGAAGGGTTTCGATACTTTTAAAGGAGTTGTAGAGAAAATGAATGTGTACTGTGAAAAAGGGAAGGAATTACATTTGTTAGTGGAAGTTATTGGTGACTTATGGTAGATTGCAGATGAAATAACAAAAAACGAGTACCAAGATTCAATATTATGGGGCACACATCACTTTTGTATGTCATGCATATAGCTTCCAAGAGATCCTTTGAAGAAAAACAAGAGTTGTAGAGGAGGAGATCAATAGTAACAAAGTCATCATCATTGAGAAATAATTTCCCTATAAATTTCATATTTCCTTAAACATTGTAATTATTATATATGTAACATTTTTATGATCATAGATTAATTTTTTTTATTTGAGGGTTTTCAATTTCTACTAGTTTAAATAATTTTCTAATTCATTTAATTTCATCGGAAATAATCAGATTCGACCAAAAAGGTTTTTTTTATTCAATTTTTTTTTTGAATTATCATTTATTTATAATTAAAATAGTTATAATATTTTAGTGAGATCAATTATGGAATCAATTTAACCAATAATTAAATTCCAAAATCTCAAAAACTTTCAGTAACTATATTTCCTACTGACTGTTTCTCAAGTTCTTTTATGGTATTTTGTTTGTGAATTAAAAAACCTCACGAACTATAATATAGTGTGGTTGGTATTCTATAATGGAATATATAACAACTAATTTTTATGTTATAATTCAATCATATGAAAAAACATTCTTATAAATCAGTATATTTCAAATCCCTCATGAAATTTCTAGATCAACCCTTAGAAATCTTATTCTGATCACCTGTTCCTCAGAATATTTTACTACTTCATTTGTAAATTTCTTATCCAATTTTGTGAATAGAAAATTTTCTAAAATTTTTTCACCTTGTCTTCACTTATATAAATTTAAATTCATTAAAAAATACACCAATTTATTTCAATATTTTTCCTTGTTTTAATACCAAAAAAATTCATATGTCATCCCTATGCTTTTATCCTTTACTATTTTACTAGTGTAGGTATCTAAATTTAATTTTGATGGTATTTCTAGCCTAAGGAAACTATAAAAATTTTGATTCCATTTCCAGGGAAGGAATATACTAAGTGTCTAGGGTTAAAAAATAAAAAACATAAAAACCAAAAACAAATAAAAATTTCAAAAAAATAATCTGATGAAGCGGATTTCAAAATTATATTATTTTTTCTAGAATTTATGCATTTAAAATTATTCTTTTAAAAAAAGTAATTTCATGAGGAATGGAATCATTCCATATCTTTCTTTTTATGCGGTGGATATTATTGACACACAGCCTCGTAGTGTGCCTTTAATCAACCACAATAAATTAATTATTTTCAAGAGAATTATAATTAAATTGAGCATAATCATGCATTACTAGAAAAATTAGACCAAATTTTATCTACGATGGATGTTGGGATGAAATCCAGTAACTTCTTACTAAACCCCAACCTAGAACTTCAAATTAAATGTTCTTAAGAATAAGATAAAAAACTAAAAATGTTATAATGAATCTACTTAGAGTTAGAAATTATGTTTAAAGAACAAGAAAATAGTGAATTAAATGAAGAAGAATCTATTATAGGGGGAATATGGGAGAGAAATTGAATAATAAAATGATTTGAGAGATTCTAATAAGGATATTTCAAATAAAAGTGAGGTCAAAATTAAACAACAACCCTTTTATTTTGAAAAATCTGATTCTGTCAATGAAAATTGTTATAAAATAACCAACTCTCATAATGTTTTAATCAATTATAATTAACCTGTGATTAACATAAATGGAGTTGAGTTCATAAATAATGAAATTGAACTAAAATATATTGAAAAATAATTCCATATTCTATACATGGTTTCTAGTGTTTAAAAAATCAACAATTTTAGGATCTTTCATAATGTAATCACTTAAGATAAAGAGAATCGTTATAATTATAACTTCAATGTTAATAACTCACCACCCAAATTTGATAAAATTTTTAATAATGAAATTGAACATGAAATTGGTTGTGAGTTGGAAGAGAACAGTAAAATGGAAACCATAGAATCAGAAATTTTTTAACCTAGTTTGGAAAATTCTTCTCCCTATTTCCGAATTTCAAACCCATCCATCACTGAAATTATATTTGATGATAAAGATGAGGGTTGGATATTTTAATATAGATTAACTGATGATATTTGGTTGTTATATTCTTTGTATAATCATTTTTCGGAAACTTTTTGTAGTGAAATTGGAAACAGTGTTATCATACCTAGGGAAAATTATTAAATTTTAATAATCTATAATTTGAATTCCTTGAATATGAACAGGACAATTAATCACCTATTATTGAATTAGAAGACTAAAAAACAATGTTTTAGAAAATAATATTTCTGAACATGAACAACAAGAAGATGTTGAATGCACACATGATTTTGGAAGAATAAATTTGTCAGAAGTAGTAAATGTTGATTTCTTATTAACGAATGAGGAACTATTTGATGAAATTTATAATTTTGTTAAACCTGCATTTCTGAATATTCAAATAAAATCTATTATATGTTTTTAATGTCCAATATAAATAATGGTGGGTGTTAAAGACCATTTAAATTCTAAGAGTAGCTTAGAGGGGGTATTTCACTTGAGTTCTAGTGTTTTTGGCTCTATTTATCACCCTACTATTTCCCCTCTAGAACCTTTTAGCCATAACACAGTTATAAGCACCATTAAATTTTTCTTTTTATTGTTGATAACTAGTGTGAAAACTATAAGGATAATATCATACCCATATAAGAACATATTAAACTATTCACCCTTCTAAAAAATGTTGATTATTTCAATGTTTAACTCATTCAATAATTAGAGAGCACACTTACCAAGATTTGTTATAGCGGTCCATTTTATGTTTTAATCTTAAAGGCTTTGTGGATGTTCTTGAGGTAGTTCTTAACAAAACACCTAAGTATGAATTTCATAAAACTATTAAGAAATGATCTGGGATTATAATTTTACTATTCATCTTGATGACTCCTATAAGAATTCCCTTGATGTTAACGGGTGCTTCTTTGGGATTTTAATAGATTGTGTGAATCCAATTTTTGTTTTCTTATGTCTGTGTTTCCCCAAATATAATTTCTCTATTAAAAATATTTTGGCTATTAACATGTGGTGGTCTATAGATGAGAAACCACACCGTCTAAGTGAAATTTGTTAATATCTTGGCAAGGGTCAATCTAGAGACTCCAAATGTAGTGATGCATGGGAGAAAACCCATGTTTTTTATTGATTCAAAAAAAAATTATGTGACTTAATTAAACTCTAACTAGATGATTCAAAGTTAGTTTCTTATAATAGTGACCCCATGATTTTCCTTTTTTTATGATTCCATTAGTGTTTATTTTAATAATGTGTTTTTTTCTCGTGTATTTAAACTCTTGTTTTTACTTCTTTTTTCTTGGTATTCATTTTTTATAGTACTGATGTTGTTGTTGGTGTCAAAAAGGAGGAAATTCCCATACTGAATCAGGTTTGGATAAATTTAATTCTGGGATGTACCTTCAGTTAATCTCTTAATTTATTTTTTTCTCATCATTATTTATTTTAAAAATTAAAAAAATCACAACTAATTTATTTTTGGATTTTTAAAATGGTAATTCATTAACTCACTATTGCATTTGATTCACCATTACACTACTATTAGTGATTCATCTAAATGATTTCTCATAGATAAGATGCAAGTGGGGAGTTATTAATTTTATGCACATCCCAGTTTTCTAGTAATTATTATACATTGTGATGGTTTGTTAAAAATTATAATTCATTTATTTGTTTTGTGAATATGAATTTCAAAGATAATAAAATCAATTCATTATTATTAATTATGTGGAGTAGGGGGATAAATGTATATTGGTTGTTTTTTTATTGAAACTAATATTGTTATTTGGTGTTTAGCTTACATGTTTTCTACTTTATTGAACATCTATTTGAATCAAAAAATTCGATCTTTCTTACTCCCAATTCATTATTCAATCAAATGTTTCACATGAAACTATTTAAACATAATTGAAAATCTTGTTCACTAGATATAATGATGATATATGTAATCCTATTGTAATGTAAATTTCATGGAATACATTCTATTTTATCTTTAATGAGACCCCTAAACATGTCATTAATCTTCTTAATTTAAAATATGTTATAACCTTTCAAAGTCTAATTGTTGTCTTCTCCACCTTTAAATTCATTATTAGGGAAATTTTTTGGGTTTTACATTTGGGGGAGGGGGTCAAATTATTTTAAAATAATATGTTCCTTAATGTAATCCCATAAAATCCCACTACATTTAAATTTTTTTTAAAATTTTTTTATTTTTGTAAAATTTTATTCACAAATTAATATTCTTTAGGCTTCACAATGTATTTTAATAATGTTTAGGTAAAGGATTATACCATGGTGGATGTTAAGAGTTTACTTCTGTCTAAAACTAGTGAGGATTCATAAATGTATAATGATTTTTATTTTTAATTTTTTGAAAGTTCTTTCTCGGAACTATAATTGAAAGTGATGAAGGATAGCTATTTTTAGAAATTAGATCAGCACATTGGGAACTAAAAGTTTGAACATTATACTAGGGGACTAAATTTTTTATTATTAAAAAAGAAATCAATTTAGTGGGCCAGTTTAAATGTTATTAAAATAATTATTTTAAAACTAATTGAAATGATCATTTGGGAACTCATGGTGAACCTCTGAGATATTGGGTAATGTGTGTGTTTTTGTTAACTAATTACCTTTTCAATAGGAATAACTTCATATTCATAGTACTTTACACCATGAAATATATCTGGGAAAAATAATATAAAGTCCCTTGGGTCAAAAATGGCTTCATTAAGGTGAGGGGAATAATGAATTCTAGATAATGAAGGGAACAATTTGTTTGGATAGAAATATTTAAATTGCTTTAACATGGTGATTCAAAAAAATATTAATTTAATTTTTTCATTTCAAACCTATGAGGTGGTCAGTTTATAAGGTGCCTATAGTAATGTTTTTAATTCCACATATTTTTAACATATTATCACTCTTAAACATAGAGCATGAACTTGAATTGAAGTAAACAGTAGGCAATTTAATATTTGAGGCATGACATCCTCCATGATGAATGATTATTTGTTCTCTTGAACAGCTAATAAGTATTTGAAGTTGTGAAGGATTTAATTGGGTAATTTTATTTCAAAATCTTATTCATTGTTTTCACTCCTCTAATTTTGAACTGCTCACATGCTTCATTTGAGCATTAGGTTTGAAAAGATATTTTCTATTTTTCAAAGATAATAAAGTATGAAATTTAATAAAAATCAATGATTAAGTATTGTGAAATTAGACGTGGCCTTTAAATTGATGACTTTATCACATCTTTTATTTATGTTTTTAATAATTTAATTAAATATTTGTTCACTTTTTCACAAATATTTTTTCTTTTATATTTTCTATAATTAAATTTATTATTTAGTCATTTTATATAAATAATTTTTGTATTGTTAAGCCTTAGATTATTATTTTTCTTCTAATTACTTATATTGTTCTTTATTTTTACACATTTTGTTTGGTTTATTCTTGTTAAAATAGTTTTATATAATTTATTAGTTAATAAAATAATCATTTTTTTTAGTTAACTAAATATTTTATTAAATTTAACTTTTCAATTTTTTATCATTAAGTTATAAAATTTAATATAAAATGATATTACAACTTTTAATTTAATTTTAATTTTTTATTTAAATTTATGTTTTCGATTATCGAATCATTTATATGTTTTTTTAATAAATTTGGTTTCTAATTTAATCAATGTCTTTAAATTTTAATTTTATGTTAATAAAAATAATTAATTATTCAAAAGATTTTAGTTTTTATCTTTTCATTATTTTTAATTTTAAATTTCATTTAATTATAAATATCTTCATTTTATTTTCATTTATAATAGTTTTTAAAATTCTAAAATTGATTTTTTAAGAATTAGTGACTCGAGTCATCGATATACGCTTTTTTTAGTCATCGTTATTACCACCTACACCGAGAGTTCACTTGAGTCATCGATCTCCTCTTTTAATTATTTTTATAATTGAGTCATTGTTTCTAGCCCATTGTTAACTCATTTATTCTGTTTTACATTTTACTATATCTCACCATTATTCCAATGTTGATATGTCTCACCAATCCTCGTAAATTCATCAATGCATTGTCCCTCAAGTTATTGACGCTACTATTCCCACCATCCATCTTTGTGTTACCGACACTGCCACACCCACTATCTATATGCAAGTTACCGACACCATTCATCCCTTCTAGATTCAGTAGCTCACAACTCACCATCACCCAAGCCTCTCCTTGATTTCCATTAGTATCTCTTTACCACTCAAAAAAATGATACTTTTCGAGAAATAATGGTCTCACTGCTGCTATCACTCACTTACTCCTTTTTCAATTCACAACGGTGACACCGTTAAAACATCAAATTCCATAGATTGAAGCAGGATTCGAAACCCCAATCCACAATATTTGTGATCTCTACATCAAATCCATCATCATAGCATGATGTCACTAGATCCATAGCAACCCAACCAACTCATCATAGATCGAATCTGTCACCACTGGTCCAGAGTCACCACCTTTTATCAGGATGCTGATTCAACAATCTTGATCTGATGAACATGAGGTCAGCTACAAGAACTGTGAACCACTTATTCCGAGTTCTTCCACCTCAGATCTTTGGAGAGTAGGCCTTATGCCACCAATCCAAAGGATTTAAGGAGTTATCCTGGAGGGTTTGCAATCACCACTGAGGATAGGTACGAACTGTCGCTGCTTATGAGGTGGTGTTGAAGGAGTAGTAGCGCTATGAGAGTAGTGCAAGTAGCCATTGTTTGATGTTCGTGAATGATGTGGTTCCAGGACTACTATAGGTTCTTCATGAAGACATAGAACCCCTCCCCCAATCATACGGGAGATATGAAGATGGGAGGATAATTAAACAACAATAATTATAATATAAAATAAATAAATAAATAATATATATATATATATAAACAAATCCAATTAAAAAAATATATATAATTAATTTATTGATAAAAATAATTTATAAATAAAATAAATTATTACAATAATTTTATTTAATCAAATAGGAATCTTAATAATTAAATATTAATTTTAATCTTATAAACATATAAATTAGATTAATTGAAATAAAAAATAAAAAAAATATTAAATAAAATAGATAATTAACCTAATAAATAATTTTATCCAAAATTAATAATTAAGATTTAACTCTTTTTTTAAGATATAAAAATATAAACTTTAATAATATTTAATAAATAATTTAATTAAGAATAATTATTATTAGTTTTAAAAATAATAAAATAAATAAAATACAATTAAAAATTAAAATATTTATCAATGATAAGAAAAAAACTATAAATAATATTAAATACTAATTTACAATTAATTTAATAACAATAATAATTAATTGTATAAGTATATTTTTATTATGTTAAAAATAGTTTTAAACATTCTTCTTTTTCTTTTGAAGGTACATGAAGGAGGTGAAATCCCACCCTCGTTCATCCTAATTAATTGTTCGGTAGTCAGTTAGAAGGGTTTTGATATTTTCATAGGAGTTATAGATAAAAATTCATCTATACTGTGTGAAAGTGAATGACGTAACTACATCGATGGAATTTATTAGTGACTTTTATAAAATGATGGTTGACTTAAAAAAGAATACCAGCTAGATTCAATGGGACGTGGGGGACACTTCACATTCTCATGACAGCCGAAGAACTTCTAAGAGATACTTTGATGTAAAATTGGAGTTGTAGAGGAATAGAGAAATGGTAAAGAAGACATCATATTTGAGGGATAATTTCTCTCTCAATTTTAAATTTTCCATGAAATTGTAATTGTTAGATCTTATAGTTTTTTTACTTTTTGTTGAGGATTTTAAATTTCTAATGGTTAAATTTTTTGTTTCAACCTTTTATTTCATAGGCAAGAATCAAATTCAACCGGTGAGGTTTCTTCAGATTCATGAAATTTTTATTCATTTGACTAATAATTTGTTTTTATTTCAAACATCAATGATAATTCAATGAAATAAATTATTCAATCAATTTTACCATTCTTAAAATTCCAAAACGTCTGGAACTTTCAGCAAAATCGTTTGCAGTTGACTTTTTTTCCGATGTTCTTTTGTTATATTTCATTCATGAAGTGGAGAACCTCAATTTATATAATATAGTGTGTTATGTCTTCTGGAGAGTATGATTTAACAAATCATTTTGTGTTGTCAATTCAATCAAATGAAGAAACACTCTTATAAATCATTATATTTCAAATCTCTTGATAAAATTTCTAGATCAACCCTCAAAAGTCTTATTCTCAACGCATGTTCATCGTCACTTTTTCACAACATATTTTATATGTTTCTCATTCAGTTTAGTAGAAAAAAAATTATAAATAATTATTTCACATTATTTTCAATTCATTAAATAGAAATCATATACAATATATATCCACGTTTTTCAAGAGTGGGGATTATTTTAATCCCTAAAACATTCGCATGTCATTCATGTGGTTCGACCCTTCATTTCTTTACTACTGTAGGTTTATAAATTAATTTTTAGAAATGTGATGACCTCCAGACCTTATCAATAACCTCCTATTATACAATGAAATGAAACTATTCCTAAATTAATATTGTTAACCATCTTTGTGGATAATGAGTTTTCATTTTCCATTACCACCATCATAAGATTGGTGATAAAACTTTTATTATGGTTAAATAACATTTTAATTAGAATATTATTACTTATTAATTATTATTTCACTAATATATAAACATAATATTAAAATAAATAAAACTAAATTATGATGGTCGAAAAAACCACGAATATAAACTAAACATTTATTATTACTGTTTTATCAAATTAATCATCCTTTTATGAGTAAATAAAGACATTTGGGACCATTTAAAATTATGGAAGTTCATTAATACCATTTCATTGAACTTCTCGAGTATTATTCCCATTTATTCAAAACATCCATAATTATACTCAAGTGAACAAATCATAAAATCATAAAAAAAATGCTCTTAGAACAACAAAATTGAACTTTATAACTCAAAAATTTTTCCATCAATGAATTTAACAAAATTATAATAAATCAAATGGTTTTGTAAGAGGTTCCACATTATGTATTTAACCAATATAATTTTATTAACTAGGATATCAATATATTGTGAAGAGATTTTGGACACTATGATATGGACTCCTTAGATGAAATTATAGTTTTAAATGTTATAAATATTTTTTTTATAAATCTTTCACATTAAAGTCCATGTTTTTTAAAATGAATTTTGTTATTGTATGAAAATAGAAATTAATGTTTTGAAAGAATATAATTTTTATTATTCTGTAACATCCCTGGTACATATAAAATAATTTGTTTTAATTCTGTAATTAAATATTCAAATTCAATATAAATGTATAATGAAATTAGTGGTATTTATAGAAAATAAGAAATTTATACTAATATTATAGTAAAATTGTCTATGAAATTATAAATAAAATTTATGTATATTAACAATAAAAATATTATATATTTATATCATAAAATATGTAAATAAATGTTTTGAAACTAATAAATTTAGTGTTGATATTATTGTGAAGCATAAATGTTTAATTATAAATTTTTTAATTAATTTCATGATTTAAAAGAAAAAATATTTTCATTAAATTGTGTAATAAATTAATATTTTACCGTCTAATGATTATATTCCAATTTTATGAGACCTTAATTAATTTTTTTCAATTTTTTATAATACCGTTTATAGTTACAAAGATGTTATTTATCGAATAAATTATGACTTTAATTTAAAACAAAATTTCTTCATATTCAAAAAAAATTATATTTATGAAATGTAGTTCATTTTTTAATTCCCCATGTTGAAAATTTGTTGGGGTTTATGTTTTTGTTGACTAAAATTGATTAATGTTTTATGAATAGTAAAATACAGTAATTTACATTATTTAACAAATTCGTGATTTATTGAGTCATATATTATTTATAGAATATGTAACCCCATAATATAGAAAATTTTAGTGTTATTTTAATATATTTACTGATAATTATCTATCTATTCAGAGTTTTCAACCAAAATAATAAACTAATGAATAAAATATTAAAAAAACACCTCTCTCCACCAATATAAATGACACCCCTCACCACCCCTTATCCTCACACCTCAGAGACTTGTATCTTGTTTAATTTTCTCCCAATTCCCTTAACAAGACTCTTCCCCATATCTGAGACCCTCTGGTCTCACCAAAATCCAAAAACCAAGTGCCTTATGAAGGTTCTCTAGGATGAGAATTCAAGAGGTAAAATCCTATTTCATTTTATTTTATTTTACCTTTAATTTAAATTAATTTCTTATTCTCACATCACCTCCCCATATAAAAGTAGGATTAAAACTCGATTATCCTATATATACTTTAATTTAATCATGTTTTTGTTAAAATTTATCATCAGACTCCTTCTCTGCTGACTTTTATTCAATTAAAGAGGACATCATCTGTGATGTGTTGATTTACCGCCACCATGGAAAATAGACATTAATTTTATTTTAACACAATAAAACATGGTCATAAACCCATTATTATATTTAAATAATATATTATTAATAATAATAAAATATATTTATTTTCACGGTGAAAATAATTAAACATGAGATTAAATGTCATCACATATTTGTAATGGTTTTAAAAAACCACCAAAATAAATTAAAACATTTTAATTAATGTTTTATGTAATAAATAATCCATATATCGTAAACAAATATATTATATATCATTTAAAATTATATAAACATATTAACACTATTTCATTCAAATTTTGAGATTTTTCTTCCATTTGAAAAAAAAATCCATTACAAACCGACCCTAGAAACCATGAAATTAATCCCCACCAAACAATGCAAATAACAATATATTATCTATAAATGGGTGGGAAGATGAAATAAAAATAACATATAAGATATTATAAATATCAACATAGTTCCATGATATATTAATAATAATCATAAAACCATTACATAATACTTTTGAATACATTCATAATTAAGAGGAACCTGAGGTAAGGGGCTTTTCATTAAAAATCCTCTTTTAAAATTTTAACAAAATTAAAAAGTATTGTTTTACTGATGAAATTTTTCTTGTTTTATGATTAAATTATTTTTCTAGTTCATTTATTATACTGAAGTTTGTGAAATATATTTAACTCCAATTCATTGGGTATGTTTATGTTGGATTTTTATTATAATGGGTATTCTAATTGAAACTATGATGGTTTCTGTAATGACCTGCTAATTCTTTTTGGATTGGGAGTACAATGAGTCATTACTAGGCCTTAATCCACATCCCCAAAGTTCCAAAGTCTAGAAATAAATTTCTAAGGGTTTCAATGTATGTGGGAGATGATTTACCATTTAATTACTAAAACCAACAACCCGAATAACAATAAAAAATAGTTTACAATATGATGCATTAAATCAACTAAGACTTTTCAATATTTCTATTTATAACAACCAACCAAAGTAAGATATAGTAGCAGACATACCAATATCTAAGTAAACATCACCAAGATATCAAATAAACTCCTAGATGATAACAAGACTCCAAGCTCCACATTCCTCATGCTCTAACATCCCTAAGTAGTCCCATGTATCACGACGTAGTGCTAAAGAAGTGTGATACTTTATGTTTTCCCATGTCAAAGAAGGTAACATCAGAAAAAGCACCAAAGTTCCAAAGTATGGGTGAGTATATAACTCAATAGGTTTGCCATAATTACTTCCATACTCATTCCAATATAATAGAATGGTTAACGCATTATATAAAACACTTTATATAAAACAATTTACCAAAATAGTTTACAACAAAATATAAACCAGTTCCAAAACCAATTATAACCATGTTCAAACAAAAGTAATGGAATCCAAATTCCAAAAAGTTATTTTCCCAATTATTATTAATAAAATCTTATAAACCAATCCTTATTATTATTTTTTCATACCCATTCTATATCTCACAACACACCCACACATGCATTTCTCGTTTGACAATACCATACTCATGAGCAGTCTCCCGTCAAAATTACCATGTGTCCCAATGACAAACACCCTTGATCGGGGGTCACCCACCTTGTACCCCAATGGTAAATGTCCCTTATTCAGGGTTACATCATTCATGAACTCAAACAAAACTATATGTTTTCTAAAACCATTCCAAAGAACAATTTTAAACCATTTCAATAAAACTCTACGTCTATTAAAAACCAAAGAATAATAAAATTTTCAAACAACCATTTCATTTCAATAAAACATCATGTTTTTATTGAAAACATATAATCAGATCCATGTGACAAAATTCTAGAAAATTATAATTTTAAAATCCATATTTTAAAACCAAGAACAAAATAACTTTATTCAAAACAACAAATTTTCCATATTTCTAAAATTTACAAAACCATCACTAAAGTATGTTTCCAAAATTTCATAACTAGAAAATTCATGATAAATTCATAACAATTAATTCAATTTTATATTATGAAAATAAATTATACAATCTTGAGTCAAGAATAAAGCCACAAATTTCATAGTAAATGATGAAACTCGACACAGATGAAGAAAGACTAATAAAACTCAATCGATTATTCATAGAACATCATTAGATCTCTTCTCCTAAAATTGTAAAGACCAAATCTCAAAATATTTGAAATCCACACCCATATATCTACTAATAAGAGGTGTTGATATAAGAAAATATAAAGAGATGAGAAGTATATCAATGTAGATCTAAGAAATTGATCAAGAGCGATGGAGAATAATCACATACCTCAAGAAGCTGGGTTCGATTCACCATGGGAAGCCTTCACATTGACTCCAAATTTCAAGGTAGAGGTTCTTCTACCATCAAGGAAGAAAAATCCTTAGTTATGGATACTTTGGAGAATAAATGTGTTATTTATGGAAAAATGTGTGAGATCGTATTTTTAAGGAACTAGATTTGAATCTGCCCATGGTTTGCAGACACTATTAGGAAAAACGTTCACTAACAGTGCAGTAGCTACTTCCCACACGACCTCCCCTTGTGTGGTCTCCCCAAACTGTGCTCCAACTATTCTAGTGAAACTTTCTCATGAAGAACACTACACACAGTTTCCCTTAGTAATTCCGCATGGTTTGGAAAAACTATGTAATGCCCGTGGGACCTTCATTTAGCCCCAAAAACACTTCCAAAGTAATACAAACACTCCCAACCACCACCCTTACACATTATAACCATAAAAATATCATTTAAGGGATACATAAAATAACCATTGGTACTACATTCTCCCCACCCTTGGTCTTTCTATCCTCAGTAAGTAGAAAACAATTGTTACTCTAAAAGTGTTTTGTCTATTGCACTTTCATTTCCTTCCCATGTTCCTATGTCTCTTCCAGAATCTGACCATGCTACCATGAAACCCACACTAGACTGATGCATTTCCTATTCAAGAAATTATCATGCCTATCTAAATTTTGTACTATGATATGTGTCAATGAAGCATCTGACTCTAGTTCGACAGGATCTCATCGGATTACATGGTTAGTATCAAGCTGAAACTTTTTCAACTAAGATACAAGGAATAAATTGTGCACCGAACTGAACCATGGTGGTAATTCCAAAAAATATTCTAGCTCTCCAATAGCTTCCAGTATCTCAAATGGGTCAATTTATCTTGTTTATATCCTCCCATAATTTCTGAAATTACAATAATGAAATCTTGTAGATATCCTCAATAACACATGATCACCCACGCCAGATGACAATGACCTTCAACGATAATCTGAATAATATTTATGACAACTCTGAGCAATCTCAATCCATTCTCTAATAAATTGGAACTTCTTCATTGTTTCATAGACTAGGCTCAAACCTACTAGTGATGTCTCACCAGTTTCCATCCATGATAGTGGATAAAAATATGGATTCCCATACAATGTTTCAAACATATTCATATGTATTGAGGCTTGATAGCTAATATTATATGAGAACTCCACCAAGGGTATATGATCTTCCCATGAGCGACCAAAATCCATTACACAAGCCTACAACAAATATTCCAACGTTTGTATCATCTGCTCATATTGTTCATCTATTTGAGGATGATACTCCATGATCATATTCAACTGAGTGCAACGTGCTTTCTATACGGTTTTCTAGAAATGAGATGTGAACCTCAAATATCTATTTGAGACTTTTAACATTTGGAAACCATTCCTCTTTTCCACATCATTGATGTAGATTTTAGATAGGTCTTCCACTGTATGATTTTAATGAATAGAGATTAAATATGTTTTCATGGTAAGACGATCCACCATCACCCATATAACATTGTTCCTACAGACCATTCGTTGATGATCTATGAAAAAATACATCGCTTTCTACTACCACTTCCACACTGTGATAGGTAAATACTGTAATATACCTATTGGTCTCTAATGTTGTGCCTTAACTTGTAGACAAGTTATATACTTAGTAACAATCTCAGACACAATTCTTTTCCTTCCTCTCCAACAAAATTGTGTCATCAACGACACATACATATTATGTGTCTCTGGATGTACAACCCATCTCAAATGGCAGTAAGAATGAAGGTGTTGTTCCCGATAAAGAAATATGTATCACTATCTGATATCTAAAACACAAAACTGAACTCCGATCAAGTATCCAACCCTCAATGGTCTCCCCACCATTGAGTTTTGAACTCATACCCCAACATTCGAAATCAGAGTTTTGTGCCTTTTTTACCATATTTACCAAATTAGGATAAATCATAGTTGAAAAAGAAAACTTCAACATCACCCCGGTCTTCACATTACTCATCCATGTCAACTAAAACTTACATCAACTACCCTTCCTTAGAATCTTCTTTCACCAACTGGGCATATGAATTTCTAATCAATTCATCAAGATCAAAATTCCCTTTTCAGGGTCCATAGATCATGTCAAATTCACTCATATAGAGATACCCCGTCCATATCCCTTTCCTCATATTCAAATATTTCTATGAGAAAATTTGTTTGAATCTTTTTTGGTTCATGAACACATTAAATTTCTCAGAAAAGGGATAATGTCTTTATGTTTTAAAAGCATGGACAGTTGTATCTAACTCCAAATCATGTGTTGGGTTATTCTTCTCATGCACCCTCAACTTCCTTGATCCATAGGCTACCACATGGTCTCTTTTCATGAGAACACTACCCAACACAAGTCTTGAAGCATCATAGTACACCACATACCCCTTTCGTGATTCTATAAAAATAAATATGGTTGTCAATGTAGGATAACTATTTAGTTCCTAGAAAGGCCTTTGGCATTCCTCTGTCCATTGAAATGGAGCCTTCTTCTTTTTCAGAGCAAACATTAGAGAATATAGTCATGGTAAATAACTAAAAAAGTGTTGGTAGTAGCCATCTTGACCGTTAAAACTTATTATCTCGAACACATTATTCAGTGGTTTCCATGAGATAAAAAAATCTTTCATTACATGATCGATTGAAATTCCATTCCCAGAAATGAAATGGCCATGAAAATTTACTTCCTGTATCCAAAAATCACACTTTGATAATTTGGAATTCAAATGTTGATTTCTGAGTATTTGAAACAGGATTTCCTGGTGTTTCTCATGGTCATCCATTTTCCTTGAACACACCAAGATGTCATCCACAAACACCTCAAAAAAAGAATCAAGATATCATTGAAATATAAAATTTATCAAAGCCATGAAGACCGATGGTGCATTCGTTAGACTGAAAGGTATGACTGAATATTTTTATTAGACATATATTCTTCTTAAATCTATCTTTGGAATATCTTTCTTCCGAACTTCCAATTGGAGATATCCAGATTGCAAGTCAATCTTATAAAACAACTTACCTCCCCTTCATTGATCAAACATATCATAAATGGGTGGAATTTGGTATCTTTTCTTTATTATAGCATGGTTTATCATATGATATTCAACACAGAGCCTAAGCGTTCCATCTACTTTCTTCTTGAAAAAAACCCAGTGCTTCCCACAAAGACGTTCTTGGAAGAATGAAACCCTTTCTTTCCATCTCCTCCAACTGCACATTCAATTCTCATAACTCTATTGGTTCTATCCAATAAGATGGAAGGGAAATTGGACTATTCCCCCTAAGGAGACCCGTCATAAACTCCGCTTCCCTTACATGTGCTAACCCTAAGAAGTTATTAGGAAATAAATCTATAAATTGATCCACAACTACTGGAAAACTATTTTCCTTGATCTATTCAATTGATTCAAATGTCAGTGATGCCAAATAATAAGAGATCATTCCCACCGTCGGTGATAACAATCCTTTTCCCATCTCATTACCATCCTCTATCCTCTAAAGAGATTCTTGATGTTGTCCTCCATCATGAAACTAACTATTCTCTTACAACAGCCGATGTGAGCCTTGAATTTTGTCATCAAATCCATACCTAGGATTACATAATGGACATCCATGTACAACACTGAGAAGTCCCATTTTAGCTCAGCTGCATCAACATTTATGACACATGATCTACACACAAAGGCTTGAGATTCTCTTTCCCTAAGAGGAGTTTAGAGTTTTAATACATAAGGTGTCATTTCCAATATTAAACATAGAAGATCAATAGAACTATAAGAAATGAAAGAATGTGACGCCCTAATACTGATGATAATTTGCACAAGGGTTGAATTCAAAAGAGTTGTACCTCTCACTATAGATGGTTTAACCTAATAATCGATAATCATCTACTCATCTTCATACATTTGCTTCATCGCTCCATTTTTCTCCTTGTTGCCTTATTGAGATTTACGTTGTTGGGGAGTCATGGTATTTATAGAATCATCATGGATATCTCTTCTATACTGACCATACTGAATCTATTATCCTCTCCATGTCGAATCATATGATTCTTGCGACACCTGAGAATTGTCTCGAGCACCTGTCCTTGGAGAACTGCGACAATAGCGCTGAAGATGCCCCATCTGTTCGTAGTTATGAAATGATATGGGTTGTTCCATATAATCTCACTTTATGTGATCAAGAGAACCTCATTGAACAAATCCAATTTTTCTATTTGTTCATGGAGGAAGGTTCACTGATCCAGCCATTTGATTATAATTTCCACTTCCACTTTGGAAATAGGGGTCTCTTTTCTGCTTTCGCCCAGCATTGGAGTTCCCACCACTCCCTGTAGGTATCATTAAACCTCCTCACATATATCTACATATATCAAGTTCATCCACAATCTCTTTGTTCACCATCTATGTATAATTAGTAATACAGACCACTGCATTCATCGATTGAATCTCCTGTCATTGCCCTGGTTCGACGAAGCATGCCTTCAAGGACAAATTTTCCACAACATCTTTTGTGAAGTGTGCTAAATTCATGAATTTAGCTAGATACTCAGTGATAGAGATATTATCTTACTTTAGGATTAATAATTATAACAATTTTTTTATTTTCAATGTATGAGTATAGAATTGTTTATTAAACAATTCCTCAAAATCCTCCCAAGTCATTCATCCAATTTTTTCTTGCACCTATGAATCCCACCACTGGCATGGAAGATCCTCGAGCATATAAGTTTCTAGCATGAAATTTATCTTTAATGGTGTGATGATGAAATCAATGATATGATTCATCATACTAACCCATACCTCCACCTTTTTAGGTTCATAATTGCCCCGGAATATAGGTGGATTAGGCTTCATGTACAGGATTGTATGATCCACATTCCGTGGCTCATTCCTATAGTTCCTTGTATCTGTATCATGAAAATCTTAGACAATACTATAAACCAGATCCTGGTTAACCCGTGGTTCAGGTGCAACCACATTCTCCCCAACTTCTTTGTGTTGATTTCGATGATGCCTATCGTGGGACATTTTCTAAACAAACAACAAACTCCGTCAATCTCACTCTCTTGCAACTATTGACATATAATTTTAAATTCTATAACATATACTATCACAACATTTTTTCCCAAAAAACAAACTTTTTCCATGATCAACCATTTTTGAATCATGGAAATTTCTTTTTGAAAATTAATGTATTTTCAAAATAACATAATAATTTAATTTTTCAAATCATTAATTTGAAAAAAAAATCATAATTTTTAAAAAAGAAACATTATTTCACAACGTGAATCATTCCTCAAAATAATGAATGCTCTCTTAGTTGGAAGTCATCTCTCTAAAATGCATTTCATACACGTCTCATTGTCTATACCCATGAAAATGATATTTATAAATCCTAAAAGTATCTTCAAAAAATTATATACCCCACTCCCTGGTAACATGATATTCAGAATAAATGGGTTAGCAATATCCTTTAATGTTATACACTTCATGTCCCGAAAATCATACTCCATTATAAGATGGAAACCCAAGGAATAGAGAAGAAGTAATTTCAACTCCAAGACCAACACTCTTAATGACTACTTTTTAGGAAAGGACTAAACAAGTTGATACCATTTTTACCAAAATATTAGGACCAGACTGAAACCATTTATAATGACCACCTAATTATCATTTTATTTGGAGTACAACAAGTCATTACTGGACCATAAGCGACATACCCATGGTTCCAAAGGTGGAAAATAAATTCTGAAGGGTTTTAGTGTTAGTAGGGGATTACTTACCCTTTAATGACTGAAACCAAAAACCTGAAAAACCATCCATATAAAATTCACTATATGATGAATGATATTAACTATGAAATTTCAATCATTCTCTTTTTTACAACCAACCAATGTATTCTAAAGTGGAAGAAAACCCAATATCAAATAAAACAGCATAAAGAAAATGAATAAACTCGAATAAGACAATTAAATTCCATTATCTACATTCCCGATGATCCAACATCCCCATGTAGTTCCATGTTTCACAACGTAGTTCTAAAGAAGTGTGATACTTTACCTTTTCCCATGTCTTGGAAGGTAGCATCTGAAAAAGAACTAAAGTTCCAATGTTGGGGTGAGTATATAACTCATTAGTTTTTCCCCAATGAATTCCCTACTAACACCACTATGATAGAACATTTAGCACATTATATAAAATAGATTATTTAAAATAATTTAACAAATAATTTATAACCAAATATAAACATGTTCGAAAACCACTTATAACCATGTGTGAAGAAAAGTAAACGAATCCAATTTACAAAAAGTTATTTACCAGAAAATAACTAATAAAATATTATAAACCAATTTTTATTATCATTTTGGCATACCAATTCCATAGTTCCAAACACACCCACACATGTGTGCCTCATCTTAAAGTTACATACTCATGAGTGGTATCTCATCCAATTACCTTATGTCCAAATGACATAATCCCCCGATCTAGGGTCACGCACTCTGTACCCCAATGGTACAAGTACCTTATTTAAAGGCACATCGATCATGAACTCAACAAAACAACATTTACACCAAAAATCATTCCAATAACCATTTCAAACCATTTCAATAAAATACTAACTTTTTTGAAAACCTAAGAATAAACTAATTTCCAAACAATGATTTCATTTCAATAAAACATCCCCTTTTATTTAAAAAATCTTATCAAATCCATGTTCCAACATTCCTTAAAATTCCCATTTTAAAATCCAAATTTTAAAACCAAAAATAGATGCACTTTATTCAAAATACCCAATTTTCTATATTTGTACAATTTATCAAACCATCACAAAATAATGTTTCCAACTATTCATAACCAAAAAAAATTCATAATAAATTCATCACAGTGACATAAATTTTATATAATTCTCATCATTTCTGTTATGTGGATTCAATAATGAGGCCCCATACCTAAAAGGTATTGATGAAACTCAACACGGACGAAGAAAACTTAAGAAAAATGGGTTGATTCTTCACCGATCCTCGTTAGATATCTTCTCCTAACAAGATAAAAACCAAATATCAACTTATTTTTCATCCACACTCATTGATCAACCAATAAATTATGTAGATATGAGAATCTTAAAATATATGATATGTAGATATCATTATATCTAAGAAACTAATCATGAACGATGAAGAATGACCCCATACCTCAAGAATTCGTGTTCAAATATACCAGGGAAACCTTCAGGTTGACACTTAATTCCATGGGAAAGGATCTTCTACCTTAATGGAAAATAAATCCCATGTCATATCTACTAATGATAAAAAATGAATGCTATAGAAAAAACGAGGGGCATCCTATTTTTAAGAATCCAAATTTGACTATGTGCATGGTTTGGCAGCACTGTTAGGAAAACCGTAAGCTAATAATGAGATTTTTATTACCTTCATAGACTCCCCTTACATGGTCTCCCAAAACCATGCTACAACTGTGTAAGAGCTACTACCTCATGAAGATCACTATGTGCAGATTCTCCTATGAATTCTACACGGTTTGGACAAACTGTGTGCCTCCCTTATTCCCATCATTTATCTCTAAAACCCCATCCAATGTTCTCAAAACTCTCCCAACCTCTAACCTTACACTTTATAACCATAAATATATCAAGTGAGGGATGCAAATAGGAAACCGTGGGTACTACCATTTCACCATAAGGTAGACATGAGGGTTACATCATAAGGTAGTCAAGATGGTCACATGGTAAGGAATCCTTTAGGGTTACAAATACCATGGTAGTTGTGAGGGTTCCAATTCATAACAAATTAATTCCCCATGTAACCTAATAAATTTATATATGTTTTATATGTTTTATGGAAATAAATTTTTTCTCAAAGTAATTATATGATACTTTATGGGTTAGAATCATGTATCTATGAAAATCAATTCATATTATTATAATGATTCATGGAGTAATTCCTTCCTTTCATTCATTACACTTACTAGTAATTTTTTTTCTCATCCCGTGTTTTAAAATTTTTTCATAGTGTTTATGTATTGGTAAGAGAAAATGAGTATCCAAGAAGAATGTTGTGATTATTATTAATAGAAAGATACCTCATTTTATTAAAAAAAACATTATGTTTTGAATGAAATTGATACTCTCTAAGTAGTAACCAAAAAAGTATTATTGTGGGATTATATGTATGATTTATATCATAATTCACTAAAACAATAAACTAAAAATATATTTGGGAATTTATGAAAATTAATTCTAAAGGTATTTGCAGTATTATATAATTTTTTGGGCCATGTCCTTATATTTTGTATAATACCATAGTTTAGATAACCTTAGGTGTTGAGATTATATTAATAGAATAAGATAAATTTTTTTACCTTAATGGTTAAGTTGAAATTATATTTTATTTAACGATTACCATTTTGACTCATCTATAATTTTTCTATTTAGAATGTTTTTCCATATAAGAAATATGGAAGATTAAGTAGTAATCACCAAGAGGAAAATTTTGTTCTGAATCCACAACCTGAAATGGTGGGAATTAGAAACAAGTAGTGTTTGATAGTAACAGATCAGTTGACACATGCTATAGATAGCAGAAGAATCCATATAAGAGAATAATCAGAGCTACCACAAATGAACATGATGACAGTGGAACATTTTATGAGCAAACACCCACCTAGTTTCAGTTGATCTTCAAACCTAGTGGTATTTGAAAGGTCGATGAAATTCCTTGAAATGATATTAAACGTAATGGGGTGTTCATATATTCAAATTATTATCTTTTCTATTTTCCATTTTAAGGTTCAAGCTAACTAGTGGTGGTAAATAGTGAACAATATCATGGATAATGATGAGATTAATTCCCCGAATGAGATGAATTTAAGAATCATTTCCATGAAAATTAATTTCATAATGTTGTTTAATATAGGATGGAAAAATAATTCCATGAGTTGAATCAAATGGAGGAAGATATAGTGGTCATGTATAATGAAATATTCACTCTATTGAATGGTATACTCCAAATCATATTCATGATATTAATAGAAAAATAATAATTTATACTTATGTATGAAGCAAAGATATCGAAAGACAATTTCAACCCATGAATTCAATAGATATGAAAAAATTATTAGATTTGATTTTAAGGTATAAATATAGTTCCTAATTACCACATGAACATGGAAAATAATCAGAAGAAATGGTCCAGATGAAAGAAAATGGGTAAGAATATATCAATGAAATATGAATGTAAGAAATGTCAGTTTTCAGTTGGTGAAAAGTGTGGTAAAAACACGAGGGAATTCCTCAACAAATTTGGATTGTTTTTTTAATGAGGTGGGTTTAGATATATTTCTTGGGATTTCAATAAAAGTGATATTCATTTTACTTCTGTTAATATGATAGTAAAGTGTTTTAAATGTTGTGAGATGGGGAATTAGGGAAATAACTTCCCAAAGAAAGATCTAAACAATGGATAAAATCAATATTATTCGATGAGAGGTGAAGTGAAATCCTTTGTGACTACAATATCATATTTTTTTCCATTCATTGGAGTGGTATCAAGTACTTCGTCTGTTTATTAGTATGTTAATAATGAATTTTTTGATATTAGGTCTGCATATTCCTTTATTTATGAGAACTTTTCTGGTAAATTGTAAATTTCAAATCAAGAAATAAATTTAGATAAAATGGTAAAATAAACAGGGTAAATATTAAGGAAAATGGAAATATAAAAATGTTCATATTGTTTTCTATGGAAATAAATTTCCATCAATACTTTTTTTTTATATTAGTTGATTTTGAATTTATTCTATTTATGAAATTAATTTCTTTTTACCATGATAAGATTTATTGTAGAACTAAAGATGTTGTTTTCTAGAAAAATATTCAGTGTGTATAAAAGAATGAAACTATACTATTGATATCATATTGGGAAGTTGATAAACTCTGAATAAAATAAATGAATGTTAGCATTTACATATTATTGAAAATAAGTGAAATATTCAGAATAATGATGTTGTAAATGTAAATTAATACATGTATATCTTTCATGGGTATTTTCATTGTGTAATACCAGATCAGGAAGTTGTATTTACAATTGAATTAGTTCCTCTTGGTAAGAAAATTTTTAAACCCCCTTATCCAATGGATCAAGTGGAACATACTGAATTGAAAAAAAAATGTAAGAGTTTCTTAATAAATCATTCATTCATCCTATCACATCATCATGGTGTTCTCTAATATTGTTCGTTAAAAAGAATCATGGTCCCATGATACTTTTCATTGATTATAGATCATTAAATTACATTATTATTAATAATAAGTATTTATTGCTTCATATCGATGACTTTTTAAATCATTTATAGGGAGATTAATATTTTTCCAAGATTGAAATGAGATATAGGTACCATAAGATGAAGTTAAATGGGGATTACATCCCTAATATAGAATTTCAAGATAGATTTCTGAATTATGAGTTTTCATTTATTCACTTTACTTTAAAAAATCTCAAGATGAATTTTTGGATCTTATGGATAGCATCTTCCATCGATGTTTGGCTATTTTTTTATTGATGATATTTTTTTGTTTTCAAAAATTTATGAGGATCATGGAAAACATCAATGGATTATTCTAAAAACACTAAAAGGAATGAAATTCTATGGATAATATTTAAAATATGATTTTCGCTGTTATCATATTTCTTTTCTTTGGAAAATTATGAATAAGAATGGATTAATAGTTGATACTTCTAGTAAAATTTGTTTACGAATGGCCATGACCTATAAATTTTATTGAGATTCATAGTTATTTTTAATTACCATGATATTACAGACAGTTTGTTAAAAACAATAAAGTATTATATATTCGACATAGTATGTTAATATGAAAAGGGATTAAATTTATTTGGATAGATGTCTAGGATGTTTTTTTTTTTGGAACAGAATGTAATATTGGGGAATTATCCAGCTTCAACCACACTTTCTAGAAATGGTGATTTTTTCACCTAGAGTGATTCTCCGTTAAAAGGACTTAGTTTTGTTCTCATGCAGAATGAACATTTAATTTATTATACATGAATAATATTAAAACCTCATGAGTATAATTTTCCCACACATGATCTAGAATTATAATCTATGATTTTTCACATTAAAAATGTTTATTTATCATTTATATAGAGTCAAATTTGAAATATATACTGATAATAAATGTTCGAAGTATATATTTACTAATAAATAATTGATCGTGATGAAGAGAAGATGGATGGAACTGATAATATATTTTAATTTCATGATCAATTACCAAAAAAACAAACAGGGTGATGAAATACATGATTCAAAAAAATTGAATCATTAACAATGTTTCCTTTAGAACATGGCCCCTTGGTTTAGGAAGTGACTATTTTTTTCTTTGATGTTTTTCATACAAGAAATTATTCTTTTTTGTTTCTTATGTCACTGCAGTCCTTACCCTCAAACGTAATTTAAAACTCCCTAAAGAAGGAATGTTAGTTATAGAAAAAGGTACAGTTGGTTTAGAAATGTAAATTTCATGAATTTAATGTTGATAAAAATTATGTCTTGATATTTGTAATGATATTATTTGATACTTTTTAATATCACCTAAAAAATTAATTGTTATGTGAAGCTCATAAATTTCAATTTTCAGTTAATACTAAAATAACTATGATGTATAAATACATTATAAATTATTACTAGTGGGATGTAATTAAAATGGATATTTCTTATTTTACAATGAAACATTTGTATTATTAATAGGTTAATGTAGATAAAAACTACCATAGGGGATGCTTAAACCATTTATAGTACTAGAGTGGAAAAGAAAAAAATATATCCATGGACATTGTGGTGGTATTACCAATGAATTATAATGGTAACTGTTTGATTTTTGTTACTACTAATCAAATAACTCAATCTGTACATGTTATTCTTATTTGAGATACTCTTTCCTTATATCATCATTCTCACTCGTACCTAAAAAATATTTGTGGGTGTCATGGGGATCCTCTATCGATTATATTTTTCAATGATATCATGTTAACTTATTTCTTTTCTAACTTTTTAGGAAATGTATTAAATGTCAACCCAACCTTTTATCCTCAATCTAATAGATAGACTAAGTGAATAATTCTAAAATTAGAGGATATTCTTAAAGTTTGTTCAATGTACTTCCAAGGAATTTTGGATCAAGATAATTCATTAGTTTAGTTTTCTTATAATAATAGTTTCTATTATAGTATACGTACAGAACCTTTTGAGGCATTATATGGAAATCATTTCCAAAATCCAGTATTTTAGGATGAAGCCATGAAAAGGAAGATGATGAGAGAGAAATTATTAGAGGAAGTGTTTGAGAAAGTAAATATGAATAGAAACATATGAGTATAGCTAATAGTAGATACAAAATCTATGTAGATTACATGAAAAATAAATCTACTATATATACTAATCCTAGCATTTCCCACTTACACGTCTCAATCTGTTATTCTTCCACATCATTTTTCTTATTCGTGTCACTCCATCATCGTTCCACGTCGCCCATCCGTGTGAGAGGTATCAATTTTTCTGCCTATCCCTCACACCCCCTCTTATGTACTCACATGGCGTGACCTGCCAAACCCTCAAAGCCCATCCTCTATTGCGCTTTCGTTATTGGGAAAGCCATAGTTTCTCGAGCTCCATCTTCGATGTATTTCTTCTCCCATTTGTTACTGTATTCTCTACAGTTTTCCTTTTCCTAGTTCCAACTAAAATACCCACGCTATTTCTTCTAATTCTCACGATTGGGCTTTAGCAATTGACATTTTAGGGTTCCCCTAATTTTCTGAAACTGACGTCATCTTCCTCCCAGTCTCCTTACATTCTGTCGGGCTTGTAGTACGTCGGTTCCCTTCTCCCAGTTTCACTTTACCTCATCTTTGTGTTTAATATCCCACTTGAAAATTCGTCCATAACTTTTCCAGCCCCCCATTCACTTCAGAAAAGACACCACTATGTTTGGATAATCCTTTGAATGATTTTGGTAACAAACAATACAATTACATTGCACCCCCTCAGAGATTTTGTCCATTCCTCTTACATTTCCCACAGAATAACCCTGGAGACAAACACCCATAAAATGTTTGGATATTTCTTCTCAGTCTACCTATACACCGTCATTTGCAGTAGCCAAATATACTTCTCATCTACATATAGTAAATGTTTTCTGTTTTCTGTTTTTAATTTCATATATTGTCATAGTGCTTAAACTGGTGGGTTTGATGTGTTCATTTTAAAAAACAAATCAAATTTATATTTTAAAAACCAATATTTGACTGAGTTTGAGTTGTGAATTGATATTTAGCTAAAGATCAAGCTGGATTAATGTAATGTATCACTATAAACAATATAAATACATCCTTGGTCTATATTATCCCTTGTTTTGTTTTTTTTTTTCAAAGGAAAATATGTTCAATTACTCATATTTTTTTCAAGATTCAGGGTCTGAAAACAATTTCTTCTATATGAGAAGAGTTATGAAAGGAGATGTTTCAGGAAATATTTTTTTTAATGGTTTGACACCCCTTCTAAAAGTTATATTTTCTTGATTTTGGTTTCTAACTATATCTTTTATGTTAACGGTCATAATTTTTATTCTGAAAATTCTGTACGGTATTCTAATTTTTTAACATTTTTTTCTATGCTGAGAGGTCCATTCAATGCTTTCAATGGTGAAAAGATTTCAAGGTGACATCCTATAACATCAGGTTCTTTTCATGATTTAGTATTTCCATTTTTATTTGATTATTTTACAATTGTTTTCTCTATACATGTGAATACAAAAATATGAATTAGAAAAGGGTTTCACTTGAATTATGTTTGATTACGTTATTATTTTTCTGTTGTTGTAGTGATTCATTTCTTTATCTATTTGTGAGTTTTCATTTGGTTTAGGGGATTATTTATATTTTAAAAATGGTGGATCTTTGGGAATTTTGGGGATGCCAGCTAAATTCTCCTTGGAATTTGGATTCTTCTACTAGAAAAACAATGGTTGGGGAATTTTTTTGAGGAACCATTAGTCTTGGATATTTCTCCATCCTCATTGACATTTCTAGATAGATCCAAATACAATGTCTATGAAAGATATAACCAGTTAAGTGGATTTCTAAATCATGTTTCAGTATAATTATTAAATTTTGTTATTTGTTAGCATGTTTTTGAAAGTTTTGATTACATTGAAAAATATCATTTGGGATCAAATTTGTTATTTGTGAATGTTTTGAATGCTCTAAATTTTTTGTCAATATTTATTGTTTGATGATCTTAATATTTTACACTTTTATGGTTATAAATCAGTGATTTCTCTGTTATTTTAGGTGTAAACCTCCTATACATTCCTTCTAATCAACAATCTTTCCCATGTTCACCAATGTTTTCTAGGTGTTGAACTCCTCCACATCACCTCTCTACAGTTGAGATATTATTAGTTTTTGAATTCTTTGACTAACCATCAGTAAATATTCTTATTCTTGATAACTGTTTATTCTATTCATGTATTATCATCATACCTTTCCTTATAACATCTCTTTCAATAATAAATAATCCCATACATTTATTATTTTATATTGTTTTTCTATCACCAAATATACATTCATTTATCGTACATGAGATGATAATACTAAGGTTAGTTTTCTATTCATTTCCTATAGTTAAATTTCTCTAAATTTAACTATTTTTCATATATTTTTTTAGAGTTGAAAATATTATATATCCCAAACACTGCTATTGTTAATGATATTATTAAGGGTTCTTTCATTCTCTTCTTTGATTCGTGTGACTTAACTGCATGTTATTCTCTAAATTAACTTTTCATAGTTTTCATGAATTTATTTTCCAGTGCTTTCATTTTTCATGTTGGGTTTTCTACTTTATATAATCTACACACTTGGTTTGAACAAAAAAATTAATTTTCATGTGATCAATAATGAAGATCACACATCAAACCAAATCTATGATGATTGCATTCATATAGTAATGAAATTTTTTAATTTTTGAAAATGCATGCACTTATGTCTGTTTGCATATTCTATATTTAATTATTATTTATATGGCTTCGATGTAGAATTTAATGGTGAGATTAATTATCACACTATAAGAAGATTCAATTTTTCTTCAAATATATTTTTTAATTCAATTTCATTTTTCAGTTCTTTTAATGTGGTCGAGAGCTCTATGTTGAAGGTTCTCAGCATCAGTGAATGTCTGCAATCAATGAATTTACATGTCTTCTGTGATTCGGGTAAATTTATCAATATCTCATGTTTTTCAATGTAATGGTATCAAATATTTAAGGTAATTATTTCTCCCTATTATTTCTATTTCCATAAACATAATGTTTTATTTCTTATTTTTTTGTTTGACATCAATATTTTTTTGATATATTATTCTGCTGAATATTCTAGGAAATCATTGTTTCATGTACTTTTTGATATATATATATATATATTTGTTTCAAATGTTTTTTTTCCTTGAATGTAGTACTATTTTTAAGGGAGATATTATTTGCTCAGATTTTTCAAGATGGTGAAGCAAGAACGCCTATACGTTCATCTCAGAATCAGGCCTTATGTCTATAGTGAGTGGAATTTCAAGTAATTTTGATGTTTTTTATTATATAAAATATGTTACTATATTTTAATTCAAGAAATTTGAATGTTTTTTATTTGTTTAAAAAGTACATTTGTTCCCTTATTTGGCTGAAATATGTTCTAGGGATGAGTTTTAGTACTGATAATGGTCCTATCAATGTTAGTTTCAGAACCAATAAATGTCTATTCAAGGACATTTTGTATGGTGTTATTTTGGATTTCAATCCTAGACACTCTTATTAATGGTTCTCCATCCACTCCACCTCCTTATCCTCCTCCTCCTATGAATCCAAAACACTCTTATTAACAGTTATTTCATTCTCTTCAATGATTCATGTGACTCAACTGAATATTATTCTCTAAATTATCTTTTCATGGTGGTCATGAATTTATTTTCCAGTGCTTTCAGTTTTCATGTTGGGTTTTTTACTTTATTTCATCTATGCACTTGTTTTGAACAACAAATTAATTTTCATGTGATCAATAATGAAGATCACCCATCAAACTCAAGCTGTGATGATTGCATTCATATAGTAAGGAAATTATTGAATATTTTGAAAATTCATGCACTTATGTTTGTTTTCATATTCTACATGTACTTATAATTTATATGGAGTCAATGTAGAATTTAATGGTGATATTGATTCTCACACTACAACAAGATTCAATTTGTCTTCAAATATATTTTTTAATTTAATTTCATTTTTTTCAGGTCTTCTAAATCGATCGAGATCTCTATGTTGAAGGTTATTCACATTGGGGAATGTTTTCAATCAGTGACCACGACTTAGGGTGCCTTTCTGGAGGTGGAATCTACTTTTACGTCACACTCTATGTCAAACCACCGTGACCCTCGCTGGCTCGAAAGTGGATGACTCAGTGCAGTTTGACATGTCGGTGTATAGCAGTCTGTAGGTGTTTGGAATTTCTAATGGATCATCATTTGATGACATACTATGTGCCAAGAACTCAATCTTGGCTTCCTATAAGAATGACCCAGACACCATTTCTCAGGTGACCCTTATAAACTAGGGCATCTATTTAATTCTATTATTTGGTATTTATTCACCAATTCTTTATTTGATGCATGTTTTTTCAAATGAAATATTATTCCCAATCTCTACTTTGATTCTACATTGCATGATTATTAAAAAGATGTCCAATGAAATTACATTTCATCTTTGATTCAGGTATCATTATCAACACCTCTTACTTTTCAATGTAATGGTATCAAATATTGAAGGTAATTTTTCTCCCTATTATTTATATTTCCAATTTCATAATGTTTTATTAATTATTTTTCTGATTGACATCAATAATTTTTTGATATATTATTCTACTGCATCTTCTAGGAAATATGTGTTTCATGTACTTTTTGATATATGTATTCGTTTCAACTATTTGTTTTCATTGGATGCAGTACTATTTTTAAGGGAGATAGGATTTTCTCATATTCTTCAAGCTGGTGATGTAAGAAGGCTTATAGGATTATCTCAAAATCGGGGCTTATGTGAGTGGTGAGCAGAATTTCGGTTAATTTTGAAGTTTTTTATTATTTACAATATTTTACTGTGTTTGAATTCAAGAAATTTGAATATTTTTTATTTCATTAAAAAGGACAGGTGTTTCCCTATTCAGCTGAAATATGTTCTAGGGATCAATTATATTACTGATAATGGTCCTTTCAAGGGTTTTTTTAGAACCTATAATGGTCCATTCAAGAATCCATATGACTACAATACAATTCCATACAATGCAATAAAATATATCCATATGAGTATAATCCATTTTTCAATATTGTTCATTTTTATTCCTGACATAAATTACTTTATTACTATTGATCATTAAACACATTATCCATTGTTTTAGATCACATTTTATTTAAATGTACAATACCCATTATCTACATTACTTATTATACATTCTTATTTGTTACACTATATGAGAACATGTTTCTGTTTATGTAAGAACAGATAATTTCAATCAGTTAAGAGTATATACAGAAATATTCTAGTTTTAGGTCTTATATTGGAAGAATATTGTACACATTTCATTGAAATTCTTGTGCATCTTCAAATCCCTCTGCATAAGTTGATGAGGTAAGAACAGTGCATCCTGGGGTAGTTGGACTGTCCTGATACACAGTCTGCATAGCTATAGAGGGAGCTCTATTTTCACTCATATTTCCTATCCTGGAAGTTGTTGCAGTGGGAAAGTTTTATGTGGGAGGCCTAGCCATCCAATTTCCCTTCATAAACATTTTTGGGGCTCCAGGTAGAGCCACATTTAGCACAAATATCTGGGTCGATCCATACATCAGAGCACCAAGAGCACAAGGGTAGGTCTTGGAAAAATAGATAGAATAATCCCTGGTAATAGTGAAAAAGTCATGCTGGATGGTGGCATCAAGGGGGTCGGTAGAATTGGAAGGTGAAGTGGTGGAGGATTTCAATTATAAAGAGGCTGGGTTTTTGCTATAATCTACCCCTACTTGCTGGAAAGCATCTTCCTGCCCAAGATGCTCTTTGATCCTCTAGTTAATAAAACTATGTTTATTTCTCTTCAAACTGTTTAAAATAATACTTAACATTTTCCTTCTGTTTCTACCCAGTATTGTGTTGATTTCTAACTGAAGGATAATCATGTGTTAAGTGTTGTAGTAGTCACAATAATTCCAAAATAATTTAATGACGCAATGAAGACATCTGGCACCAAATTCTACTTATAGATCCTGGAAGCCAGTGGTAGCTGGGGGGGCGGTGACACTGCTATGGAGGATCGTGGAGGATGGTGGGGGTAAGAGGTGGATGAAACTGCATGAAGCGCAAGCTACTTGTGGGTTTACAATTACCAGGTTTTAGAGAAATAAAACATCATGTAACTGAGAATCACTGAGTAAATGCATGATTACTTGATTTTTTATTTTGTATTAGTTATTAGTATATTTTAAATATATTATCTTTCACTTGTGTTACATGTTTTTTAAAACTGGATCACTAGAACATGTATTTTATTTCGAGATACATGATGAATAGTTTCACTACATTTTCTTTTCTCCCAAACAGCTCACTCAGTCAATTTATTATAATTTCAATTATTTTACATCTCTCATTTTTTTATTACAACAATTGTTTTATCAATGATTTATATTTCACTTTTTATTTCAATGCACACATTATAGTTATTGTGATCAAAATTGAAAATGAATTGAAATTTTCTTACCCAAAATTTAAAAATTCATATACATTTACTATGTTTTTTCATTGTCAACTATTTGAAAGGTTCCTTCATAGTCTTTTCATTTATATTAAATTATCAAAAACTATTACATTCAAATTAAAATTTATTCAACATTCTTCTCAACTTTTATAAATAATGATCTCTAATTAAATAAAAACCCAATAATCAAATATGTTGTCCAATAGAATGGGAAAGTATTAGTTATATTTCAAATTAGGTGAACATGTTTTCCAAAAAATCAATCCTTGTAAAAGTGTTATGCGTTTTAGTATGAAATACAGTCTATGTCCATGGTTATATGAGAAAATTAAAACTATAGAGAAATTTGGACCAGTTTCCAACTGAGTGCCATTGCCTCCAAGTTTATCTTAGGTTCAAAATGTCTTTCATTTGATTATTTTAATAAGGCATGTTGTAGATCCATCTCATGTTTTTAACCCAAAATTAGTCCACCTCGAATATATCATTTCTTTTGATGTGAAAAATATTAAGATTCTTGAGAGTAGAGATCAAGTACTATGGAATAAGGTAATTCTCCAAGTTAAGGTTTTTGGGAGAATGAACATGGTTGGAGAAGAGACATTGGAATATGAAAATTATTTGAGGAAAAGGTATCCTCAATTTTTTAATAAGTATAAAAAAGAATTGTGAGGACCCAATTTCTAGATAGTTGGGAGAATGTAACAACAAAATTTCTTATAAAATAATTTGTTTCAATATTTAAAATAAACAATGAAATTAATTATAAATGTATAATGAAATAATTGAAATTTATAAAAATTAAGTAATCTATATTAATAGAATAGTAAAATCATCTATCATATTATAAAAAATTCTAGTTGCTTAAAAGTGAAAATATGATACAATTATATATTTCAATAGGTAAATAAATGTATTGAAATTGATAAATTATAGATAGATATTTTTGTGAAGAAAAAAATTTTATTTATAAATTTTAAATAAATTTAATAATTTAAAGGAAATTTTATTTTTAATATAAGACATTAAAAAAGTAATATTTTTTCATAGTATTATAAGATAATTTTATTAGACCTTAAATAAATTTTTAATGTGTTATAAAATCCGTTATTGTTTTAATTTTTTTCAAATAAAATATGATTTTAATTAGAAATTAAATTTCTTCTAACAAGAAAATAATTTTTATAAAAAGGAATACATTTTTTAATTATACATGTCAATAAATGATAAGGATGAATTATAGGTATTTTTATAAAATAGTTTAATTTTCTAAATAATAAAATATAATGATTTATGATATTTAAAAAATACATGATTTATAGATTCATAGATGATGTATGGATGATTTAAGACCACAATATCAAACAATAATTCATTATTTTAATATATATATATTTTTAATTCTCAATATATTCATATTATTGAACAAAAATAATAAACTAATGAATAAAATAATAAAAAAACTCATCTCTCCTCCATTATAAATACCACCACTTACCACTTGTTCTCCTCAGACCTCAAAAGTATGATGTATGTTAAAGTTAAGCCTAATTACCTTCCCAATCCACTTCCTCGGTTCTAATAATATTAATTCCCACAAAATTTACAAAATCATGTGCCTTAAAGAGGTTCTCAAAGAGTATAAATCAACAGGTAAAATCCTCTTTGGTTTTCTTTTATTCTCATATTAATTTAATTTATTCTCTTATTACCACTTCACTATCTTATCCAAGTAGCATGAAAATTATATTATATAATATATACTTTAATGTTATCTTATTGATGAAAAAAATCATCATCAAACTCCTTATATTCTCTCTTTTATTCAAAATAATATAATATCATTCATGATGTGTCGATTTACAGCCATCATGGATGATACACTTTCATTTTCTTTTACAACCTTCAAGAATGGTCATAAATATAATATTATGGTATAATAATATTTACATATTCATATTATAAGTTATTCTATGTTCTATAACCAATATATAAACATGATATTTAATAAAATGACATATTTTCAAGATAGGCGTAAAATCCGACCAAAATAAATAAAATCATTTTCATTAATGTTTTATCTAATGAATCTACCTAATAATAGAAAAAAATTATATATGTCATCATTTAATATTATGTAAACATATTCATACCATTTTTTCTTTTCTTCAATTCTATAAGTAAATCCATTATGAATCTACAACAAATATCATTAAATAAATGCACCTTAGACAATGGAAATAACTAAATATTATTAATAAATGGGTGAAAATATGATATATAAAGACCATATAAAGTATTATAATATGATTATACTTCAATAATATATTAATAACTTTATTTAAACCATTATAAAGTAGAATTTAACATATTTTATGTAAGACTATCCCAATGTAAGGGGATTTTCATTTAAAATCCTCTTTTAATTTCATTATAATATTCAAAATTAATGTTTTTTTGGTTCTAATGTTTATGTTTTATAAATTTTTCTCTGGTTCATGGAAATTTCTTATGATAGAAGGAGGGACTGATATATCCCTAAAATTTATTGGGTACGCTTATGTTGGAAGTTGTCTATAATGGTTATTATAAGTGTAACTGTGATGGTTACACCATAATATACTCCTGAGGGTTAAATAATTAGGTAGACATGAGGGTTAAATTATAAGGTAGTAGATTAGGTTACAAAACATATTGTATTTATGAGGGTTATAATTTCTATGCTAGTAATTCTTGAAGTTAGAAAAATGTTTTAATTATGATTTCTATGTTTTATGGAAGTATGTTGTTTCAGAAAGTGAATATATGATTCTCTATGGGTGAGAAGTATGCTTAGGAAAATATTTTCATATTTCCATAAAAAATAATACACTAATGAATTCACTTAATTAATGTACCTTACTGGTCTTTTTGATCTCATCCCAAGTTTTAAAATGGTTTTCATAGGGTATAACAATGGTTAAGAAAAAATAAAAAACCAAGATGAATGGTGTGGTGAATTTTCAAGGAAGGAATTAATGTTATAATAAAATCATTGTAATTATGAACGCAATGGATACTATTTTAGTAGTACCCATTTTGTATGCCTATGGGTTGATATTTATTAGTTTTGTCTAAATTCACTAAATATAGAAATTGAAAAACTCTTTGGAAATTTGATAAATCAAATTTTAAAGGAATTTACTAGATTATACAATTTTTATGGTGGGTCCTTGTATTTTCTCATAATTTGTATAAAAATGGGCCATTTTAGGGTTTTATATATTAGAATTTTTAACCAAATTTTAATTCATTAGGTTAATCTTATACTTCACTAATTAAGTCATGTTAATATTATGTTTGAAAAACATTTTATTATTTTATGATTTTTTCCATTGTTTTTCTGTGGATTTAAAGAAAATAAACACAATCAATTAATTTTATTAATTCTAACTTCAATGATATAATTTTTATAATGAAATTTTCAATAAAAACTACATTTAATGTATATTTTTACAAATGTATAAAAGTGGTTTTTTTATATATTTTCCAAGAACATAATTTCTGTCCTTCATGTTCCTTTAATATTTTGAAGCATACATTACAAATTTATATGTTGACGTTAAAAAAATAATTTCCATTGTACGTGATCAGATTTTTAAACTAATTAATTTCAAGGGGAAACATATATTTTTTTAATAATGTTTTTTTGAATCAAGATATCATAATATAAGATTATTTTATGTTTATTGGGATTTTTTTATAATGCATGGTGGTTTTGTTATAAATTAATGATGGGTGGATCCAAGATAAACCATGGATGTGTGGCTATGTCTTTAACCAATTATGGATGGTTCGGTGAAAAACCAAGGAAGAGTGGTTACATTATTAACTAATGGTGGGTAGTTCCATGATAAACCATGGATGGGTAGTTATGTTATATCCTTTAGCGAATTTTGTGCTACAAAAATATAATTTGAAAGTAATGGTCCTTCCATTTTGATGTAGGGTTAAGCCAAATTATTTTTGATTGGGTCTTCTTGATATATCTTATACAAAGGTTTGATCCCCATTATATCTCACGGGTGAGCCCAATATATATTATACAAATTATCATCCCCATTACAACTCCCCAATATAATTGGTAATAACAATTTTCGATTTCATTCATATGTTTATTCAAATTAAAACAGTGGTGAAATTTTTTTATGAATGTCTACATCTATGTCCCTAAAGAAGGTTTTTTTACATGATATGGGTTTTATGGATTATATTTGATATAAATTTTTCTGTGTTCATATAAAAATGAATTATAAAATTTTAACAAAAAATATATAATGGTAAATAGTTTATGGGATTACATTTTTTTCACTAGACTAACATATTTCCTATTTTTATGTCCCCTTACTGGTATTTTGGGGCTCATACCAAGTTTGAAAAAAAAATCACAGTATTTAAGGAAGAGTATGGATATATATAAGGTCAATATAAAAATATTAAATATTTATCTGAAAATAAAAAATGTTTTAATTTGAAACTATATGTTTTCTAAAAAAAATAGATAATTGGTATATTTTCTTCTTGTAATGTATGAGTTTTCTAATTAACATGGATTTTTATTTTTCAAAAATACCAACATAATAGGTATCCAAGAAAGAAAAAATATAATGATTGTTTAAATTCATAGAATATAAAATGTAAATGGCCATTTACTTATAGTTTTTATTATTGCATGGTTTAGAACACTTTAGCAAATAAGGATTTCAGTTAAACATGCATTAGGGTTCAATGTGTATTATTTTAGTAAAATACTATTTTTGTATGTTTTCCAAATCAGGAAAAACAAGCTTCAAATAGATGGAGAAGGTTCTCAAAAATTATTTTTAACTCTTAATGTTGACATGATTGCATTAATTATTAAAAATTCATGTCCTTAAGATTTTTAAACTTTTGGTAATATACAACCCTCCATAAATTTTTTTATAAAATATCAAACACATACTCTATAACTCAATACCATTATTGATCAAGCGTTGATTTTAATTAAATCCTAGTTAATCAATATTCTCATCTTTCCCAAAAACGTAAATATCTACCATGCATTTTCATGTTTTTACCCTATCATAAAACCATGAAGCATGTTATGTTTTAAAAATAGATACTGATAAAGAAGACCCTTATGTAACCTATTAATATGTTTTTTTAACTTATAGTCTTAATAGTCATAATTATAAAATTTTAAAAATACCATTGATTTAATTTTTCAAAACAATCTCGGTATGAATGTCATATAAAAATAATTTTTTATCAGTTATTTGAAATTATATAAAATACAAAAAAAATTCTAATATTATTTATCTTTCAACATCCAATCTACCAATGTTATAGAAGATGTATTTTTTAGTAGAGAGAAAGAGGAATTTAAGAAGCTCTAAATAATTTTAGTAAATCATGGGCCTTCCATCTATATGAAAAATACAATACAGAAATAAGGGGGACATCATGACCATGGATTGAATTTCATTCATCTTGGAATAGTTTTTAAAATAATATGGAGATAAAATTCTAAATATTGAGATAAAAAATTAATTAATTATTAATTTGAGGTAATTGATGGTTATGATGAAAAATCAATGATATAGGATAACCTCTTAGGTTAATGAATGATATTAATTAATGAAATTCAATAAATTTCATATGTATTTTACCTTATGTTCTTATTATATGTAGAAAAATAAAAACAAATCACTATAAAAATTATTTTGAATAAAAAAATTATCTGTTTACTTTTCTTATTTAGAAATTAATATCCTTTTAACCCATCAAAAATTTATGGTTTTTTTATTTTTAACCTTGTAATTACCATTTCCTTTTTCATTATCCATTTGAAAATGATAGTTATAATTAACTTCTATGTCTATGTTTTTACATTATAGTAATTTTCTCCTAATTGAAATCCTACTTTTTTTGTGAAATTCAAATTTAACATTCCTTATTTTAACAGGATGTTTAACATACTCTTTTTACAAAGTGGGTTTCCCACCAAGTAATTTTAAAATATCCACATTTTTTTTAAAGTGTAATTAAAAATTTATAGGATGGAATTATTTTAAAATTCTTCATCATATCGGGATGGTTGCGTATCAAATGAAACATCAACCAAATATTTATCATGGTCATGATCAGTTCTATGTATCCCTTCAAATAATATATATACCTGATCCTTCACATGTAATAAACTCATAGGTTATAACACATTGGAAAGTAAATTATTATGAAGGGAAACCAGTAGATATTCAATATCATAGAGATAAACCTAAACAATACCAATCCCCCGGAAAATATTTTTTCATCAAACCACAAATTTACGGAAGCTATGTGGAACCTGAGGATGTAATGAGGAAAAGGTATCCTAGTCTATTTCTATTTATTAATAAATTTCATTGGATAAATTAATTTTAATTGGTATAGGATATAACACCCCAGGATTATATGTTATGTATAGTTTTAAATAAATTTAATCCCTTTGATAGATTAAATTGCAGTGAACACTGATCATAAATGAACTCGAAAATATAATTATTTGAACATGATTATTACAAAATAAATGTTAAATTGGAATTACTGAATAGTATGAATTAAATTATGAAATATATAAATTTCAAAATCTATTAATTTATTAATTAAATCTTTTGGAATATGCACATATTTTTTGTATTTTTATTTTATCGCACAAATATATGTTTAATTCATGATGAAATTATTATTTATTTCATTTAGACAATAAATATAAATATATTTAATAAAATTGAAAAAATTTCTTTTATAAAATTAATATAATTTCTGAATTTGTCAAGTCAAAATTCTCATATTTTGATTTTTTATGAATTTTCAGAAAATTTTAATTTTTAGTGAATTATAAAAATTTTAATTTTTTATAAATAATAATTATATTATATTTTAAATTATTTTTAAGATGTTAAATTTATATCAAGGTAAATTAATATAATTTTATTATGATATAATAAATTTAATTACATTTAAAGTTTTTTAATACTGTATTTTTTATAAGTACAATTTTGTGCGTAGAAAACAATTTTCCAAAATATTATATTTTTTTCATTTTGACTGCTTCATTTTTAATATAATTTTTAATATTATATGATTTTAATTTCATAAAATTAATTAAACATTTAGAATAAGTAGTTCTAAATTAAGTTATGTTGTTATTTTAACTTTTAGGAATAAAAATGATTCCATCATTAAACAATTACTCTATTTATAGTAAAATAATAAAATGGGTAATAGCTTAAAGGTAAAGCATAAAATATGGAAAAATAAAAGATAAAATGGGTGTTTGGTGATTTTTTATATCATAAAAATCCTTTATAAAATTTATTTTTATTTTAACTCGTTTTAATTAATTCGACCGAAATGTCGTTGGATTTAAATATAAAATAATCATTATTTAATAACATAAAACCACCCCTCATCAAGTGTATATATCACTCTTCACCTCTCACATTCTCATGAAAAACCATTAAACTATTAAAATCTATTAAAAACCCAATCCTAACACTATCCCCAAATCCGTTCTTTTTTGGTGTCACCAAAAGACCAACTACAAGATCATTAATGGGTCATTCAAGGAGGAGATATTAAAGAGGTAACATTCTCCAACCACCTATCTTAATTTCATTCCTCTTATACCTTCCCCTCTCCTAATTTATACATCAAATAATAATAACTCATGTATAATGTGAATAACATATTCTTATATTTATAATGGAATATCTTATATGCGTCCCTTTGACCATCTCCTCTTATTCAAGGAAACAAAACCATTTTCCAAATTATGGAAGTTCACAAACTCTATGTCTAATTAGTATTCAATTTACATTACCACCATTGATCCGAGTTATAATAATATTATTATGGTCAAATCATATTTTAATAAGTATATTTTAACTTATTTCATGTTATATTAAAAATATATAAACATAATATTAAATAAAATTGAAATAATTCGTGATGATATAAAAAACCGCCAAATTAAACTAAACATTTTACATTAGAGTTTTTTCAAATGAGCCATCCTAATGTGAGAAAAAAATTATATATGGAAAAGTTTAAACTTATGTATGTTCATGTAAAAAATTTTGTTCCACTTTTTCAGTTGTATTCCACTTTTACAAACACATCCATAATTATACTCAAGTGAATCGATCATGAAACCAAAAAAACAAACTCTCATCAAACAACGAAATTGAGCTTTATATCCCACAAAAATAAGCATTAAGGATTTTAAAAACATTATAAAAAATAAAAAATATGATTAAATTGTTATGAATTACCTAATTAATTAATCTAATTTTATTATCAAGGACATTAAGGGAATGTGGAAAATATTTGGATAAAAGGTAAGGAATTCTTTAACGAAAAACCCTTGTTTTATATGTTATAAACATCTCTTTTCATAATATTTCTCTTTAATTTCCAGGACTTCTAAAATGATTTTTGGTAATTTGAAATTATGGAAATTAATTGTTAAACTAATATAATTTTTTAATTCCTCTCAATTTTTTCCAGAAGAGTTCATTTTAAGGTTTCATGTCAGGGAATTCTTAACCCAATGTGCATTCTTTTGGTTAACCTGGTAAATTAAATAATTATGTCTTGCTGAGATTACGTGTTAAGTGAATATTTATTATATAATATTATATTTAAAATTGTTTTATGAGGATATACAACGGATACACATAATCAATTCATTTGATTAATTGTCAATTCACTAATATGATATTTACAATGGATTATTCTCAAAAAAATATCCATTATAAGTATCTTTTTTTAAGTCAAAATGATTTATTTTCAAATATATGGAATAAATGTAGTTTCCTACCTCCATGTTGCCTTAAAAATTTTATTCTTACTTTTTATATTTTTACGGTTACATTCAGGGAAAATTTTCCCATTGTACATACACAGTTTTTAAAAATGAATAATACCAAAATTAAATGTTTTTTTAAATGTTTTTATGACACACGATTTAATGAATTATTTTTTTTAATGTTTATTTGGATTGATTTATGATTTTGGTTGGTTGTCTTACAAAACAATGATGGGTTGTTCCATGATAATCCAAGGATGGGTAGTTACGTTATTAACCAATTATGGGTGGTTTAGTGATAAACCAAGGGTGGGTGGTCAGGTTATTAACCAATGATATGTGGTCCCATGAAAATCCGTGGATGGGTGGTAATGTTACAACTTCCATTTAATTGGTTAATCTATAGATGTAGTTTGACCATATTAGTCATTCAATGTATACAAATGGTTGTTCCCCATTATAGTCCATGGGTAAGCCTAATATAGATTATACGAAGGTTTGAGCCACATTATAACTCAAAGTTGAGCCCGATATACCTTATATAATGGGTTATCCCAAATATATCTCTTTAATAAATTGGGTAATTATTATATAGTATGTAAACAATATTTTTATTCCATTTAAAAGGGGTTTGAATGGGTTTTGTGATTGTGATGAACTATGTCCCCAATAAGGGTTTTATATTTTTTTTAATATGGGTTTTAATGATTTTTTTGAGATAAAAGAGTGTGTGATTTCATATAAAAATTATTTATTTAATTTTCTCAAAGAACATGGAGATAAAGATGAACATTTAATGTTATTCCAGGTTTTTTATTGCTGTAAAGTTATTCTTTTTTTCATTTCCCATTATGTTATTTTTTTGTTCATCACATGTTTTAATGTGTTTATAATAGGGATTGATGATGATTAGGGACATGGATGGGACCCAGATTAATATTTTGAAGATAGATCATGGAAAAAATGTTTTATCTAAATTATTTGTTTGGTAAAAAAATGTATACTAGTTATTGGTTTCCACATATAATTGGATAATTGACATGGTTGTTAATATACATCATATAATTTTCAGATATCACTAATGAAACTAAATATTTATTAAGATATGGATTTTATCCCACTAACACATATTTTATGTAAGGTAGTTAATTTAATATATGTGTGTTTAGTTAAGTATTATCCTTAATTATTATTAAACATGTCACTCTCTGAAAATAAATTATTTTATCAATTATGTAATGGATCATTAGAATCAGTTTGACATATTTTATATATTGGATCCATATTATATTTGGCAGATATTTAAATCATAGATTTGTTTTCATGGAAATTAATTTCAAGGAGGAATTTAATGTCAAAAAAATTAATTATCTCATTCTAAATGATTTTTTTTTTTGAATTCAAGAGTAGATGGAACTTATGATATTACATGGATAGACATGAAAATATGATATAATTGATAAGAGTATATGTAAACCTATATTTCAGTAATTAGGGTATAATTTTCTCATTGTAGGTATGAACATATGATCCACAAATACCTTGTGGCTAAATTATTTAATTACAAAATTATTACAGTGTTCTAGAAGTAAATGGAAATTTGATTTATATAATTCTATATAAAATTGGTTTCTAACATTTTATTATGAAAAATAACATTTATATAAATATGAATTATTTTTTATATTGATTTTGGCATATGGGGAATGGTTTAAAAAATTAGGAAATCATTAATCTCAACTATAAAATTCAATATTAAAAGGTTAATAGAGTTGATTCTAACATCAATTGTCTGTATAATTTTCACCATGGGAAAAAAATTTAAAATGAATCCAAATATTATGCACAAATAGATTATTGGAATCATTTAATAATGTATTTTTTATAAATATTAATGTTTTCTATCTTGAAAATTTAATGAAGAAAATTTAATGGAAATGTTTTTAGGGATTGGATATTATTTTATCATATATATACAAATTTATATGGAAAATTATATTTAAAAATAAATTGGTTATATATGTGTTTCATTACCATTAAATATGACTTAAAATTGTATGTTTATGTTATTTTTATGAGTGTCAACATTGAATCTATCAAAAATTCCAATATATATCTTAAATGTTGTAGAAACATAACTCAAAAAAATTAAATGTTTCTAATATTTCTATTGTACAGAATACTAATTAAATTAATTCAGGTATCTCTTGATATTTAATGGAATATATTCACTACTCAACCCTCCTAAAACATAATGAATGAATAGTGTGTTTGATAAATTGATTTTTACATTTCAATAATTAATTCTATTGCTGATGATTATGTGTGACATTGTAATATATTTGAATGGATTTAATTTTTAAATAAATACATTCCTAATAAAAATATTATATCTATGATTATAAAAATTACATTATATGAGATATAAAATTGGAGAATTACATGCATTTATTTTATAAAACATCAGTTTTTGAAAAAAAAATTATTGATGTTTGGTTTCTAATAAATTTATTAAAAATATTTAAAAATATTTATTTATTCCCAAACCTATAAAACCGTGGTATATTATTCGAATTTAAATGTTATATATATTTTGACTGTGTATGATACTCATATTTTAGAAGAAAATCAATATATCACTCAAAGAGTTAGTGAGTGAATGATTGAACATTGACAAAATAAATAACACCAAATAATAATTATTTCTAACATATAATGTGATTTAGATCTTAGATTGTTTTTTAAAATGTACTAACTCTGGTTAAAAAATAACATCAAAGGTATAAAATAATATATTAAATATCCTATAGTGTTAAAATTTCATTTGAAAAGTGAAAATGATCTTGATTCAATGGAATATATACCGACTATCTATCAATAGGTTCATGATATATCTTATTCCCTATATATTAATGTTGTTCATTATACCATAAATAAACTAGTGATTAATAAATAATGTTCGGATGGATATGATTTCAATTTAAAAATTAATTTAGTTTAATCTTTATAGAAATTAAGAAATGTATATGTTGTGTGATGTGAGAACACAAAGAAGTTAACTGATAATCTAATTAAAAATCAAATACATAATAGTGAAATGAAAACATAATGATTTGACTTTTTTAGTGATATTTTTTTTGGAGTTAAGATTTATTTTTACAATATAAACTAATAAAATATTTGTGTAATAATAGTTAGGAAATCGGAATTTTGTTCACTAATAATCAGTCATTATGTAAAAAATTTCCTAGTATGAACACAAGTCCATATAAGGATTTTTAAAATTCTTTGTAAGAGTGGTTAATCCAATTGATTTTTCATCTTAATGATACTTTCAATCGAGAGTAATATTATCTCTCCTTTAGTGAACAAATTATACATTCCTAGTGTGAAACGTAGGCAGTAAAATTCATAGTATCACTTCAAACAAATATTATATATCTAGTTACCATCAAAATATTAATTTAGTTATATAATATAAAATTAAAAGATAAAAGATAAAAATTACTTAGAAATATATATTAGAATAATTGAATCATATTACCACATTTAATACACTTTAAATGTTTTAACATCATAATAACTAAATATATAAATCAATGACATTTAAAAAATATATCCAAATAATGTAGAGAAGATCCATGGATATTTATCCTACTAATCATTATAAAGTAATTATTTATTCATCTCGTCATGGGGATTTTTCTACAATATGAGATCTTGATTTTCAAAATCATATGGGATTCCCTTCCTAGTTTTGGACTTTCAAGAGTGTTCTAATACATTATACCTATTTTTCTAGGTCATTTTACATCCATTTTTATGATCAACATCTAATATGTACATCTTGAATATTCCATAATTCATTTCGGATATAATGATCTCTCAAAGTGGATGGGACTTGAAATTAAGATAATACAAATTTTATTATTTTAGTGTCTATAATTTAAATAATTGTTTCTCATAAAATGAATATAATGAGATCATTCCATTTATGACATGATCACCCTATAATCTTAATTATTTTACGCCCCAAATATTATTTAATAGATTGAAATGTGTCTCTTAACTAATTATAATTAAATATATACTACCAAAATATATTATTATTATTCATTTTTGAATGAATTTTTAATAAAAGGTTCATCTGACCATATTCAACCCTTCATGGTCAATTAAAATATTTTTCATAGTCATTAGATCAATTGGCCATGGTATATTTATACTTCAGTTATCGTAGGTAACACATACCATGACTACATCATCATTGTTAGTTTGGAAATAATTTGTTCAATCCTATTCTACTTGTTTTTTACTTTTTTCTATAAACCCCTCCATTTTTATGAATCCATCTATTTCATAAAATACATATTTTTTAAATTCATGAGTCACCATTAAATATCATTCGATCAATTATTTTTATAATTACATGTATTTTTTTTCAATGATATGAATCCTTAGGGAACCTAATATCATTTTTACACAACATCCATGTAACACTTAAAAATATAATGAAAATAAATTCCATTATTATATTTCACCTCTAAATATTATATATAATTTGTTAAAAAAATTATACCCTTTTTATTTTTCAATACAGTCTTATGTAATTAATATTTCTCATGGAAATATATTTTGAACTATATTGATATGATTAACACTTATTAAATTTAAATTAACTATTAACCAATCAATAAATCAATAATTATTTTAAAAAATTACTTGATTTTAATTTCAAAATTATGAATGAAATATTATAAAAATTTATTAAATGGCCAAATAGTCCAATGTAGGATAAAAAATCAATATCAATTTATTAACACAATATTTATAAAAAATATTTTTCCAATGGTACTTCGAGACATAGTTTTTATTATAACTAGTGATTTATTGAGAGTATATATCCTGAGTTTTATTAAACGAATCCATTCATAATTCTTTTTTTTTGGCCTCCTAATATTAAAAACCTATATTTTTGTTTTATAAAACCCCTTGATAAAAAATAATCCCCAATAACTTCATTTAGATGATAAAATAACCATATAATTATCTTTCCAAAATTATACTTTATATATACCAATTTATAGTAAAAATCATACTTTTATGTACCACTATCATTATAAATATTATTATGTTCAATTTGATGAGTTTTGTATTTTTCATTTATGGTATCATTTTTAGGAGAGAAAATTCAATGAAAATAAAAATATTATTTTCATTCTCATATTATTATTCTTTCTAAATATTGAAAATTTGGGCTTTGTATTTTATATCTAATCAATTTCCTTTCAATTTAATTTTTTATATTATTTCATTTTTTGGAATTTCAAATAAATTTCATCTTTATTATATCCCAAATTTCTAATTACATTTTTTGAGGAACTTGTTCTATAAAAAATGTAAAGACTCGGAAAATTCATGGAAAATTTTTTCTTAAATTCTTTGGAATTTTGAGAGTCCGCAGTTTCTGACGGCACCTGATTGTGAGGTCTGGTGTGCCTGGAATCAATTTCTGAAGTTTTGTTCGGGTTTGTTCAGTAAACGTAAGTGCGGGTTTTTCTAAATTTTGAACTGGTTCTCTGAATCAAAATTCTTGGGGGCCGATGAACTCGCAATGCCTGTATTCTCTTAAGGGGGCCTTTACTGCAGTTGTGTTTTTATGGGAGGAGAAGTTAATTTTTTAGGGGATTCATAGCAAATTAAATAAAATTGTTATATTGTACAATTTTATTTAAGAGGTGGTTATTTCCACCAAAGGGAAGTTGGATGTGGGGCCCACAACCCACATAACCTCACATAGGAGGGTAATGTGTGTGGGGTCCACATGAGCCTAACCCCTCAACTCCCTCTTAAACTCCCCATTAACTCCCCTTTAATTAATTTTGACAACTCTCTTCTTTTTTTTTGAACTCTCGACCTCCCACTTGTTGTCATTAATATGACAACACCTTTAATTAATTATTTGAACTCCAAAAATTAATTAATTAATTTAAGTGTTTGAATTTTGAAAAACATGTGGGAATAAATTAATAGCCTAAGCTATTATTTTGTTTTTCACTTGTTGTGTTGGGGAGGCTCTGGAGAATTAGAAGAATAGAGTTCTTCTCTCGACGAAGAACACCGTTTTTCCACGAAGAACATCTCCGAAGATGAATGTGAAGAAATTATCTAATGAAGCCCCCTCTTCGGATTCACCCTGACGTCAAAGGAATCGATCTCTGTATTTCGTGATGCCTGACCTCCGCGACGATCATCTTCCATGGCTCGTTGACGTGCACCGTTATGGAAATCGAGGAATGGGTTTTCTATAATTTTAAAGTGAATAAATTATACCCCTTTCTTCGTTGAATTTTCTTTGAATGTTTTTGACCATCTGCTATCACCTAAAGCAGAGGGCGCGGGCCGAACGAAGATGTCCCAACGACCCTCCGTTGATCCTTGTTCTTATTCGCGGTGGAGGCAGAGATGGAAGAGGCGGCGACGACCGAGGCGGCGGCGGAATCGGCGGCCATACGTCGGCCCATTAGAGGATCGTGGCACCGGATGCTGCGTGGAGAGGGGAAGGATATGGCCCATAACTGGGCTGCTTGGCCGAATAAGAACTGGAAGGCTAAAGCCGGTCGGCCTGAATGAACTGCAGCGCCATGAGGGCGCCGCGCCGCAGAGAACCGCGGCCCGCTCCCACAGGCCGATTCGGTGGGTGAACCAGCCGGAAGGCGGGGGTTGAAGAAGTTCATGACACCCGAAGGTGCCGTGTGGGAGAAAAGTGGCCCGACTGTGCAGGTCGTTCGCATCGGAGAAGATAGGTCGGCTTCGGCTGGCCGGACAGGAGGGGCGGCGCCACTGTTTCGGAAAACCAGGGGTCGCGCCACCCGATCTGCTCGGCCAGCTGGTCGAGCTGTGGACATCCGCGGTTCGGGCCGTGCCAGTCGGGCCGGGCCACACCCCACCGGACTGGGCTGGGCCGAGACGACCCCTTATCCAGGTCAGACACACCGATCCAGGACGGGCCAACCCGCCAGCCCACCGGGCTTGACGGGCCGGGCCCGTTTCTCTTAAATGAGAATAACATCTTGACCGTGCGTCTGATCGGCGTACAGTCTGTGGCACTATGACCCTTATGAAGAGTTGGTCCTTTTGTGATACTCTAAGTGATTTTTGGACAACTTTGTAAAATGGCCCGGTTTGGAACAAGTGTAATTCCAACCAGGCCCCTTGAACGGAAAAGCCAATAACTCTCAGACCGGGCGCCCGATTGACGCGCCGTCTGTGGCATTGGGTTTTTTTTATGATATTGAGCATATGGATACATCAAATCTGGACTTCTTGATAGTTGATGTATCGACCCCTTTACTCGAGGAGCGAACCCTCTCAGAATCGAGCGTGTTGTGTGCAGGAACCCTAGTGCTGGCAGCGACTGCATCGACTATTGTACTGGAATCCTTCATGGGTTCGACAGTGACGACTACCATACTGAAATCCTCTGTGGGTTCGACGATGATGAATACTATTCTTGTATCCTTTGTGGGTCCGGAAGTATTGAACTTTGTACTTGTATCCTATGTGGGTCCGACAGAATAGATCATCTTGTATCCTGTGTGGGTCTGACAGCTTACCTGGTCTTGTATCCTTTGTGGGTCTGACATCTTAGATGAATCAGTGACTACATCTGATCATATCTATTTCTGTATGAAATATTTATACCTATGTGAGCTCAGTCTTGAATTTCAATCATTATCATCGATGTGATTGACTTCTTTCCTATGTGGACTAGGTTGTGTTTGGGCTTGAGAGTTGGAGCCGAACTATGATTGAAAACTTAGGTATATATATGGGCATATTCCTATGTAGGGTTGGTTGATACTTCGTGGTTGTGTCTTTATTCTATTATTTATCCATTGTGGATTCTAGGAGACCTTCGGGGGTCTCGGAGTCCCTACTGAGTATCGTATACTCACCCCTGCACGGTCTATGCTCGTACTACGTTGTGTTGGTTGTAGATGATGGACAGCACTGATTGAGGTAGAGACTTGTAGAGTTGGATGGTACCCAGAGGGGGACCACTTGGTGAGACGTACACGGAGTAGACGGACATACCTGAGGTGCTAAGGAGGCCATTTGTACCCACCCTTCAGGTGGGATTCCCGGAGGAAGACTCAGTAGTTGTTGTTTTACTTTACTGTAGTTGTACGATCTTTTCAGTTGTATTGTACTTACTGTTGGTCTTGTATTTTGGGCCCCTTTTCATTCAGCACTTAATTTTTGTATACAGTATTTACTGAGTGTTCATTTCATTTTCATACTCTGTTGTGTTTCTTTACTTTCATAATAAAAATTCTTTCTCAGCTACGGGATTTATGCCTTTGGTGCTAGTCGACATCCCCTGGCCTATGGAAGGCGGGATTGTGGTAGTCACGGCACGGGCCCCGAGGACGGGTCTTCACAAAACAACTTCATCAAATATTAATTAGTCATTAGTTATCCAAATCATTTTCAACCACCTCTACTTCAAAATAAAAATTTATATGGACTCTATATTTATAAATAGAAATATGGTTCATAATACTACCATATTACATTTTAAATTAAATTTAATTTACAATATACAAAACATTAACTTACCACATTTTAAAATTTTATTTACTCTCTATAATTAATATATAAAATATTTCATCAAAAATATAATAGTTGAGCTAAAAAAACTTTTTTATTTGATTTATTTTATAATTTATCCCTATATGGTCTTCCTGTATTGTGTTCAGTTGTCCCCAAATCAATAAAATTTAATTTTTATTTATGAATCTATGACTTTAATATCATGGAATGAATAATTTATATTTTAAACCACCATAAAATATTATATAATGTCTATAATATTTTGTGATATACTAAATTCTTTATTTCATATTCACCTCTAATATATTTTCATTTCAAAATCATAATAAAAAATGATTTCCTAAGTAATTTGGTATTATTGTCAATTTAAACAAGGGAGTAAACTCCAATACCCTCATGTAGAATGATTAAAATGAATCAACCAGTGAAACAATAATATCATAACAATAATGTACAACAAGTGTTTTATATATATATATAATTTTATAATTATCTAATTTAAAAAAAATTGTTTTTTAATTTTTATTTTATTTTCAATTTTCAAATTAAATGTAATTAAACATAAATTTAAATAACTAGAACAAAAATGTATTTTATTTAAAAAAAATAAAATGTTTGAGTGATACTTATTAATATCTTATGATTTTAACTTATTTAATTCTTACTTTCCAAAAACAATTAATCATATTAATATATCATCCACCAAAAATATTTTTACTATTAATTTCAACATTCAATAATGATTATTTTTCAATATTTTCTATTTTCTATTTCATAAATTTCTTCTCCAAATAAATTATAACTTCCATATTATTCTATATAATTAATTAAAAGATCAATTTATTATCCCTATTAGTGGTGAAAAATTTTTATTAGATATATATGTTTACACTAAATTTCTTAAAATAAAATTTTGTTTAAATTAACCACTTATTACATTATTTAATATTGAATATCAATTACTCAAGTAATAAAAATATATATTTTGTTCTTTATATAATGTATAAAATATATATGTTCTATGATATTTAATGTTACAATGTATTTTTTAAAAGAATATAAAGTAATAAAAAATGAAAAACTAATAACTGAGGGTTTAAAAATTAACATCAATATCTCCCTTTCATTTGTATATATGAATAAATTAGGGAATCCATACAAAAATAAAAATGTGTGCAATTTTATGAGACAAAACTATTATATTCCTATAGACTCAGTTGTTATGTGTATAGAATTTTATAAAGAAAATAAGTCCCCATGAACATGTATAAAACAATCTACATTTGTGGTTAATACTAATGAATATGAACCATTGTGATTAGAATATCTCTTCAATATCATTTCATCCTTAGATTAAAGTGATATTGTTTCCTAATGTAAAACATAATCTTAAAATTTTTATACTCTACTGCGATAGGAAATAATTTATATGATGTACAACCAAATAAATAATTATACATGGGATATAAAATTGAATGCCAAGAATTAGAGTTAATTATAAAATAATTATTAGTTGAAATAAATCATAATCACAAATTAAATACACTATGCATGTATTCACATTAAAGTAATCAAATATATATAAATTATTATTAGGTAAAAATGGCCATCAATAATTTCTTTATGATTAAATTATCCATGTAATATTGATCATTTTGTAGTTCCTCTAACTTCAACTCATCCCATTTCTTTCATTTCCTTTCTAAAATAACAATTTTTTTATTTTTCCATGAAGATCTACCTTATTTGAGAGTCTTTAAAATGTTTTTTTAAATATGTATCTATGATTGTACACTTACATTCTAAGATTTTATATATTTTTAAATTTTATTTTTTACATCCCTTATATAACTTCAACATTCTATTAATTACTTTAGCCCATAACAATATTTCAATTTTCAATGGGACTATGTATCTTGTTATAACATTTTTATAATAATAATGAAAACCTCCTGACTCCATAGAATAGATATAATGTATTAAATTACCTGCTTTCGCACATCCCATGATTCCTCTTTTATTTTTTATACCTTATCTACATCTTATTGGATTTAAACACATTTATTAGATAATTAATATAAAACATTTGGATTTGAAAAAAGTTTCAAAGTTTAATTTGATTATTTTTTTAAAATATTCATTTTTGGTTAATCCTTTAATGAATAGTATAATTAATTAAAACCTAGAAAATAATTATAAAATTATTAATAATAAGGTGCAACGTTCCTAAATTTAAATTATTTTAATTCATTGAGTTTTTGAGAATTATAAGAAAAAATATTATATATAAAACTCTTATAATACAAAGTAAACAATTCTAATCTATAATTTTTTTTTAAAAAAACATGATTTTTTAATTTAAATTTTATTCATATATAGAACATTCTCTTATTTAAATATTAATCCCCATTGTGGATGATTTTACCTATCTATATTTATTATTCATCCCTAATCACTATAAAAACCCATTGAAAACAAGATATGATAAAAAAAATATTAGTAAGGGGTTTTAAATTAAAGATTCATGTTTTTCCATTTTGAAAATTGAGATGCCCCTTAAATAATTTTCCCACTTATATAATAATAATTGTGATTGTATATTTTTTTTTACTCATGCGATAGGGAAAATTTTCGATATATTTTCATGAAACATATCATCAGAAATCATAGATAAAAATCATTATCATGGAGGTCTATTCTAAAACATGTGTACCCAAGAAAAAAAATAAAATTAAATGTTTATTAATTAAAAAGGGAATCAACGTTCATTTAAGAATAATATCAATATCATACCTTATTAAATCAAAATATGTTAATAAAAAATCCATTTAAAAATAGAACAGTCATGTGGGTACCATGGTAATTCATCTTCATATCACATTTTCATTGAGCCTTACATTCATTAATATAAATTGTATAAAATAATCTATTAATTCCAAAACATGTTCCCTGATGGAAAAATTGTTCCCAATACATTACAGTGATATATTGGGAACACCCATCATATTTACAAATTTCTATGAACCATAAAATATATAAAAAAAATAACAATGTAAATTTTCTTAAAATTATCTTAAAATTATTCTATTTAATACACATAAAGATGTACATTCGTGCTTCACATAAACAAAATTGATAAAAAATACTTTATATTTGATAAATCATTGAATAAAATTTATTATACGAATGGAAAATATGATATTAATTTTAAAAACCATATAATATCTATATAAATATTCTTAAATAATAATTTCATTGATTTTGGGATATTAATAATATGTCATATATGATAAAAAAATATTAAATCAAAAGTTAGTTAAGAATTTAAAAAAACCATTTGAAAAGAATTTAATATTTTTGTTTTAAAAAAAATCATAAAGATAGAAAAACTTGGATCAAATTACATTAAAAAAATTATATAAATACAACTATAGAACAATTTATTTAAAATCTATATTGACTAAAAAATAATAAGAAAAATTAAAACATTTAAAAAGATATTAAAATAAAAATCTTGTATAATGAGTCTGACCTATCACGTATATGACATAAATCTCGTATAATAAATATGTATTAAATTTATAATTTTTTTATATTTTAAAGTTTTATTATATTAATATTATACATTTTTTTCATTAATTATAAATATTTATTTAGTTAATAAATTAGTTAAGTTCATATTTAAAGTTTTTAGGGAGTTTGGTTCATAATCTAAAAAATAATTTTCGTAGATGAAAATTATCAAACATGGCCATTATTCAATTTCCTAGAGAATAATAATCGTGAATTAATTTTTATTGTTACATATTAATTACAATTTATTAATTTTAAATGAAAATAATTCATAAAAAATCACATCACATTTTGGAGGTCGTAGTTCAAACATACGTATGAGTGATTTTCTCATTTTCGAATGAGTAGCTTGGTATAAAAGAAAGTAATATTTTATCTCAAAGAATAAAAAATATTTCATTAATATCATATATATATATAATCCTTAATAATCACAATCAAGGTGATGTGGTGATTAAAAAAATGCATACATCGCATCGTGGAGAAAGTAGTACACACATATGTTCGAGTGATGTTTTAATTTCCCATAAGTTTAAAAAAAGATGAAAAAGGGTTTCACCATAATCATAATTAAATATAAATATATGGAAGTTATAGATGTTATTGGTTCATTATGGTTAATCTATATTTTAAAAATGTATAAGTTGAAATAAATATGAATTAATAAGAAAATAATTATAACTATTCTTCAAATATACCCCTTAGATTACTCATTTAGACTCAATAATATAGTATTATGGTAAAACATGGACCTCTTTGGAAATAGGGGATATCAGAAATGTATTTGGTTGGTAATTTTTTAATATAAATGTGTAAATATAAATGAATAATATAATACATCGGTTCACTTTTGTATGTTAGGGGAATGGAACTTTTATAGTTGTTTAATTTTATAAAATCATATAAAGTCTTATTCCTGGGAAATTGGCCATAATAATATTATATTTTAAAAATAATAATATATGGTTGAAAATAATATCATAAAATAATATTTATGATGAAATTTTGTTATCATATCACTATGTTTTAATCTTAATTTACATGGTTTACCCTTTACCATGGTGAAAACTTCTTATAATGGTTATTATTCATTATAAAATATAAGAAATTGTTTTAAATTATATATTATAAATTCCGATTTAAAAAAGTAATTAAAATTTTCTTGATTCAATTTGTAAATTTGGAAGAAATTACTTTTAATATAACTGTGGAAAACATAATGAAAACCATGTTTTAAAAAGATGTGGTTTTAAAACTATAATATAATTATAATAAAAAGAAATTATAATGTTGATTCCTATGGAAATAATTGGACTATTTTAAATGAAATTGTATTAATTTTTATTCTAAACTAGTTTCAAATTTTATTAGTGATTTTAAATACCGGGAAAAAATGATAGATTTTATAAAAAGTATCATTTTTTATATTTCACCTAAAAAATATTTTAAAAAATATTAAAAATTATCCCTTATATAGATTTGATATGTTGATATATCAAAATGAAGTCCATTTTATCCAATTTAATATTCTGAAATTTATAAATTTATATTTTTTAATAGAACCATATAATTCATCTAAAACACATAAGTGCAAATAAAACTATGTCCTTTTTTATTTATTTTTTGAAAAATTTATTTTAATTGATATGCCTCCAAGAAAATAAAATAAGATATATTACTAATTCATGAAATTAATCAATTTAATAAATTTATTTGGTTTTCATAACTATACTTTAATGATCAATGGGTTTATTGTTTAGAGTTAGTTGAATATTAAATAATTATATTTTCATCCTTCAATTATAATATGATTAATCTATTTTGATTATTTTTTGACTTTATGGTAATCCTTGAGTCTCAAAATATTATAATTCATATTTTTTCCTTTGGTCTCCATTCCTATTCTATATTATTATTTAAATTCCAATATTTCATTAATGATATATTTTAAATTGAGTTTTTGACCATTACGTATCATTTGTAAAATTAGTTCCACACTAGCACATCATCTTATTAAATGTTAATGAAATTTAAAAAGTCATGTTTATTTCTCAATGAACGTAAATATAAATATATTAAACATTAAAATTTTTTATTTCACTATAACATACTACCTCTAACTATTATATTATCATAATTTATAATAACACAAAATATATATGTCATTTATCACTCTTACACAATACTTATTGACATTTTATCATCTCTTACACACCATATATACAATTTTATTCCCATATGAGATTAATAATACAAAAAAAGTAAAATGATTCTGAAAGAATGAAAATTTTCAAATATAATTGGGTTTCAAAATTGATATTTAAAATATTTTATGAATAAGAAATGAAAATATTGGCCCAAATATGATAATAAACCACAAAATCCAAATTGTAACCCTAAATTTCTAAAAATATATTTTTTAATTTAATTTCAAAAAATACAGAAAAAATGCATAAAATTGAAAATAAAATTATTCCCTACTTTAATATAATTAATGGGATATCATGGAATATTATTTTGATAAATTCATAGATGACATCAAATATGAAATGGCCTACGTATACACTAAAATAATCAGATTTTAGTTGATCGACATGAATAGTGATAGATCATAGGGTATAAATGGGTTTCCCATAAGATAAAAAAGTATAACATCTTTTATTTCAATCAATCTCTTAGTAGAAATGTTCAATAACCAAATTTATGTTATTTGTTATTAGATACCATTTCAATAGTATTTAAAAAAATTCCTCTTATATATTTCATTCTATAAAATACAATTATGATTATGATATGTATAAAATATATTCAATATAGTTTTTAATTAAATATAATTTAGTCATGGTCATATAAAATATTTTAAACAAAAAATTACAGGATTCAAATGGTGTTTTAAAAGATAAAATAAATCATGAACCATTTATACATTTAAGATTGATTTTAATATGTAAAAATATAAAGATTAGTGATGTAATAATAAATAATGTTTTTAACAAGAGCTAGGATGATTCTTTTGTAAACAACTATGATAGTGGGTGTGTTGTGGTATTTCTAGTATTTTATATGCTTAACATAATAGTCATCAAAAGTAACATCCCAACATTAAATTTTTTAAATTTATGTTTTGTGAAATAATATTCAATGAATGACAATGATGATGAAATATATAAACTAAGTATGGAGATATATAATTATAAATCAAATAGGAAACATTTATATATTCAAACTTGAACATTATTAATGTTCTAAATAGGTTGAGAATAGATAATTCTTGTAAGGATACTTTAAAAATATTGTATACTGTGAGCCTTATGAGGGTTCATTATTCTCATTATAGATTAGAAAGAAACACAATATTGAGATTATTTATTATTTTCATATTTTATTATATTTTTTTAACATAGTTTTATATCCTATAGTCCTAAAGTATTCACAAAAAATTAAAATACAACCCTAGTGAGAGTCAATATCTTGGAGTAATAAACATGATATTATACTTGTGAAGAATAATGGATCTAGTTTTACAGTTTCTCAGTGAGTAAAATCTAATCATAACCGAATAAACTATCTCTAATATTCAATTTTATAGTTTTTTAAAATATACATATTATTATTTATTGTAATTAATGTCATATATAATTACATAAGTATGCCAATGTTCAAACTATTATGAATCTCAACCATTAAGCGTTACCACAATGGACTATAGAAGCAGATATAGTTTTGAATACCTATCTTTGTTATTGTGAGTCTACATGTCCATCAATATTTAATGATTAATATGAGTTATAGGAATCCAAAGAGTAGTGTGAGATCTATCAAACACTACTAACTAAACCAAGACCATGTCACTGACCAAAACAAAAATCCACTAGAATAATTTGAGAAACTATAAAACCTACAAGAAAGATATGCTATTATGAAATAATATAGAACATCATCATTAATATTTCAACTATTTATATACCAACATTATATTCATTAATGAGAACAATAAATTCACTAAAAATCCACTAAAAAGAAACTGAGAATGCTTATGGTCTTCAATTAGAAAACCCAAAGATACTGAGATGAATTAAGGAACCTCCTAACTCAAACTCAACCCTCAAAGGAAACATTTAGACAAAATAAATATATTCTAGACCCATATAATACCTGTAACTATCCTCAAATGGAATGAGTAGAGAAAGAGAACATCATTTCAAATATAAGTAAAGAAAATATGAATGGTTTAAATGTAGATAGTGTGTTAGGGCTACAAAACCCATGAATGGAACCATTAAAAAAAATGAAATGAAGAGGACCAATAAAAATTAGAGGGAAAAAATAATATAATCCTCTAAATACCTAAACACCCTCCACCTGCCAACAGCCCCAAATACCCTTATGAAAAAACTAATTGAACAAAACATCGCACTGAATGAAGCAACTAACAAGCCATTAATATTTATGTAAAAGATATTCAATTCCATATTGTGAAGGGATACCCAGAAATATAACATGGAAATATAATCAAATAAGTTACCCAAGTACACATGAACCTAAAATATTTGTCATATCAAGGGATCACACAAAATCAAAAACATAAAAATAACTAATTTCAGGAGTCATGGCCAAAATAAAAATCCACTAATCATGAAAATTATAAAATAACAGAAAGAGAACCAAGTGTATGAGATATAATAGAAGGAATATTAATATAAAAAGCTAGTATTTTCATACTTATATATTACAGAATTTTTTTAACAAACATTCATTACATTACACAAACACACGCCAAAGTACTCTAATGGTATAATGCCTTTCGAATCATGGAAACATAAATAACAGGTTCATATATGAACTAATACATCTCCTATATTGCACTTAATAACTAGAACTCTGATTAGATATATCATACACAATACACATCTTCATAACCAGAGGAAATGAAACATATAAAAGAGTTCCCTCTTATTTTTTGTAAGCATCAATGAGGGAGAAACGTATGAATCATATTAACATAAGGGTATGAGAATATGAGAAAAAAATTTGAAAACCATACCCTTCATATAAAAATTATAATAATTATTATTCTAATATATATTAGATGTTCAGAATACATAAACCATTTGTGACTGAAAGAATATAGTACCTAAGAGAATAAAATTAGCATAAGATTTAGATTTCTGGCATACTCATAATCACAGAAAATCTTTTTCATTTTCTCCATGTATTGCTACCAAGGATATCATTGTGGAATTGGTTTTCTACCCATACCATAATAGAAGTCAAGGTTCACTACAAATACCATAATAGAATACATTTCTCCTTATGAATTGGGATCACTCCCCATTACATCCCTGTCAATATACTAAGAAATAAATCATTACCTAATTTATTGGAGGGGGATATATGTCCAACCAATTACACAATGTAAAACATTTATATGTGTGAAGAAATATTATAGAACATTCATCATATAATTACCCATAAAATGAAATTGGTTTCTTAAATATTTCTTTGTATCATAACCTATGGAAAAGAGGCAGGGTTCATAATTGTTTCATCATTTAAATGTATCAAATCCCATAAAATCTATTGGGTTTTATAACTATTTACACATGGTATAATTGATGGAGGAGAAACATGTTTATTAAGAATCATTCCATATTAGTCATAAACCATTCAAAGATAGAATAAGAATTATATCTTTGGATAATATACACCGTAAGGAATTGGTGACATCAACAGATGTTATTTTTTATTGAAAATTATTTTGAATGATTATTTAAAATATTTCATGAGGTTAATATCATGTATAATTTTAGAAAAAAACTTTTGAAAACATGAAAAAAATTAGAAATAGTTTGCATTGAAACGAAATTTATGTGATTATAAATGATAATTCAATGAAATAATAGGTCTTGAGGGAAGATAATTTGTTTCATGACATACAAATTAAAACAATTATTATATTCACATTGTTAGTAAAATAAAAATAATATTTATTGGAATATGACATGATGATAAAATAATAAAAATATTATAAAAAAAGTCAGACATTGTTAAAAATTTATTTATTAAAAAAAATGAATTTCATAAAATATTATTCAATACATTTTTATTAAATATGGTGTCAAAGGAAAAAATTATTTTTCCAAATGAATAGAGAAATAAATATGATTTTTCAAATAAAAAATATTTTGAAATATTGACTAAATAAGGGGTGAAAATAAAGGGAAACATTTTTTCTCATTACATTGAAAGAGGATAAAAAATTAATTACTATTTTGGTAGATTAATTTTATGAATTTTTCATACTAATCAGAATCATAAACAATCCTGATAAATGATTATATTGTAACATTAAATATTTAAAACATTAGTGACCTTGAATTGCAATCCTTGGAAGGAGTAACAATAAATGAAAATAATATTATCATGAGAATAAATAAATTCATTATATAAAATATAAATGTAGGTCTATATGCACTTAATAAATTAAGATAAGTTCAAAACATAACTTATGTCCCAAGTAAATTAAATTGAGACAAAAATACATTACCTTAAGCCTATACATACATATTACACCTCTAAACCCATGTATAATAAATATAATTTTATTATAAATATATTAAAAAATAATAATTTCATATATTATACCATAAATTATTTTCTTATGACTATTTATTACCCATTTATTTATAATTCCATGTTAAATTCTTATGTTAGGTAATAACTTCTCTTCTTTTCATATATGTTATGGTTTTCAATTTTTTGTCTTTTTATTTTTATCATTATTACATCATATATAGAATTTTAACCATTTTATGAATATCATATATATTCATTATATATGTTTTTATACTAATCTATAATTTTAGAGATAGAAAATTAATAAAATAATTCATGGATATAGTGGGTCGTTTGTACGCATGAATGATGTTTTCAATTTCTAATCAGATTGAAAGAAAAAAATTTAAATAATATATTATCACTCCATAATAATATTTATGTAATATATATCATATATTTTCATGAAATATATCCTTATTACCATCCATGTAAATCAAGAACGAATCACATTGCTTCGTGAGAAAGTAGTCCACCGTATACATGAGTGACGTTATCGTATTCCAATAGAATGGAAAGTAATAAATTATATCTGATATAATAATTCCATAAGAATAATAATATTTAATATATAATTTATAAAAATTTAATAATTATTTGTATCCCACCATGATATTTTCTGAAGGAAAATGAATAACATAAGTCTGAGAGGTAGTAGTCCACCGTACACACAAATGATGATTTTGTAACCCATTTAATGAAAATATATATTTTATTAGGAAATTATCTTAAGATAATATATATATATATATATATTATAATTAAGATATTATAATATCATGGTTTAATATGAATTTACTATGGTATTGAATGAAATAAAATAAAAAACACTGGTTGAGGAACGTTATACCTTCTTTTGGTAACCACTATTTGTTTTCACCAAAAACCATCAAATATTTGAATTATGACAAAAATAAAGATTCTAGGATGTGTGGAAGGAATATATGAGTTTATTTTTGTTGTTATGGGTGGAACCAAATGGTTTTTAACTATGATTAGGATTAGAGGAGGGGTGTCCTTTTAAAAGTTAGGTGATTAGTAAACTTGAAATTATCTAAAATGAAAAAGGTGTACTAATGTATTTTTCATTAAAAAAGTCACATAAATGGAAAATTATCTATAATAGAAGATTTAAGGTCTAAATATGGTAATTAAATATGTGTTTCCTTATTTTTGAGTCATTTTTTACCATTGTCTTTTTTGTTTAACACCGAGGCAAAACCATTTTTACCTTTATCGTGGTAAAAAACATTTATTGTTTTTTATATTCATTTGGGTTAAAAATTAAGTTCAGATTTTAAGATAATATAAAAAAAATTTATTGAAAATTTTAATTCCATATTTCAATATAAAATTCTGATAAGTTTATGATTATAATTTAAAATTAAACCCACAAATGCGATGGGAACGAAATTGTCTAATGATAAAATCATCAAAAGCTGAAAATATTTATATCAATATAAAATATAAAACTGATTCCATATTCCTATATTATATTAATTTATGTGTAGTTTAATTAATTAAATTATTAAAACCATTATAAAATAAGAAAACATATAATTTATTTCAATAAAAAGACAGTTTTAAATTAAAACCAGTATTTTTTAACATTAAATGATAAATTAATATTTTCATAAAAATCCATAAAATTCCCCAAAATATAATTTCAAAATGATAATTTAAAAAATTAATTTAATTTTATTGAATTAATTCTCTAAAATATATAAAAATTTATTTCATTATTTTTCACAAAAAATATTTTAAAACATTTTTTGGGAAAATGTTATTTTTGAATAATATAGTGATTTAATCGAAAATTACGTATTTTTTCAATATAGTTGTCTTTATAAAAAAAATATTTTATTTAATTTTTAATAATAATTTATTATTATTCATATAAAAAGATTTATGAGTAGTTAATAATGTTTTTCTTTAAATAATAATAACAATAAAATCATTTCATTAAAAAATGGTGTTGTGTGTCATACAAGAGATATGTAATGATGTGTTTACCATAAGATAAAATAAAAAAAATATTAGAAAAATGTATTCTTAAAAAATCCGAGTGTTATATTATCCCCCCCCTATAAAATTAATTTCACCCTTGATATCCATCACTCTAATAAAAAATATGAGGATACTTATACCACAAAGTTTCCGAAGGTTCCCATATAGACTCTTTAAATTAGTTGTTTCACCAAAAAAGATTGACTAGGTGACAAGTATTATTATGAAGAATATTTTATGCATGATCCAGATTATCCACTAGTTTTTCATCATATGAAATATCATTAACTATATGTATGACCAATGAGTTCTATAAATTTGAATGATTAGTTATTCACTTCCTCAAAATAGATACGTGGAACACATCATGAACATGAGAGAGGTTTTGTGGAAGAAAATACCAATAGGATATCATCTTGATTCAGACAAGAATATAAAATGGACCAATATATATAGGTATTTTCACCTCCTTATAAATCTCAATAAATTATTAAATTTATAAATATTTAGAAAACCATTGCCACTAAATTCAAATTCTCGATCACGACGACGATTGTCATCATAACATTTCTACCGAAACTGAGCTATGTTGATATATTACTGAATAAAAGTAACCTTCTCTCTCGATATCGTCAATATCCTGATAAATTTTACTCTTAATGGTTTGACTTGAAATGACACATACATCCATCAAATGGGATACACATTCATCATTCATGTCTGTGGAAGACAAAGGTCTCACAAAAAGATGTTTTTCATTCATCCATTGCAACCTTTAATGGTTTGTGAAAATGATGGAAATTATATTTTTATATTATATATGTGAAATTTATGATTTATTTTGTATTTATTTAATTATTATATAACTCATACTTTTATGATTTCCATTTTTGTTTATATGATAACTTAGTTTGAGGACGTGTAGAAAACTATCATCTCAATGTGATGTGAGTCATCCATATATTACATGAATGTATTATGTATGGGTTTAGTGAAAATATATGATATATATGGATTCATAATTCTACATCAATTATATTATATATATAAATATATTACATTTATTTATTTATTTCTATAAAACATGTAATGGAAATAACATTCATTCATACGTATGGCTCACCATTTTCATGAACGGTGTATTTCATTTTCTATTTATATAATTTATATATCATTATTAATATATATAGATATAATGAATATATATTATATTTATTTAATGGTGTATATTCATTATATCATGGTAGTGAACCATGTTTTCAACAAAGGTATGGATCATTAGTTTTTCAATTTTAATATATTGAATGAAACAAATATTGATTTTTAATCAATTCAAGGAGGTCACTGTAGTGTACAGAGATCACATGGATCCTAGGGCAACAAAATGGGAAAAATAGACATGGCCACATTATTTTTATACAACCATGAGACCCATAGATCACTATCGGGCAGCTGTTTGTAGAAATTGGATAAAGCCTTTTGGCACGGTCATTATAGGTTTAGTCAAACTATGCACCTAACTATGTGGGGTTCCCCTTATTTTAAAAAACATGCATGGTTGGTGTAAGATTTTGAAAAAGAGTTTCTAAACCATGTGTCTTGATAGTTTTGGTAAAAAGTAACTTTTTCCCTCTATTTATTCCTTTTTACCCTTTTTCCTTTTTCTTCTTCTCCCTTTAAGGGCCATCCAAGGTTGTTCCCATCCCTTGTGCTCAAGAACACCCTAACCTAGAATTTTAGACCACATATGCCTCTGGTATCATTTCATAAATATATAAAAAGTATTGTATCTGTCTCAGTATGCTCCCATAATCCCTCAAATATTATTAATGATTATCAATCTATACATTACACTATTTGGGTGCCGGCTCAATCACCCTATTTTCAAGGGGTTGAACTATTTCCCATGTCTCTTCCTACCCACTCCAAATATGAAGTTGATAATGAATAAGGTATTATCAGTGACCTTAATTTATGTGATCATGTTGTCTTCCATTCATGTTTTGGAAGCATCATAATTATTTCATCATGGTATATTTCATACATTGTTGAACATACCAATTATATTGATTCATTCAAATATAATAGATCCTTCTATCATGTTGTATGTATAACTATTCTGTTTTGGGGTTAATAGGTATTATAAAAATTATATGGTCTCCAAATGGGTTTTCCATGTGAAAATAGAAATTTTTCAATTGGTATAAATCACATAAATTTCAAATTAACTTTCCTCTTGGATTCAAAATATAATTTCTTTTGATACATGAGTATTAAATGGATCCCAAATCACACCTTATGTGTTTGGCCCTCTATGATTTGAATTTAAAATGTAGAATTTTTTTCTTGTTTCCCATGTAACCTCCCAATTGACGCTTTGAGCCTTATATGTTAATTTTTTATGTCTGTGTAAATTGAAATGGTTGTTTTAAAAGAAATAGATAATGAATGTTATTTCACCTTTCTAAAATGAATCAATTGAATATAAATGGATTTACCCAAGGTATTGTAAGACCATACCCTATTTTATTATGCTTTATATAATGGATCATATGAATAATAATGTTTGAAATAGAATTTAACTTGACTCAAGTAATATGTGAGAGGTATTTCTTCGTAGTTTATGTTATAAATATGAATGTGAATAATTTATATTTAAATTATTTGTAAAAATATAACATGAGAGGTTTTAATATTTTTTAATATTAAATGTGAATACACCTTTATTGAGGTTGTGAAAGATGGTATAGGACAATGATATAGGAGGTAAATCAAAATTCCTTACATCAAGTGTTGAGAATGGTGTCTCTCACCAGTGATACTATATGTCTTTTTGGTTTTTAAGCCATGTTTCATGATTAGAGTGTTCTGATAGAGACTAACTCTCCATCCTGAGTTTTTTTTCATGATATATTTCATTCTTCTTGGGATGTTAGGCATGTAATATATTAGAGGATCTTATATGCTCGTTTAGACTGGTTAGAGATTTTGGTGTTATACTCGGTCCAATTGGAAACTAGTATTCTATGTATATAGATATTAGGAATATTCACGCACTCTATTCATATTAGTGGATAAAATATATACATATACTATATATATTACTACTATATATATATTAACTGTTCAAAAACATTTCATCCCTGAGATAATGCAGGAAAACCCACTTAGTGACCTATAAGACCCTGATATGGATTCTCATTTGTTTCAACATTATTTCACTATTCTTAACATACCTAAACACTATTTATTTTTTAGAACTACTCATATTGCCTGTAGAAACCCTTTGTGGTGGCCTACTGATATTTTTTATCTCAAAACATACTTAATATGCCTTTGGTGCCTGAAAATATTGTGTTTATGTAGCTATTGATAATGTAAAACAACCTGCTATAGGTTTTTGATGCAGTTACCTAGTTTCTGTGTATGAGCATAGGATTGGGATAGGCTCATAATGCTTAGAGTGTATTTTGTTCTTTTTTTATTTATTTTTCTATTATATATTTTTTATGTATCATGTTGTTTCTTTTTTTATCGTATAATGGAATGAATCATGTACAGAGACAACCCTAAAGGAATTTTACATTATTATTAGTTTTTTTGTTTATTATCATTCGCTTCTTATTTGTTTAGTTATTTGTTTATGCTTATAAATTTTTTTATTGGTAATTTCTATTTATATTATGATTATGGTGTTGATTGTATCTATTTATATCTGTTGTGACACTATGGTAAGAGTGTATAGCCTCCCCACCATACCACACTTACATTGTCTCTATTTGTCCAAATCCTCTATCATAAGGGGAGGTGCCCTTGAGGCCATGTGACCCATAATCTCGGGGCATAGGTTAAGAGGAAACTAGGTTAGGATGCTAAAATATGGTATTAAAGTAGTTTAACTTCTTATTTTACTATTTGGTGAAAATAGATTGGATATCGAGATCACTTGGAACATGTTCATAAGATGTTCATGGGAATCAAAAATCAATTTTTGGGGTAAAGGCTAAGTTTCATTAATTAAAATTATTTTTATTTGTTTCTCTATTACAATTGATATCATTTCACCATTTCTAGAATAATATGATATTTTTTGGTAAGTATTATTGTTCTAATTGATAATTTATTTAATCCTAGGCCCGATGATGTGAGTGAAAAGATTATTGTTACATGCCGCATCATGAGGAACAGTAGGAAACATATTCCATGTATTTTTCCATGTCACATCAATTTCTAGTGTGCATTTTTTAGTTTCATATTTATAGGGCCTTGGATTACCTATATTGAACACTCTTGGGAATTGTTATAGGGATTAAAAAACAAAATTGATACACAACATTCTGGCCTTTCCCTAATAGTGTTTTTTAAATAGGTTAATGTAGACATCTTATGTAGTCAATTATGAAATATTTATTTTTGTTCAATTGGTCACATGAGTTGGAACATGTTATGGTGTGGGTCAAGTGGATGACATTTTTGATTCATAAGATGTATGGGATCTTGTGGATCAGAGAATGAAAAGGATCATTATTAAACTATTCAAACTATTTTTAATATTTGAAAATCATACTTTCAAAATTAATATAATTCAAAATAATAAAAAACATATTATATAAATGTATAATATAGAGGCTTAGAACCAAATTTGGCTTTAGTAGTTGGTAGTGTGCATCTCTTTTGTTCTTATGGTATATTTATCCATCTAGACCTAGATTTTTGATCAGACAGGGACATGTGATCTTATCTATAAGAAGGATTTACACCTATCCTTGTTTCCTATATGTTGTTGTTATACATTCTCAATGTTATTTTGAGGTTTCTGTTGGGAATTTTAGTATTATTCTTTAATGATGTGTTCCAGTCGCATGCCCTAAAGTAAGTGATAACCACATACATGAGGTGGAGGGTTGTGATACACTAGTGATTCCTCCTATAGATCAACTTATTTCCTATATTCATACTATATATATGGGTTCTTATGTGAATTTTATACAAGAGTTTCCTTATATGCTACATTCTAGGCATGGTGTTGTTCAACTTTCCCCAAGTATGTAAGAGTTGACATGTGAGTTTCCATATCCTCATCCTCCAACCTCTTCAAGGGATGGAAGACCTCATGCTGCAGATTCGTGGCATGAAAAAATCCTTTCTATATACATTAATCTTGCAACACTTATGATGTAGAGGTTAGTGATTAAGGTATATATACTATTTGATTCATCCAATAGGTGGTGGGATGTTATCACCTAAGAAAACTGGAATAATGTCATGGTCTAGAATCACTTCTATAATATATTTTGTAAACAATCATTAACTAGACTTTGAAGGATGATACTAGAATATGATGGATGTGCTGGTGAAATTCAGGGTGGTTCATCACCTTGAGATATTGGTGGTTCATATTTTTGGTGAAATAGGAATTTTAAGAATAATTTTTTAGGTAGAAGTAGTCCAGATCCTCATGTAAAGAGAATTATTATCTACCATTAGTTCCAGAAGACATGGAAAATCATGTATCAGTTTCCATGGGGTCTAGTAGAGTGTAGAGGTTGTGACAGGATGGGGCATATATGGAGCTTCTTCAGGATATTCCATCTAGTTCACAGCGAGCAAGGGTCTTCACCTACTCATCAGTTAGGAATGGGGACAATAGGACCACGACAGGAAGGCAGCTATAATGCCATTGGTAGATTAGGTCAAGGTATCTGTCAAAGAAAAGGTAGTCATTCTTAAGATTTTCCTTACTAGATGAGTGGTCTTGCTCAGGGTAGTCAAGTAGTGACTCAGGGCTGTGATACATTCCAGGAACACTAATTACATCATATTTCGTAGCAATAGAGAACCTGACCTTCTATTGTTCAAGGTACTATTCTAATTGAATTTGTATTGGTGTATTTTTTATTTTACATAGGCTCATCTCACTCCATTATATCTGATGCTATTATAGGAAGTTTGGGCCTCAAAATTGAGCATTTAAATTGATTTATGACACTGGAAACACTATTATGTATCAAATCATAGGGAGTTAACCATTATAGGGACCTTCCCCTTGAGATAGTCAGTTACCTTTTTGTGTGAAATCTATACTTCCTCCACATAATAGGATTTTATGTAATCATTGGGAGGGACTAGTTAGTTCCCAATATATCCCACATTTATTTCTATCAGTATATGGTGATGCTTACATCACCATAGAGAAGTACACACTAGCATAAGGGTAAATAGGACGACATTATGACACTAGTAGGACATGAGCAGTAGAGTACGGGTAGTGTGATAGCTCATACCGTTAGTATTTTTTTCAATGAATAGGCATTTCAATACACTGTTTTTCCACTTCTATTAGATAATTATAGGTACCTATTTCTTCATTAAATAGTTTGAGGAAATTGAGGCCAAATGTTTTATATGCCCTAGAAACTCTTCATGGGGATCATCAATCCATTTTACTAAGAAGGTATATGATAACCACATGCTTTGCATGGATTACCATCATTTGGATCAGATTTTAGTAAATAATTAGTATCCACTACCAAGAATATTTTACCTCTTCGATCATCTTCTAAGATAAAAGTGTTTTTAAATATACATATGATGTTTTCATGTCATTGGTTTCATTTCATTACATCATACATACCTCACACAACATTCAGGAGTACGTATGTTCTATATGTGTATCTGGTACTTTAGTCCAGACTCAGAAATGTACCTATATTTTTCTTGGATCTACTGAATTTGGTTTTCTACCCTTACCTGGACCCCTTTTTTTTGAATTTTTTGATGATATCATCATATATTTACACTCCATACATGACCATGAAAACTCCCATGACATCGTGATCAGTACCCTAAGAGAGAACCAGATCTATGTTATACTCAAGAAATGGCAGAACTAAACCAACAAAATCCACTTCCTGGGTCACATCATCTCAGAGTTTGGAGTTTCAGTAGACCCACAGAAAGTGAGAGCTCTAGTTTCCTAGATGAATCCCAAGAACATAATTAAAATATGGAGATTCATGGGGCTATATGGATTTTACAGAAACATTATATTGGATTTCTCACACCATTCAGCATAGATTACAACCATGAAAAATAATGGTGTCAATTTCATTTGGTCATAAGATTGTGAATCATACACTATAGAGTTTATGGGAATGTTGAATTCAATGACGATGCTAATTCTACCATTTCTAGGATGGAGCTATATTGTATACTATGATGCATCTTGTATGAGGTTTGGATAATTTTTATATAGGATGAGTGAGTTATCGCATACGGATCTCATCAGTTGAGGCCTCATGAGAGGATTTACCCAACACACGATCACAGGATCATTGTTGTAGTTCATACATTACTTTATAGGATACACGGTTTACTTATATAGAATTTTTTTTATTAAAATACCATATAATCCTCATGTATATCATTACATAGTGTGATATCAATCTCAAAAAAATGAAGGTGGTTGGAGTACCTATATTCATTTGATATCATGCTTTCCTATATTCCTAGAAAGAGATATTATGTAGCTAATGATCTGAGATGACATATACAGACACATGAAGTTCATGAATCTAGTGGTGAATGGAAGGTTATAGATTTATTCTCAGAGATGCATGTTGAGGTTCAAGGTATTAGGATCAGACTATCCTCATATCCATGGCTGTGATATCTACTCTTCAAGAATGGATATGAATGAGGAAGATATAATATTCAAAAATCCATGTTGTTAAATAATATTCTTCAGATGATGATACATCTTCAGGATGAAATGCGGATGGGGAAGATACCAAATTTTTTCATGGGCATGTATGGGTCCCAACAGAAATATGTGAGGAGATGATGTGGGAATTCCACAAGTCAACATGGGTGTTTCACCCTGGCATCACCAAAAATGTATCAGGATCTTCAGTGCCAATATTGTTGTCCTGGTATAAAATGATATATTTCCAGATTCATCACTCAACATTCCACCTATCATCCGGGGAATAAGGAACATAATTATCTTACTAGACTTATCCTGCTATTTTCTATTCCCGATACATTGTGGCACAATCTTTCAATGGATTTCATGAATGTTCTACCTAGATCACCTCAAAATTTCCACATCAAGAACTCAATGTCGGACCCATCTACAAACTCCAGGCCATTAATCTAGATAACAATCAACTGTAATGTCCTTTTCCTTTTTCGAAACCTAAATCCATATAATATTCTCTCGTAAATAATCAGCCTAGATATTTTGTGGGAATAACTCAATAGTTTGAAACCATTTCGTCTAAACATAACTTTACAGATAATAATTTTATGAAATAACAAAAAAACAATTGTATTAATAAATTAATCAATTAAACTAATACCATATCATCCTACTCAGGCATCATGTTTGATTGTCTCTGAGAATTTCATATAACTGTGCGATCCATAACCATATAATAATGGGGTAACAGAAACTACCTTGGTGTCTTGCAAGAATGTCTTTGGTCCTGTCTTATGACAATTCCAACCATATCCTTATAACAATGGTATATAAATTACACACCTATTAGTCAAAACACACTATATATTAATTTCATCAGACAATCTTTGTCGAGATTGGTATATCAACATTTTAGCACATTCCGAGGCCATTCCAGATAAATTATCATTATAGAAGACGGTCAGAGTTGATCCCATTATATCAACATTTAAACATTTTTAGGGACCCAACCCGATATATAAGCATTAACCAATAGAAATTACAATACGTTTCATAGAGGTAAGGATATCAAAATTTCACTTCATAAATATTAATAGATAATTATAAAAATGACTATTATTCATTAAATTTTTAATTTAATTTTTAAATTTGTCATAACCAATAACATACTAGTTATCTAAATAGAAAATCCATGTCCAGGTGAATCTTTAACAAGTAATCACCCAAAAATACAAGTCATGCTAAACCCACATTAAGACAGTAATCAATTCAATTATTTTCATAGGACAACTCACCCAAACCATTTCCTCAATCTAGGTTAAAATCCAATTGGATCCAAAGTTAATCTCTGTAATAATAAAATTCATCAATTAATTAATTTGGTGAATGATATGTTTGTGTCATTTCAATGCTTCACTTACTTTAAAATAATATATCAATAGGGTTAAGTATTAGACCCCATTCTCTTAACTGAAAATCACGTAATGATTCCAATGTAAAAAACCTAAGCAAATGAAGGTGTTGGTGATCAAAAGAAGGATCCTAGAACTAGAATGATAAATATCAAAACCAAAAAATGCACACACTCTTGAGATTTCACCACAAAGGTAGAATAATTCTGTAATAGATTATGGAATGAAAACAAAAAAAACATATTGAGGATTGATCATTAAAATGGAACATCCAAATTCATCGGATGTGCTAAAAAATTTCTTGTATTGTCACCATCAGTTGTGAGGAGAAACTACAAGTTATATGAAAATGAAATCAACCGTATGTCACACTTTAATACTACATGTTGGGAAATACAATGCATCTAATATAGTTACACATCATGTAATATAGTTATATGTCGTGTATCTATTTTTATCATATATTCCATAAAACCAATTTTCTCAGAAGAATATTAAATTAACATAATAATTACATGATGTTTAATACATTTACATGGCATGTAAATGTTATTCATGTGGTTTTCAGCCCATTCTCCATTATAATAAACTGAAAAAAAAATTACGGCATCTAAAATTACCTCGAACTCTTAGTGAAACATTACACATTTATATCCTCAATCAATTAATTAATACAAACATACATAAATAGCATTTAAGTCAATTTCCCCAGAAAGGATCTCCATGGGGATCCCCTTTGGACTTATGAAGTTCCACCATAACACAAATATTCATTTACTCAATCCAAAAGACGCCAATGGAAAAATAAATTAACCACCATGTTTTCAAGATGAGTAATATCTCAATAAAAATAAGTTTAATGAAGTACATGGAGGGAGAGGTAACTGGGAAACAATGGGATCTTAAAACCCCACCACTATATAACATCTCATCCATGAGTTGATCCATGAATAACTGTGGAGTCTTTGAAAATATTTTGGACATTATGCTCTCATATATGACATTATCTCCTAGGTCACCTTCTTAATTCACCTGTGCTTCTACAATACACAAATAAAAAAATCACCCTAAACCTGAGATAGTTCTCATTAACGTCCACAATACATATCAGATGATCCATAAAGGATGAATAAACACTATTCTTGACGTCTTCTACATCAATCAGATGATATGGGTATGAATAATATATCTAAATATACAAAACATGAAACATTTCATTCAGTGAAATGTATCATTGTCTAAGGGATAAACGACACACCACTGGACCCACCCTGTCCTCTATCTCAAATGGCCTAAAATAACTAGGTGTAAGAATCCAATGGTTCATCATATTGTGTTTCCCCAACCTAGGGGGAACCCAATGGAAATCATGATGACCAACCTCAAACTAGATAGTTCATCTCTTATGGATAGTAAATGATTTCTTCATTCTCTGTATGGTCAACAACCACATTATGATAAACTAAACATACACATACATCGCATGCACAAGACTAGGACCAACAAATGTTAACACATCTATTTCAATCCTATAATGAGTTGAATGGAACATATTTCCATACAAGGCCTTGAATGGTGCCATTTGGATAGATGATTGTAATTAGTTACTATAAGAAAACACCAAAATTTTAAAATGATGTAGTGACAATCCACTAAAATCTAGAACAATGTATCTCAACATGTCCTCCAAAAACTGGAAATTCCTATCTCAATGACCATACATATGAGGATGATAGGACATAATCCAAATAACATGTGATTCTAGAGGCTACTAAATACCTTGAAAGAAACATGATGTGAAACAAGGATATTTTTCTCAAATGATAATCCTTGGAACAACATTCAACAGAAATTCCTTTTTTACATAAAGACAACTCAGATCATCATCTTTGTAGGATGTCTTGATAAGAAAGTAGAGTGGTAAAAAAAATTTGATCCACAATAACCCATATAGAAGCCTTCATATAGGTTTTCCTGGTTAATCCTATCAAAAAATCAATTTTTAAATCATCCCATTTACACTAAAGAATAACCAAAGTCTGAAAAAGCCCTCTTGTCCTATAATTCTCATCATTCACTGGTAGGATTGTTAAAAATATTTCAAAAAATTCGTTTTCCTCCTTTATTCTAAACCACCCATATTATATACAGAGATCGCAATACATATTTGTCAATCCTAGATGTACCATCCATCTAGAATCATGAAAATATTTCATTAACTCCTTATACAAACCAATTGGAATCAATGATCATACAAGGAAGAAAATATAATTACCACTTCTGAGTGTCCATCTTTAATGTGTGTCCCCACCATATAATCTATCCATTAGAACTAATCCCTATGGATTTGATAACTGATCAATCTTGATGCAGTCCAAAATCATGGTTATAATAGATGTCAAAGTCTAAACTATTCATCCCTGAGACTACAGATAACATATTTTCGTGTCTGAAAATAGTTACATTACCCACCACTCATCGCAAGACTCTCCTAATGCCTCTATATAGGTCTTTCATCTCAATGCATCAACAAAGATATTTCCCTTGACTGGTGTATAGGACAACTGAATGTTAAAATACTATAGATAATCATCACACCTCCTCTTCTAATGGTTCATGTATCATTGAGAAAATATGTATCAATGGATCATGTGGTCTGTATATACCAAAAACCTATCACTCATGACATAATTCCTCTATCATCATATAGAATGTACCACTATTGCTATATCCATATCATGAGTAGTGTAATTCTTCTCAAGTGGTCTCCAGTGTATGGATACATAAGAAACCACGTGATCCCCCTGCAACATAACTTCTCAGATTCCATCATGGGAGGCGTTACTATAAAAGGTATATGGATTACCAAAAACAGGTAGAGTGAGTAGATGTGTTTAGGTATGTATGTCCTTAAACTCTTGTAAAGACCTTTTGTGAGCAACTAGATAAATCAGTCAACCCATTCTGGGTCATCCCAAACATCAGTACCTCCAATGAGGGGATGTCTAGGATAACGCACTGACAATAACCTACCTACTCAATAAAGCTTCATTTCTCAAAGAAAAACATTGGAAACTCTTGAGATACCAAAACTATAATTTTATCTAGGTCCACTAACACTCTGACTTCTGAGATTAGATAGCCCACGAAGAGCAATTTATAAATCCAAAAAGTAGAATTTGATTAAAATTATGTATAGCCGATGTCTCTCAATATGAAAAAAAATATATCAAGATGATTGGTATGATATTCTATTGACTGAGAGTACACTAATATTTTTTTAACAAAAATCACTAAAAATTAATCTATAAAAGGATGAAATGCATTATTTATCAATTCCACCAATATCACTAGTGCATTAGTCAAACAAAAAGGTATCACTATGAACCCATACATGTCATACTTCCTCCATGAATTAGTCTAAGGTATGCTTGATGGTATCACCATCAATTGATTCTATCTAGATCTTGGGTCAATATTGGATATGTTATTATCATCTATCAACTGATCAAAGAGATCCTCAATTCATAGAAGATGATACTAATTCTTGATCATCATCTGTTTCAATATCTGACAATAAACACACAAGAACAATGTCCTATAATATTTTCTAGAAATTATAATAGTAGAATCCAAAGGATTGTTACTCAGTTATATGAAACATTTAGTTTTTAAATCATCCTAATAAATTGTAAAATCTAAAATCTCTTCTTTTGTCATTGTATATTGTGGGATAGAAACTTTATCTTCTCCCTATATAAACATGATCGTAAAATCAATCTATTCCTCCAGTGGTTGATCGTAGAACATTATAGGATATGAACCTTTAATATGGACAACCGCAAGAGGAAAAATATCCTACATAATTCCAACTTTATCTAGAGTAAGAGCTGATAGTTGAGCCATAATGAAATCCATTATTCACTGAACTAGTCATGTACAACCATTCATAAGATCCTAATGACCTTTGTGAGAAGATAATCCTACTTCTTTAGATTGAAAGGTAAATATCCTCTAGTAATAGTTGATATAAGCCTTGTATAGAACAAACCAATCCATACTAATAATCAATTTGATGCATATCATTTCCAACATGAATGGTTTCCAAAAGAAAATTTAACAACTAATATCTAGAGAATACTCTTTACAACATTTGATATTCTCTAATCAAACTCCGAAAAATGTATCGATGAAAAAAACCATCCATTAATTCCCCATCTAAACCAAATAATTTTCAAAAATTGAAGATAATAAGGAATGTGATGATCTTGTATAAAAAACACGAGAAAGTGTATAAGATACAAAACTCATACCTATGAGAATACATAGTTTTTCATCTGTAATGGAGAGAGTAGTCTACATAATGTGTAGGTGACCATCCCCTCTTCCATGGGCTCTAACCTAAGTCTATTGATCTATATCCTCTTCCTAGTACATTCATTAATACATAGGCTTACCACTTCCCCTGCACTAACCTAATATTACTATGGAACTCTCACTATCATTACCCCTACCTAAAAATATACTACAATGAGGGGACAGACATGATAGTTTCATGAGTTCTGCCTTCAGTACGCCCAGGGATGGCGACTATCTCCAGGGATATAGAAATAATAAAATGGGAGGAATTACCATCTAATATAAACATAAATAAGAGAGAGATAATATGTATACTACAACCATAACATTACTAGGATTATATATAAAATAAAACCCGATTGTTACATTGAATTTCATACAGTACTAAAATAGTTGAAACAAAAACTATAAGTACAAAGATGGTAATAATTCCAAGGATTGTAAATCCCAATCAGCTAAAACGAAACCCTGGTCTAGTAATATCCAACAAAATCTCTAAAATACTCCAACTAACATAAAAAATAGTTTATATATACATCGGGTCAGTGTATCAGTATACTCAGTGGGATCCTCCTCAAAGCCTTTCGTATAATTGAGAAAAAAGGAATTCTAGTGAATAGTGAACAACTGAAAAACTAACTCATCACCTAAACAGGTTTAAAATATTCCCAACCATGCCATAGATAAAATTCACAATGTAACACATACAAGAGATAATATATTGTAGTTATAAAATTATAAGGGTACCTTAATCCATCTTCTCAATTATTTTCCCAAACTTCCGGAACATCATACGTCCTTAGCATCTCCTTGAAAAAGTTTACCAGCCCGGAGACACCTAGGTAAGGGATCATAACATTCAGTTCATGCATCATGTAACCACACCATCTATTATCACATGTAGTATACAATTTGTTTTTGGATGACATCATATCCTATATGATATATATCCAAAATCGGTAATGGTCTCTCAATACATTATATCCCATACACCAAGTAAGTACCTGAAGCCGTCAAATACTATACACATCAGATATATAATAAAACATTTGATATTGTATTAGGTAATACATGTGTGTGAAATAACCACAATTCATCCCAACCCTCCACACACATATATTGGAAAACTAAATACCATGAATACTAGCACAACTAATTACCAAAATAAGAGATAAGGTCTATAGGGGGAAGTCATCCATACATCCTCACAGTATGATGATGGGGAAACACCCTTCCATAGTCCACTGGGTGTCAGTTTCTATATACATTATGAGTGGGGTATCATGTGAAATTATATAATATACATGATATAATATAGTTTACAACCACACTATGGGCATAACTTAGTCTTAGAATCAACTATTGCTAACGTCTCTCTGACTCCTAACAGTCATTTCTACGACCTGATATCTAACAAGAACAAAATCATTTAAAATAGATACATTAAATTAATCAATTACTTTATTTAAATATATTTTGTTAATTAATTTATCATCTATTTATTAACCAGATATATTTGTTCACATTACATTAATTTTCATTACATTAATCATCAGAATAAAAGTCTATACCCTCCAGGTATAAACCAAAACATGAACATGCTTTACCAATATTATCATCTTTATATAATTTCTATTCCATATCCAACCAACACATTGGGTTAAAATTAATTTATTAGTTACTAGAATCATCCCATAACCTTGTACTATAGGTTTTCCAAACTATGTTACCACCAAGAAAATCTAGCTACCTCATGAAATGGGGAATGAAACGTGGAGAAAACATGAAACTAGACCATCGACCATTAAACATATTCTTAAGAGAGGATACCATATCTCAACATCTTATCAATGGGTAATCATATATTGAACCAATTACATCACCTCTAGTGTCATACCCTAAAACCATATTCATATAATGATACATCTCCCCATCATAGGTGTCAACTAATTCTGCAACATATGGGACTCCCTACCCAAATATCATCCAACCTAAGCTCATCCATATTAGGTGAACATCATATCTCGGCCTCCCCACCCATATCATCTATACTAGTATCACCCATATTTGGATCATATCCCAAGGCTCATATCCAGAGCACATAACAAAAATGAATGGAAAATAAAAACCATCAATAGGGGAATTGGGTCCTCCAAACAGGGAATTCAGCCTTCCCATGCAAACAAGATTTTTCATCTCCAAAACAAGTCACTATATAGAGACCCATACCTAAAAAACATGGATAATACATAATTTTAGAAGAATATATTTCACATTACAAAAATAACTTCCTGAGGACTATAATTTTTAAGTGTCTTTATAAACATCGAAAAAATTCATCTTACATGGTGAAAGATATTATATATTTAAAATAATGAGATTCCCATTTAGCACATCCTCATAAAACATTTAATCATAACATGGAGAATAAAACATTATAAATAGTTGAGATCATAATACTAGTTAGGGTAAACAAGGGATATATGTAAGAACAAACATGAACATAAGAGTATGATAGTGTGATAATCACATTAGATGATAATACCTTGCATATCAAATATCATAAAAAAATCCTGACATAAATATTAGCATTTCATAATACATGAAAAATAAAGTTGATAATTCATAATAAATCAATCATGAACCAAAAACACTTGACATATAAGTGTGGAACTGTAACACCCCAGGTAAATAAAGAATATGAAATTTTTATATTTATCCATATTTGTGAATAAAATGTTAATATTAATTTAAATTGAATGCTATGCTCGATGGCGTACCCAATACGCAACAACGAGTTTCTTTGAAATCTTACGTTGCACTCTAATAATAAAATAATATTATTTTAAATGGTAGTTAACGCCTAGCCATTGTGTTGGAGGGAATGAATAAAAATAACTAAAATATGATTTTTTATGTTTTTTAGATGTTTTTACATTTATCCAATAACAGATAAATGCTTAAAATAAGAAAAGATTTCAATTTTAAGCATAAATACTCTAAACTTCACTAAAAGGTTGATTTATCGCCTTTTGATGGTGAACCCTCTTTAATATTGTTTTGGTCACTCTTATACATTCTATTGGACCAAATAAAATTCTTCTTTAGAACCGGGATATCAAAATTTACTTTGTGTAAATTTTTGGTATTTTTCCGATAAAGTTCATTTTTTTAATGAATACTGAAAAATGTTGTATTTTAATTCAAAACCTCTTTTTAATCTAATTTATTTATATGATTAGATTATATTTTTAATTGGTTTTAAAGTCAAATTATAATATATTTTTACCATTTAATTCAATAGTGGTCATTGTAATTAATTTCACTTTGAAATTAGACTTAAACTAGTGTCAATATTTTGATATATATTATTTCATAAAAACACGCTATTTGTTCTGAAAACAGGAATTAATTATTAAATTAATTGATGCAACTTATATGTTTGTAATTTTTTAAAATGGACATCATTTTTTAATTTTGAATATCAAAAATATCTTAGGGTGAATTTTTCGTATTTTTCTGAAAAACATCAATTTTTTATGAATAGTGAAACCACTAAGTGGTAGTTAAAAAACTAATTTTTCGTTTAAATGAAATTTTACCACCTCTGTGATTTGAATTTCAAAAATATTACATAAATGGTTTTCATGAAGATGTAAAATGTGGTTCAATGGGATTAAAATAATTTTTTGGTGAATAGTAACTTTTAAGTTTTATTAATCGCGATTAAAGGTAATTAGTGTAATTTATGGTAAAGATAATGTTATAATAATATGAAATGACCTTGACACATGTCCTACACTTATCGGATGAGTCATTTCCGACCAATAAAATCCATGGGTCAACTTGGGTACCCCATGGAACCACTTTGGTAGGAAAATGACATTAATAACGTTTTATTTAAAGTAAAAATTAAAATGTCACAAACATGTATTGTTTTACTAAAACAATTTTTACATGGGGTTATACAAGTCATATTTTTTACTATAAATATTAATTATAAAGATAAAAAGATTTCATACATCATGATATTTGTGTTATAATTTTTATACATTATGTAAATTAATTTATTTATGACACCGTGATGATGCAGCGATTACCTCATTAATGAACGATTTAATTAAAATGAAAAGATAATGTAAAATCTAAGAATAAAATTTTCAAAAACCTATTGGATGAGGATATTTCGAACCCTTATCACCTTATCCTTGAAATATATCAATTTGGGACCTTTAAAATCCTGAAAATCATTTTATAATAAAGTAACTTGTCAAGACATTCCAAGAGTGCCCCTCCTCCCTCTTATAAAAGGCCCCCACCTCTACCTTCTTACCCACACCTCTCAAGCCTTTGTCTCGGCCCACCCCTACCCATTTCATCTCTCCACATCCCTATCTTCATTATTGAAGCCTTCCCTTAGGCAGAAAGATCTTCATAAAACCTTTTTGGTTCAAACCAAGGGGAGTTACCCGATTTAAAGGGAAAGTCTTCCCTAATGTTATTTTGTTTTATTTTTCTTCTCCATCCCCCTAAACTATTTTTATTCCTTTATTTTGTAACAAAAACAGTATATTAAATATACTAGGATGTTGTTATGAGAAATATTCGAGCTACACTTACACACACCCCTGTCTAATGGTTGAAGAACATATTGTTTCTGTGGATGGCGAATTACTGCCTCACGAAACAATGATTGTTCTATCTTCTCCTACCACCTCTCATGGTGGCCATTATGATGGAACTATTTTTATATGATATATATTATATTTATTTTTTCTATATTATTCTGTATTTGATATTTAAAATATACCTTTATTCTTTGCATGTTGTGCAAATGTGATAATTTCATACGAGGAAGTGTGGACTACCGCCCACTCAAGTGATGTGAATCGTTCATGAAATACATGGAATGTATAAATAATGAGATTAATGAACATATTTGACCTATATAACATATATATTATACTGTAATTATAATATATATATCTCTCATTTATTTTTAATTCCATTAATATGACAAAGAAATGAAAGTAGTGTTCATGCGTACGTACGGCCTACCGTCTCCATGAACGGTGCATTTAATTTCTTTTTATCTCCAAATGTTATGGAATAGTATAAAATTAATATGTAATGGATATATATGATATTTAAATCATTAATACTATTCTTGATATTATTTACTTATAACTACATGGACAATCATTTTCAAACAAGTTCATTTTTGACTCATGTACCAAACATCGACAAAAACGTCTGATATGAAATCACATTATTAACCAATTATTATAACATTATAATATGTGATATGAACTGAATAATAATCTTTAAAGGTGATACTTAAGAAATTATAAATTGACCAAAGTTTATTATTCAGGAATATAAAGAGACGAACAAGACAATTCGGACTTGAGGTAAGGGATCCTACCTCTCTCTTTCGTTTTAAGTAATCTTTTTTTATGTAACTTAATTTAAGCTCCTCTTTATTATGTTGGTGGATGTTATTTTATATTACTATTTCTGTAAATTTTATTTTAATATGATTAGATACCCTATTTGATCTCATCAATCCATTTTTGGAAGTTTTATGTGGCGTCGTTAGGCTGCCGAGTTTTCGTAAGGGATTTTTCATCTCACTTTTATTCTCGTGAGATTTATGCTATATTTCCCACCATTTCTTTTGAGTGGTGTATGTAATTACCATTATTCTACTCTTTGTGTAATATAAATTCATTTAAGAGTATTTACATCAATTTTTTATAGTCCTCCTTTCATGGGGTGTATGTTTCGAAAGTTACCTAAGTCGGTAAGGGAACCTTTCACCCTCCTCTTTTTAAAAAGACTTCTTTATGTTATGCCTTTTAATTTACATCTTCTTATGTTGGGATATGTTCTTATATATCCATATTGATGCAAGTTTTATGTCCAAGTTATGTGATAACATTTTCTCTCTCATCAACTCATTTTATGAATTTTAAAGTGACGTCGTTAGGCTGTCGAATTTTTACAAGGGAACTTCTTAACCCAATTTCGTTTTCTTTGGGTTCAACTTGTAGTTATTGAATATTTCATCCTATGAATATGTCATCCTATGAATATGTGTGAATGACATATGATTGTTTTACACTTAATATCCACATATATTGGGTGTATTTATATTTGTCGCACATAATTATGAGATTGACTAATCCTTAATTTAAGGATACCTTCTTTATAAGGGATTTCACCTCATTTTACATTTCAATTGAGACTTCATTGTTGTTATACACCAATTCACTCTTATATGGTGTATATATAGTCCTTTGGAATAATATATAATTAATCCCTTTATTCTCAAGATATTATAATTTTCTGATTAAATGTTATTCCTCAATTATTGTATTCAAAACTCTCTCATTTTGTTAAAAACCCTTTAACTAAAATATCATTTTAAATGTTTTAATAATTTATTCTTATAAATATATCTCATTAATATCCATGTTTTCAAAATGGTTTTAAGGATTTATTTTATACGGATATTAATGTTTTAAAATGTTAAAATCATCAAAGTGGTATGGGACACTTTGATTCAAAAATCTCTTTATTAAAAGTTTTAAATGGTTTTGAAAATGGTTTTTAGAATGGATTCATTATTTTAATATCTTAAAATGTTATATTGTTATTGCAATGTGGGAATGTTATCTTTCCTTTATGCTTAAGTTATGTGCTATGATTATGTTATGCTTCTTGGGCATTGTTTATGAAGACGGTTGGTTTCGTGATAAACTAAGGGCGGGTAAGCCTGATATAGATCTCCAATGAATTGGGTAACGTGAAGGGGTTAAACGTTAAGGTTTATATGAAGAGATTTAGGGAATATACTGTGATGGGTATTCCACATGTAACCATGAGGGTTAATCCCTATGTAATAATGATATGAATGCCTCAATTTACCTTTATTTATTATGATTTCTATTGAGTTATGCATAAATATTATGATTTCATGAGGTATGTTAAATTGCTTATGTTTTAGGAGTAAAGTACTATTTCATTGATTCTTATGTACACATGGACTAATGTTTTCTTTCCGTATTTTTATAACCCTTACTGAGCTTTTTATGCTCATCCCATGTTTTTGAAATGTTTTTCACGGGACATAAAGTAGAATAGGGTCAAGGATGGGATCAATGAAATGTCATGTTGTCTAAAACAAGAACTAGGCATGGCTCTTTAGTTCCAGAGTTTTTATTTTGTGAAAAAAATGGAAACTAAGTAGATGTGTCTACTTTGTAATCTTTTATATGTAATAGTTATGTCCTAATTCTCTAAAACCCTATACCTGAAAAGATCCTCATTGTGAATTATTCAATTTATTTCAAGATTAATTAATCTTTTAAGTCCGGGTCCTTATAGTTGGAATCAAAGGTCGGTTTAGATAACATTAGAGGTTAGGGTATCCTTTAAGCACAAGTGAAATTACCATAATGGTTAGGATTTTAGAAAGGGTCATAGTTTTCGATAAAGTGAATGAGTTTAAGATAACATGAATAATTATATCTTAGTATTATATGATGATTCTAATGATATAATCACAATGACCTTTTTGGTTTAGTAAATGGATGGATCTTGTAACACCCCAACCCTAGATACCCAGACTCGGTGCATTATTACATAACATTGGCATGATCACGAGAAAGATAAAATCTCGAAAGACTGATTAGTTTAGTAGCCTTGGAAACACTAGATACATTCATAAAATTTTACATTACATCATAAAAAAACATCTTGTCTTCATATCCCCTCATACTATCCCTGAAGGTCATTCATAAATTACTTCTTCATAATCCTAGGAAAAATAAAACATTGAAAGGGGTGAGCTCAGATGCCCAGTAAGGATAACATTATAGCAGAAGCTTTCAAAGATAAGCATAAACACTTAAGGCAGTTTATAACTAAAACAAAAGCCTTTTAAACTTGAACTTCAACATAGTATGGCAAAAGTAAAATGAAATAATTCCATTTACTTATTCACATGGCTATTCTACTAATCGAATAATCACATGAAATATCAATAACCAATTTCATAATGATGGAATGCATAATTCCAGACTATCATAACCACATAGCCAAGGCCTCGTGCCAAGACTACAAATAAGATTTTGCGAAGGCCTTGTGCCAAGACACTAGTTTGTCTCATGAGACCTACCGATGCATCGAGGAGCTATAGAGGGCTCCACCCATCACTTATTAAGTCCAATTCATTCCTCATATGAACAGGTTTAAACATAACATAAACATTTTTATTAAAACTAGCATACGAAATGTCAATACTTTAACCACAAACCATGAATGGTATAAAAATAGCACATCCACAGTCAAACATAACTCATTAGATACAATATGGAAGATTTTATTGTATCACATTAACCACAATCAAGAATAATGAAGCATGTTGACATAGATGAAAATAACCATCAAAACTATTTTAGAGAAATATCCCCCATTTTCATGAAATCATTTAAAAGTCACACTATTTGTCAAGAAGACGTTTAAAAATTGATTTTTGTATCAAAGTGTCCCATACCACTTTGAAACATTCAAAAGGAGTTTTAATTTTAAAACTTTAATGTCCATATAAATAAATCCTTAAAACCATTTTTAAATCATGGACATTAATGAGCAAGATTTAGAAGAATAAGTCTTTAAAATATTTAAAAATGGTATTTTAGTTAGAGTTTCTAACCAAAAGAGAGACACTTGAATACAAATAATTGAGGTAATAAAAACATTGTAATATCATGAGAATAAAGGAATTCATGATATACTATGTCAAAGTACATTATATACACCACAAAAAAGTGACTTGGTGTATAACAACAAAGATGTCTCAATGGAATGTAAATTGAGATGAAATCTCTCATAAAGGCCATATCCTTAGATTAAGGATAAATCAACGAAATAGTTATGTGTGAAAAATATAAATACACTAAATATTATTGGATATTCAGTGTAAAACAATCAAAGTACATTCACACATAATATTGTAAAAAACAACACCAATGAATTGGATGTTTAACTCAACAAATGGAGAATGAGTTAAAATTACTCTTATCAAATTCATATCGATGACTTGAGAAATAATCAATGGAGTGATTATGTGTATCAAAAGTATATCCACAAAAAAGGGGAGTGGAAATTATGACATAAACAAATGAATATTTATTCCACACATAATTTTTGTGTAAAATAATCAATGAAGTTTGCGTAAATTCGAATAAATGGAAATTGAAATTTTGAATTCCCTTATCGATTAGGTAACATACGAAACATACACCCATGAAAGAAGGATCATAAAATGATGATGTAAATACCCATAAATTAAAGTATATTACACAATGAATACAATCATGGGAAGTACACATACACCACATGTAATAATTAAGTGGTGAACAATGGAATTCTCACGAAATTAAGAGTGAGTTAAGAAACCCCTTACCACGTTGTAATCAACTGAGTCGTATGAAAAACAGTTAATAACCACCAAATGTTCTACAGAATAACATGAATATAATGAGAATCATGATAATATATATCAAATGGCAGTACACAATACACCACTTTCAATAAATTAGTCGCGAACAATGGAAATCTCACGGAATTGAAAGTGAGATAAGAAAATCCCTTACCTTGTACTTTTCCTTGGTTGGGGGTAGGTTAACCTCCTGTATAATGTTGAAATAATTGTTATTAAATTATTAATGAATCATATACATTAATATGATATCATATATGATCTTTTAACATTGCTTTGTTAATAATATCTTAGAATTATCGTCGTTTCGGGTGTTAACTTACTCATTTTATTTTATATGTTTTGTTATGTAAGCCATGTTTTTCATGGATAGGTTGTATCTTATTCATATCAAGAATGATATAAAGTTCTTAAACATTATTTTTAAATCATAAAATGATAATTATACTTGAATGGATATGATGGAGAATGAATCTCATCGCGTTCGTGGAGACGGTAGTCTGTACGTACGCACGAGCGACAATATCATTCTTTTGATATTAAAATAATATCTAATTGGATGGTATATCATATATAAAGAATCATTATAATGTTATATTTATTATTTAAATGAGTTACACATCATTATTATACCCATAAAAATAATAATATATTGAATAACAATTACACCACGATGTGGAGACGGTAAGTCGTACGTACGCACGTATGGTGACATGTAATTCAAAGGGTGGATAGAATAATGAATATGGTTGTACCATATTTATAATAACATCACAGTATATATAAGATACTGGAGTTATTATTTTAGAATGGTAATAACACAGAAAGAAGAAGTGGAAGAAGAAATGAATTTGAAAAAGGGTGGTGAAAACATTACCTCTTCTTCGGGTTCTTCTTTTTGATTTGATCAAAAGGACTCCTTAGGTTAGCTTTCTGATCAAAATAAGGCATCTAGGATGTATTGAGGGAAGTTGGGAGAGTATTTGGGCAGAGTTTGGCCGAACCAAAAGGCTTTTAAGGTGTAAAGAAATGAGAAGGAGGAGTTCCCTTTTATAAGAGGGGTGAGGGGCACCTTTGGAAAAGCTAGATATATTAATTTATAATAAATTCATATTCATTTTCTAATGGATCCAAAGTTTATTATTCAATGTTTAAGGTGGGGATAGGTCTAAAACCATTAAACCAATAGAATTTATACAGGTTTGGGTTACTATATTAACCTTATCTTTTAGTTTTAACTCTTAGTTAATTAGTTTGACATTTAACATGTCACTTTGTATTTTTATATTATATAGTTAATAAACATACCATATACATCCAAGAGACCCCCAAGTGGTCCATTAATGATATAACTATCATGATATAAGTCTCTTGTACGAACCTTATATTTTTAGGAATTTAATATCAATTAAGAATATAATATTTGTTTTAAAAAACTCTTTTATGTCAATTTTGACACTATTCAATAGTTGATTTTTTGTGAAACTCATAACAGAATGATTACTTAGAACAATGTTAATTAAATCAATACTAATATGTCATATTATCCAATAAAATTATTTTAATTCATTAAAAGTCTCAAATTATATTTATTTGGGTATTTATAATATCAATTATTTTAATTTGTCCCTATTATGGTAATTACTGCATCATAATTGTGTCATAAATAAATTAAATTATTTAAAGTCTAAAAATTATAAATAAAAAATAATTATGTAGGAAATCTTTTTATATTTCTAATGAATATTTATAGTCGAAAATAAAACATATATAACCCTATGTAAAAATTGTTTTTCTAAAAGATATATTCTTATGTCATTTTTGTACTTATTTTAACTTAATTAAAATTAAGTGTCCCTATCACCTACAAGTGGCTCCATGGGGTCCCAAAATCGACCCAAAGATGACTATGGTCGAACATGTATCAACCAATAAGTCTAGGACACGTTTTAGGGTAATTTAGTATTATTATAATATTATTCTTTAACCCTTATTTACCGGATTTACCCTTAACCATGGTAAATAAAATATTTACCGAAGTAATTATTCAAAATGTCTAAAAATAAAAGTTACATTTTTACACAATTTGAACATCCTGATTTCAAATATGGAATCCGTTTTTCCAAATTCAAAAAACAGAAGTTGCAGAAATTAATTTAAAATTAATTCCCGTTGTTAAAACATATAGCGTGTTTTTAATGGATAATAACTATCAAAAGATTGACACTTGTTTATGTCCGGTTTAATTGTAAAATTATGTCCAATGACCAACATTGTATTAAATGGTAAAAATATATTCTAAATATACTTTTAAACCACTCAAATTCATAATTTATCACTATTGATTATTTTGATTAAAAAAGTTGTTTTTAATTAAAATTTAGTAATTTTCACTATTCATCAAAATATTAAAGTTATCCGAAAAGTACCAAAATTTCACCTTAGGCTAAATTCAATATTAAGAATCCAAAAATGAAGTCCATTTTGAAATATAAAATATATATAATTTCAAAAATTATGTATTACTATTCATAACGGCTAGTTTGATTGGTTATGGTGTGTTAGAACTCGGTGTTGCGTACAACACACGCTATCACATTATTCAAAGAGAAGCGTACCGTAGAATCTTGGGGTGTTACATTCTCCCCTCCTTCAATAAATTGCGTCCTCGCAATTTGAAATTGCTCTTCGAAAATAAAAGGTTGAAAATCAAAAATATCATTATGGGAAAACCCACATCAGAAATTGGGTTACTAAAATTCAGTCTTAATATGAGGAAAAGAGAAATGAAAGGGTCACCACCAAATTATGATCTCGATTAGAAGAACATTGGTGGAAATTAGAGACATATAATTGGAGGAAAAATGTAAATATTTATAGGTAGTGATCGAGGTCATGAATCACAAACAAGTTTAAAATTGAGGTCCTTAAATTCATCAATCTATGATGATTTGAAATACCATTGGTTCAACAAAACATAGGGTATTAGGATAACACATTTTTGGTTTTAGGATTCCTTAAATAAAGTATAAAAATTAATTTCTTCATAGAATAAGAGAATAAGAAAATATATTCTTGACAAGTAGAGTTCCATCCTTTAACTAATTTCTACCACAGACTCATCTTTCACTCTAAAAGATAATAGAACTTAAAAATAATATTCTATTTATCCTATTCATATAGGGTTAAAAAAATGAATTTATAATTCATCTAGCAGAACCATTAAAAAATGACATTATTCAATCTAGGACATCACGTGGGTCAGTGGTAGGTGATACACCCTTGTCTCCCTTCAGTTGTGGGTTCAAGTCTCGCGGCCTTGCTGGACGCGACGGGTTGTCGCCCAACCTCCAGGTTGTCCTTTTATGGAAATCCAATGTAATCCAAACTAGAACTATCCAAAATACTTCAGTACAAAATTTATAAGGAAGGTAAACACAATAAAGATCCTTTTTTCGCATAATAACATGTGAATACCTTCATCATGTATTCTTTTAAAACACTGCAACATCCTGAATTACCATAAAACCTTATTGATTACATTCATGATCCCTTATTCCTTAAAGAATAATAGATATACTCATTCAATCCAAAAATGTTTTAAACCCCAATAATGATGGAATATACAAATCATTAATCAGTTTCAAGGTAGTCAAGAATATCCAATATAATTTATCCAAATCAATCATATATTATTCCAAAATTACTACCTCGGTATCAGAACTATATTATGGTTTATCATTCTCTCAACCATATATTTTCCAAAAATTTATCCTGCAATTGAGTCAATTTTCTTTGTTCCACACAATCTCAAGTCCTTAATGAAATAGTACTGCAGTACAATCCTTATATACTCCATAATTATTATAACAAGTACATTGTTGATACAACACTCAAATGACATAATCAACATAAGAACTCTAACCATTCCTCTTCATCTGTGGTAGTATCATAACTTTATTATTATCCAATAGCATCATTTGAGGCATAGTCTGAGGACTGGGACATAGGTTCACGTAGAGTCCAAACTCCTTGAAAATGAAGCATTGTACATTTGAAACCATTTTATTACCCTTGAAGTCACGTACTTTGTGCCCTTTTCCTCCACAATTATAACAAACTCTCATTCCTTTTAGGCAAGTTCCAGGGTGTTTCTTCCCATAGTTATCACATGTGGGAAAATTATTCTTTTCCCTCTTCCCTTTATCCATATTTCTCTCTTCCATCCTTTTCTTCTCTTGCTTCCCTTCAAATCCATAGGACTCAGTAAACTCTTTACTTATCTTATCAACACATGATATTATTTCTTCATATGATGATAATACATAGGAGACTACTTCTCTTATAAATTATGTCTTAAGAACATGAAAGATATGATCCTTATTTCTCTTTGGATCATGTGCATTGGTGGAGTTCTCATTCCTTCCACTGGGCGCCATTTCTAAACCATGTCATACACTAGATTAGTCTATGAATCAAAATACATAATCCCATACTTATAAAACACTTAACATAAATTGAACTATTTATGGATATAATCCATAATCATAAGAATGTTTTCTTTGAGGAAGTATATACTCATAAACCCTTCATAATGATTTGTAAAGAAAATGAGAGTTATCCTAAGCATATCCCTCGGGAGTGTCGTAACCAAGAGTGCAGCAAGGCCCATTGTCGTGCACCAATTCCCGTTCGAGTCTAGCACAAAGCGGTGTTTTCGGGGTTTACCCCTAGGTACATATGTGCCAGAGCCGCCTCTACCTGCTCATATCCAGATAGGGATGTATTGCTCGGAAAACTCACAAAATCACTAGAATACCAAAATTTTAGGAAGTTCTTCTATACTAATCCTCAAAGTTCATCTTAGGTCTACGTTCTCTAATCAGAGTTTATCTAAATCTAGCTTCCAAGGTTTGTACTAAACTTCCTCTGATACCAACTGTAACACCCCGACCCTAGATACCCAGAGTCGGTGCATTATTACATAACATTGGCATGATCACGAGAAAGATCAAATCTCGAAAGACCGGTTAGTTTAGTAGCCTTGGAAACACTAGATACATTCATAAAATTTTACATTACATCATAAAAAAACATCTTGTCTTCATATCCCCTCATACTATCCCTATAGGTCCTTCATAAATTACATCTTCATAATCCTAGGAAAAATAAAACATTGAAATGGGTGAGCTCAGATGCTCAGTAAGGATAACATTATAGCAGAAGCTTTCAAAGATAAGCATAAACAATTAAGGCAGTTTATAACTAAAACAAAAGCCTTTTAAACTTGAACTTCAACATAGTATGGAAAAAGTAAAATGAAATAATTCCATTTACTTATTCACATGGATATTCTACTAATCGAATAATCACATTCAATACCAATAACCACTTTCATAATGATGTAATGCATAATGCCAGACTATCATAATCACATAGCCAAGGCCTCGTGCCAAGACTACAAATAAGATTTTGCCAAGGCCTTGTGACAAGACACTAGTTTGTCTCATGAGACCTACCAATGCATCGAGGAGCTATAGCGGGCTCCACCCATCACTTATTATGTAACACCCCGAGCTTCCACAATATGCTTCTCATTCAATAATGCAATAGCTTGCATTGTACGCAACTTCGAGTTCTAAAACACAGCGACTGATCATAGTAGTCGTTATGAATAGTAATAATCACTTATTAAAATTATAGAAATTTTATATTTCAAAATGGACTTCATTTTTGGATTCGGATTATCGAAATTAGCCTATGTTGAATTTTTGGTATTTTTCTGAGAACTTCTAATTTTTTATGAATAGTGAAAAATACTTAAAAACAACTTTTTTAATCAAAATAATTAATAGTGATAAATTATACTATTTAGTGGTTTTAAAGTATAATTAGAATATATTTTTACCATTTTATCCAATGGTGGTCATTATAATTAATTTAACATTGAAATTGGACATAAACAATTGCCAATCTTTTGATATAAATTGTTTCTTAAAAACACGCTATCTGTCGTGACAACGGGAATTAATTATAAAATTAATTAATGCAACTTATATGTTTGGAATTTTTTAAAATAGACATCATTTTTGAATTCGGAATATTAATTATAACTTAGGGTGAAATTTTGGCATTGTTCTGAAAAACTTCAATTTTTGATGAATAGTGAAACCACTAAGTGGTAGTTAAATAACTGATTTTTTCATTTAAATGAAATATTACCACCTCTGTGATTTGATTTTTAAAAATCCGACATACAAGGTTGTCATTAAGAAGTAAAATGTGGTTCAATGAGATTAAAATAATTTTTGGTGAATAGTAACTTTTAAGTTCTTAATCGCGATTAGAGGTAATTAGTGTAGTTTAAGGTAAAAATAATGTTTTAATAATATGAGATGAGCTTGAAACATGTCCTAACCTCATTGGATGTGCCATGGCCGATCAAGAAAATCTATGGGTCCACTTGGGGACCCCATGGAGCCACTTTAGTTGGAAAATGACATAAATACCTTTTATTTAATGTTAAAGTAAAAAATGACACAAACATGAAATTTTTTACTAAAACAATATTTAAATGGGGTTATAAAAGTCATATTGTTGACTATAAATAGTCATTGGAAAGATAAAAATATTTCCTACATCATATTATTTTTTTTATAATTTTTAGACATTAAATAAATTAAATTATTTATGACATCATTATGATGCAGCGATGACCTCATTACTTAACGATTTTAATAAAATGAAAAGATAATGTACAATCCAAGGCATTAACTTGTCAAAAGACTATTGGATGGGTATATTTCGAACCCTTATCACCTTAGACACGAATTATATAAGTGTGGGACCTTTAGAATCCGAAAATAATTCTCTAATAATGTAAAATTGCCTTACTTTCCGAGAGTGCCCCTCCTCTCCTCTTATAAAAGGCCTCCACCTCTACCACCTCATTCACACTTTCAAGCCTTTTGGCTCGGCCAATCTCTGCCCAAATACTCTCCAAACTTTCCCCTCTTACTCCTATAGGCCTCACTTTGGGCAGAACACTTCCCAAGGAAGCGTTTGGCTCAAATCAAAAAGAGTTACCCGATTTTGAGTTAATGTCTTCTCTAATGTTTTTTTGTTTTATTTTTCTTCTCCAACCCCCTAAACTCTTTTTATTCATTTATTTTTTAACAACACCAGTATACTAAATATACTAGGATGTTTTTATAAGAAGGATTCTAGCTACACTTACACACACCTACATCTAATGGTTAAAGAACATATGGTTTCTGTGGATGGAGAATTTCTGCCTCACGAAACGATGATTGTTCAACACTCATATAACACCTTCAAAGGTGGCCATTAATATGTCACTATATTTATATATGATATATAATATGTTTATCTTTTACGTATGCTTCTGTATTTCTCATTTATGGCATACCTTTATGGTTTCCATTATGGGTAAACGCGATATTTTCATTTTAGGAAGTGCGGACTACCGCCCCCTCAAAGTGATTTGAATCGTTAATGCCATATGTGGGATGTATAAAGGATGGAGTAAATGTTATTATACAATATATTATACTGGAATTATATTATACATTTATATCATCATGATTTCATTCCATTAAATACGAAATATAAATGAAAGTAGCGTTCATGCGTACGTACGGCTTACCGTCTCCATGAACGGTGCATTTCATTTCTTACCTCTAAATGTTACGTAATATTATAAATGAATGTATATACTGGATATATATGATATATATGAATTCTAAATCATGAATATAATTCTGGAGATAATGGATATTCTACCACATAAACAACTTGTAATTATAAGAAGTTTATTGTTGACTCAAGTACCAAAGATCGAAAAAACGACCGTTATTAACTTAAATAATTACATAATGTTCATATCATTGTAATAAGTGATATAAAAAGGATAATGAAATTGAAAATGGTTCTTAATAAGGTATATATTAACTCTAGTTTATTATTCAGGAGGTTAAAGAACGGTTGAGTCAAGTCAGACACGAGGTAAGGGAATTTCATAACCCAACTTCCATTCTTTGGGTTAATCTCCTACTTTCAAATTATGTCATGATATTATTATGTTGTATATTGTAGTTATACTTTCTTTATGTGTACGTATATTGAATAAACATAATAGATATATTTTATTTAAAAATGATCTTTTTAAGGGACTTCGTCTCAATCTCCATTCATTGAGGCATATTTTGTTTTATACACAAATTTCTTTTATACAGTGTATAAACCCCTTTGACTTTTACATTTATTCAAAAGGAATCTTTTTATACGAAGCGTTTTACTAAACGACAAAAAGGGAATGTTTTTCTTTACGTACATATATGGTGACAACGACTTCTCCACCGTCGTGACCATTATTTGAGTTTCAGCTTCCTCTATAAGACATCATTTTTTTTGATGAAAAATAAATACAAAGTTTTAACTTTCTTTTATTTTGGTATTGAAAATGGTTTTGAAAGCGTTTTTATTATATCAATGTGTTGTATTGATATCTTGTGATTGAAATGTGGAAATTTTATGTTTCCTTTATGCATGTTTTGTGTGATACGATTATGTTATAGTTTATGATATGTTTAAACCTATTCATATGAGGAATGTATTGGACTTAATAAGTGACGGGTGGAGCCCGCTATAGCTCCTCGATGCATCGGTAGGTCTCATGGGACAACTAGACGTGGAATTGGCCGAGGCCCTTTCCCAATTTGATTTATGGTTTTGGCCGAGGCCTTAATCATTTTATACGTCTTGGCCGAGGCCTTGACAAAATGTTTCAGAATGCCTGGCATTATACATTCCCTCATTATGAAAGTGGTTATTGATATTGCATGTGATTATTTGACCAGTAGAATATCCATGTGAAGAAGTGAATGGAATTATCTCATTTTACTTTTGCCATATTATGTTGAAGTTCAAGTTTATAAGGCTTTTGTTTTAGTTATACATTGCCTTAAATGTTTATGTTTATTGATGAAAGCTTACGCTATATTGTTATCCTTACTGAGCATCTGATCTCACCCCTTTCAATGTTTTAATATTTTCCAGGATGTGAAGAAGTATTTTAGGAATGACCTGTAGGGATAGTCAGAAGAGGATATGAGTGTGGACTATGAAGACTTTGTTATTAGTTTTTCACTTTATGATTTAATGTAAGACTTATGAATGTATCTAGTGTTTCCAAGGCTACTAAACTAATCGGTCTTTCGAGACTTGATCTTTTGTGATCATGCCAATGTTACGAAGTAATGCACCAACTCTGGGTAGCTGGGGTCGGGGCATTATAGTTGGTATCAGAGGCAGTTTAGTACTAACCTTGGAAGCTAGATTTAGATAAACTCTGATTAGAGCACATAGCCCGAAGATATACTTTAAGGATTAGTATAGAAGAACTTCCTAGAATTTTGGTATTATAGAGATTTTGTGAGTTTTCCGAGCAATACATCCCTGTCTGGATACGAGCGGGTAGAGGCGGCTCTGGCACAGATGTACCTAGGGGTAAAACCCGAAAACACCTCTTTGAGCTAGACTCGAATGGGAACTGGTGCACGACAACGGGCCTTGCTGCACTCTTGGTTACGACACTCCCGGGGGATATGCTTAGGATAATTCTCATTTTCTATACAAACCACTATGAAGGGTTATGAGTATATACTTCCTCAAAGAAAACATTTTTATGGATTATATCCATAAATAGTTCAATTTAAGTTAAGTATCTTACAAGTATGGAATTATGTATTTTGATTCATAAACTAATATAGTTTATTCCATAGTTTAGAAATGGCACCTAGTGGAAGGAAAGGAAACAGTATCAATGCACGCACTCCGTGTAGGGATTTCCCTCCTGCTCAAGATAATTATTGTGGATCTGGAGATACAACTGGTGCTGATCAATTTATTACCATACTGGGACAACTCACTTAGGTTATGAATAATAACCTTACTCGTATGGATCACCCTGATCCACAACGTGGAGGATCAATGTTAGACCGCTTCATGAGGCAACAACCGCCAACATTTAATGGGGGTACAAATCCATTAGTAGCTGAGAAATGGATAAACTCCTTAGAGAAAATATTCCACGCCTTGGGGAGTAGTGAAAGGGAAAAGGTTATCATGGTAGTTTACCACCTCATTGGAGATGTTGATCAATGGTGGTCATTGATTCAAAATACAAAGGAAGTTGATGACGTATCAAGTATGGAATGGAGAGAGTTCAAAGAGATTTTCTAAGAAAAATAATTTCCACATGACCATCGAGCAGATATGGAAAGGCAATTTATGAGTCTAAGGCAGAAGGAGGATGAGAATGTCGCAAAGTATGAGGCTTACTTTACAAGGTTAGCGAGGCATGCTGAAGATTATATATGTAACCAGAGAAGTAAGATTGATTGTTTCTTTGATGGGTTAAAAACATTTATCCATTGAGCTCTAGTATCACAATCTTTCTCAACATACGAAGATATTGTCTCATGTGCTATCAAGACAGAAAAGGAATTCTCTAAGTCTTATGAAAACAAAGTAAAGCAAGAGAAGAAGAGAACGGTGGAACAAGAGACAGATAAAGGGGAAAAGGGAAAGAAGGATTTTACATTATGTGAAAATTGTGGGAAGAATCACCCTGGTACTTGCCTAAAAGGAATGGGAGTTTATTATAAATGTGGAGAAAAAGGTCACCAGGCGCGTGATTGCAAGGGAAAGAAAGAGGCTATCAATGTTGAATGCTACAATTTTAGGGAAATGGGGCATTATGCAAATGAATGTCCTAAGCGTCAGGGAAACTTACCTCAGAAAGGGCCAAGGGATCAAGGACAATCTTATGCTGTTACTACAGTTGAAGCGGAATAATTAATGTATTGGTGCTTTTGGACTCATGGATTATATTCTGGTTATTAGAATAATGTGATATATATATAAGGATTGTACTGCAGTACTTGTTGTTTCAGTAAGGTTTTAATATGATGAAGGTAATCATATTTTTAGTATGTGACAATAAGAGAAACTTTACTTTGTTTGGGGAATCTGATAAATTGATTTTGGAATTAAGAGACCTTTTAGAGAATGTCTGGACAGAGGTATTTTGGATAACTATAAAGGTTGGAGTGGACTAAGTTGATCTTTGGATAGTATTGTTTAAGGTTAAAAAATTTATGAAGATTATTTTTGGAATATTATAATACTATAGTTTTAGTAAAAGGACAACCTGCAGGGTGGGGCATAACCCGTCGCATCGGACAAAGCTGCAGGAATCGAACCCACAATCATAGTGCAACAGGCCTTTACTTCCTACGACTAGCCTACAGGAAGTCCCTGGTTATTACAAAATAATTTTACTAATCTAAATGGTATGTGTTAACATTTGGAACCTTATACAATTAGGATAGGTATAATATTTTTGAGTTCTATTATCTTTTTGAGTGAAAGATGAGTTGAAGGTTGAAACTCTAGTTGTCAAGCATAAATATATACACCTATCTCTTATTCAATGAATAAATTAATTCTTAAACTTTATTAAAGGGATATTAAAACAAAAAAATGTGTTATCCTAATACCTTATGTCTTGTTGAACTGATGATATTTTAAATCAACATATATTGAAGGCTTTGAGGCCCTTAATTTGACAGTTGATTGTGATTGATGACCACAATCACTCCCTACATATATTTACGTTTTCCCCCAATTATACGTCTCTAATTGCCACCAATGTTCTCCTTATCGAGATCATAATTTGGTGGTGACTTTCTTATTTCCATTTCCCTCTTATTAAGGCTAAATTTTATTAACCTTATTTCCGATGTGGGTTTTCCACAAAGGTATTTTCTATTTTCAACCTTTTATTTTCCAAGAAAAATTTCAAATTGCGAGGACGCAATTTATTGAAGGAGGGGAGAATGTAACACCCTGATCTTCCACAATACACTTCTCATTCAATAATGCAATATATTGCATTGTATACAACTTCGAGTTCTAAAACACCGCGACTAATCATAGTAGCCGTTATGAATAGTAATAACCACTTTTTAAAATTATTGAAATTTTTTATTTCAAAATGGACTTCATTTTTGGATTCGGAATATCTAAATTAGCCTATGTTGAATTTTTGGTATTTTTCTGAGAACTTCTAATTTTTTATGAATAGTGAAAAATACTTAAAAACAACTTTTTTAATAAAAATAATTTATAGTGATAAATTATAATATTTAATGGTTTTAAAGTATAATTAGAATATATTTTTACCATTTTATCCAATGGTGGTCATTAGAATTAATTTAACATTGAAATTGGACATAAACAATTGCCAATCTTTTGATATAAATTGTTTCTTAAAAACACGCTATCTGTCGTGATAGCGGGAATTAATTATAAAATTAATTAATGAAACTTATATGTTTGTAATTTTTTAAAATAGACATCATTTTTGAATTCGGAATATCAATTATAACTTAGGGTGAAATTTTGGCATTGTTCTGAAAAACTTCAATTTTTGATGAATAGTGAAACCACTAAGTGGTAGTTAAATAACTGATTTTTTCGTTTAAATGAAATATTACCACCTCTGTGATTTGATTTTTAAAAATCCGACATACATGGTTGTCATTAAGAATTAAAATGTGGTTCAATGAGATTAAAATAATTTTTGGTGAATAGTAACTTTTAAGTTCTTAATCGTGATTAGAGGTAATTAGTGTAGTTTAAGGTAAAAATAATGTTTTAATAATATGAGATGAGCTTGACACATGTCCTACCCTCATTTAATGTTCCATGGCCGACCAAGACAATCCATGGGTCAACTTGGGGACCCCATGGAGCCACTTTAGTTGGAAAATGACATAAATACCTTTTATTTAATGTTAAAGTAAAAAATTACACAAACATGAAATGTTTTACTAAAACAATTTTTACATGGGGTTATACAAGTCATAGTTTTGAATATAAATAGTAATTGGAAAGATAAAACGATTTCCTACATCATATTATTTTTTTTATAATTTTTAGACATTAAATAAATTAAATTATTTATGACATCATTATGATGCAGCGATGACCTCATTATTTAACGATTTTAATAAAATGAAAAGATAATGTACAATCCAAGGCTTACACTTGTCCAAAGACTATTGGATGGGTAGATTTCGAACCCTTATCACCTTAGACACGAATTATATAAGTTTGGGACCTTTAGAATCCGAAAATCATTCTATATTAATGTAAACTTTCCTTACTTTCCAAGAGTGCCCCTCCTCTCCTCTTATAAAAGGACCCCACCTCTACCACCTCATTCACAATTTCAAGCCTTTTGGCTCGGCCAAACTCTTCCCAAATACTCTCCCAACTTCCCCCTCTTACTCCTAGAATCCTCACTTTGGGCAAAACACTTCCCAAGGATCCTTTGGCTCAAATCAAAAAGAGTTACCCGATTTTGAGGTAATGTATTCTCTAATGTTGTTTTGTTTTATTTTTCTTCTCCAACCCCCTAAACTCTTTTTATTCATTTCTTTTGTAACAACAAAATTATACTCAATATACTAGGATGTTGTTATAAGAAGTATTCGAGCTACACTTTTACACACCTACATCTAATGGTTAAAGAACCTACGGTTTCTGTGGATGGCGAATTTCTGCCTCACGAAACGATGATTGTTCAACACTCATATAACACCTTCAAAGGTGGCCATTAAGATGTCACTATATTTATATATGATATATAATATTTTTATGTTTTACTTATGCTTCTTTATTTCTCATTTATGGCATACCTTTATGTTTTCCATTATGGGTAAACGCGATATTTTCATTTTAGGAAGTGCGGACTACTGCCCCCTCAAAGTGATTTGAATCGTTAATGCCATATGTGGGATGTATAAAGGATGGAGTAAATGTTATTATACAATATATTATACTGGAATTATATTATACATTTATATCATTATGATTTAATTCCATTAAATATGAAATATAAATGAAAGTAGCGTTCATGCGTACGTACGGCTTACCGACTCCATGAACGGTGCATTTCATTTCTTACCTCTAAATGTTACATAATATTATAAATGAATGTATATACTGGATATATATGATATATCTGACATCTAAATCATGAATATAATTCTGGAGATAATGGATATTCTACCACATAAACAACTTGTAATTATAATAAGTTTATTGTTGACTCAAGTACCAAAGGTCGACAAAACGACCGTTATTAACTTAAATAATTACATAATGTTCATATCATTGTAATAAGTGATATAAAAAGGATAATGAAATTGAAAATGGTTCTTAATAAGGTATATATTAACTCTATTTTATTATTCAGGAGGTTAAAGAACGGTTGAGTCAAGTCAGACACGAGGTAAGGGAATTTCATAACCCAACTTCCATTCTTTAGGTTAATCTCCTACTTTCAAATTATGTCATTATATTATTATGTTGTATATTGTATTTATACTTTCTTTATGTGTACATATAGTGAATACACATAATAGATATATTTTATTTAAAAATTATCTTTTTTAGGGACTTCGTCTCAATCTCCATTCATTGAGGCATATTTTGTTTTATACACAAATTTCTTGTATACAGTGTATAAACCCCTTTGACTTTTATGTTTATTCAAAAGGAATCTTTTTATACGAAGCGTTTTACTAAACGAAAAAAAGGGAATGTTTTTCTTTCCGTACATATGCGGCGACAACGAATTCTCCGCCGCCGTGACCATTATTTGAGTTTCGGCTTCCTCTACAAGCCATCATTTTTTTTTTGATGAAAAATAAATACAAAGTTTTAACTTTCTTTTATTTTGGTATTGAAAATGGTTTTAAAAGAATTTTTATTATATCAATATGTTGTATTGATATCTTGTTCTTGAAATGTGGAAATTTTATGTTTCCTTTATGCATGTTTTGTGTGATACGATTATGTTATGGTTTATGATATGTTTAAACCTATTCATATGAGGAATGTATTGGACTTAATAAGTGACGGGTGGAGCCCGCTATAGCTCCTCGATGCATCGGTAGGTCTCATCGGACAACTAGACGTGGAATTGTCCGAGGCCCTTTCCCAATTTGATTTATGGTTTTGGCCGAGGCCTTAATCATTATAGACGTCTTGGCCGAGGCCTTGACAAAATGTTTCAGAATGTCTGGCATTATACATTCCCTCATTATGAAAGTGGTTATTGATATTGTATGTGATTATTCGACCAGTAGAATATCCATGTGAAGAAGTGAATGGAATTATCTCATTTTACTTTTGCCATATTATGTTGAAGTTCAAGTTTAAAAGGCTTTTGTTTTAGTTATACATTGCCTTAAATGTTTATGTTTATTGATGAAAGCTTCCGCTATATTGTTATCCTTACTGAGCATCTGAGCTCACCCCTTTCAATGTTTTAATATTTTCCAGGATATGAAGAAGTATTTTAGGAATGACCTGCAGGGATAGTCAGAAGAGGATATGAGTGTGGACTATGAAGAATTTGTTATTAGTTTTTCACTTTATGATGTAATGTAAGACTTATGAATGTATCTATTGTTTCCAAGGCTACTAAACTAATCGGTCTTTCGAGACTTGATCTTTTGTGATCATGCCAATGTTATGAAGTAATGCACCAACTATGGGTAGCTGGGTTCAGGGCGTTACATATTAAGTACAACGCATTCCTCATATGAACAGGTTTAAACATAACATAAACATTCATATTAAAACTAGCATACAAAATGTCAATACTTTAACCACAAACCATGAATGGTATAAAAATAGCACATCCACAGTCAAGCATAACTCATTCGATACAATATGGAAGATTGTATTGTATCACATTAACCTCAATCAAGAATAATGAAGGATGTTGACATAGATGAAAATAATCATCAAAACTATTTGAGAGAAATATCCCCCATTTTCTTGAAATCATTTAAAAGTCACACTATTTGTCAAGAAGCCGTTTAAAAATTGATTTTTGAATCAAAGTGTCCCATACCACTTTAAAACTTTCAAAATGAGTTTTAATTTTAAAACTTTAATGTACATATAAATAAATCCTTAAAACCATTTTTAAAACATGGACATTAATGAGAAAGATTTAGAAGAATAAGTCTTTAAAACATTTAAAAATGGTATTTTAGTTAGAGTTTCTAACCAAAAGAGGGACACTTGAATACAAATAATTGAGGTAATAAAAACATTGTAATATCATGAGAATAAATGAATTCATGATATACTATGTCAAAGTACATTATATACACCACATAAAAGTGATTTGGTGTATAACAACAAAGATGTCTCAATGGAATGTAAATTGGGATGAAATCTCTCATAAAGGCCATATCCTTAGATTAAGGATAAATCAACGACATAGTTATGTGTGAAAAATATAAATACACTAAATATGATTGGATATTCAGGGTAAAACAATAAAAGTACATTCACACATAATCTTTTAAAACACAACACCAATGAATTGGATGTTTAACTCAACAAATGGTGAATGAGTTAAAATTACTCTTATCAAATTCATATCGATGACTTGAGAAATAATCAATGGAGTGATTATGTGTATCAAAATTATATCCACAGAAAAGTGGAGTGTAAATTATGACATAAAAAAAGGAATAGTTATTCCACACATAATCTTGGTGTAAAATAATCAATGAAGTTTGCGTAAAGTCGAATAAATTGAAATTGAAATTTTGAATTCCATTATCGATTAGGTAACATACGAAACATACACCCATGAAATAAGGATCATACAATGATGATGTAAATACCCATAAATTAAAGTATATTACAGAATGAATAAAATCATGGGAAGTACACATACACCACATGTAATAATTAAGTGGTGAACAATGGAATTCTCACGAAATTAAGAGTGAGTTAAGAAACCCCTTACCACGTTGTAATCAACTGAGTCGTATGACCAAAAGATAATAACCGCCAAATGATTTATAGAATAACATTAATATAATGAGAATCATGATAATATATATCAAATTCCAGTACACAATACACCACTTTCAATAAATTAGTGGCGAACAATAGAAATCTCAAGGAATTGAAAGTGAGATAAGAAAATCCCTTACCTTGTACTTTTCCTTGGTTGGGGGTAGGTTAACCTCATGTATAATGTTGAAATAATTGTTATTAAATTATTCATGAATCATATACATTGATATGATATCATATATGATCTTTTAACATTGCTTCGTTAATAATATCTTAGAATTATCGTCGTTTCAGGTGTTAACTTACTTGTTTTCTTTTATATGTTTTGTTATGTAAGCCATGTTTTTCATGGATATGTTGTATCTTATTCATATCCAGAATGATATAAAGTTCTTAAACATTATTTTTAAATCATCAAATGATAATTATACTTGAATGGATATGATGGAGAATGACTCTCATCGTGTTCGTGGAGACGGTAGTCCGTACGTACGCACGAGCGACAATATCATTCTTTTGATATTAAAATAATATATAATTGGATGGTATATAATATATACAGAATCATTATCATGTTATATTTATTATTTAAATGAGTTACACATCATTATTATACCCATCCAAATAATAATATATTGAATAACAATTACACCACGACGTGGAGACGGTAAGCCGTACGTACGCACGTATGGTGACATGTTATTCAAAGGGTGGATAGAATACTGAATATGGTTGTACCATATTTATAATAACATCACAGTATATATAATATACTGGAGTTATTATTTTAGAATGGTAATAACAAATAAAGAAAAAGTGGAAGAATAAATGAATTTGAAAAAGGGTGGTGAAAACATTACCTCTTCTTCAGGTTCTTCCTTTTGATTTGATCAAAAGGGATCCTTAGGATGGCTTTCTGATCAAACTAAGGCCTCTAGGTTGTAGTGAGGGAAGTTGGGAGAGTATTTGGGCAGAGTTTGTCCGAACCAAAATTCTTTTAAGGTGTGAAGAAATGAGAAGGAGGAGTTCCCTTTTATAAGAGGGGTGAGGGGCACCTTTGGAAAAGCTAGAAATATTAATTTATAATAAATTCATATTCGTTTTCTAATGGCTAAAAAGTTTATTATTCAAAGTTTAAGATGGTTATAGGTCAAAAAAAATTCAACCAATAGAATTTAGATAGGTTTGGGTTACTATATTAACCTTATCTTTTAGTTTTAACTCTTAGTTAATTAGTTTGACATTTACCATGTCACTTTGTATTTTTATATTATATAGTTAATAAACTTACTATATACATCAAAGAGACCCCAAAGTGGTCCATTAATGATATAACTATCATTATATAAGTCTCTTGGACGAACCTTAGATTTTTAGGAATTTAATATCAATTAATAATATAATATTTGTTTTAAAAAACTCTTTTATGTCAATTTTGACACTATTCAATAGTTGATTTTTGTGAAACTCATAACAGAATTATTACTTCAAAAAATGTTAATTAAATCAATCCTAATATGTCATATTATCCTAGAAAAGTATTTTAATTCATCAAAAGTCTCAAATTATATTTATTTGGGTATTTATAATATCAATTATTTTAATTTGTCCCTATTATGGTAATTACTGCATCATAATTGTGTCATAAATAAATTAAATTATTTAAAGTCTAAAAATTATAAATAAAATATCATTATGTAGGAAATCTTTTTATATTTCTAATGAATATTTATAGTCGAAAATACAACATATATAACCTTATGTAAAAATTGTTTTTCTAAAAGATATATGCTTATGTCATTTTTGTACTTATTTTAACTTAATTAAAATTAAGTGTCCCTATCACCTACAAGTGGCTCCATGGGGTCCCAAAATCGACCCAAAGATTCCTATGGTCGAACATATATCCACCAATAAGGCTAGGACACGTTTTAGGGTAGTTTAGTATTATTATAATATTATTTGTTAGCCCTTATTTACTGGATTTACCCTTAACCATGGTAAATAAAATATTTACCGAAGTAATTATTCAAAATGTCTAAAAATAAAAGTTACATATTTACACAATTTGAACATATTGATTCCAAATATGGAATCCATTTTTCCAAATTCAAAACACAGAAGTTGAAGAAATTAATTTAAAATTAATTCCCGTTGTTAAAACAAAAAGCGTGTTTTTAATAGATAATAACTATCAAAAGATTGACACTTGTTTATGTCTGGTTTAATTGTAAAATTATGTCCAATGACCAAAATTTTATTAAATGGTAAAAATATATTCTAAATATACTTTAAAACCACTCAAATTAATAATTTATCACTATTAATTATTTTGATTAAAAAAGTTGTTTTTAATTAAAATTTAGTAATTTTCACTATTCATCAAAATATTAAAGTTATCCGAAAAGTACCAAAATTTCACCTTAGGCTAAATTCAATATTCCAAATCCAAAAATGAAGTCCATTTCAAAATATAAAATATATATAATTTCAAAATGTAGGTATTAATATTCATAACGGCTAGTTTGATTGGTTATGGTGTGTTAGAACTCGGTGTTGTGTACAACACATGCTATCACATTATTCATAGAGAAGCGTACCGTAGAAGCTTGGGGTGTTACAGATCTAGCAGGAACCAAAGTGACAAAGGAAACGGTGGTGGTTCTCTAATTAAGAGACTGGATGAAATGGGGGATTCAATGAAAAATCTCATGGTTATTCTAAACCAACTATCAGGAGGCATGATTAACCACTTGATCCTTGGTGAGTTCTCTAATGCATCATGTCCGAGATGACCAACTTGATGTAGAATTTCAGGTAATAATTATAAAGGTAACCATTAGGGTTTATATGGTCCTTACTTTTGAGGTAATTATGGGTTATTATATGTTATGATGGAAAATGGAAGGCATGAGATAAACTTGAGGTTAAATTATGTTATGGTTATTTTGGAAGATTTTATCTCTTTTTGGGGAATGTTATAAGAATCATGTAGTTTTGTAAAAAGTACAACACGTAGACCGTGTGACAACCTGTTGCGTTGGACGAAGCTGCGGGAATAGAACCCACAACCAAAGTGCGACTGGTATTTATCGCCTACCACTGGACTACATGAAGTCCCTAGTTAGTTTGACTAATTATTTTTAGTTATATAATCTTGTGAATCTATAATAAGTTGATTTTGGGTTATCTATGAATATTGTTGACCTATCATGGAGGATATATGATTAGGTTAATCACTTTCCAATATGATACTTTAAGAGAAACTGATGATATTTGGAGATAAATGTTAATTTTACCTTGGAAGACTATGTGATTAAATCATTCAAATATTTGGGTTTCAATCTTAGTTTGGTTTACATTGATGAATTTTATGGAAAAATTTATTATCGAATGGTCTTCGTTGAACTTTTGGATTTGTTGGACAAATTTTGGAGATTAAGAATATATTTTCTTTTTATAAAGGATTATCCTTTTGGGTATTATCTGATCTCGTACTAACAGTTTTGGTTTTGGTTTTTTTCTAAAGACATGGGAAATATGTAGTTCTCTTTATGCATTAAGTGATTCTATAGATGTTTATTATAGCTCTCTTAATGTGAACAAGTCATCCTAAATACTCATCATTTGGAGAAAGTATGAGTTTGTGTACGAAATATAGTAAAAGTTGAAATTCAACATGACAAGTAAGTATGTTTCCTTATGATTTAGTTAATCTCAAAAATAAATTCTTCAATGAAAAGTAACTTAAAAAAAATTGTGTCTGTTAACATTTCCTACTGAGGAATCGAATACCGTTTGACCCATCCAAGTTTGTGATTTTCTTGTGGTTAACTTTCTCTTAATCATGTTTTCTATCACTCTCCATCAGAACATGACCCTTTGTTTTCTCCTCCATGTCCATTTTTTCCTACATGGAATCCTAGTATGGGTTAACTCGGGTGACCTTTTTACTTATCTTTCTTTCTTTTAAAGTGATAGTTTTACCGACTCTTGTTCCGATGTGGGACTTTCAATGAAGTTTCTGAGCCCAATTTTGAAATTGTGAGGACACAATTCCCAAAAGGGGGGAAGGATGTAACACCCCAGGTAAATAAAGAATATGACATTTTTATATTTATCCATATTTGTGAATAAAATGTTAATATTAATTTAAAGGGAACGCTATGCTCGATGGCGTACCCAATACGCAACAATGAGTTTCTTTGAAATCTGACGCCGCGCTCTAATAATAAAATAATATTATTTTAAATGGTAGTTAATGCCTAGCCATTGTATTGGCGGGAAAGAATATAAATAACTAAAATATGATTTTATATGTCTGTTAAATGTTTTTACATTTATCCAATAAAATATAAAGGCTTAAAATAAGAAATGAATTCAATTTTAAGCATAAATACTCTAAAATTCACTAAAAGGTCGATTTATCGCCTTTTGATGGTGAACCCTCTTTAATATATTTTTGCTCACTATTATACATTATATTGGACCAAATAAAATTCTTCTTTATAATCGGGACATCAAAATTTACTTTGTGTAAAGTTTTGGTATTTTTCTGATAAAGTTCATTTTTTTAATGAATAGTGAAAAATGTTGTATTTTAATTCAAAACCTATTTTTAATTTAATTTATTTATGTTATTATATTACCTTTTGAAATGGATTTAAAGTTAAATTATAATATATTTTTACCATTTAATCCAATAGTTGTCATTGTAATTAATTTCACTTTGAAATTGGACTTAAACTAGTGTCAATCTTTTGATATATATTGTTTCATAAAAACACGCTATTTGTTCTGACAACGAGAATTAATTATTAAATTAATTATTGAAACTTATATTTTTTGAATTTTTTAAAATAGACATCATTTTTTATTTTGAAAAATCAAATATAACTTATGGTGAATTTTTGGTATTTTTCTGAAAAACATAAATTTTTTATGAATAGTGAAACCACTAAGTGATAGTTAAAAAACAGATTTTTCGTTTAAATGAAATTTTACCACCTCTGTGATTTGAATTTAAAAACTCTGACATACATGGTATTAATTAAGATGTAAAATTTGGTTCAATGGGATTAAAATAATTTTTTGGTGAATAGTAACTTTTAAGTTTTTTTAATCGCGATTAAAGGTAATTAGTATAATTTAAGGTAAAGATAATGTTATAATAATATGAAATTACCTTTACACATGTCCTAACCTTATTGGATGAGTCATGTACGACCAAGAAAATCCATGGGTCAACTTGGGGACCCCATGGAGCCACTTTGGTAGGAAAATGACATTAATAACTTTTTATTTAAAGTAAAAATTAAAATGTCACAAACATGTATTATTTTACTAAAACAATTTTTACATGGGGTTATAAAAGTCATATTTTTTACAATAAATATTAATTATAAATATAAAAATATTTCCTACATCATGATATTTTTTTTATAATTTTTAGACATTAAATAAATTAATTTATTTAGGACACCGTGATGATGCAGTAATTACCTCATTAATGAACAATTTAAATAAAATGAAAATATAATGTAAAGTCTAAGACTTAGACTTTTCAAAAGCCTATTGTATGAGTATATTGAGAACCTTTATCACATTATCCTCAAAATATATCAATTTGGGACCTTTAAAATCCGAAAATCATTTTATAATAAAGTAACTTTTCAAGACATTCCAAGAGTGCCCCTCCTCCCTCTTATAAAAGGCCCCCACCTCTACCTCCTTACCCACACCTCTGAAGCCTTTGGATCGGCCAAACCCTTCCCATTTCATCTCTCCACATCCCTCTATTCATCATTGAAGCCTTCCCTTAGGCAGAAAGCTCTTTGAGAAACCCTTTTGGTTCAAACCAGGGGGAGTTACCCGATTTAAAGGTAAAGTCTTCCATAATGTTATTTTGTTTTATTTTGCTTCTCCAACCCCCTAAACTATTTTTATTACTTTATTTTGTAACAACACAAGTATATTAAATATACTATGATGTTTGTATGAGAAATATTCAAGCTACACTTACACACACCTCTATCTAATGGTTAAAGAACATACTGTTTCTGTGGATTGCGAATTACTATCTCACGAAACGATGATTGTTCTATCTTCTCCTACCACCTCTCATGGTGTCCATTGTGATGGAATTATTTTTATATAATATATATTATATTTATATCCTCTCTATTCTTCTGTATTTTTTATTTAAAACATACCTTTATGCTTTTCATGTTGTGAAAATGCGATAATTTCATACGAGGAAGTGTGGACTACCGCCCCTCAAGTGATGTGAATCGTTCATGCAATACATGGAATGTATAAAGAATGAGATTAATGAAAATATGTGACATATATAACATATATATTATACTTTAATTATAATATATATATATCTCATTTATTTTTAATTCCATTAATATGACTAAGAAATCAAAGTAGCGTTCATGCGTATGTACAACCTACCCTCTCCATGAACGGTGCATTTCATTTCTTTTTATCTCCAAATTTTATGGAATAGTATAAAATTAATATATTCTGGATATATATGATATTTAAATCATTAATAATATTCTGGAGATTATTTACTTATAACTATATGGACAATCATTTTCAAACAAGTTCATTTTTGACTCATATAACAAACATCGACAAAAACATCTGATATGAACTCACATTATTAACCAATTATTATAACATTATAATATGTGATATGAACTCAATAATAGTCTTTAAAGGTGGTCCTTAAGCAATTATAAATTGACCAAAGTTTATTATTCAGGAATATAAATAAACGAACAAGACAAGTCGTACTTGAGGTAAGGGATCCTACCTCTATCTTTCTTTTTAAGTACTCTTTTTTTATGTAACTTACTTTAATATTATCTTTCTTAGGTTGGGGGATGTTATTTTATATTAATATTTCTTTAAATTTTATGTTAATATTATGATATACCATATTTGATCTCATCAATCCATTTTTGGAAGTTTTATGTGGCGTCGTTTGGCTGCCGAGTTTTCATAAGGGATTTTTCATCTCACTTTTATTCCCGTGATATTTATGCTACATTTTTCACCATTTCCATTGAGTGGTGTATGTAATACCCATTATTCTACTCTTTTTGTAGTATAATTTCGTTTATGAGTATTTACATCAATGTTTTATAGTCCTTCTTTAATGGGGTGTACGTTTCGAATGTTACCCAAGTCGGTAAGGGAACCTTTCACCCTCCTCTTTTTAAAAAGACTTCTTTATGTTATGTCTTTTAATTTACATCTTCTTATGTTGGGATATGTTATTATATATCCATATTGATGTAAATTTTATTTCCAAGTGATGATATAACATTTTATCTCTCATCAACTCATTTTATGAATTTTAAAGTGACGTTGTTAGGCTGTCAAATTTTTATAAGGGAACTTCTTAACCCAATTTCGTTTTCTTTGGGTTCAACTTGTAGTTATTGAATATGTCGTCCTATGAATATGTGGGAATGACATATGATTATTTTACACATAATATCCACTTATATTGGGTGTATTTATATTTTTCACACATACTTATGAGATTGAATTATCCTTAATTTAAGTATACCTTCTTTATAAGGGATTTCACCTCATTTTACATTTCTATTGAGACTTCATTGTTGGTATGCACAAATTCACTCTTATATGGTGTATATACTGTCCTTTGGAATAATATATCATGAATAAATTTATTCTCATGATATTATAAAGTTCTTATTAAATGTTATTCCTCAATTATTTTATTCAAGTGTCTCTCATTTTGTTAAAAACCCTTTAACTAAAATATCATTTTAAATGTTTTAATGATTTATTCTTATAAATATTTCACATTAATATCCATGTTTTTAAAATGGTTTTAAGGATTTATTTATATAGATATTAATGGTTTAAAATTTTAAAATATTCAAAGTGGTATGGGACACTTTTATTCAAAAATCTATTTATTAAATGTTTTAAATGGTTTTGAAAATGGTTTTTAGAATGGATTCATTATTTCAATATCATAAAATGTTATATTGTTATTGAAATGTGGGAATTTTATCTTTACTTTATGATTAAGTTATGTTAAATTATTATTTTATGTTTCTTGGTCATTGTTTATGAAGACGGGTGGTTCCGTGATAAACTAAGGGTGGGTGATCCCGATATAGCTCTCCAATCCATTCGGTAACGTGAAGGGGTTAAACGTTAAGGTTTATCCAAAGGGATTTAGGTAATATACTATGATGGGCATTCCAAACGTAACCATGAGGGTTACTCCCTATATAAGAATGTTATGAATGCCTCAAGATACCTTTATGTCTTATGATTTCTACTGAGTTATGCATAAATCTTATGATTTCATGAGGTATGTAAAATTGCTTATTTTTTATGAGTAAAGTATGATTTCATTGATTCTTATGTATACATGGACTAATGTTTTCTTTCCGTATTGTTATAACCCTTACTTCACTTTTTATTCTCATCCCAAGTTTTTGAAATTTTTTTCACAGGACATAAATTGGAATAGGGTCAAGGATGGGATCAAGGAAATGTCATGCTCTCTAGAACAAGAACTAGACATGACTCTTTTGTTCAAGAGTTTTTATATTGTGAAAAAAATGGAAACTGAGTAGATGTGTCTAATTTGTAATCTTTGAGATGTAATATTTATGTCCTAATTCTCTAAAACTCTAAACCTGAAAATATCCACAATGTGAATTATTGAATTTAATTCAAGATTAAGTAATGTTTTAAGGTCGGGTCCTTATAGGTGCCATCTTACATATGGAAAAAAATTCTTATTTCAAGATTAAATACCAAGACCATCAATGTAGTGGGTCGACACACACCTGTTTCCCATAGTAGATCGGGACACGCCTATTTTAAATGTATATTAGGACAGACTAGTTTTCCATAGTGGATCAAGACACATTTTCTTTCCATTATGGACCAGGACACACCCATTTTCAATTATGGATCTAGAGACACATTTTCCCCATTTTGGATCAATACCTTCAACTTTTTAACCATAATTATCTAATGAGATATAAATAATTACCTAATAAATTGGAGGGATGTATAGGTCCCACCCATCGCATAATGAAATCATACAAATGTGTAGCATAATATCATAATCAAGCATATCATAACCCATAAAATGAAATGGGTATCATAAACATGTAGTCATATCATAACATTTGAAAAATTGATAGGTAATTTTATAAATACATAACCAATGAAAAGAAATGGGTTTTATATGTATATAAACTCTTAATGTAAAATGGGTTTCATACAAATATTACCCATGAAAAATAAATTGGTTTTATAGACATATAACATGTGAAAAAGAAACTTGTTTTATAAACGCAATTCCTTCAAAACATAAACCATTCAGTGAAATAAGACGAATGTATCCTTTTTATTATTTACCTATGAATGCATGAGTGACACCAACAAAATTCATCTTATGCAAAATAATAATTACTAAATATCATTAAAAAACATTAATTGAGGAAATATTGTTTCTTATTTGTGATATACTTTTTAAAATATAATATTTTCTTAGAACCATTTTCTTATAGAATAAATTTGAATTCTTACAAAGTAATCTAGTATATTTTAAATAAATTGAAAACATATCAAAGAATCGTTGAAATATTTTCAAAACATATTTATTTGAGAAATTATAAAAGTGGATTTAAAAACTTTTGAAGGCATTTTTCCTTGTAAACTTTTTAAAAAAGAATAAAAATATTTTTAAAACCTTTTATCATGAAAACAGGTAAAATAAGATTGAAACAGTAAAAATATATTTAACATAGAACGTATTTGAAAACCTTTTTCTTCAAAACCACCTCAAAATCAAAAAGTATCTAGAATATTTTGAAAAAAAAAATTATTTAAAATAATCTTTTAAACAAACTAGGGAATCTTCATGGAAATTATGGTAGTCATGTAGGGTTAGTCTATACATTATATATATTCTTTTTTGAACCTTTAATATTTAGAAAAGTGGCATGATCAGAAAATCAAAAGAATATTACTTTTAAAATAGTTTGTTAAAAAGATAATACATGGGTAAATTTTTAAAAAATCATAGAATAAAAGTAAAACATTTTTCTGAAAACACTTTTACAAAACATGGTGTTGAATGAATACAAATTTCATACCAAAAAAAGATATAATGTGTATTTTCATAAAAACATTTCTTAATTATCAAAAGTACTAAAGAGTGGAAAACGGTACCATTACATGTATATAACAAGAATAACCAAAGGTTAAGAAACATTATTATAATTCATGAGATATGAATCATAATATTTCACCAATGGATGATTAATCATAAATAATCCTTAAAATGATGAGATTGTAGCAGTAAACCTTTACCACATTGGTAACATTGAACCATAAGATAATGGAATGAATAATATCACGTGAAGATTAAAATATCAAAATAATAAAAATATTCATGATATAACTTTTCAATGTTAGTATATAAAACTCATATAAATATATAGGTTCATAACATGGCATGTTTCTCAAATAATGAAAAATGAGAGAAAATTACTTCATGAGATAAATATCATAAAAAGGATATGTAAATAACCATAAATATAATAATAAGGATAAAATAATTCATTCATAATAACTATATAAAACACAAAAAAAATTATTGTTGAATAATCATAAGTCACAAAAAATAAAAAGTTAGATGAGAAAACACTTACCTTAAGTCTTGACAATCTTTCTACGTGATCAAACATTCTGCAAAATAAATATAAAATTATTAAAAATCTACCAAAAACCATATTATTTTATATAATACCATATATTATTTTTTATGACTTATATTACCCATTTATTAACAAATCCATGTTAATGTTACATTTTTTGGCAATATCTGCTTTTTTTGTATATGTTTTGGCTTGTTATTGATAATACGCAAACATCGATCATGATTTATTTATTTAAAGAATTTAAAACATGATATGAAAATAATATTTTTTTCATTATATATTTATTTATAATAATATTTAAAATATAGGAATATAAAATAAAATACATCATTCAGGGAGATGGTAGAGCGTGCATACTAATGAATGCAATTTCCATTTTATTACCATATTGAATGAAAAAAGATAAGGAAATATATATAAATATATATATATAATACAAATAAATTAGTATTATTTTGTAATATATATTGTATAATTTCAATAAATTGAGAAATAATGCATTCCATGTAAGGTGTGAATGAATCACATCTATTCGAGGAGGAGGAATTCCATATGCCCACAAATGATGTTATTATATTTACAAAAAAATAAATATAAAGAAGGTATATTTTATATAATATTTATAAAATTATAAATATATAATTATTATCATATATATCAAAAAAAATAGTGCTCTTATCATAATTATCATCCATGAAAGATTGAAATGAAAAAATGAACAACGTCATATCTCGAGGTTGTAGTTCACTGTACACAATAACGGTATGTTTGTTACCCTTTTGATGGAAGTGTGTTTAATTTTAAGTATAACCATTATATTAACAAAACTTCATTACATTGGGGATAAGGAGGTTATTATATAGTAATGGAATAAGAATAATTATGGTGCCAGAGATTGAAAATAAAACAAAAGAGCTTGAGAACTGATGTTACCTCTTCTTTTGGTTAATCCTTTTGGTTTACACCAACGAGTTTCATTTTTTGGGTTTACACCAAAATGGATGATTATAAATTGAATTTATGGATTTTTTTCATATATAAGAAGATTGTGGGTGAGTAAATTGGCATGAGAGGTGTGAATAAGTGGGAGGAGTGAGTTCCTTTTTATAGTGGTGGAGGAGTGGCATTCATGTAAATATTTGAAAATGGAGTTACATCCTCGTTATTCCAATGTAATGTGTCTCCAATAATGTAAAACATTATAGAAATATATGTATATGGTCTAAATTTGTGAATCCAATGTATTTTGTAAATGTTTATAGTAAATTTTGTTCCTTAAGATTAAGGTTTAGTCCATTGGTAGGCTAATTTTTCTCTTAACTGTGGTAATTATTTTTAATCCATTTCACAAATATTTCTGGTCAAAACAAATTTAAACTTATTATAAAAATAATAATTATAATACCAAATTTTGTTACAATTTTTCCAAATTCCAATCATAAATGGTGGAGAAAATAATTCAAAATCAACCCTATAGATGGGATGGCAATGTGTGTTTTCAATGTAAAAATGTTCACAAGTTTGCAAAAATATTATATCCAATTTTTAAAGGAAATATATTACAATGACCTAAATTCTAATAATTGCTTCAAAATTTATCAAATTAAATTTTTAAACAAATAAAAAATTTAACCTTATAAATAATATCTATGAAAGAGTAGTTCTGAATTAGAATTAATTTTTTTCTGTTCATCAAAAAAATAAAATTAACATGAAAGAGAAAAAAAATTAACCAAAATTAAATTCTTATGTTATTATTCCCAAAAAAAATATTTTTGTAAAATAAAAATGTAGTGTAAATAAATATATTTAAAATTGTGTTATCATTAAAAGTGACTAAATCTTTCTTTTAGATAAATACATTTTTTAATACATAAAATTGGATTTCTCATTAGATTATACCTATAAAATAAATCGTATGAGTATAAACAATATTTATTGAAAAAATAATTTTCATGGAAAAATATGGGTCTTCAAAGTATAGGGAGATAATCTCATGACTATTCACTAAATAATGAATAATAAGATTGTAATACTTATTATTCACACAAAATAAAACATTTATTTCCCAAATAAGGGGGAATGATAGTATTCCTATGTATCATTATTGAATTCATGAATTTTTATTGAATAGGTTCCCACATATTCCTTTTTGCAATGAGGTTTTTTGGTATTATCGTTCATATCATCCCTTTTATTGGAGAATTTATTCTCATAATGAAAAAAAATCATTGAAGTTGATACACTGAAGTATGGGTGGTGAATTTGTTCGAATTATCTTCTCATATATTACATTAACTATCCAGTTAATAATATATCAAAATTAATAAATTTTATGACCGTATATCTACATTTAATGAAACTCCCATTCCCCTTCAAAAAATTACCTTGATTCTTGTTCACGCATTCATGTCACACAAATGTCTGGAATTTCATTCCACTATTTGATTTTTCATGGGACTTGACCTTCCTTTTCTTATCAATACCAGAGGAATTGTGGGTATATCCAATTTCCATTTATACATTTAGTGCATATCGAATTACTTTTTCATATCTACTAAATTACCTTATATCTAAGCCCTTTAGAAGACTTGTTTTAGGCCACTAATGAATTGATTGATTTTTTAATGGATTATGATCAATCCAGAATCATATCGTTCAAGTCTTGTAAAATTATCTTCATATGTACTAATAGACCATGATCCCTTTTCTTTAAATCAAGGAACTCCATATCCATTATTTTTAATAGGAGGAAAGTATATACTAAAAAATATACACTTAAACTCATCCCATTCTAGAGATTCTGTTTACTCTGATTATCTCTTGTCTTTAATAAGATTCAACCATTGATCCACTTATCCTTCTAAACGATGGGTATCCAAAAATGAATTATAAATTCTTAAATCACTGAAGTGTGTAAAATAACTTTCCAGTGGTACATAAACATTTCTTAGGTTCGAGTGGATTAGTAAAACCACAAAAATATGATGGATGTTTCTTCAAAAGACTCAATAGATTTTTTTTACATCCTTTTATTGTTTGGATGTTCAACTTTATTCAAATATTGGGAGTGTTGTTTGATCACATCAACCAGAATGTTTATTTCATATACCTTGTCATTTTTTCATCAGGACGAAAATTTTAACATTTTCTATTTTATTCATCTTTGACACATTTCCTTTGAGTTTTAGCAATGGACTAAAACTGGAAATAAAATAGTGAGTGTCACTTATCATAGAAGAAAACCACATAATCATGAAATTTTACTGATATGATGTCTACATCATAAAATTTTATCATTTAATCTATTAAACCTTTGGCCCATCTTTAGTAAAATCCCTAGACATATCCTTGGGAATATCATAATGGGTCTCAATAAATATTTATCTTCCTAGTTTCAAAATAGTGAATAAACCATTCCTTTTCTACAATCTATAGAGACTTAAGATTAACATATATGGATATCAAACTATTTTAGATGAATATTCATAATTTTACCAATATACATGCCCATGCGTCGTAATGATTTATATTTATTTTAAAATAGAAACAAAAATCATCTAACATAGTGAAATATATTCACTATTTTCAACAAATATCTTCCCCTTTAGTACATATACTTAAAAACAGTCTTCATAACATGGGGTATAAAAACATATGAAATGAGTGATATGAGATTCTCAGTAAGGGTAAACCAGGGAGATGTGTAATAATTAATATGAAAATAAGGGTATGAAATTGTTATCATGATATTAGAATATCATAACCTGCATATCAATGATCGTAAGCATGAATCACATCATACTGATTGGATGTTTATAAGACATGAATCATAATTGTGATAAATCATCATAAATCAATCATTACATATATGATCATGTCATATAAGTGTGGAACCATTATACATATTGAAAAACATTTCATTTATCATGTTTAACTACCAATACCATCGACATAGATGATCAGGAAAAACTATTCCCATATAAGATTAGGACACACCTTTTTCCTATATTGGATCAGGACACATTGGTTTCCTATAGTGGATTATAGAACACCTATTTCCCATTTTGGATTATGAAAAAAAATGTTTCCCATTGTGGATCAAGACCATATACTTGTTTCTTGTCATTATCTCTTGAGATATAGATATTTACCAAATGCATTGGATAGAGATATAGGTCCCACCAATATCATAATTAAATCATAAAAATATTTTCCAAAAAATCTTAAAAAATCATATCATAACCCCTGAAATGAAATTATAATCATAAAAATGTAATATTATCAAACCTAATAGAAAATAGATTTGTTTAAAAATAATTTCATAAAATAATTATGTGTGAAGAGAAGTGGGTTTCATAAGAATAAAACCCATGAATATATAATGGGATTAATAAACATATAACCATTTAATGTTAAATGGATTTCATAAACATATAACCTGTGAATGAGAAATAGGTCTCATAAACATCATTTCACCAAAAACATTAACCATTCAAAGAAATAAAATTAATGTAACTGTTTATCATTTCCCTAGAATGGAATGAGTATCACCAATGGATGTCATCTTATATAAAAAATAATTTAGAAATATATTTTTTAAAAATAATGAATAAGAAATCCTTTCTTCTTTGAGAAATATCTTTGAAAACATAACACCACTTGAAAAACATTTTGTTTTATAAATAAAAGAAATCTTATAAAGTATTCTCAAAAACATTTTAAAAACATTTTTCTATCAAAAATAGTAAAATAATATTGGAAAAACCTTTAACATTATTTTCCCTGAAAATTATAAATAATCTTGAAAACAATTTGAAAACCTTTTTACCTGAAAACATTTGAACAAAAATTGAAAATATTTTGAAAACCTTTTTCTATAAAAAAGAATTAAATAATCAAAAAAACAATTAAAATAATTTTATAAAGATATATCATTTTATAAATTCTTTTTCTTAAAACCTACTATAAAATCATGAAATTTCTAGAATACTAAAATAACATTTTCTTTAAAAATAAAATTTTTATCTTGAAAATGTTCATGATGCAGGTTATGTCCATACAAGATTAACATTCATTTTTATACACAAAAATTTTATAAAAAAATTTTTATCGAAAAATGACATGAATATTATAGGTACCCTCACTTTTCATACATTAATATTTCATCACTTTTTGAGAATAATTAAAACATTATACAAACAGATACCCAAATAATATTATATTAGCGCATTTGGATACATGGAAATGTGAACAGTGGTATAATAGTTAGATATATTATCACCCACCAGTTTCTTATAGATTATGACCATTATAAGATTAAAAAAACATAACACTTGTATTCATAACCTAGGGGGAATGGAAACATAAAAATGGGTGAGATTAGCTGCTCAGTATGGGTAAACATGGGAGACATGTAAGCATAAACATGAGAGTATGGGTATGAGAATGAGGTCATAACATTATAAGATCATACCATGTATATCATAAGATCAAAAACATGAATCATTAAATAAATCATGCCAGTACATAAGACATAAATCATAATAAAATAAGAACATAAACCATGAAATCATAACATAGGAATAAATCATGGAATTTTGTAGAAACATAATCATATAAAATTATTTCTATAATATTGAAGGAATGGATGGAAACACTACATTAGTTGTATGGGTTCACTCTCCATACCATCTTGGTAGTTATAGTTCAATCCCCGGACCATATTTTTAGTGTGATTTCACTCCCCATACCATCTTGGTAGTCACGGCGCACTCCCATTAGCAACATAATTGTCAAGGTTAACTCCCGATACCATATTTTTCTATCTCTTGAGATATAAATCATTAAAAAATTAATTTGGGGGATATATAGTTCAACCCATCTCATTATGAAATAAAACATACATGTTCCCCAAGATCATAAAACCCCATATCCTAACACATGAAATTAAATGGGGGTCATAAACATATAATCATATCTTAACATGTGAAAAAAGATATAGATTTCATAATTATTTCCTCAAATCCATAAACTGTGAAAATAAGTGGGTTTGAAAATAAAATAACCAGTGAAAGAGAAATGGGTTTCATTAACATCATTCAATCAAAACATAAATCATTGATTGAAGCAATATGAACAGAAACATTGAATCATTTCCCATGAATGTCTTGTAAAACACCAACAGATGTCATCGTTGTTGTGAAATTTTTTAAAATATCATTAAAAAAAATCATGAGGAAATTATACTTTCTTCTAAAAAATAAATTTAAAATATAAATCCTTTAGAAAACTTTTTTTTAAAATAAACATGAAAAACATATAAAGGGGGCCTTGAATACATTTTGAAAATAATTTTTTAATATTATAAATAGATCGTGAATGCTTTTTGGAAACTATTTAATTAAAAATACATTAACTCCTTATACAGAAATATGGATTGCATATTGAAAAATTTAATTTCCATGAAATCTTATAAAATATTCTTCAAAACACATTAAAATCCTTATTTGGAAATGCCATCAAAACTAATAAATGATTTTTCAAAAATAATTGAAATCCATTTTATAGAAAAATTAAATTATAAAACTTAGAAATGGGGTTTAAAAAGTCATTGAAAAATCATTTTTAAACATAAAAAATTTTTGAAACCAATTTTATTTGGAAACAGATTTAAATGTTTTAGATATTAATATAGTATATCACAACATAATGATTTATTCATATCGGATAACTTGTTATAAAAAAAATTGATTATAACTGAAGATATATGGGATGGAATATCCTATATCTCCTGATCTTTTGGTGCTTCATGAATGAAAAATTCACCTTCTTTTCTCAATAAAGTGGTGAAGTGGACCAAGGAACAACAAAGTGTGAGTTTTTCCTGAAATCATGCATGCATAACTTTTCATGAAAATTCATAAACAGTTGGAAATGATCAAGAAATAAAATTTTATCCAAATAATTTATTTTTTGTAAACTAATGGATTTATAAATCATCAAAGATTTATGGCTTTGAGGCCCTCAAATATTCATTTAGCATTAACTTGTTTGTGATTGACGACATCAATCAGTCACTATAAATAATTTTGATTTTCCTCCATGTCCATTTTTTCACATCCCATATATGTTATCTAATGTGGGAAGCTAGCAATGAGTTAATTTTGTTAACCATTACAATTCCAAAAAAAATTATGGTTCTAGCTTTATTTTTTCAATATTTTCACTATTCATCAAAAAATTAAATTTCATAGATAAATAACAAAAATTCACCGAAAGTAAAATAAATTATATTTCTCTTTAAAAAATGAATGTTATTTTGGAAAATAATATTTATAGAAGTGTCAAAATTCACATTTAATAGGGGTTCACCAAAAAAGGTTGTAAAATTACCTTTTTGAAAAATACAACTTTTTATTAATAAAATTTGATTTTTCATTGTCTTATACCTATCAAATATGTTGGATTAGTATAAAAATTAATTTTTGAATAAATAATATATAAATATTTTATAAATCATTAATGCAAAGTGGGTTGTGTAATTTATTGAGAAAATATGTGTTTAAACAATGAAAATTTTTTTCTTATAAAATTAATTTCATTATATTCAAAAAGATCATACACTAACATCAAATAATTGATGACCAAAGGATTCATTTTATATAATTTTTTAAATCACATTTTTACAAATTAGTTAGTCTTATTCATCACTTTCATTCTAATGACTAGTTAGTAGCTATTATAATAGTTTAATAATCATGTTAATAGTATATTGTAGTTTAGTATAACATAGACATGCATGTAACTCAATCTATTGAAGGGACTCTGTATCGTTGGTAATAAAATCCAAACACCATCATCCGTGTAATAAAATCTAATATAAGTGATCTGTGTGGAATAAGAATAACTTGGAATATTGTATCACACAATCCAAATATAGTGATTTTATAAAAACCAATATTCTGTTTTTCATAAAGAGAAAAAAATTTTAAAAATTAATTTAATTCCAAAAACTATCCCATAATATCTAGGGATGTAATGCACTCATCCTTATTAAGAAAAGGGGAACTTAGGCCCTGAAAAATTATCTATATCACGCAATCAGTTCTTATTCTATCAAGAATTAACTAATTCATTTATTATCAGGTTATAACTATTGGAAACCTTATGCATCAACCTATAACATATTACAATGTAAAAACATATTCATTGCATTAATTATAGTTTTAAACATCCTAAAAAATTTAACCGTTCTCAATTGACATTACCTATAACTTATTATCAATAGGAATTATTGGTATTCAAATTATTTTACAATTCCATTAATCACATGGGTGATCAATTTCAATAAAACATGTTTATTTCATTAATTTTGTTATCATCAAATTACATTAATCATCGAGTTAAAAACATGCCTCATTAATTATTATTAAGAAAATTAGTTATCAATTAATTTTTTCTTAATGTTATTTAAAAAAATTTAACAACAACAACATGATAATACATATACAAAACAAACATTCTAACAAAAAAGGTATATATATAAAACTATCTAGGATATCATGAGGGAAGTCGCTATCATAATATAAAGAAACCAGATTTCTAAAATCTAGTTGATATACAATTTAATTATACCAGTTAAAATAATTATCAGTTCTATTTAGTTACTATTTAATTTTCTAATACATGCTCAATATATGATTTCACTTAAAATAAATAAAGAATCAAGGAATCCCCTACCTCTAAATCTATCAATATTGTTTTCACAAGAATGGATCACATTAGGGATCTCTGATCAACTCACCTAAATGAAATACATCCATTAAAAGATTTCATATGACAACCATACTAAAATACTTGAAAACCCTGTTTCAATCATGGGATATCCACCTCTATTTATTGGGGAGAAGATACGAGAGTAAAATGGATCAAAATATGATAATCAAATAGATAACTAAGCTATAACACACCATTGATCACCATATATTGAATACATAATCTCATGGATTGAATCTGGTCAATGAAATCCCATTACGCATGGAAGGGTGACACTAGTCACTTATAATCAGGAGTAATCATAGGGTTTGGGAAACCAGAGTGGTTATGTTTTTTTATAAAAGTACTACCAAAGAGATTTATATGGTTTGTAAAAAATTTACATGTTATATAAATTTTTGGGGTTAGAATCCATAGAAAACCAATAAAAAAATTTGTTATTTAAATATGAATATTTACACTTTGTGAACCTTCCTAGCACAATTCATGCACCGCACTTAAATTTTTTTTAATCTCTGTGTTTCAATATTTTTAACAGCTAACACCACTGAATTTATTCTAAGCCTCCTATATGCTCCCTTATCCATGGAATCATAAAGGTTCTGACCACATAGATCCCTTCCCTTACATTATATTCCCAATAAATAATTATGAAACTAAATAGTACAAATCCAAACCATAGAAAAAAATAAATGAGGTCATTCAAATAGCCACCATGTGAGATATCACTCAAAGATATAGCCACCACAGGATCCCAACAACCTAACAAGAGGTACAAGCTCAAAACTATTCAAGAACCACAACCATAACTAAAACAATCTATTAGGAGAGATACCTATCAAAAGAATGTAAATACACAATAAGGGACAATAGGTATCCATCTATTAAACCAAAAAGTAAACATCCAAAGTGGAACACCATTACGAGAGATGATTTAAAACTCAAAAATAATAGGTGAGTGAGAACACATATATTACTCATGTTTAAATGAAATCTCATTTATTCCAAAATGTGTCCAAAATACACATTCCAGGTGAATAACATGATAGTTCAACAACTTCTCAGAGTCATCCAAGATCTCCAAAAATTTCTCCTCGAAGGTTGTATCATCACAAAAAATATTCTATCCAATATGGATGATATGAGAGTCATCAAAAAGATAACAATGATTTTGTGAAATTTGGAAAACATCATGTGTCTAGTTCTTATGTGGGGGTGTTCTTTCAGATATTCCATGGACCCAACATGAGGCCAAACATCAAAATGTGCGACAAACATGGGAGATACCTTACTCCCATGACCAAACTTTCACTCCCCATAATGAGGATTCCCCATTAAAACATGTTATCTCTTCTATCAAACTCTAGATGTTTCCTCCTATGATGGACCTAGAATTTATAATGACCATGTGCTAATTTTTTACCTCTTTTGAAATACCAAAATCATTTATATCAAATTTTGAACCAGTTTTGGCCCAATAATTTTTGCCTATCTAACCGCAGTTCATCAAAATGGATAACGGAATGGTTTGTTGTACAAAACATCAGATGGTACTATAAAAATATATGGGTGGAAACTAATATTTTACGAAAACATGAACAACGGTAGGCTAATAATCCAAAACCCTCTTAAATACAATACGCATGAGTTTAACATGTCTTCATGTGTCTGGATGGTCCAGTATATATGATCATACATAAATGGGTGAAAATTAGTTTTAACGAATAACTAATAACCAATAGCATCTTGGAAACCTATCCATACTCAAGGGATAAAATGAGATCAAGATCAGATATGGATTTTTTCAATACTCCATGGTGTCACGCCATATCCTCTATATACTTCCGCAAAAACCCTACATTGATATTGACCCCATGACCACTATAATGTGGGATGATTTTTCCAGATAATCCACTATCACCCAAATATAATCATAGATTCTATGATATCAAGTTTAATGGGAAACGATGTCCATTGAGATGTCTTCCTGCTTCCACTGGGGAACATCTAATGGCTGGAGCAACCCATGTGGAACATAAAACTCGATAATCAACATCTAGTAAAAAAACTCATGAATCAAACTATGGAACTATATGATTGAACCCATTCCATAAAAATTTGCCTATTATGTCATATTACATCTTAGTGATGCCAGTATATACTAGAAAATTTTAACTATTGAACTCTTGAAGAACCATCACATGTTATTTTGATGGAAAAAAATATTTCCTAAGAAAAATCCTGGTGTTATCCCTCCATAGACCAACCCTTAAAGAAATATCCAAAAATAGCATGTTTTATGTAGTCATCTACATCATAATCCCCAAATTGGGACTCCAACACTAATTGTAACAAATAGAACTACACTATCGATTAGAAAAGATGTCCTCAACCTCCAATATCTTCTGAATCATGAAGCATTGATGAGAGTTACTCAACCACTCTCTGGGAATCTCTTAACACACACAAGGAATCACTATATGAATTTTTACATAACTAATCAGCTATAACATTTATTTTTCTTGTAGTATACAAAATTTCAACATCATAATCCCATAAAATATTCATCCACAAATTCTATCATAATTTGATGTCACATAAAGAGAATACATACCTCTATCAATTTGAGTTAGTATAACCCAAATATCTCTCATAGAAGAGGTAATGTCACCAAAAAATCAACGAAAATTTCAATGATTCCACCTCATATTCAAGGGAGGAAAAGATAAGCTCATGGGGATGATAAAATTGAGAATCATAAGGAAAAAATAATCATCACTACATTAAAAGAGCACCCCAAGAAAAGATGATTGGACTTATTTAAAACATCAAACTTAACCCCCTAAACTAAAAAAAACATCATGGGATGGCCAACATCTCCATCAGGTACCAAAAAGATACCGAACATTTGGCATTCCACAGGAAGACATGATCATTCTGGTTCAAAGATCATATAGGATTGGAAACTCGAGATAAATCAGAAATTAACCTCCTTTAATACCAAGGAAACTTCACACCTACAACACTGTATTGGGGAATTCCCAAGACACAAATTCCTCTATCATTTAAGGATCTATAGCTATACCCTAATAAGATACCATGTTCCCCATAAAAAGGACATCACGATATCAAAACATAAACATTTACAACATCCCAAATAGCTACTCATCATGAAGAATACCCAAAATGGAATGTCGATTCTCTGTATGCAGCTCCACTAACATGTATTACACAAGGAATTTGTTTAATGAAAACCCCTAGAACATGTCCAATAACTCTATAAAAATTATGCTCATCCACCACCTGAAAAAATCTATAAAATTATTCCCAATAAAAGGAATCACAATTATCTAATAATTCCTTAGAAGATAATGGAATGTAGTCTATATAATATCCTCATCCTTCTCCCACATTCGATGTTATCCTATCCAAAAATAGATCATATGGAACCAAAATTATCTATTCATCTGATCAAATAAATCATCAATCCATGGAAGAGGATTTTGGTTCTTTACTATCACTTGGTTCAACCGATGAAAATCTATACAAAGATGATAATTATATCATTCTTATTCAGAAAAAATATAGGTGAATACCATGGTAACACAGTAGGCTGAAAAATCCACACTATAACAAATCATCAAGTTTTAATCATAGATCTCATATCTTAGAAGGAACCTTCATGTATGGGGATACTAAGATAGGAGACATTCCTTGTTGTTTTTCTATCCCAAACTATATATCCCACTAATGGGGTAACTCAACAACATCCTCTGGTAATAAATCATGTTACTCTCCCACAACCCCCAGAAACACTAACCGTTGAACCATTTATGAGCTCAATATCATCTCAAACACAAATGAAGACAATGAAGGAACACACCTCTATCCCATTTGTGAGCCTCCCTTTCAAACAAATACAATTGGATCAACATCGGTATCATAGAACACAACCATCCTCCTAATTAAATACTTGATACCATTAATTGAATACATACAATCCATGTGGATGATTATTTCATGTGGATGTATCTATAAACATAGTAAATCCCCAAAAGATTGGTGATGTTGTAACACAAGCTCATTGTTTCTATAGATATCAAAAAAGTCAGCTCGAACTCGAATTGGTGTGTTCAACACTAAGGGAACTGGAAGTCTATCTACCTCTAATCCCAAATCATGGAAGAGGGTATGTGATATAATAATGGTTGTCCCATCTGAACAAAATAATAATTCATCCATGTAGAAAATATGAAGGGTACCTAATATGATATCTAGCTCACCCATCATTGGAAATTCTGAAGCATGCAGCTGACCACAACCTACTCCAAAGCTTGTCTAACCCTGAAGTCAACCACCTCCATGGTTTAAATATTCTCTCCGAGGAAGAGGATATTCTCCAATATATCCTCATCCCTCCAAATCTCCTCAATACTGATCTCAAACTCAAACATCCTACTACTACTACCTCAGATGAAACTACCTCAACAAAGGAACTTTAAGTGTAGTTACAACCGCACACTGACATCTCAGAAAGGTTATGCACTCTCATTATTGATGATCGTGGAAATTATAAAAAACATTTTTTTGATCCTTTGGCATAACTATAAGAGAAGAATCACCTAGATAAATTGTATTATGAAGGTTGGGACCTACCCTCAGCAAACTAAAAACTCTTCAGTCAATAAAACTGGGATTCACTGACTATTTCTCTACTTCATGAGAAATCCTGATGACTCCACTCTCTTGACAACACGGTTCTTGAAATCATCCCATATAAAAACACTTCTCTCACCAGAACATCATGATATGCCTTCTGTATTAATATAGAGGCCTAGTACTAGATATCTGGAAGAAAATCCTCCTCAAAATTTCTCTCTTTGGCATCCTCGTCATTAATTGTGTCTAAAGAATATCGTATAAGGGTCCTTAAACTGATCTAGACCTCTTGCACATTGGTTCTACCCTTATGAAGGGTAATCAGATCTTGGAGATAGGATACCTTCACTATCAGAGGAATAAAATCCACTATGAACTAGTCATATAACTTCTCCCACTATATTTCCAACACCATACAATCCCTGAGGAACAAAAATCTCTACTACCTCACTGCTCTATGCTATATATTCACATCTATTGATATCCGGTGTTTCAATCAAGAATAGATCAACCTAAAAGCTAGCTCATCCTCCTTTAAAAAGTCCTCTATGACTACATCAGAAATCAATCCCTCAAACTTTTGAAAACTCTCAAAGTTGAACCCTTTAAGTTTCCTTCTCTATGTCTCATCATCATCATCCTCTATTGTGTGTTTATTTCTTGGCACATCCCGCTAAACATATTCAACATGAATCATTTGATGATGTTGACCTAAATTAATTCCTACAAAAGGAAAACCCCTATTAGAACTCCCTATTCAAGAATATGGAATATTAAATAGTATATATTCAGTTATTTAATTATTTTTTTAATGGATTAAACCTATACCAAGTCCAAATCATTTCATAGTGACCAAAAGAATAATGATTCATGATCATTTACTATATCACTATCACTACATTTAGTAGTATCAATAAACATAATGTTTCATGAATTATATCATAAGGGGGCCTAAATACCAATGTTTAAGACACTATCCCATGTTTACATTACTGAATAAATATATCTTAAACTATTTCCATACCAACCTATGAAACCTAACATATTCTTAACTCCAAACTCCATCCAAGATCTCATACATCAACCTCTGATAAAACTATTTCATGACCCACTCTGCACAAATATACAACAATGAGGGGAAAAAGAATGTGGTTTCCTGAGTCTCACATCGAGTAGGCCATGTGTTGGAAGTTATCACCGATAATATAGTAAAGATGCATATGGGAGGAATTACCCTCTAGGAGAAACATGGAGAATAGTAAGATAACAAGGATACATCAAGAAAAGCCTATAATATATATATATATATATATATATATGAAAACCCTTGTTAAATATGAAAAATCATAATGTACTAACACAGATGAAGTAAAACTACAATTACAATGATGGTAAAGATTACATCGACCATGAACCCTAAAGAGCTTCTACTAAAACCCTTGCTATTAATATCCATCAAGATCACCAAACTAATCCAACTAACAAGAAAAACTTTTTTATATATAAATAGATTGAGCATAGTAGTATAATTAGTATGATCATCCTCAGAGCCTCCCTTGTAAAAGATTAAGAAATCATATGAAATCATAATGAACAACAGTGAAAATTACTCATCATATAAACAGGTATACTATGTTCCCAACCACAACTTGGATAATTTTCATAGAGTAACATAAAAAAATATATCATATAATGTAATAATAAAATGACAAGGGTACCTTTCTCCCAGTTCCCCGCTAGTTTTATTCTCTACCACAACATTTCACGTCCGGAGAATCCCACTTCAAAAGTAATCTATCCTGAAGACACATTGGCAAGGAATCACAACATGAAGCTCATGCATCACATAACCACACTATCATGTAACACATATAGTAACCATGTAGTTTCAAGAATGCAATAAAACATGTATGATATATATCAAACATTGAGTATCTACCTCAAATTCTTACAACGGATACAATTATTAATTAACTCAGCCCATCAAACCTTATACATGTTATAATGATAATAATCCAATAGATACTATAGTTTTTAATACATGTGTGTGAAATAACCATAGTCCATAGTTTCCCTCTAGACTCATATATTAGAAAACTGAGGGTTTTTCAAACAAGTACAATTAATAACCAAGTGATGAGAGCGGGACTATAGGGGTATTCATTAATCCATCCTCCCACTAAATTGTTTTGGAAAACACTCTCCTAGAGTCCACTGGGTGCCATTTTTTCTAGCATACTTAGATCGGGAAGCATATGAAATCACATAATATTCATAATATAATATAGATCACAACCAAACTCTAGGTATAACCAAGTCATAGAATCAATTTCATGTAATGTCACTCGGACTCCCAACTACCACTACCTAGACAAGATATCATTTAAGTACACACAAATATATAATATCTCCATTAAATTAAATATTTACATAGTATCAATTTTTCATCAACCATTTATTATCAAGTTACATTATTCCTCATTAAATTTCTTTGTATTACTTAAATCATTAGAATAAAAGTCCATTTCCTCCGGTCCTAATCCAAACCAAAGACTTTTATTCTAATAATAACATCTTTAAATGATTTTAATTTCATCACTAACCAACCCCATAGGATAACATTTTTTATTAATTATTATCATTATTCCATATCTAGGTTCTCTAGGAATGTCATCATAAGATACAAATAAGAGGAAACATGAAAATGAGAACATCTAAGTGCATAAATATCTATGGAAAGGAATGCAGATAAAACATGAAACTTTTACATCATCCAATAAATAGATTCATAAGTGATCATTCTAGTTCTCAAAATATCATCAATGTTTAATTGAAGATTAAAACCATTTTATCATCTTTTGTTCCATCCCCGACATCCATATGAATATAATTATACATCTCCCTTTCTCAAAATTCAATAGCCACCACATCATGTTGGACTCCCTAGAAACATATCGATCGTCCCTAGATAACATCAAATTCAGGCATCCCTGCCCATATCACCCATAAGAAGATAAGTTGTATCAATAGCATACCATAGAGATTATAACCAAATCACATCACAAAATATAGGAAAACATGAAACTCAGTGTCCTCACAAAAACTAAATACTCGAGCCCTATAAAATTATATATATCACAAAACTGGTTATTATTTCATCCTGAAAAAACTATTTATTTTATTATCAGGACCCAAATATGGTAAACCTAACACATAAATCTATAACTTGTTATCAATATAAAAATATATTCTAAAAATTTAATATAGATTTGAAAAATTTAGATAAGTTCTATTCTAAATTAACATTCCATTTAAATTATTATATATAATATTATTCAATATTCACATTATTTATCAATTTCATTAATCACATAGAAGATCACTTTTAATTAAACAATTGATTTGTGTCAATTTTATTATCATAAAATTAAATTAAACACCAAGTTAGAAACATTCCTATTAAGTTATTCTTAAGAAAATTAATTATCAATTAATTCAAGATTTACATTCATTACCAATTTCAATATGAAAATATGAAAATCTGTATAATAAAAAAATTAATATTCAAGGAATTGATATCACACTTTCTAGGAAATCATGAGGCAACCCATTATCACTGAATTATGGGATAACATATCCAACATGGTCCGACTATCCAATTATTTCTAATCATCATAAAATGATAATTTGGTGAATTTAATTTCCAACAAAATAGATAATAAATGCCCAATTTATGATTGAAAATAAAATATATAGAGAATAAATTAATCTCGTACCTCAAAAGATGTTATAGTTCTTCACGCTAGAATAGAACACATTATGGAGCATAGTTTCATTCTCCCACAAGAACAACATCCATGAGAATACACTATTTCACAACCACAAAAAACCAAAACTAGAAAAAAAACAATTAATTATATGTTAGATCATCTCTAATATAATTGTGGGAAGATAAAGGAGTAAACAAGATCAAATCATTAGATGTCGATATAATATGAAGAAATAACACACCTTGTATCTCCAAAAATCAAAGAGGGTAGCCCAGGGATTGATTGCCATCAAAGGAATCTCCAAAATAGATAGTAGGGAGCCTCTAGACCCCTAGAATCAACAGAAGTAATATTGTATATGAAATAAAAGTAATTAAAAATTTTTATAAATGAAATTCACATGAGATTTACACAACATGTAAACCATTTAAATCTCTTGTAAATGGCGAGGATAAAGATCGTCAAAAAATGCATCACTATTTTATTATTTAAACCATAATATTTACACATTTTGAACCTACATTGTACTAGTCATGAACCACACTTACACTTCATATAAGGCTTACATGACAAATAATATTCTTTTTTCTAGCTTTCTAGTAGATAGATCATCTGGACAAATTCTAATCTTGTACTGAGCTACCATAGCCATAAAAACTCACAATGTGTTTTTACACATAGATCTGGGACCTTATACCACCAACCTATCTACTGAAGATTTTTTTTGTTCTTATCAAACTATAGTACCTTAAATGTTAACCTTCCATTGTTTTTATTCTATATACCCCTTCAAAACCTTTTTATATGGCCCTTCCTACTACAAGAACAATACTCCAAAAAGGTTATGTAAACTAAGTCTGTTTGTGTAACATATTCCATCATCAATTCGAATAAAATGGAATACATTCTTAATATAAATTACCACTACCATAATTTCCCTGATGACTATTAACTTCAAGAAAACTGTTGTAATAATTCTTCTTCACGATAGAATAATTGTTAACAGTTTCCCCTAATAAAATATCCTAGACATTTCTAGGTTCCTCTCTCATATTCCCAAATCTGACGCGTGACTAATTTATCATATCTGTAAAACTATATAGATGGAAAATGTTTACAAACAAAATGAAATAATAGTAAAGAAACTACTAAAATCGTATTTTTCTTGAGATATCATCATCTTATAATGATAAAGAAAATAAATTCCATGTCTGTGAAATGCTCATCATAGTCCACCACTAACATGCCTTCTTGTGTCAGGTGCATGAAAACATGAGTCTTGACATCCCTCAATGTCTCATGATATACATAGATAAGGATATTCAACTCAAATTCTTTCCAATATAACTCTTCATACTACATTTCCTACTAAAGAACATCCTACCAAAGCATGACTGATCTACAATGAATATATGCATCAATCTTGACCCTTATATCTACCGGGGTCTAAATATTCTTAATGGACATCTAGAATAACTTAATCCAGAACTCAACTTCCCAAGAAACTCCTCCATTGTAAAATTAAGTTGTCTTTGTAGTTGAAACTCTCTCATCGACTTATACATTGAAGGCTCAGTGTGAAAATACAATCTTTCCTTATATCTCATGAACTATAGGAAAATTACATGCAGAATAAAATCTATTTGATCCTTATGAACTATAGGAAGATCTAATTTATTTATGTTAGGATCATAATAATTTCCACTCTAAAAATGATAAACATGAAAATGATGAGAGTTATTTTATTTACAAGACAAAAACACACCTTTAACAACTATCTATATCAAATTAAACCTCATTAGGTGACAACAACAGAGAACCAATGATCTCGATATCTCCAAAACATGTAATATATTTTTTTGGTATGAAAAAATATTTTATTAATTTAAATTCATATATATAATAGTTATACAATATCATATTTCTAAAGGAAATTATATATCACATGTAATATATATGTACCTTTCATGAACAATACATGTCAATATATCAATGAATGCCTATTATAATCCATGTGTACTCATCTTGAACCATAATAGGCCACAATTATAATCATCAATAATAAATTATTTCATAACATGATATCATCACACAACATTTTGAAACACCCACGGTGAAATAAATTCAACTATAATAAGAGAACAACATGAGGAACAATCCATCCCTAGGCACTCAAATTCTACACAATTCATGGGTTTTCTACTTCCATGAACAATCACATTACCAATTCCCAATACATTATAGTCTCATTTATTCCATTAACCAATATTAAACAAATAGAAGAGGAACATCCTATAATAAAAATTCATAACATACATCGATTTGAAACTCTTTAATGTGGCCGAATAGAGTTGGTTACGATACATCAATCAAGAGTCCCCCAAAACTAGAGGATGTCTACTAGAAAAAGAGGTGTGATAAGTATAGTGGGAACACTATACCAATAGTTATATAGACAAAACATAGTGTAAATAATCAATTATAATAAAATAATAATATCAATGAGCGGAAATAATGGAAACAATATGATACAATGGAAACCAACAATAAAAACAACTGAGTAATTCAATAAATAATAACGGAATAATGTATTGATGTGTATAAATGTAACTAAATTTCATGCAAGATGAAATAAAACTAAAATAAAATCATACTCAAATGAAGACTCCAAAGTCCCTAATCCCAAACCCCATTTTGGCCCCATCTACAAACTTTTATCCATCTAGTAATCAAAAAATCAACCCTATGGTACTTTTCATTATTCCTAACCTAAATCTATATAATCTATTATGGTACCAAAATGTTACCCTACTACGTTGTGAGTATAACTAATTAGGGAAACACCACCATGTGTAAATTTCTATTAAACAATTATAATTGTATGAAATAATGCAATAAAAAAGTGTATTAATTAATTAATCAATTAAATTAATACTACATTAACCTACTTTGAAATATTCCTAGAATGTCTCTGATCATGTCCAATGATCATTCCATATATAACCATATAAGCATGGGATAACATAAACTACATTGTTTCCATGATGTAATTCCATTGATCATTTCTTATAACCATTCCAACAATAACTATATAACCAATGTAAATAAATTGCCCAAATCTAGCTCAAAACACACTATATAAGATTTCTAGAAATAAATCAATGAAATGCCAGGTATATCATCATTTTAGTATGAGTCAAGGAATATCCTTGAATATTCAAATTAGAATATACAAATCAAGGATGATCCTGGTATATTTCATTTCAGCATGTTTCATGGGCCAATCTCGGTATATAAGCATTACAACATTGAAATCCAATCATATATCATAGAAACAAGTATATAACAATATCACATCCTAAATATCAATGGTTAAATATTGAAATATCCAATTAACTTTCAATTCCCCAATAAATTTATAAATTCTTTATAACCAATAATATGCAATTAATCTCTACAAGGAATCAAACCCTTGTTTATTATATAACAAAAAATCACCCAGAAATCTATTTAGTGTTAAACACACATTGATTGGTTAATAAATTAATTTATATTCAATGGATTTATCACTAAATAATTTTCTAGAAAAATGGTAAAAATCCAGTTGAATCCAAATAGACTCAAAGGAATAATCCAATTCATCAATAAATTCTTTTGGAACATGATATGTTGGTGAAATTGAAATATTACACATGCATGGACATTAGAAAAACCATAAGGGTTGTGTTTTAGATCCCCTTCCTTTAAATTGATATTAAAAAATACATCCAATGGAAAACGTCAATGAGGAAGAAGGTGAATTTGATCAAAATATGGATCATTGATAAAAAATGATCAACATCAAAACCAAAAACACAATCTTTCAATATATTTCACCACAATAGTTAGAGAATAATAGAATATAGGTGGAAATAGAAGAAAAACAACATTTTAGGGATGTATAGTGAATATAAGACATCTTGAATCATGGGACACATTTTCATGCCACGTGGAAGGTTACCCTTGGTCGAGACAGGAAATCTGAATGCGAAATGAAAAAAATCAACCACATGGCACACTTTAAAACTGAATGTCAGGGAATTAAATTAAGTGTAAAATTGATACACGTCTTGTAATTATTTTTAGTGGGATATGCTAAAAAATCCAACCACCTCCAGTTAATTTTATATTCTACCGAAAATTAAATGATGTGTCACTCATTTACATGTCGATTAAATGTTTGGTATAATCTACTCATCCCTTTTTTCCTTTTAAAGACTTGAACATCCTTACAAGCTTCTCAATGTAAAAGTAACTCATCATATCACAATAAACATTTATAACCAAACTCCATTAATTCAAAAAAAATATACATCCCCAAATATTAATTCATCCCAAAAAAGGCTCTTAGTGTGGATCCTCTCTAGTTTTCTCAAGTTCCATCAGTGCTCAAATTTTACTTTATTTAAAGAAATAAAAAATTATTATGAAAAAAACACCATGTTTTAAAGATGGATAAATATGCAATGAAAATAATTCTAAGAAAACCCATTGGGATACATACCTGAAAAATATGGGATCTAAAAAAAATAATGAATATAACTCATTTAATATATATTTAATAATGACTATACCTATATATAGATACTTATATACTAAATAAATTACTAACAAATTGAATCAAATGAATTTAGAGTGAAAATTCTAATTTTTTAATAGTAATTTATAAATAATACATTAAAATGAAGTTACATAAAAAATGTAGATGAAATACATGAGAGAAAAATCTAATTGATAAATATAAATGTTTCAAGAGAAAATATTCCCTTCCCAATACAATAATAATCCTTAATAAATAGAAATACCATTAAAATAAATGATATAAATTGGGAATGGATGAAAAATATATAGTTAAAAATTTGACAATATTAAATAATATAAGAGATCAAGAGAAAAAACCTTAAAATGTTAATCACATCTTATGTAAGAATCAATCAATTGTAAAATTATGAGATTGTAAATTAAAATCCCAATATACAAATATTTAATTCAATAAAAAATCAAAGTGTATAATATACATATTGTACAAAGAATATATTTAATTAATAATAATCACAAATTAATGAAAGTAAATTGATTCATGAATCCCATAACATTAACATCTAACATATTGATCCTACTCTGAATACCAATATAATAAACATTATCTTATTCATCATAAATCTAAATCAAATATTTTTATTTACATAATATATTATGAATCAATTATATTATTTCATTATTTTTTTATCAGCTAGAGAAAGCTTATATAAATCAATAAATGTATGTAGTTATCATTGTTCTCTGCACACTTTGGTGGATTATATTCATCATTGTTAGTTTTTCATAAGGTTTGTATCTATAGAATGGTCATGGTATGAGAATAATAATTTTATTATAATATATTAACTCGTATTTAAATTCAATGAGAGTTATGATTATCTTCAGTATGTAATAAACCAATATCTTTTTCATTTTAGTAACCTTACATGTAATAAGAGTTACTTTATAATTTTAATGATACCATTAGATTACCATAAAAGAATAAAATATAATTTATATCTTATATTTTCTATATTCAATATTTTTTTTATTACTTAATATTTTTTATTAATAAAAATGGCATAGAATCATACATGTTTTCGATTAAGTGTCCCAAACATGAAAATACTTCAATGATAAGATGATTAGATAACAATCCATATTTCATTATAATAAAAATATTAAATAAAAATATTTAATTTAATTATATGTTATTTTTGTATTAAATCATATTCAATAAGTGTTTCAGGATTAATATTATGAAAATTAATAAATAAAAACATGATACTTATATGTAAGATTCAATTATTCCTTTATGTTCCTTATTAATAATGAGGTATTAGGTCTTATTCTTATGACCAAAAGAAATAAAACATAATATTTATTATTTGGGAAAATATTTCAGAAGAGTATCAAGATAAAATTTATAATTATATATGTTTTGGAATATTTATTAGGAATACACTTTTATATATAATATTTTGTGGTATTTTTATATAATCCATTTCTAAATATTTATGGAATTTATTTTTGAATTGGAATGTGTACCATAAATGGGGAAAAATTATTAGATATTTTTCCCCATTATAATCCTCATTATAAGTTCTTATGAATTGTTTTATTTGAATATAATTTTTAACAATTACTCTTATTAGATGAACTTTTTTAGGGGAATCATGAATTTTAATTATAAAAATAAATAGAAAAATATGGAATTCTAGTATGAAATTTATTATTCATTCTCACATATCCAAATTATCCTTAATATACATGAAATACTATATTTACTCTAAACTATGATTCTTTATGTACGTTAAATCCTCTATTTTGGAAATTTCAGATACCCTATCGACAGTGAATAAGACTTTGGGATAATTGTACTAATATAGAATTTTGAAAATTGGTTATTAAAATTAAAATACATTATTATCAATCATTTATATCATTTTAACCCATTATAAACATTATTAATTATCATTATAATAATGATTATGTATTTAAGATTACATTTTTTCATTCTATAATTTTCCCAATCACTTTGTATAAATTTTGATAATAGTTGAGTTACATAAATATAAAATAAATAATTGTAATTTTCATCATTAAATAATCTTCATCATTTTGTCTTAATGATTTTATAGCCTTATCACTCCTCAATGTGATGACTAATTCACCATTTATTCTTCTATAAGGTTGTACAAGCACTCCATTAGCAATATATAGGTATATGGATATGTATCATGATATATAAAATTATCAATTCTCTTTATATAATTTTTATAAAAAATTTCATGTATATAATATCATTTAATATTTTTTAAATGAATATAAAATATTTTATAATATTACATATAAAACAATAAAATTATGTATAGGAATTTCATTTGAACTCAAACTATTTTTTTTAATAATTAAATTTTCATCCCCAACCTATATTCAATTTTTAAAACCATATTGACTTTTAATATTATTTTCTAGGTGTGTCAAATGTTGTAAAACATTACAAGTCATTCTGTTTTTTTCATGACTTTATAGACATATTTGATAATGAATTATGCGGGTTTATTAGAACATGAACACTAATTTTTAGTTGAAATTTATCTCTAATACTATACCTAAAATAAAATCTAAATCTATAAATTTATTTTTTTTATAAAATTTTATCATATTAAATATTGTACCATATTTTAGAAAAAATTTAACTTCTCAAAAAATTATATATATATATATATATATATATATAAAATAATGAGTACTAAAATTCAATTTGAGTAATTTTTTATTAAAATTTAATTTGAATTTAAATGTATCATTCAATACCAAACCAACATTAATTCTAATAGTAACATTCAAAGACAATTATATAATGAATTTAAAAATATAAATTGAAATGAAATATCAATTCATAAGATTTTAATATAATTTCTTAATAGAAACTATGATTATAAACCTCATTTTCAATTTTATATCATACCATTCTATGTATTTATTTTTTATCAATTAAAATCCCATATAATTAATAAATTATTATTTGAAATTTTAAATTTATTTTATTAAAATATTAAAATAATTTTAACATTTTAAAATTTTCACATAAATCGTGATATATTTTAGTTATATATATTTTTTGAAATTATTTTTTTAAAAAAATATAAAATAAATTTTGTTTTATTATATTACAATAATTATTTATAAGATAATTTAAATATCCATTTATAAAATATAAAATAATAAAATAGTTTATCAAAATTTTCAAAACCTCAATACATCATAAGAAAATATATTGAACCTTTAAATAAAATAGCATTTAAATTATTATGTAAATATAGTAGTTTAAAATTTATAATTATTATCCAGTTGAACATTTTATACCTATTTTTTATAAAATGAAAAAGTTATATATATTTGAATTAATTTTTTTTGGAATAAATATAAATACATAACGTGAATATTTATTAATATAGAATATATATATATATATATATTAAAAAGCATATTTATTAACATTCCCTAACCCTCTTAATGAAGCTGTTTCAGCATAATTTTAACATGTTATAAAAATTTAAAGGAATAATTCCAATCGAAAATTTAAACTGATGATCAAAAACTACATCAATTACATTTTTACTTTTTTGTGATTAACGGTGCATCATATCGAGTAAATAAATTATGCGAATTCATAAAAACATTTTAAAATACCATTTATTATTTTAACCCCTTACAAAAGTTATAATTTGATTGAAATGGATGTCAAAAAATGTAGGTATTTGTGAAATATTATGTAATTTGAAAATAATCTTTTAAATCATAATTTCATACTTATTTTCTAATAAAACATTCACATAAAATCAATTTTTTGTTGTTTACAACATGGATGTATCAATAAATATATATAATATATAATAACTAATAAAATTAGAGATATAAATATAATCTTCTTAATGATCCCCTTCCTCAATGGTAGTAAATATGACTATATGATCATTATATATTAATGGAATTATGAAAAAAAATGATAATACACCTTATGAATAGTTCAAATTTTAGATTTTGGAAAAATATCCTATTAAATTTTTTTCTAAATATTTAGATGATAATTATTATAGTCAGTGAATATAAGGTTAGTCATATATAATTCAATATTTTCTCAAAGAGAATTAAATATTGGAAAAAGTTTGAGGTACACCAGAACTGGAATTTGAAATATTTTTTCAATTAAATCATCTAGAATATATAAAAATATGATTGAGATTTTTTAACATCCACACTAAAAAATCAATTGAAAAAATTTGGAAAAATCATTAATCTCTTTAATATTTTTTTAATAATCAATAATATAATAAAATATTTCTAAATCATTGTCAATTAAATACTTTTCTATGAAATTATCTTATTTAAAATTTATATACATGTTTATGCTAATATTCATATAAATACTTTATAATCCCTAAATAATCATAAATCATAAATTATAAATTATAAACATAAAAATTAAATAATTCATTATTGAATTTTCACTGAAAACAATACATTTACACTATCCCAAAATAAGTTTAATCAAATCACATTAAAACATTGAAGGTTATTTATGTATTTTAACATATTCTAACCATCCAACATATTAATTCAAACTATAATATAATCTCATTAATAGTCATTTATCAAAAAAAATTCCTCTAAATATATGAAGAAATATACTATGATACCAACTAACAAAAACCAAGAAAAACCATCTTACAATTACATATTTATCATAAATAGTAATATGCTGGAATTCCTAAGATCACTAGGTTTATATTTTTTGAAAATTAATATCCAAAAAAATAAATAATATATGAAAAAGAATCTATTTTTAAACCTATTAATAATCAATTTCATCCAAAAGAAATATACTTTTCATTTTCATCATTCAAGATAGTTTCATTTTGATATGAATTTTTTTACTTTGTTATGATTCATACTCATCCCTGGAGATGCTTGGCGGATTCTCTCTTTGTCTTCTCTCTTTGGTGATGTCATAACCCTAATGTCACAGGGCTTCGCTCTCCTCTCCCATGTGGAGGGGAAGTATTTATTCCTCCTCTAATTGAGAATTTTTTCTCCTCCTTTCCATCCTCACACCTTTTTTCTCTTCCACCTTACCCAAATATCATGCTCTCTTTGAAGGCTCCAGATCTCTTACAAGAGGCACCACAACTCAGTCTTCTCTTATCGAAGCTCAATGGTGCAATGGATCTCTTCAAACTCACCCTGATGGATCGGTTCTTCCATCATCGTCCATCTATTGTTGATTTTGATAGGTTTTTCTCAGATTCATAGTAACTACAGGAGCATGCGGTTGGTGGACTCCTTAACTAGAGGCACATCTTGATATGGTTTGGATCAGAGCAGTACTTGGTCATTGCTTGGTCTAGAGCCCCTCAAAACTGAAATGGTGCTTCCTTTTATCTATTCAAATGGAGCTTCGAGTTTCACATGCAACATGATCCTTTGGCCACTATGACCTAGGTAAGGCTTACTAGAGTGCCTCTTTCATTTCATAATCCCTCCATTCTGTGAACAATCATAAATATGTTAGGATTTTATATATATTTTGATCATTTAATGGAAGTGTTATGTCATCCAATTTGTCCATGCATCCGTGTTTAGGTTGATGTTTCATGGCCGCCGATGTAATGGGTCTATATCCTTGATGTTAAAGTGTTTTGTTGGAAGAATGAGGTCCTTTTTTGAGTCTTGGTTGGGTTTATTTGGCGCTTGCAGTCATCTTGGTCATTTAGATTTGGATTGATACCGATGAAGATTTCTTGGAGACTCACATATTGTGGAGAAGGTGGGCATTAGGGATGTCTTTTGAGTTGATCTGGGTTTGAGGGATAATCTTACATCTTCTTTGTTAAGAAAATGGGTTGTTCCTTCGGATGAGGTGTGTGATGATGCGAGTTTCCCTTTTGAGTAGGCAGTTCATGTGGGGGAATATCCATTTGGACCTGTAGTGGTTGACGCGATGATTGAGCCAATAGAGGAATCTGGGACTCTCGTTGCAATGAAAGAGGTGCAGTTATCTTTTAATCTGATGATCAAGAAGGTTTTTGATCTGATTAAGTCTGATCATAAGGTAATAAATCTATCTTTGTTGAGAGATGTTGTAGTCCCTTTCCCTGTAGAGACCTTGGGAAATACAGTTTGAGAAGATGGTTCAGTAGACATGGCCTTTAACACCTTTGGTGAGGAGAATAAGGTCAATGCTCTCACTTGCAATCAGTGTGAAGGATTGTAGCTTCTGAAGCTTCCCCTTGTGATGGAAGGTATTCAAGTGTTTGTAGAGGACAACATGAATTTTGACTACAATAACCAGAATGAAGTAATTTATGTTGAAAATGTGGGTAATAATTCTCAGGACGAGCTCACCAATATGGTTCAATATCAAAAACTATCCCTGATTGATATCAACAGTCCCTCTCCACTGATGGGAGGAGGTACATTGGATTCTTCAAAGGCTGGTCTATTTAAAAATAATAATGGTTGAAAAAATTATGGATCTATGAATATCATGGAAATGTAATTAGATGTTTCTAATAGTGGTAAATAAAATGATAGTGGCATTTTCAAACCATCCTATAGTGATATTATTTAAGGTGGAAAAACTAAGATATCTGAAAGTAGAGGAGGTATGACTACTCGAACGAGGAGAAAATGAGGAAAGAATATTCTTATATGCTTATTTCATTGAATACTAGGTCTTCTACAAATAGGTAAGGAACTAATTCCAATACTTCAGATCATACTGATAAGAAATTCTATAAGGGGTAGCTCTATTTAGAATAATTGAAGCGTCGAGAACAGTATGTAAAAATCTTGAACTCTTATGAAACAAATTCTAAGTTGGAATTGGCCATTTCGGAGGAAGACCATTATTATGGACATGAGGGGGAGATTATTATTATGACTTATAGTTCTCTTTTAAGGATGGACTTGTCTTTTGGATGAGGGAAAGGTGCACACACTCATCCTTCTTGTTTATCATACTTTTTCATTCTCATTAATAAATGCTCAGATGTTTTTTCCTCTAACTGGACATGCTTGGTTTGATTCATACTCATTGATAATCAATATACAAAACATTAGAAAACATGGAATGGGAAAAAAATATTACATTGTGTTATGTAATTAAATTAAATCCAATTAGGATGTGAAATACATGAAATCATATAAAGTTAAATATTTTAAATAAAATTAGACAATGAACATATTTATGACATTGAAATTATATTATATAATTATATAAAAAATTATAACTATTTATAATATGGATTTAGATAAAATATTTAAATAACTAAAATGCATACCAATGTATAAAAACAATAATAATGTCATGATGGATTCTAGGAAAATAATATTCATATCACCCATAATCACTCAAAATCACATGTAATCATCCATAATGTAAAACATATCTGGATTTTCACAAAATAACATCATCATAGAATAAATAATTACTAAATTCCCTATAGGGAAAATATCATATGAAAACCAATCAAGATCTGTAATTTTTTGGAATGATAACATGAATGAAACACATATGATTTTTCATTTCAACCCACAAGCATAAGAAGAATGGTTGTTATATTAAAATAAAATGAATAAAATGTAATATTTTAACTAATTATCCATTGGGTGGAAAATGTACAAATATTATAAAATAAAAAACATTAAATTAATTTTTTTATTATAAATATTTTAAAATAAAATAATATTTACATATATATATGGAATTCATCAGTGGAAGATAGTAAATTTTATAATATTGGATAAAAAACTACCAATTTTAGGTTGATTATTTTATAAAAATAAATTATGATAAAATGGACAGAAAAATAAAGATAAATAATTGATAAGTATTTAAAAAGAATGAAAAAACAACTGTAAATGGAATTTATATAATGAAAATGAAAAACAATGTTCACAGAGAAATAATCCAAGTGATAAAATTAATGGAAGATATGGAAAATTATTCCATTGTAATATCATAATAAATACATAATAATTAATAAATGACATTAAATAGTCAATATGTAATATGGAAAATGATTAAAATGTTCTATTTTAAACGATATAAAATCTAAAATAATAATATTGATCAAGAGAAAAGCCCATTGAAATTATGTACCATGTCTTGTAAGAATAAATAATTGAAGTTATAGTGAAATATAATGTAAAATTATTAATAACATAGGATAAAATATAAAAAAATTACTATAAACAATTATAAAAGAGAATGGTCAAAGAAGAAATTATGTAACTCAGTGAAATAAAATTTATTCAATAATTAGTTTACATTGACAAATGACATTTTGTATATTCATTAATTCTATGTATATAAGAATAAATTTATTAATCTTCAATTTGATGACCATATTATTTTAATTTTATTTATTATTAGTCACTTATATGTATTCATCACTTATTTATTAGTTAAGAAAATTTTATACTGTTCATCAGATGTTAATTGTTCCAAATGTTCCTTGAATTTTATGATATGAAGGATTAAATCATTAATTTTTAATATTATTTACATAATATATATATTATACATGGAAATGAAATCATTGTGATATAACTATTTTTATGTAGTTTGTTAATTCAATGATAGTGACTTGTATGGTTAATAAGGAAGAAATATAATTTTTTTCTCATTTTTTATAAATTTTCATTAAAACTTTATACTTTACTATTTTATCATTACCATTCAAGAACCAAAATAAGTAAATAAATGAAAATATAATATCAAAAATATTCATTATATAGGTAATTTTAATCCTATATAATTATAAGTAAGAAAAATGTAATAGAATTGTTACATGGTGGTGGAATAAACCAAATATATAGACACTAAGAAAGAAATGATTATTATAAACCACTCAATATTTCCTTATTATACATTTATTATAGAATTATATTATACATGGTTAAATTTTATTAGAGTATAAAATCAAATTCAATAAGAGTTATTTAATTGTTTTGAATTTATGTATTATTAAATGGGGTCTTCCTAAGATTTTTAGTGGTTAGAGTTTATTAGAATTTTGTCTTTAGGTAGTGGGTTGAGGGTTTCCACTTCAATAAAAAAACTATTCATGAGGTTGTGGTTCATGTTTTTTATGGATGGAATTTTTATCCTTGAATATATTATCACATTGAAATATTAAGTTTCAAAATGTATATTTGGAGGGATTTTGGCCAATTCTGTTTAGCCAAGGTTTAGAATTCCTATTCTTTTTGGGGACAGTCATAATGAATATTATTTTTCCTGGATAGGTTTTTATAGTCTACTATTATAAATAGGGTGGGGATAAATTCCCTTTTTCACAAGGTATAGTGAATTTGTGTAATCCTATGTTTGGGTTTCTCTATTATATTAGAAATTGTGAGTGTTATTTCTCTATTCCGCAATAGATCATCAAAGGGATTTATAGTCAAGGTATATTACATTCATTTTTAGTATAATATATTATTGTTAATTTCAACCTATATTTGAAAAACATTAAATTAACATGGTGTTCCAGATTAATGTAGTTATTTCAAACGGCATAGAATTCACATTATTTTTTAGTCAAGGACATCAAGGATATTTTAGAATTATATATACAATGTTGAAGGCTCATTAATTTTAATCTATAAATAATGTTCTTAGATCCACTGGATTAATATTTATTAAATTCATTTGAAACATAGCTGACTTGATGACTTGTCTAGTTCTATTATGTAATCACCTTGTATATTTAAACATCGTGATAAATGGGTATTGATATCTCTCAAGATATTGATCCCCTATAAACCCCCCTCATTTATTTCCTCTTAATAACATCTTTCATATACACTATATAATTGAGGATTCTAATATTTTGGGTTTTTATTTGGGTTTTTTTATGAGGATTCATTATGTTTATGCCCTATTTTGGTTCCTATAAAGAGTAGTGTCTATTTATTCTTGGATTCCTCCATGTACGTGTAGTTTTCATTGATTATTTAATCAATTTAGTGTATTAAATATTTATCCTATTATATTTTGTTTAAATTTTCGAAGTATCATGCCTTTAAATTCTTTTGATTCATGGTAAAGATTAAAATAATAAAGATAACTAATTAAAATATTGCAAATTGGAATTAATTTCTTATTCTCAATTTATTTTATGATTCTATAATATTTCAAAATATTTATTTTGTTTCAAGATTTTCTATGTATTTGTTTTAATTTCTATATATATATAGTATGTCAAAATTGACGTTTTCAAAGAAACTAAAAAAAGGTAATAAATTAATGATTTTAGTTTGTTAGATATATAAAATTCAGTATGGATTTTTTTCTAGAAAACTTATTATTTACTTGGAAATAATGATTCAAAATATAATTAATTATTTGTTTTATAATTTATTATGTTAAAATTTCTTGTGATTGGATTTCTTTCCCATTTTTCATTATAATAGATCTCGTTTGGGGGTGTTATGGATGGTTTTAGTGTGTTTTCATTATGTTTTATAGTGAGACTCATGTCTGGGTTCATCTAGTTTGAATGGATAGATGTTTCTATTGTGGTTTAAATGGTTTATGAGTTGTTATTATGGTTTAAAATAGTGGAATTATAAGTTTTTTGGAAATAGGATGCATTTTTATATCTATGGTGGTGGTAGTTATCATTTTTTTATGGGACATTTCATGTAGGGGTTGGTTTTATATTGTGGATATTTCTTATAAATATTCTATGGTATAGAATATGATTTATAATGATGAATAAAAAACTTTTATGGGAAAAAATTTAACATTTAGTTGGTGGTTAATGATCTTTTGAAATCTTAAATGATCAGAACTAGTTGGGATAAATTTTTTTAGGACCAAAAAATGGATTGACAAAAATATAGATATGGGAATGGAATAATTAATCAGAATATTCATGTACAAAAATTATAGCAAGAAATTTAATGATTTCATGATTAAATAGGAATATAAAGTTTCGTTTTTTTGGATGTTTTAAAGAGAACAAGTTTATAGTTTCATTGAAATTATTTTTCCCGTTATTATATGTGGTTGCTTTTTATGGTGATAGATATAGGAATATTAGTGTTATCTTTTTAAGAACATTATTTTACTACTTGATTGTGGTTACTATATGTATATGTTATGTCCTTTTCTAATTTATTACTAAACCAAACCAAGTTGGATAACCTTACCGATTCCCAAAGTTTTTCGGATTCTGGTCTCTTCCCTAAAATCTACTGTTGAGAATGAATATATGGCTCACTACTCCCTCTTACTCACTCTCTATTCCATATATTTAATGTTATTGACTCATGGGAAATTATATAATAAGATTAATGTGTAATGATATGATATGATAAAAATGTACAGAAAATGTGATGATTATGTGATTAAGGATTAGAATCATAGTTGGTGTCAGTCAATGTATGAGGAGTGCATGAATTATATTTCCTACATGTTCATGATTCAAAAAAAATTATTATTATATAATTTTTTGTTATTAAGAAGAGATATGTGGTTATATTATTTGGTATGAGGTGGTATATAGTATTTGGTATTGATAATTATGTCATTTTGTTGTGATATGATGTGTGGTATGTGTTTATATAAATATGATGGAAGCACAAGACAATTTTCATGGGTTTGATAGAAAAATAAAAATAACTATGTGGTCACAATGTTTAACCTGTATATATTATTTTAATACAATATTATTATTCATGTAATTTAATATATGTGGAATCATTGGTAGTGATTCTTGTTAGTTAAAGAATTTTAGGTGAGAGTTGTTTTTTTTAATATATGTATTATGTTTCAACCATTTTCTGTTGGATATATTGAGGGGTATATTACTATGTATATGTATATTCTCATACTTATATTGATGAAACATTTTTATGGATTCTAAGATGGATTTGGGTATTGATCAAGACTTAATTATATCAAGGATTGAAATTTTTGTCCAAATTGTAGTTATAAGAGTTTCCATTTGTTATTTTATTTTGGATAATTGTTTCAGTAAGAAATTACATGAATTATGAGATATTGGTTTTCATATCTAAAAAGTATTTTATGGGTGATATAATTATAGTATTATTTTATTATGGGTGTAATTCTCCATATTTTTATGTTTTATACTCTTGATTCATGTTCCCAACACATGTCCTAGTAGAGGTGGTTTTTGGGGTTACTCCCATATTTACTATAGTTATAGGAGTTATTATAGTAGGGGGTTAATAATAAGGAAGAGGAACAAGATAGTGAAAATAAATAAAGAACAAGGATATACTAACATTGAAGAGTATAATCCTTAAATAATGATGTTATTTTTAATAACGGATGTGGGAGAACTTCTTATGAACAAAGGCCATAAATATTTTGAAATAATTGTTGGAAAAATAATTTGGATCAATTATAACGCTAATCCCAATTAATATAATTGTTTTTTATTGGATATATTGAAACTAAATTTTTATAAAAATATTTTTTCATATATGAATTCATCATTTATTAAGGAATATAATGCATAAGTGAAATGTTTATTTGAAAGGTAAAAATAATGATTTTATTGAAAATTTATCATCCTCATATGCCTCATTGTATTGTTGTATGGATATTTTATTAAGTTTACTTATCTCTTACCTTTCGTAATTATCTTTAAAATACATAAAACAATATATTTACTCTAAACCGGAATACTTTATATAATTAAAGGCATCAATTTTGGATATGGGTCATCATAAAAAAGAACTACATCAACCTTGCATAATTATTGTGTATTATTATCTTACTATATATATTTTAGATAATTATTAACATTAATATAAATTAGTATTCTTCATTAATATTGAATAGATTCAATAAAACCTTTATTTATTCCCTTATTATCATGATATCATGTTTAGGATATCATTTTTGAAATTTCATATGTTGGTGTAGTACTTGGTAACCTTTTGGATAATTATTTATTAATTTAATTTATAAATTAATTAATTACAATCCAAACCATTATATTACCTTCATATTGGTATCTTATTTTTTTATATCCTCATCAATTTTAAATAAACTAATTAAGTCAATAATTTATACTTTACTATGTTTCAAAAAAATATGCATCTACATTGAATAAGAATAAGGATAATTATATACATATTTTAATTAATTTATATTAATTGTGAAATATTTTTGTGATATTTCTAGTGTATCGTCATATCCAACATGTTTTGTATGTTTTTAAAAGATTTCATATCATTTTAGATGAATAACGAATAATTTACTATAGAATTATATCCATACTCAATATCTTATGTAAAAAGGATTTTATATGTTTTATCATCCTCTAACAAGATTTAATAAATATATTCATAATGAATTTTTTTTATATTTTAATTACACTAACACACTATATTCCATTATCAAGGGATACCTAATTTTCTAGACAAAAATTTAATAATGAACAATAAAAGTTAATTAAAATACAAATTTTTATATTTAAAACAAATTCATGTTTTCTAAACAAACTCTAATAAAAAAATATATTCATCATTTCAAAATAGTTTTTTAACGTACATATTATAAATCATTCTGAATACTTTTTTCATTTTTTTTAAAACATTTTATGTACTTATAAAATAAGTATTAGTAAAATTTAATTTCAACTCCATTTAAAATGAATTCTAACCAACATATATCAGTCAAATTATAATAGCCTTGAATTCAATTATTGAATTTCAAAATACTTTACTTAATTTTTGTTAAAAAAATAAAAACAAAAAATCATTATTGATATTTTACTATTAGATTTAAACAAAACCTATGCCTATACAAAACATTTTCAATTTACAATCATACATTATTAATTATAATTTAATTAAATAAATAAATTCCATTTACGTTTAAAATGAATATTAGAAATCAATAATTTTTTAAAAAAATTATTATTTAATTATTAAATATAATATATGATATTTATTACATAATATAATAAAACACTAATTTTTTATAAAAAAATATTATATTTTATGCTAAAAATTACAGTGTGGTTTCATATAATGCAATAAATATTTCTGTGATGAATATAAATCAACATTTATAAAATATATAATAAATAAATAATTCATTGAACATAAAAAAATAATTTATATATATATAACCTTTAAATAAAATAGTATTTTTATTAATCTAACAAAAATAAATTGAAATGTACAATGAGTAACTAAATGATCACAAAATATCTTTTTCATAATAAAAAAATAGAATATATTTTTAAACAATTACCAATTTAATAAATATAAATATATAAATTTTTACTCAAAAATATTATACGATTATTTATTTAGATAACCCTTGTTTTTTTACATATAACTTAAACCTAGTTAACATTTCCACATATATATATATATGATTATGTATTATGGGTACCACACAAGATCCCTTTATTTCTATATTTTAATGAATATTATACATGTGGACCCTATTTTCTGATAATTATTTATTTTCAATGCACATTTCATTTCAATATTGAAAAGTAAAATAGTTACTCATGGTTTGAGTATAGTATCATGAATTTTCTATATAAAATATATATATAAAGTGACACTATTTGTATCATAATATTATCTAATTGAGTTGGGAAGAAATCAAAATTATTATCAAATTATTTAAAAAGGAAATATGGATTTTGAGAAATTGAAAGAATTTTTTTGATATAAGAACTAAATCCATAACTCAACTATAGATATCCTTTAACTTTGGTTTTCTTACTACTCCCACATTTTTTATCATACCATTAGGTCTAATGAAAAATCATGTGTTTTATTAATTAATTTGAAACTAGAAATTACAGGTTTTAAAATGTAAAATTATAAATGTGGAATTTGTTATAAATGGTATAACATATAAAAACCGGGTTGTAGAAGAATGAAAAAAATGTTCACAGTTTTTTTAGTATAAAAACTATATAATTGGAAGTGTTCCAGGATTAATAAAGATATATAATATTATATTACAAAATTTTAATAAATATCAATTCTCTTGTTATCCTCGACATTGAAGGTGGTGCTAACACACAATTGGATAAAATAAGGGATCCTACCATAGTGATTATTGATTCAACTACCTTTTGAATCTGAACAATGAACCAGTGAGGTATGCAAGTATTATTTGATGATCATTATTCTTCTACTTCTTTACTTTAAATATTGATTCTTTATTTTAATTTGTTTTTGTTCTTTTTTAATAGAATGAATCAAACATTTAAACACCATAAATTCAAATGTCACCCACATTAAACACTATTTGAAAACAAATGTTTACAATATCTCAAAAATAAAATTACTAATTTATTATAAATATTCATTTAATATTTTTATATGAACATATTAATCCATTCATAATACTTTAAAAAAGTAACATTACTATTAAATTTTATCCTACATAAAATATTTATCTGAATTGTATTATTAAGAATACTGATTCTAATATCACCTGTTTAACTACCTATATTTCCATATAATTTTATATAATAATTTAATTAATCAACTAAATAAATAAATATATCATTCTTATTAGTTTTTAAATACTTCTAATCATTGAAAAAAATATGAAATCTAAAAAAATTGATTCTCTATTCGTGGTTGAGACTGAAAAATATATCATCCTTAATTATGTATTGAATAAAATTATAAAAATATTTTATATAATCTATTATATTTGAAGGTGTAGAAGGATCATCAGTCAAGAAAATTGGGTTAATATAAGGTGAAAAGGAAGAAAAGTTCTTGAAATCTTGGATTCGAAAAGTTTTCAAGACAATCGTTGTATTATTTTTTCTTGGATGGGGTCCCTTCCCTAGAGTGTGTTAAACTTTTAAGGGTGGAGTCCCTTATATATCATTACATTTGACCCCCATGATCATTTTGAGCTCCTAGTTTCATAAATAATATAATTAAACATTGGATGGTTGAAAACAATTTCATTTACTTCTAAATCCTTTTTAATAAAACTATAACCTCAAAATTTATTTTATAAATATACTTGTTTTAATATTTATTCATACACATAAGGTAATAAATTAATTGCATGTATCACTAGAATGTATTTTAATAATTTATTTAGTTTACCGATGTTGTATTCCTTCTATATATTGACACAAAGTAAAAAATTAAATCCATAAAAAAAATATTACTTTAAATAAATTATAGTCCCCCTTTTAATCATTAGTTTAATTATCAAGGGGTTGATGCATCAATGTTTTAGATAATAGATTCAATAATTTGGTCAAAACACATCCCTATGAGTAATCTATATACTCATTAATAAATAAATACTTCAAAAAATTAATACATATTTAATAGATGATATACATTCATATGATAGTTATTGGATATAAATTATAGAAAATAGATCTCTCCGAATGATATAATAATGAAAAATTATATAAAAGTCATAATAAAAAAAGTTAATTCATTGAATGAAAATAATTGATGATTAATATTAATATATATATATATATTTAAACCACAGAATTTAAACAATCAATGCATATCAAAGTACTATGTAATCATATAAAATTGAAAATAAAAATAGTTCAATGACCATATCAATAAATACTTATTAAAATATACCCAAAGTCAAAATTCATATAAATTATAAAATATAACATTTTTCCATTCAAAAAAAGGGAATGAAATGTAATAAAATTTTCAAAAGTATGGTAAAATATTGTAATAAATATCCACCATGAAAATAATATTAGAATATATAACTTATATTCACATGTTGTTCCAAATATTTTTCTATTTATATCTTTAAATATTTATTAATCATAACAATTCATAAAATTTATTATTATAAAAACCATAGTAAAATATTTAACCAGATTAAAATTAGTATTTTAATATATATATTCATCAAATTGATAAATCATAACATATGATTCATTCATGTTATATGAAAACCCATAAAGAAATTTTTTATGCTTGGATTAGACATATCATATAGTATAATGTGTATATATAATAACACATTATTTCAAATCACATAATAGATCGCATATAGTAATAATAAATTATTTGAAAGGTTATATGATCTATCTAACTAAAATAATTGTAAATAGTTTAGAAGTAGTTAAAAAGAATCATTTAATAATTTAATGAATTAATTGAAAGTATTTTTGGTGTTATAATGTGTTTGAAACATTTACATTAATTAAATGATTGATAAATATATTTTTTATCATCAAATTAATTCGTTTAACATAATAGTGGGTCCAATAGGGATTGTCCATTGAGAATATGTATACAATATATACAATTGTTATAGTAAGGTGAACCATGTTCAAGAAATAATTTTGAATACACAATACCAATATATATTTTCATCTCTATAATTCCTCAACATAAACCACCTACACTAATCTAGAGAGACACAATACCCCATCTATGAAACCCCATTGTTATGAAGTTGTATACAAGAAATTAGAGTCTGAATTCCAATAGTGGAGGAATTATGATCCTAGTAATATGTCCTTGGAAAAACAAAATATATATATATATAAATATATGAAAAATAATAACAAGATAAATACGAAATATCAAATAATGTAACTGATGGTCCACATGTCTTAAAAATAAATTAATTGACTCAAAAAGTTCCATTAAAATCTATAGTATAATTATTGAAAAATAAATAAATAAAGTAACATAGTTCAAAACCCTCTAGAGTATATACGGATCCTACTGCTACATCTATTATTTTTGTCTCAACCATCTTCCCTGGCCCCCTACACTTTCTTTGAACCATGTACATGAATAATTCGCATAGACATAAATCCAGGTGATTGGTGTGACTAATAAAACCGAGTAGGACACTAATAATTTTTTATTAAAAATTTCTCACTTTTATATTTGTTTAAAACTATGATAACAAAAAATACAAAACAAATCATAAATATTCATATTCCCAACACCAATTTGATAACCAACCTACCAAGATCCCCAACCATACCCGCTTCAAAAACATTTTGGAAAGATAATTAATGATAAAAAAAAGATAAAAAATTACACAAAAAGATAGTGACATGTTAATTATTATCCTAATGGAATTGATATGAAAATGTTACTCATTATGCATAAGGAATCATTTCCCAACATATTACTTGATATACTTAAGGTATAAAGTTTCATGTTGATCCAAATAGCTATCATGATCCTACCCCATGAATGGGTAATCCATTATTATTTTATCATGTCCTATGTGGTCTTCCTATAACAGTTATTTTAACCACGATGGTCCACCTATTACGAATGAAATTAAAAAATCTTTTAATTTAATGATAACACACATAACAATGAATAGAATAATATTTCAATCATAACACAAAACTATTATCATATTGTGGAAAAATATTCAACATGTGATCAATTTCAAACATGGTAACATGATACTATTCAAATAATCCAAAAAATGGTAACATATGGGTATTTTGGGACATAGAAACCAATAAGAAAGCACTTCCAATCATGGAAAAAAACTGTTACAATGAATCATGAATCTTGAAACATGATCATTCATGGCCCTCTAAGGGTATGTAACATTATATGGTAACAATATTGTTGAATAACTCTATAAATCATCAAAGTATCAAAGGAAATCCATGTTGCACAACCTAGAAATAATTTTTATTACGTCAAGGATATTAATTTTAGGTTTCGGAAAATTAGTTAAAGATAATATGAATACATATATGTTAGGTTTCAATGTGATTATGGTTTTCTTTAATTTCCTACCACACACATTCTATAAATTTAACTAGTTCTAAGATATAACCAAGGAGAGGTCATCAATTCACTGAATCCGTTTTTCATCCAAGAAATTTTTTTGAATTACTATAGTAATATAGAAGACATACTATGGTCTATTAAATAAGTATCTGTCACTTACAAAATCATAAAAAAATATTATATGAGATTTAAGAATAGGGAAATATCATGATGATCAATCCAATGATAGTTATCAAAAAGAATATACTTTTCATGAGGAACTAAGATCTTATAATAGTGTGGTCATTTTCATGTTGAAACCTCCACCAATATACCAAGTGATCATAAATGGATGATTGTACCATAAAATATCATTAAAACATAAGGGGTCTTAGAATATGATTCTTAAACATGTTTCAATTTAACATATGATGTCAATAGAAGATCACTTTCTGATTAAGAAATTTTTTCAATTCACTAAACAAGTATCCTTTCTAAGAAGAAATGAAGAATTCTTAATTAGTTCATAATATAAAATATAAATCCATCATATATTTTTTATCATCTATCAATATGTAAAAAAATTGGAATATATAATATAAAAACTCACAATTTAAGAATCACAAAATTGTCCCTTCTTGAGTGAATAAGAGGAGATGAATAGAAGATATCTTATATCAGCATTAGCTTTTTAGAATTTAGAATCTATCCATTGAGTTCAGAATGGGATAATAACTAATTTTAAAGTTTTTTGAGAATTAAATACCATGGGGTTTATTGAATTCACCCACTTACTTGGATCATCGGTGCACTAATCAAACCATCGGTTTATCCTGTGGGATCTGTATAATAATATAAACTTATTAAAATCGACTAGTGAGATGGTGGTAGATTATAACCAATAATAAACCATTCCTCTTCTCAAAAATCTTCCATTTATTCTTTATCACATTAGATATAAATACAAATGTAAAAAAATCATAATAGTACAAACCAAAATGGGAATGATATATTTTTATACATCAATAATCATGAACATTGAAATAATCAAGGATGATACAAGAGTCCCCCTCTAATGAATTCACAAATTCTAGATGTATCATCAATTATTCTTATCAACATATGATTAAATTTAACCTGAATATCAGCTTCCCACTCCCATATATCCTCTTAGATCCATCCATGTGGTCATATAATCTAGACTAGTGCTACCAGCTTCCCTTAAGGAACTTTCTTTTCATGGTCTACAATTCACACTAGCTGCCCAATGTACCATGAATGATCCTCTAAATAAACATCCAAGGATTCAATCATATTCATAGTATGGGGCATGTACTACTAGAGTTATTAAACATGATTCTTATTATGAATAACATAATATAGATCTTTAATATCCTAAAATTACTCAACATTCCCAATTTTCTCTATGATCTAAAAGGTTCCAACATATTTGGGATCTTTCATCCCATTATTCCTTATTAGACTATGTTCTCTATTAGGTTACCCATTACAAAAGACCATGTAACCTATAGAAAAATCTATATTTCTCCCCATGTGGTTTCCATAGGAATTATCCCTACTCTTATATGTGATCAACCTATTCTAAATTGGATTCACTCTAATAAGGGTACCCTATAACATACTGCGCCTCATGACTACTACATCTCTATCCTCATTATAAGAAAGTGGTGAATGAAATTTCATATTAGAAAGATACTCATTAGGTTCCATTTGAATAAAATACTAATAAATTTAATTGTATAAAAACTCTACCATGACTATGTGCTCATCCCAATAATATCTAATATCTAAAACACAATTTAATGGAATATCCCCAAATATAAGAATCATCTACTATGATTGTCCATTTTTTAAAAGAAGTTATGTTGTGTTAAATATTATCTATGTTTCTAAGGCCTTTTATAAGCCCTTACAAAACTAAATTATAATATGTTTGTCTCAAAATGATATAATTATCAAGGTAACTTTATGAAATATAATTATCTCATAGACATAAATCACTCCTAGATCAATTATGGAGCGAGTCTCATATATGCATATTAAATGGGAAATTTTCATTAGCAGATCAACAATAACTAAAATTGTGTAACGGATCCTTAGTGTCCTGGGTAATACCATCGATAATTTTTTATTGATGTCCTCCAATATCAACCTGGTAATGGAGAGTGGATGGAGGAAAACACCATAATGATAGTACATAACCATTATCCAATGATAGATAAGGTATTAGGAAAAAAATAAATCAATGTCCCTTATCATCCCCATACACCAGAACTATCTCCTAATGTCATGGTACATCATTTTAACACCAGTATGTACCAACCAATTATTGTAAGGGAATAAACTCATCCAATATTTCCTATTGGAAATGGGGACTACAACTATTCCTGAAACTATTATTACATACCCATATTCAAATGAACAGCCTTGTATCAGGTCCCCACTAGTTAGTTGTCCATCAAAAAAACACACTCTTAGTTAGTCTCATGTGTAAAATTTACCTGATATATTAAATAATATGTGACCATTATTATTCCACATGTCACTGATGCATGTTACTAAAAATCATCCATCCTCTAATGGGCCAATAATCTCATCAGGTTCCACTATTAAATCAAATTCAATTCAACAAGATCCAATAATACCTACATATTTTGGTTAAGATAACCTTCAATAAATATACCTATTTCTTTTTCATTGGAGATAAAATATTCAAACATCATCACATACTCTACCCAGTTCCACTTCCTCAAATTCATTTCTTACTATGTGAAGATATAGAGAAGGATTATGTGGTATATTTTAAAAAACCTCTTGATAAAGGTATATCATTTCAATTAATTTAAATAAAAAACCACAACATCCAACTATAGGTAATTTTTAGGATAGTTCAACCTATTGGTTCAAAGTTGAAGTGACCAATAGGTGATTGTCTAGTCCCTATAAATCAATTATTCACCATGAAAACACCCAGTTCATTGTAGCGTACTTCAAAACAAATCACTAGCATGGGAAGTGTCAACACTATATCTCTATTCATACACCTATAAAGATCAATAAAAGCCTCTGCACATGGGTCAGACTATTGATAAATTACTACCTTCATCATCAGTCATGTCATGGGTGAAGATAAAAAATAGAAATCTTAGATCAAATGATTATATTATCCACCTAATAATGAAATTATTCTAATATCAAACACATTTCAGGAATATTTCTAGAAAATAAATTCCTTAGCGTTATCTTGTTCAACATATATACCAGTCATATACACTATATTCCCAAGATATTCCAACTCATAATTAAAAAATTTACTCTTCCAAATCCTTTCATAAATCTGATGTTATTTAAATGTACTCAATATTATCTCAAGATTCCAAGAATGCTTCTCAAGGGTTAGTGATTAGATGAGGATGTTGTGAACAAACACCAAATCCAACGAGTCATGATACAGGTGGAAGATATTATTCATGATGTTCATGAACACTATCAATATAGTAATTGTACAAATGGATTCATAAGGAACCTATATGGATATACCTATTTTGAAACAACATCATCAGGATTTCCTCCTCTCTAACATGCAACGAGAGATATCCTGATTAGAGATCAATCATAGAGAGTCTCCTAGATCCTAGAAAATGATAAGTGAAATCTTCAACCCATCGAAGAAGATAATTATTCATCACATTTACCTAATTCATCTTCAGTTAATCAATATACATTCGAATATTACTTTTAATTTTTTGGGAGGATAAGATAAGTGAATTCGATGATGAAGTACTCCCCTAATAAATTTATTTAATTCACATTCATTGAGATGTTCCATGAGAACATTAAATTAATTTGGACCCATAAGATATGGGGGTATCAAAATTGGATACACACCTATATGATTTCTATTTAAAAATCACATCCTCTATGAAATTTTACTCTAGTGAAATCATCTAATGAAATAGGTGACAACGGTCTAAAACTTGAGAGAAAAATGAATAGGCTACTAACATCCAAATGAAACCACCAAGCCTACTTTATGAATCAGTATCATCCTATTCTGGCTAAAGTATATGGAAAATTTATCGAATTTATGTTCTCATTAACTAGTCATCATGAAATTTTCTCCCTTGGGTGATGAAAATGTTCCCTTTCTTTGATAGAAATCAATGTGATCTCATAATAATGTAAGCTTATCGAAACAAAAAATATAAATAAATCTCATCATATATCGACCATAAAGAAATTAATTATTTCATAACTGAATATGATTATAAGATACTCTATATATCTTTTAATATGATCAATTTTCATTATAAAATATTTATCAATTAAAATTAACATAGAATAAAAAATCATCAATATGTCAATTCCTATAATAACATGTTCATTCATAAAGAAATGGTAGGAACTATTATCTGATGAAATGTAATAGAAAATGAAAATTTTATTGGGGAAACATCTTGAATAGTATATTGAACCTCACCAGCATGTTTTTGAGTCTGTTTCACTATATAAACTCAACTATACTCATCCCCATGATCCTTTCCCTAAGATTCATAACCTAGCTTAGTGATTATCATCTGATCATAATTCTAGGAAAAGGGATAATATCTTGGTTGTGGATCATTTTGATCCTCCAACCATTTGGTACCAAAACATAAAATATCTAGAGGTGAACTTCTGGATATGGTCCATCTTTTCATGATGTAAAAAACATATGGTGATTTATAGAACACAAGATACTACCTAAACATTCTAATGATTTAGAATTATGTAACTCTTTTAAAAGTGGCTGAAGAAGTTGTTATTTAGTATACATATATACTAATAACTTCTTACAAATTCATATATTCCTCAACCTACTTCTAGGACTGACATTCACCACTTTTCTTGGAGGTCCATCTTGTAGATTTTTAAAGGGTGGAAGAATATACAGTATTTGATACCCATCCAGTTCCTTCTCAATTGTTATGTCCTTCTAAAAAATATCATGTATATCATTATGTCACATAAACTAAAATGTAATATAATCTCAGAAAGAAGATCAACCTAATACTATATATCCTTCTATACCACATTCTTGTCCAAGAGAGGATAAATATGGAGTATCTAAGGGAAAAGTTAATATTATGTAAATACCATCATGGACCCCTGTTATATCTCTATTTAATCCAGAAGTCAGTCTGACATTCGTATAATGGGAAATAATTCCAAGAGTAGTAGGCCCTTTAAATCTCCCAATGTGAGATCCTCATGTATACTAGACTATTATTTCTCACCCCACCATCTCCTATGTGTCCATGTATCACAAATTCTTCTAGATTAACCATCTTGTACATGGGGGTCTCAATAAGGTCAAATATTCCATTGATGATATCTATCTAGTCCTATACATTCTATGGCCTTCAATTTCATGGAAATTTTGTTGGATATTGGAGGTGGAAGTCTTTGGGATTGTTTTCATTGGGCCTTGATGATCCTCTTCACATGGTAGCAACAAGTGAAAAGACTCCTAGATGACTTTTTCTATTTACCTATACCACTAGAATCGTTTGGGAGAAAGATCTATTATACCCTATTATATAGTAAGTTTGTTAATATGGGCATCCACCAATGTAGGAAAATCACATTCCTGATAATATGATGGTACCATCAATATCTTTTAGAGTGGAATCATCTAAAATATATTGGAATTACTTATAAAATTCATACGGGTTTATAACATATCGTAATCACTGTATGGTATCACAAAATATTCTATTAAGATTAAACCTATAACCCAATGTATATCCATCCAATCACTGACAAAGGTCTCTATCCATTCATGTTAGTCATTTTCACACACAAACAAAAAAAACACACACACACACATATATATATATATATATATGAAAACAAAATGGAATTATCATGTTCAAATATTTAATTCCATCATTCATAGCATAACAAAATGATAAACAAATATATCACACTCTTAAAGAATATAATTCTATCTTGAGTAGATATAACACAGAGAGGAATTAAAATTAATAACTAGTATAAAACTCAGAGAAGGTATATTTATGGAACGTAATCCTACATTCCTCATCATGATTCATGAATACACTCGAATATCATAAGACAATAAAAATACTATCATCTATGTTAACTCAGAAGTCCATTAAACATAATCATGGTTGCTACATGACAACTTCCATACCAAATTCCCATCTGTCCTACCTATTATCTACTATTTACCAACATTGTCAAAAATAAAATATGAAAATTATTCTTATATACCAATTTTTAATTCCTAAACCTAAACAACCATTTCTGAACTTGAGATCAATAAGACCCCATTTGTGCATCCCCATATGAAAGAAGATACTGACTACTTTTGGGGTTCGTATTTCGTTAGTAGGATGAATATACCTTTAGTATCACTTCATTTCACAAATAATAATATATTAAATATTAATATATTAAATATAATATCATGTATAAGACTAAATATAAAATTTAGTTACATATTAGAAACATGTCATAAAAATAAATGAATATGATTACAAAGTTCCCTAAAAATCCATATTATAAGTTATAGACGAAAAAATAATAACTAAGAAAATTTTAAATTCCTTATATATCCATATCATGGAAACTAATTTCTCCATGCTCCTATACTCAACTATATTCCATTGTTACATTGGACATCCCTAGATTACAATACATTAATTCTATGGGGACATTGGAAAATGCATACTGAGTGTGGGTAATAAAACCTATTTGAAAAAAAATAATTAATACCTAACAATTGTTCACATATATAATTAGTGGGTTCCCTGATAACTATAAATGTGAAATAAATCAAAATAAATTATATGTTGTGAACCCATGTTCTATCCAGGCTACCATGAGACCTAGGTTACTTTCTTTGGTTCCATGATGTATGGATATTCATAGATATCAGAAATAAATGAGAACTGGCTATGAAAATTGTTATATTCCACTCAGTATCCTCATGGAATCAACAACAATATGGTAAATTATAGCCACAAGGAATCAAGTTATTGAATATTACTCATTATCGTTATGTCATAGAGTTTTGGGTTAAGCCAAAAGGTGATCATGTTCATACCCAAGTATTATTTCTTCCGTTTTCATTTCTTCTTATCTTGTATGCACCCCCAAACTTGGGTAATCATAAAATAATGGTATAATAATTAAAAATACAAATAAATAAACCTCCAATGGTATGGTAATATCATAAAATTTAGATTATAATAGGAATATAATAAAAAGTCATCATGATAATATAGTACAATCATATAACAATATGTGATCAACATCATGCATAATAACCAGATTCTTTATAAATAATCATGGAAACAAATATCACTTATGGGTATCATACGCTAAGAACAAACACATAGGAAAACACTATCAATCATGGAAAACAAACTATTCCATCACATAATGAATCGTGAAAAAAAGTAAACATAAGGGCCTCAAATGATATGTAAGTTACTATATCATTTTTCAAGAAATATATTTCCAATGTTAATCATAGGATTGAATCTGAACCCCATCAAACACAATAGAGGAAACTGACTCATGTAAATGTTGTATATTTGAGTTCTGGTTCATTTAAGATTGATATTTAGAGAAGAGTCATAAGAAGGTTTCACATCATTATGTTCATTCTAAAATTACATACCTCAAGGAATTATAAGTTTTAAATTATTGTGAGATATATCGATGGAGAAGTAATTACTTCACCTGGTCTATTTTTTTATGGAGAATGGATCATTAATTCTAGATAAAATCATGAATGTTTCCATGAATAAAGAAGAAACATCTACTTACCAATAATATATAATCTTATAAGTGATATAATATGTGATTAAATTGGAAAAATATTTCACTATGATCAATCTAATTAAGCCTACCTAAAATTTTCCACCATTCATGAGGAATGAATCTATGGTCAAAAGGATATCAATGATAATTTTAATTATACACTAATATACCCATGTATTATCAATATATTATTGTTCCATTATCAATCATCCAAAAATATGAGGAATATGAAGTTGATTCGTAAACACATAACTTTATAACATCTATTTTAAATGGTATATATTTTTTCAGTCATGAGACTTCATAAAATCCCATGATTTTTCATATATCTAATAATTAAGGAATAATTCATCATCATATAAACATAGAAAATACATATACATCATATATTTGTTCTCATATATCTATAAGAACGAGTAATATTGTCTTAATCTGAGAAAAACTCATCATTTAGGAGTTATCAAATTCATCCATGCAAGAACTAACAAGGTGTGATTAATGAGAGAGCTCCAATATCAAGAAGAGTGGATTAAAATTTAGAATATGAACTCTATAATCAAAATTATTTAATAATTTTGGGTTATGGTTATGAATAATTAAACCCTATGAGTTGTGTTTCGTACACCCTCAAACTAGGAACATCAGTGAGCTACTGGCCCTCACCTTTGGACTGATGGGGTCTGCAGAAGCCTATAATCATACAACAAGTCAAGGGTAAGCTTTTATAGTCTACCGACTATCCAATGTCCACATGAAACCATTATTCTATAATTCCACCTCTCAACACATCAACCATCAAATCATGTTCCTTTTAGAATAATATTCTAATGTCAAAAAAACGCATAATTGTGAAATTAAAAAGAAGAATGATATATTTATATAAATAAAACATCTATTAAATAAAAATAAAAAAAAATTAAATATTAACATTAAATTATAATATATAATATTTTACACTAAATGTTATTCTTCTCATATTGTATAAAATCTATATTTTTCATGTAAGACGTTCAAATATTATTATAAATATTTTTTGTGCTATTTGATGATATGACGAGTGATTCCAAGGCCAAGTTACCATGAAATTAATTTTATAAATAATATTTTATATATTTTATATCATGAACACAAGTCATTCCAATAAAAGTTTAATATATCCTAAATAAAGTATCATATTTGAAATATAATAATATATTTGAATCTGTAATGTGGGGTTTACCCTAAGCATGACCTAAGGATGTTCAGTGAAAGTCATTCGAATGAGGGAGACATTTATTGGGTGCATTTAATAATTTAATTAATTAATTTAATTTATATGAGAACACTAACACATGTAAATCATAAATTATGACTCTAATGAGAAATTTTCTATTACCTTTGAGTTCAGAATGTGAATTTTACCCTAGGCATGACCTAATGATTGTCGTTGTGGGACATAAGATAAAGGTTGTTATAGGAGTGTTCATTTAATTAAAATAAATAATTTATTTATTTATCTTGAATTAAATGATCTAAACCATTATTAATCTTTAAATAATCTATTATGGATACATTTTAGGGTTATCGGTATAACCCTGATATCATTGAGAGGAGCATCCACACCTTCGTTGTTGGGTCATTGAGAGGTGTAGGGAGGCACTGTCGGCACATTGAGGCATTGTTGATGGTAGGGAGGCACAATCAGTGAGTGGTAGGCACTTCCATAGGTGTTAGGGTTACAGTGGGATTTGAGACAAAAGACAAAATATGTTATAATTATATATAAATTATAATATAAATATAAGGGAATATATGAAAAAGTAAATTTTTTGGGCTTCCCATGTGCATCACATGTGAGGAGTAAGGTGAGGTGGAAGGATCATGGTTTCCCACTAAATTTTAATAAATATTATTAATTGAATATTAATATTATTATTGTTATTATTATTATGGAAATTATATTTTCATCATAATTCCTCGATACGACATCAGATTGAATAACCATTTGTGGCATCATGAACCAAAAAATGAGATGGTCATTTTCAGATATATGTTGACGCCTTTCTCAAACTCATTCCAAGAGATGATTAAATTAACAATAATAATAAAATTATTAATATTTTAAAATCATATATCTTTCTTATCTTCTTTATATGGTGTTTTAATGATTAAATATTAGCTACAACGTGACCTTGAAATTAAGGCATACGCTTCAAGACAAATATTGGGTATTTAATATGGGTTCATGGATCAGGGCCATGATACACCATTCATGCATTAAATGATGAAATGTGAATTTTTCACGGGGTGTTCAATTAAGGAATATGAATATCCAATACCAATAATTGTTTTCATTAATATAACTATAGTTTGATCCATTTGGCCATCTGGGGCCGTTTACATAGGTATATCAGTAGAATTATGTATTACCCATAGGATCTATGACATGTCCCATGAATTCAATTGGATTTCGGTTGAGACATATAATGTAGTACACATTAATTTTGTGTATAGATACAAATCCCAAAATTCATGTGATGGATTTGACATGGCCAAAAAATGGTGTGGGGCCACACACCAAGCAATCCCCCTTACATGCCTTGTACTTCTTATAAACTTCATACATCTCATATCATCATTGTTTGGAAAAAACACTTGTCTTGTTAGTAGCCTATCCTGATTGGTTTTTGTTGTATAATAAGATTGTGTCTTGGTTAGTCGATTTGGAGATATTATAAAAGTTGTTATGGTTGTAATGGTTCTTTAGGTTGTTGAGTCAATAAGGTTTTCCTTATGACTTTTCCATTCCTTCTTATTTTAAAAATCACAAATACCTTATACGTAAGAAAATCGATATTTTACCTCCATAAGGAAAATTTTCTTCTTTAAGGAAATTTACCCTAATATATATTTTCTTATACATATCAATATTTTTCTTAAGTATAAAAACTGGTCTCATACCCAAAACCTTGGAATCATATAATGTCAAAAAGTGGAGTATTCTGTTTTTAGGATCCGAATTTAGAATAAGAACTGTCATGAAGTTCCACTCCGAATTCTGGATACGAACTTTCAGGAGTTCGACTCCGAACTCTTATGAAGTTCGACTTTGAACTTTCATGAGTTCGACTCCAAACTCTTATGAAGTTTGACTCCAAACCTTCATGAGTTCAACTCTGAACTCTTATGAATTTTGACTTCGAACTTTCATGAGTTTGACTGTGAACTCTTATGAAGTTTGACTCCGAACTTTCATGGGTTTGACTCTGAACTCTTATGAAGTTCAACTCCGAACTTTTACTAGTTCAACTTCGAACTCTGCAAGTTAATATTCTGAACTCTGGTGAAAATAGACTCTGGATTTCCTTAGAAATTCATACTCCAGACTTCTACAGACTTCAGGTTCCGAATTCCTATAAAACAGAATCTGAACATTTTTTTATTACAGACTCCGAATTTCATTTTTGGTTAGACTCCAAACTTTTATTTACTTACTTTCTGAATTCTAGTTTTACTTATTCTTACACTTGTTTCATTTTAAAATGATGTCATGCTTTCAGTTACACAAGTTTTGTTATAAAACGATGTCATCCATTCTGTTTCTAATTAACTATTGGTTTAGTGACATGTGTACAGGTCCCTCTGATATTCAAGGAAAATATGACTGTTGGAGGAGGGAGCCGACCGTTGGAAAATTTTCCTATAAATAGGATCTCATTTGAAAGAGCTCAAAAAGAAGTTGATCACTCTAGAGACCACACGCTGTTAAGGTGATTTCTGGAGAGATAATATTTTCATGCTTTGTGCGTACTGAACCTCTCATTTAGATTTCTTCATGCGACTTCGAATATTGGTGATTACATTCGAGGGATTCTGGGGATATGAAGATAGAGGTTCCGACTACCTTGAAGTTTGATGGCTTCCTTGCTGAGGAAGACATAGGTTCCAACTACCTTGAAGTTGAGGGCTTGCGGGGATAGCAAGACAGAGACTCTGATATTTGTATCGAGGGCTTACCCTGGTGTGGGTAAGATAGACTTTCATGAGAGTATAATTCAAGGGAAATTTATCTAAGGTTATTGGATACCCTTCTCTTTGGGTTAAAAGACTTATACCTTATTACTTGTAGTTTTTTACTACTTGTTTTTTCCGCTGTAATTTTTTATTGTAAGGAAAGTATAATTCTCTTATATTTCCTTACACTTGTACTCTGATTAGTTTATATTCTATACGCTTTACGGTAGAATCTCATTTTGTAAACTTTGGTTCCAATTCTATATTTGGTGATTAGAGGTGTTGTGAATTTTCTTAGTTTAACTTTGTTAAGCTTAGATTTTTTCCTTATCTAAGGAAATTTTTTATAGTGAACAATTTACCCCCCTCTTGTATATTGAGCATCTACATCATTATTTCGATCATAAAATTGGTATAAGAGGAGGTCTCTGAAATACTTATAATCATATATAAGTTTTCCATGATCACTTTTTCATTAATTTTCATCCTTTCTTAGAAAGATAGTCTCATTCTGAATTGTCATTCCGAATTGTCATTCTGAATTGTTCATTCTGAATTTGTTCATTCCGAACTTTGTCGTTACGAACTTTTCATACTAACGAGTTTGGTTGACAAAGATTTTCTTAGAGATGGCAGGGATCAATGTTGGATCTATTGACAATCTAAACCCTACAAGACCACCAATTGTTTTTGGGAATGATTATAAGTACTGGAGAGATCGTATGAAGACTTTCGTTATCAATACTGGAGTGGATAACTTTGTTATGATTACTGGTGATTATAAAATTTCTGATAAGGAAGTAAGAACTTTCACTAACCAAGAAAAGCAAGAATATCAAATCAATTATAAGGTACGCAATACTTTACTATGCTCAATGACTAGAAATATATGTAGCCAAATTTATTCTTGTGAAGTAGCTAATTGTATCTGGAAGAAGTTAGAGGTTACCCATTTTGGTACATCCAAAGTGATTGAAACTAGGAGAGATATGCTTAGAGCTGAATACCATGGCTTCTATTTTCCTTATGGTGAACCAATTTGTAAAGTTCAACAGAGATTTATGACTATAGTGAATAGTCTTCAGTCTATGGGAGAGAAAGGGTTAGATGATGAAGCTCTGGTGGATAAAATAATAGATATTATGCCTAATGAGTGGGAATAAAAAAGAACAGCTATTTATTAGAACAGGAAGGTTACTCAAATTTCATTAGATAAACTTTTTGGAACTCTTCTCCAACATGAAACAAGAATGAAGAGAGATGCTGACAACATCAAGAAGAAGAATGGGAATGGTACTGTTGATTTTACAACAACATGAAATCATTTGAAAGCTAAGACTCCTGTGAGAGTAAACAGATCCAAGTCTAAGAAAGTTATTATCCAATCCAAATCTAGTGAAAAAGAAGTCTCAGAGAATGAGTTAGAAAATCTTTCTTTAAGAATGAACAAAATAGATAGTTAGAGAAATTTCCAATACAGGTATAAGAAAAAGGAAAGGGAAGATAGGAAAGATGGAGAAGTAACTTGTTATGAATGAAAGAGAGCTGGATATATTAGACCGGATTGACCTTTTCTCAAAAAGAAGGAAAGAAAAGAAAGGAATTATGAAAGGAATAGAAAGAATTATTATAAATCCAAAGCTAAGAAAGTTCTGAAAGCTAATGACACCTGGAGTGCCAGTGGTGGTGACTCTTCAGATGAATCTTCTGATTATGAATCTTCAGGATAGAATAATCTTGTTCTTATAGCCAGATTACCTATTAACAATCATTGCTTCATGGATAAGTTACACAATGCTGAATCATTGACCAATGTTTCTTTAAATTCTAATGATAAAAAATATTATAACTCTTCAGATGAAGAATCCTCTTCTGATGAAGAAAATAATTCACCTACCTATGAAGAAGTTTCTAGGTTTGCTAAACTTATTGAGACTGAGAATTCCAAACTCAATAAAAACATGATAAGGAAAACTCTAGGAATACTATTCTTAAAAATGAAATATCAGATCTCTCTAAAGATCTTTATAAGAAAAATGCTGATTTTGAAAGTATTTCAAAAAGTCTTGAGGAAGTAAGTTATGAGAAGAACAAACTTTCTAAAGAGTTAGAAAAAGTAATTTCTAAGAAAAGTGTTTTCGAGCCTAGCCCTGGTTCTAAATCTAATGATTTTTAAGATAAAAAAATGATTATAAAATGCAAGTCTGAACTTTTTTCCTTAAAGAAGTGTTTATCAAACTTTACCCATGGTAAAGAAAATTTTGATAAAATGTATTCACAAATACAACATTTAAGAAAGAAATCCGGATTTGGTTATACCCATGCAAAACCAACTTTTAGTAACAACTACTTTGTTCCACAAAGTGCCCCATTTTGTACCAAGTGTCAATGTGGTGGTCACTGGGCAAAGAAGTTCCCTCTAAACAAAAACCAATCTCAAGGTTTTCATAAACCTTACTTTTTTAAGAAGATATGGGTGCCAAAAATTTTGTTATCTGGAAATCACGGATCCAAACAAGTTTGGATTCCAAAAGTCTAATTATTTTCTTGTTTTCGGGAAGATAAAAGAAGTACCAACAACAATACATGGTACATGTATAGTGTATATTCCCGTAACATGGCTGGTAACAAAAGCTATTTTGAAAATATTATCAAGTCGAAAAGAGGAAAGGTAACTTTCAGAGATAATGCTCAGGAAAAATTGTTGGTATAGGTAATATTGTTCTTCATAGTAAAACATTGATTTCAAATGTTTTATTTGTTAAAGGTCTTAAGCACAACCTCATTAGCATAATTCTGTTATGTGATGAAGGATACCTTGTGAATTTTAGGAATGATAAATGCTTAGTACACAATTCCAAGGAAGAATTTATTCTATCATCCAATAGGCAAGAGAATTTTTACCCTTTAAACTTAGAAGACCTTAGGAGCCAAGACCTACCTTGACTTAGTGCAATGGAAGATCATTCTTGGTTATGGAAAAGAAGATTAGGACATTGTAACCTTATGAACTTATGTAAAATATCTAAGAAGAAACTAGTTAAGGATCTACCAGAGCTTAGATTTTATTCTTCTAAAGTTTGTGATCCTTGTCAATATGGAAAGAAACATAAATATTGTTTTAAATCAATTGGTGAAGTCTCAAAAATTGATGCATTACAGTTAGTAGACATGGATCTTTTTGGTCCAACACAAACTGGAAGTATTGGAGGCAAATACTTTGTGTTTGTTTTAATTGATGATTACACTAGATTTATATGGGTCTATTTTCTAGAAAAGAAGTCTGAAGCTTTTTCTTATTTCAAAAGTTTTAGAGCCCAAGTTAAAAATGAGAAAAATCTGCCACATAAAACTATTTATAGTGATCATGGAGGATAATTTCAAAATTCTGATTTTGAACCCTTTTGTAGTAGAAAAGGTATTACTCACAAATTTTCAGCACCTAGAACTCCTCAACAAAATGGTGTAGTTGAAAGAAGAAATAAAATTCTTCAAGAAATAACTAGAACCATGTTGAGTAAATATTATATATCTAGACATTTCTAGGCTGAAGCTGTAAGTACTACTTGTTATACTATAAATCGAGTTTTTATTAGACCTTTTCTTAATAAAACTCTTTATGAGTTATGGAATGGTAGAAAACCTAGACTTTCCTACTTCTAGGTTTTTGGATGCAAGGTATTTATCCTGAATACTAAAGACAATCTACACAAATTTTCCCCAAAATTTGATGAAGGAATTTTCTTAGGCTACTCCACAACTTCTAAGGCTTATAGAGTTTTCAATAAAAACACTTGTACTGTTGAGGAAACAGTGCATGTAAAATTTGATGAATCTGATCCTTTTGTTTTTAAACCATCCCAACCTATATCCTCGGATGTGTTTTCAAAAACTGATTATCATCCTTTGATAGAAGATCCTTCTGATAAGGAAAATGATCAAGAAGATATTTCTGAAACATTTACCCCAGAAGACATTCTACCCTATGTTGATGAACAGGTTTCACAAATCCCAAATCAGGTGTTTCTTAAGAATCATACTAGTGATAGTATCATTGGTGATGTAAATCAACCTGTAAGGACTAGAAGTTCCTTGAGAAATGAAGTATAACATCTAGAATTCCTTTCCCAATTAGAACCAAAAAGAACTGATGAATCTTTAGGTGATGATGATTGGATCAAATCCATGCAAGATGAACTAAATGAATTTGAAAGGAATAAAGTTTGGACCTTGGTTGAAAGACCTAAGGAAACTTCTGTTATTGGTGTAAAATGGGTCTTTAGAAACAAAGTTGATGAAAATGGAGTCATTGTAAGAAATAAATCTAGACTAGTTTCTAAAGGCTATAATCAGCAAGAAGGAATAGACTATAAAGAAACCTATGCTACAGTATCTATACTTGAATCTATTCGTATCTTACTTTCCATTGCAGCATTCTTCAATTTTAAACTTTTTCAAATGGATGTGAAATGTTCTTTCCTTAATGGTTATGTTCAAGAGGAAGTTTTTGTTGAAAAACCTCCAAGATTTGAAGGCACAAAACATCTTGATCATTTTTTAGACTTACCAAAGCTTTGTATGGCCTTAAACAAGCCCCACAAGCCTGGTATGATAGACTTACAGGATTTTTGCTTCAAAATAACTATGTTAAGAGAAATGGAGATCCAACCCTTTATATAAAGAGAGATAAGAAAAATGTTTTGATTGTTCAAATTTATGTTTATGACATCATATTTGGTTCAAATCAACAATCTTTAACTGCTTCTTTTGCAAGTATACTGAAATCTGAGTTTGAAATGAGTATGATGGGTGAGTTAACTTTTTTCCTTGGTTTTCAAATTTCTCAAAAACCAGAAGGAACCAATATATATAAACATAAGTATATTAAATATCTTCTTAAAAATTATGGATATGAAAACACTAAGAGTATAAGTACTCCAATCGGTACCTCAAACTCTTTAGATCTTGATGAAGCTGGGAAACCAGCAGATCAAACATCTTTTAGAGGTATGATAGGAAGCCTACTATACTTGACAGCTAGTCGACCAGACTTGATGTTTTCAGTATACTTATGTGTGAGATATCAATCCAATCCTAAGGAATCTCATTTAAAGGTGGTAAAAATAATTTTTCACTACTTAAAGGGAACCATGAATCTAGTATTATTTTATACTTCTGGAAATGATTTTGTTTTAAAAAGATTTTCAGATGCTGACTTTGGTGGATGTAGAATGAATATAAAGATTACATCTGGAACTTGTCATTTATTAGGAGATTCATTAGTTTCTTGGTCCTTCAAGAAGAAACATTCTGTTTCACTTTCCACTGCTGAAGCTGAATATGTAGCAGCTGGAAGTTGTTGTGCTCAAGTGTTGTGGATGCAACACACACTCACATATTATGGCTTGAGTTTTACTAAGACTCAAATTTTGTGTGATAACACAAGTTCCATTTCCCTCAGTAAGAACCCTGCACATCACTCATGTGAAAAGCACATAGATATTAGGTATCACTTTCTTAGGAATCACACACTTAAAGGATATATCATTCTTTAGTTTATCAGAATGCAAGATCAACTTGCTAATATTTTCACAAAATCTTTACCCTCTGATAGATTTGAATACATTAAACAGAAGTTAGGAATGATAACCGTAAGGTAATCCTTCCTCATTAACTTCCTGTTGAACAACTCTCCTTACAATAATAAAATCATTTTCATAGGGGGAGTACATTTGTGATCTAGTTTAACAAAAAAAATTGTTGAAAGTTTTTTAACTAAAATTTTTCGTAACAAGTTTTCGGAAATTTCAGGAATGGAAATTCTCCAGATGGAAATTCTCGGAATAAAAATTTTCGTAATGAGATTTTTGTACTGGAACTCTCGTAATGATATTTTCGTACTAAAACTCTCATAATGAGATTTTCATTCTGAAATCTTTGTAATGAGATTTTCGTACTGGAACTCTCGTAATGAGATTTTTGTAATGAAACTCTCATAATGATATTTTTGTAGTGAAATCTTCGTAATGATATTATCGTACTAGAACTCCCATAATGAGATTTTCATACTAAAATTTGTGTAATGATATTTTTGTACTGTAATTTTCATAATGATATTTTCATAATGAACTTTTATAATGAGTTTTTTTGTTTTTAAATTCATTTCTTCAAGAAGAATATTACCAATTTCGAACAATATTTCTAGCCAATTCGAAAGGTAATATTTTGTTACTTAAGTTTTCGTAATCATATTTTTCTTGCTGGTATTTTCCTATTTTTTAAAAAATAATTTGGATTCTAGTTTTCCTTAAATCTGATTGTTTTTCTTAAAACCTCAAAAGATCGGAGTCAAGTTTTCCTTGCAGGAATGTTATCAACCGTCAGATAAGATCGAAAAGTTTTTCAGCCGTTAGATGGCTTTTGGAAGACCAAAGGTCACATCCATCGCCTATATAAAGGGGACCCCAAGACTCATCCCACATCGGTTTTTCAAAGCTTTCACATCTCAAATCCTTGCTGCTCTTCTTAAGATTGGTTTCGATCTTTGCAAAGCCTTTCTGAATCCTTCAGAACTCTTCACTCCGAATGTCTGTTGAAGCCACATCTCAAGATATGTCAACTTCAAAACCAATCTCTAAGTGGTTAGTCTTCAGGGAAAGGTTAGTGAATCCATATTTCTTCAAGTTCGATTCTCTTATAACCAAAAATAACAGATTGAGTGGGTGGGAAGATGTATGCTTTTATAAGTCAGAGAAACAGGATCCGGTTTACACCAACTTGCTGATCGAGTTCTATGAGTCTGTTTCCTTCCAGATGGAAGATGGCAGAGACTGGTTTTCATTTAAGTCTTATGGGAAGACTTACAAGTTATCTTACACCAAGTCTGCGAGCTTGGTTGGTCTAGCCTATGAAGGGGAAGCTGATTTTTGATCACATAAGCTTTTAGATGAGCAAATAAGTTTCAACAAGGTGAAGGCTTTAAAATGTCTTGGCCTTAAGGATGCTAAAAATTTTAATATTTCTCATCTCACTATGAACAATAAGATTCTACAGCTATGGGTACAAGGTTTTCTCGTACCAAGAAGAGGAAACAAGGATAATTTGAAGAAAAGTGATATCTATGTATTAGATTTCTTGGTAAATCTAAGAAAGATAAATTTGATGAGGCATGTTTTCATTACGATCAAGAATATAAATGAAGGGAACCTGAGAGATCAAATAATTATTTACCCTTCCCTACTATCTAAGCTAATAGTTCAGTGCTTAGAATCCTTCAAGGTTTCATGCAAATAAAAAGTCTGGAATTGTAAGATTATGCTGGTTAGTGATGATACCTTGAAGAGGATGAAGATGGGTTTTTCCAGTGAATCTGGAGAATTTTACCCTCTATCTATGGAAGAAGTTGAGGCAGATCAGAAAGATGCACAGACTCCAGAACCATCCAAAAAGGAAAGGAAGAAGATAAAGATTAAGTAAGTTGTTGTTGATAAAGAAAATCTCAAGTCTAAGGAAACTCAGTCTGCTCCCCCCAAACCGAAGAAGCAGAAAACATATACAGATGAAGTGGCAGCCAAGTGGAGGGAAGACAAGTAAAAGAGGATTGAAGGGGATCCACAGTTCGGATTGGAACCTACAGAGACTAAGGCCTTAAAAGGGAGATCTTCAGATGAGTTAGAAAATCAGGAAAAAGAAAATAAGATGAAAAATAAGTTGTCTGAAGTTGAACTGGTGCAATCTCTTTTGAGAGATACTGAGATAGCTTCCGAAATGCTTCTCATTACGGAATCTTTCAGTACTGAACCTTTACCAGAGACTCCCTCCAAGAAGTTTTTTTCTTGTGAAAAATATAAGGTTAAAGAGATGTTTGTTGAAGAAGAAATAGCAGCTGGAGAAGAAGTAGAGGAAGAAGTTGAAGAAGAAGAAGAAGAAGAAGAAGATGGAAGTGAAGATTTCGATGCCTTGATCATGAAAGTTGAAGATTATAAAGAGAAGGCATAATCCACAAAAATATACACTCCGGAAAAGAGAGAAGAAGCTGAGAAAGATAAGTTTGAGGTAGAACAGTAAGAAAATGTTTTTTTTGATGAGGAAAGATCCTATGAGAAGGATTTTCAAGAGGAGGGACAAGAAAAGGAGAAAATTGATGAAGACCAGATTATTCAAGTTTCTGAATATGAGGAATTATCTCTTGATGAGGAACACATTCCAAAGAATGATAAAGGGAAGAAAGTGCTATTGGAGACACCAATAAAAGATATTATAAGGAAGAAAGTAGTTGGTGGTACATCTAAAAGGATGTTGGTGCAGGATGAAGAAGAACAATCTCCAAGCAAAGTTTCTGATTCGGAGTCATCAGCACAAAGTCATGATTTTATTGTTGAGTATTTGAAAAAGTTGGTGTACGTCATTCCAATCTTTCCCACCATTGACACGAGATTTAAAATGCTTCAGGTAATCCAAAACCAAAAATCAGAGTCACTATCCATGATAATGGATAAGTTTGTGAAGATCAAAGATGAAAAAAAAAGTTTCTTTATTGATTATGATGTGCACAGAAAGTCCTGTAGTAAGGTAACAAAGTGGTCAAAGAGAGTTGATGAAGACTTAGTGCAGTTTGAAAAATTTCAGGCTGAAGTTCAAAATGCTTTTGACATGGAGAAAAAAAAATTTAACAATCTTCATGAAAAGTTGACCCAAGAGGAAAATTCTCATAATCAACAGGTCAGGGACCTTAATGGGAAGCTCAAATCAGTTGCTCAGAATTGGAAAAGTGAAAGATATTTCTGGATTGAGTTTAAGGAAAAGTTGGAAAAGCAAGATGATTTAATAAAGATGCATAAAGAAGCTATGGAGGCTTAGGCCGAAGCTTTAAAAGTGCAAGGGGAAAGGATCTCATCTTTGGAGAATCAAGTTGAGGAAGACCAAAGGGATTTAAAGAAACTCAAAACCTTATTAAAGATTTTGATCCCGGAGGAAAAGGAAGACAAATAAACCCAATCCGATCTTTTTTTGTATTTTTCATTCCTTGAAAAAAAATTGACAACTCTAATGAAATTTTTTTTGGTTTCTTTTATATTGTAGTGTTATTACTAATCTTTCAGGTACCATATTTTCCATTCCCATACATTCTTTTTGAAAATCAGAAAGGGGGAGAAGGAAAAAGAACTATTTCTAAGGGGGAGATGTAAAAAAGAATTATTCCTAAGGGGGAGAAAGGAAAATTTAAATTGAAGGGGAAAAATTTCTAAGTGAAATATCCTTAAAGTAAGGGGGAGTTTTCCATTATGAAGTTTTTCATTTCCATGATAATGGAAAATCCACTCCGGAAAGTCAGAATACAATCCTTAGAGTTTTAATGCCTCTGGGGGAGTTAGTTGTATTCACTTTCATCCATGAACAAAGGGAGATAAGTTTTAATTTCAAAGTCCTTATATTCTTTTTTGTAAGGATGTTTGTGCTTTCCAAAAAGGGGGAGATTTTTGAGTCAATAGGGTTTTCCTGAAGACTTTTCCATTCATTCTTATTTTTAAAATCACAAACACCTTATACTTAAGCAAATCGATATTTTACCTCCATAAGGAAAATTTTCTTCTTTAAGGAAATTTACCATAATCTAGATTTTCTTATACATATCAATATTTTTCTTAAGTATAAAAACTGGATTCATACCCAAAACCCCGGAATCATATAATGTCAAAAAGTGGAGTATTCTGTTTTTAGGATTCGAATTCTGAATAAGAATTGTAATGAAGTTCCACTCAGAATTCTGTATACGAACTTTCAGGAGTTTGACTCTGAACTCTTATGAAGTTCGACTCTGAACATTCATGAGTTCGACTCTGAACTCTTATAAAGTTCAACTCCGAACTTTCATGAGTTTGACTCTAAACTCTTATGAAGTTCGAATTCGAACATTCATGGGTTTGACTCTGAACTATTATGAAGTTCGACTCCAAACTTTTACTAGTTCAACTTTGAACTCTGCAAGTTCAGATTCTGAACTCTAGTGAAACCAGACTCTGAATTTCCTTAGAAATTTAGACTCCAGACTTCTACAGATTTCTGGTTCCGAATTTCTATAAAATAGAATCTGAACATTTTTTTTATTACAGACTCCGAATTTCATTTTTGGTTAGACTCCGAACTTTTATTTACTTAATCTCCTAATTCTAGTTTTACTTATGCTTACACTTGTTTCATTGTAAAACGATGTCATACTTTCAGTTACACATGTTTTTTTATAAAATGGTGTCGTCAATTTTTTTTTAATTAACCATTCGTTTAGTGACACATGTACAGGTCCCTCCGATATTCAATGAAAATATGACCATTGGAGGAGGGAGCCGACCATTTTAAAATTTTCCTATAAATAGGAGCTCATTTGAAAGATCTCAACAAGAAGTTGATCACTCTAGAGACCACACGTTGTTAAGGTGATTTCTAGAGAGAGAATCTTTTTATGATTTGTACATACTGAACCACTTGTTCATATTTCTTCGTGTGACTCCGAATGTTGGTTATTACATTTGAGGGCTTCTGGGGATAGGAAGACAGAGGTGCCGACTACCTTGAAGTTCGAGGGCTTCTTTGCTGAGGAATACAGAGGTTCCAACTACCTCGAAGTTGAGGGATTGCGGGGATAGCAAGATAGAGACTTTGATATTTGTATCGAGGGCTTTCCCTGGTGTGGGTAAGATAGACTTGTTTGAAAGTATAAATCAAGGGACCTTTATCCAAGGTTGTTGGATACCCTTCTCGTTGGGTTAAAAGACTTATACCTTGTTACTTGTAGTTTTTTACTACTTGTGTTTTCCGCTGCAATTTTGTATTGTAAGGAAAGTATAATTCTATTATATTTCCTTACACTTGTACTCTGATTAGTTTAGATTCTATACGCTTTAAGGTAGAATCTCATATTGTAAACTTTGGTTCCAATTCTATATTTGGTGATTAGAGGTGTTTTGAATTTGCTTAGTTTAACTTTGTTAATCTTAGATTTTTTTCCTTGTCTAAGGAAATTTTTAGTGTACAATTCACCCCCCCCCCCCCCCACTTGTATTTTGAGAATCTACATATTTATTTTGATCCTATATAGGTTGTTCCCGATAATAGGAGGCATCAGGCCAAATCATCAGAAACTATAGATACAAAGACAGTACCCCCTTGTCTTAACATGGAGTGATCCCTATATGATTGTTATATAGAAAAAGATAGAACCCCTATCTCAAAATTAAATGATACCTCTATGAATGAAGTTTTTACCCCTCCCCTAGTCATAATAGTGTGAGTGTCCTCTGTAGTTTTTTTACAGATTGAGATGATACCCACCCACCCACCCACCCCCCCACCAGACCGTGGTGATGGTCCTATATCGATGAAGATGAACCCCCTGTTGTACCTGAGTGATGGTCTAGAATAGTTATTGTATGGATACATATGGTACTCCCATGATTGACCAGGTCACAATTCCTCTATCCATAGAGATTGCATCCCCCCTCTATTGTACCAAGGTACAGTTCATCCATTTTTCTTGTCTAGATAGAGATGGTACCTCCCCCCCCCATCGCATCAGGGTATGGGTCCTCTATTTTCATATTATAACACACATAATAGGATTGAATGTGTCCTATATCTTGATATTTATTCCCCTTAACTATGTATTTATGTGGAAAGGTGTGACTTAACATGGAAGATTTCTAATGGGCATAGGCATGGGATGCTAGGAATTGTTTATAGACCTTATAGAATAGATAGAAATATTTTCCTAAAATGGGATGTGAGATGTAGATCGCTATTCTCTCTTGTTTTGGCCTCATTGGTTTGATAAAATGTGTGTGTGTGTGTGTGACTATGTGTGTATCCATGTTGTTAGATTCAGTTACTCTCCTGTCATAGCTTTTAAAGTTTCTTAGGTTATTCCAGATGATTTCCAGGTTTATCTTATCCTTGTTGGATAATGTTACTCTCCTATTATGGGTCTCAATGAATATAAATTTAGTTCATCTACACACCGTGTCAATCCTCTTGTATTTTTATGATATTACTCTATTGATTTTGGTTGAGATACTTTCTATTCACTATGTATCATTTACCCTCTACTCCTATTGTGTCACTCATTTCTCATAATCAACATTCAGGGCATCCTACTGGGTATATATACTCACCCATACGGGTTATTTTCCCCCATATTTCTTATATTATATATAAAATGAACACATTGATAGAGGTTATAGAAGAGCTAAGGGATACTTGGTTCCTTAGACAATGTGTAATGGTCATAAATTGGAGATCAAGAGATGGTCCCACTAAGAAATTTTACATTAAATTATAGTTTTCTCAGGTTGGGACATCAATCTGGTTGGGAATGAATTTTTTCCTATTTTTACTTTCATTATTACACTATAGTACTCTTTTATTGCCTAGAGGTTTTAAATTCATGTTTTTTTTCCTTAATATTTTTCATATTTTACTTTTATTCCTATAAATTTTTTATTGATATGTTTGTATGTGTGTGTACATGTACTTAATAAAAGGATTCCCTATGTTAATTATGCATTCATTACTAGTGATTATCTCCTGGACTATGAATGTGTTCTTGTTCTAGTTGTAGCATGAGGCTCATCGGGTCGGGTAATGACAGATAAGTATCAGAGGTTATTGGATTCATTAGATGGTGTTTGGAGTATTGCCCTTATAAGGATTTTGTTGGATTATAGGGAAACAATTTAAAAGTTCATTGAGTGTGTCACACAGTATATGAAACATAATTTGGGATAGGAATCTGGTGTATCCATACATTAAGACAATGACTACCTATTTTCGACTCTTCATATCGAGACATTGGTTGTCGAGAACATTAGTACATGCATTATATAGGGTTGACTCATTGACTTTAATTATTGATTCAGATTCCCATATATATATATTTATATACATACATATATATTCTCATTAAAACATTATAGATCATTATCACTTTCAGAATGTGTCCAAAAATATAGCCAATCGGGTTATCGATTTAGGATCATAATTATGAATCAATGATTGATGAGTACTTAGTTTAGGGGATATCATGTGAGACCCTTACTCCAGGTGGGAAGGTAGTAACACCACCCCCTATCAAGAAGTTTATAGTACAAAAAGTGTAGACTTGGGATGTGAACATGATTAGAGTACACCATGTGTTCCAGAAATATAGTCCATTGAGGTTTCATGATAAGAAATATCTCTAGAAATAAGAGGATTTGATAGATTTGGTGATCCGAGTTTTTAGGATTTTGCAGATACCGACCAATCAAATGGTTTCACTCTCAACCAGTGCACTTCATATAGAAGAAGTTGGTTCCAGTGGAACATGTAGATGGAAAACTTGGTCTGAGTGCACAATGGGGGTTCTATAAATTAATATCACCCATGTTTTTTGATGATCCAGACTCCCCTATTAGGCGGTTGACGTCAATCTTGACCCTATGGTTTGGATATCCTTCTTGGATGGGACCACTTTGGATGTTTTTTCCCATAATTAGACTTATCTAGTATAATAGAGGGAATTGGTAGAGCCCTATGTTTTTTATGGTCGATGTGTCTTTGGGTCTGTAATAAATTGGTAAAGTCCCCCACTCAGATGAATTCTTGAGAATTGATTCAGAACTGTATGTATGAGTGAGTTCCATCCTAAATAATATATATCATGTTGGTGAGGCGGAGTTCCTTGACTTGTGTGTTAGAGGTACTTTTGATGTACAAATGGGTCAAAGTGAGCACTAGCTATGGTGAGGAGGTAGTAAATGGAATGGAATGATTCATATTTTATATTATTAGGTATTAAGGGCTCAAGTTTGGTTTAGGGTATGACATCTGTCTCTATTTCTTCAGTTTTTGTTATAATACAGAATCGTTAGCAACGTTTTCAAAAAACATAGATCATGTTTGAAACCTACCAATACCATTGGAGGACCTTTTTTCATGATTCTTATGTCATAGGATCCTATAGATTGGATCTATTATAACACATTCCTACTGATGGGATGACATTACTCTATGAGGAGATAGATCCTCATATTAAATATTTCCATAGAGGAAGTGGGACCCTACAATGGTTTCCATGGAATGGACTGGACATCGACCATCCATACTCAAATTTTCCCTACCATTGAGTGTTGTAGTTCATCTAGTTTGATGGGATTATGGTATACTCCTTGATATGGAGTGATCCATGATAAGTTTATGATGAGCTCATTCATAGGAGCATAGAGCCACTTCATTATGGGTTGGCTAGTATTACCCATGGAGCAATCGATGTTATGAGATAACTACTTCCTATAATGATGATGGGGGTTGATGACGTATTTCCTGGGAAAGATATGTGTTTACCTACCCATATTGAGATAGAACTCTACATACAATTACACCATGGATGGCCTGATTCTTTCTCTTTCATATTATATGACCATGTGTATATGCGATAGATAGTGGTGCGGTTGGAGAAGTCGGCAGAGAGGGGGATTTGTAAGACCCATTGGGATTCCTTTAGAAAGGCATTTCCATTCACCTAATAGGTGGATGAGAGCATGAGGTTAGGGGTGGATAAGTGTCACCTATACCAGATGACTATCTGGGAGGAGTATCCAAACCTTAGAATCGATGACCTCTTCTCTCGATGAATGGAGGCAAAGTGGATATTCGAGTTTGAACTCAAGATGGGTTATCACCATCTCTAGTTTTAAGAGTTGGATGTTCCAACCATTAAATGATAAATATTTTATAGTTTCTCTGAGTTATTCATGATACCATTCTGTGTGATTAATTCCACAACATAATTTTCAAGACTTATGATCCAGATCCTTCACCATTCATTGATGCCTTTATGGATGTATTTTTGGATTGTAACCTTGTCTCCTCATAGTTAGAGTGGGACCACATCAGAAACATGATGACAGTGAAGCATACCTCTAGTTGGGTTTTGATAACATTTTTATTCCTCGTTGTGTTATAGAAGCCCAAAATTAGAATTTTTACATTGAGATATTCTGTTATCAAATATACACAAGTCACTTTCCTGATATATTCTAAATATAATTGAACCACATCATACATCTTCTAAGTATATGTGGTAGTTCCAATTATGTTATAAGAGGGGGGATTAGTGAATTTCAAACCTATTTTTTGATTTTCATCTTGATGTGGGTAGTGGGAGATCCATATACAGGCCTAATATTCCAACCTTTTTCCATAATGTTTTTCTTTTAAGGGACCAAAGGCTTTGAATAAGGGAATAATTTATAGACTCTGGTTTTTACTTGTAAAATTTTTTAATATTATTTAGAATAATTTTGTAGATAGGTGGAATGAAAACATGTTATTGAAGGACCAGTGATCCAATAATTAATTTTATCAAAACATTAATTATATTTCATATCATTAAATATTTTTCTGAAAAAGTTGAATATCTTATAAATGGGGTCTTAGGTCATAAATCTGAGACCTATTTTGTATCCATGGTTTAGGGTTTTCCCTAGGTGTGACCTATGGTTATTTGGAACATGATTTTTAGATGGGGAATCTATTGGATGTGTTCATTGGATTAATTATTTAATTTTAATTTTGTATCTGATAACCCTAACCAATGTAACTCAAAAAATGATAATTATATGGGAAATATTATTCCCTTATTGAGTTCAAAATGTAGAATTTTCCATAGGCATGTCCTAAAGTTAGTTGGTGTGGGATGTCTGTTAAAGGTAATGGTTAACTTCTCCATTTAATTAAAATAAACTATTTATTTATTTATTTTAATTAAATTGTCTAAACTATTTATATTATATAATTAATCTTTTGTGGAGAGTATTTAGGGTTAGCTTTTTAACATTAATATAATTTAGAGGATCTTCCACCCCTTTTTTAGTAGGTTGATACTGGATGACAATTGATGATCGGATCAAGGTGAATCAATAGTTAGTGGATGCAACAGATCACCTTCATCACTAGAGGTTGTGTTATTCTATGATGATCAATACATTATCATGGTAGGACTCAGGAAATTTTGTTTCTTCTTTAATTGATTATAATATTGAGAATGGATTTTTTCTTCTTTTGATCTACAATAATTTGTATCCATATGATCTCTATAGTTTATTAATACTTATTATAGATCACTGTTTGTTTTTATAATTCTAAAGGATAGAGGCCAATCAAAATTATGGTTGAGGTTCATTCTTCAATTTTTTTATCTTTACTCTCCTGCACCACTGTTTTCAAGCTGATCATTAGTGTTTGTTATGGATTATTATTTTAAAAATACTCAATTATAAATAATTTCATAACCAATCATTGGTGAAATGATTTGTTTGAAAAAATATGAGTTTTATATTTAATAAGAGGTTGATCTATGATGGAAACAAACATAGATTAGAGTAGATTGGTGTAATTCATGGCTTGGATAGTGAAACGATTCCGGGTGAGACGGTGAGGCATTTTATGGGGGAAATGAACCATGTGTCGATGTCAGACTTTGTAAAGGTGAGTGACGCCGGTGTGGTGAGCCATTGAAAGCATGGTTAGGCACTTCTATTTATAGGGGTAGTTTTGGAAAGTTGGAGGAACTTCCATAATTGTTTGTGTTGCATTAGTTTTTGAGGTAGAATACAACATATGTTATAATATTTTTATAAATGATAACTATATTATAAGAAAAAAATGTAAAAATGATTAAATGTATAGGGGTGATAATGAGCTGCACATGTGAGGGGAAAGGTGAGGGGTAAGCCTCATGGTTCTTTACTAAAAATTAATATAAATTATTATTCTTATTATTTTTTTAGAAATTTTATTTTCATCATAAGTCATTCATATGGATTCAATTTGATGAACCACCAATATCTTCATGACCCAGACATTGAGGCTGTGATTTTATGACTGATGTTGGATACCTTTTTTCAACTCATGTCTCTGGTTAATGAAATTCCCAATAATTATCAAATTATTATTATTTATGAATATTATATCTGGAATATCTTCTTCATGTAGTGTCAGAATGATAAACCGTTAGAGGAATCATGACCCCGAATTTGAGGCATATGTTGCATGACTAATATAGAAAATTTAAGTTGGGGTTGTGGATCGATACCTTGAATCCTCATTCATTCATTATATGAACCTTCAGACTGAAGATGATCCCCACACATTTGTCATGATTTTGAACGATACACCCCATGTGGTATCCTTAAATTTTGTGCTATATTACATATCTAGAAATACTTTTTGTAGAGAGGACATGAACAAATAGAGGTGCGGGTCCACAAGCCGTGAAGATTCCCTTACATGCATTGTAATTATTATAAACCATATAATTATTGTATCTCCTTAATTTGGAAATAGATTTTGTCCCATGAGTAGTCTATCCTATGTATTTTTTAACACAGAATGTGATGGTGGAATCTATAGTGGATTTTGAGTTATAATGTGAGATGTACTATATTTGAATCATTTTTAGGTGGAACCCAAAAATGGAAGTGAATAGACATGATCATCATAGACAAAAAATAGATATGGTACCCCCTATTGTATTGGGGTGAGTGTCGTCTATGATTTTTATAAAGATATAGATGGTATAACTCCCTAACCCCAAAAGCTCAGATCCAATTAATTATTTTAATACATTTGAATGATTACAAGGAATCAAATCCTGAAGGACCGATCAGTTGACCAGTCTTGGAAAATAGATTACATATGTGAACTTTAAAACACAATTTCTAACATAAAACATATCATATATAATACTTTCAGAACTCCATTATTCCCCTAGGTTTTCCATGTAAATCAATCATAAAACACATATTCACATCCTAGGAAAATAAAACATAAGAAAGGGGTGAGATCTTATGCTAAGTAAGGATAAACAATATAGTAGTTTTGATAATAAATATGCATAAAAATTTAAGTAAAGCTATAAAAAAACACAATCCTTTTAAACATAATCTTAATCATAATATTGAATGAATAAATCAAATAATTCCATTTAAAATTTCACATAGAAATTATACTAGTTGAATAATAACATGCAATATCAATAACTATTCTCATAATGAGGGAATACACAATATCGGATATAATAACCATTGTATCTAGGGCTTGTTCTAAGACCATACCCAAATATTCTGTGAAGGCCTTATTCCAAAACACTAATTTGTTTCATGAGACTTACCAATGCATCGAGGTGATATAGAGAGCCCAGCCCCTCATTTACTATGACCAATACATTCTCTATATGAAAATGGTGAATGTGACATAAATATTCATATTGAAAATAGCATAAAAAATGCCAAACATTAACCATAATTCATGAATGGTTTAAAAATAGCACATCCACACTCAAAAATATAATAAATTATTCAATTAAATATGGAATATTTTATTATAATAAATCAAACTCAATCAAGAAAAATATCAAATAAAGGATGTTGACATAGTTGAAAATAATCATTAAAACTATTTTAGGGAAATATCCCCTTTTCATGAAATCGCTTATAATTCACACAATTTATACAGGAATTCAATTAAAATATATTTTCTGAATCAATTTTTCCCATTCAACATTGCAACTTTTTAAAGGAATTATCATTTTAAAACAATCATGCGCATAAAAATAAATCCTAAAAATCATTTTAAAAACATGGACATTAATAAAATAGATTTAGAAAAATAAATCATTAATACATTTGATATTAAGATATAGTTAAAGATACCCTTTCATAAAAACATAAAATATTACTTTTATAAAACATTTTTATGATACACAGACATGGATGATAAATATCTCCTAGTAAATACTTATACATAAACAATCTCATATAATAATTAGATTGAAGAATTAACCCATACCTTAGGTCTGATAATCTCCACAAATGTTTGGAACTCTTGTGTAATGTTTCAAATAATATTATTAACTTATATAAGAATCATAATAATATTTTATTATTTCATATATGATTCTTTTAAGGCATTATATTACCCATTTTTTATCAATTCCATGTTAATGCAACATTTCAGGTAATAATCATTTTATTTATCGTATGTTTTTTGACATGTTATTCTTGATCATATTACTTTTATATTGATTTTATTGCGTATATAAGGTATAAGATGATTTATATATCATATATTTCCTTAATATAAATATATATAATATATAGATATATGATATTGAATACACCGGTCACGGAGACGGTAGGTCGTATGTATGCACGAGCGACGATGTAATTTCTTTATTGATTTTATGGTTTCGAATTGGATGGAATATGAATTTTACAGAAATAATATAAAGTTATATTTATTATTTAATTCATTTATATTAATCATTATACCCATAAAAATAATTAATATATGAAAAATAGTTTACACCATGGCGTGGAGATGCTATGTTGTACGTACACACGCATGGTGATATTGTTTTTCATAGTATGGGTAAAAGGAGGAATATAGTTGACTCGTGATCATAACAACATATAATAATATAGTTTATTCAGGTTTTATTATTTTATAATAGTAAAAACTTAGGAATATGAGGTATAAGAATAAAAGAACTTTGAAAGAAGGGATAAAAAACAATTCTATCTTATTCAGGTGTCTCCTTTTAATTTGAACAAAAGGACTCCATATGTTGATTTTTTCAAAAATATTGGACTCTAGTATGAAGTGAGGGAAGTTGGTATGGTAGTTGGGAATGTTCTGGAAGACCCAAAGGGATTTGGAGGTGTGAATTTAAGATAAGGAGAAGTTCCCTTTATATGAGAGGTGAGGGGAACTTTAGGAAAAGATTGAAATATTAATTAATTATAAATTTATTTTAGGTTTAAAAATAGCTCAAAAGTGATTAATTTAGATTATAAGATGTGTATAGGTATAAATACACCTAGTAAATTATTTTGGACGAGTTCAGGCTTTTAAATTAACATTATATTTTGGGATTAACCCTTAGTTAAATAGTTTAACTCTTACCATGGATTCTTGTATTTTTATACTATAGGGTTAATATAGTTACAATAAAATTCCAAGAGAACCCCAAGTGGATAATTAATGAAATGTATAACTTTTTATAAGTTATTTTTCTAAATCATAGAATTTTTGGATTTTTATATCATTTTAAAAATTAGTATTTATTTTAAAAACTCATTTAAGTCAATTTTGAAACTATTTAGTAATTTATTTTTTCTAAATTCATAAAAACATAATTACTTTGAAAAATGAATTGAATAAAAAATAACATGTCATGGGAATCTATAAAATTCTTATATGGTATAAAAACATTAAATAACATTTATTTTAATATTTATAATATCATTAATTTGAGTCATTCATTAATAAGTCAAGTACTTAATCATTATTGTGTCATAAATAAATTTAATTATTAAATGTCTAAAAATTAAAATTAAAATACAATGATGTTGGAAATATTTATAGATTTATAATTAATAAATAAATTTAAATATATCAATTGTATAACTCAAATTAAAATTGTTTTAGTAATAAGATACATGTTAAAGTTATATTTCCATTTACATTAAATTAATTATTATAACATGACATTTTCACACCCATGTGGCTCTATGGGGTCCTAAAATATATAAAATGATGATCATGGTCGTCCATATATCATATAATAGGATTAGTACATGTGTTATTGTAGTTTTATAATATTATAATATTATATTTAACCTAATTTACCTGCTTTACCTTTTAATAATGGTAAAAAAATAATTAATGAAGTGAGTATTCATAATGTCCAAAAATGAAAGGTACCTATTTAAAAATTTTGGAACTTATAATTCAAAATATGGAATCCATTTTTCAAAATTCAAAATAGTGAATTTTCAGAAATTAATTTAAAATTAATTTGTGTTGTCAAAACCATGAAGGAGGTTTTTAATAAGTAAAAACTATCATAAGATTGACATGTGTTTACATCCAAGTTCAATGTGAAATTACTTCCAATGACAAAAAATGGATTAAATGATAAAAAATAATACAATTATAATTTAAAACCAATTGAAAATATAATCTAACTATATAAATAATTTATATGGAAAAGTAGTTCTGAATTAAAATGCAGTATTTTTCATTATTCATTAAAATATGAAAGTTATGAGAAAACACCAAAAATTTATCCAAACTCAATTTTTACCCCCCTATTCTAAATTAGAAGTATATTTTTTCATAATGAATATATTAAAGTGTCAAATATTTTATTTAAAAATGGTTCTCTATTAAAATGAGGTAAAACTATATTTTTGAAGAATACTTCTCTTATCTAAAAAATTGAATTTGTTATTATATTATAACCATGAAGAAAACAGATGAATTATAAAATTATATGGTATGTATAAAAAATTCAAAATTTAGTCAATACTATTAATAACAACTTCTTAAACGGCTATTTTTATAGGTCATTGTGTGCTCGAACTCGGTGTTGCATGTAGCATATGTTATGGAATTATTTAAAATAAAGCATAATGTGGATGCTCAGGGTGTTAAATTATCCCCTCCTTCAATAAATTTCATTTTCAAAATTTTAAATTTGGGTTTGGTAACTAAGGTTTGATTATTCAAGATCCCTTTATTGCAATCCTATATTGAAGATATGGTCGATAAAATATCCAATTTAAAAAAAATAAATTGAAGTAACATGGTTCTAGAAATAACACATACTAGGGTTCCATGTAAGAAAACATGGAAATTAAAGAAAAATTAACCATTTTGTTTTGATGGAGAGTTATAGAGAACATTATTAGGAAAATGTTTACAACAAGGAAGCAATAAATATGTGATAATATATGGGACCATTTGATTCATTTCAAAAGAAAGTACTAAGAAAACATTTATGGATTTATGATCCCTTCCCTGGTGTTGTATAATCAATTTACTTCAAAGTCTAAGAACTCAAGTTATCATACTTATTTGACATGTGGAGTTTCATCCATTAACTAATTCATACCAAAAACTCTTCTTTCTCTTCAAAAGAGTATAAAACTCAAAAATATTATATTTATCATAATCATATAAGGTTAAAAATATAAACTCATACATTTAAATAACGAATAAAATGTTATACTAAGCAGAACATCACGTAGGCCAGTGATAGGAGATTCACCAGTGTCACCCTTCGGCCGCATGTTCAAGTCTCATGGTCTATCTAGATGTGACGGGTTGTCACTTGACCCAATGGTTCTCCTTTTCATAAAAGTATATCATTCCAAAAAAAATAATTATCAAAATAAATTTTCAAACCTGAAATAATAGTATGAAACTTCTAACTTAATCCATTCTAACCATTAGGATTTTCTAAAATACCTCTGTCTAAATTTACAATCCAAAAATTTATAAGGAAGGTCACATAACATACATGTGAATAAAATTATCTTGAATTCTCTTAAAACATTTTAATAACCTAAATTACCATAAAACCATATTGGATACATTCATTCTTCTATATTCTTTATGTAAAAAATTTAATACAGGTTGTACACCTTAAATCCAAAAATTTTTACAACTCCCAATAATGATGGTATAAACTTATATAAAAACAAACCATTAATTATTTCCAAGGATGTAAATAATATCCAATATACTTTATCCATATCATTTATACCATTATTCTGAAATCATTGTCTTATTTTTAGAAACATATTAATGTTTATATTTCCCCCAACCATATATATTTCAAAATGGATAACTTGAAACTGTGACGCTTTAATTGGAACCTTACAATCTCAAATACTTAATGACATATTACTATAGTACAATCCTTAAATACTCTATAATTTTTATAACTAGTACATCATTGATAAAGTAATAAAATAATAAATTATTCAATAAAAACATAAGAACACTAATCATTCATCTTCATATGTGGTGGTATCATAACATGATTATTTTCTAATAGCTTCATTTGGGGTATACTCTGATGATTGTGACATATATTCTCATAGTTTCCAAACTCCTTGAAGATGAATCATTTTACATTTGAATCATTTTTCTTACCCTTCCAATCACAAACTTCATGTCCTTTTTCTCCACAATTATAATAAACTCACATTCCATTCAATCATTTACCTACGTGATTCTTTCCATAGTTATCACATGTGGGAAAATCCTTTTTTCCCTTTTTCCTTTTATCCATCTTTTTTCCAGGAACCCTCTTCGTTTCTTTCTTACCTACACATCCATAAGACTTAGAGAATTTTTTACTTATCTTATTAACACATGATACTATTTATTCATATGATGAGAATATGTGGGAGACTATTTTCATTCGAAATATTGGATTAATACCATGAATGATATGATCCTTCTTACTCTATAGATTATTTGTAGTGGTAGAGTTCTCATTCCATAAACTAGGAGCCAATTATAAATGAGGCCATACACTATGATAGATCATATCATAATGTAAAATCCTAAAATAAGAAAAATTCTTAATATTGATTGAATATTTACATGTAACTAGTATCATAATTGTAACATCACAGATAAATAGTGAATAAGACACTTTTTGTATTTATTAATATTTATGAATTACATATTAATTTTACATTAAATGTGATTCTATGTCCGATGGAATACCCTATATGCAACAACTGGTTTCTATGAAATCTTATATTGCACACTAATAAAATATTATTATTATTTTAAATGGTAGTTAACGCCTAGCCATTGCATTGGCAGAAATGAATTGAACTAACTACAATATTATTATACATGTTTGTTAAATATTTCTACTTTTATCTAATAAAATTAAGTTGTTTAAAATTTTAATTAATCTAATTTTAAACATAAATAATATAATATTCAGTAAAAGGTTGATTTACCGCCTTTTAATGGTGAACCATCATTAAATCTAGTTTTGGTCATTTTTATATGTTATATTAGACAAAATAAAATTATTCTTTATATTTGGGACATTAAAATTTAATTTGGGTAAATTTTTGACATTTTTATGATAAAGTTCAATTTTTAATGAATAGTGAAAAATACTGTATTTTAATTCAAAAGTTCATTTTAATCTAATTTATTTATATGGTTAGATTATCTTTTTAATTTGTTTTAAAGTGTAATTATAATATATTTTTACCATTTAATCTAATTTTTGTCATTATAAATAATTTTATTTTGAAATTGTACATAAACAAGTGTCAATCTTTTGATAGTTATTATTTCATAAAAACACGCTATTTGTTTGAAAACGAGAATTAATTCTAAATTAATTAATGAAACTTCTATGTTTGTAATTTGGTAAAATAGACTTAATTTTTTAATTCAAAATATCAAAAATATCATAGGATGAATTTTTTGGTATTTTCTGAAAAACATCAATTTTTGATGAATAGTGAAACCACTTAGTAATAGTTAAAAAACTAACATTTTCATTTAAATGAAATTTTACCACTTTTATGAATTGAATTTTTGAAAATCCTACATATATGGTTATTATTAGTAAGTAAAATGTGGTTTAATAAGATGAAAATAATTTTTGGGGAATAGTAACTTTTGACTTTTATTTACCGTGGTTAAAGGTAAATAGGGTAATTCAAGGTAAAAAGAATATCATAATAATACCAAATTACCTTATCACCTGTCCTAACCTTATTTTATGAGTCTTGGATTACCATGGTAATCTTTGGGTTGATTTTGGGACCCCATGGATCCACTTAAGAGTGTTAATGATAGTTTAAATTAATTAATTTAATGTAAAGGCAAAAATGACACAAACAAATATCTTTTAGTAAATTAATTTTTATGTGGGGTTATATAAGTTATATATTAGACTATAAATATTAATTGGAAATATAAATAAATTTAATACATCATGGTTTTTTTTATAATTTTTAGACAAAAAAAATTAATTAGTTATGACACAATAATGATGCAGTGTCTACCACATTAATAAATGATTTAAATAAATATTATTATAAATATTAAAATAATATCCAAAACCTATCCAATTCTTATTGGATGAATTTAATTTCGACCATGAGTCATGTTATCTTCTACTTTAATGATTTTTGGACCTTTATAAACCAAATATCAATATATAATAAAATAATATCACCACACTTTCCTAATGAGCCCCTCCTCCCCATTATAAAAAATCCATCACTTATAACCAATTCCTCACACCTCTCAATCCTTTTGGCTCAACCAAACTCAGCCCAATTAAAATCCCAACAACCCTATCCTCCTCCTAGAAGCTTTAACTTAGAAAGAAGGCACTTCAAGAAACCCTTTTGGTTCATACCAAAGGGAGTTACCCAAATTAAAGGTAAAATTTTCTCTTAAATTATTTTGTTTTATTTTGTTTTATTTTACTTCTACAACCCCTAAACTCGTTTTATTAATTTATTTTATAATAACACCAGTATCCTCAATATAATAGGATGTTTTTATGAGAAATAATTGAACTAAACTTACACACACCTCCGTCAATTGGGTGAAGAACATACTGTTTCTATGGATGGAAAAATAACGCCTCACGAGACGATGATTGTTTGATTATCTCCTAAAACCTATCATTGTGGAAATTATGATAAAAATGTATTTATATATGATATATATTATTATTATGTTTTATTTATTCTTTATTATTTTTAATTTTTTTCAATCCTTTATGGTTTCCATTATGAGTAAACGTGATAATTTCATTTGAGGAAGTGTGGACTACCACCCCCTCAAAGTGATATGACTCATTCATACCATATTTGGGATATATAAAGGATGGAGTTATTGAAATTAAAAATTATATTTTAATTTCATTATAATATAACTATGTATCATTATGTTTTAATTCAATTAAAATATGAAATAGAAATGAAAGTAGCGTTCATGCGTACGTACGGCTTACCGTCTCCTTGAATGGTGCATTTCATTTCATATCTTCAAATGTTATTTACTGTTATAAATACATATATATATATATATACTGAATATATATTATATATATGATATCCAAGTCAAGAATATAATTCTGGAAATAATGGACTCTTGACCACATGGACAACTTGTAATTATAAGGTGTTCATTTTTTACTCAAGTACCAAATATCGACAAAATGACCCTTATTAACTTCAATGATTACAAAATGTTTATAACATGGTAATAAGTGATATAAAAGGAATAATAAACTTGAAAAATGTTTCTTAATAAATTATATATTAACTTATTTTTATTAATTAGGAAAATAAGGAACAAATGAGTCAAGTCAGACACGAGGTAAGGGGTTTCTTATCTCACATTCAATTCTGTGAGATTTCCATTGTTCACCACTAATTTATTGCATGTGGTGTATTGTGTACAGAAATTTGATATATATTATCATGATTCTCATTTTATTCATGTTATTATTTAATTCAATTTTTGGTTATAAACTTTTTGTCATATGACTCGATTGATTACAACATGGTAAGGAATTTTCTTATCTCACTTTTAATTCCGTGAGATTTCCATTGTTCCCCACTTATTCATTGCATGTTGTGTATTGAGTACTGACATTTGATATATATTATCATGATTATAATTATATTAATGGTACTCTGTGATTCATTTTTTGGTTATTAACTATTGGTCATACGACTCAGTTGATTAAAATGTGGTAATGGGTTTCATATCACTTTTTATTCCCATGAGATTCATGCTATATTTTCCACTATTTCCTTTTGTGTGGTGTATGTAATTCCCATGATTGTACTCTTTGTGTAATATAATTTCATTTATTATTATTTACATATTCATTTTATGATTCTTCTTTCATGTGTCGTATGTTTTTAAAGTTACTAAATTGGTAAGGGAACCTTTCACCCTCTACTTTTTATAAGACTTCTTTTTGTTATGTATTTTAATTTACATATTATTATGTTGGTATATGTTATTATATATCCTTATTGATTTAAATATTATGTCCAAGTGATTAGATTAAATTTTTATCTTATTAACTCATTTCCTGAATTTTAAAGTGATGTCGTTAGGCTGTCGAATTTTTACAAGGGAACTTCTTAACCAAATTTCAATTCTTTGGGTTCAACTTGTACTTCTTGAATATTTCGTCCTATGAATATGTGTGAATGACCTCTGATTGGTTTAAACTTAATATACACTTATATTTGGTTCATTTATATTTTCCACACATAATTACGTGATTTATTTATCCTTAATTTAAGGATACCATCTTTATAATGGATTTCATCTCAATTTACATTTCCACTGTAACTTCATTGTTTTTATGCACCAATTCACTCTTATATGGTGTATATACTTTCCTTTGAAATATTATATCATGAATCCCTTTATTCTCATGATATTATAATGTCCTGATTAAATTTTATTCCTCAATTATTTTTATTCCAGCATCTCTCTTTTTGTTAAAAAACACTTTAACTAAAATACCATTAAAAATATTTTTAATATTTATTCTTATAAATATTTATGATTAATATCCATTTTTTAAAAATGGGTTTTAGGATTTATTTATATGGACATTAATTATTTCAAATTATAATTCGTTTAAAAGATTCAAAGTTGTATGGGATACTTTGATTCAAAAATCTCTTTTTAAATAGTTTTGAAAATGATTTTATAAAGAATTGTTTATTTTAATATCATGATTTGATATATTGGAATGTGGAAATGTTATCTTTCCTTTATTCTTGTGTTATGTGTTATGATTATGTCATGGTTATTGGGAATTGTTTATGTATATGTGTGGTTCCATGATAAACCTAGGGCGGGTGAGCCTGAGATAGCTCTCCAATCCATTGGGTAACATGATGGAGGTAAACGTGATGTTTCTCCTAGAAGATTTAGGGAATATATTGTGATGGGTATTCCCAATGTGACTCCCTGTGTATCTATTATAGCCAAAATGTAATTATTTTATGAATTCCATAAGTTACCTTTATGATTTTTGATTTGTGTGTCTTATTCATAAATCTTATGATTTTTTAATGTATGTTATGATTGAAAAGTACGGTTTAATTGATTTGTATTTATTAATGGGTTAATGTTTCCTTTCCTTATTTTATAACCCTTACTAAGCTTTTTATGCTCATCCCAAGTTTTAAAATGTTTTTCAGAGGACTTAAATATGAATAGGGTCAAGGATGAGATCATGGAAAAGTCTTGGTGTCTAAAATATGGAACTAGACATGACTTTTTTTAGAGTTTTTATTTTATGAAAAAAAAAATATACTGAGTAGAATTTTCTCCATGTAATATTCATGTTTTTATTTAAACTTTATGACCTAATTTTATAAAAATATAAACCTGAAAAGTTCATCAATCTGAATTATTCATTTAATTCGATATTATGTAATGATTTAATGACAGGTCCTTATAGTTTGTATTAGAGGTCGGTTTTGACAACTTTAGGGATTATGAGTTTTCGTTAAACACATGGTTAGTCCCTATGTCTATTATTTCAGTTAAATCGTTGTTTTATAAATTTTTTAGATTAAGGAATTTTTGTTGCATATGGAAGGAGGAGGATCTCAAATTACATTCTTATCCCTTCCTCATGACATGCTTGCAATAATTATTGCAAAGTCATGTTTGAATGATTGTGAAACTTTTTATAGTATAAAAATCACTTGAAATAAGTTGTTTTAGATATCAAACACCTCCATTGTACTTCGTTTTCATCGTGGATCATGGATTGTATTTAGGAAAATCCTATTTTCACAATATTCTCATATTCTCAAGAAAGGTAAATATTATCAAGGAACTTTCAAATATTTTACCTTATCATAATATTTTGAAGAATATTATGATTTTGAATGAGTTTCTGAAGGAGGAGACCCTTGCACAACCTATTTATATTTGATTTTACAGTATAGTCTCTTAGAACATACCTATGGTATTTTAAAAGGACCATTAATTGAATGTTTTAAATAAAATTCGGTCTGACAGTTTTATTGAAATCATGTTTTATCATATGTTTTAAAGTTATATGTCATACATTATTATTTTCCAAAACTGTTTTTCTGGGAACACCCATATGACCCATTTTATACAAGGTGTATTTTGATAGAGGAAGAAAATTATTTTTAAGGATCTCTAAATCATTTTTGCAATGCATGGACCTTCTACCTATGTGAACAAGATGACGATGAAACCAAATGGACACCATGATCATGGTATGATGTTCTTAATTTTGGAGATAGTTTTATTTTATCATATGGTGGTGAAATAAGACTTCAAGAATTATTATGTTGAGATCATAATGAATTTGGATAAAAATGATAGGTAAAAGGAAACCGTTGAGGTTAAAAAATTTTAAGGTTATTTTTGAGTTTTATAAAAAGGAAAACCCATAGGATAGGTGACAACCCATCGCATCTGGAAAGGCTGCAGGAATCGAATGCACAACCAAAGGGAGACAAGGGAACATCACATACCAATGGCCTACTTGAATTACATGGTTAGTATGACTTATTATTTTAGTAAAATTATTTTATGGAACAAGAATAAGTTTATTTTTGGAAATTAAGTTTTATCAAATGGATATAAATAGTATAGAAAAATGATTTAGTGATTAAGTGATAAAGGTTGTTATGGAATACATTCTCTCTTTTGAGGAAATGTCATATGCCTAAGGAAGATAGAATACTATGGGATTCCAATTGTTTAATAATGGTTGAAATTTTAGTTTGGAAAAATCTAGGTTTTTATTATTGACATATGATGATTTGATTTATTTATGAAATGATTAACCTATCATGGAGAATATGTGATTAGGTTAATTACTTTTCAATATGAGACATTATGAGTAACTGGTGCTATTTGGAGATAAATGATAAGATGTATCTTGGAAGTCTATGTAATTAAATTCTTATGATATTTGGGTTACAATCTCAGTTTGGATTACTTTTGAAGAATATTTTGGATAGTGGTTTATTGAATAGTCTTTTTTGATCTTTGGGTTGTTTTTTGACAAATTTTGGAGATTAGGAGTAGTTTTTCTTCTTGTAAAATATTGTCCTATTTGGGTATTATCTGATCTCTCACTAACCATTTTGGTTTTAGTTGATTTCTAAAGACAATGGAAATATATAGTTCTTCTTTTGTGGATTATGTGATTCTCTAGAAGATGATTCTTGTGCTTTTGATGTGACCAAGTCTTTTTGAATTCTCATTTCTTGGAGAGATGATTATTTTTTAATAGAAACATAAAAAAGGATGAAACTCTACTTGAAGGTATGTATATTTCCTTATGTTCTTATTCTATGTAGTAAATAAAATCCTCAAAATTATGAAAAGGAAAATAACAAAAAAAAGTTTTTTTACCTTTCCGACTGAGTAATCAAGGACCGTTTAACACAAATTATGTTTGTGGTTTTCTGGTGGTTAACATTCTCCTAATCATGTTTTCCATCAGTCTCCATCAGAACTTGACCGTTTGTTCTCTCTTCCATATCCATGTTTTCCTATATGGAATCCTATTATAGGTTATCTCATGTGATCTTTGTACTTATCTTTCTTTCTTGTAAAGTGATAGTTTTTACTGACTTTTTTCCAATGTGGGACTTTTAATGAAGTTTCCAAGCCCAGTTTTAAAATTGCAAGGATGCAATTACCAAAATGGGGGAATGATGTAACATATCATATAAATAAAGAATAAGACACTTTTCATATTTATTATTATTTTTGAATTAAATATTAATTTTACATTAAAGTGGATGTTATGTTCGATGGCGTACCTGACTCGCAACAACGGGTTTCTTTGAAATCTTACATTGCACACTAATAATATAATATTATTATTTTAAATGGTAGTCAATGCTTAGCCATTGTATTGGCGGGAATGAATAGAACTAACAAAAATATGATTATAAATTTTTGTTAAATGTTTTTACTTTTATCCAATTAATGTTAGTGGCTTAAAATGTGAATGAATCTAATTTTAAGCATGAATACTCTAATATTCGGTAAATGGTCGATTTGCTTCCTTTTGATGGAGAAACCTCTTTAAATCTAGTTTTGGACATTTTTATATGTTCTCTTTGACAAAATAATATTATTCTTTTGATTCAGGACATCAAAATTTACTTTGGGTAATTTTTGATATTTTTATGATAAAGTTCAGTTTTTAATGAATAGTGGAAAATACTGTATTTTAATTCAAAAGTACCTTTTAATGTAATTTATATATATGGTTATATTATCTTTTTAATTGGTTTTAAAGTTCAATTAGAATATATTTTTACCATTTAATCTAATTTTGGTCATGGGAAATAATTTCATTTTGAAATTGGACATAAAGAAGTGTCAATCTTTTGATAGTTATTATTTCTTAAAAACATGGTATTTGGTTTGACAACAGGAATTAATTTTAAATTAAATAATGAAACATCTATGTTTATAATTTTTTTAAATAGATATCATTTTTGAATTCGGAATATCAAATATATCTTAGGCTGAATATTTGGTATTTTTCTGAAAAACATCATTTTTTGATGAATAGGGAAACCACTTAGTAGTAGTTAAAAAAACTGACTTTTTCATTTAAATTAAATTTTACCACTTCTATGAATTGAATTTAAAAAATAAAAAATACATTTTTTTTATTAGTAAATAAAATGAGGTTCAATAAGATGAAAATAATTTTTGGTGAATAGTAACTTTTTAATTTTATTTACCGCGGTTAAAGACAATAGGGTATTTTAAGGTAAAAAGAATATCATGATAATACAAAATTACCTTTACACTTGTCCTAACCTTATTGGATGATTCATGGCCGACCATGGGAATCATTTTGTCGATTTTGGGACCCCATGGAGCCACTTAATAGTGATAATGACACTATAGATTAATTAGTTTAATGTAAAGGCACAAGTGACACAAACAAATATCTTTTAGTAAATTAATTTTTACATGGGATTATATAAGTTATATTTTAGACTATAAATATTAATTGGAAATATAAAAATATTCCCTACATATTGGTATTTTTTTATAATTTTTAGACAACAAATAAAATTAATTATTTATGACACAATAATGATGTAGTGTTTACCTCATTAATAAATGATTTAAATAAATAGTATTATAAAGATTAAAATAATATCAAAAACCTGTACAATTATTATTGGATTAATTTATTTCGACCATGAGTAATATAATCATCTTCCTTAATGAGTTTTGGACCATTTAAAAATGAATATCAATATATAATAAAATAATATTATCAGACTTTCCTAAAGAGCCCCTCCTCCTCCTCCTTATAAAAAACCCTCAATTATAACCAATTCCTCACACCTCTCAATCCTTTTGCCTCATAAAAACTCTAACTAATTAAGCTCCCTAAATCCCTATCCTCCTCCATGAAGCCTTAACTTTGGCATAAGGCACTCCAAGAAACCCTTTTGGTTCATACCAAAGGAGTTACCCAAATTAAAGGTAACAATTTCTCTTAAATTCTTTTGTTTTATTTTATTTTATTTTACTTCTAAAACCCATAAACTCTTTTTATTCCTTTATTTTATAACAAAAACAGTATCCTAAATATACTAGGATGTTTTTATGAGATGGATTCTAACTGCACTTACACACACCTCCATCTAATGGGTGAAGAACATACTGTTTCTTTGGATGGAAAACTAACGCCTCACGAGATAATGATTGTTCGATTATCTCCTACCGCCTATCATGGTGGCCATTATGCTGAAACTGAATTTATATATGATATATATTATTTTTTATTTTTTCTTTATTCTTTTTTATTTTTAATTTATAGCATACCTTTATGGTTTCCATGATGAGTAAAAGTGATAATTTCATTGAGGAAGTGCAGACTACCACCCCCTCAAAGTGATATGACTTGTTCATACCATACGTGGGACATATAAAGGATGGAGTTATTGAAATTATAAATGATATTTTATGGTAATTATAATATAATTATGTATCATTAAGTTTTATTTCAATTAAAATACAAAATATAAATGAAAGTATCATTCATGCGTACGTATGGCTTACCGTCTCCATGAACGGTGAATTTAATTTATTATCTTAAAATGTTATGTACTATTATAAATACATATATATGCTGAATATATATGATATATATTATATTTAAATCATGAATATCATCCTGGAAATAATGGACTCTTGACCACATGGACAACGTGTAATTATAAGGTGTTCATTTTTTACTCAAGTACCAAATATCGACAAAACGACCATTATTAACTTAAATGATTACAAAATATTTATAACATCATAATAAGTGATATAAAAGGAATAATAAAATTTAAAAAAATTTCCTAATCAAGTATAAATTAACTTTAGTTTATTATTCTGGATTAACAAGGAACAAACAAGTCAAGTCAAACACGAGGTAAGGGGTTTCTTATCTCACTTTCAATTCTATGAGATTTCCATTGTTTGTCACTATTTTATTGAATGTGGGGTATTGTGTACTTACATTTGATATATATTATCATTATTATAATTTTATTCATGGTATTATGTGATTCATTTGGTGTTTATTAACTTTTTTTCATACGACTCGATTGATTATAACGTGGTAAGGGAATTTCTTATCTCACTTTTAATTCTGTGAGATTTCCATTGTTCGCCACTTATTCATTGCATGTGGTGTATTGAGTAGTGTAATTTGATATATATTATCTTTATTCTCATTATATTCATGGTATTTTGTGATTCATTTGTTGGTTATTAACTTTTGGTCATACGACTCAGTTGATTACAACGTGGTAATGGGTTTCATCTCACTTTTTATTCCCGTGAGATTCATGCTATATTTTCCGCTATTTCCTTTGGTGTGGTGTATGTACTTCCAATTATTTTACTCTTTGTGTAATGTACTTTCATTTATGATTATTTACATCTTTATTGTATGATCCTTATTTCATGTGGCATATTTTTTGTAAGTTACCAAATCGGTAAGGGAACCTTTCACCCTCCTCTTTTTAAAAGACTTCTTTTTGTTATGTCTTTTAATTTACATCTTATTATGTTGGGATATGTTATTATATATCCTTATTGAAATAAAAAATTATGTCCAAGTGTAGAGATACCCTTTTTATCTCATCAACTCATTTCCTGAATATTAAAGGGATGTTGTTTGGCTGTCGAATTTTTACACGGGAACTTCTTAACCCAATTTCAATTCTTTGGGTTCAACTTGTACTTATTGAATATGACATCCTATTAATATGTGTTAATGACCTATGATTTTTTTACACTTAATATCCACTTATATTGGGTGTATTTATATTTTTCACACATAATTATTTGATTGATTTATCCTTAATTTAAGGATACCATCTTTATAAGGGATTCCATCTCAATTTACATTTCCACTGAGACTTCATTGTTGTTATGAACCAATTCACTCTTATATGGTGTATATACTGTCCTTTGACATATTATATCATGAATACCTTTATTATCATGATATTATAAATTATTATTAAATGTTATTCCTCAATTATTTGAATTCAAGCATCTCTCTTTTTGTTAAAAAACTCTAACTAAAATATCATTTTAAATATTTTAATGATTTATTCTTATAAATATTTCTCATTAATGTCCATGTTTTAAAAATGGGTTTTAGGATTTATTTATATGGAAATTAATGTTTTCAAATGATAATTCATTTAAAATCTTCAAAGAGGTATGGGACACTTTGATTCAAAAATCTCTTTTTAAAGGGTTTTGAAAATGATTTGATAAAGCATTGTTTATTTCAATATCTTGATTTGATATATTGGAATGTAGAAATGTTATATTTACTTTATACCTATGTTATGTGTTATGATTATGTTACAGTTATTGGGCATTTTTTATGTATATTGGTGGTTCTGTGATAAACCTAGGGGGTTGAGCCCAAGATAACTCTCCAATGAATTGGGTAATGTGACAGAGGTAAACGTGGTGTTTCTACTAAGAGATTTAGGGAATATATTATGATGGGCATTCCAAATGTGACTCCCTATGTAGCAGTGATAGCTACAATGTAAGTATTTTATGAATTCCATAAGTTGCCTCTATGATTTTGGATTTGTGTGTGTTATTCATAAATCTTATTATTTTGTAAGGTATGTTTTGATTAAAAAGTATGGTTTCATTGATTTATATTTATTGATGGGTTAATGTTTCATTTCTCTATTTTATAACCCACGCTAAGATTTTTATGCTCATCCCAGGTTTTCAAATGTTTTTCACAGGACATAAAGATGAATAGGGTCAAGGATGAGATCAAGGAAAAGTCTTTCTGTCTAAAATAAAGAACTAGACCTGACTCTTTTTTTAGATTTTTTATTTTATAAAAAAATGGATAATGAGTAGAATTTTCTACATGTAAAATTCATGTTGTTATGTAAATTTTATGACCTAATTATCTAAAACTCTAAACCTGAAAAGATCCTCAATTTTAATTATTCATTTAACTCAATATTAAGTAATGTTTTAAGGTTGGGTCTTTATAATAATCATAAAAATGGTTTCATTGGGAAAATATTTACTCATAAATCCTTCATAAAGACTTGTAAGAAATATATAATTATCCTAATAATATCCTCCAGATGTTTCAAACCATATGCTCAGTAATCCCCATTGTCGTGTACCGGGATACACCAAGTCAAGCTTAAAACACCTTTTTGGGGTTTCTACTCCTAGGAACATCTATTCGAAAAACACATCCACTTGTAGTTTCTATATATGGATATATTTTCGAGGAATACCCACATAATATCTAGATAAAAAAATTCACAGATGTTCATCTTTACTTTTTGTCAAATTCTATCTTAGAGTAATGTTCCCAGATCATGGTTTTTCTAAATCTACTTTACAAGGTTATTGTTAACCTCAATTTGATACCAAATGTAATTCCCCGACCCTAGAAGCCCGAATTTGGTTCATTAGTTTAATACATTGGAATGATTAAAAGGAATCAAATACTGAAGGTCTGATTAGTTTAATAGTCTTGGAAAATATATTACATACATGAACATTACATCACAATTTCTAACAAAAAAAATAACATAGAAAATATTTTTAGAACGCCATTATTACCCTTGTTTAACTCTACATATCAATCATAAAATACTTTGTAGAATCCTATGAAAATAAACATAAGAAAGGGGTGATATCAAATGCTCAGTAAGGACAAACAATATTGTAAAAGCTATCATAAATAAGCATAAACTATTTAGGTTAGGTATAAAACTGAAACAAAATCTTTTTAAACATAATCATCAGTATAATATGGAAATAATAAATCAAATAATTCCACTTAAAATTTCCCATGTATATTCTACTAGTCAGATAATCACATGGGATATCAATAACTAATCTCATAACGAGGGAATGCAGAATGTCAAAAATCAGAAGCCCTACATCAAGGCATTTTTCCAAGACCATACACAAATATTCTCACAAGGAATTTTTCCAAGATACTAGTTTGTATCATTAGACCAACAAATGAAATAAGGGGCTATAGAAGGCCCCTATCATCACTTACTATGTTTAATACATTCCTCATAATAAAAAGGTGAAACATAACATAAAAATTCGTATTAAAACAAGCATAAAAAATGCCAATACATTAACCATAAACCATGAATGGTATAAAAATAAAACATCCATTTTCAAACATGTCATAACACATTAAATACAATAATAATGATTGTATTATAATAAATCAACCTCAACCAAGAATAATATCCAATAAAATAAGATGACATATTTGAAAATAATTAGTAAAACTCTTTGAGAGAAATATCCCTTTTATGTGAAATCATTTACAAGTCATCCAATTTATAAAGGAATTCATTTAAAATATATTTTTAATTAAAATTATCCCATAACACTTTGCAACTTTTTGATGCATTTAAAATTTTAAAATAATCATGTCCATATAAATAAAACCATAAAATCATTTTGAAAATATGTACATTAATTAAATAGATTTAGAAAAATAAATCGTTAAAATGATACTCTTGATAAAGAGTCCCATATATAAAACCATAAAATATTACATTTGAAAATAGTTTTATAAAAAATTTACGTGGATGATAATTATGTCCCAGTAAATACTTACTCATAAACTATCTCAGATAATAATGGGATTCAAGAATTGACCCACACCTTTGGTCAAATACTCTCCAAACGTGTCTAAAAATCCTATATAATGTTTCTAAATATATTATTAACATATTTCAGAATCATAATAATATTTATGATATCATATATGACTCTTTTATGAGTTTATATAACCTATTTATTAACAATTTAATGTTAATTCAATATTTTGGGTAATAATTGCTTTGTATATCGTACGTGTTTTGACTAGTTATTCTTGATACTATTACTTAGTTAATTATATAATTACATACAGAATTTATTATATGATTTATATATCATATAATATATATATATTAGTTAGATATATGAAATAGAATACACTGATTGTGGAGACGGTAATATGTACATACGCACGAGGGACGATATCAATTCCTTAATGGTTTAATGGAACAGAATTGGATAGAATATGAATTGTACAAAAATAATATCATGTTATATTTATTATTTATGCCATTTATATTCATCATTATACCCATTTAAATAATGTATAGATAAAAAATAGTGTACACTACAACGGGGAGACGGTATGTTGTACGTATGCACACATGGTGATATTGTTTCTCATATGATGGATAAAAGGAAGAATATGATTTTACCATAACCATAACAATGTATATGAATATATTACATTCTGGAGTTATTATTTTATCATGGTACCAACATAGGAATATGAAATAGAAGAAGAAAATAGTTTTTAATGAAGGGATAAAATGATTACCTCTTTTTCTGTTATCTCCTATTGATTTGCACAAAATGACTCCATTGGTCAGTTTTCTACCCAAAGTGTAACCTCTAGGATGAATTGAGTGAATTTTAGAGGATATTTGAATATTTTTTGGATGATTCAAAGGGACTTGGATGTTTAAATTGATCAGAAAGAGAAGTTTCATTTTATAAGATAGGTGAGAGCACTTTTGGAAAAGATTGAAATATTTATTTATTATAAATATATTTTTGGGTTATAACAGCTAAAAATTGATTTATTTTGAGGATAAATAAGGGTGGTTCGAAATAATCTCATTCTATTATTTTTAGACAACATTAATCCATGAATTTAACCATATCATTTAGAATTTACCCTTAGTTAAAAAGTGTAACTCTTACCATGTATTCTTATATTTGTTTACTATATGGTTAATATAATCTCTATAAAATTACAAAAGAACATAAAATGGATCATTAATGAAAATTTTAACATTATCTAAGTCATTTGGCCCCATTTTATATTTTTATGATTTTTATATCATTTAGTAAAATAGTATTTTTTTGAAAAACTCTTTTATTTCAATTTTAACACTACTATGTAATTGATTTTTTCTATAGTCATAACAACTTTATTAGAACAAAAAAATGTATTACATGAATTATAACATGTAATTTGAATCTATAAAAAATTTTAAGGCATAAAAACATTCCAATTAATATTATTTCAATGTTTGTAATATTATTTATTTGATTCATTCATTGATAAGGAAAATATTGCATCATTATTATGTCATAAATAAATTTAATTATGTAATTTATGAAAATTACAAAAAAAATACCATGATGTAGGAAATATGTTTTTACTTAGAAATAATTTTTATAGTTTAAGATATCACTTATAAAACTTAAATTAAAATTTTTTTAGTAATAAGATACATGTTTATGTAATATTTCCCTTTACTTTAATTTAATTATTATAACATGTCATTTTCACAGCCAAGTGGGTCCACAGGGTCCTAAAATCTTACTAAAGATGTTCATGGTCGCCAATATATCATCCAATAGGATTATGACATGTGTTATGGTTGTTTTGTGTTATTATAAAATTATTTTTACCCTTATTTACCGGATTTACACTTTCACTATTGTAAATAAAAAAAATTACTGAAGTTACTATTTAGAATGCCCAAAAATAAAAGGTACATATTTAAAAAAAATTACTTTTTTATTCCTAATATGGAATCCATTTTTAAAAATTTAAAACATTTAATTGGTAGAAATTAATTTAAAATTAATTCCCATTGTCAAAATTAGAAAGTGGGATTTTAATAAGTAAAAACAACCAAAAGCAAGACATGTGTTTATGTCCAATGTAAATGTGAAATTACTTCCAATGAAAAAAAATTGTACTAAATGAGAAATAAATATTACAATAACACTTTTAAACAAAATAAAAAAATTATCTATATAAATAATTTATTTGAAAAATTAGTTTTGAATTAAAATGCAGTATTTTTTGCAATTCATTAAAATATGATAGTTATCAGAAAAACACAAAAGAATTCCAAACTAAATTTTTATACCCCTTTTATAAAGAAAATGTTTATTTTGTCTAATAAAATATATAAAATTTTCAAATATTGGATTTAAAAAGGTTTCCCCAATAAAAGGTTCTAAAACAGAATTTTTAAAAAATAATTCTCTTATCTAAAATATTTAATTTGTTATTATATTATGTCTAATAAGCACATAATATTAATGATAAAATTATAGATGATATATATTGAATTAAAAATTTGTTTCATACTATTCATAACACCTTCTTAAATAGCCGGTTTGAAAGTTTGTGGTGTGCTCAAACTCTCTAATGCATGTAACATAAGCTATTGAATTATTTAAAATGAAGCGCATCGTGGAAGATTGGGGTGTTACAAATAGACCCCCACTCTATTTCCATAGGGTTCGGTACCTCTTTCAATGGACATGGCACCCCACCCCCCCTCCAAATATTGTATCTAGATGTGGGTCCCATATTGTTCTTTTACATATAGAGATGGTATCCCCCTAATGTTCCAGGGAATGGCTCCTCTATTCACAAAGATTGTATCCCCTATCATACATGGGAATGATTCATCTATAGTTATTGTACATATAAATATGTTACCTCTTGATGGACTTGGATGAAGGTCCCGTATCCAAAGATACAGTACTCTACTATTATACCGAGGCACAAGACCTCTATACCACTTGTCTAAATAGAGATGGTACCTCATATCGCATCAGGTTGTAGATATTCTACCTATATAGTGGTACCCCCATACAGTCTGGGCATGGGTCATCTATCATGAGATTATTTCCCATAAACTATGTGTTATAGTGGTGAGGTGTGACTTGAATTGGTTATTTTCTACTAGTCCTAAGCATGGGATTTTGGGCAACATTGATTGAACGTCTTGAATTGATTGAACTCTTTTCCAAGTCTGCATAGTGAGATGGAAATTCCCATTCTCTATCATTTTGGATTATTTGTTTTGATATTATATATATCTATGTACAAGTTGTTAGATTTAGTTTCTCACATTCCATTGGATGTGAATATGCGAAAAGTATGCCATGTTATTTGTTTTTTAAGCTTATAATGGTTGGATAAGGTTACAATCCTGTTATGGGAGTATATAGTCAATGTGTAGTTTATCTACACATCTTGTTGAGACCCTTGTGATTGGATGATCATAATATCATCGTTTCGGTTGAGCTTCTTTTTGTTCACTATTTCCAATTTACTATCAACTCCTATTGTGTCTCTTAATAGTCTCACTTCAGATTACAAGGCATCATATTGTGTATGTATATACTCACCCATGCATGGTATTTTTAGGAATGAGTCATGTATTATGTATATTAAATATAGGTTTAGATAGATTATAGAAGATAATAGGTATACTTGTTTCCATTGACTACACATGGTGTTTTTATCTTGGAGATCGAGAGTAGGGCCCTCCCAACACTTTTTCTTTTCCTTCAGGTTTTGTTTGGTTGGGACATATATCTATTTAAGATTTTATTTCTCCCAATTATACTTTTAGTATTACACTACCATACTCTTTTATGGTCTTGAATTTTTATATGAATTTTTGTTTCCATGTATTTTTCATCTTTTATTTTTTTCCTCTACAATCTTTCATTAATATAGTTCTCTGTGTGAGTTTATGGGTACTTAGGAAATGGAATCATCATGATAGTAATACCTTTGGAACTTGTCTCCAACCAATGGTGTATGGAGGCAAGTTTAGGTAGTTAAGGATAGAGCCCCATAGGTTTGGGTCATGACACATGTGTTGATGGATTTATAAAACCCCTAGATACACAACTAAGAATGATTCATTTTGATACATCACAACGATATTCATCAATAAAGATAATGAATGATGAAAAATATCATTTATTAAATAATGGTATAGAATATTCATCATTATAGTATAATTATTTTTCATTCAAATTCATTGATTATATTGTGTGTAATGATGTTTCTTATTTCATCTTCTCTCTTTGATAAGTTTTATTTGTATCTAAGAAATCCAATTGTTATTTCATAACTGATCAATTTTTTTATTTCAAATTATATATTTATAGAATAACAAGAATGTATAAATATACCACATGTTATAACATCAGGGAAGTCATCGTAAAGGTCAATTTATCCATTGATTTTTTATTTACCATACAGTGAATTATGAAATTATATGTTTTTAACTGTGATTCACTCTATCAGTATACCATATATTATTTTAATCTCTGGTATAATTAAAATCATTTGGTTTTTCATATAACAGAGTATGGAATGGAATATCATAGCATATGATATAAGGATATATAATATTTCATTAAAATACAATTCTAATATGTTATGGAGATGACCTGGCATAATCATATTCGATGATATTGATTAGTCTCATGTTTCCACTTATATTATCATATATATTATAAATTATGATATATTTTAGAAAATAGAAAATATCATTTTATTTTATAATGTAAAATATAGTCTAAAAACATTATAAAGATTGTAAAAAAATATTGATAAATTTATTAATTTATATTTTTTTGTATATAGTTAATTTTTATTTTTTATAATTTATTACTATTGGTTTAAAAATTATTTGTTAAAAAATGTCATTTTTATGAAATTTAAATATTAAAATGATTTTTTACATAGTTTTAGATTATAGTTTTATATTAAATTATTTTATTTAAATTATAATTTAATATAAATTGTTTATAGATTGAAAAATAAAGATAAACGTAGAGATTTTTTTATTAATAAATGTAATATTCATATATAATAATATAATGGTTTTATATGAAAATATTTTTTTTGAAATTTATTTAAACTAAGATATAATGTAACTTGGTTGATTTTATCCAGGATGATATAAAAAATATAATAGATAGTCATATTTTGTGGAATTCTCACATAAAATATTAAATATGTGTATTGAATATATATTATTTTAATTTATTAAATATCATATGTTTTAAATATCAATGTGTTCAAAATAAATTCTATATAAAATAATAATAATAATAAGTTATTATTGAAATAAATGTTAAATTATTAATTATTTATTTATGTATTTTTCATGAAATATATTAAATTGTAATGTTTTTGTAATTGTTTATTTATAGAATTTTCATAAATGTTTACCTCATGTCTAAAAATTTTTATTTTTTATTTTCTTATTTTATTTATTTTCTTATGTATTTAATTCATGAATATAAAGTCTTTTATAATTTTAGTGAAATATTCCATAGTTTAAACTATTTAAACTATTTCTTGTAAATTCCATAAAAATAATATGATGTGTTATATACAAGGAATGATATAATATTTTGTGATCTTTACACAGAGTATTGATTTTTTAGATTATTAACTCAATGATGGTGGTTGGTTTTAGCTTATTCGATCTATAATTTAGGATTATATTATAATTGAGGCTATTATTGATTATGGATATATTGATAGTTTCAATTGGTTGATACTTCCCATTGATTATGGTGGTAAGGAACTATTTAGAAAATGGGGGGTTGCTTCATATGACACTATAGATGTTCTTCTTGGGATTTTTATATTATTATAAATTGTTTTTTGAATGGTTTTCATGAACCAAAAGTATATTATTCATTTTCAAATGTGTGATAATAAATATCTTACATTTTATTAAGATACAAAAATCATTAGTTTCATTAATTGTTACATTTTAATATATTTGAAACATATTATTTTGGTTTAAATTAGATGATACATATATTTAAATCATTATTACATAGATGTTATGATGGGAATAAAAAATATTTAATGATCATAATTTTTTTTAAATACTATGATATATATTATATTAAAAGCGAACATCTGGGAGGACCACTATCATTCAAGCCATAAATTAATCTAAAGCATGGAACTGATGGAAAATGAAGAATTAGGAGTAAAATTGGAGTTCCCATAATAAGATAATGTTGCTCTATCTGGAATTTATTTTTATTATATATAGAATGAAATCATAGAATGTTATGGTACTAAAATATTAGGTTTAATATAATCCATATGATGTTTTATGCATGGAGTTTTATACTCATAAATCCTAGAGATTTATTTCATAGGATTAACAAGATGGTCAATCAAAATATCTATGTGATTAGAGTAATCTCAAAAAGAAATCGAAGATTAAGTGACCTATAATACTTTTCCCACTAAAACATATGATTTAAAACAATAATGGTAATCACTTTTGTGACATTATATTTAATAAAGGTTCATATTTAATTATTTTATTACTTACTACTCATCTAATAATTGTTTTATTTGTAGATAAAATGGAATAATCATCAACATTAACATTGAGGTATGATCTAGAAAATTAGAATATTAGTTTAATGAAAATAAAATTTTGATATAGATCTATTAAAAAAACTTAACATGAAAAAAGAAATGATTTTTTCTTTAGAGAAACCACTTCTATAATATGTTTCTAATTATGTTGTTCGATAATGGGATAAATATGGTTACATGGACACTAAAAAATTATTATGAATTATCATGTCCCATGTTTGCTTCCATGGATCACATGTTATAAATATAATATGGTAAATGGATATTTTATAGAAGATATATAACCACAATGGTCTCTATCATGAATAATCTTGGGATAAGATATATGATTTTTTATTGTAGTTATGTGGAAAAAATAACGTAAGTGTATTCAGTATTAAATTGTGTTCTCAATTTCTCTTGGAACATCAATGAATTAGATAGATCATGGTGATCATTAATTGTAGATATACATATAAAAAAAATTATACAATCATAAAAAAATGGTTCACAAAAAATATTTTGAATTAAATTGCTAATTATTTAAATAAAACAGGTCTCCACAAAATTTCAATGAAAGATGAGTAGGGAATGGGCGGTATTGGATCCAATTCTATGATATTATTAAAATTTGAAAATTATTATATTGGAAGAAGACAATAGAGGATCCAATTATATTATTCTTTTCAATTGAATCTAAAATATATTCCTATAATTAATTTCAATGTTTCCATTATAGAAATTATTGATGTTGGAGAAAGAATTCCCCAGAATTAATGGTTCTTTTTTAGAAACACAAAATGTGTAGTTTATGATATTTGAAAATAAAAAAGGTAAAAATTTATGAATAATTAATATTTGGTGAATAAATTTTGGATTCATCTACTTTAGAAATGAGTTTCTATATTAAAAATTTGGATAATTTAAATTAAATATTATATAATTTAAATAAAGTATGTATTTTATATCTAATTTTCATTAACTTTTATCAGAAATGGTGGATTATAAAAATGTTTTTATTTTAGTTAAAATAAGATGACTTTTTATAAGTCACACCGTTTATAATTCATCTAATTCAATAATATTGACTGAAAATAAATAAAATAAGAAGATTCATAAAAAAATATAACAAACAACAATTTTTTATGATAAGTGTGATAGGGTTCGTATCACACATATGTGGAATCGTTTAATAAATATTTATTTTATATTCAAGGATAATTTTTAAAAATTATAAAATTTCATCATCGAAATTGTTGTTAATGGTATATTTGTTAAATATTTTCAATAAAGGGTGTATTAATTATTTACAAACATAATTAATTGTCAATCATATAAATATATGTTAAGGAAAAAATAAGTTTTCATTGAGTATAGTGGGAGTTTTTTAGAACATTGTGACGTTGAAAGTTTAATTATTAATTAATTATATCATTTTAATTGAATTTCATTTTCACCAATAATCTGTATATAGTTTTTTATATATTGGAAATGTAAAATCATGTTGAAAACTTAAATGGTTCAGACCTCCTTAGAAAAATCCTTTAGGAGTTTTTAATGTTGGAAGAACTTTATAGTAGACAATTTATTTTTTTATTACACCTCATATTTTTGTGAAATATCTTTTTTGAATTAATTTAATATTTTTAATATTTTTCATTTTAGACAACACTGAATATTGATTTTTTCATGAATTGACTTTGTTTGGATGGTATTATACATAATAGAAAGATAATATTTCACTAAAAAAAATAGTTAGATAATCTTTCGGTACATAAAACACTATTATTGGCTGTTGTTTCACATAATTATGAGTTCCTTTTATTTCTTGTGTACACGCAAGGCTGATTCTTATCGTACTATAATATACAAATAGTAATTTTATTAAATTATTATAATATTTAACACCAAGTCATTAGAATAGTATTTATGAATAATATTAACTAAATTTTGGATATATTATTTAATCATGTGTCCTTTGGTCATCAATTAGTTAGAAATTAAATTAATACTAATTGGAATATAATGAAATTATATTTATAAGAAAACTATTTCTATATTTACAAACACTATTTTCCTCAATAAATTAAACTAACCACTTTTGATTAATGATTCTAATAAACATTATTAATTATATATTCAATTAATTTTTTTTCACACCTCTAATATATTTCATTGGCATTAGATAATAATAAATCTAGTTATGTGAATAAAAATAGTAATTTTTAAGAATGAAATTTTACCCTATATTAATGGAAAACTATTTTAAACATAAATTAAAAAACAATAAAAATATTTTTTGAAAAAATAAAATTCATATTTAAAATCATAATATCAAAAAATTATTATGATAAAGTTCTGTTATTTTTTTAAGAGTTTTATTTTATAATGAATATTGAAAAAGACCGAATTTTAATTGAAAGTTATTTTGTCATGTAATTTATTTATAAAATTAAATTATATTTTAAATTTGATTTCAAGTATATATATTAAAAATAAATCTATTAATAATATGTATTTATTTGGAATCAATTTCACATTGAAATTTTATAAAAACCAGTTATGACTTTTGAACATATTTACATTAAAAACATGATGTTTCTTGACTTATTCAATATAATTTTTAAATGAATATCTCCTAATCTGTTGATAATAATATGGAAAATTTTATTCCATATTTTTAATGATAATAGTTCATAATTTCAAATAATATCAAATAAAAATTACGAAAAATATCAATGAAACTAATTAAAATTAATTACATTGATTAAGGTAAAACGAGTTTACCTAGTGGTTAAACATTAATAATAGGGACCAAATACAATAAAAACATTCCCAACATAAATTTTATGCCATTATTTAAACTATATACCCAATTGATTACAAAATATAAAATTATTAGAGACACATGATGTAAGGGAGACTTCTCAAATTGTGTTTAACTTTTTATATTTACAAGAATGTCACTCCTCCTCCACATAAGCGGGAACAAACCCCTCAATTATCCCCACATATAAAGACCTTTTATAATGAAAAAACAACCAAAATAATCTACTAAATTCCCTCCATTAACCATTGAATCATAACATTGGGAATAATTCCAATGAAGGAATCCCTTTTGTGCAAACCAAAAGGACTTACCCAAAAAAGAGGTAATGTTTTTCAACATCCATTCCTATTTTATTTCACTCTAAACCAATTATGTTAATACTATAACATTATTATATTATAAAATTATTATAATAAATATAGTGATGTGTTTTTATTCTAATAGATTTACCTACATATACAAAAAAATCTTCAAATGGATAACTGACTTGTCGTTTGTGTCTACAATAGACTACCACCATTCGAAATCATTTCATTAATTTTTTACTTTACCACCTATAATGGTAAATAATTATGATGTAAATACTGTTTTAATATTATAAATATGATATTTATTAGGTTTTTATTCTTCAATAATTATTATATTACCAATACCTTTATGCTTTCTATTTTGTAAGAATATTATATATTTTTCTGGGGACGTGTGGAAAACCTCTTCAAAGCGTCATGACTTATTCACACTCTACATGGAGTGTATTAATGATGGTTCTAGTAAATTTATATAATATATATTAATTAATAATTCTAATATAATGATAATATATATATATATATGTAATTTACATTCCTTATTTTAATATTACAAGAAAACAGAAATTGTATCTATGAGTATAGACGACTTATCATCTCAATGAATGGTGTCTTCCAATTCATGTTTAGATTTATGATAGATTATTATAAATACATATATAATGAATATTTATTATATTTATATCTTTTTTTACATTCTAGAGAGAAATAAGTCATTATCTATGTAAATGGATCAAAAATAACAAAGTCAAATTATGTATGAAAAACAAATTAGTTATTACCTGAAAAAAGACATTAAAATGTAATTGAAAATAAATAGGTAATATAAAGGCATAATAAAATAATATATGGTATGATATGTAAGAATCAGTTTATGTGCTATATTTATAATAAACATATATTTATTGTAAATGAGTTTTGAATGGGTAAAAATAATGTCAAGGCATGAAGAAAGGTTTTTCTCATCCCATGTTTATATATGTGAGATATATTTTATTTTAATAACTTATTCTTGTTGTGTAGTGTATATAATTCCATATTACATCTTATATCATTAATTTATATTAATTTATCATATTATAAGTTTGAACTTATTCTATTCGTTAATGATTATCAAGACCGTAATGTTTCTCAATTGGTAAGGATTTTCTCGTCTAACTTTTATTTCTGAGATACTTAGGCTTTATTCACCACTAATTTATTTTTTGTTGTGTATATACATAATATGAATATATTATATGATTATTATACTTAAAATTATGATTATTTACATATCTATTTGATTTTATTTCATTCATTGGGTTTATGGTTCAAAATTTACCTAAATCGTTAAAGTAATTTTGTCACAATTTTCATTCATTGAGATACATGCCATTTTATGAACCTCTATTTTTCTATGAGGTGTATATACATCCCTTAGAAATTTTATATCATCAATATATTTATTTTCATGATATTGTATCATTTAATTAATGTTATTATTTAATGGTTATGTTGATTTAATGTTAACAAAGTGGAAATAGATTATTACTAAAATCTCATAGTTTAAAAAGATTGTTTATGATTATGCTTAAATAGATAAAATAATATGATCAATATATCAATAAATATCATGAATTTTATTATACTCTATTTATTACTAATATCATCTTGTAATGTTACCATTTTTTTAATCATCAGTACGTAGAATAATTAATAAAGTGTTTTTAAGAAAATTTGAATTCATCTCTCTCTTCTTTCATAAATCTATAATCTATTAATATGATGTTTTCTAAAAAGAAATTTTTTCAAAAAATGTTTTAATATTATCCTAATACGTTTAAATTAGTTTTGAAAAATGATTTAAATTTTTAAATTTTATTAAAAACTAACCTCCTTATCATTTTCTAATCAAGGAACATTTATAAACATTTTACAGTGTTCAAAGAGAGTTTAGAATGTACAGATTTATCCACCACTAGAAATATCATCTAATTAAATATTCACTAATATGTTACGAATTTTATTTTCAATGAAAATTATTTTAAATTTGTTTTATTATAAAATTGTGTTTTAAATGATTTCAAAGGCCTCTATTATATGTTTTATTTTCAATGAATGTATTTGAAGGTTTTAAAATATTATATTATATATTTTTAAAAAAAATATATTCCAAATAATATTATTTTTTAAAAAAAAAATTAAAATAAAAAATGATATTTTCCTTAAGTAAATTATTAAATTATTTGTTAACATTATTTTATATGCTTTCAATGTGGTTTTCAGTGGAAATGATTTTGAAGATGTGTTATGTTTTTGAAATTGATTCGAAAATAAAGGTTGTTTCCCTTCATATATTATCTAAGTGATCCTTCTAAATCATTCTCCATATAAGATGAAATACTTTGATATGGATTGTTCTTTTTTGTGGATATGATCCAAGGGTACTATTTATATTCTTTCACAAAAATGGTTTATTTTTATGATTAAAATGTTCTTATAAAACTTGTTTTTCATCCTTGAGTTATACCATGATAAAATGATTAAGAAACTCACATCCTTTAATGGGTTATTCTATGATTGAATGATTATGAATCCTATCTATTTACGTACGATGTGAATGGTTTAATTTCTTATAACACCCATTTCATTTCATGGGACAAGATATAATGAATATTTATGAGTTTTGGAAAAAAAATATATGATTTAATTATGTGTTGGGTGGGATTGATATCTCCCTCCAATTCATTAGTTAAAGATGGATAAATCATGATTATATATGTTTTTTTTAACGAGATTACATGTTCAATATTTTATGTGTGAACCTGATTACATGTTCACAATGTTACTCATGGACCTGGATTCATTACCATATGTCAATTCATGAACCATATTACATGTTCACATTGTTATGTGTGAACCTCATTACATATTCACAATTTTGGGCAAGGACCTGGTTCTATTTCCATTCATTTATGTGTAAACAAGATCTCATGTTCACATTGTGATCCATGAACCTAATAACATGTTCATGTTGTTATGCATGAACAACATTACTTGTTCAATATATTATCTGTGAAAATAATTAAATGATCACATTGTTGTTTGTGAACATGATTACATGTTCACAATGTTATGTGTGAACATGATTAAATGTTCATAATTTTATTCATTGACCTAGTTGAATGTCTAAATGTTTATAATTGAACCTGATTACATGTTCACAATGTTATTCCTAAAACTGAATACATTTTCGCAATGTTATTCATGGGCCCGGTTGCATGTCCATATGTTTATCTATGATCTTGATTGGAAGTTCATTATGTTATGTGTGAAAGAGAATACATGTTCACAGTATTATGTTTGAACTTTATTAAATGTTCACAATGTTTTGTGTTAACAAGATTACATATTCATATTGTTATATTTAGACCTATTTTCATGTCCATATATTTGTTTGAGGTCCTGATTTCATGACCGAAACATAATTAGTGAACCTATATCGATTTATATATGTTCAAAATATTATAAGTTGAAATTGTATTCTATATGTCTTTATCTAATTCCAATTTTATGCTCTCATGACTCATTTCTTCATTCCGTTTTATCCATGTCTTACGACCATTCAATATTTATTCCTTCTTCCATTGTAATGATATTTGTTATATAGGATATGATCTTATAAGGATATTATTGTGTTATATTACCATTATTATCTGTTTATTTATACATAACTCCCTTGTTTAACCTTATTGTGCATTTTAGCTCACCCCTTTCATATATTTTCTCTCCCTAGTTTCCATTAAGATATTTTTAGTAGGAGTTCTAAAGGGGAAGACATTTGCAAGAGATTGTTATGATCTTTCACCATTGTATAATATTATGATTCCATGTTTCCAAGGAAACTAATCTATTACAGTCCTCAAGAATGAATTTTTTTAATGTGTTCAATATTCATATGAAATTATGAATTTTTTTTATGTTAATTATATATCACTACAGTTTGTTTCAAATGAAAGTTTAGTCAACATTCAAAAACTAGGAATATAATACTATAATGATATCCCTAGGGATATTTTTATGGATATTTATAGGAAATTATTTAAGGATATTTCTAAGGATGAGATAATATTTTGGAAAAATGTAAAAAAAATTGTTCAAGGGTTGAGTTAGTTGTTTTCTTTAAATAAATCCCTTTTATGGATATTATATGATGATGTGGCTCTGGAAGAGATGTCCATAGTTGTATCAAACCCTAAAACACCATATATATCCACAAATGATTGAGAATTAGTGTATGAAAATAGCCTTTAATGCACACCTAGTTTGACACTCCTAGGGGATATTCTTTGAAAATTCACAAACTCTTCATAACCCATCAAAAAGGATTTAAATTTATTATAACTATGAATAACCTAGGATAAACCTAAGTATTCATATATTAATGAAGAATTTGTCATTATTTACACATCTAATAAGTGGATTTTCATGGATATGTGGTTCGACACTATGATTAGTTTTTCTCACACTATGTTTTTGGTTTTAGTAAATGGATAGAACTTGAATAAACTATGATAATAAAAAATGAAGTGAAAAATTCAATGATTATCATCCTGAGTAACTAAATGTAACGGGAGATGGAATTAAAAATCCCATTGTGATGTTCACAATAATTTATTATTATATAAATAATCGTGATCATCCAAATGGTAAAAGGGTGGAAAATGTTCTATTGTTCCCTTAATGTGAAAAATGTAACATTATTTAATGGATCTAAAAACCTATTATTTGCTGAGAAATAGATTAGAACCAATAAAATGAAATTTTACATCCTCCAACTTTCATAGAATGAAAAATTTACTCTATTTTTATATCATTTAGAAGGTAAGGTTGATCAATTGTGCCACTAACCGTCCTCAGGGCCCGTGTCTTGATTACCCCAAGCACGCCTTCTATAGGCCAAGGGCTGGATACTAGCACCAAAGGCGTATCCCTGATAAAAAGAGAAGGCATTTCCCTTAAACCTGTAACACACACAGTCTGAAACACAAGCAGCAGTAAAATCAAATACTAGTATAAGAAGATTTCAGAAAGTAAATTGCCCAGTATACAAATCCAACTGAAGTACAAGTATAAGTAAAAAAGGGAGAACAGATCCTTGATTGTCCAATGGGAAAATCCTACCATAATGGTAGGTACAGATCTCGAATAACTAGTCCCTAAGGTACGACCTGTCTAGTACAGCTCCAAGTAGCCTCCCATCTGTCTCTCTCAACCTCGATTTCTGCTGACCATCATCTTCATAGAACACAACAAGGTGAGGGTGAAGCCCGTGCAGGGGTGAGTATAACGATACTCAGAAAGGAACCCTGAGACCCCCGAAGGTCTCTCATAATCCACTAAGTATAACCCACAGTAGTAAGATACAATCAGGAAGTATCAACCATCCCTTCTTAGGTATATTCCCATACATATACCTAAGTTACCAATTACAGTTCGGCTCCAACATTTGAGCCCAAGCACAACCCATTCCACAAAGGAAGTAAAAGTCATTCATCTCGATGATAACAACTTAAAGTTAAGACTCATCTCACATAGGCATTTAACTCAAATAGAGGTGTAGAGATGATTAAATGTAGACACTAAATCATCTCCTCTGTTGAACCCAAGTAGGATCCTGGAACAGTATCGGCACTGTCAAACCCACTGTGGATCTCGGTATAGAAGTCATCGATGTCGAACCCATAGATCATCCCGGTCCAGTATCGTCGTTGTCGAACCTACGGTGGATCCGAGTCGAGTAGCATCATTTTCAAACCCATGGAGAATCCTGTCCCAGTATCATCACTGTCGAACCCACGGAGGATCCTGGTATAGAAGTAGGTCCATGTTGGATCTTATCATCTCAGTCGCAGCCAGCCATAGGGTTTCCACACACAGCACGCTCGATTCCAACAGGGTTCACTTCTCAATCCATGTTTCGATACATCAACTACCATGAAGTCTTTATTTTATGCATCTCATAATTCTGTATCATCATAATGAACCCAACATGACATACGGTGCGTCAATCGGATGCCCGGTATGTGAGTTATTGGTGTTTCCGCTCCGAGGGCTCGGTAGGATTTAGGTTCAATCCAACCTAGACATACCCCAACTACATCCAAACCTTTATTGGGGTATTCCAAAAGAAACTCCTCGCTCCAATATTTCTGTCACCACAGACAGTTCGTCAATCGGACACCCATAGCCCGAGATATGGGTGAAAATGTGAATTGTGTCAAACCTGGGTCTTGGTCAGGTCCGTCCCAGTCGGACCGACCCGGCCGGGGCCGACCCAACCCGGTTCGGGTCGAACCAATCTAGGTTCGGATCAAGACCAGGGTCTAACCCAGTCCGCAGGTCAGACCTGGCCCGCCGGAATCGGTCCGGCCCACCGGAACCAGCCCGACCCGCAGAAACCTGCACGGCCCGTGACGGGCGGCCCGACCCACGGGTGGCGTGGCCTGCGTGGCTGGGAGGCGGTCTTCCAGACGAATCCAGTGGTTTGACATGCCTCGTGGGGCCCACCCTGACTAAGAGAGGGGGGGTCAGCGCCCCCCCCCCCCCCCCCCCCGTCTCCCTATAACGGTCGGCGTGTGGTGTCGGCCCGTTAACTAAGGGACCTTTCAGGTCCCGCCATTGACGCTCCTGCCGGTGGCCAGATCAGCCGGCCGCCCACCTTCATTCTATATGTCCCGCCTACACGTAGCCCTTCCACTCATGCGGCGCGACAGCGTCGCGCCCCACTTTCAGTCGTCCAGCCACCTTGCTCCATCGTGGCTCGCGCTGGCCACAGCGCATTCCCCCGCAAGGCGCGATGGCGCTACGCTCCTCTAGCGACCTAGCACCCCTTGCACCATCGGTTCCTTTTGCGGCTGACCCTTTGTTGGATGACGTTGCTCCACTTCCTTCGTCAACAAAACAAAGAAAATTAGAGGAGGTTTGGGCCGTGTTTGTTCAGTCTGTGCCCTCCGTGTTAGGGTCGTAGCAATCAGCCATTAACGAAGATCAAGAATGATGAAGAACGAAGATCAAAATAAATCTAAACGACCCCTACCTCATATGATGATGATCGTTGAAAAAATCATGGAAAGGCGGAGTCGATTTGTCAATGTCGGAAAAGGAAGAGGATATATGTCATTGGCGGATGAGCGTTCGGAGGAGACGAAGTCGAAGATGGAATTCTTCGTGGTTGAATCCCTCTCTTTTGGCACGATGGAAGATCATTATTTTTTGGAGAATTAGTTTTTATGAAGGTTCTCCAAGTTCTTCCAAGCCCTTTCTCAAAGCCCCACCAAATGAATTTTCATCCAAAAATAATGAGTTAAGCTAACCCATTATTTAATTTATTGTCCAAAATATTCAAAATAATTCAAAAGGTGTTTTAATTAAATGAGTTATCTCACTTAATTAAATAGGTGGAGTTTTCTCAATTAAATGGTGGGGAAGGTGAAGAGTTTTCTCACCTTTATGGGAAGTTAAGGGGTTTTAAAGCCCATATAGTCCCCACCAAGGATATCCTCCTAAGGGAGGTTATGTGCAGGTGGGCCGCACCACCCTAATCCTCCCATGGGAGGTTAGGGTGTGGTGGCCCCCATCACTAACAACCACTTAGAGGTTTTAACCACCTCAAAAATAAAAATAAGATAACACTTATTTTTATTTAACATTATTAAAAACCCAAAAATCTAACTTCCATTCTCGACCATCTGTCGTCGAGGAGAAAGCCTTCTTAAGTGAATACCGGTGATGCGAGTTCAACGGTGCCCTTGGATCTCAGTTCCGAGCACCGGTTCAAAAGTTATAAAATCTCACTCGTACTTTTACTGAACGTACCTGAACAAAACATCAGAAATTGATTTCAGGCACACCGGGTCTCAGAATCATGCACCATAAATTTTTGCGGGCTCATAAAATTCTCATGTATTTATGAAAAAAAATTCCATGGAAAATTCTGGGTCTTTACATTCTCCCCACCTCAAGTATTTATGTCCTCGTAAGCTACAACTCTAACTAAGGAAAAAAATGGGGGTACTGAGCACGCATCTGAGCCTCCCACTCCTATGTGCTCTCCTAGAGGTTCTCGTGCTGCCAACGTACGTGCACCATAGGTTTCAACCATCCACATAGGACCCAATCTTATCGATCCTCAATCTCCACTAGAACCTCCGTGAATGTTTCCCCATCATCAATGTCCAACTCCCCGTGGTCGATGATATCGGATGGGTCATGCACGTATCTCCTCATTTGAGATATGTGGAAGATGTCGTGCACCCGGTGCAACTCAGGTGGAAGAGCTAAGCAGTAAGTCACCTCGCCTACTCTGCTGAGGACCTAGAAAGGTCCAATGAATTGTGGAGAAAAATTCAGTCTCGGCCAAATCGTCGTAGAGATCGTCGAGGTGAGACCCGTAGGAAGACGTGGTCGCCATCCTCGAACACCAGAGGTCTCCGCCTCCTATCAGCATACAACTTCTTCATGCTCTGTGTAGTCTTTATCCACTCTTGGATGATCTGCACCTTCTTTATAGTAGCTTGTTCCATCTTTGGTCCCACTAGTGCGGACTCTCCTGGGTATGTCTAGCACAGTGCCGATCTGCAAGGTTGACCATACAAGGCCTCAAAAGGTGCCATACCAATGGTGGAGTGATATATGTTGTTGTATGAAAACTCCACCAAAGGAAAGTGATCTTCCCAGCTGTAACCAAAGTCGAAGACACATGCAAGGAGCATGTCCTCGAGGGTCTAAATGGTCCGCTCAGTCTGACCATCTATTTGAGGATGGAAGGCAGTTCTCAAGCGAAGCTGTGTCCCGAAAGCCTCTTGCAACCCCTTCCATAGCCAGGAAGTAAACTGTGTGTCACGGTCGGAGACAATAGAAGAAGTTACTCCATGAAAATGCACAATCCTCTATACAAAGAGGCGTCTTAGGCTCTCTATTGAGCTCTTCTCTCTAATCGGGATAAAGTGGTCCGACTTTGTGATTCGGTCAACAATCACCCATATCGAATCATGACACCTGGATTTACGTGGAATACCTGTCATGAATTCCATGTATATCCCATCCCACTTCAACTCTGGGGCCTCTAAGGGTTGTACCAATCCTGCTGGTACCTGGTGCTCTGCCTTTACTTACTGACAAGTGAAGCATCATGAGACAAACTCCGCTATTTCCTTCTTCATACCTAGCCACCATTGCTGTCGTCGAAGGTCTTGATACATCTTTGTCACTCCTGGATGTACCGCTATAGGGGAAGTGTGGAAATCCCTCAACACTTCCTCCTGAATTGCTACTGGTACAATAGTACGCCCTATGAAGAGGATGACATGCTCCCCACCTTTGAAAAATCCATCAGGTGCCTGCCCTGTGGATATCTGAGCACGTCATGTCTCACAGTCATCATCTCCATGTTGTGCCTCCCTGAATCGCTGAAGAAGTGGAGGAGTGATTATAAGAGACTGAAGAAAGGCTTCTCCATATGGATCCACAAATGATATCTACAACGCGGTCACCTACTCTGTCGCCTCTCCTAGCAACTCAATGCCTGATCTCCTACTGACAGCATCTGCTACAACGTTCGCCTTACCAGGAGTATAGACTATCTCGAAGTCATAGTCCTGGAGGAACTCAAGCCAACGCCGCTGTCTCAGGTTCAGGTATTTCGGCGAGAAGATGTACCTGAGACTCTGGTGGTCAGAGTAGACTATAAAACTTTCACCCATCAGATAGTGTTTCCACATCTTCAAGGCGAAGACCACTGCTGCTAACTCTAGGTCATGATTGGCGTAGTTCTGGTCATGTTGTCTCAGCTGACGAGAACCATAATCTATCACTACTCTCTCCTTCATCAGGACACATCCATTCCCAGTCCCTGATGCATCTCAATAGAATACATACCCAACGTCCTCCTCCAATAGCCTCAAGATGGGAACACTAGTCAACCTCTTCCTCAGCTCCGGGAAACTCCGCTGGCATCTCTTTGACCACACGAAGGGTTTCCCATTCTTTTTCAACGCTGAAAGTGGTTCTTCAACTCTGGAGAGGTCTGGCACAAATCTCCGATAGTACCCATCCAGACCCAGAAAACATCGTACCTACATCACACACCTGGGTGGATCCCAAGAAAGTACTACCTCGATCTTCGCTGGATCCACTGCAAATATAGCCTCTGAGGTGACATGTCCTAGAAAGTTTACCTCTCGGATCCAGAACTGAAACTTCGAGAGCTTACCAAAAAGCTAGTTCTCTCGGAGTGTATCTAGTACTACCCGCAAATGGTAGGCGTTCTCCTCCTCAATGGCTGAGTAGATCAGAATTTCATCGACGAAAACTACCACAAAGTGATCAAGGTATAGCTGGAATATCATGTTCATGAGTCCCATGAACATAGCTGGTGCATTAGTTACGCCGAAAGGAATAACCAAGAACTTTTAGTGGCCATACCAGCATCTGAAGGTTTTCTTCTACACATCCTCATCTCATACTCTTAGCTGGTGATAGCCCGGTCGAATATCTACCTTTAGGAACCAACGCGCTCCATTAAGCTGATCAAAGAGGTCGTCAATCCTCGGGAGTGAGTACTTGTTCTTCATGGTCACCTGGTTCAGGCGCTGATAATCAACACACAGTTGCAAGCTCCCATCCTCCTTCTTGGCGAACAAAATCGGGGATGCCCAGGGTGAAACACTGGGTCGGATGAATCCCTTCCCCTGGAAGTCCTCCAGTTGTACCTGCAGCTCACGAAGCTCCGCGGGATCTGTCTGATATGCTAGTGTGGATATCAATGTCGTCTCGGGGTATAATTCAATGTAAAAGTCCTCCTCTCTATGATGAGGTAGTCCTGGAATGTCATTAGGGAAGATATCCGCGTAATAATCCACCATAACAGGAAAACTTTGACTCCGCACATCAACCACTCCGTGAATGAGGCTAACCAACTGATGTGTGATCGGCTGCCCCCTCCTCTGGGTAAGTCCATCATGCACTGCAAAGGCTTCCTTCTCACCAGTGAAGGTAAACCTCGTCCCATCCTCACTGACACGCTGCACTTTCTGCCTAATGCAGTCAATCTGATCATGAACTATGGATAACCAGTCCATAGCCAAGATGACGTCGTAAGGCCTCAATGCCGCTAAGAAAAGATCCCAGTTGAAGCTCTCATCTCCTAGAGTGAGCTCACACTGCCAGCACTAGTGTGTAATCATCGAATCCTCTCCCGTAGGAGTCTCTAGCCATAAGGATCGAGTAAACGGATCCACCAGAATCTCTGAGCTCTTCATGAGGGCAGCGGAAATAAAATAATGACTCGCACCTATGTCTATAAGTACTGAATAAAGGGTGTACTAGACATAGATAGTACCTCAAACCATCTCAGATATTCTGTGGTCGTAGGCCTCGACTGCCTGGTGCTGAGCCCTCCCATGTCTGCCAGCTCCCTATGGTCAGGGTGGACCTTCTAGTGGTGGTGGTGGTAGGACCTCGAAACATCATCCACCACCTTATGCTCGGTCAGCTCCTCTACCATGTCTGCTCGCTCCCAGGGGACCACCACGGTTGAACCTATGCCTCTACCTAGGAGGTCCCTCTACTGTCTTTTTCTCATCTTCATGGCGGGTCGGGCAGTCACGAGTCATGTGACCCTGCCGACCGCATAAATAGCACTTCCTTATCCTCGTATGGTTGGCTCTGTATCATGTGCCCCGCACAACCGAACCTGTATCCTAGGGTCTCCCACCTGATGGTATGGTCTCCTTTGACATCTACGACATCTATCTACTACCGGCTGCAGAATAATTCACTATGTATCGCCCTATGGTGGGTCTCACTGCTGGTGACTGCTCAGTAAGAAAACTCTCCACAAGAAGGGATCACTCCAGCACCTTTTCCTGCGTTGAAATGCTGAGGGAGATCATCGAAGCCCTGATCTCATGCCTGATTCCCTACTCGAAGGTCCAGGCCCTGAAGAACGTGTCATGCACCATATATGTGGAGTAGCGTGAGAGGTCGGTAAAATTAGATGAGTACTATGCCACCATCATGTTGCCCTACTGCATATGAAGCAGCTCCTGAATATGCACCGCACAATGGGTGGATAGAATAACCACTGACCGGAAGAGGCTCTCGAAGTCTTCCCAGAGAAGTGATGTCTCATCATGCACTTGGAGCATCAGGCTCCACCATCTGCCTGCTTCTGCCTGCAGGAGACTCGTGGCATCGATCACCATAAGGTCGGATGGTGTCCCTACCAATCTAAAAACTCTCACAATAGCCTCCATCCAATCCATAGCTTCCTATGGGTCCGTCTCTCCCCTGAACCTAGGTAGCCTCTGGCGTTGGAACTCATGCAATTCACTCAGACGGCGTGCACTCTCTACTTCTAGAGCTGGTGGTATCGGTGGCCCAGCGGGTAGTGGTAACACTGGTGCCTCTACTGTGATGGGACCCTACATCGAGGCCTCATCGCTTGGTGGGCTACCATCTCATACACATCCTGGAACCCTAGTTGGTTGCCTACGTGGGGCCATCCTGAAAAGAAATAGGTGTGCCATGTCCAAAACAATATACCTGGTGAGGAGACGCAAAGTAATAATAAAAAAAAACTTTTAAAGGAAACACACACAAAATCAGTTTTTTTATGCACTGAGTCAGAAATTAGAAGTCAGAGTCCTAGTGTATGGATACGCCGGCCGCCGCACCAACACCAGTTTCCCTAAACTGATGACCACACCCAAAACACTTAACAATATTGCCATTAAAAGAATCACAGTCCAAGTTCTACGGTAGAAACGACTCCTCTGATACCAATTTGTCACGACCCGTCCTCGGGACCCGTTTCGTGACTACCCCAAGCCCGGCTTACATAGGCCAGGGGCTAGCGACTATCACCAAAGGTGTATCCCTGATAAAAGGGCAAGGAATTTCCTTTAATCCTATAACACACAGAGTCTGAAACACAAGCAGCAGTAAAAACCAATACTGTTATAGGAAGAGTGATGAAAGTAAATGGGCCAGTATATAAACCCAACTGAAGTACAAGTATAAGTAAAAAAGGGAAAGAATCTCCTGGATCATCCAACGTGGAAATCCTACTAGAATGATATGTACATGATGAAGTGTTTTCATGTGCGCTCTCAAAAATATTTATAACTAACTGTAGCACAAGGGCTAACCTAGGTCGTTCTCTTGATGAGCCTTTTCTAGTCAATCACTCACTACTTCTAATTCACTATGTATATATATATAATGACCAGCAATTATATTTTTTGAATTGAAAATTCAAAACTAAAATTAAACATGAAAATGCAATGTAAACATAATAAATGCAAATAGAATGATGTCAGAAAGAAACAAGACATTCTCGAGAGAATCACTCAAGTTGAACCTTCATTGTCTCATTATCAGTTTCATATTTAATTAATAAACACACTCCATAATATGTGTGAATATCCTCTTTTATATGTGGTTATTAATATATAGGTCTCTCAATGATCGCCGAGAGACCGCACATCCACCTCCTCGATCAAGGGAAAATATTATAAAAGATAAAGTTAAGTCTCGGGTGGCAAGTGGAGACACAAAGGTGTCTTACCCACTAAGATCCCTCTCAACCCAACTCTAATTAAATAAGAAACAATTAACATGAATGTGCAAATACTTGGGTTCAACACTGGATTGATCCCCTGGGAAGTTCCACAGGTTAGCTAGTCATGATCACAAGTAGAAGAGATCATGGTGGAGAAGAATGGGGTGCAAGAACAAAAGATAAAATGAATGAGAATGAGCTGAATAAAAGAAAAATATATTAAAAATGCATAATACTATTACAATAGAATTAAACTAAAAAATAATGGAAAATGGCCACACATAAGTTCCAATTCCTTGAGAAGGGGTGAAGATACATATTTATAGGGAGAGGAGGTGAAGAATTCACACCCAAAACATTTAATCCGAAAGTTTCTGCGTGAATATGAAACTAAATGATGGCATTTTTAATAGGTGTATTCATAAATGTTCTTCCATAATGTCTCATCCGTTTTTTATAAAAATTTCAGCTTTATTGGCCATCGGATGTAGAAGTTATGGCCGATTTAATCCGAGATTTTTAATCTGTCCATTTGACTGGCCAAATTCAAATTCTTCCACTTCCCTGGAAATTATGACCCTCTAAAATGTAGGTTCATGCATTGGATCCTTTGTAAATGTTGTTCCCCACTTTATTTAACGTCTCTCCACAAAATATGGCTCAGTTTGGAAGAATTTTCACGATGGTATGAATTTATTACCCAATAGAAACGTTTCTTCCTGGTGAGTGGTTTTTTTTCACATGTTTTGAGCATTCCAATAATTACTTAATGAGGGTATTTTGACTTGAAATACATCATGGACATGTATTATTGAATCCTATTTCCTTTACACCAGGAATCAATTCATTTGGAGGTGTGATCTCTAATTTATTCATCTCTTATATCGGTGGGGCCCATTCTGTCCGCCCGGAAAACTCTTCAACTTCATTGAATTTTTATGGCCACTAGATGATAGATTCAGCCCCTGGTCCAGCAGACAAAAATGAAGGAAATTAAATAAGGATTCGAAAAAATTAATCATAAAATTTGGACATATATTTATTGAGAAATGACCAAAATACCCCTGTTATAACAATCTGTTAAAATTGCAGAATTAGGTCATTTTTTTATTTAGGCTCAAAATAACAATAAAACCTAAAAATGTGACAATTACCCGTACAATAACACTATGTTGGGATTATAAACAATGATTATAGTATAAAATATATGAAAATGTGAGCTAATCACTCCCCCACACTTAAACATTGCACTCATGGGAAATCATCTTACATCCAAATCAAAATCCACACAACAATCAAAAATGAGAAAATATCAATGATATTTTCAAAAATATAATTCCATCATGTATCATATATGAAAAACAAGGCTCTCATTTTCAATTTAATAATTAAAATTTGTTCAACCTCATAAATAAATCCATTTCCCAATCACAACCTACCTCACATTGAATTTTATGTCACTCTTCACTCAAGAGAAATTGAATCTAGAGATATACTCATACTTGAAAATCACATGTATCACCATAGGTTTGTGAAAATTATCATTTCTCCATAGTGTGAAACATGAAAATTAATTTAATCATAAGGGCTTTAATTAATGGTTCAAATGATTCTGTGTCTTAGGTTTGGTGGGAAAATGATTGAAAAAGTTTCAAGCTAAATAGAGGAGGTTGGACTTGTAAGTACAATGCATGATTAAATAAAGGGAAAACACAGGAAATTCCTCACTCCGTCCCACTTGAAAATGTTAAAAACAACACCACCCCATTTTATGACATGGTACATGAGCCAAGAAGTGATTATAATGAATTATATCATCTATGTTCTCCCCTTTTTTTCAAAGCTCTAGAAAGGAACAACTTTATTTATTTATATTTTTTTCATGGTGGATGAGCTGAAAATTGAAAACAATAAATGAATGAAAGTTCATTCCCTTGATCTTTTAGAGGGAAATGAGTCATAAAAGAATGTACATTGAGGAATTCAATCTCATTCCATTTTTTTAATTTTTTTAAGGAGAAATTGATGAAGCAAATAAAGCAAAATGAAATGACGATACATGCCCAATTATCTTATTATCCAATGTCCAAAGTATTGACACGCTCCTCGCACCACCCATAAATTATACACGCACACTAAATGCCCTTCCCCCACACTCAAACGTGAAATAACAATGAAAAATACTAAAAGTGAAGGTAGGTATGGAAAAATTGGCTTGTAATGTGGCTTAAACCTATAAGGAAATTCATGGAATCTAAGGGCTTACAAAGGATAAATGTAAATGTGGGTCTCGATATAAAATGTGGCTAGAAAAAGGGATGCCTCAATCATTTCAAATATATTCCATGAAATCAAAATCTTCGAAAGATAATATTCACAAATTCTGGTTCTCACACAAAATTCATGTTTCCCTCAAGAAAGTGTGGGTATTAGGAAGAATATGTAAAATTGGTTTAGAATACCTCACAGGATTGGAAAAATATTTTGATTTAGTGTTTCATGGGCATGGATTTCAAAAATCAGTCAAACTCATTAAAATTCTTGAAAATACATTTCAAGGGAAAAGAATTCATATCAACAATCATTTAAAATCCATTGTTTCAAAAATCATTTCAACTCTTTCAAAATCAATTGATGTGTGAAATGTGATAAGAATATTCATTAAAGCTCAAAAATCCTAAAAATATAATAAACAAAAATGAAAAGCACACAAGAAGAGCTAAGAATGTTGACACTCCCCCACACTTAAATTTTACTACCCCTCATTTCAACTCAACAAAATATAAATATAAAGGTAGAAAATTCAATGGAAGGAAAGATACAACCTGACATTATTTTAGATGTGGATTCTTTAAGTTAATATCTTAAAAGAAACAACATTAAGACTACAAGAAAGAAATGAAAATACATAAGAAAAATAAATAAAAAGAATGATAAAGGGAAAATAAAAGATATATTGATTGGTTTAGACCCCCAAGAGGGTGCTAGGTTTTTACTTCCCCTAGTCAGGTAGTTTTAATGGATTATCCCTAATCAGAAGGTGGGTGTGGTATCTTTGAGATCAACCAACACATGTGAGTTTTCCCAATTTCCATGATTAAACACTGAAAGTAGAGAACCCCAAAGAAGATAATAATTTTCCCAACCCCTGATAAAGAATAAATAAGAAATTTTAGGTTCGAAGTAGGAGGGAATAAAAGATAATGGTGCTCCCTATTAACTTTGGTGGTGTCTTCCTCCATATAGTATGAAAATTTTTGTTGAGGAGGTAGTCGCACCACTATCTTCTCTAGATCTTCTTCTTCAATCATCACCACTTGAGTGGTCTCTTCTTTAACATCCATAGTTTTCTCTATTTATGTTGTATCATAAATTTCAAAGGAAGAGATGTCAGAAAACAATTTTTCTTGAATAAGATTCAAACATGAAGAATTAAAAAAGAAATATTCCCTTTCAAGTAATTCAGATTGGTAATTGATCTCTTCAGGCATGACCATTGGAAAATCAATCTCTACAGGTGAATATTCTTATATTATCTTCCAAATAAATAGAGAGGTAGAAAGTTTCTGATGTTTCATCATTAAGGATAGGAAGATCATGTTTCAAGTTATCTTGGACAAAGTTATTCCAAGATTCTCCCAAAAAATGTAGATCTCCCATTAGTGCATCAGATGAAATGTGTACTTATAGGACCTCCTCGAGTAATTGTTGAGTGTGGGATGATGTGATTAGTTCCTTTATAAGTTCTTTCTCACCTTCCTCAGGTTCTTTATGATAAACAATGATGGGTGAAATCTATTCCACCACTTGTTCTGGTTCAGGTTCCGGCTGAGGTTCGGGTTATTCATGGGATTCACGTACATATTCAGAAATCAATTCTATTTGGCTCTACAAGTTTTGAACTTTATCGCTAATCCTATGAAACTGAGCATCAAGTTCATTGTAAACATTTACTTGCACTTGAGATTGGTCAGTCCATGCATAATAATCATAATTTGAATACATCATGAATGAAGAATATTTTTTTTAGTTTTTGAAATTTAGGATTTTTTTGGTGTTTTTTTAAATGAAAGGAAAATTATTTACAAAATGTGAATAAAAATAGTGAATTAAAACCACTTGGATCCCTGGAAACGGAGCCAATTTGATGAAGCGTTGTCCTGTGCACTCTCAAAAATATTTATAACTAAGTGTAGCACAAGGGCTGGCCTAGGTCGTTCTCTTGAGGAGAATTTTGCAGTTAATCACTCACTACTTATAATTCACTATGTATATATATAAAATGACCAGAAATTAGATTTTTTGAATTGAAAATGCAAAACTAAAATTAAACATGTAAATTCAATGCAAACATAATGAATGCAAACAAAATGATGTCAGAAAGAAAGAAGGCATTCCCGAGAGAATCACCCAGGTTGAACCTTAATTGTCTCATTATTAGTTTCATATTTAATTAATAAAAACACTCCATTGTATGTGTTAATATCCTATTTTATATGTTGTTGTGTATATATATTTCTCTCAATGATCGTCGAGAGACTGCATATCCACCTCCTCGATTGAGGGAAAATATTATAAAAAAGAAAGTTAAGTCTCGGGTGGCAAGTGGAGACACAAAGGCACCTTACCCACTAAGATCCTCCTTGAACTAAATCTAATTAAATAAGAAAAAATTAACATTAATGTGAAAATACTTGGGTGGAAAACTAGATTGATCCCTTGGGAAGTTCCACAGTTTAGCTACTCATGATCACAAGTAGAAGAGATCACGGTGGAGAAGAATGGGGTGGAAGAACAAAAGATAAAATGAATGAGAATGAGATGAATAAAAGAAAAATTTATTAAAAATGAATAATACTATTAAAATTTAATGAAACTACAAAAAAATGGAAAATTTCCACACATAAGTGCCAATGCTTTGAGAAGGGGTGAAGATACATATTTATAGCGAGAGGAGGTAAAGAATTCACACCCAAAACAATTAATCTGAACGTTTCTTCGTGCATCTGCCACTAAATGACTGTATTTGTAATAGGTGTCTTCATAAATGTTCTTCCATAATGTCTCATCAATTTTCTCTCAAAATTTCAGCTTTATTGGCCATCGGATGTAGACATTATGTCCGATTTAATCCAAGACATTTAATCTGTCCATTTGACTGGCCAAATTCAAATTCTTCAACTTCATTCGTAATTATGACCCTCTAAAATGTCCGTTCACGCATTGGATCCTTAGTAAAAGTTTTTCCAAACTATATTTTGCGTCTCTCCACAGAATATGGCCCAATTTGGATGAATTTTCACGATGGAATGAATTTATTACCCAATGGAAACATTTCTTCCTCGTGAGACGTTTCTTTTTCCACATGTTTTGAGCATTACAATAATGCCTTAATTAGGGTATTTTGACTTGAAATTCATCATGGACGCGCCTTATTGAATAATATTTCCTTTACAGCTAGAATAAATTAATTTGGAGGTGTGAACTCTGAGTTATTCATTTGTTACATCAGTGGGTCCCATTTTGTCCTCCCGGAAAACTCTTCAACTTCATTGAATTTTTACGGCCACTAGATGATCGATTCATCCCCTGGTCCAGAAGAAAAAAATTAAGGAAATTAAATAATTATTCTAAAAAAAATTAATCATAAAATTTGGACATATATTTATTGATAAATGACCAAAATACCCCTGTGATAATAATCTATTAAAATTGCATATTTAGGCCTTTTGCATTTAGGCTCAAAATAACACTAAAACCTAAAAATGTGACAATTTCCCATACAATAAAACTATGGTGGGATTATAAAAAATGATTTATAGTATAAAATATTTGAAAATGTGAGCTTTATCGGTACAGATCTCGAAAAACTCGTCCCTGAGGTACGTCCCGTCTAGTCCAGCTCCGAGCAGCCCTGCGTCTGTCTCCCTCAGCCTCGATCACTACTAACCGTCGTCTGTACAGAACACAACAAGGTGCGGGCAAAGCCCGTGTAGGGGTGAGTATAATGATATTCAGTAAGGAACCCCGAGACCCCCGAAGGTCTCCCAGAATCCACTAAGGATAAACCACAGTAGTAATATACAATCACGAAGTATCAACCATCCCTTCTTAGGTATATGCCCATACATATACCTATGTTACCAATTACATTTTGACTCCAACATTCAATCCCAATAACAACTCATTCCAAAAAGGAAGTAAAATTAATTCATCTCGATGATAAAAACTTAAAGTTAAGACAGAACTCACACAGGTATTTAACTCAAGTAGAGGGGTAGAGATGATTAGATGTAGCCACTAAATCATATCCTCTGTCGAACCCACGTAGGATCCTGGAACAGTATCGGCGTTGTCGAACCCACAGAGGATCCCGGTCCAGTATCGTTGTTGTCGAACCCATGGAGGATCTTGGTCCAGTATCATCACTATCGAACCCATGGAGGATCCTGGTCCAGTATCTTCACTGTCAAATCCACGGAGGATCCTGGTATAGAAGTAGGTCCCCATAGAATCTTATCATCTCAGTCACAGCCATCCATAGGGTTTCTGCACCCAGCACACTCGATTCCAGAAGGGTCCGCTCCTCGATCCAAGTTTCAATACATCAACTACCATGAAGTCTCGAGTTTATGTATCCCATAGGTCCGTCTCATCATAAGGAACCCAACACGACAAACGGCGCGCCAATCGGATGCTCGGTATGTGAGTTATTGGCATTTCTGCTCTGAGGGCCTAGTTGGATTTTGGTTCAATCCAACCTGGCCATTTTCCAGCTGTGGAAAAACCTTGGGTGGAGTATTCTAAAAGAATCACCTCGCTCCAAGATTTCCGTCGCCACAGATGGTTCTTCAATCGAACACTCGTAGCCCATGATATGGGTGAAAAAGTGATTTGGGTCAAACCGGGGTCTGGGTCCGGTCTGGCCTAGTCAGACTGACCCGGCCTGGGCTGACCCGACCCGGTTCAGGTCGACCCAACCTGGGTTCAGATCCGGACCGGAGTCCGACCCGGTCTGCGGGTCCGACCCATCCCGGCCCGCAAAAACCGGCCTGGCCCGCGACAGGCGGCCCGACCCATGTGGATGGGAGGCAGTCCGCCAGCCGAAGCTAGCGGGTGGTCGCGCCTCGCAGGGCCCACCCTGACCAAGCAAGGGGGGGCTCAATGCCCCCCCCCCCTATCCCTCTGTATCGGTTGGTGCATGACGTCGGCTTGGTAACTGCGGGACCCTTCCGGTCCCACCTGGGGTGTGCTCGCCAGCGGCCGGCTTAGCCGGCCACCCTCCTCCGTCTATCGCGGCCTGCCTGGCCACGGTGCGACGGCGTCGTGCCCACCGTCCGACTGTCGCGGACCTCCTGGACACGGATCTTCCACTCACGCGGCGTGATGGTGTTGTGCCCCTCCGGCGGAATTCCAACGGCCTTTCTCCACCGCGTCCCACACTGGCTACGGCCCGCTCCTCTGCAGGGCACGACGATGCAGCACTCCTCTGACGACCTGGTGGCCCTTTCGCCTCCAGTTCCTTTCACGGTCATCCCGTTGTCGGTCGTCGTTGCTCCCCTGCCATCATCAACAAAATGAATAAAATTAAAGGAGGTTTGGGCCGTGTTTTTTCGGTCAGTGCCCTCCATGTTATGGTGGTATCAATCAGCCATTAACGAAGCTCAAGAATGACGAAGAACAAAGATCTAAATCAATCTAAACGACCCCTACCTCATATGATGATGATTGTTTATGAAGTCTCGGAAATGTGGCATCATTTTTTTATTATTTTCTTCAATTATTGTGAGTGGTGTATTCAATGTTTCAAGTATTGGGAGTTTGGGAATTATGGGAATCAATGTCCCAATCCAATAGCTAATATGTATAAAAGTACCAAATAAAATCTAAGTAAAATCTTCAATGTGATTTTTTATGCAATCACAACAGAGGAAGCAAATAATGATAATTAGGGAACACTTATCCTCCCCTTCATACTTGGTAATTTCATGTTTGATATTATATAAACAAGACCAATAAAAGTATTACAATTAAACCTTTATAGAAATTTCATGTGATTATATCCCACAACATAGATTCTTGATTAATAAAATCAAATTTTATATTATATAGGTACAATTATATACCCATGTTTCCAATGAAAATATTTTTTGTATAGGATAAGATCTTATTTATGGAAGAAACAAATAATGGTATTTTTTGAGTGTTATAAGGTTAAACATTTATGAAATGGTATAAGGTAAAAGTATGATGAGGTGTTATATATTAATGAATTGTGTCACTATATGAGGATTTTTGGATATTGGATAGAATATGCCAACCATTTTACTATGATAATAACTAATGATAAATGAAATGACATTTCATCTTAGACGTGGATCTCATGATATGTTAGTGATTTGGGAATGAAAAATTCTACTTCATTTTATAGAGTAAGTGTTAATTTTTAAGTTGATCAAGGAAAAACTAAAGGGTGAGATTGTTCATATTAAATGGAATGAAATCGTGTAAGTATATATTCTTGTGAAAATTATATCAACGTTTGGAAAATGATAGTGAAGTAAAAAAATTCCTTGCTATTATCATTTTTTATGATATTAATGACACATTTCAAGAATCGTTGGTTTATGGATTTGTGACCATTAAATTTCTCCTAATCAAGATCTCTATCACTCTACATCAGAATATGATAGTTATATTTCTCTTCTATGTCTATGTTTTCACTTTCTACCTATGATCTCATATGTGGAAACCTAGTTATGAGTTACTTTGGGTAAAAGTGATGTTTCTAAAATTCCCTTTTTAAATGATGTTTCATAATTTCTTTATATGAAGTGTGTTTCTAAGATAAGATCCTTAATTTATTACACATTTGATAACCCATAAAATTTTTGGGTGAAATCTATTTTAAGGGGCTATAATATGAATGCCTGAGATTTTTTTGAATATTTTTTTTAAATAATTTAATCTTTTTTATGTTTTTCAATTAACACAACATTGAATATATATTTTATTAAATGAAAGAACTATGTTTGGATTCAATCATTAAAACCCCATATTAATATTGAGGTAAGCAAAACACCTAGATTAGATTTTGGCACACAAAATACTATTATTGTCTTGTGTTACACTGAAAGTCGAGCTCCTTCAATAACTTTCATTAAACACAAGGATGAATTTTACAGAACTAAAATATAATATTAATATTTTAAAAAAAAATTATTACACTTACCACCTAGCCATTAGAATATATATGGTGAATATGATTTTATATTGTGGTAATATGATTTACACATGATTCCTCCAATTATCAATTAGTTATAAATGAATGTAAAAACTCTATTAAAATGATGAAATAACTTTTCTATGAAAACAATTTCGCTGTGTAAAAAATAATTTTATCTCAATAAATTAGAAAAACAAATTTTTATGAATTTATATTAATAAAATTTAATATATTACATATTCAATAAATTTTTCTGACACTCAACCAATATATTTTATAGGCATAATATAAGAATAAACCAAATTTTCTTAATACAAAATAGGTATTTATCTAAAGGAAAATTTTAATTCAATTAAAAATAGAACATATTTTAAATATTAATTTTTACACTTTTATATGTTTTATTTGTAAAACTAAAATTAATTTATAAAATAATAATATCAAAATTTACTTTGGGTGAATTTTTTATTTTTTTAGAAGATTTATTTTTTTATTAATAGTGAAAAACACATAATATTTATTGAATACTACTTTCACATATAATTTATTTTTATAGTTAAATTATATATTCAATATGTTTTAAAGTATATTTGGATACATTATATATATATTGATACAATTTAGTTCATTTTAATGGATTTCAAAATAAAATTTCATAAAAATCAATTCAATCTATTAAACATTTTCACTTTAAAACCCTATTGTTTCATCCCATCTATAGATTTATTTTTTAATTATTTTATGAAACTTTTTTGATTAAATATGGAAATTTGGATTAAATATTTTTTATAATAACAACTTTTCATATCTAATATTTTATGTATTGTTTTCTACAAAAATTATTTGTGAATTTAATTAAAATTAATTGCATTGATTCATGTAAAAACAAGATTACATAGTGGTTAAAATTTATCTTAAGGGGGAAAAGGCCATAGAAACATGCTCAAAATATATTTTATAGCCTTATTTAGACAATATTATCCCTTATATTTAAAATTGAAAATTATTTTAGACACATTATTTTAAGGGAGACCTCAAAATAGTTTTACCATTTTATATTTACCCGAATGTCACTCCTCCGCTAGAAAAGGGAACTCACCCAACTCACTTATTCACACCTCTCACACCCTATGCCTCATATAAAAACATCCCAAATTATCTCCCAAATTCCCTACCTTCTTTATATATTCCACACTTTTAGAATAAATCCATAAAAGGAAGCCCTTTTGTGCGAACTAAAAATAGTTACATTGAAAATAGGAAACATTCTTCAATGTGCATTTCAGTTTTATTTCTCTCTCCACCCATTCTTCCCATATTATTACATGATTATATAATAAAATTAGTATAATAAATATATTTATGTGTTTTTTATTCTAATGTTATATCTACACCTACTCTCACTTCTCTTAAATGGCTATTGAACTTACTATTCGTGTGTACAGGGGACTACTGCCTCACAAAATTAGGTCCTTTATTTTAAATTTAACACCTCTCATTGTTGTCACTTATGATGTAAATACTGTTTATATATGATATATATGATATTAATTATGTATTTATTCTTAATATATTATTATATAACATATAACATTATTTATTCAATGTTTTGGGAATATGATAACTTCATTTGCGGATGTCTGGACTATCGCCTCCTCAAAGTGATATGATTCATTCATAATATACATAGAATGTATTAAATATGGGTTTAGTAAATTTATATGATATATATGAAATAATAAATCTACTCTAATTATAATATATATATACATATATTTCATTTACATTCTTTCATTCAATATGATAAGAAAACAGAAAAAATGTTCATGCGTATGTACGACCTACCATCTCCACAAATGGTTTATACCATTTCATATTTATAAAAGTTATAGAATATTATAAATAATTATATAATAAAAATATATTTTATTTATATAACATATTAAATTATGTAAATAAATGAATCCTGATCTATATAAGGTTATAGTGAATAACAAAGTTAGAACAAATATGAAAAAAAAATTTGTTAGTACCCAAAACATTACATTAAAATATGATTGTTAATAAACATGTAATATAAAGTATTAATAAATTAATATATGGTATGATATTAAATAATTTTTTTTGATGGTAGATTTGTGATAATCTTAAATTTATTATAAAGGTGTTTTGAACATTTACATATAATTGTAATACATAAGTCATAGATTTTCTCATCTCACTTTTATTTCTGTGAGATATATTCTATACTCCCAAATTATTCATTTCTTTTTGTATATATACTTCAATATGAAATTTTATATTAATAATTTAATTTATTTAATGATACTAAAATAATCCATCTGATGTTATTCTTTCATGGGGATCATGATCCTAAAGTTACTCACGTAGTATGAATTTTCTCATCTCACTTTTATTTCTGAGAGACTTATACCATACTCACCAATCATTTATTTTATTTAGTGTTAATATTTCCCATGAATTTATTCTATTATTTATAATCTCAAATGTTATGGGTATTTACATATTAATTTTATTATCTTCCATTCATGGGGTATATGGTTAAAATGTTACCATATTGGTAAAGAAAATTTGTCTTGATTTTCATTGTTTGAGATACATGGCATGTTATACACCAATTTTTATTCAATTAGGTGAAAGTACTGTGAACTAGAATGTAATATCATGAATTGTTTTATTTTAATGATATTTTATGATTCATGTATTGTGATTATTTCATGGGTGTTATGATTCCAAGATAATTACGTGGTAACTGTTTATTTCTATAATCTAATCATTTATCATGATTATGTAATATTGTGATACCATTGATGAAATCATAAGATCCTTATATCAAGAAATGACCTGAAATTTATTTTAATATATTTATTCATGATATATTAAAATAATGGTACAATTTTTCAACTATTATTAATATAAATAATTAGTGATCTACTTTTATGAAAGATTTTCTACATCTCTCTCTTCATTCGGAAGTCTGTGTTCTTTAAAAAAAATTATCTATTTAAAGAAATGTTTTCAAAAATATTATATTATTATCCAATTATTTTAAAATTAAATTTCGAAACATGTTTAAAGAAAATTTTAAAAATTATTTTTAAGAAAGGGTTGTTCTTGTAGTTTTCCAATGACGAAAGTTTTTAAAAACATTTACAGTGTAAATGGAATGTTCAAAATTTATGAATTTTTCTGCCACCGTGACCATCATTTCTTGGTGATTTTTTAAAAATTCTCAATGTTATTTTCAAAAAAATATTTTAAGGAATATAATGTTTAATATTTGTCTTAAATGGAATTAAAATATTCATATATATTATTTAAAAATTATATTTTCAATGATAAGTATTCTCAATGATTTCCATGGTTCTTTTATATATATTCAATGTTTTTTCAAAGAAAATTTTTTTCAATATGTTTTTTAATGTTTTTTAAATGTTGATACGATATTTTACAAAGGAAATGTTTTAAATGTTCTTTATGATTAATTTATATGTTTTCATAGTGGTTTTAAAAGAAAAGGAAATGGATATTTTTTGTACTAAATTTTCATTTTCAAATAAAGTTTTCCCATAATAAAGGATCCAAGTGATATTTTAAAATCCTTCTCCATAAAAATTAAATCCTTTTATATAGTTTGGAATTTATTGTTGATATGATACAAGAAAACCATTATTATTATTTATTTTAATGGTTTATGTTTATATTCACAAGTTTCTTATGAAACCTATTTCTCTCCCATTGGTTTATACCATGAAGAAATCCTTATGAAACATACGTACATTGATGGGTTAATATTTGAATAAATTATTATGAAAACTATCTCATGTCAATATTTTATTAATGGATGAAATATTTATAATACCCATATAGCTTCTTGGGTTTTAATATTATTAATGGTTATGATCTTTTGGCACAAAAATTTATGATTTAATTATGTTATGGGTAGGACCTATATCTAACTCAAATGAAATGGGTAATGATGGATATATTATGTATATATATATATATTATGTGTGAACCTGATTAAATATTAAACATGGTATTCATGGACCTTATTAGATGTTCACAATGTTATGTATCGACATATTTTCATGACCATATATTTATGTCTGAACCTGATTACATGTTCTTAGTGTTATGTGGGAACCTCATTAAATTTTCACAATACAATACATGGAATTGGTTTTATTTCCATTTAATTATATGTGAACTTGATTACATGTTCATAATGTTATGTGTGGACCTAATTACATGTTCAATGTTTTATAAATTGACCTAGTTTTATATCCTTTGTTTATATGTGGACCTGATTACACATTCACAATGTTATGTTTGAACTAGATTACATGTTCCCAATGTTATGTGTGATCATGATTACATATTCACAGTGTTAGTCACAGTGTGAACCTAATTAAATTTTCATATTCACATTCACATTCACAGTGTTAGTCATGAACCTAATTAAATTTTCACAATTTTATGAAAGGAACAGGTTTTATTTCCATATTTTTATGTATGAACCTGACTATATGTTCACTATGTTAAGTTTGAACCAAATTACAAGTTCACAATGTTATGCCTGGACCCAGTATCATGACCACAAGTTTGTGCATGAACATTATTACATGTTCAAAATGTTATTTGTGAACCTGATTACATTTTTATAATATTATGAATGAACATGATTACATGATCACAATGCTTTTTAAACTGGATTACAATTTCATAATGTCATGCATTAACTTGGTTGAATTTCCATAAGTTTATTTGAGGGCCTAAAATCATGTCCTAAACCTAATGAGTAAACCATTTTCTATTTACATGTGTTCACGAAGTTATAAGTTGATTTTTATTTCACAATTTTATATCTTATATCATTGTTATTATCTCATAACTCATGTTTTATGGATTCCTTATGATTTATGTCTTATTAAATGAAAATAAATATTATAATTTTCAATTTTATGATCTTTGATATGTTGGGTATGATCTTATAAGTATACGATCATTTTCCCATACCATTTTTCTCATTTCACTCTTATATATCTCTTATATTTTTCCTTACTATGTCGCTGGGATATCCCCTTTTTTATGATTCCTTTCCCTCAGTTATAAATAATGGATTTTAGATGGAGTGATAAAGGGGAAGATCCTCATGTGAGATATTGAAAATCATCCACCAAGATAGATGAGAATGTTTCCATGTTTCTGAAGACACTAAATTGTTATAGTCCTTGGGAATGTATTTTTGTAATGTACTAAATATTCATCTATAATGATGTAATATCTAGGTTTTTTAATCCTCATTCAGTACATTTTTATCCTTTTTTGGTGTACTTTTTCATGATTATAAGAGTATTGGTGGTTTTGGAAAGCCATGTTTTGTAGTAGTGGGAATGATGACCAAGAATTTTATAATATAGTGAACTTGGGGAGGGAAACACCCTTTGTTACATGGATGATAAAGGTCATGGGAGAGTTTATTTCTCGAGAAGGTTAATTTTTAAGGGTTATTTACATCCCATTAGAATAAAGGGTTGGATTTTTTGGTTCTTCTTGCACTATAGGTAGTGGAATTACTCAAGTATTTGTTCTAGAGAGTGTTTTCAATAGGATTTTCCCCATGGTATTTGGAGAATGTAACCATGAATTAGTGAGGGTTGTGGTTTTATAGTTAGAAAAATAGTGTTCCATCAGTATATAGAGGGTCATTCCAAAAGTGTGATAATTTCAATGGAAATGGTTAATATAATGAGATATTTATTTTTATTCATAAGGTGGTGGAAAATTATTTGGGACTCAACACTCCATGGACCTTGGAATTGTGATACAAAATGCGGTGGGATCATTCCTAGTGATGTGGTGAGGTTTTTAGTTTCCATTTTATGGGTTGAAATGGTTTACTTTATATCGTGTAGTATGGAGTACTGAAAGTAAAATAATTTAAATTTTTTTAAAAAATCATTATGTTTAAAGGGGGTTCCATTTTGAATTTCATGCAATCTAGATCCCTTTTTTACTAAAGGAACTATAGTGTGGTGGGAGATCACATATTCATAAAGTGTGCCGATTGAGTATCCATTATAAATTGATTATTTAACCATATTAGTTTTATTATTAATATTTTCATTCAATACCTAGACAAACCTAGGCCTTCCCCTAGCATTTAAACAACTTTTCTAGAGGTAGTAAACCCCCTGGTTAATTGTGATCAAACTCTCTTTGATCAAACTAGTCTCTCTTAATATTATCATAAATTTCCTTTTTAATTTTTTCTTGAAGGATTTTTTAGATATATCTATATTTTTTCATGTTTCTAGAAAGTATTAATAGTGGTTTGTTGTGATTTTGTTCATGTGTGGTTTCTGTTGAGTTTTTCAGGGTCTAATAATTCATTATCAAATTCATTTTTGTTGAGCCCTTGATGATTTTAATCTATTTTAAGGATTAAAAACACACCATTATTTTTTATAATTTTTATATTAGAATTATTGTTACTTTTTAGGGTGATTGTAATGGATTTTTATTGTAATTATAAACAATCAGATCTAAATTAAATTTATATGAATGGGGGAAATTTTATATATTTATTTATTTTCTTGATATTGATCTTAAGAGTTATTTATTCTCTATAATTTTATTTAAAAGAGTTTTTCTTCTTTTCCATGTATGATTATGAGTGTAATATTTCATTGGTATGACCCAACATAAAAGGATAAGCGCTTAATGTAAATAAGTAAATAGCATCATTGAAGAAATTAATTGATAGAATTGAATGTTTAAAAATGTTGGAATGTTCTAGTACTTAATGTTTAAATTTTTTATGTGGCCTCTTATGGATATTCTATATGTTGTGGGCATGTTTGTGTAATTATTTTGGGGTTATTTATAAGTTTTATACTATGGGGACATGACTTCATTTATTTAGTTTTAAGGAGGTAATTATTTGGTTATTATTGGTGATGATATCATTGGTTAATGTTGGAATGTTTTTTAGTATCCATCTGGTATAGATACTGTCAAAAATGGTGTACTTTAAATTGGGTATGTGGGAATTGAGTAACCACATTGTTATATATGGAACATTGATTATTGAAAAGAATGGTAAAAAAATTTAAATAGTGGTGGTGATGGTTTGAGTGGTTTGTTATTTAATATTTATTTTAATTTATTAATGAACACTAATTCATGGGAAATTTGTAAATGACGTAATATGATAAAAGATGAGGAATTGTGAGAAATTGTTCATATTTTATATGGATATCTTCATTGGATATATTAATAGATTTTTTTTTATATTTTCTATTGTCGTAATCACAACGTGCTTGTGGTGTGGTGATGTTTTATGATAATGTAATATTATTTTGGTGTTCCTCTGTTATGATGTGTATTTTCTATGGCTATAACTATAATGTTATTTTCAATGTCATTTATATACACATCCGATCAGATTACGATATCCTTATAGATTCACCATATATTCTAGGTTCTACATATTTCCCTCTGACATTAATGTATGAGTGGGAATAGATTAAGGATTATACCCTTTACCCCGCTCTCACTTCCATGTCAAATAAATTCAATAATGGATCTAGGTTGGTATGGTCATAATAATATATTATGTGGTTTACTAGTAGACACTATGGGTTATTGGTGTTACTATATTTACATGATATACTGTATGAAAGTAAAGTGTATAGATGAATATGAATAAATGAAGTGGAAATTCTTATAGGGTATTAACATGAATATATGAGACAGTTTCACTAGAAAACCTTATAGGGTATTTATAGGATAAGGTGTTTTGATATTGATGTGATGATATATGGTGGGGGTTGTTCATCATTGGAGGATTGTATGAGATTTATTTCTTTAGTATTCACAAACCCTACAGTACTAGATATAAGTTGTTTCGATACGACAGAGTGTATTGAAGAATAACAATAGAAGGAATTTTGGGTACATGATGCTAAAGATTGGGGTCTGAGAGAATAAAACCATAGGGAAAGTTTTTATAGTGTCCATTCATAATTTATTCTTCACTATTTTTTAATAGTCTTTCATCTGATATTTGGTTAATTATACTGGGTGAGGTTAACCGGTAGTTGATCTATTTTGTGCGTGATAGTTTTATTATTTGTTCACTGATTTATTAATATAATCCTTCCATAGTTGTACAAGAGGTCATGAGTGTAATCCTACTAAGTATACATGTTATGATCACAACAATATATATACACTATTATTCATATTTATTCAGATAGTATGTAAATAGAGATGGAAAAACTAGCTTGGAGTTTAGGTTGGATGTGGAGTTTCTACCAAGGTACTTATCAGTATTTTATCTTTGGATTATATTTATATAACATATTCATACATTATTGGATTGTTGTGGGGTTTTAATTAAGATATAATTGAATGGTGGTTTATATTTATTCCATGGTTATATAATCTATTTTTATGTTTTATACCATTGGTTCAATTCACCGACTCATTGCTTATTAATGGTGGGATTTATGGGTCATAATCACCTATATAGCTGGCCTAAGAGTAGTTATTGGTAGAAAAAGGTCATTATTTAGTGGTATAATATATTTTTAGTTCATATATAAGAGGGATATTGGAGTTAGACACTATTAATGATTGTATTTGTTGGCAGAGAAACATCACAACCTTAATATAATTCATGATTTAGACCAAAAAATATTCTAGGACACATGGTTTTAGGGGATCCCCAATTATATAATGCAAATAACCAATTTCTATTGAATGACCATTTGATTTAGTGATTCTTTAATGGAGAGACATAATAATGGTACATGTGTCTTCCTAGTTATCACTTATCATTGAATTGGGGATGATTTTGTGAAATTTAATGAATTTAATAAAACATAAATTATTAAATAAATTTTCACCTTCTAATATAAGGTGATTGGTTACCTATTTTATAGATTTAATACAGTTTATTTTTGGTATGGTCGGTGTGGTTCATCTTACTAACATGGTTCACTAATGGAGTGTTGAATCAGTTAAGGGTGATGATATGTGGAGGAACAAATTGTGTCTATTTTACTTTAATGAGTGGGGTATGGAAGAAGAGAGAATCTATGATCTAAAGAAAGAGTAAATAATTATATAATCTTGTGATCACATTCAATATTGACAGATGTAGGGATGATTATCGTGTCCCGATAGTTTCTTTTATATTTGGGTAGTGACACAGAAGTGGTGGATCTAATATATTGGGGAGTGAAAGGAGGTGGGTGTTTCATATAGTGATTTTCAATGGCACACTATGTTTCCTACATTTTTGGTGAGGGTGGAAATGGGTATGAACTACTCTCCTATAGTAGGGGATCCTAACTATGTGGGTTAGCGAGCTAACATTTAAGAAACCCTTTTACTTATTCCTTGAACTATTTCTTGATGATGAGTCTAGAGATCAGTGATCAAAGGAATCATTTCATCCCATTATCCAATATATGGTTACCCCATTTACATTTATTATGTAAAAAGAAGTTTATAAGAATTATGTGGTGATTTATAGGATATATTCTTGATTGGGGTTATCTAAAAGAAGGTTCCTTCTATGTTCTTCAAGGAGTTGTTATGTTGGTAGTAGATCTTAGGTGATGTGGTAGTCACTGTTTTGTCTTGAATGGGTGACAACCTCAATAATTTTCTTCCTCCCAGTTCTCTAGGTCTAGTATCCCTCAAATTCCTAATTGGTACTATATATAATTTTCATTATCTTTTCTGATTTAGGTTCATTATATTTAATAGTGGTCAATTGTCTTCGAGGGTCAGCATTTTGTGGAAAGTCATGATTTTTATCATACCCTAAAGTAGTAGTTTCCTCAAAGTCCATATGAGATGTAATGATATAAATATTATTTTATTTAAAGGGTATATAGGGTTATTATAGGGAATTATCATGATTTACCTCTCCCTTAGGGACATATGGTTGATTATTTCTATAGAGGTTATCATCATAAGTGAGGTAGAGGAGCAATACAAGGGTGATTTGATGATTTGAATTTTCTAGTTCTTGAGGGAAGACAGATTATATAATGTCCCATTTTCTTATATTCTACCTTGGATTATTCCTTTTTTGATTCCAGAGTGTATCACACATTTATTTCACCAACCTTTTTCATTAACGTGTTGAGTCAATGGGGAGAGGCATATAGTTCTCCTATAGTTGACTACACTGGTTGGAGGTCACATGAGTCTTCTTGATACGTGTCAATGTTGTAACATGATTATGCGGTAGAGAAATTAATTTGATGATTTCATTATGGTTTAGATATATCCATGTGATTTTATTATTATTATCGATTCGTAATAGTATTTACAAATGGTTACTAATTTATTCAAGAGGGGTTTTGTGTTCTGAAATTAAGAGGGATGCAATATGCTGATCATTATTGAGTTGGATAATCATGTAGTTTATAAATATGAAGATACATTTTTTTCCAATCTAAAAAACATTCCTTGGATTGAATGGTGGAATATTAGGCTAAATTTCATAATTTCATATAGGACATTAATTATTTATTACCTAAAATATTTTTTGATTTACCTCTCTCTGTGATGTCAAGTTTGGAATCTAGATACAACCCAGTTCATCTCTGATATCATTGTCTCCTTATCATATATTAATTTATGAGATATAAGGGTTAATTATTCAATATTATGACCTAATGAAAAAGGTATTTATCTATCCCAATGTGTTTCCTTGGGGTGATCTTGTTTAATTCTATAAGAAGGAAGATAATGGTCTACGATTGTGTATACACTAATTTTGGTATAATGAGGTGATTCTAAATAAGTATTACCCTCTTATGTGTTCTTACAATATATCTATCTATTTTTAGGTATCTACATTTTTTTTTTGAAAATCTATAAATAATCTATAATCCACCATATTAGAGTAAGGTATGATGGAATACCAATGACTAAATTTATCTATCTGTATGGAGACATTGATTTTGTGGTCATATCATCAAGTGTCTTCAACTCCCCATCAATTTTTTAGGACATAAGAACTTGGTGTTCCTTATGTTATTATACCTATTTTTGGCAATGTTAATCTATTACATATTTTTATACTTGAGGTCATTGGAGGATCATAATGAGTACCTTACATAAATTTTATAGGTTTTCCAACCCCATAATATTTATGGGAATATATCATAGTATATTATTTTTATTCATGGGTGAACATACTTAGAAATTTGGTATTGTTGTACAGAGTTCCAGTGGGATAGTCAATGATCAAGGAAGTTGTTTCTGGGGATAGAAAAAATAATATTATAATTACAAATAATTTTCATGGATACATAGGTTGTTATTGGATGTCAATGTAAAAACTATATTATGTAATCACCTCATTTATAAAAATGAATAATAATGATCTTTATTTATAAATGATTAAATACTGAATGATTTATTTTGGATACCTAAAGGAGAGGTGGATTAGTCCTCCTATCATTTATCTTCTTAATAGAATAGTAAGGTTTGAGGTTTTATGTGGTGATTCCCTAATCATTTTGGTTTGTGTCTTCATGCATCAGATAGTGGTGATATAATATGGGTCTAGGAAACCATATACCTAAGATAAATACTACGCTACCCATTATTTTGAGATAGGTGGTAGTGGATTTTGATTTATACTTATAGTGGTATTTATACATTAATTACAACATTATGTTTTTTATATATCACCAGTGCCTGAGGTACATTTTCTTTAAATTGGATTGGAATATGTGACAGTTTAGGGTGATATAGTTTGTCTAGGGATATGAATTAGAGATATACTATTACTAGGAAATTGTAACTATACTTATAGATGTTCTTAATAGAAAAATATAAGGAGATTTTTTTTTAAAGTTATGATATTCTTAGAGGTTGATGGAGGAGAGTTTAGTGACTCATCATTATGTAGAGGAGGTGTGTGGTTGATGATTCATATTTTAGATGATATTGAAATAATTATTTATGGAGAAGATGAAGTATTATCAATTATGAGACTCAATAGTAAATGTGATGTGGTAATGTGTCCCTGATTGTGATCGACGGATGACTAGCATCAGATGATTGTTCGGCATATGTTATTTTTTCTTTTAGAAGTGTAAGAGGGGATTCTATGGGAGTTTTATTAATCATTAGTGGTAGTGAATCCATTTTTTACTATGATTTATCATTCTTGTAGGGGTCACTTAGAGTGTACTGAGATGAATATATATCTAGAAGAGTTATTTTAATGGTGTTTGGTATACTAGTAGGTGAAGGGGGGTCATCTTAATCCAAATGAGTTATCATAACCATTTTATGTCACTAATTGGAAATGGGGGGACATAATGATATATTTCATCATTGTCTTACCACATTCCCATGGAGGATGAGAATCTATTTGGGTGATCCTATATCATTTGATGAAGTCTTTCTACTTCATGTTAATTAAGAAGATGGGTATCATTGGGTACCTAGTGAGGAAATATGGTGTTGAGATAATGTGGAAGTATCGGGAACCAAGTAAATTTACTTATTATTAGGATCCTAATTTTACCTAATGATTCTATAAGTGATTGTAGTATGATTCAGCCTCATAATTTCACTATTACACTACTTTTATCCTCTAATTGATTAGTATATGGATTGGAAGATAGATACATTGGTGGATATGTTTCATTCTTATGTCCTAGATTTCAGTTGGTCATGGATGACTTATATTACATTTTACAATTTATTCATAATAGAATATTATAGTTTTTCATAAGCATGTCTCAATTTGAGGCGTTTTATGGGTGGCCTTTTTTTCTCTGTTATGATAAACTGATTATAGGTAGTCTACAATCCTTGTTCAAAAATAGTGTATATTCAAAAAGATAAGATTCAAATTTTTGTAGTTAATAGGGATATACTTCAAGACAATCATATATCATATGTTTTTTTTCTGTAGGATGAATCTATAAATTGGGGTTAGTGAACATGTTTTCTAATGGGTTCATGCTCTTACTGTGAAATGATGGTTTGGATCTTAGTTTGTGCCCTATCTCATGTTCATCTATATTTTAGAGGTGTTGTATCAAATTTTTGAATTATTATCTCATAGGTAACATCATCAATAGTTGTTCAGTATCCATGATATATTCCACCCCATATATATCTACTTATTTATTTAAGATGATTCTCATTTCATTGATTGGAGTGAGTTGTATATCAAGGTAGGTAAGAAATTAGTATACCATACATTTGAGATACAAGTTCATCTAGATCATTTATTTTTTGGGTGATCCATTAATTTGGGTTTAATTTAATAGAAGAATGGTGGTATGGAGGAGTGTAAATGGTAACATGAATCACATTACAGTGGAATGTATCAATGTTTTTTGGTTCTTTGTTTAATTGTAATAATTGAGAGGATTATTGATGCGATATTTTTAATTTGATTATTCTTTGATGTTAATCAATCCAGATTTATTTTTTCCTTTTGTATTTATATTTAATTAACAACATCATCTTGTTTGAGAGGTATCTATAGGAGAGTGCTTAGTTTGTTTTGTCTTTTTTTCATTCTAGGTATCTTTATATTTATTGAGGTTGATAATCATTTGAGTGGTATATAATATAATGATCCAAATATTCTCATCTTGTTCCTCTGTTATTATTGGATGTTGGTGGTGTGCCAAGGGATAAAGTTGAGTTTTTTTGAAATGTAGGGGTGCACCATATCATCATGATAGTAGTGGTGATGGCTGTGATTATCCCTATTTTGGATACATGGTTACAGTGAGATTTTTTTTTGGGATATAGTGAACCTATAGAGAAAATTTGGTAGGTTCAGTGAGTATTGGAGGACATGGTGGAGTATTAAAGTTGTGTAGGAATTTTTTGTAGGATATTTTGAGACCTTGGATGTAGTAGGTTATCTTTTATGGTTTTGGGGGCACAATGTGTAGTGGGACACAGAAGGTGTCATTTCTAGAGGGAGTTTGTAAAGACCTTGATCATGGTTTCCTAAAGTTGGTGGTAACCTTCTTTCATTAGAACTAGATACAAGTGATTGATTCCTAAAAGACTGAATAGTTGAATATTATTTGAAAATAAGATACATAGGTGAATCAAAAATTACATTCAGAAACATAAAATTATACAATGTATTTTTTTTTTTGAATACCACTATTACCAATAGAATATCCCTATATATCAATCATCGTACACTTTTTGGCATCTTGGGGAAAGAAAACATAATAAAGGGGTAAGATCAGATTCTTTCCAAGGGTATGAGTACAAAAAACTATAATAGTCAATATATAAAGTTATATAGAATAACATATATTCAATTTAACCAATTAATTGTTCATTGATATTATTATGTAAATTATAAATTAGGATCAAATTATTCCTAATAAATAATCATATATTCTTGGAAGATATGAATTAATCTCATAACTAATCAAATAATCATATTTAAACCAATAACGAACCAAATTATGGGGTAACACATAATGATCTACATAGTAACTGTAATATCATTTCCTTATTCTATGACATATTACATAAATGGGTAGAGCAAAATCTAAACACCCAAGCTATATTGTATCACGGGACCTACAAATGAATCAATGGGGTATAGTAGGCACTTTCCATCACATATTATTACGATTTCATTCATCATATAAACAAGGGAATAATAATCAATATAAAAATCATATTAAGTGACTAACATGTGAAATTATAATAATTCCCCCATTCAATAATCATAATCACAAACCATCACGAGTAATATGGTGAATGGTATCAAAATAGTACATCTCTTAAAAAACTAATAATAAAAAACATGAAGAAAAAGAAAGGATTGTATCATTGAAACAAATCCGCGGTGGGGAAAATGAACATATGGTATAATGTCATTAGTGAATTGATATAATGTAAAAATACCATAAAAATTATTGAAGGAATTAAAGCTTTCATTTTGAAAATCAATTTTAAAAATAAAAAAAAACATTTATGGAATAGTGGGAAGATAATTTTCATTGAAAATACTCATTGGTACTTTTAATATAATATTTGTTGAAATTATAGGTCTTTATGGGTAAAATTTTCATTAATTCATAATACAATAAAAAACAATGATTCCATTAACGTTTTATTTAAAAATAAAATACATAAATCATTTATAAGACAATAGGAGAATTCAATTTAGATCATTTGGTAAAACCCGACATGGTAAAAAAAATTAATAATCATAGTAGAGTTTTAAAAAAAAATTCAAAACATTAAAATGAATTAAATAGCATTTTCTACTTAAAAGGGAAATAATGTTGAATTTTATTAAAATAATATCCTTAATCATTTTAAGTACTATGTAGAGTAAAATGGTGTTGTAACTTGTAATTTTCATTAATTACCATATGATAATAAAATATTTAAGGTTTAACATAGAAATAAAATATAATTACCCTATTAGATATTTAAAAATAAGAAATCATGAATAATAATGATATTCAGAATTAAACCCTTGGTGATTCGGTAGCTGTTGAGTCCTAAAACCAAATAAATTAATAACAAAAAATCAAAAATTAAATAAAATTATTATTTATAGATTCATTATATAACATTTCATAAGGTATTATATACACCAAAAAAATAAATCATTTGTGAATATGGAATATGTATCATTGAAGTAAACCCGAGATGAGAAAGCCTTACTACAATTGTATCATTTGAATCATTAGCCTCTTGAAATAAATAACCTTATATGGATATTTTTATGAAAAAAATTTATTATTAAAGTAATAAAGTTAATTTATTGGTATTATATACACAATGAAAATTAATAGGTGTTGAATATGGAATATGTCTCACAGAAGTGAAAGTGAGACAGGAAACCCATACCTCAAGTTTGATTTCATTCATACATGTTAGACCCTTATTTGTAATAAATATATTTTTATTATAAATAAATTTGAGAACCAAAAAAAAAATATCATCATATATATGTTTTACTTATAAGAATTAATCTTAAGTTTAGTAATAATTCTTTGTTAAAATCAATATTTCGGGTAATGTCTACTTCATTTTTAATGAATATTTTAGATTTATTACTTATATAATTCTACATTGACCATTATTCCATCATCATAAAAATTTAATTCATAAATTAAATATAATATATATTTCTTATAATTCTATTTTTAATAGTCTATAAATTTTTTCAATATAAAAACAAGTTGCATCGTTCAGGGAGGTGATAGGTCGTATGTACATATTAGTATTGTTTTCATTTATTTTAGTGGATGGAATGAATAAAAGGTAAATAAAAAATTATCATAATAAATAATTATTATATCATATAAATCACATATATTCATTAAACCAATTATTATTACTATCCATGTAAAAATAAAATGATAAATGTATCACATCACTATGTTTAGGAGGTAGTCCACGCGTACGCACAAGCAATTTTATCATTTTAAAATGAATTAAAAGACAAGAAATTAAATGTGATATTATAATTTAAGAAGTATAATTGTCTCATAAATATAATATTTAACAATTAAATCCATCCACATATATAGCAATGATAAAATGTGAAGGAAAATGAATTACATTGTTTTTCGAGGTGTCAGTCCTACGTACACACGATTGAAGGTTTCATGTCACATTTGATGGTAGAGGATATCAGTATAGGTCATGATATAAACATAAAAGCATTTAAATATATGGTATATACGTTTTTACCACCATTTAAAATTATTTTATGTACAAATGTTATGAAATAAAAAAATCATGGATAAGAACTAAAACTCTCTTTCGTAAAAATTATTTATTATTATACCTAAATCCTTAAAAATGGATTTTGAAGTAAAAAATGGACTATTGAATTTGGGGGGGTATTTAAGGATATATATTTTCAGATATTTACTGAATTAATGGATTATTGATGAATTAAAGAAAGAGGAAAATCTGTGTCTTTTAAAATGTTGGAGAGAGGACACATTGGGATGTTTTGAAAAGAAAAATAAATACCCAGGTTTTACACTTGAAAAAACACTGAAACATAGAGAATTATTTAAAATTATAAGATATATGGTCGAAATATTACCATAAAATAGTAATTTTTCATTTATGTAGCCCATTTTAACATATTAAATTTTAGTTTAACCCCTCGTTAAACCAGTTTCAACCTTAACCACATTAATTAATTTTTACTATTTTTACAATTTATTATTACCAAAAATAAAGATGAAAGTATTAGATAATATTCATTATTCTTAATTCAAATATGGAATCAATTTTTCTAATAGTAAAATAATTTATGTGGCATAATATAATTTATATTTTACCCACATACAAGATGAAAATATATTAATCCTAATAAAAATTTCTTTAAGTATAAAATGTTATAAAAAATCAAAATTAAATTGACTCCAATGACCTAAATTGAGATAATAATAATATTTTTTATCTAATTTTACATTTAAATCCATTTAAAAAGTGGAACTTTGTAAATTATTTAAATAAAAATTCATTTTTCTATAAAACAAATATTGTTCAATATTCACTAAAAATTAATATTTTTAGAAAATCCACTGAAATTTACTCTAAGATAATTTAAAAAATTTATTTTAAAACTAAGGATTGATTTTCAAAAAAAAATAATCTTTGTAAAAATTAATTTTATAATAAGTATGCAAAAAATTATGGAACCACTTTTTAGAAAAAAAACACTTTATTTAAGAATTCGCCCAGGTTTTTTCCTATGTAGTGACTAAAAAATATATTAGATAAATGAAAAAAAAATATTAAATATATAATATATGAATCTCATTAAAATAATTCACTAATATTTTTAATTAAAAAAACTTTATTCTTATAAAAAATTTCTTCATGAAAAAAAATATTTTACTTTCAAATGATTTCTATTTTCATTTATAATCAGTTGAAAACCAGTGAATTTATTTTATACTTGTGTAAAATATGTAAATTTAATAATTTAGATATTCCTATACATAGGTGAATATTTAAACATTAGGTTATATGAGTATAATATGTTGCAGTTCATTTAAAATCTGTGTTGCATGTATCACAAGATATCGAAGAGATTAAATTTATTTAAAAATAACTATATCATAAAATATTAGGGTGTTACAATCACAAAACCTTCAATGAATTGTGTCCTCTTAATTAGAAACTTTTCCTAGAAATAAATGGGTTGATATTTCAAAATAACTATTTTGGATATCCCAAATCACTAAAATGGTTAATAAAACATCAACTTGATAATAGAAAATGTGAAGTTTGATGGTCACAATGAATAAGACCTAAATTGGTTTCCACTTTTGAAATAACTAGTGGGAATTCAAAATTAGGGTATGGATGAAAAGTGTAAAAAATAATTGAGGGTGATAGTTATCATATATCAAAATAAACTTAATGATCAATATAAGGTTAATGACCAAAAATCCATATATTTTGGTTGGGTGAAGAGACCATTGACTCATCAGAAATAAAGGTAAATTATTAAAAAAATTATTTGAAGATAATATTCCTAATATCAATATATTATTCTAATATCATGATATATAAAAACATAAAATATAATTATTAGATATCTTTTTATATCATATGAACAATTTTATCTACTGGTTGTGCTTCAATCAACATACACATAATTTCTTACTCCAATAAATGAATATTCAAGACAATTTATTTTTCCAGAAGCACTAAAACTAACTTTTGATATATTATACCATCCAAAAGAGATTAATATCATATTAATCATGTCTTTTCTAAAACAAAAATTTTTAGAAAAATTAAATACAATACCCCAAATGAAAAAACATTCTTGTAGTGGAATAACAAATTAGTCTCTAAAATATGACAATAAACCTAATGATTTGATATATATAACTCCATCAACAAATAACCCTACATCCAAATTTACCAAAAAACCGTAAAAATGAACGAATATTTTAACTGGATGGGTTTTTATATACCTATTATATTACATCTCCAACTATATAATATCATTCTTCCCAAATAATATTTTTTGTTAAACCTAATGGTTACATATACCTCACCCCAATAAAATGTCTCCTGTAATATCATTAACCATCTCAAAATTTAACATATTTGATCCTATAATATATTTCCCAAATAGAACTTAATATTTATAAATAACAAAATTTTGGAAACAAAATTCATTTTAACTAGTACATCACGCATTTTAGTTGTTGGAGTTTTACCCTTTTCACCTTTCTCTTTTGGGTTCAATCCACACAACCTTATTAGAAATTTCATATTGTCACATCACATTTGGGTTGTCCCAATTCTAAAATAATATTACTATTAATCATATAAAATCCTAAAGATATTTAAAAAATCCTCCAAAATGAAATTAGTCCCCAAATTAGTTTATAATAATAATGATTTTATATACTGCTTATTTTTTCATAAAATTCCATAAACATAATTTACTATTATTACCATAAAATCAATGTTCGTATTAACCCAAATGATTATTCATACCATTATACATATGAATATATAATTTTTCTTGAAATAATAGTTAATTTTTAACTTAAGGTTAACATATACCTCGAACATCCATTAAAACATAAGAAATGTCTCCATGGTACATACATCAAATAAAATATAAGAAGGGATGTCTATGACATTGAGATTATTATTGAGAATAAAATCATATTCACTTGATAATATCGATAACAATTATTCAAAAAAATACCCAATCATTATAGGTTTTTTTATTATTATAACCAAAATTGCATTGACAAAATACTTCTAAAACATAATTCATGAATATTAATACTTAAATAAATAATCTATCGTAGTCCAATGATTTTCATAGCATAGGTCATACCTTGAACTTTTAGTGAACACTTATAAGATGGAATTAACAAGGATAATTCCATAGTTCCCAAACTTTATGAAAATAAAATATAAATTGATCGATTATACTCATCATTTTTTCTCATCAATTCATTTGTATTCCCTTATTTTCGATACATTAAAAAATTTCTCATTCCTTTGATATATTTTTCTAGGTGTAACATTCCAAATTCATATCTTGATATAAGTTTATCCTTTTTAATACATAACCTCTATAACATGTGCTCACAATTAACTCATTTATTCTCTTATTTTGTGAGTATAGGTGTTTGTTAAGGTGTAATTTTTATATAATATATCTTGATAACAATATAGTCCTAATAAAGATATAATTCACTATAATTATCACTTGATTAATATTCTCATAATCACCACATTTTTTATCATACTCAATGATAACAATATTCTTTCATGTTAAATTCATGTACTAAATACAAAAAGAATAGTTGAGAAACAATAATCATAGTGGAGTATTATACAATAATTGTTACGATGTATAAATATTGACTTAATATTTTCAATATAATTCACATTAGGTTTAACCTAGGATATTATTTCTCATAATAAATTAAAATCCATTATGGTGGCTCATAATGAAACTGAGAATTAACCGAATAATATTACTAATTAGAGTAAAACTATCAATTCCACAAGGCCTGTTTTTTCACCCAGTAATGATTATGTAATAACCCAATGTTCAATTTTTGATGTTATTAGACCTAGGTATAATTGTTCTAGATCTACATCCACTATTATTATCCCAATGGTAGATATTATAAGGAAATATATATAATAACTTCCTTAACAAAACATTAGGATGTTATCTAAGTCATATACATATAATCTACGTCATTCATATGGTTATATTCCCTTATCAGTCTTTTCCTATGTCTAGTTCACAATTTATCAAGTAAAATTACTCTAATTCAAATAGTAATGTCCCTAACCATAGTATCCTAGAGTTATTGGTTACATTATTACATACGCACTAGATAAAATCGATTTCATGGCAAAGGGTTGAATAGTTTTATTGTATTGGAAAACTAGATACATAATTTAATATCGGATCTATTTTGAAAACATAAAATAAAACATAGTATTTTCATTTAATGCACCACTATTACCTTTATCATTTTCCTATATAACAATCATAATACATTTCTAGGATTCCTAGGGAAAGGAAATATAATAAAGAATTAAGATATAAAGAACAGTAAGTGAATGTATATTGTTTAATCTATAATAATGAATATTTTTACGTAAATAACTAAAAATACATGACATTTAATCAATAACTTTGTCATACAGTTTAATATGACAGGGAGAAATGTTTATCAAATAATTCCTTATAAATAATTAGATGTTATTGTATCTTATCCATGTATATCATAACTAATTAAAAAATCACATGGATATCAATAACTAATCTCACAATAAAGTAATTCATAATCTCTAACACAATAACCATACCTCCAAGGCCTAATGAAAAGATGTCATACCTAAATGGGTAATTCCCCATCCAAATACCCCAAGCAGTTTTTTTCATGAGACCAACTAATAAATCTAGGGGATATATTGGGACCTTTTCATCATATAATATGTACATTATGTTCCACATATGAATGGGGAGAAATATACTCAATGTAAAAATTGATATTTAATAACAAGACAATGAAATTTTAATAATTTCCCCCATATAATAAACATAATCGCAAACAATCCGGAGTAATAAGGTCTGTGGTATAAAAATAGTAAATCCAATTCCAAAAAGATCAAAATACATATGGAGAAATAGTAAGGATGGTATCATTACAACATATATTCAATGTAGAATAAGTAAAATAAGAAATATTGTTTTTTATGAATAGAAATACAAAAAAAATTCATTAAATTCATTCTAGAGTAAAATACCCCTTCTACTTTGACATTCACTATAAAATATATAAATATTTATGAATATTTAGAAAAATAATTTCATTGATAGGAATCATGAAAAAATTTAATATATTCCTTAAAATTACCTATTGTTTAGGACAGAGGGAAATTCATTTTATTATAAGTATTATAAAAAAGGATTACTTTCACATTTTTAGTAAAAAGTCAAAAATTACTGCATTCTGAAAATAACGGGAAGATTACATTTAAAAAAAATTCCAAAAAATAAAAAAACATTCAAAAAATAAATTTAATAATCATCATAATATAGTAAAAAAATAAAAAAAAAATTATAAATAATTGATATGGATGAAAACCCATTTTTTTCAAAATTAGAAATCAAATGGATTGTCTTAAAATCAATTCCTCAGTCATTTTAAGTATCCTAGAAATAAAAATGATATTATTAAATTGAAATTTCTATAATTTATATAGGATAATAAAATTTTAATTTTTTAATTTATAAATATCAAATAAATCACTAAGATAAGAAATAAAAAACAATCTTGTATAATGTTGAGATTATGAAACAAACCCATAATGCTTTGGTAACTTTTGAATAATTCCCTCATGAGAGAAATAAGTTCAAATTAAACATTAAATTCCATTAATATAAATATATTATTGATATAACATATCAAAAGTATTGTAGATACACAAAAATGAAATAGTTAGTGAATATGGCTTATGTATCACTCAAGTAAAAGTGGGAAGAGAAACCCTAAACACATTTCAATCATTTCAATCATAATAATGATGAAATAATAAAATTTAGAGGTATATTTATATCCCATTAAATGTATGATTATAACCAATAATTAAATTGATGGGTATTATATTCACTACACAAAACAAATATAGGGTGAATATGTCTCAAAAAGGTAAAATTGAGATGATAAACCCTTACCGTGGGCCTAATTTCTATCAAACATGTTTGGTATTCCACTATAAAAAATATATATTTATTATAAACATATTACAAGACCAAAATAAAATATATCATACTATATATGATTTAAATATTACCTTTAATCACCTTTTTATTAATAATGCTTAGTTAAAATTTCTCTTTCAGGTAATAACTGCATTATTTTACAAGTTTGTTTTGGTTTGGTAGCATCAGTACTTATAAATTGATCAAGGGTAAAACATTTTTATAATTTTAATAAATGTATAAATATCATATATAATTAATATATAATTAATTATAATATTCCATAAATCTTATATATAGAATATTGAGCTACACTATTAATCGAGATGGTAGGTCATACGTATGTATCAATGTTGTATTCTTGTTTTTATGGATGAAATGAAATGAAGGTAAATATTATTTCAAAATTAAAAAATAATTAATATATCAAAAATATATATATTTATTAAATCTATCATTATTAAAATCCATTTCATAATGAAATGAAAAAAAATATAACACTGCTACATGAAGGCACTAGTACACATGTACACATGAGTGACATTATTTTTTTCTAACAATATTGGTTGATAACAAGGTAAATATAAGATTATAATTTCATAACATTAATTATATAATAAATATCATATATAAACATTTCATCCATTATTATATCCATTCCTAAGGGGAGGTGATGGAAAATAAATTATATCGGTTCTTGAGGCGGTGGCATGACATACACAAGACCAACAGTTTACTTTCCCATTTAATGTAAGAGAAGATAGATATGGATTATTAAATTAACTTAATAACTAATTATAATACATTATTTATTAGTTTTACTCTTTTATCATCATTTATTAATTATTTAGGTAGTTATAAAAATAAAATATAATGAAAATACATGGTTATGAACTATACATATTCTTCAGAAATCCTTACTAGTATTATACCTAATACATTCAAAAATTTGTTTTTTGATCAAGAATTAGACAATAGGATATGGTTATGTATGTAAGGAAGGTATTTAGGATACTATTTAAAAATAAAAATTCCTCATTATGTGTGGATAGGTGACGACATTGGGTGTCTTTTATAAATGTGGGAGATTACACACTTTAAATTTTTGAGAAGAAAAAAATATACCCACATTTTCCTCATTTAATTTGCCTAAAAAATGGATAATTATGAAATATTATACACTATAATGTCTGAATAGGTCCATGAAATATTAATTGGAAATTATTTTATGTCATTTTAATCCTTATTTTTTTAAACCCATGGTAAACACATTTTATCCTTAACTACAATAGTAATATTTAATTGTTTTTAATATTTATTTTGACCAAATACTAAATTTACATTATTAGTTAATATTAATTTTCATATTTCAAATTATGGAATCCATTTTTATAAATTAAAATCATAGATTTATCAAAATATAATTTAAAATTAATCCCACAAGAAAAATAAAAAATGGGTTTCCAATAAAACTTTGACATATGTGTAATGTGTTTTTATATCAAATTTGAACATGATATTGATTAAAATTTCATAAATTGTGTTAATAAAAATATTAAAGAGCTAATTTTACATTTAATAAATTTTATAATTATATGTAACTTTGTAAATTCATTAATATAAATAAATTATTTCAATAAATATAAGTATTTTTTCTATTAATCAAACAATTAATATTTTTATAAATTTATCAAAAATTCACTATACAATAGTTTTGATATATTTATTTAAAAATTAAAAATAATTTTATCAATTATATTATCTTAATTTGAGGAAAATTAAAAATTAAAATATGTTTACAAAATGTGAAAACTGCATTTTTAGAAAAAAGACCACTTTATGCATAAAAATTGCTTATTCTTATCTAATTTTAAGAAAAAAATATTAGAAGAATGCTAAAATTTTGATTGAACATATAATATTTTAATTTTATTTAAATTATTCACCAATAATTATTAATTTAATGAAAATAATTTTTATATAAATAAAAATTATCAGAAAAAAAAAGTTTCTTTTAATTTAAATTTATTTATATTTTCATTTCTAGTCAGTTGGTAAAACCATAATTTATGTTATACATCTATTAACCATGTACAATTAATAATTTAGTTAGTAATATTTATACCATCCAATTTATTATCTTATTTATAATAATATAATATATTTTATTTCATTAATAATGTGGGTTTTATATATTATGTACTGATAAAGAGAAAAAATTTATTTAAAAAGAATAATATCCAAAAATATTGAGGTTTTATAGAGTTTTGTCTTAAATTATTCCCTATATAATGTGTGAAAGGTATCTTTTCCATTCTGAGGGTTGTGTCATCAATATTATTCTTGAAAATTTTGATTATTATATTTAGGAAAACTCCCAAGGTGCTAGGATTTTTATAAGAATGGGTGAAGCTAATGAAACATCATGTAGTTCAAGGAAAAAAGGTAAAATTTTATTTGTGAGTCATGATAATGTAGTCCTTAGTATGGTGAGCTGAAAGGGCAAGTAATCATTCCCTACACGATAGTGAGTGATGTGGGGGGCTATCTGGTGGGATGAAATAGCATCCTCCACACAATAGAACATGGTTTGGGTTGAGTCGATTATTTTAATGTGGTTTCAAATTGGGTTTGAGGTTTGGTGGGCAAATCTCATTCAAAAACAGTGATATTTGGATATTGTGTTATCTAGAGGCATTGTAGTGTGATGGGTAGTCAACATGATGTGTAAGATTCTATATGTATTTCCTTTATAAATTTATTGTTTGGACTTCTCTTGATTAACTTTTAATCTCTTCTTACAACCCCTACCTGACCCTAGGGCCTCTCCATTCTCTTAAAAACCTTTTTTGTGCTATTGAACATCTAGATTGATCGAGATCAAACACTCTCAAATAATGGTAGTCTCCCATACTCTTCTCATCCTCCTTCCCATTTTATTCCTCCAAGAGGCTATTTATATTCATTTTTCTCTATTTCCAATCATTTTATTATATGGGATTGATGGTTTTTAATTTTGTTATGTTCAGAGTGTTTTCCATCATTTTGTGTTGGGGGTTATCCTTGATTAACTCATTATTTTGTGGTGACTCATTGATGATTTCATTTCGAGGTATGGGATATTATAACCATCCTTTATATTGAAAAAATTATTGGATTGGAAATTTTTTTCCTTTATTGATTGATATGTATGGATTGAATTAATAATGATAATAAATCATACAAATATTAAATTGAAGGGAATGAGGTGAGTTGTATGTATTTACCTTCTACTACAACATTTCTCATGATATTTTTCCTTAATAACTCTTATTATTGAAAATAATTATTGTAATTAATACTTTTGTGTTTATGATGTTAATTTTATATTAAATCATATTTTTTAAAATTTTAATAATATAATGATTCTAATAAATTTTTTTAGAAGAATTTATTTTACCAGAAAAATGATATTTTAACATAAGATATACATTTTTTACATAATTATGATCTTTTTACCATGTATTATGATGAATATTATTATTGTGGATATGTTTGTGTGGTTTTTTCATGTTTTCTATGAGATTTATTTAGTGGGACTATAATTTTCTTTCAATAGTTAGAATGAGGTGAAGAGTGGTTTGTTGTGGAAATGACTTAGTAGGTCGATGTGGGAATGGAAGTTTCCAAATGGTACTAAATAAAATCAATAATTAGGAACATAAAACTATATTGGATGGAATTACATAACATAATGGATAATAATGTATCATTTTACCTAAAACTAATGGTTTATTGATAGAATTAATTAGGGTGATGGAATGAGTGGTTTTTCCTTTAATAAAGAAGTAATTATCTTAAGGAATTTTAATTTTTTATAAATTTATAGATCGAAAAATAGGGTAAAAGAGGCGGCTTGATAGAAAATTCTATTTTTTTGTGCAGTTCTTATTACTGGATATGTAAATGGTTAGGGTGTTACTTTTGGTAGGTATATTTAAATAATGAGGTGGTAGTGTGGTAATGATTGTGATATAAGGAAGTGTTATTTGGATGTGATGCTCCTAGGATGAATTTGTGTGTTTTTATAACTATATATATATATTTTATTTGTGATTTATAAATGTTCCCAAAAAGATTTTGATACCATTAATAATGTCCCATGGGTTTTGGGGTTCGGTTGTTTTCCCATTACATCTCAGATTGTGATGGAACCAATGGATGACTAATCCTTCTTTAACTCTCCCCCTTCTAGTGTATCATGTTTTTTGACATTTTTAGGTAGGTAAAATCATACTACCATAGTATGTGATGTACGTGTAGACATTATGGGTATTGGTGTGACTTTTGGATGATTGGGTACTTGAATATGTAATGGGATGTATATGATGTGGTATATATGCACTCATAGACCCAACAAGGTATTGAGATGATTAAATGGGATATGAGAACTATGAGACCCTATAAGGTATTTAAAATGCCCACTCATTCTATTTGTATTATTTTAAATATTATATGGGACTATTTTGAGATCAGGTGCAGAATCAGAGTGTGATTCTAGGGCCCATTGTTCCCCGAATAATTTTTTGAAAAATATTAAATTTTAAATAGCTTATGTGAATAGTTTTCTAGAAAAAGTGAAATGAAAAATAAACGGGTGCCCAAATTAGAAATTAGAGGGAATAATTGGGTTCAGAGTAGTGATGTTACCCTAGTTGAGGCCTAACATCAGCCAACACGGGTCGAATGTGAAAAGTAATTTTTGGATGTAATAGGAATAAAAATATTTTCTTACAAATATTTTTATTCTACGAGGTGATATTTTATTTAAAATAATATATGCCAAAAATTTCAAGGCTATCAACATAACCCTATAATTCCCTTGAGGCAAGGCGAGGAACCCACTTGGAAAATGACGATGACAGATCGAGTGGATCGTGGATCGTTGTTCCAATGGAGTTAGAGGATCTTATCAACAATAGAAACCCATCCATTCTTCATCAACGAGTGATCCAAAATATTGGTAGGAAGCTTTATTCCTGTTTCTATTTTATTTATTTTCAACGATGAACATGGAATAACCAACAAACAGGTTTATTCGTGGTTTGATCATTCTTACATGATAGGTTTTGATTGCTAGATATTCTGAAATATTATTTGTTTTCTCTTCATTCATTGTTCTAATGATAATGAATCTAGTCCAGCATAAAAAATTACTATGGTTTGTTCCTTAGCGGGTTCATGATTATTTTTTATCCTCCATTTTCTCCATTTTTTCGTTGGATCCCCATCATCATGGCTCAAATTTCCTGGATGTTCTGAATATGATCAAACTAAGAGAGTGGTGGTAAACTAGTAGAACAGACCATATCTGTGTAGATCGGGTCCCGAAGAACCCAGATCAGCAACCCTTTAAAAATATGGTCACTAGTGGTGGCCTTATGGTCTGTGTAAGGGACCACTGGTGCTGGTCTATGTGACAGTCTGGCGAGGTGGAGCAGCAACTCCAGTGAGGCATGGTGGCGGTAGCTGGTGGGGCATGCAGCGAATGGAACGGCGATGACCGGAGGTGGATTCATTTTGCGGTGAGGTCATGGGGTCGGAGGAGTATGCTAGGCGAGCATGTTCTTGGCGGGTCTACTACATGGGATGTGGTGGAGCACTGCGATACCAAGGAGGCATGTGGTCAGGGCGGACCACATGCGGCCAGCCAGCCGGCCCTCGTGTATATGGGCCAAACCAAGGGAGACATGTCGCGCCAGGTTTCACAGTGGTCCCACGGGACAGGCCGGATGCGGGCCAACATACTAGGATGAACTAGTCCTAATTAAACTGGGTTGAGTTTGGTTGACTGTATAGAGTTGTCTTGGCCAGTGGGATAGGCCATTTTCGGTCGAACCTGGACTGGACATGGGTATGAACTTTTCACTAAAATGACCATATCATTCAAAACAAAACTCCAATTGATGTGTCGTCAATGGATTTGGGACCCTTGCGAGGGTAAAGTCCTTTTGAGATCAATTTTGGGTTTTATCTTGGACTTATTTTCAAGTGAAATTGGTCATTTACACGAGCATTACCCAAGGTCAAGAGACACAGTGGTTGTTACTACTACTAACTGTGCACCCCCTATTTTCTACATGAATTTATTCCCTCATCCATTTTAACTTTTATGAGTTCCATTAGGGTTCTTTTCCTTTATAATTTACCTAATGGTTTGTTCATATTTTTTACTTCTCATAAGATTATGATCCCTTCAGTAGGACATCAAGTATATAGTCATTGGAATCCCTGGAGAGGACCAGAGTAGATCATCTATTCCTTTTTCATGCGCTTCATAGAGTCTTCGGTATTGACATGACTAAATTCACTGAGTTCCATTCCTCTACATAACTGGGTAATCAAGGTTGAGTTGTTGGTATCACAACATGTCCCTTGATGTGATCGTCATATGATGTATCATATCTCTTCTGATTTTTCATCATATCTCTTTGATTATGGTATCTGATGAACAATAATTCTAAGATGGATGTCATCAATATTATCAGACTCAAGAGGGTGTTCTTCGAGATGATTTATTTGAGGACTCTTCGAGAAGAATCCCTAGGGTTAGTATGCAGTTGTTGTGACTTACCCTAGATTGTGTGGTATGGTTTTAGAATATCTGGATATTCTTGTTAGATGTTCTATATAAAACTACTTCTTTAGAGATGACTATATATCTCTCATTGTTTATTTCGTTGTGGTTTCAGAGTGTCCCACTAAGTATTTTTATATTCACACCAGAATGAGATTTTCCCTCATGTGTCATGTCTTGCAAAAAAGAGGGTCCTTTTTATAGATTCTATAGAGGATCATGATCAGATGGAGCCTTATGTGATCCGACAGACCATTGTGTTCTTATGGATTTATAAATTAAGTAGAGTACTTTTCCATTAGGTAGGGTTTTTTGTGAATGAAATTCAAGAATATTTATATAGGATTTATTTTTAGTGGGATTGAATTCAGTCCAAGTTTACCTTACTATACATTACTTTATTTTTATACTCTGTTTTAGATTTATTGGTATGCATGCATTTTTTTCTTAGTGGTTTTTTACATTCAACATTGTGAGCATGGGGGGTCCCGGAACGGGACCCACTCAGATGGTTCGTGATAGATTGATATCAGTGGTGGTAGGTTCTATGTTAGGGATGAGAGACTATGATATTGGTTTGGAGAAATAGTGTTAAGTGTTTTGAGTTAAGATTTTATGCAAGGAACTCCAATTTTGGTGCGGAAACCAATGTATTCATAACCCATGAATCTAATAACCTACTTTTTGACTCAGAACATGAGAATACTAGTTAAAAGGAAAATAAGGGTACATTCGTCATAAAATATTGTGTTGTGGTTTTCATGTCCTTCTTGATACAACTATACTGATATACTCATTGACCATGGAACATATTATTTCCATATAGGATGCATCTGCAATTCATACTAGCTAGGATTCGGTAGCTTAATCATGGGGACGGTCCCCTAACTGATGATTCTTTAGTACAGGGACCAGTATCTCTGATGTTATATCCAGGTGGTTCACCAGCTGTACCACCATCTGTTGAGCTACCTTTCGTACTTGCAGTACTAGAAGAGGAGTTCCTGATGATCATTATTCATGATATCTATATATATAGACCCCTTAGGATTAGAGATTATCCTTACCCTCTAGTGGATAAGGGATAGATTGAGGTGGTGACTTGAGTTTTTCATCTACTTAGGACACCGACCGATCAGATGGTGGTCCTGGCGATGAGCCTCTTGTAGGACTCAGTAGGGTGATCATGGATTTTGGATATCCAAACTATTCACAAGTACACTATCTTATGGTCAATGTTCAAGATCATCTTCAGAGGTGAGTTTTCACCAGTTACAATGAGATTTGTGTGTATACAGGAGCTTATTCTGCTCTGAAAGGGAAATATGATAGTAGTTTATTATTCATCGAGGATTACTAACCATTCTAGGTTCTCAATATATATGGTCAGGGTTCAATACATCTAAGCTCAGAACATTTAGTGAGGTTTACATAGATACATATGAGATAGTATTATACCTCTGAGGATTTTTACTTATGGTGGGTGCTTGAGTGAGATTTGGTGGTGGAGAGATTCCTAGAATAGTAGAGAAAACTGTGACAGTTAACTAATGACAGGTAGGTGCAGAGACCTCATTAGTAGGGAAATGACTTCAGTATCAAGGATCTAAATATTGGATACGTTACTGGAGGAGGTCCCAGGATAGAGGATCTATAGTTTTCAGTTCATAAGTTTGATCCAGTAAGTCTAGATGGAGGTGATGATTCTCATGTGATTGAAGGGGGCATCTCACTCATGATTGTCCAACCTGCCATGTTGTTGACCAGGAGGCGGTGGATGGAGAAACAAGGAAGAGGTATAGGTTGGAACATTTATATTCACAAGTTGTAGAATTTGGAATTTGATATGGGAGAGAAGTGGGAGGAGGTTAACGTTTCTACTTGCTACTACCTCCAACCCCAGGTGGTATATTCCAGGCTCAAGGAACTGGACGATAGGGGAAGGGATAGTTGAATATGGTAGATAATTTTAACCTAGGGTATTATAGGATGATTTGAGGTATGATCTATGTCTTTTCTACTCTATCATCCATTCTAATAGACATAGGTACTAGTCATTCCTTCCATTCCCAACATGTTTTTCCAGACTGTGAGATTCCGGTAGAACAATTGACTCGACCCTTACTATTGGAGACACCTCACAGATTTGACTCGACGATCACACGTCTCATTCAATTGTGTGACCTTACACTTTGAGGCAATTTTTTTGGTTGTAACCTCTTGGTGGCAGCGTTTAGGGATTACGATGACATTCTATGTCAAGATTGGTTATCTTCAATCCATTCCCAAATCAACTGCTTTAGGAAAAGGGTGCAGTGTGTCCATAGTGATAGAAAAAGGTTTTCCTTTTTTGTGAAATGGAAACCCATGCTAAACATGATGGACTCATGAATATTAGGGCACAACTGGTCACTCATCACATAGATAGAATGACCCTTGGTGAAGCAGATGTTATGAGTTTCCAATTCCCTAGAGTAGTGGCAGAGTATGAGGACATCTTCCCTGAAGATGTTCTATGATTACCTAACCACTGTGAGATATACTTCTACATGGACTTAAACCCCAATATTACATTGATATCATCACAAAAAAATTAGATGTCTACCATAGAGTTTCACGAGCTAAGGGTGCAGTTGGAGAACTTTTTAGAGGAAGGGCTTCGTGAGACCCAGTGTTTCACACTAGGAGTCCCTAGTGTTGTTTTCCAAAAAGTAATATGAGAGATTGAGATTTTTTTGGATTATTTATCCCTGAACCAGGTGAGTGTGAAGAATATGTATCCACTACTATGGATTGATTCCCTCTTCGACTAGATAAGATAGGTACAATAGTTATCAAATGTTGGCCTTCAATCAGGATATCACCATCTATGAGTACATGATGGGGATATACATAACATGTATATAATATGCCTCTACAATCATTATGATTACTTGGTGATTCCCTTTTACATGATAAACCCCATCAGTGTTCTTGGGACACATGAACTGGATCTTCCATCTCTACTTAGAGTCCAGTTTGTGGTAGTCTTCATCAACAATATCCATGTGTACTCGACATCTGAGGAGGAGAACACAAGACACTTAAGTATGGTTTTGGACATACTCATGAGAACCATCATTTTGGGAGACTCTCTAAGTGAATGTTTTGGATTTAGGTGGTCCACTTTTTGGGACATCTTATCTCTACAGATGGAGTGGCGGTGGACCCGTTCAAGGTTCATGCAGTGTTACCATTGGATCAACCTAGGAGAATGATGGAGGTGTAGAGCATCCTTGGGATGGTAAGATATTACTGGAAATCCATACCGGATTTATCAATGATATAATCTCCCAATATATATTTAAATTGAAAGGGGAAACCTTTAATGTGGACCGAAAAGTGCTAGTATGCCTTCCAATAGTTAAGGCAGAGTTTGACGTGAACTCCGATCTGGAGATTCCCGTAGGCAGGTTTCAAGAATGTACTATTTTGTGACGCATCATGAACTTGTATTGGTTTTTTTTTTGATTTAGAGGAAATCATTGATTTCCTATGGTTCACTCCAGTTTAGACAAAATCATCAAAACTACGTGGCCCATGATATTGAGTAGATATTGGTAGTCTTCACATTGAATATGTGGAGAAAATACAATATGGGAGATATTTTTATCATCTACTATGATCATAAGAGTCTCAAGTATATCTTCTCTCAAAAGGATATTAACTAGAGATAGATATGGTGGAAATAGTTCATCTAGGATTATGACTTTGAGAACATCTGTACTCTTGGGAAGGAGAACGTTATGACGAATGATCTCAGCAAGAGATCAAGTTCACAGTTGGTGGATGAGGTGTCAGAGAAGTTGGCCTCATTTTAGTTATCCTCTGTGGAAAAAGATGTGGGAGATTACCTCCAATCAATGGTTGTTACTGCTACACTATTATGTTGAGCCAGGGAGGCACAACTTGGGGATACCTACTGTGAGACACTACATGCTCAATTATCAAAAGGGCTTGCAACTGATGGATATTCGAATAGTGGGGATCACTTCATTGTTTTCATGAGATACATAGATGTACTAGTGGTGATGTGGGAGGTTATTTTTAGGTAGTTTCACACATCCCCTTTGGTGGTATATTATGGTGTCGAAAAGATATACTAGGACCTATGAGGTTAGTTTTGTTGTTCAGGGATGAAGAATGTAGTGGAAGAGTTCATTTCTAGATACCTTATTTGTTAGCAAGTGAAGGATGAAAATAAGGTTTCAATGGGATTGACTCAACCCCTTGAGGTGCTAGAGTGGATGTGGGATGGGATATTCATGGACTTCATGATGGTTTAACCACTTATGTCTATGGGACACGATACCATCTGGGTGATCATTGACCGACTCACCAATTCATCCCACCTCCTACCTATCTAGGCGAGGAGTTTAGTAAAGATCTTGGGACACCTCAACATGAAATAAAAATTTCAACTTCATTGAGTAAAATTGATGATAATTTAAGATCATGATTCATGGTTCACATCCTGATTATGGAAGGTATTTTAGAGGGCGTTTTGGACTCAGTTATGCGAGAGAATGGTGTTTTATCCCTAGATGGATGTCTATATAAATACGACCATTTAGGTTTTGGGATAAATACTTTGAGTTTAGATGTAGGACATCGTTCATTATTTGAGGGACAACCTGCCACTGGTGGAGTTTTCAATCAACAAAAAACTACCACTCCACCATTGGTATGACACCATTCAAAGCTATATATCAGTGACCATGCAGGTCACTGCTTTGTTGGAATAACCCAGGAGAGTCAGCACTCATGGTACCAGAGTTAGTGCGAGCTACTACAGATAAGGTTCAGATCATTTCGGAGAATATGAAGGCTATGAAGAGGCAAAATAAGTCATATGTTAATAGTTTATAGAGTCCTATCAAGTTCTGAGAGTGAGATTATGTGTTCATTCAGGTCTCGCCTCAATGTGGGTTTTAAATATTTGGCTAGGGTGGAATGTTATCTCTAATGTTCATCAGTCCTTTTTAGATACTGTGTAGAGTTGAAGAGGTGGAATACTACCTACATCTAGCCCTATAGTTGAACTGAGTACATGATGTCTTCCAAATTTCATAGTTTAAGAGGTACTTGCATGACCCATTGCACGTCATCGACTAGGGTGAGCTGGAAATTGAGCATAGAGAAAAAATTTCTAAGTACCTATTAAAAATCAAGGATCAGTATGAGAGGATCTTTCAGGGGAAAGTGATTACATTAGTGCATGTATGATTGTAGTACAAGAATCTCAAGGATAGAATATGGGAGTGGGAGGCTCATATTCATGTGCAATAGCCACATATTTTTTTGTATCATTTAGTTTTGGTTTTATAAGGATGTAAATCCCTAATGTGGGGAGAATGTAATGTCCCGTATTTAACCATGTATTACTATAAATATTATATAGTATTATGTTGAGTTATTCATGGAGACTGTGATTTATTCGAAGGCCCAATGTTCCTAGAATAAATGTTTTAAGATATTAAATATTAAATATCATGAAGATAGGTTTTCCTGAAAAAGTGGAATAAAATTTAAATGGGTTCCTAGATCAAAAATATGAGGGTACCATTGCATTTAGAACAACATGTTTAACCTAGGATAGGCCTAACATCGAATTATGTGGGTCATCTATGAAATGTATATTTTGGACATAATGAGAATAATAATATTTTAATAATAATATTTTTATTCTACATGGCGACGTTTTCTTTAAAATAAATTTTTTTGGAAAATTTCGTGTTGTTACCATAATCCCATAATTCTATTGAGGCATCGCAAGGAATCCTCTTAGAAAATGGTGATGACGAATCGAGTGGATCTTGGATCATCATGCCAATAGAGTTAGAGGATCTCATCAACGATGGTAACACAACCATTATCCATAAATGATCAATCCCAACTCTAGGTAGGGATTTTTTTTCCCTAATCTAGGTTTTCAATGACGAACTTGGTCTAACCGAAGAATTGGTTTATCCATGGTTTGATCATTCTTGCTGGATGTGATTTTATTTCAATATATCATTAAGATTATTTTCCCCCTTTATTATTAATTCTAAAGAGAAAAATTAAAGGCCAACATGAACAAAGGTCAAGGATTATTCGTTAGGGAATTCTTGGGGATTTTTCTCTCACATGTTATTCATGCTTTCGCCGGTGGATATTTATGGTCCCAGCTCAACCAGTCAGATGGTTTTGAATATGATCAGCCCCACAATGTGGTGGAAAACCAAAAAAAGATGTCAGATCTTTGTAGATCTCATTCCAAGGAACCATGATCTACAATTGTTAAAAAATCTAGACAAAAAAGGTGGTTCGGTGGTACGTGATGGGGACCCAGAGTGTTGGATCGGTGTGGCAGTCTGATGAGGTGTTTTGAAAACACTTGAAAGGGGATGTAGTGGCCGGTAGAGAGGCGTGCATTGACTGGAGTGGCGGCGTCTAGAGGTGGAGTTCTTTGGTGGTGCGGTGGCGGCTAGTGGTGGCTGGAGAAGACGCAACAGGCAGGATCTGTGGGAGATTGCAGGTGTGTGAAGGGTGAGGGGTGTACTCTTACATAGACGGTTGACCGCGTGGGATGTGGTGCCGCACCACGGGACTAGGGAGGCACATGGTAATGGTAGAAAAAATGTATGTGGACTGGACCAGGGGAGTCGGCTCGTGCCATGCGGCCCAGCAGATCGGGTCATGTCTGGTTGAACGAACCGAGTCGGGTCGGAAAACATGTCAGGCTGAGTCTGGTCAAACCTATACTAGAACCGGGTTAGAACATTTTGATAAAACAACCATATCTTTCAAAAATAATTATCTATTTATGGTCCCATTATTAGTGTGGTGATCTCTGTGATGAGGTGGTCATTTTGAAACCAATGTTGTATTCTATTTCCAATATACTTTCTAGTGACATGGGTCGTTTACATGGGTGGTACCTAGGGTCAAGGGACACAAAGTGTGCGAATAATAATCACTGTACTCCCTATCTTTTCTATGTGAATTGATTCCCTTTTCCACCATATCTTGGAATTGTTTTGTTACGGTTTTTCCCCTTATCGTTTCCTTGTTGGATTTTTGGTTTTGTTCCTAAATCACATGAGTGTTATACCTTCAGTAAGACATTGAGGATAGAGTTGTTGGAATCCACCAAGATGCCTAGAGGGGATCCCGAATTCCTTCTTCATGACCTAGGTTGAGTATCTGGTATTGATGTGAGAAAATTCATCAGGTGTCGATCTTCTACATAACAGGTTAATCCAGATTGATTTGTTGGTATCACCCCATGGACATGGATGTGAACCTCATATAATATATCATATCTCTTTAGATATTTTAGTGTTTCTCTATCATGATAGTTTTCGACAAAAAATAATTCTTATACAGATGTCATTAGTGCTATCAGACTCAGGAGTTTTTTCTCCCAGATGAGTTCATTGAGGAATATTTGAGTTGAATCCCTTTTGGAAGTATGTAGGGGTTGTGACATACCCTTGATTTTGTTTTATGATTTTATTATATCTTTATATTATTTATTTATGTTCAATAGAAATATACTTGTGTATAGATGAATATATATCTCTCTTTTTGTATTGCTTTGTGGTTTAAATTGTCCTATTGAGGGTTGTTATACTCACCACTACATAGGATTTCCCCACACATGTCTTGTCTTGTTATACAAATGACCTTTTGATAGAGTCTAGGGTAGACCAGATGGGAAGAATCCTTGTGACATTGGAAAAACTATGGAATTACTATAGATTCAGACGGTAGTTCCATTACCTTGAATTAGGGTAGGGTTTTCTATGGATGAGTATCAGGAACTTGTTTACAAACTTTATTTTTGGAAGGCTAGTGTTCTGGACCATTTTACCTTACTGTACATTACTTTTCTCTCGTACTCTGGTTAAGTTTTTGTGGTATGCATGCATTTGTTTCTTAGAAGGTTTTCACTTTCAGCATTGTGGTCTTGGGGAGCCACGGAACATACCCCATGGGAACAGGTCATGACAGTTTTAATGGGATTTGATGTATTGATATTTATATGCGGACAAATTGTGGTTTTCATGCATGATAAGAGAGGGGAATTTGGTTTATATCCATTATTTTTATGAAATCTTATAGTATTGGATATAAGATATGTGTATGAGATATGGGGTTCTTAGGCACGGTTTTGGAAGGTGTTGGTGGAATAATATATTTTACATTGATTATTGGTATTAAAAATCCAATGGGGAAGTCATTCCATGGTACCTTGTTTTGATAATATTTAGGTAGTGCATTGAAATTCATGTATTTAATATTTGCTGTGTGGGAAATGTTTAGTTTGTAGGGTAATTTTCCTACTAGGTACTTCTTGGTACTTTTTTTCAATTTAATATTTGTATACCTCGAACACAATTTCATTATATGTCTTTTGTATGGTCATAGTTTTTAAACATTATAATATCAACCATATATATATTTATATAATGTTTTCTATGTTACTGGTGTGTGTTTGGTGACCTAGTTGGACATGAAATTCTTAGATCTTGTATTGACTAATGATTCACTAAGTAGGAAATCATTGGTATTATATTTTGGGATTGTATTTTTATAACACATTAATTGATTGTGGGATTATTATATGTTTTGTTTATAATGTTTTAGTGATTATTCTTATTGTATCTATGTATTACGGGGTTATATGGGGTTAATTCCTCAGATTTTTATATTTTATAACCACTGTTCTTATCACCATACAATGTAATAACAGTGGTGATCCTTTAGGGTAACTCTCATATTCTCTACATGCATAGGAGTGGTTCCCAATAGGGGGTGGTAATGATATAAAGAGTTAATTTATAATATTTTACCAAATTATATCTGTTTAAATAGTTACTATGAAATATCTGAGAAAATAATTCCATTAATCATTTAAGAAATTATAAGTATTTAAATCAACATATGTTATTAACATCACAATAATAAATTTTATAATGTAAATAATTATAAATTTTATGTTTGAAGAGTTTAACTTTTGGATTATGAATCCCAATATTACCATTCTTAATACATTCCTTCATTATATATGTTAAACTATTAATGGGGTTTAGTGAGAGGATTTTTTAGATTACATCATATTGATGTGTAAGTAATTTATTATTATGTATTCAATTTTAAAAAATAATAAAATAATGAAATTATAATATCTATTTGGGATTCAATCTTATTTGATATGATAATACTAGTGATTATGGATGGTTTTGTTTGTTAATTCTTAATGGATTTTATGAATATATGAATTTATCATGTAATATCAAATTAATATCCACTTAATTATACTTCAATGTTAGTTATATATATTACATAATATGAGATGATAATTATACTCTTAATGTATGTCATTATGTTTTCATAATTTTATTTTCAACTAATATATTTATAGGTATTAATGAAATTTTAATATTAATGTGGGTAGTTTTTAATATAGTGATTTGGAATTCACTCTTAAGGTATATAATGAGATTTTTCTATTTTATTACCCAACCAAAACAACATATATAATTACATAACCAATTTATATTTTTTACTATGGGTTTATGTTTTAATGGAATCCCTATTACCTAAGGATAACATGATATCTAGCATGAGATCCTTTATACATTGATTCTAATTTTATTCCATCCAATAGGTTATGATAATAATTGGGTTGTGTATTCTTATGCATATGAAATTGATTGAGATTCACTATGATGGGAGTTTTCCTCCCATATCATAAGTTTGACAATTGTACAATAAATTTACATAGAACAAGAATTAATATTTTATTTTCTTTATAATTGACATGTATGGTTCTTACCTATTTTGATGAGATTAATTTTAATTTATTATCTCTCAAAGTGAATTAAATGGTATGAATTCAACCATGTAGTTGGTATATAAATAATGGAACAAGAAGGATTAATTTTTATAAAATATATTTACATACATTAAATATTTCAGTCACTCAATGTCTTAGGGTGACGTATTGTAAGATTAAACATGTTTTATATAATATATTTGATGGACACAAGTGTAAGAATACTGGTATAAAATGGAAATCATGATAGATGCCTTTATATAGTGAATAAAACTATTTTTTTTAATTAGAATCCCTTTTATTTAAATTTTATGATAATGATTTTTTGGTAGTTATAAATTCTACATATGACCATTGGGTAACATGTTGTGGTTGTATGAAGAAATAATTTTATTTTATAAAACCTTTAGTACTGGTCCAAAAATTTATAAGATTATATAAAAATTGGGTTTTGGAATAATTTAACCATGTTATTATATATGATATAACATATAGTAAAAATATATTATATCATATAAAAATTAGTTATGGTGGTGGTAAATTCTGATGTTTGGACTATATTACATATGTTTTTGTATATGATATGTAACCAAAGGTGAAATTGAAAGAGGAAAATAAGAATTTATTGAAAGATGGATATTAATAGAGATATTCCCAAAATCCACAGATCCAAATATATGATTCATTGGTATTCAATGGTATGTTATAAGTCATATAATATTGTTATCTTTGAAATATCTTGTTGTATGATATGTGGATATCATAAAATTGTGTTACACGTGATAATCCAAATCAAGTAATGTAATCTAAAAGGGGGGATATGAATGGTATATAAAACTTATGACCATATTCTTGATAATGATCTCTTTCACTCATTCAAAGTAACAATTCAATATCTACCAATATTTCTATCATTTAGTGAATATTGTATAAAAATATACCCAATTATTTTTACATTGTTCCAACAAATTAGGCTAATCCATTGACCATGAAATCAAATGTATTCGGATGCACCTAAGACATATTGTACACTAATATAAATGTGATTACAAAATAGGGAATACACATTAACCATCATTATTCACTATCCACTACATCAACCTAGGTTTATCAAAATAATATTCCTTCCAAAACCTATTTTGAAAATTTTTTTAAATGTATTCAATTGAAAAGAAATATATTCTGAAATAAGTAAACAAAGTTTGTAATTAAAGAAACCACACATTATTAATTATGAGTAAAAAACTCCTCAAAAACACACATAGATAGGTATTAAACACAATACATTATTACCCAACAATGATTATTTCATCCATTAAAAGTGCATAAATTAATGGTATACAATAAAAAGAAAATTAGAAATAAATCATCAACACTACGAGATCCCCAAGATCATATTCCCCCTTGAGGAACCATAATAACCAAAAAACTATTATTAGGATTATCATCAATAAAATTGAATGAATATTATGATATATGAAATGAAAACTATTGAAATATTATGTGTGACTTATGAATTGTAAATGGAATGATTTTTTTTTGTTAGTCTATATAAATGAAAAAAATGTAGACATTATATATATGGTCATTTGAATTACAGTCATTGGAAATATAGGATTTGGATATATATATATATATATATGTAAACAATATTTATATAGTTCTTTTTTATTTTTAGTAGTAAATTTATAAAAATATAACTCACAAATAAGAAATAATAAAATAAAATTATAATATTAAAATACTATATATACATATATTAATTTATTACATAATAGTATTAATTTTTTTATAATTAAATTATAATATTATGTATTTCTAAAACTCAAATAAATATATTAATATCATTAGGTTTGTAAAATTAATCTTTTAGAATATAAATAATTAATTTAAATAGTGTTTAGTGAGGATTATATAAAATAAAAGTAATATTTCTCAATAAACTATCTTCTTGTTTTTTATTTTTTAGTAATAATCACTCAAGAATGATTATAATTAAACTAATTTATAATATTAAAAAAAATTAAAATACATCAAGTATTTATTACTAGGAATGTATCAATGAAAACTTCATTTTATTCTTATAAATTTATTTTTAAGAAAAAAATACTAATTTATATATTTGATAATTTTATATTATTAATATAAATATTTAATGGAAAAAATACATTATTCATATGAAAAATATATTAATTCAAATATTATTAGTAACTAATATGATTTTTTAAAAAATAATACTTAATATCTTAAAATTTTTCTATTAAAGAAATTTTTTCATTATATTAAAATTATAATGTTAATCTCAGTGATATAATTATTTTAATTTAAAAAATTAAAATCATGTTTAGATTTATCATGTCAATTTTATCTTATTAATAATTTTGTGTATTTTTCAAAAAAAAACATATTTTTAATTGAATGGTTACAATCAAATTTATTATTATTATCATGGAAGTTTTGATTTTTCATATGATCTAAGATTGAATCATACCTATTATAGAACATTATGAATTTATAATAATTTATTTAAAGAATAAATGTATTTATTATAATAAAGAATATTTAATTTATAAAACCCATTAATTTCATTTTTAAACAAAATTAATCTTTTATTATAATAAAAAATTGATCATAGACATTTTCATTAATTAAGTTATCATGTGGAAAGATTCTATTTTGTCTTGATTTACAACAAAAATATCACATTTTTTTAATAAAAAATTTTTTATGTCAGGGTAATTAACAAAATTTATAAATTTTTCGTAATCATAACTATTATGATTAAAATTATGTTTTTTTCTAATAATGGGGTTTTACGTTTTATGTGCATTAATATTAAATTTAATTTTTATCTCCCATATAAATTTATTCTAAACAAATGAATTTTATATTAGGAATCATTATGATCAAATTATTTATTAAATAAAATTTAATCTTTTATAAACAAAATTATATTACTTAATTAAAAATTAGTTACATGAAAAAAAATGATAACAATTAAAAATATAGGAGTAAAATCCATATTTACCATTTAGAAAATTTCTTAAAAATATATGGTTCAATATTTATTAACATTAACCTTTCCCCCCACTCTTTTATTTTCCATTATTGGATCAACGAGACCCTTAACTTGTGACTTTTACCATTATATTATTCAAAAAAATCAAATTCTCTACAATATAAATGTATTCATCCCCATGCCAATTGTTTTCGCATCCTATACCTCATGTATTTGACAAAAGTTTACCCAAAAAACCTCCAAAAACACATATCCACTTCATAGTGATTTTAGACTTCTCAAAAATAAAACCTATTAAAGCTTTAATCTAATTGAAAAGGAGGTCATTTGAGAGTATGGTAAAATTTTCAATTACTCCTTTAATTCATTTCCTCTAATTCATCATTTAAATACTCCAAATATAATCCAAACCTTTTGAAGTAATTGAAAATTATAATATGTATGCATAATTTTAATTATATTTATGGTATAACAATTTTCTACCCTCCTCCCAACCATCTAAAAAACCAAAATTTCAATTGTGTTACAAGCGGACTATCGCCTCTATAAGTGATGCGATCTTATTTTTATAATTTCCTTAAAAGGATTGATAAAATGATGTATTTTATAAATATATTTTACATTTAAAACACTATTATTATCCTGATAATATATAATAATTACTAACTCCAATACCATCTATATTAACGAATGTGAAACTTCTGTGTACTTGCATACTACCACCTTCCTAAAGTGAAGTATTTATTTCATACATATAGTCTTTTATAATTCATAAAAATATAATAAATTATTATTCAACTCCTTAAAAACATATAAATAATGACATCAACATTCCATAATATTTTTATTATGCCAAAAGAATCAATTTTTTAACCATATTCACTCGTAGATTATTGTGTGTTCTTATTTGGGTCATTTTAACCACCTACATGATTAATTCAATAAGTTTATATAATGGATGAATATTGTAATGTAAAATAATTTCCATTTATTTTTTTAAGTTATACGGAATTATTTCAAGAGCACACGCTCTGAGGGTACATGATTTTGAGACATGGTGAGCTTGGGACGGAATTCTAAACTTTTTTGAAGGTACGTTCAATAAAAGTGAGAGAGGGATTTTATAACATTTGAACCAGTGCTCAGACCAAAAATATGAGTGCACTTTTGAAATCAGAATGCTTGGATTCTCCTAGAATATAATTCACTTCGATCGGAAAGGGCCGAATAGAAAAGTTAATTTTCAGAATTTTTGAGAAAAATAATAAAATAACTTAAAATGTTATTTTATTTTCATTCATACGGATGACACAGCGACACTGTAGTTAAATGAAGAGGTAGTGGTGAGATGCATTATTGGATCTCATTGAAGGATTTTTAATAGGAAAGGTAATTATGCTTTAATGTTATTTAACATTGATGTTGTTTCATAAATTAAATAGAGTAATAAAACGACGTTCAGTGTAACAGAAACATTGTGATGTGTTTTATTTTTAATAGATTGACACGTTTGTGATACGATGATTAAACTATGACAATTTCCTGACAGACCTCTGACAGATTTCCTCCCCATTGAAAAATGAATAACGATGGCAGGATGCCATCGTCTTTGATGTACTTCAAAGAATGATGAACGCCATCGACCGCTTGGAACCTCCAAGATGAAATGATGAGGCAACGAACATCAATGAGGTAGGGGTTTGTTTTAATTTGAAGTTATACCCCATTATTATTCTAAAAGATGAACACATATCATCCCACAAATAGGTTGGTCCGCGGACTGTAGGTTCTTGTGGGAGGGTGACATTTCCTTGGGATTTTCCCTATCTGGGATTAAGTTATTACTGTCTACATTTGAACATCGTCCCCAAACCTCCCCCACATTTTGAAATCCTAATGCAGAGGGCCTAGGCCGACCCAAAGAAGATCTGACCCCTCTGTCATGTGTTTTATTCTTGTCCAAGAATCTTAATCAATGAAAAGGTGGGTTTGAGACCTTCACAGTGAAGAGGTAATTCCCCAGAGGTTGTAGACGCATGTGGCATGAAGATCAGACCACTTGAGCACATTCGGTGGTCCGCTAAATATTCTGCAGGTGTGCCAGTGCCAGAGATGGCCCGCGTTGTCACCAGACGTGTGCCAGATGGTTGGGCACTGGGCCGCCGGCCATGCTAGCGGTTGGGTGGAGCGGCATTCCCTAGTGGAGTTTCAAGGCAGAAACAACTATGGAAGATGAATTTCGTGTAGTTGGACAACTACGGTGCCAGCCTTGTGCCTCGTTGACAGGTCAAATCCGCAAACTGAGTCTACAGGTGATGTGGAAGGGGGTGCCCATGTCCAAGACACCCTGATGAGCTCTTAGCCATGGTCTGTCAACCGTGACAGGATGGAGGCCCCGTGGACGAGCCAAGGACTATGAGGGGAGCCGAACATGGAAACCTTCCATGTCCCGTCCAGGCATACACCATAGGCCCGCTTTCTGCAAGCTAGGCTCTAGCAGGCGGACTACGCCCCCAGCCTACAGGCCAGGCCGTACCAGTGCCGGTAGGCCAGGCCCAGCGATGCCCATTGGGCCTAACACACTGTCCAATCTAGACTGAACAAACCATGACCCAAACCAAGTTAGTTAAAGGCAGTCAAATTAAACTGGGGTATTTGGGACCCCACGTGCAGGTCGGATCGAGCTAAGATGCAACTGAACCCTAGTTACTAAAACACTAATAACATGCAAACTGGGCATCTGATTGAGGCGCCGTCAGTGGAAAGAGGACCCCAGCGATGAAGAGGTCCTTCCAATATACTCTATGGCTGTTTTTTAAGGGATTAGAATATAGAAAAGTTTTATTGGAGTCAAATCCAACCAAACCCTTTTTACTAAAATACCCATACCTTATAGACCGAGCGTCTGTTCAATGCACCATTTGTTACATTGTAACCCTTATGATGATATGGTCCTTTGGGTTATTTTATGTGGGACTTCATGGAGGTTAAGGTATCAAAAATTGCTCGAGTAGTATCCATGGGTATCCTTAGTGGCACGACAGACAAGCAACAGTCACGTGGATCCTTAGTGGCCCGGTAGACGAGTTGAATCCATGTGTATCCTTCGTGGCCCGGCAGAAGAGTAGTAGCCATGTGAATCTTTAGTGTCCTAGAAGAGGATAAGTAGTCGTGTGGATACTTATTGGACCGGGGGACGAGCAGTAGCCATGTGGATCCTTAGTGTCCTGGCAGACGAGCAGCAGCCATGTGGATCCTTAGTGGCCTAACACAAGAGTAGTGATTCATCTGGGATGAGTCCCATCAACAGTACGAAATGTTCATCACTTTAGTTAATGAACCTTATTTATATGCTTTATATTGTACCTAGAGTGAGTTTTCCATATATTGTGGTCTTACTTTGTGGTATTAATTTTTGGTTTTACATTGTGGATTTGCTTTGAGGTAGCTTTGTGGTAATTCTCTTTTGTGTACAGGGGTCCCCTACTGAGTGTTGTGTTACTCACCCCCACACAGGATTTTTCCACACATTTTTTTTATTGTGCAGATGACAGACGTTTTGACGAACGACTTGGTGGCCAAGGAGCAGGTAGTACCTAGTAGGATTAGGTGGATAGGACATACTACATCAGCTTCCAGTAGCTACACTACTCTTTCCATCAGGTGGGGTTTTTAGTGTATGGCTACCCCAGTCCCTTTGTACTTTTCTGTTTTCATTTCTTTTGATGGGTTTGTATTCTTGCCCACTTTTTTCAATTATACTTATACTCAGCACTTGTTTCAATATAATTGTTTTCCCTTTCAGTTTGTGGGGCATGGTTGGATGTGTGTGTTCATAAATTTACTCAGAAAATTGCCTCCCACTTGCATGTTAACACCTTCGGTGCCATTCGCCAACCCCTAGCCTTCGGGAGGCGGGCATGGGGTATGTCACAGCATGGGACTTGAGGGATGGGTCATGAAAATGTGGTATCAAAGGGGGGTTGATTCTACCTCAATGACTGGGAGTCAATTGTTTTGTGTTTGGGAAATAGTGATGAGTGTCCCGGGTTCGACTTTCAGATCTAGGAAGTATAGTGTTGATGTTGCGGCCAACGTATCCAAGCACCAGGACCCTGAATTTTACTTTTTGGATCTAAACAAGAAGACACTTGTTGCATAAGCATCTCTATATGACATTTTTTATAATATTAATCTCACCAAGTACAATTTATTGACCATGGTCTATCATGACTTATTTTAGGATGCCTCCACATAGGCAGCTAGCTCTGTTCCTGATACATGGTTGTCAGAACAGTCCGCCTAGTGAGAAGGCATTCGTTCAGGGACCAGTGCTAGATATGTCCCCACTAAGTGGTATACCTATGTTACCACCACCTGTTGATCATATATAAAGCTTACCTCTTGTGGTTTAGGTGGATTCATCTTGGTAGACCATGTTGTGTATGACTCTTTTGGCACATAGTGATGAGTTAAATTGTTTGAATGTGTGTCACAAGCATCCGAGGAAATGATCACCAAAGACGCAGGGTCAGAAAGACCTACGGATTGCAGGTGTGAATTTTAATCCATGGAACCAAAGGGTTCATAAAAGGGAACATGATAGTTTCCAGAAGGAAAATATTTTCTATTCTTCTCATGAAAATGTACATCTAGTGAGAGATTGTCCCACCATTCGTGTTGTAGGGAAGGAGAGGAGACCATTGTAGAATATCAAGTCTTATGACCCCAGGAAACTAGGGATAATCATGGTATGAGTCATTTCTTTGTACTTTACCTTTAGTAATGATAGACATTTGTACTAGTGATTTCCCTTACTTTCCACTTCATCTGGCTTGATACATAGAGGTTTCGGTTAAGACCTTTGACTTGAGCCTCACGTTTAGACACTCTTATAAGAGGGGACCCAATGACTACATATTGGTGTAGACAGTCTGACCTGACTCTTGGAGGTGAGAGTATCAATCGAGATCTCTTAGTAGTAGCGTCGAGGCCTTATGAATCCATTCATGGTATGGACTAGTATTGTTCATGCCAATATTGACTATATTAGGCAAAGGATGTGGTTCATCCATGGATATGGAACCAGATTTTAATTTATCAGCTATGGGGAAATCCTTGATACTCTTGATGGAATTGGGGAGAAGAGGGTGTATCCAATTCATATTCAGTTGGCTAGTTCGACCCTCGGTGCAGTGAATGTAATGAGTCATCACGTTCCTTAGTGACATTAGAGTATAAGGATGTCTCCCTTAAAGATGTTTGATGTTTACCTATCTGTTGAGAATTAAACTTCTTCTTTGATCCATACCCTAGGATGAAACTGATATCCACACTGTCATATCGGATTCCTCCTGTAGAGCTTTGCGAGATGAAGGTATAACTAGAGGACTTTCAAGATAAGTAGTGCGTAAGTCATTGTGTTTTCGCATGGTAATCCTTGGTATTGTGTTCCAGGAAGGTAGACAGGGTCTTGAGGATATGTGTGGATTTTTTGTGCATGAACTACGTGAATGTGAATAACAAGTATCTACTACTGTGGTTTGATGACCTCTTCGATCAGATGAAGGGAGGGAGGTGGTTCTCGATGATCAACCTCAGATCAGGCTATCACCAGCTTCTAGTATGGGATGAGGATGTACCAAAGACATCCTCTAGGTACCGGTATGGCCACTATGAGTTATTGGTGATTCCTTTCGGCATGATCAATTCCCCAATAGTGTTAATGTGACTCATGAGCAAGATCTTCTTGCCTTACCTCAATATTTTCATGGTACTCTTCATCGACGACATCTTGGTGTACATGGTACCATAGGAAGAGCATGCTACACAAAGGTGGATGGTCCTGGATAAACTCTGAGAGCACCAAATTTATGGTAAGCTCTCAAAGTGCTAGTTCTAGATTTGGGAGGTCCACTTTCTGGGAAACGTATACATAGAGGTTGGAGTTTCTATGGATCTTGCGATGATAGAGGAAGTGATCGATTCGGATCCACCCATGGGAATGAATTAGGTGTGGAGCTTCTTTGGGTTGGCTAGTTACTATAGGAGGTTCGTTCCCAACTTTTCCAGAGTGGCAACACCCATATCATCTTTAACATAGAAGGTATAACCCTTCGTGTGGATTGGAAGTGCCAGCGGAGTTTCCTAGAGATAGAATAGACACTGGTAAATTTCCCCATCTTAAGACTACCAGAAGAGGGCCTTGCATATGTAGTCTTCGGTGACGCATTAGGGACCAGAGTAGGTTGAGTCCTGATATAGGAGCGAGCGGTGATCCTTTATGGCTCACGCTAATTGAGACAACATGATTGGAATTCGCAACCCATGACATGGAGTTTTCAGTAGTTTTATTTTCCTTGAAGGTGTTGGGGAACTACTTTATGGGTGAACAGTTTATAGTTTACTCCATCCATAAGAGTATCAGGTATATCTTCTACCAGAAAGACCTAAACCAAATACAACAGGGATGGCTAGAGATCCTCTAGGACTATGACTTTGAGAAAATATATACTCATGGGAAGGGTACGTGGTAGAGGACGTACTTAGCAGGAGGACCGGTTTGTAGCTGTAGAGTGAGGCGAAAAAGCAGCAAGCCACGATGTAGATATCATTCTTGGATGATGATGATGGATCAGCTTACCTTCAATCGATGATTGTTACTCCACTACTATAATAGCGATTCATGGAGGCACAACTAGTAGATATTGACTATGAGCTCGGACGTGCTCTGTTATCCTTAGGACATGCTCCTAATGGATTCTCAATAGGTGGGGATCACATCATCATCTTCAGAGGGTGAACCATAGTACCGATGGAATTACGGAGGATGTTTTGAGGAAGTTCCATACATCCCCTTTAGCAGTATATACTGAAGTGTAAATGATTTACTAGGACCTCTAAAGTCATTACTAGTGGTTAGGAATGAAGAAATCAGTGGAAAAATTCATCTCACGATTCCTCACATGTCAGAAAGTGAAGGCTGAGTATCAGGTTATAGCAGGCTTGGCGTAGCCACTTAAGGTCCCATAGTGGAAATGGGGTGGTGTCTTGATTTACTTAGTGATGGGGTTACCATGTACATCAAGAGGCCATGATTCTATCAGGGTGATCGTAGACCGACTCACCATGTCGGTTTACTTCCTACCCATTTGAGAGCAGGGACCAATAGACAGCTTGGGACACCTCTACATGCAAGAGATAGTGCGGCTCAACAATTTCCCTTTGACGATCATCTCAGACCATGATGCACTCTTTACATCCCGATTGTGTAAGTTATTACAATCGGTGTTTGGAACTCAGTTGTGCTTGAGCACATCTCTTCATCCCTAGATAGATGGTCAGACAAAGAGGACTATACAGACCTTGGGGGACAAGATTCGTGCTTGATTCCAGGATTTTGGTTATAGTTGGGAGGACAACCTACCACTTGTGGAGTTTTCATACAAAAACAGTTATCTCTCCACCATTGGAATGGCACATTTTGAGGCCTTGTACGGGAGGCCTTAAAGATCACCCCTATACTGGAAAAACCCAAGGGAGTCAGAACTTTTGGGTCCAGAGTTGGTATGGGCTACCACCAAGAGGGTTCAGATCATCCAGGAGTGTATGAGGACTACACCGAGCTGGCAGGAGTATTATGTCGATAAGAGATAGATACCTTTAGAGTTCGAGGATGGGGACCATGTTTTCCTTTCGGTATCACCCTGATAGGGATTGAATATATTTGGCTAGGGCGACAAGTTGTCTTCATGGTTCACCGGACCTTTCCTGATTCTCAACAGACTTGGTGAGGTGTTGTACCACCTAGCTCTTCTCCCACATATGCACTAGGTGTATGATGTTTTGAACATGTTGCAACTAAGGAGGTATGTGCAAAATACATTTCACTTCATTGACTGGGGTAGGTTAGTCATTGATAATGGGGAGATGTTTACGGAGTTTTCTGTGGATATAGAGGACTGATAGGAGTGGGTACTTCACAGATGATCAATTCCTCTAGTGCACGTTTGGTGGTAGCACACGAACCTCTAGGAGATGCATGAGAGTAGGATGATCAGATTCATGATTAGTTCCCCCATATGTTTGATTATCCCTTATTTTGGATTTCGTGGATGTAAATCCCTAATGTTGGTAGAATGTAATGTCCTTAAATTACCATGTAATTTATTTTTAAATTATATGGAAATATTTCGAGGCCACATGCTCTGAAGGCACATGATTCTAAGGCCTGGTGAGCCTGTGACCGAATTTTGAACTTTTTTAAGGTATGTTCAGTAAACGTGCAAGCAGGTATTTCTATCATTTGAACTGGTGCTCAGATCTAAAATCTAACGGCCTCATTGAACTAATAACACCCGGATTCACCTTAAAAGGACTTAACTTTGTCCGATAAGGTCCAAACAAAAAATTTAATTTTCAGACTTTTAAAGAAATATAATAAAATAAAGTAAAAAGTTATTTTATATATTTTATCATAGACAAGCGATGACACATTGATGCTTTAGTGCAAAAACGAGACATCAATGAGATGCATTAATGGGGCTCATTAATGGATCGTTAACACGAAGCGTAATGACACTTTAATGACGTGTAACAGTGACGTTATAAATGAACAGTGTAACAATGTGATGTCGCAGCGTAATATAAATGTTGTGAAGTGTTTTCTTTTTTATAGTTTGATATGTTGGTGGGATAGGGATTAAACTGTGAAGATTATCTGACGATTCTTCATTGGATTTCCTCCCTAATAAAGAATGAAGAATTCTGAAAGAACCTCATCGACTTCGACGTACTTTGAAGAATGACGAATGTCATCGACCTATTATACCCACATGGATGAAACGCTATAGTAATGAATGTTAATGAGCTAGGGGTTTGTTTTATTTTGAAGTTATTCCCCGTTATTATTCTAAATGATGAATGTGGATCAATAATTGAACATGTTGATCCACAGACCTTGCATTCTTGCAGGAGGGTTACATTTCTTTGGGGGTTTCTCTATCCAAGGTTATGTTATTTCTTGTACGTTTGATCATTTTCCCACCCCCCCCCCCTGTTTTGAAATCCTAATGCGTAGGGTGCGGGCTGACATGAACAAGACCTGAGCCCCTCTGTTGTGTTTGTTATTTATGGAAAAGATTCTAAGTCGATGACATGGTTAGATCGAGACCTTATCAGTGAAGAGAACATTCCCTAGAGGTCGTAGGCTTAGGAGGTATGAAGAACGGACCCATAGGGTTCGTTTGGTGGTCCGCCAAAGATTCCATCGGTGCACCGACACTGGAAGTGGCAGGGGCACATGCCTACGCCAGCCACTTTTCAGATGGTGGGATAGTAGGCCGCTATCCATGCCAATGGGTAGGTGTAGAATAATTCCCATATAGTTTTCCAAGGGGTAGAAGTCGTGGCCAATACAGGCCATGCTGCTGGAGACTTGCGGCGCCAGCATGGAGCTGCATTGACGGGTCAACCCCGTGGACTGATTTAGTTGGTTTCAGGGAAGGGGGCGGTCATCTCCAACCTGCCCAGGTGAGTTGGCCATGTCCTAGCTAGGCACACACAACCAGGCTGCTTCTAGCAGGCCAGGCTCCAACTGACATGTCGTGCCCCTAGCTAGATGGCTGGGCAAGACATTCTCGGGTAGGAGGATCCTGCACCGGCATGCCGGACCCGCGCCCAGCAATTTGGACCCCCGCCGGTGGACCGGACCCATGCCCAGTGGTCTGATCCCATGCCAGAAGGCCAAACCCATGCCGTCAAGAAGGACCCATTCCATTTAGGTTGGGCTAGACAAGACCAGGTTGTGGGGGTGACCCAGCTGGTTCGACCCCCGACCAAAGTGGGATGAGCCCAGCAAGGATCATTGGGAATGGCCTACTAGCCAGGAAAGATCAGTCCTAACCCGAACTGAACTAGGTCAGGTCAGTCTGGCCAAATTAAACAAGGGTAAGTGGGACCCCATGGCTGGGTAAGTTGGGTCGGTCTGACCTGGTCAGATTAGTCCCAGATGCAACTGACCCCTGGTTACTAAAACACTATTAACATGAAAACCAGGAATCATATTGATGTGTCGTCAGTCGCACAAGGACACTTGTGACGATACATTCCTTCTGAGATACTCTAAGTGTAACACCCGAGACTTTTATGTTATATAAATCATCAAAGGAATCTTTTTCTACACAACACTTGCTTGTCTTGCTTTACACGCAATCGCGACCTTCCTCGATAGCTTGCGTCGTACGCAATACCGAGTTTCACTAAACAACAATATGCTATTAAAACTAGCAGTTATGAATAGTAATAACCACTTTTTGAAAATTTATAAATTTTATTTTTCAAAATGGACTTCATTTTTGGACTCAGAATATCGAAATTAGCCTAGGGTGAAATTTTGGTATTTTTCTGAAAACTTTCAATTTTTGATGAATAGTGAAACCACTAAGTGGTAGGTTAAAAACTGAATTTTGCATAAAACTTAATTTTACCGCTTCTGTGAATGGAATTTCAAAAATCCGACAGACACGGTTGATGTCAGTAAGTAAAATGTGGTTCAATGAGATAAAAATAATTTTTTGGTGAATAGTAACTTTTTACTATTTTTACCGCGGTTAATAGTAAATAGGGTAACTAAGGGTAAATATGATATTAATATTACCCTAACACATGTCCTAATTCTATTGGACAAGTGTAATTCGACCAAAAACAAACTTAGGAATAAAATATGACCATTTAGGCCCACTTGGATTAGATTAGGACATTTATTATTAATTTATTTAAAGAAGGGTTAAAATAGTTAAAATCAAAGTTTAATAAGTAAATCATTTTTAATATGGGGTTATACATAAGATAAATTCAATTGTAAATATTCATTAGAAAGCTAAAAAGATTTCCTACATGATGATATTTTATTTGTAATTTTGAGACATCAAATAATTTAATTTATTTATGACACAAAGATGATGCAGTAATTATCTTATTAATGAAATATTGACATAATTGATGTTATAAACACCAAAATAAATGTAATTGGAGACTTTTTATGAATTACACTAATTTTCTAGGTTACTATGATATATTAATGTTGATTTAATCAACTTGGTTTGAACATATAATTCTGTTATGACTTTCACAAAAATCATATATCAAATAGTGTCAAAATTGACACAAAATAGTTTTTAAATCAAATATTTTATTATTAATTGTTATTTTATTCCTAAAAATATAAGGTTCGGCCAAATGACTTAGATAAGGATATATATATTAATAATAAACAATTTGGGGTTCGTTTGGCATGTTATAGTAAGTGTATTAACCATATAGTGAAAGAAAACAAAAAGACACGGTAAAAGTTAAATTAATTAACTTAGAGTTAAATCTAATTGATAAGGTTAAAATAATACCCTAAACTTGTCTAAATCCTATTGGTTGATAGGATTTCGACCGATCCCCACTTTAGCTTCGAAATAAGACCCTTTGGAACCATTATAAACCGATTTTGACTTTAATATAAAATAATATTTTGAGATATTCCTAAGGTGCCCCTCTCCTCCCTTATAAAAGGGCACCTCCTCCCCCTCCTCCTCACACCAATTTGAGCACTCAAGCTCGGCCAACCCCTGCCATTTTCTCCTCTCCACTTACCTAGAATAATCCTAGAGGTCCTGGTCTTCTCCAAAGACCAATCTTAGTTCCTTAAGTGGAGGATTCAAAGAGGCGTTCCAAAGAAGAGGTAATATCCATTACCGATCTTTGCAATTTCTTTCTTCTTCAACTTCTTCTTCTTTAGTTGTTTCATGATAAAGTAATAACATCAGTATTACTTACATACTGATATGTTATTATAAATATGAAACAACCCTAATTCACCTTCTATCCATCCTACGGAAAAATGAAATCACCGCGCGTGCGTACGTACGGAATACCGTCTCCACGCCGTGGTGTAATCTATTTTCCACCATCACCTTACAAGGATGGGTATAATGGTGTAATGAGTAACTATATATGATTATTATTAAGTAATATTGATACTGAAATAATATATATATATACTCCAATACAATTCCACGATCATAGGAACGATATCATCACTCGTGCGTACGTACGGAATACCGTCTCCACGATGTGATGCGACTCGTTCTACATGATCTTCATTTCATAATGATTATATAAATGAATTGAATGAATGAATATGGTATATACTACACTAATACCATTCTGGAAATGAATTATCTATAACCTAAAGATAAGAATAAGAATTTATTCGACAAAACACGCATAAGAACAAAAAGTTATAAAGACCCGAGTAACAAGTAACAATGAAATATTACTAACAAGAAGCTAATAATATGACCATATATGATCTCATATCAATATGTATGATTCTGGAATAAGTCAATAACATTATTTAAACCATTATACAGGAGCTTCGGACACGAACAAAGCAAATCGGACCTAAGGTAAGGGAAATATCACAATCTCATTTTTATCTGAGATTGTTTATTCATAAGTATTTACTGGGGTGTATTTTATCATCCACATCCATGTTTCATCAATATGTAATATTATTTCCATCCACCTACAATTGTTTAAATCCATTTTTACCCTTCGGTGAGTTTTTAGTAATATCTATGAAAGGAATCTTTTGTCATACGAGGTACTTTTTGACTTTTCCGACAAAAGTACGAAGAATGTTTTTTTTTAACTTATACGGCAAGAATGGATTTTTAAAAACATTGTTTCCAAGAAGCTTCCTTTACAAGTTTTCAAGTTTATTTTTAATCAACTTCTTTTATTTTAAAGTTGTATGACATGTTATGAAAGGAAAAATGTTTTTGAAGAAGAAAGGATATTTTCCTCAAGAATGGAGTTCAAGTGTTTTATCAAAAATATTTTCCATCTAAGATAATAAAGGGTTATGTTTTTATCCCTATTATTAAATTGATTTGTTCATGTTGTGATGGAATTATTTTTATGAATTCCTTTATCTTATATGAATTGATTTATGATGTCATGATGTTTCAAGAATCCCATTTTTGTTACATGTGTTATGCGATGATGTATGTTTTATGATTATGTGGCACACATAAGAAAGGATTCATTATAAGATGGTTGGGACCTATATCTCCCTCCAATGCATTGGGTAAAGATTTTATATCTCATGAGATAGACATGGCTGGAACGGAATGTTATTTCGGTTCAGTGATACAGGACTGAAACGAGGAGTGAACTCGGTTCAGAAAGGGACTTTGTCCACTAAGATAGTCTTGGCAATGAGTCATGACTAACAAGAAATGATTTTCCATGATTATGTGTGCATGCCACAAAGTTTCATGTTTTATGTTATTATTATAGGGATCTCATTTTCACTTCTATGATTTATTCCATGTTAAGATATTATGATCTCTTTTGCAGGTTTTGATTTTCATAAAGATATGATATGATTTTTATTTCCTTTATTTGCCCTTGCTGAGAATTTGAGCTCACCCTTTTATGTTTTCTTTTCCCCAGGTCAGGAAGATGGATATTAAGTAGAATATGCTAAAAGGGACCCTAGATATGATGAAATAAATGGGAGACACTGTAGAAGATTTATGAACCAGTTGTTTATGTTTCCCAGTTTCTAAAGACACTATACCTATACGGTCCTTTGTGGTTTTGTCATATGTTGTAATAAGTGTGCTTCAATTTCGAAGTATTAACAATGTATGTAAAGTATGGGTCGTTATAGTTGGTATCAGAGGGAGGTTATAGTCAACCTTTGGAAACTAGGATGTGAAAGCCTTAGTAAGAACCCTAAGGATAAGTCTAAGCATAGAACACAATCTTAGAAATGGCCATGAATAACCTAGGATAAGACCATAAGCATGAAATTTTTTTTTTCTTGAATTATGTGGTTTCCTATTATAATTAGTGTTGCTCACACTATTCTTCTGGGTTTTAGTCAATGGCTGGAACCCGAAGGAACCGTGTTAATGCGGAATGCGATGGGCAATGCAATGATTGTCCCCCTGAGCAACCAAACGATATGGGAGCTGGAATGCAAAATCTTGTAGCCATGCTCACACAACTTTCTCAAGCTATGAATCATGCAGGATTTCCAAACGAACAAAGGAGGGAGCAATATTCTGTTGAATCCTTCATGAGGCAGCGTCCACCATCTTTCAGCGGGTCTACTGATCCATTAGTTGCTGAACAATGGATTAGTACTACTGAAAAGATATTTTCAGTTCTTCAATGTTCTGAGCATGATAAAGTCATCCTAGCAGTGTATCGTTTGGAAGGAGATGCGGATCAATGGTGGAATCTTGTTAAGAATACGAGGCAAAGGGATGAAATTGAGTCTATGGAATGGGACGAGTTCAAGAACTTATTTTTCAATAAGTACTTCCCTCGTATTCTCCGAACAAAGATGGAGAAAGAGTTCCTTGAACTGAAGCAAAGGGATGATGAATCTGTTGGTACCTATGAAGCAAATTTTACAAGAATTTCAAGGTACGCTTCTGGTATTATTATCCAACCTGAGAGTAAGATCGATCGATTCTTTAGTGGCTTAAAACCAAGTCTTCGAAGGGCGTTAGCCATAAGGGACTTCAATAGATACGAGGAAATCGTTCGATGTGCTCTCAAAGTCGAGATGGAGATTGGAGTAACCCATCAGTCACATGGGTTTGATAAGAAGAGGAAGATGGAATTCAAAGAAAAATCTAAAGAGCACACGGAAAAGAAGATGAGCTTTTCCTTATGCTCAAAGTGTGGAAAGAAACATGGAGGGAGTTGTCTTAAAGGGACAAGTAAATGTTTTAAATGTGGAAAAGAAGGTCATCGGGCATTTGAATGCCGTGATAATGGGAAGAAGATGTCTAATGACGCAAACAAAGGAAGGGATACACAGAATGAACCTACTACACTTCAATGTTTCAAGTGCAAGGAGATGGGGCATTATGCCAATCAATACCCAAATCCAAGGGTTGATGATGATGGTCGACGTCAACAAACTCTTAAGGCTAAAGGAAAGTCACATGCAATTTCTATCAGCGATGTGGAGTACGATAACGATGTGGTGAAAGGTACACTTACCATCCACTCTAAAGTAGCAAATGTTTTATTTGATTCTGGATCCACCCACTCTTTTATTTATGAAAAATTTTCTAAGGGTATCACCGTATTACCTCAACAATTAGATGTTGAGTTAGCTGTGACAACACCTAATGGCACATCAATCGCATCAAAAGTTTATAATTCTTCTCCGATCGAAGTTTGTGGGAAAGTGCTTCCTGCAAATCTTGTGATCCTTCCCTTAATGGAATTTGATGTGATTCTTGGCATGGATTGGCTTTCTCTACATGGAGCTCATATCGATTGCCAAAGAAGGGAAGTCACATTTCATATTCCAGATCAATCTACGATCGTCTATCAATGCAAGGATGAACATAACCTTCCAGTGGAAATTTCTTCCATCTTATGGGTATTGATTCCACTAAATGAAGGTTATTTATCTCAAATGGTTGGTGAGAAACTCACGATTAAGAATATGCCCATTGTACGGGAGTTTGATGATGTCTTTCCGGAGGAATTGTCGGGTCTTCCACCAAATCGTGAAGTTGAGTTTTCAATAGAACTTGTACCGGGTGCTTTGCCTATTTCAAAGACACCTTATAGAATGGCCCCAATTGAGTTGCAGGAATTGAAGAAGCAACTCCAAGAGAATCTTGATAATGGATTCATACGCCCTAGTGCGTCACCTTGGGGAGCACCTGTTCTATTTGTTAAGAAGAAAGATGGATCAATGAGACTCTGCATTGATTATCGAGAACTTAACAATATCACTATCAAGAACAAATATCCTCTCCCACGCATTGATGACTTATTTGACCAACTACGCAGAGCTCAATACTTTTCCAAGATTGATCTTCGTTCAGGGTATCATCAATTAAGGGTCAAAAGGGAGGATATACCAAAGACGGCTTTCCGTACAAGGTATGGACACTATGAATTTATAGTGATGCCATTTGGTCTTACTAATGCCCCTGCTATCTTCATGGATCTAATGAATAGAGTATTTAGAGACTATCTTGATCAATTTGTGGTAGTCTTTATAGACGATATTCTTGTCTATTCAAAGAGCAAGGAAGAGCATGAAGATCACTTGAGAATTATATTGAAGACCCTGAGAAAGGAGAAGCTTTATGCCAAATTTACCAAGTGTGAATTTTGGCTTCAAAAAGTTGCATTTTTGGGTCACATAATCTCAAAAGAGGGGATATCTTTGGATCCAGCAAAAACAGAGGTTATCGAAAGATGGTCAAGACCAACAACAGTAACTGAGATCCGAAGTTTTCTTGGTTTGGCTGGATATTATCGACGTTTTGTAAAAGATTTTTCATGATTATCTAATCCACTCACCAAGTTGACTCGGAAAGGAGTTAAGTTTGTCTGGACAGAGGAATGTGAAGAGAATTTCAAGGAGTTGAAAAGAAGGTTATCCAGTGCACCTGTGCTCACACTGCCTTGTAGTGGAGAAAGGTTTGTGATCTACAGTGATTCATCCAAGAAGGGATTGGGGTGTGTTCTTATGCAAAATGATATGGTGATAGCTTATGCCTCACGACAGTTGAAAATCCATGAGCAAAATTACCCAACACATGATTTGGAGTTGGCTGCGGTAATCTTTGCATTAAAGATTTGGAGGCATTACCTTTATGGTGAAAGGTGTGATATTTATACTGATCATAAAAGTTTAAAGTATATTTTCACACAAAAGGAGCTGAATATGCGCCAAAGAAGATGGTTGGAGCTGATTAAGGATTATGACTGCTCAATCCATTACCACCCTGGGAAAGCAAACAAGGTGGCAGATGCATTAAGTCGACAAGACCATGCTAGTTTATCCATGATGAGGATCACAAAAGATCCAATATTTATGGATTTACAAAGGATGGATCTTGGAATTATAATGGAAGGGGAAAAATCTTATCTTTCTCAAATGAATGTTCAACCATCTATACATGTGAAGATTAAAGAGGCACAGAAAGAAGATGTCGAGTTACAAAAGAAGGTGAGAAATGTTCCTGAATTCAACCTTGATTGTGATGGGATAATAAAGTTCATCCCCGAATTAAAGAAAGAGCTGCTGGATGAGGCTCATAGTTCATCATTTTCTATTCATCCTGGAAGCACGAAGATGTATAGGGACCTGAAAGAGTACTTCTGGTGGGATGGCATGAAAAGAGATGTTGCTGAATATGTCTCTCGATGCTTGGTTTGTCAACAAGTTAAAGCTGAGAGACAGAAGTCTAAGGGGATGTTACAACCATTACCCATACCCGAATGGAAATGGGAAAACATCACTATGGACTTTGTCACAGGACTTCCTAAAACATCAAAAGGCAATAATGCTATCTGGGTCATAGTTGATCGTCTTACAAAGTCTGCACACTTCATTGCTATTAGAGAGGATTTCTCTCTAGATCAGCTTGCCAGGATATATATAAAGGAAGTGGTAAGATTGCATGGAGTACCACTTTCTATTATATCTGATCGAGATCCAAGATTTACCTCGAAGTTCTGGCGAAGTCTTCAGCATACTCTGGATAAAGAGTTGAGTTTCAGCACTGCTTATCATCCCCAGACAGACGGTCAGTCTGAGAGAACAATTCAAACCCTAGAAGATATGTTGAGAGCTTGCTCTATGGATTTCAAAGGAGGTTGGGATCAACACCTACCTTTGGTGGAATTTTCTAATAATAATAGCTTTCACTCTAGTATTCAGATGGCTCCTTATGAAGCTCTCTATGGAAAGAAATGCAGGACTCCAACTTGCTGGGATGAAGTTGGGGAAAGAAAGCTATTAGGACCTGATCTCGTTGATGAAATGGCAGAAAAGGTTAGATCTATTCAACAACACATAAGAGCAGCTCAGAGTCGACAGAAAAGTTATGCTGACAACCGAAGAAAAGACCTAGAGTTTGAAGTGGGCGATAAAGTGTTCTTACGAATATCTCCCTGGAAGAGGGTTATGAGATTTGGAAAGAAGGGGAAGTTGAGCCCTAGATATATCGGTCCTTTTGAAATACTGGATCGTGTTGGGAAGGTAGCTTACCGATTGGCGCTTCCACCGAATCTCTCTCAAGTTCACGATGTGTTACACGTATCTCTCCTGAGAAAGTACATACCAGATCCTTCACATGTACTCAGCTCAGAAGTTGTACCGCTGGAGCAAGATCTTTCTTATGAAGAACAGCCGATAGAGATTCTGGATCGTAGCGAAAAAGTCCTACGAAACAAGACCACTCGCTTGGTGAAAGTTTTATGGAGGAACCACCAACTTGAAGAAGCTACATGGGAGCTTGAGGATATGATGAGGGAGAAGTATCCTCATTTGTTTGTTACAAAGTGACGAATTTCGAGGGCGAAATTCTTTTTAAGGGGGGTAGAATGTAACACCCGAGACTTTTATGTTATATAAATCATCAAAGGAATCTTTTTCTACACAACACTTGCTTGGCTTGCTTTACACGCAATCGCGACCTTCCTCGATAGCTTGCGTCGTACGCAATACCGAGTTTCACTAAACAACAATATGCTATTAAAACTAGCAGTTATGAATAGTAATAACCACTTTTTGAAAATTTATAAATTTTATTTTTCAAAATGGACTTCATTTTTGGACTCAGAATATCGAAATTAGCCTAGGGTGAAATTTTGGTATTTTTCTGAAAACTTTCAATTTTTGATGAATAGTGAAACCACTAAGTGGTAGGTTAAAAACAGAATTTTGCATAAAACTTAATTTTACCGCTTCTGTGAATGGAATTTCAAAAATCCTACAGACACGGTTGATGTCAGTAAGTAAAATGTGGTTCAATGAGATAAAAATAATTTTTTGGTGAATAGTAACTTTTTACTATTTTTACCGCGGTTAATAGTAAATAGGGTAACTAAGGGTAAATATGATATTAATATTACCCTAACACATGTCCTAATTCTATTGGACAAGTGTAATTCGACCAAAAACAAACTTAGGAATAAAATATGACCATTTAGGCCCACTTGGATTAGATTAGGACATTTATTATTAATTTATTTAAAGAAGGGTTAAAATAGTTAAAATCAAAGTTTAATAAGTAAATCATTTTTAATATGGGGTTATACATACGATAAATTCAATTGTAAATATTAATTAGAAAGCTAAAAAGATTTCCTACATGATGATATTTTATTTGTAATTTTTAGACATCAAATAATTTAATTTATTTATGACACAAAGATGATGCAGTAATTATCTTATTAATGAAATATTGACATAATTGATGTTATAAACACCAAAATAAATGTAATTTGAGACTTTTTATGAATTACACTAATTTTCTAGGTTACTATGACATATTAATGTTGATTTAATCAACTTGGTTCGAACATATAATTCTGTTATGACTTTCACAAAAATCATATATCAAATAGTGTCAAAATTGACACAAAATAGTTTTTAAATCAAATATTTTATTATTAATTGTTATTTTATTCCTAAAAATCTAAGGTTCGGCCAAATGACTTATATAAGGACATATATATTAATAATAAACAATTTGGGGTTCGTTTGGCATGTTATAGTAAGTGTATTAACCATATAGTGAAAGAAAACAAAAAGACACGGTAAAAGTTAAATTAATTAACTTAGAGTTAAATCTAATTGATAAGGTTAAAATAATACCCTAAACTTGTCTAAATCCAATTGGTTGATAGGATTTCGACCCATCCCCACTTTAGCTTCGAAATAAGACCCTTTGGAACCATTATAAACCGATTTTGACTTTAATATAAAATAATATTTTGAGATATTCCTAAGGTGCCCCTCTCCTCCCTTATAAAAGGGCACCTCCTCCCCCTCCTCCTCACACCAATTTGAGCACTCAAGCTCGGCCAACCCCTGACATTTTCTCCTCTCCACTTCCCTAGAATAATCCTAGAGGTCCTGGTCTTCTCCAAAGACCAATCTTAGTTCCTTAAGTGGAGGATTCAAAGAGGCGTTCCAAAGAAGAGGTAATATCCATTACCGATCTTTTCAATTTCTTTCTTCTTCAACTTCTTCTTCTTTAGTTGTTTCATGATAAAGTAATAACATCAGTATTACTTACATACTGATATGTTATTATAAATATGAAACAAACCTAATTCACCTTCTATCCATCCTACGGAAAAATGAAATCACCGCGCGTGCGTACGTACGGAATACCGTCTCCACGCCGTGGTGTAATCTATTTTCCACCATCACCTTACAAGGATGGGTATAATGGTGTAATGAGTAACTATATATGATTATTATTAAGTAATATTGATACTGAAATAATATATATATATACTCCAATACAATTCCACGATCATAGGAACGATATCATCACTCGTGTGTACGTACGGAATACCGTCTCCACGATGTGATGCGACTCGTTCTACATGATCTTCATTTCATAATGATTATATAAATGAATTGAATGAATGAATATGGTATATACTACACTAATACCATTCTGGAAATGAATTATCTATAACCTAAAGATAAGAATAAGAATTTATTCGACAAAACACGCATAAGAACAAAAAGTTATAAAGACCCGAGTAACAAGTAACAATGAAATATTACTAACAAGAAGCTAATAATATGACAATATATGATCTCATATAAATATGTATGATTCTGGAATAAGTCAATAACATTATTTAAACCATTATACAGGAGCTTCGGACACGAACAAAGCAAATCGGACCTAAGGTAAGGGAAATATCACAATCTCATTTTTATCCGAGATTGTTTATTCATAAGTATTTACTGGGGTGTATTTTATCATCCACATCCATGTTTCATCAATATGTAATATTATTTACATCCACCTACAATTGTTTAAATCCATTTTTACCCTTCGGTGAGTTTTTAGTAATATCTATGAAAGGAATCTTTTGTCATACGAGGTACTTTTTGACTTTTCCGACAAAAGTACGAAGAATGTTTTTTTTAACTTATACGGCATGAATGGATTTTTAAAAACATTGTTTCCAAGAAGCTTCCTTTACAAGTTTTCAAGTTTATTTTTAATCAACTTCTTTTATTTTAAAGTTGTATGACATGTTATGAAAGGAAAAATGTTTTTGAAGAAGAAAGGATATTTTCCTCAAGAATGGAGTTCAAGTGTTTTATCAAAATTATTTTCCATCTAAGATAATAACGGGTTCTGTTTTTATCCCTATTATTAAATTGATTTGTTCATGTTGTGATGGAATTATTTTTATGAATTCCTTTATCTTATATGAATTGATTTATGATGTCATGATGTTTCAAGAATCCCATTTTTGTTACATGTGTTATGTGATGATGTATGTTTTATGATTATGTGGCACACATAAGAAAGGATTCATTATAAGATGGGTGGGACCTATATCTCCCTCCAATGCATTGGGTAAAGATTTTATATCTCATGATATAGACATGGCTAGAACGGAAGGTTATTTCGGTTCAGTGATACAGGACTGAAACGAGGAGTGAACTCGGTTCAGAAAGGGACTTTGTCCACTAAGATAGTCTTGGCAATGAGTCATGACTAACAAGAAATGATTTTCCATGATTATGTGTGTATACCACAAAGTTTCAAGTTTTATGTTATGATTATGGGGATCTCATTTTCACTTCTATGATTTATTCCATGTTAAGATATTATGATCTCTTTTGCAGGTTTTGATTTTCATAAAGATATGATATGATTTTTATTTCCTTTATTTTCCCTTGCTGAGCATTTGAGCTCACCCTTTTATGTTTTCTTTTCCCCAGGTCAGGAAGATGGATATTAAGTAGAATATGCTAAAAGGGACCCTAGATATGATGAAATAAATGGGAGACACTGTAGAAGATTTATGAACCAGTTGTTTATGTTTCCCAGTTTCTAAAGACACTATACCTATACGGTCCTTTGTGGTTTTGTCATATGTTGTAATAAGTGTGCTTCAATTTTGAAGTATTAACAATGTATGTAAAGTATGGGTCGTTATACTAAGAGAGTTTTTAATGGGGTTTGTGTGTGGTAGGGTTGGATTGGACTTTAATACAATCAAGTCATTTTTACTAAGATGGTTGTATCTTAGAGACCGTGCTTCCGTTCGACACATTGTCTATTGCGTTGCAACCCTTACGATGAAAAATTCCTATGGTTTATTCTATGTGAGACTTCTTGGAGGTTAAGGTATGACCAATGGCTCTATTATTAGCCATGTGTATCCTTAGTGGACCAGTAGATGAGCAGAAGCCATATGGATCCTTAGTAGCCTGACAGATGAGAAGTAGGCATGGGAATCCTTATTGCCCCGACAGACAAGCAGTAGCCATGTGGATCATTAGTAGAATGGTGGATGAGCCGTAGATATGTGGATACTTAGTAGACCAATAGGTGATCATTATCCATGTGGATCCTTAGCATCCTGACAGACGAGTAGCAGCTATATGGATCCTCAGTGGCCCGACACATGATCAGTAGGCTTGTGGATCCTTAGTGGTCGGGAAGATGAGTAGTATCTGTGTGGATCTTTAGTCGCCCGATAGACGAGCAGTAGACGTGTGGATCCTTAGTGGCCCAGTAGATGAGTAGCATCCAAGTGGATCCTTATTGGACTGACAAACGCGCAACAATTTATCAGTTATGAGTCCCTCAATAGTACAAAATGTTCATCGCTATAGCCAATGAACCTTCTACCTACCTTTAGATTGTAACTGGTGTGAGATGTCCATACATTGTGGTCTTAATTTCCATTCTTACTTCATGGAATTAATTTGTGGCTTTTCTTTTGGGTTGCATTGTGGTAATTCTCCTTTGTTGACTGGGGTCCCCTACTGAATACTGTGTTACCCACCCCTGCATAGGTATCACCCACACGTGTTGTTTTTTGTGTAGACGACAAATGTTTCGACAGATGACTTGGTGACCTAGGATCAGGCATGTCCCAGTAGGATTAGGCATACAAGACGTACTACTTCAAATTCTAGTAGCTACAAAACTCTTACCATCAGGTGGTGTTTTCAGCGGATGGCTACCTGAGTCCCTTTGTACTTTGCTGTTTTCAGTTCTTTGATTGGGTTTGTATTATGACCCACTTGTTCTTAGTTGTACTTGTACTCAATAGTTTTTCCAGTATACATGTTTACCCCTTTAATTTAGTGGGATATGGTTGGGCATGTTTGTTCATACATGTACTTAGGAAAATGCCTCCCACTTGCAGGTTGATGCCTTCGGCACTAGTCACTAATGCCTAGCCTTCATGAGGATGGCTTGGGTAATGTCACGGCATGGGCCCCGGGGGACGGGTCGTGACAAATATTGAATCTAAATTAATAGTTGTATAATAAATTTATGATAAATTATTGTTTTTTATGTTATTTTAAATATTATTCTAATATGAAACATAATACTATTGTTCCAACTTTTTCCAATATAAATTACAGAAACAAACATAAAACCAACTCATTATAATGAATCATATCCAAAATAATATTCAAATTAAATTATATCATATTAAATTGTTATAAAACTAATAAATATAAAAAAATTATCAACTTTAAATATATAAACAATAATTGACACTATCATTACGAATCAAGTACTAAAAAACAATTAAAAATAATATAATATGAAGATGTGCATAAAATATAATGAAATGATATATTGGAATTAAATGATTATTAACTATGTTTAAAAAAATTATATTGGTATTAATAATTTTATGTAATTGGTGATTAAGATAGTAATTTTTTTATACAAGAGGTTATAGATAAAATTGTCTAAATGAGATAAAATGTAAGTGGTTTTCTTGTCTCAACTTCATTACTTTTATCAGAGTGATTCCTATATGAAAATTGATTTAAGATACGAATATATTATATTTTAGTATGATATTAAAATTCACATGCTAATTTTTTCTATTTAATTATATTAATGAATTTATTTTAAGTAAAATTTCCTAATGTTAAAATTAATTCCCATTTCTCCAAATGAACACTTTTCACCATAATAATATTTACTACTATTTACAATGTTCTCCATATCATTTCATAAAATTCAAATATTTTTTATTTTTTTAATCCTTTAATTCATCTTTAAATATTTCAAATGAAATATTTATCATTGTACTTATGTTTTATCCTTTATAAAAACTATTTTCAAATTATTAAAATTTATTTTTCATTCATGATCGTATTTTTTTCATCCACTCAACCTTCCATGGAAAAAATTCAAGAATTTTTTAAAGATACGTTATTTTTATTTATTTTAAAGAGTATTTTCAAAAAGAATATAATTTTACCTTATAGAGAATGATTTTTTAATGTTATTCATAATTTTTACAAAATATGAAAATATAAAAAATTATTTTCTAGAAGGCTATATTCTTAGTTTTGTTCTAACATTCGTCTCTAAATTATAAAACATATATAAAGATATGTTTTAAGAATCACCATATTAATTCCTCTATCAAATTGTCCTTTTGGGTGATATAATGTTATTATCAATTGATTTAATCAATTATTTTAGTTTATGTGATGGAATTTTGAAATGTTCTAAAACCCATTTTCTTCACATTGTTTATTATATATGATAAATTATTTATTTCAAATTGAAGATAAATATATTTATTCTGAATGGGGGGTCTTATATATCCAACTATTGCATTGGTTATGTTTTTATATTATACAAGATAATATTGTCTGGGCCTCCATGAATATACTTAGATATTAATGGGTGTCTCCTCTTGGATATACAGATAGACTTATTGGTGGACCATCTTTGATATACTAAAAATTATATGATACCATATTCATATGTTTCTATAAAATTAATTAATGTGACATGTTTCCTAATAATTTTACATTTCCATTCCAAATTCCTATGAGTTTTTACTTTGGATTTTTATTATTATCTGATGATTCTATAATATTTTAAATTGGTATATTTTTATTCAATTGAGATTACAAATACTTCTATAATGACTTCAAGAAAAATATTATTGTTACTTTTTATTTTTAATAATAAATTTATCCCATGGAAATGTTTAAAAACATGCTTTGGTTCTACCCCATGATGACATGTTGAAAGGTTTTCTATTACTAAGAATTTAAGGTCACTCATTTATTAGTTTACCATTCACCAAGTTATGAATATGTGTATAATTTATGATAAGTATATATGGTATTATAGTGTTGATAAATTATGGAGAAATGTTTACAAGTGTTGTAAAATAATTTTAAAATATTACTATTTATTATATACATTAATCCTTCAGTTATTGAGATACTGTATTTATTATGAGGTGAAATATTAAACATATAGAAATAATGAAAAATAAAGACATATTAAACTTTTTTCAACAGACATGTTAGAAAATAATATATATAATATCTGCGTTTTTTGCATGAGAAAGAGTTATGATCATGGGAACCTCAATTGGTAACAAAGAATCATTATAATATTTTTAGAAATAAGTTTAATTACATTTTGGAATTATGATGAGATGAATTTTGTAAAAACATTAACCATGATATTATGTATAGTATAACAACATGAATTTTTGAAATTTCATCAGTATATAGTTTTCATATTAATTGAATTACATTCTAGATACATTAATGTGGATGTGGTTATGGCACAGATTCACTTAGGGGAAATCACCTTAAATGGATTGTTGAGTAAAACTATAAAATAACACGAAATCTTGAAACCCAGAGTCATCATTTAAATTATTACATTAGTAAAAGATACAAGGGACCACACCGTGAAGGAACAATGGGTTTAGTAATCTTGGGAGAATCAATAGAGACAATATTTTTTTATTATATTGGAAAAATAAATCACATTATGAAAAACTAAATTGAATCCTTAAAGATCATTCATATATTATTTCATTATATCTTGGGGAAAGGGAATCATAAAAATATTTAAGATTAAATTATCAATATAGAAAATAATACAAAATATGATATCATGGGGATGTAAGGAATAGAAATTTAGTTGAGTTAATAATCAATAAATATTTCATTTAATCAATAACATGATAATGAAATACCACCATAGATTAATGTAAAAGCATGGATAATGAAAACTTAAATCTCGATGTTGTATGTACATATTGTGACACATTCAACTTCATACCATAAATGTATTTTCCAATACATGTGAATATTATAGTCAGTTCATTAGACGAGACAATATCATTGCATAGTTATGTATACACAAATTACCCAACTAATCCTGAAACCATTTTCTCTCATGAAAAAACTCAATGTATATAAGGTATATTTATTATTATTCCCATCCCATTACTATTCTATATAATTCATTCCAAATATGTATAATTTTCATAATTACCCATACTTAATATTACATTTCTTTCAATAAATATAGGTATTAAATAAAGAATATGAAACATCGATTATTCCTAAAAAATTGAGTGAATAATATTACTTCCAATAACACTATATATTAAAATGGTATACAGTTAAGGAAAAACAAAATATATCCTTCATTCGGAAAATTTACACATAAGTAAGAAAAATAATATCCTTCATTTTTGAAATTATTTTCACCCCGTTATACAACAACTCATTTTATAAAAACTAAAACATAATATAAATATGGAAAATGAATTTTCATTTAAATTTCATATAAACATGTATATGAAGCTTAAAGGAAAATATTGGTCATGGAGAATAGAATTTTTTGTGAACTATATATGTTAAAAAAGGGCACTCCTATCACACTTTTTTAAAAAGTAATAAATGGTATGTTCGAAAAAAATTCCAAAAATAATATTATTAAAAAAAATTAATTCAAAATAGAATAGAAAAATACCATTCATAATAATTTAAATTTTGATAAAAAATACCATAAAATATATTGATTAATATGTATAAGTAATATTATTATTTTCATATCAAATACAGAAATAAGATCAGTTTTTTTTTTGGAAAATAGTAATTCATAATTTTTGTATGAAAATGAGTGAATGATTGAAAAAAAAATAGGAACACAAGAAATAACCAAAGTAGAATAAAATATATAGGGTGTAAAAAAATAAAGTGTGTATAATTAATTCAATATAAGTTTGACCATGATCAATCCCATATAAGAGTGAGATTATAAAATAAACCTTTAAAATTTAAATAATTTTTGAATCAAACCCCCTTATAATATATAACATGAATTGAAACATGAAATTCCATTAATAAAGATTAATTCATTATATGCTTCATCTAAGGGGTATCATATAAACTATAAAAAATTTATTCAATGAACTATATATCATAAGTATTAGTGGGGGGAATTTAGATGAAAATCCATTACCATAGATTCTTACATGCATGGATTCATAAAATATTTAAAAATAATCAATTTAGATACATTTAATTATTTATGAAGAACATTTTTCATCAAATTTTACTTATTTAAAATCCTTTTAAAATTATTTCCATCCATTCATTTATTATATCTTGATTACATTTACCACTTAAGTTTGTATAGTCAATTTCTCCACAACTAATTTTTTATATTAACTTTGGATAATGGTTTAATAAAATGGGTACATAATATTCAGAATGTTAATGATTTTATGAATAATTTTTTCCATTATATATTAATTTATTTTCATTTATTCATGGTGATAATAGATAAAAAACTCACCTTTCTTGTTGGAGGTAGTAGTCCACACATACGCAGGAATGATGTTTTCATTCTCTAGCAGATAGAAAGGTGAAAAGGTAGATGATTTATTATATTTCCAACATAATAATTACATCATAAATATTATATCTATTCATTAATTCAATAATTTTTACCATCCAAGTAATGTGGATCTGCTAAATTAATTACACATCTATGTAAAGGTGATATCTCGTACATACACATGATCGATATGTTCATTTTTTTAGAGGAGGTAAAGGTGATTTAAAATAGATCTACCCATAAAATGACAATATATCAATTGGATTATATAATTATTTTAACATATTAAATTAATAATAATGGGGTTTTTGAGAATATGGGAACATAAAAAATCTTAGTAAGAACATATATCTATTATTTTTTAAACCTCATTTTTCAAAAACATTAAGGATTCTTGATGTGGAATTATAGTGTAAATTTGAAAAATAAGAAGTTTGGAGAGATTTTGGGAGGTTTTTCAGGATATTATTATTCACGTTTTTTCATTTAGTGTGTAGAAAAGAGGATAGATAGTTCCCTTTTATAAGAGAGATGAGTGGTATACTTGTAATAATTCATAACTATTAAATATAATAATTTTATTACTATGGGTAAGTCAAACATAAAAAAACTATGTTATAGATAATTAAATGTGGTTTGAAATTGTATAATCCAATAATAATTAATATGACATTTTAGGACCATATCAAAAAAAATTAACCTTAGATAACTCATTTTCCCTTTCACCACATAGGCAATGATTTTTCCATGTATATTATTCATAATAATGAAAGTAAAATTTAAATCATTAAGAAATTATAACCTACTAATTCAATATATCGGATAAAGTTTTCTATACTCAATTTATATAGATTGAAAAAAATTAATTTTAATATAATTTCAAAAAATCCAATGAAAAATAGAATTCATTTTTAAAAAAAATATTTTTAAGCAAAAAAATATTCTTATAACAAGATCAAATATAATATTGATTGCTAAGAAATTAATGAGATGTATATTAATAAAATTATTCTTATATTACATTAAAAGATATCAAAATTATTATGGGAATATAAAATTAATTTATTTAATGAAACTAAATGAAAACTTTTCAAAACAATGATATTTTTTACCATTAACTAAAAATGAAATTATTTATCATAAATAAATAAAATTCAGAAAATTTTTATAAATTATTAATAATATCCATGAAAAAAAGGAAATAACACTGTTTTTCATGAAAATATATTTTGAAAGAATGAAATGAATTTATACTCATTCCTTTTCTAATAACTTCCATTAGATGTGTGTAAATTTATTTTATTATATATATTATCTCCAAATTTCATTTAAAAATCATATATTTTTAATGAAATGATTATTTTTAATAAAATAAAATAGTTCATGAAAATAATTTTTCTATAAAATATCTATTTTAATATTATAGGATCCTACTGTAAATTGAGTTATTATTCCTAGAAATTATCAGCAAGTTTTTATTATGTAAAAAATTTCTACATAATTTTCAAAATGTATTTACTTACATTAAAATTAACCAATTCAACAAATACGTTATAATGGTAACATTTAAATGATAATAATTTAATAGTATTTCACAATTCATTTTATTTCAGTGTATTACGTATCAAGTGTTCTCATATAAAGTGTTCATAAAAAACATGGGTGCTAAATAATACCATACCTCTAGATATTGAATCCCAAAACATTAATTCATTTTTTATGATATCATGACATAATAAAAGATTCATTAAAGAATTTTAATTTAAAGGTCTAGACTAGGAAACATATTATTTCATAAATAAACATTTTTTATACAATATATGTTTAATATAACAATTTTACTTATGATTGAGTTTCTAGAAGCATTGACTGGAAGATATGTAATAATTTTCACAAAACAAATATGATACATTTATCTTCCATTTATCGAGGAATTTTAATAAAATTTTCATACATGATTAATTTTGAAAAAAAAATTGATATATTTTCTACCAGTGATTCATTAAAATTTTTAAATGATGAATCAAAAATATCATTTTTCGTGTATGTGGAACTAATATAAACTTCTATGTAACCATGATATCCATTAATGAGTATTTTTACTTATTTTATAGATGATTTTATAACATTTTATTCCTCATATTTCTATCATTTTACCAATATAACATATGTTTACAATAATTAAAAAATATTCAATAAATTAAAACTTCATATGAATGGTTGATATACAAAATCTAAAAAATAACACCCATGTTTCAATATTAATCACTATACCAGAAAAATCTTCATAATATGCTTGGTGGAATTTGAATACATAAAATTAATATATTTTAAAAAAAATACTATAAATACCCTTAAATAAGAACACATATTAACCCAAAAAAAATTTATACGGTACTGAGGGTAAGAATTATCTTAAAAACATCACCATATATTTCATCCATGTAGAACATTAATCTATTAAAAGAAATATTCTAAATCCAAGATTCATACTTGGTAAATATATCTAATAACTTCATTCCATTGGAATTCCCATGAATGACTCAAAAATGATTCTCATGATCTTATTCTATTTTATAATATATCAACATAAGGTCCATAATTACCACAATAAAATTATCTTTGAAAACTATAATGCTTGGAACATTGGTTCGAGTATATCCCTCATATCCATATAGTTTAAATGCAGACCATAGGTTATTTATTTCATTCCCTTACTTTCAGAATCTAAATGGAAATTTTTGTCACATTTATAACATTCTTCTACTCCATTTAATAATTTACCATGATATTTTTTCTCTATATTTTTCATATTTTTTCCTTCTATTCTTCGGGTTTTCCATAGTTCATTTTCCTTAGTATCTAACCATCCTTTAATAATCACTAGTGCAGAAAATGTTTTTTACGTCGGTTATTTTTCATTTTTTATGTCGGTTTTTAGCCAACATTAATATGGATGACGTTATAAATATTGTTTTTTACGTCAGTTATTTAAAAACCAACGTAAAAACATAACATAGCGGCGTTTATCATGTCGGTTGTTAAAGAACCGACGTCAAAAACTAGGGGGGTTTATCACGTCGGTTATTTAATAACTGATGTGATAAACCCCTGGGAAATGGTTTATCATGTCGGTTATATAATAACTGATGTGATAAACCATTTACCAGGCCTTTATCACATCGGTTATTAAATAACTGACATCAAAAACCAGGGGGGAGGGTTTATCATTTCGGTTATTTAATAACCGACGTGATAAACCAGTGCGGGGGGTGTTATCACGTCAGTTATTAAATAACCGACGTGATATACCATACCTCAGGTGTTTATCACGTCGGTTATTCAAATAACCGATGTGATAAACCTTTCACCATTCCTTTATCACATCGGTTATAAAATAACTGATGTGAAAAACCAATTTATTTTTTTTAAATAGAAAGCAGTCCTCTGCTCTCCCCAGAAACAACCAGAAACCAAACCAAGAATTCATACCATAAAAACAGAAGAATACCAAAACAAGAACCAAAGAAAAATTAAACATTCACATATATAACATTCAAAACATACACTTTCAACTTCAAAAAAAACTAAATCCAACCTAAATGACTACCAAATACACAATTACAATGAAAATATTCAAAATTACATTTTACACTACAAACAACTAAAATTCAATCAAACCTGTAAAATAATTTGACCATTCCACTTGTAAGTGTTTGATTTCTTGAGAAGTATAGGGTTGAGGGTCATCAAATAGCAACAAATTAAAAGGATATTAGTTAACGTGTATAATGAATAAATCAAATTGAAATATTATGGCAATGTTTAAAAGGAAATCTTACCAGGTCAAAGTTCACAATTGTCCCAGTTGTTATTATTTCATACATAAATCTTAACATATAATATCCGCATTCGATGATGCCTTGTTGTTCATGAAAATTATGTTTGAATGAGTGTAAATTCAATATTTTATTTTTATGTAATAAATAAAAAAGTACAAATTATAAATGGATATTTACCTTCACATTTACATATTTGATCTTCGCACTCCTTTTCTTTGTGTTTTTTCAAAATTAGACCCATCCCCTGTTATGAAATAACACGAATGGGGTAAATTTAAAATTCATTATAATATATAAAACTATTGAGAAATCGAAACATAATTTTCCAAGATTTTCTTAAAACTTTCTCGCACATCACCATGGATAGAGCATATCCAATAACATGTTTTCTCCCTTGGGAAAAATACCCCTAACATCCAATGATCACTTATAAAAGAAAATTTAAGGTTATTGGTTTTTTATGTTAAAAGATAATGAACTCTTTGAGAGAGATGTGTTTCATACCTCTCAAAAAAAGGCATCATCCAAAATTTTGCGACTATATTTTGTTCATGTCTTTCATCAATATAAAGAATTATTTGTTCCTCATCCAATGCACATGCTTCAGGGGAAATCAATTGCGGGTCTATGAATCCATATACATATGTCCGCTCATTCTTCTCACAAATGTTATAAATATACCTAATACAAAGCAGACATAAGTATACATTTTTAATAAATATAACATAGGAAAAAGGTGTTAAGACTTACATGGAAAAAAATTTCACCATGTTGATGCCCAAATTATCTCAAGTAACAAGCTCCATGATATTAGTTTTCAAAAATCCCATAGTTATTGCACATCCACAAACATGAGCTTCCATTGGAAACTCATAATGACCCACCAAAAAATTTTAATATCTTCTCAATCTTTCAAGACTACTAGAATCTGTATCTAATGTCATAGACATTTGTATTTGTTGTTGTCTATACAGTATTTCTTTACCTTTGAAGTATTCCTGTAAAAATAAATAGAAAAATATATTAGTTTTCAAATGATAAAACAACTTTAATAAAAAAAAATAGAAGATATAACATACATACATCTATGGTAATGAGTTGAAGAAGTCTGGATGGACAAATTAAAAAATGGCTGATACTATGTCCAATTGTCATCACCTCATCTGTAGGTAATGGTACTCGAGCTAATCTATCTATAATATCTTGTACAGTGACCCTCTAATTCTCTACCTCTAATTATTGATGACGAACTGTATCTCTTATACAATATACCAACCCATATTCAACTATATGATATTTAGGATCATCAACATACAACTCGCAATAAGTAGGAAGCTACGGCGGAGGAGCGGGATAAAAAATGGGGTCTACAGACTGAGGTGGGGGAGTGGGAGCTACTGGAGGAGGTGGAGGATAAATAATAGGGTCTGCATGGGGAGGTGGAGGAGTGGGAGATACAGTCTGAAATTGTCTTTGTATTTCTACAAATATAGACTGTATTGACGCTCTAATATTTTCTTCCATCATCGCATTAATATTTTGAACTTCATCCTCCAAGGATTCTATTTTTTTTATAAACACCCTCAATGTTAGAATTTGAAGAACGTGGAAACACTTTTCTTACCGATACACCTGCCAGATATCTTCGTACACGAACAGGATGTTCGGGATTTCCCAATGCTACAAATAAAATATCTTGCCTCCCAGTAGCTGTAAATACCGCCTTTGAGATCTACTCCTTAAGAGAGTCCTGTATTAATTAATTGAAAATTTATGTAATGATTGAAATTATATGAAATAAATAGTTAACTTAAAAAAATAAAATAGATATCTTACAATCCTCTCAACTATGATTCTCGATTCTTCCGAAAGATATTTCCCTTTTTTACCCATCCGAGCTTTCTTCTATTTTTCATGTCTAGATGGAGGGGATGGAGGGGACACCTCTCTAGATCTTGAAGACTCATCTCTTAGCTTTTGTAATTTTTCTGCCATCATTTGTTCTTACAAAAATGCATACCCTCCCCGAGATAAACTATGAGGGTATACATTTTTAGATTGGATCTTCTAATGATATTTCCTTTCTTTCTATAAATTAAGAATAATAAATCATTAACAAAACATTAATAAGATCATTTATATAAGAAATCTTATAAAAGTTTACATTTCCCTTACCAAAAATGACTCTTTTCTTCTACTTTCAACAAACTGTCTCCATGTGTCTTCATCTATAAAAGGATATATACGACATGGATTGTCATGAATCCTATGACCAAAAATGAAATCAGATGAGAGGGTTAATTTGAAATCCCTCCATCTTCTGGTAGCCATCGATAAGCATTTCTTCCTGACTCCTCTAGTGTCAGTAATATCAAATGTCATCTGATAAAGAAGAGGTTAAACATATTATATATACTAGAAACATTTATAGAATAGGCAAACAATAGCAAAATATCTTACCAAAATCGTCTCCCACAACTGAGAGATTATCGCTTTATCCACACTTCTCCAGTCATCATACAAAATGCTTACTTTTCTCTTACCCTGAGTTGATACAAAACTCTTAAAATCTTTTGCATTTGGACCTCTAGGAATATAATTCTCATCAAACTCAACGAGTATCCTCTGATCCTGCATACAGGAAAGTGGTAATTTTGGTAAACGTGTGCACCCATGTTTACCAACTCTTGAACTCTTTGTTATAATAGGAGCACATGATGAAGATTTGGGAACATCTAGAAGAGAATGTGAATGTTCCTCCCCAGAGGTATGACCAATATGCTCATCTCCAGAATCATGTGGTTGATCAACTGATTGATCTGTCATTATCCTTCAAATCAAAAAAACAAATATTATTTCACAAATATACAAATTCAAATATTTTAATACTACTGTAATTAGAAAATAAAAAATTTTACTAAGTTATGTAATAGTAAACATAGTTAATATGGTAAGGATGTTAAACTATGGTAAATATGGTAAAGATGGTCAAGATGGTAAACATGGTAAACATGGTAAACCTGGTAAACATGGTAAAGTAATTGTCACTGAACAAAAATAATAGATATATAATTTAGGTAATGGTAAACATGATAAAGTAAACTAAACCAACATAAAAAAACAAAAACATATACTTATTTTGTTTTAATACATGTTTTAATGAAGAAAAAACTTACAATATCTAACATTTTATGAAAAAAATAAATGTAAACAACAAATAAATAAATGTTACCTGTAATTTTAGGAATGTACAAATGTATTGTTTTCCCAAATTCCTTCATCGTGATCTTTCCTTATGGCACAAACCATATCTTCAACATGTTCATCATTATGTTCTATTAATCTTTCCATGGAAGTAGGTATCTCACATAAATCAGCATCTTCATCAAGTTCATCCTCACCAACATATTGTTTTTTCCCTTGTAAAACAACATCCCACTTCATATCTGATTGATCTACTACATAGAAAAAAAAAATTCATGTGTTTTCATTATAAAAGAATTAGATGTGTCTTCCAATCTATTTAGATTAACAAGTGTCATTCCAAATTCATCGTGTCTGAAACTGTTGTTACCGATAAACCATTTATATTTAAAAATAGAAACTTTAATTTTAAAGTAATAAACCTCCCATATGTCTTCAATCACTCCATAATATGCACTTGATGCAGAAATTGGGTTTTTGTCCTTAGCACTCAAAAAATGCATTGTTTCTACAAACACCAATACACAACTATTCTGAACTGCACTTCTGTTTTCCTGAGCTTTCATATGAAATGAATATCCATTAATGTCATAACCAGACCATGTTATCACATTTAAACATGGGCCACCCACTATCCATTTTAATGTCTCTGATACATATGATCAACAAGCAAGGTATTTTTAAACCATGACAAAAATGTTTTGTTGTGCTCATTCAAAATCCACATTTCTTTCTTCTTTGGATGACATTTTTTCACCTCATTAATATGCAATGGGATATACGGTTGAGCATCAGCTATGTTATTAAAGATGTATGATTCTAACTTCTTCATCTGTTTAGATAACAATGATTTGAATTTCAAGCCACGAATCCCCTTTCTCTCATTATTAACTCTTTCATGGCGAGATAGAGGCAAACCGTTGTGCTGAACCACATCCAAGTTGCTCGTACAAAACTCTGCAACCTCCTCAGAAATATACTTTTCAATAATGGAGGCTTCAGGTCTATATGGATTCTTAACATACCCCTTCAATATTTTCATATACCTTTCAAAAGGATACATCCAATGAAGATATACATGTCCACAAATCATTATTTCTCGAACCAGATGAATCATTAAATGCACTATTATATCAAAAAAAAGTTGGAGGAAAATATATTTCCAATTGAAAAAGTATAAAAATTGCATCCTTTTCCAAAATTTTCAAAGCATTCACATCAATCGACTTACTACAAATTTAATTGAAAAAATAACACAACTTCATTGTAGTCTTTCTGACACATATGGAAAATATTCCATGCAATGCAACTGTTAGAAGTTGTTGCATCATGACGTGACAATCATGAGATTTCATACCTATCAACTTCAAGTCCTTCAATGAGACGAAATTTTTTACATTTGAAGAATAACCTGAGGAACTTTTATATCATGAATTCACTGAAAAGAGCTAATTTTCTCCCTCTTCTTATTGTATGACAAGATGGGGGAAGAAATGGTCATCTTCCATTAGGAGTGGGAGCTAACTCCAAAAGTATTCCCATTGATAGTAAGTCTAATATTGCATTCAACCCATCTTATGTCTTTCCTTTAATATCTAACAATGTTCTAATAAAACTATACCAGATATTCTTCTCCACATGCATGACATCAATATTATGTTTAACTTCATGATATCTCCAATATGGAAGCTCAAAAAATATTGAACTTCTCTTCCAAATATGTCTATCATTACCAGATTTCTGTGTCTTTCCCAATGTCACATCAAGGTTTTTCACCCTCTCAAAATACAGATCAAGGGATAAAGGTTTTGGAGAAATATCAAATTCTTGTGAGCTATTGAATTCCTTTTTTAGTCTTATATAAGAGTGATCCATAGGCAAAGACTTTCGATGACTCATGTACATTGTTTTCCTCCCATGATGCAATTGACAATATGAAGTCTGTTTTTCGCAAATTGGACATGCTTTATGCCCTTTAACACTGTATCCATAAAAATTTCCTTATGTTGGGAAGTCATTTATAGTGAACAAAAGCACTGCATGCAGTTCAAAAATATTCCATTTTATAAGAATCATACACCATAATACCATCCACCCTTAAAAGTTTCAAATCATCAATCAACGGTGACAAGTAAACATAAATATCATTGTCGAGTTTCTTCGAACCAGAGATCATTATACTCAGCATGAAATATTTGCACTTTATACAAACATTAGGAGATAGGTTGTAAATTACCAATAAAATAGGACATGAACTATGTGTGATACTGAGGGTTTGGTATGGATTCATCCCATATTTGCACAACCCTAGTATGAGATTTCTAATTTCATTTCCAAATGTAGAATACTGCTCATCAATTTTCTTCCATTGTGGAAAATAAGCTAGATGACATGTTTTTCCATCACATAACCGCTCATCATCATGCCATCTTAACCTTTTTTCATCATGTGAATTAGCAAATAAATGTTTGAAATGATGAATTATAGGAAGATATCAAAATACCTTTGCAGGGATCTTTGTAATCTCTACATCAGCCTGTGGTTTTTATTTCACCTAATACCGTGATGTCCCACATTTAGGAAACTCTAACAGAAATGAATATTCCTTGATATATATCATACATTCATTCAGACAGACATGTATTTCTTATATCTCAATCCCATCCGGCATAATATTTTCTTGGCCTTATAGTGTGAATCTGTAAGATCATTATCTTTTGGAAGAATTTCTTTCATCAATTGTAGCAGCTCTGTAAAACTTTTGTCACTCCATCCATGTTTCAACTTTAGGTTAATCAATCTTAACACTGCTGACAAAACTGTAGAATATGTACAACCAGTATATAATGGTTTTTCAGAATCACCATATAGACGTGCAACTGTCAGTTCTACCTCAATTTTTTCTGCTGCAATATCGCGAATCATTTCTTCAACTCCATCAGAGTTACCATCTTATGAATCATCATTATCAGTGACATTCTGTCCAGTTTCACGATGCCAAATCCAAGGTCTGTAACTCGGATTAAAACCATGAAAAATTAGATGATCTTTTTCTCTCTACTTTTCAACTTCTTCATATTCAAACATTTCAGGAATGGACAGAAAAAAATGTCACTACTTGGAACATTTCACTTAGAAAATTCTAAAAAGGCATCAACACCTTCCTCATATTCATTGCTCATTCTATGTGCCATAATCCAACTTCGACTCATTAATTCCTATAAAAAATATCAAAATTATACATATTTTTAAGATAAGACAAATATATGTTTATATGAAAAAAATCATAAGTTGAATGTAAAACAATTTTGAAATATACAACAAATCTATGTGTATTTAAAAAAATATGCTAGAATATGACTTTAAAAAGAAAATATAGTTAGATATAACAGTTTTAAATTCCATGGAATCAAAGAAAACCATGGGGCCTCCAATGGTTGATAGAAAATTGGAGAAAATGGAATAAACCTAAGAATCAAATCAAATTTAAAATAAAAACTTGGATGGAGAAAATCACAATGTAAAGCCAATTATCATGGCACAATAGGGTAAGGATAACTACGCATATTTGAAAACCACGACATGGTCTCCCCCATAACCCATCATTTTCTCATAGTTAATGACTAGTCAAAATATATATAACTAAATAGAATCATATTGCAACACTAATATCCATGAAACAATACAATCATCATGTCATAATCTCACAAACCATGATGCAATAGGCAATCAAAACTAACACTTATCCTCGGCCCCCTTGGACACCCCCTGGACACCACCACCCCCTTGGATAGCCCCCCACCCCCTGGACACCACCCCTCACCCCCTTAAACACACCATGGAAACCACCACACCCCTGGACATCCCACCCCCCACCCCTCAGGACACCACCCCCCACCCCCTGGACAGCCCCCCACCCCTCCTGGACACCCCCACCCCTCTTGGACACCATCACCCACCTCTTACCCCCTTGGACACCCCCTAACCCTCTAGATAGCCCCCCCCCCCCGGACAACCCCCAAACCCTCTGGATAGGCCCCCACCCACTTGGAAATCCCCCCACCCCCTTAGACACCCCACCCCCTTGGACCCCCCCCCCCCCCAACACACACACACACTCACCCCTAGATTGCCCCCCCCCACCTCCATGGACACCCTGAACACCCCCCAACCCTCTGGACAGCCCCTCGAACCCTCTGGACACCACCCCCCACCCCCTTGGACACCCCACACTCCTCTTGGACACCCCCCCCCCCCACCCACCCACCCCCTACCCCCTTGGACACCCCCTAACCCTCTGGACAGCCCCCACCCCCCCCCCCCCCCCGGACAACCCCCCAAACCCTCTAAACAGGCCCCCACCCCCTTGGACAGCCCCCCCACCCACCCACCCCATTGGACAGCCCCCCACCCCCTTCGACACCCCTCCACCCCCTTGGACCCCCCCCCCCCCCCACACACACACACACCTGGACTGTCCCCCCCCCCAACCCTCTGGATAGCCCCCAACCCTCTGGATATCCCCCAACCCCCTGAACAGCCCCCAACCCTCTGGAAAGCCCCCCAGAACCATGGGATTTTAACCTCAAGCTACTAGTTTTGGCATATCTAGGGATTTTAACCTCAAGGTACTAGTTTTGGTATCATGCCATTATTCAAAATGAGAACCATGAACTGTATCTCCTACTAGTCTAAAATTTTCTATTGTTCAATGAATCAGGTTTTAATAGCATATGAAGACTTATAATAGTCCGCGAAAATAAGCGACGTAAATAGTTTATGGAACAACAAAAATTGATAACCAAAATAGAAACAACTAAGGATCCAAAACAAACATTCCACCATGAAAAAACATATATACTTATAAAATAAATCACACTGGTATACAGAATGGGTGTATCACAATGGTTTAGATATAAATTGCAGTAATATAGGTGAATGAGATCATTAGTTGTCAATGACAACAAATATTACCATAAATGTAGGGCATCTGCGAAACAAAAACAAACGAAATAGAAGAAGGTGAGGCCTACTTGAATATTGCGAGTCGATCTAATAGATCTGGTGATAATAAATAACATGATGATGGAAAATGAGGTAAAATTGTTCGAAATCGAAGAATCTTACCTAGTTTAAACAAAAAAATCGCAAAACGTAAATCTAGACTATCCGAGAAAAAAACATACGAAATAAAGTCATGGGAGGCTTACCTGAGTGTTGTGGGTGGAGATGATAGATCCAAGGAGAGTAAATATAATAAATGATGATGGAAAAATGAGATTAATGAAACGAGATCAAAGAGTTGATTCTAGGTTTTCCACGTGAGAGAGACGAGTCATAGGTTTGTCGATCGAAAAATCAGAAATCACAATCCACGGGGCGTGATAAATTTCTTAAATGTTTTATAATGTTGGTTATTTAATAATAGACATTGTAAACTATTTTTATTATATTTATAACATCATTTATTTTAATAACTGAAGTTATAAATGTATAAGATACTGCTTTTTCTACATCGGTTATAAAATAACTGACGTACAAAAAGCCACGTGTTGGTTTTTTACGTCGGTTATTCTATAACTGATGTAAAAACACATCAAAAACCATAGTTTTTACATCGGTTAATTGATAACCGATGTAAAAACTTTCGTGTGTTGGTTTTTTACGTCGGTTATCAAATAACCGACGTAAAAAAGGCTTCAGATTCCTCCTTTTTTACGTCTGTTATTTTATAACTGACATCAAAAATGTCGTGTGTTGGTTTTTTACATCGGTTAATTTATAACTGACGAAAAAAACCAACGTGCTGGATTTTTCATGTCGGTTATTAAAATAACTGACGTCAAAAATTTACTCTCAGTATTTTTTTACGTCGGTTATAAAATAACTGACCTAAAAAACCACATATCACAGATTTTCATGTCAATTATATATAACCGACATCAAAAAAATGGTGATATTAAAAACTTTTTCTACACTAGTGAATTGTAATTTTCATTGATTATATATGACTTCAATAATTATTTGTATATCCTGATCTAATAGAACATAATATAAAAATGAGATAAAAAAATTTAGTTACTAATACCCTTTTGATTATCAGTATTAGTCTATCAGATAAATGGTCAATCATTATTTTTAGATTATGTATGTAGACCATAACATGATGTACAATTCTCATGAATTTGGCTGCATATTTATAACCACTTCCCTTATCCTTATAACCTAAATTTGGTAATTTCATTTCAATACTATCATGTTCTTCATGAGAAAAATGTATCTCAAATAAAACCTCCTATAAATGGTTTTCATTCTATTCCTTATATCTACACATCCTCCATTATATATTGAATCAATGATAAATATTGATCTATTTATAATTTTAAAAAATATTCTTCAAAAATAACAACATACATTTCATTTCATCTTGAATCTAGTAGTATCATTTCTTGGTAATTGGTTAATATCTATGCTAATAATATATTAGTAGTTTCCTAAAAACATGGAGGCTTCTATAACCCCAAATTATTGACCATAGTTCCATTTTGTTATGGGATAATTAGTTTTTCCATATGGGAATGCTTATTTGTCATAACTATGACAAACAATATATTTTAGAATAATTAATTCATAATATATTACTTAAAGAAACACATAATACAATACTAAAATGTTTAAAGTCAAAGTTTCTTTAGGTAATTAGATATAAAACAAAATAACATTAAACTACGATGAAGCACTATTATTTATAACTCTTTAACATGATCTAAAAATTACATCATTCTTCAAAAACTATATGTAACAATAAAGGGACATACATATGAATTTGTTTATCTATAAATACCTATAAGGTAAAAATAAAATTCTAAAATTAAGAAGGAAAAATATGTGAGTCAAGAGGAATATCATGGTTATAGCATCCCACCTTTTTATAACATAAACTTTCATTACATTACACAAAACTGAGGATCTTTAAGGTTTAGTGTCTTGGAAACCAGGAGCTTAAAACATGAAAACATAAAACATTCTTCTTAAACACTTGAAAGGCTTCTCCTCATGTTAATCCTAGGTTCATTACTGTATCTCATAACCTGGAGACATACATCAAAAGAAAGGGTGAGCAGAAGGCCCAGTAAGGGAAACAAGAGAAACATTTTACATGTGAACTTGATATACTTCAATAAGGTCATGAAAAGAACTTTATGGCATGAAAATGAAACCATGAGACATATCATAATAAAAATAACATTTTTCATAACTTGAAGATGTGGCTACATCATTTAACATAGAAAATCATGAACATATCACCAAGGTCCATCCTCAAGGTGTCATTTGAAAATTACCAAGGTTATTCACCAAGGTATCGTGAGAATTGTAATCTCTAGTGGTTACATCATTACCCAATGCATTGGAGCGCTATCAGGGCGCACCCTTAAATTTGCCTTTATTATCATGTGAGCCACATATATCATCATCAAACGTTTCATAAATAACCCATATAGCATAAAATAAATGGGTTTCATTTCATAATCACAACGTTTTAAAATTGCTTTAAAGACATGATCTTTACGTCACTTTAAAACCAACAGAAAAGGAAGGTGGGTCTCATGTATGTAAATCCCAGAATTTAAAATAGAACATTTTGGTATATATGTGAATACCCCTTTAGAAGAAAGATCTTTGAGTATTCACTCAATAATATAAACTAACTTTAGAAAAAGAGAGAGACATTTTGAGACGGAAATTCTGCAGCATAACGGCTATGTTACGAGGTTTTAGAAGACATTAAAAAGAGAGGGAAAATGGGTCAAACATTCATAAATGACCCATAAAACAGTAGATGGACAGAATAATAAGGATACATGATCATGGTAATGAACTTTCAAGGACATACCATTTGAAATGAAAAACATGGAAGGAAGACAAAATTTAGATTTCTCTTTTGAAAGTTCGGCAGCCAAACGGCGTTACTTAAACTTCAAAAAAATGATTTGAAGAGACAAAATAGGGTCTCTCATCATGTTAACATAAGAGTTCAGTATGATAGATATAGAGATAATTCCCCAATATAATTAAAAAGGAACTTGAAAGACTTGACATGAAATTAGAACTTTGAAAAGAATGAGAAGGGTGAAAGAATCCCCTAAAAAAATCGGCAGCCTATCGACGCCACTTAAAACTTCAAAATACTGATTGGAAGAGATAAAATGGGGTCTCTCATCATATGAAAATAAGAGTCCAGTATGATAGATATAGAGATCATACCCCAACATAACAAAAAGGAACTTGAAAGAATTGACATGAAAGTAGAACTTCAAAACGAGAAGGGTGAAGAACCACTTAAAAATTCGGCAGCCTAACGGCGCCACTTAAAACTTAAAAATACTAAATTGAAGAGATAAAATGGGGTCTATCATCATATTATCATAAAATATCAGTATGATAAATTTAGAGATCATACCCCAACATAATAAAAAGTAACTTGAAAGACATGACATGAAAGTATAACTTTGAAAAAGAGAACGGTGAAAGAATCCCTTAAAAATTCGGCAGCCTAACGGCGCCACTTAAAACTTCATAAAACGAAATAATGAGAGTAAGAGGGGATCTATAATTATATGAACATAAAAATGGCAGTAAGAGGAGTATAAAAGAACATCCTCCAACATAAGAACATGGAGCATAAAAGGAATGATATAAAAGAGATCATTTGAAAAGAAAGAGAGGGGTCGGATCCCTTACCTTAAAATGTAACTCTTAAACCTCAAAGGTTGGGACCTTGAGGGATTGGGGGCACCTTGAGAGGACTCCTTGGGAGGTAATGAGACCAGAACTTCGTTGGGGAAGAGTGGGGAGTCGAATGGATGAGAGGAGGGCTTGGTATTTATAGGGAAAGTGAGGGGACAAGACATTAATGGCAAAGGGACACCTCATTAGTGGTTTTGGCAAAACCATGGGCTTGCCCATGGTATTAGCCACTTGGTACACCTCATACCTTATATTACTATTCATAAGTCGAACATATTGATTACAAACTTAATACACCATTTAATGATGTCATTAAATACTCGTAACTTAAAAACTGTATTTTCACTATTCATCGAAAATTCAACTTTCTCTAAATAATCCCAAAATTTCACCTTAACCAAATATCAACGCTCTGATTACAAATATGAACTCCATTTTATAAAAAAATTCTAAATATTTTTAATTTAATTTTTAAATAAAAACACTATTCACCGAAAATTCATTTTTTTCAGAAAAAACCCCAAAAATTACCATAGCATAATATCGGTGCTCTGAGTTCAAAAATGAAATATGTTTTATAAAAATAATTTTCTAAATATTTTTAATTAAATTTTTAATTAAAAACCCTATTCACCCGAAAAAACTAATACTTGAATAATAATTTATGAAACCGTTATTTAACCATTTTATTGAATCACATTACTTAATCAAGGTGCCTAAATTATATTAATACTTTCTTTAAGTGAGATTACTAATCCATTTGGACACATTACTAATCCTAATCATAAAATCACTATTCATAATTTACTATTCATCAAAAATTAAGTTGATCTTATTAGACTCTAAATTTCGTACTGAACATAATTGTAGAAGAACATTTTTCGAAAATCATTACACATTTTTAATTATTTAAGGTTTACACAACCATTTTTAAAATATCCATTTTCTAAAATTAATCAAAAATATGCATACTATATTTATCTGGTCATTTGAAAATTCATAAACTTCATCATAAGAATAAATCCCAATTTTTATTTAAAACAAAGGATTACACAAGGCAGTTATGGTCTCCTTACATAGCCCCTTATCACACCAGCATAGGACCTAAGTGTAAGGTGTGCTAAGGTGAGAGAATCCGAGGGAGGCTCGGCCAACATCGCACGAGTAGTAATTTCTATCCGTTTGAACTTCTCGTGAAGGCAATCCCGTTCTAGCTTCACACGATGAATTTCAGCTTGGGTTTGGTCCAGAGCAAAGCCCAGTGGTGCTACCTCCTTCCCAAGTTCAGTTAGATGGGCTTCGATCGGTCCAAGACTACTGGGTGAGGCCATCGAATCTTCTTTCTATATTAATTAACCAAGATTACTTGTATTTAGAGACAATAATCAAAACGTTTAGTTTCCAGTGGTGATATTGACCAATGGTCATATAACAGTCAAAAACCAACGGTATCATTTTAATTATACTCATTTTATCAAATGAAATATTTTTGTTGAGTATAAAAATAAAATAAAATAACACATAAAATTAGGAAACAAGATTTATTCAAAATTTCGGGTCGTTACAATGGTGACATAATTGGGGTGAGAATCATAAACATGAACAATGAAGGATTATGTAAGATGATAACATCAAGGTTATATAATAACATAAAAACTATTTAAAACATTAAATAATATGTATAATTCATCAATACCCATTGAGATATCATAAAATAATGTTCTTATAATAAACCCCCATGCAACATGCATAGAAACCCATGAGATAAAAATCAAATCTAAATTCATTGGTGTGTAATATAATTCTTATCCCTCCCATCACAATCATATCATGTTCATGTTTTGGTGACCTATATAGATCATACAACATATGAAAACCTTTTCATGAAATCTAACACCATGATTGAGGAGTGTATTTTATATGAATGTAGTTCTCTAATAAATGAAAGATATGTATATCTAGGTGAATACCCTTGGGTTGAAATGGGTATGGGTGTTCACTACACAAATGTTTCACAAGGAAAATTGATGGATGATTTTGGAAGAATAATAGACATATATAAAGATTCATATAATATTTTAATGATAATGAATTATGGTATCTAATTACCTAGAAATCATAAATACTATAATTAGTATGTGTAAAAATGTCTCCAACATAACACATTGGTACTCAAGTGGAATAAGGGAAGAAATTTCATGAATATAGGGTAGGAGGAGAGAATCCATTATCTTTATAGGGAACTTCTAAAATATTTTGAAGATCTTATTAATATCTTTAGAACACCTTGGTATTACTTTAAATAGGTATATGGAGTGGTACATCATGATTATTGGGTTTTCATTGAAGAGGAGTGTGAGGTTCAGTGGTAATTTACATCAAAAATAAAGGGAATTATTTATCAATTTCTAAAAATAGGTATGAGAATCTATGTGATAAAATAATGAAAAACAAAAAAAATTGAATTGATTTCACCAATTGTTTCTTCTAAATATGAGTTTTGATCAATATTTTATAAGGTATTATTCCATAAATGTAATAAAATACCATGAGTGATTTGAGAGTTTGTGGTATTCATAAAGAATTGATTTTAAAACATTAAAATATAATATATGTTTTTTATGATTCATTAGGAGTTTATAAAATATATAAAATAACATCAAGAAAATTTATTTTAAAGGGTATATCTATATTTTTTCTTAGATTTCATTCATAGAATTTGTTACATCACTTTTAAATTATTATGGTGTAATAATAGATACTATATATCAATTCAATATTTAATACTCACAAAAAATGTCACATATATTAAAATATTATAAAACAATATCCATTACCTAATTTTATTGAAAATATTTTAATATTAATATTTATTTTTTGGATATAGTTCTCTAAATATGATAATTTTCACTTTTAATTAATAATCCTTATATACAGGAATTTACTTATCATTAAGAAAATAAAAAAACAATTTATAGAGATTAAATTGGACAGAATTAAATTATATTTTCATTTGAATATATGTAAATATTGATTTATAATTATATTTTATTTATATTTTATTTATTTCTATATTATTGAATTTATTAAAAAGTGTGTCAAAAACACATATTTTCTAAAAATACAATTTTGGTTTATTCATATCAAAATCAACAAAAATATAATTAAATATATAAATTAATAATGCAAATGGATAATCATAATGAATATTTTATAAAAAATCTAATATAAAAATTCATACCTTAACAGTCTAGACATATAACCCCTTATTACACCATTATAGGTAGTAACGGTAGGTTATACGATTATGGATCATTCTTGAGGTGGTTTGGTGACCATGGGTTGTACCTTGATCTTTATAATCATGAATTTCTCCAAAAATTTGTTTTTTTTTTGTTTTAGTTGTTAAATATCAACATGGTATAGGTTATGGTAAATTCATGGTGATTCTGTATCCCTTAGATTCTCCAATAATTAGGATTCAAAGGGTATGAATGTACTGGTCAAGTCCATCACATCTTATATATCTTTTCATTATACATTTTCATGGCTTGTAATATATATACATCTTAAAAGTCACAATAAAATTCCTTTGTTATCAATAGTTAATATTATTAACCATATTTTCAATTTTAGCAACTATATTTTTTAATTGTCTAAACTAACTAATGTTGTGAATTTGATTTAAATAACTGGAATAATTAATAGTGTGTTTATTTATTCAGAAATGGAATTACATTTATAAATTTTTTGGTTGTTATATTCTTCCCCCATTTAGAAATATTACAATTTAAATTTCATTCCATACACTAAAAAAATAGGGGTACATCAGTTTCAATGACTCTTTAGGTGCCCATGTTGCTTCCTAAAACATGTAGTTTATCAACAGTACATTAACATAAAGTGTTTTATTTTTTAAAAGACTATTTTATCAATAATCTATGATCTAAACTAGATCTAACTCATATTAAAGAACACTCTACAAGGGTTAGAACATAAGGTTTTGTATATATGAGGTTCTTGTTATGTACTTCGTAAAGAAGGATACATGGAATACATCATGTACTGGGGAAAATTTATGTGGGACATCTTGTCAATAGTCTAAAAATCTAATGCAATCAAGGATATATAAGGGTTCTATGTATCTTCGAAAATTATTTACCTTCATCCTATGTAGAATTTCCTTCATCCATGGTAATATATGAAGGAACACATTTTATTTGACCTCAATCTCAAGGTCTCATCGATGATTTTATTCATAGATTTTATTTCATCTTTTGGTATATTTAATATGTTGTTGAATGGTTTTAACCGTGTTTATGATTTTTAGTACTAGAAATTGTCCCATAAGGTTCAGCACGCTAAATTTACCCTAACATGTTGGAGTCTGATTCCTCTTACCTACAGTTCCTAATATGGTGTCAGTTGAATTATATACTGGTGATTGATGTTATATTTGAACTCTAATAGGGGAAGGTGATGATTACAACTTCCATGAAAATCCATTTTACATAATATCATAAAAACCTCCGTAGATTGAATTTTTTTTCAGACTAACAATCAATCTAGGTTGATAAGAAATACCGAAGTTGAGCTCTATATCCTATCTTTTCTAAAGTATCTTCCAAATCCTCAATGTAAAAATCGATTCATAATCAGATACTGGAAAATGTGGCACTCTATGTAGTCTTAAAACTTCTGTTATGTATATCTCAATGAGTTCATCAAGAAGAGAATAATCCCTAAAATAAATAATATGTACGAGTTTTTTATGGAGATTGACTTCCACCTAGATGGAATTATTAATATTATATTCCCAGGGGAGTCCTGTGATAAAATACATTGTTATGTTTTCTAATTCCATAAATCTATGTTCAATGGATTCATAATACCATTATAATTCTACCATTAAACATTGACTTGTTGAAATACCAAGCATAAAGATACAAATTCTTTAATATCCCTCTTCACATTGTCCCACCATGAGTTTTTCATCTAATCTCAATACATAATCATACTTCATGGATGAATAGAGAATGATGATCAATGTTTTTTATCTAGAAGATCCCTTTTATGTTTTTATTTTTAGGGACACATATCTAGGTTCAGAACCTTGTAACTGGATTTTATCAGAATTTATTTCCAAAATTTCTTCTACCATTCTCTATAGCTCTTCATGATCTTTTTGGGCCTCCATATTCCCCTCTTGAATGGTTGGTTGATTAGTTATTTGAGAAATTTATGGTGAAGTTATTTTTATTATTATTATGTCCATGATTTATATGTTTATGAATTTTTTCCCACTATATCCTCATCATTTATATTATTACAAGATCATTTCTACTCAGACCATTTTCTACATATCTAATTATCCTAGAATGATAAAGGATTAAATAATCATTATCCTTGGTCATCTCTATCCACAATTTTTGGAAGATATTAATCTCCTTCTATGTTAATATACAATTTATTCTTTTATGATCCATATATATGTCCCAATATTACCCATAAAGTTAATATCACAAAATATTCTATGAAGATATAACTAATGACTACACTATATCATGGGTTTAGTAGTTTAGCTCATGGACCACTAATTTGTTAGAGGCATAGGCAATCAATTTTTCATCTTGCATGAGTCAAAAACCCCATCCCTTTATAGATTTATCATTATAGATCACAAATACATACACTAGTAGGAAATTTTATCATAGATGAAGTAATTATCCTCTTCTTTAAATCATTGAAAATATCCTTTCATTTATGATTATAGAAAAATATAACTCCCTTCTAAGATTTCATGGTTTTTTAGAAAAACACTTAGGAGACATTACTTAAAAGTTGATGATAGTACCCTGCTAATCCAAGGAAGCTATAGATATCCATCATTGATATTTCTTTTGAATATATTTCAATATTCCATTTTTTATGGGTCCACATATATTCTTTTTCTAGTGAAAACATTCCTTTGGAATGTTACTTTCTCCATAAAAACTCAAATTTATTATACATTGTGTATAACAATTCCTTTTATAAAATCATCAATACAATATTCAAATAGTCATCATGTTCCTATATTTTTGGATTTTTTATGAATATAATCTATAATATAATGAAAATATTTTTGAGGTAATCCTTAAGGAATCTATTCATTAAGTCCATGAAAATAGTTGGTTCATTATTGAGTCTAAATATCATAAATATGAACTTATAATTCCCATAACCTCTATGAAAACCATTCATGGGATATCCCCCTTCTCCAGTTTCACTTGATAAAATAAATATCCAAGACCCATATTAGAGAATAATTGTGAACCACAAAGTTGATTATACAAGTCATAAATCCATTAAAGTGGATGATTTTTCATTATATTTATCTTTTATTGGTAAATATAATCAATTAATAGGTTCATTAAACTATCATTTTTTTAATGGAATGGACCAACACACTCCATGTTAATGCACATGTTGCATCGACCTATTATCTAGATTATCATTTAGTTTATCATTTATCTATTCATGTTCAATGGTTTACATTATATATTTATTCTTGGATATTTGAAAACATATGGTTATATTATCAATTTACCGATTAACCTCTTAGTGTGGTGGAAGACTAGACAATAATTTCGGAAATGCATCAGAATATTCCCTTACAATGGTTATGAAATCAAATATGATTTCTACCTAGTCTCATTAATTTGATCAAAGTGAGAAAGATCATATAAAAATAATATCCATTCTTCATAATATAGATCCAAATGAGATTCATCCTCCACATAGATTTGTAATAGAATATAAGGGAGATTTGATATATGGTGAATGATGTACTTATATAGACAATTTATGTTGGCTCTATATATTGAAAGACAATCTTTGATCATAAATGACTCTAATTATACCAAAGAATGTTTTTTAAGCTTTTCTTAGAAGTTTATCCAAAACATAATGATATGGTAGGATTGGTATACATGCGATGAAATAATTTTCACATTTTCCATTTTCATTAATATCTCTAATTACATATTTTGAGGTGGTATTCACATAATTCTTCTAAACATGAATGATATTAATGAATGCATAAAATAATAATCACATAGTAAATTCACTATTATAAAATTAATAACTTGGGTACCTTTCACAATGTTATAGTTTAAATCCACCAATTTTTTTGGGAATAACCACAGTCTTTCTATCTAGGCCCTGGAAGTTTTTTCATCAGTTAACATTGAAAATCCTTACCTTAGTGTATTATTTACTATAGTTTTATTGTTCCACATAGTTGAAACATTGGATAAATATATAGGGGTGATGTTATGATTCCATTCTTCCATAATATTTTTGGGTTTATCCCATTGTAATTCACTAGTTTAGTGTCCTTACCTCCCACAAATAAATTAGTTTGTTGTCTCCTTTATTAAAATTTCAAGTTTCCTCTTCCATAACATTTAACAAGTAGAATTTTAGACATTTCTTCACCATAAATTTTCTCCATCGCTCCTCAATTATTAAATACCATTATCCAAATATTATCTCTATAACCATGATACCCTTTAGATTCAATGATCTCCATTTCTACTTTGATCTCAAATTATAAAATTCTCTTATAGTTATCATTTCCTTTAATCTCTAATTACTTTCCTAGAATCTCCTTTAAGAATCTAATGAAGTACAAAACATTAATTTTATTTTCAATAAATAACTTAGAGGTGTATAATTTTGGTCTTCTAATGGATTACTCATATTCATGGAAGTATTAATCATCCTTTTTCTTGAGAAGAAAGAAATACCTCTATATTTAACTTAGAGAGTGTGAGGAAAATATTGATCCAAAAAATTATATATTTCTTTCCACTCTATTAATTTGGTCTCATACATAGGCTTTATATTTCTTTATCAATATCTACCATTGATAAAATTTTCCCTCCATATAAAAATTATTCATCATGAACATATATTGTTCAAAACATTGATGGGTGAATAATATCATTTAAATTGATTTGATCCATTGTTATGTTATTAAAGGACCGTAAGACTCATTGAATTTATAAGGTATTTTTTTCACAACAATCTCAATTTCCACATTCCTACTAATTAGGGTATGTGGTATTTCATTTGGTTCATGTTTCTATTTCAAAAAATATTTAATTGTTTATTTATTTTCAAGCTGTTCCTGACTACAGCCCCCATCAAGTTAAGCTTGCTAATTGGGAATTCATTATGTTTCCCATCACATTAATTTTTTACTTTGTTCCACCTATTTTTATACATTGACTAAAATAAATGGGAAATTAATGATGATAATTTTCAAACTATTAGTTTTATAAAATATAAACTATGCACTTTGAATGGATAACCCATAAATAAAATAAATTCCTTAAACTATTATTTTATAAAACTAAATCTATGTTATCCACTTTCTATATCATAATATAATCTTTTATTGTAATATTTGTTCCCTTTCTAATGGTTAGTATGGATCATATGAATTTACCAAAGCATATCCCCAAGGAGTGTAAAAATGTCTTACAATAAAGAAAATTTTTCATGTACTAGGTGATGATAGTGTTATTACCTAATACACCCTTTTCATGGATATTAAATCTTTATAAAACTATTCCAGATCCCCATAACCTTGTAGTTTCCAAATAGATATTTTCATTCATAGGAACCACTTACTATATACATTAATGCAATTTACAGATGTTTTCATATGTTTATTATTTTTCTTAATTGATTCATTGATGTTTTATAATCCAAATCCAAAGAAATATGTAGACCTGTCTCTAATACCAACTATGACAACCCATATATTTTAATACACATTAATTCATGATATATTAAATAAATAATCCTATAATATTACCCCCTAAATATAGAAATGCCTATTTTCCAGGATAGATTTAATGAATAACATAATATAATGAAAATGTTATAATTCATATTTTTTAAAACTCTTTATCATGATAAAATAATTCCACATCTCTTCTAAAACTACATGGAATAAAAAGGGGATGTACCTAATAAAGGGGTGATATACAGTAGAACATAAGGGAATAATCAATTAAAAACGTAAAAAAAGTATAAGTGAGTAAATAGGCATATAAATGTTAAATATAATGGGGGAAAATCATAATCCTAAACATTTAATAATGACATAAGATGATGCTTTCAAGGAGACATGGGAATGTGGAAACAAAATTAAATATGACATCATAATCACAATTCAAAAATATCCACTAATTAATCAAGAAATAATGTTATTAGGATAACCACCCCTTTACCATACATATTATCTCATTAAATAAAAACATTACCAAATGCATTGGAGGGATATATAATTCTGTGCCACCCATCACATTCATATCATGTACATGTGTTACTATCCCACATAGATAATACAACATAAGAATGAATTTGACGAATATTAATTCCATGATTATTAATCATGTATTATATACATGGTATTCCCAAATTAATGATTTATAGGTAAAACCTTGTGAATAACCCATTGTGTAAATGCGTATGGGAATTCATTAATCAAATGTTTAGAATAAAAATCAAAGGATAATTTATTTTTCTAAACCATTGAACATATATATTAATGGAAGGTTTTAACAAGAGTTTATGGTGCTATTTAATTAAATTGAAATCATATATAATATAATATGGTATTATAAAAACAAATTCTATCATGAAACAATGGAAATCAAATTGAATAATACGATTAAAGTGCTTGACTAAAGAGGAGTAAGAGATAATCCCTTGACTTGATAGGGTGCATCTAAAAGCATGGCAGGATCTTATTAACAACATTGGAACTCCTTTGGGGGGATTTAGTTATGTATTGGTAGATGAAATTCTATCTCAATTTATTTTGATTGAATGAGAGTGTGTGGTTATTTGTGTATTTATAGTAAAATATGGGATATTTATTTATCAATTTATAATAATATATTTTACACTCAATATAATAAAATAATAAAAACCAAAAAAATCCTGATGTATTTTTACAAATGTGTCTTATAATTGGATTGGTATTCAATTTTTTATATGGTCAAGAACATAAAATCAAAAAATAATAAAATTTGTGATGTGAAATTGAGTCATGTTCATAAAGACTATAACTTTAAAATCATACAATACAATATATGTTTTTTAAGATTCATTAAGGGTTTATGAAATTACTCAAATAACATCAAAAGCACATTAATTTAAATAGTGGATATATATTTCATCAAAAATTCCTTATATATAATTTATTACATCACTTTTGAGAAATTTTTATTTCATAATAAATATTGTATACTTATACCTTATTTAATTTTTTAAATAAATACACCATTTTAGAAAAATTTAAAAACTTCACCATTAACTATTCTCAATGTGATGATTTCAAAAATACTATTTATTTAAAAACATAGTTCTCAAAATTTTATAGTTTTTACTTTTAAAAAAAATATTTTTTACGATAATAAAAATCTTCTGAAACCTATAAATACTACACTGGACATCATTAATTTATATTCATATTTTTATATAAATAAATTTATTTGAATAATCTTATTATTTTAAGGTATTATTTATTAATTTTTTTGAAATTTATCAAAAATTATGTAAGAAATGTATGTTTATTAAAAATAATTTTTTTTTATTCATATAAAATTCAACTCATATATAATTTTTTAATAAATTAATACATAAAAAGTAATAACATAATCATTATTTTATTTAAAAAATATACAAACTCACACTACTATGGGCTACAAACAAAGACTCTTATTAAACCAGAATACACAAAATGTAACATGTGCGATTGTCCCAACTTTATAGTGTGGTTAAATGAACATGGATTGGATTGTGATCTTTAAAATAAATAACTTCCCCCATAAATAGTTTTATCTGCATTTAATTTGATTAAATTCATCCAAGGATTGGTCAGGGGAAGAGCCCAGTGAGACTATCCCCTATGAACCTCTAATAATTTGGTTTCATTGTTCATTTTACTACCAGTAGATGTAATATCTTATTCCATATATGTCAATTTGACATTATCATAAATCATAATATATAATGATAATAATGGTCTATGTACAAAAGTGATATTATCAATGGTTAAGATGCATAATATTAATTGAAATTTCAAAAACAATATTTTATAGTGATCAAAATTAAACAATACAGTGTATATATTTTCTATAACATCATTACATAATTAGGATTTTATTATTTTAAAATTTGAAATTCATTTATAAAAGGTCACTTAATTTAAATAAATTATGCCCATTTCCACAATTTTTTTCAGGATCTTCTCAACTCTAACACTTTTTCCATTGAATTTATATTAATGTAAAACCATATATTTACATTGGGTATTGACATGATTTAACTTCTTATACTAGGTGAAATATTTAAAAATGTAAAATAATTTTTAGATAATAGAATCTTAAATATTGAAACATAAAATAAAAATAGCTAAATATATTAAAAATTCTATGGATTTATCCAATTTATCATTATAGATATGTTTTTATAAAATATCATTCCAATGGTTCCTACTAAAAATTATTTGATACCAACTATAGAAACTCTGACTCACATTACTTAAAGCTGGTATATACATTAATACATTTGTAATTGAAATAGGGTATCTCACAATAATGGATTGACCGTTTTAGATATCTTGGGATGCTATATACCTAACTAATTTGTATTATATATTGTAAAACTAAAACATATCATGAAAAAACATATTTCTTCCTTGAATATAATTCATATATTAGTTATTTCTATCATTGTGAAAAGAAAACATAATAATGGGTGAGCATAAATTCTCTAAAATGGAAAACCTATAATAAGATATATTATGAGTAGATAAGGCATAAACATATGGTATAGTGGATAAAAAAAATCATATTCCATTAAATAAATAACATTATAATTAAAAATAACCATTAATTAATGTAAATACAAGGAAATTATAACTAAATTATACAAAAGGAAATGTTCAATTTCATACATTCATGATCTTACTATCAGGGCCCCATCCACAACATCATGAATCATTCATTCACAGAACTAGTGAATTCACATTTAATGTCTATTTATATATGCACAAATTATACAACTAATTTGGACAAAAAAAAATTCTATCGAGTCCTTTCGACACATTGAGTGGATATCTGCTATGGGTCCCCTCACATTACATGCATTTGTAATAAATTCCACATATATTTAAAGATAAATATAATAACTAATCATTATTCCTTATTAATCAATAAATATCATTATTTGATCATGAATATTGAAAAATTTTATTTATCTAGAATATTTAATAAATAAGATTCATTCAATCAATACCATCTATCCAAATGGTATCTTGGGAAGAAAATAATGAATCTATCCATAATACTGAAATGGTGTGCCAAGACCTTGCCACTCAAAAATATTTGACTCCCCTATTTAATAGTGTGACCATATACCTAATATATTATTTCATCTATGAACATTTTCAAATATCCAAACTTCTATTAGTGTGTCACGACCTGCCTTCACCAAAAGGAGGGAAGGGTCAGTAGATTGCCAGACCCTTCCTTCTTTAATTTGAAGGAGAGATAATGACCCCTGAGACCCGCCTTCAATAAGTCCCGGAGTGGCGACTAGCACCAAGGGTATAGAAATTTCTCACAAATGGAAGGAATTACCCCCTTTTTGTTTTATAAGATTGAGAGATGAGATGATGAAACTCAACAACACCAAGGTAAAAGAAAAATAAAGCCAAAAAAAATAAACCATTCCCACATTCATGTTCAAAAAGTAAAGCCACAAGTACAAAAGGTGACTACAAGGTAAGTACCAAAGAGGAAAAGAAAAAAAAACGCAACTGCTCCAAAGGTCCGGGTCATCACATAAGATACCTCTCAAACTATTCTCGTCCTCGAGAATTTAAACAACCTGGAAGGGAAGGGCGGGTCCGAACAACCACCCCAAAAGATACCTCTCAAGAGTGAACCTCATCGTTAACTAATAACACCTTCCTGTCGCAAACCAAGCAACATACCATGCCAAACTACCCGGGAATGTGGGTTGGGGAGTCTCCTCCCCCATGTCAAGATATTATTCGCTTTGGGCGGCACTGACTCGCCCGCACGGGTTTAATCGCATCCACCTTAATGTGTCTTGATTAGGGGTCAGGTTCTCTCCTTCCCCATAGCCGGGGATTTTTACACACAAACAGAGGAAAGAAAACCAGCAAAATTCATATCCAAAAGACAAAACGTTCCACCACAATAGGTACAACAAGGAACAAAACTCAAAACAACTCTGGGTACTAGGTACGCATCTTTGCTTCCCTCTCCCACGTACTCTCCTCAAGCCCACCATGTCTCCACAACAAATAAACCAAGGGGATGGTTCACCCGTGAAGCACCTTTTCTTTGTGATCCTCGATCACCACTGGTATCTCCACAAAGGTCACGTCGTCCTCGATGTCCAGCTCACCCCAATCAAGGACGTGTGAATCGTCGTGCAGATACCGACGGAGCTGGGACACATGAAAGACATAATGTATCCTTAGTAGTGGTTGTGGCAATGCTAGCTGGTAAGCCACTTCTCCGACCCGCCGCAAAACTTGGAAGGGTCTGATGAATTTGGGAGAAAGCTTACTCCATTTGCCAAACCTCCACTGCCCACGCCGACTCTCGGACCGCATCCTTCTACATCCTCCTGCTCAAGGAATCGGCCACCACATTGCCCTTTCCCTCAGTATAAGAGATCACGAAGTCGTAATCCTGGAGGAACTCCACCCATCTCCACTGTCGCAAGTTTAAGTCCCGCTGGGAGAAGATATACCTCAATATTTTGTGATCCGAGAAGACCACAAAGTGTTCCCCGATGAGGTAGTGCCGCCATAACTTTAGTGAAAAAACGACCACTGCAAGCTTCAGGTCGTGGGTGGCGTAATTACGCTCATGGGGGCGTAGCTACCTGGACCCATAAGAGATCACCCCTTGTCACTGCATCAACACGCATCCCAGGCCCTGTCCCGAAGCATCACAGAATACCTCATAGGCCACCCCTTCTTCTGGTAATCTCAGCACTGGGGCACTGACCAACTTCTCCTTCAGATAGCTGAAGGCTGACTGGCACTACTCACTTTATACGAAAGTCGGGTCCTTCTTGGTCAGAGCCGTGAAAGGGGCTGCTACTCGGGAGAAGTTGGGTACGAATCTCCGGTAGTAACCCGCCAGCCTAAGGAAACTTCGGACTTCTGCCACATTCTTGGGTGCTTCCCAAGAAACAACTACCTCAACCTTTGATGGGTCGACCTCTACCCCCTGCTCAGACACTACGTGCCCGAGGAAGTGCACTTCTCGTGTCCAGAACTTTCATTTTGACAACTTCCCATAGAGCTGGTGTTGTCGGAGGACCTCCAAAACTATCCTCAGGTGCTCTGCATGGTCCTCCTCTGATCTAGAGTAGACCAGAATGTTTTCGATGAACACAACCACGAACTGATCCAGGTACTCCCGGAAGATGGAGTTCATAAGCCCCATGAACACAGCTGGGGCATTCGTAACACCGAAGGGCATGACTACAAACTCAAAGTGTCCATACCTGCACCTGAACGTTGTCTTCAGGATGTCGATCTCCTTCACTCTCAACTGGTGATACCCAGACCTTAGGTCGATCTTCGAGAACCATCCTTCCCCTTTCAGCTGGTCAAAAAGATCGTCTATCCTCAAAAGAGGGTAGCGATTATTGATCATCACCTGATTCAACCTCCTGTAGTCTATGCACAACCTAAGACCACCATCTTCCTTCTTTGAAAACAAGACCGGAGCACCCCACAGTGATGCACTCGGTCGAACATAACCTCTCTTCATCAGATCATCAATCTAGATCTGCAACTCCCGTAGCTCTGAAGGTGACATCCAGTAAGGATCCATCGAGATCGGATGAGCACCGGGCTGTAGGTATATCCCGAACTCGATATCACGTCGAGGGGGTAGAGTCATCACCTCCTCAGGAAAGATGTCCATAAACTCACGGACGATCCCTGGCACTTCCACTATTTCAGCATCTACCGATTCCACTGTCAGCTCAGTCAACAAGGAGAGGAGAGGTTCCTCTCTCATGTTTCCCTTTGGACTGCTCCGCTCGCCGGTGAAGGTAACACGCCGGATGTCCTTGTCTGAGAACACCACCCTTCTTCGAAAATAGTCGATGACGGCGTACACAGAAAATAGCCAGTCGATGCCTAGGATGACATCGTATGGTTGAATCTGTAGCAGAAGAAGGTCCTTAACCGACTGATGTGGCCCTAACATCAATCTACATCCCCGAAAAATGAACAACAAGTCGGTCTGACCTCCGACTGTTGTTCTCAACACCAGGGGTACTGGAAGTCTCTCGGAATCTAGACCCAAGGTACGGGCTAGACTGGGTGCAAAAAAGGAGTTCGAAGCTCCGGTATCGAACAAAGCATAAGCAAGAGTGCTAAACAGACTGATCGTACCTCGAACAACCTCTGGCCCCGCTGGAACTGCTGCCTCTGCGGCGTGTAACTGTCCACGCCCATCTCAACTGCCCCTCGGCTATCGGCCACCTCCCCGACCACGCCCTGGTCGAGGTCCCTGTGGAGTGCCCTGAGGTCGGCCTCCTCTTATGTCTGCCCTCGGAGGAGCGGGAGCTCGCTGTCCCTGCTGCTGCTGCTGGAAAGGTCTGGCTGGAAGCTGCTGCTGGGGCGGGTGCTGGGGACGACTGCCACTGCTGTACTGCACCCGGTCGGGGCACTGACTCCGGAGATGCCCAGGGCTCCCACAGATGAAGCACTGCGGTCCCGGGTCTGAAGGAAAAGGGCGAGGGTCGGGGGATCGAAACTGAAACTGTTGTGGCCTGCTCCCTGCGGGTCGGAACCTAAAGGGTCCTGACGCTGGAGGCCTGGTGCTGACAGACTTCCCCTTCGATGGTCCCAGCTGGATCCCCTCTCGTGACACTCCTCCTAGAGCATGCATCCTCTCCACCACTTCGGCCTTCTTCTGGACCTCCAAGTACGTCGGCAGGGTAAAGGGGGTAACAGCATACTGGAGGGAGGGTCGAAGTGCCTCCTCTAAACGTCTTGACCGAGACTCCTCGTCAGGAAAGAGGTCTGGAGAAAAACATAGGAGGTCCTTGATCTTGATCCTTAGCTCCCTCACGGACATACTCCCCGGCTGGAGGGAGAGTAGTTCCTGCCTCTTTTCTGCCTTCATCGTCGAGAAGAGGAGTTCCGCCCAGAACTCCCTCTCGAAATCCACCCAAGCCACCTCAGACTCTCTCCTCTCCCCCAGGTAAAGCGTCCACCACTGATGTTTCGTTCCCCGCATCTGGCTGACAGCCAGAGAAACCCAGTACTCGGTCAGGGCCCGAATCAGGCCGAAGTCTATAACTAGCTCTTCTAGCCAGCCTTCCGTCTTCATATCGGAGGTGCTGCCCTCATACTTCTCGAGGGCCTGTCGCTGGAAGGCTCGAAGAGTATTCTGCCACTGGTCATCCTCTTCCTCTTGATCATCTCTCTGCCGATTGGCCAAAGTAGTCTCTGGGGCCTCAATCTCTTGTACCACACGTGGTCGCCTTCCAGGTGCCATAGCTGCAACGTAAACAAGGAATGCCTAAGCCCAAGTAGTGCAGAATATCGTTCTTAAAACTTCTTAAAATTTAATTTATTCTTAATTCTCAAGACATCCCAGAAAAACAAGAACACAATTCATTATGATGCATGTACCTTTCCTAGGGTCTCTACCCTTCAATCAGTGTGGCCTCACTTGGTCGTTCGGTAGGTCCAGAGTCCTTGCATCGGATCACGGGGGGACCTAAAATCTCGTGTCCTAGCTGGTCTTCCCTAGCCTAATTCACGCGCCAAGGTCACCCAACACGGTTGCCTTACCATCCCATGAAATCCTCACTGTGCCTAACTCCAGACTTCATCCTATCTCTCAACCATCACCTCTGATACCATTCTATCATGACCCACCTTCACCAAAAGGAGGGAAGGGTCAGCAGATTGCCAGACCCTTCCTTCTTTAAGTTTAAGGAGAGATAATGACCCCCAAGACACGCCTTCAATAGGTCCCGGAGTGGCGACTAGCACCAAGGGTATATAAATTTCTCACAAATGTAAGGCATTACCCCTTTTGTTTTATAAGATCGAGAGATGAGATCATGAAACTCAACAACACCAAGGTAAAAGAAAAATAAAGCCAAAAAAAATAAACCATTCCCACATTCATGTTCCAAAAGTAAAGCCACAAGTACAAAAGGTGACTACAAGGTAAGTACCAAAGAGGAAAAGAAAAAAAAACCACAACTGCTCCAAAGGTACGAGCTAGTAAGGTCCTACGTGATCCCCGAAGTCCTCCTGGAAACCTGAAAGAAGTTTTATATATGTAGGGTGAGCATACAAGTACACTCAGTAGGGAAAACCAAAGACTCTCGTGCACAAGTGGGGGAACGTACTAAATTCCCATGAGAAAAGGAGTAAACCAAACACCTATCAAGGTAAATTATCCACCCCAGGCCTCACTAAGGCACACTCCCCAAATAACACAAGTCAAGTAATATATATAATAAGAGCACATCGATGTTTGGGTACCCCGCGCCACTTTCCCACTGGTTATTGAGACATCCTACGCATCGGACCAATCCCTCCATTCTCACCGTAGTCCCACTACCACACCCGCCCGCACACACCTGGGCCACAACCACATGCAGTCCCACTGCTAAAATCCCACCCGCACACACCTGGGCCACAACTGCACGCAATCCCACTGCTGAATCCCGCCCGCACACACCTGGGCCACAACCGCATGCAGTCCCACTACTGAATCTCGCCCGCACACACCTGGTCCACAACTGTCACATGTAACCATGCCTAGAAACACCTAGGCCAGAACAACCACCACCACGCCTGGAGACACCTGGGCTAGAGAAAATCCACTGCCACGCCCGAAGACGCCTGAGCCTCATCCCGAAGACACTTGGGAAACCACCTGCCGCACACACCTGGACAACCACCACACTACCCCGTCCAAAGGTTCTTGGGCTAATAATGGACCTCAGGCCATCACAGCCTACCCAAAGATACTTGGGATATCTGGGAAAGGGAGTAGAAAAGGAGCTAATAACCAGCCACTATGAATAGTGTTGGGAAAAACACCCTCCCCCGTGAAATGGGGTGTTCGGCACTAAGTGATCAACTTGGGTGGGGCGGGAATAAGAAACACAAAGCTACAAGTATATATATATATAGGTAACAAGCACTCACCCAAGCTAGGTTTTTCTTCAGACAGCCTACAGATCACAACAGCACTCAAGTCTGAGTCACGACTCACGCTAACAACACATTTTTTCCCTTTCTTATTTCACGTTCAGTAATAATGTTTATGTTTAAGCACTACTGGGAAACTAGTAGGCATATACATAAGTCCAGGAAAGTAAACAGTCAAACATCAACCAAAACGCCCACACTCGGTTCTCAACAACAGAGGATTCCACCCCAATTCGTGATGTAAACAAGTATTCACCCGGTCTTAAAACTCACAACCACTGAGGGTATAAAAGAACAGGGGATCCCATCCCCTCCCACATCTCCAGCAATCGTCCTGAAAGGAAAAAAACCAACTACCACCACCAACACAAATCAGGGATTTTCAGATTTAAACGACTTAACACACTCCATGATTTCAAATTCCCTGTTTTCTAACTGGGAGTTATCACAGAAGGGTTGATCCTGGTGCTTTCAATTTATTCAGCCGGATATACGTGATTAACCAATTCACTTTTAATAGCAGGAGTTTACAACCACAAACAATCCATTTAAAACATCAGCAGGGTTCATTAGTGCACAAACAACAACCACCAACGACCTCGATTTTCAGGAGGCATAAGCCAGCACAACTCAACAAGATGGTCATAGAAGAATCAGCATCAAAATATAAGACAGCATCAACAAACACAGCCCCCCCCCCCCCTCTCTTTATTTATAGAATTCGTTCATTATCTTCATTAAGTTCGGTCCAACCAGTTCTACAGAAACAAAAGCACGCCCACCCTGCATGATAAACAAAAGAGAGAGGAGAAGGAGAAATTCCCTACTTGTTGATAGATGATCGACGTTTAGTCCGGGGGCGCGGAAATTTACGGATAACGATGCGCCCGATGCACCAGAAGCTGTTTGTGAAAATCCAAAATTGAGGAAAATAGAAACCACTACTAACCCTTAGTTTATAAGGGTCAGGGACAGTTGAGGTGTAAATGCGAAACCGCGTAAGGCGCGGGGGTCGTGGATTGACCACGCGGCTCCACTCGTCACAAAAGGGGGTCGGGTGGTTTAAGCCTACTCATGAATTGATTAAGTATTTAATTAAAACTCTTATGCACATTATGGGTCTTTAAAACACGCTCAACAGGTCAAAATAGGGTTTAAAACCCTATTTGCGCAAAAGGGATCACTATTGGAAACAACTTGACAAGGTCGGGTACCGATCAGTCCCACCGATCGGTCCCACCGATCGGTCTCACCGAGACGCCACTCCTTTAGGACCCGGATTTTGGAAAAGGGAAGGACCAAGAGAGTCTGGGTCATCACATAGTGAACCATCATTAACACTCAAAACTGAATAAACTGAAAAGGACACAAAAGAATCAACAAAATTTAAAAAAATGTAACATAATATTCAATGCATATTTTATTGTAACGCCCTAACATTAGAAGCCCAAAGCCGGTGAATTATTTTTATACATTGTCATGATTACAAGGAATCAATTCCCAAAGGACTGATCAGTTTAGCGGTCTTGGAAAATAGATTACCTAGATGAACATTATAATAAAATTTCTAACATAAAATACAACATAGATAATTCTTTGAGAATTTAATTAATATTCTAGCTTAAACCTTCATATAAATCATCATACACTTCTTGGAATCCTAGGAAAATAAAACATTAGAAAGAGTTGGGGTTATATGCTCAGTAAGTTTAAATAATTTAGTGGAAGATATAAACATTTAAGGCAAGATGTATAATAAAAACACATCCTTTTTAAATATAAAAATGAACATAATATTGAAAAAATAAATCTGTTATTACCATATAAGCATGCACATGGATAATCTACTAGTTGAATAATCACATGTAATAACTAATTTCATAATGAGTAAATGCCTAACGCTGGACATCATAACCACATAGACAACGCCTCATGCCAATACTATATATAATTGTTTTTCAAATCCGTGTTCCATGACACTAGTTTTTTCATGAGACCTACTGATGCATCGATGAGCTATAGCAGGCTCCACCCATCACTTTCTAAGTATACTGCATTCGTCGTATGAAAATTTTGAAACATAACATAAACATTCATATTAAAACTATCATATGAAATTTCAATACATTAATCATAAACTATGAATGGTATAAAAACTGAACATCCACAGTCAAACATATCATAAATCATTCTATACAATATAGAAGATTGTATTATAATAAATCATCCTCAATCATGAATAATATCCAGTAAAGTATTTTGACATAATTTAAAATGATTGTTAAAACTCTTTGAGAGAAATATACCTTTTTGTGAAATCAGTTAAAAGTCACACATTTATAAATAAATTCATCTAAAATATAATTTTTAATAAATTTTTCCCATACAATTTTGAAACATTTGAAATGAATTAAAATTTTAAAACAATCATTTCCATATAAATAAATCCATAAAACCATTTTTGAAATCATGGACATTAATAAGAAAGGTTTGGAAGAATAAATATTTAAAAATTTTAAAATAATTTTTTAGTTAAAGAGTTACCTAAAAATAATCATTTTAAAAATTATTTTATGAAGCATTAGAATGGATGATGAATATGTTCCAATACATACATACATATAAACAATCTTATATAATAATTAGATTGAGAAATAAACCCTTACCTTGCACATTCCTTTGGTCAATGGTACTTTTAACCTCCTATACAATGACCATAGTATGTTATCAAATTACACCAGAACCATATTCATATTTATTATTTAATACTTGATTCATTTATGACATTATACTACTTATTTAAAAATAATTTCTTGGTTAAAATAACATTTCGGGTAATAATCATTTTATTTATCGTGCGTGTTTTAATTTGTTATTATAGATCGTATCACTTATATTGTGATTTAATTTCTTCCAGAATATAATAAATTATTTAGGTATCATATATATTCAGAATATAAATATTTATAATAGATATATATATATATATATGAAATGGAAAACACCATTTATGGATACGGTAGGTCGTACATATGTGTAATCGATGTTTTCCATTTCATAACGTATTGAATGGAAGTAAGTGGATGAGATATATCTAAATATATATATATATATATATTTATTTGTTTATTTATTTATTTATTTATTTATTTATTTATTTATTTATAGTAGCATTATAGTTTCATATATTAAATAATTATTAATAATATATAATTTTATAATCATCATTGAATTGTGAATGTAGACATGAATCTCATTGCGTCGTGGAGACGGTAAACCATACGTACACACGAGCGACGATATCATTTCATCAATGATTAAAAGATTAGGAATTTGATGGTATATTAATTTTAAAGAGAAATTAGCTTATTATTTTCATTATTTATATAAATATTACCTATCATTATAACCATCCAAATAACATAGTGTTGAATAACAAATTACACCATGGCGTGGAGACGGTAAGCCGTACGCACGCACGCATGGTGAAATTATCATTCATACAAGGATGGAATAATGAATAAGGTTGTACCATATTTATAATAATATCACATTATGTATAAAGTACTGGATTTATTATTTTGGTATGGAAATAAAAAAGAAAAAAAGATGAAGAAGAAAAGAACTTTGAAAGAGGTTATAAAATAGTTACCTCTTCTTTGGGTGTTTTCATTTGATTTGAAAAAAAGGGCTCATAGGTTGGCTTTATGCACTAGGTAAGGCCTATAGGATGAATTGAGGGATTTTGTGACGAGATTTTGGGAGTTTTTGGCCGAGAAAAAACGATTTGGAGTTGTGAAACAAAGATAAAGGGAAGTACCCTTTTATAAGAGAGGTGAGGGTAACTTTAGGAAAACCATGAAATATTATTTTATTATAAAAACATTTTAGGTTTATAATGGCTCAAAATGAATTTATTTCGATCCTTAGGTGGTTATGGGTCTAAATACTCTCAACCAATAGGTTTTATATAAGTTTAGGTTTCCATTTTAACCTTATCTTTCATATTTAACCCTTAGTTAAATAGTTTAACTTTTACAATGTCTTCTTGTATTTTTATATTACATAGTTAATAAACATATAATAAAATGACAAGAGAACCCCAAGTGGTTCATTAATTACATATATATCATTATAATAATTCTTTGGGATGAACCTTTGATTTTTAGGACTACTATATAACTTAATAATATAGTATTTTCTTTAAAAACTCATTTAGGTCAATTTTGACACTATTTGGTATTTTGTTTTTGTGAAAGTAATAATAGTATGATTAATTTGAAAAAAATTCATTGAATCAACCCTAACATTCCATATTAACCAATTAAATTATATTAATGCATCCAAATTCTCAATTTACATTTAGTTGGATATTTATAATATCAATTATTTTAATCTTTCATTAATAATGTAATTATTATATCATCGTTATGTGATAAATAAATTTTATTATTTAATGTTTAAAAATTATAAATAAAATATAATTATTTAGGAAATATTTTTATATTGATAATGAATATTTATAGTCTAATTTATCTTTTTTATATCCCTATATTAAAAATATTTTAGTTATTAAACATTGAATTTAACACTTTTAACTCTTCTTTAAATAAAATAATAATAAATGTCATAATCTAATCCATGTGGACCAAAAGGATAATATTTTATTCCTAAGGCTGTATTAGGTTGAAATACACTTATCCAATAGAATTAGTACATGTGTTAAGTTAATAATAATATCATATTTACCTTTAATTACCCTATTTACTTTTAACCGTGGTAAATAAAATTCAAAAGTTGCAATTTAAAAAAATTATATTCATCATATTGAACTATATTTTACTTATTGATATTAAATGTGTCTCTCGGATTTTGGAAATTCAATTCACATAAGTGGTAAAATTACATTTTATGCAAATTTGTAAATTCTCCTAGAATGTGGGTAAAAGTTGTTAAAAAGTTCAATAAAATTTATACGTCTAATTTTATTATAAAATGACTCTAATGAATTACATTGAACTTATATATGTATAATATATCCATTTTTACTGAAAATTATTTTAAATAAAATAAATAATTATTTAAATAAAAAGTCTGTTTTAAATAATAACGTAGTGTTTTTCACTATTCATCAAAAAATTTAATGTTTTCAGAAAAATAAAAAAACTTCACCCTAATATAGTTTTGATTTTAATAATTAAAAAACTAATTCTATTTTACCAAATTTAAAACATATAATTTTCATTAATTAATTTAAAATTAATTCTCGTTGTCAAAAACCAAAAAGCGGGTTTTTAAAAAGTAAATACTATCAAAAGATTGACATGTGTTTATGTCAAATTTAAATGTTAAATTACATATAATGACCTAAAATGTATTAAATGGAAAAAAATATAATCTAATTATACTTATAAACCATTAAAATTAATAATTTCACACTATAAATTATTTTGATTAAAAATTTGTTTTCAATTAAAATTTAGTATTTTTCACTATTCATCCAAATATGAAAGTTATCAGAAAAGTACCAAAAATTTACCCAAATTAAATATTTATTTCTATAATCTAATGAATTATTTAATTTCATTAAATTTAATATATAAATGTTTCAAATATTTTCTTTAAAAAGGGTTTTCCATAAAAACACGGTAAAATTTCATTTTTTAAAAAATACTTCTTTTATCTGAAAAAAAATGAATTTGTTCTTATATTATGTCTAATAAACACATAATAAGGATTCTAAAATTATATTAAGTACATAAAATTCAAAATTCAGTTAACACTATTCATAACCACTTTTTGAACGGCTAGTTTGGTAAGTCGTGGTGTGCTCGAACTCGGTGATGCGTGTAGCATAAGATATTGAATAACATTAAAGAGATAACGTACTATGAAATCTTGGGGTGTTACATTCTCCACTCCTTTAATAATTTTTGTCCTTTTAATTTGAAATTGTTTTCAAACATAAAAGGTTTAATATATCAAATACCTTTGTGGAAAACCCACATCAAAAATACGGTTAATAAAATTTAGTCTTAATAAGAGGGAAAGGGAAATGAAAAGGTCACCACAAAATTAGGGTTTTGAATAGGAGATCATTGGTGGAAATTATAGACACATAATTGGAGTAAAAATGTAAATATTTATAGGGAGTGATTGAGTTCATCAATCACAAACCTTTGTATTATTTAGGACCACAAAGTCATCAATCTAAGATGATTTAAAATATAATTGGTTCAACAAAACCTAATGTATTAGGATAACTCATTTTTGGATTTAATATCCTTTACCTAGTGATTAATAAATAATTTCTTCATATAATAAGAGTAAAAAAATATACTTGACAAGTATAGTTCCATACTTTAACTAATTTCTACCCCAAACTCATCGTACAATCCAAAAGATAATAGAAATCAAAAATATTATATTTATCATAATCTATCGAGTTCCAAAAATAATGAATTTATAATTCATTTTTCAGACTATTTAAAAAAACTACAATATACAAACCAGGACATCATGTAGGCCAGTGGTGGGTGATGCACCCTTATCACCCTTCGATTGAGGGTTCAAGTCTCACGGCCTTGCAGGACATGAAGGGTTGTCTCCCGACCTCTGGGTTGTCATTTTTATAACAATCCAAAAATAATCTTAAGAAATTAGTTAACATTAAAAATAGTAACCAATGTAATACTTAATTCATTCCATCCTTTAGACTTATCCATATAAATATGTCCAAACTCAGAGTCCAAAATTTATATGAAAGGTAAAAAGAATGAATATCTTTTTTGACATGTAATAAAATGGGAATACCTTCATCATGTATTCTTTTAAAACATGGTAACACCCTAAATTACAATAAAACCATATTTATTACATTCATGCTTCCTTATTTCATATAGAATATTGGATATAATCCTTATATCCAAAAATTATTTAAAATCCAACAATAACGGAATAAAAAAATAATTAATTAGTTCCAAAGTAGTCAAGAATATCGAATATAATTTATTAATATCAATCATTTCTTATTCCAGAATCACTACTTCAGTATCAGGACCTTGTTAAGGTTTATCTCTCCATAAAGCATGTAAATTCCAAAAAAAATAACTTGTAGTTGAGTCACTTTTCATAGTATTATATAATCTCAAATCCTCAATGAAATAGTATTGTAGTACAATCCTTATTTTTTCCATATTTCATATAACCAGTACATTGTTGATACAACACACAAATGAAATAATTATTTAATAACAACATAGGAACACTAGTCATTCCTCTTCATCTGTGGAAGTATCATAATTTGATTATTATCCAATAACATCATTTGGGGCATACTCTGATTGTTTGGACATTGATTCGTGTAGTGTCCCAACTCCTTACAGATAGAGCATTGTACATTTAAAAACTTTTTCTTACCCATGAAATCACGTACATGGTTTTCTTTTTCTCCATACTTATAAAAAAACTCCCATTCCATTCAAGCATTTACAAAGGTGATTTTTACCATATTTATCACATATGGGAAAATCCTTCTTTCCCCTCTTCCGTTTATCTATCATTCTCTCTAAAATCCTTTTCTTATTTTGATTCCCTTCAAATCCATAGGACTCAGAGAATTATTTACATATCTTATTAACACATTATACTATTTATTCATATGATGAGAATTTATGGGAGACTATTTCCCTTATAAATGTTGGATAAATACCATGAAAATAGGGTCCTTCTTACTCTTTGGACCATTCGTATTGCTGGAGTTCTCATTACTTCTACTAGGCACCATTTCTAAAAAATGGCATATTCTTGGTTAGATTAGGAATCACAATAAATTATTCCAAACTTGTAAAATACCAAAGGTAAATTGAAAATATTATTCAAATAATCTACAATCATGAAATAATGTTTTCTTTGAGAAATTATTTACTTCTAAATCCTTCATAATGGCTTGTAATGAAAATGTGAATTATCCTATGCATATCCCTCAGAAGTATCGTAACCAAGAGTGAAACAAGGCGTGTTGTTGTGTACCAGGATACCCCAGTTCAAGCCTGAAACTCTTTGATGGAGTTTTCACTCCTAGTTATATCTGTTCCAGAGCCACCTCTACCTACTCGTATCATGACATGGATGAATTGAATTTAACATACAAAAAATTTTATCATTACTAAAATTCTAGGAAGTTCGTCTATACTAATCCTCAATGTCTATCTTAGGGTAATGTTCTCTAATCAGAGTGTTTCTAAATCTAGTTTCCAAGGTTTCTACTAAACTTCCTTGGATACCAACTGTAATTCCTTGACCCCAAAATCTCAGAGCTGGGGCATTATTTTAATAAATTGGCATGATTACAAGGAATCAAGGATTGAAGGACCAATCAGTTTATCAGTCTAGGAAAATAGATTACATACATGAATTTTACATTACAATTTCTAACATAAAATATAACATAGATAATCCTTTGAAAATTCCATTATTCTTCTAACTTAAACCTACATATAAATCATAGTACACTTCTTGTCATCCTGGGAAAATAAAACATAAGAAAGGGGTGATCTCAGATGATTAGTAAGGGTAACTAATTTAGAAAAATCTAAAAACATTTAAGGAAAGATGAGTAATAAATACAGCATCCTTATTAAACATAAATTTGAACATAATATGGAAAAAATAAATCAAACATTACTATATAATCAAGAACATGGATATTATACTAGTTGAATAATCACATGTAATTACAAATTTCATAATGAGGGAATGCCTAATGTGAGACATCATAACCACATAGTCAAGGACTCGTGCCAAGACTATAGATAAAAATTTTATCAATTCCTTTTTCCAAGACACTAGTTTGTCTCTTGAGACCTACCAATGTGTTGAGGAACTATATCGGGCTCCACTCATCACATACTAAGTCCACTTCATTCCTAATATGAAAATGTTAAAATATAACATAAACATTCATATTAAAAATATCATACAAAATGTCAATACATTAACCATAAACCATGAATGGTATAAAAATAGAATATCCAAAGTCAAACATATCATAACGCATTCAATATAGTATGGAAGATTGTATTATAATAAATTAACCTCAATCAAGAATAATATCCAGTAAAGGATGTTGACATAGTTGAAAATTATCATTAAAACTCATTGAGTTCAAGATTACTTTTAGTGAAATAATTTAAAAGTCACCCATTTATCAATGAATTCATTTAAAATATAGTATTTAATCATTTTTTCCCATACCACTTTGAAACTTTTGAAAGGAATTAACGTTTTTAAACAATAATTTTCATATAAATAAATCGTTAAAACCATTTTTGAAAACATTGATATTAATGGGAAAGGATTAGAAGAATAAATATTTAAAAAATTTAAAATGATATTTTAGTTAAAGAGTCCATTAAAAAAATCCTTTTGAAAAATATTTTATGAAACATGGAAATGGATGACATATATGTTCTAGTACATACTTATATATAAATAATCACATATAATAATGAGATTTAGAAATTAACCCTTACCTTGCACTTTCCTTTGGTCGAGGGTATGTTTAACCTTTTTTATAATGACCATAGTACATTGTTAAATTATTCTATAACCCTATTCATATTTATTATTTCATACTTGTTTCATTTATGACTTTATACTACTTATTTAATAATAATTTCTATGTTAAAATAACATTTTGGGTAATAATTGATTTCTTTATCGTACGTGTTTTAACTTGTTATTCTTGATCATATCACTTATATCATGATTTAATTGATTCTAGAATATAAAAAATTATTTATATATCATATATATTCGGAATATAAATATGTATAATAGATAGATATGTGAAATGGAAAACACCCTTTATGGAGATGATAGGTCGTACATACGCATAATCGTTGTTTTCCTTTTCATATCGTATTGAACGGAAGTAAGTGAATGAGATATATGTAAATATATATATATCCAGTAACATTATTATCTCATATATTACATACATATTAATAATATATATTTTTATAATCATCGTTGAATGGTGAACGTTGAAATGAATCTCATCGCGTCGTGGAGACGGTAAGTCGTACATAAACACGAGCAACGATATCATTTCTTAAATGATTAAAATTTGTGGAATTTGATGGTATATTAATTGTACAAATAAATTAGCATGTTATTTTCAATTTTTATGTACCTATTACTCATCATTATATCCATCTGAATAACATAGTGTTGAATTACAAATTACACCACGGCGTGGAGACGGTAAGCCTTACGTACGCACGCATGGTGACATTATGATTAATAGGATTGATAGTATAATGTATATGGTTGTAAAATATTTATAATAATATCACAGTTTGTAGAAGGTATTGGAGTTATTATTTTGGTATGGAAATAACAATGAAAAAAATGTGTAATAAGAAAAGACCTTTGAAAGAGATGATAAAATAATTACCTCTTCTTTGGGTGTTTCATTTTTATTTGAGAAAAATGGATCATTAGGTTGGATTTATGATAAAGGTAAGGCCTCTAGGTTGAAGTTAAGGAAGTTGGGAGGAGATTTGGGTAGGTATTGTCTGAGAAAAAAGGCTTTGGTGGTGGGAAATTTAGAGAAAGGGAAGTACCCTTTTATAAGAGAGGTGAGGGTCTCTTTAAGAAAACCTTGAATTATTAATTTATTATAAAATAATTTTTGGTTTATAATGGATCCAAATGAATTTATTTTGAGACTTAGGTGGTTATGGGTCAAAATAATCTCATCCAATATTTTTGATAAAAGTTTAGGTTACCATTGTATCCTTATCTTTTATATTTAACCATTAGTTAAATAGTTTAAATTTTACAATGTCTTCTTGTATTTTTATATTACATGGTTAATAAACTTACTATAAAATGACAATAGAAACCCAAAGGGTTCATTAATGACATATATATCATTATAAGATTCCATTGGCTGATCCTTAGATTTTTAAGACTATTATATAATTTAATAATATAGTATTTTATTTAAAAAATCATTTATGTGAATTTTGACACAATTTGGTATTTTGTTTTTGTGAAATTCATAATAACCTGATTAATTCGAAACAAATTAATTTAATAAACCCTAACATTCCATATTAACCTATAAAATTATAGTAATGCATCAAAATTCTCAATTTACATTTATATGGATATTTAAAATATCAATTATTTTTATCTTTCATTAAATAGGTAATTACTGCATCATCATTGTGTCATAAATAAATTTCATTATTTAATGTGTAAAAAATATTAATAAAAATCTGTTATGTTTGAAAACATTTTATTTTTCCAATGAATATTTATAGTGGAATTTATCTTATGTATAACCCTATATTAAATATGGTTTAGATATTAAACATTGAATTAAACACTTTTATCTCTTCTTTAAATAAAATATTAATAAATATCCAAATGTAATCCAATTTGACCCAAAGGAATATATTTTATTCCTAAGGTTCGTATTGGTCTAAATACACTTATCCAATAGAATTAGTACATGTTTTAGGGTAATTATAATATCATTTTGACCTTTAATAACCATATTTACTTTTAACCATTGTAAATAAAATTCAAAAGTTATTTTTCACCAAAAATTATTTTCATCCTACTGAACCACATTTTACTTTTTTACTCCAACTTTGTCTCTTGGTTTTTTTAAATTCAATTGACAGAAGTTTTAAAATTAAATTTTATGCAAATTTGTAAATGCCCCTAGAAGGTGGATAAAAGACGTTAAAAAGTTCAAAAACATTTTATACATTTAATTTTATTATAAAATGACTCTAATGAATTACATTGAACTATTATAGGTATTATATATCTTTTTTTTATTAAAATAAATATAAATAAAATAAATGATTATTTAAATTAAAACTCGTTTTTAAACAATAACGTAGTGTTTTTCACTATTCATCAAAAATTTAAAGTTTTCAGAAAAATACCAAAAAGTCTCCCTAATCTAGTTTTTATACTCTGAATTCAAAAATTAATTCTATTTTACCAAATTATAAACATAGAAGTTTCATTAATTAATTTAAAATTAATTCTCGTTGTCAAAACCATAATGCTGGTTTTTAAAAAGTAAAATCTATCAAAAGGTTGACATGTGTTTATATAAAATTTAATTTTGAAATTACCTATAATGACCTAAATTGTATTAAATGATAAATATATAATCTAATTATACATCCAAACCACTCAAATGCATAATTTAACACTATAAATTATTTCGATTAAAAAAGTTCTTTTCAATTAAAATTTAGTATTTTTCACTATCCATAAAAATATAAAAGTTATCAGAAAAGTACCAAAAATTTATGACCCGCTTCTAAAAAAGAATTTAATTTCATTAAATTGAATTTATAAAAGTTTCAAATATTGGTTTTTAAAAGGTTTCTCAGTTAAATGGTGTTAAATTTTCATTTTTTGAAAAATACATCTTTTATCTGAAAAAAAAAATGAATTTAATCTTATATTATGTCTAAGAAACATATAATATAGATTATAAAATTATATGGAGTACATAAAATTCAAAATTCATTTAATACTATTTGTAACTGCTTTTTGAACAACAAGTTTGGTACATTGTGGGGCACTCGAACTCGATGTTGCGTGTAGTGTAAGATATTTAATTAATTTAAAGAGATAATGTACTATGAAATCTTAGGGTGTTACATATAAACTACCCCTTTATAGGATTCTTTTTCCTTAAAAACAAATCTAAGGATACTCACAAAAAAACTATGGACACTACACATTCATATCTATCTACCACTCCAATGTATCCTCCTAGAAATTCATGTGTCACCGTGTTACCAAAACATGAGGCATTAACATCCATCATAAAACCTTCACGATTTTTCTACAATATTCTCTTGTATTTCCTCAAATGAAAATTTCATCTATAAAATCAAATAATTACTGACAGTCATGGGAATAGGTTTTAGAACATACTTCTAGAGTAGTGGTATGAGAAAAAATATTGTATAAATGGACATTGTGGAGGGGTAGGGTCTAGTTTGACAATAATATTTTCTTCTCTCTGATATTGAAAAGATAGGAAAACTATGGATTTATTTTTCCCTTCCTCATTAATCATTGATTATCAGACATATGTGGTACCCAAAAGTGTAACAAGTTGTATATGTTAAAATCCATAGATCATTACCTCAATCCAGTATATGATTTTTCCCTTCTCTTAGTAGTATACATCCCCTATTATTCCATATACACACATGCATTGGTTTCATTTACTTAGAACATCTCAATAATCCATAAAAAACATCCTCTAATGAGAATAACGGGGAGAGTAATGGAATACCATAAAGATCCATAAAGGATTTTATCTGGATAGATTCTGAAAAACTATTTTGGCATCTAGAATCATCCAATACCAGATGGTTTTCCCATGATTCTCAAATATCTATCATCAAATCCATGATCACCTCCATTAATATTTATATCATTATCTTGGATTTATTATCTGTATATAGAGGATATGGTGTAATTGTCTTTAGTAGAGATCTTAGGGCCTCTTTCATGACCTTTTATAAGCCTGACATGAAACATGCATATAAATATGATACAATTATTTTAGGTTCTCCATACATCTAGACTATCTCCCACACATATAGATTTCATATAACATCCATAGAATGAGTTTCTCATATATATAATAAGTGTGAAACTTTATTCACTTGGTTAACCACTTCCTAAATCGAATCATGTCCTCTTAGGGTCATTTCTAGTCCCTTTTAGAATTCTATAACATCTCTCCCCAATTTCTCACTAGCATGGTATGAGGATAAAGTAACCCACCTAGTCTTATTATCCACCTTTATCCTATGATAGGTATGCCAAATTAGTAGAAAATCCCATTATATTATTTCTTATACCTATCAACTCGAATAATCTCCTTATTTTTTAATACATTATGCTAAAACTTGAGTGAATTCCCATGATTAGGTGTGATATTCCATCACAAAATCCACTCTCATTAATATATAAACCACTACCCTACCAAAGATTTAAGGAACCTCGTCCTCATACAATGATAACATCATATCAGGTAAATTATTCATTAATCGTGAGGTAATTTTAATTAGGGAACCATTTATCTTTCATAAAATTCAAAAATGGAGAGAAAATGATATACGGAACATGGATCATATCCTCTTTGACCTCTAACATGTCAATATTCTTGTCAGTAAGAAAGCTCACCGGTTTTCACTATTGCAAAAAAAATCAACATTAATACTTAAAATTATTATTACATGTTGTATCTATGATAAAATAACTCATCCTCAAGGAATATTAAATTTTTAAATCAATGGTTTGGAGGAATTCAATGAAACAGCCCTTCTAAAAGTCCATATGCTTCTTGTAGAGTATGTGTCACTAGAACCTGTGGCTCATATAGGTGAAAAATATCTCACAAAATATATAATTACACCAATTTTTAATGTTATAAACTATGATTGATATCTCCAAATCATGTTTATAGCACTTATACAGATTTTTTCACAACTAATGTTTCCCAAAAGATACCAAATGATCCCTTATATCTGGATAACTTCTAAAAAATCTGAGAGGAATTAAAATAATTAGCATAGCCACTCATAGAATTTGGAGGAATTATAAATCATATCTTAAATAAATGAAAATTCTCTTCACATGAACTAATCCACCAAAATATTATTCCTCCCCTGGTTATTACTATCTAGGGATCCAATCTATGTGAAAATTCCAAGATTGGATTTATATAACACATATCCTACCCAATAAATATCTTGATATAAAACTCATTCCTAGGTTAATACTATGAAATTACCACATCCACCATCCCAAGATCAACCATGATCGTTTCCTCTAAGATTATATTCCCCAAGAAACATTTTTCATGAATTCAAAAATTACACATCAAGTTTGTGGCATAAATCTTTTATGATTGAAGAGTACATGTAATAACCTCTAGGTTATCGACATGTAACTCTATACTCTATGATCCATGATAATACCAATATTTCATTGATGAATACCATGAAATAGGTATCCATGTAGGGATATAGAATCTTTATAATTAAATACATATAAATTTTAATTTCATTTTTATATCTAAATAGAATCACAATGTACTCATATAACCCATACCAACAATTAAATATCATTAGTGGTATATAAATTAAATATTTACCGATATAAAATATACCAATGGGACATGATTAATCATAACAAAATTATTTATTTAGGAGGGATTCATAAGAATTCATCTTATAATTCATCCTTTAAATGATCCACCACTTGAGGAAAATTATCTATAACCTTCACATGTTCCGCTACAAGAGCCTTACCCCCCAAACTATACTACAATGTATCTTATCTAACTAATGTCAAATCTCTCTCTACGATATTTCTTATCCAACTCTCACTTAAACAATAATTATTTCCCCTAAATGAGGTATAAAGAACAAAAATCTTATAACCATATCATTGATCCTTAAATAGGGTCATCCATTCTATCATAATAATCATATAAAAACTCATCCCCACTAAAACAACAAAATATAAAAAATTAACATATCCTCCAAAGAATAAAGAAACATAGGGTCTCTTCTAAATGAAACCAACCATAATCCCAATATGTGTATACATAGACAAAATCCTAGGGGAGAACTCTGTAGATAACCTCAAAAAAGACATTGCCCGAGAAGAAATAAAATAATGAGGTTCCTCATATTCAAACATGTTAAATTAATGAAATTATGAAATAAAAACCATACATTTTATAATTGAAGTTTCCCCTTATCCATTAGTCAAAACCTTTTCCTACCAACATCAAACCTGTATCCTAGATTCCATTATCACCATATTACCTAATAAATTGACACCAGAGACACCAACATGTACTTATGACCCTAATACCCTTTGATATATCCATTTCTGAAACATTTAATTGAGGCACATAAATTCTCCTTAGGTCCCCAAGCTCCATCCCTCAAAGATTTTATTTACATTAATCCTCTAGAAGAACCTTATAGTGAGTTCCCCAAAAAAATCATGAGATTATCCATCCTCACATATTCATATATGTCTTTAAAAAATATTATATAAGATCTTTGGTAATGCTTGATCTTCCCACGCTAATAGCATGTAAGTGGAATTTCTCCAGTTGAAGGGAGTTAAACAATCATTCCCTTTCCAAACAAACTATTTTCATCCCCGAACACCATTTCATATATCGTATTCTTAATATTAGATGATTCATTATTAAAATAATTTTAAAGGTTTCTAGTTAGCCCATTGAAACCATGAAATTAATATGTTACATGATCCTATTACATGAACTTCTCAATAATTGGTCTCCGTGAACAAAATCTATGTAATGTGTCATGTTGAAATTACTCACCTAGAATATAACCTATTTTTTAGGACATATAAAATTATATGGGAGTATTTTATTTCATTACATACTAATAAATTGAGTAAATCATTGAAACTCAATAAAGATAATCATAATCTATTTCATGAAAATCTTCCCCAACTACTAAAATATAAACACCTACTCATGGTCCAACATCAGCAACTCTATGAAGAACTTATATAAGAATAGGTCTGTTAAGTCCAACCATGTAAAACCATCATTTATCGTGGAATTTACTAATATAACCCACTATCTCCTTGTGGGTCATTTATGTATGTAGGTTACAAACATCAATTTTCAATCACAAGGCTTCTCCACTCACTCAAATATCCCAAAAAAGATATAAATAAAATCATATTCATCCTAAGAATCACAAACACTATATAAATTCAGATGGTGATAAAAACATTGGTGAATTTTACCAAAATAGTCAGACTATATTGTACACCCCACCTCCTACTATACCAATTTATGATCACTAGGAAGAAGTTGATCTACTATTTGATGTGGAGGAAAAACTCTTGAATAAGGATTATCCCCGCCATTTTGGACATCTTGGAATACCATTAGTGAATTCACTACTTTTATGACATCCTAAACATGATCCCTATGTATTAACAAGGGACGTCATTAAGGATAAAAATTCTTAAAATTTAGAGGAAGAGACAACAGAATCCTTGAATTTCTTAAATATTTACATAATTAAAGATATAAATAGACACACAAACACAACAAAAACAACCTTGATAGATACACCCTATAGTTCTATCCATAATCAATTGGCATGAACACCAACTACCCACCTAAGGCCTATACCCCATCACATGTACTGACATGTTAGACATTTCCATATAAAATAGAATTACTACATCTCTAATATTTACTAATTAAATTCAAAAACATTTTATTTGAGAAGACATCATAAATTTTATATTCATAATTTGATTAATTTTACCATATAACAACTACAAGAAATCAAGATCATGAAATATGAACCTACATACCTTTTCATGACACAAGAACTAATCCACTATCACCACCTAGGGAATGAGGATAGACCCATAAACCATAACTACACAACAACACTTGAGGAACATTATGAAACCATAAAAACACAACTAGTAAAACTAATAAAACATCCTTTGTATCTGTAAGGTCCACTATTCATGTGATTTTAGGACAAATTAATAGCTTTAAACTTGAGTCTTGACCATCTTATCACTATTTTTCAAGGCCCTAAAATAAAATTTGAAAAATTAGATTTGTTACCATTTTGTAATTATCAATCCCAGATCACTAAGATTAAACCAATTCATTACATAAAATAAGGTAAGCCTTCATAAATTTAAGATATAACCAACCAGCATCAAATTCATATGTCAGAGATAGGGGAAACTATGACCTTAATTTCAATTAAAAATCAGTAATAACCACAAAATAAGTTGTAAAATATAAATAACTACCATGATTAGACGAGTCCAATGTAAATTGTTAAGAAAATAAAATACAATATTAAAATTTGAAATAACATGTTATAGTCCAAGTTAAAAGGATCCTTTCATTTCAAAGATAAATTAAAATTGAAATAGAAATATATAAATAAAATCTTAATAAAAGAATGATGTTTGTGTATGTCTTGTAATTGCATCAAATCCTATAAAAATATATTTTTTTAGTAGAAAATACAAGAGTCTTAACCCATATAAATATCCCAAAAAACATCTATACACAAACTATTTTCCTCTATAGGGTTTCATTAATAAACCCATAAGCACACCACAAATTCATACACTATCATAATAATAGAATATATATATATATAAAGGTGAGTGCATTGAAAAATGTAAAAAATAAAATTCTGTAAAACCCTCTATGGTTATTCTGAAATAACATAGATTTCATGCACCCTAGGCATACCTACCATGGTTCTTTTCTGAATGAAATTGTATTATGGTTCCACATATACCATTTAGAACATGAAAAATACATTCTTATTCAAGGTAAGATCCCACAACATGTACCCAGATGCTCTATTCCTATTCAAGGTAGGCTATCCACTAAATCTCAAAAAATAATCCTTGAAAAAATCTTACCACTAATGGACTCTCTCACAGCAAAACCTCAAATTTTTCCATCTCACATAATGTTTCTCACACATCATCACCTCATTGCCAACCTCCTCACTCCATGTCTCTCAAACATCACAAAATTCATGTTAAACATATCACTCTAGTTATCCAAACATAAATATATTTAATCATATAGAACTATATAAAATTATTTCATCATCTCACTCATGAAGGGGTCACAACATTATATATCAACATGTCATTTATCATGATGCACAAATAAGAAATATGCATGTTGACTGAGAAAATTATAAGATAGTCTCCTGGAATCTCTTTTTCAAACCCTATTAATTGGTAAAAAATAATTATCGTGAACCTAAATACTTCACAAGTGGACTTATTACCCACTCCCAAAGTCTATATTATTAGGTTGTCATATCCTCTTATTAGTCTCAACCTCCAATTTTAGGCCAATTTTACATGGAATATAACCCTTTATAAACCCATGAAACAATGATGGATTCCACCTTTCCATTAATATATACTCATGAATACCCTAATTTGGAGTCAACTAAATCATTATGAATCCCCCTAGTCACTTTGATACTAATAAAAGATCATCACGCATCCAACTAATGCATTCGTAGTAAATTCATACCATAAAAACCATATGAAATCCCTAATATTCTAAGGTCTTCCTACATTAATCATAAAAGATGATACTTTCTATGTTTCTCTCTATAATTCATGTCCAATCCTATAAAACACAAAAATAATCCCCAAAAACTAAATGATATGTTTTTTATGTTGGAAATATAAGAACCAGTTAAAAAATATGACACCAAACACCTAAATATAGTTACACATTTCATAAGAATATCTACATAATAAAACCTAATTAAAATGGATAAAATAGGGGAGGAGCCTAGAAATTAAAAGTGAAGCTCCAATTTCAGCCAAATCATGTGGAGCTTAATGCATAAGGGGAGGAAAGTTTATTGGGGTCCAAGGGGAATTGCAAAATTTCCCTATCTTATATATCCATCCATCATCTTTTAAATGAGTTGACCATTATGTTCGTGACATGGCACATGAACGTGGGGCCTCATTATAGTGTGTCCCCTCTAGATCATAACATTATTGAAACTCCTATTTTCATATGGAAAAAACAATTTAATGGAGAATACCTCAAATAATAGATAAGAAATTGTAGAAAATGATAAATAATGAAATCACCACTATAAAACTACGTTCACCCTGCTTTTGCATGAAGAGGATCCCGTAGGCCTAGACTATGTGGCCTAGAAATACTATTTCTTCCTTCACGTGACACCTACATGATAAAATACATGATGGGTCATTTTAGAAAATCTTGTTCACCCAGGGTCCCGAGATTTCCTATAAATAGAACCATATGGATTCTCGTTTTAGATAACAAAAAATAATAAAGAAGCATCAATGATCTTCTCACACTAGTCTATTTATCATGCCCTCGAAACCAATAAAGTAATTTTAAAAACCCCAAAAATAATTGGAATTAAGTGTAATAGTGGTATAAAATTCCTTTTAGTGTGTGAAATATAGATCACCTCAATGATGAACCAATCCCCCCTAACTGATATGAACAATAATGAAGGTCCCATGTCAAACTCGGTACCTGTAAAAGACCCCTCTAGGGATAACTGAGGAAACCCTTAGATCTTAGACCAAGGAATTAACCACATGTTGTTTCCTACATGGTCTATCATCCCTATGTTATCTCTCTCTCTCATGCAGGCCAACCCTATATGAAGCACTTCTGATCTTCCCTGACCTTTCCCTACACAAGACCCCTACTATCATCCCAAGACATAAACTACATGAGACCCCACCAGCTTGTCCAATATTACCTTGTATGAGCTATAATTAGCTCACCCAACCATCACATAGAAGATCCCCATTTAATCCCTCGATTAATTCCAAAAAATTAGGGAAGCACCTTATTTAGAACTCTCATTTGAGGAAGACCAAATTAAAACCACCACCTAAACATCCATATTTTCATGATTGTAGTGAAAGACTCACAATTTTGTGTCCCGCCCAATTGTACATTCAATTAATAAGAGTTTTTTCACACTTTTTTTCACCTAATGTTGTTGGTCATCTGGATTTGTTAAGATGTGAATCACTTTGGTAATGGGGATCCAAACCTTGGGAGTAGTTCTAAAAACCTCCCAGTTTTAGACATGAGGTCCATAGGCATGTTCTACCCCAGTATACTCTAAGAATAGGGACCTTCCATTTCATATGGTGAGGAGATAAATACATTCCTCTCCATTTGACTAGGTTTACTTCCTTACCCTCCTCAATTCCACTAGAACATGGATTAGAGAATCCTTCCTTGAGTAATCTACTATAATTTCTTATTGGGAGTCATCATAGTTCTATATGTCATCCACCAAGTTTACCAAAACAAGAATGGATACATGAACATTCAATTACTTTTCTCTAACCTATTTCACTGACAACATCAACCGCCATCTGAAACAGATAGTATGGTTTTACTTATCTTCTCATTTTTCATGTTTCTCTCACTAATAACAAATCATGTGGTAATATAGGTTAGTAAAAATCATAAAATCTACATGGTTAGATTCATATCTCAGTAGAGAATCCTTTTTTGGTATTTCTCTCACCTTCCATCTGAGGGCCTCCTTAGTTATGGGTCCTCAAAGACATGTATCCTCTAAAAGGCCACATTTTCTATGCGACAAACCGTAAAAGGGACTCATATATTTTTTAATCCACAAGCAATCTCAACAATCAAGGCCTCCTATTTTTTGTAATCCCAACTATACCCACTAAAAAGAGACTCTTATTCGATATAAGTCCAAGAACCATGTCACAGTCCTATCAAAAGGCCAAATTCCCTAGGATTAAAACCAATTGAAGAGGTGAATTTTAATGTTTATTCAATAATAACTCAACTATGTGGGTTTTGATTCTTGGCCAAATGGGATATGAATGAAGACTCCTTGAGGTCCAAACCCAGCACCCCAAATGAAGCCTAATTATCTCTATACCACACTAATAATAGGTTCATATATAAACTAGGATCCCACAACCATTACTAGTTCCCTAGGATACAGTTTAATATGTCCCACAACATCCTTTGACTTGGATTCTTTAACATAGAGTCCCTTTCTACAAAACGTTAAACTTCACAATATGGTACCAATCACATGACCATAAAAGGTATTATGTGTACCGTTATGTGTCACATAAAAATGTTAGTTATGATTCCTTTCATGAGGATACATAGGAATCCCATATTATGGGACCAATATTGATATATAAATACTTTGGTTTCCCTATATGAAGATAAATTATGGAGCCCCCCACTATGTCGCTTCAAACTAACATAATAACAATAAATGACAAAAACAATTATAATATATTCACCAAATGTTACCATCAATGGATAACCTCAGACACATATAGATGAATCCCTCAATGAATAATATCATATACATAAAGATGATTCTAATGTTAATTCTTGATAATAATTTAGGTATTAAAGAAAGGATTTACGAATATGTCTTCAATTCTTAATATTTTCCCAAAGTTGGAAGTAATTCCCCCAAAAATTGGATTCATTATACTGAAATCTCATCCTCTTGACCAATGTTAGTCCCTAAGAAAAATTATCTTCATTTACCAATTTCCACCTACATTTGGAATTTATGTTCGTGAAACATATCAAATAATGGAATCATTGGGTTTTTTTCTACACTAACATAACCCACTTGATGTCATTTGAATATGGTGAACCTAAAGGGAATGATCGTGAAACATTAAAACCCCCACAATAAAACATCGAGTTTAAAATCATAATAAAAATTTTCATCTAATTCAGAATTGTTGTAACCTTGGTGACTCCTTAACTAGGAGGACAATGTCACCCACGTACCATGCCCATTTCACACAAAAATTAAAGAGGGCCAAACATGGATCCAAAACATCCAATTTCTCATGTGTTTTTCTACTAAAATACTTATTTTAAGAGTTTTATTGTTTGTTTTTTCATATATATTTCATTATCATTCATCTTGACCTTCCTAGAATCCCAATGGTGCCATACTAGTTTAAGGAGACATAATCTTTTTCCACTACACAAGCTAGGTACTCAACTAAATAGAGGACATCATTTGCCAACCAAAATCTATAGTTCAAGGCCTCAAATTCATATTTTTGTGACTAACACCTAAATGGTTTTTACATATCCCTAGATTCCACTAAATAATCCATTCATCTCATCAATACCCAGTAGTAATCCACTCAATGATGGTTGATTCCCCCGAAGAAGATGAAACTAGTCATTGTCTCTAACCATTTTATGATCATATCTCTAGAATACAACAATATAATCCTCTCTTATGATAATTAGGAAGATAAATAGGTCACCAAAGTCCTCATCCAGATTTCACAAGGGTCCCTCTAATGGTTTAGTGTAAGTTTTCACTGTTTCCAATGCTGTATAGAGACAAACCCACATCATGATAGGAGTTCTTCCCCTAGGAGTCTAGACAAGGTCACTCAAACATGGGATTATAAGAATCCATTTTGAGGGAAAAATAAAAATATATATATTAGATCCAAACCATTGTTACCTTCAAAAAATCCCACTAACAAAATACAGTGACAATCCATGAGAAATTATAGACACCTTCAAACACCAACAAAACTTGTAAGTATAGTTCAGTGGAATCCAGAGAAGTCCTCTAGTTAAATTATGCCACATACTAATAGAAGACCCAAACAACTATGAATCAACAAGGAATACCAACCAAAAATAGTTGTAAACCATTAGTAGGAAAACAAAAATAACTATATATATTAATTATACTGGCCAAACCTATATGATTCAGATAAACCAACTAGAATGTCCAAACATCAAATAGGGGTCATACCCATATCTCCTCCATAGAACCTGAGTTCTTTTGCATTATATTGGCAATTAATGGAGGACAAGAGTGTGAAAAAAACCCCTTCACTAGCCACAGAATGGGTATATATCCATGTTATATCAATTGAATTTATCTATCACATCCTAAAAATGGTGAATTTTTATATTCAATATCATTCCCACAACCTATAATCATTCCATGATATAATAACATCAGCAGTGGTGGTATAGGGGAAGACAAAAGACTCAATATTCACAAAAAGGGTTACTAAAAACAAAAAAAAAGGGTCAATCAGGACTAGATACACACCTATGCTCTTATATGAGATATTCATGAGTCAAATTCTCCCGTAATATATAGAAATCTAAATCAGGATCATATCCTTATTCAACATGAGGTAATGGGAATGTACCAATGGCAACTCAATGGTTGGCACAATCCCCTTCCAAAATTATAGATACCGGTGGAAAAATTATAATAGTAACATTATAGAAAATAAAACAAGATTTTGTATATGAAATCTACTATCCCTAGAAAGCATCCATAGTTCCCTATAATAAGGAATCCAAAAATAAGACGCGCCAAATGTGAATATAAAATTAAATTCTTAACTACAATCCCGATCTACTTAATGTTGGAGTTATTGAATCCCTAAAACATTTATTGGTGGTAGGATAGGATCATAATATTTTATTAATAAATTACTAAAATTGAAGAAGTAGTTCTAGCAGTCTCCCCTAGTCATCTTAACTAGAAACCTACCTTCATTTATATAATTTAATCAATCATGAGAGCCTATCTTTTGATGAGATTTATGGAATCCCTATACATGGCCAGAAGATCAAACAACATAAATTCTCTCCCCTTACTATTGCCTTCCTGAAATATTCTCCCCATTGATTACACTATATGAATTCTCCATGAAGTCAAACATCAATTAGTTATTGTATACATCATTATAATGTAAGTCCAAATGAAGATCCTCCCCACAGTGACATTGAACTTTGATAATATGGTACTCCCCTTTCTGATTTAATGATGAGAGATCCCTCCTACCAGGAGTCACATGGGAAAATGGGGTCAGTCATGCCTGATGCCTCATCATTTCCAACTAAAATAATTTCTAATTCATAACACTACACAAGGAAATTTTCTTTCTCCAAATAACCCTTGGATCTCCTTTCTTTTAATATATCCTATGAAATACCCAATGATCCTGCTATTTATAATAAAGCATTTGGGAAGTGGGAATATTGGTTGGACTAGGTAGAGGGACCTCCAAAAGAATATGAAGAAGAAATGTTGAACATAAGGAGATAGTTTTCTAAAGACAATGTAACACTGATGTTATGGATTTTATCCACTCCCCAATAAAACTTTTTAAAAAATTATTGGTATATTATGTGAACAAAATACACTTAAATGTATGGAACACTCCTAATAAGTTAATATAAATGGTATTTTCTTATAATGAATATGTATTCCACATCAACATAGTATAAGGGATACACCATGAAATAAAATTGGAGGCCTTTGTAGCTTCATGACACTCAAAATTGGGAATTCCGTAATCCCTTATATGTACATGTCTCAATGAATTTAAAATTGAATTTCTTAATTTTTGATTCCCCTTATGATGTTCATATCATAGGATGGGGTAAACACAGGGTGTTCCATTTCACTATGCTCCCCAATCAAAAAATCTTTTCATATGAGACATTTGTAAATTTCATATCCTTAGGTTGCATTAAAGAAGTAGGCCTTTTCATATTAAATGGTTCACTCAATAAAAACTTCCTAGATAGACTCCAATAAACATAGTTCTATAAGAGAGTGATCCATCTAAAAAATCATGTTTCATCATTAAAAAGATTCGATAAATCCACATGCCTAAGAGAGTAAATTCATTATACATCTCCAATATAATTAGTAGTAACTAGATCAAGTGAAACCATATTGTTAAACTATCCCATGTTCGGAATAGGCTCCATAAACGTTTCCACCACAGTAGTATCCAATGAAATCAAGGAGAAACCCCAACCCAAAGGGTTGGGGGATTTTTTAACACTACCTTAGATGATGGGAATACTCTCTAAATGTTGTGGAAAGGGAATAGGAACATCCCCTTCTCATGTGGATGGGGGGATTTTCACATCAAAAATATCATCCTCAATGATATTTTGTATTCACTTGATTAGGGGTAGCATCAAAAAATGGATCCTCTCAATTTTCCTATTTCATAACCTGGTGTCATCACATAGAATGTGCATGAAAAAATTGTCTAGATATTCTATTTGGATCACTGTCTACCAAATGGTTCCTATAGGACTAGTAGAAAAGAGGATGGGGCCTCCTGGAGGGTGTAATGAAATTAAGTCTCTCGTGGAGGCTAGTAAAACACCTAAAATGGGTTATATATATGTGAACATCATTTTCACCACCAATGTAGATTCTATGTAGAATGAGTCTGATATAGAGGTATTGTAGGAGGAATATTTTTTTTATAAGAAGGCCCATGCTTAAATAGTAGAAGGATGTGTTTTTTTACCTTGAACCATAGAATTTCTATCAATTCAAGGATTAAATCAAATTCTCTATTATTACCTCCTCGATAAGTGTCATCCCCCCAATGGTAAATGAATGTCTTCATAACACCCACCTCTCATAGAGTTTTAATTCTTCACATAAGAGGAATGCCTTTTTTAGTATGAAAAACATATGTATGTGTTATGAAATATCAATTAATAACTACTCTATGGAAACCTCCCTATTAGAGATGTTCAAAAAAAGAATATTAGATCTTGCTCGCAACTGATGAAACATGGAAAAGTGAGTACTTCCCAATAATTAAAATTGATCCAGAAAATCCACTAAAAGTGGGGAACCAACAACCATTATATTTGGACCCTATGGAAGTGAGATATAAAGTGTTCCCCCCTTGGTTACACAACCAGGGTTGTCCCAGACATATCCTCACTCACCCGCACTCATAGGATACCCTATATGAGTACAAATAAAGATACCATAAATTTTTATACCTATTGATTACCCTATTCAATATCATGTTCAACCTGATGTATGTAAAGGTATTTCTAATACCATTGAGTCAGTAATAGCCCAAATTGAATCTATAGATGACTAGTGTGCGTTTTCGCTACTAGAATGGAAGCCTTACCCTAAAAGGGTGGATCTGACCCCTCCCCTTCCAAATTTAGGACCCAAAATTTAAAATTCTAAAGTGATTAGGGGATCTATAGAATAATTTGACACAATATTTGTTCTATAATGATCCCATTATTGGTATCCCTACCCAATATGATGCATTGAAACGTTAATTTTTTATACAAACACTGAATTAGATAGCCTTCCTATGGTACAATAGTGTTCCAACTCAGCAAAGCATGGGAGGTTATGATTTGTGGTGATGATTCACATTCAATTTTGATCAATTCTGTTGATGAAAATATTCATTAACCTCTCAAACTAAAAATATTGGTAGAATGAGATGTTCTTTGACTTCATTTCATAGTGGAATGGTTTGAACTTCTCCATAAACCTACAACTTCTCCAAGAAGACTTGTTTTCCATTTTTTATAGAGTCTTCAAAATGTGTTGTTTACACCACTTATCCCTATGAAATATAGAAGATGGTTTTAGTATATCACTATTATTTATCAAATATTGTAAGAATCCTTCTTATAAACCCAGATAATGTCCAAAGTAATTTCATCAAATCAAGGTATCAGAACATGGAAATCAAGGGCTACGATAGTCTCGCTTAATCTAGCACATGTACCAGCTCCAACTCCAAATTCCATGACATATCATCAGGTACTTCCTCCTAAGAATCAACAACATCGTCTTCCCCATCAAGATTAGTGAATGGATCCAAGGGGAAACATTTTGAAGGAATAGAGAGTAATTTTTATTCACTATTATATGATAATGTTTCTATAAAATTCAATATAGATGTGGAGAAGAACTTTATAATGTTTCCAAATCCCAAGGGTCCCAATCAGTATGGTCTTGAAGTTCTCCCAAATTATTTCCCCATCCATTGGACATTGGTTCACACAGTCTATTAATGCTTCCTTTTCAAATTAATCCTATAGAAAATGTGGACTCTAGGCATGTAATGTGGGTAATCCACTAGAATTAGTGGAATTTTTTTCCACTATGAACCTAAGGAAGAGGATGGATGGATGGATGTTACTAAAAAGAGTGTACAGATGATAAGTGATTGGATGACTATAATTAAAATAGTTTGGGTACATAAAATCCTCTAAGTGATGATATAGAAACCAACTATACCCTTAGCTACCTCTGTTATGGAAATGACGACTCCATTAACACCCCATTAATAAAAAATAAAATATTCTATAAATTGAAATGTCCAAGAGGGTAGGAATACATCATAATAATATGAACCTATATCAATGAAAAGGTTGTATTTTACTCCCAAAACATTTATGACTTTAGTCCTAGAAACATGTGTGCCACCCCAAATGCTACAACCAGAGTTGACCCATTAGATGCAGTACTAATCAGATGAATAATAGATCATCAGGTCAATTAATATAATTTATTTGATTAATCACTTTTTTGATGATGAATACAACCTTCAACCTATGTTGCAAATATCAGATTGGGGAATTCAATTCAGAGGTTTTAGGAGTCAAGGATACAGGGGATGAGATGGATTCTACTGAAATCAATACTCAAGAAACCTCCCAACTGAAATTTTCTACACAACAGAAATCCATGAGAGATCCCTCTAGATGGACCTGTGGGTGTAGGAATGTTCCCCCACATATGTTTAGTTTCTCCCTAACCTGAAAAACATGGAGGATTAAATAATGGGGATGTCATCGCCTAATCATCCTTGAAAAGTGGGAATACCTAGTTGACCTATCACATCAATGAAAGGAGAACAATTAAATCATGATCTAGTGATCAATATTGTAGAGACCCGAGCTTGACATACATGGAAATTACATTACTTTTGTAGAAGACTTAATACATAACAGAAACAGACACCCAAGGACCATAAAAGTTTAGTGTCTTTGGAAACTTGGAACATAATCTTCTAATCATGGTTAAAGATCTTCAACATCTCCCATAAAGATCTTCCCCTTTTTTTATTACCTAAAACCTTTCATTATATCCTGGGGAAAATAAAACATAAAAAGGGTGAGCTCAAATTCTCAGCAAGGGTAAACATGTAGAATATAAAACAATCCATAAACATTTTAATGTAAAAACATAAACATAAAATATAAACATCAAAATCTTGAGTGATGACATAAAACATGGCAGTACACAAGGAATAGATCATAAAGAAACATTTATCATGGTAAAGTAGCATGGGTATAAAACATTTAATTGCGGAAATGTCATGACCCTTCCTCGGGGCCCGTGTCGTGACTACCCCAAGCCCTCCTTCCATAGGTCAGGGGCTGACGACTAGCACCAAAGTCGTAAATCCCAATAAAAAGGGAAGGAATTGCCTTTATAAAAGTAAACAACACAACAGAGTATGCAATAGAGGAAAGCACTAAATAAAACTGAATACAAAAGTAAGTGCTTAAAGGAAAAGGGGCTAGAAATACAAGCCCAATAGTAAGTGCAATACAACTGAAAAGCTAGTACAACTGTAGTAAAGTAAAACAGCCACTACTGAGTCATCCTCCGGGAATCCCACCTAAAGGGTGGGTACAAATGGCCTCCTTAGCACCCCGAGTCCGTTTGTTCGCTCAGTGTACGTCTCGCCAAGTGGTCCACCTCCAGATACCGTATAGCTCGACAAGTATCCTCCTCAATTAGTGATGTTTGTCGTCTGCATCTAACACAACGTAGTGTGGGCATAGCCTGTGCAGGGGTGAGTATACGATGCTCAGTAGGGACCTCGAGACCCCCGAAGGTCTCCCAGAATCCACCAAGGATAAACTACAAAGGAAAGATACAACCACAAAGTATCAAATAACCCTACTTAGGTATATGCCCATACATATACCAAAGTTATCAATCTCAGTTCGGCTCCAACTCTCGAGCCCAAGAACAACCCAGTCCACACAGGAAGAAAGTCAATCATATCAATGATAATGATTGAAAGTCAATACTCAGCTCACACAGGTACACAACTTTTGTATAGAGATAGAGATGATCAAATGTAGTCACTGATTCATCATCACTTCCGAACCCACGGAGGATTCTAGTATAGTTGTCATCACTGCTGAACCCATAGAGGATTCCAGTACAATTTTCGTTGTTGCCGAACCCACGGAGGATTCCAGTACAGTTTTCATCACTGCCAAACCCACGGAGGATTCCAATACAGTTGTCGTCACTGCCGAACCCACGGAGAATTCCAGTATAGTTGCCCTCTCTGCTGAACCCACAGAGTATTCCAGTAAAGTTTTCGTCTCTACTGAACCCATGGAGGATTCCAGTACAGTTTTCGTCACTATCAAACCCATGGAAGATTCTAGTACAGTTGTCGTTGCAGTCGCAGCCTGCTCTAGGGTTCCCGCACACAGCACACTCGATTCCGGGAGGCTCCGCTCCTCGAGAAAAGGGTTTGATACATAAACCATCATTAATTATTGAGTTTATGTATCCCGAAGTTCCCTCTCATCAAAATACACCCAACACGACAGACGGCGCGTCAATCAGACGCCCGGTCTGAGAGTTATTGGCTTTTCCGTTCCAGGGGCCTGGTTGGAAACACGCTCATTCCATACCTGACCACTTTACAAATTTTTCTATAACTCAATTAGAGTATCTCAAAAGTAATGCCTCGTTTTAAGGGTCCCAGTGCCACAGACGGCACGTCGATCGGACGCACGGTCATTAAGTTATTCACCTTTAAGTGAAATGGGACCAGCCCGTTAAGCCCAGTCGGCTAGCGGGCCGGCCCGTCCTGGCCCGGTGAGTCTAACCCGACTATTGGGTTCTCCAGAATAGAAAATGTGTGGCCCGGCCCGATGGGGCTTGGCCCAGTCCGTGGCAGGCGGCCCGGCCCACGCTAGGGCGCAGCCCGGCCCGGTGGGGTGCGGCCCAGCCCGGCTGGGCACGGCCTAGATCGGCTGGACGAGCGATGCGTGGGGGTGTGTCCCCCCGGCCTACCAAACCGGTAGTGCCGAGTGGCATCGCCCTCCCATCCGGTCGGCCGAAGCTCTTCGGTCTTCCCAACGCAAGCAGCCCGCATGGGCGGGCTGCGGTCCTTCAGCGTGGCACATGCAGGTGTCGTGACTCCTTTTGCCCAACCGGCCGATGAGGTGGCTGGTTCTTCCACCGGAGCGGCCTACCTTGTGCGGGATGCGGTTCTCCGCAGTGTGGCGCCATCATGGCGTCGTGGTCCCTTCGGCCCGACCGGCTTGAGCCATCCAGTTCTTCTTCAGCCGAGCGGCCTGTGGTTGCGGGCCGCGGTTCTTCCGCATGTGACCAGTGCGCGGTCACCGCCTTCGCTCATCGCTGCCTCTTATAACACACCTCCATCGTGAATAAAACAAGGTTCAACAGAGGGTCATCGGGATGTGTTCATTCAGCCCACGCCCACCACATTAGGCAATGTCATAAGGCCGATGATATAAGATGGTTTCCAATGAAGAACAATTTTATACAAATAAAATTGAAAAAAAACCCCTACCTCGAATTAAGGTTCACTCGTATTCGGTGTCGCGGGGTGGCGGCGTCAACTCATTGACATCGGGGAAGAAGGATCTGAGGATGGCACATCATTGGTGTTCCTCGCGGGTGCATCCTTCTCCTTTGGCTTGGCTGAAGTTCGAAGGAGATGATCATAGCTCCTCGGAGGTTCTTCGTTGGAAGGACGGTGTTCTTCGTTGAAAGAAGAACACTTCTTTTCTATTTCTCCAGAGATTCCCCAAAAAAATATTTTCTAAGGAAAATATTATAATATAATTTCCCCACAATTATAAACTTTCCATGTAATTCAAAAATATTCAAAATTTAGAGAAGTTCCAATTTAATTAATGAAGTCATTAATTTAATTGTGTTGGCAAATTTAATGAGAGGGCGGTGGAGAGATCTCATTAATAGGGGAGTTTTCATAATAAATGAAGGGGAGTGTTAATGGGGGGTTTCAAGGGAGTTTAGGTGAGGTGATAAGTTAGGGGCTCGTGTGGGCCCCATCACCCTTAGTTATATCCTCCCATGGGAAGTTAGGTGGGGTGTGGGCCCCACCTCCAACTTCCTTTTGGAGGAAATAACTTCCACTTAAAATAAAATTGTAACACAACAATTTTATTTAATTCTTAATGAATCCCCAAATTTTAACTACCACATATGACAAAATGCAATTGTGATAAAGGTCCACTTAGGAAAATATCGGCACTGCGAGTTCATCGGTTCCCTCGGATTTCAATTCCAAGCAACAGTTCAAAAGATAGAAAAACCTGCATGTATGTTTACTGAACATACCTAAACAAAACATCAAAAATTGATTCCGGACACACCGGGCCTCAGAATTAGGCACCTTCAAAAACTGTGGTCTCGTAAAATTCCAAATAATTTAATAAAAAAAATTCCTTAAAATTTAAGGGTCTTTACATTACCCCCACCTCAGGTATTTACATCCCCATAAAGCTACAACACACACTAGGGGAACAAATGGGGGTAGTGAGCACGCATCTAAGCCTCTCGCTCCCATGTGCTCTCCTGGAGGTTCCCGTGCTACCAGCGAATGCACACCAGAGGAATCAACCGTCCACGCAGGACTCGATCTTGTTGATCCTCGATCACCACCGTAACCTCCATGAATGTCGCCCTGTCATCGATTTTCAGCTCCCCGTGGTTGATGATGTGGGTCGGGTCGTGCACATATCTCCTCAACTGAGATATGTGGAAGATGTCATACACACGGTGCAACTGAGGTGGAAGGGCCAGGCGGTAAGCCATCTCGCCTACCCTACTGAGAACTTGAAATGGCCTGATGAAGCATGGAGATAACTTTCCACCCTGGCCAAATATTCATAGACCCCATCGAGGTGAGACCCGTAAGAAGACATGGCCGCCATCCTCGAACTCTAGTGGTCTCTGTCTCCTATCAGCATAGGACTTCTGTCTACTCTGTGTAGTCTTCATCCACCCCTGGAAGATCTGCACCTTCTCCTTTGTATCCTGAACTATCTATGGTCCTACAAGTGCTGACTCCCCAGGGTCATTCCAGCACAGAGGTGATCTGCAAGGTCGGCCATACAGTGCCTCATATAGTTCTATCTCGATGGTGGAGTGGTAGTTATTGTTGTACGTAAACTCCACCAAGGGTATTTGATCCTCCCAGTTGCGACCAAAGTCGAGGACACATGCATGGAGAATGTCCTCGAGAGTCTGAATGGTCCTCTCGGTTTGACCGTCAGTATGAGGATGGAAGGCGATGGTCAGACATAGCTGCGTCCCAAAATCCTCCTGTAACCCCTTCCATAGTCGGGAAGTAAATCAAGAATCTCGATCTAAAATGATAGTCGATGGCACACCGTGAAGTCGTACGATCTCCCAAATGTAGAGGCATCACAAGCTCTCTACTGAGTCCTACTCTCTGATTGGTAAGAAGTGGGATGACTTGGTGAGTCGGTCAACAATCACCTAGATAGAGTCATGTCCCCTAGACGTGCATGGAAGCCCTGTCATGAATTCCATGGATATCCCATCCCACTTCCACTTTGGGACCTCTAAGGGTTGTACCAAGCCTGCTGGTACCTGGTACTCCGCCTTCACTTGCTGACAAGTGAGGCATCGTGAAATGAACTCTGCTATAGCCTTCTTCATACCCGGCCACCAATGTTGTCGTCTGAGGTCCTGGTACATATTCGCAACTCCTGGATGTACCGCTAGAGGATAAGTGTGAAACTCCCTCAGCACCTCCTCCTATAGTGAAAATGGTACCATGGTATATACCCTGAAGAGGATGATGTACTCCCCTCCTTCAGAAAATCCATCAGGTTCCTGTCCTAAGGATATCTAAGCACGTCGCATCTCACAGTCAACGTCCTCACATTGTGCCTCTCTGACTCACTGAAGGAGTGAAGGAGTGACTGTGAGATACTGAAGAAAGGCTGCTCCATCTCTATTCACAAAGGATATCTGCAATGCGGATATCTACTTTGTCGCCTCTCCTAGTAGCTGAATGCATGATCTCCTACTAAGATCATCTGCTACAACATTCCCCTTCCTAGGAGTATAGACTATCTCAAAGTCATAGCCTTGGAGGAACTCGAGCCATCACCACTATCTCAAGTTTAGGTCCTTCTGTGAGAAGATATACCTGAGACTCTGGTGGTCAAAATAGACTGTAAAATGCTCGCCCATCAGATAGTGTCACCACATCTTCATGGAAAAGACCACTGCTGCTAACTCCAGGTCATGGGTAGCGTAGTTCTGCTTGTGCTGCCTCAAATTTCGTGAACCATAGGTGATCACTGCTCGCTCCTGCATCAAGACACACCCGAGTCCAGTCCTTTATGTGTCGCAGTAAACTACGTACTCAATGCCCTCCTCTGGTAGCCTCAAGATGGGCGCAATGGTCAACCTCTGGCTCAGCTCCTGAAAGCTCTACTAGCATCTATCTGACCACACGAAGGGTTTCCCCTTCTTTGTCAAAGCTGAAAGCGATGCTGCAACTCTAGAGAAGTTTGGAACAAATCTCCGATAGTATCCAGCCAGGCCCAGGAAACTTTGAACCTTTTTCACACTCCTCGGTGGCTCCCAAGCAAGTACTGCCTCGATCTTCGTTGGATCCACTGCTACCCCAGCCTCCGAGATGATGTGTCCCAAGAAGTGAACCTCTCGAATCCAAAATTGACACTTCAAGAACTTACCATAAAGCTGGTGCTCTCGGAGTTTATCCAGTACAACCCGCAAGTGGTAGGTGTGCTCCTCTTCAATAGTCGAGTAAATCAGTATGTCATCAATGAATACTACGACAAATCAACCGAGGTAAGGCTGGAAGATCCTATTCATGAGACTCATGAACACTTCTGGTGCATTGTTTATGCCGAAGGGCATAACCAAGAACTCATAGTGTCCATACCGACACCTGAAGGTCGTCTTATGCACATCCTCATCTCAAACTCTGAGTTAGTGATAGCCTAACCTGAGGTCTATCTTCGAGAACCATCATGCTCCCTTGAGCTGATCAAAGAGGTCGTCAATCCTCGGGAGTGGATACTTATTCTTTACAGTCACCTGATTCAGGCGACGGTAGTTGACACACAGTCGCAAGCTCCCATCCGCCTTCTTGGCGAACAAAAGTGGAGAATCCTTGAGTGAAACACTAGGTCGGATGAATAACTTCCCCTGCAAGTCCTCCAGTTGTACCTGCAGCTCACGAAGCTCAGCAGGAGCCATATGATATGCTGGAGTAGATATCGATGATGTCCTAGGGTATAGGTCAATGTATAATTCTACCTCTCTGTGAGGAGGTAGTCCTGGAACATCTTCAGGAAAAACGTCTGCATACTGATCCACCACAACAGGAAAACTCAGACTCCACACATCAACTGCTCCAAGGAAGATACTAGCCAACTGATGTGTGATCGAATGCCCTCTCCTCTGTGTAAGTCCATCGTGCGTTGCAAAGGCTCCCTTCTCGCTGGTGAATGTGAACATGCTCCCATCCGTGTGAACACACCACACTTTGTGCCTAATACAGTCGATCTGAGCATGAACTGTAGATAACCAGTCCATACCCAAGATGACGTCGTAAGTCCTCGACGCCGCTACAATAATATCCCAGCCGAAGCTCTCGCCTCCTAGAGTAAGCTCACACTACCGGCACCAGTGCGTAATTGTCAAGTCTTCTCCTGTAGGAGTATATAGCCATAAGAATCTAGCCAATGGCTCTGTCGGAATCTCCAAGCTCCGAACAAGGGAAGCGACAATAAAAGAATGACTTGAACCTGTGTCTATAAGTACTGCAGCAAGAGTGAAGTAGACATAGATAGTACCTCAAATCATCTCAGGTGCGCCGTGGTCATAGGCCTCGACTGCCTGGAGCTGAGCCCGCCTCTGTCCGCCAGCTCCCTGTGGTCGGGGTGGACCTCCTGGTGGTGGTGGTGTTAGAGCCACGAAACATCACCCACCACCCGCTGCTCGGCCAGCTCCTCTACCTCATCCACCTACTCCCTACGGTCAACCACGGTCGAACCTCTGCCTCTGCCTGGGAGGTCCCTCTACTTTCTGTTGCTCGTCTGCATGGCGGGTCGGACAGTCCCGAACCATATGACCCTACCCGCCGCATGCATAGCACTGCCTTCTCCTCGTATAGTTGGCTCTGTTTCGGGTGCCCCGCACAACCGAACCTAAATCCTGAGGTCATCCACCAGATGTTCTGGTCCGCTTGGACCTCTGCGACATCTGTCTACTACTGGCTGTAGAAGACTCTACTACATGTCGCCCTACGGTGGGTCTTTCTATTGAAGACTGCTCAGCGAGAAATCTCTCCACTAGAAGGGATCACTCTAGCACCCCCGCCTGCATCGGGATGTTGAGATGAATCATCGAAGCTCTAATCTCATTCCTGAGTGCCTGCTCGATGGTCCGGGCCCTGAATAACGGGTCTCGTGCCATATATGTAGAGTAGCATGAGAGGTCAGTGAACCTCGCTGAGTACTGAGCTACTGTCATACTGCCCTGCTGTAGATGAAGTAACTCCTGGATCCGAACCGCATGAAGGGTGGTAGGAACAAACTTCTAGCGGAATAGACTATTGAAGTCTGTCCAAAGTAGAGATGCCTCATCGTGCACCTAGAGCATCAAGCTCCACCATCTACCTACTACTGCATGCAGAAGACTCGCGGAAAGGATCAACATAAGATTAGTTGGTGTCCCTACTAATCTGAAAACTCTGACGACAGGCTCCAGCCAATCCTCGGAAGCCTGTGGGTCCGTCTCTTCGCGGAACCTGGGCGGCCTTTATCACTGAAACTCATGCAACACACTCAGGCGGCATGCACTCTCTCCTGCTGTGACTGGTGATATTGGTGGCTCAGCAGGTAGTGGTACCACCGGTGCCTCCACTGTGATGGGGCCCTTCACCGAGGCCTTGTCGCTCGGTGGGCTAGCATCTCGCACGTAACTCAAAACCCTAGTTGTCTGCCTTCGTGGGGCCATCCTGAAAAGAAATAGGTGCGCCATGGTGAAACAGTGTACCTAGTGAGGTGACACAAAGTATTCACAAAGAAAACTTTTGAAACACACATGAAATCAGTGTTTTCGTGCACTAAGTCAGAAATCAGAGGTCAGGGTCCTGGTGTATGGATACGTCAGCCGCCGCACCAACACTGGACTCCCTGGACTAAAAACCACACTCAATACTCTTAACACTATTGATTCATATAAAATAATGACCAGAGTCCTGAGTTCTTCGGTAGAACGGACTCCTCTAATACCAATTTGTCACGACCCGTCCTCGGGGCCCGTTTCATGACTACCCCAAGCCCGCCTTACATAGGTGAGAGGCTGGCGACTAGCACCAAAGGTGTAAATTCCAATAAAAAGGGAAGTCATTGCCTTTATAAAAGTAAACAACACAACAGAGTACACAATAGAGGAAAGAACTAAGTAAAACCGAATACCAAAGTAAGTGCTGAAAGGAAAAGGGGTCGGAAATACAAGACCAACAGTAAGTACAATACAACTGAAAAGTTAGTACAACTACAGTAATGTAAAACAGCCATTACTGAGTCGTCCTCTGGGAATACCACCTGAAGGGTGGGTAAAGATGGCCTCCTCAGCACCCTCGGTCCGTCTGTCCGCTCCGTGTACGTCTCACCAAGTGCTCCACCTCCGGATACCTTCCAGCTCCACAAGTCTCCTCCTCGGTCAGTGATGTCCTTCATCTGTATCCAACACAATGTAGTGCAGGCATAGCCTGTGAAGGGGTGAGTATACAATACTCAGTAGAGACCCTGAGACCCCCGAAGGTCTCCCAAAATCCACGAAGGATAAACCACAAAGGAAATATACAACCACGAAGTATCAACGAACCCGACTTAGGTATATGTCCATACATATACCTAAGTTATCAATATCAGTTCGGCTCTAACTCTCAAGCCCAAGAACAACCCAGTCCACACAGGAAGAAAGTAAATCATATCAATGATAATGATTGAAAGTCAAGACTCAGCTCACACAGGTACACAAATTTTGTGTAGAGATAGAGATGATCAGATTTGGTCACTGATTCATCATCTCTTTCGAACCCATAGAGGAATCCAGTATAGTTGTCGTCGCTTCCAAACCCACGGAGGATTCTAGTACAGTTGACATTGTTGTCGAACCCACGGAGGATTCCAGTACAGTTTTCATCGCTGCCGAACCCACAGAGGATTCCAGTACAGTTGTCATCACTGCCGAACCCACGGAGGATTCCAGTATATTTGTCGTCTCTGCCGAACCCACGGAGGATTCCAGTATAGTTGTCATCTCTGATGAACCCACGGAGGATTCTAGTATAGTTTTCATCACTGCCGAACCCATAGAGGATTCTAGTACAGTTTTCATTGCAGTCGCAGCCAGTTCTAGGGTTCCCGCACATAGCACGCTCGATTATGGGAGGTTCTGCTCCTCAAGCAAAGGGGTCAATACATCAACCATCACGAAGTCCTGAGTTGATGTCTCTTAAAGTTCTGTCTCGTCAAAAAAAACCCAACGCGATAGATGGCGCGTTAATATAACGCCCGGTCTGAGAGTTATTGGCTTTTTCGTTCCATGGGCCATGTTGAAAATACGCTCATTCCATACCCAACCATTTTCCAAAGTTGTCCATAACTCACCTACAGTATCACAAAAGGAATGCATCGTCATAAGGGTCCCAGTGTCATAGACGGCGCGTCGATCGGACGCACGACCGTAAAGTTATTCACCTTTAAGTGAAACGGGCCCAGCCCGTTAAGCCTGGTGGGCTGGGGGGTCAGCCCGTCCTGGATCGGCGGGTCTGACCTGACTAAGGGGTCGGCCTAACCCGAAAATGCGCGGCCCGGCCCAGTGGGGCTCAGCCCGGTCTGTGGCAGGCGGCTCGTGTAACACCCCAGGTAAATAAAGAATATGACATTTTTATATTTATCCATATTTGTGAATAAAATATTAATATTACTTTAAAGGGGATGATATGCTCGATGGCGTACCCAATACGCAACAACGAGTTTCTTGGGAATCTTACGTTGCACTCTAATAATAAAATAATATTATTTTAAATGGTAGTTAACACTTAGCTGTTGTGATGGCGGGAATGAATAGAACTAACTACAAAATGATTATATATGTTTGTCGAATATTTTTACTTTTTATAATAAATTTTATAGGATTAAAAATGCGAATGAATCCAATTTTAAGCGTAAACATTCTAATATTCTTTAAAAGGTCGATTAACTGCCTTTTGATGGCGAAACTCTTTTAAATACACTTTTTGACAATTGTATGTGTTATATTTGAAAAAATAAAATTCTTCTTTAGAATCGGGACATCAAAATTTACTTTTTGTAAATTTTTGGTATTTTTCTGAAAAAGTTCAATTTTTAATGAATAGTGAAAAATGTTGTATTTTAATTCAAAACCTCTTTTTAATCTTAATTATTTATATGATTAGATTATCTTTTAAATTGGTTTTAAAGTGAAATTAGAATATATTTTTACCATTTAATCCAATAGTGGTCATTGGAATTAATTTCACTTTGAAGTCAGACTTAAACTAGTGTCAATCTTTTGATACATTTTGTTTCATAAAAACACACTATTTGTTTTGACAGCGGAAATTAATTATTAAATTAATTAATGCAACTTATATGTTTTTAATTTCGTAAAATATACATCATTTTTTAATTCGGAATATCAAATATAGTTTAGGGTGAATTTTTGGTAATTTTCTGAAAAACTTCAATTTTTAATGAATAGTGAAACCACTAAGTGGTACTTATAAAAACTGATTTTTCCGTTTAAATGAAATTTTTCCATCTTTGTGTTTTGAATTTAAAAAATAATACATACATGTTTTTCATTAATAAGTAAAATGTGGTTCAATGGGATTAAAATAATTTTTTGGTGAATAGTAACTTATTAAGTTTTTAATCGCAATTAGAGGTGATTAGTGTAGTTTAAGGTAAAAATAAGGTTTTAATAATATTAAATGACCTAGACACATGTCCTACCCTCATTTGATGAGTCATGGCCGACCAATACAATCCATGGGTCAACTTGTGGACCCCATGGAGCCACTTTGGTTGGAAAATGACATAAATACCTTTTTATTTAATGTTAAAATTAAAATGACACAAACATGAGTTATTTTACTAAAACAATTTTTAAATGGGGTTATACAAGTCATATTTCTTACTATAAATAGTAATTGGAAAGATAAAAAGATTTCCTACATCATAGTATTTGTTTTATAATTTTTAGACATTAAATAAATTAAATTATTTATGACATCATGATGATGCAGCGATGACCTCATTATTTAACGATTTAAATAAAATGGAAAGATAATGTAAAATCTAAGACCTACACATGTCCAAAACCTATTTTATGGGTGTATTTCTAACCCTTATCACCTTATCCTCGAAACACATCAATTTGGGATCATTAAAATCCGAAACTCATTCTAAAATAAAGTAACATTTCCTTACTTTCCAAGAGTGCCCCTCCCCTCCTCTTATAAAATCCCCCCACCTATACCTCCTTACCCACACTTCCAAAGCCTTTGGATCGGCCAAACCCTACCAATTGTGTCTCTCCACATCCCTATATAACTCCTTGAAGCCTCACTTTGGGCATAAGTCTTCCCAGGGAAGCCTTTTAGCTCAAACCAAATGGAGTTACCTGATTTTAAGGTAATGTCTTCACTTGAGTCCTTTTGTTTTATTTTTCTTATCCAACCCCCTAAACTATTTTTATTAATTTCTTTTGTAAAAAATCCAGTATCTTCTATATACTAGGATTTTTTTATATGAATTATTCGAGATACACTTACAGACACCTACATCTAATGGTTAAATAACATACTGTTTCAGTGGATGGCGAATTTCTGCCTCACGAAACGATGACTGTTCAACACTCATATATCACATTCAAAGGTGTCCATTAAGATGTCACTATATTTATATATTATATATAATATGTTTATGATTTACTTAATCTTCTGTATTTTTCATTTATGGCATATCCTTTATGGTTACCATTATGAGTAAACGCGATATCTTCATTTTAGGAAGTGCGGACTACTGCCCCCTCAAAGTGATTTGATTCGTTAATGCCATATGTGGGATGTATAAAATATGTAATTAATGGTATTATATAATATATTATACTGGAATTATAATATACCTTTATATCATTATGATTCAATTCTATAAAATATGAAATAGAAATGAAAGTAGCGTTCATGCGTACGTACGGCTTACCGTCTCCATGAACGGTGCATTTCATTTATTACCTCTAAATGATTATGTAATATTATAAATTCATGTATATACTGGATATATATGATATATAGGATATATAAATCATGATTATAACTCTGTATATAATGGATACATGAACAACTTGTAATTATAAAGAGCATATTTTGACTCAAGTACCAATGATCCTTTAAATGACCGTTATTAACTAAAATAATTACATAGTGTTCCTGACATGGTAATAAGTGATATAAAAGGAATAATGAACTTGAAAAAGGTTCTTAAGGAAGTATAAATTAACTCAAGTTTATTATTCAGGAGATTAAAGAACGATCAAGTCAAGTCGGACCCGAGGTAAGGGATCCTACTCCTCTCTTTCTTTTTAAGTACACTCTTTTATGTCATTCCTTTTAAAGATCATATTTCTTGTTATTGGGATGTTCTTTTATATTAATCTTACTGTAATTTTTATGTTCATGTGATGAGAGACCCTATTCTCTCTCATCAAACCATTTTGGAATTTTTGAGTGGCGCCGTTAGGCTGCCGAATTTTCGTAAGAGATCTAACCTCTCTCTTTCTTTTTAAGTACTCTCCTTTATGTCACTTCTTTTAAGATCCTCTTTGTTATGTTGGGGGATGTTCTTTTATATTCCTCTTTGTGTAAACTTTATGTTAATATGACGAGAGACCCTATTTGATCTCATCAATCCATTTTTGTAAGTTTTAAGTGGCATCGTTAGGCTTCCGAGTTTTCATAAGGGATTTTTCATCTCACTTTTATTCCCGTGAGATTTATGCTAAATTTGCCACAATTTCCTTTGAGTGGTGTATGTACTACCCATTATTTTACTCATTGTGTAATATAATTTCATTTATGAGTATTTACATCAATGTTGTATTTTCCTTCTTTCACGGGGCATATGTTTTGAAAGATACCCATGTCGGTAAGGGAACCTTTCACTCTCCTCTTTTTAAAAGACTTCTTTTGTTATGTCTTTTAATTCACATACTATTATGTTGGGATATGTTCTTCTATATCCTTATTGATTTAAATTTTATTTCCATGTGATGAGATACCCTTTTTATCTCTCATCAACTCATTTTCTGAATTTTGTAGTGACGTCGTTAGGCTGTCAAATATTTGCAAGGGAACTTCTTAACCCAAATTTGATTCTTTGGGATAAACTTGTACTCCTTGAATATGACGTTCTATGAATATGTATGAATAAAATATGATTGTTTTACACTTAATATCTACTTATATTTGGTGTATTCGTTTGTCACACATAATTATGTAATTGATTTATCCTTAAACCAAGGATACCGTCTTTGTAAGGGACTTCGTCTCAATCTCCTTTCATTGAGGCATATTTTGTTTTATACACAACCTTATTTTATACGGTGTATAAACCCCTTTTAATTTTAGTTTTATTCAAAAGGAATCTTTTTTTTATACGAAGCCTTTACTAAACGACAAAAGGGAATGTTTTTGTCGTATGTATGCGGCGACAACGACTTCTCCGCTGCCGTGACATTTATTTGAGTTTCGGCTTCCTCTACAAGACATACCTTTTTTTAAAAAGAAAAATAAATACCATGTTTTAATTTTATTTTATTTTGGTATTGAAAATGGTTTTCATAATGTTTTTATATCAATGTTTTGTATTGATATCTTGTGATTGAAAGGTGGAAATTTTATGTTTCCTTTATGCATGTTTTATGTGATACGATTATGTTGAGGTTCTTGGGCATTATTATGAAGACGGGTGGTTCTGTGATAAACTAAGGGCAGGTGAGCCCGATATAGCTCTCCAATGCATTGGGTAACGCGAATGAGTGAAACGTTAAGGTTTCTCCGAAGATATTTATGGAATATACTGTGGTGGGTATTCCAAACGTAACCAAGAGGGTTACTCCCTACGTAAGAATGTTATGAATGCCTCAAGTTACCTTTTATGTCTTATGATTTCTATGATTTATTCATGATTTGATGAGGTATGTTAAAGTGCCTATGTTTTATGGGTAAAGTATGATTTCATTCTTATGTATATATGAACTCATGTTTCCTTTACATATTTTTTTATAACCCTTACTGAGCTTTTTATGCTCATCCCATGTTTTTTGAAATGTTTTTCACAGGTCAAGGGAAAGGTACATGATATGATGATAGTGTCAAGGAAGTGTCAAGAAAGAATCCATGCTTTATTTTTAAATATGTTTCCATTGATTTTAAAGAAATGAATACTATCTTTTATGTAACCACTTTGTTTAAATGTGGAATGTAATGCAAGTTTTGTGATCTAATTCTCTAAAACTCTAAACCTGAAAAGATCCTCAATGTGTAATCTTGTAATAACTCAAGATTAAGTAAGGTTTAAGGCTGGGGCCTTATAGTTGGTATCAGAGGTTGGTTTAGATAACTTTAGAGGTTAGGGTATTCTTTAAGCATAAGTGACATTACCATAATGGTTAGGAATTCAGAAAGAGTCCTAGTTTTAGATAAAGTGAATGAGTAAGTATATCTTAGTGTTTATCTTCCTCATTATTACATGATGGTTTTGTTGATATACTCACATTGACCTTTCTGGTTTTAGTAAATGGCTGGATCTAGCAGTCACCAAAGTAACAGTGGATGTGAAGGAAACTGTGACAGTTTTTTGAGCAAGAAACTGAATGATATGGGAGCTGCAATGAGAACTCTTGTGTTTATCCTCAACCAACTATCTGGAGTCATGATTTACCACCTAAACCTTGGTGATTTCTATAAGGCATCATATATGTGAGAAACAAATCCCTACGGAACTACGGGTAATAATCATAAAGGTAAGTATGTTCAAAAACCTATGTGTCAAAGATGTGGAAAGAAACACCTAGGAAAATGTTTCAAAGGGACAGAAATATGCTATAGATGTGTAAATAAAGGTCATAAAGCAAGAACCTTCCATGGAAAAAGGAAGCATCCAGTTGACTCCAGGAAAGGGAAAGAAGTTCTTTCTGAGGGATCAATTGAAAGTTTTAAATGTGGTGTGCATGGTAATTATGCAAACACATGTCCTATGAAGAAGTTTCGTGAATGGGATCACCGAGATCGTACAAATATTCGTTTACCAATACCTAATTCCATTCTGATTGAGGATGAAGAAACTGACAATGACCAATCAAAGGTATGGATTATTTCATAACTTTTGTTTTCCTATTTTGGAATCTTAGGATATGATTCATGATTTTGTTTGTAGGAAAGAAGTATTTCAGAATAAGTTGTAAAGGAATGGTTAATGGATCATGAAGAATGTTGAATGAGTAAGAAGTCAACATATAAGAGCTTCAAGAGTTATGGTGAAATTCTTAAGAGTATTAAGTCTCTTTTGATGATGGGGTTACATTAGAAGACTTTTTATAGTATGTGTAACCCTAATGTTTAATATATGAAAATTTTATTCAAGGAATAGTTGTCTTTTCTTTTGTGGACATAGTTATAAAGAACCATTTGGGTTTATATGATCCTTACTTTTGAGGTAATTATGGGTTACTATATGTTATGATGGAAGTGAAAGGCATGAGATTAAATTGAGGTTAAATTATGTTATGGTTATTTTTGATGATTTTATCTCTTTTTGGGAATGATTTGAGAATTATATAGTTTTGGAAAAAGGACAACACGCAGACCATGTGACAACCCGTCGCATCAGAAAAAGTTGTGGGAATCGAACCCACAACCAAAGTGAAACTGGTATTTATCACCTACTACTGGACTACGTGAAGTCCCTGGTTAGTTTGAATCATTCTTTTTAGTTATATGATTTTATGAATTAAGAGTATGTTAATTTTGGGTTATCTATGGAAATTTATTAACCTATCATGGAGGATATGTGATTAGGTTAATTACTTTTCAATACGAGACATTAAGATCAACTGATGTTTTTTGGAGATAAATGTTACGATTTAACTTGGAAGACTATGTGACTAAATCCTTCAAATATTTGGGTTTCAATATTAGTTTGGTTTACTTTGAAGAATTTTATGGACAAATTGTTTATCGAATGGTCCTCATTGAACTTTGGGTTTTGTTGGAAAAATTTTGGAGATTAAGAATAGATTTTCTTTTTATAAAGGGTTATCCTTTTCTGGATTATCTGATCTTCTACTAACCTTTTTGGTTTTGGTTTTGGATAAAGTCTAAATACATGGGAATTATATAGTTCTCTTTTGTGGATTAGGTGATTCTCTAGAAGTTGATTATAGTACTCTTAATGTGAACAAGTCTTCCTAAATACTCGTCTTTTGGAGAAAATATGAGTTTGTGTAAGGAATCCAATAAAAGTTGAAAGTCAACATGATAAGTGATTATGTTTCCTTATGAATAAATTCTTCAATAAAACTTAACTTAAAACAAAAATGTTGTCTATTAACTTTTCCTACTGGGGGATCGAATACCGTTTAACCCATCACAAGTTTGTGATTTTCTTGTGGTTAACTTTCTCCTAAACATGTTTTCTATCACTCTCCATCAGAACATGACCCTATGTTTTCTCCTCCATGTCCATGTTTTTCTACACGGAATCCTAGTATGGGTTAGCTCGGGTGACCTCTGTACTTATATTTCTTTATTTTAAAGTGACTGTTTTACCGACTCTTGTTCTGATGTGGGACTTTCAAGGATGTTTCCAAGCTCAATTTTAAAATTGTGAGGACGCAATTCCCAAAAGGGGGGAAGGATGTAACACCCCAGGTAAATAAAGAATATGAAATTTTTATATTTATCCATATTTGTGAATAAAATATTAATATTACTTTAAAGTGGATTCTATGCTCGATGGCGTACCCAATATGCAACAACAAGTTTCTTGAAAATCTTACGTTGCACTCTAATAATAAAATAATATTATTTTAAATGGTAGTTAACGCCTAGCTATTGTGATGGCGGGAATGAATAGAAATAAATACAAAATGATTATATATGTTAGTCAAATATTTTTACTTTTTACAATAAATTTTAGAGGATTAAAAATGCGAATGAATCCAATTTTAAGCGTAAACATTCTAATATTCTTTAAAAGGTCGATTAACTGCCTTTTGATGGAGAACCTCTTTTAAATCCACTTTTTTACAATTTTATGTGTTATATTTGACAAAATAAAATTCTTCTTTAGAATCGGGACATCAAAATTTACTTTGTGTAAATTTTTGGTATTTTTTCGAAAAAGTTCAATTTTTAATGAATAGTGAAAAATGTTGTATTTTAATTCAAAACCTCTTTTTAATCTGATTTATTTATATTATTAGATTATCTTTTGAATTGGTTTTAAAGTTAAATTAGAATATATTTTTACCATTTAATCCAATAGTGGTCATTGGAATTAATTTCACTTTGAAAACGGACTTAAACTAGTGTCAATCTTTTGATACATTTTGTTTCATAAAAACACGTTATTTGTTTTGACAGCTGGAATTAATTATTAAATTAATTAATGCAACTTATATGTTTTGAATTTTATAAAATATACATCATTTTTTAATTCATAATATCAAATATTGTAACACCCCGAGCTTCCATGATACGCTTCTCATTCAATAACGCAATAGCTTTCATTGTACGCAACTTCGAGTTCTAAAACACCGCAACTAATCATAGTAGCCGTTATGAATAGTAATAACCACCTTTTAAAATTATAGACATTTTATATTTTAAAATGGACTTCATTTTTGGATTTGGAATATCGAAATTAGCCTATGTTGAATTTTTGGTATTTTTCTGAGAACTTCTAAATTTTTATGAATAGTGAAAAATACTTAAAAACAACTTTTTTAATAAAAATAATTTATAGTGATAAATTATACTATTTAGTGGTTTTAAAGTATAATTAGAATATATTTTTACCATTTTATCCAATGGTGGTCATTAGAATTAATTTAACATTGAAATTGGACATAAACAATTGCCAATCTTTTGATATAAATTGTTTCTTAAAAACACGTTATTTGTTGTAACAGCGGGAATTAATTATAAAATTAATTAATGCAACTTATATGTTTAGAATTTTGTAAAATATACATCATTTTTGAATTTGGAATATCAATTATATCTTAGGGTGAAATTTTGGCCTTATTCTGAAAAACTTCAATTTTTGATGAATAGTGAAACCACTAAGTGGTTGTTAAAAACTGATTTTTCGTTAAAATGAAATATTACCACTTCTGTGATTTGATTTTCAAAAATCCTACATACATGGTTTTCATTAAGAAGTAAAATGTGGTTCAATGAGATTAAAATAATTTTTTGGTGAATAGTAACTTTTAAGTTCTTAATCGCGATTAGAGGTAATTAGTGTAGTTTAAGGTAAAAATAATGTTTTAATAATATGAGATGAGCTTGACACTTGTCCTACTCATATTGGATGAGTCATGGCAGACCAAGACAACCCATGGGTCAACTTGGGGACCCCATGGAGCCACTTTGGTTGGAAAATGACATTAATATATATTTATTTAATGTTAAAATTAAATTGACACAAACAAGAGTTGTTTTACTAAAATAGTTTTTAAGTGGGGTTACACAAGTCCATATTTTGACTATAAATATTCATTAGAAAGATAAAAAGATTTCCTACATCATAGTATTTTTTTTATAATTTTTAGACATTAAATAAATTAAATTATTTATGACATCATTATGATGCAGCGATGACCTCATTATTTACCGATTTTAATAAAATGAAAAGATAATGTAAAATCCAAGGCTTACACTTGTCCAAAGACTATTGTATGGGTATATTTCGAACCCTTATCACCTTATCCACGAATTATATAAGTGTGGGACCTTTAGAATCCGAATAGCATTGTATAATAATGTAACATTTCAATCTTTCCAAAAGAGCTCATCCTCTCCTCTTATAAAAGGCCCCCACCTCTACCACCTTATTTACACTTTCAAGCCTTTTGGTTCGGCCAATCTCTGCCCAAATACTCTCCCAACTTCTCTCCCTTCATCCTAGAATCTTTACTTTAGTCAGAAAGCCATCCTAAGGAGTCCTTTTGATCAAATCAAAAGGAAGAACCCGAAGAAGAGGTAACGTTTTCATCACCCTCTTTCAAGTTTCTTTCTTCTTCCACTCCCTCTTTGTTTATTATTTCAATTATAAAATTATAACTCCAGTATATTCTATATACTGTGATGTTATTATAAATATGGAACAACCATATTCAGTATTCTACCCATCATTTGAATGACATGTCACCATACGTGCGTACGTACGGCTTACCGTCTCGACGTCGTGGTGTAATTGTTATTCAATATATTATTATTTAGATGGGTATAATAATGATATATAATTCATGTAAATAATAAATATAACATGATAATGATTCTGTATATATGATATACTATCCAATTATATATTATTTTAATAGCAAAATAATGATATTGTCGCTCGTGCGTACGTACGGACTACCGTCTCCACGAACGTGATGAGATTCATTCTCCGTCGTATCCATTCAAGTATAATTATCATTTGATGATTTAAAAATAATGTTTAAGTACATGATATAATTCTAGATATGAATAAGATACAATCTATCCATGAAAAACACGACTTACGTAACAAAATATATAAAAGAAAACGAGTAAGTTAACACCCCAAAACAACGATAAATCTAAGATATTGTTAACAAAGCAATGTTAAAAGATCATATATGATATCATATGAATGTATATGATTCTTGTATAATTTAATAACAATTATTTCACCATTATACAGGAGGTTAACCTACCCCAACCAAGGAAAATTACAAGGTAAGGGTTTACTTCACAACCTCTTCATTATCCAAGGTTGTTTATACATAATTATCTACTGGGACCTCGTTATCATCCACATCCATGTTTCTTAAAAATGTCTTTCAAAACATTTTTACTATTAAATGGAAAATGGGTTAAAGTCATTTATACCCTTATACGTTTTTGAAAGGAATCTTACCGTCGTTTTCCAAACAATGTACTTTTTGACCTTTTTGACAAATTTAAGGTAAGAATGTTTTTTTTAACTTATACGGCGGGTGCGGCTATTTTCCGCCATTATAACTTCTTCGAAGCTTCCCTTACAAGCTTATAAGAATATTTTCAAAGTAAATGTATTATTTTATAATTATGGGACTTTTAAATGATTTCAAAAAAAGAGAGATATTTCTCTCAAATAGCTTTGATTTCATCCATGTCAACATCCTTTGATGGGTTTTAAGTTTAATTGAAATTGATTTATGATACAAAACTCCCATTGAACATTTTGTGAAATATTTGACTGTGGATGTGTTATTTTTATACCATCCATAGTTTATGGAGAAATTGTTGACGTTTCATATGCTAGTTTTAATACGAATATTTATGTTATGTTTAAACCTATTCATATGAGGAATGTATTGGACTTAATAAGTGACGGGTGGAGCCCGCTATAGCTCCTCGATGCATCGGTAGGCCTCATGAGACAACTAGACATGGAATTGGCCGAGGCCCTTTCCCAATTTGATTTATGGTTTTGGCCGAGGCCTTAATCATTTTAGACGTCTTGGCCGAGGCCTTGACGAAATGTTTCAGAATGTCTGGCATTATACATTCCCTCATTATGAAAGTGGTTATTGATATTGCATGTGATTATTCGACCAGTAGAATATCCATGTGAAGAAGTGAATGGCATTATCTCATTTTACTTTTGCCATATTATGTTGAAGTTCAGGTTTAAAAGGCTTTTGTTTTAGTTATACATTGCCTTAAATGTTTATGTTTATTGATGAAAGCTTCCGCTATATTGTTATCCTTACTGAGCATCTGAGCTCACCCCTTTCAATGTTTTAATATTTTTCCAGGATGTGAAGAAGTATTTTATGAATGACCTGCAGGGATAGTCAAAAGAGGATATGAGTGTGGACTATGAAGACTTTGTTATTAGTCTTTCACTTTATGATGTAATGTAACATTTATGAATGTATCTAGTGTTTCCAAGGCTACTAAACTAATCGGTCTTTCGAGACTTGATCTTTTTTGATCATGCCAATGTTACGAAGTAATTCACCGACTCTGGGTAGCTGGGGTCGGGGCGTTACAGTTGGTATCAGAGGCAGTTTAGTACTAACCTTGGAAGCTAGATTTAGATAAACTCTAATTAGATCACATAGCCCGAAGATAGACTTTGAGGATTAGTATAGAAAAACTTCCTAGAATTTTGGTATTATAGAGATTTTGTGAGTTTTCCAAGCAATACATCCCTGTCTGGATACGAGCAGGTAGAGGCGGCTCTGGCACAGATGTACCTAGGGGTAAAACCCGAAAACACCTCTTTGAGCTAGACTCGAACGGGAACTGGTGCACAACAATGGGCCTTGCTGCACTCTTGGTTACGACACTCCCGGGGGATATGCTTAGGATAATTCTCATTTTCTTTACAAACCACTATGAAGGGTTATGAGTATATACTTCCTCAAAGGAAACATTTCTTTTTATGGATTATATCCATAAATATTTCAATTTATGTAAAGTGTTTTACAAATATGGAATTATGTATTTTATTTCACAAACTAATCTAGTTTATTCCATTGTTTATAAATGGCGCCTAGTGGAAGGAATGGAAACCGTATCAATGCACGCACTCCGTGTAGGGATTTCCCTCCTGCTCAAGATAATTATTGTGGAGCTAGTGATACAACTGGTGCTGATCATCTTCTCACCATACTGGGACAACTCACGCAGGTTATGAATAATAACCTTACTCGTATGGAACACCCTGATCCGCAACGTGGAGGATCAATGCTAGACCGTTTCATGAGGCAACAACCACCAACCTTCAATGGGAGTACAAATCCTATAGTAGCTGAGCAATGGATAAATTCCTTAGAGAAAATATTTCATGCCTTGGGGAGTAGTGAAAGGGAGAAAGTTGTCATGGCAGTTTACCGCCTCACTGGAGATGCTGATCAATGGTGGTCACTAATTCAAAACACAAAGGAAGATGATGAATTAACAAACATGGAATGGCAGGAGTTCAAAGAGATGTTCTTAAAAAAATACTTTCCTCGAGACCATCGAGCGGATATGGAAAGGCAATTTCTGAGTCTGAGGCAAAAGGTGGATGAGAATGTCTCAAAGTATGAGGCTAACTTTACAAGGTTAGCGAGGTATGCTGCAGATTACATACGTAACCCAAGAAGTAAGAATGATCGTTTCTTTGATGGTTTAAAACCATTTCTCCGTCGAGCTTTAGTATCACAATCTTTCTCAACATACGAAGATATTGTCTCATGTGCTATCAAGACAGAAAAGGAATTCTCTAAGTCTTATGACAACAAATTAAAGCAAGAGAAGAAGAGAACAGTGGAATAAGAGACAGATAAAGGGAAAAAGGGAAAGAAGGATTTTCCATTATGTGATAATTGTGGGAAGAATCACCCTGGTACTTTCCTAAAAGGAATGGGAGTTTGTTATAAATGTGGAGAAAAGGGTCACCAGGCTCGTGATTTCAAGGGAAATAAAGAGGCTATCAAAGTTGAATGATACAATTGTAGAGAAATGGGTCATTATGCAAATGAATTTCCTAAGCGTCAGGGAAACTTACCTCAGAAAAGGCCAAGGGATCAAGGCCAATCTTATGCTGTGACTGCAGTTGAAGCGGAATAATTAATGTATTGGTGCTTTTGGACTCATGGATTATATTCTGGTTATTAGAATAATGTGATATATAAGGATTGTACTGCAGTACTTGTTGATTTCAGTAAGGTTTTAATATGATGAAGGTAATCATATTTTTAGTATGTGACAAAAGAGAAACTTTAATTTGTTTGGGGAATCTGATGTTACAATTGATTTTGGAATTTAGAGACCTTTTAGAGAAAGTCTGGACAGAGGTATTTTGGATAACTATAAAGGTTGGAATGGATTAAGTTGAACTTTGGATAGTATTGTTTAAGGTTAAAACATTTATGAAGATTATTTTTGGAATAGTATAGTACTATATTTTTAGGAAAAGGACAACCTTCAGGGTGGGGCATAACCCGTCGCGTCGGACAAAGCTGCAGGAATCGAACCCAAAACCATAGTGCGACAGGCCTTTATTTCCTACCACTAGCCTACAGGAAGTCCCTGGTAATTAAAAAATAATTTTACTAATCTAAATGGTATGTGTTAACATTTGTAACCTTATAAAATTAGGATAAGTATAATATTTTTGGGTTCTATTATCTTTTTGAGTGAAAGGTGAGTTGAAGGTTGAAATTCTAATTGTCAAGCATAAATATATATATACCTATCTGTTATTCAATGAATAAATTAATTCTTAAACTTTAGTAAAGGGATATTAAAACAAAAAAATGTGTTATCCTAATACCTTATGTCTTGTTGAACTGATGATATTTTAAATCAACATAGATTGAAGGTTTGAGGCCCTCAATTTGACAGTTGATTGTGATTGATGACCTCAATCACTCCCAACAAATATTTACGTTTTTCCTCCAATTATATGTCTCTAATTTCCACCAATGTTCTCCTAATCGAGATTATAATTGGGCGGTGACTTTTTCATTTCCCTTTCCCTCTTATTAAGGCTAAATTTTATTAATCTTATTTCCGATGTGGGTTTTCCACAAAGGTATTTTCTCTTTTCAACCTTTAATTTTCAAAGAAAAATTTCAAATTGCGAGGAAGCAATTTATTGAAGGAGGGGAGAATGTAACACCCCGAGCTTCCATGATACACTTCTCATTCAATAATGTAATAGCTTTCATTGTACGCAACTTCGAGTTCTAAAACACCGTGACTAATCATAGTAGCCGTTATGAATAGTAATAACCAACTTTTAAAATTATAGAAATTTTATATTTTAAAATGGACTTCATTTTTGGATTCGGAATATCGAAATTAGCCTATGTTGAATTTTTGGTATTTTTCTGAGAACTTCTAAATTTTTATGAATAGTGAAAAATACTTAAAAACAACTTTTTTGATCAAAATAATTTATAGTGATAAATTATACTATTTAGTGGTTTTAAAGTATAATTAGAATATATTTTTACCATTATATCCAATGGTGGTCATTATAATTAATTTAACATTGAAATTGGACATAAACAATTGCCAATCTTTTGATATGAATTGTTTCTTAAAAACACGCTATTTATTGTAACTACGGGAATTAATTATAAAATTAATTAATGAAACTTATATGTTTGGAATTTTGTAAAATAGACATCATTTTTTAATTCGGAATATCAATTATAGCTTAGGGTGAAATTTTGGCCTTATTCTGAAAAACTTCAATTTTTGATGAATAGTGAAACCACTAAGTGGTTGTTAAAAACTGATTTTTCGTTAAAATGAAATATTACCACTTCTGTGATTTGATTTTCAAAAATCCGACATACATGGTTTTCATTAAGAAGTAAAATGTGGTTCAATGAGATTAAAATAATTTTTTGGTGAATAGTAACTTTTAAGTTCTTAATCGCGATTAGAGGTAATTAGTGTAGTTTAAGATAAAAATAATGTTTTAATAATATGAGATGAGCTTGACACTTGTCCTACTCCTATTGGATGAGTCATGGCCGACCAAGACAACCCATGGGTCAACTTGGGGACCCCATGGAGCCACTTTGGTTGGAAAATGACATTAATATATATTTATTTAATGTTAAAATTAAATTGACACAAACATGAGTTGTTTTACTAAAACAGTTTTTAAGTGGGGTTACACAAGTCCAACTTTTGACTATAAATATTCATTAGAAAGATAAAAAGATTTCCTACATCATATTATTTTTTTTATAATTTTTAGACATTAAATAAATTAAATTATTTATGACATCATTATGATGCAGCGATGACCTCATTATTTAACAATTTTAATAAAATGAAAAGATAATGTAAAATCCAAGGCTTACACTTTTCCAAAGACTATTGGATGGGTATATTTCTAACCCTTATCACCTTAGCCACGAATTATATAAGTGTGGGACCTTTATAATCCGAAAATCATTGTATAATAATGTAACATTTCAATCTTTCCAAAAGAGACCCTCCTCTCCTCTTATAAAAGGCCCCCACCTCTACCACCTTATTCACACTTTCAAGCCTTTTGGTTCGGCCAACCTCTGACCAAATACTCTCCCAACTTCTCTCCCTTCATCTTAGAAGCTTTACTTTAGTCATAAAGCCATACTAAGGAGTCCTTTTGATCAAATCAAAAGGAAGAACCCGAAGAAGAGGTAACGTTTTCATCACCCTCTTTCAAGTTTCTTTCTTCTTCCACTCCCTCTTTGTTTATTATTTCAATTCTAAAATTATAACTCCAGTATCTTCTATATACTTTGATGTTATTATAAATATGGAACAACCATATTCAGTATTCTACCCATCATTTGAATGACATGTCACCATACGTGCGTACGTACGGCTTACCGTCTCCACGTCGTGGTGTAATTGTTATTCAATATATTATTATTTATATGGGTATAATAATGATATTTAATTCATGTAAATAATAAATATAACATGATAATTATTCTTTATATATGATATACTATCCAATTATATATTATTTTAATATCAAAATAATGATATTGTCGCTCGTGCGTACGTACGGACTACCGTCTCCACGAACGCGATGAGATTCATTCTCCGTCGTATCCATTCAAGTATAATTATCATTTGATGATTTAAAAATAATGTTTAAGGACATGATATAATTCTGGATATGAATAAGATACAATCTATCCATGAAAAACACGACTTACGTAACAAAATATATAAAAGAAAACGAGTAAGTTAACACCCCAAAACAACGATAAATCTAAGATATTGTTAACAAAGCAATGTTAAAAGATCATATATGATATCATATGAATGTATATGATTCTTGTATAATTTAATAACAATTATTTCACCATTATACACGAGGTTAAACTACCCCAACCAAGGAAAATTACAAGGTAAGGGTTTACTTCACAACCTCTTCATTATCCAAGGTTGTTTATACATAATTATCTACTGGGACCTCGTTATCATCCACATCCATGTTTCTTAAAAATGTCTTTCAAAACATTTTTACTATTAAATGGAAAATGGGTTAAAGTCATTTATACCCTTATACATTTTTGAAAGGAATCTTACCGCCGTTTTCCAAACAATGTACTTTTTGACCTTTTTGATAAATTTAAGGTAAGAATGTTTTTTTTTAACTTATACGGCGGGTGCGGCTATTTTCCGCCATTATAACTTCGTCGAAGCTTCCCTTACAAGATTATAAGAATATTTTCAAAGTAAATGTATTATTTTATAATTATGGGACTTTTAAATTATTTCAAAAAAAGAGAGATATTTCTCTCAAATAGCTTTGATTTCATCCATGTCAACATCCTTTGATGGATTTTAAGTTTAATTGGAATTGATTTATGATAAAAAACTCCCATTGAACATTTTGTGAAATATTTGACTGTGGATGTGTTATTTTTATACCATCTATAGTTTATGGAGAAATTGTTGACGTTTCATATGCTAGTTTTAATACGAATATTTATGTTATGTTTAAACCTATTCATATGAGGAATGTATTGAACTTAATAAGTGACGGGTGGAGCCCGCTATAGTTCCTCGATGCATCGGTAGGTCTCATGAGACAACTAGACGTGGAATTGGCCAAGGCCCTTTCCCAATTTGATTTATGGTTTTGGCCGAGGCCTTAATCATTTTAGACGTCTTGGCCGAGGCCTTGACGAAATGTTTCAGAATGTCTGGCATTATACATTCCCTCATTATGAAAGTGGTTATTGATATTGCATGTGATTATTCGACCAGTAGAATATCCATGTGAAGAAGTGAATGGCATTATCTCATTTTACTTTTTCCATATTATGTTTAAGTTCAGGTTTAAAAGGCTTTTGTTTTAGTTATACATTGCCTTAAATGTTTATGTTTATTGATGAAAGCTTCTGCTATATTGTTATCCTTACTGAGCATCTGAGCTCACCCCTTTCAATGTTTTAATATTTTTCCAGGATGTGAAGAAGTATTTTATGAATGACCTGCAGGGATAGTCAAAAGAGGATATGAGTGTGGACTATGAAGACTTTGTTATTAGTTTTTCACTTTATGATGTAATGTAACATTTATGAATGTATCTAGTGTTTCCAAGGCTACTAAACTAATCGGTCTTTCGAGACTTGATCTTTTGTGATCATGCCAATGTTACGAAGTAATGCACTGACTCTGGGTAGCTGGGGTCGGGGCATTACAAATATAGCTTAGGGTGAATTTTTGGTAATTTTCTGAAAAACTTCAATTTTTAATGAATAGTGAAACCACTAAGTGGTACTTATAAAAACTGATTTTTCAATTTAAATGAAATTTTTCCATCTTTGTGTTTTGAATTTCAAAAATCTGACATACATGTTTTTAATTAAGAAGTAAAATGTGGTTCAATGGGATTAAAATAATTTATTGGTGAATAGTAACTTATTAAGTTTTTAATCGCAATTAGAGGTGATTAGTGTAGTTTAAGGTAGAAATAATATTTTAATAATATGAAATGACCTAGACACATGTCCTACCATCATTTTATGAGTCATGGACGACCAAGAAAATCCATGGGTCAACTTGGGGACCCCATGGAGCCACTTTGGTTGGAAAATGACATAAATACCTTTTTATTTAATGTTAAAATTAAAATGACACAAACATGAGTTGTTTTACTAAAACAATTTTTAAATGGGGTTATAAAAGTAAGATTTTTTACTATAAATAGTAATTGGAAATCTAAGAATATTTCCTACATCATAGTATTTTTTTATAATTTTTATACATTAAATAAATTAAATTATTTATGACATCATGATGATGCAGCGATGACCTCATTATTTAACGATTTAAATAAAATGTAAAGATAATGTAAAATCTAAGACCTAAACTTGTCCAAAACATATTGGATGGGTGGATTCAGAACCCTTATCACCTTATCCTCGAAAAACATCAATGTAGGACCATTAAAATCCGAAACTCATTCTAAAATAAAGTAACATTTCCTTACTTTCCAAGAGTGCCCCTCCCCTCCTCTTATAAAAGGCCCCCACCTCTACCTCATTACCCACACTTCCAAAGCCTTTGGATAAGCCAACCCCTACCCATTTTGTCTCTCCACATCCCTCTATAACTCCTTGAAGCCTCACTTTGGGTATAAGTCTTCCCAAGAAATCCTTTTAGCTCAAACCAAAGGGAGTTACCTGATTTTAAGGTAATGTCTTCACTTGAGTCCTTTTGTTTTATTTTGCTTCTCCAACCCCCTAAACTATTTTTATTAATTTATTTTGTAAAAACTCAAGTATCTTCAATATACTAGGATGTTTTTATAATAAGTATTAGAGCTACACTTACATACACCTACATCTAATGGTTAAATAACATATTGTTTCCGTGGATGGTGAATTTCTGCCTCACGAAACGATGATTGTTCAACACTCATATATCACCTTCAAAGGTGTCAATTAATATGTCACTATATTTATATATTATATATAATATTTTTATGATTTACTTAAGCTTCTGTATTTTTCATTTATAGAATATCCTTTATGGTTACCATTATGAGTAAACGCGATATCTTCATTTGAGGAAGTGCGGACTACCGCCCCCTCAAAGTCATTTGATTCGTTAATGCCATATGTGGGATGTATAAAGGATGTAATTAATGGTATTATATATGATATTATACTGTAATTATAATATACCTTTATATCATTATGATTCCATTCTATAAAATACGAAATAGAAATTAAAGTAGCGTTCATGCGTACGTGCGGCTTACCGTCTCCGTGAACGGTGCATTTAATTTCTTACCTCTAAATGATTATGTAATATTATAAATGCATGTATATACTGGATATATATGATATATATTATATATACATCATGATTATAACTCTGTATATAATGGATACATGAACAACTTGTAATCATAAAGAGCATATTTTGACTCAAGTACCAATGATCCTTTAAACGACCGTTATTAACTAAAATAATTACATAGTGTTCATGACTTGGTAATAAGTGATATAAAAGGAATAATGAACTTGAAAAAGGTTCTTAAGGAATTATAAATTAACTCAAGTTTATTATTCAGTAGATTAAAGAACGATCGAGTCAAGTCGGACCTGAGGTAAGGGATCCTACTCCTCTCTTTCTTTTTAAGTACACTCTTTTATGTCATTCCTTTTAAACCTCATCTTTCTTGTTATTGGGATGTTCTTTTATATTAATCTTACTGTAATTTTTATGTTCATGTGATGAGAGACCCTATTATCTCTCATCAATCCATTTTGGAATTTTTGAGTGGCGCCGTTAGGCTGCCGAATTTTCGTAAGAGATCTAACCTCTCTCTTCCTTTTTAAGTACTCTCCTTTATGTCACTTATTTTAAGATCCTCTTTGTTATGTTGGGGGATGTTCTTTTATATTCCTCTTTCTGTAAACTTTATGTTAATGTTAAGAGAGACCCTATTTGATCTCATCAATCCATTTTTGTATGTTTTAAGTGGCGCCGTTAGGCTGCCAAGTTTTCATAAGGGATTTTTCATCTCACTTTTATTCCCGTGAGATTTATGCTACATTTGCCACAATTTCATTTGAGTGGTGTATGTACTACCCATTATTTTACTCATTGTGTAATATAATTTCATTTATGAGTATTTACATCAATGTTGTATTATCCTTCTTTCACGGGGCGTATGTTTCGAAAGATACCCATGTCGGTAAGGGAACCTTTCACCCTCCTCTTTTTAAAAGACTTCTTTTGTTATGTCTTTTAATTCACATACTATTATGTTGGGATATGTTCTTCTATATCCTTATTGATTTAAATTTTATGTCCATGTGATGATATACACTTTTTATCTCTCATCAACTTATTTTCTGAATTTTTTAGTGACGCCGTTAGGCTGTCAAATTTTTGCAAGGGAACTTCTTAACCCAAATTTGATTCTTTGGGATAAACTTGTAATCCTTGAATATGAAGTTCTATGAATATATGTGAATAAACTCTGATTTTTTTACACTTAATATCCACTTATATTTGGTGTATTTATTTGTCACACATAATTATGTAATTGATTTATCCTTAAACCAAGGATACCATCTTTGTAAGGGACTTCGCCTCAATCTCCTTTCATTGAGGCATATTTTGTTTTATACACAACCTTCTTTTATACGGTGTATAAACCCATTTGACTTTTACGTTTATTCAAAATGAATATTTTTTTTATACGAAGCGTTTACTAAATGACAAAAGGGAATGTTTTTGTTGTCCGTATGCAGCGACAACGACTTCTCCGCCGCCGTGACCATTATTTGAGTTTCGGCTTCCTCTACAAGCCATACCTTTTTTTTAAAAGAAAAATAAATACCATGTTTTACTTTTATTTTATTTTGGTATTGAAAATGGCTTTCATAATGTTTTTATATCAATGTGTTTTATTGATATCTTGTGATTGAAAGGTGGAAATGTTATGTTTCCTTTATTCATGTTTTATGTGATACGATTATGTTGAGGTTCTTGGGCATTATTATGAAGACAGGTGGTTCCGTGATAAACTAAGGGAGGGTGAGCCCGATATAGCTCTCCAATGCATTGGGTAATGCGAAGGAGTGAAATGTTAAGGTTTATCCGAAGAGATTTAGGGAATATACTGTGGTGGGTATTCCAAATGTAACCAAGAGGGTTACTCCCTACGTAAGAATGTTATGAATGCCTCAAGTTGCCTTTTATGTCTTATGATTTCTATGATTTATTCATGATTTGATGAGGTATGTTAAATTGCCTTTGTTTTATGGGTAAAGTATGATTTCATTATTATGTATATATGAACTCATGTTTCCTTTCCATATTTTTTTATAACCCTTACTGAGATTTTTATGCTCATCCCAAGTTTTTTTAAATGTTTTTCACAGGTCAAGGGAAAGGTACATGATATGATGATAGTGTCAAGGAAGTGTCAAGAAAGAATCCATACTTTATTTTTAAATATGTTTCCGTTGATGGGAAAAAAATGAATACTATGTTTTATGTAACCACTTTGTTTAAATGTGGAATGTAATGCAAGTTTTATGATCTAATTCTCTAAAACTCTAAACCTGAAAAGATCCTCAATGTGTAATCTTAGAATAACTCAAGATTAAGTAAGGTTTAAGGCTGGGGCCTTATAGCCTGGCCCGCGCAAGGGCGCGGCCCAGCTGGCGCGGTCCGCGGCTGGCGTGGCTCGGCCCTACTGTCTGAGCGATGTGGGGGGGCGCGGCCCCCCGGCTTCCCGAACCGGTGGTGCCAAGTGGCATCGCCCTCCCAGTCGGCCAGCCGAAGCCGGCCGGTCTTCCTGGTGTGAGCGGCCCGCATGGACGGGCCACGGTCCTTCTGCATGGCACCTGTAGGTTCCATGACTCCTTCCGCCCGGCCGATAGATGAGTCGGCCGGTTCTTCAGCCGGAGCGGCCCACCCTGTGCGGGCCACAGTTCTCCGCAGCGCGGCACCATCGTGGCGTCGCGGTCCCTTCGGCCCGGTCGGCTTGAGCCGGCCGGTTCTTCTTCGGTCGAGCGGCCCACAGTTGTGGGCCGCGGTTCTTCAACACGTGACCGGCATGTGGTTTCCGCCTTCGCTTGTCACCGCCTCTTACAAAACGCCTCCATTGCGAATAAAACAAGGTTCAACGGAGGGTCGTCAGGCCGTGTTCGTTTGGCCCGCGCCCTCTGATTTAGGCGGTGTCATAAGGCTGATGATATAACAGGGTTTCCAACAAAGAAAAATTTTATACAAATAAAATTGAAACAAACCCCCTACCTTGAATTAAGTTTTGCTCGTAGCTTGTGTCGTGGGGTGGCGGCGTCAACTCGTTGACGTCGGGGAAGAAGAAGCTGAGGATGGCGCTTCATTGGCATTATTTTCAGGTGGCTCCTTCTCCTTTGGCTTGGCCGAAGTTTGAAGGAGATGATCGTCGCTCCTTGGCGGTTCTTTGTTGGAAGTACGGTGTTCTTTGTTGAAAGAAGAACACTACTTTTCTATTTCTCCAGATATTCCCCACCAAAATATTTTCTAAGGAAAATATTATAATATAATTTCCCCACAATTATAAAATTTACATGTAATTCAAAAATATTCAAAATTTAGAGAAGTTCCAATTTAATTAATGAAGTCATTAAATTAATTGTGTTGGCAAATGTAATGAGAGAGAGGTGGGGAGATCTCATTAATAGGGGAGTTTTCATAATAAATGAAGGGGAGTGTTAATGGGGGGTTTCAAGGGAGTTTAGGGGAGGTGATAAGTTAGGGGATCATGTGGGCCCCACAACCCTTAGTTATATCCTCCCATGGAAAGTTAGGTGGGGTGTGGGCCCCACCTCTAACTTCCTTTTGGAGGAAATAACTTCCACTTAAAATAAAATTGTAACACAACAATTTTATTTAATTCTTAATGAATCCCCAAATTTTAACTACCACATATGACAAAACGAAATTGCGGTAAAGGTCCCCTTAGGTGAATACCAGCGCTGCGAGTTCATCGGTGCCCTCAGATTTTGATTCCGAGCACCAGTTCAAAAGATATAAAAACTCGCACATACGTTTACTGAACGTACCTGAACGAAATTTCAAAAATTGATTCCGGACACATCGGGCCTCGGAATCAGGCACTGTCAGAAACTACGTTCTCGTAAAATTCCAAAGCATTTAAGAAAAAACTTTCCTTTAAATTTCTGGGTCTTTATAGGAAAACCATTAATCACATGTTATGATTTCCATAGTTGCCAAGGAATTGCTGCCAAGACCATCATAGTGGAAAAAGTCCATTAATGAACTGGGTTTACTTGTCGTTCCATTCCTATGCTACTGAACCGGATTCACTTTTCATTCCATCCATGTATATCTCAAGAGATATAAATCTTTACCCAATGAATTGGAGGGAGATATAGGTCTCACCCATCTCACAATGAAATCATTCTTTTGTGTGCCACAAAATAAACATAAATCATTCCTTAAAACCCAAAGAATAATATGGGTTTCGTAATCATCATCCCATCATAACATAATCCATATAAAACAAATGAATATCATTTAATCATAAGAAAAATCAAACCACGTAAATAATAGAGACATTATACTTGAAACATAAAAATACTAAATAATTTCATCTTAGATGGAAAATAGTTTTGATAAAACACTTGAAATGAATTCTTGAGGAAAATATCATTTTGTCTTCAAAATCATTTTATTTTATAAAAATGACATGAAATTTTAAAAGAAAATGATTTTTTTGAAAATAATCATGAAATATTATAGAGTACGCTTCATGAAAATAAGGAATTATAAAACCGTAAAATTTCATTCATTCTATATAAGTTAAAAAAACATTATACTTGTACTTTTGCCGGAAAATTCAAAAAGTACCTCGTATGGTAAACAAAAGAAAGATTTCATACATACCATGTAGTGAAAGTAAAAATTGGTAAAAATTAATTTAAACATAAATTAACTTTTTTTAGAAAACATGGACATAGATGATAAATATAACCCTAATAAATACATTCGTATAAGAAATCTCGGATAAAAATGTGATTGCAAAATTATCCATTACCATTTATGATCAGTGAAATCATACGTTTCATAAAATAAAGAAAATTTTATGCATATGTAAATATAATACCCTTCATAATAAAAATCATAAAATATTCATGGGAATCATAAACACCATACAAAATAAATAGATGGTGATTAAGGCATATGTCTCACAGAAATAAAAGTGAGACGAAATAATCCCTTACCTTATGTCCAATTTATTATGTATATGTTTGAAACTCTTTTATAGTGGGTTTAAACATATTATTAACTTGTAACATAACCATAATAACATTTATGATATCATATATGATTCCCTTATGACTTTATATTCCATGTTCATTTGTCAATTCCATGTTAAAGCAGTGTTTTGGGTAAAATTGTTTCATTTGTCGTACGTGTTTTGACTTGTAATTATTCATATTATTACTTAGATCATGATTAATTACTTCCAGAATGTAAAACATGATTTATATATAATATATTAAGATTATAATATATATATATACAATATATCGATAAATGGAATGAAATACATCGTTCATGGAGACGGTAGGTCGTACGTACGCATGGACGCTATTTTCGTTTCCTTAGTAAATTGAATGGAAGTAAGTAAATAACATATACATAAATATAGTATAATTATTATGTCATATATTTCTTGATTATTTCTTATATATACTTTATAATTATTCTTTAATGGTTAACATGGAGAATGAATCTCATCGCGTCGTGGAGACGGTAATCTGTACGTATGCACGAGCGATGATATCGTTCCCATGATTATTGAATGAAATTAGAGTGGATGGTATAATATCTCATAATTAGTATCATGTTATAATAACCATATATATTTATTATTTACACCATTATACCCATCCAATTAAGGTGGTGGTGGAAAAAAAAAGATTACACCATGGCGTGGAGATGGTATTCTGTACGTACGCACGCGCGGTGATTTCGTTTTCTGTAGGATGGATAGAAGTTGAAACGGGGTTGTTTCATATTTATAATAACATATCATCTTATTATTGATATTTATGTTATTACTTTATAATGAAAGAAATAAATAAGATTAAGTATAAAAAGAAATAAATTTGAAAGAATCGGTAAAGGATGTTACCTCTTCTTTAATGCGCCTCTTCTAAACCTCCTCTTAGGGCACTAAAGTTGGACTTTTAAGAATAATAGGACCTATAGTAAATTTCTAAGGAATTGTATAATAGAAAAGGACAGGGTTTTTCTGATCTTGAAGGCTCCAAATTTTGTGAAGAGGAGAGGGAGGAGGTGCCCTTTTATAAGAGAGGAGAGGGGTGCTTTTGGAAACCTCTAAAATATTAATTTATAATAAACTCAAACCCCACCTAAAACATCCAAAGTGACTCAAATTAGGATACAAGGTAATATAGGGTTGTAATATCATCAAAAAATAAAATTTATACATTTTTTTATTTTATTTTAATCCTTATCATTTTGATTTAACCTTATTTAATCTATTTAATTTTATTTGCGGTAATAATATTCTAATTTTTAAATTGTTATAAATACTTACTTATGTGTTTTCAATTTTCCATAATTAGATAAATTATTAATTTTTAGACCATATAATTTCTAATTTGTTATTTTTAATTATTTTTTTAATTTTTAAACAATTTAATAATATGTTATTTTTATAAAATATCAACAGTGCCAATTTTGACACTATTCAATTATTTGAATTTAAATAAAATCCACACATAATATATATTCAAAAAAAATATTTAATAGATTCATAACATGTGATATGAATCTATAAAATTCATGGAGCACATTAATTTGTTCATATAATATTTATTTTAATGTTTTTAAAACCGTTTATTTGATATTTCTCTTAATAATATAATGACTACAACATTTTTCTATAATTATTTAATATACTTATTTGTTTCATAATAATTAAAAATAAAATAATATGATGTAGATAAATATAATATATTTCATAATAATACTTTTAGTAGAATTTATTATCTTAAAATTAAAACATTTAAATTGTTATATTCATTAAATTATGAAGGTGACAACATTGACATCATTTAAAATAAAATATTATAAATATCATAATATGTTTTATAAGGCTCCAAATGGTCCACAAGTAGACCCTTGGATGATTAGGGTATATATATACTCGACCAATATTTTTTGGTCAGGTGTTTGGGCCTTTTGAGGGGTAATATTATTTTAATAAAAACTATATTAATGATTTTTCACTAAATAAATAATTCATGCATCATTAATGTATAAGCTATTAAGGTAATTAAATATTAATTAAAAAATACAAATAAATTACCATAAAAAATAAAAACATTTTATATTTCAAATTATTATTTATAATCGAATTTATATTTTGTATTACCTTGTTTTAAAAATACTTTAATTATTAAAGTTTGAGGGAGACATATTTCACTTTCTTTAAATTAAATAAATTAAAGGTCTTAATCACATCCAAGTGGGTTACAATAGATTCCATTTCGACCCAATTATGATTTAGGAAAAAATATAATCATCCAATTATATTAAGACAAGTTTTAGGGTAATTTTATAATATTATATTTACCATTAATTACCCGATTTACCTTTAACTATGGTAAATAAAATTTACCATGGTTATTATTCATAATGCCTAAAAATAAAAAGTAGCCTTTTAACATTATTTGAACCTAATGATTCCAAATATGGAATCTATTTTTCCAAATTCAATACACATAATTTGCAGTATTTAATTTAAAATTAATCTCGCTGTTGAGAAAACGGGTTTTAAAAGATAAAACATTATAAAATATTTAAATGTTTTTACCTATGAATTCAATGTAAAATTAATGATAATGAAATAAATTATATTAAATGGTAAAATTATATTCTATTTATACTTTAAAACCATTCAATATTATAATATAACCATATATATTTTCTTAATGAAAAAAGTTGTTTTTAATTAAAATTTCGCGTATTTTTACTATTCATCAAAATATGAAAGTTAACAGAAAAATATTAAAAAATTGTCCAAACTTAATTTTTATATCCATATTAAAATTAATAAGTTTATTTCATCAAATAGAACATATAAATGTGTCAAAAACTAGATTTAAAGTGGGTGCACCATCAAAAGGCATCAAAACTGCATTTTTTGAAAAATACTTTGAAAAAATGATTTTATTCTCATACACTATTCTAGAAAATGTATAAGATGAATTGTAATATTATAAAATTAAAATTTTAGTTAATACTATTCATAAAGACTAGTTCATAACAATATATCATTGTTTCGTAAAACTCAGTGTTGTGTACAACAGACGCTATTGAGGAAGGTCTCTCTTACGTGCAACACAATCCAAGAATAGTGTTGCGTATACTAAAAGAAAATACGGTGTTGCATATAGTTCAAGATAATCTTGGTGTAGCGTACAACCCAAGTCATCAAAGAAATTAAAATATTATTTCTCATAAAATCCTGGGGTGTTACATTCTACCCCCCTTAAAATGAATTTCTCCCTCAAAATTCTTCGAGGTTAAAAATCGTTTACTACTTAAAATATTATTTCATAGAAACCCACATCGTGAAAATGAATACTAAAACTTAATTTTAAAAAGTAAAGTAAGAAACTTAACGGTTTCCCAAATTAACTCATCACTGGGTTTCCACATAGGAGAATATAGGTGAAAATATGGATATGGAAGTGAAATCTAACCATAATGTTATGATGGAGAGTGGTAGAGAACATGGTTATGAAAAATCCAAAAATCACAAAGACATAAATTTTTGATGATCTAAGGTACCATCTGATTCATCAGATATGAGGTTACTAGGACAATGTTTTTGGTTTTCAAGATCATTTCCCTAAAGTTGATGAATTTTTTCATAAGGAGAAATACTTAATTGATTTCAGTGTAATATCAACGTTGGTCATTCCAGGAGAAATTTCCACTTCATCTCTTATTTGAAGAAATGAAGTTGAATTTTTCATTCTAAAAGTATTAGTAGATCATGAAATGGAATTATAGGTCATTCCATCTCTCTTTATCATAAAAAGGTTATCACAAATTATTAAATATACATAAGCCCATCTATGGTGTATATGATTACAAAAATGGAATTATACTTCATCTATCATACCACTTAATAAAATAAAACTAATTTCTACTAACCAGGGACTTCCTGTAGGACACTGGTAGGTGATAAAGGCCAACCGCACTTTGGTTGTGGGTTCGATTCCTGCAACCTTGTCCGGCGTGATGGGTTGTCGCCCGTCCTTCAGTTTGTCCTTTTTCTAAAACTATACTATTATAAAATTCTAGAAAAAAAATTAGCCTTAAACAATACTATCTGATGTCCAACTTAATCCATTACATTCTTTAGGCTTATCCAAAATACTTCTGTCCAATCTCATAGTATAAAGAAAAATATTACTAGAGAGGTCATCTACCAAGCATATAAATACCATCATTTATCCCCCTTATATCATAAGATATATCTTGTTGGTCACATTCCAAACATGTGAATACCTAAATCATGTATTCTCTTAAAACATGAATTACCATAGAACCTTAGTGAAAACATGAATGCTGAAAAAAGTTAACTCTTTCAACATACCAAAATCCCAAAAATTCAGTATACTCAAACCATGATATCACTTTGTCCTTATATCAATCATGTTCTCATTAATAATATCAAACATAATATTTTCTCCTTATCCTTTCATTATGTGCATATCATATGCTTTCCAAAAATATTTCAATCACTTTTCATGGTTACCGATACCATATAATTATTGAAAACCACAACAAACCAATACTAGATATTCCAATATTCCACGATACTATAAATGAGATTCCACAACACAATTTTGGAATCCTGTTACCTAAACACTTAATCATTCCACCACTTTGTTGTCATATTCAAAAACTACAATAGTGAACACATGTGACTTCCCTTTGTCCTTTTCCTTAAGAGGTTGTTGATTTTGATCATCATTAACACTTGGATTAGGGAATTAGTTAGCATAATTCCCCATTTCCCTGCACTTGTAGAATTGAAGTGTTGGTGGTGCATTCTCTAAAGTCGTTTCTCTTTTCAAATCATTAGATACTATTTTCCCATTACTTCGGCACTCAGTAGCTCGATGACCTTATTTTCCACACATAAAACATTTTCTATTCCCTTTAAGACAATCTCAACCATGCTTCTTTCCACACTTTGAGCATAACAAAACATTTGTCTTCTTTTCAACATAGTTTTGAGATTTTTCATTGAACTCCATCTTTTGTTTCTTTTCAAAACCATGAGATGGATATGTAACACCAACTTCCAGTTCTACCTTGATAGCACAATGCACAATCTCTTCATAGCTACTGAAGTCTCTTATAGCTAATGCCTTTCTAAGACTTAGTTTTAAACCACTGAAGAATCGATCAACATTACTTTCAGGTTGGATGATAAATCCATTTCCATACCTTGAAATCCTTGTAAAATTCGCTTCATATATACCAATAGATTCATCATCCTTTTTATTAAGCTCAAAGAACTCATTTTCCATCATCGTTCAAAGAATACGAGTAAAGTACTTATTGAAAAATAAGTTCTTGAACTCATCCCATTCTATTGATTCAATTTCATCTTGGGGCCTTGTATTATTAATTAGAGTCCACCACTGGTCTGTTTCACCTTATAAACAGTAAACAGAAAAAATGACTTTTTCATGTTCTAAACAGAGAATTATGGAAAATATCTTTTTAATGGTACTGGTCCATTGTTCAGTAATAAGTGGATCAGAAGATCCATTGAAAGAAGGTGGGCGTTGCATCGTGAAGGACTCAATAGAATATTGTTCCCTTCTCTGCTCATTTGGAAGTCCATAATGATTCCTAGCTTGTGTAAGTATAGTAATAAAATTTTTCACTCCATCTCCCATAACATTGATTTGTTCAGGAGTACAATCATTTCATTTTACATTATATTGATCAACATGGTTCATTCGGGCTCCAGCCATCGTCTAAAACCCAAAAATAATAGTGTGAGAGGCAAAAATCATGCTAAGAAAACAATATAATAAAGGGGAAGTACATTCAATATCTAACATCTTATGTTTAATTCTAAAATCATTACTATAATTCTAGGACTATAACCTATACTTATACTTAACCTTAGGTACATCACTAGACATACCTTAGAAATATCTCTAGAGATCTCTCTAAAGTTTTCACAGCCTAATTTCCAAAGGTTAACTAAACCTTTCCTCTGATACCAACTATAGAGACTCGAGCTTTATGTACATGGACATTACATTACTTTTTCATAAGACTTAATACATAACAAAAAATATACACCCAAGGACTGTAATAGTTTAGTGTCTTTGGAAACTTGGAACATAATCTTCTAATCATGGTGAAAGATCTTCAAAATATCCCATAAAGATCTTCCCCTTTTGTTTTCTTACCTAAAACCATTCTTTATATCTTGGGGAAAATAAAATATAAAAAGGGTGATCTCAAATGCTCATTAAGGGTAAACATGGATAATATGAAACAATCCATAAACATTTTAACGTAAAAACATGAACATAAAATCTAAACATCAAAATCTTGAGCAATGACATAAAACATGGTAGTACACAAGGAATAGATCATAAATAAACATTTATAATAGTAAAGTAGAATGGGGATAAAATATGTAATTGTGTCAAACCATTAATCACGTGTTATGATTTCTATAGTATCCAATTCATTTCTTCCACGACCATCATAGTGGACAAAGTCCATTACTGAACCGGGTTTACTTGTCGTTCCAGCCATGTATTACTAAACTAGATTCACTTGTCATTCCAAAAATGTCTATCTCATGAGATATAAATCTGTACCCAATGAATTTTAGGGAGATATAGGTCCCACCCATCTCATAATGAAATCATTATTTCATGTGCCACAAAATAAACATAAATCATTCATCAAAACCCAAAGAATAATATGGGTTTCATAATCATCATCCCATCATATCATAATCCATATAAAACAAATGGATATCATTTAATCATAAGAAAAATCAAACCATTTAAATAATAGAGACATTATACTTGAAACATAAACAAACTAAATAATGTCATCTTATATGGAAAATAGTTTTGATAAAACACTTGAAATGAATTCTTGAGGAAAATATCCTTTCTTCTTTAAAATCATTTTCTTTTCTCAAAATGCCATGAAATTTTAAAAGAAAAAGATTTTTTTGAAAATTATCATGAAATATTGTAGTGTAAGACTCATGAAAATAAGGCATTATAAAACCGTAAAATTTTGTTCATGTCGTATAAGTTAAAAAAACATTCTACTTGTACTTTTGCCGGAAAAGTCAAAAAGTACCGCGTATGGTAAACAAAAGAAATATTCCATACATACCATGTAATGAAAGTAAAAAATTGGTAAAAAGGACTTTAAACATACATGAAAACATTTTTATGAAACATGGACATGGATGATAAATATAACCCTGGTAAATACTTACGTATAAGCAATCTTAGATAAAAATGAGATTGCAAAATTATCCCCTACCATTTATGATCGGTGAAATCATACATGTCATTAAATAAAGAAAATTACATGTATATGTAAATATAATACCCATCATAATAAAAATCATAAAATATTCATGGAAATAATAAACACCATACAAAATAAATAGATTTTGATTAAGGCATATGTCTCACAGAAATAAAAGTGAGATGAAATAATCCCTTACCTTATTTCCAATTTCTTCCATATGTGTTCGAGACTTCTATATAGTGGGTTTAAACATATTATTAACTTTTAAAAGAACCATAATAATATTTATGATATCATATATTATTCCCTTATGACTTTATATTACCTGTACATTTGTCAATTCTATGTTAAAGCAGTGTTTTGGGTAAAATTGTTTCATTTGTCGTACGTGTTTTGACTTGTAATTATTCATATTATTACTTAGATTATGATTAATTACTTACATAATTTAAAACATGATTTATATATAATATATTTATAATATAATATTTATATATATATAATATATCGATAAATGGAATGAAATACACCATTCATGGAGATGGTAGGTTGTACGTACGCATGAACATTGTTTTCGTTTCCTTATTAAATTGAATGGAAATAATTAAATAACATATAAATAAATCCAGTATAATTATTATTTCATATATTTCATGATAATTTATTATATATACCTAATCGTTCTTTAATGGTTAACTTGGAGAATGAATCTTATCGCGTCGTGGAGACGTTAATCCGTACGTACGCACGAGCGATGATATCGTTCCCATAATTATTGAATGGAATTAGAGTGGATGATATAATATATGAAAATTATTATAAAGTTACTATAACCATATATAGTTATTCTTTACTCCATTATACCCATCCAAGTATGGTGGTGGTGGAAAAATAGATTACACCACGGCGTGAAGATGGCATTCTGTACCTACGCACGCGCGGTGATTTTGTCTTTCGTAGAATGGATAGAAGGTGAAATGGATTTGTTTCGTATTTATAATAACATATAATTATATGAGTGATAGTGATGTTATTACTTTATAATGAAACAAATAAATAAGAGGAAGTAGAAGAAGAAATAAATTTGAAAGAATCGGTAAAGGATATTACCTCTTTTTTTATGCGCCTCTTCTAAACCTCATCTTAGGGCACTAAAGTTGGTCTTTGAAGAAGACCAGGACAACTAGTATGTTTATAGTGAAGTGTAGAAGATAAATGGATAGGTTTTGGCTGATCCTGAAGGCTCAAAAAGTTGTGAAGAGGAGAGGGAGGAGGTTCCCTTTTATAAGAGAGGAGAGGGGCACTTTTGGAAACCTCTAAAATATTAATTTATAATAAACCCAAACACCACATAAAAACTTCCAAAGAGACTAAAATTCAGATATGAGGTAATATAGGGTTTTAATATCATCAACCAATCAAATTTAGACAGGTTTTTATTTTATTTTAAACCTTATCATTTTGATTTATCCTTATTTAATATATTTAATTTTATTTGCGTTATTAATATTTTAATTTTTAAATTGTTATAAATACTTACTTATGTGTTGTGAATTATCCATAATTAGATACATTATTACATTTTAGACCATATAATTTTAAATTTTAAATTTTTAATTATTTTTGTGGTTTTTAATCAATTTAATAGTATGTTATTTTTATAAAATATCAATACTGTCAATTTTGACACTATAAAATTATTTGAATTTAAACAAAATCCACACAGAATATATATTCAAAAAAAAGTAATTAATATATTCCTAACATGTCATATTCCTCTAAAAAATTAATTGATCACAATAATTTGTTCATATAATATTTATTTTAATATTTTTAAAACCATTTATTTGATATTTGTCTTAATAAAATAATTACTACCACATTGTTTGTGTAATTATTTAATATACTTATTTGTTATATAAAAATTAAAAAAATACTATGATGAATATAAATATAATATATTTCATAATAATAATTTTATTATATTTTATAATCTTAATGTAACAACATTTAAATTGTTATGTTCATTAAATTATGAAGGTGACAACTTTGACATCATTTAAAATAAAATATTATAAATGTCATAATCTGTTTTATAAGGCTCCTAATGGTCCAAAAGTAGACCCTTGGATACTTAGGGTATATATATACTCTACAAATATTTTTTGGTAAGGTTTTTGGGCCTTTTTTTGGTAATATGTTTTTAATAAAAACTTTATTAATGATTTTCACTAAATAAATAATTTCTGCATCATTAATGTATAAGCTATTAAGGTAACTAAATATTTATTAAAAATTAAAAATTAATTAACATAAAAAATAAAAACATTTTATATTTCAAATGATTTTTTATAATAGAATTTATATTCTGTATAAACTTATTTTAAAAATAGTTTAATTATTAAAGTTTGAGTGAGACATATTTCACTTTCTTTAAATAAAATAAATTAAAGGTCTTAATCACATCCAAGTGGGTTCCAATAGATTCCATTTCGACCTAAGTATGATTTAGGGCAAAATATAATCATCCAATTATGTTAATAAAACTATTAGGGTAATTTAATAATATTATATTTACCCTTAATTACCTGATTTAACTTTAACTATGGTAAATAAAATTTACCGTAGTTACTATTCATAATGCCTAAAAATAAAAAGTATCCTATTAACATAATTTATACCTGATGATTCCAAATATGGAATCCATTTTTCCAAATTAAATACATAGAAGTTTTAGTATTTAATTTAAAATTAATCCCGCTGTTGAGAAAATGTGTTTTAAAAGATAAAACATTGCAAAAGATTGAAATGTTTTTACCTATGAATTCAATTTAAAATTAATTATAATGACATACTTTATATTAAATGATAAAAATATATTCTATTTATACTTAAAAACCATTCAATATTATAATTTTACCATATAAATTATCTTGATGAAAAAAGTTGTTTTTAATTAATATTTAGCATATTTTTACTATTCATCAAAATATGAAGGTTAACATAAAAATATTAAAAAAAAATTCCAAAGGTAATTTTTAAATCCTTATTGAAATTAATAAGTTTATTTTGTAAAATTGAACTTATAAAAATGTCAAAAACGAGATTTAATGTGGGTGCGCCATCAAAAGGAGACAAAATTGCATTTTTTTAAAAATACTTCAAAAAAATTGATTTTTTTTTCTCATACCATGTTCTAGAAAATGTGTAGGATGAATTATAATGTTATAAAATTAAAAATGTAGTTAATACTATTAATAAAGACTAGTTCATAATAATATTATAATAATATATCGTTGTTTAGTAAAACTCGATATTGCGTACAACACATGTTATTGAGGAAGGTCTCTCTTGCGTGCAACACAATCCAAGAATAGAGTTGCGTATACTACAAGAAAATACGGTGTTGCGTATAGTGTAATATAATATTGGTGTAGCGTACAACACAAGATATCTAATAAATTCAAAATATTATTTCTCATAAAATATTAGGGTGTTACAAATATGTCCACATCAGGTTCTCTAGTAACTAATGTTACCATGAGATAGCCCCATCATGTTGGTAAGCATACAACTTTAGACTTGAAGTATGAAATTCTAATGTAATAATCCTTGGATCCTTCCATGTTATCAATCCTGGATGAAATACATCTATCGAAATACCCCAATTAAGAACTCATATAGACATTATTAATACCTAAATAGTTTGAAGATGATGTTGATTTCGTAGAGATTTATCTTTTAGAGAACAATTCCATTGAATTTTGTATGATCGTATCTATCACCAAGCATGTAAAATATGTCATTATATAGTGATATATTAGACCATAGTATGTGTCTTGTTGGATAAATGGCATGGATATATGGTGGGATTTAATTGATAATTTCTCCAGAGATAACCTCATTCCAATTCGTACACTTCATCATCTAGGATACAATGAGGCCTACTTGTCAGCTACTTTTATCACTCTACAGGGTTACAAAAAATGTGAGATAAATACTATTGGTTGACTCAAGATTAGGACCCAAATTGGGGACCTTGTATTAGACACATAATTACTGGTTTTTTGGAATGATATAGATTTCAATTTTCTTCTAATAATTCCTTGGTTTCACCATCATGAAGAACTCCCCCATCAAACCTCTAGTTCATCAAATATTAAATTAATGGTAATATTGGGAATTTATTTCATGAAAAATTCACATTTTAATCCTAATAAACTAATTATATTGATGCATGATTTTATAATAGGGAAGAAAACAAACCCATGTCTGATGGTTTTGATCAGGTCATGGTCGTGAATGGTCTAGAAATAAACCTGACCAATCCATTCAAATAGATTAGTGAATAAAATGTGATTCTCATTAATCATATTGAAGAAATGGTCCAAAATATTTTAAAAAATTCAACAAAATTCATAATATAAAACATGATAAGTCATACCAGGTGTGTTGAAACTCTCACTAACTCTTCAGATAGTTTTATAAACTTAGATGAAAATTCCCACATTCTATCACTTAAGATCTAATATTTCCCAGACTCATTAGATGAGTCACAAGTGGTTTTCATGATAGTAAGAGAGGATTTTGGCACTCCTTCTCTATCCCTCAATCCATAAATTCCTAAACATTGATGAGATCCCACATCATTTTATGGGTCAAAGAAATCCACTTCAACTTCTTGAAGTCAATGTGGTGACTCCTCTCATTACTCTGAGATATTTCATTCATTACCAACTCCGCCAAAGAGTAAGTCAAAAGTTGGAGGAGTATAGGAATTCTATGAATAATAGGATTAATATATAATTTATTATCCTAAATCGTTTAAGGAGGATATCTCTACCACCATTGATGAGATCATAAATATTTATTTGGGAAGAAAAGATATCCCATAATCCACCATGATTTGTATGGACATGTCATTCGATGAAGAAGTGCTATACATCACCCAAATTAAGAATCATCAGTAAATGCTTGCTAAGAATTATTTAGAAATACTAGGCCTCAATCCTGAGGTTTCCACTCACCACCAGGGTATTCCAGAAAACCACTAGGTATACTAACATGTTTTAAGAAGGAAAAAATTGAGGTTGAAGATGAATAGATTATCAAATAAAGTTTAATTTTGGAATTCCTGTTTCAAAAAAAGGTACTAAATTCATCATGGTGAAGATGAATTGGAAAATTATGGTTTTTATTTTCATCATAGATCTCAACTGAAAATATCCAAAAGTTGATATCTTAATTTTATTTATAGAATATATAATTATGTGATGGTCAGATATCCATAACTCTCCTTCATGGATGGATATTGGGGTATACTCAAATCATAATGGCCTAAGAATATTAAGAACCCACTTCCTTAAACGCCCCAATGGTGTATTTTTCAACTAGGTAGTTCCCATTTTCATTAATAATACTATCTCTACATATCAACATTCCATGAATCACATATTCAAATCCTTCTTGGTAATGTTTTCAAATGATAAATCAATGATCTAGTGGTTCAGTATCCACAATTTTTAGACTACATGGCTAATCTAGTGAACGTATTCAACTAACTGGAACAACATATACAAATTTTTAAATCCTTGAAATGTGAATTTAATTTTAGATAAAAAAATATACGCTACATCATATTCCATTATAGTATTCAAGTCGGCCCTAAGAAGACAAATGGTATCCTTAATATTATACTTCACTATATCCTCAAATTACTTAGGGTTTTATAGGGATACCATGCATAAATCTTGTACTTTATATTAATCCTCATAGGAAATTGTTTTGATTTCACCATTTTGATAAATATGGGGTCACATATCTGCAGACCAATAAATTTCATAAAGAATTTGAATTTCTCTAGAAATATCTCCTGATTACACCAGTGTTAAGGCCACATATTGATGGAAAACCACTCATTATGTACATCACAAACCTTGAGTGATCGTTAGTTTATTTCCTTACATAAAATATTGACACAGGATTTGAAAAAAAACTTTATTATATCCTTCAAACCATGATTTAACCTAAGAATCGGTATTTAGATCTTGAGAACAGCTTCCTGGTGGTAATCGTCACTGTTCCAAAATTGGGGCACTACCAGCATCACAATGAGTTCTATTTTGTCTCTCGTAGTAAAATACCCAAATATATACTCATATGTCCTCTATTGACTGAACATTTTCCATAGTTGTAATTTATCCTGTAGTAGTTTGAAATTCATTTTATGCCTCAAAAAGTATTAAAAGGACAAGATTTATATGATTTTATTGTAAAACATCCCTCTATGGAATTTTTTTTTTAAATACTGAATTTCATAATGATGGTATATTTTCTATAAAATACAACACCCAGATATGTGAGATTCATTTTGATAGTGCATCCAAAAATCCCTACAGGGAAGAGAATGAAAAACCCCAATATTAACAAATTCGGGTAGGGGGTCATTATTATCTATCTAGAAAATTCAGTCCTTCCTTACACCATCCATTATTATTAATTATATATAAAACATTTTAATGTATTTCAATCCCTCACTATTGGGAAACACCGGTCCCAACAAATTTCAGTGGACTACTTGAGGGTAAAAGGTGACACAATGTTATTAATCAAGAATATCAACAAGGATTAGTCAAATATAAAGGAGGATATAATCCCCCTTATTGACTATGGATGATGATTAGTGGAGGAATTCCCCTTGAATGCATCATTGAATCACATCCCATGATAATATAATTCCTAGGTTGATGCATTAGAGAATTCACATATGGCTTTTTCAGATCTAGTTTGGGATGATATAGTCATCAACATCAAACATCGCCAAATGGTCTCGCCTTTTTTTCATTATAATGGCAGAAATAAATTACTATAATTGAATCATTAAAACATATTTTCTAAAATTAGGTTAGATGATTAAATTTTTGGACTACCTAGAAAAAGGATTTACATCATTAGGTAGAGCCAGATAAGAGAAAATTTAGTGATGATTGACCAACTTTACACTTTATGATGGCCAAAGTTAGAAAAAATTCATATAAAATGAGGTTCTGATTGAGTCCTTCTCTTGTGTATACTGGGAGAAGAGACTATTGTTGTCATCAATGTAGTAAATACTGGATATTTTAGTTCCCATAGTTTTTTGTTCATTCAATCCAATAATATTTTGGGTATTGGATACTTTTGGCCTCCAATGACATAGGATTACACAAAATTCACCATGAAGTTTCAATCCTTCCATGTGCATGCCAAAGTCATCCATCATCCCATATATTTTCGACACACACAAAAAAATACTCCTGAACATTTTCTATATAGATCTTGGATATTGAATGGTCATATCCTATAACTATATATGTGATATTTAAGAAAATTATCACTACTACTAAGTCATTCTCTAAATGGGTTGAGATAATAACCCTCAATGAAGTTAGGACCAAAATATTTTTCTGCATCTTGAACGCCCCGATCATAACCAGATTGTTTGTCCCTTATACAAATGGTTGTGGAAAATTGAACTGATTTATGTTCTGTTGAGTTGGAGAAGCTATATTAGAAGTATAACATCAAATAAAACAATTATTCCTTCCATAATTCAGTGGCCAATGGATAGATATATACATTAAACAAGACCCTATCAGACATACTCTAGAAAAAGGTGGTTAGGGATAACCTTTCTTTTGATAAAAAGAATTTACATGTTTTTTTGTCCTACAAGACTATAACTAAAACATCCATGAAAGAAAACCCATAATTTCTTGAATATGGTATTGAAGAATTACTTCCCATTGAGTTCCAATTTACCTCACACCATATGACTATCTGTGACCATTTTTTCATAGATCAGTAGTCCCAAAAATGTATCAATGAATTATAGTGACATGATGAGTAATGATAGCATACCTTACACCACATTTAGGTCCATCAAAATAGGATTCCTTAGGTCTTTAATATGAAATTATTCCTCCTAGAATTCCTCTAATGGGATCTAGTACTAGTCCTTAGGACTATGATGATACTATGGAAGAAGCCTCTAGATATTGAACCAAACTGGGAGGGAACATATTAAAAACACTAGGTCCACTCCAACAGATATTATTCCATGATCTCTCTGGTTGAGGAGCTCATTAGGGACCCTCCCAATAAAATACTTCTAAAAAATAAATCATGTGATAAAGGCACCCTCATCCATAATTCAATATGATAAAATACATTGAAATATGGTTCTGAATGTTTAACCTTAATAATAAACTATCGTCCATGTTGTAAGATGATAAATTTCATGGTATCATGGTCTAGTATACACGACAATAAAATGAAAATATCATCCTAGTGATGATAAATTAAACTAAATATATTCCTAATCCTAGTCATATGTTGTTAAACATCATTTTTTCCCATCCTTTCTATATGATTTTTAACTTCATTGCATCATGGTTCTGTATGCATGAACTTAAATGGATCAAATTTTGGTCTTAGTCATATGACCTAAAAACACATGACACTATACTCCAATTTTTAAGGATATAATCAATATCAACTAACCACCTAGTCATAACAACGTCCTTAGAGCATGATATTAAACATCATGGTTCACATCCTAATAATATGATGTCAAACTAAATAACATTTCAATCTATACAATATAGGATCAAAATACTTAGTGTTGGTCTCCCACCACACAATCAATTGGGAAATATGCGTGGCTTGATTCCAACACAAGATACATAGTTCTTCCTAGATCTCCAATCCTAGGTCTAGTAGAAACATTTAAAGGCCCCCACCATGTGTACTGGTCAAACCTACATAGGGATACTTCAAACAAGAACTATGTGTAGATTAGATATATCATAAAATAGGATATTTAGGGATGTATAGACCCTATGTCCATATTCCAGCTAAAAAGAAAATAAAATAACCCATCTCCTACATGAAAAAAATGATATGGGGAATCCATATTTTATGGAAACATCTGATGAAAATGCTCAATTGTTTTCTCAGAAATATATGCTACACAAATAATACTCATAATCCTAGGGAATTTCAATCCATATAAATATTTATTCACCCATCAGTAATAGATTTTCATATTTTTTAGGATACTTTCATTTGTATATGAACAATATTCCCCAGTATAGATATACATATGTTTTTAAAAAATATGGTATGTCAACTAAAGGCACCATTACTATTTGGAGATACATCTTCTATCTACTTCATCCCAAACAAAATCATGCCAGTAACCTCTTTTTGTGCATCGTATATGTCCATTACTTTAATTTTTTTACCATGTCACTTATTTTTATCCAAGAAACCTCACGATTATGGTTTAAAATTTCTTTCTTCATGTCTAATGTATGTTGGAACATAATTGTGTAGGTAATCCTTATTTCAATCATAATTTCTATGAAGTATGGTCCTAGGTATATATCCAAAAATTGAAAGACACTATATATTTATAATCACATTAATTTAAACTGTATGACAACATTTTCATCACATGATTCTAAACAATAGTCTTACACTGTGTACCAAGAATAGGGTTCCCTAGAAAATCGGATAAGGAAACCTCGTGTCACAAATTTGGGGATCCTTTCATGAAATGATTTATTGAATACATGAATAGTATTTATAGTGCTTCATTCCTTCCTTTTCACTTCCTGTAACCTTCATCCTTTCCACAAGATGTTAAATTGAATGGTTTCCTAGAACTTAAAACAACTGTATTCTCATTCCCATGATTTAAATTGTGATTCATGGATCCTACATCATGTTCTATACACAAAATATTCAAATTCCCCTATAATTCCTTTGAATCATCTCAGTGTGGTAAAATAAACATTTTTATAATTATTTCTCACATCGATCATGGATCACATGGGCTTAAAATTTTTGGTAAATGCTTCCTCACATGATCAAGACATATCTGTTCATGATAAGGTTAGCATGGTTCTTAATGTAAGACATAAAAAGTAACACCAAACATCCATACCATAATATTCTAAACCGCATGTTTGATGTATCTTATGTGATGTGATTTCCTATATCAACATGTTATTTGATTATTTTTTCAACAATATTTGTAGATATGTCTAATTCTAATGTCCTTTCCCATTTGAAATAAAAAAATCCCCATTTACAGTGTATGGATAAGACCCACATAGGGAAAAAAATTCTCCCCATTATTAGGTAATTTTTATAAGAAATTATCTTCTAATATTCATCTTCTTTCCTTCTATAAACCAAACTCTATGTATGGGAAAATATGAATCTCCAAAAAATCTCCTCATCCATCAATAGTGGAATGTTAGATTCTTGAGGACATAATCATTCGAATATGAAATGAGACACCCTATTTAATTTTTCATATGTCACCAACCAAAAGATCATATCAATCATAGGATTCCATTATTTTACTAGGAATTGATAAGCCCCATTTTTACATTTGATGATTTATCCAAAAAAAATGGTATTTTAACTAAAAGAATATTATTTCTTTAGAGATAAATCTTATTTCTATATAACAATCAATCATCATTAAGTTGGGATCTTCTATTAAATCATATTCCATGGTAATTCCTAGAATAATTTTCCAATGTCACAATATGGATATAGAAACCCCTAGATTATAGCTTACAAACTTCTCCCTTCATGCATGAAGAATATGGAACATTTTTTGACAAATTACCATTATAGAGATAGTCAAAAATCATTCGATGAATGTTAGGTGATAATAAATTGTATCTATCAAGATCATTATTGTGTGAAATTTAAAAAACACTCCATGACCATGTCACATGATGTTACACTACATGATTATTTAATACTTTCAGGGATAATCCATCCCTCATGATTTTGGTCACCCGCTACACCACCCCAAATAAATGTTTATGGATTGATGATAATTCTATCAAGACATGTAGTGATTCCTAGATCCTGCAAATTAATACCATATACCACAACACAAAAAACATCTTTGTTCATTCATTCACTAGCACACACCTCTTTTGGGATGGAGGTTTTAAACATCTTCTAGAACCCCTCCATTGTAATCTTATGATATAAATAGGGTGACCCCTCCTATACACAAACTAAATTTGTATAAAAGCAGTTTACCATTTATAGATAGTGCCAACATGGATACTCCCTTCATCCTCAAGAACATTCCCCTCATAAACCATGCTCTAGGTCATGAAAAATATAGATCTTCCAAAAAATCTCAGTCACTGATAATAGAATATAATATTTACGTGAGAACCTTTATTTTATTATGAATTTATATGCCACATTTGGAATTGCAGTAGTTTCCCACAAAAAGAGCATGTCAACCAGAGATACATTCACCCTCATGAGATACCTATTATATTTCTATAATCCTCAAGGAAATCATCATGATGGAAACCAATTTTTGAATATGGTAAGTGGTCATTCAATATATGTTCGTCTCACATCATGTTTCTCATATAGAAATCACAAAGTCATGAATAAAAAATCCCCCTTTTCAGTTTCTGAAGAATTTTTTAACAATCCCATCTAGAAATACATGATTGGGTATCATTTGACCACTCATGGTCTAATATGTTCAACCTAAAAAATTAGTCACATTTTTCCAACATTCAAGACTTTAAACATTCCATAAATAGAGACCAAATACTCACTCGTTTGAAGCCCTATAAAAGTGCACCCTGGGTAAAAGTCAATAGTCATATCATTATATATGTACTCCACATATTTTAAGAAAAAAATTTATTGACAAAAAGAAAAAGGAACAATAATTTTTATGTTCAAACCCCATAAAGGGAATACTATGGAAAACCCATGTCACACCTACTTAGTATTGATCATATTCAACTTAGAAAAAATTTAGAGGGATTATAAAAAATGATAATGTCTATAGGGTATGTCATATTACCCAAGTAATAATAAAATATCACTCTCTATGATCCATGTATAAGAAAAAATTATAGTGATATCATCATTATCTTTTTAACTATATCACATTAACATAATGGCATTCGACCCAGTGAGTCATTTTTAGTGTGGTGTTATTATTGAAATGAGGATGGTAACATAAGAACATATGATCAAGGAGAAAAAATATTTTTTCATTTTAAAATCAAAAATTTGAGGGAATTACATATTATGGTGTCTCTCCACTAATGATTACATGTTTACATTTTAATAGGACTTGATTTGTTAGAAAATAGAATCATCATTCGATGAATCTTTCCAAAAACCGACCAGTTGTGTGGTGACAGCCTCTTAAGTGTAATGGATTTTCTCCTTCTCTATAATAATAGAATACCTACCATCTATCGATACCCTCTTCAAGTAATGGTGGATTTTGATAGTATTTTACATTATGGGATTTATTTCTTCTTAAAGGCATAAAATTTGGAGAGATCTCTCTTCAAGATAACATTGATGGTCTTCTGCATCCTTCACATGGTGGACCTCCTCTTAGGATACATCAACTCTAAGATCTTCAAATTCTCCTTAAAACTACACCTAATCCTGCTATATTATTTTATCCTCTTCTAATTTCTCAATGGTTGAATTAACAATATGGTGTATCATGCGCTAATCAATCCCTCCATACCTCAAAATGGAAAACATGGTTGGAAGTCCTCAAATCCACGAGAGAAGATCGTCGACATATATCCCTAAAATGAACTTATATATATATAAAAAGAAAAAAAAGATCATGGGTCGAAGACATCATCCATTTAATATAATCCCACATCACCTTCAGTGGTATTACCTCATCAATAAATTACATAAGGATACTAGATATAGAGACCTTATAAACAACCCACAAGATAATGTTAAATTCTCCTTTTACCATATAAAATGTTTTTTTATGAGGAATCCATTAGTTGAAAAATTAATTGATCATGTTTAGGATCATAAAAATATATATCTCTTCCAACAAAAAAATCTCATAAATTCTTTTATTTCAAAGATCAGTTTTAAATTCAGTGCATGTTTGGAACACCGAGTAATCCCACATCAATTCAGGGTAGACTCCTCCACCTCCATAACAGAAGTCTCATTCTTCCTACAAACTATATTATATTTCAATCATATAATAACATAATATAGACTCATTGTAGTGTGGTTTTGATTCATGGGTGTAATGATTTATGTATAGGTAACACCTGCAATGGTTCATAACCCATATAGCCTGAATTAATCATTCCGTGAAAAATATTCCCTTGTAAGAGATGTTGGTGGTGGGTAAATTAGATTATTACATGAACTGGGATATTAGAAAATAATTACCAATATTATGTATAAGCACATATTTTAACATTATATGATAATAAAAAGGAAGATAGTAACTTCGTGGTTACATGTGTTGCTACATATTCAAGTGTTTCTCCATGTTTGGAACTATGGAATCACACATGTTGTAGTTATCAAGTCCAATGGTATTGAGAATATCTAAAACACATGAAACATCTTGTTCATGTGAACCCATTTGATTAGTCATTGAAACCTACAAGAAGACGTTGATAATTTTATTAGGGTTAAAATATTTATTTTAAAATTTATAAAAAATTATAGAAGGGAGGACCTCCCATAAGTAATTCTCTAAAGTGACCTCTCCCATGTAACTCTCCCAAGGGACCTCACAAAGGTCCCTCACCAAATAGACCTCATGCAGGTTGGTCTCTGAAGTAGTCATACTAAGTTCTTTCCCAATAGGGTCCTTCAGAAGTTAGTGTGAATCACATTCATGATGGGTGCAGAAGAATAATGAAAGAGGAGGATAAAAACATGTGATGGTTGAATCTATTTATATATGTTATTGAATTTCATTTATGACCACCATATAAATCCATCATTAACCACTTTTGTGGCCCTTAAGATCATTTTATCCCTTTATCTCAAGATCAGACTATCTTCTTCCAATTAGATCCAATCTTGATGGGGCGATTTTTTTTAAACTTCTTTTGGTCTCATGGGGATGAAAATATTTAATGGAAAATAAATGAAATAATAATTAGGTTAAGGTAAATAAGGAAAACTAAGTAACTCACCATGGAAGACCAATGCACACTCATTATGCACCCCATGAGTCTGGCATAAGCAAGCCCTAAGCAGCCTAGATGGATTAATTCCCCCTATGAGATTTACCTATCTGTCGTACTTGTGTGAGAGACCTATGCGGACGAACTCCCTTTCCCATGGTACTAGTAGAGTCTACAAATAGGACCATGGGCCTCCTCATTTGAGATGATGAAAAAATATGGGTAACCATTGAAGTTCTTATATCGCTAGTCCATATCCAAGGCCATATATACTCTCCATGTAACTCTCCAAAATACAAGATGATGTAATTATGAGGAATAGTGGGATCAATGTCCCTCAAGTGTGTAAAATCATGAACAAATACAAGAGGAACCACTCCCTATAATAGATAGGATCAAATTAAAAATGTCCCCTATAAAACTCTAGATCTATGAGAGACCCCTATAGGGACACTTGAGGATTCCCATGGAGCTTACAGAAAATACACTCCAATGTTTTTCCCCATGTTTTCCATCATCCAAAATTTATCTCAATCTCATGAAGTACTAACCTATACGGATCAAACCTAGTCTACCCAAGATTAACCTAGTGTGATACCACTTCTGTCTACTTAGGCATTACCCAGCACAAGACCCCTCCAACTAACCTAGAATTACAAAGTAGAATCCATCTTCATCTTATCTACCCTTCACTTCTATGAGCCTCCTTTGATCCCTCTATTAAAGATACCAATGTAAGGTAACCTCATTCTATAGGACAGTAGTTTTATGGAAACAAAATCAAAACCTTCTTCAAATACTCATGATTTTCAAAACCATGGGGAAATACACACTAGTATGACTCCCACTCAGTTGTAAATTCCTTCCGTAAGTGTTTTCCCAAAATTTTCCTACATTATTAATATGGACCCCAACAATAGGGGTAGTTCTAAGGGCCTCCTAGTTTTAGACACAAGGTCTAGGGCCATGTCCCCCTTGTAATCTCTATGACCAGGGACCGAAAATTTTAGATGGTGGGTAGGGTAACTATTTCATCTCATTTGACATGGGTTAGATCGTTATCATCTACTCTTATTATGTCACCCAGAGAAGGGACATCGCACCCAGAGTAATTCACTATCCTTTCTTATAGGTGTTTATCCCCCTCTTATCATTCATCTCCCAAGGTGTCAAAAACAAGAGAGGATATGGGATAATTTAAATACCATTCCCTCTACCATAACCATATCTTTCTCCACTACCGAATGAAGGGTATTTTTTGGTTTGTATGATCTTACACTTCCTCTTGTTTCTCACACCGATCATTACTCACGTTGTCTTAGAGGTTATAGAAGATCATGAAATTGACACAGTCAGATGAATGTCCCTATAAGGATTCATTTTCTTGATCTTCCAATCACGTGACATTAGAGGGAAACCATAGATGTGGGTCCTCAAGGCTATATATCCTATTAAATGTACCCATTCATAGTGATAGAAATCCAAAAAGGGACTCTTATTTGGTATAATCCCCAACAATAGTCAATCACCAAGGCCTCCTATTGGTGTAAGCCCCAACTATACCCACTTGAAAGGGTATTCTATTCGGTATATGTAACATCCCTCCCCTAACCCATTGGATTGGGAAGATATGGGAAATTTATAGGCCTTAGGTGAAATCCACAAGACACTGAAGGCATGTAATAAATTTCAAGGGCTTCATGAATAATTTGGATAAATGTTTCCCTTTTTAAATATATAAAAAACATCCAAATAACCAAATCCATATTAAAACAATACAATGCATGGGTAAAATGAAATAAAACTAAATATTAATCATACTATAAATTGGAAAAATGAATTAGAAACCAAAAACAATATCATAGTACAAAGGGGAATACAAAACCAAAAAAATATCAATGTCTCACAAGACATAAACTCTACATATCCCAAAAGGATCCTTGCTCAAACTCTACCATCAAGTATGAAAGTATCACCATGCATCACTAATGAAATATGATACTTTCCTTTACCATCTCCCAATATACAACATCTTCAAATCAACAAAAGTGACCAAGCATTCGGTGAGAATAAAAACCAATAGGATTTCCTAAATGACTTCCCAACTCAAGACACTAGGATATAAAATCCTAACACATTTATATAAATAAAATTATAAAAAATAATTTAAAATAGACTATACCAAATTACAAAATATTTTTCCAACTAATTTTTTAGGAATAATACCAAACAAACCATTAAAACCATTTCTCAAATTACAATTGTAATAACCCAATACATTCCATATATCCACACATTCGTGTAACAATGGAACTAAATATAATCCAGATCAGGGAGTCATCCATTAATGAATCCATCACGTGTTAATCCATTTTGATGGGGGGGGGGAAGTTCATACCATTATCCATACCACTTTTATGGGGGAATATTGATTACCTTAAATGTCCCAACGCAAAAAAAACCACACACACACCAAACATTAATTCCATAAAACATGCCAAACCAATTTAGGAACAATTTCAATAAAACATTAATTTATATAAAATATTTTCCAACCAATTTTCCATTAATCAATGTCATAAAAAAATTTTAAAATCACATAACAAATATCACTTTCCAAAAAAAAACCAATTTCTACAAATTTCACAAAAAAAAACAACAAATAGGGTTTCCAAAATATCTAAACATAAATTTCAAAATTATAACCAACAAATTCAATTTATTTTATATAAATTATTCTATTTCTCACCATTATGAGTCATGAGTGATTCCAAAAACCTCACAATTTTGTAGAAACAAGAAAAATGGCTCCTTAACTCCAAAAACATGTCTTAGATATTCCTAAACTTGACTTAGATATTGTTCGCCAATATTAACACAACCATACCTCATAATTATTGTAATAAAAAATATGGATATATCCATAAAGGATTATATTCAGGAATACAAGAGATATAATTAGAAGAAAACCAATGGAAACCACCATGAATGAGAACATACCATGTAATCTGACCTCATACACACCATTATTCTCCAACGGGTCACTCTTGGATCGAATAAAAAGGTTTATCCATCATTTAGAGAAAGTGCAAATTGTGTTAGGGTTTGAATAATGGAAAAAGTGGGTTTAAGAGGCTAAACTATGTTTGATCCACTATATAAGAAAGTCCACCAATACATTGCATGGTCAAGCTGTACTGTTTGGTAAATTTTGTGCCTACTATGCTGGTGTTACTCCCTTAACCCACCCTCTCAAGGATGGATCACATGTTTATACAAAACATGCACCATCCATGTTTTCCATCTATCTATAACATGCATGGTTTCTCCTGGGTGGTTGAATGGTTTTGAAAAACCTAGAACCAATAATACACCTATATTATTCCCATTGTTTTCCCTTGCATGATTTCCTAGATTTCTGTCATGATTTGTACTAACCATCCTCAAACAATGAACCCAAAAAAACCATTCCAAAACTCCTCCAAACCATCCCAAACATGAACAAATAAATTTATATTAGAAAATAAATAAATAAAGGGTTAACTAACTAGAACTTAATAAAATATATGCTCCCCATCATTGGCCATTACATCCCAAGAGAATTGAAAACCACCATTGGTATAAAAGAGTTTGGTCCATCTCTTGACCAATTCCTATTAGATTTCCCAAGTTTCTTCCTGAATCTGAACATGATTCCATAAAACCTACACTAGAATGAATTTATTCCCATGTAATACATTATCTTTCCTATCTAAAATCCACTCTAGAACATAAACCAACATGGAATTTGTCACTAGGTTATTGTGACACCATTGAATCACATGGTCATGATTAGGTTGATACCTTTTCATTTGAGAAAAATAAAACACATTATGTATTGAAGTGAACCTTAGTGTCAAATAAAATTGATATTCACCCACATAATCCCATTCAATTATCTCATAATGGTCTATGTATAAAGGATATAACATTCCCAACATTTCAAAATAATGATACCCAAACCTTGGGAAAGACACTCAAGAATACATGGTCACTCACCTAAAACAAAAATGACAACCAATGATGATCTAGATATGATTTCTAATGTCTCTATGATTTCTAAATTGTTTTCATGGTGGACTAAATCTTAGATATTTTTTATTTCACATGGTTTGGTCCAACTAGTGAAGTTTCACCTATTTTTCAAAAAAAAAGTGAAGAATGGCCAAGATTCCCATACAATGCTTCAAAAAGATCCAAATTTATCTAGGGGTGAAAACTGTATTTATATAATGACAGAAATAATGGTATGTACTCCAACCATGATACAAAAAAATCCGTTACACAATCTAGAAGAACGTATTCCAATTTTTATATCATTATTTCATATTTTCTATCCCTATGAGGATGATATTCCATAGTCATAGTCTATTGAGCACCAAGCGATTTCTATAAGGATTATTGGAAATGAGACGTAATCCTCATATCTTGGTCTGATACATTCCAATAATGTATTCCATTATACTTTACAACTTCTCATATATTGATTTTAGAGAATTTATCCACTATATGAGATTCCCAAATAGGGATAAAATGGGATAACATTTTTATCTGATCCACTGTCACTCATATGGAATCAGGTTTCTAAATTTTCCTTGGGAGAACTATCATAATATCCATGTTTATTATCCCTCATTTACCAATAGGAGTTGGTAAATACTATAACATGCTATTTGGCGTCTAGTATTCTACCTTGACTAGATGACTGGTGAGGTGTCTCATAAAAAACATAGAAACTATTATTTTCATGCCAACCCACCAAAACTTTTATTTCAATTCCTTATACATATTTTTCATTCTATAGTGAATATATCATCTGAATTATTTTATGCATGAAGAAGGTGTTCATGAAAAGATATAGGTATGACTATCTGATGTTGAAAACAAAACATGGTTCATATTCAATGACTTCATCCCTTAATGCTCTTCCATCCATTTAGTTTTTACCTCATATAAACTCATTTTTAGTTGAATGTTTATTCCTCTATAATTGTTTCAATAAAATAGGGAATAAATGAAAATGTAAAGTAAATTACAACACTTCTATGGTATTAACAATCCAAATTAATATTCTCTATCACCCATATAAATTACTACTAATCTGAAGCCTCTTTTACAAACTGACTATATGTATTTCTAATTAATGAATCTTCCACCATATATTCATTGCTGGGTGTATACATTATTTCAAATTCAATAATTTTGAGATTATTCATCCATATTATTTATCTTAGATTCAAATATCTTTGTGATAAAATTTCATTCAAGATATTATGATATGTAAACATAGTAAATTTATCATCAAAGTGGTAATTATATTAAGTCTTCAGTGAATGGACTACAAAAAGTAATTCAAATTCATATGTTTTATTTTCTGTCTCATACAACTGTAAATTTTGTGAGCCATATGTAACAAAATGATCTCCCAGTATGAGAATACATCCCTACCATGATCCTAAATCATCACAATACACAACATAGCCCTCCCCTAATTATCGAAATATCATGATTATTACTAATGTATGGTGAACGTCATGATAATAAAAAAGACTTCTTAAATTATTCAATCCAATGGAATGGTACTCCCTCTCTAGTAAAATATATCATTGGTGAAGCTAGTCCTAAAAATTCATGAATAAAATCTCCATCGTAACCAATTAGAACAAGGAAGCTTTATAACTTAAAGACATTCATTGTCAAATTCCAAGAGATCACAACCTCTATATTTTCTAGATCCATAGAAAAAACTATTTCAGAGAATAAATGGAAATGGAAACATACCTATTATATAGAAAAATAACATATTGAATGCTTTGCATACAAATGATGATCTCTTAAAATTCCCAACATTGTCACCAAGTGTTTATCGTGCTCGGACGTTGTCCGAGAATAATCATGTAGGTCATCTATAAAACTATAAAAAATTAATCTAGATAAATTTGAAATATATAATTCATAAATTCCATAAATAATTTTGGTTCATTTATAATACCTAAATTCATAACCACATACTCATAATTGAAATATATACTCCTTAAAGATGTCTTTGGAATATCCAAATTTTGAACCGATATTTGTTAATATCTGGAACACAAGTCAATTTTAGAGAACCACTAGGATCTCTATAGTTGATCAAAAATATCATCAATGTGTAGATTTGGATACTGATTCATTATCATAACTTGGTTATATTTATGAAAAAACATATAAAATTTAATATTTCTATCAACCTTTTTCAAAAAAAATTGGTGTTGCCCATGGATTCACACAAGGACTAATGTAGCCTTTGTTTTATGACTCTTAAAACTGGAATTTGAATTCCCTTTACTCTATTGGTTACATCTAAAAAGTTGGAAGTGATATAGGTCTGGTCCCTAGTATGACATCAATCATATACTCCACTTCTCTTATGAGAAAAAACCCTGATAAATTATAAGAAAAAACCTTACAAAAAATATCAAAAACCATTAAAAATCACTATTATTGATCTCATACACCAATACCAAAGTCAAATTTTCCAAATAGTATAATATAGTTCCAAATAAAAGTTCCTACAATCCTGTTTCAACTACCTTTACATTTATATCTCCTCTAAATAGATGCTCGATGTGATCACCCCATGTAAAACTAAATATTCTTGAATAATTGTCAATGTGTCATTTGATGTTGGTCTAAAAATCTATAAACATAATTATGTCATAGAAATATACCCCAACAAAAAATAAATATAAACAAAATATAGATATATTTATTTATTGAACATTATTTTTACTTAATAGATAAAATTTATGTTTTCCCAAGAAGAGTTTGAGGTTTTGAAAAATATGGAATGAACCCAACATTTAAAACCATAATATCAACAAAATCATAATAATTAAATCAATTTGATTCTCCCATATTTAAAAATTATTTTGTAAGGGTATAATTAAAAACAATCATACTTATCAATGTCGGTGGTCTAGATTGATCATCCAAAATTATATTCTCAGCTCCATACAACTGCATTCTCACTACACTTTGGTCATTATTAACCTATTGAGATTTACCTTATTGAGTAGTCATGGTATTCATAGAATCTTCAGGGCTATCTCAGTTCTGAAAGTAAGAGGTATTCTGCTGCCCTCTCTCCATTGATGCATATGGTGTCTATGAAACAATATATGTGCTTCGAGCACCCTACCATGGAGAATTACGATAGTAAAACTAAATATTCCCCATCTGGTAAAAATTATGACATGCTCTAGGTGGTCCTATGGAATATCTTTTAATGTTATAAAAATAGCCACTTTGAAAACATTTAGGACCTCAATTTGGTTTATGAGGAAGATTAACCGACCCAAATGTCTGATTTTGAGTCATACCACTAACTCAAAAAATGGTTTCCCTCTTATGAATGTTCCCAGAAATAGAGTTCCCTCTATTTTCCATTGGTATCAACATGATTCCCTAACCTATAGTTCCATATTTGTAATTTTCATTAACATTTACTCCATTTACCATGTATGTATAATATTTTATTCAAGGAATGGATTTTTTCAAGAAAATATCAGACATAGACCTGATTAAAGAATTATTTCCTTCAAGGACTCACAACACCATCAGGTTAAAAGTAATATAAATTCATAAAGTTATTTTCATACATTGTCATAGAGAGATTTTTCTACTTCAATATAATATATTATACTATTCTCAAAATCTAGAATGTGTGGTGATAGAATTGTTTTTTGAACAATTATTCAAATTCTCCAATGAAATTTATGGTCTAATTTATCATGAACTTCTAAATCCCACCACTTTCATTCTAGGTTCCCTAGAGTAGACATTTCCCACTTGAATTTCATCATATATGGTTTTCTTATGATTTCAATTAATCGATTCATCATATTCAACCACACCTCTACTTTTTCATGTTTTGAATCATCCTAAAAAATTGGGTTGATTATGTTTTTGGAATTGATTTTAATGATCCACATTACATGGATAATACCTTCTATCCCACTATCTATGGGTTGAAAATCCTAGAAAATAATCTGAACCAACTATTTGTTCAAATGTGGCTCAATGAAACCTCATTTTCAACACCCTATTTATGTTGGTTTCCTCTATTCCTAGCTATTTTTATTTCCTATAATGAAAACAAAATAAATGTGGTCTCACCCTCTAAAAAATGATGGATTTGAAAATTTAAATTTTCTAATTTCAAAAAATCATGACAAAAATTTAAAAAATTCAAAAATTCCCATTTTAAAACCATTTTGGAAAATTCCTACATGATATTTGAGAATCAAACCATTTTAAAAAAATTTCAATAAAATAAAAACTTTTTCAAAAAATCATAAATTATTAATCAAAATTAAATATTCACTCATAGTGGGAAGTCATTACTATTAATTCATGTCATGTTTTTCTCCTTAGCTAAACCCATGATGAAGAGGTTGCAACTCCTAAAAGTGTCAAGAAACACTCATGTACCCAAACTCAATGGTAACATGATGTTTACCATAAGCTGGTTAGATATACCTCTTTATGCCCAATATTTAATGTTCTAATGATCCTATATTTAGGATACTATACCAACTCAAGGACTAACTAGAATGACATACCAAATCCAAGACTGAAAAACCAATACCATTTATACTGAAATAAAATATGGACCAGATAGTACGGATAAAATTTGTAACATCCCACCCTTGATCATTTTCTATGGAAGAGGATATGAAATTATTAGGACCTAGGTGAAATCCCCAAGACACCAATGGTTGGAAATAATATCTATGGTCTTTATACAAAGTTTGGGGATTATTTTACCTTTTTAATTATAAAAAACCATCCAAATAACCATAACTATTGAACCACTATATATTTCATGAGAAAATTTAGTGCATATAAAAATTAGCCAATCCAAAAACAAACCATATAAAGTGGAAAATAAACTGAATATCAGAGTATAAATAAAAATAAAAACCAATTAAACCCAAATACTCCTAAGACATAAACACCATAGAACCTAACATGCTCTAAGATCAAACTCCACAATCCAGAATCAATGTATCATTATGTATCACTAAAGAAATATAAAATTTTCTATTAACTATGTCCTAATATACAAAATATTCAAATGAAAAAATGTTTCCAAGAAGGGGGTGAGTATAAATCACATAAGTATTTCCCCAATGACTTTCCCAATCATATAAATTTTATAGAACATGTAAGAAAATTTATGTAAAAAATTTTTATAAATTTTTTTTTAACATTTTATATCAAATAATAAATCATTTTTTCAACCGAAATATTTTTTCATAATTAAACCAAATAATAAATTAATCCCATTTCTCAAATTCAATTTGGCATAATACATTCCATTCCATTTATCCACACATTCACAAAACCATTTTCCTCCTTATACTCATGAGTGGTGATTGATCCTTTCCACATTCCTTCGCATGGTAAACTACTTTTGGGGTAATGTTCATACCCTTATTAGTCAAAATTTTTATGGGGTAAACATAATACCCATATTCATCCCAATTCACAAGAACAAAAACCAACCATTTATGCTATAGAAAATTCCAAACTAATTTATCTCCCATTTCATTAAAATAATCCATTCATTGAAATAATTTTCCATCCAATTTTCCATAAATTAAATTCAAACATCCATTTTAAAATCATGTATCCAAATTTACTTTCTACAAAATAAAAAATTTCAAAAAAAATCCAAAACCATCACTAAAGAGGGTTTCCAGCAACATTATATATCCATTTCACAATTCAAACCAAGAAATTCAATTAATTTGAAATCAAGACATCTAGTTATATTCATGTTGTGTCAAGAGTAAATACACAAACCTCACAACTTATGTGAAAATTAAAAACGTCACAAAAAATCCAAAAACATATCATATATATTCAAAAACCCACCTTAGATCTTGTTCCATACCATCAACACAGCCATATCTCATCATGACAGGCATTAAAAAACATGGTTAGACACCCAATAGATTATATATATTAATATATGAGAGGGAAGAAGAGGAAAACTAAGGGAAACAATTAATAAAGAGCACATACAATGTGATCTAGACTCCAACACACCATGATTTTCTAACGGATCACTCTCAGGTCAAAGGGAAATCTTTATACAACATTAGGAGGAAGTGAAAAAAATTTAGGGTTAGATTAGGGGGAAATGATAGTTTAAAGGAATATACAAAGTTAGATCCATAATTTATGGGGGTCCACCTTTACGCAACACAGTTTAGAAAATAGTTTTCTAATCATTCATGTGCTATTGCATGAATCCATCCCTCCCATGGTTGTCTCACATGGTTAGTCAAATCATGCACCAACTGGGATTTTTCTTCTATCATGAAAAGTCACAGTTTATACTGGGTATCCATATTGTTTTCCAAATACAAGATCCATACCATACTCCTACCTAGTTCCCATTTTTTCCTTTCAATAGTTTCCAAGAGGTCTTTCACAGTTTCTACTGACCATTTTCAAATCTTGAACCTCAATAAAATCCTAAAAACCCTTCCAAAACTCCTCCAAAACATCCCTAACATAACCCAATTACATTATATACATAAAATATATAAAAAGGGTTATTTATGTAAAATCGGGGGGTGATATATTATATGTCACAGAAATAATCCAATCAAGGGGCCATATTCCCTAAATGAAAATCCTCGAGAGGACCACCAATGGTTTTGGTCCTTAAACATAAGAGTGCTATGTGGGATTTGAATCCATTCCAAAAGGAACTTTTATGACGCCTCCTTGTGGTCTAAACCCAACACCAAAATTCAACCCTAATTTTATTTGGGTTATATTCTCGATACGGTTAAATCCATATATGGATCCCACATCCCTTCTAGGTTCCACTGGAATCATCATTGTAAGACCCATAGTATCCTTTAACTGGGAATCCTTCACTGAGATGTCCTTACTACATCAAATTAAACTTCATGGTTTGGTCCTCATCACATAAACATAAAATGTATGATGTGTCTCATTAAGTGGCATAGAACTAAATGAGTTCTGATTCCATTCAGGAGGATATGAAGGAATCCCTCATATGTTCCCGATCCTAACATCAAAATAACTCTTGTCACCCTAGATTATTAAAAATTCAACACCACCCCATTGGGTGGCTGAAAACTATAATTTTATCAATAAATGAAAAAAGAATCTCAAAAACAACCAAAAAATGGTATAATCATTGGAGAACCTTTCAAACATACATACACTACTGGAAAATGGACATATCCCCACAGTTTTCCCCAAAACCGTGGGGATTGACCCCCCCTATACCCACGGTTTTGGAAAACCATGGGTATAGGTGTCTTTTAAAGACCTATACCCATGGTTTTCAAAACCTGTGTGTATAGGGGGGTCTATCCCCACGGTTTTCCAAAACCGTGGGGATAGGTCCTAAAAAGTCACATATACCCACGGTTTCCCAAAATCGTGGGTATAGGGGTACCTATCCCAACGGTTTTGGGGAAAACCATGGGGATAGGTCTGGGCTAAAATACATATACCCACGGTTATAAAAAACCATGGGTATAGGTCACTTTTGTGTGCGCGGGAAAAAAAATTTCCCCGCGGGAAGGAATTTTTTTTGGAGGGAACCCTATACCAACGGTTCTTCCCTCTATACCCATGGTTTTTATAACTACATTTAACTAAATATATATATATACATATAGGTGAAGTTAGAGTAGTGGTTATACGTGGTGTTTGCAGCAAAGAGGTTGCGGGATCGAAACTCGGCGCCTGCATTATTTTAGGACCTATACCCACGGTTTTGAAACCGTGGGTAAAAGCCGTTGACACCGTGGTAATTGGCTATGTTTCGGTGACATGGTGGCAGGACACCTATACCAACGGTTTTGGAAAACCGTGGGTATAGGCTGGGGACCTATACCGATGCCATTCCAGCCCACGGTTCCCAAAACTGTGGGTATAGGCTATACCCACGGTTTTGGGAGCTATACCCAAGGTTTTGAACCGTGGGTATAGGCCGTTTTTCCAGTAGTGATATTTCTCCATTGATGAATAACCTTGAATACAAATAAAATATTATATATTTCATGCATGCTAATAATTGACATTTAATTTAATGTTAATACATGTTATACATTGGACTCAATAATATTTTGGTGAATATTTCATAAATCATTATGAGTGTCCCAAAGTAGACAATAATCACCACCAAGGGCGGGATAGGACCGACCTCCCATGCTCTTGACCAATTTGAGTCCATTAGATTCATTGGAGTAATTTTATAATGGAAACCATAATTTTCAATGTATTTTCACGAGACCTCTCAAATAATGTAATTTTTTGGTGTTTGTGGATCCATTAACAGAACTCATTAGAATCCATTCAATGATAGTGAACCCAATGTGAATAATTGTTAAACATTAATACCCAACAATCATTCATCAATAAAAAAATCATGTGCCACATATCCATAAATATTATATGAAACCAACCTCTATAAGTTGGATTAACTAATAAAAACTATGAAATAATCATAGACTATAAATAAGGGTCATTCTGTGAAGGTCCTCCCTATAGAAGACCAAATGTGAAACATTTTTTATTCAAAACCATTAGCCTCCCCAACTCTATTAAATCATGTTTTGGAAAAAATATCCACACTATGACCTTATATATTACCCTATAACATAACATTGATTGTCATATCATTGAACCTCCACTACAACATGGACTTTGATTACCATTATGTATGAACCTAACATATTTACCTATCAATTTTTGATGTTCTCAGGTATCATAACGTGGTACACCTTATTAATGATGGTATCCCAAATCTTTTCACTTTCTATAAAATGAAACCTATATGAGATGTAATAAACTCAAAACTATAATATAATCTCATCTTTTAACCAAACCTGAAATCACTCATTCCAGTCATGGATCACAACTCTTAAAACCCAAGGGATCTATATTGGATAATTATTTTTATTGATATTTTTTTAATCCATTATGTCTTTGTGAATATTTCGGAGCTCAAATAGAATATTTTTATACTAAAAAGTAATAAAAAAAGATAATTGTTAATGAAGACATTTAAAAAAAATTTCCCAAATTATGGAATTGAAAATATGGATTTTTAGGGAAATTTGTGTGAATGAGTAGAGAAAAATCATGTTTTTCCACATACCATTTATGTGAAACCACATAATATTTTTTCCAATGGAATTATATCCACATAGTGTCTAATGTAGTTTATAGATACTACCTAGTCAAAAATAAAGTTCATTATAAAATTTTTATGCTGCATAACATGTATGTTAAGCTACACAACAAGAATGTGTAGCAACATTTGTAGTTTTCGGTAGATAAATTTTGAAAAATTAAATATGTTTTTAAAGTAAAAATATTTGAATATATAGAGAAAAATTCCATTCATGAAATTAGTGAATTATTTTTTGTAGAGGATGTTAGTTTTTGAACTCAATAATGTTATAAATCCAACATTACATCGATGTTATTTTTTCTTGGAGGTGATTTTTTTGGGAGGACCATGAAGGATTGACCGTATAGAATATATGCTGATTCACCAAGGGGGTTATGTGTAATTTTATTGATTTTCAATTTTTTAGTATAATTTTTCCAAAAAATACATAAAAAATTCCATCAATATATATTTAAGAAAAGATTTATAATATCTACTATTTAATTATAAAAATAGATAGGTCATGTCAACTATACAGCATGTGTATTTCATATGTAATAGAAGTACACATAGAAAGGGGTTCTGTATGATGTGTTTCTGTATAGAAGGCCTTCAACATAAATTTATTTTATATCATAAATGATTTTCCATGAAGTATTTAATAATCAATTTACTACGAAGCACTAAGACACATGCATAACACATATGTTTCTCTGTGAGGCATGGTATGTAGTGAACAATGAACTACGTTGCACTTTATTCGCCAAAATATTGGAATTCTAAATTTTATATAGCTATATATAGTGATAATTTTGATGATACATGACCTTAGTAGATGATTTCACTCTATATTTAATCATATATAATAATCATAAAAATATCTGATGATGATATATAAAATATCATGTCACTAAATGGAGGGAGACTTTGTACAACATAGTGAGAAAGGGGATGTCAGCAGAGTTGATTTGATGGAGGTATTGAGATATCCATAAATACATTATAATGGTAGGGGATCATAAAAAGAGTGACCATGGATGTAAATTTTTTATCCTCATATTCTAATAAAGCTTATTATATTTTTTTATGAACAATATATCATAATTGTATATTCTTTACCTTTCCCTTAGTGGTTAACAAAGTAAATTGTTTTGTTTTATTCATTATTTGAATATTTATTTTAGTGAATTTTTGGTCTAATCAATCTTATTTAATGAATTCACACTAGTGTGGGGATAATATCCTTTCAATATAAAATAAAAATTTGAATCCCAGATTCATCCCACCCCTCTCAGGGTGTCCTAGGGTATAACAAGTTATATTAGATCCATGATTTTTATCACTGAATCTATATTTTAATGTTTTATATACATAATATAGTTAATTTAAATTGAGCACCAATCATTTATGAAAAAAATATAATTTTTTAAAAACCAAGAAACAATTATATAATTAATATCTTCTTTTGGATATTCATTCTTCCAAAATTCATTAGATTCATGTCAACTATGTGATAGGGAATTCTATGACTGAAGTTGAAAAAAAATCATAATGATGATTCAAAAGATCAAAATCCTCCAACTAGATCTATTTTAGATCATTTTAATATTAATGTGATGATTTTAAATAATTTCAAGTCCATTTTGGGCAATCTTCTAAAAAAAGTTAAATAGATTTTATAGTGATGCAAGATACATTACAAGTTATCTACAATTGATTTATTGATTTTAAAATTGTTCCTTACTAAAAAACTTATATTTTAATTACCCAAATTGAAAAGGTTGATGGATCTATTTAGGGTAATGGTGTGGAAATCAAAGATATTGATATTCTTTAGAAAATTTATCACAACTATCACCTATGAATAACGCAATGGTTTCAACTGTTCCATAATAATATCGGGGAAATTTATCTATCAATGATTTTTGGAGTATTTTTCTAGATTATGAAGTGATTATAAAACTGGAAATAGCGTCCACACATTAAAATTAGGATATTTATTTAAAATCAATTTAAAAATATGAAAATTTTAATTTTATTGATAGAAAATAAGATATGGATGAGGAATTTACATCTCTTATGACCTGAAAATTCAATAGAGGAAATTTATTTTTCAAGGAAATATAGAATTGGATTTTTTTGATAAATTTATTTAAGGCACATTGCTACTAGGTGATAACGAAAATATTATGATGATTATGGTAAAGAAAAAAATCATATAATGTCTTTGAGGAAGGTTCCCACAAAAACATTACATGAAATCAAGAATGAAATTATGAATTAATACCTTTATCATAAAAGAGGAATGTACTAATGGATACTATATAGATGAAGTGGAAATAGAGTGTTTATATGATATTTAAGATTTAATGATGAATATAGTTAAAAAAAATAAGAACATAAATAGATGGAAGATAATAAACTAGAAGTTGTAGTTCATGTTAATTTTTAACATTATTATTCTCTAAAAGAACTATATATCTAAGAAAATAAAATAAAGGTTAATATAATTTTAAAAAACTCCTCTAAATATGTACATTAACTCAATACATAGATTGACATATTGTAATAACTCTCATGCACACAAATTTTCTTGTAATTATTTAAATAATTTCAAATAATTTTGATTGGTTTTTAATGAAAATACCCAATTAATTCATTTTTTATTAAATTGAGGGAATATTAAAAATGGGTAATTAAATTGAATAAAAATGTGAATTTTTTATTTATTTTTCACATATGTATTACATGAGAATTTGAGTAACTGTTTTAAATGAAATTTCATGAAATGATAGGCCAGTTAAGGGTTATCCCTTAACCAAGTTCTTGAATCCATATAGCAATCCCCACGTAAGGGTAGGCATACTAGGTATTAAATTGGAATGGCTACCACAAAAATTAGTATAATGATCAATCCATGAGTGAGGACACCATGGATCATAGGTTGGTGAGGTAAGAGTGGGCCTATGAATGTTTGAACAACCCTGTTTCAGTGTATGAGCTGTGTATGTGAGATCTCTTCCCCATAGCATGCTTCTAAATAATTAAATTTCTAGATTGATACTTAATAAAGTTATCCATATTGAATAATTTCAAGTGAGGGATGTGTTTCAAATTTTATTATTCCCACATATAAAAAATTGGCCCAATCATGCCTCATTTATGCTCCCCCGCGCCTCAAAAAATTCTTTTATTATACTATCTCCACTTAACACTCTCCAAATTATATATGTACTAACCACTTAGGATAAATCCTAAGAAGCATTGTAAAGGCCCTAGACCACCATGGATGACTTTTGAACTCCATATGAAACATCAGTGAAGCTCTTTTTGATGGAGAATATGGTCATAATATTATGAGAGATTGATCTAAAAACTATGAATGTTTTATTGCACATGTGAGACAAAAGTGAACATTCATGCACCATTTTTACAACATGTTCTGAAGAGGGATCGTATGGATGATTTGGATTTACCATTAGAAATATAAGAACCATCTATGACTCTAAACTACATTATTATGATTTTGAGATGATATTTTCATGGACAAGGACCTGATGGTATATTCTGAGTGGTAGTATTATTGAAGTCATGGTAGATATTTAACTATTAATGTCGGTATTATAGTGGATATTGTGATGGGGGGTTACACTTCTACCATATATGAAGAACCATTGAAGAATCATATTAGTGGTATATGTGTTCTACCATTAAGGAATTGTAGATGAGGAACTATTTTGAAAACCAACAGTGGGAGTTGAAATGTTATATAGGGTGATGGTAGATGTTTCTACAACAGAATAGGCTGAGGTAGTGGATACATTAGGGAAGCGGCGCATGAGATTCATTGGTTGTGATAAAATTGTTGATGGTAGGTTATAATACATTCATGCGATCCATCGCCACTGCCACACATGATAAAATGACAGCACTAAAAATACACATTTTACAACAAATTCACCCCATTCATGAGTGAAGGATGATTTAATAGTAAATGGTGAGATAATACAGATCAAGGAGATACTATCATTGCTGAAGGAATAGAAGTACCATACTATCTACTATGGATGTAGGAGGAGATACCATCGATAAATGGATTTACCATTTAATGATGAAATAATCTATATTTCAGTAGGCTATCAGATCTTCAATTTCAGGATCTAGCATTCAATCTACCATATAGTAGTAGATGAGAAATATTTTGATGATGATCAACCGTACAAATCATAATACTATGAATTCATAATATGATCCGCTTTTGAAAAAGGAGAGTATAAAACAACTACATAGATATCCATGAAAAATAGATACATGAATTTTTTCATGTATTCTACTACATGATATACGGTTACAGAATTAGTAATGTTGTATGAGGCTATAAAAACTATATTTTCATAGTATCACCTTTGAGAAATCAGAATACTTCTTGGGAATCTCTTCTTCAACTCAGTGGATGTGCCCGTAAGGGGCTCTGAACTAGGGTCCCCTCCCCACATTTCCTTTCCCCATGAAAGATTAGATGGATTTTGTTGCTTCATCCAAGCGAGCTCGTGGCGTGTAGTGTCTCTCCTGCGGTGGCGTGTCTTCATGGACTCGTTCATCTTCTCTCAGTTTTCTGGACTCTTCCCCACTCTATCCTAAAATCTAGATATAGATTCACATGGCGATGTGGTGAGGGTCCAACGTTCGAGCTTCCTGCTACTTTGGTGAAGGTTGATGCTTCATATTAGAGTCGGCTGGAGGCGCATTGGGAGGATCTGGAAATCGTGCATGGTCTCGAAGGCGGCGATGAGATTTTTGGTTCTAGCTTCTGGAGGTCTTCTTCTTCTTCCCTCTCAATTTGGGCTCTAGAGGTATTTTTGGTAAGGGGTTTTGTTATTTTTTCTCTGATGTTCAAAGTTCATATTGATTTGTGTGGTGTTGCCATCTTTGGAGGCTTCCTTATTCTCCTTTTACATCCTGTGAGTGATTCGGACTCCATTGAGACTACGTTCCTTTGGCGTCCGCAGCTAGTTTGGGGTGGGAAGGAGTTTAGATTTCAGCCTCAGTTCTGGAGACCGATGAAGGCTTCATGGAGGATGGGTTCTTGTTTCGGGATGAGTTGAGGCTCCTAGGACTACTATGTTATCATTTACAGGTTCTGTTATCTCTCGGTCGCTCAACCACCACACTGTCCATATTCACTACTTCTCCCCTCCGGGTCATAGTCGGAGCGGTGGTAACAATCTGGTTTTGGGTTGTGTGGTTTGTTGGTCACCGTTGTTTTAGATTCCTCTTAATTGTTTATTGTTTTGGTGATATGTTTACGATGAAGCTGATGGTCTCTGATGGTCTCTGGCCTATAGTGCGGTGGTAGGATGATGATGGAGATGTTGTGAAGGATAGTGATGACCACTGTGGTACTCAGGTGATGACGATTGGTGATGGAAACAGTGGAAATCATGATGAAGATGTTGGTGATTCTAAAATATTGATTTCATCAGGTTTTTTGGATGTTCTTGAATTTTGAAATGTGTAATGGGTTTATTTTTCTTTTGTTCCCACCAGTAATGGAATGTAGGTTACCTCTCATCCTTAAAGCGGATTTGGAAAATCAAATAAAAATGACTTTTTAGTACATCACCTTTGATAATTCACAGGAAAAAAGTGAAAAATGCACATGGAAACAATATATATTTAAATACGTTACCAAGTTAAAGGATAAAAAAATTAATAATATATAAATTAGGATATCAAGTTTTTTTTGTGATGAGGAATTTCTATATTCTGAATTTGATCTCATTATAGATTCAACACCCTGGTTTAAAATAAAGACACTTTAGGGATAAAAATAATATGAAACTTTTACTAAATATGAAGATATTAAATCTATGTGAGATACCAATGAAGAATAAGATAGTACACATCCCACTATATATAATTGGATACTTCTTAAACAAAAAGGATATGTACATCAGGTTTAGACTACTATGCTACTACTGGATGCTCTGTATTGATGTTTTATTTTATGTTTCCATCAATGTTTAGATATTTCATTTAACCATAATTATGTTTTTATCAATTTGTTCTCCTATATTTCAATTCAATTATCTATAATTATATATCTCATTATACTTTTATCTTTATTCTCCATTATTCCTGTATGAAATTTTCAAATCAATTATGAGTGACTAACCTAATGTGTGTCCTTGGTTGATGACAGGTTATTCCTAAATTATTTTCATTATTTATCAAATTTTAGGAATAAAATTGTTTAGACTAATGTGGTGTATATAGGTATGGTGATTTTTCACCCTGATAAAGTTCTCGACCACACATAAATTCTTTTATTTAATTATTTTATCTTCCTTCAATTGAACACATGCTCATCACACTATGGATTAGATCTTTTTAAATGAAAAAATTGAATTTTATAGAGATGGGTCTTGGAAAGAGCACCACTCTTGATTTAAGTGTTTCATTAACCTTTATTATAGTAGTATTTGTAATTTAGTTTTCCTAAATCATTCATTATTTCACATCCAATAATGAAATGGATAGTATTTTTAAAATTTTATATCATAATTAATCTATCAAATTGAATTTAAAACAACTAATATATATAATGTAGGAACCCAAATCAGAACCTAAAAGTTATGTTCTTTCATCCAAACTCCCATTCTATTTTCATTTCATATCAATATATAATGTATAATTTATTTGATAAAAAAATAAAAAAACCACAAAGAATCATTTTTAGGTGAATTATATTATGTAACTGAATAAACTATGAATCTCCCCATATGAGATGACCCAGTTCATCAATTATGATCCACTTGGAAGACAAAAAACATTCATTTTCAGCACCGTATTATAAGTGTGTGTCAAAACATGGAACCATTGTTAAAGATCCAAATAGTTTTTATTTTAATTCCATTTTTAACATTTTAAATTGTTTTTAGTTCATTTTAAATGATAAATATTTATTTATTTATTACACTATGATTTTTTAAAATGAGTATTTCAATAATGCATTGAATAATTACTAATAGTCAAAAGACTAAGAGAAAGTGGAATTAAATGAGTCAGAATCCCTCTTATGTAAATGAAATGATTAACTAATTGATCTGTTATAGCATCCCACCTTTTTATCACATAAACTTCCATTACATTTTACAAAACCGAGGACCTTTAAGGTTTAGTGTCTTGGAAACCAAGAACTTAAAACATGAAAACATAAAACATTCTTCTTAAACACTTGAAAGGATTCTCCTTATGTTCATCCTAGGTTCATTAATGCATCTCATAACCTGGGGACATACATCAAAAGAAAGGGTGAGCAGAAGGCCCAGTAAGGGAAAAAAGTGGAAACATTTAACATGTGAACTTGAGATACATCAACAATGTCATGGAAAAAAACTTTAAGGCATGAGAAAGAAATCATGAGGCATATCATGATAAAAATAGCGTATTTCATAACTTGAAGATGTGGCTACAACATTTAATATTGAAAATAATTTCCATTTCACCAAGGTCCATCCCCAAGGTGTCATTAAAAATTACCAAGGTTATTCACCAAGGCGTCGTTAAAAATGGCCATCTCTAGAGATTAAGTCTTTACCCAATGCATTGGAGTGCTATCAGGGTGCACCCTTAATTTGTCTTTATTAGCACATGAGCCACATATATCATCATCAATCATTTCATAAACAACCCATATAGCATAAAAGAAATGGGTTTCATTTCATAATCATAATGTTTTAAAAACTTCTTTAAAGACAAGATCTTTATGTCACTTTAAACCCACGGAAAGGGAAAGCGGGTCTCATGTATGTAAATCCCAGAATTTAAAATAGAAAATTTTGGTATATATGTGAATACCCCTTTAGAAGAAAGAGCTTTGAGTATTAACTTAATAAAATAAATGAATTTGAGGATAAGAGAGAGACATTTTGAGACGGAAATTCTGTGTCACAACAGCTATGTTACGAGGTTTTAGAAAACATTGAAAAGAGAGGGGACATGGGTCACCCACTCATAAATGATCCATAAAACAGTACGGTAACAGAATATAAAGGATTTAAGAACATGGTAATTAAATTTTAATGATATACCATATGAAACTAATAACTTGAAAGGAAGACAAAAAAAATAAAATTTCTCTTATGAGAATTCGGCAGCCTAATGGCGTCACTTAAAACTTCCAAAATGGATTGATGAGATCAAATAGGGTATCTCATAATATGAAAATAAATTATCAGTATGATATATATAGAGATAATAACCCAACATAATAAAAAGTAACTTGAAAGACTTGACATGAAAGTAGAACTTTGAAAAATGAGAAAGGTGAAAGAATCCCTTAAAAATTCGGCAGTCTAACAGCGCCACTTAAACTTCAACAAAAATGAATTGACGAGATAAAAATAGGTTATCTCATCATATGAAAATAAAATATCATTATGATAGATATAGATATAATATCCCAACATAATAAAAATGAACTTGAAACACTTGACATTAAAGTAGAACTTTGAAAAATGAGAAAGGTGAAAGAATCCCTTAAAAATTCAGCAGCCTAACGGCGCCACTTAAACTTCAACAAAAATGAATTGATGAGATCAAAATAGGGTCTCTAATAATATGAAAATAAAAGATAAGAATGATAGATATATAGATCATACCCCAACATAATAAAAATGAACTTGAAATACTTGACATGAAAGTAGAACTTTGAAAAATGAGAAAGGTGAAAGAATCCCTTAAAAATTCGGCAGTCTAATGGCGCCACTTAAACTTCAACAAAAATGAATTGACGAGATCAAAATAGGGTCTCTAATCATATGAACATAAAATATCAGTATGATAGATATAGATATCATACCCCAACATAATAAAAAGTAACTTGAAAGACTTGACATGAAAGTAGAACTTTGAAAATGAGAAAGGTGAAAGAATCCCTTAAAAATTCGAAAGCCTAACAGCGCCACTTAAACTTCAACAAAAATGAATTGATGAGATAAAAATAGTTTCTCTAATCATATGAACATAAAATATCAGTATGATAGATATAGATTTCATACCCCAACATAATAAAAAGGAACTTGAAAGACTTGACATGAAAGTAGAACTTTGAAAAATGAGAAAGGTGAAAGAATCCCTTAAAAATTCGGCAGCCTAACGGTGCCACTTAAACTTCAACAAAAATGAATTGACGATATCAAAATAGGGTCTCTCATAATATGAAAATAAAATATCAGTATGATAGATATAGAGATCATACCCCAACATAATAAAAAGGAACTTGAAAGACTTGACATGAAAGTATAACTTTGAAAAATGAGAAAGGTGAAAGAATCCATTAAAAATTCGGCAGCCTAATGGCGCCACTTAAACATTCTTAAAACGAATTGATGAGAGCAAGAGGGGGTATCTCATCATATGAAAATGAAAATGGCAGTAAGAGGAATATAAAATAACATCCTCCAACATAATATCATGGAGCATAAAAGAAATTACATAAAAGAGATTACTTGAAAGAAAGAGAGAGGTAGGATCCCTTACCTTAAAATGTATCTCTTAAAACTCAAAGGTTGGGACCTTGAGGGCTTGGTGGAACCTTGAGAGGACTCCTTGTGAGGTAATAAGTCTAGAGCTTCGTTGGGGGAGAGTTGGGAGTGAAAAATAAAGGAGGAAAGGGTGGGTATTTATAGGGAAAGTGAGGGTACAAGGCATTAATGGCCAAGGGACACCTCACAAGTGGTTTTCTCAAAACTATGGGCTCTCCCATGGTATTTCCCATGGATTTAGGCCACATTCCCCCCCCCCCATACAATAATTCATCACCTTTGGTCGTTCAACCCTTAAAATATCTCATGTCATCATCATGACATGGTTATGATGTCATTAAACATTCTGAAACCCTAAAACTGTATTTATACTATTCACTGAAAAATCAACTTTTTCCAAAAACTCCCAAAATTTCACCTTAACCAAATATCGATGCTTTGATTTCAAAAATGAACTCTATTTTATAAAAATATTTTTATAAATATTTTTAATTTAATTTTTAAATAAATACACTACTCACCGAAAATTCATTTTTTTCAGAAAAATCCACAAAAATTACCTTAGCATAATATCGATGTTCTGAATTCAAAAATAAAGTGCATTTTATAAAAATAATTTTTAATTAAAAAACAATATTCACCCGAAAAAACTAATACTTGACTAATAATTTATGAAACCATTATTTAACCATTTTATTGAATCACATTACTTAATAAAGGTGCCTAGATTATATTAATACTTTCTTTAAGTGATATTACTAATCCATTTAGTCACATTACTAATCCTAAGCATAAAATCACTATTCATAATTTACTATTCATCAAAAATTAAGTTTATCTTATTAGACTCTAAATTTTGTACTGAACATAATTGTAGAAGACCATTTTTTGAAAATCATTACACATTTTTAATTATTTAAGGTTTACATAAACATTTTTTTAAAACATCCTTTCTTTAAAATTCATCAAAAATATGCATACTATATTTATCCGAACATTTGAAAATTCATAAACTTCATCATATGAAGAAATAAAAAATTTTATTTAAAACAAAGGATTATACAAGGCAGTTACGGTCTCCTTACATAGCCCCTTATAACCCCATCATAGGACCTAAGTGTAAGGTGTGCTAAGGTGAGAGAATCTGAGGGCGGCTCAGCCAACATTGCATGAGTAGTAATTTCTATCAGTTTGAACTTCTCGTGAAGGTGATTCCGTTCTAGCTTCACATGATGAAGTTCAGTTTGGGTTTGGTCCAGAGAAAAGCCCAGTGGTGATACCTCCTTCCCAAGTTCTGTTAGATGGGCTTCAATCGGTCCAAGACTACTGGGTTAGGCCATCGAATATTCTTTCTATATTAATTAACCAAGATCACTTGTATTTAGAGACAATAATCGAAACGTTTAGTTTCCAGCGGTCATATTGACCAATGGTCATATAACAGTCAAAACCCAACAGTCTCATTTTAATTACACTCATGTTATCAAATGAAACAGTTTTTTTGAGTATAAAAAATAAAATAACACAAAAAATTAGGAAACAAGATTTATTAAAAATTTTGGGTCGGTACAATCTTCCCCCCTTAAGAAATTGTGTCCTCACAATTTTTAAAATTGGGTTTTGAAATTTCATTGAAAGTCCCACATCAGAAAAGGAGTCAGTAAAACTATTACTTTAAAAGAAATAAAGGGAAGTAAAAAAGGCCACCCGAGTTAAACCACACTAGGATTCCATGTAGGAAAACATGGACATGGAAGAGAAAACAAAGGGTCACGTTTTGAGGGAGAGTGATAGAAAATATGATTAGGAGAAAGTTAACAATAAGAAAATCACAAACTTATGATGGGTTAAACGGTATTTTATTTCCCAGTAGGAAACATTAACAGACAACGTTTTTGTTTTACGTTCCTTTTCATAGTTTTGAGGAATTCATTTACTACATATAATAAAACATAGGTAAATATACCTACCTCCATATAGAGTTTCATCCTTTAATAAGTTTCTACCAAAACTAATCTTTTCTCCAAATGATGAGCATTCAAAAACACTTGGTCTCATCAAAACACAAGAATCAACTTCTTGAGAGTCATGTAATCCACAAAAGATTAACTATCTATTTCTTATATTATCCATAAAATAGAAAGGGTAAGATAAAACAACTCTTCAAAAAGAAAGAATCCCATAGGAAGGGAAACTACTTTTAAATCTTCAAAGTTCCATGGTACTACCCAAAGTTCATTATAGACCATTCCATAAATAATTGTCCTTAAAATTCCTCAAAATAAACCAAACTAAGATTGAAACCCAAATACAAGAAGTATTTGATAACATAGTCTTCCAAAATAAACTTCGGCGTTCATCTCCAAACAACATCAACCACTCCTAACATCTTATAACAAAAGTAGCTAACCTAAACCTATTTTCCCCAAGATAGGTTAATCATTTCCATAAGTAACCTAAATTACTATAAGTCCACCTTAAATTCATCGATTCTTCAAAATATAGGTCAACCTTTACTCCTCAAATAAAATATCGTAGTAATCTATTTACCTAGATCAAATAGGGTTCCCAAAATAGTGAACGTCTTCCAAAATATTCATCTTTTAATCCCCTAATCACCCTCTTTTTTTAATAAGAACAGCTTCACTACATCAACATGTGGTACATAACAATAGATGTTTTCCTCAATGATATAAAATCATCTTAGGTAGTGACTCGATGATCTTAGAAAACATAAAAGATATGTCCATAGAGCACGAACTAAAATACAACATGACATGGACAATTATTGCAAAGAATTTACATGTACTTCAGTCCTCATGATCCATCTCAGCATAGGACTTGCATTGTTCCCTTGTCCTCGATGATTTTTTATGCTCATCATGCTTCTCATCCATTCCAAGAGAGAATTTCCTTGGATAATGTCTAACTTCTCCATATTTATGACATCGAAATGTATAAGTTACATTAGATCGAACCTTATCTCCATTCATCACATTATCCATTTTTTAAAAGCAATTAGCTACTTTATGCCCTATCTTCCCACACTTAAAACATCTCCCGGTTCCTTTGTGACATTCTCCTTGGTGCCTCTTCCCACACTTTTTGCAAAAATGAAATTGGGTCTTCTTTCCCTTATCAACTTTATCAGATGAACATCCTTGAGACTTTTTCTTCTTCTTCCTTGATGAATCTGGGCATTCGACTAGGTACCAATTATTAATTGTGATTTTTGATAGCTGGTTTGGAATTATCACAATATGTTCAACTTGAACTTTCGTCATCTCTATCACATTAATAGGGCAATCTTCACATTTCCTATCACATTGGTTGTTGGGACATGTTCTTCAATTTCCCTCCATTAACTAAGAAAATAAAGTATAATTAGGGGGCTTAAATAATTAGTCAATAATCATGAAAAGGAAACATAAAGCATAGAAGGATAAACTTGTAGAAGAAAATTAAACCCTAACTTGTGATCCCCTAGGTTCCAATCTAGGTTATCAATGATCATATATTCTTATGTGAGTCTTTGTTTTATTTTATCTTTGTTCCTTTAATAATGGTTCATACTAAGCTTATGAATTTACCAAAGCATATCCCCCAGGAGTGTCGTAACCAAGAGTGCAGTAAGGCCCGTTGTCGTGTACCAGTTCTTGTTCAAGTCTAGCTCAAAGCGGTGTTTTTGGGTTTTACCCCTATGTACATCTGTTCCAGAGCCACCTCTACCAGCTCGTATCCAGACAAGGATGTATTTTCTTGGAAACCCCTTACTCAATACTCACCAAAATACAAGGAAGATTTCCTATATTTAAACTTTTATATAGGGTTTTTCCTAAAGTTTTCATATCCTAATTTCCACAAATAACTAAACCATCCTTTGATACAAACTATAGCATACTACCTTTCTATCACATAAACTTTCATTACATTTTACAAAACTGAGGATCTTTAAGTTTTAGTGTCTTGGAAACCAGAACTTAAAACATGAAAACATAAAAAATTATTATTAAACACTTGAAAGGCTTATCCTTATGTTAATCCTAGGTTTATTACTGCATCTCATAACCTGGGGACATACATCAAAAGAAAGGGTGAGCAGAAGGCCCAGTAAGGTAAACAAGGGGAAACATTTAACATGTGAACTTGAGATACATCAACAATGTCATGAAAAAAAACTTTAAGGCATGAGAAATAAATAATGAGGCATATCATAATAAAAATAGCGTATTTCATAACTTGAATATGTGGATAAAACATTTAATATTGACAATAATTTCTGTTTCACCAAGGTCCATCCCCAAGGTGTCATTAAAAATTACCAAGGTTATTCACCAAGGCGTCGTTAAAAATGGTCATCTCTGGAGATTAAGTATTTACCCAATGCATTGGAGCACTATCAGGGAGCACCCTTAATTTGTCTTTATTATCATGTGAGCCACATATATCATCATCAATAATTTCATAAACAACCCATATAGCATAAAATAAATGGGTTTCATTTCATAACAATAACGTTTTAAAAACTGCTTTAAAGACATGATCTTTATGTCACTTTAAACCCACAGAAAGGGAAAGTGGATCTCATGTATGTAAATCCCATAATTTAAAATAGAAAATTTTGGTATATATGTGAATACCCCTTTAGAATAAATATCTTTGAGTATTAACTTAATAAAATAAATGAATTTGAGGATAAGAGAGAGACATTTTGAGATAGAAAATCTGTGTCATAACGGCTATATTACGAGGTTTTAGAAAACATTGAAAAGAGAGGGGACATGGGTCACCCACTCATAAATGATCCATAAAACATTAGGGGAACATAATATAAAGGATTTAAGAACATGGTAATGAAATTTGAATGATATAAAATAGGAAATGAAGAACTTGAAAAGAAGACAAAAAAATAATATTTCTCTTATGAGAATTTGGCAGCCTAACGGCGTCACTTAAAACTTTCAAAATGGATTGACGAGATCAAATAGGGTCTCTCATAATATGAACATAAATGATCAGTATGATAGATATAGATATCATACCCCAACATAATAAAAATTAACTTGAAATACTTGACATGAAATTAGAACTTTGAAAAATGAGAAAGGTGAAAGAATCCCTTAAAAATTTGACAGCCTAACGGCGCCACTTAAACTTCAACAAAAATGAATTGACGAGATCAAAATGGGGTCTCTCATAATATGACCATAAAATATCAGTATGATATATATAGAGATCATACCCCAACATAATAAAAATGAACTTGAAATACTTTACATGAAAGTAGAACTTTGAAAAATGAGAAAGGTGAAAGAATCCATTAAAAATTCGGCAGTCTAACGGCGCCACTTAAACTTCAACAAAAATGAATTGACGAGATCAAAATAGGGTCTCTCATCATATGAATATAAAAGATCAGTATGATAGATATAGATATCATACCCAAATATAATAAAAAGGAACTTTAATGACTTGACATGAAAGTAGAACTTTGAAAAATGAGAAAGGTGAAAGAATCCCTTAAAAATTCGGCAGCCTAACGGCGCCACTTAAACTTTAACAAAAATGAATTTATGAGATCAAAATATGGTCTCTCATCATATTAACATAAAATATAAGTATGATAGATATAGATACCATACCCCAACATAATAAAAAGTAACTTTAAATACTTGACATGAAAGTAGAACATTGAAAAATGAGAAAGGTGAAAGAATCCCTTAAAAATTCGGCAGCCTAACGGTGCCACTTAAACTTCAACAAAAATGAATTGACGAGATCAAAATAGGGTATATCATAATATGAACATAAAAGATCAGTATGATAGATATATATATCATACCCCAACATAATAAAAAGGGACTTGAAAGACTTGACATGAAAGTAGAACTTTGAAAAATGAGAAAGGTGAAAGAATCCCTTAAAAGTTCGGTAGCCTAACGGCGCCACTTAAACATTATTAAAACGAATTGATGAGAGAAAGAGGGGGTCTCTCATCATATGAACATTAAAAGGTAAGTAAGAGGAATATAAAATAACATCCTCCAACATAAGATCATGGATCATAAAATAAATGACATAAAAGAGATTACTTGAAAGAAAGAGAGAGGTAGGATCCCTTACCTTAAAACGTATCTCTTAAAACTCAAAGGTTGGGACCTTGAGGGCTTGGGGCACCTTGAGAGTACTCCTTGGGAGTTAATGAGACTATAGCTTCATTGGGGGAGAGTTGGGAGTGAAAACTAAAGGAGTAAAGGGTGGGTATTTATAGGGAAAGTGAGGGGACAAGGCATTAATGGCCAAGGGACACCTCACAAGTGGTTTTCTCAAAACCATGGGCTCTCTCATGGTATTTCCCATGGAGTTAGGCCACATGCCCCCCCCATACAATAATTCATCATATTTGGTCGTCCAACCCTTAAAATATCTCATGACATCATCATGACACAGTTATGATGTCATTAAACATACCGAAACCCTAAAACTGTATTTTTACTATTCACTGAAAAATCAACTTTTTCCAAAAACTCCCAAAATTTCACCTTAACCAAATATCGATGCTCTGATTTCAAAAATGAACTCCATTTTATAAAAATAATTTTCTAAATATTTTTAATTTAATTTTTAAATAAATACACTATTCATCAAAAATTCATTCTTTTCATAAAAATCCCCAAAAATTACCTTAGCATAATATCGATGTTCTGAATTCAAAAATAAAGTCCATTTTATAAAAATAATTTTCTAAATATTTTTAATTTAATTTTTAATTAACAAACACTATTCACCCAAAAAAACTAATACTTGACTAATAATTTATGAAACTGTTATTTAACCATTTTATTGAATCACATTACTTAATAAAGGTGCCTAGATTATATTAATACTTTCTTTAAGTGAGATTACTAATCCATTTGGTCACATTACTAATCCTAAGCATAAAATCACTATTCATAATTTACTATTCATAAAAAATTAAGTTGATCTTATTAGACTCTAAATTTTGTACTGAACATAATTGTAGAAGACCGTTTTTTGAAAACCATTACACATTTTTAATTATTTAAGGTTTACATAAACATTTTTTTAAAACATCCTTTCTCTAAAATTCATCAAAAATATGCATACTATATTTGTCCATACATTTCAAAATTCATAAACTTCATCATAAGAATAAATCAAAATTTTTATTTAAAACAAAGGATTACACAAGGCAGTTACGGTCTCCTTACATAGCCCCTTATAACCCCAGCATAGGACCTAAGTGTAAGGTGTGCTAAGGTGAGAGAATCTGAGGGCGGCTCATCCAACATTGCATGAGTAGTAATTTCTATCAGTTTGAACTTCTCGCAAAGGCGATTCCGTTCTAGCTTCACACGATGAAGTTTGGCTTGGGTTTGGTCCAGATCAAAGCCCAGTGGTGCTACCTCCTTCCCAAGTTCTGTTATATGGGCTTCGATTGGTCCAAGACTACTGGGTGAGGCCATAGAATCTTCTTTATATATTAATTAACCAAGATCACTTGTATTTAGATACAATAATCAAAACGTTTAGTTTCCAGCGGTCATATTGACCAATGGTCATATAACAGTCAAAACCCAACGGTCTCATTTTAATTATACTCATGTTATCAAATGAAATAGTTTTGTTGAGTATAAAAAATAAAATAACACACAAAATTAGGAAACAATTTTTATTCAAAATTTCGGGTCGTTACATCTGTTTAAACATATGTTTAATGGGAATGGAATAGGTATATGATTTCAAGAGCTATCAGATATGGTTTATGATGTTATGGATGATAATATAAGATTGAAGACCAAAGAGAAAGCACCACTAGATCTTTCCATTTTCATTGAAGATTTACCAAAGGATGAGGTCTCACATGAGGAATACCCACAACCCAACAACCTCATGAATCAAATTGAACCTACCATGAAGATATGGATATTAAATATGAAGAATCATGTGATGATGTAAATTTGAGTGATAAAAAGGCCTATATCAACATTGGATGGATTTTTAAAATTATAAAATGAATCATGATCCTCTAAAAATCAAGTTAGAAACATCATAACCACTATACCTATATCTATCCATGGAAGAAGACACCACTCATGTAGTTTAATTTGAAGAAATTATAGAGGAACCTGAAAACCTACCTCTATCTTTTAATATGCATCACCATCATGCACATACCACAGAAGAAGACATTGAATCTAAACCAATATGAGTATTTCATCTTATCTTAAACTCTATCTCATTTTATTTTATTCAATTTAAATTGAGTATTAAATCAAATTATATTTAATTTTCAAAGTTATTTAACTCTTTTATGTCTTATATAAGTAATAATAACATGAACATTCACCTATTGAGTATCACATGCAGATTCTTGCACTAATTGAGCATTAATTTCCTGAATTCATTGAGGAAATCAATATAGTTGATCCTGGGAAAACCAAGAAAGTGTCTTCTCACATTGAATGGTATTATTTTAATATTTATAATTTATATTCAAAACACATCCAACTAAACTCTCTATTTTATAACCCAATTCACATAGTTTATAATATGAACACACTAAAAAAGGTTGAGGAGTTTTCACTAGTAGTAACAAATAAAGAGGAATATTCATACTTCATCCTACCATATTTAGACAAGATATAGCTAGTTTTAATGATTGTATTTGGTTTACACTATCTATGGACTCTTCCCCATCAAAAAAGAAGTATATGCTGGTAAAATATGTATGTGGTGGTTCAAAACTATAAGGCTCCATCCACTAATAGATTATGGAAAAAAGCTATTACTACCCTGCTGGAGGGAGTAAAAAAATGGGACCACTTGGGGGATTAAAAAAACACTTATCCTCTCCATTTTATTTTTAATAATATTCAATTTTACACTTAGGAATTAATTTTTAATACATCTCAATATCTCATTCTTTCGATCCTTGTCAACATGATCATCGGGCTTCAATTGCTGAATTTATTTTTTAGGATCATGATTGAACAAGGAAACCCAAAAAATGTGGGAAAAGGTGATAAATAATTATATATGAGAAAATTGAGTTAATTATCACCTTTTTTATCATTGAACACCCAAAATTTGTTATGAAAAAATCTATTTCCCACTGTAAATTAAAAGAGTTGTGTAAAACTAGAAATTTCATCCACATGATTTGAATTTATGATTCACTTGAATAATCTAGGAGACATGAGTTTCTTAAGAACCATATTATGTTATGTTTTTTATTTCAAAGGTAATGGTATTTAATGAGTAAAATTCATAATTGAATTATTATATTGAATCATGGATGTCGAAATGACTACTCATAATTAAAGAGAATTAGTTGAATCATCTAAATGAAACTTCTATATAATTTTTCACACAATGGATTTCAGAAGTTTATGTGATTTTATTTTTTAAAATAGTCATTCACTGAGTGAATTTACCAAATTATATGTTTCATTTTTGAGAGTATTTGAATAAAAAATACACTCCATTATATTTTAAGATTATTTCATAAGAGATATTGGCACATATTACCTTCCAGAATATTCATTTCAACTTTTCACAGCTTTGAATATGTAAAAATACAATTAATATGATTGAGTAATTTTTATTTATAATCCATTTTCTTTCATATGTCTTTTTTATATCAATAATTATCTATACCATAGATGTCATGAATGAACTTGTTAGTAAGTAGCCACATTTCATGAAATTTTTTTAATTATTTCCCTACTCTTATAATTTTTCATGATATTTTAATGTTTATGTTTGGGGTGAGGGAATTAATGGTGTAATGGAAAACCTAAATTGTATGTAAAAATTGTTTGGATAATAATTTTAGTTATTGAAAAATTTTATTGTTTCATACATTTTAATTTTATTATTTTACCTTCTTGAAAAAAAATTAGAAAAATTAAAATGGTCTGTGAGTTCTGAAAATTAAAAAACGCCATTACTAGACCGATGATTTTTATCATATGTGGTTAGGTAGTGGATGTCAGGCATATTCAAATCATGAATTTAGAAAAAAATAAAAAATCAAATAATTTAGTTTGAAAAAGAGTGACAAACTCAATATAATAAAAGATAAAATCCATGACAGATCAATTTATTAATTATGATTTCATATTTCCTGACCTTAATATGAAAATTGGATGTGGTATTTTTGAATTTTAAGGGGATATTTTCATTGATATTTTTCTTTTTTATCACACATAAAAACAATATAGTCAACCTCATCTTTGAGTATTAATGTTTTTAAAATCAAATCCTTCCAACCATAGGCCTTAGAGTTATTAGAACTCTGATTGAAAATTCCTCATGATTTTATGTTCATTTTGTATTTAAAACTTTATATTGTAGTTTCCTTGAAATACTATTAAAAAGGATCATGTGTTCATTATTTTAGTATAACTCTACATGAATTTGTTTCATGTGGGATGAGGGAAAATAATTCAATGTGAGGTAGATCATCACATGGGATATAAATTAAGATTATTGAATTCATCAAAGGAGAAGATCAACTATTAACAAAATGGAGAAAGTAAAATAAAAAGATTTATTTTATCATTTTAAAGTGTGAAATTGAACTGAAATTTTATGTGGAACTTAAAATTTTAGTTTTACATTGATAATGATTTTTTATTATATATTTGAATATTGATTATTTGTAGAATTATTTTCCAATTTATATCATCATTGATATTGAATTATTGAGGGGAAAAATAGTTTAAGTTAGAGGGTATGTGATACACATATATTTTCATGATATTATTTATTTAATTTATTATTATTTTGAATTTATTTTAATGAAAATGCCAATTTAATTATTTTTCTACTAAAAATGTTGCAATTTTCATTAGTGAAATTAAAATGAATGAATATGCGAATTTTAATTTTTTTTATTTATCTTATATATTATGTGATAATTTGAAAAAGTTTATTTTTTAATTAAAATTCAAGACAAAAACTTCCCATATAAGGCTATACCCTCAACCAAGGCTCAAAAAACATATTTCCAAGCCCATGATGGGGCTAGTTAGCAATTAAATACTTGAGAAGGTCTTCCCCAAGTGGTAGTTCATGGATAAGTCCATGTGGGGAGGATCCCATGGTGCATTGGTTGGATAGGTTAATGTGGGACCATGCATGTATATATGTTCCCATTTCAGTGTGAGTGGTATGTATGAAAGATACCATCCCCATCACTAGATTCTGAGCCATGAAAGCCTTCTTATGATACTTAATCTAGGGTAGAATCTAGTCTGATTTCTTTTGTGGGCTATGTATGATGTGGCTACTAATACCACTTACAAAAACAACATTTTCAATCCTCAAATACCCTTCACCACACCTAATACATGATTCTCTTCCATTATATGCACTCAAAACTCACTAACCACCACCTGTACTCAATACAGATACTATGGATGATGCTTAGAAATTTTAAGATCAATATGGAGATGCACTTACAAGGCCCTGATCCACCATGGATAACTTTTTAACCCTAGAGAGAACTCTATTAAACCCTTTTTTGATTAAGAAGAGTTTATTCATGTTATGAGACCTCAATATATCTAAATTTGATGGTTGGATATCTCATGTGAGGAACTAATGAAAATTCATACACTATTTATACCACCTATTGTGTATAGGGATCGTGAGGATGAAGGGGATGCACCATTTGGAAGACTACAACCAGGTATAATTATAAGTGGTTTTACCATGGTGTAGTGACAATATTATAATATAAGAGGCCTTAATGGGAGATTCAAAACATCAGTACCATTGAGGTCAGAGTTGATAATAAACTATCGATAAAGGTGGTATAGTGGAGTTTGTGATGGTAGGTTATTCTTCTTCTATATGTGATGAAATGTTGAAGAATCACATTATCATTAGATTTGTTCTATATTTGAGTAATTGTATATGAGGAATCACTTTTGATATCTGATGGGAGATATTTTAATAATAGATAGAGTGATGATAGATAATAATTCGTTAGAATTGGTTGGTGAAGTGTATGCATTGTGTAAGTGGAGCATGAGACACCATTAGTAAACTAATATTTTGGGGGTTGGAGATACTATATCCATGCAATCATTAAACCCTTCCACACCTAAGAATATAAAATTCCACAAATATGAAATGTTATATGTTCCATTCATGGTTAAATGAGTCCAAAAAAGTAAATGGTTAGCTACCATGGATGAATAAGATTTTAGAATCAGTGAAAAGAGAAAAGTAACATTCATGCTACCATGGATGAAGGAGGATCTATCATTGATATAAGGAACTTATATTGATGTATGAATAGTCAACCATCATATTCGGTTGTTCGATCATCCATTCGGGCTACCATCGAGTAGTAGATGAGCTATAATTCCATCGTGATGCATTGTGCATGTGATACCATTATGAATGCACAAGATGAGGTGGTTTAGAGTGTGGAAGATAATAGAATGACTATATTTAAATCCATTAAAAATAACTATGTGAGTTTAGGCATGAAATTCACTATCTAATATGAGGTTACAAAATTAGATAAATCACCTGATGCAATGTAAATGGGATTTCCACATTACCGACTATGAGAATTCACTGGAATAAAAGTGAAAATAAAAATATAAAAGTGATCAATTTGAAGGATATACAAATTAAAATGAAAAAATATATATAGAGCATGATATTAGGGAAGATATAAATGGGACTTATTCCAAATATATTTTTCATTAATTATTTGATATCATTCAGATTCAATACTATGATTTAAAATAATGATACTCTAATTGAAAAAATAATAGGAAACATTTAATAGATAAGATGATATTGAATATATTTGAGATAAAAATGAAGAAGAAAAAATGGAATAATCCAGCTATAAATAGTATGTTTTATAATCCATAAAATGATAAAATTATTAGTATTGGACTACTTTGGTACTAAAAAATTATCTATATTTTTATTTCATTTTTTTACACTATATTTTAGTTATTTCATATAACAATCGTTTTTATTTGATCGATGTGTTTATTTAGGTTTTCATTCAATGTTATATATTTTTATTCCACTTTATTATTCTATATTTCATTTCCATTCTTCCACTAAGACCTCTTGCACTCAGAAATGGGTGATTATCCTAAGGAATATACACAGAGGAGGATATATGCTTCCTTAATTATGTCCTTTAATTCAGAAATGTTTTGAATCAAACATTGGTGGATTAAGGTGAAGTGTAAGTGTGTGTAAAATGTCAAACATGATAGGGATACCGACATCAATTATATTATTTTAATTAAATATTTCTCCTTCCTTCTAATAGACATAACATATTCACTCTATGGAGTTGATATTTTCAATTGATGAAATTACATATGATTGCGCTAAAGGTTCCACACTCTCGATTGAGGAGAGTTATCAACCACAATTATAGGAGGTGATAGAATGTAAATTTCCTAAATAATTCAAAATTTCACACCCAATTATTAAAATTATAGTAGTTTAAAAAATTATATTTTACAATTATATGATCAAACATAATTTATAACAATGATGATGAATAAAAATGGAACCCAAATCCAAAACTAAAGTTAAAGATATTTCTTTTTAGCTCCCAATCTATTTTTGTTTAAGGTTATTATGGAATATATCATTTCATTCATAAAGAATCAAAACAATAAAAAGTAGTTTTAGGTGAATTACAATAACTATGTTAATAAAATATGGATCCCCAAAAGTTAGATGACCTTGGTCTACTATTGGGCATCATTAGTAAAATAAAAATAGTGGTTTTTTCATCACCAAGGGATAGATGTATGTCAAATAACTTTTTTACTAGTTATCTAGTCAAGTAAATTAAGATGATTTAGCTAATTTAAAAGTAATGATTTGTGAACAAAAAAAGTGATTAATGAAATTAAATAATTTTTAAATAGAAGATGAATAAGTAAAAATATCTTTAAGAAGATGTTGTTTCTATAAGGAAAAAAATTATAGTTAACAAATATATAGAGTGACACGCTATAGATGATACACTTCAAGAGGTTTATAGAGATAAATAGATAAGAAAATGTCAAGAATGGAAAGGAAGGTATCAATAACATCTTATATGAATAAATACCTAGGATTGAGAATAACAATTATGTGTGGTGATTAATTTAATGAAACAATAATGAAAAATATGAAAAATGAGAAGCAGAAGGTCAAGGAAATTGTTTTCATACCTAATTAACTTTTTGTTTAGACCAAGATATTCCTAATTAAATTAAATAAGAGTGATAAAAATGATTATAATTCCAGTAGGTTTAACTAATGATAGTCATAGTGTTATTTAAATTCTATGAACATGTGGAGGAAAAATATTTGGATGATTTTTCCTCTTATTAAGATTTATCTTTGGGGTTTTCTTGGCCATACCATGTCCTAAAATGAAGAGGCGATGAGTAATTTAAATAGAGAAGTTACTAGATATAAATAATGAATAAGAAGACAATATCTTTTTTTACATAAAGGAAATAAATTCCATTGATAAGGTTTTCATTTTTCTATCTTTAGGAATACATTCAGTGATAGTTTGTAGAGAATATGTGGAAATTAAATTCATTGGAGTTAGGGGAATAAGAATACTAGAAAACCAAAAAAAAATATTTATATAATATATTCTCTCCCTTAAAAGAATAAAAATAACTATAATTCCACTAAAAAAATATAAATTTTATATTCCATTATAATCCTTAACACAACTATAGATCTCATGGTAGAATATTAAGAAGATGGAGTTGGCCAATATGGATAAAAGTTTTCTCAAAACTATAAATAACATCAACACCAAAATCCTTGATAGTGGTTGTTAATCATATATGACTAAAAATGAAAATTTATTGAAAATTTTTAATTGAAAAGTTAATGGTATACTATTTTTTGTAAATGATGAATACATATGGAAAAATTGAAGGAAAATACTTTCCTCCTTGGTGATGAAGTTTACAATACCAAAGTAATTTTTTATGGTCTGTTACACAACCTGCTATCTATGAGTTATATATGTGGCTATAGTTTCAAGGTTTTATTAAATAAAAAGGTTTTGTTATCATAGTAATGTTTAGGAATTCCCTATTTAAATGATGGATGAAAAATGTGAATATTTATCAGGTGGAATGTAAAGATAAAAATTTTATTCTAAAAGTTGAGGAGGATAAAAACATGCGGCATTAGAGACTGGGCCACATTAATCAACTGAGAATTGTGACATTGTCTAAGATAAATATTGGAATATATATATATCCTAAACCTAAAATGTGTTCTTGATAATACATGTGAGGATTATTTTTTGGGAGAGATGGTTCATAATCCATATCAACCAAAGAAAAAAAGGATATTTCATCTGGTTAATATTTTGAATACTAACATCTATGGGGAAATGATTATACAATTCATATATTAATAATGTTATATAATTAAATTTATTTATTATTATAGTAGAATGGTATATTATATGTTTATGAATATAAATAGAGAAATGATGTATTGCATTAAGAGGTCCATAAGGAGATATGACAATGATTGAGAACATACAATCAGAATCACATGATCCCATAATAATAAAGAATAGTCATCCATATATTTTATAGAATACATTTATAAAAATGACATTAATAATGAGTTATCCTCAATAATAACCCATAAAAAATAATTGATTTGTCAAACATATGAATCATAAGGTCAAGAATATAGACAATACTATTCTCAATGATAATATAATCTCTTGTCACTATTAGAAGGAAATTATGAAAGTCATATTATACACAAAAAATTGGGTGGGAGTTATAAACATATGGTAAGAGAGGATACCATAAGTATCGTGGAATGCAATGAATCCTACAATGAATCATTACTTATTCAACATAAGAAAATTATATATTGGAAATAAGTAATGAAATCAAGACATGTATGGTTATATGGTTAATGAATTTGTGATTATAGGTTACCATATAAAGACTAATGACATAAAAATCATTACCATGAAACTTAATAAAAATTTAGAGAATCATGAAATAAAATTCAGGGAGGATAAATTAGAGAAGAATTATAGAATCCTAAACCCTTATGATTTATATGATGAAGAGGAAGAATAAAATGAAAATAGTACAAATATTGATTAAGTAAAAAGTTATGAAAATGATGATGACATTGAGGATAATTAAAAGGATCATATTGTTCATAAAGAGTGTCATGCCACACTAAAATGGATAAATAATATGGTATAGGTAGATCTATCAAACAATATTGTAAATAGAACTAAACTAATTGAGATATGGAGAGTGATAAATGTGTAATATGGGGGTTTATAAATAAGAGTAAAAGAAACCCCATTCAATGATGTGGTGAATTATAAATCATGGGATACATCCATAAATGAATAATTTGATCATATTGAAAAAACCCAAAATTATGTGTTATCTAAAATGTTAGAATCCACAATGTTATTGGAACAATATGCATCTTCATAAAAAAACTCAATAAGTATTGAAATGTGATCATAAATAGGGAATGTATGGTTAGTGATGTATAGTGGAAATTTATGGTGTTGATATTGAGGAAAAATTTCCCCCCATGATTCAACTATAGTCTATGTAGGTCTTCATGGAATTTACAATTTACTGTGGTTAAAAAATTTATAATATTAATTTCAAAAACAAAATTCCAAAATGGAGTTACTAAAGAATAGGTTAAAAAAGAAAAACTAGGATGATTTCTAATTGGTAATGATGAAATAAATGTTTTAAAATTGAATAATGCTCTATATATTCAAAATCTAGCTCTAAGATATTTTTATTCTTGTATATATTCAAAAATGGAGAGTATTCAAGTAAAATTGGTGATGTGTACAATACTATTTTTTAAAAAAATATTCATGGAAGACTATTTTATGGTTCTCTTATGTATAGAAGATGTAATCATTTAAAAACGAGGTAAATTAGTTAAATAAGAGTCTTATAACAATATATATATTTTATTTTAAATATCCATAATTCTTAACTCACATACATTATTGGGACACCAGTGTTTAAAAAAATTTGAATACACTTTCACCACTCGAGAAAAATTATTCCGAAGAGATACTGAAGAAGATCAATTTGCATGATTCCAAAAAATATATTAACTCTAATAGAATCTATAATGAAACACAGTAAGATATCTGATGGAATACATATAGATACCACATTTTATATGAATATAATTGGATGCATGATTTATTTTACTACAATAAAACTAGAGATTATCTTTTCAACATTTTTAGTGGTTTTTTTCCAGTGAAATTCAAAGGAAGAGAGTCAAAAATGGTTAAAAATCATGAGGTACATCCAAAGAAGTAAAAATTTAATCTTTCAATTTTTTACAAGAAATGATTATAAATGTTTGTAATTATTAATAATGAAATAGATAATGAAGTGGGGGAATAAAAATACATGAGTGGTGGTGATTTATTCATTATCACCAAATGTGTGGTCTGGTAGAACAAGATGATTCAATGTACTTCACTTATTATTAAAGAAGTAGAATATATGTTAGTTAATTAGTCTTATACTAATCATTAATGTATTGTGAAATAGATGAATGATATTGGTGGAAAGAAGAGCCAACTGATAGTGATTTTTTTAATAATGGGTGAGAGGTTAAACTGATATAAAATCCCTTACAAAACACTCATACCAAGAATATTGATATCAGTAGTCACTTAATTAAGTAAATGGTGGAGGAAGTAATTATAAAATTTGAACATATAGAAAATAATGACCAATTGGTGGACACCATTTCTAATATATTATATACACCAATGTTTGAGTTATATTGGTTGAACCTCAGTGTTCAAAAACTGCGAATACATGAGTTGTTTTGGAAATAATGAAAACCCCCAAAATTATTTTTATTTATTTACTTGTTTTAACTTATTTAATAGAGGGAATTAATATCAGATTAATTCAATTCCATTATTGTGAATTTCATGGGAATATTTGATTCATGGTAAATGATTTTTCTGTGCACAATAGATGAACAATTATAATTCACATAGGGGGGTTCTGGAATGAGGAATGTCATGGTCATTGAATGAATGAGGAATATGAGACATGTAATTATTGTGTGTTCTCTTGATTACAATAATAATAATTTATAAATTAAACATTGAGTGATTGTTGAGTTAATTTACTAATATCTGAAAGACTTATAATTGGTGAGTACTATAATTTCACTTTGGATTCCCAAAAAAAAAGGGGGAATATTGTAAAAAAAATGTGATCTATGTGGATGATTTATGGTTTATATTAAATTTTTTCAATACAATCTTGGTTGGTAAATAAATTTAATCCCTACGGAATTATTTTGTATAATAAATTGGGAGATATAAATCTATTTGTTATTAGATTCATTTCATAGTGTTTTCCAAATATATTTTCATGAAAATATGTAGTTTTTTATGATATTTCACAAAGTATTAGTAATAAATTTATTTATTAAACATAGTATTTATGAAAAACCCATAAATATTTAGAAACCTAATGATTTTTGAATGGAATCATAACTAGTTTTGGAATACCACATAGAAATGAAGAATATTTGCTTTGGAAGTGTGTTATCTTATAGTATGAATTTGAAGTCTCATAATAAGTTTATGGAGAAGAAATAATTAAAAAATAAAACATGTTCAAATATAAATAATGTGTGACCACATAGCACAGAAGTCATTTCAAAATGGAAGTGATCTCATTGGTTGAGTGGTGGTGATTTTTAGAGTACCACAATATTAAAAATCCCATATTACTAAAATAATATTTTTGGAAGGAGGTGGTTTTTTGGAGGACCATAAAGAAACAACCACTTATAGTTTACATCAATTCATCAATGGGGTTAAATGGAATTTATGGGATTATATATTTTTTATATTTTTTTAAATACATCACAAATACCATCATTATTCATTGAGGATAAGGTTAAGAACAACCAAGGTTTCATGAAAAATTGGATAAGGTAGGTAGATTGCATATCACAATTGTCATGAATAAAAATGAATTCTATATATAAAGGGATTCCATATAGAAAGTATTGATCACAGAGTGAATTTAAATCATGAATGAGGTTTGGTGAAGTAGTTTGAAAAGAAGGGTTCTGAGATACACAAAACTACTCAAATAACATCGATGTGACTATAAAAAGTACATTTTGTGGTGAATAGAAAACTACATAACACATAATTCTGGGAAATATATTGATCTTTCATTGTAGGTAGTTATATTGTATGTTCTTTTTTAAGATATAAAAGTTTTTTAGAGCATAATATTCTAAATTTAATGATTCATCACATCCAAAATAAATATATGATCATGTGGAAGATACCTTGAAGTCATTAAAAAATGGAAGACTTAATCACTGCTAGGAGAAATGGTAAGTCGATAGAGTTTATATGAGGGAAGAAGTGATATATTAATAAATGCATTGTAAATGTTGTGTTCATGTAACTAAGTGACCATAATGAAACATTTTTCATCAAAAAAATCATGTAAAACCTTTTTCATTCTGGTATAACCAACACTTGTTTGCAGTAATATCCTTATACTATTTGTTAGTTATTAACAAATATAAATTTGTTTTTTTCAAATTTATTGATATATTTTTGTGTTTGGTGAATGTTTTTTCCAATTACATATTATTAATGAGTTCCTAAAATTAATATCGCAATATCATTTAAAATTTAATAAAGAATATTAAACCTTGTTTCATGACTTCCCTCTCATGGAATCTTGGGTTATAATAACAAATAAAAACCAAAATGGTATGAAATTATCAAAATAATAATCATTCAAAAAAATAAACCTTAAATTCAAAGGGGCGTTAAATCTTGGAATAAACCAATGATTTTAGGATTATATATAGTTCATATCAAAGGGATCAATAAAATTAAAACTGAATAAAGGGAAACTAAAAATGCCACATAAAAATGGAACCAAGGATGTACATAATGATGTTATGTATTGGTTTGTCATAGAATCTCATTGATCAATTGAAATATAATAGAAAAAACAAAAATAAGAAACGTATAAAAAATATAACTATTAAATGAAAATAACTAAGGGTTAGTATTAATCATACATATTAAATAGATCTCACAAATAAATAGTCTAAATGAAAATAGACAATAGTGTCATTGGATAACCAAAAAAAATTAACCCACAATCTCATTAAGTTCATCAATAAAATATAATTAAAAAAATTATTTATACTAATTAGAAGATATAATAATTGGGATTTTGATATCATGTATTATATCTTATTAATATAATGTATGATGAAAAAAATTTATACAGAAGGTAATAGAAATGACTGGGGAGAACCAATATATTTTTATATAATTAATGAAATTTGTTTTCTCATTTTATAGTTTTGATTTATTTCAACTTTTTTACTTGTATTTTATGGGACAATTATACATAATTATTCAAAAATAATAAAAAAAAAATCCTATTTTTCAATCAATTGTGTTATTTTTGATTTATTTTTATATTCTAGATAATTTGATTATAGTTGTTCCTAAATAAAAAACAATTTATTATTTTTTAATTTTCAAATTGATTGGTTTCATTGGTTTGAACAACACTTGTTCAACGTAGTTAAGGAAAATAGAATCCTCCATTATTGGAATGATATATTTTAAAAAAATTAAATCTTTGGTAATATAAATAATTAATGTGCATGATAAATTATATATAGATTATCTTATTTAATTAATCACTGTGTTGGATGATGATTATTGATGAATAGTGGAAAAACAAGTCTATCTATGTTGTATCAAAGGGATGTCCAAATAAACCAATTCCCTTCATGGGTTTCTCCTCACACCCAGGATAATATAATATCCCTCAAAAAGTATAAATGGAGGTTGAAGAGTGTTTTAGAGGAATACTATAAAATGTTATGTCCTATTATCAAATTGACTACAACTTTATATAGGCCTCTAGGATACTTTTCTTGACTTAATTCATATATTCACATGTTACATGATGTGTGAATAATTTATTGGTCATCATTTATTTTTCATATAATTTTATATATAGTTCTCTACATGTTAGATTAATTAATGATAATAAATATGTGAGATTATATGGATGATAAAATTTGTTGGCTGATTGTGTTAATTAATAGAATGACTTCCATATGAGTCATGAAAAATAATTCATCATTTCATAAAATTTATGATTAACTTACAATATAGAAATAGTTTTAATGTTCAATTAATATAACATAGAATAGTGAAATCATATATATCCCCATATAAAATTACACTATTTTTGAGTATTCCATTGTTTCTATCATTTTCATGCACTAGTGTTTTGTTTTGAGTCAATGTAGACCTTCCTTTAAACAATATCCAGTCACTGGGACTTTACTATAAATCCTTAGATTAAACATTGGTCATAAGGATCGAATTTCAGGATCAGCATACCATTTGAAGGGGAATTATTTCATACCTCGTGAATCTCTATAATATTTAATAAATGTTAATGAATCCTTCAAAAATCATAGCTTCATACTGGCTACCATGGTGATCATTGTAACGTCCCGGATCCGGGTGCCACTCAACGGGTTCCCCGAACCCAGTTTGTCACATGACCTCAAGTTAATTCCCCCAAATACCAGAGGTTGTCGACTAGAAGCGAGGGCCTAGGTCTGATAGTGGGGAAACTATTCCCTCATTTTTTTAAAGTGTAGCACAGCAGAGAAAATACTAACATACCAAAAGTGGAAGCAGTAAACAATACCAAGATGAAATGGAAAACGGTACTGAAGTAAAAGAAATGACCAACAGTTATATATATATATGATGCAATATGTCCCTAGGTCTAAAAAATCAGCCAAAATAGGATACACTGCAATCTAAAACGATAAAGTACAAGGTAAAAGTACAGCAAAACAAAGCAATACAGTGTAGTATGAACTTAGCAGCATCGCAAGCCTAAGATCGGTCTCATGCTCTCCCACTCCTCTACAAAAATCAAGTACCTGTATTGGGACTCTTTCCCTTATCAAAACCTGCAGCAATATATTCTATTTAGGCCCAAGAATTGACCCAAACAGGGTGTGAGAAGTAAATCCCTGTAGGCAACCACCAAAGGTCCGTTCCCAATAATTAGTCAATTTGTGCAACAGTAGTGTGCGATAATGAAATGCAGTAAACTAGGAAGTACTCAAAAGCAGCTACTCCTACCATATCCATTTCCATTTAATTATTATTTAACAACTCAATATAATTGAATTATAAGTTCCTGATACTCAGCCTCTGCCAACAATCTCTTATATCGTGCCGTAGAAAAAACCACAACAGGCTATAACATGTAGAAGGTAAAAAAAAAACCAAGCCTGTGTTTTAGCTTGGTAGGTATAACATGTGAAATCATCAAAGTGAATATACAAAGTAAACAGTGTCCTCAGACATGAAAATCCTTACCCTCAGGTAATCAGAATCAAAAACCTCAGGTGATTTCCCACAGGAAAAACGAATATTTCCCTCAGGAGTATGAGATGTTTCCCTCATGCATGAAAGCTATTTCCCACAGGCATAAGAAAAGATTCCCTCAGGCTAAACAAAACACTGCCCTCAGGCTAAGAAAAACACTACCCTCAGGCTAAGAAAGAAACCGGGACTATCCCAACACATAATCAAGCAATTCATATACATTTTCTCTCAAGAAAACTCAAAGCATGCTATAATTCAGGGAATACCCTCGGGTATCCTGGATAAATGGCTAAACAAGAGAAACGCACCCATGGGGTGGCCCTAAATCAAAGCAGTGATCCCAAACAATAGATTATACACATTCATTAAATTACCTATACAATTCTAGATATTTTATCAGTCAAGACCTTAGCCATACGACACCCCAAACATGGTCATGTAGTACAAAGGTATACAAAAAAACACGAAAGTTGGAAATAAACACCAGAAAACCTTCCTCGATCTCCTCTGATCATTATACATAAATGATGCCTCCTGAATAAACCGAGAACAGCGTAGAACTGGGATTAAAAACTACTCGTTCAAACCCAAATAACTTCCCTTCGGTAAATAATTGGTAGGATAGGTTTAAGAAGAGAGAATAAATCACCCGCGCGGTTAAAACGATATCGTCAGTGAAGGAATCAGAGTCCTAGTGTACGATTGGGAGCACCTCCAAGCTCCGGCCCTCTCTCCAGCGGCTCTCATCAATTTCTAAGCTTCCACAGTCGAAAGAGGAGGATAATACATATTTTATGAAAAAAAACATAACTACACGGTGTGTACTCTCAAGTACATGTTGTGTACTTTCCATTTTTTAACTGTTCCTCTGGCTGCCACTTTCCACCGCCTCACTGTTCATCAGCCGAATTGGTTACACGATGTGTATTTCTAAGTACACAGCATGTAATATCGCTCCACTGGCGGATACTCCCACCGCCTTATGTTTCACCTATCAACTAATTACATGGCGTTTATATACTAAGTACATGACATGTAGTAAGTTTTTACACCCTTCATCACCAACAGACCTACACGCCCTATTTACTCATCCCACACAGCCAAAGTATACGGCGTGTGGAAAATTACATGGCATGTACACAAAAATTTTGGGAATTTTCCCCATTTTACTTATTTTCTCAAAAACACTTAAAGAAAAAGGAAAAGAGAAAACTCGTACCTCAAGAATAAAAACCATGTTCTTTCAAACTTCCCCCCTTAAAGAAATTCGTCCTGAATTGCCCTTCTAATGGTGGTAAAGATAAAGCTAAGAAAAACTCTGGACACTGACCACATACGTCGATCTCCTACTCCCAGGTTTCATACTGCACTCATCTATGCTGTCACAGAACCTGTACGAGAGGAACTGACTAGCCTCAGAGAACTATCGTGCTCCTTTCAATGATATGAATCGGATGCTCCTCAAAGGATGCATCATCCATAAGTTCAACCTCCTTAGGCTGAAAAATGTGAGATGGGTCTGAGTGATAATGAGCATCTGATATACATGGAAGACGTCGTGCATGGCCTGGTACTTCTGTTGTAACTTCAACTGATAGGCAACCGACCCGACTCTCTCTAGATTCTCAAAAGGCCCCACATACCTCGATGAAATTTTACCCTATCTCATGATCCAACTGTGTCCCAACCTTGGTGAAACACGCAATAAATCCGGATCCCTGACCATGAACTCCAAAGGTCATCTGCAGTGATAAGAATATGATTTATGACGAGACTGTGCAGTATTCATCCGCTTCTGTATCAACTGGACCTGCTCTGAAGTCTCATGCACGAGGCGTGGTCCCAGTAAAGCTGCCTCACCTACCTCCAACCAGCACAGGGGTGATCGATATGTCCTACGATATAAATCCTTCTTAGGTTCCATCTCAATAGTTTCTTGAAATCTATTATTATAGGAAAACTCATCTAGGGGTATGTGCTTATCCCAAGATCCCCCAAAGTCCAGGACGCATGCACGCAGCATTTCCTCTAGCACCTGTATCGTACGCTCTGACTGCCCATCAGTCTGAGGGTGGTAAGTTGTGCTCAGAAGCACTTATGTACCCAGCTCCCTATGAAAACTCTTCCAAAAATGAGATGTAATGCGGGCGACCCTATCTGAAATGATAGAATGAGGGACACCATGAAGATGTAATACCTCTCGGATATACAACTTTCTGAGCTCATCAACACTGAAGGTCTCCTTGATTGGAAAAAATTGAGCTACCTTCATAAGTCTGTCCACAACAACCCACACAACATCACTGCCTCAAGGTGACCTTGGTAACCAGATCACAAAATCCATCGTGGCATCATCCCATTTCCACTATGGAATGGGTAACTATTGTAACAGTCCGGATGGCCACTAATGCTCCACCTTCACCTGCTGACAGGTGGAACATCTCGTAACAAAACCAGCTACCTTTATTTTCATACCTGACCACCAATACTAACGTCTCAAGTCACAGTACATATTGGTAACTCCGGGATGCACTGCCCAAGATGAAGCATGAAACTCCCACATAAAATCCTCACGTATATCCCCTAGAACCCACACTCCTCCATTGATACATAGTACCTCGTCATCACCTATCGTCCAACCGGGAGGAGGGCCCTCACTTTCCACCAACTCCCGTAGAACTAGGCCTTCTGAAACTGATAGTTGTCTCATCCTCACTCTATCCAGGTGGGTATAAGTCACAGTCAAGGAAGAAAGATAAGCTCACCCCTGACTATCATGCACCTCCAAATGCATCTCAGAGAACAAATCCTTGAGGTTCCACTCACCACTGGCCTCCTACACTTCCTGTATTTGATTCCTCCTACTCAGTGCATCAGCAAATGTGTTACCCTTACCAGGTGTATATGCAAACTCAAATTCAAAGGACTGAAGGTATTCAACCCACCTTTTCTTTCTCAAATTTATTTCACGCTGGGTAAAGATATATTTAAGACTTTTGTGGTCCGTAAACACCAAAAAATGTTCTCCCAATAGATAATGTCTCCAACAACGTAACGCATGAACAACTACAACCAACTCGAGATCATGCATCGGGTAATTCCTCTTATGTGGCTTCAACTGCTGAGACATGTATGCAACCACTCGATCGGCCTACATCAACACTGCTCACATCCCAATACTTGATGCATCACAGTAAACCATATAGCTCTTCCCATTTCTCTGTAAGTATCAGGACTGGTGATGATGTCAACCTTGCCTTCATCTCCTGAAAGTTTGTCTCACAAGCTTCTGACCAAAAGAACTTCACACCCTTCTTAGTCATACCAGTCAACAGCACTGCTAAGCGGGTGATGTCTTGTATAAAGCGCCTATAGTAACCAAACAGCCCAAAGAAACTTCGTATTTCAAACACGTTGTTAGGATGCTCCCAGGAAACTACTACTCTCACTTTATTTGGGTCTACTGAAACTCCTGTCTCTGAGATAATATGACCCAAGAAGTGTATCTGGTCCATCCAAAAGTGGAACTTTGAGAGCTTAGCATATAACTGATGCTCTCTTAGTGTACTCAGTACGATCTCAATATAGGCGGCATGGTCATGTATAGTGTGAGAGTACACCAAGATATAATCCATAGACACTACCACAAAACAATCCAAATAAGGATGGAACACATGATTCATTAAAGCCATGAAAACTGTCGGCGTGTTTGTGATTCCGAACAGCATGACCAAGTACTCGTATAGACCATATCAGCTCTGAAAGGTTTTAAGTGGTATGTTCGATGGTCTAATGCGCAATTGATGATATTTGGATCTCAAGACAATATTTGATAACACTCGTTCTCCACAAAGTTGATCAAAAAGATCATCAATCCTTGGCAAGGGATATCGGTTCTTGACTGTCAACTGGTTCATCTTCCGATAATCCACACAAAGTTTGAGGGTACTGTCTGCCTTCTTCGCAAAAAGGACAGGTGAACCCCAAGGAGAATTACTAGGTCAGATGAAACCCTTTTTTTGTAAATCCTCTAACTTCCCCTTGAGCTCCTTCAACTCTGTTGTAGCCATCCTGTAAGGAGGAATGGACACTGGTGCTACTCCTGGCACAAACTCAATAGAGAAATCCAACTCTTGCTTTAGAGGTAGACCTAAGAAGTTATCCAGGAAGACAACCCTGAAATGATCAACTACTAGAGGGAAATCCTTCTGAAAATTTCCCTGGTCATCCAGATATAAACTCTCAATATGGGCTATCACTCCATCTCGCCCACAATTCTCGGGTCCATCTCGGCTCGCCTGGACATCCCATTCACCCTTGTATAGAAACTCTCCACCCTCTGGTGACGTGAAACTCACCCTGTGACGATAGCAATCTACAAAGGCTCAAAAGGGTACCAAACATTCCATCCCAAGAATGAATTCATAGCTCATCATCTCTAGTACATATAGGTCCCATAGAAAGTTACACCCACCAACCTCTAGGGGGAACTCCCTACACTGACGCGCACATGCTGTTCTAATCCCCAACATAGTGTCTAGCATCATGATATTAGAAGAAGAAGAAACACATATCCCAAGGCTCTCCACAACGGGAACACATATAAAGCTATGTGTATCACCAATATCAAAAAGTACCAATGATAAAACAGAAGAAACTAGAATAGTACTTCTGACAGTGGAAGGTCTGGGATCCTGCTCCTATTGGGTCTATTGCACTGCATATGCCTGCCCAGAGCCGCGGCCCTGAGACAAAGCCTAGCTACCCTGAGCTGACCAGCCTTGCTATCTCTGAGATCCTGGTGTCTGGCTACCACGGTGACAAACACCACCTCGGCCTGAACATCCTGGCGTATTCCAATTCTCGGACTGGTAATAATCTTCTAGCCCTGCTCTTGCACACAGAGTCTACATAGAACACCTCTCACTATCCACCAGTGGAAACACTCTGTAAAAACGTAGCAAATAACCCATCTTTCCGCAAACACGGCGCTCCACTGGGTCATGTGGACACTGAGGTATATTATTCCCCTCTTTACCGCACCGGTAACTCATCACCTCGCCACCTGAAGAAATCGTCTTGATAGTACTGCCACCATGAGAAAAATACATCTGTTTCTTCCTCTTGCCGGTAGAAATAGTACCAAAAACTGGTGTCGAACCGCCCTGGCCTGCACCACTAGCTTCCTGCAGGTTCTTCTCAGTAATCATTGTCCGGGTCACAATAGAATGCAGTATAGGAAACCTGAAAATGTTCACCAGCACTCGGATTTCATATCGAAGACCATCCTCAAAGTGTCGAGACCTCAACGTATCATCACCCACTAGAACAGGTGTAAAATTCTGTATCTCGGTGAAGCGGGAAGAATAATTCATCACTGACATGGCACCCTAATGTAGATTCATGAACTCTCAAGACCTATCTTCCCTCAGTGTCTCTGGAAATAAAAAGTCATAAAAGACTACCTGAAAATCTTCCCATGCCATGTCTTGGTGATGCTCAGTCTGGGTGGTAACATCCCACCATCTCTTGGCGGAATCACGCAGCATGTAAGTAGCGATCTTGACCCTCCTCCCTGGAGGTCTCTCCAGATGCTCGAAAATCATCTGCATAGAACCCAGCCAACACTCTGCAACCTGTGGTCCACCACCCTTTGAAAACGTAGTCAGATGATGCTACTCAGATATATGTTTCAGTTCTACCATAGATGTGGTAGCCGACGGTGCTCCCTAGAAGGTCTGTATGAACTGCATGAAGCCTTAACGGAACTGTGCATCTACGCCTGTGTCCAGTATAATTGCTGGCACCACATCTAGCTCTGATGGGGGATCCATTAGTTTCCCATGGCATACTGTCTCTAGAGTATAATCTTTTCCACTCTCTTGGAGAACAACTCCTGGTCGTCTCGGTGGAATGACTCTACAAGATCCAACGCACACATTTGATTAAGATCATCAAGGACTAAGAACTGGAAGTGTAAGAAGCGAACAAGGAAAATAAAACATTAAAGTTTTACAAAAACAATACTACACAGTGTGTATAATAACTAAACGGCATGTTCCCTCATGTCTTTCACATGGATGTGCACTTCTTCCAAAACTGATCATGTAACACCCCAAACACACGGCGTGTTGTCCACACACACGGCATGTAATTGAATTTTCTTCCCCTTTTTGAGTCCTTCTACATGGCTTAGCCACACAGCTCCCTTTTGAATAAGACTACACGGTGTGTATAAGGTCTTCATGGTGTGTACTAGACAAGCTTCACTGACCCGTGTTCTTCATGACACGGCTGGGTACACAGATCACACTACATGGTGTGTTCAAAATGGACACATCGTGTACAACTTAGATTCCAACTACCCATGTTGTTAGTGACACGGTCGGCTACTCGGCTGATACTAAATGGGGTGTTACACTCACACATGGGGTGTACACTACCCTATTTCCCCAGCCACATGGCCAAGTTCACATGGTCTCTCACCGGTCAAGACTACACAGCGTGTCCCTCAGGTACATGGCCTGTAATAGACGAGATTTGCCTAACCGTGTTATTTGAGACACGGCCGGATACATGGCTCCCACGACACAGCATGTTCCATATGGACATGGCATGTATTTGAAAGGATAACATCGACCTGTGTTGTTAGTTACATAGTCGGATTCCCAGGTTACACTACATGGTGTGTTTAAAAGTTACAGGGCAAGTTTAAGCTAAGATTCCTCCATCCGTGTTGTTAGTTACACGGTGGACACATGGTCAACACGACATGGCTTGTACAACCGGTACACGGTGTGTTCCCTCTAGAGTTTCCCAAATCCCGTGTTTCTGACTACACGACCTATGACACGGTTAGGAACTACAGGGCGTGTACATAAGGTACATGATGTGTACTTAAATTTTTTTCTTTTCTTCCTGATCAGAAGATTACATGGCGTGTAGTCACTAATACACAGTATGTATTCTGGGTTTGTTTTTATAGTAAGCCATAGAAACTACTTCGGAGCCCAGAAAAACACTGAAAGAACACTAAAGTGACAAATTCTGATCCATGAGGTCCCATACTCCCCGCGAACCAAAGCTTATAATCTTATACATGTTATAACAAAGTAAACAAGTCAATGATCCACCAAATTCTGGTTGATGAGGGCCCATACTCCTCAAGAACCAAAGATTGGTGTTAATTCTCAAAACCTTACATAACAATACCCTATCAAATTGTAGGTATTTTATCAATGCATCTATCACAATGGAATGCATTTTCTACCACAACATCTATCATAACAACTTGCAATTTCTAATTCACCTACATGGCATGGAAACTATGCATGACATGTGATTCTAACATGTGCCTAAATGATGCATGAGATGGCATACCCTCATCTCATCAGGATTCCACTAAATAGAACCCAGATATATAAATATATAGAGCACACCACAATTGCATCACTCAATGGTAAAAATCTAATCAATTGTAATAATCATAATCAGAAAATCACAATTTAGTTTGAAGCAATCCGGCCTTTACCGGTACATGGGGTAGCTACTCTCAGTCATAGTTATTACTGAATCCCTTAGCAATCTATCTATTTTATATGTCACCAAATAATAAAATAACTCAGAGAAAAAGAAAATTCCTTTGATACCACTTTGTAACGTCCCAGATCTGAGTACCACTCAACGGGTTCCCCGAACCCGGTTGGTCACATGACCTCAAGCTCATTTCCCCAAATGCCAGAGGCTTCCGACTAGCAGTGAGGGCCTAGGTATGATAGTGGGGAAACGGTGCCCTCATTTTTCAAAGTGTAGCACAGCAGAGAAAATACCAACATACCAAAAGCGGAAGTAGTAAACAATACCAATGTGAAATGGACAACGGTACAGAATTAAAAGAAATGACCAAAAGTCATCTATTTATGATGTAACAAGTCCCTAGGTATAAGAAAGCAGCCAAAATAGGATACACTGCAATCTAAAATGATAAATTACAAGGTACAAGTATAGAAAAACAAAGAAAAACAGTGCAGTAGGAACTCAGAAGCATCGCAAGCCTAAGCTCGGTCACATGCTCTCCCACTCCTCTTCAACAATCAAGTACCTGTATAGGGACTCCTGCCTTTATCAACACCTACAACAATATAATCTTTTTGGGCCCAAGACATGACCCAAACAGGGTGTGAGAAATAAATTCTAGTAGGCAACCACCAATGTCCCGTGCCTAACTATTAGTGAATTTGTGCAACCGCAGTGTGAAAAAATGAAATGCAGTAAACTAGGAAGTACTCAAAAGCAGCTACTCCTACCAGTTCCATTTCCTTATAATTATTATTTAACAATTAAATATAATTGAATTATAAATTCCTGAGACTCAGCCTTATCCAACAATCTCCTACACAGTGTCGCAGTAAAAACCACAATAGGATATAACAAGTAGATGGTAAAACAAAACCAAGCATGTGCTTTAGCTTGGAAGGTATAACATGTGAAATCACCACAGTGAATATAAGAAGTAAACAGTGTCCTCAGACATGAAAATCATTACCCTCAGGTAATCATAATTGAAATCCGCAGGTGATTTCCCATAGGCATAACAAATATTTCCCTCAGGCGTATGAGATATTGCCCTCAGGAACGAAAGCTACTGCCTACAGGCATAAGAAAAGTTTCCCTCAGGCTAAATAAAACACTGCCCTTAGGCTAAGAAAAATATTTCCCTCAGGATAAGCAAGAAACCGGGCCAAGCCCAACACATAATTAAGCAATTCATATACATTTTCTCTCAAGAAAACTTAAATCATGCTATAATTCACAGCATACCCTCTGGTATCCTTTCCAAATAGCTAAACAAGGGAAACGCACCCACGGGGTGGCCTTGGATCAAAGCAGCAATCCCAAAAAACAATTTATACATATTCAATAAATTACATATTCAATTATAGGTATTTTATCATTCAAGGCCACAGCTATACGACACCCCAAACATGGGCATGTAGCACAACGTTACACAAAAATAACTTGACGGTTGGAAATAAACACCAGACCACCTACCTCAATCTCCTATGATCAATATACGTTAACGACGCCTCCTGAATCAACTAATAACTGTATAGATATGGGATTAACAACTACTCATTCAAACCCAAATAACTTCCCTTAGGTAATTAATTGGAAAAGAGGTTCAGGAAGATAAAAGAACTCACCCGTGCGGTTCAAACGAGATCGTCGGCAAAGGAATAAGAGTCCTAGGGTACGATTGGGATCTCCTCCAAGCTCCGGCCCTCACCCCCATGGATCTCATCGAGTTCTAAGATTTTTCATTTGAAAGAGAAGGCTACTTCCTGTGTTAAGCGAAAAAAAACATAAATACATGGCATGTACTCTAAAGTACACGGCGTGTACTTTCCATTTTTTAACTATTCCTCTGGCGGCCACTTTCCACCGCCTCACTGTTCATCAGCCGACTTGATTACATAGCGTGTATTTCTAAGTACATGGCATGTACTATCACTCCACTGGAGACTACTCCCACTGCCTTACTATTCACCTACCGACTGATTACACAGCATGTATATACTAAGTACATGGCGTGTAGTTAGTTTTTACACCCTTCATCATCGACATGCCTACACGCCCTGTGTACTCATCCCACATGGCCAAAGTACACGGCGTGTGGAAAAATACACAGCGTGTACCCAAAAATTTTTGGATTTTTTCCCATTTTCCTTATTTTCTCAAAAACACTTAAGGATAAAGGAAAATAAGAAACTCGTACCTCAAGAATAATAGCTGGGTTCTTACAATCATGATTGATCAATGACATGTGTTTATGTGAACATATATATTTATTAATGGTTATACATTTATAGGAACATATATATATATATTAAATTTTCTCTATGGAAGGTGGAATCTATATGTATCATAGGTTCGTCAAATTTTATTATTTATTAGAGATATTATGGTTTAAAGACTCATTGTTGTGCATTAATTTTTTGTAGATGACTCTCCCCATGTTTTTTATTATTATATGGAATGGACTACTAGAATAATGATTCCATGATATGTTTTCTATGGGACATAGGAATTTGTGGCTAGTTTAGGTTGTTCTAAGGGGGAATATGTCAATTTTAAAATATTCATGGATTACAAGGAATATGGATTGGTGAGGATTGGTTTTAAAAGGTATATAGAAGAAAATGAAGATTTGGTATTTTTACCTCAATTAATAATATATCCCTAAATAATGTATAACATTATTGATAATTGTGTTGTATATCATGGGTGTTATTAAACATAAGTTTTAAACTATAACATTGATTTTCTCTTTTTATAGAAAAATGTTATCTGCATTGGTGATTTTGAAAAAGTATTTATTTAATGTAAAATTGAATATAATTGATAATTACAAGAAGAAAATAATTGTTTTGAAAATAGTTTTCAAAATAAGGGTAAAAATAAAATTTTAAAGTATCAAATGTTACTATTTTTATCTTTTTGTATCTCCATTATTCCATGTCTAAATGATTTCTAAATTTTTATTTGTCATTGTTTATAAAATAAAAACTACATAAACATCAATATCAGTTAAACACTATATCATGAACTCTAAATATTTTTTTCATAATGTAAATATTATTCAAAATCCTAAATATCTCGAAGAAATTAAACCAAGATAATCTCACTTTTATTAGTGAAATGACATTTCCAATGAATGTTAAATAATTAGAATAGAATGTTACTTTATAAAATTGGGAAAAAATCTAGAACATTTTTTATGAAAAGAATTCATGAGAGATTAATAATTACTTTATTGAAAAATAGACAAATTTAATAGATAAAATTTGACTACATGAAAAATATAGACTCTGAATGGGTTTTCCATGGATCATACTACGACTACCACCTGGGTTTTGTCCCAATATTTTGAAATTATCTCGCATTATGAACCTTTTACACCGAACAATACAAGGTTTTGATCATACGAAAATATAGAAGGAACCTATTTTAATAATTATATCACATTAATGGTAATATTTTTCCCCTTTATATGGATAATACTTTTAAAAAATAAGAGTGGAATTTATTTGATTTATATTCCATCCTTCAATTTCATCTATGGAAGCTTCTGACACATGTAGAAACTCATCCATCAAGTCTTTAGGTGGTAGTAGAAAAAATATCACTTTCTTTTCCTAAACATTCATTTATAGTTAATTATTAACCTTCATGTAATGTAATTATTCTCTTTTATTCTTCCTCTATTTCTCCCTTAATAAATGAATCATTATCTCCTTTAAATATGTGTCCATGTGGTTTAATAATCATGAAATCCATGATTTATTTCATGGAACCCATATTTCTATAAATTTTCAATTTATCAAATGTAAATCAATGAAAGATTTATCATATTTTTTCACATAGTAATAATTTTAAATCCTTATGATATATTTTAAACATTTAAGTTAGGTGTCTAAAAAAGCTTCAGATTTTGGGATTCTAATTTTTGAAACATATAAAGTCATATAATGGAGTAAAAATCATTATAATTGGCTCATTATATATATGTTGAAGCTATAAAATTAGGTAGAAAAATTCTTATTGTAAAGACCCGGAAATTTCAAAGAAACTTTTTTCTTAATTTCTTGGGGATTTTACAAGAACGCAGTTTCTAGCGGCACCTGATTCTGAGGCCCGGTGTGCCCGGAATCAATTTTCGAAGTTTAGCTTGGGTACGTTCAGTGAACGAATGAGCGGGTTTTTCTAACTTTTGAACCGGTGCTCAGAATCAAAATCTGAGGGCATCGATGAAACCGCAATGCTGGTAATTGCTTAAGAACACCTATTCCGGAGTTGCGTTTGCTCGGGTGTGGTTATTAAAATAATGGGTTAAGTAATGAATAAAAATAAAATTTGTGCAACCAATTTTATTTTTCTTCTAAGTAGTTTTATCCTTTGTGTGGAAGTTAGGTTGCTAACTTCCCTTGGGAGAATAAAGGAGATGTGGGGCCCACATGAGCCCCCACCTTTTCACATTCCCCATAACCCCTTGAAACTCCTCTTAATATCTTCCTTGTAATTAATGTTGGGACTTTCCCTCTCCTCTCTTTTAATTAAGCCAACTCCTTAATTCAATTAATTGAATTGAGTTTTTAAATTTTAAACTCTTGGCATGACTTAATAAAATAAGTGGAGCTTATTTTATTATTGGGTTAGTTTTGTGGTGTTAAGGTTTTGGAGAGAATACTCAAAATCTAGAGTAATCTTCATCTTCTTTGTTGGAGAACGCGAAGAACGTCAAGACCCCGATGAAGAACGTTGTCACCGCAAGGAGTGATCGTCGTGCCTTTATTCTCCTCTCTGCAGCTGGTGTGAGACTCCGCTCCACCTTGGACGATCTCTATCAAGCACATACAGAGCTTTACCTCACGACTCTGTTTTCATGATGCTCTTCGATCGTCAACTCATTATCGAGGTAGGGGTTATTTTTGTTCATGGAATAATCTTTGTCATTATTCATCTTTTATTTGGGGCCGCTTGTTATCAACTTAATGGGAGGAGGACGGACCGCACGAACACGGACGACCCTCCTCCCCCTTGGTTGTTGTGTTTGTTGCGGCTCAAAAGAAGGCGGCGCGGTGCAATTACACCACGCGGAAACAAAAAGGAACACTGCGAGAAAGCGCAGCGCCGTCACGTCGCGCCGTTGAGGACGAACGAAACTGCGGCCGGATTCGGGGCCGCAGAGGCGATTCGAAGACTTCACATATTGTTTATTTGATGTGAGGATTGACGGGCGATGACGGAACGGGCTGCAGAGTCGATTTGATGATTCCGCAGTGAAGTACGGGACTCGAGTTGACCACTGGCGAAGACGGCAGGCGAAACGGACCACCGGAGCGCGTCTGGTGGTCCAAGGAAAGCGGCGACGCCGGCGACCGGCGGCGGCAGTGCGCCTCTGGAGGAGACTGCCGTGGCTGAGCCGTGGCGGACTGGAACGGCTAAGCCGTTCCAGGTTTAGGGGGAGGCACGACTTAATTGTTGCGTTGTTTCAGTCAACCGGGGGGGAGAGCACCCCCCCCCCCCCCTCCGCTCTGTCTGGCCACGCGGGCACCGTGCCAGCGCCAAGCCAACCAGCTGCCCAAGCCGGGACGGACCGCGCCCTAATGGGATGGACCCGGACCTGGGTCAGGTCGACCTGATTCGAGCCGACCCAGTGGGTCTCGGGCCGGGTCGGTCCGGGCCCAAAACCCCCTAAAACCGAACAGGTTCGCTTAGAAGCCCATAACTTGATCTACGAACCTCTGATTGATGCACCGTCATTTGCGATGCGATCCTTGGATCGATACGGTCGTTTAGATATATTACACTCAAGGTTTGGATAACTTTGAGTACGGCCGGGTTGGTTCGAACACGAAACCAACCGATCCCTCGGAGCGGAAACGCTTATAACTTGAGCTCCGGACGTCCGATTGATGTGCCGTTGACTTTGTTGGATTCCTCTTGATGAGACGGAACTTTTGGAATACTTCTCCAGAGGTTTGGACACAGTTGGATAGTGTCCGAGTTGGATTGAACCCGAAATCCAACCGGGCCCCTGGAACGGAAAAGCTGATAACTTTCAGACCAGACATCCGTTTGACGAACCGTCAGCGGCGTTGGTGGTCACGTTGAGAAACGGTCCCTATGAGTATACCCTATGAGAGTTCGGGGTACAGTTGAGATACGGCCGGGTTGGTTCGCACAAGAAACCAACTGGGCCCCTAGGACAAAAAGGCTAATAACTCATAGACCGGGCGTCCGATTGACGCGTCATCTGTTGGGTTGAGACCCCTATGACGAGGCGGTCCTTTGAGATACTTCTTTGTGGGAATTTTTGATACTTGGAGTATCGACCTGTAGCTCGTGGAGCGGACCCTCCCAGAGACGAGTGTACGGAGTACGGAGACCATGTAGTCGGCTGAGACCTGACGACTACTTGACCGACTCGACTTGGAGAGAGTCGACTAGCCCAGTGGACGGAGTGCCTGGTATTTGGAAACAGACCCACGGTGGACGGAGCGCCCGGTAGTTGGCCGCAGACCCGTAGTACTCGACAGGAGGAGTACCTCTGTAGGCTATTAGGGGGAGCGCCTGGTATTTAGCGACAGACCCATAGCAGACGGAGCGCTCGGTATTTGGTAGCAGACCCACGGTACTCGACAGGAGGAGTATCTCAGCAGTCTTAGGTTAGTGAGTAGTACCTCAGAGTCGTGACAGGATCACAGTACTCGTCAGAGACGGAGCTCTTCAGCAGTTACGGTTTCGATAATGAAAATCCTGGTTTGAGCTGAGTCTATGACCTTTGTGTTTACCTCATGATTGATATGGGTCACTTGATAACTTAGGTATATGTATGGGCATATACCTAGGTAGTGGTTATCCGTTGATTTCATAACCTCTGTGTTTCCTCATGATTGAGATGGGTTACTTGATAACTTAGGTATAAGTATGGGCTTATACCTAAGTAAGGGTTACATGTTGAGATTCTGGTTTTTGGTTATCCTTGTTGGACTTAGAGAGACCTTGAGGGTATCGGGGTCCCTACTGAGTATCGTTATACTCACCCCTACATGGGCTATGCCCGCACCTCATTGTGTTGGATGCAGACAACGGACAGCGCTGACGGAGGCCGAGCGTTCGAGGACTGGATGGTACCAGGAGGTGGACCTCACGATGAGTCAGTATCCGGAGGTGGACTTCACGATGAGACGATACTCGGAGGAGGTTGATGGGCGAGAGTGTTGTGGAGGCTATCTGTACCTACCCTTCAGGTAGGATCCGTGGTGGACGATCCAAGAGTTGCGCTATCTGTACCTACCCTTCAGGTAGGATCTGTGGTGGATGATCCAGGAGTTGCGCTATCTGTACCTACCCTTCAGGTAGGATCCGAGGTGGATGACCTAGGAGCTGCTTCTATTCTTCCACCTGCTTGTCTTTTATTTTGTACTTTCGTTCAGTTGTAGCTGTACTTTCAGTTGGGTTTGTATTCTGGCCCATTTACTTTTCATCACTTTCTTTTGTTCTTAGTGTATTACTTCCGCTTGTACTCTGTGGTGTTTTGTTTACTTTTTTAAATGAAATTCCTTCCCAGTTATCGGGATTTATGCCTTTGGTGCTAGTCGCCAGCCCTTGGCCTATGGAAGGCGGGCTTGATGTAGTCATGGCACGGGCCCCGAGGATGGGTCGTGACAAATTGGCATCAGAGGAGTCAGTTCTACCGCAGAACTTATAACTCTAATATTTTATTTCTGTGAAGCAATATTGTTAAGGGTACCGAGTGTGGTTTTCAGTTCAGGGAGTCCAGTGTTGGTGCAGGCGGCCGACGTATCCATACACCAGGACCCTGACAACTGATTTCCGACTTTGTGCATGAAAACACTGATTGCGTGTGTGTTTCCAAAAGTTTTTAAAAGTCAGGTCAAACTAGGTCAGCTCACCAGGTATTAATCGTTTGACCGTGTCACTTTTGTTTCTTTCAGGATGCCTCCCCGTGGACGACCAGCTAGAGCCCCGAGAGTGGTATGTACTGACAGCCCGCTGAGCGACGAGGCCTCAGTACAGGGCCCTATCCCAGTTGAGGCACAAGCGGAGGCCCCAGCGGTACCACCACCCGTTGGGCCACCGATTCCACCAGCCCCAGCAGCAGAGAGTGCACGTCGCTTGATCGCACTGCACGAGTTCCAATGCCAGAGGTCACCCAGGTTCAGGGGAGAGATGGACCCGCAGGCGGCTGAGGATTGGCTGGAGGCTGTGGTGAGAGTCTTCAGGCTAGTGGGGACGCTAGCAGACTTCATGGTGATCCTTGCTGCCAGCCTTCTTCAGGCAGCAGCAGGCAGATGGTGGAGCCTAATCCTCCAGGTGCATGACGATGCATCACTTCTGTGGGCAGACTTTGAGAGCCTATTCCGGACAGAGTTTATACCAGCCACCCTTCGACCGGTGTGGATCCAGAAGCTACTTCATCTGCAGCAGGGTAGCATGAGTGTAGCTCAGTACTCAGCGAGGTTCACAGACCTCTCGTGCTACTCTACAGACATGGTACGGGACCCGTACTTTAGGACCCGAACCTTCGAGCAGGGGATCAGGAGAGAGATTAGAGTTTTCGTTGTTTCTCACAGCATTCCGATGCATACAAGGGTGTTGGAGTGGGCCCTCCTAGTGGAGAGTTTCCTTTCTGAGAAATCTCCAGCAGCAGAACCCTCTACTAGTCGACATGCAGTGGAGTCTTCTGCGGCTGGAAGTAAACAGTTGACGTAGAGGTCCAAAAGGACCAGACCCACCGGTGGCCGACTGCACGACTCAGGTTCAGTTGTGCGGGGAAACTGGGGTGGAGTCAGATCCAGTCGTTCCAAGATTGGGCAGTGTTACTCCAGCGACGGGCTTGGTCACATGGCACGTGACTGTCCGACCCGCCATACAAATGATCAGAAAATAGATGAAGAACCCCTTAGACAGAGGCAAAGGTTCGATCGAGGCGGATCTCAAGGAGTAGAAGACCGAGGCAGGGGAGCTGGACGTGTAGCTGGAGGTGGACGACGCTTCGAGGTGTTGCCACCACCACCACCAGGAGGTCCACCCCGACCGCAGGGAACAAGTGTACATGGGAGAGCTCAGCTTCAGGCAACAAAATCATATGACTATGGAGCTCTGGAAGTTGGCGGACAAGAGCGAGACTAGTTCCAAGCATGGGACCTTTGATCTTGGTGCTTCTAGTTTCCTTGTTGTTGTTTTTGGTTGTTGTGTGTCTTTGTACTTGAGATGCAGTAATAAAAGACACTTTTTCTTGTGACATTTGCTTCCTCTCTTTTTTTGTAATAAGAGGTTCCAGTTAAAACTATTGACTTGACCCTCACTTTTGAGATTCTTACTGGAGGACACCCAGTGACCACGCACTGATGCCGACAGTGTGACTCAACCCTTGGAGGTGAGAGTAACGGTTGGATCTCTTGGTAGTAGTGTCGAGGCCTTATGATGTCATCCATGGCATGGATTATTACCATTCATGACAGGATTGACTATTTTAGGCAAATAACGTGGTTCATCTAGGGGATGAGACCGGATTTCTCTTATCGGAAAGGAAGAAATATTAGCAGATCTTGTGGGACCAGAGATGGTCCAGGCCATGACGGAGAAGGTGCAGATCATCCAGGAGCGGATGAAGACTGCACAGAGTAGGCAAAAATCATATGTTGATAGAAGACAGGACCACTGGAATTTGAGGATGGCGACCACGTTTTCTTACGGGTCTCACCTCGACGAGGTCTATGGAGATGTGGCCGAGGCGGCAAGTAATCTCCGAGGTTCAGCGGACCTTTTCAGGTCCTTGGTAGGGTAGGCAAGGTGGCTTACCGTTTGACCCATCTACCTCAGTTTCACCAGGTGCACGACGACTTCCACGTATCTCATCTGAGGAGATACGAGCATGACCCTTCACATATCATCGACCATGGGGAGCTGGACTTTAGCGATGGGGTGACTTTTTTGGGGTTCCAGTAGAGGTTGAGGATCGACAGGAGCGGATCCTACAAGGACGGTTGATTCCTCTTGTGCGCTTTCATTGGCAGCACGGGAACCTCTAGGAGAGAACAAGGGAGCGGAAGGCTCATATGCGTGCTATGTACCAATTTTGTATCCGTAGTTTGTGTTAAAGCTTTACGGGGATGTAAAGCCCTGAGGTGGGAGTAATGTAAAGACCTGTAAATTTCAAGGAAAATTTTTTCTTAATTTATTTGGGATTTTACAAGAACGCAGTTTCTGACGGCACCTGATTCCGAGGCCCGGTGTGCCCAGAATCAATTTTTGAAGTTTAGCTCAGGTTCGTTCAGTGAACGAACGAGTGGGTTTTTCTAACTTTTGAACCGGTGCTCGGAATCGAAATCTGAGGGCACTGATGAAACTGTAGCACCGGTAATTGCTTAGGAACACCTATTCCGGAGTTGCGTTTGCTCGGGTGTGGTTATTAAAATAATGGGTTAAGTAATGAATAAAAATAAAATTTGTGCAACCAATTTTATTTTTCTTCTAAGTAGTTTTATCCTTTGTGTGGAAGTTGGGTTACTAACTTCCCTTGGGATAATAAAGGATAGGTGGGGCCCACACAAGCCCCCATCTTTTCACATTCCCCATTACCCCTTGAAACTCCTCTTAATATCATCCTTGTAATTAATGTTGGGACTTTCCCTCTCCTCTCTTTTAATTAAGCCAACTCCTTAATTCAATTAATTGAATTGAGTTTTTAAATATTAAACTCTTAGCATGACTTAATAAAATAAGTGGAGCTTATTTTATTATTGGGTTAGTTTTGTGGTGTTAAGGTTTGGGAGAGAATACTCAAAATCTAGAGGAATCTTCATCTTCTTTGTTGGAGAACGCGAAGAACGTCAAGACCCCGACGAAGAACGTCGTCACCGCAAGGAGTGATTGTCATGCCTTTATTCTCCTCTCTGCAGCCGGTGTGAGAAGTCGCTCCACCTCGGAAGATCTCTGTCAATCGCATACAGAGATTTACCTCGCGATGCCGTTTCCGCGACGCTCTTCGATCGTCAACTCGTTATCGAGGTAGGGGTTATTTTTGTTCTTGGAATAATCTTTTCTGTTCTTCATCTTTTATTTGGGGCTGCTTGTTATCAACTTAACGGGAGGAGGTCGGACCGCACGAACACGGCCGACCCTCCTCTGCCTTGGTTGTTGTGTTTGTTGTGGCTCGAAAGAAGGAGGTGCAGTGCAATTACACCACGCGGAAACAAGGAGGAAGATAGCGAGAAAGCGCGGCGCCGTCACGTCGTGTCATTGAGCCCGAACGAAACGGCGGCTGGAGTCGGGGCCACAGAGGTGATTCGAAGACTCTGCAGATTGTTTATTTGACGTGCAGATCGACGGGCGATGATGGAATGGGCCGCAGAGGCGATTTGATGATTCCGCAGTGAAGTAAGGGACCCGAATTGACCACTGGTGAAGACGGCAGGCGAAACGGACCACCGGAGCCCATCCGGTGGTCCGCGAAAAGCGGCGGCGGCGCGCCACACCGGGGAGGTAGCGCCGGCGCGCCGCCGGAGGAGACCGTCGTGGCTGAGCCGCGGCGGACCGGAATAGCTAAGCCATTCCGGGTTTAGGGGGAGGCGTGGCTTAATTGTCGTGCCATTTCGGTAAACCGGGGGGGACAGTAGCCCCCCCCCCCTCCGCTCTGTTTGGCCACGCGGGCGCCGCACCAGCACCAGGCCAACCGGCCGCCCAGGCCGGGCCGGGCTGCGCAGGTCGGGCTAGGCTATGCCTACCGGGCTGGGCTACGCCCACCGGGCCGGGCCGCTTCCTAATGGGCCGTACCCAGACCTGGGTCGGGTCGACCCGGTTCGGGCCAACCCAGGGGGTCTCGGGTCGGGTCGGTCCGGGCCCAAAACCCCCTAAAACTGGACAGGTTCGCTTAGAAGTCCATAACTTGGGTTATGGACCTCTGATCGATGCACCATCAGTTGCGATATGATCCTTGTATCGAGACGGTCGTTTAGGTATATTACACTCAAGTTTTCAGAGAACTTTGAGTACGGCCGAGTTGGTTCGAACATGAAACCAACCGGGCCCTCGGAGCGGAAACGCTTATAACTTGAGCTCCAGACGTCCGATTGACGTGCCGTCAACTTTGTTGGATTCCTCTTGATGAGACGGAACTTTTGGAATACTTCCCCTGAGTTTTGGACACAGTTGGATAGTGGCTGGGTTGGATTGAACCCGAAATCCAACCGGGCCCTTGGAACGGAAAAGCTGATAACTTTCAGACTGGACGTCTGTTTGACGAACCGTCAGCGGCATTGGTGATCACATTGAGAAAAGGTCCCTATGAGTATACCCTATGAGAGTTTGGGGTAGAGTTGAGATACAGCCGGGTTGGTTTGCACACGAAACCAACTGGGCCCCTGGGACGAAAAGGCTAATAACTCACAGACCGGGCGTCTGATTGACGCACCGTCTGTTGTGTTGAGACCCCTATGACGAGGTGGTCCTTTGAGATACCTCTTTGTGGGACTTTTTGATACTTGGAGTATCGACCTGTATCTCATGGAGTGGACCCTCCCGGAGACGAGCGTACGGAGTATGGAGATCGTGTAGCTGGCTGAGACCTGATGACTGCTTGACCAACTCGACTTGGAGTGAGTCGACTAGCCCAGTGGACGGAGCGCCCGGTAGTTGGCCGTAGACCCGCGGTACTCGACAGGAGGATTACCTCTGTAGGCTATTAGGGGGAGTTCCCGGTATTTGGCGACAGACCCACAGCGGACGAAGCACCCGGTATTTGGAAGCAGACCTGCGGTACTCGATAGGAGGAGTACCTCAACAGTATTAGGTTAGTGAGCAGTACCTCGGAGTCGTGATAGGATCACAGTACTCATTAGATAAGGAGCTCTTCAGCGGTTACAGTTTCGATAATGAAAATCCTGGTTTGAGATGAGTCTATAACCTTTGTGTTTACCTCATGATTGAGATGGGTCACTCGATAACTTAGGTATATGTATGGGCATATACCTAGGTAGTGGTTATCCATTGATTTCATAACCTCTGTGTTTCCTCATGATTGAGATGGGTTACTTGATAACTTAGGTATAAGTATGGTCTTATACCTAAGTAAGGGTTACCTGTTGAGATTCTACTTTGTGGTTATCCTTGTTGGACTTAGAGAGACTTTGAGGGTCTCGGGGTCCCTACTGAGTATCGTTATACTCACCCCTACATGGTCTATGCCTGCACCTCGTTGTGTTGGATGCAGATGATGGACAGCGCTGACGGAGGCCGAGCGTTCGAGGACTGGACGGTACCCGAAGGTGGACCTCACGACGAGTCAGTATCCAGAGTTGGGCTTCACGATGAGACGATACTCGGAGGAGGTTGACGGGCGAGAGTGTTGTGGAGGCTATATGTACCTACCCTTTAGGTAGGATCCATGGTGGACGATCCAGGAGCTACGCTATCTGTACCTACCCTTCAGGTAGGATCCATGGTGGATGATCCAAGATCTGTGCTATCTATACCTACCCTTCAGGTAGGATCCAAGGTGGAAGACCTAGGAGCTGCTTCTATTCTTCCAGCTGCTTGTCTTTTCTGTTGTACTTTCATTCAGTTGTAGTTGTACTTTCAGTTGGGTTTGTATTCTGACCCATTTACTTTTCAGCACTTTCTTTTGTTCTTAGTGTATTACTTCCTCTTGTACTCTGTGGTGTTTTGTTTACTTTTATAAAGGAAATGCCTTCCCAGTTATGGGTATTTACGCCTTTGGTGCTAGTCACCATCCCCTGGCCTATGGAAGGCGGGCTTGGGGTAGTCACGGCACAGGCCCCGAGGACGGGTCGTGACACTTAATGTAAATAGTCTTGTAATAAAACTTTTTATTCAATAAATAGAAAACATTTCCATTTTAATGTTAAAAAAATGAAACAAGTTATAAAAAATGGAATGGATAGATCAGATTATCCAAGAAATGATTCAAAAAACATAAATTTAATTAATAATAAATTTTTTTAAATATCCCAAAAATCCCCTTAAAACCAAATAATTATTAAAATCAGTTAAAAATAAAAATATAGTGTCAATTTATTCATTGAAATAAATAAAAAATGAATAAAAATATTAGTTCTACCAATTCCCTATACATATTAGTTATACTCCTAGATAAGTAATAAATAGTTATCACACTAAAATATATTTAAAACAAAACCTATGATATCTACTAATTAATCACTATGAAATAAGAATATATCATTCCAGCTCAATATTCATAATACCAAATTCTCAGTTTTTTTCAATCAATTAATTCCCACAACATTATTCCACCCATGAAATCATAAAACTTTCATCATATTATATTTTCCATCTTAAAATTATTTGGAATTTAGAACATTGATTTTTATATCCATAATAATGAAAGTGTCTCTATATGTTTAATGAACACCTTAATGAGCTGCATAACTGAGTCAAGGACATGTTTAATGTCATGAGGCATTTATAAAGGTTTTTCTAAGGATTCTCTTTGGTAGGTTCAATATTTCAAAACATCTAGGTAATATCAAGAAGTATTTGTAAATTTTTGAAGAAAAAACTCATTAGTCAATTTCCAATGTAGTGTGGTCTCCCCTTATTCTTCTAAAAACCATCAACTCTAGTGACTAAAAAATATCAAGGGAAAATTAAAACCATTATAAAATTAGAATCTACATGAATTTTCTTCTCTCATCCCAGACATTATAGTATTGTTTTCAAATTTTTTAATAAGTGTTTCAGTATAATTTTGACATATTGAAGATATGAGAGAAATCATTAATATATATAATGTCATGTTAACTTCCATACTCTTTCTCAAAAGAAAATAATTTTTCATCTTCTCATAACTAATATTTCATTTTATTTTTACCAACCCCATCACCTTAAAAATTATTCAATGATTATTTCTATAAATATTCTCCAAATTCCCTAATAAGGAAAACATTTTAGAAGAAAAACTTTTTCAATAAAAAATTATTCAGGTTATGATTTTTTCAAAAAATAACTCAAAATTTTGTATCTATCCACAAGATAGATACCCTACACTTTAATTCAAATATTACATGATATTTACTTCGAAATGTATGTTGGATAGGTATTTATAGTATTTAATGTGGCTATATAATTTGAGGATCATGGATTCTATGGTTTTTACTATGATAAAATATATAGGTTGTCATGAATTAAAATCAATCATAACTATGAGGATTTAATGTCAAATAATATTACTTGATCATTTTAAACACATGTTTCTACAACTAAATGGTTTGGACATAAGTAGAGAATATGATGGTTAAGATATAATTTCTCATTTATATTAAGAATAAATGTGAATATTAAAAATAATACAAATGGATTCTAGGCCTCATATATTTGTGAATTTAAAATTAGACATTAATTGGTGAAATAAGATTAAAAATGTCATTAGTATTTTTAGGAGATTCATAATGTTTCAAAGCTGGATATAGTGATTTTAAAATTATTTAAATTATTGTTTTATGTGAAAATTAGTTCAACAATTGTAGTAGGATATAATTATATCATTTTTGTTAAATTTTAGATTTTATTTCTTTAATAAACATTGAAAATTTACGAACAATAAGAAAAATAATAGAAAAACTATAGAAAAATAAAATGAACAATAAAATAGAAAAAATTTGAATGAAAATGAAACCATGAAATGTTTCTAAATTAACAAATCATGTTCATACCCCCCACCACATTTTTAGTGAAATTTCCTCATTGTTAATTAATTAAATATTAATAGAATAATGTTCACAAGTTCTGGAAAACCCCAAAGTTAAGTATGTTGGAAAGGAACAACTTCATGCTCAATGGTACTAAAAATTTTCAAGATATATTTCCCCTCTAAGAGACTATTGAAATAATTTTTTAATAGATCCAAAAATTTTCAATTAACTATGAATTTTTTTTCTTATTTCATTAATTATAATGAAACTAAAAGGAAAAACATATGTAATAATCTATGTCCATGCCACTTGGAACTGATTATACATTAATTGATCTTTATTATGGATTCATATAGAAGAATCATATATCATTATCAAAAGTCCTTTCCTAAAATACATTCACCATAAAACAATTATTTCTCCTTGTACATCTAATCACATTCATAAGAATTATACCAAATTAAGTCAACCTTGGTTTAGAAAAAGTTTCATTATTTTATTATAGAAAATTTTATAATGGGACATTGTTTCACAGAACAAAAATCATTCTATTCTATCTTAATAGTAATTTTAGATGATTTTCCATTGTATAATATATAAGGGTACATTTATATTGGTGTGATAAAATAAGTTCTATAGTTATAGATCACATAATCTACCCTTAAACTCCATTAACTTCAATTCAGGTGTATAGTTTTTCCAATAATTTTTTTAATATCTATAATGGGGTGTTTCGTAATTAAACTAATATAATTCCTCTAGTTTTTTGAATATATATATATATATCATAATTAATACTTCGATTCTTAGTTATCTCTATAGGATCCATCAAACTAAAATGTTCCAAAAAATTATTTATTATTAATAAAATTAATAATAATAAAAACTATAGTAAATAATAATTATTGAAATAAAATATAAAATTCCTATAAAATATTATTATGAACACTTAATGTTTTTAGAATAAATTTTTTTCAATGTAGTTTTTCCATATATATTTATATTTTGAAGTCTCATTTAAAAGATAAAATTAAAAATTTTGGAATTTTAATTTCTAAAAATGAAATTAATTTTTGGATTCCAAATACCAAAATTATATTAAATGGGATTTCTATATTTTTTTAAAATAAATTATTTATAGGTGAATGTTAAAAAATATATTGATTTTTCTTATACATCCAATTTAATTATATTATCATAAATAATGAATGACTTAAATGTCCTTGAAGCCCTATTTATTTTAAAATATATATTTATAAATTCAAATTAATAATTTAAAAACACTGTGCTAAATTTATAAATCTTATGATAAATTTATTAGAAATAATGGTAATATATTACTATAATTTTATCAATAGATTATATGAGAAGTTCATTTTTGTCACTTATAGAAACTAAATTGAACAAAATAAATTTTTAATTTTATATTATAATATTCATTAATGTAATATTTTAAATTTTATTTTAGGAGAAAAATTATTATTTCAATGATTATATTTAATAACCTCAATAAATGTGGAAAAAAATTCAAGGAATTGTTTTTTTAATGTAGTTTAATTTTTATCTAATAAATTAAAGTGATCTATTTAATATAAATTAAATGATATGAAATTTTCAATTTTATAGAAATATATTATTTAAAATTTAATTATTAATTAATTTTATATAATATTAAGAACCCCTAATGGTGAAATCAACATTTTTATAAATTTTTTTTACCTATATATTAATTTTTTATTAAATATAATTATCCCTTAATCGTAAATTGAATTAAACTATACGGGAATTATAATTAAAATTATATAAGGTCATTCTAAATAGTTATATTTGTGTTCATTTTTATAATATTATGAGAAAAATAAATATAATTTGGAAGATGTTTAATGCATTATGGGATATGAAATATTATCAAAAATAGTTGATTGTGGTAGGTGAATTAATTAATAAACATATTAATTGAAAATATGAAGAATTAAACCAATCCAAAGGGAACAAGAAAGGATTATCTCAAGACAACTGATATAGAGTATTATTTCATAGCGACCCTAGCTTAACATACATTGATATTACATAATTTTAGATGAATACTCTATACATTAGAAAAATACATGCCCGAGGATAGTACAGTTTCGTGTCTTTAGAAACATAGAAACAAAATATTATATCTTGGTGGAAGATCTTTAACATATCTATTAAATATCTACCTATTTAGTACTTCTACCTAAAACCTTTCTTCATAACCTGATCAAAACGAATGATAAGAAGTGGGTTTTCTCATATTCTTAATAAGGGTAAATAAAGGAAATGCATAAGCATAACATGAACAAAAGGGTATGAAACTTGAGCATAGAATTTTAGGATCATACCTTTTATATTAAAGATCATAATAAATACTAGTTGTTCACAATATAAGAATCATAAAAGAAATAAATAACATAATCCAAGAAATCATAGCCTAAGAATAAAACATGTTACTATAAAAAACACAAAAGCATATAAATTTGGAATATGTATTAGTAAAAACAAGTTCACTCATTATGTTAGGGACATGATATCAGACCCTCGCTTAAACATATGGACATGCAACTAGGTCCATGAATAGAATTGTTAACATGTAATTAGGTTTAGACATAGTTGTCATGGCATTACTACCAAGTCCATCGTGGTAGTATGGATAGACTCCCCATACCAAATTGGTAGTAATGGTTCAATCCAATGGCAATTTTAGTAGCATAAATCCACTCATCATACAATATTGGTAGTCATGGTTGACTCCCATGGCCATATTAGTTGCATGAGTTCACCCTTTATACCATATTGGTTGTCACGGTTCACTCCCATGGCCATATTATTCAAGTATTACATCCAATACCAACATAGTCTATATAATGTGATATAAATATTTACCCAATGCATTATAGGGAGATATAGGATGCACCCATATCATAATCAAATCATACATACATGTACCACAAGATCATAAATAATCATATCATTACCCATGAAATGAAATGGGTATAATAAACACGTAAACATATTATAAACTATGAAAACATATAGGTTTCAAAATTATTTCATCATAAACATAACTCTTGAAAATAAGGTTTAAAAATCATATAACACATGCAAGAGAAATGGGTTTCATGAAGACCCTGAATTTAAGCATAACCCATTCATGGAAGTAATATGAATGGAACCATTAAATCATTTCCAAAAAGGGCATGAAAAACATCAATGGATTTCATCTTATATGGGAAATAATTTTGAAATTTATTTCAAAAACATTTCCTAAGTAAAATAACCTATCATATTTGAAAAATTATTTTTAATTCATAATACCATTTGACAACCATTTTAGTAGAAAATACCTTTAAAACTTATAAAGATGACTTGATATCATTTGAATATATTTTTCCCTAAAATATTATAAAATAATCTTAAAAATTTATAAAATCCATTTTCTTCGAAAAATCCTTGAAAACTCATAATGAATGCTTGGAAAAATTTAGAATTTAATTTCATTGAAAATACATTGAAAACATATAAATAGTAGTTGAAAACATTTTGACAAAAAAAATTCCTTGAAAATAAATTGAAGACTTATATATAAATATTGAAAATTTTTTGAATTAAATTTTCCTTCTAAACTTATAACCTAAGTTTGAAAATGTTTTGAAAACCATTTTCCTCAAAAATACATTAAAAACTAATATATAATGCTTGAAAACATTTTGAAATCCATTTTTCTTGAAATATTTACAAAATATTCCTATAAACATTTTGATACCAATTTTATTTTAAAATCAATTTAAAAAAAATAAAATTTAAACATGAAAATAAGTCTTTAAATTAATGATGGAGGATAAATTCATACATATCTTATGAGGCAAAAATTACATTCATTTTTCACGGTAAAAAGGAAAAAATATTTTATCATATGAAAAGTGACAAGAAAATTCCATTAAAAATGGTAAAAGAAAAAAATGGGTAAAAATTCTTTTTAATTATCATTTTATATTAGTATAATATTCATGTAATCCAATTTTATAAAATATGGTATTGAAGGAACACATATTTCCGACCGAAAAGAGGGTAAGGTCGGACTATCTTAAAAACACATCTCTAATTATATTATATACCAAAGAGTATAAATTGTTAAAAATGCATGAATGTTTCATAATTAAACATAGGATAATAAAATTCATGTTTGTCTTGTGATATGGAACATAATAATTCCTCAAAGGAAGCATAAGTGTAAATAATCTTGTAAAGCAATCAGATTGTCTCAATAAAATATTGTGACATAGCCACTTGGGATCCAAAATCTCCATGTAAGAAAATGAAATTACATTAATATTAAATTATCATGAAAAAAATGATATTAATTATAGATAATGTAACATATAAGTATATAAACCATGAAAAAAAATTAGGTTCCTAACAAAACATGGGTATCAAAGAAAGAAAATTTAGAAAAAACATTTTTACTAATTTCATAACTTTTGAAACACAATCATGTGAATGAAAGATAATAAAATGTATAATCAAATACCCATAAATTTAATTATAATATACATAGAATAAATCAATTTTTTTACATTCAAAACACAAAAGTAAATGGTGGCGATCATAGCATGTATCTCACAAGAAGAGAAAGTGAGATGAAATCTCATTACCTTATGTCTTGACTCTCATCATACTCAATATAACCACTTGTATAATAAATATAAGTTTATTATATATATTTTAAAGAAATATATTCTTATAACTAATACCATATATATTTTTATTATGACCTTTTATTACCATCTTGTTAACTATCCTAAATAAAGTTTTCACTTCAGGTAATAACCACTTTTTTTTCATGTGTCTTAATTTGTAATATTGTTTGTCTGTTTAATTATATCATGATTCAAGAATGTGAACCATGATTTAAATATATATATATATATATATATATATATATATTATGTTTATCATAATAATCTATATAACATATAAGTATTAAATGGAATACATCGTTCATGGAGACGGTAGGTCGTACTTAAGCATGAACGTTATTTTTTTTAATTGTCGTGTTGAGAGAAAGAATGTAAATATATATATATAATTATTGAAGTATATTTATGAAATCATATATATCATATATATTCACTAAAACCATCCATAATATAATCCATGTAGTGTATGAAGAAATCATATCACATTGAGGGGTGGTAGTCGACACTTCCTCAAACGAAAATATCGTATTAACATAAGACGAAAATAAAAAAGGTATGTTACAAATAAAAATTAAATAAGAATAAATAAATTGTAAATATAATATATATATATAATATATATACACAGTTTCCATCATAATTTCCACCATGATCGGTGGTAATGGAAAAATGAACAATCATCATTTTGTGAGGCAGTAGATTATCATACCCAAAAATAGTATGTTTGTTACCCATTAGTTTGAGGTGTGTGTAAGTGTAGGTAGAACAATTTAAATAAAAACATCCTAGTATATTTAGTAAATTTTTTTGTTATATAATAATATAATAAAGTGATTTTTAGGGGTTGGATAAAGAAAATGATAGAATGGACTTGAGAGAAGATGTTACCTCTTCATTGGGTGACTCCTTTTGGTTTGTACAAAAAGGATTCCTTGGATTTCCTTCTTCACCTGAGAATAATTCTATGGGTAAGGTCAGATTTCAGGGAGATTTATTAGGCAAGTATTTTTGGATTTTAATAGGTTTTATATTTGTTAGGAAGTGGTGGTGGTGGTGGCCTTTTATAGGGATGGAATATGACTAACTAGGAATGTTTAGAATAAAGTTAGGTGTACACATTCTCTTAAGTAAAAAAAGTCATACCAAACCATCCAAACTCAAAAATTGGAGGTTTATAGACATAATATGGATATCCAATGGGTGCTGGAAAAGTAGATAGGTCATTTGGTCCCTTAATTGTGAGGGTTACTCCATAATTAATATTAATTTTTCTTTAATTGCTGAGATTAATTTTCATCACTTTTAAAATTTATTTTAGTCAAAATTTAACTTGGAATTATTATAATATAAATATTATAATTAATAATAAAAAATTTGTAAAATTTTATATATTAAATTCACAGAAGTGTAAACATTTTAAATTAATTCTTATCCCTCAAAAGGGATGAAATAATTGGTTTTTAAAGAAGAAAAATTGTCAAAAGTTTTTCTTAAGATTTTGAATTGAATTTCAATTTGAAATTGAATATAATTAAATAAATTATATTAACATATGTAATTTTTATCTAATTTTACCTTAAAACATATTTATAATATCATTTGACATTAATAATTAATTAAAAACAAGATAGTTTTTAACTAAAAATTTGCATTTTTTTCTAATTCATCAAAAATGATATATCATAGAAAAATACCAAACAATTAACCCTTGATTAATTTCAATGTTATAAATTCAAAAATAAAGTTTATTTTATCAAAATAAATTTCAAAATATGTCTAAAATTAATTTTATTATTAAAATTGGTTTATTCCAGAAAATGATATTTAAACATAAATGGACTTTTCCAAAAATCATATCATTCAATATCAATAGGTTTTAATTATATAAACAAAATATAACAATTATTTTAAAAGTTTAGATTTCTTTTACAATACCTAATTTTCATAGTTAGGTTATAATTATATCATTATATAATTATATATATATATATAATATGTTTCATAGAAACTCAGTGTTGTGTGCATCATACGCCAAGTCGGTGTTATGTGTATTGTATACCACGCTGGTATTCCATATGGAAGTAGAGATTGACTTAGTTTTATAATATATATTTATAAAGAACTATTTATAGTTTCATTTAAAATTAAAAATATTGAAAAGATCAATTAATTCAAAAAAAATATTTCACAAGATCTCATAGTTTTACATTCTACCTTCCTTAAAATGAATTTCACCCTCAAAATTCATCGAGGTTATCAAAGGATTAATACTTGAAAGTATCATTCCTAGAAACTAAAATTATAAAAATGTAAACTAAAACTTCCCATAAAAAGGGATAGTTGGAACCATAATATTTACCCAATGTAACATATAATAGGGTTTCCACATAGTGTAACATAGGTTGGGAGTGAAGATTGGACATGGAGGAAAAATGTAAATATTTATAGGGAGTGATTGAGGTTATCAATTAAAAATAATTTATTGATCAATGAAAATTTAAGGACCGCAAATTAATAAATTTGTGATGATTTATGGGGCATCGGTTCAACAAAAAATATAGTATTAGGAAAACACATTATCTTTTGGTCATTATCCTAATGTTGAGTAATTATTTTATTAACCTTGAATATAAGGAAATACACATTTTTGATATATTTATATAAAAAAATCATTCTTTAGTTTTGATTATATAAATTTAAAATTTATCCATTACTTCATGAAATGAATATCTAGAAATTAAAATTGATGTCTGATGTTCTAAAATACAATTTTAGCAGATCTTAAGGCCCATAAAAGGATGAAAATAATAACTATTTATCTATAACTATTCTTAAAAGTCAACAAGGTTAAAACATTATCCTCTAAACATAATAAGTTACACTCTTTCTTTTTCATAAATAATTATTCATTAAAAATAATTATACATTAGCCATTACATCGCATAGGCCAGTGGTAGTTGGGAAACCAGTATCATTCTTTGGTCATGGGGTCAAGACCCACAACCTTTCCAGACTTTATTGGTGGTCACCCGACATACATTATTTCCTTTTCTAAAACCCCACTAATATAATTTCCAAAAATAAATATGATGGAAATCCTTAAAATAAGGTTAATCAAAAAAATATCCTTTTATATAATGTTTTCAATAAAAAATCATTACGTAAATACATTCTCCAAAGATTAACTTAGACATTCCATGAATGGTTAACTATATAACCCTTCTAAAAGATGAAAAATATGAAACATTAGAAATAGATTCACAAAATCAGCTTAACATTGATTCCACCATATTTCAGAATGTATCCCTTGGTTATTACATTCCAAACATGTGAATAGCCTCTTGGTAAATTACTATAAATCCTTTTGGAAAACATGAATGCTTATTTATTTCAATGATTATTGGATATATTCTTTAAATCAAAGAATTTGTAAACTTTTTCCTTGATGACATAGAACACTTTTTCAATAATCAATTCCACGGTAATTTGTACCATCCAATTTACATATTCAAATCCAATATATCATTTCCAAATATCATTATCTCAATTTAGGGCCTTAATCAAGGGTTTCCTTCCCATAATTAAAATATCACTTATACATTAAATCACTTTTCAATGTCTTTATTTCCATTAAAAAAGTAATTTTCAATCCTTAATGAAAATTTATATTAAAAAAACTTATAGATTTCATTATTCATATAACATAATCTTTGAATTGAAAAACATAAATACTTCATTAATCCAACTTTATTATTAAACAATTACTCAAGGTTCATTATCTTATTCCATAATACATATTTCCTAGAATATTAAATATAAATCATGTATTATGGTTCGTCAACCTCAATCCAATCATTCTTCTTAATTTTAAGGTAAATAATATTGGATTAACATCACATAACTTTCACATATTGTTTTCAGTGTCATTATCTTCAGATGTATAACCAACACTCGTACCAACTTCCTGATTCTATTTATAAGATTTCCACTTGGAAAATAGATTCACATAATGCCCATGATTTCTACTTTTTAAACATTAAATGGTAACCATGTTCATTATAGTTATCTCCATTTAATAAAACTAGAAACAGAAAGGTGTGAAACACATTTCATATATGAAATCCACATAATCACGAAGAATTTGTTATAGGATGTCTAAATCATGGATCATACATCCTTAATCTATGAAAACTTATTTTTATCCTAGGTTATTCATATCTAACTTATATCTAAATCCATCATCATGGATCACGAAGTGTTTTTGAATTTCAAAATAATATCCCCTAGGAGTTTCAAGCCTGGTGTGCAGCAAGGCCCACTGTCGTGTAACAACTTATCCCCAGTTAGTCCCGAAACATCTTGTTGAAGTTGTTACCCCTTAGTACATTTGTGCTATATCCACATTTGTTTATAGTATTTTTACATGTATTTATTTATTGAAACCACTCACTCTATATATTAAAAATATCTAGGACATTTTCCTAAACATTAAATCATCCTTATATTTATCCCTAGATACATCACTTGATATATCCTTAGAAATATACCTAGGGATCTCACTAAAATTTTCTCATATTATTTTTGAAAGGTTTACTAAACCTATCATTTGATACCAAATATAGAGACCCAACCTTAACATACATGGACATTACATCATTTTATATAAATAATTAGTATATTATAAAAATACATACATAAGGACTATAATAGTTTAGCATCTTTAGAAACATGAAATCAAAACATTCTATTCAGGAGTCAGATCACCAAAATATACCTTAAGGGTCTCCAAATTTAGTGTTTATACATAAAACCATTCATCATAACATGTGTAAAGGAAACATAAGAAAGGGGTGAGATCAGATGCTCAATAAGGGTAAAAAATGGAAATTCATAAGCATAACACGAATAAAAGGCCACAGAACTGGAGCATAACATTTGAGGATCATACCTTGAAGGTTAGAGATCATAATAAATATTGGTAGTTCATAGATAATAATCATAAGAAAATATAAAACATAATCCATGGAATCATGAAATTTTAAAAAAAACATGTAATTGATGAAAAAACAAAATTATATAATATTGTGAACATGTATTAGTAGAAAGAGGTTCACTTATTCTATTAAAGACATGGGATCTAGACATTGCATATACTTGTGGACATAAAACTAGGTCGATGAATAACATTGTGAACATGTAATTTTTTTCATGCATTGTAGTCAAGGAATCGCTTCCATGTATATCTTGGAAGTATGGGTTCGTGCCACATACCATCTTGGTATTCATGGTTCATTCTCAGGGCCATCTAAGTAGAATGAGTTCACTGCATATATCATATCAGCAGTCATGGATCACTCCCATGGCCATATTATTAGCATGAGTTCACTCCTCATATAATCATGGCAGTAATGGTCCACTCCCATGTCCATCTTACTAGTCAATGATTACTTTCAAGACCATCTTAGTCTATCTCATAAGATATAAATATTTACCCAATGCATTGGAGGGAGATATTGGTCTCACCCATCCAATAAAGAAATCATACATATATGTTACACAAGATCATAAATAATCAGATCATAATGCATGAAATGAAATGGGTATTATAAACATATAAACTTATCATAACATGTGGAAAAAGACTAGTTTCATAATCATTTCATCATAAACATAACCCGTGAAAAGAAGTAGGTTTCAAAATAATATAACCCATGAAATAGAAATAGGTTGCATAAAGACCATGTCATTAAGTGTAACCCATTAGTAGAAATAATATGAATCAAACCTTTAGATCATTTTATAAAAGGGAATGAGTAACCTCAACAGATTTCATCTTAGATGAAAATTAATTTTCAAATATATTTCTAAAACATTTCATTATTAAAACATCCTTTCTTATTTTAAAAATTATTCTTAATACACAAAACCATTTGATAATCATTTTCATAGAAAATAACTTTCAAACTTATAAATAAGACTTTAAATAATTTTTAACCCATTTTCCTTGAAAACATATAAAATAACATTCAAAAAATTTTAAAAAACCATTTCCATTAAAAATATATTTAAAACATATAAATAAATACTAAAAATATTTTTAAAATCATTTCATTTAAAATACTTCGAAAATTTTTAAATAAAAATTGAAAACGTTTTGAAAACAATTTTACTTGAAAATTCTTTGATGAATTATAAATATAAGCTAAAAATATTTTGAATTCCATTTTCCTTGAAAACATATAACAGATTCTTGAAAACATTTTTAAAACCATTTTCCATGAAAATACCTTCAAAACATATAAATAAATCTTAAAATTGTTTAAAATCCATTTTTCTTGAAAACTTACAAAATAATCTTGAAAATTTATGAAAAAAAAATTTCTATCAAAATATATTGGGAAAAAAAATATTTAAAAAATAACCATTAATAATGAAAACATTATTCAAAGGATTGATCGAGGAAAAATCTATACATGTCATACAATGTAAAAAGAACATTCCTTTTGCAAGGAAAAAAGGATTGAAAATGACCTCACTTAGAAAGTGACAAGAATATTCCATTGAGAAAAATTGTAAAAGAAAAAAGGGTAAAAAATTATTTTAATGATCATAGGATATTATTAGAATATTCTTTGGAACCATTTTTTGAAAACATGGTTTTTAAGTAACACATATTTCGGACTGAAAATAGGGTCATGTAAGGCTATCATAAAAACACTTTTTTAACTCTTTTATGTACCAAAGAGTAAAAAATGGAACCAATAAATTAATATATAATGAATAAATATAGGATAATAACAGTCATAAATATATTTGAAGATTTAACATAATAATTCATGAATGCAATCATAAACTTAAATAATCTCGTAAAGCGATGAGGTTGTCTCAATAAACTCATATAACTTGGTAACATGGGATCATACACTACATCTAAGAAAATAAAATAAAATAAATCATAAAATATCATTAAAAGAATTATATTCATGATATAACATGTAAAATAGATGTATATACACCTTGAGAAATATTTTAGGTGCATAACAAAACATGAGTTTCAATTAAGGAAAATTAAGACAAAACATTTTTACCGATATAGTAACTTTTGAAACATAAATACCATGAATTAAAGAACATAAAATGGATATGTTAATACCCATAAATTTAATTATATTATACATATTATAAAATTATGGGGAGTACATACCTCACACAAAAGGAAAGAGTGGTGAACATAGCATGTATCTCATGAAAATAAAAGGTGGGATTAAATCCCCTTACCTTGTGTCTTGACTCTTGTCTTAATCATTAAGACCACCTAGATAATAAATATAAATTTATTATACATATTTTACAGAACCATATTATTATATATGATTCCATATATGGTTTTATTATGAACTTATATTACACTCTTGCTAACTATCCTATGTTAAGGTTTTACTTCGAGTAATATTCCCTTTGTTTTTCATATTTCTCAAAATTTGTTATATTGTTGGACCTTATAATTATATTAAAATTACATAATGTAAATAATTATATAAATATCATGTATATACATTTTTTTTTCTCATAATAATCTATAAAATATATAAGTTTGAAACATAATACACCATTCATGGAGACTATAGGTCGTACATACACATGAAAGCTATTTTTGTTTACTTGTCGTGTTGAGTGAAAGAAAGTAAAAGACACACACACATATATATATATATATCATTATTATATTAGATTTATGATATCATATATAACATATATATTCATTAAAATCATCCTTAATACAATCCATGTAGTGTATGAACGAATCATATCGCTTTGATGGAGTGGTAGTCCACACTTCCTCAAACAAAACTAATGTATTTACATAAGATAAAAAGAAGAATAGTATTTTTCAAATAAAAATTAAATAAGAAAAAAGAAATTATAATTATAATATATATTTAATATAAAAATTGTTTCCATCATAATTTCCACCACTATAGGTGGTAATGGAAAAATGAACAATCATCATTTCATGAGGCAGTAGTTCAATGTACAGAGAAACAGTTTTTATGTTACCCATTTGATGGACATTTGTGTAACATTAGGTAGAAAACATTAAATAAAAACATACTATTATATTGATTATATTGGTTTATTTATGTAATTATATAATAAATATAGTTTTATGGGGTTTTGAAAGAAACTAAAATAAAGGACTTTAGAGAATACATTGCTTGTCAATCATTTAACTACTTTTGGTTTATACCAAAGGGATTCCATGGATTTCCTTTTTCCAAATGGAAGACTTATAAGAGGAAGGTATGATTTCATGGGAATTTATTGTGATTTTTTGGCAAAACATAACAGGTTTGAGAGGTGTGAGGATGTGGGAGTATGGTGGCCATTTATAGGGAAGGAAAATCACTCACTTGGGATTTTTAGAAATAATTTTGGTGTGTAGATGATATTACCTAAAAACAATAATAAAAACAAAAAAAAACTCATTAATTGAGTTTTATGTCTGAAATATGGACATAAAATGGCGTTTAGGCAAGTTTATATGTCATTTTGGAACTTAATTTTAAGTTTTACTCCCTAATTAATCTTAATTTGACTTTAATCGTTGTGATTAATTTTAATCACTTTTACTAATCATTTTGGTCAGTAATTAACTTGGTATTATTATATTATAAATATTATATAGAATAAAATAGTTTATTTATGAGTTTCAAAATTCAATTCATCGAAGTGGAAAAATTAAGATTAATGTTAATCCCGCAGACTGGACAAAATAATGGGTTTTTAAAGATGAAAAATGATCAAAAGTTTCTTATGACTATGTATTCAATTTCAAAGTTAGATTGATTATAATTGATTAAATTTTATTAATGGATTTAATATTTCTCTAATGTGAGCTTAAAAATGTATAATATCATATAACATTAATAATTAACTAAACAAAAGGTAGTTTTAAACTAAAAAACATTATTTTTTCACTATTCATCAAAAAATGTTGTTTCTCATAAAAATGTAAAAAAATAACCCTAGAATAATTTTGAAGTTATGAATAAAAAATGAAGTTTATTTTATCAAATTAAATATATTTATTTTTCTAAAATTAATTTATTATTAAAATCGTTTCTTTCAAGAAAATGGTAATTTTAACATTAAAGTACATTACCAAAAATCATATCTTTAATTATCAATATAATTTATTTATATAAAAAAATTATAAAAAATATTTGAAAAGTAGTTATTACTATTCCTAGAACAAATTTTAATAGTTAGGTTATAATTATCTCATTTAAATAATTATATATATATATGATGTATCAAAGAAACTCTATGTTGCATGCATCATACGCCAAGGTGGTGTTACGTGTAACATCCGCCAAGTCAGTATTAAATGAGAAAGGAATGGTTAAATTGTTATTTTAATATATATATATAATAAAATATTTATATTTTCACGTGAAATGGAAAATATCAAAAAGATAAATTAATTCGGAAATAAAATATTTCACAAAATCATAGGGTGTTACATATTTGTCCCAAGACAAAGGGTGCATGTGAGGATTTTCGGGAGACTTTGGGTATATATGTGGATTTATCCCATGATAAAGGATATAGAAAGGATTTATCACATTTTAAAGGTTGTACCTTTGAATTTACCCTATTATAAAAGGGTACATTGAAGGATTTATCCTTAGATAAAGGGTTCATGGGAGGATTTACCCCAAGAAAAAGTGTACATGGGAGGAATTATTCTAAGAAAAAAGGTGCATTGTAGGATTATCAATTGTAAAACGGTACATAAGTGGATTATCCCAAATATGTTGTTACGTGGGATGATTGTCCCAATACCAATAAGGATCATAGGTGATTATCCTATGGATACTATTTAATGAAGTTCGTGGTGGGTAGCTTCGACATTTAATGTCACGACCCATCCCATGGGGCCCGGACGTGACTACCCTAAGCCCGATTTCCATAGGCCATGGGATGGTATCTAGTACCTGAAGTCTTTTCATGAATATGGAAGGCATTGCCTTAGATATATGTACACACTCAAAAGGGAAACTAAAATCAACAACCTACAAAAGTAAGGTACATCCAAAAGAGTAAATTAAAACCACAAGTACAACTGTAAACTGGAAATAGTGGGCCGAACTAGAAGCACTATAAACTGAAATGAAAGAAAATAGCTACCACATCTGCCCCGGATCTCTACCTAGAGGGTAGTAGTTGTATGTCTGAAGTCGAAGAATAGGATCTTGAATTCTCATGTCTCACTAGGATCCACCATGTCCCGAACCTCCAAAGTCTGCCTCAGAGTGTCAGTAGTCTACACCAGACACACACATGTACGGGCAGAGCCTGTGTAGGGGTGAGTATAACAACTTAGTAGGGGACCCTGAGACCCCTTAAGGTCTCTCAGTAATCCAAAAATGAAAACATCCCAAGAAATACCAAAAATTTAATATCACAAGCAAGATCTAAATCATGAAGCTAAAAAGAAAAAGAGGCAGCTCACTCTAATGATATAACTCCAAGGTTACTGGGATAGGGATGACTAGTCGTAAAGTCAGATCATCCTATTTGTAGTAACTCTACTACTGACCCGTATAGGTCACTATACTTTGACCTATATTGGTCTCTATATGTTGACCCATAATTGTCACTGGTGTTGACCCGTATTGGTCACTGGTGCTGACTTGGGGACGATTAGTCTTACATCAAGATCATCCCACTCTGGATTTTCTAATGCTAACCCTCATTGGGTGCTCTTCTTCTTCATGTCACAACCAGCCACTGGATTTCCACATGAAGCACGCCTGATCTCCGGAAGACTTTGATCCTCAGGTCATTAGTTATATTTATTCTGGTACTAAGTCCTATAAAAATTATTCCTAAAGTACTGCCCCGTCATAGGGGTCCTAACGTGATAGAGGGAAAGTCGATCAGTCTCCCAGTCTGTAAAATGTGGGAACTTTTGTAAAAAGGGCCCAATTTGATTCAAATCTGATCCCACCCAAGTCACACATAAAACTGCATCAAAACTCACTTATAGTATCTCCAAATGGAAGTCTTGTCACAAGGGTCCTTATTCCACAGACGGCACATTGATCGGACACCCAGTCTATTAGTTATTGGCATTTTAGTGCGGAGGGCCTGGTTGGATTCAGAGTCGATCCAACCTAGTTGTACTCCAATAGTCTCCAAAGCATGCATGAAGTATCTCAAAAGTACCGTCTCGCTGCATGGATCTCGACGTCGTAGTCCTTTCATAAAACGGACATCTGGTTCACATGTTATGGCCCTTTAAGTGTTTCTGGGCCAGATAGGGGTCCATGTCCGGTCTGACATAGCCCAACCCAAAAAGGTTGTGCTGGGCCACAGAATGGCGCAGTTGGATTGGGTTGTAGACCGACCCATCCCTCCCTAGCTGGTATGGGCCGCGGCGGGCTTGGTCTACTGGTCCGTGGACCGGCCAGGCCTATCGGGTGACGGGTCCCGACCTGCAGGTGCGCCCCACGCGGGGTGCGGGGTCCGCCTATTGAATGGCTCAAAGGAGCCGTTCGGCTCCCTGATTGGTGGTTCTAGGTGGTGGAACCTCATCACCTGCTGGACCCACAGGAGGCGCTTCCCCTGCAGCTCACCACCGTCGTGGCTTCATGGAGCGGCCCTTCAACGCGTCACGCGATGGCGCGCCACCTCCACATCTATGGTCGGCCACTATCGGTCTCATGTCTGACCATCACAGCACCGAGTGGTGCCGCTCTTCCACCGTGGTCAGAGGTTTCCCTCTACAACCCTCATCATCCCACACCAATCATTGTCGTCGTCGCATCAGTGCCGCATTGGCGTTTCTTCCGTAGGCCACCGTGTGAGCCCTAGTGGTCCGTTATTCCTTCCGGATGCGCCTACGGTCATCTTTGGATGCCTCCGTCATTTTGTGGCCCTAAAAAACACCTTGTCACCATGTTTGTTCTTCCTCGAAGAAGAACACAACAAGGACAAGTTTAGCAGAGGGTTAGAGCCTTGTTAGTTTCGGCCCACGCCCTCTTTTTTAGTGTTTTAAACATGAGGAAAATTAATAATAGTCAAAAGTAAGAGTAATCCATGAATTTAAGACTCCACAACAACCACCCACAGGTTTAGACAAGACGTGGATCAACCTGTTAGTTGGTTTGTTGGCGTTCATTATATTTTTCAAGAATGTGAAGAGAGGGAATGTCAAAGCACGTAAACCCCATACCTTTTATGATGTTTGTTGTTGCACGTTCGTGCTTGAGGGTTTACGGAATCAACATTGCTTCTCTATTATGACCTTCGAAAGGAATTCTTTTTCATTTTTCATTCTTCGTTGGGGTGTAAGTGCATCATAGCATAACCCGAAAATCCTCTAAATCCTTCCTCCTTAATATTTCCAGCATGTTGAACTATTTAAACAACCACGCTGCATATTTTCCATAATGATGTGATGTCGCGTCGTTACACTGTTTCATTTATGAAATAGTGTCACTGTTTGGCACCATTTAATTCACTATTACATTGAAAAATATGGGCCATCCAAGTATTTCATTAATGTGCACCATCTCCACATCGTCGCTGCTCCGTAGCATCACCGTCCTCCACACAATGATGAAAAATGAATAAAATTATTCTTTTAAATTTTTTTATTATTTTTCTCAAAAAGTCATAAAATTGACTTTTCTTCTCGGCCCTAACCAGCTGAATTTAAGTATTTTCTAGGAGAATCCATGAATTAAGGATTCAACGGTGCACTCAGATTTTCGATCTGAGCAACGAGTCAAAAGATAAAAAATCATGCTCACACATTTACTGAACGTACCTTAAAAAAACTTCAAAAAATTTATTTCGGGAACACCAAGCCTTAGAATAATGCACTGTAAATTTTTGAAAACTCACAATAATCCCAAATAATTTAAAAAACATTACATGGAGTTTTTGGGTCTTTACATTCTCCCCACCTTGGGTATTTACATCCCTGAAATCTAATCAACGCTACACAAACAAATAGGGGTATTGGGAACACATACGAGCCTCTCACTCCCATTTGCTCTCCTAGAGATTCTCATGCTTCCACAGAACGCACACCAGAGGTATCGACCGCCCAAGAAGGATCTGCTCATGTCGATACTCTATCTCGATCGGTTACTCTACAAAATTCACCTCCTCCTCAATCTCTAGATCTCCATGGTCGATGACGTGAGATGGGTCATGCACGTATCTCCTCAGCTGGGATATATGGAAGACGTTGTGAACCCTCTCCAATTGTGGTGGCAGGGCCAAGTGGTACACCACCATGCCAACCCTCTGATGTATCAGTAATGGTCTGATAAACCTCGATGATAGTTTTCCGCCTCATCCAAATCTTTGCAGTCCCGGTCGTGGGGAGACTTGCAAGAATACATGGTCCCCCTCTTGGAACTCTAGTGGTCTCCATCACCTATCAGCATAGGACTTCTGTTTTCTTTATGCAGTCTACATCTGATCTCGGATGACCTGCACCTTTTCAGTGGTAGCCTATTCCATCTCTGGGCCCACGAGTGTTGTCTCACCTGGATTCGTCAAGCAAAAGGTCAATCTGCATGGTCATCCGTATAATGCCTCAAAAGGGGCCATACCAATGATGGAGTGATAGTTGTTGTTGTACGTGAACTCCACCAAGGGTAGGTGGTCCTCCCAACTGTGAAGAAAATCTAGGACACAGGCACGAAGCATGTCCTCCATGGTCTGAATGGTTCGTTCAGTCTGACCATCTGTATGCGGGTGAAAAGTTGTGCACATGTGAAGATGAGTCCCAAAATCATCCTGCAATCCTTTCCACAACTAGGATGTGAAGCGTGTGTCACGGTCTAAGACTTTCATCGAAGGCACCCCGTGAAGTCGCACGATCTCTAGAATGTAGATACGTCCCAAGCTCTCTACCAAACCCTTCTCTTGAATTGAAAGGAGTTGGGCTAACTTAGTGAGTCGGTCAACGATCAAACAGATAGTATTGTTCCCTATGGACATACATGGTAACCTCTTCACGAATTCCATCGATATCCCTTCTCACTTCCACATTAGTATCTCGAGGGGTTGGTTCAAGCTTGCTGGTACTTGATGCTCAGCCTTCACTTGATGGCAAGTGAGGAATCTAGAAACAAACTCTGCCACAACTTTGTTCATCTCTGGCCACCAGTACTAACACCGGAGGTCCTGATACATCTTCATAACGCCTGGATGTACTACCAAAGTGGGTGTATAAACTCCCTCAGCACCTCCTATCATAGATCAATGGGTACAACTATACATCCTCTAAAAAAATAGTGTGTTCCCCACCTTTAGAATATCTTTCAGGTGCATGGTATGAGGATATCTGAGCATGTGTAGTCTCACAGCTGCTGTCTATGAGTTGCACCTCCCTGACACGTCGAAGGAGTGGAGGGGAAACTACCATCGACTAGAGGTAGACTATCACATCTCTATCCACGTAGGATATCTGAAGTGAGACTAATTTCTCTAAAGAATTGTTTTGTAGCTGTGAACTCAAACTCCGACTAAGTGGATATGCCACTAAGTTCACCTTCCTAGGAGTATAGACCATCTCAAAGTCATAGTCCTAGAGGAACACTAGCCAACGTTGTTGTCTCAGATTTAGATCTTTCTATGTGAAGATATATTTGAGACTCTTGTGGTCTGAGTAAACAATGAATCGCTCACCCATCATGTAGAGTCACCACATCATCAGTGAAAAGACTAATGCTTCCCACTCCAAGTCATGAGTCACATAATTCTTCTCATGAGGCCTCAGCTGTCGTGAGCCATAAGTAATCAATACATTATCCAGTATCAGGACCCAACCTAGTCTGGTTCCTGATTCACCATAGCAATCCACGTAGTCAGTACCCTCCTTCAGCAACCTCATTAGGGGAGTATTGGTCAATCTCTTCCTCAATTGTTCAATTCTCTGCTTTCATGTTTTTGAACACATGAAGGGTTTCCCCTTCTTCTTCAAGGTAGTCATAGGTGATTCTACTCTATAGAAATTGGGTATAGACCTCTGATAGTATCCTACTAATCCAAGGAAACTCCGCACCTCAGTAACACTTCTAGTGGCTCTCAAGCAAGAAATTCCTCTATCTTCACTATATCCACTGCAACTCTAGCCTCTGAGATGATGTGTCCCAAGAAGTGGACCTTCCATATCAAGAACACACACTTCGAGAGCTTCCCCTATAACCGGTGCTCCCGGAGTGTGTCCAGAACTATCCTCAATTGTACAACATGCTCTTCCACAAACACAGAGTACACCAAGATTTCGTCAATGAAGACCACCACAAAGCGATCGAGGTATGGGTGAAAGATCCTATTCATGAGCCCCATGAACACTACTGGAGAGTTGGTCACACCGAAAGGCATCACCAAGAACTCGTAATGGTCGTACCGAAATCTAAAGGTTTTCTTCTGTACGTCCTCATCTCATACCCTAAGATAGTGATAGCCAGATCTGGGGTCCATCTTTGAAAACCAATGATCTCCCTTCAGCTGGTCGAAGAGATCATCGATCTTCGGCAGAGGATACTTGTTCTTCACGGTCACCTGGTTTAGGTTCTGGAATTCCACACATGGCCTCAAACATCTGTCTGCCTCCTTGGAAAACAACACATTGGATGCCCATGGAGAAACAATGGACCTTACGAATCTCTTCCTCTGTAAGTCCTCCAAATGTACCCTCAGCTCCCAGAGCTCCGCATGGGCCTTCCGATATACTGGTGTAGATATCGGTGCAGTTCTTGGGTACAAGTCAATGCAAAAGTCTACCTCTCTACAAGGAGGTAGTCATGTGACATCTTTTGGAAAGAAGTCCTCATACTCATCCAGCACCATATGGAACTATGGACTCGTCTCATCCATCGTGTAGAAGGTCATGCAAGCCAGCTGATATGTAATCAACTGCACCCTCCTAAGCGCAAGTCCATCTCGTGCTGCTATTTTTTCCTTCTCACCATCAAAGGAAAACTGGCCTCCATTTCTACGCGTACATTGCACTATACATCTCGAGCATTCAATCTATGTGTGAAATGTTGATAGCCATTACATTCCTAGAATGACATCATAGGGCTTGAATGCCGCTTCTAGAAGATCTCATCTGAAACTCTCTCCTCCGAGAGTACGATCACACTGTCGGAACCAATGTGTGACCACTGAATCTCCTCCTGTAGGAGTATCCAAATGTAATGGGTGACCTAGAAGCTCAGTCGGAATCTAAGAGTCCTAAACTAATTCCTCAGCAATGAAAGAAATTCTAGCACTTTTGTCGATAAGAACTGATGTCTGGGTAAAGAAGATACAGATCGTACCTCGTATCATCTCAGGGACATCATGATCATAATCCTCTACTTCCTGTAGTTGGGCCTATCCCCATCCACCTACTCCCTGATCTCGTGGTGGACCGCCTGGGGGTGGTCGTGGTAGTGACTGGTGACGCCGAACACCTCATGTTGCACATCCTGCTCCCCTGCCTCGTCCACCACCTGGATGATGCTCATTCTCCTTCCACTGTCGCTACCTCTATGGCCCCTCAACCATTTTCCAATCACCCACGTGGGGAGTCCAACAGTCACAAGCTTCGAGACCCTATCCCTCGCAGGAAAAACAGATCATGCCTCATTGGTGGCTCCCTCGGCCTCTTGAGCCTCACACCTTTGACCATGTGTCCCGGGGTCACCCTATGGAAGGTCTATCCCTCTTGGGCTTATTCATCGTATGTCCACTTCTAGCTGTAGGTGAATCTGAAACCTATCGTCTGGTAGGGTCTCTCATTGTTGGTTCCTGGTCGACAAGGAAGCTCTCTATTAGAAAATCTCTCTCTACCACCCCAGCCTGCATTGTGATGCTGATAGAAACTGTCTCAACTCTAATCCCTCATCAGAGCCCCTGCTCAAAGGTTTGGTCCATGAAGTTAGGGTCACGTACCATGTCGGTGGAGTATCGGTAGAGGTTAGTAAATCTCACCGAGTACTGAGCCACATTCTGGCTGCCCTGTTGCAGATATAGCATCTCCTAAATAAGCATAGAGTGTAGTTTCGCTGGCATGAACTCTTCCATAAAAAGGCTCTCAATTTCTAGTCAGTGGAGGGTGGTCTCCTCATTCAGTTGGAGCATCATGCTCTACCATCATCCTACTGATCCATGAAGAAGGCTAGTGTCCAAGATCGCCATCTGCACGGCGGGTATCTCTACTAAGAGAAAGACTTGTGAAACCACCTCAAGACAGTCCTCTGCTTCCTGAGGGTCCATCTCGCCTCGAAACCTCAGAGGCCTCTATCTCTGGAACTCATGCAATGCGCTCATCCGGCGTGCATGATCCACTGGTAGCATCTACTGATCAATGAGTGGTGGTTTTGCTGGTACATAACTCGAAGGTTCCATCATTGTGAGTGGTCAATGTACCGACACCTCATCTCTCAGCTATCCACTGTCTCGATCTCTAATCGAAATCATTACTGGTTGTCTTCATGGAGGTATCCAGTAAGAAATAGATGTTCCATGGTCAATAAGTTGTACCTAATAAGATGATTCAAGAAAGATCAAGAAAACTTTTCAAAACACAAGAAAACTGGTGTATGGATACGTCGGCCGCCACACCAACACTAGACTCCCAGTAATGAAAACTGAACATGAGTCACTTTACACCATTGCATCATTAAAAGTATACTCTTAGTTCTTCTGGTTGAACTGACCTCCCTCTGATACCACGTTGTCATGACCCATCCCAGGGTGCCTGGACATGACTACCCCAAGTCCACCTTCCACTGGACAAGGGTTGGTGACTAGCACCAGAAGGCTTTTCCCGAATAGGGAATACATTTCCTAAAAGATCTTTACACACTCATAAAGGTCAACTAAAGTAAACAACCAAAAAAATTAAGGTACATCAACAAGAGTAAAGTACAACCATATGTACAACTGTAAACTAAAAATAGTGGGCTAGAATACAGGACCTAGAAACTGAAAAGAATGTAAACAGATGTTGCATCTGTCCTAGAGCTCTACCTGGAGGTTATTAGCTATATTTCTGAAGTCTAAGAAGAGGAACTTGAATGATCTCGTCGCACCAAGATCAACCAAGTACCGAACCACCAAAGTCTTCCTCAGAGCATTATTAGTCTGTACTAGACACACACACATGTGGGCGGAGCCCATGCAGGGGGTGAGTATAACAACATAGTAGGGGACCCCGAGACCCTTGATGGTCTCTCAATAATTCACAAAGTAAAACATAATAAGAAATACCACAAATGTAATACCACAAGCATGATCTAAATGATGAAGCATAAAGAAAAAGAGACAGATCACTCTAATGGAATAACTCTATGGTTACTGGGATGGGGATGAATAGTCATAAATCCAGATCATCCTATCCGTAGTAACTCTACTACTGACCCGTATAGTTCACTTTATGCTGACCTATATTGGTCGCTAAATGTTGAACTGTATTGGTCACCGGTGCTGACCCGTATTGGTCATTGGTGCACAGTTAAGGATTATTAGTCATACAACTCGATCGTCCCACTCTTGATTTTCTAATGCTGAGCCGCAATGGTCGCTCTTCTTCTTCATGTCACAGCCAGCCACTAGATTCCTACACAAAGCACACCAGATCATTGTAAGACTCTACTCTTTAGGCCATCGGTCATATTTCATCCAGTATGATGTCCCAAAAAAGTATACCCAAGGGACTGAATCATCATAGGGGTCTTAACGTGACAGACGGCACGTCGATCCGACGCCTGGTCTGTGAGATGTGTGCACTTTTTTAAAAAGGTCCGAGTGGGATTCGAATCTAATCCAACCCAGGTCGCATGTCAAACTCAGCCAAAACTCACTTAGAGTATCTTCAAAGAACCTCCTTGTCACAAGGGTCCTTATTCCACAGACGGTGCGTTGATCAGAGGCTCGGTCAATTAGTTATTGGCATTTTAATGTCGAGGGCCCAGTTGGATTCGAAGTCGATCCAACCGATCCGTACTCCAAATTTCTCCAAAACTCTTGTGGAGTATCTCAAAAGGACCATCTCGCTCCATGGATCCTGGGGCCATATACAGTTCATCAAATAGACGTCTGGTTCGGAAGCTATGGACCTTTAAGCGTTTCTGGGCCCGAGAGGGGTCTGGATCCGGTACGACCCGGTCAGGTCGACCCGAACCGGTCTGGGTCCGATACGGCCTGGTTGGGCCAGGCTGCGGACCAGTCCAACCCGCTGAACAATGCGGCCCAGCCTGCTGGCACTCCCAGTGCAGGGCGCACGGTCCTCCCGTCGAACGCCTCTAAGGAGTCGTTCCACTCCCTGATTGGCAGCACCATGTGGTGCCACCTTGTCACCCACGAGACCCACAAGAGGCGGGTCCCCTACATCTCACCACTACCACGACCCTTCAACGTGGTGTGCGACGGCACGCCTCTTATGCCTCTGCGGCCGGCCACTGTCAGCCGCTGCCGGCCACCCGTCTGACCTCTGCAGCGTTGAGCGGCACCGCTCTTCCACCGTGTGTGGCGGTTGCATGCCGCCGCCGACGCTGGTCGATGGTTCCACACCAGCATTTCTTATGCGGGCCACCAGGTGAGCCCCGGTGGTCCCCTCTTCCTTTCGGATGCACCTACGGTCATCTCAGGATTCCGTCTTCATTTCGCGGCCCTCATAAATGCCTTGTCACCGCATTCATTGTTCCTCCATGAAGAACACACCACGGGCAAGTTTAGTAGAGGTTATGATACTTATTGGTTTTGGCCCGTACCCTCTGTATTAGTTTTTTAAACATGAGGAAAATTAATAATAGTCAAAAGGAAGAGTAATCCATGAATTTAAGACCTCACAACAACCAGCCATAGTATTAGACGAGACATAGTCAACCCGTTAGTCGGTTGGTCTGCGTTCGTTATATGTTTCATGAACAGGAAGAGAGGTAACATCAAAGCATGTAAACCCCCTACCTTTTATGATGGTCGTTGACGGACGTTCGTGCTCGGGGGTTTACGGCATCAACAACGCTTCCCAGTTCTGACCTCTGAAATGCGTTCTTTACCATTCTACATTCTTCACTGGGGTGGAAGTGCATTAGATCTTTGCCTAAGAATCCTTCAAATCCTTCATCCTTATTTTTTCAAGCACATCGAACTATTTATTGAACCACGCTGCATCGTTTCTATAATGATGTGTTGTCTCATCGTTACATTGTTTCAATTATGGAACAACATCTCTATTTTGAACCATTTAATTCACTGTTACGTTGCGGAATACAGGTTATCCTTATGTTTCATTAATGTGCCTCGTCGCCGCATCATCGATGTCCCGCAGCGTCGCCGTCTGCCACGCAACGAAGAGAAAAGAATAAACTAATTATATTAAATTATTTTATTATTTTTCTTGAAAAGTCCAAAAATTAACTTTTCTGCTCAGCCCTTACTGTCGGAAGTTAAGTCTTTTCTAGGTGAATCTCGGTGTTGCAGAATCAACGGTGCCCTCGTATTTTCGATATGAGCAACGAGTCAAAAGATAAAAAATCTCTCTCGCATGTTTACTGAACGTACATTAAAAAAAGTTCAAAAAATTCATTATGGTCACACCAGGCCTCAGAATCATGCGACTTAAATTTTTACAGACTTTTAATAATCTCAAATAATTAAAAAAATATATGGAATTTTCGGGACTTTACATTTAATTTATGTGCCAATGTTTTTACGATGCTCTTATGTCATAATCATGTGCCTATGATTATACTCCTCAAGTCATTTTTATTGTCTCATGATTCTGATGAATTTTTCAATGATATATGATAATTTTTTAAAATATACATTCTATTTTTTCATGACTTAATGATAACCCTTATTGTTCCACTTTATTAATATGATATTTCTATCATTTTCATGTTTCCTCACCATCTTTTTATATAACACTTGATGGAATATTGATGAGTTTTTCCTCAATAACCATTTTTCTTGCCCCTTTTTTATGATTATATTCCATAGGTAATTGAGGTTTTTATAACTTATGATAATTCTATATCGGATTCTAGTGTGGTTCTATTGTGGAGATATGTTTGTGTGTTTTGTAAAAAATGTTCCCAAAGTAACTTATCACAAGTTTCACTAAAAATTTCCTTTATATTATTTAGTTTTAATTTAATAAAATTTAATATTTTTCTTATGGAGACATTGTAAAATAAATATAGGTTCATATCGCATTGTATCAATCCAGTTTTTAATGAAATTTTTTCTAACACCATATTAGGGAGTTTGGGTCTCTGGTTCCTTAGTTGGTATTAAATATGGGTTTAGTTATTTTTTTATTATATTATTTATTTTTAGATATTGGGATAAGATAAATTTATTGAAAACCCTACTAATATTTTTTATAATATGATAACATATTAATGTTTTGTTAGAGTATAGATTATGTGTTTTACTTGAAATTGCATCCCTATCTTGATACTAGAAAGGGGATTCGGTTGTGACACAAATAAACCTATAGTTAATGACCCTGAAATATATTGTTTGAGTATCAACTCAATATTCACACAAGTTCATGATGAGTGGGGAAAAGACTACACACCTTTCTAGACACTCCTGGGGGATATGCTTTGGTTAACCACATTCTATTTACAAGATTTTAAGAATAATTTAATTACAAATTAAATTAAGTGGTTAGGTTAAGAAGTTTGAGTTAACCAAAATTTAATTAACCTTGGGTAAACAGAGATACATATAGGAAGAACCATGCGTGACATAGTTGAAACAGTTATGTCATAGTTGAAGTAAATGTGCCATTAGAGAACACATCTTAGGATTGATCTTTCATATTCGTATGATCATTTACTCTTATAATATTTTTATATTAACAAAATTATTTTGGTTTTAAAATTGGTTTTCAGACAGGATCCTCAAAAGGATGTTACAGACGTAATACCTCTATAATGTTCTAAGACTTAGCTCTAGAGTCATATTTGGAGTTAATAGTTTAGAATCTTAGTACATGTATTTAATGAAGAACATAGATATATTTCCCATATTTTCTTAAATAACTCTTGAAATAATATAATGATTCATTTATATCACTAAGATACACATATTTTTATTCACTAGTATGTGAGAATTATAATTTTTAGTAAGATATTTTTTTAATGTGTTCTAATGTTGCACTCCATGATTTTAGAATTTATATTTTTTAAAAAAAATTATATTATGTTCGATAGCTTTCTCCCCATAAAACACTAAACTAAAATGATCCATGACATAATTATTATTAAAAAAATTATAAGAACAATAAAACTGTTATTAAATAAAAAAATTCTTTAATAATAAAATTCTTTGAAAATAAGATTAGGAACACATAAGGTTTTCGAAAGGCAATTTTCAATAAAATCATTTTTATTAACATATTTTGAATTTTCATATAAAATATAATTTTTAGATTTTTAGATTTTTAATTTTAAAAAATGAGAATTGTTTTTAATTCCACATTTCAAAATTGCCTTGAGGTGAATTTTTTATATTTTTCAAAAATAAATAATTTAAAATGGAATAGTTAAAAAATTATAAATTTTGATAACACTATCACATTCATCACATTAGCATAAAACCAAATTGATTTAAAAGTTAATAAATTTTTTCCATGTCAATATATTTATTTATAATTTAAAATAAACAATTTAAAATACAATATGTAATATATAAAAAAGCATGTTTAATGTTTTTGAAACACTAGTAATATTTTACATGAAAACCTATTTTTTGTAATTTATATTTTGAATTGTTTTCATAATTTCTCTCAACTAAATCAAAAAAATGGTTCAAATATTTTTAGTCAACATATATTCATTATTAAATAAGATTAAATTAATTTTATTCATGAAAGTATGATTACTAATATTATTTTAAATGATTCTAGAAATTGTGAATGGATTATTTTCAACGAATTTTTTTATTTATATTGTGTAAATTTTTATCTTATATTCATAAATTATTTAATAAAGAGTATATTATGATTTTTTCACATGTATAAAAATATTTTATCACAGATTTAATTAGTAGTTAATTTTATATAAGATTAGAAACACTTAATGGGAACAAAAACATATTTCTTCAGAATAGTTTTTTGGTATATTTAATGTTTTAATTTCAACGATTATTTTATAATATTTATATATTGAATTAGATTATATGTGGATTATATAGGGAACTATATAATTTCAAACTTCAAATTTATATTTTTGATAATTTTTATAATATGATGAAAAAATAAATAGATTTTGGTTGTAATATAAAACACTATGTAATATAAAATATTAACAAACACATGTGATTATGGTGTATCTGAATTACATGATATATATATATATATAAATAGATAATATAGTGGATTATCCCAATATAATGGGTACATAGGATGACTACCCAAATCTAAAGGTTACCTGGGAGTATGTATCCCAAGTTAGTGGGTACCCAAGAGGATTTATCTATTCCAAAGATTACACAAGATGATTATCCCATGCATAACAGTACCCATGATTATTTAAACCAAACCAAAGGGTATAAAAATAGGATGCATCCCCATAAAAGGGGTACATGGGAGGTTTTATCTAAATAAAATCGGTACACGGGAGTATTTATCCCAACCTAAAGGTAAAAATGATGATTGTCCCAAGCCAAATTAGCTACGCAACTGATTATCTCTAGCCTAATCTATGCAGAATGTCTTTGTGGGTTGCCTTGAAATATGATTTATAAACATATGTTTCCTCAACACTATTATTATATAATTTGGTTTCTATTATTATGATCATTGACTTTTGTTTAATGTCAAATAATTCATAAAACTATTCCATGGTATATGTTTTTTCATTCGAGATGACATGTCCTTCAAACTTGACTTATAGAAAATTACTCTTTTTTAATGTTCTTATAATTTTTTATTTCTATCATACCCCTGTTTCCTCACATTATTTTGATCTAACCCTTGATACCATGTTTAAGAGTTTTCCCCTTTATGGATATTTTAGCTCACCCATTTTTTATGATTTCATTCCCCGTGTTATGAAGACAAGTATAACATATGAGAAGCCTAGAAAGGAATGAATTGTGGTTCAATTGTGGTGAAATATTTACATTTTTTGTAAAATATTAGGCCAATTTAACTGATCCAAAACTACAATAAACCCTCTATTATTTGGATTTACATCTTATTTGGTAAAATTTAATTTTTAATGTATAGAAATTGTGTTAAATAAAGATGGTTTCATCACACTTTGTATCAAATACAATTTTTAATGAATGTGTTTTTGCCCCCTAATTTTGGTGTGTAGTTCTAGGGTTTCTTATTTGGTATCATTGTAGGCTTTATTTTTTTAGTATAGTTATTTTTATCGATTAAGCTAAGAAAATTTTATGGAAAACATGAGGATAAGTTTAATAATTGAATAAATTGTTCATTTTTATTTAAGTAGAGTAAATGTAATTTCCTAACAATTACATAATTGTATGGAATCTGGAAAAATGATTATGTGATGTTATAGATGCACCTTAGGGTAATCACACTAAAAGTGGAAGGCTGAGTGTCGACTCAATATTCACTCTAGTGCAAGATGATTTGGCCTATGACTAAACATTAGGCTAGTTATTAATGGAGGATATGTGTTGGTTAATCATATTCTAATTACAAGGTATTATGATATATTTATTTCTTGTTTTATTTAAGTTATTTGATTAAGAAGTTTGAGAGTAACCATCTTTATGTAACCATGTATGAACCAAGGGAGTTATATGATAAACCATGTATACCATTTTTTGAAATTATTGTTTCATAATTTTAGATTATGTTTTGATTAGATATGACATCTTAGGATTGAGCTTTCATATTTTTGTGATCATTTACTATGATTTTATTCGATTGTATGATAATAATTTTGGTTTTAATATTTGGTTTTGAATAGGGTATGTGAATTGATTCTATGGAATTAATTTTTATAGAAGATCCTATGAGGAAGAGGTATAGATATATTTGGAATAAATAGTTAAGAATAATTAAATATTATTATTGTGAGGGAAATTGATATATTTGAAATTTTTTAATATCACATTAGAAATGATATTGGTATTCATGTCTAGAATATATTAACCATCTTTTAGATTCAACAGATAGTGATAATTATAATTCTAGGGATGAAATTTATTTAGGGGGATAATGTAACACCCTCAGAATTTGAGTATATTTATTTCTTAAATTAATATTTTTGATTGATGGTTGTCTCCACATAGATCCCCAAACTAAAATGAGTAGTAAAGAATTCTTTTGAGAATTTTATAATAATTAAACACCTAATAAATAATAATGATCGTAATCAAATATAAAATTTATTCAAAAAAATATCAAGAAACCTTAATGTTTATAAAATATATTTTTCAATAATAACTATTTTTATTATATATATTGAATTTAAATTCAAAAGATAAAATAAAAAATTTAAGAATTTAAATTTTGAAAAATGATTTTTAATTTTTAATTCCAATTATTACAATTATGCTAAGGTTAATTTTTGATATTTTTATAAAATAATTGAATTTTCTTTGAATGGTAAAAACATATTAATTTTCTAACACTATCACTTTAATTAAATTATAATAATAAAACTATGGTTTAAAATTCATTAAAATTTTGATAAAAATATAATTTTATAAATTAAAATAAATCATTTAAAAATACCATAAAGAATTTTAAAACCCCTTGTTTAACTTCCTGTAAGCTTAAGGAATATTTTACTCTAAACCCAATTATTATTCGGTTATATTAAAAATTAGTATTCATAAGTTATAGAAAATAATATAAAAATGGATTTCATATTTGAGATCATAATAATAATATTATATAATAACTTAAATTTCCTTTTATGAATAAAGGTATGATTACTAAGATTATTTTTATCAACCATGAAAATGGTGAAAGATTTATATTCAATGAAGTGTATTATTAATGTTATGTAATTCATATCTAATAAATTAAAATTTCATATTTTAAATCATGACTCTAATATGATGTTTCCACGTGTATCCACATGTTTTTTTCACCCATTTAATTAGTAATTTATATTATATAAAATTAATAAAACATAATGATGAAATGAAATTTTTCTACAAAACTGTTTTTCTATACCTTAAATGTCTTAATTTAAATATTTTTTTAAATTATTTTTAAATCGAGTTAGATTATATAGAAATTATTTATAAAAATATATAAGTCCATACAATAAATTTTTATAGGTTCTAATATTAATAAAATGGTGAAAAAATGAATATAATTTGAGAGCAGTATAATACACTAGGGGATATGAAATATTAATGAACACATTTGATTGAAGTAGGAGAATTAATTCATATATATATATATATATATATATATATATATATATAATATATAGTATTATTCTAATATAAAGGGTACACTAGATTATTATACCATGAAAAAGGTTACGTAGGGGAAATTTTTAGAAGCCAAAGGGTTCACAAGAATATTTATCCCAAAAGAAAGGGTGGATAAGACTGTTATCCCCTGCCCAAGGGTATGAAAAATGATTTATCTCAAGGAAAATGCTACAATGGAATATTTATCCCAAACCAAAGCATTCATGGGATGAATTAACCCACAAAACCCCATATACAATGAGATTTATCTCAATCTAAAAGGTACATGAGAGGACTTATCCCAATCCAAAGGGTACATTGGTGGATTTACCCTAATAAAAAAATTATATGGGAGGATTATGAAAATACTATCGATATACATTAGTATTATCCCAAGAATAATGGTACTTGAGATTATTATACAAAAACCAAGAAGGTACGTGGATGATTATCTTAAGCCTACTATGTGATGAATATCTTGGGTACTAAAAATGAAATATGATTTCTATTATTATATTTATTCCACAATATTATGTCATAATATTTTTCTTATAAATATTCTCCTTTACTCATTTTTTGATGTCATATGATTATGCATAAATTTTACATGATATTTTTTATTAATTTGAGATCACATGTCCATCTATCATGGAGAATAGATAACTCTTATTATTCCATGTTCTTTTTCTTATGGTGTTTCTCCCATGCTCATATTTCCTCATATGCTATTGATCTTACCCTTTAGGACATATTGATGATTCTTTAGAAAAAATTTTATATCAACCATCTCTTTTTCTCCCATTCATGTAGATATGAGTATCAGTAAAACTTATTGGAAGCCTAGGTGGAAATATAGTGTGGCTTGTTTATGGAGATGAATTCACATGTTTTGTAAAAAAAATATGATTAAGTAACTTTTCCTCGAATACACTAAACCTTCCCTTCAAAGGGTTGTGTGTTTATGTGTTGAGATATAATGTCTAAATTGTTTAAATGATTTTAAATAGAGATATTGTTATCTCACATTGTATCATACCCAATGAATAAATAATGTGTTTTTTGAAACAGATCTAGGAGTGTGAGCATGGGGCATGTCAATTTGTTTGTGGGTCATAAAGTGTTGAAACCCAATGAGTGTATACATATTTCTTCAATGATTCGTTAAATTCATTATTGAATAATTCGGTTCCTTGGTATGTGATTCAAAACATACCTCCACCACCAAAGATTTTTATGATTTTATTAATGAAGAAAGGGGCTGAAAAGCCTACAAGAGAAAACGTACGGAGGTCTGAAGTAGTGAAGTCCAAGAGCATTGTCTCTAACATAGTGCATTCCCCCTGGGGGAAAGGATCCAGGATGGGAAAAAGTAAGAGACAGATTATTCTGAGACACAATAGAAGCGAGGAAATCGTCCACAACATTCCCCTCTCTCCAGGTATGAAGAATAGAAATTTGATCATCTAGTAAATTCTAGCAGCATCTGATGGAGTAGATAATTGAACAAGGGGTCGGACCCTTACTTGTAAGTGCATTAAAGAGGGTCAGCGAATCAGTCTCTATCTCCCTAAGAAGAACGCTCCTCTAATTACAAGGCAGGAGGCCGGAAAGAATGGAGAGGGCTTCCGCTAGTAGAGAGTCACCCGGGCCCAAAAAGACTGAAAAGGCAACAATCACTGATCTAGTATTGTCCCTTATAACTCCACCACCTCACATCGTGTCCATGCCACACGAGCCGTCATTATTCATCTTGATCCCCGAGTTGGGTTCCTTCCATCTAACCCAATCACCCCAGATGAGTGGATCCAAACTGGGAAAATAGTGTTGGGGAAGGAGCGGAGAGATAGACCGGGTATCCTCTAGAATTTTGTCTAACCTGAATAAATTAAGAATGAGGTTGTGGCTTTTAAAGATGATACCCAAGTGAGATGCCAACATATTAGAGTGCCTCACATCATTTTGATATGCCCAGAGCCACCAACATCCTGTAATGAAAATAGCCTCCCTGCCCCATTGTTCCACACTTGGTCTATCCAATACCAGGAACCACTGCTGAAGGAAGAGATCAACTGAATAGACCCGATCTGAACAGCATGTAAGTTGGCCAAAGGAGCTCCATAACAACTTAGCCCAGTCACTGTTGTAGAAGAGGTGGACCACGGATTCTATTTGTGGCTCATTGCAGTAGAAGCACTTCGAAGCCAGACTAACACCTCTTTGCAGGACATTTTCATCATAGGGTAACACACTATATCGAACACGCCATGAAAGGAAGAGAAATTTGGAAGGTAAACTTTTTCACCATAGAAGATCACCCCAGTGGTCATGATGGGAAGCAATAGATTGGAGTCTTAGAAAGTCTGTGATAGAGAACATACCTGAATCTGAGCCCGTGAAAACAAACATATCAGGGTCATTAGGGAGCATGATATTGTCAAAAACATTTTTTTTAAGCTGCATCCAGAGTGGTCCGAATAAGGAGCGGTAAACCATAAGCCTCCCTAAAAGAAATGGAGGTAGAGGGACAACTAGGGAAGCCTAGAATTGACCATGACCAGTTATGATGCCTGTAACTAATGCGCCCTTTGCCAACAATCCACCATGTGTGTTTCTGAATAAGAGGGAAGAAGGGATGAATTATCTTACAGATTCTGGAAGGTTTACATATAGTGGAACACCCCTCACGGCCATAAGTGCATTTCATGTGCTTTCCCCATAAGGATCTCTCCTCAAGAACCTCCTAGGCCAGCTCGGCATGATGACCACTGATAGAGCCAGAAACATTTCACATGTTAAGACCCCCCTCTTCAACTGGCTTAGCCAACATATTCAAGGAAGCCCAATGGCACTTATTCTGAAGGTGGCCACCTCATAAGAAGGACAACATTGTAGATTCAATATTGGAGATCACTTTCTTAGGAAACATGAGGGTGGATAAAATGTGCATGGGTATGGCAGATACGACTATGTTGATCAACGTAATTATCCCTCCAAAAGATAGAAGCCAATTCATTTAATTGAGAATGAACCCAGTGATTTTATCTGTAACCATATCGATGTGTCTTATAAGAAGGGCATTAGGAGAAACTGGAGAACCCAAGTACATTATAGGAAAAGAACCTTTTTTATGTCGAGGCTAGACTCTGGAATTCTTGATCGACTCTCCAAGCATTTTGTGGTAAGAAAGAAGAGACTCTTCTCACGATTAACAGCTTGACCACTCCAGCCGCAATAAATTTCCAGAGCCTCATTAACCCCCTGAATCGATCTTCTACTACCATTAACAAACATGATGGTATCGTCAGCAAACATCATGTGAGAGATATCCCCAGAAGAAGATTTGTTGTGAAAGGGGAACACATTCCTCACAGTAATGAAATGATTAAGATAGCGGGGAAAAGAGGGTCCCCCTGTCTCAACCCTCTGATAGCCTTGAAGAACCCGAACTACTTACCCATAAAGGAGGCATCCATCCAAGGATAACTAAATCATCGAAAAAGAAGGTCAACAACCCAAGGAGAGAGCCCCATACTTACAAGGACCCTGAAGAGAAAACTCCATTCCATCCTATCGTAGGCTTTGATCATTTCATGTGGAATGGCCACATTACTGCTTTGAGTTTTCATATTGAAGTCACTAATAATTTCTTAGACCAGGCCAATAGCCCTTTGGATAGATCTTCCTTTCAAAAAACCATGTTTTTCCGAGGCAACCCAACTTGGGAGAAAGGGGGAAAATCTTTAATTCAGAATGACAGCCAAGACTATATAAGGGACATTGGAATGGCTAGTGGGTGTATACAGATTCAACGAAGAGGGGGCCTTGACCTTTGGATCAAACACCATCTTTGTTGCACATGCCACTCAGGGGAGGTTACGTCCACAGAAGAAATCTTGCACAATAATTATGATAAATGCTTTCACTGTATCCTAGGTCGCACGGAAGAAGGATGCTGGGAAAGCGTCCGGGCTAGGGGCACTAACCGTGTTCGTAGACCAAAATGTCGCTCTTATTTTTTCCTCTTCTGGGGGGGGTTGAAATAAAACATTAAATGCCTCTGACACCAAGCAAGGAATAACGTCAAACATGGCCGAGGTGCCATTCTGGTAGCCATCAACCATGAGAGGGTTTTGATCAGCCGATAAGGACCTGAAATGGATGTCATCCAAGCTCCCTAAAACATCTCTCTCATTGTAAAAGGATTCATCCTCCATTAGGACATTCAGACTGGAGAATCTGTGTTTTTCCTTAATTAAAGAATGAAAATAAGTCGTGTTACGGTCACCTTCGCAGAGCCATTTGATTCAAGACTGCTCTATAGCAACATGTTCATGCTTCATCAACAAATCAGAAATCATGTATTTTTTACCCCTATGCTCCGCAAAAACCAAATCATCCCAGGAATTCTCTAGCACCGATTCAAGATGATTAATATCTCTACCTACATCCTCTAGCTTAGAATCAGTAGAGGGGAGGACTTTGGCCCATGAATGAAGACGAATTTTCATTTTATTTATGTTGTTGGGAAGAGATACCTAGGGATTACCGTTACCAGGAAGATCCCACGTACATCGAACAATGTCATGGAAGGCAGCATCATCCACCCAGGAAGCTGAGTTGTGAAATGGGGGGATGATGACATGGGATGCCAGAGAAAGTCTCAGGGGAGAGTGGTCTGAGAGACCACGCACCAGGTGATGAACTTTTATATCAGGGAGGACTGAGAGAGAAGCTCTGTTAACTAAACAGCAGTCCAGCTGACACCAGGATTGCATATTTCCTTACTGGTTATTTCACCAGGTAAAAGGATCACCTGAGAAGCCCTCGTCCATAATGCCAATATGAACCATAAATGAAACAAAACCCTGGCTGTCACTTCTAGGGAAATGACCTGGACCATTTTTCTCCTCCAGACTAGGCACTATGTTAAAATCTCCACCCACTATCCAAGGTGAATCGCCTGGGTTGTGGGAACTTAGGTCATCCCATAACAGTTCACGATCATGAGCATCGCATTTATCATAGACAACTGACAAAAAATCTCGGTATCTCCAACCAAAAACATGATATTAATACATTGCTCAGTAATAGAAACTAGATCCACTGCAAATATTGACTTCCAAAACAACCTGATGTGAGAGTTGGTTGGGGATCCGTGAATAGATCCATGAGGTATCATACGCTAAAAAAAGACCTTGATTTTTTCTGAAGCCTGTTTGGGTTCAAGGAAAACAACCAAAGTAACAAATTGAGAGAGAAATTCATTGGAAATAATGTCAGATTTTACCCATTAGCCAAAGCCACGAGCATTCCACAAAAGAATATTAAACATTGAAGGAGAGTTGTCTGGAACTGGCCCCAAACTCATAGCCCTTAGATTTCGTAGAAACCCTGAATTTGGATTTATATTTGGATTGGTATCTGGTCTTCATCCTGCTTTAGGTGGATCAGGCCGAGGATGAAGGGAGATTTTTGATCGACGGATACTTCGGGGGTGGAAGGATGCATGCACACTAGAGGAGGGTCTAGGAGGATCACGTCCAGAAAATTTAGAGGGGAGATGATTATTAGAGATGAATACAAGACAAGGTCCTTAGTAGATTCCCATGGATCAATCTCCATGATGACCAGGTCAGGCAAAAATAAGGGAATAAGAGGAGAAAGTTTCCATGGGAATACAGAGAAGAGCTCCAAAGCATTTATCACTCCAAAATAACTACTAAAGTGGGACGCCTGACATAAGGGAACCAGGTCGTGGCACGGAGAGCCACATCCACCATATAATTTAGCTCCGATGAAGAGGAGGCTTCCATGTTAGGGGGATATTGGGGTAACTAGACATTCTTCCCTGAGCATTAGGTCCTAGATGACTGGCAGGTTGATCAGCAGGGATCTCACCTGAATCCACAGGAGGGCAGGAAGAAGCTGCCTGCACAAGGAGAAGTGTCTCACAAAACGTGTGACATTATGAATAAGAGTTCCTCTGCAGATGGCAACAAGAACGGAAACTAGGTGGGTAACGATAAACCAGGACATGAAACGAGTATTCCATCCCACACTTTTAATAGAATTATGGCGGGTAGAGGAGATGTAAGGTCCATATCGATGCAAATTTTGGCTGTTTCCGCATCTTCAAGGTTAAGAGACCACTAGTTCGCACAATGAAGAAAACCCAGGGAGTCCCCTATACCATGTATAAAATATGAGGACATGAAGGAAAGGGGAAAACCTGGGAGAAAGACCCACACCACAGCCAAAGGTGAATCTCTACCCGAATGAGAAGCCATTGACCTCCGTATAAGGGAAAACTTTTAACGCCCAACTGATCTAGGAGTATATGACCAGGCAGAAATGAAAATCATCTCGCGATGATAGCACAACACAGAAAGCCTTTCAGTTCAGCATTGAAACCGTAGTCGGGTATCCTAGAGGCCATGAGCTAACAAAGCACTAAAAACCCTAAAGAGGAGGTTTATCAATTTCGAACCTTGCTATCAGTGTCTATTGGAGACGATCTGAAGCAGAATGCAAATCATCCTCTGAAATGGTGAAATAAGGTAGACCATCCGCCGATCCTGAAGACGAACCCTTCAGCAGCGGATGAACTTCAGCCCCCTTCGAGTTTAATGGATTTTTGCATAATACCTCCGTGAAGGAAGGGGCATGCAGATACTTAGGAGGGGACAGTTCACCAGGCGAATCTAGAATAGGCTCCCCAGCCAGCATGACAGGGAGACGAGTCAGAGAAGACAACCACAACGGCGCATATAGCGTGTTCTCTGATGAACCCATATTTCCCCCCTTTCACACCATTCACCTTCAAAACATAGGTTGACTAAATATACAAGACGTTTTGTTTCTAAAATTGTTGCAACCAATTTTCCATCCTTGGTCTTTATGAAGATGAATTCTATAAATTTTGATACATAATCCAAAAAAAGTTATATGTGAGGGTATCTAAATTTATTATGAATGGTTCTAATGTAATATATTACCAACAATTAAAATGCATCATAAAAGAAGAGGGGTTTTGTGGAATTTTATTTCATTTGTAAATATTGCCTTTAAACATACAAATAATTTATTTTTTTGCGGAATTCAACACAATATTTAAGAAGGGATGGCCCATATAATCTATAATTTAGAAAATTTTGAATAATTAATTTAAATACTAAGGGAAATCCTTTCATAAATTGGGAAAAAATTTGTATTGAATGCAATTCATAATTGGGAATGTTTCTTTTTAGTATTCGGTCACATCCAAAAATCTAAATGTAAGGATCAACCCAAATATAATTCTATGAATCAAAAAATATCTTAGAAAATTGTCCCTTAGGATAACAATGGGATATTCCATATGAAATGAGGTATTTTTATAATTTAAAGAAATTCAATTTTATTCCTAATTGTATAATATATCCTCATAGTATATGTTTCCTGTATTGGTGGATGTATCTGAATGTATTTTATCCGAAACTGTAATTATTCAAATTATATGGTAAGCTAAAATATTTCCAATTCCATTATTGTATTTTATTTTAATATTTAATTCCTTTAATAATAATATCTATCTCACGATTCTAGGTTTTCGTCATTTTTTCAATAATATTATATTTTAGAATGGTTTGGGAAGAGAGTCACTTTAGAGTATGGTAACTAAAATATTAATTTTTGTAATGATAATTCAACAACCAATATACCCTTCTCAGTTGAAGTATAATTAAATCAGTCTTGATATATGGGTCTAGAAGTAAAAGTAATGAAATGATATTTACTTTCCATATTTTAACATTAAATAGGACCATTAGAAAAATCAAAAGCATCATTCAGGATTTTGAAGGAAATGTTCTAGTTGGGTGAGTTGATATATGTTATGAATATTAGTTTTTATTTTAAAACTTTCATGGATTGTTTATGGTTGTAATACTAGATAAAAATAATTCCTTTTTAAGAATACCAGACAATGGAAAATATGTTTTCCTAATGTATTTTTTAAAAATTTTATATAATTCATCATGATTAGGGAATTATATAGTGTCAGATAAAAAAATTTTGACATGGAAGAGAATAAATTAAGTTAATTTTGGACTTTTCAACATGAATTCAATCCTCAGACACTACTTGTCTATGTAAAACCTCATTTTCCCCCAGAAATGACATTATAAGTAATTCAGAATAATAAATCAGTGAATGAAATTTTCAAGAACAATAGCCAAACTCTATAATTAAATATTAAATGATAATCCATAGATTTAGTTTTCATCCATAAAGACATTCATGTAATTTTATAATAATTTATGTAAAATACATATCATACATATATAAAATGTTCTCAGTCCATTGAATAAACCAAAGGGAATTTTCTTATAGGTAAATGTACTAAAGTGGAATGTAAAATTATTTTTCTCTTAATATTTTTATGCTATATGAATTTGAATGTACCTAGAAAATCCTTCCTAAATACAAATCATTGTCTATATAGCTTTCCTATAAAGAACTTGATCACGAAAAGGATGTGGAATATGATCTTCCAAAGTTATAAAATTTAGTTTTCTATTGTCAATAAAAATCCTCCACGTGTTTGGTTGTTTATGAGGTACAAGGTTACAAATTCATTCTAGGGAATTGTAAATCAAATTTTCTTAGGGATAACATGGATGAGACTCACCCATTGAGTATTAGATGTGGGAAATATTATTCCATGAGACAATAATTTATTGAATTCCTTATTAACTACTTTTGATATGTTTGGGTTAAATCTCATTTGGTATTTTCTCATGATTTTGGCATTTTTCTCAAAGTGAATTATATGCACGCTTTTAAAGGCCTGATTCTGATGAGATCACAAAGGTTTTATCTAAAGCAATTATTATTCATCATAAGGACTCCAACCCCTTGGTTATCATATTCATTAGATATATCCATTTATATAATAATATTATATTTCTAATTATCACTCAAAAAGGTCAATATTATGTTTTCAAGAGGTGGAGTCAGCTCTAATTTAGGGGGACAATTTTTTTAGGCAAATATGGTTTATCTGATTCATTGAAAAAAATCCACCTCAAAGACAATATATAAAAATTGAATATTTTATATTTATGTCTTTGATAGAAGGTTATCCAATTGACAATTTATATGTTAAACACTCAAAAAAATTTACAAATTCAAAGCTATCTACAACATCTGAATTACAAGCTCCAATGCTATCAATTTGAGAATTCTCAACCAAGTTTTAACATATGAAATCCTAGAGAAAATTGAAGAAAATAAAATATGACTCATATTATCAATAAAATTTTTGTATAAATAAAAATATCAACAGCTTCACATGTGACTGTTTTTATAAGTTAGGAAAAATTCTTAATTGGTTTTACATGAAAGAATTTCATATTCTTCTAAAAAGAAATTAGAGTATTCATTTTTCATGATTCTAATAATTTCATAGATATCAGATTCAATACTTTCTATATCAATTAATTCATAATCATCTATTTCCATTTTAAAATTTGATTTATTTAATGAAATAGTGATTGGTTCAATCAATAAAAAATAAGAAAACATATAACAATAAATCTAATAAATCATGTTGACTTGAGTGGCTGAATCATCTTGAATTGGTGTTTCATTGACCAAAATATATTGAAATATAATACATATCTTTCAAATTGGAATGAAAAGTTCATTTAGGGTCGTTAAGTATGGATTTAGTAGTTTTAACGAATCTTATCCTTGGGATGACATGTAATGGGTTCTAAATCAATCATATTCTGTATCTAATACATAATAATAAATAGGAATCCCGTGTTTCCAACTTGAACTATAACATCCCCAATAACTCCAGTAGACTTTGCTTCACATGGTTTAGTAATCTAAATGAATGTTATAGTAGGTTTAACTTCTCCAACCGTTAAAAATGAATAAAACTAAAATGGAATAGAATTTAATGAGTCTACTATATTTCATATGATATCCTTCAATCCAAACTCTCATATCATACAAGAAATGGTGAATGTTCATGTATAATTACATTTTATAGTAAAATCATGTTGACTCATTAAGGAGAGATTTCGTCCAAAATTGAAATTCACTCCTCCATTGAATTTTATTTTACATAAAAAAATTATTTCATAAAATTTATATACTTATGTATTTTTTTTAACTTTGTATATCTAGGTTATATAATTTTATAAATTTCTAAATATTTCTTAGACTTCATTTTCTGGTTCATCATCAATACATTTTTTACACTAGTGGACTACTCCATGGTTATGGAAATAGTTGTTTGAATATATCATAATTACATTGAACATAAGGGACAAGTATCCTTTTCAAATCATTGTGTTTTATTTACAAGAAAAGCCTCTTCTTATGGTATATATTTACCTTTCAAAATAAATTATTAATATTTTTCACCTTCAGTGATTTTAGTAAAAAAATTAGCAAGTTTTTATATAAATCAAACTCTAAATTAGGTGAAAGAGATTTCAAATTCATATTAAAATATATATGTTCATAATAAAATTTTGGATTCTTATTTTCTGGCTTATTTATCTGGGCTCTACTCATAAGTTGAATTGTCATGACCCGTCCTCGGGGCCCTTTTCGTGACTACCCCAAGCCCTCCTTCCATAGGCCAGGGGCTGGCGACTAGTACCAGAGGCATAAAACCCTATGCTGGGAAGACATTGCCTTTATGAAAGTAAACAAACACAACAGAGTATGCAAGTAAAGCAAGAACTAAGTAAACTGTATACACAAAGTAAGTGCTGAAAAGAAAGGGGCCGGAAATACAAGCCCAACTGAAAGTACTGTACAACTGAAAGTCTGGTACAACAACAGTAAAGTAAGCAGAAACCACTAAGTCGTCCTCCGAGAATCCCACCTGAAGGGTTGGTACAGATGGTCTCCTCGGTACCTCGGGTCTGTCCGTCCGCTCCATGTACGTCCCACCAAGTGGTCCACCTCCGGGTACCGTCCAACTCCATGCGTCTCTACTACGATCAGTGTTGTCTGTCGTTTGCAACCAACACAACGTAGTGCGGCCATAGCCTGTGTAGGGGTGAGTATAACGATACTCAGTAGGGACCCCGAGACCCACAAGGTCTCACAATACCCACTAAGTGTAAACAAGAAGTAAGACACTAAACACGGTGCATCAACCAACACTGCTTAGGTATATGCTCATACATATACATAAGTCACCAATCCAGTTCGGCTCCAACTCACGAGCCCAAGCACAACACAGTCCACACAAGAAAGAAGTTAATCACATCGAAGATAATGATTGAAAGTCAAGACTTAGCTCACACAGGTATACACCTTTCGTAAAGTGATAGAAATGATCAGTTGCAGTCACTGATTCATCTAAGCTGTCGGACCCACGTAGGATACTAGACCAACTAAGTTGTCGGACCCACGTAGGATACTAGTCCAGCTACCCTGTCGACCCACATAGGATACAAGTACATAGGTCAAACTATCAGACCCACGTAGGATACAAGAACAGTAGTCAAACTGCCAGACCCGCGTAGGATACAAGAACAGTAGTCATCGCCATCGAACCCTAAGAGGATTCCAGTATATTATCCATCATCGTCGAACTCACGGAGTATTCCAGCACGATAGTCATCGCAGTCGCAACCAGCTCTAGGGTTCCCGCACACAACACGCTCGATTCCGGGAGGGTCCGCTCCTCGAGTCAGGGGGTCGATACATCAACTGTCTCGAAGTCTAGAGTTGATGTATCCCGAAGTTCAGTCTCGTCAAAAGAAACCCAACGCGACAGACGACACGTCAATCAGACGCTCGGTCTGAGAGTTATTGGTTTTTTCGTTCCAGGGGCCCGGTTGGAAATATGCTCATTCCAAACCCATTCGTATTTTAAAGTTGTCCAAAACTCACTTAGAGTATCACAAAAGGACCGCCTCGTCAAAAGGGTCTCAGTGCTGCAGATGGCGCATCGATCGGACACGCGGTCTTAAAGTTATTCACATTTAAGTGAAAACGGGTCCAGCCCGTTAAGCCCTGAGGGCTGGCGAGTCGGGTCAACCCGGTTTTGGCAGGTCCGACCTGGCAGGGGGTCGGACCGGCCCGGTGAATTGCACGGCCCGACCCGAGGGGCGCGGCCTGGCTCGAAAAGGGATCGGCCCGGCCCGTGAAATGGCGCGGCCCGACCCGGTGGGGTGCGGCCCGGCCCGACTGGGCGCGACCCGGCTGACTCGGCTAGCTGGTCGAGCGGCTTGGCCGAACGGCCGAGCAGTCCAAGGGGGGGGGGCTCCCTGAACCGACGTCGCCGCCCTCCCAATTTGGCCGGCCGAAGCCGGCCGGCCTTCCTGGCGTAAGCGGCCCGCTCGGGCGGGTCGCGGTCCGGCTACGCGGCACCTTCGGGTGTCGCGGCTTCTTCACCCGGCCGGCCGGTTTGCCGTTGAAGTGGCCCACGGATTGCGGGCCGCGGTCTTCCGCAGCGCGACACCCCTTATGGCGATGCGGTCCTCCTTTGGCCAAGCCATCTTTAGCCGGCCGGTTCTTCATCGATCGAGCGTCCCGCGGTTGCAGGCCGCGGTTCCTCCTCACTCGGTCGGCGCGCGGTCGCCGCCTTCGATCGTCGCCGCTTCCCGATTGCAAATAAAATAAGAAACGTCGGAGGGTCGAGCCGTGTTTGTTCGGCCCGCGCCCTCCGCATTAGGCGGTAACAATCAGCCAATGTCAATTCTGAAAATTAACAAAGAATGAGGTATAATTTATTCACTCAAAGATTATACAAACCCCTACCTCAGTTTCAAGAGCGGAAATGCGGAAAGAGAATTTGTAGACGGCGTCGGGGTTCGTCCGAGGAGGAAGCGGCATCTCCTCACTTTTTGCGGTGAAGAGAAAGGAAGACACGTCGTCGTTCTTCGAGGAATCGACATTCTTCATTGAAGAGAGCGTCGTTCTTCGTGGAAGAAGGAAACTCTCCTCAAATTCTTAAGAGATCTCTCAAAGTTTTCCAACACAACAAATGCCCAAACTAAAATAATAGCTAATTATATTATTTTTATTCACACAACAAAAGATTTAAAATTCAAAACCTTAATTAATTAATTGAATAATCCCATTTAATTAATTAAAAGGTTGGCATCTTAATTGGGAGGAAGGTGGTGAGGCTCCTCATATTAAATGAGGAGAGTTGTCAAAGAATTAATGAAGGGAAGTTCAAGGGAGTTGGGAGGAGTTATGGGGGAGATGAAAAGTTGGGAAATAGTGTGGGACCCACCTCACAAATATCCTCCCATGGGAGGTTATGTGGGTGTGGGCCCCACCACTAACTCCCCTTGGGAGAAAATAACCACCCAACTTAAATAAAACTGTGTTCCACAATTTTATTCTTTTTATTTTAAAACCCCAAATATTAACTCTCAACCCGCATAAAACGCAACTGCGGTAAAGGTCCCCTTAAGCGAATATCAGCGCTGCGAGTTCATTGGTGTCCTCTGATTTCAATTCCAAGCACTGATTCAAAAGATAGAAAAACCCGCACTTACGTTTACTGAACGTACCCAAGAAAAACTTCAGAAATTGATTTGGAGCACACCGTGCCTCAAAATCAGGTACCGTCAGAAACTGCAGACTCATAAAATTCAAATTATTTAAGAAAAAAAATTCCTTGAAATTTCTATGTTTTTACATTACTCCCACCTCAGGGATTTACGTCCCCATAAAGCTACAACACACACTAGGAAAACAAATGGGGGTACTGAGCTCGCATTTGAGCCTCCCGCTCCCAAGTGCTCTCCTGGAGGTTCTCGTGCTGCCAGAGAATGCGCACCAGAGGAATCAACCATCCACGTAGGACCCGCTCCTGTCGATCCTCAATCTCCACCGGGACCTCCGCAAACGTCTCCCCATTATCTATGTCCAGCTCTCCATGATCAATGATGTGGGTCGGGTCATGCATGTATCTGCTCAGCTATGATACGTGGAAGAAGTCATGCACCCAGTGCAACTAAGGTGGAAGGGACAGGCAGTAAGCCACCGTGCCTACTCTGCTGAGGACCTGGAATGGTCCGATGAAACGCGGAGATAACTTTCCGCCCCAGCCAAATCTCCGTAGACCCCGTCGAGGTGAGACCCGTAAGAAGACGTGGTTGCCATCCTCAAACTCCAGTGGTCTCCGTATCCTATCAGCATAGGACTTCTGTCTGCTCTGTGCAGTCTTCATGCGCTCCTGGATGATCTGCACCTTCTCCGTCATAACTTGAACCATCTCTAGACCAACAAGTGCTGACTCCCCTGGGTCAGTCCAGCAAAGAGGTGATCTGCAAGGTCAGCCGTACAATGCCTCGTATGGTGCCATCCCGATGGTGGAGTGGTATCTGTTGTTGTACGCAAAATACACCAAGGGTAGGTGATCCTCCCAACTGCAACCAAATTCAAGGACACATGCACGAAGCATGTCCTCGAGAGTCTGAATGGTCCTCTCTATCTGACCGTCCATCTGAGGATGGAAGGCGGTGCTCAGACGTAGCTGCGTCCCAAAAGCCTCCTGTAACCCCTTCCATAGATGGGAAGTGAAATGAGCATCACGATCGTAAATGATAGACAATGGAACACCATGAATCCGTATGATCTCCTGAATGTAGAGGCGTCCCAAGCTCTCTACCGAGCCCTGCTCTCGAATCGGTAGGAAGTGGGCCGACTTGGTGAGTCGGTCGACGATCAACCAGATAGATTTGTGTTCTCTGGATGCACGTGGAAGCCCCGTCATGAAATCCATGGATATCCCATCCCAATTCCACTCTGGGACCTCTAAGGGTTGTACCAAGCCTGCTGGTACCTGGTGCTCCGCCTTCACTTGCTGACAAGTGAGGCATCGTGAAACGAACTCTGATACAACCTTCTTCATACCCGGCCACCAGTACTGTCGTCTAAGGTCCTGATACATCTTCGCCACTCCTGTATGTACCGCTAGAGGGTATGGAACTCCCTCAGCACCTTCTCCTGTAATGCAACTAGTACCATAGTACGTCCCCTGAAGAGGATGACGTACACCCCTCCTTCAGAAAATCCATCAGGTGCCTGCCCTGAGGATATATGAGAATGCCGCGTCTCAAAGTCAATGTCCCCACGCTGTGCCTCTCTGACTCGCTGAAGGAGTGGAGGAGTGACTGTGAGTGACTGAAGAAAGGCTGCTCCATCTCTATCCACAAAGGATATCTACAACACGGCTAGTTGCTCTGTCACCTCTCCCAGCAGCTGAATGACTGATCTCATGCTAAGAGCATCTACTACAACGTTCCCCTTCCCAAGAGTATAGACTATCTCAAAGTCATAATCCTGGAGGAAATCGAGCCAACATTGTTGTCTCAGGTTCAGATCCTTCTATGAGAAGATGTACCTAAGACTCTGGTGGTTAGAATAGACTGTAAAGCGCTCGCCCATCAGATAGTGCTGCCACATATTCAAGGCGAAGACCACTGTTGCTAACTCCAGGTCATGGGTAGCATAGTTCTACTCATGCTGCCTCAACTGCCATGAACCATAGATGATCACTGCTCACTCCTGCATCAGGACACACCCGAGTCCGGTCCTTGATGCGTCGTAGTAAACTACGTACTTAACGCCCTCCTCCAGTAGCCTCAAGATGGGCGCACTGGTCAACCTTTGTCTCAGCTCTTGAAAGCTCTGCTGGCATCTATCTGACCACACAAAGGGTTTCCCCTTCTTTGTCAAAGCTGAAAGCAGTGCTGAAACTCTGGAGAAGTCTAAAACAAATCTCTGGTAGTATCCAGCCAGTCCCAGGAAACTCCGCACCTCCGTCACGCTCCTGGGTGGATCCCAAGCAAGCACTACCTCAATCTTTGCTGGATCCACTGCTACCCCAACCTCCGAGATGACGTGTCCTAATAAGTGAACCTATCGAATCCAGAATTTACACTTCAAGAGATTACCATAAAGATGGTGGTCTCGGAGTGTATCCAGTACAACCCATAAGTGGTAAGCGTGCTCCTCTTCAGTAGTCGAGTAAATCAGTATGTCGTTGATGAAGACTATGACAAAACGATCGAGGTAAGGATGGAAGATCCTGTTCATGAGACTCATGAACACTTTTGGTGCGTTGGTTACGCCGAAGGGCATAACCAAGAACTCGTAGTGGCCATACCGACACCTGAAGGCTGTCTTCTGCACATCCTCATCTTGAACTCTGAGCTGGTGATAGCCTGACCTGAGGCCTATCTTCGAGAACTATTGTGCTCTCTTGAGCTAATAAAAGAGGTCATCAATCCTTGGGAGTGGATACTTATTCTTCACGATCACCTGATTCAGGCGACGGTAGTCGACACATAGTCGCAAGCTCCCATCCGCCTTCTTGGCGAACAAAATCGGAGAAGCCCAGGGTGAAACACTAGGTCAAATGAATCCCTTTACTTGTAAGTCCTCCATCTGTACCCGCAGCTCACGAAGCTCGGCGGGAGACATCCGATATGCTGGAGTAGATATCGGTGTTGTCCCAGGGTACAGGTAAATGTAGAAGTCTACCTCTCCGCGAGGAGGTAGTCCTGGAACATCGTCAGGAAAAATATCCGCATACCAATCCACCACAATAGGAAAACTCGGACTCTGCACATCAACTGCTCCTAGGATGAGACTAGCCAACTGATGTGTGATCGGCTGGCCTCTCCTCTGTGTAAGTCCATCCTGCGCTGCAAAGGCTCACATCTCACCGGTGAAGGTGAACCTGCTCCCATCCGTGCAGATACACCGCACTTTGTGCCTAATGCAGTCGATCTGAGCATGAACCGTAGATAAACAGTCCATCCCCAAGATGACTTCGTAAGGCCTCGACGCTGCTACAAGAAGATCCCAGCTGAAGCTCTTGCCTCCTAGAGTAAGCTCACACTACCGGCACTAGTGCGTAATCGTCGAGTCTACTCCCGTAGGAGTATCTAGCCGTAAGGATTGAGCCAATGGCTCTATCGGAATCTCTGAGCTCTGAACAAGGGCAACGAAAATGAAATAATGACTCGCACCTGTGTCTATAAGTACTATAGCAAGGGTGGAGTAGACACAGACAGTAACTTGAATAATCTCAGGTACACCGTGGTCGTGGGCCTCGACTGCCTGGAGCTGAGCCCGCCTCTGTCCGCCAGCTCCCTATGGTCGGGGTGGACCTCCTGGTGGTGGTGGTGGTAGAGCCTTGAAACGTCTTCCACCACCCGCTACTCGGCCATCTCCTCTACCTCGTCCGCCTGCTCCTGGCGGACCACCACGGTCGAACATCTGCCTCTGCCTGGGAGGTCCCTCTACTGTCTACTGCTCGTCTGCATGGCGGGTCAAATAGTCTAGATCCATGTGACCCTGTCCACCGCATGCATAACACTGCCTGATCCTCGTATAGCTGGCTCTGTTTCAGGTGCCCCGCACAACTGAACCTGAATCCTAAGGTCGTCTGCCTGATGGTCTGGTCCACTTGGACCTCTGCGTCAACTGTCTACTTCCAGCTGTAGAAGACTCCGCTACGTGTCGCCCTACGGTGGGTCTTGTTACTGAAGTCTGCTCAGCGAGAAAGCTCTCCACTAGAAGGGTTCTCTCTAGCACCCCTACCTGCATCGGAATGCTGAGAGGAATCGTCGAAGCTCTGATCTCATGCCTCAGTCCCTACTTGAAGGTTCGGGCCCTGAAGAATGGGTCCCGTACCATATCCGTGGAGTAGCGTGAGAGGTCAGTGAACCTCGCTGAGTATTGAGCTACCGTCATGCTGCCCTGCTATAGATGAAGTAACTCCTGGATCCACACCGCACGAAGGGTGGCTGGAACAAACTCTGAGCGGAAGAGACTCTCGAAGTCTATCCATAGAAGAGATGCCTCATCGTGCACCTGGAGAATCAACCTCCACCATCTACCTTATACTACGTGCAGGAGACTCGTTGCAAGGATCACCATAAGATCTGATGGTGTCCCTACTAAACTGAAAACCCTGATGACGGCCTCCAGCCAATCCTTGGAAGCCTGTGGGTCCATCTCTATGTGGAACCTGGGCGGCCTCTATCGTTGAAACTCGTGAAACACACTCAGTCGGCGTGCACTCTCTGCTGTTGGGACTGGTAGTATCGGTGGCTCAGCGGGTAGTGGTACCACTGGTGCCTCCGTTGTGATGGAGCCCTGCACCGAGGCCTCGTCGCTCGGTGGGATGACATCTCGCACGTGACTCATAACCCTAGCTGGCTGTCTTCGTGGGGCCATCCTGAAAGGAAACAGGTGCACTACATTCAAACAGTATACCTGGTGAGCTGACACAAAGTAATCAAAAAGGAAACTTTTCAAAGAAAACACATATGCAATAAGTGTTTTAGTGCACTGATTCAGAAATCAGAGGTCAGGGTCCTGGTGTATGGATACATCAGCCTCTGCACCAACACTGGACTCCCTGGACTAAAAACCACACTCAATACACTTAACACTATTGCTTCAAAGAAAATAAATGATCAGATTCTTGAGTTCTGCGGTATAACCCACTCCTCTGATACCAATTTTTCAAGACCCATCCTCGGGGCCAATGCCGAGACTACCCCAAGCCCGCCTTCCATAGGCCAGGGGCTGAAAACTAGCACTAAAGACGTAAAACCATATGCTGGGAAGGCATTGCCTTTATGAAAGTAAACAAACACAACAGAGTACGCAAGTAAAGAAAGTACTAAGTAAACTGTATACACAAAGTAAGTTATGAAAGGAAAGGGGCCGGAAATAGAAGCCCAACTGAAAGTACAGTACAACTGAAAGTCTAGTACAACAATAATAAAGTAAGCAGCAACCACTGAGTCATCCTCCGATAATCCCACCTAAAGGGTGGGTATAAATGGTCTCCTCGGTACCTCGGATCCGTCCATCCGCTCCATGTACATCCCGCCAAGTGTTCCACCTCCGAGTACCGTCCAGATCCACGAGTCTCTACTACGATCAGTGCTGTCCGTCGTCTACAACCAACACAACATAGTGCGGGCATAGTCTGTGTAGGAGTGAGTATAACGATACTCAGTAGGGACCCCGAGACCCGCAAGGTCTCACAATACCCACTAAGGGTAAACAAGAAGTAAGACACTAAACACGGTGCATCAACCAACCCTGCTTAGGTATATGCCCATACATATACCTAAGTCACCAATCCAGTTCGGCTCCAACTCACAAGCCCAAGAACAACCCAGTACACACAGGAAAGAAGTCAATCACATCGAAGATAATGATTGAAAGTCAAGACTCAGCTCACACAGGTATACACCTTTCGTAAAGTGATAGAAATGATCAGATGCAATCACTGATTCATCTAAGCTTTCGGACCCACATAGGATACTAGAACAACTAAGATATCAGACCCACGTAGGATACTAGTCCAGCTACTCTGTCAGACCCACGTAGGATACAAGTACAGAGGTCAAACTGTCAGACCCACATAGGATACAAGAATAGAAGTCAAACTACCAGACCTGTTGGAGTTGGTGGTCTAGAACCAACTACTTTTTACTTTATTCATTAAATAAAATAATTATCACATATTGATTGCTCTTCTGCATGACATGTCATGTGATAATGTCCTAAGGACAACTGTTGCATTAAAGGGTCGTAGCGGATCCCTACTATGATGAGAACCCGGAAGTGCCATAACACAGTTCTTGAATGTATGTTCTATGGCCGGATGATATTTTTTGAGGGACACAAATAATACAGGTCATTAGGGGTGAGGACTCATAAAAATTTGAGGCACCTTCTCATGGTGTGCGCCCTGGTAATATCCAGGAGAATATTATGAGAACGAGACCCGCCAGTAGGAAATCCACATTTCATAGTGTCATTGGATGTTCCTATCTGCGGACGTGTGTATTTGTCCTTAGACTTTAAGATTATTATTAATGGGTTTTAAAACTCGCGCACTTAGATGTATTGACAAAAACTGTGACGATACACTGTTCGTAGGGAGGTAGGATACGTTGTTTGCATCACGAGTAATACCACATTAATAGATAATGCGAGAAAGGATTTGTCCCTTCCGTTCCATAATGAAAGTAGATATCTTAGGCCCTTTGATGGAATTGATATAGTCTAAATAAATCCATGGCCATGGTAAGGTATGGGCAAGTTCAATTCTGGGAAGTCAAAGAAAGAATAATCAAGCACATGGGTTGATGGCACTAGCATGCAACCCGCTTGATTGGAGATATTGATAAAAAAGGATTATATTACACGGTAAGCGTTCGTAGGAGGTGACACGTCATTGCGGCGTTGAATTCTTTCTCTATGGGTGCCTTGGCGTGTTGCTAGACGCTAACCTTGGACTTTAGGCAGGCTCAGCCTAATGCCACTGAGAAAGAGGCCTAGAGGGTCACACACTAAGTATGTCCATGTATCTCAGTTAAATATTAATTTAACAAGTTAAATAAATATTATCCCCGACTGTGGTTTAATAATTATTTAAGGATGTCTGATCGCATTTATTTTGACACTAGTTATTTGAGAGAATATATTGTGGACAAAATAATATATTTATTAGCGAGTAATGCAGTTACATTTATTTAAGAAATAAATAGTCATTACTCAAGGTCTAATAAATGTGGTGGAGAAAAATGGAAAATAAAAGTACACGCCGTGTATATTAAATATACACGCCGTGTAGTTTTATGGAAAACAAGTACACGCCCTGTATTAATTATTACACGCCGTGTGGTTTTTCCAGTTGGGATTTTGAGGATTTAATATTGTTTTATTAAATGATATTTATTATAATCAGCGTGGGCACAAGTCAAGGAATTAATAATTCAACATGGGGGTTTTCGATAAGAGTTAATGAAATAAATAAAACGCGTAACGCGTTTATTTATTGTCATAACTCTATTAACCTCAAACCCGATTATAAATATCCTTGCAACCCCAAAATTTTGTAGAGCCATTGTTGTGCACAACAGATTTGGAAATAATCTCAAGCCAAGAGAGAATTCCCTTTCCACCAAGAATTCCCTCAAGTTACGAGAGCAAGATCCTCCACCAGATCAAGGCGGTCGAAGGCAGACATCGCAAGTGAAGGTTCTTCCGTGCTAGCACCCGAAGATCCCTTCAGCGACATCCAGAGATACGTGACACACGTGTGGATCACTGCTAGAGGAATCATACACTTGGATTCTATGACGCAACGACGGATCACCGAATCGTGACCGGACACATAAACGAAGAAAGAATTCCAACAAGGTAATTCTTATGCATTAATTAAATTAATTATAATCAACATATGATGATCCTCCTCAAGGGTTCCAGGACTCTTCTTTTCTTTTCGTTCTTCGTTCTATTCCAAAGATTTGGCATTTTATATCGTGATGGATCTCGGATTAAACGTTGTTTAACGTTAAAATTAAAGCTGGGAAAACCTACAACGTGCTTCTGCTACGCCCAGAACCTACAAGTGGAATCAGAGCGGGGTCATATCGTTGATTATAATTATTTAGTTTTTCGTTGGTAATTTACACATTTAATAATTTAGTTATTTCAATTCAAGTTTAATTGTTCTGGAAATCTGAATATCGAGATCTATTCCTCCTCCCTCGTTTCTCGTTCACCTCACAGAAACAAATTTTTCTTTTAATTTTGATTAAAATAAAATAGAGGAACTCATCCGGATGAGACAAAAGTTTCTGGACGTATAACACCAGAATACACAGTGTGTATTCGGAAGTACATGCCGTGTAGTCTAGGTTCAATTCATTGACTGATCCGCCAAATCAGGCCGTGTATTGGATTTTTACTAAGAATTTAAGACACCGTGTGTTGACTAGAAACAGGTGGCACATGGTTTCCAGAATACATGCTGTGTGGTCCAATGAACACGACGTGTAGTCCCTTCAGGTTAGGGTTGGGTCATGTACTCCATACACGGCCTGCCCGGCTGGAAACCGTGTAACGTGGAAACTACATGGCGTGTGCCCCACTGTACACTCTGTGTACTCCGAAAATTTCTGAAGTACATTAACATGCCCTGTCCTCGGGCATGTACTTCAGATGGATGGTGAAGAAAATTACATGTCGTGTAGTCGGAACTACACGCCGTGTACTCACCCAAATTACACAGATTTATTAAAATTTATTACTATATTATACAAACCCTTGAGACGTGTACCATGGTGTAGGCGTAAAGATGAGGCACAACACGTGATAGGTGTTTTATATATATGTGTTTAATTTAACATCTGCGTAATAAATGGGAATTCAATGGGTTGCCTCCAAGGTACAAGTTACGTACAAGGATAATTTTAAATGAATTTATTTGTTTAAAAATTATTATGGATGAGAATCTCAAGGAAATTCAAAAAAGGGATTTAAGATAAAAGGATTGATTAATTAAAGATAATTAATTGATTCGAGTGTGATTTATCTTAAACAAGAACGATTAAAGAATTGAATGATAGTTTTATTTATGCGTAAATATCGTTGCATGTATGGATGATCATGAACTAGAATGAGAACTTTGTATGTGAATGGTTTCTTTTAATTTATTTATTTAAATTAAATTTGTTGGCATGCGAGCCATCTCCTCATTAATATGTAGGGCATGTGCGCCCAAGGATTCTTTTATGTAAAAACCCCTTTTACCCCTCACCTGTGTGTAAGATAAATGCATATGTAATGGATGGAGCTCCCAAGCTATTGGAGGCGGCTCAAGTTAGGAGACAAGGTGAAACCAATCCAAGGAGATACAAAGGTGGATAGGTGGAAAGCTGTAAACATGAACCCGAATGGTTCAAGGTGTTTCTCCCCTAGGTCTTGGGTTAGTTTATCAACCGCTAGATAAAATAACCAATATAAAAGCTCATGATCATACCATTTATTTTATTTCTGTCAGTTGCATGGTTTATTTATTGTGGGTGTGTTGTCACAATCACACAATTAATGAATTAAACGAGCATGCAAGATGGAACTAAAATAAAACTGGCTTATACGTAAATATTATCTTAGACATGGTTAATCACTTAAGTATATACCACTTAATATTAACAAGCATGTAATCAAAGATAATAAAATGGAAATTTACGTATAAGGATAAAATCTCTCAAAATAAATATTAATTCAGCATAGCCTTCCATAATCTTGGTTAGAATCGAACCATAGTTCAAAGTGCTTGACCAACCCTAGTTGGGGTGCTTTCAATTATCGGGGAATTCTAATTCAAGGTTTTGGGTTGACTTGACTTGGTTCGCATCAAGAGTTGACTGCCACAGCAGGACTTGGTGTGACCAAGAGGCAAAGGTTGAGGAAATCCAAAAAGGATTTCAGGATTGGGGAGTCTACTCAGCGGATGCAGTTGGCATTTGGAATGCCTACCTAAAACCCTTCAAGTTTCTTGACCAACCCTAGTTGGGGTAATGCGAAGGGAAATATGGATCCTTGCCACTATAATATTCACGCAACAGAATATTCCGAAGTCAATGGTGAGGGCTATTGGATTTCGATAAAATAGTGGGAGACTAATAAGTGTTAATTTATTTATTTGTCTCAATTTTTGTAATAAAGTACTAAACCTTTGCTCATCTTAATTTGTAGAAACGGAAAGAAAATAACTTCAAACATATCATTGCGCACCATACTCGAAAAAGAAAACCTTCTCACTGACACCAATTTCCAAGAGTGGCAGAGGCGTTTACGCATCGTCCTTCGCCACAGAAAGAAATTATATGTGCTGGAAGAGCCTATTCCAGTTGCACCTGATAAAGAGGCTAGTGATGAGGAATTATCTCTCTACATGAAACACATGGATGATGCCACAGATGTCCAGTGTTTCATGCTATCGGCCATGTCTAATGAGCTCTTGAAGCAACATGAAAACATGGACGTGTATAGAATGATGTCTCACCTTAAAGATCTCTACCAAGAGAAGGAGAGACAGGAGAGGTATGGGATCTCCAATGCTTTGTTTACCACGAAGCTTGGAGAGTCTGCGCCAGCTGGGCCTCATGTAGTCAAGCTTATTGGATACATTAAACACCTGGACATCTTAGGGATTAAATTCCCGGATGAGTTGCGTACAGATCTCATCCTATCATCACTTCCCAAGACCTTCTCTAGATTCATTGTCAACAATAAAATGAGTGGAAATGAGAAGAGTCTATCGGAGCTTCTGACCTTGATTCGCCAGGTAGATAAGGACATGGGGCATGACAAACCCACGATCCTTATGGTGAACAAGAAAAGGAAGGACAAGGAAAAGGGGCCAAAGACTTATAAACGGTCTGAAGCCCCCGAGCACTGTCCCTCCAAGAAGGGGAAGATCCAGAGGAAGGGAAATGAACGGGAGGTAGTGTGTTTTGCATGTGGCAAGCAGGGCCACTGGAAGAGGAACTGCACACAGAAGTGTGGGGACGCTAAATGTGCATTTGTTATCGAGTGCAATCTTTATATTTCTAAACATTGGGTATTAGATACAGCTTGTGGGGCTCACATCTGTATTCAAATGCAGGAACCAAGTATATTTAGAAAGATCACCAGAGGAGAGGTGGATCTTCGATCTACCAATGGCGTAAGGATGGATGCGTTGTTTATTGGCGACTACCACCTCTCATTTCCGACTGGGATGATTTTGGTTTTACATAACTGTTATTATGTGCCTAGTGTTACCAAGAACATAATTTCTGTATCTTGTTTGGATATGGATGGATCTGTTTTAAAATTTGGAAATAAGGGTTGTCTCTTTTATAAGAACAACGTATGTTATGGTATGACACATTTAAATAATGGTTTGTATGTATTGAATTACGAAAACCAAGTGTTGGCAATTGATAATGAAATAAACTCACATGACTCATACATCACCTAGTTATGGCATCACCGCCTTGTTCATGTGAACGAGAAGCATTTGATAAAGCTCTGCCAAGATGGATATTTAGACTCTACTGAGCTAAAACCACTTGATAGATGTCACACTTGTTTACAAGGAAAAATGACCAAGCCGCCTTTTGGTGGAAAAGGTGAAAGGGCCACAGAGCTTCTAGGATTGGTACACACGGATGTGTGTGGACCATTTCCAGTAGAAGCTAGAGGTGGATATTCTTACTTCATTACTTTTACTGATGATTTGAGTAGATATGGCTATGTATACTTAATGAGGTATAAGTCAGAGTCCTTAGAGAAATTTAAGGAATTCAAGAATGAAGTAGAGAATCATCTTGGTAAGAAGATAAAGAAGCTTTGATCGGATCGAGGTAGAGAATATCTGAACCAAGAGTTCATTGATCTTCTACGGGAGTCTGGGATTCTATCTCAGCTCACTCCTCCTTATACACCACAGTGGAATGGTGTTAGTAAAAGGAGGAACCGCACCTTGTTGGACATAGTGAGGTCGATGATGAGTCATGCAGATCTTCCATTATCCTTTTGGGGATATGCATTACAAACTGCAGCATACACATTAAACCGAGTACCAACTATGGCGGAAAATGGAATTCCATATGAGTTATGGAATGGAAGGAAACCCACTTTGTCGCACACACGTGTATGGGGATGCAAGGCGTTTGTTAAGGCCTTCTCAGGCAACAAACTAGCACCCCGGGGAATGAAGTGTATCTTTATAGGATATCCTAAGGAAACTAAAGGATATTTGTTAGGGCCAATAGGGGCCTATATACCCTGAGAGGGGGGGGGGGGTGAATCAGGGTATGGATATTATTTTTCAAAGTTATTCTAACCCCACTGGATCTTGACCTCTTTATTACAAGGGTCACTTTGTTTGCTCTTGTGTGTAAAATATGATCACTCCTTTACTTCTTTATCTAATGATGATTCTTTGAATGCAATGCAGGGAAGAAAACTGGCAGACACAGAGATTTTTACTTGGTTCACCCTCACTGGGATACGTCCAAGGATCATACGCCGACAAGTTACCAGTCATACCAAATTCCACTATTCTTCACTAGATGTGGATACAAAGGTTTGGGATAGATCACTTCTATTCCCAGACTCACTGCCTTTACAAAGTTTTAGGGTTAGCTCACTACTTTCCCAAGGGTCACTCCCTATTTCTCTCTCTCTGGATCACTGCCGGTGGAGAGGATCACCTTCTTCCTCTTCCTAATCTCACTACTCTTGGAAGGAATCCACTCACAGTTTATAGACCTGTAGGTATCTTCATTTTCATGAAGGAATGCATCTTCCTCTGTAAGTAGATGCTTTGTTGAAGCCCAATTTTCACCCGTAGATGAATATCTCTTTGCACTGAAGGAATCAGGCAAACTTCCAGCATCCACGCAGCCTGAAAATCACTGCTGGAAATAAACCTTACTTGGCACGCAAGTCAATCTTGACGTGCAAGTATAGGCGCACAAGTCACAACGGGCGCGCAAGTCCTCCTCAGACACTTGCGCGACTCAAGCTTCCTCAAATCTAAACCTGCGCGACTCACTTAATTTTACGCCCAATCCAATATTGGCGCGAAACTCCACACTGGCGTGTAGCTTCAAACACTGGTGCGCAACTATCACCCTGGCGCGCAAGTCCCACCTGCGCGACCACACACACCACTTGCGCGACCACCACACCTGTGCGACAGGAGCTCTGATTTCTCAAAGTGTTGAACTCCGGTGAAGAATGAAGAGGGATGGTCCAGTATTTATAGGCAAATTGACCACCCTGCGCGACGGTGCACAAGTCACCTGCGCGACCCAGTCTCGGCGTGCAAGTCTTCTGTCCTCTTAGACACTTGCGCGACCAACTCCCAAACTTGCGTGAACCTATTTACTTAGCCATATTTTGATCTTATGAACTTGAAAAACATATGGTGTGCAAGTTTCCTATACTCCAAGTCCTCGGCGCGCAAGTCCCTTTGCCAAAAACATGTTTCTTCATTTGTCGATTTTCAGGCCCAAAAATTTGGCAAACACTGGAAAACGGCGCCACCTTGTATCTGTTCTTTTGTACCGCCTCTAGATCATCCATTCCTTTTGTTGACGTTCTTGAATAAATCATGGATCATTGAACTCAGCTCTTGAACTCGACATTCCATCATGATATCCTCTTTTTCAACAAATTTGTATGTCATTGTTTTGCTTTGTCAACAATCACCACTCAGATGTCCACTTTGTCAACAAACACAATCAGCTCAAAAATGATTCAATGATGCCTTGAGGGATTTTTTCCCAATAATATTACCTATATAACCCTCAAGACAAGAAAGTGAATGTTTCCAGATAAGCTGTCTTTCTTGAGAGGGAGCACATCCTCAAGAAGGATAGTGGGAGCAAGATTGACTTCGACGAAGTTGATGCTCAAGATACATAGGAGTTGGTACAGGAACAAGTTCCACAGGTCCCCGTGGAAGAGGTTCCCGAAACACAAGTATTGTGTAGGAGCTCAAGAGAGGTAAGGGAACCAGAGAGATTTGGTTTCCTAGTCACCGAGGATGGTGAATCATTATTATTGGACAATGATGAACCTCTGTCCTACAAGGAAGTAGTAGAAAGCTCAGAAGCTTCAAGATGGCTAGAAGCTATGAATTCTGAGATGGATTCCATGTATCAAAACCAAGTTTGGGTTCTAGTCGACGAGCCAGTTGATGTAAATCCTATTGGATGCAAATGGGTATTAAAAAGAAAGCTGGACATAGAAGGTCAAGTTAGCACCTATAAATCAAGGAGAGTGGCTAAAGGATTCAGACAACATCAAGGAATTGACTATAATGAAACCTTCTCACCAGTTTCCATATTTAAATCCATAAGAATCATACTTACCATAGCAGCTTACCATGACTACAAGATTTGGCAGATGGATGTCAAAATAGCATTCCTTAACGGGAACCTTCAGGAAGATGTCTATATGAAACAACCAGAAGGGTTTGTGACACTAGGTGAATCCAAACGGGTTTGAAAGTTGCAGAAATACATTTATGGATTGAAGCAAGCATCCAGGTCATGGAACATTCGATTTGATGAAGCCATAAAGGAATTTGGTTTCATTAAGAACGAATGTGAGCCATGTGTTTATAAGCGGTTTAATGGGAATGCAGTCATCATCCTAGTGGTATATGTTGATGACATATTGCTTATTGGAAACGACGTACCAGCCTTACAGTCAGTTAAGGACTGGTTGAACAAGTGTTTCTCCATGAAGGACTTAGGAGAAGCAGCCTACATTATAGGGATCAAGATCATTCGTGACAGATCTAAGAGGCTACTTGGACTAAGTCAGGGTACATACATTGACCAGATACTAAAGATATTTAGTATGGAAAAATCCAAGAGGGGATTGGTTCCAGTGTCACATGGCTTACATCTTTCTAAGAAAATGTGTCCCCAGACACAACAGGAGAAATATAGGATGAGCAAGATCCCATACTCTTTGGCTATAGGATCCATCATGTATGCCATGTTATGTACCAGGCTTGATGTTACCTATGCACTGAGCATGGTAGGCAGATATCAAGCAGATCCAGGAGAACAACATTGGACTACTGTTAAGACTATCCTTAAGTATCTGAGAAGAACTAAGGATATGTTCCTGGTGTATGGAGGAAACGAGGAGCTTGTCATCAGAGGGTATGATGATGCTAGTTTTCAAACAGATCGGAATGATTTGAAGTCGCAATCTGGATATGTTTTCTGTCTCAATGGAGGAGCTGTGAGCTGGAAGAGTTCAAAGCAACCAGTTGTCGCCGATTCTACAGTGGAGTCCGAGTATATAGCGGCTTCTGATGCAGCCAAGGAAGCCGTCTGGATTCGGAACTTTGTCTAGGAGCTTGATGTGGTGCCTAACAGTAAATATCCCATTACATTGTATTGTGATAATACTGCAGCGGTGGCTCTTGCAAAAGAACCAAGGTCACATCAACAGACAAAGAACATACTCCAAAAGTATCACCTCTTGAGGGATTTCTATCAAAGGGGTGAAGTTGCAGTGAGTAGAGTGTCCACAGAAGAGAACGTGGCAGACCCCATGACTAAAGGCCTATCTCAGTAAAAGCATGAATATCATGTGAGAGCTAGCAGGTTAAAGGTTATTAGCAGTTGTCTCTAGTCCAAGTGGGAGTCTTTTGGAGTTGGTGGTCTAGAACCAACTAATTTGTACTTTATTCATTAAATAAAAGCCTTATCACATCTTGATTGTTCTTCCGCGTGACATGTCATGTGATAATGTCTTAAGGACAGCTGTTGCATTAAAGGGTCGTAGCGGATCCCTACTATGATGAGAACCCGGAAGTTCCATAACACTGTTCTTGAATGTATGTTCTATGGCCGGATGATATTATTTGAGGGAAAAAAATAATACAGGTCATTAGGGGTGAGGACTCATAAAACTTTGAGGCACCTTCTCATGGTGTGCGTCCTTGGTAATATCCAGGAGGATATTTTGAGAACGAAACCCGCCAGTAGGAAATCCACATTTCATAGTGTCATTGGATGTTCCTATCTGCGGACGTGTGTATTGGTCCTTAGAATTTAAGATTATTATTAATGAGTATTACAACTCACGCACTTAGATGTATTAACGAAAACTGTGACGACACACTGTTCGCAGTGAGGTAGGATACGTTGGGTGCGCCACGAGTAATACCACATTAATAGATAATGCGAGAAAGGATTTGTCCCTTCTGTTCCATAAAAGAAGTAGATATCTCAGGCCCTTTGATGGAATTGATATAATCTAAACAAATCCATGGCCATGGTAAGGTATGGGAAAGTTCAATTCCAGGAAGTCAAAGAAAGAATAATCAAGCACATGGGTTGATGGCACTAGCATGCAACCCACTTGATTGGAGATATCGAGACAAAGGGATTATATTACATAGTAAGCGTTCGTAGGAGGTGACACGTCATTGCGGCGTTAACTTCTTTCTCTATGGGTGCCTTGGCATGTTGCTAGATGCTAAACTTGGACTTTAGGAAAGCTTAACCTAATGCCACTAAGAAAGAGGCCTAGAGGGCCACACAATAAGTGTGTCCATGTATCTCAGTTAAATATTAATTTAACAAGTTAAATAAATATTATCCCCGACTGTGGTTTAATAATTATTTAAGGATGTCTGATCGCATTTATTTTGACAATAGTTATTCGAGAGAATATATTGTGGATGAAATAATATATTTATTAGCGAGTAATGCAGTTACATTTATTTAAGAAATAAATAGTCATTACTCAAGGTCTAATAAATGTGGTGGAGAAAAATGGAAAATAAAAGTACACGCCATGTAGTTTTATGGAAAACAAGTACACGCCGTGTATTAATTATTACACGCCGTGTAGTTTTTCCAGTTGGGATTTTGAGGATTTAATATTGTTTTATTAAATGATATTTATTATAATCAGCGTGGGCGCATGTCAAGGAATTAATAATTTGACATGGGGGTTTTCAATAAGAGTTAATGAAATAAATAAAATGCGTAACACATTTATTTATTGTCACAACTCTATTAAACTCAAACCTGATTATAAATATCCTTGCAACCCCAAAATTTTTTAGAGCCATTGTTGTGCACAACAGATTTGGAAATACTCTCAAGCCAAGAGAGAATTCCCTTTCCACCAAGAATGCCCTCAAGTTATGAGAGCAAGATCCTCCACTAGATCAAGGCGGTTGAAGGCAGACATCGCAAGTGAAGGTTCTTCCTCGCTAGCACCCAGAGATCCCTTCGGCGACATTCGGAGATATGTGACACAAGTGTGGATCACCACTAGAGGAATCCTACACTTGGATTCTACGAGGCAATGACAGATCACCGAATTGTGATCGGACACATCAACGAAGAAAGAATTCCAACGAGGTAATTCTTATGCATTAATTAAATTAATTATAATCAACATATGATGATACTTCTCAAGGGTTCCAGGACTCTTATTTTCTTTTCGTTCTTCATTCTATTCCGAAGATTTGGAATTTTATATCGTGACTTATTTAACGACCTGAAATTTTAAATAAATATTGTTTCCTAATTTTATGTGTTATTTTATTTTATTTTTATACTCAACAAAAATGTTTCATTTGATAACATGAGTATAATTAAAATGAGACTGTTGGGTTTTGACTGTTATTTGACCATTGGTCAATATGACCGCTGGAAACTAAACGTTTTGACTATTGTCTCTAAATACAAGCAATCTTGGTTAATTAATATAGAAAGAAGATTCGATGGCCTCACCCAGTAGTCTTGGACCGATCGAAGCCCATCTAACAGAACTTGGGAAGGAGGTAGCACCACTGAGTTTTGCTCTGGACCAAACCCAAGCTGAACTTCATCGTATAAAGCTAGAACGGGATCGCCTTCGCGAGAAGTTCAAATTGATAGAAATTACTACTCGTGCGATGTTGGCCGAGCCTCCCTCAGATTCTCTCACCTTAGCACACCTTACACTTAGGGCCTATGCTGGTGTGATAAGGGGCTATGTAAGGAGACCGTAACTGTCTTGTGTAATCCTTTGTTTTAAATAAAAATTTCGATTCCTTTTATGAATTTTCAAATGACTGGATAAATATAGTATGCATATTTTTGATGAATTTTAGAAAAAGGATATTTTAAAAATGTTTATGTAACCCTTAAATAATTAAAAATGTGTAATGATTTTCAAAAAATGGTCTTCTACAATTATGTTCAGTACGAAATTTAGAGTCTAATAAGATCAACTTGATTTTTGATGAATAGTAAATTATGAATAGTGATTTTATGATTAGGATTAATAATGTGTCCAAATAGATTAGTAATCTCACTTAAAGAAAGTATTAAAATAAGCTAGGCACTTTGATTAAGTAATGTGATTCAATAAAATGGTTAAATAAGGGTTTCATAAATTATTATTCAAGTATTAGTTTTTTCGGATGAATAGTGTTTTTTTAATTAAAATTTTAATTAAAAATATTTAGAGAATTATTTTTATAAAATGGACTTCATTTTTGAACTCAGAGCATCGATATTATGTTAAGGTAATTTTTGGGGATTTTTCTGAAAAAAATAAATTTTTGATGAATAGTGTTTTTAATTAAAAATTTAATTAAAAATATTTAGAAAATTATTTTTATAAAATGGATTTCATTTTTGAAATCATAGCATTGATATTTGGTTAAGGTGAAATTTTGGGATTATTCTGAGAAAGTTGAATTTTCGATGAATAGTGAAAATACAGTTTTTAAGTTACGGGTGTTTAATGACATCATTAAATGATGTATTAAGTATATATTCAATATGGTCGAATTATGAATAGTAAGATAAGGTATGAGGTGTCCCAAGTGGCCAATACCATGGGCAAATACCATGGGCAAGCCCATGGTTTTTCCAAAACCACTAATGAGGTGTCCCTTGGCCATTAATGCCTTGTCCCCTCACTTTCCCTATAAATACCCACCCTTTCCTCCTTTAGTTTTCACTCCCAACTCTCCCCCAACGAAGTTATGGTCTCCTTACCTCCCAAGGAGTCCTCCCAAGGTTCCCCCAAGCCCTCAAGGTCCAAAACTTTGAGTTTCAAGAGTTACGTTTTAAGGTAAGGGATCCGACCTCTCTCTTCTTTTCAAGTAATCTCTTTTATGTCATTTCTTTTATACTCCATGTTCTTATGTTAAAGGATGTTCTTTTATACTCCTCCTACTGCCCTTTTAATGTTCATATAATGATATATCCCCTCTTACTCTCATTATTTCATTTTATGATGTTTTAAGTGGCGCCGTTAGGCTGCCGAAATTTTTGTAACAAATTCTTTCTCCCTTCTCATTTTTCAAGATCTATTTTCATGTAAAGTATTTAAAGTTCCTTTTTATTATGTTGGGGCATGATCTCTAAATTTATCATACTGATATTTTATGATCATATGATGAGATACCCCATTTGACCTCTTCAATTCAGTATTTTGAAGTTTTAAGTGGCGCCGTTAGGCTGCCGAATTTTTAAGTGGTTCTTTCACCTTTCTCCTTTTTCAAAGTTCTAATTTAATGTCAAGCCTTGAAAGTTCCTTTTTTATTATGTTGGGGTATGATCTCTATATCTATCATACTGATCTTTTATGATCATATGATGAGAGACCCTATTTGATCTCATCAATTCATTTTTGTTGAAGTTTAAGTGGCGTCGTTAGGCTGCCGAATTTCTAAGGGGTTCTTTAACCCTTCTCGTTTTCGAGATCTACTTTCATGTCAAGTCTCTCAAGTTCATTTTTATTATTTTGGTGTATGATATCTATATCTATCATACTGATCATTTATGTTCATGTTATGAGAGACCCCATTTGATCTCGTCAATCCATTTTTGGGAAGTTTAAGTGACGCCGTTAGGCTGCCGAATTCTCATAAGAGAAATCTTATTTTTGTCTTCCTTTCAAGTTCTTTGTTTCATATGGTACATATTTCATATTTCATTACCATGTTCATATATCCTTCATATTCTGTCCCTATACTGTTTTATGAGTCATTTATGAATGTTTGACCCATGTCTCCTCTCTTTTCAATGTTTTCTAAAACCCCGAAACGTAGCCGTTATGCTGCAGGATTTTTATCTCAAAATGCCCCTCTCTTTTCTCAAAATTATTTTATGTTATAAAGTGAATACTCAAAGCTCTTATTTCTACAAGGGTATTCACATATATATCAAAATGTTCTATTTTAAAATTCTGGGATTTACATACATGAAACCCGCTTTCCCTTTCCATGGGTTTAAATTGACATAAAGATCATGTCTTTAAAGCAGTTTTTAAAACGTTATGATTACGAAATGAAACCCATTTCTTTTATGCTATATGGGTTGTTTATGAAATTATTGATGATGATATGTGTGGCTCACATGATAATAAAGGAAAATTTAAGGGTGCACCCTGATAGCGCTCCAATGCATTGGGTAATGATGTAACCACTAGAGATTACAATTTTCACGATACCTTGGTGAATAAACTTGGTAATTTTCAAATGACACCTTGGGGATGGAACTTGGTGATATGTTCATGATTTTCAATATTAAATGTTGCAGCCACATATTCAAGTTATGAAAAAGTTTTATTTTTATTATGATATGCCTCATGATTTCATTTTCATGCCTTAAAGTTCTTTTCATGACTTTATTGATGTATCTCAAGTTCATATGTAAAATGTTTCACTTGTTTCCCTTGTTGGGCCTTCTGCTCACCCTTTCTTTTGATGTATATCCCCAGGTTATGGGATGCATTAATGAGCCTAGGGTGAACATGAGGAGAAGCCTTTCAAGTGTTTAAGAAGAATGTTTTTTTTGTTTCATGTTTTATGTTCCTTGTTTCCAAGACACTAAACCTTAAAGATCCTCAGTTCCGTGTAATGGAATGAAAGTTATGTTATAAAAAGACGGGATTCTATAACTTATCTCGAATTGAACGTTGTTTAATGTTAAAATTAAAGCTGGGCAAACCTACAACGCGCTTCCACTGCACCCGGAACCTACAAGACCCACGTAGGATACAAGAACAGTAGTCATCGTCATCGAACCCTCAGAGGATTCCATTACATTAGCCATCATCTTCGAACCCATAGAGGATTCCAGTACGGTAGTCGTCACAGTCGCATCCAGCTCTAGGGTTCCCGCACACAGCACACTCGATTCTGGGAGGGTCCGCTCCTCGAGTCAGGGGGTCGATAAATCAACTGTCTCGAAGTCTAGAGTTGATGTATCTCAAAGTTCCTTCTCATCAAAAGAAACCCAATGCGACAGACGGTGAGTCAATCGGACGCCCGGTCTGAGAGTTATTGGCTTTTTCATTCCAGGGGCCTGGTTGGAAATATGCTCATTCCAAACCCGGCCATTTTCCAAAATTTTTCAAAACTCACTTAGAGTATTTCAAAAGGACCATCTCGTCGAAAGGGGCCCAGTTCCATAGACGGCACGTCGGTCAGACACGCGGTCTTAAAGTTATTCACATTTAAGTGAAAACGGGCCCGACCCGTTAAGCCCCGAGGGCTGGCGGGTCGGGTCAACCCGATTTTCGCGGGTCTGACCCGGCAGAGGGTCAGACTGGCCTGGTGAATTGCGCGGCCCGGCTGACTCGGCCAGCTGGCCGAGTGGTCTGGGGGGGGTCTCCCTAAACCGGCGGCGCCAAGCGGCGCCGCCCTCCCAATCCGTCCGGCTGAAGCCGACCGACCTTCCTGGCACAAGCAGCCCGCTCGGGCGGGCCGCGGTCTGGCTGCGTGGCACCTTCGGGTGCCACGACTTCTTCACCCGGCCGGCCAATGAGCCGGCCGGTTCGCCGCTGAAGCGGGCCACGAATTGCGGGCCGCGGTATTCCGCAGCGTGGTGCTCCTTGTGGAGCCGCGGTCCTCCTTCGGCCTGGTCGACTTTAGCCAGCCGGTTCTTCATCGGTCGAGCAGCCCGCGGTTGCGGGCCGTGGTTCCTCCTCACGCGGCCGGCGCACGGTCTCCGCCTTCAATCATTGCCGCTTCCCGATTTCAAATAAAACAAGAACCGTCGGAGGGTTGTAGGGCTGTGTTTGTTCGGCCCGTGCCTTCCGCGTTAGGAGGTAACAATCGGCCAATGTCAATTTCAAAAATTAACAAAGAATGAGGTACAATTTATTTACTCAAAAATTATAAAAAACCCATACCTCAATTTCAAGAGCGGAAACGTGGAAATAGAATTTGTAGATGACGTCAGGGTGCGTATGAGGAGGAAGAGGCGTCTCCTCACTTGTTGCGACGAAGAGAAAGGAAGGCATGTCGTCGTTCTTCGAGGAATCAACATTCTTCATCGAAGAGAGCGTCGTTCTTCATGGAAGAAGGAAACTCTCCTCAAATTCTCAAGAGCTCTCCCAAAGTTTTCCAACACAACAAATGCCCAAACTAAAATAATAGCTCATGCTATTATTTTTATTCACACAACAAAAGATTTAAAATTCAAAACCTTAATTAATTAATTGGAGAATCCCATTTAATTAATTAAAAGGTTGGCATCTTAATTGAGAGGAAGGTGGTGAGGCTCCTCATATTAAATGAGGGGAGTTTTCAAAGAATTAATGAAGGGAAGTTCAAGGGAGTTGGGAGGAGTTATGGGGGAGATGAAAGGTTGGGAAATCGTGTGGGCCCCACCTCACAAATATCCTCCCATGGGAGGTTATGTGGGTGTGGGCCCAACCACTAACTCCCCTTGGGAGAAAATAACCACCCAACTTAAATAAATTTGTGTTCCATATTTTTATTCATTTTATTTTAAAACCCCAAATATTAACTCTCAACCTGCATAAAATGAAACTGCGGTAAAGGTCCCCTTAAGAGAATACCGGTGATTCGATTTCATCGGTGTCCTCATATTTCAATTCCGAGCACCGGTTCAAAAGATAGAAAAACCCACACGTATGTTTACTGAACGTACCTGGGAAAAACTTCAGAAATTGATTCCGGGCACACCGGGCCTCGGAATCAGGCGCCGTCAGAAACTGCGGACTTGTAAAATTACAAAGTATTTAAGAAAAAAAATTTCCTTGAAATTTCCAGGTCTTTACATGAATAGAACCCATATTTTTCTTCCCTTTATCACATGGATTCAATTCAGGTCCTAATTTTAAAGCCCCATGTATTTGATCATTAATTCTACCCATATCATCTTATAGTTGACAAACATTTTTCATTAAACTATTCTAATGATTAGTTGTTTTATAATGGAATCCTTAATTTTATAATCATTTTTTGGACATGTTAATCATGAGGGATATTCTTTCAGGGTTTATCGTTTTCTTTCTTATTCATGTGTATTTATTGATAATTACTTGAATATCGTTATAAAAATATATTTATTTATTCAATCTATTAAAGTCAATTTTTTTAATAGTTCCATCCTAGGTTATAAATTGGGTTTAGTAAAAAAATAAACTCTATTGGATAGAATCAAATTTAATTCTAGGTAATAAATCATTAAAAATTTCTACAAGGTCATTCATTTATGGAAATTATTCAGTAACATTTTCTTTTAATGAACAAACATTATAGTATTAATATTTTTCAATGGTTATCTTGTGTTTTTGTTGAAGTTTTAGAGATTTTTACAACATCATCAACCACATAATGATATTAGTATCACATAGTTTTCATATATAATGGTATTTTTATACATGGGAGTGTGGACTGATTGGGAAGATTTAATATGAAACTAGCCTCTTTTCCAAATTACTAAGCACTTTGTTCAATTTTTTCTATTAAATTTTTAGTAAAAGTAGATATTTTATGGACTAAATCCCCTCTAGGAGAAGTATTAATCATACTCCCCCAAATATGTCTAAATACTTCATACATATATTAAATAAAAAGTTATTCACTTATTTGGTTATTGGAGAAATGAAAATAATGTCTCTTAAATATTTCCTTGTACCCAGGAAAAGTTTCTCCTGCTATTTTTTAAAATCCATATATTTAATTCCAAAATAATGAAGTTATACAAGTAGAAAAATAAAACTCATGTGAATATTTTTAAATTAATTTGAATCATTGATAAATATTGAATATGAATAAACTAACCATTTTATGGAAAATCCTTCTAATAAAAATGGAAAATATCTCTGGCTCATTTAATTTCCCTCTATTTCTTGGGGTTTCATGTTCAATGGAAAATAAATAACTCTTAAATATCTAAATGTATATCTTCACCTGGAATCCTATTGAGTTTTGGGTGATAGAGAACAAAACTAGATTTTATTTCATTACCCATATGAAAAAACACAGTAATCTATATGGTGTTATTGATATTATTCCTATTATTATGCTAATTATTATATTCCTCTCTTTATAACCATTGGGATTTTAGTTTTAAACATAATTTTTGTAGGTGTGTTAGTTATAGAATCACAAATATTCATGATAATATCTCTAAATGTTCTATCCCCATAGTAGTATATTCTATAAATTTATGGATCCCCATGTTGTAAATTATGATTATAATTTATATTCAATAAATAAATAAATAAATATAAATCAACTTAATAAAACTCCATGTAAATAGTTCCAATTGAAGGAAGAAATATGTTGTGGGTCTCTTTTCAATAATTTTCATCCACTGTGGAATATAGTGAAGTGGTAACCATAAGGATGTATCTAAGGGAGTTTTGTAAAATTATGATTCAAAATGTCACTTTAACTTTGTGTTGTTGGATAAAATATTAACTATATTATGGATTATATGTTGAATTTTATATAAACTAAAATAGAATAAATTTTAGAATTTGAAAATGAAAATATTTTTATTGAAAACATATTCTAATTTAAGGGTAAGAAACATATTTTTACACTTTAGTCATGGAATGTATGGATCCATTGGACTCTCCCTTTTCTAAGTCTAAATGATTATATAATTTTAATTTCTAACTTTTTACTAAAATAACTCCAATTAACCATACAAATATTCCAAAAATTTATACCAAGAAAATGGTATTAGAGTTGCTTCCAATATAAAATTTATTGAAAATAATAAATAACTATAAGAAATTAAACCTCAGAAATATCAATATAATCATTAAAATGAAATTTATAAGGATATTTAAATAATGATAACCACTAATTAAAATTTATAAATATCAGAAAAAATATCTATAATGGGTTTTAAGAACATAATTGAACAAAAAATAAAACAACTTAATTAAAAAATGAATTTCTAAATAATATATATGGAACAACTGTGAAAACTATGGGCTCTAAAATTTTATTCCTTGGATCTAACTTCCATTAATATCTATGAGTTTAGAAAATATTAGATATATTATCTTTCATCTTTTTTATTATTCCTTATATTTTTAACAGATCATGATCATCCCTGGGCATAGTATTAAAATCTAGTACTATCAACATCACTATAACAATAATCCTTTTTCATTTTATAGATCCACCCATCAATAAAAATGGATGAGAAATTATTTTAATCTAATTCCACCTGTCAATAACATATTGATAAGTTTCTCATGAATATAGAAATTCTTCCATGAAATCAATATGTAGTAGTATAAAATCATCTCATTCCTCACATGAACATGTGTTAATATCAATAAATATCCATCTGCATGTCTAGAATTTCATCAATTTTATTATTAATTTAATTCACCAATAATTAGTAACTAATTATGTCATATTTAAATTCATCCATATTGTCCATATTACTAAAATAATGAAGTATTTTACATTTCCCAAATTTCCTAAAATTTGATAAAATTTCATCTTTACTGTTTGGAAAGATTCATTATATGATTTTCATCATTAATAGGGATTTAAATCCATATGGTGGGGGTTTAAAGTTTATCATTAAGGGTGGATAAATCCTTATGATGCATGGGTTTTGAATTTTTTAATGGAAGAAATTATTATGAGGAATTACAATCATTATGATGGGAATAAAAGACTTACATTCTTGATTTATGATCAGATAAAAAAAATGACAATGATGTGTAGAGTATTATTATTAAGCTATAAATCCATGAAGTTGCTAAATTTAACTTTTGAATTAAAAATTTATTTTTTTATATAAAAATAATAATAAAATACAATGATATGGAATGCTAAATTTATTTATGAACAATTTAAAAATATCAAAAAATTATGAATTAATATACTTTCACTAAAATTCCAAAAAAACCCTTGAAGACAAAAAATGAGTCAAATCACTTCAAAATGAAATATGTTTATGGTTTTATTCAGTGACATATATTTAAAATTATTGAAAATTTTATTTAAATCAATATATTAGTGGAAATGGGTCATATATATAATACAACAAAATGATGGTAGGTTTCATTAGGAATATGGCCCATTGATATTGTTGTTTTGGAAATTTGTTTTGAACCTTAATGAGGTGCCATATATATCCTGGTTAACAGAAATCACAACCTTTTTTTTTTATCATTTTTCAAATTCAATGTTCATATGGCTAGACTATACAATGTAGTTTAATATCATGAGGTAATAATTTTTTCTTTTATTCTTATATCATGTGATATGAAACATGATCCCTGAGAGGGGATATAAAATATGACTAAATGGGTCTTACACAATGTGGCATCCCTACGGTACACTTCCTAATTATTGGTAACCAAACATGGAAGGATAAATAGTCTCACCGGGGATATTTTCTTGTGGTGATGATCTTATTACATGTATAAGGGAAACTATGAGGAATATTTTTTATTTATTGGTAAATAAATAATGAAAGATCCATGGAGGTATGTAAGATATGACATTATGGGGATATATTTTGTGTAATGACCTGGACATTATAAATTATATTTTTTTCATGAATAAATTTGGGTTATATTATTTTATTTGTATTATACAAATACATCGCAATGAAAAAATATAAACACTATATTTTGTTAATTTAGATCATTACATTTTTCAATAATAAGACAAATGAAAATGAAAAAAATTATAAAGGAAATAAATACAAAATATAATAAATATACTGGGAAAATTTAGATCAACTAATCTAATAGAATTATAACTCCCATAAACAACACTATGGAAAATGAAAAAACATATTAGGGAATAAAATTCCATTTTAGAAAAGGAAAATATTTAACCTTGGGGGAAATTATAGTGACTGATGTATAATGAAATTAAGAGGTTTTTCTAGGAGGAAATATGAAGGATGAAATAGTAGAAAAACTATTGGAGTAGAAAATTGACCACAAAATAATAAAATTTAATATAAATAATATTTATTATTAGTAATTTAAAAAATGGTAAATATTATATTGTGAAAAATTTAAAAAAATATTAAAAACTCAAATAATGTATACTAACATTTTTAATAAACTATATTATAATATATTTCTACAAAATATAATATTTATAAGAATATTAAAAATTATATATCAAATTAAATTATTTTTTTTAAAATTAACTACTTCTTTAAAATCATCACCTAAAAAATTTATCTATGGAAAGTATTTGATAATTTTCAGGGAAACATTAATTTTTTTGGCAATATTAAAAAATACATTTATTTTTCAAATAACCCATGTTTTATGAAATTATAATAATAAAATAATTAAAAGATATATATTAAATGGGCTATCATAACTCAAAATAAATTTAATAACATAAATGGATCATTTAAGGACAATAAACATAGAATTAAAAACTAAAAAGTAACTTTCAATGTCTTTATGTTTATGGCTTCCCTTTAATTATTTTTTTATTTTCAATTTTATCTTCTCATTTTATTAAAATAATAAATTATAATTAAAAAGTTTGTAAATTACAAAAAAAAAATAGTCAAATACATTTCATAATTTCAAAAAAAATACTATTGAATGGTTTGTCATGGATTTCATAATTTATACATTATTATTACATTAAATACCCCTTTACTCAAGTATAAATACCGCTCTCACTTCCCTTACAAAACCACTTCACATACCATTACCAAAGTACAATATCTACAAAAATACATTTCATAGGTCCCATAGTATCCCTAATGATGTTATATAGTAATCCTTATAGAAACATAGGATTTTAGTATAAAAATATTACTTCATTATAGATGAATATTCAACACATTATAAAAATACATGCTAGACAACATTAAAGGATTAGTGTGTTTGTAAATTATATTCAATGTATAACTATTTCGTTAATGATCATAAACATCAACAATAAATATCATCAGATTTAGTAAACTTCATAGACACGCCCTAATTAAAAACTTATTTATCACATGGGGAAAGGAAATATAAGTAAGGGTGATCTTAGATGCTCAATATGGGTAAAATTGTGAGATATCCATCGATCACCCTAAGAAGGACTAAAATAAGAATAAGTGCATGAGATCATGAACACAAATTAAAACGTTCTTCCCCAATATTTCAATGATCCAACACATTATTTAGGGAATAAAAATTATCATTTCAAAAAAATTACTCATAAGATTAATAAATCACCATAAAACATCTTGAACCATAAGTTCATGTCATATAATTATGGCACCATAATATGTATTATAAGGCCCCAGCCTTAAACATTACTTAATCTTGAGTTATTTCAAGAATACACGTTGACGATATTTTCAGGTTTAGAGTTTTAGAGAATTAGATCATAAATCATGCATTACACTCCACATTTAAACCAAGTGGTTACATAAAAGATAGTACTCATTTTTCCCATCATCGGAAACATATTTAAAATAAAACATAGATTATTTCTCGACACTTCCTTAACACTATCATCACATAATGTACCTTTCCATTGACCTGTGAAAAACATTTCAAAAACATGGGATGAGCATAAAAAGCTCAGCAAGGGATATAAAAGTAAGAAATGAAAACATTAGTCCATGTATGAAATCATAAATTACTCATAAAACATAAGCATTTTAACATACCTCATCAAGTCATGAATAAATCATAGAAATCATAATACATAAAGGTAACTTGAGGCATTCATAACATTGTTACGTAGGGAGTAACCCTCATGGTTACGTTTGGAATACCCATCACAGTATATTCCCTAAATCTATTTGGAGAAACCTTAACGTTTAACCCCTTCGTGTTACCCAATGCATTGGAGAGCTATATCAGGCTCACCCGCCCTTAGTTTATCACGGAACCACCCGTCTTCATAACAATGCCCAAGAACCATAACATAATCGCATCACATAAAACATGCATAAAGGAAACATAACATTTCCACATTTAAATCACAAGATATCAATAACACATTGATATAATTAAAACATTATCAAAAGAATTTTCAATACCAAAATAAAAGAAAAGTAAAACATGGTATTTATTTTTCATTTAAAAAAAAGTTATGGCTTATAGAGGAAGCCAGCACTCAAATAATGGTCATGGCGGCGGAGAAGTCGTTGTCGCCGCATACGTACGGCAAAAAAATATTCCCTTTTTTCATTTAGTAAATTCTTTTTATAAAAAATATTCCTTTTGAATAAATGTAAAATTCAATGGGGTTTATACACCGTATAAAATAATGTTGTGTATAAAACAAAATATGCCTCAATGAAAGGAGATTGAGATGAAGTCCCTTACCTCGTATCCGACTTAACTCGATGGTTCTTTAATATCCTGAATAATAAACTTGAGTTAATTTATACCTGATTAAGAACATTTTTCAAGTTAATTATTCCTTTTATATCACTTATTACCATGTCATGAACACTATGTAATTACTTAAGTTGATAACGGTCGTTTTAACGATCATTGGTACTTGAGTAAAAAATAAACTCTTTATAATTACAAGTTTTTCATTTATACATTATATCCAGAGTTATATTTATGATTTAGATATCATATATATCATATATATCCAGTATATACATGCATTTATAGTATTACATAACATTTAGAGGTAAGAAATGAAATGCACCGTTCGTGGAGACAGTAAGCCGTACGTACGCATGAACACTACTTTCATTTCTATTTCGTATTTAATGGAATGGAATCATAATGATATAAAGTTATATTATAATTCCAGTATAATATCATATATAATATAATTAACTCCATCCTTTATACATCCCAAATATGGCATTAACGAATCAAATCACTTTGAGGGGGCGGTAGTCCGCACTTCCTAAAATGAAGATATCACGTTTACCCATAATGGAAACCATAAAGGTATGACATAAATGAAAAATACAGAAGCTTAAGGAAAACATAAACATATTATATATCATATATAAATATAGTTACATCTTAATGGCCACCTTTGGAGGTGTTATAATAATATTGAACAATCATCGTTTCATGAGGCAGAAATTCACCATCCATGGAAATAGTATGTTCTTTAACCATTAGATGTAGGTGTGTGTAAGTTTAGCTCGAATAATTCTTATAAAAACATCCTAGTATATTTATCATACTGGTTTTGTTACAAAATAAATGAATAAAAAGAGTTTAGGGGGTTGGAGAAGCAAAATAAAACAAAATAACATTAGAGAAGACTTTACCTTTGAATCGGGTAAATCCCTTTGATTTGAACCAAAATGGATTCTTGAAGAGCTTACTGCCTAAGTTAAGGCTTCTAGGATGAGGAGAGGGATGTGTAGAGACAAAATGAGTAGATCTTGGCCTAGAAAAAGGCTTGAGAAGTGTGGGTAAGTAGGTAGAGGTGGGGGCCTTTTATAAGAGGGGAGGAGGGGCACTCTTGGAAAGTAAAGAAATGTTACTTCATTTTAAAAAGAGTTTCGGATTTAAAAGGTCCCAAATTGATGTATTTATAGGATAAGGTAATAAGGGTTAGAAATATACTCATCCAATAGGTCTTTGACAAGTGTAAGTTTTAGATTTTTACATTATCTTTTTCATTTTATTTAAATCGTTCATTAATGAGGTGATCCCTGCATCATCATGATGTCATAAATAATTTAATTTATTTAATGTCGAAAAATTGTAAAAAAAATACTATGATGTATGAAATATTTTTATATTTCCAATGAATATTTATAGTCCAATAGATCATTTATGTAGACAAAATTAAAAATGTTTTACTCAGGTGATACATTCTTTTTTATATTTAACTTTCTTTAAAAATAAAAAGATAAAAAGTCATTATCACACAAAAGTGATTCCATGGGGTCCCCAAGTTTGGCACAAGGAATCCCATGGTCGGACATGACACAAAAAGTAGCATTATGACACTTTTTGGGGTCATTTTTTATTATTATGATATTATTTTATTATCCTTAACTACCCAATTACTAATTAATCAAGATAATTAAGGATAATTACCGTCGTTACTATTCATAATGTCCAAAAATAAAAGAGTATTGATTACATAATTTGGATCTTCTGATTCAAAATATGTAATCCAATTTACCAAATTCCAAACACAGAAATTACAATAATTAATTTAAAAATAATTTCCGTTGTCAAAACAAATAGCAGGTTTTTAGAAACAATATCTATGAAAAGTTTGGCACTTGTTTATGACCAATTACAAAGTGAAATTAATCCCAATGACCACCATTGGATTACATGGTAAAAATATATTCTATTTAAACTTTAAAACCAATTAAAAATATAATCTAACCATATAATAAAATTATATGAAAATGCAGTTTTGATGTAAAATGCAGTATTTTTCACTATTCATTAAAAAAATGAACATTGTCAAAAAAAAATACCAAAAATTTATCCAAAGTAAATTTCAATGTCCCAATCATAAAGAATAAGTTTATTTTGACAAATATATCTTTTAAAATTGTCAAAATTGTGATTTAAAAATGGTTTGCCATCAAAAGGCAGTAAAACAATCTTTTAAAAATATTAGTGTATTCCATGCTTAAGATTGGATTTATTCTTGTTTTAAGCCTCTAAAACACTATCTAATTCATAAATAGACATAGATAAGAATATATATTATTCATTACTTACTTGGGATGTTACATCCTTCCCCCCTTTAGAAAATTGCGTCCCCACAATTTATTTACTTATCGAATAAGTGGGGGTATTTAGCCCTCATTGCATTTTCAGATTCTCATGTTGCCTCTTCACTCATGTGGTTTTTCCACAAAACCTTTAATTGATGAATCACCTTATTCCGCAACACTTTCTCCCTGTGGTCAAGAATCTGGACTGGTTGTTCCTCATAAGATAGATTCTCTTCAAGCTGAACTACCTCTGGACTCAAAACATGAGATGGATCTGGCCTGTACTTCCTTAACATTGAAACATGAAAAACATTGTATACCTGAGATAAACTCGTAGGTAAAGCCACTCAGTATGTAACTGATCCAACTCTCTCCAGAATTTCATATGGTCCAATGAACCTTGGACTCAGCTTTCCTTTCTTACCAAATCACATCACACTTTTCCATGGTGAGACTTTGAGGAAGACATGATCACCTACCTCAAAAGAGAGATCCTTCCTCCTGTTGTCCGCATAACTCTTTTGCCTACTCTGAGCTGTTCTCATGTGTTTCTGTATCATCTGAACTTTTTCTGCCAACTCTTCTACCAATTCTGGTACCATCAACTTCCTTTCACCCACTTCATCCCATAAAGCTGGAGTTCGACACCTATTCCCATATAATGCCTCAAATGGTGCCATCTATATACTGGAATGAAAACTATTATTATAAGAAAACTCAAACAAAGAAAGATGTTGGTCCCAAATTTCCTGATAATCCATCAAACAAGCATGTAGCATATCCTCTGAAGTCTGAATTGTTCGTTCGGACTTCCCATTTGATTGAGGATGAAAATCTGTACTAAAATTTAATTCAGTACCCAATGACTTCTGAAGGCCTTTCCAAAAGTTAGAAGTGAACCTAGGATCACGGTCAGATACAATGGAGATAGGAACTCCATGTAATCTGACTATCTCTTTAATATACAAACGGGAAAGTTGATCTAGGGAAAAAGTATCTCGTATAGCAAGGAAGTGATCAGATTTAGTCAAGCGATCAATAATAACCCAGATTGCATTATTACCTCGAGGTGTCTTTGGCAATCCCACAATGAAGTCCATGGATATATTCTCCCATTTCCACTCTGGTACTGGTAAAGGCTGAAGAATCCCTTTCGGTAACTGCTGCTCTGATTTAACCTGTTGACAAGTCAAATACTTCACAGTAAAATCATCAATGTCTCTTTTCATTCCATCCCACCAGTAACACTCCCGAAGATCTATATACATCTTAGTACTGCCTGGATGAACTGAAAATGGAGAACTATGAGCTTCACATAACAATTCTCTCTTCAATTTTGAATCACACATCACACACAATCTCTTCCCAAATCTCAAAACACAATCATTATCAATGTTGAATTCAGGAAACTTACCCTTCTGAACCAGCTCTACCTTTTTCTGCAACTCGTCGTCTTGCTTCCGTGCTTGCTTAATTCTGTCTGATAGAGAATATTTCACTGATACCTGAAACAAAACAGAAGGAAATCCTGCACCAACAACTTATATGCCAAATTTCATCAAATCCTTAACCAAAGGATCACTTTCCAAACGCAACATTGTTAATGAAGCGTTACTTTTTTGACTCAAAGCATCAACCACTTTATTTGCATTTCCCGGATAGTAATGAATTGTACAATCATAATCCTTGATTAATTCCATCCATCTCCTCTATCTCATGTTCAATTATTTCTGAGTGAATATATACTTTAAACTTTTGTGATCGGTATATATTTCACACTTTACTCCATAAAAATGATGCCTCCAAATTTTTAAAGCGAAAACAACAGCAGCTAATTCCAAATCATGTGTAGGGTAATTTACCTCATGTGTTTTCAACTTTCATGAAGTATAAGAAATTACCTGATCATTCTGCATTAGGACGCAACCAAGTCCTTTCAATGAAGCATCACTATAGATAACAAACTCCCCATTCCTAGAAGGTAGTGCCAAAACTAGAGCATTCACCAATATTCTTTTCAGTTCCTGAAAACAATCATCACATTATTTTGTTCAGATAAACTTAACACCCTTCTGAGTTAGCTTAGTTATTGGAATAGATAACCGTGAAAAATTTATAGCAATACTTCAGTAATAGCCTTCCAAACCAAGGAAGCTACAAATCTCAGTTACATTTGTGGGTCTTGGCCATTCTTCAAAAACCTTTTTTTTGCAGGATCAACAGTTATCCCATATTTAGAAATAATGTGACCAAGGAAAGAAATTTGTTGCAACCAAAACTCACACTTTCTGAATTTCCCATACAATTTATTTTCTTTTAAGGTTTTCAAAATAACCCTTAAATGTCTTTCATGATCTTCTTTACTTTTAGAAAACACCAAAATATCATCAATGAAAACAACCACAAACTTATCCAAGAACTCATGGAAAATTCTATTCATAAGGTCCATGAATAAAACAGGTGCATTGGTTAGCCCAAAAGGCATAACTACAAATTAATAATGGAAATATCGTGTACGGAACACGGTCTTCGGAATATCAGCTTCCTTTACCTTCAACTGATGGTACCCCGATCTCAGGTCAATCTTTGAAAAATACTGAGCTCCCTGGAGCTGATCAAAAAAATCATCGATATGAGGCAAAGGATATTTGTTCTTAACAGTGATGTTATTCAATGATATATAATCAATGCAAAGTCTCATTGAACCATATTTCTTTTTAACAAATAAAACAGGATCACCCCATGGTGATGTGCTAGGTCAAATTAAACCTTTCTCTAATAAATCTTTCAATTTCTCCTTCAACTCTAAAAGTTCAATTTGAGCCATTCGATAAGGGGGTTTTGAAATTGGCTTAGCATCGGGAACTAAGTCAACAGTAAATTCTACTTCCCGGTCTGGTATTATTTCAGGCAAATCATCAGGAAAAATATCAGGATACTCATTTACCACTGGCACATCATTAATCTGAACAGTTCCCTTGTTTTCAACAATATGTGCAAGGTAACATTCATTTCCATCTTTTAAAAATTTCTCAGCCTCTTGATATGTTATCAACAGTAAGGGTTCATTCTTGTACAAAAACTGAAAGTCTTTCTGAAAAGAAACTTCTTTAGCTCTACAGTCAATCTTAGCATGGTAAATAGAGAGCCAATCCATACCCAGGATAACATCAAACTCTACTAGAGGTAAAACAATAAGGTTTTCAAGTAGGTTCTTTCCACGGATAAGGATAGGAAGATTCTTATAAATTCTTTTTTACCTCAACATTTCCCCTAGGTGTTTTTACCACAAGTTCATGAGTCATTTCTTGAGATGCTATTCCCATTTTACTAGAAAAGTTTTCAGAGATGAAAGAGTATGTAGACCTTGAATCAAACAACACACTAGCATAATCTGAAAAAACAAACAAAGTACCTGATACCACTTCATTTGATGGACCAACATCTGATGAAGTAGTTGAAAATGAGTTCACCACCCCTTTCTTCTTGTAGTCTAACTGCTTCCCATCACTCAAGCTCTTTGTCGGACACTCGTTTTCATAGTGACCCATCTCATTGCACTTAAAAAATTTCACTAACTGTAAATTAAATTTGGTATTACCATCACCCTATTCTCTTTCAGTGCAACCAAGAGCCTTATGTCACATATTACCGCATCGGTAGCACTTCCTAGAATTCATAAGACATTCCCCAGCATGCCTTTTACCACATTTATCACAAACTGGAAACTTAGTTTTCTTACCGTCAGACATTTTTGAAGAATTCTTTCCTTTCTCCTGCCACCTCGGTCTCTTCTTCTGCTGGTTGTTATAGAACACTTAATCATCGGAAAACTCCATTTCCACCTTCTTAGCACATCGAACAAGCTTTTCATAACTCTTGAACTCACGAGAAGCTAAATCCCTTCGATATTTTGGCTTTAATACTGAGTCAAAAAGATTGATTTTACTATCAAGGTCTTGGATAAAATTTGGAGCATACCTTGCCAATCGAGTGAACCTTTCTTTATAAGCAGCCACTGATTCGTCCTCTTGCCTCAATTACAAGAATTGTTTTTCCATCCTAAGTCGAACAGCCTTAGGAAAATACTTCTCAAGAAACATACCTTTGAATTCATCCTAGTCGAGAGCATAAATCTCATCAGCATCCATGATATTTTTAACCATCGACCACCACTGATCTACTTCACCCTTAAAACGGTAAATAGAAAGAACAACCTTTTGATTGTCTGAACACCCCATGACATTGAAAATCTTATCCAGTGCTTTAATTCACCCTTCAGCTAGCATAGGGTCAGATGATCCTCTGAATGATGGGGGATGTTACCTCATGAAATGTTCCACCACTGACATGTTCCTCTGCGGTTGATCTGGCTGATCTCGTGTATGGATACCACCACCATTTATCACTTGAGTCAACTGCGCCATCACTACAACAAACTGTTTAGTTCCAATTCCGACCATCTCAAGATACTGATTCGGAAGGTCATTTCCTTCTGTATGCCTTCCTAGCATTGCTTCCCTATTTCCTCTGCGGAAAACCATTCTGAACAAACATTTCTTAGATGAAGCAACATGGTAATCTTCAAATGCTATATCATTTCAATTTGACCATAATTTTTTTGGATAATCATTTAATATAATTCTAACTCCTAAAGTTATCTAAACGGACCTCTGATACCAACTATAAGGCCCCGACCTTAAACATTACTTAATCTTGAGTTATTTCAAGAATACACGTTGAGGATCTTTTCAGGTTTAGAGTTTTATAGAATTAGATCATAAATCATGCATTACACTCCACATTTAAAAAAAGTGGTTACATAAAATATAGTGCTCATTTTTCCCATCATCGGAAACATATTTAAAATAAAACATAGATTCTTTCTTGACACTTCCTTGACACTATCATCACATAATGCACCTTTCCCTTGACCTGTGAAAAACATTTCAAAAACATGGGATGAGCATAAAAAGCTCAACAAGGGATATAAAAGTACGAAATGAAAACATTAGTCCATGTATGAAATCATACATTACTCGTAAAACATAATCATTTTAACATACCTCATAAAATCATGAATAAATCATAGAAATCATAAGATATAAAGGTAACTTGAGGCATTCATAACATTCTTACGTAGGGACTAACCCTGATGGTTACGTTTGGAATACCCATCACAGTATATTCCCTAAATCTCTTCGGATAAACCTTAACATTTAACCCCTTCAGATTACCCAATGCATTAGAGATCTATATCGGGCTCACCCGCCCTTAGTTTATCACGGAACCACCCGTCTTCATAATAATTCCCAAGAACCATAACATAATCACATCACATAAAACATGCATAAAGGAAACATAACATTTCCACATTTCAATCACAATATATCAATAACACATCGATATAATTAAAACATTATCAAAACCATTTTAAATACCAAAATAAAATAAAATTAAAACATGGTATTTATTTTACATTTTAAAAAAAGTTATGGCTTGTAGAGGAAGCCGAAACTCAAATAATGGTCATGGCGGCGGAGAAGTCGTTGTCTCCGCATACGTACGACAAAAAAAAACATTCCCTTTTTTCATTTAGTAAACGCTTCGTATAAAAAATATTCCTTTTGAATAAACATAAAAGTCAAAGGGGTTTATACACCGTATAAAATAATGTTGTGTATAAAAAAAATATGCCTCAATGAAAGGAGATCGAGACAAAGTCCCTTACCTCGTATCCGACTTGACTCAATCGTTCTTTAATCTCCTAAATAATAAACTTGAGTTAATTTATACTTGCTCAAGAACCCTTTTCACGTTTATTATTCCTTTTATATCACTTATTACCATGTCATGAACATTATGTAATTACTTAAGTTGATAACGGTCGTTTTAACGATCATTGGTACTTGAGTCAAAAATAAACTCTTTATAATTACAAGTTGTTCATGTATCCATTATATCCAGAGTTATATTCATGATGTAGATATCATATATATCATATATATACAATATATATATGAATTTATAATATTACATAACATTTAGAGGTAAGAAATGAAATGCACCGTTCATGGAGACGGTAAGCCGTACGTACGCATGAACGCTACTTTCATTTCTATTTCGCATTTTATGGAATGGAATCATAATGATATAGAGGTATATTATAATTCCAGTATAATATCATATATAATATCATTAACTATATCCTTTATACATCCCACATATGGAATTAACGAATCAAATCACTTTGAGGGGGTGGTAGTCCGCACTTCCTAAAATGAAGATATCACATTTACCCATAATGGAAACCATAAAGGTATGAAATAAATGAAAAATAAAAAAGCTTAAGGAAAACATAAACATATTATATATCATATATAAATATAGTGACATCTTAATGGCCGCCTTTGGAGGTGTTATAAGAATATTGAACGATCATCGTTTCGTGAGGCATAAATTCACCATCCACGGAAACAGTATGTTCTTTAACCATTAGATGTAGGTGTGTGTAAGTTCAGCTCGAATAATTCTTATAAAAACATCCTAGTATATTGAAAATACTGGTGTTGTTACAAAATAAATTAATAAAAAGATTTTAGGGGGTTGGAGAAGCAAAATAAAACAAAAGAACATTATAGAAGACTTTACCTTTGAATCGGGTAACTTCCTTTGGTTTGAACCAAAAGGGTTTCTTGAAGAGCTTACTGCCTAAGGTAAGGCTTCTAGGATGAGGAGAGGGATGTGGAGAGAAAAAATGACCAGATATTGGCCAATCCAAAGGCTTGAGAAGTGTGGGTAAGGAGGTAGAGGTGGGGGCCTTTTATAAGAGGAGAGGAGGGGCACTCTTGGAAAGTAAAGAAATGTTACTTCATTTTAAAAAGAGTTTCAGATTTAAAAGGTCCCAAATTGATGTATTTATAGGATAAGGTGATAAGGGTTAGAAATATACTCATCCAATAGGTCTTTGACAAGTGTAAGTCTTATATTTTTACATTATCGTTTCATTTTATTTAAATCGTTCATTAATGAGGCGATCCCTGCATCATCATGATGTCATAAATAATTTAATTTATTTAATGTCGAAAAATTGTAAAAAAAATACTATGACATAGGAAATGTTTTTAGATTTCAAATTACTATTTATAGTCCAATAGATCATTTATGTAGACAAAATTAAAAATGTTTTACTCAGGTGATACATTCTTTGTTATATTTAACTTTCTTTAAAAATAAAAAGATAAAAAGTCATTATCACACAAAAGTGAATCCATGGGGTCCCCAAGTTTGGAATAAGGCATACCATGGTCGGTCATGACACAAACAGTAGCATTAGTACACATGTTGGGGTAATTTGTTATTATTATGATATTATTTTATTATCCTTAACTACTCGATTACTAATTAATCAAGATAATTAAAGATAATTACCGTCGTTACTATTCATAATGTCCAAAAACAAAAGAGTCTTGGTTACATAATTTGGAACTTCTGATTCCAAATATATAATCTATGTTACCAAATTCCAAACACAAAAATTAAAATAATTAATTTAAAAATAATTCCTGTTGTCAAAACAAATAGCGGGTTTTTTAGAAACAATATCTATGAAAAGTTTGACACTTGTTTATGCCCAATTCCAAAGTGAAATTAATCCCAATGACCACTATTGGATTACATGGTAAAAATATATTCTATTTAAACTTTAAAACCAATTAAAAAGATAATATAACCATATAATTAAATTAGATGGAAATGCAGTTTTGATGTAAAATGTAGTATTTTTCACTATTCATTAAAAAAATGAACTTTGTCAGAAAAATACCAAAAATTTATCCAAAGTAAATTTCAATGTCATAATCATAAATAATAAGTTTATTTTGACAAATAGAGCTTATAAAATTTTCAAAAGTTTTATTTAAAAATGGTTTTCCATCAAAAGGCAGTAGAACAATCTTTTAAAAATATTAGTGTATTCCATGCTTAAGATTGGATTTATTCTCGTTTTAAGCCTCTAAAACACTATCTAATTCATAAATATACATAGATAAGAATATCTATTATTAATTACTTACTTGGGATGTTACATGTATCAAAACCATTACATATGTTTTGGTTGACTACTGAGGCCATCAAATAATTATTAATCAGAATCCCTAAGTATTTCTCATTTCATTATGGACCATTCATCATAAATTGTTTACTAAGTGGATCTTGCACACTGACTTATTTCCCATAGTTGGTTAAGAACAAAAATATGTTTCCAATACTAAATCAAACACATAAGATTGTTTCCCATAATTATATTAAGAGATGTTTATTATTATACAATGAATTTTGGGGATAAATATATCTGACCCATCACATAATCTATACTTTTTTTTTCTTGAAGATCACAAAACATTCATCTTATCATTACATATTGAAAGAAAACATGTTTTATAAACATTTCATCATAGTGTAACACATGTGAATGAAACAAGTTACATAAATGTTTATTTAACATAATAATAAACATAAACCATCATGAAAATAATAAGGAAGGGACTATTGGATCATATCCCCTATAAAACATAAGAAATGATAATGGTTTTTGTTGTTTATGAATATAAAATTCATAAAAATATCATTAAAACATTCATGAGGAAAATAACCATTTCAATTACAAATAATATTTTTAAAATATAAATATTTTTAAAATATAAAATAAAATATTTCCTTTAAAATAACCATGAAACTGGTAATTTATTCTTCAATCAATTGAATAGAAATTACGGTCAAAGAGATTTTTCATTCCATACATGTTAAAAAATTCTTATAATATTTGTTGTAAAAAGTCAAAAAAACCTCATTTAGAAAATGAAAATAATATTCCATTTAAAAAATATTTAAACTTATAATCATGGGTAAAAAATTCTGAAAAATATCATTATAAAATATTAAAAAATTACTTTAAAACATTTTTATAAAACATATACATGGATTAAAACAGGGTTTCGAATGAAGATAGAAATAATTTTTTTATAAATGCATTATTTTGGTCTCTTTAGATTTTAAAGATTTTAAAATGAAAAGAAAACATTTATTATCCAAAAAAACCCAATATATTAAAGTAAATGTGTTAAATTTCAGTTATACCATATGATTTCATCATCAAAAACTTATTCATAATAAATCTGGATAAATAATAAAATTGTAACATAAAATTTTAACCTCATTGGAAAATTTCAAATCATAAGTTACATGAATGAAATAAATTTAGATATAAATTTTAATACCTACAATTTTAATGATAATAATCATAGAATACATTCATGAGTTTTATATAAACCAAAAAGAAGAAACAAGTAGTGAATATGCAATGTCTCTCAGAGAAATAAAAGTAAGAAGAAAATTCCATGATCTAATGCTTTGAATTTCATTGTAAAAATTAATAACTCATTTATAATAAATATATGATTATTATAAATCTATTCCAGAATAAAAAAATTTAATTAATACCACATTTGGTTTAATTATTACCTTTTATTACCCATTTATTAATAATTCCTCTCTAAAATCATGTTTAATGAAACAACTTCTTCATTTTTCATGTACGTTATAGTATGGTATTATCATTATTTTTATATTGATCATGTTTTATAATCTCTAAAAATTTAACCATTATATAATTATAATATATTTAAATTATATATTTTTATTTTAATGAATAAAATATATATATAGAAAATGGATTACACCATTTATTGGGATTATAGGTCATATTTATGATTTAATATTGTTTCCATTTTCTCAAAAGATGGAATAATATAATGGTAAATATTAATTCATCATTAAGGAATATTTTTTTAATATATATCATATATATTAATTTACTATATCCTTCTTACCATCTATGCTAAAATAAAATGAAAAACATATCACATCGCTTTGTGGAGGCTGTAATCCACACCTTCACATGAGCGATGTAATAATTTTCTAATGGATATGAAGGTAAGAATGTTTCTTTTATATTATAATTAAATTAGTATAATTATATCATGAATATATGATACATATATTAAATCCATTATTATAATCATTCATGAGAAGATTTGATGGAAAATGAATTACATCGGTTCGTTAGGCGGTAGTTTTCTATAAACACAATCGACAATATCGTTTACCATTTGATGTAAGAGGAGATGGATATGGGTTAAGAAAAAATAACATATAATTATATTTAATAAACTTATTCTATTATATACAAATATTTTGAGATTATTTGAAGGATGTTGAATAATAAATAACTCAAATACACTTTGTTTAGAATGATACATATTCATCATAAAACATCCTTATGTTTACATGAAATTATTAATAGGAGGGAATAAAAATAAAAATAAATTTTAAAATTCATGGTTATGGAATTAAAAAGGATATTTGGATAGGTATTTTCCCGATAATAAGTCTTTTAATGTTTTGATTAGAGTAAATAGTGGTTCCCTTTTATATGTGGGGGATAAGACACACTTGTAAATTTTGAAAAGAAAATGCTACACCCAAGTTTTAACCAAGAAAAAAAAGATCCAAAATATCTCATTAATGAAAAACATGTGAGATAAATTCTAAATAATTCCAAAAAATATGAATTCTATATGTTTTTAGTTCATTTTTACAATTATCTTTTTATTTTATCTTCCTGGTAAACCGATTTTAAAATTAACATTGATAATTAATTTTTCATATTTTTTTATTAATTAGAAAAAAATTAATATTAAACTATGATATATTATTAATTATAATTATTCAAAGTTTTTAATCCATTTTTCAAAATTCAATTCATAGAAGTGGTCGAATATAATTTAAAATTAACCCCACAGACATGATGAAAATATGGTTTTCTAAAGAACAAGTTTTCCTAACTATAGAATGTTTTAGTGTACAAAATTCAGTATAAAATTTAATTATATGAATTAAATTGGATAAAAAAAATATATTATTGGACTAATTTTACTTTTAAACCCATCATGAAATAAAATGGATCTTATAAGTACTTAAACAAAAATGGTGGGTTTAATAAAAAAACATTATTTTTTTACTCTATCGAAAAATTAATCTTTTCATGAAATTCAAAAAAATAACTCAAAGTTAACTATGAAATGTATATTTAAAAAAACTAGTTTTTTTAAATACATTATCAAAATGTGGAAAAAATTAATTTTAATATTTTTCACATAGTGCAATAATTATTTTTGAGAATAAGGTATTTTCATAGCATATAATGAATTTACTAAAAATTAACTATTTTTTATCAATAATTTGTACTTATATAAAACCATTATAGTGAATTTTTTAAAAAATTAGTTATTTATATTATTGCTTACATGTTTAACAACTATGTTTCAACAATTATGTTTATATAATGATATTAATACTATAATCGTGTTTGTTAAAACTCTATGTTGCATGTAACACATGATATTAAAGAAATTAATTTAATTTTAAAAAACACATACTTCATAATAAAAAGGGTTTTCACATTTTACCCAAATTAAAATAATTTATTCCTTAAAATTAATCACTCTAATACAAACATATGGGGATACTTCTACCTCAACATATTCTCAGGTTCCTGTGTAGTTTCCTTAAGTTGGTGGATTCACCACAAAAAATGTATAACAACCATGAATTTTCATACATTGATAATAAATCTATTTAATTAAATATTAACTACATTACACAAATACAATCCCTATGACTAAAATAGTTTAGTACCATTGGAAACATGGAACACATTCATCTAATTTGGTGAAATATATTCAATATATCCCATAAATTAGTACTCATACTTAATAACATTCATTATAACATATGGAATTAAAGCAAAAAAAGGCTAGACTCAGATTCTTAGTAAGGGTAAACATGGAATATATGTTAGTATAATATGAGCATAAGGGTATGAAAACATGATAATAACATCTAAATATCATACCCTTTATATCAAATATAATATATATGATTCATTTCATAGCGATTAGATGTTTATAAGATGTGAATCATAAGATAATGAAAGATCATAATCCATGAATGTATAACAATTGAATAATACATAGAATTTGTGGTAGATACATAAACATGAAATATCTTTAAATAAAAGTCAATGCACATTTCCAAAACATAATGGGGCACTTCATGGGGACTACACCCCTGGGGTGGGACACACCCCCATCCATGGTAGTAGTGCTTTCCTAATATAGGATCAGGTTTCACTATCTTTCAATAGTGGATCAAGTTTCCCCATATTCCCATATTAGATTGGGTTTCCCTATCTTCCACAGTGGATCAAGATCATAGTCTTGTTTCCATCTTTCTCTCATGATAAATAAATCCTTACCCAGTGCATTGGAGGGATATATAGGTATCACCCTTCAAATAATCAAATATATAATTATGTTTTCTAAAAGAACCTAAATAATTCATCATATCAAAACATATGGAATGAAATGGGTTTCATAAACATCATTTAATCATAAACTTACACATGGAAAGAAACTAGGTTTTGTAAATATAATTCAATCATAAACATAAACAATTAATATATGGATTAATAATGGTATAATTAAACCATATCACAAAAAAGAAAAAGGTAACATAAAATAATGTTAACTTATATGAAAAATAAATTTAAGAAATCACTTGAAAAAAATTCTTGAGAAAAATATCTTTTCTACATTGAATACGTTTTAATTTCATAAAATTCAACAAATTTTTTAAAATAAAAATTTTAATTAAAAATAAAACTGTAAGATTGTAAGGGAATTTTAAAATAATTAAGTAATCATGACTGCAAAAAATTATATTCTTTCTATATAATTATAAAAACTTTTCTTTCTTACTTTTGCTGGAAAAGTCACATAGTACATCATTAGGGAAATGAAAAAATTATTCCTTTCAAACAATGTAGTAAAAAATAAAAATAATTAAAATGAAATTAAATATGCATTGGATAATAGTATAAAAAGTTATAAATAGTTTCATAAAAACAATTACATTGAAGATTAATATTCCCCAATAGAGACAGAAAATGAAACAATCCTAAATATTGATGTGATTGTGAAATAAATACTCATCACATTTTAATAAATAGAATAATATACACCATGAATGATATAAAATTGAAAGGATATTAAAATTATATAATATTTTGGACAATAATCATAAAATAAAATCATGGGTAGTATATAAACCACGTAGAAGAAAAAATTATAGTATATGGAAGGTTTACCACTAAAATAAATGTGATATATAAATCCCTTAACTTATATCTTGACTGTTATATTACTAATGAAAACCTCATGTATAATAAATATAATATTTTAAAACATATATTATAGAACCTTATTCACATATATAATACCATAATTATTTAATAATGACATTATGTTACCCACTTATTAACAGTTCCATGTTTAAGTTATGTTTCAGGTAATAACCTCTTCGTTTCTCCTTTAATTTTTTACTTTATATTCTTCTTACTCATGGATAAATAATGATTTACTTACCACTGGAATGATAACCATGATAGAAATACCATATATATTAATTTCATATATATATATATATATGGTCATCTATAAAGTATAGAAATAGAAAATGAAATATACCGTCCAAGGAGACGGTACACTGTATGTACACATAAATACTGCTTTTATTTCATGATTTATTGAAATAAATAAAGTAAATGAAATATATATATAATATAATTCTAGTGGAATTATTATGTCATATATATAATATAATTTCACTAAACCAATCTTTAAGACATTCTATTTAATGTGTGAATGAATCACATCGCTTTGAGGAGGCCGTAGTCCCCTAGTCCACAAACGATGTTATTATATTTCTAAAAAATGGAAAACATGAAGGTATATGTTATATAATAGTTAAAATATAATAAATAAATCATAAATATAATATTTATCATATAAGAACATAAATTATTTCATTAATTCCAACCGTTAATGGTGGAAATGGATGAACATGTGATATCGGTTTGTGAGGTGTTAGTCCTCCATACACGCTAACTTTGATTGCATATCCCATTTGATTGAAGTGTGAGTGATTTTAGACAAAAACCTAAATATAAAAAAACATCAGTATGTTTAGGATACTTATTTCATTATAAAAACCAGAAATAAAAATAACTGAATGGGTTTAAGTGAGAAATAAAACAACAACGTTTGTTGATGAACATTACCTCTTCTTTGTGTATCCACTTTTGATTTTCCCAAATAGACTCCATTGGATGAATTTATTCCCAAGGAAATGTTTCTATGATGAATTTAGGAATGTTAGGAGGATATTTGGATATATTGTTTCTGATCCAAATAGGTTCTCAAGTGTGAATAAAAGAGAATAGGAGTTTCCTATTTATAAGGGAGAGGAGAGGCACTTTTATAAATCATAAAAATATTAAATTAATATAATTTAATTTTAAAATAAAAATGTATCCAAAGTTATAAATTTAAAATATAGGATAATTTTTGTCTTCATATAACTTCATCCTATAAAAATTAGAATTTTTTTTAGTTTTTTTAATCCTTATCCTTTGGCATTTACCCTTATTTAACATTTTTAGTTCTTACCATGATATCATGTAATTTACACTTTGAGAGTTAATATAATTAAAATAAAATGAAAATAGAAATAAATGACTCATTGAAGAAATTTTAATAATTATCCAAATATATTTTCTAAATTTTATATTTTTTTTTGAATTTTATCACTTTTAATAAAATATAATTTATATTAAAATATCATTAATTTCAATTTTCACACTATTCAATAACTGAATTATTAAAAATATCATAAAATCATGATATATTAAATAAAAATATTTTAACTCATCAATAATATTTAAAAATAATATATAAATTTTTTGGATGAAATTAATTATATCATGTAATATTTATTTTAATATTTTTAATATCATCTATTTGATTCCTGAATTAATTAAACAATTACAACATCATCATTGTGTCAACATTTAAGGAAATTATTTTATCACTAAAATTAATAAATAAATTTAAATGATCTATATAAACATTTTTGATTTCTAAAGACTATTTATTGTTAAATATATTAGTTATATTATATAATATTAAAAATATTTATCTCGTTAAAAACAAAAGTACGACAAAATTGACTTTCCTTTGAATATAATACTATAATGGCCATATTCTCATAAAAAAGGACATAAATAGTCTCAATATTAATAAATTAATTATTAGGGACAAATAATATTCATCTAATAAATTAGTACAAGTGTTAGGGTAGTTTTATAATATTTATAATGTTATTTTTACCCTTAATTACTCGATTTATCCTAAATCATGGTAATAAAAATTACCAAAGTTACTATTCATAATTTATCCAAAACAGAATGTGGAATATTAACTAAATTTGGACCTTTTTATTACAAATATTTAATCAATTTTTTAAAATTATAAAATGGAATTTGAAAAAATTAAATTAAAAATAATCTTGTTGAGGGATTGAGAAACATGTTTTTAAAGTAAAAACGTCCCAAAAATTGTACTTTTATTATAACCAAATACATTGTAAACGTTATTTAAATGTCCTTGATTGGATTAAATTATATAAAATTTACTTAAATATACTTTAAAACCAATCTAAAATATAATTTAACAATATAAATAAATCAGATATAAAATCAGTTTTCAATTAAAATTCTATATTACTTTCATTATTCATCAAAAAACGAATCTTATCAAAAAAATATAAAAAAATCAACCAAAGTATATTTTTATACTATTATTTAAAATAATTAGATTATTTCTAAAAAAATTATTTATAATACTATCATATATAATATTTATAACAAGTGTTCCATCAAAAAGTGGTAAAATATCTTTTTTTTAAAATCTACAATATTTAAAATTGGATTTGTTCTTGTATCATGTCTTAAAAAGAAATAAGAATAATTTAAAATATTAGATTGAATATATTATAAATATATTTCACAAATATTATCAACCAATATTTATTTTTCTATTTATTGGTAGAAAACACACTTGTGCACAATTAAATAATTTTTTAGAAAAAATATTTCATTATATTTTAAAAAGGGTTTTGCATTAATTTTTTTTTAATTGGTCAAGGAGTTATTTTTAGACCATAATTTCATAATTTTTTTAATATTATTCATTCTTTCCATTCTAATTACTTGGTTATAATTGTCTCTTTTAAATTTGTATAATGATAAAATGATGCTTTGTAGTAACATAATGTTGTATGTAACGAAGGATAAGCGAGTGTTGTGTGTAGCACAAGCCTATATTTTTGTTATGAATAAAAAAATAAAAAAAATTAATTAGTTTAATTAAAAATAATAAAATTTTAAAAAAAGTGCAGTGTTACAACTTTGACAATGTGAGTTATCTTGTTTTATAGAAATATCTATCTATGATCTAGAATTTCTATAGGTTTATCTGAATATGAAATATCATGATCCATTAGAATGATCTCTAAATTCAATATGTGTGTAGGATCTATTATTTACTTCCTAGTGAGAGATTCGTGGAACACATCATGGACTTTGAAGTGTTTTGGTGGAATAGTCATGCAATAAGTAATCATCCCTACACGGTCAATAATCACAAAAGGTAAAATATACTGAGGGATTATCTTTCCATTATTTTGGAATCTCATAACCTTCTTCCATATAAAAATTCATAGTGACACCTTCTCACCAATATCAAAATCCATATCACATCGACTATTATCAATATATATTTTCCGGCAACATTGTGTTTCTGTTTTAATTAACTGAAATGTTCAAGAATTCTCTTCCATTTTTTCATCTAGATCTATTCTCAATTCCATTTTTCCACAATATTCCCGCTTTACATTGGAGTTATACAGTTATTTCCATAGAGGGATATATAAGGTTCAATAGGAATTATTTTGTGAAATCTATTATTATAAGAAAACTAAACTAGTGGAATATTTTGATAAAAAACACCTTTCATCTCCATAGAAAAAGTTCTCAATATATCTATTAAGGTTTGAATGGTATTATCAAAATAACCATATGTATGAGGAAAATACACCATATTGAAACTCAAGAATGTATCATGTTATTTCTAAATACATATAAATAACTTTGAGGAGAAACAGGTATCCTGATCAGATACAATGGAATGTGTTACGCCATGAAATCTTACCACTTAATGCATAATTTGATCAAGATAGAAATATTCTCAAATAATAATTATGTGAACATAATTTATATGGTGTTCAACTATAACCCATATACAATTTTTCCCTTTATAATTTTTCGGGAGTCCAGAGAAAGAATCCATGGTGATGTTTTCCTCTTTCCATTTTGGTATAGCTAGTGGTTGTACAATCCCCATACAATTTTTCCTCACATCCTTAAATTTCTCACATAACAAGAACAAAGATACAAACATTTCAATAACTTTATTCCTGTCATACCACTATAAAAAATCAATCAAATATCCATACATATTTGTAAATCTAGGATAAATATAGAATTAATAACAATGATATTCCTCTAATAAATCCAAAAATCAGTTATGGATGGAACACATACATGGTTCCAGAACCATATCATTCCATCACAATCAAGGTTAAATTCAGGAAAATTTCTATCATTATTCTATATTGCTACATCATCATTTTTTCCTCATTAATCATCATAGGGATTTATGATTGAACACCCATTTGAGAAATATAAGATTTATCACATTCCTCAAGGATTTTCATATCAGTCCTTTGAAAATATAAAAATATTAAATATTTTGTGATCCTCATCATCGATAGAAGAGCATGATCCTTTCGACTGAAATCATCAGCTACCTCATTCACCTTATCTAGTTGCTAATGAATGGAAATTCATAATCTTTATTCCTCTAAATCTATCTTCTATGGTGGATATTCAAATAATTTTGTGGGAATATATAATTTAAACTTTTTTGATTAGTATATATATCACTCCTCTCCCCATAAAGATAATAACTCCATATATTTAATGAAAAAGTCACTATAACTAACTCAAAATCCCGAGTTAGGTAATTTTTCTAATGGACCATCAATTATCATGATTCATAATTTATCTCCATATCATTTTCCATGATAACACATCCAAATACCATCATTTATTGGTCACTGTATGTTAAAAAACTTTCTCTATTGTACAGTAATATAACAATAGGTGTGATCCCTAAAATTTTATTTATTCATTTAAATTTTTTTTCATGGTATTCTATATAAAGAATCCTAGATCCTTCCATGGTAAAATGGTAAATATATTTTATAATAGTGATAAAGTTTCCATACATAGTTTATAATATCCATCAAAACTAGGAAAAATAAATATCTCAATAACTATGGTTGATCGAGGAAAATGTTAAATAACCTCTATTATTGATAGATATATCAATATATCATCAATGGAGAGTACATGACCCAAAACATGAATCCTTCTATATCCAAAATTTACACTTTGTAAATTTTTAATATTGATTATCATTCTTTAGGGTCTTCAGTACTATTCTCAAGTGATCTTAATGGTCATATTTCTCTATTTATAGAAAATTATATCATTTATAAAGACTATCAAAAACTAATGAATGTAATCTATAAATACTATATTTATTAAATTTATAAAAATAGTGGAGGAAATGGTTAGACTAAATGGAATCTACATATATTCATAGGGTCCATACATTTTATGGAATGTTATCTTGGGTATATCATCCTTATTGATAGTCAATTGATGATATCTAAAAGAATGGTATAACTTGGAAAACTATTGAGATCCAAATTGATGATCAAACAAGTCATAAATATAGAGTATATGGTACTTATTCTTTATTTTTTTTATCCTTTATTTCCATATAATAAATATAGAGTTGCATTAATCCATATTTATTCTTAACAAAAAGAACTGGAGAACCCCATGGTGACACTCCCCCTAAAATGAATCTCTTCTTCATGATTCTCTTGGATATATATATTCACTTATTAAAAATCAATTAAGTCCATTTAAGTGGGTCTATTTAATATATATATATATATATATATATAACCAAGATGGAGTTATAAAAAAAATCAATCATTATGTATAATTAGAAGTCTAGGAAACGCTTCTGGAAAGACATTAAAAAACTTCTGCATTATAGGCATATCATTGATGATGAGTTTCTCCTATACCATCTGAGATAAATACCCATTATAAAAAGTAATTAAAACCCATACAATGGATTCATTCTCCATTTTAAGGTCATATATATAATTTCACTTATATAAGATCATATTTTGGTTTATAATATTCAATATAATATTACTTATATGAAAATTGATGCGGGATTAATTTAGAGATGGAAAATCCATGCCTAAAAACAACAAATTATACTAGAGGGAGAATAATATGATTTATAAGAAGAAAATTCCTCCAAACATCAATTTGTGAAGAATCATAAATATGAGATTTGAAAATCATACCATAAGGGTTTTCACTACTAATTTAAAATGAAATCAATTAGGTGTCATTTTGATACCCACAAAAAATTCTTTAAATATAAAATATTGTGTAATTCAAGATTAACATAATAAATTAGAGGTTCTAGAGTGGAAATTAAGCGTACCATTCACTACTTCCTTATCATTCCCCTCATTTGAAATATTTATCGCATTATATTTACCATTGTCTCATGGCTTAAGAGGTTGCTGACATCAATCATCATCATTAACCTTCAAATTTGATTAATGGTTAAAATAATTCCCATAGTATTTTCATATTTATTATTGTATAATGAGTGATTAATTAGTGTGAATCATCCTCTATTAAAATTGAACGAATGTCCCATTAATTTCCTTTTGACCTTTATAGGATTTTTGACCAAAATTTCAACATTTAAATCACCTCCCATTTATATTCATGATGTTACCCAAAGGATTCTTCCCATATTTGTGGCATTTAAGTGGATTGAATTTCTTTTAACCTAGTTATTTATTTGTGTTTTTGTGAGACTATAACTACCTTTTCCTATAAAAAAATGGTACTTATGGAAATAAAATTATTTATTTCTATCTTGAGATCACATGAAATGATTTCTCCATTGATAATAAATTCTACTATAGATAACACATTTCAGATACTTGTTTTTAATCAACTAATGAATTTATCAACCAAACAATTATGTGGGATGGTAATGCTATAAGCATACAATGTAGTCCTTGTAAAATTTTTCTCATACGTACTAATAGATTAATCTACTATCAACATCATCTCAGAGAATTCCATATATATATATTTATTAATAATAAGAGGAAATTACTTATTAGAAACAAGTTCTTAAAATCTTTCCAATCCCTAGCATTAATTTATTCTTATTCTGTCATGTTATTGAAAACATTCTACCACTCATCTTCTTGTCCTTAAAAATAATGAATATACAAAAAGACTTTTTCATGCTCAAAAAACTAAAGAATAAAAATATAATTATATTGGTACTAATCTATTACTTTAGAACTATTTGATCAACAGAACCAATAAATGATGGTGGACATTTCCTCATGAAGGACTCAGTAGAATATTATTCCCTATTTTATTTCATAATTTTAGTATGATTCATATCTTGATATTGTAGTGTGTGAATAGAAATGATATTTCTATTCAAGATCTTATGACATTTGGTTGCCCAGGAGGAAAATCATTTTATTTTTTGTCCCAATAAATATTAACATGGTTACTTTAGGTTCCATAAATTGATTAAAACAAATAATCATAGTGTGACCAATAATAATTATATAATTAAATAATATAATCATGAAAAAAAATTCATAGGATGTGTAGATAATGATTGAGTCTTTTCAATAAATTATACCTTATGTTTTATCTAGGTCATTCATTATCGTTATTTATTCAAATAATTTATTATGGTTCAAAAAGAATTTGTGAATTCCAGAATATATCCTTAGAAGGTTTGAAACTATGTGTAAAATAAGGATCATTGTCATGCACAAGGTGATGATTGAGTCAAATCACAATGTAACCTACTAATAGTTGTTACCCCATGGTTATATTGATCCCCAGACACATCTACATCTAGTATCTAGATAAGTATGTAATTTCATGTAAACCACTCACTCTCACATTAACCTAAATTCCATGATACTTTACTACACATAGACTTATCCTTAGAAATATCCTTGAGGATATCAATAATGTTTTCTCATATTAATTACAAACAATATACAATCCTTTCATCTGATATAAACTATAGTGACCCAATATATTAAATCATAAATATTAAATATTTTTAATTGAATATTAAATACATTTCAAAAAATACACACAAGAGGACCATAATTGTTTTTTTCTTCAGAGACTAAATTGAAAGTATTATTATTTCATGAAATATCTTCAAAATATCCCATGAATTTCAAACCATTTTCAAAAAATCATAGACATACCCTATATAAACCATTCTTTATCAACTGGGGAAGGGAAACAAAGTAAATAGTGTGCTCAGATGCTCAGTAAATATAATCATGGGAGATATAAATCGACGACTATAAGTATGAATAACATAATATTAATGGCTTAAAATCATGAACATAACATTCATGGTTCATACCCAATATATCAAAGATCATTAACATGAGTTATGGAATAAATCATTATCATCTCAAATAATTTCATCACAAGAGTTAGAAATCAAGAGATATTAATCATGAACAATTAATTAAATTCATATAAGCGTGGAACCATCATAATTTTAGAAAGCATTTAATATTTCAAGGTTAAAAACATGAGAATATAAAATAATTGTGAATTAGTAATCCATTAATATATCCTATTATATACAAGATTAGGAATCATCACCTATTTTCAATAGAGGATTGAGCACAATGACTTTTTCCCACAGTCAATCAAGTACACTGTATAGTTTCCCATGAAAGATAAAGAAAATTCAATTTTTTCCCATAATTACATCAGGAGATATAAATCATTACCCAATTAATTATAGGGATATATATTTCCCATCCATCATATAATCCATTCATTTATATTCTGTATTATCATAAATCATCCATTATATCATTATCTTCGCAAGGGAAATAGTTTTCATAAATATTTATCCACAGTATAACCCCTGGAAATGAAATGGTTTTCATAAAAAGAAATTCATCATAATCATAAACATAAACCATATAGTAAAATAATAAAGATGTACAATTGGATAATATCCCCAGTAAAACAAATAAAACCCCAATGTTTTTTGACATTTATTAATTTAAATTCTATAAAAGATCATTTAATCATTAATGACGAAATCACCATATTCATTTTGAAAACATCTATATTAAATAGTTAAAATTCCCAAAAATTATTAAATAATATAAATTGACAGAAAAATGAAAATATGTATTGTTAAATTCAGATAATATAGGGGTTATTATTGGGGAAATATTATTCATGTCAAACCTATTAATCCATAGATTCCTTTCATAATTTTCAAAAAAAAGTCAAAATACTATTTTCCAAAAATGACAAGATGATTCCTTTTAAACATTTTTATAAAAATTCAAACATGGTTAAAAATTTATTTAAACATTCATTAAATAAAATTAAAATTTATGATGAAGGATTTTTTAAATTGGGATCATGAATATGTGTACAATATGATCTAGATATAGAGAAGGAGCTTCTAAATTAATCATATATTTCAACCTTCTCAACTCATCTAGGGAGAAAAATGATGTATCGAGATTCCTGAGAGGACTATTGGTGGGGAAATATAATGAATGAGAGAATTGAATATACATCAAGGGGTATGTATGTTAACATGTTAAGGTAGAAAAATAAATGTATAAGTGGGTGATGCAACCATTACCCCTGCCAAAATATAAATGGGAAAACATCACCATATACATTGTCATCTTAATTTTAAAGATATCTGGATGAAACATTGATATATGTGTTGATGTGGATCATCGCACAAAGACATCTCACTTTATCTAAATTAGAGAAGATTTCTATCTACATAAAATTTCACATATATATATCTATGAAGTGGTAAGTCTTCATGGAGTAAAACTATGGATTTATTCGATCAAGATTTGAGATTCACCTTGATGTTCTAGAAAATGTCTCCAACAAGCTGTAAACACTAACCTGAACTTTAGTATGTAATATCATCCTCAAAATGATATCCAATATGAATAGACTATTTATAAACTAGAATACAATTAGAGAGAATGTTCTATGGACTTCATAGAAGGTTGTGACCAACATCTACCTATGGATGACTTCTATTAAAAAAAAACTTTCAACTCTATCATCTAAATGGACCTATATTAAGACCTCTATGGGAAAATATGTTGAAATTAGGTGTGTTGGGATGATTTTAGTGAATTTATGATGCTAGTACCTGAAATAGTCATAGAGATATGTGAAAAGGGGGAAAAAAATTCATCATCATTCAAGGAATCCCCAAGATGACATAAGAGTTATTCGAACAATCATTAACGTGAACTTGAGTTTATGGATTGATACATCGTATTCATCCACATATCACCATTTAATAGTATAATGTGATTTTTGAAGAATATAAAGATGAGTCTGTAACGGCCCGAAATTTTGAATAAATCTTGTTCCCTAATTTCATGTGTTATTTTATTTTATTTTTATACTCAACAAAAATGTTTTATTTGATAAACATGATTATAATTAAAATGAGACCAGTGGGTTTTGACTGTTTTATGACCATCGGTCAATATGACCACTGTGAACAAAATGTTTTGATTATTGTCTCCAAATATAAGTAATCTTGGTTAACTATTATAGAAAGAAGATTTGATGGCCTCACCTAGTAGTCTTGGACCGATCGAAGCCCATCTAACAGAGCTTGGGAAGGAGGTAGCACCATTGGGATTTGATCTGGATCAAATCCAAGCCGAACTTCATCATGTGAAGCTAGAACGGAATCGCCTTTGCGAGAAGTTCAAACTGATAGAAATTACTACTCGGGCAATGTTGACTGAGCCGCCCCAAGATTCTATCACCCTAGCACACCTTACTCTTAGGTCCTATGCTGGTATTATAAGGGGCTATGTAACGAGACCGTAACTGCCTTGTGTAATCCTTGTTTTAAATAAAAATTGGGATTTCTTCTTATGATGAAGTTTATGAATTTTGAAATGACCGGATAAATATAGTATGCATATTTTTGATGAATTTTAGAAAAAGGATATTTTAAAAATGGTTGTGTAAACCTTAAATAATTAAAAATGTGTAATGATTTTCAAAAAATGTTCTTCTACAATTATGTTCAGTACGAAATTTGGAGTCTAATAAGATCAACTTGATTTTTGATGAATAGTAAATTATGAATAGTGATTTTATGATTAGGATTAGTAATATGACCAAATGGATTAGTAATCTAACTTAAAGAAAGTTTTAAAATAATCTAGGCACCTTGATTAAGTAACGTGATTCAATAAAATGGTTAAATAATGGTTTCATAAATTATTATTCAAGTATTAGTTTTTTTCGGGTGAATAGTGTTTTTTAATTAAAAATTTAATTAAAATTATTTAGAAAATTATTTTTATAAAACAGATTTCATTTTTGAACTCAGAGCACCGATATTATGCTATGGTAATTTTTGGGGTTTTTTCTGAAAAAAACGAATTTTCGGTGAATAGTGTTTTTATTTAAAAATTAAATTAAAAATATTTAGAAAATTATTTTTATAAAATGGAGTTCATATTTTTAATCAGAGCGTTGATATTTGATTATGGTGAAATTTTGGGATCTTTCTGAGAAAGTTGAATTTTCAGTGAATAGTAAAAATGCAGTTTTAGGGTTTCGGTATGTTTAATGACATCATAGCTATGTCATGATGATGTCATGAGTTATTTTAAGGGTTGGCCGGCCAAGGGTGATGAATTATTGTTTTGGGGGCCCCATGTGGCCTAACTCCATGATAAATGCCAAGGGAGAGCACATGGGTTTGAGAAAAGCACATGTGAGGTGTCCTTTGGCCATTAATGCCTTGTCCCCTCACTTTCCCTATAAATACCAAGCCCTACTCTCATCCATTCGACTCCCCACTCATTACCAACGAATTTATGGTCTCATTACCTCCCAAGGAGCCCTCCCAAGGTGCCCCCAAGCCCTCAAGGTCCCAACCTTTGAGGTTTAAGAGTTACATTTTAAGGTAAGGGATCCGACCCCTCTCCTCTTTTCATGTAATCTCTTTTATGTCATTCCTTTTATGCTCCATGTTATTATGTGAGAGGATGTTATTTTATATTCTTCTTACTTCCAATTTCATGTTTATATGATGAGAGATCCCCTCTTACTCTCATCATTTCATTTTATGAAAGTTTAAGTGACGCCGTTAGGCTGCCGAATGTTTAAGTGATTCTTTCACCCTTCTCATTTTTCAAGTTCGATTTTCATGTCAAGTCTTTCAAGTTCCTTTTTATTATGTTGGGGTATGATCTCTATATCTATCATACTGATCTCTTATGATCATATGATGAGGGACCCTATTTGATCTTGTCAATTCTTTTTATTGAAGTTTAAGTGACGCCGTTAGGCTGCCGAATTTTCATAAGAGAAATCTAAATTTTGTCTTCCTTCCATGTTTTTCATTTCAAATGGTATGTCCTTCAAATTTCATTACCATGTCCATATATCCTTCTTATTATGTCCCCTTACTGTTTTATGGATCATTTATGAGTGGGTGACCCATGTCCCCTCTCTTTTCAATGTTTTCTAAAACCCCGAAACATAGCCGTTATGCTGCAGAATTTTCGTCTCAAAATGCCTCTCCCTCTTTTCTCAAAATTATTTTATGTTATAAAGTGAAAACTCAAAGCTCTTATTTCTAAAAGTGTATTCACATATATATCAAAATGTTCTATTTCAAATTCTGGGATTTACATACAAGAGACCCACTTTCCCTTCCGTGGGTTTAAAGTGCCGTAAAGATCATGTCATTAAAGCAGTTTTTAAAATGTTATGATTATGAAATGAAACCCATTTATTTTATGCTATATGGGTTATTTATGAAATGTTTGATGATGATATATGTGGCTCACATGATAATAAAGGCAAATTTAAGGGTGCGCCCTGATAGCGCTCCAATGCATTGGGTAAAGACTTAATCTCTAGAGATGACCATTTTAACGACGCCTTGGTGAATAACCTTGGTAATTTTTAACGACACCTTGGGGATGGACCTTGGTGAAACGAAACGATTGTCAATATTAAATGTTGCAGACACATCTTCAAGTTATGAAAAAGTTTTATTTTTATTATGATATGCCTCATGATTTCATTTTCATGCCTTAAAGTTCTTTTCATGACTTTATTGATGTATCTCAAGTTCATATGTAAAATGTTTCACTTGTTTCCCTTGCTGGGCCTTATGCTCATCCTTTCTTTTGATGTATGTCCCCAGGTTATGAGATGCAGTAATGAACCTAGGATGAACTTAAGGAGAAGCCTTTCAAGTGTTTAAGAAGAGTGTTTTTGTTCTTTTCATGTTTTATGTTCCTGGTTTCCAAGACACTAAACCTTAAAGATCCTCGGTTTTGTAAAATGTAATGAATGTTTATGTGATAAAAAGGTGGGATTCTATAGTTGGTATCAAAGGATGGTTTAGTTATTTGTGGAAATTAGGATATGAAAACTTTAGGAAGAACCCTATAAAAAAGTTTAAATATAGGAAATCTTCCTAGTATTTTGGTGATTATTGAGTAAAGGGTTTCCAAGCAAATACATCCCTGTCTGGATACGAGCAGGTAGAGGTGGCTCTGGCACAGATGTACATAGGGGTAAAACCCGAAAACACCTCTTTGAGCTAGACTCGAACGGGAACTGGTACACGACAACGGGCCTTGCTGCACTCTTGGTTACGACACTCCCGGGGGATATGCTTTGGTAAATTCATAAGCTTAGTATGAACCATTTTTAAAGGAACAAAGATAAAATAAAATAAAATTCACATAAGAATATATGATCATGGATAACCTAGAAGGGAACCTAGGGGATCACAAGTTAGGGTATACTTTACTTCTACATGTTATCCTTAGATGCTTTAAGTTTCTTTTCATGATTATTGGCTAAGTATTTAAGCCCCTAACTATAGCTTCTTTTCTTAGTTAATGGCGGGAAATGGAAGAACATGTCCCAACAACCAATGTGATAGGAAATGCTACGATTGCCGTATTAATACGACAGAGATGATTAGGGGATTAAAAGAAGATTATTATTTTGGAAGACGTTCACTATTTTGAGGACCATATATGATCAAGGTAAATAGATTACTACGGTGTCTTCATTGAGGAGTAAGGTTGACTTATATTTTGAAGAATCAATGAATTTAAGGTGGCCTTATAGTAATTTAGGTTACTTACGGGAATGATTAACCTATCTTGGGTAAAATATGTTTAGGTTAGCTACTTTTGTTATAAGATGTTAGGAGTGGTTGATGTTGTTTGGAGATAAACAATGAAGTTTATTTTGGAAGACTATGTTATCATGTCCTTCTTGTATTTGGGTTTCAATCTTAGTTTGGTTTATTTTCAGGAATCTTAAGGACCATTATTTACGGAATGGTCTATGATGAACATTGGGTAGTACCATGGAACTTTGAAGATTTAAAAGTAGTTTCCATTTCTATGGGATTATTTTTGAAGATTTGTTTTACCTTACCCATTCTATTTTTGGGATAATGTTTAAAGATAGAAGAAATAGATAGTTGATCTTTTGTGGATCATGTGATTCTCTAGATGATGATTCTTGTGTTTTGATGAGACCAAGTAGTTTTGAATGCTCATCGTTTGGAGAAAAGATTAGTTTTGGTAGAAACTTATTAAAGTATGAAACTCTACATGAAGGTAGATATATTTCCTTATGTTTTTGTTCTATGTTGTAAATGAATTCCTCAAAGTTATTAAAAGGAACGTAAAACAAAAACGTTGTTGGTTTACGTTTCCTACTAGGTAATCAAAGACCGCTTACACACATCATAATTTTGGGATTTTCTGGTGGTTAACTTCCCCCTAATCATGTTTTCTATCACACTCCTTTAAGAACGTTACCCTTTGTTTTCTCCTCCATGTCCATATTTCCAACATGGAATCCTAGTATGAGTAAACTCGGGTGGCCCTTGTACTTCCTTTTCTTTCTTTTAAAGTAATGGTGTTACTGACTCTTTTTCCGATGTGGGACTTTAAATGAAATTTCAAAACCCAATTTTAAAAATTGCGAGGACGCAATTTCTTAAGGGGGGAAGATTGTAACGGCCCGAAATTTTGAATAAATCTTGTTCCCTAATTTCATGTATTATTTTATTTTATTTTTATACTCAACAAAAATGTTTTATTTGATAAACATGATTATAATTAAAATGAGACCAGTGGGTTTTGACTGTTTTATGACCATCGGTCAATATGACCACTGTGAACAAAATGTTTTGATTATTGTCTCCAAATATAAGTAATCTTGGTTAACTATTATAGAAAGAAGATTTGATGGCCTCACCTAGTAGTCTTGGACCGATCGAAGCCCATCTAACAGAGCTTGGGAAGGAGGTAGCACCATTGGGCTTTGCTCTGGATCAAATCCAAGCCGAACTTCATCATGTGAAGCTAGAACGGAATCGCCTTCGCGAGAAGTTCAAATTGATAGAAATTACTACTCGGGCAATGTTGACTGAGCCGCCCCAAGATTCTATCACCCTAGCACACCTTACTCTTAGGTCCTATGCTGGTATTATAAGGGGCTATGTAACGAGACCGTAACTGCCTTGTGTAATCCTTGTTTTAAATAAAAATTGGGATTTCTTCTTATGATGAAGTTTATGAATTTTGAAATGACCGAATAAATATAGTATGCATATTTTTGATGAATTTTAGAAAAAGGATATTTTAAAAATGGTTGTGTAAACCTTAAATAATTAAAAATGTGTAATGATTTTCAAAAAATGGTCTTCTACAATTATGTTCAGTACGAAATTTGGAGTCTAATAAGATCAACTTGATTTTTGATGAATAGTAAATTATGAATAGTGATTTTATGATTAGGATTAGTAATATGACCAAATGGATTAGTAATCTAACTTAAAGAAAGTTTTAAAATAATCTAGGCACCTTGATTAAGTAACGTGATTCAATAAAATGGTTAAATAATGGTTTCATAAATTATTATTCAAGTATTAGTTTTTTTCGGGTGAATAGTGTTTTTTAATTAAAAATTTAATTAAAATTATTTAGAAAATTATTTTTATAAAACAGATTTCATTTTTGAACTCAGAGCACCGATATTATGCTATGGTAATTTTTGGGGGTTTTTCTGAAAAAAACGAATTTTCGGTGAATAGTGTTTTTATTTAAAAATTAAATTAAAAATATTTAGAAAATTATTTTTATAAAATGGAGTTCATATTTGTAATCAGAGCGTTGATATTTGATTATGGTGAAATTTTGGGATCTTTCTGAGAAAGTTGAATTTTCAGTGAATAGTAAAAATGCAGTTTTAGGGTTTCGGTATGTTTAATGACATCATAGCTATGTCATGATGATGTCATGAGTTATTTTAAGGGTTGGCCGGCCAAGGGTGATGAATTATTGTTTTGGGGGCCCCATGTGGCCTAACTCCATGATAAATGCCAAGGGAGAGCACATGGGTTTGAGAAAAGCACATGTGAGGTGTCCTTTGGCCATTAATGCCTTGTCCCCTCACTTTCCCTATAAATACCAAGCCCTACTCTCATCCATTCGACTCCCAACTCATTCCCAACGAATTTATGGTCTCATTACCTCCCAAGGAGCCCTCCCAAGGTGCCCCCAAGCCCTCAAGGTCCCAACCTTTGAGGTTTAAGAGTTACATTTTAAGGTAAGGGATCCGACCCCTCTCCTCTTTTCATGTAATCTCTTTTATGTCATTCCTTTTATGCTCCATGTTCTTATGTGAGAGGATGTTCTTTTATATTCTTCTTACTGACCATTTCATGTTTATATGATGAGAGATCCCCTCTTACTCTCATCATTTCATTTTATGAAAGTTTAAGTGACGCCGTTAGGCTGCCGAATGTTTAAGTGATTCTTTCACCCTTCTCATTTTTCAAGTTCGATTTTCATGTCAAGTCTTTCAAGTTCCTTTTTATTATGTTGGGGTATGATCTCTATATCTATCATACTTATCTCTTATGATCATATGATGAGGGACCCTATTTGATCTTGTCAATTCTTTTTATTGAAGTTTAAGTGACGCCGTTAGGCTGCCGAATTTTCATAAGAGAAATCTAAATTTTGTCTTCCTTCCATGTTTTTCATTTCAAATGGTATGTCCTTAAAATTTCATTACCATGTCCATATATCCTTCTTATTCTGTCCCCTTACTGTTTTATGGATCATTTATGAGTGGGTGACCCATGTCCCCTCTCTTTTCAATGTTTTCTAAAACCCCGAAACATAGCCGTTATGCTGCAGAATTTTCGTCTCAAAATGCCTCTCCCTCTTTTCTCAAAATTATTTTATGTTATAAAGTGAAAACTCAAAGCTCTTATTTCTAAAAGGGTATTCACATATATATCAAAATGTTCTATTTCAAATTCTGGGATTTACATACAAGAGACCCACTTTCCCTTCCGTGGGTTTAAAGTGCCGTAAAGATCATGTCATTAAAGCAGTTTTTAAAATGTTATGATTATGAAATGAAACCCATTTATTTTATGCTATATGGGTTATTTATGAAATGTTTGATGATGATATATGTGGCTCACATGATAATAAAGGCAAATTTAAGGGTGCGCCCTGATAGCGCTCCAATGCATTGGGTAAAGACTTAATCTCTAGAGATGACCATTTTAACGACGCCTTGGTGAATAACCTTGGTAATTTTTAACGACACCTTGGGGATGGACCTTGGTGAAACGAAACGATTGTCAATATTAAATGTTGCAGCCACATCTTCAAGTTATGAAAAAGTTTTATTTTTATTATGATATGCCTCATGATTTCATTTTCATGCCTCAAAGTTCTTTTCATGACTTTATTGATGTATCTCAAGTTCATATGTAAAATGTTTCACTTGTTTCCCTTGCTGGGCCTTCTGCTCATCCTTTCTTTTGATGTATTTCCCCAGGTTATGAGATGCAGTAATGAACCTAGGATGAACTTAAGGAGAAGCCTTTCAAGTGTTTAAGAAGAGTGTTTTTGTTCTTTTCATGTTTTATGTTCCTGGTTTCCAAGACACTAAACCTTAAAGATCCTCGGTTTTGTAAAATGTAATGAATGTTTATGTGATAAAAAGGCGGGATGCTATAGAGTCCCAGGTACATCGTCCCCTAAGAGATGCTTGATCATGTCGGAGCTATGGCCTATTGACTGGTACATCCACCTAACTTGTCTCAAGTACACAATGTATTCCATATATCCATTTTGAGGCAGTACATACAAGATCCCTCACATGTATAGAATCTAGAGGTGGTATAGTTGGAAAATGATCTCTCATACAAGGAGTGTCCAATGAATATTGTGGACCATAAAGATAACGATTTACGTAACAAGACTACTCACCTGTTCAATGTACTATGGTGGATCCATATGTATAAAGAGGTATAATGGGAGCCTGAGGAAGTAATTAAAGAGAACCACCCTCACTTGTTGTCACTATAATACATAAATAAGAAATCTTGAGGGTGAAATTTCACAAGGTAGGAATAATGTAATGATAAAAACATTTTATCAATGGAAATTCCCTTATTATAATTATTTCATATAGTATAAACCATATAAAATCACTTTCATAACACAATACAATCATTATAAATAAATAATTAATGAAATAAGAGGTATTTCTATAAGATAAGGAACCATTAAGAGTGGAATAGTAAACTTACTTTGGAATAGTAATGTGACCATTAGGAATGGTAAATAATCTAATAGATTAGTATCATTATCTATGAAAGTATATATAAAATTTTTACATATTATAAATGATAATGTGATATAAATATTTCATTTTATATGTAATTAATTTTTCTTAAACAAATTATTTATTCAATTTAGGTATTTTTATAAAACAAAAATATTTATTTATAAATTTATAATTAATATATAAATTTAAAAGAAAATTTATTTTCATAAAATAGATTCATAAACTCATATTTTTTTCCATATTACTATATGATAATTTTATAAGACCTTATTTAAGTTTTCAATGTGTTATAAAATTAGTTCTAATTTTAAAATTAGTATATTCCAAGTAAATGATGATTTTAATTTAAAATTTAAATTTATCATATATAGAAAAACATTTTTATAAAATGGTGTTCATTTTTTAATTTTTCATGTCAAAAAATGGTTAGGTTTAATTTTATAATGTTTTCTAAAATACTTGAATTTTCGGTGAATAGTGAAGTATGGTAAGTTATAGTTTATATACATTATAAGATAAATAACCTATTCCATAATTCAAAGATAATTTAAGCACTATAATCTATAACTATCCTTCATTATTTTTATATATTTCTTGATAATTATCAAACTATTCACAGTCTTGAGCAAAAATAATAAACTAATGAATTAAATACCAAGAAAACACCCCTATCATCCACTATAAATTCCACCCCTCACCACCTCATATCTTCAAACCTTATGAGAATTGATAATTGTAAAAATTAATCTAAATAATCATCCCAATACCCTCCATAAAATATAGGATCCCACTATCTTATTAAATAAAAAACCCATTTCCCTAAGGAGGTTTTCAAGGAAGAGAGATTCAACAGGTAAAATCTTCTTTATTTTTCATTTATTTTATTTTCAATTCCATTTGTTTTATTATCATATAATCTCTTAACCATATCCAAGAGGCATTATAACTATATTATCATTTATATTATTTATTTTTATTATGACAATGTAATAATTCATCTCAAGTCTCTTCCCTTTTCATTATTCAAAACATGAATATATAATCTGTTGTGTGTCTATTTACCACCACTGTGGATGATGAATTTTCATTTTTCACTACCTCATTCAAGTATGATCATAAAAAAATAATTATTATTAAATAATATTTTATTATACATATTATATGTTATATATGTTTCTTAAATCAATATATGTAAATTATCTTAAATAAAATGATATAAGAGTATAATGGCACTAAAACCCAAAAAATTATCTAAATAATTTTCATTTATATTCAATATAATAAATCATAATTATACCATGTAAAAAAAGATATATGATACCAATTTTACTTTTTAAAGTTCATTAGTAATAATTATAGAGAATCATTTTCATTTTAAATGAACATGCATACTCATATACAAGCGAACAAATCATGAAATCCCAGAAAACAAATATTCATGAATGATGAAATTAATCTATACAACTCATCCAAAATACCAAAAATGAACTTAATAAAACTACAAATAATCAAATTAATGTATAAAAGGTTATATATTTGTTATTTAGTTAATTTAATTTGATTATTCAAGATATTAATGTGAATTAATGACATAAGATAAGGGAATTCTCGAACCCAACTCTCTTTCTTTGGGTTTTCCATATTTCACTTCATTCTGAGTATGGATATTCCATTAATGTAACTTAAATTTAATTTATATATCACTAAGTTTTATTATCTAGATATAAATGCTTCAAATTTGATTTCATGAGAAATTCAATGATTTTTCAAAAATAACTCTTCTTTCTAAAACCACAACTTTTACATCTAATGAGATTGTTTCTTCCTCACTGAAGATTGATGATTCCTATACCAATTAAGTCATTACATAATTATTTTGGGAATCCCAATGTTTTCCAATAATTTATGATTTATCAAATGAAACCCATTCCATCCCATTGGTTATTTTTTTTCCATTATTGTTATAAGTTTTATGTGTCAAGCATGATAATGTAAATTTTATGATATAATAGGTGTGACCAGAATTATGTAGTGCATGTAAATGGTATTATGTGATGGTTTTGTACAAAATTATATATCACTCCAATTAATTGGGTAATGGTACATATCTCATGAGAAAAATTTTAATATTCTTGAATGTGATGCTAGATTTGTTGAAAACTATGTGTGGTGGTTATCCACTAAAACACGGTGTTACATTTTTAGGAATTTCCACACTCCAAGGATTTATCTAATCCTTTCACTCATGATTATGATTACAATCCTTTTCCTAGTTTATGATGATTATGATTATAATAACCCATGTATAATGTCTCTTATCCATCCCCTTGCTGAGATTTTAGCTCACACATTCATTTGATGTAAAAACTCAAGTGAATACTTTCACTAAGGGGAACATGAGAACCAATAAGATGCTATAAAAGAAGGTATTAAAAATTGTTTCTGTTTTGTTGTGTAAATTTTATGTACGGTCCTAATTTTACAAATATATTAATCCATTGGATCCTGGTTTTCTTACACGTTTATTTTTTTATCATTAAAATGATGTAATAATCATGTATGAAAAGTGGGGTTGCTGTATAGATAGTCTCACATACATATGAATAGTTTTTTAGGTGATGATTCATAAACCATGGACACAATATTTAAATATGGAAATCATTAAATAAAATATGAGATGGAATATATAATAAGGAAATGGTGAATGATCAATATAAAAGAGTTCTCAATACTACTATAGAATATCATAAAATCAGGGGATAAAATTTTAAGGTAATTATGGTTGGACTCTCTTGTAATTTCATTTATATTCACACAATGAAATTGAAGAAAAAGTTTCAAGAATAAGATATTATATTATTTCCTTGAAAATGGGGATCATTCATAAAACGGTTACATAAATGGTATCGAATGCACTTGAAATTTTGTATTACATATTGTGGAATATCAAAAATCAATACATTTGAATTAGGGAATTATAATATTGAATAAGTAATAATGGGATAACCAATGTCCACATTATAATGATGGGTTCTACCACAATTTAATGTTTTTTTAGGATATGAGTGGAACTTATTCTAAATATGAAAAGATGCATGTGGATGGAATTCCATATTGATAAAATGTATGTATAGCACAAAAAAGGGTTCCCTTGGAACCAAATAAACTTATTATGGATAGACATGAAAGGTTTTATTAAAATAAAATTCTATATAAATTAAGTGAAATTTTAGATATAAAGGTATTTAAGAATTGTTCTATAAACCAAAATTTCACATGGATATGAATTTAATTCATATTCACTGTAAGGGGATATAGAATGATTTTTCTAATAGTTTTTTCTAGACCAGATGGTCCATCAATTACAACAACACATTTTTTTGGGAAAATGTTGGGATCTAAATTATTTTTTCCTCATCATTTATATGGTTTATAAAATTTATAAATTTAGGGTAATATTTTAAGGTCATATGGCCTTGACCAACAATGGAAATAGTTTAGGATCATACATATTTGACGGACATATGACGAGGTCTATTTATAGGTAAAGGAAAGTTTTACTATACAAGAATTAAATCACAAATTCAATAATTTAGATAGCCTTGATGGAAAAGTGTATTCATTTTATGATCAAAATTTTGGCACCCTGAGTTCCTAGAATTCGTGATCACACAATTTATACCACCAATGTGAGATGTTTTATCTTTAAAGATCAAAAAAATATAATGTGAATAAAAGGATCATTCTTTCATAGACTATCTTGATAGGGTTCAAACATGTGAGGACCTAGACCTAGATTCCACATAACGGGTGCCCCGAAATCGGTGGGTCACATGATATCAAGAGCATCTTCCTGAATTCCAGAGGCTTCCAAGTAGCAGTGAGGGCCTAGGGTGTGTCAGTGGGAAGACTATGCCCTCATTAGCAAAGTGTAGCATAGTGGAAGTAATATAAATGAATAGTAAAGAGCGAAAGAAAAATAAATAAACAGTGGAAGAAAACTAATGAAATAGATAAAGAATAATAATAATAACTATATCAACTAGAAAAATGATGATGTAATGTCATGTCACTAGAAAACTGGAAACATAGATTCAATAAAATAGCCATAACAAGTTACACAAAGTAAAATACAGCAAGGATACTCTGAGCATCCCAATATCCAACTCGGTCATCTGCTATCAAGATCCATCCTAATAGCAAGAAATCAAGTCTTTGAATACGTATAATTCCCTTTTTCAACACTAGCAACCATTTAATCTACTAATAGTACCAAATGACACCCAAAGAAGGTGTGAGATAAATCTCAGTGGGCCACCACCAATGGTTTATATAACCTCCAGACCGTGTAATGTAATGTAGCAGTGCACATGCATGCATATTTAAAGTAAAGAATGTAGTACAAAATAACTAAATACCCAAGTACCTTCTTCAGCCCTCAGTTAGTGTCTGAACATGTAATTAGTTCATTGATTAATTAATTACCATTTGATTTCAATAGTTCCTGTGAGGCATAGTCGACACTGTCATTTCATTGTGATAGTATAAGTAGGGAAGGTCAAAAAAATAATAAAAAAACCTAACAAAGATATTCAGTGACGGAGTTCCAGGGTAATAACCAAGGTAACATATATCTCACATAACTCTTACTCAGTAGTATATGATTCTATCTAGGGGGTTATAGTGTAATTCAAGGAGCGTGATCCAAGGAATTACACAATAGGGAACCTACTAAGTCCAAGGTGATCGACCAAGGATAAACATGGCTAAGAAATGACAGGGCCTGATGGGCTTCACCCTGGCACATACTAGTCAATGATGGATTTAATGAGTGCATCTGAGGAAACCTTTAATAATGTAAATGACCCCATGGTAGTATACCAGGAATTCGAGGAATAGACAAGAACCAAAGTATAGGTGGACATCAACCTATGAAAACTGCATCCTTGAATCAGAATGGGGTTCTAAATACACAAGGTATTAACCTCTCAGAATCCAAATCAATCTTGAGTTAGTCTATTCTTATTTGATATTGCAATCATTCAATAATTCATTTGGTTAAAGTCTATCCTTTAATTAGTGTGTATAGGTCAAGTAGAGTTTCAACTATTTATTTATTTGTCCAAGCCTTGTCTTCCATTATTATAGATATGAAAAGGAATATTAAATTAAATATTTTCACTATTCTACCTACCATTAACATGGAAAGGGGTGCTACGAACATGTAACCTTTATTCAATCTCATTGTTTTAGGCCATGTTATATACTTAGTATACATTCCATCTCACATTTCTCCATTAATAATCAATTTTAAGAACATACCATAGGCGAGTCAAGTGGTGAGCATACATGGTATATGTAATTATGAAATTATCATTAATACCAAGCCATTTATTACGGAAAGTATCACCTTTAGGAAGGTCAAGAAAAGTCACACCCAATAGGTGGATCAAATGTGTCAAAAACACTAAAACCCAAATATGGTATAACCTTTGACATGGGGAGGATTGATTTGTGGGTGTAATCACTAACAACTACTCATACATTTGGATATAGAATAACAATATATTTTTAAAACGTATAATCAAGGCATGTAAATTTAAGAAATAGATTCCAAAAAAATTAGTGATCCCCACAATAACATTCCAAAATCAATGATCTTTAGGGATAAGTTATAGAACACCCACCATAGGGTTGTATGATCCATATCATATGGTATCTACCCTTTATTTCCCATGTATCAGAGTATATCTATGAAAATGTTGAAAATGATCACATGGTGATATCTTGGTCGAGAGAAAAAGAGAAGAATAATGGATAACAAGGACTCAAGAACTTACCATTGTCATCCAATGTGGAGAATAGAATCTTGATCGATTTCCAAATACAGGAGATCTGTTGTTTCCCAGTTTAGATCTTTAAAAAATCAAATTGAGAGTAAAATAGGTCAATCCCACATAAAATTTGATTTGGGAGTAATGGTGGCTTAATTAGATCATTAAGGAAAAAACTATAAAATTACCCATAAAATTATCTTGCGCACAGTTTTTCTGCATGGTTTGTGAAACCATTCACAAACCCTATGGGGAGGATCTTCCCAAAAGGTTTGGTCTGTATGGTTTGATAAACATTGTGCACCCATGCACGAGTACCTGGGAAAATGGGGCACTCACATGGTTATGTATCACAGTCGTGTGACAAAAATTCTAGGTGTCTCTTCCCAAAAAAACACCATCCACATAGTTTGGTAAACATTGAAGAATTCCACACGGTTTACTCTAAACTATGCACAATGATTGTTTCATCTAAAAATATTTGTTCCCCTCTCCAAACAATCCCTATAAATCATTTTAACCATTACTAAATCATTAGGCATCCATATTAGGTCCAAAGTAATGATTTAGGATGAAAATTAAATGATCCATACATGTGTGAAAAATTGGGTTCTTATAGTCTTTCCCCTTAAAACAATCACCTCTGAGTTCTCATTCCAAGGGTGAAGAAACACTATCTAAGAAAAAATCTAGCCACTGAGAACATACATAGGCTTCCCTCTCCCATGTCTCTTCTTATACTTGCACGTGCTGCTGTAGCACCTGTACTAGAGGGACACACTTGCCTCGAAGAGACATCATACTTCATTCAATGATGTGTACAAGATATTCCTAAAAGTTAGAATCAACATCTAACTCATCTTCCTAAGGATAAAATGTTTGATATGGGTCTTCTTGATATTGGAAATACTCTACCACATGAAAGAAATCGTGCATGGCATGGTACCTCTGAGGTAGTAGCAACTGTTAGGATATCAGCCCGACTCTCTCAAGAATTTAAAATGGCCCAACATAATGAGGAGACATCTTAACCAACTTCTATAACCATCTATGCCCATGCGTGGGTGATACCTGAAGAAAAACATGATCCCCAACCTCGAACTCAAGAGGTTTTTGATTTCGATCAACATAATATTTCTATCTAGAATGAGAAATAGTCATACGCTTCCTAATTAGTTGTACATGTTCTGAAGTCTCCTAAATGAGACAAGTACCTAAAAAGGATGCCTCACCTACCTCTAGCCAGCATAAGGGTTAACGACATGGCCTACCATTTAAGGCCCCCGAAGGAGCCATCTGAATTGTCACTTCAAAACTATTATTATATGCGAACTCAATGATAAGGATTTCATTCTCCCAAGAACCTCTAAAATTAAGTACACATGCTCAGAACATATCCTATAAAACAAGTATTGTTCTTTTGGATTTTCTATTTGTCTATGGGTGAAATGAAATTCTTAGAACCACTTGAGTTCCCATAGCTTTCTGCAATCCTTGCCAGAGCCATGAAGTGGAACGAGCATCCCTATCTAAAATGATAGCACATGGAACCCCATGTAGTCGTATGATCTCATAGACATACAGTTTTCCTAACTCATCAACTGAGAATTTATCCCATATAGGAGTGATGTTGGATGATTTCATTAGTCAGTAAAAAACTTACCAGATAGCATCATCACCCCTCGGCTACCTAGGTAAGCCAACAACGAAATCCATATAAATATATTCCCTTTTCAATTTCGGGACTATAAATGGATTTAACAAGCCTGTAGGTCTCTAGTGCTCCACCTTCACCTACTGATAGGTGGAACACCTAGTGATAATGCTTATAATCAGATGTTTCATTCTAGGCCACTAATACTGTCGTAGAAAATCTCAATACATCTTCAAGATGCCTGGACGAACTGCACACTAAGAAGCATGGTATTCTTTCATCAACTCCTCTATAATATCTCAAGGAACCCAGATACGTCCATAGATATGAAGTACATCTTCCTTTTCTATAGACCAATCCAGAGATGGGTTATCGCCTAATATACTCCCATGGAGAACCAAACCTGCAGGATCTGAAAACTTCCCACTCTTCACCTTCTCAAGGAGGGAAGAGATAACTTTTAAGGCTGAGAGGTATGACTTCTCATGACTATCATGAAACTCTAGATGATGTTCAGAAAAAAGGTTCATTAACTTCTTTTCATCATTGGCTTCCTGGACGTCCTGTGTTTGAGTTTTCTGACTCAATGCACCAGCGAGCCCATTTCCCTTTCTAGGAGTATAGAGAAGCTAAAAATCAAAGGATTGTTGATATTCGACCCATATCCATTGTCTGAGGTTCAAGTCACATAGAGAAAAGATACACCTAAGGCTCTTGTGATCTGTATACACCATAAAATTCTCACCCAATAGATAGTATCTTCAGCAACGTAAGGCATGGAAAAATACAAATAGCATGAGGTCGTGTGTCAGATAATTTCTCTTGTGGTCCCTCAACTGTCGAGATAAATATGCAACGATGTTGTATTCCTACATCAACAATGATCATAGTCCAATTCCTGATGCATCAGAGAATATGATATAACCTTTTTATGTTCTAGAATAATCAGAATATGTTCCGATTCAATCCTCCCTTTTCTCCCCTGAAAGGATTTCTCACATGCTTATGACCATGTGAACTTTATACCCTTCATTTTAAGACCAATAATAGGTGAAGAAAGATGAGAAATGTTATATATGAAATGCATGTAATATCTAAAAAACATTAATAAACTCCTGATATCAAACACGTTTTGGGCTGCTCACAGGAAACTACAACACTAACCTTTTCAGGGTCAATAGATACTTCTAATTATGAAATAATATGACCCAAGAAGTGGACCATGTCAATCCAGAAGTCACATTTATAAATCATGGCATAAAGATGATTCTCTCTTAGTGTACTCAAAATGATCTCAATATGTTTGGAATAGTCGTTATGAGTGATAGAATACACCATGATGTCTTTAACAAATACTACTACAAAAGAGTCCAAATAGGGGTGGAAAACACTATTCATCAAAGTTATGAAAATGGAAGGAGTGTTCATAAGACTAAACGACATAACAAGATACTCATAAAGACTATAACTTCTATAGAAATCTGTACGAGGTATGTCTGATGGTCTGACTCACACCTAATGATAACCCGATCTCTTGTCAATCTTAAAGAAAATCATTTCTCCTTTCAGCTGTTCAAAGAGATCATCTATTTGAGGAAGTGGATATCAATTCTTGACAGTAAGCTAGTTCAACCTTCTATAATCCATGCATAGACAAACAGTTCCATCAGCCTTCTTAGAAAAAATAATGGGTGAACCCCCAGAGGATGTACTAGGCTGTATAAATCCTTTGGTCTCTAGATCCTCTATATATTGCTTGAGCTCATAAATCATAGCAGTTTACACCCTATACTGAGGAGTGTACACTAGATATACTCATAGAACAAGCACAATTCAAAACTCTACCACTCTCTTTGAAGGTAAGCTGGAAAAGTCATCAAGAAAGAAATTCCTGAAAAGATCAACTATGGGAGGGACATTAGTTTGAAGAAAACCCTGATCATCCATAAAAATATTAGAAATATGGGAAACCAATTCATGTAGACCATGATGATTCTATATAGATCTCACAACATGGACATCCCACTCAACATATAAAAGATAACTGCTACCTTCTGTTGATGAAAAAGAAACCCTGTGGTGATATCAGTCTATAATGGCATGATAGTGGACTTACCAATCCATCCAAAGAATGACATCGAAGCCCATCATATCAAGAAAAAATAGATTCCACAAGATAGGGTAACCGCATACCTCAGGGATATAGTCCATGCACTAGCGTATGCCCTCCATCTGTATTCACAATAGTGTATTGAGGTTCCATACACCATAGTGATACTGTATCTCCAATCTGAGATGTTCCACGATAGATATAGAAATAAAATATTTTTAAGGACTTGTATCAATAAAAGTGGAGACAATAGTAGATGCTACTAGAATAATACCTCATACTGTAGATGGTCACGCAACATGATCCTTGGGTTTCTGATGTAAAGCATGCAACTGACCTGATCCATGGCCATGTACAATAGATGGACTACCATGATCATGACTGCTCTGAGGGAGCTGCTATAGATCAGGGGTCAGACTACCATGGAAATGGCCTTCTCCTTAGCTAGACCTGTCAATGATACTATAACTCCTTGCCTGACATGGGATAAAAGAACTCGCTCTTGTAGTTGGTGCAGATGCAGATCCTTTTACACTAGAAGATGGTGGAATGGTCCTGTACAAATTCTAAAGATAGCCCATACGACCGCAAGCCCAAAACTCCATATGGTCTCTATCATATTGGGTATTCTTAATCTCTAATCTTCCATACTGATGAAACACCATAGAGCCGTCAAATTGGATACTCTAGCTACCACTGCCCTAACGTAAAACCTCTAGGGAACATTTCCTTCAACCAGAAAAACTATTGGACTAACGTGGCACTGATCCTTCAAACCCGGTACTCGTGCCATACCTTAGGTTATGATTAGTGATAAGGGCATGATAAATTATTTCATAAAAGGTAGGAAGGTGAAAGACATTAACCTGAGTTTGAATGGCATACTGCATCCCATCCTCAAAACGTCTACCACACGAAAGCTCGTCACCAAATTGAAGTAGAGTAGAACAATGACTGAGATGAATGAAATCTCTAGAAATGTCATCTCTTAATGCCCGAGGATAGAAATAATCATATAAGAGAGTATGGAAGTCAACACATAACATGCCCGGATGACGACCATCCTAGGTAACCACATCCCACCAATGCATGGCCGAATCCCAAAACTTGTATGTAGCAAGATTGAATCTCTACTTTGGAGGTGTTTCCAGATGCTCAAAGATAGACAACATGGACTCTAACCAAGACTCAGTAGCCTAAGAACATCCATCCCCTAAAAAAGTAGGAGGATACTACTTCTGGAACTCACGAGTCAGATCATCCAATGTAGGTGCAACCCATAGAGCACCTTTCATGGACTGCATCAGAAATAATAAACTATCATGTACTTGGGCATCAGTGTTTGGATTGATAACATTAGGTAGTTCCTTATGTGGAACTCTTGGATGTAAGACTGCAGCTCAGGGCCCACCATGTATGGAGGATGGTCGTAACCACTATACTGGTGAACTATATGTGGAAATCATGGAGACATTGGCCTAAAAATTCAAATAACACCTTAGAACAAGAATATTATCATAAGATAACATAAATAATATAATATAAATGTAGTAAAACTCGCTACCTAAGGAAAACTACCCAAAACTACCCACTTAGACGGCCGAGTATCGGTAATTGCTTAAGTATAAGTTTCATGTCAATTAGTGGTTAATTCCCAGGTTTACTCCTTTACCTTTCATAGACATGACAAGGTGAGATAAGGATATGCAAACAATTCATTTTAGATTTTAGGTTTCACCTTATAATGGATAGCAATTTCTGATAAATCAATCTTTATACACCTATCACAAGAAATATCACCCATTTATTTAAAGCATAACAGTTCGACATGGTAAATTACGCATCCCAACCCATGAGGTCCCATACACCTCATGAATTGAGATAAGAAATCACTCAATAGAATAAAAATTAATAAAAGTAAAAGAAAATATCACAGTATCACTCAACAATTACAAGCATATCTAGCAATGACAAGTAGTGAAATGCACCTATATGGAATGGAAATATGGATGACATGTGAATTATAGGTGCCTATAATGATGCATATAGAAATACTCCTTACCCTCATATCATTGGGATAAGGATGAAATAAATTATCAACCAATGTAATAATCAATAACACCACAGAACATGTGTGTCACCAAATGGTGAAATAATATCAAATGTAATAGGAAAAAATCATAAGAACAATTATAATTTAGGAAACTTAGTTTTTACCCCAAACATGGGTTTGAGATGCCCAAGAAAAAGTTATGAACTAGTACCAAGCATTTCTATTCTCAAATATATTATCTCCAAATTTTAAAGAAATAATGGAAACTAGATCTGATACCACTTTGTGATGACATAGACCCAGATTCCACTTAACGGGTGCCATGAGCCTGGTGGGGCACATGGCCTCAAGTACATCTTCCTAAAATCCAGAGGCTGCCGACTAGCAGTGAGGACCTAGGGTGCATCTTTGGTAAGACTATGACCTCATTAGAAATGTGTAGCACAATGTAAGGAATATACATGAATATTAAATAGGGGAAGCAATATAAATAAATAGTGAAAGAAAACTAATGAAGTAGATAAACTAGAATAAGAATAACTATATAAACTGGAATAATGATGATGTAATTTCTTATCACTGGAAAACTGGAAACATGGATACGAGACTATAAGAATAACATGTTCCACAATGTAAAATAGAATAAGGCTACTCCGAGCATCCCAAGATCCAACATGATCATCAGCTATCAAGATCCATCCTAACAACATTCCATCAACTGTTTGAAGCCGAATGCTTCCTTTTGACAACACCAGCAACCATGAAATCTACTCTGGGTTCCAGACGGCACCCAGAGAGGGTGTGAGATAAATCTTAGTGGGCCACAACCAATGTTGTATATAACCTCGGACCCATGTAATAGAATGTAGCAGTGTGTAGGCTTGAATATGTAATGTAAAGAAATTAGTACAAAATTACTAAATACCCAAGTACCTTCTTCAGACCTCGACTAGTGTCTAAACATGAAACCAGTTCATTGATTATTTAATCACCACTTAATTTCAATAGGTCATGTGAGGCATAACCATCACTGATTTCACCTCATGATAGTATAAGTAGTGAAGGTCCCAAGACGTAACATGGAAATCTGACAAATATATCTATTGAGGGAGTTCCAGGGTAATTACTAAGGTACCATAGATCTCACGAATCACTAACTTAGTAGTATATGAGTCTATCTAATGGGTATGAGTGTAATAAAATGTGTGTATTCCAAGTCATTCCACAATAGGGTGCCTACCGAGTCCAAGGTGATTGACCAAGGTAACATGGGGAAAAGGAAAGACAGGCCCTGATAGGCTTTCACCATGGAACCTACTAGTCAATGATGGATCTAAGGGGTATATCCAAGGTATCCTATTATAATGTAAATGACCCTAATTTCATATATCAGGCATCTAAGGAACAAATAAGAACTTGATTCTAAGTGGGTATCAACCTAATAAAACAAAACCTTGAATAGGAATGGGGTTCCCAAGACCCAAGGTATTATCCTCTTAGAATCCAAGGTGATCTTGACTTAGTCCATTCCTATTTGATATCTTAATCATGTAATAATTCATTTAGTCCAGGAATTTCCTTCTATTAGTGTGGATTAAGTCATGTAGAGTTTCAACCATTTATTTAATAGTCCAATCCTTATATTCTATTAGAGTGGATAGGTGAAGTAGCGTTGCAACCATTTAATCAAGTCTAAATAAACCATTAAGGCATATTAAATTAGAGACGTTCACTCTTCTACCTTCTATTAACATGGAAAGGGGTTTTCCATACGTGTAACATTGGTTCAATCTCACTTTTTAAGGCCATGTAATATACTTAGTATACTTTCTATTTTACATTTCTCCATTAATAATCAATTTCAAGAACTTACCTTAAGCGGGTCAAGTGATGAGCATACATGGTCATTTAAATTACTAAATTCTATTTAATACCTGTCCATTTATTATGGAATGGATTACCTTTAGGAAGGTCAATCAAATTCACATCCGAATGGTGGCTCAAAAGTGTAAAAAACACTAAAACCCAAATATGGAATAACCTTCGACACAGGGTGGATTGAGTTTTGGGTGTAACCACTAAAAATTAATCATATATTTTAGAAGAGCATAAAAATATGATTCTAACAAGTATAATCATGGAATTTAATTTTAAGAAACTACTTCCAATGAAATAGGTGGGTCCCACAAAATCATTTCAAAATTAATGAACTTTACGGATATGTTATAGACCACCCACCTTAGGGTTGTACAATCCTTCTCCTCTGGTATTGGCCCTTGATTTTCCTCATATTTTAATAGATCTATAAAATGGTGAAAAATTCTCACATGGAGATATCTAGATCGACATCAAAAGAAAATAAGAAAGGCTAAATAAGACTCAAGTACTTACAGTTGCACATCCAGCGTGATGAACGAAAGATCGACCAGTTTCCAGTTGAAGGATATCTCTTGATTCCATGTTTCAATTTTCAAAAAGCCCAAAATTGAGAGAGAAATAGGACAATCTACATAAACATGGATTAGGGAGGAAGGGGTGACTTAATTAGATCATTAAGGGAAAACTGGAAAATTACCAAGAAAATTAGCATGCACCCGATTTGTCGAACCATGTGCAAACTGTGCGGGACGGATCTGCCTGAACAATTTGGTCCACACTATTTGTCAAACCATGCACAACCCATGCATGGGTACCTAGGGAAAAGGGGTTCACACACGGTTAGGCATCATGGTCGTGCACCAACTATGTGAGGTTTCTATACTCGAAAAAATAACATCCACCAGTTAGGTAAACTATGCCGAATTCTGCACAATTTACTGTAAACCGTGTGCAAAGTATGTTTTCTCTAAAAATATGTATTCCAGCCTTCGAAAAGACCCATAAAACCTTATAAAATTAACTAACTTATTAGGCATCCATATTAGGTCTTATGTAAATATTTAGACCAAAAAATTAAAGGATCCATACCTAATCGAAAAATCAGGTTCTTATAACACATTTGATGGTCAAGGGGTTTAGACCAAAATTTGAGATGGTATAGTCATATGGGGGATTGTAAACATGAATTTTATGACATATACATTCTTAAATAGATCATCTTGGGAAGGGGTTTATGTAATTATGGCCAATTCCCTTTGGACAATGAAATAAATTTACCAGATCATCCCTAATCTGGATCATGCGATAAGATCACCTAAAACCGTTAAATGGTGGGATAAGGAATTTATAAACCATGATCTATGGTATTCGAATCAGTAGTATGAGATTTAAAAGGTTTACAAGGCATTATGGTAGACCAAATTCAAAATTCTAGTGTCTCTTGTGATTTTATAGGGGAGTATGTGCATCAAAGGACCTTTTCCTTATGGATGAAATAGTCTTATCTTTGGAATGACATATTGGGGTTTCATATAAAAATTCATATTTGGAACATATATTTATATCCCATCGAAGGTATCCCTTGGATTTGAATGCAATCATAACCAATAATCATGAATGTTTTTTTTGGAAACTCAAATCACTGAAGACACAAAATTTGATTTTTGGTAATAGAATATTTAAAAAATATGTTTAACACATCATAGTCCCAATCCCAAATAAGATGAGATTATTTTGGGATGATGAAGGTGAAGAGATATGAATAGTGTTTTTGGTTGTCTTTACATATCTATTTACATAATCACCATGTATCCCAAGGAATGGTAATCAATTTCCCTATTTAGATCTATCTTATATATAGGACAAGGTTACTTTTTCTTATCATGTGTCAAAATGGGAAGATTCCCATGGTTATATCTCAGGTGATGCATCGGTGCATATATAAATATGAATACGAGGAGCCCTAAAATGAGGTGTTTTAGTGATATTGGGGAATTTTATCCTAGTTTAGGGTCCCACATATGGTTCACCCTTACATATATCTACCTCTCATTTATAGAAATCAGGTTCATTAGTAAAGACTAATATTAGGACTTTAAGGACCTATATTATAGACCATATGTCATGATTTTTAACATCATGGGATGAGGAGAATGGTTTTTCGAAGTTTAAGGTTATACAAAAAAGATCCCTGTATATATAATTTTTACACATATCTAGATTGTGTACATGATAATGTAGTTGTATTCCACTAATGAGACACTGAAGGATCTACCAATATAGAAGAAGTGATCTTACACGGGGATGAAACTTTAGAAAATTGGGTACATTTTTTCATATCATAGAATTACGAGTATATAATCTGGATTTAGTGAGTCATATATAAACATGGCCTGTACTTAGAGGAGATTCCACAAAAAATTGGATGATGCATGTAGTTTAAGGCCAGGTAAGAGAAAATATATGTAGTGTAGTTTAACATTATGGGACAAGGAAATTTTTTTATAGTTTATGATCATATAATTAGGTCCAACATATAGGGAGAATTGTGAAAATTTGAAAATTGTGTGAAAAATATGGTTTTTCTAAATTCCATGCTAATTATGAAAAACTCTTAAAGAATTTATGTTTCTAATCATTGGGATGAATAAGGTATAATTCAATTATTTGTATTTAGGCATGAGATAGGATATTTTTGTGTCATTGTGTATCTTTTTATAATGGTTATTAAGCTATTAATAGTTATTGGATTGAAATATACATGTAATCATTATTTAGATTATGGTATAGAAAGAATCATAGTGTGTTTAGAGACCATTAATTTATTGGTGCCTAGATATTGATGGAATTTTACATGTGACTAGGATATAAACTATAAACATCACTTTGTATCAAAATTAATGTGAATTAAGCCACACATATTAATGATAATAGACCCATATTAATATTTGTATCTTATATATAGGGAATTTTTATTTTATAATATGTCTATGGATAATGAGTCAAGGTTGGGGACTCTTACATAAATATGTTTACCATGTAAGAGAAATAGATCTCACAAAAAAAATATCATAAATTTAATAGTATTTCATGTATAGTATATGATATCTCATGTATTTAAACAACTTTTGAAGAAGATGAAGGTGTTTTTCTATTTAGGGTCTTACAATGAGGACCTGTACAACACATTTAAAAACCATGTGTTAAGGATGTTTTTGAACCCCACATAATTGATAAAATAATGTACTCCATGAGTAAGATCAAAATGACCCATGACTTTGTCTAGATTAAATAATCTAATCATCACTCCTTATTATGAAATTCTAGGAATCATGACACATGTAATAATAACGAGGTCCTAGTGTGATAGAACACTATTAAAAACCGAAAATTAATAAATAAGATCTAGACACTATGGTGGGAAGAGGGTTAAATTTGATAAAGATTTTTAGATGGGAATAAAATAGGATATCATGGAATTTATATTTACCCTAAAGTAAGGGAATCATACCAAATGTGGTTCTTAGTTAAAAGTTACTCTATATAGATCTAGCTCATGTACAAGATAAGTGATATTAAAAGTATGGGATCCTTGTAAAGGGATGGAAATATAAAACATGACCAAAATTAATTAAGGACTCACCATATAGGAACAAACAATGTGTTTTGAAACTTTTTTATTTTCATGAATAAGATATTTTTTAATTATTATTATCCATTCATTGTAGGAATCATTCCACACATAGTTCATATAAATTTCATACATTATTATGGAAATAGGTTAGATTAACCATGACATCATTCATGAAAAATTAATCCATGGTTAGAGCATAACTAGTCTTCTAGAGCATTCAAATAGGGTATGAACTTGTCTATTGGGGAATTATTTCATAGTATATGTATGTAAGTAATGAATATTTTTCAAAAATATCTTGTATATAGATCTATCTCATAAGTTGGAAGCATTTAAATTATTATTTCTTAACATTGATCAATTAATTTAAGAAACAAAACAATATTGATAAGGGTTAAAAAACTAGGACGCATTTCATATTGAAATGTAATATTAGTCTGAACATGGGATTATGGATAATTATTTTTTCATTGGGGAGATACATTATGGGTCTGGCTCTCATTTAATGAAATTAGGATATGTAGATTTTTTTATAACTACATTGTGGTTTTATAGTATGGATCACTTAGAATACAATTCATCATCATATTAAAGGGACTCATGTGTAGGAGGACGTGTGCTAATCTTGCACAAGTGGATAATAAATTCGATGCATCCTAATTTCATAACAATTAAGGGAAACTCACTATGAATTAAAGGAAAAACCATCTAGAGAAGAAAGCATTTAATTGAGATTTATTGAATTGCTAATGATAAGTGATATAAGAGTCACTAAAAATACCCAAACATTTATTCATATATACTACATATTTTATGATGAATATTAAATACATTACACAAACACTCACCTTGGGATCATAATGTTATTGTCCCTTTGGATACATGGAATGCAATATTATTATTTTTAAAAGATATTCAATATGTACAATAAAGATCTTCCCATGATGTACTTTTATTATAAAAACCCTTCTTAAAACCATTATTCATAACCTCAGGAAAGGAAATAATAGAATGGGTGAGTTTAGGTGATATATAAGGGGAAACAAGTGAGATATCAATATATCATGATAATATGTTTATATGAATATGGGAATAATATTTGTTAACCATACCCTACAAATAATAGATCAAAAACACGAGTCATGAAATAATTCATGGAATTTCATAAGACAATAACCCTAATGGAATAAAATAACATGATATATGAAAAAAAATAAAATTGACATAATAAATATATTTTTATAATAACCATAAGTATAGAATATTAATTACTTAGTATTAAATAATCACTTCCAAAACTATGATAGTGTAATGGGTTCACTCCCCAAACCATCATAGTAGTCAGGGTTCACTCCCAGAACTATTAGATTGTGAAAATTCCCTTATTAAACTGGGTTCCTCCCTATTCTAGGGATTCTTATTTCATTATATGTAAATATTAAACCAATAAATTATTAGAAGATATAGGTCCCACCAAACAAATAATAAAAAGTATACATACCTATTCCACAAGATCAAAAAAATACATCATATCACAACACTATAAAAGAAATGGGTTTCATAAAAATTTATTCATAACATCACCATGTAAATGAAATAGGTTTAATAATATTTTCATTATTACATCATATCATAACTTGTGGAAAAAGAAGAGGGTTTCATTAGAATTATATTATGGTAAAGCCTATGGAATATAAATTGGTTTCATAAAATTTTTATCATAGTATAACATGTTGATGATTAATGAGTTTCACAAAAATTCAATCACTATAACTATATTACATGTTTTAAATGAATAATGATAGTATCATTGGATCATTTCTCGGGTAAATCTTTCATAAAATCAATGGATGTCATCTTAGATAAAAATGATTTTAAAATATCACATGGAACATTTCTTGAGGAAAATATTTATTCCAGTTGTAAAAACACTTTTTTAAACATAAAATATCTTCAAAATATATTTATTAGAAACTAACCATTGAATATTTTAATGTATGTTTTAAAAATAATTTAAAATAAAACTTGTGGGAAATATCCATTCCAACTTAAAAATCACTTTTAAAGCTAAAAATCATAAAATATTATGGAAATATTTTTCCTTAAAAATAAACATTCAAAATCAATAAAAAATATTTTATGGTGAAAATATCCTTTCCACTTCGAAAAAAATTTAAAATATAAAAATAAATTTTTATTTTTAAAAACATTGAAACTTATACAGGAAGATTTAATAATAATTTATAATAATGCATGAAGAAAATATCCATTCCACATTGAGAGAAATTATTTTAAGAAAAAAATATTTTTAAAAAACATTAAAAATAATATTTTAAACTAATATTGGATACATTAAAACATTGATTATTCATAAATAGAATAAAATTTCTTACATGTTAAAACATTTATTTATTTCATGTTTTTTATAAAAGAAAAAAGGGCCTTGTTAGGAAAAATCCATGAATATTACATTTAATTTTTTATAAAAATAAAATCATGGGTAAAAATTTATTGATAAATAATTTTAGTAATGTTTAAACATATTTGAAAACTTTTTTAGAGAACATGGATATAAATATAATATGTTTTTGACTGAAGACATAAGTAAATGTGATTTTTGATAAAACTTTATTTTTGAAATATTCAATACAAAAAAAGATTACATTGATGGGAAAACATATATTATATATAAATAACTATATTATCATAAATTTCCTAGGTTTATTGAGGGATAGATCATTTTATTTCGTTATTGGAATAATGATCAATTGTAATCGCGATAAACGATGAGATTGTAACATAACATCATTACAACTTTCGTAACATTAAATCATCAACACCATGGAATTATAATAATAAATTAAACATATAATATCATGAGAATAAATAAATTCATTATTTTATATTTAAATTTTACTTTAAATACATCTCTTAAAAGAATATAGGTGTTTAACAATACATAAGTCTAAATGAAGAAAAATTGAGAAAAAAATCCCTTTCTTCTTTGGTTACTTTTGAAATATAAACCCCATGAATTATAGGTAATTAAATTGATATTTAAATAAAAATAATTTGGAATATATTATTGACAAAATAAATTCATTTTTATTATATACACCACCATAGAGAAATAGGTGGTCAATATGGCAAGCGTCTCACAAGAGTATAAAATTGGAAGAAAATCCATTTCATTAAGTATCTACATCCTTTATAATTTGGAATAAATCCTATATAATAAATAATTTTTTATTATAAATATATTAAATAATAATTAATATTTATATCATACCATATATGATTTACTTATGACCTTTTATCACCACTTTATTAACAATTATTTGTCAAAATCACACTTGAAGTAATAACTTCATTGTTTTTTGTGTATTTTTTTATTTTTAATTCTTTGAACACTTAATTTTATCAAGGTTACATAATATTAATTTTTTTTACCATTATATAAGTATCATATATATTCATTATATATGTTTTTATAGAGATCCTTAATATTTACAGATAGAAATTTAAATATACCATTCTTGGAGGCTGTATGTCGTACTTATGATAGAATGTTGTTACAATTTTATGAATGGATTGAAATAATGAATTTCAAATAATATATTACCATTATATAATATTTTTATTTAATATATATAACATATTTTCATTAAAACCATAATTATTACATTCTATGTAATGAGTGAACAAATCACATCACTTCGTGAGGTGGTAGTCATCCATAAACATGAGAATGATTATCATATTCCAATGAAATTGAATGTAAGAAGTTATATATGATATAATAATTATGAGAAGTATAATAATATCATATATATTCTTTATAAAAATTTAATCTATTAGTATATCCACCTTTTATTAGAGGGAATGGAAGACAAATGACATCAGTTAGTAAGGCGGCTGTCTTCCATACACATCAATGGAGATTTTTCAACCCATTTAATAGAATCAGACATGGATATAGGTTATCCAATTTACATAATAACATATAATTATATTTAATAAACTATTCTTATTATATCATCGTGTATAAATAATAATTTAATTAGGTGGAAGATGAAATTAAATAAAATATTTGATTATGGTTGTTACCTCTTTTTCAGAAAACTGCTTTTGGTTTCCACCATAATCCATCCTAGTTTGTCTTCTTAACACAAATTAGGTTTATATAATTATATTTTTAAATTTATTATTCAATTTATTTAGGTAATTTCTGAACCAATTTTCTTTTTATGTGTGAAGTGGATAGGATAAGGGGTTCCCTTTTACTAGTGGGGTGAGTGGAAAACTTGTAATTTTTGAAAAAAAGAGGTGTACTAACTTTTTTAAAATTATAAATAGAAAAAAATAAAACTTTATTGAGAATTATAAATTATATGATATAAATATATACAAAAAATTTATGTTATATGGGTTTTGGGTCATTTTTAACTGATTTAGTTTTTGTTTAACCTCCAGTAAACCCATTTTGACATAAACCGTAGTAACTAATTATTATTATTATTATTATTAATTAAGGTTGAAAAAATATTTTTATAGTTTCATATAATATAATTTATTAATATTAATAATATTTAATCCATATTTCAAGAATACATAATCACAATTTTTTAAATTTAATTTAATATTTAACACTCCGTGATGAGAAAGTGGTTTTCCAAAGGAAAAATGATCAAAGGTTTAAAGAGTTTTTAATATAAAAAATAATTATGAAAAATATTTCAATGAAATAAATATTATTAATTAATATATAATTGATATAATTTTTCTATAAAACCCATTTTAAAACAAAAAAGAAACCTTATGAATTCTTTAAATGAAAATGCAGTTTTCAATAAAAACTGGTATTTTTCACTATTAATAGAAAAATTAATCTTCTCAAAAAAATCCAAAACATTCACCATAATATGATTTCTAAATGTGTAATTTAAAAATATAGTTCAGTTTTTCAAATTAAGTTTCTGAATGTTGAGAGAATTAATTTTATTATACATTTTCAAAAGGAGACAATACTATTTTTTATAAAAATAATCCTTTTAAGCGTAAACATGAATTTATTCATATATATTGTTAATAAAAAATTTAAAATGAATATTAAACATTTAATTGAATATATTGTATGTAAATATCAATCAAATAATTTAAAAAAAGTTTTTTGTTTAATTTTTTTTGGTAAAATTCCTTATTGTGTATAAAAATATCTTTTTAGATAAAGATTTCATTTATATTCAATATTTTTATTTTAATTTATAACTATTTGGTCAAAAAATAATTAATTTCATATACATGTGTAAACCATATATTTTCCTAATTTAGTTAATCTTATTCATACATTTCATTTCAATGGTTAGGAAATAAATATAATTTTAAATATTTTTTTAAAATAGTATGTCATGTTTAGTTTCAACTCAATGTTGCTTGTAACATAATCTAAAATAAGTGTTGTGTGAAAAAAAGTTAAACTAAGTTTACCATAAAATCGATAATATACTCAATGTTTCATGAAATGGAAAATATTGAAAAGAAATTATATTAACTAGAAAAAATAATATTTCACAAAATCCTTGGGGTTTACACTATATCACTGTAAATTAATTTTATCCAAACAATTCGAACTTGTAATCCATGAAAAATGGTTTAATATTTGAAAATTCCATTGGGGGAGACCAAAATTGGAATAATGGTTATTAAAATTTCTTCTTTATAAGAGATAAAGGGAAGTGAGAAGTTCATCTGAAATAACATACACTTGGTTTCCAATTAGGTGATCATAAGTGGGATGTAAAGATGTATACATGGATAAAAGGTTTAAGGTCTAAATATAGATGGAGAGTTATTGAGATCATTGATAATAATAATGTGATTGATCATGTGAAAATAAACAACCACAAAACCATAAACCCATGAGGTGGGAAATATGTCTTTGATTTCATAAAAAATGATGGGAATTTGATAAAATCTTATTTCATGATTCTTTTCCTTATGTTAAAGAGTTTTAAAGAGAAGATATACTTAATTTATTTCATTCCATTTCATAAGAATAATTTTTTACATCCACTAAATGAGAATAATAAATATCTACCATGGAATAAATACATGAATCATGGGTATCATTTTTACTGAATAAAGGGAGAGAAGGTGGCCAAGATCACAAAGATTGTGTAACCTTCCAAAAGACACATGATAAAATGACCTTTAAATGGTTATAAAAATGTCACATGTGTAGAGGATTACCTTATAGAGATGGGAATTAGAACCTTTGACAAGACATTTTCTTCATGCAAAGGCATCCAATACATTTTCTGACTATATAACGGTATCTAGATGTGTTCCTATAGGTCACACGACATGTTAGTCGGAAGGTACATGAAAACCCATCTGAAAATCATTTTAAAGTCATTGATAAAAATATGAAAATGTATAAATACATTTTTAATCAATTTTAATCTTATGACATGCCCCTAGAGAGGACCGGGAAACATATCCACCTTGTCACGAAATAGACCGCTAACATGTCACCTTCAATAGTTGAAGGGTTTAGAATATGTCAAATTGATTCCACAATTCCCCTTAATCTCCAAAAAAACTAAAGTTTTTATATTAAAATGATCACACATCACCAAAATCCCATTTTTTGTAACACAATGAATCCAGGTAGGGAAAGTGATTAGTTTCAGCAATTCTCTCACAAAATCTCAAGATCCCCAACCCATTCAAAATAAGGAATGATTTAAAAGAAAAAAAGGTGGAAGCTTCATATGGATATATGATAAAATCATCATCACAAAATAGGGTTAATACACCTTGGATGATCACTATTAATCCCATAGGTTTCCCCAACCACTTTTCAATAATATCCTATAGAAGTCCCCCTTGCAAGACACGTTTTTCTCAAGGAATACCCATACAAGACACCTTCAAACACATGAAATCATTTTGATAGGAATTTTGTTCCTAATAAGGACCCTAGAAATATCATAATTATATTATTTAATCCCCTTTATAAGTTTTCATGGTTAAGATAATCCCATTTTATTTTCCTCAGTCCAATAAAAATGGAAAATTCAAAACTTTCGCACAGTCATTTATCACCATAAGACACCCACCAAATGACCCACAGTTGGAACATGCGAAACGTGTAACACCAAATACCCCTAAAAAATATAGACCAAATATTCTAGATATGTTCAACACAATATATTATTTAACCAGTGTTTAAATTTCTATAAATCCCCCCCAACCCATAAAAAAATTCATGGATGCATTCATGGTCCACCGCACATGGGAAAACCGGAGAATATTTCAAAATGTAGTTATTCACGTGATCACAAAGGTTTTTATCTACGTCAAATCTGGGGAATAATTTAAGGGATCATGAGGCATGCATAGGAACTTCATAGATCACTTAATATCATGTGATGAACTTATGTCCTGATAACCAAATTATATGACGGACATTCTTCATGTTAGTAGGGTCACATGAAAAATAAAACAAGACAACACTAGAAAAACCTAGGAAACGTCTAAAATAAAAGGATGGATTAAAGTCTCATAGATGGTATATTTATGTGAATAAAATATACAATGATCCTTATTTGATTATGAAAACATACAAAGATCATGTAAAACACTAGTTGATGTCAATAAGATGATGCAACATTCCCTTGACACACTATTTGGATAATACATAGTCACTTGGACATTTCAATAAAGTTGAATGACAACCTTCGGGCATGCCACCCAAGTTTTATGAAGAACTCTAGGATTTCAATCCAAATCCTTGTGTTGTCCTCTAGACATGTTACCCAAGTTATGTGGTGACACTAGGAAAAGTCTACTAGGTCTCATTGTGACACTGAGACATGTCATCCCAGATCATGGGACACCCTCGAAACATTTCATCATGTATCATAAAAAAACTCCAATCATTTCATCACGGATCATGATACCTCCTCTATACATGTTATCATGGATCATGAGATTTCATCCTGATATGTTAGATAAGTCTCTCAATGATTCCAAACAATATTATCCTGGATCATACGATGTCATCAAGACATGTAATCCTAGATCTTGCAATCTCCTATGAAAAATTCATCAAGGCCAAACGACACCCTCTATACATGTCATCATGGGTTATGTGATGTCCTCATTACGAACATGTGACACCCTTCAGACATGTACACCTTGAGTATAATATTTCGTCTAGAAAAGTCCCACTTGATCATGAAATGGTCTCTATACATGTCATTTGAGTTATCAAATTTCCTCAAAAATAGTCAACCGGATCATTTTATTATCATTAGGCATGTACACTAAGAAATTAGGATATGTTAAAACATCCTCTGATAGAATGGCCAGAAAAGCAGACATGTTAGTGAAAAAATCCAAAATGTGTCAACCAAAGGCCCTAAGACATGATAACCAAGTCTAGTGGGTATACCAGGGAAACCTCAGTGTGTAATCCCCGAGTAGTGTCATGATATGAATTCCCCTATATAAGAAAAATCACATTTTGAAAGCCCTGATCAGTGGCATGATATGAATGACACAATATTAGAGCATCCTCTGTGTGTAATACCCTACCAACTGAACTATGGGAACACAAATTCCTGCTATAACTAGGATATATAGGACTCCTTATTAAGGCCCATTATTAAATATGGATCCACTTATGTGTAACCCCCCAATGTCTCTAACATCCCAACCATCAGGACTTAATATCTCTCATATTCTAATCATCATTCCTCGTCCACTATCATATTTAGAAACCATATGGAAAATGATAACTCTTATTTCTATTATACCCATGATATGTAGAAATCCTTGTTAAGTCATGAGCTTTGATAGGCATCGAATTTGGTGTAAGTCACCCCAAGTCTTCGATATTATAATGACCAGGGTCCAATCTCTCTCATGGGAAGATCATTAATCATCATCCACCAGCGGTACGAGAAACCAACTGAACTACTTGAACTCTGATTCCAACCATAACCAGGATAAGTAGGATTCCATAATATGTCCTGAGCACAAAGGGAAATTAACTTTGGTGTAATCCCCCCATGTATCTCACATTATAACCATTAGAACCCAATAATTCCCATGGGCTAGTCATTCCACATCATCCACCATCAGATTGAGAAGGAAACAAAACTATAATAAATTTTATTCCTTACATAACCAAGATAATAAAGATTCCTTCCTATGGATCATCCTCCTTATTAAATAGCCAAAGGGCCCTCTTTCATAGAATTCCCGCATCCTCATTTAGTTAGACTAATTACTTTTTATCCCTTATTTCCCACACTAATCATAGATCATGTGTAATTAGGGATTTAAAATGGTTATAAAATTTTCATCATGAGCATCCCCTAGATAGGGAATCCTCTTGCTGTAAGTCCAAATTTGTATCTTGAAAAAAATACTTCCATATAATGGTATCTACCATTGGGTAAATCACATGGGAATGATCAAAATATGATGACTCTGATTCCTTCAATAACTAAGATACATTGGATACCTCCCAGAGGTCGAAGGACAATAATTTGTGACTATGTTACCTCATATATTTCCATTCTGAATGATGTTTAACTACATGGGTTTAATAAACTACATGGGTTTTGATTCCTATTATAAGGAGGATACCTAGGACACCTCATAACAACTCAATCTCATCATCGAGATATTAATCACCACCCAAAATGGAAACAAACAATGGGGTTCTTAATTATATGGATTCAAAATATATGAAGATTACCATTAAAGGGAAACATAATTAAAACCTCATATACATACACATGGACTCATTAATAGGCCCTTTTGTACACTTAGAAGGATTCAACACTTGATCATTTTTTGTGTAATCGGTCCCCTATTATGATTATGTAGATATTATAAAATATATAATAACTATATAAGAGATTAATAGAATAGGAAACAATTCCCTCAAAGGGTGTTGTGAGATCGACCACCCATCCACTGGACCAATGTGAGTTCCTCACTGTGATAGGGTCCAATATTCAAATTAAATACCTTCCTTTGTAAAGAAGCTCTATAACCTGTTAGGTATGTGGGAACTATTGGTAGTTTTATGGATGATAAAAATGAATGGATAAATTTTTTAGAATGATTATATAGGAATAACCCCCCCCCACACACATTCAAATCATAAAACCATTTTACCACACCCATGTGTGTGATATTTTCCATCTGAAACAAAAATAGTGAACTCGACATGAAATATTTTTACTATGAAATATCATTCACAATAGAAAATTGAAAGACTACCAAATTCATGTCAGTCCATTTTTATCTCTCCACATGGGTGATAAAATAGCACTTGTATATTTAGAACAAAAAAATATTCAACCTGATGTGAAGTCATTTAACAACAATAAATCCATAGTAAGATAAAAAGGATAGACTACCTAGTTCTTATTTAACTATTCTGATCTCTCTAAATGGGTGATCAAATTTCACAAGTATTTTCAAGATAAAACAAAAATTTGGAACCTGATGTGAATATTTCAAATAGAAAAATGATTATTTTATCGCGTGTTAGATTTTATTTTATTCCATATCCTATGAAAACAAAAATAGGGGACATGAAATGGATCTTTTATATGATAAAAATGATTGGTTGATCCTTTTTAGTTAGGGTTACCATATAATAAGTCTATCCTCTCTGTGACAATTCCATGTGAGTAGAATGGCTATAACAGGAACAATGGACATTTGTCCTACCCATGTATATCTAAATTAGAACATATCATGTCTATGATGATGTACTGATTGGTGACCTTGTTCCTTATTGTATTCCTAACATTAGATAATTCTCTCACAAAAAACACCCCGACAATAGATAAAATCCTCATCCAGCGAGCATTCTAGAAAATGAACTATGGCTATAACCCCCATGGGTCTTAGAATGACATCACCATAATGAAACTTTTATCATTATGTGGGGAATAAAAAAATCTATAAGTACCATCAAGATTGTATGATCCTGACCATTGAGTCTGCCCATGAGGGTCTGAAACCACTAAAATTGGAGAGTCTACATCACCCAATGAAATTGGAAGTAAGACTAGTGGAAATAATTTCCACCATTAACAACTTTGGAAGTCTATACCTATAGCATGACAACCACCAACTTCATTATATGATTATGGAGTACCATGGAGTCCAATATGGGTCTCTTTCAGTTGAGGGTCCATCAAGGAGGGATATTTTCAACTCTCATTGCCATTACCATCCATCTGGTACCTTTCAGTCACTTGTTGAGGGTACCGACAGACAGATTTCCACCACTAACACCAATGAATATGAATAAAGGAAGAAACATAGGGTGAGAAATTATATGGAAAATCAAGAGTGGGATCATATCCCCCAATTTATTTTATGAATACCATAGGAATATTCTGGTGGTATATTGTGAGAAGGATCAAATCCCAGCTCACTCAGAATAAATCAAATGGCGTATTTCTGCAAAAATCATGGGAGAGGTTCATACCCCTACGTCTGTTACGGAATCCCATTGGCATATCCTAGTGTCATAGGGAAGATAAAAGTGGGTTCATATCACCATATAAATTTATTATATCCTCAAGAATATAGTGGAGATACAAAATGTATGCACTTAAATTCTTACAAAAACTTTTCTAATGTGTCATTATATCTTAGAAAAAACTAAAGAACTATGAGGGAATATTTCAGCACTTTTATAGATACTAAGACATGTGAATATTTCAATCCCTACAAACAGTGAAGAAAAAAACTCTACTTTGTATCAAAAAGTGGTTTCTCCAAAAAAGAGAATATTATTTCTCCAGTCTAGGAGGATTATCTACATATTCTATTAAAGGAAAAGGTACCAGAACCAAATCAAATTCACATTCCAACCGGGGCTCACTAAGTGAGTTCAGCACATGCCTTGGGATAAGTTTTTAATCTGATTGAATAAGACCAATGGAATATTCCAATGGCCCCAGATTGGGCTTATATACAAATTTGGAAGGGTCCCATCTAGTGGGAGTGCCACATTCTTCATGTCCATCACATATTCCTATAAACAATACATGTGTAATACCCCAATGTATTAGTACCAGGTTCATATCCCCATTCTCACCAATCTCCATCTAGAGAGAGTAGTACACGCCTTAGGATATTCTCATATTCAAGTTAATGGAGCTATTTTGAATATACCATTATCTCATGGAATTTATGCTCAAATCCATATTTCCATGGAAAAAAGAAAACACCAACATACTTATGAGGTTATAAATGAGGGGGATCATATCCCTTATCCCATTATAGAAGTCCTTCAACATATTCCCATGCAGAATACATATTCTAACAAGGCTCATATTCCCATTCAAACTAGATCTAACCAAATTCCATTGTCACATAACTCAGGATAGGATAATAATACTATCAAAAAGTAACTATGTAATAATCAAAAGGCTTGAGATTGGGATCATATACCAATTTTTATCAATGATCACTAGGTTAGTTTGCTGCATACATTGGGAAATGATAAAATTCCATTAATAGAATCTTATTTTCATACTATAGAAGATTCTAAATAGTGGGCTCTTACCCCCTTATCTCTATAAGGTCATAAATATATTCAGGTAGATTCAATAAAACAGTCTCATATCCCTTTAAAATTCAAAAATATAGGTCAGAATATTCTATCCATGACCAAGAATGAGGCTCATATACATAATTTTCTCTATACCAATATCCTTGAAGTAGTTTGATACACATTATCTACACCCCAATGGTCCGCTGAGTCTTTAACTGAAGTAAAATGTGATCACTACCATGATATTCCTCCTCATGGTAGTGTGTATATGGATCAAGGGGACTATACTCCTAAAATATTATGTGGTCAACCTCCACCTAGTGATATCTCCCATAGAAAAGGAAATCCTCCCATTTCCCATACATCTTCATATTGGGAGATGCCCCAAACTCATAAAACATTGTTCATATAGGTTCTAGAAACATGGGGTCAACTATATACAGTTACCCATCAACTACCAGCAACAACCCACTCAGGTAAATAGAAAACCCCAAGAAGCATATTTTGTGGTTTGACCTGATGGAGGTGTGTAAGTATGATAAAGAGGAAATCAACATTGATATATGTATAGATTTATCCATAAATTACTTCCCCGCCATGTTCTAGTAGCTTTCGACTCCTAAATATGGGATCTTAAATGAGATCATGAAAGTTTTCATGCTTTATCTACACCAGAACATATTGGAAACTCATTAGTGACTGAAGGATAGACACCTCCTTATCTAGGATATGAGTACCACCTTTAGAAGACCAAGATAGTCAATTTTTACCTATAACTAACTGTAATCTCAATGGATTGAGATCCAAAATTGGAAACACACATTAAAAACCAACATCACACTTACCACTATTTCATCACAACTCATTTGAAAATCATTTCCAAAGTCTCATCTTGTATTTGTATTCATGTATGGGGAAATTATGGAGAAGTACAGTTAACCAAACCCCTGAAATAGAATGGAACCTAAAATACAGTCTCCTATTATGTCATAGAATCTGATGAGATTTGGGGACGAGGTTACGCACAAGCCAGTTTGTCAATAAAATGGAATTCCGCCAACTCAGCGGTTCCAGGAAATCATGAACAAAGTTCATATAGGGCCAACATGTCCCTGAGCTAGTTACCTTTAAGTAACATAAAAACATTTACAACATAGAATATGTAGTTTTGATCTACCAAATAACTCCTCTTAATGAATGACTCATATTATGAGATTCCATTGAACACACATCATACATGAACACAATTTTGCTGATTCAAGAAAATCATTGTAACAGCTTCCATAATAGCCGTCTAAGAGCATAACCTACCCACTAGGATAGGGGAATATCTACCACCGCCTCTACCCCTCAGTTCAATAATTCCTAATAGGATATAAGAAAAATTGGCGATTACAACAAACAAACCCCAGCACACAGGGTTGGGGTAATTTTTAATCTAATCATTTTCACTTGGTTCAAGATTCTCCTAGAGGGTCCTGAGGAAATAAACGATAGTTCCATATCAACCCTATCACATTGGGTAGGAGGAATTTATATCTCAATTTCAATATAATGAATCTTTTAAATCCTCAATTGGAATCAAATAATACTCCAAAATAGGATCCAAAATGAAAATTTTGGCCCTAAATAATCCCAAGACTATAGTTATGGGGTAATTTTCACCACCATCATCACCAAAATGGTAATCAAGCTATTATTTTTTGGGAGATAAATATCTATGGTCATCATCCCATCCTTTCATCTTACTACAAGATGAAAGATTGGTATTTTGGGATCATTATTCATATAGAACTATAAACAACCACAATTTCATCCTTAATGGATAATTATGGGAGGAACATATGATAAAGTAAATCTAACCATGCTAGGGTTGCAAGACAAAACAGTAAAATATGACCAGTGGTTTAAGAACCAACCTTAATGTAAGTCATTTTGAATCATCCCGTTACATCTAGAGTAATGGGAAAACTAAAAATGCCTGATAAACATCTTTGAGTGTCATCACCATGTATATAGACAATAATTTGGATCAAAAACTAGATGTAAAGGGATGAAATATGGAAAATATTCCCTAAGTGGAGGATTTTAAAGCACCTAAAAAATGAACATGTACCTGACTTTATAGGATGATACTAATCCTTGAACCTCTAAATATATATTTTCAACCTCTATATCAGAACCCTTCCATTGATAAAGATAAATAAGTGGTCATACCCCACTCGTCACATAGAAGAGAAAAAATTTCCTCTATAGAGGAACATATGGAACAAAATGAGAATGGGATAAAAACTCATAGAAAACTCAAAGAGGTATTACTTTGGGAAAACATACCAAGCGGGTATCTTCGTCCGAAAGAGATGAATATTCGTACACCCAAATGTCAATAAATAGTTCATTCACCTATAAGAGAGGCATCTGAGTGTTAGATTTGATCCACATCTTGGTATCCATCCAATATAGATAAGGAGTTCTAAAATGACCACAAATTCCCTCTATTTTAGTGACATCATCTCCCTCACTAGGTAATTTATATAGTCTTCATTATGATTTAGAATCATTAAGTGATGAAAATAATACCAAATCATAAAGCCTCGATAATTCCTTATATATGAGAGGCATCTCAAACAACAATACCTCCAAAATTTCTCAATTCCATTGAGTCCCAATAAATTCAATTAGAAGAAATGTAAGGGAGATGGGGACCAATGCTTCATGAGGGAAATCCAAATCCCAAATGGGTGGATGAAACATTTTACCCTCCCAATATTGGAAATTCAACCTTCTATACCATTGATGTTCTGGGAGACCTAGAAAAGTACCTCACATGCTTTATATCCTAATTTATTCCGATTATGGTCCCACAAGATCAATAGGAGGAGTTAAAGAACTATTTTTATAATAAATCTAATAGTTCCAACTATTGTTTAGTACAATATTATTTGATTAGGATTGGTTATAATATGAGATAACCTTCATCATTAATTCCATTACCATTTATTCTCCACACTGAAGGAAAAAATAATAATCAAGTAGAAAAATAGTAAGAAATGTGAAAATGAGAGGGTGTAAAACTTAAAAAAAATTAAAGGTTTAACATAGCCACTCATCATCCTTCTCTCACTAGATCAATTCCTAGATCTATGTTCCCATACTCTCTAAGTTGATCTATTTACAACTATGTTCCTAGTGAAGTTTCTAGGTGGGTTACATGAGATTTCAAAAATAGAAAAATGTTTGAAATATTCCATTCAGTAGACCCATGCTGTGTCTCAACTCATTCCCTCAACTTAGAGAGAAAATAAATGAATGTTATAAATTTATGTTGTTACCCTAAAGCTAGTACTTGTTCCATTCCAAGAACCAAGAAATATCCCAAACATCCTAGCACATCCAATTGGGTGTAAGTAATAACAAAATCACCCTTGACCGGATGTAAAAAGATACAAGGGTCACCCATGATTTGAGTAACCAATGAATAAAGTATGATCCTTCCAAAAATTAAAAAATTTCAGGCTACTTCCATGCAGCCATGAAATATTGCTTTCTAAATCTTCTATAGCCTAGGAAGCCCAATGAATTCAACCTCACTGATCATTATGACTATTTTACTTTCTATAGAATATTTGCTCGAAACATCCAAGATTCACTCATCTTCAAATATTTTCTATAATGCATAGCCAATTCTGGATAGCTGATGCTGAATAACACCCAAATACAATTGACCTATATAAAATTTTTCTAAGTCAAAATAAGAAGATTATTGGAAAAAGGTTCCATCTAGAAATAAGAATAATTTTAACAACTGGATGACTCAAAATACAGTTGACCAAGATCATTCCGCCTTGAGATTACAGCTTTGAAACCCAATAGTGGTTCAACCAAAAATGGTGGTAACACAAAATATTCTTCTCGAAGTTGGATATGAACATTACAAATAGGAAGAGATAGAAGAGTAGAAGTCATATTCATCTCATATGAATTCTTTAACTCTTGAAAATTTCATCACTACAATATCTGAAGCATGGGATCTTCCCCATAAAATAGAACCCTAATAATAATAATTATAGATCATATTTTTTTATATTAACATGATACACTTGTAAGACCCATTTTTCACTGAGGAAAATGCCTCTAAGTATGAGTTATCTATAACTGAACTGTGAAGTGGAGGCTACATGCGTATGAACAGATGATACAGGGGACATTGGAGATGTGGTCGGATAAAATATTTCATTCACATCCCAAAATAGGAAATATATGAAACTAAGACCAATTATAAATCACTCTAGAAAGACCAAAAGAGGAATTGATATTTCCTATACACCTCCAGCAGTCATCCACACACAGTCATCTTACATAACCACCTAGAAGTAGTGTGATTATCCAATCAGTCTAGTCATTGGGGATGGCTGGTGTGACCTATTCCCCTAGTAGAAAATTCTCCCTCAACATCTACAAAATAACCATTACTATCTACCTCATATGTCCCTAATATAGAGCCACAAAATAAATAGAAACCTCACCTTGGGAAGCACCAATATCAGGAAAAAAAGTATGATATTCAAATAAAGCCGGAGGTTTTCCCATCTAAAATCTCAGTCATGGATGTGCTCCATCTTCCAAAATAACTTATGGAAGCACTCATTACATCCTTTTAGATAAAATAATATTTCAAAATAGAAGTCACTACATCCATGTTTTATTTAGTGGATACCATGACATCTGAATTCCATGTTTCCTTGTCATTCAAAGAATAAGATTAAGAAGAGGTCCTCATGGGAATCCCCTAACCCATTTATGTTTTAGGAAAACATGGTAATTAAAAAATCCAAATAATTTTTATTAATAATGGTTCTAGGATCAAACTCATCCAAATTCAAGACCTTTGAAGTTTGGGTTATAACGAGGGATATTTTCCTCCCACAAAGCTTACCATTCAATGTTTTGAGAAGTGAGATAAAATACTGCATGAAAAAATCAAGATTAAAACATAGATTGGTCAACCCAAATATAACATTGTGTTTATGGTTATCTAGTAAGACACTACGTGCAATTTCCATCCTGGAGGGAACTGTCTTCAAAGCAACGTGGGGGAACCTAAAACATTCCATCAGAGTTTGAAATAACCCCACTAAGAGATTGATTAGCATACTACATGGTTATCGTTCCTCCCTTGAGTATTGTGAATCCACATATACTGAGGTAGGATTATATAAAAGGTAAGGAAAAAATCCAATGTAAAATGATAATATATAGGTTTTATCCCCCAATGTCTTGGGGACCCCCTGAAAATCCTTGGATTATGATCAATAGAAAATTTTTACTAGCCATAAATCTAGTTTAGGAAGTAGACAAAATCACAGATGTACAATATCCTTATGTCCCCGGTGATAGTGTGAAATATTAAAAACTATGGAATCTATCTACAATGAATTTTGAAGTTGGGAAGGGAATTTTATATTCACATGGCCACCCTCTCCATGATAGTGATAGAGATTTACTCAAATTTAAAACATCATCTGAAAATCTCTCCACAAACTCTGATGTGGAAGAATAAGAGGATGACCATAGGATTTCCCCTAACGCATTTGAGGATGGTGTATCCACAACCATCGATGAGGTCAGGAAGATAAATCTAGGAACATAATAAAATCTTTGGTCTAAAATGATTAGTGTCACCATACCTCTTGAAGAGCTGTTGAAGTATATTTCATTTCGAAAGAATCCTAAATATTTTTAGATTTTTATTATACAAAAATTACCGAACTAACCTAGATATGACTATGCACCATCTCATCTTATCCGATAACCATCGATATTTCATATAGGTATCCAAGAGGATTCCACCCTCTAATGCAAGTATTATAGAGGTGTAAGATGACATGTTGATCAAATGAAACATTTTCAAAGTAGTGTAATACCTTATATGGCTCACCAACATCATCCCTATCATGAAAAAGAATGGGTATATTAGGTCTGAATTAAATTTAAAAACCTTAACCATAACTTCCCAAATTATGACCTTCCATTTCCATTCAATAAACTCATCATCGATGCATCTAAGAGCTTCCATTCCATTTCTTTCATGGATGGGTACTCAGGATATAATCAGATAAAGATGGAATTTAATGACGAAGATTATACTACCTTAAAATCAGCCAAGAGGATATTTAGATATCATTTCATTCCCATTGGATTAATGGAAGATTCCTATAATTATTAATTCATGATGCATCATATCTTTAAAAAAATTATTTGAATGAATATTAAAATGTTCCATTGATGACCTGGTGGTCAAATCATGAAAACAATGTGATCACTACAAGGATAATCAAACAATCTTCGACAAGTTGTGGTAGCACAATCTGAAGATAAATCTATTGAAATTCAAACTCAAGGTGACATCATGGAAGTTACTTGGATTTTTGGTATGCCATTGTGGTATTGAGTTCAACCCTAAAAGGACCATCACAATCATAAAAATTCTACCCTCATGGAATCTAAAATAACTAAAGTGTCTCCAAGGGCACCTCTCCAATATTCAGTGTTTCCTAGCTAACCAGGCCCGAAAATATATCTCCTTCATCAAGATGATGAATAGGGAATCTCTTATAGATGGTATGGTTACTTCCTAGAAGCCTTTCAGTCTCTCAAAAATTATCTTCTGCACCCACTAGTCATTATGACTCTAGTGGGAGGAAATACACTCTTCTTATATGTGGACACCATGGAATGATTTCTTGGTGCTCTCATATTATAGAAAAATTATGTGGGGAATGATAAAAATCTCTATTACCTTATCAAAATGATTCTAGGAACCGAGACTTGATATTTTGATGATGAGAATAAATACCACATACTCATCTTTACAAATACAAAATAGGTAGAAAATGTATTACCATGATTTACACCTAGTTTCTTGTATCGACCTGATCAATTACAATATTTTAAATACCATGCTAACTGGGCATTTGGCCCTCTAGACAGTCATTCTATAGAAATACCACATTTAGTTTGTGATAGGGAAGACAGTGAAAGGGATGGACATGGATTATTTCCTCACATATCATCCCATGCTATAATGTACACTAGTGGATACAAAGACATTAAAATAGGAGGTTTTCTATTCCCATGGCGCTCCCTAGAAATGGGATATGTAATTTGATAGAACCTCCCTAAATCCTATTATCATGAAAAAAGATAAGTCAAAACTCAATCAGTTTGTCTTAGGGTTTGTATTTATTTCAAATAAATGTATCCCTAGTATTTCTCACTACCCGGAGGCCACATTAATAATGAGGCAGGATACTGATCCATTATCACTAGTTTAGAACTATCCCTATAGCCATAAATAGCTTACCTGAACATAAAAGGGGATTTATAGATATTGATAAAGTTGATAAATGGTGCATATTCCATAAAAAATGACTAATTGGACCCCCCATTATTATAAATGTCAATGGACTAATGGGTGAGTTCAGTTTTGATCCCACATTACATCATGTTCCCCAATAACATAATGCTCACATTGAATCACTGGATAATGTAGCCACAACCTTAGAAACCCCTAATTAGTAGTAAGTAATCTTCTACATCATGCAATGATTAATTGTATCATCAATTATCATTTTCAACATGTAATAAACCAATCAGATCAGTACCACCCATAGCATGGTGATTCGATATCCACCCAGGGATGGATGGATTCCATAATCGACTATCACTAAAATGGGACCCTCCCAATGGAATTATCTATAAGGGAATATATTCGATGTTGAGTAAAGAAAATTACACTATAGAATATTTCAAAGGATAAAAATTCCCTCTAAAATAGATTCTTTGATAAAATAATCCTCAAATGCATATAAAAACATAGATTCTTTTCATTACAAAAGAAGTCAATGTAGGCTCCCATGATTCTCATTGCTCTAGGACCAGGATCTCCCACCAAATTAAGAAGTGGTGTTTCAAATAAAAAACCATGATAATAGATGGAATATAAATAACCATGAAATTTACTTCATTATAAATTCATGAGGACCTCATCCATCAAACCATATAGTTACCACATAAAAATAAATATTCATGTCCATTTTCTGTATGGGGAATGGTTGTTATATTTCCATATCCCCAAGCCATAGATAATAATTTTAATTATATTTGTGCTGCTACCGACTTCTTTTCCACATGGGATGGGGTTATACCAATCAAATATTTCAAGATGAATAATTTCATCAACTTCCTAAATTCCCAAATCATCAACACGTTCAGAGTACTTCATAAGTTATTGATAATCAATGGAACCAACTACTATTATATAGAGTTGCAGAAATTATACCCAGATTATAACATGGATTCCAATCATTCATCCCATTTCATGTAGTATAAAGTGGAAAAATAGAGGCATGAAATAAGAATATATCAAATATACTTCATAATATGGTGGATATTTACAATTATTCAAATCCAAAAAACTTCTCAAGGCTTTATGGGAATACCTTACCTCCATGAGAATAGTTAAATAATGAATATCTTATTCAATTGTGTATAGACCCAACATAGTGTTACTTGTATAATACTAGTTTCCCTACTTCAAATATCCATCTATAGAAAACTCTTTGATTATGAGTATTTGAAAATGATGTTGGATGAGTTAGGGAATCTATATGGGAATAAGCTGTGTACATTGCACAATATTGAATTCCATCAGAATTTTATTGCACGGTTCTTAAATAAAAAGGTCAACCTCCATTTTCACCATTATAGAGAAAAACAATTTTTTCTCAAGGCCCCAATGATACTAGGAAATACACATCTAAATATGTAACCCAAATTTACAGGGCCTTAAATCATATATAAGTTATATCATAATGGATCTTACTCACTGGCCATTTTGGATATGGAATGTGTCACCCTCCAAATAAATGCAAGGATTCTCAAGAAATACTTTGTGTATATTCCATCATGAATTATAGTTGTTCTGACCTCATGAAATTAAATGATACAGAACATGGCTTGAAAACAAGAAGTAGTCCTATAAAAAAAATGTACTAACAACATGTTGTTAAACTACAAAGAAAATTTTCGGACTATAAGATGAAAACATCATGGAAGATGTCCTCACCGTATAATAGTAAACTACACTGGATCTCTAGAAATCGGTTTTTCTTGATTATAACTTTAATGAGATGAATAGGGACACCATGATAATATATATTTCTCTATCCACCAGATGATAAAAAATTCCCTTTCCTTTCATTAATAGAATCCATTTAGTGAAAGAAACCTTTAACATTCACTATTTATCACACAAGGAGTTGCTCATGTGGGGATATAGAATTTTGGGGAGATACTCCCCACGTGATCAAATCAAATCAAATCATGATATGTTTAGAAGTTTCATGGATTCATGAACATAAAAATACACACAAATTATTCCTCTTTGAATGATGTTAAAACTGTATGGTTGATATCTTGTTCATGACACAAAACTATTCATCAATGTGGTCCTCACCCAAGATGACCACAATCAAGGGTATGGGTCTCCCACCACATCTCCATTTAAAAACTATGGGTGGATTCATTCATGTTATCAAAATATATATAGTGACACCCAAATATCAAATCATGGGCCCAAATACAACAATCAATGGGAATAATTCCCACTTCTACATATGGGTCAGACTTGCATAGAGAATTTGTAGTTCAGGAACTATGTGTTTCTTGATTCATATTATCATGGTGTATGTAGTGACACCCCGATATCAAATCCTAGGTCTAGATAAAATAATAAATGTGAATAATATCCCACTCACCATATGCGGTGATGGTGTTTGGTGCAAGTTGTTGACGTCGAAGAAGAGGCTCGTGGTGACAGATGTTGAGGAAGTTGGCTTGGTGATGTGCAGATGTGATGGCAGTGATGGTAATGGGATTTCATGTTAGCAATATGATGATAGTGGTAAGGTGAGGTTTTAGGTCTCCTGGTGATGCAAATCATGATGGGTAGCTCATGGTTCGGTGTAGTTTTTAGTAATTTTTTGAATTTGGGTTTTGAATTTTGATCATGGTGTGTCATATGGATGGGTATATGTGTGAATGGTGGCTCTATATGTATGTTTCCCACTTCCCTAAAAATTTTCTTTTTAAAAAATACAAAAAAAAAGATTTGTGGGGATACCCAAATTCCTAGTCATAGGACTTGTCATTGTATTTTATTTTTTACATAAGGAAACCCATGTCCATGACACATAATGTTAAAATACATGATTTCTCAATAACAAAATGTATATTGATTCATGTCATCATAAGATACATACTGACACTCATGTCTCCAACCCTAGGTCTAGATACAATAATTAAACAGAAAAATACACCCACCCAATGTATGGGTCAAACCAACATAGAGAGCCATCATACGAGAAATAAATGTGGAAGTATTCTTTCCATACCATCATATGTAGTGATTCCAAGAACTCATATCCCAGTTCCATATACAAAAACTAATGAAAATATGAACCCAAAGATATGAAATGTTAGAGTCATGCAATATCATTCTTCCTATATACAAGTCATAACTACTTACAGATTGCTTTCACACATGATAAATCTATATAAGATGTGCTCTGGTATATTTCTATCCATCAAAAAGCATGTGAATAGATTAAAGATTCCCCATGAATCTAAATGACCCAAAACAGCGGAAAATGTATCTAAGGATATCTCATTCAATTTTCTTATTGTTTCCCACATCCAAACTATATAACATTAAACTTAAAGGAAAGAAAATTATTTATTGTATAACATGAAACTACTAGGAAAATGTTATGGTCGCATGACATTGAATCATTATAACATTTGTGTCCCTACTACATTATGTAAAAAGATTCATACCATCACCCATAATCATCCCTTTTCAAAGTACCACAAAATCATAACTTCGATCAACTATATAATTAGATACTCAAATCATCTTTTAAGAACCTCAACCCATAAATCACACATCATGTCTTTAGAGCCTCAGGTTTCCACAAACCTTTCATATCCTGTGTAAAGAAAAATTGATATCTATTTTTGACCATTATATAGATGCTTAAGGTCTTAAACCAACCAACTCGAGACATCTTGATCATGGGTGATGATATTTCTGATCCTAGTGTCCCAGACATCACTGAAGTCAGATGCAGTACCTAAGGGTGTCATGGACCATTACCATCATGATTTTCTTGTATCATGAATTTTGACATGATAACCTCATGTCATGATTTACAACCTTTTAATATCTTAATTATATGTTTGTTGGATTACTCTTGGCTATGGGTATCCTAATTGGACCTTGTGGAACATTCCACACATACTAGGTCCAAATACATTGTGACCTTAAACTACCAACACTATTTCAAAGCAATATGACCTTAAATTATAAACATTGATGGTTCAAATTAAAATCCCATTAAAATATAGTAAAATAAACATTAAACCTATGTAGTTAAAAACACATACTGGGAGGCCTAAGAAAAATTCAGGTCCTCGCTCATTGAACTCATTATCTTCAGAGTTTAGGAAAAATTTAAAACCTAAATCAATAAGTCAAAAATCTCATAGATCCTACTATTATTCCTTATAAAAATATGATCCATACTTTCTTGAAACCATGGTCTAGGAAAAACGTAGAGTAATGGGTTTCCACATATCTTATCTACGAAAACATGTTCATTAGGTGGATATATAACTTTTACGGTGCTAAAAACATTTATTAGTATTACACTTTTCTTAACACACATTCTTTCCATTGATGTTTAAGAAGACTCAAATATTTCCCAAAGTTGATATACTTATCCTAGAACCCCATGGACCTTAATCTTCTTTACTCTTGGATCTTCACTATTGTAATCTAGTAATTGGGGCCAGATCCTCTGAGTGGATTGTTGGATCCAAGGAAGTCCCCCATTAAATACAAGAGTTATTCTCTTGACTGCATGTAACTTTAGAGGATGGGACGACATCTTGACTCCGGTGGTGCGTAGGGAGGTTCTTCGTGGTCTCTTCGAGCGTCCCGGTAGGCAGCAACGGGTCTTGGTTGCGATGAACCTTCTTTTCGGCTTGATGGTGATGTTTTTTTAGTTTTATTTATCTCATTAATTTCTGTATTTGGATGATTTTGGTGGTTCATGCGTTCGCGATGGCATCGGCGAGGCTCCTCCGATGGGATTTGGATTCGGCGATGAGTTGAACTGTCCGGGATTTACTGGTTCCCCTATGAAGTCTGTGTGCTGTTTTTGGTTTTCTTGTTGGCTTAATCTGTGACATGCGATGCTTGTGTGTTGTTTGGTTCTTGGTTAATGTTGCATTGTTGATCTTTCGAATTTCAGTTGAAAGGAGGACGATTGTGGTTCTTGGGAGGCGAAAGGAAAGGATGTTCGATGAGATAGGTGTGCGTCTCGCATTAGGGGATTGACTGGTGATTCACGGGAATCGAGATGGTGATGATGTTTCTTGAAATTAGTAATTTTAATTGAATGAAGCATTGTGTTTGGAATGTTTGATATCCCGCTTCTCCTTAAAGCAGATTTTTGGAAATGAAAAAAAAAATCGATCTGAGGTAGAGTATTTATCTATTACAATTATTTGACATGTACTCGCGAGTTCCCACCTCTATTTAACTCAAATATTCCTATACCATGATTTATAATATTTGTAATTAGACTATTAAAGTGGATTAAATACCCTCAACATTACATCACTGTGTTTTGTACCCCTTCATAAATATGGGATGTGACACCCCATTCCAAAACCATTTTATGTCAAACACCTTGTGACATGAAACCATATACTATAGGTCCCAATCTCCATAATTAGAATCTAAACTGTCCTAGGGTTCCATCACCCTTCCTAAATATCTTTTATTCCATAAGAAAATTCTTCATTCAGATGTCTGAGTCTTCAAAAATCATTTATGGACCTTGAAGAAAAGTGGGGATCAAATCTACTTGAATATACATGTAAGCCCTATGGAATCATGAATAAGGTATATGACCTACCTTTTAGTGGCATACCATACTTATAATAATGGAACTCCATTCCTCATGGGCCTTCGGGACATCGTGGATGATGTAAAAACTTAGAGTGTTTTGGGTTTCCCTTGATATGAATACCCAATTCCATGACTCATCAATTCATATTACTAGGCACATTATTGACACAACTTTCATTAAAAAAATGTAGTTGGACTCTAGATTCCCTATATTTTCACCATCAACCAATACCATATCCAAAATATTTCATATCTCTTGGAAGAGAGTAGAGACATATTTGATTGAAAATGATACTGAGGTATAAGGTATTTGACCTACAAACTAGAAGCACCTCCACCTTTTAGTAAGGGAAATCCAATGGAAACAAAATGGAAGGACATAGAACCTTAGGGTGTTTTTGGTCATAAATTTCATGTCATGCACATATTTCATATTCATCAATCAAATCATGGAGTCAAGACATTAAATAGGATGTAATATCATGGTCTAGGCCAGAGGACCCTAAACAATATCAATGGAATTTATAATGTAAAATACAAAAAACTACAGAAATAAAATATCTATTCTAAAAGACCCTAAACTACAATAATAAAAGTTATGATAAAAAATACATTAAACTATATCAATTAATGGACTGGTCTGAAAGGCCTTGAACTATACCAAAAGTGTGACTGAGCTAAAAGATGATAAAATATATAAATAAAAATTCCAAGATAAAATGAACTAAACTAATATAATGGGAGGTCTGATATAATCGATCATAAACTAAATTAATTTATGATCGGAGCTAAAAGACCATAAAATATATCCCTATGGTGATATATTTTTCATGAATGGAATTTTTTTTTTGTCATTCTAAAAAAAATTATAAGGTGTCCTAAAAAAACAATCTCATGCACACAAAGCCTTCCCCTATTTGAATATAAGGAAAAAATTAGGGAAATATGAACAATAATGATACCAAGATTATAATCCCCACCGTATGTCCTTAGAAAAAATCAAGATATTCTTCCTAGTCTAATAACATTATCCAAATATAGATAATCCTCCATCTGGGACATTTATTAATTTTTGAACCTAGTAATCACAAGATAACATGAGAATATATATCAATAAGGAATATCATTTTTTTGGGAATTCATAAAAATTTCCTGGGAGAAATCTGTTATGTTCTTGACATTAAAACCCATGAATTTAGGTTTACATGATATTATATGGAGGATGAGTATCTTTGATTATCTATAAAGCATAATATCAATACAATTATATGCACATCATGAATGAAATATAATTTTACAATGGAATAGAATATTCAAAATATTTATTCATTGATATCCTGAAAAAGGTGTAATCTACCCATATCATAGTCTCTCCTGAAAATACATGAGTAATGGAAATTTCATGAATTTTAATGTCCATCACAACATGATCTTGGATTATTCCTTCAACTATGCTAAAACATTCTCCATGGAGGTGAGTGAGTGGCACAATTTAATGAATTATTTTGTTTCAGAGTCCAAAATTAACTACAACTCCTCCACCTTGGTAACAACATCAAGCATGAAATTATCATCTATTACTAAGAGACCATATTTTTATAAAACATTTTTCTATAATATTTTGATTACATATTGAGACCACAATATCTCTTCTTGAATGAAACTAATTTCATAATGGGTACGGTCTATTTCAACAATCCAAACATTGAAAAAATTATGGTGAGTTACTGCATCCACCGCATGCTGGGAACATTTTTTTATGACCACATCCCAGTATTGTTTTACTATAGATAATGAATCAGCTGCTATCACTATCAATTCAATGCCGCTCATCTACTCTCTCAAATAAATCAGCTCTTTCACCCAATAATGAAGGGACTTATAATAAAAACCCCTATAATCGAGGGTGGTAAACATGAAACAAAGGTGATACATTTGGTTCTTTGGAACTTAAGAATGGGTCTCCAATATAAAGGCCAATGTATCCCACCATACAGATCACCACATCAAATGGTAAAGTGACGTATACTCATACCTTTACCCAAACAAATCATTTGGATAGAAACATATTCAGGGACTAAGTATCTATGTGGGGGAGTTTTGGTCATCATCTTTGATGAAGTATGAAGGGATACCGAAACAAAATTGGTCGAATCAGTTGGAGTAATCTCTAAGGAAGCATGAACTTGAACCTATGAGCTTTGGGGAGAAGGAACTATAATAATGGGAACTATGGTTTATCATAAAAAGTATTAATGAAATAATATCATGTGATGAACAATAATTATAACTAATGTTATAAACATATATTTCTCAATTGCATCACTAGAAACATATCTGTCCCCAACCCCATCCACTAGTGAAGAGAGAAACCATATTGTGGTGAGTAGTGTAGTGGTGTTTTTGGTACTTTCTATGAATCCATGATTTTCCCACCACGTTTGAGGGCTACAAAAACATATTATATGTGAGACAACATGATGAAAATATAATGATTTTTCCATATTATATATAATTATTCACCTTCTCTAAAACGAACCTCCATCAAGGTTAAACCAGTAATATAAATGAAAATTGTATCAGTCTCTTAAAAAATAATATTCTCCTACATTGGATCGTATGGGACAACCTCTAGAATATCTAAAATAAGAAAATTTACTAACTAGACTGTAAAATGATCCATATATTCTTCTTGATGGGTAATTCCTAATATAAATGTTTCCACTGAAGAAAATAAATGATCACTTGCATCCATATAGTTAGATTCATGCTCCTCCAAGTGGGCTCGAGGAGGACCTCCAAATTTATAAAAAACCTAGATGTGTTTCTGAAGCAGTTCAAAATAAGAAAATATTAAATATACAATAAATACTTGAAGATTTTAGGGTGATATGGCTCTAATAATTCAGAATACTTCATTTTCACATTACCCTATGAGTTTGTATATGTAGAAGTTATCAATGATAATAGCATCAAGGAAGCCCCCCCAAAATGTGTTGATGTCAAGGGAATCTATCTAGGAATGGAAATTGTTGACCTCAAAATAGATATTTGACCTGGTGAACCCTCATCATCTGTCCCATAATCACTTCTCAACTTAGTTCAAATATTCATACCCCAAGAATAATATAAAAGGGGTGGAAGGGTTGGACATACTTCAATGGTCTCCTTCTATGTCATAAAAAAACAAAAAATGACATCATTATAGTTGCAACAAAACCATGTCCCATTGAACACAATAGATTTAATATCCACAACCCTTCTTCATATAAAAGACATCTTCGACTAGCTCTATGGAGAAACCATTTTCTCTAATATACATTTAAGTTCAAACTCCCATCATGTTCTTGTGAGGACAAAAAATATACCATGTACAATTTTGCAGAGTAGGTGTGTTCAGTATGATTATACCATTATGTCTTCCGCCAAACAAATACACTAGAAGTCTTCATGGATCTGATGAATCAGATTTTCCACCTGTATATTGATTCGTTCTTATTAGTCTTCATGGAATATATATTAGTATAATCACACACTAGAAATGTCAATTCCAAAAATATTGAGATCATGTTGAGTATATTGAGAGAGAACTAGATATATGTGAAGCACATTAAATACAACATTTTTATCACCAAGGTTCACTTATTAGGTCATATCTTATCTAAGGATGGTGTATAAGTTGACCTAGAGAAGGTGAGTTCCATGGTTTCTTGGGAGCATCCCATTAACGTGTTTAACATATGCCGTTTATTCGGGCCAACTATCTATTACAAGTGATTCATTTAGGACTTATCACACATAGAAGAAAATATTACATACCTGAATAAGAAGGGTGTGTATTTCATATGATCATAATCTTGTAGGATATATTTCTAGTAGTTAAAGGTAAGAGCTAGGTTAGCATTGATTCTTGTTAATCCTCCATCAGGTAGAAGTTATATAGTGTTTTTTCTAGCATCAATAATCACTCTAGGGGAAGTTATAATGAATTTTGATCAAGTAATATCTTGTTCATCCCACTATTTGTGGACTAATTAAGAGAAATATACTATGCATGACCTCGATCTAGAATCCATGGTCTATGCTATTCACTATTGGAGACACCACATGTTGGGTGAGAAATTTGTTATCTACATGAATCATAAATGTATAAAATACATTTCCACACTATGAGATGTGAATATGAGGTAGTAAAGGAGGGTTGAATACCTGTAGTACATTGATTTTGAGAATTACTATACCCCTAGTGAGGTAAATTACATAGCTTATTCCTTAATCCAGAATATTGAGATGCAATCCATCAAGGAGGTTTGAAGTTAGTGGAAATTGATGGATATTTTTTCTAAGATGCACCTACATGATTAAGAATAGAATGTGAATCTAGTTAAATTATCTATTATAGTGAAATAATCCCTTTTGGTGTTGGTCTAATTGAGTCATTTATCTATTTATGAGGGCCTTGAATTGAGGGAGAGCAACCTAAGAGAGAACTTTCCTCAAGGCTGGGTTGTTGATGTCAGTAAAACTCTACTCTTCTTTGTCCAAGTGTGGATGCCTTATGATATATAGGAAGAGTTTATAAGGGAATCACATTCCTCTTTATTGGAATTTCATCTAGTTCTTACCATGATTTAACAAGATATACATCATTAGTATTGGTGTCCAGTAATGAAGAGGTGGATAGTAGGTTTCATCACTCAGTCATCCACCGTTTGACAGGTGAAGGTTGAGAATCAACAACCTACTAGACATTTACAACCTCTCTTCAACCCTGAGTTGAAATCGAATGATTTAACCATGGATTTTATGACAGGATTTATGAGATCCCCTTAAGTTTGTGATGTGGTATGGGTGATCATCGATATGATGTCTAAGGTCATGCACTTCTTACCAATTTGAGAAACATTCTCTGTTGATGATATAGGGAGGATTTACATATACAAGATAGTGAAGATTCATGGTCTACCCCATTCTATCATTTCGGACCATGATGTCTACTTAACATCATGGATCTATAATGGGATTCAAAAATGCACTGGGTTCATAGGTTATCTTGAGTAATTCATATTACCCATATTCTAACGGGTAGTCTAAGTAGACCATACATTTGTTAGAGGATATGCTATGGGACTGTATTCTGTGTCTTTGGGGCTCATTGGAAAAGTTTATTCCAATGGTTTAATTCTTATAAAAAAATAGTATTTAGGATACAATTTAGATGGCACCATATGATTCCCTCTATAGTAGAATGTCTCGTTCACCTCTATGATGGCATGAGGTATATGAGGTAGCTCAATTGGTTTCTATTCTTGTTCAGGAGACATCAAAGAAATTCCACCTAATTCACAACCATATTGCTCTAGCTAAGTCTAGGAAGATTTCTTATAATGATCATTGTTATAATACTCTAGTGTTCGAGGTGGTACATCAGGTATTTCTACATTTATCACCCAGATTGGGTCATAGAGAAATTTGGGGATAGCGTAATTTTCCACATCTTTATATCGGTCCATTCGAGATTGTGGAAAGAATCAAGATGGTAGCCTATCAGTTCTTGTTACCATAGAGATATCATGACACGATCAATATCTTCAATGAATCACATATTCTACAATATCATGTCAACACATCTCATTAATTTGACCTTGAGGATATCGATCTATAAGCAGATGTGTCCTTTGAGGAGCATCTAATATTTATCATTGATCATAGAATGAATGTTCCCTAGGGTAGGTAAGTTCCTATTGTCTAATTATCATAGTTGAATAATTGATTATAAGGGGAAAACATGGATTGGGATATCAATATACAATCCTAGTGACTAGAACTCCTTGAATATGATTCCTTACCACCCTTATAAGGGAAACTCGTTGATGATTTGTCTTAAGGAGGGGAGGTCATAATGTCCCATATTTTCCTAAGGGCACAGACCATTAATTTTTTGTTTCAATTCCATCACACAAACCTAATAATTATGAATACATGATTAAAAGAAAACTTAGGTGAATTAGGGGCTCATTAAAAGCCTAGATCCCCAAAATTGGAAGAAATAGACTGGACCACATGGTTAGGGGAAATCGTTTAGCCAAGACCACACATCTTTCTTAATCTGTGTTGTTAAAAAAACTAAGCTGCAGAGTGATGAATGCTTTTGAATTTTTTTTACCCCATGAGCATTCCCATGAGGCCACCTATAGTATTTTGGTATATAGGTTTATCATGTTTAGTCAAATAGTGTGCCTAAGAATGTGGTGTTCCCCCTTCATGAGAAACCTTCCACATTGTTGGTGCATGGTTTGGAGAACTGTGTAACCAAACTATGTGGCACCTCACATGTTGATGAAAGACACATTCTACTATTAATTAGTGTTTTTACCTATTCTTTCTTCCTCCCATCTCCTTTCCAGTAGGATTACTCCCCCCTCTCATTTCCAACATTATTACATGTACCCCCATGGTGGGTGGCTCTCTTCCTCCATCTCCATGGGGTTTTGATCTATCTACCTCACACAAATTCTAAATATTTCTCTATGAAAATCATTAGATATTTGTAGGTATTCTCTTCCTTATATATTTTTCTATTTAAAGGTTCCTCTTCTATCCAATTCACTATTTTGGTGTGGTAGATTTTTCTCTATTTGTAGGAATATTGAAAAATCCTTTAATTTCATCAACTCTAGGTCAAATCACGGCTTCATAACAGATGAGTGGAGCACTATTATATTGAGGTAGATTTTCTAGGTAATTTTTTTTCATTTTTTCTCATTTTAATGATGTGATTTAATTCCACTTTTCATAACCATCCAGTGAGGATTTTTTTGTTTATTAAATTAATTTTGGGGTTCCTCATGTCGTGTATCACCCACCCATGTGGATAAACCCATAAATGGGTTTATCTCCTTATTTTTGGTATCCCCATTGGGTGTTACACCTAAAATGGACAACTTTTCAATGCATTGTGTTTTGGACAACCTAGTATGTGTGGTTTTCATCTTGATTGAATGTCTTAAACTTATAATTTTATTGGATTAAATGGTAGTAATTTAGCTTCATTCCCACACATTAGGATTGAATTTATTTTTCTCGATGATTCAATTTATTCCATATGAATATATATATATCCCACAATTCTCCCACACGCTTCCCATGATTATTTTATTATTACATTAATTAAAATTTATTTGATGTTATGTGAATTGTACCTCAAGATTGTTGTATAATTCCATGTGCTTATAACATGGGATTTAAATGGGTGGTGTGAATCAAATTCTATATTTGGTATAGATTTTTTTATAGTGATTTTGAAATTTCATTGATGACAGGTGATTATATATATCCTATGAGTTTTTCTTTTAAAAATAAATTATTCCATGGTCATTTGGAAATAATTTCAAAGGTGGTTTAGTTTTTGGATTGTAATTTTATATATATTCATTTCCTTATGATTTCCCTTGTTGATATGGTTCAATTTATATGGGATGAGAGAGAAAACATGTCCTGACTTGAGGACACTATGGATGGACTCACCATCCTCATTTGGATCTACTCAACATGCTGGGAACAATATTTTTTTCTTCTAAGTACGAGATCTCCAGGTAGTTTTACTTATACTCGTGAGTGAAATTGGTTACCTAGGGAATCAACCGAGAATGTACTTGTGGTATTGATGGTTATTACATGACCCAGGTTAGACCTTGTCCCATATGTGAGATAAGTGGTACAAAATCAGAGTTCACCGTGCTGTGACTGATAGAAGGAACGCCTATATGGGTTTCCATAGACCTACTCGGTGGAATTTTTTCTATTAAAGACACATTTTGGGACCCTTGGGATTCTGTTTAGATCTCCTTGGATGGGATCATAACTCTAGTAATTAATTCTCAAAAAAATTTCTTGTGCTATATGTGATGATTAATTTTTAGTTTGGTACATGTTAGGTGAAGACATGAAAATTAGATCCCAAGCCAAAGCATAATTTAGGGGCTATTCATTCTTTAGTTTCTTTATTAAAAATGTCCCTTGTATATATATTATGGCTTGTATAGGTACATATTTCATGAAATACGATGTAGGCCTAAGTAAGTTGTATCGTTTAAGTCTCAATATTAAAAACTAGTGTTGAGGTGTTTATTTTTTATTTCCCTACATTTACTATTATGGAGTACAACTTTTTATTTATTTCATGAAATGGATTGGTCTAGACACTGTGGGTTATGGACTAATGATATTTTATCTTACACCCTTCTAGGGATTCCCTTTTCACCCAATAATATTTTATGATCACCTGTTTGGATAATGAGAAGTGTGTGAATTCTGATGTTTGATTGATTTACAACATTAGGATGGAACATGAGGAAGAGGACCAAGCCTATGTTTGGGAGGCATGTTGTAGATGTTAATTTATTTTTGTTTATTTTCCCCACATGAAGTATATTCATGTATCCCTAGGACCTTGTACTAATATTTTGTATAGAAATTTGACATACCATCAGCATCATTTTTGTATCTACTATTGTTATTCATTTTCTTCTTGGATTATTTAATTATTTCACTACTTTGTATATTTTTATTATGATTAAATTATTTATTGTCTATCATTTAATGTTTTTAAAACTCTAATATATGAGGGCATATTATCCCCATAGTCACACCCAACACCCTCACTGATAGTTGGAAGCCTCCAGCATTAGGGGACATGCGCTTGAGGACTTGTGGCCCACTATTTTGGGGCACAGTTCCATGGAACCCAATGTGGGATGCTACTAAATTCATTCTACACAAGGTGATGAATAGATGGGGTGGTGATGTGAATACATCACATCCACCAATATAAAGAAACATGGACACATCCATGTTAAAACAAACATTGGAGAATAAAAGAAGATTTCTTGGATAATCCAATCACATGATCACATAGGATTTTTACCAGGTAAAATCTAGAGAAACCCCGAAGGGATCATGAAGCGTGTATTGGAACATCACATGATTAAATGATATCACATGAAGAACATATGTCATGTCAACCAGATTATGTTTATGACATCACACAAGTTAGTCAGGTCACATAAAACCCCAAAAAATCACTAGATAAACATAAGGAACATTTGAAATTAAATTTTTGAATAAAGACTAAAATAATAGAGACTTATGTGAAAAAAATATACATTGATCCCCATGAACTTTTCATGACATACCTAGATAATTCGATAGAACTGGGACATGTCACTCAAATCATGAAAATTTCCCTCGACATGCTTGTATGATTAGATGATGTCCCTTGGACATGTCCTAAATGTATAAAAATTCCCTTCCAGCATGCCACCCATGTTTTGAAAATACCTCTTGGTTTCTCTTCCAAAATCTTGTGATGACCTCTAGAAATATCAACCATGTTATGATGAAACACAAATAAGGTTAATATTGGTCCCATGATGACATAGAGACATGTCACACTTGATCATGTGATGTCATCTTTACATGTATTCATATATCATGTGATGTAATCCAAACAATTCATCCTAGATCGCATAATGTCCCCAAAACATGTCAGCCATGATCATGAGACATCCTCCAATAAATTCTTCTTAGTCTCACAATGGAAAGAATATATGTCATCTGGGATCATGATATGCCCTCCATTCATGTCACCCAAGATCACACAACATCCTCCGAAGAATTCATCTAGGTCACATGGAACTCTCTAGACAAGTCAGCCTCGGTCATCCAATATTCTACAGACATGTCCACTTTAAGAATGTGATGCCATTTATAAAATTAATCCATGATCATGAATGGTCTCAAGATAGGTAATTTGTCTTATTTGATATCCCCTGAAAAATTCAAATGGTTCCTGCAATTATGTTTAGGCATATCCACTATATAACCAGGACATTTACAGACATCCTCAGACATTTAAGGAGGGAAATCATACATGTTAGGAACATAGTCAATATATGTCATGTAGATGCCCCGATACATGATAACCTTGTCCAGTGTGTATACTATGGAATGATTAGTGTGTAATACTAGATCAATGGCCTGATATGAATGCTCATATTTAAGGGAAACCTAATTTTTTAAGCCCTGATCAATGGCATGATATGAATTCACCTATTTTTGGGTTACTTCAGTGTGTATTCCTTGACCAAAATAACTATGATATCCTTGATTCATGTTATATCCATGATATGTGGGATTCCTTCTTAAGGGTCAAGCTAATGTAGGCTTCCACTTGGGTGTAATTCCCCCGATGTCTATGAAATTCATACCATTGGGACCCAATCTCTCTAATTGGATGATCATTATTACTCATAAACCAATGTATTAAGAACCCAGATAAACTATAAGAACACATATTTCTTCTATATATAGGGTATGTAGGACACCATATTAAGGCTTGAGCTCATATAGGTATCCACTTCAGTGTAAGTCCACCTATTTCTATGACCATTCAACAATTGGTGCCCAATGTATCCCATGGGTTGATCATTATTCATCACACACGAATGGCTTGAGAAACCAACTGAACTATGATAACTCTAATTCCTTATATAACTAGGATGAATATGACCTTTTCTTAATGATAATCTCAAATGGGAATCCACTTTGGTGTAGGTACTCCCATGTCTTCGACATTCCAACCATATGTAACCAATCAATCACATGGGATGTTTATTCTTCCCCATCCACCAATGGACCAAGAAGGAAACTAAACTATTATTACTCTAATTACTACCATAACCACGATATATATAACACCTTATGAATGTTTGATCTCCATATTAAACATACAAAGGCACATAGCATTACATAATTCCTACATTAAAATGTAGTATGACTGATTAATTGTTTTTCATTGTTTTCACATGGATCATAACTCAAATGGGATTACATATTCACAATGATCATATCATTCAAATAATTAATCTCCCAAAACTTGTGAGACATAAATGTGTAAGCCCTGGTTAGTGGAACGATATAACTACTCCCATATAAGGGAATATACCACGGGGAATATCCCATGGAAATGATCAATTGACGACAACTCTAATTACTTCTATAACCAGGATACATAGGATGTCTCCCTGAGGTTCATGATTGATACATTGTGCCGAATTTTCCACATATGTATCATTTCTACATGTAATTAAGCTTCACAGGTTTAATGAAGTACACTAGTTTTAATTCCTTTTATAAACATGGTACATTTGACACCTCATCATGGATCAATCCCATCCTCGCGTATACAATCACCTCCCTGGATGAAAATAAACTCTAGAGTGCCTATATATATTACTCAAAAATATAATTAGCTTCACATTACGAGGAAATGGATGTATATTATTACATATTTACATATGGACTCATTAATATTCCATATTTTACACATGAAAGGACTTGGTGGTTAATCTTATTATTAGGTTAACTAGTTTTTGTATTAGGATTAGGAAGAGATTCTCTAACATATATCAATTCTATAAAATGTACTAGAGTGGGAAATAATCCCCCACCCAAATAGTGTTATGAGCCTGACCCCCATCCTATCAAAACATGTGAGTTCCTAAGTGTTGTTGGATAGAAAACCCCAGTTTACCACCTACCTTTGGAAAGTGGGTCTATACCATGTTATGGATGTGGGAACCATTTGAAGTTTCTATAGAAGATAATAATTAATATCCCACACAACGATAATTATTATGATGACATAAAATCTCCCCCATCAAATCACCAGTCCATTTTTCCCTACGTCTGCATCTGATATTTCTATGATATAAAAAATCTTTTGAACCTGATGTTAAGTCAAACTATGGAATATCCTTAATAAGATAATAGGGTAGACTTCTTAGTTAATTTCATACCATTTTTTGACCATATGGGTGATAAAATTCCACATTCCATTTACAAATGAAATAGAAATGGGGAACACATTGTTAAATACTTTAACTATGGAATCCACTTAGCAAGATAAGATGGATAAAATACCTAGTTCTCATCATAACATTTTTCTCTCTCTCCATAAGTGTGATCAAACTACACATGTATTTTCTAAATGAACTAATAATCTTATACTTTGGTTGTTACTTGTTCAATTTCCCATTCACCTATTACTCCAAGACATAAGGATGCAATTTTCATGCCTGAAGCACAAATTGATCAAATGATTCATAATAGAATGATTATTGAATATATTTATCTCTACTTATAATCCTAATAAAAATGTTAGTTATGATTATCTAGTATACATAAATCTTTATTTGGTGAAGTAATACATTAATCTCTAAAACCTCATTCAATTTTCAATATACATTTATTCATCCTTAAACCTATCCTTAGACATATCTCGAGACATATCCTTAGAAATAACCCTAAGGACCCGAAAAAGGATTTCTGATACAAGTATTAAAATTTTAACTAAATTCATAGTCTAATACCAACTAAAGAGACCCAAATTTATCATACATATATATTAAATATATTTTGATGAATATTAATTACATTACAATTTTTTTTTGAGGATTGTAATGGTATAGTTCCTTTGGAAATAAGGAACACAATATTCTTATTTCATGATTGATATTCAATATCTCCTATAAAGATCTTCCTACATGATAAAAGTCTTAAACAAAACATAATTTAAATATTTCTTCATAACCTTAGTAAAGGAAACAAAAGAAAGTAAAATATTAGATTTTTAGTAAGGGTAAACATGAAAGATATCAAAATATCATGAGCATAAATATCTAAGAACATTAAAATAAAATTTATAAACCAACCCATTATAGAATAGATCAAAAACATGAGTCATTTCATAAATAAAAATAGTTCATAATACATTAATCATTATTTTATCAAAGAAAATGATCCATGGGAACATAACATTGACATAATACATTGATTTGTGGAATAAACATAACCATAGAATAAAATTTCATTTGAAGTCATGGATTAGTTCCAAAACTATTACAGTGTAATGGGTTCACTCCCCAAACCCTCGTTGTAGTCAAAGTTCACACCCAAGACTATCATAGTGGACAAAGACCCTTACTGAACTAGGAATAATCCCCATTATATTCCCAGTTATCTCATGAGATATCAATATTTACCTAATTCATTAAAGGTAGATATATATCACACCCATCACATAATGAAAACCAAACATATATTTTCTAAAAGATCTAAAAACATTCATCATATCATAAACTATGAAATTAAATGGGTTACATAAAAATTTCATTATAAAGTAAAATGTATAAAAGAAATATGTTTCATAATCATTTCATAATTTCATTATAGCATAATCCATGGATGAAGAATATGATTTCGAAATCATTTTTGTATGGTATAACATGTGGAATAGAAATTGGTTTCATAAGGATTTTATTATTGTATAACATATGAAAGAGAAATAGTTTTCATAAACATCCTCTCATAAAAAATTACCATTTAGAGAAAGAATGAAGACAGTTTCATTGGATCATATCCACATTATATATTAAGTAATATTAAAGGATTTAATATTATAGATAAAATTTTATTGAATGATCACATGGATAATTTATTGAGTAAAATATCCCTTCTACTTTGAATAACACATTTTAAAACATAAATAATTTCTAAAATAATTTTCATTTAACAATGTAAAAATATAATAGAATCTTTAAAAATCATTTAGAACATTTAATTACTAAAATACACTTTACACTTTTTCAAAGCTACTAAATCATAAAATATTTTTCAAAATATGTTTCTTTAAAAATAAACGTTAAAAAATATCAACGAATATGTAAAAGTCATTTCAAACATTTTATGAGGAAAGTATTTTTTTCTACATGGAAAAACATTTTAAAAAAATAATAAAACATTTTAAAATTCCATTTCACTAAAAATAAACATTGAATCTTATAATGGAATAATAATAAATAATTTAAATATTTTCATGATGAAAATATTCATTCCACTTTGAAACAAAAATTAACGAAGCAATTTTAAACTTAATTTTATTTGAAAAAAATTGAAACTTATAAAGGAATATTTAAAAAATTTAGTCTTCATGATTATGGGAAATAATGTACACATTTAAATAAATATTTTATTCATGTATTTAGTAAAAGACAAATGAGAAATATTTTGAATAATACATGAATATTAATTTTAAAAGAATGATTAAAATATAATTATGTTCAAAAATTCAATAATAATTTATTTTAATAATTACTAAACATATTTGACAAAAAAATTATAAAATATTGATATGGTTGTAAAAGTGTTTTCAACTGAAAAGATAAATAATTAATATTTTTCATAAAAAAAATAATTTTGAACTATTGAGAACATTAATATAGGGAAAAACGGGAAAAAATGTATTATACAAAAATAAATTTATGAGAATAATGAAAATGAGTTTCTTTTGATATAGATAATATTATATCATCATTAGAATGATAATCATGTGAAATCTCAAGAAACGTTGACATTATAACATAAAGCCCTTACCATTTTGGAAAATTTGAATCATAATCCCCATGAAAGAATAAAGTTAAATGAAAATAAAATGTTATAATAATAAATAAATAAATTATATTTTATTTAAAATTGGTTTTATAAACAAATCATAAAATAATATACGTGTATAACATAACATATGTCTCAAAGAGGGAAAATTCAAACAAAAATCCCTTACTTCTTTGGTATTATTTGAACAATAATCCATGTGAAATAAATATCCTTAAATAGATATGTAAATCACAATTATTTGAGTGATAATAATAATAATATAAATTCATAGTTAGTATATATACCACCTGCAAGAAATTGGTGGTGGATATGTTATGTGTCTCACAAAATAAAAAAGTGAGATAGAAATCTATTACCTTACGTCACAAATTATGTTATACACATTTAAAAATCCTATATAATAAATAAAATGTTATTTTAAATCTGTTAAAAACCCATATATATATATATATATCATAACCTATATTAATTAATTATTACCTTTCATTACCCATTTCTTAACAATTATTTGTTAAAATCATGTTTTGTGCAATAACTAATTTGATTTTCGTGTATGTTTTGATTTGTAATATTTGGTCCTATTACATTGATCGTATATAAATGAAATCAATAACTATAAAAATGATATAAATTTAATACATATTCATAAAATATGTTTTAATAGATATCCATAGATGTTAGATATATTAAATAAAATACACTATTCATGGAGATGGTAGACCATACATACGCATAATCGTTGTTTCCATTTTCAAAAAGGATTAAAAGAAATAAATTTTACTAATATATTACTATTAAATAATATTTTTTATGTAATATTTATCACATATGTTCTTTAAAATCATTCTTGTTACCTTCATTTTAAAGCATGAGTGAATAACATGGCCTTTTAAGGTGGTAGTCTGCCGTACACACAAGACAAATTGTTGTTTTCCCATAGAATGAAAATTGAGAAGTTATAAGTGATATAATAATTCCATAATTATAATAATATTATATAAATCATATATAAAAATATAATACATCATTACATATACCCTTGAAAGGTGGGTATTAAATATGAATATCATCGGTTCTCAGGGTGGTAGACCTCTCTACACATAGATGATGATTTTGTAACCAATTAGATAAAATAGGAGAATGATTTAGGTTATTAAACTAAAATAATATATATATATATATATAAGATAATTATGTTATTATATCATCAATTTTTAATAATAAAATAAGGAGGTGGTGTAATAAATAAAATAAAATGCTCAATTAGAAATCTTACATTTTCTTCAAACAACTTCTTTTGGATTGCACCAAAATCTATCATAGATTGCCTTTCTAAAAAAACTAAAGATTCTAGGATGATGTTAGGGAATAATTAAATTTATATTGGAGGGTATTTTCTAATTTTTTTGAAGTGTTAATAGGATAGGTTAAGGGGGGTCGACTTATAAGTTAGGTGAGTGGCACACATGTAATTTATGGAAAGAAAAAGGTATATCAACATTTTTCAAGGGATAAAAGGCTCCAAAATAGAATAATATTGATAAATATAAATTATAATCTCTAAATGTGTCAATAAAATGTGTTTTAGATAATGTTTCTGTCCTTTTTAACCCTTATCCTTTTTTACTTTATCCCCTAGTAATCCAATTTTACTTTAACTATGAAAAATAATTTTTATTGCTTTAAATTCTCATTATGTTCATGAATTAATTTCACCTTATTATATTATATACATTTTATTGATTCAAAATATGGAATTATTTTTTAAAAATTCAAATCATATAAGAGGAAAATTTTAATTTACAATTATACTAGAAAAAAGGATGAGAAAGTAGTTTTCCAAGGAGAAACTATTAAAATATTTTTAAAAAATATATCAAAATTCAGAATTAAAAATGATTCATATAAACTCAATTGGATTAATTTATAATAAATTTTACTAATTTTACTTTAGTTACCATTTTTAAAGAAATATCAACCTTATAAATTGATTAACAGAAAAGGTTGTTTTTAATATAATCTACTATTCTTCACTATGCATCAAACAAAATAATCTTTTCAAAAAACATCACAATAAATCACCATAATATTATTTTGAAATTTATATTTAAAAAATTAATTTTAATTTTTTAAATAAATTTTAAATATTTGGAGAAAACTTATTTTAAAATAAGTGTTCAAAAGGAGACAATAATGCTTTTTAGAAAAATAAATTTTTATGAAAAATATATTATTTATTTGCATGTATTGTTTTGAAAAAAAATAAAATGAATGTTATAATTTTTATTGAATATATAATATATAATTTTTTTAAAAATTATCCCTCTAAAGTGATTTTTTTAATTTATTGTGGTAAAATTTCTTTTATACATAAAAATAGTTTTCAAAAGAATATTTCATTTATTTTTAAATAGTAATTATTTCCATTACTTATTAACTGGTCCCAAAATAATTAATTTTATATAGATGTACAAAACATATTTTTTTTTAGTTTAGGTAAAATTATTCATACCAACCATTAAAATAACTAAGCGATAAATATCATATTAAATAATTATTTTTTAAATAGTATGTCATGTTTTGGTTAAACATGATGCAACATGTAATGATAGAAAAACTCAGTGTTCCATGTAAAAAAAGGTTAAATATATTATGGGGTAATTTAAGTTAAACTCAGTGTTGTGTTTAACACAAAATATCGACAAAATTTTATCTTATTTGAAAATAAAATATTTCATGAAATCTAGAGGTGTTTCAATCACTATGTATCCTATAGTAATATGAATTGATATGAATATATATTATACATATATACATATATATATATATATTAGGGTGTTTGTGTTGGTATTTTATATGGGATTATATTATTAATAAAATAATGGTAACATGAAATAAGAAACCGTACATAGACCCTGTTCTCATGTTAGGAGAATGTGTCTCAAAAATATATAATCCCAAATAGATTGATAGGTCATGTATATGGACCTTATTTCATTCATTTTAATTTATTGAGACTATTAATTTTGAAATTTTTATGTTATTTTCATTTAATAAAGACATAAAAAAGTAATTTACTTTCATTCAAAAAAGACAATAGCCATATATTTTAATTTACTATTTCAAGGATGTTGCATGGTAGTTTTACATTATGAGACCTAGAAGTTTTTATACCATTTTGTATCATTAGAATATGATGTTTTACCCACAAATAAATTTTATAGAGTATTTCATTAGAAATATTTCATTGATTTTTGGAATAATTTTTTTTTTCAATCAGTATCTTGGACTAGAATCCATCGTATTAAACATTGTTGATGGAGTAAAAACCATCCCAATTTGGATCAGTCATTGTTATATTGTTCCTATAAATCATGGTACTTATATGATCATTATATAATTATAATTGGAGAAATTATAATGGGTGAAAATTATTTTTAAATTCATTGGATACCTGATTCAGATAGATTTCATGTTTGTACATTAGGAAAAACTTTTTCTCATCATGATTCTCTAACTCATCCAGTTAGATTGTGGACTGATTTTCGTTATATTGATAATTATAGATAGAAAAAAAGAGTGAGGGTATATCAACCTTAATTATGAATACTACCTTGGTACCATATTAATGAGAATATACAGTTTCATATGTAAAAGTAAAGGTCATTTTAGATTAGCCTATACAACTTGAAGAAGCTGATCCAGCCAATAATTCTTCACTTTATTCATCATTATTTAAATTATATTAGATTGTGTGTTTTTAATTCCTATATCTTTCCATTTTCCACTTCATGGTAGTGGAAAAAATAATTTGACTAAATATTGGATTCTTGATGTAGACCTTTAAAGTCAGAAGAGAAATAATGGTGTCTTTGTCTATAAATATTATGTGAGTGATACCAAATCCGGTGAAAACATTTGACTTCATGATGTAGATGATAAACTTTCTTCTAACTTCCCTGAGAGATAAAAACTTTATACACAAATAGAAAAGGTTGGTGGTAGTAATTAGACACTTAATCTATCTCATTTTAGTAGGATGATATGGAACTATACTATAAATTCACCAAATAGAAAATGTCCATGAGTGCTTGGAGGTATAAATAGCTGTGTGGGTCGATGAAAAAATTATCTTGTATCTAAAAAAATGGGTATTTGTAGTGAACTATATATAGTCTTATATACATAATGGCTTGAAATATGGAGGACTCTTAAATTTATGGGATAGATTCACTACTAGTTGATGGGAACCACATTCATTAGAAAGGATTTCCAGTATCACTATGAGGGTCTCTCCTCCATCATTTCACCTAAAAAGGACTTGACCATTTCTCAATTTATAATTTATTATCTATGAAATTGGATTGTTAAATAGAAAAAAATTATTATATGAAACCAAATTTTTTCCATTTTAGTATGTTCTGAATGAATATTTATTCATTAGTGTTAATCAGTTATGGGGGGTATGGAATCCATAAAATTGTTTTATCAGTTTGGTCGGATACTGGATCAACCTACTCGGTAGTGGTTTTTATATAATTTTATTCCTTCATGAAAATTTTTATGAATGGATATATCACCCTATGATATGTAAACAAAATATTTGTCTCCTCATAGTCTGAATAGGATAGGGTGTCTGGTGAATTTTCCAATACATCTATTCGGTTTTTTTAACATGAGATACAGGGGAATTAATCCATCAACCATAACATTAAATAATTAATGTTTCATGTTTTTGAATTTTTTTTATTATTATAAATTACCAACTCCATGTATCCCTTGATTCTTAATATTACAAACAATATCAGTAGATAAATCACCATGAATTCAATGGGGTCTTTGTATTATACATAACAATTATTGTAACTCTGATAATATAAAGGAGTGGGATATAACATCCATTTTCAGGTATATTATAATAATTCCCAGTACAAATAAATTTTAATTCTTATTTGTAATTCCTCTTTCAATATGGATCTTGGAGGTACCATTGAAATGCATCTTCAAAATATTCAGAGTGACAGAAATGTAGAACAACTCTTCATCGAGAAGCTCTATATTTGATAGTGCACATTCTAAGAGTATGGGTATTGTGGGAATGTTTTCTCATGATAATACTTTATGTTCCTTCTAAGACATTATTAAATTATAAAACTAAAATAATATATCTTATAATCATGCTATATTTTCAGTTATCTTTTCATAATTGATTATTTATTTATCTAGATCTACATGAGATACCAAGTGGACCTCAGGATTCTATGGGTAGTTTCTCATTTCATCCAACACAAAAATAAATGTGAGGATGTTATTACCTATATCATAATATTAGATCATTATATAAATATTTTTTTGATATAGTAGATTATATTCTCCTTTCATGATTGATTATTCTATGAAAAGATAGAACCCAATGACCATTTCATTTTGAAAAAATATCAGATGAGTATCTTCTCTTCTAATGATGATATTAAAATTGGTGAATATATAAGATATTACATGTGTTCTTCAAAAGCTTCCTAAAAACACTTATCCCACTGATAGGAGACACAATTCTTCACCAACATCCTAATGGGAAATCTCCTACCCTAATGGTTTTCTACGATGTTCAAATATATTAGTGAGATGTAATAGAAGTACTATCAAAATTTTAAGGTTTTGAGAATGTTTAATATCAAGGATCAAATTAGTATATCAAAAATTAAAAACTACATCATGATGGAATACCATGGTTCCATTCCATAATTTTACCCTGAAATAACAATTCATTTTATTCATTTTCAAGATTTATTTTCCCATTCTGTGGAAACTATTTCATGATTGGTAAGACGATCATTATATATTTTATATTTTACAACTAAATCATCATTATTCACTCTACCATATTCTATTTCATGGAATTGATGATATAATTCATCTTTTATTGTAATGTGGTTCTATAGTTCTTTAACAAAAAGTAAATCACATGATAGAAATATACCCCTTTGGTTCGGTGAATGTATTGCATTACGAATTGTTTGGGGCCATAAAAATCTAATTATTGTGGTAGTACCCTTACATGAATGATATTAATTAAGATATAGTAATTATATTTATCAATGGTATCATGATCGGGACAACAACATCATCCATTAAGAAATTTCAGTTGAGTGTTATGAAGTCTACTTAGACTGAAATATACATTTTCTTCTTCTAGAAAAGTAAAATATCGACAAATAATTTAGGGTATTAAAACTATTAGATAATTTTTTATATAATTATATAATAAAACACTTCATCTACCATGGTACTATGGACTGGATTCATTATGTATTTTCTATCATATAATAATGATGGACATCTAGAAAACCCAAATAGTTGGTAGCACATTAGTATCTAGTCAATAGATTAATATATAGTTTTAGGAAAATGAATCTTTGTGTTTCTTCATGAATATGATTTATATTTTTAGCTCTACATGAGTCATTATGGAACTAATCAACATGGTTCATGGATCCTCTTCCATTCCCATGTTAACTTTCATTAGCTCATAAATAGTGATTGAGTCACCTTCCTCAAATCATACATGTGAATCTATAAGATCATCTTCTTCTCTGAGGGTAGATGTATATTTTATAAAAGTGTGTTAGATATGTGGTCATAGTATTTTTCAAATAGTCCCTCAAGTAGAGGAACTCAAGATAAATAGTGATCTATATGAGCTATACAATTTTTCCTTCCTCTATTGGTAGGGGTTTCTCTAGAAAGAAAACTTCTTGATCCTCAAATGATCGATTACTAATTAGATTCTTCAATATGAAATATATATTTATCAAAACCCTATGATTTCCAAAAATAGGGGAAGGGAAATAGTATGTTTCAGGATATTCCTTGACTATAACCCCTCATGGGTCTACAAAAAATGTAATAAGGACCCCTAAATCTCTCCTCCAATAAGCCCAAGAGTGAAAACTAGTACTGATTGTATAAAACATGTATATGGGAAATATTTCCCTAATGAAATTTAATGAATAATAAAATTAACCACCAATCAACAATAATTAAATTAGATTCCATAAATAAATTTCTAAAACACAAATGTTACATATATGTGAAATATATACCTAGAATGAAATAAATGAAAGAAAATAGAAACCACCCCATTCAAGATACTCAAGTTGTAACTGTATTTCCTATCGGTTTTTGCTACAAATACTAAGAGAAATACAGTGGTGTGAGAACTTGGGAGTACTATGTTGGACTATACCACGAAAAAATCAAAAACTATTTGAAATAAAAACACAAGAATAATGAATATTAATATCAACATAACAAAAAGATAAAAAAAATTGAGAAGAAATAACTATCTATAAAAATCACAAAACTCTACATCACACCTCATTTATAATAATTTCATATATTACTAACAACATCATAAACTGTCTATACAACTATTAATGCAATACTACTTTCTATTCAAAATTGATAAATGACATGTACTACTAATACCTCATCAAAATGAAAAAATAATAGAGTCTGAAAAATTGACCACCTCTCTAACTTATAAGTCCATCTTATAATGCATCTCAAACTATTAGAAAGATGGTATGAACTCCCCTCCACAAAAAATGAGGGATACTGGATTGCATCGATATTGACAACATAACACTATCCATTTCCCCTTCAATATAAAATCTCAATACACATATCCATATACAACAACATCATTCCATAGCCATTATTCCACCTTGAAATACCACATAACCACAAATGTACAACTACATCAATATACCTACAATTCTATCAACACATTGATAAGGTTGTATAAATGAGAATGTAATCAAACTCATGCCATACAACTCCCATATACATATTCTATTTTTACCGCACTTCTTTATCCTCTACCTTAGAATAATATAAACATCATCATCATCATCCAAAACCACAACACAATCACATAACCATCACAGTAGGGTTTTGTGAATAATAAGGATATCAAACCCAGTTCCTCCTACTACAATCTACATCCCCCAAAATGTAACATAATTTACCCTGATGTAACTGATTAGATCGATTTTTTTTATAATCATAACATGAATTCATTACATCCCTTAATTGTAAACCAATTGATATATTCTATTGAGATTAATGTTCCACCACATTACTTCCCTTTGTCCACATATATTTTCCCACTAATTATTACAAAAAATTATAAAAAAACTATAGATATGATTAATTAAATAAAAACTTTTCCCAACCAAATGATCACCATTAATATCACAACCAATCCTCAGGTAATGAAACCAAAAAAATAACATCCCAATTCAAAATTTGTCCCATTTTAACAAACTACTATTTACTAGTCCCATTTAATTTATTAAGACATTAATTACCTCACATTTCATTATAAATCATATTTTCATCATTCATCAAATTTATTTCAATCATGGTCATGTATTTCAATCGTCAATAGTTTGCTAATATCCCACCCCTTTAACATATTCGTCAAACTAACCAGATTCCGTTTATTCCACCTATATTAATTTCACATCATCCTTCCTTTCTCACATTATAATTTATTTATCACTTGTCATAACCCATAATTTTAATAATAAATGATTTAAATTCCCAATATATCCCTTTACCAAATTAACCCTATATTTATTCCCATCTACCATTACCATAAATCTTATAAAATAGTTTATAATTAAGAAGGTTCTATAGAAAATAAAATCATTTCAACAAAAAATGTTTCAATATTATCAATTTAACTAAAACAAGTTCAATTCACATTATTACATGTTTAGACATTAGAAATCTTCACATATAAAAGTCACAAAAATAATGGAATTCCTAATTATGGATTTTAGAAATCTCATTTATATTTCCTCCTTTAAGTGATTAAATTATTATAAATGTTAAAAGGTTATTCAATTATTTTAACAACCAGAAATCCACAACAATGATCACTATGTACTATGAATCAACACATGGAAAAATTAATAAAAGAACTATAAAAAACATGGAACCCCATTTTCATTATGATTTCCCCTTACAGATATTTTAATATTTTATTAAAATTCATTCTTCTCTGGAGTGTATTCTATCTATATTATTCCCTACATACATTAAAAAAAAACACCCACTAAACCACATCAATAATATAGGATAAATAGGTATTATCAATCTTGGAAGGATCCAAAACAAGATAAAAAATAATACTATTCATAACGATAGAAGATGTCCATGAAAATAAACTACCTCAAATGATTATTAATAATCATTATATAGAAAAGGAGAAGAGTAAGATGAAAAAAATTCAAAACATGGTTGAAATACCTCAGATAGACCAAAACCATAGTTTCCCACCATAAAACCCAAATACAACCCACTTAATTGGAACCCCATGATTAAATAATGGATATAGAAAAAAAGAAATAAACACACGTCAGATCATAAGGAATCCTTATACAAAGGACAATGATCAATATCATGAATAAGGGAACTAAAAGGACCCCAAAATATTCTATATAGTCCCTCAATATATGATGTAATAGAATGATATAGGAATGGTTTTAATGTGGAATTAAAATTAAAATTATATTTTAAATTAAAAGACTACATCCCATGTGTGTAAACCATAATGTATTGGTCATATCTATATTTTAAAAAATAGTGCAACCCAATAGGCTACTCAGTAATGATCTTGGTCAGTCTCCCCTCAAAAAAATCATTGTACAAATATAACACATGTCCCATAGAATACTTTATGTACCATGATGGAAGGATCAACTCTAAATAATATAAATCATGATCTCAATACCAACCATATCCCAACCAAGTCCCCCAAGAATAATGACACAATATATTGGAGAATTTCCCAAAAACACTATCTCATCATCTATAGTGTAATGGGAAGTACCACACCCCCACATTATGTCATCCCCTGACCTTGATAAAACTATGAACTTACACAACATTGTATCCTAAGGTTCATTCCATAGTGATGAAAAAAGTGGAAGAAAAAAGTTATCTTACCTCCCAGAGTCCTATGTTGTATCCCACATCACAAAAAAAACAAACTAACCTCTCATAGCATTGATCATGTCTTCACACTACAAAACTAACTCTCATGTAAAATATTAGGTTATAATCAACATTTCATAACACAAAATCTTCCTAGAATTAAAAACACTTAATATATGCAAAGTACATGTCCATTAATTTCTAGTAAATTACATTAGTGACCGATCAAATTATTATCATCGCTATGTTTCATAACTAGACCTGATGGATAAAATCAAAACTACTAACCCAACACTCCCCTAGGAGATACCAATTAAACAAAACACACAAATGACAAAAAATCATAGTATGTGATGAGTCAAAATTCCCCCAATAATAAAAACCCCTTGTACAACCCATAGCTATAGAACATACCTCTAATAAATGATCAACACCACAAATAGAGAACAATATAAGATTATACACCCTAACTCACTATCCACTCCCCATTTTCTAATATATTCTAATAAAAAATGTGTTAAAATAGTTATATATTTTAAAATAACTCTTCTACACATTTAAAAAACTTTTGAAATAAAAAATGTCAAAGTATATGAATGATAACAAGAGGAATTTAACATAAAAAATTCAATCAATGATTTTTTTTAAAATGATTCAAAACCATTAAAAGTGTTTTACAAAAATTACATGATTCACCTAACACATTCCCAAATAAATCTTTCATCGAATATTTATAAAGATGGTGAATCATGGGGTAGTCATAGAGACAAAACCCCAAAGCATTACATTGTAAATTTTTTATCTTTATAGACATTTAACCCCTTGATCTAATTGACCAATGAGTACTTAATCATGGTTTATTGTTAAAAAATTCCATCGATATCTTCTTATACAAACTTAAATTCACATAACATAGGGAATTTAACTAAACTATACTAAAAACTTGGAAGGAGGATTCCCTATAACCTTCATCCATTGATAAACCTTATAACATGATATATTCTCAATCTATCACTGTTTCCCAATATATAATCTGAAGAGACATGGAAGGCTGCTGAATTTCCATCCCTATGGAAGACTCATAATGTCTCACTTCTTCTCTATCAGAAGGTAGAAAAGTGTAAAATTACTAATTATTTCCAAAAAATGGATCCCCTAATCTATATACACTCTCATGACCTTTCTAAATCCTCTAAATATATTTTATATGATCATGAAACTACACCCTAAAAAGGAGATAATTTTGATATATTTCAATAAATTCCACCCATGAAATCACTCGTAAGAAACCATGCATCATCTCCCTCCATATTTTGGTCACATTACGAATCTATATAACCAAAAATTTAAATGAAAATACATATTTTTTTTCCTCAATCCAAAAAAAAAACAAAAAATATTCTAAAAAATAGGCATCATTTAATCTATATACTCTAATAAAGAACTATAGTACCTCATCTCATGGAAATTTAAATAGGTATCTATCCCAAGATTATTTTTTCCCCTTCCACCCTCAACGATTCATTTCAATTTTAATTTAATATATTTAACTCAAACAAAAAAAGGTATAAGTAAACCAAAAAATATACATTTTATCACAAATAAAAATTTTATTTCATAAAAAAATAAACCTATATACAAAAATTTCAAACCAGATATCTCACAAACCATTCCACATAGCCACATCACCAATACCTATCACTGTCAATACCATTTAACCTTTATAACATCACCCACATCACCTCATTCCAACTGAGGGAAAAAACCACAATATCTAAAAGACATCCATCTAAAACCACCCCATAATAGCCATTAATTTACCTCATTTTGATATATCTAATCATGCCTCCTATTCCAAATTATACCATAAAACCTCCATTACTACAACAATAATTACCACTACAGCCATTCAACACTTCCAAAACCCACACAACATGTTATATAATTAATTTAATATAGAAAAATCAAAACATCACATAGAAAGTTGGGAAATTAGTCATACCCTAACTACCCATAAAATTCCAAATCCTAATAATCCACTAAAACTCCAAAAAATTCTAAAAAATTACAGTGAAGGAAACACAACCAATAATGATAGACCTGACAACAAAAAACATGAATCAATTTCATTATCAAAGTTATTTCATAATAATTATTTTTATTATGCAAGAAAATAATTATTAAATTTTTAGTTTTCTAAACAACCATTCCATAACCAACATTAAATTATTATATATTAATGTGTAGTTATGACATAAAATAAGTCACAATAACAACACATAATCACAAGAATATGAAACATTATCGATAATAATAACTTCACATAGGTTTTAAAAAAACGATGTAAAAACTAATAATTTTGGTGAATATTCCTCATTAAATTATAAATTTTTTTAAATTCCTTGTTTAACATTCTTTAATAAACCCAAATAAACTAAACATGTTTTATAGAGATTAATATATTTTATTTAAAGTATAAATTTAATTTTTGGGTATAAATAGAGGTAACTACATTATTATTTATGTGTAAGATGAAAAATCAAGGTAACTTTTAATAGTAATGTTTTGAAGAAATTCAATTGGTATTGGTAATAATTAATAATATTGTGTTTTTCATAAAATTATTTTTTATAAAATATAATTTTTATGATCTATTAATTTTGGTTTAAAAAAAATTATATTATTATTAAATTATGATAATATATATTATTTATATGAATAATATATTAAGACATATTGTAAGGCCCAAGCCTTAAACATTACATAATCTTGATTTTGTATCAAAAATTTACTTTCTTTCACATTGAGGATATTTTTAGGTTTAGAGTTTTATAGAATTAGTCCATAACTATTACATTAAATATCAAATATTAAAAAGTATACAATTATACGCTATCCATTTTTTTTCACAACAATAAAACTCCTTTAGAAATATGAATTATTTTATTGATAAAAATCATATTGAATTATTCATTTCTCTTACCCTTCCTTATAACCTATGAAAATTTTTTCAAAAAAATGGTATGACCATAAAAAAGCTCAGTATAATATATAAAATAAGAAAGAAAACATGAGTCCATGAATACATACAAATCATTGAAATCATACTTTTTACTCATAAAACATAAGACCATCAACATACCTCATGAAATCCTAAGATTTATTAATAACTCATAGAAATCATAAATCATAAGAGTAACTTGTGGCATCTATAACATACATACATTCTAGATTTAATAACCACATATGGAGTAACCTCCATGATTACATTTGGAATACCCATCAAAGTATATTCCCCAAATATATTTTGAGAAACCTTAATATTTCCTTCCATCACATTAACCAATGCATTGGAGAGCTTTCACAAGATCAACTGCCATCATCTTATCATGGAACCACCCGTATACAAAAGAAATTCCCAAGAACCATACAATAATCATAACACATGAACAAGAATAAAGGAAAAATTAACATTTCAGTGTTGCAATCGTAAGACATCATTTCAAGATATTGATATAATAAATACATTATCAATCCCATTTTCAAAACCAAAATACTTAATATGGTATTTAATTTTATTTTTAAAAACATTATGGCTTTTAGATGAATCTATATATCAAATAGTGCTTGCGGAGGCGGAAAGGTCATGTCACCATGTACGTTAAAAAGAAACATTTATTTTTTTGTTTAGTAAAATGATTCGTAAAAAAATATTACCTTTTGAAAACCATTGAATGAAATTAAATTTCAAAGGGTTTTATTATACATCATATAAAATAAGTTCATGTATAAACCAAAATATTCCTCAATGAATGGAGATTGAGACGAAGTCCCTTACAAAGATCATGTCATTATATTAAGGATTAATAAATGAAATAAATATGTCAGAAAAATATAAATACACCTAATTTAATTAGATATTCAGTGAAAACAATAAGATTTTATTCACACATATTCATGGAAGAAACAAAATAAATTACATGGATATTTAACTCAATGAATGAAGATTGAGTTAAGATTTCCCTTACCTCAAATCTGACTTGTCTCGTTCTATATTTATATTACTAAATAATAAAAATAAGTCAATTTATAAATTCTCAAGAACCTTTTTCATGTTTATTATTAATTTTATATCATTTATCACCATGTTATAAAAATTAAATTATTATTTAAGTTCATATAGGTCATTTTTTCAATATTCGGTACTTGAGTCGAAAATGAACTAGTTTGATTTAAATTGTCCATGTGGTCAAAATTACATCATATCCAGAATATTAATCAGGATTTAAATATAATATATATCTATTATATATGTTTTTATAATATTCCATAACATTTGGAGATAATAAATGAAACACACCATTCATGGAGACCGTAGGCCATATGTACGCATGAAAACTACTTTCATTTCATTGTCATATTGAAGGAATGAAAATAAATGATATATAGATGTATAATAATTTAAGTATAATATATTTTTTATATATGTTATATAGGTTCATTAAAACTATCCTTTATATATTCCATGTATGACATGAATGAGTCATATCACTTTGATGGGGTGGTAGTCCACACTTCCTCAAATGAAATTATCATTTTTACACATTATGGAAAGAATAAAGGTATGTTGTAAATAAAAAATACTGATTCATAGAGTCAATATAAATATAATATGTATATTTTTTATTCATTCAATTCATTTATATAATCATGTTTTAACAAAGTTCATGTAGAATGAATCGCATCACATCGTGGAGATGGTAGGCCATACATACACATGAGAAACAATATCATTCACTTAATGGTTAAACAGTATAAAATTGGATGGAATATTAACTATAAATAATATTTATACTATTATATTAATTAATTACTTCAATTATACTCATCATTATACCCATCCAAATTTAGTTTTTTTGAATAAAAAATTACACCATGACGTGGAGACGGTAATCCGTATGTATACATGCATGGTGATATTGTTATTTTTCGGATGGATAAAAGGAGGTATAAGGTTGTACCATAATTTTAATAACATATCATCATGTAGAAGATACTATATTTATTTCAATATTATAGAAACCACATAATATGTAGAAGTATAAGAAGAACATAATTTTGAAATATGTGATAAAACAAATACTTCTTTTTTGAGTATCGCATTTTGATTTTCAAAAAATATCTACTTAGGATGGATTTCTACCAAAAGTTTAGCCTCTATGAGGAAGGGTGGTATTTTGGGAGCTTGTTTTTTCCGAATTTTGATGAGCCAATTGGCTTGAGAGGTGTGAGTAAGTTGGTAGAGTTGGTGGGTTATTATAAGATGGAGAAGGATCCCTTTAAGAATGTATTGAAATATTATTTTATTATAAAACGATTTTTGAATTCTAAAAGTTCTGAAATGATAATTTTGAATATAAGATGATAATGGATCTAATATTATATTTTTAGTACTATTATATCATTTAATAAAATAGTATCTATTTTAAAAACTCATTTATGTGAATTTTGACACTATTTAGTAATTGATTTTTTTAAAGTCATAACCACCTGATTCCTTCGAACCAAAGGCATTAAATCATACCTCATATGTAAATTTCATCCAAAAAATTCATGGATGGAATAAAAATGATAAATTACAATTAATTAAATATTTATAATATCATTTATTTGAATCTTTTTATTAATAAGGTAATCACTCCATCATCATTGTGTCACAAATAATTTTTTTTATTTAATATCTAAAAATAAGAAATAAAATACCATATTGTAAGAAATATTTTTACATTTCCAACAAATATTTATAGTAAAAGTTACGAGTTATATAACCCTATATTAAAATTTTTCTATTAAAAGTTACATGTTTATGTTATTTTTCCCTTTTCATTAAATTAAATATTATAAAATGTCATTTTCAAACCCAAGTGGCTCCCAAATTCCAAAAGATTTTCCTAAGGACTCTCATGGTCGGAAAAGTCTCATATAATTGGATTAGGACACGTTTTATGCTATTTTTATATTATTATAATATTATTATTACCCTTATTTACCTGATTTCCCCTTTAATCATGGTAAATAAAAATATTTACTAATATTACTATTCAAAATGTCCACAAATAAAGGGTACCAATTTACAAAATTTGGACCTTTTGATTCCAAATATGTAATCCACATTTATAAATTTAAAACACATAATTGGAATAAATTAATTAAATGTTATTTCCTGTTGTCAAAACCAGAAAATGAGTTTCTAAGAAGTAAAAACTATCAAAAGTTTGGCATTAGTTTATTTCCAATTAAAATGTGAAATTATATCCAATGACCATCAATTGATTAAATGATAAAAATATAATCTAATGAAACTTTAAAACCAATTAAAAGGAAAATATGACGATATAAATAAATTTGACAAAAAGGGGGTTTTGAATTAAAATCCAGTGTTTTTCATTATTCATTAAAAAATGGATTTTATCAAAAAAATAATAAAATAAATTTTAATGTCATGCTTCTAAATAAGAAGTTTATATTATCATATAGAACATATAAAAGTGACAAAAACTATTTTTAAAAATGGTTCTCTATAAAAAGTTGGTAAAATGACATTTTAAATATATTAGATTATTTTATGCTTAAAATTGGATTCATTCTCATTTTAATCCTCTAAAATTAATTTGATAATTTTATAAACATTAATAAAATATTAAAAATCATAATATAGTTAATTATATTCATTACTTCCAATAAAATGGTTAAGCATTAACAACCATTTAAAATAACTATATTATTGTTGTAATATTTTTTGGTATAACTCAGTGTTGTGTGCAATGTAAGATTTCAAGGAAAACCATTGTTGTGTGTTGGGTATGCTATCATACATAACTTCCCCTTTAAAATAAAATTAATATCAAATTAAAAAATATTAATATATATGAAAATTTATTATTCTATAAATACTCGGAATGTTACATCATTACCCTTTTGGGAAATTACATCTTCACAAATTTAAAATTGAGCTTAGAAACATCATTGAAAATCCAAAACAAGAAAAATAGTTAATAAAAATATAACTTTAAAAGAAAGAAATATAAGTACAAAGGTCACCCAAGATAACACATAGTAGGATTCCATGTTGGAAAACATCGATATGGAAGAGAAGCAAACCATCTTATTCTGACGGAGAGTGATAGAAACCATGATTTGGAAAAAGTTAACAACCAGAAAACAATAAACATGTGATGTGTTAAATAGTCTTTGATTTCCCAGTAAGAAAATAATAGATTTTTTTAAGTTACTTTTCATAAAGATGAGGAATTTATTTCTGATCATTATTGAGAAGTTAAGTAAACATGATTACTTGTCAAGTAGATTTTCATCCTTTAATAAATATCTACCTCAAAATCATGATTTTTCTATATAATGAGTATTTAAGATGACTTGGTCACACCTAAATCTCTAGAATTAAATTCTATAGATCCAAATAATACACAAAAAATTAACTATATATTTCCCCTATCTGTAGACATTAACCAAAATGAAAATTTTTAGTACAAGATCAGATAATATCCAAAAAGGATTATCCTTTACAAAAATAAATACGAATCTTAATCTCCAAAATTCAACAAACAATACCCAAAGTTAAAAAAATACCATTCAAGAAGCAACTGTCCTTAAAATTATTGAATGTAATAAAAAATAATTTTGAAATAGAAAATTTGGAAGGATTTGATCACCTAGTCTTCAATGATAAATCCTAACATTTATCTCCAAATAACATCAACTATTCATAAAGTCTCATACTTAATAGTAATTAAATTGATTACATATTCTCCATGATAGGTTAATAATTTTTATAAATAAAACATATTTTCATATGTCCATAATAAAAGCATAGATTCTTCCAAAATAAAATCCAACCATTACCCCTCAAATGAAATCCCATAGTATTCTATTTTCCTTAGGCATATAGAGTTCCCAAAAGAGCGATAAACTTCCAAAATAACATTATAAATTAATCAAAATATCATTTTCTTATATTTAGGATATCCATTTGATGAAACATAAGTTCCCAAAATCAACTCATTCTTGATTTATAAAATCATTTAACTAAAATAATAATTCATACTGACTAGGGAATTCACGTAGGCTAGCAGTAGGAGACAAAGCCTTGTCACACTTTGATGGTGGGTTCGATTCCCACAGCCCTATCCAATGCGATGGGTCGTCACCCATCCTATGGTTTTTCCTTTTTCTAAAACTATATAATTCTTAAAACATTCCCCAAATAAGATAAAATCATAAAAAATAACCACATAAAAATTTAACCTCAAGTTTATCTCGTGACTTTCATTTTTCATCTCAAAATGAAATAAACCATTATTATATAAAAATCAAGTATCATATAAACCTAGATATTATTTAGAATTATATCCAAAAAGACTAGTTAATTACTCATCAAATATAATTTTCACATAACCAACATCAGGGTTACTCATATTAGAGAAAAGTCTTCCAAAGTAATCCCATCAAGAAAAGAGCATTTATACTTTTAAACATTTCATCACCCATAGATCAAACATAACTCTAGAATTTCAAAATTATTTACATCTAAATAATAAAACATTCTTCATTATCCCTTAAACATTTTTTCCAACATATTCCATAATACTTCATTCTTATAAACAAAATCATGAATCATGAATCATTTCATAAGAATCAATAATTTCAAAACATGAGACAAGAAATAATCCTTACCTTTCATATGTCATTCTCAGTTTCCTCATCTTCAATTGGAATAGAAATAGGTATTTCAAAACATATATTTTTAGGTTATTACTAATTCCATTCCTGAACCTTCTTCTTCGGATATCTATTTTTATAAGGACCTTACTCCCCACATTTAAAACATTCAATTGATAACTCAAAAAGATTTTCTTTCCCTTTCTTGGAGTCAAATGAATGATTACTTTTTCCATGGTATGTTATTTCTTTATGACCTTAATTACCACATCTATATCATACCATGGTCCCTTGGAAATATTTTACTAGGTTTTTTATTCCACATACGTGCAAAATAGGTTCTTGAATACACTTACCTTTATGATTATTACCTAAACTTCTATAGGGATTAGTTTCTTGTATATATGATGCATTAGAAAAATCACCAAGGTTAAAGTTTTGAATCACGACTCTTGATAGTTGGTTAATAATAACTACAAGAGTTCTCATTGTAGCTCCCATTTCATTTGGTTGCTTATTCAGAAAACCACCACACTTCCCTTCACATTCATTGTTACTTTGGCACCTATAAGATCCATCCATTTACTAAAACCAAATAGTTCAGTGTGAGTTTGTCCATAAAATCCTCATATACTATCAAGGAGGGTAAACACTAATATATAATTACTCATGTTATCTTAAACTAATTAAATTTATCTAAAATAACTATGACTCTTTATAATATGCTAACCATTGTGGGTTTGTAAAACATATCACTTATGTTTAAATAATACCCTAACCTCTAAAGTTATCTAAACCAACCTCTAATACCAACTGTAAGTCCCCAAACTTAAACATAACATAATATTGATTTTTTATCAAGAATATACTTTATTTCACATTGAGGATCTTTTTTGCTATACAGTTTTATAGAATTTGGCCATAACTATTACATTATATCTCAAATATTACAAATTAGACACTTCTACTCTATCTATTTTTTCAAAACAATAAAACACATTAAAAACACCAGAATTATTTTCTTGATAAAAATATTCCTGAATTCTTACATTCTCTTACCCTTCTTTATACCCTATGAAAAACATTTCAAAAACATGGTATGAACATAAAAATCTCATTATGGGATATAATATAAGGAAAGAAAACATTATTCCATGAATATAAAAAATCAATAAAAACCTTATTTTTACTCATAAAATATAAGCTATTTAACATAATTAATGAAATCATAAGATTTATGAATAACACGTGGAAATGATAAATCATAATGGTAACTTTTGGCATCCATGACATACTTACATTGCAGATTTCACAGCCACATAGGGAGTAACCTCTATAGTTATGTTTGGAATACCCATCATAGTATATCATATAAATCTATTAGAAGAAACCTTAACTTTTACCTCCATTACATTAAACAATTAATTGGATAGATATCATGGGCTCACATGCCCTCATTTTATCATAGAACCACCCTTATACCAAATTAATTCCCAAGAACCACAACATAATCATAACATGTGAAGAAGAATAAAGGAAAAATAATATTTGGAAACTGAAATCATAAGACATCATGTAAAGATATTTATATAATCAATCCATTCTCAGAAACATTTTCAAAACTATAATACCTAAATATGGTATATTCTTTTATTTTTAAAAACATTACGGCTTTTAGAGGAAGCTTGATATCAAATAATGCTTACGAAGGTGGAATGGTCATTTTCACCGTGTAAATTATACAAATAAATTATTTTTTTCATTTAGTAAAATGATTCATAATAAAAGATTCCTTTTTTAAAATAGTTGAATGAAATTAAAAGTCAAAGGGGTTGATTATACACCATAAAAATGAAGGTCATGTATAAACCCAAATATGCTTCAATGAAAGGAGATTACGATGATGTCCCTTACAGAGATCATGTCATTAGATTAAGGAGAAATAAATGACATAAATGTTTGTGAAAAATATAAATACACCAAATATAAGTGGATAAATTGATTAAAACAATAAGAGGTCATTCAAACATATTCTTGGAAAAAAACCAGTGACATAGATATTTAACTCAATGAATGAAGATTGAGTAATAATTTCCCTTACCTAAAAAAAGACTTGTCTCATTAGTTCATTATATTCTTCAAGAATAAACATAAATTAATTTATACCTTATTAAGAACATTTTTCAATTTTATTATTCATTTTATATACCTTATTACCATGTTATAAAAATTACATAATTATTTAAGTTCATATTGGTCTTTTTGTCAATATTCGGTACTTTAGTCGAAAATGAACTTCTTTGATGTAAGTTTTCCATGTGGTAAAAATTAAATATTCTCCAGAATATTATTCATGATTTAAATATCATATATATATCCAGTATATATTTATTTAGAATAGTCCAATATATTTGTATACAATAAATGAAATGCACTATTCATGGAGATGTTAGGTCGTACGTACACATGAACACTACTTTCATTTCATTGTAATATTAATGGAATAAAAACTAAATGATACATAGGTATATTATAATTAAATTATAATATATATGTTATATATGGTACATAATTTCATTAACAACATACTTTATACATTCAATTTATGGCAGGACTAAGTCATATAACTTTGGGGGGAGATAATTCACACTTCCTCGAATGAAATTATTGAATTTACACATTATAGAAAGCATAAAGGTATATTGTAAATAATAATTTCATATGAATTGAGTAAATATAAATATAATATATATAATTTTTATAAATTCCATTCATGTATATAATCTTTTTTTAATGAAGATTGTGTAGAATGAATCACATCGTATCGTGGAGACAATAGGCCGTACGTACGCACGAGTGACAATATCATTCACTTAACAGTTAAAAAATATAGAATTGGATAGTATATTAATTATTCATAATAGTTATCATGTTATATTAATTAATTATATTTATTATAATTATCATTATACCTATAAAAATCAAGTCTTCCGGATTAACAAATTACACCACGACATGAAGACGGTAAGTCGTACGTACGCACACATGGTGATATTGTTATTCATAGGATTGATAAAAGGATGTATAAGGTTGTCCCCTAATTATAATAAAATATCATAATGTATAAGTTACTAAATTTATTATTTTAGTATGGAAACAACATAAGAATAGGAAGTATGTGATAAAAATAAATTTGAAAGTGGTGATAAAACAAATACCTCTTTTTCAGGTTTTTTCGGTTTTATTTTCACAAAAGGTGTCATTAGGATGGATATATGCCAAAATTTAGGCCAATAAGTGGAATTAAGGAATTTATTGATCTTATTTAACTATTATTTTTATGATACAATAGGCTTTAGAGGTGTGGGTATGTGGGTAGAGGTGGTGGCCTTTTGTAAGAGGGGGGAAGGGCACTTTACAAATGTCTTGATATGTTATTTTATTATAAAATTATTTTAGAATTATAATTTTTAAAAAGTTATAATTTAGATGATAATATAATAATGGGTCTAAATTCTCTCAACCAATAGGTTTTAGACAAGTTTAGGTCCCAAAATTAACATTATCTTTTATCTTTAACCCTTAGTTGAAAAAATCAACTCTTACCATGTCTTCTTGTATCTTCATAATATATGGTTAGTATAGTTACTATAAAATGATAATAGAACCAAAAGTGAATAATTAATTACATTTGTAACATTATATAAGTTATTTTTTCGAATAATAAGTTTTTAGGACTATTTTATAATTTAATAAAATAGTATTTGTTTTTAAAACACATTTATGTCAATTTGACACTATTTAGTAATTGATTTTTTTTGAAAGGAATAAAAACTTGAATCCAACAATAAAAATGCATTAAATCATACATAACATATAAATTTAATAAAAAATATTTTTTATGGCACCAAAATGATCAAATTAAATTAAATTTAATATTTATAATATCATTTATTTTAATCTTTCATTAAAAATGTATTCACTCTATCATCATTGTGTCACAAATAAATTTATTAATTTAACGTGAAAAAATTATAAATAATATAAATGTTGTAGAAAATATTTTTATATTACCAATAACTATTTATATTTAATTATATAAGTTATATAACCCAATATTAAAATTTGTTTCATAAAAGATACATGTTTATGTTATATTTCCCTTTTCATTAAATTAAATATTATAAAATGTCATTTTGACACCCATGTGGCTCTAAAATGCCAAAAGATCATCCTAAGGATTATAATGTTCGGAAATATCTCATATACTAGGATTAGAAAACGTTTAATGGTAGTTTTATAATATTATAATATTATTTTTTTACCCCTATTTACCTGATTTACCCTTTAACCACAGTAAATAAAAATAATTACTGAAGTTAATATTCACAATGTCAAAAAATAATGGGTACCTATTTACATATTTTCGACCCAATTTTTTCAAATATGGAATATATTTTTCAAAATTCAAAACACTTAATTGGCATAAATTAATTTAAAATTAATTTCTGTTCTCAGAACTAGAAAACAAGTTTCTAAGGAGTAAAAACTGTCAAAAGATTATATTTGTTCATGTCCTATTAAATTGTAAATTTACTTCCAATGACCATTAATGGATTAAATTATAATAAAAAAATCCAATTAAACTTTAAAAAAATTAAATGAACAGTAATACTATATAAATATACTATACTAAAATAAATTTTTTAATTAAAATCCAATATTTTCACTATTTATTAAAAAGTGAATTTTATAAGAAAAAAAAATAAATGGAAATTTTGATGTCCCGCTTCTAAATATGATGTTTATATTATAATAAAGAAAATATAAAAGTAAAAAAAACTATTTTTAAAATTTGTTCACCATCAAAATGCTATAAAATGACCTTTTAAAAATATTAGAGTATTTTGGCATAAAATTGGATTCATTCTAAATTTAAGCCCTTAAAATTCATTGGATAAATGTATAAACCATTAAAAAATATGTAAAATCATAATATAGTTAATTATATTAATTCCCACCTTTACTACAGCTATGCATTAACTACCATTTAAAATATTAATATTATTGTTGTTTTATTTTTCAGTATAACTCAAGGTTGTGTGCAATATAAGATTTCAGAGATACCCATTAATGCGTTTTAGGTACACTATCATGCATAGTGTCCCATTTAAAAAAATTAATATTAATTTGAAATTTTTTGAAAGATATTAAAATATATTATTCTATAATTACCTTATATGTTACACATATTAAGTTCTAAATTGATAAGAAATAAGAATAACTGTAGTTAAAATTGGAAAACATTCATTTTCAAATAAAAACACTTGTCAATATATTTTATGTTTTCATTGAAAGTTAAATTGATAAATTTTAGAATTTAAATTTGAAAATATTAAATTCTTTTTTATATTCTTCACATAAATATTTACCTAGGATAGATTTTTATTTTTTCTGGAAAGATTTACTTGTAAATGAATAGTGAAAAAATGCACTTTTTATAAATACTGTGAATTCCATGACATCATTTTATTATATTCATAGCATAAAGTGTTTGAAAATCTTTTTAATGGGATGAAATGTATTTTATAAGTAAAATTATAAATATAAAAAGTAATATTTTACTTTATAATCATATATTCTTCATTTTATAACTTATGTTATATTTTATCAAAATTTATATTTTATAAGTTATGAATATATTGTGTTAGAATTAATTTTTATCGATTTTACGAGTTGTATCTAAAAAAATAGATTTCATATTTTATATCATAAGCTCAAAATTATGTTTTAATTTTCATTTTAGATAGAATAATAAAAATAAGATCCCAAGATGAAAATTAGTTACCATGATAAAAGTTAAAATAGATAAAAGGGTAGATTATTGGGGTAAAATACCGAAAACATGTTAAAAACATATAAAAAAATTAATATTTTAGAGAAATATAAATATTAACTTATTTTACCTACTATTATTGTCTACATCATATACAATTTTTATTTTGAAAATTATTTAATTTTTATGTTAAGATATAATATTTAAAAATATTTTAATCATATTACATAAAAAGGATATTTCTACCAAACCTTGAAAACAAAATATCCCATATAATCATTCCTACTTACATATCAAATAAAATTATCCTAAATTATTAAACTTTTGTTCCTGATAAATTTCTTAAATCACTTCAAAATGAAGAAGGTTTTCTAGAAGAAATAAAATTCTTCTACGTAATTATTTTTTCCTCTAAAATAAATTTTCAATTTCTTTTTATTTTACCTCATCATATATATATTTTAACTATTATAATATAATTACAAAACTATTATTATTATACTTAATTTTATTTATAATTTTAATAACCATTAACTACATTTCCCCCTTTCTTTAGAAATATGGATACGTCATTTGTGTTGCGTGTGGACTATCGTCTCTATGAACTTCTTGTTTTCTTTTTCATTGTTATCATTAAAAGGATGGTTCAAAAGGTTTATTTAATGAATAAATTTTTAATTTATTACATGATTTGTAAAATTAAAATATAAATTAATTTATACTCTCTAATCATTATATGGAAGATGAAAACATTTTTCATCTGTGTGTACAAACTATCACCCCCACAGGACACTGTATTGCATTTACATCACAATATTATATGAATTATTCAAATGGATTATTTAATGATTTAAAAAAATTAGGAAATTATTAATTTTCTATAATGTTTTTATTTATATTTAACTAATTATTAACATACCAACTATTTTTGGTAAAATATTACCAAAAGAGGATCATCATAGATTTCATTATCATGAATACTGACTCAAATACAAATGGAATTAAATTAAAAATTTATATATCACTATAAATAATATATTGATGATCCTCTTTAAATTTATGACAGATGAAATTTTTATCCAATAATTGGAATCAACATTACATTTTTAATGAATACGTGAAATAATAAAAATTACTAATATCCAATTATGAAAATAAACTACAATTAACAAATAAATGTATAATAAAATTTTATAATATAAGAGTGTATGGGGTATTATATATAAATAAGGTTGTAAAAAAGGTTTTTAATTTTTTAATTTTTATTATACATGGAGTTAAGCATCATTCGTGGAGGTCTAGAGAAAAAGTAAGAGTTTTTTGTTGACCCAATTTCCTTAAATTGAGTGTTGAACTATATTTAATAGATAGAATTTGGATATAATATAAATCCCATTTTATTTCCATATGTTCTCCTAGCACCATGAGTGATTGAAATATTGTAGAACACACATGTTTTTATTTTCATTAGTGGGGTCTTATATCAAAATACAATTATCTGGATAAATACGTATATCACATAATATAATGATGTGTTTGAATGATTGTGTATTATAATGCAATGACCTGTCCCTCATGGCCTGTGTCGTGACGTCCCCCAAGACCCCCTCCTGAAGGATAGGGGTTGGAGAATAGCACCGAAGGCATCAACCTATATGTGGGAGGAATTTTTAAAAGTACCTGTATGCATGAACACACAACCACATCCCAAAGATGTAAATTTAAACATGCAATCCACAAAAAAACCACCGAGTAAGAGTAAAAACTCTAGGTCAAATGGGCCAGAAAAAAAACCCCACAAAAGATGATATGAAAATAGGAAAGTAAAAGGAAACTTTGAAAGTCATCCGTTGAAAACCCCACATGATGTGTAAGTGTAGAGTAGTTACTGGAAGCTATAAAATTACATCCTACCCTCCAGGTCTCATGGAGAACCGCCTAGTTGTGGGCCACCCAGTCCTCCACCAAGTTGTCGGTTGTCTTCACCAGACACAACACGTGCGGGTGAAGCCTGTGCATGGGTGAGTAAAAATGTACTCTAGAGGGACCCCAAACCAACCAATAAAGACCAAAAATCAATCCACACACAAACCACAAAGCATGATCACAAAGCAAGATAGCTCAAACCAGGTATAATATATAGTAGGAAAGTAAGACATTCAGTCATATCATCGAACACCTTGGGCTACTAGAGAACTCCTCCTCAATGAGTACAGTGGGAATACTGGGTCACATAGATCTTCTTCCCACTAACCATGGACTACTTTTGGTACTCATCCCTGATTATTACCATGGGTATGCTAGGTCACACAAAGCCTCTCCCCACCATGGGCATGTCAAGTCACACATAGTTGCTTCCCACCTTGGCCATAATGAGGTACTCTACTGTCAATTAGAGTGGGCCTGCCAGGTCAAACAGAGCTACTCACCACCATGGGCCTACTGGGTCACAAAAATATTCTTCCCAGATGATCCACACAGTTTTCTTGTCAGCAGTCTTTGGGTCTTATCCAACTGCAGGGCTTCTTCACGTAGTGCTCTTGATGCTAGAAGAACCGCTACTCAAGTAATTTTTCATTTATCAACTTCCATGAAATCCTCCTTAGAGTATTCCAAAATATCTAACTCTTCGAGAGGGTCCCAATGCCGCAAACAGATCACCAATCATAGTCTTGGTTTGTATGTTATTAGAGTATTGGTAAATAGTGGTCAATTATGTTTGGGCCCTGTCCGACCTTGTCGGACCAACCCGACTAATCTGGATCGGGGGCCCCATGTGCACCATATTAGTTCAACTAACCTGAGGAAACCCGGTTTGGGTCTAGGTTGGACCCATCCACCCTTTCCAGTGGGACAGGCCCATTGGGCCTCACTAGACCCATCCCAGTTTGGTCAGTGTCCAACCCACCAGATCACCCTACGACCCAACCTCATATGGCATGGCCTGCAGGGCATAGGACTGGCCTACTGGGGGAAGTTTGGCTTGCTAGGTGTGGATCACACCTTGCCTGGTCCACCTATAGTCGACCGGCTCTCATCAAACTCAATGTGTAGCGCATCCTGGGTTGTGTCACGCAGCCGGTCACTCGGGTTCCCCATGTAGTCATGGGACTACATGCCAGGTGAAGCTGTGGCCCACGGCTGTGGGTTTCTCTACCGACGCGGCCGAGAGACCGTGTCCCTCTCCCGCTCACAGGCCTAGCCGGAGGCTCCAGCATCTTCACCGCGGCCCAAGCCGTCCATGGTTATTGCCTCTGCCATGCCATCATGTCGCGCTGCCACCCTCCCGCAGTCGCCACTGGTGCCGGTGCTGGTTGGTTATTCCGTGGATCACAGGGTACACTCCAGTGGTCCATTCTTCGCGCTGCTTGTGCCTATGAACTCCAACAGATTCCTTCTTTCCTACAAAGGCCTCAAAACCATCTTTCCTCTAATTCAACATTCCATCCACAAAGAACTCACAAGGTTGAGGGGATTAGGCCTTGTTCGTGTCAGCCTGTGCCCTCCACGTTAGAATTTTAAACATGGTGAGGTCTAGGCTCTATAAATAAAGCATTAATCCAGGCATAGAAAAACCAAGAAAAAATCCCTCCTGCTTGAACGATCGATATGGGGATCAACCTGTTTGTGGGTTGATCAGCATTCGTCATTTTAGAATAAAGGATGGGGAAACATGAAACAAAAACATACCCCAACCTCAAATATTTTCATCATTGAAGTGATCCACCAACGAGGATTATAGTTCCATTGGAATTCATCGCTTTCTATTTTCATTCTTTATGGTGCATCAAAGTCGATGGTGATTCACCAGTATTCTTCATTCGTCATTAGAGATAATTATCGTTGTAGGTTCATCAGAGAAATTCCTCGAATTGATCCTCCTTTATCCAATGTGTTAACCCATTAAAAGAAAACACATCATAGTATTTATGTTACACTGCATCATCACATCATTACATTGTTTCATTTATGAAATAGTTTTTCTGTTATGATTCATTCAATATGTACATTGCATGTTTACGAGCCACTAATGAGATTAATTTAATGTGACTCCTCACCTCTTTTCCACCGCACCACAACATGGTCATACCACCACCCAACAGTTGAAAAAAAAACCTTTTATGTTATTTAATTTTGTTCCAAAATTTCCAAAAATTTAATTTTCTGGTCGACTCTTTCTGGTTGACGTTATGTTCATTATAGGTGAATATCGATGCTCTAAATAAAATGGTGACCTCATATTTTTGATTCAAGCACCAGTTTAAAATGTATAAGAACACACTCACATGTTTACTTAAATGAACTAAAAAAGTTCAAAATTCTATTACAGGCTCATCGGGCCTTAGAATTATGTTCTATAAAAGTGTCTGGGCTCAAAATAATTCCATATATTTAAAAGAAAATTACATGGAATTTCGGGTACATTACATTACTCCCCTGCCCCTTTTAGTCTTCATGTCCTCCTATGAAAAAAAATGATAAACAAACAAATGGGGGTACTGAGCATGAATTTGAGCATCCTACCCCCATGTGATCTCTTGGAGATTCCTATGATACCACCGAATTCCCACCAAAGGAATAGACTATCCACAAAGGACTTACTCCTGTCAATCCTCTATCTCCATAGGGAACTCAGAAAACGTCTCCTCATCTTCAATGTCCAACTCGCCTCAGTTGATGACATGCTATGAATCAAGCACGTACCTCTACATTTGCGACATATGAAAAAAATAATGAACCTGGAGGATATGTGGGGGAGATCTAGGTTGTATTCCACCTCTCCAACTCTACCAATAATATGGAAGGGTCCTATGAACTTCATAGATAACTTTCCTTCATGGAAAAATCTCTTTAATCTCCATCAGGTTGAGACCCGAAGGAAAACATGATCTCTCTCCTTGAACTCAAAGGGTCTCCTTCTTCTATCATCATATGTTTTTTTCCTACTCAATGAAATAAAAATCTACCCCTAGATGATCTGAACCTTCTCAGTGGTATCCTATACCATCTTTGGACCCATTAGTGCTGACTCCCCTAGGTCTTTCCAGCACAAAGGTGATCTGCATGGCTGCCCGTACACGGGATCAAATGTTGACATGCCAATGGTGTAGTGATATTTGTTATTGTATGAAAACTCCACCAGTGGTTGATGGTTCTCCCAACTGCAACTAAAGTCAAGGATTCAAGCATGAAGAATGTCCTATAAGGTTTGTATGGTCTTCTCCGTCTGACCATATTTCTGTGGGTGAAAGGCCATGCTCAAGCACAACTGAGTCTGGAATGCGTCCTACAATCCCTTCCACAACCATGATTTTAAGCGTGCATCACCATATGAGACGATTGTCGAAGGCACCCTGTGAAGCCGTACTATCTCCTGGACGTAGAGTCATCCCAATCCTTCTACTAATCCCTACTCCCGGATGGTTTGGAAGTGATCCGACATGGTGAGTGAGTTAATGATCACCCAAATAGAATCGTGGACCTTGGACATGTATAGAAATCCCATCATGAAGTCCATTGAGATACCATCACATTTCCACTTGAGTACCTCATGTGGTTGGGGAAAGCCTACTGGAACCTAATTCTTGGCCTTCACTTGCTGAAAAGGGAGGCATCATAAAGCGAACATTTCCACCTCTTTATTCATCCCGAGCCACCAGTACTGATATTGGATGTCCTGGTACATCTTCACCACACCAAGATGTACCTAAATGGGGGTTGTATGGAAATAACTCATCTACTCCTCACAAAATGTCATTGGTACTATAGTGGGTCCTCTAAAAAGAATGATGTTCTCCCCACCTATTGAAAATCCATTAGGAGCTAGTCCTAAGTATAAATGAGCATGTCGGGCCTCGCTGTAAAAATACAAAAGATGTGCCTCCTAGAAACATTGTAAGAGTAGAGGAGTGAAAGTCATCGAATGAAGGTAACCTACTCCATCCTCATCCATGAAGGATGTCTATGTTTCAGTTAACTTCTCTTTCACTTAACTCAACAACTGTAGACCAGTCCTTTTGCTGAGTCCATCTCCACCACGTTCCCCTTCCTAGGAGTATAGACTATCTCGATGTTATAGTCTAGGAAAAACATATTCCATCTTTGTTGTCTAAAGTTTAGGTCCTTTTGGGAGAGTATATACCTAAGACTCTTGTGGTCAGATTAGATGGTAAAACACTCACCCATCATGTAGTGCATCCAAATTTCCAAGGAAAAGACCACTGCTGCTAACTCTAGGTCATGGGTCACGTAGTTCTACTCATGATGCCTCAACTGCCATGAGCCAAAGGCAAGTAGCTCCTACATCAAGACACAACCCTGTCCGGTCCCTGATGCATCATAGAGGACTACATACCAAATTCCATCTTCTAGTAGCCTCAAGATGGGAGCACTCATCGGTCTCCACCTCATCTACAGAAAACTCTACTAACACTTATACATATACATACAGGGTTTTTCCTTCTTTGATAAATATAATAAGGATTCTTCTACTCTGGAAAAGTTAGGCATGAAACTTCGGCAGTACCAAACCAACCCCTAGAAACTCAGCTCCTTAGTCACGCTCCAGGGTGGCTCCCAAGGAAGCACTATCTATATCATCACCAAATCCACTGCAACTCTAGCCTCTGAGATGATATGTCCCATAAAGTGGAAATCCTAAATCCAAAACTATAACTTCAATAGATTACCATAATGATGGTTCTATTATAGTTTATCTAGGTCTATCTACAGGTGTGTAGCATGCTCCTCGTATGATGATGAGTACACAAAGATGTCATCGTTTAAGACTATGACGAACCAGTCAAGATGAGGCTGGACAATCCTATTCATGAGTACCATTAACACTACCATGGAATTGGTCACACCAAAAGGCATCACCAAAAACTCATAGTGTCCATAATGACATCTAAAAGCAGTCTTCTATACATCCTCATCTCATACCCGAAGCTAATAATAGTTTGATCTGAGGTCTACCTTTGAGAACCACCTCAATCCCTATAGCCGATCAAAGAGGTCATCAATCCATTATAGTGGATACTTGTTCTTCATGGTAACCTGGTTCAAGCACCGTAAGCGCACACATAACCTCATGATCCCATATTCCTTCTTGGAAAACAACATTGGGAATGCCCATGGAGAAACACTGGGCCTCATGAAGCCCTTCTCTTATAAGTCCCCCAACTGTACCCACAATTCACAATTCTCTATGGGAGCCATCTGATATTCCAATGTGGATATCAGTGTAGTCCTCAGGTATATATTGATACATAATTCTACCTCCCTATGAGGAGGTAGTCCTGGAACATCCTTAAGAAAGACGTATTTATACTCTTACAGCACTAGAGGAAAGCTCAAACTATTCTCATCCACTACAATGAGAGTGAGGCTATCCAACTAGTGAAAGAATGGTTGCACCCTCCTCCAATAAAGTTTTTCATGTGCGGAAAAAATTCACTTCTCACAGGTAAAGGAAATATAGGTCCCATCCTCACAGACACACCTTAAATTTCACCTAATACCGTCGATTTAAGCATGGACTATAGATAACCAGTCCATACCCAAGATGACATCATAAGGCCTCGACGCTGCTACTAGGAGAATGAATCTGAATCTCTCACATCCTAGAGTATTCTCACATTACCGGTACCATTGTGTAATAATTTAACCTCCTCATGTATGAGTCTCTAATCGTAAGGATCGATTCAACGACTGTACCGTAATATCTGATCCTTGAACGGGTCTATGGAATGGAAAGAGTGACTAGAACTTATGTCTATAAGAATTGCAACTAAGTTGGATAAGAAATAGATCATATATCTAATCAAATCCAAAGTGCCATTTTCATAGGCTCCACTACCTTAAGCAAACCTCACCCCTATCCATCGATTCCCTAAGGTTCTGGTGGACCACCTGGGGGTGGTGGAGGTAGTACCTCAAACTGTCATGCATCACCTTCTACTCAGCCAGCTCCCCTACCACAACCACTGACCTAGGGACCTCCTCATTTGAACCTCTACCTATTCCGTGGAGGTCCCCCCACCATGTACAGATTGTATGTGCGGTGGGTCAGCTAGTCGCGATCCATTTGTCCCCATCTGCCACATGTGAAGAAACCCCTGGTCCCCTACAGACTCCCTCTACTCTGGGAGCCATTCACTACCATCCCCAAGTCCTGTGGTCATCCCTTGAGAGATCTTAATCTCTTGGGTCCCTGCGTCTTCTACTCTCTACTCAGTACTAAAGACTCTGCTGCCTGATGTCTGCTTGTGGCTCTGACTATCAGTTCCAACTCTACTAGGAATATCTCCACAAGAAGGGATCTCTCCAGCACCCCATCCTGAGTTGGGATGCTAAGAGACACCATGGATGCCCTGATCTCCCGTATGATTCCCTGATCAAACATATATCCCATAAAGAAAGGTTCTTGCACCATGTATGTGGAGTAGCGAGAGAGGTATGTAATCCTCATAGAGTACTCATCCACTAACATGCTTCCATTCTGTAGGTGAAGTAGCTCATGTGTGCGCATCAAGTTCAAGTTCATAGGAATGAACTCCTCTCGATAAATCCATTCGAAGTCATATCAAGAGAGGGTCACCTCATCATGAGTCTGGATCATTAGGCTCCAACATCTCACCTGTTGATCCCTGAAGATAGATCGCAGATAAGATTCACTTCTGGTCGAGTAACATCCTCACTAAGAAGAAGAATCGTGTAACTACCTCCAGCCAGTCCATAGCGACCTGAGGATCTGTCTCTCCCCTGAACATGGGAGGTCTCTATCTCTAGAACTCATGACTTACACTGAGACTACATGTGTCATCTACCAGTAAGGCCGATAGTAACTGCCGATCAACATGTAGTGGTATCATTGATGCACCACCCGATGGGGCCATCTCTAGAACGAGTAACTAAACTGACGCCTCATCGCAAGGCGGTCTGTCCTCACAGTCACGAATTGGAATCCTAGTCAGATGGCTATGTAGAGAAATCCTAAATTAGATCAAAATGTACCACAATAAATAGATTATACTTCATGAGATTACTTTAATTCAAGAATAACATGAGTAAACACACAATTCGTGTTGCATGAAACCAGTGTTTTTATGTATAGATTCAAAAATATGAATGAAGGTCCGAGTGTATGGATATGTCAGCCGACACACTAACACTGGACTCCCCTAATCTAAAATTTGAACTCAAAACATTTAACATTTTTTCCCAAACCCAAAATAATAGACTCCTGGTCATTGAGGTAGAACCAACTCCAATGATACCACTTTGTCACGACCCATCCCCTAAGGCCCATGCCATGACATCACCTAAGCCTACCACTTGAAGTTAAGGGGTTGGCGACTTTCACCAAAGGCGTTAACCTGCAAGTGGGAGGCATTTTATTGAGTACCTGTATGCATGCACACACAACCATGTCCCAAATCTAGAAAGGTGAATATGCATTCTACTAAACAACCACTAAGTTAGAGTAAAAATAGTATGTCAAATAGGCCAGAATACAAACCCAAAAAATATGACTAGAATACATGAATTTACAAGGAAACTAAAAAATTAGTCTGCTAAAAACCCCACCTGATGGGTAAGTGATGAGTAGAGGCTGAAAGCCGTAGAATCACATTTTTCCTGCTTGATCTCATAGGTCACCACCTGGTCCTAGGCCACCAAGTACTCCACCATGTCTTAGGTCATCTATACCAGACACAACACATGCAGGTGTAGCCCGTGCAGGGTTGAGTAACAATGTTCTCAATATGAATCCCAAACCAACAAGGAAATACTACAAATCAATCCAAAAACAAACCACAAAGCTTGATCACGAAGCAAGATTGCTCACACCAGGTATAATCTATAGTAGGAAAGTAATCCAATCAGTCATTTCATCGAACACCTTGGGCTACAGGATAACTCCTCCAAAAAAAGAGTACAGTGGGGCTACTGGGCCACAAAGAGACACTTCCCAATAACCTTGGACTGTTGTGGTAACATCCCTGATGAGTACCATGGGTATTTTATGTCACACAGAGCCTCTACCCATTGTAGACATGTTGGGTCACACCAATACACTTCCCACCTTGGCCATAATAAGGTACTCCTCCTATTGAGTATCGTGGGTCTGTCAGGTCACATAGAGATACTCCCCATTGCGGGCCAACCGGGTCACAAAGAGGTACTTCCCACCGGGCCATCATAGCTGATCCATATACTGTATCTTGTCAGTAGTCTTTAGGTCTCAACCAACCACAAGGGTTTCACACATAGTGTGCTTGATTCCAGGGGAACCGCTCCTCAATACATTTGTTATATTTCAATATCCATGAAATCCTCCATAGAGAGTTACATAATATCCATCTAGTCGAGAGGGTCCCAATTCTACAAGCGGCTCGCCAACTGAATGCCTAGTATGTAAGTTATTGGCATATTGATAAACATGGGTTGGTTCTGTCTGGGCCCAGTCGGACCTGGTCGGACCGACCTGACCTACTCGGGGGCCCCATATAAGGACCCGACCTTAAACAATACTTATTCTTGAATTAAATAGATAATTCACATTGAGGATATTTTCAGGTGTCGGGTTTTAAAGAATTAGGTCATAACATTTACCTAACAACATGAATATTACATGTAGAAAATTCAACTCAGTTTCCATTTTTTCATAAAATAAAAACTTTTGAAAAAAAAGAGTCATGTATAGTTCCATGTTTTAGATAGTAAGACTTTTCCTTAATCCCATCCTTGACCCTATTCATCTATAAGTCTTGTGAAAAACATTTCAAAACCTGGGATGAGCATAAAAAGCAAAGTAAGGGTTATAAAATAATAAAGAAATCATTAGTCCAACAATACATACAAAACATAAACTCTTTTACTTACCTCATGAAAACATAAGATTTAGGAATAACAAATAGTAATCACATATCATAAAATTACTTATGGCATTCATATCATACTTACATTTTAGCTATCACAGCTACATAGGGAGTTACATTGGAATACCCATCATAGTATATTCTCTAAATCTACTAGGAGAAACATTCACGTTTACCTCCATCACATTACCCAACACATTAGAGAGCTATCTTGGGCTCACCCTCCCTAGGTTTATCATGGGACCACACGTATACGTAAACAATTCCCATAAACCATAACATATTCATAACACATAAAATAAACATAAAAAAATATAACATTTTCACATTTCAATCACAATATATCATTAAAATATATTGACATAACAAATCCATTATAAAAACCATTTTCACTACCAAAATACATAAAAAGTATATGGTATTTATTTTCCTTTAAAAAAATACTACGACTTGATAAGGAAGCCAATGATCAAATAATACTCGCGGCAGCAGAAAAAGTTCATTGTCACAACATACATTAAAAAAACATTCTTTTTTGTCATTTAGTAAAATGCTTCATATAAAAATATTCCCTTTTAATGAAATGAAAATTCAAAGGGGTTTATAGATCATATAAAATAAGGTCGTTTATAAAACAAAATATGCCTTAATAAAAGGAGATTGAGACGAGGTCCCTTACCTCGTGTCCGAATTGACTCGATCATTATTTAATCTCCTGAATAATAAACTAAAGTTAATTTATACTTTATTAAGAACCTTTTTATAGTTTATTATTATTTTTATATCATTTAATACCATGTTATAAACATTATTAAATCATTTATGTTAATAACGGTCATTTTGTCGATATTTGGTACTTGAGTAAAAATGAACACCTTATATTTACAAGTTGTCCATGTGGTCAGTAGTATATTATATCCAGAATGATATTAGTTATTTAGATATCATATATATAATATATATCTAGTATATATATTAATTCATAATAGTACATATCATTTGTATATAATAAATGAAATGCACCGTTCATGGAGATGGTAAGCTGTACGTACGCATGAACACTACTTTCATTTCTATTTCGTATATTAATGGAATTAAAACATAATGATACAAAGGTATATTATAATTATAGTATAATATCATATATAATATCATTAACTCCATCCTTTATAAATCCCACATATGGCATTAACGATTCATATCACTTTGAGGGGGCGGTAGTCCGCACTTCCTCGAAGTAAATTATCGTGTTTACCCATAATGGAAACCATAAAGGTATGATAGAAAAGAAAAATAATGAAGCATAAATAAAACATAAACATAATATATATTTCATATAAATATAGTTTCATCTTAATGGCCACCATGATAGGTGTTAGGAGACAATCAAACAATCATTGTTTCGTGAGGCGTTAGTTTTCCCTCCAAAGAAACAGTATGTTCATCACCCATTAGATGGAGGTGTGTGTAAGTGTAGTTTTAATCCTTCTCATAATAATATCATAGTATATTTAAGATACTGATGTTGTTATAAAATAAAGTAATAAAAAAGAGTTTAGGGGTTGGAGAAGTAAAATAAAAAAAATAAGTTAAGAGAAACTGTTACCTTTAATTTAGGTAACTCCCTTTGATATGAACCAAAAGGATTTATTGAAGTGCCTTCTGCCTAAGGTAAGGCCTATAAGAGAAGTATAGGGATGTAGGGAGATTAATTGGGAATACTTTGGATGATCCAAAATGTTTTAGAGGCGCGAGGAATTGGTTAGAAGTGGTGTCCTTTTATAAGGGGGAGGAGGGGCTCTTTAGGAAAGTGTGAAGATATTATTTTATTATATAATGATATTCGGTTTATAAAGGTCCAAAACTAATTAAAGTCGAATATAAGATGACTCATGGTCGAAATAAAATCATCCAATAAGAATTTGACAGGTTTTGGTTGTTATTTTTATATTTATAATCTTAGTTATTTAAATCATTTATTAATGTGGTAAATATTGCATCATTATTGTGTCATAAATAATTTAATTTATTTGATTTATAAATATTATAAAACAAATAACATGATGTAGGAAATATTTTTATCTTTCCAATGAATATTTATAGTCTATTATATATCTTGTATAACACTATGTAAAAATTAATTTACAAAGAGATATTTGTTTATGTCATTTTTCCTTTACTTTAAGTTAATTAAAATAAAGTGTCATTATCATTCATAAGTGGCTACATGGGGTTCCAAAATTGACCCAATTATTCCCATGGTTGGACATTAATCATACAATAAGGTTAGGACAATTGTTGAGATAATTTGGAATTATTATAATATTCTTTTTACCTTGAATTACCCTATTTACCTTTAACCGTGGTAAATTAAAGTCAAAAGTTACTCTTCACGAAAAATTATTTTCATCATATTGAACAAAATTTTACTTATTAATAACAACCATGTATGTCGGATTTTTGAAATTCAGTTCACAGAAGTGGTAAAATTTCATTTAAATGAAAAAGTCAGTTTTTTAACTGCTACTAAGTGGTTTCACTATTCATCAAAAATTGAGTTTTTCAGAAAAATTCCCAAAATTCAGACTAAGATATATTTGATATTATGAATTCAAAAATTATCTCTATTTTACCAAATTATAAACATATATGTTGCATTAATTAATTTAAAATTAATTCTTCTTATCAAAACAAATAGCATGTTTTTAAGAAACAATAACTATCAAAAGATTGATACTTGTTTATGTCCAATTTCCAAGTGAAATTAATTCCAATTAACAAAATTGGATTAAATTGTAAAAATATATTATAATTAAACTTTAAAACCAATTAAAAATATAATCTAACCATATAAATAAATTATATTAAAACTCAGTTTTGAAATAAAATACAATATTTTCAGTATTCATTAAAAATTGAATTTTATGAGAAAAATACCAAAAAATTACCCAAAGTAAATTTTTGTGTGCCGATTCTAAAAAAGAATTTTATTTGGTCAAATAGAACATATAAAAGTGACCAAAACTAGATTTAAATAGGGTTCTCTATTAAAAGGCGGTAAATCATCCTTTTATAGAATATTAGAGTATTTATGCTTAAAATTAGATTCATTCACATTTTATTCCTCTAACTTTTATTCGATAAATGTAAATACATTTTAAAAACATGTATAATAATATTGTAGTTAATTTTTTTCATTCTTGCCAATACAACGACTAGGATTTAACAACCATTTAAAATAATAATATTATATTATTAGTGTGCAGCGTAAGATTTCAAAGAAACCCGTTGTTGCGTATCGGGTACGCGATCGAACATAGAAATCCATTTAAAGTAAAATTAATATTTGATTCAAAAATATTAATAAATATGAAAATTTCTTATTCTTTATTTACCTGGGATGTTACATCCTTCCCCATTTTGGAAATTGTATTCTTGCAATTTTTATTCACTTATTAAATAAGTGGAGGTATTTATCCGTCATAGAATTTTAAGATTCCCACGTTGCCTCTTCAACCATATGGTTTCTCCATAAAAACTTTACCCGGTGAATTACCTAATTCCGCAACACATGCTCCCTATGGTCAAGAATCTGGACTGGTTGTTTCTCATAAGAGAGATTCTCTTCCAACTGAACTACCTATGAGCTCAAAACATGAGATTGATATGGCATATACTTTCTCAACATTGAAACAAGAAAAAAATTGTGTACCTGGGATAAACATGGAGGTAAAGACACTCTGTACGCAATTGATCCTACTTTCTCCAGGATTTCATAAGTTCCAATCAACCTCGGACTCAACTTTCCCTTCTTACTAAAATGAATCACACTTTTATATAGAGAAAACTTGAGAAAGACATGATCACCAACCTCAAAAGAAAGATCTTTCCTCCGGTTATCTGTATAACTTTTCTGTCTGCTCGGAGTTGTTCTCATGTGCTTCTGAATCAAATGAACTTTATCTGCCATCTCTTCTACCATTTGTGGTCCCATCAGCTTCCTTTCACCTAATTCATCCCAAAAAACTAGAGTTCAATAATGCTTTCCATATAATGCCTCAAACAGAGCCATCTATATACTGGAATGAAAACTATTATTATAAGAAAATTCAACCAAAGAAAGATGTGGGTCCCAACATCCCTGGTAATACAATGAATAAGCATGTATCATATCCTCCAGGGTCTGAATTGTTCATTCTAATTTCCAATCTGATTGAGGATGAAAAGATGTATTAAAATTTAATTCAGTACAAAATTACTTCTGAAGGACTTTCCAAAAGTTATAAGTAAACTTGGGATCACGATCAGATACAATGGAGAGGGGAACTCCATGAAACCTGACTATCTCTTTAACATACAACTAAGAAAGTTGATATGAAGACAATGTATCTATAATAGAAAGGAAATGATCAGATTTAGTCAATAGATCAACAATAACCCAGATTTAATTATTACCTCGAGACGTCTTTGGTAATCCCACAATAAAGTCCAAAGATATATTTTCCAATTTCCACTCTGGCATTGGTAAAGACTGAATCATCCCTTTCGGTAACTGCTGCTCTTCTTTCACCTACTAAAAAGTCAAACACTTCACAGTAAAATCAGAAATATCTCTTTTCATTCCATCCCACTAGTAATACTCCCGAAGATCTCTGTACATCATAGTACTGCCAGGATGAACTGAAAACGGGGAACTATGAGCTTCACATAACAACTCATTTTTCAACTGTGAATCACAAGGCACACATAATCTCTTTCCAAATCTCAAAACACAATCATTATCAATGTTAAATTTAGGAAACTTACCCTTCTAAACCAACTCTAACTTTTTCTGTAACTCACTATCTTTCTTCTGTACTTTCTTAATTCTGTCAGATAGAGATGATCTCATTAACATCTGATACAAAACAGAATAATTTTCTACACCAACAAATTCTATGCCAAATTTCATCAAATCAAAAACGAAAGGATATCGTTCCAAACGTATCATGGTTAATGAAGAATTACTTTTTCGACTCAAAGCATCTGCCACTTTATTTGCTTTTCCTAGATAGTAAAAGATCATTCAATCATAATCATTGATTAATTCCAACCATCACCTTTGTCTCATGTTTAATTCTTTTTGAGTAAATATATACTTTAAACTTTTGTGGTCAATATATTTTTCACATTTTACTCTTTATAAATGATGCCTCCAAATTTTTAAAGAAAAAACAATAGAAGCTAATTCCAAATCATGTGTTGGGTAATTTAACTCATGAGGTTTCAACTAACGTGAAGCGTAAGAAATTTCCTGATCATTCTTCATAAGAACACAACCAAGTATTTTCAGCAAAACATAACAGTAGATAACAAACTCACCATTTCTAGAAGGAAGTGCCAAAACTAGAGCATTCACCAGTCTTCTTTTCAATTCCCAAAAAAAATTTATCACATTATCTAGTCCAAATGAACTTAACACCTTTTAGAGTTAACTTAGTCATTGGACTAGATAACTGTGCAAAATTATCAATAAACCTCTGATAATAACATGCCAAACCAAGAAAACATTTAATCTCAGTTATATTTGTGGGTCTTGGCCATTCTAAAACAACTTTTGTTTTAGATGGATCAACTATTATGACATTTTTTGAAACAATGTGACCAAGGAAAAAAAAATCTGTAACAAAAACTCACACTTGATGAATTTCCCAAACAGTTTATTTTCTTTTAAGGTTTGCAAGACAACCCTTAAATGACTTTAATTTTACTCTTTACTTTTGCAAAAAACCAAAATCTCATCAATGAACACAACAAAAAACTTATCCAAGAACTCACAGAAAATTCTATTCATAAGATCCATGAATACAACAGGTGAATTGGTTAAACCAAAAGGCATAACTACAAATTCATAATGGCCATATCTAGTACGAAACATGGTCTTTGGAATGTTTTCTTCTTTCACATTCAACTGATGGTACCCCGAACTCAAATCAATCTTCAAAAAATAATGATCTCCCTAGATCTGACAAAACAAATCATTGATATGAGGCAAAGGATACTTGTTCTTAATAGTGATGTTATTCAATGCTCTATAATCAATGCAAAGTCTCATTGAACCATCTTTCTTTTTAACAAACAAGACAGGAGAACCCCATGATGATGTGCTAGGTTGAATGAAAACATTATCTAATAACTCCTGTAATTGATTCTTTAACTCTAAAAGTTCAATTTGATCCATTTGATAAGGGGGTTTTGAAATTGTCTTAACATCAAGAACTAAGTCAATAGTAAATTTGACTTCCCGATTAGGTATATTACCAGGAAACTCATCAGAAAAAACATCAATGTACTCATTTACCACTGGCACAACATTAATCTAAACACTTCCTTTATTTTCAACAATATGTGCGAGGTAACATTTATTTCTATATTTTACAAGTTTCTTATCTTACTGATATGTTATCAAAATCAAGGGTTCATTCTTGTACACAAACTGAAAATTATTCTAAAAAGAAACCTCTTTAGCTCTGCAGACAATCTTATCATGATAAACAGAAATCCAATCCATGTCAAAAATAACATCAAACTCTACTAGAGTGAAAACAATAAGATTTTCAGGTAGATTCTTTCCGTACACAAGGATAGGAATGTTCTTATATTTTCTTTTTGTCTCAAAATTTCTTCCAGGTGTTTTTACCATAAGTTCTATATTCAAATCTTGATATGGAATTTCCAATTTACTAGAAAACTTCTCATAAATGAAAGAGTGTGTAGAACCTAAATCAAACAACACATTGGAAAAATCTGAACAAACAAACAATGTACCTGATACTAATTCATTCGATGGCCCAAAATCTGCTAAAGTAGTTGCAAAGGATTTCACCACCCCTTTCAGCTTGTATTCTGGCATCTTTCCTTCAATTGAGTTCTTTTTTGGACACTCATTTTCATAATGATCTATTTCATTTCACTTAAAACATTTTACTGACTGTAAATCAGATTTTGTCTTACCATTACCCTGATCTTTTTCAGTTCAATTATGATCCTTATGTCCCATTTTACCAAATCAGTAGCACTTACCAGAATTCAAAAGACATTCCCCTACATGCTTTTTACCACAATTTTCACAAACTTTAAACTTAAGTTTATTACAGTTAGAATTTTCTTAAGAGTTCTTCCATTCTGTCTACCACCTCGACCTATTATTCTATTGTTTTTCAAAGAACACCTAATCATCGACAGACTCCATTTCCACCTTCTCCACACAACAAACATGTTTTTCATAACCTTTGAACTCACGAGAAGCTAAATCACTTTGATAATTTGGAATTAATCCTGAGAAAAAATGGTTTATTTTATTATAAAGATCTTGTATGAAATTTAGAGATACCTTTCCAGTTGATTGAATTTTTCTTCATAAGCATCCATTGAGTCATCCTCCTGCCTCAATTGTAGGAATTATTTTTCCATCCTAAGACGAACCACCTTAGGAAAATATTTCTCAAGAAACATTCCTTTGAATTCATCCCAATCAATAGAATCAATCTCCTCACTATCCCTGATATTTTTCACCATCGACCACTATTGATCAGCTTCACCTTCAAAATGGTAAACAATGAGACTAACCTTTTGATGTTCTAAACACCCCATAACATCAATAATTTTCTCTACTGCATTAATCCAACCTTCTTCTAGCACAAGGTCTGATGATCCTCTAAATGATATGGGATGTTTCCCCATGAAATTATCCACTACTGACATGTTCCTCTATGGTTTATCTGGATAATCTCATGCATGGATACCACCACCATTTATAGTCTGATTCAATTGTTCCATTACTAAAACAAACTATTCAGTTCTGATTCCAAGCATCTCAGGTTTGCTGATTTGGAAGGTTGCCTTCCCCCTGATGTTGTCCCAACATAGATGCCCTGTTTCCTCTACGGAAAACCATTCTGAACACAAAAATATCTTAGGCAAAGCAATATGGTAATCTATAAATGCTATATTATTTAAATATTAACATAAATTACTCTATGGATATTAATTTAACAATACCCTAACTCCTAATGTTATCTAAATTGACCTCTGATACCAACTATAAGGACCCGACCTTAAACATTACATATTCTTGAATTAAATGGATAATTCACATTCAGGATCTTTTCAAGTTTATAGTTTTAGAGAATTAGGTCATAAAATTTACATAACAACATGAATATTACATGTAGACAATTCAACTCAGTATACTTTTTTTTCATAAAATAAAAACTCTTGAAAAAAAGTGTCATGTCTAGTTCCATGTTTTAGATAGCCAGACTTTTCAATGATCCCATCCTTGACCCTATTCATCTTTAAGTCTTGTGAAAAACATTTCAAAACATCGAATGTGCATAAAAAGATCAGTAAGGGTTATAAAATAAGAAATAAATCATTAGTCCATAAATACATAAAAAACATTAACTCTTTTACTTACATCATGAAAACATAAAATTTATGAATAACACATAGTAATCACAAATCATAAAAGTACTTATGGCATTCAAATCATACTTACATTATAGCTATCACAGCTACATAGGGAGTTACATTGGAATACCCATCACAGTATATTCCCTAAATCTCTTAGGAGAAACATTCACGTTTACCTCCATCATGTTACCCAATGCATTGGAGAGCTATATCAGGCTCACCCACCCTAGGTTTATCATGGAACCACCTGTATATGTAAACAATGCCCACGAACCATAACATATTCATAACACATAAAATAAACATAAAGGAAAGATAAAATTTCCACATTTCAATAAAAATATATCATTAAAATATATTGACATAAAAAATCCATTATAAAAACCATTTTCACTACCAAAATACGTAAAAATCGTATGTTATTTATTTTCCTTTTTAAAAAAACACCTCGGCTTGTTTGGGAATCCAATGATCAAATAATACTCACGGCGACATAAAAAGGTCATCTTCACCGCTTACGTTAAAAAACACTCCTTTTTTTCATTTAGTAAAACAATTCATATAAAAATATTCCCTTTTAATGAAATGAAAAGTCAAAGGGGTTTATACACCGTATAAAAGAAAGTCGTGTATAAAACAAAATATGCCTCAATGAAAGGAGATAGAGACGAAGTCCTTGACCTCAGGTCCGACTTGAATTGATCGTTCTATAATCTCATGAATAATAAACTAAAGATAATTTCTACTTTATTAAGATCATTTTTCAAGTTTATTATTATTTTTATATCACTTAATACTATGTTATAAACATTATACAATCATTTAAGTTAATAACAGTCATTTGGTTGATATTTGGTACTTGAGTAAAAATGAACACCTTATATTTACAAGTTGTCCATGTGGTCAGTACTATATTATATCCAGAATGATATTAATTATTTATATATAATATATATCATATATATCTAGTATATATATGAATTTATAATATTACATATCATTTGGAGATAAGAAATGAAATGCACCGTTCATGGAGACGGTAAGCCGTACGTACCCATGAACGCTAGTTTCATTTATATTTCTTATTTTAATGGAATGAAAACATAATTATACATAGGTATATTATAATTATAGTATAATATCATATATAATATCATTAACTCCATCATTTATATGTCCCACATATGGCATTAACGAGTCATATCACTTTGAGGGGGCAGTAGTCTGCACTTCCTGAAATGAAATTATCGCATTTTCCCATAATGGAAACCATAAAGGTATGCTATAAATGAAACATACAGAAGCATAATGAAAACATAAAAATAATATATATCATATATAAATATAGTTTCATCTTAATGGCCACCATGATAGGTGGTAGGAGATAATCAAACAATCATCGTTTCGTGAGGCGTTAGTTTTCCATCCACAGAAACAGTATGTTATTCACCCATTAGATGGAGGTGTGTGTGAGTTTAGTTCAAATATTTCTCATAAAAACATCCTAGTATATTGAGGATACTAGTTTTTTTATAAAATAATGTAATAAAAATGAGTTTAGGGGTTAGATAAGTAAAATAAAAGAAAAGAAGTTAAGAGAAATTGTTACCTTTAATTTGGGTAACTCCCTTTGATATGAACCAAAAGAGTTTCTTGAAGTTACTTCTGCTTAAGGTAAGGATTCTAGGAGGAGGAGAGGGATGTAGGGAGCTTAATTGGGAAGAGGTTTTATGAGACAAAATATTTGAGAGGTGTGAGGAATTGGTTAGAAGTGGTGTCTTTTTATAAGGGGGAAGAGGGGCTCTTTAAGAAAGTGTGAAAATATTATATTATTATATAATAATATTAGGTTTATATGGGTCTAAAACTAATTAAAATAAAATATAGGATGACTCATGGTAGAAATAAAATCATCCAATAATAATTGGACAGTTTTTGGATGTTATTTTAATATTTATAATCTTATTATGAGGTAAATACTGTATCATTATTGTGTAATAAATAATTTAATTTATTTGATGTCTAAAAATTATAAAAAAAATACCATGATGTATGAAATATTTTTATCTTTCCAATAAATATTTATAGTCAAAAATATAACTTATATAACACCATGTAAAAATTAATTTACAAAGAGATTTTTTTTTGTCATTTTTTCCTTTACTTTAAGTTAATTAAAATAAAGTGTCATTGTCATTCATAAGTGGATCCATGGGGTCCCAAAATTGACCCAAGGATTCCCATGGTCGGACATCACTAATACAATAAGGTTAAGAAAAGTGTTAAGGTAATTTTGATTTATAATAATATTTTTTTACCTTGAATTACCCTATTTACCTTTAACTGCGGTAAATAAAAGTCAAAAGTTACTATTCACCAAAAATTATTTTCATATTATTGAGCAACATTTTACTTACTAATAACAACCATGTATGTTATATTTTCAAAATTCAATTCATAGAAGTGGTAAAATTTCATTTAAATGAAAAATTCAGTTTTTTAACTACTATTAAGTGGTTTCACTATTCATCAAAAATTGAAGTTTTTCAAAAAAATACGAAACATTCAGCCTAAGCTATGTTTGATAATCTTAATTCAAAAAGATGACTATTTTACCAAATTATAAAGATATAAGTTTTATCAATTAATTTAAAATAAATTCCCATTATCAAAACAAATAGCGTGTTTTTAAGAAACAATAACTATCAAAATATTGATACTTGTTTATGTCCAATTTCAAAGTGAAATTAATTCCAATAAATAAAATTGGATTAAATAGTAAAAATATATTCTAATTACACTTTAAAACCAATTAAAAAGATAATCTAACCATAAAATAAATTAGATTAAAACACAATTTTGAATTGAAATATAGTATTTTCACTATTCATTAAAAATTGAATTTTATCAGAAAAATACCAAAAAATTAACTGAAGTAAATTTTGGTGTCCCAATTCTAAAGAAAAATTTTATTTGGTCAAATAGAACATATAAAATTGACCAAAACTAGATTTAAAGAGGGTTCTCCATTAAAAGGCGACAAATCGACCTTTTACTGAATATTATAGTATTTATGCTTAAAATTAGATTCATTCACATTTTAAGCCTCTAACTTTTATTGGATAAATGTAAATATATTTAACAAACCTGTATAATCATATTTTAGTTAGTTTTATTCATTCGTTCCAATACAATGGCTAAGAGTTAACTACCATTTAAAATAATAATATTATATTATTATTGTACAACGTAAGATTTCAAAGAAACCTGTTGTTGCGTATCAGGTATGCGATCGAGCATAGAAACACATTTAATGTAAAATTAATATTTAATTCACAAATATTAATAAATATTAAAATGCATTATTCTTTATTTATGTGGGATGTTACACCCCACAAGCCCCAGTTTTGTTCAAATAACCTGACCCGACCTGGTTCGGGTCTAGTTCATTCTGGTTCAGCCAGGATAATTGGTGAAGCCAATTAGGCCTTGTAGGACCTGGCCCAGTTCAGCTGGGGGTCCAGCCCGTCGGGTCGACCTGCAACCAGGTCTCATCTGGCCCGGTCCATAGAGCACAGTTACAGCTCATAAGGCATTGGTCAGGCCTGTATGGAATGGTTCATGCCCAATGGGGGTGGTTCAAGCTCGCTGGGGGAAGGTTCGGCCCCCTGGGGGTGGGTAAAACCTGTTGGGTGTGGGTCACACCTTGCCCGGTATACCCATGGCAGATCAGATCTCTTTAGGCTAGATGTGTAGCGCATCCACAGTGGTGTCACATGGCCAGTAGAACCCGACCACCTGGGTTTCGCACACTATCAAAGGGACCACATGCTAGGTGAAGCTGCAGCCCGTGGCTACAGGCTGCATACCATTTCCAGCCGTTGGCCCGACCGATTGCTCCTACTACTTTACCGTGACCCGAGCCAGCTGTGGTTGCTACCTCAGGCCCTCTGGTGTGCTATTTTGTGGACCCCCTGAGTCTGCTCTGGTGGTTTTTTTCTCATTCTGCTTGGCCTACATCCTACTGGGGATTCCATCTTTCCAACGAAGGCCTCAAAACCTTCTTGCAACCAATTCAAAGGAACGATCATGAAGAATACACAAGGAGGAGGGGTTTAGGTTTGGTTCATGTTAGTCCTCACCTTCTGCATTAGATTTATAAACATGGGGAGGTTTAGGGTCTATCAATAAATAATTACTCATGGCATATAAAACCTAATAAAATCACCCTCCGTCAAGAATGATAAATTCATGGATAAACATGTTTATAGTTGATCTGCGTTGGTCATTTCAAAATAAAGGATAAGGAAACCTGAAACAAAAACAAACCCCTAACTCAATAGTGTTTTTCATTGTAGTTCTTTACCAATGAGGATTTATGTTCTATTGGCGTTCTTCACTTTCTAGTTCCATTCTTCAAGGTGCGTCAAAGTCACTGGTAATTTTCCGAAGTTCATCGTTTGTCATTGAAGAGAATTATTGCTCTAGGTTCATCAAAGGAATTCCACAAATTTATCCTACTCTCTCAAATGTGTCAACCCATTAAAAGAAAACATGTCACATCATTTCTATTATGTTGTATCATCATATAGTTAAGATATTTAATTTATAAAATAGTGTATCTATTATGCTTCATTAAATACATCATTAAAATGTATATTAACGAGAAATTAATGTGATTCATTTAATGCGACTCATCGCCACTTTGTCATCGCATCGTAGTGCCGTCATACCACTGTCCAACAGTTGGAAAAAATAACCTTTTAAGATATTTTTTATGAAAGTCCAAAAATTAACTATTCTAGTTCACCCTTGTCTGGTAAAGTTAGGTCCATTCTAGATGAATCCTAATGTTCTGAATTCAACAGTGCCCTTAAATGTTTGATATGACCACTAGCTTAAATGTTAGAAAAATCTTCTCACACATTTACATAAATAAACTAAAAAAGATCAACTTTCTATTTCGGGATCACCGGGCCTCAGAATCAGGTGTCGTCAAAGAATCTGGTCTCAAAATATTTCTATATAATTTAAAAAAAATACATGAAATTATTGGGAAATTACATATAATATATAATTTTTGGACATCATGGTATTTTTCACAACTTAATGTGTGCGGCTCATGGGTTTATTCAAAACATAATTCACTGGAATGATTGAGTTTCATCACAATGTTAGTATTTTCTATACTTATGTTTGTGTCATAATTCCTTGTTAGTTTATGTTTCAATTACATGCTACATTTATATATAATATACCTATGATTATACAATATAGGCCATGTTTATTGTCACATACTCTTATACTATGGTACATGTTTGGTCACATGAGATTAAATATCCTCTTAAAATGAAATTTGCAACAGGGTTATTGTTCTATGTTCATTTTAATATGATATTTATATCATTATTATGTAATCTAGTATTCATTTTATATAACCCTTGATGAAATTTTGATGGGGGTTTCTCTTAATGGATGTTAAATATCACAATATCTTATGTTTATATTACCCACATTAGGAAGGTGAATATAACTTATGATAATTCCATAATAGTGTATGGTGTACTTTGAATATTGAGTAATTTTAACAAGTATTATTAAATAGTTTTCTTCTGTAGTGAGTACTTAAAGATAAAAAACCTTTGGTTTATGGGATTCTGATATTATTTTTATGATGTAATGTTTAACTCAAGAAAATGATTTATAATAATTATATGTTTAGCACAACTTTCCGTAGTTGGTATCAATGATAGTATTTAATGTATTCTTTTTGACATTGGACCTGAGAGTGTCTATATAAGGAACCCAATTTGGTATCAAAGACTTGTTTAGTTAATCAAGGGGATTAAAGTAGTTATTTTTTCATATTTGGATGAAGGAAATTTATTAAAAACACTAAGAATATGTTTATGTATATTATAACATCCTAAAAGTTTAGTAAATTAAATATTTTCTATTATCCTAGAAAATAAGACCCTTTATTGATATAAAATAGTGGATTGAGGCTCTAGAATAGTTGCATATAGGAGTAAATACCATAAAAATATTTTTTTGGTATTAATACAATCATAACCTACAACATGATAAATAATATTAACTATACACAATGATTAAACTCTAAGGGTATATTAATTATTGATTGATATAGTATTAATAAACTATTATATTAGAGGATAATATATATATATTTGATAACCTAATAGGAAAACAACCATGGATTTCCTAGATTATGTCCAAGTGATTCAAAATATTTGATAAACACCTTATTTATTTTATATTACATACATGATCATAATTTCTTTATATTTTTTATTTAAGTATTCTCACCCCTAAAAATTCTTTTAGTTTTATAATGGATGGAACCAAAATGAATTGAGATAAAAATTATTATGAGGTAAGATTGGTTGATTTCCTTACTAAATGTCACACCCATGACTTATTTTAAAGGTAAATTTCATTTAATTTACATTCATACTTTGTTTTGGGGGGGTTCCCAATCTTTTATGGAGGAATGAGAGAGTGTTCATTAATTGAGCCAAACCGTGAGCCCAATTCCATATTTAAAAACCAATTTTGTTTCTTTTATAACTTTTTCATTTTTTAATATTTTTCACCCATTCAACTTCCCAAATGACCTCCCCTGACCTATTAACACCACCATTTCAATTTGGAGCTTTTATAAATCCATAACTAGGGTTTATTTTGGTTTTTATCTAAGGGGTTGGGCCAGCCCGAAATCCCAATTCCTGTTTTAAAAATAAATTTTGATTTTGTTATAACTTATTCAATTGTTGGGATTGTTCGGTGATTCCAAGTGGATCCCAACCCCAATGAACCAAGCCACGCGACCATTCCCTCTCCCACCTCTTTTAAGCTCTGGTAAATCGAGATTTGATGCCGAACTTCAGAGGGTTTCTCAAATCTCCCAGATTTGAAGAGGTAAAGTCTTTCTTTCATAACTCTCTCAATTATCAATATTTTTCCTCCATTCTAGTTTCTAAATGACCTAATACATCTTCTTCATACGAAACCTAAATTTTGGATCTTTTAAATTTCAGCTACTGGTGTTTTGGAGTGATTACTTCAAGATACTTCAAGTAAATGAGCCCTTTCCTTTCCTCTTTCAAATTACTTTGGGTCTAACTCATTGTTATTTGGGTATCTTTAGTTATAATTGATTTTAATAATATCCAGAAACTAGGTTTTCGAACCTAGGGTTTAACTTTGGGCTTTCTTGGCCAATTTATGTGGTTTTAGGTTTGATCTAGTTGTCTCTTGGTGCGGCGGGGGTGCGATTTGATTTTCGCACGGAGATTCAAGGGTTTCCTTGGTTTTGGTAGGTGATTCCATTGTGTGTGCAATTTTTGTGAATTATCTTGCTGTGTTCATGGTACCTTAATGTTTATTTCACTTGAATGTTTCTGTAAAAATTGGTTTTAGTTTCTTTTATAATGAAAATGAATTTTAAGTTCCATTTTTGGTGAGATTGGGGGCTTTTCATTCAAATATTTTATTGGTTCATTTTGGGCTGACCTATAAGTAATTAGTTGATTTTAATGAACTGTAATAGGACTGAAAATACTGTTTTGATGATTTTCCCATGTGTTTGATGCTGTGAAAGTTGGTTTTAATGGTGTTTGTGAAACACATGAATTTCTAAGAGCCGTGTTGTGTAAAAATTGAGGTTTTACAATGATGTCACTTCTTGAACCATATGAGGCCTCCCAAAAAAATGATTTGTTGTTTTAATTTAAATGTATTGGGATTCCATTTATGTTTTGGTAATTCAAAAATGTTCACATAGTGTGCAATTTGTGTTCTCAAGGTGTTTTTTTTGTGCAAGACACTACGTGATTTTGAAGAATTGTTTTATTACAAATCAAAGTGTTTTATTGTGTATTTTAAGTGGTATAAAAATGTGATAGATACTGTATTGATTGTGTGTGAACATTAGTGGTATTTTATTTGAAAATGGATTTAAGTTGCATGCTGAAATTGTTTGAGCACAAAAGGGGAAGCCCGGGTACTTAGGTGGGCAGATTTGTACTAGTACGGCTAGTGGACGAGATGGGTGTTGTCCCTGTTTCACTTAGCATTTGGATAACGAAAACTCTAACTAAACTATATGGATGATGATTTTAAACCACTATGTTGTGGGTATGATCCCTACTAGTGGCTTGTGCATGAGAGTGGATTTTACTATAGTTGCTTTACACCGAGGTACGAGGTACATAGGGCCCGAGACAACCTAGTGCCTAGGGGTGTTCCTGGTTTGTTGCTCACTGGATTTTTAGTATTTACCCATGTATTTGGGTGTTTTTTCAGTACTTTACAGTATCTATCATTTCCATTTAGATATGTTAACATTCTGGAAATTCTAGTTTGAAAACTTTTCTTTTAAATGAAAGTTTTATTTCTTGGAATTTCATTGTCGTTTTTCTTTACGAATTAAAAATGTTTTCTTCTTCACCTTATATTGAATGCACTTTGGAATCATTGGGTGTTATCCTATTGGGCTTAGGCTCACACCCTACTTACACCCCTTGGGTGTAAGTAGACTTTGTTATGCTTGACTCAGGTAAAGGGAAGGATATGGGTGATGGCAGTTCAGGGTGTTAGTCCTCATCGTTGGGGCGGAGTTGCGGAGAAGGTTTGTGGGTGATGACCCCCTTGTCGTGTGGAGTCCATGGGGATTTCATTATGTTGTCATTATTTGTTTTTAGACCACTTTTAGTGTCTTTAAACATATGTATTCAGTTCTGGTTTTTGTGTAAACATCGTTTGGTTTACATTTTTCAGATTCATTTTATTGATTGTTTTTAATGTTTTATGCCTTCATATTCGGGTAAATCGTTCCCAAACAAAAATAAATGATACCCGGGCACTTGTGCCAGCCCATGGGGATAGGGAACGCCCTTTGGGTCATGTCACGGGCTGGGTTTGGTGCCAGTTTTGGTGGCGACCAGATTCGGTTCATGACAAAATGGTATCAGAGGAGGTTCACTCCTTGGGTCATGTTATTTGGGGAAGAGTCAGGATAGTCTGGAGCTAGGATTTTCGGGACTTGACATTTCAGTCATGGGTAGTGTGCCTGGCCAGCACACCTCAGGATGAGATTCAAGTCCCTAGGGGACTTATGGATTTATCTGATTCATTTGGTTTTCTAGGTTTAATGATGACTATGGGAAATGAAAAGAGAGTTGGACGAATAATCTCAGTGAGCTCGCAGGGCCTGGCAAGCCATGTGAAGCCATGGACATTTCCCTAGAATACTCTCTGTGACGGAGAAGTGATTGGAATATGGCTTCCAACCATATGTCCAAGTCACCCACCGAAACTAGTTTCCTCTCACATTGTCTTGTGTCTCTTTGTTTTGGAATCTTGGAAACATTTTTTTAAGCAAAAAAAATGACTTCACATTAAGGAGTGTGAATTTTTGTGAATTTATTTTCTATTAAAGTGAAAATGGTTTTTTTTCAATTCTATAAATGAAATTTTAGAATTATTTCAAAAGGTTAAATTATGTGTTTATACCTCTTTTGAAAGTATGAACTATGTTAATTGGGGTTTTGAAAATATGTTTCTATTGGATTTTTTTTAAACTGTGGAAAAGTTTTTTGGATTGAATTAAGTGTTCTAGAATTTTTGTGTTGGGGTTGAATATGGATTTTGGGTTTGGTTACTATTGAAAAAAAAATTATGAACTTTTAGAACCTTGTCTTGAAATGAGAAGAGTTGAGTTCTTAATTAAATGGAGATTTATGAAATGGTGTTTTTCATGAAATTAGAAGTGTTTTGAAATGGGTTGAAATGTTTTGAAACAATTGTGAAAGGCATGAATATGTTCTTTTATTGAATTATTCATTATTTTCTAAATTGGTTTGTGAGATTAAAAATTTTGTATTGATATTATGGTTAGTGTTTTTGAGAAAGGAAAATTGTGGTTAAAGTTTTTATTTTAAAAAGAGGAAAGGTTTGATTTTTGGTAATTGGTGCTCTCAAGGGTAACCACATGCATAGGTTTATTTGGGAATATGGATGGATATGAGGTGGGTTCCTAGTGTGGAATGTAAACATGCATGTGTGAGGCTCATGAGATACCATTGGTAAATGCACAACCCACCAACACTGTTTTTTTTAAATAATTTTTTTTTGAAGGAAAGTGTTGTGTTTTGATAATGTATGGTTGGGAGGTATGGATTATGTGTTTTCAGGATTATTATTATGGGATGTTTCGAGTTCAATAACCCCTCTTGTTTGAACGATGTTTTCGTTTGGTGTTTCATTGATAAGTTGGAATGAAGTGTCGGTCAGTGGTCTCTTTTGAGGAAAAGTTTGGGAGGCCAATGTGGTGGCTCCCATCATGTGTTCGGTTCAGGTTTGTGGTCTTTTGTGACCAAATGACTAGTTTGGTTTTGTCCTTGGGTTTTCCTGTAGGCCAGGGTATTCCCCAATAAAGTGTTAATGTATGATTCATGTTTTGCCTATGGTGATTCACCGTTGGATGATCCTCCAGTTGATCAACATAAGGACTTTATTCTTGAGGTTTGGAGATTGTGTTTACCCCTCTTCTTTTTTTAATTATGCATATCCCCCTATAGTGGGAGAGTGTTTGTGGGAGGTTGAAATAGACCTTAGTTTCTTATGTTTCCTAAGTTGTCTAAGGTCAATGAAGTTCAGAGTTGTCAGTGTAGAATGATGTCTTAAAGGGCCTCTGGGTCTTTCGTCAGTCTCATTGAATCAAGAGTTCATATTAGGCCACCGATGTGCAAGATCTAGCCAAGAGTGGCTATTATGGACACTTGATGGAATCATGTGCTTTTTGGACTTAGTACAAGGTCCCTCTCTTTGTGTTTTCTTTTATCCACAACGGTTATGTTCGGTGATGCCTTGCGATGTCATGTATTCATTTGACTATAAGGGCGAAGATTGTGAAATCTTATGAGAGTCACTTTTTTTTGTTGGATGTGTGTCTCCCTATAGGAAATTCTAAATCCTATGTTCTAGAGGAATGTGTTTCTATATGTCCTTTCATTATGCTATTTACCATCCGAAGAAAAAAAGGGGTGATGTGTGTGCATCCTCTAAGTTCTTGTTTTGGTAAAATGATGGGTTGGGGAAAAGCGTGTTTGAAGTGCGTCATGTCTCAATGAGACCATATGAGATTACAGTATAATTGTTTTTGGAACTGGAAGAATATTTTAAGTTTAGGGGTTTCCAAATCCTAACTACGAGGCCGAAGATGCTTCAATCCATTGAGCTGCAGCCATAGGCCCCGGAGAGAAGCTGGCACGTAGTTAGGGGAAATCCTAGAGTCGTTCAAACTTTTGGTCAAGGTCATATCCTCAATATGAAAGATATGAATAGTTTAAACCTCTGGTGTCGTCGTCTTGTTCCAATTTCTCACATTTGGTGGAAAGAGGTGTGAGTACCTTGTTCCCATGTCGTACCCTGAGTTGTTTTTTCCCCTTTGGGGTCCCTTGTGTTTTTGGAGAAAAGTTTAAAATTTGGGTTAGGCAGGTTGAAGTGCATAGTTTGTACGTGGTTAGAAGTAACCATGTGCCAACCCAGGGGACCGTGTGATAAGAGATAGTACCTAATGCATGGTCTCCTCACGTCCATGATCCTTGGCCAAGGAAACTGTGTGAAGTTTCCTCTTTGGATAGAATGATCCGCACAGTTAACTCGCGGTTTCCCAAACCGTGTGAACCAACTATACAGCCATGCCAGCTCCTTAAAATTCTATTGTTTTTTTGTTGTTATCCCATAATATTTAGTTAATATGGTTGGGATTTGTTTGGGGTATACCCACAATGGGACTCATTTAAGTTTTATTGGAATAATTCTGATATTAATCTACCCCAAATGCTGGGAATTCCATCCGAGGCCCCCTGTTAGTGTCTTGATTTTGTCTTAAGGAAAGTTGTGTTCATTATTATGGTGGGGAGACCCATCATGGGTATCGTGTATGTTCTCTTGGAAAAGGAATAACTTTATTTTAACCCTTATGATGGGGATACCGTTCGTTTCTTCCCTAATTGTTATCCTTATTCTATCTAAGAAAATTGAGTTGTCCCTGGTGGTGGGATGTCCAGATTGGGTCACCCCGTACTAGTGACTCAGTTTTCTACTTGGTGTATTCTAGGTAGGAGGTAGTATAGTTCAAGTCTATTTATCCAAAAATTTGTTAGTTGGGTAATTTTGGGGTTGTAGAACACCCAATGGTTTTATTTATGTAATGTTGTGGTAGCGTTATTCGAGTTCGTTGTTCGTTTCAAGTGGATTGCTTGAGCGTGGTCTTGTAGTATTTGAGGTGTTTTGTTTGGGATGTGTTTTTAATGTTTTTCATAATTTTATGTAAGTGGGGTACTTCTTGGTTGGTGAGAGTATTATCTTCCTTCATTTGATCAACTGGAGATGTTCGTCCTTTTTGAAGCGGGTGAAAACGTGGTAAGGAAGTCTATCTTGGTCTATCATTTGGGATTTGCTTTTGCATCTGGTGTTGTTGTGGCATTCCGGGGGAGGAATGCTTTATGGTGGGGAGAATTGTCACACCCATGACTTATTTTAAAGGTAAATTTCATTTAATTTCCATTCATACTTTGTTTTGGGGGGGTTCCCAATCTTTTATGGAGGAATGAGAGAGTGTTCATTAATTGGGCCAAACCGTGAGCCCAATTCCATATTTAAAAACCAATTTTGTTTCTTTTATAACTTTTTCATTTTTTAATATTTTTCACCCATTAAACTTCCCAAATGACCTCCCCTGACCTATTAACACCACCATTTCAATTTGGAGCTTTTATAAATCCATAACCAGAGTTTATTTTGGTTTTTATCTAAGGGGTTGGGCCATCCCGAAAGCCCAATTCCTGTTTTAAAAATAAATTTTTATTTTGTTATAACTTATTAAATTGTTGGGATTTTTCGGTGATTCAAAGTGGATCCCAACCCCAATAAACCAAGCCGCGCGACCATTCCCTCTCCCACCTCTTTGAAGCTCTGGTAAATCGCGATTTGATGCCGAACTTCAGAGGGTTCCTCAAATCTCCCAGATTTGAAGAGGTAAAGTCTTTCTTTTATAACTCTCTCAATTCTCAATATTTTTCCTCCATTCCAGTTTCTAAATGACCTAATACATCTTGTGCGTACGAAACCTAAATTTTGGATCTTTTAAATTTCATCTACTGGTGTTTTGGAGTGATTACTTCAAGATACTTCAAGTAAATGAGCCCTTTCCTTTCCTCTTTCAAATTACTTTGGGTCTAACTCATTGTTCTTTGGGTATCTTTGGTTATAATTGAGTTTAATAATGTCCAGAAACTAGGTTTTAGAACATAGGGTTTAACTTTGGGATTTCTTGGCCAATTTATGTGGTTTTAGGTTTGATCTATTTGTCTCTTGGTGCGGCGGGGGTGCGATTTGATTTTCGCACGGAGATTCAAGGGTTTCCTTGGTTTTGGTAGGTGATTCCATTGTGTGTGAAATTTTTGTGAATTAGCTTGCTGTGTTCATGGTACCTTAATGTTTATTTCACTTGAATGTTTCTGTAAAAATTGGTTTTAGTTGCTTTTATAATGCAAATGAATTTTAAGTTCCATTTTTGGTGAGATTGGGGGATTTTCATTCAAATATTTTATTGGTTCATTTTGGGCTGACCTATAAGTAATTAGTTGATTTTAATGAACTGTAATAGGACTAAAAATACTGTTTTGATGATTTTCCCATGTGTTTGATGCTATGAAAGTTGGTTTTAATGGTGTTTGTGAAACACATGAATTTCTAAGAGCCGTGTTGTGTAAAAATGGAGGTTTTACAATGATGTCACTTCTTGAACCATATGAGGCCTCCCAAAAAAATGATTTGTTGTTTTAATTTAAATTTATTGGGATTCCATTTATGTTTTGGTAATTCAAAAATGTTCACATAGTGTGCAATTTGTGTTCTCAAGGTGTTTTTTTTGTGCAAGACACTACGTGATTTTGAAGAATTGTTTTATTACAAATCAAAGTGTTTTATTGTGTGTTTTAAGTGGTATAAAAATGTGATAGATACTGTATTGATTGTGTGTGACCAGTAGTGGTATTTTATTTGAAAATGGATTTATGTTGCATGCTGAAATTGTTTGAGCACAAAAGGGGAAGCCCGGGTACTTAGGTGGGCGGATTTGTACTAGTACGGCTAGTGGACCAGATGAGTGTTGTCCCTGTCTCACTTAGCATTTGGATAACAACAACTCTAACTAAACTATATAGATGATGATTTTAAACCACTATGTTGTGGGTATGATCCCTACTAGTGGCTCGTGCACGAGAGTGGATTTTACTATGGTTGCTTTACACCGAGGTACGAGGTACATAGGGCCCGAGACAACCTAGTGCCTAGGGGTGTTCCTGGTTTGTTTCTCACTGGATTTTTAGTATTTACCCATGTATTTGGGTGTTTTTTCAGTACTTTACAGTATCTATCATTTCCATTTATATATGTTAACATTCTGGAAATTCTGGTTTGAAAACTTTTCTTTTAAATGAAAGTTGTATTTCTTGGAATTTCATCATCGTTTTTCTTTACGAATTAAAAATGTTTGCTTCTTCACCTTATATTGAATGCAATTTGGAATCATTGGGTGGTATCCTATTGGGCTTAGGATCACACCCTACTTACACCCCTTGGGTGTAAGTAGTCTTTGTTATGCTTGACTCAAGTAAAGGGAAGGATATGGGCGATGGCAGTTCAGGGTGTTAGTCCTCATCGTTGGAGCGGAGTTGCGGAGAAGGTTTGTGGGTGATGACCCCCTTGTCGTGTGGAGTCCATGGGGATTTCATTATGTTGTCATTATTTGTTTTTAGACCACTTTTAGTGTCTTTAAACATATGTATTCAGTTCTGGTTTTTGTGTAAACATCGTTTGGTTTACATTTTTCAGATTCAGTTTATTGATTGTTTTTAATGTTTTATGCCTTCATATTCGGGTAAATCGTTCCCAAACAAAAATAAATGATACCCGAGCACTTGTGCCAGCCCATGGGGATAGGGAATTCCCTTCGGGTCATGTCACGGGCTGGGTTTGGTGCCAGTTTTGGTGGCGACCAGATTCGGTTCATGACACTAAATATCCAAATGGTATGGGATTTGGAATAAAAAACCTTGGGGAAATTATTTCCCAAATATCACTAGTTAGGAATTTTTATAAAGACCACGTTGAGAATCCAAATGAACCAAGGTATGAGAACATGGATATTAAGAATATCATGTAAAAAATTATAATATCAATTTGTTATTATTTAAATCTACATATATTTGAAAAATGTATTAATTTTATGTTAAAGATATTTTTAATTCCCCAATTCTTAATCATGAGAAGTGCTTCCAGGTTATTTTTCATTTGGAAGGTGATGCTTATCAATGGTTGACTATTATTCAGAATAAAATAATAAATAATTTATTAGACTCTATAGAATGAGAGTAATTCATTAAATTATTCAGCAATAAGTATTTTCCTCAAACTCATTACATAAAGATAGATAGATAATTAAAATTGATAAAAAGGTGGTTGATTCCAATAGAAAATGTGAAGAAAACTTCATGAGGATCCAATTGTAAACCATTTTATATATTCATGGGTATATAATAGAAAATTAGGGGTATAGGATATGAACTTGATTAAATTAACTATGACTGATTAATTATTCATGAGAGGCCTATACTCATAGTTTCTATAAAAACATTGGGTGTAGGATATATAGTTTTCCAAATATCATTGGTTCACTTAAAATCATGGGAATATGAATATACCGATGGTTTGATGAATCGTGGGTATATGTGGTAGTCCAGAACTCTTGTATACTCACAGTTTATTGAAATATGTGTATAGAGAACTATACCCATTAGACAGTAACACTACTTTCCACCACCTCTCATAGAACCTGTAAATAAATCACAAACCATTACACACATTTATTGCATTAAACTTATTATAAATTTAAAATTTCACAAAAATGTGTGAAATTGTTTTTAAACAATATAAAATATTTTAACATACATATATAATCAACACAATCAATTATTTTTAGTCATCCACAAAATTCTCTACCTAAACTCAAAAATGGAGGGGATGAATATATCCATCATCACCACTAGTGCCATCATAATCATCACCAACATTAGAACCTCATGAACCATCATCAGTAGCTGAATCATCATCTTCATTGTTATCTGCATCCTCATCAATAGAAACATTACCACCACCACCACTAATACAAGTAAATTTATCACTATTTCTACGATGAACCTAATTTACATCACTTTTTACACTTTTTTCCCACTAGAGAAAATCAATTTTTTTGAGTCACAAGTACATCATTTCCCAATGTCTCTTGATGAAAAGGACTTATATTTCTATAACAGTATATTAATGAATAATATAAAATTGATAAAATATTAATTAATTAAATTTTTTTCTATAGAATAAATAAATAAAATAAAGAAACATTTTTCTATATTTAGAATTGGAAATCTGAACAATTGGCCAATTGGACAATTTGGCCATTTAGTCATTTAGCTATTTGGAAATTTTCACATTTTCCCATTTGGACCTTTTGAAACTTTCTTATTTCTTCAATTGAAATTTTTTTTAGTTGTACATTTTCATATCTTCTCATTTTCCCATTTTTCAAATTTTCCATTTTCACTTTGTGGTCATTTATCCATTTGGCTAGTTGGATATTTCATCCAATTTGCCATTTTGGTTATCTATCCATTTTACCATTTCCATATTTTCCCATTTGGCCAATTCATGAAATGTTTAATTTGATGGTTGGACCATTTGTATAATTGATCATTTGGACATTTACTCAGATGGACATTTGGGAAACTATCTAATTGGACCTTTTTGAAAAAAAATCCAATTGGAAAACTTAGCCATTTTCCACTTTTCTTTTTTCTTCATTTAGAAATTTGAATATTAAATTGGAATGTAAATCATTACAAATATTGATATAATATCTATTTATATTCATGTTCATGGATACACTAATGCTTGAGAATTTTATTATATCCTGATGTGGGAAAATACATAATAGAATATTTTTCTTTTTGTTTTTTTCGACGCATCCTAAAAACAAAAACTCAAAAAAATTAATAAGAATTTAATTTTTAATCAAAACGAAAACATAATTAAAATAATTATAGTAATTAAAACCTAGGAAAACCATGTCACTGAAGAATGTAATTTTTTGCGATTTTGTGAATTTATTTATTTTTTCTAATTTATCATATCATTTTGATATTTCTCATTTCACACAATACTGATTGTAGATTCCATTATATGAAGAAAAATATGTTTGAATTGCATTATATGCAACTACAAGATAATCTGGGGCTATAAGAAACACTGAAATATCATTTGGTTTAGGAAAAACTATTCTTTTATTTTGTTACACAAAAGGTTATGTTCCTTTAATAGCTTGCGTTACATGCGAGACAGAGTTTTACCGAAAAATAGTATAATATTAAAATGTTATTTTTTAATATAATATGATATGAAATAGAAATTTAAATAATTATTTGGATAATATTATCTAAATTATGAAATTATAAGTTATAAAATATAAATTCATTGGTTACCATTTCAATTGAAATGAAAATATATATCAATTGATTATAAAGGAAATATTTTTATTTTTGTGCTCCAAAAGTCATATTGATAAAATAAATTGAATTAATTACAATTATTTTTGTGATATTAATAAAATTTATTTGTTATATATTCAATGAAATATTTTTTATACTCATCTAATAGATTTTATACGCATAATATTTGAAAAAACCTAATTTCACGTATAAACCCTGTACTTTTCAAAAGGCTAATTTTAGAAATTTTTAGTGGAGAACCAATTATAAATATAAATATTAAAACCATTATAATTTATATATTTAAAAATAGTAATATTATTCTATATATTTATATAATAATTTACATTTGATAATTTTTGTTTATTTTTTTAAGAAACATCATTTTTAGATGAATAGTAAAAATATTGCATTTTAGTTCAAAACAACATTTTCATCTACTTTATTTATATGGATAAATTAAATTTTAAAATTTTATAAAATTATAATTATTTAAAGTTTACATAAATAAATCTATTTATTTTAATTTTAATCAAATTATCAATGAAATTTTATATAAAAACATTTTTAATATTTGAATGAGTCACTTTAAAAACCCTCTTTTTCATTGTGACTATGAGATTAATTTTAAAAATAATTATTCCAATTATGTGAGTTGAGTTAGATAAAATGGTTTGAATAATTGTAATCAGAAGGTAAAAATTATTTTTTGAGGTGAATTCCATTTTTAGGTATAAAAGAAGTTACCATGGTAAAATTATTAATTTACCACAGTATATGTAAAAAATAAACCATGATAATGTTCCAAGGGTAAAGGTTTACAAAACAAACATAGGGTCTAGGAAAAACCCATCCCTTTCAAATTAAAAGAAAAAAAGAAAAAGTGAAAGTACAGTAGGGATTACAAAGACGTGAATACCACACACCCCGCAAATCCGAATCAACAAAACGAGAACAAAAATCTGGACCAATAAAGGACCATCTCGTTGAGACCTCTGAGATAGCCTGCTAAGACAGATCATCCACAACTTGATTTGCCTCACTGTAGACATGAGTGACATCCAACTATAAGTGATCAAGATCACTGAGACAAGCGATCCATGATGAAATCATTTTCTAAGGAACGTTACGAGAATGCATCTTTAAAATTTGGAATGTTGTGGCCGAGTCAGATTCCACCCAGAATGAGTCTAGCCATGTTGATTCGTATAATTGATGGATTTGATCATCGACCAAATATCTTCTTCGATAGCAGATCCAATTCCAATATAATGGTAAAATCATCCTTTAACGAAGCCACGATGGGTGCAGAAGATTCCACCACAGCCTGACGGTCCTACCGCACCTGATACTACCCCATCCACATTCACTTTCAAATATTGGAAGATGGGCGGTATCCACCACATTTAGAACCCAAAATAATTATATCTCTTAAAATATATTCCCAAAACTCTTATTCTCACTCTCCCCACATCCAAGTGCATATATTATCACCAAATACAAAATCCTAGGTCCTCAAGTAAGCACACCTTGGATAGAATACAAGCCCAACTGAAATGTACAAGTACAACTGTGATACTATAAAACTGAAGAAAAGGGAAAGTCAGCTGTTGGGCCGTCCTTCGAGGTTCCTACCTAAAGTGTAGATACAGATCACCTCCTCATAACTCCTCATCTATCCGTATCCTTCATGTACCGACTCGTCGTATGGTCCACCTCCATATACCATCCAGTCCTGTTACTCTCAGCCTCAGTCAGCGCTCTCCGTCATCTGCATCCAACACAACAAGGTGCAGGAATAGACTTTACAAGGGTGAGTATAATGATGCTCAGCAGAGACTCCGAGACCCTCTAGTTCTCACCAAATACAAAATAGATAAAACAGAACGTATGAAATCAACATATAACCCTACTTAGGTATATGCCCATACATATACCTAAGTTATCAAGTGATCCATCTCAATCATGAGGAAAAACACAATGGTACTAACTTAGCTTATACCGGGATTTATTCTAGGGGTAGTAACATATAATAATTTGAACCATCGACTACTAGATAACTCCTTCTCTATCGAGTACAGTGGGCATTCCGTGTCACATATATGCGCTTCCCACTAACCATGGACTACTGAAGTAGTCCTCCTGTCAAGTACTGTGGGTCTTCTGCATCACACAGAGGCACTCCCCACCATGGGTCTGTAGCGTCACACAGAGGCGCTCCCCCTCATAGCCTACTGAGGTACTCCTTCTATCGAGTACCATGGGTCTGCCATGTCACCAAGGCACTCCACACTGTAGATCTTACGTTTCACCAAGGCACTCCCCATTGGGCCATTCGAGTCACTCTGAGTTAAACGGTCAACATTCATCAAGTCTCAGCCGGCTACTAGGTTCCTGCACTAATGCTCGCCCATATCCTGAAAGATATGATCTACAAGCTAATGGTCAATGATCCAAATGTCATGATGTTTCACGAAGAAGTATCCAAAAGGTCCACCACATCATAGGGGTCTCAACACAACAGATGGTGTGTCAATCAGATGCCCGGTATGTGAGTTATTAACCTTTTAGTCCCAGGGGCCCAATTGGATTCATGCTCGATCCAACCTAACTATATCCCATATCAATACAAAATTTAGTGGAGTATCACTCAAAGGGACCATTTGGATCCATGGTTTCCAGTGCCGCTGACGGTTTTTCAAACGGACATCTGGTGCCAACGTTATGGTAAAAAGAAGGTAAAGGGTCATAGTGGGCCTGGGTCTAGTCTGACCTCATCAGACTGACCCGGCCTGACCCTTTAGGTCTGGCCCAACCCGCAATGCAGCCCAGCCCATTGGGTCCGGACCAACCCATGAGGGAAGTGAGGGTACCGCGGGGGAGGCTCAGCCTAGAGGTACTACAAGGGCGCAGACTGGCTGCGAGGGCGCGAACCAGTCGTGAGGGGCATGGACCGGTTGCGGGTTGGCAGACCGGCCCCGAGGAGCGTGGATCGTCCATGGGTCGGCGGACCTGCTGCGGTTTTATGATGGTTTGGTCAGGAGGGTGGAGTGGCTTGACTCAGTAGATGGTAGCGCGGCTCGGCTCAGACATCATCGTGACTCAGCTCGGATGGCGGCATGGATCGGCTCAGCAGTGTGGCTCGACTCGGTGGCGCGACTCGTCGGATGGAGGAACGACTTGGATCAGACAACGGGATGGCCGGGGCAGCGCTGCGAGGCCGCGGGTTGGCCGGGACGGTGCAGTGAGGCCGGGGCGGCGCGACGAGGCCACAGGTCGGCATAGGCGGCGCAACAAGGCCGCGTGTTGTCCAGGGTGGCACGGTGAGGCCCCGGGTCGGCCTAGGCAGTGCGGTGAGGCCGTTGACCGTTGCCTCCATCATCTTCGTCGCTTTCCTCCAGTTTGAAGAACACAAAAAAGAATAATGGCAGAGGGGTTGGGCCATGTTTGTTTGGCATGCACCCTTTGCGTTTAGAGTGGTAGCAAGTGGTTCACAATGAACGAAGCCTGAACGTGAAACCATAATATTCCATAATGTTTGTTCCCAATACGCATAAGAAAATAATGGTGTAAATGGAAAGTGATAACATTTATGAATAAAACCCTACCTCGTTCGCTTGATGACGTTGGCACAAGGAGGTAGTACGGTCGTCAATTCGTTGTAGATGAAGACCTCCCACATCAGAAGAAGTCTCAAGGAAGAAGCTCGAAGTCGAGGTCACTGTTCTTCATTGGCGGAGCATTTTTCGTGGAAGAACGCATTATTCATTGGAGAGTTTTCTCCCACCAAGAGCTCTCTCACCATTTCCAACGATTTTTCTCAAAAGAAGAACCCACAAAAATAAATGAGATAGCCAATATAATAACAATTGTTTCCCAAATTTAATCATTGGCACAATTCAAATTGTATTAATTAAATTGGATCAATTAAGTGGTGTGTTGGAATAATTAAGAGGGTGAGTGTTGGCACAATTAATGTGGAGGAAGCTCAAGAGGCTCCTCCACATTAATGAGGGAGTTGAGGTTTTATCCCAATTAAAGGGGGGTTTCATGGGGGTTTTAAAACCAGGTGGTCCCCACCACCATAACCTCTCATGGGAGGTTAGGCTCGAGTGGTCCCCACCAACATAACCTCTCAGGGGAGGTTATGGTCTGGTGGTCCCCACCACCAAATTCCATAAAGAGGTTGGTTGCAACAAAGTAAAATAAAAAGTGTGTTTATTTTATTTTATTAATTCCATGAAAAACCCAAAAACTAACTTCCACCCTTGACCAACGGCCGTCGAGGTTAAAGTCTTTTTGAGTGAATACCGGCACTGCGAGTTCAACGGTGTCCTCAGATTTCAATTCTGAGCACCAGTTAAAAAGTTAGAAAAACCAACTTGTATATTTATGAAACGTACCTGAAGAAAAGTTCATAAATACATTCCGAGAACTCCAGACCTCAGAACCACGTGCCGTAAATTTTCGTGGACTTGTAAAATTCCCATATATTTAAAAAAAATTACATGGAAATTTTGGGTCATTATATTATCCCCACCTCAGGGCTTTACATCCCCGTAATCTACAACTCAAACTAAGGGAATAAGGGGGGGTACTGAGCATGAATCTGAGCCTCCCGCTCCCATGTGCTCTCCTGGAGGTTCTCGTGCTACTAGAGAACGCACACTAGAGGTATCGACCATCCACGAAGGACCCGATCATGTCGCTCCTCAATATCTACTGGAAATTCCGTAAAATTCTCCCAATCGTCGAGGTCCAGCTCTCCATGGTAGATGATGTGGGAAGGGTCGTGCATGTATCACCTCAGCTGGGATACGTGGAAGACGTCATGCACCCAGTGCAATTGAGGTGGAAGAGATAAGCGGTAATCCAACTCACCATCTCTGTGGAGAACCTGAAAAGGTCCGATGAATCTCAGAGATAACCTACCGACTTGACCAAATCTCTATAAACCTCATCGAGGTGATACATGTAGAAATACATTGTCGCCATCCTCGAACTCTAGAGGTCTCTGTCTCCTTTCAGCATACGACTTCTGCCTAGTCTGTGCAGTCTTCATCCGCTCCTGGATAATCTTCACCTTCACTATGGTAGCCCGTAAAATCTCTGGTCCAACAAGTGCTGACTACCCTGGGTCTGTCCAACATAAGGGTGATCTGCAAGGTCGCCCATACAACACCTAGAAAGGTGCCATAACAATGGTGGAGTGATAGCTATTGTTGTATGAAAACTCACCAAAGGAAAGTAATCGTCCCAGCTACGACTGAAGTTGAGGACACCAGCATGTAGCATGTCCTCGAGGGTCTGAATGGTCCACTCAGTCTAACCTATTTAATATTCTGTAATTTTCTTATTAATCATTCCTTCATTATTTCAATATTTTTGGTATATGATGACTTCGTTTGTGGATTAATCCCTCCTCAAAGAGATGTGATTGGTTCACATTTCACATTTAATATATTAATGGATGTTTAAGTTAGAAAATATGTCATTAATGGAATATTAATCATAATATAATGATATTATATATATATATATATACATTTGAATGACTACAATTCTTTTAATATGATAAAAATACAAAAATTGTGTTCATGCATACATACGACCTACCATCTCCGTGAACGGTGTTTTTCATTTATCAGTAAAGATTATTATAAATAATTTTCTATTTGATATATAATAAATTTATATAATGTTTTATATTATGTTAACAATTAAATCAAAAGTACCAAGAATAAAACATCAATATATGTACGATTAAAAATGAAAATGTCACTTGAAACGTAACATAAACAGGGATTAAATAATAAAAGGATTATATATTATCTTAAGTAAATCATATATTGTATTATAAATATGAATATTGTTCTTATATAGATTAATAATATACTTATACATATTATAAATTAGGTTTTTACAAGTACCAATCGTGTCAAGACATGGGTAAGAGAATTTCACCTCACTTTTTATTTCTCTGAGATACAATCCTTATTCACCACTAATTTATTTTATGTTGTGTACATACTACCCATGAATGTATTCTATGACTTTTATTCATTAATTTATGGGAATTTACATCTCTAATTGATGAAATCCTTTTCATGGGGTTTTATGGTTCAACAGTTTCCAATTGAATAAAGTCGTTTTGTCTAAATTTTTCTTCTTTGAGACACATGTTTTTTTATGAACCTATTTTATTTTATGAGATATATATACTTCAGTTTAACATATTTTATCAAAAATATAATATTTTTCATGATATTTTATGATTCATTTAATTTTATTATTTCATATGTATTATGATTCAAAATTTTGATGTGTTATGGGACACTTTTAAATGTTTTAAGATTATTCTCCTCAGGAGATGTTTTTAAAGGATATATTAAGATCATTTTCAAGGAAAATGATTCTAATTTTTTATGTCATAAACTATTTCCATATATTGTTTTATATATTTAAAAATATATTTTCAAATAAAATGTTTTTTAAAAATGTTTTATATTCTTAAAATAATTTTTCAAAGAAAAAGGGGTTAATTTCAAAATCTCTTAATATTCAGAGATTGTTTAAATGTAAATATTTAGTATGGTATATTTATCATACATGTCCATATTTCTTAAAATTGTTTTCTTGAATATTTTTACTATTATTATAAAATTATATAAAGTAATTTTTAATAAGGTATTATTTTTTATTAAATGGGTTTTAAGGAATGGTTTTGAAATTTTCCTAAAAAATAACTTTTTAACTTTTTTTTGGTAAAAAGTATGTTTATAATTTTTTAAACTTATTTGGGATTAATGTATTTTTTTTGTTTTCACGTAACCTTAATGCCTTCAATATTTCATTAAAATATTAAAAGGTTATTTTCAAATAAAAATTTTCTTTTAATATTGTGTGGCATTTCAAGTAATGAAAATGATTTCAAAGTAGGATGGATATTTTCCTAAAAAATTATATCTCAAAATAATGTTTCATCTATGATTAAATTATGTCATGTTCCATTTGTTGTACTATAAGTATGATTAAATGTTTTTATTCTTATTCTTTCTCTCTATGATTTAGGTTTATGATGAAATGATATTTAGGAAACCCATTTTTGGTGGGTTATATTATGATTGAATGATGTTTAAGAAACCCATTTATTTTCATTGGTTATTATATGATGAAAGATTTATGTTATTATTTCACAATTATGCATGATTTAATTTTAATATGGTTGGGACCTATATCTACCTCCAAAGTATTGGTTAATGATTTCTCTCTCCTATGATAGACATAAAGGACCTTGTCTGCAAAGATTATTATGTGATTAAAACATGACCACCAAGATTGTTATGGGAGTGAACCATGAAAATAAATATGGTTATGGTAGTGAACCATGAAAACCAAGATGGTTATGGGAGTGAACCATCACTACCAAGATGGTATGGGTGTGGATCCAAACTAGTAATATGGCCTTCATAGTGATGTCATTTCTACTATGGAAGCAATATTTATATTCTTATGTATATGCTTTAATTCCATGTCTAATTCCAATTTTATGCATTCATGGATTGTTTTATTTAATCCTTTATGATTCAAATCTTCTTAAATGTCAATATTTATTATGTTATTCTTATTTATGGACACTGGTATGCAGGTATGATCTTATATTTTCATGATCATGTTATCATGCCGAGATACTCATAATTATATTTAAATGTATCAATTTTTTACACTTATTGATCATCTGAGATCAAAATAATTTTTTCCCCAGCTTATAATAAAAGTTTTTTATTAGTAGTAAAAATGGGTTGATCTTTTGGAAAAAAAATTATGATATTTCTCAATATTTAAATTTTTTGTTCCACGTTTCTAAAGGCAGGGAACTAAAATGGTCTTTGGTAATATTTTGAATAATTTTTTTAGTATTTCACAAAAGTTATGTAATGTTAATATACCAAAAGAAAGGTTCCCTATAGTTGTTATCATAGTAAAGTTTTATTAATCATTTGGATACTAGGATGAGAAAACATATTGAGATACCAAATGATATTTATAAAGAAATTTCTGGGTAATTTTCTAACAATAGGACTAAGGTTTCAAATATTTAGATGGAGGTATCATTATTTGAAAATCCTATAAGTTATTTTTATAGATTATATTGTTTCCATTATCAGAATTGTTTCTTACTATATTCATTTTTTGGGTTTTAGTGAATGGAGGGAACTAGAAGAAACTGGGTTAATGTTGAACGTGATTGAAAATTTGATAATGAAAATTCAAATGGGATGGTTATAAGAGTGAAGGATATTATGATCATTACTAGTAAGTTTTCATGGAACATGGTTTACAATATGTACCTTAACCAACTCTCAGGCTCTCCAATGAAGATAAAGACGGATTTTTACGAGAGTTTGGATAATAAAGACTATAAAAGAAGGAAGATTAAGATTTATCTAGGACAATAATGTAGAAAGAATAACCTAAGTGAATGTATTATTGAAAAAAGAAGATGTTTTGACCATATAAAAGAAGGTCATAAAGAAAGAAACTGCAAAAGAATAATTAAGGGTACAGTTAATGAAATGGATTGGAATATTGGACTCTCTATGACATTTTCAATGGTTAAATACTTTATATATGGAATTAATGGTCATTAAAAAAATATTTCATATGTGGAAATCTCCTAAATAGAATAAAAAATGTTGTATGATTAATTGTAATATTTATGCTGATGACAAGACTAAAAATGAAATGTGAAAGGAAAGAGGTATCATGTAATAAGTTGAGGTATCCTTCTTATGGATAAAGGGTGAATTGAAATAATCCACGTTTGTATACATTTTGGATTTAAGAATTATGGATGAAAAAATATAAAAGTGTTATTCATTTTATGTTATTCACTCATGATTTACAAGTTTCATGGGGAATATTTCTAATAGAATTGAAATATAATTTAATGAAAATGTTGCATTTTGAATAAAGGAAGATAACCCTTATTATGTCCCTTATGTTATGATAATGTTGTTTAGATAAAGATATGATTGATATGAATAAGTAAATTGGTTGATAGTAGTTTATTGGGAACTAATTATGGATTTATTGACAAAAGGAAACTACTATCATGGATAAAGTATAAAATATTTTGGACTGGAGGAATGTTTCCAATAAACATCTAAATAAGGAAACAAGAAATTTATCAATATGGATGTATGTTAATTTCAGTTATTACCACGTTTCAAAAGGACACATGATGAAGGTATTCACATGTTTAAAAGGTGAGAACAAAGAGATACCCTATGATATATGCATGTTAAATGTTTAGATGGTTTAGTACACTTATTTATGATGTTTTTTATTTTTATCTTTTGAAATGATTATAAGGTTAATCATTTATGGAATGGTTTATGATAAACATCGGATGAGGTTTTAGAGATTAATGTATTATATTTACATATGAGGATTTTTGAATATTTGATAACTTTTTATAACATTTTTATTATGATAAAGGAAGATGGAATGTAAAATCATTATATTTATGGATCTCATGATCTGCTAATGCTTTTGGAATAAAAAATTAAACTTCATTTCTCGGAATAATTGATGAAGTAGAAATTGATCATGGAACTAAAAGGGTGAATTTATCCTGAAATTATGTAAGAATATATTCTCAGGAAATCAATTCTAGGAAAAGGTTCTAGAAAATAAAAATGGTATCCCAGTACTTTCTTTTCTAATGAATCTAATGGTCCATAAGATCATCACAGATTTATGTCTTTGTGATTGTTAACTTTACCCTAACCATATTCTCCATCACTCTCTATCATAAATTGATAGTTATATTTCACTTCCATATCCATGTTTTTAGTTAACACTTATATTTTCCTATATATACTCCTTTTTATGATTTACTTTTGGTAACCATTATGTTTCTAACATTCCTTTTTAAAAATATATTTTCGTATTCATTTTTATGATGTTGGTTTCTATGAAATGAACTTTCAGGTATTAAACCATTGATAAACCAGATGAATTTAGAGAATGAAATTCATTTTAAATCAGATAGAATGTAAGAACCTGATATTTTGGGTATTTATTTTTTTGGATTAATTTAATCTTTTTAATATTTTTCATTCCACATAGTACTGAATATAGATTTTGTTATACAAAAAAACAATATGTTTGGATTTTTATATAAAAGATAAAGATAATCTAGGGCTATATGAAACACATTCTTAGCTTGTGGTATATGAAACACTAGTCTTTCCTTGTGTTACACATAAGGTCAATTTACTTGGATATCTGTTGTTTCATGCAAGAATGAGTTTTACCGAAAAATAGTATATTATTAAAACATTATTATTTAATATAATAAGATATACCCTTAACGTTAAATTAGAGGTTATGAATAATATTAACTATATTATTAAAATATAAGGTTAATAAAATTAATTTATTGGTTACCAATTCATTATAAATGAAAATAAATACCCACTGATTATAAAGGAAATGTTTTTATATTTATGCTCCCAAAGTCTTTTTAACTCAATAAATTGAATTGATTAAAATTATTTTATGATATTAATGAAATATATATTTCATATAATCAATCAAATAGTTTTATTTTAATCTAATAAAATTTATTTTCATAAGATAATAACAAACCCAATTTTACGCATAAAAGCCTATATTTATCAAAAGGGTAATTTTATGTCCCTTTAATGGAGAACCAATTTTAAATTTAAATTTTGATAATTTTCTAATTTTTATATTGAATAATAAAATAATTATTTTAAATAGGGATATAAAAATTTACATTGGATTATTTTTTGGTATTATTCTGAGAAACTTCATTTTGGGATGAATAATGAAAAATAATGCATTTTAATTCAAAATGACATTTTCATATACCTTATTTATATAGTTAAAATAAATATTAAATTTATTTTAAAGTATAATTAGTTTAGGTATGCAACAATAAAACCAATTTAATTCATTTTAATCAATTTCACAATTAAATTAGATATAAAAACATTTTTATCTTTTGAACATTTCACTTTAAACCCCCCTTTTCATTGTATATAAGGGATTAATTTTAAATATAACTCCTAATTTTTTTTTGAATTATCTAAAAAATATTCGATATTTGGAATAATAATATTTATGTTTTTTAGTAATTCCAATTTCATTTTTAGGTATAAATGAATTTTTATGGTAAAAAAATATTTACCATGTTATAGGTAAACAATGAAACATGTTAAAGTTCAAAGGGTAAAGGCTTAAAATACCTAAACCATAAAAAATTTAATGGTTTCATAGGGTTTTTATCGACCTTATCCATTAAAAAAATATTAATTTCCATCCAAAGTCATTTAATTTAATTCTAACTCAAAATAGTTGTCATTAAATATAATATATTTGTCATTTAATAACTTAAACCCACATCTCTAGAAGTATAAATAACACCCCTCACAAACCCATTAGGACTAAAAATCATTATAGATCTTAAAAAATATACCCCAACCTCTCATACATACTTTAACTATGTAAAAGTACATACAGTCTCACTAAAATTCCAAATTCAAGGTCCTAAAGGGTCTCTCAAGTAGGTGATATTCAATAGGTAATTTTCCCAAAGTACCTCTCTTAATATATTTTCTTTTTATACTTTATACCCAACTCCATCATCCATGAATTTAGGATAACTGTTGAATCTTTTATATACTATAGTTTTATGTTTATAATTTACTATATCATATCAATTTCATTTCTCTTCTCCTCTTATTCATATAAACGAAACTAGTGTCTAGGTTATGTAGGTTAATCACCTCAGTGAATAATGTTATCTTTATTTTTCATTACTTCTTTAAAGGATGTCCATAAAACTATTTTTGTTGTTAAAGAATATTTTAATATTTTTATTATAACCTATTTTAAATTTATTAAATTTTATGTGAAATATACCTCTATTCTTTCCATATTTTTTATATACGATTACTTCATTTGTGGACGTGTGGACTATTGCCTCCCCAAAGCGACGTGATTCATTCAGACTACACATGGAATGTAATAAATATTGTTTTAGTAAAAATATATGATATTAATGATATATTAAATATTTTTAAATTATATTATATATATTCATATTTATAGACATGTCATTTACTTACGTACTTTTAATATGAAAACAAAACAAAAATAGCGTACACGTGTACGTACAACCTACCATTTCCAGGAATGATATTTTTCATTTATCTTTAATATTTATTATAAGTAAATTTATATTGAATATATATTATTTTTATATCATGTATTATATTATGAAAATGATTAAATAATGAGAATCAATAATAACAAGTCAAAAAACTTACGATTAACAATGAAAATATCACCCAAAGCGTAACATAAACATGGAGTTAATAAAAAATATGTATTATAATGTCTTAAGTAAATAATATATGTTATTATAAATATGAATATGGATATATTATATATAAATAATAAAATTATAATTATTATATAGGAGGTTTTTATGAGTATGAATAGTTTCATGTTACAAGTTAAGGGAATTTCACCTCACTTTTTATTTTCATCAGATACATACCTTATTCACCACTCATTTATTTTATGTGGTGTACATACTTTCCATGAATGTATTCTATTAATTTTATACATTAAATTATCAGTATTTAAAAATTCATTTAATGATTTCCATTTCATGGGGTTTTACGATTTAAATGTTACCAAATGAGTAAGGTAGTTTTATCTCAAATTTCATTATTTGAGACACATGTTTTGTTATGGACCTATGTTCTTTTACATGATTTATAAAATATAATTTGAAATTTTATATCAGGTATATCCTTATTTTCATTATATTTTAATCTTTTATAATGTGATTATTTCATGGGGATTATGATTTAAATTTATCAATGTGGTATGGGATACTTAGAAATGTTTGAAGATTATTCTCCAGAAGAAATGTTTTTGAAAGATCTCTTATGTTCATTTTCAATAAAACAGATTCTAATGAAATAATTTATCATTAAAAGTATTTTTTAAATAATCCTTAATAATTTTACAAATCTACTTTCAATGATTTTTTTTTCAAAAATGTTTCATGTTCTATAAAGTGTTTTTCAATGAAAAATGGGTTAATTTCACAATCTCATTATATTCAGAGATTCGTTAAACGTGAAAATTTACTGGGGTATATTTATTATCAATATACATTTTTCTAAAAATTATTTTCTAGAATATTTTTACTATTATTATTAAATTAATTAATGTTATTTTTTCTAAGGTGTGAGTTTTTATTAAAATTTTCTAATGGAATCGTTTTTTGTTTTCCCAATGAGGTACTTTTTTGATTTTGGAAAAATTAGGAGAATAGTGGGTTTTTAGCTTATTCTAAATGAATTTATTTTTATTATTTCATGATGCCTTATTGAAATGAATATTACCATTATAATCTTATATGGTTATTTTCAATGAAAATCATTTCTTTTAAAATTGTGTATTATTTCAAGTAATGAAAATGTTTTTAAAGTTGAAAGGATATTTTCCACTAGAAAATTATTATTCTGATATCTCAAAATTATTTTCTAACTAAGATTAAATTATTTAATGTTACTTTTTTTATATGGGTTATTCTTAAATGTTTCCATTATTATAATTTCTATAAATGATTTATTTTTATACTAAAATTCTATTTATGAAACCCATTTCTTTTTTGTGTGTTATGTAATGACTTAGAAGTTTTAGAAACCCATTTATTTTTAGGGGTTATTATATGATGAATGATTTCTGTTCGTGTGAAAAACTTATGTATGATTTCATTAAAAGAATGGTGAGACATATAACTCCCTCCAATTCATTGGGAAAATATTTATACCTCATGAGATAAGCATAATGAACCATTTCTAACAAGATGGTTATTAGATTAAACCATAAATACTAAGATGGTTATGGGAGTAAACCATTACTACCAATATGGTTATGGGAGTGAACTATGAATTTCCATATGGTTATGGGAGTGATAATTATCTACCAAGATAGTATGGGAGTGAACCCATATAACTAATATGGCCGTAGGAGTGATGAATTTACTACAATAGAAACTAATTTTATGTTCTAATGTTTCTTCCAAAATTCCACGTCTTATTCTTAAGTTATGATTTAATATAATATGTTCTTTATTATATTATGATTAATTTCATATGAATGTCCAATATTTTTTATCTGATTCATGCTTATGATCACTGATATGTAGGTTATAATCTTTTATTTTCATGATCATGTTCTCATACCATTATGTTCATGATTATGTTTACATGCCTCCCTTGTTTAATACTACTGAGCATCTGAGATCACCATTATCATTATGTTTTATTTTACCCATGTTATAGAGAATGTTCATAGTAAGGGTTTATAAAAGGGAATGTATTTGTGGAAAACATTAAAGTACTTTGTGCAGACTAATAGTTTGTGTTCCATGTTTCCAAAGGCACTAAAATAATACAGTACTTGGGAATCTATTTGAATAATGTTTTAATTATTCTATGAAATTTATGTAATGTTAATTTAAAAAAAGATAGGGTCTCTCTAAAAACTAAATGAACTATTATCATATTTTGTTTTCTTCTATATATTAACAACCACTAATTTAGGTGCATCATCAATTCTAACTATGGGATAATTTCATTAATCAAATAAAATATTTTGGTCAACAGTAATAATGGTGTCAATGGTGTTTATAGTGTCCCCTATATATTGAAAAACATGTCTTGTGATTACTTCAATAATGACTCATTAATCATGTATTAAATGATCTTTTACATATTACAATTTATTTCCATTGATGAAAAAATGTATGGTTCATAGATATCATATAATTGATTCATGTAAATAACTTTAAATTTATAGTCATTAATAAATGTACCAATTTGTATCATTTAGTAAAACTATTTACATTTCATCATAGTGACTCGACAACTAGATTAATAATCCAATAATAATATTTTCCCAAAATTCCTATAATAAGACACATTTTATTATTGATGAATATTATCTATTGAATTTTCATATCATTCCTCTATCAAAGTTAACATAATTCCATTATATTATGTTCTCATTTTCCCCACTCAATCAGTTGTAGAAAATTTATACCAATTGATTGTTGAATGTTTTCAATCAAGAACTAATGAATTGGGAAAAAGGATAATTAACTTAATTATTGAGAGACTTAGTCAACATGTAAAATCATTACCAGAAATATATTTTAATAATGCAATTAAAATAATATATATATATATATATATATATAGTTAATTAATGTAATTGTCATACCTTTAATTTCAACCAAGGATTAAAACATTTTCTATGAAAATCATCTCTCATTTTAAAATTAAAAAACCAATTAAAATTACTTATAATTTATTTAATTTCAATATATAAAGTGATAATAAAATTTGATTTTTTGTATAAAATTAAATAGAAAGAGATTCCATATGAATATTCAAATTACTAACTTGATATAGTCATTAAAGAAACCAAAATTAAATAACACTATGTGATATTCCATATCTTTCCATTCAAGGTTCAAGGTTACCAATTTATATAACCCATGAATTCGTACTGTTAGGAGAATATATTTAAATGGGGGATGAATTTATCCATAATTCTCGTCTCCATTTCTCATTATCTTGTTATATCATTGAATCCCATCATAAAAATACATTGATCTAAAATCCATTCATTCTTCATCTATATAACCTCTAAAAATGGAACCTTTAGGATTAATATTGTTTAGAAAATAATATTTCATCATTAAAATATTTATTTTAGTAGGATTCATCCACCGAAAAGAAATTATTCCTCCAATTAGTGTTTCAGTTTGAAGATAAACTGGTAAATGCTGCATACAAGTGAAAAGGTATAAGGGATTTTTTTCTCCAAGTCATACAAAAATAATGGTTCTTCATGATAACTTTTTTATCAATATGTACTTCAATAAACACTAATATAAATGGACTATAAATATTAAAAAATTGAATCACTATTACCATTAAATTATGGGATAGTAAATTCCAAATTGCTATTGGAATAAATACTTGAAGAAGGGTTTGATAATCATGTGTTTTTAGGGATTTTTTAACTCTGTTGTATTGAATCGTCTAGATATATTTCAAGAATAGCCATCACTAACCTTGATATTATACAATACAACTAGAAATTGTTTTTTCTTCTATATGTTTCATCACCTAAGAAGCATAATGATGACTAAAAATAAATTTTTTTATTATAAAAACACTTTAAGGAAAAAGTGTGAACCAGAAAGTCCAGTATACAACCAAAACCACACAACAGAAAACATCCAAACAAAAATTGGATATGCCTCACCACAACATCAACCTCGTGTCAACAACCCCAAAAAATGCATGACCACTCGGCTAGCTGTCTCATGAAAAGACATGCCTGGAACCCATGGTGTATCCATACCCTCTCAACATCCAAATCTAAATGGCATGCATAGCTGAAGGCTTCATGCTATAAACCCCATATGATGCAGATCCAAGAAATTTTGGATGTATCATCCCAAACAAAAAAACAACACATGAAAAAAATATAGATGCTGATGAACTAGAAAACATCCCAAAACAAATGTATTAAATTCATCATATGATAAGCCCAACCTGAAATTATGCACCTATGCTACCTAATTGGGATTTTTTAATCCAATTACCCCCGTGATAATACATCTTTAATATGAAACATATCATTAATATATTTAATTCACTCAACACCATTCAATTGTATATTGGTTTAGATTTCTAAAGAAAAGAATATATTTTGAATCCTAGGAATCAATGGGAACTGACACATGTATTTCTGTAACACACGGGATAGTGTTTCATCATTAATTTCATTACATCTAGATATACCACATTCATTACAGTCATTTAGGTCTTCTATTTCCTCCCAAAATAAAATATAATATTTTGGATAAGTATAAATTTTATTAGATAAAAATCATAATGCTTAATAAAATTCCATTCTTTATGATTATTTGTTTTAATATCCACACTATCATGAATAATGTACCTACAAAAGGTAATAATATAATAAATGGATATTTTTGAAATTCCTTATATTCTTTCCATGATATAACCACATTAAAAATCCATATTTTTCATCTTACTGCATACCAGATATACATGAGTTCTAGAATAATACATTATTTTTTTTCTTTATATCAACATAATCATCTTCCTTCTTTTCCTCGTGTGTATTAATATCTATTTATTCATTCACTAGAATACTATCTCCATCATGATGATTCACAAATGGGAACTGACCAAGTTTCAAAATTCTCCATACCACTTATCTATTTCCATTCATGAACATTAGAAGATTGTCTCACCTCTCCTTTATGATACCAAGAATAATAGTTTGTCTGAAATCAAAATTTGGAGATAGATTAGAAAACTTCTTACCCACTTAACTCTGGTCACCAAATACAATTATTACATGGAAACTGTATATGACCACTATCCAATGCATTTTTCAATAAAAAATATAAAAATTCATTGGAAACTATGTTGAAATATGATATGTATGATACATCTAGCTTCTGTCCATTCTATTATATTGAAAAAAATAAATTCAAAAAAAAAATGTAAACTATAATTACAAAATTTATTATATTAAATTTTAATATGAAATTCAACAAAGTGTGCCATTTTCTAAAAAAATAATGAATTAGATAAATAACAATGGTTATAAGTGATGCATATAAATAATTAACCGTAGAAAGTATAACACATGGAGAAAGTAACCACTATTACACAATCCAGTTAAATACATATTTATTTATAAATAAATTTGTTTTTAAATTATACATTTGTTGAATAAGGCATTAACCCAATTAAATAGACTTTTCCTTATAATGGAAAACATTCACTCAAAAATAACATCATTATGTCACCTAATATCAAGACAAAAAAACATGGTATTATAATATAATATAAATTCTACCATAATTGATATAAATATAAATAATCATCTAATAATAACATCATATAAACTAAACATGTATTCAATTGAAATCTAAACATTAATTTACTTGAAATATTATTTTATCATTCATTCAAGTCCAAATAATAATAGTGAATTCTAAGAAACATTATTTACAAGAAATATAAATACAAGATTGAATATATAAGTAAACAGCCTTCATAGATAATGAAATTTTCTAGATTTACTTATAATAGTATAATCATGTTCATCATCATAGAATTATTTCTTTTTGGGATAAAACAATCCAATAAATAGTTTACCCATTTTCCTGATATAAATGTTTTTAACAATAGATTAATCATACCTCAAAAATAATATAGTAGTTTATACAATAAAAACATAATAACAACAATACTAGTAAAGGAATTTAAAAATATCTCCATGTAATAATATTAATGATATAATTTAACCTATTTAATAAAATATATATATTTAAAATATACAACCTTTAAATAAATTATTTATTTAAAAGTAAACAAAAATTTCTAATAATTATCCTTCATATGGAAATATGTTCATAGTGAAAAAATAAAGGTATAAATGATAAAAACTTGTAAAAGAAACATTATATATTCATGTAAAACAATTTTAAATTCAATTATTAATTATTCCATGAAAACTACTCTTTCAATTTACAAAAAAACATATTTGATTATGATTTTTTATTTCCATTAATAATAATTTCCAGAAATATTTGTAGTAATTTAGTAAGGAGGTATGACACCACTTTCTAATTTTAAATGTTACAGAACTCCACATAATTCTAGTGATCATGAAAAAAAATTATGAAAATTAAAATCCCAAATTTAATAGTAAAATAAAATTCAATAATTAAATTGCATGAACAAGGGACAAAAAAGAACAATTAACCCTAAAGTTAACTTAAATATGATTACCAAAACTAAAAATATCTAAATCCCAAAAATATTACACTATAAGAATATCAAATTTATGTTAAATTCATAATAATCCCTATGATATTTTTCAAAACAAAGAAATTTCAATTAAAACAATTATTATAGGAATGTAATAGACTATATTTGATCTCTATTAGACAATAAAATTAAAAAAATAATGATAATAAGTTATTATAACATGATATAGTATAATAAAATATATAGATAAAATGAAAATAACAATTAGAATAATCAAAGAAGGATTCAAAACTCAATAATCTTATGAAAAAGAAGTTCAGAATCAAAAAATCACTAATTTATTAGAGGAAAACACTGAAGGAGAAGTGGTTTTGTTCACTCGATCAGGTTTGGAGGAAACTAGTTCTAATTTATGAGGAGTTTATGGAAAATTCATAGATTATTATTACCCTTTATACCTCTAGTTTTTTACAAATGTTTGGTATATCTCAACCGAAAAAAAGGATTTTTAAAAAACAGTGGGTGTACAATTTTCAAAAACACTATACCCACAGTTTAGAAATACCATGGGTATAGATTCATAGGGATATACCCAATTTATAGGTGTTCTCAAACTAAAATGGAGTGGTTTTTATATCATTTAATTCCTTTCGTGACACTATTGGTGAATGGAGAGATCACCCCACGATTCATAAATAAAATTATTGCATCCTACTAATCTGGATAGGTTAGTGTATTTGGTATATCTTCCAATTCAATGACATGGATGTTTTCCTGGACATGAGATATAGGGGAATTCCACTACTAACCCAAATATTCATTAAATAAAGTAAATAAAATATTCATTTTTTTAAGATTAATTGTTAATATTCTAAATTAAAATATCTAAGTCACACTTGATGTTTAATTTTACCACCAATATAGGTAAAAAATCTCCATGTCTGTAATGAGATAAAGGTATTATAATTAATAGTTTTTGTAACCCTTAAATATTAGGAATGAGTGGGTTATAACATCCATTTTCATGGATATTAGAGAAATTTCCAATACAATAGAATTTTGATTCAAAATTTCAATTCCCCTTTAAATAGGTATCTTAGAGGAACAAGTGAAGTGAATCTACCATATCTACAGAGTTTCAATAATGTAGAAAATATATACATTATGAAGCTATATATTTAATAGTGAACATTTTGGTGTTGGTTGTGCTGTAGAAAAATTTTCTCAAGCAAATACTTTACGTACCTTCAATGATAGTAGCAAAATATAAAAATACAATAAGAGAACAGCCAATCTAGAAATATTTTCAATTATAATTTTATTATTGAGGATTTATTAAAGTGTATCAATGTGAGATACCAAGTAAAACTCATGATGATATGGGTAGTGTCCCATCATATCCACTAAAAAAATTAATGCGAGGATGTTCTTCTCTATATCAGAATATCATATCACCAGATACAACATTATTTTTCTTGATTTAGTAGATTAGAATCACATTTCATGATTAATTATTCTATGAAAAGGTATAACCCAATCACCCTTTCATTTTTGAAAAATATGTAATGAGTATCTTCCCTTCTATAGATGTTATTAAATTTTGTGGGTATAGAATAAACTACATGTGGTCATCAAATTATTCCTGAAAACATCAATCCCACTTAGAGAAGACTCTATTATATATCAAATTCTTGATGGGTACTTGTCTACCATCATGGGTTTCTTTTATTTCTATAGTATAAGTGATATTTCCTTGAATATCACTTAACTATTTAATGTTTTTAAAAGGTAGAATACCAAATATCACATTAGTATTTTCAAAAATCAATATCTACATCATGATGGAATAATATGAAGACTTTTAATTTCCTTTATTTTACCCATAAATCACAGTTCATGGGATTCATTTTGAAGTGGTATTTTGATAGTTTTTTGAAAAATATTTCATGATTAGTGAGATGATCATATATAATTTACATTTTAATACTAAATAATCATTATTAACACTAGAATATTCCCTATAAGGGTCATGATGATGCAATACATGTTCTTTGATATGTTGTGATAGAATTATTAAAGACAAAGGGAATCACTTGATACAAATAAACCAAATGGGGTTACCAAAAATAATGGATTACTTATTTTTAGAATCCATTTGAATCTAATTATAGTTGGATTAACAGTAAATGAAATATAGTGATACCAATCCAACTATTTTATTTATCAACAGTTATATGATCAGGACTGCATTATAATCCTTTGGACAATATCGGGCGAGTGCTATGAGTTCAATGCTGACTAGAATTGATATTTTCTTCTCCCGAACAAGGGAAACATTCACAATTCATTTTAGGTATTGGAAATATAAGAAAATATTTGATTTAGTTATATAATATATAACTTAATCTACCATGTTAGTATCGATTAGTTTCATTCTTTTTTTCTTCAACCTTATAAAAATGATGGTCAAATAGAAAAACCAAATGGTGGGTAGCACATCTAGATTAAATTAATTAATCTATTCGTAGTTATAGGAAAATATAAATTTTTGTTTCCTCAATATAAATATTTATATATAATTCTCATCATGATTCATGGTGTCATGAATAAATATTGGTTATGGATCCCCTTGCACACAAAAGATAGACTTCATTAGAAAAGAAATAGTGATTGAGACAAATTTCACAAAACATAGAACATAAAATATAAGATAATTTTATTCTATTATAGTCAATGTATATTTTATCAATGTTTATCAGTTGTTTGGTCATACTATTGGTCAAATATTCCCTTGAGTAGAGTAATTCATGATAATGATCAATCTATATAAGTAGAAAAGTGTTCTCTTCCTATGTTGTTAGGGGATTATCTATACATGATACTTCTTAACCCTCGAATGATTATAGGGTGATTGGATTATTTAGACTAAAAAAAATATTTCCGATAACCCATTGATTTAGAAAAATAGACGATGGAAAACAGGCAGTTTCATGAAACACTCCAACCAAAACCCCTTATTGGCCTGCAAAAAAGGTAATAGGTAACCCTAAATCCCTCCTCTAATAAGCTTTAGAGTGGGGACTAGTACTGAGTGTATAAAACAAGTATATGGGTTTAATTTCCCCCATGAAATATGATGAATAATAAAATAAACCACGTATCAATTTCAATTAAAATACATTCCATAAATAAATTTAAAAAAACAATTGTTTCCTATATGTAAAATAGAAAAAATAAAAGAAATATATATAGTAAATGAGCCAATGTTCCATTCAAGCTACTCAATAATTAAAAGAGATCCGTATTAGTTGTCTCAAAAAAGATATAGAAAAATATGGTGGTTGAGAACTTTGGGGTACTAAGTAGGATCATCCCTATAATAAATCAACATCTATATGAAATAAATATGCAAGATTATGGTAGAGTAATATCAACAAAACAAAAAAGAATAAAAAATATGATCATAAATTACTAAATGAACTAAAATATCCAAAATCTATATCACAAATCATTTACCACTATTTCAACTATTTCCAAAAAAATCCAAAAAAATAGCTTCAACTCTGAACATAATAAAATTTGTTATCCCAAACTAATAAATGACATCAATTATACATACATCATTAAAATAAATAAATAAAAAGGTCGCAAAAATTGAACACCAATCAATTTTTTTTTTCTTATGTATGATCCTACTAAAAATAGTAGAATGATGGAAGGAAATCCCATAACCAATAGACTAGGGATGTGAGAATGAATAAAAATCAACAAAATAACACTATCCATATCAACTTGAACAACCGATCATAATACACATATCCATATACAACCACATCATGACAGATTCATTATTCAATCAAAAAACACCATATAACAACCTATCTATAACAACGTCTACATACCCACAATTATATATGCTCATCTATATGGTAATATAAATGATAATGGCATCTACCTCATGCCATATCCCTTATATGTACATCTTATAGTTTAGCCAAACATAAATATCCTTCATATTAAATCCATGTTCACATCATCAACATAAAAAAATTTTACACACCATCAAATAAAAATCATAGTAGGGTATTGTGAATACTAATTATATTGATCTCATTGCCTCCTACCATAATACATAGCCCCCACCCAACAACGTAACATGATTTAACCCCATGTAAATAAGTCATTGATTATTTTTTACTCAGAAAATCAATTCATTACTGCCTTTTATTTAAAGAAAATGTATATTCATTAGAGCCCTTAATATTGCACCACATCATTTCCATTCTTCCAAATCTATGTTCCCATAAATTCTTCCATAGAATCATAAAAAATTATTGAAAACACACACTAATTGAAAAAATTTCATAGCCAATTCATCATCATCAATATCATATTCAATCATCATGTAATGATACCATAACAAATAACATCTCAATTCAACATCACCCCCATTTCAAACAACTACAATTCACTAGTCTCGTTATTTGTATTATGAAATTAATTAACTCACATTTCATTATAATTCTTACATTCATCCTTAAACAAATTTATTTCAATCATGTTCAGGTATTTCAATCATCAATGGTTTATTAATATCCCATCCCCTATTTCCATATTCATTATACTAACAATATTATGTTTATTGTACCTATATTCATTTCAAATCAACCTTCCCTTATCTTCTTACAATTTATTTTTCACCTGTCAAAAACCATTATCTTAAAATAAGTGAATTAAATTTCACATTTATCACTTTCACTAATTAACCCAATATTTCTTTCCCTCCCTCATTGTCAATTAATCTTACAAAATAGTTTATAATTTTTAAGGTTATATAAAAAATAAAAAAACATCAAAAAACCATTTTTCAAAATTTCATATTCAACATAATCAAGTTCATCCAAAATTAATAAATTTTAGGGTGCATAAAGAATAACATATAATAGTAATAGAAAAAAATGGAATTCTTAATTTTATATTATTGAATCATATTATGCATTTCCACCTTTAAGTAATTAAATGATTAGGAAGGTGAAAAGTTCCTTCAAATATTTTAACAAAAAATAACAATGATCAGTAAAAAATAGGAATCTAAACATTGATAATATCCTTAAATAACAATAAAATTCACAAAACCACATTTCCCTTCTAATTTCCCATTAGATGGAATTTTATATTCCATAAAACATCATTCTCATTTAGAGTGTATCTCATCTATATTATTACCTCTACCCATTTAACAAAAAATCTCATGAAACCATATCAAAAATATTTTTTAAGAATTTATTATTGTTATTAGAAGGAATCCCAATAAGATATATATAATAATACCATTCATGAATATAGAAGATAAGCATTCAAATATACTGCTTGTAAATAATTTTTAATAATAATTTCATATCCAAGGGGAAGAGGAAGATGAAAAAATAATAATAAAACCATGAGATAAAAACATTAGATAGACATATACCACTATTTTGCTCCATAAAACCCAAATAAAATACACTTTCAAGGACCTCTAAGATTAAATAATAGTGAAATAACAAAGAAATGAGGTATATGATCACCTTATATTGTAAGGAATCTTTATCCTAAGGCCAAGAATTAATTTCATGAAGAGGACAAATAAATGGAAACAAAAATATTCCCTAGAGTCTCTTAATATATAATGGAATTAAATGATGTAAGAATTGGTTTTAAGTGGAATTTAAATTTTCATTCTGGAAGAAATTTAAAGACAACAATGGAAGTGTCCAGACCATAATATATGGGTCAGTGCCATACATCAATAAAAAGTGAAACCCAATCGGCTAATCAATAATGATCTTGTTTAATCCCCCTATGTAAATCCTGGTTAAAATATCCCACATTTCATATAGAGTCATGAATGTACCATGGTTAATAGATCATCTATAAAGCAAAGAAAACATGCTCTCAAACATGGAAAAATCCCAATAAAATCCCCATAATGAAATAAAACTATATGTGGAATAATGTCTAAATATAACTTTCTTATCCACCACAACACAATTGTATGAAACACACCATATCCTATAGTATCCCCCTGATCATGATAAGCTTCGGGGAAGACACTATATTGTAGCCCAAGGTTCATTCCATAATGACCAAAAATATGAAATAACCACAATGTCATAACACCTAGAGTCTAATGTTGTAGCATCCAATAAATCACCACCAAAATATCCTCTCATATTTTATCCCATGAACATTAATTAAATTTTAAATAATAGGACAAGTCATAATTATTGTGCAAAGGTCAATAACTAAACACACATTCTATTAAATCAATAAACCGATAGTGAAAATCCATCCATAGATAATGTTAATGAAAAAATTTCATGTATAATTATAATAACTGAATTCTAAATAAGGTAAATGATTATGTTTTGGAAGACTTGTTTCACTGGAACATAATACCTTTACCTTCAATATCTAGGCTCCATTTAGTTTAAATATGTTGGTATAGACCCATCTATTCTACCTGGAAACAAACCTGATGGGTTTCTTTCTAATTGATTTCATATCATGATTTTAATGATCCATAGAGGGTTTTATTTAAAATGGTCCCCAACACATGTAGTTCATGTACATATCATTCCTCATATATCGAATAATCAATTTAATTAATGAACAATACCCCTTATCAAATATCCATATTGATTAAAGAATACGAATTTATCAATATTTCCACAAATAATAAAATAACCATCAATGTAATTACTATATGTAAAAATGGTATATGGTTTAATAATTCAATAAATCTATGAAAAAATGATATGGATAATCAAGAGAAATTTAATGTCCAATGATTAGAGGAGACTGCATTTTTTAAGGGGACTACAAAATAGAATCAACGGAGTGATTTTAAATACTATACTTCCCCAAATGAATGAATACCCATATTGATGAGTAATACGGATGGTATAAAAATAATATATCGAAACTAGAGTAAAAATAAAGGGTTTATTAATTGATCTATGGAAACACTATAAAAAGTTCTTATAAAACATTCTTGAGAAAAATATCATTTTCATTTTGAAAAAGAACATCAAATCCTTTTATTTTAAAATAAATTTTAAAAAACATTTTATAAAAAAATTAACCCATCAACTATGAAAATGGAGATTCAAATAAATGAAATTTGGAATTTTTGTAGATATCATACATGGTAAAAAAAGAACATTCCTTCTGTAAGGTAAAAAGGGTAGAAAAGTGTCTTTTTAGAAAGCAAAAAAATATTCCATTAAAAACATTGTTAAAATATAAAAGGGTAAAAATTTATTTATAAAATCATTTATTAATGTTTTAAAAAATTGAATCAATTTTATAAAATAGTTCTTTTAGAATGAAATATGTTCTTTGACTAAAGAGAGAAATGACGTTGGGTTTTATTAAAACACTTTTAAAACATTTTGAGTAAAATATAGTTGTAAAATGGAACTATTACATGAAAAGGTCATGAATTACCATATTATTGGAAAAGTAATGGATTTATTTAAAAATTATCATATAAATTACATTGATTTAATTTCAAGATTAAGATATATTGATTGGAATGAGATTGTAAAATAAACCCTTAGAATGATCATAATGTTAAAGTGATAATTAATAAAATTGATTATTTATATCAACATTAAATACACATATTAAAAATGGAAATACATAAATAGATAGTAAATTTATTTATACAAAAAATAATTGAATATTAATGATAATGATTAAGTGATATAACCAAATAAAAAATAATTGAGTTATGAAATTTCATTTCCACTTGGTAAATTATTATTAAAATCCCTTTAGATGAAATAATAAAAATTTTAACACAAAATAACATGAATAATAAATTATTAATTATATAAAATGTTAAAGTGGTAGTATATACACCATATTAATGAAACTAGGTGCATAACAATACAATATGACTCGATGAAATGGAATTGTGATGATATACCCTACCTTATGTTTCCTTTTAGGTGAAAATAAATTTACCCCTAGTATTATGGTTTTATTCACATAAATAAATTATAAATAAAAATAATTATATTTATAATATCATATTTTATGTTATTATAATATAGTATTTCCTATTTTTTTAATAATGTTTCATTATTTTCGCTATTTTAAGTGTTAATTGCATAGTTTTTTTAGTATGTTTTGACTTATTATTTTTCTTCATCTTATGTAAACCAATATTTAATCATCTAAAGGATGTAAAATATGATTTAAATATCATATATATTCATAATATATCTATTTATTATAATCCATAAAATTTTTAGATAGGAAATGAAATGAACCATTTATAGAGACAGTTGGTGGTACATACTTAAGAATGCTACTTCTATCTCTATTTCATGTTTAAAAGAATGAAAATTAAATGAACTATCTATTTTTGTGTAAATTAAAATTAAAATTATATATTTATTTCATATATTTTATATAGTATTATTATATCCATATTTTATACATTCCATGTATAATGTGAACGACTCACATCGCTTTGAGGAGGCATTAGTCCAGACGTCCCAAAACGATGTTATCATATTCACAAATTATGTAAATCTTGATGGTATGTGTTTTATAAAAAAATAAAAATAGAAAAATACATCATAAATAATATTTATATCATATATAAACTATAAATACATCATTATTTCCATCCTTTTAAAGTGGAAATGGAGGAACGAACGACATCAATTTGCAAGGAGGTAGTCTTCCATTCACATGAACTATGATTGTGTAACTCATTTGATGCATGTGTTTGAATTATTAGGCATAAGTTTTAGCATAAAAATCTCATTATACTTATGATACTTATTTCAATATATTATTTTTTTAAAAATAATTTAAACAGTGGTGAAGTAAATTAAATAAAAGTGATTGTTGAAAAACGTTACCTCTTATTCTCGTAACTCCTTTTGGATTATACCAAAAGTATTCCTAGTATTTATTTAATCAAAAATTAAGGCTAATATAATGAGGGTACTTATATTTAAAGATTTATATATATATTTTTCGAGTTAAAAAGTGCTTCAATGTGGTGAATAATTTATAGGGGTGAGTGCCTTTTTATTGTGGGGGAGGATTGTTATTCTTATAAATTTTAGAATAAGGGAATTCCACTGATGTTTTTCCAAGTCAGGTGGATTTGATAATTAACCAAAATATATAAATGGTAGGATTTAGTCTAAATATGTCCATATAGTGGATTTTGGAGAAGTTTATAGGTTATTTGGTCCTTATCGTAAAGGTTTAGTCCCATGTTAAGCATAATTTTACATTACTCGATTTAATTAATTTTAACTACATTCACTCATATTTTTAGTCAAAAACAAAGTTGAATTTATTATAAATTATATATTATCATTATTAAAAATATGGAACCCATTTCTTAAATTTAAATTTTAAAAGTGGAAGAAATTAATTTAAAATTCATCCCATAGACGTGATGATAAAGCGGGTTTTTGAAATGAAAATTTTCAAAAGTTTGAAATATTTTTATATCTAAATTCTATATGAAATTAATTTAAATAAAATAAATTGGGTTAATGTATCTACAATTTATCTAATTTGACTCTTAAAACTAATTTAAAATTTAATTTTACTATAAAAATAAATTAGATGAAAATAAAAGTTTCAATTAAAATTCAGTATTTTTTACTATTCATCAAAAGGCGAAACTTTATAGAAAAATACAAAAAAAGAACCCTAAGAAAATTTTTATGTTAATATTTAAAAAATTATGTTAATTTTTAATTTTAGTATCTTTAAACGTGACATAATTTAGTATTAAAATTGGCACACCATTAAAAGGCATCAAAATTTACTTTTTAGGAAATTAAAAAATTTAAGCATAAAGCTATATTTACTCTAATATTATGCTTATAAAACATGTTCAATGAATATAAAAAAATATTTAATTTAATATAAAATTTATAAATTTAATTAATTTCAATCACTAATTGTAATTATTTGAATTTTTTAGGTTAAAACACATGTTTGAGCATAAAAACATTTCGTTTACATTCAATTGGTTTTTATATTCATTTTCAATTAATTTTTTAACAACGAATTCATATTATATTTACACTAACTATATTTTTTAATAATATAGTTAATAATATTCATTTCCACTAATAAAAATTTTAGTTTATATCTTATTATATTAAATAAAAATATTTTAATAATATATTTTATCTTAGTAATACTTGGTCTTACATGAAACGCAAGCTATAAAAGAAATTATTGTTTGTGTGTGATGAAATATATAATGGTATTTCATGTATTAAAATATTTATAATATATTAAATTAATTTATAATATTAAATATACCATAAATTCTCAACATTATATATGATTTCAAATAAAATTTACTCTTTTATAACTTCCTGGGTGTTATATTCTCACTAACATAAATAAATTGTGTCCTCAAAATTTAAACTCAGAATTGGTAGTCAAAGATTTGATATTTGGAAATTAATTTGTTGAAAAATATACATCATTAAATAGTTTATAAAATATCTTCTTAATAAGATAAAGTGAGAATTATAAAGGTCACATGGAATAATATATAACTAGGTTTCTATGTAGGGGATCATTAGTGGTAAGTGAAGACACTTACATGGGGGAAATTGTAAATATTTATAGGGTGATTAAGGTCATTAATAAAAAAAAAGTGAATGATCAATGTAATTTTGAGGTAATATAATCCATAAATATATGATGATATAAATGTCTATTTGATCAATGAAGATGGATGTATTGGGATATCATTTTTTTGAGATCCTTTTTCTTAATGTTGGGGAATTATTTTATCATCAAGGAATATAAAGAAATTTATTTTTAATTTCATATGAAAAATTTACTCTTTTTGTTGTGCTTCAATCAAATTATAATTCATCCCTTACTCCAATAAATGGTAATCCTAAAATGAACTTTTTTTATGCCTAAGGCATAAAAATTTAATTTTTATAGATCATATGATCCATAAAATAAGACTTTATATTTGACTCTACCTATTTTCAAAAATAATATGGTTAACACTTTAATATCTAAACATCAAAAGTGATACCACTTGTTCATCACTAACCTTTCATCATCAAATTATTTAAAAAAAAACAAAGGACTTATTATCTAGGACACCACGTTGGATAGTGGTAGGCGTAAAACTCTCATCATCCTTCAATCATGGGTTCAAGCCTCACCTACTTACTTGATTTGATTAGTTATCACCTCTAAAACAATTTTTCCTTTTTTAAAACCATGTAAAAAAATTCATATTACATTTCGAAAAGTATGATAGAAATCCTTGAACTGAAATTAATAATTAAATGAAACTTTTACTAGGGTTTTCATTATAATTGTTTTTACAAATTATAATAATTTTATTTGTATATCTACCCTATATTTTATAAAAACATTTAAAATTATGTCTAGATGATTTAAAAAAATTATTTCTCCAATAACATTCCCACTTGAACATGAACTAAACAAATGGGTTTTGTTTCCCTAAATTACTTCAAAAATAACAATATTCATACTAGAAACCCATTACCAAAAACCTAAAAATAATTTTCAAAACATAAAAATTATGATCAGATATAATCTCATAATCACATGATGTTATAAATAACACATAAATTAATTAATACATATATGATTCAATACTAATGCTAAAATTTTATCTTAGGGTTATGTTCCCTAAATTATGTTTCCTCAATCTAGTTTCCAAGATTTCTTCTGAACGTCCTTCGATACAAACTGTAGTGAATCAGACCCATTAATCCTAGATCTAGGGTCTACTACCATTAAATTAGCATGATTATTTGGAATTAAATCTTGAAGGACAAAAGAGTTTAGTAGTATTGGTAAACTAGATAAGTATATGATTCATGTAATGTAAAATAATACACTAATTACAACACAATTTTTTTTATAATAACATTATTCCATCTAGAATATATTTGAATATATTTCTCAGTACACTTTAGGGAATATTGGGAAAAGGAAAAAAATTAAGGGTGAGCTCAAATTCTAAATAAGTGTAAAGTTTATGGTAATAGATAATGAAATAATAATGATAGTCAATATATAAATTTAATAACTAAACTCACATTCTATAAAGTCAATAAACATATAATGAACTACAAAAATAATATGGAATGTTTAATAATTGAACATACATTCTATTTGAAAAAACATTAGTGAAAAATCCCAACCCGTATCATTGGGTATGAGCCAAAATTCTACATGATCCCATACACACATCCCTGTACGCAAGAGGCTTCCGACTAGTAGCAAGGGTATCAAGTGGATCATTGGAGAGACAATACCCTATATATCGATTCATAGGATTAATAATCATCAAAACAAAACATTAATAAACATATTAAAATATGTAAAGGTAAATACGTATTGCATACAATGTAATATCTCCCCAAATTGTAAAGAAAATACATGTAAGTAGCAGATAAAACAAGAAAGTAAATAAAAAATCACTTGTGGGGTGCTCTAATGCCCGTCCCCGTCTTCTCTACCTCTGTCCTGCATATGTCAATCATCTTCTATAAGGACCTATCCCCTCATCATATCTCTGGTGATGAAATCTACAAGTGTACCAAAATTCTCAAGTAGGTTCTGAGTACAAGACTTAGTAGGACACCACCAATGTGTCCTAAACCATATGTGCTCAAAATAACATTGTATTCCATAAAAAATAATATAATGTAAATGCACAAACTAAAACTGAGAGGTAGTGATCTAACCAATATTCCACAACCCCCGACCATACTAACATCGGTTCTATGCTAGAATGGATAACCATAATTTCAAATGAATCAACGATTAGCCATTATGCTAATGAATCATGTTTCTTGGCTTTGTAGTGTGATAATTTCAATGCTCTGCAAAAAAGATATGTATCTCTATATGTTCAAGGGGAATGAGATCTAATAAGCTTCCCAGAATTATCATGTTGATGTAATGAAGACCAAAAGACAATCACGTCCCTTAGTTATTGAAGCAGACCATTGAGGAGTCATACTAGAGAGTAAGATCTAATTAGTCCCCTATTCATTAATTTCATCATAAGGTATCATCATATTTCCTTCTTCATGTATAATAATAATGAATAAATTATTAGTAATGTAAATGATTAATTATTGGACTTTATGTTTCCATATAAAATGATACCTTTACTATCAACTTCTATTCTCAAGAGAATTTAAATCTGTGGATAGAAACCCAACTATTTGGGATGGAAACATAATCAAAGGGTATTTTTTCAACTAATTTCATATTAGGAGACTAATGATGCATCGAAGGGTTTATTTCCAATTTCCCAAAACCAGTTTAGTTCATGCCCAAATATTTCCTCATAAATCTAATAACGAGTTTAATTAATGAACAATGTTCCTTATCAAATATTGGTATTCTATAAAGCATATAGATTTATCAATATATCCCTAGATAATTAAATAAATATCATTGTAATTAACATATGTAAAAATGGTATCGGATTAGAAAATACAAAAAAAACCATTGGAAAAATTTGTAAAAGATAAAAGGGTAAAAATTTATTTAATAAATCATTTTGGAAAGGTTAATTTTTTTAGAAAACTATATTTTCAGAAGAAAATAGGTTATACGTCTAAATAGAGAAATGAAGTGGGTTTTCATAATAAAATATTAATTATAATGTGTTGAAAATTGGCACTATTACTTGAGAAGGGTCATAAATAACGATATTATAGGAAAATGGAATGGTTTGTTGAAAAAATATCATATAAATTCCTTTGATCGAATTTCTTGAATAAGTAATCTCAGATTGGGAAATCAACCCTTTAAATTACCATAATGTTGAAATCAGATATAATAAAATTGATTATGTATACCAAATATAAATAAACAAAAAATTAATTTAAATTCATCAATAGATAGTTGATTTCATTATAAACATAATCATGTAATATTACTGATAATGGGGAAGTAATATAACCCCATGAAAATGAATTGAGTTATAGAATTTCATTTGCAATTGGTAACTTATAATAAAAATCCTGTTAGATCAAATAATTAAAATTGAAACTAATAATAAAATGAATAAATAATTATTAATGATATTAAATATTAAATGGGTAGTTTATACACCATATAAAAGAAACTAGATTCATATTATTAGAATATGCCTCAATGAAATATAATTAAGATGAAATACATTACCATGAATTTCCTTTTGGGTGATTTCCTTTGAACTCTTGTATAATGGTTTTTATAATTTCAATGACTTATAAAAGAACCATAATAACATTTATAATATATTATCTTATTTTATTAAAATATTGCATTGACCATTTGTAAATAATATTTCATTAGTTTTACTATTTCCTGTGTTAATTACCTAGTTTTTTGAGTATGATTTGACCTTTTATTTTTTTATACTTATTTAGATCATGATTAAATCATATCCATGATGTAAAAAATGATTTAAATATCATATATATTCATTATATATGTTTTTACAATAATCCACAGTGTTTAGAGATAAGGAATGAAATGCACTATTCATGGAGACATTAGGTCGTACATATGCATGAATGCTAATTCCATTTCCTTGGCATAATTAAAATTAATAAATGTAAAAGAAAGATATATATATATATATATTATAATCCCATTATTATACTTATTTCATATATGAAATATATGTTAATTAAAACCATCCTTTTTACATTCCTTGTATAGGATGAATGAGTCACATTACTTTGAGGAGGTGGTGGTCCACAGGTCCGCAAACAATGTTATTGTATTCCGACAACATGTAAAAAATGAAGGTATGTGTTATATAGAAAAACTATAGAATCATTAACAAATAATAACAGTTATATTTATCATATATTAAATATAAATATATCATTATATCCAACCGTGAAAGGTGGTAATGGAAAAACTAATGACATCAGTTCATGAGGCAGTAGCCCGTCGTAATGACGAACAATGATTTTGTATCACATTTGATGGATTTTTGTGAAAGTGTAGGTATAAAAAATATCATAAAAACATATCAATATATATAATATAATTTGGTATTTATAAAATCATTATTTTAAAAAAAAATTAGGGGTGGACAAGTAAATGAAACAAAAGTGATTATTGAAGAATGTTACCTCTTATCTGGGTAACTGATTTTGGTTTATACTAAACAATTTCCTTTGTTTTCATTATTACAATAGTGAGTATTCTAGGTTTAGAGGATTGATGTTGGTATATTATTTGGACATATTTTGGTCAAGCCATAGGTCTTGAGAGTCTTGGAAAAGAGGGAAGGCTGAGTTCCTTTTTATAGTGGAGGGGGAGTGACATTCTTGTATATTTTTTTGAGAGGGAATTCCACAAATGTTTTACCATGTAAACATGCTAAAATAACAAAAAAAACTTGTTAAAATGGAGAATATGGTCTAAATATGTCCATACAATGAAATTTGGTCAATTTTATACATCATTTTATCCCTTATGTTTATTGTTTAGTCCCTTGATAAACTTAATTTTAGCTTAATCACTATAAATAATTTTAACTGCCTTCACCAAACTTTTTCATAAAAACTATGATTACAATTTAGAAATTATATATTATTATTATTTTATATATGGAACCCATTTTTTGAATTCCAATGACTGATGTGGCAGAAATTAGTATATAATTAATCAAGCATATGGGATGAGAAAGGCAGTTTCAAAACTAAAAATGTTCAAATTATTGAAATGTTTTTATATCCAATTTCAATTTGAAATTGTTTCTAATGAACAAAATTGGTTTAATAAATTTTTAATTATTATTATGTGAGTTAATATATAATTATAATATAAAAATAACTTATTTGAAAAATGGTTTTTCCATTAAATTTAAGTATTTTTCACTATTCATCAAAAATGAAACATTACAGAAAAATAAAAAAATAACCCTAAGAATAGTTTTTCATTATTATTTAAAAAATGAAGTTAATTTTGACTTATTAAATTTATTAAATTTTTTAAATTCATTTATAAAATAAGTTATCTATTAAAAAAATAAAAATTTTCTTTTTGTCCATCTTTTGGGTTTACTTTTTTGGCATCTCCCTTCCTTTTGTATCATCTTCTATTCATTAATCATTTTTTCCCTCTTTTGGGTTTTATTTTTTGGAATCAACCTTATTTTTTGTTATGGGTTACCTATTAACCCATTTTTCAAAAGATGATTTCATGATTTATGATCAATTTAGGGATCTAACCCCTCAGATTGTCCAAAAAATTAATTAATTTAATTTATTACTATAAAAAATCTTTGTGAGCATAATAACATTTCCTTTATATTAAATTGGTTTTTATATTGATTAATAATTAATTGGTTACCAATTAATTAATTTTATATTTGTGTAAACCATATATTTTTATAAGTTCGTTATCCTATTTATAACTTCTAATTTAGTTTCTAGATTATATTTTATTATATTAAATAGTATTATTTTAATAATATATTTTTGTTGGGTAAAACTTAGTCTTATGTGAAACGCATTCTATTGAATAATTTATTTATTTATTGTGATGCAAGATAACTTGGTATTTCATGAATTGAATGAATTGGAATATATTAAATTAATTTAAAATATTAGGTATAATGTAATGCCTTAAGAGGTTATACGCTATCAAATAAAAGTTACTCTTTTTAGACTTTTGAAGTGTTACATGAAAACACCTAAATTAATTTATGTACATGTCCATGTAATTGAAGGTATAGTCTATTACATTATATATCTAAAAAATTGTTCTAATTCCTATGTCTATAAACTAGACCTGAATGATAAAATCAAAACAATTATCCCAACACTCTCTAGGGGGATGCCTCATAAATGGAACAAACACACTAGAAACACTCATAAGAAGTTATGAGACACAATTACTAAAACAAAAAACACCTATTCAACCCCACAATTATAGGAGATACCTCTCAAAAAAAATAAAAACATCACTAGTCAAAAACAATAGAGGATAACCCACCCTAACTCACAACCCGCTCAACATTGGATACTCCCTTCTCTCTAACCATGTTTCTAAAAATTTAACACTTTCAAAATAAATATTCCTCCCATTTAAAAATGTTTTGAGAGAAATAATATCCTCATATTAGTATGATAATGTTATTAATTTAACTTTGAAATATTAATCAATGCATAATTTTTAACATGCTCAAAATCCCAAAAAAAAGTAAAAGTAGAAGATTCACCTAGAACATTCCAAAATATAAGACTCCACAGTATATTGAGAACCATGATGAATCATGGTGTATTAATTGAGAAAATACCCCCAAAAAATTAAAAAGGAAATAGTTTATCTTTCTAGAAATATTAAACCTCTATCTACTCAATCCAATACTTCTAAATCATGGATTATATTTATAAAATTTCTTCAATCTAATCTTCTGAAAAATATGTGTCCCATAACTCAGAAAATTCATCTCATGTATACTAACCACTAGGGATTGGGGCTCACTTGAACCATATTCCATTGATAAACAGTTCTATGTTCTATATTCCCAATCTCTAATTTCTTCCCAAGACTTCAGCTAAAGTGAACAGGAAGGATGTAGAATATTCATCCCTATTAGAGGATCATAATGTATCACCAATTCTATATAAATATGTATAAAAAGTGAAAATAACTAATTAGATCAAAAAAATGGTTCCCTAATATATATAAACACTCATCCTCATAACATATATTCTGAATCTCTTTTATATGATCATGATACTGAACCCTGGAATATAAATACTTCTAAAAAGTTTCAAGAAAATCTCCCCATGAAACCACTCTCAAGATACCACACATCATCTTCCACCATATTTGTGCCACCATATGTGTAACATCCCAAGTAAGTAATGAATAATAGATATTCTTATCTATGTCTATTTATGAATTAGATAGTTTTTTAGAGGATTAAAACGAGAATAAATCCAATCTTAATCATGTAATACACTAATATTTTTAAAAGATTATTTTACTGCCTTTTGATGGAAAACCATTTTTAAATAAAAGTTTTAACAATTTTATAAGATCTATTTGTCAAAATAAACTTATTATTTATTATTGGGATATTGAAATTTACTTTGGATAAAATTTTGGTATTTTTATGACAATGTTCATTTTTTAATGAATAGTGAAAAATACTGCATTTTACATCAAAACTGCATTTTCATATAATTTAATTATATGGTTAGATTATATTTTTAATTGGTTTTAAATTGTAAATAGAATATATTTTTTCTATGTAATCCAATGGTGGTTATTGGGATTAATTTCACTTTGGAATTGGGCATAAACAGGTGCCAAACTTTTCATAGATATTGTTTCTAAAAAACTCACTATTTGTTTTGACAACGGGGATTGTTTTTAAATTAATTATTGTAATTTATGTGTTTGGAATTTGGTAAAATAGATTAAATATTTTGAATCATAATGTCCAAATTATGTAATCAAGACTCTTTTGTTTGTGGACATTATGAATAGTAGCGACGGTAATTATCTTTAATTATCTTGATTAATTAGTAATCGGGTAGTTAAGGATAATAAAATAATATCATAATAATAATAAATGACCCAAAAATGTGTATTAATGATACTGGTTGTGTCATGACCGACCATGGGATTCCTTGTGCCAAATTTGGGGACCCCATGAAATCACTTTTGTGTGATAATGACTTTTTATCTTTTTATTTTTAAAGAAAGTTAAATATAACAAAGAATGTATCACCTGAGTAAAATTTTTTTAATATTGTCTACATAAATGATATATTAGACTATAAATAGTCATTGGAAAGATAAAACTATTTCCTACATCATATTAGTTTTTTTATAATTTTTATACATTATATAAATTAATATATTTATGACATTATGATGACGCAGCGATTACCTCATTAATGAACGATTTAAATAAAATGAAAAGATAATGTAAAATCTAAGACTTAAACTTGTCAAATAGCTATTGTATGAGTATATTTAGAACCCTTATCACCTTATCCCAGAAATAAATCAATGTGGGACCTTTAAAATCAAAACTCATTTGAATATAAAGTAACATTTTATACCTTTCCAAAAGTGCCCCTCCTATCCTCTTATAAAAGGCCCCCACCTCTACCTCCTTACCCACACTTCTCAAGCCTTTGGATCAGAAAATATCTGCTCATTTTATCTCTCCACATCTCTCTCTTCATCCTATAAGCCTTACCTTAGGCATAAAGATCCTCAAGAAACCCTTTTGGTTCTAAACAAGAGGAGTTACCCGATTTAAAGGTAAAGACTTCTCTAATGTTCTTTTGTTTTATTTTGCTTTTCCAACCCCCTAAAATCTTTTTATTCATTTATTTTGTAACAACACCAGTATGTTCAATATACTAGGATGTTGTTATAATAATTATCTGATCTACACTTACACACACCTACATCTAATGGTTAAAGAACATACTGTTTCCGTGGATGGCGAATTTCTGCCTCACGAAACGATGATTGTTCAATATTCTTATAACACCGTCAAAGGTGGACATTAAGATGTCACTATATTTATATATGATATATAATATGTTTATTTTTTCCTTAATCTTCTGTATTTTTCATTTATGGCATACCTTTATGGCTTCCATTATGGGTATACGTGATATCTTCATTTTAGGAAGTGCAGACTACCGCCCCCTCAAAGTGATTTGATTCGTTAATTCCATATGTGGGACATATAAAGGATGTAGTTAATGATATTATATATGAAGTTATACTAGAATTATAATATACCTTTATGTAATTATGATTCCATTCCATAAAATACTAAATAGAAATGAAAATAGCGTTCATGCGTACGTACGGCTTACCGTCTCCATGAATGGTGCATTTAATTTCTTACCTCTAAATGTAATACAATATTATAAATGCATGTATATACTGGATATATATGATATATACGATATCTAAATCATGAATATAACTCTGGATATAATTTATACATGAACAACTTGTAATTATAAAGAGTTTATTTTTTACTCAAGTACCAATGATCGTTAAAACGACCGTTATTAACTTAAATAATTACATAGTGTTCATGACATGGTAATAAGTGATATAAAAGGAATAATGAACTTGAAAAAGGTTCTTAAGAAAGTAGAAATTAATTAAAGTTTATTATTCAGGAGATTAAATAATGATCGAGTCAAGTCGGACTCGAGGTAAGGGACTTCGTCTCAATCTACTTTCATTGAGGAATATTTTGTTTTATACACAAATTTATTTTATACTATGTATAAACCCCTTTTACATTTAAGTTTATTCAAAAGGAATCTTTTTTATACAAAGCATTTACTAAACGAAAAAAGGGAATGTTTTTTTTCGTATGTATGTGGCGACAACGACTTCTCCGCTGCTGTGACCATTATTTGAGCTTCGGATTCCTCTACAAGACATACATCTTTTTTTAAATGAAAAATAAATACCATGTTTTAATTTTATTTTATTTTGGTATTGAAAATGGTTTTCATAATTTTTTTATTATATCAATGTGTTATTGATATCTTGTGATTGATATGTGGAAATGTTATGTTTCCTTTATGCATGTTTTATGTGATACGATTATGTTATGGTTCTTGGGAATTGTTTATGAAGACGGGTGGTTTCATGATAAACTAAGGGCGGGTGAGCTCGATATAGCTCTCCAATGCATTGGGTAACGCGAAGGGGTTAAATGTTAAGGTTTCTATGAAGGGATTTAGGGAATATATTGTGATGGGTATTCCAAACATAACCATGAGGGTTACTCCCTACGTAATAATGTTATGAATGCCTCAAGTTACCTTTATGTATTATGATTTCTATGATTTATTCATGATTTGATGAGGTATGTTAAAATGCTTATGTTTTACGAGTAAAGTATGATCTCATACATGGACTAATGTTTTCATTTAGTACTTTTATATCCCTTGCTGAGATTTTTATGCTCATCCCATGTTTTTGAAATGTTTTTCACAGGTCAAGGAAAAGGTAAATGATGTGATGATAGTGTCAATGAAGTGTCAAGAATGAATCTATGTTTTATTTTAAATATGTTTCTGATGATGGGAAAGATGAGTACTATCTTTTATGTAACCAATTTGTTTAAATGTGGAGTGTAATGCATGATTTATGATCTAATTCTCTAAAACTCTAAACATGAAAAGATCCTCAATGTGTAATCTTGTATTAACTCAAGATTAAGTAATGTTTAAGGCTAGGGCCTTATAGATTGTATCAGAGGCCGGTTTAGATAAATTTAGGAGTTATAATTCTATTAAATTATTATCCAAAAATATTTTTTTATGGTCAAATTGGAATTATATAGCATTTGAAGATTACCATATTGCTTCATCTAAGACATGTTTGTTCAAAATGGTTTTCCGCAGAGGAAACAGGGAAGCAGTGCTAGGAAGGTATACAGAAGGAAATAACCTTCCGAATCAGCATCCTTAGATGGTCGGAATTGGAACTGAACAATTTGTTGCAGTAATGGAGCAGTTGAATCAAGAAATAAATGGTGGTGGTATCCATGCCCGAGATCATCCAGATCAACCGCAGAGGAACATGTTAGTGGTGGAACATTTCATGAGGTATCATCCCCCATAATTCAGAGGATCATCTGACCCTGTGCTAGTTGAAGGGTGGATTAAAGCACTGGAGAAGATTTTCAATGTCATGGGGTGTTAAAACAATCAAAAGGTTAGTCTTGCTATTTACCGTTTGGAGGTTGAAGTAGATCAGTGGTGGTCAATGGTTAAAAATATCAGGGACGCTGATGAGATTGATTCTCTTGACTGGGATGAATTCAAAGGTATGTTTCTTGAGAAGTATTTTCCTAAGGCTATTCGACTTAGGATGGAAAAAAATTCTTGTAATTGAGGCAAGAGGACGACTCAGTGGCTTCTTATGATGAGAGGTTCACTCGATTGGCAAGGTACGCTCCAAATTTTATCCGAGACCTTGATAGTAAAATCAATCGTTTTAATCCGGATTAAAGCCAAAATATCGAAGGGCTTTAGCTTATCGCGAGTTCAAGAGTTATGAAAAGATTTTTTGATGTGCTGAGAAGGTGGAAATGGAGTTTTCTAATGATCAAGTCTTCTATAACAACTAGCAGAAGAAGAGACTGAGGTGGTAGAAGAAAGGAAAGAATTCTTCAAAAAGTTATAATGGTAAGAAAACTAAGCTTCCAGTTTGTGATAAATGTGGTAAAAGGCATGCTGGGGAATGTCTTCTGAATTCTGGAAAGTGCTACCAATGCGGTAAGATGGGACATAAGTCTCATTATTGCACTGAAAGAGATCAGGGTGATAGTAAGACCAAATTTGATTTATATTTAGTGAAATGTTTTAAGTGTAATGAGATGGGTCAATATGCAAACGAGTGTCCGACAAAGAGCTTGAGTGATGGGAAGCAGTTAGACTACAAGAATAAAGGGGTGGTGAAATTCTTTGCAACTACTTCAGCAAATGTTGGGCCATCGAATGAAGTGGTATCAGGTACTCTGTTTGTTTTTTCAGATTATTCTAGTGTGTTGTTTGATCCAGGGTCTACACATTCTTTCATCTCTGAAAAATTTTCTAGTAAAATGGGAATACTATCTCAAGAAATGACTCCAGAACTTGTGGTAAAAACACCTAGGGGAAATGTTGAGGCAAAAATAATTTATAAGAATCTTCTTATCCTTATCCGTGGAAAGAACCTACTTGCAAACCTTATTGTTTTACCTCTAATAGAGTTTGATGTTATCCTGGGTATGGATTGGCTCTCTATTTACCATGCTAAGATTGACTGTAGAGCTAAAGAAGTTTCTTTTCAGAAAGAATTTCAGTTTGTGTACAAGAATGAAACCTTACTGTTGATAACATATCAAGAGGCCGAGAAACTTGTAAAAGATGGAAATAAATGTTACCTTGCACATATTGTTGAAAACAAGAGAACTGTTCAGATTAATGATGTCCCAGTGGTAAGTGAGTATCCTGATGTTTTTCCTGATGAGTTTCCTGGAATAATACTAGATCGAGAAGTTAAATTTACTGTTTACTTAGTTCCTGATGCTAAGACAATTTCAATACCCCCTTATCGAATGGCTCAAATTGAACTTTTAGAGTTGAAGGAACAATTGCAAGATTTATTAGAGAAAGGTTTCATTTGACCTATCACGTCACCATGGGGTGCTCCTGTTTTATTTATTAAAAGGAATGATGGTTCAATGATAATTTTCATTGATTATAGAGCCTTGAATAACATCACTGTTAAGAAAAAATATCCTTTGCCTCATATCGATGATTTTTTTGATCAGCTCCAGGGAGCTCAGTTTTTTTCAATGATTGACCTGAGATCAGGGTACCATCAGTTGAAGGTAAATGAAGCTGATATTACGAAGACCACGTTCTATACACGATATGACCATTATGAATTTTTAGTTATTCCTTTTGGGATAACCAATGAACCTGTTTTATTCATGGACCTTATGAATAGATTTTTCCATGAGTTATTGGATAAGTTTGTGGTTGTTTTCATTGATGATATTTTGGTGTTTTCTAAAAGTAAAGAGGAGCATGAAAGACATTTAAAGGTTATTTTGAAAACCTTAAAAGAAAAGAAATTGTATGGGAAATTAATCCAGTGTGAGTTTTGGTTGCCAAAAATTTCTTTCCTTGGTCACATTGTTTCTAAATATGGGATAACTGTTGATCCTGAAAAAAAAGGGTTGTTGAAGAATGGCCAAGACCCACAAATGTAACTGAGATTCGTAGATTACTTGGTTTGGAAGACTATTACCGAAGGTTTGTTAGAAATTTTTCATGGTTATCTATTCCAATGACTAAGCTAACTCGGAAGGGTGTTAAGTTTATCTGGACAAAAGAATGTGATGATTGTTTTCTAGAATTGAAAAGAAGATTGGTGAATGATCCAGTTTTGGAACTACCTTCCAGGAATGGTGAGTTTGTTATCTACAGTGATGCTTCATTGAAAGGACTTGGTTGCGTCCTAATGCAGAATGATCAGGTAATTGTTTATTCTTCACAACAGTTGAAAACACATGAGATGAATTAACCTACACAAGATTTGGAATTATCTACTGTTGTTTTTGCTTTAAAAATTTGGAGGCATCATTTGTATGGAGTAAAGTGTGAAATATATACCGATCACAAAATTTTAAAGTATATATTCACTCAGAAAGAACTGAACATGAGACAGAGGATATGGATGGAATTAATCAAGGATTATGATTGTACAATTCATTACCATCTGGGAAAAGAAAATAAAGTGGATGATGCTTTGAGTCGAAAAAGTAATGCTTCATTAACAATGTTGCGTTTGGAATGTGATCCTTTGGTTAAGGATTTGATGAACTTTGGCATAGAAGTTGTTGGTGTAGGATTTCCTTCTGTTTTTTTCAGGTATCAGTGAAATATTCTCTATCAGACATAATTAAGCAAGCACAGAAGCAAGACAGTGAGTTGCAGAAAAAGGTAGAGCTGGTTCATAAGGGTAAGTTTCCTGAATTCAACATTGATAATGATTGTGTTTTGAGATTTGGGAAGAGATTGTGTGTGCCTTGTGATTCACAGTTTAAGAGAGAGTTGTTATGTGAAGCTCATGGTTCTCTGTTTTCAGTTCATCCAGGAAGTACTAAGATGTATAGAGATATTCGAGAGTACTACTGGTGGGAAGGAATGAAAAGAGATATTTTTGATTTTACTATGAAGTGTTTGACTTGTCAACAGGTTAAAGCAGAGCGGAAGTTACTGAAAGGGATGCTTTAGCCTTTACCAGTACTAGAGTGGAAATGGGAGAATATATCCATGGACTTCATTGTGGGATTGCCGAAGACACCTCTAGGTAATAATGCAATCTGGGTTATTGTTGATCGCTTGACTAATTATACTCACTTACTTGATATACGAGATAATTTTTCCCTAGATCAACTTTCCCGTTTGTATCTTAAATAGATAGTCAGATTACATGGAGTTCCTCTCTCCATTGTATCTGACCATGATCCCAGGTTCACTTCTAACTTTTGGAAAGGCATTCAGAAGTCATTGGGTACTGAATTAAATTTTAGTACATCTTTTCATCCTCAATCAGATGGGCAGTCAGAATGAACAATTCAGAATTTGGAGGATATGCTATGTGCTTGTTAGATGGATTATCAGGGAAGTTGGGACCAACATATTTCTTTGGTTGAGTTTCCTTATAATAATAGTTTTCATTCCAGTATACAGATGGCACCATTTGAGGAATTATATGGGAAGCGGTGTTGAACTCTAGCTTTTTGGGATGAAGTAGGTGAAAGGAAGTTGATGGGACCAGAATTGGTAGAAGAGTTGGTAAAAAAAGTTCAGCTTATACAGAAACACATGAGAACAGCTCAGAGTAGGAAGAAGAGTTATGCGGACAAAAGGAGGAAGGATCTCTCTTTTGAGGTAGGTGATCATGTTTTTCTCAAAGTTTCACCATGGAAAAGTGTGATGCGATTTGGTAAGAAAGGAAAGTTGAGTCCAAGGTTCATTGGACCATATGAAATTTTGGAGAGAGTTGGATCAGTTGCATACCGAGTGGCTTTACCTCCGAGTTTATCTCAGGTACACAATGTTTTTCATGTTTCAATGTTAAAAAAGTACATGCCAGATCCATCTCATGTTTTGAGTCCAGAGGTAGTTCAGCTGGAAGAGAATCTATATTACGAGGAAAAACCGGTCCAGATTCTTGACCATAGGGAGAAATTGTTACGGAATAAGGTGATTCATAAAATAAAGGTTTTTTGGAAAAACCACATGAGTGAAGAGGCAACATGGGAATCTGAAAATGCAATGAGGGCTAAATACCCCCACTTATTCGATAAGTAAATAAATTGCGGGGACACAATTTTCTAAAGGGTGGAATGATGTAACATCCCAAGTAAGTAATGAATAATAGATATTTTTATTTATGTCTATTTATGAATTATATAGTGTTTTAGAGGCTTAAAACGAGAATAAATCCAATCTTAAGCATGGAATACACTAATATTTTTAAAAGATTGTTTTACTGCCTTTTGATGGAAAACCATTTTTAAATCAAAATTTTGACAATTTTATAAGCTCTATTTGTCAAAATAAACTTATTATTTATGATTGGGACATTGAAATTTACTTTGTATAAATTTTTGGTATTTTTCTGACAATGTTCATTTTTTAATGAATAGTGAAAAATACTGCATTTTACATCAAAACCGCATTTTTATCTAATTTAATTATATGGTTAGATTATATTTTTAATTGGTTTTAAAGTATAAATAGAATATATTTTTACCATTTAATCCAATGGAGGTCTATGGGATTAATTTCACTTTGGAATTGGGCATAAACATGTGTCAAACTTTTCATAGATATTGTTTCTAAAAAACCCACTATTTGTTTTGACAACACGAATTATTTTTAAATTAATTATTGTAATTTCTGTTTTTGGAATTTGGTAAAATGGATTACATATTTTTAATCAGAAGGTAAAAATTATGTAATCAATACTCTTTTGTTTTTGGACATTATGAATAGTAACGATGGTAATTATCTTTAATTATCTTGATTAATTAGTAATCGGGTAGTTAAGGATAATAAAATAATATCATAATAATAACAAATGACCCAAAATGTGTCCTAATGATACTGGTTGTGTCATGGCCGACCATGGGATGCCTTGTGACAAACTTGGGGACCCCATGGAATCACTTTTGTGTGATAATGACTTTTTATCTTTTTATTTTTAAAGAAAGTTAAATATAACAAATAATGTATCACCTGAGTAAAAAACTTTTAATTTTGTCTAAATAAATGATCTATTATACTATAAATATTTATTGTAAGTATAAAAATATTTACTACATGATAGTATTTTTTTATAATTTTTAGACATTAAATAAATTAAATTATTCATGACATCATGATGATGCAGTGATTACCTCATTAATGAACGATTTAAATAAAATGAAACGATAATGTAAAATCTAAGACTTACACTTGTCAAAGACCTATTGGACGATTATATTTCGAACCATTATCACCTTATCCTAGAAATACATCAATGTGGGACCTTTAAAATCCGAAACTCATTTGCAAATAAAGTAACATTTTATACCTTTCCAAGAGTGCCCCTCCTCTCCTCTTATAAAAGGCCCCCACCTCTACCTCCTTACCCACACTTCTCAAGCCTTTGGCTCAGCAAATATAAGGCCCCGACCTTAAACCTTACTTAATATTTAATTAAATGAATAATTCACATTGAGGATCTTTTTAGGTTTAGAGTTTTAGAGAATTAGATCATAAATCATGAATTACATTCCACATTTAAACAAAGTGGTTACATAAAAGATAGTTTTCATTTTTCCCATCAACGGAAACATATTTAAAATAAAACATGGATTCTTTCTTGACACTTCCTTGACACTACCATAATATCATGCACCTTTCCCTTGACCTGTGAAAAACATTTCAAAAACTTGGGATTAGCATAAAAGGCTCAGTAAGGGATATAAAAGTACGAAAAGAAAACATTAGTCCATGTATGAAATCATAATTTACTCATAAAACATAAGCATTTTAACATAACTCATCAAATCATGAATAAATCATAGAAATAATAAGGTATAAAGGTAACTTGAGGAATTCATAACATTCTTACATAGGGAGTAACCCTCTTGGTTACGTTTGGAATACCCATCACAGTATATTACCTAAATCTCTTCGGAGAAACCTTAACATTTAACCCCTTCGCGTTACCCAATGCATTGGAGAGCTATATCGGGCTCACCCACCCTTAGTTTATCATGGAACCACCCATCTTCATAATAATGCCCAAGAACCATAACATAATCGTATCACATAAAACATGCATAAAGGAAACATAACATTTCCACTTTTCAATCACAAGATATCAATACAAAACATTGATATAAAAACATTATGAAAACCATTTTAAATACCAAAATAAAAGAAAAGTAAAACATGGTATTTATTTTTCATTTAAAAAAAGGTATAGCTTGTAGAGGAAGCCAAAACTCAAATAATGGTCACGGCGGCGGAGAAGTTGTTGTCGCTGCATACGTACGTCAAAAACATTCCCTTTTGTCGTTTAGTAAAACGCTTCATATAAAAAGATTAATTTTGGATAAATGTAAAATTCAAAGGGGTTTATACACCGTATAAAAGAAGGTTGTGTATAAAACAAAATATTCCTCAATGATAGGAGATTGAGACGAAGTCCCATACAAAGACGATATCCTTGGATTAAGGATAAATCAATTACATAATTATGTGTGACAAATGAATAAACCAAATATAAGTGGATATTAAGTGTAAAACAATCATAGTTTATTCACACATATTCATAGAACGACATATTCAAGGAGTGCAAGTTTATCCCAAATAATCAAAATTGGGTTAAGAAGTTCCCTTGCAAAAATTCGACAGCCTAACGGCATCACTTCAAAATTCAGAAAATGAGTTGATGAGAGAGAAAATGGTATCTCATAACTTGGACATAAAATTTACATAAATAATTATATATAAGAACATATCGCAACATAATAGTATGTTAATTAAAAGACGTAACAAAATAAGTCTTTTAAAAAGAGGAGGGTGAAAGGTCCCCTTACCGAGTTGGGTAACTTTCAAAACGTACACCCCATGGAAGAAGAGTCATACAATGAAGATGTAAATACCCATAATTGAAATTATACTACACAAAGTGTATAATAATGGGCAGTACATACACCACTAAAAGGAAATAGTGGAAAACGTAGCATAATTTTCACAGGAATAAAAGTGAGATGAAAAATCCCTTACGAAAACTCGGCAGCCTAACGACGCAACTTAAAACTTCCAAAAATGGATTTATGAGATCAAATAGGGTCTCTCATAATATGAAAATAAAAAATACATAATTATTAATATAAAATAACATCCCCAAACATAATAAAGATGAGATTAAAAGAAATTACATAAAAGAGAGTACTTAAAAATAAAGAGAGAGGTAGGATCCCTTACGAAAATTCGGCAGCCTAACGACGCCAAATAAAAATTCTTAGAATTTATGAGAGTAATAGGGGTAAATCATCATATGAAAATACAAATTACAGTATGGTGAATATTAAAGTTCATCCTCCAACATAAGAACATGTAGCATAAATGAAATGACATAAAAGAGGGTACTTGAAAAGAAAGAGCGAGGTCGGATCCCTTACCTCGTGTCTGACATGACTCGATCATTCTTTAATCTCCTGAATAATAAAATTTGGTCAATTTATAATTTATTAAGTACATACTTTAAATATTATTATTCAGTTCATATCACATATTATAATGTTATAATAATTGGTTAATAAAGTGAGTTCATATCAGACATTTTTGTCGATGTTCGGTACATGAGTAAAAATTGAACTTGTTGGAAAGGAATTTTTCATGTAGTTATAGGTACATCATATCCAGAATAGTATAGATATTTTAAATATTATATATATACAGTATATATTGATTTTATACTATTCCATAGAATTTGGAGATAAAAAATTAAAAGCACCGTTCATGGAGACGGTAGGCTGTACGTACGCATGAACACTACTTTTCATTTTTTTTCATATTAATGGAATTAAAACAAAATGAGAGATATATATATTATAATTCCAGAATGATATCCATCATTTAGATGTAATATATTACATATATATCCATTATATATATGTACTTATAATAGTACATAACATTTGGAGATAAGAAATGAAATGTACCGTTCATGGAGACGGTAAGCCGTACGTACGCATGAATGCTACTTTAATTTTTTTTATATTCAATGTAATGAAATAATAATGATATAAAGTTATATTATAATTATAGTAGGATATCATATGTAATACCATTAATTCTATCCTTTATACGTCCCACATATGGCATTAACGAATCAAATCACTTTAAGGGGGCGGTAGTCCGCACTTCCTAAAATGAAGATATCGCGTTTACCCATAATGGAAACCATAAAGTTATGCCATAAATGAAAAATAAATAAGCTTAAGGAAAAAAATAAACATATTATATATCATATATAAATATAGTGACATCTTAATGGAAATCTTTGAAGGTGTTAAAATAATATTGAACAATCATCATTTCATGAGGCAGTAATTCGCCATCCATCGAAACAGTATGTTCTTTAACCATTAGACGGAGGTCTGTGAAAGTGTAGCTCGAATCCTTATTATAAAAAAATCCTAGTATATTTATTATACTGTTTTTGTTACAAAAATAATAATAAAAAGAGTTTAGGGGTTTGGAGAAGAAAAATAAAACAAAAGAACACAAGGGAAGACATTACCTTTAAATCGGGTAACTCTCTTTGATTTGAGCTCAAAGGCTTCCTTGGAAAGGATTCTGCCCAAAGTGAGGCTTCAATGATGAAGAGAGGGATGTGTAGAGATGAAATGGGAAGGGGTTGGCTGATCCAAAGGCTTGAGAGGTGTGTGTAAGGTGGTATAGGTGGGGGCCTTTTATAAGAGGAGAAGAGGGGAACTCTTGGAAAGTTATAAAATATTACTTTATTATAAAATTATTTTCGGATTTTAAAGGTCCCAAAAGGATATATTTCGAGGATATGGTGATAATTTTTCGAAATCCACCCATCCAATAGGTTTGTGACAAGTTTATGACTTAGAGTTTACCCTATCTTCTCATTTTATTTAAATCGTTCATTTATGAGGTAATCACTGCATCATCACGGTGTCATAAATAAATTAATTTATTTAATGTCTAAAAATTATAAAAAAAATATCATGATGTATTAATTTTTTTTATCTTTATAATTAATATTTATAGTAAAAAATATGACTTATATAACCCTATGTAAATTTTTTTTTGTAAAACAACACATGTTTGTGACATTTTAATTTTAACTTTAAATAAAAAGGTATTAATGTCATTTTCCAACAAAAGTGGCTCCATGGGGTCCCCAAGTTGAACCATGGATTTTCTTGGTCGGCCATGGCTCATAAAATAAGGTCATAACATGTGTCAAGTTCATTTCATATTATTATAACATTATCTTTATCTTAAATTACACTAATTACCTCTAATCGCGATTAAAAACTTAAGAGTTACTATTCACCAAAAAATTATTTTAATCCCATTGAACCACATTTTACATCCTAATGACAAACATGTATGTCAGATTTTTGAAATTCAAACCACAGAAGTGGTAAAGTTTCATTTAAATGAAAAAACAGTTTTTAAACTACCACTTAGTGGTTTCACTATTCATCAAAAATTGGAGTTTTTCAGAAAAATACCAAAACTTCACCCTAAGATATATTTGATATTCAGAATTCAAAAATGATGTATATTTTACAAAATTCAAAACATATAAGTTACATTAATTAATTTATTAATTAATTCCCGCTGTCAGAACAAATATCGTGTTTTTATGAAACAATATATATCAAAAGATTGACACTAGTTTAAGTCCAATTTCAAAGTGAAATTAATTCCAAAGACCACTATTGGATTAAATGGTAAACAGATATTCTAATTACACTTTAAAAAAAATCAAAATATAATCTAATAATATAAATAAATTATATTAAAAATAGTTTTTGAATTAAAATACAATATTTTTCACTATTCATTAAAAATTGAACTTTATCGGAAAAATACCAAAAATTTACACAAAGTAAATTTTGATGTCTCGATTCTAAAGAAGAATTTTATTTTGTCAAATATAACACATAAAATTTTCAAAAATTGGATTTAAAAGAGGTTCACCATCAAAAGGCAGTTAATCGACATTTTAAAGAATATCAGAATGTTTACGCTTAAAATTGGATTCATTCGCATTTTTAATCCTCTAACATTTATTGTAAAAAGTAAAAATATTTGACAAACATATATAATCATTTTTTAGTTAGTTCTGTTAATTCCCTCCATTACAATGGCTAGGCGTCAACTACCATTTAAAATAATATTATTTTATTATTAGAGTGCAACGTAAGATTCCCAAGAAACTCATTGTTGCGTATTGGGTACACCATCGAGCATAGCGCCCCCTTTAAAGTAATATTAATATTTTATTCACAAATATGGATAAATGTGAAAATGTAATATTCTTTATTTACCTGGGGTGTTACATCCTTCCCCCCTTTTGGGAATTGAGTCCTCGCAATTTTAAAATTGGGCTTGGAAACTTCATTGAAAATCCCACATCAGAACAAGAGTCAGTAAAACAATCACTTTAAAATAAATAAAGAGAATTAAAAAGGTCACTCGAGTTAACCTATACTAGGATTCCATGTAGGAAAACATGGATATGGAGGAAAAAACAAAGGGTCATGTTCTGAGGGAGAGTGATAGTAAACATATCTAGGAGAAAGTTAACCATAAGAAAATCACAAACTTGTGATGAGTTAAATGGTATTCGATTCCCCAGTAAGAAAAGTTGACAGACAACATTTTTGTTTTAAGTTACTCTTCATTGAGGAATTTATTTTTGAGCTTAAAAAAATCATAATGAATCATACTTAATTGTCACGTAGACTTTCAACTTTTTCTAGATTCCTTAATCAAACTCATATTTTCTCCAAAAGACGAGTATTTAGGAAGACTTGTTCACATTAAGAGTAATAATATCAACTTATTGAGAATACCCTAATCCATAAAAGAGAACTTTATATTTCCCATGTCTTTAGACAAAAACCAAAACCAAAAATTGTTAGTATGAGATCAGATAATCCACAAAAGTATAATCCTTTATAAAAAGAAAATATATTCTTAATCTCCAAAATTTGTCCAAAAAAACCCAAAGTTCAACGAATACCATTCGATAAACAATTGTCTATAAAATTATTCAAATTAAACCAAACTAAGATTTAAACCCAAATATTTGAAGGATTTAATCACATAGTCTTCCAAGGTACAAATTAACTTTTATCCCCAAATAACATCAGTTTCTCTTAAATTATCAAATCGAAAAGTAATTAACCTAATCACATATCCTCCATGATAGGTTAATCATTTCCATATATAACCCAAAATAAAATTACTCTTGATTCCTAAAATCATCTAACTAAAAAGAATTAGTCAAACTAACCAGGTAATTCACGCAGTCCAGTGGTAGGCGATAAATACCAGTCGCACTTTGGTTGTGGGTTCGATTCTCACAGCCTTGTCCGACGCGACGGGTTGTCACACGGTCTGCATGTTGTACTTTTTCCAAAACTATATAATTCTTAAAACATTCCCCAAAACGAGATAAAATCTTCAAAAATAATCATAACATATTTTAACCTCAAGTTTATCTCAGGCCTTTCATTTTCCATCATAACATATAATTACCCATAATTACCTCAAAAGTAAGAATAATATAAACTCTAATGGTCAACTTTATAATTATTACCTGAACTTCCACATAGATTGGTCATCTCGTACATGATGCATAACAGAACATACCAAGGTTCAAGTGGTTGATCATGACTCCTTGATAGTTGGTTTAGAACAACCACGAGTTTCCTCATTGAATCCCCCATTTAATCCAGTCTCTTAATCAGAGAACCACCACAGTTTCCTTCAAACCTGTTGTCACTTTGGTGCTTGCTAGATCCATCCATTCACTAAAAATAGAAATTTCAGTGTGAGTATATCAACAAAACCATCATGTACTAATGAGGAAGATAACCACTAAGATATACTTACTCATTCACTTTATCTAAAACTAGGACTCTTTCTGAAATCCTAACCATTATGGTAATGTCACTTATGCTTAGAGAATACCCTAACCTATAAAGTTATCTAAAGTGACCTCTGATACCAACTATAAGGCCCCGGCCTTAAACCTTACTTAATATTGAATTAAATGAATAATTCACATTGAGGATCTTTTCTGGTTTAGAGTTTTAGAGAATTAGATCATAAATCATGAATTACATTACACATTTAAACAAAGTGGTTACATAAAAGATAGTATTCATTTTTTCCCATCAACGGAAACATATTTAAAATAAAACATGGATTCTTTCTTGACACTTCCTTGACACTACCATCATATCATGCACCTTTCCCTTGACCTGTGAAAAACATTTCAAAAACTTGGAATGAGCATAAAAAGCTCAGTAAGGGATATAAAAGTACGAAAAGAAAACATTAGTCCATGTATGAAATCATACTTTACTCATAAATCATAAGAATTTTAACATACCTCATCAAATCATGAATAAATCATAGAAATCATAAGGCATAAAGGTAACTTGAGGCATTCATAACATTCTTACGTAGGGAGTAACCCTCTCGGTTACGTTTGGAATACCCATCACAGTATATTCCCTAAATCTCTTCAGAGAAACCTTAACGTTTAACCCCTTCGCGTTACCCAATGTATTGGAGAACTATATCGGGCTCACCCGCCCTTAGTTTATCATGGAACCACCCGTCTTCACAATAATTCCCAAGAACCATAACATAATCGTATCACATAAAACATGCATAAAAGACATATAACATTTCCACTTTTCAATCACAAGATATCAATACAACACATTGATATAAAAACATTATGAAAACCATTTTCAATACCAAAATAAAATAAAATTAAAACATGGTATTTATTTTTCATTTAAAAAAAAGGTATGGCTTGTAGAGGAAGCCGAAACTCAAATAATGGTCACGGCAGCGGAGAAGTTGTTGTCGCCGCATACGTACAACAAAAACATTCCCTTTTGTCCTTTAGTAAAACACTTCGTATAAAAATATTTCTTTTGGATAAATGTAAAAGTCAAAGGGGTTTATACACCGTATAAAAAAAGGTTATGTATAAAACAAAATATTCCTCAGTGATAGGAGATTGAGACGAAGTCCCATACAAAGACGATATCTTTGGATTAAGGATAAATCAATTACATAATTATGTTTGACAAAGGAATACACCAAATATAAGTGGATATTAAGTGTAAAAAAATCATAGGTTATTCACACATATTCATAGAACGACATATTCAAGGAGTGCAAGTTTATCCCAAAGAATCAAAATTGGGTTAAGAAGTTCACTTGCAAAAATTCGACAGCCTAACGACGTCACTTCAAAATTCAGAAAATGAGTTTCCGAGAGAGAAAATGGTATCTCATCACTTGGACATAAAATTTACATAAATAAGTATATATAATAACATATCCCAACATAATAGTATTTTAATTAAAAGACATAACAAAATAAGTATTTTAAAAATAGGAGGGTGAAAGGTCCCCTTACCGAGTTGGGTAACTTTCGAAACGTACACCCCATGGAAGAAGGGTCATACAATGAAGATGTAAATACCCATAAATGAAATTATACTACAAAAAGTTTATAATAATGGGCAGTACATACACCACTCAAAGGAAATAGTGGCAAACATATCATAAATGTCACGGGAATAAAAGTGAGATGAAAAATCCCTTACGAAAACTCGGCAGCCTAACGGTGCCACTTAAAACTTCCAAAAATGGATTTATGAGATTAAATAGGGTCTCTAATAATATGAACATAAAAAGTACATAATGAGTAATATAAAATAACATCCCCAAACATAAGAAATATGAGCTTAAAATAAATGACATAAAAGAGAGTACTTAAAAAGAAAGAGAGAGGTAGGATCCCTTACGAAAATTTGGCAGCCTAACGGCGCCACATAAAAATTATTAAAATGAATTGATGAAAGTAAGAGGGGGTAAATCATCATATGAAAATAAAAATTATATTATAGTGAATATTAAAGAACATCCTCCAACATAATAACATGTAGCATAAATGAAATGACATAAAAGAGGGTACTTGAAAAGAAAGAGAGAGGTCGGATCCCTTACCTCGTGTCCGACATGACTCGATCGTTATTTAATCTCCTGAATAATAAAATTTGGTAAATTTATAATTTCTTAAGAACCTACTTTAAAGATTATTATTAAGTTCATATCACATATTATAATTTTATAATAATTGGTTAATAAAGTGAGTTCATATCAGACATTTTTGTCGATGTTCGGTACATGAGTAAAAATTGAACTTGTTGGAAACGAATTTTCCATGTAGTTATAGGTACATAATATAAATAATAGTATTGATGTTTTAAATATTATATATATCCAGTATATATTCATTTTATACTATTCCATAGCATTTGGAGATAAAAAATTAAAAGCACCGTTCATGGAGACGGTAGGCCGTACGTACGCATGAACACTACTTTCATTTTTTGTCATATTAATGGAATTAAAACAAAATGAGAGATATATATATATATTATAATTCCATAATGATATCCATAATTTAGATGTAATATATTAAATATATACCCATTATATATATTTACTTATAATAGTACATAACATTTGGAGATAAGAAATGAAATGTATCATTCATGGAGACGGTAAGTGGTACGTACGCATGAACGCTACTTTCATTTATTTTTTTTTTTGTATTCAATGGAATGAAATAATAATTATATAAAGGTACATTATAATTCCAGTTGGATATCATATGTAATACCATTAATTCCATGCTTTATATGTCCCACATATGGCATTAACGAATCAAATCAATTTGAGGGGGCGGTAGTCCGCACTTCCTAAAATGATGATATCGCGTTTTCCTAGAATGGAAACCATAAAGTTATGACATAAATGAAAAATACAGAAGATTAAGGAAAAAATAAACATATTATATATCATATATAAATATAGTGACATCTTAATGGACACCTTTTAAGGTGTTAAAAGAATATTGAACAATCATCGTTTCGTGAGGCAGTAATTTGCCATCCACAGAAACAGTATGTTCTTTAACCATTAGACGGAGGTGTGTGAAAGTGTAGCTCTAATCCTTATAATAACAACATCCTAGTATATTTATGATACTTTTTTTGTTACAAAAAAATAATAATAAAAAGAGTTTAGGGGTTTGGAGAAGCAAAATAAAACAAAAGAACACAAGAGAAGACATTACCTTTAAATCGGGTAACTCTCTTTGATTTGAGCTCAAAGGCTTACTTGGAAAGGATTATGACCAAAGTAAGGATTAAATGATGAAGAGAGGGATGTGGAGATTTTAAATGGGCAGGGGTTTTCCGATCCAAATGCTTGAGAGGTGTGTGTAATGTGGTAGAGGTGGGGGCATTTTATAAGAGGAGAGGAGGGGCACTCTTGGAAAGTTATAAAATATTACTTTATTATTAAATGATTTTCGGATTTTAAAGGTCCCAAAAGGATATATTTAGAGGATATGGTGACAAGGTTTCTAAATCCACCCATCCAATAGGTTTGTGACAATTTTATGACTTAGATTTCACCCTATCTTCTCATTTTATTTAAATTGTTCATTTATGAGGTAATCACTGCATCATCACGGTGTCATAAATAACTTAATTTATTTAATGTCTAAAAATTATAAAAAAATATCATGATTTATTAAATCTTTTTATATTTCTAATGAATATTTATAGTAAAAAATATGACTTATATAACCCTATGTAAAAATTGTTTTAGTAAAACAACACATGTTTGTGACATTTTAATTTTAACTTTAAATAAAAACGTATTAATGTCATTGTAGAACCAAAATGGCTCCATGGGGTACCCAAGTTGACCCATGGATTATATTGGTAGTCCATGGCTCATCTAATAAAGGTAGAACATGTGTCAAGGTCATTTCATATTATTATAACATTATCTTTACCTTAAATTAAACTAATTAACTCTAATCGCGAATAAAAACTTAAGAGTTACTATTCAACAAAAAATTATTTTAATCCCATTGAACCAAATTTTACATCCTAATGACAAACATGTATGTTGTATTTTTGAAATTCAAACCATAGAAGTGGTAAAGTTTTATTTTAATGAAAAAACAGTTTTTAAACTACCACTTAGTGGTTTCACTATTCATCAAAAATTGGAGTTTTTTAGAAAAATGCCAAAACATCACCCTAAGCTATATTTGATATTTGGAATTCAAAAAATGATGTCTATTTAACAAAATTCAAAACATATAAGTTAAATTAATTAATTTAATAATTAATTCCCACTGTCAGAACAAATAACGTGTTTTTATGAAACAATATATATCAAAATATTGACACTAGTTTAAGTCCAATTTCAAAGTGAAATTAATTACAAAGACCACTATTGGATTAAATGGTAAAAATATATTCTAATTTCACTTTAAAAACAATTAAAAATATAATATAATAATATAAATAAATTATATTAAAAAGAGGTTTTGAATTAAAATACAACATTTTTCACTATTCATTAAAAATTGAACTTTATCAGAAAAATACCAAAAAATTACACAATGTAAATTTTGATGTCTCGATTCTAAAGAAGAATTTTATTTTGTCAAATATAACACATAAAATTTTCAAAAAGTGGATTTAAAAGAGGTTCTCCATCAAAAGGCGGTTAATCGACCTTTTAAAGAATATTAGAATGTTTATGCTTAAAATTGGATTCATTCGCATTTTTAATCCTCTAACATTTATTGTAAAAAGTAAAAATATTTGACAAACATATATAATCATTTTGTAGTTAGTTATTTTCATTTCCGCCATTACAACGGCTTGGCATTAACTACCATTTAAAATAATATTATTTTATTATTAGAGTGCAACGTAAGATTCCCAAGAAACTCGTTGTTGCGTATTGGGTACGCCATCGAGCGTAGTGTCCCCTTTAAAGTAATATTAATATTTTATTCACAAATATGGATAAATGTGAAAATGTCATATTCTTTATTTAACTGGGGTGTTACAGCAAAGCTCTGCTCATTTTATCTCTCCACATCCCTCTATTCATCCTAGAATCCTTACCTTAGGCATAAAGATCTTCAAGAAACCCTTTTGGTTCTAACCAAGAGGAGTTACCCGATTTAAAGGTAAAGAATTCTCTAATGTTCTTTTGTTTTATTTTGCTTCTCCAACCCCCTAAACTCTTTTTATTCATTTATTTTATAACAAAACCAGTATGTTCAATATACTAGGATGTTTTTATAAGAATTATTCAAGCTACACTTACACACACCTACATATAATGGTTAAAGAACATACTGTATCCGTGGATGGTGAATTTCTACCTCACGTAATGATGATTGTTCAATATTCTTATAACACATTCAAAGGTATCCATTAAGATGTCAATATATTTATATATGATATATAATATGTTTATGTTTTCCTTAAGCTTCTGTATTTTTCATTTATGGCATACCTTTATGGCTTCCATTATGGGTATATGCGATATCTTCATTTTAGGAAGTGCAGACTACCGCCCCCTCAAAGTGATTTGATTCGTTAATTCCATATGTGGTATGTATAAAGGATGGAGTTAATGATATTATATATGAGATTATACTGGAATTATAATATACCTTTATTTCATTATGATTCCATTCCATAAAATACGAAATAGAAATGAAAGTAGCGTTCATGTGTACGTACGACTTACCATCTCCATGAACGGTGCACTTCATTTCTTTCCTCTAAATGTTATGTAATATTATAAATTCATGTATATAATGGATATATATGATATATATGATATCTACATCATGAATATAACTCTGGATATAATAGATACATGAACAACTTGTAATTATAAAGAGTTTATTTTTGACTCAAGTACCAATGATCGTTAAAACGACCGTTATTAACTTAAATAATTACATAGTGTTAATGACATGGTAATAAGTGATATAAAAGGAATAATGAACTTGAAAAAGGTTCTTAGTAAAGTAGAAATTAACTCAAGTTTATTATTCAGGAGATTAAATAACGATCGAGTCAAGTCAGACCCGAGGTAAGGGACTTCGTCTCAATCTCCTTTCATTGAGTCATATTTTGTTTTATACACAAATTTGTTTTATATGGTGTATAAAACCATTTTAATTTTACTTTTATTCAAAATGAATCTTTTTTATACGAAGCGTTTACTAAACAAAAAAAGGGAATGTTTTTTTTCATACGTATGTGGCGACAACGACTTCTCCGCCTCCGCGACCATTATTTGAGCTTCAACTTCCTCTATAAGCCATAAATCTTTTTTTTAAAATGAAAAATAAATACCATGTTTTACTTTTCTTTTATTTTGGTATTGAAAATGGTTTTCATAATGTTTTTATTATATCAATGTGTTATTGATATCTTGTGATTGAAATGTGGAAATGTCATGTTTCCTTTATGCATGTTTTATGTGATACGATTATGTTATGGTTCTTGGGAATTGTTTATGAAGAAGGGTGGTTCCGTGATAAACTAAGGGCGGGTGAGCCCGATATATCTCTCCAATGAATTGGTTAACATGAAGGGGTTAAACGTTAAGGTTTCTACGAAGATATTTAGGGAATATACTGTGATGGGTATTCCAAACGTAACCATGAGGGTTACTCCCTATGTAAGAATGTTATGAATGCCTCAAGTTACCTTTATGTCTTGTGATTTATATGATTTATTCATGATTTGATGAGGTATGTTAAAATTATTCTGTTTTACGAGTAAATTATGATTTCATACATGGACTAATGTTTTCATTTCGTACTTTTATATCCCTTACTGAGCTTTTTATGATCATCCCATGTTTTTGAAATGTTTTTCACAGGTCAAGGGAAAGGTACATGATGTGATGATAGTGTCAAGGAAGTGTCAAGAAAGAATCTATGTTTTATTTTAAATATTTTTCCGATGATGGTAAAATTGAGTACTATCTTTTATGTAACCACTTTGTTTAAATGTGGAGTGTAATGTATGATTTATGATCTAATTCTCTAAAACTCTAAACCTGAAAAGATCCTCAATGTGTAATCTTGTAATAACTCAAGATTAAGTAATGTTTAAGGATGAGGCCTTATAATAAGAAGTGGGATAATATCCAATTCAACATGAAATCCATATGTCATTTTATTCAATACATAATAAACCAAAAATTATTCTAACTAATACTTGGCATCGAGTCTAGAAACCCAACTGAAGAACTGTACCACCTCATGTCATTGAAATTTTTTCAGAGCCCTCTCCTGATATTTTTTCATACCCCTTCATTCTCAATGTCTCAATGGAATTTTAATTGAATATATTTCATTAAAAATACAAAAATGTATCAATAAAAAATAAAATTAATATCTACATCACAATGAACCATGATATTTCATTGAAAAAAAATTAAATTATAAATTGTCATTTCCAAGAAACTCTCAAATAAAAACTCCACATTTCCACATCACCACTCCCTATCAATCTAAATACCATTACAATTTTATAACATCACCACATCCAACCATGGAATCAAATCAAAATATCAAAAAACCATCCTTCTCAAACCACCCACAATATCCACTAAATTATCTATTTCTGATATATCCAGTCATACCTCCCATTCTTAACAATACCATAGCCACTCCACTACTACCAAAAAAGATCCACTATAGCCACAATACACTTATTCATTCCCAAATTCTATTTATAAAATTATTAAAAAATTAATAAATAAAAACATTAGAGGAACAATTGTATAATAAGTCATAGACCCACTACCCAAAAAATTACAACTCCCAAATAATCCACTACAAATTCAGACATCTTAAAAAACCCAATGAAGGAAATAAAGAAAATAAATAAATACCAAAAAACAAGAAACCATAATAACTTTCATTATAAATATTATTTCATTACATTTATGTGTGTTTAGAGATAACATAATTAGTAATTTTTTAGTTTTCCTAACAACCATTCTAGGAAAAACATTAAATGATTCACTATTTAAGGGAAGTGATCCCATAAACTAAATCACAATAATAAAACATAATCACAACAACGTGAAACATTATCTAAAACATTAACTTACATATTTTTTAAAAAATTTCTGTAAAAACTAATTATTTTTGTGAATACTCCTCATTAAATTCTATATTGTGTTAAATATCTTATTTCACATGCATTACTGAACTAAAATTAACATATACACATTTTATTTATATCAATATATTCTTTTTATAGTATACATTGAATTTGTGGGTATAAATAGAGGCAACCACATTATTATGTTTAAGTAAAGTGAAAAATAAAGGTAAATTTTAATACTATTGTGTTGTTGAAATTCAATTAGTATTAGTGAACAACTAATAAGATCATTTTTGGCTCAAAATTTATTCTTTTTCTAAAATTGTATTTCATTATCAATAATTTTTTGTTTAAATAAAATATTTATATTATAGTTAAATTATAATAAAATATAACATTAATACAAATAATATATTAACACAAATTTAGTCATGAATTGATAAGAAATAAGAATAAGAATGAGATTTTTTAAAAAAAAGTCAGTTTCCAATGAAAATAGTTTTTGTTATATTTTATGTTTCAATTTAAAAGTTATATTCATACATATTAGAATTTAACATGGAAAAAATGTTTTTTTTTGGATTTATCATATAAATATTTACTTAGTGTAAATTTTTAGGTTTTTTCAGGAAGAGTTAATTTTGAGTTAAAGGGTGAAAATACTGTTTTTATAAATACTATGAATTATATTACATCATTAGGTAACATTCATAATATAAAATTTATGAAATTATTTTTACTAGAATAAATTTATTTTATTTGTAAAATTATAATTTTATTAAAATATTTTAATTTGTATTCCTATATGTTTCATTTTATAACTTGTATTATTTTTTCTCTAAAATTGTATCTAAAAGGGTATAAATTTTTTATATTTTAGGATTGTATGTTCATGATATCTTATTGATACACATGATCAATTGTACTATTGTTTCAGATTGGGATGTTAGTTTCACATCAAGATTATTGTAAGGGTTGAAGAAGGATATGGGTACATAGGTTCTTCTTAGCACAACCTTTCACCCTCGAACTGATAGCCTATCAAAACAAATGATACATGTGTTAGAGGACATTGTATGAGAATTAATCCTTGATTTTTATGATTCTTGGGAGAATAATACCCATATTTTTCAATTTTTATATAATAATATCTTTTAGGAGATGATTAATATGGATCCTTTTGAGACGTTGTGTGGTAGGTCATGTTTTTCGCCACAACATTGGTTAGTAGAAGGAGATGAAAAGCTACTAGGTCCTAGTCTTGTGTATAAGACATTTGAGAAGATTCACCTGATCAAGGGCCGTATTTCAACTACTTAGTATGGGATGAAATTGTATTCATCATTAAAGAAAATTCACTTCAAACTACATACATGATAAATATACCATTCCAGAAAAATTTAAAGGAGTTGGAATTATTTAACCTATATAAAATCCATTTGATGGAGTCAACCTTCAATTGTGGATTGTCTTTGATAATGTCCTCAAAGAGGTATTCCATTTTGTCCCAGGTTTAAACATGTTTCTTTAGACTTGTTCTCCTCTCATTGAAACCACAGATCAAAATATGATTCTGTTTATCGATCCAAGCACTATGTTATTCATTCAAATCGACTTGCAGCGATCTATCAAACATTATGTGGGAATATTCCTCTATGATATTGATCTGTAAGGAATCCTTGATAATCTCTTCATTAGAATTAAGTATAATGTCCTAGATTCTTTATTTTTCCACCTCCTATTTGTCACCTCCAAAAAATTCCATGTCAACATGTGTACCTGTGAATTTTGGTCCCTCAAAAAACTTGATTTAGGGGAAAAGGTAGGAATATCCAGCTTATTTGGAGAATCAACAACAACATAGGGTTACTTTTAAAATAATTAACCTTTTCTAGCAAATATTTTTACTAGAGGACTGGGTATGTTGGAGTATTCCTTCTGAGGCCATGATATCCTTACATTCTTGATGAAACCATCAGAATCAACAAGGATTTCATCCCTTTCATTATTGAAGAAAAAAGATATTCTTATGATAATTCCACAACCTTTCTCTCAGAAGACATAGTTTTAAGTAACTAATACCTCTTAGAATCCATCTCATCCAACCTGTCTCTTATGGGATGATTCCCTTCATAACCTATCTCATTTTCACTTCTTCCTTCATGTGAGGTATGATCTTCATCTTCTAGAACTACATATCTTTTTTGACTTCCTATTCCATTATGGATTTCAGTGGATAGATTTCTTGATTGTCCTTTAACAATGTTCCTGTCATGGATGGGCAGAACATCCCTAGCCTTATCATTGAGAACACTCAAGACAACAGAGTGAGAAAAATTCATTTTTATTTTAGGTCCATCCTATCTTGAATTTTCACTCAATATGAGGTGTTTTGAATTTGCATCATATGAATCAGACACATGAGGACCTTCATTACACTTTATACACTCATGAGGATGACCCTGAGCAAGCACAATCTACTCCAGTAATAGCCTCCTTCTTCAACAAGGAAGCCACATATATTGGATTCAAACTAGTTGAAATTGTACCACTTCGACCACCTTTCTGGTCAGAATTCCCTTGGAGGTAGAAGGAGTAAAAATAATGGGTTCACGATTCATATACAATATGTTTTTTGAGTCTGTATTCTCCCTCAATTTCAATCCAAATGAAATCCAGAGGAAGTTTAGAAATGTCTACCTCAACATAAATCTGTGGTTATGTGGCATGAAATACCTTTCAAGTCCAAATATCTGAAACCAAAAATCATCCAACAAGATTACCTAGTGATAGAGCACTGTCGTGGGTGCCCTCAAATGATTAGTGTGATTTTGGGGTACTTAGGTGCATCAGAGTGGCTGACCAAGGTCGTCTCTCAAAGGAGGAAGTGAATTAAAACAATTTTTAGAGGTATTCTAAAAATAAAATAAAAGAGAATAAAAACACTAATTGAATGTATGGGGTTTTTTTATAGTTTATAGATCTAGAATAAGTTTTCTGGAAGAATATTTCATTTTTTTTGTTTTTAATTTTGAAACGATGTTTGATTAAAAAGACACAACAAGAAGATGTTCTTTTAGAAATCTATTTTAAAAGGAGTAATCGATATAACTCTACCTCTTAATTCAATTATTAATCATTACCATTTAAATAAATATCCACTCAATTATGATCCCCTAATTTTTTATCCCTCTAACACTATGAGAGTTAACTTAACCACAAAGATGAAATTATTTAAACCCTAGGCTAGCTTCGGAACACGCAATCGCAACACCCTGCTTTGATTGTTGTTCTAAAGATAGATTATGGTCAGTGGTTAATTAGAGCACATATCCATTCTGGAAATGAGGATGAATTGTGTTTAGGGATTATATTTGAACTCTAAAATTTATCCTGTGTGGTCTTGTATTACCGATTAAGATTACGCTCTCACAATTTACACAAAATCCCGACTTCGCGTGTTTTTTGTGTTAATTGTTCAATTGATTGCTTAGTTTCTTGTAATTTAAAAACACAATTCATGGATCATATTATGTGAATTAAAGTATATCATTGATTCAAAATAATTAAATGAAGAAGGTAGAAGATAGATCGATTACTAAAAGACTACTCTTCCATGGGTGGCATAATCATCGTAGAAGCGTTTTGCATGTGCAAAGGTTTATAATGGGTATAACCCAATAACGCTTCTACTCAAGAATTCCAGCCCAAAGAGGAAGTTTAAGAGAAGAGGAAATTTAAACAAAACAGAATAAAATATAAGAAATAAAAGAAGAACAATGAAGTTTATTACACAAATGAAAACATTACAAAATGAAGAAGAGAAGGAGGCTTCGATGAGGGGATCCTTGCTTCAAGAGCTACCCCTCTTACAATGGTTGGAGAATTTGGGTGAAAAAAATTCTCCTCTTCCTCCAATATCCTAATGCACGTCCCAACCCCTCCAAATGGGAAAAAATCTAATTTATATAGGGGAGGGGAGAAGAGGTTACAAGTGGTTTCAAGTGTGAATGTGGAAATTTGGACAAATATTTTATGCCAACTTGCACCGCCCATTTGACCACTAAAAGCGTTAATTGTCCGGCCTTCCAGAAGGATAAAATGTGAGGATATGGGTCCTCTATCTCCTCTCCAAATTTGGGCTCAATAAAGTCCCATATGAAGGAGTTATGGCCGAAATACAAAAGCTTCTCCATTCTGGCGAGCCCAGCCCAACTTTGACTTCATGGCCCATTTTAAACAATCCAATGAACTCTTTAGCTCTAGTGTCCTGAATAAACGTTGTATATAATTAAGTTAGGAACACTGTTACAAAATTTAAAATTCAAATAATAAATATAAAAATATTTATCTTTGAAATACTACAGTGAACTATAAAGGGTAAAACTGGAATTTTAATCAAATATTCAAATGAATGGTCTAATCCCAAATACTTTCTAATTAAACATATTTAACACAATGTGAGGAAATTATATCATTTATTAGCAATGAAATATTCAATAAAATAGTGTTTTATCAACTCCCCCACACTTACCCTTTTGCACTCCTGGGCAAAACCTCATATCAAGTAAACATTAATATCAAATCAAAACCAATTTTAAAACACATATCCTTGAGATCAAACAATTACACCCCAAGAAACAAAAGATATCATGCCTCATAAAAAACCATTATTTCAAGTTCTTCATTTATATCATTCAATATATTTCCACTTTATTTATCCTCCCATGCACAAAACACTTACCTCGCTTGAATTTTCTCTCATCACTCAAATATCAATTTTTTTGCAATGTCTTTCTCATCCAAACTCATACAAGGGTCACCATAGGCTTGATAGATTCCTACATCGCTACCCGATGTGAGTCAAGGACATATTTTTATCATGAGGACTTTTCAGGGTTGTTCTGTGGCTTTCAGTTGGTAGGATTAAGATGTGAAAAACTCTGAGGCTGAATGAGGAGGGCTTGACTCTTTTGAAGCAAAATTTCATTAATCTAATTTTCACTCAAATATGGTCTTCTCCTCAATCCCCATAGTATCAATTCATCTCCATCATCATGAAAAGTCATGAAAGGTTTACAACATTCATCATTTCATCATAAAAAATATCAATCTTCTCAAACATGATTTTCTTGAAAGCTCCAGATGAGCACAGCTTTCCACCTCAATTAGAAGCTCCAGAAAAGGCACAACTTCACTTGTCATGAAATCTCTAGAAAAGGCACAGCTTTCAATATAATGAATTTCTTTAGAAGCAAACACATCTCTTCAAAATTTAATTTTCCACCCAAAGTATCACAGAATGTGGTGGCAAAACACAAGACAACTTCCCCCACACTTAAGCTCAACTAGATTATGCAATTTTACTTCAAGAGTTGGTTGGATAGGGAAAATTGGCTTGTAATGTGGGTAACCTAACAGGATGTGCATGGATTCTAAGGGCTAAAAGGATTAAATATTCAAGGTAGGCCATTATAAAAAAATTATTCTTTGAAATAGGGGATTTAATACCAAACAAATTCCTCAATCATTTAAACATAAGTACCTCAAACCCTCAAGTTTCTTACAGGAATAAATCAAATTATGGTTAAATAAAGCATGGTTTGGTTGTCTCATAAAGTGAGGTGAATGTAAAGAATATGAAAATAATGGTTTAGAAGCATCAGAGGAAAGTGATTTCAAATATAAAGACAGTGAGATGTGGCATGGGATTCAAAATTCGGTGTACCTTCCATGAAATTACTAAATATTTGAACTTGAAACAAAGTAATTTCAGTATTCATTTAAGTTTAGTTTCAAGGGGTAAATTTTTTCACTTATTGATATGGATTTAAAAATGGTGATGAGAATCATTTCAGCTCAAAAGTTTCAAAAACACACAGAAAATTGTAAAATAAACACACAAAATTTGAAAAACACACAATTTTTGTTTTTGGGTTTTTTTGAACATGAAAGCAATTGAAATTACTAAACTAAAAGGTTCCCTCCCCCACACTTAAAATATTGCATTGTCCTCAATGTGAACCTATGAGATGATATATGCACATGAAATGAAGAATTTTTAAATAGGACAAATAATATAAAAGTGAAATGGTTAGGAATAGACTGATGTGCTCAAGTGATGATGGGGTCATGTAGTGTGATAAAATCCACTACATCAGTAGGAAGTCCCTCAATGTATCTCTTCAAACGTTTCCCATTGACTATAAAGCTCCTTCCAGTGTCCTCTTGTGTGATCTCCACTGCACCATAAGGAAAAACATTAGTCACAACATAAGGACCTAACCATCTGGAACGCAACTTACCAGGCATCAACTTCAGTCGTGAACTGTAGAGAAGGACTTTCTCTCCGACATGAAACTCCCTTTGTTGGATCATTTTGTCATGAGCTGCTTTTGATCTTTCCTCGTAGAGCCTTGAGTTATCATATGATGATAATCTAATCTCCTGAAGCTCTTGAATTTTTAGCTTCCTTTGGATTCTAGCTCGGGCCAAATCCATGTTGCATTTCTTTATAGCCCAATAAGCCTGATTCTCAACTTCCACGGGGAGATGACACGCTTTCCCAAAAAAAATCCGAAATGAGGACATACCAATGGGGGTCTTGTATGCTATCCTATAAACCCACAATGCATCATCAAATCACTTGCTCCAATCCTTCCTATTTGGCTGCACAGTTTTCTCCAAGATTTGTTTCAACTCATGATTTGAAACCTCAGCCTGGCCATTTGTTTGGGGGTGGTATGGTGTTGATGTTTTGTGTGTCACCCCATACTTTCTAAGGAGGGAAGAAAAATTCCTATTGCAAAAGTGTGTCCCTTGGTCACTGATGATGGCCTTTGGTACTCCAAACCTACAGAAAATTTTAGCCTTGAAAAAATCCACTACAACATGAGAATCGTCAGTCCTGGTGGCCTTGGCCTTCACCCATTTACTCACATAATCAACATCAACCAAAATATACAAAAATCCAAATGAACTAGGAAAAGGACCCATAAAATCAATTCCCCATACATAAAAAATCTCACAGAATAATATGGGTTGTTGGGGCATCTCATGTCTCTTAGAAATGTTCCCAGTGTGTTGGCAGCGAGAGCATGACTTACAAAACACATGGGCATAATGGAATAATCTAGTCCAATATAATCCAGAGTCCAAAACCTTCCTAGCTATCCGTTGGGGTCTAAAGTGTCCACCACAAGCAAGTGTATGACAGAAATGAAAAACAGACTCAAACTCATGATCGGGAACACACCTCCTAATGACTTGGTCACTACACATGCGCCATAAGTATGGATCATCCCAAACATAAAATCTTGACTCACTCTTTAATTTTTGGACTTGATGTTTCTTTAAATTTGTAGGGATTTCAGAAGCAACAAGGTAGTTAACTAAATTAGCATACCAAGGATGCGTACCTGAGATGGTATAGAGATGCTCATCAGGGAAAGTGTCCCGAAGTGGTACCTGATCCAAGGTGTCATCCTCTAGTGTGTGAGTAAGACTACTCATGTGGTCTACCACCAAGTTTTCTGACCCCTTTTTGTCCTTTATCTCGATGTCAAACTCTTGAAGAAGGAGCATCCAATGGATAAGTCATGGCTTTGCATCTGGCTTCTTCAGGAGGTACCTCAAAGATGCATAGTCAGAAAAAACAACTACTTTAGAGCCCAATTAATATGAACAGAATTTATCTAAAGCAAATATGACAGCAAGAAACTCCTTTTCCATGGTTATGTAGTTTTATTGGGATGAATCCAATGTCCTTGATGCATAGGCAATCACATGTGAACGTCCTTCCACCCTCTGAGATAAGACAGCTCCAACCGCGAAGTTGGAGGCGTCACACATAAGCTCAAATGTAAGGTCCCACCGTGGGGGCTGTATGATAGGTGGAGTGGTCAGACACTTCTTTATCTCATCAAAGGAAGTCCTACAAGAATCATCAAACACAAAATCAGAATATTTTTGAAGTAATCGTGACATAGGAAGAGAGATCTTACTAAAATATTTGATGAAGCGCCGATAAAATCTTGCATACCCTAAGAAAGATCTAACATCACGCACACATGAAGGATAGGGTAAGGATGAAATAATGTCTACCTTAGATCTATCAACCTCTATCCCATGTTTTGACACCACATGCCCTAAGACAATGCCATGCTCTACCATAAAATGACACTTTTCAAAGTTTAGGACTATATTCTTCTCAATGCAATGATTCAACACATTTCCCAAACTACTTAGACATTCATCAAATGAAGACCCATACACTGTAAAATCATCCATAAATACCTCCATGCAGGTCTCAATAAAATCAGAAAAAATACTCACCATACATCTCTGGAAGGTACCTGGGGCGTTGCAAAGTCCAAATGGCATCCTCCGGTAGGCAAATGTGCCAAAGGTACAGGTGAATGTAGTCTTCTCCTGATCCTCTAGAGCTATAGGAACCTGAAAATATCCAGAAAATCCATCCAAGAAACAATAGTGTGTTTTCCTAGCTAGTCTCTCGAGCATTTGATCAATAAATGGGAGGGGGAAATGGTCCTTACGAGTGGTCTGATTTAGTTTCCTATAATCAATACACACACGCCAACTGTTTTGCACCCTCATTGGAACTAAATAATCTTTCTCATTTTTAACAACAGTAAAACCAGTTTTCTTAGGCACAACCTGAATTGGACTTACCCACTGAGAATCTGAAATGGGAAAGATTATACCTGCTTCGAGCAATTTCTCAAATTCTTTTTTAACAACTTCCAGGAGGGTGGGATTGAGTCTTCTTTGTGGATGTCTCACCGGTTTAGCTCCATCCTCCAAGAGAATCCTATGCATGCAAATAGAGGGGCTAATACCTGATATGTCAGCCAAGGTCCACCCAATCACCTTGATGTTCTCCCTCAAAATATTCAAAATCTTTTCTTCATGTTCAAAATGGATATTTTTAGCAATGATAATAGGTAATCTCTCACCACTCAACAAGTATAAGTATTTCAGATTTGGTGGCAATGGCTTGAGTTCTAATGATCAAAATCAGAATATGATTCCATTTCAAAATCAAATCTTAGAGAGTCTTGTTCCTTAAAAACGGGTGTAGAATATGATTACCTGTTATCATTGCTAAAAAGGGAAAATTGGCTTGTAATTTGGCTAACCTAATAGGATGTGCATGGATTCTAAGGGCTAAAAGGATTAAATATTCAAGGTAGGCCATTATAAAAAATTATTCTTTGAAATAGGGGATTTAATACCAAACAAATTCCTCAATCATTTAAACATAAGTACCTCAAACCCTCAAGTTTTTACAGGAATAAATCAAATTATGGTTAAATCAAGCATGGTTTGGTTCTCTCATGAAGTGAGGTGAATGTAAAGAATATGAAAATAATGGTTTAGAAGCCTCATAGGAAAGTGATTTCAAATATAAAGACAGGGAGATGTGGCATGGGATTCAAAATTCGGTGTACCTTCCATGAAATTACTAAATATTTGAACTTGAAACAAAGTAATTTCAGTATTCATTTAAGTTTAGTTTCAAGGGGTAAATTTTTTCACTTATTGATATGGATTTAAAAATGGTGATGAGAATCATTTCAGCTCAAAAGTTTCAAAAACACACAGAAAATTGTAAAATAAACACACAAAATTTGAAAAACACACAATTTTTGTTTTTGGGTTTTTTTGAACATGAAAGCAATTGAAATTACTAAACTAAAAGGTTCCCTCCCCCACACTTAAAATATTGCATTGTCCTCAATGTGAACCTATGAGATGATATATGCACATGAAATGCAGAATTTTTAAATAGGACAAATAATATAAAAGTGAAATGGTTAGGAACAGCCTGATGTGCTCAAGTGATGATGGGGTCATGTAGTGTGATAAAATCCACTACATCAGTAGGAAGTCCCTCAATGTATCTCTTCAAACGTTTCCCATTGACTGTAAAGCTCCTTCCAGTGTCCTCTTGTGTGATCTCCACTGCACCATAAGGAAAAACATTAGTCACAACATAAGGACCTAACCACCTGGAACGCAACTTACCAGGCATCAGCTTCAGCCGTGAACTGTAGAGAAGGACTTTCTCTCCAACATGAAACTCCCTTTGTTGGATCATTTTGTCATGAGCTGCTTTTGATCTTTCCTTGTAGAGCCTTGAGTTATCATATGATGATAATCTAATCTCCTGAAGCTCTTGAATTTGTAGCTTCCTTTGGATTCTAGCTCGGGCCAAAACCATGTTGCATTTCTTTATATCCCAATAAGCCTGATTCTCAACTTCCACGGGGAGATGACACGCTTTCCCAAAAAAAATCCAAAATGGGGACATACCAATGGGGGTCTTGTATGCTGTCCTATAAACCCACAATGCATCATCAAATCACTTGCTCCAATCCTTCCTATTTGGCTGCACAGTTTTCTCCAAGATTTGTTTCAACTCATGATTTGAAACATCAGCCTGGCCATTTGTTTGGGGGTGGTATGGTGTTGATGTTTTGTGTGTCACCCCATACTTTCTAAGGAGGGAAGAAAAATTCCTATTGAAAAAGTGTGTCCCTTGGTCACTGATGATGGCCTTTGGTACTCCAAACCTACAGAAAATTTTAGCCTTGAAAAAATCCACTACAACATGAGAATCGTCAGTCCTGGTGGCCTTGGCCTTCACCCATTTACTCACATAATCAACATCAACCAAAATATACAAAAATCCAAATGAACTAGGAAAAGGACCCATAAAATCAATGCCCCATACATAAAAAATCTCACAGAATAATATGGGTTGTTGGGGCATCTCATGTCTCTTAGAAATGTTCCCAGTGTGTTGGCAGTGAGGGCATGACTTACAAAACACATGGGCATAATGGAATAATCTAGGCCAATATAATCCAGAGTCCAAAACCTACCTAGCTATCCGTTGGGGTCTAAAGTGTCCACCACAAGCAAGTATATGACAGAAATGAAAAACAGACTCAAACTCATGATCGGGAACACACCTCCTAATGACTTGGTCACTACACATGCGCCATAAGTATGGATCATCCCAAACATAAAATCTTGACTCACTCTTTAATTTTTGGACTTGATGTTTCTTTAAATTTGTAGGGATTTCAGAAGCAACAAGGTAGTTAACTAAATTAGAATACCAAGGATGCGTACCTGAGATGGTATAGAGATGCTCATCAGGGAAAGTGTCCCGAAGTGGTACCTGATCCAAGGTGTCATCCTCTAGTGTGTGAGTAAGACTAATCATGTGGTCTACCACCAAGTTTTATGACCCCTTTTTTTCCTTTATCTCGATGTCAAACTCTTGAAGAAGGAGCATCCAACGGATAAGTCATGGCTTTGCATCTGGCTTCTTCAGGAGGTACCTCAAAGATGCATAGTCAGAAAAAACAACTACTTTAGAGCCCAATTAATATGAACAGAATTTATCTAAAGAAAATATGACAGCAAGAAACTCCTTTTCCATGGTTATGTAGTTTTATTGGGATGAGTCCAATGTCCTTGATGCATAGGCAATCACATGGGAACGTACTTCCACCCTCTGAGATAATACAGCTCCAACCGCGAAGTTGGAGGCGTCACACGTAAGCTCAAATGTAAGGTCCCACCGTGGGGGCTGTATGATAGGTGGAGTGGTCAGACACTTCTTTAGATCATCAAAGGAAGTCCTACAAGAATCATCAAACACAAAATCAGAATATTTTTGAAGTAATCGTGACATAAGAAGAGAGATCTTACTAAAATCTTTGATGAAGCGCCGATAAAATCTTGCATGCCCTAAGAAAGATCTAACATCACGCACACATGAAGGATAGGGTAAGGATGAAATAATGTCTACCTTAGATCTATCAACCTCTATCCCATGTTTTGACACCACATGCCCTAAGACAATGCCATGCTCTACCATAAAATGACACTTTTCAAAGTTTAGGACTATATTCTTCTCAATGCAATGATTCAACACATTTCCCAAACTACTTAGACATTCATCAAATGAAGACCCATACACTATAAAATCATCCATAAATACCTCCATGCAGGTCTCAATAAAATCAGAAAAAATACTCACCATACATCTCTGGAAGGTACCTGGGGCGTTGCAAAGTCCAAATGGCATCCTCCGGTAGGCAAATGTGCCAAAGGTACAGGTGAATGTAGTCTTCTCCTGATCCTCTGGAGCTATAGGAACCTGAAAATATCCGGAAAATCCATCCAAGAAACAATAGTGTGTTTTCCCAGCTAGTCTCTCGAGCATTTGATCAATAAATGGGAGGGGGAAATGGTCCTTACGAGTGGTCTGATTTAGTTTCCTATAATCAATACACACACGCCAACTGTTTTGCACCCTCATTGGAACTAAATCATCTTTCTCATTTTTAACAACAGTAAAACCAGTTTTCTTAGGCAAAACCTGAATTGGACTTACCCACTGAGAATCTGAAATGGGAAAGATTATACCTGCTTCGAGCAATTTCTCAAATTCTTTTTTAAAAACTTCCAGGAGGGTGGGATTGAGTCTCCTTTGTGGATGTCTCACTGGTTTAGCCCCATCGTCCAAGAGAATCCTATGCATGCAAATGGAGGGGCTAATACCTGATATGTCAGCCAAGGTCCACCCAATCGCCTTGATGTTCTCCCTCAAAATATTCAAAAGCTTTTCTTCATGTTCAAAAGGGATATTTTTAGCAATGGTAACAGGTAATCTCTCACCACTCAACAAGTATAAGTATTTCAGATTTGGTGGCAATGGCTTGAGTTCACATGATCAAAATCAGAATATGATTCCATTTCAAAATCAAATCTTAGAGAGTCTTGTTCCTTAAAAACGGGTGTAGAAGTACTCTTAGACATCAAACTAGAACCAATTCTCATAATCTTCCTAAGCATAGGACAATCCAAATCCATGGAGTTTTTACTTGGTGGTTCAAAATGGGAGATAAAAAAAGAAGAATGGTCCTCTGAGGGGTACTTAATAGAATCTATAACATTAAATATCACAACTTCATCTCCAAATTCCATAGAAAGTGTACCCTCATTGACATTTATGACAATTTTTTGCAGTTTTGAGGAAGTTCCTACCTAAGATAATGGGGGAATGAGAACTTACCTGATCATCCTCCATGTTAAGCACATAGAAGTATGCTAGAAAGATCATGTCTCTTACCCAGACAAGTACATCCTCAAAGACTCCCGCTGGATATGTCGTAGCTCTATTCGCCAATTGCACCACTACTCTTGTTGGCTTCAACTCACCAACCTGCAAGGAAGAGAATACAGAGTGAGGCATCACATTTATTGAAGCTCCTAAATCACAAAGAGCATCAGAGAAGTGCAACACCCTTATGGTACATGGGATGGTGAATGTCCCGGGATCCTTGCACTTTGTTGGCATTTCTAGAGTTGGTTTAATGAGTGCTGAGAAATTCCTTCCAAGGTTGATCCTCTCATTTCCCTTGAGCCCTCTTTGATTGGTACAAAGTTCTTTTAAGAATTTCGCATACCTTGGAATTTTCTTAATGGCTTCAAGTAGAGGAATGCTGATCTCCACACGCTTGAATGTGTCCAAAACCTCCTTTTTCATTGCTTCTTCAGCCATCTTCTTGGTTTGAACAACCCTCTTTGGAAAAGGAAGGGGTTTAGGAGGAACATCATCAATCTTTTTCTTACCTTTATCTTTCTCCTTGGATTGCTCATCAGTTGGTATGGAATGTGGATTCTCTGGAGTTGAGGTGAATCCCGGTGGAATGGTAGGTACAGATGTATCGTTCATTTGCTTCGCACTTCTCAATGTGATGGCACTAACATTCCCCTTTGGATTTGGAGTGGGTTGGGAAGGTAGATTTCCAGAATTCTTACTTACAAGTTCATGGAGGGCGGTGGCAATCTGGCTCATTTGATTCTTTAACTCCCTCAGCTCCGAACTTTGACTCTTCAGCTCATTCTGTTGATTAAGAACAATTTTCTTCAAAAGATCATCAGTATTAGAATCTAACTTTGGTGGGGGATTCCCTTGTTGTTGGCTTGTTGATGCTTGGGATTCAAATCTCCTTTGGGGTTGTTGGAAACCCTGCTGGTAAGGCAGAGGCTGCTGGAAGTTTTGTTGAAAGGGTGGCCTTTGTTGTTTTCCAGAGACATAACTCATGTCCGGTTGATCTTTCCACCCTTGGTTGTATGTTGGAGCAAATGAATCAAGCTTCTTTTGGGGATATGGTTGTTGTTGCTACTGAAATGTTCTCACAGGGAATACTGCTGCACAATCCTCTGTCTCTTGTAGTTGTTGGCAACAGTCAGTTGGGTGGCTTGTCTCAGTGAAAATTCCACAAGGCCTTGAAGGAGGGGGTAGAGATGTATTTTGTGCCAAAGCAATTTTCCTCACAATAGTTGTCAGTTATTCTAACTTGGTATCAATCAAATGACTCTCAAGAGAAGAAGGACTTACCTGATGTACTCCCTTGATATGTGGTGTACCTCGATCACCAAATTGTTGGGAGTTTTGGGCCATCTTGTAAATCAATGCATGTGCGGCTACTGGTGTCTTTTCCACCAATGCTCCTCCAGCTGCAGCATCAACCATGCTCCTCTCCATGGGTGTTAGTCCTTAGTAGAAGTATTGGATGAGGAGTTGCTCACTGATTTGGTGATGCGGACAGCTTGCGCATAACTTCATGAATCTCTCCCAATACTCATACATTGACTCCCCTTGTGCTTTCTTGATCCCCGAGATATCCTTACGAATGGAAGTGGTCCTTGATGCTGGAAAAAATCTCTGCAAGAAAAGATGTTTCAAATCATTCCAAAAAGTTACATCTTTGGGTTGTAAATAATACATCCAATCTTTCGCAGCTCCATCAAGTGAGAATGGGAATGCTCTTAATTTTATTTGGTCTTCAGATACATTTCTTGGTTTCAAGGTTGAGAAAACCACATTAAATCCTTTCAAATGTTTATTAGGATCCTCACCAGAGAGGCCATGAAACTTTAGAAGTAAGTGAATTAACCCAGATTTCAGTTCAAAGTCCGATTCGAGATTTGGGCATGCAATACAATATGGTTGATAGTTAATATCAGGTGCAACCAATTCTCAAATGGTTCTATTAAGTTCATTTCCATTATTTCCATCCATTGGTTCCTCTTTTATGTTTGAATTTGAATTTCTTCCAATTTCAATGTTTCTAGAAGAGAGGAATTCACCAACTGGTTGAATATTGAAACTTCTAGTAGACTGAGAGTGTCTGATTCGTGCCCTAAGGCTGCGTTCAATATCAGGGTCAAGATCTAAGAGATCTTTGGGATTAGTTCGTTTCATAGATCAAATAAAAATGAAAAGAAAGAAAGTGGACCATAGTAAAATAAAAATGAGAAGTTTGAGTTGATGGTCCAAAAAGATGTAGAAGAAAATAAAAGAAGGAGAAGAAAAATCAGATTTGGTAAAGAAGGAAGAAAGAAGAGAGGAAGAGAATAAAATGTAAAATAAAATAAATACCTCTAATTGGTTGAAATAATTACTTGCCTCCCTGGAAGTGGCGCCAATTTGATAGAGCACTGTCGTGGGTGCCCTCAAATGATTAGTGTGATTTTGGGGTACTTAGGTGCAACGGAGTGGCTGACCAAGGCCGTCTCTCAAAGGAGGAAGTGAATTAAAACAACTTCTTAGAGTTATTATAAAAATAAAATAAAAGAGAATAAAAACACTAATTGAATGGATGAGGTTTTTTTATAGTTTATAGATCTAGAAGAAGTTTGCTGGAAGAAGATTGCATTTTTTTTGTTTTTAATTTTGAAATGATGTTTGATTAAAAAGACACAACAAGAAGATGTTTTTTTAGAAATATATTTTAAAAGGCATAATCGATATAACTCTACCTATTCATTCAATTATTAATCATTATCATTTAAATAAATATTCACTCAATTATTATCCCCTAATTTGTTATCCCTCGAACCCTACAAGAGTTAACTTAACCACAAAGATGAAATTATTTAAACCCTATGCTAGCTTCGAAACACGCAATCGCAGCACCCTGCTTTGATTGTTGTTCTAAAGATAGCTTATGGTCAATGGTTAATTAGAGAACATATCCATTATGGAAATGATGATGAATTGTGTTTAGGGATTATATTTGAACTCTACAAATTTATCTCGTGTGGTCTTGTATTACCGATTAAGATTACGCTCTCACAATTTACACAAAATCCCGACTTCGCGTGTTTTTGTGTTAATTGTTAAATTGCTTGCTTAGTTTCTTGTAATTTAAAAACACTATTCATGGATCATATTATGTGAATTACAGTAGCTCATTGATTCAAAATAATTAAATGAAGAAGGTAGAAGATAGATCGATTACTAAAAGACTACTCTTCCATGGGTGGCGTAATCATCGTAGAAGCGTTTTGCATGTGCAAAGGTTTATAATGGGTATAACCCAATAAAAATTCTACTCAAGAATTCCAGCCCAAAAAGGAAGATTAATAGAAGAGTAAATTTAAACAAAACAGAAGAAAAGATAAGAAATAAAAGAATAACAATGAAGTTTATTACACAAATGAAAACATTACAAAATGAAGAAGAGAAGGAGGCTTCGATGAGGGGATCCTTGCTTCAAGAGCTACCCCTCTTAAAATGGTTGGATAATTTGGGTGAAACAAATTATCCTCTTCCTAAAATCTCCTAATTCACGTCACAACCCCTCCAAATGAGAAAAAAATCCAATTTATAGAGGGAAGGGGAGGAGAGGTTATAAGTGGTTTCAAGTGCGAATGTGGAAATTCGGCCAAATATTTTATTCCAACTTTCACCGCCAATTTGACCATAATAACGCGTGAATTGGCCGGCCTTCCATAAGGATAAAATGGGAGGATATGGGTATTATATCTCCTCTCCAAATTTGGGCTCAATACATGCCCATATTGAGGAGTTATGAACGAAATACAGAAGCTTCTCCATTCTGGCGAGCCCAGCCCAACTTTGACTTCATGGACCATTTCCAACAACCCAATGAACTCTTTAGCTCTAGTATCCTGAATAAAAGTTTTAGATAATTACGTTAGGAACACTGTTACAAAATATCAAATTCAAATAATAAATATAAAAATATTTATCTTCGAAATACTACAGTAAACTATAAAGGGTAAAACTGGAATTTTCATCAAATATTCAAATGAATGATCTAATCCCAAATACTTTCTAATTAAACATATTTAACACAATGTGAGGAAATTATATAATTTATTATCAATGAAATATTCAATAAAATAGTGTTTTATCAGCTAGAATTTAGAAGATGGAAGGATTTTGGAAAGAGAGTAGAAAACCTAGAAGATAAACCCAAATTTCCATTTTCTTTGGGTTTCCATTTTCTTTGGATTTTGGGTTATTGGGAGATGCTTGAAAACACAAGAGCCGAATATTCATCATAGGAGAATCTAATAATCATTTTCCAAGATTCAAGAAAACCAACCACCATGTGTTATCAAATACCCCACTGAGTGTTGAATAATCCGTCAACAACATTGACTGAAGGCCTCTGCTGACTGAAAGAGCAACCAAGCTATGTTTTTGCAAAGGATAAGGTTCTAAAAACACCGCGAGGGAAATAAAATGTGAGGGGGATCTAGTAGTGAAGCCTGGAACCTTTGGATAAAAGGAAATACCCAGGAAATTAGGGATAACCCCCAGGTTGGTGAAGAGAAAAAAGCGATGGGAAGTTCCATAACAGGAAGGTAGGGCAATGCCATTGCTACCCTCCCCCATAGGGAGGGTAGGGGTCAACTGGTCTACAAGTACCCATGAAACCCTAGATAACCCAAAGGTAGGTGTGGTCCACACTCCCCTAAAGAAATTTTATTTTGATTACCAATAATGACCATTAGAGTTTGAGGTCAAGGATCTTGTTTTCCTATCGGTATCACTCAGTATTGGGCATAGCCTGATACATAAAGGGTTGTTGTCACCTAATTATGTCAAGTTGTTTGAGATTTTAGATAAATTCAGGTTATTATCCAATCAGTTTCTACAATCACATAGGTATTGTGGCATGCATTACGTCTACCACATTTCACAGCCTCTCCAGTATCATGTCGACCCATATTTGTAGCGCCCCAACCCCTGTATGTCGGGAGCTAGGATATGCTACTATTACATTAGCATGATTATAAGGAATAAAATCCCACCGGAATACTCATTTTAGCAGTTTTGGAGACCATATATATATATATATATATATATATATATATATATATGATACCCATTTTACATTGGGTATAGAAATAAAAACAAAATACATAACAAAGGCTAAAAAAATACATCCTTAAAACTCATTCAAAGATCTCTTCTTCATAACCACATGAAAAGAAAAAAATATGTGTGAGATTAAATGTTGGGTAAGGGTTAAGTACAGAGTAATTAATGCTGAATCAATTATCATAATCATAATAGAATGAAAAATAATTTAACACACATTCAATGTAATCATTAAAATAAGAATTAAATTCATTTATTGATTTTTTCATAATGAAAATCCTATGTATAATAATAACTGAAATGAAGGAAATGCTTAAATATTTTATGTAATATTTCCTAGGAAAAAGAAAACTTTACCATCAAGACCTTTCACAAGATGGTTTAAAACATACTGGTTAAAACTGATTTGGTATGTCCAATCTTAACTATAATGTCAACACATTTCTATAGAATTTTTAAAACATACTATTTATAGATGTGAAGTGTTTTCTCAACTGAATTCACAACATGAGACTACTTATGTATCTAGGGTTTTCCTTAGATGGACGTAAACCCAAGCCTTTCAAGTCTTTTCCATTTTTAATATATTTAATAATTGATTTAAATTCATGAGCAAAGAGCTTTATCAAACTATCATATTCAGTTAAAGATAAAGAATTATCTATATTTCCCATGTAAATTAATAACTTTTAATGTAATTATCAAATGTAAAAATTTTATATGGTTTAGGAAATAATAATATAAATCACACAATAATATGGACATTAGAAGGAAATATAATTTTCAATGTAAACTGAATGTGAGAAAGTGATTAATTTTAGAGAAACATAACAACCACAAAAAGATAGATTGCAAGATAACTTTTATAGGTGGTAATTTTAATTTTAAAACACATTAAATGAGATAATTAAAAGTGAAACATTATATTCCATTATGATAAATTGATTCATGGTATAATATATCAATATTGTACATATATACACCACACAATATAAGTAAGTGGTGAATACTACATTTATCTAACAGATCTAAAAAGTAAGATGAAAATCCCTTAACATGAGACTGACCTATCGCATGTGTCGTTATATTACAAAATAAGAAATTATGTAAATTATTTATTTGTTTTATAACTATTTTCATTTTTTTTAATTTTTTTTCACCTATTACAATTTTGTATACAACTACTTAAATATTTATGTTTATGTTGGGTGTTTTCACGAAATTTGTTTTATGTGTCAAAAAAGACTTTGGTAGGTTGAATAAGATCAAAGGGGTCATTAAATAAAAAAATAATGAATAATATTAATTAAAAAAATATCATATTTTGATATAAATGATTTTTTATTACCAATTTTTAATCATGGTCATGAAAAATGAACCATGTTTAAATCAGAGAGACAGTAGGTTATACATACTCTTGAGTAACATTTCCATTTATTAATGATCATTATGGAAACAAATTAAGTTATCATTACATTTATATAATTATAATTATATCATAAATACCTTGTTATTCAATAATTTATACTTATATATATAATTATTGTTATGTATAAGTAATTACATCGCATAGCGGTGGTGGTATCCCACACGTCCAAGAACAACGTTATAACTATTTTACTATGTGAAAAGGGTTATAAATAAAATAAAATATTTTATTTTAAAAAATATAATTGTGTACTGAATATAATATATTTTTCATTTATAGCATATTTTTTTTATTAAACTCATCTTTAATACATTCCATGTAATTTTTTAATGTATCATGTAACATTGAGGACACGGTAGTCCACACGTCCACAAACAATGTTGTCGTATTTAAATAAAGTGAAAAGGATTAAGGAATGTGTTATATAAAAATTATATAAGTATTAATATAACATATATATCATATATATAATAAAAAATATTGTGTCAATCATAATATCTACCCTACCCATGAGAGTTAGAAAATGAAAAAAATGAACGATGTTGTTTCAAGAGGCGATAATCCTCCATACACACGAACAATAAATTTGTTACCTAATTGATGGAAATGTGGGTAGGTGTAGGTAAAAAAAATAAAATAAAAAATCTTAGTGTATTTGGGATAATTATAATATTATGTAATCATAGAATAATAATAATTCATTACATTTAGAAATAAATAAAAGAGAGATGTTTGTTGAAAATTGTTACATCTTTTTCTGGTAACTCCCTTTGGTTTGCACCAAATGACATCCTTGTTTTTACTTCTAACAAAATTGAGGCTTCTAGGATGATGTGATTTAATTTGGGAGCTTATTGTTTCAGTGTATCTATAATAAAATTGGATTTATATTTTTGAATAATGGGGAGTGGAGAGATCCTTTTTTATAGTGAGGGAGGAGTTCCATTCTTGTAAATATAGAAAAGGAAAACACTCTTGATAGGTGTACCTTAAATAATATTACTCCAATAGTGAAAAAAGTTAATAAAATGGATAATATAGACGAAATATTTCTGTTAAATATATTCTATAAAAGTTTATAGGTAATTTTTTCCCTTAAGTTTAATGTTTAGTCCCTTGTTAAGCTTTTTTTCTCTTAATTTCTATAATTAAATTTAATTTCATTCACTAATATTATTTGTCAAAAACTATTTTTACCGTATTAGAAATTAAACATTAAAATTATTGAAAATATGGAATCATTTTTTTCAAATTAAAACCTCCTAAAAAGAGGAAATTTATTTTGAATAAATCTTATAGACTATATGATAAAGTGGTATTTTCAAGTAAAATTTCTCAAAGGATTGAAATGTTTTTATTTACAATTTCAATGAAAAATTGATTAAAATTACCTAAATTAGAGTAATTTATGTTCAATTTATATAATTAAACATTAAAATCAATAAAATTATAATCTAAACTTATTAATAAATTAAATTAAAATAGAGTTTTCAATTAAAATTTAGTATTTTTAACTATTCATCCAAAAATGTTATATTTCAAAAAAATACCAAAAGTTCACTCTAAGATAATTTTTACATTAATATTTCAAAAATAAAATTTATTTTTAAATATAAAATTTAAAATATTGAAAAAAATTATATTTAGAATAGGTTCCCCATTAAAATATGGTAAAAGTGCCTTTATAAAAACATTGATTTTAATGCGTAATATTGGCATTGTTCTTATATAATTATTATCAAATTTATTTGATGAATGTAAAAAATATTTGATTGAATATATAATATATATATATATAATACTATTAAATAATTTTAATTAGTTTAATTTATTAGAATAAAATAACTTTGTGGGCAAAAAATAGTTTTTTATAAAAACATTAACTATATATTGAATTTTTTCTTATATTCATTTATAACTAATTTTTAAACAATGAATTAAACTATATATTATCATAATTTAGTTCATCCTTTTCATAATCATAAATTTAATAACTATGATATTTATTATTATGTTAAATAATAATATATTAATAATATATTAGTGTTCCTTAAAACATAGTCTTGCATGAATATAAAATAATAAACAATGTCGTTCTTGAATGTAATACAATATAAATTAGTATTGAATGAATTAAAAGATATATTTTAGATTTATTTGAAATATTAAATATATCATATTATCTTGGGATGTTATATTCCATTCTATTAATAGTGTTGTGTCTCATACATTCGATTAAATACAATATTCTTACATTAAAATTTCAGGGTGTAACATTCCCCCCACCATAATTAAATTTCAGCCCAATAATTTAAACATGATATCAATAATCAAGGGTTTTATATTTTAATTTAATAACTAAAAAATACTAAATAGGTTAAATAACACATATTAATAATAAGAGAGAGGGGAAAATGTGAAGTCTCAACAAAACAATGATTTCAAATTGGAGAACAATATTGAAAAATTTAAAATGGAAGATAAATATGAATATCAAGTTATGATAGAGAGTGATAAAAAAATTGTTCATGAGAATCGTTTTTACTATAAAAATAAACCATAAGTGTGAAAGAAGATCATTCATGTCATCAAAAATGATGATAATAGGACAATATTTTTGTTTTAAGACCCATTTCCTATTGTTTAATTTTTTATCACTCTATAAGAATGTAAGGAAATATAATTACTTTAAACATTTATATTTTATAAGAATTATATTATCATTTAGTTGTTCCTTGAACTATTTTAACTTTATCTTTTAAAAATAAATTTTTCATATTTTGATGTAATACATTAATATGTAAAATCACATGATAAGTAAAAATTAAACCATTTCATAAATGTTTACCCTTTCAAAATATTTTAATCCAAAAAATAAGAATCATTTCCATGGTATATAGTGGTATCAAATTTAATTTACCAAAATCAATTACCTCTTTATCCAACATCATTATCTCAATTTTCAGAACATATTAAGGGTTATCTTTCTCTTAACCATGTGTTTTTTGAAATGTTGCACCTACTGTTGAATCACTTGTCTTTTTACCATTCAAAAAATGATCTCAAATACATAATGAAATAGTAATTTACTATATTTATTTTATTTCATAATTCTTATAATCAATACACCAATGATAAAATAATTTTACAAAATTACTCGAGGATCCATGTATTTAAGAACATTAATCATTCTACTTCAGATATAGAAATAAAATAATCCTGAACATGATCCCTTGTATTATTATTAGGTATATTCCCTTGATGTTCTGTTAATTCATTTTAATAGTGTCCAATATCCTTATAGTGGAACCATTTCACATTAGTATTTTCTTTATTTCCCTTAAAATTATGAATTTCTTGTATTTTTTCTCCACACTTATATTAAACTCCCACTACCTTAAAAAATTTACCATGATGATTCATCCCACAACTAGAACATATAAGAAAATCCTCCATTCTCTTCTTTCCTTTATCCATTTTTTGGTTTTTTGTACCCTTCTTATCTAACATCCCTTCAATTCAATAGTACTTAGAAAATTTTTTCTCTATCTTGATAGCACATAATAATATTTCATCATATGATGAATTTTTTTTTGAGAAACCAATTCCCTTCAAAGACATAGTTTAATCCCACAAATGAAATGGACAATAATTCACTCATTGTTTCATATGTAATCCATTGTATACTAAGATAATCTTTTAAATGTATCTTCATACTCTGAAACACTTTCTTCATCCTTTTTATTTAATTTGAGGAACATAATCTTTGTCTCAGTTTTTTGTTCATGGGGGAAATATTTTTATAAGAATGTATCATTAAAATATTTCCATTCAATGATTTATTTTTCTTATTCCTACATATTATTTTGGATAATGACCACCATTAACTAGCATAAACTTTGATATTATACACTGAAAGTGAAGCATTTTTCTTTTCACCACATCCCATGCCAATAAATATATTATCTAGGCACATAATCCATTACTCATCTATAATCATATTAGTAGTCCCACTAAATATTGGGATCTTCTATCACATTAATCATTCCAGAAAAGGATAATCTAATTGGGTAACAATTTTCTCCATCTGGGAAAGGTTATTTCATCAGTACCTAATTAATCTAACCTAATATATCTATTTCTTTCTCAGTTATAATAGCAGACATATTATATTTTTCAATAGGGTAATATCTTAATTTTCGAAAAGTATTTAAACCCTTATTTCCTTCCAGGTTCCATTTCTAAAAAATTTCATAAACTATATTATATTAAAACATTATATAACATATTTTTTAATCACACAAATAGTGAAATTCATATCATAAATTTAAAAATATATGCATAGCTAAACTTATAATTATAAACATGGTTTCTTTTAGATGTTATTTTATAATTAACATCAAATAATATTATATAGTTTTGTTCCCTAATATACTTCATACTAAATCTAGTTCCTATGGTTTCTATTAAACTTCTTTTGACACCAACTATAGCACCCCGACCCTAGTACACTAAGAGCTTATTTTTACTATAATTACATTGGAAAGATTACATGGAATCAAATCTTGATGGACTGGCCCAATTATAAGTTTTTGAAACTAGATATATACACAATACCCATTTTACATTGTGAAATATAAAATAAAACATAATAATGAAGGATAATAAACTACACCCTTAAAACTAATTCAAAGTTCTCTTGTTAATAACCTTGAAAAATAAAAAAATAAGGGTGAACTCAAATGCTCAATATGGGTTAAGTAATATTGAAGTAATAATGAATCAATGATAAAAATCAATATATAATGTTAAATAATTGAACACACATTTCATGTAATAAATAAAATAAGAATGAAATGCATCCATATATTTCATCATAGTGAAAATCCTCTGAATAATAATAACTAAAACAATGTAAATGCTAAATATTGGACTTCATTATTCCCAGGAACATGAAACCTTTACCATAACGACCTCTCACAATATGGTTTAAAAAGTTTATTTTACTAACCTATTTTGATTTCATAACCATAACTATAATGTCAACTCCTTTCACAAGAAATATTAAAACATACTAGTTGTAAACGTAAAGTTTTTTTTCAACTTAATTTGTCCCCTTAGAATATCATAGAATCTAGGGTCTTTCATTAAATGGACCACAACCCTATATTTTATGTATAAATCATTCCACATAAATAGAATAACACATTTATATTTATAAAAAAAAGTTCTTTATACAATATCAGCATTGAGTAAATGATACATATTTATCAATGTTTCCGTAGTAAATCAATAACATTCAATGTAACAACCACATGTAACAATGTTATACGGTTTATGAAATAGTAATATACATCATAAAATAATATATATTTCAAAAATAAATATAATTTTCTATGGAAAATTATTACAAGAATAAAAATTTTTAAATGAAAGTTAACAATCAAAAATGAATGTGAGATTGTAAGATAAGTTTCATCAGTTGGTAATTTTCTATTTAAAACCCCATAGATGATATATTTTTAGATGAAAAATTACATAAATTTAATATAAACAGATTAATGATATAATACATCAACATGGGTAGTATATACATTATACCATATAAGTAAGTTGTGAATATTTCATTTATCTCAGAGATGTAAAAAGTGAGTTGAAAATACCTTACCTTGAGTCTGACTTGTTACTTGTGTCTCTATATTCCGTAATAATAAACGTATGTTAATAAAATTATTATTTGAAAATATTTTTCATGTTTATTATTACTTTTATTTTACTTATGACCGTGTATTATTCAGCTACTTAAACAATTATGTTTATGTTGGGTGTTCTGACTAAATTCAGTTAATTTGTCAAAAAAAACATTGATTGGTTCACTATAGTCAAAGGGATCATTATAAAAACAAATACAGAATAAAAATAATTACATAATTATCATATTTATATATGAATTATTTTTTAAAAAACAATCATGAAATATGTTTTTGTAAAATGAACCAATGATAAAATCATGGAGATAGTAGGTCATACATATGCATCAGTAATGTTTCCATATCATAATGATCATTATGGAATGAAAGTAAAAACAATTATATTTAAATAATATTAATTATATGATAAATAAATTTTATCTAATCATAAATACATATATATATATAATTAATGTGATGTAAATGGAATCATATCGTGTCGAGGAGGCGGTAGTATGCACGTCCACAAATGACGTTATAACTTTTTTAATGTGAGAAAAGGGTAATAAAGAAAATGATATATTATATTTACAGAAATATAAGTATGTAATTAATATCATATATAATTCATTTAAATCACATATGTTTAATTAAACCCATTCTTAATACATTCTATGTAATGTGTGAACGTATCATATCTCTTTGAGGACACAGTAGTCCAGACATCCACAAACGATATAATCGTATTCACACAAAATGTAAATCATGATGGTATGTGTTATATAAAAATGAAATAATTATTAATATGACATAAATATAATATATATCATATTAAAAAAATATTCATCATAATTTCCAACCATGAGAGGCGGTAAAGGAAAAAAGAACGACATCGTTTCGCAAGGTGGTAGTCTACCGTACACACAAATGGTAAATTCAATACACATTTAATGGATGTGTTTTTAGGTTTAGGTGTATGTAAAAACCTTAACATAAAAACATCTAATTATATTTAGGATACTTATGTAACTATACTATAATTTAAAAATATTAATTGAATGTTTTGAGAATGAAATAAAACTAAAGTCATCATAAAATAATGTTACCTCTTTTTTTGGGTAACACTCTTTGGTTTTCACCAGGATACTTCATTGGATTTGTATCCATTAAAAGTGAGGCCTCATGTATTATTTTAGGGATGTGAGTATATTGTTTTTTAAGGATTATTTGAGAAAATGGTCTTTATTTGTGAGAATAATTGGGAGGGATTAGTGCTTTTTTTAGTAGAGGAGGAGTTCTATTCTTTTAAATATTAAAAGTTAAACTGTATTGAGAGGTCTCCCCTACATCATGTGCCTCCCATAATTAACCACATTATATAAAAGTGAATATATTGTCTTAATATGGTCATGAAATAGTCTTTTAACATGTTTCTAGGACATTTTTGTCCTTACGATTATGGTTTAGTCCCTTGTCATGCTAGTTTTTGTCTTTATTGCTGTAATTAATTTTAATTTCTTTCACTTTTTTATTTTATCAGAAAATACATTGAAATTATTATAAATTATAAATATTTATTATTAAAAAAATGGAATAATTTTTTAAATATTCACATCAGATAAATTAAATAAATTAATTTAAAATTAATCTCGTATAGGGGACAACAATGGATGTTTTAATGTAAAAATGTTCAAAAGTTTGAAATTTTTAATATTAAATCTCAATGTAAAATTGATTGAAATGGCCTAAATTATTTTAATAGATGTAAAATTGACTATATTAAGGTTTAAAATGAATAAATAATTATATTTTACCATTAAACATAAATTAGACAAAGAAGCATTTTTCAATTCAAATTCATCAATTTTCACTATTCATCAAAACGATATATTTCAGAAAATTACCAAAAAATAACTTTAAGAATATTTTGAAATTACTATTTCATAAATGGAGTTTATTTTTAAATATAAAATTTAGAAAATGTGAAAATAGTCATTTTGAGAATAGTTATTCCCTTAAAAGGCTGTAAAACATCCTTTATAAAAATATATATTTTAATGAGTAATATTTAGTTTTTTTTAATATTATTCTTATGAAATATATTTGATGAAAAAAAATTAATTTATTTCATATAATATATATATATTAAATTAAAATAATTCACTAGTTTTAATTAAATTAAAATGTTATGATAAACTTTCTTTGTGAAAATAGAAATATCATTTAAAAAAATATTCTCTTTATATTCAATTAGTTCTCATATTCATTTATAAGTAATTTGAAACCTATGAATTCAAACATATATTTTCATATTTTATTAAATAATATTAATAACCATAAAGTTAATGGATAGGTTATATATTATTATATTGAATTATAATATCTTAATAATCTATGTTTTTCTGTAAAACATGGTCTTGCGTGTAATGACAACTACCTCACAAAGTAATTATTATATCTAGAACACGCAAAATTATTAGTTTGGACATTAAAATACATATAAAATATTTATATAAAGTATTAAATATATCATAAATTGTTGGGACATTATATTCCTTTTTACCCTTGGTGTTATTTTCATACATGTTATTAAATACAATGTTCATACTTTAAAATTGTGGGGTGTTACAATATATTTCTTTAGATACCTAGTAGGTTGAGTCATATGTTAATTCATAGTTTGAGAAGTATACTATACACATCGTTTAATGGAGAAATAAGTCACCTTGATCCAGGTCTATCACTTTAGTATTGGTGTTATGGCAGCATGGTCAGGTACGTCAAGATACTTGGGAGTGGGAGTCTGACATACATGCTCATTGGTTTTAGTTTTTCTAAGACATTGTTTCACTAACCATTGAAGGTGAACTCAGGGATGAGTCCCTTTAGGGGGGGTTTAAGAAACTAGTTTTTTTATGAGGTATAGATCCTTGAAATGTTTTGTTAATTATATATCTTGTACCAAATATGGACATCTAATGAAATCATGGGTGTATCAGGGGTGTGAGGGGCTTGTTCATAGCCCGAAGGATGGATTTTTTGGAAAATAAGAAATGTTGCACAGTTAGGAGAAACATTATGGGAAATTCCACATGGTAACTCGAAACCATGAAGGGATTGATGGTGGGATATAGAATGCCATAGGGTTTGGGGAAACCATACACCCTCATGAATATGCCCATGAAAAAACAACACTCTTTTTAGCAGAGGTGAATTTCAAAATTAGTGAGTGGTTAGACATCTGTTTGCATGAACCATGTGAGGTTCCCCATGCAGTAGTGAAGGGAGAACAGTTTGGATAACCATGCGGCCAAAATTTGAGAAACTGTTTTTTTGTAAAATGGCCAAAATTACCTTAAATCTATTTTACTATATCTCATATCCTATTTCTCTCACCTACAGTGACAGGAGGCCTCCTCTCTTCTATATGAGCTCTCAAACATCCCTCACATAGGTTTTCTAATATCTATTCTATCTAAAGTATAATCAAATTTTTTTGGTCTCTTTGGATTCCTTTAGGTATGATATTCACTACCTTATCTCAGTTATCCATTTTTATTCCTCTCAGTGATGCTATATTGTTGTAGAATAATATGCCCTTTTTTTAGGGTGTTGATATTTTCTTCCATTTTCATCCAACACAGAAAAACTAAATGATGATATTATACAATGAGTGTATTATACACTTGAGGTAGTTGTTGTATAACACATTTCTCAAGCCTCACTATTTTATAAACTATCATCATTGTGAGCATGTTGATTTCATCAGGTGTTACTTATTAAATTCACATGACATGATTATAATCATTGTGGTTTTCTTCTAGAAACCATCCTATATGTAACCATCATGATTTGTGAAGTTATATCCTAAAATCCATCCAACTCAAGTAGGTTAATCTTTATTTTTTCCTTCAATATGTTCTTTTTAATATCATTTCCATCATTCATGTTTTCTATCACTTAACCCTTCAAAGGTATGTTCTCTTATATAATCAATGGATTTGTAATTTCTAATTGGGTAGCACATGTATAGTTTCCACTAGAACCTTATGTGGTAAGTGACCCCATTAATTATTTAACCATTTTAAATATTAAAGGACAAGTATATTTATATATATTGCATATCCTAGTGAAATATAACTAAATGGTATCGGGTTCATGTCATTATCTATCCTTCTCATGATTATGAAAGGTAATGAAATTAACCATGTAATTGGATATAGAATTAAAGTAATAAATGGATTCATGTCCTATATAACCTTTAAATTTATTAATAAATTAAATGGAAAGAACCAATTGAATTATTAAATTGCACGAGTAATACACGGCCTAAATTAAATAATTAACTATGTATAAGGTTACAATTTCATATGGGTGTTTTAATTTTTATATGATTGGTCATACTTTATTAGCCTTGGATTCCTAAGGGAATTCTATGAGCAATAATACGACTCTATTATAATTAAAGGAATTGATTTACAATGGATAAACCACCTTAGAACATGGTCCATGACTACTAGTTGATTCCTAGAATTATGTCATAAGATCCCGTCACTATATTCTAGATATTTTGATTCCTTTACTACACTCCTTGGATCGAGACTCATGTCTTCGAACACGTGACACCATCAATTCACCCCACCGAACCCTTTCATGCTTAGCCCATTTTACTTTGGATGATATCCTTGGACCCGATTAGAACTATTTATAGTGGAATACCTTGGGAAATGACCCGTTGATTAAACTCTAACCCTTATAGCTAGGATTTATGTTTTTATTGAGTTGTCTTGACCCCAAGGGTCAAAAATGTATTTTTTTACCTTGGATAATATTTATTATTATTATCATTAGAAGATTCTTTATTACACCTTAGAACCTTAATTTTTACTATTTTCATGATATATTGGATGATTTGTTATACCTTTATTGAAATATCTATATTAAATTAACTCAAATGAATTAATTAAATGAAAAGATGTTCTAAGATAATGATAGATGAGGATTAAGAAGTTATTTTTTATATTTATATCATTTCTTTATATTTATATAAACCTACACACTATTAGTTTATATTCATAGAATGGATGGTACAAACGTCATTGTTTGTGTTATACTATTATTTATCTCAAATTGAATCTAGGTCTCCATTGGTAACCAAGTAGATTATATATATGTAGGTGTTGTTGAGGGGAAGAATCATGCTTTGGACACTTGATCTTTCTTTCCTGCATCACATGAATCATTTTAGTGTATGACCAGACCAGTGGTTGGGATGCTTAGATAGTTTTTAGAATATTTTGTATTCTTTTTTATAGCATGTATTTCCTACTCCAATGTATAACTATTTCCTAGCATTGTATAGACATTACATACATTATCATCATATTTTGTATATGTTTCAGTTTATAGATTTCTGTTATTATCTGTTGGTTGGATGTTTATATCAAGATTCTATAACGACACATTACTGGTCCTATTGTTATAATTTCAATTTCCAATGTTCAATCTATTTATATATTTTTCTACTAATTATCTTTTATTACATATCTTCTATAATTCACTGTAAAATTAGGACTTATTCTCCACACCAACACACCATATAACCTTGCTTCTAGTTGTAATAATTCAGCATAATGGGATGTGCGATAGAGGCCATGTGTCCAACCAGTTTCAAGGAACATTTGAGTTGAAACTGGATCAATACACCATAGGGATCATCAAACAAAACATCTGAATGAAATACTTATTCTTCACTCTAGATTTGTGACTGCTTTATTTAATTATTGTTATTCACATTCACTAGTGTTATACATGTTTTCTATGAATTTCGATTCCCCGTATCAATATTTAGATATTTAAATATATGTTAAGACACATGGTGGAATGATGATCATGCCTATGATATATAAATATTCCAAAATTGAAAGTTGTGTGAAGATACCTCCTATTGGTATAGTTTATATTTCCTTGGTTGAATTAGACATAATTTTGGGTATGGATTGGACTCCACTACATGGATCTCATATCAATTTTAATGATAACAAAATCTCATTTCAAATAATTAATCATCCTATTACCAAATATCTATGTAATAATAATCATGAACCATCAATAAAAAATTATAATATGTTCCCTAATACCCTTTATTTAGGAAAATATAGAATAAATGATTAGGAAGGAAGTCGACATTCATATCACCCCTAGTTTCTTGTATGTAACCCTTTCCTTATTACATTTTTGTATATAAATTATAAAGGTGAAGTTTTAGAGAGTTTGGAGAAATTTGGAGAGTTTTTAGGATCTCCTACATGTTCACAAGTAGTGCAAGATTTGTGGAAACTATGCAATACTTGTAGGAAACCATGCAGAGTGAGATATGGGGAAAATGGAAGGCTCATGGGTGGTGCACAATTTTTCCAAACCATGTGTCCACTTAGAAGAAACCATGCACTTTGAAATTTTGAATTTGGTCTTCATGATGTAGTATATTTTGAATAGTTGGCATACGGTTTAGAGACAATGTTATATGACCATGTGAGGGTTTTTCTTAAGGAAGTGGTTGGTGCATGTTTAGCACATGGTTTGACTAAATGTTTGCAATAATAAACCACTACCTTAAAAAGTAGATCTCACTCATTTTACCATTTAACCCACTCATTTTTCCCCTATTCACCCCAAACTGAGGATTTTGATTTCCCAATGGACATAAAAATTTCTCCCATTAATCTAAAGGCGATCTAAAGGTGTCCCTTGGTTATTAAAAGTCTATTACCCACAGTATGTGATCATTCATCGTCGTTATGGATGTTTTTATTTGATATACTTCTCCTACATTCTCAGTTTCTTATATATATTCCCGTTGTGGGTAGATCTAAAGTTGTGGATTCCAAATATGGTTATATTTTAATTGTTTTATGTTAGGGGAAGAGATATAAGGCATGTTCATGGAGATTCAACCTGATTTTTCGATGTTTTTCCAGTTGTTAATCATTTTTTCAAAACTCTCGAGGTAGGTGGAATCACTCTAGAATCCTATTTCTATAGAGGATTAGATAAGTTTCAAATTTTTTTAGTTAATTGAAATTGATTGTGACATTGTGCTGAAAAACATGATATAAATCCTATTTACAAAGAGTTTATGGTTTTGGTTGAAGTTATTGAATTTTGGTGACTTGTTGTGAAAAGGGCATTGGTTTCTTGATTTGAAAATATTTATCTTAAAATAGGGATTTCTAGATTTTTAAAATGGTTTTTTTTGGAATTTGTTTCAATAAAAATGTTTTTTATTGAAATAATTTTTTCATTTTTGGATTTTTTTAGTTTTTGGTCATACTTGGTGTGTGTGTTCATATTGCATTTATGAGGATTGGTTGAAATATGACATTGTGCTAGATGCCAAATGTGTAATGGAACATGGGATATAATTACATTGTGATCACTTGGTAGATCAAATAGTGATTGTTCATGAGTATGGAACTTTCATAATGATGCATGTATGGTTGGTGGTTTTCATATGAGAAATAGAATGGTTATTCTAAAGGGAGACTGTGAATTGGTTTTTAATGAATTTTTTGGTTTCTTTCTTTGTAAAATAGATTTTGATAGAAAAAAAGTTGATATGGAACTTGTTAATACATTATTATAAATTATTTTATAATTTTTTATATAAACTATTTTCGATAAATATTGTTATCTTTTTTATCATAGTGGCGTGAGTAGTGAATTAATTTGGGAAAACATACCGAGTTTTAATACTCACCCCTAATTTGGAACTTTGGTTCTTTTCCCTATGTGATCTACCCAAAAATTGGAAAAGGAAAAGTATTAAACATCTTTAGAACCACCGTGTGATACTTGGGTTGTTTGGTGATGTTCTAACATAGGTCTTATAGAGCTTTGGAGTTGTAGTTTTCTCCTTGGTTTTTTCTTTTATAGTATTTTACAGTTTACTTTGATATTACTGTATTTCCCAATGGTACATGAATCTAGTATGTTTTGATAAATGAAATTTTTAGTTGTCTATTGTTATTATCATACATAATATAGTGGGTTGTTTGGCTATGAAGTTTCTGGTTAGATGTTTTATTCTTATAAGGAAAATAATCCCCCACATTTATCGAATCTCTTTGGAATTTATTTCCAACCTTTGGTGCCTTAAATATGTCACTTAATTCATAGTAGTGTCTCACCTTCTAATAAATCCAATGATAATGGGAGATTAGTTACAAATTGTATCAACATGTTCATTTCCTTATGGAACTAGTAGTCATCAGATATTTCGGTCATGGAGTTGAATTTCATTTTTGTTTATTCCTTGATTTGGGATCATAAAAAGGATAAGTATTGTCGAGACTTGGAATGTTGAGCATAAAAAATATTTATCTAACCATTTTATGCTAAAGTTCATGTTACTAGGGAGTTGGGTACATAAGTCATTTGGAGACACTTATTGGATTGGAATCTCATTATCATGGGTCTAGCCAATGAGACGAACATGACATGAATTAGGGGAATGAATTCCCAGTTGAAGAGAATATATCATCTGGACTAATTATATATGATTTTCTACAATATGGATTTTTTTAAAATGAAATTGGTTTCAAATGAAATAATTTGAAAAGAGAAAGATTGTGGTATTCTGAAAATAGATTGTTTTTCAAAAGAAAGTAGAAAATTTTCAAAAATGGTTAATCATGGGAAAAGTTTGATTTTGTAATGTTATGATAGTTTATGTGATAGAATTTGAAATTATAATCTTTCAGTTTCTAGAGAGTGAGACATATAGTATTTATTGTTCATATAGTAAATGGAACCTGATAGGCATTGTAGAAACCAACCAAAAGAAGGTGTGAAGAATATGGTTGCACCAGAGCCACAGTATAACCAACAACTGGTTCAAAGTATAATACAAGAATTTCGGGATGTGGACATAGGGAATCAGAGGGATGAGACAACATAAGTGTATAATTATGTCTAGTTACAGAAGTATAATCCACCCATCTTTTTTGGTGATTCTAAACCAATAAAAGGATGAGATATTGCTGATCATAATGAATCTTATATTTGATTTCATCAATATACCAATTGAGCTAAAAGTAAATATGGTGATATATATGTTTTAGGATCTTGAACGATAGTGTTTTAATCTAGCGGTTTAGGCTAAAGTTGATCAAGACCTTGTTTGGGGGGATTTTGCAGACTTTTTAAACAAAAAACTCTATCCTCACACATTTAAGATTCAGTGAATGATATAATTCTTCGTCCTAAAGTAGGAAAATTTCTCTATCACAAGGCATGTTGAAAAATATATGAATTTAGAGCACATTTCACTCGATGTTGCAGAAAGTGAATCCATGAAGGAAGGAATCATTGAATCGGGACCATGGTAGGAGATTTTCTCAAAAATAGTTGTTCTCTATATTACAGAATATATAGAGAGAGTGAATAGATCATAGGAGGATTAATAGTACATCTTAGGATATATGGGAGGAGGAAGTATGTTGATACCCATGGGAACTGGTGGGAACTATAATAATGGTAGAAAGAGGAATACAAAAACCTATTTACAAAGTGTGACCATGATTCAGAATCAAATAGTCAGATTGGTGAATCTTCCTTCGAGGCCCACTATAAGGGAAGAATATTTCCAATATTTTTTTCTTGACCATATAAAGTGATATTTCATAGAACCACCAAGAGCATTCCGTAATTTCAATAATATGGGGAATCATCAGTGCTATTGTCACAATTCAATGAGGATTGGTGCTCAAGGAACTTCTCAGGTATCAAAGGAACCATATGATTCAAAGGGGTGATGAAAATAGAATCAATCACATCACCAAAAGAGATATATCTAGGGCGATTCTAGGAATACCATGACTCATTAGAAAGGGAAATCTTAGTAGGGAAACAAAGTGTTGTGGAAAATAAATTTTATAGAGATGAATAAGTGATTGTGGATGATCATGTTGGACCATTTCTATTGAAAGGTATGATTATTTTGAATTATAACCTTATTCAATTTATGTTTGGTATTAGTTCATAAAATTACTTTATAACTTCTCATGATTTTGATTTTCTATGTTTAATAAATGAGATGATGCCCTTATGTGATAAATATCGAACTCCTCTTGGTCAAAGAGAATATAAAGCCTTTCTATGTAGAGTATGTTCTATAACTATTGATGGAACTGAGCTGAAATGTGATTTCATTGTGCTATAGATGGATGTCTATGATGTAATCATGGGTATGTATTGGTGGAAAATCTTCAAGGCATATATCAACTGTTATAGAAGAACAGTTAGTTTTGCGACGGAAGATGGCGGCGAGCATCTCATTAGAGGAGAAAGGAATGTTAAGACTGGTGAAATGGGATTGTTGAAACTAGTAGTGGGAATTATTTCTTACCAGTAGGTAGTGTTTATATAATCATCGATGGAAGAGATCAATAATAGAAGTTTTCTAGTTGTTGTCGATGAGTTTCTGGATATGTTTCCAAAAAATTTCTATGGGTTTCCACCTGTAAGAGAAGTGTATTTTATGATTGATCTCTTTCTATATAATAGTCGTGTATCAATTATATCTTATTGAGTTCCACAAAATAAATTAAGGGATTTGAATGTGCAGTTGGAAGTGTTGTAGAGAAAGCGTTTCATTCAGCCGAACTTGTCTCTGTGGGAAGCACGAGTCTTCTTCATGAAGAAAGAAGATGGAACTCTGAGGATGTGTGTAGATTAACACATTCTTAACAAAGCTTTGATAAATAAAAAATATTCACTTCCATGAATTGATGTTCTTTAGATAAATTAAGGGGATCTTAGTGGTTCTGAAATATTTTCTTGTGATCAAGATATCCCAAATTGCAAGTTCAAAAGGAGGATATTCTGAAAACAACATTCAGAAAAAGATATGTTCATTGTGAATAAGTGGTAATGTATTTTGGTCTTATGAATGCACCAGTAGTATTTATTTAATTTATGATTCAGATATTTTAGTTATATTTGAATTTTTTTTATTTTGCTGTTCTTGGACTACATATTGTTGTAATCAAGGATAAGTCGTTAATATGGGAAATAATTGGAGATGGTGATGGGAATCTTGAGAGAAAATTGATTGTATAAAAATAAAAAATGTGAGATTTTTGGAAAAAAATATGTTCACATTCATGGATATTAATTTTATGAATGATTTATTCTAGTGGATTCAAATAAGATAGAAGTTTTTTTTACTTAAAAATTTCTAGAGAATGTCTTTAAAATTAAGTGTTTTATTGGCCTAGCTGCTTATTACCGTTGATTTTTTCGAGACTTATAACGACTAGAATCTCTTACAATAGAATTTAAAAGGAAGAATATTCAATTAAAATGGACTGAGTAATTCCAAAAAAATTCCCTAGAGTTTAATGTTCTCCTTTCATGAGCACCTATCGTGATATTCCTAGAATCGGGACAAGGATATGTGGTGTATTTGGATACTTTGTGATCATTTTAGGGGTGTTTTCTCATGAAAGGAGACCATTTTGTTTCATATATATCAAGGCAGTTGAGGGTTCATGAGTAGAACTACCAAATAGACAACTTTGAGTTAGATATAGTCATCGATGCTTTGAAGACTTGTCTTCATTATTTATTTAGTGAGAAAATTACTCTCTTTATGGATCATAAGAGCATAAAACATATTTTCTCACAATAGTATTTGAATTTAAGGAAAATAATATGGATGGTGTATCACCATATATTTGAATTTGACTTGATTTAGACACTAGTAAAGGTAATTCGATGACCGATGCATTAAGATGAAAGTCATATGCTCAGTTGTAAAAAGAAGCATTAGAGGAGTGGCGATTGATGTCAGTCCTATATGATATATAGGTGGAATGTGAAGACTGTGATGTTTTTTATGTTTTATTTTTAGTTGAAGAGTTTCCTGATTTGGTAGAGATAATAAAGGAGTCACCAACATCTGATTCAGAATGTGTAGTGATGAGTTCAAAATTTAATGGTGGGGAGACCATTGATAGCTGGAGGTTAGATGTGAATTCATTTTTTTTATTTCAGTGTAAAAATCTAGGTAGTTATTGAATAAGACAATTTCATATCAATAAATATTTATGAGTTAGATAATGATTTTACCTTAAAAAGGATTCTATGTTTTATAGTGTACCCGACATAGAACAATGGGTTTCTACAAATTGTTATGTTGCACACAAGACTCAGTTATACCGAAAAATAATACATTATTAACATTACTTTTTTAAATGGTAGTTAACACATAGAATTTGAATTGGAAGGAATAATTATAAATAAATATATTATTTTTTCCCATGTTTACTAATTATTTTTACTTTCTTCTAATAAATTTTAGTTTCTTAAAATGAGAATAAATCCAATTTTATGCATAAAATACCCTAATATTTTTTAACAGTAGTTTTAACACATTTTGATGGAAACCAAATTTTAAATCTTGTTTTTGAAAATTTTATAATTTATATTTGAAAAAATAATCCTCTTATTTTTAATTGAGGCATAAAAATTTACATTCTTTAAAATTTTGTTATTTTTCTGATTAAATTCATATTTTAATGAATAGTGAAAAATACTGCATTTTAATTCGAAACAAACTTTTCATATAATTTATTTAAATTGATTTGTTGACCATTTAATTGGTTTTAATGTATAATTATATTATTATTTTACCATTTTATCTAATTTTTTTTCATTAGAAATAATTCTCATTAATATTTTATATAAACCCATGTGAATCTTTTGATGGTTTTTAATTTTTAAAAACTTGTTTTCTCGATCTGTCAACAGGATTAATGTTAAACCTAATTTTACCACTTATGTTAATTAAATTTTAAAAAATAAACATACATGTTTTTAATAAGTATAAAAAATTTTGTCTAAGAGGATCAAAATATTTTTTTGTAGAATAATAATTTTAGTACTTTATGTACCATGGTTAAAGGGTAAATCGAGTAAATAAGGGTAAAATAGTATTATAATAATATGAAACTACCCTAACACTTGTAATAATATTATATGATAAATTATTTCCCACAAATAAAATACATGGGACGAAATTTTGGCCTTTTAAAGACAATTGGGCGTGATTATGACATTAATAACATTTTATTTAAAGTAAAAATAAAAATATAATAAACATGACTCTTATTACAAAAATAGTGTTAATATGAGGTTATATAAGTGATATCTAAGACTATAAATATTAATTATAAATATAATAATATTAACTACATCATGTTAATTTATTTATAATTTTTTGGAAATAAATAATAGAATTTATTTACAAGTCAATGATGATGCCATAATAGATTTATTAAAGGAAGAAACAAATAAATGTTACTAATAATATTAAAATAAATATAATTTTAAATATTTTATGGCATCCATGAATATTCATGGTTACTATGACATGGTTTAAGTCTATTATATGGTTTTTTTGAAGTTAAATATATGTTTTTATTTTATTTAAATTCAATAAAATGAATAGTGTCAAAAGTGACATAATTGATATTTTATAAAAATAATAATTTATTAAATTATTTAAAAATCCTAAAAATATTGTAAAAATAAAAAGTTGCTATAAAAAGTTCTTAAAGTTCATTAATTTTCCAATTATGGGTAATTTAACAAATATACATAAAGTTTATAGCCTCTTAATATTTTAAATGTTGTTACCAAAATTAAAATTACAAGAGAAACAAATCAAGGTAAACTGAAAAGATTGGGTTTCAAATAAAATCAAAACATCTCAAAAAAATAATTTATTAGAGGATTTAAATATACCCTCATCTTATATTCTATATATATCAATTTGGATTTATTTTTTCTAAAAAAATAATTTATATTAATTTAATATTTTAAGAGTTTCCATAGGTGCCTCTTCTCTCTCCAATAAAAAGGTGCCCACTCTTCTCTAATAACCACACATAAATAACCATTTGGATTAGAAAATATCTTCTCAAATTCCTTCCTAGAATCTCTAACCTCATTCATGAGGCCTTATATTTTGTATGATACCATTTTTAGAGGTGTTAATGGGTTCTCCAAAGTTCATCTACCGAAGAAGAGGTATCATTTTTAAGTGTTTCTATTTTATTTCTTCTTCCACACCCTTTAAATATACTTCATATATGATGAAATGATAAATATAGTATCCTAAATATACTTATATTTTATTATTTTAATATCATCACCTAAATCAATCTCCAATTTCATAAATTGGGAATTGAACATTTCATTTGTTTGTACAGTGCACTACCGCCTCACAAATTGATATAGTTCAATTTTCATTATCATATGTCAAGACTTGATATAATTGTGGAATTAATATTTATATATGATATTCAAGACATATTAATCATTTTAATATAATTATATTTCATTTTTTCTTACTTTCTAAACACATAAAAATGTGAACGTCGTTCATGGGTACCTATGAACTATCACCACCATGAAACGATGTGAACCATTTTCATTCACCAAATCACAAGTATGATATATATAATTATATTTATATAATTATTATTACTATAATAATATTATGATAATTTTTTAATGATGAAATAATAAATACCTTATTTACATAATTATCAAGGAAAAATGGAAAATGTTACCACTACGTACGTACGGTCTACCATCTCCATAAATGTAACATTGTTCATCTTTCATACCATAAAAAATTGTTTTATTTAATATTATAATTGGAGCTTAAAAGTAATTACAATATCTTCAATATCATTTTAGTGATGATGGACATAAGACCACATAGACAATTTACATCATAACAAGCTTTTTGTCTCAAGTTTCAAATATCGATAAAACATATGATACGAACTTAAATAATTATTTAATTTTTATAACATAGAAATAAGTGATATAAAAGGAATAATAAACATTAATAAGGTTCTCGAGCCATTATAAATTTACCTCTGTTTATTATTCATGAATATAACAATTGTACATTATGAGTCAGATTCAAGTTAAGGTACTTCGTCTCAATCTCCTTTCATTGAGGCATATTTTGGCGTTATGCACCACCTTCTTTTATAGGGTGTATAATAAACCCCTTTTATTTATAAAATCACTAATTTTTTTTTTCAAATAGAATATTTTTTATATGACTCATTTTACTAAATGATTAGAGAACTGTTTTTAACGTATGCAGTGACAACAACTTCTCTACTATCAAAACCATTATTTGATATTTAGATTCCTCTATAATATTTAATGTTTTTAAATGGAAAAATGAAATCATCTATTACCTTTTTCGGTATTTCAAAAGTAAAAATGGTTCTGTTAGTGGATTCACTATTTCAATATCTTTAAAATATTTCTTGTGATTGAAAATGAAATTTTATGAGTGAAATGTTGATAGTTGAAATCTTTTAAGTGTTATGATTATATAATGGTACTTGGACATTTTTCGAGTGGTTACATGATAAACCAATTATGGGAGGTTACGTGATTAACCAATGATAGGTGGTTCTGTGATAATCCAAGGATGGGTGGTAACATTATTACCTCTAATTCATTGGGTATGGAAGTCGATCATATGTCTATTCCATTTGTAAGAGTGATATGTGTGGAAGTTGACCATATAGTTATTCTATTTAAGTATAATTATGTATGAAGTTACCTTTATATGTTTCATTTTATTTATATAGAGTTTATATTAATATTTTGATTATAAAAAGGTTAAGTAATAAGGATATATTTAGTGTATAATATTTACTAATTCATAAAGGTTAAAGGTATTAAATTATTATAATGTATTCATGGATTATATGTTTTGGAAAGGCTAATAATTTTCCTTCTTTTTGTAACATATATGGAGATTTTTATGCTCATCTGATGTCTTCAAATGTTTTTCATTAGATTTAATAGAGAATTGAGTCAAGGATGGTTTCATCGAAAATTTATGATGTTTAAACATATAACATTTCCTTGAGATATATTTAATAAGGATTCTCAAAATAGGATTGAAAATAAATTATTATAATTGAGATAAAAGGGGAAATATTCTGTGGCCACATGTTAGGAAAATTTCACCCATTTTTCAAGGTACGTCACAAATTTTATCTGGTATATTAATAGTAAGATAAATTGGTTTTACTCAGAATTGAAGCCAAAATATCGATAAAAATTAGCTTCTCATGAGTTCAAAATCTATGAGAAAATTTTATGATTTGATGAGAAGGTAGAAATAGAGTTTTATGATGATCATGTGTTCCATGAGATTAAGATAAAGAAGTGATCCAATTGGTAGGAAATGATAATGAATTCATAAAATAAGTTCAAAGGTAAAAAAACTAAATTTACTTCTTTTGAGAAATGTGGTGAAAATAATTGTAGATAATTTCTCTCATTGTATGGGAAGTACATCTTTTGATATAATAATGGTCATATTTCTTGTGACTACAATGGATATGATCAGGCATGTAATGAAAAGCTCTCATTAAGATGTTATAGTTTCATTGAATTATAGAATTATGCCGATGTGTATCCAAAGTTGATTACCCATGGTCAAAACCAGAATTATTGAGAGCATAATGGAATGGAAAAATTATTTTCTACCACTATAGTTAACGATGAAAAATCAAATGAACTCTTGACTGGTATGTTGTAGGTTTTTTTCAAAATATACCAATACTCTTTTGACTATGGATCATCACATTCTTTCTTTTCGGAGAGCTTTAGAAGTAAATTGGAAATATCACTTCATTAATGTGATATAGAACATTTGGTAAAAACTCTTGGTGGAAGTATTAAAGAATGTAAGATTTATAGGAATATTCATATTATCATTAGTGTCATGGTATTTGATGCAAATTTTGTTGATCTTCACATAGTGTAATTTGATATCATTTTGGGTATTTATTGGGTTTCATTTTATCATACTAAAATAGATTTCAAAGACAATAAAGTTTTATTAAATTATTTAATACTATTGATAACATACCAAGAAGCTGAGAGATTGATTAAATATGTAATTGACTGTTATCTAGCTCATGTTCTTGAAAAAAATATAATGTTTTCATTTGTGACATTTTAGTACTAAATGAATTCATAGATGTTTTTCTTAATGAATTGTCTGGTAGTGTTCATAATCGGATGGTGGAATTTACTATTTATTTAGTGCATGGTGATAAGACAATTTATAAACCCACTTATATAATCCATCAAGTATAATTGGTGGAATTGAAAAAATAGCTTCATGAATTTCTTGATAAAGGTTTCATTCAACGTATCACTTCACCATGGGGTGATCCTATTTTATTCTTGACAATGAAATATGGTTAAATGAGAATTTTTATTGATTATATAGCCTTTAATAACATCAATATTAATAAATGGTATCATTTACCTCATATCGATGATTTGTTTGATCATCTCAAAAGAGCTTAAATTTTTTCAAAGAATTATTTGAGGTTTGGGTACCATCAGTTGAAGGTGAAATAGGATGACATTCGAGAAATATCATTCCAAATGGGATATCGGAATTCTATGTTTGTAGTTCTTCCCTTTGGGTTATCTAATAAACCTTTTGTATTTATTAATGTCATAAATGTAGACTTTCATATATTTTTGGACCAGTTTTTTGTTGGTTTTATAGATGATATTATGGTATATTATAAAATATAGAGGGGACATTAATGTCACTAAAGTATTATTTTTAAAATATTAAAATAAAATAAAATATATTTAAGGTTTATTGTAAGTGAATTTTGGTTGTATGAAATTTAATTCCATGTCTATATTGTTTATAAAGATGGAATAACTTTGAAAACTTCTAAAGAAAGTTGTTGATGAGAGCCCATGACCTACCAATATCACATAGATTTGTAGTTTTCTTGGATTAATTGGTTATTAGAAAAGGTTTGTTGAAAAGTTTTCTCCATTATATATCCCACTAACTATGTTAATATGTATTGGAGTTAAGTTCATCTAGAAAAAATAATGTTAGGATTGTTTTTAGGAACTGAGAAGAAGATTGGTAAATGATCTAGTTTTGGCCCTACCTTTCAGGAATGGTGAGTTTTTAATCTATATTGATCCTTCATTGAAAGGATTTGGTTGTTTCCTAATGTATAATGATCAGGTAATTTCTTATGATTAACGTCAGTTTAAACCTCATGTGTTAGATTACCCTACACTTGATTTGGAATTAGTAGCTATTGTTTTCACATAAAAAATTCCGAGGCATCATTTTTATGGAGTAATTTGTGACATATAAACTAATCACAAAAGTTTGAAGTATATATTCACTTAGAAAAAATTGAACATGAGAGAGAGTATATTGTATTAATTAATCATGGATTATTATTCCACAATTCATTACCATCCATGAAAAGAAAATAAAATGGCTGATGCTTTGAGTCAAAAAAGTAATGCTACATTAATCATGCTAAATTTGAAATGAGATTCTTTGGATAATGATTTGATAAATTTTTGGCTTAGTAGTTGCTAGTATAGGAAATTACACTATTTTATTTTAGGTATCAGTGAAATTTTTAGTTCCACTTGGTATAATACCCTGAGAGGGGGGTGAATCAGGGTATGAAATATTAAAACTTTCACCCGTTTGGATCATGTTTCGTTGTTAGAAAAAACACAATTATTTCTTCCTCTCGTAGTAATATACAAACTGATATGAAATCATGTACATTAAATAGTGATATTTAATTGATTCACCCACACTTGGCTACATCCAAGGAGCTTACAACGACAATGTGTCGACGTACCAAATTCACTATGTCTCACTGCTAATAATGGGTACAACATTCGGGCTAGATCTTCTATGCCTAGGATAACGTCCTTTACAAAGGTTAGGATCTTTTCACTACATTCCCAAGGGTCACTCCCTATGTCTCTTTCTCTGGCTCACTGTCAGTGTAAAGGGATATAGTCTTCCTCTTCCTTATATAATTACTCTTGGAAATTAATCCACACACCGTTTAAAGTTTTAATGAATTCCGACATCATTAACTATAGGTAGATTCTCTATTGAAGTTACTTTTTCACCTGAAGATGAAGTCCACCTTCTCAAGTACTGCTATGTACTGGAAAAACCTTTTGCAAACTGATTTTATGTCTTTTCATGATTCCTTGAGAAAATGACGAACCACCCTATTCTCCCGTGTACTGAGTACAGGGTTTGGTACGCAGATCACCCCTTCTGCATATTACTACATCTTCTGTGAACCGCTATCACCTCCACGTACCACTACCACTTCTGCGAATTGCTATCACCTCTGTGTACTGCTGCCTTCATTCTGCCTCTACAAATTTCCCTCTGTCCACAAACTATTTTCTGTTCATGGACTATATTCGCTTCTGCAAACTAGAGATCTCCCTCTTCGAACCACTTGAAAAATTCCCTCTCGCACATACCTAAGAATCCTCCTCCCCATACTGAGTCCATTATGATTATCAGTTTTCCGCAAAAACCTTTGGTGGAATTTCTTCCGTGTGAACCACATCAGCCTTCGCGAACCTACTATCACAAACTTCATTCAATCTTTTCCAAAATACTAGATCAAAAATATTTTCTCTAATTATATTCTATCTCCAATATAATTAGTGATATTAGAGATTCTTATATAGTCAATGATATCTGAAAAATTCACTAATACAAGATTTACCAAATCATCGATTTATCCTTCACTGAATAACGATCTTTCTACCATTGTGAACTGAAAGACACCCAAAAACGTTTTTCCTACATGCTCTGCATACCTCTTTTGCAGCTACATGGTTAATCTCTTCCACCGATGACAATCAATCCACGTACCACACTGCCATCACCACATACCATCATTGCGAACCATTTTCGATTTCGCGAACCACCCTGACATACTAGTCTCACCGCTCTGTGTACCGTTCCTGGAACATGGTATGTTGTACATGAATTTTGGTACACATTTCTCATCCATTGACAAATTTCTTCAATTTCTTTGGGAAACACTAACCATAATCATTTACAGTCATCTAGATTTTTCAACAAACACAACCACACCAATAACATATCGAGAGGACACCTTGAGGGATCTTTTCCCAATAGAAGTAAACTATATCAGAAAAAATTAATCAAGTGCAGAAGGAAGACAATTAGTTTCATAAAAAGGAACAATTGTTTTAGAAGGGTATGTTTCCTGAATTGAAAATTTACATAAAAATTGTGTTTTTAGGTTTGGGAAGATAATAATCATACCTTGTGATTCACAGATGAAGAAATATTTTTTATGTGAAGCTCATATTTCTCCGTTTTCAGTTCATCTGGACAACACTATGATGTACAGAGACCTTTAAGTGTATTACTGGTGGGACAGAATGAAAAGATATATTGATGGCTTTACCCTGAGCTGTTTTATTTTTCATCAGGTTAAAGGAGAGATGAAGTTACCAAAAGGGATAATATTTCCATTTTCAATACCAAATTGGAAATTGGAAAATATATCCATGGATTTCATAAATGGATTACAAAATACTTCTTAAGGTAATAATAATATATGGTTTATTATTGATCTATTGTCTAAATCATCTCATTTTCTTCATATTAGAGATATTATGCCTCTAGATAAACATTACAAGTTTTATATTAAAGAGATAGTCAGGTTACATGGAGTTACCCTCTTAATTGTATCTGATCATGATCCCAGGTTTAATTCCATCTCTTGGAAAGGATTTCATAAGTCATTGGGCACTGAATTAAATTTCATGACAACTCATCATCCTCAATCAGATTGGTGGTCAGAATGCACATTTTAGACATCAGAGGATATGATACGTACTTGTTCAGTGGATTTCGATGGAATTTCGGATCAATATCTTTATTTTTTTGTTTTTTATTATATTAACAGATTTCATTCCAGTATATATATGGAATAATTTGAGGCATTACATGGAAAGTGGTTTCAAACTCTAGATTTTTGAGATTATGTAGGTGAAAGGAAGTTGATGGGACCATAATTGGTAGAGTAAATGGAAGAAAAAGTTCAGTTGATTCATAGACATATGAGGAAAAGACAAAACATTTAGAAAAGTTATGAGGATAACTAGAGTAAGGATTGTTCTTCTGATGAAGATGGTCATGTTTTTCTTAATGTTTCACCATGGAAAGGTGGGATTCATTTTGGCAGGAAAGGGGAGCTGAGTCCACGGTTCAATGGAACATATGAAATCTAAGAGAAAGATGGATTAGTTTTCTATCAAGTGTCTTTAACATTGATTTTATCCTAGGTAGACAATTGTTTTATTATTTTAATGTTAATATAGTATATTCCGGATCTATCTCATGTTTTAAGTCCAGATGTAGTTTAGTTTCCAGAAAATATTACTTATGAGGAACTGCCAGTCCATATTTTTGACCTCAAGGAGAAAGTGTTTTTGAATAAGGGTATTTTTTTGGTTAAGTTCGTGTGGAAAACTCATATATTTGGAGAGTCAACATGGGAATATGAAAATTATATGAGGAAAAAATACCCCCACTTATATGATAATTAAATAAAAAATGTGATCACACAATTTCTAAAAGGGGGGAGGATATAAAATACTAAGTAATTATTAAATAATGAATATTCATATTTATTAATATCTATGAATTAGATATTTATTTAACCTTAAAGAAGATGTTATGCATAAGATTATACCTGACATATAATAATGGGTTTCTCTATAATCTTACGTTGTGCACAAGACTGAGTTATACTGGAAAATAATACATTATTAATATTACTATTTTTAATGGTAGTTAATGACTAGACATTGTATTGGATGGATTGAATATAAATAACTATATCATGTTTACACATGTTTATTAAATGTTTTTACTTTCTTCTAATATATTTTAGAGGCTTAAAATGAAAATAAATCCAATTTTAAGAATACAATACTCTAATATTTTTTAAATGTTGTTTACCCCCTTTTGATGGTGAACCCATTTTAAATCTATTTTTTGAAAATTTTATAAGTTTTATTTTAAGAAATATTCAACTTATTTGTAAGTGTCACATCAAAATTTACTTTGGTTAGAATTTTGGTATTTAAAAAAAAAAATCATATTTTAATGAATAGTGAAAAATACTGTATTTTAATTCAAAAATATTTCTTTCAAATAAAATATTTAAATTTTTATATAAAAAATTTAATTTTTTAAGATATAATTAGATTATTTTTTATAATTTAATCCAATTTAGGTCATTGGATGTAAATTCACCATTAAATTTTATATAAACACATGTCAATCATTTGATGGTTTTTAATTTTTAAAAACATTTTATCTCGATCTGTCAATAGGATTAGTGTTAAACCTAAGTGAACCACTTTTTTGAATTAAATTTTAAAAAACAGATATATATGGTTGTAATCAATATGGAAAAAAGTTCCAATTGGATCAAAATAATTTTTAGTGAATAGTAACTGTAGTATTATATTTACAATGGTTAAAGGGTAAATTTAGTAAATAAGGTTACAAATAGTATTATAATAATATAAAACTACTATAAAACTTGTCTTTATCATATTCAATGAGTTATATCCAGGCAGGAAAATCCTTAGGCCAATATTTTGGCATTTGGAAGCCACTTGGGCGTGATTATGACATTAATAACAGTTTACATAAAGTAAAAATAAAAATATCATAAACATGTCTCTTTTTATACCATCAAAGACTTTTCAAGGTTATTATGAAATGTTATAAGTCTATTCAATGGGTTTTTTTCGAATTTATCCCTCATTTTGGATTTTATTTAAATTCAATAAAATGAATAGTGTCAAATTTGACCTAATTGATATTTTGTAAAAATATTAATTTATTAAGTTGTTTTTAAAAAATAAAAATAATTTAAATTTACAAATTTGATATAATAAGGTCTAAATATTCATAAATTTTCCAATTATTGGTAATTGACCTCATAAAAGTAAAATTCATAGCCCCTTAATATTTAAAATGTTGTTACCATAATCATTATTAAAAGAGAAAAATTAAGTGTAAAACGAAAAGATATTGATTAAAATAAAATAAAATAAAGTCAAAAAATTATTGGATGAGATTAATTAGAATTAACCACATAATATATTAGACAAAACAAAATTTAGATTCATTTTGACTAAAAATCAATTTATATTAATTTAATATTTTATTACTTTCCAAGGATGCCCCTTCCCTCTCATATAAAAAGGTACCCAATCTTATCTAATACTCATAGTTCAAGAACCATTTTGATCATCCAAGACCTACCAAAAATCCTTCCTAGAATCACTCCCCACATTCTTGAGGCATTATTTTAGTTATAACACCATTCTTAGAGGTGTTAACACATTTTGTAAAGGTAATCAAATGAAGAAGTGGAATCAATTTTTCACATGTTTCTATTTTATTTACTCTTCCACTTCCATTAAATCTACTTCATCCATGATGAACTGATAAATCTAGTATCCTAAATATACTTAGATTTTATTTTTTCAAAATCATCACCTAAATCCATCTGCAATTTCATTTAATGTGAAATGAACATTTTGTTCTTAGGTACGGAAAATTGCTGCCTCCCAAACCGTTAAAGTTCATTTTTCATTACTGTCTATGAAGACTTGGTATAATGATAGAATAAATGTTTTTATATTATATTAATTAAATATTTATTATTTTAAAATAATAATATTTTAATTATGTTCTTACTTTCCATTCACATAAAAATGATAATGTCATTCATGCGTATGTGTGAACTATCACCTCCACGAACTGATGTGAATCATTTTTATTCACCACATCACTTGTATGATAAATATATATAAGTATATTTATATTATTATTATGATTGTAATAATATTATTATCATTTTTTAAATATAAAATAATAAATACATTATTTCCATGTCGATCAATGAAAAATTTAAAATGTTACTCATGCGCACGTACGATCTACCTTCTTCATGAAGATAACATTGTTCATTTTTTGACACCATAAATAAATGGTTTGATTTAATAGTATAATTTACATATAAAATTGATTATGATTTCATTAATATTATTATGGAGATGGTATACTTATGTCTATATGGACAATTTAAATCATAACAAATTCATTTTGGAATCATGTAACGAATATTGACAAAACATCCGATATGAACTTAAATAATTATGAAATTTTTATAACATGGTAATAAGTGATATAAAGGGAATAATAAACATGAAAATGGTTATCAACTAGGTTTAAATTATCCTAATATTATTATTCAACAATATAATGAGTGTATGTGATGATTCAGACTTAGGATAAGGGACTTCGTCTCATTGACCTTTCATTTAGTAAAATTTTGTTGTTATACACCACCTTATGTTACACAGTGTATAATCTACCCTTTGACATAAAATTTCATTATTTTTTTTTCAAAATGATTATTTTTATAGTAATAATTTTAACAAATAAAAAATGTATATTTTTAATGAATATGACGATAATAATTTTTACACCACTGTAACCGTTTTTTGTATTTGGATTCCTCTATAAACCTTAATGTTTTTAAAAGGAAAAAAGAAATAATTTTTTCCCTTTGGGGGTTTTTTAGATTTTAAAATGGTTTTGGAAGTGGATTTTCTATTTCAATATATTAAAAGGATTTCTTGTTATTTTAAATGAAATTTTATGAGTGAAATGTTGATAATTTCAATATTTTATGTGGTTTTAATAAATAATGGTACATGGAAATTTTATGGGTGATTACATGATAAAATAAAGATGGGTGGTTATATTAAAAAAAAGAGGGTTGGTTCCGTGATAATCCAAGGATGGGTGGTCATGTTATAACCTCATATGTATTAGGTAAGGAATTCAATCATATCAATATTCCATTTGTAAGAGTGATACGTGTGTGTTTCCGACGCTTTCGTTGGGGCGCGCGCGCATCCGTCTGCGGAGGCGGATGCGCTGTATTGTTTCCCCGCATTCCCGCTTTCCAAAGGCGGGCGACATCTGCTCCTTATTCAGGGACGTCTGCTCCTTGATCAAAACCAGGATGATGGGATGCCGGTTCTTCCTTCTGTGGATTCCTCCTCAGAACTCGCCACCTATTCCGGGTCTCCCTTATAGATTTAATACATTTTTTGTGAAACTCTTACCAATTCCATGTTTCCATGGATGCCGGTTAATTACACTGCTTCTGTCGGGACATTCCAAAGGGTCCCGTCAGGGCAGAAAATTTCAGTCGGGGGAGTAGTCACTTCGAGGCATGAGTAGCGTGTCAGGATGCTGGGGAACTGGCATGTCTGTCTTTTATACCTTTTCATAGGGCTTCTCAAGGGCGTGGAAGCCTGAGGCATCCCACATCGAGCGCGGGGAATTATATGCCACAGACATATATCTGAGGTTTTCCTCAGCTTTTTGTGTTTAACACAGGGTATGCCGCAGGTTTAACATCCAGCGGAGACGGATCAGCCCGATCAGAGCATTAGCTGGAATGGATCGGATTGAGGAATTTCCCTTGAAGGGGTGCCGATACCGAAACCAGCCCATGGGAAGCTACGAAGAGGAGCGGCATGGTATGATCTTGCCGGGATATGGTAGTCTGGGTGAGAATCAGGATGGGTGATGGAGAGTTGAATGAAGTGGAGGGGGAATGAAACGGGACCATCGCAAGGGCGATAGTAAAGTTGGGCTTGAGTCTCGAAGAGACCTCCTACGTATCCCCGTGGCAGGTAATCAAAGTCCGCATAGTTCAGGATGGTGCCGGTGGACCGACGTGAAGGTGGACCTTGGTCCGATGGATGTCGTCAGCGAACCAACGTGAAAGTGAACCCGAGGTTCCACTGGTGGTGGGCTTGAACCTCGTGAAGGCTTCCTACGTACCATGCCTTGACATGGATCAAAGACCACGTAGTTCAGATGGGATGTGGAATACAGTTTAACGTCATGCGGGACGGGGGTGAACAGATGTGAGTGAGGTCGGGACGACTGGGTGATGGGCTTGAACCTTATGGATGCTTCCCACGTACCATGCCTTGACATGGATCAAAGTCACTGTAGTTCAAATGAGTGTGTCGGCGAACCGACGCGAGCAAGGACCTTTGTCCAGATGGTGTGGGGCTTACACACTAGACTGTCCGGGTGCTGGTGAACCGACATGAAGGTGGGTCGGGGTGACCAACGGATGGTGGGCTTGAACCTCTGGGAGGCTTCCCACGTACCATGCTGTGACATGGATCAAAGACCTATTAGTTCTAAGGGGGCTTCGTCGGCGAACCGACGTGGAGGTGGACCTTGGTCCGATGGGTGGTGGGCTTGAACCTCAGGGAGGCTTCCTACGTACCATGCCTTGACATGGATCAAAGTCCTTATAGTTCGGGTGGGTCACAATGGTTTTCTGTCGGACTGGGATGCAGTTTAACGTCATGTTGGATGAGGATGAACTCGACGTCAATAAATGATGGGTGGGCTTGAACCTCAGGGAGGCTTCCTACGTACCATGCCTTGACATGGATCAAAGACCTCGTAGTTCAAATGATGGAAGTCGTCAGCGAACAGACGTGAAGGTGGACCTTGGTCCAATGGGTGGTGGGCTTGAACCTCAGGGAGGCTTCCTACGTACCGTTCCTTGACATGGATCAAATTCCTCGTAGTTCGGGTGGGTCACAATGGTTTTCCGTCAGATTGGGATGCATTTTAACATCATACGGGACGAGGATGAAATCGACGTGAATAAATGATGGGTGGGATTGAACCTTAGGGAGGCTTCCTACGTACCATGTCATCACATGGATCAAAGACCTCATAGTTCAAATGATGGAAGTAGTCAGTGAACCGACGTGAAGGTGGACCTTGGTCCAATGGGTGGTGGGCTTGAACCTCAGGGAGGCTTCCTACGTACCATGCCTTGACATGGATCAAAGTCCCCGTAGTTCAAATGGGTGTGCAGTTTAATGTCATACGGGACAAGGGAATATAGTTTAATGTCATGATGGACGATGTATTGTCATGGCCAAGGCCAACTCTAATCCCACGTGAGTCATGCTCGGTGTGAGAAACAGGAGGCAGCAAGGACCTGACGATCATGCCGCGAAGGGTGCGTCTGTGAGAAGCGAAGAGGGGCTTACGCGTTAGGCGACCCATGGTGCTGGGACTTACTCCAGGATGGAGGCCCAAAGTGTGAAAAAGCGCAGTGGGAAAGGGGCTCCACTAGCCTTGGCAGTGGGGAAGTACGGAGGTGCATGGGTGCAACCTCACATAAGAGAGGCTAGGTGCTTATGCTCTGAATTAGCCCTTCCCCCGTGGACAAAGGCCACTACGACAAGGAGGATCTCATTCCATGTGAGGAAGAATCCATTCCCATGGAGAAGAGAAGCGTAAAGAATGTCCGAGACGGGGGGACCCTGCGTATGAGGCACAAGGTCTGATCAAAGTTTAACGTCATGTGTTAAGGAAGAGGTGCTTGGAAGTTTAACATCCTGCAGCTCGGACGAGGTGGGTTTACTCCGCACCCCTAGGACTTACATGACCGGCACCCTTTTCTCCTTGGGGGAGGGAAGGTACCAAAAAGGCCATGGTCAAGGGGGGTCGTAGAGCGAACCATCGAGTGGTCCACATTAGCGTGGCTATGCGAAGAAGCAATATCCGTTAGCGTGCCTATGCAAAGAATCATTAGGCGATGCAACGCTACGAGTGGTGTGGTCCGTGGGAATTTGAAATTATATCGTGAAAACCTGGAGGGTCACACGGGGAGAGGAATTGCCAAGCAGAGGAGTGTGCTTCGCGAAGTGGGGTGCCTTGGCCTTAGCATGGGGAAAAGGTGTGAGTGGATAGGGATTTGCGAAGTGGAATAGTATTCACAGAGCACTGCCTCGCGAAGAAGAGGTGCCTCGCGAAGCAAGGTACTACGAAGAAGTGTGCTTCGCGATGTGTAGTGATCCTACCTTAGCATGGGGATCACTAGTACAGGATGGGTGTTTCACGAAGCATAAACACTCCGCGGCTGCCCAGGTTCCCTTGGGAGTCCCCCTCCTTCGCAAATTCCCTTGAGCTTTGTGAAGGGAATCCCTCTCGGAAGAGGGGCTTAAAACAGGACAAAGAGAAGGCGTCACGTGAAGTAGAAGTACCTCGTAGAGCTCATGATTCCTGGGGCAAAGGGTGCTTCGCGATTCAGGAATGGAGAAGCTGAAAGGTTGGATTGTCCGTCCCCCTGGACTCAGGGGGAGCCCAGTATTTATAGGCAAGGGTCGCCATTAAGCAGAACTCCCGTGCCGCCTCCAGTGCTTCACGGCGCGCTCACGAACATCAGGCCATTCACGGAGAGGTATCGCCTCCAGTGCTTCATGGTGGGCTCGCAAACGTCAGGCCGTTCACAGAGAGGTACCACCTCCGGGGCTTTGCGGTGGGCTCGTGAACATCAGGACACTCGCGGAGAGGTACCGCCTCTGGGGCTTCGCGGTGGGCTCACGAACGTCAGGCCGTTCGCGGAGAGGTACTGCCTCTGGTGCTTCGCGGGACCACAATGATCGGGGGTGCTTCATGCCGGGGCTTCATGAGGCAGCGTGTGGGGATTCTTTTCCGTACCTTCCTTTCGTGCAATATTTTGGCGCTAACAAATGCCCCCCTTAGACTTGGAGTCGCAGAGGGATGAAGGGTCTAAGTCTAAGGGAAAATTGCAAAAATTGTTGGTGGTTCACGATGCGACCTCGCGAAGGGGGCCCGTGTTGCTGACCGCAACCACGGGATCTGGACGCGCCGCGATGCTCCGCGCGGGTGGGGCGCACCACGAAGCTCCGAGGTCACCACCTATAAATAGGGGGCCGACCTCTTTTATCTTCATGCGATTTTCTTGTCCTTTTGCGCTCTCGATTTCGCGAAGCTCTGCATACTCCGCGCCTGATCTCCGTGACTCGAGCTTCGCGGCGAACCACGGGTCTCCAACTCCGCGACCGCGCCAAGTGAACTCCTGTTTGCCGGCCTAGGTTAGACTCTGCGGCTTGGTTTCACAATCGATCTTCGCGAGAGATCTTCGCGAGCCGGCTTCGCGATCCTTTCTGAAAAAAATTCTTTTCTGAGTGTCGGAACCGAAATGGACCATCGAGAAGCTGTATTGGGGGTTCTTGCAGATGTCTCCCATCGGGATGAGATGGCCAACTGTCTGGGCCTTGGGGAGATGGTCTGAAGCCACTCGAACCACATTTCTTTGACAGAGCTGCTATCGGAGGGTCAGAAGAATTATCCATAGTGCAAGAAGCTGCCATTGTACGGCTTCGGGTTGAGGGATGACGTCTTCATCCCTGAGGTGAGTAGGGATGAACCAGCTTGCTGGTTTAGGAGCACACCATGTCAGCACCAATGGTTCAGGGCGACCGATGGTCATGCGTGGGAAGACTTCACACCCGTCACCACCGACTGTCTCTACAACCATGTGAACAATATTGACGGGAAGCCACTGCAACCGGAGACGTCCCCTCCTCTCCACCGTACCATGCTAAAGGCGGCTTTGCAGGATTCAAAGAAAGGGTGGTCCTATGAGTGGGACCTACGCCAGGGCGGAAATTTACTGATGACTGGGCCAGGGCCTACTGGGTAGGCGCCTCATGCGAGGAGTTTGGGGCCGAGCTAAGGAGAGTGGGTTTATATGAGGCACCATAGGCCTCCCAATTCCCCATTTACCAACTGAAACAATTGATGCCAGAATTGCTGAGAAGATGGTCGTATAGGACCAATACCTTTCACCTGCACCACGGGGAGGTGGCATCAGCCTATGGGATGTCCACCAGATTTTGGGGGTTCTGATCTTGGGGGCCATGTATGATGAGTTCCTCCCCGTCATGAGCACGTGGGAGGATATAGAGAAAATGCTGCGACTGGCGTCGGCGCTGATGGCACTCATCCCTGGAGAGGACAAGGAGGCAGTAAGGGATGTCCACTTTAAGAAGTGGTTCAAGTGCTTCCTAAATTTCCCATAAAATTGAGAGTTCCCTCCGAGGCCTAGAACTTGTCCGAGGGCGGCCCAATGGGGTAAGGAGCACTTTTATTGGCAGGTCTTGGAGGACAGCCAATAGAAGACTTGGGGTTTCAGTGTCAGCACTGAACAATAGCCGATAGTCAGGCTGGAGGCGTTCATTGCAGCTCTCATCTGTGGCTGGATCCTACCAGTGAGGGATACCAGCATGGGGGTGCAGCCTAGCTCGTTTATCATGGCGCCCATGCTGGCCATGGGGCAGCAGGTCAATCTAGGGATTCCAATGCTCGCCAAGCTGTACAGAATGCTGTGGCACATTAGCGAGGGTATGAATCCGCCAAGGATATGCAGGCCCTTCCACCTCCTGTATGGGTGGATTGCGGCGCACATCAGGGGGATCTATGAGTATCAAAACCCTATCTTTCCACCGGGATCAAACTTCCACCCCTCCATCCTGAATGCGGCCGGGAGATTTTCATTCAAACTAACTGTGCCGATGGTGCTGAACCAGGTATGGAGGGTAGATGAGTTTAATTTCCACCTTTTCCCATTGCCAACGGGGATACTCACTGATGAAGGGTGGGGAACGGAAGAGCACCGGGCTTACCTCCTGGCCTTTCGAGGCGAATTTTTGGTGGCACGAGTGGATTGTGAGCTTCTCTACGAACCGTACACCCCGTATCGGTTTGCGAGGCAGTTCCGGTGCCTCCAGAGGCAGTCCTTGCAGGTCTACTGGGAGGTGTGTCACGAGGAGCACCCATGTGTGATGAGGCAGCTGTGGATCATATTCACACGGGAATATGGGAAGATGCGAATTTCATTTTCTCCATCCACCGCCGCTTTCGGATTGGTGAGGGAGTATGCCATTAGTTTGGAGGATGCTTACACAGGGGAGATGCTGAAGCATCCAACTATTCGGGTTGGTGACGGTGGGCCTCCTCTATCCCGAGTTCGGGGTCGGAGGGTAGCTAGGGCCTCTCACGGTGGCGGGGCTACTGTGGCAGAGAGACCCACACCGGTCGAGGATGTGGCAGCAGCGGTGGATCTGGTGATTCCGGAAGAGCAGGGCCATCCAGAGGGGCGGCCACTGAGGGGATTTCGTAGGATATCCACTCTGGTTATGGGGAAGCGGCTGCTTCATATCGACATGGCAGAGGATTCCATCTTCCCGGAGCCCTGGGACATTTGGGATTTCAACCGGCAATTCCTCAGTCCACCCAAGATATGGGTGCACTTGAATTGCCTCGGGATGGAGTTACCGGCCATAGGCCCAGTCCGGGATGGTTTCCTGGCATCTCCTGTGGAGGCAGAGCAATACTTGGACGAGCTGGAGGATTACGTTCACTCCAGTGGTGTCCCTCGCCCAATGACAGACTGGGTTAGGGTACTAATGGATCGAGTGGTCCCCCCACAGTTGTCAGCTGCCGATCTGAGGGAGCGCTTCCCCCTACTAGAAGAATCAGAGGACTCCTCTCGGGAGGATGAGGCTGGAGGAGGGAGCCCGTTGGAGGAGGGTGAGGTCGGAGATCAAGGCTCAGGTTCCGATGATTTCGCAGAGGCTCTCGAGGTAGCATTCGAAACTTCTTTCCTTATGGTCCGTTCTTGGGACATTATGGACTTCTCACTGATGTTTGAGCAATGTAGGAGGAACCTGTACGCAGGCCTCATTCTCACCCCTCGGCGGGTGATGATGCAGGACCTTCAGAACCCGTGCCTATGGCTACGTCCAGTTCCACGTCTGGTGGGACCAGAGCACCCGAGGTGGCTCCTCCGGAATCTCCAGACCTTCCAACAGTATACGGAGGGCCTCGCCTTGGGGTCTCATCAGTATCGGCTCAAGAGCAGCACTAAGAGGTCAATCTCTGTAATTTTCCTCTACCGGTTCCCTTGTCGTCATATGTAGACTATTCCAACTAACGTTTATGTATCTCTCTGTCATACAGTTCTCCGACTGGCATGGGCTGCTGCGGCAAGGCTAGTCGGGATGTCTGGTGGCATCCCTCCTAGGGGCATGCCGGTGATGGTGGCGATAGTCCCCCCATCTCCCCGAGCTGGAACACACATCATCACTGGTGGGACCACCAGTAGGGTTGTGCCCGAGGTCATTGAGGTGGACTCCGATGAAGAGGATCGACCGGCTGGTCCCAGTCCTGTCGCGCCTTCTTCGGCGCCAGATATCGCGCTGGATTTAACGCCATATGTAGATCCTTCCAAGGACTTCATGTGGGCATATCCTGCGTACGAGCCTGCCAATCACGTAGACTGGGACGAAATGACCTCCAATGAGGAAGACAACAGCATAGTCCGCCGCCGGTCATGGAAGCTAATCATGTGCTTCATCAAGGACACCCCCAAGCGCTATGGATGGATGAAATGGATAGACTTCGCTCACGGCTACGCGAACTGTGCGCTGGGTGAGTGGATGCCCAACGTCCTCACGCGCTCGTCCGAGATCTTATGGCTGAGAAGATCTGGGAGCATGATCGTGGACTCAGTGTGGGCTGGCAGCGGAGGAAGGCGACAAACATCAAGAGGCTCCAGGAGGATGAAAGCGAGGTCCAACAGCTGCAGACCCAAGAGGATGAGCACTCAGCCACTCTTAATGCACAATCTGAGCTGATCTCATGGTTGAAGGCCCAGCTGGCAGAGGCAGAGGAGCATATGAGGAAGGCTTATGGAAAGATGGATACCATTCAGGATGGGGTAGAGAGGGCCAGAGCCAAGGCTGACAAACTGCGCCCCGCTACTGCTGAGGAGGAGCGGGAGCTGAGTCAGCGGCAGCAAGTCTTGGACGCCACAAGCTGAAGGGTGGCAGAGATGCAATGCTCTTTTGACGGGGTCAACCCATCCATTGGGGGAGTCGACCCCCGGGTACTGTAACAAACTAAATCCCTTTTATTGGTACTTTCACGCTTCAATTTCTTCCTTTTTTTTGAATTTCGTAGAACGCACGATTTCCACTGTTTGAATCAGTTCATTACGTCCCTACAATGCTTGCGGGACGTTCGGCGATAATTCCCCAAGCTCACGTGGGTCAATCCCGATGTGAGAAATAGGAGATAGTTGCCTTCTCGTCCCACCTAACATAGTAGTGTAGACCAAGCTCCGGGCATCCGAGATTTGGATTACCAGTCCGGATTTCTGAAAGATGGGAGAGGCTTGGCCGGAGAAGGAATTTCTCAAAATAGCCAAATTACCGTTTCTTCAGCGTGCCCTCATGCACAAATGGTGCAACGCCAGGGGCACTGGACAGACGGAAATGGGAAGCATGAATTACGATGCCCAAGATTCGGAGCACTGTGGGGATGGCGTGAAAATAAAGGACAACCGTTATCCATGGAGGAGAGGCGGTATCCTTACTGCGTTAGCCTGAAATGGGGACAAAAAATGAGGGTCGACTGTTGACCGTGTTCGAAACACGGGACCATGTCACAAATGTTTTTGGTCAATATTTCGGGACATTGACCCAGGATAGTTGGCGGACCCTGGTTCGAGCATCCATACTGTTAGGGGGTCCCTCTAAACATGACCAGTCTTCCAGAACATTGGCCCAGGACGGTAGGTGAGCCGATACGGCATGAGACCAGGCCATTAGGGGGTCCCTTCAGAAATGAAAGGGGATGAGGGTCTGAATACGGGGCACGAAAAGCATGGAATATGGAGTGATTGTTTGTCCAAACAGAATCTGTCACTTAGGTAGTTACACCACCATGGTGGGAGTACACCAGATGGGTGCGTTTGTTTGGTCATGGATCCTTCCTTCTTTGGGACAGGGCCTCTCTAGCGAGGGGTCCGACCAGGGGGTCGGAAAGGGGAAGGATGAGATTAATGATTTATATGGGCTGGACCCTAGGAAAATACCTTGGTGTCTCTACGTATCCCATGAGGATGGGAATCAAGCCATACATAGTTCTGGAAGCGTAGTTTAACGTCATACAGGACGAGAAAAAGAACAATGATTTCTATGGGCTGGACCCTAGGAAAAAATACCAATGTGTCTCTACGTATCCCATGAGGATGGGAATCAAGCCATACGTAGTTCTAGAAGCGTATTTTAACTTTATGAAGGACGATGAGAAGCCTGGCCGTGTTGGTACACATCCTACCAAAACTACTAAGCCCACGTGAGTCATGCTCGGTGTGGGAAACAAGTAGTGGTGAGACTTTCCCAACACAGAAAAGGGGAGGTTAGGGTGGAGAGATGCTTGGTGAATACCGACCCCATGATACTAACACGCCCATGTGGCGCACTTAGATGCACGAAGAGATAGAGCCGAATATGTTGGAATTAAACTTGAACATGAGGAAGTGGAAATGTGTGAATCATGATGCTTGAGATCTGGATCACAATGATGGCGGCATGATGATAGAGGATAACTGCTAACTATGGTGGAAACACAGAATCCATATCACGTTATCCTAGAATAGGGACAAACAAATGAGGGTTGACCATTGACCATGTTCGAAACACGGGACCATGTCGCAAATGTTGTCAAAGATCCTTAGGGACGTTGGCCCGAAACAATTGGAGGGCCCTTAGGTCCAGCATCCATGGAGAGCCCTTAAGCCTAGTATCCATGTCGTCCGGGGGTCCTTTTGGATGTGGAAGAGGATGAGGATCCAAATAGTGAGCTCACGAATCTTGGTCATGGTATGAGTGGAATGTCCCCATGAAAATTCCAAACTTTGGGCTCTTTGTCAAAAAACATCTGAATACGACAACGAGACCTATTAGATAGAGGTATCAGAGTCCTTTCCCATAGGGATATCTTAGTTTAGGGTCATAAAATTCGGACCAAAGGGCGGGAGGAAACATAAGAGGCACATGGTGGAGTAACTCAAACACCTGGCGTGAATGGGAATAGGGGGTGTGTACGGTGCGGTGAACAACCCGACGTGAATGAGGACATAATCCCATATCACACCGCACGACCCCCTTGGGAGAGGTTTTAGGTTAAGGGACTGAAAGCGAAAGTTAGGCTGGGCCTGTAGGGAAGTGCCCGGGTGCTCCTACATATCTCATAAGGATGAGAACCAAGCCATATGTAGTTCTGAAATGTGGCACGGTAAGGTACCAGTGCCAGGGAAAAAGGGGAGTGCGGGCGTGGACCTTGCATTAAAGGAAGTGTAATTTGATAAATCTTGTTTGTCCTTTAAGGTGAGTGGTTTTTTTTGTGAAGCGACAGGCCTAGGGTAGTAGTATGTGGTGTCGCCACAAGAATCAAGCCGTGATAGGCATTGAAAAATGGCATGGAACATAACCAATACCCAACATGATTTCCTCTACAACGAGGTCATCACAATGCAGTGCCGTTTTTCATCGTGCGGCCAGGACGAGAATGTCACAGTTTAGGGTCGTGTGATAGGACCAAGCATGCATTTTCACATCATGCAGCGCAGATGTAACAGAGGCGATGCTAGGAGGGGAATGTGCATCGTGTCATGAAACAAAATTGATGGAGACATGATCCTACATCACATTGTATGCCACTCTGAGAGGGAGACCTCGGGCCGAGGGGCCTATATAGAGGTAAGAGGTGAAAAGAAGGGGGGGGGGGAGACTAGATCCCTAAATGGGCTGGACCCGAAGACAAGGCGTCTGGGCGGTCCTACGTATCCGATGAGGATGAGAATCAAGCTGAACATAGTTCTAGATGGATCTTAGTTTATGGTCTTAGAGATCGGACCATGAATGGTGACAACCTCCCGAGTAAGCGCAGACGTCAACCTGATCCCTAAGACCACATGAGTTAAACTCAGTGTGGGAAACAAGGGGGGGAATCCTTATCGTAATACTTGGGTCGTCCATCAAAGGGGAGTCGGCAGAGAGCCCCGAAGGACATCTTTGACATGGCTTGTTCCCCTAGTGCGCAGACGTGCACGGAGGAATAGTACCAAGAGTTCCGAGACATTACTTGGACATGATGAGACTGGAGAAGGATTTGAATCATGTAACTGACATTTTAGGCTTAATGGGGTTGGCGTGGCGATAGAGGAAAACTGTTAACCATGGCGGAAAAAAAGTCTCCATATCGCGTTAGCCTGAGGTGGGAACAACAAATGAGCATCGACCGCTGACCATATTCGCAACGCAGGATTTTATCGATTTTTTGTCCGAAACCCTCAGGGGTGTTGGCCCGTAACGGTAGGATAGCCCTTGGGCGTAGTATCTAGGCCGTTCTTGGGGGTCCCTCTGGGTGTGAAAGATGATGGAATCCCTGATTCAGGGATACACAAAGCCTGGAAAGCAGGTGCGGACGTGTCCGAGTAAGGTTTGGCATTCCAGGTAATAAACCAGAGTACCCTTAGGCACATTGGTGAACCGATGAAAAGGGTCTACGGAATAGCTCGGGAGGGAGAGGTACATGGTGTGGTCATTACGGGACTGACGTGAATGAGGACATGATCCCATACCACGCCATATACACCCCTCGTAGAGGAAGGGTAGGCCAAGGAGCCAAGATGGGATGGAGATTCCAAAGAGATGGGGCTGGACCCGAAGCTTAGTCATTCGGGTGGTCCTACGTATCCCATAAGGATGGGAATCAAGCCACACGTAGTTTTAGAAGATACCCAGGGGGCAGGATACCCTAACGAGGATGTGTACGATGCGGCGAGTAGCCTGACGTGAATGGGGACATAATCCCGCACCACAACGCACAATCTTGTGGGAAAGAACCTGGGCCCGGGGGCCCGTCAAGGCCAAGGGGAGGAGGCTGGGCCTCAGTGAGGAAGGACTGGAAATCTTGTAGTTTAGCGTCTTGCAGCGAGAGAGAGGGTCGGGGAATAAGATTCCCTGGACAGAGGAGGTGTATGATACGCTGAAAAAACTGATGTGAATGTGGACATAATACTTCAACACACCATACACTCTAGGTAAGAGCTTGGGCTAGGGCCCGAAAAGGCCAAGGGGCCTGAGGCTAGGCCTCAGTGAGGGAGGCATGAGGTTGGGCCTTGGTCAGGACGACCTGACTAACTTGCAGTTTAACGTCTTGCAGCAAGGACGGGGAAAGATATAACTGTATCTCGTCCGGGGATGTGTACGGAATGGAAAGTAACCTGACATGAAAGAGGATGTATTCCTACACCACGCCGTACATTCCTTATAAGAGAATCAGGGTTGTGGGCCCGACCGCTAGCACCACCCAGAGGGAAGTTTGTCGCTTCAGGATGGGGAAGAACGAGTTACTGCACTCGATGTTTGGGCCATCTTGGGGTGGACCTAAGGATCCAAGAAATTGTTGACCATGTTTGAAACATAGCGTTCCTATGGTGACCTGATATGGGAGCAATGAATGAGCATCGACCGTTGACAAAATCCGCAACGCGGGACTTGTATCGGCTTGTTGCTTGGAAACCCTCGGGGGCGTTGGCCTGTATCGGTAGGAGATCCCTTGGGCGTAGTATCCAGGCTGTTCTTGGGGGTCCCTCCGTGTGTGAAAAATGATGGAATCCCAGTCAAGGAGTGGGTGAAGCATAGCTATATCCATCCACGAAAGAGGCGAACATCTCCAGGGGGACGTGCAGCCGGGTCAAGGCTTGCTCGATGTGAGTTGGGGAAAAAGTGTGCACCCTACCATATGTCCTGACCTTAGGGGAAGATTTTGGATTTTAGGCTGGGCCAACAGACGAAATGTCCGGGCACTCCTACGTATCCCATTAGTATGGGAATCAAGCCATACGTAGTTCTTGAAGGCCATGCAGTTTAACGTCATGCAGTGAGGATGTGGGAGGATAGAAGAACGGGAGTGGGCACATGGTGCAACCCTTAAAATCCTTGTATGAGCGGGGTTGTATGAGCAGGGCTAAGAAATCCTGCTCCTCACTACGCAAGGACCCTCCAAGGAAACTATTCCCAGGGGGGATAGTGGGAGAGAAGAGCTTGGGGCTGGGCTCAAGACGAGACGTCCGAGCGTTCCTACGTATCCCATTAAGATGGGAATAAAGCCACACGTAGTTCTTAAATCACATTTTAACGTTTTTATGGACTAGAAATGTGTCTCAACTGGGTATATGTATGGTACAGTGGGTAACCCGATGTGAATGAGGATGTAATCCCACACCACACCGTACAATCCCATAAGAGAGTCCGAGTTGACGAAGGCCAAGGGGCCCGAGGCTACGCATTGGTCAGGGGGGCCTGACTGGCTTACATTTTAATGTATTGCAGTAAGGACGAGGGGTCGGGGGCCCGAGGAGGCCAAGGGGCCTGAGGCTGAGCCTCGGTCAGGAAGGCCTGACTGGCTTGCAGTTTAACGTCTTGCAGTAAGGACGAGGGGAGATCTTAGTTTAAGCTCATAGAGCTCAGACCATTTTGCAGTTTATCGTCCTGCAGGACGGCGGTGCAGTTTAAGGTTGTGCAGGACCATACAGTTTAAGGTCATGTTGGACCATACAGTTTAAGGTCATGTTGGACCATACAGTTTAAGGTCGTGTTGGACCATACAGTTTAAGGATGTGTTGGACCATACAATTTAAGGTCGTGTTGGACCATATAGTTTAAGGTCATGTTGGACCATACAACGGATCAGGCGAAGTACTACATGAGGAACCTGGCATTGGTGGGAGGAGTTACGCGCTCACCATCCGTGGTCACCAAGGAGTACGCCCCGTTGGGTTAAACCTTATGCATGATATAAGGCCCTTCCCATTTGGGTTATATCTTGGGCGGTTTCCTACTGGGGATCATTAGCGCTCGAAGAGCCAGCACTAGGTTGACCTGTAGAAAATAAAGGAGGCAAACCTTCTTGTTTAAGGCCCTCGCTATCTTATTCTACTGCCTTTCCAGATTGTGCAGGGCACGAAGCCGGTTATCGTCCAGTGCTTCTAATTCAGCTAGACGGATTTAGGCCACCTCATCTGGCGCATGCTGGTCATAGACTGCAGTGCGTAATGATGGAAACTGGATCTCAACGGGTAGGACGGCCTCAACCCCATACACCAGGTAATATGGGGTCACCATGGTAGAGTTGTGAGTCGTCATCCGATAAGCCCAGAGGGCATTGGGGAGCTTGTCCAGCCAACTTTTCTTGTTCTGGCCAACCATCTTCTGCAGAATGTTAGAGAGGGTTTTTTTGAACGCCTCGATCTGTCTGTTTGCCGACGCGTGATAGCAGGAGGTATGGTTTGAATGGATGTTGTACTTGGCGTACAATTTCTTCAGCTCAGCCGCTCGGAAGTTGGTGCCGTTATTGGTGAGGATGGTCTGAGGGACCCCAAACCAGTGGATAATATTGGAGCTCACAAAGTCAACGATGGAACGAGCCTTGACCTCTTTGAGTGGAACTGCCTCTGCCCACTTGGAAAATAAATCTGTAGCAGTTAGTATGAACCTACACTAGCGAGCTGTTGTCGGTGTATACGGTCCGACTACATCAAGCCCCCATACCACAAATTTCCAAGAGTACTTGTTGAGGTGGAGGGGCTCTGGCGGCCGATGCAGGAAGTTGGCGTGAACTTGGAACACGTGGCATCTCTTGGCATACCCGATACAATCGTGGATCATAGAGGGCCAGAAGTACCCCAACCTCCGGGTTTGATGGGACAGATTCGGCCCAGCTTGATGGGCACCACAGGAACCGGTGTGGACCTCTTGCATAACTTGAGGAATCTCTACTCCTTGAATGCAATAGAGGAGGACGCCATCGAAGCTCCACTTATAAAGGATCTGTTCAAGACCGGGGCCACTTTGGAGGGTAAATTTCACCGCGTGGCATCGGATTCACTCGCGCTCGGCCCGGTCATCCGGGAGGAGACCATTTTGTAGATACTCGACAAAAGGTGCTCTTCAGTCGGGAGTGGCTTCAACCACTGTGTCTGATGACCCCGAGACCCCTGACGTAGAGGGCCCAGCAGTGAGATGACTTACCCACAGGCCATCATTGTCCTCTTGGGTGATGGGGGAAATGACTCTCTGGTGTGCCACATGTATGATCAAATCATCTTGCTCAGGTTCCGCGAGTGACGCAACTAAGCCGACCAAAGCGTCAGCTCGACCGTTCTGTGACCGAGGGACATGGGTGACCTCTGGCCGAGAGGAGAATTGGGCCATTAGGCGGAGGGTGAACTCCAACAATGGAACAAGCTCCGGCTTCCTAATGACATAATTTCCATTGACCTGCTTGATTACCATCTCAGAATCTCTTTTCACATGTATATGGGGCACGTCGATATCAAGGGCCAACTCGAGGCTAGTGATGAGAGCCTGGTACTCTGCCTCATTGTTGGTACAGCCTTTTGACAACAGGAACGAGTATGGTAGGACGGCTTGCACCAGGGTAATGAAGACAATACCCAGGCCCACTCTGTTGAGCTTAGGATCATTGAGCCTCCTACCGGTGGGGCTCCGGGAGGCACCGTCGAAGTGAATTTTCCAACATGGGAAGACACGATCGACTGAGAGGATCGTCTCATCAGGAAAATCTAGGTCTAGGGATTGATCCGCGGAGGTTGGATGGGCGGCTAAAAAGTCTGCCAATGCCTTTACTTTAAAGGCCTTCTGAGGTACGAACCTGATATCAAACTGCTAGAGAATCACCACCCACCGTGCTAGTCGGCCAGTCAACATAGGGCGGTTCAGGATGTACTTCAGTGGGTCTACCCGGGAGACCAATTGTACCTCATGGTGCTGCAAGTAATTCTGCAATTTTTGTACGGAAAAAACTAATGCAAGGCATCCCTTTTCGATAGGGGAGTATCTGATCTCCGTATCGAGAAGCATGCGGCTGAGATAGTAGAGACTGTTCTCCATACCCTCTATATTCTTCTGGGTGAGCAGTGCACCAAGGGATCGTTCCAGGGCGGTCACGTAAAGGACCAGTGGATTTCTGGAGACGGGTGGCATCAAAACCGGAGGTTGGAGCAGATACTGCTTGATTTCCTCGAAGGCGGTCCGACACTCCTCATCCCATTCATAGGTGGCACCCTTCTTCATGAGCTGGGAAAAGGGATTACATTTGTCGTCCAGATTCGCGATGAATCGGCGTATATAGGATAAGTGGCCTTGGAGACCTCGAAGTTCCCGAATATTGCTTGGGGGAGGCATTTGGCTGATGGCCTTGATCTTCTCTGGGTCGATCTCAATGTCTTGGTATCTAACAACAAAGCCAAGAAACTTCCTAGAGGTGACCCCAAAGGAACACTTTAATGGGTTCATCTTCAGGTGGCAGGAATGGAGGATACCAAACACTTTTTCAAGGTCTTTGAGATGGTCCTGGCGCTGGCACGATTTGACCACTAGGTCATCCATGTAGTATTCTACCAGCGACCTGAGAATCGGCCTGAATATGCAATGCATGGCCCTCTGATAAGCGGCACCTGTATTTTTCCGGCTGAAGGGAATAACCCGGTTACAAAAGGTACCTTGGGGGGCCCTAAAGGTAGTTTACTCCTCGTCCTTAGGGGCCATCCGGATCTGGTTGTACCCAGAATACCCATCCATGAAAGAGAGGGCTTGGAACCCGGCCGTAGCATCAATTAATAACTCGGTCACCGGGAGGGGAAAGTAATCCTTTGGGCAGTGGCGATTGAGGTCACAGAAGTCGATGCAGACCCTGATCTGCCCATTATTCTTCCTGACCGGCACAATGTTGGAAAGACACTTGGGGTACTGGACTTCCTTAACGAAGTTGGCCTTGATAAGCTTGTCAACTTCGGCCTCAAACATAGCACCGTGAGAAGGGTGTATCTTTCTGGGGGGCTGCTTAAACCCACGATGGTTTGACGGGAGGCCCAGGCGGTGAATGGATACCTGGGGATCTAGTCCCGGCATCTCGTTGTAACTCCAGGAAAACACATCACGATGTTGCTTGAGAAATTCTACGTACTGCTGTCGCTCCTTAGGGGACATGGCTGCACTGATCAATGTGGGTCTCGGTTCTGCATCGCTACTAAGGTTCACCTATACCAGTTCATCAACCATGGTAGAGACGCCTTCCTCAAAGGTGGGGGGAGCATCCTCCAGGTCTTCCTCTCCACCCGTGGGGGGATTTTCCGCAACAGGAGATACTTCTGGGCTATCAAAACCTAAGGGGCAGCTAGTTCCAGCTTGGGAAGAAGTGGTCATCATATCAGGAGACTCACTCGCCATTAAGACCATAGCAATGAAGGCAGTCGACCCTATCCCATCTGGCCTTCGGCCTAAGGGGCCACGTTTGATGACATCAAAGAAGTGGCGATGTGTCGTCCAGAGTCGGTTGATTCCAGCCCGGCGGAAGAGACACGTATGGTGTACTGCCATTGTCAAAAGCTTGACATTCCAGTAACGCACAGGGGTAGGAGGTTCCGGGATCACCTGAGCCTGGTTGGCGAAGGAGTACGAGGTGATTTTCTGTCATCGCTTGGACATGGGAACATGCCTTCCTTTCATAATTGAAATAACAAAACATTGCCCCATGTCAGGGGTTGTGGCCTCCAATTGGTGGATCAGGAGGATGTAGGCGTCATCCATGCTTGCCCAGGGATCACTTGTGACTGGGGCAGGTTCATCCTCACTTACTAGGATTTTATTATCCTTACTCATGTAATAATCAGCATCCAGACAGCGGGCCTCACAAGAGGCGAAAGGAGACGCATCCCCTTGGAGCACTCCTACTTGACCATTGAGGGAGTATTTGAGGCACTGATGATACGACAAAGAGACTGCTGCGTGCAGATGGAGCCATGACCTACCCATCAACGCGTTGTAAGCAATGTCCTGAGAGACGACCATGGACTTGGTGCTGTCAATTAAGCCACTGAACTGAGTCTTCAGGCGGATCTTGCCGACTGTGGTTTTCTCGGTCATGTCGTATCCCTAGATTCTTAGGTCAGAGGGAGTTAAATCACCTTCAAAAAGACTTAGATTTCACAGTGTCTGAGTCGAGATTAGGTTGATTCTGGAACCCATGTCAACGATGCAGCGGTAGACTTCCACACCATTGAAGTGGCCAGTTTTGTACAGCTGGCGAATATGCCCCTGTATAGGAGGGTCCTCATCTTCACCGGAGAACGAGATAATCTCCTGACATTCGGCATTCTCAATTGTATCAGCATTGAAGGCTTCTGCAGCTGCTAACTCCATCTCAAACTGAAGGGGGAACTTTAGGGCCTCGGTAAGTGCTTTGCACATTTCAGACGATAGGCGAAGGGACTCAAGGATAGAAAACCTTGATGGAATGCCAGCCAGGTGCTTCAGGACATCATACTTTCGTTCCAAGCGCAAACCTCTGCTTACAGGAGGTCGTTCGGCAGTTGGAGGCATAGAGGATCCTGCCGGTTGAACCGGTGGTTGGCTAGTGGTGGGTACATCCTGCTGCCTACTAGTTGAAGCCTGGAGAGTAGTCACCGGACTAGGATCGGACAACGGAGACTGTCCTGTAGCCGGGAAAGACTGACTGTGATAGGAACGAGGCAGTTCTTCCTGATCTAGTAGCACAAACGGCGGTGGAGGTAGAGCTGAGGGCGTCAGATGGGGTTGTGTGTGCTGAGCTCTGCGCTGAGCCTGCTGTCTGGTCTCAGTAGCATGCACGGCCTGGATGAAAGTGTATTCTAACATGCCTCGACAACCGGTTTGGTTTTGGTTCCGCTGACGTTGACGTCGACTGGGGATGTTGGGGAGGCTCTCCTGGCGTTCCCCTTCGTCAGGAGTCATATAAGGCTTTACCAGCTCCACGGTGTTAACTGAAGCGTACCCCTGGCTGTCGCTCGACGAGTCATCCACTATCGGGCAGATTCTGGGAGGAATACCAATTTCTGGGGTAATAAAGTCACCAAGAGTGTGGGATGATGATGGCACCAGTGGAGCGTGTTTTTTATTCTTACGTCGTCGCTGCTTGCCCTTTTGGGAAGAGGTCGACTGTGAAGGCGATGCAGAGGTACTGGATACTTCTTCTGATTGTTCCGGCTGCTTCAGGTGTGCCCGGATGATACCATGGGCACATAAGATGGTTTTTTGAGCCATCCAGTCATCGTATCTCTGGGACCCGTGGCTGGGAACCTGCTCCCACTCACCTTCACTGTCACTACCGATCTCTGACCCTGCAAAGACACCCACTACTTGTGTTGGTTCCGGACCCAACCTGACTATGTTGTTGTTGACCTGGTCTTTAAGCCAGTCTTTAAAAATATAGCATTGCTTGAGGGTGTGCCCCAGAATCCGATGATAAGGACAGTAGTTGGAGTGATCGGTGAGATTCGCCTCTGCCGGCCTTCTGCACTCGGGTAGGCGCACAATCCCTTGCTCTAGAGCACTTCGGAAGTAGCCAGGGACCTGATTTTCATTGAATGAATAAGTCTAGTGCCTTATTTCCGGATAGGGGGCCCTGGGGTCCTGCCCCTGATAAGGGGCCGGAGGGGCCTGCCAAGGAGGCGGTGCCTGATTGTCTCGCCTAGGTGGTGGTGGTGCATTGCGCGGGGGAACCTGTCGATTCTGAGGCGGTCACTACTGGGTAGGAGCCTCCTCTTGAGGTGGAGGACCTCTACGTGGTTGCGGGGATGGTGCCACCGGTAGTAATTCCACCTACCTTGGGGCTTCTATTTGGGCCACCGCGGCGGGTTCGGCTCTGGAAGTCCTTCTGACTGGGATCATAGGGGGCAACGAACGTGCCTAACTAGCCTGTTACAGAGCCTCCTCAACGCACTGAGCCTTATATGAGAAATCCTGGAACCCTCCAGGGTAGTTCTGGGTAATCAGGGAAGGAACCAGATCCGTTTTAACGTTCCCTACACACATCGTCAGTAATTTCTCCTGAGTCAGTGGCATATCGAGGGAGTATGTAAGTCCCTTCCACCGGGTGATGAAATTTGCGACTCCTTCATCAGGCCTTTGCTTGCAATTGAAGAGGTCTGCAATGCTGTTCTTCCACGTGGTGGAGCTGAACTGGTATAGGAACTGCCGACGAAGATCCTCCCAACCGGTCACCGATTCGATAGGGAGCTGGTTGTACCAGACGAATGCGGGACCTTCCAATGTCTGCATGAAACATCGGAGCTTGGCAGCTTCTTGCTGGGCCGGAGTCCCCAGCATGGGGCCACACCTGGAAGAAAAATGGTCCAAGTGTTGCGGTGGGTCCCATGTCCCGTTGAAGGGTGAGAAAGTGGGGTTCCCAAAACCCGGGGGTGCAGGCATATCATCCGCCCACGCGGGATACGGCTTTCCATCCGGTGGGACTGCCACCTGCCGCGTTTCCAACGCTTTGAGGCAGGCTATGAGTGCCGCTATAAGATCATCTAGGTGGGGATCCCTGTCTTGACGGGGATCCCTAATCACAAGTGCGTTTCTAGGTTCTTGGACACGGTAGATGGCTTCAGCGGCTCATGGAGCGACTGGCGGAACGGCCTGTGGGGCGACTGGGGGAACCCGTACTGGATTCTCCAGATTGCCCCGTCGTTCAGGAGGGTTTGGTGAGACGTATCGTTCCCTCTTGCCATAAGTTCCGGATTCTGCCCTGTATGTGGAAGTAGCATGATCAGGGTTTCCCGTAGGCATCTCACCGAGGGAATTGTTCCTACCCCTTCTACCCCAGCTTGGGATTACCATAGTCAGGTCACCGCTCTGCAGCACACTCGACCAAGAGTTCGTCAACCAGCCTCTTCTGCTCAGCAAGCTGCTGGCGTAACGCGGCCTTCTCGGGATCTTCGTCCGTCTTCTGTACAGAGGCAGACGGGTCGGAATTCTTGATAGTTCCGACATGCTCCTTACCCTTACTGGAATTTTGAGTGAGTAACAGCGACTCAGTGGGTACAGAGAGGCCTAGAAGGTTCCTCTGCTGACGGGTAACCCTCCCTGATGGGTCCAGAAGTGGCGGTACACCCTCGGGGGGTAAGTCTCCATCGAGAAATTCAATCTCATCTTCCTTGTCCACTACGTCAGCCATGTGGACCACAACCCCTCTCAAGGGAATGTCCTCAATGTCTCATAACGAATTGGGCTTTCTTCGGATAGGGATGAAGAGAAGAGTGGCATAGTTTCCCCAGCCACAGACTTGCACATGGGGGGTATCTTCCCTGATGACTCTGCGGAGTACTTTGAAACTCTGAACACATTTCCGTTGAAGGGTGCTCTGACAGCCTGGTGACTCAGGGTGCTGGGCCACAAGGAGTTCAGCCAAATCAATCAGGCGGCATTGCTCGCTGATTTCTTCAAAGTGATCTCGACTTCTAGGGTACATCACCCGCTCGTAACGAAGGCGGAAGTGTGTCGCCCATTGGGTTCGGCAAAAGCACCCCACTTCTTCTGGGGTAAGGGACTCTAGTGCACAAAATTTCGGCGCCGCCGTCGGCCAGAACTTCTCTGGGAAGTGATCCGCTGCAAGAATGCTCCAGAAGCTCCTGGGTTCGGACTTGGGGTCTGGCCTTGTATTGCCCCACTCGTCAATCAGGGGCGGCTGAGGGACCAATAGTGGTACTGAGGCGGACCTCTGGGACAGTAAACTTGGTGGCAGAGAATACAGCAAACGAGCTGACTGGCCGCCGAACTCCGGGCCATCCTCTCAAGAGTGAGGTGACCTGACCACGATATCACGATACGATGGGCTGATATCCACAGCTTCAGGCGCAGGATTTGCGGTTGCCGGCGATAGGTCATGTCGTTGATTTACCGTCGTTGGTCCCCAAAATAGCTCTCTGTGATCTCTTGTAGAGGTAGAGGGCGCTTCTGGTGACAACGGTGGGGATTGCATGGTCAGGACCTGTAGAATTTCCACGATTTCTTCCTCCATGATGTACCTACGGAGAGAGGTGGGAATCCGGTGGACCTCGCATTCCGGGAGAATGAGGCTGACACGCCTAGTTCCTGCCCCAGTCCTTGATGTGGAAGAGCGGGGAGAATGTTCCATCGCTGAGTCGCATTCCGCTTCAGAATCCGAGAAATGATCCGTTTTGATCTCCACCCGATCCCCCCCAGGATTCTTCCTGTGGTGGCGATGACCCTCTCTTCTACCCCGGGTTGGCTCTTCGAGACAAGGTTGATTCTCAATATGTAGTATTGGGGTGGCGTTGGTGCCGTGGCGGAGAGAGCCCCTGCTCGAGGTGGCCGGGGCGCGAGGGGAACTAGGGAAAATATCGAAGGGTACATGGGGAGGACCTCCATGGATGGTGTGGGCGGAGCGAGGCGGACCTTCACTCCTCAAGTTTTCGGGGCAAGGAGGACCTTCGCCAGTTGCAGAGAGGACGTAGGGAGGACCCCCACGTTGAAGAAGGACTGTATGGACAGTGCCTTCAGATCGGCGGTCGAGGGAAGGAGGATGGACTCCATACCCTGTATAGTGGGCGCGGGAGAGGTTTCCCCGCTGAGCATCATTGTCACGGGGCGGGTCTTCCTTAGGGATGGGGGTAGCATGAGGCATACCTCCGTGACGAGCTTCGGAGTGGGGAAAGCCCACACTCTGTGGAATGGTGGTACGTAGAGGACCTCCGTATGGAGTGACGTTACCGCGGATTGGTTCGCGGAAATCATCGCTCGGGCCTGCGACCCCGAGAGTCAACCCAGCCTGCCCATGGGGCAGCTGAGGCCTCGATCCCGGTCGGGTGAAGGAGTTCCCCTAATTAGTGTATGCAGGAACTCCATGATGTACGTTGGTGGTGGATTGGGCCACAGTAGTTGTTGACGTCGACGTATCTTGAAGAGTGTCCTCATCTCGGGCCCGACGCTGACGTCGGGTCAGACGAGATGGCGCAGGTGGTGTTGGGGCATAGCCTACCTGCTCTTCCTGCAAAGCCGGATGGCAGTGCTGACGCGGCCGAATGGGAGCCCTTTCCTGGAGCCCTTAGATCGGGACTCTGAGCGGGCCAAGCCGGACATCACCCGTATCATCGGCATAAGGTGAGGAGTCGTCGAGGTGTTCTGGGGACAGGCTCCCGAAACGATTGAACGTTGGGGTGGGGAGCAGGGGCTCCCTACGCGGCCTGTTAAGGCAGAGTTAACGGTGGGGCCTGGATGCCTCCAGGTCCAGGCGGGCCATATCCCGAGTTGGGATGACCCCTTCCTCCTCGTACCTACGTACAAGGCTGCTGATCACCCTTCGCTGTATTATCTCTGATGGGGAAAGGGGACGTGGGAACCCCGTATTCGCGGATGTAGAGGCCTCCGTGGCAGTAATGGAGCCATGCGGGGCAATTGTGCCGGGGTTTCCCCCGCCCCTGCATAGGCAAGCGGGCGGGGATCGTGTCTCCACAACAGCAACCTAGTTCCTGGGAAACGGAGAGATCAAATCATCAGTACCTCGAGGAAGAGGATCGACAACCAGTGCCCCAACGCCATTCCCTTATCCATGTCGGTAATAGGGATCCACGCCAACACGTTGCAAAATGGAATACCCCACGTTCTACCGTCCCAACTTCCCGTGAGTTTCACGCCAGGCCCGCCATTTTCTTGGTGGGACCCGGTGCCAGATATCTGGATCTGGTGACATGTCAATCTACTGGTGTCTCGAACGCTACTAATCTCCACATTGAGGAGAATACCTTCACGTCGGGTTCACCATTTTTGTTTCCGATGCTTTCGCCGGGGCGCGCGCGCATCCGTCTACGGAGGCGGACGCGCTGCATTGTTTCCCCACATTCCCGCTTTCCAAAGGCGGGTGGCATCCGCTCCTTATTCAGGGACGTATGCTCCTTGATCGAAACCGGGATGATGGGATGTCAGTTCTTCATTCTGTGGATTCCTCCTCAGAACTCGTCACCTAGTCCGGGTCTCCCTTATAGATTTAATACGTTGTTCGTGAAACTCTTCCCAGTGCCATGTTTCCATGGACGCCGGTTAATTACACTACTTCTTTCGGGACATTCCAAAGGGTCCGGTCAGGTCAGCAACCTTCAGTCAGGGGAGTAGTCACGTCGAGGCATCAGTAGCGTGTCTGGATGCTGGGGAACTAGCATGTCTGTCTTTTATCCCTTGTCATGGGGCTTCTCGAGGGCGTGGAAGCCCGAGGAATGCCACATCGAGCGCGGGGAATTATATGCCACAGACATATATATGAGGTTTTCCTAAGCTTCCTGTGTTTAACACAGGGTATGCCGCAAGTTTAACATCCATCAGAGACAAATCAGCCCGATCAGAGCATTAGCTGGAACAGATCAGATTGAGGAATTTCCCTTGAAGAGGTGCCGATACCAGAACCAGACCATGGGCGGCTGCGAAGTGGAGTGACATGGTATGATCTTGCCGGGATATGGCAGTCCAGGTGAGAATCAGGATGGGTGATGGAGAGTTGAATGAAGTGGAGGGGGAATGAAACGGGACCATCGCAAGGGCGACAGTAAAGTTGGGATTGAGTCTTGAAGAGACCTCCTACATATCCCCGTGGTAGGGAATCAAAGTCCGCGTAGTTCAGGATAGTGCCGGTGGACCGACATGAAGGTGGACCTTGGTCCGATGGATGTCATCATAGAACCAACGTGAAGGTGAACCCGAGGGTCCACTGGTGGTGGGATTGAACCTCTTGAAGACTTCCTATGTACCACACCTTGACATGGATCAAAGACCATGTAGTTTAGATGGGATGTGGAATACAATTTAACGTCATGCAGGACTGGGGTGAACTGACGTGAGTGAGGTCGGGACGACTGGGTGATGGGCTTGAACCTTATGGAGGCTTACTACGTACCATGCCTTGACATGGATAAAAGTCCCCGTACTTCAAATGGGTGTGTTGACGAACTAACGCGAGCAAGGACCTTGGTCCAGATGGTGTGGTGCTTACACACTAGACTGTCCGGGTGCTGGTGAACTGACATGAAGGTGGGTTGGGGTGACCAATGGATGGTGGGCTTGAACCTCTGGGAGGCTTCCTACGTACCATGTCGTGACATGGATCAAAGAACTCGTAGTTCTAAGGGGGATTCATCGGCGAACCAATGTGGAGGTGGACATTGGTCCGATGGGTGGTGGGCTTGAACCTCAGGGAGGCTTCCTACGTACCGTGCCTTGACATGGATCAAAGTACTCGTAGTTCGGGTGGGTCACAATGGTTTTCCGTCAGATTGGGATGCAATTTAACGTCATGCGGGACAAGGATGAACTCGACATGAATAAATGATGGGTGGTATTGAACCTCAGGGAGGCTTCCTACGTACCATGCCTTGACATGGGTCAAAGACCTCGTAGTTCAAATGATGGAAGTCGTCAGCGAACCGACGTGAAGGTGGACCTTAGTCCAATGGGTGGTGGGATTGAACCTCAGGTAGGCTTCCTACGTACTGTGCCTTGACATGGATCAAAGTCCTCGTAGTTCAGGTGGGTCACAACGGTTTTCCGTTAGATTGGGATGAAGTTTAACGTCATGCGAGATGAGGATGAACTCGACGTGAATAAATGATGGGTGGGATTGAACCTCAGGGAGGGTTCCTACGTACCATGCCTTGACATGGATCAATGACCTCATAGTTCAAATGATGGAAGTCGTCAGCGAACCGACGTGAAGGTGGACCTTGGTACAATGGGTGGTGGGCTTGAACCTCAGGAGGCTTCCTACGTACCATGCCTCGACATGGATCAAAGTCCCCTTAGTTCAAATGGGTGTGCAGTTTAATGTCATGCGGGACAAGGGCATACAGTTTAACGTCATACTGGATGAGGTATTGTCATGGCCCAGGCCAACTCTAAGCCCACGTGAGTCATTCTCGGTGTGAGAAACAAGAGGCAGCAAGGACCTAACGATCACGCCGTGAAGGGTGCATCTGTGAGAAGCAAATAGGGGATTACGCGTTAGACGACCCATGGTGCTGGGACTTACTCCAAGATGGAGGCCCAAAGTGTGAAAAAGCACAGTGGGAAAGGGGCTCCACTGGCCTTGGCAGTGGAGAAGTACGGAGGTGCATGGGTGCAACCTCACGCAAGAGAGGCTAGGGGCTTAAGCTCTGAAGTAGCCCTTCCCCTGTGGACAAACGCCACTCCGACAAGGAGGATCTCATTCCATGTGAGGAAGAATCCATTACCGTGGGGACGAGCCGCGTAAAGAATGTCCGAGACGGGGGGACCCTGCATGCGAGGCACGGGGTTTATCAAAGTTTAACGTCATGTATTGAGGACGAGGTGCTTGGCAGTTTAACATCCTGCAGCTCAGATGAGGTGGGTTTACTCCGCACCCCTAGGACTTACATGACCGACACCCTTTTCTCCTTGGGGGAGAGAAGGTACCAGTAAAGTCATGGTAAAGGGGGGTCGTAGAGTGAACCATCGAGGGGTCTACGTTAGCATGGTTATGCGAAGAAGCAATAGCCGTTAGCATGCCTATGCGAAGAAGCATTAGGCGATGCAATGCTACGAGTGGTGTGGTCTGTGGGACTTTGAAATTACATCGTGAAAACCTGGAGGGTCGCACAGGGAGATGAATTTCCAAGAAGAGGAGTGTGATTCGCGAGGTGGGGTGACTTGGCCTTAGCATGGGGAAAAGGTGTGAGTGGAGAGGGCTTCACAAAGTGCAATAGTATTCGTGGAGCACTGCCTCACAAATAGGAGGTGCCTCGCGAAGCAGGGTAATACGAAGCAGTGTGCTTCGCGATGTGTAGCGATCCTGCCTTATCATGGGGATCACTAGTACAGGATGGGTGTTTCGCGAAGCATAAACGATCCGCAGCTGCCCAGGTTCCCTTGGGAGTCCCCCTCCTTCGAGAATTCCCTTGAGCATCGTGAAGGGCATCCCTCTCGGAAGAGGGGCTCAAAACGAGACAAAGAGAAGGCATCATGCGAAGTAGAAGTACCTCGCAGAGCTCATCATTCATGGGGCAAAGGGTGCTTCACGATTTGGGAATGGAGAAGTCAAAAGGTCAGATTTTCCATCCCCCTGGACTCAGGGGGAGCCCAGTATATATAGGAAAGGGGCACCGCGAAGCAGAACTCCCACGCCGCCTCCAGTGCTTCGCGGCTCGCTCGCGAACGTCAGGCCGTTCACAGAGAGGTACCACCTCCGGGGCTTCGTGGCGGGCTCGCGAACGTCAGGACGTTTGCCGAGAGGTACCACCTCCAGGGCCTCGCGGTGGTCTCGTGAATGTCAGGCCGTTCGCCGAGAGCTACCGCCTCCGGCGCTTCACGGGACCGCGATGATCGGGGGTGCTTCGCGTCGGGGCTTCGCGAGGCAGTGTGCGGGGTTTCTTTTCCGTCCCTTCCTTTCATGCAATATTTTGGCGCCAACAGTGTGGAAGTACACAGTATGGCTATTCCATTAAAGTATTGTTTGGAAGATACCTTTATATATTTTATTTGCTTTATATAGTATTTATAGTATTATTTTGAGTATGAAAGGGGTAATAAATTTGATTATATTTTGACAAGTTTATTTACTACATCATAAATGTGAAAAGTATTACTTTATGATAACGTATTCATGGATTACATGATTTTGCAAGGATAAAAATTTCCTTGTTTTTGTATCACTTATTGAGCATTTTATGCTCATCCCATGTTTTTCAATGTTTTTTCACATTATTTAAAGTATAATAGAGTCAAGGAAGAGATCATGGAAAATGTATGATGTTTAAACATGAAACAAAACCATGTTTCTTCTTAAAGGTTTTTCTTCTCTGAAAAAATGATAGTGAGTACAATTTTATACTTTGTAATATATATGTTTTTATGTATGAGTTATGGAACAATTTTATAAATCTATAATAATAAAATGATCCTAGATGTGGATAAAATTAAAATTGTTGACTTAACTCAATATAATGTAATGTTTAAGGTTGGGGCCTTATATTCATAAATTGGATGGTCTTACCTATGGATTTTTAAGAAAAACTTCTTCATACTTACCACCATTCAAGATGGGCTATTTATTCGGGATAAAAAATATTTATAAGGTGTTGAAAGAAAAGTTTTGGTGGACCAGTATTAAATGGAAGGTGGATGATTTATTTCAAGATTCTTAACTTATCAAATAGTTATGGTAGAACATTAGCTACCATCTGGTATGTTATAACCTTTACCTATGTAGTGTCGAAAAGGGAGAAATTAGCTATGGATTTTGTTACAAGTATCTCTAGTATAGTTTGGAAACATTATTCCATATGGGTTATAGTGGATTTAATTATGAATTCAACCCATTTCGTACCTATTAGTGAAACTCATATGGTGGAGGATCTATCCAAAATATATATATGAGAAGTTGTAAAGAGACATGGAATTCCAGTTTTGATCATATCTGACTGAGATCTGGGGTTTTATTCTTGTTTTTTGAAATCCTTACAGAGAGCCACTGGGACTCAGTTGATAGAGAGTACTACATACCTTCCTTTGATGGATAGACAATCTAAACAGAATATAAAAACATTGGATGACACTTTGTGGGCTTCTGGAATAGATTTTGGTTGCTCGTGGGAGGAACACATACCCTTGGTGGTGTTCTCATATAACAACAACCATCATGCACTAACACATATGGATCCATTAAATTAATTTTATGGGAATCCATGTCGTTCCCCACTTTGTTGGGTTGAAATAGGTGAGACTTCACTAGTTGGGACAAGAATTGTTCAAGAAGTAATGGGGGAGATTCCGTTTTCAGGAAGAGGATAGAGACGGATCAGTGTCATCATAATTATTATGAGGATCATCATCGACGACCACTATCATCTTTAGTGAGGGATAATGTGTTCATGGGGATTTCTATAAGGCTTGGACATAATCGTTTTAAGAAGAAGGTAATGTTATATCCTCAATATATAGGCCATTTTCAGATACTAGAACCGTTTGGAGTTGTGGAATATTAGTTGGAATTTCCACCATGCTTTATTGCAGTACACAATGTGTTCAATGTATCTCATTCGAAAAGGTATTATCCTGACCCTTACCAAGTTATCATATGGGACCACATTGAACTAAATCTAGATGATTCATCTATATATATTCCTGTTCATTTTTTTGATTCTAAAAAGGAATTATTTCTTGAAAAAACCAGTCTAGTGTGGGTTTTGTAGAGACATGGTAAGATTTTGGAAGAGACATGGGAACACGAGAAGGAAATAAAAGAGAAATGGACAGAACTATTTCATAGAAACATTGGTTTTCTAATTTTTAGGGATGAAAATACTAATTATGGGGAGAATTTTCCACCCATGATTTCTCTTATATAACCCATTATTTATTATTTTTAAATACATAAATTATATGGGGGGGTTAGTTATAAGGACCCAGCCTTAAACATTACATAATCTTGAGTAATTTCAAGAATACATGTTGGGGATCTTTTCAGGTTTAGAGTTTTATATAATTATATCATAAATCATACATTAAACTCCACATTTAAACAAAGTTGTTACAAAGAAGATAGTACTCGTTTTTAGCATCATTGGAAACATATTTAAAATAAAACATAGATTCTTTCTTGACACTTCCTTGACACTATCATCACATCATGTACCTTTCCCTTGACCCGTGAAAAACATTTCAAAAACATGGGATGAGCATAAAAAGATCAGCAAGGGATATAAAAGTACGAAATTAAAACATTATTCCATGTATGAAATGTAACACCCCGAGCTTCCACGATACGCTTCTCATTCAATAATGCAATAGCTTGCATTGTACGCAACTTCGAGTTCTAAAACACCGCGACTAATCAAAGTAGCCATTATGAATAGTAATAACCACTTTTTAAAATTATAGAAATTTTATATTTCAAAATGGACTTCATTTTTGGATTTGGAATATCAATTATAGCTTAGGGTGAAATTTTGGCCTTGTTCTGAAAAACTTCAATTTTTGATGAATAGTGAAACCACTAAGTGGTAGTTAAATAACTGATTTTTCGTTTAAATGAAATATTACCACTTCTGTGATTTGATTTTCAAAAATCCGACATACATGGTTGTAATTAAGAAGTAAAATGTGGTTCAATGAGATTAAAATAATTTTTTGGTGAATAGTAACTTTTAAGTTCTTAATCGCGATTAGAGGTAATTAGTGTAGTTTAAGGTACAAATAATGTTTTAATAATATGAGATGAGCATGAAACTTGTCCTACTCCTATTGGATAAGTCATGGCCGACCAAGACAACCCATGGGTCAACTTGGGGACCCCATGGAGCCACTTTAGTTGGAAAATGACATTAATATATATTTATTAAATGTTAAAATTAAATTGACACAAACATGAGTTATTTTACTAAAACAGTTTTTAAGTTGGGTTACACAAGTCAAAATTTTGACTATAAATATTCATTAGAAATATAAAAAGATTTCCTACATCATAGTATTTTTTTTATAATTTTTAGACATTAAATAAATTAAATTATTTATGACATCATTATGATGCAGTGATGACCTCATTATTTAACAATTTAAATAAAATGAGAAGATAATGCAAAATCCAAGGCTTACACTTGTCCAAAGCCTATTGGATGAGGATATTTCGAAACCTTATCACCTTAGCCTCAAATTATATAAGTGTGGGACCTTTAGAATCCGAAAAGCATTGTGAAATAATATAACATTTCAATCTTTCCAAAAGTGCCCCTCCTCTCCACTTATAAAAGGCCCCCACCTCTCCCACCTTATTCACACATTAAAGCCATTTGGCTCGGCCAACCTCTTCCCAAATACTCTCCCAACTTCCCCCTCTTACTCCTAGAAGCCTTACTTTGGGCAGAACTCTTCCCAAGGAAGCCTTTGGCTCAAATCAAAAAGAGTTACCCGATTTTGAGGTAATGTCTTCTCTAATGTTGTTTTGTTTTATTTTTCTTCTCCAACCCCCTAAACTCTTTCTATTCATTTATTTTGTAACAACAACAGTATCCTCAATATACTAGGATGTTTTTATAAGAATGATTCGAGCTACACTTACACACACCTACATCTAATGGTTAAAGAACATACGGTTTCTGTGGATGGCGAATTTCTGCCTCACGAAACGATGATTGTTCAACACTCATATAACACCTTCAAAGGTGGACATTAAGATGTCACTATTTTTATATATGATATATAATATGTTTATGTTTTACTTAGGCTTCTTTATTTCTCATTTATGGCATAATTTATGATTTCCATTATGGGTATAACGCGATAATTTCATTTTAGGAAGTGCGGACTACCGCCCCCTCAAAGTGATTTGAATCGTTAATGCCATATGTGGGATGTATAAAGGATGGATTAAATGGTATTATACAATATGTTATACTGTAATTATATTATAAATTTATATCATTATGATTTCATTCCATTAAATACGAAATAGAAATGAAAGTAGCGTTCATGCGTACGTGCGGCTTACCGTCTCCATGAACGGTGCATTTCATTTCTTACCTCTAAATGTTACGTGACATTATGAATGAATGTATATACTGTATATATATGATATATATGATATCTACATCATGAATATAATTACGGATATGATGGATATTTCACCACATGAACAACTTTTAATTATAAGAAGTTTATTTTTGACTCAAGTACCAAAGATCGACAAAACGACCGTTATTAACTTAAATAATTAAATAATGTTCATAACATGGTAATAAGTGATATAAATGGAATAATGAACATGAAAAAGGTTCTTAAGTAAATATAAATTAACTATAGTTTATTATTCAGGAGGTTAAAGAACTGTCAAGTCAGGACAAGACGCAAGGTAAGGGAATTTCTTAACCCAACTTCCATTCTTTGGGTTAATCTCCTACTTTCAAATTATGTCATGATATTATTATGTATTATTTTGTATTTTTACTTTCTTTATGTGTAGCTATAGTGAATACACATAATAGATCTATTTTATTTTAAAAATGATCTTTTTAAGGACTTCATCTCAATCTCCTTTCATTGAGGCATATTTGGTTTTATACACAACTTTCTTTTATACGATGTATAAACCCCTTTGACTTTTATGTTTATTCAAAAGGAATATTTTTTATACGAAGAGTTTTACTAAATGACAAAAAGGGAATGTTTTTCTTTCCGTACTTATGCGGCGACAATGACTTCTCCGCCGCCGTGACCATTATTTGAGCTTCGGCTTCCTCTACAAGCCATCATTTTTTTTAATGAAAAATAAATACAAAGTTTTATCTTTATTTTATTTTGGTATTGAAAATGGTTTTGAAAGCGTTTTTATTATATCAATGTGTTGTATTGATATCTTATGATTGAAATGTGGAAATGTTATGTTTCCTTTATGCATGTTTTATGTGATACGATTATGTTATGGTTTATGATATGTTTAAACCTATTCATATGAGGAATGTATTGGACTTAATAAGTGACGGGTGGAGCCCGCTATAGCTCCTCGATGCATCGGTAGGTCTCATGAGACAACTAGATGGGGAATTGGCCGAGGCCCTTTCCCAATTTAATTTATGGTTTTGCCCGAGGCCTTAATCATTTTAGACGTCTTGGCCGAGGCCTTGACAAAATGTTTCAGAATGTCCGGCATTATACATTCCGTCATTATGAAAATGGTTATTGATATTTCATGTGATTATTCGACCAGTAGAATATCCATGTGAAGAAGTGAATGACATTATCACATTTTACTTTTGCCATATTATGTTGATGTTCAATTTTAAAAGGTTTTTGTTTTAGTTATACATTGCCTTAAATTTTTATGTTTATTTATGAAAGCTTCTGCAATATTGTTATCCTTACTGAGCATCTGAGCTCACCCCTTTCAATGTTTTAATATTTTCCAGGATGTGAAGAAGTATTTTATGAATGACCTGCAGGGATAGTCAGAAGAGGATAGAAGTTTGGACTATGGAGACTATGTTATTGTAGTTTTTCACTTTATGATGTAATGTAACGTTTACGAATGTATCTAGTGTTTCCAAGGCTACTAAACTAATCGGTCTTTCGAGACTTGATCTTTTGTGATCATGCCAATGTTACGAACTAATGCACCGACTCTGGGTAGCTGGGGTCGGGGCGTTACAGTTGGTATCAGAGGCAGTTTAGTACTAACCTTGGAAGCTAGATTTAGATAAACTCTGATTAGAGCACATAGACCGAAGATAGACTTTGAGGATTAGTATAGAAGAACTTCCTAGAATTTTGTTATTGTAGAGATTTTGTGAGTTTTCCGAGCAATACATCCTTGTCTGGATACGAGCAGGTAGAGGCGGCTCTGGCACAGATGTACCTAGGGGTAAAACTCAAAAACACCGCTTTGAGCTAGACTTTAACGGGAACTGGTGCACGACAACGGGCCTTGCTGTACTCTTGGTTACGACACTCCCGGGGGATATGCTTAGGATAATTCTCATTTTCTTTACAAACCACTATGAAAGGTTATGAGTATATACTTCCTAAAAGGAAACATTTCTTTTTATGATTATGGATTATATCCATAAATAGTTCAATTTATGTTAAGTATTTTACAAGTATGGAATTATGTATTTTGATTCATAAACTAATCTAGTTTATGCCATTGTTTAGAAATGGCGCCTAGTGGAAGGAATGGAAACCGTATCGATGCACGCACTCCGTGTAGGGATTGCCCTCCTGCTCAAGATAATTATTGTGGATCTGGAGATACAACTGGTGCTGATCAACTTATTACCATACTGGGACAACTCGCACAGGTTATGAATAATAACCTTACTCGTATAGAGCACCCTAATCCGCAACGTGGAGGATCAATGCTAGACCGTTTCATGAGGAAACAACCACCAACCTTCAATGGGAGTACAAATCCTATAGTAGCTGAGCAATGGATAAATTCCTTAGAGAAAATATTCCATGCCTTGGGGAGTAGTGAAAGGGAGAAGGTTTTCATGGCAGTTTACCGCCTCATTGGAGATGCCGATCAGTGGTGGTCGCTGATTCAAAACACAAAGGAAGATGATGACGTATCGAATATGGAATGGAGGGAGTTCAAAGAGCTTTTCTTAGAAAAATACTTTCCTCGTGACCATCGAGCAGATATGGAAAGGCAATTTCTGAGTCTGAGGCAGAAGGAGGATGAGAATGTCGCAAAGTATGAGGCTAACTTTACAAGGTTAGCGAGGCATGCTGCCGATTATATACGTAACCCAAGGAGTAAGATTGATCGTTTCTTTGATGGGTTAAAACCATTTCTCCGTCGATCTTTAGTATCACAATCCTTCTCATCATACGAAGATATTGTCTCGTGTGCTATCAAGATAGAAAAGGAATTCTCTAAGTCTTATGACAACAAAGTAAAGCAAGAGAAGAAGAGAACGGTGGAACAAGAGACAGATAAAGGGAAAAGGGGAAAGAAGGATTTTCCATTATGTGATAATTGTGGGAAGAATCACCCTGGTACTTGCCTAAAAGGAATGGGAGTTTGTTATAAATGTGGAGAAAAAGGTCACCAGGATCGTGATTGCAAGGGAAAGAAAGAGGCTATCAAAGTTGAATGCTACAATTGTAGAGAAATGGGGCATTATGAAAATGAATGTCCTAAGCGTCAGGGAAACTTAACTCAGAAAAGGCCAAGGGATCAAGTACAATCTTATGCTGTTACTACAGTTGAAGCAGAATAACTAATGTATTGGTTCTTTTGGACTCAAGGATTATATTCTGGCTATAAGAATAATGTGATATATATATATATGGATTCTACTGCAGTACTTGTTGATTTCAGTAAGGTTTTAATATGATTAAGGTAATCATATTTTTAGTATGTGACAATAAGATAAACTTTTCTTTGTTTGGGGAATCTGATGTTACAATTGATTTTGGAATTTAGAGACCTTTTAGAGAAAGTATGGACGGAGGTATTGTGGATAACTATTAAGGTTGGAATGGATTAAGTTGAACCATGAATAATATTGTTTAAGGTTAAAGAATTTATGAAGATTATTTTTGGAATATTATAATACTATAGTTTTAGGAAAAGGACAACCTGCAGGGTGGATAATAACCCGTCACATCGGACAAAGTTGCAGGAATTGAACCCACAACCATAGTGTGACAAGCCTTTATTTCCTACCACTAGCCTACAGGAAGTCCCTGGTTATTACAAAATAGTTTTACTAATCTTAATGGTATGTGTTAACATTTTGAACCTTATACAATTAGGATAAATAGAATATTTTGAGTTCCGTTACCATTTGGAGAAAAAGTTGGGTTTGTGGTAAAAATTTATTAACGAATGAAAGTATACATAACAAGTATGTACATTCCCTTACGTTCTTAGTAAGTCTCCTAAATAAATTCCTCAACATTATAAAAGGTAACTTAAAACAAAAATGTTGTCGGTTAACTTTTCCAACTGGGGATTCAATGACCGTTTAACCAATCACAAGTTTGTGATTTTCTTGTGGTTAAACTTTCTCCTAATCCTGTTTTCTATAACTCTCCATCAGACCTTGATGGTTTGTTTCTCCTCCATATCCATATTTTCATATAATCCAAGAATGGGCTATATCGGGTGACATTTGTACTTATCTTGCTTTCTTTTAATGTTATATATTTATTAACCTTATTTCCGATGTGGGTTATCCTCAAAGGTATTTTCTCTTTTAAACATTTTATTTTCAAAGAAAAAAATTTCAAATTGCGAGGATGCAATTTATTGAAGGAGGGGAGAATGTAACACCCCGAGCTTCCACGATACGCTTCTCATTCAATAATGCAATAGCTTGCATTGTACGCAACTTCGAGTTCTAAAACACCGCGACTAATCAAAGTAGCCATTATGAATAGTAATAACCACTTTTTAAAATTATAGAAATTTTATATTTCAAAATGGACTTCATTTTTGGATTTGGAATATCAATTATATCTTAGGGTGAAATTTTGGCCTTGTTCTGAAAAACTTCAATTTTTGATGAATAGTGAAACCACTAAGTGGTAGTTAAATAACTGATTTTTCGTTTAAATGAAATATTACCAATTCTGTGACTTGATTTTCAAAAATTCGACATACATGGTTGTCATTAAGAAGTAAAATGCGGTTCAATGAGATTAAAATAATTTTTTGGTGAATAGTAACTTTTAAGTTCTTAATCGCGATTAGAGGTAATTAGTGTAGTTTAAGGTAAAAATAATGTTTTAATAATATGAGATGGGCATGAAACTTGTCCTACTCCTATTGTATAAGTCATGGCCGACCAAGACAACCCATGGGTCAACTTGGGGACCCCATGGAGCCACTTTAGTTGGAAAATGACATTAATATATATTTATTTAATGTTAAAATTAAATTGACACAAACATGAGTTAGTTTACTAAAATAGTTTTTAAGTGGGGTTACACAAGTCCAAATTTTGACTATAAATATTAATTAGAAAGCTAAAAAGATTTACTACATCATAGTATTTTTTTTATAATTTTTAGACATTAAATAAATTAAATTATTTATGACATCATTATGATGCAGCGATGACCTCATTATTTAATGATTTAAATAAAATGAGAAGATAATGCAAAATACAAGGCTTACACTTGTAAAAAGCCTATTGGATGAGGATATTTCGAAACCTTATCACCTTAGCCTAGAATTATATAAGTGTGGGACCTTTAGAATCCGAGAAGCATTGTGAAATAATATAACATTTCAATCTTTCCAAAAGTGCCCCTCCTCTCCACTTATAAAAGGCCCCCACCTCTCCCACCTTATTCACACCTTCAAGCCATTTGTCTCGGCCAACCTCTGCCCAAATACTCTCCCAACTTCCCCCTCTTACTCCTATAAGCCTTACTTTGGGCAGAACCCTTCCCAAGGAAGCCTTTGGCTCAAATCAAAAAGAGTTACCCGATTTTGAGGTAATGTCTTCTCTAATGTTGTTTTGTTTTATTTTTCTTCTCCAACCCCCTAAACTCTTTCTATTAATTTCTTTTGTAACAAAAACAGTATCCTCAATATACTAGGATGTTGTTATAAGAATTATTCGAGATAAACTTACACACACCTACATCTAATGGTTAAAGAACATACGGTTTCTGTGGATGGCGAATTTCTGCCTCACGAAACGATGATTGTTAAACACTCATATAACACCTTCAAAGGTGGCCATTAAGATGTAACTATTTTTATATATGATATATAATATGTTTATGTTTTACTTATGCTTCTGTATTTCTCATTTATGGCATACTTTATGATTTCCATTATGGGTATAACGCGATAATTTCATTTTAGGAAGTGCGGACTACCGCCCCCTCAAAGTGATTTGAATCGTTAATGCCATATGTGGGATGTATAAAGGATGGATTAAATGGTATTATACACTATGTTATACTGTAATTATATTATAAATTTATATCATTATGATTTCATTCCATTAAATACGAAATAGAAATGAAAGTAGCGTTCATGCGTACGTGCGGCTTACTGTCTCCATGAACGGTGCATTTCATTTCTTACCTCTAAATGTTACGTGACATTATGAATGAAATTATATACTGTATATATATGATATATATGATATCTACATCATGAATATAATTATGGATATAATGGATATTTTACCACATGAACAACTTGTAATTATAAGAAGTTTATTTTTGACTCAAGTACCAAAGATCGACAAAACGACCGTTATTAACTTAAATAATTAAATAATGTTCATAACATGGTAATAAGTGATATAAATGGAATAATGAACATGAAAAAGGTTCTTAAGTAAATATAAATTAACTCTAGTTTATTATTCAGGAGGTTAAAGAACGGTCGAGTCAGGACAAGACGCAAGGTAAGGGAATTTCTTAACCCAACTTCCATTCTTTGGGTTAATCTCCTACTTTCAAATTATGTCATGATATTATTATGTATTATTTTGTATTTTTACTTTCTTTATGTGTATCTATAGTGAATACACATAATAGATCTATTTTATTTTAAAAATGATCTTTTTAAGGACTTCATCTCAATCTCCTTTCATTGAGGCATATTTGGTTTTATACACAACTTTCTTTTATACGATGTATAAACCCATTTGACTTTTACGTTTATTAAAAAGGAATATTTTTTATACGAAGCGTTTTACTAAATGACAAAAAGGGAATGTTTTTCTTTCCGTACTTATGTGGCGACAATGACTTCTCCGCCGCCGTGACCATTATTTGAGTTTCGGCTTCCTCTACAAGCCATCATTTTTTTTAATGAAAAATAAATACAAAGTTTTATCTTTATTTTATTTTGGTATTGAAAATGGTTTTGAATGCATTTTTATTATATCAATGTGTTGTATTGATATCTTATGATTGAAATGTGGAAATGTTATGTTTCCTTTATGCATGTTTTATGTGATACGATTATGTTATGGTTTATGATATGTTTAAACCTATTCATATGAGGAATGTATTGGACTTAATAAGTGACGGGTGGAGCCCGCTATAGCTCCTCGATACATCGGTAGGTCTCATGAGACAACTAGATGTGGAATTGGCCGAGGCCCTTTCCCAATTTAATTTATGGTTTTGGCCGAGGACTTAATCATTTTAGACGTCTTGGCCGAGGCCTTGAAAAAATGTTTCAGAATGTCCGGCATTATACATTCCCTCATTATGAAAATGGTTATTGATATTTCATGTGATTATTCGACCAGTAGAATATCCATGTGAAGAAGTGAATGGCATTATCTCATTTTACTTTTTCCATATTATTTTGATGTTCAAGTTTAAAAGGTTTTTGTTTTAGTTATACATTGCCTTAAATTTTTATGTTTATTTATGAAAGCTTCCGCAATATTGTTATCCTTACTGAGCATCTGAGCTCACCCCTTTCAATGTTTTAATATTTTCCAGGATGTGAAGAAGTATTTTATGAATGACCTACAGGGATAGTCAGAAGAGGATAGAAGTGTGGACTATGGAGACTATGTTATTTTAGTTTTTCACTTTATGATGTAATGTAACGTTTACGAATGTATCTAGTGTTTCCAAGGCTACTAAACTAATCGGTCTTTCGAGACTTGATCTTTTGTGATCATGCCAATGTTACGAACTAATGCACCGACTCTGGGTAGCTGGGGTCGGGGCGTTACATGAAATCATACATTAATCGTAAAACATAACCATTTTAACATACCTCATCAAATAATGAATAAATCATAGAAATCATTGGACATAAAGGTAACTTGAGGCATTCATAACATTCTTACGTAGGGAGTAACCCTCATGGTTACGTTTGGAATACCCATCACATTATATTCCCTAAATCTCTTTGGAGAAACCTTAACGTTTAATCCCTTCACGTTACCCAATGCATTGGAGAGCTATATCGGGATCACTTGCCCTTAGTTTATCACGTAACGACCCGTCTTCATAAACAATTCCCAAGAACCATAACATAATCGTATCACATAAAACATGCATAAAGGAAACATAACATTTCCAAATTTCAATCACAAGATATCAATAACATATTGATATGATAAAAACATTATGAAAACCATTTTCAATACCAAAATAAAAGAAAAGTTAAACATGGTATTTATTTTTCATTTTAAAAAAATATTTATAGCTAGTAGAGGAAGCCGAAGCTCAAATAATGGTCACGGCGGTGGAGAAGTCGTTGTCGCCGCATTCGTACGAAAAAAAACATTCCCTTTTGTCGTTTAGTAAACTCTTCATATAAAAAATATTCCTTTTGAATAAATGTAAATGTAAAATGGGTTTATACACAGTATAAAATAAAGTTGTGTATAAAACAAAATATGCCTCAATGAAAGGAGATTAAGACGAAGTCCCTTACCTCGGGTCCGACATGACTCGATCGTTATTTAATCTCCTGAATAATAAACTTGAGTTAATTTATACTTGATTAAGAACATTTTTCAAGTTAATTATTCCTTTTATATCACTTATTACCATGTCATGAACACTATGTAATTATTTAAGTTAATAACGGTCATTTTAACAATCATTGGAACTTGAGTCAAAAATAAACTCTTTATAATTACAAGTTGTTCATGTATCCATTATATACAGAGTTATATTCATGATGTATATATAATATATATAATATATATCCATTATATACATTTATTTATAATATTACATAACATTTAGAGGTAAGAAATGAAATGCACCGTTCATGGAGACGGTAAGTCGTACGTACGCATGAACGCTACTTTCATTTCTATTTCGTATTTTATGGAATAGAATCATAATGACATAAAGGTATATTATAATTCCAGTATAATGTCATATATAATATCATTAACTCCATCCTTTATACGTCCCACATATGGAATTAATGAATCAAATCACTTTGAGGGGGCGGTAGTCCGCAATTCCTAAAATGAAGATATCGCGTAAACCCATAATGGAATCCATAAAGGTATGCCATAAATGAAAAATACAGAAGCTTAAGGAAAACATAAATATATTATATATCATATATAAATATAGTGACATCTTAATTGCCACCTTTGAAGGTGTTATAAGAATATTGAACAATCATCGTTTCGTGAGGCAGAAATTCACCATCCACGGAAACAGTATGTTCTTTAACCATTAGATGTAGGTGTGTGTAAGTGTAGCTCGAATAATTATTATAAAAACGTCCTAGTATATTTAAAATAATGGTTTTGTTACAAAAGAAATTATTTAAAAGAGTTTAGGGTGTTGGAGAAGGAAAATAAAACAAAAGAACATTAGAGAAGTCTTTACCTTTAAATCGGGTAACTCCTCTTGGTTAGAACCAAAAGGGTTTCTTGAAGAGATTTCTGCCTAAGGTAAGGATTCTAGGATGAAGAGAGGGATTTGGAGAGATAAAATGAGCAGATCTTGGCCGAGCCAATGACTTGATAAGTTTGGGTAAGGAGGTAGAGGTGGGGGCCTTTTATAAGAGGAGAGGAGGGGCACTCTTGGAAAGGTATAAAATGTTACTTTATTTTCAAATGAGTTTCGGATTTCAAAGGTCTCAAAATGATGTATTTAGAGGATAAGGTGATAAGGGTTCGAAATATACTCATCCAATAGGTGTTTGACAAGTGTAAGGTTTAGATTTTACATTATCTTTTCATTTTATTTAAATCGTTCATTAATGAGGTAATCGTTGCATCATCATGATGTCATAAATAATTTAATTTATTTAATGTCTAAAAATTATAAAAAAAATACTATGATGTTGGAAATATTTTTATCTTTCCAATTACCATTTATAGTACAATATATAATTTATTTAGACAAAATTAAATTTTTTTTACTCAGGTGATACATTCTTTGTTATATTTAACTTTCTTTAAAAATAAAAAGATAAAAAGTCATTATCACACAAAAGTGATTCCATGGGGTCCCCAAGTTTGGAACAAGGCATAAAATGGTAGGACATGACACAAAAAGTATCATTAGGAAACATGTTGGGGTCATTTGTTATTATTATGATATTATTTTATTATCCTTAACTACTCGATTACTAATTAATCAAGATAATTAAAGATAATTACTGTCGTTACTATTCATAATGTCCAAAAACAAAAGATTATTGATTACATAATTTGGAACTTATGATTAAAAATATGTAATCAATTTTACCAAATTACAAACACAGAATTTACAATAATTTATTTAAAAATAATTCCCGTTGTCAAAACAAATAGCTGGTTTTTTAGAAACAATATCTAGGAAATGTTTGGCACCTGTTTATGCCCAATTCCAAAGGGAAATTAATCCAAATGACCAACATTGGATTACATGTTAAAAATATATTCTATTTAAAATTTAAAACCAATTAAAAATATAATCTAACCATATAATTAAATTAGATGAAAATGCAGTTTTGATGTAAAATGCAGTATTTTTCACTATTCATTAGAAAATGAACATTGTCAGAAAAATAACAAAAATTTATCCAAAGTAAATTTCAATGTCCTAATAATAGAGAATAAGTTTATATTGAAAAATAGAGCTTATAAAATTGTCAAAAGTTTGATTTAAAAATGGTTTGCCATCAAAAGGCAGTAAAACAATCTTTTAAAAATATTAGTGTATTCCATGCTTAAGATTAGATTTATTCTCGTTTTAAGCCTCCAAAACACTATATAATTCATAAATAGACATAGATAAGAATATATATTATTCATTAATTACTTGGTATGTTACATTAGTAGATTTTGGAGAACATTTGAGAGTTTTTAGATCATTATACAGATTAATAGGATGTTTATTGTTTTTGGAAACTATAAAAAACATGAAGAAAACCATGTAGGGTGGGATAGGTGAAAACCCTATGGTACATAGGCAATGCATAGTTTTACAAAACCGTTCATTCACTAAAGAGAAATTGTGTGCTTTGAAATTTTAGATTTTTTTGAGGTAGTAGATTTTAAATAGTTGGTGCATAATTTAGAGACATTTTGAGGTGACTACGTGAATTTTTTCCTTAAGGTAGTGGCTAGTTCATGACTATCTCATATTTTGATTAACCATGCAACTAAACCATGTGCAACAACAAACAAATTTCTTAAAAAGAGGATCCCACTCATTTTTTCCTTTAACCCAGTCATTTTTTCCTATATTCTACCCTCACTCAATATTTTTCTTTTCCAAAGGATAACTATGGTTCTCCCATTGATTGAGAGATGATATGAAGGCTTCCCTTAGTGATTAAAAGTTGGTTCATCACAACATGTGATCATTCTTCATTTTTATTGATGTTTTTCTTAGATCTACTTCATCCTCTATCTATATACATCTCTTAGTTTTTTTGATATACACCAAATTTGGGTGGATCTAAGGTTCAGGATTACAAATATGATTAGATTTTTCTTTGTTTATGTTAGGGTATTAGATCTACGGTAGGTTCACGTAGATTCAACCCTTTTTTGTTATGGTTTTTGTGTTAATTATCATTTTTTCCAAAACACTCGAGGTAGGTGTCTTCAATATTGAATCCTCTTTCAAAATTATTTTATTAGTTTCAAATTGGTTTAATTTATTGAAATTGATTGTGAAATTTAGGTGAAATGATTTATATAAATCTTATGTAGTGATGATTTATGGTTTTTGGTGAAATTTTGGAATTGTGGAAACTTTTTGTGAAATGTTCTTTGGTTTCATGATATTAAAATGTGTATTTTAAAATATGGATTTTATGTATTTTTTAAAGGATGGTTAGGAAAAAGTTTTCAATAAAATGTTTGTTTTATTGAATTTTTTGGCATGTTTGGACTTACATGGTTTTTGGGCATACTTGGGCTGTGTTTATATTTTATTTATGAGGAATGGTTGAAATATGAAATTATTATTAGTGCCAAAGGTGTAATTGTGGATGGGATATAATTACCCTGAGATAACGTGGTAGATCGATGAGAGACTGCTCATGATTATGTGATTTTCATAACGATTCATGCATGGTTTGTGGTGTGGATATAAGAATTGGAATGGATATTACAAAGGGAAAATTTGAAATGGTTTTGAAGGATTTTTTGGTTTCTTTAATGGAAAAATGTATTTGGTTTAAAAACTGGTTGATGTGGACCTTTTTTATATTGAGATATAAAATGTTTTAGAAATGTTTTATATAAAATACATTATCTAAATGTTGTTAACTTTTCTATCTTTGTGGCATGATTAGGGAAGTCATTGAGGAAAACATACCGAGTTTTGTACTCACCTATATTTTGTATCTTTTTTCCTTTTGTAGATTTCATCTATCAGAACATGTGAAATGGTAATGTATCTCAAATATTTAGCACCACCTTGTGATACATGGGATGTTAGGTGAAGTTGTTGAATGGATATTGTGGGGCTTTAGGGTATTAGTTTTCTTCATGTTTTGTTGGTTTTATAGTCTTCCACTATTTACATGGATATTGTAGTATTTAAATATGGTACTTGATTATAGTTTGTTTTAAGAAATGAAATGTTGAGTTGTCTTTTTTTTTTTCATGAATCATATATTCTTTTTTTAGTTATGTATTATCTAGTTTTTTGTTTTATTCTTATAGGTAAAATCATCCTACACATTTATTGAAGCCCTACGACATTTATACCCATCCATTTGTATCCTGAGGATATTGATTAATTCCTAATAATGTATCACATCCTTTTCAAGAAAATGATAAGGGGATTAAGGTTGCAACATTTGTGATGTGCCTATTATACATTAATAATGTCATGTATTCATGGATAAAAATCCTAGTATTACCCCAAATAACAGGGTATTCATTTTTATTAAAATAATACCCAAATAAATTCCTATCTCAAATATTACTTGTTGAATAGATTACATTGAATTAGGAGAATCAAATAAGAAATTATAGTAAAATATAAACAACAGTTTTATATAATCTAGTGCTCCACCATAGGGTGAACTAGTAAACTTTATAGAAAAGGATGGATCAATGTATCCTTACACAAATTATTAATATATTTACCAAATATATACCAAAAACAATTATAATTTCCCCCATATCAAGGACCTATCTGATCAACTCAAAGGATATCAATGTATCTCAATGATTTACCATGAATTTTGTTATTATAAACTAATTATAAAAGGGGTGGATATTTTCAATACATATTTTCATACAACTTATTGCAACCATGAATTTTTAGTGGTTCCATTTTTACATAAAATATATTCATCCGTTAACATGGATTTAATAAATATATAATTTAGTGACTACAATGATCAATTTTTTGTCATCTTTATTGATAATATTCTCATATATTCCAATATATTGGAAGAGAATATAGATAATTCTAAGACTGTTTTTAAGACCTTAAAAAAGTTGAAATATATGTAGATCCATAAATAATTAAAGTTATTAAATAATATCCCTGACTAACCACATTAACTAAGATTTTTAGTGTTAATAGGTTATTTGTACTTTGTTGAAACAATGTATATAATTTAATATCACTATTAAATCCAATAATTATGTTGGAATTTATGGGAATGAAGTTCTTTTAGATAGAGTATTATGATGAAAATTCCACAGAAATAAATTGTAGGTCAGTAACAAGACCTATAGTTGCAATAAGATAAAATTGGGTAGGGTATGTAATATGTATTTATGGTTTAAAGAAATTATTGGTTAGTGTTTTATGATAAGGTAATTGGTTACTCATGATGTCTCCCAAAAATTCATTAGAAAAATTACTTGATAAATGATTTGGGAATGGTAGAAGTTATCCATGTATCAATTATTTAGATGTATTATCTTTATAGTGAGATGTTTCATATATATACATACACAAGAGCTAGATATATATATATTCACGTGGAATTAGTTAAACATATAAACATGTAGATTATTGTAATCGTTCAAATACAAAGATAAATTGGTACATTACAACATGGGGGTGTAAAAAAATGTTTTCAATACTCTGTGTGAAAAAGATCATACTATGTTGTCCAAGATCAGGATTGAAAATAAACCAATAAACTTATATTTACAATATATGAAACCTAAAGTTATAAGTACGGGGAATAAAAAATATATTTCCCAAATGAATACTCTAAAATCCATCTATCAAAACATTAATGAAGCCCATATAGATTATATGGTGCAATATAAAAAGGAAGCGAATATTAAACAGTTAAACCTTGTTAAGATGGAGTCTTAAGGTTTGCAACCCAAATATATGTTATATATAAATAATAACTAAAAATGGATCTTTTATATGATTCAAATATCTCATTCTTCCCCCCTAATATTGGAAGCAATAATATGCATGGAGATTTAATGAAAAACATCCAGTGGGATAACATGAAAAGGATAATAACATAATACATATGTTGATTCATTGATTGCCAAAAATTAAAGTCTATATAATATAATTCTAATGTAATCATGAAAACACTACCTATATCACTATAAAAATGGGAAACCACAATATATTTTTAAATATATCAATTCAGGTCACTCTATAAATATTAGGAGAACCAGTTAAACATGTGACCTTAGGCATTCCTCCCCATACGGGAGAGGATACCAACTATAAGTGGGGGAATATGGTGGTAATGTTTGGTGATTATACCCCTTATAAGAGATTTTATAATATGAATATGAATAACCAAGAATCATATGAATGAAAATACATGAAAATAATAAATAAATAGAAAAATATATAATAACATGATTTTTTTCATACATAACTAAAAATTCATGATCACATACAAACAATCATCTCCCACAAGTTTAATCACATATACAACAAAAATATCATAAATTAAATTAAATAAATTATGATATATTGTCAAAATTTTGATTTACCTCAATCCAGTTCTGAATAACTTTCAACTTGAACAAACCATATCCTAAGACTCCACAAGAGTGGATCAACTCCTTCATGAAATCATGGGCCTCCACCCTATCAATATTGCAACATTTCACAACATGAAAGTAGACGTAACACCTTCATGAATTCCCTAGTGCATTTATCTAGGGTGATAAATGAATCTTAGCAGGCCATCCTAATGATGAATATATAACTTACTTTTATAAGTACATACTCATGCTATATTACTAGTGTAGTTGAGAAATAAATGGATAAAATTAATATAATATTTCCACAATCGATCCTTAGTCCCATGAACATGATCAACCATAACTATGTCAGTTAGTGTTGGTGTATCTCTTAGTATTTTACATGGAACGTGCCACTCAAGAACATACAAGCTCCAAATCTGTGGAATCCCAATATGTAACCTCACAACTCTGAGGACCCATCCCACAGAAGCCCAAACATATGATCTTCTAATTATAGGAATATTTAATCTCAATGATCTATATCTTTGGAATATATCATATTTATCCTCATATCTCTAAGGACATATCACATGACACTGTATGCACCTATATCTAAATCCATGGAGGCCATAACTATATATCCAATAGATTTGAGAATCCATCATGTGGTTGTTTTTCATCCATTTCCTACTCAATAGAATCTATAAATGTATATCCCATAACTCATGGGACCTATAATGTGGTATTCTATGTTCCTGACACCAAATCCATGGAATTTATAACCATATATCCCACATTTCTATGGACTCATCCCACGGTAGTCCATATATCTGGATACATGTCCAAGGATACTATGACCTTATATCCCATAGCTCCAGGTACCCATCCCTCAGTAGTCTATGAATTTTTTACAAAATACATAATAGTTGTGATATTTTATCCAGATCAATATTTTTTTAAAATAAAAACATTTATCTTCAAGTCCATGGAAGCTCTATCCTTATACCAGCTCCAATACATGGAAGCCCATCCATGTCTCATCTTTCTTGGGGACCCAATCGATAGCCCTCTATTAATAAAATTATTCATAATAGATGAAAAAATTCCCATGAACATCATTAAAACCATAGACATATTAGGCTTCCATTCTATTTTGGGTTTTAGGTTTCAACACAAAACTATATCTTCCTACAAAAAAGAACCCTATCAGGGATAATCAAATAATGGGCCACCCCTTGGGGTTCCCGAGGTCAGCTCCATATAGAGGATTCCCTCTAGGGATCCACATAATCAATTTGGATGTGGAGTTATCCTAATTACAATCCTCTATATTATAACATAATTAGAGGAAACCATTATAGGATAATCAATCATAACAACTCCCCTCATCCAATTCCCATCACTCAAGGAAAACACACTTCTTGTAATTTCTAACACTTAAAACATACTATTGGTTTGAGTGAAAATCTCAATAGGGGAGTGAATTGAGTGACCAATAATTGTTTTATTAAAAATAGGTTTAAATATAATTTTCCAATTTATTAAGAACAACCCAATTAACCAAAATAGAATATCGATATAAATATTGACCTTTTTAAATAATTCTTAAAGATTGATTTGGTATTGGTTAAAAAAATATAAAATAATTATTTAACATTTGAAATCAGTTTACTCAATAAAAATATTATATAAAAACTAATTTAGGATAAATATATATGTTTTTTGTTTTTTCAAATAAATAATGATTCATTTTTAAAGAATATAAATAAAACAAGAAAAACACACTGCGTAAATGAATTTAAGAGGTCAATCTAAAGACGAGACTTAATCCGCTCAACATGGAAATAACCCTCTTCTAAGAGGATTATATAATAAGAAATATTGTTAAATGACCTGTTTTTGGTATACAATATCACAATAGCTTCCCATACCATGCATGTATATCTTCCATAGTAATCATGGGAGTATAACTAAAACAGGCCACACATTGACCTCGACCACAACACATGGGATACAGAAGTAAAGAGTGTTGAGAATATATTTTGTATCTTCTAGTCTAAGTGTAGGATATAGTTTGAATGTAATAATAGATAATACACACAATTCTCATAATGTAAAAGTTAATAAAAAAATAGTAAGTAAATGAGTAAGAAGATATTGTTTTCTTTGTCTGAAAAACTATATAGCTCATGACTCCTTGAAAGTGATATAAAGTGAGTCTTGAGTCTTCTTTCTAAAATTTTATATAGAATAGAGTGTCTTAAATTATTATTTATTTATTTTAAGAAGTACATTGAGTGTTATATATTCTTCATTTATTCTATAGTTGATCATGGGTAATGGTTTTTCATTTAAGGGACAACAATAATCTTTTTATATTTCAAGGTTCTACACTAGCTCTATGTGTGTGTATCTTGATTATCAGTTCATTTAGTGATTCTACATCCTTTATAATCTACTCAAAAGGTATAACACTACTTCTTTTATCATCAACATTAAGTAGGTTCCATGTGGAGAACAATCATCTGGATATCCTACATCCTCATACTTAGGGATGAGACATTGTTTAATTCATCTCTTCACAATAATTAATAATAATAATTAAAATAATTATTAGAATTAAAATTCATAATAGTGCAATTATAAATCGTGAATTAAAAATAAATAAAATAGTGGTTGTGTCTCTTTTTGAATGGTGAGTGTCATTGGAGGTTATTGGAGCTAGTGCTGATTGAGGCTGGTAGTGACTAAAACTAGTGGCGATTTAGGCTCAAATGTCTCTCTTCCCAATAGTAAGTAATTTCAAAACATTGAAAATTTTAAATTATGATGGAAGGTCATATTCAATTTTTAATCAGGTCTAGTTCTGACTCAACTCTGACAGTATGTTTTTTTTAACACTTTTTCAAATTTATGGTTCAACAACAAGTTATCCAATAGTGGGGATACATAGTTGGGGTAGCTGATTCTAGTACTTTTCCAAATTTCATCTTAGTGGTGTTTCATCTCCATCTATGAGAAATTTGAAGGTGGTGAATCATCCATGGTGGGGAATTATCATCAATGGTGAGTCATATTTATCTGAATTTTATTCCAACCATCATTATATTATAAAATGATATCATAATACATAAAAATCATTAATAGAATATTAAACTTTTTTGATGATCATTAGAAAAAGGTTTCGAACAATCTCCCCCTTTTTGATGATCATAATTCATGGAATTCTATTCACAAGGAATCAAATTTAAATGATGACATTTCATATACCATGGAATCAAATTTTAGGATCAAAATTAAAGAACATAAACAATGTATCAAAGATAAAGAAGGGTTTAATGGTATGATGGAATCAAATAATGGTAGTTACACATATATGGAATCAAACAAAACAATATAATATTAAAAAATATTAATATATTCATAAAATTTCCATATTCTTATCCGCCTTTTGGTATTATCATAATGTTATTAGAAATTATGAAATTAATAAAAGAATGATACGAATAAACAAAAAAGAATAATCAAATAATTTTTATTAGAAATGTTACTAAAGGTACAGAAAAAACTTTTGAATAAAAAGTTACACAAAAACATCCCATAAATGACAATGTATTTATGTATCAACTATTATCATGTTGATATGAGGGATCAAGATGTTATTTTACATTACCTTTATCCAAAGAATAGGTCTCAACATCAAAACCTGATGGAGCTCAAGGAATAGCTGTAGGAACATCATTTAGAGAATGAGGTTCTCTGATGATGATTGGTATGAGGTATTGAATGGATTATATTAGATAAAGATGGAGAGGCTACAAATTTTCTATAAATTATGAAATAGGATCTATGGCCATATCATTCATGATATCCATTAGAGCAGTAGATAGAGGTGTTAATAATCTGTAACAGGAATGGCCTTGTGAGGTAAAAAAGTTGTTCTATGAACATGTAGAAATGGATTCATCAAATTCAAGAAATCCATAATTATGTTCCCAACTCTCTACATATACCTGAAGAATTTTTTTATCTATAATCTAAATAGATTTTCCAAGGGAGCCCTGAAATTTAACTAATTAACATTCTCTCTAGAAGTTTGGGTCATTGGAGGCATTCTTAGATTCGCTAGTAGATACTTTAAATGAGAATTAAACACATGCTTAGAAATAATCATTAAAAGAAAATACATGATTTATTTTGTTATGTTTTCTGTGTTTTAATTCATTTAATTCTCATAATCTTTATTCAACATGAGTATGTGATCACTAATAAATCTATTTTTTAAAAAATTCTCTTGAGGTTCGGTAGTAGAATCATAGAAAGAACTACTTGAGGAATCTTAAATCTCTTCTCTGATAGCTGATCTGATCATATCAATATCAATAGGATGACTTGTATAAGTAGATGGTTCTAAATGGATTTTATCCATACTATCTGGAAAATAATCCACAGAAGCAGCAAATGATGTCTCTATCCCTTCTAACACACATTTCATAGTCCCCAACTCATAGAGAATCCTTCTATTCTGAATCTCTACTACCTAAATGTGGTGAATCTATTTTGGTTTAATGTGTTGTATCAAAAAATATACCAGGTATATTCAAACATTTTTACATAAATTTTGGACCTGAGGAATTTTATTTCTCCATGATATACTAAATTCCAAAAGAATCCTTTTTCTAAAGGATTCCCAATAACTTTTAGTGATAACATCCCCTAGCACTGGTGGAATTAAAGGACCAACAGCTCATTCAGAATCAAACCATTGAAAAATACTAGAAACATAAATATGAATAAACAAATATCCCTCTATATCTTTTTATTCATGGATATTATGTCTGCCATTCTTTGGTGGACTCCCATGAAACCTATCTCATTCCCTAGACATTAGGTCAATACAAAATGAAGAATATTTACTATGAGTCTCCAAACTTGGAGGCTTTTTAGTTGTTGGCAAAACCACATTTGGTTCAATAATAAGGATATTAATGGATCTCTAAACATCACCTGGTATCTCATCAATATCAAGTTCAACCACCATCCACATATCAAGTAACTTCATAACTATTACAACAACCTTTATCTATACATCCACTAAATTTTCAACCAAAGTATGCTCATAATAACTACAAGATCACTAAGATCACCACCATCATTACTAGGATCAACTAGGTGAATTTCAAGAATTGGAGATTCCTCCCCCTCAAATAAGGAATCTTTATCAACACTTGGATACTTATCAATATCTTTAACCAGGATACGTCTCTCTTCAGAAGTAAAAACTGACACTTCTAGAGAAGAAACTAGTCCCTGAAGAATTTTCACATATTTATCTCTAATTCTGCCACTGACACCATCCATGTAAGATCCTTCATCTCAATAATTATGATATCCATATCCATTATCATTTACATCATCTTCATATTCATCTTATTCCTCATCACCATTTCATCCATTCCATTTTCATCAGATTACATGGATGTACACATAAATTTCTCTTAATTAGTCATATTATTCTCTTACTCATCACTAACTTCTTCCAAAATATTTTCTCAGATAGGTAGTGTCTTAGGAGGGCTAGGAGAACAAAAGTATATAGAATGAGGACTTTTGGAAAAGTTTGGATCAACTTCTTCATCAAAGGGAAACTCTTTTTTGTTAATATTTCTAGAGGTGGAAGCATCGTTTTCTACATCACTATCAGAATAATCCACCTCTGTATCTGGTTCTAAACCATGGTCCACAATGTCTTTTATCCCTAAAGGATGATCTATTGGGTTCATCTCATCAAAAATAATTTCACAATCATTAACACACTTCTTTTTCTAGGGGTTACAAAAAAATTTAATCCCCATTCAAATAACAATGTTGTTGTAGAAACCACCATAGTCTACAAAATATTATTCATATTTAGCAACCAAACCATTTTCATCTATAATGGCATAGAGAAACATAGGATTGATTAATTAATTTGACCTTGATGATGGATTTGTTATTTCCAACATGTGAAACATAAAGTATATGTAATGATAAATATTTTCACATATATTCATCATACATAACAAAAAAACATCTTGGTACATCATGGTAGAAACAAATAATTATATAGGGAAATGGATATGCTAAATGAAATTAATAATTAATCTTTATTCACCATAAAATTCATAGTCAAATGGTATTCTTTAAAATTGAACTCTTGTTTACTCAACCAAAGCATCTTCATAAAAAATATATCAGTATCATTGAGGATTTTTATTTGATATTATATATAAACCTTTTTATGTGAAACTCTTAAGTAGTTATCCAAATGGATTGAATAGAATAAAACCTTTTGGCCATTGATTATAGTTCTCACCCAGTGTTCGTTATCTTCAAAACTAAACTGTCCAAATGGGTGTAACTGATAAACCAACATTGGATAAAAGTTCCCTCATTAGAAGAGAACCATTTCATTGATCCTTTTTTGTATAAAATTCAGTAGTAATGACATCCTCATTAATAAAAATTCTTCTTGAACTTATTTCTTGGGTATAACAACCATATTCCAGAGATTAGGACTCAGAGGCTCAAAAGTTGTAGAATAATTAGATTACCCATTATGGTTATTTATGGGATTTTAATAATTAATATAGAATTATTAAGATCAATTCATTTTAAAAATGAAGATAATGTTAGTTGGTTGAGTAAAATGATAATAATGGTAGGCAGTTGTATGTGAATGGTCACACAGGGATCGAGAGAATGGCGTGATAAAAGAAGTTCATTGGAATTATACAATCATCTAAAATATATCATCAGGGAAGTTTATGAATTAAAAAAATCAAAATTTAAAAATGATTGAATTGAAAAGAATAAAAAATTATATAGGTAAATAATTAACAAAATGAAAAAACAATCAGTGGCATAAAAGAAAAAATGTAAAAATTTGATAAAGGCTTGAAGTTTCCAATAGTTGGTAAATCTAATGGTTAGAAAAAATAAATTATGAGAAGAAAAAACTTTGAGACATCTCACAATGTTGAGAAATTTCACAATGGTGAGACAATCACAATGGTGTGAAAATCATAGTGGTGAGATAATAAAAATGGAGATACATTCACAATAGTGTAACAATCACAATGGCGAAACAATCACAACAGTGTGGAAATACAAAAAATTATACAATCACAACATTCAGACAATTCACAATAGTGATACATATCAAAATGTTTAGTTAATAATAATGGTGATCTATTTAACAATGGTGAGAAAATAACAACACTTAGACATTTCACAATGGTGATAAATCACAAAAGTGAGACCTTTCACAATGGTGATAAAATATTAATGGTGATTCCAATAAAATTAAACTGAACTAAAATTAATCATAACTAACAATAGTTTAATGTTTTTCATTTTTACAAAATTCAAAGGATTAGTGAATATAACAGCAGGATGATATTATGGAACAATGTATTCAAGAGTTATATCGCATGTTTGAAAATTATATCTAAATAAGTGCTTCCATTAATCAATATTAATTTTTCTAGAATTTGACATGGGATTCATAGAAATATTTATAACTCTTGTATTGTCATAATTTAAAGTGTCATGTCATAATTGATATCTATCATCTAGTAAGGTGTGTTTCATCCACAAAATTTTAGTACAACAACTACCTCTAGGTAAGTATTCAGATTCAAAAATATACAGTGTAACATAATTATGTTTCTTACTATAATAAGAAACTAGATACTTTCCTAAATGGTGACATCTTCCAGGGGTTCTATTTTTTATATAATAAACAGCCACTAGAACTATCATCTGAATAATTGAATATTTCAAATTCTTATCCACTATGGTAAAATATTTCTAAATTTATAGTATATTTTATGTATTTCAATATATTTTTTTATAGAAACCAAGTGTGAATATTTTGGTATTTCTTGAAAATGAGCACACATACATGCACTAGACATAATATTAGGTCTTCTGATAGTCAATTATAGAATACTTCTAACCATACCACTATAACTAGTTTGATCCATTTGTTTTCTAGATTCATCAAGATCCAAATTATATGTGGTACTCATTAATGTATCCCTACCCTTAGTTCTATCAAAATTAGAATGTTTTTGAAAGTTTTTTTATATTTAATTTGATTTAAAATAATTCCTCCTTTATTTTGATAAATATAAAAACCATGAAAGAATTTTATTTCACACATTAAGCTCATTTCAAATAAATGTTTCATAAATTTTGTAAATTTAGTACATAATGAATTTTTTGATAGCCCAAAAATAATAGCATATACATAACTTCTTACAAGTAAAACATCATTTGAAATTCATTTTATAATAAGGGTAGGATAAAAAATATCTTTTGAAAAACCTTTTATGTAAAAAAGAGTCCTTCCTATCATACCAATCTATAAGAACATGTTTCAAGACCATATAATGATTTCATACATTAAAAATATGATTTTGAAAATGGGAATTTTGAAAAACATGTGGGTTTTCAACAAAAACATCCATAATTATATTCCCATTTAAGAATGAACTCTTAAAATCAATTTGATATAGTTTTAATTATATATTTGTTTCATTGGTTAAAATTATCACAATAGATTCTAGTCATGATATTTGTGTAAAGGTATCTCCATAGTCTATTCCATCTACTTTACTATACTCATTTATAACTAGTATAGCCTTATTTCTTACTATTATACTAGACTCATCAGCATTGTTTTGAAACACCCATTTAGTTCATATAGTCAACATTTCATTGGTTCTATCAAAAATTTCCCCAAAAATGTTCCTTTCAAATTGGATGAGTTATTCTAGCATATCCATTACCCAAAATTCATCATTAATTGCATCGTTGATGTTCATTTGTTTAACCTATGAAAAAAGTTCTTTCTATTCAATCTGATTTCATATAGAATCTATATACTTTGTATCTATATCTAGATATCCATATAAAAAAAATAAGGGATAGTACATAAGTCTCCTATCAGCTCTAGAAAAAGAGGGGTAGGTCACCTACAGATTTACTATATATTCATGTTCATTTTCGATATGTTCATCAGAATATGATGATTTTTCTTCTTGCTTTGTAGTAGATTTTGAAGCATAGGAATTTAAGTTCAATGAAAATAAATTATACTGAAGATCTTTTAAAGAGGTCTTAGTCTGATGTGGATTTGTATAATAAAATTTCACATGAACAGACACTTCCATAGTCTTGGTCCCCTTATTAAAAACACTATAATAATCAATAGAGGTTGAATAACCTAGTAAAATTACATCATATCTTTTGGAGGAAAACATGTCAATATTATCATTATTTTAAATAATAAAGACATTCCAACCAAAAAACCCAATGAAATTAATCTTATGATATATACTATTTAAAATATCTTATGGTGTCTACTTTAATATAGTTATAATTAAAACTCTATTTATTATATAGTGGGTTTTGTTAATATCCTATGCCTAAAAGTAAATGGGTAATCTTATTCATTAAGCATAGTATGGGCTATATATTTAAGTTTTATATTTCTTCTTTATACAAATTCATTATTACAAGGTCCCCTAGGATATTAGAATTTATTAATATATCCATTATTGAGAATAATGATTCGATGTTTTGATATTCAAACTCATGTCCATGGTCTGTTATTAGGCTCTTAATTCTAAGTCCAGATAAGTTTTCTACAGATTAATCATGCTTGGTAATATAATAGCAAGATTCAAATTCATGAGATAAAAATAATACATATTTATACCTAGAAAATTTATCTACTAGTACACACACTTAGTGCTACTCATTTAAACTATAATATTTGGATGGTCCAAAAAAATTATTTGAACCAAATAAGGAGGATGATAAGTTGAAACTTATTTCTTTGATTTAAAAGAAATAATATTTTGTTTCTCTTTATAATAGGTGTTACAGACTTTATCAATTGGGAACTCATGTATGGGTAGATCCCTGACTAACCATTTCCTAGTATTATTCCTAAAAGATTTCATATTATAGTATCTTATTTTCATATTCAAAATCCATGATTCTTTATTAATGTCACCCAAGCAAGAAATTTTTTTGAAAAATCAAATAATTAAGATCTACATCATGAACATTTTAATTCCTTAAAGGTGTAAACACTATAGTATCTTTAGAATAAAAAACATTACATGAATTATTATCAAATTTTAAAAGAAAAAAATCATCACATAACTACATGATTATATGAAAGTTACATTTAAACCATCAACATATAGTAATTTAGAAATTAATACTAAATCGTTGTAACCAATTTTTCCAAGGATGATGATTTTCCCTTCATCGTTATCACCAAAGGTGACATGACCACCATCAACCTTTATGAGGTTTATTAAGATAGAGTAGTATCCTATCATATGTCTTGAATAGATGATTTCCCAGTACCATAGACTTCTATAGTATCTCTTTAACAATCTTTCCAACAAAACAACATTATTCTAATAATGAATTTGGTGGATATATTTTCTTGGGTCTAGATGTGTTAGAAATAAAAAAATTAGAAACCAAATTTTCATATTGGGTTTCCTATAATCATATTGTAATCTTATTTAGAAAAAAAATATTATTAGGCCCTCTATAATAATAATAGGTAGCAGAGATTTAAAATTTAGATTTAGGTATAAATGTTCCCTTAAAAAAATTTCTTTCACTAGGTTAATAAAAAATACCCATAATATACTTTGAAATTTTTTTAACTTGGAATCTGAGTAAGTGTTTCTCTATCATTTGAAAAAAATTCTAAATCCCAATTCATTTTTTAATTACACAGTTTATGTTTAGTATTCATCTTTAACCACTTAAAATTATTCTGTCTCTCTATATTAATATCATTTTTAATACTGGTAGATAGAACATGATATTCTTTAAGGACTTTCTATTTATATTTAAGTTCATTAAATGTTTCCTCAATTATTCTAAAGTATTCAAACATTTTTTCTTGAGAAATATGATCATAATTTCGTTTATTTTTATAGTTTTTATAATTAAGCATAGATAAGGTAGTAGATATAACAGGTACTTCTGAAATATTTTTCATGAAACACATGTAGGGCTCTATCAGTTTTCTCTTTATGAGATAAGTTAGAGTCACTAGATTTATCCTCGTAGTATCTTAGAGTATATTTAATGAATTTATTTAACATTATTTACTCCCCATAATATTTATTTTTTGTATTTTATTTTTTTCATTTTGGATTAACAGGTTCTTTTTTCATGCATTCATAGGTGGTTATCATATTTTTTATTGTAATATTTATTCTAATTATTTTTCTATGTTACTCTATCATCATAATTTCAATTTTAACTTGGTTTTTTTAATAATTTATTATTCTTTTAAAACTTATTAAATATTATGGATATAAAGGTCATATACGCATCATTATCTAGTAGTGATTCATCATTACTAGAATTTTCAACTTGTATTTTTTCCTTTCCCTTTTTTTTATTTTTTGAATTTATTGTTTTTATATATATAAATATTATTTTGGGTTCATCATCATCTTCTTTATTGACTTTGAGTTCTTCTTTTTACATCATCAACATTTCAATTAATTCCTTAAATTGATGTTTTCTTATATCATGATATTATTTGATTGAAACTGATGTACATATTTGTATTTTTGGAAGGCATCTCAATAGTCTCGTGATCTAGTCCTTGTTAGATACTGGATTTACCTAGGATGTCATGGTGATCACCATTTCGTTGAACCTGTGATACATGTTAGAAATTAACTCCTCATGATTCATCATAAAATTGTCATATTTCATTGTAATAGTATTCAATATCATCTCTTTAACATTTTAAGTTCATTCATATGAAAATTATATAGAATCCAAAATTTTATAGGAAGATTTTCTAGAAGATATTCTATTGAATTATTCATCCCCCAATGAAATATAAATGGAATTCATTTATTTATAATAGTTATTGTCTAAAATATTGTTAGCATCATATCATCCATTTCTAATATTCTTAAGTAACTCATTTCTATCCTCAATGGATGACCAAATTTCAAAATACATACTCTCTATATGAATTTTCATCACGATTTTACAATAAGAATAATTATTCCCATTAAATAAAGGAGGTATGTTAGTAGTAGAATGTTCATCTCTATTATTAATCTAATGAATTAAATTTTGAACTAAAAAAACTAAAATCATTAAATCACAACTAAAATTATACTTGAAAATATTTTTAAAAACATTGATACCAATGATACATCCTTTGATACCAAATTCTTGTTGGAGTGTGTATCTCAATAGGGAGGGTGAATTGAGAACCCAATAAATTTTCAGTTGAAAATAAGATTAAATAAAATTCCCATTTTATTGAGAACAACCCAATGATGTAAATATATTGATCAATATAAGTCTTGTACTTTTTAAACAATTATCTAATATTGAATATGTGTTGGTAAAAACAAAACAAAGTATTACATTAACCTTTTAATTTAATTTAAAAAATCAAAATATTATATAAAATCTAATTTAGGATAACTATAAAAGTAGAGGTTTTGTTAATGGAATAAATTTTTTTCGGTTTTAATGAATAAAAATAAAACAAATATAACACACAATCGAAATGTATACAAGAGGTCTAGTCTCAAGATGAGACTTAATCCTCTCTATTTTAAATTACCCACTGTTAAGTTGTTTATAAAAAATAAGCATTGATCCATTACCAATATTTGGTATACAATAACACAATAGCTATCCAATCCCCACATGTACCTCTTTGACAATAATCGTTGGAGTACAAATAAAATAGTCCACACACGGAACTATACCACAACACATGTGAAACAAGAGAAAATATTATTGAGATGATATCTAGTATATTTTGGCCTTCTTCCATTAAACATTGTTCATTTAATAACATATTATACACAATCTTCTCATAAAGTAATCGATAATAAACAAACCGAGCAATTAATGGTGTAATAAGATGTTGTTTTCATTATTTGATGAACTATGTATCTTTTGACACCTTAAATATGATATGAAGGGAGGCTTGATTCTCCTTTATAAAATTTTCTATAGAATAGAGGGTTGTAAATTATTTTTTATAATAGTAGGATGTAGTTGGTGTGTCCAATGTTCTTAACTTATTCTACAATTGATCACTAGTAAAGGTTATTCATGTATGTCACATCAATCTTATTTTGATCTGGAAGGCTCATATTTATCAATATGTGCATGCATATTTATTCTATGTACAATCAATGATTTTATATCATCTCTCATATTCTCATAAGGAATACAGATAATTATTTTAAAACATCATACATGATTTTCCATGTGGAGAACAATTATCTAGATATCATGTATCCTCTTACATAGGTATGACACATTTTTAAATTCATATTTGATCAATAATTAAAAAAATAAATAAAATAATTCTTGGACTAAAATTAAAAAATATATCCATTAGAAATAGTTAATTCAAAATAAATAAAATAGTGGTGGGGAGACTTATTCAATGGTGAAAGTCTCTGGAAAAGAGTGGGTATAGAAGTGGCTAAGATTGGTGGTTAATGAGGCTGGTGGTGATTCAGACTCAATGGTGACTTATCATGGTGTAGGTAATTACAAAAATTATCTAAATTTAAATTATAATTAACTGGAATATTCAATGTTTACTCAGTTTTTGAAGGGAGTTAACTATGGAAGTATTTGTGATTAATACTTTATCAAATTATTGGTTCAAGGACGTGTTATCCTCTGGTGGTGAAGCGTAGCTATTGCTATGTGATTCTAGTACATTTTAAAATTTCTTCTTATCTGTGATTCATCACCAACAATGACTAATTTTCTGATGGTGACTTATCCTTGGTGGTGATACAACTTCAATGGTGAGTCATACTTAGAAAAATTTCATTCCAACTAACCAAATATTATAAAATACTATCATAACACATCAAAATATGTAATAACATAATAAAATTGAATTTATGATCATTAAAACAAGGTTTCAAACAAAGAATCTTGAACTTAAGGGGATAAACACTTAAACATTAGTTAAGAGAGATAAATCATGGATTAACTCAATTCCAAGGTTCAAATTTTGGGTTTCACAAAATCCAAACCTATCAATCTCCTCGATTAACAAACTAGTGTCATTAACAAATGGTTTTCACAATTAAACCCCAAAAGAGAACCTTGGTGATCCCATTCTACATCCTACAACCATTCATACAATCATTATTTGGGACCCATCCCATATCACATCATCTAGAGATCATTGAATTCAATCACTAGTGAATTAACCTCACATTCATTAATCACTCACATAAAATCACCCATTCAATATCCTCAAAACCACCAAAGTGTTTTACCATATCATTCTATCTAGAAAAATACCCAGAATGGTCTCCACTTGATTGCATTTTTTTCATCAGGGTCAAAAATCTCCCAAAACCCCCCAATAGAAATAATATGTGACATATACTTGTGAGTAAATGACATGTAATTATGCGTAAGCAATGTGTAATTTCAAAGGAACACCATGACATGTAATTTTACATGCCATTGGTACACCTGAGGTCTGAGCATGTGCACTTACATGCCCATGGTACCCAAGGGGTTTTCATGTGTACTATTATATGGCCATGTCTCCCTTGTATTGTGTGTTTGGACAAGTAATCAAACACATGCATATGTCCCACTACATGGAATGTAGTTTTAAGATAGTTAATATAGATTAAAAACTCTATAATTAATTAATAGAAAGAAAATTCCATTTTTATTCTTGAATCATCATGTTGTTTCATTATGTCTTATGGATGGGAAACCCCAAAAAACCCATCAAACACGTGTTCATCCAAAAATAGCACCAAATAAACCAACATAATTTCCCTCAGTAACTGATACATGGATTTAAAATTTATAAACAACTAATATATGAGGGATTTTTTCTTAAAAGGAAAACAGATCCTACCTCTAGGCGTAAAACACAAAAGCATCACACTATCTCTAAACTATACACTTTTCAAGCCTCAATCCTGGTCCATAGAAGATCCATGTTGGTGATCCCTCCTCCCCATCCCTCCTCTATACATCTCCATGTCTTATTTGGATATTATAAAAGCCCCGAATGGGGGATATATGATAAGAAAATAGAGGAGAGAAGAAAAGAAATAATATAAAAGGAAAAAATAAAATGAAGAAAAAAATTAATGAAAATTAAAAGGGGCTTAGCCCCATCCATGGAACCTATAATGATTTGATCCCTATCCTAGGAAAATACCCCAATTATATACATAACAATGAAGATATAATCTCTATTAGATTCACCTCTAAGAATATATCACTAAACCAATGCATGTGAATAAATCATTATTTGATTAATTTATTATTAAATATTATAGGAAAATTTAAATGACATGGGATTACACTAATATCCTTTCCCAGGGTAAATATCATTTTTCCTAGTAATTAGAGTGGTCGTAAAATATTTATGATTTCATTTAGATGGAAAAACTAACGATTTAACCCCCACATGCATCTGAAACAAAAAATTCACATTTTCACAAATTTTCATAACCCGGGCATACACGGGTAATTATAAACTCTTCTCTATATAATTTTTCATCCTTCAGATTCGTTATTGGAAATGCAACCACCATTCATTAAATCTATGTTTTGTTCCAATTGATATTATCAAAATAGTCTAATGACTGATTTCATGGTGATTAATGCGCTATCTAAACACGAGATACATTCAACCACAACCAATTTGATTCTACCATCCATAGGAGTTTCCTTATAAAATACTGACAACCAACACTAGCATCAATGGACCATCTCCCATACATCACTAATTAAAATGATAGGAAGTGTTCATTTTGCTCATAATAATGTATCAACCTGAAAATATCATGTATTCTTCTGTTCATGCATCAGGGAAACACTAACCCTATATTCACTAAACTTTTATCCAAAGTGAGTGACATACCATCCTATACACTATGGTGGAATCCATACCATACATCATTCCATTATAATCCTCAATTATAATTCTCTATGAACCCCACATCACTTGAGTTTCTCTCCCCTTGAGTAGTTCTCATCACATCCAACCATAACCCATTAACTCAAGGATCACACATGGTCATCACCAACTATAATTTAAATAACATCACACATAACAAATATAAATACTACCTAATTCTATTATGAAAAAGAATGGGTCTATAATCTAGTAATTCTTGATCACTAAAACTAAACTCATGATCCCATGAGTAAAACATCTTAAAAATTAGTCTGACACACCAAAACTACCATCCATGCTATAAGGCAGGTTCATTTCACCTGATAAGAGAACACTTGGAACTCTTATTCAAAATTGGTTTATTTATATTTTCCATGGTTACTTTGATGAAATCAATCCAATTGGTGACATTAAAAACCTAGAATAATATTCATGTTCTCTTAGAAGATATAAAAATGTATCAATTGAAAGTAGGGTGATGCACCTTAATAGTCTTATCCTTCAAAACTAACGTCAATAAAACATCATAATAACTGGCTCAAATTACCAAGAACTATCACTCTAATTACGTACCAATTAATCACCAAGAATATAAAATACTATTGATATAACCTCATGTGAACCATCTAATAGGGAGAAGCACCTACCCATACAAACAATTTTGTATAATCCACAAACTCACCTAACCCCTATATCAGTACTTTTGTATAAGAAAACTATAAAAAGAAAATGATAATCCCAATCATTTATAATTGGTTAATAGGTTCCCCCACATATCACCTATACTATATATCATATATTCTCACCTAAGAAACACCTATCTATTCCCATTGAATATATCCCATAGTAACAAAAATTACAAAACCTTCGGCCATCAGTCACTGATTCCCACCGGGCATCCACCAATGAGATTACTCTAAATCGAGTGACACACACACACTAGTCAACACATACATAACTAATGGAGGCAACCAAGATGATCCAAACAATGGAATTAAATACAATTTGTTTAGTAAGATAAAATTTCATTCCATGTGTATGGGAAAACACCATATGGGATGTAACTATAAATTTAAATAATCAAATCTACACAGAACATTTTATCACTATCACTCTAAAGAAATCCATATCTAGTGAACCACCATCCCACTTCATGGTTAGGTAGTGTTTTAGACCAAGATATATAGGAAAATTACATATACTTTGACATTGGAATATTAAATAATTTAAATTGAGAAACAAAACACACAAGGGGTTCCCACTATATCATCATGTGCCTCAATTTCCTAAAAGGGTCATCTCATATCCCCCACACCAAGGGACTATATCATAATCATCTATAAGAATCTTATCATACATTCACATGGAATTTTATTAGAAGGAACCACATATTGATTTCAGTCCATCTGTGAAAAATTCCACCAAGTAAATATATGTAAAAAATTTCATATGATTATTTATTAAAATATTTAATAGATAAACCACTATTAAGTGATAAAAAATAGACTATCATGATCCAATATATCAGTCCAATCCTATATTTTTAATCCTGATATATGAGACACCTTAGGCCTCTACGGTCCATGTGTCAAATGTAGATCTAGTCTCCTTCGAATGGATCAAGTTCCAAAAAATTTAATATAATCTTAAAAATTAAATATCATATACATCACCTGGGGTGAATATCATGTAACCATAAAACATAAATCCAGAACATCAATATCATCCATAAAAACCTATACTTCATATCAAAAAAGGTCTTCATGACACACCATCTAGATATCCATCGTAGGATTTGTCTCATCCTTAATAATTTTATATATAATATCCAAAATAGTAAAAAAAAAACATTTCATACAAATTTGTAACAACCCATCCTTGATCACTCTATGAACAATTTCTAGATGGGTTCGACACATAGACTCGAGCATGCACCCACATAGGCTAGAGGATATCAACTATAAGCGGGGGTATAAGGCGGTAATCTTGGGAATCTATACCCCATGAATCATAACACACAATAACAATATAAATAACGAAAATCACACAAATCAGAGCATGTAGAATGTATAAAAACTGGATATTCTATTAAAGTGAAATTATGCATACAAACTCAACAGTAATTCTATCATATAACAACTAATGAATGACTGGGTCAATCACATAAAAAGGAATAATATCTGAAAATAAAATAAATATATCAGTCACTTATTCCAACTCCTATATGTGCCACATACCCAGTTTTTATGACTTTAGAGATGCGTCAGCCTAATCCTTTGACTCTACGTGAGTGGATCATATTGATAATGAAATCATTGTCCCCCACAATAACCATTATGAATGAATGATAAATATTAAAGTAGAAATAAACTCTACTAAAAAATAAGGGTTCATGTACATAGGGTGAGAAATGAATCTATGTAGGCCACCCCAAATGGTGACCCTAAAACATGTTGTTATAAGTGTATGCTCAAGAAATATGACCAGCCATGCCTAAAAATAACTACATTAAAATAAATAAACAAATTCACCATCAATACTTGGGTTCGAGACCATGATCGGCTATGACTTTTTAGACCTGTAATAAAGTGTATCTAAGCATGTATCAGGGGTTATGCCTCCAAAGATGACCTGTGTTCCATATCCAAGATAGCCCTAGTAATATCCTCATGACTATTGTGACCCATAACAAGAAAATCTAGATATCTGAGATGCTTATGGATTTAATCTCCAATCACAAATCTCTTTATCCCTAGAATCTTCACTCCATATCCCCATTGATCTGGGAACTCATTACATGGAATTTCATGAATTTATCTATGATTCCATGGCTTCAATAACCATATATCTCCTAGATATGTGGAAAACCACCATGACTTTCTATGAATATATCTCTAAATCCATTAAATCTATAACAATATAACCCATAGCTCCAGGGACCTATCACATTGTTGTTCATGTGTACAAAACCAATTCCATAACAACCATAACTATGTATTAAATTGATTCAGGGAAACATCCCATGGTAGTTTGTTCCTATCGTTCTAAATCCATTGAAACCATAACCATATATCTAATGGATCTAGGGGACAATCCCATATTTCTCCAGTTTTCTGACTCCAAATAAATGGAATCCTTAATCATACATCACATGGATTTTGGGACCAATCCATTAAATTTAAATGAATCTATATCTAAATCTACGGTATCCCAAACCATATATTAGGAACCATATTCATCATAGCTCCAAATATTGATCTCCATGTAAATGGTAGAAACAACCATATAGAGGCTTCAATCTACGGTAGCCTATTTATATCACATATTATCTAATCGTTAATTCCATAACATTCTATAAATAAAAGTAATAACATGTTTTATTCAAAATCACGCTCTCTTAAAAAATACCTCATCCCAATCCATCTCCCAAGTAAGTTTGTGTTCTAGGGTCACACCAAAATCAATCACTACCCATACACAAGCACACAATCAGGGTCATTCAAACACTAGGCCACCCCCATTGAGTTCCTTAGGTTAAATCGTAAGAAGATGCATCTTTCATGGTATATTTATAATAGGTATTAAAGAATTGTAATGCCTATTGGGGTCCTCTAATATATTACATAAATATTGGCATCCCTATTGGGATCATTGGTCACAAAAACTCTTTTTGGACAATGTCCATCACTCAGAGAAAACACACTTCCTCAGAGTTATAACACAAAAAAGAGTCTATTTAATTTAATGGGAAAGTCACTAAAACATATGTCAAAGGATATGTCTCATGGCCTATCTTAGTTACTAGGTAAAACTCTAGGTTGTACCAAAAACCCAACCTATCTATCTCCTCATGTCATTTCCAAGTCATAATAATGAAGGATTTTACAATAATGACACCTAATGAGGAACTTGTTGATCCCATTCTAGGTACTACAACAATTCTCAAGACCTTCATCTTTGACTCATCTTGCTTCACACAATTAGGATAACATTGGAATCAATCAATGGAAGATGAACATATTTATCATAACTCACTTATCCTAAATCACCTCGTATAATTGGTAAAAAACCCCAAGAGTTCCACCATTATGTTCTATGAAGAAAAATACTCTTAAAGGACTCCTCTTGTTACCATTTCCTCTTTCATGGTGAAAAATCACTCAAACCCACTCAAAGGGAAAAGTACACAGTAGATACTTCTGAGTACATGGAGAGAACTCTCAAATCCATAGATTCACATGCAATTTTACATTACTTGGTGAAAACTAGGTTCTATATATGTACTTTTAACTAGAGTCTATTTGTGCACTACTTCATTGCCATGCCCCACTCCCATGGGCTATCTTTCAATGTACTTAACCACATGGACCTCTCCCCATAAAATATGTGTACTCATAATACACAGTATATAGTCCAAAAAAAAAAATTATTCCCTAAACAGAAATCCCATATGTCATGTTTTATTGAAACCAAATGTCTTGTAATCATTATTTCTTAATGGGAAACCACTATGGACCACCTAAAACCCCCATTTAATAAAAAATAACCACAAATCCACCCCATGGTGTCCCCAATAACTCATTAATGGAATTAAAAGATTAAAATATATAATTTATAGGTATAAATGGATAAATATGAAAATAGGTCCTACATGTAAGCATAAAATGATGAATAACTTCATAGAATTCATTCCACAAACCTGTTGAGCTCTTATCCAGGTCCAAATGTCCTCCCCAACGGTGATCCCTCCTTCACATCCCTCTTTTCTATTCACCCTTCATATAAAACATGAAAAAACCCTAATTGTTGTGTGTAACTAAGAATAAAGTTGATATAAGAAAATAAAAAGATAAAATAGAAAATTAAAATGAATAATAAAAATAGTCCCAAACCTGGTCTCTACCATAACACCCACGGTGTGGTAATGCCTTACCATAAAAAACATCATATTTTGGAATCACCCAAAATGATATAATATAAAAATAATTATCTTTTAGAAATATATAATATAATGAATTTGTGTGAATGAATTAATATTTAATTAACTATATATTATCTATTCCATAAAAATTCAAACTGCTTGAATTTCCATCGAACTATTATCTTCAAGTAAAAACCATATTTTAGGATCGATGGAGTAGTTAGAAAATATTTATTAGTTAAGATAGAAATGGAAAATTAATGTTTCCCCTCATGAGCATCTAAAACTAAAAATTCATATTTTCACTCATTTTCTGAAAGAAAAATAGGGTTCATTACATATTTTTCTATTCATCACACTAGGACATCTAAAGTCCATAATTCCATTTCGGTTGAAGTCAATGTACCTATAAATTTGGTGTATTTTATTTCCATTAAAGAATTTTTATCACTTGAACAAACCACTAGGATATATTATATGTATGTTTGAAGGATTTATGGATTAATACTCTCCAATGTATTGATAACACCGTGGTATTATTAAAAGGGAAAAGTACATTTGATCGCATATGATACATGCAACATCAAGCCTAAATGAACCATGATTATTTGTGATCAATAAAGATAAGATGTTAAATGGGAATGTATGAATATTAATAAGTAATTTAGGAATTATATATAATGTATCTAATTTATATAAATGTATTGATAAATTCATTTTAAATAATCACTCACTTTTTAATAATGTCGTTTATTCTTCCAAAAAATATGTTTTCCTCAATATTGATTTTTTTTAATTTTTATGAAAATATATTATATATATTTTTTTTAAATTTGAGAAATATAAATTTATGAAATGAAAATAATTTTTTATATCATTGTATCTATATTTACTAAGGGTGAAATTTTGCGATTTTTTCATAAAATATTAATTTTTCAGTCAATAGTAAAAAATACGGATTTTTAATAAATTGTCTTTTTTTAATAAATTAAGTCCCAATATTATTTTAATTCATTTTATAACTAATAGATGTATTATTTATTAATATAAAGTAAATCTACTTTCATTTAAGTACTATTTATATTGTCTTTTAGTATAAGTTATTCTTAGGCATAAAAAACATTTTGTCTGTAAACTGTTCTTAAGTACATAATATTTCCCTATTTTAATTAATTAGAAAAACCCATAATGAAGAATTATTTAAATTATATTTAAATATTATAATTCTAAAAAATATTAAATAAATTCATTTTATTGTTATTAATTTACACATATTTATTATAAGACAATCTTACACTTGAAAAATGTATTTCTTGAAAAATTGTGATTTTTTCAACACATATGCAGGTTTAATTTTAAATTAAATTATACCAATTATGTGAATTGAATTTGGAAAAATCAATTCTATGTTTTTCATAATAATAATTTATATTATCTAATATGTTCTACTTAATTTGTAACCATAATAAATAGTAAAAACTGTAAAAATTAATTTCCATGGTTAAGGTAAAAATTTGTCAACAAAGGGGTTAAAATAAAAATATGAGAGTTAATAATGATATAAAACATTTATTATTCCTATTTTATGGTTATATTACTACATTTTCTCTTATTCTGTTTGAAAATGGGCCATTATGGAGCCTTTCAGCTTCTATAAAAGCTGGGTGTAACTCTTTCTTTTAAAAAAAATCCATGTGTGTTCTCTCCCCCACTTATAAAAGGACACACATATACTCTTATTTACACACATCAGAACCCCATTTTTTTTAACAACTTACTAAATACATTAATTTATTCCCAAAAAAATTCCTACAGTCCTTGGTTTTATAGAAAAAACAACCTATAAATTGATTTGATGCAAACATAATGAAGTTCCTATAAATAGAGGTAATGTCCTTAACTGATCATCTTTGTTTAATTTATTCATTTAACTCCTTGAAATATTATTTATTAGTTATCATATAATGAAATAAATATCTATTATATAATAATATATTATTATATTAATGTAATAACCTAAATCAATCTCCACTTCCATCAAATAGAAAACAAAACTGTTGATAGTGTGTGTGTAGGATTAGCACCTCGTGAACAAAAATAATTCATTTTTCATAACCATACTTCATGATTGGTTTTAAAAGTATTATTGATGATTTTTTTTTATAATTATATAATAATTATTATTCTAATGATCCGGAATTAGTAATATATTTGACTTTATAAAACTTTCCATAGTGATTTTGGATATATGAGTCGAAAATTGTCAAAACATCTAACTTGGACCTATATGATTTTGAAAATTAATATATAATGATAATAAATAAAATTAAAATAGTAATAAAAATTAAAATAGTTCTAAATAAATTAAATAATTAACATAATATTATAATTTAGGATTATAAAGAATGCACATGACCAATCGGGCTTGGGGTAAAGGATATATCTAACCGGCCCTTCCCTATAGGTTACAACCACTCTCTATGAAACTCAATTTACCTATATTTAATATTATAATTTTTTTTAAATTATATATATATTTCTATCTCATATATAACTATATTTTTATCTCTTAATTTGATTTAGAAATACATTCCTTATGTTCATTTCTCAAATGTTTTCATTGTGATATTTCCATTGATTATGATGTGAGGCTAGATCATGCAACCCATTTTATTTCAATGGATTTTTCATATGTAAGGTATATTGATTTTATTACTTTATGTGGAACATATATATCATTAAAATATTGTGATCGGTGTAAATAGATAGTGCTATAATTCATTGGGTAATGATTTATTATCTCTAGACTAACTGTATGGGATTAGGGATTATACCTATTCCATTATTGGACTATGTATGTCATGTGATGTGGTCTAAGAAGTTAACTTTGACTAATGATTATATAATTTAATATTATTATCCCAAATTTACAACATTTACATGATCTCTTTATACTATAATGTTTTTTATTTAATAATTCAATGTGATTACTTATGGTTATTATCTTTTAAGATATTAAGTTATAACCTTTAATTTCATGATATGTTTCCTTATCATGTTTATTATCTTATTTGGAATTTGAGATCACACCATTCCTTATGTATTACCTAGGTTATTCTATAGATTTTTAGGAGGTAAGCATGATTTAGGATCTCATTATATAGAATAAAGTGTGGATTTAATGTTTATGTTTCATTAGATGGGATATGAAACTCGTATTCCGAAGAGACAAGGAATTTATGATCCTTTTGTTGTATTAATGGACATTTATGTTTAGAAATTATGTAGTAAAATGTGAGAATGTCTTGTAATTCTATAGTTGGAATTAGAGAATTTTTTTTATTATCCTTATAACTGGGATAAATAAAAAATTAGGGATAACACTAGGGATAAGTATAATTATCTTATTACGTATTGAAAAATATGTTGGATTATTGGGGAATAATATAGGTAGTTGTTTATAAGATATTAAATCTATGTATGGATACACCAAGTTGACATGTTTTGGGAAAATATGTAACTATGGGTAATATCTATAAAAAATGCACATTGTGATTGACTAGAGAATTATTTAGTACATTATAATGAGACTTACTATGCACCTAGTTTGACACTCCTGGTGGAAATTCTTTTGAAATTAACAAACTCTTTACGAACCAATATAAAGGACTTGAAAAAATTTTATGTTAGAAAACAATATAAGAAACATTACCAGGTATATCCTAGATTGAAACATGGAGACCCATAAGTTAGGATATAATTTTTATTTTTATGTTATTATTCCCACATTTTTCCATCGTGTATATTAATGAATTCTTATACTATTTTTATTCTAGTTAATGGTAGGAAATATGAGAAACTATTCCAACAACCAACATGATAGGTTATGTGATAATTTCCACATTGATATTTCTAATATTATGGGTGTGGGATTTGACAAAATCATTGAAATAATAGATCAAATAGCTCATGTTATGAGTAATAACATGAATCATATAGAATTTCCTACTCATTTCAATAAGGATCATGTTGTAGTAGAGTATATTAAGAGACAAATTAATCCTACCTTCAGTGGATCTTATTACCCCCTCATCATAGAAAAATGTATTAAATCCATCGAGAAGACATTATATTTCCTCCAATGCACATGTAGAGACATTTTTTCTATTAACATATCTCGTTTAGGGAGAATTAAATTAGTGGTGGACACTAATAAATAACAAAAACACCAAAGAGGACATTGATACGATAAAATGGGAAGACTGTGAGAAAATATAATTTAATAAATAATTTCTATGAAAAATCCACCTTAAAATGGATAGGGAGTTCTTCATTATAAAACAAAAGGATGATGAGTCTATCATGAAATACATGGAAAAATTCTAAAGGCTTTCACGATATGTATAAATCTTTTTTATCAATATTGAAAGTAAGTTGGACTATTTGAATTCAATGATAAAATCATGTCAATGATAATATTTTTCAATTTGAGACCTTGATAGCTATGAAGATACAATTTTTTTACCCTCAAAGATGAGATATAAATCGGTGACTATCAGTGATCCCATGGGACTAGAGACCAAAAAACAATGTTTTCTTTGGTGTTATCAATAGATAAATCTCATGGATTAAAGAAAACTCAGCATCCCAAATGTCAAAAGTGTGTGAAGAAGCAACCTAGAAACTACTTAAGGGGAACTAGAAAATGAATCATGTATGGAGAAGTATAGAATCAGGATAATCATTTTTGAAGGGAAATAAAGAATACTAGTAATTATAAATAAGGATATAAATTTCAAAACAACACTATTTCAACCATATAGTTTTTTAACTATTCATAACACATAAATTATGCACTACAACGCCCTAGGATAGGGGGTTTTAAATAATATCATGGAAAAAACCTCCAAGGAATCTAGAAAGGTCATATTTGTTCACTACTACTAAGGTGGTTCCAAAAATTATGTGGTGAAAGGTACTCTAGTTATTCATTCAAGAATTTTAAAATTTATTTTCGATTATGGTTCTATAAATTGCTTCAAATCATTCAGGTTTAGTGGAACTATTCAATAACCACCCAAAAAAATGGATGTTGATCTATCTATTAGAAAAGAAAGTAAAGAAATTATTGCATACTAATTATATAAGTCCTCTTTAGTTAATTTTTGTTTACTTAATCATTCATAAAATATAGTCATACTTCCTTTTGTAGATTTTATTACTATTTTGTGCATGGATTGGCTATGCTTATATGATGTGAAAATCATTTGTTGAGAGATAGTGATCACACTTCATGTAGAAATTCATTAAATAATTATATAAATGTGTAAGGATGCAGATGAATCTCCATAGGGATTTCATATTTAGGCATGGATATTATTTCCTTTAAAAACTATTGTCCCTACCAAATGATTTAAAAAAATAGAGAGCCATGGTTAAAGACATGTCCATATTAAGGGATAATATTCATTTATTCTATAAATAGTTTCTTGGTATTCCTCCAAACCAATAGGTTTATTTCTCAATATAATTTATACATGTATGTATGTTCATTTCTATTTATCCTTACATTATAGTCACTATTGAGATGGAATAGCTAAAGAAGTAGTTACAATAAAATCTGGAAAATATTTTTATATTCATGAGTACTTCACATTAGGGATTATTAGAACTCTTCATCATGACAATGGATGGGTAAATGTATCTATGAAATGATTATTGTGAACTGAAAAAAATAATGATAATGAGAAATCATCGCCCATCATGAGCAGTGGAACTGTGAGATCAAATACATGGGGCTCATGATTTCTCAATGGTGGACCTTCAGTCAGGATTTTGCCAATTAAGGTTGAAGAAGGAAGATATTCCAAATACTACATTTCGAAATAGGTATGGACAGTATGATTTCATAGTGTTCACTTTCAGACTCACTAATTCTATATCAATATTAATGGACTTGATTAATATATTCTTTAGATATTCCCATAATAAATTTATGGTAGTCTTTATAGAAGATATTATGATTTACTCTAAAATAAAGGTGAAGAATGAGGCGAATTTAAATACTTTGTTAAGGCCATTGATAAAGGATAATATTTGTATAAATTATACTAAATGACAGTTATGGTTAATTTAAGAATCATTATTGGGAAATATTATCACCAGTAAAGGGATATCGGTGGACTATCCTTAGAGAATGGAATTTGAGGGATAACCTAATCTATAATCTCTAACCGAGATCCGTATTTTAAATGGATTTACTAGGTATTACCGATGAATTTTGAAAATGTTTTCAATCATTTAAAAATTTATAACTAAGTTAATATATAATGGAGTGATGTTTTTTAATACCTATGATTGTGAAGATAGGTTCTTATAGTTGAAAAAGTGGCATACCATGGCACATGTACTTACACTACCCACATGTGGGGAACTCCTTATTGTATAAAGAGATTATATGAATAATTTATTAGGTTTTTTTCTAATGTAAATTTATAAACTAATTTCCTACATCTCAATGTTGTTCAAATTTCATGGGAATGACTGTTGAACCCATGATCTAGAGGTATCTATAGTGATCATTGATTTGAAAATCCAATGGCAAAGTATCTATGGAATGAATTGTGAAATATATACACATATATATATATATCATAGAATCCTAAAAAATATATATATATACACACATATAAGGACCATAACATGTGCTTATGAGAGTGGATAGAGGTGATCAAGGACTATGGATACTCATCCCATTACCATCATGGGAAAGAAAATATAGTTTTTTATGATCAATGTAGAAAGTATCTAGAGACGTAATAAATGATTAGAATTGAGAAGGATCCAATCATCATAGAATTACTAAGTATGTACATGGGAACTATAAAGGGGAGAAACATCTTTCTATTATCAAATGAATGTTAGACCATCTATTCAAGAGAAGATTAAGGTTTCTCAAAGTGACGATGAGGATATTCAGAATAAGGGGGAATATATAAGGAATGGTAAATCCTATGAGTTCAAAATTGATGAAGAATGACATGTGAGATTATGGTCATGACTAGGTGTTCCATAAAATAATAAGATAAATATAATGTTATTTAATGGTTCATATAGCTCAACAATTTCTATCCACCTAGGGAGCATAAAGATGTATCAAGATCCCCATAAACACTATTGGTCGGGCAATTTGAAGATATAAATGACATATTATAAACCAATGTTTTTGGTATGTTATCAAGTGAAGGATTAAAGGAAAACACTTCTAAGGGATTATGTTACTATTACCTATAATCACTTGGAAATGGGAAAACATCACCATGGACATTGTTACGGGACTTCCAAATACATCCAGAGTAAATAATTCCATATTGGATGTGGTAGATCATCATATAAAGAATTATCACTTCATTATAGTTCAAAAGAAAATATTAATCGACCAAATATTAAGTGTACATATATGGGAACCAGATATGATTCATTGAATAAAACTATATATTTTTTCAGACGAAGTTCCCAAATTTACTTCCATGTTCTGAATGATTCTCCAGCATGATCTATACACTAAGTAGAACATCAGAACATCTTATCACCCCCAAAATAACTTCCAATTTTACTAGAATTTTCAAAAAATAGGAAGAAATGTTGAGATCATGATATACGGACATCCAAGTTGGATTGGATTAACATATTTCCACTGTTGAATTCTTTTACAATAATAGATTTCACTTATGTAACATATTGTTACCAAATTTTAAATATTCTTCCTTATCCATTATTTTTCCTCATTAATTGGCCATGTCTTGGGAATTCGGAGGATATTGATCATTTTTGGGGGAAAATATTTAATGTTTAGGGGTGGATAATTGGTTAAGTTTATAGATGTATGGGTTTAAATGTGTTAGGGGATTTTTTGGGATCTTCATGCATTCAGAGAATGTCAGAGGTGTTTTTTAGTTTTTATAAGAACATGGTGTTTTCAATGGTATGATGGTAAATTTCATAGCATGAAAGGGGATATATGATGTTTACGTGGTCTCCAGAGACATATTGTGAACTATTTACATAGTGTGATATTAGTACACACTGTGTAATGGTTAGAATGCATGTAATAACAAATGTTCAGTTTTTTTATATAAAGATTGAATGTTTTTTAGAATACTTTATCATCGTGGGTTACATGTCATCTAAAGGAGAAAAATATCTTCTAATTGTTGGGAGGTCATATTTTAGGGTTCTTCACAGTTAAAATAACATTTCATTCCACCACAGCTCTCTTGGCTCACAACTTAGAACCCTTTTCTAGAGATTATTGGAGTCTTCATTAAATCTGAAATGATTTGTTTGATGATTGATCACCATGGAGGGGGGGTTCATGTCCCTATAGGTTAGTAATCCTTTCTTCTTCTTCATTTATCTGATCATGATATCATTTTGGAATCGCGTTATCAGATCCATAAACACATATTTATGTCTCTCTTTATTTGTAATAGATCAGGGGTGTTATATTGTTCTATAGGTCATTTCAATGTGTTGTTTGTATAACAAAATGTGATTTTCAATGATGTATGTTTCAATCTACCATTTTCTGTGACCCGTTTTTTGGTTAGATCAATTTTGAGATTTGTAGATTGATTTTAGGGACTTATTTTCATTTTTGTGTTCTCTTGTTGGTGGATACTTTATGCCCATGTGTTAGCCTATGTTTTAGTGCATTTGGTTCCATATTTAGCTTTAATTGGATATTTATATTTCTCATGTTTTTATAAATTCATTTTAAATGAATTTTTCATAATTTTTCCTTGTTAAAGGATTTATAATAAAAGGTGTGTTTTCATGGTTTTTGGTAGATTGAAATTGGTTATTTTAAAATCATTGAATTATTTTTAATATGAAACACATGGGGATCCTTGGGTACCTACGGGGAAAGTTTATCATAGGTATATAATCATTATTACCATTGGAAGGTTATCTTAATAGGATTTTCATTTCTCTCAAGGCCAGTAATTATTGAGACTTCTTTTGACATTTCTTGGGGGCGTTCACTCATAGGGTGTTCCTCTTCTCCTTATGAGTTTGTTCTAGGGACTCGTTGTGCACTAGAATTTCTATGGTGTGAGTGGTCTACTACCTAACCTATTCAGTTCCTTAGAAATATTAAACTATTCATGTACTTGTAATATTTTTTATTTGAGATGCATTCTTTATCCTTTAATAAATGAAATCATAAATTATGTTTTAAACTTGTATACATTCCTTTGTTTATAAATTATGTGAAAATAGAAACATTTAACATGATTTGGATAAAATTACATTACTTATTATCATTCCATATTTTAATTAAAATTAGAATACATGGGTTGTTGTAGAGATCCATGTTATGGAACACCTCTGTGGGATACTAAAGAGCCTATATGATCACATCATATGCACATCTTCAGTGGTGTGTATACCTTTATATATATTTTGATGTAGGGAAATAGAAGGAACCATAGTGAGGTCAAGTTATTTTTATAATATGGATGAAGAGTTGGTAGTCATATTGTGGGTGTGATACAACGATATTACATGTATTAGTTGTGTTTTTTATTTTTTAGCAGTTTGTTGTGGTTGTCCTAGTAATTTGATATTTTTCTTACTCTTGTGTAATTTTTTTAAGTTATGGAATATATTGATCATATATTTTTTATCCCTATCTTATATATATATGTGCCATATTGTTGCTTTATATTGGAAAAATTATTCCCTTTGTTTGTTGTTTGATGCCCGGGTGATAGTTTCCATACCATGGGTATCAGGAAATCCCTTTGGGTATGTGGCAGGTTGGATGGGGTACTAGTTTTAAATATTATTCATGTTATTTCAATAATATTTGGAAAATATAACCATCTCAGTTTGGTTTTTGAAATCCTTAGAAGTATCCATTTCTATGGAAAGTTTTAAAAAGTAATTTATGGCTTCCAGAAGTGAAATTATTTGGGAACATGACTTTTGAGAATATCTTATTAGTTGATCCTGAGAATGTAAAAAAATTCAAGGAAAGATCCATTGAATTTATTTGGGATTCAAAGCTTCTTTAGTTGTGTTGGATACTATCGATGATTTTTCAAGGTTTTATATAAATTGCCTTTACCATTTATTTCCCTTACTAGGAAAGGGGTGAAATTCATTAGGGTGAAAAATTCTATTCTTTTGTATGTGAGAGAAAATGACTTCTAACCTGAGATCCTATTATGATCTTTCCAAATCCTAGTAAGGGGTATGCCATTTGATATGATTATTTTTGTGATGGTATAGGTTATCTGATCATGAAGTATGATCATTTGTGGGAATATGGATAATTTCATATTATTCCACATGAAAAAAATTACCCCACTCATGATTTAGAGCTTGTTGGAATTATGCATGAACATAAGTGTTGGTATAATTAGTTTTTAGGGAAAGGTTCACAATATTTTATGACAATTAGATTTTGAGATATATCTCCTTTAGAATGACTTGAATCATAGATAGATGTGGTGGGAGTAATACCATCATATTCTTGATTTTGAAATAACCTACACCCTGAGGAGGGGGAATTTTGTTGTAGACAATCTTAGTAGGAATGTGCCATCACAATTTGTTCAATAATGAAAGGAAGAGTCAAACCTTATGAGGATTTTCCTCTATTTCATATGGATTCTTTGTAGAATGGTTTACGTATGGTTTTGATCATTGTTCAACTAGAATAATCTATTATTATTTCTATTCTGAATAATCCTTAGTTGGATGGCTATTTCATAGGAATTTGAAAATCCCTATATGGTGTGGAAACCATTTCTAGTTGGTCTCTTTCTATAGAATGTATAATTCATTTTAGGAATTGGTATATTGTCCAAACATCATTGAGGAGCACTATTTTTTTTACTATCATAGTTATTTTTGTTCTATTCATCCAGACACTATGATGATGTATTATGAGAAGATACAATGATTATAATGGCTGAGTATGAAGCATGAAATTGCTGATTATGTGTCACTTTGTTAAACCTACCAGAAGAGAATGTCATAACATCTGAAACCATCTAGTTTTCTACAGCCTCTTTTGATGATAGTTTTTAAATGGGATGATGTATCCATATTTTTTTTTGTTAAATTATCATGGACTTTCTGTGTGGGGAATGAAATTTAGGTTTTGATTGATCGGTTTAAAAGTTAATCTCATTTTATTCTGATCAAAGAGACCATATAACAAAATGATTAGGGCAAGGTTTATGTGCAGGTTGTTTTGAGGATACATGGGGTTATTTAGATATTATTTCGGATAGGGATCCTAGGTGAAATTTGTGGTTTAGGAGAAGTATCTAAGAGTAAATGGGGAATTAAGTCAAATTAATAATAACTTCTCATCCATTGAAAAATGGTTAGACGTATTGTATTATTCAGATTTTGGAGGATATTATTTGTGCATGTGTCTTGGAATTTGGTGGGTTATAAGATATCAATATGGGTCAGGTTTAATTTTCCTATAATAGATGAAATCTGTCTCCAATCAAAATGGATACATTTAAGTCTTTGTATGGTCGCATGTGTAGGTCACCTATTTTTGGGTAAGAGGGTGGTGAAGATTCTTTGGTGGGACATAGTTTGTTTCAAGAGAAGTTATTGAGGATTCAATATATTTGTTAGCATTTAGTTACATCACAGAAGTGCCAAAAATATTATTAGATCAATGAAACCATCCATTGGTGTTTTATGTATGTGATCGGGTTTTCATGAATGTTTCCCCTCTATTGGGTCACTATCAGATTATAAAATAGATATTTTTTTCTCAGAGTTATGGGGGACCATTTTATGTCATTGAACATCTTGGGAAGGTTTCTTAATGGATGGTATTACAAGCTCAGTTGGAAATAAATATTTATTTTTTATATATACCATAGATCAGGATGTATTATCTAAATCCCTCCCAAGTTTTGAGTTGGGAAGAGGTTGAGTTAGATCATGAAATTTAGATTGTTGAGATTCCATTTGAGATCATTGACTCTATTGTGAATATCTTTCCTAGGAAGTCTATACTATTAGTTTGAGTGATATAATAGAAAAAATTAGATTCTCATGAGAAATAGGAGCATGAATTGCTGATGAGGAATCTTTGGCCTCATCACATTACCAAAAATAATTCTTCCACATGACCTATGAGGGATATAAATTCTTATGGTGGGAGTTTGTAACATCCTATTACCCACTTTCAAGTATTATTCCTTCTCCTTTATTATTTTTAAATTTAATTTGGTGAATCTTTGGAATTTTGAGGATGTAAAGTATTTTTTGGGTAAAATAAGCTATTGTTTAGGGAAGTTTTTTTTCATTAATGGACTCTAGGTATAATTGTGTAAGTGTATTTTTGGTCTTCTTCCCATTTCTAGAGAATGGATGATATATTTTTATGTTCTTGTAAGAAACTAGAGTTTTCTACTATGTTTTATTAAATTTCACCTTATCTAAGGGAGGTTACATGATGTGTAATTGGTTTCTTGACAAAATCCATGAACTATTTAAATAAAATTAAGGTATTACACATCATGTAATTGTTATGCGATGTGTAATAATAAAGGGTCAGTTTTTAATAAAAAATAGACGGGTTTTTCATATTACATGGCCTCTATGGATTACATGAAGTGTAAAGGAGTTACACATAATGTTACTATCAAGAGTTTAACTTTTAGTGTTCCTATTAGATGAGATTTCATTTCATTTTCCCTCATCTCTATTTTTTCTTGACCTTGAACCCTTCTCTATTGATTTTTGAAGTTTCAGTTTGATCAAAAAAAATTCTGTTCAATAATTGCTCATCATTACAGTGTGTTTTCATATCTCTATTAAAGTAATCCTTTCTTATCCTTTATTTCATTGATCATGGTAGCTTCATGGAATCAAATTATCATATCCTTTTCCCAAGATGACGTCTCTCTTTTTTTTCACAAATATCAATGGAGTTTTCTCATCACAGAAGTTGTTTCATTATGTTTGTTGTGGTGCAGTGTGCAATTTTCTTTGATGTATGTTGTGATCTACTCTATTCACCAACCCTATATCTAATTTGATAAATTCTAAGATGTGTAGATTTATTCTAGGGACTCTGTTGTGATTGTTTCATTCTCTTATTGTGGAACCTTTTTGGGAGTGCACTACCCTAAATTTTAAGGTATGTGGTTATTTTTATAGCGTTTTCTATATGAATGTGTTTCTTATAGTTTAAAAATTGATTTATAAACGATTTTGGATGAATTATTTTTTATGTAAATGAATTTTTGATAAAATTTAGTTTTACTAAGTTTTTTTTAAATGGAAAATAGGGTTCTTTCAAATAATAAAAATAAGTTATGAAATGCAACACATGAGAACACTTGGGTACCTAGGTGGAAGGTTTATCTTAGGTTTATCATCCATATTACCATATGGAGGTTATCTCATTGGTATTTAGTCTTCTCACTATGCCAATTTTTCTGGGTTGTTTTTTGACATTGTTGGGGGTTCACTCATTGAGTGTTCTTATTCTCGTTAGGCTTATGTTCTATAGAGTTGTTGTTCACTTATATTTTTCAGGTATAAGTAGTATACTAGCCTGATCTATTGGGTTCCTTGTCATGATATATCTTTTCTTATCTTTGTACTATTTTTTTTGATATGTATGATTTGGACATTGATTAATGATGATGGAAATTATTCTTGAAACCCATATACCTATGTTTTGAAATTATTGGGAAAAGGGAAACACTTTCCATGATTTTCATAAAACTGATTTACATCGTACCATTCCTTATTTTAATTCAAATGATAATTCTTAGGTTATTTTAGAAAGGCTTGTTATGGAACACCTGGGTGGGCCCATACTGAGCCTATTATTTCACAACATGTGTTGTTCTTCGGGGGTGCATCAACCCTTTTATGTATTTCAAGGAAGGGAATGGAAAGGTGTTGTATTGAGGCGAAATAGTTTTCAATTAGTTAGATGGGTATTTGGTGGTGAGATAGTTGGTATCTATCACATAGAGTTTTTTTGTTTTTCATGTTTCAATATTACCTTATGGTTGAACTGGTACTTGGATATTTTTTTAAATCTTGATTTGTTTGGTCATTATTATGGGATATATTTATCTTCCTTTTTTTCTATTTTTCTTATATATATATATATATTCAATGTTGTTAGTTTTGGTTGGGTGATTCCATTATAACTTTTTTGGTTGCCCGAATGTTAGTTTCTAGTCCGTGGGGATTTGGAACACCCTTCAGGTCTGTGGAGGGTCAGGTTGGGTACCAATCTGATAGGGTATTCTGGTCAATTCATTAAAATACAAGCATCTCAATGTCTCATTATTTATCCATTTATATTAAGTTATATATAAACATTTTGTGTTTGTATGAATTCAATGAACTCAATTTTTTCTCACCTAAAATGGTTGAGGAGGTGATATAAAACAACCTGACTATTCAGAAATATATCTTGAGTCCTTAGAGTCGGCAGAAGAGTTATGCTGAAAATCATTGATGAGAATAGGTTCTCAATGATATAGATAATGTGTTTCTATATGTATGTCGATCTAAGAGATTCCTATGATTTGGGATGAAGGGAAAGCTAATCCCTAGGTACATCACCCCCTTTGACATTCTCGATCACATTGAAGTAGTGGCTTATTGACTAGAACCCCCACCATCACTTTCTCATGTAATGAAATATTCCTTGTATATAACATAGTGAAGAATAAACCAGATCCATCAAATGTAAAAAATTAATATTTTCTATAATTGGAAACTAATATCTCTTATGATTAGTATCTAGTGTTGATCTTGGACTATAGAGATAATGTTCTATGCCGTAAGATGAGTCACCTAGTCAAACTATTATGGAAGAACCATAAATACAAAGAGGTAACCTAGGGTCCTGAAGAGATGAAGAATAATAAGTAATATCCCTTATTTTCATCCTATATTGAAATAATAAAATTAAATTGATGAATTCTGTAAGTGTTGAATAATTTGACACACCAATATTTTTTAAAAGGATTACTTTATTCATTAGTGTATGCGACAAGCAACACTAAGCCTAAAAGAACCATGATTATTTGTCATTATTATAACCTTGATGATAAATGAGAGGGTATAAATTTTATTAAATAATTTATAAAAAATATCTAAAATCTATAACCGATATAAATTTCTTTATAAATTATTTAAAATTAATTACTAAAATTTTTATAAATACTTTTATTCTTTAAAAAAATCTTATGATTTATATTACTTCTTAGGAAGAAATATTTTAATTATATCTTTGAATATTATAAATTTTATTTTATTATATTAACTTCATTTTAAAAAAAATCATATTGAAATTAACATTGTGTGAAATGTTTGGATTTTTATGAAAATATTAATTTTTTAGTGAATAGTGAAAACCCCCAATTTTTCTAAAATTGTAATTAATTTTAAATAAGTTATGTATCATTATTATTTTAATTTAATTTAAAATTAAAATAAGTATTATTTAGTTATATTAAATACAATTAATTTCATTTAATTTATCTTTATAATAGATTATAGTAAATGTTTATTCTTAGAATTAAAATGAATTGTTTGTAAACTGTTTTAATTTACATAATGTTTCCCCATTTTAATTAGTTAAAATAAAACCAAATGAGAAATAATTTAAATTATATATATATATATATATATTATAGGTCAGTAAATATTAATTTAAAGAGATTTGGATTATTATTACTTTTCATTTTTTTAAACTAGGATAATCTTATTTTTCACAAATGGATTTTAAAAAAAACCCATTTTTTCATCACATCAACATCATTAATTTTAAATTAAATCCTAAAACATATATAATTTTATTTTAAAAAAATGGATTAATTTTTTAATTATAGTAATTTATTTTATCTAACATGTTCAACTTCATTTTTGACCATAAGTTATAGAAAAGAGAGTAAAAATTAATTATAGTAGTTATGGTCAAAATGGGCTTACTAGGGGTAATGATAAAACTATAATTTTTATAAATGAATGAAGACGTGTATAATCCCTATTTTATAGTCATATTAGGACCTTATGTCATCTAAGTTCTTATAATTTTCCATTTTGTTATCTATTTTTCATGTAAAAACATCAATGTAATGGTTTCATTCCAAAAATTCCAATTGTGTTGTCTCCCGCAATTATAAAAGACCACAAACTCTCCTCTCCTTTACAAAATTCCAAAACCCAATAATTTATAAAATACTTAAAAAAATAAATTACTTAAAATTTCTCCTCATTTTTTACATGACTTGTTTTGATCAAAAAGGAAAACTATGAAGGTTTTTCTTTCCAACCAAGAGTTGTCCGAAAAAAGTTTTCACAACCTTAACAGATCATATTTGTTTGACTTATTCTTAAATTTAATTAAATTCTTAATAAATATTTATAATATAATTAATAAATTATATACCATAAAAATTTAATTGATTTTGTTAATTTCATAACCAAATTCCATCTCCACATCAATCAAATGGGCTCGGGCAGTTTGGTCATCCTTTGGTGGCTTCAATATGTCCATGGTCTATGCCTATGAAGGGGAGTCCTTAATGGACAGATAGTTTCTAGGGACTGCGGAGGACAGACCAGGTAGGGCGGTGAGGTTTATACTTTTCAGCACCACCTGCTGGTGCTTGTGACAGGCTAGAAATCAAGCCAGATACGAGATCACCCGTCCAACTTCAAGAATCATCATGGTTTGGATCAAGAATATATTGATCGACATGTTCATTTTACTCAAAGGTGGAAACCATGATCATATGTGTATCTTGCTCAAAATTCTATCCATGACTTCCCAGGTCTCCAGGAATAATGCATCAGGCTAATGGGTCTGCTGGAACCCCCCGAGAGTCGGTTATAAACTTAACATGGATGGTTCCTGCATCACGGGTAAAATGAAAGGTTGGGGCATGGTGCGGGACACTCGAGGGGAATTTATTCTCACCTTCGCTGCAACGTATGGAAACGGAGACCCTCTCCAGGAAGAGGAGAAATCTATGGTCACAGGTATGTCCCTTTGCAATCAGAAGAACATTGAGTTATCCCAAGTAGAGACTGACTCTTTGACCCTCCATGATGCTCTACTTGGAATACGCACCCCCCTTGGTCCATATTATATATGGTCAGAAAGTGAAAAATCTTTTTAACAACAATATTTAGGTGACACACACGTGGAGAGAGGGGAACAAGGTGGCGGACTATTTCATCGCCATGACAGATTTGGGGTTAAATATTTTCCCCAATACACATCCTTTCAAGCCTGAGGGTGCGAATTTGATTAGAGGAGATGCTCTCAGCCTCCATTATTTTAGACCCCCATAGGCTTGGTTTCGTTTTTTTCTCTCCCTTTTATCTCTTCCTCTTTTTTATTGTTGAATTTTATTTAATAAAAATTTGATGTTGGATGGATCAATCAAATGGGAAACATAACGGTCGGTCGTGTGTCTCACAGACTACCGCCTCATGAACCGGCATAATTCAATTTTTATCACCACTTGTCAGAGCTGAATATAATCAGGTAAATAATATTTATATTTTATATTTAAGATATAATTATAATAATTTAACATTAATATCATATATACCTTTTTAATATCCATTCCATAGATAATGTGATAACGTCATTCAGGTGTACAATGGACTATCACCTCCAAAAGTGATGTGATTAATTTTTCACTTACACTTACCCAGAAATTCAGTCAGAGGCAAGTCTCTGGCCATTTACTAAAGAAAAGAAAATTACAACAAGCAAGAACACCAAATTGAAAAGACAAGTACAAATCATCTTAGTCCAACCCATCACCATACCCATGATAAATTTCATCCTCTTCGGTAGCCGATTCCCATTCTGAACAGTCATAATGTCGCAAAATCTTGGTGTACTTCCTTCTAAGGTTTAACTTCTCCAAATAGAGAAGCTCTTTAGAATACTATGCCTCAAAAACTTTCCCCCCAAAAGAGGACCTGGTAGTCATTGGATTTGGCAGATAAGAATAATCCCTCCTCTGCCTTCTTCGTGGTGGGGTATTCATCACTTACACATCTCCAGACACCTTGTCTTTCCCACCCTGGACAAAATCATTTTAGGAAGTTCGGAACATGCCACCTTCATTTTCCATGTCACTATCAAGACAATCCCCCCATTCTCCAAAAAGAGGCACAACACGGTAACCCTCCTCCACACCCCATTACTACTGAGATTGAATGTTAGAATCAAGAATATCAAGACACTTTGAATGGCCCACAAGCTCACAACCAACATTTGTCCCCTTCTTCACAAAGATATCACTAGAAAAAGCCTCCTGTGAAGTGGTTCCATCTTCATTGACTAAAATATCACCCTCAATATTAGAGACCCTCCCATTCCTCAACTCTTGCAGACAATTTCTAGTGAAGACAAGTGCAGGAACATCTTCATTACCAGCCTCCTACCCTTGAAAATGTACAACATAACCACCTGGATCCACAACACCTTGCCCCTCCGAACCTTTTTCACCCGCAGATGCGACCCCATCATGGTCCAAAACCAAGTCGTCCATCACTAAACCAAAAAAACAGTTGCTAATCTCAAGATCAGTCCCCTGATTTCAAGACCGGGGCTACAACCCAGTTGGATACTTAACCTGCACACCACTCCCATCAACAACCTTCTTCGCAGACCAATGATCACTAGATGGATCTTTCTCTATCACCTCCTCCACAACACATTCACTACTGATTACAAAATCCTGCAAGACAACCCCCTCCATCGTTCAGCTTTCATTATAAGGACCCCTATTCATATTTTCCTGATCGCCCTCCAAAGTGGCCAAATTCTCCTCAGAAAGGGCCGGATGGGAATCACTACCTTAAATCGAAGACCTTGGCTCAATTCCAAGATCACCTTTGAGTCTTTCAAACACTTGAATTACAGATGGATTCAGAGGCGTCTACACCATATTCAAACCACTTTTAGGGCCCGACACATCATCAATGTGAGCGTGCCTCTTCCCTATCTCAGCATGTCCAACAGATTGCTCTTTAACCAGATCACCTTCAGTGCATACAGGGTCCATTCGATCCCCTTGCCCAGTTGAAACTTCAGGTTTGGTATACACAACAGCTTCCACAGGGCCACCCTTCACAGCCACTTGAGTCGACCTCACAGCAGCACGCACCCCACAACCATCCCCACTTTGTCCATCCGTCCCTTGAGAGTGAGCATCCATCCCTCCCCTGCGGAAAACAGCCTCCAAATGCCCAAACCATCTACACTTCACAAAAAACTTCATCCATGACTCAAAAACAACCTCTTCCATCCATCTAAACAACTTATCATTAGTAATCCAGACACAAATCACAGGAGGTCTCGTAACGTCTACCTTAACACATATACGCAGGCAAACCGGATGAGACCCAGATTCAGTCCATTGATCAGAGTAAGGAAATCATCCAATCATATTTACAATTATAGAGAGAATCAAATTATTTTGAAAAGAAAGGGGGGGGGGGACTTACCCATGTAGAAATCGATGAAGGGTCACAATGCATATGAAATTCAAAATCCCATCGGAAGAAATAAAAGGAAGAATCGCCTCACCTTCTTGAATCCCTGGACCAAGCGATAACCAAATCTTCCTCCGATCCAAACCGAACCATAATATGTATTCGATCGAGTAACCCAACAACCAAATGTTCATGAAGTTCCCAATATTTTGAGAAGACCTAGGCAAACACTTCCACCGATGGTCGATGAGGACGAAAATGATCCACCAGGGTATGCTTACATAGATCTGCATCACAGTTTATCTCTGTCGGGAGCAATGACAACTGAGGCACCTCTCGGAAGAGAACAAAAACTTTTGGGGAGATGGAGATCTTAGGAAAGGGAGGATAAGGACCGAGGTATGATGGATCTCCCTTCCCATGAGACAACGAGCGCAAAACTCCCCCCTCCGATAGGGAGGGGGGAGAAGATCCTGATGGTATAGGTCTAGGTCATCGAGAGGGGATGAAGAGAGGGAGAAGAAGCCATCTCAACCTTTATGAAACTTTTCTCACTATCTAAACTTATCTGGCATCAATGTTATGGAATGGTTCAAAATTTTGAATATTTTTCTCTCACATATATTTCTATATTTTTATCCTTTCACTTTATGGGAAAATTAATGCCTTATATTTATTTATCAATTTCATTAATTATGAAATTTATATTGATTATGATATGAGGTAAGATCATTAAACCCATTTTCATTCCTTGGGTAATTTTTAGGTTACTCCTTATGATTGAATTACTATATATTTCATGAATAGATCATGATAATGTTATTATGGGTGCACCCATGTAGTACTCTAATGCATTAGATAAGTTTTTAGTCCCATGAGATGTTATTTATGGTATTAGAGGGTAACCCTAGTACATTATGGGACTTTATCCTCCAAGGGATATTTTCTAGGAAGTTAGCCTTGGAACATGTTTATGCCATGTTATATGTTTCTACCACATTTTATATGTTACCCTGATCTTATGATTCAACGTTATGTTTTTTATTCTTCCATTTTATTACTCATTATTTTTCACTTTTATGATATACATGTATATATATAATCACATTTCAAGCTTACTTATTATGATTATTCATTAACTGGGATTCATAACTATCCCTTTTATTTATTTATTCATTTGGTTGTGGAATCTAGTTTAAGGATCTCAAATGGATTTAGTAGCTTATTATGGAAAATAAAGAGTGGATTTAATGTTTTAGTTTCATTTGATATAATAAGAACCTATTCTTCGAATTAAACATGGATTTTTGGATCCTTGTGTTTTATTATTGGATATTTATATTTATAAATAATATAATAGAATGTGTAAAATTATTTGGTTTCTATATTATTTGGTTGAGATCATAGTTTTTCCATGATGTTCTGGTGAGGTATTCTACAATAATTGATGATGGGGATGAACTTCTTTCTGGTTTATCACCATCATATAGTTGGTAAGTCTAAATATACCATTACAAATCTTGAGGACATCTTGATATCCTATTGAATGGATTTAAAATTATATTGGGATCAACACCTACCACTTATAGATTTATCATATAATAAATGTATACATTTTAATATTTATATAGTCCCATATAAGACTTTGTATTGGTAGAGATATAGGACAACAACATTATTGGATAATTTTAGAGGGAGAAAGTTGATAGTAACTAACCATGACCAATAAACGATATATAATGTATCATCCATTTAATGGAATATGAAATCAGAACAATGTTGAAAAATGATTTATGTAGATAAAAATTAATGGGATCAAGTGGTTTATACTAGTGACCATGGGTTTCACTAGATATCTTTTTGGAAGTGGGTAATGAAATTTTGTAAGGAAGGGAAGAAGAGCCGAAGGTTTATCATTCCCTTTGAGATCCTTGATCATTTTAATGACGTGTCTTATGTCATAGAACTACCTCAAAATAACTCCCAAGTGCACTATGTGTACCATGTATAACTTTTTTATAAGTACATACCAAACCATTCACATGTTCTAAACATATAATTCATGAAATTGGAACAAGATCCCTCATATGATGAAAAATAAAAGGAGATTCTTGATTAATGATATAAAATATTTTATAATAAGATAAATATTTTATAAATCTGTAGAGGAATCATTTGTTTGAGGAAGCTATGTGGGAACCAGTGGATGTAATAAGACAAATATATCCTCACTTATTTTCATCATATTATCAAAATTTGATGGAAAAGATTATTTTAAGGTGATATAAAGTAATAAACCATGATCATAGGGATTATTCCTCTAAAAAATAATTTTTTAGTTATCTTCTCTCATTTATAACACCAAACCAAAATAAACCACAACACATTTTTTTATGATAAATATTAATGTTTTAAATTATCTACGGAATTATTATCTCTAAATAGAGAATACAAAATTATTAAATTTATTTATAAATAAAAATAAATGTAAATTTTAATACTAGGTCATTAATAAAGTTCAATTTTTAGAGATAAATAAATCATATGAGCATTTTATTATTAAAATGTATTTTTAATGAAATTTTATTTTTATGAGATGTACTTTTTAATTTTAAGAAAATCATTATGTTATATATAAATTATTTAAAACTCATTTTTATATGAGTAATAAATTAATACTAATTCAATTAGATATTTTTTTGAAATAAGAATCATAACAATTATTATTCGAAGAAAATTAATTTTACTATAAAAATATTTTGGATTATATGTTTCATTTACATTTTAAAGACTAATTCCAAAATTATAGAAATTTAATTTTAAAAAATGTACTTCATTTTTTCATTCAACAAGAAAAATATTATCCAAGCATGATATTTTGTTTTTTTGAAATGTTTATTTGTTGTTGAAAAGTGTAAAATACCATTTTTACAAATATCGTGACTTTTTTGACATATTTAAGATATAAGTATAATATAAAAATTTAACCATTTTTTGTACATAAAATTATACATTTTAAACTATTTATTTTAAGTTACAAACATATATTAGAAATTTTATAACTTTGGTTATATTTTCTCTAAAAAAAGTTATTTATTTAGAAATTTATTATTGTAGATATTTTTATTATTATTTTATTTTATTTCAAAATTTTCTGTAATAATATGGAATTAATTGTTATAATAATAATGTATAATTAATTTATGATGGTCTATTTATTTTTGGGAATACAAATAAATTACATTTATAAAAATTAGTTACCACATTATAATAAATATGGTAAATCAGATAAATCAAATGGATAACTAAACTAAAATAGGTTAAAATATGTCCCTCAGTGATTTTTTAGGACATGATCAACCATACCTTATCCAACATCCATTATTTCCCACATAGGATCCATTTTTCATGTTTAAACTAATTTATATTTTATATTATAAAAATATATTTTAAAAAATATCATTACATTCACTTACAAATTGATCTTTTTTAGTTGGGGTTTGGCTTAGTGGTAAGAACCTCGTAATTATACATGAAAAAGGGGGGTTCAAAACCCATAGGGTGCAGGAGTATAACAGTACTGAAGTGTACTCTAGTAGTGGCAGCACTGTAGTAACGACAGGCACTGTAGCAATGACATGTCACTATAGTGGCAAAAGGGTACTGTAGCGGCGACAGGTACTGTTCGGTACTATAGCAGCGGTACTGTAGCAGTACTATTCACAAAATGGGCCTTGGGCCAAATATTTGGGCCTACGGGCCATGTAATGGACTAAATGACCACTGTGCCTTTGGGCTATGTATTGGGTCGCCCTCTACCCAGTTAAAATATGTCTTTGCTTTTCTTTAATAATAAATGAGGCTACGACCCCAACCTTTTAAAAAAACATACAAATGAATTTTTTTACAACCACATAAAAGCTACTAAAAAAATATTATTCACCCTAAAAATTCCTCATTTACATAATAAAAATACAATCACAATTTATAGATAATTTTTTTCACAAAATATTTCCCGAAATCACATCTAAATCAAACAAAATTGAAGAGGAAATCAAATTCTTCTACAAAAGTATTTTCTTCCCTAAACCCATTCCTCCATTTTATTGTCTCAGACATATAAAATAATATATTTTACCCATTATAGTATAATGGAATTATTGAAATTTATTTAATTTAATTAATTATATATATATATATATATATATTTCATATTCATTAAACACATTTATCCTTTTCCTTAGAAAATTGAAAATGTTATTCGTGTTATGTTCTTACTGCCACCTCTATCAACATAGTGCCCTATTTTTGTCACCATAGTACTTGGATGGATAAAAATTTATATTTAATTAATAAATATTATATTTATAAAATAATTAATATGATTAAAATATAATTCAATTTCAACTTTCTATATATTTTTTAGGCAAATGAAAACATTATGTCTCTATAGTTTTAGACTACCACCTCTATGAATTATACATTTCATTATTATCTCCATCCTTATTAGATGATTATCATAATGTATTTAATGAAATAATATTTCTTTCATAACATGATTAAGGTTCCTTAATGATTATATTATCATTTCACATTTTTTAACTAAACAACTTTTGAGTGTCAAAATTTATAGAAAATATCTTGTCATAAATTATTTATTCAAGAATCAAGACAAAAAATTCACATGAAATGAAATTATAATTATATAAAATATTATAAATAATTTCATCAAATACCATACGTAATCATGGAATAATGAACTCAACATCAATCAACAAGAATTGACATCGACTTTTTAATTTATGCTCTAAAAATTTCAAAATCGTTAACATATAATGATGAAAGTAAACTATAACTAACTAATAAATACAAAATAAATGATTATAATTTAAATTATATGGGGTAATATATCTTAATATGATTATTGGATAATTATTTAAGATTTTTATTTTTATTTCAGAGGAAGTTAAATTTACATTCTTAAATTCATGAGTGAGGAAATGGTTTTTTCATTAACTCAATTTTCTTTTATTGACAACCTGAGCCTCATCCCAGTTGGTGATGCTTGGTAAGTTCATAAAAGAGACTAAAGATCAAATCTAGGTGGAGAAATATTTCTAGGGTACTGTATAAGTACTGTAGAAAGCACTGTTCGGTACTAAAGTTGCCAAAACTATTCGTCCATCTGGGCCATCAGGCCACTGATATGGTCCTCAGTTCCTAAAAGTCCTTCAGACCACTTAAGGTCTTTAGGTTTGTCACCTATCAAGGACTTCCAAACACCTGAAGGCCTTAAAGAAACCCTATTGCCTTCTATCCACATGAAAAAATGTAGATGCAACCAGTCAAATTAAATGGGATAAGACTCCTGATGATGATTCAAAGAAGGTGTATCCACCAAAGTAGAGCTGACTAGAATTTAAATATTGAAGGAGTATTGCAATACCATCCATACTAGACCTATGAATCTCTGTAAAGGACATCAAGCCTACCATCCTTGTGAAGGTGAGGGGCTGATATCATGACATTTTCTAGGGAGAGGCAGTTCCATGTTGTCTTGTCGGGGTGATTTCCTCTAAGACCTGCTGGTCATGTAATTGTCACTTAAGCCTTCGGGTCTTGTAAGGGTTCCCAATCACTATTTATAGGGGGATTATCCAAATAAATAAGAAAAGTGAAGGCCTTAGGTCCATTTAGGAAATTTTCTTTTATTGAGCTCTAAAATATCATTCTTAACTATTATCTTTCAAGTTTGTCCTATGATTCCATTTTTTTAAATGTGTATTTCTTCTTCTATATATAAAATATAAATATTAACCTTAAATTACTTTATCTAAATGTATTTCCTTCTCATTTTAAATTTGTATTTTTAATAATAATTCCAATCCAACAAAAGTAAGAACTCTTCCTTCAATGTCCATATTCACTTTTCTAACCAATTTTCTCCTTTATTATTTTTAAATAAATATTTTTAAATGGTTGGGGTCGAAGCCTCATTTATTATTTGATTAAAATAAATATTTCAAGCTGGGTATAAATAATGTAATTTTTAAAATATTGAAAGGGGGTTTCCTTCCCCCATCATACATTTTATCTTCCACTCTACTTTTACAAAAGACAAAATTTATGTATTAATAAGAATTTATTATTGACATAAAATTACAAATAATTTTTTAAATATACGTATTTCAATTTTTTAAAAGTATATTTTTGGAATTAACACATAACATCTAATTTTATAAATTTTTATGGAAATTTTGTTAAAAGAATAATTTAGTTTTCACTTGAATTATCCATTTCAACTCTAAAAGATATATCTCATGTGGAGTTATGTTTTATGAATCACCCTCTAAATAAATTGATAAAATAATAATTTTGGGTGATTGATTTTTTGGTATGAATAAATTTACTTTTGATGTGATGTTATGATATACCATTTAGAAATGATTTGAAATCCATTTTTATTAGATGGGTTCGTAGGGAATAATAAATTATTGATTTCTTGTGGAACACATATGCCTGATTTTTAATGCATGAGGGATTCTATCTCTCTCCAATACATTTGTTAAGTATTTATATCTCATGAGATTATGATGGAAGGAAATGGATGTGTTTTCTCACCTATAATGTGTCGACATTATGGGTTTCTTCACAACCTAATGCATGGAATTCGTGGGTTTTTTGTGAAATTTAATCTTTTAACATGATTTATTATCCTCAAAATGTTATTATTTCCTTTTCTTATTTTAATGCCACAATTCCTTGTTAATTTAGGTTTCTATGTCTTTCCAAAATTCTACGTCGTCTACCTATAATTATTATCTATAGGTAATTTTTCTTATCTCACACTCTTATTCCATGGTTCATGTTTAACCATTTGAGAATTAATTCCCCAACATAAATATTTGTATACAAATATTATTATTCAATGTTCTTTTTAATAATTTATTTCTCTAATGATCAGGTTTTCTCATATTCTTATGATATTTCCTTATTAACATGTTGATGAGGATTTCCCCTTATTGAAAATTTAAGTTCACCCCTTTCATTTCATTTCATTTCAATGTTTATAAGGATGAATATAACATGCGAGAAGTATACAAGGGAGTCTACTGTGGTTAAATGCTGGATAAATAGTCATAAGTATTTTTAATATGTTTCTTATATATCTAGTACTAAATAAAACCAAACCATCCATTCTTGGAATTGTGAGATTATTTTTCTGATGTAATGTTTTAATTACGGATTGATGTAAAACACATATATTTTTCTCTTTTTCACCTTTGTTATTATTAATTATATTATATAAATTATATTTTTTTTATCACCAAACAAGGGAGTCCAGGTCTGGGGTGCATCAATTAGAATATAACATCTAGGAATAAACAATATTATGGGAAAGATTTATACTAGGAAAGTTGGGGGAGAACCCCTTTATTAAAAAGAAAAGAAAAAACACACAAACTCTTTTAAGGGAAGAGGGAGAACCCGAAAGACCATATCAAACCCATATGTTTGACACAAAGACATAAAATACACTGGCTCGAGAGCCCGGTGGGACAAAACCCATTACAAGACCAAATTCAGATCCAAATCTAAATCCTACACAAAAAAAGCCAAGAAAAAAAAACAGCGACAACCAGAGGCCCCACTGAAGCGTCGCCCGCGAACCAAGATCCACCGAATCGAGATCTACAATGAGACCACGATCACCTGGTTGATAGAAAACCGCGTCAGAGCACCCACCCCATTGCTGCTGTACACCCATGTAGGACACACCCGCAGTACGTCGGGGATGCCACAATAGATGCAGAGGAATCACATGGGTTTAAACCCTAGATCCCTAGAGCCATCCGCCGAAGCGGAGGCTACATACCGAGCAATCATGCAGACCTAAGCAGTATCCCGCACTGCTCGTGGCCCCGACCAAAGAAATCACCACCGAAAAAACAGATCTGCATCTGCTGCTTGAAACGAAGACGAAATTGAGGGACCAGATCACAAAACCACTGAAACGGACCTGCATCTACTGCGCGAGATGTAGGCAAGGCCGAATAAGACCAGGAGAACCCCGCTCTCCATTCCAACATTTTCGCCAAGACCACCGACCCATGCCACCACTACATTGAACCTTACACAGATCTGGACCAGATCTATGAATGCCGACCAGATCGCCGCCGCTTGCAATAGTACGAACACCGCCGCCGAGGAAGCCGTCCGAAAACATGATGTCAAGCATGCCGCCAAGGAGTCTCCTCCCCTGTCACCTCATCGGTGCCGAAGCACCCACCCCACACATGAGACGCCGCCACAACGCCGCATATACCGCGTCACGCCGGTCATGCCATCCGCCTCCAGCCACTTGAACCCTATCACTGCACAGCAAGAAGCGCCATTGACCGCCCGAATAGAATGATCGCTGCCGCCTTTGGATCTCGTTGTCGCTCCGCACTCGATCTCTGCCACTACAAAGAGCCAACCCATCCGTCAAGGATGAAAACATCTCATAGGTCAAAACCCCAGAGAGCGTGAGAGCTCTCCGCCGAAGCGGAGAGCGTCCTTCATGGGAAAGCTTTATATATTAGTAATCCATTGGAATATTTTTTTTTGAAAAAAAATTTAAGAATGAATATCTATACATTATGGTACTTAATTATCTGACTACATATCATAAACAATGATCAAATTTTTTAGGTAATATTTAAAATAAATTATCATAATTTATACTTTAATAACTTTAATATGATTCTAAATTGGAAATATAAACTACACATCTATTACTATTGAGAACCATGTTTGACATGCTCTAACTAATTATTATCTAATAAATATACTAGCTTGAAAATATGAATTCATTTTATAAAATGTCTAACATGTTTTTAGTGCATCATTTTAAAACAAAATTCTCAATACATATCATTCTTGAGAAATTACATCATTATTTTACCATAATAATTCCAAAATAATTCTACAACTTTATACATTCATCCACATTAAAAATCATATTTATTACCTTTGATAACGATAATCTAAATTTCAAAAAAAAAAACACATGGAATAAAAATCACATTTATATGTGTAAAAACTAATAATTCATCATTTAAATTCATTATCCTTTATTAAAAATAAGATTCAGGTATTATTTTGTAAAAAAATTAAATGGGTTATCACTGAACAATATTTTAATCTTCCATATATTAAAAAAATAAATGACCTTAATTTAGACTGTCTATAAATCATTAACAAATTGATATAAAATACCATAAATGGTTTCTAACACTTATCATAATACTTTTGAACAAATTAATTTTCTTCTAAACATTTATCCAAAACAATTGGTCCTAGCTTAACCACATTGAATTTTTTGAGGAATATTTTTTTATAAAGCATCTCAAAATCAGGAGTTACAAACATCAAGAAAACAATAAGTCTCATTGAAAAACAACACCAAACAACATGTAAATTGGTATGGCATGTTATTCACTTCAACCTTTAAAATTAATATAAATTTATTATGAAACATGTTTTATAAATCATGGGAACAATATGTTCAGTTTCAATTAGTTTTCAGTTAATCATTAAATTTTAATTATCACTATTTTGCACGTCCCATTATTATATATAATCAGTTCAATAGTGAATGAGAAATCATTAAAAAATATAAAACAAAAGAGTAATCACTGAAATAAAATATAAAATCGAGATGTCATATGAAAATTTAGCTAGTGATGATGATTAATGTTTCTACCTTTATTTTCTTCACAAAAATGGTTACACATTCATCCAAAAATTTCATGCGGTTACCAGGTCCTCACATTAGATATTAGAGGGCCCAAATATCTACTTTCTAATTTGTATTCCTGGTCCAACTCACATGTTAGGCTTTAGTTTCACCCCTACCATACCAATATCGTTTGATCATCACCTCTATCCAACTCTAAACTCCACCCAAAATCTCAATCAAAATCATTTATACCACTTTTTACTAACCAACCACATCTATAAAAACTACTTGTCCTATAACGTATATGAGAGTAAGCTCTAAATCCCACCAATAACTGGAATCCCTTTTATAAATATCATTAATGCTATAAAACATATACTGGTGGAATTTCTAATGTGAAATAAAAATAAGAAAAAATAATCCACCAATTAAAACTAAATAAATTCTATTCAAAAAATAAATTTTCACATCCCAGTTGATACATAAATTTCAACAACAAAACATCAAAGAAATACATGCATGAAAACATAAAAATCCCAATCAAAGCTACCCAATAATTATCTCTAAGCCATATTAGTATATCCTGAAAACACATATAAAATTCTTTTTGTGTGAGAAATTTGGAACACACATTTGGATCATCCACATAAAAAATCACCATTATTATGAAACAAATATTCTAGACTAAGAATTTTTAATATTAACCCCAAAAAAGTAAATAAATATATAAGAATAAATGGCCATATAAAAAAAAATCAATGAACTCTAATCGAAAATAATTTTCCCCAATATCATAAAATTTAAAATAGTATACACAAACATTTCCAAGACTAATAATACAAACTAATTCTATTACGAAAACCAAGAAATATCATTAATCCCATAACCCTGAACAAAATTAATAAAAAGGGCCTAAATATTTATCGCTACTTCATCTAGTTAGATCATGGACAATAATAACTAAAAGAGATAGCAAGAAGATAACTCCCATTTCCAAATTATCAGGGAAGTGAGAATGCATCAACATCAACAACATACCATTATCCATTTTTCATTCCACTAAAAATCTTGATTCACATATCTATATAATGACCAATCCTTCTATGTCAACTACTCCACCACTACATACCACTTGACCACATTAATGTAACCATTCCCATATATCAACCATTCCATCTTCTCATTAGTTTGGTAATGTAAAATTTATTGGAATTAAAAATATTCCCTATGATATTACCTATCCATGATCAATGTATCATTAAGAGGGTGAGGGGTTGAATCAGTGATCCTTTTTTCTTTTAAGTGTCCTTTTTTAAACAACCTTCACCAAATGTTAAAGAGTTTTCACTTTTTAGAAAACTAAACAATCACACATCCAAAAGAGTATAATAATTTACAAGGTCAACCACTCAACAAGAGAAGCTAGGTCCTTGGTATAGTTTAGAAAAAATGAAATTCCTCTCAATCCACTTGAAAAAATTCTTGTTGTGTGGGTAAAAATACGTAGTATATACCCTAGGAATTTTGTAGCACTATGATCAATCAACTATGAATCTGCTTCAAGTATAATGAAATGATGTCATATTGTTTTTTGTAAGAAGTTATGAAACATTCACTAATTGATTCATAGCTTCTTACTATGAATCCTTGTTAAATTTTAAAAATATAATCTTCAAAACAATTCATCACTTTTCTATCCAGCTGTAGGTCAGAAATTATATAAATTGTGGAATGATACTCAATCTGATTTTCTAGTCTGATTGCTCAGTCTTATTGACAAATATGGAAATAAAAGTCTTCTATAAAACCACTCAAATAATTTTGATCTATTTTTCCATAGATTAGAAATCTAAGCCCAATTTTTTAGTCTGATGTTCTAGTCCGATATGATAATCATGGATTATGATATTAAATCTTATTATTATTATTATAAAAAATCTTCAGGATTCCTCTATCTGGAAACCACTTCTCTCTAAAAAATTAGATCCTATCTCTCTCTTAGAATTGTAAATGAATAGTGTATAGATCCATCACAATGTTCAAATCACTCTCATCTATTTATAGTTTCACCAAAGATGGTTTAGGTGGGAATCTGAAAAGTTTTCCTAGTTCACTAAATTTATAGAAAAATCAATATCAAAATTATTTGCACATCATCTTTGAATTCTTTAGCACTTATCTACTCTTATTGGGTCTTCTCAAATATTATAGAATATTCTCACACTATTATTTTGCTTCAAACCATTTAACCAATATTCAGTCTGATTCTAATTTCCATTCTTATTTTTTAATGATGAAGACATATGTACAAGAATAGATTCTTCATTACGTTTCTCGATTATAATTCAAAATAAAAACAACCTCTAAGACCATTATTCGAGAAACATTATTGATAATTTATTAGAATTCAATTTCCTTTCTTTTAATAAAAATATTCATAGCTTCTAAATATTTCAAAACCCCTTATAAATACTTCATCAGTTACTTCAAATAGTCCCCATTTTCTTTTTTTTCCTTTTATTGATGATCCTACATCCAATAAAGTCCAGCATCTGAGGAATTTTTTTGGTGTCAACACATTCCTCAAGGATCAGTATTTTTATTACTATGATAGATTGGTGTCACCTACAGTTTGATACTCATAACCATATACTTTTTAATTAATCTTAACCCATTTGATGGAGAAAGATTAAAAAACTTCTTTATCTCCTAACCCAATTAAAACAGAACAATTCAACCTGATTAAAAGGGTTCACTATATTTTTGATCTCCATCCAATTTATCGGTCTCTAACTTTCATACACACACTCCACTTTTTTTCATTTTTTCATTGGTCAAAATAAATCCCAAAAAAAAATCTTCCTTTGATTGATCAATTACATATATTTTTGGATGGAACAGTAAAAACAACTTCAACTTCATCAAATTCGATCTTTTACTAATTATTGTATACAAAAATTTCTTTTTTCTAATATTTGTATCTTGTGGAAAATTAGTATGATTGAAAAAATCATCATCTTCTTATTATGTTCCTAATAAAACATCCTAGACTTCACACAAATTTGTGTCTGGTGTTCTCAAACCAATAAACTAAGATGGGAATATTTATCTTTCTTCTTCCATAAACATTTTCTTGAATCATGAAATCTTTATTACATTGAAATTTTTTTGATTGGAATATAATAATTTGAAATATATTGGAATATATTATAACATCCCATCCTTTTATCATCTTCTTTCTTTGTAACTAAACTTTAATCAGATTTGAAGCATACATTCTCCCATTTTCATTCATAAGGATTTCATCACATGATTTACAGAAAAATATGATTTTTGAGAAATCTATGATAGGAATCGAATCAAAATAATCACATTAGATTCATTCATACTCTGATATCATTCCACATTTTTATTTATAATTTTATTTCAGACCTATGGTGAGTCTAAAAAACCATTTTCTCATAGGAAACATATTTATAATATCATAGTATTTCTTTAGAATTTTCTATATGATCTTTTTATAATGACTATGATCATGATCACAAACTATTAAAATGTTTTTTATTTCATTAATTTTTACAAAAAAACACTATCAATAAGAACATCTTCAAGATTCAAAAAACAACTTCATTTAAAGTTTTTCCTAATGATGTCCCCTTTTGTTTTTTTTCAACCGGGTTTCTTAAATCATTGAGCTATGTAACCAAAACCAATGGATTACATATCAACATTTATAATCCTATGTGATAAAACACATTATTTAAAAAAAATAAATGACAGAAAAACCTTGTTGTCTAAAATAATGAATCCTGAAACTTATTCATATTTTATTCACATTTTTTTTCACTTATTTATTTACATATTCAACATTAAAATAAACACATATTCCCTAAAACCACTTTGAAAAACATTTATAATATTTCACACAATTACATTACTTCACCAATATAATATATTCCTTAAAAGGTTTATCACATATTAGTGGATATATTTATAAAACAATTACCCCCCTTGAAAACACTATCTAAATAAAATATGAGAGTCGGGATAAAAACATATACCTCATCCTTGATGAGAAAGTGGTTTGATTCCCATGTTTAACCTCATCATGAAAAATTAATTATTTAGGATATGTTTTGTGATTATTTCAGTAACTTGTTCTTGTATTAGAATATACTGAAAACTAAATTTAATCTTCTCCACATTTTTTTTGATTAAGTTATTTTTTATACCAATGTGTTTTGAATGATAATGTTGTATCAAATTTCTTGTATGGATGATGTTACTTTTATTATCACAACCCAAGACCATGGGTAACATCACTTCAATAAGAAAGCCTTCTAGCTGAGACTTTATCCACATAAGATGGGTAGTATCCTAGGTGGTGGAAACACATCTTGCTTCATCCATTTATGAGTTATTTAATTTTGTTTCTTTTTATGTCAACTCACACAACTTTCTCCAAGAAAAATATATATACTAGAATTGTACCGTATATAATCAACATTTTCATCCCAAAAGCCATCTAAATACCCAAACAAGTCTGTACATTTTGAGCTATCATACATGATTTTGAAATATATTGTGTCTTTGATATATTTGAGAATTATTTTTCCAACCAAAATATATGAATCTTTTGCAGCACTAGGAAATATTTCACATTAGGAAACTGCCTGAACAATTTTTATTCCTAAGGAATTCAAATATAGTAAACGTGAAATCCTCATTCAAAACTATTTATAATCAACTTACTTTACTTATCCATAATTAGTAAACTTAGTTCCCAATAAAACTGGTGTGTAATCATGTTTCAAATTTTCTATTATAAACTTCTTATGATGTTCCTTAGCATAATTTTCCTAGGAAATAAATATGTGTTTCTTGTTTTGTGAGATTTTTGACCCATGAAAGTATTTTATTTCTCCGAGAATGAACATATCAAACAATTTTTTCATTTATATAATAAATACTTCAAAATTTATTTCTTCATTCCAAGAAAGGATAATTTCATCAAAATAAAAAATTACAATGAGGTTAAACTCGTGACTTCCTTTGACATATAGATTACAATCAACTCTTCCTTTAATAAAACTAATCATTCATGAGAATGTATCCAATTTGGTATATTGTTCCCTCAGTGATTTTTTTATCCAATACAAGTATTTATTTAACATGAACACATAATATTAATTCTTCCCAACAATAAATACACATGGTTGTTCAATATAAACTTTCTTATAAATTTCACCATTCAAATGTAATGATATTACATCCATCTGAGAAAATTTATAACTTCATTGTGTTATAGCTGCACTAAATATTCTAATTATTTCAATCCTTTTCATCATAGAAAAAGTACCATTAAATTGAATACCCTATAACTATGAGTAACCATTGGACACTAATATTTATTTGTTTCTTACCACTTCACCATCTTCATTCATCTTATTCCAGAAAACCAACTTTTCACCAATAACATTTTTTAATTTTTATGGGTATGACTTCTCAAGTATCATTATTATCACACTTATCAAACTCTTAATTCATAATATGAACTCATTCCAAGTGCTCAAATTCATTATTCACATATTTCGTCTCTTCTTTTGAAGATAAGGAAGTATGTGTAATAAATTATGATGTCCTTCTTGTTTAAACCTTAGGATGTTGATCACCAAATTTTTTTTGAGTCTCCACTTTCATCATTAGTCTATGATGGGATTTTCAATTTTCCTCATCATCACTAGAAACTTCTGAGTCTGATTGCTCTTCTTGTATTGGATTATGGTTGTTTGTATCCTTATCATAATTGTTAACAATTATTATTTAATATTTTTCATCTTCCTTAACTACACAATATTTTTACCATATTCCTCATATTTTCAATGAATTTCCCATCAATAGAGTCAACTAATATTCAAGATTTTTTTTTGAATCATTTATATCCTCTTCGTTTAAGAAAATAGAATAGAAAAATTCATTCTTCACCACTCTTCTAAAACATTAATCTTTCCACAATTCTTATTTATAATGCATGGGCACTTAAAAACTCTTCAGTGATTCAAACATTTATTTTTTTCATAATACACTTCATATAGAGTCAAACATCATTTAAGAATATAGAAACATCAGTTTTGAATATAAGCAATTCTTCTTAAGGATTTCCTTAAAAAGTAATGACAGTGACCATGTTCAAGTAACTAGTTTTCCCCAATTCAACAAAACATCTATTTTTCCTTTTAGTAATGCCATTTTTTTGAGAACTATAAGGTTTACTAAACTCAATCTGGATTACATGCATCTCATGAAATCATTAACACTCTTCATTATTTTATTAACTACACATGTCTATTATCATATTAATCACTGAATAATCACATTCCTTCTCACCTTTTCTCTAAAAACATTTAAACATTTTTAGAGTATCAGATTTATGTTTTATATATATAACACAAGTAATGTGATTATAGTCATAAATGAAAGTGTTGATGTACTTTTCTCCACGAGTTGATTGTTTTCTAATTGTACCTCATATATCTGACTAAATAAGTTCCAGTGGTTCTATTGAACAAATGTCAACTTTCTTATGCACATAATGTGTAATCATTCATTTCTGATAAATTATGCAACACCAATCTGTTATTCATGACATATAAATATTTCCAAGGACATTGTCCCTCATTGATAACAATATTATGTTTCTATAACAAATGTTCCATATCCTTTTATTACATAAATGATTATTTTAAATCATTCTTACATAATAAGAGTTTAATATCACTAACATGAAAAAAGTTTCCTTTTTTATGTCAGAATCCTATAAAAACATTTCCATCTTCCTATATTTTCACAATAAAACCAAATTTTCTAAAAAAAATTCCCTTTATCATAAAGGTTTGAAACACTTACAAAGTAGTGCTGAATCTCATTATCAAATAATTATTTATTGGACTTTAATTTATCTTCCCCAATAATATCAGATCCAACACCTTTGATTAGGAGGGATTCATCATTCCCAAATGTCATTATTCATTCTCTGAATTCTTTCACACTCTTCAAAAAAAAATATGCTGGCATATGAGAAGAACACCAACTATCAATGATCTATGGTCATTTTCCTTTTGTATCCTTAAGATCATTTTCAACAACAATATATTTTTCCTTCACTTTATCTTTACTCACATCCAAGTTCTAAGAATTATAAAAAATATTGTTGAACCGGTAACAAAACAACGAACCCTTTTCAATATTTCTAGGTTTTTCTCAGCATTAACAAATATTTTTAAGTGTTTGCAACCTGTTTTAATATTTTACACCATTCTACTCTAGTTTCCTAAAAGCAAATTCTATAAATCCTTCATTAAGAGTATTGATCCCTTAAAAAGATTTTCCTTATACAATTCATGTTATTATTGTTATGTTTTCAATTAAACCAAGATATATTTCCTGTATTCTTGAATCTATCACTATAACAGTAGTATCCATAGAAATAATATTTACCTCTATAACATCCATACTATCTGGATTTGTGTTCATGCTCCTCAACAACCTTATTTTATTTAACATCAAAGCATTATTGACCACTGACCTTTATATTACCACATGAAATTTACTTTTTCAAATAATATTTATTCTTATATTTATCATAACAAAAATTAGTAGAATATTTTTCAAACATAATTTTTTTTTAAAAATATATCCCTACTTTTTTGTTTTTTACCCACACAAAACATTCCCATCGTTCTTCTTCTCCAAATCAATTTCAAAATTATTTTTCATCATTTGAAGGTAACTTTTGATCCTTCTAAAGTTCACCCTTTCTCGAACATTAAAAAACATCAATAATTGATTTCTTTAGACTTATAAACATTTGTTCATATTTAAATTTTTTCCTTGTACCAGTTCCAACTCTTCGTCACCTTCCTTAAACTTTACTCCCAGAGGTTCATTATAATTATTTTATTTCCCAATATATTTATTCAAATCACCAATATATACTAGTATATTAACATTATAATCAATAAAAAAGTCATGATTTGTTTTTGGAACTTTTATTTTTCTATTTCCAAATTTCTTTCTCCAGGAATCCAATCTATCTCATAATTTCATTCAATTATTCTTTCATGTGAAATTCTAATCATGTTTCATCTTCATCAGAACTACTACTTCCGATCTGTTCATTATTTACTACATAAATGAATTATTTTCTCCCTAATTATCATTAGTATATTTATATTCTTATTCAGCATCTTAATCTCCATCATATTTAGAACAAAACATCAAATTTTGGATTTGGATAATTTTTTTATCTTTCCATTAGCAATAAGATTTATCTTTATCGCCCTATTTGTTCTATGTTATTTTTTGTTATCTTTCATCTTTATCACTATCCTATTCTCTATTTATTCTATTAATATTACCTACAATGTGACCAAAATCTCTTCACTCAAATAAATATAAGTTGCTTTTACATTTATAATTTCATGTACCTCTTTTAACATTTTTTGAAAACAATGTAAAAAATTCATCATTATTTTACATATTGCATTTTTTGAATCCTAATCTACACCATCTTCCTCAAAAATATTTTTTGTATTTTTATTGTGGGAATCCTTGAAAGACATTTCCCAATCAAACTTTTTTCCATTCATAACATTCACCCTCATAATTTCATAAGTAGTGTTAGTACTATGAATATCATCCATATATAGAGTTACAAGATCTCTTTTTATCAACGATGAAACTTTGGAACCAAACATTTCAAGAATAATTATCAATATATTTTAAAAAATAGTATAATATTCCGACTTTTCACCAATACATCTCATTGTTCTAAAAATTTCAGAGACACTAGTAAGGATTTCACCAATGGATTCATACTCTATCGTCTTGAGATATTTATACATTGGCCTCCATATTTGTAACCTTTACTTCTGTAAATTTGTATTAACTTATTAAATAATCTTCATCTTATCTAAGATACCTTTAGAATTACAAACCCCCTTCACTCTAAGAAACACAATTTTAGGATGCGATGAGTGTAATTCATTTTTAGTTGTTCTATCATTCTCAAGGTTATTATTTTAAAAAAATATGTGTGGAATTTTTAATTAATAGAAGGAGATCCATATATTGAAGCATCATAGAAATATTACCAAAGAGACATTAATAAGGAGACACTCTATCTTTCCAGATATGATAGTTCTTATCATCGAAGACTAGAATCCCCTTACTGTTCAAAAAATTTAGATTACCCATCACAACTACTCTTAATTTTTTTTGAAAATAGTAAATAAAGGGAACCGTTACTATGATACCAATTTATATTTATTATCCACGATCAGTATACCACTAAAAATGGGGGGGGGGGTGAATGAGTGATAACATTTTCATTTATGTTTTCATTATTTCTGTACAAAATTCTCCTTTTATTAATGAGTTATCACTTTACTAAAAACAAAACACTCACAAATACATAGGAAAATAAGAATTTACAAGGTTAAATAATGAAAAAGAGTAAATACATCATTGGTGTTATTTTAAAACCTTCCAATACCACAGAACCTACTAGAAAATAATGATTTTGTGTTGATTCAAAAAAATAGTATATACGATTACACTTTTCTATCACTATGAACAATAAAATAGTGCATGTGATTCATGTAACATGAAATGATGTAATACAATATTTTGTAACATGTTATAAAACATCCAAAAATTCCATAAAAACATGTTAATACACATCCTTGTCAAATTTCACAAATATAATATTCAAAAAATTAAACCCTTTTCTACCAAGGAAAAGGTGATGACATCTTCCAATATTGTAATGATACTCAGTATGATTTCCTAGTCTAATTCTAAATTATGATTGACCATAAAAAAATATATCACTACCATAAAATAACTAAAACAATTCCCTACAAATATTAACTTAGACCAATTTTCTGGTTTGATGATCCAATCCAATATAACAATCGTTGAATACAATATTCCTTATTCTTATTTTGTTTCAAAAACTTCCTCAGGAATTCTCGATCAAGAAACCTCTTCTCTAAAAAATCATCAGAGCATCTATCTCTCTTCATTCGTACCTAAATAGTGTATAGATCTATTTGAATGGAAAAATTACTCTCCTCCTTTTATAGGTGTGCTGAAAATGTTTTAGGTGGGAATCTGAAATGTTTTCCTTCTTAACAAAATTTACCAAAACATTAATTTACACATTATTTTTTTATCATCTTTTAATACTTCATCACTTATATACTCTTATTGGTTTATCTCAAACCATTAAAAATATTATCACAACTTCATATAACTTCAAAAATTCTAACCATTCATCACTCACATTACATTTTCTATTCTGATTTCATTATTATTATAAGGACCCGACCTTAAAACATTACATAATATTGAATTAAACGAATAATTCACATTGAGGATCTTTTCAGGTTTAGAGTTTTTGAGAATTAAAACATAACTATTAAATCTCAAAATATTACAATGTAGACACTTCTACTCAGTTTCCATTTTTTTCATCAAATAAAAACTCTTGAAAAAAAGAGTCATGTCTAGTTCCATGTTTTAGACAATATGACTTTTCCTTGATCCCATTCTTGAACCTATTCATCAACATGTGATGAGTATAAAAAGCTCAGTAATGGTTATAAAACAAATAAAGAAAACATTAGTTCAAAAATAAATTCAGAACATCAACTCTTTTACTTACCTCATGAAATCATAAGATTTATGAATAACACATAGAAATCATAAATCATAAAGGTAACTTGTGGCATCCATAACATTCTTACAATGTAGCTATCACAGCTACATAGGGAGTTACTTTGGAATACCCATCCCAGTATATTCCATAAATCTCTTTGGAGAAAATACCACATTTACCTCTTTCATGTTACCCAATGCATTGGAGAGCTATCTCGGGCTCACCCACCCTAGGTTTATCATGAAACCACCCGTATACGTAAATAATTCCCAAGAATCGTAACTTGACCATAACACATAACATAAGAAAAAAGGAATGATAACATTTCCACATTGAAATAACAATATCACATTTCAATATATTAATGTATCAAAACCATTATCAAAACCATTTTCAATACCAAAAATACATATAATAGTATATGGTATTTATTTTCCTTTTAAAAACATTATGTCTTGTTAAGGAATCCATAGATCAAATAATACTCGCGGCAGTGGAAAGGTCGTTGTCACTGCTTATGTTAAAAGGAAAAATTCTTTTTTTTGTCATTTAGTAAAATGCTTTGTAAAAAAATATTCCCTTTGAATGAAATGAAAAGTCAAAGGTGTTTATACAACGTATAAAATAAAGTCAGGTATTAGAAAAAAATATGCCCTAATGAAAAGAGATTGAGATGAAGTCCCTTACCTCGTGTCCGACTTGACTCGATCGCTATTTAATCTCAAGAATAATAAACTAAAGTTAATTTCTACTTACTTAAGAGCCTTTTTCAAGTATATTATTTCTTTTATATTACTTATTACCATGTTATAAACATTATGTAATCATTTATGTTAATAACATCTGTTTTGTCGATATTTGGTACTTTAGTCAAAAATGAACACCTTATATTTACAAGTTGTCCATGTGGTCAATAGTCCATTATATCTAGAATGATATTTATTATTTATATATCATATATATCATATATAGAATATATATCCAGTATATATACATATATTTCTAACAGTTTATATCATTTGGAGGTAAGAAATGAAATGCATCGTTCAGGGTGACGGTAAGCCGTATGTACGCATGAACGCTAATTTCATTTGTATTTCTTATTTTAATGGAATTAAAACATAATTATAAATAGGTATATTATAATTCCAGTATAATATCACATATTATATTATTAACTCCATCCTTTATACATCCCACATATGGCATTAATGGGTCATATCACATGGAGGGGGCGATAGTCCGCACTTTCTCAAATGAAATTATCGCGTTTACCCATAATGGAAACCATAAAGGTATGATATAAAAAAACAGAATAATAAATAAAACATAAAAATAATATATATCATATATAAATATAGTGTCATTTTAATGGCCACCATGATATGCTGTAGGAGATAATCGAAAAATCATAGTTTCGTGAGGCATTAGTTTTCCATCCACAGAAACAATATGTTTTTCACCCATTAGACGGGGGTGTGTGGAAGTGTAGTTAGAATAATTATAATAAAAAAATCATAGTATATTTAGGATACTGTAATTGTTATAAAATAAAGGAATAAAAAGAGTTTATGGGTTGTAGATGTAAAATAAAAGAAAAGAAGTTAGGAGAAACTGTTACCTTTAATTTGGGTAACTTCCTTTGGTTTGAACCAAAAGGACTTCTTGGAGTGCCTTCTGCCTAAGGTAATGATTTTAGGAGGAGTAGAGGGATTTAGGTAGCTTAATTGAGTAGAGTTTGGAGGAGACAAAAGGCTTGAGAGGTGTGAGGAATTGGTTATAATTGAGGTCTTTTTATAAGGGGAGGAGGGTCTCTTTAGGAAAGTGTGATAATATTATTTTATTATATAATGATATTCGGTTTCTAAAGGTCCAAAAATAATTAAATTAGATTATGGGATAACTCATGATAGAAATAAAATCATCCAATAATAATTTTATAGGTTTTGGATATTGTTTTAATATTTATAATCTTATTTATTTAAATCTTTTATTAATGAGGTAAATACTGCATCATTATTGTGTCAAAAATAATTTAAGTTATTTGATGTCTAAAAATTATAAAAAAAACCCTGATGTAGGAAATATTTTTATCTTTCCAATTAATTTTTATAGTCGAAAATATAATTTATATAACCCCCTATAAAAATTAATTTACTAAAAGAAATTTGTTTTTGTAATTGCCTTTACTTTAATTTATTTAATCTAAAGCGTCATTATCACTCCCATGTGGCTCAATGGGGTCCCAAAATCGACACAAATATGACCATGGTCATAGATGACTCAACCAATATGGTGTGGAAAAGTGTTAAGTTAACTTTGAATTATTATTATATTATTTTTACATTGAATTACCCTATTTACCTTTAATCGCGGTAAATAAAAGACAAAAGTTACTATTCACCAAAAATTATTTTCATCTTATTGAACCAAATTTTACTTAATAATAAAAACCATGTATGTTGGATTTTAGAAATTCAATTCATTGAATTTGTAAATTTTCATTTAAATGAAAAAGTCAGTTTTTAACTAGTACTAAGTGGTTTCACTTTTCATAAAAAATTGATGTTTTTCAAAAAATTACCAAAAACTTCAGCTTAAGCTTTATTTGATATTACGAATTCAAAAATGATGTCTATTATTCCAAATTAAAAACATAGAAGTGGAATTAATTAATTTAAAATTAATTCCTGTTGTTAAAACAAATTGCGTTTTTTTAAGAAACAATAACTATTAAAAGATTGATACTTGTTTATGTCCAATATCAAAGTGAAATTAATTCCAATAAACAAAATTATCTTAAATGGTGAAAGTATATTATAATTAAAATTTAAATACAATTAAAAAGATAATATACCCATATAAATAAATTAGATTAAAATGCAGTTTTGAATTAAAATACAATATTTTCACTATTCATTAAAAAATGAACTTTATCAGAAAAATTCCACAAATTTACACAAAGTAAATTTTTATGTCCCCATTTTAAATAAGGATTTTATTAAGTCAAATAGAATGAATTAAAGTTACTAAAACTAGACTTAAAGAGGGTTCTCCATTAAAAGGTGGTTAATCGGCCTTTTAATGTAAATTATGCTTAATATTAGATTCATTCACATTTTAAGCCTCTAACTTTTTATTGGATAAATGTAAATAAATTTAACAAACATGTATTATCATATTGTAGTTATTTCTATTCATTTATTCCAATACAATAGCTAGGCGTTAACTACGATTTAAAATAATAATATTATTTTATTAGTGTGCAATGTAAGATTTCAAAGAAATGTGTTGTTACGTATCAGGTATGCCATCGAACATAGAGATCCCTTTAAAGTAAAATTAATATTTAATTATAAAAATAAAAATAAAAAATAGAATGTATTATTTATTTATTTACCTGGAATGTTACATCCTTCCCCCCTTTTGGAAATTGCGTCCCCATAATTTTATTCACTTATCAAAATAAGTGGGGGTATTTATCCATCATAGCATTTTAAGATTCCCACATTGCCTCTTCAACCATATGGTTTTTCCACAAAATCATTACCCAGTGAATTACATTATTTTGAAACACTTTCTCTCTATGGTTAGGAATCCGGACAAGTTGTTCCTCATAAGAGATATTCTCTTCCAACTGAAGTACCTATGGGATCAAAACATGAGATGGAAATGGCATATACTTTCTCAACATCGAAACATGAAAAAAATTGTGTACCTGGGATAAGCTTGGAGGTAAATCCACTCTATATGAAACTGATCCAACTTTCTCCAGGATTTCATGAGGTCCAATGAACCTCAGACTCAACTTTCCCTTATTACCAAAATGCATCACACTTTTCCATGGAGAAACTTTGAGAAAGACCTGATCACCTACCTCAAAAGAAAGATCCTTCCTCTGGTTATCTGTATAAATTTTTTGTCTGCTCTGAGCTATTCTCATGTGCTTTTGAATCATCTGAACTTTCTCTACCATATCTTCTACCAATTATGGTCCCATCATCTTCCTTTCACCTACTTCATCCCAAAGAGCTAAAGTTCGACAACGCTTTCCATATAATGACTCAAATGGAGCGATCTGTATACTGGAACAAAAACTATTATTATATGAAAATTAAACCAAAGAAAATTTTTGGTCCCAACATCCATGATAATCCATCGAGAAAGCACGTAACATATCCTTCAAATTCTGAATTTTTCATTCTAATTGCATATCTGATTGAGGATGAAAATATGTAATAAAATTTAATTAAGTACACAATGACTTTTGAAGGCCTTTCCAAAAGTTAGAAGTAAACCTGAGATCATGATCAGATACTATGGAGAGGGGAACTCCATGCAACCTAACTATCTCTTTAACATAAAACCCAGTAATTTGATCTAGAGACAATGTATCTCGAATAGGAAGGAAATGAGCATATTTTTTCAATCGATCAATAATAACCCATATTTCATTATTACCTCGAGATGTCTTCGGTAATACCACAATGAAGTCCATGGATATATTTTCCCATTTCCACTCTGGCACCTGTATAGGTTGAAGCATCCCTTTCAGTAACTGTTTCTCAGCTTTAACCTGCTGACAAATCAAACACTTCACAGTTAAATCAGCAATATCTCTTTTCGTTCCATCCCACCAATAATACTCCCGAAGATCTCTGTACATCTCAGTACTTCCTGAATGAACTGAAAACAAGGAACTATGAGCTTCACATAACAACTCATTCTTCAATTTTGAACCACAAGTCACACATAATGTCCTTCCAAATCTCAAAACACAATCATTATCAATGTTAAATTCCGGAAACATACCCTTCTGAGCCAACTCTACTATTTTCGATAACTCACTGTATTCCTTGTGTGCTTTCTTAATTTGGTCTGATAGAGATGATCTCACTAACACCTGATACAAAACAGAAAAATTTTCTGCACCAAAAACTTCTATTCCAAAGTTTATCAAATAAAAATCCAAAGGATCTTGTTCCAAACACAACATGGTTAATGAAGCATTACTTTTTCAACTCAAAGCATCCGCCACTTTATTTGATTTTCCTGGATGGTAATGGATTGTGCAATCATAATCCTTTATTAATTACAACCATCTCCTATGTCTCATGTTCAATTCATTTTGAGTGAATATATACTTCAAACTTTTTGATCAGTATATATTTCACATTTTACTCCATACAAATGATGCCTCTAAATTTTTAAAGCAAAAACAACAGCAGCTAATTCTAAATCATGTGTAGGGTAATTTTACTCATGTGGTTTCAACTAACATGAATCATAAGAAATTACATGATCATTTTTCATTAGGAAAATACCATGTCCTTTCAACAAAGAATCACTGTAGATAACAAACTCACCATTTCTTGGTGACAGTGCCAAAACTAGAGAATTCACTAATCTTTTTTTGAATTCCTGAAAACAATCATCACATTCTTTTGTCGAGATGAACTCAACTCCTTTTCGAGGTAACTTAGTCATTGGACTAGATAACCGTGAAACATTTTCAATAAACCTCCAGTAATAACCTACCAAACCAATAAAACTACGAATCTTGGTTATATTTTGGGGTCTTGGCCATTCTTCAACAACTTTTGTTTAAGTAGGATCAACCGTTATGCCATATTTTGTAATAATGTGACGAAGGAAAGAAATTTGTTGCAACCAAAACTCACACTTACAGAATCTCCCATGCAGTTTATTTTTTAAGGATTGCAAGAAAACCCATAAATGAACTTCATGTTCCTATTTACTTTTGGAATAAACCAAAATATCATCAATGAACACAACCACAAAATTATCCAAGAACTCATGGAAAATTTTATTCATAAGATCCATGAATACAACAGGTGCATTTGTTAAACCAAAAGGCATAACTACAAATTCATAATGCCTATATCTAGTATGAAATGCGGTCATCAGAATGTTTGGATTCTTTACTTTCAACTGATGGTACCCCAACTTCAAATCAATATTCGAAAAATACTGAGCTCCCTAGAGCTTATCAAAAAAATCATCGATATGAGGCAAAGGATAATTATTCTTAACAGTGATGTTATTCAATGCTCTATAATCAATGCAAAGTCTCATTGAACCATATTTCTTTTAAAAAAACAAGACAAGAGCACCCCATGGTGACGTGCTAGGCCGAATAAAACCTTTATCTAATAACTCCTGTAATTGCTTATTTAACTCTAAAAGTTCAATTTGAGCCATTCGATAAGGGGGTTTTTAAGGTTTAGTATCAAGAACTAAGTCAATAGTTTATTCAAATTCCCAATCAGGTATAATACTAGGAAACTCATCATGAAAAACATCAAGGTACTCATTTACTAGTGTCACATCATTAATCTCAACACTTCATTTATTTTCAACAATATGAAAAAGGTAACATTCATTTCCATATTTTACTAGTTTCACAGCTTCCTGATATGTTATCAAAATCAAGGGTTCATTCCTTTACACAAACTGAAATTCATTATGAAAAGAAACCTTTTTATCTCTGCAGTCAATCTTAGAATGATAAACAAAAATCCAATCTATACCCAAAATAACATCAAACTCTACTAGGGGAAAAATGATTTCAGGTAGATTCTTTCCACACACAAGGACATGAATGTACTTATGTTTTATTTTTGTCTCAACATTTCCTCCAAGTGTTTTTACCATAATATCTATATTCATATCATGAGATGGAATTCCTAATTTACGAGAAAACTTATCATAAATTAAAGAGTGTGTAGAGCCTGAATAAAACAACACATTGGAATAATATGAACAAAAAAACAGTGTACCTGATACTACTTCATTTGATGGCCCAACATCTTCTGAAGTAGTTTCAAAGGATTTCACCACACCTTTCTTCTTGTATTCTGGTTTCTTTCCCTCAGTTGAGTTCTTTATTAGACACTCATTTGCATAATGAACCATTTCATTTCACTTAAAACATTTTACTGACTGTAAATCATATTTTGTCTTACCATTACCCTGATCCTTTTCAATGAAATTATGATCCTTATGTCCCATTTTACCACATCATTAGCACTTAACAGAATTCAAAATACATTCCCCATTATGATTTTTACCACAATTTTCACAAATTGTAAACTAAATTTTCTTACCATCAGACTTTTTTGAATAGTTATTCCCTTTCTCCTGCCACCTAGACCTCTTATTCTGTTATTTTTCAAATAACACCTGCTCATCAGAAAAAACCATTTACACCTTATCCTCACAACAAACAAGTTTTTCATAACATTTGAAATCATGAGAATCTAAAGCCCTTCGATACTTTGGCTTTAATCCTAAGTAAAAATGGTTGATTTTAAAATCAAGATCTCGTATCAAATTTGAAGTATACCTTGCCAGTTGAGTGAATTTTTCTTCATAAGCAGCCACTGAGTCATCCTCCTACCTCAATTCTAAGAATTATTTTTCCATTCTAAGAGGAACCAACTTAGGAAAATATTTCTCAAGAAACATACCTTTGAATTCATCCCAATTGAGAGCATCAATATCCCCACTATCCCAGTTATTTTTCACCATCGACCACCACTGATCATCTTCACCTTAAAAATGGTAAACAACAAGACTAACCTTTTGATGTTCTGAAAAAAACCCATGACATCAAAAATCTATTCAAGTTCTTTAATACACCCTTTTGATAGCACCATGTCAGATGATCCTCTGAATGATGGGGGATCTTGCCTCATGAAATGATCTACTACTGAAATGTTCCCCTGTGGTTGATCTGGTTGATCTCATCCTTTGAATACACCACCATTTATATCCGGATTCAACTGTACCATCACTGCAACAAACTGTTCCGTTCCGATTCCGACCATCTCAGGTTGCTGATTTGGAAGGTTGTCTTCATCCTGATGTCATCTCAACATAGCTACCATGTTTCCTCTACGGAAAACCATTATGAACAAATAAATACCTTAGGAGAAGCAACATGGTAATATTTAAAATCTATATGATTTCAATATTAACAAAAATTACTTTATGTATATTAATTTAACAATACCATTACTCTTAACATTATCTAAACAGACCTCTAATACCAACTATAAGGACCTGGCCTTGAAACGTTATATAATATTGAATTAAACAAATAATTCACATTGAGGATATTTTCTGGTTTAGAGTTTTAGAGAATTAGGACATAACTATTACATCTCATAAGATTACAAAGTTGACACTTCTACTCAGTTTCCATTTTTTCATAAAATAAAAACTATTGAAAAAAGGGTCATGTCTAGTTCCATGTTTTAGATAGCATGACTTTTCCTTGATCCCATCCTTGACCCTATTCATCTTTAAGCCATGTGAAAAACATTTCAAAACTCGGGATGATCATAAAAAGCTCAGTAAGGGTTATAAAACAAATAAAGGAAAAATTTGTTCAAAAATACATACAGAAGATAAACTATTTTACTTATCTCATGAAATCATAAGATTTATGAATAACACATATAAATAATAAATCATAAAGGTAACTTGTGGCATCCACAACATACTTACATTGTAGCTATCACAGCTTCATAGGGAGTTACTTTGGAATACCCATCACAATATATTCACTAAATCTCTTAGGAGAAACATCCACGTTTACCTCTATCACATTAACCAATGCATTGGAGAGCTATCTTGGGAACACCCTCCCTAGGTATATCACAGAACTACCCGTATACGTAAATAATGACCAAGAACCATAACATGATCATAACACATAACATAAGCATAAAGGAAAAATAACATTTCCACATTGCAATAACAACATAACATTTCAATATATTAACCTATAAAAACCATTATCAAAACAATTTTCAATAAAAAAATACATAAAATAGTATATGGTATTTATTTTCCATTTAAAAACATTACGACTTGTTAAGGAATCCGAAGATCAAATAATACTCACGGCAGTAGAAAGGTCGTTGTCAACGCTTACGTTAAAAGAAAACATTTTTTTGTTGTTTAGTAAAAAGATTTGTAGAAAAATATTCCCTTTGAATGAAATGAAAATTCAAAGGTGTTTATATAGCGTATAAAAGAAAGTTGGCTATTAGAACAAAATATGCCTCAATGAAAATAGATTGAGACGAAGTCCCTTACCTCATGTCCGACTTGACTTGATCTCTCTTTAATCTCCAGATTAATAAACTAAAGATAATTTCTACTTTATTAAGAACCTTTTTCAAGTTTATTATTTCTTTTATATCACTTATTAACATGTTATAAGTATTATTTAATCATTTAAGTTAATAACGTTTGTTTTGTCGATATTTGGTACTTGAGTGAAAAATGAACACCTTATATTTACAAGTTGTCCATGTGGTCAATAATACATTATATACAAAATGATATTAATTATTTATATATCATATATATCATATATATCATATATATCATATATCATATATATCCAGTATATATATATATATATATATAATAGTTCATATCATTTTGATGTAAGAAATGAAATGCACCATTCATGGAGACGGTAAGCCGTACGTACACATGAACACTAATTTCATTTATATTTCTTATTTTAATGGAATTAAAACATAATGATACATAGTTATATTATAATTCCAATATAATATCATATATAATATCATTAAATACATCCTTTATACATCCCACATATGACATTAATGAGTCATATCACTTTGAGGGGGCGGTAGTCCGCATTTCCTCAAATGAAATTATCGCGTTTACCCATAATGGAAACCATAAAGGTATTCTATAAAAAAAATAGAAGAATAAAGAAAAAATATACATAGTATATATCATATATAAATATAGTGTCCTCTTAATGGCCACCATGATTTGCAGTAGGAGATAATCGAATAATCATCATTTTGTGAGGCGTTAGTTTTCCATCCACAGAAACAATATGTTCTTCACCCATTAGATGGAGGTGTGTGTAAGTGTAGTTTGAATAATTCTCATAAAAACATCCTGGTATATTGAGAATACTGATTTTGTTATAAAATAAAGGAATAAAAAGAGTTTCGGTGTTGGAGAAGTAAAATAAAAGAAAAAAAGTTAAGAGAAACCATTACCATTAATTTGGGTAACTTCCTTTGGTTTGAACCAAAAGGACATCTTGAAGTGCCCTATGCCTAAGGTAAGGCTTCTAGCTAGAGGAGAGGGATTTAGGGAGATTAAGTGAGTAGATTTTGGATGAGCCAAAAGTATTGAGAGGTGTGAGGAATTGGTTAGAAGTGATGTATTTTTATAAGGGGGAGGAGGGGCTCTTTAGGAAAGTGGGATAATATTATTTTATTATATAATGATATTCAGTTTCTAAAGGTCCAAAACTAATTAAAATAGAATATAGGATGACTCATGGTCAAAATAAAATCATCCAATAAGAATTCGACATGTTTTGGATATTGTTTTAATATTTATAATCTTATTTATTTAAATCTTTTATTAATGAGGTAAATACTGCATGATTATTGTGTCATAAATAATTTAATTTATTTGATGTCTAAAAATTATAAAAAAAACCATGATGTAGGAAATCGTTTTATATTTGTAATTAATATTTATAGTCTAAATTATAATTTATATAACCCCTTGTAAAAATTAATTTACTAAAAGATATTGGTTTTTGTCATTTTTGCCTTTACTTTAAGTTAATTAATCTAAAGTGTCATTATCACTCCCAAGTGGCTAAATGGGGTCCCAAAATAGACCCCAAGATGAACATGGTCGTAAATGACTCAAACAACATGTTTTTTACATGTTTTAAGGTAATTTTGAATTATTATAATATTCTTTTTACCTTGAATTACCCTATTTACCATTAACCGCGGTAAATTAAAGTCAAAAGTTATTATTCACAAAAAAATATTTTCATCTTATTGAACCAAATTTTACTTACTAATAACATCCATGTATGTCAGATTTTCAAAATTCAATTCACAGAAGTGGTAAACTTTCATTTAAATGTAAAAGTCAGTTTTTTAACTAGTACTAAGTGGTTTCACTATTCATCAAAAATTGATGTTTTTCATAAAAATACCAAAAACTTCAGCCTATGATTTATTTGATATTCCAAATTCAAAAATGATGTATATTTTTCCAAATTAAAAACATACAAGTGGCATTAATTAATTTAAAATTAATTCCCATTGTTAAAACAAACAGCATGTTTTTAAGAAACAATAACTATCAAAAGATTGATACTTGTTTATGTCCAATTTCAATGTGAAATTAATTAAAATAAACAAAATTTAATTAAATGTTAAAAATATATTATAATTACACTTTAAAACCAATAAAAAATATAATATAACCATATAAATAAATTAGATTAAAACAACAATTTTGAATTAAAATACAATATTTTCACTATTCATTAAAAAATGAACTTTATTGGAAAAAATCCAAAAAGTTACACAAAGTAAATTTTTATGTTCCTATTCTAAAAAAGGATTTTATTCGGTAAAATATAATGTATTAATGTGACCAAAAATAGATTTAAATTGGGTTCACCATTAAAAGGTGGTAAATCGACATTTTAATGTAAATTATGCTTAATATTAGATTCATTCACATTTTAAGCCTCTAAATTTTTATTGGATAAATGTAAATACATTTAAAAAACATGTATAATAATATTTTAGTTAGTTCTATTCATTCCCTCCAATACAGCGGCTATGCGTTAAATACCATTTAAAATAATAATATTATATTATTAGTGTGCAATTTAAGATATCAAAGAAACCCGTTGTTGTGTATCAGGTACGTCATAGAACATAGCAATCCACTTAAAGTAAGATTAATACATAATTATAAAAATATTAATAAAAAAGAGAATGTATTATTTCTTTATTTTCCTGGGATGTTACAATTATAATAAAGAAATTTGTACAATAATAAATTCAGCATTATATTTCTCCATTATTAATAATAATAAGAAAACAACATACGAACCCTTTTTTATAGAAACATTATTTATAATTATTTAAATTTTTTTTTCATTTATTTTTCCATAAACAATGTATCATCTTCTAATGATTTCATCACCCCTCGACAACACTCTGACACCAGCTTCAAACTGTTCTACATTTCTTCATTTCATAAGACCAATGATCATGAATCCGATGGAGTCCAGTATCTGATGACATTTATCAGTTTCATCCTGTGCCCCATGGATAGTACCTATATTACTATTATGGATCATTGTCACCTATAGTCTGATTGTTAGACCAAAATACTGTTCGATGATACCTGACCCATTCGATGAAGAAAAATTACAATTCCTTTTTTCTCTCTTGACCTAATTTAGAAAAAATAATTAAACTTTAAAAAAATGGTTGAAAAAATTGTTGATCTTCATCCGGTTTATTGGTATATGAATTTCTTTCATGTATCATTAAAAAAATTCCACTTTTCTTTTTCCTTGGTCCAAAAAACTCCAAAAAAAATTATTCCCCAAATTTATTGGTGGAACAACATTTTTGATGAACCGGTGCCATCATCTTTGACTTCAGAAAATTATTTCCATTTATAATAATAGTACACATCAATTTATGTCACATAATATTTGTATAATGTGTATTTTTGGTCTGACTAAAAACTAGCAGCTTCATCTTCTTACATTCTGAAACCAAGCTCCCATCCATCAAATATATCTACATATGGTGTGGTTGCACTGATGAAGTGAGACTAGGAAACTCTTCATTTCTTCTTCTACAAAATTATACTTATATAGTGATTTATCCATGAAATTGAGAACATTATGATCATAGTTACATCATTTGAATTATGTTTTAATGTAATATAAACTCCCAAAAATTTATCATCTTTTTTTTCATCCGAAGAAAACATAACTGTTATTGTTAGAACTTGTTGTCCCCATTTACTTAAAAAGTCTTTCATCACATTTTTTACTATATAAAATATGATTTATGAGAACACCATCATTATAAATCCATCAAAATGATTACATAAAATATATTTAAAATCTAATAAAATTCCTCATTTTGATTCAGACATTCATTTTGGACCCAAGGTGAGTCTGATGGACCCTTTTCTCCCAAAAAAACTTATTTTTAAATTTCATGGAATTTCTTAATAATTTATTGTCTTATAATTTGATAAAGATGATGAGCCTGATAACACAAAATAAAAAAGTGAGGAGATTTATTTTTCTTTGAAAAAAATACAGCACTTTCAGTACAAACTTCCTCAATCTTACAAATACAACTTCTTTCCAATTTGGTCCCAACACCCTGCCCCTTCTATGTACACCCCCACTATAATAGTACATTCCCATATTCTATACCACATTCATATCCTTATCATCATCACCAAATTCCATCACATAATCATTTTAGTATGGTATCAGGAACATAAAATACATAAATATCATTCCCTCCAAGGATAAATCATATCCCCCTATTGTATCGTTATTTAATTATATATAATTGATTTAATAATTATTTGTTATTCTTTTAACTTCAATGTTTTCTAACAATCAATTGTAAACTAACTTAGGCATATTATATCCAATAAAGTTGTTCCACATTGTCTCCCATCTTCCACATCAATTTTCATCAAAATAAATTTGACAATTTATCTAAAAAGAATAGAAAAAACATATTATAGGAACATGATTCACAATAAAAACATAAACATCAATATCATAACCAATCCTCATGTAATGAAACCCCATAAGCAATAACTTCAAAATTATACATCAATCCTCTTTCCAGCTATTACTATTTACCATCCCAATTAAATATATTATGTCATTCTATAATCCAAAACAGTATATTTATATCCTCACATACCATTATAATATAACCATTCATATTTTATTATATATATCTCATCTTTGATCATGTATTAAATTCATCTGAATTTTATTAATAACACACTCTATCTTACCATATTCTTCATGAAAACTATATTTTGTTCCATACTTCCATGTTCATTTCATATCAAACTTCCATTATATCATAATTTTTTTTCACAAGTAATCAATCCTAAAGTTAATAACTAATGCATTATATTTCTAGTTTATATCTTTTACCCGTTACCCCCAACATTTTATTCCCTCTTTCATTTTCAGTTAATATTGTACTCCAGTTCATAATTTATATGTTGTTATTGAAAATAGAAACATTTCAATAAACCATATTTCTACCTTACCATTTAAACAAGACCAAGTTCAACAGAAATCAGACCATGTTTAGAAACTCTAAATAAAAATATATGAATGTTATGAAAATATTAGCACAAAACAAATTTAATTTTAGGAATACATTATCCATTAACAAATTTAAATAATTTACTAATTATAAAGGAAAATGTTTATTCAATGTTTTTTATTATAATAATTTCAAAATAGTGAGATGAAATCAATAATAATTGGTAAAAGGAAAATATAATGGAAGAACCATAGAAAAATAAATGTAACCAACATTCCCTTCTGATTTCCAATAATCTAGTTTATCAAGATCTATTACATTTTATTATCTATCAGATTGTATTCCCTATATATTCTTACCACCCCCATATACCAAAAATATAAATGAAACCCAATCAACATTATATAAGAAAAAGGTAATAAAGAAATTAAAAAAATATCAAAAGGACAATAAGTAATTACATTATAAAATATATAAGATGAATTTAGAAATGTACTACCATAACTACTACTTCACAACCACTACATAAAAAAGTGGTAGAGGATTATATTACTAGGATATGAAATGTGCAAGATATAACTCAAAAATATCTAAACCAAACATTATCTCATCAAAACTAAATCCATCTAACCATACATGACCTTCAATATAAAATAATATTGAGAGCACTATGAAAAATGAGGGAAAAAAATCAGATTATATAATATGAAATTATCCACCTAAGGACATGGATCAATACCCTAATGAATGTTGTTAAATAATATCAAAAAAATTCCCTATATTTCCCTATTAAAAATGAAGAGACAAAAAATAAATATGGTTTCTTTTGTATTAATCTAATTTATATAAATGATTAGAATTAAAAGAAAATTATGAAAGTGTAAAAACCATGATGTAAGTGTATATGAGGTTTCTTTGACCCAATACACTTCTATGGTAGAGAAGATTAGGGGAATGGGTGTCCATAAGAAATAGGAAGGTCCATTTATCACTTGTAATAAATTTGGAATCCTTGGGTGTGATGATCAGACAAAAAAGAAGCCAAAACTTAGAGAGAAGGAATTGGAATTTTCTAACCTTTGTGTTTTACCATAGGTCACTACAAAAAAGAATGTGGTATACATGGTAATGATGATTATATTATCCATTATCCGTCATTATTAATTCTTACATGATGATTAATATTTTTATTTATAGAGGGAATATAATTTTTATGAAGTTAAATATGACTAAAAAATGTGGTTATAGGTTCCTGTTTTTGTATTTTTACATCCAAAAGAGTGACCTTAATGTGATTATAACTCAAGAATAAAGATAATTTTGGAAAATAAAAAAAATATATAGTGTTAATTTTCAGGGAAAAACATGAAACCATAGAACATCCCTATAGGTTAAACCACAATGATCTCAGTTAAACATCACTCCATACATTATATTACAATTCTCTTTCAGATCCTATATAATAATGGAAGGACTATGGGGAAAGGCTGGCCCCATAGTATAATGTCCAAGATCTATATCCTAACTATTTCACAAGTAAGACCCCATGGTAAAATGACATCAAATATCAAAAAAATAACCCAAAACAAATCTCATATCTTCTAAGCCACAATGGGGAGCACTGCACTACAACCTTCCACCTTCCCCTCACCCTGAAAAATAATTGAACAAATAATACATCATTTCCTATGGGTTATGTATTAGTGACCCTAGAATTTAATGAACCACGATATCTAAACTATAATTTTACTACAATGAAACCTCCCATAGTATTACATATCCTTACATACATTATAACCTCCAACTTTTCAAAAAATTCCTCCATACCTAAAAACTAACTCCAAGATGAAATTTCTTCATAGAATTCACTTATTCTTCTTTAACTTCCTGAAAAAATATCCCAATACCAAAACATGTGATACATTGGGTCAGGAAAGTCTCTACTATTACACATAGTCTTCATTGTTTCCATTCAATGGGCTGATGAGAGTCCTCTCAAAACTATTTGGCATACTAATCATGATGGAACTATCTAAAACTATCTATCCCCCTTCCCTTTGATAAAATACCACATCCATGTACTAAAATTCTCCAGAATATTCATGGGAATTATCACCATACATAACTATAAATAGTACATTGTCATAGTATTTGATTTGTAGATGATATAATGGGGGAATTTCAGAATGCATATGGTAATAAGGCATCCCCATCAATGTGATAAGTCCATCATCTTATAACATAACCACAACATAAAATTAGATATATGTTCTCAAAATTTATTTACAAATAGATTTAGCTAAGATGATTATTCTCAATCATGTCATACCCTTAAATTTTTAATTATGATGCGGAGAATTTGACCTCACTTTACCCTAATATTCCGAGGGTTCATACCGTTTTGAGTGTGATCTCAAAGCCATTATCAATCAGGTTCGATGTATATCAATTTCATCTACATTAGATAATATAGAGATGGTTCTAATGTGTCGTTACATTGAAAACTCTTGGTCTTTTTTTGAATAGAATGGATATAAGGCGATAAATGAGTTCAATATCAACATGATACACCTCATTTGAAATTATTTCAGCCTTAAAATCTAGATGGATTAAATTGTCCCTAATGATCACTTCTCAGAGATCATTTTAAAGGTGAAGTGAATACAAGAAATAGGATATTGGCAAGAACAATGGAATGAATTTTTAAGAATTATATTTTCATACCTATGTTTTACGGCTTGTTCATGAAGATGCACTTCGGGTTGAGGCTAAGACGCTATGTCAACTTGTGTTGGTGGTCTCTTTTGCTGAGAATAAATTTTATTTTCATGTTTGCTTTGTACAGCCTTCCCAAATTTTGATGATGGCTAGATAATGTCAAATTTTCTAAAAGGCCATAAAATATGGTTGTATATGAGATAAGTTTGGATGTTTAATAGTTGGATTTATTATCATGTTTATCTAGATTATATGATTATCTCTAGGTTTATTTAGCATATATGGATTCAATACACACATTTAAGATATTTCAGGGACCATGTCCACCATTCCATTATCAACCACATTCGCCTCTATAACCTATTACCCAGTCATGGGAAAGGATGTTAGTTTTATATCTATCTTATTCATGAGACAAGGAATTAATACATTATATCATATTTATGAAACTATATTATGAATATTTTTGTGATGAGTATTCTATTTTATGTGGTGGTTTATGTTACTATGTTTGGTGGGATGTTTCCAATCCTATCAGTGATGGAGGTAAGAAATGTGATATATGTTAATCATATTTAGGAACAAAAAAATTTATCCTTCACATAAATATTTTTTGTTAGTGGTTCATTCCTCATATAATTGAAGATTGTGATGATGACTATATCATTTCAGATGACACAGAGGGTGTTGGGGAAAAAATTGGAAGTTTTAGTTGATTCCTCAAGGTTGAGGCTACCTCTATTTAGAATTTCCTTCAATTATCTTTCATATTTTTATTTAATAATTGATACTAAAGTAATCAATACTCGTGTTTTTTTCAATTTTACATTCTAAGACAAACCATACTCTAATTTTTGTCATTTAAGAAAGTCCATTCTTTGATATTATGTCATTGCATCAGATAGAGTGAGTAGTAATCAAAATTGTCATTGATTACAACAAAATATGAAATTTTAATCTTAGGAAACCTAAGTAGGTACTTATTCATGATAGAGATGAATTATTCTAGTACATTATCATTATGAAAATAAAATACCATATTATTAACATCTTCAAAAAAGTGGATACCTATGATCCTTATTTACCTCCTGAAAATGGTTTTGTATTTGTTATTTTTATTTTGGAGTAGGAATCATAAAGATATTGAGAAATTATTGGGGATATATCCCACACTATACCTTGTTTATGTGTAATAATTATAGATTCTACTTTGTTAACTCCCATTCCTTTAGAAAATATTATTGGTTGTGATTAGTCCCTTGAAAATTTGAAACATCCACCAACCACTGTGGAATTTCAACAAACACTCAAAATTCATTAAGTTATTTTATTTGAAGCAACTTAAATTAAAACATATCATGTATATTTTAAATAAAAGTATTTAATAGATTCTATTAAAGGATTGGAATTTTTATATAATAATTCAAACGCCACCACCTTGAAATGAAATCTCAGACACTCTCATTAATTAGATGTTTAAAATTCAATAGATTGAGGATATTCATCATCCATAGAAGAGTTCTTAATTAGGAGATCAATTTCCTCTCGAGGTAATTCCAACCCATAACATACCCAATGGGTATGTTTATATACTAGATAAATATTAGACCCTCTAGGATCTACATGAATATCCTATGTTTATAAAACTATATATGTTCATGTGCTCCAATCATAGGGAAACATCAAGGTATAAAATTCATCATATTCCATTTTGGGTCTCTCATTCCATCTAATATTGTTATGTTTGGATTAAAAAGTTTTGAAGAGGACGAGACACGTCTAACCACTCATGATGTGACTTTTTGTCTTGTTACAAGAGTTGTTTTTTTACCTTTAATCGCTTCTATTCAGGTTTCCAGAGACACATTAGAGTAATGTAGTTTTAATTTGATTGTGGTTTAGAAACTAACATAATGATAATACAATGAACCTTATATAGTTGGTTCACTCATGGTTTTTGTTAATATCAAGTACAATCCAATGTGGGGTAACTTTCCTAACACTTCTATAGTTATTTCCCACATCAAGGGGATTCCAAATAATTATTATCAGTTATGCTTTTATATACTAGTTTTTTATAAATAGATCATATTGGATGATGTTTCTCTATCCTCATGAGTAGAGCCACTTTCATAGTATAGGGAAGATTATTCAGAGGAGATATTTTGATCTTTTAATGGAAGTTATAGTCAGAATGAATAATTATTCTAATTAATTTATAGTTGGTTTTTTTTAATTCCCTCAACCCATATTTAAATTATTCTAGTTTTTCAATAGTAGGGAGAGTCTTAGAATATTTGGTTTTTGTGTTGGATTAAACTATTCCCTTTCCATTTTCTTCAAAATAATCACACTAGGAATCTAGAAATTGAAAACTCAAAAAGAGTCCCTAATTTTAAACTTGTCTTTAATTTCAAGTACACACACCATCCTTAGGTGTTTCTATATGAACTATGTTCTAAATAAATACTTCCTTATCATGTTCTTCTACATTAGTTTTAGCCTCAAATTATCCATGGGGTTAAATTTGTTGACATTAATTGATGAAAATGTTTTATTAAAAATCATACCTTCATCAGAATAGTGTAATGATTTATCATCAATTTAACTTATTTAAAATGGAAAAAATTACAATTCTCCTTGGAATTAACTTTCTTGGTGGACCATTTTTTTAATCTCTGCTGAGTCTTCATCTTCCCTCCCTAATGTACCCAAAAAACTTAGTCAAAGGGGGTGATACTAATGATGTCCCCAAAAATTTTCATTGACCACATTCTCAAGGAGAATGATGGATCAAAAAATGGAAGAATGTTTTTGGGATTTCCTGTAATGATCCTCCCACTCTGAAGAATAACATAATAGTTGGATTTGGTTGGTATAATAATACCCCCAATCATGTGGTTTGGGGTATTATTGGATCTTCCACATTCATATCGTTTATTCTATATGGAATTGATTATCCTAGGGGTAGATGGGTGGTCAAAATTACCTCAGATCAAAGAGTTTATAATTCTCCCATTACACTATTGAGGCAGCTTCTATTATGACACTCTTGACTCTTTATGAATTAATTTGAGGGTAACATGGATATAGTTCATGTTATTTGAATAAACTACTGAAAACTAAGGATTTTCATTAAATTGTGGATTTTTCTTACCCCAATTAGGATAGTTGCCTGAATTTCCCATTATCATTATATAATAGACGATTTATGGATTACTCGTTTTTAATATTTTATTTTAGATCATTAGAGATTGCATGGTTATACAATATTGAAAACATATCATGCACAATAACTAGGATTAAATCTTGGAATAAGGTAATTTTTTGTATGTATTTTCATTAGTGGACTCTTCGACCCATTGTGTGGAGTAATGTGTAGATCCCTTTGTTCACACTCACCCTCTAATATGAATTTAAAATGAGACATCCTTGATTACATAGTGAAGAGTCTCTATGCCATAATGGAGATAATATTTGAGGTCTCTATATTTAAATACCACTATCAAATTTAATGATACATAGAGGGTGACTATATAGATATAAAAACAGATATATATTATTCACATGATGTGGTCGGTATACTCCACATTAAAAAATATGTCTTATTGAGATAGATAAGTATTGTACATTGATTCAAGAACATATAATGTATGCACATATGATTCAATATATCTAGAATTCCATACTTGTTAGTGGATCTATGATAGATTATAATAGGTATATTTCCTTTTTATAACTCTTTCAGCATGACTATAATAGTTTACTCATCCTCCAAGGGGGATTCCTCTATCTGATCTGAATAATGTTCTCATTTATCAACTACCTTATCGAGAAGATCTGGACAATTTAAAATCCCATCCAGGGAATGAGAGGATGTCAGGTGTAATAGAGGAATAGATGATAATAATCACAAAAAATATTCCATTTATGTGAATGAAATACTATATATTAATAATTAGATGTTGAGAATATATAGCCACAACTTTTAAACTGCATCCTCATATGAGGGGATCCTTTAATTAATGTAAAAACATTGGGGACCTTCATGTCAAGGAGATAAATTATTACGGGGAATAACTTTTCAATGTGATCTATGGAGTGAAATTCTAGGTTTATCACCATATTTCTATTATAGAGAGGATCTCTATTCTATCTTGATGTATAGTTATAGAGAGGACTTCCTCATATTATTCATTGGGGAGGACATTCAAGGTGTATGATCAAGTTTCCACAAGCAGGAACATTGTGGATAAAAATTTCTCATTAATTTTCAAGGGGATTACTTCCTTCCTGGTTTATCATTAGGTAATGGGCAGACCTCCAAAACGATAATTTTAGGGATAAAATGTTGACTGATTTTAATATTTTTGTGGGTAAGACCTCCATGATGGGTACTCTATCAAGGAAATTACATACTATAGATCATGGAACTATGGGGAGGACTTATAGGGTTATTGTCCCATATCCTAGTGATATATAGTCCATATAATTTAGGTAAAATAGTAACATATTTTAAATGGATTCAATAATATTAGCATTAATAGGGGAAGGGACATGAGAATTCTCAAAATTTGATGGTTTCCCTTAATGGGATATTCTAAATATTCATGGTCATGAGACATGGGATAGAACATCAATTAAAATTGGATTCATACATTATCAACTGATATCCTTGTGTGTAGGAACCCACTTATGAAAACTTATACCTATCATTGAAATATTTCAATTACATTCTTAGATATATATTAGAATACTCTAATTCACATAATAAGTATGATCGGGTTCAAAGATATGATCCCATTGTTGGTATTTAGTCATTTACATAATGTACTAAAAACCAATCTAGGTGGGTATAGGGATATTAACCTAATCCTTTATCAGTTCCACAAAATATATTAATGGACCACAAGTATGTATTCATTATTATTATCATTCCCTAATATATTTTACCCAACATTTTTTCAATCCTCTATTGTAGTAGTGGTGATATTATACATATCTTAAGTGGTTACTGGGATATTCTAATGAGTTCTTGAAGAGGTTTAAGGTATATAATCTAGTCCTGAAGTGGATTTAGGGGTATTCTAATGAACTCATGTTGGAATAGGAATATAGGAATTATCATTTTCTTCACTCATTAGTGGGGTATATCAAAGATCCTCCATGATGGGGATGGGAATGGACCTGTAACCTAGTAGTTTCTTTCTATTTTAATGATCATTTTCAATTTCTTCTAGAATATATTGAAATATTATATATATATGGTTAGTGAGAAAAGTACACCCCTCCATTTCCACATGAATATACTAAAAAAATTTATATAAGATGATAATATATTATTGATCATGTTTTCTAGGCCTGAATAGGTTAGGTCAATGATCTTATATAATGTGGGTGAGAATATGGGCCAAACCCATAGTGGCCCCAAAAAGATATAAATGGTCTTCTTTTGTCACTGTTAGAATTTGGTTCATCATTATTTTATTTTGGAAGAGATGTATGTATGCCCAAAAATTAATTCTATGATATCTTGATATGCTCGAGTTGAAATGAGATTATAGGCTAGATCGTATTCTTTATTCCTCACCATGATATATTGAAGATCCTCTTGAATTGTAGAGGTAATTTGGTCTTCCCCAAGTGTATTATTTAATATTTTGAGAAACATATTTTATTGGTTTTAGAATTTACTAATATCTTTTAAATATGTGAGAAGAGGTATTATTTTTGCCTCCAATTACTTCCAAGATATGATAATGAGATTCTATAACTAGAATTACAATATAATCTTACTATTCAATTGGAATATTAATATTGACACACTCTGGTCCCCTATTTACCAATATTTTATATCAAATAGATTCATATGTGGGAGAACTAATATAATATTGATCCATTTTTATGTTCATAATGTTCCATCATGTTCCTCCTAATACTGTCAGGTTACATTTGTAGTCTTTCTAACTCTAGGTAGGATTATAGTCATGCTATTTCATTTCAACCAAGGTATAATGATGGAAATCATTACTGTGAAAAAATATAGGTATCTCCCTTCCTCTACCCATCATTTTCAATTGATATAAACATATATTATCTTCCCTTATCTTGGTAAGAAGTCTCAGTCTCTCAATGGAATCCTCCTCAATGAGTCCCTAAGGAACAAGTGCTACATGGAATAAAAAAGATAACTAGTTATAATGATACCTCTTGGGGGGGAACCCAAACTGTAGTGAGGATGCTATTTTCTATTAATATATCCTGATGATAAGGGATGCCATCATTTTCCAGTTTTGTGGATAATTTATGTTAGTGATTTTTCATAGTGATAGGAACTATTGTCTCTTTCATGATCCTCTGTTGATGGGATGATCCACCAGGATTAGTCACATAGAGGCCCTCTAAATCATCCTTCAGGGTTGTAATAATAAAATTATTATGATAATCCTTTACCAATTAATGGATTACCAGGTTTTGAAGATATTTTGTATATGATAGATTTATCCTGGTTAACATGGACACAAAGTGTTTTGGAAGATAGGGAATGTGTCACAAAACTCTATGATACTGAAGTAGCTGAATAATCTATATGGTGTTCTATCTCAATATCTTAACATGATATGATAATGAGCTATATGATTATATTTATTTTGAATAAATAGAGATATCCAAATGGTTGTTTAATGTCATGAATGGATAAACACCCACAAAAAACAAAACCCATTAGTATAGTATCATACTTAATATCATGGTGGATCATTCACATTCATTGATAAAGGTATTAAATCAGATTCATCATACTATTTTCAAAGTAAATTTTAGCCTATGTTTAGTATTATATTTATGAAAACCATCTTTAAAAAGAAAATACAACTCTTAGGAATTACAATAAACATGAAAATTTCACATTGGTTAATAGGATGGGTGTCTAGTATCATCACAACATTTTAATGAGAATAATTTTCTACTCTGGTGATTCTATTAATGATTTAATACATGATTTGGAATCCCTCCCAAATTCCAATATTGGATTAGTAACCACTATACTATAAATTTATCATCTATAGGCATTAGTGTCAATATATTTATATATTATAGGTTCTATATCAATAATAGAAACTATATATATTAGTTGTTTTCAAATGATAATACCATATATATGTATCAGAGTTTTTTATCATTATTTTATCTAGTGAGAATATATTTTAAATCCCCATATTTGGTTACTATTCAGGTTTATTTCAATCCTAGGATTAAATATATGTTCAGGTTTTTAGGATAAAACCTATAAGAGGGGCTTCATGTGTATCCATATAATAAAAATTAGGACATATTTATTTTCACACCAATTATCCAAAAACATCTATGATATTAGGTTCATGGGAAAAGAGCAATCATGTTGTGTTTTGAGGTCATATAACCATGACCAATGGAAGTTCCTTTTTAGCTCATCCATCTAGGTCCCTTTTAAATAATTTTAACATTATATGAAATAGAATACTACGTGAAATAAATTTTGATACGGGTTGTGTGAAAATTAAATATGATAGGACCTTTCTATTCATTCATACAATGAAAATATCGCTTTTATAAGTTTAATGTATATTGAATAATATATCTTAGTAAGGATTGGAACCATAAGGAATATATCCCCAGGGTTTATTGGTCTCAAAAAGAATATATCCTGATAGAAATTAATTTCATAGGAAATATTTACAATAGAGAATATGGTTTAAGATGATAAGTTTTAACATCAATGAGTAATGTAATATATTTTTGTTAATGATAATAAAATCCCACATAGTTAATGTTTCATAGTTTATGGTCATGTGGTTGTTCCATACCATATAGTTTAATATCATATAGTGAGAAATATGTATTTATGTTTTACGTAAAGTGAATAAGATGTATGTGTTTTGAGAGGGGTATAACATATGAGTGAATAGGTATTGTATAATTTGGTTACCCATAGGAATACTAGTCCCATGTCGGTAACTAAAATATTAAAATAACAGTATTAAAGAAGATATAAATAGAAAAATATGGCCTTGGACATTATGCATGGATGGGCTAGAGGTAAAATTGTCAATTATTGGTAAAAAAATTAAGGATAAGGGGAATAATAAGAAATATCCCCCAATGGGGATATTTTGGGGCTTACACATAGCAGGAGACTCGTGACCATCTAGGAGAGAAATATGGATACATGTGGGGGCTTAGTCATAAACCACCTCGATGTTCCTAACTTAGTTGATAACTCAAGTGAAGGTTGGACATTGGTACTTAAAAAATTTAAGTGTCCCATTATCTATACTTATCTCATTGAATATACCAAAGGGTTAGCTAACTCAAAATATTTATTTGGGATTATCATGTTAATCCCTGAGAAGTTTCACATTCAATGTAAAATGAAAATAAAATTTGCATGAAAAAAACCTAGCTATCTAAAACGGATAAGAGAATGGATAATAAGGAGTCTAGGTTACCCATGGTTATGTTTTATTTCAATGTCGTCATGGAAGGAAGATAATTTTTCTATCTTATAACCTATTAGAAGTGTACGATAAGCAACATAGAGGGCCCCGATTCCGAATAGGATAAATGGTATATGGAATATTTTTTTATAGACCATGTAGAGTGACATGGCTAATATATTCATAGTTTTTAATATGTATTTCAATAATTTTGTCCCTTCAAATTTAATAATTTGATCTCATTTACATCATTTTGGATTTTTTTTGAAATTTGGACTAAAATTTAAAAATCACTTAATTATGTAATTTTAACAGTTTTCTATCACTTTTGAATTTTGATCCTAGCTTTTTAAATATTAATCCACATAAAGTCATTGTTATTTTAGGGTTTAAACTTTTTAATGACTTTTTTTCACCCACTCTTCAAGGTTACCCATTAGATAGAGGGGTAATCTTATGAGTGATTTGTGAAGTTGTTGTTTTCAAAATTGTAAGGCTTTAGTTATTTATCATCATAGTATAAATTTATTTCTCTCTTCTTTGAATTTGGTTTGAATTTCTAACCGTGTTTTTTATTATCTTGTTAGGATCGTATTTGGTAATATATTCTACTGTTGATAATTCTTTAGTAAATCATCATTAAATAACACTTCTAGTTTATGGTTTATATATTATCAACTATACTTAGGAATATAAGTAATTTACTTTTTCATAATATGTATATGTATGAGGTGTAGTGATATTCCGTATTGTTTAGGATAAACCATACCCGATTGGGAATTTCCTATGTTAATTGAGTGTATTCGCAGAAACTCACTCACATATAAGAATAAGAGAGAACAAACTGATATCTTAGAAAGAATTACACTCACCATCATTATTTTTGAAATGGAGTTATTGGAAGAAATCTTGGAATATCACTTCAATCATCTTAGTATAATTGGATTTGATAAATTAGAACTGTGATAACATTGCAACTAGAAAATTAAACATAACTAAATCAACCATATCAAATCACTATTTTCAATCACATTATTTAAAAAAATGATATATTTATTAAATTATATATTTTGACCCATTTGATTAGTTGTTTTCAAAATCCAACAATTTTAAAAACAACTAATTTTTCCTCCAATTAATGGAGACAACTTTATTATTGTCTTCTCCACTATGAATAAAAAATAAGAAGACCACTATAAAACATTTAAAATTATGAAATAATTGTTTTTCCACACCGTGTGAATGGAACTTGTTAAAATATTGCATAATTTTTTGGGAGGTAGTTCCAAAAATCTAGTTGTAAATATTTAAAAGTTTTCAAATATTGAGAATTTATTTTTAAAAAAATATATATATAACACTTAATATTCTATAGAATAAAGTGTTTAATTAATTGAGAAAAATATCCGAGGAACTTGAATCCTAAAAATTAAAAATGATGAATTAAATGTTATCATATTAGACTATAAATATGGGATCTAATACCAAATGTTGGAGGGATTTACCATATAATTAATTAAAATCCATGAGTACTTCCTGAAATATTATCAATAAGTTTTCGGGGTACAAAAACCAAACTCCTTGTTTCCCACCAATATTTTTAAAGAAATTACAAAGGTGAAATGTCAATTATAAGTTGATTAAAATAGTATAAAATACCAGTTTCAATGTATTTATATGAAGATATAATATATGAATATCCAAAGTGAACAAATTGTATGTGTGTATGTGTGTATCAAGATTAACCTAAACACGAGTTAGTGGTAAAGTGGATTCCCTGCTCATCTTTGATGATGAAGAACATGTATAGACCATTATGGAATTAAATGACGATATGATGTTCACTGATAAACCATTATTGGAGGAAATTTATAAATAATATTTTCTATCTGTATTACGTTTGATAGATCAATATAATTTGGATGCCTTCTAGAATGAATATGGGGTGAATTATGATCTTACCATCCCTTACAAGGAAAAATAATCAACACCGTTGTACCTATCCCAAGCTTCGGAAGAATTTGAGCCCACCAAATTGGTTGAATTTTAAGGGATGATGGATGATACTAAAAACCTACATTTATTTAGTGTAATTAAATTCTAAGAATCAATTTAAAATAAATATGAAGTTGAATCTGAAAAAAAAACAAGTTTATGGCCTTTTATTGATCTTATTATCTTCTAATTTTATTGAAAATTAATTGATTATAAACTATCGCTGTTTTAAATTTTTATATTAGGACTAGAACTTTATTTACATAGAGGATTAAGAAGAACTAAAATAATTTGCATCTAAAGAGACATATATTGTTATCTTTGAACATGTTGAACATTTATTGGATAGAGTACAGCCGTAGAAGATATTTTCATTACCTGGGGAAACAAAGGCACAAGATTTATATATCAATGGAGTCTACAAAAAAAAATAATGAAGTGCATGTTGGAAAGAATTTTTTTTGGTGTTTCATATCAATGAAAATCCACCCAATTTAATATTGGGGATAACCAAATTTAAATACCCATCAGGTGGCAGTGAAAACCTAGGTACCCCCTGGGGGATTAAACCAAGATATATAATTGTATTGTCATTATATTTCTATATTGTTTTCTTCCAAAAAATTCTTATTTTCCCTTATTTTTATTGTATTTTTTTAATGTGCAACACTTATAAGATTTACTCAACATTACACTTTGAATAAGTCAGGTTCTACCTATCTTCACACTTACCTTCTTACTAATATTCAATTAAAAATTTTCTTATATGTTATTTCTACATGAATGGCTTGAGAAAATTGTATCATTTTTGTGTAAGGTAGGGAACCTTTTTAGTTTAGGATTTTCAGTTTTTCTATCTTAAAAAACAATAATAAAAAAAATTTCTTTATAGAAATTTATTTGTCTCTTATTTTCAAATTTAGTGTTTTTAGAAGTTGTGAGATCAAATGATCATGTTTTCCATTTTAAAACCCAAATAATTAGCTGAATCAATTTTTTCCCTGAAACTGAGCATAAATTAATTTTGAAATTTATTTTTTCATGTTCAAAATATTTGGGGATTTCATGAAAATACCATTGATTTTTTAATTTCATAACACATCTCAAAATATTAATTATTGAAATCACTTTCCCATGATGATTTTGAACCCCCATTTATATATTATTCACATTCAACTCATTTCTTGAGAGAACCAAACCATTATTTCTTTACCTATAATTTTATTTATTCCTTTGAAATCATAAGATTATGAGGTGATTTTGTTTTAAATAATAGATGAATTTATTTGGTTTAACAACACCTTTTCAAGATAATTCTTTTTATTATAGAAAATATTGTACATTTAATCCATGTATCCATTATAATAAATGAAAATACTATTATTTTAGTCACATTAAATGCCAATTTTCTTAATACAACCTTTTATAGAAGTGAAACTACAAGATCAATTTGAGCTTACGTGTGTAGAGGATTTATTATATTATCCTACGTCATTTTCAGATATATTGGGAGGAAAATAATATTCTTAAGAGATGATTTTATTTATTAAACATTCATTCAATCCAAATGTATTCCATTATTTTATCTTTTATGATAAAATAATTTGTCCCCTTCTTGAGAATTCAAAGGAGATAGATGTTTGTGCATATTTGGATCATTCATAAAAAGAACGAAATTGTTATTTTTTATGAAATATTGATGGTGTGAGATGTCTTGGATATTTTAAAAGATTTTTATAGATAATTTAATATTATGGTTAGTGAGGAGGAGACTGTACGTGAGTCACAATTAGAATCACACAATGTTTATTAAAAAAGATCCATTCCCTACTTATTTAGATTTAAATTGTTTTTCATATACATTTTTCCAAACCAAAATCCATTGAACAACCCTAAAAAGTCCAAAGGTTATAAAAATTTCCTTGACTAAAATTTAGGGTTTATATAATAATTTTTCAATCCTAGGTGACTCTAAAAAGTGTTTTAATGAGAAAATACTTGTCAAAAAATTATATTTGTAAGATTAATGAAATGTTAGTTAAGTGTATTATGTGCATAGGAAGAAAAATGAAGTAGAAACATGTTGAATTATATAAATTTAGAACTTTAAATAATGTTTTTTGAGGATGCATGACATATTTTTTTTCTTTTTTGTTTGATCCGTGGATCTCATGAGTATGTTTTTGGAATTTGATTTTATATAATTTTGATTCTTACTAGCCTAAGATTATATGTTCCATGTTTGCGGGAATTGATAATGATAAATTTTTCACTATTTATCATATGTATATAAATGATTTAATCCTTTCAAATTTATAAATTTTACATACCTTATATAATATTTTTATTTTTAGTGAATTTTTGGATAAAATGTGAACATTGCTTAATTCTATAATTATAACATTTTTCTTTCACTTCTAAAATTTATAATAAATAATTCAATATTGATACATGTGGATTGATTATTTTTTTAGGATTCATTTTTTATAAGATTTAAATAATACTTATATATAGAGATTACATTCAAACTTTAATTTTACCAAAAAATCAGTCAAGTGGAATAATATATCTAGATGACAGAATGGACCACACATTAGTAAATGAGGAATAAATCATGATAAAAACCTCCATACATTGTTATTCCATATGAAAATTATATATAAATCGAAATTACATTCAAATATTAAATTTAATTGAAAAATTCTCTCATTAATGTATCCATTGAACACGAAAACATCATGGAAGATGATGTATCTCTTTAGATTGAAAATTTTATCTTGGATAATCAGGGAAAACAATTTTTTAAACACATAAAATTATATATATTAATTTTAAGGGTTCAAGAAAATTATATTCCAATAAAAAAATAAGAAAAATATTTGGTTATTTTTGGCTTTTTGGTGGGAAGAAACAAAGAAAATCCTTAGTATATAGTTTCTAGAAGAGAAGTTTTTCTACATTCATTTTTTCCAATTTTGTTCTAATTATTTTTGTAATGAGTTCGCCCCCCTTAAACATGGATTTAGCACACATGTAGGGGTAATATTAAGAGTGATTTGGGAAGGGGAGTTTTGTTATATTTGTAATTATTTATTCTCTAAACATCTTGGAATAAATGTTTTTCTCTCTTATATGAAGATGATTTCAATTTACAATATTTTTTTTACTATCAAGTATGATCATATTTGGTTTTAGATTCTATTATTTATTTTTATTTGTTCAATGATCATTATATAACTCTAGTGGGATATAGTTTATATATGATGGAATACCCTAGGGATTTTTGTTGAATTTCATAGCGATCTTTAGTATGTGTGGGAGGGGTAGTGGATATTTTTAATTTTATAGGATAAACAATACGCGATAAAGAATTACATAAGTCAATGGAGGGTATTCACTAAAACTCTGTTGAAAATAAAAATTAGACTGTATTGGGCTATGTTCTTTGAATATTTTACTCTCATTATCACGATTTTACCAAGGGTGTGAGAAGAAAATATTTTTGAATCTCACTTTACAAATATTAATAGAACATAATTAGATAAATTAGATATAGTATAGCCTTAAAATTGAAAAACCAAAACTGGCCGAATCAACCATCTCAAATCACAATTTTCAATCACTAGTTTTTTCAATCTATTTTCAATAGTTTCTTTAATTTATTTCCTTTTTTAATTAATTTAGTTTTTTTTTTCAAAATCATACAATTTCAAAAAAGAGAAACCTTTTCCTCTAATTAAATGTGATAGATTAATTGTTCTATGATCCACTATAGAGACAACATAGTTTGACCATTATAATACATTTTAACATATAAAATAATATTTTCCCACACCACACAACAAGAACATGTCAAAATATGGACTCATTTTTAGGGAGGAAGTGAAAAAAATATATTTGTATCTATTTAGATATTTTAAAATATAGAGAAATATTTTTTAAAAAAACTAACTCAACATGGTCTATATAAGATACTATTTCATTCACTGGTAATAAGATCTAGGGATATTTAATCAAAATCATAAAGGAGTAATAATTCAAAAAGATAATCTATGACCTTAATGACACCCTAGAATAACTAAAGTTGGAGTGATTGGAAAGAGAATTAATTGAACAACAAGTGTATGACCTGATATTTTATCAAAAAATGGGGGAGGTAAAACACTAGACTTCCTTATTTCCTTATAATATATCGGAATTTATTCTACATATGAAAAATCATATACAATTAGATTATAATAGTATGAAAGATTAGTTTCAATGGATTTAAGAGAAGATATAATAGATGAATATCAAAATGGAACAATTATAAAATGTGTATCCTGAGAAACCTAAAATGGGATAGTGGTGGGAATGGATTCACCTCTCTTGTTTGATTTTGATGAACCTGGGGAGACATTGATGGAATTGAAAGAAGATATATTTGGCCCTAACCATCCATAAATGCATATATATTGATTTATAATATTTTATATTTGAAGTATATAAAGAAGATCAGTGATACTTTTATGACTTATAAAATGAATGTGAGGTAAAATATGATCTTCAAATCACTTAAAAGTAAGAAAAATCAATACCACCATACCTATACCTTGGTATGGTAGAATATAGTACCACCAAAGTGGTGTAATTTTAATAGAATATGGGGAAGCTAGACTTCTTACCTATATCAAGTTAAATTCAACTCCAAGAGTTACCACCCACTAAAGAATATGTTACAGCTGAACAAAATCAGTCAGATGATCTCTTCTTGAAATCGTTATTCAATAATATTATTGAAAATGAATTTAGTATTATATCCATTTTTTTAATTTGATATATTCATGAAAAACATAATTTATATAGATGATGAAGAATAATAAAAATAAGATGCATCTGAAGTCGAACATATGGAATTCCTATAACTTTTTGAACATTTATTAGAGGGATTAAATTGAAGAGATAAAAGTGAATTTTAGTATGTAAACCAAGAAAAAATATTTTTATATTGAAGGTGAAGAATTTTATATTTATTATTTATTTCTTAAATGTTTTCCAATATAATTACACTCTCACTTTACCTTTTATTATTTCATTTATGTAACATAACAAAATGATGAACTATAGAATGTAGAAGAGGTTTTGTAAGTGGTAACCAAGAAAAATAAGAACTCATTGTTTTCCTACCCCAACCATGAAATATGTATATAATTTTCATGGGGATGTATTTGTAATAATATATTCCTATAGTCCCCAACACAATGGAATATGTATAGGCTGTAAAGAAAAAGTGTTGGTGTTTCATCTAAAAGAATCTCCAACTGCCATTAGATTGGGGATTACCAATTAGATCTTTCCATATGGAAGAATTAAAAACCTAGGGACCACATATGTAAATAAACTAATATATATATCTATATTTCTATTATATTTATCTTTTATTTTCTACAAATATATTTTATATGTTTTATTTTCTTCATTTTCATGTATGTTATGTGTGAAACAATTAAGATATTTTTTAAATGTTTCCCATCAAATAAATCTGGTTGAAACACTGCTTTAAAATTTGTTTCATATTGTGATTGAATTAAAAATATTCATATAAGATATATATAATTTAATTCATTGAGTAAAATACATAATTTAAATTTGGGGGAGGGAACCTTTTTTATTTTATTATATTTTTTTTCTGTATTCAAAAATTATAATAATAGTTGTGCGTTTTATCAATTTTGGTGTTTTTTTTCAATTATTTCATTTTTTTGAATATTTTCATCTCAAATGATTATATTTTTCTTATTTTAACCCATTTTAACGAGTGAAATAATTTTTTCTATAAAACTGTGATTAAATAAATGTTGACTATGACTTTGTTTAAAGTTCAAAACTTTGGGAATTTATTGAAAAGAACTCTAATTTTTAAATCGCATGCACATATCTGCATCATTATATTTGAAATCACATTCCCCTGAGGATTCAGAACCATTTTTTCATATTCATTACATTAAAATTATTTTTTAACTAAACTAAACCATTTTTTATACATCTATAATTTGATTTGTTCATTTTATAACAAGAGTTTTTTATATACTTTCATTCTAAATAATTAAGGCATTTATTTTATTTTAAAGCTCCCTTTTCAAGAGAACCCTATTTATTATAACATTACTTGTACATTTAATTCATTTATTCCATAGGAACCATTAATATACAATTAAGTTAGGGACATTCAAATCAATTTCTCCCTATCCAACCAGCCCTAGAAGTGAAATTGAATGACCTTGTTGAACCAAAGTATGGGGGGGGGATTTTTTGTTTTTTGAAACACCATTTTTTGAAACATTGGGAGGAAAAAAATGTTTAATAGATAATTTTACATAATATGATCCATTTTATCAAATGTTCTTCCCTTCTAGACCATTCATGATAAAAGAAAATTTATATTTCTAGGGATTCCCACTGATCAGTAATGGTGTGAAAATATAGAGCATTCAAAAAGAGAATATAAATGTAACTTGTTTATAAAATTTTTATGTTTTAGAATTTCTATGATATTTTAAATTATTATTAAAAATGATTTTCTTTAATGGGAATTGAGGAGAATACTGTACTTGAGTGACAATTGGAATCATGCGATATTTCTTCAAGATGACCAAATTCATGCTTATTCGGCCTCAAAGTATCAGACATATATATAATACAAACATAATTATAGTAAATAACCCTAAAATGTTGTCATTATAAAATAATACCTTGGACCATATCATATGGATATGTATGTATTTATCTAGCCTATGGTGAATCTTTAATGGTTTGGATGATATAATCCTTGTTCAAAATTGGCATTTGGGCGATGAGAGAAAATTCATGTGAGGTAGGTGTCTTGTGTGAATGAGAGGATAAATAATTTGTAAATGTATTGAATGATATTAATATATAACTTGATATAATGATTTTTTATAGCCATGATATTTTTTTCTTATGGTCAAATTGGGGCATCTCATGAGTTTGTGTTTTGAATTTTCTTTGATTTGATTTTGATGCTTACTTGTACATGAGTAAAAGTGATTATTTTTGGGGAATTGATATAGATAATATTTTGATCTTTTTCCATTTGTATTTAAATTATTTCACCCCTACTAATTTAATAATTTTAGAAAACATTCATCAGTTTTTGATATTTGGTAAATTTTTTACTAAAATGGGAAAATTGCTTAATTTATTCAATTTTAATAGTTTTTTTTTCACTTAGGTGTTTTGAGAATTACTTTTTCAACATTTATCCAAATATATTTATTATTTATTTATAATCTTAAATTATTCAGTGGGTTTATCTTATTCTTTTGGACACAAGGGTCATTCAAACATTAATGGGCCTAAGAGAATCCATCAAATGGAACAAACTTTTTGGCTGATAGAATGTACCCTGAATTTGTAAATGAGGAAGAAATTAGGATATTTACCTTTATATGTGGTTATTATATATGTAAAAAAATAGAACATGAGTTTTCATGGGGACATTAAATTTCATTCACCAATACTTTTCATTAATGAGGACATTGAAAACTCGAAACTGGAGGAGGATGAATGGTCTCTTCAGACAAAAAATAGTTCTTAAGTAACTTAGGAATAAATTTTTTGTAAATGTGTCCAATGATATATAATATTTGAGTTTAAATATCCAAATAAATTGTGAATAAATTTTAATAAAAATGATTTATGATTTTTAGCCGTTTGATGTGCATAAACTAATAATTCTTTTGGTGGAATGATTCTGGTGGATAAGTTATCTTCTTAAATTTTTCATTCTGTTGTTCTTATTATATTTTTAATGTATTCTTCTTCTACGTTCTCTATGGATACCCTTAACATGGAGTGGTTATCTATCAATTTACTTTGGAATGTTTGGTTTTAATATTTATTATACTTGAGTTCCTGAATATAATGGTCTAAATTTCATTCTCCCTACTGTGAAGTTGATTTTAATTTCTAATAGAGGTTTTTGTTAAATTTTTTGATCGTATTTGGTTTTATATTATATTATTGGGTTTTCATTGGAAAATTATTAGTATCTTCCTCTTTTGGGTACTAGATTATATATGATACAATAAACTATGGATTGTTTTGAAGTAATCAGTGATCGTCAGTATGTGTGGGAGGGGTAGTGGATATTCTTGATTATTTGGAATAAAAAAGACCAAAAAAAAAAATTACCCAAGTCAATTGAGTGTATTTCCAGTAACTCTTTCACACATAAGAATGATATTAGACCGAGATTATATCATGGTAAGGATTACTCTCATAACCACTATTTTACCCATAGAGCGAGATAAAGTGATTGTGGAATACTTATTTAATCGTCTTAGTAAATTAGGATTGGATAAATTGGAAGTGGAACTAAATTTTAATTAGAAAAATGGACTTGACCTCATCACCCATCTCATATCACAGTTTTAAATAAATTTCCTTGTAAATTTACTTTTAGTGTCTATATTAATAACATTATTTTTTTTCTTTTATTATGTTTTTTTTTCTAAAATAAAAAAATAAAAAAAACACCTAGGGTTTCCTCTGATTAAATGTTTTAGGTTAATTTTTCTACACTCCTCCTATAAGACAACATATGATGAACGTTGTACACAATTTCTACATAAGAAATGGGGTTTTATTCAACAAACCATGAAATGAACGTTTCAAAACATGGATTACTATTTGCAAGGTGGTTGCGTCAATTTAATTTTAAATATATCTCTTTTCTCTAATATATTGAAAAAAATAAAAAATTCTGAAATCGCCTTTGTCTATCGAAGATAGTGTTTCTTTCATTTCTAATAATAACTGTGGATCTTAGATCCAAATCATAAATGGTTAGGAATTCAAGGAAATAATCTAGGAAAATAAATATTCCCTATAATAACCATTATTAGAGGGATGTTCTAGAGAATTAATGGAAATCCATGAGTACTATCCAATATTTTAGTGATAAATATTTAGGGTTCAAAAAGATACTTCATTGTTTCATAGAATTTTTTTAACAAATTTTACATGTTCAACTTCATGTACATGGGGATTAAAATAATACAAATTATTAGTTTCAATTGAATTAATAGAAGATACAAATTATAAATAGCCAACATGAATAAATAATGCATGTGTATCTAGAGAAACCTAAATCTATGCCAGTGGTGGAAGGGGATTCCCCACCCATCCTTGATGTCTTGGGACATGGGGAGTCCTTGATATAATCAATATAAGATTCATTTATTCCTAATCAACCATTTATGGAGGATATTTATGATTAAGAGATTATATATGAACTACATAAAAGAGATCAGTGATATTTGGATAACATCTTGAATGAATATGAGGTGAAATATAATCTCCCCATTACATATAAGGAAGAATAATTAACAACATTGTACCAATACCAATATTTGTAAGAATATGGAACCACCCATATGGTGGAATTTGAATAGAAGATGGAGGATCCATATTACCTGCCTCTAACGGGGTAAATTAAACACCAAGAGGTAATTTCCACTGAAGAAGTAATTGAAGCCAAACGAACTCAGGGAGATTATTTTTCTTGAACTTATTAGCATATAATTTTTTTGAAAATGTATTCATTATTAATTGGAATTGTTTTAAATTGTAAGATTTGGCCTACACATTTATTTCCATAGAAGATAAAAAAGAAAAAAAATAATATGCATCTAAAGCGAAACATATGGTGCCCCCATAACTTTTAAAACATTTATTTGATTGTGTACATGATGAGATCAAAGTGGATATTTCTAGGGAAACCAATCCAAAGTCTTCCAAAATCTAAGGGGATTATTTTCATCTTGATTATTGATTATTTAGATTTTTTTGAAATATAATTTCTCTATCACTTATCTTTGATTATTCCATTGATGCCATAAACCTAAAAGAATCCCTAGATAATGATTAAGAGGTTGTGTATATGGTAACCAAGGAACAAGATGACTCATTCTTTATCCAATCCCCAATATGATAGTGGAATATGATTTTCATGAGAGTGGATTCGGTGTACTATATCCATAGAGTCCTAAAAAAGGAATAATTTATTTCTTGAATGTAAATGTACTAGTGGATCCTATCAAACAATCTTTATCCACCATCAGATTGGGGATAACCAACTTGAACTGACTACATAGTGGCAGAAAAAACCTATGGACACTGTGGAGATTAATCAATGATCTATCCATCTAATCACATTATATTTATATTTTATTTTCTTCAAATAAATTCCTTTCATTTTTTATTTCTATTATATTTTTTTAGTGTGAAACCCTTTGGAGATTAACTCAATTTTCCACTGTATATATGTTAGGTTTTACCTATCTTTACAGTTAAATTATTATTATAATTATATTAAATGTTAGATTAAATTTTATATCTACTTTAATACATTTATAACACTTCATAATTTAATTTTAATGGGGGGAGTGAACCTTTTTAGTTTAGGATTTTTCATTTTTTGTTTTCTGTTTTAAAAAAATATTAAATTTGCATTAATAATTTTTTGTGTGTTTATTTTTAAATTTCTGTGTTTTTTGAATATTTGGAACTCAAATTTTTATATTTCACATTTTAAAACCCATTTAAATTATTGAAACAATTTATTCCATGAATCTGATCTTAAATTAATGTTCAAAATGATGTTGTTTCATGTTAAAAACATTGAGAATTTCATGAAAATTCATGTATTTTTGGAATCTCATTCCACATGTCACTATAAGTATCTTTTAAATCACATTACCATGATGCTTCTTGGACCATTTTTCCATATTATTTACATTCAACTAATTTCACGAGAGAACCAAACCATGCATTCCTTAATCATAATTTCATTTACTACATTCAGAATAATATAGTTTTCAGTGCTTTTATGTTACTTGATTCAATAAGTTTTTTGTCTTAAAACCCCCATTTCATGATAATAATTTTTATTTTGGTATTAATTTTACATTTAGTCATTGTATCTGTTATAATCATGGAAGACCATGTTAATTTATCCACATTAAAATACTGTTTTACTTATCTATCCTTCTATATAAAAGAAATCCCATGATCTCTGTGAACATAAGTGTGTGTGGGGGGGGGGGGTCTTGTGTTTTGGTACATAATTTTATGATACATAGAGTGGAAAATTATATTTTTAATATATTATTTTGTTGATGAAAAATCATTATATATAATTTAGTTCCTTTCAGGATCATTCTTAATAAATAGTGTTATGCCTTTATGGAGCTTCAAAAGCTTAATGAAAGTTGTTCATATCTTGAGATTTTTATTAAAAAAGAAGAAAAATGATTTTTTTGAAATATTGATTATGTGGTATGTGAATGATATTTTAAAATACACATAAATATTATTTTATACTATGTTTAGTGAAGAAGAGATTGTACTTGGGTAACAATTAGATTCATGTAATTTTTTTTAAACATATCCAATCCCTTCGCATTCGAAATCATAATTTTGGATAAATAAATCATACCAATTGAAAGAAAATGAACAACCTCACAAATTAATAATGATAGAAAAATTCATAGAATCACATCATTTGGATATGTTGAAAATTATCAAGATTATGGTGACTCCTATATGAATTTAGAAGATAAAATCCTTGTTGAAAATTGGTATTTGTGAGATGAGAGAAAATTCATCTGTGGTAGGTGTATTCTGTGCATGGGAGGAGAGATTAAGTGGAAATTTATTAAGTGATCTAAATGGAGGATTTGAAATAATTTTTTCTGAGGATGCATGAAATATTTTTTTTCTTGTTTTGAAATTGGTTAATCATATGAGTATGTGTTTAAAAATTCATTGATTTGATTTTTAGGATTACATGTTGAAGAGTCCAAGTTTTATGTGTGAGTGAATTTATTGAGATAATATATTCATCATTTTTAAATGTATTTTAATGATTTAACCCCCATAAAATTTAATATTATGTGATGATTTATGTCATTTTTTGGATTTTTTTTTGAATTTTGTGTTAAAATGTGAAAATTACATAATTCATGAATTTTATTAATTTTCTATCACTTATGTATTTTGAGAAAAAAATTTCAAGAATTAATACAAATGGTGTGATTATTTTTTAGGATTTATTTCATCTCCATTAACATATTCCTCTGTACATAGTGCTAATTAGAACATTGATAGACCAAAAAAATCAATCAATTATAATAATATTTGTGGAAGATAGAATGGACCCAAAAAAATAAATGGGGAATAACCTAGTCTAAAAAACTCCAAATGAGGTTATTCTAGATAGAAATAAAATATTACTCTAAGTCACATGCACACATTAATTTTAATTGATAAATTCACTCATTATGGTATCCACTGAATGCACCGAAGTAAAGGAAGACGAATTATCTCTTAAGATATTAAAAATTTCTTTATTAATTATAGAATTAAATTTCTTACATGTGTCCATTGTAATTTAAATTATGAGGTTTGATATCCAAATATATCTTGAAAAACATCTAAGAAAAAATATTGTTGGTTTTATTAATTTTTGTGGGAAGAAAAAATGAAATATTATTGTGAAAATATTCTACAGGAGAAGTTTAATACTTTACTTTTTTACTTTTTTTATTAATATTTTTATAATTACTTCTTGTTACCCATTTTTCATGGATACCCTTCACATAGAGGGGTAATATTCTGTGTGAATGGGGAAGCAGAGGTTTTTATCTTTGTAAGGCTTGCGTTCCTGAACATCATATTAAAATTTTCATTATCTCTTTTATGAAGTTTATTTTAATTTATAACAGGGTTTTTATCAAGTAAAATCATATTTATTTTAATATTTTGTTCTGGAATTTTCATTTTTAAATGATCATTATATAAATCCTTTAGGTTATTGATTATATATGATGAAATAAAATGGGTATTAGTGTTGATTTACTTAGTGATCGCTAGTATATATGGAAGGGGTAGTAGATATTCTTGTTTTTTTGGGGTAATCAAGGAATGATCTTGAATTTACTAAGTCAATTAAGGGTAATCACTACAAATATCTCACACATTGTAAGTAGTGTAGACTAGTCTATAATCTTGGAAAGGATTACTCTCATCATCTCAATTTGACTGTGGGTGTGACATAAGGAAATCATAGAATTTCATTTTAATCAAATTAGTAGAATAAGATTGGAAAATTGGAAATAGAAGAGCATTTCAACTAGATAATTAATCCTGGACTCTTCACCCTTCTCATATCCATGTTTTCAATCACATTCTTTTCCAATATGTTTTTTAATATTTTTCATTATTTCATTGTTTGATTTAATTTCATTAGGTTTTTTTTTAAAATAAAACAATTTCAAAAACAACAAAATTTTTCTCTTATTCAATGTGATATCTTAATTCATGTGTTCTTCTCTCTAGAGAAAACCTTTGTTGACCATTATACTACATTTTAACTTTGGAAAATTTTATTTTTTTCAATCCCCAAGATAATAACATGTTTGAGAGACTAATTCAATAGAGTTTTATGAATTATGTTTAGAGAAATCACATCACGGATGAATCCTCATAAAATATTTCTATATATATTAACTTATATATGGTTCCTCATAAAGGATATACATAGATAGATACTTCTGGATGACACTTTATGATGGTTTTCATTAAATGGTTGCTCAAATTTGATTCCACACTGAGGCTTCCTTTGGATGAAAAATCAAAAAGTTTGTTCATAGATTTTTCTAGAAATCGTACACTGAGGACAAAATCTATTATATTATTCTTCATAGAGGGAATCCTTGAACATCACCTTGTTTTATTTGGTTTAAAAATGATACCTCATAGATTACTTTAATTTCCTTCTTCAATATTTATCTATTGAATCAAAAATAATATTCCTAAAATACATGAAAGGTTTTATTAATCGGGATAATTCCATCTATATTATCTCAAATGGTCTTTAAATGATAACAATCCTCTCAAAATATCCATCATTTAGTTCATTTATTTAATTTCATTCTAGGTATTTATAGAAATTGTTAGACAGTCACTATCCTGAAATAGATGGTTTCATACAAGGTAGTTTTCAAAGTATGTGGATATATTGGGGTCTTTATAGATTCTTCAAATTCCATAATCCCATGAAGGAGAATCTTGGTGGCATACATTTCCTTCTTCATTGTAGTAAAGAAGAGGAACCCATGAAATATGTACATGGAAATGTGGGTCATTTTCATCATGGATATATATTTGTAAGACCTACAAAATAGGTACACAATTACAGAGGGTGAATTCATCACATACATGAATGAATGATGGGGTGAATTAAAATTCCCTCCATTCTCTATGAACTATATTCCCAAACTGATTAATTACACTATGGATATAGTTCCCTTATTCAATTTTCATCGATCATCATTTTTAACTTCTCAAGTCACATGAGCCATATTATACGACATAGGTATATCATATATTTTGATATAATCCATGACCTAATAAATGTATGAATTATTCAGGGGATATATCCATCAATATCACACATTCATTAAAGCCTCATTGGGATTGTGTTACTTCAATTTATATTATATCAAATATTTTTTTTCATGAAACAACATCCAAAAAAATCATTTATCTATCATCGAAATGAAATTTTCCAAGGTTATAAAAACAATTCATTGTGTATCACATCATATGTAATAACTTAAAAATATCCTTCTAATAAAATTTCTAGATAAACACTAAAATAAATTTATAACTACTCTATGTGTTTTATAAAACACAGACTTCATTTAGTTAACTATAAAGTGTGACCCTATAGGACATTATGTCATTGAAAACGAATGTGAATTCCAATATTCTTAAATATAATTAAATATTATCCTTTAGAATGGAATCATTGTAACTAAAGATGAAAATGGATCATGTTTTTTATTAATGAAACATGTGTATCTCTTTGTCTGTGTCCACCTATTCTATCATATAAATCTAAGAATTTTCAAATGATCACTTTTTATAAGACATCAAGTAAACATGGGATGAATAATATGTCAATATCATACAGTATAATCACACATTACTAATTCTCCATGTATACATACACCATCATGATGATTAAATTTCAGGTTATTTGTTTAATTGATTTGAAAATAAAATTCCCCTCATCCTATAGATAAGAACACCAAATTATTATCTTGTTACATCTATACAAGACTTTATTATATCTCAATACATGAACAGAATTATTACTCATTATATAAATGGATAAAACTAACCTTGTATAATCCTCAACATAATAAAGATAGAAATCATTCCCAACCACCTAAATATTAGTTATACATCAAGGAATAAATAATGAAGGTATCAAAGTAAGAAGGTTCACATTCTAGGTATCATTACAAACTCATGTATGGGGAAATCCAAATATGAAGCATTCAGCCCTAGAATACATATGAAAATGTAAATGAAACTCTATGTTGTAAAATTGGGGCTTAATCTGACACAAAAAACTCATTTTGTACCTCATGGGAATATTTTATTTCTGTATATAAAATCCTACCAACACAAACCATAACATTTCTTCACAACCAATCATACTCCATCACAATCATTGATTAGGGATAAATCAATGTCATATATTGAGTGGTAATTTTTCATTTATCTTTAAGAAAATATGTAACCAACATGAATGAATGAAAAATATATGTCTACCTTTTTAAAAATGGTATATATTTTTTGTTCATAAACTCTATTAAAAATACATAAGAACACATGTGATCATATATGATATAATGAATAGTATAGAGTCCTTCTATTTTCTATTCCCTATAGGGATCCAAAAAATTCATTTCACCTCTATATAATTCATACCATGTACCTATTCTATGATCTAATAAAACCCTCTCATTAAAATCTTATACTGAGTAACATCTATGGAGTAAGATAGTTTGAAAAATGGTGAGACATTGGAATCATATTCCAAATTCTCAATTTTTATAATATAGTATTTAAACATCTTTACTTCACAGAATATAATGTTTTGATGTTAATTACATTTTTTCGTACATATCAGTATTACTATGATCATAAAAATGTTTTTTTGGAAATATTCATAAAACATTTCATGGAGATCATTATGGTTGTAATGCCCAGTGATCTATATAGTAACACATAGAGTGGATGAATCAATGTGAACTAATTCTTTTTCAAATTCTTTTTTCTTTCAATTTCCCCTCCTAATATTAGAATCATTTCATATATTACTATTAATGGATCTCTATATGAATTTCCCAAAAAACATAAATCATTCAAATTAGTTTATTAACAATAGTAGTTTCCCATTGTATTTTTATAAGTATCACCCCAAATGTAGGTTACCATGTTCTTTCTATGTTCTTGAAAAATCAAAGACAAAGGTGTTCCACTAACATATTAATTTGAATTCACATGGTGAAGCTATAATTACTAAACCCAAAGTTTGTCTCCTAAAAATTTATACTATGTATCGATAGATTTAATTCATTTCTCCAACCATTTTATATTGAAATTTCCAATCTCACTTTAAATAAAGTTCTTTTTCTATGATACGAGATGTCATTTCATCAACTGATATGTCTTATTTTAGGGAAAATTTCCTTGATTAGAAATATGTTATATATTGTGGTTGAATAAAAGTTTTCATTTTTCTCTTTATCATAATTTCAGAATGATCAACACATGAATATAAATATTGTTATAGGTTGCATTATTCTTCTTTAATAAAAAAATTAAACATATAATAGAAATATGATAAATAAAATCATGCTATAATTTCCCTATATTGGTTTGTTTCTTTCTCAGATGGCTAAATTACATGTTTTCTATTTATAGTTGTATAGAGGGGAATTTTGATGGGTTTGATAGAATTTAATGAAAAAAATCTATTGTATAGGGTTTCCCATGGTATGAACCTATAATCATTAAATGAAAAGGGTGTTTTCATCTTGAAGGATGGTGAAACATAGTTTTATGTTTCACAAGGGAATTATTTGTTTAATTAAAACACAATATTTTATAATTTTTTATGGTATGAATGAATTTGAAGATGAGGCAACATGAAATCCATTGGATAATATTTTGAACATGAATTAATGGTATTCCCAACTAGGCCTAATTTCATAGTTCCAATCAGTGAATATCGAAAATGTTCATGTTGTGAATTTGTAATTCACATTTTGAATGTGTTGAGATCCATAATGTTTATATATTTTCGATACAAACCAATATATATTATTTCTCCCTCATTAATTTCATGTTTTTTTGTGAACCCTTGGTGATATTGTAGAACCATTCAACCCCCTTACTATAAAATTGATCCTTCCTAGCATAGATTTTTCTTTGGCAATCCATAGTGGGTCCATTCCCCGTTCTCATTTGACTTCATCTATTCCTCCTTTTGGTAATTCTAATCAGTGGTTTTTCTTAACCAAGAGAAATTTTTGTATTATTTTGATGATCATTTAAGGGGATTTAAGTTGATCATTGGTTTCATTGTGTGGTTGTGCTATTTATTTTTGTTTCTCCATTTCTCTATTATGTGCGGTGATTCTAAAAGCTTATTTGAGGCAGTGTATCCTTTTTATCTCCTAATTTAAATGAATATATGGGGATATCAATATATTTTTATTAAATAGGCGGATATTAAGGTTCATCTTAATGATGTTAAAATTTTATTTTAATATAAATTGAAGTGAGTGGGAAGAAATTGAATGTGTTTACTCTCTTGGATGATATTTCTTAAATAATTTTATTGATTGTAACTATTTCTATAAATCATGGACATTAGTTTCCTTGATTGTGTAAAATTGTTCAAAATTTTGTAACCCTTAACATGTTAATTATTTGAACCCACCCTGATTGAAATGGATAATAACTTATATATGGTTAGGGAATTTTTAACCATGGAACTTGAAATTTTATGATAATACTCATGAAAAGAATGATGTTAAGTGATGAAACCCCAATACCTTGAATCTAATTATTTTTTTTGTAGAAGATATTATCTATTCCTAGATGTTATATTCTTATTATGTTATGTTATGTGATGTGATGTGTGGGGGGAATGTGTGCATTTTAATCATTTTCTGTGGTGATTAGGTTTGATGTGGAATGTGTTGGGTAGTGAAGTAATGGTTTGTTGGAATGAGATGTGAAGTGGGTGGTTGTGTAGTGGTAATATTGTTCTTATTTTATTATAATGGTTTCTTTATAGTGATGCCTTTGAATATATTGGTTGTGGAAATAGTTAATGTTCTATAGATAAGTTTTTATGCGTTCTGGTGATATTAGTTTTCTTATTATCCATATAATGAATTAAAAGTATAAACTAAATTATTATGGGATAATTTTAGTGTGCTTGAAATTAATATGTTTTAATTGGATTAAATAAATTCAATAGTAAATGACATGTTTTGTTTAAATAAATTTGAGTAGGATTAAATTTTTTATTTAGAAATTAAATTATTGAATTAAACATTAATGACCATATATTGGTCATAATTTATAAATTATATGAAACCAATGTACATGTTATTGAAGGTGGAAATTATGTGCTTATACAGTTTGATGTATTTCCTAGTGGAAACAGTTGTGATAGATTTCAAGAGTTGTTGTGGTGGGGTTTTGGAGTACACTAGTACAATTTATATTTACCCATAGAATGGGTATTGGGTGTTATTTTTATATCTTTTATTTCATGTTATTTTTTATGAAAACTACCTGAGTTGTAAAATCTTACAAACACCAAAATATTTTTTTGTTTTAGATGTTTCTCCCAACATCCAAGCTGGTGGTGAATTTAATGGATGGATACCCCCTCTCTCCAGCTCTTTCTTCAATAGAAGTGAAGATGAATTGGGTTGGTGTTAGAGACCACCCAATTATAATGGTTTGGTTTTGTAGATCACCATGTTATGGTGAGGATGTGATATGTGGTGGGGGTTATACCTGGTAATATAAGTGTATAAGATTTATGTCCTTCACATTCATGATAAAAAAGTACCTATTTATAAAAATGAGGTTGTGATGTGATAATTATTAGTTTCATCAGCATATGATATATCATTCATGGGTGGTTGGGTAGCAATGTGTCCTGATCCAATTAAAAGATGGATGGATATGTGATGAGATATCCAAGGAAGGTATATTAGCATATGTCTTATGAAGAAGATGTGTGAGATAAGTAAATAAATAGGGTAGAAGATGTGGGGGACTTTGTTTTATATTATATGATGTTATGTTAGAATATTCAAATTATTAATTTCTGAGAATTCCATGATGAGGTTGGTATTTCTTATTTGAACTATTTAGGAGCATGTTGTTTATTTTTTTATTAGTTAATTAGTATTGTATTTTCACATGTACATAAGAGTGATTATGCATTATCATACTTAGTATATATGTTACGCTCAACCTATATATATATATATATATACAATTATCAGTATTATAGGAGAATTTTAGGACTGTTCTTGGCATTACTATCTTCGACATTGTAGCTGTTGTTGATTCGTTATAGTAGGAAATGCCTTTATTGTTTTTTTGGGGACTTTTTTTTGTAGTTTCTGTCTTTGTTTGTGCATTGTGGGTTGTTTCAGATTCAATTCCCCATCATCCTTAATTGGTTTAATCATACAAGATTCATTCTTTCATATTTTTAGGGCTTTAAAATGGTGATGGGGTTGTTCAAGTCGGTTGGGGGTTTCTTATTATTATAAATACAACCATTTGATGTATGATTGGTTGAAATGGATTTTGAAAAGACACAATAGGGAGTGAATTATGACCCTATATAACGTTAAACATATTCAAAACATCCATCTTGATATATATAAATTTTTTCCTTCTATCTATATTTTAAACATGTCTGTGAAGTGGGAATAAATAAATAAAAAACACAGTGATGTATAGTAGTTTTGGGAATAGTGATCCCCTAGTCCACTCCACCAATGCTCTACCCCACGAGCTTGGTTATTTTCACTAGTAGTCCTTCTTATCTAGTGACTTCTACAACAATATAATGGTAGTTCATGCATTAAAATGATTTTATAGTTCCATCTAGTACTCTTATAGGTAACTATAAATCCAAAGCTTAGTTCGGGAATCATTTACACGATTGTGACTGAGTCCGAGTAGCCGATACTCCAATAATTCAATAGAGAATTATTTTATTGAGAAAATAGATTTAGTTGAATATTGTAGCAACAAATGATAGTTTTATTTTAACATTAATAATATATAAAAAAAAATATTCAACATCACATATGATTCATTTAAATTGTGATATAGAAAACATCATACAGTGGAATAAAAATGTATTTCACTAAAGTGTAACTATTAAAATTGATTTTTCAAACATGAAGATGAATATTTTAACACACGATAGAGTTTCAGTGCCAAAAAAATTATCATGTCGATCAACTAGAATAAGACATATATGTCTCAAATGTGTATCTTTGAAGGAAACCACTCACTGTTTTTTTCCAGCACACAAATCTTTCATTTCAATGAATATATATATACAGAAGACGAATATACTCATATTTATAATTTTGGTTGAAAATAAATCTTTTAAATTTTTCTATAAATACTGTATAATAAATCAATAATATTTGAATTAATATATTTTTAATAGAGTCGTAACATACCTTATAAATAAGAATAAATTAATTTTTTAAGTATGATATTTTGAATGATTCATAATATAGATATAATGGGATATTTACTTATGTCAAGACCATTGTATAAAACCTTTAAAATATCATAAATTTGAAACTTTTTCCATTACCATGTCTAACATAGAGTTCTTTAAGAATGTAAAAAACTCAAAAGGCATGGTTAACAATGTAAGATTGATTATAAATGCAGGGTTGATGAATCATACTCATGTTCCTCAAATGTAGTGTATTTTAGAATTATGGGGTTTATGAGACATAATTTTCTAATAAAATGTGGTTTATTATCCATATGTTTTATTCTAAACTTTGTGATCCAAAACATTACATTTCCTTATAAACATAGGGTGTGAACAATGTTTCCATATTAATTTCAAAACACATTAATAATACTTAATTAAATATCCTCCCATGAATTAGAAACATTGTTATGATTTCATGGTAAATATTATAATGAATATAATCATCCATAATTTGACTTAATATAAAAAAATTAGTGACATAACATTGAGGGTTTTTTATAATCAAAATTATAAAGAAATTAATAAACCTCTTGAATCAACACATGCATAAAAATCTCCCCTTTTTGTAATCACAAAACCCATAAAATAAATATTAAAAATCAATCATTTTTAAATTATTATTATTTTTTATTATAATTATAAATAAATTATAAGACCATTTTTCACCTTTAATAAATAAATATTTGATATAGATTTATCCCCCCTAATAAATTTCTCCCAAAAAAACAAATAAATTTATCTATAACAGGTCATAAATTTCTCATAAGTTTTTTCGAACAAATTTATCCCCCTTTTGTGACATCGAACAAAAATTATTAAATAAAAATTAATTTTTTTTACTAATAATGAAAAAAATAACAAAAAAATATATTATAACATTGAATTCTGAGTAAACAACATAGATGATGAAAAGTAAATATGTTAGGAAGGATTAGATGGTTCATCTGAACTTTCCAATATTTTTACATTTTTACACAAATTATCAAAATATCAAGACAATTATTCTATTATGCTTCAAACATCTATTGATTTTATTATAGATAAGAAGATGAAAATTGGTTGACTAGTGAATCCTTTAGCTCATCAAAATAAAACATAATGATAAAATTCTCTTTTGAGTGACTCCATATAATTTATTATTTCAAATGTATTCTCCTCATAGTCTTCTTTTGAAATAGAACTTTATTTCAAATTTGATACTACCTTTAATGTTTATAAAAAACGTTTTTAAATTGAAAACTTTTACATTCTTTATATAACCTCATTGATGCATTTACATAATTATTCAGCTTTAATATTTGTTCATTTAATTTTTTAACCTTTAAAATAATGTCTTCAAGATATATTACACCTTTAATCATTTGAGATGATTAATCTTTTGGTTCTTCAAAACCATGAATTTCCTTCTATTTTTTAAATAAATTTCAATAGAATATTCCAAAAAGGAAACCATATGTTCTCTTAACATATCAAAATAATGATTAGCTAGATTTTTCATTTTTGAAAAACATTCCATTAACCACGAAGTTATTGAATTCCTAATTTCACTCAGACAAGTTTTTCTAAAGTCTTTGAAATAGAAATTTTATTGAATAATGATAATAAAATTTAAGGGGTTTTAAGAAGATGATTCTAGGATCTAAAGAGTAATACGATACATTTTTTATAACAATTTTAAGATGATTATTCATATTATCAAGAAAAAAATATAGATTAATCATTTTAGATTTAAAATTATGAAAAGTATTTTTTTTAATAATAAAACTATTTTGAATGAATAAATCCCATAAAATGAATAAAATTTCTAAGAACGTGAGATTTATAGACTATAATAAATTAAAAGAATTTAAAATAATATAGTTTTTCATAAACCTATTTTTATAATTTGAAAAATTACTATATTTTCTATTTTTTTAATATCAACATATATAGAAAAATATTTATATAAATTTGTTTATTTTTGAAATTTTGTTTTATTATGGAATTATAAAAACTATGTTTTAATTATTTTATTAAAATGGTAGGAATGAATTTAAAAACTAATGCTAAAAGATCTCTCTCTAATATATGAAATAGTAAATAGAATAAAAACCTAAATATGAATATGGTAATGAAATACTTAGTAGATAATTAATTCTATTTATAATGATTTTTTATAATGAACTACTTCATAGTTGATCACTCCTTTTTTAAATAGAGATTTACTAACCTTTATACAACCACTCAATGATTTAATATTGTAGTTCAGTGGTGTACTCCTTAAAAACATCTAATGAAAGTTCCTTTTGGAACCTATATTCATTTTCTTCTAGTAGTGTTAGAAGTTATGGTTTTGGGTAACCAAATCTATTTATTTTGTGTATAGATTCTACTATTAATGTTAGATATTTATTTTGAACAATAAACAGGTTGAACACTAAAAAAATTGGGCTTTCTGAAGAAACATACATTTTTATAATTTTTATTAATACCATATTAAAAAAATTTAATAGTGTAAATGATTCTCCTATTTGAGATAGGAATAAAATAATTCCTATATAATTTTTTTATTTCACCATTACAACAAATTCTACATTTTCCTTTGTGAGTTTAATTTTTACCAAGAATTTGTTTTCAATAAATTCCCCCTTGAATAAGAATACTAGATGATTTATTTAATATGGAAACATATTCAAATAATGACTTAATTATAGTTTTATATATATCATATGAATTTTTAGAAGAATCATGTATAAATCAATAATTTTTTTAACAAACATTATTTACCCTATAAAATAACGTTATAATATTTTATAATTTTTTTTGATCTTTACTTGAAATAAAATGTATATTGAATAGTAAAACAATACTTAAATAGTTCATCAGAAGAATTTTTTTAATAATTGGAGGTTTAATAGTAATAATATTTTACCTTTTCAATTAGGATTCCAAAAATATACCATTTAATTTTCAAGATCAGTTTTAATACTTGTATAAGATTAATTATTTGAACCAAAATAATCACTCCCTATAGCCTTCAAAAAATTCAGGAATTTTTGTTTATAATTAGTTATCCTTTGATCTTTTATAAAATAACAGTTATAATTTGTGTGACCTCCCTCCTTTCATCCACCACATCTATATTCATTAATTCCTTTCTTTCTTTTTCTATTTTTTCTCAAGACCTTTATAAAGATATAATAAATAATTATTAAAATATTTATAACATGAATCAAAAGATTCATCTATAGTAGTTCTGAGAGAGGCTTCTTCATATTTTATATTATTTTTAACTTTGTTCAATATCTCATCGGAATACATCCTCAATGTTTCAATCACTTATTTAATTACTAACACTTTAACTGTTGTAGATCATTATATAGAAACTGATCTTTTATTCCAATTTGAAGGTATGAACCTAAGTAATATTAATTATTGATCTCATTTCTTAATTGGATCTCCCATAGAACCAACATTATTAACAACATCTATCATTATATCATTCATCTTAGTGATGTTTTCATCTTCAAGAATACTAAAAGTATCAAACATTAACATTTTAGTGTTGTAACTCTGTTTTCTAAGGTTATCAATTCCTTAAAATTCTATAGGAATAGTCTTCCATAACTCATATGTCATAGAAATTTAAGAAACTCAATTAAACTCATCAATTCCAAAATGGTAGAAAATATAATTTATTTATCTTGAATTAGGATCACTTTATATTTCTATATCATCATTCCATTTTTCCAAATTTTCTTTTAGAATTTCATAAGGCTTGAAAACCAATAAATAAACACATATTCCATGATTTTTAAAGTAAATAATCTTGTGATATTTCAATCATACATAATTGTCTCAATTAAAGTAAATAACATTGATCATTGACATAACTTCAATCAGATCATCCATTTTGAGAATTTACATCATATGAATCCTTAGCTCAAGATTTCATGAGCCTCAAGATGCCTTTTATATTGGAAAAGAGTCTAAATTTTTTTATTCACATGATATTATTAAATATAATAATAATATATTTACAAAAAAAGTAATCTACAAGAGAGCAGAAACTTTGATATAACTTGTTGGTAACGAAAAATAACATAAGAATTCTAAATTATTTCTAAAAATAGAAAATATAAATATATCCCTTCCTTTGAAACCAAAAATTAGTTTATAATTTCCTTGATTATAACATAAGAATGTGAATTGTGATCCTTTAAAATGTTCAATAGATTCGAAACAACCCTCTTAATATGCATCGATTATTTCCTTCTATCTCTTAAGGATGAGTGTTATGTGGGAATAAATAAATAAATAAATTCATTGGTATATAATTTTCAAGGAAAAAATATCCTCTATTCTACTCTTCCAATATTATACTTTTTATGAATGGTAATAATCACATGTGGGTCCTCTTATCGGGATACCTCTATAGATTTTCATAGGAAGTTGACACATTTTTAGGATATTAAAGGGTCTTCTAGTTCATTGATAGGGAAGGAAAAATACACATCTTATAATGTGAAGCTGATAATCCACCAAAACTAAGTCCAAGCATCTGATACTTTATTAAATATATAGAAATTGATTTTTCTGAGAAAAACTATTTATCTAAATATTGAAACAGTAACTGAAAGTTGTTTTTTATCAGCAATAATACATAATAATGGAAAACAAATTCAACATCACATAGGATTACTTTAAATAGTGACATTTAATACCCAAGATAGATGAATAAACTTGTAAATATCTATATTTTAACTCTAAAAAATTCTTTGTCGAACATAAAAAGGAATATTTTATAATGAGATATAATAGTATTGACAACAACAATAGTGAGACGATCAACTAGATAAAAGAATTTATGTCTCTAAAGGGTATCTTTGAAGGAAACGACATACTATTATTTACAAGAACATATTTATTTATTTTATATGAATATATATATTTATAATATTAATACATGAGTATTTATCATATTGAATGAACATATCTTTTCCAAATGTTTCAATAAATAAGACATAATAAACCAAAAAAATTTGAATTAATATAATTTAACGGGAGTCAGAAAATAACTTAGTAATTGGAATGATTTAATATGTTGGGTAAAAAATTTTATATTAGACATAAAATATCTTTAAAGATGTATTTAATTCTAGTGGGAACATTTCAAAATAAGGAAAAAGTATTAAATTTAAAACATAATTGTTGACCATTTCAAACATACGGTTCCTTCACAAAAAAAACTTCATATTTATAGTTGAAAATGTATGGTTGATTATAAATGTAGGGTTCACAAACCCTACATTTTTCCTCAAATTTAGGTTTTTATACAAAGGTAGGTTTGATGATCTATACTTTTTAAATATTGTAGGATTTATGATCCATTCATGTAATTCCAAACATAGGGTTCCAAAAAAATAAATTATGCTTACAAACACAGGGTATGAAAATTGTTTCTAGATTAATTTAATAAAATAAAAAAAATTCCATAATAGAAAATCTTCCCATGTATTAATGAATTTTTTTATTCTAGGGTAAATATTTTAATGAATATCATATTCTTAAAATTGACGTAAAAGAAACATTATTAGTTACATAAATATGCGAGTTTGTGATCATTAAAATAAAAAATAATTTACTAAAATTATTGATAAAAAATGATAAACATGTCATAATGAGCATTGTTCCATTGAATCCAATTTAGGAATCCATAAATTACTTCCATAGGGTAGTTTTATTTTCCAATATGGAGGTTAAAAGAGTGAAATTTTTTTATCAGGGTTTTTTTATCTAAAGTAGGAAAGGGGATACTATATTTCTTATTCGGTGAAGATATCAGTATAATATAATGTATAATATATTACTTGGGTTGTGGTGGAGATTCATAATGTTTTCCCAGATGATTATCTGATACTACCCCCTTGGTATGATTAAAAGTTTTGGGATATAGTTAAAACTAAGAGCGTTTGTGATTTTCCTAGACCACTATCAAATAGTATATAAGGATCTAAATGAGTTGAGGATATAGATTTATGATCTAATATAGAGGGATTTCATCAAACCCATTATGTATCCTTGGTGTTCCCCAATGTCATTCACTACAATGGAATACAATAGTGTGAGGTTTCATGAGGACTATAAAAGGTTTAATTAGGTGGTTGTTAAGAACTAATACCCAGTAAAAGGAACTATTTGTTTTTGGATGATTGATTTGTGGTCCAGATATCACTATATGAGGGGTATGGATGAGTATGTATTTAATACTACATTCAGTTCTGGATATAGGGACTAAGAGTTCATGGTCATGACATTTTGTGTCAGGAATGCACCTGATATGTTCATGAGGCTCAATAACTCTATATTCCATTAGTTTTATGACCATTTCATAGCCATTATCATTAATGGAATCTTGATATAATCAAAGTAAGAGGAGTAGAATTATGATTACATCAATGTTTCCATGTATTTTCTATGACTCCATTAGTTTGATGAGAAGTTTTCTAAATGAAAATTATGAACATGAGAGGTACAATTTTATGAGCGCATGGTTTCTTATTAAGTTGTGTTTTTGGAGCTATCATAAATTTAGGCAGTTGTTTCTTGGGATTCATGTGTTATAGGTTGGTAGATTCCTTGGCCTTATAAGATTTTATTGGATGTTTATGTATTATTGATCATAGATTGGATCCCTATTGATCTCTCTTGTGAGGAAATATCATACTTTCATTTGGACTGATTAGTGTTAGGTGAAATTAATCTACCAAAAGGAGAGGTTTATCAGTGCCATAGTTATTTTATTTCTCGTGGATGGTGAGATGTTCATGTTCCATTTTGACACATCAAGTATTGGTTTTGGAATGCATCTTGATTTCGAATTGGGCTGTAATATCTTATTGTTATATGTAGTTACATCCCCACAAGTGTAACTATTTAACCCATGATTTGGAGTTGGTGGAAGTTATGTTTATGCATAATATTTAGTGGAATTACCTCTTTAAAGAGTTTTATATGGTTTTTAAGAATAAAAAATGCCTAAAAATGACCTCCCTCATTGGTATTTTAATTTATGCCATCCATGGTGGATGGATTTTCTTTTAGATTTTGTTTTATATATCTCTTACACTATAGGCAAGGGGAATATATATGATGATTTGTTGAGATGGAATTCCCTATGAGATGTTGTTTGAGAGTCTAAGGATATTTTGAGAGGGATATATATATATATGATTTTAGTGATGAATCATTATTTCATGGAATTTAGTGGAAGAGTTATTCTTTATTATATGATAGTAGAATTGTCCTTATGTAACTGGTGGAGGAGTCTTGGTGGGTAGACTCATAGGTTTATGTGGTGTCTTACCATGTTGGGAATGTTGAATCTCTATAAATAATTTCATAGGATTTCAAGAATAGGTTGTCCTTGTTGGTGTTTTCCTCATTATAATAGAGATGTGTGGGTTATTATTTCATTATTTTCAAAAATAAACCATACAAGTACCTCTAGTAGTGTTTATTATGTATCATGTCTTAAGGAAGGAATCCTTGGTGGCTTAAAATGAAACAATTAATGGCAAAGATCATAGCATGGTTTTTGTTACATTATGAGGTGAAATCCAAGTACTATATTCCTAGATGATTATTGTATTGATTTGATATCCTTGAGTGGAAATGGGAGTACTTTTAAATATATATTTTTCACTGTATTGCCCTGTGATTATAAGGGAATTGTAGTATTTTGGGTGGTTGTTGAACAACTGTTAACGTATTCTAATATTCTTGAGATCTATGAATCAAGTACCATGGATGTTTTAGAAATGTGTTATGTGGATAATGTGGTTAATATTTATTGGGTAACTAATACCATCATCTCTAATTTGGATCCTAATTTTACCTCATTGTTCTATAGAGTATTTTATCTTTCCGTTGGCTCCTAGTTGCACCAAAGAACTTCTTTTTACTATCAGATGGATAGGAACATAGATTGGACCATCTAGACACTGTAAGATATGTTTTATGCTTTCTAATTAACATTTGTAGGATCATATGAAATTAAAATACAATTGGATGAGTTTTTATAAAAAAAATATATATCAATCATCAATTTACTTGGATCTGTTTGAGTGAGAATATAAGAAACTATGTCATTATCCATTATATTAGATTAATATTGGGGTTTCTATGGTTCACAGTCCCAATGTAGTGTGGATAACAATAGAGAATATTCGGGTGGTCTAATAGTGGATGAGAGTAGTCCTAGACTGTTATAAGTACTATGTTGATCATAGGTGGAGTCACCAAGTGTGTGAAGTTGGTGACCATTTTTTCTCTCAGGTCACCCCTTATTATGGTAAGTGGATATTTGGAATAGGAATAACATTTTTCTTGAAATCATTGGTAATTTTAAGGTGTTGGATCACATTGTAAATGTTGCATATCAGTTGGAGCTTCTACCATAGTTGACATGGTCAATTAGGACTTACACATAACCTAGATTCGTTGATATCTTCATGATTACTCCCAATTCCTTAACCGATGATAGTTGGATATCAAGGATGATGTGATATTCATGGAGTGACAAGTAGAGAACCATTAACATCAAGAAAAATTATTTTGTGGAAAAAACATCCACTTGGTTCTTATATTATGGAGGAATGGTGTCTTTTAAAAACTTTCCATGGGAATATGAGATAATTTTTTTGCCAAGATTCCTATGTTGTTTGGATATTTTTATTTGTTTTATATTTCATTGATGATTTAATTCATGAATATTTTTGTTTTATGAGATGATATTTTTTCCATTTTTTGTGGATTATGTTATGTATTCAATAGTATTAAGAGTGGAAATCCCTTCTAATTCAAGAATTGTTATATTTATCACATGTTTTAAAACTATAATGGAGAGTCAGTGCCACCCAAATAGTATATTATCCTGATATGGAGTTTGGATTTGGTTTTTTGGGAGAATAAGGTAGTTTTGTGTAATTATTATGATAGATGTTGTCTTGGATTCTTGTAGTTATGTAGTGATAGTGTTTGGGGGTAATGAAATCCCTAATAGGTATATCATTGGATGATTTTACAGACCCTTCCCTTCCCTTTTTTGGTTTTATTTTTATTCTTGATTAATAGAATCATTTTAGAGGTATCTATTGAAATGGTTTATTCCTTCTTAGAAAGTTACCTTGTTGGTTTGGTATTTTTATGTTATTGGTGTTGGATCGATAAGGGTTTTACAGAATTTAGAGATGAAATTATACTATTGATGTTATTTCCATATTGTGAAGCTATTCTCAGTTCTAGAATAGGGTGTTCACTTATTGCAGGATGAAGATTCATAGCATGAATTTTCAATTGAAAATTCTATCCTTAATTTACACAAGGTTTAAATGTATTATCCATTACATGAATGGATTCACAGATGAGATTCCTTGAAATTTGGTGGATAATATTTGAGCTTTGATTTAAATTAATTAATGGCTCTATGTAATTTCTTGTGGTAAATTTTTGAAAATCATTAATATTCACAAAATGAATAGGTGTTTGGACATCATGAATTTTTTGATTTATGAATAATTATTAATTTTTGAAACCCCTCTAATTTATCATATTACTCCCCTGTTCCTCCCATTTTTTGATCAACACATGGAAATTTTTTTAGATCATTCAGAACCATTACTCCAGTGTTTATCCTTTCATTGTGGAGTTTTATCTTTGGAAATCAACCATGTGTAAATCCTACTTTATCCTTCTATTTAACTTATTTCTCCTTTGGGTAATTCTCTATGGTGGTGTTTTTTATCAGTGATATTTTGGTATTTGATTTTGATGATCCTTTGATCTTGGGGTTTTCCAAGATTACATTGTAATTGGTTCTTTCTCATTCTCCAGGAGATGTGTGGGGATTCATAAATACTCCTTGATGTATAAGATCCATTGTCACTCATTCTCAACAAGGATTTCTGGTTTGTTCTCACCTTTATCATTTAATATGTGGATAGTAAGGGTCATATTAATGAATATAATAATGTTTTTATTAAAACATAATATGAATGGTGTGATATCACAATTACCTACTTCCATTGATAATATTTCTAAAATAATGGTGCTCTATTATTGTGATTTATAAAAATAAATTTTTTTGGATCCTTACTTTTTTTGTAATTGTGATAAATGTGAAACCATTATTCGATAAATTTTTTGATCTCTCACTAAATAAAAAAAATTTAATCACTAATATATGTTTGAAATTTTTTTTTCTCTTGGAATCTGGAATTGTATGAAAATAACCAAGTAAATTAATGAAGTAATATGATAATTCCCCTTGGTTGAATCTGAATTTTGGTGTTGTGGAAACTCAAACGTGATTTTTTTTGTATTTATATGATATTTTTTCAACCTGGGTAGATGTCTAACACCTTATTTAGGTTTTTACTAGTGATTGTGGTGACCAGGTTCGATGTGGAATGTGTTAGTTACCAAAGAGATGGTTTTGCAGAATCATATTTGATGTGGGATGGTGTAGAATTGTATAATTGAATAATTTTCATTTATATGTATGGGTTTCATTGATGGTTTAGAATACATTTTCATATGATTATGGTTGGTACTGGATGAATGATCCATTAAGTGGTGTGGTGATGTTAGTCTCCCGGTTATCAATGGAATCAATTCAACAACTAATCTTAAATATCATGGGGTGTATATATAAGCATGGAGGAAATTAATGTGTGGTAATTAGATTAAATAAATTTAAAGTTAAGTGAAATATATTTTTAAAATAATTATGGGCAAGATAAAAATTATTATGTGAAAATTTAATTGGTGAAATAAAAAATTAATAACTCATATTGGGATTTTATTGGTAAATTCTAGGAAATGGTATATCATTTAATTAAAATTTATAATTTTTTGGTTATGTATTGTAGTTTTGTTTAATAATTTAATTAATGGGGTGAAGAAGTTGGGATATATGTAAAGAGGTGTAGTGATGGTGTGATGGGCTATCCTAGTGGAGTTGATGTTATCATATAGGATGGGTAATGTGTTCTATCTATCTATATTGTAGGAAATGTTATTTTATATTCACATTTCCCAATAGGATAATCATACTAGTGCCCAAATATTTTTGGTTTTGGATGTTTCCCCAAATATCCAAGCAAATGTATAATCAGATGTATCACTACCCCATCATCCTTTCTCTCCCTTCAGAAATGGTGATAATGACCTGGGTTTGTGTTGGAAATCACCCATTGATGATGCAATTGTATTTGATATCTCCCCATGATTATGTGGAAGCGATATGTGGTAGGGGTTATATGTGGTAGGATAAGAGAATGTGTTTTATTTACATTACATTCATGAAACTAGTTTCTGGTTAAGGAGGAGGATGATGAGATGTGATGATGAATGATGCTAGCAAATGATTATTTAACATGTGAGGGTGGGGTTGGTAGTTATGTATACCAACCCACATCAATGATCTGTGTATATGTGATTATATATTCATGAAAGGTATGGGACCATATAATTTTTTATGTTAGGTCATGTGAGTTGAATATTAGTAGGGAATTATATTAGGGGGATATTTGGTTCATAATATTTGATTATATGTTTATAATATTACTTTTCTTACTTAATTATAATTACATGGTGATGTTGGATTGGGTTAGTTCACCTATTTAGGTGTATCTTGATTCTTTTTTTACTCACTAGTTAATTAGTATATTCTTTCACATGTTCATGAGAGGCCTCAGGTATGATCCTATTTAGTTATATGATATTCTCATCCTACAAATATATAGAAACTTATTTTCAAGTTTTAGGGGGAATTTTGGGGACCATGATGGATATTACATTATAGGTTATTAGATCTATTTTTTATTCTCTATCATCGTACAAATCATTTTTATTTAGTATGATATTTTTTTATATTTGTTACATTTTTAATTTCATTATGGGTTGATTTGGTTTCCCTTTTTCATTTTCCATGGATTTTCTTGGAAGTTTATTTATTCTACATCCATATGTGAGATTTTCAGAAATTAATCCCTAATCACCAACTTCGGGCCCACTGAAGGCATGACTCATTGATAACTATCATTATTCCTTCATTATCAACATAATAGAGATACCTTTGGAGGGAGGGGTCATGACATACTCAAATAATCTTTTACTTTGTAATTAAATCTACATACACATAGGATTTGTATTAGTTGTAGTTGTTTAAGTCTTCTTCCTCTCTGTTCTACCTTCTTATTACTATTTCATCTCTTATTCCATTACAATATCATATTATCATGGTTTGGTCTTCTCTTATTATTTTATTTATTCTTATTCCTTATTCCTCAACCATCCTTTGGGTTATGGTTATTATGAGTCAACATAGCATCACATTTTATCCACTTTTCCTAGAATACCATAATCTATTCTTAATCATATTTTATACTAAAAATTATAACATAATTATTAAATATTCTGATATATGGAAATTCTAGGAAACTCTAATATGATATTATTATTTATTAAGAATGTAAAATATTATATATCTTATTTCCTCAGTATTCAATACACCATGATAAAAAGTTAATTATCAAAACCCACATGGTTTTCCCCATAATCCCCATTCCCTAAAATATTTATCAACTACTTTTCCAAGAATACCCATAATAAAACATTTATTCAAAATTTACTAGATCATTTTGGGAATATTATTTTCTAGATATAATTCAAATAATTATCCTCAAATCTCAACAATATCTTCTTTATAACTCTCAGCCATCAATTAGAATTCAAACTCTGAAATTTTATATGATATTTATTCCTTAAAAATAGGTTAATTTAATTCCAAAACACCATAAAGTCATGATCTAATATCTAAATGATTAGAGAAAATCATCATGAAAGAATTTATTTTTAATTTCTTCTCTAGTTTTTTATTGATATAGCATGGAACCATATATTTTTCAAAATTCATCAATTCATCTCAAAACATCATTTAACCTAATATACATAGCATATCACTTTGGTGAAACCCTATCTTTCAAACCACACTCCATATAATATTATGATATGGATTTCTCTTTACTATTTTTATTTTTCATGTTCAATAGAAATTGTTTTATTTTATCACCATATTTTTTTATTGTGTCACAATCTTCTTCCCCATGGAAAATGTCACGACCCGTCCCCTCAAGGCCCATTCCATGACATACCCCAATCCCACCTCCTGAAGGCTAGGGGTTGGAGACTAGATCCAAAGGCATCAACCTGTAAGTGGGAGCCATTTTCCTGATTACCTCTACTCACACACATAAAACCATGACCCAAAGTATAAAAGTAAACATGCATGCCACTAAACAACCATTGAGAAAAAGTAAAAACTCTTGGTGAAATTGGAAATAATACAAACCCAAAAAAAGATAAATTGAAAATATTAAGAATACATGAAATATCTATAAGACATCCATTGAAAACCCCCACCTAATGGGTAAGTGCAAAGTAGCTTCTAGAAGTCATAGAAGTATAACCATCCAACCGGGTCTCACTTAACACCAAAGAGTCCTGGGCCACCATGTAACATCCCAAGTAAGTAAATAATTATGGATTTTCTTATCTATGTCAATTTATGAATTATATAGTGTTTTATAGGTTTAAAATGATACTAAATCCAATTTTAAACATAGAATTATCTAATATTTTTAAAAGATTGTTTTACATCCTTTTAATGGAAAACCATTTTTAAATAAAACTTTTGACAATTTTATAATCTCTATTTGTCAAAATAAACTTATTAATTATAATTGGGACATTGAAATTTACTTTGGATAAATTTTTGGTATTTTTCTGATAATGTTCATTTTTTTAATGAATAGTGAAAAATACTACATTTTACTTCAAAACTGCTTTTTCATATAATTTAATTATATGGTTAGATTATCTTTATAATTGGTTTTAAAGTTTAATTAGAATATATTGGTACCATTTAATCCAATTATGTTCATTAGGATTAATTTCACTTTGGAATTGGGCATAAACAAGTGCCAAACTTTTCATAGATATTGTTTAAAAAAACCCGCTATTTGTTTTGACAACATGAATTATTTTTAAATTAATTGTTGAAATTTATGTGTTTGGAATTTGATAAAATGGATTCCATATTTTTAATCATAAGGTAAAAATTATTTAATTAATACTCTTGTTTTTGGACATTATGAATAGTAACGACGGTAATTATCATTAATTATCGTGATTGATTAGTATTCGGGTAGTTAAGGATAATAAAATAATATCATAATAATAACAAATAACCCCAAAATGTGTCCTAATGCTACTGGTTGTGTCATGGAAGACCCTGGTATGCCTTGTGCTAAACTTTGGGACCCCATGGAATCACTTTTGGGTGATAGTTACACTTTATCATTTTATTTTTAAAGAAAAGAGAATATCACAAAAGTATGTAACACCTAAGTAAAACAATTTTAATTTTGTCTAAATAAATGATATATTTTAATATAAATATTCATTTTAAATATAAAAAGATTTCATACATCATATTATTATTTTTTATAATTTTTAGACCTTAAATAAATTAAATATTTTATGACACCATGACGATGCAACGATTCCCTCATTAATGAATGATTTAAATAAAATGAAAAGATAATGTCAAATATAAGACTTAAACTTTTCAAAGACCTATTTGATGATTATATTTCTAACCCTTATCACCTTATCCTCGAAATATATCAATTTGGGACATTTAAAATCCGAAAATAATTTTAATATAAAGTAACATTTCTTGACATTCCAAGAGTGCCCCTCCTCCCTCTTATAAAAGGCCCCCCACCTCTACCTCCTTACCCACACCTCTCAAGCCATTGGATTGTAAAACATATTCTCATTTTATCTCTCCACATACCTATCTTCATCATAGAAGCCTTAACCTAGGCATAAATCTCTTCAAGAAACCCTTTTGGTTAAAACCAAGAGAAGTTACCCGATTTAAAGGTAATGTCTTCACTTGTGTTTTTTTGTTTTATTTTTCTTCCCCAACCCCCTAAACTCTTTTTATTCATTTATTTTGTAACAAAAACAGTATCTCCAATATACTAGGATGTTTTTATGAGAAGTATTCGAGCTGCACTTACACACACCTCCGTCTAATGGTAAAAGAATATATTGTTTCTGTGGATGGCGAATTTCCGCCTCACGAAACAATGATTGCTCAATCTTCTTTTAAAATCTTTCATGGTGTCCATTAATATGTCACTCTATTTATATATGATATATATTATGTTTATGTTTTCCTTATGCTTCTGTATTTTTCATTTATGTCATTCCTTTATGGTTTCCATTATGGGTAAACACGATATCTTCATTTTATGAAGTGCGGACTACCGCCCCCTTAAAGAGATTTGATTCGTTAATGCCATATGTGGGAAATATAAAGGATGAAGTTAATGATATTATATATGATATCATAATGGAATTATAATATAGCTTTATATCATTATGATTTCATTCCATTAAATACGAATTATAAATGAAAGTAGCGTTCATGTGTACGTACGGCTTACCGTCTCCATGAACGGTGTATTTCATTTCTTACCTCTAAATGTTATGTAATATTATAAATGCATGTATATACTGGATATATATGATATATATGATATATAAATCATGAATATAATTCTGGATATAATGAATAATTTACCACATGAACAACTTGTAATTATAAGGAGTTTATTTTTGACTCATATACCAATGATCGACAAAACAACCATTATTAACTTAAATAATTACATAGTGTTCATAAAATGGAAATAAGTGATATAAAAGTAATAATTAACTTGAAAAAGGTTCTTAATCAATTATAAATTAACTCAAGTTTATTATTCAGGTGATCAAAGAACGATCGAGTCAAGTCAGACACGAGGTATGAGACTTCGTCTCAATCTCCTTTCATTGAGGCATATTTTGATTTATACACAACATTCTTTTATATGGTGTATAAAACCCTTTTACTTTTACATTTATTCAAAAGGAATATTTTTTATACAAAGCGTTTTATTAAATGACAAAAGGTAATGTTTTTGTCGTATGTATGCGGCGACAACAACGTCTCCGCCGCCGTGACCATTATTTGAGTTTTAGCTTCCTCTACAAGCCATATATTTTTTTAAAGAAAAATAAATACCATGTTTTAATTTTCTTTTATTTTGGTATTGAAAATAGTTTTGATAATGTTTTTATTATATAAATGTGTTATTGATATCTTGTGATTGAAATGTGGAAATGTTATGTTTCCTTTATGCATGTTTTATGTGATACAATTATGTTATGGTTTCTGGGAATTGTTTATGAAGACAGGTGGTTCCATGATAAAATAAGGGCGGTGAGCCCGATATAGCGGTCCAATGCATTGGGTAATGGTAAGGAGTTAAACACTAAGGTTTCTCCAAAGAGATTTAAGGAATATACTATGATGGGTATTCCAAACGTAACCATGAGGGTTACTCCCTACATAAGAATGCTATGAATGCCTAAAGTTACCTTTATGTATTATGTTTTCTATAAGTTATTCATAAATATTATGATTTAATGAGGTATGATAAAGTGATTATGTTTTATGAGTAAAGTATGATTTCATCAATTCTTATGTATACATGGACTAATGTTTTCATTCTGTACTTTTATATCCCTTACTGAGCTTTTTATGCTCATCCCAAGTTTTTGAAATGTTTTTCACAGGTCAAGGGAAAAGTACATGATGTGATGATAGTGTTGAGGAAGTGTCAAGAAAGAATCCATGTTTTATTTTAAATATATCTCCTTTGATGGGAAAAGTGAATATTTTCTTTAATGTAACCACCTAGTTGAAATGTGGAATGAAATGCATGATTTATGATCTAATTCTCTTAAACTCTCAACCTGAAAAGATCCTCAATGTGTAATCTTGAAATAACTCAAGATTAAGTAATGTTTATGGCTGGGGCATTATAGTTGGTATCAAAGGTCTGTTTAGATAACTTTAGGAGTTAGAATTCTATTAAATGATTATCAAAAAATATTTTTTATGGTCAAATTGAAATGATATAGAATTTGAATATTACCATGTTGCTTCATCTAAGACATGTTTGTTCAGAATGGTTTTCCGTAGAGGAAACATGGAATCAGTGCTAGGAAGGCATACAAAAGGAAATGACCTTCAGAATCAGCATCCTGATATGGTCGGAATTGGAACTGAATAGTTTGTTGTAGTAATTGCGTAGTTGAATCAAGAAATAAATAGTGGTGGTATCTATGCACGAGATCAGCCAGATCAACCACAGAGGAACATGTCAGTGGTGTAATATTTCATGAGGAAACATCCCCCATCATTCAGAGGATCATATGACCCTGTGCTAGCTGAAGGGTGGATTAAAGCACTGGAGAAGATTTTCAATTTCATGGGGTGTTCATACAATCAAAAGGTTAGTCTTTCTATTTACCGTTTGGAGGGTGAAGCAGATCAGTGGTCGTCGATGGTTAAAAATATCAGTGACGCTAATGAGATTGATGCTCTCGACTGGGATGAATTCAAAGGTATGTTTCTTGAGAAGTATTTTCCTAAGGATGTTCGACTTAGGATGGAAAAAAAATTCTTGGAATTGAGGCAAGAGGATGACTCAGTGGCTGCTTATGAAGAGAGGTTCACTTGATTGGAAAGGTATGCTCCAAATTTTATCTAAGACATTGATAATTAAATCAATCATTTTTACTCGGGATTAAAGCTAAAATATCGAAGGGCTTTAGCTTCTCACGAGTTCAAGAGTTAGGAAAATATTTTTCGATGTGATGAGAAGGTGGAAATGGAGTTTTTTGATGATCAAGTGTTCTATAAAAACCAACAGAAGAAGAGACCGAGGTGGCAGGAGAAAGGGAAGAATCCTTCAAAGAGGTCTGATGGTAAGAAAAATAAGTTTTCAGTTTATGATAAATATGGTAAAAGGCATGCTGGGGGAATGTCTTTTGAATTATGGAAAGTGATACTGATGTGGTAAGATGGGACATAAGGCTCCTGATTGCACTGAAAAAGATCAGGGTGATGGTGAGACAAAATTTGATTTACAGTTAGTGAAATGTTTCAAGTGCAATGATATGGGTCATTATGAAAACGAGTGTTCGAAAAAGAGCTCAAATCATGGGAAGCGGTCAGACTACTAGCAGAATGGTGTGGTGAAATCCTTTGCAACTACTTCAGTAGTTGTTGGGCCATCAAATGAAGTGGTATCAGGTACTTTGTTTTTTTCTCAGATTATTCCAATGTGTTGTTTGATTCGGGGTTTACACATTCATTCATATCTGAAAAATTTTCTAGTAAATTGGGAATACCATATCAAGAAATGACTCCTGAACTTCTGGTAAAAACCCCTGGGGGAAATGTTTAGGAAAAGAGAATTTATAATAATCTTCCTATCCATATTCGTGGAAAGAACCTACTTTCAAACCTTGTTGTTTTTCCTCTAGTAGAGTTTGATGTTATCCTGGGTATGGATTGTCTCTCTGTTTACCATGCTAAGATTGATTGTAGAGCTAAAGAAGTTTATTTTCAGAAAGACTTTCAGTTTTTCTACAGGAATGAACCCTTAATTTTGATAACATATCAAGAGGCTGAGAAACTTTTAAAAGATGGAAATTAATGTTACCTGGCACATATTGTTGAAAACAAAGGAACCGTTCAGATTAATGATGTGTCAGTGGTAAATGAGTTTCTTGATGTCTTTCCTGATGATTTTCCTAGACTAATACTTGATCAGGAAGTTGAATTTACTATTGACTTAGTTCCTGATGCTAATCCAATTTCAAAACCCACTTATCGAATGGATCAAATTGAACTATTAGAGATGAAGGAGAAATTGAAAGATTTATTAAATAACAGTTTCATTCGACCTAGCACATCAACATGGGGTGCTCTTGTCTTATTTGATAAAAAGAAAGATGGTTCTATGAGACTTTTCATTGATTACAGAGCCTTGAATAATATCCCTGTTATGAACAAATATCCTTTGCCTCATATCGATGATTTGTTTGATCAGCTCCAGGGAGCTCAGTATTTTTCAAATATTGACCTGAGATCGGGGTACCATCAGTTAAAGGTAAAGGAAACAGATATTTTGAAGACCGCGTTTCACACAAGATATGGCCATTATGAATTTTTATTAATGCCTTTTGGGATAACCAATTCACTTGATGTATTCATGGACCTTATAAATAGAAATTTCCATGAGTTTTTGGATATGTTTGTGGTTGTTTTCATTGATGATATTTTGGTGTTTTCTAAAAGTAAAGAGGAGAATGAAAGTCATTTAAGGTTTATTTTTCAAACCTTAAAAGAAAATATATTGTATGGGAAATTCAGAAAGTGTGAGTTTTGGTTGAAAAAAATTTCTTTCCTTGGTTTTATAGTATCTAAAGATGGGATAACTATCGATCCTACAAAAATGAAGGTTGTTGAAGAATGGCCAAGACCCACAAATGTAACTGAGATTCGTAGTTTTCTTGGTTTGGCAGGCTATTACCGAAGGTTTGTTAGAAACTTTTCACGGTTATCTAGTCCAATGACTAAGCTAACTCGAAAGGGTGTTATGTATATCTGGACAAAAGAATGCGATGATTGTTTTCAGGAATTGAAAAGAAGATTGGTGAATGCTCTAGTTTTGGTACCACCTTCCAGGAATGGTGAGTTTGTTATCTACAGTGATGCTTCATTGAAAGGACTTGGTTGCATCCTAATGCATAATGATCAGGTATTTTCTTATTCTTTATGTTAGTTGAAAAATCATGAGGTAAATTACCCTACAAATGATTTGGAATTAGCTGCTGTTGTTTTCTCTTTAAAAGTTTGGTGGCATCATTTGTATGGTGTAAAGTGTGAAATATATACTAATCACAAAAGTTTAAAGTATATATTCACTCAGAAAGAATTGAACATGAGACAAAGGATATGGCTGGAATTAATAAAGTATTATGACTGTACAATTCATTACCATCCGGGAAAAGCAAATAAAGTGGCTGATGCTTTGAATCGAAAAAGTAATGCCTCATTAACCATGTTACATTTAGAATGTGATCCTTTGGTTAAGGATTTTATGAGAATTTTCATAGAAGTTTTTGGCGCAGGATGTTCTTATTTTTTGTTTCAGGTATCTGTGAAATCTTTTCTATCAGACAAAATTAAGCAAGCACAGAAGCAAGACAGTGAGTTGCAAAAAAAGGTAGAGCTAGTTCAGAAGGGTAAGTTTCCTGAATTCAACATTGATAATGATTTTGTTTTGAGAATTGGGAAGAGATTGTGTGTGTTGTGTGATTGACAGTTTAAGAGAGAGTTGTTATGTGAAGCTCATAGTTATCCGTTTTCAGTTCATCCAAGAATTACTAAGATGTATAGAGATCTTCGGGAGTATTACTGGTGGGATGGAATGAAAATAGATATTGCTGATTTTACTGTGAAGTGTTTGACTTGTCAACAGGTTAAAGTAGAGCGACAGTTACCAAAGGGGATGTTTCAAACTTTCCCAGTACCAGAGTGGAAATGGGAGAATATATCCATGGACTTCGTTGTGGGATTGCCAAAGAAACCTCAAGGTAATAATGTAATCTGGGTTATTTTTGATTTCTTGACTAAATCTACTCATTTCCTTGCTATATGAGATAATTTTTCCCTAGGTAAACTTTCTCATTTGTATCTTAAAGAGATAGTCAGGTTACATGGAGTTCCCCTCTCCATTGTATCTGATCGTGATCCCAGGTTTACTTATAACTTTTGGAAAGGCCTTCAGAAGTCGTTGGGTACTGAATTAAATTTTAGTACAACTTTTCATCCTCAATCAGATGGGTAGTGAGAACGAAAAATTCAGAATTTAGAGGATATTATACGTGCTTGTTCTATGGATTATCAGGGAAGTTGGGACCAACATCATTCTTTGGTTTAGTTTTCTTATAATAACAGTTTTCATTCTAGTATACAGATGGCACCATTTGAGGAATTATATGGGAAGCGGTGTCGAACTCCAGTTTTTTGGGATGAAGTGGGTGAAAGGAAGTTTATGGTACCATAATTGGTAGAAGAGTTGATAGAAAAAGTTCGTATGATATAGAAACACATGAGAACAGCTCAGAGCAGGCAGAAAAGTTATGCGGACAATAGGAGGAAGGATCTCTCTTTTGAGGTAAGTGATCATGTCTTCCTCAAAGTTTCACCATGGAAAAGTGTGATGCGATTTGGTAAGAAAGGAAAGCTGAGTCCAAGGTTCATTGGACTAGATGAAATTATGGAGAGAGTTGGATCAGTTACATACCGAGTGGATTTAACTCCGTGTTTATCTCAGGTACACAATTTTTTCATGTTTCAATGTTAAGGAAGTACATGCCAGATCCATCTCATGTTTTGAGTCTACATGTAGTTCAGCTGGAAGAGAATCTATCTTATAAGGAACAACCGGTCCATATTCTTGACCACATGGAGCAAGTGTTACAGAATAAGTTTATTCATCAAGTAAAGGTTTTGTGAAAAAACCACATGATTGAAGAGGGAACATGAGAATCTAAAAATTCAATGAGGGATAAATACCCCCACTTACTCGATAAGTAAATAAATTGAGGGGACACAATTTTATAAAGGGGGGAAGGATATAACAAACCATTTAAGTAAATAATTATGGATTTTCTTATCTATTTCTATTTATGAATTAGATACTATTTTAGAGGTTTAAAATGAGAATAAATCCAATCTTAAGTATAAAATTCTCTAATATTTTTAAAAGATTGTTTTAACGCCTTTTGATGGAAAACCATTTTTAAATAATTTTTTGACAATTTTATAAGATCTAGTTGTCAAAATAAACTTATTCATTAGAATTGGGAAATTGAAATTTACTTTGGATAAATTTTAGGTATTTTTCTGACAATGTTCATTTTTTAATGAATAGTGAAAAATACTGCATTTTACTTCAAAACTGCTTTTTCATCTAATTTAATTATATGGTTAGATTATCTTTATAATTGGTTTTAAAGTGTAATTAGAATATATTTTTACCATTTAATCCAATTTTGGTCATTAGGATTAATTTCACTTTGGAATTGGGTATAAACACGTGCCAAACTTTTCATAGATATTGTTTAAAAAAACCCGCTATTTGTTTTGACAACAGGAATTATTTTTTAATTAATTACTGCAATTTCTGTGTTTGGAATTGGGTAAAATGGATTCCATATTTTTAATCAGAAGGTCCAGATTATGTAATTAATACTCTTTTGTTTTTGGACATTATGAATAGTAACGACGGTAATTATCTTTAATTATCATGATTGATTAGTAATCAGGTAGTTAAAGATAATAAAATAATATCATAATAATAACAAATGACCCCAAAATGTGTCTTAATTCTACTATTTGTGTCATGTCCGACCATGGGATGCCTTGTGCCAAACTTTGGGACCCCATGGAATCACTTTTGGGTGATAGTTACACTTTATCATTTTATTTTTAAAGAAAGGAGAATATCACAAAAGTATGTAACACCTATGTAAAACAATTTTTATTTTGTCTACATAACTGATATATTGGACTATAAATATTAATTCGTAATATAAAAAGATTTCCTACATCATAGTATTTTTTTTAGAAATTTTCGACATTAAATAAATTAAATGTTTTATGACACCATGATGACACAACGATTACCTCATTAATTAACGATTTAAATAAAATGAAACGATAATGTAAAATCTAAGACTTAAAATTCTCAAAGACCAATTGGATGAGTATATTTAGAACCATTATCACCTTATCCTATAAATATATCAATGTGGGGCCTTTAAAATACGAAACTCATTTTAATATAAAGTAACATTTCTTGACTTTCCAAGAGGGCCCATCCTCCCTCTTATAAAAGGACCCCACCTCTACCTACTTACCCACACCTATCAAGCCATTGGATCGGCCAAAATCTGATAATTTTATCTCTCCACATCCCTATATTCATCATAGAATCCTTACCTTATGCAGAAATATCTTCAATAAACCCTTTTGGTTCAAACCAAGAGGAGTTACCCGATTTAAAGGTAATGTCTTCACTTGTGTTATTTTGTTTTATTTTTCTTCCAAAACCCCATAAATCATTTTATTCCATTATTTTGTAACAACACTAGTATCTTCAATATACTAGGATGTTTTTATGAGAAGTATTTGAGCTACACTTACACACACCTACGTCTAATGGTTAAAGAACATACTGTTTCTGTGGATGACGAATTTCTGCCTCACAAAACGATGACTGTTCAATATTCTTTTAACACCTTTCATGGTGGAAATTAAGATTTAACTCTATTTATATATGATATATATTATGTTTATGTTTTCCTTAAACTTATTTATTTTTCATTTATGTCATTCCTTTATGGTTTCCATTATGGGTAAACGTGATATCTTCATTTTAGGAAGTGCTGACTACCACCCCCTCAAAGTGATATGATTTGTTAATGCCAGATGTGAGACATATAAAGGATGGAGTTAATGATATTATATATGATATCATAATGTAATTATTATATACCTTTATATCATTATTATTTCATTCCATTAAATACGAAATAGAAATGAAAGTAGCGTTCATGTGTACGTACGGCTTACCGTCTCCATGAACGGTGCATTTCATTTCATACCTCTAAATGTTATGTAATATTATAAATTAATGTATATACTAGATATATATGATATATATGATATCTACATCATGAATATAATTCTGGATATAATGGATATTTTACCACATGAACAACTTGTAATTATAAGGAGTTTATTTTTGACTCAAGTACCAATGATCGACAAAACGACTGTTATTAACTTAGATAATTACATTGTATTCATAAAATGGTAATAAGTGATATAAAAGGAATAATGAACTTGAAAAAGGTTCTTAAGAAAGTAGAAATTTACTCAATTTTATTATTCAGGATATTAAAGAACGATCAAGTCAAGTCGGACACGAGGTATGAGACTTCATCTCAATCTCCTTTCATTGAGGTATATTTTGTTTTATACACAACCTTCTTTTATACGGTGTATAAACCCCTTTGACTTTTCTATTTATTGAAAAGGAATATTTTTATAAAAAATGTTTTACTAAATGACAAAAGGGAATGTTTTTGTCGTACGTATGCGGCGACAACGACTTCTCCACCGCTATGACCATTATTTGAGTTTCGGCTTCCTCTACAAGCCATAACTTTTTTTAAAGAAAAATAAATATGATGTTTTACTTTTCTTTTGTTTTGGTATTGAAAATGGTATTGATAATGTTTTTATTATATCAATGTGTTATTGATATCTTTTGATTGAAATGTGGAAATTTTATGTTTCCTTTATGCATGTTTTATGTGATACGATTATGTTATGGTTCTTGGGAATGTTTTATGAAGACGGGTGGTTCCGTGATAAACTAAGGGTGGGTGAGCCCGATATATCTCTCCAATGCATTGGGTAACACGAAGGAGTTAAATGCAAAGGTTTCTCCAAAGAGATTTAGGGAATATACTGTGATGGGTATTCCAAACGTAACCATGAGGGTTACTACCTACGTAATAATGTTATGAATGCCTCAAGTTACCTTTATGTATTATGTTTTCTATGAGTTATTCATAAATCTTATGATTTAATGAGGTATGATAAAGTGCTTATGTATTATGATTAAATTATGATTTCATCAATTCTTATGTATACATGGACTAATGATTCCCTTATGTACTTTTATATCCCTTACTGAGCTTTTTATGCTCATCACAAGTTTTTGAAATGTTTTTCACAGGTCAAGGGAAAAGTACATGATGTGATGATAGTGTCGAGGAAGTGTCATGAAAGAATCCATGTTTTATTTTAAATATGTCTCCGTTGATGGGAAAAGTGAATATTGTCTTTAATGTAACCACCTAGTTGAAATGTGGAATGAAATGCATGATTTATGATCTAATTCTCTAAAACTCCAAACCTGAAAAGATCCTCAATATGTAATATTGTAATAACTCAAGATTAAGTAAGTTTTAAGGCTGGGGCCTTATACACCAAGTCCTCTATCATGTAATCGGTAGTCTGCACTAGACACAACATGTGCAGGTGAATCCCATGTAGAGGTGAGTAACAATATACTTCATAGGGACCCCAAAAAACAAATGAAAGACCTCAAAGTAAACCATGTTACATGATCATGAACCTGTATCACGACACAAAACAACTCATACTAGGTATAATTTAGAGTTGGAATGTAGGACCACTAGTCACATCTTCGAAGATAATGGGATGTTAGAGAACTCCTTATTAATGAGTATAGTGGACCTAATGGGTCCCAAAAAAGCCACATCCCACTGACCATTTTCTACTGTGGTACTCATCCCTGATTAGTACCGTGGGTATATTGGGTCACAAAGAAACCGCTCCCCACTATGGGAATGCTCGGTCACACAGAAGCTGCTTCCCACCTTGGTCATACTGAGGTACTCCTCCAGTTGAGTACTGTGTGTATACTGGGTCAAACAAAAGTATCTCCCCACCGTGGGCCTGTCGGGTCACATAGAATCCTCTTCCCAGTAGGCCATTGTAGCCGATCCACATAGGGTCTCTTGTCAGCAGTCTTTTGGTCTCGGCCAACTGTAGGGTTTCTGCATGTTGCACACTTGATCTTGGGAGAACTGATCCCCAAGACATTCATCATATTCAACATCCATTAAAACCACTAATGAGTATATCAAAAGATCTATCTCATCGTAAGGCTTCCAATGCCGCAAATATCTCATCAAACGAACGCCTGGTTTGAAAGATAATGACGTTTTTCAAAAATGGGGGTCAGTTTGGTTTTGGTCCAGTCCGGCCTAAAATGGGTCCACCAACCTGACCCAGACCTGACCTGGACTAGGTTTGGCTCGGTTCGACTAGTTGGACCATGGGTCAGGCCCAACCCGATGGGGTGGGTTAGCCCACTGGGGTGGCCCACACCTTATCTGGTCTGCCATGTGGGAATGCGACAGGAAGCTGCATCCGAGTCCCCCTCGCCCCACGGGTTGCAGCAGGGCCACTTCCTCTAGCCCGGATGCATGGTGTGTAAGGGTATCTCCATTACACATCCGGTCAGACTAGCCCACTAGATCTCTTGCAGAAATTTAGGGGACCACGTGCTCTAGAGAAGTGTAGCCCATGACTGTGGGACGTATCCCAGCTGGCAGCTTCTAACGATTCATCACGGCCCGAGCCGGCTATAGCAGCCACCTCTAGTGTGAAAATGTGGTACACCAAAGGGTCTTTCTGTGGGGCACTGGGTCTGCACTGGTGGTCTGTTGTTTCACACTGAACACACCTCAGACCTTAGTGGGGAGTTGTCTCATTCCCTACGAAGGCCTCTAATTTTCCTGGCCACCATCTCGAAGAATCATCCACAAAGAATGAACTAGATATATGGGGTTAGGCCTTGGTTGTGTCTTCCCACACCCAGCACATTACAAGTTAAAAAAAGATTTTTCGGATCATAGTTCTGTCAAAAATAATTTAACCCCACTATAGAAAACCTAATAAGAACACCCTCCCACAGGAACAAAAAATTCACAAACCGACTTGTTCGTGGGTTGATCTGTGTTAATAATTTTAGAATAATTATGGGGAAAATGTAAAACAGTTAAACCCTAACTCGATCAGGGGTCTTCGATGAATCACTCCGCCCTCAAGGATTCATGCTATATTGGCATTCATCACCTCCGGATCATGTTCATCATAATGTGTCGACGATGCTGGCGATATTCTGACATTCGTAAATTTTCATTTGAGGGAATCCTTGTCGTAGGTTCATCAGAGAAATTCCATGGTTTAATTATCATTTCTCCAATGTGTAATCCTATTAAAATAAAACATCTTGCAGTGTTTCTGTTACACTGTGACTTTATGTCCTTACGTTGTCTCATTTATAAAAGAGCATATAGGTTATAATTTATTTAATGTGTTGTTATGCTGCACAAAAACGATCCATTAATGAGATTCAATTAATGTGCCTCATCACCACACCGCATCGCCACCATTCATATCTTGATGGTATCCCAAAAAAAATATCTTTTTATGTTATTTTTTTTCAAAGTCTGAAAATTATCTATTATATCAGACCCTTACCTTTCAAAGTTAGGACCTTTCTATGAGAATCACAACATTCTAGATCAATCGAGACCTTGTATTTATGATCTTATTAGTGGTTTAAATGTTAAAAACCCATCATGTAGTTTCATTAACAAACTTAAAAAAGGTTCAATATTCAGTTTTGGGCTCACCGGGCCTCAGAATCTTGTGTCATAAAAGTTTGTGGTCATGAAATAATTCCATACTATTTAATATATATATATATATAAATGGAAATTACAAGAGATTAAATCCCCCCCCCATCTTAGGTCTTTACATCCCTCAAAAGTCAAATCATGGGCTAATGAAACAAATGGAGATACTGATAACGAATTTGAGCCTCCCGCTCCAACGTGCTCTCATGCAGATTCACGTGCATCCACCGAACATGCACTAGAGGAATCGACCATCCACAAAGGACCTGCTCTTTTTGATACTCTATCTCCACCAAGAACTCTACAAATGTCTCCCCATCATAAACTTCCAGCTTTCCCCAGCTGATGATGTGAAATGAATCATGCTCGTACCTCCTCTACTGAGAAACGTGGAAAACGTCGTGAACCTGGTGAATATATTGGGGATATTCTAGGTTGTACGCCCCCTTGCCATATCTACTCAAAATCTAAAATGGTATGATGAACCTAAATGATATCTTTCCTCCCCAGACAAATTTCAGCAATCCCCATCATAGTGAGACCCGAAAGAAGACATGGTCTCCCTCCTCAAACTCCAAGGGTATCCATCTCTGATCAATATACGATTTATTTCTTCTATGTACAGTCCTCATCTGATCCGGGATGATCTGCACCTTCTTAGTGGTAGATCGTACCAACTCTGGACCCATGAGTGTTGATTACCCTTTGTATGTCCGTCATAGAGGCGATCTGCAAGGCCACCCGTACAAGTCTTCAAATATTTCCATGCTAATTATGGAGTGATTGTTTTTGTTGTATGTAAAATCGACCAGTGGTAGATGGTCCTGTCAACTATGACCAAAATCAAGGGCACTAGCATGATGCAATCCATCAATGTTTTGTATGGTCCACTATGTATGGCCATTTTTTGGGGGAGAAAAGATGTGATCTGGTGAAGCTAAGTCCCAATCGCCTCTTGCAATAACTTCCACAACTGGGATTTAAATCATGCATCATGGTTTTAGAAAACCGTCAAAGGAACCCCATGTAGCCACACTATCTATTTGATATAGAGGCATCCAATGCCCTCAACCGATCCCTGCTCCCAGATGGGTAGGAAGTGAGCTGACTTGATGAGTCGGTCAATGATCACCCTGATAGAATAGTGGCCCCTGGACGTGTGTAGTAACCCCATCACGGAGTCTATCGAGATACCATCCCACTTCCACGTTGGTACCGCATGTGGTTGTGCCAAGCCTGTTGGAACCTGATAGTCAGATTTCACTTGCTGACAAGTGAGGTATCATGAAACAAAATTTTCCATTTCTTTCTTCATCCCTAACCACCAGTATTGATGTCCAAGGTCCTATTACATCTTCACCACTCCAGGATCTACTGCCAATGGGGATGTACAGAACTCTTTCAACACCTCCTCCCACAAGGTCACTGGTACTATGGAGCATCCTATGAAAAGGATGACATTCTCTCCACCTATTGAAAATACATAAGGATAATATCTTATGTCTAACTGAGCATGCCAGGACTTGCAGTAAACATCCAAAAGTTGTGCCTCCCTGACTCACTATAAGAGTGGGGGAGTGATAGTCATAAACTGAAGGCAAGATTCTCCATCACGATCCATAAAGGATATATTCATCATAGCCAGTTGTTCTATCACCTCACTCAGTTGCTATAAACCATACCTCTTGCTGAGCGCGTCTGCCACCATGTTCCCCTTACCAAGTGTATAGACTATATCAATGTCATAGTCCTGGAGGAACTCTATCCATTGCTGTTATTTCAAGTTTAGGTCTGTCTAGGGGAAGATATACCTAATACTCTTGTGTTCAGAGTAGAGTGTATACCATTCAAACATCAAGTAGTGTCCCCACATCTTGAAGGAAAATACCATTACTGCTAAATCCAGGTCATGGTCCGTGTAGTTATACTCATGCTGCATCAATAGCCATGAGCCATAAGTGATCACCACTCCCTCCTACATTAGGACATAACCCAGTCTAGTCCCTAATGTGTCACAAAAAACTACATACCTAACACCCTCTTCTGGTAGTCTCAAGATAGAATCACTATTCAGTATCCAACTCTACACTTGGAGGCTATGATGGCACTTATTCATCCACAAGAAGGGATGTCCCTTCTATGTCAAGGCTGATAAAGGTTATTCCACTATCAAAATGTGGGTCACAAACCTCCGGTAATATCTATCCAACCCAAGAATCTTTGCACCACTGTCATGCTCTTGGGTGGCTTCCAAGAAAGCACTGCATCTATCTTCATAGGATACATTATAACTAAATCCTTCAAGATGATGCGTCCTAGAAAGTAGACCTCATGTATCCAAAACTGGAACTTTGAGAGCTTACTATAATGTTAGTTTTCTCAGAGTGTATCTAGGAATATCCACATGAGTTTAGTGTGCTCTTCCACTGACCCTGAGTACACCAAGATTTCATCAATGAAGATAGACAAAAAAACAATTGAGGTAAGGATGGGATATCATATTTATTGGTCCCATGAACACTAATGGGTCATTATTCATGCCTAAAGGTATCACCAAAAACTCATAATTTCTATACTGGCATCTAAAGGTAGTCTTAGGTACTCCCTTATCTCGTACCCAAAACTGATGATATCCTGATATGAGGTCAATCTTTGAGAACCACCTCTCTCCCTTTAGCAGGTCAAAGAGGTCATAAATCCTCGATAGTGCATACATGTTCTTCACGGTTACCCATTTCAGGTGCCAAAAGTCCACTCAAAACCTCAAGCTCCCATCTTCCTTCTTGGAAAACAACACTGGGGTTGCCCAAAGTGAAATTATGGGTCTCACTAATCTATTCTTCTACAATTCATCCAGCCATACCCTAAATTCACAAAGCTCTATGGTAGCCATCATGTATGTCATTATGGATATCAATTTCATCCTTGGGTATAAATTTATGTAGAATCCAACCTCATTCTGATGAGGTTGTCCCGAAACATCCTCAAAAAATATATCCTCATACTCATCCTACACTACAGAAAATCTTGGACTCCCATCGTTCATCACAACGAGGTTGATTCTAGCCAAATGGTAAGTGATTGGATTCAACTTCCTCTAAGAAATTCCATCCTATGCTAAAAATGTTCCCTTCTCTCCAGTGAAGGAAAACATGGTCCCATCCTCACAAATAAACCAAACTTTTCTCCAAATAATGTAGATCTGAGAATTTACTGTAGATAACCAATCCAAACCCAAGATGACATCTTAAGGCCTTGATGCCTCTACTAGGAGATCTTAGCTGAAGTTCTTGCCTCATAAAGTAAGAAAACATGGTCAGCACCAGTGTATAATCATTGAATCCCCTCTTGTAATGGTCTCTAATCATAATGATCGATTCAACAGCTCCATTGGAATATCTACGCTCCGAACGAGAGTTGTGGAAAGGAAAGAGTGACTAGAACCAGTGTTTATAAGAACTAATGCTACAGTGTAGAAAACATAGATCATACCTCTAATCATCTATGAAGAACATTGTTCATAGGCCTCCATTTCTTGATGTTGGAATCGCCCCTGTCTTCTTTCTCCTTGAGCCCGTGGTGCACCACCTGGGGGTGGTGGTGGTAGCACCTCGAACAATCGTCCACCACCTGCCACTCGACTTACTCCCCCTCCACGTTTTTCGCCCTGTGAACCTCCTTGACCAAACCTCTACATATGTCTCAGAGTTCCATAGACTGTCTGCTGATATTTTTTGTTGTGGGTCGGGGAGTTAGGATACATGTGTCCTAGCCATCCACACGTGAAGCATAGCCTGGTTCCCTGCTAACTCCATCTACTCTGGGAGCCCCATACTAACGACCCCGAGTCCTGGGGTCTTCCCCCAAAAGATCTTACATGTCTAGTTCCCCTAGTCTTCTTCCAGTTTCTCACCATTGAAAACTCTTCCACCTGAGGTCTAATGATGGAACCGGCTATCAGTGCCTACACTTCTTGGAATCTTTCAAAAATAAGGGATCATTCCAGCACTCCAGCCTTAGTGGGGATGCTGTGAGACACCATGGATGCCCTGATCTACCGCATGAGTCCATACTAAACTGTATGGTCCTCAAACAAAGGGTCTTGAAACATGTATATAGAGTAGCGAGAGAGGTATGAAAACCTCGCAGTGTACTCACCCACTAACAGGATTCCCTACTGTAGGTGAACCAACTCCTATATGCGCACAAAGCACAAAGTTGCGGGGAGAATCCTACCAGAAAATCTGCTTGAAGTCTGTCCAGCTGAGGGTTGAATCATCATGCATTTGGATGGTCATGCTCCACCATCTCCATACTGGCCACTGTATAAGGCTCATGGCCAAGATCACCATCTGGTCAAGTGGTGTCCTCACTAAGCCCGAGGACCCGTGTCACTGCCTCCTTCCAATCCTCAATGATCTGGGGATTTATCTCTCCACCGAACCTAGGAGGTATCTATTTATGAAACTCGTTCAAGGTACTGAGTACATGCATGTACTATACCAGTAACGATGGCAGTAACTACTGATCAACGGGTCTTGGAAACACTGGTGCACCTCCCGACGGGGCCATCTCCAGCACTGGTCCCTAAAACCACACCTCATCGCTAGGAAGGATGTCCACACAATCACATATAATAATACTAGCTGGCTTTATGCATAGAGGCATCCTAAAAGAGATAATGATTTACCATAATTAGAATATTATACTTGGTGATATTACTCTTAATCAAGAAGAACATAAGGAAACACTCAATTCCTATACGATGTATGCAACCAAGGTTTTTATGTATATGGTTTAAAAGAAGAAACCAAGGCCCTAGTGTATGGATATGGTGGTTTCCACACTAAAAATGGACTCCCCAAATCTAAAATTTGAGCTTGAATTGTTTAAAGTTGTTTCCCAAGCACAAAACAATAGACTCTTAATTTATGAGGTAGAACTGACCATCTCTAATACCACTTGGCCATGACCCTTCCCTCAGGGCCTGTGTTTTGACATATCCCAAGCCCGACTCCTAAAGGTTAGGGGTTGGAAAATAGAACCAAAGGTGTCAAACTGCATGTGGGAGGCATTTTCATATGTACCTGTACGCATGCACACATAATCATGACCCAAATCTAGAAATGTAAACATGCATGCCAACAAATAACCAATGAGTAAAATCACAAACTGGAGGTCAAATAGGGCTGAATGAAAACACATGCAAAGAAAAATTAAAATAGGAAAAATACAAGTATACTCTATAAGTTTTTTGCAGAAAACTGCCTACATATGGGTAAGTGTAGAGTAACTGCTCGAAGCTGTTGAAGTATTCCCCACCCGCTTGGTCTCACTGGGCACCACTGAGTCCTAGGACACCGTGTCCTTTGTTAAGTCATTGGTAATCTGAACCATACAAAAACACATGAGGGTGAGTCACCTATAGGGGTGAGTAACAATATAATCAGTAGGGACCCCAAAACACAAAGAAAAGACCAAAAGTTAAACTACAAAATATGATCAAAAAGCGTGATCAAGACACAATAAATCTCCCACCTAGTATAATTTATAGTATTAAAGTAGAAACATTATTCACATCATCGAACAACATGAGATAATGGAGAACTCCTCTTCAATGGGTAGAGTGTTCCTATTGGGTCACAAAGAAGCTTCTTCCCACTATCCTTGGACTGTAGTGGTACTCATCCTTGATGAGTACTATGGGTTTTTCTGGGTCACACAGAAGTCACTCCCCACTGTGGGAATGTCGGGTCACATAGAAGATACTTCCCATAATGGCTATACTGAGGTACTCCTCCAATTGAGTATTGAGGGTCTGGTGGGTCACATAGGATCTTCTCCCTACTGTGGGCCTGCTAGGTCACATAGAATTCACTTTACACTAGGCCATAGTGGTCGATCCATACGGGATCTCTTGTCTGTAGTCTTTAGGTCTTAGCCCTCAACAATATTTCTGCATGTAGCACAATTGATCTCAGGGGAACCACACCCCAAGACATTCGTCATATTCAACATCCATGAAAACCTCCATACAGTATATCAAAATATTCCCTTGTCACGAGGATTCCAATGCCGCAAATGGCTCGTCAAATGGATGCCCAATTTGAAACATATTGGGGTTTTTCCAAAAGGGTCTAGTTTAGTTAGGGTTTGGTCTAACCCGATCGGATCACACCGACCCGGACTTAGCCTATCCACAGTCCAGCCCAGTCCAGCCTACTTGGGAAGCCCACTCCCTATCTAGTCTACCATGCCGGGACACGGCTGGAAGCTACTTCCGGCTCCCCTCTTACCTCACTAGTCATCATGGGGAAACTTCCTCCAGTCTGGATGTACGGTGCATCTGGGTCTCACCACTACACGGCTGGACAGTTCAGCTGGATGGATCTCCCACTCAAGGTTAGGGGATCACGTGCTTCAAAGAAGCACAACCTGTAGCTGTGGGCTGCATACATGCCTCCAGTCGCTAGTCCAGCCGGCGGCTCCTCCTAATTCAACACGACCCGATTTGGTCACGACAGCCACCTCCAACGTGCCATCGTGGTGCACCGATTGGTCTTTATATGAGCCAATAGGTCTATGCCAGTGGTCCGTTCATCACACCGAATTTTCTTTAGGCCATAATGGGGAATCGTATTCCCTATGAATTCCTCAAATTTTCCTAGTCTTTATCATGAATGTTCGGCCACCAAGAATGCACAGGGCAGGGGGGTCGAGCATTGTTAGTGGTCTCCCATTCCCTTCACATTATAAGTTTTAAAAAAGATGCTTGGGATCATAGTTCTATCAACAATAATTTAATACCATTATAGAAAACCAAATATGGAAACCCTCCCACATGAACGAAAAATCTATGGATCAACCTGTTTGTGGGTTGATCCTCATTTTCCATTTTTGAATAAGAATGGGGAAAACATAAAACAATTAAACCCCTACCTAGATGGATGTTCATCGTTGAAGCACTCTTCGATTGAGGAATCAATATTTTTTCGCGTTCATCACTTCTCAATCCGATTATTTTTAAATTGTCGATGTTTCTAGTGATCCTCAAGCGTTCTTTGTTTTTTCATTGGAGAGAATCCATGTCGTTGGTTTGTTAGATAATTTCCATGTTTTAATTATTGTTTCTCTAACGCGTTAGAAAATTAAAATAAAACACATTATAGTGTTTCAATTATGCTACAACATTTCACTATTATGATTCAATTAATGCATCATTATGATGAACAAAAATGATCTATTAATGAGAATCATTTAATGTGCCTCATCACTACACCACATGACTTTTTTCCTCCACTGAACGGTTTTAAAAAACAAAACAAAATATCTTTTTAAGTTATGTTATTTTTTTTTCTGAAAAGTCTAAGAATTAACTTTTCCATATTACCATTGTCAGTAGATTTTAGGTCATTTCTAAAATAATCCATCATTCCAAGTTCAATGGTTCCCTCATATTTCCAATCCAAGCATTGGTTTAAAAGTTAATAAAACCCGCTTCCAAATTTATTTAATTAATATAAAAAAAGGTTAAAAATTCCATTTCGCGCTCACTGGGGCTTAGAATAACGTTTCATCAATGCATGTGGTCTTGAAATAATTCCATACAATTTAAAAAATATATATACTGATATTCTAGGACATTACAGTAAAGACGTCACATTGTAAAAACATTGAATTTATTTTAATATAACATAAATCATTTTGAATTTTAATTCATTAATGAATATTGTATCATATTATTATTTAATTTATTAATATTTATCCATTTAATATATATTTATGTACTCATTATATCAATCTCAATATCTTTAGATTATTTTTACAAAATTATAAGTTTGACATATCTAGCAATAGGTTTGATTTGAAGTAAACATCATGTTTTATAAATTTATACAACAAAATATCAGTCTCGTATAATATAGAATTAAAAAAATCAAGGTTAATATGATATGGATCTTAATTAATATGATAAAGAAAAAATTAAATTATTTATTTTTTTGTTTCATTCTAACATATCATTTTTCCATAGAATTATTCTAGCACAACACTAGCTTAATCCTCTATATCTCTTAATTAACCTGACATAACTCAAGTGTCACTACATTTAAAATTATTTAGTGAATATTCTATGCATTTAATGTCCAAAAGTTTTTTAGTTTGTAGCATCCCCATCCCGGAATCCATTAAAAGGGTGCTTCAAGATGAGTTGGCCACACAACCTAAAACACATCTTCCCGAATGCCAGTAGTTTCGAACTAGTAGTGAGTTCCTTTTCAACGTGTATGTGGGAGAATACAATGCCCTCATAGGGAATAATTAATACACAATAGAAGAAAACTAGTTTATAATAAATAGAGGAAGCATATATATAACCAAATTATAGCAAAATCAAATAAACAACCCCAACTAAATATGTAATAAGTGCGAGAACTGCTAAATAAACCAGATACCCAATGATATCATGCTATGATGTCTATTCTAAAATGAGAGTGAGGATAATAGGAAATACAAGCATTCAATCAAAGAAATAATTAATATGAAATGAAGTTCAACAACAACATCATGAGGAGAATCTTGGTCCTCTAACCCGAAGATCCATCCTAAGCCGCAAGCCACACTCAAGAACTGGAAGCAGCATGCTTCCCATTATCCCTAATTGTGAAAATAATTTCTACTCAGGTACCAAATGGGACCCAAGTAGGGGATGAGATAAAATCCTAATATTCTAACACCACTGATGTCTAAACCATTCAAATTCATGTTATATACAATAACAGTGTGCCAACATATGATAAAAGTAAGAAATCAAGTAAACAAAATAAAATGAATATATCATGGTCCAAGTCCTCAACGAAACCTATCCTATATCACCAACTTCGGCCCAATATGAGAATATGAACAAGGTGCCTATAATAATCAGGGTACACGTATATATATCTATATATAAAGTCTTGAAATAAAATGTTAGACAAAAAGGAATAACACCCCATGATTGTGCTTTAAACTGGGGTCTAGTTTATGTGTCAACAAAGTTTTCTTCAAGCACCATAATGGCAACACAATTTACTATGGAAACAAAGGCATAAAAAATAAACACTTTCTAGACATAATAATTATTATTAAGTTCATGTTTTAGAGTTGGAGTCTGAGCCTATCCCAAGGGTATCGCTACGATATATACTTTAATTAATCCAATATGACGGAGCTCATCCAAGTAAATATTTCGAGAGACCATGTATTTATCAAGGCATGTATTTATCATTTTTGCATCCACGTATCTCACAAAAGGGGTCAGGTATCACACGCGGCATGGCCTAGCCACTTTACCAATGCTTCTGTCCCTAATTTGTTTTTTGTTAATGAGTGTCACTCATTAGTATATAGAAGTCTTGGGGAATTACTTGTCTGGAAAAGCCTAAGAAATCACCCCTAGTGTATAAAGGTAACTAGTCAGGAATAGAGAGTCCAATTGTGAGTCCATATTATGGAACCAAAATTCTCTCACCACCATAAATTTAATTATATTTCATAGAACATATATCATAGAGTTATATTTATAATTTCAACTAAACAGTATAAGAAACTTAGACACAACAAATGATAATTTAAATAGAGAATCTATATCTACATCATTTTATTAGCAAAAGAAATACAAATGTACATATTAATTTATAAAGGCACAATAGGATAATAATTAAAAAAGGAAAAAAATAATTATGTAACAATTAGACAACAAAACTACAGGTTCATTGTCAACAATAACCAAAAACACTTTATTTAATCAAAACTGAACAAAAGAGGTCATGCAAAATGTGAAATTTATTAATTTAATTAATTCAGGGCTAACAAAAAATAGTCCAAGAACATCAGCACACGAAAGTGGTTATCTAATGACGTTACAAAAATTTAAATAGGTTAAATTTCCTCACACAATGGTGTAAAGGGTAATCAAAACAGTTTATTTAATTTATAATGAGTAAAATTTAAACATCCCCGATAGGCATTGACGAGTGTCACAACGTACGATTTAAATAATGAAATGAAAAAATTTGAAAGATAATAGAATACATTCCATACACATTTAGTGGTTCTTATGCTTAGCGATGATACTTTATTTGATATAAAATATAAAAAATCAGATGATTTTAGAAAAACCACAATTTTTTGTAAAATTATTTAGTGATAGATTGTGTGTTAGATTTAGAATTGAGATCAAATGATCCTTAGTATGTGAGGTTATCCTTACCAATATCTTCATAGAACACCAAGACGATGTTGAAATCAGAGGAGAAATGAGGCTGATGTGATCACTAGAAGGATGAAGAGGGTGGTGTGCACCACCTAGTAGGGGGAGGAGAACCACCCACTAGAGAGGGGGAATAAGAGAGAAAGGGAGAAAAAAATAAAATGTAAAAGGAAAAAAGAAATGAAAAAAATAATAAAATAGGAAAATAAGGAAAATAAAAAAAGGAAAATAAAGAAGAAATAGAAAAATAATAAAATAAAATTGGAGGGAGAAATAAAATTAATTAAATAAAATGGGTTTACCCCTATTTAAATTATTCTAAAAATCCCTCTAAATGTTTTTATTTTTTTATTTATGTTTACCTCCTTTTTAAATTATTTTGGACTTCATTAAGATTACTTTTAGTCGTTTTATTCCTTTTTCATTATTTTTTCATTCAATTTTCACTATGGAGTGTCGTAAAAAATTTCTTAAGGCACAACAAATTGTTTAATTAATTTAAATAGCCACTCAAGACCCGAAATAGGGTGCACGAGCATATTCCCTAATTTCTCATAAGGGTTTGGACATGAAAACTTAATGATATGTTCCTTGATTAATGTTGGTATGTTATAACATCCCCCTAGTAAGACAACTCATCCCTATGTTTCCCTTATGATAGTAGTGGAAAGTCATATGAGAAAACCTCCATCCATTGAGCTCGCACATCAGTCTCCTGCTCCCATGTTTCATCATGAATGTGTCTGTGTTTCCATATCACCCGAACCAGAGGAACTGACCTTCCTCAAATAATATTTGTGTTATGGTCGATGATACAGATCAGAAACTCCTCAAAGGATTCATCTTTTTCAAGGTCGATGTCATCAGGATCAAAAGAATGAGTTGGGTCTGGATGATACTGTCAAAGTTGAGATTTATGGAAGATGTCTTGCATGGAGTGGTACCTCTAATGTAGACATAAACAATTGGCCATCATCCCAACTCTTTCTATTATCTTGAATTATCTGATGTATTTTGGTGATAAATTCCCTTGTCTCCTAATCCATCTATGAACCAACCTTGGAGAAACATGAAGGAAGACTTTATGTCCCACCTCAAACTCAAGAGTTTTATGGAAAAGATCAGTATATGAATTTTTTCAATACTGATCTATAGTCACACACTTCAAAATTAGTTGAACTTTCTCAAAAGTCTTCTGAGCGAGGTGAGGACCCAATAGACCTACCTCAACCGCTTTGAGCAAGCATAAAGGTGAACGACAAAGTCTACCATAGAGAGCCTCATACTGAGCCATTTGAATCATCTCCTGGAAGATTTTATTATACATTAACTCAAAAAGAGGAATTATTTTCTCCCAGGAACCTCCAAAATCAAAGATACAAGGTCATATCATATCTTTTAACACTCATACGATCTTCTTGAATGGACCATCAGTCAGAGGGAGACATGCATTACTCCAGAGTACTTGTGAACCCATCACATTCGGAAACCCTTGTCAAAACATTGAATTACAGTGGGAATCACTATTTGAGACAATAGAATGAGGTTCTATATGAATTATAATTATCTATGAGATATCAAACCTTCCAAAATAATTAATAGAAATGGTCTACTAGATAGGCAAGAAGTGCAAGACATTGGTCAACTAATCGATAATCACACACACTGTATTGCTTCCTTGAGTATATCTGGGAAAGAATTTAAAAAATTCAATGGTGATTTCATTACATTTCCACTCAGAAATGGATAGAGGTTGTATCATTCCATTAGGTCACTAGTTTATTGCCTTCACCTGATGAAAGGTGGAACACCAAGTGATGAAATCAGTTATCTACTTCTTTATACCCATACACAATTATTTATGACACCTGTTACTTTACATCTTGATAAGTCCATGATGAACTTCCCAAACTAAGATGTGATATTATTTCATCATTTTGTAGAATCCCCATCTCTAAATCCACTAGATCATGATGAGTTAGAATGGTATAAACACTAAAGGTGACCCCTCTTGTCGCATGCTCGACACTCCAATGAGTCACTTGTTCACTACGTATTCTTTTGACCAGCACTGTCACACTGACGACATGTGATAGAATTGTCAAAATGTGGTGCCTGGCTAGTATTTCCTCAATATACACTTCCAAAATGGTGTTTATTATTTCTATAAGACCCATTTCCCTATCTTGGAACTAAACATCCATGGCTCATAGGATTATCTTCCCAAAAATTTCATTCTAAAATGAGGGTCTGATTTACGATATATGTGAAAGTTTTCAAATGAAAGATGTTCACCTACGAGTGGATGGTATATTCACTTTCGTCATCAAAGTTTCTCATAGTAGTCTTTGTGTCACCAATAAAATATGGGGCAAAACACTGAATCTCTCTGAAGCAAGTAGAATACTATAACACCATCATAGAGCCATACTAAATATGTAAAAATTTTCTGGCATGATCATATCTCTGAGTCTATGGAAATAAGTGATCATAGAAAGATGTCTAAAAGTCTTCCCAAACCATGTCCCTGTTGAGCTTCTCCAGAGATGTAACATCCCACCAATTCTTGGTGGACTCACAAAGCATATAGACTGCTAGCTTGACCCGCCAATCTGGAAGCATCTCAAGATGGTCAACGATAGACTTTATGGCTTCTATACAAGACTCTGCTGCATGAGGACCACCACTCCAAGGGATGGAGGGAGGGGAAAACTATAGGATGTCCTGTCTAAGCTCTACTATAGATGGGATATGTATAGGAATATTCTGTACTAACTACATAATCATGAGTATAATATCACTGAAATGGGTGTCGGGGCCATCAGAAGATCGGTTGGAAGTGGTGCAATAGGTGACCCTACAGGTAACACCACATGAGGCACTACAAGAGGAACCTCTAGTGGTTTGGGACCCATCATCACAAGATTGTGATCACTTCCACTCTCGTCTGGAACGGTTTGAAGACGTCACAGAGGAATTGGTCTACAATATCCAAAAACACACTTTAGATAGAAATTTATAATAGAATAAGAATACATGATAGGTGAAAAAAAGAGGGTAGGTATATAGCCTACCTCTTAGCACAACACAACAGGAAGCTCGTTCCAAAATATGAGTCTGGATAAGGAATATTAAACATAATGGATCACAAAAATGAGGGATACCACTTATTTCCTAGGTAATGTAAAGTTATAATATGAAATCTATCACAACTTTATATTTAACAAATAGGAACTTCAAAATTTTACCACTAGGAGAACAACACACGCATGTAAATAGGCATATGCACGCTCAATATAGATATTTCCTAGCAATATACATGTCATTTTAATCCTATGGTGCCTAATATGATTCATGTAAAAGCATTTCCCTCATATCATTGGGCTGAAAGGGTAAAATAATTATCTCAATAATACCAATATCAATAACATCCTAATACATCTGTATTATCGAATGACGATATCATATAATCCCAAATTGATATAATCAATAACTACAATCCCAACCAAAGAATTTGGGTTTCCCCAATACATGGGTTAGCTATGTCCAAGCATTGGGTAAGTTCAAAATCCCTGTATCCTAGTCTCTTATCTAAACCAAATAGTAAGAAAAGAGGAAATAAACAACCTCAGATACCACTTTGTAGCGTCCCCATCCTGGAAGCCGTGGGAAGGGTGCTTCAATCCTGGTTGGAAAGATAACCTCAAGCACATATTCCCAAATTCTAGAGGTTTCCAAATAGAAGAGAGAGCCTTTTCAATGTATCCACAATGTAAGAATATTCCCTTATAGGTAATAATTAATATATAGTGGAATAAAACTAGTTTATAACAAATAGAGAGAGCATATAAATAACCAAACTACAGAAAAAGAAAATAAACAAACCCAACTGAATATGTAATAAAGGAGGAAAATGATAAGTAAACAAGATACATAATGATGTCTTGCTATGAAGTCTATGCTAAAATGGTAGTAAAAAAATAGGAAATACAAGCATGAAATCAAAGGTATAATGAAAATGACATGAAGTTCAACAAATGAATCACGAGAAAAAGCTCGGTCCTCTTCCCCCATGCTCCATCATAAGCAGCAAGCCACACTCAAGAACCAGAAGCCACATGATTTTCATTATCCTGACCTACAAACATAAAGATTACTTAGGTACCAAATGACACCTAAGTATGGGGTGAGATAAAATCTTAGTAGTCTGACACCCACAATGTCTAAACCTTTCCATTTTGTGTTGTAGACAATAGTAGTGTGCGAACATAAGTTAAATGTAAGAAATTAAATAAACATAATAAAATGAATATATCTCGTTCTAGGTTCTCAACAACAATTATCCCATATCATATACTTCAGCCCAGGTTGAGAGTATAAAAAGGTACCTTTAATAATCTAGGTTCACACACACACACACACATATAGCATGGATATAAATAAAAAGGGTGAAAAAAAGAACAATACCCCATGTTTGTGATTTATCAAGGGTTCTAGTTTATGTGTCCACAAAGTGTGCTTCATAAACAATAATGGTATCACAATTTAGAATGGAAACAAAGGATGAATAAATAAATACTTTCAATGCATCAATATTTTTATTATGTTCATTCTTTATAGTTAGAATCTGAGTCTATATTGAAGGTATTACTATGGTACATCCTTTAATTAATCCAGTATCACCCAACCCATCCAAGGAAATCTTTCAAAAAGTCCATGTATCGCTCGATGATTGTCTTTATTATGAGTTTGTCCCAGTAACACACAGAAGTGGTTAGGTATCAACTAAGTCATGTAATAGACACTTTTCCAATAGTTCCATCCCTAAATGTCCCTCTGGGAACTAGTATCACTCATGATTATATAGAATGCATGAGGAAGTACTTGTCTAGAAAATCCTAAGGCATCCCACCCACCCAAGAGTTTAATGGTAACTAGTCATGAATGGAGAGTGAAAGAATGAGTCCTCAATACATAACCCCATTATCTCACCTCCCTGAATTTAATTAGATTTCACAGAATATATATCCCAATGTTTTTATATAATTGAAAATAAATAGTGTAAGTTACTCAGCCACAACCAATGATCATTTAGACCGAGCAGCTATAACCAAAGTAATTTATTAGGAAAAGAAATAAAAACCCAAATATTCACAATAGGGTGTTAATTGAATAAGGAAGAAAATAATTAGGCAATAAATAACCATCACAATGAATGGTTCATTTCTCACAATTAACCATGATAATTTATTTAATTAAAACTCAACAAAAGAGATACCACGACATGTGAAATTAATTAATTTATATAATTCAAGGCTAATGGAAAATATTCTGAGAACGTCGGCACACCCCAGGGGGTACTGAACGATGTCGCAACAATTTAAATAGGATATATTTCCTCATAGTAAGGTGTAATGTTTAAGCAAAGTAATTTATCTAATTTTGAAAGGGTAAAATTTAAACATCGTTGGTAGGTACAGATGAGTGGCACAACCAAAAATTTAAAATACAAAAATAATTGAGGGGAAAGAGAGTAGACACACTGAATTATACTCGTTGAGGATCCTATACTTAGTGGTGATCCATTATTTGACCTAAAATATAATAAATCAGATTATTTTTTAAAAAACCCAATTTTGGGTAAAATCCTTCCTCAACAGATCGCGTGACAGATTTAGAATAAGATCAACTGATCCTTAGTGTGTGATGTTTTCCTTATTGAGAGTATCGTATTGCACTAGATGACGTTGAAATTGAAGGAGAAATGAGGTAGCAGTAATCACCCAATGGAGGAAGAGGGTGGTGTGCACTACCTAGCAGGGGGAGGTGCGCCATGCATAAGAGAGGGGGAGGAATAGAGAAAGAGAACAAAAAATAAAAGGGAAAAGAAAAAGAAAAGAAAAAAAAGAAAAAAAGGAAAATAGAAAAGGTTAAATAAAAAGGAAATAAATAAAATAATAAAATAACATTCAAGGAATAAGTAAACATAATTAAAAAAATTGGGATTACCCAATTTTAATTATTCTAAATTTATCTCCAATATTTTTAACTTTTATTATTTATTTTTAACCCTTTTTAAATTATTTTTGACTTCCTTAAGATTTATTTTTAATCCTTATATTATTTTTTATTTATTATACCCTGAACGTTGCACTAAGGTGTGACCTGAGAAAAAAATTACATAAGGCCCGAGAAATTATTTAATTAATTTAAATAGCTGCCTAAGACCCACAACAGGGTGTGCAGCCATCCGCCTTGAGTTCTTTTAAGGATTTGGACATGAAAACATAATCGTCCATACCATGATTAAAGCCGATATGTTACATAATTCATGGATTATAAATACTTGATTCCAATTTAATATTCTATAAGGAATATTCCTTGAATATTCTCTCATATAGGGTTATTCAATCCCATGTTGATACTAGATAAACTTGATTAACCTTACAGAGATCATTGTTTTTCTAATTTCTCAAGAAATGAAACTCTTGTCAACTTCCATCATTTGTAGAAATATTAAAAACTCCTTTAAACATAAATATCTGTAAAACACTTATTTTTTATGAAATACTTCTATATATATTTAATTTCTTTTATAGCTTTCATTATGTGCAACAATGTTCTTTAACAAACTATGATGTAATAATTATAATTTTATTTAAACATAATCATTATAAAAAATCCATTAAAATTGGTGGTATGAATAGTAATAAATACATTTTTATAATTAATTATAACCATTTTATATAATGAAAACATATTGATAAAAAAACTTAATTTTCATAATATCTTTTTATTCCTTGAAAATACATTTTTCTCAAAAAAAATTATTTATTTTTGTGGAAAAACTTTAAAGTAATTTTTTCATCTTTTAAAAAACTTTTTTTAAAAAATAAAATTAAAACTATAAATCTAAACTTCAAAATTATCTTTTATTGATTTTTTTATAATTTTTGGAAAATATTAATTTTTTGATAAATAGTTAAAATATATTTTTTCATAAAAAATAATTTTTAGTTTAAAGTATTTAGAATATCTATTTTACTTTAATATGGATTTAAAAGTAAAATTAGTTCAATTAATTATTCATTAATTAAATTTAGGTCATTTAAATCAATTTCATGTTTATTATTTATATTACAACATTCTACAAATATGAAAACTTTTTCTTTGGAAAACTACTTTTTCATCGCATGTGTAGGATTAATTTTAAATTAATTTATACCACTTATATGAAATGAATTTTTTAAAATGGATTACTTACATTGAATAATAATAATTAATATTTTCAAGTAATCCTAACTTAATTTTTGTTCCTAAAGAATTGAAAAAACCAACAAAATTTTCTTTATTGTTGTTAAGGTTAATATAGGATTACTTGGTGGTTAAATAAAAACTGAAGGGTTAAAATGACCAAAATATTTGCGTAATTAATTTTTTATAGAAATATTTCAACCTTATAAAATCCAATGTTTTATAAAAATAAATTTTATAACCTTTTTTAATGTTTAAAATATGGTTGTAACTTTTTCTTTTCAAATATTCCAAGTGTGTCCTCTTCCCCACATGTAAAAGGGAACCCCCTCTATTCATCTTTTCACACATCCAAAGCCTTTTGGTTTGGCCATGAAAATTTAAAATGTATTACATAATTCCATAAAGACTTTATATATGTATTAGTTTTATTATTAATCCCTATTAAGAAGGATTTTGGTGCAAATATAAGAATTTTGTCTCAAGAAGAGGTATTGTTCATAGCCGAGGGTTTTTATATTATTTCTTTTTCCACATAATTCAAATATTCTCCAAATATGATAATATAATAACAAAATTATCTCCCATATGTTGATATATTATTATTTTAATTACCTAAACCATATACATCTTATATTCCATCAAATGATAAATAAAACTATCGATCGTCTGTACAACAAACTACCACCTCATAAACCGGTGTAATTCATTTCCATCACCACCTTTCCTGAATAGATATAATGATATATTTAAGATATTTATTTGAAATTTATGAAATAATTATACTTATTTAATTATAATATCACCTCTACTTTCTTACATTCCAATCCTTAGGAAAATTATAACATCCCAAATGTGTACATGTAGACTACTGCCACCATGAAGCGATGTAATAATTTTTTTTATATTTCGACATGGAGGTATTATAAACGTATTTAATGAATATATAATATATATATGATATAGAAATTATTCTCTAAATTATAATAAATATTTATTATTCCTTCATTATATATGTTTAGAAAATGGAAGCAGCGTTCATTCATACGTATGGACCACCGTGTTCATGAACAGTGTAATTCACATTCTATCTCAAATTTTTATCGATTACACTGAGTAAATATATAATGAAAATATATTTTAGATATATCATGATAAATGTTTTGGATATTATGAAACTATGGTTAAATAAAAAGGACTAAAAATATCAATCCATAATAGACATTAAAAATGATGAATTTTTTTCCTCAAATGTGATTTTACCACGAAATTTTTAATAAATGTCTAATAAAAGGTCATAAGAAATTCCAATATGGTATGATATATATTATAATATTTTTTTAATAAATTTATAATAAACCATTATATATTATATAGGATTTTTAAATGTTTATAAATAATTTCCAGACTTGTGGTTGGGGGTTTTTCATCTTACATTTATTTTTGTGAGACAACTATCATATTAGACAGTTATTTAGTTTATGTGGAATATATACTACCCATGAATGTTTTATTATTATTAATAATAATAAATATATTAATATTTAAATACCCATATATGGTTATTTATTCTATTGTTCTGACGATTCAAAATTCATCATAGTGGTAAATATTTTATGTAACAATGTGATTATTTATCAAGATTGTATGTCAATACATTTTCGATGATGAAATTATCAGGCCTAACTATTGAGAAACTCATTTATTTTGTTAAAATACGTTTATTTGTATAAAATAAATGGTTTCCTATATTTTTACAGTATTTAATAACTAATGATTCCAAAATATTATTTTTTTAGGAAAAGAAATTATTTCTATCTTCGATTGAAAATAATTTTTCTTTAATGTAAATATTTTCTAAAATTGTTTAAAAAATTATTTTTTCAATATTCAATAAATATATTTTAAAGATATTTTTATCCATTATTAATTTTTCAAAATTCATTTAAAGTTAATGTTCTTTGCATTTTCAAAATGAGTTACTTTTTACTTTTTACTAAAAAATTGAATGGAATAATTCTTTTCACATGAATGGAATGAATGGAATGTTTTTACATCATAAACACTCAATTATTTAAATAATACATAAAAAATTCAATTTTATTTTCAATAAAAATGTTTTATTTTATATTTAGGAAATTTTTAGGCTCTCAATAGGTCACCTTGAAATGAAAATGGATGTTTTCCTCGAGAATGTTTTATTGAACTTTTTATTAAATTTATATTCATCAATGATAGTAAAAATTGGTGTTGATTATGATTTAAAGTGGATATTATCTAGTGGTACCATCCTTATTCTGTCCATGGATGGATTATTTTTATGATTATGATGAAGATAAGTTTAGGAAAAAAAATTTCTTCTAAAGGCTTATACTGTGAAAAAATTATTATAAAACCCATATCCTTTCCATAGGTTATTATATAATGAATGTTTTATGATATTATAGAATGAAAATATATGGAATATATGATTTTTGGGACCTATATATCCCTTCAATGAATTGGGAAATGATTTATATATCATGATATAATTATGTGAAATAAGCTCGTGTGATTGATCTAATATGGGAAACAGGAAAGTGTGATTGATCCACTATGGGAACCAAGTACGTGTGCTTAGTCCACTATTCGATATAGGTGACAATGCATGATCTGTTATATTGGTGAAAAATTTAAGGGATACATGACCCAGGATGATTTGGGGGTCTCATTAGTGAACCTTGATATGTGTAATGGTTTATATACTAATGATGGTTACAAATTATTATGACATGAACATGTAGTTAATGATTGATTGGTGGTGATTCCCCAATATTTTGATGCATATAATTGAAATGATATTGTTTTATTCCATGAATCCTATTTATGATCTTTGTATGATTAGGTATGAACATTTTATGTTATGTTCCTGATATCATACCCTTATGATTATTTTAGGCCTTTTTACTCTCATATTTACCCTAACTAAGCATATGAGTTCACCCTGTCTTATGTTTTCATTACCAATGATTTTAAGATGGTTTAATTAGGTTATTTCAATGAATTATAATAGATACGAGGAAATTTTTTGGAGATGTTGATTACCTTTTATACAATAATAAGACTCTATTTATAGTCTTTAAAGACACTAAACATAAATGATCCTCATATATGTATTGGTTAAGTGTATTGAATAATAAGATAAAAATATATAATATTTATGTATGAAAATTCTAGGTATCTATTGTTGGAATGAGAATAATATATTATATAACCTTTGGAACTATGATGATAAAACATTACTAAGCACCGTAGGGATATGTCTAAGGGAAATTCTATGTATAGGAAAATATATAGGAATCTTGTTGAAGGATAGAGTGAGTGGTTTCCATGAAATTACATCCCTATCCAGATACTACAGGTCGATTTAGATCTATTATATTTATAATTAAGTGTAATAACTATGACTAGGGTACATTGGGTTTTGAATCTATGGTCACCACATGCATGAACAAAGATATCACTGCATACCTAGTTTGAAACTCCCAATAGATATGTTTTAGAATTCATGAAGTCATTATGAACCATTCAGAATGATTTTAATAGATAGTGATCATGAATGAACTAGGTAAAACAGATTTTTTTCATCAGTTGAAAATAAAGATTCTAGATTTAGACATCATATATATGATTTTTCAGGATTGTTTGGTTTCCCACTATGATTATTACTTCATACAATATGTATTTTGGATCTATTAAATGGATGAATCCTGAAAGAACCATGTTAATATAGAATGTGATGGACAATAAAATTTTTGTTCTATTAAAAAACCAAACATTATAGAATATGGAATGAAAAATCCTGTTTTTATGCTCATGAAATGCTCTCATATTGTATATAATGCTGAAAATATAAATGAAAAATAGAGGGAGAAATGTTATGATGAGTACTAAATGTGTTAACATCAAACTTATTTTAGAAGATTCATTGATTCACTATTTATTGTGACATGGATCATTAACAGTAAATATATATTTTTTGTTATCCTGGGTTTAGAGCATGAAGCAATATTTTTATTATCATTTGGAAGGATAAGTATAGAGGTTGTGTGATCTTATCAAGAATGTGAGGGAACATGATGAAATTAACTCTACGAAAAGATATGAGTTTAATAGCATGATTTTCAATAATTAAATTCATGATATTCTTAAAAAATAGATAATTAGTTAGTTGAGATGAAACACAAGTATAGTGAATCTATTGTTACCTTTTAGTAAAATTTTACAAGTCTTAGGAGGTACGCTTCTGGTATTATCATCCGACCTGATTATAAGGTAGATTGTTTATTTGGTGACCAAAAACAAAGACCCCAAAATTGGTTATCTATAATACACTCTCTTAGATATAAATAAATTTATCAATGTGATCGTAATGTATAAATAGAAATTGGAGATTCCTGCTATTCCAATGGTTTTAAAGGAAAAATGAATATTGACTCTCATGAAAACATTATTAAATTATATGATGGAAAGAAATTATATGTCATAAACCATCCCTCTAGGCCTGTTCCATGACTACACCAAGCCTGACTTCCTTAGGCTAGGGGATGGATACTAGCACTAGAAAGACGTACCCTAATACGAGAAGGCCTTTTTTAACATGTACAAACTCACAGTCCAATAACACAACAAGAAGAAACCACAAAGTAAACTAATGTAGTAAAAGTGTGATGAAAGTAAAGGGGCCAGAATACAAGCCCAACTAAAAAGTACCAGTACAAATTAAAAGTTCAAATACAACTGAAAAGTACGAAATAGATCCTGGATCATCCACCGAGGTTCCTACCTAAAGGGAAGGTATAAATCGTATCCACAGCACTCCACAACAGCTTGTCTTCTCTATGTATCACCTTGCCCAAACACCCTCAAATCTCATTCTAGCTGCTCGTTGTATGAACAATACTCAACAAGGTGCGGGTGTGGCCTGTGTAGGGTTGAGTATAACAATACTCAGTAAGGACCCTAAGACCCCCAAAGGTCTCCCATAGTTCACAAAGGAAAAACCACAACACAAAACCTCAAACCTGAAGCACTTATCAATAGTCATCAACTCTACTTAGGTATATAACCATACATATACCTAAGTTATCAAGATATAATAATCCCATACATTGGGAAAGAATACCGCAAAGGTAACACCACGAAGGTATAAGTACCACATAGGTAACACCACGATGATAGATGTACCAAATAGGTATCACCTCGAAGATAGAAGTACCACACAGGTAACACCTTGAAGATATCACCATGAAGGTAGAAGTATCGGCTCACAATCAGGTATAAATTATGTATAGAAGATCAGATGATTAGTCGTAAGCTAGACCATCAGATTCTGTTAAGAGCACTCAGGCTGACCCACACATGATCGATAGATAAAAACCTCCACTGACCCACACATGATATGAACCACATAGGATTGGTATGAGATGACCCACACAAGATAAATGAGTGCAGACCCATACTGGATCTTCTATTTTTTGACCCACCCAGGATCGATAGATGCATACCCACTTAGGATCATTGTACTTTCTTCATGTAACTGCCAGCCACAAGATTCCTCACACCAGGTGCGCTTGATCTCCATATATTTCACCCCTCAAGAGATTGTTCACACCTAAATGGCCACTAAACTTAACAAATGAGTAACCAAAAGGACTTCCATGTTGTAGGGGTTCCAACATGATAGATGGTGCATCAATCAAACTCTCAGTTTGTGAGTTATAAGCGTTTTAGTTTTGAGGGAACGGTTGGATTTAGATTCGATCCAACCTGGACGTACTCTAACAGTCTCCAAAACTCTAGTGGAGTATACCAATTGGACTGTCTCGATCTAAGGATCCCAACTCCATAGAAGGTTCTTCAAACGGACATCCGGTTCTCATGATATGACCCTTTAAGTGTTTATGGGTCCGGTCCGACTCGGTCGGACCGACCCAACCTGACCCGACCTGGGATGGGTTGTGGTCCGGTCCACAAGGGATAACGGCCCGACCCACAAAGGGGTGGCCTGGCACGAAAGGGGATGTGGCCCGCTGGGGGCGCGGACCATTGGGGGCGTGGCCCATAGCTGGGTGGAGCAGCCCACTATGGCGGGGCCCGTCCTAGCTGCCTCCCGGGGGAGTGACCCCAAATTTTTCCTAAATGGCCATTAAGGCCGTTCTGTCTCCTCTACAGCAATGGCGCCATGTAGTTCCATAAGGTGTTATGTAGGACCTAGTGGAGTGGGTCCTGCCTCCTATCATGGTTGGCTAGTGTCAGCTATCATCTTTGGCGGCACGTGACGGTGCACTGCTCCACCACCTGCGATATACTGGTGTACCGGCCACCTCCTCCGGTCCGTCACAGATGATGAGCCGCATGCATTACCTCAGGTAGTGCGGGTGCGCCGCCTCCTCCCTCACAGCCAGCCGGTTCCGACCCCTGACTTAGTCCAAGCAAGTTCCAGTCTCTGGTACAGCCGCATCAGAGGCCTTTCACAGGTCACCAGGTGAGCTCCGATGGCCCATTTTTCCTTCCGAAGGCATCATTGAACTTCCCAGGATATCTCTATTGCTTCTAGACCATCGAAAATTGGGATATTTCCACCCCAAATAATTGCCTATGAAGAACGCACAAGTTAATCAATATTTTGGAGGGACTGGGCCTTGTTCATTTGAACTGCACCCTCCATGTTAGCTTGATAGAAAAAGGTTAAAGTGATTCAATCATCCATACATGAAATTAAACAAGTTCAAATCGCTACCTCAAGAATGATGGAGAACTCCCGCGGTTGAGGAAGTGGGTCGGTGTTGGTCTTTCCTGTAACACACTTCCAATGATTCCACTTGTATGTCATCATTCTGTTCATGGTTCGATGTCACCGATCACCTATCGCGGGAACCGGCTCCGTACTCCCAGGGATTGGCATCGCGGTACTTTGTCAGAACTTCGTTCCTTGGTGAAGCAGTCAGATAACTCTCCCCAATCTCCATATAAATAAGAGAGGAGGAGGGTGAGTAAAGCTCATAGAATTTATGAGGGTTCATTTAAAGGAACCTTCCTAAATTCTAACGACGCAGTTACATAGGATTTGAAGGGTCAAGACAATTAATTTCTTGACACATCACTAGTCCCATGCCGCCTCTTGTCTATTAGAGGAAAATAAAGAAAGAAAATAAAATAACAAAGTTATTTAATTATTCTTTTAAAAGTCCCAAAATCTAACTTTTTCTCCAGACCTACTACGGTCGAAATGAAGCCTCCTTTAAGAGAATCCCAATGCAACGGGAGGTAGGACCTACTCCAGCGGGTCCCATATAACACCCAGTGGTGCCATGTAGTGCCGCCGCTACGAAAGAGACCGAACAACCCTCGTGGTCATTCGCAAAAATTGGGGGTCACTCAACCAGGTGGTATCTAGGGCGGGCCCCACCATAGTGGAATACTCAACCTAGCCTGAAGCCATGTTACCTTGTAGGTCAGGCCACCCCCTTGCAGGTTGGGCCATTTCCCCTTGTGGGCCAGACCATGGCCTAGCCTAGCCGGGTCAGACTCGAACTGGGTCTGGTCGACCCGACCCAAGCCCAACCAGACCCAAAAACACTAAAACAAACATATATTAATAACTAAATGTCATTTTATGAATTGTATGTGGAACTAGGGTACTTGGATTAAGGTGGTCCTTTTGTTATACTCTGATTTAGTTTTGGAGATAGTTGTAGTATGGTCGGGATGGATTAAACCCAAATCCAACTAGGCCCTCAGAACTAAAACCCATATATCTCACAGACCAGGCGTCCGATTGATGCACCGTCTATCACGGTGGAACCCTTATGACATGGAAGCCCTTTTGATTACTCCTTTATAGAGCATAGTGGTGGTCGATGTATGACCTATATCTTGAGAATAAGAATCAATGGAGCTCGAGTGCACCGGGTGCGAGGAATATTGTGGCTAGTTGTAACATGAAGAAAGAAAAATGATCCTAAGTAGGGAGCACATCATCCTCTTCAGAGGATGTATCATGGTACCAGTGGTTCTATGGGAGGAGTTGTTGAGGGAGTTACATATATCCCCTATCGCGGTACATCCTGGTACGATGAAGATGTACCAGGACCTCTGGCATCAGCACTTGTGGCTAGGGATGAAGAAAGAAGTGGTAGAGTATGTTTCAGAATGCCTCACATGTCAGTAAGTGAAGGTCAAGCATCAGGTTCTAGCATGCTTTGCATAGCCACTAAAGGTTCCACAGTAGAAGTGGGATGGGATCTCCATGAACTTTGTGAAAGGGATTCCACATACGTCTAGGGGACATGATTCCATTTGGGTGATCGTTGAACGACTCACCAAGTTGGCCTACATCCTACCTATGAGATAAGGGATCTATAGAGCTATTGGGATGCCTCTATGTACAGGAGATTGTGAAACTCCATTGGGTTCCATCAACCATCTTCTCTGACTGTGATGCACATTTAACTTCCCGGACTTGGAAGGTATTTCAGGAGGTGTTTGGGTCACAACTACGTTTGAGCATCGACTTTCATCCTTAGATAGATGGTTAGAAAGAGCGGTCTATTCAGAAGCTGGAGGACATGCTTCCTTCTTGCATCCTAGATTTTGACCATAGTTTGGAGGATCACTTTCCCTTAGTGGAGTTCTCATAAAATAATATCTATCACTCCACCATTGGTATGGAACCATTTGAGGCCCAATACGGTCAACCTTGCAGAACATTTCAATGCTCGATAGACCCTGGGGAGTCCGTACTTATGGGTCCATAGTTGGTATGAGATACCATTGAGAAGATGCAAATCATCCAAGAGAGGTTGAAGACTGCACATAGTAGGCAGTAGTCTTTTGTAGACAGGAGGCAGAGACCTTTAGTGTTCAAGGAGGGAGACCATGTCTTCCTATGGGTCTCACCTCAATAGGGACTACGAAGACTTTTCATATGAGAAAAGTTATCACCAAGGTTTATCAGACCATTTCTAATACTTTTGAGGATTGGAAAGGTGGCATACCACTTTTCACTTCCATCATTGTTGGAGAGGGTGCACAACTTCTTCCTCGTATCCCAGGTGAGGACATACGTTCATGACCCATCTCACATCATCAACCACTCTGAGCTAAGATTTGATGAGGTGGTTACATTTACAGAGGTTCCAGTAGAGATTGAGGATTGACATAAGAGAGTCCTTCATGGGCGGTTGATAACTCTCGTGCATGTTCGATGGCAGCACGAGAACCTCCAGGTGAGAACTTGGGAGCGGAAGACTCAGATTCGTGCTTAGTACCCCCAAATGTTTTCTTAGTATATTTTTTGGATTTTGGCTACGATAATCCCTAATGTGCGGAGAATGTAAAGACCCGGATTTTCTATTTAAATTTTTTCCTTTTTCACAACCTGTCCCTCTAGGGCCATGCCATGACTACCCCAAGCCCAGCTTTCATAGGCTAGGGGCTAGCGACTAGCACCCAAAAGGCATATCCCTAATACGGGAGGTAATTTCCTTTTTAACATATACAAACACATAGTCCAAGAACACAACAAGAATAAACCATGAAGTAAACTACTGTAGTAAATGTGTGCTGAAATTAAAGGGGCCAGAATATGAGTCCAACTGTAAAGTAAAAGTACAAATGAAAAGTAAAAATACAACTGAAAAGTACAAAACAACTCTTGGATCATCCACTATGGTTCCTACCTAAAGGGTAGGTACATACCGTCTCCACAGCACTCCACGTTAGCCTATCTCCTCTATGTACTGCCTACTCCTAACACCCTCAAGTCTTAGACCAAATTTTTGTCGTCTGCACAAGACACAACAAGGTGCGGGAATATCCCATGTAGGGGTGAGTCAAAAAATAATTATTAGTGACTCCGAGACCCCATAAGGTCTCCCAGAGTTCTAGAAAGGAAAATCTACAAATCAAGACCTCAAACCCAAAGCATGAAATGGTAAACATCAACTCCACTTAGGTATATTCCCATACATATACCTATGTTTTCAAGATATACTCATCTCATACATGGGGGAAGAATACAACAATGGTAACACCATGAAGGTAGAATTACCACATAGGTAACACCAAAAAGCTAGATGTACCACATAGGTTAAACCTCTAAGATAGAAGTACCACATAGTTAACACCACAAATATAACACCACGAAGGTAGAGTATCATACAGGTAACACCACGAAGATAACAACACAAAGGTAGAAGTACCAAAAAGGTAACACCCTGAAGATAACAACACAAAGGTTGAAGGCTCATCTCAAAATATGGTATAACTTAATTATAGAAGTACTAATGATTAGTCATTATCTAGATCTTCTTATTTTGTAAAGTGCACTACGGCTGTCCCACATAGGATCAATATGTAATAATTCCTGTTGACCCACATAGGATCAGTATGTGCTGACCGACACTGGATCGCTGAGTGATAACCCACACATGATATGATATATGTTGAACCACACAGGATTGATAGATTCTGATCCACTTAGGATCAATTTTCATTCTTCATGTGACACCAAACCATATGATTCCTCACACCCGGTGTGCCCGAGCTCCGTAGAATCTTCCGCATGAGATATCGGTCATACCTCAACCACCAAAAATCTCCAAAAGGAGTAATAAAAAGTACCACCATGTCCTAAGGGTTCCAATGCAACTAATGGTGCATCAATCAGATGCCCAGATTGTGAGTTATAAGCATTTTAGTTCTGAGTGCCGAGTTGGATTCCGAACCGATCCTACTTGGATGTACTCCAACTGTCTCCAAAACATAAGTGGTGTATACCAAAAGGAAAATCTCGATCCAAGGATCCCAGTGCCAAAAAAGGTTTGTCAATGGATGTATGGTTCTCAAGATATGGATCTTTATGTGTTTCTGGGTCCGGTCCGACCCGGTCGGACTAACCCGACCTGATTCGGCCTAGGCCGACCCAACCCGATTTGGGTTGACCTGACCCGGTCCACGTTTGACCTGGCTGGGCAGGGCCGCGGTGGGCTTGGCCCACTGGGATGCGGTCCATCCTGCAAGGGGGTGAGACTCGATCCGTAAGGGGGCAGCCAGGCCCGCATGGGGGCACAGACCGCTGGGCACGCGGTTCGACCGCGTGAGGTGTGGCCCACAACTATATGTAGTGGCCTGTTGTGGAGGGGCCCATCATAGCCGCCACGTAGAAGAGTGACCTACATTTTTTTCCAGAACGCTCGTAAGGTCCATTCAGTCTCCTCCGTAGTGGTGGCGCCACGCCATGCCGCCTGGTGTTATGTAGGACTAACTGGAGTGGGTCATGCCTCCCGTCGTGGCCAGCCGGTGTCGGCCGCCATCTCCAGTAGAACGTGACGACATGTCACTCCACCACCAGCTGCTGGAAGGTGTGTCAGCCACCTCCTTTAGTCTACCGCGGCTGACGAGCTGCAACCCGCGTCCTCCAGCAGGGCGCTGGTCACACCGACCTCATCTTCTGTGGCCGGTTGGTGTTCTAGACACCTCCTCCGACCACCGCAGTGGATGATCAATGGACAGTTACTCTAGAGGTAAAACTGTTCCACCTACTCCCTTGTGGCCGACCAGTGTTGGCCGATACTTTAGTCCCCACTGGCACCCGTCGCTGGTACTGCCACGCCGGTGGCCTTCCATGGGTCACTGGTTGAGCTCTGGTGGCCCTTTTTTTCTTCAGACGGAGTCGTTTAACTTCCCGAGACATCACCATCTCTTCTAGCCCATCCAAAACTGGGTTTCATCCATCTCAACGAATCACCTGTGAAGAACTCAAAGATTAATCAAGATAGCATAGGGACCAGGCCTTGTTCCTTTGGACCACACCCTCCATGTTATCTTTTAAACAATAGGTTGAACAGATTGAATCATCCATACTTGAATTTAAACAAGTTCAAATCACTACCTCAAGAATGATGGAGAATTCCCGAAATTTAGTAAGTGGGTCGGTGTTGGTCTTTCCTACAACAAGATTCCAACGACATTTCCCGTACGTCGTCCTTAGATTTTTGGTTCGGTGTCACCCATCACCTCCCATATGAACTGGCTCCTTCCACCAAGGGTTTTTCATCGGGGAACATTTTTAGCACGTTGTTTCTTGGTGCAGTAGTCTGATACCTCTCCCCAAGCTACATATAAATAGAACAGTGGAAGGGTTAGGAAATCTCGTAGAATTTATGAGGGTACATTAATAGGAACCTTCCTAAATTCTAACAACACTATTACATAGGATATTAAAGGTTAATCCAATTAATGGCTTGACACGTCGCTGGTCACACACTGCCACTTGTTAAATAGAGGAAAATAAAGAAATAAAATAAAACAACAAATTTTATTATTATTATTTTAAAAGTCTCCAAATCCAACTTTTTCTCCAGAACTACTACGGTCGAAGTGAAACCTCCCTTATGTGAATCCTGGCACTGCATATTCAACGATGAACTCAGATTTTTAATCCGAGCACCGTTTCAAATGTAAGAAAACGCCTCTCACGCATTTACAGAACTTACCTTAAAAAATTCAGAATTTCATTCCGGGCACACCGAGCCTCAGAATCACGCGTCGTAAATTTTCACAGACTGATAATAATTCCATATAATTAAAAAATACATTTAAAATCTAGGTTATTACATTATATCTATATAAAAGGAATAAATTTTAGAAGAAACAACAAGGGATCACTGAAATATAAATGGGAGGTTCATTAAATGTGGATGGGGGGTTACAATTCATGTTAATGATGAAAGGAAATGAATGGTCCATTATACCCATTAGAAGAGAGGAAGACTCCCACTAATGCACCACCCATGCTCTAACGCTTCACAGTAAAGAAGATTGGAATTATAATATAGAGTTATTAAATATGATGGTTAATGATAATGATCTACATCAGCAACCTCTTAATCTATAACACAATTGGAAATCTCAGGTGATCGCTATTTATGATGAGGTGTATAATAAAGACATTGTGAAAGGTACACTTTTCTTCTACTATAGAACTGTTAATTCCTTATTTGACTCTCGATCTACAAATTTTTATATCTGATAGTTTCTAAGTGTATAAAAATGTAATCCTAATGCGTTGATGTTGAATTATAAGTTAAAATATGAAATGGAAAGATTATTTCATCTTATGCCTATGATTCCTCTCAAATTGATATTTGTATGAATTTTATTTTTGAAAATATTTCTATTCTTCCTTTTTTTGAATTTGATGTCATCATAGGCAAGGATTAAATTTATATACATAAATTCCAAATCAATATCCATGGAAGATAAGTCACATTTCATATTCCAAAAAATACTGTGATCGTTAATTGGAATGATGATAGTTATGAACCTCTGATAGAGATCACATCAATTGTATGGGTCTTGACTCCTAATACAAAGGGGTTAATATCTTAGTTTGTTTGGGAGAAACTCAACATCAATGATATTCCTATTTTGTAGGAGTTTGTTGATGTATTTTAGTAAGTGTTTCATAGTCTTAAAATAAATCATGAAGTTGACTTTTCTATTGAAATCATACCAAGTGATAAAACCATAACAAATACTCCATATAGAAGGGATCTGATTAAGCTATATGAATTAGAGAAGAAACTACAAGAGAATCATTAAAATGCATTCATTAGGCCAACCGTGTTACCCTATGGTGAACCAATTCTATTTTTATGAATAAATATGGATCGATGGGACTCTGTATTGATTATTAAGAACAAAACAACATTAAAAGTAAGACCAAGTATCATATACCCCATATTGGTGAATTGTTCGATCAACTGCATGGAGCTCAACACTTTTCAAAGATTTACCATAATTCTAGTTATCATTAATTGTGATTCAAGAAGGGGGATATACCCAATGCATAATTATTTAAAAGGTATAAAAACTAAAAATATCTAGTGATTCCATTTGGTCTTACTAATGGCCATGTTATCTTTATGCATATAATGAATTAATTTGTTATAGGTTACCTTGATTATTTCATGGTTGTACTTATAAAAGGTATTATTATCTATTCATAGAATAAGGAAGGGCATGATGATCACTTGCGAATTGTACTAAAGATCGTAATGAAGGAGAAATTGTTTACAGAATTTACAAACAGTTAATTTTGGAAACAAAATGATTCATTTTTGGGTCATATAATCTCAATAAATGGTGTATTGGTGGATCCATCAAAATTTGAGGCTATTTAATATTTGTTCATACCAACCATAATGAATGAGATCTATATATTTTTTATTCGGATAGATATTATAGATTCTTTTTTTGGAAAAATTTCAGGATTTTCCAATCAACTTACCATGTTAACTCTTAAGGGATCAAATTTCCTTCATAAATATGAATGTGAAGAATATTTGAAAGAACAAAATTTATGGTTAGTTATCCCACCACATCTTACAATAACCTCAAGTGGAGAAGTGTTTTTAATCTATTGTGATTCCTGAAATATTGTATTTAGATGTGTTATTATTAAAATTATGATGGTGATAGCTTATGTCTCATGAAAATTGAAGGTTCGTGAGAAAAACTACCCAAATACGGATTTAGAGTAAGTTTTGGTGACATTTTCAAAAATGATATTGAGGAATTATCATTACAGAGAGAAGTTTGATATATATACTGATCATAAAATTTTAAAGTGTATATTCAAATAGATAGAGTTGAATATTCTCTAGAGAATATGGTCGAAGATAACAAAATTTTATCACTGCTCAATATATGACTTGCTTGGGAAGGAGAAAAAGGTTTTTGTTTATTTGAGTTAAAAGGATCATGCAATCATATCCTTGAAGAGGATCAAAAAATTTCAAATATTTTTAGATATTCCATTTATCTATCTTAAAATCATGATTGAAGGGGGAAAATATTTTCTTTCGCAAATGATTGTTCAAATATCAATCTTTGTTTTGATTAAATATACATGGAAGGATGATGTAGTGCTATAGAAGAATGATAGAAATGTTCCCGAATTTTACCATAATTATGATGTAATAATGATGTTTTAGAACTATGTATGTGTTTCATCCATAACCAATTTTAATAAGGGTAAGTTAGAAGAATCCCATAGTTCATTAATCACTATTCATCCTAAACAAAAATGATGTATAGTTATTTGAAAGGGTGTTTTGGTGGTATATAATGAATAGGGGTATTTCAGAATTTGTATATCAGTTATTATTATGTTAGTATATTAAAGAATAAATAAAAAAGTACTATGGAGATTTTGAAACATTGAATCATACCATATTAGAAATTAAATAAATTCACCATGGATATTTTCATCAGACTACACAAAAAATATAAAGATAACAATGACATATGGTTTATAGATGATGGACTTTAAAAGCCCCAAAAATAATTACTATTAGAGAAAATTTCTCTTAAGGTCATCTTGTTAGGATATAAAATAATGAATTATTAAGGTTTAATGGAGTACCACATTCCATTATAAATTATTGGGATCCAATGTTATCCTCAATATTCAATAAAATACTATATAAAGAACTAGTTACTGAGTTGAGTTTTGTTATGACATATCATCCTCAAATAGACGGTCCTCCTAAGGGAACTATTCCTACACTAGAGTATAATTTGAGATCTTGTTATATGGATTTCAATGGTGTTCAGGTTCAACAACTTCTTCTAATAAAGTTTTCTTACAACAATAACATTCATTGGAGTATTCAGATTTCTCCTAATGAGTACCAATATGAAAATGAGTGTAGACAACCAATGTATTTGGATGATGTTGGGGAATGAAATCTATTCATACCGTAGCTGGCTGAAGAGATTGTAGAGAAGTTATAACCCTTTAATAACACAAAAAATCAACATAAAGTTGACCAAAAAGATATATTGATAATCATCGATGTGATATAGATTTTAAAGTTCATGAGAATGTGTTTTTTATAATTATTAAATGGAAGAAGGTTATGAGGTTCATAAATAAATGAAATTTGATCCATTGGCATATTAGTCCTTTTCAATTTTGGATCACGTAAGGAGTTTACTTATTGGTTATGGCTTCCACCGAACCTCTCTCATGACGATGATGTGTTTCATGTATCTATCATGAGGAAGTATATAACTTATCCTTCACATGTACTAAACTAAGTGTCCATACTACTAGATTACGATAATTCCCATGATGACAATCCTGTAGACATTTTGGATCACATTAAGAAAGTGCTACAAAAAAGACCACTCTCCTGGTCAATGTTCTGTACAAAACCAACTATTTGAGGAAGCTATAAGGGTACTTGAGGATATAATGAGGCATAAGTGTCCTCATTTGTTTTATTTTCAAGGGGATGGATTTTTAGGTGGAAATTAATTTTATGGGGGTTAGAATGTAACTCCTTGAGTATTATGAAATATATTTTTTCAACTGAATTTAATTTCTTCGACAACTTGGGTTACATGCGACCCCGAGTTTAAACAAATTGAAAAATAATAATATTATTATTATTTATGCATAACCAGTATAAAATAGATATTGAAATTTCTGGTATTAATAGGAATAAAAAAATTTGATAATTTTTGTATTGTGGTTTCCGATAAAGAAAACATATTTATAAAAAAGTTCCCAATTTTTAAAAAGTATTTATTTTCCTTGAAGATGCCATTTTCTCAAAAAATGATTTTTATTCCATTTTGTGAAAATATAATGAAATTAATTTTTCTAATTTTTTAAAAATAAAATTTAAATATTACATCATTTTTTAAAATTTATAATTCAAACCTTTCTTTGTCGGAATTTTTAATAATTTTATGAAATGTTTAATTTTCCATTGTATAGGAAAAAGTAATTTTTATTAAAAAAATTAATTTTCATTTAAATTAATTAAAAGAATAATTCACTTTTAAGTTGGTTTTAAAAGAAAAATTAATTGAATAATATATTTATGAATCCAATTTATTTTATTTAAATCAATTTCATTTTAAATTTTGAAATTAAAACATTATACACATTTGTAATTGATTTCTTTAGAAAGCTTATTTTTCATCAGATTTTCAGGGTCACTTTTAAATTAAATTCGACCACTTATAAGAATTTAATTTAGAAAAATGGATTCAATATTTTGAATAATAATAATTAATGTTATATAATAAGATCAAATTAATTTTTATTAATAACAAATATTAAAAATAATAAATATTAATTGTTGTGGTTATGGTTAAAACATGTTTACTAAGAGGATAAACTAAAAGGATAAGGTTTAGAATGGAACAAAACCTTTATATTTACTATTGGATGGTGATATTTATACCTATATCATATATGGTTCGATTATGATATTTTTTGGAGCCTTTGGAATGTCTAAAATGTTGGTATATATTTTTATTTTCAAATATTTCAAGTGTATCCTCTCCCCCACTTATAAAAAGGGAACAACCTATCCTCTCCTGTTCACAAATCCAAAAACTTTTTTATCAGAAAATTCCATTAAAAATATATTCCTTAATTCACTCCCCATTTTCAAGAGGACTTATTTCCATTTATAATACCTCATAAGAATCCTTTTGTTGCAAACCTATGAAGGTTTTCTAAAGAATATACATCTATCATTACCAAGAATTTTTGTTTTATTTCTTCTAACAACTCCTTCAAATATAATATAATAATTATTATATAATAACAGTAATATCTCCCATATAATGAGATTTTATTAATTTTTTAACTCATATCTATCTCCTCTTCCAAAAAATGGTAAATGAAATTGTCCATCATGTGTATAACAGAATACCACCTCGCAAACAGATGTAATTCATTTTCCATCACCACCTATCACAGATGGATATAATGATTGATTTAAGTAATATATATTATATTTATGAAATAGTTATACTTTCATAATTATAATATCACATCTACCTTATTACCTTATAATATTTTTGAAAATAATAACTTCAATCATGTATACCTGTGGATTTCCCCTCTAAGAAGCGATGTAATGCATTTTTCATTTCATTTGTAAATGGATTTTAATAAGGATAAATATAATGAATATATATGTTATATATTAAATAAAAATTAATATGTAATAGTGAATTAATATTTATGTTTATTTCATTCCATCTGTTGAGAAAATTGAAAAATATTTCATATGTACTTATGACCTACCATATATATGAATGATTTAATTCATTTTCTATATCCAAATCTTAATTATTAAACTAAATACATGTATAATTAATATATATTATTTTTATATCATTTTTAACATTATTTATTCAATAAAACCATGATATAAGTAAAAGTATAGAAAATACGAAACCAAAACATTTAGAAAAAACGAAGAAGTTATTTCCCAAAAAATGAATTCGATAAGGAATTATTAATAAAAGGTGAATAAAATTTCATAATTATATCATATATGGTATTATATATATGATTATTGTTCTATAATATATCTATAATAATATTATATTTATTACATAAGATGTATGAATGTGTGTGAATGAAGACGATACTCGAGGTAATAGATTTTTGTCTCACTTTTATTTCTGAGAGAAATGCCATATTCAGCACTTGTTTCTTACATTTATAGTATATAAATCCCATTAATGTAATTTATTGTTATTAATATTAAAATTATGGGAATTTACATATGTGAATAATTTTCATTCTTTCATGTGGAATATGACTCAAAATTATCCAATGTGGTTAAAAAATCCTGTTACAGTCACATTGTTTATTGATATTATTTATCATTAAGTTTATATGATGAAATTTTATGGTCTAAATGTCATGAAAATCACATATTTTCATATCCTATGGTTATTTCTGGAGAAAAATTGTTTTCATTTTATTTATCTATCTTTAAGTACTAAATAGACCAATTTTTTTTCTTAAGAAAAATAAATACTTTGTTTATCTTTTAGGTTGAAAATAGTTTTCCTTCCATATACACATTTATAAAAAATATTTACATGAATTTTAGTATTTTAAAATGATTTTTAAAAACATTTTTACCCATGGTTTATTTTTTTTAAAAAAATGAATAAATCTTCTTTTCATTTTATGAATAATGTAGTTTTTTACTTGTTTCCAAAGAATTGAAAAGAATAATTTTTTTAACCTGTTTGTAATAGATATAATTTTCCACCATCATGACCACTAAATTATTGGAAGCATCATTAATATTTTCCAAGGTTCTTCTCAAGGTAAACTTTTTTATTTAATATTTCTATGATATTAATATTTTGAAGAATCTATTTCAAAATAAAAAATATATTTTCCTCAAGAATGGTTTAATGATATTTTATGGGATTTTTATTCATAATCAGTAAAACCATTGGTGTTTTTTATATCCTATTGGGGACATGATACAATGTTACCTTAATTATTTTTTCTCTATATTTTTTCTCTTATGATTATGATTAAGAGGTGTTTATGAAACATGTTACTTTCCCTTGAGTTATACTATAATGAAATTTTTATGAAACATGTTTCTTTTATAATGGTGATGATATGAAGAATGTTTTATGGTATTTTTTAATGATAATTCATTGATTATGTGATAGGTATGACCTATATCTACCTCCAATCCATTGGTTAACGATTTATATATATTAAGATAATTATAGTAAACAAACTAATGTGTTTTATTGGATATGGGAAATAAGCCAATATGGCTAGTCCACTGGGGGAAATAAGTCCGTGTGATATATGCACTATAGAAAATAGGTGATGATTCATGATCTGTTATGTTATGGTAAATTATTAAGGATTTAAGATGCACTATGATTTGATTGTCTCACCGATTAACCTCTAAATATGAAAGGGTTTCTATAATTATGATGGTTTTACACTTATATGACATGGACATATGGTTCATGACTGATTTATAATTATTTCTCCATGTTATGATTCATGACATTTAAATGTTAATGTTTTATGTCATTAATATTGTTTATGATCATTAGAATTTGGGTATTAACCTTTTATGTTATGTTCATGATCTCATATACTTATTCTTATCTTATGCCTTACTATGATTATCGATTGATATATCACTTTTTTACCCACAATGAGCATATGAGATCACCATTTTTATGTATTCATTACCCTAGTTCTAAAAAACAATTAATTAGGGTATGTCTATGTTGTGTAATTAATTGGATGATCTTTGTCTAAGATGTTGAAAATGTTAAATTAAATAAGAAGACTATGTAACGATTACCAAATGACACTAAACCATAATGATCCTCAGGATTATATTTTTAAAATTTATTTAATTTCAATCTCAAAATATGTAATAATTATTTATATAAATCCTTAGTCACGATTTTTTTAATATGAAAGGTTCTGTTAACCTTTTAATTTTTTAAGAGAAATATTTAGTGAGAAGATTAGGGATAATTCTAATGAAAATTTTATGGATTGAAAAATATCATGGAATTATCATGAAAGAAGTATCTTTTATTTCCAAAAAAATTATATCCATATCTATTTACTACCTATGTAAGTGGATCTAGAAGAGTTGTACCCAAGCGTAATAAATCTGAAAAGGGATTAATGGTTTATGACTCAATAATCACATGGTTCTTGAAAATAGGTTTGTTAAATACATGGATTAATACTCTCGATGGATGTGTTTTTTAATTCAAAAATAATTTTTGAACCCTCCCAAATGATTTAATTAGATAATGATCATTAATAAACTAGGTAAAACCAGATGGGATATAGAATGTGAATTATGAATCTAAATTTAGATATCTGATAAATGATTATTCATGATTTTATGGTTTCCCACTATTATTATTATTGCATACTCTATGTTTTTTGGTTTTTTTAATGTGTGGAACATGAATAAAAAATGTTAATACTAAATAAGATAGATGATTTATTGATTTCACTCCTAAGAAAAAAAAATTAAAAGGTTTTCAAATGAAAAATACCAGTTATATGATCTGGAAACTTTCTTATACTATAAATCTTACTGAACTTATAAAGGAACAAAAACGTGAGCAATGTTATATTAAGTCATTATTAATTCTATTTCAACCTCTGTTAGTTTTTATGATGATCAATTTTTTTATGATAAATGGATAAATAAAATAAAAATATATTTTCCATTATCTTGTGTTTTAGGGATGAAAAATTCATTTGGGATGGTTATCATTTGGAGGGAGAAGTAGATCAGTGGTGGAATATTATCAAGAACATATGGGACTATGCATAAATTAACTTCATTGGGTGGGATGTGTTTAAGATATTGTTTTTCAATAAATAATTTCCACAAGTTATTTATCCCAAAATACAGAATGGATTGTTTAATCTAATGTCAAAGGATAATGAATCTATTTTTACCTATGCGGAAAATTTTACATAAATTGTGAGGTACCCTTATGGTATTATCATCCGACCTGAAAGTAATGTGGATTGATTATTTGGATTACTAACACTAATTATTTGAAAGGAATTAGTTATAAGAAACATTATTATATATGTAACTTCCCGGTTCCGGAAGCCACCCAGACGCGCCCCGTACCCGGTTGCTCACATGGCCTCAAGTGTATTTCCCTGAACGCCAGAGGCTGCTGACTAGCAGTGAGGGTCTTGGGTGTGATTGTGGGGAAACTATTCCCTCATTGTAAATGTATAGAGAAGAAGTAAACAAACACATACAAGAACTGAAGCAGTAATAATTACATACAATAGAAAAATGAGTGTATAAACTAGAGAACACATATATAAAATGATGCATGATGCATATGTCTAGGAAAATAGCCAAACAAGTCACAATAATGGAATACAACAATGCTAAACCAAAGTGAAAAATAAAGTAGATAAACTACTCAGCATCATAATCCATAGCTTGGTCCCATGCTCTCCATATCCACAACAAGTCAAATACCTAAAGTAGAAGGGAGATTTCCCTTATCTATACCTGTAACAATATAATCTGTTTGGGTCCAAAAGGATTTCCCAAACTGGGTGTGAGACTAAATCCTTGTAGGAAACCACCATGAGATCTGTTCCTAACAGTCAGTGAATATATGGTAGGTAAAATACAGAAGGCAGTAAACAAGGAAATCTCAGCAGTAAACAATCCATAGTTTCAAAGCATTCACATCACCACAAAACATGCAACAGCTAATCAAAACAGATAAACACAACAGGCAACCATTTGGGAAGTACCCACAACCTAACCCCTCTGGTCCTACCTAGAAACACAAGAAAGTAGCTAAACATAATGTAACCCTCTGGGAAGTACTCACAGCCTATCCCCTATGGTCCTACCTAACAAGTACAAGCAACCCTCTGGGTAGTACACTTAGTCTAACCCTTCTGGTTCAGTTTAAGCATAGAATCTATGAGGAAGCACTCAATGTCAATTCCCCATATAGTCTCGTAACGGTACTAAAGTCACTCTGGGGAAGCACTCAATGCCTCATTCCCCCTGTGGCCTGCATCGAGGAACTACAAACAATCTTGGGAATCACTCAACATCAATTCCCCCTATGGTCTCGCATCGTAAGTTATAAAGACACTCTATAGAAGCCCTGACATCCATCCTCCCTATTCTCTATACACCATGTTCTCACGACCCTGTGTAAATCAAGCAGGTGTAACAGTACGTAATAGCCAAGGTAAACCTCATGAAATAATTTTCTAGCATTCTATAGCACAACAGTATAATAGAACAAAAGTCACACCATCCTACAATACTAGTCATGGAAAAGTAAACATTAGCCTAACAAGAAGACTAGGCCCAAAGGTCAATATAAGAAAAAAACGCATGGTCAACACAAACGAAGAACAACAATTCACCTTATTCACAATAAAAAAATCATCTACTCAAGCATATAATCATAGTAGAGAATCAATAGGGCTAAAACGGTAAATGCGCATTACCCCATTCATGGTTTTGGGAAAATTTGCACATAAAATTCAAATACTTTCCAAAGAAAGGCACAAAACACCTACCTAGGGGTTAGGAGATCTCTATATGTGAGACTCAAAGCTTGAATCTCCTAAGAACTCCATAGATCTAAGAAAACGTATAAAAAATTCAACCCACGATAATTTGGAAAAGAAGAGGAATCATGAAATGACACTCAAGTAGAAGAGATAACTCACTAATGTGATTCCAACGCAACCGATGGTGTTCGATTCGGAGGACAGGAAAAGGCTTGGGGGCTCGTTGAAGATCTTTGTCCGTACAGAGCTCTCGGTCGAACGAGACCTAAAAGAAGAGCATTCTGGTGATTAGACATGACCCCTATGTGTTTAATGAAAAAAAGAATGTATATGGAATATACTCTCCGTTTACATACTCTGCTTTAAGTGGCCTCCAAGTCACTCCCACACGGCCGTGTGTGTGGCTACTACACAACCAGCACATGGCCTCTTGTGGCAGGGTAGTACACAACGTGTTCTCATAAAGTACACGACCTATACTTAGAAAATTTCTAGAATTTCCCTTTTCCTAAAAAATGACCAGAAAGGGAATAAAAAACCTAAAAAGTAGCTCTGGGTTCTTAAAAACTTCTCCCCTTAAAGAAATTTTTTCCCAAATTTCCCTAGCATGGCGTAAAAGAAGAAACCTTGAACAATTCCGGCCACTGTGCTCGTACATCGGCCTCCCTCTTTCAAGTCTTGTCATGCACCCACCCGTGCTTCCATAGCTCTCATACTAGAGGAACAGACCGACCACTAAGAACCTTTGTACTGTGATCCAAAATCCAGATAGGATGCTCCTCAAATGACGCATCCACTTCGAGCTCAACCTCCTCAGGTTGAAATACATGAGACATTTCTAAGATGTAATGTCGAAGATGAGAAACATGGAAGACGTCATGAATAGCTCGGTACCTCTGAGGTAACTGTAATAGGTAGGCAACCAGCCCAACTCCCTCCAACTCCTCAAATGGCCCGACGTACCTCGGTGAAAGCTTACCCTGTCTCATAATCCTCTTGTGTCCCATCCTCGGTGTGACACGTAGGAAAACCTGATCCCCAACCTCAAAATCCAGAGGTCGTCTCTTTTGATCCGGATAAGACTGCTGTCGAAACTGCATAGTAGCCATCCTCTTCCGAATCAACTCTATCTGCTATGTGGTCTCTTGAACAAGATGATTTCCTAGCAAAGCAGCCTCTCCTACCTTTATCCAACATAAGGGTGATTGGAATTTCCTACTGTACAAAGCCTCATAAGGTGAAATCTGAATAGTTTCTTGAAAACTATTATTGTAAGAAAACTCCACAAGAGGTATATGCTTCTCCCAAGAACCCACAAAATTCAGGATGCGTGCTTGGAGCATATCCTTAAGAACCTGAATCGTACACTCGGACTGGCCATCTATCTGGGGGTGGTAAGCTGAACTCAAAAGTACCTATGTACCCAAAGACATCTGAAGCCCCTAACAGACCCGAGAAGTAAAACATGCATCCCTGTTTGAAAATATGGATTGTGGAACTCCATGTAGATGTACAATATCTCGGATGTAAAATTGTCCCATATCATCAAAAAAGAAGGTTTCCTTGATTGGTAATAAGTGAGAAACCTTCGTGAGTCTATCAATGAAAACCTAAACCGTGTCATTTCATCAAGGCAACCTCAGAAAACCAGTCACGAAGTCCATCGATACATCATTACACTTCCACTCGGGAATGGGTAACTGATGTTAAATCCCTGCTAGTCGCTGATGCTCCGCATTCACATGCTGACAAGTGGAACACCTCATGAAGAAAACAGGAATGTCCCTCTTCATACCTGGCCACCAATACTGACTGAGTAGATCAAAATACATCTTGGTGACACCATGATGAACTGCCCGAACTGAGGAATGAAAATCACGCATCATCTCCTTGCGTATATCTGCTGGCACCCATACGCGCCACTGGTAACACAAGATCTCATCCTCGCCTACGGTCCATCCATGAATATGGTCCTCTCTTGACACACTATCCCTTTGAAATAGAGATTCAGAATCAGATAGATGCCTCATTTGAACTCGATCAAGAAGAGTAGAGGCAACAACTACAGAAGATAGAAAATTCTACCCATGTCTATCGTGCAATTCCAAATGCATCTCAGAGAACATATCCATAAGCTGCCACTCACTACTAGCCTCCTGAACATCCTGTATCTGATTCCTCTTACTCAATGCATCATCCACTGCGTTTCCCTTCCCAGGAACATAGGAAAGCTCAAATTCAAATTATTGTAGGTACTCAACCCACCTATGCTATCTCAAATTCAGATCACGCTAAGTGAAGATGTACTTGATACATTTATGGTCAGTGAAAACCCAAAAATTCTCTCCCAGAAGATAATTTCTCCAACATCACAAGGCATGAAAAACAGCTGCCAACTCCAAATCATGCATCGGTTAATTCCTCTAATGTTTCCTCAACTACCAAGAACCATATGCTATGACTCCATCTCCCTGCATAAGCACAACTCCTAGCCCGATACCTGACGCATCATAGTAAACAATATATCTCTTTCCCAGACATGGAAGGACTAGTATTGGTGCTAAATTCAACCTCCCTTCCAGCTCCTGAAAGGCTGAATCACAAGAATCTGACCATAAGAAATTCACACCCTTCTTATTCAGTCTCGTCAATGGTGTTGTTAAGCGTGAAAAGTCCTGTATAAAACATCTCTAATATCCCACCAGCCCTAGAAATCTCTACACCTCAAAGAAGTTCTTTGGATTCTCCCAGGAAAATAATGCTCTCTCTTTTTCTAGGTCTACCAATACTCATGCCCCCGAGATAACATGGCCCAAGAAGTAAATCTGATCCATCCAAAAGTGGCACATTGAGAGCTTAGCATATAACTTATGTTATCTCTCAGTTTACTCAAAACGATCTCAATATTGGTATCATGGTCATGTCAAGTGTGAGAGTACACCACAATATCTTCCACGAAGACCACCATGAAAGAATCCAAGTATGGATGGAACACTCAGTTCATCAGTGCCATGAAAACTGCTGGCAAGTTCGTGAGACCGAACGGAATAAACATATATTCGTATACACCATACCTGCTCTAGAGGGCTATAGTAGGCATATCTAATGGTATAAAGTGAAACTGATGATATCTAAACCTCAAGTCAATATTTGAGAACACCCGGGCTCCTCGAATCTGATCAAAGAGATCATAAATCCTAGGAAAGGGATATCAGTTCTTGACCGTCAACTGGTTATACTTCTTATAATCCACACAATGCCTGAGGGTACCTTCCGAATTCTTTGCAAACAGGATAGGCGAACCCCAAGGAGAAGTACTTGTTCAGATGAAACCATTTTCTTGCAACTCATACAGCTACTTCTTGAGCTCCTGCAACTCTAGTGTAGCCATCCTATAAGGAGTAATGGACTCTGGTGCTACTCCTAGAATGAGATCAATAGAAAATTCTACCTCACGCTCTGGAGTAACACCTGAAAATTCTTCTATAAATACATCTCTGAAATGATCCACCACTGAAGGAAAGTCTAACCGTGAAGTCCCCTGTTCATCCAGATATAGAATAGTAATCTGGGATTTCACTCCTCCCAACCCATGATGCTATGGACTCTCTTAGCTTGCCTGGAAATCACATTCTTCCCTTTGAAGAAAAGAACCACCCTATGAAGATATGAAACTCACCCTGTGGCTATAACAATAGAAGATTGTCTAGAAGGGAACTAGCCAATCCATTCTGAGAAATACATCATATCCTATCATATCTAGGACATAGAGTTCCCATAAAAAGTGACACCCACCAACCTATAGAGGGCATTCTCTGCACAGACGTACACTAGTGGTTTTAGTCCCCAATAGAGTGTCTAGAGTCAAGATATTAGAAAAATAAAAGATAAAGATACCAGGGCTCTCCACGATAGCAAAAGATATAAAGCTATGGGAATCCCCTGTATAAAAAAGAGCATAAGCTAAAACTGAGGCTACTAACATCATATATTTTACTGTAGAAGGTTTGGGATCCGGATCCTTCTAGGTCTACTCCACTGCAAAATTCTGGCCTGCACCATGACCTTGTGACCCTGCCTGACCACTCTGAGATGATCCTCTATGATGTCACTGAAAACTGGGCTATTGGCTACCACAACCATGAGCTCCACCTCGTCCTAAATGGTTGGAAGAACTCTAGTTCCCAGAATGGTGAGAAAATGGTGGTGCTCCTCCTGAATGAGGAGTCATAGAAGAACCCCTATCACAAGCTGATAGTGAGAAGATTTGATAGAAGAGATAAATATGACCCATCTTGCTGCAAGATCGAAACTCTACTAGGTCTCTTGGGAAATGTTGCCTCGTATGCCTGCTCTTTCTGCACTGGTAGCACACCACCTGGATACCAGAAGAATTTTCTAGCCTCCATGGATCACCACGTGAAGACTCCCTGTGGCGCTTCCTACTGTTAGTGGGAGGAATACTAACCCTAGATGTCAAGCCGCCCTGGATCAAAACTCCAGAATCCCTCATATTGTGATCTTTGATCAGTGCCTGGTTGATTATAGAAGTGATATAAGTCAACCAGAAGATGTTCACCTGTGATCAGATGTCGTGCCTCATACCATCCTCGAACTTCCTTGCCATGAACAACTGATCAACTCCTAGAATAGGCATGAAGCACTGTAGCTTGGTAAATCGGGAGGAATACTCCAAAAAAGAAAGAGTACCCTACTCCAGACTCATAAACTCCCAGGATCGATCGGATATCAGGGTCTCCGGATAGAATTAGTTGTATAATATTCACTGAAACTCATCCCACACCATAACCTATTGGCATCCCGCATGTGAGACCACATCCCACAACCTCTTAGCGGAGTCCCAAAGAATATAGGTAGCTAGATTTACCATCCTATCTAGAGGTGTCTCCAGATGTTCAAATATCATCTTCATGGCTTCTATCCATGACTCTACAGCCTGAGGTCCTCTTTCCCCAGAGAAATTGGGATGCTGCTGCTGCTGGAAGACCCGAGTCAAATCATCCATCGACAGGGCAGGAGGTAATGCTCCCTGAAAAGTCTGCATAATCCTCATGAAGCCTTACCTAAATTCTGCATCAGAACTGGTATCAGGTATAACTGTTGGTGCCAAGACTGGCACAATAAGAGGATCTGCTGGAAGTCCCTGATCAGCCGTATCCGGTGTCTGATTACTGCCCTATAACTGACATACAACCGGAGGACGTCTTGGTGGAATGAATCTGCAAGGTCAAGAACACAACTTAGATCAGAATTAACAGGTACTGAAACAAAGAAGTGTATGAAGGGAACAAGATATAGAAAAAATTCATGTTTTATAACACATGACTACATGGCCTGTACAATTCCTACACGGCGTGTTCCCTAAAGTCATTCACACGGGCTTCTACTCCTGCCTAAACCGACTGTGTAACAACCGAGACACACGATGTGTTGTCTTAACACATGACCTATACATGAATCCTCTTCTCCTTCCCGAGTCCTTCTATATAGTTAAGAAACATGACTCTCTTAAGACAAGACTACATGACGTTTTCAAGATAGGCACAACGTGTACTAGAAAATATTTACCTGTCCAGTGTTCTAAGTGACATGGCTAAACACACGGCTCACACTACATGACATGTTACAGATGGACACGACATGTACGAGAAGGGACAACACCAACCAATGTTTTTTGTGACACGGTCGGGTACCTGGGTCTGACTACACGACGTGTTCAACATGGACACGACATGTATAGCTTAAGGTTTTATTTGTCTGTGTTTTTAGTTAAACAAGCAGACAAAGGGTCACCTCTACGTGGCGTGTTCAACTGGTACATGGCATGTTCCCACCAGACTTTCCCCATCCCGTGTCTCTACCCACATGGCCTATGACATGGTTAGAGACTACATGGTGGGTACATAAAGTACACGACGTGTACTTAAGAAAAACAGTTTCTTCTCGAACAGAATAACACATGGTGTGTACTTAACATTACATGGCGTGTATTATGGGTTTTTTCGGATATTAATCCTCAAAAACTACTCCGTAACCCAGAAAAACACTGAAATGAGCATTGAAAGTTCAATATTCTGATCCGTGAGGGACCATACTCCCCACAAATCAATGTTTGGAATCCTGTACACAGTATAATATGGTAAACAAGTCAATGATCCACCAAATTTTGGTCCATGGGGGCCCATAACACCCCAAGAACCAAATTTTGGCGTCGAATCAAGCAAGTCTCTATACAAAACAATACCCTATCAAAAAATAGGTATTTTTATCAAGTTAACTATGACAACAACATGAATATTTTACACATCATCTATCACAACAACATGAAATCACTAATTCATCCTAGATGGCATGGAAATAATACATGACATGTGATTTCAAGAAAGTACCTATATGATGCATGAGATGGAATACCCTCATCTCATCAGGTTGCAATAGAAATAGAACCTTAATAACATCGATAATAATAGAAAAACTCATGTGAATCACTCAAGGTAAAATAAGATCAACTGTAATAATTTCAAAACTAGAAAAAAATTGCAATTTAAAGAGGTAGATTTTCTTTTCCTTGTACATGGTTTAGATAATCCCGGGCACAACTTATTTTCAAGTACATATTCCTTCCTATCCCTATCTATAGGATCCAAATAGTAAGCCAAGAGAAAAATAATTCCTTTGATACCACATTGTAATGTCCCAGTTCTGGAAGCCACCTAGAGGCACTCCGTACTCGGTTGGTCACATGAACTCAAGTGCATTTCCCCGAATGCCAGAGGCTGCCGACTAGCAGTGAGGGTCTTGGGTGTGATAGTGGGAAAACTATGACCTCATTGGCAGAATACAAAATGGTAGTAAACAAACACATAAAATAATGGAAGTAGTAATAATGAAATGCAATATAAAACTAAGAGTATAAACTGAAGAACACATATATAAAATGATGCATGATACATATGTCTAGGAAAACAGCCAAACAAGTCAAAATGATGGAATACAACAGTGCTAAACCAAAGTGCAAAAGAAAGAAGAAAAATTCTTCAACATCACAAGCCCTTGCTTGGTCCCATGCTCTCTAGCTCCACAAAAAGTCCAGTAATTGAAGTAGAAGGTAACATTCCCTTATCTATACCAACAACAATATAATCTATTTGGGACCAAAATCATGGCCCAAATAGGGTGTTAGACTAAATCCCAGTAGTAAAATACCACGAGATCTCTACCTAACAGTCAGTGAATATATGGTAGGTAAAATAAGGAAGGCAGTAAACAAGAAAATACTCATCAGTAAACAATCAATAGTTTCAAAGCATTCACATAACCACACAACACACAACAACTAATCAAAATAGATAAACACAATAGGTAACCCTCTGAGAATTTCCCACAGCCTATTCCCTCTGGTCCTACCTAGCAAAACATGTAAGCAGCTAAACCCAAGGTAACCCTTTAGGAAGTACTCACAGCCTATCCCCTCTGGTCCTACCTAACAAGTACAAGCAACCCTCTGGGTACACTCAGTCTAACCCCTCTGGTTCAGCTTAAGCATAGACTCTCTGAGGAAGCACTCACTGTCAATTCTCCCTATAGTCTTGTAATGGTACTAAAGGCACTTTGTGGAAGCACTCAACGTCTCATTCCCCATAGGGACCACGAAGAGGAAATACAGACACTATGGGAAGAACTCAACATCAATCCCCCCTATGGTCCCACTTCGTAAGTTATAAATACACTCTGGAGAATCCCTTACTTAAATCCTCACTATGGTCTATACACCAGGTTCTCACAGCCCTGTGTATGTCAAGCAACGATAGCATCCTGTAACGGCCCAGGTAAACCTCATGAACTACTTGGCTAGAATTCTACATCACAACATCATAACAGAACAAAAGTCACACCATCCTACAATACTAGGCATGGGAAAGTAAACAACATCCTAACAGGAAGACTAGACCCAAAGGTCAAAAAAAGAAAAACATGCATGGGAAACACATCCAAAGAAAAAAAATTCATTCTATTCACAAAAAAAAATCATCTACTCAAGCATATCAGCATAGTATAGAAACAATAGGGCTAAAATGGTAAACGTGGAATACCCCGTTCATGGGTATTGGGAAAATTTTCACATAAAACTGAAATAATTTCAACAGAAAGGCACAACCACCTACCTCAGGGTTAATAGATCGCTATATTTGAACCAAGAATTGGGAATCTCCTTAGAATTCCGTAGTTATATGAAAACGTATAAAACGTTCAACCCAAGATAATTTGGAAAAGAAGAGGAATCATGAAACGAGACTCAAGTAGAAGAGAGAACTCACTAATTCGATTCCAACGCAACCAATGTTGTTCAATTCGGAGGACAGATGGAGGCTCATGGGATCATCAAAGATCAGCAGCTGTATGAAGATCTCGATCAAATGAGACCTAAAATAAGAGCATTCTGGAAATTAGACGCGACCCCGGTGCATTTAATGAAAAAAAATAAAGTACACAGCATGTACTTTTGAAGTACACGACATGTACTCGCCTTTTCTGTACTCTGATTTAAGCATCCTCCAAGTCACTCCCACATGGTGGTGTGTGTGGATATTACACAGCCATCACACGACCTCCTACAGAAAGGCAGTACATGGCGTGTACTCATAATGTACATGGAGTGTACTTAGAAAATTTCCATAATTTCCTTTTTCCTAAAAAACGACCAGAAAAGTAAAAACATACCAGAAAAGCAGGTCTGGGTTCTTATAATATTCAAATAAATTATTCCACGTAAACATATGTTATAAATGAAAATTGAATATTCCCACCATTCACATAATTTATTTAGGAAATAGAAGATCGTGTCTCATAAAATGTCAAATAAATGACATGGTGGAATGAAATTGAATCCATTTACATTATAGAAATTTTGTACGAAACATTAAGGGATCTTCTAGAATGGTGTCAAGAGTTGTCCTAAATGTCTAAGGGTGGTTCATAAATCCTGTGAACATCATCATGAGTGAAATGTGTCGGTTAACATAATATAAGAGAATAAAATTCATTCTAATTTACCACCCATTCTACGTTGCTTGAAATTTATACATTATGGTAATTATTATAAATAGTGGTTAAATATGAAGGTAAATTATGATGATCAATTTCAAAAACCTTTTATATTAATAGACAAAGGGAAATATCTTTTGATTACTATTTTATTAGGGTTATGATAATAAGGTAGTGAAGTGTACGCTTACTACCCACTCTAGAGCAGCTAATGTCTTATTTCACTTTGGATATTCCCACTCTTTTATTTTTGAAGAATTTTCTTGGGGTATCAAGATACCACCAAATGATGGGATGTTAAATTAGAAATGAAAACACATTATTGTTTTATTTTCTAATATCACTTCTATGATTCTTCTCTAGTTGATGTTTTTTGGAATGTTCTGTTGAGAAATTTTATTATTCTTCCTATGGATTAAATTGATGTTATCTTATATATGGGTTGAACTTCTCTACAAAAATTCCAAATAATATACTAAGGAAGAAAAATCATGTTTGATATTCCATACCAACTGATCATCATATATCATTGTGGTGATATATATAAACATCTAATGGAGATCAAATACAAGGAATAGTTCGTAATTCCCATAAAATAGTTTTCTTATCTCAGATGGTTGGGAAAAATAGAACATCAATGATATGAATATTGTGTGGGAGTATTTTGATTCTATTTCAAAAGAGTTTCCTTTTATTCCCCAATTTCATGAAGTTGTGTTCTCTATAAAAATCATACCTACTGTTAAACCAACATTAAATACTCCCTACAGAATTTCTCTGATTGAGTAGAAATAATTAAAGAAGAAACTCTTGGAGAATCTAAACAAGAGATTTATTTAGTCACGTGTGTCTCCTTGGGGTGTACCTATTCTTTTGGATAATAATAAATATGGATCTATGGAAATATACAATGATTTTTGGGAAATTAACAAGATCATAAACAATACCAAGTATCTTGTAACATGTATTGATGACACGTTTGATCAAATGGGAAGAGAAACTTAATTTTCAGTGATTTACCATCATTATAGATATCTTCAATTGAGGTTAAATAAATAGTATATTCCAAAGATAGAATTCCTTACAAGGAGTGGACACTAAGAACATATATTTATTCCATTTGGTATTTCTAATTCCCCCACTATCTTAATACATTGGTTGAATAGAGTCTTTATATATTTCCATGATTATTTTATAATTTTATTTATAAATTATATTATAATTTATTATTAGATAAAGGAATAGAGGTAAGATAACATGATAATTATACTGAAGTCCCTAGGGAAGGATAAACTGTATGAAAATTTTATAATGTTTTGATTTTGGCTATGATATTTTTCATTTTTTGGTCATATAATCACATGTTTGGGTATATCGGTGGATCCATCAAATGAATATGCTCTTAAAAATTATCCTTGAACAACCATGTGGACTGAGATCTATAGTTTTCTTGTATTTTCTATATAGTATTAATGGTTTCTAGAAAATTTCTTATGGATGTAAAATTCACTTTCCATTTTTACTCAAAGGGGGCCATGTTCATTTGGAAAGATGAATGTAAAGATAATTTCAAGGAACACAAGAGAGGGTTTGTTGGAACACATTTTCATATATTTTCCTAAAATGGATAATGGAATATAATATATAAAGACACATAAAATAATGTACTCGGATAAATTCTCATGTAAAATGTATTGGTGATAGATTGTACCTCACGAAAAAGGAAGGTCCATGAGAAAAATAACTCACTCACGTATTGGAGTGAGATGCAGTGATTTTTTCATTAATGATATGGTGGAAATCTAATTATTGAGAGTTATTTTATATATATATATATTGATCATAAAATTTCAAAGTATATTTTCAAAAAGGAGTTGAATATGCACTATAGTAATGGTTTCAGTTGATTAGAGATTATAAATTCTCAATACATTACTACCCATAGGTAGGTGATATAGGATCTTGATCTTTTTAGTTAAGATGATTTTCTATCCTATATATATTGAGTAACACAAAAGATTTTATATTTCAATATATGATAATTATTAATCATGAAATATTGAAGTAGGGTGAGAAATCTTATCTTTCGCAAATGAGTTTTCATCCATCTATACAAGTGATGATTAAATAGGAATATTTGGATGATGTTGAGATATAGTATATTATTTTAAATGTTTAATAATATAACATTTATTATAAAGGAATGATACATTTTAGGAAGCATATATGATTTTTATCCCTAATAGATTTAAATAATGAGTAGATAGAGGAAACTCAAATATCTTTGTTCTCTATTTTTTTTAATGGATTGAAGGCCTTCTTTTTTTAATTTTTATTTTTTGATAATCCTCCATTTAAGGTATGATGGTTAACCCTTACATAGATCATAGGCTTAGTGACACATTACATGACCTGAAGGCCTTAGAAGAATTACCCCAAAACAGACTACATGGAACTACCCCTCCCCATTATATAACTTAATATAATCTCTCTACATTCACAATCTTGGTTGGCAAGATGTCATGTGCAGAGATGCACATGCCCAGTACCGATGGAAATTCCATACCCTCACATTCGTCCTATTCTAGTATGATCTTCTTTAGTGAATCCACTTCCTCTAAATCCTCATCTGTAGCCTTGTTCCTTTGAAATCTATTTTGTAGTATCTGTATTTAATGTGGCCCAAAGGCCATTAGGTACCCCAAAATCCATGAAATGTCCTAAAATACTTATATTACTAAAGGAATTATCTATCCTAAAGACCGTAAATATCATGGGGACCGAACCAATGAAACAGATGAATTGTTCTTGCGACTATAGTACCGAACATTACCTACTGTATTATTTGATATGGTTCTTACAACAATACAGCTACAATAACTCAAAAATATGCCTCCACCCAGATTTGATCTTGGGTCCCTTGGATTCACTTGAAGAGTCCTCACCAACTGGGTTGAGGCACATTTTCTCTTTGTTCTCTATGCATCCTGAAAGTTCAATAATGTATAGATATTTTAAAGTGTATTTATAGTGGGATGGAATTAAGAGAGGTATTGCATATTTTGTATATTAGTTCTTGTCATGTAATAAATTTAAATCTAAGAGACAAAATTATAGGGTGATATTATAGGTGTCACCGATACAAAAATATAAATGGGAAAACATCACCAATTATTTTTTTCATAAAACTCCCCAAAACATCTAAAGGGAACAGTGTAATATGGATTATAGTTGATCTCCTTACAAATTATTCACTATCCAATACAATAAGAGAATATTTTTTCTAGATTAGATTTTCTATATATGCATGAAGTAATTATTATGGTTTAATAGAGTAATACATTCCATTTTATTTGATTTAGATCTGAGGTTCACCTTAAAGCTCGAGAAAAGTATTTATTAAGAACATGACACTGATTTGGGTATCATCATGGTGTATCATCCTTATATAGATGTTCAGTCAGAGAGGACCATTCAAACCAAAGAGGAAATGTTGAGATCTTATTCTATATATTTCAAATCATTTTGGGATCAAAACATTCTTCTATTTCAGTTTTCTTAGAATATTAAATTTAAATCTAGAATTCAAATGGATGATTATAAAGTTCTATATAGATAGAACATCAAACATTTAATGTTCTGGAAGAATGTTGGAGAATGAAATCTATTTGTAAAATAGCTGTGTGAATAAATGGTAATAAAGTTTAGTTCTATTCATCAATACATAAGGGAAACTATAAGGCCTAATCTGTAAACATTACATAATATTGAATTAAGTTAATAATTCAAATTGAGAATCTTTTCATGTTTAGAGCGTTAGTTAATTAGGCCATAACTTATACGTAACTACTTTATTATTACATATTTGGAACTTTTACACACTATCTATTATTTTTATAAATAAACTTAAAAAAAGAACATTTTTTTGTTTCATGGTTAAAAATCACCACTTTTCCTTGATCCCAACCTTGACACTACTCCACATTAAAACCTCTGAAAAACATTTAAAAAACTTGGGATGAGTATAAAAAGATCAGTATGGGATACACAAAGAAGGAAATCTATTAGTTTTTCAAATAAACATTTAATCCACGAATAATTTGTCATAAAAGAATAATTTTCACCTTTAAGATGTAGAAAAAACACTTCACCGAATATAAGCTCATTGCTTACCCCTTTGTATCCAAAATATTACCATAAAGTCTATAAATAGAAAAATATAGCTTATAAAGGTAACCTGGGACACAAACATACTTAAATGGGATAACTATACGGTCTACTTCCACACGTATCAACAAATGGAAGATCCATATGACCGACTTACATACCCAAAGCATTGTTGGTTATAACATTACCACCCGTCCTTGATTTATCACAGAACCATCAGTTATTTGGTTTATCACGTAACCACCCATCATTGGTTTATCACCTAACCACCTGTCAAATGTCCATGTTCCATTATATAATCATGACTCATAAAATATTGAAATTATCAACATTTCACTCATCAATAAGAATAAGTCAATTCAATATATTGAAATATTCAATTCATTTCCAAAACCATTTAAAACATTTAATAAAGATATTTTTGAATCAAAGTATCCCAAAAAACATTGAACATTTTAATGGAATTAACATTTTAAAATATTAATGACCATATAAATAAATCCTTAAAACTATTTTGAAAACATTGACATTAATGAAAAAGATTTATAAGATTAAATCAATAAAACATTTTAAAAAATGTTTTAGTTAAAGAGTCTCGTAAAACATGAGAACCACTAGAATAAGACTAATTAAGTAATACCATCAAAAGAAACATTAAATTCCATGAGAATATATAAATTCGTGATATAAAATGTCAAAACGGTTTTATACACACCTTATATGATATTAAAGGTCCACAATATTGATATTTGCCTCAATGAAAGAAGATTAAGACGAAGCCCCATACAAAGGTTGTATCATTAGATTAAGGATAAATCAATGAAATAATTATTTGTGATGAAAATAAATAATCCTAGTATAAGTTTATATTAATTTTAAAACAATCATAGGTCATTTACACATATTCTTGGAAACACAAAACCAATGACATAGATATTTAACTCAAAGAAAAGAGATTGAGATAAGATTTCCCTTACAAATATCATTTTGATAATAAAATAGATTGATTATGTGTATTCACAATAAATACACCTAAATAAATTATAAATACATGATTGGATATCAAAATTTATTTCTCACATAATGACATCATGACATAATCAAGAAGTGGAAGATTAACCCAAAGAAAGGAAATTGGGTTAAAAGGTTACCTTAACTCATGTCTCACTTCACTCGTTCGTTATTTTATTTACTATATAATAAACTTATGTTAATTTATAATTGATTCAAACCTTTTCTTGTTTATTATTTCTTTTATATCAATTATTACCACATTATCATAATTATATAATTATTTGTGTTCATATCAGACATTTTGTCGATATTTGGTACTTGATCAGAAAATGAACTTGTTTTGATGTAAGTTGTACATGTAGTCAAACTTACATCATTTATAAAATGATATTCATGATATAAATATCATATATATCCAGTATATATGTATTTATAAAATTCCATATAATTTGGATATAATAAATGAAATGCACCGTTCAAATAGACGGTAGGCCATAAGTACGCATGAATGCCACATTCCTTTCATTGTCATATGAAAAGAATAATAATAAAATGATATAAATGTATATTATAAAACAAGTATTATATTTATTTCATATACGTATCATATATTTAATAAAACCATACTTTATACATTCCATGTATAGCATGAACACATCATATCACTTTGAGGGGGCGGTAGTTCGAACTTCCTCAAAAAAAATTATCGTCTTTACACATTATGGAAGGAATAAAGGTATGATTTAAATAAGAAATACAGAAGAATAGAGGAAATATAAATATAATATATTAAACATATAAATATAGTTCCATCATAATGGCCACCATGATAGGTCATATAAGAAAATTGAGCAGTCATCATTTCATGAGGTAGTAGTTCGTCGTCCACAGAAACTGTATGTTCATATCCATTAGATGGAGGTGTGTGTGAGTATAGGTTAAATAATTTGAATAAAAACATCAAATTTTATTAAAGATACTATTTTTTTATAAAACATTTGAATAAAGAGAGTTTATGGGGTTGGGGTAGGAAAATAAATGAATGAATCTTGAGAGAATACATTACCTCAAATCTGGTAACAACTTTTGATTTAAGATAAAATGATTTCTTGAATTGCCTTATTCAAAAGGTAAGTCTTTTATGAATAAGGAAGGGATGTTTGGAGATTAATTTTTCTGAATTTGGATGATCCAAGGGGGTATAGAGGTGTGATTAAGGGTTAGAGGTGGTGGCCTTTTATAAGAGGGAGTAGGGGTACTTTAGGAATGTCTTGAAAGGTTATTTTATTATAAAAATAATTTCTATTTATAAAGTTAAAAAACTCATTTAAATCTAAGATAAGATGGGTATTATTCTAAATACTCTGAACTAGTAGGTTTTATAAAATATTTGGTCACAAATTTTAAATTATCTTTTACCATTAACCATTAGTTAACTAATTTAACTCTTACCATGACTTCTTGTATATTCATACTATATAGTTAATGTAGTTACTATAAAATGCCCAAAATTACGAATAAGGGTTTATTTGGTCCACCATTACTCATCCAATGAGGTTAGGACATTTTTTAGGGTAAATATATATTATTATAATATTATTTTTACCCTTATTTGCCTAATTTACACTTTAACCATGGAAAATGAAAATAATTACTGAAGTTGCTATTCATAATGTCCAAAAATAAAAGTATCATATTAACTTAATTTGGAACCTCTAATTCCTAATATGGAATCTATTTTTTCAAAATTCAAATCCTGTAATTGGATTAAATTAATTTAAAATTAATTACTCTTGTTGAAACGAGAATGTTGGGTTTTAAGAAGTAAAAACAATCAAAAGATTGACATTTGTTTATGTACAATTTGGAAGTGAAATTATTTAAAATGACAAAAATTGGATTAATTGATAAAAAATTAATATATTTAACATTAAACCCAATTAAAAATATAATCAAACCCTGTAAATAAATTAGATGAAAGCACATCTTTGACTTAAATTTCATTATTATTAACTATTCATTAAAAAAATCAACTTTATCATAAAAATATGAAAAACATACACAAAGAAAATATTGATGTTCTACTTCTGAGTAAGTAGTTTATTTTTTCATGTAGAACATATAATGGTGCCAAAAACTATATTTAAAAAATTTTTCTCCATCGAACGGTGGTAAAACTACCTTTTAAAAATATTAGAGTATTTTATGCTTAAAATTGGATTAATTCACTTTTTTAGAATTGAAATTTTATTGGTTATATGTAAATATATTTAACAAATATTTATAATCATATTGTAGTTAGTTATGTTTATTTCCCTCAACACAACGTCTAGGTGTTAACAGCCATTTATTATAATAATAATATTATATTATTTTTTGGTATAAGTAAAAGTTTTGTGCAACATAAGATTTTGGAGAAACCCATTGTTGTGTGTCGGGTACACCATCAATGATATAATACCCATTATGGTAAAAAAAATGTAATTTATAAGTATTAATATACATGAAAATTCATTATTCTATAATTACCTGTGATGTTACATCCTTCTCCTCTTTGGGAACTTGCGTCCTCAAAATTTTAAATTGGGCCAAGTAATTTCAATGAAATCACACATCGGAAAAATTTTCAACGAAACCTCCACTTTAAAATAATTAATGTGAAGAAGGTCACCCTAGATAACACATATTAGGATTAAATTTTAGAAAACATGGATATGGAAGAAAAAACAAACCATCAAGTTCTGATGGAGAGTGATAGAAAACATTACCAGGAGAAAGTTAACTACTAGAAAACTATAATATTGTGATGGGTTAAAGAGTCTTTGATTACCCAGTAAGGAAATTGAATGGAAAGTGTTTTTGTTTTATGTTATTTTTCATAAATATGATGAATTTATCTATGATATTTACCATGAACATAATGAAATTTACTTACATTTCAAGTAGAGATTCATCCTTTAATAAATTTCTACAACAAACCCATCTTTTCTCCAAATGACGAGTATTCAAGATGACTTGGTGACACATGAAGTTATAAAATAATATTCTAGAGAATCATGTAATCTGAAAATTATTAACTATATATTTTCCCTACAATTATAAATTAACAAAAACCAAAATGGTATGTACAAGATCAGATAGTCCAGCGAAAAGAATAATCCTTTAATCTCCAAAATTCAACAAAAAATACCCAAAGTTCAAAAAAGAACATTCAATAAAGAATTTACCTTAAAATTATTCAAAATAGTATAAACATAGTTTGAAACATAAAATTTACAAGTATTTGATCACATAGTCTTTCGTGATGGATCTTAACATTTATCTCCAACTAACATCGACTACTCTTAAAGTGTGATATTGAAAATTAATTAACATAATAACATAATCTCGATGATAGGTTAATCATTTCTATAAATAACAAAAATCTCCATATGACCCCAATAAGAAAAAATATTCTTACAAAATAAATTGAACCATTACTCCTAAAATTAAATCCCATAGTATTCAATTTTTCTTAGGCATATAGTTTCTCAAAAGAGAAAACGTCTTCCAAAATAACATTTGTCACTTAGTAACCAAATCATCTTCCTATACTAAAGGTATCCATATCTTCCCAAAATTAACTTACTCTTGATATATAAAATTATTTAACTAAAAATAAAAATTTACACTAACCTGGGACTTCTCGTAGACCAGTGGTAGGTGATGCACCCTTGTCGCCCTTCGGTTGTGGGTTCGATTCATGCGGCCTTTCCAGATGCGATGGGTTTTCACCCATCCCCCGGGTTGTCCTTTTTATAAAAATATATAATTTTATAACATTCCCAAAAATGAGATAAATTCATCAAATATAACACGAACATATTTTATCCTGAAATGTTGTCTCATACCTTGTATTTTCATCCCAAAAAGTAATAACCTGTAATTGTCTCAAATTAAAGGGCCATATAAACCAAAATGGTTATTTATAACTATATCCAAAAAAGAAAAGAAAATTATTCCTCAAATTGAATTTTCACATAAAAAACTGCAAGGTTAAACATACAAGGGAAAAGTATTCCAAATTAATCACATCAACCAAAGAGAATTAATACTTTTAAACATTTCATCACCTAGATAACCAACATTACTCTCGAATTTATAAAATGTTGAAATCATTATCATATATAATTCTACATGATCCCTTAACCATTTTTTCCAACTTATTCTATACTAATTCTTTCCAAAAAACAAAATCATTAATCATATACTAAGATTAAATAATGTCAAAGCATTAGCTAAGAAATAATCCATAACTTTCATAGGTTATTGTCAGTTTTTTCATCCTCAATTGGAAAGGCATTTGGTATTGGAAAAAATATATTTGTATGGTCCGGGTGATCCCATTCCCAAACCTTCATTTTAGGACATCTATTTTCATAATTAACAAGCACACCAAATTTAAAACATTCAATTGATCCCTCATAAGGAACTTATTTTCATTTCTTATAGTCAACTGAATTCTTCCTTTTTCCATGGATGTTTATTGCATTTTGACCATCATTACAACATCTAAAACATCTTATCATCCTTTTGAAGTAATTTATTAGGTGATTCTTTCCACATCCTTGAAAAATTGGTTTTTTAATATTCTTACCCTTATAATTATTAACTGAAATTCCATCGGTATTCTTTCCTTTCATATAAAATGTCGAAGAAAAATATCCAAGGTTCAAGGGGTTAATCATGAATCTAGATAGTAGTTTAAGAATAACTAAAACACTTTTAATTGAAGCTACTGTTTCACTTGGTTTCTTATTCAGAAAATCACCACAATTTCCCTCACATCCATTCTTACTTTAGTGCTTGCATAACCTAGACCATAAATAAAACCAAATCTTTTAGTGTGAGTATATCAATAAAATCATTATATACTATCTGATGTGGAGGATAAACACTAAGATATACTTCTTCATGTTACCTATAACTCATTAAATTTATCTAAAATAACTATGACTCTTTCTAATATTCTAATCATTATGCTTATGTCACTTGTGCTTAAATATCACTGAAACCTCTAAAGGTATCTAAACTGACCTCTAATACCAACTATAAGGCTCAATATTTAAACATTACATAATCTTGAATTAAGTTAATAATTCAAATTGAGGGTCTTTTTAAGTTTATAGCTTTTGTGAATTAGGAAACAACTTATACATAAAAACATTATTTTTATAAAGTTGGAACTTCCACACACTATCCATTTATTTGTATAAAACAAAAAATTAAAAAAAAAACAAGATTTAGTTTCATGGTTAAACCTCACAACTTTTCTTTAATCCCATCCTTGACTCTATTGAGCTTTAAAGCCTATGAAAAACATTTCAAAAATAGAAGATGGGTATAAAAAGATAATTACATGATACACAATGAATGAAAACTATTAGTTTTTCAAAATAATCATGTAAACCGTGAATACTCTATCATATATTAATACTTTTCACCTTTATGAATTATAAAAAACACTTCACCGCATATAAGCTCATTACTTACCCTTTTAATAACCAAAATATTACCATAAATGCCATAAAAAGGAACATATAGCATATACAGGTCACATGGGATATAAATATACTTAAATGGAATAACCATACGGCTGACTTTCCCACATATCACTAAATGGAATATCCATATGGCCGACTTCCTTACCCAATGAATTGGAGGATATAATGTAACCACCTGTCCTTAGTTTTTCACAGAACCACCCATCATTTGGTTTATCACATAACCACCAATCACTAGTCTATCATGTAACCACTCGTTAAATTTACAAGTACCATTACATAATCATAAAACACAAAATACTGGAATTATCAAAATATCACTGTTCAATTAGAAGAAATCAATTCAATATATTAAAATATTCGATCCATTTCCAAAACCATTTAAAACATTTAATAAATATATTTTTGAATCAAAGTGTCCCATACCACATTTAATATTTTAAAGGAATTAACATTTTAAAATATTAATGTTCATATAAATAAATCTTAAATACAAATTTTAAAACATGGACATAAATGAGAAATAATTAAAATATTAAATCTTTAAAACATTTAAAACAATGCTTTAGTTAAAGAGTCACATAAAACATAGGGAAACACTTGAATAAAAATAATTAAATAATAACATAAAAAGAAACATTAAATTTCATGAGAATATATAAATTCAAGATATATAATTTCAAAACAGTTGTATATACACCTTATTTGATATTAATGGTGCACAATATCGAGATACACCTGAATAAAAGAAGATTTAGTTAAAGTCCCATACAAAGATCATGTCATTAGATTAAAGATTTATAAATGAAATAATTATGTGTCAAAAATATTAATACAACCAATATAATTATATATTAAGTATAAAAAAATAATAGGTCATTTGAACTTATTCATGTAAAAACAAAACCAATGACATAGATATTTTACTCAATAAATTGAGATTGAGATAATATTTCCCTTAAAAAGATCATTTAGATAATAAAATAGATAGATTATGTGTATTAAAAATTATTACACCTAAATCAAGTATAAATAAAATATTGTATATTAAAATTTATTTCCCACATAATCATAGCGTGAAATAATAATGAAGTGGAAGATTAACCCAAAGAATTGAAATTGGGTTAAGAAGTTCCCTTACCTCATGTCCAACTTGACTCGTTTGTTCTTTAATTTCTAGAATAATAAAGTTAAGTTAATTTATACTTGATTTATAAACTTTTAATGTTTATTATTCCTTTTATATCATGTATTAACATGTTATAAAAATTAAATAATTATTTATGTTCATATTGAACGTTTGGTTGATATTCTATACTTGAGTAGGAAATGAACTTGTTTTGATGTAAGTTGTACATGTAGTCAAAATTAAATCATCTCCAGAATTATATTAATAATTTAAATGTCATATATATCCATTATATATGTATTTATTATAGTCCATAACATTTTTGGATAAGAAATGAAAGTCACCATTCAGCGAGACGGTAGGTCTTACGTATGCATGAACACGACTTTCATTTCATTGTCACACTAAAAGAATAATAATAAAATTATATAAATTTATATTATAATAAAAATTTTATATTTGTTTCATATATTTATCATAGATTTAATTAAACCATCCTTTATATGTTCCATGTATAGCATGAACATGTCATATCACTTTGAGGGGGTGGTTTGCACATCCTCAAATAAAATTATCGTATTTACATATTATAGATTGAATAAAGGTATTCGTTAAATGAGAAATATAGAAGAATATATACAATATAAATATAATATATATCACATATATATGAAGGTCCATAATAATGGGCCCCACGAGAGGTGGTAGGGGAAAATTGAACAATCATCGTTTTGTGAGGCAATAGTTTGCATCCACAGAAACAGTATGTTCATATCCATTAGATGGATGTGTGTCTGAGTTTAGGTAGAATACATGGAATAAAAAAACACATTATATTTAGATTATGGTTTTCTTATAAAATAATTTAATTAATAGAGTTTAGTTGGTTTGGATAAGGAAAACAAATGAAATAAGCTTGTGAGAAGACATTACCTCAAATCAGGTAACTCCTTTTGATTTAAGCTAAATGGATTTCTTGAATTGAATTATGATAAAGGTAAGGCTTATATGAGTAAGGGTGGGATTTTGGGAAATTATTTGGATAGAATTTTAATGAGAAACTGGGCTTGAGAGGTGTGAGTAAGGGTTAGAGATGGTGGCCTTTTATAAGAGGGGGGAGGGGTACATTAGGAATGTCTTAAAAGATTCTTTTATTATAAACTTAATTTTGATATAGAAAGGTTCATAACTGATATAATTAGAATATAATACAAGTACTGATCGAAATATTCTCAATAAATAGGTTTTTGACAGGGTTTGGTCTCAAATTCAACCTTATATTTTATCTTTAACCCTTAGTTAACTAATTTAACTGTTACCATGTCCTATTGTATATTCATACTATATGGTTACTATTATTACTATAAAATATCAAAAATTCATCCTAAGGGTTTATATGGGAGACCTTGACTCATCAAATGATGTTAAGATATATTTTAGGGAAAATTTAGGTTATTATAATATTATTTTTACCATTATTTTCCTAATTAACCCATTAACCATGGTAAATAAAAATAATCACTAAATTTACTATTCACATTGTCCAAAAAAAAATGTAAAATATTAACATATTATGGACTCACTTATTAAAAATATAAAATCAATTTTTCAAATTTCAAAACACATAATAGGAATAAATTAATTTAAAATTAATTCTCATTGTCAAAATGAAAAGAGGGTTTTTAAGAAGTAGTAACTATCAAAATATTGACATTTGATTATGTAAATTTTTAAAGTGAATTTACTTCCAATGAAAAAAATTGGATTAAATGATAAAAACATAATATAATTACACTTTAAAACAAAAATATAAGTATAATTATAATATAATAGTAAATTATATGAAAATACATTTTTGACTTAAAATGAAGTATTTTTCACTATTCATTAAAAAAATGAACATTATCATAAAAATACCAAAAAAATTAAACAAAGTAAATTTTTTATGTTACACTTATAAAAAGGAAGTTTATTTTTTCAATTATAAAAAATAAAGGTGTTAAAAAATATATTTAAAAAAGGGTTCACCATTAAAAGGTGGTAAAACAACCTTTTAAAAATATTAGAGTATTTTTTGCTTAAAATTGGATTTTTTCTCATTTTAAGCCTCTAAAATTTATTGGATAAATGTAAAAATATTTAACAAATATGTATAATCATATTTTAGTTAGTTATTTCAATTTAATCTAATATAAAATAGTTTAGTAAACAACCATTTAATGTAATAATATTGTTATATTATTTTTTGGTATAACTCAAAGTTGTGTGCAACATAAGATTTCAGAAAAACACATAGTTGCATGTCGGGTACGCCATCCAAGATATAATCTCCATTATAGTAAAACAATTATGTAATTCATAAGTATTAATTGATATGAAAATAAATTATTAAATAATTACCTGGGATGTCACAACAACAAAAAGTCAATATAAAATTTATATTATTAATAATAAATATGATTGAAGATTTGAACATGGTGAGGAGGCGAATCTCGGAATTTATCCATGAAATTAGGCTGTAATATTTGGAATGATATAAAATACGAGACCTAGATATATTACCCATTTGATATTCTTGAAGAAGTAGGGATTGTTTTTTATTGATTGGTGATTCCACTGAACCTCCCTAAAGCCCACTATGTATTCTATATATCTCTACTTAGGAATTACATAGTAGATAAATCACATGTACTAAAATCATAGTTCATATTAATGTATTATAATCTGTCATAAAATATTAATCCAATGGAGATTCTGGATCATAGATATGAATTTATATTAAACAACACCAGTCACCTGGTCAAAGTTTTTAGATGAAACCACAACATGAGGATGCAGTGAGGAAAGCTGAAGATTTGATGTAGCATAATTAACCATATTTTTTTATATTGGAGTGACATATTTTTAGGTATAAATTAATTTTAAGGTGGTTAATGTAAAAACCTAATTTTTATGAAATATGTTTTCCAATAAATTCAATTTCTTCTATATCTTGCATTACACACAACATCATGTATTAACTAACCACGTTATATTATTAGTATTTTTATTTAAACATGACTACTATAAAATAGATATTATAATTTAAATTATTAATACTAATAACCCCATTATTTAAATTGTGTAAAATGGATTTATAGAAAAAAAATGTTGACAAAAAACAAATTAATTTTTAGTGAAGCCTTTATAAGCTCTAAAAATAAATTTTTCCAAAAAAAATATTTTTATTACCTTTTATGAGCAAGTAATAAAAGTAATTTTATTCAATTTAAGAAAAATTATTATTAAAATCTACCTATCAAAATTATCTTTGAGTGAATTTTTAAGAATTTTCTGAAAAGAATAATTTTTGGTGAATAGTGAAAATACTAATTTTTCATAAAAATGGAATTTCTGATTAAATAATTTAAAAGATCAATTTTATTTTAATATTATTTTAAAATTATTATTAGTGAATTTATATATTTATTAATCTTATTATTTTCAAACATATTTTTTTTTAATTTTTATATTAAATCTTTCAATAGTTATGAAATATTTATCATCTTGTCCATGGGATTAATCATAAATTAAATTATCCCCCTTCAATGAATTTAATTTGGTAAAATTCATTCGATATTTTTAATATTAATAGCTAATATTATATAATATGGTCTACATTATATTTTTCCCTAATTAATAGTGAAACCGGTAAAAAATAATTACCACATTTAAAGTTAAAACGAGTTTACTAAGATGTTAAACGAATATATTAAGGGTTTATATGTCCTTCAAAACATTTAAAATATCTATTGGATGGAAATTTTTAGTCCTTAATTAATTTTATTTTCAATAAAAAGAAATATTTTTTAGCCTTTTAAAATTTGTAAAATGTGGGTATACCTTTTTTTCAAAAATCCATGTTTGTCATCTCCCCCACTTATAACATAGAACCCCACCACATATTCTATTAAAAATTCCAAAAGACGTTTTTCAAGACACTCAAAAATATATTACTTAATTAAATTTTTATTTCATTGAGTAATTTTTTCAATTATTAATCCCTCTTAAGAATTCTTTTCGTGTAAATATATGGAGGTTTTCCAAAAAAGGGGTATCATTCTTAACCAAGAATTATTATTTTATTTATTACTCTACCTTATTCAATCATTCTTAAACTATGAGGATATAAAAACATCATTATATCCCATATTTTGAGATTTTATTATTTTAATGTAATAACCAATATATATCTATTCTTGTATCAAATGGGAAACTAAATCACCAGTCATTTGAAAGCCAAATAACCGCCTTATGAACCAATTAATTCATTTTCTATCCCTGCCTATACCATATGTATATAATGATGTCTGTAACATATATATATATATATATATGATATTTATAAAATAATTATAATTATATAATTATAATATCATATATTCTTTATTTCATTACAATGCATTAGAAAATGATAACATCGTTCATGCGTACATGTGGAGTACCACCTCCAAGAAGTAATGTGACACATTTTTCATTCACATTTTATATTTATTGTAATAATGATGAATTTAATTAATATATATTATATATATGACATAAAAACGACTTTCCAAAGTTATATTAATTTTTACCTTTATTTTTTCCATCCATCAAGAAATGGAAACAGAGTTTATTTTTATGTATGGCCATCTATCTCGATAAACACTATAATTAATCTTTTATCTCTAAAAAATATGTTTTATAATAAATATATATATAATGAATATATATGATATTTTTATAAAATTAAACATTAATTATATTTATAAATCATGATCAAAGTAATAGGACAACTAATTCCAATCCAAAAGATACATGAAAAACAAAGTAGTTATTTCTTGAAACGTGATTTTAACTGCAAATTGTCAATATACTGGAAATAAATGGACATAAGTAAAAAATTTAGGTTATGATATATGTTATAATGGTTTTTTAATAGATATATAATAAATAAATATTTATTATATAGGATTTATGAACAAGTATGAATAAATTTGAGACTAGAGGTAATGGATTTTTTACCTCACTTTAATATTCATGAGACACATGCCACATTCCCCACTTGTTTCATTAAAGTGTTGAATATTAAAATAATGAATGTATTTTAGAATTATTAAAATGAAAATTATGTTTATTTTAATATTATCATATGTTTCCTTCTTTCATGGGGATTACTATTCAAAATTTACCAAATTAGAAAAAATTTCATGTTACAATATCATTGACTATCTAGATTGCATAAGATTGTGCTTATGATGATGAAATGTAATGGTCTTACTCTCAAGTAAATCATTTATTTTCTTATAATATATTTATTTATATAGAATAAATATTTTCCTTCCGCATTCAACATTTTAAGAAAAAAAGTGACCAAAATAAGGTTTTTTGGAAAAAAACAATATCTATCTCTTTAGTCAAAAATCCTTTTAATTCCATGTCTATGTTTACTAAAAATGTTTTAAAAGAAGTTTTTATTATTATCCCATGATTTTTTAATGATATTTTTATCTATATTTTAATTTTTACAAAAAAATAAATAAATGTTATTTGTTAGGTTGGAATAATACAAAGTAACACAAGAGGGGTGGTGAATTGTGACTTTTTAATAAAATTCCACAATTATTACTTTTAAATACATTCGTGATATATGTAGATATATAGTGTATTTTTCTATAAAATTTATAAGCATAAAATAAATATAAAGAAATAACACAATGAATTTATAGTGGTTTGGGAATAACGGTCTCCTATTCTACTCCACCAAACACTCTCTCAACGAGCTTGGTGATTTTCAATAGAATGATCCTCTTATCATAAGACCTCAAGACCACGAATGAGTGTAAGTATTTAAAACCTTTAAAACAAGACTATTCACAATTATTTTTGGTTATTTTATAAGGAACCAAATATCCTCATATTATACCGGGTAGCTAATACTCCACCACAAATGAGTATGAGAAGTTGGTACTCTAATAAATCAAAATAGTTTTATTTGAAGGTTTGGGTTAAACTTCCCAATTACAGCAACAATAACTAATAGTATGTCGATATTCTTCTTCATAAGTGAATGGATTCTTGACATATAATATCTTAAGTGATCCCAATTACAAATTATCTTTGTATAAAATGTAGTAACGAATTGTAGTAGTAATCTTACAACAGTATGATATTGAACATGAATGTATCTAACGTGTATCTTCTTCTACAAATAACATACTCAATGTTTATTGCAGTAGATATGTTAAAGAAATTATGATAATTCTATTGAATATTTAAATATATTATTTCAAAAGAAAATGTTCATATTTAATATATTTTCAAAAGAACTCCTGATAAAATATATAGAAAGCAACAACCCGATTTGATTTTCATGATCTAAGAAAATTCCCTGATAGATCATAGATATTCAAATTCAAAAAAGTCCTGGAGAGTCATAATATCCCATAGAAATATGAGAGAATTTATCTATTGAATTTGGTTCTTTTAATTGATCATAATGATCCTTAAGTAAGTCATAAATTATCATTCAAATAGACTATAATTATATCAAGACTTTTGCAAAAATCTAGGATAAAATCATGAATTTAAATCTTCAACGTTGAAAAGTCCAATGTAGTGTTCCTTCAAAAAATTAAAAAAAATATTAAATGCAGGGTCAAACAAAGTAGAGATAATTTTTAAAATGTAAGGTTGAAAATGTATGGTTTATCATGGAATTATTCTTGATGAACTATATTTTTGTGTCTTCAAACATAGGGTTCCTTAATTATGTAGGGTTATTTAACCATAATTTCTTCTCTTGACAAACGTAGGGTTACTTTCAAGAATGAAGTTCATTATCCATAAATTAATTTTAGTGTATGGTTAATTATCCATAAATTTATTATATTAACATAAGTTTGAATACAAATTTAAGGTTAATAATCCATACATGTTTTTCTAATCATAAGATCATCAACATTCAAATTTTTATTAATAGAAAACAGTAAAGACAAAAAAAAGTCTACAAAGGAAGACCATAAGAAAACAAAAGGACCTATATAGGTCATAAAAAATGAAGACCAAGGGCATCCCATATGATCAAATTGACCCACTTCGACTTAAAACTAAAAAAGGCACGAAACAAAATTTTATTATCATCATAATAACTCACCGAATCTATGTAGTCGGACACTTTATTACCCTCCCTCCAGGTATGAGAAATCATGATGTTGTCTCATAAGATACTACGACATTTCCTGATGATATAAAGAATATACCAAGGAATCATACCTACCCCTTGAATAGCATTATACAACAGCATAGAGTCTGTTTCAACCTCTATAACAACCAAACAATTTTTTTTCTACAAATGATGAGTACCTCAAACATGGTTCTTGCTTCAGCCTGAAGAGATGTCCCCTTCCCAAGACTAATTGAAAAATCAGGAAAAACTAAAACTCTCCTATCTCGCACCACCACTCCTCCATGAATACTACAAGCTCTACAGAAACCATCTAAATTCGATTTAAGGCCATCAGAAGGAGGACACCAATATACCAAATTACCCAAATTACATACACAACCTTGAGAATAAAGACCAGATCCCTGCAACAGTCATTGTAAAGAAGGATCTTCCAACCATTTACCCAAGGCATTAGAAATATCTATCATCATACATTTTACCATAGAAATAATCTGACAGCCCTTCAAGGGAACCCCTTGAAAAATCCATTTATTCCTTGCATTCCATAAGCACCAGCATCCAGCATGAAAAATCAATGTCCGAGCAGATCTTTCCATGTTACCTCTCCCCAAACCATGGAACCATAAGTCCAGAAAGGACATTTCATCCATATTAAGATTAGACTAAGAAGTAAACATTCCAAAATAACCCCAAACCTCATGTGCCCTTCCACTTATGATGAAAATATTGTTTGAATTTTATTCCTTATGCACCCTAAAACAGACACATCTTGAGGCATTATAAACACCACACCGGTTTATATTTTCATCTATAGGAATACCAATATGTATAATCCTCTAAAAAAGAAAATTAATCTTAGTTGGTAAATTTTTGACCCAAAGAGTTTAATTCCAAACATCCCCTAGATTCTGTAAATGTAGAGACCTATGGTAATCCCTCCTTGTAAAAAGGCCTGAAGGTGAAGGAGTAAAAACATAAATGTCCAGATCATTGGTTATTTAAATAAGATTAGTCATATTATGCTGATTTTTTACTAGGAATTCTTTAATGAACTCAGGATATTGGAAGGCCTCTTTGAAAGTGATTTAGGAAACAGGGAAAAAGGGAAAATCAAGGACTTCCCCACTCCAATTATGATGCCAGAATAATAAATTGCCTTTACCAATTATACAGTAAGATTGATTCCTTAGACTATCAATAATAGTCCCAATCTTAGACCATATGAGAGAAGAATGCTGATCAATATCAACATAATCCCTCAAAAAATTACCATGCATTGAACACCCCCATAAAGGCCTTTTCTCCAACACTTCCAAAGCTAACTTAGCATGCATACAATGAATAGTATCCTCAAGGATTCAAACATTAATACCTCCATCAATGATCGACTGATCCATCATATTCCATGAGGCCCAATGTATTTTCCTTTTCCCCTTCAGATCTATATAAAACTAGAAGGAATTATGTCTATTTTTTGATAACACCATTGGGGACTTTGACTAAGGAGAGGGAATTAATTGGGGTGGCCAAAAACACACTATTCACCAAGGCAATTCTACCCCCCGAGGATAAGAAAATATTTTTCCAATTAAGAACACTGACTAAAATTATACTAACAAGATTGTCAAAATCACAAATACATTTCCTTCAAGTAGAAAGAGGATCCAAAAAATATTCAGGAGGAAAATTACCTCTTTTCAAATCTAGAATAAGACTCACCCTATCCATCCTAGAAACTGAGAATGTGCTGGATATAAATAAACTAATCTTACTTTTGTTCACAACCTAGAGACTCCAATGACAATAATTTTCCAACATCATATTGAATATTTTTAAATAATTACTTTAAGAATTATTGAAAATAATTGTATCATTTGAAAACAAATCATGAAAAACCAAAGAGGAATCCATTTTTCTATGATAAGAGATCAGATCTATATAGAATATGTTTCTATGAATTAGGTGACTGAGAAAATCTTGAGATATAATACAAATACTAGGGGAAATAGGGTCCCCCTGCCTTAGACCCTGGGCTGCCTTAAAGAAACCAAAGGATTTACCCATAATAGAAACATCCATCCATGCTAATCTGAAACATCTAGAAATAATATCAACATTCATAGGACATAACCCCATACCTGAAATGACTCTATTGATGAAACTCTATTCCATACGGTCATTGTATTATGTCATATAATGCTCAATAAGCCTATTGTATCCTAGAGATTTGATGTTATTATCCCTGCACAAATCTTGATCCAAAATATAGCCCCTGTATTGATCTCCCCCTCACAAAACCATGTTGTTCTATAGAAATCCGCTGAGGAAGATGACCCTAAATCCTAGAATTTATAACACTAGAAAGAATCTTGTAATGGAAATTACACATACTAATCGGAAAAAAGAGGAATACATAGGAAGGATCCTTAGACATAGGAATGAGCACCACATGGGTGGCATAAGAAATTTTAGGAAGGAAATCACCCTGAAAAAATCTTGAACATCCATAATCACATTTCCTTTGATAATATCCCACAAATGTCTATAAAAAGAAGCAGGAAACCCATCAGGACCGGAAAAAACTATCAAGATTCAGATTTATCATAGTAGCAAAAATCTCAACCTCCTATGTTATAGAACTCCTATTTTTATTATCAGTTTTAGGAAACACATGATTGGATCAAAAAAAAATCTGAAGCCCTCCCCCCCTGAGTGTCCATTAGGAAACTATAGATTAGGACCAGCAAGAAGCTCCTTGAAATAAATGTTATCAATATTGCTAATCACATCCCTTTTATTAGTGAAAGAACCATCCTCCACCCTAATATTTGGTTTTGAAAATACTTTCCTCTTTTTGATACAAGCATGAAAATACTCAGTATTTTCCCCCTATTTTAACCACTTTATCCTTGCATTTTCTCTTGAAATACCCTATTCTTTCAACAACAAATCTGAAAAAACTTCCTTCTTAACTACCAGGTCCTCAAAAATAGACTCACTCCAATCTTCCACCATTTTCCTTTCAATTATATTAATATCTTTAACTACTACATCAAGATAACTATATGAGGAAGGAATATACCTTTCCCACATCTTGAAATAACTCTTAAGGCATCTCAATATGTTATGAATCTTCATCCATGTATTCCCCTAATAAGGTTTATTCCATATTTGGCGAACCATGTCACGAAAACTCATAATTTGAGTCCAATGGCAGAAATATCTAAACCTCCCACTTTTCTTATTTCTATAAGAAACATTAAGTAGGAGAGGGGAGTGATCTGAACAACTATGAGACAAATGAACCACCTCAGAATTAGAAAACATAGAAATAGCCTGCATATTACCCAAACATCTATCCAAACGACTCCAAGAATGGTAATCCCCTTTTTGATTATTACAACACATGAACTTGTCACCTAAAAAACCAAGACCCATTAAACCTTTACCCTCCATACATTGATTATAATCTAAACTTGATCTCCAAGAAAAAGGTAATCTCCCCTTTTTTTCATTTGGATCAGCTACTACATTAAAATCACCTTCTACCAAACATGGGAAAGAATCAGGATTATACTTATTGATATAATTCCACAAAGACTACCTCTGTTGGTAATTACAACTGACATATACAAAGGAAACCACAAAAGAGTGAAAATCACTAGTCACCCTGACTATAATAAGTTGTTCGCCCACCTAGATTTGATCCACCTTGAGCCTCTTTTTCTATAATAAAAATATTTATCTATTACTGGGATCTGCAAGCATGCATCCTATCATTTTAAGTCTCTATGAGAATAACTCAATCATATTAGCATTCTTCTTGGGCTCAAGAATACCAACTAGAGCTATCTTCCTCCTGTTAACTTCAGAAACCACAAAATTAGTCTTAACCCGAGCTCCCAACCCTCGAGCATTCCATATTAGAATAGAAATAATTGAAACAAATCTGGCCCGGTTTTGACCCCCAGAATTTGGGTCCAGTTATAACATGAGGAAAAAAGTTCCTACATAGATCAAAACTTTTGTCTTGTTCACACTCCATTTTCTAAGAGTGAAGAAAATTTCATAGGTGAACATGAGAAATATCGACTCAGGTGAGATCTCCGTTCCCCTTTACTCATAGAAGATCTATTACCATAGATTTTAAAAATAGGAGCTATAAAACAACTTTTCCTACCATCATCTGTATTTTCATTAGGAGAATACCATGCATTATTGTCAACTAATATTTAACTAAAGGATTTACTTCCATCACCTAGAATAGATTTATCATCATCTTTCCCTTGTAAAGCCTCTATTATGGAAAACATTATCATCAAAGGAAACTGAAATAACATCCAAGCCAGCCCTGCCCATGAAATTTTTAAGACTCTAACATTTATATACTCAATCGACACACAATTCATCCTTGATAGCCACAGAATTCCCCATGAAGAGTCATTAATTCCCTAAGTAATCAAATCATGGAATTAGTATTTAATATCCAGCCTAAGATCATTGGTAGTATGATCAGGTTCTATAGAAGATATATCATCCACCTTCTCATTTTCAATATGGTCATCATTAGAATTATCAGTAGTAATTTTCAAGTAAGGATCTTTACGATGGAAGACATCAAGTCTTACAAACATGTATTGAATTCCCTTGCAATGAACATTCAGAACCAAACCTTGAAATCACTAGATATACAATATCCAGATTCCATGCAATCAAATCTTTCACATTCAATGAGATCTTATGAAAAATAGGATTCCAAAGGTCTCATTCAACTCATATCTTCACTGATGAAACAACTGCACAATTAGAGGTAAAGACAAACAAACACATAAATCCTTCAAGGGAACCCTCAATGACTTTAAGAATAGACTCGTTATGCATCGGTAAAGGAAAATCGGGAAAATAAATCCACACCACCGCCTTATAAATCTCCTTCCCTTTATGCACATCAAACGAGCACTAGGCCAAATTGAAGTGCCAACACCCCATACTTACGGGGGAATTACACCATGTGTTAATAAAATATGATTCTGAAACAAAGATTATTCATAAAGAAACATGATGAATTGAAGAAACCATCACCATAAATGACATCCCCCAAGATTCCACAAACATTTTAAAGAATGATAGAGTCTGATTTGTTGATCCAAAATGTGAAACAAGATTCCATTTACGATAATCAACCACCATATAATACACCACTGATGGGATCTCCACATTCATACAAGAAACATTTCTACTAATCACTGGAGAGAATGAAGGGATTTACAGAAATTTAAAATATTTCAAATCCTAGGACAAGACGTAGAGAGAATCCTTGAAAGATGCTGGTCTATGATCTTCTACATAAAAGGATCCAAAAATTAGTGCCTGATTGAAACCAGGATCAAATGTTACAATCATCGAAATATTAATCGAAGAGGAACCCAAAGAAAGACTAGACGAAGTGCCCAAATGAGGAACAATCATCCTAGTCATAGAGTTTATTCCTTACGTTATGTTTTAAACATATGATATGAACAATATTTCCAGAATATATTAAAATTCTTTCTGAACACTTTAAGGAATATTCCTTGGGAATTAAAAATACAAATAACAATCAAGAATAAATATTATAGAGAATATTATTTTCCTAAAATACACGTAAAGTAATATTAATAGTAAAAAAAGGGTATTTGTGAACATCAAAATTAATTAATATTTATAGTGTATTGTTGAGACACTAAATTACATAAAATCTCTCCATTTTTATGATAAAAAACCCAAATAATATATAACAAAAATTTAAATTTTCTTAAATTTTTTAAACACTTTTTTTTGAAAACAAATAGAAATTATTATTTATATTTCATGAAACTATTTTTATAAGGATATATTTAATGTCAAATTTTTTCTTTACCAAATTATCACCCCCTTTTTGTGATATCAAAAATAAAGTATAAGAAAAAATATTATAATACATTCAATTTTGCACAAAACAATAAATGATTGTTTATAATGTATTATTTGGATAAATAAGACATTGATTCTGGGAGTAGAGATATACAAATAATAAATAAATTAAAATGAATCACAAAATAGAAAAATAGAAAATGAATTTTATTAAAAAAAATTTATATATACTTTATAGTTTTTATCTTCTAAAAAAAGGATTAAATAGATGGTCTGGAAAAAGGGGGAAGGGTTTGGATAAGTGCAGGTTTTGGTTGAGTCTGATCCACTTGAAAATATTCTTTTAAATCGTTTATATGATCATGTTGCTAATCAGTAAGATTATCTCCTAACTTACTTATAAAAATTCACGAATCTTTACTGAATTTCATATTTTCAATTAAATTGGCTTTTAAAGAGTAATGCATATTATCCACTACCTGCAAGAATTGATTTAATTTATCACTAAACATATTGAGCGATAACCAGATACCTGGTTCACTTGAAACCAATTGCTCAAAAAGAAACATATGATTTTCCAAAAAAGTCTGATAAGGTTTCACTATTTCACTAATGAATCTATAGACTTTCATTCATATATTCCATAACTGTGGTGATGGATCAAAACCTTCTAATCAAATATGGTGAGGTTGTTGGGGAAGAGATAGAAGCTCTATCATGGTTGATACATCCCTTGATGGATTAAAACTAACTCCCCATATACTATTTCATATCTACAAAATATCATTTAGAAACATATTTAGATTTGATCTTCCCAATCTCATACAACATCTCTTTTTTAAAATCATCAGAATCTCTTTTGGACACCAAATTCTGTTTCATTTCTTGAAGCTAAGTCATAAAAGACTCTAACTCTATCCTAGGAGTAGAAGAATTTTTTAAATCAAAAAAATATTTTCTTGAAGCTTCCATATCCTCCCTTAGATTATATTTCTCCTCCAGAACCTTATTAAATTTAGTCACAAGACCTTCAACTTGATTTATCAATGAATCAGATGTCCCCTCATCTAGATTCATTGACTGAATAGTAGATTCCACAAGATCTATGGAATTATTTAAGGATTTCTCCATAGACTTCTCATTTTTGAAAGATACATAATTAAGAACATATGTCCTTTCTCTAGAAACATATTTAAGCCTCTCTATTGATTGATTAATGGTTCAGATGGACTGATTTTCAACAACCTTAGTGGACTTAGTTATTTATTACTGAAATTTATATTTTATTTTTGAAGTTTCTTCATGGTTATCTAGTTGAGGAACATCTTGATTCTCTTGAACTTTCCTCTCTTATTATTAATCCTCATCATGATCTGGTTCTTTAAAATAAACTGAATGAGTTGCATCTCCAAATCATAATAGTGGTTCTTCACACTGTGGTTCTTATTGGACCACTGGTCTTAAATAAATTTCCTCATTAACATCTTCTTCTTCCTCTTCTTCAGAAAGGTTTGCAGTATCATCAAATCTATGATTTATCTTAGTAGGCTGGGAGACACTGGATTCTCCAACATCTTAATTATTTAAAGTACATTTCTCCCCTTGATAAAAAGATCTAGATTTCTATTGGCCATTTTCACCAAAATGAATTAACATTCATTTCATTGTAATCCATTAAAAACCATATTTCTTAAGATTACCAGAATTAAACACATTTTTGTGATGACATTTGATTTCAGTATCAAAAAGCTGAATCATATTCCTTCTATGTAAAATTAGATAAAGTCTCCTTCCATAAGGATAGAAAGATATTCATTCTTTATAATGGAAGAAATACCATAAATACATCATTATATATCTGGGAGGATTCAAATTTATGTTACTGATATACAAAAACTTAATGTTCATTCCCAAGTAAAAAATCTTATCCATCTCTGCAACTCTCGATGAAATATTAGTTTGAATGAATTTGACCAAAACCTTTTTTTCTTCCTTAAGATCCTTCATGAACACTTTCCAAATTTTTGAGGAATAATACAGAAAATGAATTATATCTGTACACTTGTGATCTTGATTTCCAATTAATCTATGATCAGAATAAAATATTCTTTCAGGAGGACATTTCAAAATTTGAGATATCTAAATAGAGGAGATTGAAAATTCCTTATCTTTTATCTAAGAGGATATCATATCATCTGATTCATCTAGAAAAAATGGAATGTTATCATAATAATGATTCATTTCTACCTCATAAATAAAATATTTATTTTCTTCAGTGAACAGAAACTCCAGACCCTGAGAAATATGATTTTGTTTGAGTAGAAGATTTTTCTCATATAACCACTCAAAATTGACAACCTTTCCTTAAATAATTTTTATGGAGAGACAATGTCGACTCTTCAGATCACATGTTTCACCTTCATCAGTTTTCATAGTCTTCACCATTTCTAATAATATGAAGGTGGATGGTTTTCATATTCTAGGGTTTAGAAGAAATAAGAGGGTTTTGAAAGATGAAATGGTTCAAAAAAAAAGGTAATATAAGTGAAAGTGTTTTCTGACAGATGATGACATAATCTTGTTTTTTATTCCAATTATGTAGGGTAATAATTAATTTTTTGTTTTTGAAAACATGAGATATGAAACTAAAAATGAGAATAAAAGTTATTTAAGTAAATAAATGAAATACTAATTTTGACAGCAAAAGTAAAATAAAAAAATAAAAACAAATTAAACATAAATGTATCGAATTAATTTAAAGATAAATTCAGTAAATGAAACAAACTAATAAATATTTATTTAGAAATAATTAAACTTAACGCCCCCATTAATAAAAAACAAAACATATAGTAGGTATTTATTTAGTGAAAATATCATCTAATTGATACTAGTTATTGAAAATTATAAATATATATACTTTTTAAGAAAATAGTCTCTAAAAAATGATTTCTTATATTAATATGATTAATCCAAGAGTGATTTATATGATTTTGTTGAAATATTGGTAGCACTAGTATTATCACATAAAATAAGAATAATATTAAAATATAATTCGAATTCCAGTTGAGTTTTTTTCATCCACAATACCTGGGCACAAAAAATACAAGCAGGCACATATACTTCTTTAGTTGTTGATAGGGAAACTAGGTATTATTTCTCACATGACATTGATACTAAATATTTTCCTAAAATGTGAAAAGTTCCTGAGGTTATTTTTCAATATAAAATATAGCCTCCAAAATTAGCATATAAATATTATATTAAATTAAAAACATAATTTTGAGTTAAAGAGTAGATTGAAAAAAATTTCCTTTTTAATATCTAAAAATTAATTTAATAGTATTAAGATGGGATTATTTAGGATTTGACTAAAATCGATCATATATACATATAGTAAAAATATTATTGTTCTGCTCGTATTAAGATATAGAAAACTTTCAATCATTACTGTATATATCATATTATCAAATGGCTTTCTAGCTTCATCCAAATCATGTTTTATATTTGTAAACATAAGAGTTTTGTAAGTCTTACTATTTTCATGTCCAAATTTTTTAAATAAATAAATAATATATTTAATTTTTTTTAAAACATTTCCATAGTCATTTTGATAAATTTGAAATCCAAAATGTAAATTCTGTTCTCCCATTCTACACATTTGAAATTATTTTTTCATTAGTTTTGTAAAATCATTAAAAATATTTTTATTTATTGAATAAAAAATAACATTATAAACATAAATTTGTACGAATAAAACATTCGAAAAAATATATATCTAAAAATTTATGGATCTTATAGTCAAATATTAAAATAATTTTTCAAAATAAAAGAAATTAATCTTTCATAAGAGGATCTAGATGCATATTTTTAGTTAATATAGAGCTTTGGTATGTTTAAAAATAGAATTTGGTTTTTGAGGATTTTGAAAACCAAGTGGTTGTTCAACATAAATTTACTCTATTAAATTTCCATCTAGAAAGGTTTATTTAACATCCATATTATATAATTTCAAATTCATATAAGATTTATAATATAAAAGGATTTTAAAGGTTTATAACATACCTATAGGGGAGAATGTTTCATCATAATATATTCCTTCTTTCTGATTATATCCATTAACTACCAATCTAGATTTATTTATGGTCAAGACCCCGTGATCAACCTATTTATTTTTAAAGACACACTTAGTTACAATAAAAAAAATTTTGGTTAGACTTTATACCAATTCTCAAACATCATTACATTTGAATTGGTTTAGTTATTATTACATTTCTAATATCCAACACATATCTTTTAAGGCACATTATATATATTTAGGTTTTAATTAAGATAGAAAGGAAGATAATTCAACTATATTTCCTACATTTCCTCTAGTTATAATTCCTATATCTAGGTCACTTATAATTTATTCTAGTGGATGGTTCCTTAGGGTTCTAGATTTTTTACGTAGGACTCTTTCATGTTCTTTAGAATCATGTTCTTTTGACTGGACTGAATTTTATTATTATCTTTTTCAAAATTAGTTTTAGGTTTTTGATGTCTCATGTTTTCAATTGAATCAGTAACTTTATTTGTTTGATCTTTTTCTTTAGTGAATGGGTATGTTTTGTCAAACATTACATGAACTGATTCTTCAACAATCCTTTAATTTTTATTAAACAATCTATATTATTTAGTGGTAGTAGAATATACTAAAAAATATTCCTTAATAATCTTTTAGATTGAACATAAAAAAATAGTTTTTAGTATTCAAGATATAAAAATTACATCCCAAAACATTAATGTACTTTAATTTAGGTTTTTTGTTATGCCAATGTTCATAAAATTTATTTTTGAAAATATGCCTTAATAAAACTCTATTAATTATATATAAGGTTGTTCTTACATATTCCACCAAAAAATAGGTAGGAACACTTTATTCATTCCTTATAGTCCTTTCCATTTCTTGAATATTTCTATTTATTCTTTCAACAATTCCAATCTTTGAGGTGTTTTTAGTGTAGAGAAAGTGTGTTTAAAACCTATGTTTGAGAAAAAATATCTACATTATTGATTATCAAATTCTCTACCATGATCAATTCTTAATGAAATTATTTAAAAACAATTTTCATTTTGAATAATTTTACAAAAATATTCAAAAATAGTGAATACTTCACTTTTGAGTTTTATAAAATGTACCCAAGTAAATCAAGAATAATCATCAACTAAAATGTAGACATATAATTTACCATCCAAACTTTCTACTAATGATATTCCAAAAAATATGTATGGATATGTTTTAATGGTTTTGATGTAGAAATTTTGTTAATGGATATGAAAGAATATCTGTTTTGTTTTCTAATTTTGCATGCATCATGGAATATTTCATTATCAAATTTAAGAAAAGGTAAATTAGAAACTAACTACTTCTTAGATAATTTATGAAAAGCATAAATATTAAACTGACCATGTCTCTTATTCTAGATCCATGACTCGTTTTCCTTTCCATTTAAACAATTTACTTTTTGTTTACATAAGGAATTTAAATCCAATGTATAAACATTATCAGTATATAGTGATCTAAAGTTAATTAGTTTATATTTCAAATATGCGAATGAATTGTTATAAAAATCAACATAAAACCATAATCACAAAGTTGATAAATTATTATCATGTCCTTATTTTACCCTTGTACAAATTGCACTTTTTTATTGGGATTATCTTTAGATCTCTAATAGTTCCAACACTAACTATCTTTCCCATTACGTTGTCACCAAAAGTGACTATACCTCCCCCCATTTTAGTTAGTGTGTGAAAATTTTATGAGTCTCCAATCATGTGAATAGATGAGGTTCTATCCATATACCATAATTATTTTCTATTCTTGAGGAATGTTTAATAAAAAGAAATTAAACATGTGTTTGTTTTGGTACCAATATTTTCTTGGGTCCTATATTATTAGCAAAAAATTATCTTTGAATCTAGATCTGGTTTATTTTTCCACAATACATATTACATTATTCATACAAACTATTAGAAATAAATTCTCTTTTAATACCCCTAATTTGATGATTTTTTTAAATAACAATTATCAGTGAAATGAACTTTTTTCCAGAATAACAAAAGGTTTTGTTTTCGAATTAAGGAGAAATTAATTTTTTACAGTTTTATTTATCACCCTTGATTCATATTCAAAATATTTATCTTTTAATGAAATTTTTTACAAGAATTTAATATAAATATTTTTCTCTTTTTTTAGAAGTAATTATAGTAATCTTATAAGATTCTACATCATCCTGCAGTTCTTTAATATTTTTTTCATGATCAATGCAGTTTGTTTAAGATGAGTTGAATTTTTCAACTAGTTCTTTATTTTGTTTCAAAAGAGTGTCTATTTCACATAGAACATCATTGTGAATATTTTTAAATGATTTTTGTATCTTTAACAAGGAAGCATACTTCTATTCTAACATAGAACAATAAGATGCTAATTTATCACTTGAGTAACTATCAGTACCAAAATTAGATGAGTAATAAGTTTGTATCATTTCTTCCTCTTCCTTAAAGCACATGTTTGCATTAATATTTGATGACTCTTTCTCAAAATAAAATTTTGATGAGATGATGGTGTCTTCAGATATACTCCACATATATTTCTTCACTCTTTTTACTTTGTGCTCATAAACAGATATATTTTGATATCTATTTTCTGGACTTTTTCTTTCATCATTCAATTGAGGGAAATCTGGTCTGATATAACCTTATTTTTTTTATTCATAGTATCAAACTTCTCTAGGATCCTTACCATCCTTCCAAAAGTATTTTCTGAATCTCATTTTCTTCTTGTAAGTTTTTCTAAACATTATATATAGATGAGCCAGTTTCAATTAAGAATATGAGGAATCTAAATTTTTCTCTATTTCTTATTCCTGTTTTGTTTTTCTGTCTTGTTTTTTAGATGTTACTTTTAGGAATTAATTTTACACTTTCACTATAATCATATGATCTTCAAGTTCAGTAGTCATTTATGCTTCATACATTAATAGAATTTCAATTAATTTATTCATAGTGATATCCTTAATATGTTATTATTGAGGTGTAGCAGCTGATATACCATTCCATTTTGAGGATAGTACTCAGAGTACTTTTAGATCTTGATCATATTTTTTGATGGGTTATCCCAAGGAATTAACATTATTGATGATATTAGTCAGTCGTCCATATATATATGTGATTATTTAACCATTAAGAAATCTAAAGGTCTCAAATATTATTTTTCTATAGCATACATCATATGTCATACATTTTCTAATCATTAATTTGAAACTAAAATAGTTTTCCACATATTATATGCTATAGGACATTATAATACATGATTAAGATCCTCAGGTCCAAACCAAAACTAATAGTATTCACCATTTTTGAATTAATGTCATACTCAGATTCTGTTAGTGCATCTCAATACTCTTATTTTTCAATAATCATATAAGGAGTGACAATTTTTTATTTGACTATGAAACCACGATTCTTCAAATATATGATCATACAATATTTCCAACATACAAAGATTTTATCATTAATTTATGGAGCTTGAAATGTATACATTCCTTCTCTTGTACAATCTATTTTAATTTTATTTATACAGACCTTATGCTCTTAAGATTTTTATATATTTAATCCCAAATAAATCCTTTGATGCAAATTGTTTAGTCAGAATAATACAATGTTACACAAGAGAGGGATGAATTAGAACTTTTCAACAATCTTACTCAATTCTGAATTTTGAATCGTTTTTTGATATATGAAGATATATAGTGTCATTTTCTATAAATTGTATAAGAAGTAGATAAATAAAAAGAAATAATATATCCAATTTACAGTGGTTCAGGGCATAGGGTCCCCTAGTCCACTCCACCAATCACTCTCTCTATGAGCTTGGTGATTTTCAATAGGATGGTTCTCTTATCATAAGACCAAAAAACCAAAACTACGTATATGAATTTGATGAATTTACTATAAAAATAAACACAAATCCTTCTAGTTCTTTTACAAGGAACTAGTTATCCACATCGTAAATTGAGAAGCTGATAATCCACTAAAAATGTGGCCAACCAGTTGATACACTTATAAATCAAAAGAGTTTCATTTGATGTTTCGAGTTGAAATTTATTTTTGCAGCAACAACAATAGACATAAGATGGATCTTATTTTTGTGGAAGATTTGTAAAATATTTCTTTGAGAATATAGTTAAATGTTTGAAAATATGATTTGAAAATAAAAGATTCATATTTATAATATTTTCATAATAACTCCTGATAAAATATATAGAAAGGTGCTACATTCATTGATATTCAAGACCATATTAGTTTAGCACCTTTAGAATCATGAAAATATAGACACCCATACATATGTGAGATACATTCTCTCACATTGGGATCTTCATGAAAATCACCCTTCTTATAAAAATCATACATAATACATATCTTCATAACCTGGGTAATGGAACCATAAAAATGGGTGATCTCGTATGTTTATTAATGATGAACAAGGGATATATACATGCACAAACCTAAGGAAAAGGGAATGAGAACAAGATAATTAAATTAGGAGATCATACCTTATATATCAAAAAACCTAAAAATAAATCATAGAATAAATATTGGTAGTTCATAATACATGAATTATATGGTATTAAAGAGAATAATCCATGAATTCATAACATTGGAATAAGAAATGGAATTGTGGAAGATTCATAAAAATGGAATATCATTCCCTACATGTCAATCCAAAATGACAAAAAATATTTTGTAACCTCATAAGGACTACACCTACTAGGTGGGACACACCACCATCCCCACTCATAGTTATTTCTATATAATGAATCTAGTTTCCCAATATTCCCATAGTGGATCAGGATTCCCTATATTCCAATAGTGTATCAGGTTTCCCCATATTCCTATAGTGGACCGAGTTTCCGCTTCTCCTATAGTGGATCAAGATCGTCGACTTGATTCCCATAAATATCTCATGAGAAATAAATATATACCTAATAAATTGTATAGATATATAGGTCCCACTCATTACGTAATAAAATCATACATACATGTGCCGCAATATAATTAAAATTTAATCATATCATGACCCATAAAAAATACTGGTTTCCCAAAAATCATTTCATAACCCATGAAATGAAATAGAAATCATAAAAATATCATCATATAATCACCTATGGATAAGATACAGAACTCATAATCATTTCATCAAAGCATAACCTGTGAATAGAAGTGGGTTTCATAAGAATATAACTCGTGGAAGAGGAACATGTGTCATAAACAACATTCCATATTATACAAAAATAATTAATTGAAAGAATAAGTTTGGATTCCATGGATCATATCCATAGTATGTTATAAACTATTTAAAATAATTTCATCATAGAAGGAAAATTTGTTTATAAAACATTTATTAATTAAAATATCATTTCTCCTTTGAAAAAAAACTTTTTTGAACATAATTTTTTTTTGAAAATATATTTCTTTGAAAATATTTTTTGAAAACATATAAAGGAATATTTGAAACCATAAAACTTTTTTAAAATATATTTCCCATGAAAAGGATATTTAAATATCCTTTTAAAAATAAGTTTTAAAACATTTTTAAAGCATGTTTTCCAATAAAACATATTTCCCACCCGAGAGTGAAATAAGGTCATATTTTCGTGAAAAAACATCCTTATTTATCTTAAGTAAAAAATAGTGGTTTAGTGGTAATAGTAAATGAATATATAATTAATAAATAAAATATAATAAAATTCAAGGTAATATTTTAACAATGGAAGCATAGTCATAAACAATCTCGATAAACGATGAGATTGTAGCAATAAACTCTTACCACTTTGGTTACATTAATTCATAATTACCATTAGAGAATTACATTACATGAAAAATATAATATAATGAAAATAATAATATTCATGGTATATCATGTCAAATAGATAGTATATACACATCAGAAAAAATATAGGTGCATAACAAAACATGTGTCTCATAGAAGGTAAATTGAGACAAAATTACCTTACCGATTTGGTAACTTTCGAACCATAAAATCCATGAAAAAGAGATCATAAAATAGGGATGTAGATACCAATAAATTTAAATATAATAATCATATAATACATTAATGTTCAATATATAAACCACATTAAATAAATGAGTGGTGAATATGACATAAGTCTTGTAGAAATAACAGTGAGACTACAAATCCCATTAAGTTGTGTCTTGAATCTCTTCATGATCATTAAAAACTCATATATAATAAATATAAGTTCATTATTATTATATTACAGAACCATTTTAATTTATATCAAACCATATATTTTTTACTTATGACCTTCTTTACCTTTTTATTAACAATTCATTGTTAAATTTATGTTTTGAGTAATGACATCTTTGTCTTTTGCATGTATTTTTATATTAAATATTTTTTGTTCTATTACCAATATCATGATTTGATCATATCCAAAAATGATAAAAATGATATGAATATCATATTTAATCATTATATCTTTATTTATTATAATCTATAAAAACATAAATAGAAAATTAAATACACAATTCTTGGAGATGGTAGGTCGATCATACACATGAAAGTTGTTTCTGTTTTCATATTGTATTGAAAGAAATAATGTAATTTATATATATAATAGATAATTTTAGTAAAACTTTTATTTAATATAGGACATATATGTTCACTAAACCCATCCTTACAATATTCTATATAAAATGTGATAAATAACACCACTTTGAGTAGGGTGTATTCCACACGCCCACAAAAAAAGTTATTGTATTTAATAAATATTGAATGTTTGATTTTTTGTTGTATATAATAATTATAAAAGAATAAATACATCATAAATTTCATATATATTCCATAAAAAATATAAATTCCATCATTATCCCCAATCTTGAATGGTGTAATTGTAAGAATGAACGAAATCGTTTAGTGAGATGGTAGTCCGCCGTATACACAAGAGATTATTGTGCATCCCATTTGATAGAATTGTGTGTGAGTGTAGATAAAACCCTTAATAAAAAAATATCTATATATTTCAGATAATAATGTTATTATTTTTAATTGAATAATAATATTTTATGGGGTGGAGATATAAATAAATACAAATTGTTTATTGAATGATGTAACATCTTCCTTGGGTAACACCTTTTTGGTATTCACCAAAGGGATTCCTTGAATGGATTTATTCACAAAGGGTGGATTATAAGATGAATGGAGGTGAGTTGGGAGGATACTTGGGAAGGATCTGGCTGAGACAAATTTCATTATAGGTGTTAAAAATTAATGGGGGAGGGGGTGAGTTCCATTTTATAGTGGAGGAGGTTTGGAATTCTTGTAAATATAAAAAATAAAACACTATTGAGTGGCCTCCCTAACATCATGTTCCTCCAATAATTGTCCATTTTAAATAAAATTATAGGTTTTTAATAAATATGTTCATCCAATTTATTTTTTTACATGTTTCTATGTTATTTTTCGATTTAATATTAAAGTTTAACCATTAGGAAATTTTTCTCCCCAATCAATAAAATTAATTTTAATTACATTCACTAATATTTTTGTTTAAAAACTATGTTGACCTTATTATAAATTATAAATTGTACTGATCCCAAATATGTAAACCATTTTCCAAATTCTAATCAAATAATTTCTTAAAATTAATTTAAAATTAATCCCAGAGATGTATCGCGATAATGAGTTTTTTAATGGAAAATGTTTAAATGTTTGAAATGTTTTTATATCCAATTTTAATGTGAAATTGGTTCCAATTTCATAAATTGGATTAATTTATTTCAAATTTATATAATTAAACTTCAAATAAATTAAAATATTATTCAACAATATAATAAACTAGAATAAAAATTACTTTTCAACTAAAATTCATTATTTTTAACTATTCAACAAAAATTGATGTTTTTTAGGAAAATACCTAAACTTATCCTTAAGAAAAATTTTACATTTTTAATTAAAAAATAATGTTTATTTTATCAAATTAAATTAATAAAACTATCTTAAATTTATTTTTTTATTGTTCATAGAAGGAAAAAAGAAGGGGTTCTTTTATGAAAATATTATTTTCAAACATGGAAATATGTCACCAAAAATTATAAGTTTTATTATCAATATGATTTACTTTTGTAAAAACATTGTAAATTATATTTAAAAAATTGTCAATACAATTCATATGACTATGTTTAGTAGTTATGTTATTATAAACACCCAAACCCTGTTGGCCAGATTTGGTGCCTTATTACATAACATTCGCATGATTATAAGAAATTTATATCCTAAAGGATGAATAGTTTAGTATATTTTGAAATATAGATACATAAATAAGTTCAACATTACAACTTGAAATGAAAAAACATCAAATTTCAACTGGGAACATCCACCACTCTAAGATTATCCCTGTAAGTCAATCATTATATACCTCATAATGTCTTGGAAAAAATAAAACCTATGAAGTGGTGAGATCATATTCTCATTAAGGGTAAACATCAATGCAGAATATAACATAAACATTAGGCATGGTGAATTATTTAAAACACATGCCTTTAAAAAAATAATCTTGGACATAATATGGCAAGAATATGAGCGGAGTAAATATTGCCATAATAAAACAAAGTCATGGTAATTATACTAGTCGAATAACCTCATGAACTATTAATTTATAGCTTCTTAATGAGGAAAACTAATATTTTGGAAATCCAGAAACATATCGTCAAGGTCGTGACCAAGAAATCTAAAAATTATTAAGGCCTCGGCCAAATCCGTATCTAAAAAATGGGAAAGGCCTAGACCAATTCCATATCTATTTGTCTCATTAGACCTATTGATGCATCAAGGGGATATAGAGGGCCCCAAAAATCACATAATATGTCCAATTAATTCCTCATATTAATGGTGATAAACATAAACAACTTATAGATTCATATTGAAACTAACATATGAAATGTAAATAACTTTCCCCAAACATTAAGCATAAACACAAACCATTCTGAGTAAATTGGTGATTGGTTTTAAGATAGAACATCCAAAATAAAAAAATTATAAACCATTAAATTAAATATGGTATATTATATCATAAAATACTTATCCCAATAATATATAAGATTCAAAATTAGTTTTGAAATAGATGACGGTACTCTTATAGAATCATCGAGTAATTTTTTTTGAAAAAAACTCTTTTACTTTGAAAAGAAGAGTTCATTTTGAAAAATATTTGTATTAAACCTGAAGTGAAGTAAGGTAGTATTTTCTTAATAAAATATTTTATTTTATAAAAATAATGGTTTATAAAAATAAATTATAGAGTTCCCTTGAAAATATGTAAGAATTTGGGATATTCCCTTGAATCGCACTGGTATTTCAAGAATAATTTTTTAAAGATCCTTTTAAAAAAGATAAATCCCCATAAATAAAGGTATTATTATGGTTTATGCATAAATATAGAACATTAAAGATTAATTTATGAGGAGTAAATATTAATTAATAATAATTTAATTGAGGTAAGTTGATAATAGAAGTAACCTGAATGAAAATGGAGGTTCATGTGAAAAACCCTTACCTTAAGTGTGAAGCTATTCCTCACTTGATCATAATGAACTGAATAATCAAATTTTGGTTCATAAATTAATAATTCCATAGCCTTCCCTACATTTAATATATGTCTTATAACCTTATTAGGTTTTTTCATGTTCTTTTGATGGGTTAAGAGATTCAATTTCATTGTTTGGGAGTGTTTTCTTCCTTGGTTTTCATGATCAGTTTACTTATATTCATGTACGGATAACCATGTAGAATGAGAATCGTTTCCATGAAGAGAATTTGTCTATTATTAGTGACCAAATAAAATATTACTTGGTTATAATATTCATTTTTTTATTGGGATTGAAGATGAATCATTATATAAAACTTTAATAATAGCTGTTTGTGTTAATTGGTGGTTTTTGATCATAACGAAGTCATTTTGATTTATAAATTAATATCATTTATACAAAATGATTATAGAACCTTAAATAAATTATAATACATATATTATTGTTTGGTACAACCATAAATTTTTTTTCATTATCAGAATTGAATATGATAATATATATTCAAAAACAGTTGTCCTTGAATGTGATAAATTAATACATGTTTATGGTGTTTTGATTTCAAGTATAAAAGAAGGGGAAAGGAGATATGATGAATAATTATTCCTTTATCATAAGAAAATTCCATTACATTTAAGGTACTGGATAAATCAAAAAAATTGGATGAAAATAGGTGAGGAAAAAATAAGAAAAGAGGGGAACTTGAAATAAATGAAATGAAAAGAGGAATTTACCTCTTGAAGTAATCTTCCTTGAGAGCCTCTTTAGGGGAGGGTTTTTTGACTTTTTATAAGACCAAGGGATTATGAACGTGGGAGAGGATCTTGGGAGGAGATTTGGGTTGAATTTAGACAAGGAAAAAGGCTTTATAGGAGTGAATAGAAGAGGGAGGTGGGTTTTTAATGGAGGAGAGTGGTGATTTTTGAATATCATAATCATTATTTTATTATTTTCCCCAAGACAACCAATAATTTTGATTTGTGTGACCCATAATAGTGATAAGTACATGTGAGTCTGAACCAATTATTCTTAAATCATCCATGATTCTAAGAATAATGGATTTAACTGATAATTTTCATATATGATAAATTATTGTATTTTACTATTTATAAAAAATTCGAGTATTTTAGAAAAATAAAAAAAATCTCATTAATAATTTTTAATGCGTATAGTTCAAAAATGAACTCAATTTCTTGAAAATAATTTTCTAAATATTATTAATTTAATTTTTAAATAAAATCATATTTATTAAAAAAATAACAATTTTAAAACTATAATTAATTTTATATCACATTGAAAACTTAATAATGATCTAAATATCTTATAACCATAAGAAAATAAAATAAAAATATGATTTAATATTCATAAGGGTTATATTACTATTCAAATTACTATTCATAAGGGTATGTTACTATTCACCAAAATTTAATTTTTTCTTATCAAACTATAAATATCTTTCTGAATGAAATCATTTATGTCTGCCTTTTGAAAGTCAAATCACAGATGTGGGAAAAAAATGATTACTAGCTAGGTTATAAAAAATTTGTGTTTTGTGGAGACTCAATATTTGATGAATTTATTTATAAATCCTTTGGATGTTATATTCTCCCCTCATTAAAAAAAATTTTCCCTCAAGATTACCAGAATGTTCCTCACAAAAAATATTTGGGTACATCTTCACTATAAGCTCATCAGGATCACATGTTGCCTCTTCAATTTTATGAATCTTCAAAATTATCTTTACCAGTTCATTCATCTGATTCCTCAACACCTATTTATTAGTTTCCAAAATCTGGATAGGCTCTTCATAGTAATATAGGCCAGGTTCCAAATCAATACCTACATAATTGAGGACATGAATTGGGTATGGAATGTACTTTCTCAACAATGAGACATGGAACACATTGTGTACTTTAGAAATTCTAGGTGGAATAACCAAATTATATTCAACATATCCAATTCTATCTAGAATTTCAAAAGGGGGTATGTACCTAGCGCTCAATTTCCCTTTCAACCTAAATCATATAACACCCTTCCATGAAGGTACTTTTAGGAAAAAATGGTCCCCCAATTGAAATTCCAAATCCTTCCTCTGATTATTAGTATATTTTTTTTGCTTTGAGATATTTTATATGTCTTAGAATAGTATTTACCTTCATTTTTTTCTCCTCCCCTAACTCTGGTCCCACAATCTTCCTTTCACTAACTTTATCCCAACATGCTGGTGTACGACATCTCTTTCTGTACAGTGCTTCATATGGTGCCATTTGAATATAAGAATGATAATTATTATTGTAGGAAAACTCCAAAAAGGGTAAATACTGATCCCATATATATTGAAAGTTGAGAGGGCATGATCCCATCATGTCTTATAAAGTATAGACCATCCTTTATGATTGACCATCAGTTTGAGGATGATAAGTAGTACTTAAACGAAGATCAATATCCATATCTTTCTGAAGTCTTTTCTATAATTTCAATGTAAATCATGGATTGTGATCAGACACTATTGAAATAGGGGCTCCATGATGGCTTAAAAGTTCATAGATATATAATTGTGCAAGGGTATCTAGTGGAATATCCTCCCTTATAGTGAGGAAATGTGAATATTTTATCTATCGGTCAATAATTACCCATATTGAATCATTATTTATTAGTGTTTTTGGTAATATGGTGACAAAATCCAAGGAATTGTTGTCCCATTTTCATGTAGGAATAGGTAGAGGTTTCATGACTCCCCTAGGATGTTGTTGTTCATCCTTTACATATTGATAGACAAAACATCTTTTTACATAATCAGAAAATTCCCTCTTCAGGTTGTACCACCAAAAATGTTTATCCACATCTCAATACATTTTAGAGATACCTGGTTGTATAGAGAAATTCGAGCTTTGGGAATCATCTAATAACACCCTTTTTTGCTCGGGTATAGAGGGAACACCTAACCTCTCCCCAAATTTCAGAAATCAATATTCACATAAGAGGTCATCCAACTTCCCTTATATCACAACATTAATTTTCTTTTGAAGGTTATCATCATAATGTTGAGAGATTTTAATCCTTTCTAATAAAGATGGTTAAGAAACCAATTGAAAAATTTATGATGTTTCACCTTCTTTGATAGTTCCCATGTCCGTTTTTATTAGATCCATTAATATAGGATCCCTTTTAATCCTCATATTTTTTTAAACTCCATGGTCTTTCATACTCAAGGAATCAACTACCTTATTTTCCTTTCCTAGGTGGTAGTGTATTGAAAAATCATAATCCTTGAGTAGTTCGAGCCATCTCTTTTTCCTCATGTTGAGTTATTTCTATTTGAAGATATACATCAGACTCTTATGAACTATATATATCTCACATATCTTACCATAGATATGGTGTATCCATATTTTTAGTTTAATTATCAGAAATTATAACTCAAAATAATTAATAAGATAGTTTTGTTCGTGAATTTTTAACAGCCTTGATGCATAGTCAATAAATCTATCATTCTCTGTGAGGACACTACCACATCCTTTATTTGATGCATCATAATATATCATGAAACCATCATTCCCCAATGGTAGAGTTAGGATGAGAGCATTTTTTAATATCTTCTTCAATTCTTAGAAACATTAATCATATTATTTTTTCTCTATGAACATAAACCATTTACGTGTATGCATGGTCATTAGGTTGGCTAAACATGTGATATTATTAATTAAAGGCTGATAATAACCTGCTAAACCAATAAAACTAGGCACCTCAGTTTTGTTTGTTAGAGTATTCTATTATTGAACTAAATTTGTCTATGTAGGATCAACAGATATTCCATCCTTGGAGAAAACTTATCCAATAAAGGAATATGATTGAAGACAAAAATCACACTTTATAAACATTCCATATAATTCATTTTTACTAAAATTCTTCAGAATAGTGCGCAAGTGAATTTCTTGATCATTAATTATTTTTGTTTATATCAAGATATCATCAATAAATACCACCATAATGTCATCAAAATATTATATAAAAACACTATTCATTAGATCCGTGATGATAGAGGGTTCATTAATCAATCCAAAATGAATTATTGTAAACTCATAATTCCCATAGCTAGTTCAAAACATTGTCTTTAGATTATCTTCCTTCCTGACTCAAAATTGATGACATCTAGATTGAAGGTAAAACTTTGAAAAATATTGTCCTCAATGAATTTTATCAAATAAATCATCAATACGAGGTTAGGGATACTTGTTCAATATTGTTATAGCAATGATCTCCCTATAGTCAACGAACAACCTCATAGACCAATCTTTATTACTAACAAAAAGTACAAGATCTCCCCATAGAGAAACACTAGGGAAAATAAGTCCTTTAACACTCAATTCCTCTAGTTGTTTCTTTAATTATACTAATTCCACAGTGTCCATTTTACAAGGGGTCTTTGATATAGGACTTTAACCATTAATTAAATGAATGGAAAACTCAATTTCCTACTTTGGTGAATGTCCAATTAAATCCTATTGAAACACATCAAAATATTCTTTCACAATAGGTACATCATCTATTTGAACATTTCTTTCATCCATAATAGTTATTTTATTCCCCTCCTCCCCAATAATTGAATTTAGTAGAGGTACTGGGGGCGGATCCAGATAAGAATCAGCTCGTGAGGTTTCTTCTCTAAAGATAATGGATTCAACACCATTCTAAAAAATCAAAACTTCTCTCTTCTTGCAATATATCTTCACATCATAACATGAAATTCAAATCATACTAGGGATTATTTTAAAGTAAGTCATGGGTATTATGATAATTTTATCAACTAAATATTTTTTATGTGTCATGAGGGGGGATTATCGACATATCTTTGTTGAAATGCTACATCCCCCGGTATGTTTTACTGAAAAATCCTTTATTAAATCAAATTGAACATGTATAATTTTCTTGGAAAACTAGGAAGATATAAAAGAATGTGATGATCTAGAATAAAATAATGCATTGTATATGTTTGAGTAAACTATTAAAGTACCTACCACCATGTCATTGGGAACTTCAATATCATTAGTTTTGATCACATAAGCTTGTCCCTTCTCCCTTGGCCTTTTTTGGGGAACATTTCCCTGTTGTTTTGGATAATCCTTAGCATAGTTCACAATTTCCCTACTACTATTGCGTTGAACATTAGTATATTATTTCTTTCCCTTGAAATAACTAGCATGATGTAATTTTTGTCCAATATTGTAGAAACCCCTTTTCCTTTTATGCAGACACTATGGTACTTCCTTCTAAAATTATCATAGGTTGGAAATCCAATTATCCCCTTCTTCCCCATTTCCTTATTTCATTTTCCATATTTTTTAGTATCCCTATTCTTCTTTTACATTCCATTAAATTCATAGGACTTAGATAACTCTTTTTCAATCTTTATATCACATGAGACTATGTCTTCATATGATAATAAAGTTTGGAAGACCAGTGACCATAGGAGGAAATGGATTTAGGAAATAAAGGATCAATCAATCTTTCTCCTAGTATTATGTATATATTCCAAAACATGCATTTCTAACCTTGTGAAAAAAACCTCATAATTTTAAAAATTCTCATCATCCTTTTTCCTTGAATTTAGGTACTACCTTTCCATACATTCTCATTATTCATGGGGAAAGTATTTATATAAGAAATTTTCTTTAAATTCACCCCAATACATGTTTTCTATTTCATCCTCCACCTTTGTGTTCTGAATTAGTGACCACCATTGATCAACATCTCCCAATAGATGACAAACATCCATAACAACCTTCTCCCTTTTGTTACTTCCCAAAGCAATAAATGTCTTCTCAAAGGAACTTAGCCATTGCACTGCTACAAATGGGTTTATAGTCCCCTTAAATTATGGAGGTTGTTGTTGCATAATGCGATCTGACATATCTCCTCTACATTGTGGATCAAGATACTCCATACGGGTAAGGTTATGATTTATAACCTATGTATGCTTTCCTAGTATAGTTTATGTTTCCCCACACCAGTCGCAACTCCAGATCCAACATCATTATCTTGCATAGGAGGGAAATCCCTACATGGGATACGTGTGTTCATGGTATTTTCATTCCTTCCACTAGGAATCATTTCTAAAAAATGGAATACACTATATTAGGTTTGGAATCATAATGTTCTATCTCAACTTAGAAAAAATTAATAACATAAATTGAAATCATATGTATATCTTATCCCATAATCCTAAACATGGTTTCTTTGAGGAAAACATTACATTTAAATACTTCATAATTGCTTGTAAATAAAATGTGAATTATCCTATTCATATCCCCTGGTAGTGTCAAACCTGTGGAGAAATAAGGCTTTTTGTCATGTACCAGGATACCACAGGACAAGCCTGAAACTCCATGTCGGGGTTTTTAATCCTAGTTACATCTGTTCCATAACCACTTCCACTTGTAGTATCCAAACAGAGATGTATTTGTTATAAAAGATCCACATAATCTATTCCCTACTGAAATTCCATGATGTTATTGTATTTTTATACTCAAAGGCTAGATTAAGGGTCTGTAACCTAATCTATATTTTATAAATCTGGTTCCCAAGTTTTCTACTAAACTTCCTATGATACCAACTGTAAAGGCCTGACCCTAGTTTCCCAGATCTGGTGCCTTATTACATTACATTAGAATAATTACCAGAAATTAGTATCCTAATGGAACAAATAGTTTAGTATATTTGGAAATCCAAATACATACATAAGTTCAACATTACAACTTAAAATGAAAGGCAACATAAATGTTCCACTGGGAACATCCCCAAATCTATGATTATCCTTGAAAGTAAATCATAATATACCTCTTCATGTACTAGGAAAAATGAAACATAATAAGGGATGAGCTCAAATGCTTAGTAAGGGTAAACATTAGAGAAAATTAAAACATTAACATTAGTTATGTGAAATAATTGAAAATATATTCTTTTAAAAAATTAAACTCGACTATAATATGGAAGGAATATAAGTTGTGTAAGTATTTTGATAATAAAACATAATCATGGGTATTATACAAGTCAAATAACCATCGGAAATATAAATTTATAGAATCATAATGAGGTAAATTATTATTATGGACATTCTGAAACATACTTTCAAGGCCTCAGCAAAGACATCTAAAAATCATTGAGGCCTCATCCAAAACCATATCTAAAATGGTCAAGGCCTCAGGAAAGTCCATATAAATTTCCCTCGAGAGACCTACCAATGCATCAAGGGGCTATATAGGGCCGCACCCATCACATAATAAGTCCAATGAATTCCTAATTTTAATTGGGATAAACATAAACAATATATACTTTACATTGAAATAAGCATTTGAAATGTAATTAACGTCCCCAGAACATTAAGCATAAACACTAACTATTCAGAGTAAATTAGTGAATAATTTTAAGATATCACCTAAATAGTAAAAATACTCATAAATCATTAAATTAAATATGGAATATGATATCTCATATAATTAATCCCAATAAAACACAATAATCAACAAGATTGTAAAAATAATTGAAGATACTCTTTTAAAATCACCGAGTAATTCTTGAGATAAATTCTCTTTTACTTTGAAAAGAAGATTTATTTTGGAAAAATATTTTTATAAAACCATAAGTGAAGTAAGATAGTATTTTCATAATAATATTAGTGATTTTATAAAAATAATTTTCATAAAAACATATTATATAGTGCCCTTGAAAATAGGAAATAATTTGGGAAATTCCAATAAATTAGGCATGTATTTCTCAATGATTTTTTGAATGATCATTTTAAAACATATAATTCCCCATAAATTAAGTTAGTATTATTGTTGGAACACATATATATAACATTATAAAAATAATTTATGAGTATTAAATATTAATTACAATGAATTTAATTAAGTTAAGTGGATAATAAATGTATCCCAAATGAAAATGGATGTTCAGGTGGAAAATCCTTACCTTATGTCCGAAATTGTTCCTCACATGATCTTAATGACCTGAATGATCAAATTTTGGTTCATAAATTGATAATTACAGAACCTCTCTTATATTTAATTGATTTATTATAACCTTATTATGTTCATTCATGGAATTTTTATGGATTAGGAGATTTAATTTCATTGTTTGATAGTGTTTTCTTCTTTGGTTTTCATGATTGGTTTACTTATATTCATGTATGGATAAACATGTAGAATGAGGATCATTGTGAAAAATATAATTTGTATGTTATTATTTAAAAACCATAATATTACATGGTCATAAAAGACATTTTTTATTGGGAGGGAATATGAATCATTATATAAATCTTTAATGACAATTGTTTGGGTTAATTGGTGGGTTTTGATCACAACAAACTCATTTTGATTTATAAATTAATATAATTTGTCAAAAAGTATTCAAGAACCTTAAATAAGTTATAATATATATATTATAGACTGGTTAGACCATAAAAATGGCTTCATGACTATAATTGATGATAGTAATATAAATTGAAAACCCATCGTCCTTGAAGGTAATAAATTAACACATATTAGATGATATTTTCATTTCTAGTATAAATTAATGGGAAAGGAGAGATTATAAAGAATACCTAATTTATCATAACAACATTATAGTACCTTAAACATACTGGATTCATAAAAAAATTTGGATAAAGGGAGGTGACTAAATAAAAAAAATTAAATAAATGAAATGAAAATAGGGATTTACCTCTTGATATAATATTCCTTGAGTGCCTCTTTAAGAGAATGGTTTTGGTCTTTTTATGAGACCAAGGGATTCAAGACATGGGGGAGGATCTTGGGATGATATTTGGGCAGAATTTAGACAGGTAATTAGGTTTGAGAGGTGTGAAGAGAAGAGTGAGTGAGGGGGTTTATTATGGAGGAAAGGGGGGATTTGGGAATATCTTATTCATTATTTTTTTATTTCCCTCAATAGAACCAATAGTTTTGATTCATGTGTCCCAGAATATTAATAAGTGCATGTGAGTTCTAACCAAGTTTTTTACATCATCCATGATGCTAGGAAGAGTGAATTTAAATTATAATGATTATAGATGATAAATTACGGTATTTTACTATTCATAAAAAATTCGAGTATTTCAGAAAAGTCCCAAAAGTTAACCCAAACCATCTGTCAACATGTAGAATGATAAAATGAAGTCTATTTTTGGAAAATAAGTTTCTAAATATTATTAATTTAATTTTTTAATAAAATAATAATTTATTTGAAAATAAAATTAAAAATATAATTCGATTTATATCACATTGAAAATTTAATCAGGTTCTCAATATCTTATAACCTTAATACAATAAAATATTAATATGATTTACTATTCATATGGGTCATATTACTATTCATAAGTGTATGTTACTTTTCAAAAAATATTAATTTTGTCTTATCATACACCAAATATCATACTGAACACAACCATGTATGTTAATTTTTCAAAATTCAAATCCGAGAGGTAGAAAAAATATATTTACTAGATAGCTTATAAAAAAGTGATGTTTTGTGTAGACTCATTTTTTCATGCATTTATTTTTAAATCATTGGGGTGTTGCAGTTATAACCACATAATTTAAATTATTATAATACTAAAATATAGGATCTTAGAAACTAATTGTTGTGTGTAACATAAGTTAAGATGGAGTTGCGTGTAGCATATGAAAACATGTTGTAGCGTATGAAAAATGGTTGATTTAGTGTAGTTTGAAATTAATGATATCAAAAAAATTAATTTACTTGAAAAAATTCTTCTTAAAAACTTTGGGTGTTACATTCTACCCCATTAAAATAATTTTCAATCTCAAAATACATCATTGTAATACAGAAAAATAAGGATACTTCCTCTTCCTCATATCCTAATGTTCCCAAGTAGATTCTTCTAACAAGAGATTTCTCCAAAAAAACATTGACCAAGTGAGTGGTCTTGTTTCATTGACCTTTGGTTGTTTGATCCATAATTTCAACTAGTAGTTCCTCATAGGAAAATTCTTACTCGAGCTGTATAACCTCTAAGTTCAGCAGAGTTGAAACATCAGGTATTTACTTCCTCGTGAGGGATACATAGAACTCATCACAGATGTGAGATTTATTTGTGGGATGTTCCAAAAGATAGGCTACCATTATAATAAGATCAATAATTTCAAAGGGATCGATATACAAAGGGCTTAGTTTCACTTTCTTCTTGAATATCATAACCATCTTCTAGGGAGAGATTCATAGAAACACCATCTCTCCAAATTTTAATTCTATATCACACTAACAGTTATCATTAAAAATTTTATACTGAATTTGAGCTTATAGGATCTATTTTTTAATGGTTATAACCTTCTTATCCATAACATCAATGATCTCATGTCCTAAAAGCTTTATTTTTTCAACTTCATTTCATCACATTTAAGCTCTAAATTTCACCCCATATATTTCTTCATAAGGAGCCATTTGAATCATTGGGTGGAAGCTATTGTTGTGGGAACAATAAACTAGAGGAAGGTGTTGATCCCAACCACATTTTCAATCCAATTTAAAAGATATCAAAATATACTATTGGGTTTGAAGTTTTCTTTCACACTAACTATCCATATGAGGACAATAAGAAGTGTTGAAACTCAATTCTCGATCAAGTTCTTACAGAATAATTCTCAAGAACATAGACATAATTTTCATATCCTGATCAAATAGAATAGAACATGTCACTCTATGAAACCTTAACACTTCCTTAATGTATGTAATGGAAAGATGATATAGAGAAAAGTATTCTCTGATAGGATTGAAGTGTGATTACATAGTAAATATATCGACTACCAACCATATAGAATTAAACCCTTTAGAGGTTTTTGGGAGTCCAATGAAAAAATCCATTATTATATTCACCCATTTCCATAATGGTATGGATAATGGATACAAAATACCCTTATTCTTTTTTCTTCCGGCCTTAACTTGTTTCAAAACCAAGCATAGAGATACATAATCTACGATATCCCTCTTTATAACATGCCACCAAAAGTATTCATTCAAATATATATAAATCCTCATACTTCCATGATTAATATAGAATTATGAACTATGATATTCTTCTAAAAACACCTTAATAAAATCTAGTTTGTATGGATAATATATAGGGTTCTGCAAACTTTTCATTCCATCTAGATCAAGGTTAAAATCAAGAACATTTCTAACATTCTTTTACAAATCTATATCTTCCTTCTGTGCCTATTAAATATTTACTTGGATATAGGGTTGATCATGAAATTGAGTAATATGATATTTCAACCCTTCATTAGTATTTCAAAGTCTATCCTTTGATAATATAGAAATATTGGAACTTTTGTGATCCATTTCATGGATAAGATAGAATGGTCCTTTTGACTCAAAGCATTATCCACCTTGTTTACTTTCCCCGTGTGGTAATTTATTGTGTAGTCATAATCATTTACTATCTTTAAACGTCTTCAATAGATCATGTTAAAATTCTTCTGTGTGAATATATATTAAAACTTTTGTAATCTGTATATATATCACACTTTTCTCCATAAATATAATGCATCCAAATAATTAATCCAAAAATTATATCTTCTAACTCCAAATCTTGAGTAGAGTAATTTTTCTCATGGATCATAAATTTTCATTATTCATATGATATAACCATGTTATAATTCATAATAAAACATCCAAATACCTTTTAGATGCATGAATATTTATTAAAAAACCTTCTCCACAATTAGGTAATGTAATAATAGGTGAACTAGTTAAAATTCTCTTTAGATCCTTGAAATTTTCCTCACAGTAATTTTTCCCAAGGAACATGGCACAATTTCTAATTAACATGGTGATAAGATTATATAGTTTTGATAATTCATCCACAAATTGTCAAAAATATATTCCTAAACCAAGAAAACTATAGATCCTAGTCACTAAGGTTAGTATAGGACAACATTATATAGTCTGTGTCTTTGATGGATCTACTAAAATACCATATCTTGAGATGGTATGGCCTAAAAATGAAACATCTAACAACAAAAATTCACACCTTTTATATTTTTCATATATTTCTCATTTTTTAGGTTCACTTTTATAATTATCAAGTGGTCTTCATTCCATTCATTTCTCATTGAATAGATATTAATATCATCTATAAAGACTACCACAAACTTATTAAGGTAATCTATAAAGACGCTATTCTTAAAATCCATGAAGATAATAGGAGAATTAATAAGAAAAAAACGAATCACTATATATTATCAGCGTCCATACCATGTACATAATTTCATCTTGAGTATATCCTATTTGTTTACACTAAATTGATGATATCTAGAATGATGTTCAATCTAGAAAAAAGTATTGAGCTCTGCCAAATTGATCAATCAAGTCATAAATATGAAGAAGAGGATACTTTCTCTTGATCATGACCTTATTCAACTCCTCATAATCAATTCATAGTCACATTGACCCATCTATATTTTTTCACAAAAAGAATATATGTAACCAAAGGTGTCACACTTGGCCAAATAAATACCTTATCATAGTTTCCTTGTAGTTTCTTCTTTATGTCATGGAACTAAATTGGGTTCATTCTATAGGGATTCTTTGAAGTTGGTGTAGATCCCGGTATGATCTCTATCGAGAACTCAACATAAAATTTTGGTGGTAGTCCAGACAACTCTTCTGTGAAGACATCATAAAATTCGTAAAAAAATTTCATATCATCAATGTCTGTTTTATGATAAAAAATTTTAGATATAAATATATTCTAAATGCCAATTAAGTCCCATAAAGTATATATAATCTCTATAGGAACATCATATGTATCATCACATTGATATAAAATCATAGTTTTTTTTTGAAATATCAAATGTGACTTCCCTTCCTTGAAAAATAATGTTGGATTTTTGAAGAGAAATCCAATCCATGCCTAACATGACATCAAATTCATCCAAATGAAGAATTAAAATATTTATAAGAAGCACATTCACCAAAATATAAAATTGGGAGGAATCATATATTTGAGATGAAATAATTCCATCGTTTGTGTTTGAACGGGAAATTCCACATCCATTTTTTGGTGGAATCTAAATACCCTTAGAAAATCCATTATATATGATAGACTAGGTAGATACAAACTCAAATAATACATTAGAAGGTATATAGTAGATTGTAAGTGTAACATTCATCATTTCATAATCACACCCCTCTTTAGAAATAATGATCGCATGAGATTTCACCTTCTCTCATTTCTTAAGTGGTTGATGACCCTGATCTTCATCACTAGCACTCAGGTTTGGGAACTAGTTAGCATAATTCACATTTTCTTTACACATGAATCAATGAAGTGTGAGAGGTTAATTATATGAATATTTATTTCTATTTGATTCATTATCCAACATCTTCCCATCAGTTCAGCCATCAATTTCTTGATGGCCTTACTTTTTTCACATAAAACATTTATTAGACCCCATAAGACAATTTCATCAGTGACTCTTTCTACACATAGATCATAAAGGAAGTCCAATATTCTACTATCCCTGGTTTTTAGATTTTCCTTTGAAATAAATATTTATTTTCCTTTTAAGACCACGATATTGATATATATCTCCAACCTACATTTAAACTGTGATCATACAATGCATAATCTATTCAAGGATACTAAAGTCTCTTAGAGTCAACGTCCTTTTGAGACATGGAATTAAGCCACTGAATAATTTGTTATCCTTATTATCTAGTATAGTGAAAATAACACATGTGTACCTTGAAAGACTTTTAAAATTATCATCATTGGTATCTATGTATTCCTCATCCTTGTTATTTAACTCACTGAAGTCATTTTCCATCATCATATAAAAAACATTTGAAATTACTTATTAAAGAATAAGTCTATGAACTCATATCAATCCATGTATTCAAAATCATATTTATTTATCATATTCTTTATTAGATTACACCAATGATCTGCTTCACCTTCTAATAGATAAATATCCCGAATAATTATAAAATATAAATAGCCAGAATAACATTTTCATGATATGAACACATGAGAATGAAGAATATCTTTTATATGGTAATGATTTGTTTTTCAGAAACCAGGGGATTATAAGTACCACTGATGGAACGAGAAAATTTCCTCATGAAGGACTCAACATAATTTTTTCCCTCCTTTTCTCACATGAAAATCCTGCATGATTCATAGATTTATAAATTTTGGTGAGCATAATAATTATATTTTTCATTATAGATCCTAGAGTATTCTATTTCTCAGTAGAAAAAACATTGAAGTTTCTATCTCAATCACCAATAATGTGGTACCTTCAGGATCCATACATTATATAAAAAAATGACTATAAAATAGTTATCATAGTGAGTAACAACATAATATTGAAAACCCACCTATAGAATGTCTAAATTTTGACACCATATTTAATCTATGACATTGTAGATTTATGCTAGGTTTTTTATATTGAACATATATTTATACCCTTAATTAAGGTTCATGAAGAGTTTGTAAATTCCCAAATCATATCCCATGTGAGTGTTAATCGAGGTGTATAAAAAAGACTGTTATCATGCACCAATTATTGGTCAATTCTAGCACAATACACTATTTTATGGGTTGTTATCCCTATGTAAATATGTTCTAAATCCACATCCAGATTTAGCATCGAGACATGGTTTTATTGATGGGAAACCACATTCTCTATCCTTAACCAAAATTCCAAAAATATTCCTATACGTTTCCTCATCCTTAGACTTATCCTTAGACATGACCTTAGAGTTACCAATAAGGTTTCCTCATCCTCATTTCCAAACTTGAACTAATTTTTTGCTGTAATTCCAACTATAGAGACCTTATCTTAACATATATTAACATTACACTATTTTTATGTAATATTTAGTACATTAAATAGATAGACACAAAAAGACCATTTTAGTTTAGTGCCTTTTGAAACATTGAATCATTGAAATTAGTACATATATGAGTTAAATTATCTACCACTAGGTTATTTATGACTATAAACCTTATTAGAAAAATAATATACAATAAATATCTTCAAAACTCGGGTGTTAGGTACACTAGTTCAAATACTTTGGGTGCGGGTGAATTAGGTTATGGATAATTAAAACAACTTCCCATTTTGATCTTGTTTTGTTGTTAAACAAAACTATCTTCTCTATATTTCTCATAGAAATGTATAAACATAATGTAAATAATGCACGGGAAAAATAAAATTTTACTTGGTTCACTATCACTGGGCGATGAATAAGGAGCATATAATGGAAATATGTTGATATACTATATCCACAAAAATTAGTTTTCTATTTACAATATTTAGAGTGTACTTGTTATCCCTCATGGGGTACAACCAAACCCAATTTGAAATCTCACTTCTATCTCAACTGAAGTGTGTTCACTGCTTCTTTATAAGATCCACTCACAGTTTATATACTTGTAGGTCCCATCATTATATCTAATTAATTTATCCTACACTATATGTAGTTTCTCTATTGATGTCCCACTTTCATCCTCTAATGAATACCACCTTACCAATGATGTACTGTGAAAATCCAACTCTTTTGTGTAACCATTAATGTTTCTTTAAAAAAAGTATTATGATTTTCAGGAAAAACCTCCTCTTATGTACAACTTTAATCTTATTCGCAACTCCAATCATACACACAACTTACTTAGAATTCATGAAACTCTAATTATTTTGTGTAACTACCTTTGTAAGAAATTATTATGTGAACTAGATCTCAGATTCTCTCTATTTGTTTAGATACCTCGAATGAGTGGGGTCACCTCTTATTTATAGGTGTTCCTGACTCCATTATGCAAGTTTCTATGGTTTACACAAGATTCCATTTGGGAACTCAAAAAAAAATTTGACGTCGCATTTGGCGTGAATGTTTCTTCCGAACGATCTCATATTTCACAAATATTCTCAAATATTTTGTGCACTTCATTCCTTTTTCATATTTCGATGATCTGATCTCGAAACATTCTTTATGTGCAAGTATTTGAATCACCTTCAATGTTGTAAAAAACATACTTTCCCAAAAATATATTTCCCCATTTTCCTGATCTTGAGGCCCAAAAATTTGGAAATCCCTGAAAAACGATGCCACCTTATATCTAATCTTTTTTTACCACCTCCAGACTATCTATTCCATTATCATGGTTCATTGTCAACATAGGCTGTCAAAAATATCTCTGGAATACCACAACTAACCAAGGAAACCCTCCTTTTCAATAAACACAATCAACCAAAAAATGATTCAATGTTACCTTGAGGGATTTTTTCCCAACATTGGGGAATAGAAACATAAAATGGGTTGAGATTATATGCTTATTCCTAGTAATCAAGGGAGGTATGTAAGAAAAACGTGATTATATGGTTATAAAAATGTGATAATAACATTAGAATATTATAACCCACATGTCAATGATCAAAAACATGAATCAGGGTTTAATTATTGGTAGTTGGTAAGACAATAATCTTAAGGAAATCAAGAGAATAAGACATGAAATAATAACATTAGAATTAGTCAAGGAATCATTTCAGACAAATAAAAATGTAATATCATACCGTATAAGTTAAGGCAGACTAAAAAAATTATCAGGAAACTTCATGTGGGATACACCTACTGGATGGGACACACCACCATCCTTAGTCACATTACTTTACATATAAGGTATCTGGTTTCCCCATATTCCCATAGTGGATCAGGTTTCCCTATCCTCCCATAGTGGATCAGGTTTACCCGTCTTCCTATAGTTGATTGAGTTTCCCGATCCTCTATAGTGGATCAATCATGTCAACTTGTTTCCCTCATTATCTCTTGAGAAATAAATCTTTACCCAATGTATTGGAGGGATATATTAGTCTCACCTATCACATAACCAAATCATACATACATGTTCCCCAAGAAAATAAAACTATCATCATATCATAACCCATAAAAAGATACAGGTTTCATTAAAATCATATCATAACCCATGAAATGAAATGGGTATCATATAAAATTCATCATATCATAACCTATGGAAAATAGATATGTCTCATAATCATTTTTTCGATTCATATCCCCAGAAAAAAGTGGCTTTCAAAATCATATAAGCTAGGTAAGAGGAATATGTGTCATAAATAACTTGTAATATTAAACATAAACCATTAAAATAGAGAATAAAAATGGTTTCCTTAAAATGTATTCCTTATAATTCCTAAACTATTTAAAATTATTTTATTATTGATGGAAAATATCTTTTGAAAACATTTATTGTGGAAAATATACTTTCTTCTTTGAAAAAAATGATTTTTAAAACCTAAGTCCTTTTTGAAAACATTTTTCTTTGATAATAGATATTAAAATATATAAATGAATCTTTGAAACCATAAATAATTTTTTAAATACTTTTTCTATTTAAATGAGGTTAAAATATTATTTTTAAAGTATTTTTGGAATCATTTTTCGGAAATATTATTTTCGACTAAAAAAGATTTTCAACCCAAGAGTGAAATAAGGTCATAATTTCTTGAAATAATTTCTTTATTATATTAAGTAAAAATGAGTGGAATAAAGGTACTAATACATGGACATTTCATTAAAAATAATATAATAATAAAATGAATGATAATATTTTATTAATGGAAGTATAGTATTCATCAATACCGATAAATTATGAGATTGTAGTAAAAACCTATTACCACTTTGGTAGAATTAAATCATAAAACCAAGGAGAGAATAACATTTAATGATGTCTATAATATCGTTAATTAATAAGATTCATGATATATCATGTCAAAGGTATATTACATACACCCTATAAAAAATATAGGTGTATAACAAAACTTGTGTTTCATTATAGGAAAATTTAGAAAAAATTGTCTTACTGATTTCGTATCATTTGAACCATAAACCCCCATTAAAGAGTGATCAGAAAATGGTTATGTAAATACCCATATGTTTAAGTATAATAATAATATAATACAATAATGTTTAGTATACACACCAAAAAAATAAATGTGTAGTGAAGAATGAATAAGTCTCCCAGAAATAAAAGTATGACAATTAATCTTCTTACCTTATGTCTTGAATCTATTGGTATTCATGCAAACCACCTTTATAATAAATATAAATTTATTATACATATATTATGGAAACATATTCAATTATATCATACCTTTATCTAAATATCTTTGAAAAGTGTGGGAATGTCTCTCACGAGGATAAAGAGATTGACAATAACAATCCTAAGAGTTGTGGCAAAGAAACATTTAGTGATATACTCCAGAATGGGAGAAAAGGGGAATGAAAATGTTAGAGTTTCCACTAATCCATAAAAGATAATTTTAAGAAAGGATTAATCTAACATGCCAAATTTCTTTTCTACCACTTCCTCTTCTAAGGATTCAATGTGGATAGATGCTGATCACAAACAAGGGCAGCTTATCAAGAAATCTTCTTGAGAACCACTTACATCAGAGGAGTTGGAACTAAGAGATTGATTCATCAAATTACTCAATCCGTAAAACTCTCAATCTGAATGGGAGTCTTCTAATCCCGATTCAGAATTTTATTTAGGATATGGTGTGGAATGTGACCCATTTGGATATGTCATTGGCTTCTAGGTGTGGTATTCCAATCTCTTTTCCTCTTTGTATTGTGCACTTTTTTATTTAATAAATTTGGGGGATCGGGAATGCCTGGTCCTACGCCATCCATGGTATATTATACCATATATGATTTCCTTATGAACTTATATTACCTATTTAATGATAATTTCTTGTTAATGTTACATTTCGGGTAATAACCTCATTTTCTTTCATATGGGTTTTGATTTGTTATATTTTTTATTGTCTTACTTAAATATTGAATTTATCATCCCCAAAATGAGATAAATCATATAAATATAATAAGTAATTAGTATATAATTATTTATAACAATAAATTAATTATATAAGTATAAAAAAAGCAAATCATTCATGGAGACAGTAGGTCCTACGTACTCATGTACGATGTTTATGTTTTCTTATTGTATTGAAAGAATGTAAGTAAATTAAAAAAATACATATATATATATATATATAATCTCATTATAGTAGAATTATTATGTAATATATATCATATAAGTTCAATAAGCCCATTCATAATAGTATCCCAGTAATGTGTGAATGAATCACATCTTTTTGAGGAGGCAGTAGTCTACATGTGCACAAATGATGTTATCGTATTTACCCTAAATAGAATGAATGAAGGTATAATTTATATAATAATTACATAAGAATAAATACATCATAAATTAATTATATATATATATATTAAAAAAATCCATCATTATTCAAAACCATTAAATGTGGCATTAGAATAATGTATAGCATGGGTTCACGAGTTGGTAGTGTCATGACCCGTCCCCCAGGGCTTGTGTCGTGACTACCCCTAGCCCACCTTCTATAGGCCAAGGGATGGAGGCAAGTACCAAAATGTGTATTCCCTAAAAAGGGACAGAATTTTCTTTTATAAGTTATAAACTCACACAATCCAATAACATAACAAGATACAAGAACAAAGTAAACTATATAGTAAACAGTGTGTGTACAGAAATTAAAGGGACCAGAATTCAAACCCAACTGAAAAGTAAAATTAAAACTATAAAGTAAAAGTAAAACTAAAAAATAGATCATATGAACACCCTCCAAGGATCCTACCTGATTGGAAGGTATAACTCTCGAACGGTTGTCTCTGCGAATCGTCTCATTTAATGACCACCTCTGAGAATCCTCAAGTCTTGGTACCCTCGTCCTTAGTTAGCACTGTCTGTCATCTGCACCAGACACAATAAGGTATGGGCGTAGCCCGTGTAGGGGTGAGTATAACAACACTCAATAGGGACCTCAAGACACCCGAAGGTCTCCTATAATCCACAAAGGATAAACCAAAAATCATGAAAACAACAGTCAACCCTAATTATTTATATTCCCATTCATATAATTAAGTTGTCGAGTATACCCATCTCAATCGTGAGGAAACCCAAGGCCCAACTCTTTAGAAAAAAATATCAACAGTTCCACGAGGGAAAGAATACCACGAAGGTAATACCTCAAAGGTAAGTACCACAAAGGTAAATCCACACATAAGGATACCACAAAGGTAAAGACTCACCTCGCATCAGGTATAACTTAAGTACTTAAGTACAAATGAATAGTCATAAGTCTAGATCATATTATTCTATAAAGTATCACTCCATCTAACACACACAATATCGAAAGGTAACTAACCCCCGTTGACCCACACAGGATCTGACCCACACATGATCGATAGGTAACTAACCCCCGCTGACCCACACAAGATCTGAACCACAGAAGATATGTATGTGCTGACCCACATAGGATCGCTGAGCGCAAACCCACATAGGATCTAACCCACATTGGAATGGTATGAACTGACCCACACAGGATCACTGAGCGCTGACCCACATAGGATCTGAAGATCACCCACACAGAATCTAAATATTTTTCAAGTACAACCAACCACTGGGTTCTCGCACTAAGTGTGCTTGATTCTGGGAGGTTCCACACCTCAAGTCCTCAGTCTATACTTTAAAAGCCACAAATTCTGACTATGAAGTATCCCAAAGGTCCATCACGTCAAAAGGGATCCAACACAATAGATGACATGTCAATTACACACCCGGTTTGTATATTACTAGCGTTTCCGTTCTCAGGTCCCCGTTGGATTTGGGTTCGATCCAACCCATCCATACTCCAACATTATCCAAAACCCAGGTGGAGTATACCATAAGTACTGTATAGATCCAAGGATTATGGCTCCGTAGTTGGTTCATCAAACGAAGGGCCGGTTCTCAAGATATGGCCAAAAAGGAGAAATTGGGTCTTGTTGGGCCCAGGTCCGGGCCGACCCGGTCAGACCGGACCATTCTAGCCTTGGTCGACCCGACACGGTTTAGGTCGACTCGGGATCGGACCAGATGGACTAGGCCACAGTCTGGCCAAGCTCGCGAAGGGGCGGCCCGGCCTGGGTGTGGCACACTTGGCGCGGCCCGTTGTCGGGCAGCCCACCGTGGCGGGGTCCGCCCTAATCGACACATGGGGGGGCGGTGCCCTTAGGTATTCTGAATGGTCCATTGGACTCTTTGGATGTATCTCAGGGTTGGTATGTGGGACCTACCAGAGCGTTCCGGCTCGGTGCGTCTCAGTCGGCCGAATGCCTGACCGATCCCCCTCCCAGCGGCGTGGACGTACGTTGCTCCTCCCATGATCGACTATTTGTATGCCACCTTGGTGTGCCACTGCAGATGATGGGTCACGACCTTTCCCTCTACTGGTGGCGCAGACGTGTGCCACCCCGCCTTCACACAGACGACAAGTTGCCGACCACCATCCTTCCTCTGCCGCGGCCGATGGCCCGTGACCTCCCTTGTGACCAGTGGTGCGGATGCGGGCCGCCCCGGTTCCATGCCGTCGGCCGGGTGTCGAATTCCACCTTTTTCTGTCGTGACCATCATGCCGTGACCTCCTTTAAAAGTGTGATTATTCTTCCTTCTTCATCGTGGCATATCGGTATGTCGGTCGCTACCCATGAAAAACACATCAAAAAGGATTGCGGAGGGATCATGCCGTGTTCGTGCGGCCCACACCCTCCGCGTTCAATCGGTACGAAGTGGTTAAAGAGAATAAAATCAATTAAAAACCCCATGGAAATTATAAGAAATTCCATAAATTCATGTTCATTAGAGGTGTTGTGTGGAAGGAGAAGAAAACGTCGACGTTTGTTGCACCCGCACCATGCTCCCAATCCAGGCTTGTGCATCGTCCTCGTTCTTGAGCTGTAGGACATTCTTCTTTGAAGAGGTTCTTCGTTTGGAGGATCTCCTTTGGTTCTCTGAAATCCTCCTTTCCTTTTCCAACAATTTATTCCACCAAAAGTGTGGTTCTAATCTTAATATGTTATGTTATTAATTCAATTAAAGTTGGAACATTAAGTTGGGAGGATTATATGGGTTTACTTGCATTAAAGAGGGATTTCAATGGTTGGGTGGTCCCCACCACTAATTTCAAATGGGTGGTTTCAAGTTTGGGGTGGTCCCCACCACTGAATTCAGAAAATAGTTTTTACAAAGAAAAAATTAAATGTTCTCATCTTATATTATTTTTATTCTTTTACTTCACCGACAAAAATCCAGAAAACTAACTTCCACCCTCGACCTACATCAGTCGAGGTGAAGGTATCCTTAAGAGAATATCATCACTGCGAGTTCAATAGTGTCCTCAGATCTCAATTCTGATCAGCGGTTCAAATGTTACAAAAACCCGCTCGCACGTTTACTGAACGTACCTAAAAAAGTTCATAAATTCATTCCAGACACACCGGGGACTCGGAATAATGCGCCATTAATTTTCACGGACTCGTAATATATCCATCTAATTAAAAAAATTAAATGGAAAAATCCAGGTCTTTACATTCTCCCCACCTCAGGGATTTTCATCCCTAAAATCCACAATACAAACTAGGGAAACAAGTGGGGGTACTGAACACAAATATGAGCCTCCCACTCCCACGTGATCTTCTAGAGGTTCCTGTACTGCCAACGTACATGAACCAGAGGTATCTATCACCCACGTATTACTCTCTCCTCTCAATCCTCAATCACTATAGGAACTTCTGAAAATGTCTCCCCATCATCGATGTCCAGCTCTCCCCAGTCAATGATGGGCAAAGGATCATATACGTATCTCCTTAGTTGGGATACATGGAAAATATCGTGCACCCGGTGCAATTGAGGTGGAAGAGATAATCAGTAAGCCACCTCACTAAATCGACTGAGGACCTGAAAGGGTCCGATGAACCTCATAAATAACTTTCCGCCTCGACCAAAACTTCGTAAACCTCATCGAGGTGAGACCCATAGAAAGACAAGGCCACCATCCTCGAACTCCAGAGGTCTTCGTCTCCTGTCATTATATGATTTATGCATCCTCTATGTAGTCTTCATCTACTCTTGGATGATCTGCACCTTCTCTGTGGTAGCTCGTACCATCTTGGGTCCCACAAGTGCAGACTCCCCTGGGTCAGTCTAGCACATAGGTGATCTGCAAGGTCTATAGTACAACGCCTCAAATGGTGCCATAACGATAGTGGATGGATAAATGTTATTGTATGTGAACTCTACTAAGGTCATGTGATCCTCCCATCTACATCCAAAATAAAGGATGCAAGCATGTAGCATGTCCTCGAGGGTCTAAATGGTACACTCTATCTAACTATCCGTCTGAGGATGGAAGGAATTTCTCAACCGAAGCTATGTCCTGAATGTATCCTGAAACACCTTCCATAGTAGGGAAGTAAAACATGAATCATGATCAGAGACAATAATATATGGAACTCCATGAATCCGTACAATCTCTGGCATGTAGAGGCATCCTAAGTTCTCTACTAATCCCTGATCTCTAATAGGTTGGAAGTCAGCTGACTTAGTGAGTCTCTCAACGATCACCCAGATAGAATCATGACCCCTAGACATGCGTGTAAGTCCTATCATGAAGTCCATGTAAATTCCATCCCACTTCCACTCTTGCACCTCTAGTGGATGAACTGAGCCTGATGAAACTCGATGCTCTACCTTCACTTGCTGACAAGTGAGGCACTGAATGACAAACTCTGCTACTTCTTTATTCATTCTCGTCCACCCGTGCTGTAACTAAAGGTCCTGGTACATCTTCTCCACTCCTAGATCCACCTCTTTAGGGGACATATGGAACTCCCTCAACACATCCTCCCGAAGTTCCACTGGTACTACAGTACTTCCTCTGAAGAGGATGACGTGCTCCCCACCTTCAGAAAATCCATCTGGTGCCTTTCCTGTGGATATCTGAGAATGTTGAGCCTCTCAATCACTTTCCCCAAGCTATGACTCCCTGACTCGCTAAATTAGTGGAGGAGTGACTATCAGAGAATGAATATAAGCTGCTCTATCTCGATCCACATAGAATATACACCTAGTGACTAATTTCTCTGTTGCATCACATAGAAACTGTATACCAGATCTCATACTGAGTGAATATGCTACTACGTTCCCCTTCCCATGAGTATATATTATCTTTAAGTTGTAGTCCACGAGGAACTCAAGCCAATGCCTCTATCTCTGGTTCAGGTCCTTATACGAGAAGATATACCAGAGACTCTTGTGATCATAGTAGACAGTAAAATGTTCGCCCATCATGTAATGTATCTACATCTTCAAGGTAAAGAACACTTCTGCTAACTCCAGGTCATGGGTAGCATAGTAATGATAATTCTGTCTCAGCTGTCGAGAACCATAGGCGATCATTGCTCACTCGTGCATCATGGAACATCCATGTCTGGTCCCTGATTCGTCATATTAGACTACTGACCCAACACCTTCCTCCGAGAGCCTCAAGATAGGGGCACTAATTAGTCTCTATATCATCTCTTGGAAAATTTTCTAGCATCTATCCAACAACACGAAGGGTTCCCCCTTCTTCTTCAACACTGATAAGGGTGTTGCAACTCAGGAAAAGTCAGGCACAAACATTTGATAGTAACTGGACATCCCAGAAAACTGCACACCTCCTTCATGCTCCTAGGTGGCTCCCAAGTAAGAACAGCCTCGATCTTTGCTGGATCCACCAAAACTCTAGCCTCAGATATGATGTGTCCCAGATATTGGACCTCTCAAATCCAGAACTGACACTTCAAGAGATTACCATAAAGCTGGTGCTCTCAGAGTGTGTCTAGAACTATCTGTATATGATAGTCATGCTCCTCCTCAGTCACTGAGTATATCAGGATGTCGTCAATGAAGACTACCACAATGCGATCAAGGTATGGTTGGAAGATCTTGTTTATGATTCCCATGAATACTGTTGGGGCATTGGTCATGACGAATGGAATAACCAATAACTCATAATGGCCATACCAACATCTAAAGGTTGTCTTCTATACATATGCATCTCGTACCTTGAGCTGGTGAGAGCCTGATCTGATGACTATGTTTGAAAACCATCATTATCCCTTCAGCTGATCAAAAAGATCATCAATCCTTGGGAGTGGGTACTTGTTCTTCAAGGTCACCTAGTTCAGGTGCTGATAATCCACATAGAGTCTCAAAATCCCATCCATCTTCTCGGCAAATAAAATTGTGGCTTCCCAAGGAGAATCACTAGGCCTGATGAACCCCTTTCTCTGTAAGCCCTCCAAATGTACCTACAGCTCTCAAAGCTCTGCGAGAGCCATCAGATATACTGGTGTAGATATTGGTGTAATCTCGGGGTATAAGTTGTTGTAAAAGACATTTTCTTTGTGAGGAGGTAAACCAATAATATCTTCTAGAAAAACATCAGCACACTGGTCCACCACTATAGGATAGCTCAGAATCTCTACATAAACCTCTCTGAGGGTAAGGCTAGAAAACTGATGTGTGATCAGCTGCCACCTCCTCCGGGTAAGTCCATCCTGTTCTACAAAGTTTCCCTTCTCACTGGTGAAGGAAAAACTGGTCCCGTCCGTGCGGACACACCACACATTGTGCCTAATACAGTCAATATGAGCATGGAATATGGATTACCAGTCCATACCCATGATGACATCTTAAGGCCTTGATTCCTCTACTAGAAGATCCCAACTAAAGATCTCACTTCCTAGAGTAATCTCAAACTGCCAGAACCAGTGTGTAATCATCAAATCTACTCCTGTAGAAGTCTCTTTCCATACGGATCAAGCCAACGACTCCACCAGAATCTTCGATCTCCAAACGAGGGTCATGGATATAAAATAATGACTTAAACCTGGGTGTATATGTACTACATCTAAGGTGGATTAGATATAGATCATACCTTGAATCAACTCCGGAGCACCGTGGTCATAAGCATCAGGTGCCTGAAGCTGAGATCATCCCGATCCACCTGCTCCCTATGGTTGGGGTGGACCACCTAGTGGTTGTGGTGGAAGAACCTCAAATTGACATCCACTGCGTGTTGCACAACCTGCTCCCCTGCCACGTCCACCTCCTACCTTCGGACCTCCTTGATCAAATCTTCACCTCAGCCCATGTGGTCCTCCGACCATCTACTGGTTGTCTTTATGGATGGTCAGGTAGTCATGAGCCATGTGAACCTACCCGCTGCATGTGTAGCATTGCATGTTCCTCGCCTGTCCTACTTTGTCTCGAGAGCCCCGTACCACCGACCCTATATCCTACAATCATCCACCCGTATGTCTGGTCAACTTGGACCTCTACGTCATCTGTCTGCTTCCAACTACTGATGTCTCTACTATATAGCGTCTAGTGGTGGGTCTTTCTACCGGTGACTACTCAACAAGGAATCTGTCCACTAAGAGTGCCCGCTCTAACACCCCCAACTACATTGGTATGATGAGAGAAATCATTGAGGCTCTGACCTCTAATTAGAGCCCCTACATAATGGTCTGCGCCCTGAAGAAAGGGTCCCACACCATGTCAGTGGAGTAGCGCGAGAGGTCGATGAACCTCTCAAAATACTGAGCTACAATCATGCTACCCTGCTTCAAATGGATAAGATCATGTATACGCACTGAGCATAAGGTCGCTGGGAGGCACTCTACCGTAAAATGACTCTCGGAGTCTGCCCAGATGAGAGTGACCTCATCGTGAACATGGAGCATCAAGCTCCACCATATTCCTACTACTTCCTAAAGAAGACTAGCTACAAGGATCACTATGATATTAGATGGTGTCCCTACATATTGAACTACACTAACCACGAACTACATCCAATCCTCAACCATCTATTTATCTGTCTCTCTCTAGAACTTCTGTGGTCTTTGGCACTGAAACTCATGCAACGAGCTCAAGCAGCGTGAACCCTATGCTGCTAGAGATGGTGGAATTGGCTACCCAAAGGTTAGTAGTGCTACTGGTACACCACCTGGTGGTAATACTGTTGTAAGGGCGACCTACACCGAAGCCTCATAGCTAGGTGGGCTGTCATCACTAACTCTAACTGGAACCCTGGTTGGTTGTCTTCATGGAGGCATCCTGAAATGAAACAGGTGAAACACAGTCAATAAGATATACTTGGTGAGATGACTCAAATAGATAACAAAGAAAAAATTTCAAAGACACACCTGCAATCAGTGTTTTTGTGCACTGAGTCGGAATTCAGAAGTCATGGTACTGGTGTATGGATACATCTTCCACCATACCAACACTGGATTCCCCAAACTGAAAACCACACTCAAAATAATTAACACTATTTCCACATATTAAAGATCACAGTTCTAGTTAATCAGTAGAACTAAACTCCTCTGATACCAATTTGTTACGCCCTGTCCCCCGGGGCCCATGTCGTGACTACCCCAACCCCGCCTTCCATAGGCTAGGGGCTGGAGACAAGCACAGAAATGTATATCCCCTAAAATAGGAAGGCATTGCCTTTATAACCTGTAAACTCACACAAACCAAGGACACAACAAGATACAAGCACAAAGTAAAATATATAGTAAACAGGGTGTGTACAGAATGTAAAGGGTCCAGAATTAAATCCCAAGTGAAAATTATAAGTAAAACAAGAAAGTACAGGTAAAACTGAAAACAACTCCTATGAACACCAGACATGGATCCTAACTGAAGGGTAGGTACATCTCTCAAATGATTGTCTCTGTGAATCATCTCATCTAATGACCACCACCGAGAAGCCTCCAGTCCTGGTACCCTCATCCCCAGTCAGCGTTGTCTGTCATCTGCGACAGACACCACAAGGTGCGGGCATAGCCTGGGAAGGGGTGAGTATAACAATACTCAGTAGGGACCCTGAGAACCCCGAAGGTCTCCCAAAATCCAAAAAGGATGAACCACCAATAATAAAAACAACAGTCAACCTTACATAGGTATATGCCTATTCATATACCTTTGTTATCGAGTATACCCATCTCAATCATGAGGATACACAAGGCCCATCAATTTATCCAAAATATAAACAGTTTCATGAAGGAAATAATACCATGATGTTAACACCTCATAGGTAAGTACCACAAAGGTAAATACACGCATTAGAATACCACAAAGGTAAGTACCACAAAGGTGAAGACTCAAATCACACCAAGTATAACATAAGTAAAGAAGTAAAGATGATTAGTCGTAAGTATGGATCATCTTATTCTATTAAGTAGAACTACTTATTAACCACACCGAATTGACAGGTAACTAAGCCCCATTGACCCACAAAGGATCTGACCCACACAAGATCGATAGCTAACTAACCCATGCTGACCCACACAGGATGTGTCCCACATAGGATCGGTATGTGCTGACCCACACAGGATCACTCAGCATTGAAACACATAGGATCTGACCCACACACAATAGTTATGGACTGACCCACATAGTATCCTTGAGCGTAGACCCACAGAGGATCTGAAGATGACCCACACAGGATCTGAATATTCTTTATTTATAGCTAACCACTGGGTTCCTGCACTAAGAATGCATGATTCAGGGAGGTTCCACTTCTCAAGCCATCGGTGAATACTTTAACTACCAAAAATACCCATGAAGAAGTATCCCAATAGTCAGTCACATAAAAAGTGTCCCAACACAACATACGACATGTCAATCGGACGCCCGGTCTGTAAGTTATTAGCATTTCTGTTCCGTGGGACCGATAGGATTCAAGTTCAATCCAACCCATCTGTACATCAACGTTATCTGAAACTCAAGTGTACTATACCATGTAGACCGTCTCAATCCATGGATTCTGTTTCCATAGACGATTCGTTAAACAGATGAACAGTTCTTAAGATATGGCCAAAAAGGTGAAACTGGGTCCGGCTGGGCCCGGGGCTGGTCCGACCGACCCGACCCAGTTTGGGTAGACCCAGGTCTGGCCCAGGTGGCCTGGGCCGTAGTTCAGCTCGACCCGGAAAGGGGTGGCCTATCCTGGACTATGTGCATCCCACTACCGCGACCCGCTTGGCCGCCCACCATGTCGGTGTTCTCCCAAAATAACACCAGAGGGGGGGGGGGGGCTGGGTATTCTGAATAGTTCGGTGGACCGTTCGGTTGGAACATTAGGTTCACACATGGGCCCCACCAGATTATTCTGGATCGACACATCTTGTTCGGTCGGAATCCCGAACGATCCTCCACCCACCGGCGCGGACGCGCGCCGCTCCTCCTATGTCCGGCCGGTTGCATGCCACCTTGGTGTGCCGCCACGACCGACGGGCGGCATCCTTTCCCTCTACTGGCAGCATGGATGAGCGCCACCCCACCATCACACAGCCGACCGGTTTTGGCTTCTGTCCTTCCATCGTCGCAGCTGACGGGCCACAACCTCCCTTGTTACCGGTGGCGCAAACTCGCGTCACTCCGGTTTCACGCGGTCGGCCACCAACTTCCTTCACCAGGGTCATCGTGTCGCATCCTCCTTTGGAAGTGCGGTTGTGCGGCAATCATCATCACGGTCGACCATTATGCCAGTCTCCTCCTATGAAGAACACATCAAAAAGGATTGTGGAGGGATTGGTCTGTGTTCGTGTGGCCCACACCCTCCGCGTTAAATCGGTAGGAGGCGGTTCAAGAAAATCAAATCAATTTAAAACCATGAAGAAATTATAAGCAATTCCTTACCTTGAAATTCATTGGAGGTGTCACAATAAAGGAGAAGAAGACGTCGACATTCATTGCTCCCACACCACGCTCCCGATCCGAGATCGTGCATCATCCTCGTTCTTGATCTAGAGGATGTTCTTTGTTGAAGAGGTTTTCATTTGCAGGATCTCTTTTGGTTCTCCCAAGCTCTCATTTTCTTTTTCAATGATTTCTTCCACCAAAAGTGTGGTGCCTATCATAATATGTTAATTTATTAATTCAATTAAAGTTGGAACATTAATTAAGTTAAATCCAACACATTATGTTGGGAGGATTCAAGGGTTTAATCACGTTAGGGTGGTCCCCATAACTAATTTCAAATGGATGGTTTCAAGCTTAGGTGGTCCCCACCACTGAATTCAAAAATGTTGTTTTACAAAGAAAAAATAAAATATTGTTGTCTTATTTTATTTTTATTATTTTAACTCACCCACAAAAATCCAGAAAAATAACTTCCACCCTCGACCTACTGTGGTCGAGATGAAGGTCTTCTTAAACCAATTTCAGTGCTGCGAGTTCAACGGTGTCCTCAGATTATAATTTCGAGCATCTGTTCAAAAGTTACAAAAACCCACTGACACATTTACTGAACATACCTAAAAAATGTTCATAAATTCAATATGGGTACACCAGGTCTCAGAATCACGTGCCGTCAATTTTCACGGACTCGTAATATTTCCATATAATTAAAAAAATACATGAAAAAATCTAGGTCTTTACAAGTAGTCTTCCATACACACAAATGATGATTATGTATCAAATTTTATAGAAGTGTGTTTCATTTTTTATATAACCTTTAAATAAAAAAAAACAATATATTGAGGATAATGTTTTTATTATTTAATTAATTTATAATTGCATTTTCTGGGATGGAGAAATAAATAAAGACAATGTTTTTTTTCAAGGATGTTACCACTTCTATGGGTTACTATTTTTTGGTATCCACCAAAGGGCTTCCTTGATTGGTTTTATTCCTAAAAAAAGGATTACAGGACGAAGGTATGGGGGTTTGAGTAGTTTTGGTAGGGTTTTACTAAGATGAAGGTCTTGATAGGTGTGAAAAAATGAGGGGGTGAGTTCCCTTTTATAGTGTAGGAGTGACATTACTTTAAATATAAAAAGGTAAGCACTATTGAGAGGTCTCCCTTACCAATTTTTCCTCTAGTAATTTTCCATTTTTTATTCTAGTGGGGAATTGGTCAATATATTTCCATAAAATGGCTTCAGGAAAATATTCTTGGCTATTTTCCCTTTTTAAGATCAATGTTTATCCACTATGTAAAAACATTTTTTTCCTTAATCACTGTAGTAAATTTTAATTAATTTCACTAATATTTTTGGTTACAAAACAATTTGACCAAATTAGACATTATAAGTTATAAGAAATATAAATATGGAATCCATTTTTCCAAATTATAATCACATGATTTGAAGAGATAATTTAAAAATTAATCTCGTAGACGGGACACAACATTGTGTTTTTTTAAGAAAAAATATTAGATGTTTGAAATGTTTTTATAACCAATATCAGTGTGAAATTTCTCAAAATTACCTAAATTTGATTAGTTTATGTAAAATTTATCAAATTACACTTTAATATAAAATTAAAATAATATTTATCCATATAAATAAATTAGAAGAAAATGCAGTTTTGAATTAATATTTTTTTTATTATTCATCAAAAAATGATGTTATTTAGAAAAATCCCAAAAATTCACCCTAAGATAATTTTTAAATACTTAATTAAAAATTAAAGTTTATTCTAAAAAATTAAATATATAATAGTGAACAAAATTAATATTTTTTATTTTTCATAGAAAGACATAAAAAGTAGTTCTTTTAAGAAAATAGTATTTTGAAACATAAAAAGACCTCACCAAAAATTATATGTTTTATTATAAATTTGTTTTATTTATGTAAAACCATTGTAAATGATATTTAAAAATTAGATACTACTATTCATATATCTATGTTTATTTGATATGTTATAACCATCTCAATGGGTAATTTTAATAATGAAATTTAGTTTCATAGAAACTAAGTGTTGTGTGTAATGTAAGCTAATATGATGTTTCATGTGGGAGAAGATTAACTAAGTGAACTATATAAATAATGTTTTACTTAATTTAACATGAATTTGAAGATATAAAATAAATTTAATTTATTTAGGAACATAAGTGAATATGATGAAATTAACTCTATGGTGTTGTGTGAGTTTAATAGCTTGTTTTCAAATAAGTAATATCACCTTAATCTTCATAAAGAATGGATAAGTAATTCCTTGAGATGAATAAAAATGATGGTGAATTTTTTGTACCTATAAGGAAAATTTTACAAGAATATTTATGTACGATTTAGGTATTATCATCCAACGTAATGTAATAATCATTGATTATTTAGAGGCCTAAAACCATGTGTCTGAAAGGAGTTATCTATAAGAGAATTTTGAATATATAAAGAAATTGTTATATATGAACTCAAGATATAATTTTAAATTGGATATTCCCACCAGTCCCATAGTTCTGAAAGTAAAAAAGAAGATTTGTTCTCACTAAAACTCAAATAAATCACTTGGTGGAAAGAAATTTCTACCATCCATATGCTAAAAATGTGGGATGAAGCATTAAGGGAATTTATTGAATTGAATTGGGAGGTGATTAAAATGTGAAATTGATGGTCATAAATCCCATGAATGACAAATTAAAATGAATGAACCAGATAACGCAATATAAACAATGAAAATTACCACTAATGAACCAAACTTTCTCTAATACCTAAAATTATAAGAGTATGGTAATTTCCCTTACAAAAGCTCGAATCCAAAGGTTAATGATGATAATAGAAATCAGTAACCTATTAATATAAGAGAAAAATTGAAATCTCATGTGATAACTATTTATTATGAGGTGTACGAAAACAATGTAGTGAAAGGAACACTAACCAACAACTCAAGAACTGCTAATATATTATTTGAATCTGGATCAACCGACACTTTTATATCTAAATAGTTTTATAATGGTTTCAAAATGACACCCTAACAATTAGAAATTGAATTAGTAGTGAATAAAACCAAGGGAATGTTTTTCTCATCCCACATCTATTATTTTTCTCTAGTTTAGTTATATGGTAATGTTATTTCTAAAATATTATTATGATCCCCTTGTTGGAATTGATGTTATATTATGTATGGATTGGATTTCTCTATATAAATCCCACAATATTTTTTGTATGAGAAGCCATGTTTGACATTCCAAGCCATCATATGATCATATATATGTATGATATTATATATGAACTTATATTGGATATCGAATCCATAATATTGGTATTGATTCCTATTTAAAAGGGGTTTTATCACACATGGTTGGGGAGAAACTGTACATCCATACTATATCTACTTTTCATGATTTTATTGATGTGTTTCCTTAATAGTTAAATTGCCTTACACTAAATCATGATGTTGAGTTTTCTATATAAGTATTACATGGTGCTACACCTATATCAAAGACTCCCAATAAAATAGAAAAAATTAAGTTGTAGGAAATGAATAAGAGATCTAGGATAATATTGATAAGGGATTCATCTTCACAAGTGTTTCTCCATGGGGTGATCCTATTCATTTTATTAATAAGAAATATGGATATTTTTTTCTTTTTATCTATTATTGAGTACTAAAAATGATCACAACCAAGAATAAGTGTCTTACACCCTATACTAATTAATTGTTCGATCAACTTCATGGAGCTCAATAATTTTCCAAGACTGACCTTCATTATAGATATCATCAATCGAGTTCCAAGAGGAAGGATATTCCAAATATATGATTCTGTATAGGGTATGCATACTATGAAAATATAGTTATACTATTTTTAACTAATTCCTCTGTTGTCATTATGGATTTGAGGAACAAAGTCTCTATATATTACCTTGATCAATTTCTGGTAGTCATTATAGATTATATTATTATATATTGAAGGATAATGGAAGAGCATTAATATCATATGATAACTCTACCAAAGACCCCAAGGAATGAGAAACTATATGAAAATTTTATATAATGTGAGTTTTTCCTACAAACGGATCCATTTTGATTCATATGATCTCAATTTAGGGTATATTAGTGGATGAATCAACGAAAGTGGATATTGAATGATAGCCCATACCAACCATAGTGATTGAGATCCATGGTTTTCCTATTTTTTATAGATATTATAGATGATTTGTGGAAAATTTCACATATATTTACCAGTCAATAAAAAAAATATTTTTTATTGAGTCATGAAGTATTGGATTGATAGATGTGAAGAAAATTTCATGGAACTAAAAATTATTTTAGTTAATGTAAATTTTTTAAACATTAATCTATAGCAGAGAAGGGGTTTTCATCTACATTTAAACATTAAGGAAGTTATTGGGATTATTTCTCACATTCATTGATATGGTGATAGCATATGCCTCATGAAAATTGAAGTTTCATGATCAAAATTCCCCAAATCTTGATTTAGAGATAACTGCAATGGTCGTTCCATTAAATATAAGGAGGAATTATCTTTAAATAGGGAGGTATTATATATATATTTCTCATAAAATATTAATGTAAATATATACACATAAGTAGTTGAATAGTATCTAGAGAATATGAAAGGATCTTATCAAAGATTACGACTTCTCAATAAATTACCACTACAGGAAGGTGAACATGGTGACAAATTGTTTGATCTAAAAGTACCATGATATACTCTCCATGAAAATGACTAAAAAAGATCCAATACTTCAATAATTTCTTAGGATGGATATGGAAATCATGAAGGAAAGGGATAAATACTGCCATTCTCAAATGTATGTTCAACCATATGTCCATGGGAAGATTAAAAAGGTACATAATGATGATTTAAAGTTCCGTCATAAGGATAAAAAAATTTATAAATAGTTTATTATGAAGAAATTATAATGTTTAGTAACTATTTATGTGTTCAATACATACCCTATTTGAATATTATTTTAGATTTATCTCATAGTTATTCATTCTCTATCCATCCTGGAAGTATAAATATATATATATATCTGTATATAGATATTTGAAAATGTATTTCTAGTGGGATGGAACAAAAACTGATATTTCAAAGTTTGTATCTTGATACTAGGTATTTCATCATGTTATGTCTAAGATGAAAACATACATTTTTATTATAAAACCATTACCCATACTAGAAGTGAAATGGGAATATATAAAAATGGGTTTTTTCATTAGACTCCCACCAATATAAATTGGGAACAATGAAGTATGGTTCATTTTTGATCGCCTTATATATTCTAAAAACATCATTACTATCATATAATATTTATCTAGATATCATATTTCCTAAATATACCTTATGTGGTAATGTTTTATAGAGTACCTCTTTCTATTGTATCTGATCAGGATTCGAGGCCCACCTTGAATATTTGGTGAAGTCATCAGCAATAACATGATACTGAGTTCGGTTTTAGTATGCCGTATCATCCTTATATATATGTATACTATAAAAGAACCATTCAAACCAAAAACCATATGTTCATATCTTTTTATATTTATTTCATATGTGTTTATTATAAACACCTTCATATAGTCAGCTTTTCTTATAAGTATAGCTTTAACTCGAGCATTCAAATGGATCCTTATGTGTACTTATATGGGATGAAGTGTAGAACTCCAAAATTCTAGGTTGAATTTTGAGAAATAAATCTATTGGGACCATATCTAGATAATGAAATAGAATATAAGGTTATACAAATTCAGAAACACCTAAGGGAATGATGAAGTTTATAGAAAATTTATGGTGGTAATCAATGATGTGAACTTGAATTTGAAGATGGTGAGAAGGTTTTTTTTTGTGAAATATTTCATGGAACAAGGTTATAAGATTTTGAAATAAATAAAATATATGACCTATTTGTATTTCCCATTTTGATATTCTTGATTTAGTGAGGATTATTTCTTATATCTCAGTGATTTAAATGAACCTCTCTCAACTACATAAATCATTCTATATATCTCTTATAAGGAATTATATACATGGTTTTTAAAAAGTACTAAATTCAGATGTTTAACCACTACATACTGATATTTAAAATGAAGATAAACCTTTGTATAATATGTTTCATAGATAGAAAGTGATATATAATAATACAACTCAGCTGGTCAATGTTTTGTGTAAAAATCAAAACCATGAATAAGGTACATAGGGACCAAAGTATACAATGAGGCCAAAGTATCCTCATTTTTCTCGGTTGGATCGATTAATTTTTAGACAAAAATTCATTTAAATAGGGATAAAATGTAACGCATATATTTTTAAAGATTTGTGTTCAAATAAATGTAATTTCTAGTGGGATAGACAAAAAACTGATATTTTAAAGATTGTATCTTGATACTAGGTATTTCATCATGTTATGTCTAAGATGAAAACATATATTTTTATTTTACTAACATTACCCATACTAGAAGTGAAATGGGAATATATAACAATGGGTTTTTTTATCAGACTCCCCACAATATAATATTAATCTATATATCATATTTCTCAAATATACATTAAGTGGTAATATTTTATTGAGTACCACTTTCTATTGTATCTGATCAGGATTTGAGGACCACCTTGAATTTTTGGTGAAGTCATCAGCAATAACATGATACTAAGTTGGGTTTTAGTATGGCGTATCATCCTCATATAAATGTCTTCTATAAAAGAACCATTCAAACAAAAACCTATATGTTGAGATCTTATTATACGTATTTCATAGGTTTTTATGATAAACACCTTCCTGTAGTCATGTTTTCTTATAACTGTAGCTTTAACTCGAGCATTCTGATGGATCCTTATGGGAACTTATATGGGAAGAAGTGTAGAACTCCAAAATTCAAGGTTTAATTTAGAGAAATGAATCTATTGGGACTATATATAGATAATTAAATGGAATATAAGGTTATATAAATTTATAAACACATAAAGGAATGACGAAGTTTGTAGAAAAATTAAGGTGGAAATCAATGATGTGAACTTGAATTTGAAGTTGGTGATGAGGTTTTTTTGAGAATTATTTCATAGAACAAGGTTATAAGATTTGGAAATAAATAAAATATATGACCTATTTATATTTACCCTTTTGATATTCTTGATTGAGTGAGGATTACTTCTTATCTCATAGTAATTTAACTAAACCTCTCTCAACTACATAATGCATTATATATATCTCTTATAAGGAAGTATATGCACGATCCTTAAAAATTACTAAATTCAGAGGTTTAACCACTACATCATGATATTTAAAATGAAGATAAACCTTTGTATATTATGTTTCATAGAGAGAATGTGATATATAATTATACAACTCACCTGGTTAAAGTTTTGTAAAAAAACCACAACCATGAAGAAGGTATATATGAACCAAAGGATACGATGAGACCAAATTATCCTCATTTTTCTCTGTTGAATAGATTAATTTTTAGAGAAAGATTCATTAAAATGGGGATAAAATGTAACACATATATTTTTAATAATTTTTTTTAAATAAATGCAATTTCTTTAATATCTTGGGTTACAGAAAACATCAAGTATTAACAAATAGAAATAATCTATTAATATTATTATTTAAACATGCATGGTTTGACCATTCCTAACATGACATGAAATTCATCCAAAGGATGAATTAAAATATTTATAAGAATCACATTCCCACAAATATAAAACTGGGAGGTATCATAGATTTGAGATGAAATCATTCCATTGTTTGGTTTTGAACTGGAAATTCCACATCCATTTTTTTGGTGCAATCTAAATACCCATAGAAAATCCATTATATATGATAGAATGGGTAGATACAAACTCAACTAATACATTATAAGGTCTATAGTAGATTGTAAGTATATCATTCATCATTTCATAATCTCACCCCTCATTATAAATTATGATTGCATGAGATTTCACCTTATCTCATTTCTCAAGTGGCTGATGATCCCGATCTTCATCACTAGCCCTCATGTTTGGGAACTAGTTAGAATAATTCACATTCTCTTTACACATGAATCATTGAAGTGTGGGAGGTTAATTCTATGATTATTTCCTTCTATTTTATTCATTATCCAACATCTTCTCATCAGTTCAGCCATCAATTTCTTGATGGCCTTACCTTTCACACTTAAAACAATTATTAGACCCCATAAGACAATTTCATAAGTGATTCTTTCTACACATAGATCATAAAGGAAGTACAATATTCTACTCTCTTTGGTTTTTTTATTTCCATTGAACTAAATATTTATTTTATTTTTATGTCCATGATATTGATATATAACTCCAACCAACAATTAAACCTTGATCGTATAATGCACAATCCATTCATGGATACTAAATTCACTTAGGGCCAATGTCCTTTTGAGACACAGAATTAAGACACTGAAGAATTGGTCATCCTTACTCTCTAGTTTAATGAAAATAACAGAAGTGTACCTTGAAATACTTTTAAAATTATCCTGATTGGTAGTGATGGATTCATCATCCATGTTATTTAACTCATCGAAGTCATTTTCCATCATCAAACAAACAATATTTAAAACTACTTATTGAAGAATAAGTCTATGAACTCATATCAATCCATGGATTCAAAATCATCATTATTTTTCATATTCTTGATTAGAGTACACTAATGCTATTCTTCACCTTTGAAAAGTTAAATATTTATAATAACATTTCCAACCTATGAACACGTGAGAAAGGAGAATATCTTCTATGTTGTAATGATTTTTTTTTCAGAAACAAGGGGATCAGAAGTACCACTGATGGAAGGTGAAGATTGCCTCATGAAGGACTCAACGGAATTTTTCCCTCCTTTTATCAATTGTAAATATAGAATGATTCTTAGATTTAGAAATTTTGGTGAGCATAGTAATGACATTTTTCATTCTAAATCCAAGAGTATTCAGTTTATCTGTAGAAAAATCATTGATGTTTCTATCTCAATCACCACCAATGTGATTCCTTTAGGTTCCATTCATTGACTAAAACAAAAAAACAATGAGTATAATGTAGTTATCATAGTGAGTAACAACATAATCTTGAAAACCCACTTATAGAATGTCTAAATTTTGACACCATATTTAATCTATGACACTATAGCTTTATGCTAGGTTATTTATATCCATGATATATTTAAAAACTTAATTAAGGTTCATGAAGAGTTTGTGAATTCCCAAATCATATCCCATGTGAGTGTTAAACTAGCTGTACAACAAAGACTGTTATCATGCACAAATTGTTGGTCAATTGTAGCGCAATTCAATGTTTTATGGGTTGTTATGCTTATGTAAATATGTTCCAAAGCCACATCCACATTTATTATCGAGACATGTTTTTATGGATGGGAATCCACTTTCTCTATACTTAACGAAAATTCCCAAAATATTCTTATACTTTTCTTCATCCTAAGACTTATCCTTAAACATGACCTTGGAGTTACCAATAAGGTTTCCTCATCCTCGTTTCCAAAGTTGATCTATTTTTTTGCTCTAATACCAACTATAGAGACCTTATATTAACATATATTAGCATTACACCATTTATATAGAATATTTAACACATTACACAGATAGACACAAAAAGACCATATTAGTTTAGTGCCTTTTGAAACATTGAATCATATAAATTAGTACATATGTGAGTTGCATTATCTAAAACTATGTTATTTAGGACTATCACCCTTATTAGAAAAATAATATACAATAAATATCTTCACAACCTAGGTGTTAGGTAAACATGTTCAAATACCCTGAGGGCAGGTGAATTAGGATATGACTAATTAAAACAACTTCCCCTTTTGATCTTGTTTTGTTGTTAAAAAAACCCTCTTCTCTCAATTTATCATAGAAATGTATGAACATAAAGTAAACAAAGCACAAGACACATCAATTTTTAATTGGTTCACTATCACTGGGAGATTTCTAAGGAGCATACAATAGAAATGTGTTGATATATGAGATCCACTAAAATCACATTGTAATTTACAATATTTAGAGTGGACTTGTTGTCCCTCAGGGGGTAAAACCAATCCCAATTTGAAAGCTCACTTCTATCTCAATTGAAGTGTGTTCACTGCTTCTTTATAAGATCCACTCATAGTTTATATACTTTTAGGTCCCTTCATTATATCTAATTAATTTATCCCACACTATATGTAGTTTCTCTATTTATGTACCACTTTCATCCACTAATGAATACCTCCTTACCAATGATGTACTGTGAAACTCCAAATATTTTTTGTTACCCTTAATGTTACATTCAAAAAAGTTTTATGATTTTCATGAAAAACCTCCTCTTATGCACAAGTTCAATCTTATAAGAAACCCCAATCATATACACAACCTACTTAGAATGCATGCAATACCAATTATTTTGTGTAACTACGTTTGTAAGAAATTATTATGAGATCTTGATCTCGGATTATCTTTATGTGTTTAGCTACCTTGAATGAGTGGGGTCACCTCTTATTTATAGTTTTTTTTGACCCCATCATGGAAGTTTCTACGATTCATGCAAGATTATCTCTATGCATTCAAAACCAAATTTTACGTCCCATTGGGCGTGAAAGTTTCTTTCAAACAACCTCATATTTTTCAGACATTATTAAATATTCAGTGCACTTCATTCCTTTTCCATATTTCAATGTTCTGATCCTGAATCATTCCTTGTGTGAATGTTTCTGAATCACCTTCAATCTATTGAAAAACTAACTTTCCCAAAAATATCTTTCTCCATTTTCCATATTTTGAGGCCCCAAAATTTGGAAATCACTGGAAAATGACGCCAGCTTATATCTGATTTTTTGTACCACCTCTAGACCATACATTCCATTACCATGGTTTATTGTCAACATAGGTTATCAAAAATATCTCTAGAATACCACAACTAACCAAGAAAACCCTCTTTGTCAACAAACACAATCAATTCAAAAATGATTCATTATTACCTTGAGGGATTTTTTCCCATCATTGGGGAATAGAAACATAAAATGGGGTGAGATTAGATTCTTTTTATTGGTAATCAAGGGAGATATTTAAGAAAAAACATGATCATATGGGTATGAAAATGTGATAATAACATTATAATATTATAACCCACATGTCAATGATCAAAAAAATGAATCATGGTATAATTATTGGTAGTTCAAAAGAAAATAATATTAAGGAAATCAAGAGAATAAGAATTGAAATAGTAATATTATAATTAGTCAAGGAATTATTCTAGACAAATAAACATGTAATATAATTCCTTATTAGATAAGGAACACTAAAAAAACTTATAAAGAAACTCCATGTGGACTATATCTACAGGACGAGACACACCACCAACCTTAGTCACATTCCTTTACATATAAGGGATCTGGTTTCCCCATATTCCCATAGTAGATCAAGTTTCCCTATCCTCCCATAGTGGATCAGGTTTCCCAGTCATCCCATAGCGGATCGATTTTCCCGATCTTCTATAGTGGATTAATCATGTTGACTTGTTTCACATCATTATCTCATGAGAAATAAATAATTACCCAATGTATTAGAGGGATATATTAGTCCCACATATCACATAACAGAATCAAACATACATATTCCCCAATAAAATAAAACTATCATCATATCATAACCCATAAAAAGGTACAGATTTCATAAAAATCATATCATAACCCATGAAATGAAATGGGTATCATAAAAAATTCATCATATCATAACCTATTGAAAATAAATAGGTCTCATAATCATTTTTTTGAATCATATACCCTAAAAATAAGTGGCAGTCAAAATCATATAACCCGTGTAAGAGGAATATGTGTCATAAATAGCTTGGAGTATTAAACATAAACCATTCAAATAAAGAATAAAAATGGTTTCCTTACATTATATTACTTATAATTCATAAACTATTTAAAATTATTTTATCATTGATGTAAAATATATTTTTAAAACATTTCATGAGGAAAATATACTTTCTTCTTTGAAAAAAAATATTTTTAAAACATAAGTCCTTTTTGGAAAAAAATTTCTTTGAAACTAGATTTTAAAATATATAAATGAATATTTGAGACCATAAATCATTTTCTAAATCCTTTTTTCATTTAATTGAGGGTAAAATATTATTTTTAAATTATTTTTGGAATCATTTTTTGCAAATATTGTTTTTGACTAAGAAATATTTTCGACCCAAGAGTGAAATATGGTCATAATTTCTTGAAAACATTTCATAATTATATTAAGTAAAAATGAGTGGAATAAAGGTACTAATATATTTATATTTCATAAACAATAATATAATAATAAAATGAATGATAATATTTCATTAATGGAAGCATAATATTCATCAATACCGATAAATAATGAGATTCTAGTAATAAAATATTACCACTTTAGTAACATTAAATCATAATAACAATGAGAGAATAAAATTTCATGAAGTCTATAATATAGTTAAAGAATAATATTCTTGATATAACATGTCAAAGTGATAGTATATACACCCTATAAAAAATATTGGTGCATAACCAAACTTGTGTTTCATAGTAGGAAAATTTAAACAAAATTGTCTTACTGATTTCGTATCATTTGAACCCTAAACCCCAAGAAAGAGGGATCATAAAATGGTTATGTAAATACCCATTCGTTTAAGGATAAGAATAATATAATACAATATCATTTAGTATACAAACCAAACAAATAAATGAGTGATGAAGAATGAATAAGTCTCCCAGAAATAAAAGTACGACTATTAATATTCTTACCTTATGTATTGAATCTCCTCGTATTCATCCAAACCTCATTTATAATAAATATAACGTTATTATACATATATTATGGAACCATATTCAATTATATCATACCTTTCTATGAATATCTTTGAAATGTGTTGGAATGTCTCTCACGAGGATAAAAATATTGACAATCACACTCCTAAGAGCTGTGGAAAAGAAACTTTTAGTGATATACTCCAGAATGGGGGAAATGGGGAATGAAAATGTTAGAGTTTACACTAATCCAAAAAAGATATAGTTGTGAAAGGATTAATCTAACATGCCAAATTTGGTTTCTACTAGGTCATCTTCCAAGGATTCAAAGTGGATAGATGCTGATCACAAACAAGGGTGGCTTATCAATAAATCTTCCTGAGACCCACTTAGATTAGAGGAGCTATAACTAAAAGATGGATACATCAAATTAATCAATAAATAAAACTTGAAATATGAATGGGAGTCGTATGGTCCCAATTCAGTCTTTTATTTTGGATATGGTGAGGAATGTGACCCTTTTTGATATGTCATTGGGTTTTAGGTGTGGTATTCCTATCTCTTTTACTCTTGGTATTGGACACCTTTTTATTTAATAAATTTGGGGGACCGGGCATGCTTGGTCCTATGTTATCCATGGTATATTATACCATATATGATTTACTTATGAACTTATATTACCTGTTTAATGATAATTTCTTGTTAATGTTACATTTTGGGTAATAACCTTATTTTCATTCAAACGGGTTTTGATTTGTTATATTTTTTGTCGTCATACTTATATAAGGATTTTATCATCCCAAGAATGATAAAAATGATATAAATATAATATGTAATCAGTATATAATTATTTATAACAATAAATTAATGATATAAGTATAAAAATAAATACAACATTCATGGAGATAGTAGGTCCTACGTACTCATGTATGATGTCTATGTTTTCTTATTGTATTGAAAAAAGTAAGTAAATTAAATAAATACATATATATATATGTAATCTCATTAATGTATAATTATTATATAATATATATCATATAAGTTCAATAAGACCATTCATAATACATTCCAAGTAATGTGTGAATGAATCACATCTTTTTGAGGAGGAAGTAGTCTGCATGTGCACAAATGATGTTATCATATTTACCCAAAATAGAATGTATAAAGGTATATTTTATATAATAATTACATAAGAATAAATACATCATAAATTTCTTATAGATGTATATAAATATATATTGTAAAAAAATCCATCATTATTCAAAACCATTAAAGGTGGCATTGGAAGAATGAACAGAATGGGTTCGCGAGGTGGTAGTGTCACGACCCATCCCCCAGGGCCCGTGCCGTGACTACCCCAAGCCCACCTTCCATAGGCCAGGGGATGAAGACAAGCACAGAAAGGCGTATTTCCAAAAAAGGGAAGGAATTTCATTTATAACCTGTAAACTCACATAAACCAATCACATAGCAAGATAGAAGAACAAAGTAAACTATATAGTAAACAGGGTGTGTACAGAATGTAAAGGGACCAGAATTCAAGCCCAACTGAAAAGTAAAAGTAAAACTAGAAAGTACAAGTAAAACTAAAAACAACTCTTATGAACACCCACCAAGGATCCTTCCAGATTGGTAGGTAAAGATCTCGAATGGTCGACTCTACGAATTGTCTCGTCTAATGACCACCTCTGAGCATCCTCCAGTCCTGGTACCCTCATCCTTAGTTAGCACTGTCTGTCGTCTGCACCAGACACAACAAGGTGTGGGCATATCCCATGAAGGGTTGAGTATAACAACAGTCAATAGGGACCCTGAGACCCCATGAAGTCTCCCAGAATCCACAAAGGATAAAACACGATTCATGGAAACAATGGTCAACCCTACTTATTTATATTCCCATTCATATACTTAATTTGTCGAGTATACCCATCTTAATCATGAGGAAACAAAAGGCCCCACTCTTTAGCCAAAAGATAAACAGTTCCACGAAGGAAAGAATACCACGAAGGTAATACCTCAAATGTAAGTACCACAATGGTAAATCCACATAGAAGGATACCACAAAGGTAAAGACTCAGCTCAGACCATGTATAAATTAAGTACATAAGTACAGATGATTGGTCGTAAGGCTAGATCATCTTATTCTATTAATTAGCACTCCTTATAACCCACACAAGATTGATAGGTAACTAACCCCCACTGAACCACATAGGATCTGACCCACACAGGATTGATAGGTAACTAACCCCCGCTGACCCACACAGGATCTAACCCACACATGATCGATAGGTAACTAACCCCCGCTGAGCCACACAGGATCTGACCCACATAGGATTGATATGTGATGACCCACACAAGATCGTTGAGCACTGACCCACATAAGATCTGACCCACACAAGAATAGTATGCGCTAACATACATAGGATCACTCAGTGCTGTCCCACACAAGATCTGAAGATGACCCACATAGGAATTGAAGATTCTTCAAGTACAGCCAGCCACTGGGTTCCCGCACTAAGCATGCTTGATTCCGGGAGTTTCTGCTTCTCAACCCATATTTCAGTACTTCAACTGCCACAAAGTCCCACTAATAAGTATACCAAAGGTCCGTCATGTCAAAAGGGACCCAACTCGATAGACGGCGCATAAATCAGATTCCTAGTTTATAAGTTATTTTTGTTTCTATTCCAAGGTCCCAGTTGGATGGCCTGGGCCGCGGTCCAGCTCTGCCCGCTAAGGGGCGGCCCGACCTGTGCGTGGAATGCTGGGCGCGACCCATTGTTGGGCGGCCTTCCGTGGTGGGGTCCTCCCTAACCGACACTCGGGGGGAGGCTCTCTATGGTATTTCGAATGATCCGGTGGACCATTTGGCTGGATCTTCATGTTGGAATGTGGGACCCATCGGAGCATTCCCGCTCGGTGCATCTCGGCCGACCGAAATCCCGGCCTGTCCCCCTCCCAGCAGCGCGGACGCGTGCCTCTCCTCTTACGGCCGAATAGTTGCAGGCCGCCTTGGTGCGCTGCCACGGCCGAAGGGTCGCGACCTTTCCCTCTACCAGCAGTGCAGATGTGCGCCGCCCTACCTTCACATGGCTGGCCATTTGCTGACCGCCTTCCTTCCCCTACCGCAGCCGACAGGCAACGACCACCCTTGTTACTAGCGGTGTGGACATGCGCCGTCCTGATTCCACGCGGCTGGTCGGGTATCGACCGTCACCTTCCTCAGCCACGACCATCATTCCACGAACTCCTTTGGTAGTGCAGTTATGCTTCCATCATCATCATGGGCAACTGGTATGTCAGCCACTGCCCATGAAAAACACATCAAAAAGGATTGTGGATGGATCAGTTCGTGTTTGTGTGGCCCACACCCTCCGCGTTAAATCGGTATGAGACTATTAAAGAGAATCAAATAAATTTAAAACCCCAAAGAAATTTTAATCAAATCCCTACATTCAGATTCGTTGGAGTTTTTGTGAGGAAGGAGAAGAAGACATTGGAATTCGTTGCACCAACACCACACTCCTGATGCGAGCTTGTGCATCGTCCTCGTTCTTTATTTGGAGGACGTTCCTTGTTGAAGAGGTTCTTAGTTATGAGGATCTCCTTTGGTTATCTGAATCTCTCCTTTCATTTTCCAATGATTTCATTCACCAAAAGTGTGGTGAAAATATTAATATGTTATGTTATCAATTCAATTAATGTTGGCACTTTAATTAAGTTAAAGTTGGAACATTAATTTGGGGGGATTCTATGGGTTTACTTGCATTAAAGAAGGAGGTCAAGGGTCGGGTGGTCCCCACCACAAATTTCAAATGGGAGGTTTCAAGCTTTGGGTGGTCGCCACCACTAAATTTAAAAACGAGGTTTTACAAAGAAAAAATAAAATATTGTCATCTTATTTTATTTTTATTCTTTTACTTCACCCACAGAAATCCAGAAAACTAACTTCCACCCTCGACCTACTTCGGTCATGGTGAAGGTCTCCATAAGCAAATATCAGTACTACGTGTTCAATGGTGTCCTCGGATTTCAATTCTGAGCACCAGTTCAAAAGTTACAAAATCTCACTCGCAGGTTTTCTGAACATACCTAAAAAAAGTTCAGAAATTCATTCCAGGCACACTGGGCCTCAGAATAACGCATCGTCAATTTTCATGGACTCATAATATTTCCGTCTAATTAAAAAATTAAATGGAAAAATCTGGGTCTTTACATTCTCCCCATATCAGGGCTTTTCATCCCTAAAATCCACAATAAAAACTAGGGTAACAAGTGGGGGTACTGAGCACGAATCTGAACCTCCCACTCCCACGTGCTCTCCTGGAGGTTCCTGTGATGCCAGTGTACATGCACGAGAGGTATCAATCACCCATTTAGGACCCTCTCTTCTTGATCCTCAATCTCTATTGGAACCTCTGAAAACATCACCCCATCATCGATGTACTACTCTCCCCAGTCAATGATGTGCGAAGGATCATGTTTGTATCTCTTTAGCTGGGATACATGGAAAACATCGTGTACCCAGTGCAACTGAGGTGGAAGATCTAATCGGTAATCAACCTTGACAAATCTCCTAAGGACGTTAAAGGGTCCGATGAACCTTAGAGATAACTTGCTGCCTCGACCAAATCTCTGCAAACCTCGTCGAGGTGAGACCTGTAGAAAGACAAGGTCGCTATCCTCAAACTCCAGAGGTCTCTATCTCCTATCAGTATAGGATTTATGCCTGCTCTGTGCAGTCTTCATTCACTCCTGGATGATCTGAACCTTCTTTGTGGTAGATCGTACCATCTTTGGTCCCACATGTGCTGACTCCCCTTGGTCAGTCTAGCACATTGGTGATCTGCAAGTTCGACCATACAATACCTCGAATGGTTCTGTATCGGTAGTGGAGTGATAAATATTGTATTATGAGAACTCCACTATGGTCATGTGATCCTCTCATCTATGGAAAAAATCAAGGATGCATGCACGTAGCATGTCCTCAAGGGTCTGAATGGTCCTCTTTGTCTTACTATCCGTTTGAGGATGGAAGGTGTTGCTCAACAGAAGCTGCATCCCGAACGCATCCTGTAGCCCCTTCCATAGTAGGGAAGTAAAACATGCATCATGATCAGAGGAAATCATATATAGAACTCCATGAAGTCGTACAATCTCTTTCACATAGAGGCGTCCCAAGCTCTCCACTAATCCCTTCTCTCTAATATGTAGGAAGTCGGATGACTTAGTGAATCGGTCAACGATCACCCAGATAGAATCATGAACCCTGGACGTGCGTGGAAGTCATATCACAAAGTCCATGTAAATTCCATCCCACTTCCACTCTAGAACCTCTAGTTGATGAACTGAGTCTGCAGAAACATGATGGTATGCCTTCACTTGCTTACAACTATGGAACCGAGAGACAAACTCAGCTACTTATTTATTTATTCCCGAAAACCAGTGCTGGAACTAGAGGTCCCGATACAACTTCACCACTTTTGGATGAACCACTATAGGGGATGTATAGAACTCCCTCAATACTTCCTCCAGAAGTTCCACCGGAACTATAGTACTTCCTCTGAAGAGGATGCCATGCTCCCCAACTTCATAAAATCGATCAGGTTCATGTCCTGTAGATATCTGAGCATGTCGATCCTCGCAGTCAGTATCCACAAGCTACACCTCCCTGACTCACTGAATTAGTGGAGGAGTGACTGTCAGAGACTGAAGATAAGCTGCTCTATCTTGATCCACGTAGGATATCCACCTAGAGGCTAATTGATCTGTCGCCTCACATAGGAATTGTATACCAGATCTATTTCTGAGTGCATATGCTACTATGTTCCCCTTCCCAGGAGTGTAGATTATCAGGAAGTCATAGTCCTAAAGGAAATCAATCCAACGCCGATGTCTCTGGTTCAGATCCTTCGGAGAGAAGATTTACCTGAGACTCCTATGATCAGAGTAGTTTGTAAAATGTTCACCCATCAAGTAATGTCTCCACATATTCAAGGACAAGACTACTTCTGCTAACTCCAGGTCATGGGTAGCATAGTTCTTTTCATGATGTGTCAGCTGTTGAGAACCATAGGCGATCGCTACTCGCTCCTGCATCATCACACATCCATGTCCAGTCCCTGATTCGTCGTAGTATACAATGTACCCAACACCTTCCTCCGGGAGCCTCAACATAGGGGCACTCATCAGTATCTACCTAATCTCCTGGTAACTCCTCTGGAATCTCTAAGACCACACAAAGAATTTCCCCTTCATTTTCAATGCTAATAAGGGTGCCACAACTCAAGAAAAGTCAGGCACAAACATCCGATAGTAACCGGAAAAACCCAGTAAAATCCACACCTCTGTCACACTCCTGGGTGACTCCCAAGAAAGCACAACATTGATCTTCACTAGATTCACTTACACTCTAGCCTCGTAGATAATGTTTCCCAGAAATTAGACTACTCGTATCCAAAACTGTAAATTTAAGAGCTTACCAAAAATCTATTGCTCGCATAGTGTGTCCATAACTATCTACAGATGATAGGAATGCACCTTCTCTGTCAATGAGTATATTAGGATGTCATCAATGAAGAATACCACAAAGTGATCAAGGTATGGCTGGAATATCTGGTTCATGAGTCCCATGAACACTGTCGGGGCGTTGGTCATGCCGAATGGCATAACCATAAACTCATAATGGCCATACTGACATCTGAAGGTCGTCTTCTACACATCCTCATCTCATACCCTAAGCTGGTGATAGCTTGATCTATGTTCTATCACGTAAATCTATTGTGTTCCCTTCAACTGATCAAAAATATCATCAATCCTTGAGAGTGGGTACTTATTCTTCAGGGTCACCTGGTTCTGGCGCTGATAGTCCACACAGAGTCTCAAACTCCCATCCACCTTCTTTGCAAATAAAATGGGGGCTGCCCATGCATAAAAACTAGGCCAAATGAATCCCTTTCTCTATAATCCCTCCAGCTATACCTACAGTTCTTGATGCTCCGTGGGAGCCATATGATATGCCGGTGTAGATATCGGTTTCATCCCGGGGTATAAGTCGATGTAAATGTCCTTATCTATATGAGGAGGTAAACCAAGAACATCGTCTGGAAAAACATCAGTGCATTGGTCTACCACTACAGGATATCTTGGACTCTCTTCATCAACCGCTCTAAGGGTAAGGCTAGCCAACTGATGTGTGATCGGCTGCACCCTCCTCCAGGTAAGTCCATCATATGCTGCAAAGGTTTCCTTATCACTGGTGAAGGAAAACATGGTCATGTTCGTGCAGACACACCACACATTGCACCTAATACAGTCAATATGAGCATGGACTGTGGATAACCAGTCCATACTGAAGATGATGTCGTAAGGCCTGGACGCCTCTACTAGAAGATCCCAGTTGAAGCTCTTGCTTCCTAGAGTAATCTCACACTTTTGGAACCAGTGTGTAATGGTCGAATATACTCCCTTAGAAGTCTTTATCTATAAGCATCGAGCTAACAACTCCACCAGAATCTCCAATCTCTGAACAAGGGTCATGGAAATAAATTAATGACTTGAACATGTGTCTATAAGTACTACATCTAGGGTGTATTAGACATATATCATTCCTCGAATCATCTCTAGAGTGTCGTGGTCATAGGCCTCAAGAGCTGCAAGCTGAGCTCATCCCTATCCACCTACTCCTTGTGGTCAGGGTGGACCACCTGGTGGTGGTGGCGGTAGAACCCCGAATCGACGCCCACAACCTATTACACTACCTACTCCCCTGCCACGTCTACCTCCTACCTTCAGACCTCCTCGATCAATTCTTCACCTCAGCCTAGGCAGTACATTGACCATTTGCTGGTCGTTTGTACGACAAGTTAGGTAGTCACGAGCCATGTGACCCTACCCACCGCATGTGTAGCATTGAATGTTCGTCGCCTATCCTAATTTGTCTCGAGAGCCCCGTACCACCGACACTGTATTCTGCAGTCATCCACCTGTAGGTCTGGTCCACATGGACCTCTACATCATCTTTCTGCTATTAGCTATAGATATATTTTCTATATATCATCGAGTGGTGGGTCTTGCTGTAGGTGACTACTTAGCAATGAAGTTCTCCACTAAGAGTGATCTCCCTAACACCTTTTCCTACATCAGGATGCTAAGAGAAATCATCAAAGCTCTAACCTCTCATCTGAGTCCCTTCTCAAAGGTCTGGTCCCTGAAGAAAGGTTCTCACACCATGTCAATGGAGTAGCTGAGTGGTCAGTGAACCATGCCAAATATTGAGCTACAGTCATGCTACCCAACTTGAAATTGGGAAGATCGTGTATACGCACTGAGTGTAAGGTCCCTGGGACGAGATCTTCCCTAAAATGGATCTTGAAGTATGCCCAGATGAGAGTGACCTCATCGTGAACTTTGAGAACCAAGATCCCCCCTCTTCCCACTGTTACCAAAAGATGACGGGCAACAAGGATCACCATGAGATCAGTTGGTGTCCCTACCAGTCGAAAAACACTAACCATGACCTCCATCTAATCATCAGCCACCCGTGGATCTATCTTTCCCTTGAACCACAGTGCTCTCTGGTGCTAAAACTCAGGCAATGAGCTCAAGCGGCGTGGACCCTCTGCTACTAGAGCTGGTGGAATTGGCTATCCAATGGGTAGTGGTGATACTGGTAAACCAACCAGTGGTACTACTGGTGTAAGGGGGCCCTGCACCGAAGCCTCATTGCTAGGTGGGATGTCATCACGTACTCTAGTGGAAACCCTTGTTAGTTGTCTTTGTGGAGGCATCCTAAAATGAAACAGCTGCGCCACAGTCAATAAGTTATACCTGGTGATCTGACTCAAAAAGATCACAATGAAAAATTTTCAAAGACACACTTGTAATCAGTGTTTTCATGCACTGAGTCGGAATTCCGAATTCATGGTCCTGGTGTATGGATATGTCGGCCACCACACTAGAACTGGATTCCCCAAGCTGAAAACCACACTCATAATAATTAACACTATTTCCACATATGAAAGATCAGAGTCTTAGTTAATCGGTAGAACCAAACCCCTCTGATACCAATTTTTCACACCCTATCCCCTGGGGCCCGTGCCGTGACTACCCCAAGCCTGCCTTCCATAGGCCAGGGGCTGGCGAGAAGCACAGAAAGGTGTATTCCCTAAAATAGAAAGTCATTGCCTTTATAACCTATAAAATCACACAAACCAAGAGCACAACAAGATACTATCACAAAGTAAACTATATAGTAAATAGGGTGTGTATAGAAAGTAATGGGGTCGGAATAAAAGCCCAAGTGAAAAGTACAAGTAAAACTAAAAAAATCCCTTGTGAACACCCGCCAAGGATCCTACCTGATGGGTAGGTACAGATCTCAAATGATCGTCTATGTGAATAATCTTGTCTAATGACCACCACCATGAAGCCTCCAGGCTTGGTACCCTCATCCTCAGTTAGTGATGTCCATCGTCTACACCATACACAATAAGGTGTGGGTGTATCCCATGTAGGGGTGAGTATAACAATACTCACTAGGGACCATGAGACCCCCGATGGTCTCCCAGAATCCACAAAGGATAAAAACCAATCATGAAAACAATAGTCAACCTTACTTATGTATATTCCCATTCATATAACTATGTTGTCGAGTATACCCATCTCAATCATGAGGAAACAAAAGGCCCAACTCTTTAGAAAAAAGATCAATAATTCCATGAAGGAAAGAATACTATGAAGGTAACACATCAATGTTAAGTACCAAAAGGTAAAATCCACACATGAGGATACCACAAAGGTAAGTACCACAATGTTAAAGATTCATCTCACACTAGGTATAACTTAAGTATAGAAGTAAAGATGATTAGTCATAAGTCTATATCATCTTATTCTGTTAAGTTGCACTACTTATGACCCACACTGGATTGAAAGGTAACTAACCCCTGCTGACCCACACAGGATCTGACTCACTCAGAATCGACAGGTAACTAACCCCCACTGACCCACACAGGATGTGACCCACAAAGGATCAGTATCCCTTAACCCACACAGGATCACTGAGCAGTGACCCACACAAGATCTAACCCACATAGGATCGGTATGCATTTACCCACAAAGGATCAGTATGCATTTACCCACACAGGATCACTGAGCGTGGACCGACAAGGGATCTGAAGATGACCCTCACAGGATCTGATGATTATTTAAGTACAGCCAACCACTGGGTTCCCGCACTAAGCATGATTGATTCTAGGAGGTTTTTCTTCTCAATACATTGTTCAATACTTCAAATTCCACAAAGTCCCATGAAGAAGTATTCCAACGGTATTTCACAACAAAAGGGACCCAACACGACATATGGCGCGTCAATCGGACGCCCTATTTGTAAGTTATCAGTGTTTCTATTCCGTGGGCCCGATTGGATTCAGGTTTGATCCAAAAAATCCATACATCAACTTTATCTGATACACAAGTGGACTATATCATATGAACCATATTGATCGAAGGATTCTGGTGCTGCAGACGGTTCGTCAAACAGATGAACGGTTCTTAAGATATGGCCAAAAATGAGAAACTAGGTATGGCTGGGCCCAGGGCCGGTCTAACCCGATCATATGGACCCATCTGACCCGGCTTGGGCTGACCCGAACTAGTTTGGGTTGACCTAGGTCTAGCCCAGGTGGCCTAGGCCGCAGTCTGGCCCTGCCCGTGATGGGGCGACCCGACCTGGCTTGTGTGTGGCCCGCTGTCGCAGCCCGCCTTGGCGGGGTCTTCCCTAACTGACACCTGAGGGGACGTGACCCTGGATATTCCAAATAGTTCAGTGAAACATTCAGTTGGAGCATTGGGTTGGAATGTGGGGAATGTGGGAGTGGTCCAGCTTGGTGTGTGTCAGCTAGCCATAAGCTCGGGCGATCCTCCTCCCAACGGTGCGGACGCGCCCCGCTCCTCCCGTGGTCGGCCGGTTGTAGGCCACCTTGGTGCACCGCCGCAACCGACGGTCCACCTGCTTTCCCTATATTGGCAGCGCTGATGCACACCACTTTGTCTTCACAGGGCCGGCCAATTCTAGCCACCGTCCTTCTTCCACTGTAGCCGACGGGCCACAGCCTCCCTTGTTTCTGGCGGCACGAACACACGTCACCCAGGTTCCACGCGGCCAGCTAGGTTCCACCTGCCACCTTCCTTCCCCATGGTCATCATGTTGTGTCCTCCTTTGGTAGTGCGGTTGTGCAGCCGTCATCATCATGGTCGACCAGTATGCCGATCACCACCCACGAGGAACACATCAAAAATGATTGGTGAGGGATCTGGTCGTGTTCGTGTGGCCCTCACCCTCTGCGTTAAATCGGTAGGAGGCGGTTTAAGATAATCAACTCAATTTAAAACCAAAAATAAATTATAATGAATTCCCTACCTTGGAATTCTTTGGAGGTTTCACAAGAAATGAGAAGAAGAGGTCGATGTTCGTTGCTCCCACACCACGCTCCTGATCCGATCTCGTGTGTCGTCCTCATTCTTGATCTGGATGACGTTCTTAGTTGAAGTGGTTCTTCAATTGGAGGATCTCCTTTTATTCTCCCAAGATCCTATTTTCTTTGTCAATTATTTCTTCCACCAAAAGTGTGTCGCCCATCATAATATGTTAATTTATTAATTCAATTAAAGTTGTAACTTTAATTAAGTCAAAGTCAGCACATTATGTTGGGAGGATTCAAGGGTTTACTCACATTAAAGAGGGAGTTCAAGGGTCGGGTAATCACCATCACTAATTTCAAATGGGAGGTTTCAAGAATGGGTGGTTCCCTCCACTGAATTCAACAATGTGGTTTTACAAAAATAAAATAAAATATTGTTGTCTTATTTTATTTTTATTCTTTTAACTCACCCAAGAATATCCAAAAAACTAACTTCCACCCTAGACCTACTGTGGTCGAGGTGAAGGTATCCTTAAGCGAATATCAGAACTACGAGTTCAACGGTGTCCTCAGATTATAATTCCGAGCATCGGTTCAAAATATACAAAAACATTCTCGCACATTTACTGAACGTACTAAAAAAATGTTCAAAAATTAATTATGGGTACACCGGGTCTCAAAATAACACACCGTAAATTTTCACAGACTCGTAATGTTTCTATATAATTAAAAAAAATACATGGGAAAATCTAGGTCTTTAGGTAGTCTTCCATACACACAAACAATGATTGTGTATAAAATTTGATAGAAGTGTGTTTCAATTTATATATAACCCTTAAATAAAAAACATACCAGTATATTGAGGATAATTTTTTTATTATTTAATTAAGTAATAATAAAATTTTATGGGATGGAGAAATAAATAATGATAATGTGTTTTTCAAGGATGTTACCTCTTCTCTGGGTTACTGTTTTTTGGTATGCACCAAAGGGCTTCCTTGATTGGTTTTATTACTAAAAGGAGGATTACATGATGAAGGGATTGGGGTTTGAGTATATTTTGGTAGGGTTTTACTGATCCAAAGGTCTTGGTAGGTGTGAAAAAATTAGGGGGTGAGTTCACTTTTATATTGGAGGAGTGACCTTATTGTAAATATAAAAAGGTAAACATTATTGAGAGGTCTCCCTTACCACTTTTTCCTCCAGTAATTTTTCATTTTTAATCCATGTGGGGAATTGGTCAAAATATTTCAATAAAATGGCTTCTGGGCAATCTTCTTGGAAATTTTACCTTTTTAAGATTAATTTTTATCCACTAAGTAAATACATTTTCCCTTAATCACTGCAGCAAATTTTAATTACTTACACTAATAGTTTTGGTTACAAAATAATTTGACAATATTAGACATTATAGGTTTTGAGAAATATAAATATGGAATCCATTTTTCAAAATTATAATCACATGAGTTGATGAAATTATTTTAAAATTAATCTTGTAGATGTGTCACAGCATTGGGGTTTTTAAGAAAAATGTTAGATGTTTGAAATGTTTTTATAACCAATATCAATGTGGAATTGGTCAAAATTAGCTAAATTTGATTAATTTATGTAAAATTTATCAAATTAAACCTTAAAATAAAATTAAAATAATATTTATCCATATAAATAAATTATAAGAAAATGCAGTTTTGAATTTAAATTTTGTCTTTTTTACTATTCATCAAAAATGGCGTTTTTTAGAAAAATCCCAAAAATTCACCCTAAGATAATTTTTAAATTCTTAATTAAATAATGATGATTATTATAAAAAATTAAATATATAATATTGAAAAAAATTAATATTTTTTATTTTTCATAGAAGTACATAAAAAGTAGTTCTTTTAAGAAAATAGTATTTTGAAACATATAAAGACTTCACCAAAAATTATATGTTTTATTATAAATATGTTTTATTTATGTAAAACCATTGTAAATGATTTTTAAAAAGTAGATACTAATATTCATATATCTATGTTTAATGGATATGTTTTAACCATCTCACTTAAGTAATTATAATAATGAAATGTAGTTTCATAGAAACTTAGTGTTGTGTGTAACATAATCTAATACGATGTTGCACGTTGAAGAAGATTAACTAAGTGTACTATATAAATAATGTTTTACTTACTTTAACATTCATTTAAAGATATAAAATAAATTTAATTTATTTAGGAACATTGGGGAATATGATGAAATTAACTATATGGTGTTGTGTGAGTTTAATAGCTTGTTTTCAAATAAGTAATATCATTATACTCTTCATAAAGAATGGATAAGTAATTCCTTGAGATGAATAAAAAGGATGGGGAATTTTTTGTACCTATGAAGAAACTTTTACAGGACTTTTGATATATGATTTAGTTATTATCATCCAACATAATGTAATAATGATTCATTAGTTGGAGGTCTAAAAATATATCTCTGAAAGGCGTTAGCTATAAAGAATTTTGAATATATGAAAAAATTATTATATATGAAATAACTGTAGAATTTTAAATTGAATATTCCCACCATTCCTGTGGTTTTTATTGAAAAAAGAATATTTAGTCTCACTAAAACTCAAATAATCACTTGGTGGAAATAAATTTCTACCATCCATATGCTAAAAATGTGGGATGAAGCATTAAGGGAATTTATTGAATTGAATTAGGAGGTGATTCAAATGTGAAATGGAGGTTCATAAATCCCATGAATGTCAAAATGAAATGAATGGACTAGATAACACAATATAAATGATGAAAATTACCACTAATGGACAACCCTTTCACTAATACATAAAATTAAAAGAGTATGGGAATTACTCTTACAAAAGATCGAATCCTAAGGTTAATGATGGTAATAGACATTGATAACCTATTAATCTAAGAGAAAAAAGTGAAATATCATGTGATAACTATTTATGATGAGGTGTACGAAAACAATGCAGTGAAGGGTACACTAACCAACCACTCTAGATATTCTAATATATTATTTGAATCTGGATCTACCAACACTTTTATATCTAAATATGTTTATAATGGGTTCAAAATGACACCCTAACAATTAGAAATCAAATTAGTAGAGAATAAAACTAATGGCATGTTTTTCTCATCTCACGTCTTTGATTTTTCTCTAGTTGATTTATATGGTAATGTTCTTCCAAAAATATTATTATTATCCATCTCGTGGAAGTTGATGTTATATTATGTATGGATTGGATTTCTTTATATAATTCCCACGTAAATGTTTTTGTATGAGAAGCCATGTTTGTCATTTGAAGAAAATATATGATCATATATCTATATGACAATATATATGAACATATATTGGATATAGAATTCATTATATCGTAATTGATTCTCATTTAAAAGGGGTTTTTTCACATATGGTTGGGGAGAAACTATACATCAATACTATATCCATTTTTCATGAGTTTCTTGATGTATTTACTTAATAGATACATTATCTTACACTAAATTATGAAGTTGAGTTTTCTATAGAAGTCTTACCTAGTGCTGCACCTATATCAATGACTCCCAATAGAATATAACTACTTGAATTGTAGGAATTTAATAAGAGTTCTATGATAATATTTATATGGGATTCATCTTCACAAGTGTTTATCCATGGTGTAAACCTATTATTTTTATTATTAAGAAATATGGATATATTTTTCTTTTTATCTATTATTGAGAACTAAATAAGATCACAATCAATAAAATGTTTCTTACACCCTATACAAATGAATTGTTTGATCAACATCATGGAGCTCAATAATTTTCCAAGACTAACCTTCATTCTAGATATGATCAATTGAGGGCTAAGAGGAAGGATATAACAAAGATATTGTTCTGTATAGGGTATGCATACTATGAAAATATAGTTATATTATATTTAACTAATTCCTCTATTGTCATCGTGGATTTAATTAATAGAGTCTCTATAGATTTCCTCGATCAGATTGTGGTAGTCATTACATATTATATTCTTATATATTGAAGGATAATGGAAGAGCATGAAAATCATATGATAATTCTACCAAATACCCTAAGGAATGAAAAACTAAATGAAATTTTTATATAATGTGAGTTTTTCCTACAAAGGGATCCATTTTGGTTTATATAATCTCAATTGAGGGTATATTAGTGGATCAATCAATGAAAGTGGATATTGAATGATAGCCCATACCAAACATATTGATTGAGCTATATGGTTTCCCTATTTTTTAATGATATTATAGATGTTTTGAGGAAAATTTCGCATATATTTCCAAGTCAATTTAAAAATTTAGTTTTTAGGGAGTCAGGGAGTATTAGATAGATAGATGTGAAGAAAATTTCATGGAACTAAAAGAAATTTTAGATAATGTAAATTTTTCTACATTTATCTATAGTGGAGAAGGGGTTTTCATCTACATTGACACACTAAATAAGTTATTGGGATTATTTCTCATATTCATTGATATGGTGATAACATATTGCTCTTGAAAATTGATGGTTCATGATCAAAATTACCCAACTCTTGATTTGGAGATAACTGCAATGGTCATTCCATTAAAGATAAGGAGGAATTATATTTAAATAGAGAGGTGTTATATATATATATATATTTCTCATAAAATATTAATTTAAATATTTACATATAAGTAGTTGAATATGATCATGAGAATATGGATGGAGCTTATCGAAGATTACGACTTCTCAATACATTACCACCATTGGAAGGTGAACATGGAGACATATTGTTTGATCTAAAAGTACCATGCTAGACTCTCCCTGAAATGGACTATGAAAGATCCAATACTTCAATAATTTCTTAATATGGATAAGTAAATCATAAAGGAATGGAATAAATACTGCCATTCTCAAATGTTTGTCTTAACATATGTCAATGGGATGATTAAAAAGGTACATAATGATGATGTAAAGTTCCATCATAAGGATAAAAATATTTATAAATCATTTATTATGATGAAATTATAATTTTTAGGAACTTTTTATGTGTTCCATACATACCCTATTTGAATAATATTTTAGAGTCATCTCATAGTTCTTCATTCTCTATCCATCCTGAAAGTATAAATATATATAGATATTTGAAAATGTATTTCTTGTTGGATGGAACAAAAATTGATATTTCAATGCTTGTATCTTGGTACTAGGTATTTCATCATGTTATTTCTAATATGAAAACATATATTTTTATTTTACAACCATTACCCATACTAGAAGTGAAATCGGAATATATAACAATGGGGTTTTTCATCAGACTCACCACAATATAAAAAGGGAAAAATGAAGTATGAGTCATAGTTGATCACCTTATATATTCTACAAACATCATTGCTATCATATAATATTTATCTATATATAATATTTTCTAAATATACATTAAGTTGTAACATTTTATAGAGTACCTCTATCTATGGTATCTGATCAGGATTCGAGGCCCACCTTGATTTTTTGGTAAAGTCATCACAATAACATGATACAGAGTTGGGTATTAGGATGGTGTATCATCCTAATATATATGTCTACTATAAAATAACCATTCAAACCAAAAATTATATGTTGAGATTTTTTATATGTATTTCATAGGTGTTTATGATAAACACCTTCCTCTAGTCATGTTTTCCTATAACGATAGCTTTAACTCGAGAATTCAGATGGATCCTTATGTGTATTTATCTGGGAAGAAGTGTAGAAATCCAAAATTCATGTTTGAATTTGGAGAAATAAATATATTGGTACCATATATAGATAATTAAAAGGAATATTATGTTATATAAATTTAGAAACACATAAGGGAATGATGAATTTTATAGAAACTTTAAAGTGGTAATCAATGATGTGAACATGAATTTAAAGTCATTGAGATTGTTTTTTTGTGAAGTATTTCATGTAACAAGGTTATAAGATTTGGAAATAAATAAAATATATATCCTATTTATATTTCCCCCTTTGATATTCTTGATTGAGTGAGGATTATTTCTTATCTCTTAGTGATTTAACTGAACCTCTCCCAACTATATAATGCATTCTATATATCTCTTATAAGGAAGAATATACATGATCCTTAAAAATTACTAAAGTCAATGGTTTAACCACTAAATCATGAAATTTGAAAATAAGATAAACCATTGTATAATATGTTTCATAGATAGAAAGTGATATATAATAATACAACTCACCGGGTCAATGTTTTGTGAAAAAACCACAACCATGATGAAGGTCTGCATGAACCAAAGTATATGATGAGGCTAATGTATCCTCATTTTTATCTGTTGGATCAATTAATTTTTAGAGAAAAATTCATTTAAATGGTAATAAAATTTAACACATATATTTTTAATTATTTTGTTCAAATAAATGTAATTTCTTTAATAGTCTGGGTTACACACAACATCATGTATTAACAAATAGAAATAATCTCTTAATATTATTATTTAAACGTGCATGGTATGACCAAGCCATTAAACATGAAGGTATGCATATGAATAATTTTTTAAAAAAGTTAGGAATAATTTTTTTATATAAGGAAACCATAACAATAAAAAATCACATGATTTTCATTAAATTCATTATAAGATGAAAAATATTCTCAAAAAATACTTTTATTGCATTTTGGAAAAAATATTAAAAGTATTTTTTTAAATTTTATTAAAATTATTCTAAAATTCTATTTTAATCATTGAATTATAAAAGTCAAAATTATATATTAGGGATTTTTTATAATTTTCTAAAATGTATAAATTTTTTATAGATAGTAAAAAATACAGTTTTTTATAAAAAAAACTAGATTTTAATTTAAAGACTTTACAAACTCCTATTTATTTTAAGATGTGTTTAAATGTAAAATTAGTAAAATTATATATTTATTAATCAAATTTGGTTAATTGAAAATAATTTCATTTTTAATTTTTATATTCAAACTTTCTACACATATGAAAAACTTTCCATGGGAAAACTTTTTTTTGTCACGTTTGTGAGATATATTTAAAAATAAATTTTGTATTATCTATGAATTAAATTAGGAATAATTGATTAAACATTTTTAATAATAATAATCATAATTAACATTATATAAAATGGCATTCTTAACTTTTTTCCACAATGAATAGTAAAATAGTAAAACATAATTACTGCCTTAAGGTTAAAACGGGTTTAACTAGAGGAAAAACCAAAATGATAAGGGATAATATAACCTAAAAACATATCTAATTACAATTTTATAGAAAAATATTTAACTTTTAACATATAATGTTCATGAATGATACATTTTTAATCCTTTTTTAATCTATAAAATTTTGTTATACCTTTTTCTTTTCATTGGGACCATGTGTGTCCTCTCCGCTACTTATAAAAGGAAACCTGAAATCCTCACCTATTCACACATACAAATAATTTTTTTAGATAATAACTATCCAAATATATTACCTAATTACGTCACCACATCCAGGAGAACTCATTTTTATTACTAATCCATCAAATTAAGGAATTTGGTGCAAACCAAAGTAGGTTTCCCGAAGAAGAGGTTTCATTCTTAACTGAGATTTTTTGTTTTATTTATTTTTCCACCTCATTAAAGTATTATCCTACCATGATGATATAATAATAGAAATATCTAAAATATACTAATATTTTATTATTATTATTTAGTGTCCCATATCTTTATCCTCTTCTAGAAAATATAAAATGAAACCATTGATCATGTGTACAGTGGATGACCACCTCGCAAACTGATATAATTTTTTCCATCACCAACTCTCATGGTTGGTTAAAATGATTGATTTAAATCATTTATTTGATTTTTATGAATTAATTATAATTTTTAAAATATAATCTACAATATTTAAAAGTCCTGGAAATTCTGTGGAAATTTTTTTCCGGAATAAATGGGAATTTTATGAGTCCACGAAATTTGACAGCGCATGATTTTGAGGCCCAATGTGCCCAGAATCAATTTCTGAATAAATTTTCGAGTACGTTCAGTAAACGTACAAGTGGGTTTTTATAAATTTTGAACCAGTTCTCAGAATTGATATCTGAGGGCACCGTTGAACTCGCAGTGTCGGTATTCACTTAAGAAGACTTTCACTTTGACGACAGTGTGTCGAGAATAACAGTTAGTTTTTCTATTTTTAATGAATTTAAATAAAAATAAAGTGTGTGGAATAATTTTTGTTTGTTGGTTAAAACATCCTCATGGATGTTGGTGGTGGGACCACCACACCTTAACCTCCCATTAGAGGTTATAGTGTTGGGGCCCACCCAAACCAACCTTCTCACGGGAGGTTATGACATGGGGACCACACGTGACTAAACCCCCTATTAATGGTGGGAGAGAAAAACCACTAAACTCCTTAAATTAATGCGGGAGATCCTCACACACCCCCTCCTTTATTAGTGCCAACTCCCCTAATTTAATAGTGCCAAATCCTCCAAATTAATTAAGGGGTATCCAAGTTAATTAATTCACCATTTTAAATTTTTTTCCAAAAAATTAAATAATAGATTAACACAATCTATTATTATTTGGGTTGTAATTGTTCATTTTGGTGGAAGCATTGAGAAGAATATTATTGGGAGAAAGCTCCCAACGAAGAACGCCTTCGACTATAAAGAACGCTGACCTTCTTCGACCTCTTCCTCGGAGCTTCTAAAGATGTGAGGCATCTTCAACTGAACTTCCCTCTTCATTGTCGTCAATGAGCTGATGCACGATCTCGGGATTGGAAGTGTGAGGTGGATGTGACAAATGATGATCACCTTCGTATTATTCCCGCAACTTCATCGATGATCAACGAACAAAGGTAGGGGTTGTTTTATTTTATGTTCCATGTTCTTATTTTCCATCAAAAAGAAGAACGAGGATATGTTTCTTTTGATGAGTGAGTTGTTGTTCATCATTCTCCTACCTTGATGAACCAATTGTTATCACCCTAATCGTGGAGGGTGCGGGCCAAAATAACATGGCCCGAATCATTCAATCGATCTCTTTTGTGATATTCTTCGGCATGCCGACAAAGAAACAAGGCGAGAAAGGTGGAAATGACAAAGGTCATACTACCTGCGGCCTTCGTGATCCGCGCCGCCCCCGCAACGATCCGCACCGCTACCGGATGAACCTGACCCCACCGAGCCCCGCCGGCCGTGCCGTTCACAGAGCCGAGCCACTGCCCTGATCCGGCCCGTGCCCTACCGGCCTGCCCTGCCGCCCGCCGGCCCGCCTGGCACTCTACCCGGCCACGTGCTAGTCAAGCTACGCCCTTCCCAGCCTCCTCCCAGTAACCTTCTGGCCTTCCCGGCCGCCTTCCGGCCTGCCTAGCTGCCCACCGGCCCACCTAGCACCCAACCTGGCCGCTAGCTGGCATGGTCGCGCCCCGCCCAGCCACCTCCTGAGTGATCGATTGAACCGCGCTGGCTCGAGCGCCCAGCACGCCTCGTGCCGCCCGATTCGGGCCCCTTCGCGACACCCTGGCCGAACCAACCCATTTGAGCCCTCCAGGTCGATTCACGCTGGGCTGCACCATCATGGCGCTTCGGTCCGAACCGGCCCCGAGCCCAGGCCGAACCACCCACGCGGCTGGCTGGGTGGGGCCCAGTGGGCCGGGCCAAACCTAACAGGCTTGCCCACCCAATCGGCCGGGGAAAACCCAACAGGTCTGATCGAGTTTAACCAGTTCTGGTCGGCCCTAACTCGGTCCGATCGGGTCGGACCGAACCCAGCCCCCTTGCGACCCCCTTTACTTTTTTTGGCCATATCTTGGGCAGGAGAAGACCATTTGATGAACCGTCAGTGGTGCTGGTATTCTTCGTGTGTGATGGTCCCTTTTAGTATACTCCACTAGAGTTCGGGGTAATGTTGAGATACGGTCAGGTTGGACGGTGCATGAATCCAACCGGGCTCCTAGGACTAAAAGGCTAATAACTCACAAACTGGGTGTCTGATTGAGGTGTCTTCTATTGCGTTGAGACCCCTATGAAATGGCATACCTTTGAAATACATCTAAATGGTAATTTGTGATAGTTGGAGTATAGACCAGTAGCTCGTGGAGCGGATCCTCCCGGAGATGAGTGAGAAGAGTTCAGAGACCTAGTAGTTGGATGAGACCTGAAAACTACTAACCGATTTGACTCGAGATGACTCAAATATCCCATTGGGGAGAGCCTTGGTGTCGCAGAAGACCCACAATGGGGAGCACCTTGGTGTCGTGGAAGACCCACGAAACGTGATAGGAGGAGTACCACAACCGGCTATGAGGGGGAGTGCCTTGGTGACACAACAAACCCACGGTGTGGAGCGCCATGGTGATGCAGTAGACCCACGATACTCGGTAGGAGGAGTACATCAGTAGTCTAAGGTTAGTGGGAAGCTCCTTGGTGTCGCGGCAGGCCCAATGTACTCGATGGAGGAGGAGTTCTTCAGTAGTCATGGTCTCGATAATGTGAATAAAAAACCTGGTTGATTTGTGTTGGTAACCTTTGTGTTTACCTCATGATTGATATAGATTACTTAATAACTTAGGTATATGTATGGGAATATAACTAAGAAGGGTTATATTTTGATTTCAAACTTTGTGGTTTATCCTTGTTGGATTTGTGAGACCTTGAGGGTCTCGGGGTCCCTACAAAGTATCGTTATACTCACCCCAGCACGGGCTATGCCCTTACCTCATTGTGTTGGATGTAGATGACAGACAGTGCTGATCGAGGATGAGTGTACCGGGACTAGACAATACCCAGAGGTGGACCACATGGTGTGACGGTACATGGAGGAGACAGATGGATGTGGAGTGTTGTGGAGGCTATCTTTACCTACCCTTAAGGTAGGATTTCCCAGTGGATGATCCAGGAGACATTTTCCCTTTTTCCAGTACTTGTATTTTCAGTTTCCTTGTACTTTACTGTTGGGTTTGTATTTCCGGCCCCTTTTTATTTTTAAGCACTCCTTTTGCATACAGTTTTATTTTGTGTTTTTTCTAGCTCGTATACTGTTTTGTGAGTTTTCAAGTTATAAAAGAAATTCCTTCCCAGTTTAGGGATTTACACCTTTGGTTCTAGTTTCAAGCCCCTCACCTATAGAAGGCGGGCGTGGGGTAGTCACGGCATGGGCCCTGGGAGACGGGTCATGAAAAATTGGTATCAGAGGAGTCAGTTCTACTGCAGAACTTAGGACTCTGATCTTTTCTGTGATCAAATAGTGTTAAGATTACTGTGTGTGGTTTTCAGTTTAGGGAGTTCAATGTTGTTGCAGCGGCCGACAAATCCATACACCAGGATCCGGAATACTGATTTCCGACTCAGTGCAAAAAAACACATATTGCGTGTGTGTTTTAAAAAGTGTTCTTTAATTAAGCTCAACCAGGTTAGCACACTAGGTTTAATCTTTAACCATGTCGCATATATTTCTTTCAGAATACCTCACTGTGGACGACCAGCTAGATCCCTGAGAGTTGTACGCGCAAATAGCCCACTGAACGATGAGGCCTCGGTGCGGGGCCCTCTTCTAGTAGAGGCACCAACGATACCACTACCCATTGGGCCACCGATTCCAGCAGCCCCCACCGCAGACGATGCAAGCCACCTGAGCGCATTGCATGAGTTCCAGTGCCAGAGGCCGCCCAGGATCAGGGGAGATATGGACCCGAAGGTAGTTGATGATTCCATGGAGGCTGTGGTGAGATTTTTCTGACTTGTAGGGACCCCATCAGACCTCATGGAGATTCTTTCTTCCAACCTTCTATAGGAAGCAGCGGGAAGATGGTGGAGCTCGATGCTCCAAGTTCATGACGAGATGATGCTTCTCTGGGTAGACTTCAAGAGCCTGTTCCGGGCAGAGTTTGTCCCGGTGACTCTTCGTACAGTGCAGATATAGGAGATACTTCATCTGTATCAGGGCAGCATAATGGTGGCACAGTACTCAGCGAGGTTCACCGACCTCTCGTGCTACTCCACAAATATGGTATGAGACCCATTCTTCAGGGCCCATACCTTCAATCAGTGGCTTAGGCTAGAGATCAGGGCTTCGATGATCTCCCTCAGCATCCCAACATAGGTAGGGGTGTTGAATCGAGGCCTCTTAGTGGAGAGTTTCCTTGCTGAGCAGTCTCCAGTAGAGAGACCCACCACTAGTCAACATATAGAGAAGTCTTCTGCAGCTGGAAGTAGATAGATGTCACAGAAGTCCAAGAGGACCAGACCTATAGGTGGACAACCGCATGACTCGGGATCAGTTGTTCAGGGCACTAGAGACATAGCTAGACATGCCAGGAGTGGGTAGTGTTACACATGCGGTGGGTAGGGTCACATGACTCATGACTGTCCGAACAACCATACAGATTATCAGCAGACGGTCAAAGGACTGCCCAGGCTGAAATAGTGATTTGATCGAGGCGGTCCACATGGAGAAGGCGGATGTGGTAGAGGAGTTGGTTATATAGCTGGCGGTGGACAATGTTTCGAGGTGTTACTCCAACCACCACCAGGAGGTCCTCCCGGACCGTAGGTAGCAGGTGGACAAGGGAGAGCTCAGCTCCAGGCAGTTAAGGATTAAAATCATGGTTCTCTGAAGATGATTCGAGGTATGATATGTGTCTACTCTACCATAGCTGAAGTACTTGTTGACACAGGTTCCAGTCACTCTTTCATTGCCACATCCCTCGTTCGGAACTCGGAGATTCCGACAGAGCTGTTGGCTCGATCATTATGGCTAGAGACTTTTATGGGAGCATACTCTATGATTACACACTGGTGCCGGCAGTATGAGCATACTATATAAGGTGAGAGGTTCGGCTAGAATCTTCTAGTAGCGGCAGCGAGGCCTAATGATGTCATCTTGGGTATGGACTGATTATCTACAGTCCATGATCATATCGACTGTATTAGGTGAAAAGTGTGGTGTGTACACACAGATGGGATCGAGATTACCATTAATGGTGAGAAGAAAGCCTTTGTAGAACTGGAAAGACTTACTCAGAGTAGGGTGCAGTCGATCACTCATCAGTTGGCCTATCTTACCCTAAGAGTAGTTAATGTGGAGAGTCTGAGCTATCCTGTAGTGGTGGACTAGTACATGGATGTTTTCCCTGCCGATGTTCCAGGACAACCTCCTCACAGAGAGGTGGGCTTCCACATAGACTTGTACCCGGGGACAACACTGATATCTACACCAGCATATCGGATGGCTCCAACGGAGCGTTTCAAGCTGCGGGTATAGCTAGAGGACTTGCAGGAGAAGAGATTCATCTGGTCCAGTGTTTCTCCCTAGGCCGGCCAGATTCTGTTCGCAACAAAGACGGACAAGATCTTGAGGCTTTGTAGAGACCCCAAACTTGACGTAAATGGACATTACATTACTTTTGCGGAATACTTAATTCATAAAAAAAACAAACACCGAAGGACCGTAATAGTTTAGTATCTTTGGAAACTCGGAACATAATATTCTAATCGTGGTGAAAGATCTTCAACATCTCCCATAAAGATCTTCCCCTTTTTTTTCTTACCTAAAACCATTATTTATATCTTTTGGAAAAGGAATCATATAAAGGGTGATCTCAAATTCTTAGTAATGGTAAGCATGGAGAAAATAAAACAAACCATATACATTTGAACATAAAAACATGAACATAATGTTAAAACATTGAAATCTTGAGAAATGACATAAAACATGACAGTACGTAAGGCATAGATCATAAAGAAAAATTAATCATTATAAAATAACATGGGAATAAAACATGTAATTGTGGAAAACCATTAAGCACGTGATATGATTTCCATAGTAGCCAAGGCATTGCTTCCAAGACCATCTTAGTGGACAAAGTCCCTCACTGAATCGGGTTCACTCTTCGTTCCAGTCCTGTAACACTGAACTAAATTAACTTACCATTCCATCCATGTCCATCTCATGAGATATAAACTTTACCCAAATAATTGAAGGGAGATATAGGTCCCACCCATCTCATAATGAAATCATTATTACTTGTGCCACAACATAAATATAAATCATTTATCATAACCCAAAGAATAAAATGGGTTTCATAAACATCTTCCCAACATAACATAATCCATATAAAACAAATGGATATCATTTCATCATAATAAAAATCAAACCATGTAAATAATAGAGAAATTATAGTTGAAACATGAACATACTAAATAATGTCATCTTCGTTGGAAAATTGTTTTTATAAACACTTGAAATGAATTATTGAGGAAAATATCCTTCTCCAAAATCATTTTATTTTTAAAAAATTCCATGAAATTTTAAAAGAAACGGATTTTGTTTAAAATATTTATGAAATATTAAAGAGTATGCTTCATGAAAATAAGGCGTTATAAAACCGTAAAAATATGTTCATGCCATATAAGTTAAAGAAAACATTCTCCTTGGAAATGTCAAAAAAGTACCACATATGGTAAACACAAGCAAGAATACTTCCATAACACAAAGTAAAAGTCAAGATGGGTAAAAATGACTTTAAAAATACATGGAAGAATATTAAAAACTTTATGAAAACATTTTTATTGACATGTATGAAAAATATAACCCCAGTAAATACTTACGAATAAGCAATCTCAAATCAAAATGAGATTGCAAAATTATCCCTTACCTTATGTCCAATTTCTTCTGTATGTGTCTGAGACTCCTGTATAGTGGGTTTAAACATATTATTAACTTCTAACAGAACCATAATAATATTTATGATATCATATATGATTCACTTATTACTTTATATTACCCGTTCTTTTGTAAATTCCATGTTAAAGCAGCGTTTTAGGTTAAATCGTTTCATTTATCGTCCATGTTTTGACTTGTAATTATTAATATGATTAATTAGATCATGATTAATTAATTAAAAAATATAAACATGATTTATATATAATATATATTCAGAATATACATATATATAATATATTGATAAATGGAATGAAATACACTGTTCATGGAGACGGTAGGTCGTACGTACGCATGAACGCTGTTTTTGTTTCCTTATTGAATTGAATGAAATTAAGTAGATGAAATAAATATATATATATATACTTAAATATAGTAGAATTATTATGTCATATATTTCATGATTACTTATTATATATACTTTATAATCATTCTTGAATTGTTAACATGGAAAATGAATATAATCGCGTCGTGGAGACGGTAATCCGTACGTACGCACGAGCGATGATATCGTTCCCATATTTATTGAATGGAATTGGAGAGGATGATATAATATCTTAGAATCAGTATGATATTATTATAACCATATATAGTTATTCTTTACACCATTATACACATCCAAGTAAGGTGGTGATGGAAAAACAGATTACACCACGGCGTGGAGACGGTATTCCGTACGTACGCATGCGCGGTGATTTCATTTTCTGTAGGATGGATAGAAGGTGAAATAGGGTTTTTTAATATTTATAATAACATATATGTATATAATTAATACTAATGTTATTAATTTATAATTAAACAATAAATAAGAAGAATTTTAAGAAGAAGGAAACTTGAATGAATCGGTAGAAGAGATTACCTCTTCCTCTATGCACCTTCTTTAAACATCTTCTTAGGGCACTAGAGTTGGTCTTTTGAGAAGACCGGAAACTCTATGATATAACTAGAGAGTTTGATAAGGGGAATTTTCAGGTTTTGGACGAGCTTCAATGCTAAAAAGGGTGTGAAGAGAAGAGGGAATGGGTGCCCTTTTTATAAGGGAGGAGAGGGGAACCTTAGGAAAAACATAAAATATTATTTTATAATAAATTCATATTCAATTTTTAATAGCTCCAAATTGATTTATTTAGAAGCTAAGGTGGGTATGGGTAGATATACTCTAAACCAATAGGTTTTAGACAAGTTTAGATTACTATTTTATCCTTATCATTTAGATTTAACTCTAAGTTAAATAATTTAACTTTTACCGTGTCTTTTTGTTTTCTTACACTATATGGTTAATAAACATACAATAACAAGCCAAACGAACCCCAAGTGGTTTATTATTAATATATATATATATCCTTATCTAATTAATTTCGTGGAAACTTAGATTTTTAAGAATAAAATAACAATTAATAATATAATATTTGTTTTAAAAACTATTTTATGTCAATTTTGACACTATTTGGTAATTGATTTTTTTGAAAATCATAACAGCATGATTAGTTCGAACAAAGTAAATTTAATCAATACTAACATGTCATATTAACCTATAAAATTAGTTTAATTCATAAAAATTCTCAAATTACATTAATTTGGGTATTTATAATGAATATTTATAGTCGAATTTATCGTATGTATAACCCTATATGAAAAATGTTTTAGTTATTAAACATTGATTTTAACTATTTTGACTCTTCTTTAAGTAAAATAATAATAAATGTCCTGATCTAATCCAAGTGGACCTAGGGGGAATGTTTTATTCTTATGGTTGTTTTTGGTCGAACAACACTTATCCAATAGAATTAGGACATGTGTTAGGGTAATAATAATATCATTTTTACCCTTAATTACCCTATTTACTTTTAACTGTGGTAAATAAAAGTAAAAAGTTACTATTCACCAAAAATTATTTTTATCTTATTGAACCAAATTTTACCTCTTGATATTAACAGTGTCTATTGGATTTTTGAAATTCAAATCACTGAAGCGGCAAAATTTTGTTTTATGTACAATTACCAATGCTCCAAGGAGGTGTGTAAAAGACTGTCAAAAGTTCAATAAACTTTTTATATATCTAAAATTATTAAAAAACGACACTAATGAATTACATTGAACTTATATAGGTATTATGTATCAATTTTGACCTAAAATACATTTAAATAAAATAAGTAATTATTTAAATACAAAGTCGGTTTTTTAATAGTAACCTAGTGTTTTCACTATTCATCAAAAATTGAACGTTTTCAGAAAAATACCATAAATTCACCCTTTGATAATTTCGATATTCTGAATCCAAAAATAAAGTCCATTTCGAAAGCTAAAATTTATAAAATTTTAAAATGTGGATATTACTATTCATAATGGCTAGTTTATATAACATATCGTTGTTTAGTGAATCTCGGTATTGCGTACAACACACGCTATCGTGGAAGGTTGCGATTGCGTGTAATGCAAGCCAAGTCAGGGATGTGTTTAGTGCAAGATCATTTTGGTGTAGCGTATAACACAAGACACTAATGAAATTAAAAATAATTTTTTTCATAAAATCCCGGGGTGTTACATTCTACCCCCCTTAAAATAAATTTCGCCCTTGAAATTCATCGGGGTTATAAATGGTTTACTAATCGAAAGTTTTAATAGAAACCCACATCATAAAAAGGAATACCAAAAAATATCTTTAAAAATTAAAGTAGGAAACGTAACAGTTACCCAAAGTAACTTAGCATTGGGTTTCCACATAGGAAAACATTAGTGAAAATATGGATATGGAAGAGAAATATAACCATCAAGTTTTGATGGAGAGTGGTAGAGAACATGGATATGAAAAATACAACAATCACAAAGCCATAAATTTATGATGATCTAAGGTACCATCTGATTCATCGGATATAAGGGCACTAGGACAGCATTTTTGGTTTTCAATATGATTTCCTTAAAGTTAAAGAATTTGAATTAGAAGAAAAACTTACTTATTTCAATATAATCTAAACGTTGTTCGTGACTTGAACAATTTCCACTTCATATATTAAAGAAATGAAGTTGAAATTTTTATTCATGAAGTGTTAGTAGATCATGTGATAGAATGACGGGTCATTCCATATGTCTCAAACAAAAGGTTATAAAAAGTTATCAAATATACATAAGTCCATCTATGGTGAGGTTAATTGTATATGATTCCAAAAAATGGACTTATACTTCATCTATCATACTGCTTAATAAAACTAGTTTCTTCTAACCATGGAATTCCTATAGGCCAGTGTTATGCGATAAAGGCATGTCACACTTTAGTTGTGGGTTCTATTCCCACAGCCTTGTCCGACGCAACGGGTTTTCTCCCGTCCTGCAGGTTGTCCCTTTTTCGAAAACTACATTATAATAACATTCCTGCAATAAAATCGAAAAAAGTTACAGCCTTAAACAATACTATCTTATGTATAACTTAATACATTCCAATCTTTAGGCTTATCTAAAATACTTCTGTCCAAGATCATAGTATAAAGAAAACAATTACTAGAAATGTCATCTACTGAGCATGTAAATACCATCATTTATCCCCCATATATCATACGATATATCTTGTTGGTCACATTGCAAACATGTGAATACCTTAATAATATATTTTCTTGGACCATAGTGAAAACATGAATGCTATCACAAGGTAACTCTTTCCATATACCAAAATCCCAAAAATTCTATATACTCAAACCAAGATATCACTTTGTCCTTATATCAGTCATGAGCTCATTAATATTATCAATCATTTCATTATCTCCTTATCCATTCTTTATGTGCATATTAGGTGCTTTCCAAAAATATCTGAATAACCTTTCATGGTTACCAGTACCATTCAACATATACTTTCAAAACTCAAGAAAAGAAAACAGTGTAACAATCCTTAGATTTTTATTTATTCTATAGTACAATACATTATTCTTGATAAACATGCAATCATTCCACTACCTTTTGAAACCATTGACCGATCTTCAACAATTCTTTCATCTCACATATCGTTTGCATTCTATTCATCATCAACAACATTAATACTACCCATATGACCATGCTGATTCTCTTCATGAGACTTTCCCTAAGGGCATTGGATTTCATAATTCCCATACATTCCACATTTAAAACATTTAATCAATGTTGATGTCTTAGAAATACCATTATCCTTGTCCATGGTGTTAACTGAACCTTTTCCTTTACAATTACTAGCTTTGTTTCCTTCTTTTCCACACCCAAATCATCTTCCAGTTCATTTGAAACATTCTCCATGATGCCTCTTCCCACATGATTTAGATGCGGGAAATTGAAATTTCTTTCCTCTATGATCATCATGAAACTCCATCTTTCTCTTATTAGATGTGTCGGGAAACTTGCCAAAGTTGAGATTATTGATCATATTATGATATTTCTGATTAGGCATAATAACGATATGTGGACTTCTAGATCCAATTTCATTTGTTTCCTCATGAATAATATCACTCCATTGTCCATCATATCCTCCATTATCTTGAATCTTCCTATTTCTATCCATTTTCTAAAACCCAAAAAGAATAGTGTGGGAGGAAAAAATCATAATAAATGGGGGATTAACTTCAATATCTAACATCTTAGGTTTAATTATAATATCGTTACCATAATTATAGGACTATAACCTATACTTATACTTAACCTTAGGGACATCCCTTGACATACTTTAGAAATATCTCTAGGGATCTCACTAAAGTTATCGCATCCTAGTTTCCAAAGGTTGACCAAACCGAACCTCTGGTATCAACTTTAGAGACCCCAAACATTATTTACATGGACATTACATTACTTTTGAGGAATACATAACACATAAAAAAAACAAACACCGAATTACCGTAATAGTTTAGTTTCTTTGGAAACTCAGAACATAATCTTCTAATCGTGGTGAAAGATCTTCAACATCTCCCATAAATATCTTCCCATTTTGTTTTCTTACCTAAAACATTTCTTTATATCTTGGGGAAAAGGAAACATATAAAGTGTGAGCTCAAATGCTCAGTAAGGGTAAGCATGGAGAAAATAAATCAAACCATATACATTTGAACATAAAAACTTGAACATAATGTTTAAACATCGAAATCTTGAGCAATGACATAAAACATGGTAGTACGTAAGGCATAGATCATAAAGAAACATTATTCATGATAAAATAACATGGGAATAAAACATGTAATTGTGTAAAACCATTAAGTACATGATATGATTTCTATAGTAGCCAAGGCATTGCTGCCAAGACCATCTTAGTGGACAAAGTCCCTTTCGGAATCGAGTTCACTCCTCGTTCCAGTCCTGTAACATTGAACCGGATTAACTTACTGTTCCATCCATGTCTATCTCATGAGATATAATCTTTACCCAATGCATTGGAGGGAGATATAGGTCCCCCCATATCATAATGAAATCATTATTACTTGTGCCATAACATAAATATAAATCATTTATCATAACCCAAAGAATAAAATGGGTTTCATAAACATCATCCCATCATAACATAATCCATATAAAACAAATGGATATCATTTCATCATAATAAAAATCAAACCATGTAAATAACAGAGACATTATACTTGAAACATGAACATACTGAATAATTTCATCTTCGATGGAAAATAATTTTTATAAACACTTGAAATGAATTCTTGAGGAAAATATCCTTTCTTATTCAAAATCATTTTATTTTCACAAACTTCCTTCAAATTTTAAAAGAAAAGGATTGTTTTGAAAATATTCATGAAATCTCGTAGAGTAATCTTAATGAAAATAAGGTGTTATAAAACCATAAAAATCTGTTCATTCCATATAAGTTAAAGAAAACATTCTCCTTGGAAAAGTCAAGAAGTAACACGTATGGTAAACAAAAGCAAGATTCCTTCCATAACACAAAGTAAAAGTCAAGATGGGAAAAAATGACTTTAAAAATACATGGAATAATATTATAAACTTTTTGAAAACATTTTTATTTCCCTGGTTGAAAAATATAACCCCGGTAAATACTTACGAATAAGCAATCTCGGATCAAAATGAGATTGAAAAATTATCCCTTACCTTATGTCCAATTTCTTCCATATGTGTCCGAGACTCCTATATATTGGGTTTAAAAATATTATTAACTTGTAATAGAACCATAATAATATTTATGATATCATATAAGATTCACTTATGACTTTATATTACCCGTTCTTTTGTAAATTCCATGTTAAAGTAGCGTCTTGGGTAAAATCGTTTCATTTATCGTCCCTGTTTTGACTTGTAATTATTAATATGGTTACTTAGATCATGATTACTTAATTCCAGAGTAAAAACATGATTTATATATAATATATATTCAGAATATACATATATATATAATATCAATAAATGGAAATAAATACACCATTCATGCAGACCTTAGGCCATACGTACGCATGAACGCTGTTTTTGTTTCCTTATTGAATTGAATGAAATTAAGTAGATGAAATAAATAAATATATACATAAATATAGTTGAATTATTATTTAATATATTTCATGATTACTTATTATATATACTTTATAATCATTCTTTAATTTTTAACATGGAAAATGAATCTCATCGCGTCGTTGAGACGGTAATCCGTATGTACGCACGAGCGATGATATCATTCCCATATTTATTGAATGGAATTGGAGTGGATGATATAATATATTAGAATCATAATGATGTTATAATAACCATATATAGTTATTCTTTACACCATTATACCCATCCAAGTAAGGCGGTGGTGAAAAAACAGATTACACCATGGCGTGGAGATGGTATTTCTTACGTACGCACACACGATGATTTCATTTTCTGTAGGATGGATAGAAGGAGAAATAGGGTTGTTTCATTTTTATAATAACATATAAGTATATAAGTAATACTCATGTTATTACTTTATAATTAAACAACTAATGAAGAAGATGTTGAAGAAGAAGGAAACCTGAAAGAATCGGTAGAAGAGATTACCTCTTCCTCAACACACCACCTTAAAACTTCTTCTTAGGGCACTAGAGTCGGTCTTTTGAGAATACCAGAACATCTATGATATAACTATAGAGGTTTATAAGTGGAATTGGTAGGGTTTGGACTATCTTTAAGGCTCAAAAGGTTGTGAAGAGAAGAGGGAAGAGGTGCCGTTTTTATAAGGGAGGAGAAGAGCACCTTAGTAAAAACTTAAAATATTATTTTATAATAAAGTCATATTCTATTTTTAACATCTCAAAATTTATTTATTTCAAATATAAAGTGGGTATGGGTCTAAATCCTTTCAACCAATAGGTTTTAGACAAGTTTATGTTACTATTTTCTCCTTATAATTTAGATTTAACTCTAAGTTAAATAATTTAACTTTTACCGTGCCTTTTTGTTTTCTTACACTATATGGTTCATAAACTTACTATAACAAGAAACACGAACCCCAGGTGGTTCATTATTAATATATATCCTTATATAAGTCATTTCTCCGACCCTTAGATTTTTAGGAATAAAATAACAATTAATAATACAATATTTGTTTTAAAAACTATTTTATGTCAATTTTGACACTATTTGGTAATTGATTTTTGTGAAAATCATAACAAAATGATTAGTTCGAAAAAATTTAATTACATCAATACTAACATGTCATATTAACCTATAAAATTAGTTTAATTCATAAAAAGTCTCAAATTCCATTTATTTGGGTATTTATAATATCAATTATGTTAATATTTTATTAATAAGGTAATTACTATATCATCATTGTGTCAAAAATAAATTAAATTAATTAAAGTGTAAAAATTATAAATAAAATATCATTATGTAGGAAATTTTTTTATATTTATATTTAATATTTATAGTCTAATTTATCTTATGTATAACCCTATATGAAAAATGTTTTAGTTATTAAACATTGATTTTAACTATTTTAACTTTTCTTTAAATAAAATAATAATAAATGTCCTAATCTAATCCAAGTGGACCTAATGGGTAATATTTTATTCCTAAGGTTGTTTTTGGACGAAATAAACTTATACAATAGAATTAGGACATGTGTTAGGATAATAATAATATCATTTTTACCCTTAATTATCGTATTTACTTTTAACCGTGGTAAATAAAAGTAAAATATTACTATTCACCAAAAACTATTTTGATCTTATTGAACCAAATTTTACTCCATTATATTAACCGTGTCTCTCTAATTTTTGAAATTCAACTCACAGAAGTGGTAAAATTTAGTTTTATGTACAATTACAAATGCTCCTAGGAGGTGTGTAAAAGACGGTCAAAAGTTCAATAAACTTTTTATATATCTAAAATTATTATAAAATGACTCCAATGAATTACATTGAACTTATATATGTATTATGTTTCAATTTTTACCTAAAATAAATTTAAATAAAATAAATAATTATTTAAATAGAAAGTCAGTTTTTAAATAGTAACCCAGTGTTTTCACTATTCATCAAAAAATGATAGGTTTCATAAAAATACCAAAAATTTACCCTAAGCTAATTTCGATATTACGAATCCAAAAATTAAGTCCATTTCAAAAGATAATATTTATAAAATTTCAAAAAGTGGGTATTACTATTCATAATGGCTAGTTTATAGAACATATCTTTGTTTAGTGAAACTCGGTATTGCGTACAACACAAGCTATTGTGGAAGGTTGCGATTGCATGTAATGAAAGCCAAGTCAGGGGTGAATGTAGTGAAAGCTCCTTTTGGTGTAGCGTATAACAAAATACATTAATGAAATTAAAAGTAATGTTTTTCTTAAAATCTCAGGGTGTTACGGGATTCATGTTGACTACCATCACCTAAACGTGGTGACCATGAAGAACAAGTACCCACTCCCGAGGATTGATGACCTCTTTGATTAGTTGAAGGGAGAACGATGGTTCATGAAGATATGCCTCATATCAGGCTATCATGAGCTTAGAGTTCAAGATGGGGATGTACAGAAGATGGATTTTAGATGTCAGTATGACCACTACGAGTTCTTGGTTATGCCATTCGGCGTAACGAAAACTCCAGCAGTGTTCATTGGAGTCATGAATAGGTTCTTCCAGCCATACCTTGATCGCTTTTTCGTAGTCTTAATCAATTAAATTTTGATCTACTCAACTAGTGAGGAGGAGGATGCCTACCATTTACAGGTAGTACTGGACACACTCTGAGAGCACCAGCTTTATGGTAAGCTCTCAAAGTGCCAGTTTGGGATTTGAGAGGTTCTCTTTTTGGGACATGCCATCTCGGAGGCTGGAGTTGCAGTAGATCCAGCGAGGATTGAGGCAGTACATTCTTGGGAGCCACCCAGGAGTGTGACGGAGGTATAAAGTTTCTTGGGTTTGGCTGGGTACTACTGAAGGTTTGTTCTAGACATCTCCAGAGTTGCAACACCACTATCAGCCATAACGAAGAAGGGGAAACCCTTCGTGTGGTCAGACAGATGCCAGCAGAGCTTTCAGGAGCTGAGGTAGAGGATGACTAGTGCCCCCATCTTGAGGTTTCCAGAGGAAGGCGTAGGGTACGTAGTCTACTGCAACGGATCAGGGACCAGACTCACATGTGTCTTGATGTAGGAGTGAGTAGTGATCTGGTATGGTTCTTGGCAGCTAAGATAGCACGAGTAGAACTATGATACCCATGACCTGGAGTTAGCAGCAGTGGTCTTCCCCTTGAAAATGTGGTGACACTCTCTGATGGGATAACGTTTTATCGTGTACTTTGATCAAAAGAGTCTCAGGTATATCTACTCTCATAAGGACCTGAACCTGAGATAATGGTGATGGCTTGAGTTCCGCTAGGACTATGACTTCGAGATAGTCTATACTCCTGGAGAGGGGGGTTTTGTAGAAGATGCACTCAATAGGAGATTTGGTATACATTTGCTAGGTGAGGAGACGGAGTATCTGGCCACTTTGTATATATCCTTTATGGATAGAGATGGATCAGCTTTCCTTCAGTCCCTTACAGTCACTCCCCCACTTCTTCAACGAGTTAGGGAGGCACAGCATGGAGGCGCTGACTACAAGACACGATGTTCTTAGATATCCACAGGGCAGGAACCTGATGGACTTTCTGATGTTGGGGAGCATGTCATCCTCTTCAGAGGATGTACTATGGTACCAATGTCACTTCAGGTGGAAGGGTTGAAAGAGTTCCACACATCCCCTTTAGTGGTACATCCTGGAGTTGCGAAAATGTACCAGGACCTTCGACGACAGAACTGGTTTCCAGGTATGAAGAAGGTAGTAGCAGAGTATGTCTCTCAATGCCTCACTTGTCAGCAAGTGAAGGTAGATCACCAAGTTCTAGAAGGCTTGGTGCAGCCTTTAGAGGTCCCATAGTGGAAATGTGATGGGATATCCCTAGACTTTGTGATAGGACTTCCATGTACATCTAGGGTTCACAACTTTATTTGGGTGATCGTCGACTGACTCACCAAGCCATCTAACTTCCTACCGATCAGATATCAGGGTTTAGTAGAGAGTTTGTGACACCTCTATGTGAAAGATATTGTACAGATACATGGAGTACCTTCATCTATTGTCTCCGATCATGACGTATGATTTACTTCTCGGCTATGGAAGGGGTTTCAAGAGTCTTTTGGGACACATCTTCGTCTGAGCACCACCTTCCATCCTCAGACGGATTTCCAGACTGAGTGGACGATTCAGACCCTTGAGGACATGTTTCGTGCTTATGTCCTTGACTTTGGTTGTAGTTGGGAGGATCACTTACCTTTGGTGGAGTTTGCATACAACAAAAACTAACACTACACCAAAGGGATCACACCTTTTGAGGCGTTATACGGACGACATTGAAGATCACCCTGGTGCTGGGCTGACCCTGGAGAGTCAGCACTAGTGGGACTAGAGATGGTATGGGCTATCATAGATAAGGTGCAGATCATCAAGGAGAGGATGAAGACTTCACAGAGTTGAAAGAAGTCATATGCTGATAGGAGATGGAGACCTATGGATTTCGAAGATGGAAACCACGTCTTTCTATGGATCTCACCTCGACGAGGACTACAGAGATTTGGAAGAGGTGGTAAGTTTTCTGCGAGATTCATCAGACCTTTCTCGGTCCTTAGTAGAGTTTGCGAGGTGGCATACCGCTTAGCTCTTCCGACTCAGTTGCACCAGGTGCACGACGTCTTCCACGTATCTCAGCTAAGGAGATATGTGCATGACTCTTCCCACATCATCGAACATGGAGAGATGTATATCGACGATGGGGCGACATTCTTGGAGGTTCCATTGGAGATTGAGGATCGACATGAGCGTGTCATACGTGGATGGTCAATACCTTTGGTGCGCGTTCGCTGGCATCACATGAACCTCCATGAGAGCACAAGGGATCAAGAGGCTCATATGCGTGCTCAGTACACACACATGTTCCCTTAGTTTGAGTTGCATCTTATAGGGATGTAAAGACCTGAGTTGAGGAGAATGTAAAGAACAAGAAATTCTGGTGAAATTTTTTTCTTAAATACATGGGAATTTTATGAGTCTGTGAAATTTGACAGCACATCATTCCAAGCCCCGGTGTGCCCGGAATCAATTTCTGATGTTTTTTCAGGTACATTCTATAAACTTACGAGCGATTTTTTATAACTTTTGAACCGGTGCTTTGTATTAAAATTCGAGTGGACCATTGAACTCGCAACGCCGATATTATATTAAGGATACTTTCACTTCGATGATAGTGAGTTGAGAATAAAGGTTAGTTTTTGGGTTTTTAATGAGTTTAAATAAAAATAAAGTGTGTGGCTTAATTTTTATTTGTTGGTTAAAATCTCCTTATAGAAGTCTGAGGTGGGACCACCATACATTAATCACCCATGAGAGGTTATGGTGGTGGATCCCACCCAAACCCTCCTTCCATGAGAGGTTATGACGTGGGGACTACACGGGACTAAAACCCCCAACTAATGGTGGGAGAGGAAAACCTCTCAACTCCCCTCATTAATGAGGGATAGTCTCACACACCCCCTCCTTTATTGGTTCCAACTCCCCTAATTTAATGGTGCCAAATCCTCCACATTAATTAAGGGGGATCCAAGTTAAATAAATCACCATTTTAAATTTTGTTCCATAAAATTAAATAATAGATTAACACAATCTAATATTATTTTAGGTGGAATTTTTTATTCTGGTGGCAGCTTTGAGAGGAGGATTATTTAAAGAATGCTCCCAATAAAGAAATCCTTCGACTACAAAGAACGCCGACCTTCTTCGACTTCTTCCTCGGAGCTTCTACTGATGTGGGAAGTCTTCAACTGACCTTCCCTCCACATCATCGTCAACAAGCCGATGCACGAGCTCGGTATTGGAAGTGTGTGGTGGACATGAAGAACGAAGATCACCTTCATCTTCTTCCCGTGACTTTATCGGAGATCAACGAACAATGGTAGGGGTTATTTTCTTTTATGTTCCTTGTTATTATTTTCTTTCAAAATGAAGAACGAGGATATGTTTCCATTGATGGGTGAGTTGTTGTTCATCATTATCCTACCTTGATGAACCGATTATTATCACCCTAATCGAGGAGGGTGCATGCCAAACTAACATCGCCCGACTCTCTCCATCGATCTCTTTTGTGATATTTTTCGGCATGGCGATGAAGCAACGAGGTGAAGAAGGACGCAAAGACAAAGGCCGCACTACCCACGACCTCCGTGATCCACGCCACCCACGTGGTGACCCGCACCGCCACTGGACGAACCGGCCCCGGCCGAGCCCCGCCGGCCACGCTGCTCGCAGAGGAGAGCCACTCCCCCCGAGCCGTCCCAACCCCCGACAGCCTACACAGCCACCTCCCGGCCGCATGCGGGCCTGCCCGATCACCCGCTGCCCACCTGGCACCCTGCCCAGCTACCTGTCAGCCTGGCTGCGCCCTGAAAATCCCCCTATTGAGCGCCCATCCAAACCACACCAGAACGAGGGCCCCACACACCCTTCATGCCCCATGTCGCACGGGCCATGCCCCCTCATAGTTTTGAGGCCAAACCGGCCCATCCGTGCCCACTGGGCCGTGACACGCTCGGCCACACCCTCGCAGCGCTTAGAGCCGAACCGGCCCGGAGCCCGGGCCGAATCTCCCACACGGCCTGCTGGGTTGGGCCCAACGGGCCGATTCGAACCTAATAGTTTGGCTTGCCCAATGGGCCAGTCCAGACACAACAGGTCTGACCGGTTTGGCCCAGACTCGGTCCGACCGGGTCGAACAGAACCTAGGCCCTCTGCGACCCCCTTCACTTTCTTTGTCCATATCTTGGGCACCAGACGACCGGTTGATGAACCGTTGGTGGCAATGGTATTCTTCAAGCACGAAATTCCCTTTGAGAATGCCCCAATAGACATTAGAGTATTGTTGAGATACTGTCAGGTTGGATGGTGCACGAATCCAACCGAACCCTCGGGACGAAAAGGATAATTACTCATAGGACGGGCGTCAGATTGATGGGTCATCTGTTGCATTGAGACCCCTATGACATGGAGAACCTTTTAGATACTTCTACATGGGACTTTGTGATAGTTGGAGTATTTAACAGTAGCTTGGAGGGCGGATCCTCCCGAAGGCGAGCGAGCAGATTGTGGAGACCTAGTAGTTGGTTGAGACCTGACGATTGCTGAACGATTCGACTCAGAGTGACTCGACTAGCACCGTGGGGAGTGACTTGGTGTCACGGCAGACCCATAATGGGGAGCGCCTTTGTGTCGCGGTAGACCCATGGTACTCAACAGGAGGAGTACCATAGCAGGCTATGAAGGGGAACACCTTGGTTATGTGGTAGACCCACGGTGGGGAGAACCTTGGTGACACAGCAGACACACGGTACTCGATAGGAGGTGTACCTTAGCAGTCCAATGTTAGTGGGAAGCACCTTGGTGTCACGACATGCCCACTGTACTCGAAAAAGTAGTAGTTCTCCAACAGATGTGGTTTCGATAATGTGAATAAAAATCCTGGTTGAGCTGAGTTGGTAACCTTTATGTTTACCTCATGATTGAGATGGATTACATAACAACTTACGTATATGTATGGGAATATACCTTAGTAGGGTTATCTGTTGATTTCATACTTTGTGGTTTATCCCTGTTGGATTTGTGAGACCTTGATGTTCTTGGGGTACCTACTGAGTATTGTTATACTCACCCCTGCATGGGCTATGCCCTCACCTCATTGTGTTGGAAGCATACGACAGACAACACTGACCGAGGCTGAGTGTACTATGACTCTACGTTACCCAGAGGTGGACCACATGGTGTGACAGTACACAGAGAAGACAGATGGATGTGGAGTGCTGTGGAGGCTATATGTACCTACCCTTCAGGTAGGATTTCCTGGTGGATGATCCAGGAGCTGTTTTCCCTTTTTCCAGTACTTGTACTTTCAGTTTTCTTTTACTTTACAGTTGGGATTGTATTTCCAGCCCCTTTTTACTTTTCAGCACTACTTTTGTATACAGTTTTATTTAGTGTTTTGTTTCCAGCTCGTACCCTGTTGTGTGTATTTTTAAGTTATAAAGGCAATGCTTTCCCAATTTAGGGATTTACTCCTTTGGTGCTAGTCGCCAGCCCCTCGCCTATGGAAGGCGGTCTTGGGGTAGTCACGACACGGGCTCTAGAGGATGGGTCGTGACAAATATAACTTTTAAACCTTCTAATATATAAGAAAATGATAATATCACTCATTCATATGTTGGAACTACCGCCTCCATGTTGCGATATGATATGATTTTCATTCACTTTTTACATTGATGGTAATTTGTAAATATTTAATTAATATATTTGATATATAGGATATTGAAATTATTCCTTTATGGAGAATTATTATTTATTTTTCCTTTCTGCTGTTCATCATGAAAATGGAAACAACGTTCTTCCGTACGTATATGATACAGTCTCCATTATAGGTGTAATTCATTTTACCTCTCTATCATTTTTGGGTTAAACTAGATACAAATATAATGAATATTTATGATATTTATATCATATTATAATTATATATGTTTCTTTATATCATTATAATAGTAAAAGGACTAAAAATACCAAACCAAAACTTACATGAAATACGCTGTTATTATTTCCTAAAATGTGATGTTTACCTTCAAATTTTAATAAACATGTAATAAAATGTTAGGAATAAATAATATAACACATGATTTATATATGACTATAATTATTTAATATATATATATATAATAAACATATATTTATTATACATTATGTTTTAATGAGTATGAAGAAATTATATACTTATGGTATGGGATATTTCAACTCACTTTTATTTCTACAAGACACATTCCATATTCACCAATTTTTTCTTTTATATGGTGTATATACTTCACATGAATATATTTTTTTATTATTATTATGAATATAATGTGAATTTAATTAACCATATAATTTTATATCCTTCAAGGGTAAAATGATTCAAATGTTACAAAAGTGGTAAACATTTTATGTTACAATATCATTGTTTATCAGGATTATTTATGATTATGTTTTTTATAATGAAATCAGTAGGTATACCTCTCAATAAAATCATTTACATTTTATCCTCTATTTATTTCTATAGAATACTTGTTTTCCATTAATTTTTGTCCCTTTAAGAACTAAAGATACCGAAATATTGTTTATATGATGAACTAAATAAATTTTCTCTTCAATAAAATATCTCTTTTCTCCCAGGTATATGTTTTATAAAAATATTTTAAATGAAGTTAATACTATTATAAAATTATTATTTAAATTAATTTTTAAAAAATAAATTATAATTAATCATTTAGTCATTTTCAGAATGATTTGGTTTTTATATTTTATGAAAAAATAAATGGGATCATTATTTTAATGTGCACAACATGAACCAGCATTTTGACCACCATGAACACTATATTATTTGAACCTTTATTTTCATGAAATCAAGTATATTTTCAAGGAAAATTATTTATTTAATATTTTTAAAAAATTTAGAGTTTTAATATGTGATTTCATAATGACAAGGTTATTTTCCTCAAGAGTTTTTAATGAAATTTTTATGGGATTTCTATTTATCAAAGACAAAACCCTTTTGTGATGCCTATATTTTACTATAGATATGATACAATAGTACCATATTTATTCCTTATCAATATGTTTTATGTTTATGATTTTGATAAAGATATGTTTATGAGACATGTTTATTTAAAATAGTTTATACTATATTGAAAAGTTTATGAAACATGTTTTTTGTCCATAGGTTATGTTATGATGATTATTTTAAGATATTATGTCATAAAAATTTATGGATTATGTAATTGGTGGAAAAAAAATCTCCCTCCAATTAATTGGGTAAAGATTTATATCTCATTAGATTATTATAGAAAACAATTTAATGTGATAGATCTACTATGGGAAAAAGATATATGTGCTTGATCCACTATGGAAAATAAGTAAATGTTCTTGATCAACTATATGAAATTGGTGATGATGAATGGTCACAATATTATTTGAAACAGGTAGGGATTCCTGGTCCACTATGGTTTTTTGGTCTTGGAAGGTATCCTTGAAATATGAAATGGTTTTTATACTTATGATGGTGCCAAAATTATCAGACCTGAACTAATGGTTCATGATCCATTTATGGCGATTTATTACTCTTATTATATATGCCTTTTAAATGAAATTTTTTCATGTCATAGATAATGCTTTGTATAATTGATAGATTGGGTATAAACCTTGTATGTTATGTTCACTATCTCATACCCATATACTTATCTTATACCTTGTTATAGTCATCTATTAATATCTCCCATGTTTATTCCTACTAAGTATCTCAACACAACATTTCTTACATTTCAATTATCCATGTTATAAAGAATGTTTTAAGTAGGGTATGTTTATGAAGTGTAATAAATTGGAATATCTTTATGGGATACGTTGATGATCTATCATGAAATAAGAATACTATTTACCTAATCACCAACGACACTAAGACTTTAGTTTCCTTAGGCATTTATTGGTTAAACAAATTTAATATTCATCTAAAAAGATGTAATATTTATATAAGAAAAGATCAGGTCGCTATAGTAGCCACATCAAGTAATCTCAAAATACATCAAATTAGTTTATCATATGATAATAAAATTAAAAAAAATGTTCAAAATAATTCCCGTGGCTTTTCAAGATTTTGATTACATCAATGAACCACTATTGGAACAAATACAATCACTCCTTCATTCAAAAAATATTCTCAATAGTAGTCCCTTAATTAATTTACCAACAAATACAACACTAATCTAAAATAACATCTCAACATGTTTTCATCTAGGGAACTCTTTTTTCCCACACATAAATCTTTATGAAAAAATAACGATGTACACTTACCTCAGTTTCTCATAAAAATCAACAGTATTTTATAGTTGATAATGATTTTATCAAGAAACTAAACTTGTAATTAAACCATAATAACATCCCAGATCTCAAATAAATAATTTTTATTGAATTTTCATTCTTATATAAAAAATTAAACTATTAAATTCATTTCATAATTTTTTAATGATATTAAAAGATAATTTATTTGCATAAATATTACTTAGGTTATTTTTCTTTACATGTTTTTCATAAAAATACCAATTTAAGTATAATAAAATTTTATTTATTAAAATGTTTTTATAAAATATTATTTTAGTATTAACAATCACGTTTACATGTATATTTTTATTTGATAGTGAAATTAATTTTATAAATAGTTTTATTTTCATATCATCATGTTAATAAAGTCATTATAATCTAATGGTTAACAATGATTGAGCCATGTTTTTGTTATCACAAAATTTTAACATATAACCATTGAGTGTAATGTCATATAAAAGTTTATGTGAAATAAGTGATGAATAGTTAAATATCATTTTATGCTAAAATTATAATTTATCAGGAATTTTTAATTTAAATAGAGTTCATTTAATTTATAAATTGTTATTATCTTAATATTATTAAATATTTATTTAACTGAAATATTCCACGTTAAAACATTATGTTTCATGTTTTATTATTAAATAATATTTTTAAAATTTTATTATTTGAATTTTAAAATTTAATTCCTCTTATTTATAGTATATTATTATCAAAAATAATTATAAAATTTTGATAATTTTTTAATGTAAAATGGCCATTGATATATAATTGAAATCATAGTCTATAATGTTTTATATAGTATAATTGTTTTCTAAGTTATGAATTTAAAAGACACGTTCTACATAATTAGAAGAAAATTTACATAAAATTTATATTTTTAAAATGATTAAATAATTTTTTATCAGTCATCATTGGTAAGAAAATATAATTTTAACCACTCACAATAAAGAAAATAGTTTTCATTCGAAATAATATTCTTTACTATATATAATTTCATTTTATTTAAAAATAATTTTAATCATTTTAAAAAATTATATTTCATAGAAAGGGATTCATTTTTAGGATCAATGTGTTATAATAATATTGTAGTGAATTTTTATAATTTTTTAATGTCGATTTTTCATTGAATAATAAAAAATATAGTTTTTACAGTTACCATAAATTTTTTGACATCATCATGTTATAACCATGACATAAAAATTATGAAACCTTAATATCAAAAACAAATATGTACTTAAAGAGTAATACAATTCTTTTAAAAATTAGAAGATGATTTTAAAAAATTATGTTTTACATTTTAAACCTATTTTATATATTATTATTATAATAAAAATATATTTTTATTCATTTTAATTTAACTATGAATTCACTAGATGTCTTATAATTTTTCCTTGGTTATAATGACAAATAACCCATCATTATTTAAGAAGAACTAATAAATTTCATGGGATGTAATACTTTTCAAAGTATGTGGTCTAAATGATAAAATAATCAATATTTTAACCAAAAAATGCACCACACCTAATGTATAAACATCCCTTATATTTTCCCATGGAAAATAACAATATATACACTTATTAAATCCTATTATCTCAACTATTTTTATATTTTAAGACTCTTAGGGCCCTTAGTAATGTTTTAAATTCATATCTATAGACCTTTAAGGATTTTAAAAGGTGTAAATAATAAAAAATGAGGTAAATATAATTCTCTTTTAATTGTTTTAATCAATTATTATATCTAATATCTTAATAAACATCCATTATTATACCTTCATAAAATATTTCAAATAATGTTATATAAAATATTAATTTCATTATTATACTAATATAGGAATTTTATTCTATTTATAGTATATAATATTTCCCCCCACTTTTGAAATGTCTCATTAATGGTCTATTTCTTCCACCTATAAATATTTTTTCAATTATCTACTTATCATATTCTACAAGAATGTTTAGTGTAAATTTTTTCATATACATTTATTGTATTTTATAATATTATATAAAAAAACTACATAATTGTAAATTAAAAAAATAAAAACCAAAAAATCAAAAAATGGTATAATTTCAAAGAAAATTTTTATTTTATCCATTATCCCGTCAAAAAAATTCTAATAATCAAATTTAAATGAATAAAACTAATAATTAATAACAAAATGGAATAAAATTTAATCATCCCTCACCTGGTACACCCCTAAGTTATAGAGAGAGTTAGCTATATGACTTCAAGAAAGCCTCCCCATAATCCAAAGGCTGCCAACTAGAAACCAGGGTGTAAGAAATATTGTTTGGAGATTATACCCTCCATAAAAGAGTTGTAATTTGAGTGGAAAAATTATTGAATAGTTTCTGAAATAACAAAAAAAATGAATAATTATGTGATAACTAATTTTTATAAGGGAAAGACTAAATAAATGATAATAATAATATAATAATGTAAAAGAAATATTAATATAACTATATTATGTGTTGGAATTCATACATAATAAATACAATATATAGTCAAATAAATACTTTGTAGACCCTAGTCTCGAACACTATGTTGGTCTCATCTCCAATACCCAACCCATCCTGCAAGATAAAAATCATCAAAAAGGTCTATTTACCTTGTCCAAACCTACATCCATGAAATCCATCTCTGTACCAAAACGAAGAAAATTAAGAGTGTGACTAAAACTCAATAGGTTGAAACCATCGTATTTAAAAAAATATATTCTATGAAATTCATCACTTGAAATAACGTGGATAACATGGTGTTATTATAATTATTTAATACTACACAAGAAATAAACATGTTGTTCCTCATGTTCTTGGGTGAAGTCTAGGCCATTCCAACATACGTTTTAACCCTTCCAGATATAACTATTTAGGTAAGGATCCTTTTATATCAGGATAGACCACCCAGTCAGTGGAAGGTTCCCCAGATGTGGATAAATAACACTAAATATCAAATTACCAAATGGAATATACCTGTATTTTATCTATAATATTTCCCTCATACATCCATATATTGTGCATATGGTCCTCATACATCTGATATAATCATATGATCCTCCCTTTGACATCTATTACTAGTGTGCATAGCCCAAAATCGGAATGAAATAATGCACCTATCCCTCACGAATCAACATAATCCTCCATCAGATCAGGACAACCACAACATTACTTATAGAATTCGACCCTCAGGACTCAATCACATTCAGTCACCTAAAAATTTCTTTGAATTAAAATTCAAGAAGTCAACAACAAATATACCAAATATTTCATCATAATACACAATGTTCAATTTGTAAAATTATCATCTTTCCAACCAAATATATTTCAATAATTCAGGTTTTTAATTATCATTATAATTATATCAAACCTATTTCACCATGATCTTGACCCTATTTTAATTAGAATTACAATTAATTAATTTTATCCCAAGTAATGTTATCTCAAGAAACAACTACATAAAACATCTTATACCATTTACTAAATCTACCCATCAATCAATCATTTTTTTTTAAATTTATCATAGGACTCTAATGTAAATATGACCCTGTCTCAACATGGATCATGGATATCAAAATATTCTTGTGGTCGTAGGTCTTAATCTCTATGAATTTGAACCATCAAAATCATTTGTAAATTCTTCTAGAAAATAATTACCAATCAATAGGGATTATCCTAATAATTAGGTGGTGAATTTATCCAGAAAACACTATCCAGCATATTTCATATACTTTTGTTAATTAAATTATACAAAAGGGATAATTTTTAGGCCACCCACCAATATTCGGAAATCAGAGTTACACAATCTAAAAGGAATTTCATTAGAGCTATGAAAGATAATGAGATCATAAGTAAATCCATGGCCACTTAATAAAAAATATTAAAAAGTTATTCAATAATGGTCAATAGATAGAAAATATATAAAACATTATAGTTGAAGAAAGGGAAAAACTAAATGAAGGGACTCACTAGAAATAAGACGCTATACAAAGATGTCTGGAAAGGAATGAATGGAACCAAAATTTTCAGGAGTATCCCTAGGTATCGATAGAATAGAATTCATGGAGAAATGAATATTATTCAAATGTTCAGTGTGTTATAAACCAATTTATCCCATTATTTCCACCATGTAAAACAATTTCATGATGTGACTGTCTTAATTTATAAAATACATTGAATAACACATCACCACAACTTAGAATAACCCTGATCGACCATTTCATGATGTGAACCTGTTCCACAAAATGTAAAAAAGTCACAACTCGAACTAGTTTATGGAATATACCAAGAAACAATTTCACACCATGTAACCCATTAACAATTAAAAAGATTTATATGGACAGATCACAGCCTAGATACTATAGAAATAACATAAACCTTTTCTAAATAGTTTCAAAACCTTATGTAACCTTGTATACATTTTACACAATTATTTATAGGATCAATTAATTCAAAAAAAACATTACCCAATGTTAGTCCATCTTTACTTAAAAAATATATATATTCCCAAAATAAAATTTACCACCATATTTTAAAGAAGAAAATTACACCCAACTAAAATAGTTTTAACTTGAACTAAAGAGAGACATACCTGGAAAAAGATGATCGATTAAAATCACTCCACCATATAATAGACCATCCTAGAGCTTCTCCAAAAATTAATATGTGGTCTCAGCGAACAAGTCTAGCCACTTTTCATGCATATCATGTTCCCTCTCCCATACATCCCCTTGGACACACCTATTCTTCCATCGTATATGTACTAGAAGTATAGTCATCCACCATTTATATGTCTAACTATGTTTCAGAATCCTTATCGGATGTTCCTCAAAGGACGCATCACCATCATCATGGATTTAATAAATGTATACCATATGAGAATGGTTTAGATGATATATATGAAGCATTGATATGTAAAACACATAATTCATGGCATTGTAGTTTAGTGGAAGGGTTACTTGATATTCCATTAGGCATACCCTCCCCATTATCTCAAATGTCACGAAAACCTAGGTTATGTCTTCCAAGTTTCAGATTACTATGTTCCCCCAATAAAGGTGACACCTGTATAAAAACATGATAACCCACCTAAAACTCCATAGGTAGTCTCTACTGGTCAGCATAAGATATATCCCTACTCAACACCATCACCAACCACCTCATGATCAACTGAACCTACTCAAATGCCTCCACCATGATACTAGGTCTAATAATCACTTACTAACCTACCTTTAACCAACAAAGAGTTGAATGACATTGACTTCCATAAAATCCTTGATATGTTCCATTTGGAAAAATACCTATAATTTGTTATTATATTCATACTCCATGAGTGATAAATTTTTCTACTATGAACCACCAATATCCAAAGAAAATTAAGATCATAACATATCCTCTAGAATCTCAATAGTCCATTCATATTAGACATTAGTTTGAGGATAGTAAGTTGTACTGAAAAGAACCATACCCTAAGAAAAAAAATAAGTGAAACGTGGATCTTCATTAGAAGAAATTCTCATTGGAACACTGTACAATTGAACTATCTCACAAACATAAAGGATTCCAATTATATCAATTTTTAAGATCTCCCTGAAAGAAATAAAGGGTGATACCCTAATTATTCAATCCAAAATCACCCATTCTGAATAAATCTTAGGAGATTTTCCAGGTAATCTAATCAAAAAATCCATAGTGACATCATCCCACTTCAAATATTGAATGGGAATGTGTTGTATCTACATATCCACCTCGGAGCCACTAAACGATTCCATGACTTAGTGTGTCACATGGACTCAAGGGAACCTACCTAGAATCCACTGGCTACTGACATGTTGTGAGGGTCTAAGGTGGTTCAGTGGGGAGAATATATCCTCATGGTTAATGTAACGCATTTTTAGAGACCCAGGATTTCTAGGTAAATTATGTTTCTAATTGCCTGGGAATTTTATGAGTTCTCAAAAATTGACGGTGCATGATTCTGAGGCCCGGAGTGCCCGGAATGAATTTATGAACTTTTTTGGGGTACGTTCAGTAAATGTGCGGGTAGGTTTTTGTAAGTTTTGAACTGGTGATTGGAATTTAAATCTGAGGACACCATTGAACTCGCAACACCGGTATTCGCTTAAGAATACTTTCAACTCTATGTACTAGGATTCTGTGTGGGTCTGACGACGTACAAATGAGGTAATAGGATCTTTTGTAGGTCTAATGATGTACTAGGACCCTGTGTTGGTATGATGAGGTACTGGGATACTTTGTGGGTCTGAAAATGTACTATGATCTTTTGTGGGTCTGATGATGATTTAGTATCCTTCATGGGTCTTCCTCTTAACAAAGTAAGATGATTCAGCATTGACATCTAATCATCTTTACTATTTATCCTAAGATATACTTGCTGTGAGATGAGTCTGTACCTATGTGGTACTTTCCTCATGGTAATACCTTGGTGGTATTCTTCTTTGTAGCGTACCTGTGTGGTACGTACCTTCATGGTACTCCTTCCATTGTGGAATAGTTGAGCTCGGGCTTTTGAGATGGACTTTTTGTTTCCTCATTAATGAGATGGGCGTTCTTGATAACATAGGTATATGTATGGGCATATAACTAAGTATGGTTGTCTATTGATTTCATGATTTTTAGTTTATCCTTTGTGGATTTTTTGAGACCTTGAGGGTCTCGGGGTCTCTACTGAGTATCGTTAAACTCACCCCAACACGGGTTATGCTCGCACGTTGTTGTGTTTTGTGCAGATGACGGACAATGCAAACTGGGGATGGGGGCACCTGGACTAGAGGTAGCTCGGGGTGGACCTTAGACGAGGAGTACCATAGAGACGACTGATTGAGAGTTGTACCTACCTTCAGGTAGGGTCCTTGGAGGATGATAACATGAGTTGTTCCAGTTTACTTGTACTTTTCAGTTTTCCTGTAATTTCCAGTTGGGCTTGTATTCTGGCTCCCTTTTTACTTACTGTACTCACTATTTTTACTATTCAATTTTACATTGTGATCATATCCAGCTGTGTTCTTGGTTGTGTGTGTTCACAGGTTATAAAGGCAATGCATTCCCAGTTTTAGGGAATTAGGCCTTCGGTGCTAGTCACCAGCCCCTAGCTTATGGAAGGTGGACTTAGGGTAGTCACAGCATAGGCACCGTGAGATGGGTCATGATAGCATTGGTATCAAAAGTGAATAAATTATCAGATGCATAATATAAATAAAGATATGAGATAACATTAATAAGAATATAATAATACTAAATATAAATTAGTTTCATTTAAAATATGATGATAATTTTCTGTATCTATAAAAAATGATATCCAATAAATGAAAACAAGTATATAGAATAATAAATGTATCAAAAGAACAAAAAACCTAAAAAGGAAATATCCCAGCTAGCATCACCAGCATAGCTCGGTCCTTTTCTCCCCTTAACCTACACAAAAACAGTCAGGAATTATAAAGTGGTCTCTTTTCATGGTCCCTAATTGCATCCATGATGTCTGTCCTGGTACTAAACAACATCCCAAACAATGTGTGATATAACACTCACTAGTTTATCAACAAAGGTGTCTATATCATGTCTATTCTATATATAAACAATGAATCAGTGTGTAATATATCACAAGAATAATTGTAATAAATATAATGTTTCAAAAGAAAATGTGATCCTCTACTTCCAAACATGGACCATTATAAGGTATGATAATGAATATACCATATTTTATAGTCTAACAATAGTAATAAAATACCTATACAAGGGATTTAAAAAAAACATGAAAAATATACACTCCATCCTATGCTGTGTAATCATGTTTCGAGCCTAAAAGGGTTAGATCAAATTTATTAATGACCAAGGAATCCTCATAGATTCTTCATAAATCATAATAGAAACTTGGTAAAGACTAGGGTGGATTCTAAGGATCATTTCCATGTCATTATAAGAAATATGGATCCGAGGAGTATCAATGTCAATGGAATCCTATAGAATCAGTATCTATGATGTATAAATGTCAGAGGAATCCACTAACATAATCAATATGGTCCATGGTGTGTACATGTCCATATAATCCAATAGAATGGGATTCAAGGAATAGAAATTCTACTATACCCACTACTGTAAACTATATGGATCGATGGAGTATAAATATCCATGGAATACAAGGGAATCAGGATCCAAGGGGAATATATGTCCAAGGAATCCACTACCATTATCAATATATCATATCATTTCATAGTATATTTCATTATCATTCATATACCATGAGTTCATCCAACCTATTTCCACGTATTCCAATAAAATGCATTAAATAAATTTAAAAAAATTTACCCCCTTAAAATAAAGTTAATCATTCTCCTTTAGCTAATTTCATTCATTAACTCTACCACTATAATCAAATATCGCACACCCACCTAGTGGGGTGGTATAATATTTGGTAGATAGAAGGGATCCATTGGAAGCCTATATTGAGATGAACAACACCCAACCCTAAAATTTTACAAAGTAGGTAACTTAATCATGTTCCAACAGTTTATTAAATAAATTCAATTAATTTTAAGATCAATGTCGAATGGCTATCCATATGGAATAATAGAAACACGTTAAATAAAATTCCCAAATTTAAGGAAAGGTTATAAACCACCCACCATATAACCATGGTATATCACTCATATAGTATCATCTCTTAAATTGGGCCAGATCTTATAAAATTAAAGAAATTGGAAAATTACATAAATATAGGGAACACGACCTTCAAAAAAATAACTTTGTTGTTGAAAAAATTACTCGTAAATGGTTCAAGTGAAAAAGATAACTAAACAGTGCATGTCCAATGAGGCCTATGATGGAAGAATCGGGGTTCTAATCATGAAATAGAACCAAATCCAATATTTAGGGTTCCAGGGGATATCATGTGCATGGGAGAAGGTATGGGTGGGTTTTTGTATATATGATGCCATTCCTCTTATATTAAAAACCTACCCTTGTGAATTTACACGACATTTATATTATTTATACATCATATAATCCATGGGATATAACTTATGGGGAACGATCATTACACATCATGAAACGGTATGCCAAAGCCATTACACATCGTGTATTCAATACACATTGTTTATTCCCAATAAACTTCATTTACATGGCCTATAGAAAACCTTCATCCCCATGCTTAATTCCTTATAAAACAACCCTAACAGACCACAACCCCAACATTAGTGTCTAAGCCAAAATAGATCATAAAAAATAGTTTAACTTGAAATAAAATGTTTTATACCTTAAGGAAAAACATGGTATCTTACAATCGTCCCACCTTAAAGAAATTCACCCATTAATTTCCCTTCCATGGGTGTTCAGAAATTTTCTAATAATAGCTCTATCCACTAGCCAGGCATGTCATCCACTAGCTCCCAAGTCTTGTCTTATAAAAAAAGCAATGTTTCCATAGTACCCCTACTAGTTAAGTTGACCGACCTCAGAGAGACCTCGTTTTCTAATATAATATACAAAATGGATTCTCCTTCAAGGATACATATACCTATATATTAACCTCTTCTAGATGAAGAGTATCATATGGTTTTGAGTGATAATGGAACAATTGAGATACATGATAGAAATTGCAGATGGATCAGTGAATATGATGTAATATGAACTAATAGGTTGTTGGCCTAAATCTCTCCAGAATCTCGAATGTACGGATATATCATGATTAAATCTTACCATCTCTAATAATTTGTATGTGCCCCAACCATGGCGTGACATGAAAAAACATCTAATACCTTAACTTGAGCTTCATTGGTCATTGATGGTGATCAGTGTAATATTCTTGTCTAGAATGAGCACTATTAATCCACTTCCTGATCAACTAGATCATGTCCAAAGCCTAATTAACGAAATTTGGTCCAAGAAGCATTGCCTCCCCTACCAATAACAAGAAATGTGTAGATCAACATTTCCTTCAGTACAAAGCCTCAGATTTTTTCAATTGTATTGTCTCTAAATTTATATTGTTGATTGAAAATTAAACTATGAGTATATGCCTTTCCCTAAATCCCCCCAAAATAAAGGATGCATGCTCTAATAATATCTTATAGAACCTTTATAGTACAATAGGACTATCCATCAGTCGGAGGGTGGTATGCTCTCTTAGAAGCACCTATGTATCTATTTTCCTCTATAATCCTTCCCAATACTGAGATGTAAGCTATACATCCCTATCTGATAAATCATTATGAGTAATATCATGATGGTGTAAAACCTCATGGATAGAAATTCTCTCAATCTCGTATGCTAATATGGTCTCCATAATTGGTGGGAAATGGGATTACTTTGGGACCCTATCCAAAACAACCCACACTACATCACTACCTAGATATCCCCATAGAAATATTGTCTTGAAATCGATCATAACATCTCCCCATTTACACTTGGAAATGGTTAGATATTGTAAAAGACTAGTTGGTCACTGGTTTTCTTCTTTCACATACTTATATGTGGAATAGCTCATTAAAAACCCAACAACCTCACATTGCATCCCTAGAAACCAATATTGATCATGCATGTCACAATACATCTTGGTAACATCGAGATGCAATTCCTAAGATGATGTATGAAACTCTTTCTTGGAATCCTAATGATGTATACAAGACCCAAAGGTGAACATGAATAAATAGAATTTCATCCTCATCCATGGTACCAATAAGAGGTCGGTCCTCACCTACCACACTCTCCCATAGTACTTTCCCCTCAACATCAAATAATTGAATTTTTATCACTCTATTATAATAGTGTATCTCAATGTAATGGATGATATAAAATTCAATCCTTGACCATCCTACACCTCCAAGTGCATCATTAAAAATAAGTCCAAAAGTTTCCACTCACTATTGGTCTCCTGAACTGCATGTATCAGAGTCATCCTACTTAATGAATCATCAAATGCATTTTCCCTTAAATAATATAGGCAATATAAATGTTAAAAGACTATTCCACACACCTTCATTTACTAAGGTTCATGTAATGTTGTCTAAATTTTCACTTGAAGATTATTTTGTATGTGATGGAACCATGGTCTTCTATGCATGAATTGGAGTATGGTTTGTGGTTGTTGAAAATCCTCAGTGGAATTTCAGAATGTATTCCAGAAAAGTGATCATACAGTTTAAGTAGACAAAAATATTGAAGGTGGCGCCGTTTCCCAGTGTTTGCAAAAATTTTGGGCCTAAAAATCGACAAATGGAGAAAAGTGATTTTGGAAAAAAGACTTGCGTGTCGTGTACTTGAAAAAGAGGAAACTTGCATGCCTAGAATTTTTCAAGATCAGAATGTGGAAAAATGGCAAAGGGATAAGGGTTGCCCAAGTATTGCTGGGTCGCGCAAGTGACCTGCGCACTGATAAGGGACTTGTGTTCCAGTGCCTAGGAGGTCTGGAAACTTTCACGCATATTGTTCTTCAGGATCAGAACTTCAAAATATGGAAAAGGAAAGAGGGTCCCACATGTATTGGTTGGGTTGCGCAAGTGAGTTGCGCTACAGAGGCTAGGGGAGAGGAGTTGTGCGCCAGAACTTGCGTGTTGAGAGGATACTTGCACGCCACTGCGCAGGGGGTCCAGTTTTTCTATAAATAGAGGACCCTGCCTCATTTGGAATGATGTTCAAGACTAAGAGATTTTTTGAGATCTCGTCGCGCAAGTGGTTGAGTCATGAAAGTGGTAGTTGGGTCGCACATGTAGAGGTTGTGCGCCGGTTGTTGGCTGCGCGACCATGGCTGATTGGGAGTTAAAAGCACAATGTCATGCAAGTTTGGAGTTGAAAGAGGCAGTGTCGCGCATGTGGGTTGGTTTCACTTTCACGCCGAATTTGTACCATGCAAGTGACTTGCGCAGCATTCTTAAAACTTAGGCACCGGTCTTGGAGAAGTGCGCCATGAGAGGTTGGAGTATGCCAGCCTTTTTGGAGCTACACGAAAGCTGGAAGATTGCCTGATATCTTTGGTGCAAAGTGGGATTAGTCTATGAGTGAAAGTTGGACTTCAATAGAGAGTCTACAGACAATAGAGGATGTATTCTCTTACAATGATGAAGAGACCTTCACGTCTATAAACTGAGTGTGATTTCACCAAGGGTAGTGAGCCAGGGGGAGTCAACAAGAGTGACCCGAGGGATGCTGTGAGCTTTTCCTGAACCTTTTGTAAAGGTAGTGAGCCTAGGATAGAGTGACTATGCCCGATCCTTTGTAATCCACATCTAGTGAAGTTTAGTGGAATTTGGTTTGACCGAAAACCTATCGGCGTATGCTCCTTGTACGTATCCCTAAGTGGTGAACCATGTAAAAAGTTTTGTGTCTTCTCTCTGTATGTGAATGCTTTATTTCTGTTCATATCCATTATACAGGTTTAACAAGTTCCTACCAACGTGGGTACAATATCCATAACACTAAAATAAAAAGTTGACACCTTGATTCAACCCTCCCCTCTCAGGGTGTCATGAGGTCCTTCAGTATGTATACCCCAAAACACACTCTTCTAGTAAGTAATGCCTCCAAGAGTGCAAGGCATTTACAATAGCGGGTAAATAAAGAGTTTTCATTAGGTATTTCTTCTTATGTTCCCTCAATTAATGAGACATATATTACATGACTCACTCCTTTGGCATTATAATTACACCTATAATGACACCTAATTCATCATAATACTCATTGTATCTATTTACTCGATCTGGTAGAATCAGGACCGATGCTTATGTCAGACTTACTTTTAGCTCATAAAACGAAGTATCACATGAATATGACTATTAAAAATCCACACCCTTCATAGTAAAGACAAAAAGATGTTATACTACGCATGATAATTCATAAATGAAATTTATATTATATCTATCTAGCAGCATGAAAATTCATATATGAATGATTTTATTGGGATTCTACTAGGAAACTATAACTCTAACCTTAATTGGGTCAACTAATAGTCAAGTATATGATATAATATGACCCATTAAGTGAATCTTATTCATTAAAAAGTGTTACTTTGTCATCATATAAATTAACTGATGGTATCTCATTATATCCAAAACAATCCCAAGATGGTTGAAATGGGCATGTTTATTGTGAGAATACACCATGATTTCATCCATGAATACCACTAAAAAAATTCATATCAGTATGGGAAACCCATTTCATCGTTACCAAAAAAAATTGATGGTATGTTTTTCAGACCGATTGACATAACCAGATACACATATCATACCTACTATGAAAAACTATATGATGTATGTCTAAAACTGTGACTCACATCTGACGATAACCCTATCATAGATCAATTTTCAAGAAAACCAATGCCCCTCAGAGTTGGTTGATGAGTTCATCTATCTTCAGAAAAGGATATTCATTCTTAAATGTCAATTTCTTCAATTTTTTAAAAAAAATACACATACTTTAAGGGTTATTCCCAATTTTTTACAAAAATGTCTGGAAACCCCCATAGATAAGTCTTGGTTCATATAAACCCATTTTCCTCTAAGTCCTCAAGTAGTCTCTTGAGCATCTATAAGTCAGTAATATCTATCCTATAAGGAGGAATGGAAACTGGTGAAAATAATAGAACATTATCAATAGAAAACATCACATCTCTATCACAATGTGTACCATCAAATTCATTAAATAAAACATTCCAAAAATGATCATACACCATAGGGGAATCTACTTGACATTTTCCCTAATCATCTGAAGATAATGTAGCAATCAAAGACATCCTCCCTCTTTGACAAATTTACATGGGTCCAGCTATACTTTTCTCAGCATTTAATTCACACGTATGGATAAAGACCCTTCCCTATGGTGAAGTGAAGGTCACCCTCCAGAAATAGTGGTCAGTATAGTAACAGTAATAAAATATCCAATCCATCTTGAATATGATGTCAAACACTATTGTCTAATGGAGAAAAAAATCCCATAAGAAGTGACACATTCGAATCTCAATGAGGAACTCCCTGAACTGGTGTACACCCTTTTCTCTAATCCCCAATGAAGTATCCAAATTTTAAAACCATCAGAAAACTTAACTACTAGGACAAATATCACAAAAAAAGTATATATATGAATGAATTAGTTGCACCTATATTGAAAAGAGATGATATTATAGTATATTATACTAGGAGTGTATATCTCACCGTAGATGGCCTAAAACACTAATACTATGGTGTAGGCTATACAGAATATATATATATATATATATCCTTGATTTCAGATTTATAAAATAATATCACTAACTAGAGAAGATCCACTTGCCAATCATAGTAATACTTGTTCATGGTTTCCTTGACCACAACCAAAACCTCGACCTAAAAAACTATCACTACCCTAGTTCTCAGTCTAATGTGGATATGTGAATCACACACTTGAAACTATAGTTAGAGTTTATACACATTCATGGACATATAGAGAGATGTTACTATTGAGATGTTTTTCATGGACCATCCTTCCACATGCTCGACACTCGGTTGGGTCTCTATTACACTAAGTCTTGATTTTTCCTCATCTCCCACATAGATGACAAAAGATATAACTACCATCACTGGAACTCTTTCCAGTATTACCATCACACCAAACCTCTAAATGATGTTTTATTACTCTATAAATTAAACCATTAGGTTTAAAGTCTATAATTTGATGATCTACATCACCATCTTTCATTAGGTTCCATTCAATAATAAGAACTTCATTCACCATCTCAGTAATAGTAGTCAACCGAACCATATTGACCTATGATTGAATGGAATTCTTGAGAACTTCCTTGAAGTGTATCTATCATGATGGATCATCAAAAAAATAGACCAGTGAAAACATTGATTATATATTAAGTTTGATTAATAATCCATAAAGGTTATTGAACCCTACTATAGATGCATTAACTCACCGGTCTACTCATCCCTTAATGTCATGGGAAAAAAGTAATCACAAATCCTAGATTGGAAATACATTCAAACCATATTCAAATGAATATTAGTATTGTTAAAACAAATCGCACCACCACTTATCTACTCCCTAAAGAATATATTTTGTGATATTCATTATCCTCTAAGTAAGTTTCTTAAGATACACTATGATGAACAACACAGTCAGAAGCCGCAGATCAGATTCCTTTGGATCACCAACCCCTAAAAATATGATAGTTTGATACTACTGAAACACTTGATTCATCTCTTCCATAAATTAGGCATTATATGGGGATACATGAGGGGTCTTCATAAACAATAATAATCCCTCCAAGAACTATTAATCATCACCCATATTAGCGACTACAGGCGGTTCCGCAAGTGGCACTGTTGGAGGTTCTACTAGTAGCCCATGGACGACCACATGTGGATTATGGTCATATTCAACCTCTTTTAACATGAATAGAGGCTTTAATTGTGGAATTTATCTATAATTACAAATGCATGTCTCATAAAATAATTTATTAGAAACCATGTCAAAATAAATAAAAGTAAGGGAAAGGTTGAATCCTTCCAACAAAAAAGACACACCAAGTTTCCTGCTCCTAAATCCATGATTAGGTGTTAGTAACAATTGAATAAAACAAAAAAGATACTACCTAATTCATACTATAAATTTGGGTCTAGGTCATGTTCTCTATTTCATAGAAAAGGTCCTAGTATATGGACCATCCAGTGTAATTAAAACATCCATTTATCAGTGACCCTTCAATTTTAGAATTTTAATTTCATTTAAATTCATAATTATATTACAATTCTATTTTATTGGATGAAATAATTTTATCCCCACTTATAATCCATAAGGGATAATAAACCTTATAGGCCAATGTTTGGAATCCATTTAACCCAAAGCACAACACTTTCTAGTTTTTAGGACTAATGGTCCATGAATCAACATTCCCTAGTTTACTGTATAGGGTGTATGCTATATTCTATGATATAAAAAAATATTTAGGTTACTATAGGATCTCTTATCACTAATTGTGTTCATCAATTTCCTATAACAAATGTTAGTCTATAACAATTATATAACTTAAGGAACACATAAGAAATTTCATTTATTCAAGTAATTCAACCTATATGGAATGGAATATGCATGGAATGTGAAACTTGAAAGGTTCTTAAAAGGATTCATGAGATGGAATACCCTCATATCAAAGGGAAACGGTAAAATCCATAATTATGAAGAATAGAAAATATCAATTTCAACACCAAATGGTGGAATGAACTCAACTAGAATTGGAAATATATTGAACATGTCCCATTCCTAGTATTTTTTCCTTTTCCTATACAAGGGTTAGCTACTCCTAGGCATAGCTCATTACCAAATATAATAACATCTTAATATCATATCTATTGTCTCAAAATACTAAATATGGAAAAGAAAAATCTTAGGATACCACTTTGTAACATCCCAACATGGGTGTCATTAAATGATTCTTAAGCTAGTGGGTCAAATGGCCTCAAGAATGCCTCCCTGTATGATAGAGGATGTCAACTTGTAGTTAGGGTCTACAGTGGTAGAGTGGGGAGACTATAATATCATGATTAGAGTAACGTAGTGGTATCATAAGTGAATATATAAGCATAATAATAATATAAATCAATACATAAGATAAAATCTATAAAACTATAATTACACTAAATATAAAGCAGTTTCATGTACACTATGATGATAATTTCATGTCTCTATAAAAATGGCAGGAAATAAAGAAAAAATTAATCATGTGCAATACATGTTTTATAAGTACAAAAATACTATTAAGGAAATATCTCCAACCAAAATCATGAGCACATCTCGGTCCTGTGCTCCCCTTCTACTATGCACAACACATTAAGCAATGTAATGTGGGGTATTTCACGGGTACTTATTTATATTCATGATGTCTATCTGGGTACCAAACAGTAGGATGAATAGGGTTTCAGATTACACTCAATAGTCCCCCACCAATTGTGTCTATAACATATCTAGTTTGTGTATTAATAATGAAGTAGTGTGTAATATATCTTAGGTATAATAGTAATTGAATTAATGTTTCAAAAGGATATGTGATCCTATCTAGACAATCATGGATCACAATAATGTATGATAAATAAATTATACTATTATCCACTCTATCATCCTTAATCAAATACCCATACCATATATATCTATAAAATTTGATAAAAACACACTACATCATATTCAATATATTCATTTTTTAGACATGAAAGTGCTGAATCTAAGGAATAAATGACCATGTAATCCTTATCATTTTCAAGGAGATTCTTGGTAGAAAATTGATAAAGTCCTGTTTGGAATCCAATGAGATTTTCCAATACATTCCATGAAATATTGATCCAAATAGTTGAAATATCATTAGAATCGTATATAATTATGATCTAAGGATTATAAATATTTGATACATACACTTCCATAATAAATATGGATACATGGAGTATAAATTCGCATATAATCCAACGAAATCAAGATCCAAGGAGTTGAAATGTCAATGTCATCCACTATCATAATCAATACGAATCCATGGAGTACAAATGTTTATGGAATTTTGATCCAAGGAGTAGATATGTCCAAGGAATAAACAACCATTATAAATATAACATATCACTCCAAAATTCATTTTATTATTATTCAAATACCATGATTTCATCCAATCTATTTCCATGTATTCCAATAAAATCAATTTAATTTTTTAATATTTTTAATCACATGGAAAGGAGGTACTGAAATTCATCACAGCTCCCACTACAATTGGAGACCTCATGAAAATTCAGCATTGTGTTATAACAAAGGTAAGTTACAAGGGAATGCCTCATGGGTGTCCTCAGATATGTTTAATAGGAACTAACCATAAAATGGAACAAAGTGGGTAACCTAATCAGGTACCAGCAATTTATTCATGAAGTTTAATTAATTTTAGAAGCAATTTTAGAAGGTTTTTTGTGAGATATAATGGAAAAAAGTTATATAAAACACCAAAAATTAATGAAAAGTTATATAACACCTAGAATATAACCATGGTAGAACATTCGTCCAGTATAATATCTTAACCAGGCCAATATTGGAAGAAAATCAAGAAGAAAATGAAAGCCCTAAAAATAAGGCATATGACCCTGCACCAAAGAAACTAAATCAGGGATAATATAAATAGATAATAGTATAAGGGCAATATATTACTCACCAGTACACATCCAAAAAGACCTACGGTGGTAGAATAAAAGTTTTTATTGCAAAAATAGAACCAAATCCTAGGTTTAGTCTTCACGAATATAACTTGTATATGACCGAAGGGATGGGTGAGTTTATTTCAAAAATAAATGGCCCTTTATTATTTTAAAAAACTAAATCCATGAATTTACAAAGAATGTAAATTAATTCCACATCCTATAAATCTCAGTATTTCCCATTTTTGGAAATCACTTTACACATTGTGAAATGGAATGCCCATTCCATTAAATTTTTTTATTTAATAGACGTCATGTAATCCCAATACAAGCTGTGTTCTTAGACTCCATCCAGCCTTTATCCCCCTCCTTCCTTCCTTTATAAAAAAACCCAACCATACCATGGCACCAATTTTAGGGTATAATCCAAAACGAGAACAGAAAAAGGTGTTTAATCAAAAATAAAAATATTTTTACCTCTATTAAATCCTTATTACCATATAGAAACAAACCTAGAAAGACTATGAGGCTCTCACTTCACCTAATGACTGGTGAAACATCTCTCCATGAGGCATGCTACCTCCTTATTCATTCTTAGAGACCATTGCTATCTAAGGATATCTTGAAACATAAATTTTAGATATGGGTGTTCTTCCCATCTAGAAGCATGAAAATCCCTCATACCATCCTCATGAAATCCCATAGGAACACATACTCATGAATGGATAAGAATAATATCATCATTTCAAATAAACCATCCCAGTTTTGGCTCCCCACCTTATAAGATATCCCATAGATACAATCCCTATATATTAGACAACTTCTCTATATTGATAATTTCAAGAAGAACAGGTATAAAAAATGTCCAAATCAGATATAATTATACTTGAGCCTCCTAAACATCTGTATTCAATTCGAAAAAGACATCCATCATCTACCAATCATCACAAGACTCCTGCACATCTTATATTTTTGTCTACCAGGTCAAGGCATCAACAATGAAATTTCACTATCCTAGTGTATAAGTCATCTCTATTTAGAAAAACTGTAGATACTCAACCAACCAAATCTTTGAAAGGATCAGGTCTTGCAATGAACTAATTTACATGAGTCTCTTGTGGTTAGTGTATAACACAAACTTATCACCAAAAAGGTTGTGTCTCCACCATATTAGGTTATGTACCAATGCTTGTAAATCCAAATTATGTGTAGGATAAATCATCTCTTGTGGCCTCATATTCTAGGATCCATAGGCAACAACTCATCCCTTCAAAATCAAAATTTATATTAGAATCTAACTTTTGATGAATCATATTACATGGTATATTCCATATCCAAAACATGTAAGGTGAGGATCAGGGATGAGTTCATCATTATCTTCAGCTCCTTAAATACACTCTTGCAAGTATATGACCCAAAAAAATCATCCCTTTCTTCATCTTCCAAGACATTGGTTGAAAAATATGATAAAATTCATTAAGGAAGCATTAGTAATAAACTTCTAGACTAAGAAAAATCTAAATCACAAAGACATTCCTTGGTTTCTCCCATGATAAAATGGTTGTAACCTTATCTGGGTTGACTAACACTCAGGCCTCTAAGATAAAATAACCAAATAAGATCACTCAATCAATCCAGAAACAACATTTAGATAGGTCTCAATAAATATGATTCTCTATTAATGTACTCAATATTATGTAAACATATTGGTAATTATTGTCTACTAACTCGGAGTACACTAAGATTTCATTGATGAACAGCGCTAAAAATTAATCTTGAAGAGGGTGAAAGATGTGATTCATCACAACCATCAATGTCATCGGTGAATTCTCCAAACGGAACAACATCTCTACGAACAAATTTATTCCATATATACTACCAAAATTAGTACGGTGTATGTCTAATGAACTCACTGTCAACTTGTTAAACCCTGACCTCAACTTGTTCTTAGAGAAAATCTTGGAACCTATTAGCTAATCCATGATATTGTCAATACATGAAAGGGGATATTGGTTCTCAACCAATATTTTATTTAGTGCATAATAATCCAGAAATAAGAAAAATATCCCATCAGCATTATTGGTGAAAATAAATGGAGAATCCCATAGATATGTACTAGTTCATATAAAACCCTTGGATTCCATATCATCCAACTAAACATTCAACACATAAATCTATGTGTTTTCCATCATATAATGTGGGATTGATACTGGATTAAATCATATCACCAACTCGAACATGATATAAATATTCTTATTAGGTGTTTAGATGGATAAATGTTTAGGAAATGAATCATGAAATGTGTGGACTACTTCAGGATAAGTTTCCTATTTAATTCCTCCTTCATCCAAAACAAGTCTTGTTATCTCATCCATGAGAAAATTCAATCTACACTGAATTTTTCATGCATGACTATCATAAACATTCTAATCACCATGGTGAATATTTTTTCCCATGTATAGAGATATAAATGTAAATATCCTTCTCATAGCAGTAAATATGATATTTTTTTGAAACTAAAAAGTGCATACTATGAATCAAAATGAATCATGTCAGTTCCAATACAAAAAAATACCAATGGAAACAATAACCACCAACCTCAAGAGAATCCTCTTTGAAACACTTCATACCCTCTAACAAAACTCCCAATGATGTTTCAATGGTCATTAACTTCTATATTCTCTCCACATCAAAACATAGAACATTTTTTAAAATTAGTAGATTGAAATGAATGTGATCATCATATATAAAAATCAATCTAAATAGATGATACAAGATGAACACAAAAATGGTAGAAGATCATGTATCCATGTATTCTGAAGTAGATTACATATCATGAAGCTAACATACCCCTTTTCCTTATTCTCCAGTCTAACTCATCTATATTGTTCCCTATAAGTGTTATTATCATTCCTACACTGGAGTACCATGTCAACTACCTCATCCTAAACTAAAGTGGAACTCTAGCTACCAATCTAGTGAGGAGTATCTAAGTATCACACAAACTCAAGTGTCTATACCAACACCCTTCTACTTCTATTATTTTTAATGTTCTTATAAAACATCTGAATATGACCCAAACTACTATCGATAGAACCTTGCACAATAGGGTTATGATACTGTGGGAACTTGGGGACCAACCTTCCACACTGAAAGAACTACATCAAACCATCGTATTGAGGGAGAATTACACAACCTTGAATATTGTTCTCATTACATACCTTGTTGAAACTATTATAGTGATTCTTATTTCCACCAGAAGAAGCTATTTTATATCACCCTTCTGAAACTATCTAGCTACCAATATGAGAATTTCTCGAATTACCCTCCATGATGAGATCCAAATTCACCGCTTCTACAGGGATGCTCAAGAAATATATGTTTTCCTATCACCTAATCTCATATAAAATCCAATAAAAAAAAAGTCTTTCCCTGGTGATCTCAGTAGAATTTATGGTCGTATGAAAGTGATGAAGGTGGGTGAGGCATCTGACATAGTCCATCACTAACATTCCCTCTTGTGTTAGATGAATAAACTCATGATCCTCACATACCTCAATATCTCATGATTTAAGTGGATTATAAAAATTACTTTTAAGTTCAACCAGAATAACTCCTCTTACTTCCAAAAGAAATCTAGAATCTCCCACCAACACATGGATGGTCCATTAAGCATGTAAGAAATAGGATTCACTTTCCAATCTATAGGTGTATTAAGAAGCTTCAAGATCATTTTTAGTAACTTAATCCAGAACATAGATTCCTAGGGGCCTCTGTACCATGAAAAATTATGTATATTTGTACCTGAAACTCCATTTTCATCTCATAAATTTAAGGTATTGTGAAAACAATATCCCATTCTATTGATCACGTGACACTCGAGAATCTCTAGCGAAGATAAACATCTATATGATCTGTATAAGATACAGGTTTCTCTGGTTTATCTTTGTTAGGATTGTGATTATTTATTATATCATGATTCTCAAATAGAAGAAGATGATTATGAATTTTCATCTTCCATGTTACAACAAAGACCTTAGAACTCATGGTACACAAAATATTAACCTTAATAGGTGATAAAAATAGAGAATCACAGGCATAAGTTTCATCTACACTTTCATAACAAGTCAATTAAAATTTTTCAATCATTTCATTTATCAATTATATCAAGGGTTCTCATTTCATAGTTTTTTCGTTTTGAAATGTGTCACATGATATAAATAAGTCCCTAGTATGAAAAATTCATGTTAATATATATCTCTATGCTCCTATAATGCATACACATCACATGTCATGCCATTTCATGATTAGAAATATCAATAACTATAATATCAAATAGCATGTGAATCCCCCAAGGTTAAATGACATAAAATTGTACCAAGAAAACATCATAAATAAAAATCACATCCCTAGGAACTCATATTTCTCCTCGTACATGGCTTAGCTACTCCCATTTATAATCTCGTTACCAACTCCCAACAAATCCTAGTCTCTTTTCTACCTATCCAAAATAGTAAATAAATAAAAAAGAAACATAATGATTTGATACCAATTTGTAATGTCAAAAACATGGTGATCCCTCAAGTGAATGTGTTGGTTGGATAAATAAATTTAAGTGCACCTTCACTTATTCTAGAGGCATCTAACTAGCAGTGAGGGTGTAAGAAATATAGTGGGGAGACTTTATACTCTATATAAGAGTTTCAATGATTCTGGTAGAAATATAAGAGTGGAGGAAATAATAAAAAACATATGAATAAATAAATAGTATACAAAAAATGATAAAGTAAAAACTGAATAAATGAAAATAATAATAGAATATTGTATTGACAAGATGAACATAAAAAAATGTTGTTTTTCAAGTCAAACCAAATAAATATAATGAAGACTCAAATACAGACTCTAAGGACATTGGTCCCAAACCCCATGTCATTAATATATCCATGCTCTAAACCATCCAACAATATGAAAATAAACAATAGGGTCACTTTCCCTTGTCCCAACCTCCATTAATGAAATCTATATGAGTACTAAATGACGGCCTATCCAGAGTGCGAGTACAACTAAATAGGTTAACACTACCACATATAACCAAATAAAGTCTCTCATATGTAGTGCGTGAAAGAAAACAAATAACAAGGTATTATTTAATAATTCAATATTGCACATGAAACAAACTTGATGACCCCCATTTTCCTTGTTGACACCCAGGCTAGTCCAACCCGCTTCAGTTCCCTTTAAGATATCTCTTTCTAGGGAAGGATCCTCCTAGATCAAGACATCACTCAATCAGTGGTAGATTTTCCGACATAGGATGAATCAAATAATCATCAAATTAACAAAATATCATATTCCCACATACTATCCAAAAATCTCTCCCTCATGCATTTAAAGATTGTGAATCTAGTCCTCGTACATCTGATATAATCATATAATCCACACTTAGGAATATAGTATCGATGTTCCTTGCACATATGTGGTATGAAATCATGATCATATATCCAAATAATCAACATAATATTATGTTATACTAGAATATCCTCAACTTTCCACAAATTATCCCATACTTAGGCATCAATCACATCAATGTTATATAAACACAAAACTTGTTCTACAAAAATCCAAAGGTCTTTAACAAACATATTATATATATCATCGTATGACACAATGATAAATTTATCAAATTATCATCTATATAACCAAATATATTTCAGTAATTCTAGTTTATAATTATCATCATAATTATATCAATCATGTTTCACGATGATCTTGGACAAAATCTTATTAGAATTACGGTAAATAAATTTTATTCAAATTGATGCTATCTAAATCAACCACTACAAAAAATGTGTTATTAAAATTACATAATTTGTCCATAAGATTATAATTTTTTTGTATTTATTATATGGATCTAATGTCAAGATTACCTATTCTTAACTAGGCTCAAGGCTAGCACACCATTAGGGTGCTCAGAGGACTCAGACTCAATGCTTTAAACCCAACGGAATCTAATGGAAAGGTCTAATAGAAAAGAATCATTAATAAAAATGAATTTTATAATTAACTAGGTGGTGTGAACATTTTGATGTCACAATTAAAAACATTAAATACACCATATATAAATAAATTTTACAAAAGGGATACATTTTAGACCAACCACCTTTATTTTGTGATCAAATAAATACCCACAATGAAGAACACCAATGGAAAAATGAATGAGAAGGAGATCAAGATAACATCTTAGATCATAAAAGAAATAGCATCATAACATGATTCCATAATGGTCATGAGACCACCCTACTATAATGGATTATATCTAAATAAAGGATAAAACTAAAAAAACGAAACCCACCAAACATCAAATTCCACACCAAGATTTCTAGAAAAGAAGGAATCACCCCGAATTCACATGGATACAAGCTAGTGTTTGAGAGAGGAGGATTCATGGTGAAATGAAAATAATTTCGACACATAGTGTGAGATAAAACTGTTTACCCCTATATATTCATGAAATGAACCCTTTAAAATTATGAATTTCTCAATTTATAAGATATTCTAAGAAACCAATCATATGTAGTTAAAATAACCCTAATTGACTGTTTCGTTACACAAACCAGTTTCAAAGCATATAAAATTTTCATGATCTGAACTAGTTTATAGAATCTTATTGTAAACATGTTCACATTATTTAACCTATTCCTGAAGTCAATGCTTCATGTAAATATATCACAACCAAGAAATTATGGAATAAACATAAACCCTCTCATAAGATTTAAAAACCCTTTAGAGAACCTTTATAGGCCTTTGAAACATTTATACAAAGAATCCGTTAAGACAGAAAACATACATCACCAAATAGTATATTAGTTTACTATGAAAAATCTCTACATCATAGAAATTTACTCGACCACCATGGATAAAAGAAAAAAAGAAAACCCAATTGAAATTGGTTCAACTAGAACTCAAGGGGGACATACATGGAAAAAGATGGGATCATATAAAAATATTCTGTTGTATTAATGATTTAATATATATATATGTGTGTGTGTGTGTGTTTGTGAATTTATTAATTAATATGTGAAAACATGATGAAATGTAACAGGACCTAAGGTAAGAGGGTTGATGAACAAAAATATTTTCTTTTAGGATCATCACCAACTTCTAATTTTTCGATATGGTTAAAATAAATATATTATAAAGGTTTATTTCATTTCTTTACATATTTATTATATGTATATGGATGATCACACTTAATTTTGATGATTTTTAAGCCACCTTCCTGATTAACAATAATATGTTTTTCTTGATTACCCTCTATTATCCCTTTAATATTTTCTTTTCTCTTTTTAAATAATTGTGATTGTTTCATGAACAATTTCTATATCACCTTAATATTATATGATTATTTATGTTTAAATAAAGTAAAAGTATTCAAGAACTTGATTATCACTCAGTACTGATATTTAAGGGAACTTTGATATTTTATGGAAATACTATTATTTAAATGTGTTCATTATACCCTATCCATTAACATTATTGGTCTCAATAGGAGTAAATACATTATTTAAATAGATGTAAATGTTTTATATAATGATATTTGTTTGATTAACTCATAATATATTAATATATAATTTTTATTAAAGTAATTATATTCATTAAAAATAATATTTATTCTGAAATTATTTTTATTTTATTTTGTGGGTGGATATTTTATTTTATTGAAACAATTTTTTAAAACTATACATAAAAAAATTATAAGTTTTTTATTCATCAAAAAAAATATATCTTAGGTTGATGTTTTGTTATTTTTCTAAAACATTTTATTTTTTAGTGTATACTGAAAATACTAATTTTTCAAACACTAAAACATTTATGATATTATTATGATATAAGAAAGGCATATAAAATTTTTATGAAATTTTATAGACCAATTATATGTTTCAGAAGATAAATAAATTACTTTCATATAATATTTTTAATTTAGGTACCCAATCATGACATTTTACAAACATACATGATATGTTTTTCAAATTTAAAACTTTTTTTTTTTGACTTTTCATTTAATGGTACAGTTGAAAGATTATATTATATTATTTCCTAATACAAAATATTACAGGAATACATGGTTTATTGTTCAGAAATAAAAATAATCAAAATGGCATATTACATTACGTCAAAGTGTAATTATTTTTACTCTTCAATCGGGTACTTTCCTAAAAATGTTTTTCATATGTTTTGTATTCTTACATTAAATGTAATTTAATTCACAAATGGAAATTAAATATAATAAAACAGAATAAAAATTTGGAATCTTCATTTAAAAATTTGGTTTTGAATTCACATTGTTTTTGGTGAAATAATTAAGATATCATAGTAAAATTTTATGTTATCATGGTAATTGTCAAAATATTTTTAATGTTGTTTAACTAGGTTATAGAGATTAAAATGATTACATAAATTATATAATTTTATTTTTTGACTTAATTTTTACCCTATAATATCTTATATTTGAATTTTTTGGTCCCTTCATCACAATTTGTATTATTAATATTTATATATTATTTAATCTTTTATTTACTGTTAAGTGTGTACTTTTCCCCCACTTATAATAGGAAGTGTCTTATTCTCCATTATTCAAAAAATTTGTGCCTTATTGATTAGAAACTATCTCCCCTAATAAATTATTTGATTCCTTATCCATTTCCTAGATCTTATAGTATTTCCAAAATACCATCCTCTCAAGTATTAAGTTGTACTCCATGGTAGGTTTCTCAATGAAAAGCTGTAACTCTTAATTGAGTACTTTCATTTTTTTCTTCTTAGACTGCCTCTAAGACTCCATTTTAAATTCTAAAATGATAACATAAGTATATTTAGTATACTTAATTTTTATTATGATGACCAATAAACCATTATACACCACTATTCCATACTATGGGAAAATAAAACATCACCCATGTGTATGTCTTGTCTCGCACCTCCATGAAGAGATGCAATTCATTTTTCCTTACCACTTCACATTGAAGAGAATAATGATGGAATTAATAAATATATTGGACATTTACGATATTAAAATAATTAATATCATTTAATTTTATTTCTCTATATCTAGTAAAAATGAGAAATATTACTCGTGTTTATGTTTGGGATACCATAACCACTAAGTGATGTAATTCATTTTTCATAAATAATTTTTAAGAGTAGTAATAAAAATATATTACAATTAAATATGATACTCATTACATTATTAATATATTTTATATTATTTAACCATGATCATTGTATAATAATTAAGAATACGGAATCAAAACATGCATGTAAAGAGATTCATTTATCACTCAAAACAGTGATTTAAATAATGAAGTTGACAGGTGATAAGTTAATATGAGTAAATTATATATCTTAAGATATATATGAGTATTGTTGTAAAATATTTTTATAATAATTCCTTACTTATTATATATGATTTTTGAACATGTATGTAATATGAGACTTGAGGTAAGGTGTATAGGTTATAATCTCCCTTCATTTTTGGGGTGTTTATGCTTGATTTTCAGTGAATAAAATTATATGTATATATTCCATTAAACACCATATAATTTAATATCCTATATTAATTATTTTAATTGAAATTTTATATTACAATTTTCTTTTTTATAATACTTAAAATGATCAAGAAATATTTTTTAAGAAAAAAAGTTGTTATTTTTTATTTGGTCAGAATATTTTTGTTCCACGTCCACATTCTCATTAAATTGTTTTCAAGAATGTTTTTAATATTATAAAATGATTTGTTAAATTAATTTTTCCCACATTTAACTTTCCAAAAAAATAAAAGTAATCATTTTTCAATTTTTTGAACAAGGTATTTTTACTAATGGTGTGAATAGAATCATTATTTTAACATATACCGCTTGATTGACATTTCATGCCATCAAAATTTCACTTTTATATGAATCATCATTTCCATGTTTCATAAGGTCTTTTTAATGGATTTTTTTCCAAAATTCTATAAAATTTTATATTTTAAATATCTCATTTCAAAATGAAGAGTATTTTCCTCAAGAAACTTCTTATGATATTTTAAGGAATTATAATATATTAAAACATAATCTGATGTCACTTATGTTTCACTATGGACATGATCCAATGATACAATCCTTTTTCTTTCTATGTATGTATTTTCATTATGTTAATGAAATATCTATAAAACCTAATTTTATTTTCACAATTTTTTCGAGGACAAAATTATAAATGTTTTCAAGACATTGGGACATATATATATATATGGATTATGATTATGTGATGGTTGGGTCCATAATAGCTCTCTTATGAATTGGGTAAAAATACATTTATATCTCAGGTGATGATGATGATAATATTGGACATTATTTTGAATATATTTTTCACATATAGATGTTTTAGTATGATAGATACTAGTTATGCTCAAACTATTGTTCGTGGAAATAATAATGAAAAGCTTTGTTCATATTCTAATGTGTGAGTATGATTTATTTTAAATATTATCATATTAATTTTTAGGAACATTCCAATGAATATCTACACTCATAAGATTTTTATTTCTTATAATTTTGATGAAACATGTCAATATTTTTACTCTATAATGATTATTACTAATTTGTTACACTTATTAATCATAATTATAGATATTATTTTATTTTGGAGTTTTTATCTCATATTTGCTTGGTATGTATATTTTTTGTTGATAGAATCCACTTGATTAAGTCATCATACCCTTCGGATCATATTATACTCTCTTATGATTGATATATCCCATGTTTACCCTTATAGATCTTCTGATATCAACTTTATTATTTTTTTTCTTTCATAGATTGTGATGGAAGGAATTAAGTTTGATATGTCCAGATGGTTACAAAGATGATGATAATTTTAGTTGATTCTTAAGATTATTTAAAAATATGTTGATTATGTGTATAGACTCCAAAAAATACACCCTTATAGACCTTAGGGATGTTTATTTTTTATATTTATTAAATATTCATCAAAATGATTCAATAGTTGTGTTTTTAGGCTTATGTCACCTCAATTGGTATCTTAACAGGGTATAGTTATTTTTGGAAACTGGAATAAGAATAATTTTCTAATAACCCTTATGATAATAAAATACTATGTTGTGTTAAATAAAAGAGTGTGGGTTTCTTAGAAATTACATCCCTATCTTGATATTGGAAATCCTATGTTCCCATGGTAGAAATGCGCCAGAATATAATAACATCGAAAGGGGAGTGTTGGGTGTTAACTCAATCTTCCCTGATGCATTATGAGTGGGACTAGTAGTGAAAACCTAGCTAGATACACCGAGACGATATTCTAGGGATTATCAAATTTTCTATAAGAACTATTATGTAGGATTTAAATAGATTATTACCAAGGAAGACCTATTTTAAACCTAAGGTTTCATATATTGAAAAGAATGTGGAATAATTTAAAAATTATCAAAATTATTTTCTTATAAATAATTATTATAATTATTATTTTTGAAAACATATGTTATATTTTTATGGTTTTTTCTAATGGATAGGTTAATAAATAATTTTACTAATAGTAAATGTGGTGGGAAATGTAATAGCCATCTTCATGAGAAACCAAACGGTTATGGATTAGGGGTGAAATAATTTGTGACTATTCTCACTCAATTATCTCAAGCCAGTAGTTGTAAGTAGGACCTTTTTGAGCTTATAAAGGTACCACTGAGTAAGAAACATGCAATTGAGTATTTTATATGATAACTTCCACCCTAATTTTCTTGGTTTTCTAATCCACTGGTTTGTGATAAATCAGTCAATGTGCTGGAAAATATATTTTTCATTAATAATTTCATAGACAATGAAAATTTTTTCTTAGCAGTCTATCACTCAGAAATAGAAGTTCCTCAATGGTGGAATCTTATCAAGAAAACTATTCAAGATGAATAATTGAGCTGATAAGAGTTTAAGATGGTATTTCTTAATAAATAATTTACTTGGAGTATTATTTCTAATATGTAAAGGTAATTATTGGATATGAAATAGGAGGAGGATGAATCCATTATTACCTATGAAGGAAACATTACAAGACATTCGAGGTACAATATATGCTTTATAATAGCCACTATGAGAAAAAGATTCCTCATTCTTTAGTGGCATAAAAAAATTATTTAAAAGGTGTTAGAAATAAGAGACATTGGTAACTATGATAAAATCAGTCTATGTGATTTAATGCAAGAAATGAATAGTGGGAACACCAATTATTCTTCTGGTTTAAGGGATAAGTAAAATATTTGAGGATCCTATAAACTAGAATGGTAAATACCATAGAAGATGAAAATTATAACCACACACAAGCCAAAAATGTGTTGAAAAGAAATTAGGAAATTATTTGAAAAGAATTAAGAAATTATTTAAATGTGGAAAAGATAGACATCGTGAAAGATATTTTTAATGGGGGTTAAAATGTTAAAAAATGAAATAGAAGAGAATAAGGATTTAATGGATGAATTTATGTGATTCTAATGTAAGGAGATTTATAATTATGTTAATAAATTCCATGATACAATAGATAATGAGGTAAATATACCACAACAACCCCCCAAAGAAAAATTATAAATGGCATGACTTCATTATCACAACTAAAGTGGTTCAGGATAAAGATATGGTGAATAATACACTTTTTATCACCTATATAACTGAGAATGTATTATTTCATCCTATATCTACCCAATTTTTTTATCTAAATAATTTTTAATTTAATATCAACACCAACTTAAATATTAGATGTTTAATTGGATGTAAAAACCTCTAGTGGAGTGATAACTTCATATCAGGTCTATATATCTTCTTTAATAGAAGTTTGTGTTATGGTTCTTCTTAAACAATTTGTGATTATCTATATAGTTTAATTTGATTTTACTTTTTTGTTTATTACCTTTATATTTATAAATCCCTTATAAATTGATTTGGAAGGGATGTTATGTTTGATATTCTGAATCTACTTATGAATGTATATCATTGAAATCATAAAAATGATATTCCAGTGTGAATTACTTTCATTATATGGGTATTATTAACTTTTCATGAGGATTGTTTATTTTAAATGGTTGGTAGGACAAAAAACATTAAAGATATATATTTTTTTTGAAAATTTTAGGATGTATTTCTGAATTAATTTCCCAGTCTTCAGTCAAATTTGGAAGTGGTGTTTTCAATAAATTTCATACCTACTATTATGACTATTTTAAGGACTTTATATTGGATTTCCCTGATTGAGTTTCATGAATTAAGGAATAAACTCAATGAGAATCCAGAAAAGGGATTAATTTTTATGATTATGTTAAAATGAGTTTAAAAAATTCATTTTTAATAATAATTATGGTTCAATATATATTTAAATTGATCATTAAAAACATAACAATATCACTATCATAAACAAGTATCTTTATCCTTGTATTGATGACTTATTAAATTTCATACATGGAGAAAAATATTATTCAATGATTGACCTTCATTTTGGATATCACCAAAGGATGTTCATGAATGAAGATATAGTGAATAAATCCTCCAGAATGAGTTATAGTAATTATGAATTTATAGTAATTCCATTTGAAAACACCAATTATACCACTATATTCATGGATCAAAATGATTAATTTCAAGAGATTTTATTTATTAGTTTGTGGTGTTAATTATAGATGATATTATTTTATATTAAAAGGGAATATAAGAGCATATAGATCATTTAATGTTTTATTTAAGAAAATAATGAATTAAGAGGAATATTCTAAATCTAGAAAGTGTGATTTTTGTGGCATAATGTATCATTATTTGGTTCTATAATCTCTTTAGATGGCACATTGGTTGATCCTTTAAAGATATATGTTGTTAACCAATATCCTAGACCAATCACGGTAATGTAGATTCATAGTGTTTGTGATTTTTGTAGATGTTATAAATGTTTTATAAATAATTTATCCTGAAAATCTAATCCACTAATAAAGTTTTAATGTAAGGGATCTAAGTTCCTAGGGATAAATTTATAAGAAATTTTTTAAAGGAGATGAAAATACAGTTGGGAAATAAACCTAAATTAATACTAACATGTAGTGCAGATAGATTTTTAATCTATATTTATGTATCTTTGATGGTACTAGGATACATCCACAAGATTAATTTCATGAGGATTTTTATGCCTCACAATAATGGAAAATTCATCATAAAAATTACCTAACTCGTTATTTAGAGCTGGAAGCAGTAATTGTTTCATTGAAACTATTTAGATATTATATTTTTTTTGAAATCAGTGATATATAATTATGGATCTTAAAATATTTAATTATATATAGTAAAATAGTTAGAGTTGAATATGATGTAAATGAGATGGATGGAATTGATTAAGGATTATAACATCTCAAAACACTACAATCCTTGGACGGAGAACACAATGATGGATTCTCTAACTCATAAGAACAAAACTATATTTTTTATGATTTTCACTTAAATAGATCCAATAATCATGGATTTTTAGAATATGGACCTTTAAATCATGTGGAAAGGGGACATATAAAATATTTCTCAAATGAATGTTCTACCCCCATCCATTTGAGGATTAATGAGTTCAAAAAGGAGGATGAGGAACTATAAAAGAATGTGATAAATATTCCTGATTTCAAATTTTATTATGATAGAATGATAAGGTTCCAAAAATGATTACATATATAATCAACTCAAGACACGAGGAAGGAGTGATTGGATGTATCTCATAGTACCCCATTATATACTCATCATGAATGAACAATGATATACAAAGATCTGATAGTGTATTTTAGGATGGATAAAATGGAAAGGTTTATTATATAATATGTATGAGGATTCTTGAAATTATTTTATGTTATTGTTATGAGGTTTAATATTAAGGGGATGTTACTACCATTACTCATAGAAAAATATAAATAGGAAAAATGTTCATTGATTTCATCATTGGGATCCCCAAAAGGACAAAATTCAATTATTTTATTTGGGGTTTCATTGATCCTCATATGATATTATAATATTTCATTGTAACTAGAGAAGTTTTTTCTCTTGTTCAACACTATAGGATATACATTATGGATGTTTTTAGGTTGAATGTTGTACTATAATACATATTATTTGATCTAGATCCATGGTTTACCTTGAAGTTCAGTAGAAGTATTTAGTAGGATCTAAATTCCTAGTTTAGTTTCAGTACATAATATCATCCTTCGAGAGATAGTCATTCAAAAATTACTATTAAAACCATACAAGATATTTTGAGATAATTTTATTTTGATTTTAAGGAGAAAAATATCAATACCATTCTCTAGTGGAGTATTCTTTTGAAAATAACATTCAATCAAATATTTAGATGGCTCATTATGAACACAAATAGGAAGGAATTATAGAACATCAATGTATTTTGATGATGTTTGAGAAAGTCATCTATTGTGTCCTAAGCTAGTTAAGAAACTGGAAAATAATGTATGATCCATTAAATATCACATCAGAAAATCCCAGACTTGATAGAAATGTTATGTATATATTCATCATTGAGATATAGGGCTCAATGTTGGTGACAAGGTTTTCCTATAAATATCTTATTTTAATACGGTTGTTAAATTTTGAAATAAAGGAAAATTGAGCCCAATATTTATCATTCCCTTTTAAATAATAGATCATATTGGGATGGTTGTTTATTATTTGGTGCTTCCATCGAATATCTCTCATGAAAATTATGCCTTCCATGTATCTATCTTGAGAAAGTACATACGAAATATCATGACCTGACCTGTACCGGGGCTCGAGCTTCAACAACCCCAAGCCTGCCTCCATAGGCCAGGGGCTGGAGACTAGCGCCGAAGGCACAACAAACTCAGGCAGGCCTTTGCCTAAGAACCTTTACACACACACACAACCAAATAAATGAAAAATTGCAGAGGAAATGAAATCATGGAACCACATATCTATATAAAGGGAACCAAACAAAAATGCATCGACCTCTAACATTAAAAACACAAGAAAAGTAAAGATGAAAGGGAAAGGGGAAAAAATAAACACCCAACTAAAAAAGTTCCATAACCCTGTAACAGGTGAAGAAGTAATATAGTTGGAAGAGTCCCACTCCTGAATCCGAAGCTACGACCACCACACGCTGTCCAAGAACCCTGTATCCCTAAGCTCCTCGGATGTCATGATCAACCTCTCTATCATATGCAAGGGCACACCAAATGTGAGCAAAGCCCAAGCAGGTTTTATTACAAGAATACTCAGTAGGATGCCCCGAAGGCTCGAGGGAGTAGCAAGAGGGATACTGAAGAGGAGAGTTGTTAGAGCGAACAAGGTACAACAAGAGTTAATAAAAAGAGTACAGCTCCACCCAATAATAGATATGATCGCTCAAAGAAACCCAAATGAGAGTGTAAGGGGATCTCCATCTCACAGGTTACCCTAGGTATATGCCCATACATATACCCAAGACATATAGATATACTCGTAACTTAGACTCGTATTCTAGAGATAAGTCACACAAATGCATACCCATTCTAGGGATCCAGTTGAAAGATTCCACAAAGAACTCATCTAGGAGTACTCACTCCATGAGTCTGATATCTCTGATGTTGTCTACCCAAGAAGTATTTTTTATCGGAAAGGTCACGAGAGATAGATACACTCATTACAGGAGAACATACTCTTAAGTGGAAAAGATCACGATACACAGATGAGGATCCCTTTCAGCGCCTTGGTGGATACCATGAATCATTCGGATTCACCTGCTAGGTAGAGGATCAATGCCCTGTGGAAGTGGTCACAATGATACATGACCCTACCTAGGGTCCAGAATGGATAGAGGCTTTGGGCCTCTCAGATGGATACATGACTCTATCTTATAATGTCCTACTGAAGGGATCATACTCTTGTAGAAAGAAATGATACCTGGAATTTAAGGGAAAGAGAAAAATGTGCACTGACCATAATGAAACATGTCCAAGATACCGTGGAAAAAAGATCAATCCTTGTACTGAGAAGTACATGACATGTAGAAGTGTCACACATTGTGTCTTCTGAGTATGGGTACTGCCCAAGTACAACGGCCCATGTCACAAGTCTTGTCATGTAGAATAGTTAGTACACAACATGTAGTACATATCACATGCCCTGTCTGAGTAACTGGGGTCGGATCCGTGTACGTTGGCCATGTGCCCATACATGCTCTCAACCCATTTATGTCAACCCATGTGATCGGTACATAGGGTGACCCGAGTTACTTGTCTCACCTGGCCATGTGGTGGAGTACCGACTCCAAAGATAGGAAAACTATCTCAGAGGATAACGAACCTGCACTCAAGATGTGGGGAGTCCCTTCTCTACCGGAGTAGAGGAGTAAGGAATACTCTCACCATAAGTCATCAAGGTAGTATCCATCCTATCTCACACTAAAAGAAACAACCTTATTATGATTCTCATGTTATCGGTCATACCTCAACCACCATGAAGTTCCACAAGGGAGTAACCCGAAGGACCTCCATGCCATAAGGGTTCCAACACGATAGAAAGTGTGTCAATCGGACGCCCAGTCTATAAGTTTCAGGCATTTTAGTACCGAGGCCTCAGTTGGATTCGTGTTTGATCCAACCCAGTCATACATTAATTGTCACTGGATAAACGAACTGGTCACACCATTTCTATCCACCCAGAAAAACTCACTAGATGGACTAACCATTTTTCCAAAACTGATACCTCGTGAAGAAGTAGCATTTCACCACAACACACACGAACCGGGCCTCATGGGGCCCGTGATTCGACCTCAACATAAAATATCCAAAATTGGTCTTCAAACATCTATCTTAATTCCAAGGTCATAGCATCACAGACAATTTTCCATTCCAACACCGTATAAGGGCGATTTGTCAGATACAAGATCCCATAATAATAATATTATTATTATTATTATCGGGTGTTTCGTAGAACCGATCCATGAACCAGAATTTAGTATCTAACATTAGACATGGATCAACCGTTATAATTATAGGATCGCGTCTCCACTGACGGGAACTCAATATGACGTCACACGCAGGAGTTATGGTGGGTCGAATATTTAATAATATTATTAAATATTTTAATTCACGAGCATTTTGGGTACCCAATCCGAAAACCATAAAAAGGCATCCAATATTGGACTCATAAAATTTGTCTCGAATTTAGGGTTGCACTAACACTAACGGTTCGTAAAACCGATGTCACACGAAGAAGTTACCATTAAAATTCATTTTTACCAACGAAAATAATATTAACACTATAATACTATATTTATTTTTAATTTAATTTAATTCCTTAAATTCTCGCCTAAAAAATCCACACACCACCAAAAGTGGCACCTCCCCTTGCCTTGACTCATTGCCCAACACACCCCATCACTTCCTTGATTGATTTATTTTTTTCTTTTAATTTTTTTCTGTTATACTCTATTCTCTCTCCCATCTAATTCTTCATTCACGATTTCTTCACCCAATTAACGCCTTTGAAAACCCAATCACCCATCATTTTTCAGCACATCCAGAACTTCCACCACCACCTCCAGCTAGCGTTGTCGCGCCTCCACCCCATAACACCACCATTTCCTCACACACAAGCTGCCGCATGTACCTCCGCCAACATTCACTATCCTCATTGTGTACCGCTGCGCCTGGAACCACATCCCTTCGGTCTACTGCAACCATGTCGGACCGTCTTCATGCCCTAGCCAGAATCGCACCGCCACAACACCCCTTCTGTGGGCCATTACAACTTCATTCTAAATCGGAAAATTTTTACAATCATAGATTCATGATCCTCGGGTCGAGATATTTGCGTTCATATGCCGCACTAAATGAAACATTGAGTTTTTAGCAGGCTTAATTATTTCTTGTGCTGAAGAATGTGCATAAAACCAAATATAAAAGAGCATGGTAAATAAGCATATCGATGTTCGTGTTTGTTTGTCCATCATCATTGAAAATCAAGAACATGAGGAATTGAAAAATACATATTTATCACCGTTCAAGATTTTCAATCTCATGATAAAGGAGAAGAAAAATTGATTCAACACACTGTTTTTCGATCTGTGTATTAATTAATTTAATTCATGCTCATTATGAAAATTCAAACAGGTAAGGAATTCAAAAAGATAAATACTACATCAGGTTTGGATCGATCATTGGGGAAGATCATGTTCATCAAGATCCATTTGGGGTTGATGAAGATCGCACATGCACAATGATTATAATAATATGTTGTGTTTGTCATGCTTCGATTGACCTCGATCCAAGGATTCATCGTCATTCATAAATGGAGAGAAGAGGAGAAGAGAGGAGAGGAGAGAAGAACTCATCATTGGAAACAAGGGTTATGAGCCCATGATATCATAACCATGAATTAATAACCTCCCACCAGGTTAATGAAAATTAATTAAATAATTAAATAATCAATTATTTAATTATTTAATTATTCACCCACAATGGCGCATAATCCGAACACCTGACGCCGACAAAGTTGGTACCTTTCATTGGGAAAACCCTACGTTTGACCTCATCGGTGGAATCAAAATTTTCATTTGAGCCCTTGTCCATGAGTTATTCGAGTTTGATCTATGAAATTAATAAATTAATAGTTTAATTTATCCATTAAAACACCACTAATATGGCATTCCACCTTTTTATTAAATAACTTTTCATTACATTTCACAAACAGAGGATCATTAAAGTCTAGTGTCTTGGAAATCAGGAACATAAAACATGAAGAAAAACAAAAAAATTATTCTAATCCACTTTTAAGTCTTCAACATAATATCATCCTAAGTAAAATTACTGCCTTTCATATCCTGGAGACATACATCAAAGTAAAGGGTGAGCAGAAGGCCGAGTAAGGGTAAATAAGGAAGTAGTTTACTTTTGATATCATTAAGAACTTGAATAAAAACATAGAGACATGAGAAATGGGTGCATAGGCATATCATAAAGAATATAAATTAAAACATAACTTGAATATGTGTCTAAAACATTTCATTTAGACATTCATGAACATATCACCAAGGTCCATCGCCAGGGTGTCATAAAAATTACCAAGGTTATTCACCAAGGTATCGTGAAAATTGTCATCTCTAGAGATTAAATCTTTACCCAATGCATTGGAGCGCTATCAAGGCACACCCTTAATATGTCTTTACTTACATGTGATCCAAATATATCATAATCAAAAATTTCCTAAATAACCCATAGAGTATAAAATAAATGGTTTTCATTTCAAAATCATGACGTTTTAAATTGAACTTAAAAATAGGATCATTATGCCCTTTATAACTCATGGGAAGGGGGTGAGGGTTGTATGTATGTCAATTCCAGAAACAAATATATCCTTTTAGTATATTCATGAACACCCATAGAAACGAAAAAGGTCTGGGTATTCACATAAATAAAACAAGAGAACTTCTTGAGAAAAAGAGATAGAAATTTTGAGGCAAAATTTCTGCAGCCTAACGACTATATAACATGGTTTTAGAAAACATTGGGAAGAGAGGGTACAAGAGTAACACACTCATAAATAACATAGAATACAGTATAAATATATAAAAACATGGAGATAAGAACATGGTATGGAAATTTTAATGGAATACCCCATGAAAAGGAAATATGAAAGAAAAGAGAAGAGGTGATTCCTTTTACGAGAAATTCAGCAGCCTAACGGCGTCACTTAAAAATTCAGAAAACAAATTGATGAGAGAAGAAAGGGTATCTAATCATTTGAACATAAAATGGACAGTAATAAGAACATATAATAACATACCCTCAACATAAATAGATGGAAACTACAAGACACAACATAAAGGAAGTCATGCCTTAAAAAAGGAGGGTGAAAGAATCCCTTACCTTGAAGAGTAACTTCAAAAGCATAAAGTTTGGGACCTTTGGAGGATTGAAGAAAACTTTTAAGGACTCATTGGGAGGTAAGGAGACCAGAAATTCGTTGGGGAGGATTTAGGAATGAAAATTATGAGAGGATGGCTTGGTATTTATAGGGGAAGTGAGGGGACAAGGCATTAATTACAAAGGGACACCTCATCGGTGGTATTGGAAAAACTATGGGCTATCTAAATATATTTCCTCAAGGTATTTGAAACTTGGGACACCTCATAACATATATTACTATTCATAATTCCACCATAATTATTTAATAATTATTAAATCCTTAATGACATCATTAAACACCCGAAATTCTAAACTAAAAATTAAATATTCACCGAAAATTCAACTTTTTCAGAAAAATCCCAAAAATTCACCTTAATATAATATTGATGCTCTGAATTCAAAAATAAACTCAAATTTAAAAAAATAATTTTCTAAATAATTTTAATTTAATTTTTAATTAAAAAACACTATTCAACTGAAAAAACTAATACTTGACTAATAATTTCTAAAATAGTTAATTAACTTTTTTAATGAATCACATTACTTAATCAAGGTGCCTAAATTATATTAATATTTTCTTTAAGTGAGATTACTAATCCATTTGGTCACATTACTAATCGTAAGCGTAAAATCACTAGTCATGATTTACTATTCACCAAAAATTATGTTGATTTTATTAGACTCTAAATTTATTAATGAACACATTTGCAGAAGACCATTTTTTGAAAATCATTACACATAATTAATTATTTAAGGTTTACATAAATATTTTAAAATATACTTTTTTCAAAACTCATTAATAAAATACATCCTATATTCATTCGAACATTTTAATACTCACAAACTTCACCATAATAAGAAAACACAATTTTATTTATAAAAAAGGATTACACAAAGAAGCTATAGTCTCGTTACATATCCCTTTATCACAACATCATATGAACAAAGAGTAAGGTGTGCTAAGGTGAGAGAATCTGAGGGTGGCTCGGCCAACATTTCCCGAGTAGTGATTTCTATAAGCTTAAACTTCTCCCGAAGGCGATTCCGTTCCAGCTTCACACGGTGAAGTTAGCCTTGGGTTTGGTCCAGAGAAAAACCCAGTGGTGCTACCTCCTTCCCCAGTTCTGTCAGATGGTCTTCAATCGGCCCGAGACTACTGGATGAGGCCATCATTTCTTCTTTATGTATTAAATAACCAAGGTCACTTGTTTTTATAGAATAATAATCGCAACATATAGTTTAGTTTCCAATGGTCATATTGACCAACATTCATATTACAGTTGAAACCCAATAGTATTATTTTAATAATACTCATTTCATTAAATGAAATCGTTTCGTTGAGTATAAATTAAAATAACACACAAAAAAAAAGGAAACATAAATTATTAAAAGTTCGGGTCGTTACATTATTCCCCCCATATGAAATTTTTCCCCCGAAATTTTAACTCATACCCTCAGAAAAGAAATGGTGTGGGTTCTTCTGTCTCATAGATTCCTCTAGTTCCCACGTGGCTTCTTCATATTTGTGGTTCCTCCACAACACTTAAACAAGGTGGGTAGTCTTGTTGTGTAGAACCTTGTCTCTATAAGGTCATGTTCTAGTTGTTCCACCTCTGGGTTCGTACATGTGAAGGGTCTGGTATGTACTTCTTCAAGAGGGATATGTGGAATACATCATGAACTTGTGGTATATTTGGAGGAAGTACAAGGTGATAGGCCACTGGTCCCATGCTATTAAGGATTTAATAGGGGCCAATGTACCTAGGGCTGAGCTTCCCTTTCTTCCCAAACCTCACGACTCTCTTCCAAGGTGAAATCTGAAGAAAGACTTTGTCACCAACATCAAACTCCATGTCCCTTTGATGGTTGTCGGCATTGCTCTTTTGCCGACTTTGAGCATCCTTAATGTGTTGTTGGATGGCATGGACTTTTTCTGTAATCTCTTTCACAAGATCATGCCCAAGAAGCTTTCTCTCATTAGCTTCATCTCAACAAGTAGGAGTCCTACATTGCTTCCCATATAAGGCATCATAGGGTTCCATTTGAATGCTTGAGTGAAAGTTGTTGTTGTAAGAGAACTCAACTAAAGGGAGTTGTTGATCCCATCCACCTTTAAATTCCATTGAAAAAGTTCTCAACATTTCCTAGAGTGTTTGAATATTCTATTCAGATTGGACATCAGTTTAGGGGTGATAGGCCGTACTGAAATTCAATTCAGTGCTCAGAGCATGTTGAAGACTTCTCCAGAATTTTGATGTGAACCATGGATCATGATCCTATACGATAGAAAGTGGAACTCCATGAAAACATACCACTTCCTTCACATAAATCCGAGCAAGTTTGTCAAGAGAGAAATCTTCCCAAATAGAGATAAAATGGGCAGTCTTGGTGAGACGGTCCACAATAACCCATATCACATTGTTTCCTTTGGAAGTTCTCTGAAGACCAGTGACGAATTCCATAGTGATATTCTCTCACTTTCATGATGGTATGGGTAGTGGTTGAAATACCCCTTTAGGAAGTTGTCGCTCTGCCTTCACCTGCTGACATACTGGGCACCTTGAAGTGTAGCCAGAAATCTCCCTTTTCATATTATCCCACCAATAATGTTCACGAAGGTCCCTATACATTTTTGTGATTCCAGGATGTATAGAGAAAGTAGAGCTATGTTCTTCATCCATCAGATCCTTCTTTACTTCCGGAATAGATGGGACACATAGTCTTGTACAAAATCTCAGTACACCTTCTTGATCAATTTTGAACTTAGGAAACTTTCCATCCTTTACAGCCTCAAACTTCTCTTGTAACAAAGGATCTTTTTTCTAAGATTTCCTGATCTTCTCTAGTAATGTCGATTGTGAAATCATTTGGGATAGGGTTGATGATTTACCATCCCTTATAATTCCCATTTCCAGCATTACTAGGTCATGTATCAAAGGATCCTTTTGAATCCTCATCATGGAAAGAACAACTGGGTATTTTCTGCTTAATACATCAGCAACTTTGTTTTCATTTCTGGGATGATAATGAATTGAAAAATCATAGCCTTTAAGAAGTTTCAAATCTATCCTTTTTCTCATTTTCAATTCCTTTTGTGTGAAAATATACTTCAAACTTTCATGGTCTGTGTTTGTATCACATTTTCCCCATAAAGATAGTGCATCCATATCTTCAGAGAAAAAATAATCACAGCGAGCCCCAGATCATGCGTAGGGTAATTCTTCTCATGAATCTTTAACTGTCGAGATGCGTATGCAATGACCTTATCATTTTTTATGAGGGTGCACCCAATCCCTTTTAGAGATGAATCGCTAAAAATAATGAATACTTCTCCACTTGAGGGAAGAGTTAGCACGGGTGCTGTAACCAATCTCTTCTTCAACTCTTGGAAACTTTCCTCACAATCCTTTGTCCATATGAAATTGACCCCTTTTCGAGTTAAATTGGTTAATGGATTACAAAGTCATGAAAAGTTCATCACAAACCTCCTATAATATCTAGCTAATCCAAGGAAACTTCAAATCTCAGTTATTGTTGTAGGATGAGGCCACTCCTCTATAACTTTTGTCTTTGCAGGGTCAACTGTGATTCCTTCAGTGGATAAAATGTTCCCCAAGAAAGAAACTTTTTGTAACCAAAATTCACATGTAATGAACTTCCAAAAAAGCCTCTCCTTCTGTAGAGTTTTCAAAATAGCCCTTAGATGATCCTCATGCTCCTCACATCTTTTAGAATATATCAAAATATCATTAATAAAAACTACCACAAAGTTATCAATGTAGTCTTTAAAGACTCTATTCTTCAAATCCATAAAAATAGCAGGTGCATTAGTTAGTCCAAAAGGCATAACAACAAACTCATAATGCCTATATCTTGATCGAAAGGCAATTTTTGGAAAATCTTCTTTCTTCACCCTCAATTTTTGATAACCATATTAATGATCATTTTTAGAGAAGAATTGATCCCCCTGAGGTTGGTGAAATAATTCATCAATTATTGGAAGAGGGTATTTTCTCTTCACTGTTATCTCATTCAGTTCTCTATAATCAATGCAGAGCTGCATCGATCCATCCTTCTTCTTCACGAAGAGAACTGGTCCTCCCCAATGAGACACACTCAGTCGGATAAACCCCTTCTCCAAAATTACTTGGATTTGTTTCATTAATTACTCTAACTCTACATTTTCCATCCTATATGGGTTCTTTGATATCAGATGAGATCTAGGTACGAGTTCAATGGAGAACTCTACCTCTCTTTCTAGGGGAGGTCCGGGTAACTCCTAAGGAAATACATCAACGTATTCCTGGACTATGGGGACATTTTCTATCATCAAACTCTCATATCCTTCTTCTTATTCACCAACCAACTCCATAAAGAAGGATATAGGGGGTTCTTTTAAACAAGGATGAGGTTTAGATATCTCTCCGTGGAAGATAACTGTAGGTTTTCCATTAAAGACTACTGATATTTACTTACTTCTGCAATTGATCTTAGCATTATACATTGAGATCCAGTCCATCCCTAGTATAATGTTGAATTCTAGAATGGGAATGACTACTAGATTTATGATAATATTGTTCTCACTAAAGTAAATACTAGAGTTTCTAAAAACTGACGATGCTTGGATAGTCCCACTAGGAGTATTGATTGACAACTCTACTTCTAGAAATTCGGGGGTTGATTCTAAATTCTTTGCAAACTTGGAGGAAATAAAGGAATGCGTAGAACCAGAATCAAACAAAGTACTTTCTAGCTTTGAGAGGACAAAAATAGTACCTTCTACCAAATCATTTCATGCTTCAACTTCAGCTATCATGATAGAAAAATCAGGACCTTGCTCCCTTGGCCTTTGCTGAGGTTGATGGTGGTTCCCCTCCACCGCCCTCAGATTTGGACAGTGATTGGAAAAGTGCCCACATTTTCCACACATGAAGCACTGGACATCAGGTAGGGCCTGCACTGTCGTCCCCTTGTCGTTTGTATTTGGATGTCGAGGTTTCACCTCACCATGACAATTCCTCGCAATATGGCCATCTCTTCCACACTTGTAGCATCTCCCGATCCCGAGTAGGCAGTTCCCAAAATGCATCTTACCACATTTATTACACGTGGGAAGTTGCACTTGCTTTCATCCTCTCCCCTGATCAAAATTCCTCCCTAATCTGCGCTCCATATATCTCTTCTTATCATTGGATTAATGAGACCATTGCTTCTCACCAAACTCTAGCTCGACTTTCATTGCACTCCGCACGATCTCATCATAGCTATCATAGTCTCGGTTGGCAAGATTCTTCTGCAGATGAGGTCTCAGTCCACTGCAGAATCTATCAACCTTACGATTTGGATCCATGACAAAGATAGAGGTATATCATGAAATCCTTGTGAAGTTCATCTCATAGCTTCCCACAAAATCATTCTCCTTCTTCTCCAGCTCGAGAAACTCCTTCTCCATTCTCCTTCTCATGGAATAAGGGAAATTAGTACTAAAAAAGATCCTTCTGAACCCTTCCCACTCCACAGCTTCAACTTCCACGCTTTGCCTCATGTTTTTTATTAGTTCCCACCACTAATCAGTTTCTCCCTCTAAGCGATAGACGGCCAAGGTGACTTTATCTTTCTCTGAACAACGCAACACAGAAAAGATCTTCTCTACAGAGCTGATCCACTGTTTAGAAATCAATGGGTCTATTAATCCACTGAAGGTTGTTGGTCGCTGACACATAAAGGACTAAAAAACATGTCGTTCCCTTCGTGGTGAGATTGGTCTCTCATCTTGATTCAAGTTATTTCCCATAACTTGAGTTAGTTGGTTCATCATTCACATGAATGTTTCCATTCCGGCTTCCATCGGAGGGTCGTCAGAACATGGTCTATTGCGGTCACCATTTGCACGATTCCTCTTATTTCCCACCATTTTCTAAAAGAATAAATCCTTAGTGAGAGACTTCTATCATTTACGAATCTTTTAACTATAAAGGATTTTATGTCTTAAAATATCATGCTTAAACAATTATATTTCCTACTAATTCCTTCATAATGATTCATAAAAAGCTTGCGATTAACCAAACATATCCCCCTGGAGTGTCGTAGCCAAGAGTGTAGCAAGGCCCGTGGTCGTGTACCAGTTCCCATTCGAGTCTAGCTCAAAGCGGTGTTTTGGGTTTTACCCTATGTACATCTGTGCCAGATCTACCTCTACCTGCTCGTATCCAGACATGGATGTATTTGCTTGATGAACCACTTACTTAATACTCACCAAAATACCAAGAAGTTTTCCTATATTTAAACTTTTATATAGGGTTATTCCTAAAGTTTTCATAGAATAATTTCCATAAATAACTAAACTATCCTTTGATACCAACTTTGGAATCCCACCATTTTATTACATAACTTTTCATTACATTTTACAAACAGAGGATCTTTAATATCTAGTGTCTTGGAAATCAGGAACATAAAACATGAAGAAAAACATAAAACATTATTTTAATCCACTTTTAAGGCTTCATCATAAGATCATCCTATGTAAAATTACTACCTTTCATATCCTGGAGACATACATCAAAATAAAGGGTGAGCAGAAGGCCCTATAAGGGTAAACAAGGAAGCAGTTTACTTGTGATATCAATAAGAACTTGAATAAAAACATTGAGACATGAGAAATAGTTGAATAGTCATATCATAAAGAAGATAACTTGAAACATAACTTAAATATTAGGCTATAAAAATCCATTTATACATTCATGAACATATCACCAAGGTCCATCCTCAAGGTGTCATAAAAATTACCAAGGATATTCCCCAGAGTATCGTGAAAGTTGTCATCTCAAGAGATTAAATCTTTACCCAATGCATTGGAGCGCTATCAGGGCGTACCCTTAATATGTCTTTACTTACATGTGATCCACATAGATGATAATCAATCATTTCATAAATAACCCATAGAGAATAAAAGAAATGGGTTTCATTTCAAAATCATGATGTTTTAAATAGAACTTAAAAATAGGATCATTATGTCCTTTATAACCAATGGAAAGGGGGTGAGGGTTGTATGTATGTCAATGACAGAACCAAATATATCCTTTTTTATATTTATGAACACCCATAGAAATGAAAAAGGTGTGGGTATTCACATAAATAAAACAAGAGAACTTCTTTATAGAAAGAGATAGAAATTTTGAGGCGAAATTTATGGAGCATAACAACTATATAACATGGTTTTAGAAAATATTGGAAAGAGAGAGTACAAGAGAAAACCAATAATAAATAACTTATAATAAAGTAAAAATATAGAAAAACATGGAGATAAGAACATGGTATAGAAATTTGAATGGCATACCACATGAAAAGGGAACATGAAAGAAAAGAGAAGACGTGATTCCTTTTATGGGAAATTCGGTAGCCTAACGACGTCACTTAAAAATTCATAAAAAAAATGGATGAGAGAAGAAAGGGTCTATCATAATTTGGAAATAAAATGGACATTAATAATAACATATAAGAACATACCCTCAACATAAATAGATGGAAACTAGAAGACACAACATAAAGGAAGTCATGCCTTAAAAGAGGAGGCTGAAAGAATCCCTTACCTTAAAGAGTAACTTCAAAATCTTGATGTTTGGGACCTTGGGAGGCTTGAAGGCACCTTCGAAGGACTTATTGGGATGTAATGAGACCATAAATTCGTTTAGGAGGATTTAGGAATGAAAAGGATGACATTATGGCTTGGTATTTATAGGGGATGTGAGGGGACACAATATTATTTACTAAAGGACACCTCATCGGTGGTATTGGAAAAACTATAGGCAATCAAAAGATATTTCATCAAGGTATTGGCCACATGGGACAAATAATACCTTATATTAATATTCATAAGTAGACCAGAATGATTGAATAAATATTAGATCCTTAATGACATCATTAAACACTCGAAACTCTAAACTGAAAATTCACTGTTCATCGAAAATTCAACCTTTTCAGAAAAATCCAAAAAATTCACCTTAACATAATATCGATGCTATGAATTAAAAAATGAACTCCATTTTAAAAATAATAATTTTCTAAATATTATTAATTAAAAAACACTATTCACCTTAAAAAACTAATACTTGACTAATAATTTCTGAAACAGTTATTTACCTATTTTATTGAATCACATTACTTAATCAAGGTGCCTAAATTATATTAATAATTTATTTAAGTAATATTACTAATCCATTTAGTCACATTACTAATCCTAAGTGTAAAATCACTATTGATGATTTACTATTCACTAAAAATTTAGTTGATCTTATTATAATCTAAATTTCTTTCTGAACACATTTTTAAAAGACCATTTTGGGAAATCATTACACATCATTAATTATTTATGATTTAAATAAATATTTTAAAATATCCTTTTTTCAAAATTCATTAATAAAATACATCCTATATTCATTCGAACATTTGAAAACTCACAAAATTCACCATAAGAAGAAAACAAAATTTTATTTATAACAAAGGATTACACAAAGAAGCTACGGTCTCGTTACATATCCCCTTATCACAGCATCATAGGACCTAAGTGTAAGGTGTGATAAGGTGAGAGAATCTGAGGGTGGATCGACCAACATTGCCCGTTTAGTGATTTCTATAAGCTTAACCTCCTCTCGAAGGCGATTCTGTTCCATCTTCACATGGTGAAGTTCAGTATGGGTTTGCTCCAGAGGAAAACCCAGTGGTGCTACCTCCTTCCCCAGTTCTTTGAGATGGGCTTCGATCGGCCTGAGACTACAGGATGAGGACATCATATCTTTTTTCTGTATTAATTAAATATGGTCACTTATTATTATATAATAATTATCGCAACATAGAGTTTAGTTTCCAATGGTCATATTGAAAAATTGTCATATAACAGTTGAAACCCAACAGTCTTATTTTAATTATACTAATTTCATTAAATGAAATAGTTTCCTTGAGTATAAAATAAAATAACACAGAAACAAAGGAAACCTAAATTATTAAAAGTTTGGGTCGATACAGCCAAAGAGTGAGGGGTCCAAACATCCGGCGCCGACATATTTTTGTTGCGCCTATGGGAAACACTGTGTTCCGGACCCAACCGTGGTCTTAGATTTCCAATCCAATCAACTGTTTAATAGATATCTCATTTTATTTAGTTAACCACGTGTGGTTAATATAAAAACACTTAAAATTTTTATAATATTAATTATGGGAACACAAGTCCTCGGAATTGCACTTTGTCTAAGCACCCAACTCTGGAAATATTCATAAAAATATTTCAATGTCTTGTTAGGCCAAAACCCGGTCTTTACATTATTCGCTCCTTCAAGATTTTCTTCCTCAAAAAGCAAAACCAGGGAAACCACTTGGGATTCCAAGCCCACACATAGTTGTCCCACTCCTAGGGAAGCCTTTACATTTCAGTGATGTCAATAATCAGAACCAAAGGGATGGTCCACCCTCATAAGACTTACTTAAGTTGATGATTTGTGTAGTAACCCACTTGTATCTCCTCAGTTGCGATACATATAAGATGTCCTATTCCCACTCCAACTATTTGGGATAACATTAGGTGGTATGCAACCTCACCATCTCCTTGCACAGTATAAAATAACCTGATAGAACTCATTAGAAAGTTTGCCTCCCTGACCGAACCTCTACATCACATGTCACAATTGGAATCACTGTTTGTCACTGGAACATGGTCTCATTATTCCCTCCTTCAGAATATCCATATGGTGAAACACCAAAGGATATATGATCACACAGGATTTGACAGTCGATGAATCGCAACTGAGACTCTCTTACATGCTCAAGAAGTGAAGGACTCAACACCGTCGACTGAAGAAAAGTTGTACCCTCCCGTTCCACCAGGGTTAGATGTAGGGAGGTTAACTACTCTGAAACATCCCACACTAGGTGAGTCTGTGACTTCCTGCAATTCCCAATAACGAAATCTGCAACACAACCCCTTCTTGATGGAAAAATTCAAAGAGATTCTTCCACCCTGCTTCTGCTGCGTTGTCTAGGCCAAAAATTAACATGTGCCTGTGAGTGATTGTGAGAAGATCTCCTACATTGTGATCTTGTCGTCTAACGTCTGATAGCTGTAGTAGACATCTCATCTCTATTGCGCTCACATTCACAACCAGTTGTATGACATGACAGGAATCTTTCTACCACTTGTGCATACTCTTGCACCTTGTCTTAGGTGGGAATTCCCAAGGGAACTATCATAGCATAGATCTCTCTACAGAGTCCCAGCTCGGTCTTCAGTTCTTGAAAACTACCTTTATAGACCAGCTAACCACTGAATCTATAAAAAACTATATTGTCTGAGGTCCGGGCTTACTATGGAAACTTAGTGGTATCTGGTGCTGGAACTCACGAAGTGCGCTCAATCTGCAAAGATCCTTAGCCTGCTCAGCTAGGGATGTCTTCTTCTCAACATGTAGGGGTGCTGGTACCTGCGCACCTGGAGAAAGGGGCTCGCATGATTGGTCCTAAACTGAGCTCTCGTCACTCAATGGATTGTCACCACGAACTGCATCATTTTTCTGAGATGGCTGTTGTCACATAGACATCCTGAATGTTATCAAGGAATACCATGGTTGGATGAGTATATCTATATATATATATCAAAAATTATGGGGAGATGACTAGAAAAGGAAAATCAAATACTCAATTTGATATGATGGATGTACCATTGTTCCCTAAAACAGGTTTCTGAGGGTGCCGAGTCGACAAGGAGATAATCACAGTCTGGGTGAATGGATTTGTCATCTGCATATACCATCACTAGACTCCCTAGCCTATGATCCGCTCTCAAGACACATCAACACTATTTCCCTAAACCAAATAAATAAATTTTTTTGGAAACATCCGAAAAATGTCCCAAGGGTCTAACCAGCCTCTCATACCACTTTTTCATGACCTGACCTGTACTGGGGATCGGGCTGCAACTACCCCAAGCCCGCCTCCATAGGCTAGGGGCTGGCGACTAGTGCTGAAGGCACAAAAAACTTGGGGAGGCCTCTACCTAAGAACTTGTACACACACACATAGCCAACTCAATAAAAAGGTGAAAAGGAAAAGAAAGCAAGGTACCACACTGCTATAAAAATGGAACCAAACAAAAATGCATCAAACTTTAACAGTACAAATACAGGAAAAGTAATGTTGAAAGGGAAAGGGGAAAAAATACACACCCAACTAGAAAATTTACAGAACCTAGCAACAGGTGAAAAAGTAAAATAGCTGGAAGATTCCCACTCCTGAATCCCAAGATATGACCACCTCATGCGGTCCAATAACCCCATATCCCTATGGTCCTCTAATGTCACGATCAACCTATCCATCATCTGCAAGGGAACACCAAATTTTGGAAAAGCCCAAGTAGGGGTGAGTATAAGAATACTCAGTAGGATTCCCTGAAGGCTCGAGGGATCAGAAAGAGAGGTAATGAAGAGTAGAGAAGTAAGAGAGAACAAGGTACACCAAAAGTGACCAAAAAGAGTACATCTCCACCCAATAATAGATATGATCACTCAAGGAAACCCTAAAGAGAGAGTAAGGGGATCTCCATCTCAGAGATTACACCAGGTATATGCCCATACATATACCCAGTGTATCTAGATATACTCATAACTCATACCCTTAGTCTAGAGACAAGTCATACAACCACATACCCATGCTAGGTATCTAGTTTAAAGACATCATGAAGCACTCATATGGGAGAACTCACTCCATGAGTCTGATAGCTCTGATGTCATTTTTCTGATAAGTAATGTTCTTCGGAAAGGTCACGAGATATTGATACACTCATTACTGGAGAACACAATCATGAGTGGGAAATATCACGATACACAGATGAGGATCACCACCACGGCCTTGGAGGATACCACAACTCATACAGATTCACTTGCTAGGTAGAGGATCAGTGCCTTGTGGAAGTGGTCACATCGAAACCTGACTCTACCTAGGGTCAAGAATGGATAGTGGATATCACTCCAGGCCACTCAGGGGGATACCTAACTCTATCTCAGAATGTCTTGCTGAATATATCTTACTCCTTTAGAACGATATGATACCTAACCTTCATGGGAATTAGAAAAAGGGACACTAACTCAAATGAAACATGTCTAAGATATGGTGGACAATAAGATCAATCCATGTACTAAGAATTAGATGGACTATTGAAGTGTCACACGCCATGTCTTCTTACCCTAGGTTCTACTCATGTACAATGATCCATGTCGTAAGGCTTTTTAGTTAGAATAATTAGTACACGATGTGTAGTACATATAACATGTCGTGTCTGAGTTACTAGGGTCGGCTCCTTGTATGTAGTCCATGTGCTCATACATAGCCTCAACCCATGTATGTCAACTCATGTGATCGGTACAAAAGGTGACCTGCATTACAGGCCTCGCATGTCCGAGTGGTGGAGTACTGACTCCAAAGATAGGAAAACCATCTTAGAGGAAAATGAACCTGCACTCATGATGTGGGGAGTCTCATCTCTACTGTAGCAGAGGTGTATGGAATACCCACGCCTTGAGTCATCAATGAAGTATCCATCCTAGCTCCCACTAAAAGAAATGCCATGGTTCTGCTCCTCAGGTTATCATTCATACCTCAACCTGCACGAAGTTCCACAAGGGAGTAACCCGATGGAATTCCAGGTTATAAGAGTTCCAACGTGACAGATGGTTCGTCAAACGGATGCCCAGTCTCTTAGTTATAGGCATTTTAGTACTGAGGGCTCAGTTGGATTCGTGTTCGATCCAACTTGGACATACATAAAATGTCACCGGATAACCGAACGGGTCACACCATTGTGATCTACACATAAAAACACACTAGATGGACTACCCATTTTTCCAAAACTGATACCATGTGAAAAAGTTTCATTTCACTGCAACACGGACGAACTGGGCCTCATGTGGCCTGTACTTCAAAAATGAATTTTAATATCCAAAATTGATCTTGAAACATCTGTCTTAATTCTAGGGTCATAGCATCACATACGGTTCGCCATTCTGACATAGTATAAAGGAGATATGTCATATCGAAGATACCATAATAATAATAATAATTATATTATTGGGTGTTTCGTGGACTTGAACCATGAACCCGAATTTAGTATCCAACATTAGACTTGAATCGACCATATTAATGATAGGATCATGTCGCCTATGATGGAAAGTCAATCAGACATCGCACGCATGTGTTATGGTGAGTCAGAGATTTAATAATAATCTTAAATCTATTAATTCATGAGAATTTTGGGTACCATATCCGAAAACCTGAAAAAGACATCCAATATTAGACTTATAAATTCTGTCTCAAAGTTAGGGTCGTACTTCCATTGACAGTTCATGAATCCGAGGTCACAGAAAGAAGATACCATAAAAATATGGTTTTCCAAACTAAAATAAAAATAACATTATTATATTATTATTATTTTCAATTTTTATTTAAATCCATAAATTCTCACATCCAAATTCCATGCACCACCAATGGTGGCGTATCCATTTTTATTGACTCCATGCCCAGCACACCCCATCACTTTCTTGATTGATTTCTTTTTTTTTCTTTTAATTTTTTTCTTTTATTTTCTTTTCTCACTCCAATCTTATTATTCATTCATGATTGCTTCTCCCAATTAATTCCTCCATAAACCCAATCAACCACAATTCTTCCACATGGCCAGAACTACCGCCACCACCTTCGGCTAGCTCCGCTGAGCCTCCACCCAGTCGCACTGCTTGTTTCTCACACACAGGTCACCGCCTGTACCTCTGCCAACTTTCACTGTCCTCATCACGCGCTGCCGCACCTGGAACCACATCCTTTTGGATAGCCACTATGGAGTTGAACCACTATCATGCCCTGGCTGGAATCACACCTCTACAACACCCCTTCCAAGGGATATTAGAGATTCATTCTAAACCCGAAAATTGTGACGACCGTATATTCATGATCATCGGGTCTAGATCTCCTGGTTCGTAAGACGCGCTCAGAAAAACATTGAGTTTTTAGTGTGCTTAATTTTTTGGAATTCTGAAGAACGTGTGTAGAATGAAATAGAAAAAATCATGGTAAATGAGCGGATCGATGACCATGTTTATTTGGCCATATTCGTTGAAAATCACGATCACAAGGAATTGAAAAATTCATATTTATCAAACTTCAATATTCTCAATCTGATGATAAAGTAGATGAAAAATTGATTCAACCCATTGTTTTTCGATCCGAAAATTAATTCATTTAAATCTTGTTCATCTTGAAAATTGAATCGGGTAAGGAATTAACAATGATAAATCCTACCTCATGTCTTGATTGATCGTTGGAAAAGATCACGCTCATCAAGATCTGTTTGGTGTTGACGAAGATCACACTTGCACAATGATGAGAAGAAGATGTTTTATTTTTCGTACTTTGATCCTCCAGGATCTAAGGCTTTATCATCATTCTTCAATGGAGAGAGAGGAGAGGAGAGGATAGGATAAGAGAAGTCTTCATTGGAAAAAAGGGTTATGAGGCCAAGATCTCATAACCCTGAATTTATAACCTCCCAACAGGTTAAAGGAAATTAATTAAATAATTAAATAAACCATTATTTAATTATTTAATTATTCCCCCATGATGGCACATAATCCGAACCCCTGATGCTGGCAAAGGTTATACATTTCTTAGGGTAAAACCTACGTTCTGAGCTCCTCAGTGGTCTCAGATTTTTCAATTGAGCCATATTCCATGGGTTCTTCGAGTTTGATCTATTAAATGAATAAATTAATAGATTAATTTATACATTAAAAACACCACCAATGAGTGAGGGGTCCAAACATCCCGTGATGACTTATTTTATGTCTCACCTATGGGAAACACTGCGTTCCAGACACAACAGTAGTATCAGATTTCTAATCTGATCAACTTTTTAAGATATATATCGTTTTCTTTAGTTAACCGGATGTGCTTAATATAAAAACACTCAAAATTGTTATAAAATTAATTCTGGGAACATAGGGCCTTGTAATTGCACGCCGTCTCAGCGTCTAACTCTAGAAATATTCATAGAAATATTTCAAAGTCTTATTAGGCCAAAAACCGGGTCTCTACACCAAATCCATCATATGTACTTATATAAGAGGTCCTAGAAACATATTTTGGTCTCTATTTTGAGGAAAAAGTGGTGGAGATTCTGTATTTAATAGAATTTATGTTTCAAAACATGACCAATCACCTAGTAAATGGTTTTCAGCGAATCTGTAAATTTAACGAGGCTCTATCGGAACATGAGGATGTGATGAGGTAGATGTACCCCCCACTTTCTATATCAGATTAAAGGAATTCTTATTCTAAAATTATTATAAGGGGTTAGAAGGTACCAACCTTCAATATTATGATATATTTCTACTTAAATAAATTTTATGTGTTCAATGTCTTGTTTAACAGCACATCGAGATTTATGAGAACTGTGATATACTATATAAATATTAATGTTAAATTATTATTATTATAAGCTAGTATTTAAAATTGGTTGAATGGTTAGGGATAACTAAATAATGAAAAATATACATATAATATTTATATAATTCACTTGTATTAATTAATTCATAATGAATAAACACTTATCTTTTTGTAAAGTAATTTTATTATGAAAAAATATATTTTCCAAAAAAAATATTTTCATATATTTATTTTTTTGACATTATAATAAATTAATTTAGCTTTTAAAAAATTTATTTTAGAAACTTGATATAATTATGATATTCATAATATCAAATTTAATTTTGGAATACATTTTTTAAATTTTTTTAATAATTTTTTTTTAAAAAAGTTAAAATAAAAAATTTTCAAATCCACTCACTTTTATATCATTATTCTTATTTAATAATGAATCAATAAATTTAAATTACTTTTCAGGAAAAAATATATATTATATGATTTAAATAAATTATTTTGAACCATTTTTTTGAATTTTGGCACCAATGATTGACTTTATAAACATAAGTTATAGTTTTTCCAAATTAAAAACTATTTTTGTATCATTGAATTTAATGGTATTATAGGAATATTACATTATGATTTTTCAGGACCAAGAAGTTAAAAAATAATTTTTTTATATTTCCCCAAAAAAGTTTGTGGAAACCAACTGATTACACTATTTGTAAGGTGAAATTATTTTTACTCTTAAATTTGTTATTTTCGTGATAATTCTTTTTCATGTGTTTTGGGTAATTATATTAAAATAATATCTAGAAAGTATTGAAATTGAATAATATAATTTTTATTCCAAATTAAGAATCATAATTTAAAAAAAATAGAACGCCACTTTTATTTTTCTTCTTATAGTTATTTTTTCATAGAAAAAATTGAATTATTATGGTTAAGGTTAAAATGGGATTAAAGTGCTTTCACTATGAGATAAGGCATACAGTGTTTCTAAAAATTCTCCCAATGTGATTGGATGATTTTAAATCGATACTACATTACCATATCTTTAAATTTTTGGTTCCTTTGTTCCACTTTACATGATTATGATTTATATATTATTTAATCATTAACATAATTCTATGTGTATCCTTTCCCCCACTTATAAAAGGGAACCTCCTCTCATACATTATTTACAAAGTTAGATTCCTATAGCTCAAGAAATAACTATAATAATAACTTAATACATTCCATACCCATTTCATATAGCTTTTGGTCTTTTAAAAATACCATCCTTTTACGGCATAATGTGTAAGTGGAAGGTGGTTCCTCGATGAAGATGTATAACTCTTAACCACATACTTTGAATTTTATTTCTTCTTATGCCTCATCTAAAGATATGGTATTCATTATAAAATAATTAATTAACTATATAAAATATAATTAATTTTAATTATGGTTATTTAACATCCATTATCCACCTCTTTTACATCCTATGGTAAAATAATACATTGCTCATGCATGTGTGAGGACAACAACCTCCGTGAAGATTTGCATCGCAGTTTCCATTACCACATGAATTTTATTATTATAATTTTTTATTTAATGAATATATATGATACTTATTCTGTTATTATATTTATGTAATGTTATACACATTTATTTTTCTCTATCCATTGAAAATTTGAAACATCACTCGTGCCTACGTACAAAGTACCCTTTCAATGAAGTGTTTTAATTCATTTTTCATCACTATAGTAAATGAATAGTTATAAAAGTGTAAATAATGATTAAATAATATAATAATTATGTGATTAAAATTCTAAATATTATTTAACCTTAATTAATGTATTGGTACTGGGAAAACTGAAGCAAAACCTGCATGCAAAAACAAAGGAATTATCACCCAAAAGAGTGATTTTGATAAAAAAATGTTAATAAATTGGTTATAAGATGATATAAGTAAAGAATATATGGTATGATATATATTATTATGGTTCTAGAATATATTTATAAGAAAATAAATATTTTTTATATAATGGGTTAAAATGTGTATGAATAAAATATAAGACTAAAATTAATTGATTTATAATATAATCTAAATTCTTTTTGGGGCTATCTATGACAAAATCATATTGAATGAAATTATATAGATGTTATAATTAAAACCCTATATATTTTCTTCTCCTCAGGTTAATACTATATTTTCATGTTATTTTACATTTCTGTCTCTTTGGTAGATAAAATTATTATGAAAAGGGTTTTAACAATAATAATCATTATTTCGACTTTGGTTATATATAATTTTAATACATTCACATATTATCATTAAAATGTTTTCAAAGGTTTTTTAATATTCTAAAATGATTTTTATAGTATTTTAAACCAATAATTCAATTTCAATTCTTTAAAAATGAATCAGCTTTTTATTTTATGAATGGGTAATTTTTACTGAAGATGTGATATGAATAATTATATTAAAATATACCACATGAATGGATTTTTCCATCATCATGACTAAAAGTTTCATTGAGTATTACTTTTAAATACTCCATTATTATTTTAAGATTAATTTTTTTCAAAAATTTTTGTAAATTCATAGATTTTTAATTACTAATATCAAAATAAAAAGGGTGTTTTTGTTAAGAAATGATCCTATTATCATTTAAAATATTTTCATCTTTGATAATACCATTTTATGTTACTTATAATTCACTAGGGACACAATACAATGATACCATATTTATTATTTTTCTATTTGGTTGTTGATTATTGTTATGAATTATTGAATAAAACCTTTTTTCTTTCTATGGGTTATCCTATGACAAAACGACAAATAGCTTTTGGACCTTATGGAATACATATAGATATATTATTATTATATTTTTATTGGTCTATAATATCCTTTAAATTAATTGGTTAATGTGATATTATTATCTCATTAGATGATTATGAAATTCTTGGACATAATTGTGAATATCTTTGTTCAAATATTGATTTGGGTTTATCATTTCTTCTATGAATGCCCTCAAGATTGTGCATGGACATGATTAAAAAGATATTTTTTCATATAACAATGTGAGATAATAATTTCATATAACAATTCTCATATGATTATGCATGGTATTGATTCGGGATATATATGTTAATAAGTTATTGATTTTATATGATTATGATAACACATTTATATGTTATAACTCAGGAAGGATTATTACTTCTTTGATACCCATATTGACCAGGCTTCTATATATTAATTTATTAAGTATTTTATGATCTATGATTTTATGGGTATGAATATTTTACCCTAATAAAATAAACATGATTATATTATCATTACCTTACGATCATCTTATTCTCTCTTGTAATTGATATCTCTTATATTTACTCTTACAGAGAATCTAATCTCATCCTCTCATATGTTTTCCTCCAAAAAGTTTTAATGGAAGGATTTAATTATAATATTTCTATAAAGGTAAAAATATAAACATATTTGTGTGAGGTTTTAAATATCCTTAAAGAAATAATTTGATTAGGTTTTTAGTATCTAAAGACACCACATTGTTACAGTACTTACGCGTGTATATTTTTGGTATGTATGGAAAATTCATCAAAAATAATATAATATTTATGTTTTTATGATTTGGTCTCCTAAATTACATCATTTAATAACTAGATTTATAAACTCAATTTCTATTTTTGTTTACTTCTATAATTTAATCATTATTATATTACAAAAATATGATTTCCTAAAACTCATTTTTTCACCAGTTTAATTAATATTTATGAATAATAATTTTTTCCCTTCTATATGGATTTCCTGATTATGAGAGAATTATGATGGGATAGTTTGACCTGGAATTATATATACCTATAACTCCTTGGGTAATGTGATATATCTCATTATATTATGCCTATTAGGCATCAACCTAGTTTTAGATTTGTTGGAATTTAATGAAAAGATGTTTTGTACAAAAACAATTCTTCTTGAACACGATACTACCTTTATTCATAACTAATATGTGATATATCATCAAAATTTTATGATGTTTAATTATTGTCTATTTTAAAACTTCTATGTGTCTTTAAAATTATTCATTTATTCTTATGATGATGGACCTTTCCCAATGATTTAGTTAGGATGATAATTCTCAACCTTGTACATTTTTAATCACGTTTCATATTATTATGACTGGAATATAATTATTCTATGTTATATTATAATAACTAATTATACTCTTATGATTAGTTTTCATGATTAACACACCGAATTTATCATTTATATACCATGTAATACCATATTATTACTCCTTTTTATAGTTCCATTGATTACATATTATTATAAGGGTATCTTATATTTGTTATGTTTCACATGTTTCCCTTATTTTCCCACTATAATTATTTTAGATCACAAATTTTATGATCTATTCCCTTATGGGGTCTCATGTATTATGAAGGGTTCAGTCTATGTACATGATGAATTTGATGATGTATTTTAATATATTATTAGGGTATTATATAGTTTGATTATGTAATATTTGTCTAGTTCTAAAAGATGTTGAACATTTTATCTTATTCATGGGTTTAATTCCGATGATTTATGTAAAATAATATATATTTTTCATTATGTCATAAATTGGGGGTCTTGTAGCGTATCATTTTGGTATCAAACTATTTTTTTATTATTATAAATTAAGATTGTAAATATTTTTGTATAGAGCCTTTAATACATAACCATATTCTCGATAGTACTCGGTTAAGTATAACTAGTTTTACAACATATTATTAACATAGATAAAATTTAAGGTAATATATTAGATTTACAATGTGATTCTTGAAAATAATCATAGGAAATAATAAGTGTTTATCGATTAGTGATATTTTATGGATGAAATTTCATTAAGGGGGTGGAATATACTATGTATGGTTACTAATATATATATATATATATACGATTTATAAATATTAAATTAAATATATAAATGTTAAATTCATTTATATGTTTTTAATGACTTTAAAATAATATAAATACTTGTTTGTCACCTAAGTTGTTTCCGTTAAATATTTTTAATCAATATATTAATTCAAGTATAATATAATTATATTTAATAAAATGGCCTTATAAGAGATATTTTAAAATATTCACAATTCTATTTACATATAAGATTTTATTTTATTACTATATTACTGTTAAAAATAGTTTTATTTTCATATCATCATGGTAATTGTGTCATTCAAATTTAATGGTTAACAGAGTAATAAACAAGTATTTATTGTTTCAAAACTATAACATATAACCATTAGATATAATTTTATATAAAACTATAGATTAAAAATATGATGAATGGTTAAATATTATTTTTACACTAAATCATACATCATCATCATGCATTTTAAAACGAAATTATAGTTTGTTAAATTTATAGATGTTTGACAGCAGATTCAATGTACATATTTTATTACTACAAAATTTTCTTTTTAGAATTTTATTTAACATTTTTTATAATAAGTTAACATGTTTTAATATTTTATATATATAAAATGTACTTCTAATTATGCATATTTTATTATTATCATTAATTTTTATAAAATTTTGAAAATGATGTCTTTATAAAAGTAAAATGTTTATTGACATATTATTAAAATCATTATCCTCAATGTTTATTACACTAGAAAAGTTTCCTAAATTATCTATTTAAAATAATACTACCACTTAATTTTATGAATATTTTCATAAATTGTAAATTATTTAAGTAAATTAACTATTCATTATAAATAATATAATAATTAATATATAATAGAAATTATAAATTTAATGACTCATAAAAAAATAATTAGATTTTTTATAAATAAACTATTTATCCTTGCACAATGTGATTTTTGAAATGTAAAATTTTAAATTCAGATTTCTAAAAATTGAATTCATTTTACAAATCATCATATTGAAATTATATATTGGTGATTATTTTGATTTTATATAAAAAAGGTGACTTTTTGTGAAGAATAAAAAATACAGTTTTCATAATTATCATAACTATTATGAAATCATCATGATATAAGAACGAATTAAAAATTTACTAAACCATTTTCTCTATAATATATTCCTATAAGGAGTAAAATTTTGAAGTTACAAATAATCCAATGTTTTTTATTTAGAATAAAGTTATATTTTACTCTAATATAAAATATATTGGTTTCTTTTCATTTAATTTAATAATAACAAGACTCCCTTTAGTTTTTTATTCTAATAAATATAAAATAACCTTAATTTTAAAAAAATAAACCAATAAATGTTATTATAATAATTACTATTCATAATCAGTTGACTAAATGACAAAATTAACAATATTTTATCCCAAAAATACCCATCTCTCCATGTATAAATACCCCTCTCCATTCCCTTTCAAAATCACCATCCATCCCCTTATAAAATAAAACTCCCTACAAAATTTCACTATCCTAAGACTCCTAGTACCACAAGGGATGATCTGGAGTCACAACCCCAAGAATTGATGTCTTTATTAAAGGTATAAATCTTTAATAAAGAGTTAATAATGATTTTGTATTTATTATTTTCCTCTCATCATCATTATACACTCCCAAACATTTTATCAATTTTCAACATTTCAAAAATATTTTATATTTCATTATAAAATTTATTAATGTAATTATGAAACTAGTGTAATGATTTTAATATATTTATTTTATGTACTCTATCCCCCAATTTAGACAAGTCCCATTAATGGTTGTTTTGATCCACTTATAGGGACATTTTTAATAATTTAATTATCAATTCCTATAAGAATGGTCAATGTATATTATTTAATATAAATTCATTTAATTGTATTCAAATTTTCCACAAATTAGTTTTCAAAATAATAAATTAAAAATAATAAAAATAAACAAAATTCAAATAGAATGATTTAATTTTAATGAAAGTATTTCTCCAAGTAATTCATTCCTTAAACAATTTAGTAATAAATAAATTTCAATGATTATGACTGATAAAGAATGAAAAATGATTATAATTAAAATATATATATATATATATATATTAACATAAGATTATTTTTTAAGGTAAAATGTCAACAAATATAATCGTACCCAAGGTAAGGGAAATATCAAATAAAACTATTTCATTTTGTGTTAATCGCCTATTTCCTTTTGTTTTGGAAATTATTCTTATAAAACTATTCTAAATGTATTTTTCATTTATTATTCTAGGATATATATGTACGAAGTTCATTGTGATTATTTCTAATCCACTTTCATAATTAAAAATAGTGATTATTTTCAGTGACCCTCCATGATCCTTCCAATATTGTTTCTTCTTATTTTAAAGATACATGATTTTTTTTACTAATGAAAATATTTAATCCCTAAAATTATAATCTCCCTTAATATTTTTGGGAACATCGATGGTTTAATCATTGTTATGTTCATTGCGGTTTTATCAGGAAACCGATTTTCCTTGGGTTTATATAATTTCCATGATTGATAAATATTTCCCTTCTATGTGAAATTCATAATTATTAGAATATTATGATATGATGGGTGGGACTAGAAATACATATTCCTATAATTATTTGTTTCAACAGATATATCTCGTGATATTTTATGTATTATGTGTGAACATTATTCTTGAATTTTATACATTTTATGAAATAATTATTTGTACATTAATTTTATACGTGAACATGGTGTTATCTTTCTTCATATCTAATGTGTCGAATTTGAAATAAATGTTATGGTGCTTCATTATTTTGAATATGTAACATTAAATATCACTTTTAAACCATTCTATCATGCTTATGATGATGATCCTTTTATTATTATATGATATTGATGATTACTCTCACCCTGGTACTATATTGATTAGGGTGAAAAATTCCAATATTTAACGTATGATTATTCAATGTTCTATTTTTGGAAATCATTATTATCTTATATTCCTTCGGTTCTCCAGATGAAATCACAGTATTCCTCAATCATATACAATGTAAGGCCTTAGGATTTATCAATATTATAATAATAAGGTTTTTTTGTTCATATATTAGTATCTTATATCTTTTATGATTCACATGTTTCCTGTTCTTTACTCATACAGGGATTTTAGCTCACCAATTATTGGGAGTATGTACATAGGTGATTTTAGATATTATTAAGGTTTTACTCATGAATAGGATTCCTAGGATGATTTATTTGAAAATATTTTATTGGTATTATATAGTTTGACGATTTAATAAGTTATGAGTACTTAAATACACCAAAAATTCAATCTTGTAAATTTTTATATTTCTTATAATTTATTTTAAGGTATATATATAACCATATTAGAAAATGTCTTACATGGGGTATCATATTTCATATCAAACAATTTTACTAGTTTTTGGAAATTAAGACTGTCAATATTTGGCTATGGGGCCTTAGATAGATAACAATTTTCTATGGAGTATTAGGTTAAGTATAACTAATATGACTACCTAGAATTAACATAGATAATATTAAGGTTAATATTTTATTTTATTAATGTGATTCCTGAAAAAATTCATAGGAAATGGTATGTGGTTATCATTTAGTACAATTGTGAGGATTCATTTTCTTTAACGAGTGGAAGGTAAAATCAAAGATTCCTAATCAATTTTTATTTTTTGAATTTTAGACATAAATTATACATTTAAATGTTAGATTCATTTCATTATTTCAATAATGATATTAGTATAGTATTTATATACACATGTATAACATTAATTGTTTTCATTACATGTTTTACATTAAAATACTAATAGATGTTTAATGGAATTTTATTTCATAAAATGGCCTTGTAAAATCACTTTTACAATATTAATGATTATTTTACATATATAGATTCATTTTATTACTACATTAAATTTTTTAATAGTTTTATTCTCTTATCATCAGGATAATTAATTCATTTAATATAATGGTTAACAAAATTTTATACATGTTTTGATTGTCAAAAAATTGAAATAGATAACAATATAATGTAATATTATACAACATTTTGTGTGAAAAAAACGATTAATGGTTAAATATTGTCACACCCCTACCTTTTGTATTACTTATTATAATTAAATTAACTATTGTTTTGTGTTTCTATAATAGGCAGGTTGATTTTTAATGTTTTAGAATATTTTTCACTATTGTGAGGTTAGTTCGCATGATTACTCATAACTGTGTGGTGCCCATGCGGATGACCAAGTGGGTCTGAGTTATAGTGCATGGCTATTTCACAATTTGTAAAACCATGAAACAAGCATGAAACTTGACATTTTAAGTGTTCAATGATGGGTGCGATGATTTGAGTGCATTTTTCTTAATCATGTGTTTTTATTGTAGGCAAACCATGTGTCTGCCCGATATCTGGAATAGATAAATGAATTTACTAAATGATAAGTAAAATAAAAAAAAATAATGATAAATTAAATATAATAAAAAATAAAAATAATGGTTAATAAAAATTAAAATATTATTATTATATTATTTAGGAATATTTTTATTACTATATTTATTTTATTATTATTATTATTATTGATATTTCTTTTTATTTATTTTTATATTTTATTTTGGTTTTCTTGGGAGGAAGAGAAACCCTAGAGGGAACACCCCCTTCCTTCCATAGTGAGGCCTAAACCCCCGAATTCCCCTCTACTCGTACGACCACCCCATCCCAGACCCCCTCCCTCACGGGTGCTCTAGTCTGCATCCCCTTCAATCACATCTCCCTCCATTTACAACAACACCCTTGTCTCCTTTATCTTGATTGAAACCTCCTCCCTATCTGGAATGGACTACTCTGATGTTCCCTTCCTCCTCTGGGCTTCTTCTGATAGCCTGACCCCCTCTTGTGTAGTGTCATTTCCTCCAGTTGTGCCTCCCTCATCGGCGCCCTCCGCCTCTGGGTGTATGAAGGCTTCCTTGGGTCATCTTTCTATGTGTTTGGACATCTGTGGCCGAAGGCAAAGAGGAATTGGATCATCTACGCTATTCAACACATCTAGCGGTAATGTTTAATCCTTTTGTTTTGTTTTTCACCCTTAATTTGTTACTCATAAGGTATATTGAATCTCTAAACTAGATTATAGGAATTTTTAATCATCATTGGTTGTGTGCACACAGATACATAGGTATGTATCATTATATATATATATATATATATATATATATCTCCCTTGGGTGTATTCCCTCATGGTGTGCTAAATAAACCCCTTGGACTAAATGATATATATATATATATAAGAGTGTATGTGTGTGAGAGTGCAGGATTGTTCCGAGAAGTCGCCGCCTATTTTCTGTCAAGCATTGAAGCGGCTCGACTGGGTCCATTGCCTTATTGATGTAGGTTTCCAGATCCCTTACCATTAATTTTAAATCAATAATTTCTTCATTTCTTTAAAATGTGTTTTATATTTATGTAGTATTCATATGTTTTTTGATTTGGTTACATTTTTTATAAATAGTTATCTATTTTTTTGAATAATTTATCCAAGCTTGCATCCAAGATTTTTCCTATTGGAACATATTCTTGACCTTATATGTAAGTTGTGATGTATTTTTATTTATCAATATGTTTTAAATTTTTAATAATAAAAATTGGTTCCCTAAATGGGTTTTAGTGTGTAATAAGAATTTATAATGGGTTGCTTCAATTTATGCATGTTTTCAAGCTTGCACCACAATGTGTGGGGCCTTGGTTGTGTAATTGTGATTCTAAATTGTTTTTGAACTTGAGTACGTTATGAAAAGTGTTTTTCAAAAATTTAAATATTTTGTGTAATTTATTCAATCCTATTTAAAATTTTATATTAGAAAATGGTGTTTTATATCTTATTATAAATGGTTCGGTAAATTTAGTGAAGTGTATTTTATTGAACATAAAGACTTGGGTTAAGTTTGTTATTTGAAACATGACTTGTCTGGAACCTTGAAGTGTATATAGAAAATTAAATTACATAAAGGCTCATTTGGTGATTTTTAGTTGTGTTGTGTGTTTTAAAACCGGAATCATAAATGGTTTTAGAATGTGAATTTGATTTGGAAAATTTAAAGGCACATATGGCTAGTGCTTGAGGAAGCGAAGTCACATTTTTTTTATAAAAACAGTTGGGAATATTATTATTAAATATATGAGTGATATTGTTAAAGTCCATTTGGATCATTATGTCATTTTTTGCATTGGAATTCGGTTTTGAAGTGGTTTTGAATGTATAAACACCCAATTGGAAACATAATGTACATTATGAAATGATTTCAATGTTTTTGTGAAATGAAGGCCTGGTTGGAACCTTCAATGATGTAGAATATGTATATATAAATAATGGGAACCCATATCAAGGATTTTCCGTTAATTTTTATCATATAGAGGATGTCCATGTTTGGGGTAGACAATTGTGATGACGAAAGGTAAGGTGATTCAATCATGTGAGGGCCTCCTACTTACACAATATATAATTATCATGTCTTCCGTAGGAATCTTTTAAAGGGTCAAGTGATGGTTGCTGATCAGAACCGATTAAACAGGTTGTTACCCTCCTAGTGTTGTTGATAGGTGAGGAGGGATGTGCCCCTAGTGATCCCAGGTTAGGGAAGCCTATTGGTTATTAACATAGGGGCCTCACTATACGTTGGTAGTTGGTTCCAAACTGAGTTCATATAGGGATTTAATTTAGAGATATTTATGAAATTCCCATGATTACACACCTATATGTTCCTTCTTCTTTTGCAGTGTTTTTAGTTATTTGAACTCATGTCATCTTAACATTTCATTTCATATTTATAAAAAATTCCCTAGCACTAATTGTCTTTGAAAGGAACTTATTAAAATGACATACATTCCTTGGAAATTATTTTTTGAAAGTGAAATGTAAAAGGGGTTCTTCTTGAATTTAAAATCATGTTACTTGTTTTGGGAAAAGAATGAAAACATTATTTTTTATATATCCTATTTAAAACTTGAAAAGATGGTTCTCTCATTAAATTTTAGGTTTAGGGAATGTTATATCTTTTGAATCCCTACTGACCATCTCATTACTCACACCTACTCTATCTTTTCAATTTTAGGTAATACCCATTTTAGATCACTCTAAGAGCGAGTGTGGTTCCATAGTTGGTTGTGACCCATGAGGTTATCTGGTGGTATGATTAGCTATTTAGTTTTATTCTCATTCCAATTCTAGAGTTTAGATTTATTTTTCTATTTATTCTTTTTTATTTATTTATATTTTAATGGAAAAAACATTCCCAAAAGTTTTATTTGGATTCCCAACACTATTTTCCAGCCCATGGGGATCAAGAAAGCCACTTGGGCCATGTCACGGGTGGGATCATGTGACTGGTTCAAGGTCGACCCAGGATGGATCCTAAAAAACAAGTATCAGAGGTTCCCCTTGTTATTTTTTGTGTCTGGTATATGGATATTAGGACTTTTGGGACTCTAGAGGTAGGTGTGGGAAGAGTGTCTCAAACTCTTTATCGCATTGACCCTCGAGTTACTTAGGGTAGTCTGCGATTCAATTATTTTGTTTGTGTTTTTGATTGAGGGATGAAAGTGGAGGCGATCCGGTGTCGCATTGTGATACCATATGTAGTAGTGACCTATTTGGATTACATGTTCATAGTCCAAGTCCCTCTTAGAATTAAGACCTACTTGGGGCATGGCCCACTACCATTTCATTGAGTTAGGCATAGACTCTAGTCCCTCCTTTCAGTAGTGGTGCGAGTGGCTCTTTGTTTTTATTTTGGTTGGTGTAAGTGTACTTTTGAGGATGAAAATAGATTTTAAATTGAGATAATTACTTCTAAATTGATTTAACTTGGTAATTTTTGTTTAAAAATAAAAATTTCTTTGGTTTGAAAATTTGGTGCTTATTTGGAATTAGTAAGTAAATGGCCTGGTGCGACCGAGGGTGTTCCTTATGAATATTTTCACATGTGTGTGTATATTTATGAAATATTCATGTTTTCATGTATGAATGGAAGCAGATATACATATGTGTAATGATTCAACGGATTTCATGAGTGAGTATTTGACATTATAGGCTTGACCTTTTTTCCTAAAGATTTTTTTTGAAAGGGTTGTTTTTTGTTTTGTTTATATTTTTTGGTTTTTGAGCGGGTTGTTTTTGGATGAATGTGATTTTTTGATGTTTCTTCATATTGATAACATTTGTGGATTTGTGTTGTATATGTTTTTTAGAAAATTCCACCCATAAAGGTCTCCAAAATTACTAATGAGTCATGCCCAGTTTTTTCTCTTTTTTGTACGTTGCCTAATCTTCGTGATGATCGAGGTCTATTAGAGGCAGTGGACTGACAATAAGAGGTTGAGAATGTATTTAGGGTATTGTAAACCCACAAAGCTATCAGAGTGTGTACTGTATTGTGTCTATTATAAGGTCTATATTTGGACAAATGGGAGTTGTTTTACTCAATTTTGATGCAAGCTAGGATGACCTGGGATGTCTATATATCCATTTTCATATGATGTTTCATAATGGAATATGTGAAGAAAAATAAAATAGAACAACACATGTGTATTCAACAAGTCCAATGGTTAGTAAAGGTATATGTTTACCATTTGAAGGAACTGGTTTCCTTTTATCCTCAGTTAGAATCAGAGGATTTGAGGAAGACTTCCCTCTTCATTGGGGTTCTTCATCCCGAGATCATGGTGTAGGTCCTCCCTTCTATGGACCATCATTTTAAGAAGCTAGTAGTGTAAGCATTAATAGCTTATTTGGTTCCCGAAACTCATATAGTTGGTAATCTTGTTCCTCTTTCCATTCGTGATGGTTCCCCATATGGTGAGGAGCAGATTCCAAAGAAACTTGTTCCTAATAAGACTCTTTCAATGGTTCTAATTTCTAGTTCATCATATTATCCTCATGTGTGCCACTGGTTTGGTTGGTTAGGGCACTTGAAGTCAGCATTACACATTTTTCCAAATACATTCCACCGTTGCAGCTATTTTGTTTATCTTGATAAGTTCATCAAAAAGCATCACTTAAAGATGGATATGTGTCCATTGGATGCTAGTACCTGACTGTGTGGAAAGAGATACTTTATCCATCAGAGCTCCAATAGTAAGTATCAGAGTGATTCTCGCACATAGTTAGGAGTTTCCCAGGGTGTGAATCCTTAGTATGGGTTTTGTGCTCTATGTTGGGATTGGAACATTTAAAGACTTTTCATTCTTATTTCCCGTTGTTGAGGTTTTTCCTCCATTGTAAGTCCATTTTTCCTTGGGAAATTATGATTAAAATATTATATTAAAATCTAAATAGTCATGTTTGTGAAAATATTATTTTATGAATCATTAATTTTCCTTAAATTATGTTTCATCCTTGTATGGGTTGATCTCGGTTTAGCTGTGATAATTCGTAGATGTAAGTTCTTGTGGAAGAATTGATGTATGTAGTTGTGATTAGGTTACTTGTTTTGGTAAAGTTCATTCTATGGGTCTTTCCATAGTGTTGGGGTTTTTTTCTTGGGTCGAGAGTTCCATGTTTTAGTGGAGTTGTTCCCTTTCTCATGCTATAGAAGTTGGACTGGATCGGTTGGGAGTTCTCGTGTTTCCCCCCCTTCCCATGGTGGTATGTTTGGGTGTTAAATTTCTATACTAGTTGAGTTCATGTGGTGTTTATAACTCTCTCATGTTCTCTTATCCCCTTATGTTATGGTTTCTTCTAGGTTGTTCATGTAACATCCCGGTTCCAGAAGCCACCTAGAGACACCCCGTACCCAGTTGGTCACATGGCCTCAAGCGCATTTCCCCAAATGCCAGAGGCTTCCGACAAGTAGCGACCCCTTGGGTGTGATAGTGGAGAAACTATTCCCTCATTGGCAGAGTAACATAGTGTAAGAGAAAAATAGCCATAGCATAAGTAGTAATAATACCCAACAATAGTAAACAGTGGAAGACTGATAATGAAACAACTGAAACATATATATAAATGATGCATTATTCATATATTTCTAGGAAAGCATCCAAACAAGTCACAGTTATGAATAAAGTACTAATCCAAAGTAAAAAAACAGATAACCAACTCCTTAGCATCGCAAGCCTCAGCTTGGTCCCATGCTCTCCATCTCTAATGCAATCAAGTACCTAAAGTAGAAGGGTCCTTGACCTTATCTATACCTATAGCAATATAATCAGTTTTGGCCCAAAAACATGGCCCAAACTGGGTGTCAGACTAAATCCCAGTAGAAAACCACCCAATGATATGTGCCTAACAGTCAGTGAATATATGGCAGTTAAAAGTACAGAAACTAGTAAATAGGAAAACCCACAACAATAAACCATTCCACATATCATTTAAACATCTAAACAAGCAGTCAACCCCTTGAAGGTACACACATCCTATCCCCTCCAATTCAGTTCTATGAATATATAAATACTCTCTGAGCAAGCACTGAAAGTCAATTCTCTTTATAGTCTAAAGTAATTCAAGACACTTTGAGGAAGATCACACGGTCAATTCCCCTTATAGACAAAGATAAAACAAGGACTCTCTATAGATGCTCACATGGTCAATTCCCATTATATCCCCAATGTCAAGGACTCTCTGAGGAAGCTCACTCGGTCAATTCCCCATATAGTCTAAAGTGCACAGAGACTGTCTGAGGAAGATCACTCAGTAAATCCCCCTTATTTTCTACTACACTAGGTTCTCACAGCCCTAGGTAGGACAACAAGCATGGAAAAGATGAAATGGCCATGGTAAAACTCAAGAACTACATGGATAATCAGTCTACAGAATATCAATCATGTTAGAATATATACACTTCACCCCACAACACTAGGTGTGGGAAAAATAGGCAAGGCAGCCAAACTGGATAAACATACCAATAGTCATAAAAAGAACATGTATGGGAAATACATCCACATCATAGCAATCAACCCTATTCACTTCCAATTAACCTCTACACAAGCATACAGTCATGGAAGACAATCAATAGGGGTAAAATGGTAAACACGCAATACCTCGTTCAAGGGTATTGGTAAAAATTTCACATAATACTCAATGAATATCAACAAAAAGGCACAAACCACCTACCTCAGTGTTGGGAGAGCGATAAATGTGAACCTTGAGGTCTGAATCTACTTAGAAATCCAAATATCTACAAAAATTTCTAAAGCATTCAACCCACGATATCTCACGAAAGAGGAGAAATCATAATATGGTTCTCTAGGGGAAGAGAGAAATCAAAGATGTGATTCCAACGCAACTTATTATGTTTGATTCGGAGATTGGATTCTAAGTTGGTGATTCGTCAATGATCTGTGTCCATATGGAGCTCTCGGTCAAACGAGAGCTAGAAGGAGAGCTTTCTAGCGATTAGACGCGACCCAGGTACGTTTAAAAAAAAAATGAAAATACACGGTGTGTACTTTTGAAGTACATGGTGTATACATTCCTTTTTCCATACTCCACATTAGGTGGCCTCCAGGTCACCACCCCATGGTTGTGTGCATGGCCTCTACATGGTGTGTACTCATAATGTACATGGCATGAACTTCGAAAATTTCCCAAATTCCCTATTTTTCTCAAAAATGACCAGAAAAGGAAAAACATACTTGAAATGAAAATTTGCGTTCTTACAAACTTCCCCCTTTAAAGAAATTCATCCATAAGTTTTCCTAGCACAACGTAGAAGAAGAAACGTAGAACAGCTCCTGCCACTATGCTTGTACATCTGCCACCCTATACCAAGTCTCATCCAACATTCTCCCATGCTTCCAAAGCACTCGTACTAGAAGAATAGACTGATCACAGAGAACCTTCGTACTTCAGTCAAAAATACTGATGGGATGCTACTCAAATGATGCATCTACCTCAAACTCAACTTTCTCGGGTTGGAAAGAATTAGACAAGTCTGAGAAGTAATGTGACAACTGAGAAACCTGGAAAAATTCATGCATATCTTGGTACTTATGAGGTAACTGCAACCGATAAGCAACCGGCCAAACTATCTCCAACACCTCAAATGTCCTGACGTACCTCAGAAAAAACTTACCATGTCTCCTAATCCTCTTGCGTCCCAACCTCGGTGCGACATGTAGGAAGACCTGATCTCCGACCTCGACCTACAGAGGTCCTCTCTGTCGATCCGCATAAGACATCTGTCGAGACTATCTAGTATCCATCCTATTCCAAATCAACTCTATCGGTTTCGTGGTCTCCTAGACAAGATGAGGTCCCATCATATCTACCTCTCCTGCTTCCATCCAACACAAGGGGGATTAGCATGACCTACCACACAAAGCATCATAAGGTGCCATCTGAATAGTTGCTTGAAAACTATTGTTGCAGAAAACTCCACAAGAGGTATATGATTCCCGCATGAACCTCCAAAATCCAAAATGCATTCTCTGAGCATGTCCTCAAGAAGCTAAATCATATGCCCGGATTGGCCATCTGTCTAGGGGTGGTAAGCTGTACTCAAATGTACCTACGTACCCAAAGCCTTATGAAGCCCCTTACAGACCAGAGAAGTAAAACATGCATCCCTGCCTTAAACAATGGAGTGTGGAACTCCATGAAGACGTACAATCTCTCAGATGTTCAACTGTCCCATATCATCAACACTGAAGGTCTCCTTGATCGGAAGGAAGTGAGAAACCTTTGTAAGTCTATCAATGACAACCTAGACTGCATCATTCTCCCAAGGAGACCTCGGCAAACCTATTACGAAATTCATCGCAACATCGTTCCACTTCCACACGGGAATGGGTAACTACTGAAAAAGCCCTACTGGTCACTGATGCTCCGTCTTCACCTGTTGACAGGTGGAACACTTCATGAAAAAACCAGCAACATCTCTCTTCATGCCTGGCCACCAATACTGACGGTGTAGATAACGATACATTTTGGTGACACCAGGATGAACTTCCCAAACTGAGGAATGATATTCCCACATTAGCTCCTTGCGTATGTCTACTAGCACCAATATGCACCCCTAGAATTATCAGATCTCATCCTTGCCTATGGTCCATCTAGGAATAGGGTCCTCTCTTGACATAGTCTCCTGTAGGAATAGGCCTTTAGAATCTGATAGCTGCCTTATTCTAACTCGATCAAAAAGAGTAGAGGTAACAGCTACAGAAGAAATAAATGTATGCCCCTGTCTATCGTGCACATCCAAATGAATCTTAGAGAACAGAGCCATAAGCTGCCACTCACTGCTGGCCTCCTAAACTGCCCATATCTGAGTCCTCCTACTTAGTGCATCAGCCATTGCATTGCCCTTCCCCGACATATATCTGAGCTCAAAGTCAAAATACTGAAGGTACTCAACCAACCTTCACTATTTCAAATTTAGATCATAATGAGTGAATATGTACTTGATACTTTTGTGCTTAGTGAAAACCACAAAATTCTCTCCTAGAAGATAATGTATTCAACAACGTATGGCATGAAAAACTGCTGCCAACTCAAGATCGTGCGTTGGGTAATCCCTCTCATGTGTCCACAACAACCGAGACCCGTACACAATGACTCCTTCTCCCTACTTAAGAACGTCTCCTAGCCCGATAACTGAGACATAAAAATAAACAATATAGATCTTTCGTGGCTCTGGCATGAATAGTATCGGTGCTGATGTCAATATCCCTTTCAACCACTGAAAGGATGACTCACAAGAATTTGACCACAAGAACATTGCACCCTTCTTAGTCAGACCCATCAGTAGTGCTTCTAAGCATGAAAAGTCAAGTATGAAGTGTCTGTTGTATCCATATATCCCCACAAAACTTCATAACTCAAAGATGTTCTTTGACTACTCCCAGGAAACTACTTCTCTCACATTCCTTGAGTCAACTAATACTCTTTTCTCTGAGATTAAATGACCCAAGAATTGAGTATGATCCATCCAAAAGATTCATTTTGAGATCTTAGTATATAACTGATGCTCTATCAATGTAATCAGAATGATCTCAAGATGGGTATCATGGTCATGTCAATAGTGAGAGTACACCATGATATCATCCACGAATACCACAACAAAAGAATCCCAGTACGGATGGAACACTCGGTTCATCAATGCCATGAAAACTTCAGGTGTGTTCATGAGACCGAATGGCATAACCATATACTCGTATAGACCATACCTGCTCTAGAGGGTTGTGAGAGGTATATCAGATGGTCTAACGTGCAACTGGTGGTAACCAAATCTCAGGTAAATATTAGAGAACACCCGAGCTCCTCAAAACTGATCAAATACATCATCAATCCTAGGTAAGGGATATCAGTTCCTGACCATCAACTGGTTTAATATCCAATAGTCTACACGAAGTCTAAGGGTACCATCTGCCTTCTTTGAAAACTGGATAGGCGAACCCCAAGGAGACGTACTGGGTCAGAAGAAACCCTCTTCCTATAACTCCTCCAACTGCTTCTTGAGCTCTTGCAACTCTGGTGTATCCGTCCTATAAGGAGGAATGGATACCGGTGCTAATCCTAGTAAAAGATAATAAAAAATTCAACCTCACACTCCGGAGGAAAACCTGAAAAGTCCTCTGGAAATACATCCCTGAATGATCCACCCCTAGAGGAAAGTAGATCTATGAAATCCCCTAGTCATCCAGATATATACTGGAAATCTAGGTTGCAACTCCTCCCAAACCATTATGCTCGGGTCCCACTCGGCTCTCTTGGACATCCCATTCAACCTTATAAAGAAACTATTCACCTTTTGGTGATGTGAAACTCACCCTAGAGTGATAATAGTCAACGACTACTTGGAATGGAACTAACCAGTCCATCACGAGAATTAAATCATAGCTTGTCATCTCTAAGACATAGAGGTCCCATAAGAAGTGTCTCCCACCAACCTATAAAGGGAACTCCCTAAACTAACGTACGCTAGCTGTTAGAGTCCATAAAGGAGTGTCTGGCATAAAAATATTGGCAAAAGAAAAGATGCGGAGACCAAGGCTATCCACAACAGAAACAGATATAAAGCTATGGGAAGACCCTGTATCGAAAATGGTAGAAGCTAAAATTGAGGCTACTAAGATCATACCTCGAACAGTAGAGGGTTCGAGATCCTGCTCCTGCTGGGTCTGCTCCACTACAAAAGTCTGGTCTATGCCACGACCCTGTGACCCTGCCTGACCACTCTGAGCTGATCCACCCTGTTTTCACTAAAAGAATGGCGACTGACCACCACAGCCATGACCTCCACCTTAGCCCAAACAATTGGAATAACTCTAGTTCCCTGAATGATGAGAAACAAGTGGTGGTACTTCTAAACTGGGATTAAAAGAAGAACCCCTATCACCAGCTGCTGGTGAAAAGATATGACAAAAGCATTGAATATGACCCATATTGCCAAAAGATCGGCACTCCACTGGGTCTCTTGGGAAATGTGGCCTCGTATGCCCGCTCTTCCGACACTGGTATCGCACCACCTGGCTAACATAAGATGCATCCTGCCTACTCTAATCTCCTCGAGTAGACTCCCTGCGGTGCTTCCTGCTATGAGTAAGAGGAATACTAAATTTGGATGTTGATCCGCCCTAGATCACAGAACCCGAATCCCTCATATCATGCTCTGTGATCAGCTCCTGATTGATGATAGATTATATCGAAGTCCACATGAAAATGTTCACCTGAGAATGGATGTCCTGCCTGAGACCATCCTCAAACTTCTGTATAAGGAACAATGAATATCCCCTAAGAAGGGGTGTAAAGCGTTGTAGCTCAGTGAAGCGAGAGGAATACTCCATAAAATAAAGAGTACCCTTATCCATACTCACGAACTCTCGGCTCGATCATCCCTCAAGGTCTCCAGATAGAAGTAATCGTAGAAGATGTGCCGAAACTCATCCCAAACCACATTCTACTGGCATCCCACCTATGAGATCACAACCCACCACCTCTTGGCAGAGTTTCGAAGCGTATAGGTTGCGATCTTCACCCTAATCTTTGGAGGTATATTTAGATTCTTGAAAATAGTTAGCGTGGATTATAGCCATGACTCTGTAGCCTAGGGTCCTCCATCCCTAGAGAAATTCAGAGGGTCCTGCTACTGAAAGAATTGCGTCAATTCTACCATCGATAGGGCATGAGGCAGCGCTCCCTGAACGACCTGCATCATCCTCAAAAATCTCTCTCTAAACTGTGTATCATCACCTAAGTCTGGTATAACAGCTGGTGCCAAGGCTAGAACAACTGGTGGATCTGCAGGTTGTCCCTGATCTTCCATGTCTGGTGTTTGATAACCGCCTGGAAACTGGTGTACAACTAGAGTACATCTCGATGGCATGACTCTTCAAGTTCAAGCAGACACCTTAAAACAAGATTGTCTAGGACTGAAAACTATAAGTGTATGAAGGGAACAAGAGAATGAAAGCACTCCAATTTTACAAAACATGACAACACGGTGTGTACAATTACTACACAGCATGTTCCATAAATCCAATCACATTGGTGTGTACTTCTGCTAAAACTGGTTGTGTAACACCCCAAACACACGACGTGTTGTCCTAACACATGATGTGTACTTTAATCACATTTCTCTATTACATTCCTTCTACACGGTTAAGCCAAACGGCTCAAACTACACGGCGTGTTCAAGGTTGACACGACGTGTACATGAATGGTTAACACCGACCCGTGTTGTCAGTAACACGGCCAGCTACCTGGGTCAGACTACACGGTGTATTCAATCCTTACACAACGTGTATAGATTATGGTTTATCAATTCGTGTTTTTAGTTACACAGGAGGACACAGGTTCAACACTACATGACTTGATCAACTAGTACACGGTGTGTTCCTACTAGAATTTTCTTATCCCATGTATCTAATCACATGGCTTATGACATAGTTAGAGACTACATGGCGTGTACTTTAGAAAAATAGTTTCTTCCCAAACAGAAGAACACATGTCATGTAGTCAAAACTTCACGGTGTGTATTCTAGGTTTTTCTGGACAGTAAGCCTTGGAAACTACTCCAGAACCTAGAAAAACACTAAAACAGTCCATTAAGTTCCAAATTGCGATCTGTGAGGGCCCATACTCCCCATGAATTAAATATTGGCATCTTATACATGTTATTAACATGGTAAACAAATCAATGATCCACCAAATTCCAGTCCATGAGGCCCATAACACATCTGGAACCTAAGTTTGGAGTTCATTAAAAAAAACCTCTCACAAACAATACCCTATCAAATAGAAGGTATTTTATCAAGGAAACTATAACAACAACATACATATTCTACATGAAATCTATCACAACTACAAGAAATCAATAATTCATCCTAAATGGGATGTCAAGAATGCATGACATGTGATTTCTAGAAAGTGCCAATATAATGAATGAGATACCATACCCTCATCTCATCAGGTTGCAACAAAATTAAAAACTCAATAACATAAACAGTAACAGCACAAAACAAGTGAACCACCTAACGGTGAAAATCAAATCAACTGCAAAATTGAAAAATCAGAAAAATTGCAATAAACAAGTTAGGTTGGCTTTTCCCTATACACGGGATTGCTACTCCCTAGTACAACTCATTACCAAGTACCTATTCCATCCTATACCTGACTAAAGGCTCCAAACAGTAATTCAATAGAAAAGAATTTCTCTAATACCACTTTGTAACGTCCTGGTTCTAGAGGCCACCCAGAGGCTCCCCGTACCCGGTTGGTCACATGGCCTCATACGCATTTCCCCAAATGCCAGAGTCTGCCAACTTGTAGCAACATCCTTGGGTGTGATAGTGAGGAAACTATTCCCTTATAGGCAGAGTAAAACCATGTAAGAGGAAAATAGCAATGGCAGAAATAGTAAAAATACCCAACAACAGAAAACAGTGGAATACTGATAAAGAAAAAACTAAAACATATATATAAATGATGCATGATACTTATATGTCTAGTAAAGCATCCAAAAAAGTCACAATACTGAATACAGTACTAATCCAAAGCACAAAAAGAAAAATATATAAGCAAATACTTAGCATCGCAAGCCTCATCTTGGTCCCATACTCTCCAGCTCAAATGCAATCAAGTACCTGAAGTAGAAATGCACTTTCCCTTATCTATAACATCAGCAATATAATAAATTTGGGACCAAAAGCATGGATCAAATAGGGTTTGAGACTAAATACCAGTAGGAAACCACCCAAAGATCTGTTCATAACATTCAGTGAATATATGGTAGGGAAATGTACAAAAAGTAGTAAACATGAAAACACTCAACAATAAACAATTCCACATATCAAGTAAACATCTAAACAAGCTATCAACCCTTTGGAGGTACACACAGCTAATCCCCTCTTATTTAGTTCTAAGAATATATAAAGACTCTCTGAGGAAGCACTCATTGTCAATTCCCCTTATAGTCTAATGTAATTCAAGACTCTCTGAGGAAGCTCACACGGTCAATTCCACTTATAGTCTAAGGTAAAACAAGGACTCTTTGAGGAAGCTCACACGGTAAATTCTCCTTATAGCCCCTAGGTCAAGGAATCTATAAGGAATCTCACCCAATCAATTCCCCTTATAGCCCCAAGTGGTTCAAATATTCTCTGAGGAAGCTCACTCAGTCAATTCCCCTTATAGTCTAAAATGCTCAAAGACACTATGAGGAAGCTCACTCGGTCAATCCCCTAATAGCCTACTAAACTGGGTTCTCATGGCCATGTGTAGGTCAACGATCATGGAAAAAATAAAATATCCATGGTAAACCTCAATAACTACTTGTCTAATCAGTTTATATCATATTAAGCATGCCAAAATATAGACACTCGACCCCACAACACTAGGCATGGGAAAAACAGGCAAGGTGGACAAACAGGCTAAATAGAACAATGGTTATAAATAGAACAAGCAAGGGCAATACTTCCAAAGAATAGAAATCAACCCTATTCACATCCAATTAACATCTACACAATCATATGAGCATGGTAGAAAATCAGAAGGGGTAAAACGGTAAACACACAATACCACGTTCAAGGATATTGGACAAAATTGCACATAATACTCAAAGAATTTCAACGGAAAGGAACAAACCACCTACCTTGGTGTTGGGAGATCAATATATGTGAACCTTGAGGCTTGAGTCACCTTATAACACCAATGATATATAAGAATTTCAAAATATTTCAACCAATGATATCTCATAAAAGAGGAGAAATCAATAGACAGTGCTATAGGAGAAGAGAGAACTCACCAATGTGATACTAATGCAACCGACGATGTTCGATTCAGAGATCAGATTCTCAGTTGGGGGTTCGTTAAAGGTCTGTAGTCGTACGACGCTCTCAGTCGAACGAGATCTAGAAAGAGAGCTTTCTGCCAATTAGACACAACCACAGTACATTTAATAAAAAAAATATAGGGCATGTACATTTGAAGTAATTGACATGTACTTGCCTTTTCCATACTCTACTTTAGATGGCCTCCAGGTTACCCCCACATGGCTCTTTTAATGGCCGTTACACGGAAAGTACTCAGTTACCTACGGTAACTAAGTCCATACCATGTACTCATAAATTACATGGCGTGTACTTCGAAAATTTACAGAATTCCCAATTTTTCAAAAAAATGACTAGAAATGGGAAAACATACCTGAAAATAAGATCCAGGTTCTTACCGGTCGAGTGTGAGTGGTGCAGTGAATGGTCACCCAGAGGATCATGTTTTCTTTCTCTTTCAATCGTGCATGGAATCAATTTTTTTCTATCTTTTGGTTGGGTGACTTTATAGGGGAAGAAAGTGTCTATAGTAGAGATAATTGACACACCCAGACCTTTCTTATTAATTATTTAAATTAATTTAATTATTATTTTGATTTTTGGTAGCATGAAGACTGGTTTATAATGTTTAATAAGATTTTTCACTATTGATCTCTCAGCACCCATGATTAGGAATAACCATGCAGTGCCCGCACAGATTCCCTAGAGGGTATATGTTATGGCACACTAATTGCACACGATTTATAAAACCACGTGATAAGCATGTAGATTAACTCTATCAGTGGACAATGCCAGTGGCAAAGTTTGAGCACAGCTTTCTCAACCGAATGTCTAGCTATAGGTGAACCATGTAGGTTCTCAGTATTCAAAATAAATAAATGAATTAATTGAATGATAAGTAAAATAAAAAAGTAATATAAATAAAATAAAATAAAATATAGACAATGTTTAATAATAATAATAATAATATGATTTTTAATAATAATATCAATAATAATAATCTTATTACTATAACTAGGAATATTTTTATTACTCTTATTTTTAAGTTTATAATAATAATAATTATTATTATTATTATTATTATTGAGTTTTATTTTATTTTTTAATTTCATTTTATTTTGGGGGGGAGAAACACTAGAGCCCCCCCCCTCTTTCCCTTCTATTGTGAGGCCTGACCCTCTAGCTTCCCCTATGTGCATGTGACCGCCCTAGCTCAAAACCCCTCTCTCTTTAGTTCTATAGATGACCTACCCTTCATCTACATCTCCCTCCACCTATGGAGGAACCCTTTCCTTCACCTTTGTCTTGTATAAAATCTCCTCCCTATTCGGGGTAGACAACCTGGCATTCCCTTCCTCATTCATCCAGCTTCTAGTAGTGCGACCCCCTTCTATGCAGTTCCATTTACTCTAGTCAGACATCCCTTGTTAGTGACCTCCATTTTTAGGTGTGTGAAAGCTTCCTCAGGTTGCGTTTGGGAGTGTTTTGACATCTTCTGCAGAAATAAAAGTGGAATTAACTCACCTCATCTTGTTAACTCCTCTTGGGGTAAGGTTTAAACATGCTATTTTGTTTTTCATCCTTTATTTGTGAATCTTAATGTATATTGAGTCCCTAAACGTGATTACAGGGAGTTTTAATCACCGTTTTTGGTGCTCACACATATGAATTTTTATGTATATATATATACCATTTTCATTATTATTCCCTCATGGCATGGAGAATAGGCTCCAAAGACCTATATATATATGTGTGTGTGTGTGTGTGTGTGTGTGTGTGTGCGAGTGTGGAGCGGTTTTGAGCGGTCACAACTCATTTTAATGTCAGGCACCGAAGTGTATCGGCTTGGTCTTCTCCCTTGTTGAGGTAGGTTACCTGAGCCCACACCTTTATTTTGAAATCCAGATTTCATTTATTGAATTAAAATGTGTTTTATATTTTTTTTGTATTCAAATAATTTTTTATTTGGTTGATGTTTTCTGAAATAGTTTTTCATTTGTTTTATATAATTTATCCTAGCTATCATCCTAGTTTTTTATATGAAAACATGTCTCCAACCGTGTTTGGTAGTAGTGATGTATTTCTAGTGCTCAATTGGTTTAAAATTTTGAATATTAAAAATTGGTTTCCTAAATGGTTTTTAGTGTGTATTAAGTATTTCTAATGGTTTTATTTTATTTGTGCATGTTTTAAAACTTTCAACTTAATGTGTGGTTCCTTGGTTACCTAATTGGGATTCTAAATGGGTTTAGAACATAATTTCATTATAAAATTGTGTTCTTCTAAAAATTAAATTTTAATTTTAATTTATTGAAGACTGTTTGACATTGAATATTAGAAAATGGTGTTTTATATCTTCTTATAAATGGGACATGAAATATGGTGAAGTGTATTTTATGGAAGATAAAAGAATTTTTTAAGTGTGTTATTTAAAACATGAATTGTTAGGATCCTTGAAGTTCAGTTTGAAAATTAAATGACATCAAGGAATATTGGTCATTTTTAGGTGTGTTGTGTGTTTTTAAATTGGATTTGGAAATGGTTTGAGAAAGTGAATTTGATTTGGAAAATGTAAATCCTTGTGTGTATTGTTCTTATGGAAGTGTTGTCTCATTTTGTTATATAAATGGTTGGGAATATTCCTATGATATATTTAAATGATTTTATTAAAGGATGGTTGGCACATTATGTCATTTTGGTAAGTGGAATTTTGTTTTGAAGTGATTTTGAAATAGTGAATGCTTGATTGGAAACTTAATGTACTTTTTGAAATGATTTGAATTTTTTTGTGAAATGACAGCCTAGTTGGAACCTTCAATGATTTAAATTATTTATATGTATATAATGGGAACCCCAATATAGGATTTCCATTTATAGGTATTTGTATTGGGGATGTCCGTGTCTGGCGTAAGGAAGTGCGGTGACGTATGGTAGGATGAGTCACGCATGCGAGGGTCACCTACTTACACAATATAATATTATTATGTGTCTCATGTTCTTCTTTTATAGGTTTGAGTGACAGTTGTTGATCAGCCTTGATTAGATGGGTTCGAACCCTCATGGATTTATTGATAGGACATGTGGGTTGTGCCACTTCTGAGGACCGGTTAGGGTAGCCGGTTGGTTATTAACTTAGGTGCTTAAACATACACTGGTAGGAGGTTCCAAACTGAGAACTTCTAAGGATTTCATCTAGAGATGTTTAGTAAATTCCTATGATTACACACTAATATGTTCCTATTTCTTTTGTGGCACTTTTGGTTATTTTAACTCATTCCACCTTTACTTTTCATTTAATATTTAATAGTATTGATTTAGAATTAGTTTTATTTTAAAGGAACTAACATTAATGACTTCCATGTCATGGAAATTATTTTCGAAAAGTGAAATGAAAAAGGGTATTTTTTAAAAGTAAAATCATGTTACTTTTTTGGTAAAAGAATGAAAACAATATTTTTATATTTCCAATTTGAAACAAGAAAATATGGTTTTCACATTAAAGGTGAGGTATAGGGCATGGTTTATCATTGGAATCCCTACTAAGCATCTCAATGTCGACTCCTACTCTATCTTTTGAGTTTTAGGTTCATCCAGTTTTGGGTAGCTCTAGGATCGAGTGTGGTTCTGTGGTTGGTGGTGACCCACGAGTTCATCAGAAGGTATGTTTAGAAGTTCAATTTTATTATCTTTCTGCAACTATATTTGAGTTTTATTATTCTATTTTTTTTATCTTCTATGGAAAAAACAGTTCCTAATAGTTTTATTTTGATTCCCGGCACTAGTTGACAGCCTGTGGGGATTGGGAACACCCCTCAAGTCATACCACAGGCCGGCTTGGGTGACTGGTTAAGGGTCGGCCACGAATGATTCATGAAAAATATAATTTTCACACTAAAATAATTATATTTATTTAATTTTTAATATACAATATTTTGTACTTATTATCTAAATGGTTGGTACCATATTATATGTGTGTTTCTTATTACTCAATGATTTCCCTTTTAGAATTGTATGTACCTTATTTAATAAAAAAATAACATGACGAAATATTAATTATTTTGAACTGAATTTGTGATTTATATTATGAATGATGTATGATTATCTAAAATTGTTATAAAATTTTGATGATAGAGTTTTTATAAAAGTAAAATTTTCATTGTCATATAATTGTAATAATTGTGTATAAAAGTTTAAAACACTAAACATATTTTCTAAAATATACATATAGAAAGTAAATTTCACTTAATTAGAAAAAGAATTAAATTACATATTAATGTTTCAAATATATAATAATTAATTATAAATATTATATTAATTTTAATTTAACAACAATTAAAAGTCTATTTACTCTTAATTAATGAAATTGTTTTCATTCAAAATAAATTGATTATCCATGTGACGTGTGATTGTGTTTTAAAGTTGTATTTCTAAATTTCATAATTTGAACATCATTAAATGGAGTAAAATTTTTACTAAGAATTTAAAAATTATATTGAGGATATTATATGATATTTTTAAATAAAATTTTATCTTTTAGAGAATAAAAAAATATAGTATTTACAATGATAACATCTTTCTAAACATCATCATTATATAAGCCTAAATTTCAAATTTATGAAACATTTTTCACAATAAAAAATAATCCAATTTTTTAAAAAATTCATTTAAAAATAATATGTTAAATTTAGAAACCTATGTTTTACATTATGAACCAAATTTATATTTTATTCTAAAAAACACTATTTTTTATTTTTCATTTAAATAAATATTCAGATGATTCCCTTATTCTTTTTATTGGTATAAAGGTAAAATATGCCTTTTTTTAGTAATAAATCAATAAATCATAGGTGATTCAATATTAGTCTTAGTCTTTATCCTAAATAATAATTAAAAAATTAACCCTGAAAATACCCCTCACCCCATTTATATATACCCTTTGTCCCTTCTCTTAGAAAATCTCATCGTATATACTTCAAAAATTCAAATATTTACAGAAGTTTCATTTACTAATACTCTTAGTACCCTTAGGGTTATTTTAGTTTAATGAACCCAATCCATCATTCCACTATAAAAGTAGTAAATCTTTAATGAACATGAAACTTTGAATTTAATTTTATTGTTTTTTCTCTCTTATTTTTGCTACTTCCCATCTAATTTACCTTATCCTATGTTCGTAAAATATTTCATATATGATTATAAAACATATTGATTATATTATGTTACTTGAATAATATTTTAATTTATAAATAGTATCTACTATCTCATTATATTTTTATGATCTCGTTAATGGCCATTTTCATCCTCCAATAAAGATGTTTTCAATACTTTACGTATCACTAACTACATAGCCAGTTTTTATTGATTATTTAATTTAAATTTATTTTAATTTATTATAAGATTATATACTCAATTTTTGAAAATGATAAAATTTAAAAAATAGAAATCATGAAATAAAAACAAAATTAGTTAATTTAATAGAAAGTATGTCTTCATGTCATTCTCTCTTCAAACTAAATAGTAATAAATAAGTTTTGATGACTATAACTAATCGATAATGAATGAAATAAATGTAACTCACATCTATATTCATGTTTTCTCTGAAATAATTTTTTTATTAATGAGGGATATATATGATGAATTATAATGGTACCTAATGTAAGGGAAATATCGAACCTAACTTTTTACTTGTGGGTTAATCACTAATTTCCCATTTTTCAACATGGTTCTTATAAATCCATTATAAACGTATTTTTAATTTATTTTATATTATTATTTTTGGAATGTACATGTTATTACTTCATTGTTATTACTTCTAATCTACCATCCTAAATAATGCTAATGTTTTTATTCTTGATGAACCTATTTTATTATTCCAATGTTTTTTATTATTTTTTAAAGAAACAATATCTTATAATTATTATTAAAACCCATTAATACCTAAAATTATAGACACCCTTTCACTTTTAATGAAATTTAATGATTTTTTCACTGTTATATTTCAATCAATTCTATCATGAATCCCATTTTATGGGTTTACTTCATTTCCATGATTGATACATGTTTACCCTCTATGTGGAATTATTGATTATGAATATATTATGATGTAATAAGAGGTCCCAAATTTATATATCCATATAATGATTTAGGAAATTATATATATATCATGAGGTTATATTTTTTATGAATGAACATGATTTTATATTTTTTAAAATTTTATTAAATGAGGATTTTTACATAAATGTTATCAATGAACATGATTTTATCTTTCATCACATCTTATGAGTGATATTTGACCATTGATTTAGGATGTTTCATTATTATTCATATTCAACTTCAAATTTATCTAAAAAACTTCCCTCATGATAATGATGTTGATATTTTCATATGATTAGATTATGTTTATTTTCTCATCAATGTACTATATTTATTACTGTGATAAATTCCTATGATTGACGTAAGATTATTCCAGTTATATTGTTATAAATAATTATTCACTTAAAATCCTTTGGTTCACTAGAATACATAATTTTATTCCTCATTAATATAAAATATAATTCCATTATGATTACTACATTTTATAATTCCATGGATTACTTATTTATATCATGGTATCTCCTATTTTTTCCCATGATTCCCTTTCTTTCCCCATTGCATTTAGATCTCCAATTCGTTGTTGTATTCCCTCAGGTGAACTATTGTATTAAGATGGTTTCAATGAACCAATAGGAGGACAATGATGAGGTATATGAATATTTTTTCATGGTGTTATATAATTATATAATGTAATATTTTTATAGTTCTTAGAGACACAAATAATTTTACCTTGTGAGTAGATTGTAATTCATATTATTTTAGAAAATATATGAATATCTATCACCAAATTCAAAAGTGTGGATATGGAGGTATCTGATTTAGTATCAAAGTGATGTTTGGTTATTTTGGTAAATAATATTTTGAATATTCACTTACATTTCCATGGATAGATGACCATTTTCTCAAGAGTATTAAGTTAATTATGACCAGTATAACTACATTGGTTTGACATAGATAAAATATAATATCAAATTTGAGTTTTATAATGAGATTATTGAACTTAGTCATAATTAATAATATATTTTTATCAATTTTTAAATATATAAGAATGTAATTTATTTAATGTGGTAGAATATTACATCCAATATTTCCAATAAATAATTTTTTTTAAAAAAATTAATTAAATTAAATATATATTATGTTAAATTTAAATTCTCTATATAGAATGGTCCTGATTGAGTTGTGATAATTAAAGAAGAAACACCCAAAGAATCTAGAAATTGTATTAATATATATGAGTGAGTAACCAAGTGGAACACATGTTCTTTTTTTAAAGAATAAATATGGGTTAATTCATCTCAAATTTTATTATCGAAAAATTAAGAAGATCACTATCAAGAAAAAGTATCAGTTTTCCAATATTGATTAATTATTTGATTAACTATATTGAGATAAATACATTTAAATGATTGACCTTTGTTATGGATGTCATCTATAGTGAGTCAAGAATGAGGATATACCAACAACAGACTTTCGTTCGAGATATAGTCCTTATGAATTTATAGTAATTCTATTTAGATTCACTAATACCCTCACTATATATATGGATCTAAAGAATAATGTTTTTATAGATTACATTTTTCATTTTATAGTAGTTATTATATATAATATTAATATATATTCAATAATAAAGGAAGAGTATCACTAAAAAATATTTCACTTTTTCCAATAAGGGAATATCTGTTGGTAAAAGGGAGTTTTCTATTGGTAAAATGTTTTACCAAAATATATGTCCATATCACTAAACTATTAGTAAAACCTATGTCGCGAAATGTTTTTGAGATAGATAAAGTTGTTTTATTACCATTATATTAATACAAACAGATAACATATATGTTGGTTAAAGTGTTTAGCAATGGGTTCTGGTGACAAATTTATCTATTGGTAATAATATTACCAATATATAAAATTGGTTTATAAATTAAATTTAAATAAAAAAAATTATATTTTTATTTCCAGTAAAATTTCAGATTATATTTATTAAATTATCATACATAATTCATATTTTTTTAATTATTAAACCAATTGAAATTTTAACCCATATTTAAAATGGGACAAGAATTCATTATATTAATAATTAAATACATTGAAAACAAAACCCATTGGATCCCCACCCAGGATTTTTCCCCAATCCTGTCGGTGACCAACCCTACCCCTCCAAATTTTGTCGTTGGACAACCCTGCCTCCCTCCCCCGATGCTGGATCCAAACCACCACACTAGATCAACCACCCCAACAGCTCCATCCCATCATCACCATCGACTCAGCACTAGAAAATTCATCCCATAATCACTAGTGACTCAATCAATAATATCTACAACACATCTATGTAATCTCTAGCAACAGAATCTCCACCCATCCATTCCAACTCCAACTCCAGACCATCCAAGTCAGATCCATCCCCATCCATTTTATCTCTAATCAATCTCATATCTAGCACCATGCCATCCATATCTAGTCTATGCCATCTACTGCTCTATCACAATCCATGATCACTTCAGTATATGCACACAAAAAATTAGAAAACATATTGGAAAAACCCTCATATGGAATTGATGGAGGTACATAGATAACTGATAGAATTGCGATTACACATCAACTGTTGTTTTCATATATCACACAAGCGGAAAAGTCCATGAATGTAGTTCACCAACTCAACCTAATTAAAAAAAATAGCTTTGGAATAATCTTGTTGAAGGTGACATTAATCCATTAATTGATGATCAGCTAGAGACTGTCATAGAAATCAAGTATCTCTATTGATCTGTTTTTCACCACAATCATATCTACTCGAATCTCATAGAACCATGCGATGGTGTCCTTGTATTTTAGAATTATTTCAATGTAAATGAATTCCAGTGAAATCAAAATAGAATGTAAGAGGCTATAACACCCCAAAATTTATAGTACATTATCTATTTAAAGTAATTCAATAGCTTGTGCTACACGCAACACCGAGTTTGAGGGCACCATGACTTTCTAAAGTATCCATTCAAAAAGTGGTTATGAATAAAATTAACTGCATTTTTAATACTCCATATAATTTTAACATCCATATAATGTGTTACATAGACATAATATAAGAACAAATTCAAAAAATTTCAGATAAAAGAAGTATTTTTCATAAAATACTATTTTAAAACCTCTAAATGGTGAACCCCTTTTAAATACAATATTTGAAAATTATATATATTCAATTTTAAAAAATAACCTTCTTCTTTTGAAGCGGGACATAAAAATTTAGTTTGGATAATTTTATTGGGTTTTTCTGATAACTTTCATATTTAGATGAATATTGAAAGATAATAAATTTTAATTGAAAACAACTTTTTAATCAAAATAATTTATAGTATTAAATTATACATTTGATTTTTTTTTAAGTGTATTAGATTATATTTTTATCATTTAATACAATTTTGTTCATTGGAAGTAATTTCATTTTTAAATTGTACATAATTACATATCAATCTTTTGATAGTTTTTACTTCTTAAAAACCAGCTTTCAGGTTTCGAAATTGGGAATAAATTTTAAATTAAATAATTAAACTTATATTTTTTGAATTTTTTAAAATATACATCAATTTAGAATTTTGAATATTAAAATTATCTTTGGGTGAATTTTTGGTATTTTTCTGAAAATAGTCGATTTTTTATGAAAAGTGAAAAACACTACGTTGTAGATAAAAACCAAAATTTTCATTTAAATAATTATTTGTAATTAAAAATTTATCTTAAAGTCAAAATAGATACATAATACATATATTAGTATAAATTAATTGTAAAGACCCTTAAATTTCAAGGAAATTTTTTTTCTCTTAATTTTCTTTGGAATTTTACAAGAGAGCAGTTTCTGACGACACCTGATTCAGAGGCCCGGTGTGCCCGGAATCTTGTTATGAAGTTTGGCTCGGGTACGTTCAGTGAACGGACGAGCGGGTTTTTCTAACTTTTGAACCGGTGCCCGGAATCGAATTCTGAGGGCACTGATGAAATCGCAACGCCGGTATTTTCTTAGAAACACCTCTTCCGGAGTTGCGTTTTCTCGGGTGTGGTTTTTAAGTTTCGGGCTTAAAGTTAAGAAATAAAATAATTGTACGACAAACTTTATTTTATTTCACTTACGCCACTTGGAAGCCACTTGAAGCCACTTAAAAGCGGCTTAAACTGAGTTGAAACAGATAGGGTACTATCCAAAAATATCCTACCCTCTTGGTAGGATATTTGCGAGATGAGGCTCGCACGAGCCCCGCCGTTTCTTTTCCGCTAAGTAACGCACCCGTGAAAACCCGTCATTATGAAAGTCAACTGACGCGTTTTATTAAATTCTTAACGCACCATTTAATTGGGCAGTTTATTTTGTGAATTAAATGAGAATTTTCTTTCATTGAATTAATTCTACAAATTAATGGGTCGTTACTTACCTCTTTTTCGTTTGTTGGCGTGATAATAAAATAAGACCAACACGACATTTGGAGGATTACACCTTGAGAGGTTTTTGATAGAAGTTCTTGTGCCTTCACCCTTCTTCGCGAAGAACGTGAAGAACACAAAGAACGCCGGCCTCCGACGAAGAACGTCGAACCCGCGGAAATCGACGACGCGACGCCATTTGCCGGGACGCCGATGTTTCCTCTCCCGCGACGTTCTTCGGCGACGTTCTTTGATTCGCAACGAAAACCTTTGATCATCCGTTGATGTGAGAGTTCCGGATTTCTTTTTAATTTTCCTTTGTGGTTTTTAACTCAAGAAGGATTTAATTATTTTTAATTAAATCTTTTTGTTCTTGAACCTCGGAGCTCGTCGACGCGACACCCTTCCGCGACGACGCGACGTCGGATACCGCGACGACGCGACGATCCTCAATCCGCGAAGAACCCGTGCATGCGACTTGACGAGGTAGGGATTTTGTTTTGGAAATGCCCTTTTTCCCGTGAATTTTCTTTAAAATTAAATAACCGGATTCATATGAACAATTTTAATTTATTAAAATTGTTGTTTCATGTGTTGAATATTTTTTTCTCCCATTGTTTTTATCTAACGCGGAGGGTGCGGTCCAAACGAACACGGCCCGACAACCCTCCGTTGTTCTTCGTTATTGTGCTGATTTGACGGGCGACGAAGTAACGTGCCGCAACGGAAATTTGATGGTTCCGCAATGAAGAACGAGTCCTGGGAGGAGCAGCGTCACAGACAGGAACAGAATCGGACCACCGGAGCGACTCTGGTGGCCCGCGGAAGCCGCCGGCGGAGCGCGTCGCCGGCGCGGCGGCGCCCCGGTGCGCTGCCCCACTCAGACGCGGCAAATACACGTCCTTTGATCTAGCACGGCCCCACGCGGGGGGCCGCGACACTTCCGACCCGCGGGGGCAGCGCCCCGCGGCAGCCGCTCGGCGGCTCGGCCGAGCAGAGCCGGACCGGCCGGCCGAGCCAGGCCGCACCCTGGCCGGACCGGACCAGGTCCCACCGGGTCGGACCGGGTCGGGTCGACCCGGTTCGGCCGACCCAGGGGGGGTCGGGCCGGGTCGGCCCGGGCCCGGAACCCCCCGTCTTCGGACCGTTTTCAGTATTTTCTCATAACTTGAGATAGGGGCCTCCGAACGACGCACCGTCAGCAGAAACATGATCCTTGGATCGAGACGGTCGTTTCGGTATATCGCACTCAAGGTTTCAGAATACTTTGGGTTCAGCCGGGTTGGTTCGTACATGAAACCAACCGGGCCCTCGGAGCGGAAACACTCATATCTTGAGCTACGGACGTCCGATTGACGTTTCATCAGCTTCGTGGAATTCCTCTAAGTGATACGGATCTTTTGGCATACTCCGCCCGAGGTTTGGACGCAGGTGGAGTACGGTCGGGTTGGTTTTGCCTTAAAAACCAACGGGGCCCCTGGGACGAAAAAGCCAATAACTCTCAGACCGGACGTCCGATTGATGCGTCGTCCGCGACGTTGAGTTCCTGTTGACGATACGGAACTTTTGGATACATCAACTTCGGACTTTGTGTTAGTTGATGTATCGACCTCTCGGCTCGTGGAGCGGACCCTCCCGAACGAGCCTGTTGTGTGCGGGAACCCTAGAGCTGGCTGCGACTGCTACTTCGACAGCGACGACTGGGCAGAGATTCTCAGTGGACTGCGACGACGACTTTGCAGAGATCCTCAGTGGACTGCGAAAACTACTGCACTCAGGGATCCTACGTGGATCAGTGCTACAGGTCCTATGTGGGCCCGATCCTGTGTGGGTCTGATCCTGTGTGGGTCAGCGCTCAGCGGTTCTGTGTGAGCCAGTGCCTACAGGTCCTGTGTGGGCCCGATCCTGTGTGGGTCTTTGCGGGGGTTAATACCTATCGATCCTTTGTGGGTCGGACGACTTAGATGGATTAGTGATCATCTTTATTGTCATTCGAAGAAGTATACCTGTGTGAGCTGAATCATGTGTTACTCTCCTTTGTGGATTGTGTTGAGCTATCCTGTGTGGATTTACTGTTTACTCTCCTTTGTGGATTGTATTGTGCTATCCTGTGTGGGTTTACGTTTGTTTTCCTGTGTGGACTGGGTTGTGCTTGGACTCGGACGTTGGAGCCGAACGGGAATTGATGACTTAGGTATATGTATGGACATATACCTAAGAAGTGTCCGTTGTTACTTCGTGATTGTATCTTTCCTTTGTGGATTATCCTTTGTGGATTTTGGGAGACCATCGGGGGTCTCAGGGTCCCTACTGAGTAGCTTATACTCACCCCTACACGGGCTATGCCTGCACTTCGTTGTGTTGGTTGCAGATGACGGACAACGCTGATCGAGGTGGAGGCGTGCGGAGCAGGACGGTACCTGGAGGTGGACCACTGGGCGGGACGCACTCGGAGTAGTTAGGTGGACCTGAGGAGCAATAGAGGCTATATGTACCCACCCTTCAGGTGGGACTTCCAGACGACGGCTCGACACTGCGGCTTTTCTTTTCAGTTGCTGTTTTTCCATTCAGTTGTACTTTACAGTTGGGCTTGTATTTCCGGCCCCTTTTACTTTCAGCACAACTTGTTACAGTTTTTACTTAGTGTTTACCTTTCCTCTTGCTTACTCTATGGTGCTTGTTTACTTTTCAAAGGAAATGCATTCCTTTTTTCCGAGATTTACGCCTTGGTGCTAGTTGCCAGCCCCTGGCCTATGGAGGGTGGGCTTGGGGTAGTCACGGCACGGGCCCCGAGGACGGGTCATGACAAATTGGTATTAGAGGTGGTCGGTTCTACCGCAGACTCTAATCTTTCTTATATGTGAAGCAATAGTGCTTAGCGTATTGGGTGTGGTTATCAGTCCAGGGAGTCCAGTGTTGGTGCGGAAGCTGACGTATCCGTACACCAGGACCCTGACTTCTGATTTCCGACTTAATGCACGAAAACATTGATTGCATGTGTGTTTCAAGTTTTCTTTGTGATTACTTGTGTCAGCTCACCAGGTGTACTGTTCTGACCGTGGCGCACTTGTTTCCTTTTCAGAATGGCCCCACGACGGTAGCCAGCTAGGGTTCTGAGAGTAGAGCGCGACGACAGCCCGCTGAGCGACAAGGCCTCGGTACAGGGCCCGTTGACAGTAGAGGCACCAGTGGTACCTTTACCCGCCGAGCCCGCGATGCTTCCAGCACCGACCGGTGACGATGCACGTCGTCTCGGAGCTCTGCACGAGTTCCAGCGCCAGCGACCACCCAGGTTTCGTGGGGAGACGGACCCCCAGGCAGCCGAGGACTGGTTGGAGGCGGTCGTTCGAGTTTTCAGGCTAGTGAGGACACCATCAGACCTCATAGTGTTCCTTGCGGCGAGCCTACTGCACGCAGCAGCAGGACGATGGTGGAGCCTGATTATCCAGGTTCACGATGAGGCCTCTCTCATCTGGATGGACTTCGAGAGCCTCTTCCGCTCAAATTTCGTCCCGGCCACCCTCTGTGCGGTGTGCATTCAGGAGCTTCTTCAGCTGCAGCAGGTCAGCTTGACGGTCGCCCAGTACGCGGCGAGGTTCACCGATCTTTCTCGCTACTCGACAGACATGGTACGGGACCCCTTCTTCCAGGCCCGGACCTTCGAGAAGGGATTGAGACACGAGATCAGGGAATCGCTGATCTCCCTCAGCATCCCGACACTGGCAGGAGTGCTGGAGTGAGCCCTTATGATCGAGAGCTTTCTGGATGAGTCTACAGCGAGACCTACTGTAGGGCGGCAGGTGGCGGAGTCTTCGGCAGCAGGTAGCTGACGGATGACTCAGGGTTCCAGGTAGACCAGACCCTCTCGTAGACGACCTCAGGACACTGGCTCAGTAGTGCGTGGCACACAGCATGGAGCAAGTCTTCCGAGAGGCAGGCAGCGCTACGCCTGCGGCGGGCAGGGCCACATGGCTCGTGACTGCCCGACCCGCCGTACCGAGGAGCAGCAGACGGTGGAGGTGCCACCCAGGAAGAGGTAGAGGGTTGACCGTGGCGGTCCTCAGGGAGGAGGTGGACGAGGCAGAGGAGCTAGCCGAGCAGCAGCTGGTGGGCGACGCTTTGAGGCTCTGCCACCACCACCACCAGGAGGTCCGCCCAGACCACAGGGAGCTGGCGGGCAGAGACAGGCACAGCTCCAGGAAGCAGAGGCCTATGACCACGGCGCGCTCGAGTTGATTCGAGGTACGATCTGTGTCTATTCCACCCTTTCTGCAGTTCTTATCGACACAGGAGCGAGTCACTCTTTCATAGACACTACCCTTATTCGGAGCTCGGAGATTCCGACAGATCCATTGGCTCGATCCTTACGGCTAGAGACCCCTACGGGAGAAGACTCGACGATTACGCACTGGTTCCGGCAGTGTGAGCTTACTCTAGGAGGCGAGAGCTTCGGCTGGGATCTTCTTGTAGCGGCGTCGAGGCCTTACGAAGTCATCTTGGTCATGGATTGGTTATCTACAGTCCATGCTCATATTGACTGTTTTAGGCGCAAGGTGCGATGTGTGCGCACCGACGGGAGCAGGTTCACCTTCACCGGCGAGAAGGGAGCCTTTGCAGCACAGGATGGACTCTCGCAGAGGAGGGGACATCCCATCACTCATCAGTTGGCTAGCCTCATCCTTGTAGCAGTTGACGTTCGGAGTCCTAGTTTTCCTGTAGTGGTGGATCAGTATACGGATGTCTTCCCCGAAGACGTTCCAGGACTACCTCCTCGCAGAGAGGTAGACTTTTATATTGACCTATACCCCAGGACAGCCCCGATATCCACTCCAGCATATCGGATGGCCCCTGCTGAGCTTCGAGAGCTGCGGGTACAATTGGAGGACTTGCAGGGCAAGGGGTTCATCTGACCCAGCGTTTCACCCTGGGCTTCCCCGATATTGTTCGCCAAGAAGGTGGACGGGAGCTTGTGACTGTGTGTCGATTATCGTCTCCTGAACCAGGTGATAGTGAGGAACAAGTATCTGCTACTGAGGATTGATGACCTCTTCGATCAGCTCAAGGGAGCATGGTGGTTCTCGAAGATAGACCTCAGGTCAGGCTATCATCAGCTCAGAGTTTGAGACGAGGATGTACAGAAGACGGTCTTCAGGTGTCGGTATGGCCACTATGAGTTCTTGGTTATGCCATTCGGCGTAACCAATGCTACAGCAGTGTTCATGAGCCTCATGAATAGGATCTTCTAGCCATACCTCGATCGATTTGTCGTGGTCTTCATCGACGACATTTTGGTGTACTCGACCACGGAGGAGGAGCATGCCTACCACTTGCGGGTTGTACTAGACACACTCTGAGAGAACCAGCTTTATAGAAAGCTCTCGAAGTGCCAGTTCTGGTTACGTGAGGTCCACTTCTTGGGGAACGTCATTTCTGAGGCGGGAGTTGCAGTGGATCCCGCGAAGATCGAGGCAGTGCTAGCTTGGGATCCACCCAGGAGCGTGACGGAGGTGCGGAGTTTCTTGGGTCTAGCTGGATACTATCGGTGATTTGTGCCGGACTTCTCCAGAGTTGCGGTGCCACTCTCATAAGAAGAAGGGGAAACCCTTTGTGTGGTCAGACAGATGTCAGCAGAGCTTTCAGGAGCTGAGACAGAGATTGACCAGCGCACCTATCTTGAGGTTGCCTAAGGAGGGAGTTGGATACGTAGTCTACTGCGATGCATCAGGGACCGGAATCGGGTGTGTCCTGATGCAGGAGCAGGCCGTGATTGCCTATGGATCACGTCAGTTGAGGCCGCATGAGAAGAACTATGCTACCCATGACCTGGAGTTAGCAGCAGTGGTCTTCGCTCTGAAGACTTGGTGGCACTATCTGATGGGCGAGCGCTTTACAGTCTTTTCTGACCACCAGAGTCTCAGGTACATCTTCTCTCAGAAGGACCTGAACCTGAGATAGCGGTGATGGCTCGAGTTCCTCCAGGACTATGACTTTTAGATAGTCTATACTCCTGGGAAGGGGAACGTAGTAGCCGATGCCCTCAGCAGGAGGACGGGCATTCAGCTACTTGAGGAGGCGACAGAGCAGCTAGCCTCCTTGAAGATATCCTTCGTGGATAGGGATGGAGCATCCTTCCTTCAGTCTCTCACAGTCACCCCTCCACTACTGCAGCGGGTCAGAGAGGCACAACGTGAGGATGCTGACTGTGAGACGCGGCGTGCACAGATATCCTCGGGACTGGCACCTGATGGTTTCTCCCTTGGAGCAGAGCACGACGTCCTTTTCAGAGGACGTACCTTGGTATCAGTCGCTTTACAAAAGGAAGTGCTGAGAGAGTTTCACACTTCTCCTTTGGCGATACATCCTGGAGTAGCGAAGATGTACCAGGACCTCAGACGATAGCACTGGTGGTCGGGCATGAAGAAGGTTGTGGCAGAGTTCATTTCACAGTGGCTCACCTGCCAGCAGGTGAAGGCAGAGCATCAGTTACCAGCAGGCTTGTTACAACCCTTGGAGGTCCCAGAGTGGAAGTGGGACGACATATCTATGGACTTCATGACTGGACTTCCACGCACTTACAGAGGTCATGACTCCATTTGGGTGATTGTGGACCGACTCACCAAGTCGGCACACTTCTTGCCCATTAGAGAGCAAGGCTCAGTGGAGAGCTTGGGGCGTCTCTACGTTCAGGAGATTGTACGGCTTCACGGTGTTCCATCGACTATTGTCTCCAATCAGGATGCTCGTTTTACTTCCCGGATTTGGAAGGGATTGCAGGAGGCGTTCGGGGTGCGGCTAAGTCTGAGCTCCTCCTTTCACCCTCAGACGGATGGTCAGACGGAGAGGACCATTCAGACTCTCGAGGACATGCTTTGCGCATGTGTCCTCAACTTTGGTCACAGCTGGGAGGACCACCTACCCTTGGTGGAGTTCGCGTACAACAATAGCTACCACTCCACCATCGGGATGGCACCATACGAGGCATTGTACGGCAGACCTTGCAGATCTCCTTTGTGCTGGACAGACCCTGGGGAGTCAGCACTTGTGGGACCAGAGATGGTCCGGGCCATGACAGAGAAGGTCCAGGTCATCCAGGAGCGGATGAGGACAGCTCAGAGCCGGCAGAAGTCATATGCTGACAGGAGGCAGAGGCCATTAGAGTTCGGGGATGGCGACCAAGTCTTCTTGTTTGTCTCACCTCGACGTGGTTTGCGGAGATTTGGCTGAGGCGGAAAGTTGTCTCCACGCTTCATCGGGCCTTTCCAGGTCCTCAGCAGGATTGGCGAGGTGGCATATCGCCTGGATCTGCCACCTCAGTTGCACCGGGTGCACGACGTCTTCCACGTATCTCAGCTGAGGAGATACGTGCATGACCCGACACACGTCATTGACTATGGGGAGCTAGACGTGGATGATGGGGCGACTTTTGCGGAGGTCCCAGTGGAGATAGAGGATCGACAGGAGCGGGTCCTATGTGGGCGATCAATTCCTCTTGTGCGCATCAGATGACAGCACGGGAACCTATAGGAGAGCACATGGTAGCGGGAGGCTCAAATGCGTGCTCAGTACCCACATTTGTTCCCTAGTTTTTTATGTATCTTTACGGGGATGTAAAGCCCTGAGGTGGGAGTAATGTAAAGTCCCGTAAATTTCAAGGAAATTTTTTTTCTCTTAATTTTATTTGGAATTTTACAAGAGCGCAGTTTATGAAGGCACCTGATTCTGAGGCCCGGTGTGCCCGGAATCATGTTCCGAAGTTTGGCTCGGGTACGTTCAGTGAAAGGATGAGCGGGTTTTTCTAACTTTTGAACCGGTGCCCAGAATCGAATTCTGAGAGCACCGATGAAATCGCAGCGGCGGTATTTGCTTAGAAACGCCTCTTCCGGAGTTGCGTTTTCTTGGGTGTGGTTTTTAATTTTCGGGCTTAAAGTTAAGAAATAAAATAATTGTACGACAAACTTTATTTTATTTCACTTAAGCCACTTGGAATCCACTTGAAGCCACTTAAAAGCGGCTTAAACTGAGTTGAAACGAATAGGGTACTATCCAAAAATATCCTACCCTCTTGGTAGGATATTTGCGAGATGGGGCCCGCACGAGCCCCGCTGTTTCTTTTCCGCTAAGTAATGCACCCGCGAAAACCCGTCATTATGAAAGTCAACTGACGCATTTTCTTAAATTCATAACGCACCATTTAATTGGGTGGTTTATTTCGTGAATTAAATTAGCAGTTTCTTTTGTTGAATTAATTCTACGAATTAATGGGTCGTTACTTACCTCTTTTTCATTTGTTGGCGTAATAATAAAATAAGACCAACACGACATTTGGAGGATTACACCTTGAGAGGTTTTTGACAGAATTTCTTGTGCCTTCACCCTTCTTCGCGAAGAACGCGAAGAACACGAAGAATGCGTAGAACGCTGGCCTCCAACGAAGAACGCCGAACCCGCGGAAATCGACGACGCGACGCCATTTGCTGCGACGCTGACGTTTCCTCTCCCGCGACGTTCTTCGGCGACGTTCTTTAATCCGCAACAAAAACCTTTGATCATCCGTTGAGGTGAGAGTTCCAGATTTCTTTTTAATTTTCCTTTGTGGGTTTTAACTCAAGAAGGATTTAATTATTTTTAATTAAATATTTTTGTTCTTGAACCTCGGAGCTCGTCAACGCGACACCCTTCCGCGACGACGCGACGCCGGATACCGCGACAACGCGATGATCCTCAATCCGCGAAGAACCCATGCGTGCGACTTGATGAGGTAGGGATTTTTTTTGGAAATTCCCTTTTTCCCGTGAACGTTCTTTAAAATTAAAGAACCAGATTCATATGAACAATTTTAATTTATTAAAATTGTTGATCATGTGTTGAATATTTTTTTCTCCCTTTGTTTTTATCTAACGCAGAGGGTGCGGGCCAAACGAACACGGCCCGACAACCCTCCATCGTTCTTCGTTGTTGTGCGGATTTGACGAGCGATGACGGAACGTGCCGCAACGGAAATTTGATGGTTCCGCTGTGAAGAACGAGTCCCGGGAGGAGCAGCGGTGCAGATGGGAAAGGAATCGGACCACCGGAGCGACTCCGGTGGCCCGCGAAAGCCGGCGGCGGCGCGGGTCGCGGTGTGGAGGCACTAGCAGCCGGGGGCGGCGGCGCCCCGACGCGCCGCCGGACAGGGCCGCCGCGACTGAAGCCGCGGCGGCGGTGCCCGCGGCCGCGCGGGTCCGCCGCACTCGGACGCGGCAAAGCCGTGTCCTTTGATCCAGCGCGGCCCCACGCGGGGGGCCGCGGCACTTCCGACCCGCGGGGGCAGCGCCCCATGGCAGCCGCTCGGCCACTCGGCCGAGCCGAGCCGAACCGGACCGGGTCCAGCCGGGTCGGCCCAGGCCCGGACCCCCCGTCTTCAGACCATTTTTGGTCTTTTGCCCGTGACATGAGATACGGGCCTCCGAACGACGCGTCGTCAGCGGAAAAGCGATCCTTGGATCGAGACGGTCGTTTCGGTATATCGCACTCAAGGTTTCGGAATACTTTGGGTTCGGCCGGGTTGGTTCGTACACGAAACCAATCGGGCCCTCGGAGCAGAAACACTCATATCTTGAGCTATGGACGTCCTATTGACGTGTCGTCAGCTTCGTTGAATTCCTCTAGGTGAGATGGATCTTTTGGCATACTCTTCCTGAGGTTTGGACGCAGGTGGAGTACGGTCGGGATGGTTTTTCCTTAAAAACCAACCGGGCCCATGGGACGAAAAAGCCAATAACTCTTAGACCGGGCGTCCGATTGACGCGCCGTCTGCGACGTTGAGTTCCTGTTGACGATACGGAACTTTTGGATACATCAACTTCGGACTTTGTGTCCGTTGATGTATCGACCTCTCGGCTCGTGGAGCGGACCCTCCTGAACGAGCTTGCTGTGTGCGGGAACCCTAGAGCTGGCTGCGACTGCTACTTCGACAGCGACGACTGTGCAGAGATCCTCAGTGGACTACGATGACGACTTTGCAGAGATTCTCAATGGACTGCGACGACTACTGCACTCATTGATCCTACGTGGATCAGTGCTACAGGTCCTGTGTGGGCCCGATCCTGTGTGGGTCCGATCCTGTGTGGGTCAGCGCTCAACGGTTCTGTGTGAGCCAGCGCCTACAGGTCCTGTGTGGGCCCGATCCTGTGTGGGTCTTTGCGGGGGTTAGTACCTATCGATCTTTTGTGGGTCCGACGACTTAGATGGATCAGTGATCATCTTTATCGTCATTCGAAGAAGTATACCTGTGTGAGATGAATCCTGTGTTACTCTCCTTTGTGGATTGTGTTGAGCTATCCTGTGTGGATTTACTGTTTACTCTCCTTTGTGGATTATGTTGTGCTATCCTGTGTGGGTTTACGTTTGTTTTCCTGTGTGGATTGGGTTGTGCTTGGACTCGGATGTTGGAGCCGAATGGGAATTGATAACTTAGGTATATGTATGGGAATATACCTAAGCAGTGTCGATTGTTACTTGGTGATTGTATCTTTCCTTTGTGGATTATCCTTTGTGGATTTCAGGAGACCTTCGGGGGTCTCGGGGTCCCTACTGAGTAGCTTATACTCACCCCTGCACGGGCTATGCCCGCACTTCGTTGTGTTGGTTGCAGACGACGGACAGCGCTGATCGAGGTGGAGGCGTGTGGAGCAGGACGGTACCTGGAGGTGGACCACTGGGCGGGACGCACTCGGAGCAGTTAGGTGGACCCGAGGAGCAGTAGAGGCTATCTGTACCCACCCTTCAGGTGGGACTTCCAGATGACAGCTCGACGCTGCGGCTTTTCTTTTCAGTTGCTATTTTTCCCTTCATTTGTACTTTACAGTTGGGCTTGAATTTCCGGCCCCTTTTACTTTCAGCACAGCTTGTTACAGTTTTTACTTAGTGTTTACCTTTCTGCTTGCTTACTCTGTGGTGCTTGTTTACTTTTCAAAGGCAATGCCTTCCCTTTTTCTGGGATTTACGCCTTGGTGCTAGTCGCCAGCCCCTGGCCTATGGAAGGCGGGCTTAGGGTAGTCACGGCACGGGCCCCGAGGACGGGTCGTGACATTAATTCATTAGATTCATTTTATAATAATATCAGATGTTTAAAATTTTATTGAACTTTTTAAAGACTTTCACTAATCTTCTAGGCACATTTGCAAATTTACATAGAACATAATTTTACTGCTTTTGTGAATTGAATTTCAAAAATACAGGAGACATTCTTGAAATGAGTAAGTAAAATTTGTTTCAATAAAATGAATATTTTTTGGTGAATAATAACTTTTAAATTTTATTTACCATGGTTAAAAGTAAATATGGTAATTAAAGGAAAAAATTACATTATAATTACCCAAACACATGTCCTAATTCTATTGTATATTTGTTTTTTTGACCAAAATAAAATTTAGGACATAAATAATATCCTTTTGGATCAACTTTGATTATATTAAGACATTTCATATATTTTATTTAATGAAGTGTTAAAATTATTAAATTCAAATTTTATAAACAAAATAATTTTTAATATAGAGATATACATAAGATAAATTTGACGATAAATATTCATTAGAAATCTAAAAATATTTCCTTCATCATGGTATTAATTTTATAATTTTTAGACGTTTAATAATTAAATTTATTTATGACACAATGATGATGCATTAATTAACTTATTAATGAAATATTAACATAAATTATTTTATAACTATAAAAATAAATATAAATTAAAACATTTGATTCCATAAAAGAATTTTCTAGGTGAATATGACATATTAGGATTCATGAAAAGTATTTTTTTAAAGTAATCAAGTTGTGATGACTTTAAAAAAAACACATACAAAATAGTGTCAAAATTGACATAAATGAGTTTTTAAAGCAAACACTATTATTAAATGATATAATATTCCTAAAAACATAGGATTTATCCAAAGGACTTATATAATGACATATATTTCATTAATTAACCACTTGTGGTTCTCTTTTCATTTTATGGTATGTTTATTAACCATGTATTATGAAAATACTACAAGACATGGTAAAATAGTAACTATTTTAACTAAGAATTAAATCTAAAAGATAAGGTCAATATGGTGACCTAAACTTATCAAAAACCTATTTGTGCATATTTTTTCAACCCAAACCCTTTTAATCCTCGAAATAAATCAATTTGGAGGCATTAGAAACCGAAAATGATTTTATAACAAACTAATATCTCATGCTTTTCCTAAAATGACCCTTACCTCTCTTATAAAAAGGTACTTCCCCTTCTCTTAATTTCACACCTCCAAAGCCATTTGGATTGGCCAAACCCTACTCAAATATCTTTCAAACTAAACTTATTTCAACCTAGAGGCCTTAATTTTATCATAATGACAACTTAATAAGCCATTTTGATCCAATCAAAAGGAAGAACCTGAAGAAGAGGTAATAATTTCAACACATTTTTCGAAGTTCTTTTCTTCTTCCACTTCCTATTTCTTGGTTGTTTCCACAAAAAAATAATTAATTTAGTAACTTTTACATATTGTGAAGTTATTATCAATATTTTACAACCATATTAAATATTATATCCATCCTATGAATGAAAAAGTCACCATATGTGCTTTCGTACGACTTACCGTCTCCATGCCATGATGTAGTTTGTGATTTAACAGTACATAATTTGGATGTGAATAATAATGATTATAATGGATTTAAATAATAAATATAACATTTTAAGTATTATTTAAATATAATATACCTTCCAATTAATCATTATTTCACCATCAATAGAATGATATCATTTTATGTGCGAACGTACGACTTACCGTCTCCACGACACGATTAGTTTCGTTTCCACATTCACCATTCAACGATGATTATAGAAATATATATTATTAATAAGTATGTAATATATGACATAATAATTATAATTTATATATATATATATATATGTATATATATATATATATGTATTTAGATATATCTTATTCACTTACTTCCGTTCAATAGGATATGAAAAAAGAAACAGTGTTTATGCTTACACACGGCCTACCGTCTCCATAAATAGTTTTTTCCATTTAATATATCTATCTATTATACATATTTATGATCTATATATATATATGATATATAAACAATGTTTTATATTATTTATTAATTTAAATCATGATCTAAGTGATACGATCAAGAATAACAAGTTAAAACACATACGATAAAGTAAGCGATTATTATCCGAAATGTTAATTTTACATGGAAATTATTATTAAATGGGTATTATAAATTCATAAATGAATAATGTATGATATCATTAATATGTTTATGGTTATGTTATAATTTAATAACATACTATGGTCATTATATAGTTGGTTAAACATACCATCGACTATAGGAATGTATATAGTAAGGGTTAATTCCTCAATCTCATTATTATCCGAGATTGTTTTGGTGTAAGTATTTATTGCGACATACTTATCATCTGCATCCATGTTTCATAAAAATGTATTCAAAAAGAATATTTTATGTTTTTATGGAAGTTACTCTTTAACTAGAAAATCATTTTAAATGTTTTAAATATTTATTTTTCAAAATCATTTCAATTAATGACCATGTTTTCAAAATGATTTAATGGTTTTTTACGGATATGATTGTTTTAAAATGTCAATTCCTTTAGAAAGTTTTAATGCGGTATGGGACAATTTGATTCAAAAATATCTTTTAAATGTATTAAATTTTAAATTTAGTAACATTTAAATGATTTCGCAAAAAATAGATATTTCTCCTAAATAGATTCACTGATCATTTTCAACTATGTCAACATCCTTTACTAATTATTATTCTTGATTTCGATTGATTTATTTATTCAATATTTTGTTGAATGATTAATGATATGTTTGAATATGGATGTGATATTTTTATACCATTAATGGTTTATGGTTAATGTATTGACATTTCTAATGCTAGTTTTAATTTCAATGTTTATGTAATGTTTCTACATTTTCATATGAGGAATACGTTAGACTTAGTAACTGACAGGATGGGCCCACTATAGCCCCTCGATGCATCAGTAGGTCTCATGAGAAAATTAGTGTCTTGTAACAAGGCCTTGAAAAAAAAATATTTGTAGTATTGGCATGAGGCCTTGACTATGTGGTTATGATGTCATGCATTATGCATTTCCTCGTTATGAAATTAGTTATTAATGTGATTATTCCACCAGTAGAATATACATGGGCATGTTTGTATGGTAATGTTTGATTTATTTAAGTCGTATTATGTTCATGATTATGTTTAAAATGCTGTTCTTTTTATTACACATCATTCCTTAAAAGTTTATAGCTTCCACTAAATTATTTACACTTACTGAGCATCTGTGCTCAATGATTTCTTATGGTTTGTTTTCTTAGGATTCCAAGAAGTGTATTGTGATTGATATGCTGGGTTAAGCTAAGGTAATAATTGTTTTCTCCATGGATTATTGATTATGTATTTTATGTAATTTAATTTTCGTGTATGTAATCTATTTTATAAGACTCCTAAACTGATCGGTCCTTCGAGACTTGATTCCATGTAATCATGACAATGTATTAAAACAATGCATTGGCTCTAGGATTCTGGGTTTGGGGTGTTACAGGTTGGTATCAGAGGAAGTTTATCAATAGCCTTGGAAACAATATTTATATAAGATCATATTATGAAACATTACCCTAAGATATACATTAAGGATTAGTGAGTAAGAACATCCAAACCTTTTGGAAATGCAGATATTTTCTGGGTTTTCCAAGTATTAAATCCCTCTCTGGATACTAAAAGTTAATGTGGTTCCGGAAAATATATACCTAGGAGTGAAAAATCTGATAAGGAGATTCGTGCTTGACATGGGATATCCTGGTACACGACAACAGGCCTTACTACATAACCGGTTTGACACTCCAGGGGGATTTTCTTAGGATAATTCATATTTTATTTACAAACTATTAAGTAGGATTTATGAGTAAATATGTCAAAAAATAAACCATTTTTATGATTATGAAACAATATGTTTGAAAATATTTAATTAATGTTTATAATTTTTAATTTTTTTGGATAATAAATTATGATATGATCTAACCTAGTGTATGTCATCATTTATAATTGGCACCTAGTAGAAGGAATGATAGCTCCAGCAATATTCATGCCCCAAAGAGTAATAAGGATCTTATCTTTCATGGTATTAATCCCACGTTTTAAAAGGAAATAGCCTCCCATGTATTCTCATCATATGAGGAAGTAGTATGATGTGTTAATAAGATATGTAATGAATTATCTGAGTCCTATGTCTTTGATGGGAAGCCAAAGAAGAAGTGGATGGAAGAGAGAAAGATGGACAAATGGAAGAAGTAAAAGAAGGATTTTCCTATATGTGATAGCTATTGAAAGAATCACACTAGGAAGTGCATGAAAGGATTGGGTGTTTTTTATAAGTGCGGAGAAAAGGGTTATCAGAAAAAAAATGAAAATGGAAGAAAGAAAATACTAATATTCAATGTTTTAAATGTATTGAAATGGGAAAATACGCAAACAAATGTCCTAATCATCTAGGAAATATTGCTCAAAATAATCAAAGGGATCAAGTCGAGGCATAAGCTGTTACTACGGTTGACCTGGAATAATTATGTATTTGTTTTTATAGATTGAAGAATTATGTTATTTCAGTGTTGTATCAATGATGTACTAGTTATATGGATTATGGAAATAAATGAGTATTGTACAACAGTACAATTTTATTAAGGATTTTAGATTGTGTAGTACTAATAAAAGTGACTCAATAATAGGTTAATGTTTTGGAAAATATATGGTTGAGAGAAAGATAAACCTTAAAATAGTCTCGGGGATGAGGTAATGATTTTGGAATAAGTGATAATTGAGTTGGATAATGTATATTGGATATTATTGACTACCTTGGAACAAATTAATAGTTTGTTTATTCGATCATTGTTGGAGATGAAATCATTTCTAGATTTAAGAAGTATATCCATTATTCTATGTTTTACAGAAGGAATAAGGAAGAATGAACATATTCAATAAGGTTTTATGGTAATTCAGGTTGTTACAATGTTTTAATATAATACATGGTAAAGGTATTCACATGTTGTTATGTGATAAAATGGATCTTCATTATGTTAATTTTACCTTCCTTATAAATTTTGGACTGTGAGATTGGACAAAAGTTTTTTGGATGAGTCTAAATTTTGGAATGGATTACGTTGGAAATTGGATACTATTGTATATGGTTAAAAACTGTTATGAAGAGTATTTTTGTATTATTATAAAATATAAAACCTAGATTTCGGGCGACAACCTATCACATCCGGGAAGGCTGTGAGACATGAACCCGCAACCGAGACACATAAAGGGTGCATCACCTACCACATGCCTACGTGATGTCTTGGTTTTTATAATGTTTTTTTAAAATTTATGATAGTTGAGTTATACATTCATTTTAACCCTATACGATTAGGTTAAATAGAATATTTTTTAGTTCTACTATCTTTCAGAGTGAAAGATGAGTTTTTCATACAAATTATTTAACGGATGGATCACTCCTTGTCAAGTATTTGTTTTTATTTTTCTTCTTATTCTATGAAAAAATTAATTCTTAAAAATTAGGTACAGGATCTCAAAACAAAATATCGGTTATCCAAAGACATTATGTTTTGTTGAATAGATGATATTTTAAATCATCATATATTTATGGATTTGAGGCTCTCAATTTTCCATTTATTGTTCACTTGATTGAGATTAATGAATTCCACCACTCCCTATACATATTTACATTTTTCCTTTAATTATGTTTCTATAATTTCCACCTATGTTATCCTATTAAAAACCCTAATTTGGTGAAGACTTTTCATTTCCCTTTGCCTCTTATTAAGACTAAATTTTATTAACCTTATTTATGATGTGGGGTTTCCATAGAGGTATTTTCTATTTTAAACCTTTTATTTTCAAAGAGCAATTTCAAATTTTTAGGATGCAATTTATTGAAGGATTGTAGAATGTAACACTTCATGATTTCATAGTACCTTATCTCTTTAATGTAATTTAATAGCTTGCACTATACGAAAAACCGAGTTCGAGCGCACCACGACTTACCAAACCAGCCATTCAAAAAGAGGTTATGAATAGTATTAACTACATTCGGAATACGCCATATAATCTTAACTTCCATATTATGTGTTTCTTAGACATAATATAAGAACAAATTCATTTTTTTCGGATAAAAGAAGTATTTCTCAAAAAATAAAAATTTAGCACCTGTTAATGGAGAACCCTTTTTAAATCCAACATTTGACACTTTTTATTTTTAATTTGACAAAATGAACTTCTTCTTTAGAATAGGGACATAAAAATTTAGTTTGGGTAAAGTTTTTCTGTTTTGCTGATAACTTTCATATTTTGATGAATAGTGAAAGATACTATAATTTAATGGAAAACAAATTTTTTAATCAAAATAATTTGTAGTGTTAAATTATAAATTTAAATAGTTTTTAAGTAAAATTAGATTATATTTTTATCATTTATTACAATTTTGGTCATTGAAATTAATTTCACATTTAAAGTGGACAAAAACAAATATCAATCTTTAGATAATTTTTACTTCTGAAAACCCGCTTTCTAGTTTTGACAATGGGAATTAATTTTAAATTAATTAATGAAACTTCTATGTTTTTAATTTGGTAAAATTGACATAAATTTTCAATTTGTATTATCTAAATTTTCTTTGGGTGAATTTCTGGTATTTTTCTGAAAGCATTAAATTTTTTGTGAATAGTGGAAAACACTACATTGTTGATAAAAACTGACTTTTTTATTTAAATAATTATTTTTAAATAAAAATTTATCAAAAAGTAAATATATATACATAATAAATATATTAGTGAAATTTAATTCATTAGATTATTTTTATAATAAAATTTGATGTATAAAAGTTTCTTGAACTTTTTAACCTCTTTTACCCATCTTTTAGGCACATTTGCAAATTTGCATAAAATATAATTTTACTACTTCTGTGAATTGAATTTAAAAAATCCTATATACACATTTTACATTAGAAAGTAATTTTTTTTTCAATAATATGAACATAATTTTGGGTGAATTGTAACTTTTTAATTTTATTTAACACGGTTAAAAGTAAATATTATAATTAAAGGTAAAAATGATATTATAATTATGGCAACACATGTCCTAATTCTATTGGATAAGTGTTTTTCAACCAAAATAATCCTTATGACATAAATAATATCCTTTTTATCCACTTGGATTACATTAGGACATTTATTATATTTTATTTAAAGAAGTGTTAAAAGTGTTGAATTAAAATTTTATTAACTAAACCATTTTTAATATAGAGTTATAAATAATATAAATTCTACTATAATATTCATTATAAATATAAAAGGATTTCCTAAATCATGTCATTTTATTTAAAAAATTTATACATTTAATAATTAAATTTATTTATGACACAATGATGATGCATTAATTACATTATTAATGAATGATTAAAATAATTGATATTATAAATTAAAAAATGTAAATTGAGACTTTTGATGCCATAAAAGATTTTTCTGGGTGAATGTGACATATTAAGATTTATTAATTTAATTTTTTTTGATGTAATCAAGTTGTGACGACTTTAACAAAAAACAAATACAAAATAGTGTCAAAATGGACATAAATGTGTTTTTAAAATAAATACTATATTATTAAATGATATAATATTCATAAGTATCTATGATTCAGCCAAAGGACTTATATAATTATATATATTTCATTAATCAACTAGTTTATGTTCTCTTGGTATATTATGGTATGTTAATTAACCATGTAGTTTAAAAATTCAAAAATACATGGTAAAAGATAAACTATTTAACTAAGACTTAAATATAAAAGATAAGGTTATTATGGTGATCTAAACTTTTCTAAAACATATTGGTTGAGAGGTTTTCGACCCATCGCAACATTATCATAGAAATAAATCCATTTTTATCCATTAGAAAACGAAATTTATTTTAAAATAATATAATATTTCAAGCTTTTCTTAATGTGACCCTCACCTCTCTTATAAAAGAGTACTTCCCATTTTCTTAATATCACACCTACAAAGCCATTTTTCTTGTCTAAACCCTTCTCAAATATCCTCCAAAATACCATCAATTATTTTTAGAGGCCTTAATTTGATCATAATTCAAACATAAGGAGTCCTTTTAATCAAATCAAAAGGAAGCACCCAAAGAAGAGGTAATAATTTCATCACCTCTTTCAAAGTTCTTTTCTTCTTCCACTTCCTCTTTCTTTGTTGTTTCCATACAAAAATAAAATATCCAATACCTTATACATACCGTGATGTTATTATTTATATTTTACAACCATATTCATTATTCTATCCATCCTATCAATGGAAAAGTCACCCTACATGCATACAAACAACTTACCGTCTCCATGACGTGGTATAGTATGTTATTCAACACTTCATTATTTGTATGGGAATAAAAATGAGAATAATTGATGTAAATAATAAATATGACATGGTAATTGTTCTATATATATTATATACCATCCAATTAAACATGATTTAACCATTAATAGAATGATATTGTCACTCGTGCGTACGTACGGCTAACCGTCTCCACGAGGCGATGAGATTCATTTCTACATTCACCATTCAAACGATAATTATAAAAATATATATTATTAAAAAGTTTTTAATATATGAAATAATTACTCTGCTATTAATATATATATATATACAGACATATATCTTATTCACTTACTTCTGTTCAGTACGATATGAAAACAGAAACAACATTTATGCATACGTACGACCTACTATCTCCACAAACGGTGTTCTCCATTTCATATATATATCTATTGTACATATTTATATTCTAAATTTATATGATATATAAATAATTTTTTAAATTATGTATTTATTTAAATCATTATCTAAGTGATAGAATCAAGAATAACAAGTTAGAACATGTACGATAAATAAAGCGACTATTACGCAAAATGTTAATTTAACATGAAAATTATTAATAAATGGGTAGTATAAATTCATAAATTAATATTGTATGATATAATGAATAATAATATGGTTCTGGTATAATTTAATATCATATTTTTGTCATTATACAAAAGGTCAAACTTACCCTCGACTAAAGGAAAGTACAAGCTGATGGTTAATTCCTCAATCTCAATATTATCTAAGATTGTTTATGTGTAAGTATTTACTGGGACATATTTATCATACATGTCAGTGTTTTCAAAATGAATAATTTATGTTTTTATAGAAGGTAATCTTTAACTAGAACATCATTTTAAATGTTTTAATGATTTGTTTTTCCAAATCATTTTAATTAATATTCATGTTTTCAAAATGAATTTAAGGGTTTATTTATATAGAATTGATTATTTTAAAATGTTAATTACTTTAATAAGTTTCAATTTGTAATGGGATACTTTGATTCAAAAACCTTTTTTATATTAATTCCTTTATAAGTTTTGCGACTTTTAAATGATTTGACAAAAAAATGGATATTTCTATCAACGAGTTTTACTGATCATTTTCAACTATGTCATCATAATTTACTGGATATTATTTTTATTGAGGTTGATTTATTTCTTCCATATTGTGTTGAATGAGTAATGATATGTTTTACTATAGATGTGTTATTTTTATAACATTCATGTTTTATGGTTAATGTATTGACATTTCATATGCATGTTTTAATACGAATATTAATGTTATGTTTCAAAATTTTCATACGAGTAATGAATTGGACATAGTAATTGAATGGTTAGGCCGCTATATCCCCTCGATGCATCAGTAGGTATCATGAGACAAATTAGTGTCTTGGAACAAGGATTTGAAAAAAAATATTTTTAGTCTTGGCATGAGGCCTTGACTATATGGTTATGATGTCCGACATTATGTATTCCCTCGTTATGAAATTAGTTATTTCATGTGATTAGTCAACTAGTAGAATATACATGTGCATGTTTATATGGAAATGTTGGATTTAGTTTTTACATATTATGTTCAAGATTGTGTTTAATTTTTTTTTGTTTTTATTACACATCTTTCCATTAAAGTTTATATATTCTGCTAAATTATTTACCCTTACTGAGCATCTGAGCTCACCACTTTCTTATGTTTTGTTTTCCTAGGATTATCAGAAGTGTATTATGATTGATATGAAGGGTTAAGCTAATGGAATAATGGTTTTATAAAAGGATTATTTATGTTGTGTTTTATGCAATGTAATGTTCATGTATGTAATCTATTATACAAGACTTCTAAACTGATCGGTCCTTCCGGACATGATTCCTTGTAATCATGCCAATGTATTAAAACTATACATCAACGCTAAGATTCTAGGTTTGGGTAATTGTACTTGGTATCATAGGAAGTTTAGAAATAACCTTCGAATAATATTTAGATAAAATTTCATTAGGAATCATTACCCTAAGATATAATTTTAGGATTAGTGTAGAAGAACATCCAAAAATTTTGGTAATGTAGATATTTTGTGGGTTTTCGAAACAATACATCATTATCAAGATACTATAAGTAGAAGTGGTTCTGGAACATATGTACCTAGGAGTGAGAACACCAAAAATGAGTTTCAGGCTTGACCAAGGGTATCCTGGTATAAGAGAACAAGACTTACTGCACAACTAGTTTGACACTACAGGGGGATATGGTTAGGATAATTCACATTTTATTTAAAACCCATTTAGAATGATTTATGAGTAAATATGTCAGTAAAGAAACCATTTTTATGATTATGAGACTTGATGTGTGAAAATATTCAATTAATGTTGAGAATTTTTCTAGTTTGTTTATTATAAATTATGATATTATATATCCTAGTATATTTCATCGTTTATAAATGGATCCCAGTATAAGGAATGAGAACTCCAACAATACGCATGTCCCAAAGAGTAAAAATGATCATATCTTTCATGGTCTTAATCCAACATTTCAAAGGGAAACGACCTCCCATGTATTATCATCATATAAGGAAATAGTTTCATGTGTTAATAAAATATGTAATGAATTATATCAGTCATAATGATTTTAAGGGAAGATAGAGAACAAGAGTATGGAAGAGAGAAATATGGATAAAGGGATGAAGGTAAAGAAGGATTTCCCTATATGTGATATCTGTGGAAATAATCACACTAGGAAGTGCTTGAAAGGACTGGTTTTTTTATAACTATGGAGAAAAGGGTTATGAGAAAAAATAATTAAAATTGAACCATGAAAATATTAATATTCAGTGTTTCAAATGTATTGAAATGGGGAAATACACAAATAAATGTCCAAAGCATCCAGGAAATATAGCTTAGAAGAATCCAAGGGATCAAGGTCAAGCATAAGCTGTTACTATGATCTATGTGTAATAATTAATGTATTTGTGTTTATGGATTGAATAATTATGTCATTTGAGTGTTGTATCAATGATGTACTGGTTATATGGATTAGTGAAATAAATAAGGATTATACTACAGTACTATTTAATTAAGGATTTTACATTGTGTGGTACTAATAAAAGTGACACAATAGTAGGATAAACGTTTCGTAAAATATATGGTTGAGAGAAAGATAAAACATAAAATAGTCTTGAGGATGAGGAAATTAATTTAGAATATGATATAATTCAGTTGGATAATGTATATAGAATATTATGGACTACCTTGGACCTAATCAATGGTTTTTCTATTCCTTCATTTATTGAGATTATAACATTTTTGGATTTAAGGAGTATATCAAGTATTCTATGTTTTACAAATGGAATAATGAATAATGAAAATATTCAATTTGGTTTTATGGTAATTTAGGTTGTTACCATGTTTTAATATAATACATGATGAATGAATTCACATGTTGTTATGTGATAAATGTGATCTTCATTATGTTATATTTACCCTTTTTATAAATTTTGGACTGTGAGTTTGGAAAGCATTATTTTGGATAATTCTAAAGGTTTTAATTGATTAATATGGACATTGGATACTATTGTCTAAGGTTAAAAAATTTATTAAGATTATTTTTGTATTGTAATAAAAATTAAAACCTAGAGGTCGGGCAACATCCTGTCGCATCCGGCAAGGCTGCAATACTAGAACCGACAACCGAAGGGTGATAATGCTGAATCACCTACCACTGTCCTATGTGATGTTATGGTCTGTATAGTGTAGTTTTTTTAAAATGTTATTACATATGAATTATAAATTCATTTTTTAAAACCCTATACGATTAGGTTTAATAGAATATTTTTGAGTTCTATTATCTTTTGGAGTGTAAGATGAGTTTGTGGTAGATATTAGATAAAGGATGGAACTATCCTTGTCAAGTTTTGTTTTTTATTTTTCTTCTTATTCAATGAAAAAATTAATTCTTTAAAATTAAGGAAAGGATCTCAAAACAAAAAAATGTGTTATCCTAATACCTTATGTTTTATCGAACCGATGATATTTTAAATCATTATAGATTTATGGCTTTGAGGCCCTCAATTTTCCTTTTATTGTTCACTTATTTGTGATTAATGACCTCAATCACTCCCTATAAATATTTACATTTTCCCTTCAATTATTTGTCTATAGTTTCCACTAATGTTTTCTTATTCAAAACCTTAATTTGGTAGTGAATTTTTCATTTCCCTTTTCCCTCTTTTTAAGTCTAAATTTTTTTAACCTTATATACGATGTGGGTTTTCCATAAAGGTATTTTCTATTTTAAACCTTTTATTTTATAAGAACTATTTTAAATTGTGAGGATTAAATTCATGGTAGGAGGGGAGAATGTAACACCCCAATATTTCATAGTACGTTATCTCTTTAAAGCAATTCAATAGCTTGGGCTACACGCAACATCGAGTTCGACAGCACGATGACATACTAAACTAGCCATTAAAAAAGAAATTATGAATATTATTACTAGTATTTTGAATACGAAATATAATTTTAACATCCATATTATATTTTTCTTAGACATAATTAAGTACAAATTCAATTGTTTTAGATAAATGAAGTATTTGTCAAAAAATAAAATTTTACCTGCTGTTAATAAGAACCCTTTTTAAATACAATATTTGATACTTTTATATATTCAATTAGACAAAATAAACTTCTTCTTTTGAATAAGGACAAAAAAAATTATTTTGGGCCATTTTTGTTTTGTTTTTCTGATAACTTTCATACATTGATAAATAGTGAAAGATACTAAATTTTAATTGAAAAATACTTTTTTAATCAGAGTAATTTATAGTGTTAAATTATACATTTGAATGGTTTTGAAGTATTATTAGATTATATTTTTATCATTTATTACAATTTTGGTCATTGGAAGTAATTTCACATTTAAATTGGACATAAACACATATCAATCTTTTAATAGTTTTTACTTCTCTAAAACCCACTTTGTGGTTTTGACATTAGGAATTAATTTTAAAAATATTAATGCAACTTTTATGTTTTGAATTTTGTAAAATAGAAATAATTTTTGAAATTCAAATATCAATATTATCGTTGGGTGAATTTTTGGTATTATTCTGAAAACATTCAATTTTTTGAAGAATAGTATAAAAACCGGATTTTTTATTTAAATAATTTTTTTAATTTAAAATTTATCCTAAATTAATAATAGATACATAATACATATATTATTCCAATATAATTCATTAGATTCATTTTATAATATGATTATATGTATAAAATGTTCTTCAACCTTTTAACGTCTTTTACCCAACTTTAAGACACATTTGAAAATTTTCATAAAATGTAATTTTACTACTTCTGTGAATTGAATTTCAAAAATCCAAGAGACATGGTTGACATCAGGAAGTAAAATGAGGTTCAATAAAATGAAAATATTTTTTTTGAATTGTAACTTTTGTATTTTGTTTACCACACTTAAAAGTAAATAGGTTATTAAATGTAAAAATGATATTATTTTTACCACAAAACATGTACTAATTCTATTGGATAAGTTATTTTCTACCAAAACCAACCTTAGGACAAAAATAAGATCCTTTTTGATCTACATAGATTAGATTAGGACATTTATTATATTTTATTCAATGAAGTGTTAAAATTGTTAAATTAAAATTTTATAAACTATACCCTTCATAATATAAAGATATAAATAAGATAAATTCAATTATAAATATTAATCATATATCTAACAAGATTTCCTACATCATGGATTTTTATTTATATTTTTTATAAATTTAAAAATTTAATTTATTTATGACACAACGATGATGTAGTAATTACATTATTAATGATATATTAAAATAATTGATTTTATAAATATAGAAATAGTTGTAAATTTAGACTTTTGGTGCCATACATGAATTTTATAGGTGAAGATGACATATTATGATTTATTAAAAGTATTTTTTATAAGTAATAAAGCTGTGATGACTTTAACAAAAAACAAATATTAAATAGTGTCAAAATTGACATAAATTACTTTTTAAAACCAATACTATATTATTAAATGATCTAATATTCCTAAAAATATATTATTTGGTAAAAGGACTTACATAATGATATATATTTCATTAATGAACATTTTGAGGTTCTCTTGGCATTTTATGGTATGTTTATTGACCATGTAATATAAAAATACAAGAAGGCATGGTAAAAGTTAAACTATTTACCTTAAAGTTAAATGTAAAAGATAAGGTTCATATGGAGATATAAACATGTATAAAACCTATTGTTTGAGAGTTTTTAGACCCAAAACCAACTTATCCTTGAAATAAATCCATTTTTATCCATTATAAACTGAAAATTATTTTATAATAACATAATATTTCATGTTTTTCCAAAAGTGACCCTCTCCTCTCTTATAAAAGGGTACTTCACCTTCTCTTAATTTCATACCTCAAAATCCATTTTTCTCAGCCCAAAACTACTCAAATATCCTTCAAACTACCCTATATTTAACTTATATGCCTTAATTTTATCATAAAAGATACCTAAGAATCCCTTTTGATCAAATCAAAAGGAAGCACCCGAAGAAGTGGTAATAATCTCATATCCTCTTTCAAAGTTCTTTTCTTCTTCCACTTCCTCTCTAATTGTTGTTTCCATAAAAAAATAACTATAGTAAATTCTACATATTTTGATGTTATTATAAATATGTTACAACCATATTAATTATTATATCAATCATATGAATGACAAAGTCACCATACGTGCGTACATACGCCTTCTAGTCTCCACGTGGTGGTGTAGTTTGTTATTCAACGCCTCATTATTGGGATGGGAATAATAATGAGTATAATTTATGTAAATAATAAATATAAAATGGTAATTATTCTTTTTATAAAATATACCATCCAATTAAACATGATTTCACCATTAATAGAATGATATCATCGCTCGTGCATACACACGACTAACCATCTCCACGACGCGGTGAGATTCATTTCCACATTCACCATTCAATGATTAATATAAAAATATATATTATTAATAAGTATGTAATATATATAAAATAATAATTATACTATATATATATATATATATATTATAGAAGTATTTAAATCATGATCTAAGTGATACGATCAAAAATAACAAGTTAAAACATGTACGATAAAGAAAATGATTATTACCCAAAATGATAATTTAGCATGGAAATTATTATTAAATTGGTTGTATAATTTCATAAATGAATCATATATGATATCATAAATATTAATGTGGTTCTGGTATAATTTAATAACATATTATTTCCATTATATAGTAGGTTAAACGTAAGTACATGGTAATGGTTAATTCCTTAATCTAAGTATTATTCGAGATTATTTATGAGTAAGTATTTACGGGAACATATTTATCATCCATGTATATCTTTATTAAAAATGTTTTCAAAACTAATATTTTTATTTTATATTGATGTGAATATTTAACTTGAACCTAAATTTAAAGGTTTTTACGATTTTTTTTCTAAATCGTTTTAGTTAATGTCCCTGTTTTCAAAATGATTTTAATGGTTTATTAATATGGACATGATTATTTAAAAATGATAATTCCTATCAAAATTTTCAAAGTGGTGTGGGAAACATTGATTAAAAAACTGCTTTTGAATGAATTCCTTTATAAATTGTGTGACTTTTAAATGATTTCACTAAAAATTGGAGATTTCTCTCAAAGAGTTTTACTGATCATTTTTAACTACGTCAAAATCCATTACAGGATATTATTCATGATTGAGGTTGATTTATTTCTTCCATATTTTATTGAATGAGTTATGATATGTTTGATTGTGGATGTGTTGTTTTTATACCATTCAATATATATGGTTAAAGTGTTGACATTTTGTATGTTAGTTTTAATACGAATGTTTATGTTATGTTTGAACATTTTCGTATGAGGGATGCATTTGACTTAGTAAGTGATGGTTGGGGCTCACTATAGGCCCTTGATTTGATGGTAGGTCTCATGAGACAAAATAGTGTCTTGGAACAAGGCCTTAAAAATATTTTTTCTCTTAGAATTAGGCCTAGACTATGTGGTTATTATTTCTAGTATTATACATTCCCTCGTTATGAAATTAGTTATTACATGTGATTATTAGACTAGTAGAATATCCATGTGCATGTTTATATGGTAATGTTTTATTTATTTTTTCCATATTATGTTCAATATTATGTTTAAATGTCTTTTGTTTTTATTACACATCTTTCCTTAAAAGTTTATAGCTTTTTCTAAATTATTTACCCTTACTAATAATCTGAGCTCACTACTTTCTTATTCTTTGTTTTCTTAGGATTCCAAGATGTGTATTATGACTGATATGAAGGGTTAATCTAAGGGAATAATGGTTTTCTCATAGGATTATTGATATTGTGTTTTATGTAATGTAATGTTCATGTATTTAATCTATTTTCCAAGACTTCTAAATAGATCCCTCCTTCAGGACTTGATTCCTTATAATCATGCCAATGTATTAAAACAATGCACCGCCTTTGGGATTCTGGGGTCGGGGAATTATAGAGGCTTAGGTTCTCCTTATAGGTTTCAATGAAAATTACCCAAGTTTTCTGACTCATAATTATATCATTCTCCCCTGAATTGAGAAGTAAATGTAATAATGAATGGTATGGGTGAAATACAAACCTGAAATAGTTGAGAGCTTCTAATATCTTCATTTCCATTTCAAGTATACCCTTATACTAAAACTTTTAGTTTTCATTAGATTATTGTTTATTTGGAATGACAATAATATTCTTTTATGGTTGTTTCATCTACTTTTGATGCCAATTGCACGCCGTTTGGAGCCACTAGATAAGGATCATATTCAGTCACACTCTTTCATTCATAAACCCATCTTATATAAGTAACAGTAGTTTCCACCACTATTTTCCATTCATTGACATGTTGAGATAAGTCTATTATGTAATTAAATATGTGCATATTCATGAGTTTGAAATCTTCTAGACTGATACCCTTCTATTTTTCATTAAATCTTACAATGTCTAATTACTCCTTGTCTAAGAGTTTCCTTTAGTGAGAAGATGCATAGAAATTTGCAGCAATTTCTAGAACCAGGATTATACAGAATTAGAAAGAAACCTCACTTATCGCCATGCAATTTTCCCCACTCAATCATGAAATTATCCCAATAGTAGAAATCATCTATAAGAGTCTCACATTGGCAACATGAAGTAGGTCGTCCCCAATTTCAGACATAGGTGGATAAAAGAAATCCCTAGCAGATGAATGTTTCTTAAAATAAAATACAAAACTATAAGAAATCAAATATAAAACTCGCCATGCCAAATTAAATACCTGAACATCGAGGAGGATTCTTGGGAAATTTTTGAAGAGTCCATAAACTCCAACATATTTTTCCCTGTAATCACATTTTATTGTATGGGTCTCAAAAGAAGTCGAAGAATAATAATAATCATGTGTTCTAATAATTATAAGGTTGCACCTAGATCACAGCCAAATACAAGAATTCATAATTACAATCAATGAAATCTATTTTTTTAAATGTAATATAAACTATTTAAAGAATATAATATACTAACATGATGTTTGGAAAACAAGTTCAATCTATGGAAAAAATAACATGAAACTCTACAAATTAACACGTATGAGAATAAAAAGGGCCAGGGATATCACGGGACCAAATATTTCATTATTTTAATAGAAAAAACATAAATACATACAGAATATGGTTTGACAGCATATTCTTCTTTATTGTGAGCATTGGAGTTTCAAAAAATACGAGCCTTAAAAATTCAGACACAAAACAATGTCAATTCTAGAAAAAATACAAGTAACAAAATTTAAACATTTAAATATTGATTCAAAATATACATAGAAACTGAAAAATAAATATAATTTTATATGGTTATTTCTTAGAAACAGATGCATATTTTCAAACTTTGTTAAAGGAATACTCTATATGGATGAAACATATAAAAGCATAACCAAATTAACTGTAATACAGTCTATTAATTTCTATTTTTATCCTAAAAAAACTTGACTCAAACTAAATAATATATAATGTTGATATGGAAATAGTAATGAAAATGGTGGAATAAAGTATGATAATAGCTCATCTATAAAGTTATCTGTCCATCTGGATATATTTTTAGCTATAGTTGGACAATATAAATGAAAGGGGCCAATAAACTAAAAAATCAAAAAAATTCCTGATATAAAATTAGATAAAGCATAGTGTGTGATAACCTGATGATTTCCCTGCATGCTTCCCCTGGTTCAACACTTCATTTCTGGTCAAGTGAATTAAATGTAAAAGTAGGAAAATGTAATTGATACTTATAAGTATGGAGGTATGACTCAAATAACAGAATTGGATCTTGAGAATCATGAAATTCACAACAAACAAACACTACGAAAATAAATAAAAATGAAAACCTAGAAACTAATTACATCTAAATTTCAATGAAACCCCAACTTCTTTTCAACTCAAATGTAGGAAGCTCGTGTTTTTAAATGATTAAAACCTAAAAAGAAAGAGTGAATACCTGATAATAGGTTCAATAATTGACTGATTTAGTGAGAAATGGGTTTTTCTACAGTAACTCCAGATACCTGATATTTTTAATTGAATGTGGAAAAAATCAATTGAGCCTCGGTAGAAGGAATCTTGAACCATAAGTGAATCAATTTTGGAAAAACAAAAAAATTCCATATCAAAAAAAAATACACTAACTACAAGACATATCAAACAAAATATTCCAAATGATTCAAATGCTGATCATATTATTCAACTCAATTCTGGAAACATTTCATATATTTAAAAAACACCAACATACTAGAGTAATAATTTTACAATATATAAATGTTTTGCTGATAATTTTATGTCAGAAGATACCTAGTTTCAACAATAACTGAAAATATGCATGATATAAAAATAACAATAAGATTATGTAACCTGTGACAACAAACCAAAATATAACTGATGGGAACAATAATGGAAGATAACTAATGAAAACATTATCTGACATGTGACCACAACAAGAGGATTAAATAACTAGAGGAAACAACCAGAACTAGTAGATTATCAATCTAGTGACTACAACAAGAATATATAATCAATTTACATTGAAACTCCCATTGTATATTATTTAAAAATGACCAGTGAGAAAAATAATAGAAAAATTAAGAGAACAACCTATGACCCCAAAAAAATACATGTGACCACATTAAAAAAAGATAACAAGTGACAACAATATAAACTAAAAACACATTATATAAAAAAATGATTGAAATCAATTTTAATTAAGAGAGACACATAACACAAAAGTCTATAATCGAGTAGAACTACATTAAATTCTATAATTTATACAAGTTTCTTTCAATGGAGAATGACACAACTTTTCAATTGAGAATGACAAAGTACCTCTTTTGATATTGTGGCCCATTTGAAAAGGCTTGTGTATCAAGACAATGGAATCATGAAAATAATGCTTTTTACCTCAATTATCATTTTCTAATAATTGGTCAACACCCCCTGGAAGCATAATTATGAAAAGTTCAATCAAGATAGAGAGAAATTTCCCAAGAATGTCATCAACTGGACTACTCATTGAACCCTATATCATGTCAGAGTTTTCTTGAATGGAAACTCTTTCTGAACACATGGTCACTTTTGACACCGAACGTGTGGGTCGTCTGGGATGTTGAATACCATAATCGGTGTCTCTGAATGTCGAATCACAATAATTTCATTTCTGGTGATTATCCATCTCCTAAAAGAAGTTGCGGTATAAATACCAGAACATCATGGGTAAACTCTAGAATGGATGATATAAATCACCCATAATTGTTTATGAAGCCATTAGACATTAATGATTTAAGATATCCACAATCCAGATTGAAACATACATCCTCACAATAAAGAATTCAACACCATCATGGACCAGACCAAACGTCATCAAGGAAGAAGATAGATCTGCAACTGATTACCTCCAAAGCTGATAGCCTCTGTAGTGACAAAAACCATTTTCGAATAATCCAACAGCTATAACCCACATCAATGATCAAAATGATTCATTTAAATTAAATTCTTTCCCATGTAGGAGTAATCTCCAATTGGGAGCTCCCGATGAAGGGATATCTCAAGGCCGACGATGATTACACTTATGGAGAAACCGTTAATTGGGAGCGAGCTGAAGTAACAAATTGAATGTTGTATTTTTTATTTAATAAATTTCAACAATTAGTTTTCTGAAATTTTTTATATTACATTTAATTATGTTTATTAAATTTAAATATAAAAAATAAATTATCTTATATATAGGGAGTATAAAAAATATATGAAAATATATCAAATATCATAATGATTTGAATTAAATTTTTTCAAAAAAATATTTATATATTTATAAAATGAACAAAAATAAAAAAATAAAAAAAACTATTTATATTTATAAATAGTCAAAAATTAAAATAAATTAATGAGATATTTTTAATAAAACCAAAAAATGGATATTGGATTTGTACATAAAAATAAAAATATTTGAAAATTTTGGTTAATCTTTTTTTGATATCGATAAAATCATTGACATTATTGAATGGTTTATTATAATTACATTGTTATATTTATGACTCACACCAATTGAATATTTATGATAAAATTACCCAACTTGTGATTTTGAGTTGGAATTTATTATTTTTTAATTTAGAATATAGAAACATTATAATTATGTTTAATGGCTTGATATATATATATAACGATAATTTAATCTTGAAGTATATATTCAAGTATTAATAGTTCAATATGTGATAACAAAGATAGTTGTAATGAATTATGGGTTATGAGTTATCATTACACGTCCACCCTTGGAATGAGAACAACATGGGTAATGCTCTAAGATGGAAGGACCATTGTAGTTTTTCCATGAAGAGGATTAAAGGATATCCAAAACATATTCATTTATAGAACATGGACCTTGAAATCATTCCAAAATGGGATTTATCATATCTTTCTCATATGAATTTTCGACCATCCATCCATGTGAGGATTAATGATAAGGACATGTTTTATGTGGAACTATATAAGAATGTGAGAAATATTCTTGATTTAAACCATTATTTTGATATAATTTTATGGTTTTTGGAATTTATTATGTATCTATACATTACCAGAATTAAAGAAGGAGTTTTTTTATGAAGCACATGTTTCATAAAAAATTATTCATTGAGGAAGTATGAATATTTACATATATTTGATTTATTATTTCAAGTAAGATAATATAAAAAGTGATAATATACAATTTTTATCTTGATACCTATTAGGGAAGAAAGTTAAGGTTAGGATATAAGAATCTATGGTGATGTTAAACTATTACCCACACCAGAATAGAAATGATAAAATGATACCATGGTTTCCATTGTTGGAATATCCAAATCATCAAAAGGGAATAAATGTTATTTGGGTTGTAGTAGACCACCATAAGAATTTATTACATTTTGATGAAATTATAGATTATTTCTCTATTAATTATATTTATAAGATATTCCTTAAGGAAGTAATAAGGTTTAACAATGAAAAACATTCTAATATATTTTATGAGGATCTAAAGTTTTCCTTGATATTCTAATGAAGTCTTCTGTGGGATCAAGATATTAAGTTGAGTCTCATAAAATCATATAATCCTTATATAGATATTAATAATAAAAAGGTCATTAAATCCATAGAATATATTTTTATAGCATGTTCTATGTATTTCAATGTTTCTGGGGATTAACACCTTTCTCTAAAAGAGTTTTATTACAACCAAAACATCAATTTCATCATTCAGATGGCTCCTTATGATTTTCTCTATATAATGAGGTGTAGAACTCCAATGTGTTTGGATATAGTTAGAGAAATAATTCTATTTCGTCTTGAGATAGTGGAAAAAATGGAAAATAAATTTCTCTCTAATCATCAGCACAATAGGGTATCTCAAACTAGAAAGAAAATATATGATTACAATCATATGTAATATCTATAGTTCGAAGTGGGTGAAAAGGTATTCCAATTAATATCCCCATGGAAGAAGTTTTTTTGATTCAAAAAGAAGCTAAAGTAGATCCCAATATTTATCATTACCTAATTTTTTTTATCATATCAGTATGTTTTCTTATCATTTCGTGTATCTAGAGAATCTCTCTCAAGTTCACAATGCATTCCATATATCTCTCTTGAGGAATTATATACCTGATCCTCCACATGTACTAAATTTAGATCTCATACCAAAAGATAAAAATATTTCTTTTGAATAATTACTATTATTTATTATCTATATAATAAATAATGTGTTTCGAAACCAAACCAATCCCCCCATAAATGTTTTCTTGTGAGACCATAAATTTGAAGAAGTTATGTGGGATCCTAAGGATGTGATGAGATCGAGATATCCTCGGTTGTTTCTATCGGAGTTACATAATTTTATGGGTGAAATTATTATAAGTTGTGAAGAATGAAACACTCCAATATTTTATGATATATTTATATTTAAAAATATATAATGTTTACAATGGTCTGATTAACATGAAACACAATGCTTTAACTGAACTGTGATATACTATAATAAATTTCTATTTAAATTTGACTTTCATAACCTAGACATTAAAAAATGGTTGTATGAATTGGAGTAAACAAATTATGGAAAAATATGAATAATGTTATTATATAATGTAAATTATTGATTATTTTATAGAAAATAAGTACTAATTTATTAATAATCAAATTATGATTCAAAAATATATTTTTTTAAAAATGGTTTTTTCTTGCTTTTTTTATTCTATAATATAATTAAATTCTACCAATTTTTTAAGAAAATTAAAAAAAATATATCATTTTTCAGTTCCAAGTATAAAATTTATATTTGGGTTAATGTTTTTTTTATTTTTCTAAAATAGTTTGTTGTTGGGTGAATAGTTAAAATATCGATTTTTAAAATATTATCACTTTTATGAAATTATTATAATGTTATAATGAATTAAAAAATTAAAAACCATTTTATATATAAGAGATATTTTAATTATTTAAATAACTTATTTTAAAATATTATTCTTAATTTTGATTCCCAATAATTTTTTTTGTCAACATAACTAATATTTTATTCATGTTAAGAACTATTTTTGTGTCTGTTTATTTAATGGTATGGTTGGAATATTTCATTTAATTATATCTTGATCTGAAATTATAAAAACCATTATTAGTTTACTATTTAATCAAATATATTAAGGAAACCAACTTATTACTTGATTTCATGGAGGAATTATTTGTACCATTAAATTTGTTATTTCCCATAAAATAGTTTTTTATCTGTTTTTTCTTCTTATGATAAAATTAATTTATGAAACCAATATAAATTTTGTTTAATAAAATTAATTAAAAATTATTATTAATAATTTTCAAATTTTGTTATAATTCCAATTTTATTTTTGGTCACATAATTATGTTATTTTTTTTTAAAGTTGTGTTCTCATGGTCAAGGATAATATGGGTTTTAAGTGATATTATGATGATATATGTATTGAAATGTATCTAGAAGTTATCTAAATATCATTAGATGATTTTTTAGACTAACATATCTTATATTATAATTTTTTATTACTTTTTTCGAATTTACTTGATTATATATATATATATATTATTTTATCATTTTTGTAATTCCAATTGTTTCATTTCACTCCCATATTGAAGGGAACTAAAAATACTCCCATATTAACAAATATAGAACATTATTTCTCATAAAATACCAAAAATAATACCATAGTATATTTCATACCCTTGTCCTAGATATTATTTTCTTTTAAAAATACCATCCTTTCTTGACTTAATGTTCAAGTCAATGAAGGTTTCTCAAAGATGATCTAGAATTATTAATCGAGTAATTTCGATTTTATTACCACATTAAAATCCTCTAAAAAATAAACATATTATAATATAAATAATTAATTATATTAGGTATTATAAATTTTTATTATGATTATATAACAACCATTATACACCTCTTTTCCATCTTATGGGAAAAGAAAATATCACATGTGCATTTGTGTGGACTACCACCTCCATGAGAAATTTCGTTTTGTTTTTCCTTGTTAGTTCACATTAGTAGTAATTATAATGGATTTAATGAATACATATGATACATATGTTATTATTATATTACTTTAAGGGTGAATTATTACTGACTTTTCTTTCATTCTAGCCCTCAAAATGTGGAATCATCACATGAGCGTATGAATGAACTACCATCTCCCCAAAAAGATGAAATTAATTTTTCATCACAAAAATATATGATAAGATATAAAAAATTATATAATTGTTAAATATTATTATATTTACATAATTAAAAATATGGATTTTATTGAACCATGATCAATGTACAGTTATTGGAACCATTGGACTGAAAGAAGCTTAAAAATGATGCAGTTATAATCTGAAAGGGTGATTTTAATAAAATATTGTTAAAAATTAGTGATAATATGTCATAAGTAAATCATATATGGTATTATATATATATATATATATTTTATTTTATTTCAATAATAAATTTATAATAAATCAATATTTATTATAGAATATATTAGAACGCATATGAAGCAATGTAAGGCTTGAGGTTGGGGATTGATGTTACGATCTAATTTACTTTTGGGGATGTCTGCGCTAAATTTAAATTGAAGAAAATTATATAGATATTAAAATTTTAGCCCCATATATTTTCTTATCTTTTGGTTATTTGTTAAATATTCATTTGATATTAACATTTTCCCCTCTTTTTTACTTAAATTTCATGAAAAAATACTTTGAATAAAAAAAATTCCACTTGGGTCGAAAATATTTTACTTTATTGACCAAATTCTAAGTAAAATGTTTTCAAAAATATTTTTTATTATTAAATTATTTATTAACATCATTTTAACCCATATTTTAATTCCAATAAAATTATTTAAGGGAATATTCTTATTATTTTCCAAACTATGTAATTTATTAATGTTTCGAATTATGTATTTTTTTAACATTTGTAGCATGAAAATATTTTCCAATCATTATAAATAATCTTAGATTTTATGAATCGTTTACAAGATTTCAGGGTTATATTCCACGAAAAAATTCTCTAGTATTCTAGAAACATTTAGATTTTATATTAGGGATTTCAAAATGAAAATTGAATTTTTTTAATAAATGTTATAGTTATCTTTTAATGTATTTTAATAATAAAAATATCCATTGATATTACTTAACCAGGGGGAGAGGATCCAAGGATACTATCATTACCCATTATTTAGAAGTTTTTTTAATATGAGGATGAAATAATGATAAGCCCATTTTTATTTTCACAGGTTAGGCTATGACAAAATGAAAAATGTTTTCAATACCTTATTATATACATTTGAAAAGATTGTGATAATTTGATGGCTAGTTTTTTAATATCCATCCAATGAATTTTTTAATAATATATTGTTATCTCATAATATGAGGATGATAATCATGGACATGATTATTAATATATTTGATCACATGTTGTTTAATGGTAATGATTTATTTTATTTATCCTTAGAAAATTATGTGTATACAATATTGTGAATACCTATGTTTATATTATAACTCCAGAATATTATTATTCCTAGTTATTATAATATGATTATTCCTAGTCATTATCATATGATTATTCATGTACGTAATTTTAAATAACTATGTATATAAGCTATTTTTCATATCCTTTTCATTCCACATGTTGATGTTTTGAATTTGGAAAAATTACTACGACATTGATACCATTAATGATAATTCTTCTAGATATGACATGATTTTAGAGTTTATAATCTTGGATTTTCTGAGTATGACTATTTTACATTGAGAACTTTCAATTTATTATTTTATCAGACCCATATTATAATCTTACACTCTCTTATGACATATATATCCCATGTTTACCATTACAAAGTATCTGAGCTCACCTTTGATTGCTTTCTATTAATAGGTTTTAATAGAAGGATTTATGTGTGATATTTCTAGAATGGAACTAATATAGAGATATTTGAGGGAGATAATGATGATCATTTATAAAATACGTTGACTATGTGTCTAGCCTCAAAATAACCAAAACTATTATTTTACTCTATAATATATATTAGTGAGGTGTATTTAATATTCCTCAAAAATAATGTAATACTTATGTTTTTTATTCTCATGTCATAGTTTTTGGTATCGAAGTATGGATTTGATATTTTTTGAAATTAGGATGATAAAACATTAGTGAGAACCCTTATGATCAATCTGTCGTGAATTTTGGTAAATAAAGTATTTTGGATTTCCTAGAAAACTTATCCCTATCTAGATGATTAAATTTGGAAGTTTTTATAACAAAAATTAACCAAAATTCAATAATATGTAAATGTGTGGATTGGGTGTCTTCTTGATCGTCATTGATTCATGGTTAGTGGGAATAAGACTACAAACCTAGATCGACACTCTTGTGGGATATTTTTTTAGTAAATTTACAATTTCATTATAAACCATTATGAAGTATTTGGATATATAATGACCATGGATGACCTATGTTAAACCTAAGGTTTCATAATGTGAAAATAAGGTTTAATAATTTAAGACATATGAGGTATGATTTTATTATGATTAATTAATATGTTTCTTATTTATTAATAAGTATGTTAGCTATTTTTAGTTTTAGTCAATGGTTGGATGAATAAAGGATAATGTTAAAAATGTGATATTAAATTAAATTACTATAATCATGGGAAAAAGTGTATTTGGATCTAGGATGAAATATCTTGTGACTGTTATCCCTCAACTCTCTCAATCTATGAGTGGTAACACCAACCATGTGGATCTTATGAATTCCCCAATATGAGAGAAACATGACCTTGAGTCAATTATGTGAGAAAATCTACCCTCCATTTTTGGTAAATCTAATACACTGGTTTTTAAGAAATGTATTAACTTGATTGAAAATATATTTTACATTCATCAGTACTCAGACCATCAGAAACTAATCTTAATAGTCTATCTATTCGATGGAGAATCTAAATAGTGGAGGAATCTTATTACAAATATGATGGAAGATTAATAAATATAATCCATGGAGTTATTGGTGTTAGGTCCACAAGGATGAATACCCTGAGAGTGGGGGTGAATCAAGGTATAGATAATTAAAAATTAAAGCTCATTCTGATCTTGTTTCACTGTTAAGAAAAACACTCTTCTCTCTATTTCCCATTGAAAAATATAAACAGAAAGTAAAGCATGCAATGACACATCAATTTTTACTTGGTTCACCCCCACTGGGTTATGTCCAAGGATCATACGCCAACAAGTTTCCAATCGTACCAAATTCACTAAAACCGCACTGCTATTTACAAAGTTCAAGATAGATCACTTCTACTCCCAGGCTCTCTGCCTATACAAAATTTAGGGTCAGCTCACTACTTTCCCAAGGGTCACTCCCTATTTCTCTGTCTGGTTCACTACCGGTGGAGAGGATCACCTTCTTCCTCTTCCTTTTCTCAGGGCTTTGGAAAGGATACAATCACAGTTTATAGACTCGTAGGTCTCTTCATTATCTCTAATGAATACTTCCTCTGTTGTATGTGGATGATCTGTTGAAGTCCAACTTTCACCCATAGATGAATCTCACATTGCACCAAAAGTATGAGGTAATATTTCAGCTTTCACGCAGCCCAGAAACACTGTCGTGAATCAACCTTACATGGCACGCAAGTCAAAACCAGCGCGCAAGTCTTGGCGCGCAAGTCACAACGGGCGCGCAATTCCACCTCAGACATTTTTGAGACACAAGCTTCTTTAACTCCAAACTTGCATGATGCACTTCCCTTTACGCCCAAACCCAAATTGGCGCACAACAAACAACAATTTCCCTTCTTCAAATCTGGAATGCAAGTCCTACTTGTGCGACACACCACCACTTGCGCGACCACTACACATGCACGACGGGAGCTCCAATTTTTTAAAGTGTTGAACTCCATTGAAAATGAGGAGGGGTGGTCCAGTATTTATAGGCATTTTAAACACCCTATGCGACGGAGCGCAAGTCTACCCTTGGAACGCAAGTCTCGGCGCATAGGTCTCTTCCTCAGTAAGTCACTTGCAGGACCAAACCAATAACTACGCGACCCTCTTCCCTTTGCCATATTTTGATCTTCTGATCTTGAAAAACCACAGGCACACAAGTTCTCAAGCTTCCAAGGTATCGGCGCGCAAGTCTCTTCATGACGTGCACGTCACCTGCACAACCACACCAATACCTACGAGACCCTCTTTTCTTAGCCATATTTTGATGATCTGATCTTGAAAAACATATGATGCACAAGTTTCTTATACTTCAAGTCAACGACGCGCAAGTCTCTTTTCCAAAACCACTTATCTCTATTTGTTGATTTTAGGCCCAAAAAGTTGGCAGACACTGGAAAACAGCAGCACCTTGTATATGTTCTTTTTGTACCGCCTCTAGATCATCCATTCCTTTGTCGATGTTCTTGAATCAAACATGGATTGTTGACCACAACTCTTGAACTCGACGTTCCAACATGAAATACTATTTGTCAAGAAATTTGTATTTCATTGTTTTTCTTTTTCAACAATCACCATTCAGATGTCCACTTTGTCAACAAACACAATCACCTTAAAAATGCTTCAATGATGCCTTGAGGGATTTTTTCCCAAAAATAGGAGTTTATAATGTTATTTCCTAATAAATAAATTCCATGAACAATTCATACTAAGATAGAAATGGAGTTACTTTAGCTAAAACCAAAGGATGATGAATCATTTTTTAGCTACAAGAAAAGATTACTAGACTATCAGGGCACTCTTCTGGTTTTATAATCAAACCTGTGAACAAAATTGATCAATTATTTTTTATCCTAGAACCATGTGAACAAAAGAAAATAGAAATTTGAGACATTTTTAACTATAATGAAAAATTTCAATGTGATTTAGTTGTATAATTGGAGACCATAAGATCTATTTATTAATTTTGTACTAGTTATAATAATAAAAAATAAAGAATTATGGAAACTCAACTGGAAAATACCATAGAAGAATGAAATTGTTACCACTTAAATTCTATAAATGTGAGGGGAAAATTTGATATTATCTAAAATGAACTAGGAAACTCCTAAATATTGGAAAGGCTAGCCATCAAGCAAGTGATTTTTGAAGTGTGGTGAAATGGTTAAAAAATGGAATAGATGTGAAGTAGAATTCATCCAATGAGTTTCGATATTTTTTATATTTCCAAATTTTTCATTATATGAATAAATTCCATAATCTAGGAGATAATGAACATAGTAGGCCTCAAAAACCTACAACGTTTAATGATAATGATAATTCTATTATTAATGGAACTAAAATTGGTTAGGAGAATGAATTCTTGAATGGTACACTTACCATCTACTCCGGAAATAATTTTTTTTTATTTTGGATATACCCAATCATCTATATATTAATAATTTACTAAGAGTATGACATTATAGAAGGACTTGACCATAATAATAATATCTTATAATGATTTTGAGCTAGAATTAACATTCTTAAAAACATAAGGATATTTTCAGTTTAGAGTATTTGAGAATTTGGGAAAACTAAAATGTTTTAAAACCATAATTCATAAGTGGACACTTATACTCAGTATCCATTTTTTCCACACACAAAAACAGTCATGAATCATCCCCTAGAGCTTGTTCCTTGACTACCCCAAGCCCTACATCTATAGGCCAGGGGTTGGTGACATGCACCTGAAAGGCATTTCCCAAAAAAGGGAAGGAATTATCTTTAAACCTATACACACATAGACTAGGTGCACAAAAAAAAAGAAAACCACGATGTAGAACAACTAAAAGTAAATGTGTGAACTGAAACTAAAAAGGGGTTAGTATAAAACCCAACTGAAAATAAAGTACATCAAAAAGGGAAGAAATTTCTCTCGAGGTCATCCACCATGAATCATACCTAAAGGGTAGGTATAGATCGTTGTTTGTGATCACTGAAACTCTCCACATCTACCAATTCTGAGCACTATCTAGTCTTGGATCCCCAAATACCAGTCAAGCTTTCTGGTGTCCTCAAAATACACAACAAGGTACAGGAGAAGCTCGTACACGGGTGAGTATGAAAAAACTCATTTGGTACCCCGAGACCCCTGATGTTCTCCCATAATTCCACAAGGTAAGACAAAAAATCATGATCCCAATCACAAATAATAATGTAAGAGACAGATCACACCATGTACACATCTTGGATAATAGGAATAAATATGATTAGTCTTAAGATAGATAATTTTATTCTATTGGGTAGCTCAGCTACTGATCTGAGAATAATTTCTTTACTGTCGATGCACAAATGGTTGTTCTACTATTGATCCACAAAGGGATACACTACTGCTGATCCATTAAGGGTCACACTACTGCTAATCCACAGAGGGTCTCACTAATGTCGATCCAAGAGGGGTCGCTCTCATTATGATCCATGGAGGGTTTCTCTTCATTGTCAATACATGGAGGGTCGCACTAGTTTTGATCCACAGAGGGTATCTCTTATGCCGATCCATAGAGGGTCTCTCTTGACTGACATCAAGACACTGAATTCCTACACTTAGTGTGATTGAGTAATATAGATTCTTCTCCTCAAGAAATTAGTCATACCACAATCTCCACGATGTCCACCATAGAAGTATCCTAAAAGACCGTCTTGTTGTTAGTGTTCCGATGCGAGAGATGGCACGTCAATTGGTATCTTGGTCTACAAGTTATAAGAAAAAAGGTAAAAAGGTCCCATTTGAATTCAAGTCCGATCCAACCCATCCATACCTCAACTTCTACTAGAACCCAAGTAGAGTATCTCAAAATAACTGCCTCATCTCTAGGGTCCCAACACCGTAAACGGTGTGTCGATTAGATGCCCAGTTTGCGAGATACTCAATTTTTAGTGAAACGAGACCAGTCAGGTCCAATAGGGGTCAGGCCCGACCAGATCGTTTGGTTCGCGGATCCAGCCCAGCCAGTGGGTTCAGCCCACACAGTGTTGCCCAATCGAGGTGAACCATATGTTGTCTGTCCGGTTCCTCCAAGATGGTGGCGCCAGTGCGCGCCTCCCTTCCTTCCAAAATGGCTGGATGGAGCTGGCCATTGTGCTCTAGCCGAGTGGCCCAAGAAGGCCCCTCATCTCCCCCACATGACGCGTCAGCACCGAGCCATTCCACCCACTGTGTTTGGCTCAGTTTGGAAACCGGAGATACTCCAGTGGTCCTTTATCTTTCTTGTTTGTGCCTATGGGCCTCCCATGTTTCCACCTTTACTTCAAATCCCTTGGATTTGTCTTGTCATCACATTGCTTAGTCATGCACAAAGAATACACATAAACCAATAATGGTGGGGGTCCAGGCCTTTTTTGTATTGGCCCATTCCTTCTGTGTTAGTGTTCAATGATGGTAGAAACATCAATTATCATGTGAAAGAAGTAAAATAACCAAAAATAATCACGCAACAAACACCCACAGTAAAGAATAAATTTCAGATCAACGTGTATGTTGTTTGATCCGTGTTTTTCATATTATTCCTGAATAGGAAATAGGAGTCTTTTAAACTCAAAAAACAATAAAATCCATTAATAGTATTTAGTGGAACACAATGTGTAAGAATGAAAGAACTCTTCATTCATAGTCATTCATCGATGTCCGGTTCGAATTCTCCAACAATTGTTGATCGAACACCTTTCTTTGATAGAGAGTGATGTCGTCGGCATTTATTCAAAGATTCCTCCCTTAGGTTGTGAATTCTCTTTCCAATAGATTAATTAAATAAAGAAAAACATCACAAAATTTTAATTAGGTTGCGATGTTGCATCATTAATGACACTCATTAATTGGACTCATTAAGCGAACCATTAAAATACCTTCATTAAACCTTCTCATTGGCACCGTGGTGTCAAGGCTCAATAGTTTGAAAAATAAAATAATGTTGGAAAAAGTTATTTTATTAATTTATTTTAAAAATAAAAAAAATAATAATTTTTTCCGACCCTTGACAGTAAAAAAAGCTTCTAATAAGCTAATTTGAGCGTTGCTAATTCAACAGTGCTCTCAGATTTTCAATCCGATCGGTGGTTCAAAAGATAGAGAATCTCGCCCGTAAGTTTATTGGAAGTACCTTAGAAAAAAAGTTCAAAAATACATTTTGGGATCCTCAGGCCACAGAATCATAGGTCGTCAATCATATCAGTCTTGTAATAATTCCATATAAATAAAAAGGTTATATAGAATTTCCGGGTCTTTAAATTCTCCCCACACCAGGGATTTACTTCCCCGAAATCCCCAACAATGGCTAAGAAAACAAATAGGGATATTGAGTATGAATCTGAGCCTCCCGCTTCCATGAGCTCTTCCTGAGGTTCCTGTGCTACCACCAAACTCATACCAAAGGAATCGACCACCCCCGTAGGACCTGCTCCTATCAATCCTCTATCTCAACTGGGAACTCCATGAAAGTCTCCCCATTGTCAATGTCTAGCTTTCCCCAGTCAATGACATGGGATGGATCATGCACGTATCTTCTCATCTGTGACATGTGGAAAACATTATGTACCTGGTGCATCTCTGGAAGAAATATATAGGCAGTATGCCACCTTACCAACTCTGTTGACAATTTAGAAGGGTTTGATTAACATAGGAGATAACCATTCACCCTGGCCAAATCTCCACAGTCCTCGTTGAGGTAAGACTCTAAGGAAAACATTACAACCCTATTCAAACTCTAGGGGTATCTGTATCCTATTAGCATAAGTCTTATGCCTACTCTATGCAGTCTTCATCCACTCCTAGATGATCTGAACCTTCTTAGTGATAGCTTGTACCATATCTGGACCCATAAGTGATTACTCCCTTGGGTCTGTCCGGTATAGAGGTGATCAAAATGGTTGACCGTACAAGGCCTCAAATGGTGTAATGCCGATAGTGGAGTGATAGCTTTTTTTGTATGACAACTCCACTACTGTAAGGTGGTCCTCCCAACTATGGAAAAAATCAGGGACTCAAGAACGAAGCATGTTCTCAAGTGCCTATATGGTCCACCTCGTCTGACTATCTGTATGAGGGTGAGTGGTGGTGCTCAAACTTAGCTGAGTCCTGAACACCTCCTATAATCCCTTCCTCAATCGGGATGTAAAATGAGAGTCCTGATATAAATAAATTTTCAATGGTTCCCCATGAATCTGTGATATCTCCTAGAATTAGAGGTTCCACAAGCCCTCTATTGATCACTACTCTCAAATTTGTAGAAAATGGGACGACTTGGTGAGTTGATAAAAAATCACCTCAATAAAATCGTGGCCCCAAGAAATACATGGCAACCCAGTCAGGAAGTCCATGGAGATACCTTATAACTTCAATTTTGGTACCTCTAGTGGTTGTTTTAATCCTACTGGAACCTGATTCTCGGCCTTCACTTGTTGACTAGTGAGGCATCGTGAAATGAACTCTGTCACTGCTTTCTTCATCCCAAGTCACCAATAATGATGTTTGAGCTCCTGATACATCATCTCCACTCTAGGATGAACATCCAAAGGGTATTTATGTAACTCCCTCAATACCTCCTCATGAAACATCACTGGTACCATTGTGTGTCCTCTAAAATAGATGACGTGCTCTCCACCTAACAAAAATCCATCTGGAGCCTGTCCCGAGGATATCTGAGAACTTCAGGACTTATAATAAATGTCACCATTATATGCCTCACAAACTCACTGATGGAGTGTAGGAGTGACAGTCATTGACTAGAGGTACGCCACTCTATCTCTATCTATAAAGGGTATTTGTAACAGGGCTAGTTGTTCAGTCGCCTCACTCAACAGGTGTAGACACGACCTTCTACTGAGTGAGTCTACCTCTATGCTTCCCTTCCTAGGAGTGTATACTATCTCAAAGTAATAGTCCTTGAGGAACTCTATCCATTGACACTATCTCCGTTTCAGGTCCTTCTGTGAGAAGATATACCTAAGAGTCCTGTGATCAGAGTAGATAGTAAAATGTTCACCCATCAATTCGTCTCACCACATATTCAAGTCGAAGATCATTTCTTCTAACTACACGTTATTCATCACATTATTCTAATCTATTTTTATCAGTTTTCATGAGAGTTAGGTGATCACATATGACTCATGTATTAGGAAACACCCCATTCCGGTCCTTAATGCTTCGCAGTAGACTACATACCCAACACCCTCTACAGGTAGCCTCAAGATGGGGGTACTCATCAGTCTCTGGATCAGCTCCTGGAAACTCTGCTGGTATATCTCTGTCCATACAAAGAGTTTTCCCTTCTTTTTCAAAGATGAAAAGGGTGCTAAAACTCTAGAAAAGTTGGTAAAAATATATGGTAGTACCCATCCATTCTTGGTAAACTCTGCACCTCGTTCACACTCCTGGGTGGCTCCCAAACAAGAACTTCCACTATCTTACCAGATCCAACGCAACCCCAGACTCTAAGAACTCATAGAAATTGGACATCACATATCCTGAACTGGAACATAGAGAGATTTCCATAAATCTGGTTCTCCCAGAATGTATCCAATACTATCTATAGATGTCTAGCATGCTCCTCCTCTGATGCCTAGTACCCCAAGATTTCGTCAATGAAGACCACCAAGAAGTAATCTAAGTAAGGATGGATGATCATTTTCATGAGTCCCATGAACACTAATAGGGTGTTGGTAATTCCAAAATTCATCACTAAGAACTCATAGTGGCCATACCGGCATCAGAAGGCTATCTTCGGTATGTCCTCATCCCACACCCGAAGCTGATGATAGACTAATCTGAGGTCTATCTTGGAAAACCACTAAGATTCCTTCAGCTGATCAAAGAGATCATCAATCATCAGTAGAGAATACTTTTTCTTCATGATCACCTGGTTTTGGCATTGATAGTTTACATAAATCCAGAAAATCCCATTTACCTTCTTGGTGAACAAAATTGGGGCTTCACATAGGGAAACAATGGGCCTTACGAAACCCTTCAGGATAGCTCGGGGCTTCCACCACTTTAGGATAGCTAGGGATTCTTTCTTCCACTATATTTAGGATGAGGCTACCCAACTGATGAGTGATTGGCTTCATCCTCCACCTAGAAATTCCATCATGTGATGAAAAGGTTCCCTTCTTATCGATGAAGGAAAACCTAGTTCCATCCTCACAGACACAACACACTTTTCACCTAAAAATTTGATCTGAGAATGGACAATGGTTAACCAGTCCATACCCAAGATGAAATCCTAAGGCCTCGATGCTGAAACTATGAAATCCTTGTTGAAGAACTTTCGTCATATAGTAATCTCACATTGCCATCACCAGTGCGTAATTGTAGAATCCTTTCCCGTAGGAGTCACTAATCGTAAGGATTGAGCCAACAGATATGCCAGAATCTCTGAGCTCAGAATGAGAGTCATGGTAATAAAAGATTGACTAGAACCCATGTATATAATTACAACAGCTAGGGTAGAATAGACAAAAATCGTACCTTGACTCATCTCCGGAGCAATATGTTCTTAAACCTCTACCGCATGAAGCTAAGCTCATCCCTGTCCACATGCTCCCTGAGGTCGGGGTGGACGGCCTAGGGGTAGTGGAAGTAGTACCTCAAACTTTTTCCCATTGCCTGAAGCTGATCTTGTCCCGGTCCACGTGCTTCCTAAGGTCGGGGTGGACTGACTAGGTGCAACAGTGGTAGTAGCTCAAACTGTTGACCACCTCCTGCTGCACAACTAACTCCCCTGCCACGTATGCCGCCCTATGGACCTCCTCACTCAAATCTCTACCTCTTCCTTGGTGGTCCTTCGATCATCTACTGATCATCAGTACGGTGGTCCGGTAAATCACGAGCTATATAAAACTACCCACCGCAAGAGTAGCACAATCTTCTCCTCTGCTAACCTCCTCTTCCTTGTGAGCTCTACACCACCAACCCTACATCATGGGGTTGTCCTCTGAAAGATCTATCCTGCATGGACCTCTGTGTCATTTGCCTACAACTTTCATTAGATGACTCAGATTCCTGTCATTCAGTGGTGGCTCCCACAATCTGTGCCTGCTCAGCTAGGAATCTCTCCAAGAATATTTCTCACTCTAGCACTCCATCATGTAGTAGGATGTTGAGTGATATCATCGATGTAATGATCTGCCATCAGAGACCCTTCTATAAGGTCTAGCACCTGAATAAAGGGTCTTGTTCCATGTTGATGGATTAGTGAGAGAGGTCAGTGAATCTTGCTGAGTACTGGGACATTATGAGACTTCCTTATTGTAAGTGAAGTAGCTCTTGAATATGCATTGAGAATATATTCTCTAGTATGAACTCCACCCTGAATAGGCTCTCGAAGTCCAACCGGGAAATAGTCGTCTCCTCATTTTTTTTAGAGAATCGTGTTCTACCATCTCTCTATTGTGCCCTAGAAGATACAAGCAGCTGGGATCACCATCTAGTCTGTTGGTGTCTCAACCAAGTATAAAACTCATGAAAAGTACTCTATCTAGTCCTCAGCTACCTAAAGATCAGTCTCACCTCGAAACCTCAGAGGCTACTGTCTATAGAACTAATGCAACATGCTCAGTCGGCATGCACGGTCTGTTGGTGGGCCTAGTGGAAACTACTACCCAACGGTTGGTGGTGCTGTTGGTACAGAACCCGAAGGTGCTAACATTTTAAGAGGTCCCTAAACTAATACCTCATCGCTCGATGGCCCTCCATCGTGATCTCTCAATAGAATCATGGCTGGCGGTCTATGCGGCACCATTCTGTAATGAAACAGATGTGCCATAGTCAATAAGTTATACCTAGTGAGATGTCTCAAAATAGATCAAAAGAAAAATATTTCCAAAACACAAGAAAACCATTTTTTCATGTATTGATTCAGAAATCAGAACTCAAGGTCCTGTTGTATAGATATGTTAACCACCGCACCAAAACTAGACTCCCCAAAATATAATCTGAACTCAAGACACATAACAATATTTCTCCATTGAAAACATAGAATTTTATTTCTTCTAGTAGAACTGACCGCCTTTAATACCACTTTATCATGACCTGTATCTCGAGGCCAGTGCCGTGACTACCCCAATCCTACCGTCCATAGGCCAGTGGTTGGTGATTAGCACTAGAAAGGAATTTCCCAAAAAGTGATGGCGTTGCCTTTAAACCTATACACCTACAAACTAGGAACACAACAAAATAAAATCATAAAGTAGAACTACTAAGAGTAAAAGTGTGAAATGATATTAAAAAGTGAGAGTACAAAAACCCACTAGAAAAAAAATGTACAAAAAGTAGGTAAAAATGTTCTCCAGATGTCATCCACCATGAATCCTACCTAAGGGGTAGGTACAGCTCGTCGTCTGTCATCACTGTAGCTCACCACGTCTACGAATCACCTTTGGGAACTATCCAGTCCTAGCTCCCCAAATCTCAATCATGTTGTCTCTCATCTACACAAAACACAAAAAGGTATGGGTGAATCCTATTCTAGGGTAAGTATAACAATAATCAATAGGGACCCCAAGACCCCTGAAGGTATCCCAGAATTCCACAAGGAAAAACCACAAAGCATGATCTCAATCAAAAAGCATAAAGTTAGAGATATCTCACATCAGGTATACAACTTAGACTACATGAATAAAGATGATTTGTCTTATGATCGATCGTTTTATTATGTTTTTTATCTCAGATACTGATCCGAGAATTATTTATAGCTTTCGATCCACAAAGGGTCTCTCTACTGCTGATCCACAAAGGTTCCCGCTACTGGTGAACCATAGTGGGTCACACTACTGTTGAACCACAGAGGATCTCACTCATGCCGATCCAAAGAGGGTACCTCTAATGCCAATACATAGAGGGTATATCTTCATTGGATATCCACAGAGGGTCACGCTGTTGTTGATCATTGGAGGGTCACACTCATGCAGATCCATGGAGGGTCGCTCTTCACTGACAACCATCCACTGGATTCCCATACTTAGTGGGCTTGAGTTCCATAGATTCTACTCCTCGTGATATTGGTTGTATGTCAACCACAAAAAAGTCCCACATAGAAGTATCCCAATAGACCATCATGTCTTAAGAGTTCAAACGCGACAGACGATGTGTCAATTTGTCGCCTAGTCTGTAAGTTATAAGGAAAAAAGGTAAAAAGGACCAGGTTGGATTTGAGTATGATCCAAACCATCCATAATCCAACTTCTTCCAAAACATAGGTGGGGAATCTCAAAATGACTACCTCATCCTGAGGGTTCAAATGTTATAGACAACACATCGATCAGATGCTCGGTTTGAGAGATACTCAGTTTTTAGGGAAACGGGACCGGTCAGGTCCGGTAGGGGTCCGACCTGGCCTGTGAGTCTAGCCCGCCTGGAAAAAACTGGCTAGCGTAGTGCAGGCCGGTCAAGAAGAACCATACACTAGGCGTCAAGTTCTTCCTAGCTGGTGGTGCTAGCAGGGCGCCATGCTTCCTTCCAAAATGACCGATTGTAGCTAGCCGTTGCGCACTAGCTGAGCAGCCCGAGTGGGCAGCTCATCTCCCTCATGCAGTGTGTTGGCGCCGTGTCGTTCCACCTGTCGGGGGCTGGTTGGCAGTGGATCTAACTACCACGGTGCCTACGGGTACCACTTCTCTACGCGGCAGGCTCAGACCGGCCGTTATCGCCAGTCACTGGTGCCGCCTCGCCGGAGGCTACTTCCGCGGGCCATCGGAGATGGTCCGTTGGTTTTCTCTCCTTCCCATATGCGCCTATAGGCCTCCCGGGTTGCCACCATTTCTGTGAAGGCCTTGGATTGCTCTTACCGCCACATTTCCTAGTCACACACAAAGAACCCATATAATCCAAGAATGGTGGGGGTCTGGGCCTTGTTTGGATTGGCCCGTGCCTTCCGTGTTAGTGTTTTAACATGGGGAAAACATCAATAATCACTTGAAAGAAGGAAAATCCCCAACACGAATTTTTCAACAAACACCTACAGTAAGTCAAGTATCATGGATCAATCCATTGGTAGGTTGATCCACATTCTTTGTATTATTTAAAAATGGGAGAGTGTGGTATTTTAAACACATAAAACAATTAAACCCCTTACCTAGATTTGGTGGAATCTGCTCTGGAAAAAGGAAAGAACTCCACGTTCATAGTCATTTATAGATGTCTGGTTCGAATTCTCTAATGGTTGTCAATCGATCACCATTATTTGTTGGAGAGTGTTGTTATCTGAGTTTTGTAAAAGTTTCCTCCCACAGGTTGTGAATTATCTTTCCAATAGAATAATTAAATAAATATACACATCACAAAATTTTAATTATGCTATAATTTTGCGTCATTAATGATGCGCATTAATGGACCTCATTAAGAGAACCATTAAAAGACCTTCATTAAAGAATCTTGCTAGCACTATTGTATCACTGCTCAACATTTTGAAAAATATAATAATGTTGAAAAATGTAATTTTTTTATTTTCTTCTAAAAATTCAGAAAATTAACTATTACATCTCAACCTTGCTAGTCAAACTTAATATTCACATAAGCTAATCCAGGTGCTGTTAATTCAATGGTGCTCTCGAATTTTTAATCTGACCACCTAATCAAAAGTTAGAAAATCTCGTCTGCACGTTTATTGAACATACCTTAGATAAAAAGTTCAAAAATCCATTACGGGATATCTGGACCTCAAAATCACATGTCATAAATTTTCATAGTGTCCTAATAATTCTATATAATTAAAAAAATTATTAGTAATTTCCAGGTCGTTATAAAAACATGTTATAATAAATCAAAAAAATTTCTCTGGGTAAATCATCACAATTTTCAACAGGGATTCATTATTTTTCATACCCATTATTAAATCCTATTAAAACATTATAAAAATATAGTATGATCACAAAATGCTCAGTAAGGTACATAAAAAATAAGAAATATGTTGTCCTAGTGTAAAAAAGAAAGCCCCTATAATGATAACCATTATCATCAAAGTTCATTGAGAATATGAAATAAAACATTTCATATGAAAATCAAACAAACTTGTAGATCAAACAAAACCTTTATAACTCATATCATGAAAATAAAAACATTTTTTTTGAAACATTGACCATAATATTATTATAACCTTTTCAAAACCTTTCCAATTAGAATAACCGTACATTGAACTTACAATATTTTCCTTTGGGAAACAAAATAATTACCCAATATATTTGAGAGCTATAATTGTTCTCACCCATTGTATATGTTATATTGTAATAACCCATTTTGAATGATCTTTAATGGGGCATAACCATTCATATAATCTCTATTGGGATCCCCATGAGCTATAATGGGGATCAACCCACCCTATAAGCTGTATGAGGATCTCCCATTTTTCATATAACACTCATGTACCATATCATTAATAAATCATTTTATTCATTCACATTTTCATTATAAAACCCTTTAAAAAATATTTTTTTATAAAAACACTTTTTGAGATCAAAATATCTTTCTATTTTAAAAATAAATTTTTAGAAATATATTAACTATGTACATAAAAATAAACCATTTTCATTAAAAAATGTAAAATTATAAAGGGAACTTGAAAAAGATAATGCATCATGACTCTGGGAAAATCCTATCATGATATATAAGTAAAAAAATGCCTTTTATATTTTTTTCGAGAAATTCAGAAAGTACATCATCTATAAAATAACAAAAACTATCATTTCAAACCTTTTTGATAAAATAGAAAAATAGTAAAAATTGCATTAAATGATATATTAAAATAGTAAAATTATTTTTGGAAACATTTTTAGAAAACAAGGTCATTAAATAAAAAGGGAGTTTAAAGGGAATCATTAAAAATATAATTTTTAAAATAAATTAGCTTACCTTGAGTTTGACACGTCACGTAAATTGTTTATCTTATAGAATTATCATATTTGGTAAATTTATTATTGTTTATTAAAACTTTTCATTCCATTATTATATTATTTTATTTAATACTTTTTTATATAAAATTACTCAATTAATTAAGTTTACTTTATATATTTTCATGATATTCGATTCTTAAATAAAAAATGAACTAGGTATGTGGACTATGCCCAAAGAGGTCATTATTACACCATCTCAAGAATAATAATAATGAATTTTTTTTCAATTTTATAAATAAATTATTATTTTAAATAATCCCATTAAATATGGTTTCGAAGAAAAGATGACATTACAATCATAAAGATAGTAAGTCGTACATACACACGAGTAACGTTTCAATTTTTTAGAGATCATTATAAAAATATGTTAATTATTATTTTCTACTTTCTTGAATGATAATAATATCATAAATATATTATTTATTCCATATATATTATTATATATATCATCCATGTTATTTGGTGATGGAAAATTGAATCATATATCTTTGTGGAGATGGTAGTCCACACGTACGAATGAACGACTACATCATTTTTCTGTGCATGGAAAGGTAAGAGTGTAAATTATAAATTATACTACAATAATGATAAATATTTTATGTATATAATATATAAATATTAATTCCATCATCATAACCATTTTTCAGTATAGTGGTGGAAAATGCATTGCATTGGTCCGCAAGGTGGATATATATCGTATAAACGAATAATTAATTCTTTTCCCATTTGATGGATGTGGTGATGGAAATAGATCTTTAAACTAACATAATAACATATAATTATATATAGGATATGGAATTTATTATTTTATAAAGGTTTAATATGATTTTATGGATGTGAAACAATAAAAAATAGAAAGGAATGATTAAGAATGTTGTATCTTCTTCATACAATCTCCTTTTCATAACACCTTAAGGGCACTACAGTTGTTGTTATGCCTAAAACAAGACCTCTAGAATGAGTTTAGGTTTTATAGGAAGGTATTTTGGTAGTAATTTTATGAACCAAATTGGTTTTTAAGTGTGAATAAATTAAAATAATATGATTCCTTTAATTGGGGTTGGGGGAACTCTTGGAATTTCTCAACATATTAAATGAATATAAATTTACCGTCAAATTTAAATGAATCCAAAGCGATTAATTTCAATGATAAGAGGATGATGGGTAAAAATAACATAATCAAATAAATATTAAACAACTATTTTCTTTATTTATACCCATATTTTTTAATAACTCTAATTGAACTCATGTAACACTTACAATATCAACATAGGTTTTTACTCTTTGAAGGTGAATTTAATTAATATAAAATAAAAAAATACTCATAAATAGAGTGTTGATTATATTATAAACCTTATCCTAATCATATGGGTGAATTTTATTTTTTTATAAATTTTATATCATTTAATAAATTATATATATTAGGTGTTTGGGGGTACAATTGCATTTAAATACACACACACACTGCACACCCACATGCCTCATATATAGGTTACATCCACCCCCAAGGGATAACCCACCCTTACATTCAATTTTTTTTCATTGTATATTTGGACCAATTTACCAGTGGGGATTAATACCATTATGTGGCCCAGATTCCTTTAGTATATGGCTCTTAGGCCCACTATTGAATGGGATGAAGGCTGTTCTTGCATTATGTTTACATCAATGTCTGCCTAAGTCGTGTCTGCATCAATACGCCCTTCATGGGCTGAAGTACCATTGAAATATAGAACATATTTTATTTCATGAGAACCCAATTTATAAATGAAATTCGTGGTTACATTAAATATATCAAATTTTATTTATTTTAAAAATTTTATTATATATATTTTATTTTTCTATTAATTAAATAATTATTTCATCATAATGTTTTAAGAATTTAGTGTAATTTTTTATTAACTAAGATTTAAAAAAAATACCACGATCAATATAAAAATATAATCTTTCAAAATGATGTTTATAGTATCACATATCTTCTGTATAGAACCATATAAAAAATATTACACTTATTTAAGACAATTGTGTGACGTGTTTGACTCTTCATTAAAAAAATACTAAAAAGGTAATAATCTCATACATGTGGCCCAAAAAGGTCATATATTTTACCCATGGATGATTATGGTTGATATATACTTATCCGAAAATATTTAGGCAGGTTTTTGGGTCATTTGGTGGTTCTTATCCTTGTATTTGTAACCAAAATTATTTAATTTACATTTTATCATGGTAATAAAATTATGATGTTTACTATTAATATTGACCAAAAAATGTTACATAGTTAATAAATATGGATCCACTGATACAAAATATTCAATCAATTTTTCAAAATTCAAATAAAAAAAGATGAAAATTTCAATTAAAAATTAAACCGATAAAATGCAATGAAAATTTGTTTTTAAGAAAAATTCCCTTTTAAAAATAAATTTTTTTATATGAATTGATTTTATAAAATAAATTAAATAATTTTATTATTTTAATTTAAATTAAATAATTATAATTTTTATCTTATAAAAAAATTACATTATAAATACTTTAAAATAAAAATTTGTTTTCTATAAAAATCATTAGTTTCACAATTCCTTGAAAAAAAATATTTTTAGAAAATTATCAAAAAGTAATACTAATATAATTTTTACATGATAATTTTAAAAATGAACTTTATTTTTTCAAATATATTTTCCAAATTACCTAAAATTATATAAAAAAAATACCCACAAAAAGAAAAAAACATTTTTTAAGGGAACATATTTTTTTAAAAATTACATGACAACTAAAAATATTGTAATTATTTAAAAATAATAATTAGTAAATTATAATTGAGTAGGGACATTATATATTTCATAAATAGGTTCATAATATTCATTCTCTCTTATTTAACAGTTAGGTTGTAATGGTCGCATTTAAATAATAGTATTTCATTGTTTATTTAAGATTTTTGTTGTGTATCTTATATTCTATCAAACATAGTTTTTATTTTTTAAAATATATATATATCAAATTCTCTCCCCCACCCATATTTGTTAAATATCATCCACATAATTTTTTACTTTGTATTTGAAACTGGTGGTTTGACATTTCAAAATAGCTTTGTTAAAATCCCACATCATGAAAAGTATTAATAAAACTACCACTTGATAAGAGTGAAATATGAGGTATAAAGTTCATCTAGGTTAACACAAACATGGTTTCCAAGTAGGATATCATAAGTGGGAAGTAAAAAAACTAGATATGGAATATAAAACTAACTCCCAACAAATTATATAAAAATATATACAATGTGGTTATGATAAAGTTAACCATCAAAAAACCATAAATCTGTGATAGGTTAAAAGGCCCTTGATTTCTCGGACAGAAAATTATACAAATATTTTTTCTATTTAAAGATCATATTCTTCAATTTGAGGAATCCCATTTCCTTGTATACTAATAACATAATGAAATACACTTACTTGGGAAGTATAATTTCATAATTTAGTCCATTTCCACCCCAAGATCCACTTTTCCTCCAAATTATGAACTTGAATTTTCTATGCATGAATCACTAGAATCAATTTCTAATGAAGCACATTATCCACACAATAATAACTATCTATTATTTTTATTTTAAGGAATTAACCAAACCCAAAGTGGTTATGATAAGATAGATAATTTTCTAAATTGAGTTACTCTAGACTAAGAAATACTATAATCTCCAAAATTCAACAGTAATACCCAAAGTTTAATATAGATCATTTAACGAATCCAAACTAAATTTGAAAAACAAAAAAAATGAAGGCTTTTATCACATATTAATAAAATATAAATTTTAACATTTTTCTCCAAATTACATCATTCACTATTAATGTGGTATACCAAAAAATTGACTTCCTAAATCACATAATCTCAAAGATATTATAATCATTTCCCAAAATAACTTGAATCACCATAAAGACAAAATATGATCTTATATTATTCTAAAAGATAATTCAACCATTATTCCTCAAATAAAATCCCATAATATTATGTTTAAATTAATCATATAAGGTTACCAAAAATTATAGTGATCTTATTCTAAGATAACATTAATCACTTAATCAAAAAATATATCTCCAATCCCATGATTATCTATACGATAAAACAAAATTTCCAAAATTAAATTTACTCTATATCCATAAAATTGTTTAAATAAAAATAAAATGTAATACTAAATGACACTTCTTCAAGGTTAGTTCTAGGTGATTCACCATTTTCTCTATTTAGTTGTGTTTTCAAACCTCAAATCCTTTCAATATGTGACAAGTTCATTCCCTGCCTATTGGTTGTAATTTTTTTAAAACTATACTAATATAATCCTTATAATATTTCCATAAATGTGAACATGGTAATGAAAAATAAATTCAATATATTAATCATTAATGAAATTTATTGACCACAAAGGTTATATTATGCCTTTCATTTTCTATCCCAAAAATTTAATAACCCATAATTAAATAAAAAACAAAGATCATATAAACCATAAAGGTTCTCCGTACCATTAACATTAAGTCCTAAAAATGTAAAGGTGTTATTATGAAAATTATACTTCAAATTGAACCAATGGTTTATATAAAACTAATCTTCAAAAAACACCTCCCAAAATGTCATTAATCACTTCAATATTTCATTATATAAATCCTTAAAAATGGGTGACTAAGATATTGAACATATGATCATCCTAAAAATTATAAAACAGTTATTTTACCCATAACTATTAAGTTAAACTCACATAAAAACAACATAATCTCTAAATTTATATAAACCCAACATTGATACCAATTGTAATGACATAAGACCTTAATAGTTTTATTAATTATTTCTCATTATATAATTTGATTTATTAGATAGCTTGTATTTCCTGCTACACTGAGCTTAAATGATTCATGATATAGTATAAAAATATTATTATTATAGCTTTACTATTATAACATTGTTGATGAATTTTTAGTTTGAATAGGAATAACCATATTATTAAATTTATTTAATTATTAATTCTTATTAAAAAAACTGTATTCCTTGTAATGTAATTTTATTCTTCTAAAATATGTAATCTTCAAAAACATATTTATTGGTTTATCTGAAGAAATTAATATAATTACTTTTTAAACTTTTAGAAAATTTATTCAAGATAATTTTTTTAATTCATAATGTCCAAATTATCTTAGGATTAAATTTTTATAATTTTCTAAAAATATTAGAATTTTAATGAATATTGAAAAGTACAGATTTACATTAAAAATTGTATTCTCTTTTAAGAAATTCACAAATTTAAATTATATTTTGGAATAATTTAAATTTTTATTACTTCTATTTGATTAAAAATTATATAAATATGGGTTTTTAAAATTGATTTTACACTTTAATGTTGTGTGAAAACATTTTATATTTTAAAATTGATTTTTTCCAGAAAATTTATTTTTCATTACATTTTTCTTGATTAATTTTAAATTAAATACTTATATATAAATGTTTTTAATTTTGAAAAAATATTTCCATATCTTAAATGAGGAGGTCAAAATATTGAAAATATACCCATTCTATTTTTTTGGCTCATATGAACATTAACTTTAGTAATTTTTATCACCATGCTTAAATGTAAAAAGGTAATTCTGGGTCAAAATAATATGATAAATATTAGAAAATTACCCAAACCCTTTCCCCAATTATATTAGATGACTAAATTTCAACCATAATAATCTATGATTCGAATTTATAATTGTTTTGTGCTACGTGGTTGACATTAAGTCATTTATAGTATTTTATTTTCAAAAAAGTCCAACATATCACACGATTATTTTAAATAAGTATATCATTTTTAAGGTGTTGTAATCCAAAGTATATGTTCATCCATAAATAGTATTTCAAAATAAAATGTTTTTATCTTTAACATGGAAATTTATTTTTAATTATTAGGAAATAAATAATTAACTTAATTTCATAAAAAATAATGATGCAGTAATTATATATCAAATTGGAATATTAAATAATTGATATTATAAATATTTAAATAAATGTAATTTGATATATTTAGGGTGATCCATTAATTATAAAGATTCCTATTACATGATTATAATAAAAAAAATAGTTGGGATGAATTTTACTTCTGGTATTAATGATTTTAAAGTAAAATTAATTAATAGTTTTAAATTTGACAATAATGAAATTTTATAGGATTAATATTTTATTTAATTATTTAAAAATAATAAAAATATTAAAAAAGATAAAAGGGGATAATATATGGTCTAAAATTAAATCCCTATATGAATTTATAGTCCATCTGGATGAATTTGGATCAATAATATCATTATTAATTTTTAATATTTTCAGATATTTAATAAAAAACCATCTCCTCCCATTATAAATATGACCCCTCATAAAACATTCACCTAACACCTTCCATGACTTGAAGATTTAAAAAAATATAAAAAACCCACTCCTCTCCACTCTCTTAAAGTACAATTTATACTAGTCCCACAAAAATAAAAATTCCATATACTTCAAGGGGTCCTTAAAAGAGGTGATATTCATGAGGTAACATTCTCAAACTACATATTTTAATTTATTGTTTTCTTCTAACTTCTCCTCACATATTTCATTCATCACATAATAATTACACATGTATCATGTATATACTATAATTTTTTATATTCAAAGTAATATCTAATATCCATCCCTTTTTCTCTTCTCCTCTTATTTAGAGAAATAAAACCATTGTCTAAATTATGGCCATTAACTCTCTCTGTGGATAATGAGTTTTTGTTTACATTACCACCTACAAGGATGGCCATAACACAATTTTTATGATAAAATAATATTTCAATAAGCATATAATAACTTATTTAATGTTTTATAAAGAATATATGAACGTAATGTTAAATTAAATGAAACTCAGACGTGATGGTCATAAAACCCACAAAAATAAATAAATCATTTACCCTTAAGATTTTATCAAACTTATCATCCTCTTGTAAGAAAAAAATAATATGTGGGGCCATTTAAACTTTTGGAAATATATTAAAACAATTTTATTTCACTTTTTTAATATTATTTCCATTTAACATGAACTTCTATAATTATTCAAAAATGAATCCAGCATGAAACCATGAAATTAACTATCCTAGAATGATGAAATTGAACCTTATAAACCATTGAAATGGAAATAAATAAACTTAATATTTTAAAATAAATAAAATAAATATGTAAAATGATATTAATTAATAAATTAATGATTCTATTTTTATTATTCAGGACATTAAGTGCGTGTTCATAATGTATTCAGACATAAGGTAATGGATCTCTCCAAACATCCATATTTCCTTTGGGTCATTCTTTCTCTCTATTTACCTCAATTTATCTATTTATTATTCTTATTTAATTCTACTATATTCTATGTACATATACCAAGAATATTTATTTATCTCAGTTCATCATTATTTATTGGGGAATTTCATGTTTTAAAATCACCATTTTCAATTAATCTCCATAAGAAAACTTAAAGTGAACATATCCATTTATTACCCATTTGTTGGTATACCTCATAAAATAATTTATTCCACCAATAGTTTTCTAAAATCATTCAATTTTTCATGTAAATATATTAAAGATTATTTATTTTTTTCAAACAAATAATTATTCCTTTATCCACATTAAATAATATTTATTCGTTTCCCTAAAACCACACTTATGTGGTACATTTAAAAATATACCTAACCACTATTTTAATGTTTTAAATCAGATTTGACATAATTATTCTTGATATATTCTTATTTTCCATTTATTAATGACTGTGAATTCATTACATCCCTTCTTTCATGTATACCATTGTTATGCGCCCTTTTTTTATTCCTTATGACATTATTATGATACCCATTTCCTTACATAGATAATACTTATGTTTATTCCTTTTTTTATAATTTATGTGGAACACATATTCATGAACATAGAATTATTGGTGTACCCAAAAATCACTCTAATGAATTGGGTAATTATTTAGTCTCATGAGACATTATGAATGGAATTTTTGAGTAATCATAACTTACTATGAGACTCTTTCGACCATGTGATATAGTCTTAAAAGTTATCCTTGACTCATGTTTATGTCATGTTATATTTTTTTTCCAAATTCATATGTTTCCATGAATATATGACTCAATGTTATATATTTTATTCATCCATGTGATAATTCATGATCCATGCCTTTTATTTCATCATGTTATACCTTCTAACTAATGTGTTATGCTTCAATCCAAAATTTATTCCCTTACATGGATTTTTAGCTCATTAATTTTGTTTATGTATTCCCCAGGTTATCCTATATAGTTTTAGGATAAAAAGGGAGTCAGGAGCTCATTATGGATATTAAAATATTTATTTTTTATTATAGTTTCACAATTTCTATTTATGTACCTATTCTTACAAACACACTATAATTTTCAATACATTGTTTGTATTTAATGTATAATTAAACATAAAATATTATAATAATATATATATATATAATGCTTAAGCCTCAATTTTTTGTATCAAACAATGGTCTAGTTATATTTGGGTATTAATAATAGAAATAATTTGTAATAACCCTATCGATAAATCTTTCACAGTGGATTACCTATATAGAAATATAGGGAATCACATGTTAGGATATAATTTTCAATTATAATTTTATCCTTTTATGTTCATTTTTTTCTTTTTATATGATCAATAAATACGTAATAAATCCCCACTATTTTTACTTTTTATCATTTTAGTTAATGGTTGGAAGTTGCATAATCCATTAAAACAACCCATGTGATAGCTAATATGATGATTTACCTAATAATATTTCATACCGTATGGGAACAAGAGATCAACACTTCAGAGTGGTATTGGATCAACTATATCAGGTTAAAAATAATAACTTGAATCATGCATAACACCCTCATTCTCATAAGAAAGATCAAGTTGTTGTTGAATTGTTCATAAGAAAAATATATCCTACCATTTGTTGATATTATGATCCTCTCATCATGAAAAAATGTATTAACTCCATTGAAAATATATTCTTAGTCCACCAGTGCTCAATGGAAGAGACAGTAGCGTTGCAGATCTGTTGTTTTTATCAAGAAGGATACCAATGGTGTACATTAAAGCAGAACCCAAATTATATAGAATAAATTTATTCTATGGATTGGGAAGGATTTAATATAATATTTTTCAATAAAATTTTTCACTGAAATATTCATCTTATAATGGAGATTGAGTTACTATGGCCAAAGAAAAAGGATGATGAGTATGTCAGAGTGCATGTAGAAAAATTTACAAGGATTTCACGATGTTTCTCCTACTTTTCCTTTAATACCAAAAGTAAGGTTTATGGCTTCTATAGTTAATTAAATCTGAGTCTACAATAATATGTTCATATTTGAGTCTTTGATGGTTATGATGATATTTTACATTGTTCCCATAAGGTTGATATAATTATTGGAGACTCCAAGTGGTCTCATGGTTATATAGACCAAAAGAAATATGGTGTTTAATATGTGAAGATAAATAGATAAATCCCATGGAGTAAAGAAAACTCAACATACCAAATTTCAAAAATGTGGGAATAATCATTCTATTAATTATCTAATGAGAATTGGTAAATTCTTCAAATATTGAAAAATGGATCATCGGGATAATCATTTCCAAATGAATTTTAATTGGCCGACTAATATAGAAGAAGGTAATTCTAAGATCAACACACATCCTATAGTATAATGGTTAAACTTCAAGGAACATGGGAATTTTTCAAGACAGTTCCCTAAGCAAAGGGTTTTCAGAGAAAATCAACAATAATAAACTGCAGGGCAGCAAAGAGGGCCATATTCTATCACTACTAATTTGGTGGAATCCAACAATTATATGGTGACAGGTATATTGTATATTTATTTAAGAATACCAATCATTCTATTTGATTATATATCTATATATTCATTCATATTATACAATTTTAGTAGAACAACTCAAACACAACCTCAAAATATAGAGTTGAGTTATCTATGAGAATATAAAATGGATAAATTATTGAATCAAAAGTATATAACTCTTTACTATTCAATTATTGTGGACCAAACCTCCCATAAAATCTTTTATTACTTCCTTTGGTGGAGTTTGATGCTATATTTTTATAGGGACTGTCTATCTTTATAAAAATCCAACATCATCTCATAAGAGAGGGAGATCACCCTTCACTTACCGAGGAATCCTCAAATTCTTTATAACTGTAAGGTGGAGGATGAATATGCTTCTTATCATCAAATCATGTGTTTATATTATTATATTACAAGTAATCATATCTTTCTAAAATTATTGATACAAAGGAGTGGATTATTTTTGATGATATTCCCACTGTGAGGGACTACATATATTTCCCCCTGAATATTTTATTGGTCTTCCCCATGATATAGAGGTTGAATTATCAATTGAACTTATACCTATATCTGTTCCCATTTCAAAGACTCCTTATAGGATGTATTCCATTGAGTTTGAATAATTTATAAACAATTAAATGATAATCAGGATAAGGGTTTCTTATGCTCGAGTGATTTACCATGGGCTGTGATGGTCCTCTTAATATAAAACAAGGATAGATAAATTAAAATATGAATTGATTTTTGTGAGCTCAAAAAAAATCATTGAATATGTATATCCTTATATGGATAGATAACTTATTTGATCAATTTAATTTGGAAAATTATTTCTCTAAGGTGTGCCTTTGGTCAGGATATCTCCAATTAAAGGTTAATTAAGAAGTTATTCCCAAACCATCCTTGTAAATAGGGTATGGACACTATGAGTTAATATTTATGACCTTCATACTCTATAATGATCTGGAAATTTTCATGGAATTAATAAATACAGTCTTTAATATTATATTGAAAAATTTGAGGTAGTCTTTATAGATGATATTCTGATATAATGCTTGAGAATGGAGGAGCATGAGGAGAATTTGAATACTACTCTAAATATGTTATGATAGGAGAAACTATATTCAATGTACAGTAAATGTGAGTTATGGATGGAGGAAGTATCATTCATGGGGAATTTTATCAGCATAAAATGGATATTTGTGGAAATGTCTTTGAAAAAGTAAATTATTTAGTGTCGAATACCATCATATATAATGGATATCCAATGTTTACTTTGTATATGTAGTTATTGCTAAAATTTTTTTATGAAATAATATTAATTATCAAACTCAATAACAATGATTACTCGTAATAGAATAAATTTTTTCTAGGACAGTGACTGTGACGACTAATTCAAAGAGATGAAAAAGTGGATTACCACTACACAGATACATACACTAACCATGATTGGGGAATTATTTGTGGTATAAAGTGATGAATCAATGAATGGAATAGGATTTTTACTGATTTAAAATTATATTTTAATAGCTTATAATTTAGGGAAATTCAATTTCATGATAAAAACAATCCCATTCATGATATGGAGTTGGAATTTGTGATCTTTATGATGAAAATATGGTATCATTATCTATATGGAGAGAAGTGTGAGAAATATACCAATTATAATAGCCTAAAATATATATTCTCATAGAATGAGATTAATATGTTCCAAATAAGACAATAAGAGAGAATCCTGGTTATCGACTGATAAATCCACTACCATAATTTTATATAAAATAAAGTGGCATATGCTTTAAATAGAAAGGATCTTAGAACTTTATCAATGATGATAATTTATAAGGATCTAATCATCTTATACTTACAATTTATAGACATGGGAATCATAATGGGAGTATCATCATCATTCCATTCTCAAATGATTTTTAAACCATCACTTATGGGGAAGATATAATATACTCAAATAAATGATGTATGCATTTAGGAGAAGGTGGAATCTATCAGAATTCGTAAATATACAAAGTTCAAAATTGATGAGGAAGGGTTCATAATATTTGGGTCATGAATATTTTTATCATAAAATATTTTTATAAAGGGGGATATTTTGAATCAATCACATAACTCTACCTTATCCTTCTACCTTGGGAAAAAAATATATATATAAAGATCTCTAATAGAATTATTGGAGCGATAATATGAAGTAGGGGATTACTAAATAAATATAAAACTCTGTAGTATGTTTTCATGTGAAGGATGAAAGTAAAAATTCATAGGGAATGAGGTAACCATTACTTATACCAACATGGATATGGGAAAAAATTATCATGGGATTTTTCACCATAATTATGAAGTCATCCAAAGTAAATAATTCCACATGGGATGTTGTGGATCTCCTTAAAAAGAAAAGTCACTTTATTTAAATTAAATAATACTTCTCACTAAATCAAATTTCATGGATATACATTAGATAAGTGGTGTGTAATCATTTAGTACCATTATCAATTACATCTGAAAAAATATATGAGTGTTGCCTCCAATATAAAAAAAATATCCAACATGATCTAAATACTAAGCTGAAATTCATCACAAATTATCACCCTCAAACTAATAGTCAAAATAAGTGGACCATTCATACATTGGAATAAATATTGATAGAATACTTAATGGACTTAAAAGGAGGATGGGATTGTCATATTTCACCGTTCAAGTTATATTTCAATAATACTTTCCATTGAAGTATCCAAATGGATCCATATGAATCCCTTTATGGGAAGAGATATAGAACACTAGAATTATGGGGTGAAGTCGGTGAACAAAATCTATTTGGACCTAATATGGTTGAATAAATTGTAGAAAAGTTTAATATAATTCAATAGAACATCATGGGTTACAAAAGTTGACAAAATATCTATGCATACAATCATTGATTTGCCTTAGTGATTATTGTTATATATAAGGTATTTATCTAAGTATCATCCTGGAAGAGAGTCAAGAGATTTTGGAAAAAGATAAATCTATGTTCTAGGTACATCATACCCTTTGATATTGTTGATCACAACTTATATGTGGAATATTGACTCAAAATTACACCAAACATGTCTTAGGTACATGATGTATTCCATGTATTCCTCCTAGGGAAGTACATACTAGATCCCTCGCATGTACTAAATTTAGAGCTGGTGCAACAAGAAAATGATATCTCTTATGTGCAGCATCCAGTGAATATATTAGACCATATAGATAAAGTTCAATGACAAAATACCACTCACATGGTTGAAGTACTATATAGAAACAACAAATATGAAGAGGAGTCATAGGAATTGATGGAATTGATGAAGGAGAAGTAACCTCACATTTTTCACCTTAATTTGTAAACCAAAATTTCAAGGGTTGCATTTTTTTGGGGAAAAATGTAACACCCTGAAATTTTTACTAAATATTTATCTCTAAATAATTTTATTTTGTTGATATCTTGTGTTGCACGCCACATTGAGCTAACACAAACCACAATATACTATTAAAATATTTTTATTCTAACATGACCATTATTAACATGGCATTCAATTGATGAAATGAATAAGAAAAAACCTATAATTATATATATATATATATATATACACGTACATATATTAATTATTATTAAATAAACACTTAATTTTTATTAATTTAAATTTATTCTTTAAAAATATGTTTTCTTCATAACATGATTTTATTTCTTTATACATGAAAATAAATACAAATAATTGTGAATATTTTAGAAAAAAAATCAACAAAATAAATTTCATTTTTAAAATAATCATCTCAGAATTTTCTTAGGATAAATTTTTTCAATCATTCTAAAAAGATTGAACTTTTCATGAATAGTGAAAATTACGAATTTTACAATGAAAACTGGATTTTATTTTAAAGAATTCATAAATTAAATTTCTATTTTAGGTTAATTTTAGATTTTAAATAGTTAATTTTTTTAAAAAAATTCTAATTATAGTTTTTTTAAATTTATTTTTCACTTGAATTTTGTAAGAAGACATTTTATATTTTAAAAGTGAATTTTTCCAAAAAAAAAATATTTTTTTGCAGTGTTTTTCAGGTCTAATTTTAATTTAAATTATTCCCCAAAAATATTTTGAATTTCAAATAATAAATTAAAAATTTGGAATAAAGAGGTCCAAATTTTGTTAATATACCCATTTTATTTTTTTGGTCAATATGAATAGTATCCTTAGTAATTTTTGTCACCACAGTTAAGGGTAAATTGGGAAATTAAAGGTTAAAATAAAATGAAAAACATTAGAAAATGACTCTAAAACCTTCCCCAATTATATTGGATTAGTAACATTATACCATAATCATTAATTAGTTAAATTTATGAGCTTTTGGATCCACTTGGTTGACATTAATTCATTTATAGTATTTTATTTAATGAAAAGTCATAAATGCAACAATATTGTTTTTAATAAATATAAAATTTTAAATATATTGTTATCCAAAAGATATATTAGAAGATAAATATTATTTTTAAATATAAAGGACTTATATTAATTATATTAATTTATTTTAAATATTTAGTAATGTTATAATTACATGAAATACATACATAATGATGATTGAGAAATTATTCAATGAATGAAAATTTTAAATAAATGATATTAAAAATATTAAAATAAATTTAATTTTAGATATTTAATGTGATACTTGATTTATATATATTAGAATGATATTTAATGTGTATAGAAAAATATTTGTTTTGAATTTCACTACTTTTCTTGATGATTTTAAATTCAAATCAATGTATAGTTTTAAATGTTACAATAATTATATTTCATGGGGTTAATATTCAATTAATTTTTTTGAAATCATAAAAATCTAAAATAAAACACAAGGGCATGAAATATTGTCAAAAATTTAATTCCCTTATCATTTATATTCCATTTTAAATGTTTTGGATCTATAATAGAATTATTATATATTAATATATTTCTAAATTACCAAAACTCCCCTCTCCTCCCCTTATAAATACCACCCCTTCTCCTCACTCCTTCTAAGCCTTAAAGATTTAAAAATATATAACAAAAATTATCATCCCAAATCTACTCATTTCTATGTTTTACTAGTGTCACAAAAATACCAATTTCATTTTCTTTAAGGGGTCATCCAAGGAGGTGATATTCAAGACATGACATTCTCAAACTACCCCTTTTAATTTCATTTCTACTTCTACCTTATCCTTACATAATTCAACCCTAAAATCATAATAAATAAAGTATAATTTATATACTATAATGTTATATCTCAAATGTAGTATCTTTTATCTAGTCATTTTTGTCATCTCCTCGTATTCCGAGAAAGGAAACCATTTCCCAAATTATGTTGGTTAACCGTCTCCGGAGATAATGAGTTTTTTTCCATTCCAACCTTCAAGGATGGTCATAAAACTGTTATTATTGTTAAATTATATTTTAATATGTATATTAAAACTTATTTCATGATCTGTAATAAATATATATACATAATATTAAATAAAATGAAACTAATACATGATGGTCTGTGAAATAGCCAAAATAAACTAAACATTTATCATTGATGTTTTATCAAATGGATCATCCACATATAATAAAAAAATGATATATGGGACCATTTAAACTTATGTAAGTATATTAATACTATTTTAATTAACTTCTATAATAGTATACCAATTCAAAAATAACTTCCATAATTACACACCTGTAAACCTTCTTGGAAACAAACACACCTAGAATGATGAAATTTCCCCTTATTATGCATCAAAACAGACATAAATGAGCTTAATATGATTATAATATATCTAAGAAATGTTGAATAGGTAATTAATTAATAAATCAATAAGTTAATATAATTTTATTATCTATGCCTTTAATTTCAAGTGAATAACTCAATCAGACATAAGGTAAGGGATCTCTCTGAACATCCACATTTCCTTTAGGTTTCACTTTCTCTCTATTTAACTCAGTTTATCTATTAATTAATATAATCTAAATGTACTATATTATTTTTATATTTACTGTACATATTTATTTATCTCAATTTATATTTCCTTTTTGGGAAATTACATGTTTTAAAAGGTTCCATTCTCAATTCATCTCGATAATCAAACCCGATTAGAGGGAGCTTCTCTATTTCTTACCCATTTTCATGTACACTTCATAAAATGGGTCAAGCCTAAATTTTTTTCTAAAATAACTCAATATATTCTGAAAAAAAAATATTTCATTTTTGGTTTTATAAAAAAAAATTATACCTTTGCCCTCTTTAAAGACTCATTATTCTTTTCCCTAAAACCACACTTAAGTGGTACATTTCTAATGATAAATAACAACTCATTTTATTATTTTCAATCCATTTGGATATAAGTATTATTAATGTAATAATATTTTTCCTCAATTAATGGACATTTTTAATTTAAATACCTAATTTTATGTATACCTTTTTTATATACCCTTCTTTTATGCCATATGACATGATTACACCACCAATTTCTTCCCAAGGGTAACATTTTTGTTTATTACTTATATTGGATTCTTTATATGGAACACATAATCATGAAAAGGATAATATGAGTGCACCTAGATAGTGATACAATCCATTGGTTAATGTTTTAGTCTCACGATATGTTATGTGTGGGATTAGAAAAAACACTTAATCAATTACGGGACTATATCCACCCTGTGATATATTCATGGAGGTTAGACACGACTCATGTTTATTCCATGTTATATATCACCCATTTTTTGAATTTTGTCTTGATAATATGACTCAATTTTCTATATTTTATTCTTCAATATGTTTATTTATGATTAATTCCTTGTATTTTATCATGTTATGCCTTCTAAATCATGTGTTATGCTTCAATCCCAAGATTATTCCATTATTGGGATTTTTGATTAATCTATTTCTCTATGTATTACCCTAGTTATCCTATATAAATTTTGAATGAAAAGGGATTTAGGAGATCATTATGGATATTAAAAAATGTTGGTATATTATTGTTTCATGATTTCTATTTTTGTAACTATAATTACAAATACACAAGACTTTTCAATACTTGGGTTATATTTAATAGATAATTATGCCAAATAACATATAATACTATGTGTAAAAGGATCGGGTCCCCATAATAGACACAACATTAAACATCAAGTAGAATTGTATATTTATACTAGAATCCATATTATTTCATTCGAAATGATATTTTAGGGTTACATTTTTGAGAGAGTTAGGTCATAACTCATACATAAAAACATGCATCCATTCAAAGAGGACACTTCTAAATTATTATCCATTTTCTTTAATATAAAACAATTAAAATAAACCACCATTTCATTTCAAGAATTTTTTTAACAAATTTCAACTTGAATTATTATTTTCCCTTACCCATCCTTAAAAATTCTGATTTTTTAAAAATATTTGGTGAACACAAAAATCTCAGTAAGGGACATAAAAAAGAAGAAATCTATTAGCCTAGTGGAAAACATGAAAACTCAAGTAATTTTTACCTTTATCTTAAAATATCAAAGGTATTGTGAAATAAAAAATTCAAAAAGAAAATCACACACACATTTTTTGTAAATTAAACCTTTAAACCCATATAAATAAAATAAAAACCCTTTTTGGAAACTTACTGGATCATATTCATGAAACCCTTTCAAACATTTGTGATTGGATTTACCATATAGTCCAATTACAATATATTTAACTAGATAACATAATAAATAACCTATAAATTGAAGAGATTTAATGGGTCTTACCATATGTATAACCTATATCGGGCTCAACCATTTTTCATTAGCTATAATGGGGCTCAACCTTTCATAAAATCTATATTGGACTCACCTGTGAGTATAGTGGGGTTCAACCTATCATATAAGTTGTTTCAAGATATCCTATTTTTTTATAATTATAATGTACCATATCATGAATAAAAAATTTTATTATTTCACCTTTTTCATCATAAAACCCTTTTAAAAAGCCTTTTAAATAAAAACATATTTTGATATCAAAATACCCTTTTCTTTAAAAATCACTTTTTTATAATCTAGAAAATTTCAACATCATAGAGAAATAATTTTATGTAAAAATAACCAGGGGTTATAATAATGGAAACAAGAAATAATTAAATAATAATGATTGTGGAAAAATCCACTCATGTCGTATAAGATTAAATAAACATTCCTTTGGTATTTTTGTCAGAAAAGTAAAAAAGTACCTCATTTGGAAAATAAAAAATAGATTCTCTTCAAACACATTTGTAAAAAGTAAAACATATTAGAAGATAATTTATAAAATCTTAAGATAATAGTAATAAATATTAAAACATTTTTAGAAGAAACATCCATGGAATAAAAAGAGAGTTTTAAGGGAAACATTAAAAAGATAATTTTTAAAATAAAGTATCATACATCATGTCTAACATATCTTATATATTAAATTTATTCAAGAATAATAAAATTAGGTTAATTTATAATTGTTTCAGAACCATTATCAATTTCTTATTCCTTTATTTTATATAATACCTTGTTGTATAAAATTTATAAATTAATTAAGTTCACTTCAGACATTTTTATGATATTGAGTTCATAAGTATAAAATGACTTAGGTTTGTGGACTATGGTCAAAGTGGTAATTATTCCAAAATATATAGAAAAAATAATGAAATAATTATCAATTTTAATTTTTAATTATAATTTTAAATACACCCATTAAATATGTTGATGAAAAATGAGTTATGTTGTAATCATGGAGACGATAAGTCCTACGTACGCATGAGTAATGTTTCATTTTTTCAATGATCATTTTGAATAAAAGGAACGTATTATTTTATATATAAATAAATATCATAATATAATAAATATAAAATAAATTCTCCATATATCTTATATATATCATCAATGTGAAGTGTTGTGGAAAATGAATCACATCGTTTTGTGGAGGTGGTAGTCCGCATGTACTCATGAACGATGTTTTAATTTTTTTGTGAAAGGAAATGTAAAAATGTAAATGATATATCATCCTTTCATAGTGATAAATATTTTAGGAATATTAAATATAATGTTTAATTCCATAATTATATCCTTTATTTAGAGACAATGATAGAAAATTAATTACATCAATTTTTGAAGGGGTGGTCTTCCATACAAATGAATAATGAATTATTTTCCCATTGGTGGGAATTATATATGGATATAAGAAATTACAATAACAGAATAACATATCCATATATATATATATGTTACTATATTTATTATTTTATCATGCTTTAACAATGATTTAGGGGAGTGTAAGAATTAGAAAAATAGAAATGATAAATTAAAAACGATACCGCTTCTTGGGAAAATCTCATTTTTAACCCCTTAAGACCACTAAGGTTTTGTTTTTTTCATAAAAAATCATCTAAATTTTTTTTATGGATTCTAGTAAGGTATTGTGTTAGGTATTATCTGAACCAAATTGGTTTTTTACTTGAGAATAAATGGGAACAAGATGTTCCCTTTTATAATAGAGGGGAGGGACGCTCTAGGAATTTTGAAAACTATTAAATTAATATAAATTATATTTCAATTCAAAATTGATCAAAAGTGAGTTATTTGGAATATAATATAATAATTGGGAAATATAAATACATAAAATCAAAATTATAAATGTTTTTACTATATTTATACCCTTATTAGTTGTTCTTAACCCAAATTTAACTCTTTTAACTGTTACTATGACTAAATGAATTCTCACTATTTTAGGGTCACTATATTTAATATAAAATGCCATGATATCCATAAATAATTTTTTTTTATATTTTAATCCTTATCTCAATCACTTTTCTTAATTTGTTATGTTTATTAATTTTATATCATTTAATAAAATATTTTTTACTATAAAATATGCATAATATCAATTTTTAAAACTATTCATTACATGGGACTTAATTATATATTAATAACAGTTATAATTAGAGAATTTTTTTTATTATATCCCTAAAATGTGAAGTCAATCTATAAAATTCTTTTATTACATTAATTATCTAAAATATTATTTCTTTAAATTTTTTTAATTTCATTTATTTTATATTCCCAATAATTAAATAATTCTTGTATCATTGTTGTTCCAGAATATAAAGTTATAATTTCATCACTAAAACATAAAATAAATTAAAATTAAGAATATAAATATATTAAATTTAAAAATAAAATTTATAGTCTAATATATCCTCTAGGTAACACCATATTAAAAATATTACATGTATTAAAAACAAGAGTATGACAAGTTTGACATTTCATTAAATAAAATACTATAAAGATAAAAATATCATAAAAGTTTCCCCAAAGGTCATAAATTCTACCATTATATGATTATGGTAAATTTATACTCAACTAAAAATATTTAGTTAATTTTTTTCAGTTATTCTATTATTCTTATCTTTTTATTTTTAACCTAAATTAGATGGTTTACCCTTTACCATGATAATTAAATTATAATTTTTGTATTCAAGTGGAAAAAAATAAAAGGGACCTATTTACATAATTTAGACAAACTTATGAAAAAATATGGAATCCATATTTTAAAATTCAAATCATTGAAGTTGTATAAAATATTTTAAAATTAAACCAGAAAACCACAATGTAAAACCATTTTTCTTAAAAATTTACTTTTAAATATTTAAGGTTATTAAACCAAATTAAAATATAAAATCCACTTTAAAATACATAATTAGATTATTTTATATATAAATTATCTAATTAATATTTAAAACTAATCCATAACATATTTTTAACATGTAAATACATTAAAATAAAATACAGTTTTCCAAAAATATCAATATTCTTCAATATTTCTTAAAAAATCAATATTTTTAGAAAATTATAAAAAAAATCATTACAAGATAATTTTTCATGAAATGTATTAAAAAAATAAATGTTTTAAAATATATTTTCTAAAATTTCTAGAAATTAATTATAATAATCACCGATAAAAAATAATACACACATCTTTGAAGAAAACATATTTTTTAAGAATAAAATAAATTCACTAAAAATATAGTATTTATTTAAAAAGTATTTATTAAAAAATGTAAATTATTAGTACCATTATATATTTTATAATGTTTTTAATACTACTCAATATCACCAATTTAACATTTAGGTTGTAATGGTCACAATTAAATAATAATATTTCATTTTTTTTAAGATCAATTTTTAATATCTTGTATGCTATTAAAAATAGTATTTCCTTCTCAAAATATTGGGATGTTACACACCACCGCCTCAAATATTTATTATTGAGTTGGAAATAAAACATTATAATGGAATTATTATTAAAACTCATGTTTATAGATCCTTTTTGAGATAATTGTATGGGAATGTGCTTTATATAAATCTTTTAATACTCCCTCTAGTTGAATTTGATGTAATTTTGGTTAGGGAATGGATTTTTATTTAGAAATCCCTTATCAATTGTTGAGGAAGGTAAGTCACATTTTACATTCTTTACTAACCTATTATTGTCTATTTGAGTATGGGTGAACATTATTTTCTAATGGGAATCAAATATATCGTATTAGTGTTGTGAAATTTTCATTAAGGATATTTATCTCAAATGTTTGAGGGGAAACACAACAGTGAATATATGTTAATTTTTTGATAATACGTTGATAAATTTCCAAATGAATCTATTTTTATTCCCTTGAACCATGAACATGGGTTTTTAATATAACTCATACATGGTGTTATTACTATTTCAAATACTCTATATAGAATAGACATGATTAAGTTACAAGAGTTAAAGAATAAACTACATGAGAATATATAAATGGGATTCATGTGCCCGAGTAACTCACTAATGGGTGCACCTATTATTTTTTTAAGAATAAATATGGTTCAATTTTTTTCAATGATTATAGATAACATATAAATATCACAATCAATAAAAGATAGACTTTACCCTATATTGATGACTTGTTTAATAAAATATGCAGAGATCAATAACTTTCAAAGATTGAACTTCATTCAAGATAACATTAATTTATTGTCAATAAGGTGGATATAACTGATACGACCATATATATTAGGTATAGTCATTAATAATTTATGTTACTACCTTGGAATCACCAATTCCCTCCATATATTCATGAATCCAATGAATAGTGTCCCTATAGATTACCTTGATCTATTTTTGGTTGAATTTATAGATAATATTTTTAGATATTTAAAGAGTACAGAAGAACATGGATATCATTTAAATATTTTTTTAAAGGCCTAGAGGAAGAAGAATCTATATTCTGAATTTAAAATAAATAATTTTAGCTACGCAAGGTTTCATTCATCAATAATATATTATCTTTAGAGGTTATTATAGAAGATCCTCCTAGGATATAAGTTATTTACCAATGGCCCAAACCACCAATGATAAATAAGATTCTTAGTTTTCATGGGGTTTTGATATTATTTATACTTTTTATATAATTTCTAAATGATATATATCCACTATCCAAGCTGACACTTAAGGGAGCTATCTCCCATGGATAGATTAATATGAGGAAATTTTCATAGAGATGAAAATAAGGTTGGTCGGTGCACTTATACTAATTATACCTTTTAGTGGATAAGATTTTGTGATCTAGAGTGATGCATTGTAGAAGTACTAAGATTATTACACATGAAAAATTACATAGTAATAGTTATGTCTCACAAAAATTGATAATTATTGTGAAATTATACCCCAATCATGACTTAGAGCTGGCCATAGTACTTTTTTTCATTAAAAATATAGATATGTTATCTTTTTTTGTGACTGATTTTATATATATAAGGATCATAAAATGTTTATGTATATATTCACACAGAAATAGGTGAATATATAAAGAATTAGATGGTTGGAATTGATTATAGTTTATAAGAAATCAATACACTACCTTCAGGGGAAGGTAAAGAATAAGGTTAATGCTTCGAGTCAGAAGGACCCTCCTAGTGTTTCCATGATGAAAATTAAAAGATATCCTATACATATGGATTTAATGACTGACTGAAAATTATTTTTTATTTTATTATCAAATCACTTTTAAGGGGAATTGAGAAACCCCAAGTCCATCAAAAGCCCAAAAACAACAAAAAACTCCAAACAAATACTGGTCCTGCCTCTACCCAGCAGCTCAGCATTAAAAGGACTCCACCAAAGCATGGGACTCCACAAATAGTTCCTTGCAAGGATGCACGGGCATGGTACCGATGGCCAATCCATTCCCTCTCAGTCTTCCACTCTAAGTGACATGTAGAAGTGACAGCCTTGTGCTCTGAACCTCATCTAAGGCAAGACCATAAAACTTGTTGGAAATGAAACTCCCAAAAACACCACAGGACACACAAACTGAAGATGCACATCCTCATATCCAAACATCTCAAGAAGAATATATCACCCCAGCATTATTCAAAAAATGGTAAAGAATCATTATTGAAAAATAGTTTAACTCTAGTGGTTACCGTATCTATAAACAACCTCCATGATATAGCGGATACCTGGATAGAAGAGGTGTAAAATTATGAATGTCTAACCATCCTTCTATGTGTGGATAGAAGAGGTGTAAAATTATGATTTGGAACCTTTTAATAAGGTGAGAAATGTTCATGAGTAAAACATTGATTTTGATGTAATGATAATGTTTAGGAACCTAGAATGTAACTTATAAATACAAAAAATGAGGAAGGATCTACTGGATGATGCTAATAGTTCAAATTTTTCTATTCATTACAGAATAAAAATGATTTATAGATATCTAAAAGATTATTAAATGTCGAATAATATGAAATATAATATTATTAAATATATATCTTGATGAGAATATGTTATAAATTTGGTTCTATGTTAAAGGATTCTAAGGGGATTTCACATCCATTACTCAAAAAAATGGTAATTGGAAAACATTACCATTGATATCATTATTGGACACCCCAAAACATTAAAAGGAATTAATTGTATTTGGGTTCTAGCTAATCATATTATTAATTCATCACATTCAATTATAATAAGAGGATATTTATCACAGGGTCATATTTCCTTTATAAACATTAAGGAAGTATTAATTTTCCATATAGTATTATATTCTATTGTATCTGATTAGGATTCTAGGTTTAGTTTTATATTCTAGAGAAGTATACAGTAAGAACTAGACATCGATTAAAATTTAATTAACCCATATCATCCATATAAATATTATTAGTATGAGAGTAAAATTATAACCCTATATGATAGGATTAGAGATTTTTTGAGGTATTTAAATGGTTTTAGAGATCAACAACATTCCCTAGTTTATTTTTCTTACAATAATTTCTTTCACTGAAGAATTAATATGGATCCTTATCAAGAACTCTATGTAAGTATGTATAGATCTACAAATTTTTGGTGAGAAGGAAATATATTGGGACCTGAGATAAATAATAAAATTGAAGATATTATTAGATCTATTTATTACAACATCAGATATTATCAGACTCCAAATTAAATTTATTCTTATAATCATTGTCAATATATAGACATTGAATTGGGTGGTAAGGTATCTCAATGAATATCACATTATATAAAGGTTATATGATTTTGAAAGAAGTAAAATATGAAACCTATATTTATAATTCCTTTTTAAACTCATGATCATATCAGGATGGATTCTTATTATTTGGTGCTTACATCAAATATCTCTTATGTTAATGATTTGTTCCACGTATCTCCCCTAAAAAAGTAAAAAACAAATTCCTCACATGAATTAAACATAGAAGAAGTACCAATAAAGTAAGATCAATCTTTTGAGGAATGACTAGTGGATATTCTAGATATAATAGAGAATATGTTTAATAAAATTACTACTCACCTGGTCAAATTCTTTTTGTGAAACCATAATTTCTAAGAATCTATGTGAGAACATAAGGATGTGTTGAGGTTGATGTATTATAATTTGTTTACACCAGAGTGACAGATTTTTTAGGCATAAAATCTAATAAGTGTGGTAGAATATAACACCTTGGGAATATATGATATTTTTTCTTTAAATAAATTATTTTTTCTATTAGATTATTTAACATAGAACACTAATCTTTAAGAAAAATACAATATACTAAAAAAATTATTATTTAAATTTGACTATTCTAACCTAGATTTTAAATTAGAGGTATGAAATAGAGTTTCAAAATTCATAAAAATATTTATAAAGGTTTTATATAATTCAACTCTATTGATTAATTGATAATAAATAAGTACTCAATTTTTATTAATGTGAATTTATTTATCAGAATTTAATTTCATTCGAAATAGTTTTTATTTCATTTTTTGAATGTATATTATAATTAATTTCAATCTCATATTGAAATTTTATTTGAAAATATTTATGTCCTTTTTTATTCATTATATGAAATTTATCTAAGGGTTAATTTTTTATATTTTTTCTAAAATTATTGATTTTACGGTGAATTATTAAAATGCCGATTTTTCAAATACACTCTCTTTTATGAAATTATTATTATATATGTGTGAATTATTAATTTTTTAAACCATTATATCAACTAAATACACATTAAAGTAGTTAAATAATGTATTTTCATGTTCGGAACCCAATCTTTAATTTTGTTAAAATAAGTGATATTTAATTAAAACTATAAAAAAGAATTTGTTTTTTGGAATTTAATGGTATTGTTGGAAGATTCTAGTCAGTTTTGACTTCATAGAAATGTTTGATAACCATCCAATGTTTATTATTTAATGAAAAAAATAATAAACCATATTATAAATTGATTTCATAGTGTAATGATTCTTTCCATTAAATTGGGTATCTACCTAGAAACAATTTTTATGCATTTTATGTTCTTAAGCTAAAAGTATTTTTTTGAAGTGAAAAAAATTAATATAAAAATATTATATTTATATTTTTAATCTATAAAACAAATTTTTTTAATAAATTTACTTTAATTTTTTTCCTATAAATAATTTATAATGGTAAAAATGTTATGTTATCATAGTTATGGTTAAAATGGGTTTAATGTTTTATATCATGGATATAAGGCTTAAAATGTATCCAAAACCTATATAAATGTGATTCTTTTAGATTAGTTTCACTCTATAATATTTTATCTTTGAATTATGGGTTCCTTGGTTCCACTATACTTTATTATTTTTATATATTATTTAATATTTTTTAATCCTATGTATGTGCATTCCCTCACTAATAAAATAACCCTCCTCTCCCCCATTATTCACAATGTTGTATCCATATACCATAGCACAACCTTTAGATAATACCTTCTTATACTCCTTACACACATCCTAGATCTTCTTTTCATTCCCAAATACCATAAATTAATTTCCTAAGGTGTATGCCAAATGGGGTTTTTCCATGAAGAGGTATATATCTAAACCGAGTACTTTCAAATTTATTGATTATTCTACCTCATCTAAACATATAGTATCCAAAATAAAATAATTAATTCAATATCTTAAATAAAATTATTTTTTTATGTTTATTTTACAAACTTTATTCACCTCTTTTCCATCCTATAGGAGAATAAAACATTGTTCATGCATATGTGCGGACAACCACCACTATGAAGATATGTTTTTTGTTATTTATTACTGCATCACATTAGTATTTATAATTATGGATTTACTTAATATATATGATACCTATGTTATTATTATAGTTATTTAAATTTAAATTATTATCAACTTTTATTTCATTCCATCCATCAAAAAGTGGAAATATCACTCGTGTGTACATTTTGAATATCATTTCCATGAAGTGTTATAATTCATTTTAATTATTTATTTATATGAATTTTTATAAAAGTTTATATAATTAATAAATATTATAATAATGAAAATATTAATATTGTGTTGATAATGGAACCATTTTCAATGTACAAGTATTGATACTATTGAACCGAAGCATGCATGAAAAATGAAATAGTTATTACCCAGAACTATGATTTTAGTAAAGAATTGTTAGTAAACGAGTGAAAATATTTTATAACTAAATAATATATGGTATTATATATATATAGTTATATAATATATATATATATATATTAAACATATTTTTTGAATGAATACAAAGCAATATGTGACTTAAGGTAAGGCATTTATATAGGAATCTCATTTCCTTCCCAGGTTATCTATGATAAATTTCCATCAAATAAAATTATTTATACATTTTCCATTAAACACAATATATTTTATTGTTACATTTTTATTCATTTAAATTTAATTTTAGAGTAATATTTTCCACTCTTTTATAATAAAAATGATTGAGAAGATGTTTTTTGGATAAACAGACATTATTTCTTCTTTGGATGGGAATAATTGTATTCTATATATATTTTATATTTAAAAAAGCTAATAACTTATTTATAATTTACAATAACTAATTAATGTAATTTTTATTCATTTTTTACTTAAAAAAATTAAATTTAATCTTATTTTCATATTCTTAATGATGTATTTTTACTGAATGCTTGAACAAAATCTTTGTTTCATTATTTAACGTATGTATTAATTTTATAATCATTATAATTATTCCTATATTTAAATATAAATTGAAAATATTCTACATTCAATTTCATAGAAAATACTTTTCATAATGTTTTAGAAGTTTTTAGATTTTAAATATTTTATTTCAAAATGAAAAGTATATTTTCTAGAAAAAAATTCAAATTATCTATTATGGTTTTTTATCTATAATGATATCCATTTATTTTTCATATGATTCACTGGGGAAAATATCCAATTATTCCATCCTTATTATTTATATTAAATTTTGTTCATTTTCATGTTTAAATGTTGATGAAACCCAGATTTATTTTCATGGGATAAGCTTTATTAAAATGAAAATGAATTTAAGACCATGTGGAATACAAATGAATGTATTATGATAATGTGATGGTTGGGACTATAATAGTCATATAATGAATTAGGTAATTTGATATTTATGTCTCATGATATTATGATGGAAAATGTTTACCTGATTGTGAATATATTTTTTCAGATATTGACATGTGTGTATGATTGCTTCTAGATTTTCTCACAAAATTATGTGTGGACATTATTATGAAGAGCAATTTTTATGTTTTGATAAATGGTTACAATTTATTTTAGATTTGATTATATGATTATATGTTTGAATGATTTTGAATATATATGTTCACAAGATATTTATTTCCTATACTTATAGTTCCACATGTCTATTTTTTGAATCTTAAATGATGATTTATTCTTTCATAACCTTATTGATCGGGATTTTATATATATATTCATTTTTGATTTTATGATCTATGATTTTTTGGGTATAAATATTTTATGTTGAGAAAATGCACTTGATTTTGTTATCATACCCTTGTGATCATCTTATTCTCTTCTATGATTGATATCACTCGTGTTTGCTAAGCATCTGAGCTCACCCGTTATTATATTTTTTCTACAGATATGGATAAAAGTGTTTATGTTTGATATGATAAAAATGATACTAATATGAATATATTTGTGGAATATGTTGAAGAAATATTAATAAATGTGATGATTATATTTCTATTCTGCAAAGACACTAAAATATTATGGTCCTTGGGTGTGTATATTTGTTATATTCATTGAATATACATCTAAAATGATGTAACATTTTTGTTTTTTAAACATGGGTTACCACAATAATACCCATTAAAAACTAAAATTATAATCTCCCTTTATATTTCGGGGAACATTTTTTTATTTATTTAGTGTTATATTCTATTTTATGCTTTCCTGAAACCCATTTTTTCATAAATTCATTTGATGTACTTTATAACACCTCAAACATTTTATGGTAAGTTTGTCCTAAAAACAATATATTCATTATATGGCCTATATTTCATGAATAACTAAGTCTTTGTGAAACAAAACTTGGTTATTTATTGGAGACACTAAAAATGTATCCATTAAACATAAATTTTCCATATATGTGTTCTGAATTTTGAAAAACAGGCATGCACAGTTGTGATTAGATTGATATTTAGAGTCTGATATAATAAACATAATTTTCAGTGAATAGTAACTTACACTTATGAACATTAACTTACCCTTTTGAATAGTAACTTACCCTTAGGTATAGTAACGTACACTTATGAATAGTAATATGACCATTATGAATGGTAACCTTACCCATGAAAGTATAAATAAAATTTAGGCACCTTAAATATGAAGATGAATATTTTAAGTGTTGGTATTTTTTGATTAAATGATTATTTTAATTAAATATTAAATTTATTAAATTTATAAATTGTTTTTAAAAATGGATTCCATTTTTTAATTCTACACATCAAAAAATGATTTGGGTGACTTTCTGGGATTTTTCTGAAATACTCGAATTTTTGGTGAATAGTAAAATATGATAATTATGGTATAAATACATTATCGGATAAATACATTATTCCCTACATCATGTATTATGTATGAAACCATTATTTTGAACCAAAATGAAGTTATTTCAATTTTTAGTCATTGAATCCTTACTATTTATGGTCTTAGGGAAAAATAATAATCTAATGATTAAAATACTAAGAAAACCCTCCTCCCCCACTATAAATACCACCCCTCACACCCTCATTTAGTCACACCTCTCAAGCTTCAAGACAAGGCTAAATTCAGATAAAATATCTTCCTAATATTCTCCCCCACATCCAAAAACCCTTATTCTCCTTAATAGACCGAATCCTATCCCCAAAAGATGCTCTCAAAGGAAGATAGATTCAAGAGGTAAATTCCTCTTTTCAATTATTTTGTTTTCCTTTCAAGTCCATTGTTATATTTTCTATTCTCATATCATCTCATAAAAATGTTATGAAAAATTAAATACCTTACATGTAATGGATTTTTTATGATAATTTAATATTCCATCATCATCTCTTCTTTACCCTCCTTTTGTACTATAAATGAAAACACTATCCAAGATGTGTTAATTATCACGTTCATGGAAGACAAGTTTTTATTTTTCATTAATATCGTCAAGACAAGTCCTGAAACCTTTATAATGGTTTAAATAGATTTGAGTATATGTATTTTATCTTATTTAATATTATGGATTCATTACACACTCATAATATAAAATAATAATACAAAATAAGTTCATTATGCACAAAACTGCCAAGTTAATCCAAGAGTTTATCATTGACTTTTATCTAATTTGTAATCATCATGGTATAAAACCAAAATAATTATAAAATCCTCTATATAACTGTAATTTAACTAATAATATATATTAACAATTCTGGATGTATAACCACATTTCAAATGAACTTCCTTTCATGAATACAAGTAAACTGACCGTGAAACCCAAGGATGAAAATTCTTCCAAAACAATAAAAATGAGCCTCTTAAACCCATAAAAAGGAAATTAATGATCCTAATAAGGTCAAAATAAATCAATTAAATATAGTTTAGTTTATTTACATATTAATTAATGAATCTAAATTTTATTATTCAGGTCATTATGATCAAATGAATAACACATTCAAGCATAAGGTAAGTAGTCTCTCATCTCACTTTTATTTTCATGATATTTCCATTATTGGCCACTTATTTCTTGTATATGGTGTATTTTTACTACCATTTGGGATATAATATCTTGAATATATTTATATTCATGTAATTTAGTGGTTTACTTAATGATTATTAACTTGATTTATTTCAATGTTGTAAGGTATATTGTCTCAATTTCCATTTCATTGTGATTTACATGGTGTTGTAAACTTAATCATTCTTATGTGGCATATATACTACCCCTTTGAGATAATTTTTCAGTTAAAACTATAATTATATTATATATAAATATTATTTTTACAGAGTTATGACTAACTTCTTAGCTTTATACAATTTTACATACAATGTTTTTTTAGAATGTTGTTTTAACTATGGAAATATTGATGAATATGTATCCTATAATCTATATGGATATTGAGAAGGCATATTATAATTGTTCTGAATATATTTAAAAATAATGTTTTGGACTTTTAGTGATAGGAGGGTCCCACTATAGCCCATATATGAATCAATAAGTCTCATGAGACAAATCTGTTGGTGAAAAACCCTTCGAGTTTATTTCTAAAATGGAATCAAATGGAAATCTACCCACATACATAAATTGTTTCAATGGTATAGAAGTATCATGTTCCAGATACATGATTTCCAATTAATAATAATTCTCTTTATTAATTTTTAGTTATTACTATCTATGAGTTTTTCACTATGACAAAATCTATGGATGGAGTTTCATTCTCAGTTAATCAATGGCATGTGTTTTTCATTTATTCACCATGCCATATTGACTATGAAAATTTGATTATGATTCAATTATTGTTTATTAATGATTATACTATATTTAACACCTACTTATCATTTTATCTCACACCTTTCATTTTTTTTACCTTCAACCGTTTATGAATAGGAGACCATTTATTGAGTTCTCATGGATGCAGTTTATTAGATTTTGTTTTGTATTGTATATTATTACCTTTACCAACATAATATGAGATACATGTATGTATCTAGTTTCTTCAAGAATACTAAATTGATCATTCCATCGAGATTTAATTCCTTGTAATCATTCCAATCTATTATGTAATACACCAGCTCCAGGATTCTGGTGTTGGTGTGTTACATACATGATTGGAAAAAGTTTTCCTTTAATATGGTATACATGATTATTAGAATATTATGGTGGGATGGGAGGACACATAATTATATATACCTAAACTACATTAGTTAATTTTTTATATCTCAAGATATTATATTCATTCTAAATTAATATGATGCAATATTTTTTAAAAAATTTATGAAATTATTTTTCAAATACAAATGTTCTACATAAATGTGTTGTATTCGTGCACAACTTATTTTTGATATTTAATAAAAATTTACAATGTTTCATTATTATGTATTTCTTAATTCTCAGACTCTTTAAAATCACTCCATCATTATTATGATGATGATCCTTTACTTATGATTTGATTGTGATTAGTATTCTCACCCATATACTATATTGAATCATATTCCACATCCCAATGAGTGAAATATCATTATTCTATGTTCTATTGTAATAAATTATTCATTTATTATGATCAGTTTACATGATTCCAACATGGTATTTATCCTTTATATACCGTTTACTGTATTTGAAGAACATTTTTTAATGTTTTTTTTAAAAGTTTTTTTATTTATTGACAACTAATCTTTTGTAAAATAATTTTATTAAAAAGTAGGTTAATGTTTATAAATGTTCTAATACAAATAGAAATTAGTGGACATTTTTTATTTTTATAAAAGTTTTTTTTTAGATGGTGAGGATCAAACTGAGAAGAACTAGACTTACAATATAATATTGAGTATCACCAGTCAGAAATCTATTTATAAATTTTATGTTTTTGATAAAATAAACCACTAATCTCATATCCATGAACCTGATATTAATGATTTATTTGGAATGATGTTTGTTAGGAATAATTTTGTATATTATAAAGTTATAATAATTGTGAATAGGTGGAATGGGGATAGTGATTTCAGGATTTAGAATGTCCTTAAACATTATAAACATAAGTTAGATGATGATTTTATCGTTTTTAATTCTCAAGTATCATAAGTTCTATGTAATACTTTTGAGAAAAGTCTTATGAATAAATGGGGAATATAGGTGAAACCTATCATATTGGTTTTTGGTAGGAATGAAAGATGGTGTTGAAATTAAGGGAAGTCACAATACGATCCTATAAAAGAAAAATGATTATCTTATAATTTTAATATTCTCATAAATCATAAAAAAAATAATTATAAAATCAGTTAAAAATAGAGTAATGGTAATGATTATATCTCTTCCAATAATCAATTGAAAGATTGCATCAGATCCAGAAGTTATATAAATAGATTTTTTTAAAAGTCTGAATGAGTTATAGATGATGGTGTTTAAATAATTTCAAATTTGTGGATTGGACTTTCCATAAATATGATAATTCCATAATAATGAGAATTACATCATTATAAGGATTCTATTGGACTAAATCTGAGAATAAAATTCAATCAGACTAACTCTAAGGAGGAAAGATAATCAAACAATCTCTGATGAGGAATGCCAATCCAAAATGAGCTGAGGAAGTTCCATCATAATTAGCTAAGGAACTTCCATCATAATGAGATGATGATGTTTCATATTAATGTGATAATGATGTTTAATCATAATTATCTATGTAGGATCCATCTGATTGAATAGAGTTTAGGATTTCCTTGAAGGATGATTATAAAGGACCCTTACAAAGATTCCAAAATATTTTTGAAGAGTTTAAGTGGTCAAACATGAAATTAAAATATGTGTAGATCATGGAGTTATTTAAGTTGATATAGTGAGGAATGTTTTCAATTTTCTCCCCTATTTCATTTTTTGGTACCTATAAATAGAAGTATAGTAAATTCATACCTTATAACTTTTCTCATGAGTGGAAAAGGAGGAGAACTAAAGAATTAATTTCAAATGTATATTTCAGGACTGATACCACATTATAAGGATAGAAACCTCAATTTTTTATTTAACAGACTAAGTAATATTAGGATGAGTATTTGAGATAAGTTTGAGTAGTGAAGATTGATAATGGTTCCATCATAATGAGTCTATGAGAGTGAATTCATCAGACTGAGTCTAATGGATCTAGCCTCATCAAACTGAGAAAATTGGGCCCATCTATATTAGAATGAGGATTCGAGAAAGAGTATTTGTTGATTAGTATGAACTAAGACTTTATTATTATTATTTTGGATCAATTATTTGTATGAAAACTTTTTAAATTGATGAGCATCAGTATAAACATTTTTATCAAGAGATAGAGGGTCTCTAATGAGAGTTACAACATTTTGTGATCAATACTCATAAGAGTGAGTTTCCATAGACCCACGAGTTATTATGTCAAGGATGTTTGTTTTCACACTGAGGTAAAACCTTCTACAAATTTTTTTATTCACTTGTTTCCCCATGTTTTTATGAATGTTTATTTACTAAAATATGATAAGGATATAAAATTTAACAAGGTATTGGGGTTAAAGTTTTAAAATTATTGAAACATATAAAAGTGGACAACTCATTCAAACCCCACTTCCCAGTTTGTATTCGATCCTTTGAACTCCAATTAGTATTATAGAGAATGTACCTTTGTTGAATCCTTATCATGCACAATATCTATTCTATCAACAATAGAGGAATTCCTACATTTGATGGAAAACAATTATGGGTTAAAAAATAAGATGTTTCCTTATCTCATATCTCTTGGAACAGAAGTTTTTAATGCTATTGGTTTTCTAACTATTATGAAATATGATCATATGATATCTGATGATAAGAGAAATATATATATTGATGGAAATTATAGAGGTATTGTCCTTATTTCCTTACAATAAAATTTTTATATGAAGGTGATGGGTCTCAAAACTTCAAAGTGTATGTGGGACAAGCTGGAAAGCACATTTGAGGGGAAAACTAAATTAAAGGATGAAAATAAAAAAAAATACAGCATAGTATATTTGAAGATATAATAATTATAAATGAAGAGAATATTGATGAACATCACACCAGTGTAAATGGATTTTTTTCAACAAAAGAGGATTTAGATAATTTCTAGAATATTCTAAAATAGTGACAGAACTTATAAGAATCTTTCTAGATAGGTTTGATTATGATATTTATTATTTAGAATATATAGATGATTTACCATTTGTGGAATTCCATAAGTATCTTGTTTCATATGAAATGATAAAATATCTAATGTTCAAGAAGTAGATAAAATATGAAAATGGTTTTATGACTATGAGAAAAATGAACATTCAAGATGTTGAAGATATAAATCCTTGTGATTTAAAATATAAAGAGGTTGATGAGATTAATGATAAAATCATGTCTCTTATCTCTAATAACTATATAATAGTAAGAGGAAAATATAGAGGAATAATTCCTCTCAATTTTTTGGAGTTTGGTAGAATCAGACACATTGCAATGAATTTCCCCAAGAAGGATGTTGGTGAGTATCGAGATGATTTTTATTAGAAACCTATAGGAAATAAATGGTACAAAAGATCTAAAGAATAAAATTAATAAAAAAACAATAGAATAATTTTATTGGAAAAAAATAAGTAAGTAGAGTAATAAATTTTTATGAGACTCAACTAACAACAATTTATTATAAGAAGAATGTTCATAAAAATTCATAACCATTATTATAATAGTTGAAAAAATTATTCCTTATATAGTGATGAAGTTGGTGAATAATTGTATAGATATTATAAACTCTGAAAAAAAAATGTTGCATGTCTTGAGTTAATCATTACTCTCAATAATGAAATCAAAGTAATGAATAATGATTGTGAATATTTTTCTGAAGTAAGAGAATATGTCATCAAGCATAAGGAAGAATAAATTCAAGAGATCTTAAGTTAAAAATGAAGAGTTTCTGAAAAGGGACAGATCATTGATGATCTTAGTAAGAAATTGGATGCAAAGGAATAAGAAGTCAATAATACTGAATAAAAAATTCTTGAGTCTAAATGTACATTGATTTAAATTAATAAAAACTCTAAAAAATAATTTAATATTAAATATGAGACTTCGAAAGTTGCTAATAAATCTCAAATCAAGAATCATTTGAAATCCTCTCCCTCTAAAAATAACGTTTCATTTAATTATTATTACATTTTAGGTTATAAAAATAGTTCTGGGAATGTTTCTGTGGATAAAGGATATGAAATCCTATCACATCTACAAAAGTTTAAAACTCACTCATAAGGAATTATGGTTCACCCCTAGATTATGTTAGAGTAGGAAAAAGTTATCAAATTCAACAAATATTTTACAGAGAAAGACCTTACTTCAAAATAAATTAATGATTTGATGGTTTTTTCTGTGATATGGAATATATGGGTTGAGGGATTATAATTTTTTCATAACATATCTATTCATGGAAGAAGGTTTGAACATAGAGAAGAAATTGGTGAATGAAGAATGATTATATCACATCACCCACGATGAGTTAGAAAAGAAATGTCTCATGTTGTCATGTAAATTAAAACAAAAAATCAATTTGAATATCTGGAAGAAATTTTTTTTAGTTGTGATCGTGCTGGTCAACATTAGAAAAAATTAATGACACTCCTTTTGAAACAATATTTTGATGGTATAAAATAAAAAGAATATGGAAATGAGAAAGTTGAGCAAAGAGATTTTGTTATTGAGACAACTTTGAAAGTAGTTAAAAATAACAAACCATAGATACTTGAGATTGGTTTTTCTTCAAAAATGATAACTGATTTTAAAACATTAAAACATTTTTAAAATCATGACGGAGGTGTTTTTACCATTGGGGATGATATATCCTTAAAATTAAGAGGAATAAGAATGAATAATATTGAAGGAAAAATTTATAAATCTAAAGAATTTTTATTTTTTGATGGGATAAACTTAATATTTGTAAGTCAACATTGTGATGATGAAAACAAATTTATTTGTTGAAAAGATTCATGTATTATATGGATTATGAAAGATATAAAAGTTATCAAAAAATAAGAATGAACTAGTGTATATATGTTTCAATTTGGATAACATAATAACTCATGTTATAGAATTATTGAATATGAGAATAAATTTTGTCACTGAATACTTGGACACCATTGGTATAAAAATACAAATAATATTTTTGAAGTTAATTTTGTTTTAATTTTTACAAAAATGAGAATAAGAGAGGAATATGTTTGGGTTAACTTTATGTAAGGGAAGATGGCTAGTAAAAGTATTTAGAAATATGAGATTCAGTCTACCGAGTTTCTTGAACATATTCATTCCTATTTATATAGACCAATGTGACATCTATAAAAAAATAAGATTTATAATTTGTCACTTTTATTGATGATTTCACTTGGATGATAGACATCATGTCTATAAAACACAAGTCAGAGGCTATAGAAATTTTCAGATTTTTCTAAAAAGAAGTCGAGAAATAAAATGGGGGTTTATATAAAAAATATTTTAATATATAATTATTTTGAATTCACAAGTAATTATTTTGAAACATATTAGATAAATCATTATATCCAAAATAATTATAGTGCTCCCCACACTCCACAAATAATGGATTATAAGAAATAAATAACAGAAGTTTTATGGAAATGGGAAGAAGTCTGTTATCAGAATACAAGCTTTAAAAGTTATACTATAGAGAATTTATTAGTACTACTATACATATTCATAAATTATTTTTTTTTAGAATAAATTCCAACATGACTTATTATGAAATTTTTTTAAAAATACTTTCATAGAAGTACATCAAATTTTTTGGAAGTCTATGTTTACTTAAAATCAGAAATCTATATCTAGAAAAGTTTGATGAAAAAGTTGAAAAATAACTTTTATGGATTACTCACCCAATGTAAGAGGTTACAAATATTGGAAAAAATGTTCCAAAAAAATTTCTAGACTCGTATGATGTGAAATTTATTGATAATCCAACTTCTTTAATAAAATATGATGGGAATATTAAGGAAGAAAAACTGAAAGTTTCTAAAGAAAATTAATGTGATAAAATTAATATACTAGATCATTCAGATGAATCATGTGATGATGAATGTGTAGTAGGAAGAGGTAATCTAAAATTTTCTACTTTATAAAAACATGTTGAGACCAAAAATATTATTGGGAACTAAGAGGCATTGAATTTGATCAAAAGAAATATGATATTAGATAATCAATCCTCACTAATCTCAAAATTTGAACTAGAATTAGTTTCATAAGCTACTCAACACAATTAATGGAGAATACCATAAATTAAGATTTTAAAGAAATTGAGAAAAATGAAAAATGGTAACTTTTTCCACATTAGACAGGTAAAAAATCATAACAGAATGGGTTTATAGAAATAGGTTGAATGAATATGGATAATTTTAAGAAACTAAAAAAAAGTCTTTCTTCTAAATGTTATGCATGGGTGTAAGGTATATATTTTTCTGAAACATTTTCCCTAGTTGAAACATTTGACACTATTACAACTTTTCTAGCAATGGATGCTAGCAAGAAACACAAAGAATATCAGATAGATATAATGTCAACATTTCTCAACAAAGAAATTGACGAAGAAGTTAAATTGAACAACCTTGTGGGATTAGACTTAATTAGGATGAAAACAATTTTTTAGACAGAAGATATATTTGTATGGGTTGATATAAGATTCACATTAATGGTATTCTATTGTTAAAAATTGTTTGGGAATGTAGTATTTTTCAAAAATAAAAGTTGATAGAAAATTATATATGAAAGATTTTGACTACCGAACACTAATATTAATTTTTTATGTGGATGATGTAATTAATTTTTGAGATAGATAGTATTTTTTAAAAACAATTTTTGAAGAAATGAAAAGGAAATTTTATATTTCAATGTTAAGATAGTTAACATTCATCCATGGTTTAAAAGATAAAAAAATAATACACATTTCTAATCTCAATAAAATTATGTCAGGGAATAGTTAAAAAAATTGGGATCGTAGAATAAAAATAAGTTACTACTCCTATCTCAGTGGGGGTGAAGTTTATTAAATATAAGATAGGAGTAGTGTGAATAAAAATGACTTTCAAAAGAAGATTGGGTTTGTACTTTACACTATATCCTTAATGCTTGAGGATTTTTACGGCATGAATTTGTGTTCAAGGTATCAAGGTTACCCAAAAATAATCACATATTTATTTAGAAAAGTTCATTCTAAGATATATAAAAGTAATAATGTCACATTGGTTGACATAAAAAATAATGTTTGAGTTGATGTTTCATGGTTATACTTATGCTGATTGGGATGGACATTTTATTGAAAGAAAATAAACATTCAGAGGAACATATTTTTGGGTGAATGTTGTGTGATTTGGCATAGAAATAAACAAATATCAGTAACTTTGAGAACAGAAGAATTGTAATATCTTCCATCAACTGGTTTTGTACTCAAATGTTATGGATGAATGTTCTGTTGGATGAGTAGAAATTAAAAAAAATTCAAACTTTGAATATAATTTTTGATAATAATAGATTATTTTATCTTTCTAAAAGTCACGTCCAACATTAAAGATCAATACACATTAATATAATGTTTCACTTTATAAAACATAAATATGTTTTTGGAGGTGTTTTTCATGAATATATACCAACAAAGTATCAAATAGTTGATATCTTCACAAAGGCAATTCTAAAAGAAAATTTTATTGAGTTGATGCTATAAATTCATGTTTAAACTTCTCTAATGAATTCATAAATATCATATAGAAGTCCCCACCATGTTTTGGATTATGTGGACAAAGGGGGAGAAAAAGTAACATCTTTTTACTCTGTAATAATTTTTTACTTATCTTTATTTTATGAATATAATTTTTTTTCATTAGATAATGGGGGAGAGGAAAAAGAAAATTTATAGAAAAATAAAAGTGGGAAAAGATAAATGTGGGGTGAGTTTATCTTAACTTTGCTGAAAAATATTTATTTCATTGAGGGGTGTAATCCCTTAAAAAAATTATTTATCTAGATTTGTGGTTTTGGGACACTCTATTTTGAGAAAGGATGCGTTTTTTTTTAAATTGAAAAAAACATTATTTGTTTAGAAAAGATGAGTTTCAAAAGTTGTTAATGAAATATGTCGAAAAATTCTAAAATTGTAGATTTAAGTGACATTGTTATTTTTTTAACAATTTTTTTATTTGTTGACAACTTATTTTTTTTAAAAAAAAGAAAAATTAGATGAAATTTGAAGAATGTTTAAACCAAAACCCAAAAGGGGATAAAATTTTTGTTTTTGAGAATGTTATTTTTAGGAATAGTGGATCGAATTGTTTAACACTATATGTAGTGTATTGGAATGAGTATAATTGGTTGCAATAGTTTTTAGAAATTTAAAGGAGTTGATCAGATACATCATCAATCTCATATTCATCGGCATGATGTTCAAGATCTATTAGACATGTTGTTTTTTTTAACCAGATGTTGAGTTGGAAAGTTAGAATATTGCTGAAGAGTTTGAATGAAGATAGATATGTCATGAGTTAGAAAGTTCTTAAACATTCTAACCTTAAGTAAGATGATTATTTGAGATAGTGGGAAATGTTTTGGGAATGAAAATATTAAAAAAACATCATCATACTTATTTCAAATGATGCTTTTCCAATCATGAAGTTCACATAAATCGTGAAACCAATCCTGATAAAAGAATTTGAAGAAATAGAGGAATCATAATTATTATATTAGTTCTATGAATCAAGGATGGTTTGCATCTCATTCAGATGTATTGTACATATAATTTTTCAGAAGTATGAATGATCTATAGCTAATGTGTTTTGAAGAATTTGAATGTTAAAAAGTGGAGTTTCCATTGTAATGAGAATTCTATCATTATGAGGATTATATCAGACTGACTCTGAGAAGGAATGTAAATCGACGTTACTATGAGATGGAAATTTAATCAGACTAACTTGATTGGGGAATTTCAATCCGGAATGACCTAAATATGTTCCATTTTAATGAGATTATGAAGTTAAATCATAATGAGATGAGGAAGTTGCACTGTAATTAGATAAGGATGTTTCTCTGTAATGAGCTGAGGAGGTTCCATTGGACTGAAAAAGGGTTAGGAAGTCTGTAAAGGCTAATTATAGAGAAGATGCAATAAGATTCTAGAATATTTTTAAAGAGCTGATGTGACCAAAATTGAATTTCAAATATATGTAGATCTCAGGGTTTTTAAATTTTAAATAGTTGTTAATATTTTCATACATCCCATATTTTATATTATGAGGTGCCTCTAAATTGAACAGTAATATATTCATACTTTGAATCTTTTCACATGAGCCGAAAATGTGGAGTTCTTTAGAATTCATTTTAAATTTATCAATTTGTAATAAGACCTCATTATATAGTAGAACATTTTAATGTTTTGTTTATCGGACAGAGAAAGACCAAACTAATAATTTGATCAGAGCTTGAGTAATGTAAATTTTGAATGGGTTCATCATATTGATTCCATCGAACTAAATTCATCATACTGATTCTATCGGACACAACCTCATCAGACTAGGAAAAACACTCCTAGTCACATTGAATGGATGTGTCCGAATAGAGAATTTATGAAGAACTTTTAACAATGTATTAATTATTTTTTTGTCTTAATTGATTTTAATAAAACTGTGTAAACTAACATGATTCAATATAATAATTCATATTAGGAGATAGAAGGTGTATAATAAGAGTTTTCATAATTTTTATTCACTACATGATAATATTGAATTCAAATAGACCCATGGGAGTGGCTATAATAAGGATATAGGTACCTACACTGAGGCCAAACCTTGTAAATACCATGTTCATTACATTATTTCCAAATATTGGATACTGAATTATTTACTAAAATATGGTAGGGATATAAAATTTAATATATTGCAGGGTTATTCTTTTAAAAGTAGTGAACTTGTAAAAGTAAAAAACAGATTCAACACCACCCCCTTATCATTTTTTATTCAATCCTTTATAATGTTATCCTTATGATTACACCATGTTTTAATTATATGGGTTTATTATTGATATCAATGTATCTCATATTTGTTATGTTTCACATTTTTCCCTTTATTTACCCTCACTAGAAAATTATCTCACCCATTCTTTAATGTATTACCTTACATGATCTCACTTATAATGAAGGCTTCATTCAATATACAAGATGGTAGTGATGATGTATTTGAATATATTATTACATTATTATATAGATTTTTGATTTAATATGTCTCTTGTTCTCAAAGACACCAAACATTTTGATCTTGGGAGTTGTTTGTGATTCCAATAAATCATCTATAAGTATATTTATTTTCACTAGATCGGGGAATTTGGGTATGGGGGTTTCTCATTTGGTATAAAATTAGGGTTTATTATTTTTTGGAATTTATATTTTCAATAGTTTCATATAGATCCTCAAATAAAAAATAACTGTCATGATAGTACTCTGTTGTGTATTTCCAGTACTTCCACTGATGATTAACATAGAAAAATTTTATGTTTATATTTAATTTTATTAATTTCATTCATTGATATAATTATAGGATATAGTATGTGTTTATTAACGAGTAAAATTGTGAGGATGAAATTTCTTTCACGGGGTGGAATGTAAAATGTCTAATTTCTAATGAATATTTTTTTATGAATTTTAAATATTAAATTAAATATGTAAATGTTAAATTCATTTCCTTTTATTAATGATATTTACTAAAAATATATAAACTTATTTATCACATTAGTTGTTTCCATTATAATTTTTACACCGATATATTAATTAAATAATACTTTAATTTTTGTTAAAAAGGTCTGATGAGATCTCATTTAATATATTAGTGATTATTTATTACATATATATTTTTATATTATTACAAAATTTCTTCTAATTACAGTTTTATTTTCATATCATTATCATAATTAACATATTGTAATCTAATGGTTAACAAAGTAATAAACATGTTTTCACTGTAAAAAAATTGTAACATGTAACCATTGAAATAAAATTCATTCAATTTTTTGTGAAATATATGATGTATGGTTAAATGTCATTTATATGAATAACAAATTTTCTTTATCATGAATTTTTAATTTTCATAGTTGTTCAATAATTTTCAAAATGGATATCTTCAATCCCAATATAGATGTTTTTTTACTGAAAAAATACCTTTAAAAAATATATGTTAAACGTTTTATAATAAATTTATATAATAAAATATTTATTATTATTTTTAAAATATCTATTTCAATTTATTTATAGTGTCTTATAGTCAATAATTGTTATAATATTTTGATAATGATTTTTTTTGAAAAAAAGGGATATTAATATTTTATTTCAATCATTATTTATAATATTTATTACACAAGAACATTTTTCAAAATTTTCCATTTAAAGAAACATTACACATAAATAAAATTATAATTTCATGAAATTTAAATAAGTTAAATGAATAAATAATTAATTTTAAATCATATAATAATTAATAAATAATATAAATTATAAAATTAATCGTTGATAAAAAAGAGATATTTTTTATTTTAAAATAATTATCTTTCCATGTACTGTTTGATGTTGTTTAAATGTCAATTTTTTATATTTTAGAATAAAAATTTCATATAATCAAATTCATTTCGGACATTACCATGTAAAAATTATCTTAGAGTCAATTTTTTTAGATTTTTTTTTAAAAATTAAGTGTTTAATGAATAATTAATAATATGTTTTTTCAATATCAAAATTATTATGAAAACATAATGATATAATAATAAATCAAAAATGAATAAAATGTATTAATGAATAAAATATTACTTTTATGAGTAAAACATTGCATTTAAAAATAAAAATATGTTTTACATTTTGGACCAATATTATATTTTCCTCTAATAAAAACTTATTTGGGTCCTTTTTATTTAATTAAATAATCTCAAGATTATATTTCATTTTTTCTTTTTCTTAAAGTTATATCATCATTTTTTTAATTATGAACCAATAATTTTAATCATAATCATTACTATTCATAGTATTCAACCTAAATGATAAATTTAAAAACATCTTAACCTAATCATTCCCATCTCAAAAAGTACAAATACCCACTCTATATTCCATTTGGAAATAACATACCTTCACCTTCTCAAAGAAAAATATAAGCCCAATTTTCCTCTCCTAAGACTCCTAGTACACTTAGGGATGTTCTGGAGTAATAAACCCAAACATTTAAGGATTTTTTAAAAGTAATAATTCATCAACATAGAGGTAACCCAATTTTTTTTATTATTTTTCTCTCAACTGATTTCTTATATCACACAAAATTTAACTTTTTCTAAATTATAAAAAATTATTATTTAATTATATATCTTATTAATGTTATAATTATACTAATGTAACTTTTTAAATCAATTTATATTATATAGTAACTCATAAAATTTTTGCATGTCCCATTAATGGTTGATTTCGTCTACCTACAAGGATGTTGTCATTGTATTACTAATAAAAACATATGTGGATGTTTACTATATATTTTTCAATATAAATTTATTTTATTATATTATAAATGTATTATAAATAATTTTAGAAAATTATTAATTATATATAATCAAACTAATGAAATAAAAAATATGTTAATTTAAAGGAAAACATTACCTCAAGCCATTATCACATAAAATGAAATACATATAAATAAATTCCAACGATTATTAATGATCAGGAATGAAAAATAAATTAAACTAAATTTTTGATTCATATTTTAATTTAAATATGATTATTACTTAGGAGGCACAGACGTGATAACATATAACTGGACCAAATGTAATGTAAATCTTGAATCCCACTAATTCTTTTTTGGTTCATCAACTATTTAACATTGTTTTAAACATGATTCTTATAAATATATTCCAAACAATTTTAATTTAATTCATTTTATTAGTATAGGATGTAAATTTTCTTACTTCATTTTGATTATTTTATTGACACGTTCATAATTAATGTTAGAGTTATTTTATCAATGACCCTCCATGATTTATACATTTTTCCTTCTTTTTTAAAATGAAATTTAGTCTAATACTTATTAATGAACCACTTAGATACCTAAACATATAATTTCCTTTAAAATTTTTTTGAATCTTATATGGTTTATTTATTGTTTTATTCCTTATGAAGTTATCTTGAAACCCATTTTCCGGGATTTGTTTTGATATCCATGATTGGAAAATGTTTCCCTTATATACGAAATGCATGATTACTAGCTTATTATGATGTGATGGGAGGTAATATATTTAAAAAATCTTCTATTCATTGGGTAATGTGATATATCTAATAATAGTAATTGTATTATCAGTGAACAAGATGGTAGATTTGTTCATTTTTTTAAAAATGATAATTTGTGCAAAAAATATATATGTGAAAATGATGTTATATTTATTGAAAAATTATTGGTTGGATATTACCACAATGTTATGATGTATCATTATTACGAATATGTCATATTATATTTCCCTTTCAAATCACTAATTTATGATTATTATGATGATGATCCTTTCATGATAATATATTTAGAATGATTATTCTCATCCTTTTACTATATTGACTCAACTTCTAAATTCCTTTGATTTATATATGATTACTCAATGTTCTGTAGTTATATATTTTTATTCTCTTATGATTATTTGGTTCATTTGATGACATCATGGTATTCTTCATTCATACTCCAAATAATTCATTATAATTTCTCTATTTTATAATCACAAGGATTTTTTATTGATATATCAGTATCTCATATTTGTTATATTTCACATATTTCCCTATATTTCCCCATAATGGTCTTTTATCTCACCCAATATTTGATGTATTTCCTTATGTGATCTCATATATTACTATGGTTTCAATCAATGTATAGAATTCTTATGATGATTTGTTTGGATAAATTATTATAGTATTATATAGTTTTATGATACATTATTTTCCCAACACCCAAATACATTGATCTTTTGATCATGGGATTTTATTAAAATAATTGTTATTTATGTAAAATTATATATATTTATCATTGGATTATAATGTGTTTGTCTTCGGGTCTCTCATTGGGCATCAAATTAGTGTTTGGTTATTTTTAGGAATTAAGATTGTCAATGTTTTCCTTTGTATCCTTTGATAGATTTTCATTTTATCTAGAGTACTAGGTTATGTATAACTATTTTTAAAAACTAGGATTAACATAGATAACATTTAAGATCATATTTTTTATTAATTTAAATAATAAAGTTAATAAAAGGAAATAATAAGTGCATTTCATTGAGTATAATTATAGGGATATAATTTCATTATGGGGTGGTAGGTAGCCACCTAGATTTCCCATGAATATTTCTCTTATAAATTTTGAATATTTAAATATATATACAAATGATAAATTCATTTATTTGTTTTCTTAATGATATTAACAAAGTATTTATATACTAATTCATCATCTGTGATTTTTCTAGTATATTTTTTTCATTGAAATATTTATTGAATAATAATGGAATTTTATTAATTAAAATAGTCTTATAAAATATCTTTTCTTGTATTCATGATTATTTTTACATATATATATTTACTATTTTACAATATTACTTTTATTAATATTTTTCTCATATCATTATGGTTATTAAGTAATTGTATTATAATGGTTAATAAAATATCTTTCATGTTTTGATTGTCACACAAATGTATCATATTACCATTGACCATAATATCATATAAAATTTTATGTTAAACATATCATGAATGTGAAAATATAATTTATATACTAAAATATTACGTTATATTTAATTTTAAATTTACATTATTGTTCATTTATTTTCTAAATGGTTTTTATCATATTCTTTTTACATATTTTATCACTCCAAATATTTCTTTTAAATATTATGTAGAATATTTTATAATAAAAATTAATTGGGAAATATATATTATTTTTATTTTATAATAAAATTTGTCTTACAAATATTGTATTGTAATCAAAAGGTTCTATTAAAATATTTATAAATTAGTTTTTAGAAGAATAAAATGGTCAATGAAAAAAATTACAATCATTATGTTTAAAACTTGTTACACTAAAACTATTTTATCAATTATAATTTTAGAAGCTAAAGTCCACTTAGTTAGAAGAAGAATTATATAAAATGTAAATTTTTAAAATATAAATCTAATTTATTATAAATATTATAATAAGTAATAGATAATAACAATTAAAAATGTAATCAGTCGTAATAAAGGAAATTGTTTTTATTAAAAATAAATTGTATTTCTATGTACTATGTGATTTTCTAAAAAAAATATATTTCAAAATTTAAGAATTAAAATTTCATAAAATTTTCTATATTTTTAGAAATAATGTGTATAAATATCTTGGAGATTTTTTTTATTTTTTATAAAATTTGACATCTCAAAGAATGATTAAAAAATAATGTTTTAAAAATACCATGAATTTTTAAAATTCATCATGCTATAAGAAAAAATGAATCATTTATTAATAATTTTTTTCAAAAAAATCTTGTATGATGTAAAATAGGGAATATAAAAATAATAAGATAAATTTAGAATCCTATGTTTCAAATTCTTAATAAAAGGTATATTTTATTCTAATAAAAAACTATTTTTCGTCTTTTTTATTTAAATTAATATTCCAAATATTCCCTTTTGTTTTTTCTTTCTATATAAGTTAAATGATACTTTTTTAATAATAAACCAATAAATTTCATGATAATAAATATGTTCATATTCCTTTACCTAAATGATAAAATATTCAATTTTTTAACCAAATATTACCCATATTATCAATTATATATACCCCATCCCTCTTCCATTAGAAAATAACATCCCATTCACTTCTCAAATCCAATGATCTACCAAATTTTTATCTTTTAATATTTCCAATACGGTTAGGGACATTCTGAAGTCACAACTTCAAGCCCTCAAGGCTTTAGAAAATGATTAAATCTTCCCGAAAGAGATAACTATGATTCAATTTTTGTTATATTTTCAGTTTATTACATAAAACTCTCTCAATAAATTTACCTTATTATAACTTCCAATAATATTTAACATATAATTATATGAAATATTAAAGTTTTAAAAATACTAATTTATCTATTTTAATTTCTTTATATTATATACTCTCTCCCATTCTTTTGAAATATATCATTAATGTTCTATTTCAGCAGGCAACAAGGATATTGTCAATACTTTATTTATCACCTCTGACATGTCCTATTAGTTCATATTTTTTAATAGAAATGTATTTTAACATATTATAATATTTAGTAAATAATTTACAAAATGATAAATTAAAAATAATAAAATTCATGAAATAAAAATAAATCAGGTTAGTTGAAATGAATGTGTTTTCTCAATCCATTGTCTCTTAAAATGAAATAGTATTACATAAATTTTGATGATTGTAAATAACAAATAATGAGAAAAATAACTGAAATAGAATTCCAAAATTATGTTTTACATAACATACACTTATTATTAAGTAGGAAAAAACATGATGAAATAAAAAGGTACTTAATGTTAGGGGAATCTCAACCCCAACTATTTACTATTGGGATAATCCCATATTTCACATTAGTTTCAACATGATTCTTTTAAATACATTAGAAATTAATTTTTCATTTAATTACATTTATTTTTCAATGGATATTCATGTTTGTACTTTATTTTAGTTATTTTGAATCCACCATTCTGATTAATGATAAGGTTTTTATTCTCAATCACCCTATTTTATCATATAATCATGAAACCCGTTTTTATGGGTTTATTTGATGCCCCTTATAGTTATATGTTTACCATTTATGTGGAACAAATTATAATGGACATATTATGATGTAAAAAGGGGGCCTAGAATTATATATCCCCCAAATTAATTCCTAAATTTTATATAACTCATGATGTTATGTTTATTATGTTCAAAGATGATTCTATATTAGTTAAAATAATATTATAAGGTGATTTTTAATCAAATGTTACATGAAAACTTGATGTTAAAATTGGTCACAAATTCTATCTTGGATTTGAACATAATGTTTATATGATTCATTATTATTCAAATGGAACATGAAATTTCTATTAGAAATAATTACCTCATTATTATAATCATGATACTTAGTTTTTTATATGATTATGATGATTATTCACCCCCATGTAGTATATTAACTCTAGTGAAAAATTTCTCCCATTGACATATGATTGTTCAATATTATATTGTGATAACTCATTATTAACTTATGATTATTTTTTTAAGATAGTGACCTCATGATATTATTTATTCATATACCATGTAAATCCTTATTATTACTACCTATTGCAATTCCATGGATTACTTACTGATATCTTAGTATCTTAAAACTTCTATATTTCACATTTTTCCCTTTCATTCACTTTATTGGAATTTTGTATCACAAATTCATTGATGTGCGACCTTGGGTTATCCCCTTTATTAAGAAGGATTTTTTCAAACTATAGATGGTCAATGAAGAGTTAAGAGAATATATTGTTATATTATTATATATTTTTATGTTTTAATATGGTACTAGTTCCCATAGACACTTAACTTTATATTTTGGGAGTTTATTATAATTATTATGATTTATATAAATGTAAGAATATTCAGCATCGAATATGAAAGTGTATGAATTGGTGTGTCCCATTTATTATCAAAGCAGAGTTTTCTTTTTTTGGAAATTTTTATTTTGAATATTTGGTTATATATCCTTATATAGATAACCAATTTATCAAGATTACATTATAAAGTATAACCAATATGACCTCACAAGAATTAACATAGATAAAACTTAAGTTAAAATTTGAGTTTATTAATGTGATTCATGAAAATATCACACGTTAAAAATAAGTATTTTTCAATGAGTAAAATTGTGAGGATTAAATTTCATTATGGAGGTAGAATGTAACATCTTAGATTTCCAATAAATATTTTTTTACCAATTTTTTTCTGAAATTATATATTAAAATTTAAATTCATTTGATTATTTTTTTATTCATAACAAAAAATAATTTATATAATTATTTATCAAAAAAGTTGTTTTCATTAAAAAAAATTCTTCAAAGTATGAATTTAAGTATAATTTAATTTTATTTATAATAATGAATTTATAAAATATTATTTATTGTATTTGTGATTCTTTTAACATATATATGTTTATTTGTTAACTATATCAAATTTATTAATATTATTGTTTTCATACCAATAGGTTAATTTAGTCATTGAAATTTAATGGTTAACAATGTATGATACATGATTTCATTGTCTAAAAATTATAACATAAAAAAATTGAATGTAATATCATGTAACATTTTATTTGAAACATATTATTAATGGTTAAATATCATTTTTACACTTAAATAATATATTATCATGATTTTTTAGTTTACATTATAATTAATTTAATTTCTTAATGGTTGTTTACCTATTATATTAACTTGATATATTACTCAATGAATTACTTTATAAAGTGTCGAGTATCATATTTTATAATAAAATTACAATATGAGTTTTTTTATTTTATAATTTAATTTTTCTTATGATTAGTTTATTATTATCACAAATGGTAATAAATTTTTGGATAATTGTATTTTTAGAAATGTAAATTTTTCAATGATAATAAATTTCAATCATACTATATAATGTTTTTTACACTAAAAATGTTTCTTAATTATCCATTTAGAACCTAAATTCTACTAAATTAGAAGAATAATTTCATAAAATGAAAAAAAAATCAATTTATATATAGTTATTTCTCAATAATATAATAATTAATAGATAATAAAAAATATAAATATAATCACTAATAATAAAAATAAATCATTTTTATTCTAAATAATGTTTTTTCTATGTATCATGTGGCTTCACTAAAAATTCAAATTTCTAAATTTTAAAATTTTAATTTTAGGAAATGGACATCATTTTTGGAAACATTTATAAAAAAATATCTTAGATTGAATATTTAAAAATCCCTAAAATAGTTTTTCTAATAGTTAAAAATATAGTTTCTATATATACAGTAACATTTATGACATCATCATGTGATAGGCATGGATAAAAAATTTAAGAAAAACATTTCTTGAAAAAAATATTTATTTTAGAAGAAAAATAATGCATTTAAAAATAGTATATATAATTTAGAAACTTATGTTTTCCATTTCGAACCTATTGGAATCCTTATTTTTATGATCACAAAATCATGTTTGTAAGGTCACCAATGATCTTTATGACTTATAATAGCATTTTAAATTATAAATAATCTTAGAGAAAATTTTCTATATATGAAACACCTTTGAGGTTGAGTCCCAACTAAGAATGATCCACCGCTAAGAAATTATCACCACCAAGAATTTATCACCATCAAGAAACACTCACCATCATACTTGACACCATTGAAGATGATTCTCCACTAGTTATGAGTCACCACTATGTTCAAAAATTAGTTAAGTACTAGAATTATCAACTATCTACTATGTGTCACTACCAGAATGGATATTTTGATATGGGATTACTCACAATACGAGATGAGTCACCACCAAAACAAAAAAAATCAACGAAGTGTTAGAATAATCTGTGATAGAGATGAGTCACTATGGGATTTAATCACCGCCAACCTAAGTCACCGAAAGACTCATACACCACCAGGGTGTGTCTCAATTCCAGACATAGACACGGTAACAATGTTTTTCAATTTTAAAGACTCATCATTACTATTTTATTTATTTTGAATTAGACAATTGTAATGGATATATTATAGTACATAATGATGAACTATATTATAATGATTATGTATTAACTATTGTATAATTTAATTATATTTCATGGCATAATTGAAGTATGAGGAGTATAGGATCTAGCTGATTCTCTTTGATTATTGTTGGTAAAAGAGGAAGTAGAATCCCTTGGGTGTAGGCTTGTTAAAACCTCGTAACATAAAAATACACATACACATGAAGAGAAATGAGTTTTTATGAACTGTTCCATGCATAAAAAATCTACTAGTAATATCGTGTAGATGAATTGAAGTGAATTGAACAACTTGAAAAATTCATACAGACTCAAAACCAGGAGTTTATGACACTCTATTCTATAGAATATTTCTAAACTCATATCAAGCCTCATTTAAAACTAAATTTAAGGTGTTATGAGAAATATATCTTATCAGAAATAGCCACACTGTATTTTATTATATTCTAACTTTATCTGTTTGTTAACTTATCTTTATATTATAAGTTGTGTGTGTATACTCTATATTTATAAACTCACATGATCTCCTTCCTTAAACTAGATGATACATATATATCTTCTCAACACTCTTTATTCTTTTCTCTCATGATTACTATAGAAGAGGTACCTGTGTGGATGGTTTTATTTTGTAATACCATGATTACTCTAGAAGAGTTCAATGTCGGTCCTAGAGAGTTTACATACTATTTTACACCTGATCTAGGTTTTCGATCAATTTTTATTATTATATAAAATGCTTGGCATTAGGTGATTTCCATGTTGAGAAGACAAAGTCACAACTAGAGACTCAACCTATTGTATTCATTTTCTATTGTGTGTTTATGTGTTTTTTTATTTTATTTATATGATTTAAAACTAAATTGGTTTTAAACTGAAAAGAAAAACCAATACTTTGATAATTATCCTTAATTAGTGTTTATAAAAATTTGTGATTTAGTAAATTGATTATCATGGTTAAATTAATATTTGATATCATTTTAACCAAGACATAATGAATCCTTAAGACTTATTTTAAATGGTCATGTTTTAATTCACTAAGCTATTTTGGATAACTAGGATGTATTAAATTAATTAGGGTATTTCTTTTAAACATATTTTAAATATAAATTTATACTTGGTATTCAATTAACCCCCCCCCCCTGAGATACTCACCCCAACTAATATTTGGTATCAAATGTGTAAGATTGGGAATCAAAGTTATTCAAAACATTTTCAACTATAATTTCATTATGCTTTGAATATTTTAAATTTTTGTTTGTTATAAATTTATTTATTTAAATGGATAATATACAATAAGGTTCTTCTACTAAGAGACCTCTTTTTTTCAATGGTAATGATCATGCTCAGTGGAAGAAAAAAATGAAAATTCATATTGAGAGCATGTGTATTGAGATTTGGTATACAATTGAGGATAACTATGAGTAATCTATGAATTCTAGGAGTACATGGTCTAATTCTATAAAACTTTCCTACAATAATAATTTCAAAGCAATGAATTCTCTGTATTGAACTTTAATCGATGTGGGATTTAATAGAATTTATTATAATAAAATAGCATTTGAATTTTGGGACACATTAGTTTTTTTTCATAATGGAACAACCAATTTCATATAAATGATATTTAATAAATATAATGTTATGTAAAATTATTTTAAGATCAATATTGATTAACTAATTTATGATGTGTATCTTAGGTTCAACAAAATAGGGAACACCATGAGTTCCCTCATAAATCCATTTTCTAACAAGGACTAGATTATGATTATAAGGACCTGACCTTAAAACATTACTTAATATTGAATTACATTGAATAATTCACATTGAGGATCTTTTCAGGTTTATAGTTTTATAGAATTAGGACATAACTATTACATCTCAAAAATTAAAAAGTAGGCACATCTACTCAGTTTCCATTATTTCACAAAATAAAAACTCGTGAACAAAAGTTTCAGGTCTAGTTCCTTGTTTTAGAAAGCATAACATTTCCTCGATCCATCCTTAATGCTATTCCACTTTATATCCTGTGAAAAACATTTCAAAAAAACTTGGGATGCGCATAAAAATATCAGTAAGGGTTATATAAATACGGAAATAAAACATTAGTCCATGTACACATAAGAATCAATAAAATCATACTTTACTCATAAAACATAAGAAATTTAACAAACCTCATGAAATCATAATATTTATTCATAACTCAATAGAAATCATAAGGCATAAATGTAACTTGAGGCATTCATAACATTCTTACATAGGGAGTAACCCTCATGGTTACGTTTGGAATACCCATCATAGTATATTCCCTAAATCTCTTCGGAGAAACCTTAGAATTTAACTCCTTCACATTACCCAATGAATTGGAGAGCTATCATGGGCTCACACGCCCTTAGTTTATCACATAACCACCCGTCTTCATAAATAATGCCCAAGAACCATAACATAATCATATCATATAAAAGATGCATAAAAGAAACATAACATTTCCACATTTCAATCACAATATATTAAAATCACAGTGATAAAATCAAAACATTTTCAAAACCATTTTCAATACCAAAATAAAAGAAAAGTAAAACATGGTATTTATTTTCCATTTAAAAAAAGTGCATGACATGTAGAGGAAGCCGAAACTCAAATAATGGTCACGGCGGAAGAGAAGTCGTTGTTTCCACATATGTAAAAATATTCCCTTTTTTCGTTTAGTAAAACGTTTCATATGAAAATATTCCTTTTGAATAAAAGTAAAAGTCAAAGGGGTTTATACACCATATAAAAGAAAGTTGTGTATAAAACAAAATATGCCCCAATGAAAGGAGATTGAGACGAATTCCCATACCACTTTGAAGATTTTAACATTTTAAACCATTAATATCCATATAAATAAATCCTTAAAACCCATTTTGAAAACATTTATATTAATGAGGAATATTTATAAGAATAAATTATTAAAACATTTAAAACGATATTTTAGTTAAAGAGTTTTTAACAAAATGAGAGACACTTGAATACAAATAATTGAGGAATAACATTTAATCATAACTTTATAATATCATCACAATAAATGGATTCATGATATAATATTCCAAAGGACAGTATATACACCATATAAGTGTGAATTGGTGCATAACAACAATGAAGTCTCAATAGAAATGTAAAATGAGATGAAATCCCTTAAAAGGAATGTATCCTTAAATTAAGGATAAATCAATCTCATAATTATGTATGAAAAATATAAATACACCCAATATAAGTGGATATTAAGTGTAAAAAAACTAGAGTTCATTCATACATATTCATAGGATGAAAAATTCAATACCTACAAGTTGAACCCAAAGAAATCGAAATTGGGTTAAGAAGTTCCTTGTAAAAATTTGACAGCCTAACGGCATCACATTAAAATTCAAAAAACGAGTTGATGAGACAAAAAGGGTATCTCATCGCTTGAAGTTTTTTTACATCAATAACGATATTTTACAACATATCCAAACATAATAAGATTTAAATTAAAAGACCTAACAAAAGGAAGTCTTTTAAAAAGAGGAGGGTGAAAGGTTCCCTTACCAACTTGGGTATCTTTCGAAACGTACACCCCAAGAAAGAAGGACTATACAACATTGATTTAAATACTCATAAACGAAAATATATTACACAAAGAGTAGAATAATGGTCAGTACATACACCACTCAATGTAAATGGTGGAAAATGTAGCATAAATCCCATTGGAATAAAAGTGAGATGAAAAATCCCTTACGAAAACTCGGAAGCCTAACGACGCCACTTAAAACATCCAAAAATGGTTTTATGAGATAAAATAGGTTCTATTATAATATGAACATAAAAATTAAAGAATGAGTAATATAAAACAACATCCCCAAATAAAATAAATATGAGCTTAAAAGAAATGACATAAAATAGAGTACTTAAAAAGAAAGAGAGAGGTAGGATCCCTTACCTCGTGTACGACTTGACTCGATCATTCTTTAATATCCTGAATAATAAACTAGAGTTAATTTACACTTACTTAAGAACTTATTTTTATGTTAATTATTCCTTTTATGTCACTTATTACCATTTTATGAACATTATGTAATTATTTAAGTTAATAATGGTTGTTTTGTCGATCATTGGTACTTGAGTCAAAAATAAATTTCTTATAATTACACGTTGTTCATGTGGTAAGATATACATCATATCCAGAATTATATTCATGATGTAGATATAATATATATCATCAATATTCAGTATATAAAAGAATTTATAATATTACATAACATTTAGAGGTAATAAATTAAATGCACTATTCATGGAGACGGTAAGCCGTACGTATGCATGAACGCTACTTTTATTTCTATTTCGTATTAAATGGAATGAAATCATAATAAAGGTATATTAAAATTCTAGTATAATATCATATATATAATATCATTAACTCCATCCTTTACACGTCCCACATATGACATCAAATAATCAAATCACTTTGAGGGGGCGGTACTCCACACTTCCTAAAATGAAGATATCACGTTTAACCATAATGGAAACCAAAAAGTTTTGCCATAAATGAAAAATACAGAAGCATAAGGAAAACATAAACATATTATATATTATATATAAATATAGTGACATCTTAATGGACACCTTTAAAGTTGTTAATAGAATATTGAACAATCATCATTTCGTGAGGCACTAATTCGCCGTCCACAAAAATAGTATGTTCTTTAATCATTAGATGGAGGTGTGTGTAATTTTAGCTAGAATAATTCTTATAAAAACATCCTAGTATATTTAATATACTTTTTTTGTTACAAAAGAGAGTAATAAAAAGATTTTAGTGGGTTTTAGAAGTAAAATAAAACAAAAGAACATTAGAGAAGACTTTACCATTAAATGGGGTAACTATCCTTAGTTTAAACCAAAAGGGTTTCTTGAAGAGCTTTCAGCCTAAGGAAAGGATTCTATGATGAAGATAGGTATGTGGAGAGATAAATTGATCAGAGTTTGGCTGAGCCAATGGCTTGAGAGGTGTGGGTAAGGAGGTAGAGGTGGGGGCCTTTTATAAGAGGGAGGAGGGTCACTCTTGGAAAGTCAAGAAATGTTACTTTATATTAAAATGAGTTTCAGATTTTAAAGGTCCCAAATTGATATATTTATAGGATAAGGTGATAAGGGTTCAAAGTATTCTCATAAAATAGGTTTTAGGAAAGTTTAACTCTTAGATTTTACATTATAATTTGATTTTATTTAAATCATTCATTAATGTGATAATCACTGCATCATCATGGTGTCATAAATAAATTAATTTATTTAATTTCTAAAAATTAAATAAAAACTATGATGTAGGATATATTCTTATATTTCCAATTACAATTTATAGTCCAAGATAGCATTTACACATACAAAACTACAATTGTTTTACTTGGGTGATACATACTTTGGTTATACTTTCCTTTTAAAAACATAAAATTAAAAAGTGTCACTATCACCCCAAAGGTGATTCCATGAGGTCCCAAAGTTTGGAACAAGGCATCCCATGGTCAGCCATGAAACAACCAGTAGCATTATGACACATTTTTTGGTATTTTGTTCTTATTATGATATTATTTTATTACCCTTAACTACTCGATTACTAATTAATCACGATAATTAAAGATAATTACAGTCGTTACTATTCATAATGTCCCAAAACAAAAGAGTATTAATTACATAATTTGTACCTTATGATTCCAAATATGGAATCCATTTTATGAAATTCAAAACATAGAAATTGTAGTAATTAATTTAAAAGTAAATCCCATTGTCAAAACAAAAGACGAGTTTTTAATAAGTAAAATTTGTCAAAATATTGACTTGTTTTTACATCCAATTGAAACATGAAATTACTTCCAATGAACAACATTGTATTAAGTGATAAAAAAATAATAAAATTTTACTTTAAAAACAATTAAAATTATAATCTAACTATATAAATAAATTGGATGAAAAGGCAGATTTGAATTAAAAAACTGTATTTTTCACTATTCATTAAAAAAAGTACATTAACATAAAAATACCAAAAATTCACCCTAAGCTATATTTAATATTCCAAATTCAAAAATGATTTCCATTTTACCATGTTCAAAACATAGATGTTTCATTAATAAATTATATAGTTAATTCCCACTATCAAAACAAATAGCGTGTTTTTAAGAAACAATATCTATCAAAAGATTGACGCTTGTTTGTGTCCATTTTCAAAGTGAAATTAATTCTAATTACCACCATTGAATTAAATGGTAAAAATATATTATAATTACACTTTAAAGAAATTAGAAAATATAATCTAACCATATAATTAAATTATATGAAAAAGTAGTTTTGAAGTAAAATGCAGTATTTTTCACAATTCATTAAAAAATGATCATTTTCAGAAAAAAAACCAAAAATTTATCCAAATTAAATTTCAATGTCCCAATTATAAAGAATAAGTTTATTTTGACAAATAGAGATTATAAAATTTTCAAAATTTATATTTAAAAAGGCTTTCCTTCAAAAGGCGGTAAAACAATCTTTTAAAAATATTAGAGTATTTATTCTTAAAATTTGATTCATTTGCATTTTAAGCCTCTAATATTTAATAAATAAATGTAAAAATATTTAACAAACATATGTAATAATTTTTTAGTTAGTTCTGTTCATTCCCTCCATTACAACGGCTAGACATTAACTATTTAAAATAATATTATTATATTATTAGTGTGCAACGTAAGATTTCAAAGAAAATCGTTGTTGCGTATTGGGTACGCCATCGAGAATATAATTCCCTTTAATGTAATATTAACATTTTATTCAAAAATATTGATAAACATGAGAATTTAATATTATTTATTTACCTAGGATGTTACATCCTTCCCCCCTTTTAGGAATTGCATCCTCGCAATTTTAAAATTGGGCTTGGAAACTTCATTGAAAGCCCCAAATCGGAAAAAGAGTAAATTTAACTATCACATTAAAAGAAAGAAATAGAAGTAAAATTTTCACCCAAGTTAACCCATACTAGTATTCCATGTAGTAAAACATGAATATGGAAGAAAAAAATGGTCATGTTCTGAGGGAGAGTGATAGAAAACATGTTTAGGAGAAAGTTAACCACCAGAAAATCACAAACTTGTGATAGTTAAACGGTATTTGATTCCCCAGTCAGAAAAATTAACAGACAACATTTTTGTTTTAAATTACTTTTCATTGAGGAATTTATTTGTGTGCTTAACTAAAACATAAGGAAACATAGTTACATGAAATTTTGACTTTAAACTTTTTCTATATTTCTTACACAAACTCATATTTTCTCCAAAAGACGAGTATTTAGGATAACTTGTTCACAATAAGAGCACTATAATCAACTTCTAGAGAATCACCTAATACACAAAAGAGAACTATATACTTCCCATGTCCTTAGACAAAAACCAATACCAAAACCAAAATTTTCAGTACGAGATCAGATAATCCAAAAAAAGATAATCCTTTATAAAAAGAAAATATATTCTTAATCTCCAAAATTTGTCCAACAAAACACAAAGTTCAAAGAAGACCATTCAATAAACAATTTGTCCATAAAATTATTCAATGTAAACCAAACTACGATTGAAACCCAAATCTTTGAAGGATTTAATCACATAGTATTCCAAGTTAAATTTTAACATTAATCTCCAAATAACATCAGTTACTCTTAAAGTCTCATACTAAAAAGTAATTAACCTAATCACATATCCTCCATGATAGGTTAATAACTTCCATAGATAACCCAAAATAAACTTACTCTTGATTCATAAAATCATATAACTAAAAATAATTAGTCAAACTAACCAGGGACTTCACGTAGTCCAGTGGTAGGCGATAAATACCAGTCACACTTTGGTTGTGGGTTCGATTCTCGTAGCTTTGTCCGACGCGACGGGTTGTCACACGGTCTATGTGTTGTCCTTTTTCCAAAACTATATAATTCTTAAAAAAGTCCACAAAGTGAGATAAATTCTTCAAAAATAACCATAACATATTTTAACCTCATGTTTATCTCATTCCTTTCATATTCCATCATATCATAGAGTAACCCATAATTACCTAAAAAGTAAGGATCATATAAACCCGAATGGTTACCTTTATAATTATTTCCTGAACTTCCACATCGAGTTGTTTCTCTCGTACATGATGAATTAGAGAACTCACCAAGGTTCAAGTGGTTGATCATGACTCTTGATAGTTGGTTTATAATAACCACAAGATTTCTCATTGAATCCCCCATTTCATCCAGTCTCTTAATCAGAGAATCACCACAGTTTCCTTCAAACCCATTGTCAATTTGGTGCCTGCTAGATCCATCCATTTACTAAAACCAAAAAGGTCAGTGTGAGTATATTTAAAAAATTATCATGTACTAATGAGGATGATAAACACTAAGATATACTTATCCAAGTTATCTCAAACTCATTCCAACATTCAAAAATAACAATGACTCTATCTAAAACACTCTATTTGAGTTGTGGTTATACACAACTTGTCACTTATGCTTAAACAACACTCTAACCTCTAAAGTTATCTAAACCGACATTTGATACCAACTATAAGGACCCAACCTTATAACATTACTTAATATTTAATTAAATTGAATAATTCACATTGAGGATATTTTCAGGTTTAGATTTTTAGAGAATTAGGACATAACTATTACATCTCAAATATTAAAAAGTAGGCACATCTACTCCGTTTCCATTTTTTCACAAAATAAAAACTCTATAACAAAAGATTCATTTCTAGTTCCTTGTTTTAGACAGGATAACATTTCTTTGATCCATCCTTGACCATATTCCACTTTATGTCCTATGAAAAACAATTCAAAAAAACTTTGGATGAGCATAAAAATCTCAGTAAGGGTTATAACAATACGGAAAAAAACATTAGTCCCTGTACACATAAGAATCAATGAAATCATACTTTACTCATAAAACATAAGCAATTCAACATACCTCATGAAATCATCATATTTATGCATAACTCAATAGATATCATAAGGCATAAAGGTAATTTAAGGCATTCATAACATTCTTACGTAGGGAGTAACCCTCATGGTTATGTTTGGAATACCCATCACCATATATTCCCTAAATCTCTTCGTAGAAACCTTAGCGTTTAACTCCTTCACATTAACCAATGCATTGGAGAGCTATCACGGGCTCAACTGCCCTTAGTTTATCACGTAACCACCCATCTTCATAAACAATTCCCAAGAACCATAACATAATCGTATCACATAAAACATTCATAAAGGAAACATAACATTTCCACATTTCAATCACAAGATATCAAAATCACATTGATATAATCAAATCATTATCAAAACAATTTTCAATACCAAAATAAAATAAAAGTAAAACATGGTATTTATTTTTCATTTAAAAAAATGTATGGCTTGTAGAGGAAGGAGAAACTCAAATAATGGTCATGGCGGTGGAGAAGTCGTTGTCACCGAATATGTAAAAACATTCCCTTTTTTCATTTAGTAAAATGCTTCGTATGAAAATATTTCTTTTGAATAAAAGTAAAAGTCAAAGGGGTTTATACACCATATAAAAGAAAGTTGTGTATAAAACAAAATATGCCTCAATGAAAGGAGATTGAGACGAAGTCCCATACCACTTTAAAGCATTTAAAATTTTAAAACATTAATATCCATATAAATAAATCTTTAAAAACCATTTTGAAAACATGGATATTAATGAGAAATATTTATATGAATAAATCATTAAAACATTTAAAATGATATCTTTGTTAAAGAGTTTTTAACAAAATGAGAGACACTTGAATAAAAATAATTGAGGAAAAAATTTAATCAGAACTTTATAATATCATGAGAATAAATGGATTCAATATATAATATGCCAAAAGATAGTATATACACCATATAAGAGTGAATTGGTTCATAACAACAATGAAGACTCAATAGAAATGTAAAATGAGATGAAATCCCTTAAAAAGAAGGTATCCTTAAATTAAGGATAAATCAATATCATAATTATGTGTAAAAAATATAAATAAAACCAATATAAGTGGATATTAAGTGTAAAACAACCAGAGTTAATTCACACATATTCATAGGATGACATATTCAATAACTACAAGTTGAACCCAAAGAAATTGAAATTGGGTTAAGAAGTTCTCTTATAAAAATTTGACTTCCTAACGGCGTCACTTTAAAATTCAGAAAACAAGTTGATGAGAAAAAAAGGTATCTCATCACTTGGAAATAAATTTTACATCAATAAGGATATATTATAACAAATCCCAATATAATAATATGTAAATTAAAATACGTAACAAGAATATGTCTTTTAAAAAGTGGAGGGTGAAGGGTTCCCTTACCGACTTGGGTAACTTTCAAAACGTACAACCCATGAAAGAAGGACTATACAAAATTGATGTAAAAACTCATAAACGAAATTATATTACACAAATAGTAGAATATTGGGCAGTACATACACCACTAAATGTAAATTGTGGAAAATGTAGCATAAATCCCACGGGAATAAAAGTGAGATGAAAAATCCCTTACGAAAACTCGGCAGCCTAACGACGCCACATAAAACATCCAAAAAAGGATTTATGAGATGAAATATGGTCTCTCATAATATGTACATAAAAATTACAGAACTATTAATATAAAAGAACATCCCCAAACATAAGAAAGATGAGCTTAAAATAAATGACATAAAATAGAGTACTTAAAAACAAAGAGAGAGGCAGGATCCCTTACCTCGTGTCTGACTTGACTCGATCATTCTTTAATCTCTCGAATAATAAACTAGAGTTAATTTATACATTATTAAGAACTTTTTTTAAGTTCATTATTCATTTTTTATCACTTATTACCATTTTATGAACATTATGTAATTATTTAAGTTAATAACGGTCGTTTTGTCAATCATTGGTACTTGAGTCAAAAATAAACTTCTTATAATAACAAGTTGTTCATGTGGTAAGATATCCATTATATACAGAATTATATTCATGATTTAGATATCATATATATCATAAATATTCAGTATATAAAATAATTTATAATATTACATAACATTTAGAGGTAAGAAATTAAATGCACCGTTCCTGGAGACGTTAAGCCGTACGTACGCATGAACGCTACTTTCATTTCTATTTCATATTAAATGGAATGAAATCATAATAATGTTATATTATAATTATATAATAATATAATATATATAATAACATTAACTCCATTCTTTACATGTCCCACATATGGCATTAACGAATCAAATCACTTTAAGGGGGCGGTAGTCCGCACTTCCTGAAATGAAGATATCACATTTACCTATAATGGAAACCATAAAGGTATTCCATAAATGAAAAACAGAGAATCATAAGGAAAACATAAACATATTATATATCATATATAAATATAGTGATATATTAATGCCCACCCTTAAAGATGTTAAAAGAATACTGAACAGTCATCATTTCATGGGGCAGTAATTCTCCATCCATAGAAATAGTATGTTCTTTAACCATTAGACTGAGGTGTGTGTAAGTGTAGCTCGAATACTTCTTATAACAATATCCTAGTATATTGAAGATACTTTTTATGTTACAAAATATAGTAATAAAAAGAGTTTAGGGGTTTGGAGAAGCAAAATAAAACAGAAGAACTTTATAGAAGACTTTACCTTTAAATCGGGTAACTCCCCTTAGTTTGAACCAAAAGGGTTTCTTAAAGAGATTTCTGCCTAAGTTAAGAATTATATGATGAAGATAGGGATTTGGAGAGATAAAATGAGCAGATTTTGTCCAAGCCAATGGCTTGAGTGGTGTGGGTAAGGAGGTAGAGTTGGGGGCCTTTTATAAGAGGGAGGAGGGGCACTCTTGGAAAATCAAGAAATGTTACTTTATATAAAATTGTGTTTCGGATTTTAAAGGTCCCAAATTGATATATTCATAGGATTAGGTGATAAGGGTTCTAAATATACTCATCCAATAGGTTTTAGGAAATTGTAAGTCTTATATTGTACATTATCTTTTCATTTTATTTAAATCGTTCATTAATGAGATAATTGATACATCATTATGGTGTCATAAAAAACTTAATTTATTTAATGTCTAAAAATTATAAAAAAAATACTATGTTGTAGGAAATCTTTTTATATTTCCAATTACTATTTATATTCCAAGATATCCTTTACACATACAAAACTAAAATTGCTTTACTTGGGTGATACATACTTTGGTTATACTTTCCTTTTAAAAACATAAAATTAAAAAGTGTCACTATCACCCCAAAAGTGATTCCATGGGGTCCCAAAGTTTGGCACAAGTCATCCCATGGTCGGCCATGACACAACTAGTAGCTTTAGGACACATTTTGTGGTCATTTTTTATTATTATGATATTATTTTATTACCCTTAACTACCCCATTACTAATTAATAACGATAATTAAAGATAATTACCGTCGTTACTATTCATAATGTCCAAAAAAAAGAGTATTAATTAAATAATTTGGACAATCTGATTCCAAATATGGAATCCATTTTATCAAATTACAAACATAGAAATTTTAGTAATTAATTTAAAAGTAAATCCCATTGTCAAAACAAAAGACGGGTTTTTAAGAAGTAAAATTTGTCAAAATATTGACTTGTTTTTACATCCAATTGAAAAGTGAAATTACATAAAATGAATAAAATTTTATTAATTGATAAAAAAATAATAAAATTTTACTTTAAAAACTATTAAAATGAAAATCTAACTATATAAATAATTTGGAAGAAAAGGCAGTTTTGAATTAAAAAGCTGTATTTTTCACTATTCATTAAAAAAGAACATTAACATAAAAATAACAAAAAATCACCCTAAGATATATTTAATATTCCAAATTCAAAAATGATGTCTATTTTACCATGTTCAAAACATATATGTTTCATTAATAAATTATATAGTTAATTCCCGCTGTCAAAACAAATAGCATGTTTTTAAGAAACAGTATCTATCAAAAGATTGACACTTGCTTTTGTCCATTTTCAATGTGAAATTAATTATAATGACCACTATTTAATTAAATGGTAAAAATATATTATAATTTAACTTTAAAACAATTATAAAATATAATGTAACCATATAATTAAATTAGATGAAAAAGCAATTTTGAAGTAAAATGTAGTATTTTTCACCATTCATTAAAAAATGAACATTGTCAGCAAAAAACCAAAAAATTTATCCAAACTTAATCTCAATGTCACAATTATAAAGAATAAGTTTATTTTGACAAATAAAGCTTATAAAATTGTTAAAAGTTATATATAAAAAGGTTCTCCATCAAAAGGCGGTAAAATAATCTTTTAAAAATATTAGAGTATTTATTCTTAAAATAGGATTCATTTGCATTTTAAGCCTCTAACATTTATTAAATAAATGTAAAAATATTTAACAAAAAGATGTGATAATTTTTTAGTTAGTTCTATTCATTCCCTCCATTACAACGGCTAGTCATTAACTATTTTAAATAATATTATTATATTATTAGTGTGCAACGTAAGATTTCAAAGAAACTCGTTGTTGCGTATTGGGTACACCATCGAGCATAGAATTCCATTTAAAGTAATATTAACATTTTATTCAAAAATATTGATAAACATGAGAATTTAATATTATTTATTTACCTGGGATGTTTCATCCTTCCCCCCTTTTGGGAATTGCATCCTCGCAATTTTATAATTGGGCTTGGAAACTTCATTGAAAGCACCACATCGTAAAAATAGTAAATTTAAATATCACATTAAAAGAAATAAATAGAAGTAAAAGGGTCACCCAAGTTAACCCATACTAGGATTCCATGTAGGGAAAAATGGATATGGAAGAAAAAACAAACAGTCATGTTCTGAGGGAGAGTGATAGAAAACATGTTTAGGAGAAAGTTAACCACCAGAAAGTCACAAACTTGTGATGGGTTAAACGGTATTTGATTCCCCAGTCAGAAAAATTAAAAGACAACATTTTTGTTTTAAATTACATTTAATTAAGGAATTTATTTGTGTGCTTAACTAAAACATATGGAAACATACTTACTTATCATGTTGACTTTCAAAATTTTTACTATATTTCTTACACAAACTCATATTTTCTCCAAAAGACGAGTATTTAGGATAACTTGTTCACATTAAGAGCACTATAATAAACTTCTTGAGAATTACCTAATCCACAAAAGAGAACTATATAATTCCCATGTCCTTAGACCAAAACCAATACCAAAACCAAAATTTTTAGTATGAGATCAGATAATCCACAAAAGGATAATCATTTATAAAAATAAAATCTATTCTTAATCACCAAAAATTTTCCAATAAAACCCAAAGTTCAAAAAAGACCATTCCATAAACAATTTGTCCATAAAATTCTTCAATGTAAACCAAACTAAGATTGAAACCCAAATCTTTGAAGGATTTAATCACATAGTCTTCCAAGGTAAATCTTAACATTTATCTCCAAATAAAATCAGTTACTCTTAAAGTCTCATACCGAAAAGTAATTAACCTAATCACATATCATCCATGATAGGTTAATAACTTCCATAGATAACCCAAAATCAACTTACTCTTGATTCATAAAATCAAATAACTAAATAAAAATAGTCAAACTAATCAGGGACTTCACCTAGTCCAATGGTAGGCAATAAATACTAGTCGCACTTTAGTTGTGGGTTTGATTCCGGCAGCTTTGTTCGACGCGAAAGGTTGTCACACGGTCTGCGTGTAGTCCTTTTTCAAAAACTATATAATTATTACAAAATTCCCCAAAATGAGATAAAATCTTCAAAAATAACCATAAAATATTTTAACCTCAAGTTTATCTCATTCCTTTCATATTCCATCATATCATAGAGTAACCCATAATTACCTAAAAAGTAAGGATCCTATAAACCCTAATGTTTACCTTTATAATTATTACCTAAACTTCCACATCGAGTTGTTTCTCTCGTACATGATGCATTAGAGAACTCTAAAGGTTCAAGTGGTTGATCATGAATCCTGATAGTTGGTTTAGAATAACCAGAAGATTTCTCATTGAATCCCCCATTTCATTTAGTCTCTTAATTAGAGAACTACCACAGTTTCCTTTAAACCCATTGTCACTTTGGTGCCTGCTAGATCCATCCATTTACTAAAACCAAAAAGGTCAGTGTGAGTATATCAACAAAATCATCATGTACTAAAGGGGATGATAAACACTAAGATATACTTATCCAAGTTATCTCAAACTCATTCCAACATTCAAAAATAACAATGACTCTATCTAAATAACAACCATTGTGGTTATACAGAACTTGTCACGTATGCTTAAACAACACTCTAACCTCTAATGTTATCTAAACCGACTTTGATACCGACTATAAGGACCTGGCCTTATAGCTTTACTTAATATTGAATTAAATTGAATAATTCACATTGAGGATATTTTCAGGTTTAGAGTTTCAGAGAATTAGGACATAACTATGACATCTCAAAGATTACAAAGTAGACACATCTACTCAGTTTACATTTTTTCACAAAATAAAAACTCTTGAACAAAAGAGTCATGTCTAGTTCATTGTTTTAGACATCATAACATTTCCTTGATCCATCCTTGACCATATTCCACTTTATGTCCTATGAAAAACATTTCAAAAAAACATGGAATGAGCATAAAAAGCCCAATAATGGTTATAACAATACGGAAAGAAAACATTAGTCCATGTACACATAAGAATCTATAAAATCATACATTACTCATAAAACATAAGCTATTTAACATACCTCATGAAATCATCAGATTTATGCATAACTCAATAAAAATCATAAGGCATAAAGGTAAATTGAGGCATTCCTAACATTCTTACGTAGGGAGTAACCCTCATGGTTACGTTTGGAATACCCATCACCATATATTCCCAAAATCTCTTCAGAGAAACCTTATTGTTTAACTCCTTAGCATTACCCAATTCATTGGAGAGCTATCACGGGCTCACCCGCCCTTAGTTTATCACAGAACCACCCATCTTCATAAACAATGCCCAAGAACCATAACATAATCGCATCACATAAAACATGTATAAAGGAAACATAACATTTCCACATTTCAATAAAAAGATTTCAAAATCACATTGATATAATCAAAACATTATCAAAACCATTTTCAATACCAAAATAAAATAAAAGTAAAACATGGTATTTATTTATCATTTAAAAAAAGGTATGGCTTGTAGAGGAAGGCGAAACTCAAATAATGGTCATGGCGGCGGAGAATTCATTATTGCCGCATACGTAAAAACATTCCATTTTTACATTTAGTAAAACGCTTTGTATAAAAAGATTCCTTTTGAATAAAATTAAATGTCAAAGGGGTATATACACTGTATAAAAGAAAGTTTTGTATAAAACAAAATATGCCTCAATGAAAGGAGATTGAGATGAAGTCCCATACCACTTTAAAGATTTTAACATTTTAAACCATTAATATCCATATAAATAAATCTTTAAAACCCATTTTGAAAACATGGATATTAATGGGAAATATATATAAAAATAAATCATTAAAACATTTAAAACGATATTTTAGTTAAAGAGTTTCTAACAAAATGAGAGAAACTTGAATACAAATAATTGAGGAATAACATTTAATCAGAACTTTATAATATCATGAGAATAAATGGATTCAGTATATAATATGCCAAAGGACAGTATATACACCATATAAGAGTGAATTGGTGCATAAAAACAATGAAGACTCAATAGAAATGTAAAATGAGATGAAATCCCTTATAAAGAATGTATCCTTAAATTAAGGGTAAATCAATATCATAATTATGTGTGAAAAATATAAATACACCCAATATAAGTGGAAATTAAGTGTAAAACTACCAGAAGTCATTCACATATATTCATAGGATGACATATTCAATAACTACAAGTTGAACCAAATGAAATCGCAATTGGGTTAAGAAGTTCCCTTGTAAAAATTTGACAGTCTAACGACGTCACTTTAAAATTCAGAAAACGAGTTGATGAGACAAAGAGGGTATCCCATCACTTGGAAATAAATTTTACATCAATAAGGATATATTATAACATATCCCAAAATAATAAGATGTAAATTAAAAGACCTAACAGAAAGATGTATTTTAAAAAGAGGAGGGTGAAAGGTTCCCTTACCAACTTGGGTAACTTTTGAAACATACACCCCATGAAAGAAAGAATATACAAAATTGATGTAAATACTAATAAACAAAAGTATATTACACAAAGAGTAGAATAATGGGCAGTACATACACCACTCAAAGTAAATGGTGGAAAATGTATCATAAATCCCATGGGAATAAAAGTGAGATGAAAAATCTCTTACGAAAACTCGGCAGCCTAACGACGCCATATAAAACATCCAAAAATGGATTTATGAGATCAAATAGGGTATCTCATAATATGAACATAAAAATTACAGAACGAGTAATATAAAATAACATCCCCAAACATAAGAATGATGAGCTTAAAATAAATGACATAAAATATAGTACCTAAAAATAAAGAGAGAGGTAGGATCCCTTACCTCGTGTCCGACTTGACTCGATCATTCTTTAATCTCCTGAATAATAAACTAGAGTTAATTTATACATTCTTAAGAAATTTTTTTAAGTTCATTATTCATTTTATATCACTTATTACCATTTTATGAGCATTATGTAATTATTTAAGTTAATAATGGTCGTTTTGTCGATCATTGGTACTTGAGTCAAAAATAAACATCTTATAATAACAAGTTGTTCATGTGGTAAGATATCCATTATATCCAGAATTATATTCATGATGTAGATATCATATATATCATAAATATTCATTATATAAAATCATTTATAATATTACATAACATTTAGAGGTAAGAAATGAAATGCACCGTTCATGGAGACGGTAAGCCGTACGTACGCATGAACGCTACTTTCATTTATATTTCATATTAAATGGAATGAAATCATAATAATGGTATATTATAATTCCATAATAATATCATATATATAATATCATTAACTCCATCCTTTACACGCCCCACATATTGCATTAAAGAATCAAATCACTTTAAGGGGGCGGTAGTCCGCACGTCCTGAAATGAAGATATCGCATTTACCTAAAATGGAAACCATAAAGGTATGCCATAAATTAAAAATACAGAAGCATAAGGAAAACATAAACATATTATAAATCATATATAAATATAGTTACATCTTAATTCCCACCTTTAAAGGTGTTAAAATAATGTTGAACAGTCATCATTTCGTGGGGCAGTAATTTGTCATCCACATAAATAGTAGGTTATTTAACCATTAGACGGAGGTGTGTGTAAGTGTAGCTCGAATAATTCTTATAAAAAATCACAGTATATTTAAGATACTGGTGTTGTTACAAAATAGAGGAATAAAAATAGTTTAGGGGGTTGGAGAAGCAAAATAAAAGAAAAGAACTTTAGAGAAGCCTTTACCTTTAAATCGGGTAACTCCCCTTGGTTTGAACCAAAAGGGTTTCTTGAAGTGATTTATGCCTAAGTTAAGGCTTCTATGATGAATATAGGGATGTGGAGAGATAAAATGAGCAGATTTTGGCCAAGCCAATGGCTTGATTTGTGTGGGTAAGGAGGTAGAGGTGGGGGCCTTTTATAAGAGGGAGGAGGGGCACTCTTGGAAAATCAAGAAATGATACTTTATATTAAAATGCGTTTCGGATTTTAAAGGTCCCAAATTGATATATTCCTAGGATAAGGTGATAAGGTTTCGAAATATACTCATCAAATAGGTTTTAGGCAAGTTTATGTATTATATTTTACATTATCTTTTCATTTTATTTAAATCGTTCATTAATGAGATAATCGATGCATCATCATGGTGTCATAAATAAAATAATTTATTTAATGTCAAAAAGTTATAACAAAACTACTATGATATAGGAAATATTTTTAGATTTCCAATTACTATTTATAGTCCAATATATCATTTACACAGACAAAACTAAAATTGTTTTACTTGGGTGATACATACTTTGGTTATACTTTCCTTTTAAAAACATAAAATTAAAAAGTGTCACTATCACCCCAAAAGTGATTCCATGGGGTCCCAAAGTTTGGAAAAACGCATCCCATGGTCGGCCATGACACAACCAGTAGCATTAGGATGCATGTTGGGGTCATTTGTTATTATTATGATATTATTTTATTACCCTTAACTACCCGAATAATAATTAATCACGATAATTAAAGATAATTACCGTCGTTACTATTCATAATGTCCAAAAACAAGAGTCTTAATTAAATAATTTGGACCTTTTGATTCCAAATATGGAATCTATTTTATCAAATTAGAAACATAGAAATTTTAGTAATTAATTTAAAAGTAAATTTTGTTGTCAAAACAAAAGACGGGTTTTTAAGAAGTAAAATTTGTCAAAAGATTGACTTGTTTTTTCATCCAATTGAAAAGTGAAATTACTTCCAATGAAAAAAAATTTATTAAGTGATAAAAACATAATAAAATTTTAATTTAAAAACAATTAAAATTACAATCTAATTATATAAATAAATTGGATGAAAAGGCAGTATTTTTCACTATTCATTAAAAAAATAACATTAACAGAAAAATAAAAAAAAGCACCCTAAGATATATTTAATATTCCAAATTAAAAAATTATTTCCATTTTACCATGTTCAAAACACAGATGTTTCATTAATAAATTATATATTTAATTCCTGCTGTCAAAACAAATAGCGTGTTTTTAAGAAATAATATATATCAAAATATTGACACTTGTTTATGTCCATTTTCAAAATGAAATTACTTCTAATGAAAACCATTGAATTAAATGGTAAAAATATATTCTAATTACAATTTAAAGTAATTAAAAAATATAATCTAACCATATAATTAAATTAGATGAAAAAGAAGTTTTGAAGTAAAATGCAGTATTTTTCACCATTCATTAAAAAATGAACATTTTCAGAAAAAAACTAAAAATTTTTCCAAAGTAAATTTCAATGTCAAAATTATAAAGAATAAGTTTATTTTGAAAAATAGATATTATAAAATTGTCAAAAGTTATATTTAAAAAGGTTCATCATTAAAATGCAGTAAAACAATCTTTTAAAAATATTAGAGTATTTATTCTTAAAAAATTGTTTCATTTGAATTTTAAGCCTCTAACATTTATTAAATTAATGTAAAAATATTTAAGAAACATATGTAATCATTTTTTAGTTAGTTATTTTCATTCCCTCCATTACAATGGCTAGGAATTAACTATTTAAAATAATATTTTTATATTATTAGTGTGCAACGTAATATTTAAAAGAAACTCGTTGTTGCGTATTGGGATTCCATCAAGCATAGAATTCCCTTTAAATTAATATTAACATTTTATTCAGAAATATTGATAAACATGAGAATTTAATATTATTTATTTACCTGGGATGTTACAAGGATACTGCTCAAATTTATTTTGAAAAGATGGATTGGAGTATCGGTTTCAATGAAAGGGTCCTTCGATGTTAGCATAATTCCAGTTATGGAATTAATTGGTAAGTTAATAATGTATGAAGAAGAAATGAAATTAAATACAGAATAGGATAATGAACTGAAAATAAATCCATTAGATTTATATTATACTTTATCCAAACAAAAAAGAAAATGAATATAAAAAGATACAATCTCAAAGTTATAGTGACAGTTAATCACAACATAAAAGTAATGAGGAAATGGACCATCTTGCATGAAGATTTAAAAATTTCTATAGGAAGAATAAATTTTTTAGAAATCATAGATATAAATGATATTATGATAAATTGGAAGAAATAATGGAAAATGGATGATAATACAAATGAGATAACCTGTAATGAATGAAAGAGAAAAGGACATGTTAAGGAAGGTTGTCTGAAATTAGAATAAAAAAATATGATGAAAAGGAAACTTTTAAGAAATCTATGAAATAAACATGGAGTGCCTCTAAGAACAGCTCTAGTGACTCAGACTATATTCATGAATAGAAGTCTAACAAATCCAACATGTCTTTTAGGAATCATGTCTCTAAGGTACCTGTATTGTCTACTTCTTTATCTATTCTTAATTGTGATAAATCTAAAATTGAGCACAATGAAGATGATATTTCTCAAGAATAAATTTTTTTAATAATAAATAATTATTGACTACAAATTCAATTAAAATATATAAAAATATAAAATTATAAAATATTATCACGCTTTATCAATTAATAGTAAATCTAACCATACTATTGAAAAAGAAAAAATCATCCTTTTTATTCGGAATTAAGGAACTTAAATTATCCAATGAACAACATATGATGGATTTAGAAAATTTTACCAATGGAAGATAAAAACTAACATAGATTATAGGTAAATATATTTCTCTAAAATATGTTATAGATCTAATATATGAACCTGGAAAGAGAAGAATAATTAACAGGGAATTTCTACCAAGATATAATTTTGAATATTCAACTATCTGTTATTTTTCTAATGAACCTAACAAAGTGTTTATTTAAAAATTATTAGAATCAATTTATAAGAGACCAATTAAACAAATTTTTGTTCTAAATTCCTAATTACTAACACATATGGACCCAAGAAAATATGGGTACCAAAATCATTTCTTGTATAATTTTTTTGTACGAGGGATGTTCAAGGAATATGAGATGAGACTACTCATGTTTCAAGTGCCTAATAATATTTTATGGTGGTCATACCAAATTTGGTGACAATGGTAATGTAAGAAACATCTACCTTCGTCAAATTGGTAACACTAATTATATTTTAGTTTCAAATTTACTCTTTATTAATGGTTTAAAGTATAATTTTCTTAGCATCTCACAATTATGTGATGTTTTTTTCATTATAAACTTCAAAATATTTCATGTAATGTTTTCAATTATAAAGATGCCTTAGTTATTTTTTCTCTAATGAATGAAAATGTTTATTCTATTGATCATAATTCTTTGATTTCTCAAAATGTTTTCTACATGGGTTCCATTCATAAAAAAATCATGTCTTTGGCATATGAGACAAGACCATAGTAATATTCACTATCTTAGAAAGAATACTAGTAAAATTTCTTTCAAGGATCTACCAAAACATGTGTTCCCAAATGAAAAATTTTGTAACCCCTATCAAAAAAAAGAAACATCACAAGAATTATTTTAAATTAAATAATGATTTTCCAGCTTCTAATCCTCTCAATTTGGTTCATATGGATTTATTTTCACTCTCTAGAGTTCATAGTCTTAAAGGGAAGAATTATTTTTATATACTAGTATATTACTTTTATACGTATATTTGAGTATTTGTTTTAGTTCATGAGAGTGATATATTTTCATTCATTACCAAGTATGAATGATCTATTGAAATCTTATGTGGACATATAATTAAGACCTTATGAAGTGACCATGGAATGAGTTTAAAAAACATGACACTGAATCTTTTTTTTCAAAAAATTGATTTAGTCATAAATTCTTTGCTCTTAGGACCCCTCATAAGAATATATAATGAATAAATATAAAAATTAATAATATATCATGGACTATGCTTAATGAATATGAATTACCATTATATTTTTGGGTAGATTCTTTGAACACAATATTCTATATAAATCAATTGAGTTTTAATTAGACATATCTTAAAGAAGACCACTTTATGATATTTTGAATAATATTAATACTAAGTTTAATTACTTTATATTTTTTTTATCAGAAAGTCTTTTTTATTAACACTAAGGATGATATTGGAAATTTTACATCCTAATGTGATTGAGGAATTTTCCTAGGTTATTCAACCTTAATAAATCTTATAGAGTCTTTAATAAAAGTATCAATACTATGGAAGAGGTTTTTTATGTAAAATTTGATGAGAATAATCCACATGATCCTAATACCCTTTCGTATAACATTTAGGATGATTTATCTTCTTTAAACTAATATTTCAAACCTTATGATTTTAATCTAAAGTGTTCACAAAAAATTATCAAATTATGATAAACATCTAGAAATTGAAATTAAACTTGTAAAGAAACCTGAGGTGACCATCCCCTATTTTTTAAAATATTTTAGGACCCTTAAAAAACTTCCTTCATATTTTTTAGTTAGAGTCCAAGATAGAGTAACACAAACCAGATATTTTATAATAAATCAAGAAGAACATAAAGAAATCATTTCACAGCTTAAACCAAAGAACATCAATGATACTGTTAATGATGAATTCATTGTAATGACTACGAAAGAATAACTAAATCAATTTGAATGAAATAATATATGGGAAATTTTTGATAGGACCAAGTACACCTTCACAATAGGAACTAAATTGCGGTTTATAAACAAGGTTGATGAATAAGACATTATACTAAGGAATAAAGCTAGACTTGTATCACAAGGACATAGTCAAGAAGAATGAATAGAGAATGAAGATACCATTACAACTATATCCAATCATGAATGTATTAGAATAATTATTTCATCTACAACACATATATATTTCAAAATTTATCAATTTGATATCAAGAGTGAATTTTTATGTGGGTTTATATTTGTGGATGTTTTTATAGAATAATCCCTCAGTTTTCAAAATCCCAATTTTCTAAATCATTTATTCAAATTAGAAAAATATTTTTATGGTTTGAAACAATCCAATAGATCTTAGTATGATAGTATCGTCACTTTTTTTATTTACAAAGGGTTTTCAAAAGGTATAGTTGATCCAAACATTTGGGTAAAAAGAATTTCAAAACATGTTTTAGTTTCTAAAATTTATGTAGATGACATTATTTTTGGATATTCAAAAATTCCATATGTATTGATTTTTCAAAAATGATGAAAAATGAATTGGAATGAGTTTTATGGGTGAAAAAAATTTCTTTCTTGGTTATAAAATTTTCCAAAATAAATAAGTAATAATTTTAAATCATAGTAAATATACAACGGATCATTTAAAACATTTTGGTCTTTATAAAATTAAAAGTATTGATAAATCAATGCGTACTACCAGTAAGTTAGATCATTATAAGGCTAGGAAAATTGTGACTGAAACTAGTTATAGAGGTTTGATTGGAATTCTTATCAACCTAACTTATAATCAACCTGATATTATGTGTATTGTATGTATGTGTGATCATTTTCAACAATACACAAAAGATTCTCAATTAGTTTCTGTAAAAATAATTTTCCAAATACCTCAAATATACCACCAATTTTTTATTGTTCTATCCAAGACGACTAGAATTTGACTTAGTTAGTTATTCATATTTAGATTTTGGTGGATGTAAGGTAAATATAAAAATCACCTCTATAAAAAGTCACATTTTAGGAAATCCCATGGTTTCTTAGTGTAGTAAGAAACAAAATTTGGTTTCACTGTCTACTACTAAAGATGAATACATATAATTTTATAGCTTCTATGAAAATAATTTGTGGAATAAATACACATTAATAGACTATGTAAATCAATTCTGACATGTCCCTATATATTGTAACCACACAAGTGCTATAAATATTTCTATGTACCCTATATCTCATTCTAGAATTATGTATACTGATATGATACATAACTTTTTGAAATAACATTTTCAAAAGGGTGATATCAATATTTAATATATATGTTCAATACATTAGCTTACTGATATTTTTACAATGACTTTTAATTATGAGATAATTAATTACAACCAATAATAGTTATCTATGATAAATTTTGTTTATGATTACTTTCTACGAATAAAATTTTTAGAATTATCACTATTGATACTTCTCACCCTTGAAACTTCTCACTATTGATACTTCTCCCCATTGATACTTCTCTTCATTTCTATTCATCTCACCATTCGAGTTCTCATATTTTTTTTCTCTTATTAGTTCTTAAACAAAATGTTTTATTTTCCTTAAAGTTTATTTAATTTATGAATTGATTCAAATTTTTTCTTATTTTACAATTTTAAAAATCGCAAAATTCCCAAGTGATATAAATTAGATGATTTTTCTAATTCCAACATTCACCTCTCTTTTTTTCACTAAAACCCTATTATTATTGAGCTAATAAGGTTTTCCTTATGAATTTTTCATTCCTTCTTCTTTTGAAAATCATAAAAACCTTATCTTTAAGGAAAATCGCTTTTATAAGGAAAATCGCTTTTATAAGGAAAATCGCTTTTATAAGGAAAATCGCTTTTGTAAGGAAAATTGATTTTATAAGGATAATTGCTTTTATAAGGAAAATTTATTTTATAAGGAAAATTTATTTTATAAGGAAGATCTCTTTTGTAAGAAAAAATTGTCCTTATCATATTTTCATCCATATATTTCTTAAGTATAAGATTCAGATTCGTTTCTATATTCTCGGAATCATTTGAAACTTTGATAGGAAGCATTCTGTTTTAGGTTTCGAATTCTGGATGAGAACTGTAATGAAGTTTCACTCCGAATTCCAGATGAGAATAGTAATGAAGTTTCATTCCGAATTCCAGATACGAACTCTGATAAAGTTCTACTTCGAATTCTAGATATGAATTCTCATGAAGATCAACATCGAATTCTCATTACGAATTCTCATAACAAATTCTCATTATGAATTCTGATAACGAATTCTCATTACGAATTCTAATGACGAATTCTCATTACGACTTCTGATAACGAATTTTCATTATGAATTCTAATGACGAATTCTCATTATGAATTTTGATGACAAATTCTCATTCCGAATTCCTATTCCGAATTCACCTATTGAATAGAATCTGATCATATTTGCTTTATACACTCCGAATTTATTTTAGACTCTGAAAATTATTTTTGGTTAGACTCCGAACTTTAATTTTACTCACACTTTTATAATTTATCTACTCCTTGACATTTTTTTATTACACTCTGAATCTTCACTCCGAAATTTTGTGTTAAACTTTAAACGATGTCGTACATTCTGTTTCAATTGTTTTGTTATAAAAAGATGTCGTCTATTCTGCTATAAACTAACCGTCGGTTACGTTACACGTGTACAGGTCCCTCCGATTTTTTAGGAAAATATGACCGTTGGAAAGGAGGCTGACCTTGCCTATAAATAAGATCTCATTTGAAAGAGCTCACAACAACAGAGAAGTTGATCGATCTGAAGACCACACGCTGCTAAGGTGATTTCTAGAGAGAGAAAGATTTTCATGCCTTGTGCGTACTGAACCACTCGTTCAGTTTTTGCTTCGTGTGACTCCGAATGTTGGTGATTACATTCAAGGACTTCCGGGGATAGGAAGACAGTGGTGCCGACTACCTTGAAGTTCGAGGGCTTCCTTGCTGAGGAAGACAGAGGTTTCCAACTACCTTGAAGTTGAGGGCTTGTGGGGATAGCAAGACAGAGACTCTGATCTTCGTATCGAGGGCTTACACTGGTGTGGGTAAGACAAACTTTCCTGAAAGTATAAATCAAGAGACCTTTATCCAAGGTTATTGGATACCCTTCTCTTTGGGTTAAAAGACTTACATCTTGTTACTTGTAGTCTTACTACTTGTTTGTTTCCACTGTATTTTGTATTGTAAGGAAAGTATAACTTTCTTATACTTCCTTACTTGTACTCTGTTTCATTTAGATTATATATTCTTTAAGGTAGAATCTCATATTGTAATCTTTAGTTAAGTTTCAATTTCTGGATCCATATTTCCGGAACCTACTTTCGGAATAACTAACTTTAAAGATTCCAAAGGAATTTTTAAAGTATACAATTCACCCCCCCCCCCTCTTGTATATTGAGCATCTACATCATTATTTCGATCCTACAATTGGTATTAGATGAGGTATCTGAAATTCTTGTACTCACGTATAAGTTTTTCTTACTCACTTTGTCATTCCGAAACTTTCTTGTTATGAACTTTGTCATTCCGAACTTTGGGATTAAGAATTTCTTTCTACTAACAAGTTTGTGTGCCAAAAGTTTTTTTTCTTAAGTATGGTAGGGATAAATGTTGGTTCCATTGATAATATAAATCCTACAAGACCACCAATCTTTGATGGTAATGACTATGAGTATTGGAGAGATCGAATGAAGAATTTTGTTATCAATACTAGAGTGAACAAATTTGTTATGCTTACTGGAGATTATAAAATTCCTGATAAAGAAGTTAGAACTTTTACTAACCAAGAAAATCAAGAGTATCAACTCAATTATATGGTATGCAATACTCTACTTTGTTCAATGACTAGAAATATATATAGCCAAATTTCTTCTTGTGAAGCAGCTAATTGTATCTGGAAGAAGTTAGAGGTTACACACTTTGGAACTTCTAAAGTGATTGAGACTAAGAGAGCTATGCTTAGAGCTGAATACCATGGATTCAACTTTCCTTATGGTGAACCAATCTGTAAGGTTCAACAGATATTTATGACTATTGTCAACAGTTTACAGTCTATGGGAGAGAAAGGGTTAGATGATGAAGCACTTGTAGATAAGATAATTGATATCATGCCCAATGAGTGGGAATCCAAAAGAACTGCTATAGATGAGAACAGGAAGGTCACTCAAATTTCTCTTGATGAGCTATTCAGAACTCTTCTCCAACATGAAACTAGAATGAAGAGAGATGTTGACAACATCAAGAAGAAAAATGGAAATGGTAATGTTGCTTTTACAACAACATCAAATCAGATGAAAGCTAAGACTCCTAAAAGAATAACCAGATCCAAGTCTAAGAAAGTTATTTTCCAATCCGAATCTAGTGAGAGTGAAGTATCTAAAAATGAGTTAGAAAATCTTGCCCGAAGGATGAACAAGATAGCTGGCCAGAGAAATTTTTCCAATCCAAATATAAGAAAAATGAAAGGAAAGATAGGAAATATTGAGAAGTCACAAGTTATGAATGCAAGAGAGCTGGACATATTAGACCAGATTTCCCTTTTCTTAAAAATAAAGAAAGGAAAGAAAGGAATTCAGACAGGAACAGAAAGAAGTATTATATAGCCAAAGCTAAGAACGTGTTGAAATCTAGTGACACCTGGAGTGCCAGTGGTGGTGACTCTTCAGATGAATCTTCTGATTATGAATCTTCAGGACAGAGGAATATTGGTCTTTTATCCAAAATACCTATTGACAATCATTATTTTATGGATAAGGTACGAAATGCTGAATCATTGACCAATGTATCTTTAAATTCTTATAATAGTAAGTATTATAACTCCTCAGATGAAGAATCCTCTTCTGATAAATAAAATACTTTACCTACTTATGAATAAGTCTCTAGGTTTGCTGAACTTCTTGAAATTGAGAATTCCAAACTCAATAAAAAACTTGATAAAGAAAACTCTAGGAATTCTATTCTTAATAAAGAGATATCATATCTTTATAAAGATCTTGATAAGAAAAATGTTGATTTTGAAAGTTTTTCAAAAAATCATGAGTAAGTATGTTCTGAGAGGAACAAACTTTCTAAAGAATTAGAAAAATTAATTTCTAAGAAAAGTGTTTTTGAGCCTAGCTCTAGTTCTAAATCTGATGATTTTAAAGATAAAAACTTGGTTATAAAACTCAAGTCTGAAATCTTTTCCTTAAATAAGTGTTTATCAAACATTACCCATGGTAAAGAAAATTTTGATAAAATGTATTCCCAAATATGACCTTTAAGAAGTAAATCCGGATTTGGTTATATCCATGAAAAACCAATTTTTAGTAACAATTATTTTGTTCCTCAAAGTACCCCATTTTGTACTAAGTGTCAATTTGGTGGTTACTGGATAAATAATTGTTCTTTAAACAAAACCCAATCTCTATGTTTTCATAAAGCTTATTTTTCTAAGAAGATGTAGGTACCTAAAATTTTGTTATCTGGAAATCTCGGATCCAAACATGTTTGGATTCTGAAATTCTAATTCTCTTCTTGATTTCAGAAAAATAAAGAGAGTACCAGCAACAACACATGGTACATGGATAGTGGATGTTCCCGGAACATGACTGGTAACAAAAGCTATTTTGAAAAGATTATCAAAACGAAAGGAGGAAAGGTAACTTTTGAAGACAATGCTAAGGGAGAGATTATTGGAATTGGTAATATTGTTATTCTAGGTAAAACTTAGATTTCAAATGTTCTTTTTGTTAAGGGTCTTAAGCACAACCTCATTAGCATAAGTCAATTATGTGATGAAGGTTACCTCGTGAATTTTAGGAATGATAAGTTCTTAGTTCACAATTCCAAGGAAGAATTTATTCTCTCAGACAATAGGCAATAGAATGTTTACACCTTAAATTTAGAAGACCTCAGGAGCCAAGATTTACCTTGCCTAAGTGAAATGGAAGATCATTCCCGGTTATGGCATAGAAGACTAGGATACTATAACCTTAGAAACTTATGCAAACTCTCAAAGAAGAAACTAGTTAAGGATCTACCGGATCTTAGATTTGATTCTTCTAAAGTTTGTGATCCTTTTCAATATTCCAAGAAACATAAATCTAGTTTTAAATCAATCGGTGAAGTCTCAACAACTGATGCATTACAGTTAGTGCACATGGATCTTTTTGGTCCAACACAAACTGGAAGTATTGGAGGCAAATAATATGTGTTTTTTCTAGTTGATGATTACACTAGATTTACTTGGGTCTATTTTCTAGCAAAGAAATTTGAAGCTTTTTCTTATTTCAAAATTTTTATAGCTCAGGTTAAAAAAGAGAAAAACCTTCCATTGAAAACTATTCATAGTGATCATGGAGGAGAATTTCAAAATTCTGATTTTGAAACTTTTTGTAGTAGAAAAGGTATTACTCACAATTTTTCAGCACCTAGAACTCCTCAGCAAAATGGTGTAGTTGAGAGAAGAAAAATAATTATTCAAGAGATAAATAGAACCATGTTGAGTGAATATTATATAGCTAGACATTTCTAGGCTGAATCTGTAAGTACTGCTTGCTATACTATAAATCGAGTTTTGATTAGGCCTTTTCTTAATAAAACCCCTTATGAGTTATGGAATGGTAGAAAACCAAGATTGTCCTACTGCAAGGTTTTTGGTTGAAAAGTATTCATTTTTAATACTAAAGATAACTTACATAAATTCTCACCAAAATCCGATGAAGGAATTTTCTTAGGTTATTCCAAAATTTCTAAGGCTTGTAGAGTTTTTAATAAAAATACTTGTACTGTTGAAGAAACAGTGCATGTAAAATTTGATGAGTCTGGTCCTTTTGTTTTTAAACCATCCCAACCTACATCCTCGAATGTGTTTTCTGAAAGCTGATTATCATCCTTTGACAGAAGACTCTTCTGATAAGGAAAATGTTCAAGAAGATACTTCCGAAACATTTACCCCAGAAGACTTTCTCCCCTATGTTGATGAACAGGCTTTTCAAAACCCAAATCAGGTGTTTCTTAAGAACCATCCCAGTGATAGTATCATTAGTGATGTAAATAAACCAGTAAAAACTAGAAGTTCCTTAAGAAATGAAGTAGAACATCTAGCATTTCTTTCCCAATTAGAACTAAAAAGCACTGATGAAGCTTTAGGTGATGATGATTGGATCAAAGCCATGCAAGATGAACTAAATGAATTTGAAAGGAATAAAGTATGGACTTTGGTTGAAAGACCTAAGGAAGCTTCTGTTATTGGATTTAAGTGGGTTTTTAGAAACAAATGTGATGAAAATGGAGTCATATTAAGAAATAAAGCTAGACTTGTTGCTAAAGGCTATAATTAGAAAGAGGGAATATACTATGAAGAAACCTATGCTCCAGTAGCTAGACTTGAATCTATCTGTATTCTACTTGTCTTTGCAGCTTTCTATAATATCAAACTTTTTCAAATGGATGTGAAATGTGATTTTCTTAATGGTTATGTCCAAGAGGAAGTTTTTTTTGAGAAACCTCCTGGTTTTAAAGATACAAAACTTCTTGATCATGTTTTTAGACTTACCAAAGCTATGTATGGTCTTAAACTCGCCCCACGAGCATGGTATGATAGACTCACTGGATTTTTGCTTCAAAATAACTATGTTAATGGAAATGAAGATCCAACCCTTTTTATAAATAAAGATAAGAAAAATGTTTTTATTGTTCAAATTTATGTTGATGACATCATATTTGGTTCAACTCAGCAATCTTTAACGGACTCTTTTGAAAGTCTAATGAAATCTAAGTTTGAAATGAGTATGATGGGTGAGTTAACTTTTTTCCTTGGTTTTCAAATTTCTGAAAAATCAGAAGGAATCTATATATCTCAACATAAGTATATTAATGATATTCTCAAAAAGTATAGATATGGCAACACTAAGAGTATAAGTACCCCCATTGGTACCTCAAACTCTTTAGATATTGATGATGCTGGGAAACCAGTAAATCAAACATCTTTTAGAGGTATGATAGGAAGTTTACTTTACTTAACAGCTAGTCGACCAGACTTAATGTTCTCAGTATGCTTATGTGCAAGATATCAATCCAATCCTAAGGAATCTCACTTAAAGGCAGTAAAAAGAATTTTTCGCTACCTTAAGGGAACCATGGATCTAGGATTATTCTAAACTTCTGGAAATTATTTTGTTCTAAAAATCTTTTCTGATGCTGACTTTGGTGTATGTAGAATGGATAGAAAGAGTACATCTGGAACTTGTCATTTCTTAGGAGATTATTTAGTTTCTTGATCCTATAAGAAGTAACATTCTGTAGCACTTTCCACTGCTAAAGCTGAATATGTAGCAGCTGGAAGTTTTTGTGCTCAAGTGTTGTGGATGCAACACACACTCACAGACTATGGTTTGATTTTTACTAAAACTCAAATTTTGTGTGATAACACAAGTGCCATTTCCTTAAGTAAGAACCCTGCACATCACTCACGTGCAAAACAAATAGATATTAGGCATCACTTTCTTAGGGATCACACACTAAAATGAGATATCATTCTTCAGTTTATTGGAACGCAAGATCAACCTGCTGATATTTTCACAAAATCTTTGCCTTCTGATAGATTTGAATACATTAAACAGAATTTAGGAATGATCATTGTAAGGTAATCCTTCTTAATTAACTTTCTATTGAAAAATTATTCGTACAGTAATAAACTCCTTTTCATAGGGGGAGTACATTTGATTGTTAGAAAAACAAATTTTTTTTTGAGTTAGTTTTTCAATCTTTTCAGAACTAACATTTTCGGAATGGAGATTTCCAGAACAGAAATTTTCTAGAATGGATATTTTCGTATATAAAACTTCCTGAATAGAAATTTTTGTATTCAAAACTTCCGGAATGGAAAATTTCATACTGGTGTTTCCATAACGAGATTTTCATACCGAGTCTTTCATAATGAGCTTTTTTTATTCAAAGTTTTGTAATGAAATTTTCGTACTGAAATCCTTAGTATGTTTTCTCGTTCTGAGTTTTCTATACTGAGATTTTTTTTCGTAGTGAGTTTTTTGAACTATGTCTTTTTGTAATAAAGTTTTTTTTCATAGTCATTTTTTTTAGAATATTACCCATTACGAATAATCCTTCTAAGCCAATCCGAAAGGTATGATTTACTTACTCAAGTTTTCATAATCATACTTTACATGCTGGTATTTTCTTATATTTTTTTTCGGATTATAGTTTTCTTAAATCTTTCTTTTAATAAAATCCTCAAAAGATCGGATTCAAGTTTTCTTGAGAATTGGTTTTCAACCGTCAGATCTGATCTCAGCTCTTACAACCGTTCGATCAACCGAGGAAGATGAACCGTCATATCGTTGACTATATAAAGGGGATCTAAAATGGTTGTCCCACATCGATTTTTCATGCTCCAGCATCCCGAAGCTTTGCCTCTATTTTTTAAGGCCGTTCCAAACTTCAGCTTTCTCCGTTCCGAATTTCTCAGAAGTCTTCATATCTGAATGTCTGTGGAAGCAGCTTCTCAAGACATGTCTTCTTCTAAGCCGATCTCCAAGTGGTTAGTATATATAGAAAGGTTGGTTCATCCTGATTTCTTAAACAAGTACGATTCTCTTATATCTAAGAATATAAATCTTAACAAATGGGAAGATGTTGTTGTGTCTAAGCCCGGAAGTCAAGATGATTTTTTTTCGGAGTTTCTTGTAGAGTTCTATGAGACAGTTTTCTTCGTTAAGGAAGATGGTAGGGAGAAATTTTTGTTCAAGTCTTATGGAAAGACTTATAAGCTTTCTTATGTCAAGGAAGCTAGCTTGGTAGGGCTGACCTATGAGGGAGAATCCGAGTTCATTTCTCATGTTTTACCAGATTCAAAAGGAAGCTTCAACAAGGAAAAGTCATTGGAAACTCTCGGACTGGAAGATGACAAGGCTCCGAAGATTGCTACTCTGTCTACGAATTTTTGGATTCTAGAATTATGGGTACAAGTTTTTATCGTACCGAGGAAGGGTGAAAAAGACAGTTTGAAGAAGAGTGAGATCTACATCCTAGATTTGATGATAAATTTGAGGAAGTTTAATCTGATGAAACACATTCTTATCACCATAGATAATGTTAAGAAATGGAATTTGAGAGCTCAGATTATAATGTATCCAGAAATCATCTCAAAGTTAATAGTTCGGTGCCTTGAGTCTATCAAGGAGGCTTTCAAGTCTAAGCCACGAGGTTGCAAGATTATTTTGGTAAGTTATGGTACCCTCAAAAGGATGGATGTTGCTTTTGACAAGAAGACTGGTGAGTTCTTTGATCTACCAGTTTAAGAAGAAGTGGTTCCGAAAGTTACTGAACCCGAATCCTCTAAGCCAGTGAAGAAGACAAAGTTGAAGGAAGTTGTAGTTGAAGTAGAGAATCCCAAATCTAAGGAAGTTCAGTCTGCACCTCCAAAACCGAAGAAGAAGAAATATTACCCTAATGAGGTAGTTGCTAAGTGGAGGGAGATTAAAGAGAAGAGAGTGCAAGGGCAGCCTCAGTTTGGCTTGGATCCTGCGGAGGCTAAGGCCTTGAAAGAAAGAACAGCGGATGAGCTAGAAAAACAAGTAAAAGAAAAGAAACTCAAGAAGAAGATTTCTTAAGCTGAGGTGGTTCAGACTTTATTAAAGTTTACTGAGATGGCATCTAGAAACATTCTCGTTCCGAGATCGTTTTCTTTGGAATCTCTACCTGAGACTCCAGGAAGAAACTGTGTCGCTCCGAAAGAGGCAGTTGCTAAGCATGTTGAGGAAGTTGGGTAGATTGAGCAAGTAGAAGAGGTATAAGCAGTTGCTGAAGGTAGTGGTGAGACCGGAGATGTTTTGAAGCAAGTAGATGATTATAAGGGGACACTTTCGGAATATTTGTTGCTCCGAACTTCAGAAGCTGAATCATATAAGCTAGTCACTCCAGGGAAGGATGAGGAGAAAGGAGAAGAATAAGTAGCTTATCACGCAGAGGAAGAACAACTTCTACATAATATTTCTCAAATGGAGAATGTAGAGGATGGTGCTCAGAAAGTTGCTGATGATGAAGACAATATTGTTCAAGTGTCTGACAGTGAAAAGAGAACCCCGGAACAGCAATCCATTCCGAAAAAGGACAAGGGAAAACAACTTGTTGTTGATACCCCGAGCTCAGTTGTTTTAAAGAAAAGGGAAGTTGGTGATTCTTCTAATAAGAAGGATGAGAAAATTGAATAAGGAAATTCTCCAAGAAAAGTATCATATTCAGATTCATCTTTATTGGGGCATGAATTTGTTGTTCAGTCACTAAAGAAGTTGGTAGGAACTATTCCAACCTTCTCAAGTATTGATTCAAGATGCTAGATGCTTAAACATGCTTTGAATCAGAAAACAGACTCTGTATCCATGGTTATGGACAAACGTGTTGAGATTGAGGCTTAGTTCAAAACGTTCTTTGTCGGCTATGAAGCCCACAAAAGATCTTTCAAGAGAATGACTAGTTGGTCGAGGAAGACTGTAGAAGAGATGAGGCTCTTTGATGAATTCCAAGATAATTTTAAAGATGCTTTTGAGACAGAAGACATGAAGATAAATGAACTTACTTCATCCTTTGAAGAAAAGTTGACAGATGAGAAGAATTTACAGATTCAAGAAGTCCGAGATCTTAATGGGAAGATGAATTCTGTTGCTCAAAACTGGAAGTATGAAAGGGATCATCGGATTGAGTTTGAATAGAATTTGTTAAATCAAGAACAAATCTTGAAAGATCAGGAAGAAAAAGCTTCAAGCTCAGGAAGAAAAACTTCAAGCCCAGGAAGAAAAGATTGAAGCTCAAAGTGCAAGAATAGTTGTGTTAGATAAGTAAGCTAAGGAAGACCATAAAGACTTGAAGATGATAAAGACTATTCTTAAGGGTCTCATGGCGAAGGAAAAATATCCAAAATAGACAAATCCGATCTTTTGTTGTATCTTATATTCCTTGTTTTTGAACTTTCAAACGTAATGAAAATTGTGCTTGCTCGTCTCTTTTGTTGTTGCTACTAATTTTTTTCAGGTACGTTGTTATATTTTTCATTCCCTCAAATTCTTTTTGAAAATCATAAAGGGGGAGAAGGAAAAGAACCCTAATAAAGGGGGAAAAGGAAAAAGAATCTGAACAAAGGGTGAGAAAGAAAAAGAACGCTAATAGAGTTTATCTAAGGGGGAGTTTTTCATTAAGGAAGACATTCTTATTCTTAATGAAATATCATTCCGAAAATCTAGAATATGATCCTTAGAGTTTCAAAGCCTAAGAGGGAGTTAGTCCTATTCATCATCATCCATAAGCAAAGGGAGATAAGCCTTAATTTTTTCTTTCTTCTCAGACTTTCTTTTTCGTAAGGATGTTTGTGCTTTCCAAAAAGGGGGAGATTGTTGAGTCAATAAGGTTTTCCTTATGACTTTTTCATTCCTTCTTGTTTTGAAAATCACAAACACCTTATCTTTATGGAAAATTTCTTTTATAAGGAAAATCGATTTTATAAAGAAAATCTCTTTTATAAGGAAAATCGCTTTTGTAAGGAAAATTTCTTTTATAAGGATAATTGCTTTTATAAGGAAAATTGCTTTTATAAGGAAAATTTCTTTTATAAGGAAGATCGCTTTTGTAAGAAAAATTATCCTTATCATATTTTCACCCATATATTTCTTAATTATAAGATTCGAATTCGTTTCTATATTCTCGGAATCGTTTGAAACTTTGATAGGAAGCATTCTGTTTTAGGTTCCGAATTCTAGATGAGAACTATAATGAAGTTTCACTCCGAATTCCAGATGAGAACCGTAATGAAGTTTCATTCTGAATTCCAGATACGAACTCTGATAAAGTTCTACTCCAAATTCTAGATACAAATTCTCATGAAGATCGACATCGAATTCTCACTACGAATTCTGATAATGAATTCTCATTACGAATTCTGATAATTAATTCTCATTACAAATTCTAATGACGAATTCTCATTACGATTTTGGATAACGAATTTTCATTACGAATTCTAATGATGAATTCTCATTACGAATTCTGATGACGAATTATCATTCCGAATTCCCATTCTGAATTCACCTATTGAACAGAATCTGATCATCTTTGCTTTATACACTCCGAATTTATTTTAGACTCTGAAAATTATTTTGGGTTAGACTCTGAAATTTCATTTTACTCACACTTTTATAATTTATCTACTCCTTGAAATTTTTTGTTTACACTCCGAATCATCACTCTGAACTTTAGTGTCAAACTTTAAAAGATGCCGTACATTCTGTTTCACTTGTTTTGTTATAAAACGATGTCGTCTATTCTGATATAAACTAACCGTTGGTTATGTTACACGTGTATAGGTCCCTCCGATTTTTTAGGAAAATATGACCATTGGAAAGGAGGCCAACCTTGCCTATAAATATGAGCTCATTTGAAAGAGCTCACAACAACAGAGAAGTCGATCGATCTAGAGACCACACGCTGCTAAGGTGATTTCTAGAGAGAGACATATTTTCATGCCTTGTGCGTACTGAACCGCTCGTTTAGTTTTTTCTTCATGCGACTCCGAATGTTGGTGATTACATTCGAGGACTTCTGGGGATAGGAAGACAGAGGTGCCGACTACCTTGAAGTTCGAGGGATTCCTTGCTGATGAAGACAGAGGTTTCCAACTACCTTGAAGTTGAGGGCTTTCGGGGATAACAAGACACAGACTCTGATCTTCGTATCGAGGGCTTACCCTGGTGTGGTTAAGACAGACTTTCTTGAAAGTATAAATCAAGAGACCTTTATCCAAGGTTGTTGGATACCCTTCTCTTTGGGTTAAAAGACTTACATCTTGTTACTTGTAGTCTTACTACTTGTTTGTTTCCGCTGTATTTTGTATTGTAAGGAATGTATAACTTTCTTATACTTCCTTACTTGTACTCTATTTCATTTAGATTCTATACGCTTTAAGGTAGAATCTAATATTTTAATCTTTAGTTAAGTTTCAATTTCCGGATCCATATTTCCGGAACCTACTTTCAGAATAACTAACTTTAAAGGTTCCAAAGGAATTTTTAAAGTATTCAATTCACCCCCCTCTTGTATATTAAGCATCTACATCATTATTTTGATCCTATAATTATGTCCTCTCTCATTCTAACAGCTTTCTTTCCTGCACCTTCTCCCAAGCTAATTGATCTGGTCTCCATGGACAAAGTAAATAATCCTTCAATATATTCATCGAATGAGTCACATACCACTATAAAAAAGAAAGGGGTGATGAGTCACCCAAAATTAGTAGAACTATTAAACCCTAATCTTTCCAATAATACAATTATTCTTGAATTAGAGGTTCAAGCAATGTTTCTGCATTAGAGCTTGTCTTCAGTGTTTCGTGTTATAAAGAACAAAGGATGGATAGAGTGGTTATCTTCAAAAGAGGTGAAATTTTATCCCAGGTTGATATATCAATTCTATCAGTATGTGGAGTTAATTTTTATGAGAATTAAGATAGAGTAATAATCAAGGATAATGGATGTATATTTGTATTATCATCCAGTTAGTGGGCCGAGTGTTTAAACGTTCATCACGATGGCGTGTTTAATGAATATTAGGTAACCATTCTGGATGATAGTGACATTTTTTATGAATATTATTTGGCTGAACATACTGGCGATGGAATTATGAGAAGTCCAATTTCCTCTGACTTAGATGGTGAATTCAGACTATTATAAAAATTTATCCAGCAAATTCTTTGTCTGAGATAAGGCTATTTTGTTACTTTGAGATATCAAGATTTTTATTTGTTATGTATTATGAAATGAGGACCCAAGATAAATGTTTGTATATTTATTATGCTTCACATGATGTAAATGTTTAATCTTACCTCTAGATTATATTCTATAATATACCCAGAATTCATTTCTACTATTCTTAAAATAAGGTCTTATTGGTGAAGATGAAAAATTTGTAGTGGACTGTGGCTGTTTCTACATCACTATAATTATATGTATAAGGATTAATTTAAGTTATAATAAATGGAATAAAATGGGTAGTTTATGATGAAAAATTATACGGTGAATGTAATTAAGCTGACCATCCTTTTTGGAAAAAAGACCTTGTTGGTCCTATTTTGGAACCAACAGAAGTAGTTGAGTATTCTGATGAAGGGAAAGAGGTTGTTTTTTGGGGAAATTATGAGTATGAATTTCTAAGGGTTGATGGATTTGATTATTAATTTTCAGGACAATACTCTACTATTACATATATAGAACCTAGTCCACATAGGTATATCCCTAAAAGGCATAAGCATCATAATGAAGAAATTGATGAAGATGGGACTAAAGTTTCAGCTAAAGTTCATTTTATAACAAATTACAAATATTATGGGTAAAATGGAAATACTAGAGAGGAAGAAGAAGATGATGATAAAAATGGTGACTAAAATTATGATGGAATTAGATATTTTGATATAAATTGAAGTGATGGTAACATATATTCTTACCCTTATGGTCCCGGTGGAAGAATTAGAGCTAAGGATGTGGAAATGGATTAACATCTTTTTCCCTCTCCCTGAGTATTTGACTCTAGACCATAAGGGAGAACCAACCTACATAAGTATGTGGAACTACCTACCAGAGAATAAAAATAATCATCAGTAGAGATGGATATATCCTTATTCCTTTAGAGTCATCCAGAAGACCTTTCTGTTGATAATCCTTTAGTTCCTATAAATATTGTTGAGAAGACAATTGTTGAATAGTTATTGTATGTGCAGATGAAGGTTATTATTATTGTAGACTAGTTATTTTACGAAAAGTAGAGAGTTGACCCTACTGTTGTTGAGAAACCAGATGAATTTCAAAGATCTATTGATTCTTCTATTTTTCCCTACGGTGGTTGTCCCTATAGATGCAAATCCTACTCTTGTTGAGATTTCTATTAAATCTTTTGAAAGATAGATGTACCCAATCTCTAAATAATGGGACATGTTTCGTGGGATTCCACCAAATAATTAGACTTAATCATTGATAATCAATGTATCATGATGGATCTTTAGTTATGTAGATTGATGTTATTGGTATGTTAGAAATATATGCTTTCAAAGAGTTTCACCACCCGCTATCCCACCTATTCTAGTTGATATGGTCTCCAAGGGTGACATAGATTATTTTAGTGGAAAGTATTTATCTATGTTTGATGTGAAATTTAGGAATCAACCTACCTTGGTTAATTTTTTAAGTTAAAATGATGCTCGATATTTGTTTTAGCTCATGATTCAACATATTCAGTCAAAAATCATGAATATCCAAGTAGTTAAAGTAGAAATTAGAATTTTGGAGAATTAGTTGGAATATTTAAAATCCACTATGAATGAGATACAATATTTATTTTTTGATTACATGGAAACATTGTTGTAAAGGATTTAAAATCTATCATCTATGGCTTCTAGTTCTAGTTCTCCTCCTCATGTTGTTGATGTTGTGATGCTCATGTCATTTTAAGGGAATTGATTAGAGCTACATCTAGTGAAGAATACATTAAGAAAAAAATGAACAATGATCATGTACTCATGTTAGTTAAATATTATATAAATGAAATGAATTCTGACAAAGATATTATCACAAAATCTTTCAAGTACTATCTATCTAGATTTTATAAGAAGCATGAAATGAATGCCCATTTCAATTATCTTGCAGTGGATTTTAGAATTTATCTAGTGAACGAATCTTTGAAAGAGAAATTATATCATTTAAATTTCATTAAACCTTTTTGAGAGATGTTTATGGAAGAGAATAATGACTTATTTTGTGCTATGGAGAGAGTTAAGAACATCATTATGGACTTTGTCAATTTGATGAAACCATTTCTCAATGTGCATGGAACTATTGTCATGGATCATGAGGAAATACCAATTACATCCCATTTGACCCCTCCTACTACTAATCTTGAGTTATTTATGCTTGATATGACTAAATATCATATTTTACCCTTAATATCTAGATTCTAGACATTTTCTCTTTCTCCTTGAGAATTTGTGCAACACCTCAGACCAATCATCTTCATAGAGCCTCGTACTCTAACTGATGTTCCAATATTGGTTAGTTCTCTCACCTCAACCTTAGTGCCCACATCCTCTACCTCAAACATGGAAAAAGGAAAATATATTTTTATTCCATCAACCAAATATAAGAATCATTTACCCTTCTATTTTTTGTCTTTGATAAGACTATTTTTATGGACGGTTTTATATGTAATTTGTTTTGATACTTTTTAGAAGTACATTCAATGAATTTTATATACAGGAATTATCTTCTTGGACATATTCTATTTATTTATATTATATATCACTTCATTTTTTATTTTATTAGAACTTTTTGATAATACCAAAAGGGGGATAATATTCAGTGTCATTTATCTCTATTCTAGTATTTCTTCGAAACAATATTATTCCTCTGATCCATACTGATATGCTTTGATATTTTTTTCCATTGATCATTTCTCATGTATAATTATTTTTAAATACCATCTGTTTTTTATTTACCTCTGATTCCATATTCATACAATGTCATAATTTACCTATGCCCCTATTCATGGTTCATGCAAGCACTAGAAATATCAAAAAATAGTAAGAGTAATTTATTTCACATTACCTAAGAGGTATGTTACACATATGTGATCTAGGAACACTGAATATACCCTACTGAAGTTCCACAAATCTATATCATTTCTATTATATCTATGGTTTGTCCAAAAAGATAATAATAAAAATATACTCGAATACTATTTTTTGGCACATGAATCCAAATCAATGGGTATGAATAAGAGTACCACTTGACATCATACACATGTCCCTATATGATATATATTTTTGACTATCAATGAGGGTTTATGTCAGTCAATGGGGAGGTTATACCCTTAGTATCATTTCATATAAAAAAATAATCAATGTTACATGTGTAATATAAAATATAGAATACACATCATACAATAAATAGATAGTGTCTCCCAAGGTGGAAACCTATTCTAAATAATATATAGCAGATAAAAAAATAAATAAAATTACTCTAGATTTCATCCTGATCATTTATCAACTCCATTCTTTACTTCTTAGCCATCATCTATGGGGCCCATGACCATACCTATATATATATATATAATAATACAGTGTTCCCATGTATGCAGTTTTTTGTTCCAAGTGGGATTAACAAACTATGTAAGAAACCACTAATGTGTCCTTAAAAAGTGTTCTCAGGTAAATAAAATATTATAATGTGAAAATAATAAGTTTTTAGAAATAATATTAATCATACCACATGTATCGAGATTTCATGCACTACAAAAATATCTATAGAACCTTAGTCATACTCAATTAATCTCCATGCGATTAGGATGACCATAGGTTGTCATATGTGAAAAAAAATACACTATACTAGTAACACATATCCCAGTGGTATCAATTTATTGTGTCTGATCAGGTCCCTAGACTATCATAACCTCACTCTAAAAAGGGTTGGGCTTCTAGAATATCGTTCTCAATATATGCCTTTGGTTATGTACCTAGGCCTTCATTCCACTAGATCACTACATCAGGTCAAGCCCATAGTCTGTCATGCCCCTAAACTATGATGAGGTCCATTTTTATCATCGTTGAAAGATTTTTGTATTCCCCATTCAAGGGATAAACATCACATGATGGTTCACCAATCCCATATACTAGAAACACCCACCAAATCATGGTTATGAAAATTACTGGGTAGAGCCTCCAAGAAAATAATAACATATTATCATGAGAACATCGTTTGAATACCTAAAAACATGTGATCATAATCAATTATGGAAACAAGATACTCTATCAATACCCATTGAATAAAATATTGTTATGTGTCCTAGGGTCTACACACACACACACATGTGATCACAAACAAACATGGAAAACAAGGTATGTGTTGACACTCCCTTTTTCATATAATGGTGAGACATTTCAAAGGGAAAACTCCAAGTAATATATAATAAAAATCCATCATGTTTGTATGTCCATAGTGGATGTGCAGGTTCAATACCCATGCACCTGGCATCACTGCACATCTCTAGGAAACGCGACCAGAAGATTCATGCATAACCAACCATCATAGCTCTCAAATATACACCAACCACTTGCATAGGTCACACCAACACCATGAACCACATGAGTGCATGCGCAAGATACCTCCTTCACTCAAGGAACCAATTTTTTCTATAAATAGAACCCTTAGGCTTCATATTTTCAATAAAAATAATAATTGAAGAAGCCTCAAATATCTACATACCCTAGTCCTTCCCCCAATTCCTCTATACCTTAAAGTGGTTATCTAAGCTTGAAAAATAAGAGACAGTTAGAAAATATCGAGGTATAAAGGTCACTAAATTTATATATGTACCTTGTATGGATCCATCTTCCATATTGGAAACTTCTATTGAGAAGGGCCCTTCTATTGTTGAAAACATGAGCGTCAGTCTTTCAAAGACATTGGAGGAGACCCTTGGATCCTAGAGAAAGGCCTCGCCTTGGTGTTATTGTCCAGGTTTTCCATCTCCAAATATATATCTTTAGCTCAACCTTGTATACTCTTCATGGGTCCTCCTCATCTCACCCAAGTCTACCTTACATGATACCACTTTATCTCAACTAGGTAAAAAAAATTAATACCTCTTTAGATCACTAGGGCTACCCAGCATGATACCTATTCATATTTCCCAAGTATAACTTGAATGAATGACCTTCTATGCTCTCATTCCTTGACTATATAATCCTCTTTATATTCACCCAATCCTTACATACATTATCAGTTCTTTATAATGCTTTTTCATGGCGCCAATGATGGGGATCCTCTTCCCTTGGACCCCTCATCCAAGGTGAACTAAGATGAGGCATCCCACAAATATTATAAATATATATAATTATATCATATTGAATATCAATTTTCATCTCAATTATAAATTCCAATGGTAATGGATGTCCTATATTCTTCCTACCTAATTGGTAGGATTCTCATAGTGTTTTTTATTATACATTCTCATGGTAATGAGAATATCAACCATAGGAATAATGAATGGCCCCTTAGTTGGAAACTAAGAGATGAAATGGTTACATAAAATAATTATCTCTCTCCTTGGAACCCTTATAAAAACCACACCCTTGTCTATCAATATACAAGGAGAAACATTTATATGAATAGAGTCCTCTTAGGAATCTTCCTATCATCTTCCACCAAGGAAACCATCCTAGAGTAATCCCCAAGTTTTATGGTGGGGTATTCTCCCACCTTCTATAACCCCAGCCTCATCCATTAGTGGATGTAAAAGATTATGTGGTTTTTTACATCTTTTGATACCACTTTTTCATCACACCGAAGATGAATATTGTGCGATTAGTGGTTAGTGATGATCATCACATCAACTTAATCAAATACATGTCCTGGTGAGGAGCCCTTATGATGGATCTTCCTATCACCTTGAAAAGGTCCCTTCATTTAGGGAAATCCCAAAATCATGTCATCGCCTCATAGGTCTATATTCAAAATTCTGAAACCTCTTGGACCTCCTTATTACCACTCATCCCCATAATCATTACATTATCCCCCCAAATGGTTCATAGGTAGTGAAAACATAATCCCTAAGGGAGAAATAAACCTAGTAAATAGACTACCTATATCAATAATGAATCCTTTTCTGGATCTTCTTCTTGAATTGAAATGGGCCTCCTCAATAGTTGTAAGCCCCAAATTTTTTAAACTACATGGTATTTGATCATTGTATAAATGGGATATATAGAAAACCTCTTTGATCCCCAAACCCCAAAATCACCTTAATAATCTCTGGGACACATTACTAATAGGTTCATATATAACCTAAGAGGATACAACCCTTCCAGGTTGTCCCTTTAGCCACTTATACATAAGTCCCACACCAGCCCTTAATTAGGAACCGTTCTCCAAGGCATTCTTGTTTCATGATATTAAACTACATGGTTTGCCCTCATCACACGACCTTAAAAGGTATGATGTTTCCTGATAAGTGCAATTGAACTATGTGGGTATTGATTCCTTTTATAAGGTTATATAAGAATTCCCTTTAATGAGACCAATATGAATATAAAAATAACCCCATATTCCTAGATAAAGATAAATTCTAGATCACCACACTATGTTCCTTAAAACCATCATCGTGGAAATAAACAATATAAGAATATCTAATCTCGATACAGAAGGATTACATCAATGTAAAACCATAAATACATATAGAGGTCTCCATCAATTAAGATACTTGAATATAAATAGGTGATTCCAAATTTCAAACATTTTAATAATTGATTGTTGATATTAGAAAACCTCTTTCATATTTTGGATTTAGTAAAGGATTCGTGAATATGTCATAAATCTATAAGATATTCCTTGAGAAGTAAATAAGACCTCCAAAAGGTTGTGATGAGCCTAACCTCCCATCCTATAAACTAGTTTGAGTACTTAGGCATTGTTAAACCATTTCTTAATGACTTCCTACCTTTGGAGAGAAGTTTCATGAAACATATTGAATAAGGGAATTGCTTGGAGTTTCTGATTCCACAAAATTACAAGCTAGAGACCACCCATAAAGGACATAGACATATGTGTATCACATGAATGTCTATTCCACAACCATATAAATATTCCATTCATTCCCCAAGTGGATTTTTGGGATGAAGAAATGGTGATATCAATTTGAATTATTAACCTAAATGACTGTTCTAACCTTATGTTAGGCCCCTTTTGTGCCCTCACAAAATAAAATCAAGCCATGCATGGATTTAAATCAATCAATTGTGAATGTACTCATTTATTAATATTAAAATTTGATATATATTTATTTTATGTTTTTTTTTTCATATGTATCTAGGAACCTTTTAACATGAACTCCCTTTAATCAATTGGAATACTTTCAGTTGACACAAGCATATGCATCGGCTACTACCCAAGATGAGTGCTCAGCTAACCTAAGGACACCATCACCAAACCAGTGTATTAAACATCAAGTTTAAAACATGATAACTCAACAATACCACCTTAGTGGTACATTCTCGACTCTAGAGGCTAAAATAAAATCCCTCCAACTCACGAGGCCCCATCAACCATAGACATAGAAATGGAAGGTGGCCAGGAATTCGATGGCACCAATTTCTATTTCCAATATTTTTGATATCCAATCCCTAAATTGTGGGAAACAATTCCAACATTATCCTAGGTATTTGGATCAATAGGTCACTAATGGAATCATCCCGTCGACATAGGGGTCTCTCCAAGGGGATATAACCAACATCTACTATTTCCAATTCTGTGTTCTATTGATCCCTCATCTTGATGTGGGTTTTCCCCTCATGAGTCTACCCTACGTCACTCAGACCAATGTAATCTTGACTACCTGATGAGGGTAGAAACCAACAAATGGGGAAAACCCAAATACCTATGTTCCCTCCATAGAAGTATACCAACCAAATAAAAAAGGAAACCTAGGATAAGGCACACATACATTCCCACATATACAAAACCATCTAGTACTGTTTGGTAGAATTTGGGGAAACAATCTGGTAGATCACAAAAACAAATAGTGGGTTCACTCATATATCTTCCCCAATATCTATTTACTTTAGTCATATACCGGCATGAAAAATATGATATGAGTAGGGTTGCATCCCTTCTCCAACCATGTAATGGGGATATATCCCATTTCTGGCCATAGACATCACTCAACATATCCGGAATATGATGAAAGGGAAGACACAAATTTATTCCCACATCCTACAAAATTATCAAGATATAATAATTGTAGTAGAATTGGTTGAGGGGTGGACACACAAATCCATACCCACAATTGGAGAAACTATTTAACATAATAATAGGGTCACACTGTAATGGATGAATATTCCTTCTCCCATATATGCGGGGTTTGGGACATATCACATAGTGAATGGACAACCAGATCAATCCCATACCCCCATTCAAACTAGAGTTCATCGATCTACCTCATTGGACACTCCAGGTAAGGCATATATTTCTTCCAAGAACCCAAAAAATATGTTTTAAATTTATAGAAAAAAAAAGGGAGATAATAAAATAACCACTTATATATTAAATTCATTATCCATAGAAAGAAACCCCATTCACCGACAAGAGGTCATCTGAAAAGTACCATCACCAAATGAAATTATATAATTAAAAGATTCTCTATGATCTTTTTATTCTCAATGATGGTGTTATTGAAGACCTCATACATTTATCTTTGGTGGATTAGGATCCTACTCATATATTAATAATTTACATAAATATTAGTTTTATTTACAAAAATCCCTCCCCATAACTTTTCTACTAGTAGTTATGGATGTCCTCCCCAAACATACTTCCATGAAGGCATAATTAATGCCCACAATCTAATTTATCATGATATCTTATAACATTATGATCAATGAGAAAACACTATAACTAGATAAAATATCAAATTGAAATGAGGTCCTCCCCTTGCTATCATCCACCCTAAATGTCCTCCCCATGGTATATGGTATATGAATACTACTTGTGGACAGACGTATAGTTGTGACAGTAGTCCTCCATATAATGAAATTATCTATAAGGGTTCTCCCCATAACTATGCTTAACATCATCTATGATGTCCTCCTATTTCCAAATTAATTGTGTGAAATACATCTTATCATGAAGCACATGGGTATTGAGGACAGAAATGTCCAATTCCTCTTTAATGAAAAGTGACATCCTTTATCAACCATATGATAACCCAATAAAATGGTCATTCTAAAACCCACCCTTAGATTGAATTATATCCATTATTACAGAATAAATCCCTATCAATTTAACTATTTACTATAAAGCAGTGGGGAAACATTCACTTTTATCATACCAGGTATTCATGCCTATTTCAAAAGATGAAGAAAGAAATATTTTGAATGTGGAGAAAATTGGAAAAATACAATATACCAATAAAGTTCTGACCTTTATCCACTCCCCAATAAAGTTTTCCAAAGGTATTTTAAGACTATTTGTTTAACTAAATCCACCTAAATATATGGACCACTATTTATCACTAAAAACAAAAAATCAAACCTTATGATGAATATACAACCCACATCAAGGTAATATAATGGATAAACCATCTAATATACTTGGTGGACCTCGTATCTGCATGACACCAAAATTTGGAAAAATAATAAGGAGCCCTTAAATGCACATGTCACAATGAGTTAAAGAGTTCATCAAGTTTGAAAGAGAGCATGCATATAACCCTTATCAAATCATTTTTCTATGTTTACATTTTTTTATTAATGAATAATTAGTATATAAGAGTTAGAAGGAAATTTTATTTTTCATGGAATAGATCAAAGCTATAAATGTTGGACTAAATAGGGTGTAACACAAAACATGCACATCGATTGGGATGATAATATGGTATATGGATCATTTGATATGAATACCAGTGTAAATTTTTATGGAGATAACATGAAGAAATGAAAAATAAAATTTAATATGACCTTAATTATTATCATAATTTTTTTGAGAAGTTAAATAGTTGGGTCAAGAGACCATTTTATACAAGTTATAATAAATACAAAACACAATCAGCTATATTGAAGTAATATATTTTGATTGATGGAAGGGGATGGAGTGAAAATATTTTTATAGAACTACTTGGTCTCTTCAATGATATGCTACGAGAAGAAAATGAAAAATCATTTCAAACATATGATGCTAAATGAATGCTATGTTCAATAGGAATGATCTCTAAAAAATACATTCTTGTTCAAATGATTGCATATTGTTTCTCAAGGACCATGAATCACTCAAAAAATTCCCTGAGTGTGGCGTAGATCGATTCAAGGAAAATGAATCATGTACTTTGAAATATGTATGGTCATTTCCTATCATTCCATGGTTTACAAGACTATATGGATTACTAGAAACCGTGACATATTTGACATGGAAAGAAAATACTTGAATTAAATATGGTAACCAAATTTATCCAATAGAGTCTCCTCAATGGAAGAAAATTGATTATGAGTTTCATGAATTAGTAAACGAGCCGATAAACTTTCATCTTTCATTATCAACATATGGAATAAGTCTTTTTGGTGTATAAAGTAGTACCCACAGTACATGACCCATCATGTTGGTATTTTATAACCTTCCATCATGGTTATGCATGAAGAAGAAATACATTAAGTTATCCCTTCTTATATCTAGATCAAAGTAACTCGATAATGATATTTATGTCTCTTTTTGAGATCAAATTTATAAGGATTTATCTGAAAATATGAATTCAGTTGCAGAAAAACATCAATGGCGAGCTAGGGTACCGAATAAAAATGTTATGTCTTACACTGGTTTTGTAATAAATGGTTATAAGCTCTTTATAAAATAACACAATGACTATAGTACAATTCAAAATAGTGTGTTAATCAAGTGGAAGAAGTGACTCACATACTTAATTCCAAGGATATAAATCCAATTTATACAAATATGATATATTTTGGAATTATTTAATAGATCTACATGTTGGATTATACAACATTTCCAGTGTCATTTTTCCATTGTAAATTGGTTGAAATGTGAGTGTAGAGACTATTTATGAAATGGGATTTGTGATGGTGAATTTTAGTTTGGAAGTGGAAAAGATGATCCATTCATAATGGAATCACTAGAAGTTTATGTGTTTTATGTCTCGGATCCAATAAAATTAATTGGACCATTGTACTACTGGCGACAAAAAAAATGATGGGTTAGATGAAAATATAATATAGGATGACCCTTTCATTAGGTGATCACAATTAGATCATTCTAGTACCAATGTAGACAATGTATTTTAGGTTATATAGAACCATAGATAAGGTATTTTTATTCTTAAAATAGGAACAAAATTCTTAAAACCTTTATAAAATATAAAGAGAGTTCAATGAGATGGTAAAAATGTGTTTTAATATATGATGTTTTTCCTCACAATATTATATGTTATCTACTGCATTAACATAATCTAAATTAAATTTATGAATACTCACGCAGATAATGTATCCTACATATAATGATGTTACCAATCACTCGGAAGAACAAACTATAATGAAGGAAATCATTTGGGAATATGTAAATGTAATTTTATGATATACTTACCCTATTTTAATGAAAAATTATATAATGGAATGTGGATTTAATTTTCATTATTCCTTGAATATTTCATTCATTTTGGAATATTTCTATCCATCTTTTATGATATTGTAGGAAGAGGAACAATGTTGTCTCTCTTTAATCACAGAGGTAATCTTGATGTTTTCATAGTAAAATCATTGTTCATAGAATTAATATACTGTTTCACATTTTTGTTTAATTTATTTATTTTTATTATTACATGCATAATAATTTTTTATTATGTAGGTGGATTATTTTTTTCGAGTTGGGATGGTCTTTTCATAATTCTTTACTTTTTCACTGAAAATACCGCAAAATTCTTATCCATAAAAAACGGTTCAACCATTTAGTTTTGAAATTTATAAACTTTCTTCTTGTTCCCTCCATTTCTCAATAAAAAAGTTAATCATGATGTTTTCACAGTAAAATAATTGTCTATATAATTAATTTATTTTTTCATATTTTTGTTTTATTTATTTAATTTTAAAATTACTCATGTAATTTTTTTCTAAGACAATTGGATTCTATTGTTCGAGTGGGGGTTGTTTGATTGAAGCTACTCATTCACGTGAGATATTGGACTTTAAGCATGTGACATTGATAATGAAAATAAATAAATGTTCAAATAATTCATACATACATAATTATAAAGTGAATACCTACTATGTATTTGATTAATTTTTTCATCATTTTGTCTATTATTTGTGAACATGTTGAGTGATCATATTGCTCTTTGAGGAGAGTGCTTTATGTGCTCATATTGTCCCCTCCTCTTGGAATTATAATCCATTTCTCATATTTCTCCATTCATTTTTAGTGTCACACATGTCTCTTAGATTCTCCCCTCCATTCTCAACCTTTTCCACTCCTCTGGTGCTCGCTATTGTGGGATTTCTCCACAAATTTTCCTCTTTAGATGTAGGAACATGATGTGGATGAACTATATCATCATACCTCTCTCTAATCATAGGATTCTTCATGCCTCTCCAGGTTGGAGTTGGGGTGTTGTTAACATTGAGTCTTTGAGATTTGTGGCACGGTGGATGGTGGGTTTTATATATTACCAGATTCTGTCCTTTTTTCGCTCGGTTTCATTCCCCAGTTCCCAAACCAGCTATGAAACAGTGTTCCACTACTCCTCTCTAGGTTGGATTTGGGGAGATCGTTACAAAGGGGGTTTGGTCGATGCAGTTATCCATTCATAATGTTTTCTTTTAGGATTCATCCCCATATTTCATGAGGGTTTCATCCCCGATTCCATTTATTATTTTTTGGTACTCTTTCATGCTGTAGGAATTTGATCTCTTCAGAATTTTTTCATCTTCTTTGGTCAATTTTAGCATGAAGATGATTCAGTGGAGTCATATGGTGTTATTGGTGGGATTCAATGTTCCATTGAAATGTTTGATCTACAACACTAGTGGTTGTTTGTCTAGATCTAGTGGTGATTTATGGTGAAGTAGATGACGATGGTGTTGAACAGATTTTGATGGTGACAATGATGACTAAATTAAGAGATGGTTGTGATGGAGTCATGATAGTGAGGATGGAAGTGTGGAATTGGTTCCATGATTCATCTCTAATGACATTGTGATGACATCGACAATTGTAGTTTCGAGAAGCAATATGACGAAGGTGACTGGATGAAAGTGATGGTGATGGGGAACGTCTCGAGGTAGGCATGGGACATGTTCCCGATGTAGGTGGTGAGGCAGTTCTGGGTTTGATTCACAACTTTTTTATGTAATTAAAATTTTTAATGACTACTACAGGGATGTTGTTCAATCAGGATGATTGGGTGCATGATGTAAGGATTTTAAATGATCATGATGTATGTTGGGATTTGGTTATTTATTAATTGTTGAAGTGAGAGAAAAAAAACTAATTCAAGGAACTTATCTAGATAATGATTCAAATCTGGAATCATTCACCAGACATAGCCATTTATATTCTGATGAATGAGAGGGTATTGTTATTTCCATTTGTACCAAGCCTATGTAACCCTACACGGTATTGATAGCTGAGTGGCCATGTGAATTTGGAGGCATGACATAACGATGGAGATGTTGAGGTGGGGTAGTTCAACATAGCACCGATTTTGTATGAATTCGTTTAAGTTTTTATTTGGATGTTTTTTAGGTTTCACATTTAATCAATTAAAAATGACATTTGAAAATAATAAAAAAAATCATTATTCCTATATACTATTTTTATGTTATTTTCCTTATAATTTTTATCAAATACTTATTTATTTTTCTCATATATATTTTGGAAAGTAATATAGAATCGATTTTATTATCCTAAAAAACATTCCATTTTAAATCCATAAGAGTAGAGTAAGCTCATGTGGTCATTGTGGTAACAACTGGTTTTAAAATGGCAACATGCATTTCTTCTACTCTTCAATCATTCATCAATGATAAAGGTTTTTCCAATTAAGAACATTAATTAAATATATATTGTCGATTGTATTACAAATAAATTAAATTTAAATCATAGTAAAATTGGTATTTATGACTATTTTGAGACTTCGAGATATGTAGAAACTAGCCATACCTCAATATGACACATGATATGAACGGTAGTGCTCTAAGTGCTTCTTTTTATTTAAAATTGACATTAATTTTACTAAAAAAGAAAAATAAAAAATAAAAAATCAAATTATATTTATACTTTTTGAAAATGATCCATAAGTAATATGGGATGTGTATAAATTAGACTCACCTCAATCTAATACATGATGTGCCCGGTATGATTCAAATTGCCCAGTATCATATTAAAATCAATATTTTAGTTCAAAATGTGTTACTCACTAAAAACTGATAAAATTAACTCATTTTTTTGGGTTAATTTAAGGAAATGATTCATAATTCATTTTTGAAATGTAATAATCCTTCTCATGTCAAACTGATACATGATGTGATCGGTATGAGTCAAAGTGTGTGTTTCCAGTTTAAAATTAAATTTTAGTAAAAAAGACAAATGACTTACTCAAAACTAAGAGAACACATTCATATTATTTTTATAATTTGTTATAATTAACCATAGGTCATTTTTGATGTGTAAGAATCTTCCTCACCTTAATTTGATGCATAGTACGACTCTAAGTGTGTCTTCTTATTTAAAATCGACATCAATTTTAGTAAAATGGATAGCTGACCCACTCAAACCCAAGAAAACACATTTTTATTGTTTTAATACATTACATAAATGTTCCATAAGTAATTTTTGATTTTTAAAAATTGGTTGTACCTAAATCTGATACAAGATGTACCCTATATGACTCAATGTGTCTGCTATGAGTTTAAAATCGAAATTTTAGTTTAAAAAATCACTCACTAAAAAATAATCAAACACTCTCATATTTTCATAATTTATTGGGAAAAAGATTCATATTTAATTTTTAACATGTATTAATTGGTCTCATATCAAACCAATACATGATGTGATCGGTATGATTGAAAGTGCGTGTTTCCAATTTAAAATGACATTTAGGTATAAAAAATCAAGTAACATACTCAAAACTAAGAAAACACATTTGTATTGTTTTCATAATTTTTTAAAAAGATACATAAGTTATTTGAGATGTGTAGGAATCATCTCCTCCTCAATCTGAAGCATAGTGTGATCGGTATGACTCCGAGTGCATATTCTTATTTAAAATTGACATCAATTTTAGTAAAATGAAAAAATAGCCAACTTAAAATAGATAAAAGGTAATTGGATTGTTTTGATAAATTATAGAAATGATCCATAAGTAATTTTTGATGTATATGAGTTACTAAAACATCAATCCAATAAAATATGTTCTTAGTATGACTCTAGGTGTTTGTTATTAGTTGAAAAATGATATTTTATTTCAAAAAGCACCACTCGCTGAAAAATGATCAAATGAACTCATATTTTCTTTATAATTCAAGAAAATGGTTCATAATTAATTTTTTTCATATGGAGATCAGTCTCATGTCACATTGATACACTATGTGATCAGTATGAGTCAAAGTGCATGTTTCTAGTTTAAAATGAAATTTTATTAAAAAAATCGAAGTGACGTACTCAAAATCAGGAAAATGTATTCAGGTTGTTTTTTACATTACGAAAACTATCCATAATTAATTTTTTATGTGTATGAATCATTAAAAACTCATTCTTATGCACAGTGTGACCTTTATGACTCCATGTTCATGTATTTATTTAAAATCCACATCATTTTTAGTAAAATTGAAAAATGAACTACTCAAAACTAATAAAATACATTCATATTGTTTTTCATACTTTACAAAAAAGATCCATAAGTCATTTAAAACATGTAAGAATCAGACTCACCTCAATATGATACCTGATGTGCTTGGTATGACTCGAAGTGTTCATTATCATTTTAAAATTGACATTTTAGTGAAAAAAGTGTGACTCACTGAAAACTGTCAAATGAAATCATATTTTATTGATAATTTGGGAAAACAATTCAAAATTTATTTTTGAAATTTATTAATTGGTCTCACAAAAAACCTATACACAATGTGATTGTTATGATTCAACATGTGTATTTCCAGTTTAAAAAAACATTTTAGTAAAAAAGAAAAGTGGCTTACTCAAAAGAATGAACACTCATTTGGATTTTTTTCATACCTTAATAAAATGATCCATATGTAATTTTAGATGTGTAGTAATAATCTTGACTTCAATATAATGCACTATGTGACTGGTATTATACCAACTCTGTCTTTTTATTTAAAATAAACATTAATTTTAGTAAAATGAACAACTAACCTACAAAAAGACAATAAAACACATTCAAATTGTTTTGATAATATATTGAAATGATACATAAGTCATTTTTGATGTGTAGGAGTCATCCTCACCGAAATCCCTTAAACAATGTACCCCATGTGACTCAAAAGTATCTATTATCAGTTTAAAATTGACATTTTAGATCAAAAAGGGCCACTCAGTGAACACCAATCAAACATGATGATATTTTCTTGAAATTTTTTTGCAACAATTCATAAGTCGTTTTTGAGATGTGAGAATTGGTCTAACACAAAATTGATACTTGGTATGATCAACGTGATTCATAGTGAATGTTTCCACTTTGAAATGAAATTTTAGTAAAAAGAATTAGTGACATACTCAAAAATGAGAAAATGTGTTAGTATTATTTTGATACTTTATTAAAACAATACATATGTCATTTTATATGTATAATAATCAGTCTTAACTCAATATGATACACGGTGTGATCGGTATGACTCTTGGTGCATCTTTTTTTTAAACTGACATCAATTTTAGTAAAATTGATAACTAACCTTCTCAAAACTGACCAAACAGATCTAGATTGTTCTAATACTTTACATAAATTATCCACATGTTATTTTTGATGTGTTGAAATTAGTCTCACCTAAATCTGATACAAAATGTGCCCAGTATGACTGAAAGTCCACGTTATCAGTTTAAAATCAACATTTCATTTAAAAAAATGTCACTCAATAAAAACTGATCAAATGTGCACATATTTTCTTGAAAATTTGGGAAACAAAATTCATATTTCCTTTTTCCATTGTAGTAATTTTTCTCACATCAAACTGATAAACGTTTTGGTCAGTATGAGTCAAAGTGTGTGTTACCAATTTAAAATTCCATTTTAGTAAAAAATACAAGTTACATACTCAGAATAGAGAAACAACGTTTATATTGTATTAATACTTTAGTAAAATGATCCATAATTCATTTCAGATGTTTTTAAATCTTCCAAACCTCAATATGATTCATGGTGTGACCAATATGACTCTAGGTATGTCTTTTAATTTAAAATTGACATCAATTTTAGTAAAATGGACAACTGACCTACTCAGAACCGAGCAAACACATTCATATTATTTTGATACTTTATATAAATGATCCATAAGTCATTTTTGACAATTAGAAATCATTCACACCTTAATTAATCACATTATGTTCATGTTATGACTCAACGTGTTCTTTATCTGTTTAAAATTTACATTTTAGTTCAAAAAGAGTCAGTCACGCCACCATTAGGATGTAATCGTTGGGATTTTTCATCTACTTATTTAATTAGTTTTCATATATATAATGATTTAATATGAAAAATAAATGGTTTCATGTGTAAGAATTGAACACAACTCAATTTTATACATAATTATCTTCATATGACTCAATCTTCAGTTTTAAATGAACACATTGTGTTAATTTATTTTTTTATATTATTACTAACAAAATATTTTATTATACAAGTGTGTTATTTTGCTCAAGTTGGGGTGGTTTATTAGAAAATAAGATGATTCGAGGTCAGGATCAAAATACAAAAGAGTATTTATTTTTTTTTTGAATGTATGTATTAATTTATACTTATGTAATTGTATAAATATGCATTTGAAGGGTATATAATATAGTGTTTTTTTCCTTGTATTTTTTTGTAAATTTCATTTCATTTAAATTTTTTATTGGTGATTAATTTTTTTGATATCTGGTGGTTTTTTAAGTGATGTGGAGTGTTGCAACATCATATTTCACTGGGGTGATATTATGCTGTTATAGCGCACTGCAGTATGCCCCTTTATTGGTTCTTTTTAAAGTGATGATAAATGGTTCCTTTATCTGAAATTTTAACATGATAATAAATTCATAATTTATTATCACTTTTGAAGGTGATGATAAATATTTCCTTTGTCAGTTTTTTAGAAATTCTGATAAAGGTATCCTTTATCAGTGCTAAATAAAAGTGCTGATAAATATTTCCTTTATCATCACATTTTTAGCACTAATGAAAGAAAAGGGCTTTTAAACTCGCTCTGGTAGTCAGTGCTTCTTTAGTATTGATAAAGGCTATATTTAATGTTATTAAAGGCCTATTATGTAGCATTGTTAACAAATATTTCCTACATATAGGTAATTTCAAACCCCATCGACCCATTTCTAAATGAATCCTAAGGGGTGAAGTAGACATCATGAATTTGATGAAGTCGAGCTGCCATATGAAGACCCAAACACCACTAGTTGAAAACCGAGATAATGTTGATCCCATATATGATTGATAAAGATGAGTTGAGGTATTTGAGATAATATTTCCTATGTAAATACATTACGAAACATGAATTAGAGGTTTCATTCAGTACTACATAAAGATGAACCTATGATCAATGATGGAATCATGATCAGTTATTTATTATTTTATTATTTTTTGTGGAGAAATGAAAAAACTAATGATAAAATGACAAAAATATATGAATCTAAGAAAAACTGTTAAACCCAAACTATTATATCCAAGAACCTATTTGAATTCAAAGATCAAATCTTCTATCTATTATTAAATTGAGTTTAATGATGACCATCAGTTATAAATCAAATATAGGGATTATTATCAATAGTTTTTAGTTCCCTATGTAGTTTAAAATATTGAATTTGAAGGTAACTCAATTACTCACCAATGATATAGTTTTGAATTCAATTATGGCTTCATGGTTGTCATTTGGTGATTCTCCTCACTAAGTTCGAACCAAATTAAATTGGGTTGTGGGTACATAGAGAGTTCTAGAAGATCCATGATGAATTTTTTAACAATAATCAATTCTGAGAATATAGAATGTAGTCAAGCCTCTAGATTATATGATAAAATTTTATCCATGTTTCCAATAAAGATTCAAATTTACTTGGGTGGATGTTGGGTATGAATTAAACTAAATATTATATAACTAACAAGAAAAATGATGTCATAGTCAACCAAATTACATCTGCAACGCAAGTGATATTTTCATAACTCAACCTTGGAAATCATTTTTATTTTTATTCCTTCCTTAATCATGTATCCTTTGATTGAGTTTTGGGTTGACTCCAAGATTAAATTTTTTAGTTTCAGTTAAAAAATTGATGTGTTGATATTGGAAGTAAGGGGTGCATGGTTAGCACACAACTAAGGTAAACCATGTAGCTTCCCCTAGGTGACCATGAAGCTTGTTTTGGGGTCCATGGGTAAGGAACATCAGTTTCACATTGTTTTGGAAACCATGAAAAAAATGTTCATGTGGTCATGTCCATTTTTACAGTGTATACCACATAGTTTATGAAATGTTTTTCAAACTGTACGGCCATACCATGCAAGTTGCCCAGATTTCTTAAAACATTAAATTCCAATTTTTCCCTCTTATTTTTTAACCCTATTTTATGGTTTCCTCCCTATTTTATTGTTTTTTATCACTAAGGGGCTCCCAAGATCCCATAATTTGGTTCCTCCTCCATTTTGGTTCTCCTCCATTGAATCTATGATGAGTGTCTAGGGTTTTTTTCAATTTTATCTTTTTTCTGATCTCCTCACTTGGTTTTTTGGAGCTTACATGGTGGGTTTCTGTATAGATAAACCCTAGAGGATATGTTTGATATGTTAGGTTGTGTTTCCTTGAGTTTAGGGTGTGTGGTTTGTTTCTTGGGGTTGTTCCTCCTTCTATGGGAGTTTTGTCGCATCCAAACGTCTTTGAGGTAGGTGTTTCCATTATTTTCCTCTCTAGAACATTTCATCAAATGCTTGAGATTTTGTAGTTTCTCCCAAAGTGATGAAATATTTCATTTTATGTGTTACTATAAATTTATTTTTCGTTTTTATGATGTAAAATCAGTGAAAATTATTTTTTGAAGGGTTTTCTTAAATATTCTTATATTCTCACGTGTGCAAGTTGTTTGATAAAATGTCGCTTGGTTTGTTCTTATGAAATTGAGTTGTTTTAGAGTATGTTTGTATTTGGTTACACATTAGTGGTTAATTTTGATGGTGATATGATCTGTGTGTGAAGTTTTGGTTCTTTAAAAATGTTTTGGATGTTCTCTAGGATTTCATGATTATTCCATTGGATGTATGCACATCCATATGTGCATGAGATAAATGTATGGATGTGTCAACAAATGATAACGACATTTTTTAACTTAAAGACCCTATTTTCAAAACACATAACCCCCTTCACCCCTCCCCCTTTATTATATTCATGCATCCATGTTTTCTAAATTATTCCTTGGTTTCAATGTGAATTGAATATGGTTTCAATTGTTTTGTTTGAAATTATGGAAACTTTGGTACTTTGAAATATAGTTTCCTTTAAAATGGTAGGAAGGCCAATTTGAAGTTTGATTGTGTTTTGTATTTTAATATTTCTCTTTAAATGGTATTGGAAGTGAGATTGTTTTGGGGAAATTCAAGGATCGTTTGGAACCATTAGATGAGTTTTGTGTCTTTTCTTGGATTTGGAAATATGTTGGAAATTTATTTGAGTATAAAATGGAAAAGGCATGGTCATAACTTTATAAATTTTGGTAATCTAATGTGGTTTTGTACGTAAAAATTCACATTTGGCATTTTAGCATGTTTATAGAAATGGTTTAAAAGATTATGTGATGTAAGGGCCTTGTTGGAACATGGTATGGATTATTGTGAGATGGAAACCTCTTTTGAGGATTCCCGAAAGATAGGGGTGTCACATAAGTGGTTTTGATGTTTGGTCTAGTCAATTACAATGGCAGAAGGTAAGGTGAGTCACATGTGTAAGGGCCTCCTCCTTTAACCATGAATGATTACTAGGTATTTCCTAGTTATATTTTAGAGGGTTGACTAATAGATTATTATAAAACAAGATTAGATGGATTGGTACCCCTTTAATGTTTTAGATCCCATGTGGGATTGTGTTACTGGATTGGTATTTATTATATCCATTGAGTTATTGACTATGGAGATCCACCATATTTTGGTAGGTGAGTTAAATATGAGTACATCTAGGAATCAATATATGTATTTTTAGGAAACACCCATGGTTACTATATATATGTTCTTGTTTATATATTTTTTTCACTTAGTTACATATTTGGTATCACATTATTTTTTTTAGCATAGCTGGTATTCTTGGTTTTGGGATCATTTTTTGAATTTGGATTCAAATATGGTAAATTTGTTTTAAAAAGGAATGGGGCATGTGTTATTTTAAAAAGGAAACTAATATAAAGTGGTTATTGATTATTAAAAATCATTCAAACTTGTTTTCAAAGTGTATTTTCAAACTCATGTTAATTGAATGATTTGGAAAAGGAAATGTATAGATAATATGGTGGTTGCCTACTAATATGTTAAATCTAACACCCTACTTGTTCAATTCAATGTCCTTATACCTGATCAATTTTTCAAGAAAAGGGTTCTGCTTCGGTCAAGTCATATAGCAGTTTGGTTAGTGGATGGTGGTAACCATGAGGTCACATGGGGATTGTTTTGTTAGTAGTTTGGTTTGGTGTTGTTTTTGTTTCAGTTTTGTTTAGTTTTATTTATTTCAAGATTTTATTGTATATCTATTTGAGATTAAACTATTTCTGGGTCTTCTGGTAGTTTATTTAAATTATTGGTCTAGTTTTTTTGGGAAACAAATCCTTCCCACAGAGATTACATCGATTCTCAGAACTAGTTTTCTTCCCATGGGGATCAGGAACACCATTCGGCCATGTCTCGGACTAGGTCAGATTTCAGGTTGGATGGAATCCAAGCCTGGTTTAGGAAAAATGGTATTAGAGAATGAACTTGTTATTTGGGATTCAAGTTAAATTGGATATTAGTACTATCGGGACTCATGAGGTAGACATGAGAAAGATTTCATGAACCATGTATCATTCTAATCCTCGAGTTTCCAGAGGTAGTCCAAAATTTGGGTCTTTTCTCCTTTTTTTGGATTGAGGAATGACCATGTATGAGAGCTAGTGTTATGTTATGAAATCACATGGATCAGTGACCCGTGTGGAGTCCATGTTCATTATTTAAGGTTCTCATAGTGGTTTAGGCTTACATGGAGCATGGCCCACTGACCATGTCATCGTGTTATGCATTACCACTAGTCCCTCATTCTGAGCATTCGATGTGAATTTTTCATTTGGTTTTGTCTTTTTTTGTGTCATATGAGTTCTATTTTTGCTTCGGTTGGTGTGAGTGAAAATAAAATTTGGTTTTGAGATGGGAATTATTTCTATCAAGTGGTTTTTTATTTAAAAAATTATTTTTAAATGATAAATTAAATGGGATTAAAAACTGGGTGAATTATTTGGTTTGATGATAAGGTGGTATGTGTAACCTATGGTCTACATTATGAAAATTTTCATATATGTGTGTATGTACAGAAAAATACATGATGTTATGTATGCATGGATGGTCTAAGTGTATGTGTGGTGAAGTAATATGTGATAGTTCATTGGATTCCATTGGTGGGTTTTTGAAATCAAAGGTTCATCTTAGATTTTCCAAAATTATTCTTAAAGTGGAAAATGATTTTTCGAATTGGTTGTAATTTGATTACTGGAATTTATTTGTGAAAGGAGGCTTTTGGAATTAAAAAGTGTCCTTGGAATAAAGTAGTTTTGAAATTGAAATGAAATGGTGGTTTTTTGAAAATAGGATTTTTGGTTGTTCTCATTTTTTTATTCTAATGATCTAATTGTTTTGGATTGAGTTTCTATTTTGTATTGTGTTATTGGTTGATGTAAATTTTAATTTTGTGTTCCTTGTGATTTTTAGAATATTCTCCCCAGAAAGGTCCCCAAATTTTCTAATTATTATTTCCCAGTTTATGATTATTCTCAATTATTTCCTACATTTAATGTTTTCAAGGTTCATTAGAGGATGTGGAAGGTCTTGGGACAGTAAATAGTGTCTTTAAATTGTTAGAAATTCTTGTGGTTGTGGGAGTGCATGCTATTCTGGGTTTGTTTGAGGGTCAACATTCAGATCATGGGAAGATGTTTTCTCCATCATCAATGAAATTTAGGTTGATATGGGATGTGATTAAGTCAATTTTCTTCTGATGGTTCAAACCTTTGGAGGTAAAGATATGGAAAGTGTAAAAGCTCGGGTCTATTCAGCAAGGACAGTAGATAGTAACGGCCTATGTTGAAAATTTCAAGGAGATAGTTTCCTTTTCCTTGAAAATATAATCAAAGGGCGAGTTGAAGGATTCAATTTTCATTGTGGGTATTTTTCTAGAGATCAATGAGGTATCCCTATATTCTATGGATCATCATTTTGAGAAATTAGTGGATGAATCATTCTTAGCTATGTTAGTTCTCTGGGTGCAGCTAATGGCGGTTGATGAACTAGTTTTTATCAACACCTATGAAGGTTCTACATCTGTAGAGATGTTTATACCAACATAAAATGTTCTTATTAAGTATTATTCATGGGTTTTGACTTCCATTTCATCATATCATTCATTCATATGCTTTGAGTGTGGTCGTTTTAGGAATTTGATGTCGTTGTTTAATAATACTCTGAAAACTTTCCATCGTTGTGTCTATTTGGGTCATATAGAGAAGGCTTTTTAGGAATAATTGAATAATGAAGAATCCTTGATCAGAGGATATCAGTTCTAAGCTATGTTGTATCAAATGATTCAGACATTAAAGATCTATATATAGGCTTTGGAGATTATCTTTTGACATAGTAAAGAATATCTAGAGGTGTGTGGGAACCTTATACATGTTCTTGTCTCCAGGGTTGGGGTGGAGATAGTTTTATGATTCATGTTGTTGTGTCATTATCTTTTTTAAATTCTCTTATGTTTTTAATAGGATCAAAAATCCAATTTTATTTATGTTTGGTTTTTCTCCTTGAATGTAGATCTTTGAAAAGGTTATCATTTCTTTGAATGTGTTTTAGTTTCCAATTGTGATTATTTGGAGATATCCTTGCTTTTGAAAATTTATTATAGTATCTTGTGTTTGGGGATTCATTTGGGTGGAATGTTTTTGGTTTTTATTGGGAGTTCCCTCATTCCCATGTTTTTCACCCTTAGGTGATGTTGGTCGGGTTTTAATTTTAGTGGTGTTAACTGAGTTCTTATCATAGGGAGAATTGTCAACTGTTCTCCTATTATTATTTGTGTTGTAATTTCCTCTATAAATTTTCTGGTTTGACTTTTGATGTGAAATTTTACCTTGAGTATTGTGGTATTGTTAATATTTATTCCGGTTAGGACCATATTTTTATATCTATCAGTTAGAAGAATTTATGAGAGAGAAAATTGTTTGTGGTGGGGAGAATTGTCACACATTGACCATGAAAATACATTTTATTTTATTACTTACATGATCTTTGATCCTCTAATTGAGGTTCAGATTGGGTCCCAGTTTGGATTTTTTAGTTTCTATAGAAAAATCGATGTTTTGGGCTTGGTAGAAAGGGGAGCATGGTTAGCGAACTATTATGAGAAACCATATGGCTTATCAGAAGTAAAAGTGCGGCTTGTTTTTGTGTCTAAGGGTATGGTGAATGTGTTTCCCATGTTTTGGGAAACTTTATGGAAACATTCCATGAGGTTCTATCCATTTGGAGAGCGGGGACCGTACAGTTTGGAAAATCATGCATCTAAACAATGTGAGTTTCCCATATTTCATAAACCATGAAATTAAAAATTTTACCTCTTATTTTTTAACCCTGTATTGGTTTTTCCACACTATTGTATCATTTTATCACAAAAAGGGACTCTCGAGATCTATTCCCTTGGTTCATTCTCCCTTGTTGGTTCTCCTCCTTAGAATCTAAGTTTATTTTCTAGGGTTTTGGCCATTTTTATCTTTATTAACTTCTTCTATCTTGGGTTATTAGTGTTTAATTGATGTTTTATTTTTTAAAAAATCCTAGATTCTAGTTTTGGTATGTTGGGTTGGGTTTCTTTGATTTTAGTGTGTCTATATTTTTCCTTTGGGTGTGTTTTTACTTCAGGTGTTTCCCCACATCCGAATGTCATTGAGGTAGGTGTTTCCATTATAATCCTTTTCTTAACACTTTATTGAATGCTTTAGAATTCTTAGTTGCTTCCAGAGTGATGTATTCATTCTTTTTATGTTTTAGTATATATGTATTTGGTGTTTTTATAATGTAAAATTTTTGAGAATTGGGTTTTAAAGGGTTTTCATAATTATTCAAATGTTACCACATGATCAAGGTTTTTGGTAAAATGTTTATTTGTTTCTTTTTATGGAAATGAGTGGTTAAATATTATGTTTTGGCATGGTTGCACTATTGTGGTTTATTTTGATGGTGATATGAACCTTGCGTGCAAGATAGTTTATTTAAAAAGGTAATGGATGCTCTCTTGGGATTTCATGAGTGTGTCATTGGATGTAGGCACATCTATATGTACACGAGGTGTAGGTATGGATATATCAAAAAATGGTAATGACGTTTTTTTAACATAAAGACATGTTTTCAAAACACTTAACCCCCTATTTATCTTCATGACTTCATGTTTTCTAAATAATTCCTTAGTTTCATAGTGAATTGAATATGGTTTAAAATGTTATGTTTGGAATTGTGGATTTTTTGGTGCCTTGTAAAATGGTCAGATTTTAAATGGTATAAAATACTATTTGTAATTTTGGTGAGTTTTTTATTTTCATCTTTCTCTTAAAATGGTATTGGAAATGATAATGGTTTTGGGAGATGAAAGGATTTTTTGGAACCGTTATGTGAGTTGTGTGTCTTGTCTTGGATTTAGAAATGGGTTAGAAATGTATTTGAGTGTGAAATGGAAAAGTCTTGGTTTCCACTTTATAATTTTTTGGAAATGAATGTGGTTTGGGAAATAAAAATTCTTGGTTGGCATCTTAACATTTTTTTGTAAGTGGTTTGAAAGATCATGTGATGTGACATCCTAGTTGGCACTTTTGATTGGCTTATTGTGATATGGTTACCTCTATGGAGGATTTCAAAAAAAGAGGGGTATCACATAGGAGGTTTCAGTGTTTGGGGTAGGAAGGTGTTGTAGGGGAAGGTAATGTGAGTCACACGTTTGAGGTCCTCATCCTTTCACAGTGTTCAATTATCATGGGTTTCATGCATGTATTTTATAGGGCCAAGTTATGGTTTTTTATCATCCCTTTTTAGATGGGTTGATACACCTTGGTTGTTGTAGAGGTCCGTTAGGATAGTGCCACTATATTTGTAGTTAGAACACCCATTGAGTTATTAAAAATGTAGCCGCACCATATATTGGTAGGTGAGTCCTATATGAGTACATATAGGGATAACTCTTGGGATGTTTAGAAAATACCTGTTGCTAATATTTGTATATGATTTTTTATTTATCTATTTCAATTGGTTTCTTGTTTATTATCACTTTATTTTATTTTCAACATATCTTGTATTTTTTTTCTGAAATCATGTATGGAATTTTTTTTCTAAAATGGAAAATATATTTTAAAAAGGAATGTTGCGTGTGTAGTTTTAAAAAGAAAACCAATATAAATATGTTCTTATTTAAAAAAAATTAGAATAAATTTTCATACTAGTGTTTACAGACTGTTTTGGGAAAGGAAATATACAGATTCTATAGTGGTTAACAAATGATCTGTTAAATATCACACCCCACTTGTACCATTAGGTGTCGGTAGACCCGAGATATTTTACATGTGAAGGTTTCTGGTTCGGTATTTCCTTGTAGATGGTTTGTTAGTGTAAGGTGCTGAACTTTAGGTCACATGGAGATCATGTTGGTAGAGGTTTGGTTTGGTGTTGTTTCAGTTTCAGTTGTGTTCAGTTGTATTTGTTTCTGGATCAGTTTGTATTTCTATTTGACATTCAGTTATTGTTGGGTCTTCCTCTTGTTCATTTTATTTATTTTATCCGATTTTATTTTCAAAATATCATTCCTACGGTTATTACATTGATGTTTGGAACTAGTTTCCATCCCGTGGGGATCGGGAATACCCTTCGGGCCATGTCTCAGATCGGGGTGGATATCGAATTAGATGGAATGTTGGCCTATTTTTTAAAAAATTGGTATCATAGAATTCCCTTGTTTTTTTGGGTGTCATATATATTGGATATTTTTTCTTTCGGGACTCGAGTGGTAAGAACTAAAAGGATTTCATGAACCCCTTCTCATTTTGATCATCAAGTTCCCAGGGGTTGTTTAATATTTGGGTCTTTTGTCATTATTTTGGATTGAGTAATGGTAATGGAGGTTATATAATGTCATGTTGTGATCTCACATAGAGTAGTGACCCTTGTAGAGTCCAAGTGCATAGTTTAAGGTCCTCATAGTAGTTGATTGTTACTTGGGGCATGGCCCATTAACCATGCCTCTGGGTTATGCATGACCACTACTTCCTCATCCTAGGAATCTAATGTGAATCATTTGTTTGGGTTGGCCATTATTGGTTTGAGATGTGTTATTTTTTGGTTTCGTTTGGTGTTAGTGATCTTATAAAATTAATATGGTTTTTTAGGTGGAAATTAATTCTTTCAAGTGGCAATATATTTAAAAAATGAGTTTTAAAATAAAAATTTAATGGGATTGAAAATTGTGTGAATTATTTGGTTTGTTGATAAGGTGGTAAGTTTAACTCGTGGACTTCCTTATAATTGTTTTCATATGTGTGGTTGTGTTTGGAAAATTGAAAGACGGTATATATTCATGGATGGTCTATGTGGAAGTGGGATGAACACATATGATACGGTTCTTAGGATTTCATTGTTGAGTTTTTGAAATCAATGGTTTGTCATGGTTTTTCCAAAATGATTCTTAAAAGGGAAATTATTTTTGGAGTTTTTTTACATTAATAAGTGGGTTTTGATTGTAAAATGAAGATTTTATCATTGAAAAGTTTCATTATAAGAAGGTGGTTTTGAAATGGAAATGAAATAGTGGGTTCTGAAAAGAGGATTTCTTTTTGTGCTGAAAATTTTCTCCATATAAGCCAACTGTTTTGGCTTAAATTGTTTTTTCAATTTTGTTTCACATTGATGTTGATTATAATTTTGCCTTGTGTTATTTAGAATATGTTCCCCAGAATGGTCCTGAAAGTTTCTAATGATTATTTCACAATTTTTTATTCTTCTTTATTGTTGTCTATCTTTCGTGGTGATCAACATCCGTTGGATGATGTGGAATGGATTGATAATATCCAGAATTTCTTCATATTTTTTGGAACTCCTAAGTTAGTGAGATTGTGTATTGTTATATGTTTATTTGAGGGTCCATCTCTGGATCATTGTAAAATGTTTGTTCCATCATCGATGCCATTTTTAATAATGTGGGAAGTTTTTAAGTCTTTTTTTGTTCGATGATTCATACCTAAGTAGGTGAAGATAAATAAAATAGAAGAGCTCATGGGTATTCAGTAAGGCCTAGAAATAGTAATGGCCTATCTCAATCATTTCAAGGAGAAGTTTTCCGTTTCCTTGAAACTAGCATCATAGGATGAGTTGAAGGATTCACTTTTCATTATGGGTATTCATCCAAATATCAAAGAGTGATTCCTATCCTTTAAGGATCTTCATTTTGAGAAGTTGGTGTATACAACATTATTTTCTATGTTAGTTCTCATGGTGTAGTTGGTGGTGGTTGATAAACAAATTTTTCTTGCCAGCCATGAAGGTTCCCTATCTGGTGATATTTGTATACCAGAGGAACCTATTCTTGAAAAGTCTCCTTCATTGGTTCTAACATCTAGTTTATAAAACCAATAACATGTGCGCTTCCATTGTGGCTAGTTTGGCCATTCGAAGTCATCATGCCATAATCCTCTAAAGTTTATCCATCATTATAGCCATTTAGGTCCTATAGAGAAGTATTTTAGGAATAATTAACCAAGGAATAATCCTTTATCAGAGGATGTCAGTTCATGGATAATGGGTAGCATATGATTTGAACATAAAGGATCCATCCATAGCCCCCAAAGTAAATATTTTCATGTAGTCAAGAATCACGAGAGGTGTATGGGAACCTTATCCCGGTTCTTGTCTCCATTGTTGGGATGGGGAAAATTTATATTTCTTATTGTTGTTTTGTTATCATTATGATCTTCCATTATCTTTATAAGAGGTTTGGTAGTCCATTTTTCATGATGTTTCAATTTTTGTCTTAGATATGGATCTTTACAAAGGTTGGCCTTTTGTGAATCAGTTTTAGTTTCTACTTGTGCTTGTTTAGAGATATATTTTATTTTAATAATTGACAATTATATCTTGTGTTTGTGTTTATTCCATGGGATTCCCTTTGTATTTTTATTTTTTGGGTTAGATGGTTTCTGGTTCTTATTGGGAGTCTCATTGTTCCCATTTTGGTCACCATGAGGTGGTGTATGTTAGGTTTTAATGTTTGTGGTGTTAGTAGAGTTATTAAAGTGGGTAGAACCCTATCGTGATCTCACATTGTTCTTTGTAATGTAATTTATCTATAAATTGTTGGGTGTGAATAGTCAAATGAATGGTCACCCTAAGGTTCATGGTTATGTTCTCCATTATTCGGTTTTGGGATCAAATTTTTGTTACCATTCAATTGGGTAACATTCAAGGGGAAGAATTTTTTTGTGGTGGGGAGAATTATCTCACCATATACTTGGAAATCATTTTTATTTTATTCTTTCCTTGATCTTGGATCCTTTGATTGTGGTTTGAGTTGAGTCCCAGTTTTAATTTATTAGTTTCTGTTGAAAATAGTTATTTTGGGCTCAGCAATAAGGGGTACATGGTTAGTGAACGGTTAAGGGAAACTGTGCGAATTCACCTAGTTAATTTTCCATATTTTTTATGGTACGGGGGTAAGGTACATGGGTTGTGCATGGTTTGGGAAACAGTTAGGAAACAGTGAAAGAGGTTCTGTCCATTTTGAATGTGCCGACCATGTGGTTTATGAATAGTTTGGAAAAACATGCGGGCAGAACATGTAAGTTTCCAAGATCTATTAAAACATGAAATTCAATGTATTCCTTATTATGTTTTAACCCTATTTTGGGTTTTATTCCCTCTTGGATCATTTATGGTGCATAAAGGGGATCCTAATATCCCTTACCTTGGTTCTCCTCCCTGGTTAGTGCTCCTTTGAATCTAATGTTAGTTTATAGAGGTTTTGGACATTTTTATCTTCATTCCCTTCTCCTCTATTAGTTTTTTAGTGTTTCCTTGATGGATTCTTGCTGGAAACACCTTATAGTGTAGGGATAATATTTTGGGTTGTTTATCTTTTATTTTAGGGTGTTCGTATTGTTACATTGGGTGTGTTCCCATTCTCTGAAATTTTCTTCGCATCTACACGTCATTGAGGTAGTGGTTTCCTTATTTTAATTTCGAGTACATTCCATTTAATGCGTGAACATTACTAGTTGTGTCCAAAGTGATTTAATATTTCTTTTGATTTTATAGTATAAATTAATTTTGAGTTTTTATGATAGAAAATTACTGCGAATTTGTTTGTTAATGGTTTTCTTAAATATAACTATGTGTTCACGTATGTAAGGTGTTGGAAAAAAATAATGGTTTCTTTTTTTGAAATTTAGCAGCTTATGAATATGTTTGTCCTTGGATACATTATGGTGTCCTATTTTGATGCTGATATGAGCCTTTTGTGCATGTTTGGTTCATTAAAAATATTTTGTATGATCTCTTGGGATTTCATGAGTGTGCCATTGGATGTATTCAGAAATGTTATTTTCAGAATGATGGACCATTTAGTACATTGGAAAATGTTTGGATTTTAAATGGAAGGAAGGAATGTTTGGAATTTCAATTTTTTGTGTCTTTTTATATTTCTCTTAAAATGGTATTGAAAATGAGATTGGTTTTGGGAAATTCATGGATATTTTAGAACCCTTATGTGAGTTTTGTGTCTTGTCATGGATTTGGAAATGGGTTGGAAGAGTATTTTATTTTTAAATGGAAAATGAATGGATTCCACTTTATAATGTTTGTGAAATGAAATTGGTTATGGAAGTAAAAATTCTCAGTTGGAATCTTAGCATGTATGGAGAAATGGTTTGAAAGATCACGTGACATGATGACCCGATTTCCAATATTGTATGGATTATTTTGATATGGGAACCTCAATGGGGTATTCCCAAAAGGGAATGGTATTTCATAGGAAATGTTAGTGCTTTGGGGTAGGCAAGTTTGGTGGTGGAAGGTAAGGTGATTCTAATGTGTGAGGGCCACCTCCTTTCACCATGTACGATTACCATGGTTTTCTTAGGCATCTTTTAGAGGGTCGAGTGATGGTTTATTATCAACCATGGTTAGATGGGTTGGTACCTCATGGATTTTTTTGAGGCTACATGGGATTATTCTATTAGATTTGTAGTTAGAATAGCTAGTTAGTTATTAACTATGGAGTTGCACCATATGTTGGAAAGTGATTCCAATCTGAGTAAATCCAGGAATCTTTCTAGAGATTTTTAGGGAACACCCAAGGTTAATCATTGTATTTGGTTGTTTATTTATCTATTTCACTTGGTTTCCTATTTGGTATCACTTTATTTTATATTTGGAGTAATGAACTATACTTTTGAATAATATTTGTTTCCTAATAATTTTTGTGTTATTTAATACTCAACAAAACTACATCCTTAAAGTAATGAAGTTAGTATAATTAAAATGATATTGTTGTGTTTCGACTGTTATATGATTGTTGGTCAATATGACCATTGCAAACTAAACTCTTAATGATATGATTATTGTTTATAAATACAAGTTATATTGGTTAAATAATACATATAAAAGAGTCAATGGCCGCATCCAGTAGACTCGGGCCTTATGAAGCCCATTTGTCAGATCTTTGGGAAGGAGGTTGCATCTCTGGGATTTTCTCTATGCCAAGCCCAAACCAAACTACAACATGTGAAGCTTGAACGGAATCTCCTAAGGGAGAAGTTCAAGCTGATTGAAATCACCACTCATGCAATATTGATCGAGCTGCCCCAAGATTCTTTCACCATAGCACACCTTAGACTTAGGTCATATGTAGGGGTTATAAGGGGCTATGTAACGAGGCCTTAGTTACTTTTTGTAATCCCTTGGTATAAATAAAATTATTATTTATTATTATGGTAAAATTTGTGATTTTAAAATATCCAGATAACTGTAGGATAAATTAATAGTTCCATATTATTGATGAATTAGGGAAAAGAGGTATTTTAAAATTTTTGGTATTCTTAAAATAATTTATAATGTGAATTGATTTTCAAAAAATGGTCTTCTACCGCTATGTTCGGTAAGAAATTTAGGGACTAATAAGATCAAATTAATTTTTAGTGAATAGTAAAGTATTAATAGTAACATACCCATATGAATAGTAATTAATAGTATGAATATTAAATCTACCAAAAAATAGAATCTTCACCCACAAATGTATAAAATACATTTTAGACATCTTAAAACTGAAAAAACTATCATGTTATAAGTTTTGGTATTTTTGTATGTCATAAATATTTTATTTAAAATTTTATAATTAATTTAATAATTTAAAATGGAAATTTATTTTCATAAAATTTAATCATATATTGTTAATTTATTATTTTATGGTTATACAATAATTTTACGAGACCTTTATTATTTCTTAAAGTGTTAGAGAAGGAGTTATAGTTTTAAAGTTGTTTTTTGGAGTAAATAATGCTTTTATTTAAAAAAATAAATTAAAAATATTTAGAAAAATATTTTCATAAAATAGAGTTCATTTTTGAATTTAGAGCATCAATATTAGGTTATGGTGAATTTTTTGGATTTTTCTGAAATAGTAGAATTTTCGGTGAATATAAAAATACAGTTTTGAGTTTCGGGAGTTTAATGAAATCATTAATGATGTAATAATGATGTAATCATTATGGTTGACTTATGAAGAGTAATATATTCTATTAGGTGTCTCAAGAGGCCAATACTATGAGAAAATGACATGGGCACGCCCATGGTTTTGCAAATACCATCGATGAGGTATCCCTTGGAAATTAATAATTTATTCTCTCACTTTTCCTATAAATACCATGATAATACCTCCTTCATTTCATTCATAAATCCTACTCAATGAAGATATTGTCACTTTACCTCCCAGGGAGTCCTATCCAGGTTCCCTCAAGCCTTCCAAGTTCCCGAATTTCATGCTTTCAAAGCTACTCTTCAAGGTGGGGGAAACTTTCACCCTCCTCTATTTAGTCATTACTTCTTTTATGTTATATCTTATAGTTCCATTTTATTATGTTGGGTCTTGTTATTATATATATTTACTAAGGTATATTTAATTTTAAAATTATGAGAGACCCTTTCCACTCTCATCAATTTATTTTTTGAATTTTTAGTTGATGTCGTTAGGCTGCCAAATTTTTCATAAAAGAAATTGCATCTTCTCTTTTCCTTCGTGTTTTATTTTCATGTGGTGTGTCATTAAAATAACAATGACATGATATTTTTCTATACCCTGTAGTATTTTGAATTTTTTATGGGTGTTTTACCCTTTTCCCCTCTCTTTTCAATATTTTCAAAAACCATGTTGTATAGCTGTTATGCGGTATAATTTTCGTCTCAAAACATCTCTCTTTTTCTCCAGAATTTGATTATTTTATTTTTGTAAATACCCAAATATATATTTTTTTATTTCTATATGTATTCATCAAGACATAAAAATTGATATATTTGATTATGGTTTTAACATACATATAAAGCTAACTCCCTTTCCATGGGTTATAAATGAAAAAATGGTCTTATTTTTAAGCACTCTTAAAATGTCACAATTTTTAAAATGAAACCAATTTATTTTATTCTCTATGGGTTATTTATGATATTTTTGATTATGATATATGTGCATCACATGAAAATAAATACATATTAAGGGTGCACCTTGATAGTTCTCCAATGCATTGGGTAAATAATTAATCATTAGAGATTACAAGTTTCACGATACCTAGGTGAATAACCTTGGTAATTTTTATGACACCTTGGGGATGAACCTTGGTGATATGTTCATGAACGTCTAAATGAAATTTCGTAGCCAGATATTCATGTTATGAGTCATGTTATTTTTATTATGATATGACTCTTTTCCAATTCTCATGTATTATGGTTTTCATCAAGTTCTTATTAATATCACAAGTGGACTTATTCCCTTGCTTTCCTTACCAGGCCTTCTGCTCACCCTTTCCTTCGATGTATGTATCTAGGTTCTGATATGTAGTAATTTTACTTCGGATAAACTTATGATAAATCCTTACAAGTGGATAAGAATATTTTTTTTATGTTTTCATGAATTGTTGTTCCTGGTTTCCAGGAAACTAGACTTTAAAGATCATATCTTTTTAAAATGTAATGAAAAGTTATGTAAATTAAAGGTGGGATTATAGAGTTGGTATCAAAGGATAGTTTAGTTATTTATTGAAATTAGTCTATGAAAACTTTTTTAAGAGCCCTATAGAAAATTTTAAAAATAGGAAAAATTTCTGGTATTTTGGTGAGTATTGAGTAAGTGATTTATCAAACAAATACATCCCTATATGAATATGAGTAGGTAGAGGCGGCTCTAGCACCGATGTACAAAGGGGTAAACCCCAAAAATGCCACTTAGAGCTAGACTCGAATGGGAAATAGTTCATAGAAATGGGCCTTGATGCACTATTGGTTATGACACTCTCGGGGGATATGTTTGGTTAATTGCATGCTTTTTCTGAATCATTATGAAGGAATTATAGAGAAATTTTATTGTTTAAGCATGATGTTTTAAGACATAAAATCCTTTGTAGTTAAAAGATTCGTAAATGAAATAAGTTTATCACTAATGTTTTATTATTTTAGAAAATGGTGGGAAATAGGAGGAACCATGAAAATGGTGGCCATAATGGACCATGCGCTAACAGCCCACCGATGGAAGCCGAAATGGAATCATTCATGCGAATGATGAACCAACTGACTCAAGTTATGGAAAATAAGTTGAATCAATATGAGAGACCAATCTAACCATGAAGGAAAAAACATTATATTGAATCCTTTATGCGTCCATGACCACCAACCTTCCATGGATTGACTGACCCATTGGTTTCTGAATAGTGGATCAGCTCTATAGAGAAGATCTTTTCTGTGCTCTACTATTCAGAGCAAGAGAAGGTCACCCTGGCTGTCTATCGTTTAGAAAGAGAAACTGATAAGTGGCGGTAACTGATTAAAAACACTAGGCAAAGAGTGGAGGTTGAATCTATGGAGTGGGAAGAGTTCAGAGGGATCTTCTTCAGTAAGTATTTCCCTCATTCCATGACAACAAGAATGGAGGATTTTCTCAAGCTGAAGTAGACGGAGAATGAATCTATGGAAAGCTATGATATGAACTTCACAAGGATTTCACATTACACCACTATCTTTGTCATTTATCCAAATGGGAAGGTTGGTAGATTTTTTGGTGGACTAAGACCTCATCAGTAGAAGAATCTTTCCATTAGATACTATGATAGCTATGAGAAGATCGTGCGGAGTGTGATGAAAGTCGAGCTGGAGTTTGGTGAGACGTAGTGGTCTCATAAATCAAACGACAAGAAGAGGTCGATGGAGCCCATCTTAGGGAGGACATTTGATCAAGGAAGATGAGTCAAGCTAGTGCAGCGTCCCACATGTAATAAATGTTGGAAGAATCATTTGGGTAATTGAAGGCTTGGGAGCAGGAAATGCATCATGTGCGAAAGAGATGGCCATATTGCGAGGAATTTTCATAGTGAGGTGAAACCTCAACTTTAAACACTAACGACAAGGGGAAGATGGTAAATGCCCTACATGATGTCCAGTGATTTAAGTGTGGAAATACTGGGAACTTTTCCAATCACTGTCCAAATCCGAGGGCAGTGGAGGGGAGCAACCATCAGCCTCATCAAAGGCCAGGGGAGAAAGGCCATGATTTTTCTATCACGACAGCTGAAGTTGAAGCTCCGAATGATATGGTTGCAGGTACACTTATTGTCCTATCAAATCTAGAAAGTAATTTGTTTGATTCTGGTTCTACACATTCCATTATTTCCTCCATGTTTTCAATGAATTTAGAATCAACCCCCAATTTTCTAAAAGTAGAGATATCAGTCAAGACTCATAGTGGGATTATCAAAGCATCGTCAATGTTTAGAAACTCTAGTATTTACTTTAGTGATTACAATATTATTGTAAATCTAGTAGTCATTACCATGCTGGAATTCATCATTATACTAGGGATGGACTGGCTCTCAAAGTATAATTCTAAGATAAAATGCAGAATCAATGAAATCTCAGTATTCTTGAATTGAAAACCTACAGTTATCTTCCAAGGAGAGATATCTCATCCTGAAAATTGTCTAAAAGAACCCCCTATATCCTTCTTTATGGATTTGATCGGTGAATAAGAAGAAGGATATGAGAGTTTAAGGATAGTAAATGTCCCCATCGTCCAGGAATACATTGACGTATTTCCTGATGAGTTACCCGAACATCCCCCAGAAAAAGAGGTAGAGTTATCCATTGAACTCGTACCTGGATCTCATCTAATATCAAATACCCCAAATAGGATGGAAAATGTGGATCTAGATGAATTAAAGAAACAAATCCATGATCTTTTGGAGAAGGGGTTTATCTGACCGAGTGTGTCTCCATGGGGAGCACTAGTTCTCTTTGTGAAGAATAAGGAAGAATCATTGCAGCTATGCATTGATTATAGATAACTGAAAGGGGTCACAATGAAGAAAAAATACCCTCTTCCAAGAATTGATGACTTATTTGACAAAATTTGTGGGTCTCAATTCTTCTCTAAGATTGATCTTTGATCTGGTTATCATCAATTGAGGGCATAGAAAGAAGATATTCCAAAAACTACCTTCCGATCAAGATATGGGCATTGTGAGTTTTTTGTTATTCCCTTTAGACTTACAAATGCACCTGATATTTTTATGGATTTGATGAATATAGTCTTTAAGGAATAAATTGATAACTTTGTGGTAGTTTTTATTGATGATATTATGATATATTCCAAAAGTCACGAGGAGAATGAGGATAAACTAAGGGCTATTTTTAAAGCTCTACAGAAGGAGAGGATTTTTGGAAGTTTAGAAAATGTTAATTATAGTGATAAAAAGTTTCTTTCTTGGGGAACATTGTAACCTGTCACGAACCGGATCTGGTAGCCACCATTAACGGCACCACAACCGGCCCGTGGAAAGGCCCGAAGGGCGTTCCCTATCCCCACGGGCTGGCAAAACTGCCCGGGTATCAAAAACATCTGGTTTGGGAACGATTTACCTAAGTATGAAAGCATAAATCATAAAAAAATCAATTATTAGAATCTGAAATTTTCATGCTAAACAATTCTTAACAAAACCAGATCTGAATACATAAGTTTAAAGACACTACAAGTGGTCTAAAAACAAATAATGACAACATAAATACATCCCCATGGACTCCACACGACAATGGGATCATCACCCGCAAGCTGTCTCCGTAACTCCGCCCCAACGATGGGGACTAACATCCCGAACCGCCATCACCCTTAGCCTTCCCTTTACCTGAGTCAAGCATAAGAAGGTATACTTACACCCAATGGGTGTAAGTAGGGTGTGATACTAAGCCCAATAGGATACCACCAGATGATTCCAAAGAGCATGCAATACAATGTGAACAAAACAAGCAATTTTAATACACAAGGTGAAACAGTGTTAAAATTCAAAGAAATGAAACTTTCCAAATGAAAACAGTTTTCAATCCAAGAATTTCAGAATGTTATCACATTAAATAGAAATTTGAGCTACTTTAAAGTACTTCCAAAAACACCCCACAACAAGGGTAAATACCACAAATCCAATGAGCATCAAAATCGGGAACACCCCTAAGCACTAGGTCGTCTCGGGCCCTATGTACCTCGTACCTCGGTGTAGAGTAACCATAGAAAAATCCATTCTCGTGCACGATCCGCTAGTAGGGAACATACTCATAACCTAGTGGTCCCCAATCATCATCCAAATAGTTTAGTTACAATTGTCGTTATTCATATGCTAAGTGGAACAGGGACAAAACCCATCTGATCCACTAGCCGTACTAGTACAAATCCACCCCACCTAGTTACCCGGGCTTCCCCTTTTTGTGCTCAAACAATTTCAGCAAACAACACAAATCATTTTGCATATAAAATATCACTACTGGTCACAAACAAATTGTACAGTAGATACACACATTTTATACCATTTAAAACACACAATAAAATAATTTTTTTCAATAAAACAACCTCTCAAAACATCACATTGTTTTTCACACAAAGCTCTTTAAGATATCCACTTTTCACACTCTGTTAAAACTTTTAAGTAATTAAAACAAAATTTCAGTTCAATACCCTTTAATGAAACCAACAATTCAGTTATGGGGCAGCCCAAAATGAACCAATAAAAGATTTGAATGAAAAACCTCCAATTTCACCAAAAATTGGAACTTAAAATTCATTTGCATTATAAATGCAACTAAAACCAATTTTTACAGAAACATTAAAGTGAAAAAAACATTAAGGTACCATGAAAAAATCATGCTAATTCACAAAAATTTCACACACAATAAAATCACCTACCAAAGTAACAAAAACCCTTGAATCTCCGTGCGAAAATTAAATCACACCCCCGCCGCACCAAGAGAGAAATAGATCAAACCTAAAACCACATAAATTGGCCAAGAAAGCCCAAATTTAAACCCTAGGTTTGAAAACCTAGTTTCTGGAAATTATTAAACTCAATTATAACCTAAGAAACCCAAAGAATAATGAGTTAAACCCAAAGTAATTTGAAAGAGGAAAGGAAAGGGCTCATTTACTTGAAGTATCTTGAAGTAATCACTCCAAAACACCCGTATCTGAAATTTAAAATATCCAAAATTTAGGTTTCGTTCGAACAAGATGTATTAGGTCATTTATAAACTGTAATGGAGGAAAAATATTGATAATTGAGAGAGTTATGAAAGAAAGACTTTACCTCTTCAAATCTGGGAGATTTGAGGAACCCTCTGAAGTTCGGCACCAAATCGCGATTTACCAGAGATTCAAAGAAGGGGGAGAGAGTTAGGAAGCGTGGATGGGTTAAGATTTCTTGGGTGAGACTTGTAATCACCGAAAAATCCCAAATATTGAATATGTTATAATAAAATAAAAATTTATTTTTAAACCAGAAATTGGGCTTTCGGGCAGGCCCAACCCCTTAGATAAAAACCCAATTAAACCAATGTTATGGATTTATAAAAGCTCCAAATTACCTTTTTGATTTTAATAGGTTAGGGGAGGTCAATTATGAATTTTAATGGATGAAAAATGTTGAAAAATTAAAGAGTTATAAAAGATAAAAAAATTATTTTTTTAATCTGGAATTGGGCTCACGGTTTGGCCCAATTCATGAATACTCATCTATTCCTCCCTAAAACCTAGGGAAACCCCCAAAACAAATAAAGGATGTAAATTAAATGAAAAATACCTTTAAAATATGTCTTTTATGTGAAAATTCTCCCCACCACGATGGTCTTTCCTCCCCGGAAAGTCAACATGAATCTCGGTTGGAAAACAAGAATGGGTACTCTTCCTCGACCCATGACTTTCGCTCCCATGTCTCATGTGTATCATTCTCATGCTTCCATAAAACCCGGAATAAAGGAATAGACTTCCCTCAAAGTATATTCTCTTGGGAGTCCACTATTTTCACCGACCTCTCAACGATAGACAAGTCAGGCTCTATCTCCAGTTCTTCCCAACTCAACACATGGGATGGATCCAGATTGTATTTCTTCAACTAAGAGACATGGAAGACATCATGGATAGACATCAAATAAGAAGGTAAGGCCAACCTGTATGCCACCTTTCCAAAACGCTCAGTGATCTCAAAGGGCCCGACATACCGTAGCATCAGCTTACCTTGCTTCCCCAATCGACGATGGCCCAGATGAGGGGCCACTTTTAAGAATACCTTGTCACCCACAGAAAACTCTAGGTCTCGACGCCTCCGGTCAGCATAAGATTTATGACGACTCTGAGCTATCAATAAGCACTTACTGATCATCTTTCCCTTCTCAAAAGTCTCCTGCACAAGGCTCTCCCCCAACAGTGAAGTCTCTCCTACCTCAGCCCAACATAGGGGGGACCGACAAGGCCGACCATAGAGCGCCTCAAAAGGGGCCATTCGAATCGTGGATTGGTAACTATTATTATAAGAAAACTCAACCAATCCCAAATGGCTATCCCAAGAACTTCCAAAGTCCAGGACACATGCACGAAGCATGTCCTCCAAAATATGATTCGCCCGCTCTGTCTGACCATCCGTATGAGGGTGTTATACCGTTCTCATCTTAATCTGAGACCCCAAGGCCTTATGAAGGCCTTCCCAAAATCGATAAGTGAATAGGGGGTCTCTATCTAAGACAACAGCTGATGGTACACTATAGAGTCTCACCACTTCCTGAAGATACAAATGGCCCAACTCATCTACTTTAGTTGTATCTTTTATTAGAATGAAGTGGGCTGATTTGGTCAGACGATCAATCACCACCCAAATAGCATTCTTACCTCGAGGTGTACAAGTTAAGCCAAAAATAAAGTCCATGGAGACCTCTTCCCACTTTCATGTAGGAATGGGTAGTGGTTGGAGCAAACCGGATGGCCTTTGGTGCTCTGCTTTCACCTGCTGACATGTATTGCATCTCGAAACAAAATCTGCTATGTCCCGTCTCATACCAGGCCACCAAAACTGCCAACAAACATCATAATACATCTTAGTGGCACCCGGATGGACAGCCCACTGAGACTGGTGGATATCTTGCATCACCACCTTCCGTAGAGATAATGTCACTACTGAATGGACCATGAAGCAGAAGATACCCTCGGGAGATGACGACCAATCAGAGGATGTCTCCCCACCATGATGGAACTGCTTCGACCGCTGACAAATATCATCACTGGCCTGTTCCTGCTGAATCAACTCCAATAGAGAAGGAGTCAACTGGACGCTTTCCAAGAATGCCCCTCCACTGTGTTCCCTGGTCTCCACATGCATTTGAGAAAAGAGGCCCATTAATGTCCACTCATCACTAGACTTACTCAAAGCCTGCACTGGAACTCTTCTGCTCAAAGCGCCGGCCACTACATTTCCCTTGCCTGGGGTATAAACAATGTCAAAGTCAAACCCCTGCATGTACTCGATCCAGCGACGTTGCCTCAAGTTGAGGTCCTTCTGCAAGAAGATATAACCCAATCTTTTGTGATCAGTGTATAACACAAACTTCTCCCCAAAGAGGTAGTGACGCCAAGTCTTCAAAGAATGCATCACCACTGCCAAATCCAAGTCATGGGTTAGGTAGTTCTTTTCATGTGGTCGAAGTTGGAGAGAGCCATACACGACCACATGATCATCCTGCATAAGCACGCACCCAAGACCTATACCAGAATCATCACAATAGACCACATATCCCTTTCCAGCATCTGGCAAAATCAGCACGGGGGCGGTAGTCATCCGCCTCTTCAGCTCCTCGAACGATGCCTGACATTCTGGACCCCATACAAACTTCACCCCTTTCCGGGTGAGGGAAGTCATCAGTGAAGCAAGCCGAGAGAAATCCCGAACGAATCGCCTGTAATAACCTTCCATGCCAAGAAAACTCCTGATCTCGAACACATTCTTCGGTTTCTCCCACGACATGACTGCACTAATTTTCTCAAGGTCCACTGAAACTCCATGCTCTGAGATCACATGCCCTAGAAATCTCACCTCTCTGATTCAGAAAGTGCACTTTGACAACTTTGCATACAGGCGGTGATCTCATAATGTACCCAAAACGATCCTCAAGTGATGTTCGTGTTCCTCCTCAGAGCAAGAGTATACCAGAATGTCATCTATGAACACCACAACAAAGGAATCGAGATACTGATGGAACACCCTATTCATAAGTTCCATAAATACCACTGGATCATTGGTCAATCCAAAGGGCATGACCAAATACTCAAAGTGGTCGTACCTGCTTCGGAAGGCTGTCTTAGGGATATCTGACTCCTCACCCTGAGTTGATGATACCCTGAATGCAGGTCTATCTTTGAGAACCACTTTTCCCCCTTCAAATGATCAAACAAATCATATATTCTGGGAAAAGGGTATTTTTTTTTAATTGTTACCTTATTCAGCTTCCGGTAGTCAACGCACAACCGGAGGGATCCATCAACCTTTTTTGCAAACAACACAGGAGTGGCCCAAGGAGAGACGCTCGGGCGAATGAATCCTTTAGATTCTAATTCTTCCAGCTGTATCTTTAATTCCCTAAACTCAGTGGGGGCCATGCGATATGAGGGAAGAGATATCGGCTGTGTTCCCAGCGCCAGATCAATCGAAAAATCCACATCCCACTCTGGGGGAAAACATAAAAAAATCATCCGGGAATACCTCGGGAAACTCATTCACTACATGAGGTAGTGAGCCTTCATGGGAAATACCATCCTCTAGCACAAGAGAAGATAACTGGAAGATAACACTTCCCAACTCTGGGAGTGGAGGCCCTGAATGACCTGATCATGGATCCCATTCTCCATGAAAAACCTGACGACTCCCATCAGGTGTCGTGAAACTCACACGCCGTCTATAGCAATCTATGTGTGCCTGGAAGTGTACTAGCCAATCCATCCCGAGTATGACATCAAAAAGGTCCATATATAAGACCAAGAGGTCCCACTCCATCTCGACCCCTGACACAGAAAGTGCACACGAGGGGCACCTGAGGCCCTGGTCCTTCTTCTTTCCCAACGGTGTCACCAACTCCATCGCAAAAGACATAAACTCAGTTGGAAAATTCAGCATGTCCACAAAATGTCCAGAAATGAATGAAACAGAGGCACCAGTATCAAAAAGAGTAGTATCTATAGAAGATGCAATCAGAATGGTACCTCGAACTGTCGACGGTCCTGCCTCTGATCTTGCTGGTGACTGATCTGCTGCATAGAGATGTCTAGTATCTTCCTGAGGACGACTGCTAGTCTGTGGTTGTGCCCTAAACTGGCTCTGCCGAGAAGATGATCCAGCCCTACCACCACGACCACCAAATCGAGATCCCCCAGTCCTCGACGACTCGGACTGTGTTGGCACTCCTCTTGAAGCTACTAACCCTGACCCACTTGGGAGTGGACGTGCCACACCGCAGAAGCGCTGAAAATTCCCTATACCTCCACACTGGTAACAAGGCTTCGGAGGAAGTGGACATGCTGGTCGGATATGACCAGGCCTCCCACATTGGTGGCATACGACTGATCTCGCATCAGAATCCACAGAAGAAAACTTCCTGGAAGAGTGGCCTAAACTGCCCCTCCTTTATTCACATGATTCTCCCGCTTCCTTTTCTTCTCTGAGGAGCTTCCACTACCCATTGCTGATACTAAACCATAGAAACCAGCCCTGCCTTTCCTATCAATCTCCACCATGCATGCCCGATCAATAACCTCAGCATAGGTCCTCAACTTAAATAAGAACACCTGGGAGTATATCTCTGGTCGCAGGCCTTTCTCAAACCTCTGGGCCTTCGCTTTCTCATTAGAGACAATTTCTGGAGCATACCGAACTAACTCAGTGAAACGGTTGGAATACTCCATCACAAATATATTCCCATGAACAAGTTCCATGAACTCTCTAGACCTAGCATAAGCCAACACCTCAGGGCAATACTGTTCATTGAAGACAGCCTTGAAATCTCCCCAGTGCATCTGCTCATTCTTCCCAGCCTGAAGCACTGACTCCCACCATTTAAGACTGGGACCCTCCAACATAAATGTGTCACACTTTACCCTGAGCTCCTTGGGTGTTTCCAGGAACTCAAACATACGCTCGATCTTCTCGAGCCATTCCTCTGCTTCTTGGGGTTCTGAGCTGCCTCGGAAGGTCGGAGGCTTATTTTTCCGGAACTCCTAGGCCTTTTCCTTTCTAGGACCAGTATCATCCTCTCTAATAGGATCTGGAACTACAGCTGGTCCATATTCTAGAGCTTGGACAGCCCGGACCATGGCCTCAACTAGCCTCTGATCAATTGGTGTGGGAGAACTCTCTCTGGCTTCCTCTTGTGGGTGCATGAGAGATTTTCGGGGAGGCATGTTGCTACAAAATGAAACAGTCACAAAACAATAATCAATACCACAATTCTTAAAATTTTAATCAAATACATCATATATAAATAAACTATAAACATTCATGTAATAAAAGAAACAACTACTCCACATCTGCCTAATGTCCACATGTGGTCTGCAGCCCACACGTCTCACCTGGAAGTGAAGTCAATCCGGAAATTCCAACATCCCCCGGTGACTCAAGGTCTGCTATGAGAGGTGTGGGCTAGGCACCCTACTCAAAACCAATACCCTAAGCCCTGACAGTCCTAGCTCCTGTCTATCCCGACTCATCCCAAAATAACAATATAACCCAAAAACTTTAACCTCCTCTGATACCATTTTGGCACGAATCAGATCTGGTCACCACCATTAACGGCACCACAACAGGCCCGTGGAAAGGCCCGAAGGGTGTTCCCTATCCCCACAGGCTGGCACAAGTTCCCGGGTATCAAAAAAATCTGGTTTGGGAACGATTTACCCGAGTATGAAAGCATAAATCATAAAAAAACAATCAATTATTAGAATCTGAAATTTTCATGCTAAACAATTATTAACAAAACCAGATTTGAATACATATGTTTAAAGACACTAAAAGTGGTCTAAAAACAAATAATTACAACATAAATACATCCCCATGGACTCCACATGACAAGGGGATCATCACCCTCAAGTCGTCTTCGCAACTCCGCCCCAACGATGGGGACTAACATCCCGAACTGCCATCACCCTTAGCCTTCCCTTTACCTGAGTCAAGCATAAGCAGGTCTACTTACACCCAAGGGGTGTAAGTAGGGTGTGAGCCTAATCCCAATAGGATACCACCAGATGATTCCAAAGAGCATGCAATACAATGTGAACAAAACAAGAAATTTTAATACACAAAGTGACACAGTGTTAAAATTCAAAGAAATGAAACTTTACAAATGAAAAAAGTTTTCAATCCAAGAATTTCAGAATTTTATCACATTAAATAGACATGTGATATACTGTAAATTACTGCCAAAAACACCCCACAACAAGGTTAAATACCAAAAATCCAATGAGCATCAAAATCAGGAACACCCCTAAGCACTAGGTCGTCTCGGGCCATGTGTACCTCGTACCTCGATGTAGAGTAACCATAGAAAAATCCATTCTCGTGCACTACCCACTAGTAGGGAACATACCCATAACCTATTGGTCCCAAATCATCATCCAAATAGTTTAGTTAGAGTTGTCATTATCCAAATGCTAAGTGGAACAGGGACAAAACTCATCCGATCCACTAGTCCTACTAGTACAAATCTGCCCCACCTAGGTACCCGGGATTCCCCTTTTTGTGCTCAAACCATTTCATCAAACAAAAAACATAATTTTGCATATAAAATATCACTAATGGTCCCAAACAAATTTTACAGTAGCTACACACATTTTATACCATTTAAAACACACAATAAAATAATTTTATTTTCAATAAAACAACCTCTCAAAACATCACATTTTTTTGCACCCAAAGCTCATTAATATATCCACTTTTCACACTATGTTAACACTTTTAAGTCAATATAACAAAATTTCAGTTCAATACCCTTTAATGAAACCAACAATTCAGTTATGGGGCAGCCCAAAATGAACCAATAAAAGATTTGAATGAAAAACCCCCAATTTCACCAAAAATTGGAACTTAAAATTCATTTGCATTATAAATGAAACTAAAACCAATTTTTACAGAAACATTCAAGTGAAATAAACATTAATGTACCATGAAAAAAGAAAGCTAATTCACAAAAATTGCACACACAATGGAATCACCTACCAAAGTAACAAAAACCCTTGAATCTCCGTGCGAAAATCAAATCGCACCCTCGTTGCACCAAGAGAGAACTAGATCAAACCTAAAACCACATAAATTGTCCAAGAAAGCCCAAATTTAAACCCTAGGTTCTAAAAACTAGTTTCTGGAAATTATTAAACTCAATTATAACCGAATAAACCCAAAGAAAAATGAGTTAAACCCAAAGTAATTTGAAAGAGGAAAGGAAAGGGCTCATTTACTTGAAGTATCTTGAAGTAATCACTCAAAAACACCAGTATCTGAAATTTAAAAGATCCAAAATTTAGTTTTTGTTCTAACAATATGTATTAGGTCATTTATAAACTAGAATGGAGGAAAAATATTGATAATTGAGAGAGTTATGAAATAAATACTTTACCTCTTCAAATCTGGGCGATTTGAGGAACCCTCTAAAGTTCGGCACCAAATCTCGATTTACCAAAGCTCCAAAGAAGGGTTAGAGAGTTTAGAAGAGTGGCTGGGTTAAGTGGTCTTGGGTGAGACTTGTAATCACCGAAAAATCCCTAATATTGAATAAGTTATAATAAAATCAAAATTGATTTTTAAAATAGAAATTGGGCTTTCGGGCAGGCCCAACCCCTTAGATAAAAACCCAATTAAACCCAGGTTATGGATTTATAAAAGCTCCAAATTACCTTGGTGGTGTTAATAGGTTAGGGGAGGTCAAGTAGGAATTTTAATGGATGAAAAATGTTGAAAAATGAAAATGTTATAAAAGATACAAAATTTATTTTTTTAATCTGGAATTGGGCTCACGGTTTGGTCAAATTCATGAATACTCATCTATTCCTCCCTAAAACCTAGGGAAACCCCCAAAACAAAGCAAGGATGTAAATTAAATGAAAAATACCTTTAAAATATGTCTTGTATGTGACATGACCAATGAAGGAATCACAGTTGACCCTAAAAAGATAAAATTTGTAGAGGAGTGACCTCAACCTACAATAATACCTGAGATTATTAGTTTCCTTGGATTTGCTGGATATTATAGGAGGTTTGTGAATAAAGTTTTATGACTTTCTAATCCATTAAAAATGTTAACTTGAAAATGGGTCAAGTTCATCTGGAAAAAGTAGTGTGAGGAATATTTCAGAGAGCTCAAGAAGAGATTGGTTATTGCACCCTTGTTGACTCTACCATCTAGTGGAGAAGGATTCATTATTTTTAGTGATGCATCTCAAGAAGGGCTTGGGTTCATCCTCATGAAAAATGAAAAAGTATTTGCTTATGAATCTTGATAGTTGAAGACTCATGAACTGAACTATCATATTCATGATCTTGATCTTGCTGCGGTCGTTTATGCTCTAAAGATATGGATGCACTATCTTTATGGGGAGAAATGTGATATATACATAGACCATCAATATTTGAAGTATATTTTCACACAAAATAAATTTAATATGAGACAAAAGATATGGTTGGATCTTATTAAATAATATGATTGTTCAATTCATTAATATCCCAGAAGAGAAAACAAATTCGCTGATGCATTAAGTAGGATAGACCCAGTTGTTCTTTCCATGATGAGGATTCAAGGATATCCTTTGATCGGTGAACCTATAAAGCTGGACATGGGAATTATAAGGGAAGGTACATCATCAACCCTAACCCAAATGATATCTCAACCATCATTACAAGAGAATATCAAGAAAGATCATAAATAAGATCCTTTGTTACAAGAGATGTTTAAGACTATAAATGATGGGATGTTTCATGAGATTAATATTAATCAAAAAGGTGTAATAAAATTTCATACAAGTCTATGTGTTCCATATATTCTAGAAATAAAGGAGATGATGGATGAAGCTCATAGCTCTACTTTCACGATACATCCTGGAAGAAAAAAAATGTATAGGGACCTTTGGGATCATAATTTGTGGGATAATATAAAAAGAGAGATTGCTGACTATAGTTTAAGGTGTCTGGTATGCCAGCGAGTGAAGGAAGAGCGAAAAATTCCTAAAGGGGTATTACAACCACTACCCATACCAGCATGGAAGTGGGAAAATGTCACTATTGACTTCATCACTGGTCTCCTGAGAACTTCCAAAGGAAACAATACGATATGGGTTATTGTGGGCCATCTAACCAAGACCACCCTACATTGGGGAAGATTTATGTCTTCATCAACTTTCCATGATTTACATGAAGGATGTGGTAAGGCTGCATGGAGTTCCACTTTAGATCATATCTTATCGTGATCCAAGGCTCACATCAAAATTCTGGGGAACTCATCAACATTCTCTAAGTATTGAATTGAATTTTAGTATGGCCTATAACCCAAAAATAGATGGCCAATCTGAAAGGACTATTCAAACACTCGAGGACATGTTGAAAACATTCTCAATGGAATTTAATGGTGGATGGGATCAACATATCCCTTTAGTTGAGTTCTCTTACAACAATAGATTCCCCTCGAGCATTCAATTGGCACCCTATGAAGCTCTATATGGGAAGCGATGTAGAACTCCTACTGATTGGAATGAAGCTGGTGAGAGATATCTTCTTGGGCCTGATCTTGTGTAAGACATTACAGAAAAAGTCCATGCCATCCAAAAACACATTAAGGCTACTCAGAGTTGGTAAAAGAGCTATGCAGAAAACCGTTGAAGGGACTTGGGGTTTGATGTTGGTGAAATGGTATTTCTTAGAATTTCACCTTGGAAGAGAGTAATGAGGTTTTAGAAGAAAGGGAAGCTCAGTCCTAAGTACATTGGCCCCTATGAAATCCTTTATTTTGTAGGATCAGTTTCCAATCGTCTTTCACTTCATCCAAATATAGCACTAGTTCATGATGTCATCCATGTATCCCTCTTGAGGAAGTACATACCTGACCCTTCCCAATTACTAAACCCAAAGGTGGTATAACTAGAACATGACCTCTCTTATGAGGAGCAGCCAGTGGAGATCTTAGATCATAGAGACAAGGTTCTACGCAACAACACTACCCACCTTGTCAAGGTGTTATGGAAGAACGACAAAATTGAAGAAGCCATGTGGGAACTAGAAGAGTCTATGAGGTAGAAGTACCCACACCTTTTTTTTCTTCTGAGGGTACGAGTTAAAATTTCATGGATGAAATTTCTTAAGGGGGGAAGAATGTGATGACCTGAACTTTTGAATAATATTTGTTTCCTTAATTTTTTTGTGTGTTATTTAATACTCAACAAAACTATATCCTTAAAGTAATTAAGTGAGTATAATTAAAATGATACCGTTGAGTTTCGACGGTTATCTGACCATTGGTCAATATGAACATTGGAAACTAAACTTTTAATGTTATGATTATTGTTTATAAATACAAGTGATCTGGGTTAATTAATACAGAAAAAAGAGTTAATGGCCTCAATCAGTAGACTCGGACCGTATGAAGCCCATTTGTTGGAGCTTGGGAAGGAGGTTGCATCTCTGGGATTTTCTCTAGACCAAGCCAAAGCTGAACTACAACATGTGAATCTTGAACAGAATCACATAAGGGAGATGTTCAAGTAGATATAAATCACCACTCAGGCAATATTGTCTGAGCCGCCCCAAGATTCTATCACCATAGCACACCTTACATTTATGCCCTATGCAGCGGTTATAAGGGTCTATGTAATGAGGCCTTAGTTACTTTTTGTAATCCCTTGGTATAAATAAAATTATTATTTCTTATTATGGTAAAAAAATTTATTTTCAAATAGCCGGAAAAATGTAGGATTAATTTATAGTTCCATAATATTGATGAATTTTGGATTAAATTTTTTTTATTCTTTAAATAACTATTAATGTGAATTGATTTTCAAAAAATGGTCTTCTGCAATTGTGTTCAGTAAAAAATTTAGGGTCTAACAATATCAACTTAAGTTTCAGTGAATAGTAAAATATGAATATTAATATACCCATATGAATAGTAATGAATAGTAAATTGGCCAAAAAATAGATCCTTCACCCATGAATGTATAAATACATTTTAGACATCATAAAAGTGAAAAACCGATCATGGTATAAGTTATGGTATTTTTGTATGTCATAAATATTTTATTTTTTATTTTATAATTAATTTAATAATTTTAAATGGAATTTTTTTTCATAAAATGTAATCACATATTGTTAATTTATTTTATTCTGGTTATATGATAATTTTATAGGACCTTTATTGCTTTCTTAATGTGTTACACAAGGAGTTATAGTTTTAAAGTTGTATTTTTAGAGTAAATAATGATTTTATTTAAAAAATAAATTAAAACTATTTAGAAATTTATTTTCATAAAATGAAGTTCATTTTTGAAATGAGAGCATTGATATTAGGTTAGGGTGATTTTTTGGGATTTTTCTAAAATATTAGAATTTTCGGTGAAGGGTAAAATTCAGTTTTGAGTTTCGTGTGATTAAGGACATCATTAATGATGTAATAATGATGTAATAATTCTGGTTGACTTATTAATAGTAATATATTATATGAGGTGTCCCAAGTGTCCAATAACATGGGAAAATACCATGGTCAAGCCCATGGTTTTGTAAATACCACCGATGAGGTGTCCCTTGGAAATCAATAATTTATTCTCTCACCATTCCTATAAATAACAAGACAATCCCTCTTTCATTTCGTTCATAAATCCTCCTCAATAAATATATTGTCTTTTTACCTCCCATGATGTCCTCCTAATGTTCTCTCAAGACTCCCAATGTCTATAACTTCAATCTTTCGTAGTTACTCTTCAAGGTAAGGGAAACTTTCACCCTCCTCTTTTAAGTCGTGACTTCTTTTATGTAATGTATTATAGTTCCATTTTATTATATGTGGTATTTCTCTTCTATATATTTAATACTTTATATTTCATTTTCAAATTCTGGGTGACCCTTTCCACTCCCATCAATTGATTTTCAGAATTTTTAAGTGATGTCGTTAGGGTACCAGATGTTTCGTAAAAGAAATTGCATCTTCTCTTTTCCTTCATGTTTCCTTTTCATGTGGTATATCATTAAAATATCCATGACATCATCTTATTTTGTACCCATAATATATTTTTAATTTTTTATGGGTGTTTGACCCTTGGACCATATCTTTTCAATATTATTCTAAAACCATGTTGTATAGCCGTTATGATGTAGAATTTTCGTCTCAAAACTTCTCTCTCATTTTCTCAAGAATTTTCTTGTTTTATTTTTGTGAATACCCAAATCTATTTTTTTATTTCCAGATGTATTCATGAAGACATGAAAATTTATCTATTGTATTCTTTATTTGACATACATATAACCTTCACTCCCTTTACATGGGTTATAAATGACATAATGATCTAATTTTTAAGCACTCTTGAAACGTCATAATTTTTAAAATGAAACCCATTTCTTTTATTCTATATGGGTTATTTATGAAATTTTTGATTGTGATATATGTGGATCACATGAAAATAAAGTAGTATTTAGTGTTCTCCCTAATAGATCTCTAATTCATTGGGTAAAGAAATAATCTCTAGAGTTGAAACGTTTCACGATACCTAGGTGAATAACCATGGTAATTTTTATGACACCTTAGGGATGAACCTTGGTGATATGTTCATTCATGTATAAATGAAATGTTGTATAAACATATTCATGTTATGACTCATGTCCTTTGTATTATTAAATGGATCTCTTATATTTCTCATGTCTTATGGTTTTCTTAATGTTCTTATTAATATCACATGTGAACTGATTCCCTTGCTTTCCTTACTGGGCCTTCTGGTCACACTTTCCATTGATGTATTTCACCAGGTTATGAGATGCAGTAATTTTACTTAGGATGAACTTATGATGAAGTCTTACAAATGTATTAGATTATTTTATTTATGTTTTCATTAATTTTTGTTCCTCATTTTCAAGATACTAGACTTTAAAGATCCTCTATTTGTAAAATGTAATGAAAAGTTATTTAAATAAAAGGTGAGATTCTATATTTAGAGTTTCATATATTATTGGTTTTAGACTCATGTGTGTAATTTAATTTCAAAAATGGTAAATCTATTTTAAAAATGGAAAGGGGTTTGTGTTGTTTTAAAAAAGGAAACTTATATAAATATGTTCTTGGTTGTTAAAAATAATAAAAACATGTTTTCAGAATGTATTTTCAATCTAGTATTTATGGACTATTTTTGGAAAGTAAATGTATGGATTCTACCATGGTTTTTTACTGAGACATTAAAAATAACAACCTACTTGTTCCATTTAGGGTCATTAGACATTATTTGTTTTACATATATAGGTTTCTAGTTCATCTATTTCATATAGTAGGTTAGTTAGTGGACGGTGGCGACTATGAGGTCACATGGAGATTGTGTTGGTAGCGGTTTGGTTTGGTGTTGTTTTAGTTTCAGTTTTGTTCAGTTGTATTTATATCTAAATAAATTTTAATATATATTTGAAATTATATTATTATTGGGTCTACCGATAGTTCAGTTAAATTATGCGATCCTAGTTTGTTGGGAAAATCATTCTAATAGTGATTACTTTCATGCATGACACTAGTTTCCATATCTTGGGGATTGGGAATACCCTTCGGGAAATGTCCTAAAATAAGTAGGATGTCAGGTTTGGTGGAATCATGACCTGGTTCTTGATTGATAAAATGAGTTGATTGTATTTGGGTGTTTAGAGGAATTCTCTAATTGAATGTAGGTGTGGGATTGGAAATATTATTAGAGGTTTGAGTTAAGGTACTTCTTTAAAGGCACTTGAAACATTTGGTTTAAAACATATTTGAGATTTATGATAAACAAGGTCACTAAACTAAGGAATTGTCAAAACATGCTGATGTTATGATGATAAAGGATACATCTAGTGTAATTAAGTGTAATTTTTCCCATGGTAGAGATTGTTTAAGGGGGTTTTCAATTTTATAGATGTTGGTATATAGTTAATGTCACCTTTTATTTTTATCCTATAATAATATATTTTTATGATAAAAATTTATACAAGTGATTAGGTGGACTAATGTGGTTGAAATTTTCTTTATAGGGAGGGTTTCATTTATTTATAGGTGGATAATCATTAATCACATGGTAGAATAACAGGACCAGGAATTGGGTACATCACATGATGAAGTAGTTTGGAAGATTTGTAATTGTGGTGATTACTGTTCTTAGTAGAGAAGTCCTTTTTTACCTTCCTATTATTAAATTTTTTATTTTAGTTTGCAGATTTATTTTTATGGATTTTTCAATACATACTTATTCAAAAAAATTGACTAAGTGTTTTTAGGGGGCTGGTATGAATTAAATTGAAATATTTTTCTTATTCTTTATCATATTTTTATATGACTTTTTTTAATTCATAGATCTTGTTCATTTACTTATTTTTTTACATTATCTAGTGATGTATCAAAAAATAAATTCTGATATAGTTTCCTTAATAAGTTGTAAATAAATATACTCTTCACTAATAATTGTTAAAATTCGGTGGAGTGTCTCTAGAAGTCAGTAGTGTGTTCTATTTCAAAAAAAATCCTTTTTTCATCATGTGTATCATTTTTACTATGCTCTATATAATCATAGGTAGAGTGTAGTGGATATTTTCCATTACAAACACAACCAAGTTACATAAATTGAAAAAATATTGTGTTCATTTTTATCTATAAAGAATCATCATTTACCTATGTTTTGACAAACATATCAATACTTAATAGATTTCACATACCAAGAGAAAACTATGTGTTTAAAGTTACTTTCTACATAGATTTTAGGAACTCTTATGTTTAAAATTTATACAAGAATAGAATATTTTATGAAAACAATTTCCTATAAATTATCACCTTTTCAAACATGAATTATTTTTATCCATTTTTTATTGATATTTGTGGCTCATCACTAGTTTTACATCAACATTAAATTTTCATTCAATCTCTCATAATATTTCTAAATACTTTTATCAAATGGTGTGTTTTTTTGTTTTCTTTTCATAGACACATAATAATCCTTGTATATGGTTTAACCCACCTTATCAAAATAAAATTTCTATGTAGGTTTGTAAATAAAAAAATCATCCCATTGATGGAGAAGGAATGTGCAACCAACCCAAAAAAAATATTCATTCTATTTGAAAGTAAAAAAAATATCTATTTATAAGGATAATCTATTGAAAATATTTTATAAAAATATTCTTGATACCACCAATTTGTTCATTATTTAATTTTTTTATTTTAATCCTTATTCACAAAATAGAATCATCTAAAACTCGAATAAATTTGTTGATATCATACATTGAAAAACACTACACTACTCATAGGAAGAACATGAAAGCTAAGATGGATATTTTGTAAGTTCTGAGAGTTGAGAACATTTATGAAAAACATATTACACCTCAACCTAGAAATTAAAATTATAACACAGAGACTCTAATATCCCTAATTTGGTGCTTAATTATTACATTGGTTTAATATACCAGTAATAACACCACAAAGTCCCAATGAATTTAACAATCTTTGGATACTAGATACATATATGATTTTTATATTACATTATAAAAAACATATAATTAAAATATTTATTTCATTATTTAATATAAATAAAATATTTATTCATTGTATCTTGGGGAATATGAAATTTAATAAATAGTGATCTCAAATTCACTTTAAGGGGTAGTGTACAATATACTCTACCATTAATAGTTGAAGCATAGTCAATATTTCAAAGTTGATAAAAATAACACATTCCATTTCAATCAAATAAATTAGTTAAATTTACATCCATGGATAATATAAACATATAAATCACATGGATAATCGAAATTGAATTCTTAATAAACTAAATTCATAAATTCTGTCATTTATAAAATTTCCATCAAGTCCCTAAGAATTTTATCAAGAATATTACTATCACAACCACTCAACAAAAGATTTTTACATACCTTCATGGCCTCTCAACCAATATATCATATATATATTTACGTACCTATAACTAATAAAATTTTAATTGTGTTAAGTCCTCTCAACCAATAATTCTTAAAAAAATAGTTAATCTATACAGAAAACACCCAATTATTATGACATGATATTACAAGGTAAACCAATATATAATTTGAAAAAAAAATCCTTATGAAACTTGTCGATCCATATATGGGATTTAAAAAAATAATCCCCACCTATTATGTGAAAATACTACACATTCTTTGTATTTTTAATGATCATTACAATTTATTCTCAGAATTTAATATAAATAAATAATTATCCATATTGAATCAAGAATACATAATATTTCCCCAATAAATGAAATAATTTTATTTATTTAATTGATAACTTATATAGAAATGGTATACAGTCGAAACATCATCAAATTAATAGAAATTATATTTAACTAATAGAAGATATTGAATATATATACATTAAGGAGGAAATAATGTTCAATTAATAGTGGAAAATAATAGAGAAATTATCATAACAAAATGAATGATATAAAAATATGGTATAATACATTGTTATTAATGAATGATATTCAACCATAAATTCATTACAAAATATACTTTGGTAGTAAAACCAATCCTTTTGAAAAAAAATTAGAAATCGAACATTAAAAATAACTTCCTTTTTTTACACTATGTAAGAAAAAAGTTTTTAATCAAATTTCAAAACTCTTTTTAAATCCCTTATAAAAATAATTCCCATTTATTTTGATATTATTTTACATATAAATCCTAAAAATATTTATGTTTTATTAAAATAAAAAATTAAATATATAGAGGAAGCCTAAAATCATTGAATGGTCATTGTGGATGGAAATTCTTTTTATACAATATATGTTGAATGAGAACACTCTTTTCACACTTTTGTAAATAGTCAAATACAACTTGTTTAGAAAATATTTATGTAAGAATGCTAATTTTTTAACAAAATGAAAAGGTATTTAAAATCAACTTTTTAATATATTTCATGTATATATAAAAACATCCATAATTTTTTTAAGATCATCGACTTAGAAGAAAAATGTTATCAAAAATACATGAAATAAGGTCATCATTTCATTAAAAGTGTTTTATGAGTCATATTAATTACCAAAGAGAGGAAAATGTTTCTAGTAAATTAAAATATTATCTAAAAATAAATTAGAATATAATAGATGTTTTTTAAAGTATAAGATCCATATAATGTTCCTCAATAATAATTTTTCATATAAAATCTCAAAAATAAATGAGATTATAATATACACCTTTACAACTTGGGTAAATTTTAAATCAAAACCCCCGTAAGTAAAAACATAAATAAAAAACAAATAATACCATGAATAAATAGTTTATCCTGATATTAAGTGTTAAAATAGAAGTATATACATCGTGTAAATGAAATTAGGTGCCAAATGTAAAATATGTCCCATTAAAGTGGAGATGAGAAAAAATTACCCATACTGTCTTTGTAATATATGAATAAAAAATATCATAAAAGATATAAAATTAGATGGATTTTTAAATTACATTAATTTTTATTGTAATCTTCTTAAAATAAATTCATGGTTAGTATACACATAATAATAATTAAACAAGTGGTGAATATGAAATATGTGCCACATAAATAAAAATGAGATGAGAAACCCTTACCTCAAGTCTAACATGATTTGTATGCAATATTAAAATCATGTATAATAATTTAATGTTTATGATAAAAATATAAAAATAACCATTATAATATATATCATGTCATATAGGATTCACTTATAACATTCTATCATCAATTTATTAACAATTATTTGTTAACATCATCATCTCAGATGTCAACTGTTGCATTCTTCATTAAAGGTTTGGTTCGGTAGTTATAATAATTTAATCATAGACATGGTTTCATCATATATATAAAATTAATTATTAAATAATTATCATTTTTAAACATTAAATATAATTTATAATCATTCATTAAATTCAAACATGAAAAACGATTCACATCACTTTGTGGATGTAGCAGTATACATATAAGCACGAACGACATTATCATTTTTCTAATGGATGTAAGGGTAAGAAGGTATATGATATAATAAATTTAAAGATTCATAATTTTGTTATATATATAAAATATATTAATTAATCGAACTTATAAATATTTCCATGTAATGTGATGATGAAAATCAAATAAAACCATTGTGTGGAAACAGTTGGATGAATAAATGAATGAGTGTCATTTTCATTTTTCACAGGTTGGAAATGAGGTTAAAATGGTTGTACAATGATCATAATAAAATATTATTATCTTAATTAAATAATATTAGTTATTATAGTATGGATAAAATATATTTCTAGTAATTATAAGAAGAAAAATACTTTGAAAGTATCGAGTAAGATGATTATCACTTCTTTGAAATACCTCTGTTGGCTTACACATTAAACATTATAAGGATGGTGGGTAATAAAAGGATATCAAGAATAAGGGGAAGGAATCATAGAAGTTATTAGTGTAGGTATTTTCTAATCTATAAGGATAAAAAATTTTGAATAAGTGAGGATATTAGATATTTTTTTTAAGTGTGGAGAGGATACACTAAGAATTAATTAAAATATTTAAATATAATTAATGTATTCCTTGATTAAAATGCTTATAAATGGACATTTATTCAAATAGAAATAGAATAAGATCAATATATAATCACCCAATAAAATTTATACAGTGTTTTGTATCATTTTAAACCATTTTTTTTGTTTAACTGCTTTGTTAACCTTTTTTAACCTTAACTGTAGTAACACATATTTTAGAATATAAGTGTTATAATTTTACTTCAAAGTTGAAAAGTGGAACAAAAATAGTCCATTGATGAAATTTCATACCATTTAAACTAAAAAAATTTCCCTTCATATATTTCTTTATTTTTAACTCATGTAATAAAAAATTATTCCACATAAAATATGAGTAAAGTCATTTTTGGAACTATTCATTTAATTTGACTTAAATTTTATCATGATAACAATGTACTCTAAAAAAACTATTTTACCACAACATTGACATTATTATTGACCATAAAATTTAGGTAACATAAAAATTCATCCCATATATATTTATTTTTTTCTTTTTAATATCATTTACTATATTTTCCCTATTGATTGCATAAGAATCGAGTCAGTTTTTCCTAAGTATTTAAGGTAATTAAAACACCATAAAAAATTATAAATTTATTACCATCATAAAGGTAATTCATTTATATTCAAAATAAATTTTATTTTCAATAATAAGTTTTTTATCGCTATGAAAACATTTAATAAAAATGATGTTCAAGAGACTGACATTTTTCATTTATCATTTTCTTTAAATAATATTTAAAAATGTTATAATCAGAGGAATATAAAACCAATATTCCTTATAATTTAATTTAGAATTTATATTGTTGAATTAAACTAATATAATAGTATAAATTAAATTTATAGATTGATTTTAAATCCTTACCCCATAGTTTTAACCAAGATTTACCTGTATTACCCTTACCGATGAGATATGTCATTACCATGGTTACTGTCCATAATGAACAAATATAAAAGGAACCTACTTAAAAAATTCAGACCTATTGATTCTAAATATAAAACCCATTTTCTAATATTAAATCCCCATAAATAGAAGAAAATTATTTTAATATATGTACACATAACACATTGGAAACATTCTATAAAAATATGTATTAGGCATAAATATTTACATATACCAAAATCAAATATAATTTTTGTTCCTATGAAATTAATTATACAATGTTTAATAAAGTGATATTATGTTACATTAATATAATGTTAAAAATATAATGCTACTTTTAAATTACTTTATTTAAGGAAAGGGAGTGATAGTTTTATAAAAATCGATATTTTTCACTATTCACTCAAAAGTCAACCACTTCAGAAAAATCGAAAAGAATCTTCTCAATAATATTATTAAATCATGATTTCAAAAATGATATCCATTTTTTCAAAAAAATATTTATAATAATTTCAGAAACTCATTATAATATATGTTCCCAAATTTTAAAAAAGACCAATTTTAATGAAATGTAACTTGGAATCATAAAATTAATTTTATTCTTATCCTTTTCATAGTAATAAAAATTATGTTAATGATAAATTTCTTGATTTAATTCGTTATTTATATTAAAAAATCCTTTATAAATATATTTCATTATTTTTTTATTCCTATTAATACCCCACATCCCATCAGTGATGTTATAATAATTATATTTAAATATTATTATTTCAAGGTTCGTTTATGTTTGGGGTTTAATATACCACATGATATTGAACATATTGTTATTTTAAATTAAAATTATAAGATAAAATATAAGGTTATTAAATCCTCCCCTCCTTATATAAATTTCAGCCTCCCAATTTTAATTATTATTTTCTAAAATGAAAATATAATAACATATTAATATAATCAAATATAGATTTTATCATGAACTAAAATTTCATTTTTGTGACTATAAACCTTATTATATATGTACCTATATAAGACTAATTGTTGAAAATTAATTTTTAAATATGTACCCCTGTATTTGATTTTTACTTCTAACTTAATAATTGATAGATTTATCATCAATTTTCAGGAGTTTGAGAAATTCAATTACATTTAGGATAGAAAATATGATAAAATTTACCTACATGATTTATTCTCATTATATAACCATGATTTTTCTATAATTGTGAATAATCATGATAATTATTCATTTTTCATGCCATTTTCATCAAAATAAACTTTTAATCGACCATAAGATCCACAAAATGATTAACAATTATTACAATAGTAAAAAACTAAATAGGTTAACATAATATAAAATATTAACCAATATTAATAAACCTTCAGAAAAATTAGTCATCAAAATCTCATAAATAACCAAATATCAACATAAAACTCCTTAAATTTTCTTGATTAAATTTAAACCTAATAATCAGAAAGGTTTGAACACTTATTTTTCTAAATCAACTAAATTTTTTTTATCCCCTAACAACCATTATCACTTATTCATACTAAAATATGTATAGGAATTATATTCCAAGATATAATATTTTACAAATAAAGTCAAAAAATGAATAAAATATCATCAATTATAACCTATTAAAATATTAGAATACCCTTAAAGTTCATCAATATATTTCTAAATCAATTTCTCTCCTAATATTAAATTTTCAAAAATTTCACTTTTCTTAGTGGCTGATACCATTCAACAAATATTTCAAAATTCACTTTTTATAAATTTTCCATAAAACTAAATATTTTGAGAAAAAACCTTGATTATTTTCTCTTAATCCTCATACAAAATTACCGTGGATAAATACTAAAATATAATAATAATATATACTACAATGTAACAATAATTTCATTGAATTAAAATCCTAAAGGGTTACATTCATCCTTAAGATCTATTCATTGAATTCTATTTGTCTTTTTAATAACCACATATATACCATACATAGAGATAATATTTATAACAAAATAATCTTTCAGAAATTAATATTCATACTTAACAAATTTCTTCTATAACACATATTCCACTAAATGTATCAAGAATGCTTCATAATTGATTCCCATGCCCTTCATAATCTTTAGTGTTTCATATAATATCATTAATAAATACCACAATTAAATTATCAAGGTAATACATACATTAAACCCAGGTGTTGATTAGCTTCCATCCTCTAGGGGCCATACCAAAATAATGGAACTTGTTAGTAAGCCCAAATTCTTCAGGAATATTTAGGAATAAAAAAAATTCCTAAACTGTTTTCAAATGATCTAAGAAATTATCATTATGATAATGTTAATTGTGTTAATATAGAATATAGTTTCCAAGGTTCCTATTAAACTTCATCTTATACCAACTATAACATCATGACTATTGTAACCTAGATTCAATTCTCACATATAACATTGGCACATGATACAAGGAATCACACCATAAGGGATCAATCGGTTTAGTAGTCAAGGAATACTAGATACATAAATTATTTCTATATTATATTGGGAAAATAAAACATTGAATAAAAACCATTACATAATCCTTGAATATAAATCAAATATTTCATCTTCATATCTTGGGGAATGGAAAATGTTACAAATCGTGAGTTTAATACTCAATAATGGAAATTGTAAAACATAAGATATCATAAATATGTATGGAAGAATAAATATATTATAGTAGGTAATAAAAACACAATCAATTTAAATCACCATATTTAGTTCAAAGTATATACTTCGATAATGTATACTTAGAAATCCCATAGATAATAGAAACTGAATTCTCAATAAAAAATTACATAAATTTGGACATTTTTAAAATTTCCATCAAGGCCTCAAATAAGTTATCACGAATCCTCCCTTCAAGGAATCTCAAAAAAGACTTATTACATATTTTAATGTCCTCTAAACTATGAAATATTACATATCATCAATGTTTCTCAACTAATACAATTTTTATTCAATCAAGGCCTCTCAACCAAGACATCTTACCTAAATAGTTAAGTCATACACAAAATGACCACAAATATTATGACATGATATTAGATCCTCAACAAATAAATTATACCAATTTTATGTCCATGTGATGCATATTTTTGCATCAAGGGGATATATATATAACTAGTACCCACCTATCAGTTGTACGTCCTACGTATTCCTCTAATTTTGAATAATCAATACAATTCATTCTAAAAATTCCTTTTAAATTAATAATTATCTATATTGAATAAATAATATTGAATAACTCCAAAGTAAATAAAATTACATCCTTCAATAAATTAATACCATATATAAAAATTTTATATTGTAAAAATATCATCAATGTAATATTAATGATATTTATTTCATCCATCATATTTAAAATATGGTCACCAAGGAAAAACATAATGTCTAATGTATATTGTAATGTGATAGAGAACACTATCACATGAAACTAAATAGTCTTAATATGATTTATAATCCTTTATATATAATAAATGATATAATACCATCAATTCTATAGAAATTAATGGAATTATTAATCACAATTTAAAAAATAATTTCTTTGTGAGAATAACCCCATTTTATTTTGTTGTCATTTCAAAACAAGTCCCAAATTATTGAAAAAATATTTTACGTTAAAATAACCATATATGCTTTTAGAGAAATATTCAAAGAAAATAATGGTAATGATGGTGATAAATTATATTCATGATGATTATGTAAAAATGAAACATTCGTTTCATACTTTTGTAAAACGTCAAAAATGAATTCATCAAAAAAAAATTAAATATATTTCTTTTCACAATTTTTTTAAAAAATATAAAAGATAATCAACATTCCATTTTAAATAAATATCATGTATAGGTAAAAATATTATGTAACAACTTTATATAATATATATATATATATATAATAATAAATTTATTTACCAAAGAGGAAATAAGGACAAATTTTCTTTAAAAACATTTCATTAACAATTTTAAGTATCAAAGATAAGGAAATGGAAATTATAAATAATAATTATATGAATAAATATATGATATGAAAATATATGTGGTTTAAAGGTTTTTTTTTATATAATTTATCTCAATGAAAATTTAGTATATATAATCCTACAAAGAAAAGATGTTGTAACAAAAACACTTACAACATTGTTAACTTTTAAAACAAATCCCCTTAAAGGAAAAAATTAAATAAAAAACTAATATCATAGATAAATATGGATTCTAAAAATTAAGTGAAAAATATCATTATATAAACCATGTAATATAAATTAGCTTCATAATGTAAATAACTTCTCATTGAAGTTGAAATGAGACAAAATTACCATTATAGTATTCATAATCTCTGAATAAAAATCATCATAAAATATATAACAAATTATATTTTTTAAAATACACAAAATTTTCATTATAATAATAAAAAATTAAATCCATTTTTACAACATACACAAAATTAAAGAAACAATTTTTAAATATGGAATATGTCTCACAAAAATAAAAGTGATATGAGAAACCCTTACCTTATATCTAATTTGGTTTGTATAAACTCTAAAAATCTTTTGTAATAAATTTATACTTAATATAAAGCTATAAAAACGCATTTTCATAGTTTTTATTACAAATATAATTCACTTATAACATTATATCACCTTTTTATTCTCTATTAAAATCATCATCCCTAGTGTTAACTATTTTTCTTTTAAAAAAAATCAGTTTGGTAGATCAAGTCCTTGCATATTGGTTAGGGTTTTGAAATATATAGAATATTAATCATGAAATAAATATATTTTCTATAAATAAATTAAAATTTTAGAATTATTAATGAATGGTGTACATGAGAAATGAATCACATATCTTCATGGAGGAGGTAGTCCACATGTATTCGTGAATGACATTATCATTATGTAAAGGATTGAAGGGAATCAATATAGACGATATAAAACATTATTCATTCATAATTTTATCATAAATATCATATATATATATATATATATTCATAAATTTCGTGATTATAACCATCTATGTAAATTAGTGGTAAAAATCCAATTACACCGCTACGTGTTGATGGTAGTTCATATATATGCCCATGTAATGTTTTTATTTTCCTTAGGATGGAAAGGAGATGGAAAATTGTTATACAAAAATCATGATAACATCTAATTATATCTGTGATACCAGATTAATCATGTTATTATGTATAAAACATATATATTGGAAGTATAATAATAAATAGGCTTTGAAAGATTTCGGTAATATTATTACATCTTCTTTGAGAGACCTATTTTGGATTACACCTAATACCTTGTTAGGAGGGTATTAGGGTAATATAAGGAGCACAAGAATGGTTTTAAAGGATATAGGAAGGTATTAGTGTATTTATTTTCCAACATATAATATTTAATATTATGGAATGAGGGAGGATATGAGATTCCATTTTATATGTGAGGAGAGGAAACACTTGGAATTACTTAAAATAGTTAAATATAATTAATATATTTATAAAGTAAAATGATTCAACATGGATAGGGATTCTATAAAAAATAATATAAGATCAAAATATAATCAGAAAATAGAATTTATAGAGGTTCTTGTATCATTTTAAAAATTATATTTTGGTTTAACCAATTCTTTAACAATATTTAACATTAATCTCAATAAAAATTTATTAGTATTTAAGGGTTGAAAATTTACTCCTAAGGTGAGACATATCCCAAAAATAGTCTATATGAGAAATTTTTTACAATTTATCATCTCAATTGTACTTTTTAAATTTTTTTATTTTTAAATCATTTAATCTAATATTATTTAACATAAAATATCATTGATGCCATTTTTAAAGCTATTCACATAATTTGATTTTAAATTTATCAAAATAGAAATTTATTTCAAATATAATCTCTTTTAAATTCAATTATACATTATTATTAACCATGAAATTCATAAAACTCCATAATTCAACCAAAAATATATCTTTTAATATTTTGAAAATCATTTACTAGATTTTTCCTACTATTTTTACAAACAGTGATTTGTTATTGTATAACCATTTAAAGTAATAATTTTATCCCCTAAAATTATAATTAAATTTACATCACATAAATAATTTATTTATGGTCAAAATATATTTTATATTAATTAAAAACGTAATTTTATCCCCTTGAAAACATATGAGATAAATTAAAATCCAAGAGAGTGACATTTTTTATTTATCATTTTTATAAAATAATATAATTTTTATAATAAAAGTAAAATGGCACAAAATATCCATATATTCAAAGTAAGGATGGATATGGTACAACTAGACAGATCAAATTTGATAAAATCAAAAATCTAGATAGATTTTAAATCCTTACCACAGAATTTTAAAACAATTTTTCCAATCTTCCCCTTATTGAGGTGATAAATCATTATGATGGTGTCTATTCATATTGACCAAAAACAAAATGAAAATATTTACCAAATTTGTACCTCCTAATTAAAAATATAAAATATATTTTTCGTTATTAAATACAAATAATTTTAACATTTTTTTAATATAATAAGGAAAATATCGTCAAAAAAAGATTCAAGAAAAATGTGTTTTCAGGCATAAAATGAACTTATACCAAAAAAATATAATATTGATTATTATTGAATTAATAATATTATGTTTTATAAATTCATGTTAAGTTATATTCAGATAAAATTCTATATATAATGGGTCCATTAAATTACTTGATTTATTGAAAAGAAATGACTATTTTAAAAAAAGAGGTATTTTTCAGTTTTCACTGAATTAATCAACCTTTTTAGAAAAAACTCAACAATTAATCATAATTAAATAATTAATTTATATTTTAAAAAATTGTATCCGTTTTTTATAATAATATTTATAAAATATTTAGAAATTATTTACAATATCTATTCAAAAAATATAATAAAACCCACTTTTGAAGAAAAGATACTTTAAAGAATAAAATTAATTTATTCTTATTCTTTTACTAGTGAAAATATTTAGATTAATGTTAAATTTAATGAATTGATTGGCTATTTGAATTGATATAATTATTTCATCATATATTTCATTATTTTTTTTATTCTTATCCATACCCTCTAACCCAAAATCTAGGTTATGAAATATATATTTAAATAATATTATTCTATAATTAATTTAAACTCAAGGTTATGTATAAAAAATTCTCTAGAACATTTTTTTCTTTTAAAAATAAAAAATAAAATAAAATTTTGAGGAATTACAATAATTCTGAGAGACCAATACAAATTCATTTTAAACTTCTTATAGGTTCTGAATAAATAACTTATATATCATTATACCATAATAATATGAATTTTAAATGAAACAAGAATAAATCTACAGTTTACCCTTCTTTAATGGTCAACTCATCTTGTATTATTTAGAGTTTATTATATACTTTTATACTAATATAAAATAATTACCTTTTAATTGGATTTTCTAATTAGAGATTAGGTTGTGAGTGTTCCCATTATTCATAAAAACTAAGTCTATATGATGGTTTTATCAATTGGGTGATGAAATATTTCATATTAGGGAGAAATTATTTAAAACATTAGTGGTGAAATTTTATTCATGTAATATGTCCATTGAGGTGATTAAGAAATCAAAGGATTCTTATAGGGTGTGGATGAACATTCAATAAAACATGGGATAGGTTTAGTGGGATAATTAGGTAGTGTCTAAACCATCATATCACTCCCAATAAATTAATGTAAGTCTTTTATAATGGTCCTACCAATTACCATCATAAAATCTTTAATCGATTCTTCAGTGTTGATTTTTCTCATGTGATACTTGAGGAACATTTGAAAATTTTTATAAACATGATCAAAATTTTCAATATAAAAGTTAAAGGAAAATAAATAACTACATGTGTTAGTCCCATCATTCGAATACTATAATTTTAATCAATAATTAACTTATATAACAATTCAACCATTATGGAATGTTCAAGAATATAATATATTGTTTTCTTTATTTCGATCCATTTTTTAAATAGGATGAAAGTTCCATATTTGTATAATTTAGGGGTATAAATTAGTGTAACATTTAGCTATTCTCAAATAACTCTAATTATAGTTACAAAATGCATTCACATGTTTATTTGTGGGGTCAAGGGGGGGTAAAATAGTCTACCACCCCTAAATTCTTACAAAAACTTAAACCAATCTTCCAAAATTAGTGTAGGGTGGAGTCCGTAAATTAATGATGTAATTTAGAATGGATATTAAACAAAATCTTTCTAATATTGGATTATAAATATATTACTCATAAGACTACCACGGAATCATAAGTATTTCAGCATAATGATGCAAGAGACTCCCAAAAATATATGTTGGAATCCAAAATGGACAATATACTAATTAAATTTTTAAAAATGCCCAGGGATTTTACATCTAGGTAAAAGGGATAATTACCCATTTAAACTGAATTAGATCCTTGAAAAAAATTTCGGGTTGTTACCATGTGATTAAGGTTGAAAATAAAATATAATCTTACATTGAATCCTAGGTAAGATGAGATAAAAGTCTACGGTGATTTTGAAAATGGTAATCTAGAAAAGGATAAATCTATAAAAATGGATAGAATGGTCCAATAAATGTTAACTGATGAGTATTTAATTTAAAAATATAAAAAAACAACGGAAAATAAAGTGATAATTAATTAAATACATATAGGATCCTTATATGGCTTCTACTATTTCACATTTATCCAACTCATGGATTGTTTTAATCCATATCACCCAATTTCAAATTAATTCTAGCGGTATGAAGTAGACTATATAAAGTTGAAGAGGCCAAGCCTCTATAAAAAATATAAACGTGATGATTTTAAAACCAAGATGTTATAGATATTATAGATAATAAAAGAAAACTATTTTGGTATATTCAAGAAATCCAAACATATGTGAACACATGAGGAAGCTTGAATTAGGGGTTGTATGCTAGGTTGAATGATTAAGAAGCAGGTTATTGATGTAACCATGAGTCTTTATTGATGTTTTTATTAATTAATATGGACTTACTAATAGACTCAATTAATAAATGAATAAGTGATATGGATCAATGAAAAACCGATTAACCCACATTTTTTAATCCAATAACCAATTTGAAGTTAAAGATTGCATCCTCCGTCCTCTATCAATAATTTTTTTCCAAAGTGTGTTTGGTTGTATTTATTGTCAATATATCCATTTTTTTGAATAGAAATTTGGGAAAATATTTTTCTGACGTTATAGACGAAAAATTATTTATGGAAGTTAATGAATCTTCCTAATTAAGTTTGGCATCATTAATTAAAGGAGTGTAATAAAGTTTACTAAACTATGTTAGGAAACATTCAAAACAAATTTTCATGACTCTAAGACATTCTAAACATTTTTCATTATAAAGTTTTTCTTGATACAAGAAGTGTTTTGTGAAATTTTACAATGTGGCGAATGTACTCAGGGGGAAAAGTACAAAGTGAGAGAATTACAAGATCTAAAGCTATTGTAAAGTTCAATATGGAGTTATCAGATGGACTATTTGTACAAATATGCATAATTATATTAGATATACCAAGACCATGTTATCGAACAATGATCTAAGTTACAATGTTTATGTTTCAAATTGTGTGGACAATGATCTATGAGGTTTCAGCCTTATAGAGATTGATTTTACTAGAGAGATGTGATAAAAATTGATTCATCATATGCATGAGATTGTTGTTCCACAATGATATCAAAAGAATCATGAATAATGTTACCAGATGAAGCTTCATTGGATAACTGGATAATCAGAGTGTAGTGTTTATGAAAACTAATATAAATTGTTATAATATCTTATCAGAAAGTTGTTTGATTTTCAATTATGGATATTGTGACTGAATTTGGAGAGTTATGTAAAGGTAAATCGAGTCTTGAACTACCTACGTAAAGGTTTTAAAACTATTTTGTAAAGGTAATGGCATAATTTTATGAGATACATGGTTGATATTTTCTTAATGGTATTTCATGTGAAGAATATCTTATCAAAGATATTATAAAATTAAAATTGAAATCAAGGAATAGATCAAATATATCAATGATGTGGGAATGGTTATATTTCCATTAGACAAACACTTGAATTATACAATAAATTTAGGTATCAAATCTCATCACATGGATAAATGTAAAATAATTACAATTCATGAACTAGGAACAATGTTTGATGTGATGTTTAGGCCATCAAATCAAGTCTGTTAGTGAAAGGTCCATCATACAAAGATCTATCAGATTGATTAAAATTTTAAAATAATAAAGATGTAACCATAAATACTATCCTATAAAGAGAAATGATCCAACTATAGAACAAATATCCATCAGATGAAGTATAATATGTCATCAGACAAACATATGATTAACTAAACAGAAAAATGATTCCTAGAATGGGGAATCCAAAAAAGGACTATCTGATGATGGAATCTTATGAGAACTATAGATCATAGAATGCTGAAGTTGAACCAACATATGGATAATTTCTAATGAAGAAAATTTAAAGAAATACACTTTCTAAATGAATTATAATGTCATTTACATTAACTATGTAAAAAATGTAAAGTAATGATGTTGATTTTATCATAGAACTTTATTATACTTCTAATGTTAATGAAGTTTTAAGAATTTCATTGGCACTAATATTGGGGTAGTTTCAACAAAGAGATAGATTCCATGAAACAAAAATAGTATTAAATATTTTCAAAAATGGTTGAGAACTATCCATCAAAATTCAATTGAGTATAAGATTTAACATACTAAGTTTTAGTGAGTGGTAAAATGAATTTGAGTTCCCAACTAAACTCCTATAAGTCCATCTATAAAATGTATGTCAAAATTAATGAGGTTAGAGCATTGTTCATGTGTAAAGTATCCAAAGTATTTAAGATATTGTTCCATGAGTTTCTAACCAAAGATTTTACCTAGTTGAAGAATAGTTCCATTTTAATGATTCATCGAATAGAGATGTACTTGAAACAGACCAAGAATCCTCATATAAAGTTTGAGTATAATGAGAATGGAAACATGAATTGATACTCAATTAAGGAGGAATGGGGTTCACCAGATAAAATCCACTTTATCAAAATAAAGAAGCATCAGATGAAGTAATCAGAAATATTTGTGGAATAGTGATCACCAGAGAAAAATGATGTGTATTGAGAAGCATAATTTGGTGAAAACTGGATGGGGATTCATCATAAATATGAATTCAAGATGAGTTTATTGGATGAAAATTTTCTATGAATGTTCTTGGAAATTTTTTTGAAATGTTTTGACTAAGTACATCTATGTATTTTAAAGATCATCATAAAGTGTCATATCCAATAGTATCTTAAGAGAGTAATGGATGATCTCGAAGATTTTATACAAGTGAAGAAGATCCAACTATCTTGTGTAGGAATAGGATATATTTATACATTGGATAAGAAAAGAATAATGAAAGATCATCTAGTTTGGGGTCTAAGAAGTTATTTTAAGGAAATGCCTTCTTGGGTTTAAAATAAGCTAGGAAGAAAGGGGATGCAGTTACTACAATTGGGGGTATAACCAACTATGGATGAAGATTTTATTATTAGGGGTAGGACTTTTGTTAGATGGAGGAATGATTACTTGGGTTTAGAACAAATTAATGCATGTTATTTTATAATCCTATGAAGATATTAAAATACGTATTGGGGGAATTACCAACATATAATAGAGTGGGTATTTATTCCGAACTATATAAATATCTTATATTGATATCTCTTTATAACTATTGTATATGAAAGGTGATGTTGATATTTTTATTTGAGTGTATTATAACACTAAAAAGTTTTCAGAGGCTAGTAAATGTTTCCTTGCAAATTTCAGAAACATTCCAATAAAATTAAAAAGTAATCGATAATTCACCCATTCTACCACTCATTGATCGTACATTAATCCAAGTGAAGTTAATTTGGTATTGGAGTGGGTCCCATATAAATGATCAATATCTGAGAATGGGGAATTTTAATTCATTTAATAGAATTTTGGTTCTTGTATTTGGTGGAAAACTATCACAGTTAAAAGTATATGAAGTTACCTGATCTTCTATCTCTTGGACATGAAGTTAGGGAAGTTTCAATAGTGGGATATACTCCCATTAATGAAGTTTATATGACATATTTTGATTAATGAAATTTAGAATTTGTTCACAATTAATCTAATTACATATTGATGGATATAATAAAGAATAATTATTCAATAGTTATGGGTTTTTAAATGGCCAAACAAATGTGGGAAAATTTTAGAATAATATATGAAGTAAATGGTAATGTTAATAAAGAGAACCTATAAATTTTTTGTAGTAGGTTTGAAGATGTTAAAATTGTTGATAAGGAAACTATTAATAAATAATTAACAAGGATTAATTAAATTATCTATAATATTAGAGGTTTTGGATTTAGAATAAATCCCCACTCTCTAGTTCTCCCATATTATCCTCACGCTCTCACTGGGGTTTCTCTATAGCTCCCTTCTACTTGTCACCTCCTTGTGGTGAGAGGCCATTCTCCAGTGTGCTCCTTTTTCTCTACTTATCCCCTTGTTTTCATTAGGACCTCATAGATTGTGAATTTTCTATTATTGTTTTAATATTCATGATTAAAACCCCATCTGATTTTACTTGATGTCTCTCTGGTTATTAGGATTTTTGGTGGTGGAAACCGATGAGGATCATTTCCGGCTTCCACTTGTTAGTGATCCTAATCTATCCTTTTTTTACTACCCACTGTGAAAGATCCCATTTTTGATATATAATGAAGGTGGTTTAGGGAATATTATTGTGGTGATAGTGGTAGGGATTCCATTACTTCCCCCTGGCCTTTTCTATGGTCCCCTGTTTCCCTCCATGTATTGTGATTTCTCTTTCGGGATTTTAGTTATATTTTTAGTTTCATCCTATTATTTTCAATTTTATCTCTTCCTAGTTTTTGTATTATGTTCATCTGGTTATTTTATCGTGGTATGTTGTTCATATGGTGGTAACCTAGTATCTTGTTTCTCGATGTATTTTTTATGGTCTCTAGAATCATCCCCTAGTGTGTCCTTCTATTGTTCAATCATTTCTTTTACGTCTTATTCTAATGATTTATTAGAAGTAGGTATGGTGCATTGTTCTTTTTGTGGGTTCTAGGTTATATTTATTCGATCATACATTAGTCACTAGGAGGCACTTAAGGAATGTTTTTTCATGGCAGTGATGATGGTTCTCAATCGAAGTCATTGACGGTGTTTTATGGTGGTAAGAAGGGTGATCTATGGTGGGTTCATGGTGGTTTTGTTCACTTTGTGATGATGTCAGTGGTGCAGCGAGATATGGTATATTTTTTTATGGTTCCTTCATCGATTTACTGGTTCTTCTGTCCTCGTGATACCGATTAGACCATAGGTCCCCATGGCTAATGGCCAGCAATGTTGATGATAACAGTGTTTGGAGTGGAGGAAAAAATTAAAGGTATGGTGCCTACAGTTATGTGATGATGGTGGTGATGGTGTGTATGTGACTCGACATGTTATTCCTTGTTCCATGTAGTGGATATCATGTCCATCAAGGAGCCTATTTGGTAGGAATTTGGGATCATATTATTATTAAATATGTGTATCTTGTTTGTATTTTGTTTTGAAATTTGAATCTGCATCATTGAATTTCTTTAATCCTGGTGTATTTTTTTCTGAAGTGTATGGTTACCACTAAAACATAAAGTGAATTTCAAAAAATTCAAAAAAAATATTTTATGAGTAATATAAGAAGTGTTAATGAGATGTTTTAAGATTAACCTATCATTAAAAAACTAATGATAAAATTCCAAGATATATTTGATCCCAAAGTATTAAGAATAGAATACTAATAAAATTTATCTCTGGAAGAAATTCCAATCATTCATATGGAAAATTAAATGGGTAATATAAATGTATTTAATAAGTATAATGAATAAATGGATTTTTAATCATTTTTAAAGTGTATTATTAGAGATAAAGAAGCTATAGAAGAATAAAATAATTCAATGGAAGAGGAATTTAAAGTGTACATCAACACATTATTAGTATCTTATCTAAAATATAAAACATGGGATAGTGGAAAGGTAAAAAATCTCATTAATGTGTGAATTGTAAGGATAAAGGCCATTTTCCTAAAATTGTCTTAATAAGAATTATGAAGATTCTAAATATTAAGAGTAAGATAATAAGTATTAGATATTGAATTGGAAGAAACACAATAAAAATTTTACTTATAACAACAATAAAGGTTTTTTAAGAAAAATATAGCGGGGTGATTTTTTACCAAGTAACAAATTTAATTTTCACATAAATGTTTATACCCATGTAATAAAAGGAAATTCTTCATTGAGAATAGATGATGGTGGTAAACAGAGAATATAATTTCATTGGATTCTAAAAGAAAATTTAGATTCATCACTTGAGATAAATACACAAATCAATAAACAAAGGAAGAATTTGAATAAACAATTGAAGGATATAAACTTTGTGAATTCTGAGTGGATCAAAAAGAAAAAGATAAACCTAAATGTAATTATATACTTAAAAATAAATGTTTTCGGGATTGAGGGAAAACAATATAAGTTTTTCGGAAACATCCTTTTGGTATAATAATTTCAACATCTTAGAAACAACACTTATTGGGAAAAGTAATTAGAACATGTTGAAATTAACTGAATTTTAGAAGATTTTAAATGTTTTGAAAGAAATTTTTACTGAGAAAGTATAATAGTTTTAGGAAACATAATCAATTTTTCTTAAAATAGTAAGTGAATTAATAAATATGAGATAATAATTCACTATATTAGTTATGGTTACAGATGAATCTTATAAACATGGTGAAAAGGAAAGGTTCAAGAAATAAGTGGCTTTTATTCCCAAAAAATCACTATGTATGTAAGACCCCAGGTTTTTCTAAAAATAAATAGAAATTCATGGAACTTTGTTTTAAGTATATATTTATAACTAGCCTTTAAACATAATTTTTTCACTTCTATGTTTTGAATTTCAATAAACTATCATCTATAATTGTGTTTTGTATGTTATTTGGATTCTGTTGGAACCAACATGTTTTTTTTGTGAATAGTAACACACCCTAATTAATTGTAATATGAATTGTAATATGACACTAGTGAAAAGTAAATTGTATTATTATTTTATTTTATTAAGGCTTTAAGATAATAGCATCTTGATTAATTTTTCAATGTTATATAAAAGCAGTTATAGTTTTTTAATAATTATTTTTTGAATTAAGTATGATTTTATTTTAAAATTAAATTAAAATTATTCAAAATATTATTTTCCAAAAATGGACTTCATTTTTTAAATCAACATTTTGATAAATGGTTAGGGTGAATTTTGGGAATTTTTTTTGAAACAGTTGTTTTTTGGGTGAATAGTAAAAAATACAGTTTTTAGATTCTGTGTGTTAATGAAATAATTAATGATTAAATAATGATGTCATAAATCTGGTCAACTTTTTTATAGTTAAATAATATTTGATGCGTAACAAGTGTCTTATACTATGGTAAAATACCATGGGCAAGCCCATGGTTTTTCAAATACCACCCATGAGGTGTCCCTTGGAAATTATTAAAATATTCCCTTACCTTTCCTATAAATACCAACCCATTCCTTCATTAACTTCATTCCCAATTCCTATTCAATGATGCTCTGTCCCCCTTACCATCATATTAGTCCTATCAAGTTTTCCTCAAGCCCCCAAGGTCCCAACCTTCATTTTCTAAGGGTTACTCTACAAGGTAAGAAAATTGTCAATTTCTTTCTTTTTCCATTCGAGTTCTCTTTTATGTGGTATATCTTTCAATTTTCCATAACATGTTCTTATTTGCATTTTATTATTGATCTATTCTATATTATGATTCATTTATAAAAGGTTGACCCCTGCCCCCTCTCTTCTTAATGTTTTCTAAAACCCCGTTGCATAGGTGTTCAGCTACCGAATTTTTGTAAGAGATTTCTCACTTATTCTCTTATTTTGAGTTCATTCCTAATTATTTCTTCATATATCCTTACCCAAGAGGCACTAAATCTCAAAAAATCATTTATATTCTGGATATTATCATTTTAATGGGAAATTACTCATCATTATTCTTCTCCTCGCCCACTTATTTAAGGAATAAAAGCATTGTTCGTTATCTATCGAATTACCAACATCGCAGACGATGTGATTTCAATTTCCATTAATTATTTAAAGTATGGTCATGAAACCATTTATATGTTTGAACTAGGTTATAATATTTGTGTTCTTGACTCATCTATGGTTCTAATTTATATGAAAAAATGAAGTTTTTATTATCAAAGAACCACTAAAATGATCTTAACGAACATCATTAATGTTTTAAGTTATGAATCATCCTCATATTAAACATCAAAATAATAAAAGGTATAAATTATTGTATTTGTATTATGTAAATACCTTTCAATTATAATTCTAGAATTTCACTTCCAATCAACAAGAACATCCATCATGAACCAATCTTGAAAATCATGTAAAGAATTCACCCAAAAACAGTGCAAGGGAAAAAATACTAACAATTAAAGGGTGAAATGATGTTATGAAATGATCATATATGATTTTATAAAAATGAATATGTTTCTGTAAAATATTTTTAACACTATTTTAACCATTATATAGGAGGTTTAAAAAAGTTTTAAGTAATACAAACTCGAGGTAAGGGAATTCTAAACCCGATTTCCAATCATTGGGTTAACCTTCTACTTCATTATTTATGTGCTATCTAAATTGTTTTTATGATGGGTTATATTTATATTATGTTTTATTATGTGTATTTACATTATATATACGTACTCCATCCACTCTATTATGTCTTTCATTAATTTAATGATATTTATAAAAGGCTTTTGTTTAAAAATACTCTTTTTAAATTCGGTGTTACGAAATTCCAGAGCAATATTTTTATGGAATTATTCATGTTGTATGATTGTTTTTTGGTTCTTGGGAATTATTTATAATAAATGGTGGGACATATATTTACCTCCAATTCATTGGGTATGAGTAAGTTGGAGGTCGGTCGTACGGTTTCTCAAAGTGTAACTGCGATGTTTACACAAAGTAAGGTAGTAGTGAGGGTTACAAATTATAAGGTATCCAAGAATGGTTACAAGATTATGTATGTAATGCCCCAATATAACTTTATGATTATATTTATGTTATAATGTTTGTGTGGATATTGTGTAAATCTCATGTTACATGAAGTATGTATATATGGGTAACAAGCATGTCTTTTGAAAATGTTTTCATACATCACGAGTATTCATGGATTAATGTGCTCTTTCCTTCTTTTTCATCCCTTACTGAGATTTTAGGCTCATCCAAAAGTTTTTAAATGATTTCCATAGGTTAATGGTTGTGGATGAAAAAGGAGGAATCCTTGTTAAATGTTTAAGAATTATCAAGAAGTCATGTTTAAGTTTTAATGTTTTATTTTTTTTGAAAAAAATGACAATTGTTTTCGTGGTATCCACTCTGTAATAATGTGTTAAGTTATGAATGTATTGTCCCAATTATCTAGATCTCTAACTGGAAAAGATCATCAATTTAAAAGGAAGTTTTTTCTTGACTAAATTCAAGATTATGTATGTAATAGGGTGGGGTCCTTATAGTTGATATCAGAGGATGGTTTAGATAACTTTAGGGGTTAGGGTGATGTTAATAGAATACCATAAATAATTTACACTCTATTTTTAATTTGAAATGTTTTATCATTTACAGATTACCATGTTGCTTCATCTAAGACATGTTTGTTCAGAATGGTTGTCCACAGAAGGGACATGGATGTTGAAGAGGAGAGGCACCGACAGAATGACATCCTTCCAGAACTACAACCTGAAATGGTAGGGATTGGAACTGAGCAGTTTGTGACAGTAGTGGCTCAGCTAACTCAGGAAATAAATGGTGGTTGAATACATGCAAGAGAACCAATATAGGTACCACAATGGAATATGACATTAGTGGAACATTTTATGACACATCATTCCCTGCATTCAATGGATTTTCTGGACCAGTTGTAGCTGAAGGATGGATCAAAGCCCTTGAAAAGATATTAGATGTTATGGGATGTTCAGAAAATCAAAAGGCATGTCTTTCCATTTATCTTTTTTAAGGGGAAGCTGATCAATGGTGGTCAATGTTACGAAATATCTAGGGTATAGAGGATTTTGATGACTTAGAGTGGGATAAATTTAAAAGTATTTCTCTTGAAAAATATTTTCCTAAGGTGGCGAGACTTAGAATGGAGAAGCAATTCCTTGAATTGAAATAGAAGGAGGAAGATTCAGTGGATGTGTATGAAGCGAACATCACCTGACTAGTGAGGTAGGCTTCAAATCTTATTCTGGATCTTGATAGAAAAATCAACCACTTTTACTCAATATTGAAGCCAAGTTATCTAAAGGCGTTGGCCTCCCTTGAATTCAAATGTTATGAGAAAATTTTCCAATGTGTTGAGAGGGTAGAGATGGATATTGTTGAAGATCATGTGCATTTTGGAAACAAAGAGAAGAAGATGTATAGTTGGAAAGCAATGGGTAAGAATCAACCAACTAAATCTAATGGTAAGAAAATCCAATTTCCTATTTTTGAAAAGTGTGGAAAGAAACACCCTGGGGAATGTCTTAGCAAAACTAGGAAGTGTTTTAAATGTGGTAAGTTTGGACATATGGCCCGAGATTGTAACGAAAATGATCCAAAGACTAATCCTAATAAGTAGACTATAATGTGTTTTAAATGTGGTGAAATGGGTCATTAAGCAAATGCCTTCCCCATGAGAGATCTGAATGATGCAAAGAAGCCATACTACAAGCAGAAAGGTGTAGTGAGATCCTTTGCGACTACGCAAGTAGATTTTGGGCCATCCAATGAATTTGTATCAGGTTCTTTGTTTGTTCACTCAAATTTTGCTAAAGTTTTGTTTGATACGGGGTCCACACATTCCTTCATCTCTGAGAAATTTTCTTGTAAATTGGAAATATCACCTCAACCAATGAGACCCGAACTTATTGTTAAAACACCAGGGGGAAATGTTATATCAAAAAATAATTATAAGAATCATTCTATTATGGTCTGTGGAAAGGCATTACCTGCAAACCTTGTTGTTTTACCCTTAGTCGAGTTTGATGTTATTCTGGGAATGGATTGGCTTTCAGATTATCATGCTAAGATTTATTGTAGAGCTAAAGAAGTTGTTTTTCAGAAAGAGTTTCATTTTGTATACAAGAATGAACCCATACAATTGATAACATATCAGGAAGCTGAGAAACTATTCAAAGATGGAAATGAAAGTTATTTTACTCATATTGTTGAAAATAAGGGAACTGATCAAATTAATGATGTGCCAGTGGTAAATGAATACCTTGATGTTTTTCCTGATGACTTACCCAGTGTCATACCTAATCAAGAAGTCGAATTCACAATTGAATTAGTTCCTAATGCTAAGACAATTTCAAAACCCCCATATCGTATGACTCCAATAGAACTTCTTGAATTGAAAAATAAGTTGCAAGATTTTCTTGACAAAGGCTTCATTCGTCCTAAAACTTCACCATGGGGAGCCCCTATTTTGTTTGTTAAAAAGAAATATGGTTCCATAATACATTTCATTGATTATAGATATTTAAATAACATCACTGTTAAAAATAAGTATCCTTTTCCTCATATCGATTACTTGTTTGACCAGCTCTTGGGAACTCAGTACTTTTACAAGATTGACTTGAGATCCGGATACCATCAGCTAAAGGTGAAGGAGTATGAAAACACAAAAACAACCTTTCGTACTAGATATGGGCATTATAAATTTGTTGTTATGCCATTTGGATTAACTAAATCACCTTTTGTATTCATGAATATTAGGAATAAATTATTTCACGAGTACTTGGATAAGTTTGTGGTGGAATTTATTGATGAAATTATGGTATTTTCTAAAAATAAAGTGGAGCATGAAAAACATATAAGGGTTGTTTTGAAAACATTAAAAGAAAAGAAACTATATGGAATATTCAGAAAGTGTGATTTTTTGTTGCAACATATTTCTTTTCATGGGAACATTATAAATAAGTATGGAATAACAGTTGATCTTACCAAAACAAAAGTAGTTGATGAATAGACAAGACCCACAAATGTTACAATGATTCGTAGTTTTCTTGGGTTAGCAGGTTATTACAGATGGTTTGTTATGAACTTTTCATGGATATCTACCCCGATAACTAAGTTAACACAAAAAGGGGTTAAATTTGTTTGGATAGAGGAATGTGATGTTTGTTTTCAGGAACTGAAGAAGAGATTGGTGAATGCTCCAGTTTTGGCCTTACCTTCCCGAAATGGTGAGTTTGTCATCTACATTGATGATTCTTTGAAGGGACATGGTTATTTTTTGATGCCGAATGATCAGGTAATTTCCTATCCTTCGAGAAAACTTAAATCCCATTAGCTAAATTATCCAACACATAATTCAAAATTTGTAGTTGGGGTTTTTCTTTAAAAATATGGAGGCATCATCTATACGGAACCAAATTCCAAATATATACTGACCATAAAAGTCTAAATTATATATTCACTCATAAGGAATTAAACATGAGGTAGAGAAGATGGATAGAACTGATAAAGGATTACGAATGAATGATCAATTACCATCCTGGGAAAGTAAACAAAGTGGTGGATTCCTTAAGTCAGAAAAATCATGAATCATTAATCATGAAACATTTGGAACATGATCCTTTGATTAATGATTTGATGAATTTCCACTTAGAAGTTGTTGGTGTAGGGAATACCTCTATTTTTCTTTAGGTTTCAGTGCAGTCTATGTTGTCATACAGAATTAAGTAAGCGTAGAAGGAAGACCATGAGCTACAGAAAAAGGTAGAATTAGTTAAAATGGGTAAGCTTTTATAATTTAAACTTGATATAGATTATGTGTTAAGATTTGGAAAAAGGTTGTGTGTGCCTAGTGATTCTCAGTTGGAGAAAGATTTTTTGTGTGAAGCTCATAGTTCTCCATTTTCTGATCATACTAGAAGTAATATGATGTAAGGAGACCTTCGAGAGTATTGTTGGTGGGATGGAATGAAAAGAGATATTGATAATATTACCATAAAATGTTTGACATGTCAATAGGTTAAAATAGAGTAGCAGTTACCAAAGGGGATGCTTCAGCCTTTGCCAGTGCCAGAGTGGAAATGGAATAATGTATCCATGTTTATTGTGGAGGGACTACCAAGGAATTTTCGAGGTAATAATGTGATTTAGGTTATTATTGGTCGAATAACAAAGTCTTCACATTTTCTTTCTATTCGAGATATAATGACTTTGGATCAGCTTTCTCGATTATACCTCAAGGAGATCATCACGTTACATGGAGTTACTATTTCCATTGTATCTGAACAAGATCCCAGGTTCACTTCTAACTTTTGGAAGGGACTTCAGAAGTCATTGGGCATAGATTTTAATTTCAGTACATATATTCATCTTTAATCCGATGGGCAGTCATAATGAACGATTGAAACATTGGAGGATATGCTTCTAGATTGTTCAATGGACTATCAGGGAAGTTGGGATCAACATCTTTCATTAATTTAGTTTTCTTATAACAATAGTTTTCATTATAGTATTGATATGGAACCTTTTGATGCCTTGTATGGGAAGCGGTTTCGAACTCCAACGTTTGGGGATGAAGTCGGTGAAAGAAATTTGATGGGGCCAGAATTTGTAGAAGAAGTGGATAAGAAAGTGAGGATGATCCAATAGCACATGAGGACAGCTCAGAGGAGGGAGAAAAGTTATGCAGAAAATAGAAGGAAAGACTTCTCTTTCGAGGTAGGTGACCATGTTTTCCTTAAAATCTCTCCTTGGAAAAGGGTGATGTGTTTTGGTAAGAAAGGGAAGTTAAGTCCACGGTTCATTGGTCCTTTTGAAATCTTGGAGAAAGTTGGAATAGTTTCATACCACGTAGCTTTTCCTTCGATCTTGTTTCTAGTACACAATGTTTTTCATGTTTTGATGTTGATAATGTATGTGCCAGATTCAGCACATGTCTTGAGACCAGAAGTAGTTCAGCTGGAAGAGAACCTTTCTTATGAAGAGAAACCAGTTCAGATTCTTAATCGAAGGGAACCGGTATTTTGAAATAAGGTAATCTACCAGGTAAATGTTTTTTGGAGAAACCACATGGTGAAAGAAGAAACATGGGAGTCTGAAAATGATATGAGATAAAAAATACCCTCAGTTGTTCAATAAGTAAATAAAATTACAAGGACACAATTTTAAGGTGGGGTTAATATAACACCCCAATTTTTTCAAAAAATAAATAGAAATGAATGGATGTTTGTTTTAAGTAGATATTTGTAACTAGACTTTAAACATAATTTTTCCACTTCTAGGTTCTGAATTTCAAGAAATTTTCATCTACGATTGTGTTCAATATGTTTTTTGGAGTCTATTGGAGCCAACTTTTTTTTTGGTGAATAGTAACAAACCCGTATGAATAGTAATATGAAAAATAATATGACCCTAATGAATAGTAAATTGTATTATTATTTTATTTTCTTAAGGATTTAATATAATAGCATCTTGATTAATTTTTCAATGTGATATAAAAGCAGTTATAGTTTTTAAATAATTAATTTTTGAATTAAGTAGGATTTTATTTAAAAATTAAATTAAAAATTTTTTTAAAAATATTTTAAAAAAATGGACTTCATTTTTGATACTACATGTCGATAAATGGTTAGGGAGAATTTTGGGAATTCTTCTCAAAACATTTGATTTTTCGGTGAATAGTAAAAAAATACATTTTTTAGTTTTAATGTGTTAATGACATCATTAATGATATAATAATGATGTAATAAATCTGGCCAACTTTTTTATAGTTAAATAAGATGTGATGTGTCCCAAGTTTCTTATACCATGGGAAAATACCATGGGAAAGCCCATGGTTTTGCAAATACCACCCATGTGGTGTCCCTTGGAAATTATTAAAATATTCCCTTACTTTTCTAATAAATACAAACCCATTCCTTCATTAACATCATTCCTAATTCCTCCTAAACTATGATCTGGCCTCCTTACCTTCATAGTAGTCCTCCTAAGGTTTCCTCAAGCCCCCAAGGTCCCAACCTTCATGTTCTAAGGGTTACTCTATAAGTAAGAAAATTCTAAATTTTTTTCTTTTACCATTCAAGTTCTCTTTTATGTGGTATATCATTCATGTTTACATACCATGTTCTTATTTCTATATTATTGTTGATCTATTATATATTATGATTCATTTATGGATGGTTGAACCTTGTTCCATCTCTTCTTAATGTTTTCTAAAACCCTATCGCATAGTCATTGGGCTGCTGAATTTTTGTAAGAGATTTCTCATTTATTCTTTTATTTTGAGTTACTTCCTTATTATTTCATCATATATCCTTACCCAAGAGAAATTAAATCTCCATAAATCATTTATATTCTGGATGTTATCATTTTTATGGAAAATTACTCATCATTATTCTTCTCCTCTCCCACTTATTTAAGGAATAAAAACATTGACTGTTATGTGTCGAATTACCGACATCGCGGATGATGTGATTTCAATTTCCATTAATTCGTTAAAGTATGGTTATGAAACCATTTATATGGTTTAAAAAGGTTATAATATATGTTTTATGACACACCCATGGTTCTGGAATTATTTTTTACTCATGGTTCTAATTTATATGACAAAATGAGTTTGTTTTCATCAAAGAACCATTAAAATGATCTAAACAAACATCATTAATTTTTTAAGGTATGAATCATCCTCATATTAAACATCAAAATGATAAATTGTATAAATTATGGTGATGTAAATATGTAAATATTTTTCTATTCCAATTCTGGAATTTCACTTCTAATCAACAAGAACATCCATCATGAACCAATCTTGGAAATCATGTAAAGAATTCACCCAAAAACAGTGCAAGGGGAAAAATACTAACAATTAAAGGGTGAAATGATTTTATTAAATGATTATATAATATGTTATAACCATTAATATGTTATTTTAAAATATTTATAACACTCTTTTAACCATTATAAAGGATGTGTAAACAAGTTGGAAGTAAGACAAACCGGAGGTAAGGGAATTCTAAACCTGATTTCCATTCTTTAGGTTAACCATATACTTCATTATTTATGGGCTATCTAAATTTATTTGTATGATGGGTTATATTGATATTATGTTTAATTATGTGTATTTACAGTATATAAACGTACTCTATTTAATCTATTAAGTCTCTCTTCAATTGTGTGATATTTATTATAGGATTTTCTTTAAAAATCCTCTATTTAAATTCGATTTTACGAAATTCCAAAGAAATGTTTTTATGGAATTATTAATGTTATATGATTATGTTTTGGTTCCTGGAAATTTTTTATGACTAAGGGTGGGACCTATATTTCTCTCTAATTCATTGCGTATGAGTAAGTTGGAGGTCAGTCATACGGTTACTCCAAGTGTAACTGTAATGGTTACACAAAGTAAGGTAGCCGTGAGGATTACAAATTATAAGGTAGCCAAGAATGGTTACAAGATTATGTAAGTAATTCCCCAATATAACTTTATGATTATATTTATGTATTCATGTTTTTGTGGATCTTGTGTAAATTTAATTTTACAAGAATTAAGTATATATGGGTGACAAGCATGTCTTTTGAAAATGTTTTCATACTTTATGAGTATTTATAGACTAATGTGATCTTTCATTATTTCTCATCCCTTACTGAGCTTTCAGGATCATCCCAAAGTTTTTAAATGATTTTAATAGGTTAATGGATGTGTAAGACAATAGAAGAAGAAATGTTAAATGTTTAAGAATTATCAAGAAGTCATGTTTCTGTTTTAATGTTTTATTTTTTTGAAAAAAATGGAAATTATTTTTTTGGTATCCACTCTATAATAATGTGTTATGTTATGAATGTATTGTCCCAATTCCCTAGAGCTCTAAACTGGAAAAGATCCTCAATGTTAAAGGAATTTTTTTCTTAACTAAATTCATGATTATTTATGTAAAAATGTGGGGCCCTTATAGTTGCTATCAGAGGATGGTTTAGATAACTTTGGGGGTTATGGTGATGTTAATAGAATACCATAAATGATTTCCACTCTATGTTTAATTTGAATTGTTTTATCATTTAAATATTACCATGTTAATTCATCTTAGACATGTTTGTTCAGAATGGTTGTTCGTAGAAGGAACAGGGATGCTGAAGAGGAGAGACACCGACAGACATCCTTCCTGAACTACAGCCCAGAATGGTAGGGATTGGAACTGAGAAGTTTTTGACAGTAATGTCTCAGCTAACGCGGGTAATAAATGGTGGTGTAATCCATGCAAGAGAACCAGTAGAGGTACCATAGTGTAACATGATAGTAGTGGAACATTTTATGATACAACATCCCCCTGCATTCAATGGAACTTCTAAATCAGTAGTAGCTGAAGGATGGATCAAAGCCCTTGAAAAGATATTCGATGTTATCGGATGTTCAGACAATCAAAAGGTAAGTCTTTCCATTTATCATTTGGAAGGGGAATCTGATCAGTGGTGGTCAATGTTAAGGAATATCTGGTGTAGATAAGATTTTAATTCCTTAGAGTGGGATGAATTTAAAAGTCTTTTCCTTGAAAAATATTTTCCTAAGGTGTTGCGATGTAGAATGGAGAAGAAATTCCTTGAATTGAAACATAAGGAGAAAGACTTTGTGGCTGTGTATAAAGAGAACATCACCCGACTTGTAAGGTATGATCCAAATCTTATTATGGATCTTGATATAAAAATCAACCGCTTTTAATTAGGATTAAATCCAAGGTATCAAAGGGAATTGGCCTCCCGTGAATTCAAAAGTTATGAGAAACTTTTCCAAAGTGTTGAGCGTGTAGAGACGGAGTTTTATGATGATCATGTTCATTTTGAAAACAAATAGAAGAAGAGGTCTAGTTGGCAAGAAATGGGTAAGAATCAACCAAAGAAACTTTATGGTATGAAAATACAATTTTCTGTTTGTGAAATGTTTGGAAAGAAACACCCTGGGGAATGTCTTACAAAAACTAGGAAGTGTTTAAAATTTGGTATGTTTAGACAAATGGAACGAGATTATAATGAAAATGATCCAAAGACTAATCCTAACAAGAAGACTTTAAAGTGTTTTAAATGTGGTGAAATGGGTCATTATACAAATGCCTGCCCAAAGAGAGATCTGAATGATGCAAAGAAGCCAGAATAAAAGAAAAAAGGTGTAGTGAGATCCTTTACGACTACATCAGTAGATGTCGGGCCATCCAATGAAATTGTATGAGGTACTTTTTTTACTCATATTCTTCTACAGTTTTTTTTGTTACGGGGTCTATAAATTCCTTCATCTCGGAGAAATTTTCTGGAAAATTGGCAATATCACCTCAAAAAATGAGACCCAAACTTGTTGTTAAAACACCAGGGGGAAATGTTATAGCAAAGAGGAATTATAAGAATATCTCTATTTTGGTCTATAGAAAGGATTTACCTGTGAACCTTGTTGTTTTACCCTTATTCTAGTTTGATGTTATTCAGAGAATGGACTAGCTTTCGGATTATCATGCTAAGATTGATTGTAGAGCTAAAGAAGTTGTTTTTCAGAAAGAGTTTCAGTTTTTATAGAAGAATGAACCATACAATTGATAACATATTAGGAAGCTGAGAAACTATTGAAATATGGAAATGAATGTTATATTTATCATATTTTTTAAAGCAAGGGAACTATTCAAATTAATGATGTACCAGTGGTAAATGAATACCTTGATGTTTTTCTTGATGAGTTACCCAGTGTCATACCTGATCGAGAAGTTTAATTAACAATTGACTTAGTTCCTGATGCTAAACCAATTTCAAAACCCTCATATCATATGGATCCAATAGAACTTCTGGAATTTAAAAATAAGTTGCAAGATTTTCTTGACAAAGGGTTCATTCATCCTATCACTTCACCATGGGGAACCCCTATTTTGTTTGTTAAAAAAAAGATGGTTCTATAAGACTTTTCATTGATTATAGAGTTTTTAATAACATCACTATTAAAAACAAGTATCCATTTCCTCATATCGATGACTTGTTTGATCAGCTCCAGGGGACTCAGTAATTTTCCAAGATTGACTTGAGATCCGGATACCATCAGCTAAAGGTGAAGGAGTATGACATCCGGAAAATATCCTTTCGTACTAGATATGGGCATTATGAATTTGTTGTTACGCCATTTGGATTAGCTAATTCACCTGTTGTATTTATGAGTCTTATGAGTAAAGTATTTCATGAGTTCTTGGATAGGTTTTTGGTTGAATTTATTGATGACATTATGGTATTTTCTAAAAATAAAGAGGAGCACGAAAAAAATCTAAGGGTTGTTTTGCATACTTTTAAAAAATAAACAATATGGAAAATTCAGCAAGTGTGATTTTTTGTTGAAACATATTTCTTTTATTGGGAACATTATAAATAAGGATGTAATAATAGTTGAACCTACCAAAACAAAAGTAGTTGATGGCAGGACAAGACCGAAAAATGTTACAAAGATTCGTAATTTTCTTGGGTAAGCAAGTTATTATAGATGGTTTGTTATGAACATTGGATGGTTATATAGCCCTATAACTAATTTAACACGAAAAGGGGTTAAATTTGTATGGACATAAGAATTTTATGTTTGTTTTCATGAACTGAAGAAGAGATTGGTGAATGCTCCAGTTTTGGCCTTACCTTCCTGAAATTGTGAGTTTTTCATCTATAGTGATTCTTCATTGAAGGGACTTAGTTGTATTTTTATGCAGAATGATTAGGTAATTGCCTATGCTTCGAGAGAACTTAAACCTCATTTTCTAAATTATCCCACACATGATTTGGAATTGGCAGCTGTGGTTTTTTGCTTTGAAAATATGGAGGCATCATCTATATGGAACCAAATCCCAAATATATACTAACCATAAAAGTCTAAAGTATATTTTCACTCATATGGAATTAAACATGAGGCAGAGAAGATCGATAGAAATGATAAAGGATTATGACTGCACAATTAATTACTATCTGAGAAAAGAAAAAAAGTGGAGGATGCCTTAAGTCAGAAACATCATGCATCATTAATCATGCTACGTTTGGAACATGATCCCTTGATTAATGATTTGATGAATTTATTCTTAGATTTTGTTGGTGTAGGGAATACCTCTATTTTGTTTCAGGTTTCAGTGTAGTCTTTTTTGTCAAACAGAATTAAACAAGCACAGAAGGAAGACTGTGAGCTACAGAAAAAGGTAGAATTGGTTAAAATGGGTAAGTTTCCAGAACTTAACCTTGATAAAGATTATGTTTTAAGATATGGAAAAAGGTTCTCTATGCCTAGTGATTCTTAGTTGAAGAAAGATTTGTTGTGCACATCTCATAGTTTTCCATTTTCTCTTTATCCTAGAAGTACTAAGGTGTACAGAGACCATCAGGAGTATTATTGGTGGGATGGAATGAAAAGAGATATTTCTAATATTACCATGAAATTTTTGACATGTCAACAGGTTAAATAAGAGAAGTAGTTACAAGAGGGGATGATTCATCCTTTTCCAATGAAAGAGTGGAAATGGAAGAACGTATCCATGGACTTTGTGGTGGGACTAACAAGGAATTCTTGAGGTAACAATACAATTTGGGTTATTTTTGATCGTCTAAAAAATTCTTCACATTTTCTTTCTATTCGAGATACAATAACTTTGGACCAGCTTTCTCGATTGTACCTCAATGAGATTGTGAGGTTACATAGAGTTACTCTTTCCATTGTATCTGACCAAGATCCCAGGTTCACTTCTAACTTTTGGAAGGGACTTCAAAAGTCATTGGGCACAGAGTTAAATTTCATTACATCTTTTCATCCTCAATCAGATGGGCAGTCATAATGAACGATTCAATCTTTGGACGATATTCTTTGAGCTTGTTAAATGGAATATCAGGGATGTTGGGATTAGCATATATCTTTAGTTGAGTTTTCTTATAACAACAGTTTTCATTCCAGTATTCAGATGGATACTTTTGAGGCCTTTTATGGGAAGCGGTGTCGAACATCAACGTTTTGGGATGAAGTCAGTGAAAGAAAGTCGATGGGGCCAGAATTTGTAGAAGAAGTGGCTGAGAAAGTGAGGATGATCCAGCAGCACATGAGGACAGCTCAGAGCAGGCAGAAAAGTTATGCAGATAACAGAAGGAAAGACTTCTCTTTTGAGGTAGGTGACCATGTTTTCCTTAAAATATCTCCTTGGAAAATTGTGGTGTGTTTCAGTAAGAAAGGGAAGTTAAGTCCCTAGTTCATTGGTCCTTTTGAAATCTTAGAGAAAGTTGTAATAGTTTCATACCATGTAGCTTTGCCTCCGAACTTGTTTCAGGTATACAATGTTTTTCATGTTTCGATGTTGAGAATGTATGTGCCAGATTCATCACATGTCTTGAGCCCATAATCAGTTCAGATGGAAGAGAACCTTTCTTATGAAGAGAAACCAGTTCAGATTCTTGATCGAAAGGAAAAGGTATTGCAGAATAAGGTAATAAACTAGGTAAAGGTTTTGTGGAGAAACCACATGGTTGAAGAAGCAACATGGGAGTCTGAAAATGCTATGATAGAAAAATACCCTTAGTTGTTTAATAAGTAAATAAAATTGTGAGGAAGAAATTTTAAGGTGGGGATAATGTAACACCCTAAGTTTTTCTAAAAATAAATAGAAATTCATGGAGCTTTATTTTAAGTAGATATTTATAACTAGCCTTTAAACATAATTTTTTCACTTCTATTTATTGAATTTCATGAAACTTTCATCTACAGTTGTGTTCAATATGTTATTTTGAATCTATTAGAACCAACTTGTTTTTTGGTGAATAGTAACATACCCTTATGAATAGTAATATGAATAGTAATATGACACAAATGAATAGTAAATTGTATTATTATTTTATTTGCTTAAGGATTTAAGATAATAGCATCTTGATTAATTTTTCAATGTGATATAAAAGCAGTAATAGTTTTCAAATTATTAATTTTTGAATTCAGTATGATTTTATTTAAAAAATAAATTAAAAATATTTAAAAAATTATTTTAAAAAACAGGACTTCATTTTTGAAATATACACATAGATAAATGGTTAGGGTGAATTTTGGGAATTTTTCTATAATAGTTGATTTTTCGGTGAAGAGTAAAAAGTAAAGTTTTTAGTTTTGGTGTGTTAATGACATAATTAATGATATAATAATGATTTCATAAATCAGGTAGACTTTTGTATAGTTAAATAATACGTGAGGTGTCCCAAGTGGCTTATAACATGGGAAAATATCATGGTAAAGCCCATGGTTTTGCAAATATCACCCATGAGGTGTCCCTTGAAATTATTAAAATATTCCCTTACTTTTCCAATAAATACCAAACCATTCCTTCATTAAATTCATTATCAATTCCTCCTCAATGATTATCTAGCCTTATTACATTCATATTAGTCCTCACATGGTTTCCTCAAGGCCCCAAGGTCCCATCCTTCAAGTTCTAAGTGTTACTCTACAAGGTAAGAAAATTTTCAATTTCATTCTTTTTCCATTGAAGTTCTCTTTTATGGGGTATATCTTTAAAGTTTCCATACCATGTTATAATTTCCATCTTATTAATGATTTATTATGTATTATGATTCATTTATGGATGGGTGACTCTTGTCCCTTCTCTTCATAATGTTTTATAAAACCCTATCACATACTCGTTTGGATGCCAAATTTTTGTAATAGATTTCTCTCTTATTCTTTTATTTTGAGTTCCTTCCTTATTCGTTCTTCAAATATCCTTACCCATTAGGCATGAAATCTACAGAAATCATGGATATTATGGATTTTATCATGTTTATGTAAAATTAATCATCATTATTCTTCTCCTCTCTCACTTATTTAATGAATACAAATATTGTTCGTTTTGTGTCGAATTACTGACATCACAGATGATGTGATTTCAATTTCCATTAATTCTTTCAAGTCTGGTCATGAAACCATTTATATGGTTCAACTAGGATATAATATATGTTTTATGAATCACCCATGGTTCTTGAATTCTTTTGTACTCATGGTTCTAATTTATATGACAAAACGAGGTTGTTATTATCAAAGAACCACTAAAATGATCTAAACGAACATCATTAATGTTTTTAGTTATGAATAATCCTCACATTAAATATCAAAATTATAAATGGTATAAATTATGGTACTATAAATATGTAATTACATTTCCATTCCTATTATGTAATTTCACTTCCAATCAACAAGAACATCTGTCATGAACCAATCTTGGAAATCATGTAAAGAATACACCCAAAAACAGTGCAAGGGGAAAATACTAAAAATTAAAGGGTGAAATGATGTAATTAAATAATAATATAAGATGTTATAAACATGAATATCTATCTTTAAAATATTTATAACACTCTTTTAACCATTATACAGTATTTTTAAAAAATTTGGATGTAAGACAAACCTGAGGTAAGGGAATTCTAAACCTGATTTCCATTCTTTGGGTTAACCTTCTACTTCATTATATAAGTGCTATATAAATTGTATGTATAATGGATTTTCTTTATATTATGTTTCATTATGTGTATTTACAGTATATATACATACTCCATCCACTATATTTAGTCTCTCTTTAATTGTATGATATTTATAAAATGATTTTCTTTAAAAATCCTCCTTTTAAATTCAGTTTTACGAAATTCCAAATCAATGTTTTTATGGAATTATTCATGTTGTATGATTATGTTTTTGTTCTTGGGAATTATTTATGATGAATGGTGGGACCTATATTTCCCTCCAATTCATTGGGTACTAGTATGTTGGGGGCCAGTCGTATGGTTACTCCAAGTGTAACTGCGATGGTTACACAAAGTAAGGTAGCTGTGAGGGTTACAAATTATAAGGTAGCCCAGAATTGTTACAAGATTATGTAAGTAATACCCCAAGATACCTTTATGATTATATTTATGTTCTCATGTTTGTGTAGATATTTTGTAAATCTCATGTTACACGAAGTAATTATATATGGGTGACAATCATGTCTTTTGAAAATGATTTCTTATGTTATGAGTATTCATGGACTAATGTGCTCATTCCTTATTTTTCATACCTTACTGAGATTTTGGGCTCATCCCAAGTTTTTAAATGATTTTCATAGGTTAATGGATGTGTAATAAAAATAACGAATCCCTGTTAAATTTTAAATAATTGTCAAGAATTCATGTTTAAGTTTTAATGTTTAATTTTTTTGAAAAAAATGGAAATTTTTTTTGTGGTATCCACTCTATAATAATGTGTTATGTTATGAATGTATTGTCCCAATTATATAAAGCTCTAAAATTAGAAATATCCTCAATTTAAAAGGAAGTTTTTTCTTGACTAAATTCAATATTGTGTATGTAATAAGGTGGGGTCCTTATAAGGTATATCAACTTCCATAATAAATGCGGTTTTAGAAGACTATATTTGTGAAAAATCATATTCCACTAAGGATGATTGGGATTCATCAATGATTTATCTCCCTAAAAAAATCTCCCTTGGTTTTTAAAATTTCAACAACTATAAACTTCAAGAAAGTTCTACTTTCATCCTAAAATATCATGATTCATTATTCACTTCATGAGCAATATACTATTCAGGAAAAGAGAATACTAAGGTTGTTAGATTATTTCTTTACTAGAAAATAGGTATAAATAAATGGTGGTCTATAATGATTAGAGAAAAAAAATATTCCAAGAATGAATGTTAATGAGAAAAATAGTGTTTATAAGGTGAAAATGATAAAGCTACAAGTGATAAAAATGTGATATTTAACAATGTTGAAAATGGTGATAAATTTGAGCAAGAAAATACATATTTATCCATTATTTGGATAGATAAAATATCAATTTTGATAAACATAGTGTAAGAAAAATGGTTTTTGAATAAAATAAGAAGAATTGTTTTTTAAATGATAAGAAAGTTTATAACAAGTAATTAATTGATAGAAACACAATGATTTAGATGAAATGAAATATGTGTGGGAAATATGGGAATGTTACCAAAATATTATAAATATCTTACCAGCCCAAGAATAAATCATGAATTTTCTATTTATATGTCAAGGTAAAAAAAGATGTTTCAACCGTGGAAGATAATATTATAGCTTTATCTAATCATTATACAGATGAGAAGGAATCAATTGAAAAATATAAATATATTAATCATAAGAAATAATGAACATTCAATGAAAATATAAGAATAATATGAAGTAGTTAATACTAAGATAATATTCTTAGTATAAACGTTAATACTAACAAACACTGAGGTTCCTTGATATTCTCAACATAATTTCTTACTTTTATTAAATTTCAAGTAATTTAAGGAGAATAAGTATTGAATATTTTTGAGTGATGAATAAGTATTACAAAATGTTTGAGAAGTCCTTCACATAACATTGTTAAACCATTATGTATAAAGTTATATTGTCTTGTGGGGGGATAGATGAATATGTAGTATTAATATCAAAATTTTCGTAAAAACAATTTATTAATTTTAATAAAGATAATATTTTGGGGTCATTTTTATTACCTGAACTATTTTGATATATTTTTCAATATGAATGTAGGTTTTTTATTAACATAATTTATCAAATTTCCCCTAATATATATATGTTGGATTAAGGTTTAGTAAAGAATTTTTGGGAATATTTGTTATGGAAAAAATTGACCACCTCGATTATAAACCATAATTTTCTATATATGTTTTTGCAACATATAATTAGAAATGGTTAGTTAAAGGATATTTTCTAATAAAATCATGTGATGATACTTTTCTATGATGACAAAATATAAGATGAAATGATCCTAATGGGACCCTTTTCATTTGATTTTCAATAATATAGAGAAATAACATATAGGAGATGTAAATCTCGTGAAGAAATTTTTGACAAAACATTTTGATATTGATGATGTTTTACGCATTTTGTGGGTACTAACAATAATAGAAAAAGGAGAGATTGTTCCACTTAATTGTGTTTATTTAAATTTTTTTCAATATTTCTTTAAAGAGAGAGTTGTGAGAACATGTTGTTGGATTTATAGAAAAACTTCCTTATGAATATTCGGGAAGATTCGATATGAATAGTGGGAACATTACTTAATGAGTGTAAAAATTATTTCTAAACTATTTTAGGAAAATTACCTGAAAATTTTGGACAATGATAATCCATTCAAAGTGTTGCTAACATTATGAAGATTTTAATGATACAATAAGTGTTTGTATGAATTTTTAAGAAGTTATTAATGTAATAAAGGGGAGAATTAAAAAAGTGAGATATAACCCAGATCAAGTGGATGTACAAATTTCCATCTAGAGTTATCAGAGATACTATTTGTACAATGTTTCATAATGAAATTGGAAAAACCAGATTCATGTTATTAGATAGATATATGAGTAATAATGATTATGTTTGGAGTGGTAAATATAATTTTCTATAAAATTGTATCCAAAAAAATATTATTGTTACTTGAGAGATATGATCAGATAGAAATTCTGAAAATTTATGAGGTTTTATTGCATAATTATATTGGATAGAACATTCATATTGTTACTATAAGAAGAATTGTTAGATAATTAGAAAGATAGATTGAATATATTTTTTAGAAGAAATACAAAGGTAGAGAATATTTTGTTGGATAGGGGTTCACATTATAATGGTGGAAGTTGTGACTATGTGGAGAGGGTTATGTAAATGAATCTTGACTCTTTAACTACTTATGTAAAGGTATAAAAGGTTCTGCATAAAGGTAGTATAAAAATTACACCATATATATAAAGGTTATTTGTGTAAAGGTGTTTTTTATAAAGTATTTCATTTAAAAGATATCATAATAAGGATATAAAAATTAAATTTTCAAATGAATATTTCAGTGAAGTTACAATGGTCATTGTTTCATCACATAAAACCTAAAAAATTCCAATGGAAGTAGGTATTTGATGTCATCATATGGAGAAATATGATGGAACTCTAGTAGAGATGGAGGTGTAAATCATTAAATGTTTTGGAGTCCACCAGATTGATTCTATTAGATTAATATCCACTAGATGAACATCGAATTTATGATAATTCGATGGATGGATGAACATCGGACAAACATGAAGGTATTAGACACAAGAGAAGTACCTGGTGGGAAAGAAAAAATAAAGTTCATTTTTTGGAATGGATGGAATGTCCTCCAGTTATTCAAGGCATAAACATCATGAAAAATGAAATTTTCTATTGAATATTGACAAGATGATCCCAAAACCTGGAGTGGTTATTTATATGTTAATTTTATAAATAATTTCTATTACATCTAAAATTTTTTACCTCTTCTTGGGAACATTCATTGATAATGATGTTGTTGATTGTCCAAAAAAACTTTTTTAAGTACTTTCATTCTAATTGTAGGATCTATGTGTATAATATCTATAGTGGTAATCCTAATGTGCTCTTTTGATCTCCAAACAACATAGATAGAATGTTGGGTGCTAACATGACAGATCTATCATCTTTTATTGTTTTTATTTATCGATTCTTGTTCATTTGGGTATGAAAGATTATATATTATTATTCTCATTCATTAATGGGGAAGAGAATGAGGAATTAAAAATAGAATTCCATTATACACAATTATTATCAATTCAAGATTAACCCTATACAATATACATAACCTTCTATATACAGAGTTAGGGTATATGTTAAAATATTATTTAATTTCACAAAACCCTTAAATTATATAATAATCCTAATCTTACCCCATACCATATAAATAAATATTATTATTATTATTTTATTGTGAGATAAACTTGAAAAAATGGTAAATATTGTTTTACCAGTTTTTAAATTAATATTTATCTCTAAACATGATCTTGTTTTATTAATCTTCTTTGGTATTTATTGAATACATAAATAAATATTTAAATAAATATTTTATTCACAACTAAATATTTAATTTAAACTATAGAGAATAAATATTTATTAAATATTAAATAAATAATATAATATAAATATTTTATTCACATCCACTCAAATTAAAATTTATTTAATATTTTTTATCATTAAATGTGAATATAATTATTCTAAATTCATGAGAATAATATTTATTTCATTAATTAAGATAAAATAAAATTTAGTCGAGATCAAAAGAAACACTAAGTGTGTGACTCTAATGGATTATTTCTCATTTGTATTATGATGTATTTCCTACAGTCCTTGATTATTATCTTGTAATGGGTTAAGGAACCTAAGAGAAAGTACATAATTTTATAATGTCGACAACCTCCAAATATAATTTTTAATATTTTCTACTAACCACTTTAAGGGTAAGTGGTAACTATAGATCACAAGATTCAAAAAACTCCAAAAAATTATAAAAATAGACCACTTTCTAAAATTAAGAGATAAAAATCACGTCCCACTTATTTACAACCAAAGCACTGTGCTACAAACAGGGTTTCAATTTTAAATTTCAAAATCATAAAACTGTTTTCAGACCACATTCCAGACGCATCATTATGGGTTGAACCAGGAGCCACCTCGAGTCGTGTAATTCTCTCACCTACCTCAATTTGAGTCGATGAAAATCCAAGATCCAGTCACCTTCGTCATCATCACTTCTCGAAACCACCACCTTCATCATCGACGCTGTCATCACCAAAGTATCCATCACCGTCAACAATGTCCACTGCCGAAAGCCATTGAACAAGAGGGCAATGAACCAAAAAAATCAAAATTAAAAAAAACTGAGAAGGACATCGTAATCAGGGACCAATTAACTACAATCCTCATACCACCATACAAACTCTGTCACTGTCTTCACGTCAACACACCACCACCAAAGACTTCAACCTTCATGCCTCATCACTGTCGTACAATCTGAACTAAACACCGACACCAACGAAACAGGTTGGCATTGACGATGATCACCCTGAATCTGGATGCTCAAACTCATGTCCCAATGTAATGTGGAGACCACCGCGCTACTCCACCTAGGTGGTATTGGTAGTAAACTATAACAAAAAAATAAAAATTAGAAGACAGAGGAAGGAAAAAATGATGAAGAGACTACATATCAGAACCATCGATTCACCTTCGCCAGCATCACATCCATTTGAGCATCATCGTCATGTAGATAAAATCAACAGCCACAATACACCACCTACGAAAACAACATAACTTACTCTGATCCACCCTCACCACCATCAACAGGACGAAAATCATAGTTTCACTCCACTACGATCCTCCAAGACACCACACACCAGATAATGACGAAATCTGTAAATTCACTTCAACAATGAAAAAACCTGAAAAAACTAGAGTAAAACTAGAAAACACATCCACTCACATCAGGAGAGAATACATTCCATCCAAAACCATATGCAATGAATAACTCCAATAGAAAACAACCACAACAAGGGGAGAATTTAGGGCACCTTCTAGGACACCCTGATCGAATGAACATGCCTCCCAAATCTTACTTACAACCTACATAGCTGAACAACTGGGAGAGTGGCGAAAGGAACACGAAGCCAAAGTAGTGAAGGGTTAGAGAAAGGCTTCAATGGAGAAGAAACCAATAGAACCACCAGACTCCTGGAGCACCAATGACCAAACCAGCCAAACTACCCAAAGCCTCCGAGAAGCCATCGGTAGTAACCAACTAGGAGAGCCGTGCATGGTCCGAAGGGCAAAGTAGTGGTTAAATCTGGCTAGGAAACAAAAGGGAAAAAACAACCTCGACTGGACCACCTACCCCTTCCGACGAAACCACCATTGAGATGAAGACCCACTTGAAATATAAATATATAAAAGCCACAGACTAGAAGAAATCCCAAAATGAGACAAGGACTGAAGAAGAAAGGGGAAGAAAGAGGGTGGAGGTGAGGCCAAAGAGTGGTGTGCCGGCCTCCCCCATAGGAAAACCCCTGAGGAACCCTAGCGGTGAAGAAGCAAGGGAGATATTCCCATAAAAAATTAATTTTCAACAATTTCATATATGAAATCCCATAGCTATATAATCCCTTTTTCATAATATCTCATAAATTAGTTTCAAATATGTTTCATCAACCTATATGTTTGATACTTATTTCATTGAATATATAAAATAAAAAAATTCGTAAACGATGTACATGTGATTTAATATGATGTTTTCATTCCAATAAATGGTCTAACATATCATCTTCAATAAATATTGAAGTGATAAAGCCTTCCTCAACTTATTAATTAATAGAATTTCATTCTAGGTGTAACCAATGTACCCAACTTCTTTATGAAGTGTTATCATCAGGGTTTTTTGAAATAAATATAATATTGTGAGTTAATACATACATTAATAAAAATATTAATGACTAATGACCAGTGCAGAAACTCGCATTTAGGAATATCCAATGACTCATAAACACGCAGAATTCATAAAGTCGTATATGTTCTCATAATCTTCCATGTTGGTGATTACCATGTGTGAACTTCATTAGAAGAAGTTTCATTGGATTATGTGTAATTGCACCTAATAGTAAATATTTTATGTTTCTAATCAAATCATGTTGCACAACTATAGAAATATATTTAAGAATATCATAATGGAATTAAAAGGTTATCATTATAGTGGGGAAGTGTTATGACCCTATTAATATGAATGATACACTATGATATTATTACATTAAATTAATGATAAAAATGATCAATATGTAATAATAACATTTTATTAATATTTATTTATTTGAAAATACATGTAATCCTAAGTATAAATAATTAGTTCTATAACACCAACTCTAAAAGAATCACACATGGACTAGTCCCTACTACCTGTGTTATTTAGTCTTCTAAACCTCACAAGATGATCATGTTATTAATATGTTAAGGATTTAGACAGGGGTTCTCCATGATTATTTTAATGGATATACTACCCATTATGACTTCACCTATTTTGGAAAAATATCTTAAGAGATAATACTTCAGGTGCATGGACTTTGTATAATGACGTCACCATGAATCCATTACAAAAGCTGATGTTTCAATTTTATCACAATATTGTGTGATAGTATTTTTAATGATAGTCGCTATGTAAATCTATTGAACTAAGTTTCATTACCAAAATTCTTCTTTTGAAGCCTTATAATTCATAATATAATCTAACTCTAATGTATAATCTGGTACCATATATTTTTTTGATCTTTTCTAGATGACAACAACTCTATTGTGAGTGAATATGTATCTTCAATGTGATTTCATATTTTCATGATCTATTTTAAAATTAGAATCTCTATATACTGTGGTGACTCATTCCACATATCCTCCAGAGACCAAAAACATATCATTAGTATTCCTTAGATACTTAAGGATAAATTTTACTTCCATCCAATGGATTTGACCTTGGTCAACTTGATATCTTCCTACCACACTCAAGGCATATGAAATTTCAATCCTAGTTTATATAATAGAATTCATAACTAACTCAATCAACTATTGGTATGGAATCCTTTCCATTCTATTTCATTCATCATGTGTTTGAGGACACACTTTCCTTGAAAGTTGAGTGTCAAGTGACATTGGAAACAATCCCCACTTGGATTATTTAATACTGAATCACTTCATTATCATGTCAATTTATGTACCGTAAAATAGTTCTAGTAGTATCTCATAACTACCATAATGGATCTTGATCCCAATAATGTAGGCTGCTATACTAAGTTATTCATAGAGAAGAATTTATTCAACAATGCATTAATAGATCATAGGACTAGTATTTTGTTTCCAATAAGTTGTGTTACATTGATATACATTATTAAAAAAATTACTACACTCTCACAAAGACTCTTATATACACAAGGATTTTATTTTTTCTTTATGAAACCAAATTCCATTATGGATTCCTAAAACCAATTGTTTCAGGACCTTGATACTTTCTTCAATACATAAATAGATATTTCCAATTTTTATACCTTGTGGGTATCCTTCAGTGTCACAAACCCTTAATGTTGGTTCATATAGACATCATGTTGAGGGATACTATTATATAAAGTTGTTTTGATATCCATTTTCTAAATATCATGGTCATGGAAAGTCACAATGGAATGTATACATCTGATGGATTTCAACATTTCAACTGGTGAAATGGTTTCATTATAGTCTTTTCTTTGATGTTTTTTGAAGCCTTTTGCCACCATTCGTTCCTTATAAGTACTAAGTTACCTATCCATTCCCTATTTATTCATGAATTACCATTTTCAACCAACACGATTTTCATCTAATAGACAATCTACCAAATTCCATAAATGGTTTTAGTATATAGAATCCACATCATTATTAATAGATTCTTTCTGTATACTACTTGTTTTATTATTATAGGATATTTATTGTCAACTAATAATGATTCACCATACTTATTGAGAATAAAACCATCACGTTCTATTTCTCTAAAATCTATTATACTACTATTCAGTACTTGAGCATTTGGAAAATTAACATCCATAGGAATTTTAAGATTTTTTTATTTTTCAACACTTCTTTATATTTATCCTAGACTTCATTGAAGTCTATCTTGTTCCCAATATTTTCATTAGAGATGTTATCCCCTTCAAAAATGGTGGTAATTTTGATAACCAAAAAATTATTATGTGTAGGATTATATGCATAACATCCTTTATTTTCCTTTGGATTACTTATAATGATACACTTAATACCTTTGGGTGAATTTCTGTTTCCATAAATGGCCATAAAAATTATTTTAAACCCCACACTCATATATGTGATAACATAGGTTTATTTTCATAAAAAATATAATATGAAATATTAGTTGTTTCATTATTTGGCACTCACCATAGTATATATGATTCTATTTATAACTCATTACCACAAAAGCTTAATGGAATACTTACATGACTCATCATTTACCACACCATGTCCTATAGGGTTCAGTTCCCCCTTTCACATAAACTGTTCCACTGAGGTGTATAAGAAGTATTGAGTTGATATAGAATCCCACAATCCCTTAAATAAAAAATTAATTCTTTATTAATATATTCTCCACCACTCTCTTAGTGAAGTTTATTAATATTCTTACCAAGCTAGTTCTAAACTTTATTCTTGTATTCCTTGAATCTGTTAACATAATCCAACTTATACATTTTTAGGTAGAAATATCCACATATAATTAAATCATCAGTAAAATTTATTATTTATGAGAAACCACCCATTTAATAAACATAAAAAATTCAAGACACATCAGTATAAACTAACTCAAGAATCTATTTGTATGTTTCACCTTTTACACTAAATTTGTAAATTTTCATTTTTCCTTGTAAAAATGTGTGACATACACCGAGTGGTTTTATTTAAAAATAATCTAAATATCCATCTTGATGTAATTTTTTCACATTGTATTCTTTTACATGACCTATTCAGCGATTCCATTATTAGGTGTGGTATAATTCATGTGATATAGGTTTATTTTCTATTTTTATTACTTTGTTCATGTAATCCAACACATATAGATCATTTTTTTAATATATATTACCATGAAATATGTTTTCTTTATAAAAGAAAAAATATTAATGCAAAAACATTAAAATAAATCCATTTGTATTAGGTTTGGATATATAAATAATTTTTTTGGTTACATATGGAACAAAATAACAATAGTTTACAACCAAGATCATTGTTTTCAGAAACATGAGATGGTAGTCCCAAATAACCATGGTGGAAAGTCTAACATTATTGGATTATAGTAGATCTACCTCCCCTTGTTCAATATGTTTCAATATAATTGATTACAATATTTTAATACATATGTGACCATAACATATTGTATACAATAAAAAAAATATTATAAATAGATAGATTTCACTTGATAAAAAAAATACTAGAATATTTATCTATTTCTTCTCATGGGTGCAATTTTTCCTCCAATGTCCCTTCTTTCCAACTTCTAAACACAAAGTATCCACATCTTTTTCATTCCCCATGATACTTATCATAATTTAAAGGAATTGAAAAAGATGAATTGGGATTATTAATATACTCCAATCCTTTCCTTCTAGCCACCATAAATAAGGAAGAACTTCTGTTTTTGATATCCTTTTCAATTTGGTGAAGTAAACTAAGAATATCTGGGAGATACTTATCAATATTTATCATATTAAAATTAACAATAAGGATGATAATATATAATTTAGTGATACAATATTGATATAAATTTGTATTTATTCGGGAATTTTTAACACTATAACCTCTAAAAAATAAATTTAGCTAATGAGTTTATATATGAGAGTCCTAGTTGTTACACCTTATCCAAGAATACTATAAAAGAGTGCCAAGAATAGATCAAGTTGTATTTATCTATATCTCCATATATATAGACCATGGATATGTTAGAGTATGATATATGTATCCATTTCATCATGTGACTTCAAGAATTTTTTAGATATGGATGAAAGCATTAAGCATTGAACATTGACCACATCACATAAATTTTTATCATAAATAGATAACACATCATTGATCACCTATTTAGCAGGAATATCAAGGAGTGAGGATTATAGCATGTAATATTTTGGTTCATGGTCCAATTCAAACCATAGTGTCTAAGTCATTCCTGGAATTCATTGTAATTAAGGAGATGAAATTTCTCTAATATTAATCATAGGGATAATGTGGATGATGAACTTGAAATTTTATTCTATAATTATAAAATAAAATATTTTTAGTACTTCACTAGATTTTAATTTAAGTGAGGCATAATGTATTCTATATTATTAATTCTCTATTTGTTTTATCAATTTTAAATGGATCACTCCATTGAACATAGAATACCCCCATCACTAAAGACATTATTGTATAAAGGATCTATATTTCCATTCTTTATTATGAAAACTATGGCTATGAAACACATAAGTTGGTATTTAGGTAAGTGGTATTTACAACTATAAACACACATAACCATGATCCATTTAGTGTAATCACCAATCCATAAATCCTAAGTGGCATTTCCACAAAATGAGCTTCAAAATTTTCATTGAATAGAGTATGTTCACTAAATTCAATACACATTTGGTTAATTACACCCAAACCCCTCATGAGAACTCCATGATAAGAGTATTTTTCGAAACTATGGCCAAGTAAGTACCTTTTTCATTCTCAATCAAGTAATGGAAGTCTTGGTCTAAATTAATGTTAACTTACGGTGTTTCATTTTATTATGTATAAAGATTTACTATTTTATCCTTTACAATTTTTGTTAATATTTAGTGTATTTTAATTAATGAATAACCATGTCTTCATAAAACATTTATGCATAATCCATTTATTTATATAGCCTCTTTTAATATTTGTCCATTTATATATGTTATTATGGTATTAAATCCATAAAGTATATAATTCATAAGAAAAAAACAATAAACAAATAAATGACCCAATCATGACATTATCTAATGATGGATTTATTGAGTGGAAAATAAATCAAACTATAACAATATGGAAAACTAATTATGTCGGACTTGTCACTAGATTCATCATTTCACGTATCCACCTGTGTATCACCAAGGTTGGAATCATCTTATTTTCATCTTCAACCACCTCTATACACCTTGGGACACTTCTACTATATGTATTTATAACTCACACATAGGTGAGGAGGACTAAAGGATTGGATATGGGGAATTACATAAATCACCTTGAACACATAGGTCCTACATAATAAATATGGGAGTAATTACATGAAGGCCATCATATTTAATTCAATACTTAATAATTGAAAAATAATTCAATATATAAAATTAAATAATATCAAAGCATACATAGGTCTTGATAAATATTATAAATAGTAATAAACATGCAACGAATATAAAAAATTCTACTAGTAAAAAATCATTTCTATTCAGATTTTTATTAAGATAGTCACACATGTATTAATAATTTTAATTAATTAATTAATTAATTAATTCTCTTTTATCATAATAACCATCCAAAGTCTATTGGCGATACCCATCATGGATTCATTTTTGAAAAATAAAACCCAAATGAATTTAAATACATATAATTATAATATACTAATTGAGAATTTTTAATTCATTAAAAAATTTATTTTTTAGTCAAACACATCAGGTTTCAAAAGTCTAACAAGGTTTTAATGTCGCAATTAATTATTTTCATTTAATTTTATTATTTCCTTTTTTTGATACTACATGGAATATACTAATGTTCCACACATCCTAAACCTCAATTTCCATGTATTTGAGATAATTGTTTGTGGATTTGGCATGTACCTCAAACAAAATACATAGTGTGTACAAACCAGTTACATGTTGTGTATTTTACTTGATGTGTGTCTAGGATAAATTCTTGAGGATTTTGTGTGTATCCTGGTTAGATTACGATGTGTGAACTAACATGCTACATGTTGTATGGTCTGGATTTCATGTGTCTGCATAACCCATAAATGGACTCAAACTATTATTTAGACACCAAAATTAATGTTTTACCCACCGTGTACACTAGATACACATCACTTGGTTCATTAATGATCATATATATCAGTCTAACACATGGTCAATATGTGTATTTTACCATACGGTTAGTGTGAATTTCACCACTAAACCATGTTGACTACATGACTTATAATCCATCTACACAATTATTATGTGAAAATCCATGTGCTAGAAGAGAATGATTTATATGTGGTGTGAAATAAATAAAGCTGTTAAATTTCTTTTTTTCATGCCATGTATCTCAAAACGCATAAAAATACAATGAACTTTAATTCAAAACATGTAATCTAGCTACATGTTGTGTGACCTAATCAACTGAAAAGAATAATATGGAACCTCCTAATGGAATATATGATCACTCTCCATCTATTCTTAGGACTTAAGAAAATATGAACCTTAAAGGATAAATATTAAAATATAGAAGTGACATTAATTAAACATTATATTTAAATAATGAATAATCTGGAAACGAAACATCTTACCAATATTTTTCATATTATGTCAAAATCAAATAAATAATTATAAATTTAAAATGTGACCACTCTGATACCATGTGAAGGTTCTAAATGTATTTGAAGCACCAGTGGTCAATAAAATATAATGGTTATTATCAGATGTCATAGATCATTTTATGATTATACAAGATGTAAAAATCAGAACCAACAATTTTTTTTCCATTGGCTATTTTTAAAGAGAAGCCCAAAATCTAGAGAGGATCTGTTCATGATAAGTTTATAATTAATTTATATAAGATCTGAAGTAATGATACCTCGTCTTTGTAACTTTATTTGATGATGATGTTTTCTATCATAGAAAAAATCCTTTTCAGATTATCATGGTTGCAACTGTAGGATCCACGTGTAAAATATCTCTAGTGGTGATCCACATGAAATCCTTTAACCTCTAAACAACACTAATGGAAAGTTGACTTCTTGCATGGTGGATTTATCATATTATGTTTTTTATATTTATTAATTTCATTCCTTCAATCTTAAAGGATACTCTCTTGTTATTCTCATTATTAAGAGGAGTAGAACAGGGGAAATTTGATAGAGAAGTTTATTATGTGCAATGATTCTCAATTCTCGATTTAGCCTACATAATAGACATAGCCATCTATTTATAGAGTGAGGGTTTAGGTTAAAATATTATTTAATTTCACAACATATGTTAAATAAAATAATAAACCTAATCTTACATAATTACATATAATATTATTATTTTTATTATTTTATGTTTTACTCTAAATGGAGAAAAGAAAAATATTATTTTACCAAATTGCATATTAATATTTATCACTAGACACGATCTTTTTCATCTCATATTTTGTGGTAGTTATTGAATACCTGAATAATTTTTTTTATTGTTTTTATTCAAAAATAATTATTTCATTCAAAATCATGAAAATAACTATATTTTAAAAATTCAATAAATAAAATAAAATTAATATTATATTCATATTCTATTTAATAAATATTTATTTAATATTTGTGGCCAATAAAATTGGAATAATTTTCATTCCACTAATTATATTCAAATAGAATATAATAGAGATTAAGGAAAAACATCATCTGTGAGCCTCTAGGATTCTTTCTCAAAGGTATTTGGTACGATTTCTTAAAGTCTAATATTATAATTTATAAATATGTAAAAGAACTAAAGAGAAAAAAATTAATATTGCTATTTTGACAACCACATATGAGATCTCTTCATGTAATTTGTTCCCCTTCTCACAGTACCTCATAAATAAAGTTGAACATCTCTATAATAAACCTTTATACTTGATTTTTATTTTTTTCACTATCTAAAATAATCATGTCATTTCACCAAGACCATGGAATTTAATTTAATGGTTATATTTTAACCAAAGGGGTGATATATTATCTTCCATAAATATATAAGGTAAAATCATTCCTTAACATATTAATTAATAACACCTCATTCATGAACAATTAATATACCCAACTTCGTCAAGAATTATTATCATCATTGTATATGGAAATACATATTTATGTGTGAGTCATGAAATGCACTATTGATAATCATAAAGTCTAATAACCATTACACACACTCAAATATCTGAATATTTGATTACATATAAACATGTAAAATTCCAATTGGGGGAATGTTCTCACAATCTCTCACCTTAGAGAATAATAATTGTGAACATCATGGGAATAAGTCTCATCTACACATGAGTACTCACACTAGATAGTCACCATTATATTTGTCCCATTATATTATGTTATCTGACCCTATAACTATATTTATGAATAAAATCGTGTCCTTTAAAGATTCTCATAATAATAGATAACTACAATGACCTTATCAATTAAAAAGATAATCTAGTACAGGTTTAAATTAAATTCATGTATAACATTTAACAATATATAAAAAAATTATTAATGTTTAAATTTTTTAATATTTATGAAATCCAAATTAAAAACTATTGGTTCTAAAACATAAACTCCAACGAATAATTATTGATGTAATCAGATGGATGATCTTGTGAAGGGAATTTTTCCAAGATCATAATTAACATCTACTAAAAAATGATATGCAATCAAACAATAATATGTTGAACTAAATATATAGAGGTTTACTAACAAAGGGAAACCAAATGAAGGTCTATCAGAAGATATGTTAATGTGATATCCACCAGATAAATAATTTTACTAGTGTAATGTTAGATAGAAAATTCCTAATGAAGAAAACAAAAGGGCATAAACCAGACAAAAAAATTATAAGAATATTTAAATAAACTATGTAAATTTAATAACATTAAGTTGATGATATATTATTAAAACAAATTTCCATTATAATGTTATGGAAGTTTATATAAGTTCCTTACCACTAATATTTTATATCGTTGATGAAAGGGGGATATTTCAAGAAACTTCAGAAGTACTCAAGAATATTCCTGAAGAGTTGTGAAGTATCCGAGAAAATTTAATTTAGTGGAAGCTTAGAGATACTAAGTTCCACTGAGTAAGAAATTTAATTTTTGATCATGCCCAAACCCATTGAATTAAACCTATATAATGGGTGTACAAAATTATGGAGGTTATAAAATTATTCATCTGTGGGGGATCTGATGTACTGAATATATTTTTTCATGAGTTTCCAAAAAATATTTCTACCAAGTTGAAGAAGAGTTCCATCAGACAAATTCCTTAGATGAATTATAAATTGAAATAGATTGAGAATCACTAGATGAAGAGAGAGAACAGTGAGAAGACTTTATTTAATTCCTACTCAATCCAATAAGCAAGAATCACACTAAAAAAAATTTCTTTATTAGATATAGAAGAATCGAACATATTCATTGGATATAGATGTTGAAAAAAGATCTCCAAAAGAGGTGTGGTTCAGTGAGAAGAATCAGGTAGAGACCAACCAAATTTAGTTTCATCATATAGATAGATACTAGATGAATTCACTAGATGAAAATTTTTTATAGAATCTTTTAGAAAAAATTATTAAATGTTCAGATTGATTATATCAATGTCTTAGAAAGATCGATAGAATGCTTTAAGGGAAACATACACATAAAATATCTATTAAAGATCACATAAATTGTACAAAGGTGAAGGTAATCTAAATATATCATTTAGGGAGAGAAGATATTTCTACAGTGTATTAGAAAATAAGAATGAAAGATCCTAAAACTATAGGGTATAAAAAATTTATAGAAGGTATTATTATCTAGAGGTATAACCTCATGTGAAGAAAGAATATAAAGTTAAGAAAATTTTAAGTTATGACCAACTATAGAAGAAGAGATGAATTATGGTGGAAGAACTGGGGTAATCAAGGGGTATGATTTATTAGGTGTAGAACCAGTTGTTTCATGTGCCTTTTCATCCTGATGAATATAATAAAAGAATATACATGGAGGGGAATACCAATTAAGTAAAAAAGTGGTTATTTATACTGAACCTTGTAATTTTCATGTGTTCATCTCACTTTTTATATTATGCACATGAAAGCTGAGGTTGAGATTTATATTTGAGTAGGTCATAACTCTATCTCATATTATATTTTAAGAAAAGTTTTCTTATGAATTTAAAAACATTCCTACAAAGAAAAATTGATCACTAATTCACCCCTTCCCCTCTCATTGATCCTACATTTATCCATGGGTACTTAAAATATTAATTTGATAAAGATCAGTAGATACGGATCAAAGAAATTAACTATTATAATTGGATTTATAATACCTATAGAAGTATGAATGTTGAAGTTGAAGGGGGGATCATTTATCCAAAGTAATACAGATGTAAAATAAAATAAGGTGGAACACATGGGTCTTGGTGATTTTCCTAAATGAGTTTAATCCAAATTATTGTTTAGTTGAGGGTATATAGACAGTGTTAATTTAGTCATGATGATTTTTTTAATGAGAATTCATGTTGAGAATATAATGTTCAGTTGAATGTATCTGATCATGTATATAATCTATGTTCATTGGAATCTATTTTTATACTATGAATTGGAAATAACTTGATTAAGGTGGATATTGACTAAGGATAATCTGAATTTAATAGTCCCAAGATTATATAAATCATGTTGAAGTCGATTGAATCTTCATCTACATAGAAATTAATGAACCGAGTTGATCAAAATTTGATTTCTCTTAGGATTCTATATTTTTATATAGGTATGAGGTTGGTAAAAGTAGAGAAGGATTGAATTTAGGTTCTTATTTTGAGGAACATGTTTCATTTGTCTGAGAATATATTTATGATTTTGATTAAGAAAGGAAACATAATATAAATAAAGTTCTAAACATGATGATTTCATACTGAAAAGGCTATAATTGGAATAATTATGTGTAATTTTTGAATTGGTATAGTTTATTAAATTCATTTTTCAAAGCTACAGACATGTTAACTAAAGGTCTATAGTGTCTATATCCCATGTCCATTTTAATTAATAAATAATTTATTTTAAAATGTAAATTTATATTACTATGTTGGGGGGAATAAGGTAGTGGTAAAATGATTTATAATGGGGGATTCATTCATTCTTTTATGGATATTAATTTTCACAACGAAGAATAATTGGACTAGAGGTGAGGGGAAGAACTCAAGGTGGAGTTTTGGAGGATTTATAGATATAGAGATTTTTTAGATAGATAGAGATGATCCTTCCTTCTTTTCTCTTATTACCTTTTTTATTTATCATTTTTGATTCATTAATGTCCATATTTTTTTTGGTGTTATGATGATCATGTGTAACTATAAATTTTTTATAAGATGGGTATGAATTGAATTCAAATATATTTCCCTACTATTGATCATATTTTCATAGTATTATCTTGTTCATCCAAATCTTGTTCGTTATTTTTTCTACTTTATCTAATTTTGTTTTGAAAAATGTAATTATATTCAGGTTCATTCAATAGTTGAAAATCAATTTAATCTTCACTAAAAATTGATATATTTAAGTGTATTTTCACTAGAAGTTGTTTGTATATTATTTTTCATTGAGTGTTCTCATTTTATTTTCTTAATCAACATCATTTTAACTCTAATCCTTGAACATATGAGTGAAGATTAGTGTACCATTTTATTTTGTAATATCAACTAGAGTATTTAAAATATAAAACTTTTATTTTTTTGTTTTATTAATGAATAATCAGCCCTTTTTTTCATAGACATATCTTTTCTTAAGAGTGTTCACTAGGGTTTTGTTTTTCTAAAAAGCAACAATTAGGTGTTCCAGCTCATTTTTTACACATCTTTTAAAAAAATTATTTTTGATATTGAATCACATGTAGATGTATTTTATCAATAATATTTAGTCTAGATTCACCTAAATCATCACTTACTCATCCCCACATTATTTTTCTCTCTTTTTCATAGTTATCTTCACATCAACACTAGTTTCACCTCAAAAATTTCTTTTTGTTCACTAAATCCTCATCCATATCTATAATTTCTACCTATGTTGTGTGTGATTCTATTTTATTTATTTAGACACACAATAATATTTTTTTTGGTATGACCCTAGTTACTATGATTCCAGTTCTAATTAGATTTATTAATAAATAAATTTGACAATGTGAATGATAATTCTATCATGTATTTTTTTTTTAAAAACATTATAGATTTTGAGGATAAACCTAATTGGTATAATTTCATTTTCATATTATTATATATATTGATTCTATAGATTTATATAGTAATGGTGATGATCAGGATGGGCATTACAATGTCATATCATGTTGATCTACTGGAGTTTGAGTTTCTATATTATGTGTTTTCTTTTTTGGTATTTATTTTAGAGAAATTGTCTTTAATTATATAATACATTAACTTAATATTTTTCAAATTATGTTTGTTTTTTTAGATGTCATTAATTGGTGGTTTTTTTATATCCTTATTTGGATTATAGAGGGTTTTTTCTCCCATGTTATATGTTTCATACAGCCAAAACTAGTCTCTAAGTCATAGTATGTTTTAGATAGGTTTTTGGGATCATTCTTATCTTTAAAAAAATACTATGAGTGGTTCTTTTGGAGGTAAGATGTGATAGTTTAATATCAAATCTTTGGATGAGAGTGGGTGTTGATTCCAATGTCAATAATTGGTGAGGGTTGCATTAATTTGGTGGGGAAATTTTACTATTTAATATTGGCATGTGATGTAGGAATTACAAACAAATTATGACATAGAAAGGGACCCTATGTTCCAATACAAGGTCCTTAATATTAGAGAATATACAAAAGGAAGACTACACTGATTAAGAGTTATATACCTAGGTGTGATGTATGCATAAAAATGTTTTACACGTGTCTTATAATTGTGGAGATTATAGGAAAAGATTTAAATATGTTTAATTTAAATAATTTAAAATTAAAATCTTTATCCTGGTCTTATAAATTTTTTAGTTATATAGATGGATTGTTGGTGATGGATTCAAGCATTTCATGTTGCAAATGAGTTATAGTATTTTCCAGTTAATCGAATGTGGGTTGTTTTAATAAACTAAGATTCATAGAGGAAGTAATTTCTTGGATTTTAGTGTCAGACAGTTTCAATGTATTGATTGGATTTCATTTATTAAGAGGTAGATAGGTTATTGGAGGATCATGAGACTACCTTGAGTTAAATTCACACACGGAAAGAGCATTTTATTTCCTTGGTTGTTAGTTTATTGAGATGTTTATCTTAGAAATTGTCTATTTTATAATGTGGTGATCAATAGGATTATTATTTTATGTGTGATATTTTTAAGGATTAGTTCTAGGTAGGGGTTTTATCCTCAATGTTGAAGATAGCATGGTGGTATGTGTTTATCAACCTCTATATTAGGAACTTATACGTGAAAGATCTTATTTCCATGTTTATAAACCTTTTATACTATCTTCATAATTATATCTAGAAAATAAGGTGAGGGTGTGGTATTTTGGAGAGGCTTTTATCTATATATCAGTATCATGTGAAATTTTTCACCTAAAGGAGAAGCTAGTAATTTCTTATATCCTTTGTTTTATAAAGGATGGAGTTATGTTTGAGGTATTTTTTTAATGCTTCTTTCCATGGATTAAGTTTGGGATAATTAAAAATTAAATACTCATATTATGTGGTTCATAGTAGTTATATATTTAATACCTTATCCATGTACTTTTGATTAGTGTTATAACTAAAGAGATATTGAGAACTCAGGAATATATCCCCTCAAGTCATAGGATAGAGACTAGCAGTGGTGGTATTGGGTAATTCCTTTATGAGACTAAACCCCCATATAATATTATATATAGAAAGGTTAACTAAATCAAACATCATACATGATGGTAAATAACTATTTTATGTACAATAATAAATAATTAAAATGTTATAAGAAATGTGATATTTGGGTATACAGTCATACAGATTCACAATCATGAAATCAAACATCAAATAATCACCCACTAAGTTGATCACAAACATGAATAAATGAAATAAATAAATAATAATAAAAGTTTCTCTAATAAAATCCCAGATTCATAGACCAAACTCAATCTACAAACTTTATCAGATTTATCCTCTTCAATAATTAAACACCTAGCCTCTTCCAAACCTAAACCAATGAACATTGAAGTCTACTCATATACCCATGTCCCTTGGCATCCTGAGTAGGGTGGGAGTAAAACTCCATAGGGAACCACCAATATGATCTCTAACATTACTATTAAATTTACTTAATATAATTTTGATATTATAATAATAAATAGATCAAATTATTAGAGTATATAAGTATAAATAAAAAATCATTAATGATCCTCAAGTTCTAACATGACACTAGATATAAAATTACCTACTTCACCTGGTTTTAGAGTGTCTCTAAGCACACAAAATAACCATTACAGATAGTATAAGGATCAATATCTGATTATATAGAGTGGATCCGTGGTAATCAATAGTATCAAACACTAATTCCAATTCCTATGAGATAACCCTAGGAAATTATACTATCAGATAATAATTGATTTCAATTAATCCTTTTAAATCTAGTAGTATTAGTTATAAATATGATTCATATAGGGACGAACCTATGAAATAAAATAGACCACAATGTCTAGATCCTAGTTTCCGATGATTCTAATATAGGTAAGAGATAAATCGAATGATATTTCTCAAGGTATTCAATATCAATAAGAGTTATTTATAAATCCAGGGGTATTTCCCCAGGAAATCAAAATTAATCACAATTTTTGAATCCTAACAGACCATCCCTAGGTATTAAATTTATACAAAATATCCAAATCCTAGGTAAACACCATGGAATTTAACTTAAATTAAATAGGTAATTGTTTCCCTCGCATAATATCTCTATATAAAAATGATAAAATGTTAGTTAAACATCTATCCAAACCTATCTCACAAAACTGGGGTCTACCCCTCAAGAAAATGACCTAACAACATCATCATATCAATATAAATCACATAGAATTGATTTATATTCTATTAAAACACCCAAAATAAATTATACTAAATGGCACATGTACCCTCTCTATGGTCGACATATCACGGGGGAACCAACCAATGTCTCTTATACCACATCACATTCTTGATACCCTATCAAGGTTCAACACTCCAACTCTTATCCCTTATGTCATCACCCATCAATCATAGGTTATCACATCCCTTTTCATCATCATTATTATACAATAACCTCATTATCCTCATAGGATAATCCTATCATCTCTACTCTTAAATAATGGAATAAAGAACATCTCACTTTCCATAGTCATCCTATATTAGTCCACCCACCCAACATATTATCAATAAACACATAGCTTACCCACAAGATTTTTATAATTCTCATTGGGTAGGAACACTCACCCCATGCTCATCTCACCTATATAAAAAATAACATTTCTTGAGGATACCACAAGTCCAATCAATAATCCATCCATATTAAATTACCATTAACCACTACATGGATATCACTAAGGGAACATGACCCTAAGGTCTTTACATTTCGTCCACACATTCCTTTTAAATATTTATCCTGATGGTCCATACATCTTGAGTAAAATATATTTAATCATGGTCTCAACTATCAGTGGTCCAGGAATCAATCCAATTCACAAGTCTCTATCATTTCCCTTGTTAAATTGTTTAATCATTTAATTTGAATAAAATAATTAATTTAATTAGTAATATGGTTCATTTAAGATAAAGTTCAATCGAATGGTGATAGAGAGACTACATGTAATAACCTAGAACCCACACTCCTATATCCTATGCTGAAATCCATAACATTACATTATCAGCTTTTATGTCGATAATTGTGACCCAAAATTTTCATTTAACCCATACACCATCAAAAAGAAAAATTGGGTCACATACATTTTGGAAGACCTTTTAATTTTAAATTTGTATAGAATTAGGAAAACCCCTAGAATTATAAATTCACTTGAATTTAAATGAGTAATTCTACAACATAACCTAGGTTTCCTTATTTACATTAATAAATCATCAACATCCATATGAAATCCCATATAAACACAACATGTTCAACATAATTATTTAAAACCTATGAAAAATGAAACATAAGAAGGGTGATCTAAACTGCTCAGTAAGGCTAAAAATAATAATGAAAAATTTAATGTCACAAATGAGTATACAAGTTCATAAGGTTGTAATGATATAATCAAAGTGTATGAGTGAGTTATAAAAGAAATCATTTAAATCAATACTTGGATCATCAAATATGAAAACATGGAAAAGGAAAGATGCATTAGAATTAATAATTAAATTCAATTTGATATCAATCTTGACCATTAGAAACATTATAATCCCATAGAAATCATTAATAAAACATAAACCTACTCGGGATATCATTTTCACTTCACTCTTACATTTAATCATACAAATGGAACAACCATTTGGTGTAATTCAATACCCAATGCATTGTAGGGTTATCATATACCCACCAATCCTTGTATTATCACATAACCACCCATCATAGATTTATCATAGAACCACCTGTCATTAGTTTATCATAGAACCACTTGTCATTGGTTTATCACATAATCACCCATGAAATGTCCAAGTACCATTACAAAAGAAAAATGAAAAAAATCATTCATTTCATCATAAAATCATAGTAATAACCATTATAATTTTAATAACTATAATAAAACATGGATAAGAAATAGGTTCTATAAACAATCTCTATGAAACATGATTATATAGTAGAGAACAAATGGGTTCCATAAAAATGTCATTGAAGCATGATTAACATGTGAAAGAGAAATGGGTTTCATAAAAATATCTTTGAAACCTATTTATACCCTAGGGAGGAAAAGGAATCCATAAAAAACTCATTGAAACATTTCTAACCAGTGAAAATGAAATGAGTTACATAGAAATCTCATTGAAACAGGGTTATGTCATAGAGAAGAAATAGGTTCCATAAAAATATCATTGAAACATGATTAACTTGTGGAAAACAAATGTTTTCCATAACAATCTATTTGAATCATGGTTACCCTAAATTGAATAAATTGGCCCGATAAAAATCTCATTGAAACATGATTAATATATGGAAAAAATGGGTTCTATAATAATCTCTTTCAAACATGGTTATCCTATGGAGAAGAAACGAGTTCTATAAATATCTCATTGAATCATGATTAACCTGTTGGAAAGAAAAAAGTTCTATAAAAATATATTTAGGACATAATAAACCCATTTAAAATAAATGGTATTCTAAAAAATCTCTTTGAAACATGATCAACCTATGGAAAAGAAATGGGTTCCACAAAAATCTCATTGAAACATGGTTATCCCATGGAAAAGAAAACGTTCTATAAAAAACTTTTTTAGGAAATATTAATCCATATAGAACATAATGAGGATGGTATCAGTACAATATATACCCAGTTTATGATAGGTAATAGAAATGGTTTTTGACTTTGATTAATGTAAATTTCATTAAAATATCATTTAAAACTTTCTTGAGTAAAATAATCTTTAAACATTCTATAGTGTCCCATACCACTTTGAAACAATGGAATAGTTAACCCCATAAAGGAATAAAATTAAATGAAACTTATAATATCATGATAATAATTATATTCAAGATACATCATATTAAACTATATGTATATAAACCTCATAAAATAATTTATGTGTATAACATAACAAATGTATCCAAGAAAGAAAATTGTGAAACAAAATTCATTACCGCTTTGGTATCTTTGAAACTATAACCCACATAAAAGGGAGATCCTAAAATGGATAGGTAAAACCCCAAAAAATTTAAGGTTAACAATCATAAAATACATTCATTTTTAGTATATACTCCACACAGAAAAAAATAAGTGGTGAATATGGCATAAGTCTCACAGAAAAAAGTGATACTAAAATTCAACTTAAACTATGGTAAAATCTGAATTGGAATTCCCAAAAGTAATAATAATAAAATGAAAATTATAAATACAATTAATGTAACAGAATTAATTATTTAATATATCAAAAAAATATAAGTTTGGAATTTTTCGTTTATCTCACAAATGTAAAAAGTGAGATAAAAATCATTTACCTTGAGTTTGATTTTCAATGACTATCCTATATATTATTGAAAAATAAACTTATTTTAATTTTTAAATTTCTTAATATAATTTTAAATGTTTATTATTAAATTTATTTCACCTATATACATTTTTATACAATTACTTAATCAATAATGTTTAAGTTGGATGTTTTGACCATATTCAGCTTACGTGTCAAAACTGATATTCATTTGTTGAATAAGGTAAATGTTGTCATTATTTAAACATATCCAGAATAATAATCAAGACATAATTATAAAATTTTTACATAAATTATAATTTTAAAATAAATCATTAAATATTTTTAGGAAAAATGAACCAATGTTACGATCATGGAGACGGTAGGTCATACGTACTTATGAGTAACGTTCCCATTTTTAAACGAGCATTATGGAATGAATGTAAGTAATGTTAATATTAAAAGAATGAAAATTATATCATAAATAAATTATTAATTAATTATATATAATTATATATATCATTCATTTTGTGTGGTGATGAAAAAGTAAGAATCACATCCTTTTGATGTGGTAGTAGTCCACACGTCCACGAACAACATTTTAACTTTTCTAGTGTGTGAAATGGAATGAATAAAATGGTATACTTTTTTAAGTAAATGTAATAATGTAATAAATATAATATAAATTTAATTTTTATAACATTTTTTTATTAATCTCATAATTAATACATTCCATGTAAATTGTGAATGTATCACATCGTTTTGAGGAGGTGGTAGTCCATACGTCCACAAATTATGTTAAAGTATTCCCAAAAAATGGAAATAATGAAGGTATTTTTTATATAAAAATTAAATAAGTATTAATTAATAAAAAAGTAACATATATATATAATATAAAAATATTACACTCATTATTATCCCCAATTTTGATAGGTGGTAATGAAAAAAAACAAATTACATCGTTTCACGAGGCGTTAGTCTGTTGTACACACGAACAATGATTTCATTACCTATTTTATGGATGTGTGTGTATGTTTAGGTTAAGACCTTAACATTAATATAACTCAGTATATTTAGGATACTTATTTTTTAATATAATCATTGAATAATAATAATTTATGTGGTGGATAAATAAATAAAACAAAAGTGTTCGTTGAAGAATGTTACCTCTTGTTCGATTAACTCCTTTTGGTTTGCACCAAAGAACTCCATTGCTGTGATTTCTACCAAAATTAATGATTATAGGATGATATAATAGATTTTTTGATCTTATTTGGGTTGTTTTTTGAAGATTTAATTGTCTTGATAGGTGTTAAAATGTTTGGGGCAAGTGACTTTTATAGTAAAGGGGAAGTGGTATTCTTGTACATACAAAAAATGTAAGCAATATTGGGAGTTCTCCCATACATATTGTGCCTAAAATAATGAAAAATATTAAATAAAATTGTTTAAATGGTATATATATTTCCATATAATTGGTTTTTTACAATCTTTTATGTCATTTTTCCCCTTATAATTATAGTTTAACCAATAGGTAAACTCGTTTTTACCTTAAACTCTATAATAAATTTTAATTACTTTCACTAATACAATTGGAAAAAACGAAGATGCCCTTACTATACATTATAAATTTTTCTGATTTAAAATATTTAACCCATTTTTCCATATTTCAAACTCATAAAAAAATAATTTATTTAAAAATTAATCTCACATATAGAAGGAGAAAGCGGCTTTTTAAAGTAAAAGAGTTTAAATGTTTGAAATGATTTTATATAAAATTTCATTATCAAAGTTATTTAAATATTCTAAATTAGATTAAATTATTTTAAAATGATCTAATTAAACATTGAAACTAATTAAAAATATAATTTAACACTCTAAATTATTTATATAACAAACAAGTAGTTTTCAATTAAAATCCTTTATTTTTTACTTTTCATCAAAATTTGAAAGGTCTTAGAAAAATAACAAAAATTAAACCAAAATAATTTTTTTTATTATCCATTTTAAAAAATAATTTATTTTTCCGAATATAATTTATAAAAGTCTCAAAATTTAGATTTAAAATAAGTTCTCCTTTAAAAGTTGGTAAAACTGACTTCTAAAAATATGAACCTTTTTATGCTTACAATTGGAATTTTTCTTATCTTAATCCTATCAAACTTATTTGATAAATTTCAATACATTTTATGAAATATATAAAATATAAATTTAATTAAAATCTTTCACCAATATTTATGAATTTAATTTATTAATATAAAATTCCATTTTGATCATAAATTTTTTTTTTCTTTAAAACATATCATTTATATTCAATTGTTAATTATTTTCATTTTTAATTAATTAGTAACCAATTAAATCATTTTATAAAAAATTTTAAACCATAATTTCATAATTTAGTTAATTACATTTACTCATGCCATTCAAAATTCTAGGTGAGAACTATCATAATAATATTAATAATAAATTTTTGTCTTGTAAGACTCGTTATTGTGTGTAACCTTAGTCATCGATGGAACTCAATGTTACATGCATGGGAATATAAACATGGTGTTGTGTGTGAAGCAATCTATACTATTTATTTCATTTAACTAAATCTATTAAATAATTTAAAATAATTTGAAATAATATATTTTATAAAATCTAGAAATGTTAAATCCCAACCCCTTAAATTGAATTTCACCCTCAAAATTCATCTTAGATATCAAATGATTAACATTTCTAAAATTACACTATTGAACCCCATATTGTACAAAGGGTTATTAAACCATCCTCTTAAAAATTGAATGCTGGAAACATAATGGTCACTTAAAGTTAGGTATAACTAGGATTTGATAAAGGGATAACATTTGTGGTAAAATCTTAAATAATTATAAAGAGTCATTGAGGTCATTGATCACAAATAGGTTAATGATCAATGGGAAGTTAAGGGCCTAAAAAACATATATCGGTGATGGTGGTAAATACTATATATTCATCATAATTGAAGGTAAAAGGATAAAAATTTTGTTTTAATATCATTTTCCTCAATTTAAATAATTCTCTACTATCTAGACTGAAAAAGAAAGAAATTTACTCACTTGATGAGTATAATTTCTTCCTTTAGTAAATTTACACCAAAATATAACATTTTTCTCCAACTAATGAGTATTCAAGATGATTTTTTTGAATTATTTAAGAACTAAATATAATTTTAAATAACACTTAACCTTAAAATGGATAGTCAAGTTAATGTAATTTTACTTACAAATTAACCAAAACAAAAATGGTTAGCACATGGTCAGATAATTCCCAAAATGCGAAAACCTTCATATGATATACTGATCTTACAATTTCAATATTAATTCCCAATTTTCAACTAAATCATTCCATATTTAATTATACATAAAATTATTCAAAAATTTCCTAACTAAGTTCGAAACCCAAATATTATATGGATTTGATCATATATTCTTCCAAGAAAAATCAAACATTATTCCTCAAATAAAATCCCATATGTTTCTATTATAATCATAATATTTACCAATAAAAATTTTTATTTTTACCAGGACATCACATTAGCTAGTGTTAATGCATGAAACCATTATCGTTATTTGGTCAAGGGTTAAAGACCCACCTCCTAACCTGATGTGAGAGGTTGTCACCCATCATACGGGTTGTCGACATTTTTTATTCATAAAAAATAAATCGTCCCCCAAAAACATCATGTATATTCTAGAGGTTACAAATACCTAAACACAAAAAAAGTATCCAAAACATCATTGATAACCTTAAAAATAACTTTTGTTTAAAAACCTCCAATGGGGTGTATTAATACACTAAAATTATTATTAACCTTACTCTTATAGTTCTATAATAGTATCCATAACTCTTAATATAACCTCATATGAAAATATCCTAATCTCCAATGTTATCTAAACTAACCTTTGATACCAACCATAACAACCAATTACCCACACTCCTAGATTTTGGGTTGAAATACATAACTTTACATTCCCTTATTTGATGCTGATAATTATGACCCAAATTATTCATCTAAACCCTATAACATCAAAATAAAAACATGGATCACTTATGTTCTGGAGGATCTTTTAGGTTTAGAGTTTTAGTTAATTAGGAGAAACTTCGATATAAAAAATTCACATAACTTTAAATGATAAATTCTCCCTATTAAACTCGATTTTCTTTTTCATATTAATACCTTATCATCAAACATATGAAATCCCATATAAACATAACTTTTTCAACATTATTTTTAAAATCCTAGGTATAATAAATCATATAAAGGGTGATCACAAATTATTAGTAAGGTTAAACCGAAAAAATTAATATTATAATCTCATCAATGAGCATAATAGTGCATTAGGGTATAATAAAATAATTAAATTACATGATAAATTAATAAAATAACTCATTTCCATCAATACTTATATCATCAATTATTAAATCGTGGAAAAGGAAACAGTTATTAGAATTAATAATCAAAATATATGTGATATCAATCTCGATCATTAGAAACATTATAAACCCATAACAAGCATAATGAAAACATTTTCCTACTTGGGATATCATTTTCTATTCACTCTTACATCCACTCTTACAAATGGAATTATCATATAGTCTACCTATATACCCAAAAAAATGGAGTGATATCATGGACCCACACATACATGGGTTTTCATGGAACCATCTTCCATTGGTTTGTTATGGAACTAACCATCATTGTTTTATCACATAACCACCCATAATTTTTTTAATTACCATTAAAAAATCATAAAACATAAAATCGTTAATTCCATAAGAAAATCATAGTAATAAAAATTATACCATAAATAATATTATTAATAAATGGAAAATAAATAGGTTCTATAAAAATATAATTGAAACATGGTTATACCATAGAGAATAAATAAGTTTGATAACAATATCATTGAAGCATGATTAACCTTTGGAAAAGAAATGGGCTCCATAACAATCCCTTTGAAGAATGGTTATCTCATGGAGAAGAAATAGGTTCCCTAACAATCTCGTTGAAACATGATTTTCATATGTTAAAGGAAAGGGTCCATAGCAATATCTTTGAAACATGGTTATCCCATAGATAATAAATAAGTTCCATAATAATCTCATTGGAACATGATTAACCCGTTGAAAAAAAAATGGGTTCCATAAAAGTCTCTATGAAACGTGTTTATCCCATGGAGATGTAATAGGTTCCATAAAAATATCTTTGAAAAATGATTATCTCATGGATAAGAAATTGGTTCCATAAGAATCACTTTGAAACATGGATATCTTGTAGAGATCCAATGGGTTCTATAAAAATATCATTTAAAAATGATTATCACATGAAAAAAAATTGGGTTTATAAAAAATTATTTAGGAAATAATAAACCCACATAATAGAAATATTTTTCATAAAAATCTTGTTGAAACATGATTAACCTGTAGAAAGAAATGGGTTTCACAACAATCTCCTTAAAATGTGGTTATCTCATAGAGAAGAAACGAGTTCTATAACAAACTATTTAAAATAATATTAATCCATACAAAAAATAATGATGATGGTATGAATAAAAAATATCCCCAGTATAGGATAAGTAACAATAAGGGTTGATGATGTTTTTGAATAAAAATACCTTTAAAATATCTTTTGAAATGTTTTTGGGGAAAATAATCTTTAAACATTCCAAAGTGTCACATACCACATTGAAACATTTGAATCATTAACCCAAAGAAATATTTAAATTAAATTATAAATAGAATATCATGATAATAATGATGTTCAATATATATAGTTTCAAAGATAATTATATACACCTTATCAAATAATTTAGCTGTATAACATAAGAAACGTCTCAACAAAGGTAAATTGCGAAAAAATCAATAATATTTTGGTAACATTGAAACTGTAAACCCATGAAAGAGTTATCATAAATTGATTAGTTAAAACCTAAAAATTTTGAGGATAAGAATAATAAAATACATTCATTGTAATTTTATACACTACACAATAAAAATAAGTGGTGAATATGGCATAAGTCTCACAAAAATAAAACCGATACCATAATTCCCCTTACAACTGTGGTAACATCTGAATCAGAAGACCCAAAATTAATAATAATATAATGAAATATTAAAATACAATTAATATAAGATAAGTAATGATTTAGTATATCTAAATTTTCAGTATATATACCACATAAAATAAGTAACTGTCTAATATTTCATTTATCTCACATATATAAAAACTGAGATGAAAATCCCTTACCTTGAGTCTGTTTTCCCATACTTTCCCTCTATATTCCTACATAATAAACTTATGTTAAATATTAAATTTATTAATAACCTTTTAATATTAATTTATTGTTTTATTTCACTTATAAATATGTTATATAAAATTACTTAATCAATAATGTTTAAGTCGGATGTTTTGACCGAATTCAGCTTATGTGTCAAAACTGACTTTCATTGGTTGACTAAGGTCAATGAGGCCATTATTTAAACATATCTAGAATACTAATAATGACGTAATTATCATATTTTAACATAAATTATACTTTTATGATCAATTTTTAGGTATTTTTAGGTTAAAATGACCAACATTTCAATCATGGTGATGGTTGGTCGTACGTATGCATAAGTAACGTTCATATTTTTCATTGATCATTATGGAAAGTAGGTTTGTAATGATAATATTTATAGAATTATAATTATATCATAAATAAATTATTATTTATTTATATATACTTATTTATATCATTATTTTGATGTGGTGATGAATAAGGAAGAATCGCATCACTTCGAGGGGCGGTAGTCCACACATCCACAAACGATATTATCACTTTTTCATTGTGTGAAATGGAAAGTATAAAATGATGTAAAATATTTACAGAAAAGAAATAATATAATTAATATCATATATATTTAATTTATACAAAATATTTTAATCAAATACATACTTAATACATTCCATGTAAATTGTGAACGTATCACATCCCTTTGAGGAGGCGGTAGTCCACACGTATACAAACGATGTTATCGTATTCCCATAGAATAAAAAACCTGAAGGAATGTGTCATATAACAATTACATAATTATTAATACATAGTAAATATATTATATATATATATATACAATATGTCTATAATAATTCACAACCATTATTTTTCTTAAAGGAAAAAACAAACGATATTATTTCGTGAGACAGTAGTCTGTCGTACATAAGAACAATGATCCCATTACCCATTTTATGGAAGTGTGTATAGATATTATTATAACCATTAACATAAAAAAATATAATTATATTTAGGAGACTTATTATATTATATTATCATGTAACACAATTAATTTAATGGGTGTGTAAATAAATAAACCAAAAGTGCACATTGAAGAATGTCACCTCTTCTTTTGGTTGCTCCTTTTGGTTTGTACCAAAGAACATCCTTGCTATTATTTATGACCAAAGTGATGATTATATTATGAGATTAGAGATATTGGGAGATTATTTGGGTAATTTTTTTCTGATCGAAATGGATTTATATGGGTGAATAAGTGATGGGTGAGGGAATTTTTATAGTTGAGGGGGAGTGGCATTCTTGAAAATACAAAAAAAGTTAAACATTTTTGGAAGGTCTCCCTTGTATAATTTTAATCCAATAATTTAAAAAATTTAGATAAAAGTGGTTATATGGTTGAAAGTTTTCCATTAAATGGGATTTTGAAATTTTATAAGTCATTTCCCTCCTTAATATTACAGTTTAACCACCATGTATACTCATTGTTACCTTAGTCATTATAATTAATTTTAATTTATTCCAATATTTTTTTTTCCAAAAACAAATTTGACCATACTATAAATTTATAACTATTACGATTTAAAATTTTAAAAATAGTTTTCCAAATTCCAATTACAGAAGTGGAATAATTTAATATAAAATTAATCTTGCGGATAGAACGAGAAAGCAGGTTTTTTAAAGTAAAAACTTCAAAATATTGAAATTTTTTTATAAAATTTCACTGTTAAATTGATTAAAATGACATGAATTTTATTTCATGATACAAAAATGACCAAATTATACTTGTAAATCAATTAAAAATAAAATTTAAAATAATAAATTAACTATATGAAAACACAGTTTTCAAATAAAATCCATTATTTTTCATTATTCGTCAATACGTGAACATTTCTAGAAAAATACAAAGAACTCTCCAAATTAAAATTTTGATATTATTAATTCCTAAAATAAGTTTATTTGGCCAAATATAATTTTTAAAATATTCAAAATTTAGTTTCAAAACATGTGCGTCATTAAAAGGTGGTAAAACTGACTTTTAAAAATTTACGTCTTTTTATGCTTAAAATTGGATTTATTATTATGTTAATCCTATAAAAATAATTTTATAAATTTGAAAAATATTAAATATATAACATATAAATTTTATTAATATTTTTTCACCAATAGTTATTAATTTATTTAATTAATATAAAACTGTATTCTAATCATAAAAATAGTTTTTCATAAAAACACATCATTTATATTAAATTGGTCTTCATTTTCATTTATAATTAATTGGTAACTAATGAATTCATTTTATAAACATTTTTAAACTATAATTTAATAATTTATTTAATCTAAATCGTTTTATCTATTCTAACCGCTAGATGATAACTAGCATACTAATATTAATAGTATATTGTTGTCTAATAAGACTCAAGCTTGTGTATACCAAAAGTCATCAAAGGAACTCATTGTTGCCTAAAACAAAAGATAAACTTGGTGTTTCATGTGATGAAATCTAAAATATTTATTTTGTTTAACTCTATCTATTAAATAATTTAAATTAATTTGATATAATATATTTCAAAAAATCATAGGATGTTACGCCGCATAGCAAATTTCATAAATAAATTTCATTAATACAGGGAAATACATGGGAATATCCTACCATTCCCATGAAGTAATTCCCATTAATATAAGAACAAAAAATAATTCCTATGATTTTAAAATTATTTTCCAAACTCCAAGGAACCTATCCCAAGCCACGATATCTAATAATTAATTATGAATGATTTATAATTGAATTAAAATTTAAAGAAATTGGGAATAATTGAATAAAACTCACAGGTTGAACTCATAACATAGAAATTGATACTAATAATACTTGGAATCCCCATAGTTCTGAGCATAATTACTAACAATCAGAACCCATTCAAGATCCAATACAATTTAATTAATCTAAAAATTCAAAATAAACTCATCTAATGATATAACAAATATAAAATGTTGTGTTTTCATCATCTTTATATTCCATATATCCACATACACGAAGAGCATCATCATATCAGATGATATCCACCATAATCTAGTGTAAACCTATAACACCCCAAGCTTTCACGATACGCTTCTCTTTTAATAATGCAATAGCTTGCATTGTACGCAAGTTCGAGTTCTAACACACCGCGACTAATCAAAGTAGCCGTTATGAATAGTAATACCCACTTTTTAAAATTATATAAATTTTATATTTCAAAATGGACTTCATTTTTTGTATTCTTAATATCTATTATAGCTTAGGGTGAAATTTTGGCATTGTTCTGAAAAACTTCAATTTTTGATGAATAGTGAAACCACTAAGTGGTAGTTAGAAAACTGATTTTTTGTTTAAATGAAACATTACCACTTCTATGATTTGATTTTCAAAAATCCGACATACAAGGTTGTAATTAAGAAGTAAAATGTGGTTCAATGGGACTAAAATAATTTTTTGGTGAATAGTATCTTTTAAGTTTAATTAATCGCGATTAAAGGTAATTAGTGAAATTTAAGGTAAAAATGGTATTATAAAAATATGAAATGACCTTTACACTTGTCCTACCACTATTGTATGTGTCATGGCCGACCAAGAAAATCCATGGGTCAACTTGGGGACCCCATGGAGCCACTTTGGTAGGAAAATGACATAAATAACTTTTATTTAAAGTTAAAATAAAAATGTCACAAACATAAGTTGTTTTACTAAAAAAAATTTAAATGGGGTTATACAAGTCATATTTTTTACTATAAATATTCATTAGAAATATAAAAATATTTCCTACATCATGATTATTTTTTTATAATTTTTAGACATTAAATAAATTAAATTATATATGACACCATGATGATGCCGCGATTACCTCATTAATTAACGATTTAAATAAAATGAAAGGATAATGTAAAATATAAGGCTTAAACTTGTAAAAGAACTATTGGATGAGTATATTTATAACCCTTATCACCTTATCCTCTAAATATATAATTTTGGGACCTCTAAAATCCGAAAATTATCTCATAATAATGTAACATTTCCTTACTTTCCAAGAGTGCCCCTCCTCTCCTCTTATAAAAGGCTCCCACCTCTATCACATTATTCACACATTCAAGCCATTTGTCTCGTCCAACCTCTTCCCAAATACTCTCCCAACTTCCCTCTCTTACTCCTAGAAGCCTCAATTTGGGCAGAACTCTTCCCAAGTAAGCCTTTGGCTCAAATCAAAAAAAAGAGTTACCCGATTTTAAGGTAATGTCTTCTCTTTTGTTATTTTGTTTTATTTTGATTCTCCAACCCATTCTCTTTATCCATTTATTTTGTAACAACAAAAGTATCCTCAATATACTAGGATGTTTTTATAAGAAGTATTAGAGCTACACTTACACACACCTACATCTAATGGTTAAAGAACATACTGTTTCTGTGGATGGCGAATTTCTGCCTCACGAAACGATGATTGTTCAACACTCATATAACACCTTAAAAGGTGTCCATTAAGATGTAACTATAATTATATATGATATATAATATGTTTATGTTTTACTTAATCTTCTGTATTTTTCATTTATATCATACCTTTATGGTTTCCATTATGGGTAAACGTGATATTTTCATTTTAGGAAGTGCGGACTACCGCCCCCTCAAAATGATTTGAATCGTTAATGCCATATGTGGGATGTATAAAGGATGGAGTAAATGGTATTATACATTATATTATACTGGAATTATATTATACCATTATATAATTATAACTTCATTCCACTAAATACGAAATAGAAATGAAAGTAGCGTTCATGCGTACGTACGGCTTACCGTCTCCATAAAGGGTGCATTTCATTTCTTACCTCTAAACGTTATGGAATATTATAAATGCATGTATATACTAGATATATATGAGATATATGATATCTATGTCATGAATATAATTCTAGATATAATGGATATATCACCACATGAACAACTTGTAATTATAAGAAGTTTATTTTTGACTCAAGTACCAAAGATCGACAAAACGACCGTTATTAACTTAAATAATTACATAATGTTCATAACATGGTAATAAGTGATATAAAAGGAATAAAAAACTTGAAAAAGGTTCTTAAGCAATTATAAATTAACTCTAGTTTATTATTCAGGAGGTTAAAGAACGGTCGAGTCAAGACAGGACGCAAGGTAAGGGAACTTCTTAACCCAATTTCTATTCTTTGGGTTAATCTCCTACTTTCAAATTATGTCCTGATATTATTATATCATATCTTGTATTTGTAATTTCATTATTTTTACTTATAGTGAATACACATAATATATCTATTTTATTTAAAAAAATAATCTTTGTAGGGTACTTTGTCTCAATCTCCATTCATTGAGGAATATTTTGTTTTATACCCAAATTTCTTTTATATGGTGTATAAACCCCTTTGACTTTTACGTTTATTCAAAAGGAATCTTTTTATACGAAGTGTTTTACTAAATGAAAAAAAGGAATGTTTTTCTTTTCGTACGTATGCGGCGACAACGACTTCTCCGCCGCCATGGCCATTATTTGGGTTTCGTCTTCCTCTACAAGCCATAACTTTTCTTTAAATGAAAAATAAATACAAAGTTTTAATTTTCCTTTATTTTGGTATTGAAAATGGTTTTGAAAGTGTTTTTATTATATCAATGTGTTGTATTGATATCTTTTGATTGAAATGTTGAAATTTTATGTTTCCTTTATGCATGCTTTATGTGATACAATTATGTTATGGTTTATGATATGTTTAAACCTATTCATATGAGGAATGCATTGGACTTAATAAGTGACGGGTGGAGCCCGCTATAGCTCCTCGATGCATCGGCAGGTCTCATGAGACAAACTAGTGTCTTGGAACGAGGCCTTGACAAAATCTTATTGTAGACTTGGCACGAGGCCTTGGCTACGTGGTTATGATAGTCTGGCATTATGAATTCCATCATTATGAAAATGGTTATTGATATTGCATGTGATTATTCGACCAGTAGAATATCCATGTGAAGAAGTAAATGGAATTATCTCATTTTAATTTTTCCATATTATGTTGATGTTCAAGTTTAAAAGGCTTTTTTTTACTTATACATTTCCTTAAATGTTTATGTTTATTTATGAAAGCTTCTGCTATATTGTTATCCTTACTGAGCATCTGAGCTCACCCCTTTCAATGTTTTAATTTTTCTAGGATGTGATGAAGTATTATAGGAATAACCTGTAGGGATAGTCTGAAGGGGATATGAGTGTGGAAAATGGAGACTATGTTATTGTAGTTTTTCACTTTGTGATGTAATGTAACATTTATGAATGTATCTAGTGTTTCCAAGGCTACTAAACTAATCGGTCTTTCGAGACTTGATCTTTTGTGATCATGCCAATGATACGAAGTAATGCACTGACTCTGGGTAACTGGGGTCGGGGCGTTATAGTTGGTATCAGAGGCAGTTTAGTAATAACCTTGGAAGCTAGATTTAGATAAACTCTGATAAGAGCACATATCCCAAAGATAGACTTTGAGGATTAGTATAGAAGAACTTCCTAGAATTTTGGTATTATAGAGATTTTGTGAGTTTTCCGAGCAATACATCCCTGTCTGGATACGAGCAGGTAGAGGTGGCTCTGGCACAGATGTACCTAGGGGTAAAACCCGAAAACACCGCTTTGAGCTAGACTCGAACAGGAACTGGTGTACGACAACGGGCCTTGCTGCACTCTTGGTTACGACACTCCCGAGGGATATGCTTAGGATAATTCTCATTTTCTTTACAAACCACTATGAAGGGTTATGAGTATATACTTCCTCAAAGAAAACTTTTTTTATGATTATGGATTATATCCATAAATAGTTCAATTAGTGTTAAGTGTTTTACAAGTATGGAATTATGTATTTTGATTCATAAACTAATCTATTTTTTGCCATTGTTTATAAATGGAGCCTAGTGGAAGGAATGGAAACCGTATCAATGCACGCACTCCATGTAGGGATTACCCTCCTGCTCAAGATAATTATTGTGTATCTGGATATACAACTGGTGATAATCAACTTATTACCATACTGGGACAACTCACTCAGGTTATGAATAATAACCTTACTCGTATGGAGCACCCTGATCCGCAATGTGGAGGATCAATGTTAGACCGCCTCATGAGGCAACAACCGCCAACATTTAATAGGGGTACAAATCCATTAGTAGCTAAGAAATGGATAAACTCCTTAGAGAAAATATTCCACGCCTTGGGGTATAGCGAAAGGGAGAAAGTTGTCATGGCAGTTTACCGCCTCACTGGAGATGCCGATCAATGGTGGTCATTGATTCAAAACAAAAAGGAAGATGACGAAGTATCAAATATAGAATGGAGGGAGTTCAAAGATCTTTTCCTAGAAAAATATTGTCCTCGCGACCATCGAGAATATATGGAAAGACAATTTTTTAGTCTGAGACAAAAGGATGATGAGAATGTCGCAAAGTATGAGGCCAACTTTACAAGGTTAGCAAGGCATGCTGCAGATTATATACGTAACCCAAGAAGTAATATTGATCATTTCTTTGATGGGTTAAAACCATTTCTTCGTCGAGCATTAGTCTCACAAACCTTCTCGTCGTATGAAGACATTGTCTCATGTGCTATCAAGACAAAAAAGGAATTCTCTAAATCTTATGACAATAAAGTAAATCAAGAGAAGAAGAGAATGGTGGAATAAGAGACAGATAAAGGGAAAAATGGAAAGAAGGATTTTCCATTATGTGATAATTGTGGGAATAATCACCCTGGTACTTGCCTAAAAGGAATGGGAGTTTGTTATAAATGTGGAGAAAAAGGTCACCAGGTGCGTGATTGTAGGGGAAAGAAAGAGGCTATCAATGTTGAATGCTAAAATTGTAGATAAATGGGGCATTATGAAAATGAATGTCCTAAGCGTCAGGGAAACTTACCTTAGAAAAGGCCAAGAGATCAAGGCCAATCTTATGTTGTGACTACAGTTGAAGCGGAATAATTAATGTATTGGTGCTTTTGGACTCATGGATTATATTCTAGTTATTAGAATAATGTGATATATATATAAGGATTGTACTGCAGTACATGTTGATTTCATTAAGGTTTTAATATGATGAAGGTAATCATATTTTTGTATGTGACAATAAAAGAAACTTTACCTTTTCTGAGGAATCTGATGATACAATTGATTTTGGAATTTAGAGACCTTTTAGAGAAAGTCTGGACAGAGGTATTTTGGATAACTATAAAGGTTGGAATGGATTAAGTTGAACCTTAGATAGTATTGTTTAAGGTTAAAACATTTCTGAAGATTACTTTTGGAATATTATAATACTATAGTTTTAGGAAAAGGACAACCTGCAGGGTGGGGCATAACTCGTCGCGTCGGACAAAGCTGCAGGAATCGAACCCACAACCATAGTGTGACAGGTCTTTATTACCTACCACTAGCCTACAGGAAGTCCATGGTTATTACAAAATAGTTTTACTAATTTAAATGGTATGTGTTAATATTTGGAACCTTATACAATTAGGATAATTAGAATATTTTTGAGTTCTATTACCTTTTAGAGTGAAAGATGTGTTTGTGGTAAAAATTTATTAAAGAATGAAAGTCTACATGACAAGTAAGTATATTTCCTTACGTTATTAGTAAATCTCCTAAATAAATTCCTCAACTTTATAAAAGGTAACTTAAAACAAAAACGTTGTCGGTTAACTTTTCCAACTAGGGATTCAATGGTCGTTTAACCAATCACAAGTTTGTGATTTTCTTATTGTTAACATTCTCCTAATCCAGTTTTCTACAACTCTCCATCATACCTTGATGGTTTTTTTTTCTTCCATATCCATATTTTCATAGAATCCTAGTATGGGCTATCTCGGGTGACCTTTGTACTTCTCTTTCTTTTTTTAATGTTATATTCTTATTAACCCTATTTCCGATGTGGGTTTTCCAAAAAGGTATTTTCTATTTTCAACCTTTTTTTTTGAAGAACATTTTCAAATTGAGAGGACGCAATTTATTGAAGGAGGGGAGAATGTAACACCCCAAGCTTTCACGATACGCTTCTCTTTCAATAATGCAATAGCTTGCATTGTACGCAAGTTTGAGTTCTAACACACCGCGACTAATCAAAGTAGCCGTTATGAATCATAATACCCACTTTTTAAAATTATAGAAATTTTATATTTCAAAATGGACTTCATTTTTGTATTCGTAATATCGACTATATCTTAGGGTGAAATTTTGGCATTGTTCTGAAAAACTTCAATTTTTGATGAATAGTGAAACCACTAAGTGGTAGTTAAAAAACTGATTTTTCGTTTAAATGAAACATTACCACTTCTATGATTTGATTTTCAAAAATATGACATACATGGTTGTAATTAGTAAGTAAAATTTGGTTCAATGGGATTAAAATAATTTTTTGGTGAATAGTATCTTTTAAGTTTAATTAATCATGATTAAAGGTAATTAGTGAAATTTAAGGTAAAAATGGTATTATAAAAATATGAAATGACCTTTAAACTTGTCCTACCACTATCGGATGTGTCATGGCCGATCAAGAAAATCCATGGGTCAACTTGGGGACCCCATGGAGCCACTTTGGTAGGAAAATTACATAAATAACTTTTATTTAAAGTTAAAATAAAAATGTCACAAACATAAGTTGTTTTACTAAAACAATTTTTAAATGGGGTTATAAAAGTCATATTTTTTACTATAAATATTCATTAGAAATATAAAAAGATTAATTACATCATGATGATTTTTTTATAATTTTTAGACATTAAATAAATTAAGCCGCAATTACCTAATTAATTAACGATTTAAATAAAATGAAAGGATAATGTAAAATCTAAGGCTTAAACTTGTCAAAAACCTATTGGATGAGTATATTTAGAACCATTATCACCTTATCCTCGAAATATATAATTGTGGGACCTCTAAAATCCGAAAATTATCTCATAATAATGTAACATTTTCTTACATTCCAAGAGTGCCCCTCCTCTCCTCTTATAAAAGGCCCCCACCTCTATCACCTTATTCACACATTCAAGCCATTTGGATCGGCCAACCTCTGCCCAAATACTCTCCCAACCTCCCTCTATTACTCATAGAAGCCTCACTTTGGGTAGAACGCTTCCCAAGGAAGCCTTTGGCTCAAATCAAAAAAAGAGTTACCCGATTTTAAGGTAATGTCTTCTCTTTTGTTATTTTGTTTTATTTTGCTTCTCCAACCCCTTAAACTCTTTCTATCCATTTATTTTGTAACAAAACCAGTATCCTCAATATACTAGGATGTTTTTATAAGAATTATTCGAGCTACACTTACACACACCTACATCTAATGGTTAAAGAACATACTGTTTCTGTGGATGGCGAATTTCTGCCTCACGAAACGATGACTGTTCAACACTCATATAACACCTTCAAAGGTGTCCATTAAGATGTCACTATATTTATATATGATATATAATATTTTTATGTTTTACTTAAGCTTCTGTATTTTTCATTTATGGCATACCTTTATGGTTTCCATTATGGGTAAACGCGATATTTTTATTTTAGGAAGTGCGGACTACCGCCCCCTCAAAGTGATTTGAATCGTTAATGCCATATGTGGGATGTATAAAGGATGGAGTAAATGGTATTATACATTATATTATACTGGAATTATATTATACCATTATATAATTATAACTTCATTCCACTAAATACGAAATAGAAATGAAAGTAGCGTTCATGCGTACGTACGGCTTACCGTCTCCATGAACGGTGCATTTCATTTCTTACCTCTAAACGTTATGGAATATTATAAATGAATGTATATACTGGATATATATGAGATATATGATATCTATATCATGAATATAATTCTGGATATAATGGATATATCACCACATGAACAACTTGTAATTATAAGAAGTTTATTTTTGACTCAAGTACCAACGATCGACAAAACGACCGTTATTAACTTAAATAATTACATAATGTTTATAAGATGGTAATAAGTGATATAAAAGGAATAAAGAACTTGAAAAATGTTCTTAAGCAATTATAAATTAACTCTAGTTTATTATTCAGGAGTTTAAAGAACGGTCGAGTCAAGACAGGATGCAAGGTAAGGGAACTTCTTAACCCAATTTCTATTCTTTGGGTTAATCTCCTACTTTCAAATTATGTCATGATATTATTATATCCTATCTTGTATTTGTAATTTCATTATTTTTACTTATAGTGAATACACATAATATATCTATTTTATTTAAAAAAATGATCTTTGTAAGGTACTTTGTCTCAATCTCCATTCATTGAGGCATATTTTGTTTTATACACAAATTTCTTTTATACGGTGTATAAACCCCTTTGACTTTTACGTTTATTCAAAAGGAATATTTTTATACGAAGTGTTTTACTAAAAGACAAAAAGGAATGTTTTTCTTGTCGTACGTATGCGGCGACAACAACTTCTTCGCCACCATGGCCATTATTTGGGTTTCGGCTTCCTCTACAAGCCATAACTTTTTTTTAAATGAAAAATAAATACAAAGTTTTAATTTTCCTTTATTTTGGTATTGAAAATGGTTTTGAAAGTGTTTTTATTATATCAATGTGTTGTATTGATATCTTGTGATTGAAATGTGGAAATTTTATGTTTCCTTTATGCATTTTTTATGTGATACGATTATGTTATGGTTTATGATATGTTTAAACCTATTCATATGAGGAATGCATTGGACTTAATAAGTGACGGGTGGAGCCTGCTATAGCTCCTCGATGCATCGGCAGGTCTCATGAGACAAACTAGTGTCTTGGCACGAGGCCTTGAGAAAATATTATTGTAGACTTGGCACGAGGCCTTGGCTACGTGGTTATGATAGTCTGGCATTATGAATTCCATCATTATGAAAATGGTTATTGATATTTCATGTGATTATTCGACCAGTAGAATATCCATGTGAAGAAGTAAATGGAATTATCTCATTTTACTTTTACCATATTATGTTGATGTTAAAGTTTAAAAGGCTTTTGTTTTAGTTATACATTGTCTTAAATGTTTATGTTTATTTATGAATGCTTCCGCTAGATTGTTATCCTTACTGAGCATCTGATCTCACCCCTTTCAATGTTTTAATTTTTCCAGGATGTGAGGAAGTATTATAGGAATGACCTGCAGGGATAGTCTGAAGGGGATATGAGTGTGGAAAATGGAGACTATGTTATTGTATTTTTTCACTTTGTGATGTAATGTAACATTTATGAATGTATCTAGTGTTTCCAAGGCTACTAAACTAATCATTCTTTCGAGACTTGATCTTTTGTGATCATGCCAATGTTACGAAGTAATGCACCGACTCTGGGTAACTGGGGTCAGGGCGTTACAAAACCACTACCAAACCCACATAGATTCACACCAAATCAGTATTTTTGAGGGGAAACAAAAACCAAAAGACAACTGCGGGAGAATATAAATTAAATTTACATTTAAATAATAATAATTACACCCTTATCCACAAGGTATTGAGAGATAAGAGAGTGAGAGAGAGCTCCAGACTATCGTGTGTAACTATGAAAAATAAATGGGAGGGGTATTAAAATCTATATGGGGAACATAAGGTATTACCAAAAAAATTATAATACATAGTGGGGAACCATGAAATGAACCATATATTTCACCATGTTGTGGTATGCCTCTCAGAATCTCCTCAAAACCCCCTAATTCACCCAAGGGCATGATAAGGCCCTCCCCCTCCCACAATTTTGGACAAGAGTGCCATCAAATCCCATAGTATTCATGTCGACTCAAACACCCACCTCCACTAAATATAGGTCCCCATTTTCAAATAACCTCCATGGAACTCATCCCAAGTGTTTCACCAAACCCCATATGTTTCTCCTCCCATGATTCACTTCTGTGGCATTAATACCTCCATGATCACAAAAAGTAAAATAGACTTCGACCTGGGTGTTTTTCCCTCCACCATAGAAAACTCCTTATCATGGTTCACCACTTGGTCCCTCATAATGGAGACCATGGATTTTTTATAATTTCGTATCTCAGGATTATTTTTATAGGAACAATCCCCATGAATCATTCCCGTCCACTTCGGTGTCTCACCCTCCACTATGTAAGGGCTCCATGGTGTGGAAGAATTTCATTCACCATTTCTTGGAACCATGGATCCCCACTAAAACCATTTTTGTCACCCTATTCCTAAAAGGTGATTATCACAGGTAGAAATCTATACCTAGTAACCATGACCTATAACCTATTTATTTCACCCTCCACCACAATATTTATCATGGAATTTTCCTCCCCATGGTTATGCACCTGTATGGAAATTTCACTGCAGGTTCACCCCACTTCCTTCTTCAATTGACCCAAGACCCTGAATCAGCCTATAGTCTACTAACCAAATATAAAAATATATAACTAATATTATCCTTCTCTCATAATCTTGATCCAAACCCCTATTCAAAAATACAACAACTTACCTACATTAAAACGTTTATTCTCTAATAATTTTCGCAACCCATTAAGATACGTTCTATAAAACATCCCCATAATATCACTTATCTTCCTCAGGAAGACTTAGAGGTCCATAAAAAATAATTATTACCTATCTTGTTCATTGATTTAATATCAGTTAATATTAAAAAAATCATATTCTATCCTAAAATTTCAAACAATCTTTTCTTGCGTAACTCTAAACACAATGAGCATTATTCACAAAAATTAGATCCACTGGCGCATCACCATCACTGAAACAATAATATGGAATGTGCCCAGGACATTATATCTAGATACACCAATGTTTCATCTATTAATTATTATATTTTCTTATGGAGATCCCAAAAAACATTTCTCAAAATGAAATGGGCCACTTCTAGGCTATGGTTCTCCCTACCATTGGAATTTCCTTTTGAGATTCATTCTTAGTGGTCCAAAACCTTTTCAATGCAGTTTTAATTTCCCAATAGATTATTATTGATGAAATAATTTATTAGACATCATCTATAATACCATTATTGAAATAAATTTATTGAACCCACTAACATGTTATCTCACCACTTTATCTGGATACATTTACTCCGAAAAGAGTCACAATACCATACAAGCATTAACACTGAAGACCAAAAATATCTCCCAATGTAATTCCCGTATTAGAACTTTGGAAAAAATTTATCCACCATGTTCTCACCTTGATCATTGGGAAATCATCGATCTAACTCACTTGGATCATCTGAAAACCAACCAATCCAGATTCTAATGCAAAGACTCTATCTGAAATCACATCTCAATCCTAAATCAAGTATTCAATATGGAACTAGATGAAATTGGATTCATCTTCTTTATACCATTATTGTTCCACATTTACCATCAAATGATTTTTTATATCACACCCATGACAATAACCACATGGGGTCATACAACCACAAACTATATTGTATCCATTACCTCATGTAATGATCAAGTATGATTGTCCTGCTCAATCCTAAAAACATATATAAAATGTCCACCACTAACCATTCCCAAATAAACCAAAATGTAACCCTATGAAACTCATGTAATTAAACAATAATGGTGGGTCACACCCTATAATATCCTGTAGTTTACTCCCTAACATATTTATTTACTTATACTACTTTTTAAAAATTAAATCAATATGTTTGATCATCTGGCTCACACCTCTTCTTCTGAACCACACTCATCAATACGGTCAAATATGAAACCATATAATCCATGCAGAATTGTTTACCACATGGGGATATTTTCCATTAAAACATCAACAAAACATGCCCATAGACATTTTTTTCACACCATAAATCCTCATCCTCCAAACAACTGATCACAAATTCCACATTCAAATAGCACTGTGTGCAATGTGTCTATACCACATTAATCTAAACCAAACTTAGTAAGAATATGATCATGTTCTACGTAGTGTTCAAAATAACCTCTTTATATTACGATTCCTTCATTATTGATTATAGTATCATGTTATTAAATTACTTAACATTCTCACTATATATAAATATAATTTTTTCTAAATCACCCTTAACACTACTCTTTAAAATAAAATAATTCACCCAAGTTAAGGCCTACTAAACAAAATTACAACAACTATCATTATAAATAAACTAAAATAATCTATAAGAACTCTATATATCCTATATATAACCACCATTTTATCATGAAAAACTTTCTTATTAGTAACAATACATGAAATCAATAGGTTTTGGGTTCCAACCAATCCCACCCATCAAAAACACCCTTTATACCAAAGCACCTCATTTGATTTTCATCAAGAATATCAAAGAATCACTATTAATAACACACATACCTTTTATAACATACCATGTATTAATCGTAGAGTGTGAAGTATCTACCCATAACTTTTATTCTAAGTCATTAACATGTTTAGGCTAACCCCTCTCTCAGGTTACCCTTATATACACCAATACACTATGATATCTTACCTATCCCTTAATCCATGTCTCACATAATACAAAAATAATGAGAAAAACCTTTCTATTCCTATATTGGTGTAAGAAGGTAACTCGTCATCCAAACACCAATCTATAGGGTTCTCACATACACAAATTAGGCATCACAAGACAAGTCATCCTCCTTCAAGAGAATTAATCCTCACCAAGAATCAGTATATTAGAATACCTACTGATGGACCAAAATCTCATCCATATATATATATATGTATGTATATCATACAATAATGATCTATGTGAGTGATTCTAAAATATATGGTTTGGTTAAGTAGAATTCCACCAAACAAAAATATAAGAAAACACCATATAGGTTGTTTCTGACATTTTAATTAAACAAAACCCATTTTCATTCCTGAACCAATACTACAATCATCCAAAAGGGTCCACCATTAAGGTAGATAATGTATATATCTACCTAATAAGGGTCATTATATGTCTTACATAGAGGGACTATACAGATATCATCAAGGAGTATCTCACTATGAGATCAATGTTATCTATCTTTAGAGAAAATATTATGTGGTCTAGTTGAGTAGAATGCCACCAATAAGTTATATGGGAAAAGTCCATTAATTTTTTTTGTTGAAAAATTTTAAATTTTTATGATCATCATTAGTGATATCAATTACACAGAGTGAGTTGTATGTCATGTGAGTCGTACCATCCAAATATGATTCATAAACACATGTCCCTTTCCATCGAGAGAATATCCAAAATCTAATAAATCATAAATAAAAAAAATGTGAATTACACTACATGATATCATACGACAATATAATGGAAACCAATAAAATAAATTATAGATCCCTAGTAACCTAGACCTTCCATCAGAAAATATTTTCATTGTACACTAGTATGAGGTCAAACACAAGCTCTGACACATCCTTAATCCACTAGTCTACCACATCCCAAATAGTAATAAAACATAAAAAATAACTAACATCAATTTGTAAAAACAAATCCCTTGACCAATGATCATTATCCCAAAAAGAGATGTCACTTTTTAAAAAATTATTTATTATAACATTTTTTTAATAATTAATGTTTAAAATATTTTTTACAATAGTTATTTATTAACTGATGTAAAATATTCTACATGGGTATTTTTAACAATGGTTTTTAAAATATAAGAGGTTAAAAATATTTTTAAAAAATATTATTAACAGGTATTATTTAAATAAATGATGTTAAATATAAAACCATTTCATATTTATTGTATTATTCACTTTCTTTTCAAACAAACCAACTATCTTGATGACAAATTCTCTCACCGAACATGTAAATTCAATTTTTTCATCTTTCTCATGTGTTTTTCATTCATGCCTAAAAGTATATCACATTACGAAATATTACTTCCAATTTCATCCAAATCATACATCTCTCTATCCATAATTAATTCTATCATTTCCATGATATTTTCTTCGACAAAAAAATTCACCCTCTGTTGATCAATCATAGATTCCAAATTTTGAATGAATATCAATTTAGAAGATGGAGAGGGTTACTTCAATGAGTTAAATTGCTGAAATGATTTCTATTATGAGAAATACCTTGGTTTCAAAATTAAATTTTCTTAAATATATTTACATATAGGTTCAAATATAATGATTAATTTGATTCTACTCTAATTTTTTTCTAACATTTTTATTATTATTTGTCGAAAAATATCATTATATCTTTATTGATTATTAATTTTTTACATTTTTATAATTTTAAAATAAGTATTAAATTATATGAAATATTACGTTTTGTAATTATATCTGGAAAATAATCATTAAAGTTCTATTTTCTTTCATAATTTTAAAAAAAATCACGTCAATTATTTAAACACTGATGTGAATTTTTTTTTCATGTCAATTATTTAAAAAAATTGAAACATGATAAAAATAATTATTTTTAATAATAAACACTATCATAATATTTTTTATAATCTGTTATAATAACCAAAACTAAAATTATATTCACTAAATCACTGGGAATTATGTTACCTCAAAACCCGATGTAAAAAATGAAAAACCCAATGAAAAACATTTTTTATGCTAGTAGATATAGGGAACTGTAGAATTCCTCTCTAAATGTCAAAGTCTATAGAGTATTATTGGGGGTCTAGGTTAGTACCATGGGGACACTATACCCCCATATTAGAGTATAAATATCTTAATAACATGGACCATACCTCAATAATGTATGTAAACTAAAAAACTTAATGAATACCAAATAAAAAAATGTCATAAAAAATATGATGTAGAAGAATAAAGTCATAATGACTCATGATCATGCTAGAAAACATTAACTAACCACCCACTAGGTCTATAAAAAATATGAATAATGGAAATAAACAAATAAAATTATAAATCTCTACTTCCATCCTCAAGCCATTCTTTAAACACAGTCTCCAAAATCGATCTAAGTTATCATGCTCAATCATGCTACCCCAAGTCTCTATGCAACCTAAACCTATGGATAGTGAATCCTGCCCTGGAACCTAAGTTCCAGGGATACCTTATGAAAGAGTGAGTACTACTCACTAGGTAACCATAAATTCATTCCCTAATATTACTATTAAATTCAATGTTTATAGATGTTATATGCTCTGAATAATTAAATAAAATAACTATTATGTATAAGCCTAAATAAAATAACCACTATTAATCCTCATTTTATAAAATAGAAACTACAGTCAACTATAGTTATCTCTATTAGTGAAAAAGTGTATTTGACAACACCAAATAACCATAATGAATAGTTTTAGGCTCTATAACTAATTCCTTAAAGGTGATAATATAAAATCATTAGTATCAGGAACTGTGGTTGATTCCTATGAAGTAACATTATAAAATCATAGTATTGGGGATATGTTGGTTCCCATGAATCCTTCAAAATATAAAAGTATTAATAATAATTCTGATTTCATGGATGATAGCCCTAGGAAATCATATAGAACCTAGAGCCTAGATCCCCGCATATTGATGTCATATATAGGCATAATCTGAATCCAAAGAGATTTACCGAGGCATTACATGTCAATAGAAATAATATCCAAATCCAATTGGAATTTTCCATGTAATTTTAAATTATTATCAAACTTTTGATCCTAGGATCACATCCTTTTCATCCAATATAATCATGATAAATGAATAGATCATATGTGAGTATCCATTGGATTTCTATTTAATCGATATATCTAGATCTCAAGTAACCACTTGGTAATTCCACATAAATTCTCAAGGTAAGTGTGTCCATACAATATTATATCATCACAATAATGATAAAATTATGCTTGTACTGCCACCCAAACCAACCTAACTTAATAGGGGTTTGACCTTAATTTCCATGACCTAACATCATCAATATAGACGTATCAAGATCATGTGATAATTTCAATTTCAAAGGTGATATCCATGATCAGTTATGCCTAATTGTGTATGCATTGTCTCTATGGTCAATATATCACTAGGGAACCCCCTGCAGTCCCCAGGTCACAGGATAATATAAAAGAACTACCCTGGTTTCTCAATCAAAATATCATATCATTGGTCATCACCCATCAATTAGATGAAATCATGTCCCTTGACATCATCATAATAACATAATCACTACATTGTCCCCATAGGATATGCCAATTTACTATACTCAGAAAAGATTATATAATGCCCAACCCACTTTTCATGGTTATCGCATGTCAGTCTACTCACTCTAAATTTTATCAATATACCCATGTTATACCCACTCAAATTATTTCATGTTAGTGGGGAAGGAAAAATGACCCCACATTTATCTCAACTAGCCCAAAGGTAATAAGTTCTTCCAAGGTTCCCACAAGGCCAATCCCAAGGCCATCCATCTCAATATACAACATGCCTCTACTTAGAGGCAACTCAAGGAACCTATTACTATTGTAACTAAATATTGTTCATCTATACCTTTTAAATTACACCCCTCAAGGTATATATGTCCCGTGATATATTTTTCTAATCAAGTCCTCATTCATTGTCTTCTAAGGAATTAGTACTCTATGTATAGTTCCATTGTGGACCCTGATACATTATTTTGTCATTTTATATAAATTTAAATTTTAGATTAATTAATATGATGATTAATTTAATCTAAATTTCAATCCCACTTAGGTTTTGAGACCGCATATCACAATCCATGAATATAATTCATAGCTATAGTGAAATAAATTAGGATAACCTACCTTATTCATGGATTTATTCTCCTTAATCATAGCCCTCAAACTCTCTCCCATGCTCTTAAAAAACTCAAATCTACTCTCTTTAACCTATATAAAGACACAATATACAATAATTAATTAAAATTATTTATAATTAATTTTTTATTTAATAATACAGATTCTTTATTAAATTAAAATAAAAAAATAAACTTAATTTCCTAAAACTCAATGGTCAATATTATCACACTAAAACAACAACTACACACTATTGAAAGGTAAATGTCATACACCTCACCCCATTATGGGATGAAACCTAAACAACCAACAACCATTACAAACCTAGATTATTTTATTTTATATGAAAACTACAAAAAAATTCATCTATGATATAACATAATAAAAATGGAGTGAGATAGTGTGAATTTATTATATCAATATTTCATTTATCAAAAAAAATATCTATTATGTGAAATGATTTCCCCCAATGATCTGGTAGAAATATTTTCAAAACCAAAACCATTTCACACCAAAACAATGGATAAAAATAGAAATTGAAGAAAATACAATGGGGAGATCATTCCAGGAAATGCTAAGGAAATTTTGAAAAGATAACCTATATCTATGTGGGTTCAAGAGAAAATATAGGGGTATTGAACTTCTATCCTTCATGTGTAAATGAGGAAACGAAATGAGAGGTGTATTAAAATCAACATGGATAATAATGGGAATTTTATAAAATTGAAAATTTCATACGGTGGAACTGTGGATTTCACTATGTCATAGTGTGCCTCCAAGATTCCCCTAATTACCCCTAACATGCTTAATGCCATGAAAATTTCCTAACCCCCTCTCTATTTTGGACTAGAGCACCACGGAATCACCCAACATTCATTCCAAACAAAATCTTGACATTTATGGTGTGGAGATCCTTTTGACCACTCAAATTACCACCATGTCCACCACCCTAGTAATTTAAAAAATCCCCACAAATTTTATCCCCCCCCACAAATCCCTTGTGATGAATCTTGGTCTCCATGAACAATCATAAAAAATTCCCTTTTCCCTATGCATTTTTCTATCCCCAACATTGAGATCCACACTATAGTGATCCACATGGTCCCAAAAAATGGGGACCATAGCTTCATTATTTCATGTTCACTCGAGACATTTCCTATAGAGATAATACACTACCACAACTCCCCTTAACATCAGAATCCCTGCCTCAACCACAACCAGGATCCATGATATATTGGGGGTTCTTTCATTATTTCCAATTTTCATGTACTCCATGGAAACCATTTTGGCCTTATTATTTCCAATTTTTTCCTCCCCCAAAAAAAATAATTATCCCAGGAACCGTGATCTATATCCTAGAACTTTCAACCACCACCATGAGGTTCACCATTTCATGGTCCTCCTAGGTTTGTTACAACAATTGTAAAATTTCACCTCATGTTCACTTAAATTTCATTCACCATCTACTTAGGCACCCAAAGCACCATATGAGCCTCTAACAACATTAAAAAACAACTCCTTGATATTATTTATCTATTGGAAACTGTATTATAACCCATTTTCACAAAAAACCATGTAATGACATTGAAAAATCTAAATCACCTAATAATTCTTATGACCCGATAATGTTGGGTCTTTATAATTTACTCATGATAACAATTATACCACCTATTTACTCGACCTTATAAGGAAAGTGTTTTAATTGAAGGTATTCTGACCATAGCTCTTGATTTTATTTGTAATTAATATTTCAATATTTTTGTGGTTATATAATGTGGTGATACTAAGAGGATTATTATGAATAACATCCTCAATAAATAATATTGATTATTATTTCATGGATCTTTAGGTAAAATACATGTTTTATGGTTTTTGAAACATTTTATATAATATTCTTAGGAACTTAGAAGGTATAAGAAGTTATTGATAAAGTCCTGAGATTATTTTGACATGAATTCAGTACCATTATAAAGGTAACATTAAGATTCAAACTGTTGTGTAAACGTAAATTTTCATTTACATTAATTTTATAAAGGTAATGAAGATATTTAGGAACTATGTAGTGGTATAAAAATGCATAGGTAAAGGTAATGTTTGAGATAAAAAAGGAATGTAATGGTGCAACCCTCACTATATAAAGGTTAGATAATGATATCACTACCAATGTAGGGGTATTCTATAGTAACATTAAGGTAAATTAAGATGCACAAAATTTTTGTAAAAGTATTTTAAATATGTATAAGGTTCACATAATGGTTTAATTATCTATATAAGGGTAATGTGAAAGCAATATTTCCTTTATAATGGAAACAAAAATATGAATAAATTTTTTTCCTAAGGTTCTATAATTCATTTCTAATGATCAAATTTTATTCAGATGATGGAAGGTGATATGTTCTTCATGATTCAAATATTATTCTCAATTAAATGATCATAATTTTAGAATGTACTAAATTAAATAGGTTTATCGACTTAGAGGGTAATTCAATTGAACATGAGATGAGTGACATGGTATGTGGATCTACCATGATTATAGTTTGATCATGAATTTCAATATAATCAACCTTATGATTATAACTGATCATATGACCTGATGTGGGAAGGATAAACCATATGTTGAATGATAATATGAAAAACATGGAGTTACATTGAATTTTTCATGGTCATATGATTGATCAATAGATGAAAATATGATACCACGCTTAAGATATCAGGCTATGAATTCTAATGATCACGCCAAGCTTGATGCTACTATTATTACCTTGTAGAAACATACAGTAACTAGTCAAGAATTCAAATAAGATATGTATTCATGTAAAACATATAATTCAATTGTGAATTAAAACATGTAATTATATATTCTATTTGATAAATATAGATTTTATAAATGTGTGAATTCGAATGATCAATAAATGAATGTAGTTACACGTGCATGTGTGTAAATGGATGGATTAAAGAAAATACATGGAATCCAAGTTAGAGATAAACTCAAAGAAGTTAAGTTGGTCCATAATTCATGACAAAAACATGATGTGTGAAACATTCATTCATATTTCCATAAATTATTTAAGGATCTCGAGCCATGTTTGAAGAATCTATGTCATGTAAATATCATACATATGTGGAGTATGAGTCAAATGGAACATGATCTATAGAGAAGATGAAGCTTTGGTAACTGAGATAGAATGTGAAATAATTCATCTTTGGTATTGCTATATTTAAATATAAAATAAAATCATTGAGATTTAAACTACATTATATGAGATATTATTGAATAAAATTACTATTTGAACATGATCTAATTTTTAGGTGGTTTAAAATTAAAACAAAATAATTATTTGATGTTTAGAGAAGAAGGATAACCTACTAAGATTTCAGGAATATTATATATAATTAAAACATTAATTAATGAGAATAATATTCATATTAATATTTGAATATAAAATGAGTAATAATTTGATGAAGAAGATGTTTGAAAATAGTGGTAAAATTGATAACATACAAACATTATGGGAGAGAGTTCTAAGATCTTAGTACTATGTATTATTGAGATATAAGTGGTTTGATTTGGTTAATTCTATAATAAAGAGATCACAAGATCCTGAGTAATCATATACTTAGAAGAACCCGATCATTCAAGATATGGATAGATTTTCTAGTCCAATAGATATGTTCCAAACAACTATTAAAGATCTTAAAGGGATTAACCTGATCAGATCAGCTGATCTAGTCTATTTTTGGATGGATGTTCAATCATTAATAGAGTAGAAGAATCTAGTATCACAATTATAAATTTCCATAAGAGGATTATTTTTTTAAAAACAAGCATTTGATTATGGTGTCTAACTAGTAATTGGATGATGGTGATCAGGGTGTCCAACCAATCATGAGAGAATTATAACTAGGGTGTCTAACCAATATCTAGAGAATTGTAATTAGGGTGTCTAATCATTTGTAGGAACTTGTGTCTTCAGTGTAGAAACCATGTTGAGGCATCTGAATAACATGGAAAGGAGTAGTATTTTATACCAAACCTTGTAAATGTTGTGTTTTCTATCTCTTTCATTAATACTAAATATAATTTTTGTTTTGAGGGTATATTGAGTGGGTTGATAACTCTAATAGATTCAATATGTTGAATTAATAATATTCATATTTTATAAAATAATACAACTAATACCCCCCTCTATTCTCTCAGTGGTCCATATGAACTTGGGAACTTCAATTCCCTATCTCATATCACCTGGCCTAAAACTTAGATAAGTTTCAATAGTGTATTTGTGACTCATTAATGAAGATTCTTCCATGAATAAACCTGATAAGAGACTTTTGTAGTAAGATTTAAAGGCAAAAAATTCCATTTTTATGTCACAATAAGATAAATTATACACAAAGTACATCAGTCTCAAGACAGATAATGAAGTCTTTAACAAACTAAGAAACCATTATAAATGTAATATAAAAGACAAAGAATCCAAGATATAAGTCTATACTAGCTAATTTTATGAAATAATGATATCTAATAATGATACAATTGATGAATATATGATATGTGTCAATGAGATTGTGAGAAAAAACTATGCTTTTTGTGAGAATATAGAATATTACATTATTTTTATGAAACCAATGAAGAATTTCTAGATATGTTTAATAAATAAACATCATCTTGTAAATAAAGAGTGGATTTCACAATTGATTAGTTACACAAAAAAATCCTAGCTTATTAAATGAGGAAAACTCTATCACTTAATAAGAATGTAATATATGATGTCAATTTTATATCTATGATAAAATTAAAAGTAAATTAATAGGAAGTTGTAGAACCATGTACTTATGTGGATGAGGAAGACTAATAATACTTAAATAATATTTCTTTACTACGTTAAAATTGGTTCAGAAAATGGATAATGGAAGGGGAAAATAAAATGATCACCAAAGTGATGTAATTTTCATAGTCTTTTACACTTTTCATATGATTTTATGAAAAATAAAGAAACAAAATATAAATATTAGGTTGAATATAAGAAATATTTAAAATAGAAAATGGATAAGAATAAGAAGAAACATTTCTATATCAGGAAAATGAATTTGATAGTAAATTATGATAAGGAAAATTCATCCTGGAGTGCCTATTTAGGATATGTGATCAATTTACTTTTAATAGTTTAAAGTATTTTATTCATAGAGATTTAATTTTGAAAGTGAAGAAAAAACTGAGATAGAAATAATATTAAAATATAATTCAAAATAATCTCTTGGGAACAATACTGAACTCAAAAAAAATATAACATTAGTAAAAGAAAATAAAAAGTTATCTATTCAAAAAGTGATGTATGATATAATAAAAACTTCTCTTATTGATGAGAGAAAAAAGAATAGTTTTAATATGAAAGATGTTGAAAATAAAGTGAGTGATATTAAGGAATGTTTATATAGAAAGGAGGAAGAGTTTTTTAAGAAAAGGGTTATATGACCCACAATCCAAAAAGTATTGAAAAAGTTAAGGAGGATTTCAATAATTTATATGAGAATAAAGTTGAATCTTCTCAGTCTAATGAGAATAAAATTCCAAGAGATTTAGTTTTATTTCCATCTAATCAGTTTGGAAAAAAATATTTCTATCTATAGTGGTGTAAAAAGAAAATTCCAAGGAAGTTTTGACAAATTTGAATGAGAAGAAAACTTACGCAAAAATGGAGGGAATAAATTTTCAAATAAAATAATTTCCCATTCGATAAATAATGGGTTATAATTTATCAAGACTATATAAATGTGAATTAATAAAATTCATAACCCAACTGGATGATCAAAATTTAGAGGTTATTGTTGGTGTTGTGGAATTTATGGTCACAAATACTATTTTTATAGGTATAATATGTCATTTTTATTAAAGAAGAAAGAATATAGGGGTAATTAGAGAGAAAGTGGAGAAAAATTTCAAAGGGAAGAATGTTTTGACCTGATCTACACAAAATATCTCCAATGAGAACATGTTTTTATGTTTATAATAATTGTGTAAAATATGTTGTCTAGAAGATCTCAAAGATGAAGTATGCATGACTAAAATACTTATCTTGGTTTTATATGAATATAGTGTGATGTAATGTAATGTTAGTTAAATCAAAAAAGAAAATTAGAAACTCAAATAAGCTAATAAATTCAAGAAGGTGTTATTTAAAAATGATAAAAATAAAATAAATATGTCATAAGGAATAGAGTAATTTTAGATAAAAGAAACTGCTAAAGAAAATCAAGCTATTGCATGTGAACAGACTAGAATTAATTAGGATACATCTATAAGTGTTGAGATGAACATTAATAGGAATACATGTTTGAGGTGTTATAAATTTGTACATGGTTCAAAATATTGGATGATAATTACCATCTCAAGAAGGTTTTCAGAGAAATAAATTGTAATAATTAGTCATAGAAGATTCATTGAAATCTGAACATGAAAGAAAATAGTAGAGATGAGTGAGAGGAAACTCTCACCCTGTGTGTTACTCTTAAAGAATAAAATACCCCTCCTTATTCTCTACTATTCTTGTCAATATATTCTTATATATAGGTAATCGAATGAAAATATTAAGGAATTCACTTCTGGGATATCAAGAAAAATGAATTCTCATTTTGTTTTCCAACTTCCATAATGTGAAGGAAATAAGTGAATCACTTAGGTCGGAGAAACTAGAGAAAACTATGTCATTTTACATAGTTTTTTAGGGAATCTAAATGTATTGGTATAGTTTTCAAACTAAATGTTTGAGGAAGATAAATCAAACTTACAACCATTGTTATTTTTGCATTCACTATACTTATTAAGGGGGTTTTGGTTGAATAAAATATGAGTTAAAGAGGGAGTTATTTAAACTTTAAAAAAATTTAAGGTTTGTTGAAATGTGTATAGGTTATTTTTTTCAGGGAAAATTTTTTATTTAATAATAAAAAAAATGATTTTTGTCAATGGTATCACATTAATGACTTTTATAGGCTGTATATATAACCTTGACTATATCTCTTCTATTTTATACCCTGGTTTTTCCCATAAAGACAAAGAGTATAATAATTAAAGGCACTTTTCTTAAAGAACATGTGACAGCATCTTTCTCTTAATAAGATAAACATTATTTTTCAAATTTGAAAAAGTTAATAGAGTATATTATTTAGAATAATAAATATGTGATGAGAGGATCTCATATAGTCCCTTCTCATTTTATTATCAACAAGTGGGACAAATAAATGATAAAACATGTTTAATTAAAGGATATAGTGATATTGGAAATAATTATAAATAAATTATACTATTTTTCTTAATGTTCTTCAATGTAGTTGTTGTCAATATGTTAATATATGTTTAGTTATAGAAAATAGTGATGTTTGGAAGATTTTTATGGATTAAATCCTAAAAAAATCATTGTAATGAATTTTAAATATATTATTATCTGTAATAAAGGTATTAATGGTTGATGTGTAACATTTTATATAACATTTAATGTGAGTTATAATACCTTAGGAGTTAATGAGGAATTCCAATGATTATTTGATGATGAATTAATTATTAATGTAAAGATATAATTGAGTTTTTTAAGGCTATAAACATGTAATTAATTTTATAAATTACTAGGGTTATGGTAATAAAGACATCCAAAATATTTTTAATGGTATCACATTGACTATGTAAAAGTAAAGTGTGAGACAAACTAGCTACGTCAATGTGAAACCGTTATTGTGTAAAGATAAGATAAATTTTTCACAACCTATGTAAGGGTAATTTGAAGTCATGTAAATGTAAATCTATATACTAGAATGTTTTATAAATTTACATGATATATACATAAGGATCATATAATGTTTTCACTATCTACATAAGGGTAGTGAAATAGTTGTGATTGAAATTTAAGGGTAACAAAAAACTTGTAATGGTTTTATGAGGTTCCATAATTCATTTATAATGATTTATTTATATTAATTTGATGGAATGTGAACTATTATTTGAGATTAAAATATTATGATTAATTAAATTATTATCATTTAAGAAAAAAATGATTTAAGGATGTTGTTCTATAGGGTAAATAATATAATAAACAACAATATGGGAGATACAGTAGGTGGATATATTGTGATTAAGGATAAATTGAGAGTTATAATGAAATAAAAGTTATGATTCTAACTGAAATTATAAACTTACAAGGGGAGGATCAATGATTAATGGATTAATCGTATGATGAACCTGGAGTTACCATATTTTGTGTGGTTGGATGATTGATTATGTGATGAAAAGATGAGACCACAAAAAATATATCTAGTCATGAATTCTTGTGATCATACTAAGCTCAATTCAAATGGAGTTAACATGATTCAAAATCCATTAATAAGTTGTACATTCAAATAAGAGATTCATTATTGTAAAATTGATAATCCAAGTGTGAAGTTTTACATTCATGGTGGATTTTCAATAATAAATTGAGATGTTATGGATATGTTAATTCAAATTATTAACATATGATTTATGTTACACAATCGTGCATGTAAATCAAAGAATTAAAGAAAATATATGATGTTCAATTTATTGGTAAACTTAAATAATTTATATTGATTGGATATTTAAAAGGACAGCACAAAAATTTAGACATTCATCGCATTTCCATGAATGATTTAAGTAACTTGATCCATGTTTGAATATTATTTTTCTTGAAAATATCATCCATATGTGGTGTATGACTCAAAGGGAAAGTGATTTATAGAGAAGGTGAAGCTATGGTAATTGAGATACAACAAGAAAGAATTAATCAAATGTATTCGGAGATATAAATTTAAAATAAAATAATGAATATTTAAATGAGTTTTTAGGAGATAATATTTATGATTATATCATTTTATAATGAATAAATCTTAAGTAGGTTTACGAAAATAAAAACCTAGAGATTTGAGGACCGACAAAGGAGTAACTTTTTATATTGGAGTAATATTCAGTAAAATAATATATAGGGATAAATAATAAATAATATCCATGAATTAAGGTGAAAGTATTCATATTATTCTTTGGATATGAAAATAGAATACTTGTGATAAAATATATTCTTGATTCGGTTGAGAAAATTAAGAAATTATATACATTGTGTTGGATAGATCCAAGATCATGATACAAAATTGTATAATAGATAGAAAAGGAGTTGAAGATGGATAATTTAAAATGAAGGATATCAAAAGTGAAATAGTATTCTTAGACTGATAAGAAACTAATCATTCAAGAGAAATAGAGAGTTTAAAGTCTAACAGATATATTCCAAGCACTTTTTTAATATCTTAGAGATCTTTATATGATCATAATTATAGATCTAGTATTTTCATGGAGGGATGTAAAATAAAAAGTTTAACATAATGAGTCTAGATTACAAAGATATCATTCTAAAATAGAAAAAACATTGGTTAAAAATCATTTACTAGGGTATCTAACAAGTTGATGGGGGATTGTGATTAGGGTGTTTAAACAATCACTGGAGAATTATAATTAGGGTTTTTAACCAATTTTATGTTAAATTAATTGGGTTTTATAACTAGTTTTAAAGCATTTTTATATAGTGAAGAATTCATTTGGGGAATGTAAATAACATGTAAGAGATTATGATTTTATTCCAAACTATGTAAACATTATGTTCATATCTCTCCTTCATAACCACTACAATTGAAGTTAGTCTATAAGATTATATTGAGTGGATGAATAATTATAATAGGTTCAATAGGTTCAATTTAAAATTGGATGAATTTGTAATAAAAACCCATTGATTCACTCCCTACCCTATGTTTTATATCTGGACCTAGGAACTTTAGAAGTTGTAGATATATTATCTTATTGACAAGTGATTTGTTTTAATCATAGAACACAAGGGATTAAAAAATATAGTATCTCAATGATATTTCAAGTTCTACAAACAAAAATGGACCAATTTCTTTCTATATTATGAAATTGAAATACCAAAAACTTTTGGTAAAGGAAATTTTGTAATATATGTGTTGATTACAAATTTTTTAGGTAATTTTTCTTAAGAAAATGGAAATTATTGAAGTATGATGGAGAATATTGAATCTTGGAATCAGAATATAGAGAAAATTGGTAGTATGGATTTCTTATATTAGATAATAGTGAATTATTCAAAGTTATGATGGGTGGTCGGGTCTTAGTTAGGATATCCTAAGGTATATTTGTAGAGAGATCATGTCCTCTATAGAGGTACTCATGAGGTATGGTCATGGGAATATCCGCAACATTTTTTGTTCCATGATAAGATCATGGTTCTATTAGTGATGTAAGAGGGGTTCTATGTGAGTTATGTATCTCACCTCTATCTATACATAGGTTATTTCCATGATATACCACACTATGAGTTATTATTAGTGGTTTCTAGGTACAAATAGGAAAATATCTAAGTTTAGTAGATATGAGATGGAATATTGGTGGATTTATCATTAGTTTACCTCAATAATTTGGTGGATTTGACACTATCTTGCTAGTTCTATATCATCTAAAAATTTCATCTTATTTATTTTTGATCAATTAGTCAAGTGTGGTGGATTATTTCTTATTAATTTATATGAATAAAATATTGAGTTTTCATAGAATTATGATGTAGATCATTACAGGTTATGATCCTCATTTTACATTAATAGGTTCGGAGATTCTAAAGTGTTCTTTTATCACTATGTTATTCCTTAACATAACTTTTAATTCTGAAACAGATGGAAAAATTATGTGGATTATATAGACTCTATAGTAAATTTTGTGTTCAAGTATTCTTGATTAGGGAGGTTCATGGGTAAATCACTTTCCCTTGGTAAAGTTTAAAGTGTTCTTTTTTTCTCTCTGTTATTCTTTAACACAACTTCTCATCTTCAAAAAGATAGAAAAAATAAGTGTATGATCTAGAATATAGAGAGATTTTGTGTGGAAGTGTTCCTGGTTCAGGAGGTTCTTGGGTAAATAATTTTCCCTTGGTTGAGTTTTCCAATAATAATAACTATCACTCTTTTATTTTTATGTCTCAATTCAAGGTCTCATATGGAAAACCTCCTAGTTATCTATTCTTTATGACCAATTTTAGGGAGTCGGTGATTCTTCGACCATATATAGTATATAATTCAATAGGTAAAATTTCATTTATTCATTAGTAGATGACGTTTTATCAACATAATTAGCTATTTTTGCTGATAAAAGGTGGATACCTCTAGAGTTTTATATTAGTGATATTCTATTTTTGAAAGTTTATCTTTACCATGGGAGGAAAATATTTTGTTGGGGTAAAAAAATTGTGATCATTTTCTTTGAACTATATATATTCTAGATTTAATTGGTAATGTGGTATATTTTTTAGTGAAACCACCTCATATTGATCGAATTGATCAAGTGTTACATATATTTTTTGTGGGATATATCTTCATGATTACACCCATATCCTTTATTGGTGATATTGGAATATTTAGGAGGATTTAAATTTCATGAAATAGATAATTGTGATTCAAGATAATTGGGAAAAGTTTTAGTCAATATGAGTTATTCCATTGGTTCTTCAATTTTTGATATATGGTTGATTGGGGGGGAATATGTTGGTATAAGAGTTATAGAGGTCAGATTATAGTATTGATATGTATTAAATATTTATTTTCTTATAGAGATGATGAGTTTAGTTTAATATGGATATAGATGAAGTTTTCCCTTATCTCTTTTTTCACTTATACTAATGTGATAGGGAGATCAGAGGTTAAAAGGCATCTAGTGGATTTTTTTTTTATTTTCAAGATATTTCATTCTAGATTTTTATTATTGATTATGATTATAATTGTTTAAGAATAATATAATATAGATTCCTAAATTTTTATAAACTAGTATTTATTTATGGGATTGAATTTTTTGGATTAATTTTCTAGTTGAACCGTTAAGGATAAGTGTTTTTTTGATAAAAAATCAGTTTGAGAAAAAATCACACTATAACATGTTTGAATTTTATCAAGATTTATTATTTCTTGGAGTTGGATTGTAGGTGTTGGATTTAGATATTTCATCCTATTAATTCTTTCATGATTATTATAATTATGACGTAATGGGTTATATTGATGAATAAGTCTTTTAGGGGATAATTTAGTGTAGTAGATGGATATTATGGGTGAGTGGAAGCACCAAGTTTTTAGGAATTAAAATTAGAATATATTTCATTACACCAAGATAAATACTCATTCAACTATGATTTTGTTTTTTAATGGATATCATGTTTAAAGGATAAGAAGGTTGTGAAACTAAATGGAATCAAGGACTATTCTATGGAAGTGGGAATTCCCACGATTATAGTGTAATTAAGAGTATTATACCATAATATTCTATAGTATTAGTGAAATTAAATGGTAGTTGAATGTGATTTATGGGTGACATATAAAGGGGGTTGAGATATTTATTACAAAGTTTTATTTTACCAACTTATATTATATTATAACATATAGGGTTATTACATTATTTTTTATAATTCCATTTAAAATTTAAAATTCATGTGGTTTTAATAATTCTATTAAATTTCAATTTCTTATTCCAAAAATTTGGCAACTCGAGGGATTTCCTAGGAATCTTGGAAAAAAAATTGATTCCCTTTGATTTCATTCCTTTCAAAGAGGCAATATTTTAATTGATTAATGTATATATTCTTTCATTATTCATTTTTTTCTCCTTTTTCATATTATCATGAGCTATTTAGGTCATTATTAGGTTGATAAAGCGATGATGTATTTATATGCTCCATTATTTTTTTAGTATACTTGTGATTTTGTTGGAGCATTAACATCAATTTAATTACATTGTCAGCATTTTGGTTATTTTAGCTTTTGTTTTAGGATGGTTATTTATATTTTCACTTTTTTTATTTATATAGAAACATTAAATTAGTAGGATTTTTTTATTTTTGTAGGGATTTTAATTTTTCATAAGAAATATAATGAATTTCACAAAATAAATAATAAAGATAAAAATTTATTCTTTATATGATTTCCTTGTCATTGTTTATATTATTGAGTGCATGTTTTGATAAGCATGCTAGTGTGATTTGAATTTTTCTTTATTAATCAATAAAATAAAAAATTAAATTTATTATATTATTTAATAATCGTGATGAGATGAATAATGTGAAATATAAAATTGTTATTGGATCATTTTAATACATTGAGCATGAAATGATAAATAGATGAAAAATAAGTGAAGTGAATAAAATATTTTTATTTTTTTATTGATTATTGTCTATTCTAGAAGACTCATTTTGTTTAGTAGTTGTGTTAGAAAATGGGTAAGGAAATTGTATAGTGGTTTGTTTTATATTGTCTTATAACAATATTGAAAAATTCATTGTCTTAGTGGAAGGGAATGCACTATGGTTTGTCTATGTGGATGTTTTATACAATTTGTGTTGTTTTGTTTGTTTTTTTATATATAAGTGTTAAAGGTGATTATGTGATATTTTTTGTTTTTTGTATATTAGAATAGTTGTTTTGTTTAGTGTTTTATTGATTCTCAAGGATTCATAATTTTTTAGTCAACCAAAGATTCAAATTATTATAGTGGAATGATTTTTTTTTGAATTAATAAAATGTTGTCTGTAATGGACTAAGGTAGTAGAAATATTACCTATTAAATGGATTGTATTTTTTCGAATATAGATATTGGTTCAAGTGAAATTACTAGAGTGATAATTAATATTCATAATGAAATTAAATTTTTTAGTAAATAACTAATTTATAATTAATAAATAATGGTTAAACAAAAATAGGCGGGTTTGTTGTTCTATAGTTAGTGTGTGTTTGTGGAATTAGCCTTTTTGTTTATAAAAATGGATATAATTTCTATGATATGGTGATAAAATTTGGTTTAAAATGTGTTTTATAGAATTTGGACATTAATTTAGGTTTATATTCTATATTATATATTCATTGCATGTTTTTTCTTACATAGTTCATCCAAAGTGTGTATCCTTCTAATGTATATACAAGTTTATGGGATCTAGGGGTACCACTAACATCTAAGATATGGGTGATATATATGGATTAATACTCCACTTTTCTCATTATCTCTTCCAAACATAGTATAAAAGTGACATTGTTATGTGGTAGTGATGTGGTTATGTGGTCGTAGTGTTCATATGGTAATGGTGTGCTTATGAGGTTTTGATGTTATAATATGGTAGTAATGTGGTTATATGGTGATATTTTTGTGTCTGGATATAGTTATTTTGGATTTGTATATGATTATATGGATAAGGTTTTGACGAGATAGTGGTTTGTAGATATATAAGGGATAATATGACTGGGATGTATGTTTTTGGGACCTGGGGGTGACAAGATTAGTGGGTATATTGGTGCAAGGGATTATCTTAGTATATTTTCATGACAAATAGAATTTTTCTACTTTTATATATATATAGTGAGATTTCATTAGTGTGATAATGATTATAGTACACTGAGAATAGATAACATGCATGTTTTATTATTGATTCACTATGGTTTTGTTATGATTCTTCTAAATTAAAACATGAGTTTCTTGGGAAGAACCTACTTACTATACTTTTATGCTCACCCTTGTATCTATATACTAGTATCATTAATTTTGAGGGTGGATTTAGTTATTGGAATGAAAATTTTTAGTTCATGGTGTGGTTTTTTAGAGGTTTAGTTATGGTCTTATAATTTCACCTTTTTGTTATATTTTGGATATGGTTTATTTATTTTTCATTTGGTATTACATAAAAATTATTTGGAATGTGTTTGATTTATTTTAGGGAGTTTGGATCGATTGGTGGGTGTTTTATAGCATTCCTAATATTATTAATGGTGATTAATCCCATGTTTAATATTTTACACCCTTCACGCTATCCTCCATCCCATATACTATTATAGTTGGGCTTGATAATTTATCTATTATTCAATATAATTTCAATGGAGGTTCTAGTATAGGCAGGTCATGACTAAGATTATTTCCAATTTCATTTGTGGGATTTGTAAAAAATGGGTATATAACTTATAATTAATAGATTATATTAAGAGTGAAAATAATACATCCCAGAATAGAAAAAATATTAGGAACCTAATCTTAATGTGTAGATCATTTCACATTCTTTGACTTGACTATTCATGGATCCCAAATAGACTTACGAATCAAGATTTGTGGTAGTCTGATATTAGACCTCAGAAAATGGCCAGCAAGGGTGATTCTGGAAAAAAGTATAGAATTTTTTAAAATAAAAAAAAAATCAAATTCAAAATTTACATGAATCTATAACATTCAAAAATATCAACCTTTTTTTAAACTCCAACTTCCATGAAGGATAATAAATTCCGCACAATGCAGCTCTGATTCGTGGAAGTTACCCAGCAGTGCAAAGGCACAGTCAGTAACCTCCACATAGCATATATCTATTTGTGGAACCCACTCCATATTGAAAGTATTAATATTTCAAAAAGTCCTATATATTTCCTAAATACATGTCCCTCACCTCTATTGATTCTATAAATACCCCCCCCCCATGTCATCACTTTTAGGAGGATATTCTAGTCTTTAAATTTTCATAACTCATTACCCCATCTGTAATCTTTCACAAATTCCCTCATGAGAGACCTTCCATATGTGGGTTAGTGTTTGAGTATGTTTATTGAAATTTCCAACCGTGAATAAAAATTATCACAAAAATGGATATGCCTTATGAAACAATAATTTTAAAGAAAATATAATGTTTCATTAAATAGTTATTACAAATCCATTTGGATCCCTTATTTTGTTGTGCATACCTTCACAAAAAGTTGAGCATATTCATGAAAATATTACTTATGCATTTGTTTTCATATTCCATAGGGATTTATCCCAAAAACCCTTACTTGGGATCAATGCTAGGGTGCACTACCGTCCTCTAGCCATGTCCCTTTACTACTATCATTGAACACCATGAAAAATATAGAGTTTCCCCATAGAATTTTTAGGATGGTTGAAAAAAATTGGTTTTCACCCTTCTACAACACTAATTCCCAACCCATATAATACCAAGATCCTGGATACTCCTCCACACTCCCTAAAATACATTGAGTTGATGTACTCCCCTCGGTCCCTCACCCATGTTGTATGTTGAGATCCCCTTCTTTGTTTCCTCAGATAACTTGAGTTGAATACTCCTCAATAAATTCCCAAAAACCCAACACCTAAAACCCATGATAGAATAAAATAGACAAGGACCCTCTTGAATAATTCCCGCAGTAGTAATTTCAAGGAATCTTCCACCCAATAGTCATTACTACATGACGTTAAACTATGGTATACCCTGTGTGATTGGAATAGGATTCCTCCTCAGAAAAGTACGATATTCCCTATGTACCAATCATAAAATTATTCATGTAATGATTAGGAGATGACCCCTAAGAATACCCCATGGTAATCTCCCAATTTATAATCCCCAAATATATTCTTTGACCCATTAGCGGGATAAGATTCCCCCATGACCCAACATGGGGAAAAAGAATGCACATCCCTAGAGTGCAAGCCCCACTTGTTTCCTTGCTACTCTTAGGTATCCCCCATAGGCCTCATCATCCCATATAAGGCCCAATTTTATTCCTTCACCCATCAATGGGTTGATATTCCCTCTTGACCTGACAAGTGGAAAAAGAATTTGAATCCATAGTGTCAAATCCCCACATGTATCCCCACTACTCCTAGCCAGCCCTCATGGGCCACCTCCTTAGGTACAAGACTTAATTATATTCCTTGACCCATCAGCATGATGAGATTCCCTCATTACAATGAATGAGGAAAAAGAATGGGTATCCCTATATTTTAAGACCCACATGTATCCCTTCTTTTCATAGTAATCCACAATGGTCCTCCTCCTTAGGTGTAATCTAGAAATTATATCACTTCTATAACGCCCTGAGCTAGCTCTTCTGAATTTAGTGCATAAAAATGTTGTGTGAGTTTTTTTAACAAATGTAAATAAACAATTACACAACACTTAACCCAAAAGAGGACCTTTTACTTGTCTACGATCTGGAGGATTAGACAAAATCATACATTTATCAGAGAATAAACCAAAGTAAAACAACTATCCACTATGATTCCGTTCATTAAATCCAAAAGAGATGACATCTATGACAACCTCTTGAGATACTTGTGAAAAATTATTTTAAAATAAAAGGGTGAGCATTCAATTTCCCAGCAAAGAGTTTTGAAAAAAATTGATAAATCCAATTAAAAATAATCCTTTTATAATACATTTGGAAAATTCAATTAGAAATAACGTTGTCAAACAACCTTTGAAAAATACTATAATACATTGAAAAAAATAATTATACTTCGAAAACTCTTTTAAAATAATCTAGTGATTTAGTTGAAAATATTTAGTAAGCTCTTAAATATAAAACAATTGAGGTCACTCAAAAAAATTTAAGTCTATCTTGGGTCTACCCACATGATGGATGAAATAACTATCCAATTCCCTTTAGTATTTACAAAGTTTGAGTAATAGTTTATATAAAACATTTTTTTCTTATCTTTCCATATATACCTATAATTTTCACTGGTGTTTTAGCTTTGAAAATATATTTATAATCATTATTGGAACAAACATGTTCAATTTTATTTATAAATATATAATTACAAATCTTTACTGAAAATTGCATATTTGACTTGGTATGATCAAATTTCATGATACATGACGTTGAATAATCACATGAAAGATTAATCAACATCTACTCACTTAACATTTCATCCTTATTACTATAAAAATTCATTTTTGTGATCTTTATTTAATTGGTCATGCATATGTGTGTATCAATATCTATATATATGCTATCACATACATGAATTATTTAAAATTAATTTTTAATTTAATATCCATTCTTGATTTATTTTGGAGGTTTACCAAGCGTTTTGGTGGAAATGGTGGGTTTTCGAAATTTGGGCCAAACTGTAAGCCCATTTCCATATTTAAAAATAAATTTTTGTTTCTTTTATAACTCATTTTTTCAACATTTTACACCCATTAGACATCCCAAATGGAATCTCCTAGTATATTAAAATCACCATATCAATTTTTAGTCCACAGGAATCCATAATAATGATGGATTTATGTTTTTTATTAAGGTGGTGGGCCAGCCTGAAATCCCATTTCATACATTAAAAATATTTTTTAATTCTTTAATATCAAATTAAATTTTTACGTTTGTTCAGTGATTCCAACTCTCACCCAAGTCAACATATTTAAGTAGATCCCACATGATCCCCTCCCACTTTTTGGGGATCATTTTCTTCTAGAATTTAGGTGACACTTCTCTGGAGTTCTCAAATCACCCAGATTTGGAGAGGTAAATTGATTCCTTCATAACTCCTTAATTTCTCACTATTTTCCACCATTCCAGTTCCTAAATTATATCCTAATACATTTCAAAACCTACCTTGAATGTTTGGCTATTTGAAAATTTAGATATTGGTGGATTTATGGTGATTTCTTCAGGATTCCATCAAGTAAGTGTTCCTCCCTTGCATTTCTTCCATTTCCTTAGTGTTTCATACCTCTTTCTTGATGTAACAAAGTGTACAGAAGTTTTTGTTTGAACCTAGGGTTTTACATGGTGTATGTTTCGTGTAATATTGGTATTTTAGGTTTCTCTTCACTTCCTTGTGGTGTAGCGGTGGTGCGCTTGATGTTTCCCACCATGATTGGAGGGTTTCGACTAAAAAGGTCGGTGATTCCATGGTTAACCATTCCTTGATGAGTTAGTTTTATTGTTTTACTAGTTTTTAATGTCATAAATATGTTTTGTGTGGTGTGAAAACTGTTTTTGAGAAAAAATTTAAGCACATAATTTTATAATTTCATATTTGTTGAAGTTGAGAATGTTTGTAATGTAACACATGTGGTATGTTTTGTGGTTGTTTTATAAAATATGAAATAGATTTATTTGTTGTCTAAATGGGATGAAAAATATGTTTTTTAATTCCTTAGTTTCATTTGGGCCTTGTAAGGGGGTTTTTAGAATAAGTTTGGTGTGTAAAACTTTGTTATACTTCTTGAGATCATTTTATGAAAATAGGTGTTTTCATTTGTATCTTTTGTGGTATTATTCAAGGTGATTTTATTACACTTGAAAGTGGTTTTATAAATGTATACTTGGATTCCAGTTCTACTTTGTTAGTGTTTTGGTATGTTTTTGTCCTTGAAAATGTTTTTGAAATGGGTTTTATGAGCAATGTTTGGGTATACTCTTTAGAATTGTTTTATGAAAGATTTTAATGATTTAATGATTTATGTAACAAGTGAAGCCATATTGGAAAAATGTTTTGGAGTGTGTTTATTTTTAAATGGTACATTTTAAATGTGAAAGGGGTTGTTTTGTGATTTGTGGCATCTTGGAAATGTTTTATAAATTTTTTTAATGATTTACTAAAGTTTGTAACAGATGTGAAAGTGATGTGGGATGTTTTCTGTGAGTGTGATTTGCAAAATGGATTTTGGTTATGAAAATAGTATTATGTAACATGTGAGTGGGATATTATTTTAGTTGGAATATCTTATAATGTTTTTATAATATTTATTAATGGATTTGTGGAAGTTTTAAAGAAATGTGAAAAGTGATGTGGTCTATTTTATTGTGGGTGAGATTTCATAATCAATTTGTATAAAAAGTGTACTTTTGTGACTTGTGTGGTATACATGTGGAATGTTTGGTGAATTTGTGATGTGTAAATGATATTTTAATGTGCAAATTGTATTTATTGAATTGTTGAACTTGTTTGAGCACAAGGGGAAAACATGGGTATCTAGGTGGGTGGGCATGTACTAGTATGCTTGTGAATCCGTGGGGTTTGTCCTTAGTTTAAATTAGCATTATTGACAATTACAACTATAAATAAATGGTGATGATGATTATTGGGGACTATTAGGTTATGGGTATGTTCTCTACTAGTTTCTCGTGCATGAGAATATATATTTATGATGGTTACTCTCATCGAGATACAAGTTACATGGGACCCATAGCTAGCTAGTGCCTAGGGGTTATTTCTTATTGCTTGTTCTCATTGGATACTTTATACTTACCATCGACATACGGTGTATTTGGCTAGAAAATTCAGTAGATTTTTAATTTATGTTAAAAGTTTTGATTATTTAAATTATCCCACTTGAAAACAGATTCCTTTTTTAAAGTTCCATCATTTAGAAATTGTAACTAGAAATTACATGTTTTTGAAAACTTGCATGCTTTTCGTATTTGAATGTTTATAGCATAAAATGTCTTGGTGGTGGTATCCTACTGGGATTTTTCTCACACCCTAATTACACCATTATGTGTTATTAGATTTTGTTTTTTTTTATGTCGCGGGTTGGGAACAGTTTATAGTGCAAGTGCTTTGGGTTTCTAGTAAGATCTCGGTGGTGATGTCTTGTGGATATGGCTTGAGGGTGGTGCATCTTTCCATGAGGGTTCATGGGATATTTATTTTGGTTTTTGTACCATTTTTATAGTCTTTTTGGGTTTTTGTAAACTATGTAATTTAGTTATGAGTTTTTGTAAAATATTTTTTGGTTTGAAAAATCCAAATTCATTTTATTGGATTCCTTTGTTGTTTTAAGTTTATAAACATGGGTAAATCATTCCAAATTATTAGTTTATGAAACTCAGGCACTTTTTCTAGCCTATGGGGATTGGGGACTCCCTTCAGTCCATGTCTCAAACTGGTCTGGGTTCTAGTTTTGGCGGCGACAAGATTTTGTCCGTGACAAAATGGTATCAAAGGAGATTTATGTTAACTGTTTGGGTCATGTTATTTTGGGAAAAGTTGGGATAGTATAAAGTTGGGATTTTTGGGACATTTAATTCCATTTATGGGTAGTGTGACTGATCACCACACCTTATTATGGGATTCAATTCACCATGGGCTGTCGGGACTTATCTAATTCCTTTTTTTATGATGATTAGGGGAAATGAAAAGAGAGTTGGGTAATAGTCTCAATGAGCTCGCAGGGCCTAGAACATATTTCTGTAGAACACTCTCTGTGATGGTGAAGTGATTTTCCTATGGCCTCCAACCATATTTCCAAGTCACCCATCGAATCTAGTTCCCCCTCACATTGTCTTCTGTCCTTTCGTTTGGAAATCATGGAAGTTCAGTTTTAAATTAAAATTGTCATAGTTTTAAGAAGTGTAAGATTATTGTGAAATTATTCTCAAATAAATAGGGAAGGGTTTGATTTTTGAAATAGTGGAATTTGTTTTTCAGAATTTGTTTTTGAATTAGGAAAATTTTGTTTTTACGCCTTTTTTGAAACCAAGAAGTATGTTAAAGTTGGTTTGGAAAAAGTGTTTCCAATAGAGTTTTCTAAACTGTTGAAAGGTGTTTTAATGGGATGAGATGTTTTGAAATTAAAGTGTATGACTTTAAAGTGAGTTTTCATTTTAATGATTGTGCCTTTATGAAAAGTTTTGTATGTGGTACTTTGTGGTCGATTCTATGGTTAGTGGTATTGAGAAAAAGAAGTATTGGTTGATTCTTTTGGTTTTGAAAAGAGGAAAGAGTTTTTGTTTTAACCATTGGTATTTTTTTTGAGCGACCACATGCATGGGGTTATATGTTATGATGGATGGTTAATGTCATGACTGGATGAGTGTCGGGATGGACATTAGGAGGGTTCCCAGTGTGTCACGGAAACATGCATATGTGGGGCCCATGGGGTACCAATAGTGGATACGCTAATCACTGAACCGTTTGTTTTAAAAGAAATGTTTTTTAAAAGGAAAACATGATGTATTTATGAGTGTTTTAGGATGGTGTGTATTATGTGTTTTTGCAAATGTTGATTTTGTGGAATGTTTTGAGTCTAAGAAACCCTCTTTTTTGAACGGTGTTTTGGGTTTGTGTTTGGTCGGTAAGCTGGGTTGAAGGGCTGGATAGTGGTCTCTTTTGAGAAAAATTTGGGAATCCTTTATGGTGGTTCCCCACATCTATTTGGATCTAGATATGGTATTTATTAACCAATGGACAACGTTGGTTGGGTCCTTGTGTTCTCTCGTTGGATAAGGTACGCTCCCATTAAGGGTTCTTGCACAACTAAAGTGCAGCCCAAATTGTTTGTCGTTGGAAAATCCTCCAGTTGATCAATTTATGGAATATTTTCTCGGTATTTTTACAATGAGTCTATACCCTTTCATTTTTGGGTTTTAGGATACTCTTGTAGTAGGAGGGTGCTCGTGGAAGGTTGAAAGAGACCATAGTTTCTTAAGTTGCCTGATTCATCGAAGGTGGAAGTGGTCTGGGGTTATTATTGTGGATGAGTTTCTGGATGATGTCTAAGAGGGCCTATTGGTCCTTCATAGTCTCTTTGAAGTAGGAGTTCACATTAAACTACCAGTGTGGGAAATTTGGTTATGAGAGGCCATTATGGCCACCTTATGGAATTGTGTGTTGTTTGGGGACTTGGCATAAGGTCCTATTTAATGTACTCTTACTATCAATGGAAATTTTCATTTTTGTTGACGCCTTGTGATTTTGTGACCTCATTTGACTGAAAAGGTTATGGTCGTTCAATCCTCTAAGGGTCTCTGTTATGTTGGGAGTATGTCTCCCTTGCGAAAAACATCAAACCCTCTATCTTAGAGGGAGGTGTTTTTATATGTCATCACCTTCTATTATTTCTCGCCTAAAGAAACAAGGTGTGATGTGTGTGAATCTTCTGATCCCTTGTATAAGTGAAATATCATGTTTCAGAAATGTGATTTATGGAGTATGTTATGTCTTGGTGAACCCATTGGGGTATGCGGTGTAGTTTTTTTGGCACCGAAAGAAGAAGTTCCATATACCGGTTTCCAAAGCCTAACTGCGAGGCCGAAGATGCTTCAATCTTTTGATCTATTTCCATAGGTCCTGGAGAGAAGATGTCACGTAGTTTGGGGAAATCCCAAGGTCATTTAAACCCTTTTACATGTCCTACCCTCAGTATGATTTATAGGAAGAGTTTAAACCTCTGGTGTCATCAGCTTTCTTTTGTTATTCATGTTCGATGGAAATAGGTGGAGGGCCTCGTGCCCATGTTTGTCGTCTAATGTCTTTCCTTCCCCCTTTGGTTTCCATTTTTTTTAGAGAAAGGTTTAAAATTTGTCTAGAAATGTTGAGCGCACGGTTTTCACATTGTGATTTGTAACTTTGTTCCAAAAAACCATGCAGATATAAGGATCCCCACGGTTATCACACGGTTACCCAAACTATGAAGAATAACCATGTGGTTGTCCCAACTCTTTGAGTTTTGGGGTCTTTCTGTGTTGGCCCATGCTGGTCAGTTAAGATGGTTGGTTCTTATGGTGGGGAGACCCAACATGGGTCTCATGTATGTTCTTTTGGAAATTACTAATGGAAGTCTACCCCTTGTAATAGGGAGTCAGTTCGGGCCTCCCATGTTAGTGTCCTGATTCTGTCTTCGAAAAAATTTAAGTTTTCTCTTGTGGTGGGGATCTCATTTGTGTCTCCTCATACCGGTAACTCAGTTTTGTCCTTGGTCTTGGATTTGATGTGGGTAGTCTCATTTGGATCTATCTAACTGCATACATCTTCATTGGTTAAATGTTAGGATTGTATAGTTCCCAATGGATTAGTTATATCTAGGTAAGTGTAACCTTGTCCTATGTTGTAGCTTGTTTGGGTAAATTGCTAGAGCCTTGTTCGGATAGTGTTGAAGAAGTTCTCTTTTGGGATAAATCCTAAATGAGCTTGATCATTTTAGTAAAGTGGTGTATGTTTTGGTTGTGAAGTATTCCTTCCTTAATTGATCACTGGAGGTGTTTTGGCCTTTGGAGGTGAAGCTTGGGAAAAGAGTCCATTTCGGCCTTTCAGTTGGGTTTGGTTTTTACTTTTGACCATGTTGTAGCTTTCCGAAGGCGAAAAGTTTTTTGGGGTGGAGAATTGTCACATACATGAATTATTTTAATTTCATTTTTAATTTAATTTCCATTCCTGATTTGTTTTGGGGGTTTACCATGCATTTTGGTGGAAATTTTGGGTTTTCGAAATTTGGGCCAAACCATAAGCCCATTTCTTGATTTAAAAATAAAATTTTGTTTCTTTTATAACTCCTTTTTTAAACATTTTACTCACATTCCACTTCCGAAATGACATCACCTAGTATATTAAAATCACCATATCAATTTGGAATCCATAGGAATGCATAATAATGATGGATTTGGGTTTTTTATTAAGGAGTTGGGCCAGCCTAAAATCCCATTTCCTACATTAAAAATATTCTTTTAATTATTTAATATCTCATGAAATATTTATGTTTTTTCGGTGATTCCAACTCTCACTAGATTCCACTTAACTAAGGCGATATCCTATTCACTCCTCCCCTTTTTGGAGATCATTTCCATTGGTAATTTAGGCCAAACTTATCTTGATTTCTCAAATATTGTAGATTTGGAGAGGGAAATTTATTCCTTCATAACTCCTTCATTTCTCACTATTTTTTCCCCATTATAGTTACTACATGATATCATAATCCTTGTTAGAACCTAACATTAATTTTTTCCTATTAGAAAGTTCAGATACTAGTGGATTTATGGTGATGTCTCCAAGATTCCATCAATTAAGTGTTCCTCTCTTCCATTTCATCCATTTCCTTAGTGTTTCATCCCTCTTTCTTGATGTTACACGGTGTCCAGAAGTTAGGGTTAGAACCTAGGGTTTTACATGGTGTCTTTTTTGTGTAATATTAAGATTTTAGGTTTCTCTTCAATTCCTTGTGGTGCGGCGGTGGTGTGCTTGATGTTTCGCACCAGGATTTGAGGGTTTCGACTAAAAAGGTACGTGATTGCATGGTAAAACATTCGTTGATGAGTTATTTTTTTTTTGTTTTACTAGTTTTGAATGTTCCACATATGTTTTATGTGGTGTGAAACCCGTTTTTGAGGGATTTGGTTATGAATTTAATTCTATAAATTCATTTTTTTTTGAAGATTTGAACTTTCTCGAATGTAACACATGTGGTATCTTTTGTGGTAGTTTTATAAAATAAGAAATTGATTTATTAGCTGTTGAAAGGGGTAGAAAATTATGTTTCGTTAATGCCTTAGTGTCTTGTGGGCCTTTAATAGGCGTTTTTATAATAGGTTTTGTATGTAAAACTTTGTTATACTTATTGAGAGCATTTTATGAAAATGGGTGTTTTCATTTGTATCTTTCGGGGTATTATACAAGGGGATTTTATAACACTTGAAAGTGGTTTTATAAATGTATCAAGAGCGTCCAATTCTAATTTCTTAGTGTTTTGGTGTGGTTTTGTCCTTGAAATATTGTTTTGAAATGGGTTTTATGAGCAAAGTTTGGGTATACTCTTTAGAATTGTTTTATTAAAGATTTGAATTATTTAATGATTTATGTAAGAGGTGAAACCTTATTGGAAAACTATTTTGGAGTGTGTTTATTTTGAAATGGTACATTTTAAATGTGAAGGGGGTTGTTTTTTGATGTGTGACAACTTGGACATGTTTTATAAAAATGTTTGAATGATTTACTAAAATGTGTAGCAGATGTGAAAGTGATGTGGGATGTTTTCTGTGAGTGTGATGTGCAAAATGGATTTTGGTTATGAAAAGAGATTTATGTAACATGTGAGTGGGATATTATGTCAATTGGAATATCTTGGAATGGTTTTATAAAAAAATTTAATGCATTTGTGGAAGTGTTAATAAAATTTGAAAATTGTTGTGGGAAATTTTAGTGTGAGTCAGATTTCAAAATCAATTTGAATGAAAAGTAGACTCTTGTGACCTGCCTGGTATACATGTGGGAATTTTGGTGAATTTGTGTTTTGGAAATGATATTTTCATGTTCCATGTATATTTATTGACTTGTTGAACTTGTTTGAGAACAAGGGGAAAACCCGAGTATCTTGGTGGGTGGACGTGTACTAGTATACTAGTGAATCCGTTGGGTTTGGCCTTAGTTTCAATTAGCAAGATTGTTGCTTACAACTTTAACTAAACTATGATGATGATGATTGGGGAACAATAGGTGATGGGTATGTTCTCTACTAGAGGCTCGTGCACGAGAATAGATTTTTTTTTATGGTTACTCTCACCGAGATACGTGGTACTTGGGACCCACAGCTAGCTAGTGCCAAGGGGTTATTTCCAGTTGCTGGTGCTCATTAGATACTTTATATTTATTGTTGGAATACAGAATATTTGGAAGGAAAGTTCAGTAGCCTTGGAGTTTTTTTAAAAATTATATATTATTTAAATTATCCCACTTGAAAATAGATTCTTTTTTTAAAGATTCATCTTTTATAAATTGTAACTAGAAATTACATGTTTTTGAAAACATGCATGTTTTCCATATTTGAGTGTTTATCGCATGGAATCTCTTAGTGGTGGTATCCTATTGGGATTTGGATCACACCCTACCTACACATTTGGGTGTAAGTAGATTTGGTTTTTTATTTATGTCACAGGTTGGGTACAGTTAATAGTGTCATTGGTTTGGGTTTCTAGCAGGTTCTTGGTGATGATGTCCTGTGGAGATGGCTTGAGGGCGGTGCCTCTTGGCATGAGGGTTCATGGGCTATTTATTTTTGGATCAGTACCTTTTTTATAGTCTTTGTGAGTTGTTTTAAACTATGTAATTCAGTTATTAATTTTTGTAAAAGATTTTTTCGTTTGAAAAATCGAGATTCATTATATTGGATTCATTTGTAGTTTTAAGTTTATAAACTTGGGTAAATCTTTCCTAGTTTTTAGTTTATGATACCTGGGCACTTATGCCAGCCCATAGGGATCAGGAACGCCCATCGAGCCTTGTCTCAGACCGGGTTAGGTTCCAGTTTTGGTGGTGACCAGATTCAGTTTGTGACATATACATATATAGATATATAGATATATATATACATTTGCATAAAATATCATTTACGAGTCCTGAAAAAAATCGTTGATTTATGGCCTTAATCATAATTTTTATATGACCCATATATAAGATAAAATTATGATATTCTTTGTTTTATAAATTCATACATCAGTAAATATTTGGTTAAATTATAATTTTATTTAATATAGTTATAAACTTAAAGATTATACAAGTACACACACACACAGAGATATATATATATCACATAATAACATAATAAACCCATGTTGAAATGAAACGTCGATAAATACAAATATCCTTGGAAGAATTAACATGAAACCAAATTAGAACATAATCTTTAATATTTCTATATATACCAATCACATGTTATAATATGATCCTTCAAAAATAATATTGAATTATAAAAATAATTAAACAAACTGTCTAAAAGATTCAAAATAGCATCTTACTAAAAATTTCTCAAAATTTTCAGAACATAAAACATGTTTGATTTTGATTTTCAAGAAACCAACAACCAAACGCTTACAAAACAATTTTACCTTATGGAAAATCAGAAAATAAAAATAAATAAAAAGTTACATTAAACCAAACCAGATTTAAACATCATTTTGATAAATATAAACTTTATAGATTTAATGGAAGAAATTTTTAACGCATAACCAGAAAATTAAAATAAATAAACTATCTATCTATTACTAAATTTTTTGAAATAGATCAGTTTTAAAATCAAATAAAACAACCCCTTATCGATTAAAATAAAATAATGAAATAACATACACACTTAATTTGATTTTTAAGATCTAAATTTGAAAATAATCAAAACAAATCTCTTACACAGTTATAATTTTAGGAGGGAAAAATAAATTGAAAAAATATGTTTATTAATTCCCTTTCTGATAAAATAGAAATTTTAATATTGAAAAAAATAACAAACATCCCATACCTTTTACTTGATGGAGATTATTTTATATTCTTGTCATTGGCCGAAGGATCACTCACCTCCTCTCACTCTCTCTAAGACTTTAAATAAGTTGAATATTCAAAAGAAAGAAAACAATAGGTTTATTTCAAACACTCATCCTTGTAACATTATGTAACAAGAACAGTTTATATAGTAGTTTACAAATACTGCTGATGAATAAAAAAATTACCACAATTTTCATACCCCAAAAACATACATTGAAGAAACTACTCAAAAATTGACAACTAAAAAAAATATAAAGAATGAAAAACTCTATTATGCTCTAAGAAAAAATTCCCAAAATGAAAGCAACTGATAAATGTTCAATGACGCAACAAACATCATCCACACCGCTAATGATCAAAAATAGATTATAAAATATTAACAAAGAAGATCATGCATAATACTGGAAAACTACCACCATTGTTATGTAGATATCGATTGATATGTGAAATTGAAAAAAAAAATAGAAATAATACGAAACAACATTTAAGAACAAATCTAGATCGAGATTTCAGATAACAAAAATAGGTAAAGACACGCCTACTTGTAGATCTGGATTCTACGTAATGGATATCTAAATCTAAACCCCCAAAAATCATTCGGAAGCCCTAAACGCATCTGCATCCACTCGACTTTGTCATTCTCATATTCGATGAACTCTTACTCGGCCTTCTACATTGACCTCTACATCGGCTTCGACTTCAGCAAGACTTGGGTTCTCTGCCTGCACTCGATGACGAGCCCTGTGAAATCCTCGGCCTGCTTGACCTCACCTCTCTATAACAAACTCCCCAAAAGCGGGAAGGATTTATCTGAACTTAAACCCTCACCTGAAAATGTGATAGCCTCGAACTGACCCCCAAATTCTGATTTCTCTCTCTTTTTTCTATTTCATTTCATTATTTTAGTTTTATCTAAACTAAAACTTATATAATATAAAGTTCTTTATATATATTACTATATTTTAGAACAATGTAAAATTAGATGTGGAATTACAATACTAATATTAATATCTTAAATTATTAACATTTTTCCTTATAGATATATATATTTTTACAAAACAAATCTTAATTATTTTTAATAAAATAATAAAATAAATGTAATTATAAAAATAGTCTTAAAATAATATATAATATTTGTTCATAATTTTCAATATTAATTCAAATCTTATTCTTAATATTATATTTTCATAATTATAATTTAGTTATTTTATAATTTCATTATAATATATATATATATTAGTGTAAACTAATTTTTCTACTCATTTAAAATAATCTCATACTACTTATATTATAATTTATATCTATAAAAAATATTATATGTTAGCTGTTATGAAATAATAATTTTATAAAATATTTATTTTCTATACAAAAATAATTCTCATATAGATATATCATTTCAAATAAATTTATATGAATTATAAATTATATACATATATTGAAAAATTAATTTTTAAAAATATAAAGTAAAATGTTATACTTTAATTCAAAACACATTCTGATTAAAAAAAATTATAAAACCATTTAATAAAATATTTCCTTTTTTTAAATTATAGAAAAAATACTATTTAAATTTCCTTGGGGTGTTACATCCCCCCCCCCCCTTAAAAGAATTTTTACCTCGAAATTCATTCATAATACTAAAAACAATTTTGAATTTCCATCTTCAAAATTAAAAAACACTAGGGTCGATAAACTCCTAGACTCGGCAACATCTAATCTCCAAAGTTGTCAAGACTGTTCCTTTGATACCAATTATAACACCTCAATCTCGCTCTTCTAGACTCAGTGCTTAAAAATGTTGTGTAATTTTTTTTAATAAAAGTGAATAAACAATTACAGAACACTTAACACAAAAGATGAACTTTTACCTATCTAGGTTCTGGAGGATTAGAAAAAACCTTACATTTATCAGATTTGAAACAAAAATAAAACAATTGTCCACTACACTTCCATGAACTAACTCCAAAAGCGATGACATCTATGATAATCTCCTAAGATACCTGTGAAAAATCATTTTAAAATAAAAGGTCGAGCATTCAATTTCCCAGTAAATAGTTTTGAAAACCTTTGATAAATCCCAAAAAAATATTTCATTGATAATACATTGGTAAAATTCAATTAGAAATACATTTGAAAAAAACCTTTAAAAAATACTATATTTCATTGAAAAAAATAATTATACTTTGAAAATTCTTTTAAACTAATACATTCATTCAGTTGAAAATATTAAGTAATCTCTTAAAAATAAAACAACTGAGGTCACTCAAAAACGTTGAAGGATATCTTATGCCTACCCACTTGAGGTATGAATTCTCTATACAATTCCTTTTATTATTTACAAAGATCAAGTACCGGTTTTTATAAAACATTTTTATCTTAGCTTGCCTTATATACATATAATTTTCACTTGTGTTTTATCTTTGAAAACATATTTATAATCATTATTGTCACAAACATGTTCAATTCTATTTATAAATATATAATTACTAATCTTCACTAAAAATTATATATTTGACTTGGTACGATCAAATCTCCTGATACATGACATTTCATAACAACATAAAAGATTAACCAACGTCCACGCACTTGAAATTTCATCCTTATTGCCCTGAAAATATATTTTTTGTAAAGTTTACCTAATAGCTCATGCATATGTATGTATACATATCTTCATATATATACAAACACAGATATATATATATATATATATATATATATATATATATATATATATATATTAATGCATGAAATATAATTTCTGTGTCATGAAAAAAAATCATTGATTTATGGCTATAATCATAATTTTTATATGACATATATTTGATAAAATTATGATATTCTTAGTTTTGTAAATACAAACATCAGAAAATATTTGGTTGAATCAAAATTTTATTTAAGATAGTTATATACTTGAAGATTATACAAGTATATATATATATATATATATCACATAATAATAGAATAAATACATGTTGAAATGAAATGCCGATAAATACAAATATCCTTAGCATAATTAACAAGAAACCAAATTAGAACATAAAAATTGATATTTATATATATACCAATCCCATGTAATAATATGATCCTTCAAAAATAAGTTTTAATTATAAAAATAATTAAACAAACTATCTAAATGATTCAAAATAGCAGCTTACTAAAAATTTATCAAAATTTTCAGAACATCAAACATGTTTGATTTTGATTTTCAAGAAACCAACAATCAAACACATGCAAAATAATTTTACCATACAAAAAATCAGAAAATAGGAAAAATAAGAACATCCATTACACTAAACCAGATTTAAACATCATTTTGATAAATATAAACCTTATAGATTTAATTGAAGAAATTCCTTACCCATAACCAAGAAATTAAAATAAATAAAATATCTATATCTTACTAATAATTTTGAAATAGATAAGTTTTAAAATTAGATAAAACTATCCCTTATCAATTGAGATAAATTAATGAAATAACATACACACTTAATTTGATCTTTAAGATCTAAATTTAAAAATAATCAAAACAAATCTCTTACACAGTTATAATTTAAGAAAGGAAAAATAAATTTAAAAAATAAGTTTAAGATATTCCTTTCTAAAACAATAAAAAATAAGAATTTTAAAATTAAAATAAATAAATAAAATCCCTTACCTTTTACTTGTTGAGATTATTTTGTTTTTTTGTCATTATCGGATGGATCACTCACTTCATCTCACTATCTCTAAGGTTTTGAAGAAGTGGAATATGAAAAAGAAATAAAACAAAAGGTTTATTCCGAACACTCATCCTTACAACCCTACGTAACAAGAACTGATTATATAGTAGTTTCAAAATACTGTTGATAAATAAAAAAAATATTTATCACAATTATCATACCCCAAAAAAGTCCATAGAAGAAACTGTTCAAAAATTGAAAACCTGACTAAATTCAGAGAATTAGAAACTCTATTATGAGATAAGACAAAATACCCAAATGAAAGAAACTGATAAATTGTCAACGTCGTAACAAACTTCATCCACAGCTAATGATTCGAAACAGGTTATAAAATATTAACAAAGAAGATCATGCATAATACTAGAAAACAACCACCACTGTTCAATAGATATCGATTGACATGTGAAATTGAAAAAAAATCAGCAATACGACAAAACAACATTTAATAATAATTATAGATTGAGATTTCGGATAACAAAAATAGGTAAAGACACACCTACTTGTAGATCTAGATTATGCGAAATAGATATCTGAATATGAACCCCTAAACTTGTTCGGAAGCCCGGATCACGTCTGTATCTGCTTGGCTTGGTCCTGCTTGTCTTCGATGAACTCTCAATCGGCCTTCGTCGTCGGCCTCTGCATCGGCTTCGACTTTAGCCAGACTTGGCTTCTCTGCCTACACTCGACGACGAGCCCCATGGAATCCTCGACCTGCTAGACTTAACCTCTCTGCAATGAACTCTCCCGAAGTGCAAAGGCTTTATCTGAACCAAAACCCTCACCTGAAAACGTGATAGCCTCGAACTGACCCCCCCCCCCCCCCAATTTCAATTTCTCTCTTTTTTGTATTTCATTTCATTATTTTTGTTTTATTTAAACAAAAAAATATATTATATAAAGTTCTTTATATATGTAATGATATATTAGAATAATGTAAAATTAGATGTTGAATTACAACACTAATATTAATATCATAAATTATTAACATTTTTTCTTTATAGATATATATATTTTTACAAAACAAATATTAACTAATTTTAATAAAATAATAAATACATGTATTTATAAATATAGTCTTAATAAAATATATAGTATTTGTTCAAAAAATTTAATATTAATTCAAATCTTATTCTTAATATTATATTTTCATAATTATAATTTACTTATTTTATAATTTCATTATAATATAAATATTTTTTTTAATGTAAACTATTTTTATAAAATATTGATTTTCTATACAAAAATAATGCTCATATACACATATCATTGCAAATCAATTTATATGAATTAAAAATTATATACATATATTAAAATATTAATTTTAAAAAATATAAAGTAATATATTATACTTTCATTCAAAACATATTATGATTAAAAAAATTATAAAACCATTTTATTAAATCATTCCTAATTTTCAATTATAGAAAAAATACTATTTAAATTTTCTTGGGGTGTTACAACTTGACTCATGAACAAGTCAATATTCCCTCAAGACGTGACATGATGAAGAAGGAATTTGCAACATAATGTTTAATCTCGTCACACAATGCACTTGCACATGATGTTAAACTATGGACTTACCCTATGTAATGTATGTGGGATTCCCTATGTAATAGTGTAGGATGTCTCATGATATAATCATGTGTTATTCAAGTGATAAAAATTATACGATACTCCATCCTTTAGGTAGATTCAATGAATAATCCCAAACCACTTCATCGTTGCTATGAGAAGTATCCCAGAATATTTTTCATGTCATCCCTAACCACATCATCATTGCACCAAGTATCCCCTAGACATATTCATTTAACAAGCCCCAAATATACCATCGTTGATTTATAATATCACCTGGGAATCTTCCACTTGTTACCCCCATTCATATCATCGCTTCTCTTAGAAGCACCCAAGCATATCCCACATGTAAACCCATTCATATCGTTACTACTCTTTGCTGATCCTGGGAAGATCCGATAAATAATCCCCATTAATACCATCATTTCAGTTATAATCACCTAGCCATCTCACAAATATATGTCCCATTCATATCAGCATTTCTCCATCGCAGCACCTGGGTAGCCCAGTTGTATAATCCCCAACTGCATCAAAGTTGTATAATGAAAAACTGAATAGGCCAACATCTTAGTCATATAATGTTAAACTATATGAAAACATCCTTATCACGTGATTTTTAACTCATACCATGCCCCATGTGATGAGCATGTGATTCCCTATGTATGATCATAAAGGGATTCCACCTTCTCCCTCACTATGAAATTATCCTCCTACTTCAGTCAGACCACATGCATAATCCCAACACCATCCTTCCCCAGCTTGGGATGATCCTCCTCCTTCATGAAGCTTCCATGCATAAGACTCACCCCATCCCTTTTTGAAACTCATTCTATGACGTGATTTTCTTTACTGCATGATGTTAAACTACATGGGTTGGTCCTGTCACATGACTATAAACTACTACATCAAACTACGTGGTTTTTTATCCCTTCATACTAGAAGGGTGCATAGGACTCCTTCATGAGGTCTAATTTTGAAATGTAATCAAATATGTGGTAACTCGATGGGGTTCAATCCTAAAACCCACAATATTACAATCAAATCCCAATGTCTGATAATCAGCCCCCAAGGGAGCACACTTTATCTTATAACCACCAAATATATAGATTGAAATATTCCCCCTATCGATACAATTATCTAGATATTAAATATGTGTCCCACATATCCCCACAACATATTTAACCTACATACCCACTATCCCAACAAAATGTTAAACCTATAACCCATCTACCCACACAACATGTTAAACTAATGACACACCTATCACCACAAGACATTAAACCTCTAAATATCCTATAACTTAAAAAATTAATATTTTAATCCACCTATCCCTACAAGATGTTATACCTGTGATCCACCTATCCCCAAATGACATAAAACATGTTACCCTACTATCCCCACAATAAATTAATCATGTGACCCTCCTATACCCATAAGACGTTAAACTAGTGATCCATTTTTTCCCACAAGACGTTAAACTAGTGGACTACCTAAACAGAATCTGTATCTCATATAATAAAAATTATATACTAGTGGTAAAAATAATTAGATGATTATTCCCCTTAATAAAAATTCCATATTTTTGATATGGGATCCCTTGAGTTCCACACCTAAGGATCCTCATGTAAAGACCTGAAAATTCCATGTAATTCTTTTTAATTAAATGGGAATTTTACGAGTCCGAAGAAATTGACGGCGTGTGATTCCGAGGCCTGGTGTGCCCGGAATGAATTTATGAACTTTTTTTCGGGTACGTTCAGCAAACGTACCAATGAGCTTTTCTAACTTTTGAACTGGTTCTCGAAATTAAAATTTGAGGGCACCGTTGAACTCGTAACGCTGATATTCGCTTAAGGAGACCTTCACCTCAACTGCAGTAGGTCGAGGGTGAAATTTAGTTTTTCACTTATTCAAGAAAGAATAAAATAAAATAAAATTGTGTAACATTTTATTTTCATTTGAAACTCTCATTGGATGTTGAAAGGTGGGGACCACCAGAACTAAACCTCCCATGTGAGGTTATGGAGGTGGGGACCACTTGAGACTAAAACCCCCTTTAACTCCCCTCTTAATGGGGAGAAACCTCTTGAACTCCCCCCACTTTAATTGTGCCACCCCCTTTGTTTAATTATACCAACTCATCAATTAATTAATTTAGACAATTTGAAATTATGCCAACAAACTAAATAGATATCATTTTCTATTATGTTGGATATTTAATTTTTGGAGGGGATTGGGGGAATGTTTTTGGAAAAGGAGAAGGGAAGAGATATTTGGAGGATTAACCTCTCCAACAAAGAACACCTCCCAATGAAGAACGACCACTGGAGATGGGAGAACAAGGAAACTGACCCCGAGCTGGATCAGAAGCACCTTCCGGAGGCAACCAACATAGGGCTTCTTCAACAATAATGAACCGACGATCGAGGAAATGGAGACGCCACCAAATTCACCCCTTCCAACGTCAACGATAAATCAAGGTAGGGTGGTTGTTTAAATTTCGGCCTATTACCCATTCTTGATAATTCATTATAAAATCAAGAAGATATTATAACAACTTTCTACCGCTCTAACGCTAAAAGTGTGGGCCAAACAAACATGGCCTGATATCTCTACAAATATTGTGATTAATTTTTTGTGTTCTTCGTGATGGAGGAGGATGGAAACCAACTTCAGTGGGGCACGAGAATGGCGACCGACACCACCGCCAGCTGCGATGAAGGTGATGGTGCAACAACGTTTCCCTGTGGCAACCATGCTGCCTGTGGCCTCTGATGCCCACGGTCATCGCCGCCTCACGGCCCTGCACCACCCACGGCCACCGCCGCCCCGCGGCCACAACCGGTGGTGGCCGCCGCCTCCTCACAGCCCCGAGCCGCCCGCGGCCACCACTTCCCCACAGCCTCCTCCACCCCGCGACCTCACGCTGCCTCACACCCCTCTGCAGCCCTCACAGCCTCACCGCCCAGTGGCCCTCCATGCCTCCCTCGAGGCCTCACACCGCTCCACATCCCCCGCACTTCCTAGAAAGTTTCAGGCCTAACACAATTGGTCAGGCCAGACCCAATGGGCCAGATCGACCCAAACCGGGTTGGGTCAGCCTAGGCCGGGTCGGAACGGACTCAGACCAGCTATGAGCTTTTCGCTCTATAGGCCATAACTTTGGCACCAGGAATCTATTTGACAAAACTTCAACGGCGTCGTAAAACATTGAGTGAGACATTCCATTAGGTATACCCCCACTTGAGATTAGGATGTAGTTGGGATACGTCCGGGTTGGATCGAACATGAATCCAACTAGGCCCTCAGGACTCAAAGTCTAATAACTTAAAGATCGGGTGTCTGATTGATGCACTGCCTGTTACGTTAAGAACCCTATGAAGTGACGGTCCTTTGAGATATTTCATCGTTGGACTTCATGGTAGTATGAGTATTTACCAGTGTCTTGAGGATCGTACTCTCTCGACGACGAGCAATATTTGTGCGGGAACCCAGTAGCTGGCTATGACATTAAGAATGAATAGAATTCATGTGTGGGTCAGTGCCGAGTGATCCTGTGTGGGTCAGCACCTAGTGATCCTGTGTGGGTTTGCACCGAGCGATCTTGTGTGAGTCAGCACCTAGTTATCTTGTGAGGGTCAGTACCGATCGATCCTGTGTTGGTCAGTACCGAGCGATCATGTGTGGGTCAGCACCGAGCGATCCTATGTGGGTAAGTAGTAGAGCCTCTTAATAGAGTATGATGATTCAGTAGTTACAGATAATCATATCTACTATTGTACCTAAGAAATACCTGGAGTGAGATGAGTTTGTACCTGAGCGGTAATTTCCTTTGTGGTAATACCTTAGTGGTATTCTTCATTATGGAATACCAGAGTGGTACATACATTCGTGGTACTCTTTCCTTTGTGGAACAGTTGAGCTTTAGGATTTTGAGTTAGACTTTGTGTTTCCTCATGATTGAGATGGGTATACTTGATAACATATGTATATGTATGTTCTTATACCTAATTAGGGTTGTCACTGGTTTACATACATTGTGGTTTATCCATTGTATATTTTTTTGAGACCTTGAGGGTCTCGGGTTCCCTACTAAGTATCATTATACTCAACCCTGCACGGGCTATGCCAGCACCTTGTTGTTTTTAGTGTAGACGCCGGACAATGCAGATCGATGCAGAGGGTACCAGGGCTAGACGGGGCTCGAAGGTGTACCATATGGCGTGATGGTATGAAGAGGACATGGGTGGATGTGGAGTGCTGAGAAGGCGATTTGTACCGACCCTTCAGGTATAAACCTCAGAGGACGACCCAATAGCTTCCATTATTTTTCTTCAGTTGTATTGTATTTCAGTTGTACTTGTACCTTTACTATTGGGCTTGTATTTCAGCCCTTTTTTACTTTCAGCACTCATTTTGTTGTACAGTTGACTTGTGTTCGTATCTTGGTGTGTGCTTGGTTGCATGTGTTTACAGGTTATAAAGGAAATACCTTCCCAATTATAGGGAATACACATTTTGATGTTAGTCGCCAGCCCCAGGCCTATGGAAGGCGGGATTGGGTAGTCACATCACGGGCCTCGGGGGACGGGTTGTGAAAAATTGGTATCAGAGGAGTCGGTTCTACCATAGAACATAGGGCTCTGATATTTCTTTTAATAGAAATAATGTTAAGTTTATTGAGTGCGGTTATCAGTTTAGTGAACTTAGTGTTGGTGCGGTGGCCAACGTATCCATACACCAGGACCAAGCCTTCTGATTTATGACTCAATGCATGAAAACACTAATTGCGCGTGTGTTTTAAAGAGTCTTCTTTGTGAACTATTTTAGTCAGCTTTCCTGGTATAACTTATTGACTGTGGCGCACCGGTTTCTCTTCAGGATGCCTCCACGCAAACAGCCACCTAGGGTTCTGGATATAGTATGCACTGATAGCCCACCAAGTGACGAGGCCTCGGTGCAGGGCCCTCTTCCAGTAGAGGCACCAGCGGTACCATTACCCGTTGGGCCACTGATGCCACTAGCCCCGGAAAAAGATGGTGCACGCCATTTGTGCATGTTGTACGAGTTCCAGTGCCAGAGGCCAACCATTTTCAGGGGAGTGACGGACCCACAGGTGGCTATGTATTGGATGGAGGTTGTGGTGAGACTATTCTGACTGGTAGGTAAAATAGACTATCTCATGGTGATCCTTGTCGTCGGTATTCTATAGGATACAATAGCCATATGCTGGAGCTTGCTGCTCGAGGTTCTCGACGAGGTCATGATTCTTTGGACAGACTTCAAGAGCCTTCTTCGGGCAGAGTTGTTCCCACCAACTCTTCGCGCAGTGCGCATATAAGAGCCTCTTCATCTGTAGTAGGGCAGAATGACTGTGGCTTAGTAATTAGTGAGGTTCATTGACCACTCACGCTACTCCATGGATATGGTGCATGACCCATTATTCAGGGCCCTTACCTTCGATCAGGGGCTTAGGAGAGAGATCAGGGCTTCGATGATTTCTCTTAGAATCCCGATGTAGGTGGGGGTGTTAGAGAGAGCCCTCTTAGTGGAGAGTTTCCTTACTGAGCAGTCACCAATAGTGATACCCACCATTGAACGTCATGTAGTGGATTCTTCTGCAACTGGAAGTAGACAGATGTCACAGAGGTCCAAGAGGACCAGACCTATAGGTGGATGACCACAGGATTCATGTTTTTTTGTGCGAGGCACTCGAGGCAGAGCCAGTCATGCCAGGAGTGGGAAGTGTTACGCATGCGGCGGGTAGGGCCACCTGGCTCATGACTTTCTGACCCGCCATACTAATGATCAGCAGATGGTCGAAGTACCACCCAGGCAGAAATAGAGGTTCGACCGAGGAGGTCCGCAGGGAGCAGGCGGATGTGGTAGAGGAGCTGGTCGTACTACGGACGATGGGAGATGATTTGAGATGTATAACATCCTGACCCCAGAAGCCTAGAGTCGGTGCATAATTACGTATCACTGTCATGATAACAAAAGATCTAGTCTCTAAATACCGATTATTTTAGTTTCCTCTGAAGTACTAGATACATTCATAAGGTTTACATTACATCATAAAATGGAAAACTACAACAACATTGTTTCCATAGACAAAATTTAGATCCCATAGACTATCCTTGTAGGTCAGTAATAATATACTTATTCACATCCTGGGAAAAAAGATAGAAGGGGTGAGCTCAGATGCTCAGTAATGATAACAATATAGCGGAAAATTTCATAAATAAGCATAAACATTTAAAGAAATATATAAGACTAAAACAAAATCCTTTTAAACTTGAACTTCAGTATAATATGGAAAAGATAAAATCAAATAATGAAATTTACTTATTCACGTGGATATTTTACTATTCAATTAATCACATGCAATATCAATAGCCACTTTCATAATGATAGAATGCATAATTCCAGACTTTCATAACCACATAGTCAAGGCCTTGTGCCGAGACTACAAATAATTTTTTGTCAAGGCCTTGTTCCAAGACACTAGTTTGTCTAATGAGACCTACTGATGCATCAAGGAGATATAGCGGGCTCCACCTATCACTTACTAAGTCCAATGCATTCCTCATATGAAATTTATAAACATTACATAAACATTCGTATTAAAACTAGAATAAAAAATGTCAATAATTTATCCATAAACCATGAATGGTATAAAAAATAACGCATCCATAGACAAACATATCACAAAACCTTCAATACAATATGAAATATTTTTATCATAATAAATCAACTTCAAACAAGTTTAAAATCCATCAAAGGATGTTTACATAGATAAAAATTATTTTTAAAATTCTTTGAGAGAAATATCCCTTTTTCATGAAAAAATTTAAAAGTTACACAATTTAGAAGAGAAGAAATTTAAAGTCATTTTTGAATCAAAGTGTCCCATACCACTTTTAAACTTTTTAAAGTAATTAACATTTTAAAAAAACATTCATGTCCATATAAATAAATCCTTATAAACTATTTTGAAAATATGGACATTAATGAGAATGATTTAGAAGAATAAATATTTAAAACATTTAAAATGATATTTTAGTAAATAAAAGTCTCTAAATATAATCCCTTAGAAATCTCTTTCATGAAACATGGATATGGATAATAAATATTTCATAGTAGAAACTTATGTTAAAACAACCTCAGATAATATAGAGATTGTGAAATTAACCCTTACCTTGCACTTTCCTTTGGTCGAGGGTACATTTTACCTCTTGTATAGTGACCATCATATGTTATTAGATTATACCAAAACCATATTCATATTTATTATATCATACATTATTCATTTATGACTATATACTACCCATTTAATAATGATTTTCATGTTAAATTAACATTTTGGGTAATAATCTCTTTCGTTATTGTACATATTTTTACTTATTATTATTGATCATATCATTTAGAACATGATTTAAATAATTAAAGAATATAAAACTTGATTTATAAATCATACATATTTATAATATAAATATTTATAATAGATAGATATAAGAAATGGAAAACACTGTCTATGGAGACGGTAGGTCGTACGTACACATAAACGTTGTTTCTGTTTTCATATCCGATTGAACGGAAGTAAGTGAATAAGATATATGTAATTACATAAATAAATATATATATATATCAAGTAGCATTATTATTTCATATATTACATAATTATTAGTAATATATATTTTTATAATCATCGATGAATGGTGAACTTGGAAATGAATCTCACCGCGTCGTGTAGACGGTAATCAGTACATACGCACGAGCAACAATATCATTTCCTTAAAGGTGTGGAATTGGATGGTATATTAATTTTACAGACACATTATCTTGTTATTTTGATTATTTATATACATATTACTCATCATTATATCCATCCAAATAAGATAGTGTTTAATAACAAATTACACCACGACGTGGAAACGACAAGTCGTACGTACACACGCATGGTGACATTATCATTCATCAGATGGATAAAATAATGAATATGGTTGTACCATATTTATAACAACATCATAGTATATATAAGGTACTAGAGTTATTATATTGGTATTATAATAACAAAGAAAGAGTAAGTGGAAGAATTTAAAGAACTTAAAAGATGGTGGTGAAATCATTACCTCTTCTTCGGGTTCTTTCTTTTCATTTGATCAAAAGGGCTCTATAGGTTGGCTTTCTGATAAAACTAAGGCCTCTATGATAAAGGGTGATAGTTGAGATGATATATGGTCAGGGTTTGACCGATCCAAATTTCTTTGGTGGTGTGAAGTTGAGAGAAGGGGAAGTGTCCTTTTATAAGAGGGGTGATGGGCACCTTAGGAAAAACTTAAAATATTATTTTATAATAAAATCATTTTCGGTTTCTAATGGCTCCAAAATTAATTATTTAAAGGATAAGGTGGGAATGGGTAGAAAAACACTCAAACAATTAGTTTTATATAGGTTTGGGTCACTATATTAACCTTATATTTTATATTTAACTCTTAGTTAAATAGTTTGACATTTACCATGTCACTTTGTATTTTTATATTATATAGTTAATAAACATACTATAAACATCCAAAATAACCCCAAGTGGTTAATTAATGATAAACCTATCATTATATAATACTTTTGTCTTAACCTTAGATTTTAGGAATAGAATATCAATTAATAATATAATATTTGTTTTAAAAACAATTTTAGGTCAATTTTGACACTATTTGGTATTCTGTTTTTGATAAATTCATAACATCATTATTAATTCAAAAAAAAATTCATCTAACAATTCCTAATTTGTCATATTAACCTATAAAATTAGTTTAATTCATAAAAAGTCTCAAATTACATTTATTTGGATATTTATAATATCAATTATTTTAATTATTCATTAATACAGTAATTACTGCATCATCACTATGTCATAAATAAATTTAATTATTTAATGTCTAAAAAATATAAATAAAATAAAATTATGTAGAAAATATTATTATATTTCTAATTAATATTTATAAATAATTTATCTTATGTATAACCCTATATTAAAAATTGTTTAGTTATTTAGCTTTGAATTTAACTCTTTTAACTCTTCTTTGAATTAAATAATAATAATAAATGACTTAATCTAATCCAAGTGGACCTAAAGGATAATATTTTATTCCTAAGGTTGTTTTTGGTTGAATTACACTTATCCAACAGAATTATGGCATGTGTTAGGGTAATAATAATATCATTTTTACCCTTAATTACCCTATTTACTTTTAACCGTGGTAAATATAAGTCAAAAGTAACTATTCAAAAAAAATTATTTTTATCTTATTTAACCAAATTTTAATTACTGATATAAATCGTGTCTCTCGTATTTTTGAAATTCAATTCACATAAGCGGTAAAATTAAGTTTTATTCAAATTTGCAAATGCTCATAAGAGGTGGGTAAAAGACGGTTAAAAAGTTTGATAAAATTTTTATATATCTAAAATTATTATAAATTGACTCAGATGAATTACATTGAACATATATAGGTATTATGTATCTATTTTTACCTAAAATAAATTTAAATAAAATAAATAATTATTTTAATAAAAAGTTGGTTTTAAACAATAAATGAGTGTTTTTCCCTATTCATCAAAAAATGAGTGTTTTCATAAAAATAACAAATTTCACCCTAAGATAATTTTGATATTATGAATTAAAAAATTAAGTCTATTTTACCAAATTCAAAACATAGATGTTGAATTTATTAATTTAAAATTAGTTCCCATTATCAAAACCAAAAACAGTGTTTTTAAGAAATAATAACTAACAAAAGATTGATACTTGTTTATGTTCAATTTCAAAGTGAAATTATTTCCAATGAATAACATTGGATTAAATGGTAAAAATATAATCTATTTATACTTCCATACCATTAAAATGTATAATTTAACACTATAAATTATTTTGATTAAAAAATTTGTTTTCAGTTAAAATATAGTATTTTTCACTATTCACCCAAATATGAAAGTTATCAGAAAAACACCAAAAATTTATTGAAACCAAATTATTATGTACCAATTATAAAGAATAAGTTTATTTTGTCAAATTTAATATATAAAAGTTTCAAATATTGGATTTAAAAAGGGTTCTTCATTAAAAGGCGGTAAATTTGCATTTTTTTTAAAAAAATACTTCTTTTATTTGAAAAAAATGAATTTGTTTTTTCATTATTTATAAGAAACTGATTATATGGATTCTAAAATTATAAGGATAATATAAAGTTTTAAATTTAGTTAATACTATTCATAACCTCTTTTGAATGAATAGTTTAGTCAGTCGTGGTGCGCTTGAACTCGGTGTTGCGTGTAATGCAAGATATTAAATTACTTTGAAGAAATAATGTACTATGAAATATTTTGGTGTTAAATTCTTCCCTCAAATAAATTGCGTCCTCACAATTTTAAATTATTCTTTGAAAATAAAAGGTTGAAAATAGAAAATACATTTGTGGGAAAACCCACCTCGAAAATTGGGTTAATAAAATTTATTCTTAATAAGAGGAAAAGGGGAATGAAATAGTCACCAAAAAATTATGATCTTGATTATGGGAACATTGGTGACAATTAGAGACACATAATTGGAGGAAAAATGTAAATATTTATAGGGAGTGATTGAGGTCATTAGTCACAAAAAATTGCAGAATTGAGGGCCTCAAAGCCATCAATCTATGATGATTTAAAATATCATTGGGTCAACAAAACATAAGGTATTAGGATAAAAAAAAATTAGTTTTAAGATCCCTTACCTAAAGATTAAGAATTAATTTATCCCTAGAATAAGGGAAGAAAAAAAAAATACTTGACAAGTAGAGTTCCATCCTTTAACTAATTTCTACCACAAACTCATCTTTCAATCTAAAAGATAATATAACTTAAAAAATAATCTATTTATCCTATTCATATAGGGTTCCAAAAAAATGAATTTATAATTCATCTACTATACCTTTAAAAACTACATTATTCAGTCTAGGGCATCGTGTGGGCTAGTGGTAGGTGATACACCCCTATCGCCCTTCGGTTGGGGGTTCAAGTCTCGCAGCCTTTCCGGAGGCAACGGGTTGCCTCCCTATCTCTTGGTTATCTTTTTTTATAGAAATCCCAAAATAATCTCAAACTAAACTTATCCAAAATACTTCTGTCCAAACTCAAAGTCCAAAATTTACAAGGAAGGTAAAGAAAAATAAGATCTTTTTTTCCACGTAATAACATGTGAGCACCTTCATCACATATTCTTTTAAAATGCTGAAACATCCTAAATTACTATAACACCTTATTTATTACATTCTTGCTCCCTTATTTCTTATAGAATACTGGATATACTCCAATACAAAAATGTTTTAAACTCCAACAATGATGGAATTTACAAATCCTTAATCAGTTTCAAGGTAGTTAATAATTTCCAATATAATTTATCCAAATCAATCAAGTATTATTCCAAAATCAACACCTCAGTATCAGAACCATATTATGGTTTATCTTTCTCTCAACCATATATTTTCCAAAAATTTAACCTGCTATTGAGTCACTTTTCTTGGTTCCATATAATCTCAAGTCCTAAACGAAATAGTACTGTAGTACAATCCTTATATACTCTAAAATTATTATAACATGTACATCATTAATACAATACTCAAATGACACAATACTTTAATTAAAATGTAATAAATATAATCATTCCTCTTCATATTTGGTAGTATCACAACTTTATTATTATCCAATATCAGCATTTGGGGTATACTCTGATGACTGGACATTTATTCACGTAGTGTCCCAACTCCTTGAAAATGAAGCATTGTACATTTGAATCTTTTTTCTTACCCTTGAAATCACGTATTTGGTGTCCTTTCTCTCCACACTTATAACAAACTCCCATTCCCATAAAAAATTTACCAAGGCGATTCATTCCATAGTTATCACATATGGGAAAATCCTTCTTTTCCCTCTTCCCTTTATCAATATTTATATCTTCCATCCTTTTCTTCTCTTGCTTCCCTTCAAAGCCATAGGAATCAGAGAATTCTTAACTTATCTTATTAACACATGATATTATTTATTCATATGTTGATAATACATTGGAGACTATTTCCCTTAAAAATGTTGGCTTAATACTGTGAAAGATATGATTCTTCTTACTCTTTGGATCATACGTATTTCTGGAGTTCACATTCCTTCTACTGGGCACCATTTCAAGAAAATGGCATACACTAGGTTAGTTTATGAATTGCAACGAATAATTCCAAACTTGTAAAATACCTAACATAAATTTAACAGTTTATGGATATAATCCATAATCAAAAAAAAATGTTTTCCTTGAGGAAGTATATACTCATAAAACCTTCAAAATGGTTTGTAAAGAAAATGAGAATTATCCTAATAATATCCACAAGGAGTGTCATAACCTAGAGTGCAACAAGGCCTATGGTCGGGCAATAGTTCTCATTCGATTCTAGCTCAAAGCAGGGTTTTTGGGTTTTACCCATAGGTATATATGTTCCATAGATGCCTCTACCTGTTCGTATCTAGTCAGGGATGCATTTCTTGGAAAACTCAAAAAATCTCTACAATAATTTTTTTTGGAAGTTCTTATATACTAACCCGAAAATTATATATAAGGTCTATGTGCTCTAATTAAAGTTTACCTAAACCTAGTTTCCAAGGTTTGTACTAAAATTCCTTTAATACCAACTGTAACGCCCCAACCCTAGAATCCCAAAGTCAGTGCATTATTACGTATCATTGGCATGATCACAAATGATCAAGTCTCGAAATACCGGTTAGTTTTGTAGCCTTGGAAGTACTAGATACATTCATAAGGTCTACATCACATCTTAAAATGGAAAACTACAAAAAAATTGTTTCCATAGACTACACTGATATCCCATAGACTATCTCTACAGTTCCGTCATAATATACTTCTTCACATCCTGGGAAAAATAAAACATAGAAAGGGGTGAGCTCAGATGCTCAGTAAGGATAACAATATAGTGGAAACATTCAGAAATAATCATAAACATTTAAGTCAATGTATAAGACTAAAAAAAGTCTTTTAAAGTTGAACTTAATCATAATATGGAAAAGTTTAAATCAAATAATTCCATTTACTTATTCATATGGATATTCTACTAGTCGAATAAGCACATGCAATATCAATAGCAACTTTCATAATTATGGAATTCATAATGCCAAAACTTCATAACCACATAGTCAAGGCCTTTTCCCAAGACTACAAAGAAGATTTTTTCAAGGTCGTGTGCCAAAAAACTAGTTTGTCTCATGAAACCTACAGATGCATCGAGAAGCTATAGCAGGTTCCACCCGTCACTTACTAAGTCCAATGCATTCCTCATATGAAAATGTTTAAAAATAACATAAACATTCGTATTAAAACTAGCATACTAAATGTAAATACCTTATCCATAAACTATAAATGGTATAAAAATAACACATCCACAATCAAACATATCACAAAACCTTCAATACAATATGGAATATTTGTATCATAATAAATCAACGTCAAACAAATTTAAAATCCATCAAATGATGTTGACATAGATGAAAATGATTTGTAAATCTCTTTGAGAGAAATATCCCTTTTTCAGGAAAACATTTAAAAGTCACACAATTTAGAAAGGAAGACATTTAACGAAATTTTTTAATCAAAGTTTTCCCATACCACTTTGAAACATTTTAAATGAATTAACATTTAAAAAAATCATTCATTTCCATATAAATAAATCCTTAAAACCCATTCTGAAAACATGGAAATTAATGAGAATGATTTAGAAGAATAAATATTTAAATCATTTAAAATTATGTTTTAGTAAAAAAATTATATTAAAATAATCCCTTTGAAAACTATTTCATGAAACATGGACATGGATAATAAATATGTCCCAGTAGATACTTATGTAAAAACAACCTCGGATAATAAAGGGATTGTAAAACCTTTGGTCGAGGGTACATTTAACCTCCTGTATAATGACCATCTTATTTTATTAGATTATACCATAACCATATTAAAATTTATTATATCATACATGATTCATTTATTAATTTATTCTACCCATTTAATAATTATTTTCATGTTAAATTAATATTTCAGAAAATAATCTCTTTCTTTATCGTACATATGTTAACTTGTTATTCTTGATCGTATCATTTAGATCATGATTTAAATACTTCTAGTATATAAACCTTGATTTATAAATCTTACATATTTAGAATATAAATATTTATAATATATAGATATATGAAATGGAAAACACCTTTTATGGAGATGGTACATCGTACGTACGCATAAACGATGTTTCTGTTTTCATATCGTATTGAACGGAAGTAAGTGAATAAGATATGTGTAAGTACATAAGTACATATATATATATATATATAAATATATATATATATCAGGTATAATTTTTATGTCATATATTACATACTTATTTTTAATATATATTTTTATAATCGTCGATGAATGGTGAACTTGGAAATTAATCTCATCGTGTCGTGGAGACGGTAATCCGTACGTACGCACGAGCGAAAATATCATTTCCTTAAAGGTGTGGAATTGGATGGTATATTAATTATATAGAGACATTATCATGTTATTTTCATTATTCATATATATATTACTCATCATTATATCTATCCAAATAAGATAGTTTTGAATAACAAATTACACCACATCTTGGAGACGGTAAGTCGTACGCACACACGCATGGTGAAATTACAATTCATAGGATTGATAAAATAATTAATATGGTTGTGCCATATTTATAAAAACATAATAGTATATATAATGTACTGGATTTATTATTTTTGTATGGTAATAACAAATAAAGAGTAAGTGGAATAATAAAAGAACATGAAAGAGGGTGGTGAAATCATTACCTCTTCTTCAGGTTCTTCCTTTTGATTTGATCAAAAGGGCTCCATAGTTTGGATTTATGATCAAAATAAGGCCTTTAAGATGAATTTATGATAGTTGGGAAGACATTTGGGTAGGGGTTGGCTGAGCCAAATGGATTTGGAGGTGTGTACATGAGAGAATGGGAAGTTCCCTTTTATAAGAGGGGCAAGGGGAACCTTAGGAAAAAATTAAAATAGTTTTTTATAATAAATTAATTTTCATTTTATAATTTCTAAAAAAAATATTATTTTAAGTATAAGGCGGTTATGGGTCTAAAACTACTCAACCAATAGGTTTTATATAGGTTTGGGTCACTATATTAACCATATCTTTTATATTTAACTCTTAGTTAAAAAGTATGACATTTACCATGTCTCTTTGTATTTTTATATTATATGGTTAATTAACTTACTATAAACTTCCAAGAGAAGAAAAAGTGGTTAAATAATTATACACCTTTAATTATATAAGTCTTTTGGGCAAACCATAGATTTTTAGGAATAGAATATAAATTAATAATATAATATTTGTTTTAAAAACCCTTTATGTCAATTTTGACACTATTTGGTATTTTGTTTCTGCTAAATTCATAACAGCATTATTACTTAAAAAAATCATCAAAACAACCCTAATATTTCATATTAACCTAGAAAATTATTTTAATTCATAAAAAGCCTCAAATTACATTTATTTGGATATTTATAATATCAATTATTTTAATCTTTCATTAATATGGTTATTACTACATCATCATTGTGTCATAAATAAATTTAACTATTTAATATCTAAAAAATATAAATAAAATACCATTATGTAGGAAATCATTTTATATTTTTAATGAACATTTATAATCGAATTTATCTTATGTATAACCCTATATTAAAAATGTTTTATTTATTAATCTTTAAATTTAACACTTTTAACTCTTCATTGAATTAAATAATAATAAATGTTCTAATCTAATCCAAGTGGACTTAAAGGATCATATATTATTTATAAGGTTGTTTTTGGTCTAATTAAAATTATCCAATAGAATCAGGGAATGTATTAGGGTAATAATAATATCATTTTTACCCTTAATTAAGTTATTTACTTTTAACCGTGGTAAATAAAAGTCAAAAGTTATTATTCACCAAAAATTATTTTTATCTTATTTAACCACATTTTACATAATGATATTAACCATGTCTCTCAAATTTTTTAAATTCAATTTACAGAAGCGGTAAAATTATGTTTTATTCGAATTTGCAGATGCTTCTAGGAGGTGGGTAAAAGACGGTTAAAAAGTTCAATAAAATTTTTATATATCTAAAATTATTATAAAATGACTCCAATGAATTACATTGAACATATATAGGTAATATGTATCTATTTTTACCTAAAATAAATTTAAATAAAATAAATAATTATTTAAATAAAATTTCGGTTTTAAACAATAACTCAGTGTTTTTCACTATTCATCAAAAATTAAAACTTTTCCGAAAAATACCAAAATTTCACCCTAAGATAATTCTGATATTATGAATTCAAAAATTAATTATATTTTACCAAATTCAAAACATATAAGTTGCATTTATTAATTTAAAATTAATTTTTGTTGTCAAAACCAAAAAGAGTGTTTTTAAAAATAATAACTAACAAAAGATTGATACTTGTTTAGGTTCAATTTCAAAGTCAAATTATTTACAATGAATAAAATTGTATTAAATGGTAAAAATATAATCTATTTATACTTCCAAACCATTAAAATGTATAATTTAACACTACAAATAATTATGATTTAAAAAGTTGTTTTGAGTTAAAATATAGTGTTTTTCATTATTCACCCAAATATGAAAGTTATCAGAAAAATTCTGGAAATTTATTGGAACTAAATTATTATGTCCCGATTCTAAAGAAGAATTTTATTTTTTCAAATTTAATTTATAAAAGTTTCAAATATTTTATTTAAAAAACTTTCACCAATAAAAGGCGGTAAAATTGTGTTTTTTGAAAAAAAATACTTCTTTTATCTGAAAAAAATGAATTTTTTTTCATTATTTCTAAGAAACTCATAATATGGATTCTAAAATTACAAGGATTATATAAAGTTCAAAATTTTGTTAATACTATTCATAACCTCTTTTGAACGGCTAGTTTGGTAAGCCTTGGCGCGCTTAAACTCAGTGTTGCGTGTAATGAAAGTTATTGAATTACTTTGAAGAAATAACGTACTATGAAATCTTGGGGTGTTACAAGATGTTACTACCACCACCACTAGGTGGTCCACCCCGACCATAGAGAGTAGGAGGACAAGGGAGAGCTTAGCTCTAGGCAATTGAGTCCTATGATCACGACGCTCTGGTGATGATACAAGGTATGATCTATCTCAACTCCACCTTAGCTGCAGTTCTTATAGACACAAGTGCCAGTCATTCTTTTATTTCCACTACCATCATTCGGAGCTCGGAGATTCCGACGGAGTCGTTGGCTCGATCCTTATAGCTAGAGACTCCTATGAGAGTGGATTCGATGATTACGCACTAGTGTCGGTAGTGCGTGCTTACTCTTGGAGGTGAAAGCTTTGGCTATGATCTACTAGTAGCGGCATCGAGGCCTTACGATGTCATATTGTGTATGGACTGGTTATCTACAGTCCATGCATAGATTGACTGTATTAGTCACAAATTGTGGTGTGTCCGCACGGATGGGACCAGGTTTTCCTTCACCGGTGAGAAGGGATCTATCATAACACAGGATGGACTTACCCAGAGGAGAGTGCAGCCGATCACTCATCAGTTGGATAGCCTTACCCTCAGAGTAATTGATGTGGATAGTCTTAGTTATCCTGTAGTGGTGGACCAGTACATGGATGTCTTCTCAAGGATGTTTTGGGTTTACCTCCTCACAGATAGGTGGAATTTTACATTTATTTGTACTCCAGGACAACACTGATATCTACACTAGTGTATCGGATGGCTCCCTCGGAGCTTTGTGAGCTACGAGTATAGTTGGAGGACTTGCAGGGGAAAGGGTTCATTCGGCCCAGTGTCTCTCCTTGGACAGCCCTGATTTTGTTCACCAAGAAGGCAGATGGGAGTTTGAGGATTTGTGTTGACTATCATTGCCTGAACTAGGTGATCGTGAAGAACAACTACCCACACCCAATGATTGATGATCTCTTTGTTCAGATGAAGGGAGCACGGTGGTTCTCAAAGATAGACCTCAGATCAGGCTATCACCAGCTCAGTGTATGAGACGAGGATGTGCAAAAGAAGGCTTTCCAATGTCATTATGGCCATTAGGAGTTCTTAGTTATTCCATTCAGCATGACCAATTCTCCAATGGTGTTCATGGGACTCATGAATAGGATCTTTCAGCCATACCTTGATTCCTTTATAGTAGTCTTCATCGAACACATTCCGATCTACTCAACTATTGAGGAGGACCATGCCTATCATTTACAGGTAGTACTGGACACACTCTTAGAGCACCAGATTTATGGTAAGCTCTCGAAGTGCCAGTTTTGTATCCAATAGGTTCACTTCCTTGTACATGTCATCTCGGAGGTTGGAGTTTTTGTGGATCCAACAAAGATTTATGCGGTACTTTCTTGGGATCCACCTAGGAGTGTGACAGAGGTACAAAGTTTCCTGGGTTTGGATGGATACTACCAGAGGATTGCGCCATATTTCTCCAGAGTCGCAACACCTCTATCAGCATTGATGAAGAAGGGGAAACCCTTCGTGTGGTCAGAGTGATGCTAGTAGTGTTTTCAATAGATGAGGCAGAGGCTGACTAGTGACCCCATCTTGAGGGTTCCAGAGGAGGGCATAGGGTATGTAGTATACTGTGACGCATCAGGGATCGAGCTTGGATGTGTCCTAATGTTGGACCAAGTGGTGATCTCTTATGGTTCTTGACAACTGAGAAAACATGAGAAGAACTACGCTACCCATGACATGGAGTTAGCAGTAGTGGTCTTTGCCTTGATAATGTGGAGACACTATCTGATGGGCGAATTTTTTACAGTCTACTAATATCAAAAGAGTCTCAGGTATATCTTCTCTTAAAAGGACCTGAACCTGAGACAGTGACGTTAGCTTGAGTTCCTCCAAGACTATGACTTCGAGATAGTCTATACTCCTGGGAAGGGGAATGTTGTAGCAGATGAACTTAGTAGGAGGTCTGTTATACAACTACTAGGTCAGGCGATGGAGCATCTGGCTGCTTTGAAAATATCCTTTGTTGATTGAGATGGAGCATCTTTTCTTCAGTATATTATAGTCACTCCCCCACTTCTTCAGTGAGTCATGGAGGCACAACATGGGGACACTAACTACGAGACAAAACGTGCTAAGATATCCACAGGACAGGCACCTGATAAATTTTCTGAAGGTGGGGAGCACGTCATCCTCTTCAGAGGACGTACCATGGTACCAGTGTCACATCACGAGAAATTGTTGAGGGAGTTCCACACTTCCCCTATAGCTGTATATATCATCCAGGAGTGGCAGAAATGTACCAAGATCTCCGATGACAGCACTGGTGGCCGGGAATGAAGAAAGCAGTTACAGATTTTTTCTATCAGTGCCTCACTTGTCAGCAAGTGAAGGCAAAGAATCAGGTACCAGCAGGCTTGGTTCAGCCCTCGGAGGTCCCAGAGTATAAGTGGAATGGTATATCCATGGACTTCATGATAGGACTTCCACGTACATCAAGGGAACATGACTCGATTTGGGTGATCGTCGACCGACTCACCATGTCAGACCACATCCTACCGATCTAAGAGCAGGGTTCAGTAGAGATCTTGGGATGCCTCTATGTGTAGGATATTGTACGGCTACATGGAGTACCCTCGATGATTGTCTCTGATCGTGATGTACTTTTTACTTCCCGTCTATCCAAGGGGTTACATGTGGCTTTTTGGACGTAGCTTTGTTTGAGCACCACCTTCCATCCTTAGACGGATGGCTAGACTAAGCAGACCATTCAGACCCTCGAGGACATGTTGTTTTCTTGCATCTTCAACTTCGGTCGTAGCTGGGAGGATCACTTTCTTTTGGTGGAGTTTTCATACAACAACATCTATCACTCCACCATTGGGATGGTCCCTTTTGAGGCATTGTACGAGCGACCTTGCAGATCACCATTGTGTGGAACTGACCTACGAGAGTCAGCACTCGTGGGACCATAGATGGTTCGGGCTACCATAGAGAAGGTGCAGATCATCCAGGAGCGGATAAAGAATACACAAAGCAGGAAGAATTCATATGCCGACATGATAAGGAGACCTCTGGAGTTCGAGGATGGCGACCGATTCTTTCTATGGGTCTCACCACGATGAGGTTTATAGATATTTGGCTGAGGCGGCAAGTTATCTTTGAGGTTAATTGGACATTTTCAGGTCCTCGGCAGAGTTAGTGAAGTGGATTACCGCTTATCACTCCACCCTCAGTTGCATTGAGTGCATGACGTCTTCCATGTATCCCAACTGAGGAGATACATGCATGACCCTTCCCACGTTGTCGACCATAGTGATATGGACATCGAAGATGGGGAGACATTTTCGGAAGTTCCAATGGAGATTGAGGATCGATAAGAGATGGTCCTTTGTGGGTGGTCGATACCTTTGGTGTGAGTTCTCTGGAAGCACAGGAACCTCCAGGAGAGCACATGGAAGTGGGAGGCTCAGATTCATTCTCAGTATCCCCACTTGTTTTCCATAGTTTGAGTTACGGATTACAGGGACATAAAGCTCTGAGGTGGGGATAATGTAAAGACCCGAAATTCCTTGTAATACTTTTTTTAATTAAATGGAAATTTTATGAGTCTGTGAAAATTTACAGTGCATGATTTTGAGGCCTTATGTTCCTGTAATGAATTTCTGAACTTTTTTTCAGGTACGTTCAGTAAACGTACAAACGGGGTATTCTAAATTTTGAACTGGTGCTCGGAATTAAAATCTGAGGGCACCGTTGAACTCGAAGCATCGGTATTCACTTACGGAGACCTTCTCCTTGACCGTAGTAGGTCGAGGGTGGAAGTTATTTTTTCACTTATTCATGAAATAATAAAATAAAATAAAATTGTGTAACATTTTATTTTCATTTGAAACTCCCATGTGGATGTTGACAGGTGGGTACCACCAGAACAAAACCTCCCATGTTAGGTTATGGAGGTGGGGACCACCCAAGACTAAAACCCCCTTAAACTCCCCTCTTAATGGGGAGAAACCTCTTGGACACCCCCACTTTAATTGTGCCACCCCCCTATTTAATTATACCAACTCATCAATTAATTAATTAAGCCAATTTGAAATTATTCCAACAAACTAAATAGATATCATTTTCTATTATGTTAGTTATTTCATTTTTGGTGGGGATTAGGGGAATGTTTTTGGAAAAGGAGAAGGGAAAAGATTTTGGGAGGATTACCCTCTCCAACGAAGAACACCTCCCAATGAAGAAAGACCACCGGAGATCAAAGAATGAGGAAATAGACCCTGAGCCGGATCAGAATCACCTTTCAGAGGCAACCAACGTAGGATGTCTTCCACGACAATGAACCGACGATCGAGGAAATGTCGATGTCACCGACTTCACCGCTTACAATGTTAATGAGCAATCAAGGTAGGTTGGTTGTTTAAATATCTCCCCCTTACCCATTATTGATAATTCATCATAAAATCAGGAAAGTATTATAGCCGCTTTATACCTCTCTAAAGCGAAGAGTGCAGGCTAAACAAACATGGCCTTATCTCTCCGCAAATCCAGTGTTTAATTGTATTGTTCTTCGCGATGGAGGAGGACGAAGACCAACTTTGGTGGGGCATGAGAATCGCGCCCAGCACCAGTTCTGGCCACGAAAAAGGCAACATCACAACGGCGCCACCCCACGGCCACCGGTGGCCTCCACCTTCTATGGCCTCTTCCACCCACAGCCTCCGCTGCCGTCGGCCACTGTTGCCTCCGGCCCCGCGCTACCTGTGTCTACCACCGCCCTGCGGCCTCTGCCACCCGCAGCCTTTACCACCTCACAACCCCATGCCGCCCATGGCCACCACTGCCCTGCAACCTTCGTTGCCCTGTTGCATCCACCGCCCCACGGCCTCGCCCCCTCATGGCCCTCTACGGCCCCAACGGCCTCACAGCCTGGTGGCCCTCCTCGCCGCCATCATGGACTCGCACCATTCCGTGGCCCCTGCACCACTCAGCGCGGGCCAAGACGGACCTATTGTGGGCCGGGCTGGACCCAGCGGGCTGGGTCGGCCCGACCAGGCCAGACCGAACCCATACTAGCTACGAGCTTTTCTCTCTATCAACTATAACTTTTGCACCAAGAATCCGTTTGACAAACCATCGACGACGCTGTAAACCATGAAGAGAGATGGTCCCTTCGGTATACCCCAATTTGATATTTGAATGAAGTTAGGATATGGCTAGGTTGGATCGGGCACAAATCTAACAAGGACCTCAAGACTAAAAGGTAATAACTTACTGACTGAGCGTTCGATTGATGCACCGTCTATTGCGTTGAGACCCCTATGAAGTGGCGTTGCATTGAGATATTTCTTCATGGGACTTCGTCATAGTTGGAGTATCAACTAGTGGCTTGAGGAGAGAACTCTCTTGGAGACAAGGAAGCTTAGTGCAGGAACCCAGTAACTGGATGAGACGTGAAGAATGAATAGAGATCCTACGTGGGTCAGTACCGAGCGATCATGTGTGAGTCAGCACCTAGCGATCCTATGTGGGTTAGCACTAAGAAATCCTGTGTGGGTCAACACCTAGTGATCATGTGTGGGTCATCACCGAGTGATCTGGGTGGCTCAACACCGAGTGATCCCGTATGGGTCAGCACTGAGCGATCATGTGTGGGTTAGCAGCAGAGCCTATTAACTGAGTAAGATGATTCATTAGTTACATCTAATCATCTCTACTATTGTACCTAAGAAATTTTTGGTGTGAGCTAAGTTTGTACCTGATCGGTACTTCCCTTTGTGGTAATACCTTGGTGGTATTCTTCTGTGTGGCATACCTGAGTGGTACATACCATCGTGGTACTCCTTTCTTTATAGAACAGTTGAGATTTGGGATTTTGAGTTGTAATTTGTGTTTCCTCCTGATTGAGATGGGTATACTTGATAACTTAGGTATATATATAGGCATATACCTATGTAGGGTTGTCAATGGTTTTCATACATTGTGGTTTGTCCTTTGTGGAATTTAGTGAGACCTTGAGGGTATCGGGGTCCCTACTGAGTATCTTTTTACACACCCCTGCACGGGCTATTCCCACACCATGTTGTGTTTGGTGGAGACGACGGACAACGCTGATCGAGGCTGAGGGTACCAGGGCTAGACAGGGCCCGGAGGTGGACCATAAGGAGTAATGGTATGCAAAGGAGAAAGGAGTATGTGGAGTGCTGAGGAGTTGATCTGTACCTACCCTTCAGGTAGGAACCTTGGAGGACGACCCAGTAGCTGCCATTATTTTTCTTCGGTTGTATTGTATTTTAGTTGTACTTGTACCATTACTGTTGGTCTTGTATTCCGGCCCTTTTTACTTTCAGAACTAATTTTTCTATATAGTTGACTTGTGTTCATATCTTGTTGTGTGCTTGGTTGTGTGTGTTTATAGGTTATAAAGGAAACACCTTCCCGATTATAGGGAATACGCCTTTCGGTGCCATTTTCCATCCCCTGGCCTGTAGAAGTCGGGCTTGGGGTAGTAATGGAACATGCCCCGGGGGACATGTCATGACACCTCATACATAACATACCGTCATCTTCATAAGATGAATACATTTTATATGCCCAACAATCCAAACATCCTAGGATTCCTAGAAATTCCCAAGTTTACAATGTAATCTAACTAAAGGATTCAACCCTATTAGGATAAAACCATCCTAAGTAATCAGTTTCCACCTTGAGATGGTGTTGGGAATGAGTTTCACAAATATGACATAAATATTTGAGGAAATCCTTGACTAGGAAACATGATAAAAGTAGGAATCTAGGGAAATAAGACTGAAAATAAATCATCTCATTTCAATAAAAGAGCTAAAATCACCAACCATCGTGGTAGATACCTCCAACATTTGGAATGTATGAATAAAAAGAAACAAAAGATAGTCATAACCCCAATGCACGACCCTGGTGGATAGAATTGGAAATAGATTCCATAAAGTGAGAACACTTTTAGAGGATCTTCTACCATATTTTGTTTCCTATATCCAAGAGTATATCAATAGAGATCCTAGACTTTTACACATATTATTACATGATGGAAATAATAATTAAAAATCAAATTCAATCATGGATTATAATGTCTAGTGTCTTTAGAATATTAGGTACATTATTAAACATCATGAAATTGAAATAAAAAAAATATTTTATTTAATCTTAATAATGTGATCCTAACTAACTTTGATCCATTATATCTATATAGGATAACTTTTGTAATACATGAACAAAAGGTATGATCTAAGAATCCCAATAAGGGAATAATCATAGGAATAAAACATAGAACATGGGTTAGAAGGCATAACTTGATGACATAGAAGGCATGGAACATGAATAAACATTATAAAGAATACCATGTATAACATGGGATCATATAATCAGGTAATCTTAATAATGTGGAAATAAAACACAACATTATATAAGCATGAGTAAAGGCTAACTACCAAGACCATGGCACATGGTAGACAATGTCTCATAAAGGAATCAGGTTCACTCCATGTCCCAAAATGATGTCTAATGAGAAGAAAAATTACCCAATTCATTTGATCATTACCTCGGTGCACCCATAATAACATTTCAATGCATATGTGTTCCATATGAAAAATTTATCATAAGGGTTACCCATACAAATAATTTGGAATCATAATCATGTCACAAGGCATAACAAAATGGATTATCATAATTTTTTCCATGAAATAATGGATTTAAATCATTAATGGACATTAATATGGTAAAATATTCCTAGATAATGATAAAATATGTCCAATTTAAGTGGAAATTTATAAAAAGGATTTTAATAAACTTTAGAAATGAATTTTTTTTGTGTGTTTAAAAAAATATTAATGATTATTTAAAGAGAAAAATTCATATTTTTTCATACAACTAGAAATGAAAAATGGTAGTTTTTCATGATAAATTGATTGATTTTAAAAAAATAATGATTTATCAAAACATATTATGGATTGTACATGAAAATTGGTAATAAATTGGGATGTTCCCTTTAATGAGGCGTTCTTATCAGGAATAATTGATATGGGAACCTTATTAAAAAAATTATTTCCCTATAAAAGAAGGATGATCTGATTTGGATAAAATATTTTTAAGAATATAAAAAGAATATATAATAATTAAACAAAATTAATGAATCATTACATTTGGGTAAATAGATAGAAAGAGTAACCAGGAGGAAAAATATGGAGGTTCGGGTAGAATACCATACCTTACGTATGAAAGTGTTTTTAACATGATATTAATGTCCTGTATAATCAAATTAAAACCATTTATTAATTAATTAAGAACCTTTTTTTACATGTATTTTATTTATTATAATTTTATTAATTTCATTTATGGCCTTTTTGATGAGTTATAAGATATAATTTTATCGTTTGGGAGAATTCGTTTCCATGGTTTTCATGATTGGTTTACGTGTATACATGTATGGAAAATAATATAAAGTGGGAATAGATATCTAGAATTGAAGTTATATTTTATTAATTAAAATATATAAGATTAAATGATTATATAATTCATTTGGTTATTTGGGGTGAGGATGAATTGTTAGATATTATGTCAGTGATAATCGTTTAGATTATTTTGGCTGTTCTTCAACCATCACAAACTAGTTTTGTTTTATTAATTAATAATATGCATATAAAATGGTTCTAGTAAATTAAATACGATTTAATTAATATATTATAAACTTTTTTAGCAATAAAAAGGCTTTATGAGCTTTCTTAAATGAGTTAATATAAATTGAGAACTTTTCTGTCCTTGAATGTGAAAAATTAACACATCACGGACGATGTTTTCATTTTTAGTACAAATTTGAGGGGATGAGAAATGATGATGAATTATTAAATTAACATAATAAAATTACATTATATGTAAGTTAGTTGAGTTATCATACCATTTTTATGAGGCAAGGAAATGATATAATAAGAAAATAAAATAACATGAAACGAAATTAAAAGAAAAGAGAAATAATTTTACATCTTGAATTTCTCCTCATTGAAAACCTCTTTAGGGGGAAGGGGTTTTGTTATTTTGTTGATACCAAGGGAATATATATGTGGGGGAAGGTCATGGGAATATATTTGATCAAAATCTAGACAATATTCATAGATTAAAAGGTGTGAGTAGAATAGGCAGTTAGGGTGGCATTTATAGTGGAGGAGAGTGGTGTTTTTTGAATATTTTATTCATTAGATTACTATTTTTCCTCAAGACTATGAATAGTATGAGAGTTATCACTAAATATATTAAAATAATGAATTTTATTTCAGGATAATTATTCTTACATCAGTTATGATTCAATAAATAGGGTATTTAACTTAAAATTCATATATACCATAAATTACTATATTTCACTATTCACAAAAAAATCAACTATTTTAGAAAAATACCTAAAATTCACACTAAACATTTTTTGATGTGTATATTTAAAAAAATGGACTCTATTTAATGAAATTAATTTTATAAATAAGATAAAATTAATTTTTAATTAAAATCATCATTTACTTGGAAAATTCTAATTTCAAAATTATAACTGATTTTATAACACTTTAAAATTTTAATTAAGGTCTCATACAATTATATTATAATCAGAAGTAAAAAATTATAGTTGATGAATATATTTTAGGGAAATAAATTTTCTTTCAAAAAATGATATTAATTTTAAAATTTAAAATGAACACTTATGTTTTAAAAAAATATCAAAACTTAATTAATAATTTCAAAAATATTAATTTACTTATACAATGATATAATTATTTCAAATTTTCATTTATAAGATGGATAAATTTTATTTATAATTTCATAGGTGATTTTACTATTCTATTTTCCGATTTACAATTCTTAAGGGTCACAATACTATTCCAAATGCCATGTTACTATTCCATTGGAATAGGTTCATTAACTTATTGAAATACCTCTTATTTCATACATTATTCATTTACAATGTTTTTATTCTATTATCTGTGTGATTTTATGTGATTTATACTATTTTTTAAAATTAAAATTAGGGAAATTCCACTGATAAGTGTTTGGGTTGTTACATTATTCCCCCTTATTAAATTTCACCCTCGAAATTTTGTTTTACAATATACGGTGAAAAAAAGTGAGGGTGGTGACCCTTAATGACTTCCTCTTATTCCCATGTTTCATCTTCATACTTATGATTTCACCATAGTATATTATCATGTGAGTAGTCTTGTTTCATAGAACACTACCTCTAAGATCAAAGATCTTCACTGACTACTCCTCGTAAGAAATATCATTCCACAACTATACCACCTATGAATTTAGAACATTTGAGGGATCCAATATGTACTTACTCAATAGGGATATGTGGAATACATCCAGTACTAGAGACATAGTTAGTGGAAGTTCTAGTCAATAGTTCATATCTCCAACATGATCAATAATCTCTAAGGAGTCTATGTACCTAGGAATTATCTTTCCTTTCTTCCCAAATCTCATGATACTCTTCCATAGAGATATGCATTGGAATACCTTGTCTCTAACCACAAACTCCATGTCCCATCAATAATTATCTTCATAGATCTTCTGTCTATTTTTGACTACCTTGATATACAACTGAATGGTTTTAACCATTTATTTCATTTCTTTGTCAATTTTAGGACCTATTATCTTATTTTCACTGACTTCATCCTATCATTCATTGTTATTCATCTTTTCCCATAAAGGTCATCATAAGTAACCATTTGGATGCACGAGTGGAAACTATTGTTGTAGGATAATTCGACTAGAGGAAGATGTTGGTCCCATACTTCATTGAAGTCCATAGAACATGCTCTCAAAATATCATTCATTTTCTAAATAATCCACTGATATTATCCATCAGTTTGAAGATAATAATCCATACTAAAGTTTAACTCAATGTTTATATCATATTGGAGGTTTTTCTAGAAATTCAAGATGAATATCAGATCTCGATCGTATAAAACCGATATTGGTACTCCATGTATCATTTCCACTTCTTTGATGTATATATGTTCCATTTGATCCATTTATAAATCATCTAGAATTGTAATAAATTGTGTTGTCTTTATGAGATGATCCACAACAACCCATATTGAATTTATCCCTCTCGATGTCTTCATATGTAAAGTGAAAACTTCCATGGTAATGTTCTCCCACTTCCATGCTGGTATGGATAATGGTGGCATCATACATTTAGAATTTTGTCTTTCAGACTTCAATTCCAAACATACTAGGCACTTTGATGTATATTCATTGATCTCCTTCTTCATATTTTCCCACCAATTGTTATCCTAGAGATTATGATACATCTTTGTACTCCCCTTGTGAATAGAGAAAGTTGATATATATGTATAATTCAGAATATCCTTATTTATATCTAGATTGGATGGTACACATAATCATGACCCAACTCTTAAAACTCCTTCCTCATCAACTTTGAGCTCTGAGTATTTCCCATTTCTGATAACTTCCACCTTCTTCTGAATTTACATATCATTTCATTGAGTGTTATTTATTTTTTACATGTGGGATGGTTGAAAAATCAATTGAGAAATGATTGATGTTGTTCCACCCTTAATGATTATCATTTCAATCCTTTTCAAATCTAATAATATTAGATCCTTTTAAATTCTCATCATTGATAAATATGTACGATCCTTTCTACTTAGAGAATCTAGTCCATTATTTCCATTACCTGGATAGTAGTGGATTGAGGAGATATACTCTTTTATGGGATCTAACCATATTCACTAGAGTATATTAAGATCCTTCTGTGTGAATATATATATTTGGATCATATGATCAGTATATATTTCACACTTCTCCCCATATACATAATTCCGCTATATTTTCAATGTGATGATCACAGCTTCCAACTCCATATCATGTATGGGATAGTTTTTCTCCTGAATTTTCAACAAATTTGATGTTTAGGATATCAAATTATCATCTTGAATTAGTGCACTACCAAATAAATACTTTTATTCATGTTTTTACATGATAGATAGTTCCCCATATTTCGGTATTATGAGCACTAGTGCAGTGTAAAAACTATTTTGTCAACTCTTTAAAGAGGCCTTCACTTTCACTGGTTGTGACAAACATTTCTCCCTTCCCATTCATCTTGGTTAGTGGGTTTTACAATCATGAGAATATATTCACTAATCATGGGTAATACCCATCTAGACCAAGGAAGCTAGGAATATATTTCAAAAACGTTGATCTAGGACACTCCTAAATTGCCTTTGTCTTCGAAGGGTCCATATATATTCCATTACTGGTGATAACATTCCCCAATAATGATACTTCCTCCATCCAGAACTCACATTTCCTATATTTTTCATATAGTTTCTCTCATCACAAAGTTATTTTCATAGTATTAAAATTCTCTTCATGTATCTCCATGAACTTGGAGTATATCATAATATCATTAATAAATACTACAAGTTTTTTTAGGTAAAAATTAAATACTCAATTCATTAAATCCATAAAAATTAATGGAGAATTATTGATTCCGAAGGGCATCACTATGAAAACATAGTGTCTATACTAGGTTCGAAAGTTAGTCTTGGTAATATCTTCCTTCGTCACCTTTAATTGGTGATACACCAACTGAAGGTACACATTAGAGAAACACTTAGCCCCATATAGTTGATAGAATAATTCATCTATCTATGGTGGGGGATAATGTTTCTTTATCAAGATTTTATTGAGATCACAATAATCAATTCAAAGTCATAATGATCCATCATTATTCATGAAAAGTGGATTGTTGAACCCTATTGTGAAGCACTGAGGCATATAAAACTCTTGTCTAGATTCTCCTGTAACTGATTCTTTAGTTTTTTTCAGCTCAATAGTGGCCATTATATAGAGTTTATTTGATATAGACATAGATATAAGAATAAGTTCAATTGATTACTCAAACTATCGATCAGGTGGAAGACCAAGAAATTCTTCATGGAATATATTACTGTAATCCATAATGATGGGAATGTATTAGAACATGGTTCTCTCCTTTGTCTCAATCATTTGATCTAGATATACTTTCTCATAAGGCAACAGTATCCCCAATTGAGATGATCATTTAGAAAGAGATACATCGTCCTCCTTACACTTATACAAAATTTGTGGATGTATCAGTATTTGAAGTTTGATCTCCCTTTACCAGTAGTTGATATTGGATTTGTATAAATATAGCCAATCCATGCACAATATATCATCAAAATATACCAAAGATAGTATGAAAATAGTTTCTTGTAGGTTTATTCCACAAACATTAACCAGGGAGGAGTTATAAACGTTAGATGCAATAATTTTCCTATTTTATATTATCATAGATAACTCATCCTCTAAATTTTGAGGTAGTGATTGAATAGTTCAACTAAACATTAAAGATATGAAAGAATGAATAGAACTATAATCAAATAGTACATTATCTATTCTTGAATGAATAACCCTCATACCTATCACCACATCATTTTTGGGTTCCACCTTAGAAGTAGTGATTGAATATTCCCTTACTTGTTTCCTTTGAGGTTTTTATTATTGATTTCATCCAACAAACCTTGGATTAGGTCAATGGATTGCATAATTCTAATGTTCCTTGCAATTGAGACACTACACTACATGCTGAATGTTGATCTAAACCTTCATTTATTCTTCCACATTAGTGGGATTCTTCATATCCCTTTACAATTTATTATACATATTCCCTTCTCTTTCACAATTGAAGAATCACTAGTTTCCTTTTAAGTAGTCTCCAAGATGATTCTTCCCACACTTTTGATATGTGGGATGTTTGTTCTTCTTTCCATCATAGGATTTATCAGTTTATCCACCCATATTAAAATTACTTTTTCTATATATTTTATCAATATCATGAGACCATTAAGAGTCTCTAGTATCTATTTAAACCTTATGGGCACAACAGACAATATCCTCATAACTATCTACGTCTCGAATCACCAACACTTTTCATAGACTCATCTTTAGTCCACTAAATAAGTGATCCACATTTCTTTTAGTCTTCATTAAAAATTAGGAGGTGCATCTTTCATGATTTGTGAATTTCTCCACATATTCTTCAATAGACATTTCTTCCATTCGCTTCAGTCCATGTAACTCCTTTTTCATCTTAATATGGAGGGTTCGGGAAAAAAATTTATTGAAAAATATTTTCTAGAAATCTTCCCATTACATGGAATATATTTCTTCTTTGTACCTCATGTACTTGATCAGTTTCCACCGCTGATCAACTTACCCATCAAAATGATAATCATCTTGCACATATTTGACTTCTTCTAAGCACTCGAGGAAAGAGAATATATTCTCAATGGAGTTAAAACATTTTTCTATGAGGAGGGGATCATAAGATACACTAAACGTGGGAAGAATTTTTATAATGAAAGATTCAACTACAACTTTCTATTTCTTAGGAGGAGGGTGTTCTACACGATTCAAGTATTTATTCATAACATGATTTAGTTGATAAAGTATTATCCGGAAGTTTGAAACAATTGCTGCCATATTATTTTACATATCATTAAGTAAATCATCACATTAACTATAAAATTAATTTTTTCCATGATTTCTTCTATTTCTAGAAATTAAATAAGAAAAAAAGTACAATTATGGGTCTATAATACTTATATAACAATTATATAAAATGAAAATATTTAATATAGAAGGATTAACTTGTACATGAAAAGTATATCCTAACATGTGATTCCCTAAGTTTAAATCTAGGTTATTCATAATGATAGGATACCCCTATGGTTCTTACTAAAGTTCTCTAGTACTAATATAAAAAAAATAATTAGACCTTACTCTTATACCAACTATAGAAACCCTCTCCTTTTACACATATTACTACCTGATTAAAATCATAGTAAACTATAAAATGTATCCAGGGATCATAATGTATAGTGTCTTTGGATGATTAGATACAGAATTAATCATCATGAAACCAAAAGAAAAACCTTTATTTGATCTTCATAATGATATCTAAACTCCCTATGAGACCTTATATCTATATAGTATAACCTAGGGAATACATGAAAAAAACCAATGAGCTAAAAATCCTAATAAGGTAATAAGCATAGGAATAAAACATAGAATATGGGTTAGAAGGAAAACCATGATGACATAAAAGGCATGGAACGTGAAAAAACATAATGAAGAATAAAATGTATAACATGGGATCACATAATCATTGTATCATAATAATGTGGCAACAACACATTGCATAACATAAGCATGAGTCAAAGTTAACTATCGTGACCATGGCACATGGTAGAAAAAGTCCCACAAAGGAATCAAGTTCACACCATATCCCAACATGATGTATCATGAGACTAAAAATTAAACAATTTATATAGGTTCTATCTGGTCACACACATCATAAATTGTCCATGCATATGTGTTCCACATGATGAATCAAGCTTAAGAGATTCCCATGGAATGAATTGGGCATCATAATCATGCCATAAGGCATAAAAAAGGAATATCATAATAGATTCCAGGAATGAATGGATTCAAATAATAAATGTATATTCATATGTAAAAATAGGCATATATCATGAAAAATTATTTCCAATTAAAGTGGAAACATATAAAAAATATTTTTTAATAAACTTTAGAAATGAAACATTTTAGTGTTGTTTAAGGAAAATATTAAAGATAATTAAAATTGAAAAAGGTATATTTTTCACTAAAAAAATTAGAAAAGTTATTATTCATGATAAAATGAGTTATTTTATAAAAATATCATTTTATTAAAATATATTATGGGTGATAATTTAAAATGGTTAATAAATCAAGAATTTATCTTTAATCAGGCATTCTTATCTTGAAGAATTGATAAGGAAGCCTTATTAAATCAAGTATTTCCCCATTAAATACGGATTTTCTAATTTTATGCATAATTTTGGAACATATAAACATAATTTAGAATAAGTACACAAAATTAAATAATTATTACATTGGTTTAAAGAGAGTGAAATAGTAAGCTGAAGGAAATAAATGAAGGTTCTGGTAGAATCCCTACCTTATGTCTAAAAGTGTTATTCCCTGGATCTTAGTGTCATGGATAATCAAATTAAATACATTAATTAATTAAATAATTAATAAATTTTTACATGAATTTTATTTATTATAATTTTATTATGTTCATTTATGGCTATTTTTATGAGTTATAATATATAATTTTGTCCTTCATAAGGGTTCGTTTCCTTGGTTTTCAGGATCAATTTACCAATATACATGTATGGAAAATCATGTAAAATGGGAATAGATATCTATAATTTATGTTATATATTATTAATTAACATAAATAATATTATATGGTTAAATAATACATTTTTTTATTTGGGGTGATTATGAATCATTAAATATGATTTTAATGATAACCGTTTAGATTATTTTATGGGGTTTTCAACCATCGCAAACTACTTTTATTTTATTGACTAATAATATGAATATAAAATGGTTCCATAACATTAAATAGGTTGTAATACATATATTATAATATTTTTGATTCATGAAAATTGTTTTATGAGTTTTCATTAAGGAGTTAATGTAAATTTAAAACTTTGGTGTCCTTTAATGTGAAAAATTAACACATCACGGTTGATGTTTTCATTTTTTTATAAAAAAGGAGTGTTGAAGATAAATGTTGATGGATTATTCCATTATAATAATAAAATTATTGTATATTTATGGTACTGGGATAGTCATACAATTTTTATGAGGGTGGATGAGTTGAGAATAATAAAATAAACTAACATGAAACCAAATTAAAAGAAAATAGAGAGGATTTAGCTCTTGAATTTATCCTCCTTGAGAACCTCCTTGGGGAAAGGAGATAGGACTTTTGTCGATACCAAGGGATTATAGATTTGGGGGAGGGTATTGGGAAGATATTTAATTAAAAATTTTACAAAATTTAAGTATTAATAGGTGTTAGGAGAGGAGGTAGTGAGGTGTTGTATTTATAGTGGAGGATAGGGGTGTTTTTGAAAATTTCATTCATTACATTATTATTTTTCTTCTAGACTATGAATATTTTGATAATTATCATTTAATATATTTATATATTGAATGGTAGTTCAATATTATGGTTAGTACATCAATGATGACTCATGTAATAGTTTATTTAACTTAGAATGTATATATATTGTAAATTACCGAATATCACAATTCACCTAAAATTCATCTATTTTAGACAATTATTAAAAATTAAATTTAACCATTTATCGACATGTAAAATTTTGAAATGGACTCCAGTTTATGAATATAATTTTCCCAATATGATAAATTTATTTTTTATTAAAATCATCATTTTCTTGGAAAATACAAATTTTAAAATAATAACTAATTTTATAACACTTTGAAAATTTAATTAATGTCTCATAAAATTATCTTATAATCATAAGATAGAAAAATTTTAATTTATAAATACATTTTATGGAAATAAATTTTATTTTTTAAAAAATATATTAATTATAAAATTTAAAATAAAAACTACTATTTTATAAAAATATCAACACTTAATTAATAATTTATAAAAAATTTATTTACTTATACTATGATATAATTATATCATATTTTCAATTATATTATGGAAAAAATTTATTTGTACTTACATATGTGAGGTTACTATTATATTGTCTGGTTTACTATACATAAGGGTCACATTAATATTCTTAAGTTCAAGTTATTGTTCTATTGGTATAGGTTCCTTAACTTATGGAAATGCCTCTTATTTCATTCATTACTCATTTGTAAATTTCTCATTATGTTATCAATGTGATTTTTATGTAATTTATACTATATAGAATAATTATAAGAAGGAAATTTTCATTGATAAAAGTTTGGGCCATTAAAATATATATTAGGAATGAGATTTATTAAATGAGTAAAATGAGTGTCAATACATCATATAATTACTAAGGAATAATTATAAATCCTTGTACAACCAGTTCAGATTAACCCATTGAGAACAATCATTACTTTCCTATCATTTTCTTCATGTTTCACTATATAATTACCATAACGTTTTAGATATAACCTTTTATAGATATTTAATGATAAAGTTATTATTTCAAATTAAATCATCCATTGAGAATATTATGTATAACATGTAATAATTTTTTTCAAGAGGTACATAAAACAAAATAATTTACTAGGTAATAAAAAGTGAATTTTCATTTCTAGAAATTAAACTTGATGAAATAATGGAAATTTTAAGTCAGTTTTATCTAATTGAAATGTTTTAACCATCCAAAACTCCTATTTTTATTAGATATTTTATATTAAAGGATCATTATATAAACTTATTTCATCATGTTTAAGACACTTAGAGTGTTATTATAGTCCTCTAGAGTATAAAATATCATTTAAAAATTAATACTCATGGCAAGAGAAAAAGTTCTCATGACCAATAAGGATTTGTAAATAATATAAAATTTCCACACTATTAGAAAGGTTAGTATAAATTCTATCTAAAAATCTACCAACCATTACATTTCCATCATGGAAGGACCCCTAACCAACATTCAACTAGATCCTAACCAAAAAAATAACTATTTGAAAAACCGGACTTATGAATTGATTAATTAAAATAGGTTAGAAAAACTAAATGGAAATGGAAGTAATTTATGCTCATAATTTTATAGAGCGAGAATTATGCTAAAAATTGAGGAATGAATAAAGGAAATATAATTTATAAAATAGGTTAGAAAAAAATAAATATATTTTACTAACTTCTTCATTTTTATTATCCAGTCTAAAAAAATTATTGATGAAAAATATTTAAATGAAATTTTGAATTATTTAAAGATATTTGGGAAAACATTTCATCTATTAAATGATGTCAAATAGTCCCTTAGGTTTGACTAGTTACTAAAATAAATATGCACAAATAAGATTAGAATTTATAGAGATAAGAGATTTAGTATGTAGAGAAATATATCTTCCTTTATTACAATAGAAGTTCATAAAAAATTCATGATCTATGAACTATAACAATTCATTTCATTACATGAAATTTTGTATTCATTTATTCTCTATGTGATCTTAGTGTATCTATTATTTTCATTAATCATTCTATGAATTATTCTTAAAATATTTATAAATAAAATTCCACTAAGGTGTTAGTTCAACTAATAGACCAAGGCACTAAATTCCCTACAAGAGTTCTAGAGGGTGTGTTGTTATGCATATATAATTAGTTTCCCTATGGTTTTAATATTATAAACCTGACGGGAGAAATAGAAAGTTCTTATTCATCCTCATCATAGGCAAACGATTTTAAAAAATATATAAAACCATCATTAATTTTCATGAAGCTATATTTATGTTGTGATTTATGGAATATATAATGCATTTTAATATTTTAGTCTCAATATAGTGTACACAAATATAATATTTTCTATTTAAGACTTGAATTTTTTTGGATAACCATTTATAGAGTATGACTATTTTTTTGGTAAATTATGAATTTTTAAGATTTATTTTAATTACACAATTAATGAAAGTAAATGAAATTTTGAAGATAGATAAATATATTATAAGACTAAAAGTATTGGACAAATTCATATAGATAATTTTATGGGTAATATATATTCTAAACTTTTAAATTTATTTCCTAATGATAATAATACAATTTGTTTAATTTTTTATTTCTCATATACAAGTTACTTAGTTGAGTGAACCTAATAATCCACCCTCTCTATCTAACCCACAAAGTTTTGAACTTAATAATTGTTTATATAATATGATCTATTTCTATCTAATTGGTGAGGAGAGACAACTAGTGATTATTTCTATTAATATATTTAAATACCAAGAAAATCAATTAATATGCCATTTTAAATAAAATATAATGGATATAAGATAGAGTATATGAGACATTATATGAATTATTCATTCAATTTTCATGTAAATAATTCCACTTAAAAAAATAAAAACCAAAAAATACAACCTTAAATATTATTAAACTCATTATTCATGAATTTTGTTAAAAAATAATTTGATAAATTTATTATGGTCGGAATCAAAAAAAAAATTCTACTCCATATAGGTTTGTCTAATCCATATATTTCCTTTATAATTTGGTTTAAAAATTGGGGGAAACTAAAAAATGAGTTATTACTAGTGAGGGTTCATAACTATTGGATAGTGTATATTGATTATAATAAATTAAACCAAGAGATGTGGAAGTATCGTTTTCCCATTTCCTTCCATTACTAGTTATTGGATAGTCAATTTGGATAATATAAATATTTATTTATTGATATATTCCCTAGATAATTCCATGTTTTTATTACACAATAAGAGAGGAGAAAATAGTTTTTAATTATCATTGTGACAAATTTTTGAGATATAATGATTCCATTTTGAATTTTCAATTTTTTGGATACCTTTTAAGGTTTCAGGGTGTGTTTTTTCTTATTACATAATGTTTGGAAGTATTTATGGTTGATTTCATAGTTTTTGTAACGCCTCGACCCCAGTTACCCAGAGTTGTTGCGTTATTACATAACATTGGAATCATCACAAGAAAGATCAAGTCTCGAAAGACCAATTAGTATAGTTTTCTTGGAAACACTAGATATATTCATAAGTATTACATTACATCAGAAACTAAAAAAAAACTACAACAACATATTTTCTTCATATCCCATCATACTGTCGCTGCACGTCATTCATAAATTACTTCTTCACATCCTGAGAAAAATAAAACATTGAAAGGGGTGAACTCGGATGCTCAGTAAGGATAACAATATAGCGGAAACTTTCATAAATAAGAATAAACATTTAAGGTAATGTATAACTAAAACAAAAGACTTTTAAACTTGAACTTTATTATAATATGGAAAATATAAAATGAAATAATTCCATTTAATTATTCACATGGATATTCTACTAGTCGAATAATCACATGCAATATCAATAACCACTTTCATAATGATGGAATGCATAATGTCAGACTATCATAACCACATAGCCAAAGCCTCGTGCCAAGAATACAAATAAGATTTTGTCAAGGCCTTGTTCCAAGACACTAGTTTGTCTTTTGAGACCTACCAATGCATCTAGGAGTGATAGCGGGCTCCACCCGTCACTTATTAAGTCCAATGCATTCCTCATATGAACAGGTTTAAACATAACATAAACATTCGTATTAAAACTAGCATACGAAATGTCAATACTTTTTCCCTGAACCATGAATGGTATAAAAATAACACATCCACGGTCAAACATGTCACAAAACCTTCAATACAATATGGAATATTTGTATCATAATAAATGAACTTCAAATAAGCTTAAAATCCATCAAAGGATGTTGACATAGATGAAATCAAAACTATTTGAGAGAAATATCTATTTTTTTGAAATAATTTAAAAGTCACATAATTATAAAATAAAACTTTTACTTTGAAAATATTCTTAGAATCTTGTAATTTAAGCTTCTAAGATTTTATAACGACGAAAAATAGCCGCACCCGCAGTATAAATTAAAAAAAGACATTCTCACTTTAATTCCGTCGAAAAGGTTAAAAAGGACCTTGTTTGGAAAACAACGGAAAGATTCCTTTATAAACCTCTTATAAAAAGTCAAAAAAGGGTATAAATTACTTTAACCCATATTCTGTAAAATATAAAGAATGTTTTGAAATACATTTTTAAGAAACATTGATGTGGATGACAAAGGGGTCCCAGTAGATGATGACGTATAAAAAACCTCGGATAATGAAGGGATTGTGAAATAACTCTTACCTTGTTCTTTTCCTTGGTTGGGGGTAGGTTAACCTCCTGTATAATGGTGAAATAAGTGTTATTAAATTATACAAGAATCATATACATTAATATGATATCATATATGATCTTTTAACATTTCTTTGTTAATAATATCTTAGTATTATCGTCACTTCGGGTGTTAACTTACTCATTTTATTTCATATGTTTTGTTACATAAGACGTGTTTGTTATGGATAGGTTGTATCTTATTCATATCCATAATGATATCAAGTCCTTAAATACTATTATTAATCATCAAATGATAATTGGATGTGATATAATATATACAGAATCATTATCATGTTATATTTATTATTTACATTAATTACACATCATTATTATACCCATCCAAATAATAATTTATTGAATAACAATTACACCATGACGTGGAGACGGTAAGCCGTACGTACGCACGTATGGTGACATGTCATTCAAAGGATGGATAGAATAATGATTATGGTTGTACCATATTTATAATAACATCACAGTATATATAAGATACTGGAGTTATTATTTTATAATGGGAATAACAAAGTTGAAGAAGAAAGGAACTTGAAAGAGGGTGGTGAAAACATTACCTCTTCTTCGGGTTCTTATTTTTGATTTGATCAAAAGGACTCCATAGGTTGGATTTCTTACTAAAGGAAGGCCTATAGGATGAATTAAAGGAAGATGAGAGAGTATTTGGGTAGGTTTTGGCTGAACCAAAATGCTTTGAAGGTGTGAATTAATGAGAAGGGGGAGTTCCCTTTTATAAGAGGCGTGAGGGGAACCTTTGGAAAAGCTAGAAATATTATTTTATAATAAATTCATATTCGGTTTATAATGGCTCCAAAGTGGATTATTTAAATTTTAAGGTGGGTATGGGTCTAAAAAAACTCAACCAATAGGTTATATACAGGTTTGGGTCACTATATTAACCTTATCATTTAGTTTTAACTCTTAGTTAATTAGTTTAACAATTACCATGTCACTTTGTATTTTTATATTATCTAGTTAATGAACATACTATATACATACAAGAGACCCCCAAGTGGTAAATTAATGATACAAATATCATGATATAAGTCTTTTGGCCTAACCTTAGAATTTTAGGAATTTAATATCAATTAATAATATAATATTTGTTTTAAAAACTCTTTTATGTCAATTTTGACACTATTCAATAATTGATTTTTGTAAAAATCATAACAGAATGATTAATTCAATAAAAGTTAATTAAATCAATCCTAACATGTCATATTAACCTATAAAATTATTTTTATTTATAAAAAGTCTCAAAATACATTTATTTGGGTATTTATAATATCATTTATTCCAATTTTTCATTAATTAGGTAATTACTGCATCAGCATTGTGTCATAACTAAATTAACTAAATTAATGTATAAAAATTATAAATAAAATACCATTATGTTTTAAATCTTTTTAGATTTCTAATGAATATTTATAGTCTAAAATCCAACATATATAACCCTATGTAAAAAAAATTTCTAAAAGATATATGCTTATGTCATTTTTGTATTTATTTTAACTTAATTAAAATAAAGTGTCCCTATCACCTACAAGTGGCTCCATGGGGTCCCAAAATCGACCCAAAGATGCCCATGGTTGGACATGTATCTAAAAAAAGGTTAGGACACGTTTTAGGGTAATTTAGTATTATTATAATATTTTTAACCCTTATTTACCGGATTTACCTTTTAACCATGGTAAATAAAATATTTACCGAAGTAATTATTCAAAATTTCTAAACATAAAAGTTACCTATTTACACAATTTGGACATCCTGATTCCAAATATAGAATCCATTTTTCCAAATTCAAAACATATAAGTGGCATAAATTAATTTAAAATTAATTCCCGCTGTCAAAACAAAAAGCTTGTTTTTAAGATATAATAACTATCAAAAGATTGATACTTGTTCATGTCCGGTCTAATTTTAAAATTATGTCCAATGACCAATATTTTATTAAATGGTAAAAATATATTCTAAATATACTTTAAAACCACACAAATTCATAATTTATCACTATTAATTATTTCGATTCAAAAAGTTGTTTTTAATTAAAATTTAGTAATTTTCACTATTCATCAAAATATAAATTTTATCTGAAAAGTTCCAAAATTTTACCCTAGGCTAATTTCGATATTCCGAATCCAAAAATGAAGTCAATTTTGAGAGATAAAATTTATAATATTTCAAAAAGTGGGTATTACTATTCATAACGACTAGTTTGATTGGTTGTGGTGTGTCTGTTAGAACTCAAAGTTGCGTACAACACACGCTACTGTATTATTCAAAGGGACCATACCGTGGAAGTTTGGGGTGTAACATTCTCCCCTCCTTCAAATAATTTCGTCCTCTAAATTTCTATAATATTACTGCATAAAAAAACTCGGGTGGTTCTTCATCATAAGTTCCTCGGGTTCCCACGTTGCCTCTTCCATTTTATGGTTTCTCCACAACACTTTTACCAGACGATTCGTCCGATTTCTCAGTACTTGGTCTCTTGTATCAAGAATCCTGATAGGCTCTTTGCAATAAGACAAATTGGGTTCCAGTTCTAATTCCTCATAGGTGAGTACATGCGTTGGTTCAGGCATGTATTTCCTTAACAGTGATACGTGGAACACATCGTGAACTTTGGAGAGACTTGGCGGCATTGCCAAACGGTAAGCTACAGACCCAAATAGTTCTAGAATTTTGAAAGTTCTGATGTACCTGGGACTCAATTTACCCTTCTTATCAAAACGTATAACTCCCTTCCATGGAGATACCTTCAGGAAAACATGATCACCGACTTGAAATTCCAAATCCTTCCTTCGATTATCGATATAGATCTTCTACCTACTTTGAGCAGCTTTGATGTGGTTTTGGATTACCTTCACCTTTTCCATCGTTTCCTCCACCAGTTCTAGGCCTACAAGTTTTCTTTCACCAACGTCATCCCAACAGGTTGGTGTGCGATATCTCTTTCTGTATAATGCTTCATATGGAGCCATTTGAATACTCGAATGGAAGCGATTGTCATAAGAAAATTCTACGAGAGGTAAATATTGATCCCACATTCCCTGAAAGTCAAGTGAGCAGGATCTCAACATGTCTTCTAAGGTTTGAATAGTCCATTCTGATTGTCCTTCTGTTTGAGGGTGGTAGGAAGTGCTCAATTGAAGTTCAGTATCCAGGGATTTCTAAAGACTCTTCCAGAATCTTGAAGTAAAATGGGGATCACAATCAGAAACAATCGATAGGGGTACTCCATGAAGTCTCAAAACTTCATTAATATATAGTCTTGCTAGACCTTCCAGTGCTAGATCTTCTCTTATAGCAAGAAAATGTGCTGACTTGGTAAGATGATCAACAATAACCCATATTGCATCATTCCTTCTAGGAGTCTTTGGTAGTCCTATGACAAAGTACATCATGATATTATCCCATTTCCACTCAGGTATGGGAAGAGGTTTCATGACTCCTCCAGGCTGTTGCCTTCCAGCTTTCACTTGTTGAAAACCATACATCTTGACACAAAATCAGCAATCTCCCTCTTCATGTTGTCCCACCAAAAATGTTCCTTCAAATCTCTATACATTTTGGTGCTACCAGGGTGTATAGAGAAATTGGAACTATGGGCATCATCCAACAATTCCATTTTTAGATCAGGTATATTGGGAACACAAAGTCTCTTCCCAAATTTTAAAATTCCTTCTTCATACACAAAGGCTCTCAATATCCCATCATTCACAGCTTTAGTCTTCTTTTGAAATTATTCATCATCGGTCTGAGAAATCTTTATCCTTTCTAGTCAAGATGGTTTGGCAACCATTTGAAAAAGCAATGATGTTTCACCTTCCATGGTTATTCCCATGTCCATCTTCACTAGATCCATGAAAATTGGATCCCTTTAAATTCTCATATTGTTCAAAACTCCATGATCTTTTCTGCTCAAAGCATCTTCCACCTTATTTTCCTTCCTCGGGTGGTAGTGTATCATACAATAATAATCCTTGACTAGTTAAAGCCATCTCCTTTGCCTCATGTTGAGTTCTTTTTGTGAGAAAATATAATTAAAAATCTTGTTATCAGTATAAATCTCACATTTTCACCATAGAGGTAGTGCCTCCATATCTTCAAAGCCAACAGCTTATAATTCGATATCATGAGTAGGATAGTTTTTCTCATGAATTTTCAACTGTCGTGATGCATAGGCAATCACCCTATCATTCTGCATAAGGACACAACCAAGTCCTTTCTTTGATGCATCACTATAAATAATGAACCCATCATTCCCTGATGGTAGAGTCAATATAGGAGCATTGACTAATATTCTCTTCAGTTCTTCAAAAAATTCTTCACACTCTTTTGTCCAAACAAATTTAACCCCTTTACGTGTGAGCTTGGTTAATGGGTTAGAAAATCGGGCAAAATTCTGGATGAAACGTCGATAATAACCTGCTAAACCTATAAAACTGCGTACCTCAGTTATACTCATAGGTTCTGGCCATTCTTGGATTGCCATGTTCTTAGAAGGATCAACAGATATTCCATCTTTAGAGACAATATGGCCATGAAAAGAAATCTCCTGAATCCAGAATTCACACTTGCTAAACTTCCCATATAATTCATGTCTTCTTAGAGTCTTCAAGATAATGCACAAGTGATTTTCATGATCTTCGTATCTTTTGGAGTATACCAATATATCATCAATAAATACCACCAAAAAATCATCGAGATATTCCTCGAAAACTCTATTCATTAGATCCATGAATACATAGGGTGCATTAGTCAACCCAAAAGGTATTACCGTAAACTTGTAATGCCCATACCTTGTTCGAAATGATGCCTTCAGAATGTCTTCCTTCTTCACAAACAACTGATGGTATCCAGATCGAAGATCAATCATTGAAAAGTATTGAGATCCATGTAGTTGGTCAAATAAATCATCAATGCGAGGTAGGGGATAATTTTTCATTATTGTTATAGCATTGATCTCCTTGTAGTCGATACATAACCTCATAGATCCATCTTTCTTTTTAACAAAAAGAACAGGGGATCCCCATGGAGAAACACTAGGGCAAATAAATCCCTTATTACTCAATTCCTCTAGTTGTTTCTTTAGTTAAACTATTTCCACAGTGGCCATTCTATAAGGGGTCTTCGATATAGGCCTTGATCCAGGAATTAAATCAATGGAAAACTCAACTTCTCGTTCTGGAGGATGTCCAGGTAAATCTTTCGGAAATACGTCTACATATTCTTTCACAATAGATACATCCTCTATTTGAACATTCCTTTCCTCACCCACTATCATTTCATTCTCTTCCTCCCTAATAATTGAATTTAGTTGAGCTACTGGGGGTGGATCTAGATAAGAATTAGGTGGTGACGATTCTGCTCTAAAGATAAGGTGTTCATTATCATCATCATCAAAAATTTTAACCTCCTTCTTATTACAATAAATCTTCGCATCATGGTCCGAAAGCCAATCCATACTGAGGAATATATCAAACTCAATCATAGGTATGATGATGAGAGAAGCTGATAAAGAACATTTATGTTCTCTAATGGGGACTGATTCACAAAACTTTGTTTCAATGGTACTTCCCTTAGGAGTTTTAACTGACAACTCCCTTGTTAAATCAAATTTGAAATATCTAATTTTATTAGAAAACTGGGAAGATATGAAACAATACGATGATCCAGAATCAAAAAATGCATTTGATAAACTTGAGGAAGCCATTAAATTACCCGCCACCACATCTTTCAGAGCTTCTACCTCAGTAGTAGTGATAGCATAAGCTTGGCCTTGGTCCCTTGGTCCCTTGGTCTTTTCTGAGGTAAGTTCCCCTGATGCTTAGGACATTCATTTGCATAATGTCCCATCTCCCTGCAATTGTAGCATTGGACATCGGTAGCTTCCTTATTCCCCTTGCAATCACGATCTTGGTGGCCTTTATCACTACACCTGTAACAGACTCCCATTCCTTTTAAGCAAGTACCAGGGTGTTTCTTCCCACATTTACCACATGATAGATATTAAACCTTTCCCTTATTCCCCTTATTTCCATTCCCAGATTGATCAACAGATCTCTTCTTCTCTTTCTTTGCTTTAAAGTCATAAGACTTAGAGAACTATTTCTCTGTCTTGATAGCACATGAGACAATGTCTTCGTACGATGAGAAGGATTGTGAGACTAATTCTTGGTGGAGAAATGGTTTTAACCCATCAAAGAATCGATCAATATTACTTCTTGGGTTACATATATAATCTCTAGCATACCTTGCTAACCTTGTAAAATTAGCCTCATACTTTGCGACATTCTCATCCTCCTTTTGTCTTAGACTCAGAAATTGCCTTTCCATATCTGCTCGATGGTCACAAGGAAAGTATTTTTCTAAAAATAGTTCTTTGAACTCCCTCCATTCCATAATTGATTCTTCATCATCTTCCTTCATGTTTTGAATCAATGACCACCATTGATCAGCATCTCTAGTGAGGCGGTAAACTGCCATGATAACTTTTTCTCTTTCACTACTCCCCAAAGCCTGAAATATTTTTCTCTAGGGAACTTATCCATTGCTCAGCTACTAATGGATTTATACTCCCATTGAACGTTGGTGGTTGTTTCCTCATAAAGTGATCTAACATTGATCCTCCACGCTGCGGATCAGGGTGATCCATACAGGTAAGGTTATTATTCATAACCCGAGTGAGTTTTCCCAGTATGGTGATTAGCTGATCAGCACCAGTTGCATCACCAGCTCCACTATAATTATCTTGAGTAGGAGGGCAATCCCTGCATGGAGTGAATGCATTGATAAAATTTCCATTTCTTCCACTAGGTTCTATTTCTAAACAATTGCATAAACTATATCATTTTATTAATCAAAATACATAATTTCATACTTATAAAACACTTAACATAAATTGAACTATTCATGGATATAATACATAATCATAAAAATGTTTTATTTGAGGAATTATATACTCATAAACCCTTCATAATTATTTGTAAATAAAATGAGAGTTATCCTAAGAATATCCCCTGGGAGTGTCGTAACCAAGAGTGCAGCAAGGCCCATTGTCATGCACCAGTTCTCGTTCGAGTCTAGCTCAAAGCGGTGTTTTCGGGTTTTACCCCTAGGTACATCTGTGCCAGAGCCGCCTCTACCTGATCGTATCCAGACAGGGATGTATTGCTCGGAAAACTCACAAAATCTCTACAATACCAAAATTCTAGGAAGTTCTTCTATACTAATCCTCAAAGTCAATCTTAGATCTATGTTCTCTAATCAGAGATTATCTAAATCTAGCTTCCAAGGTTTGTACTAAACTTCCTCTGATAACAACTGTAACGCCCCGACCCCAGTTACCTAGAGTCGGTGCTTTATTACATAACATTGGCATGATCACCAGAAATATCAAGTCTCGATAGACCGATTAGTTTAGTAGTCTTGGAAACACTAGATATATTCATAAGTCTTACATTACATCATAAACTCAAAAAAACTACAAAAAAAATCTTTTCTTCATATCCCATCATACTTTCCCTACAGGTCATTCATAAATTGCTTCTTCACATCCTGGGAAAAATAAAACATTGAAAGGGGTGAGCTCGGATGCTCAGTAAGGATAAAAATATAGCGGAAACTTTCATAAATAAGCATAAACATTTGAGGCAATGTATAATTAAAACAAAAGCCTTTTAAACTTGAACTTCAGAATAATATGGAAAATATAAAATGAAATAATGCCATTTACTTATTCTCATGGATATTCTACTAGTCTAATAATCACATGAAATATCAATAACCACTTTCATAATGATGGAATGCATAATTCAAGACTATCATAACCACATATCCAAGGCCTCATGCCAAGACTACAAATAATATTTTGTCAAGGCCTTGTGCCAAGACACTAGTTTGTCTCATGAAACCTACCGATGCATTGAGGAGCTATAGCGGGCTCCACCCGTCACTTATTAAGTCCAATGTATTCCTGATATGAACAGGTTTAAACATAACATAAACATTCATATTAAAACTAGCATACGAAATGTCAATACTTTTTCCATAAACCATGAATGGTATAAAAATAACACATCCACAGTAAAACATATCAAAAAACCTTCAATACAATATGGAAGATTTGTATCATAATAAATAAACTTCAAATAAGCTTAAAATCAATCAAAGGATATTGACATAGATGAAATCAAAACTATTTGAGAGAAATATCTATTTTTTTGAAATCATTTAAAAGTCACATAATTATAAAATAAAACTTTTACTTTGAAAATATTCTTATAATCTTGTAAGGTAAGCTTCTAAGATTTTATAATGGTGGAAAATAGTCGTACCAGCCGTATAAGTTAAAAAAATACATTCTTACCTTAATTTTGTCGAAAAGGTTAAAAAGGACCTTGTTTGGAAAACGACGGAAAGATTACTTTATAATCATATTATAAAAAGTCAAACAAGGGTATAAATGACTTTAATCCATATTCTTTAAAATATCGAGAATTTTTTGAAATACATTTTTAAGAAACATGGATGTGGATGATAAAGGGGTCCCAGTAGATAATTACGTATAAACAACCTCGGATAATGAAGAGATTGTGAAATAACCCTTACCTTGTACTTTTCCTTGTTTGGGGGTAGGTTAACCTCATATATAATGGTGAAATAATTTTTATTAAATTATACAAGAATCATATACATTAATATGATATCATATATGATCTTTTAACATTGCTTTGTTAATAACATCTTAGTATTATCGTTGTTTCGGGTGTTAACTTACTCATTTTATTTCATATGTTTTGTTACATAAGCCATGTTTGTTATGGATAGGTTGTATCTTATTCATGTCCATAATGGTATCAAGTCCTTAAATACTATTATTAATCATCAAATGGTAATTATACTTGAATGGATACGATGGAGAATGAATCTCATCGTGTTCGTGGAGACGGTAGTCCGTACGTACGCACGAGCGACAATATCATCCTTTTGATATTAAAATAATATATAATTGGATGTTATATAATGTATACAGAATCATTATCATTTTATATGTATTATTTACATGAATTACATATCATTATTATACCCATTCAAATAATAATTTATTGAATAACAATTACACCATGATGTGGAGACGGTAAGCCGTACGTACGCACGTATGGTGACATGTCATTAAAAGGATGGATAGAATACTGATTATGGTTGTACCATATTTATAATATACTGTATTTATTATTTTAGAATGGGAATAACAAAGAAAGAAGAAGTTGAAGAAGAAAGGAACTTGAAAGACGGTGGTGAAAACATTACCTCTTCTTCGGGTTCTTCCTTTTGATTTGATCAAAAGGACTCCATAGGTTGGATTTATGACTAAAGGAAGGCCTATAAGATGAAGTTAGGGAAGTTGATGGAGTATTTGGGTAGGGGTTGGCTGAACCAAAAGGCTTTGAAGGTGTGAAATAATGAGAAGGGGGAGTGCCCTTTTATAAGAGGGCTGAGTGGCACCTTTGGAAAAGCTAGAGATATTATTTTATAATAAATTCATATTCAGTTTATAATGGATACAAAGTGTATTATTTAAATTTTAAGGTGGGTATGGGTCGAAAACCACTCAACCAATAGGTTTTAGATGGGTTTGGGTCACTATATTAACCTTATCTTTTAGTTTTAACTCATAGTTAATTAGTTAAACAATTACCATGTCACTTTGTATTTTTATATTATGTAGTTAATAAAAATACTATATACATCCAAGGGACCCCCAAGTGGTCCATTAATGATAAAAATATCATGATATATTTCTCTTGGATGAACTTTAAATTTTTAAGAATTTTATATCAATTAATAATATAATATTTGTTTTAAAAACTCTTTTATGTCAATTTTGACACTATTCAATAATTGATTTGTGTAAAAATAATAACAGAATGATTACTTCGATAAAAGTTTATTAAATCAATACTAACATGTCATATTAATGTATAAAATTATTGTTATTTATAAAAAGTCTCAAATTACATTTATTTGGGTATTTATAATATCATTTATTATAATTTTTCATTAATTAGTTAATTACTGCATCACCATTGTTTCATAAATAAATTAAATTATTTAATGTCTAAAAATTATAAATAAAATATGATTTTGTAGGAACTACTTTTATCTTTCTAATAAATATTTATAGTCGAAAATCCAACATATATAACTCTGTGTAAAAATTGTTTTTCTAAAAGATATATGCTTATGTCATTTTTGTATTTATTTTAACTTAATTAAAATAAAGTGTCCCTATCACCTACAAGTGGCTCCATGGGGTCCCAAAATCGACCCAAATATTCCCATGGTCGGACATGTATCCACCAATAAGTTTAGGACATGTTTTAAAGTAATTTATTATTATTATAATATTATTTTTTAACCCTTATTTACCGGATTTACCCTAACCATGGTAAATAAAATATTTACCGAAGTAATTATTCAAAATGTCTAAAAATAAAAGTTGCCTATTTACACAATTTTTACATCCTGATTCCAAATATGGAATCCATTTTTCAAAATTAAAAACACAGAATTGGCAGAAATTAATTTAAAATTAATTCCCGTTGTCAAAACAAAAAGCGTGTTTTTAAGATATAATAACTATCAAAAGATTGATAACTGTTCATGTCCGGTTTAATTGTGAAATTATGTCCAATGAACAAAATTTTATTAAATGGTAAAAATATATTCTAAATATACTTTAAAACCACTAAAATTCATAATTTATCACTATTAATTATTTCGATTAAAAAAGTTGTTTTTAATTAAAATTTAGTAATTTTCACTATTCATCAAAATATAAATGTTATCCGAAATGTTCCAAAATATTACCCTAGTCTAATTTCGATATTCAAAATCCCGAAATGAAGTCAATTTTGAGAGATGAAATTTATAAAATTTCAAAAAGTGGGTATTACTATTCATAACGGCTAGTTTGATTGGTTGTGGTGTGTGTGTTAGAACTCGAAGTTGCGTACAACACACGCTACTATATTATTCAAAGGGAAGCGTACCGTGGAAGTTTGGGGCGTTACTGTTTTTATGACATAATTTAAACAATGTACTTAAAACCTAAAAAAATTATAAAAAGATGTGTTAAATATACATGATTAGAATTTTGTAAAATGTCATTTCATGTTTAAAAACAGGATTATGTTGGGTTATATGATTTCAGAAAAAATAAAATTTAATTGGCTAAATTAATATTTTACATCAATAATTTTTTACCATATCCAACATATGTAATGAGAATAATATTATTCATTAGTCATCAATGTTTCTAAAGAAGTACCATTAATGACATAAGAAATATTTCTCTAACTTGGTTTAAATTTCTTCAAATGGATGTTGACTTTACCTTTGATGAATATTTTGGGGAATCCATTAATAAACTCAAAAGGAGGATCACTGAATCTCCCAACATTAAACAACCATATTAGAAAATTACCTTTCAATTTATGTTTGATGCATCACATGGTGTAGTTAGTGTAGTGTTATCATAGATTTTGGTTAGAAGAATCAGGTCATAGATTATGCAGTTAAAATTTTTGATGCTACCCAATCCAACTACACAAAAAAACTTTATTTCTCAACTTGATTTATTTCATTAAAAATATTCTATCATATTTTTTTAGGATTATAGTTGTTTTTTAACTTGATTATCTTGGACACATATGTTTTTTTAATGAAATAAAATTACAATATAATACTGGTATGCATTCTTTTGTATCTTTAGGAATTTAATTTTGAAATAAAATATAAAATATGGATAAAGTGTTTAGTTTATGGACTCTTGAGTATATATCCACTCATAACTAAGCAAGAGACACGAAATAATGTACATTTAAATGAAAAAATATGATTATAACCTAACCTTGAACTATTTTTAATTTTCAAATAAACCATTTTTATCTTGAGTGTGAACCATGTAATTATAAATTTTACCCAAAATCAAAATACTACAATACAAATAGAAACCCAACACAATATAAGTGGAGAAACATACTTATTATATAGAAACATCATATAGTATAGAGATTTGGTTTAGTTTTTTTACTTATTACATTCCATCACACATTAATAAATATTATGTTTTGAAACAAAAAGTTGAATCTAAGTATTATGTGTGGGATGATCCTTATATATAGAAACTGTTCATTGAAAAAATGATAGAGGGGTGTCTACCGAAAATTGAAACATAGTTTATTATAAATTTTTTTCACAAGTTATCATTTTGATAATTTTTTAATCCAAAATGAATATTAATAAAAGTGTTATAGTAGGGATTATACTAGTCTACCATTTATAACGACTCAAATTAATTTTTATGGAACACAAAGCATTGTTAGTTTTCTAATAACATTTTGAAGGGATGGGAAATTCATTATAAAAAAATAATATTCTATTAGAATTTATATGTATATTTAATTGATATTTTATGGTTATTTTCCATGCCTTATTTATTTATTTATATTTTACTAGTTATGGACTATGTATCAAATTGAGTAGAGGCTAAGGCTACTATAAATGATGTCTCTTTTGTTATTGTTGAATTTATTAGGTCTTATATATATTTTTTGGATTATAATAACAAGAGTTATTATCAATGGCAATGGGACCCCTTTTTCAATAATATAATGGAAGAATTTATAACACCCCCAACAAGGTCAGCATTAATGCAATGTGATTTTTTACATGGCATTATGAGTTGATATATATACGAAATAGGATGTCGGGTGGTGGAGATGGTTAGTTAAAGTCATCAATGGATGACCATTCTATCAGTACCATCGTGAGAAATTAAAATAAAATTATATAAATATCTTTAAAACATATATTAAAATGGATTAAAACTTTCAATTATAATGGGAAACATGATAAGATAAATAAATAACACAATGTTTTAAAAATATGTATATCATGAAGTTTATATAGTCTTACTTCATTAAAAGATAACCGAATGGTCTAATAATATATATTATGGAAACAAAAAGTAAATTTAAACAACTAGAAGACCCAATATAATCCTCACAATCACCTTGTAACCTTATTCATATCCACGTTGAGATCATATATCCCTTTCACATGCACTATATCTCATGCCCTATCCTTTAGTCCAACCATAATGTCTATACATCCACATATATTCATGTGCAGGCTCTGATAATAAAACCTAGTAGTCCACCACTAACATATACCCTAAAATAAACTTGTATATATGTGAATGAATATACATAATATAATGAAATATGTCGACAATCACATGTACAGTCCTATCAAACTTTTGGGTACTCATGAATTATCCTTGGTGATCAATTAAAACATGCTACATATAGTGAATAAATGGGAAAAAATTTCCCAATTTTTTATTACAAGGGAATAAGAAGGATAGTCATGTGATGGTTGGATATTAGTGGTATAGGGTTTCTCCAGTTTGAGAATATTAATTGGTTTCTTTTAACCATAATATTGGATCCCCTAATAAAATTATTTTTGTAATAATCATCTTATAGACCACACGAAAAATCCCCTAATAATAGGCTTAGTTTACAAACCATCATCTAAAACCAGGAAGAAGTGTCGATGATAATAAGCACAATATACAAATCTTTTTCCATCCTTAGGGAGAATCAACCCTAATATAATTATTAATATTATAACCATTATCTATTTCTATAGATAATAACACTTAATTATATGATTAGTAAACTAATCATCATCTGGACCAAATGAGAATATCCCTTGATTGTTGGCTCATCATTCTATAAACTAATCCTAGGTATATACATATTAATGATCCTAATCTAAGGATTATTCCATTGAAATAACTTGATAACATATGATGAGTATCCATACATAGGTGAAACTCTCCTTATAGGAAAAATGTAATACTCATATTTTTTCCCCAAACACAAATCTATAAATATCTATTGGGAAAATTTAATAGAAATCTGGATATAATTTTAGCAACCCAATCCCTTCAGACACATTCATGATAGCATGTCAATGAGTTCACCTAACCCTGTGAACTACATTGATCAAAAGAAACTCTAATAATTCGTTTATTTGAAAATTGTAAAATATTATGCTTGATATTATCATAACCATATCTAGAAAAAATTTATATTACATGTTATAAAAGACATGTTATATAAATAAATAAAAACAAGGGACAATTCCAAGTTAATAATAACTCTTAACTATAAACCCCCCATGTCTGATGTTGAAAAAATCATTAATAAACTTGATCCTAGTCCACAACCAATATCACTAACCACACTACATGAATCACTAACTAATTAACCTGGTTAAATCATCTATATAATGATTAACCCATTCCTCTTAGAGCTCGCCTATTTGGTGGTACAATCCTCTAGTCCATAACCAATAATTTCCAAGTGTTTAAGTTTATAATACAATCCTATAGTCTATAAACCACATAAAAATTTTCCCTTGGAAGTTTATTTCTTAATATAACATATAACTATTGAACTTATTTTACAATTATACTGAATAATTTCTCATCATTCAGCCTTTACATGGTAATTTATGCACAAATCATGTCACTAGCTCAAACCACATTATAACCACCAATGGGAAATAATAATTTAACTATTAACTCACCAAGTCATCTTTAGTGGAAATTACTTTCTAATATTTCTTAATCCTATAATTCCATTATCAATAACCTTGATCAAACTTTTGGTTATCTATTATAGATAAATCAATTCCCATATGGTTTCCTAAGTAACCATTCATTTCACTCACCCATAACTCATCACCTAAGGTGAGCATAATACACCAATACATTAGACCTACTGATTTATAAGAAATTATCTCCCAAGGATATAACCCTTTCTGGATCCAATTATATTTTATCCAATACTCTCAAATGGAGAATATAGTCATCTATAGACATTTATTTAATTCATAACAATTAGAGGACCCAATAAGAGCCAAATATAGCAAACCGACCTAACTTCATAGATGGGAACCCACCATGGTTTCTTCTTCGTTTTTTTAAATTAAATTACCCCATATACGAATAATAAATCATGTATTTACATATAAATATGTATAATTCAAAAATATCCACCTTAATATAGAATTATCCTCTTAATCATTGTCACTTAATAATAGAAATCCATCATTAGTCAACATATATAATATAATTTAATTCAAAATTGGGGTAATAATGGAAAATATAAACATGTGATTTATCCTCACTAAAATATGAATTAAATAATGATAATTAACTCACAAATTAACATTAACCCACTAATGATATAATTCCTTAATTCCAAATTCTAATTTAACAATCAGTTTTACCCAAACATACCAAAATCCTTAAATAAATTCGATGAGCAATTTACCTCAAGTGAAATGGTGAGAACCCACATGAGTTTATCATTACTCAATACCATTTATCCTTCACACATGATAACCTCATCATTAAAACATAATTTCTTGGTAATATAATGAAATCGTCATCAAATCCCTAATCCATGTCATTAAAATAAAAGATGATGTTTAGGTATATGAAATATGAGAGGAAGAGAGGACATTACCTAAAATATTTATTATAAAACACATTTAATTGAACCTCATATTGAAGTAAAAAACAAATGTTCCAATAGGAGGAACTTATAGGGAGAGGTTTGACCAAATGACCTCCCATGTATGCCTATTTAGCATGAAAAATAAATATATATGTCTATGAAAAGAAGTTTATTTCCCCATTAAAAGGTAACATAAGATTTACCAAGTACTAGTGTAAATATTTGTCTTCCCTTCCCATTACCCACCCTACTAGTACCCAATACACCACAACCAAGTACCTAGTGGTATCTTCAGTAAACTGTAGAATCACTATAAGGACATGGGTGAAACTAAAAAAATACACTGGGTACTATTTGGTATTTTCATTAAATTATACTTAAAATGGTTTCACTTACCATCTTCTAAACATCTAAAATTTATTAAAAATTCCTAAATGTTATCTAAATTTCCACTAGTTAATAAAAATTTCCAAAAATTCAATCTAAATATAATAAATAAAAATAAATTTGACTTTAGTTTCACAAAATTCTCATACTCCTCCAATTCCAGAAACCACTAACGGCATGGGTCCTTCCAAACTCAATGAATTAACCTATCTCATCATTTATATATTACTTCATGAATATTTATTAGACTATAATGGTCATGAATATCGGATATCACTTATCAGTTATAGACTAATACTAGTTATGGTTATGTAAATACTATACCCAATCCAATAAAACTATCAAATCATTATAAACCCCTTTCTCTGATCCATCGCATATGTTGGATATCCCTTGAATGATATGAAGTGATACATATATAAATAACTATTAGAAATTTTGTATAAACTATTCCAAATAGTACACTATGACACTAACTACCACAAGAAACTAAATGGATTATACTTTTCATCACAAAATAGATTCACCATTTCTATGAAGAATTTAAATATTATAGAGATATTACTGAAATTATAAACTACAATTTCAATAATAAATTATTTGACACTAATGTTCTACACCATTCTACAACCTTCTTGGCGATCAAACTGATCATCTCTCCATCATTCATGAAAAAATTGTAGTCTCCCTTCTATGTCTCAATCCATTTCATAAGGCCTCACTCTAATGTATTGTTCATCATACCCTCTAATGAGTAATAAACATATCCAATGTTGATTTACTACCGAATAACTCTCTAAATTCCACTCTCATTAGTTATTAGATGTAATTGAATCACCTCGTCATCTACACCAATACCCACATGTGGGTATTTACCACTGATTCAAAAAATCAAGTCCATGTGTATCTTTTTTTCAAACATAAAATATTAGACACCTCATATATGAGTTCAAAATATACATCCACCCTGATTTTCACCTAAAATTATCTTAAAATGTGGGACATACCCTCAAGTAATCAAGAGTGTTCTATCCACCCAATGATTTCCCATATATTCAATCAATGAGAATTGACATTTCTTGATGCCAACATTACCGAAATCTCATCACTCTCATTGCATTATTGTATTTTTCTAATAGACCCCTCACACAAGTAAAAAAAATACCATGAGGCTTAAGCAATATAATGTTATAAAAAATGAAACTAGAAATGATGAGAGGAACCCTTTCCCACTAATGGTGTGTGGTATTATTGAAGGTGTTTTTATTTGATTGGTTTTTCATTTTTGTGAGGGAATAAATCTTATTAATGTTACGTCAATTGTTTTTTTGTTTTTATTCTAATAACCTTATATGGGATTCACCATAGTTTCATTATAGTGTTCACAACATCAATATTACCAAATATATATTCAAATATGAAATATTAATTGAAATTTGGATGGGATTTCATTGTAGATGAATTCAAAAAATTTGAGTTATATTTGATTTATTGTCATTGATGGTTTATAAACTTTACTTTACCACTATTTTGGATTTTGATGGTTCCATGGTGCATTAAATTTAATGGATGGATATTTCTTGAGTTCTATATGTTTTTTTCTAAATTTTATATGCAGTATTTTCTTAGTGATGGTATTATTGTTGGAAGACCCATATGAATCTATAATGTGAAGTCAAGACTGGTAGGGTTAATATGGGATGCATCTATGTATATTCATTTAGATATCTTACCTAGAAATTCAGGTGGTCAAACTGGTGTTTTGGAGACATAATGGTTTTTCTAGGGTGTCTTGGGTTAGGTTTAAACTAGTAAGGGTTAATGGGTATTACATTTAATTATCCATCAGTATAACCACCCCTAATAGCTTGATCAGTATAGTAATCTTCATTGGTACATGGGGAAATAAACTTCTAATAAATGGATCAACATAATAGAAAATGATATAAGGTAAAATCACACTAGTGAACCAAATTACAGGATCGTTCTATGTGAAGAACTTCATAATATTCCATGAGTAACTATCCCTCGGAGAAATGCCCCAAATTGAAAACTTTACAAAATAATTTTCTAGTTCTTAGTTTCAATCCATATTAATATTTTTAGAAAATGTGATCATCATTTGGATATAAGGTTATAAAAAATCCCCACACCATGATAAAAAATCCATAAATATAGAATATTAAGGTCAGCCAACCCCAAGAACCACACTATTCACAAGTAACTCTCATGAATTCTCTTATTTGATGATTCCCTTGTAGAAAGACAATTAATCTCACAATAAACTCATATACTATTGATATCATATATTATATAATCTCTATCTCAGTAAAAAATAAAAATAACTATCAATGTCCTGCCAAAACTAGCCCTCGTATATAAACCTTCCAAACATCATTTCGAATAATCCAATATGAGACCCATTCCTAGAACTCAATTAATATTTCTGGATACATCACATGAATAACTAATTGATATACTCTATATTCATATCCATATAAGGCTTACCCTAACCCTTTAGGAACTCAACTCTCTAGTGGTGAAGGCCTCAATGTTATAACTGAAAGACCCCAGGACACCCTGAGAGGGGAGGGGTGAATTAGGGTGACAACTTTTTCTTTTAATGTGGTGGATCTTGTTCCCACGTTGGTAGGAACTTGTTGAACCTGTAAGATGAATATGATCAGAAAGCAAGCATTCACATGCACAGAGAAGACACAACACTTTTTACTAGGTTCACCACTAAGGGCTACGTCCAAGGAGCATACGCCGACAAGTTGCCGGTCATACCAAATTCCACTAATCTTCACTAGATGTGGATTACAACGGTTCAGGAACAATCACTATGTCCCAGGTTCAATGCCTTTACAAAGGTTCAGGGATAGATCACTGCTTCCCTCGGGTCACTCCATTTGACTCCCCCTGGCTCACTACCCTTGGTGAAGTCTCACTCAGTTTATAGGTGTGAAGGTCTATTCAATAGATTTGCATTGAAGTATTTGCCTCTGCTCAGCACAAGACTCTACTTGCATCGATGTCCGGAATAGATGCACTAGAACGCATAGAACCACTGAACCGGATAACCAGAACGTGCAGACAAACTTCACTGACAATTGTGCGCAACACCAACCCTTTGTGCGCAAAGCCTTCCTATTGCACGCAAACTTTACTTTTCACGCGGAAAAAAAAATTTCACGCAAAACCCCCTTTTTCGCGCAACTAAATTTTTTATGTGTGAACCCAATTTTTATGCGCAACTCTTCATTTTCCACGCATCCCAAAATTTTCTGCGCAATACTGAATATTTCGCGCAATCCCCTTTACGCGATCTTTTTCGCACATCAGACCTCATATCTTCTCTAAGTCTTCAACCGTAAGGAAAGAGGGGGGTAACCTCTTATTTATAGGCGTCTGAGACCCCCGCGCGCAAAATATCCTTTGGCGCAAAAACCTCTCATCTGGAGTGTAATTTTCCGCGTAGGTATTGTTTTCTGCGAACCTCTCCAGATATTTCGCGTAGCCCATGCCTTTTCCATTTTTCGACATTTTGATTCTGAAACACTGTTTACGCAAAAAACTTTGCTCCGCTATTTCGCACACCACGCTGTTTTTCGCGCCCAGCTCAAGTATTTTGCGCACAACCCTTAATTTCCATGCACCACTTCCTCTTTGTGTGCACCTCCTTTTTCAGACAATCCATGTCTTCATTTTCTGATTTTTAGGCCCAAAAAATTGGCAAACACAGGGAAACAGTGCCCCCTTCAATACTGTTGTCTGCTTGAAAAGTATGATCACTTTGCTAGCACACATTTAGAACTTCCACTGAGGATTGACAACAAACACAAACTAAACTCCAATTCCTACATAGAACAGCCATGGTTCCAACAATCTCCCCCTTTGGGTTTGTGGGAAATCACCAAATAAATTCAAAAAGATCACCATCCCCTTGCAATTCAAACAGGAAAGGATCAACTCAGCCAACACTCTAAGTCTACGTGAGTAATGCTCGGTGTAGAAAACAAGAGAGGAAGCTTGAATTGGGTTCCTGTGTTTTGGAATTTGCAATGATGCCCAAGAAATTTTCTTACAGTTTTACAGAAGCATTACATGTCCACTGACAATTCTGAATTCCTGAATTTATTCATTTCCTTTCTCCCCCATTGACAATAAACCCAAATACCGGTAACTGATCATTGTTCCGCTCAAAACGCACTCCCCTTGGATAGTATATCCCCCATAAACCTACATCTCATCCAAAAACAGATTAAAAATAGTTAACATAACTGGGGAGAGGGGAATTTCGGAACCTCCTTATGCAGGAGGAGGTGGTTGAACACTGAGGTTCAACCGATGCTTTTCAAACACAGCTACTGACAGTGGCTTTGTCAGGATATCAGCTACTTGCTCATCAGTTCCCACGTGATCCATTCTAATCACCCCTTGCTCAACTTTTTCATTGATAAAGTGATATCTGATTTAAATATGTTTTGTACGAGAATGCTGAACATGATTCTTTGTAAGATCAATTGAACTCTGGTTATCACAATAAATAACCATTGGTTTCTTTACCTCATCACCAATATATGTTAATTGTTGCTTCATCCATAGCAGTTGAGTGCATGCCTTTTTGTTAGATATATACTCAGCTTCATAAGTACTAAGAGAAGTACTTTCTTGTTTCTTTCTAAACCAGCCAACACAGTTATTCCCAATAAAGAATGCTCCACCACTTGTGGACTTTCTGTCCACAACATCGCCAGCCCAGTCAGCATAAGAAAATGATGATAATTCACTGTCCCTTCCTGCAGCAAAGCATAATCCACAATTGTGAGTACCTTGAATATACCTCGGGATTCTTTTTAATGCTGCCATATGTTTCTCCTTTGGATTACTCTGAAAGCAGGCTGCAAGACAAGTGTAAAAAACAATATCTGGCCGTGTCACTATCAGGTACAGTAGGCTCCCAATGATCCTCATGTACATGGTGGGATCTACAGATGTCCTATCCTCATGATTTCCAAGTTTGGTTCCAATTGCAATCGGAGTTGACATTGGTTTGGAGTCTTGCATATTAAACTTCTTCAGCAGCTCTCTTGCATACTTTTCCTGAGAGATAAAAGTGTAGTCTTTCCTTTGAGTCACCTGCAGTCCCAAGAAATATGTGATCTCCCCAATCATTGACATTTCAAATTCTGATTTCATATGATTGGAAAATTCATCCACTGATTGCTGCCTTCTGCCACCAAATATAATGTCATCGACATAAACTAGAACCATGAACTGATCTTTCAGAGAATTCTTCACATAAAGATTGTGATCTACTCCTCCTCTTTTGAATTCTAGTTTCTTGAGGTAAGAATCCAGTCCGGAGTACCATGCCCGTGGTGCCTATTTCAAGCCATAAAGTGCTTTCTTTAGCTTGCAAACCTTTGATTCATCATCACCAAGAAGAAAACCCATTGGTTGTTCAATGTAGACTTCTTCTTCGAGTACACCATTTAAGAATGCTGTCTTGACATCCATTTGATATAATTTATATCCTCTTTGGAGATCCATGGCACGGAATAGCCTGATTGACTCCATTCTAGCCACTAGAGAAAAGGTTTCTTCAACATCAACACCTTCAATCTGATAATACCCTTTACATACCAGTCGAGCCTTGTTTCTGATAACACTTCCATGCTCATCAAACATATTCTTTAATATCCATTTTTTTCCAATCACATTGTGACCTTTGGGTATCTGGATGAGATCCCATATCTGATTCTTGTCAATTTGATCTAACTCTTCTTTTATGGATTTCACTTAGGATTCATCCTTTGGAGCTTCTTCAAATGAGGATGGCTCCACCACTGACAGAAATGCAGTTGGTGTGTTATTCCTCATCCTCTTTGTTTGTGTGGGTGCATTCTTATCTCCAATTATGTTATAAGGATCAATCTCTGATCTTCGATTTCTCCTGTGAGGTTCAGTCGCATTCTCACCATCAAGATTTCCTCTTCAGATTCTTCGTCTAAGTCAACATCATGATGTGACCCCTGAGTGTTTTGTACATCTTCCTCTATTTATGTATTTGTATTTATTCCATGTTCATATTCATTCTCATCTTCAATCTCATCAGTATAGGTACTATTTGAATCATTTGGGGTTTTCCTTCAATGATCTTAACATAATTGCTTTCCAAAATCCTCCACAAGCGTTTATTGAAACACTTGTAGGCTTTGTTGTTCATTGAGTAACCGAGGAAAATTACTTCATCTGTATTGTCGCCATATTTCCCGTGATTTCCTTTTTTTTCTGATGAAGCATTTAATTCCAAATACACGAAAGTATTTTAAAGAAGGCTTCTGTCCATGACACAATTCATATGGTGTCTTCGTCTCACCCATATAAAGTCCTGTTCCATTCTGAATGTACATTGCTGCTTGAACATCCTCTTTCCAGCAATGTCGTGGAATACAACTCTCAATCAGCATAGTTCGTGCCATGTTGTTCACCTGTCGATTCCTACTTTCAACAACTCCATTTTGTTGTGGAGTCCTCACAGCAGCTACCTCATGTTGTATCCCATGCTTCTCCAGATAATTTTCAAATTCAATGGATGTGTATTCTCCTCCATTTTCAGATCACAACACTTTGATTGTTCATCCAGTATCATTCTTGGTGATTCACCGATAAGTTTTCATGCAGTCAAGGGCCGATATGAGCTGCAGACTAGCTTCCCACGAATGCAAGCATCAAAAGATTTTTCACGCTCACAGTTCAGGTTGGGAATGTCCATGAAAATTCTCAATTTTGATATTTTCTCCATGTATTTTTGATTGATGTGTCCCATTCTCTGATGCCACAAATTGTTTTCTTCTTCAATATTCATGTAACATACATTTTCTTCACTATCAACCTGATACAAGTTGCCTTCTGTTCTACATCCCTTCATAAGTGAATTTCCAGTCTTCCCCTTGATAGTGCAGCCTTTCTGATTAAAATTAACTATAAGTACCGAGTCACAGAGTTGACTCACGCTGAGGAGATTTGACGTAGGCCATGTACGTAAAGGAATTCAGTCTTCTTTAGTTCTCCATTAGCTAATTAAGTACTTCCACTCCTTTGATTTTCAGAGCCCCATCATTACCAAATCGTACTGTACCATCAACCGTCCTTTTGATATCCGTTAGTAGGCCGGCATTACCTATCATATGAGATGAACAACCACTATCCAGAATCCAGGTACTGTTATTCTTTGAAGCTTTGAGGGCCACCTCTGCAAGGTTGGATTTCTCAATCTTCTTCCTTTCCTTCCTTGAGACATTGGATTGAGTATATAGTACTGATGGCCTTTCAATTATCTCTTCTGCATACCTAGGTTCTTCATAGTCAAAATATTCATTGAGAGGAGAAAACCTATTTGAAAGAGCAACAATGTCTTGCTGATGAGACTTGACTTGTATTGAACATCGGTATGAGGTGTCCATGTCCTTTTTCTGTCTGCAATTAGTAGCCTTATGACCAAAGTTAGAACAACGATAACAATATCCATAGAATTTGTTTCTTCTATAAGAATTCAGATATGAATTTGTTCTCTTTTGTTGAACTTCTATATCTTCTCCATTCAGATAGCTTATTTCCTTTTCACAATAAGACATGGTATGGCCTAGATAGCCACATAACTGACACTTCATGAGAGGAAATGTCTTGTCACATGAATTTCTCCTCATACCTTCTTCCTTGGGATAAAAGTTAGACTGTCTGTCATTTCTAAATGTTTGAGGATAATTTTCATTTCTCCTTTTAGTTTGGATTGAGGGTTCCTTTTTCGGAACTTTAGGTAACATTTCAACTTGTTCAACTTTCATTTTATATTTCTTTTGGATCTTTTCACTTCCAGTAGTTGATGTCTCAGCCTCACATCCAATTACACTCTTTCCCATGCAAGTGGGTCTTTGATCACTCAAGATTTTCCAACCCCATCTGAACCACACTTGGATCTTTCTAGTAGTTCTGCATCTGAGAATCTTCCAAACAGTATTTTATTCCTTGATTCTTTTGGAATTGATTCAGTCTCAAGTTTACTCATTAGAGAAACAACTTCCTCTTCAAGACCCTCAGCAGTCTTGGATTTTTCATCAAGTATGGAGGTGAGGTCATTGATGACCTTTTCCTGCTCTTCAATTCTCAGCTTTAGATCCACTATATCATCATTGCTTTTAATTATTTTAGACTGTACCTTCACAAATTCTTCCATTTTTTGAATTTTAGCTTCAAGTTGATCAATGTATTCAGTTGATTCTTCTACAATTGATTTCCACTTATTTCAACTCTTACATTTAATCTTAAGCTTACTAACGGCATCCTTAAGTTTCATCTCGGGATCTACACAAGTTATCAATTGTTCTTCTGCACCAGTATCTTCTGACTTTTCAATAGTGGACATCATGGAAGCATGGTTCCCAGTTTTGAATTCTGGTTCTTCTTCATCACATAATTCATTATCATCTTCTTCCTCTTCACAGACAAAACTCTTCCTTTGCATTTTCTTTCTAGATATGAAGTCTCCCTTTTTGAAGAACCTTCTACAAGGCTTCTCTAAGATTTCATCTTCACTATCTTAATCATTGATCTTTCTTAAGCACTGAGAGGCAATGTGCCCAACTTTCCCACAACGAAAACATGCGAGAGGTAACTTTCCTTTGAACTTCCCTTTCCCCTTCTGGAACTTCTTTGCAATGAGAGAAAGAATTTTTTTTCTTCGTCATCTTTACCACTATTATCTTTTGAGATTTTCAGTTTATCCATGGCCTTGAATGCCATTTCCTTTCTCACACGAGTTGTAGCATCTTCTGGTTTGACTCTCATTTAATATGATACCAAGCTGCTAAGTAGATCATCCAGAGAAAGTTTGGAAAGATCTATTTTTTCAAGGGCAAACACCTTTTTATTGTACAGAGGTGTAAGTCTTCTTAATATTTTCTTTACAATATCAATGTCTTTGATTTCTTCACCTAGACCCCGAATTTCTCCAACCACTTTAGTAATTCGATTGAAGAAAGAGTCTGCATTCTCGTCTGGATGCATCTTCATATCATCAAATTGATTGTGCAGCACTTGAAGTTTCGCCTCCTTTACTTTCCTATCTCCTCCATAAATATTCTCGAGTTTATCCCACATGGATTTTTCTGAGGTGAAATTCATCACCTTTAGGTTGATCTGATCAGAAAGGGCTGCAGTAAGTGCATTTTTGCTTTAGCATATGCATCAAGAATTTTCCTGTCTGTTTCTGTCATAGCCTGGTCTATTGGGCCAGTGACTTTTATTCCTTGCACAGTAGAAAAGAGAACTTCCATTCCAAGAGATCTTAGATGAGATCTAATTCTGTTCTTCCAGATCTGGAAATTACTTCCATCGAAGTGAGGGACTCCCCTAACATTGACTGCATTCTCCATGACAATAAAGGATAGATTCAACACCAGCAACCTGGCTCTGATACCACTTGAAAGACCCCGAGACACCCTGAGAGGGGAGGGGTGAATCAGGGTGACAACTTTTTCTTTTAATGTGATGGATCTTATTCCCACGTTGGTAGGAACTTGTTGAACTTGTAATATGAATATGATCAAAAAAGAAAACATTCACATGCACAGATAAGACACGACACTTTTTACTTAGTTCACCACTAAGGGCTACGTCCAAGGAGCATACACCAACAAGTTGTCGGTCGTACCAAATTCCACTAATCTTCACTAGATGTGGATTAAAACAGTTCAGGAACAATCACTATGTCCCAGGCTCACTGCCTTTACAAAGGTTCTGGGATAGCTCACTGCTTCCCTCGGGTCACTCCCGTTGACTCCCCCTGGCTCACAACCCTTGGTGAAGTCTCACTCAGTTTATAGACGTGAAGGTATCTTCAATAGATTTTCATTGAAGTCTTTGCCTCTACTCAGCACGAGACTCTGCTTGCATCGATGTACGAAATAGATGCACTAGAACGCACATAACCACTGAACCGGATAACTAGAACGTGCAGAAAAAGTTCACTGACAATTGCGCGCAACACCAACCCTTTACACGCAAAGCCTTCCTATTGTGCACAAACTTTACTTTTCACACGGAAAAAAATATTTCGCGCAAAACCCCCTTTTTCGCGCCACTAAATCATTTATGTGAGAACCCAATTTTTACGCGCAACTCTTCATTTTTCACGCATCCCAAAATTTTCCGCACAATACCGAATATTTCACGCAAACCCCTTTACGCGATCCTTTTCACGCATCAGACCTCGGATCTTGTCTAAGTCTTCAACCGCATGGAAAGATGGGGGTCACCTCTTATTTATAGGCATCTGAGACCCCCGCGCACAAAATCTCCTTTGGCGCAAAAACCTCTCATCTGGCGTATAATTTTCCGCGTAGGTATCGTTTTCCGCGCCCCTCTCCAGATATTTCGTGCAACCCATGCCTTTGCCATTTTTTGACATTTTGATTCTGAAACACTATTTGCGCGAAAAACTTCGCTCCGCAGTTTTGCGTACCATGCTGTTTTTCGCACCCATCTCAAGTATTTTGCGCACAACCCTTAATTTCCATGCACCACTTCGTTTTTGTGCGCACCTCCTTTTGTAGACAATCAATGTCTTCATTTTCTGATTTTGAGGTCGAAAAAATTGGCAAACACTGGGAAACAGCACCACCTTCAATACTGTTGTCTACTTGAACAGTATGTTCACTTTGCTGGCACACATTCGGAACTTCCACTGAGGATTGACAACAAATACAAACCAAACTCCAATTCCTGTATAGAACATCCATGGTTCCAATAATAACCCTTAATTCCCAATTTTATAATGCCATGATATAACCATATTATCTCTCAAAAATAGGCCACTCTACACTTAATGGTTCATTACTTAAAATTATGAAAAACCAATACTTTTTTCACATTCATCCCAATACCATCTCACAAGTCACCCCTAACTTTGTGACATATCCATAAGGCCTATTACCAACCCAATCAATAATATAACCCCTAAATCAAACACAAATATTGGCTACTTAAATAGCATAGATACCATTGGTGGAACCCCCTTTCCAAACCCATTTAATCATATATGTTAATAATCAATAACCCATATCAACCCATTGGTTATGCCTATTTGATAACTCAATTACCACATGGTTTCCCAAGAAACCATTAACTTTACTTGAACCTATCTCACTTCCCATGGTGATCAATATACACCAATAGATATGATCTTTTGAGATCTCTTCCTTCATATCCTAAGGTTAGAAAAACATTAGGGTTCTAATTAAATTATATCTAATAGTCTCACATTGGAAACATATCCATTTATGGCTATGTGATCAAATTATAACACTCGGTAGACCCACAATGAGGCTAAAATCTCACTAGTCTCACCTTACAAAGGGAAACCCACCTTATATTTGTCTCATGTTTTTCTCACTCACTTACCGCCACTTACACATCATGGAATGCATTAATTTTCATATAATTTAGTAAAATTAATGATCATAAAGCATGATATAGAGTTATACCATAATTCAAAAGGTATCTCCATTTGACCAAGCCCACATCGGCCAATATCGACACCCACATGCCCTTATATCATCATGGTAGAAATATAATCAATTATTTTCAAATTAAAATTAATATTTCAAATTTAATAAAAGATATTAATGATGGGGTAATATCTCACTGAGTGTAATACCCCCACTAAAATATGAAACAACCAATGGTATATAGCTCAAATACCACTCCCATACCCTCTATGAGAAAAAAACGCAAAAACCCTATTCAAATTTAACAATCAATTTTAGTCTATATATAAAAAATATCTAAATAAAATCATCATGAAATTTTTATGAAGAGAAACTGTGAGAAACCTCATGTCTCTAGTATTCCATAACTTCCTCTTCCCTCTCTGTGTAAAAAAATCACTCTCACATGATTCATCCATGATCTTGTGTAATCATCATCAATTCCATGGACCATCACATGAAAATTATAGAATAAGAGGATAAATATGAAAATGGATAGGAAAAGTGGTGTTTTATCAAATTATAATCTTAAAATTACTCTTATTTAAGCACATTATGAAGGGAAAATTAACTGGGAGCATTGGGTGAAACCAATGGGAGAGTTCCAAAAAATGGAATCCTATTAATTATTATTCTACTTGAAAAATAAAGGGTTTTGATGATGAATTGATGATTTTTCTTTATAAAAAGTGAACATTAATTCCATTGAGTGCCTCATAGATGGCCATTGAATTCCTAATAAATAGCCACCCATCATAGGATTCCCTCTCCTATAACCACTCCATTGATTACCTTTAATATCACCATAATGTACATAGTGATATTTTTAGTATTTTGTAAAACTTTGATAGAAACACATAGTACTTAGTACACTTCCAATAGGTACCTTGTGGGTTTCATAGTGCATTTTAGATACTGTTATTTCTCTAACCATCTCTTAGTCCAATATAAAATCTTGGTAAAATCCCAAGTCATGAAATAAAATTCATTTCATCAATAATTAACCACTCAAATTTTAATACAAGTCCAAAAGAATCGCATTCACTCATACTATTGTTTTATTAGAGTCTGACCTTCCTCCATTTCTACCTTCTATGATGGAATGGGCCATTAAAACATTTATGATAGAGTGTGGTGTGACTTAAATGATTTTTAAATAAATTCACCATAAAATAAATGGATATAAATAAGTTTCTAATAGGGACATAAAGAGTATTTTAGACATGATTTTCCATAAAAATTTAAATGATAGGAGTCAAAGGTCATACAACATCTTGTGTTCTTATCATACTACTCATAAGAATCAAATTTTAAAGAGACAATACATATTATGTATTAAAAATTAATGTAACATTATAGTATATCTATAATGTTGAATACAATGGGAAGTTAAAAAATGAACTTTGATTTATAAGATGTTTATAATTAGAGGAAGATGTAGATTCACAAACCAAGATATATCAAAAGGGAGAAATTAAGTAATTTAATAAAAAATAAGGAAAAGTAAAGGGTAGAATATAAATGACCTATTTATAAAACAATTATTAAATGTAAGATAAAAAGTTTTTCTTTATAATTCTAGATTAATTTCCATTCCTATTATAATTCATCCTATACAGGAAGTCCCTTTACTAGTTACTAATATAATACCTATTGGTATATTTAAGTTCATCATAGGAAAATCAACTGAATACATCACATTTAATGTACCAAGGATAATGTAATTCCATATAAACCTTTTAGGGGAACAAGTAAAGGAGATCATGATTCTTTAGGTTTTATATAAATGAACTGAAAATCATCTCCCTATGTCATGTGTTTATTATTATTCTATTATAATATTTGAATAATTATTATAATGTATTTATACAGGAATATAGGGAATTGAAAAAACAAATTATGGGGAAGATAGCATCTTTTTTAGGATCTATTGAATTTTTTGTATTTTATTTTTTGTTTTTGGTTTTTTTTCTATAGATATTTTTGGTATATTTTAAAACATTTTGATATTCATTTAGTTCACAAGTTGTCTTGAATTTATAACTCATTGGTGAGCTACTAATATAACAATAAAATTCAAAACATAAATTATTATCGATATATCCCTTGGTCCCTTATTTAAATTTTTAACCATTAGATAAATTTTTCTAATAATGGAAACTCATTCATTATGGTATTATCCAATATCATTTTTATATACATGAATGGATATATAATAATTTTTACATATTCAAACACATAATTTCATTCTACATGGAGCTGATCCATTCTTGATGAGTTATAAATTTATATAGATCTTTTTCAAACCATTAATAGATTAAAATAAATGATAGGTGACTCAAATATTAATTTGGAATCCATTCATTTAATTTTTTAGAAACCACCTTAATATATATCTCTTTTATTTAAATACATAGAATCCATTAATAGTATTATAACAAGCAATATTCTAGGAAACATTTTTGTGATAGGGAGTATTTATGGTGTATTTATTCATTTAAGGTAATTGAGTTCACAAAAACTCTGTTAAAAAAATAAGTACCACACTATTTCTCCAAAAAACTTATTAAAAAAAATTAAATAAGTAAAAACCATTAAAATAAAATATATATATAAAGGTGAAATTATAAAATATTATTTGAAAAATTTTATTAGTTAACCTCCATAGATAGAAAAGAAAATATTTTTTGGGTCAATCATATATAGTAAAATGAGTGAGTATATACTTTGTGGATGTATAAATTTTAATGAATGCATTTTATAAATAATTTTTAAACCACTTCATTTGGTAATCAAATTTTCTCAAACTTAATCACCAACATTTAATATTAGTAAAACCATAAAAACACCATAATATTTATGAAATATATTGAATCCATAATTAGAAATTTATGAGGCACAACAAGTCTATGGTGACACATGCATGATTGTTAGAAGATAAAAACATTGCAAATCCTAGTATGATTAAAGAGATAAAACATTTCTTAGAAGGTATTTACAAGTGTCTACGTGTAGAAATAAAAGTTTAAATTTAATTTAAATAGAACAATCAATGAATTATATTATTTATATAACTTTTTGAGGCATGATTTTTTCTGATAAATGTGATCAGAAAAGTTATCTCATAGTTAACTTGTTTTTTCAGATTCATGTAGTTATAATTATATGAGTTTAATTTTAATCATTAATTGAAGTGTGGTGTTATTAGTTTGGGGGTATTGATGGAGTTAATTTATTGGTTATTTTTTATTCTATGTCATGGAACAATGTGACTATTTTATTTTAAAATATGTTCCAATTATCATATAATAGGATCTTATGTTTAAATTGGATTTATTTTATTATTTTAGTTAATTTGTGTAGGTTCTAGGCGCATCAGAAGCATGGTTGGGACGACACCCAAATTTGATTTTTACTATGATCAATGATTATTTCAGGATCAATATGAAGATGAACTCCAGTCTCCATGGAATATAATCAAAGATTTATATAAATAAGAAAGTGGCACGAAACCTTTAGAGAGGGTCTTTGCAAATCATGTTTATAATTAATTTAATTAATTTTATAAACAAAATAATACCCGGATCTTAAATATTTTCTTCGTTGATGATGTTGATATTTTGGAATGACCCTTCCATATTCTCACATTTCTATTGAAAGGATCAAAATAAGAATCCCTCTATATGTGATCCACACATGCTCCAATGGCCTCTGATTGACACCGCTTGTTCTCTGGGTGCTAGCGCGGTGAAGCAAGTTTCTTGTATCGGTCGTTCTTAATTTCTTGTTCTTCAGTAATGAAGAATGTCTCTAATTCTTGAGAGTGGGGAGAAGAGGATTTGAGAGAGAAATTTTTTGTCTCAACAATTCTCAATTCACTAGGCATGTGTTGTGGTCTATGGCACAATAGGCCGACTTTTCTATTTATATACAAGGAATTTTAGTAACAATATTTAATTTCATAGAAACGATTAAATACATTCATGAACTTAGAGAAAACCCATTCTCATAATAATAATACTGCATAATTATTCATTGTGTTACAAATTGTGAAAAAATGGAATTATAAAATAAAATTTTGCATCACAAAAAAAACAGTGTCATTATTATTTTAACGTGTTCCAACTAGTTAAATAATTATTTACCATCTTGAAAATAATGATTTTACTACTAGGTTGACCTTGGTCTGCTTGAACTCCACTTCTACTTATTAAACCCCGAATAAATAATGAAATAATTTATTCTCTTAAATAAATGTTTTATTTATAAACTATTAAATAAATATTTTTTAAATGTTCAGTAAAATAAATAAATAAATTTTATTTAATTTATGTGATCATTTTAACTTGAATAAAATTATTCCTTGGTCTTGAGAATAATATTTATTTAATTAATTAAATTAAAATAGAAGTTAACCGAGACCACCAAAAACACTTAGGGAGTGACCCTCTAGGATTTTTTCTCATTGGTATTAGGCGGGCTTGCCTAATTTCCTAGAGTACTGTATAGAAACGGGTCAAGGCACCCAAGAAAAAGAATGTAAAGTCACAACAATGACATCCACATACGAACACTCACTATGTAATATAATCCCTTTGTGGAAATATCTCATCAAAAAGGTTTCGTGATAGTCTCACCAACTTTTATGCTTGATACGTAGTTCCTTGACTACCTGAAATAAACTCATTGTTACACCATGGCCATGGAATTTTGAACGATGGATCTATTCCAATCAAAGGGATGAGATATCAACTACCATAAATAGATAGGAAAAATACTTCCTCAACTTATTCATTAATAACATTCCTCTCATGATGCACCCAACATACCTTACTTCCTGCCAACTATCATCATGACGGTTTTCATCAATAAATCAAAGTGCGCGATTCATGACACGTATTAATGATACTATTAAAGTCTAAGGATCATTACACATGCTCGCCTATAGAAATATACTATGACACCAAAACATGAAGAATTCCTACCAGTGGGTCTGTTCTCATAATCTATTATCATGGAGATTACCATGTGAGAACTTCATGAGAGAAAGTATCATCTTCTTAACAGTACTCACACCTGATGGTCTACATGCAATGTGTCCCATCATAGTATGTCATCCAACCACAAGACTATATTTAAGAATATTGTTATAGTATTTCAAGGTTCTCATAATATCGAGGAAGTGCCATGACCTTATCAATGTAACAAATACTGTAAGACATTATTACATCATAGTAATGCATAACAATGAACAATATGTAATAATAAATTAAATATCCATGTAATCAAAGTAAAACCAGTTAGTTCTAGGATACCAACACTTACAAACTCTCACTTGGAATAGAGCCAAATACCTATGACTTTTAGTCCGATAGACCACAGATGATGATAATTTTTATGATGAATCAAGTCTTTTGTCATGGGATCTTCCATGTTATCTTCCATGGAAATAATGCTCACTACAACTTCACCTCTCTGAGAAAAATCCCTCAAGAGAAGATACCTCTGAAGTATGTGCTTCATCCGCTGATGTGACTTTGTCTCTTTTGTGAGTGCCACTGTTTTAGTATTATCACAATATAGTGTGATGGTATCTTTACTGCTAAGTATTACATCTAGCACATGGACGAAGCTTCGCATCCAAACTACTTCTTTAGCTGCCTCATATGTTGTGATATACTTAGACTCTATTGTAGAATCTGCAACCACACTCTACCATGAGCTCTTCCAGCTCACTGCACCTCCATTCAAAGTGAATATGTATCCCGTTTGTGACTTCATGACATCTTGATCAGTTTGGAAACTAGCATTTGCATATCCGTTGATGACTAGTTCCTCGTCTCCTCCATAACTAGGAACATATCCTTAGTAAGCCTTAGATACTTTAGGATATTCTTGACTGCCATTCAATGGAAGTCACCTGGGTCAGCTTGATATCTTCCTACTGCACTCATTGTGAATGCGACATCCAACCTAGTATATAGCATGAAATACATGATTTATCCAATCGTTGATGCATATGGAGTCCTTGACATTATCTTTCTTTCCTCATGTGTATGAGGACACATTTTCTTGGAAAGATGAATGCCATGTGATGCTAGAAACAATCCTCTCTTGGTTTGTTCCATACTGAATCTCTTCAGTATCTTATCAATATATGTACTTTGACATAGGCCTATCAATCTCTTGGATCTATCATTAAGGATCTTGATCCTAAGAATATATGCTACGTCTCCCAAGTCTTTTATGGAGAATCATGGATTCAACCATACCTTAACAGACTGTAAGAATGGTATCTTTTTCCCAATAATTAATATGTCATCAACATATACTATTATAAAAATGACTGCACTCCCACTAAACCATTTTTAGACACAATGCTCAAATTCATTCTTGATAAAACCAAATTATTGTATGGATTCATCAAAACTAATGTTCCATAACCTAGATTCTTACTTTAATCCATAAATGGATTTCTACAACTTGCATACCTTATTGGGATCCTTTGGAGTCAAAAACCCTTCAGGTTGTGTCATGTAGACATCTTCCTGAAGGTTCCCATTAAGTAATTTTGTTTTGACATCCATTTTAAAAATCTCATAGTCATGGTAAGATACAATGTAAAGTATAATTTTGATGTATTTCAACATTTCAACTGGTGAAAAGGATTCATCATAGTCAATTCCTTGATATTGTTTAAAACCTTTTGCAACCAGTCATGCCTTATAGGTACTAACTTGTCCTTCCATGTCTATTTTCTTATTGAATACCCATTTTCAACTTACTGGCTTTACATCAACCAGAGGATATTCCAAAATACATACTTGGTTTTGGTACATGGAATCCATTTCATAATTCATGGCTTCTTGGCACTTTGCAATGTATGTTACACTTAGTACTTCCTTGTATATTAGAGGATCATTATTATCAACTAATAAATTGTCACCATCCTTGGTAACTAGAAAACCATACCGTTCCGGTTCTCTAAACTCTCTTGTACTCCTATGCAGTACTTGTGTCTCTGTAACATATTATTCTTCCATGGGGCTTTTTGGAATCTGTTCTTATACCAACTCTTGTGTACCTTGAGCCTTGACTTCATCTAAGTCTATCTTTCTCCCACTATCTATTTTGGAGATGTGCTCTCTCTCAAGGAATATGGAATCTCTTTCCGCTATAGATTTTTTTCTGAGGGGTTGTATAAGTAATATACACTTATTTCCTTGTGGTATCCTATAAAGGTACACTTTGTGACTCAGGGTGTGAGTTTGTTACCTGAAGAGGCTTTAAAAAATGCTTTACTACCCAACACATGTAAATTCTATAACATGGATTATCTTCGACTCTAGAACTTGTATGGAATACCATTTTTCAATTTAGTTGGTACTTGGTTTAGTATGTGTGCCTCTGTTTGTAACGCATACCCCCAAAAGGATAATGGAAGACTTTCATGACTCATCATTGATCTCACCATGTCCAGCAAGGTGTGGTTCCTCCTTTCTCTTAAACATTTCAGTTGAGGTTTGAAAGGAAGAGTGAGTTGGGATAGGATCCCAAACTCTCATAAGTAATCAATGAAGTCCGGATTAAGATATTCCCCACCTCGTTCTAAATGGAGTTTCTTAATCTTCTTACCAAGTTGGTTCCCAAATTCATTCTTGTATTCCTTTAACTTATCAAAGGAATCTGACTTATACCTTATTAAGAAGATATATCAAAATCTACTAAAATAATCAATAAAAGCTATGAATTATGTGTACCCACCTCTTGCATCAACTGGAAATTGTCCACACACATCTGTATGAACCAATTCAAGAAGCTCTTTAGCCCTTTCACCTTTCCCACTAAATGGGGCTTTGGTCATTTTTCCTTGTAAACATGCATGACATTCCCCAAGTGTTATTAATTCAAAAGAATATAAATATCCATCTTGAAGTAACTTTTCAAGAGTTTCTCATTTACATGACCTCACCAGTAATGCCAAAATTGGGTGTGTTATGAGTCCTGTGATGTATCTTTGTCATTGATTTCCATTACTTGGTTTGTGTAATCCAACACATAAATACAGTTTTTTAAATGTTCCCTACCCAAACAAATTCTATCTTTATATAGAAGAAATATTTATTTCCAAACATGAAAGAAATCCATCTATATCTAGTTTATATATTTAAATTATGTTTTTGGTTACATAAGGAACATAAAAACAAACCTTTAACACAAATATCATCCCATATGGTAACATGAGGTGGTAGTCCCTAATAGTTACAATAGAAATTCTAGATCCATTGGTTACTCGTACAGCTACCTTCCCTCAATCAATCTTCCTAAATCTACTTGGTTCCTGTAGTTGGATACATAAGTGAGCACCACAAGATATATATAATACCCAATTTATAGAAATAGATAGATTTCATTTGATAACAAACTCACCTAAATCTTCCCTTTACTTCTTAGGCTAGGTGAAATTCTTCTTTCAGTGGCCCTTCTTGCCACATGTGAAACAAAAAGCCTCTTATTCCTTTGCCTCCACTTTGATCTTCCTTTTCATGGAAGGTCGTGAAGAAGCTTTTTGCTTAAAGGTCTTTGCCTTCCCTTTTCTCTTATTCACCACAAGGACAGAAAGCTTTTCTCACTTCAAATCTTTTTCCACTTGGTGAATGAGGATAAGAAGATAATATAGATACTTCTCAATGTTGTTCATATTTAAATTGACAACAAAGTTAGAGAAGCTCTGAGGTAGTTTTGTGAGAATGAGATCTGTTACCAGTTCTTTGGGGTTTTTAAACCCTATAACCTTCAGGCGCTCAATGTAGCTAGTGATCATTACTACATGAGGCCCAGCTGGAGTACCTTCTCCAAGATTTCTCTAAAAGAGTGCCTTAGTGATCTCAAACCTTTTATGTCTTTCTCACTCTTGGTAAAGACCACAAAGGTGCTCAAACATGCTATAATAATCCATGTTTTCATGAGACTTCATGTGCTCACTAGACATTGATGATAACATCAAACATTGAACATTGACCATGTCAATCATATATTTCCCATAGACCAGAAAATCCTCATCACTCACCTCTTTGGAAGGCGGATCAGGTAATGTTGAATCCAGCATGTAAGACTTTTGTTCATGGTGTAGGATAACCCAAAGGCATCTAAAACATTCCTAGAAGTTACTACCGGTGAGGATGTTGTCATTATCCATAATTGATTGTAGGGATAGTGTGGTTGATGAGATTGTTATTTTTTATTCTAAAATTAAAATAAAAGATCATTAGTACTATCTTGATTGCATTTTATGATAAATAATAAATTTTATTAAGTCTCCAACAATTTTATCAAGTCCCAATGGCCCTCACCATTGAACTCGAAATGTCCAATTTCCATGAAATTCTAGTGGAAAGGATCCATATTCCCTTTTTCATAACCCCCACAAGGGTTGTTGAAGCTATTAGAATGTATTTAGGTAGGCAAGACTTTTCCAACTGCGGGCGTGCAGCACCATGATCTGTTGAGTGGACTCCCCAATCCTGAAATCATGACTTTGAATTTCCTCAACTCTTGCCTCAAATATTACACCAAGTCTAGCAAGGGATACTCCTCTTCATGTAATATGGTTTTTTCAACCTGAAACCTTTCATAAGGCCTTCATAAATAAAAGTAAGTGTCCCAACAAGGGTTGGTCAAAAACATAGTTTTATTGATTTCTTTCCTTAATCAAGTAACCAAAGGCTTGTTCTGACTTAATATTTTATTTGAAGGATTTTTAACTCATATGCATGAATTTTTTTATTATAATTATCATGAAAGTTTTAATATTAACTAGAACATACTTAAGTGATTAACCATGTCTTGATAATATTTACACATAAGTCTGGTTTATTTTAGTTTCATTTTGCATGCTTGTTTAATTCATTAATTATGTGATCGTGACAACACATCCATAATGATAAAAAATGAAACTGACAAAAATAAAATAAAGTAAATGTCATGATCATGATCTTTTCTAATAGTTAGTTTATCTTGAGGTTTATAAACTAACCCTGACCTGGGAGAGAAATACCTTGATTCTTTTGGTTTTGTGTTTATAGCTTCCACCTATCCACCTCTGTACCTCTTGGGATTGGTTTTGTCTCAACTAAAGCTTGAACCACCTCCACTATATTGGGAATTCCATCCATTACATATTCATTATTTAACTCACATGTAGGTGTGGGATAAAAGGTTTTCTACCTAAAATTAACCTTGGCAGGCCGGTCTTACATATTAATGATGAGAAGGCTCGTAGGCCAACAATTTTAATTCAAATAAATAAATTAAAAGCATCCATATGCAAAGGAATTGATCTATCTCATGACCATCCATACATGAAATCATATTTACGCCTAAATAAATCTATCAATCAATTATTTAATTGTTCTTGTTTTAGATAAATCACATTCGAATCAACTAATTATCATCTTTAATTAATCAATCCATTTATCTTAAACCCTTTTCTGAATTTCCTTGAGATTCTCATCCATCATAATTTTAAACAAATAAATTCATTTAAAATTATCTTTTTATGTAACTTTTACCATGGAGGAAACCCAGTTAATTAATATTCATAACTACCCAATGAGTAGAAACGCACATTATGCAGATATTAAATTAAACACATATATATAAAACACCTATCACATGTTGTGCCTTGGTTTTAGACCAGCACAATGGTATATGTCTCAAGGGTGTGTATAATATAATAATCAATTTTAATAAATCTGCCTAATTTGGATGAGTACACGATGTGTAGTTCTAACTACACAGCATGTACTATTGTTCACTATCTATTTGAAGTAAATACCCAGGAAAACGGTGTGTGAGCTTACTTCAGAAATATTTGGAGTACATGGCATGTCCTATGGTCCACACGCCATGTAGTTCCTCATTACACGGTCTCCAGTCGGGAAATCCATGTACGGGGTACACGGTCCAACTCTAAACCGAAGGGACGACATGTCGTGTCCATTGGGCCACACAATGTGTAATTCGGAAACCATTTTCCACCAATTCCTAGTCAATAAATGGATTCATTTAAGACTTAGAAAGACTCCGACATATTTCTTGGTTTTCCAGACTAGTCTGATGCATTGAATCTAGTCTACACGGCGTGTACTGAAAAATAGACATCCTGTATTGTGGTGTTGTATGACCAGGAATCTTTGGAACCTCTGTATGAGATCCTCTATTTTATTTTAATCAAAATTAAAAGGAAATATCATTTCTGAAAGGTGAACGAGAAATGAAATAGGAGGAATAGATATCGATATTTAGATTTTCATAATGATTAACTTGAATTGAAACAACTAAATTATTAAATGTGTAAGTCATCAACAAAGTATTTAAATTATTATAAACTATGATGTAACCCCTATGATACCACTTGTAGGTTCCGGGTGCAGTGGAATCAGTGTTGGGATGGCACCCAGCTTTGATTTTGACCATGATCAGTGATTATTCTGGGATCAATACGATGATGAATTCCAATCTCCATGAAATATAATCAAAGATTTAGATAAAGAAAAAAGAGGCATGAAACCTTTAGAGAGGATCTTTCAAATCATGTTTATAATTAATTTAATTAATTTCATAATGAAAATAATACCTGGATCTTCGGTATTTTCTTCATTGATGATGTTGATCGTTCGGAATGACCCTTCCAGATTATACCATTGTGATTTTAAGGATCCAAAATAGAATCCCTCCAGTGGGGATCCACACATGCTCTGATGGCCTATGATTTACACCGCTTGTTCTCTGGGTGCTAGCACGAAGAAGCGAGTGTCTTGTGTCAGTCATTCTTGATCGCTTGTTCTTCGGTCTTGAAGAACATCTCTCATTCTTGAGAGGGGAGAGAAGAGGATTCGAGAGATAAATTGTTTTTGCTCAATAATTCTCAATTCACCAGGCATGTGGTGTGGTCTATGGAATAATAGTCCCACTTGTCTATTTATATATATTGAATTTCAATTAAAATATTTCATTACCTAGCAATAGTTAAATACATTCATGAAATTAGAGAAAACCCATGCTCATAATAATAATATCACATCATTATTCATGGTGCACCAACTTGCGAAAAAAATAATTATAAAATAAAATTTTGCGTCACAAAATAATAGCGGCGTCATTATTATTTTATCTTGTTCCAACTAGTTAAATAATTATTTACTGTCTCACAAATAATTATTTTACTACCAGACTGACCTTTGTCCGCTCGAACTCCACTTCAATTTATTGAACACCCAAATAAATAAATAAATAAGTCTTAAATAAATATTTTATTTACAAACTAATAAATAAATATTTATTAAATTTTCAATAAAATAAATAAATATATTTTATTTAATTTATGCGATCATTTTAAATTGAATAAAATTATTTCACGGTCCATAGAATAATATTTATTTCATTAATTAAATTCAAATAGAATTAACTGAGACCACTAAAAACACTTAATGTGTGACCCTCTAGGATTATTTTTCATTGGAATTAGGCGGGCTTGCCTAAAGTCCAAGAGTACTGTCTAGAAACGAGTCAAGGCACCAAAGATAAGGAACGTAATGTTGCAACAACAACATCCACATATGAACGCTCATTGCGTAATATAATGCCTTTGTCGCAATATCTCATAAAGAAGGTTTCATGATAGTGTCATCAACTTTTATACTTGATAAGTTGTTATTTGACTACCTTAAATAAACTCATCGTCACACCATGGCCATGGAATTTTGTGCGAAGGTTCTATTTCAATAAAACAGCCAAAATATAAACATCTATAATTGGAAGAGACAAATCCTTCCTCAACTTATCCATTAATAAGATGTCACTCGTGATGCACCCAACATACCCTACTTCCCGCCAACTATATGTGTGATGGTTTTCATCAGTAAATCAAAGTGTGTGAGTCATGACATGTATTAATGAAAATATTAATGTCTACGGATCATTACACATGCTCGCAGATAGAAATATCAGATGACACCGAAACATGCAGACTTCCTACTAGAGGGTTTGTTCTCATAACCACCTTTCCTGGAGATTACTAAGTGTGAACTTCATGAGAGGAAGTCCCGTATGCTTACGAGTACTCACACCTAATGGTATCCATTCTATGTGTCCCATCGCAGTATGACATCCAACTGTAGAAATATATTTAAGAATATTGTTATAGCATTTCAAGGTTCTCAGCATAGTGGGGAACTGCCATGTCCTTATCAATGTAACAAATACTCTAGGACCTTATTACATCATAGTCATGCAGAACAATAAATAATATGTAATAATACATTAAATATCTATGTAATAAAAGTAAAACTAGTTGGTTCTAGGACACCGACTCTTACAATTTGATCATATATATCTATAAATTTCATGACATTTTATAGTTTTTATATTTATATAATGTGAAAATCCCTATGAAACTAATTGTTTTTTATATTTTATGAAATTTTATGGTGCAAGTTTACTTTTTGGATATTTTTTATATTATTTTGATAAATTTCATCTACTTGTTATATTTTATTGAAATTAATAGTTTTTATAATTTCTCTAAAATACCAAAATAAAATTATTAAGTGGTATAAGAAGAGCTACTAAGTGGGTTCAACTAATCTTGAACTTATCTGTGATGGGTGTAAAATCTAACATTAGATGATCTATAAAGGATGTTTAACTAACTATGATCCAATCTATAAAGGGGGTTTAAAAAATTATGATTTAATTTATTATGTGGGTTCAACTGATCCTGAAATGATATGTGAATGGGGTTCAATATCCCAAGATATGAACTATAGATGGAGTTGAAATAATAGTTATTTGAGATATATAGTGTATTTAATCAATTGTGATGGAGTTCAACAAACCATGATTATTTTAAGAAGAAAACCAAAAATGAATTTTTTAAATGTTTTTAAATTATAAATTTACATGGAATATTATAATAAAATATTTCACCATCATGATAGGATAATTTGTCCTAACCATTCATAACAATTGATAAGGAATATTTAGAACATGGGAAATAATGTGGGTCACTATGGATTTCATAAAAATCATAGAGAATGGAATTAAATGAACTGAATTTCCCTTGATGTAATCATTTTTTCAACTAAAAATTAATTCAATCACCACATGGGACCATTTAAAATATAATAAAAGGATTTAAATACCGAGTGGATAGTGAATAAAATATCAAAGAAAACTCAATCCATATATTAAAAATTAGAAACAAATGTGGAGTAAATGAAATTATTTGAATCTTTATACAATATCTATCTATCAATATTGGGTGATTACCTAATGATTTGGATATATAGAGATCAATTTTAGTGGAAGAAATAAAAATGTTTCATGGTAAGTGAAACTACTTGTGGAATAATTGATAATATTAATAAGGATATTAGACTATTCATAATGGCACATAAAAAAACATCAATTAATTTTTACATGTGTAAGGATCACTAGAATAAAGGGGATATAGATATTGATTTGGGTAATCCATAAAAGGATATTTGTGTACCACTATGATGGGACATTTTAGGATCTCGTGGGGAATTAACGAGAGTCTTTATTTTTTTTATCAATTCATAAGTTTATTCTCCCCCAAATTTTTGTGATCTCACACATATAGAGATGAAATCCCATTTCCCTAATTTATCTAGTAGAGTAGAGATGAATTTATTTTTGAGTACCTCTTATTCCTTATAATTATTCTCTTTTTCTTGATTAATTATTTACATATCTAAATTGATAAAGTAACAAATAATAATTTTTATCATGATTATTATCCATTATATTTACTTCTTGAGATGATTTTATCATTAATTAGCTCAATTTTATTAATACCATTTATGATTGAAAGGGGTCGATCAATTAATAATTTTCTAGAAATTATTGAAACGTTGAGGGGAAAATTGTGTCATTAGTCTTCATTGATTGAAATCTACCTCTCCTAATTGTGAATTGTATGATTAGTAAGAATGATGTTAATTATTGAATGATATTTTGATTTCTAACTGATTATTCCATTTACCACTAGAAATAGGGTCAACACACTGTGATCATAGTGTTTTGGCGCTCAAATTTATCCTATACTCAAATTAAGTTCTCTTAATTTATATTATTGTGATAAATTAGACATGGAGGACAAAAAATAATCTTTATCCCAAATTTTTTAATTTTATTTTCTTACTTATTAGTAACATGAAAAAATTCATCCACATTCATTTACATAATTTGAAAATACAAAAAAATAATAAAATAATGTTTTAATAATATATGAAATTGAATGTAGTGGCCTAATTTTCACACACTATAAGGTTACACTACACTATAGTTTAATGAAGTCTATTTTAATTCATTTCAGACCCTTTAAAATCATGTATTATCATCTCTCAAATCAAATTTAAAAGGGTTTTTTATTAAAAAAATTAATGTGTATAATGTTTATTAATTAACTCATTGCATAATAAGATGATCTAGATTTATAAAACAAAATAAAACTATTTATTTTTGAAATTTAGAGCTATTTGATCTTGTATTTTCACCATGATTCATATTAAAAAAATTATTTTATTTATTGTCCCTACTAGATTTTATTTTCGGTTCTCTCATCTATAGTAATTATTCATCATAAAAAATATTTTCATTTGGTTTATTTGTTTTTATTTTATTTTTTATTATTAATATATTTTGACTCCAATGAAATAAAACTTTGAATTCTTTTTGTATGCATTTTAAACATCAAATAGACCTTTAATGTATATATTAATAATCATACAATTTAGAATCTGATAGTGTATAAAGAAAATTGTGCATGCCTAACTTAATGAAAAAAACTATAGGATGAACATTAAAAACCATATTGAATATAATATGGTAAAACCACATGAAATTGAATACCAAAATAATGTAAATGATCAATTGTATACCAGATTAGTTATTTAATTTGGTTCCATTAGACCAACTATTTTTCTAAATTATATTACCAGAATATAAATTAAAATTTTATCACATTAATATTTTTATTCTTTATAGATTTGATGTGAAAATGTCCTTAGCTTATTTATCTCATCAAAGAATTATAATATTTCACTACTATAATTATAACCTAGAGATTATGAGAAATGATTCATAAATAATTCATATGATCTAGATACATCTATCTAATTGGACACAAGTAGTGTTTAAATATCAGATATTTCATGCTCATACGACATTGAGACTTATTATCATGAAGTTCATTCTTAGTGATCTCTTAGAATGATGGTCAATAAGATAAAACCACTAATAATAATTATACATACTAATGCTTCATTGGATATTCCTATTTGTGAACATGTGTTGTCAATACCCTACCCAATGGGGCCCAAGATGAAACTACCCTATCCAGCAATAAATAGGCTAGGGGATGGAGACAAGAACTAATAAGGCATATCATACACACATGTGAAGAATTAGATTAAAGTAACACATACACACATATCCAAACCCATACAATTATGAAATATAAAAAACTGATAACAATGCATGTATACAAATACAATTTCATAATTGAAGTATGGAATATAGTATTGGAAATCATAAAAAGGGTTTAAATACAAGCCCACCCAAAACTAGAATGTAAAGTCCTACATAACCATATGGGGGACTAATGTAAAATTAATCACCAGTATACACCATGTTCTGTCTATCCCAAACTATCTCCACCTGATCTTTATCCACCTTGGAATCTGCAAAAGGCATGTCATCTTTATAAGACATAAAACGTGAAGGCATGGCCCATACATGGGTGTGTAAAAAAATAACCAGTAGGAAATCCTAAAATAACCAAGCATAAAGAATCAAGATTATTAATCAGATCACAAGATATGTCAATCATAATTTGATACATACAATAAAACCTCAATATATACTCAGAGTATACAGAACATCTCAAGGTAAGATCATAGATACAAAGCCAACCTAGGATTCCTGCTGAAAGGTTCCATACAACACTTTTTCGAGAGAATACACTCAACTGTTAATGGACCCAAAAATATCATGGAAGCTCTTATGTAATATGAGATAAGAATAAATAGGAATCTGAACTATCCTCAAAGGAGTATATGGCATGTCCCTGGGGGTAAACAACATATCTCACTAGGCCCATAACTTCATGTGTATTTCACTCACATGGAAAGTACTATTTATAAATACATGGAATGTATTTAAGGGTACAAGGCTTATAGATTTTTCCTTACTAATTTTGTGTTTTTTCTACATTTTATCGTGTACATAGGACTGTATCCAAGTATTTACTTGTGTCCGAGTACATGGCTCTACTTGTGTACTACAATCTACTCACGTGCTTCTCAAGTACACGGTGTGTGGGACTACTTTTCCACCCAGGCGTGTACTCCCTATACATTATGAGTTTTATGTCATGTGTTACATTGATTGATACTACAAACATAAGGTTTGAAACACTACATGGCCTACTGGGAATGTACCCCTATATACATTGAGCTGGCCAGCTAAGGGTCACACTATGTGACATGTGTCGCATGATGTTTCATCATTATCTTTTCACTATAACCAAAGATCTGCATAGAAAGGGACTACATGGAATGTGTTCATAGTACTAAATTCCTTGTAGTCTAGATTTTCATGAAAATTCCAGAATGTCCAGGCGACTTTTCCCAAGTAGTATGCAACCGCTGATTCCACCCTAAATCGTGCCATAAGACGTGGATCCAAGGTTAAACTATACTCCATGCCATAATTGGTAGGAATCCATAAAAATTTGGTTCTTGGGAACAAACTCTATCATGTTGAATCCATGTATCATTCCAAAATCCATGAATAATAACTCTCAAACTACCCGTGTATCTACTTCCATAGTCGTATACCACAAATGTGTCACCAAATATCCATCCCAAACCCAAGTTAACAATATTTTGTGCTAAATGTCAAATTACCAATTATATTTCACTAGGTATATGTTGAATCTTCAGCCAAAATAAATTTAAAATAAAAAAGAATGTATAATGGGGGACGAAAACCATAATCCACAAAAGTGAGGAATGAACCTCAACCTTTGTTCATTTAGGCCTCAATCCATTTTCATTGAAAAAATGAAATAAGAGGTATAAAAATCAATGGAAAACCAAATAATAATGCTTTCCAAATCCAGTAAATAACACATACCTGTAAAACAACTTATCCATGAATCAATACATTAGTCAATTGATATTTTTTTATCATGGAATAATAAATGGGGATAAATACAAAAATAAAACATATTACCTTATTTTGGATCAATCATTGATGAATAATGAATCCATTTCATTATCATTAGTGAGAATTTTATTTCCTTCAGGACACTGATGGAGAAAGCTCGATCTGTTAGACCATGATATCGATGTCAACCAATGCTTCTTCATACTCTCTTTCTCAATTATTAGGGTTATTAGGCCAATCCATTGATTTTTTTATAAAAAAATATTTAAAGAGGAATGTTTTGGTCACTACTTTGATGAAATAAAATAAATAATTGAATTAATTTATTTTATTAATTGTATAATGATTGTACTTTAACCAAACACCCAATGTTGAAAATTTTTATGTCGTTCCTAGGGTATAGTACATTCTATGAGCTCAATGGTATTTTTAGATATCTAATATAGGACCCCATTTGATAGTTATTACACTTTTCAAGAAAACTTTTTGGGTGTGATATTAATGTATTTAATATATTTCAAAAATTAATTCAAGTCACATCAAACCTCTGAATATCACATTGTCTTGGCGCTTGGCTTCATAAATATTCCTAGAAATATTCTAAATTCCTATGTATAAAAAACTAGGAAAATACATGTGTATGGGTCCATATACTTATCATTATTAATAATTTATATTTTTAAGGGTGTATTTTGATGTATCGATGAAAATAGTGATGACATATTCCCACAATGAGGTTTCATATGTTGGGTGGATAATAATTCATAAAAAAACTAATTAAATAATTCAAGAATGGATTTTTCCCTCCTATATTAATAGAATAAAATTTCTTAATCCCTTTTATATAAATGGGATATTCTAACCAAATCCATGGCATTTGTATTTTATATATACGTTTTTGAAAGTCAAAGAAAGCTAAATCAAGCATGTTGTGAAATGCCACATGTATAAACCATACTTGAAGATATATCATTAGAAAAAGGTATTATAGTACACCATGATATTCAAAGGAAGGTTGTTTTTATAGTGATAATAATGTATTAGTATAAATTTATTCCCATTAAAATTATCTATTTAGTTCCTTCAATGAATAAAATACATTCAATCCAGTAATAATAGATTATAATTGATAAAACCACATGGGATGATGCATGAACCTGAAGTAGTGCATATATGGTCGTTGCATTCCCTCATCCTAAAAGGTAGTAGATTCCTACACTTATCTAAAAAAATTCAGTGAAACACATTTTATCATATGAATCACATATATATATATATTTTATTGTATATCTAATCTCTTTAATTTTGAAATTATCTTCTGTATCTATGGGTATCGTGTTGTTTTTAAAAATGTTAATATTTTATTTTTCATCATTTTATCTATTTTCATTTAGAAAGGGGTCTGAAGGTTAACACACTAAGTGTATCCAATGTCTCATTTAATTATATTGAATTTAATAATATAAATAAATATTATTCTTGATTTATGGAACAATAATTTTTATGTAATATTTATCACATAGATTCGGTCACTAGAAAATTCAATTTAGAATAAATAATTTTAATTTTTTCTCTTATTTATTAAATAATTATTAAAAATTTATTTATTTATTCACCAATTTATTGAATAGATTAATATAAATAATTATTTTCATATGTGAAAATTAAAATTTATACATATTTATTCATTAGTTTATAGAATCAAATATTAATTTATTTATTGAATGATATTTATTTGATTAAATATTTTTATTATTATTGGTTTAATAAATTCCATGAAGGATTAATGAGACGAGTTAATGGATCAATGAAAATGATTTATATTATTTAATAAAACATAAATTAATTTTAATTTATTTATTTAATAAATTATATTTAAATAAACACTTGTCATAGAAATTATACTAATATTACTATTATTCTATGTGTGAAGGTGTTTCGGACATATTTTTACTTCACTAGTATGGTGTACATCTGGTTTCCCTATAAAATGGTTGCTAAAATTTATTCAAATGCATGTTCTAGTTGGAGATAGTGGTTTTGATGGTGATGGATTTGATGATTAAGATAGTGGTATGTTTCGTGATGATGATGGAATATTATGTGACATCAGATGATGCATGTGATTCATAACTCAAATAATCTCCTTAGTTTTCATGTTTCCAAATACACCAACTTTTATGGTTTGAATTTTATTTTTAAATTTTTAATCTTGCTGTCTCGGGTCACTCAGATCACCAAGTAAGAATTCGGGTGTCCTATTAGCATATTATTTCTTGTAATTTGTGATGATTTCTGATGTGTTTGGTTCATGCACAATATTAATGTGGTTTATTTTTAAAATAAAAAATAGTTTGGAGAAAGGTTTCATTGTTTAATTATTAATTTTTTAACCTTATTTCTAATATCAATTTTATATCATTTTAGAGTGGTAAGACTTGTTGTGCACAACAGAAGACTCTCATGAATTATCTCAAGTCCTAAAGAGAATCACTTTCTACCCTCCATCTCAAGAACAAAGATAGAATAAGAGAATGAATTGTTTTGATCAATAACGAGTGGATTAAATCACATTTCTCAACTCAATAGAAACCAGATATTCTAGAACCTCATTTAGAGATTCAATGAGCATGTGTGGATACACCTAGAGGAATCCATGCTTCAATTATCCATTTAAATGAAAAAACTAATTTATTGAGAATAGAAATTGATCAAATAGATTATCTCATTTGTTGTCATTATAGATTTAAAATAATTATAAATTAAATTTTAAATACCATATCTAAATTATTTTGGGTTTTTTATCATATATTTCATATTTATCCATCAAAAATATTGAGAAAAACGAAATTTGACACCTTCCCAATACTTTCACTACATCCCAAAATGTTAAATTGATATTAGTGAAATTACATTCTAATTTATAAAAATTTATAATATATTTAATCAATTTCATTCATTGGTTTTCATGTTTTTATTTTCTACAATTTCATTCATAATCTAATAGTTTAGATAATATGTTCACCAATAACTGAATAATACCTATGAATAATTAATAAAGATCACATTTTATGGTTTTAAGGTCATTAGATAAAATACATAAATACATAATGTGTAACAGAAAATTGATCGTTTTTTACCAATGGTGATCCACATAAAGAGTGATCCATATAAACCACAAATCATTATGTGACTCGATAAATGTAATTATTAACTATTTAGTATTGGATTCTGGTAAGGTACATGGTTTGACAAGAATTACACAATATTTATCTAAAATAAACATATTATGACCCCACATTGTTTTGAATTCAGGTATATCACAATGAGTGTATTGGTCAATACCTAATGTCATTACACACCATGTAATGAATTCCAACTGATGAACACATAATGTCAAAAACTACAGGGCATGTAGTTAGATTTTTTATTATGTGTAACACATATCAACCAACAAATAGTAATCACTAAGTGATTTTTTGAATGTCATGTGGGGTAACACATAGATTTACTAAATATATATACAAACTATTTGATGTGTAGTTTTGTTATACACACTGTGTGATAGGTTCCATTTTATGATAGGTACACGACGAGTTCTTTTCAGTTTCATTTTTTGATATAAATGCTTAATAATTAAAATCTATTTAAAATTTGAAACTACATGACATATAATAGTAGTCATACACACTATTCACTTCATGTGCATTACCAACAGTACATGGAAAGTTTATTTATAGAATTATTGGTGGTTAAACACATCAGTAAAAAACATAGTTTGATCCATGGAATTGTATTCCATGTATAGTGTAACATGTTGTTTGGGATTACAAGTTATTTAATTAAAAAATACATGAAAAGGAATTAAAATAGCACGTGTCACATGACATGTTGAGGTATAATACATTCCATGTAAGTAGTAACTATAAATAATCAATTTAATATCACATATAAGGAACATTCCATGTGGCCTCTATAGTATACAAGGTCTTATGAAATATTATAAAACTAAACTACATTTATTTAATTAATTTAATATAATAAAGTATTATATTATTGTGTCTCATGGAATTTTAGAACATATTATTAAGATACATAATTGATTCATTCATTCATTTATTAATTTAATAATTATAGTAAATTTATCATCATTAGAAAAAATTGAAATTAATGATAATAAATCTAAGTGTGTGGTGGTTTTATGTTTTTAGTTATCATTGGATTAAATATCCTTTGTATGAGCTGTATTGATTATTTAAATTAATTATTTATCACATGGTTTAACATGGTATTTATTATTAAATTAAGTATGTCAATATTTTTATCAACCCTAACTCCATTATTATGTATGAGAATGTTTTTAAAAGGATTATTTTATATAACCCTAAACCCCAATTCCCCTCACATTCATATGAGACAAAATTTGTAAAGGATGGTTCTATGAGATAGAAGTTGTGGATCAGTACCCAAAATGGGTTAAATATAACAGAGGATATACAAAAATGAATGGATAAAGTTGAAACATGAGCTAGGTGTGTGATCAAGGATTTATTTCCAATATGGTGAATGTTATTTTATCCATTTTCTATAAACTAAGAAGTAGATAACATCTCATGATCTTATCATGACTTTATTTTATTTTATTTTTTTATGGTTCTTTATTTATTTATATGATGAATATTTTATTTTTTTAATTAAACACAATAATATAAAGTAAATAAATGAATAATCATTCTTTGAAAACAAAATATTATTATGCATAAATTATTTAAATTTATATGGTTTATTAATTATGTAAATTCCATATAATAATATCATGAATTTAAAAAATAAAACAAATAATAATTACACCAAATTTGAAAAAATCCTTTAATAAAAACATTATTTCAAAAAACACTTTCAATTTCAAGATTTAAGACACAACCATTATTATAGTGTCAGTTTGGCCATAATCTAGGGAATTTTCAATTATCAAAGACTCGTAAAAAAATTAATGGGTTGAATTATGACAATTTATATTATGGGTAATGAAACATATCCTACATATTACAATTTAGAGGAAAGTTTTAAGGAAATTTGAGTATATTATTTAAGTATTATGAAGTCTATTTAATTGAGAAAAGAGTTGAGAGTTAATGCAGTTTGGATGAGAAGCATACCAAAATACTATCGAGTATTTGAATAGATGTATCATGGGTTATGGAAAGGTAATATGCCTCATTTATACTATAATATCCATGTCACTCGATATTATAAATCCAATAGTGATGGGTATTTGGATTTGATAAAATAATGGGAGACCAATTAAATTAATTAATTACATTATAACCAATAATCAAGATAAAGTACAAAAATTATTATTTTATTTCTTTAGATAATGACATGTAATAAATCCATGAGTTTAATATGATCATTATTGGAAAATTTAATTTTCATCACTATCGCCAATTTCTAGGAGTCATATAGGAACTTATACATTATAACACAACTGTAAAATATGTTTTATATTTAGGAGTACCCTCGACCAGATCATCCACTTCAAGGAGAAATTGAGGGTGGGAGGGATTCATAAAAGAACCACATTGGGGATGTATAAAATATTTGTTACATAATATTTTAAACTATGTTCAGATAGATGAAGATGTATCATAAGTACATGAAGGGATACATTATATTGTATCATCTACAAGAACATGATAATTAAGAAAACATCTAAAGATAAATGGGATTTTTATTAAATTTTCAAAGTGTAAACTAGAAGATTGGTAAAATCTTAGTGACCATGTTCTCAAGATTATTAATTATATTTATCATTTAGTGAATTTGATATTCTATATGAATACTAAATTATCTATTAATCTCATCTTATCGTCCTTACTAAATTGATTCTCCATGTTCACTAAAAAATATAAAATCAGCTCTATTTATAATAAACATAGGAATGTGTGGACTATCATTCTAGAACATAATAAGGATTGGTTGGAACATGATTCTTAGCCCCATATAAAGAACAAAATGAAATAAATTATTGAAAATTCAATAAAGAGTTTAAACTTAATTTATCTATTACAGTGTCTTCAATGAAAAAAATATTCAAAGGGAGATAAATAAATAGAAGGATATCTAATTCCCAGGTGGAAATAAAGGTAACCAGAAGATTAATTTAAATGAACTAATTATAAATAATGAAGAAGGATATACTTAAGGTATATTCATCATTTCAAGTAATATTTATTTTATTATTATTATTAATTGAGTAAAATATTTGACCTATATATATTTTTGAATTGAGTGTAACCAAAACATTTATCTCAGTGTCTAATTCTTGACACAATGAAAATTGACTTCATGTTTGTAATGAATTTTTCTATTGTATATCATATTTTATTAATAGTTTTATTATAAATTAATCTTGTATGTATAAAATTGGTAATTCTATATGATTATAAAATATAACACTCTAATAATAATTAATTTTTCCCAGATAATTCATGCTCAGGTAAAACTAAAATTAGTCATGATGAATGTACCAATATGCTTCTTTAAACTCATATGAGGAAAAACTGTTAGGTATTTTATATATTAACTTATTGGTTTTGAATATGATGAAATCATTTTCATTGTAAATGTTTCACTACAAAAAATATTATAGAATCAATTAAGTAAGATACATGTTGATAATTCTAAGTATAATATATACTAAAACATGTTTATTTAATGTGGTTCCATTAATATATTTTATGAATGTCATGTGATGTTTAGAATAAGATTTTCAAATGATAAGAGTTCCTCAAGGCGGGTTAGTTAGAAAATATCATAATAGTTCATTAAGGTGGGTTAGTTATAAAATATCAAAATAAGTATTTATTGATCATTTAAATATAGAGTGAAGTTATTAGAAAACTAATATTTATTACACACATTAGAGTGTTTATGTTAGTAATGGGAAGAATTTTGTTGAGTATTATAATTATATAAATAATTTTTTACCTCTTTCAAGGAATTATTTTAAAATATTAAAATTAATACTTAATAATATATAATTATAATAATAAATGGATATTATTTAAGTTACAATTTGAAAGAATTTAATTATGTCACATAACTCATGTTTTTTTATTTGAACTATTTGTTAAAGATGTTTTTGGAAAAAACATACATCAAGAAAATTTTAAATTTAATTACAGTTAATTATATTAAGTTACCAAGGATATTACTATCCCTATTATATTAAATAATTAATCAAGTGAATAAATATATTTATATTATAATGAAGAAATGTAAAACTATTATTTCAATTTTTTATATTCATTCCAATGAGTAAATGCCAACCAATTTTCCTTTTTTAATTGATTTTCATCATTCTTATATTTCAAGTGTGTTTTAGGAATTTCAATGAAAATGGATTTATTTATACTTTTTAAGTATTTTGAATCATTTCATCACTAAATTGATTGATAAAAACCTATATATTTTATTCTAATTAGTTTTTGAAAAATTTAGTTCTTGAACTTGAAATAAAAATTTTGGGTTCTGTCCTAAATGTAAATCCTGATTGACTGACCTTCTACTTCATAAGGATTTTTCTACTTGATTCTGAAGACTTGAAAATATATATATGGCTTGAAAACCTTATGATGTGTAAATTCATACAATGAATCTTATGAATCATTATGCTTGAAACTTTTTCAAATATCAAGAGAACTAGGTATAGTAAAAATACATACAAGTTATCACGAAGCTCTAACTACATGGATTCATTTAAAGCAAAGTTAAATAGTTACTAATTATGAGAGATTTAGAATAAGGATAAAATTGAATAAATTCATTCCATATGAAATAAAATCTAATTTTTTCAACCCATGTGTGTGTGAGTAAAGAGTAATTGTTGATGGAACCATGTGGAGAATTCCTGAAAGTGTGAATTAATGTGTGAGAAGATTCCCATAGATGACTAAAATATGTAATTAAATTTAAATATTTCTCCCTATATTTTCATGGAAGAAATAATATATAAAGTTATATAGATCATTTATTATTTAATATATAAGAGGGAAGATCTAGGCTATTATTTCACTAACCACAGTCCATTGTAACTATAAGGAAAAAGGAAGAATATGGGAGTTAATTTATCTATGATTATCAAAAATCAAGGGTTGTTATAGTATTTTGATCCTAGGATAATACTTTCTGAGTCTATATTTACCATTTTTTTTAATTTATATTTTTCTAGAACTTTTTTTTTGAATGGAGTTTTTATTCATAATTTAATGTTTTTCTTCCAAACTTTTCTTGAAGGTTGTTCAGTTTATAAAAGTAAAGTGATAGTTCCCATTATTTAAAATTCTTTGTAAAGGTCCTAAAAATGTTTATAGAGATATTGAATATGTTTAATTACTTGGACGTCTTTTGGGATTTTAAATCACTTTTATAAAGGGAAAAACCCAATACCATAATCATGGTACAGTACTTAGGTAGATTTAAGTGTTTACTTGGAGTTATTTTGTTAACATTGAGAAATATAAATTAGATAATAATTTTATTCAAGGAATAAGGGAGATTCCAAAGGATGAACACTTTCTATGTATTCAACTTTAAAATTTAATTTTTTACTATTCTTCTGCATCTCTTACCAACATCAAAAAAATTCATCTTTGAATTATAAATTTTTTTATTTTAGATTTAATTATTTTAACATAAAGTAATAATCAATTTTTCTATAATTTCTTTAAAAAATAGAAAAACAAAGTTATAGTTTGAAATAGAATTCTTTAAACCTCCTTGAGATACATCCAAAATGGATATTTTAAAACATTTTTGGGTAAGAAATTTTTTATAATAAACCCATGACCGATATCTTCCATCAAAGAATATATTTTTTTTATATTGGGGAGAAATATTTATCTTAATTATGTTAAGCACACAGATTCACTTGATTTGGAATAGGAATATGTATTCCACAAGTCTTAATGAGAGGATTTACTCCAAAGACACATACTATTTAATAGGTCTGGAAAAAAGGGAAATGGTTTTATCTCCAATGAGTTAGGTGATATATTATTCAATAATATTTATGAACACTTATCCTATAATAATATAGTAAATAGAAACATTATAAAATTTTATTGTTTATATGGATTCATAAATTGATTCCATAAACCAAAATCAAGCCTCGTATTTTAGTAGATCTTATTATTAATTAAATTCATTGGTATGTATTCAAGAAAAAAATAGAACTTTATGTTAAATTTTATAATATAACGCACAATTTTTTTAATGGTTTAAAATTCATCAGGGAATATTCTATGACAAAAAAATTCCCCAATCACTATGCTAAAATTCATTTTAATTCTATATTCCACTACAAAATTTCATAACTGTGACATTTTTAAAATAGATGTCAAGACCAACCTTATTAATGGGATATCTATATGACACAACCAGAAGAGTTTGTGATTACATAAGATACTAATATGATATGGAAATTATAAAGATCTATTTATCAGTTGAAAAAATTATTACAATCAAGGAATACTTGTTTTTATGAAACAATAAGATAATTAGTTTTTATAATGATTGAGGTTATCCACGTTTCTACATGAAGTTACTAGTAGAACCATAGTTTTCATATTAAAATATTTTGGTAGCATATAGAAAATTGATATTAGCCTTCTAGTAAATTAAGACTTTGTTTAAAATATATATTTCTTCTAGAATAGATTAATGAAAAAAAAGATGTTATTAGGTAAAATATCTACTATGTTAGATCTATAGTGTTTCTTATATTAACTCATAGTATATAAATTTAAAATGTATTGAAAATTACAAGAATGAAAAATTAAAAGTCATTTGTATCCAATATCACATAGAATAAATATCTTGAAAATTATATATTATAGTACATGATGAGATATTTATATAACTACATATTCTTAATAAGATTAAAATATCACATATTTCATGATATATAATTTGATTTTATATATCATATACACAAATAATAGTGGAGAAATATTAAGAATAAAAAAAGATAACTATATAAGTTACAACTCAAAATTGTCTAATGGTACTTGAGAATGTACAAAGAATCAGATCTTGGTACTTGGAGAATAGGGAATACTTGTTAACAAAGGTATAAAAAAACTAGAGTTCCTTTGGATCAATTTGATCTTATATCATTGTAAGTATAAGTAAATAAGGATAAAAATCTTATTAAAACCAATGGGGGTCATATTTATAAATATCAAATATATTGTGGCTTCTGATACAACTATTAAGTTGTATAAAATATGCAATGATTTGTTTTAGATTTTGAAATTGTACCAAGGTAGTAAAGTATTATCATATTATATTTTATGATAAACTTATGAATATGGTATTATTCAAGATTTAATATTTACAATAGGGGGAATGGTAAATAATCAGAGATATCACTTCTTATGATTTTTTCATATAGAAGTGAATTCATAGAAATTAGGATTTCCATAGACGAATAATGAAGGATTACAAGATATATCGATACCTTAGAAAAACATGATTATTATATGAGAACTAAAAAGCTATGAAATTTTTATAGATGGATTGAGTGAAAATGGGATTCTTCTATATTTGGTTCTCTAGAACCAACTAACATTATTCTTTTTATTAATAGAATATAAATTTACATCTTATAACATAATAATAGTTATTTTATGTAATATTTATGTGATATTATTCATAGAGTATTTTTCTCATCAAATGGTTATTGTAGTTCACTAAAATAATAATAACCTAGATATTTTATGAAAGAATTCATATATTAGTCCTATAGTATAGATACATCTATTATACGGGACACATATGAAGGGTAACTATTAGTTTTTAGAGGATCTTATGAACATGAGACTTCTTCTTGTGAAGTTATAACATAGTAATGTCTAAGAAGGGAGGTTGTAAGGACAGACCCACCAATAGAAATTTCACATGATTATGTGTCATTTGATATATTTGTCTACAAATATATGTATTCTCCATTATAATTGATATTTTTATCAATGTATATCATGAATCATGAACTTCGATGTATGGAATTAAACTATGCTGACATATGTGTTAGATTTGGGGCCCCATAATAAAGTTAAATTGTACTTTCAATTACCAATTTATTCAAAGAACACAATATTAATAAATATATTATCATATGATGAGTGTTCTATAGCATAAATTTAATTTGATAATGTCCTTATAGTATTTCTCATATCAAAAGGTAATAGTGGATACCCAAAAAAAATAGAACCTTAAAGTGTCATGAAAATAATCTCAAACTTATGTCCAATGGTATTGATGAAATCATATAAAATGACATAGATGATGTTTGACTATTAGGTGTTGATGGTTAATAATATATTTTCTCCTAAAGTTCACACCTGTTAATCTCCAAATGGGAGGTCGTGAGGAAAAACCCTCAAATTGAAATTACATATGTTATATGTTTCATTTGATATATCTATATGTGTATGTTGTTATTTATCCTTATAATTTAGATTATTATTAATTTATATTAATAATTTTATACTTTTATGTATATAAAAAACTATGATGGAATATTATCAGGGTGAGTTAGGACATGTTGGGTGTGTCATAAGAGATATGACCTTAATGAATAAGTGAAGAAAGTATGTGTCCCTTACATATTAATGTAAGTACATATCTCTAACCCATTGATTGAAATGGAATAGTTTAATTATTTTAATTGCCATTAAGGTTTTATAATGATCTCATTTTATGTAGTTAAAGAAAGATATGCTAAGAATATTTGTTAATGGACTAGGTATACAAATTTATTGATAAGATATTGTAAGAAAGGGATTGTATTACATAATAATCATTTGTATGAGGTTTCTATGATTGAGAAATTAACTTCTTTCTATATGTGTTCTTTGAAAAGTTGTCATATTTTGATCATAGAATCTATGAAAATTTTCATAATTCCATGGAGAAATAGGCCTAGAGGGTCATTTACTAATTATATCCATAATCTATGAAAAATTATATTTGAATTTAATATTAGAATAAGAAAAACTATGAGGATGAAGGAATAACAATTGTTTATGATTTTATGATTGTGTAAATTCATTCAGTTGTTATTTCAGTTTTGGAACGTATGTGTGTGGAATAAAAAAAATTATACACAATTTAGTAAATATAATATTTATTTATTTATTGGATGAATAATATAATGATATGTGTTTCTTTAAATAAATGTTTATTATTAATGTTTTTATAAATGTTGAGGTGGAATGATGGGTTTTATTGTAGGCCCAGATGAAGTGATATATTTTTTCAATATCATTTTAATAAATATTTATTTAATTATTTAAAAATGACAATTAAATATCAGTGAGTATGTGAATGTCATAGAATATAGTTATAATAATTTTTTTATTTTTATTTTTAGTTCTATTATTTATTTATTTTTATTTTTATTTATTATTATTAATATTATTATCATATCGGGCTTATTTGCTGTTAATAATTAGATAAGGTTCTGCGTAAAATTAGTAATCATCTAAAACAAAGTATATTAACCCAATTATATCATTTTGGAGATGAAGATATTTATTTTACACATTTATGTTCTTTAAATATAAGTCTATCAATGATCTGTATAGAACCTCTGAAGAATTATCTGATAAACCACATATGATCATCCTTCTCCACCCTATCATTATTGAGAGAACTGGAAAGAATATTTCAAGATTTAAAGGATCCTTGTTGAAAACAATGTCACATGATGAAAGTTGTTTGATTCCTCTCCACTAGAAACTAATTTTCCAATGGTTAATTTCTCTGATTCATAGAGAATGTGTGGATACCACTTGAGGAACTCTAATTTGGACTCATTACAGTGTCAAAATTAGGATAATAATGTCAACTGAATTCATCAACAATGACATAACTATCAAGTTGAGATAATTATTATTAATAAATTAATTTTAAATTATATGTTAAAATATAATATCCTTGAAACTTTTATGGTGTTTTTAGTCTAGTGTTAATTATTTTATCTAAATATACATATGAAAATCATTTTTTGGCATATACCTAGTCTCTTTCTATAATTCCCCTGAACATTCATGTGGAATTAAAAAATTCAGAAACTATGTTATAATTATATTTTATTTTTTGATCAAATTCTAGAATTGTTATCATGATTTCATTTTTTTCGTTCTTTAATCCAAAATTTGAGATTATTTCATTGTATAGTTTCATATTTCCATGAACAGTCAAAGAACATATGACGAGAGCTTGAAGATTCCATTGGGATGTTCTAACGATTCTAGCTACAAAAAAAATAATACACATCATGTAAATAAAAATAAAATGTAATGTTACCATGCTAAACGACACCAATATTGACTATAAAAATAAGGGCACATCATGTGGGGTTTTGCTACACAATTCATTTCACACCATGTATTGACTACTAGTTAGCGCACAACATGAACATGATACATGTAGTGTTTCAAGCATATGTGACATATAAATGCACACCGTTTGACCCTATGGGAATCATGGAAGCCATGTGGTCAATGTATGTTTATTTTAATTAAGAAACATCATATATTAACTACCATTTATGAAACATATAATTGTATGAAGTAAACTGAATATAGAAGTATGTAGACACTACGTATTAAATTACAACCTATATGTGATACGTGTTGATTCCCTAGGAATGTAGTGAAAGTGGATATTATTGAATTGCACATCGTGTAGATGATCGTACATGTGATGTGATTTAGGATAACTCAATCAAGGAACATTCCAAAATAGACATGTCGTTTGAGTCAAGCACCTAGAAAGAAAAAAATTAATCTAAACCAAACTAGCTGGTGTGTAACTATTTACAAAAACTCCATGATTGGGTTTTCTAAATGAATTACATGACAAGTGATTTTATCTAGTATGTGGGATAATAAATTATTTATTAGTTATTTTACAGACTATTATGTAGTATACAATATGTATGGTTTTCATACACACCATGCACAACATATGAATCACCAGTGATGCACACCGTGTATATACAAGCACATTATGTGGTCATACTTGTTATAAAAACTTCATAACCTAAATAATATAACAAAATTTTTGTATATTGTGACACATTATCAGGTCATAGATTCCATGTATGTATGTAGTACATGATAAGGACCACACACTGTGTTAGTAACAAATTATGTCATATGACGAAACATGTTGTGTAGTGGTTAAATTCCATAAATGGAATTATGAATACATAGAGGGGTACATGTTATTTCACCTCTACTATGCTTCATATACATAAATAGATTTAAATTTATTTAATATATTTTATTTATTTTAAATTAAAATGGATGGTAATATCAATTACTATTTTTATTTTCAATTAAGATAAATTAAATAACTAATTAATATGATAATTATTTTATTAATTAAAGGAGATTATATTTATAAATATCAAATTAAAATGAATGATAGTAGTAGTTGTTGCATGTTGTGGATGATCATGATCTTGACTGGCCTATGTATGTATTGGGTTTCTATTAAATTTATTTATATATTATATGGGTTTTATGATAAATTTATTATTAAATAAAATATGATGACAAATGTATTATACCTTCCCCATTATTGTGTGTGAGCCTACATATCCATGGTTAATTTATGTAACAATAATATAGTGGTTCACATCACCTATGTATGAGTAAGAATATGTAAAACATGTAGCTCCCAAAAACTAGTGGTAGTTCAAGACCAATCTATCATGAAACCAACCATGGAGATACACACACACAACATGAGAATTTTAATAATGAGAAAAGAGGAACCAAGGGTGATTTTGTTCAAATGTAATGTATACTAAGGGAATACCCTCTTACAATATCAATAAATCTAGGGGAAGGGATCCAATAATAGTAAAGTGTTTGAATGAACCATCCCTATTTTCTCTCAAAGCTAGAAAATCAGCATCTTTATTCCCATCTCTCCATGTGTGAAAAAGGTCCCTCTGATTATTGATTGGAGCCTTTCATCTGTGAATATGATATTAAATGGACCAAGGTGTAGAAATATGGACTTTATGGGAGTTTATTGTAACATTCATGTTAGTTTTAGTGGAGGAAAATTTAATTTTGTTATCTCAACAAAGCTCCAGACCATTGAGCATGGAAAAAACCTTAGAAATAACAGAGTATCATTGCCCATAGACAACACATAATTTGATAAAAAAGAACCCCTTTGGTTATGAATTCCACCCCCCCATCATTAAAATAATGTTATTGGACCCATCTAGATTGAGTTTGATCCCAATAGAATGTGGATACCTATCAATCTAGTGACCCTATGAAAGCACTCTATAAATGGGGAGGAACCCCTCTTGGTCATGGTCTTATTCAAATATGGATCATTGTCCCAGACTTCGAGGATAAAATCCAAATAAATAAACATGAATCTAGTATTTATGACCCAATCCAAATGAAATCTATTTTGACCTTCACATCGAGCCTTATTACTCGCCTCCCATATACACCAACATCAAAATAAGTGGAGAATCACCCTCACATTCATTTCTTGATTATTTTTTCTAGTTATAATGATCCATAACTAGAGAAAATAACTACTGGTACAATCTTGAGATTCAAGTCCTGTGAACTCACTATTGTCGCCCAGTCATCTTCAAATAATAGATGAATTTTTGGATCATATCTATGATTCTTTCAACGGGGAAACTTCTAATATAGCTTGATTCCCTTACACTTGATCTCCTCAACCATGTAAATAAAATGATTTTGGATTATCCAAACTAAGAGTAATTTAGGGATATTTTTGAAAATATAATTCTACCCTAAACATATTTCTCATGGTTTATATGAAACAATTGGTGATTCTCCTTCACTAATAAGGGCCCTGACAGGGTTCTCATGTACAAATAGAATTTCAAATTATATATAATTTTACTTCTATAGAAAACATATTGTTCATATTGGTTAAAAAAGAAATTTATCAAAGAAGGATAAATGTTTTCTTTTTTAAATAAAAATTCTGGAATCGGGAACCTCATGAAACCAAGCATGGAACCCATCCAATTATGGTTCTAGTAGTCGATCTCACCACATCCATTGATCTAGCATGAGTGGTCTAGTTGAACTAGGATGTGAACTTAGTGAACCTTCATAAACTGGAGACCCTCCCCTGTGGAAGACTCAATTGATCCCCACTATGATCTTGGACCAAAGGGATCATCCTTTTATAACATCCCAGGACAACATGGCTTGAATGAACTACATTGACCCTAAGACTCTTCTCAGTTTGATACCCCCACTATCTTATATCGTGGAAATCTTATCCCATAAACCCCACTGACATCTCCTAATTGAGTGGGAATCCTAAAAAAAGGATGAAATTTGGTTTTCAATATCTTTGATAACTAGATTTCACACCTTGTACACTTAATAAACATGCATATGAATTGAAGTGAGAAGACAAATAAAAAGGGTGATATGGGCTCCAAATGAAATTAATATATTCTTAAAATTCTTTATAATGTTAAAAATAATTTCAAACTCCCCATAAAAGTGTTATATGCACAACCTACCAAGATATATCAGGTATCCTATGTATTATATGGCTAAGAACCTCTTATTAATACCTAGGATGTTTTTAATCATATTTTCATTCCTATCTAAAAAACAATTCTTAATGTAAATAATTCTCTTCTATTATGAAAGCATATGTAATGGTATCTATTTAGGGAATAATAAACCAATATGAACAAAATGGTGGATGTGGAACCCCTTCCTCAACTTCCTAACCGAATTCATGTAGCCAAATTTCCTACCCAAAATTGTAATAGAGATCTATTGGGAACTGAAACATATAAAAAATAAATCAATAGCCTAGAAATAAAATCACATGGAATTCATCACCTTGATAATACTATTCTACTCCATCCTTTTATACTCATTGTCCATTTCAAAGTTGATGGAAATGTTGTAACCCAAAATATTTTTATTAATATAACCATTATTTCTTGACATGTACCTATAATAATCTCAATGGATCATCCCTTAATAATACCATGATCCTCCTTGGAGACCCATATGTGGAGTTTCACATACAGTCACCTGTTGAAAATACTAGCAAGGACCATATGATGGAAATTACACTTTCTAATGGGCCTTAATTTTCTTAGAGATGAAGGGTATTTCACATTTGGTATGAGAACCAATGTAGTTTCATAGGCCACCTAGGAAATGACTCTACCTTAGAAAAATCCTAGATATACTTCACTATTTCCCTATTAACAAGATCCCATAAATCCACATAAAATGATCTCAAGAATCCATCAAGTACTTGGATCATTCTAGTATGAGGGAGGTAACGGCCTCTTAAACATTCGTATAATCTGGGATTCCTTATAAAAATGAGTTATTATTATTAGTTACTATGTATGTGATAGAGTTAAATAGGTTTACATAGACCCATGGGTTTCCTTATTACATGCATGGGTGGTATTCTTCAAGTAAGTATTTAAAATGATCTTTGATCATATCACCCACCAACTCAAGATAATTATTAAAGGATCCGTCATCTATAAGGTTATTAGGACAATTAAACCTACTATTCTCTTTAATTAAAACTTTAAAAAAAAAATAATTTTGTTCCAATAATTTAATCCATGTTCCTTGTACTATTCATAGACCTCCCTATATTACTTTAAATGTATCTCAAATAACTGATTCTTCTTCTGGTCAAGTTAATCAAATATGTCATCATACCATCCATCCTTATGTTTATTTTTTGTTAATTTTAGATTTGATAGATTCTACCTCATGAAAATAAGATGGTTTTTATTATTCTAGGTATGCAGGAATCCTTTTAGTGGCTTGATTTTATTATGGAAACTGACCCATGTTCATCCATACATGGCCTTATTCAAGGATCCACACACCACATGATGATAGGTAGGATCAAATAGGAATCATTTGGAGAATAATATGTGACTACCACTTATCTTATCGATGCCAAATTGATTTGATGTGGGGATTGATCAGATAGTTACCAAAAGGATGGGAAACCATAGAATTTCTGTACATGGAAATGTCTTGGTTGAACCTAAAGAAGTGGTTGAGGTGACACCAAATTCAGCCACTCACCTTGTAGTTGTTGCACCATGTAAAGTAATCTTCTAAGAAACTCATTTCCCTAAAACCTGTATGAGAAACAAATCCAACAAAATCTTGACTGAAATTACTAAGACATACCCATGCCCCTTTCTTTTTTGATGATTTTAGAATTACATTGAAGTCACCACCAGAAAACCAAGTCATGTTCCCTAGGTTGAAGGATTTGAGAACATAAAAAAATTGTTCCCTCATCATCGCATTACCAATGGCATATACAAAGTAGATGAAGAAAGTGTAGGTTATAGAATTTACCTTAGGGGTGATATGATGATCATAGATTTCATCCAGATAAATTGTAATTGTATTTATTCAAAAATACCCTTATATGTTTGTTTGTAGAATCTCTATTGACATAATATTATACACATAACCTATGAGAAAACTATGAAATAATGATGGTGCCTTATTTAGGATAAATCACATCCACTGGAGTAATTTTTTGTGATATCATTCATTTTAGATATAATTTTTCTTCACCTGGGCATCAAGACCATAACAATTATAATTTATAAAAGAGATAATCATAGGAGATAATTCTTGAACAATGCTCCTAGTGTTGAAAGTCCCCTAGACTAGGAATATGAATGGGCCGAATCATTACTATATTAAGATCCTATGTGGAAAAATCTAGAAGGAGATGATAATGCATTCTAAACCTAATATGTAACATCTAACTCCACTGAATGAGTTTTAAAAGAATATATCACATTGAAAATATTAGGCAGAGGTATGGTAGAGAATCCAGAAGGGTCAAGGTCCCTTTGCATGAGACTAGAGGAGGGAGTTTAGATGACGATGACCACTTTATCATTGGAATGGATTACACCAGTAGTCATAGAATAACCTACAATGATTAGGGGTATAGAGACCTAGATTCCAAATTCCAGTTGGGGCCTATAATCATACAAATAAAGGGAAGGCCCATCCATTCTATTAATATTAGGATAAGAGTGGCAGTACAACCCTATATAAGAATGTTATACAACTAGAGAGGAAGAATATAGAAGAATAGAACAGTATTCCCCTGTACAAGAGGTCAAACTCTCTATTCCTGAGACAACATGACCACCACTCATTATAATAAAAATCTATTTAATGGTATCTACAACCTTTACTGGAGAAGTGATCTGGAATCCAAAATGATTCTTTTAGTTGGATTACAATGCTTGAACATGGAGCCTATATTCTGAGTAGAACCAAGAAGAAGATTCATTTAATATCTATTACCACCAAGAGGCTGACTCTATAACATATTAGAGGATGTGTGATGGTGGGGTCTTAGAGAGATTCACCTTCATGCACAACCAAGCTACTGAGGATTCAATGATTCAAAATAATCAATCATCCGTACATAAAAAAGAGCCAACATCATCACTTATACCATGTAGAAAGGAGAGGTTGTAAAAGTGGAGAGGGGGTCAAGGATGGGAGACCCAAAATACTACTTGGGGAGATTCATGACCCATTTGAACCCTCATAGACTGTTAAAAGATATTGAGGCCACATTTTCCCAATGATCTAGTTCTTAAGGACCATCAAATCAGAAAATCATCCCTAGATAAAATAATCACACATAAATCCTTGTAATTAAACATTAAAACCCTGTCCATAAAATGCATCTAATATATCCACACTAAATCATGGAAAACTAGGAGAGGTAGGAATTCTAAGCCAAATTTAGCCACCAAAGTCCACCTATGGGAATCAATCACTTTCTCAAAAGAACTTCCTAGAATGTTCACCTATGGGAATTGATCACTTGATTATAGAGTATGTACAAAACTCCTCCATAAGAACTTCAAGAATTAGTAGAAGAGTTTTTGACTAAGAATACATGTATTTGAGGAGGTAATTATCATAGATATTATAGCCTACACAATCATTTTGTAAAGAAGGGTAGATGACCTAGCCGGGCACAATAGGAAACCATCAAAATGGCGAGTAGGAAAGGGAGGACATGATCTGATGAATTAATTTTAGAGGAATGGTTTATTGATCAAAAAAGGAAATAAGTGATAAAAAATTTGAAAAATTTTGAACATTGGGGTGGAAGATGCTGTGAATTCTCAAAAGAAAACAGTATATCCATAACTCTTGTTTCTATGGAGATAGACAAGTTAAATGTGTAATGTCTCAAATTGAGACAATATGGGCTTATGGATTTATTATTATATGGTTAATGGTTTGATTTATCTTCTTTTTGATAAACCATCCTATAGTTATATATCGTGATCATTCCATGTGTTTATTTTATTTTATCCAATATAAGTTTATTTATTCATTTTTTATGGGATATATGTTTATTTTATATTTAAAATTGATCACATGAGGTAAATTAAATAAAAATAATTCTAAGGTAAAATAAAATAAATGTATTGTGTGTAAATTATTTTATCAATATATATTTAATTAATTATATAAAATCTATATAATATTAAAATGTATGTGAATGACTAAATAAATAATATTAATGAATAAATAATAAAAATCCTACAAAAAAATATTATGTTAGAAAATTTTCACGACCCCTCTCCACAAAGTGTTCCCCTCCTGGTTCGGCAATGTTATATGGGAGATAATGACCCCCAAGTCCCACCTTCTGTAGGCCTGGGGTCGACAACTAGAACCAAGGGTATTGTAAACACACAAATGGGAGGTATTAACCTCTAAGAGAACTCATGCGAAAGAGAGAGATAAGATATAAACCAACCAACTCCAACTCAGACATAAATATAAAAGAAAAAACATGTGCACATATGTAATGTGATGAAAAAGTACTAAAACTAAAAGGGAAAAACTGAAAGTACCCAAAAGAAAGTGAAAACAACATCAACCACAAGCCCAAACAGCTCCTATAACCCCAAGCAAGTAGAAACTAGCTTGATCTCCAACCTGCTCTAAATGAACTGAAAAATATTTTATATAGAAATTTGGTGAGTATAATAGTATAATCAAAAGGATTTTCCTAGAAGCCTCTCGTGAAAAGGTAAAGGAATCATGTTAAAGGATAGTGAACAACAAGTGAACCTTACTCTTCACCTAAACATGTATACTATGTTCCAAGCCTCACTATGACTACTCTCACCAAGTAACTCATACAAGAGTATATAATATAATAAAGTATATCAAGGGTACCCCACTACTACTTCTCCACTGGTTTTCAGCTTTTCCCCAATGTCGCACATCCTAAGCATCTCTCTCCAAAAAGGCTTGCCCAGAGACACCCGGGCAAAGCACCACAACATGCACCTCGTGAAAAAAAACCACCACGTCCACGAAAGCAAAGTAACCAAATAGTTTCTGGGAGCCACCATAGCTCGCATAACGTGTATCATACTTTAGGTATTATACCTGAATCCATTACAGCCCATAAAATGAGTATGAATCCTCAAGACATCATATCCTATAAACATTATACCTATAGTAGTCTATAGGAAACTATATCCATAATATATGTGTGTGCATAACCACAAGCCATTACAACCCTCTACACACATATATGGGGAAAAATAACAGTTGTTCCTACCATCACAATTAACTACCAAGAGAAGAGAGTAGGGCCAAAGGGGGTAGTCAGCTATCTATCCTCCCACCGTAATGTTGGGTAAAACGCCCCCCAGGGCTCAGAGTCCCTAGATGTTAGTTTCCATTTCTGGAGAGGTGGATTAGTGTATAGAAACACATAAGTACATAATATACTATATCTCACAAACACACTATGGGAATAACCTAGTCTTAGACTCAACTACAGCTAATTTCTCTCGGACTCCCAGATTCCACTTATAAGACTAGGTATCCTATAAGAACACAACCATTTAAAGAGCTTTAAAACATTACTTCATTCCCTTTTTATCACATGCACTTTACATTAATTAATTATTTAAATATTAATTAACCATCAATAATTTCAACATTATATATCATTAGAATCACACCCAAAGTACATTGTTCCTTCAAATCACAACCTCATAATTGTGCCCTAACAAGCTCCAACCCCATGGGTTAACATCATTTATTCAATTATTTATTTATAGAATTACTTTCCCATATTCCTAGGCATTCTAAAAAACATTCTATGCTACTAAACACAAGGGGTCTCAACACGGTGAGTAAATGAACTAATCATCGAGTCTTTTCCGCCTATAGCAAGAGCGTAGACCCATCCTCCCTTGAGAAGAAAGACACAAAAATCAGGTGGCATACCCCACACATCTTCACCCCTTTCGAAAGAATGGTAACAAAGACTAGCTACCTTGAGCAGTGGGGAATGTAAAGTAGATAAACAACCAAATAAGAATTAGAAAGCATCCAAACATTTACATCCAAACCATTTCAACATCCCTAGTGTCCTCCCTAACACCCACATTTATAAATTGATGCATATCACCGCTCTAGGTGTCAACTGCTTCCACAACCAGTAGGCCTCTGTGCCCCCACATATCACCATAGCCATCCAGGATCACATCACAACACAATCAGAAGAAAAAAAACGTCATCCCAATTAGGCTATTGTCCATTAAACAAGAAATGGGGTAACTCATAACCCTACAAGGAATTATCTTTTATCAAAAAACCTTTTCTTTAATCCATATTGAATTAATCAATTTATTATTCATAGGTTCCCACTTCAGTAAACCTAAACAGTGATATTTCACAAAAGGATTAAACATGATTACTGCATCAATTTAATTAACATCAAATTACAATAACAACCATAAGATTCATTCACATGCCTATTTATATTTAGCAAAACAATTATCAATTAATTCCGTCTTTACGTTCTTTACCAATTTCCATAAAAAATGAAAATCTAAACAAATAAAGCATGGATATCACACTATCTAAAAAATCAAGAGGAAATAACATACGATCAATATCAGTTTATTTATCCAGTTAATATATTTATTATGTCAATTACATTGTGATTCAGTGGCTAAAACATGATAACTCTACAGTTGCATGTAAAAGGAAGGAGAAGCAATGAATCCCCTGCCTAAAATGGTTCTTGGTGATCTTTATATGAGAATGAGCCCCTCAACAGGTTACAATCTCCTCCCCCATGACAACTGTATCCACCCGAGGATGCATAGACACCACCACACCAGTCAACAGCCAAGAAAAGACCATTAGAAACATGGAGATATCATTCCATAAAAGGTAAAGGAGGAATAGAAAGAGATGAACCTAAAGTAATGATGATAGATCATACCTTATATCGAATATTGATCGATACTTCTTGTTTGTATCCAAACAGAGTGGAACCAATCCAAGGTGGGAAGTTTGATTGTGGACTCCTACAGGATGGAATTAAAGGTTCAATCATCTCCCAACCAAGAATAAGAAGCAAGAACTAGGGAGGAAGATATATCATCCCTTTATAATATTTAATGGAGAAGTGGTTTAAGATATGCTCGATTTTCCATTAAAATATTATCACATTAAACCACAAATTTTGACCAAGTATATCCATCTCGAGCCATAGGAAATTTAATATATGAGTCATTTCCTTTTAATCAACCTTAGAGTCCTTAAAATATAGCTTTAAATGAATTTTAAGTCAAAGGAAACGTCAATGGGGAGAAACTATAGGAAGCTGGAAACACTATTCACATACTCGAAATTTGGCAATGGAAAACACTATTCATGAACCTCACCATTGGAACCTCACCATTCTGGAAACACTATTCATGAACCTCACTGTTGAAACCTCACCATTAAAACCTCGTCATTCTAGAAACATGGTTCTTGAACCTCACCGTTGAAACCTCACCGTTGGAACCTCACCATTATGGAAACACTATTCATGAACCTCATATTTGAAACCTCATCGTTGGAACCTCACCATTCTGGAAACATTGTTCATGAACCTCACTGTTGGAACCTCACCGTTTTGGAAACACTATTCATGAACCTCACCATTGGAACCTCACCATTCTAGTAACACTATTCATGAACCTCACCATTGGAACCTCACCGTCCTGGCAACACTGTTCATGAACTTGAAATTTGGAAAGGGAAAGAGGACACCGTTGGAACCTCACCATTCTGGAAACAATGTTTATGAATAGGAAATTTGGAAAATTATTGGGAAAAAATCTTCTTGGCCTCCCAGAACACGCCAGACACCAGATTTTCGTAAAGAATGGACCAGAGATGTTCGGGCCATTACAAAAATCTTTCTATTACATGAGTTATAATATTTTCATATATAAAATTATTTGATCTAGACCTTATCAATATACTCTTATTAATTAGGGAGTTCTAACAAAAGATTTAGCCATCTTAATTTTTTTTTCATTAAGGGTTTATTTCGTTTTTAATAATTGGTATAGATTGGATGTAGGTGTTAAGGAAATATAAGTCTAGGATTTCAAGATTTAAGATTCCACTCAACAAATCAAGGAACTAAGAGAAAATGTAGTTTGTAAGATAGCCTACCTGAATATATTTTTGTAATTTTACTAGGACATTGTATGGGTTGTGAGATGGGAAATATGGATCTTTTACATAGAATTTCCATGTTACTGGACATTTTAAACCCAATGGTGAGGGTTATTGATATTTTATAAAATAATTAGAGACTAATAAAATAAAAAATTATTACATCACACATGGAATTCATAATAATGTACAAAAATATTCATAAAATTTTTCATATAAAATGGGATGTAATTTGACCTTGAAATTATCCCTATGATCAATATTTGAGAAATAAAATCATCTTATTTGTGCTATATTCTATGTGTGGTATTGGAACTTGTGCATAATATTATGAAAAGATCATATTCCTTATGTAATGGAGTTTTAAGCTTCTAATGAACCTTCTAAATTGGAAAATGAGGAAGAGAATGATTTCATCTGGGAACATGGAGAAGATTAATTGGATGTCCAATGCCTCGTTCTATCATCTACAACTAATGGTCTCCCAAATATTCATGAACACATAGATTAAAACACCATTTTTCCCATGTTCGTGATCTTTATTGGGAGAAAGTAAGAGAAAATAGGAATGTGATCTTTGTGGAACTCTTTATGTGAAATTTTGGAGAAGGTGTGAAATTGATAACTCATGTATTCAAGATGATTGGATATATTGACCATTTGTAAATTATATGTTTCAAGATACCTAAGGAATTGGGATTCAACCCTGTGCAGGCATCACCTCATATTAACTTCTTTAGTTTTATTATGAATTTTAATATGAAAAATATTTAGAAGTCACTCATGGATCTCTTAAATCTAGTTTTCCAACTTAATGAGGACATGAGACATGAAAACCCATAAGTCATTATGGTGAACCAGAGGAAAGGAAAATAAAAAGGCATTATAAAACTCAAATCAAGTCTAAGGATCTTCACTCTGGCCAGCCAAGATTTAGAGGATTAAGGGGTGGGATATTAATCATGGTATTGTTTTGTAATGTTGAAATAATGTCCATTAGAAGAAAAAATACACCTTAATGAAAATCAAAGGATAAGAATTAGGTGAATTTATTATCCAATAAACCTCTATATTTTTACAAATTTTTTATTAGATGTAACTTTTGGTGCTCACATTTGTATTTAAATAAAGAAACCAAGTATATTTAGAATGGATTATAGAGGTGAGTTGTATCTTCAAGATAATAGTGGAGAAAGACTGGCTATATTGGATGTTAGAGAATACAATCTAACTTTGTAAATGGTACTTATTCTATTTTTAAATAATTATTATTATGCACCCATTTTAACCCAAAACAGAATATTTGGGTCTAGTTTAGATATGTATAGATTTATTTTAAGGTTAATAAATAAGATTTTTTACTTTATAATGGTATAAAATATTATCTCATAGAACATTTGAATAATGGTCTTTACTTATTGTAATATGACAATCAAGTGTTGGTAATAGATAAACAACATTTTTACATGACTCATATCAAACCTTGTTGTGGTAAAACCAATATATCTATTTCATGATTTTTAATATTGTTAAATTGAAAAACTCTCTAAGTGGAAAATTTGAAATATCCATAGATAATTTGGAATTAGTTCATATGGATGTGTGTAGACTTTTCTAGTTAAACCAATGGGGTGGATAGTCTTACATCACAAATTTTACTAATTAATTTTGTAGATATGGATATATATACTTAATTTGTAATAATTATGAATCGTTTGAGAAATTTAAAGTGCATATAAATTAAGTAGAGAGTCATATTAATAAGATGATAAAGAAACTATACTTTGAAAATGGTAGGGATAACCTTAACCAAAAGTGTCACGACCTGACCCAAGTAGGGGCTCGAGCCACAGCTACCCCAAGCATTAATCTACAGGCTAGGGGCTAGATACCAGCATGAAAGTAATAAATAACATAGGGAGACCTTTTCATAAGTACCTCTACACACACATAGCTATCTCAATGAAAAACAATAGAGTGTGTAAATGTAAAATAAGTAGTAAGATAAGGGAAGAAATATTCATGAAAAACCTATTGATAGTAAAAGAGTATGGTAGTGTAAACTAAAAAGTGAAGGAGAAAAATACACACCCAAGAAGAAATATATCCCAACCCAAAAAAAACTAGAAAATTAAACTACAGAGATATCCCATCACATAATCTCTAACCAGAGACCACCATATGTTGTTTAATGTACCAAGTATACCTAAGCTCCTCTGAAGTCACTATTTACCTATATATCATCTTTATAAGACATGAAATACATGGTAAAATCCCATACATGGGTGAGTATATAAATACCCAGTAGGAAGCCCTGAAAGCTGAAGGGTTAGTATCAAGAGATACTACTGTAATAGAAAGACTATAGATAGTAAACAGGATGTAAGCTAAAGTGAAAGATAACAACTCAACCCAAACCAAGAGTGAAAGTAACCATTTCCAAACACAAGGGTCTAAACATGGTGTGTTGATAGAGTACACATTGAGTCTCTTCCACCTATAGAAGTAGAGTAATCTCATTCAACCCTAATAATCTAAAAAACAGAAAGCACATGGCATACCCCACACATCTTCACATCCCATGGAAATAGAATAACTAAATCAAAAGGTATTGATGCAGAAGAATATATATATATATATATTCTTAATCAAATGTTTCCCAAACGAGAGAGTAAGGGTATATCCATATCATAACTCAATTTAGGAAAAATATTTACCAATAGTTTCAAAAGTCCAAATATGCCTAGCATCTCACGTTTCTACCTAAAAGTAATTGTTCACATCAAATCATGCCCTGTCATTATGCCACATAGTCCAGGGAAAATAACTTCAAGTAGAGGACCCACACCCTAGTATGTTATGCAGTTACACTTTTTATGTATCCATAGAGGACTTGTTCCCATGATGATTGGGGTTCCACTCTAGTGTCATGAAGATATGTTCCCTATCTGATAGGGGGTTCCACTTGATAAGGTATAATACATACACCCAGGCTAATGGGGGTTATACTATATAGGTCATGGACCTGCACCCTGATGTGATAGGGGTTCCACTATAGTCATTGAGGACCCAAAACTAATATAATAGGGTGGTCCATTCTAAAGGTAGAGGACTTATACCCATGCTGATGGGGGGTTCTACTTGGAAGGTAGTTGTATAGGACTTGTGCCCATACTGATGGGGGTTCCACTCTATAGGAAGTATTTTTTGATCTCATATGATCACTTTTGTCATAGGGAGTTTCCTATAATAGGCTTTTTTCATAAAATTTTACATCATATCTCAAAATCCACATTGGATGGAAAAATCACATTCTACACAAAAAAAACACTCAACATAGGCTACTTGTGGGCCAGAATCTATGCCCAAATAAAGGAGATATAGAACCATGAAATTTTATGAAAAGGAATCAAGGGGTACCTGAAATGTGATGGGACCCACATAGTATGTGTTACCACTCATTCAACTATCTTTTTCACTAGCTTTATATGTCTCACCAACCATGTATGGTTACATGGAGTGTGGTAATGATAGTTTTCAGGAGGCATGTCTGGCATGGCTTCTCCCCCTTTGGGACCTTGGCGGCAATCTTTCTTGTAGATTTTTGGTTATAGATGTTTTATTTGGGTGATCATGGTATGTTTTTATTTTCTACTATCTTGTTTATTTCTTGTAGATGATATGTCTTTGTTCGTAAAAGGGTTTGGGCTCCAATGAGAGGTTGGTTTATCTCGACCAAAGGTGATGATGACGATGATGTTAGGCTTAGATAGCGACGACGAGACGATTTCTATGGTGATGTTTTGATAGAAATGATGATGTGGATAATGTAGTGGGCTCAAATTGTTATACCTTGATTCAATTTTTTTAGGTGGATTGAGTTATCTGCGGGGTTGTTCATGATCTAACATTACAGCTATGATTTCTCCAACTTTGAATTTTCTTTTGGTCTTCGAATTTTCTTTTGGATTTTTGAATTTTGAATCAGTGATTATTCAAATGTTGTAATTTAGACTATGAGTATTCCCACTCTTCCCCTAAATTTTTTTTATAAAAATAATAAAAAACGGGTTGAGGTTGTGATGAGTATACACATCGTGCCCTTTCAACCCAAGGTTCTACCTGTGTGCTTGGTCGTGTCTGTGTATTTGAATCTGTGTTTGTGTACCATACCCCATATCTATGTGCTTCGATACAGGGTCATGTACTTCCAAAGAATGTCCTATTTATTTGTTTCATCACATGACTCATCTATCAGGGTATGAGGTACATGACGTTTAGGAGGGTTACACACCATTCCATCTTTAGAATTTCCCAAAATCCTAGTCACCACAGCTAAGGCATTGTATGCCATTGTTTTATCACTATACACGACATGTATTTGGGTTTTGAAAAATTATTAGATCCAATTTCAAAGCCTAAATTCAATATTTTCTTCTATAAATACCACATATCGTCTACCCTAAATCATTGTATCTAGCCATCATTGAATGTTTTAGGTCATCCGGTGGCTGAAAACCTGATCTCGTCAACCCATAAGAGTCATGTCGTGCATTTTTCACATCACTGGTCCTTTATCCACAACAGATTTGATCTCTGATCATTGAAACAAACACCCACGACCCCCCCAAAAATCCTTCTTCTATCATGAATTATAGACCAGTGTCTATGTTTAACTTCCCTTATAATGTGCTTTCAAGTGTTATCAATGACAGGCTTTCCACACATCTTCCAAGGTGGATATCTTTGGAGCAGCATGGTTTTGTGAGGGGTAGGTCCATCCAAGGCGCTATAGATCTTGCTCAAGAAATGATTAGAGATTTGAATTTAAAATCTTGTCGGTCAAATGTGGCTCTAAAGTTGGAAATGAATAAAGCATACGATCAAGTGGAATGGGGTTTCATCATTAATGTAATGGAATTTATGGGTTTCTCTTCATGGACTATTTACCTTGTTTTTAGATGTTTCAGCACCCCTGGATGGCGGTCTCATTCTTGGGGATGTCCTTCGGTTTCTTTAGATCCATGTGTGGCCTAAGGCAAGGTGATCCTTTGTACCCAAGTATTTTCATCATAACACAAGAGGTGCTCAGCCGACTCCTTCATAGTAGCATTAGTAAAGGTCAGATTATGCCCTATAGGAGGAGCATGAGGGCTACGGCCATATCTCACTTAATGTTCGCAGATGAGACCCTTTTCTTTATCAATGGGGGTAAGAAATCTATATGAGGCCTGAACAACATCTTGGAGGATTACTGCCACTGGAGTGGCCAGCTTATCAATAAGGAGAAGAGTCTATTCTTCATCCCTAATTACTGCTCCCCCGGAAGGTCTTATGATATTCAGCTCACTCTTTCCATGCAACAGGGGTGCTTTCCCATGCATTACCTTGGATCTCCCATCACCCCTGGTAGATTTAGGATTAGAGACTTCGATTTCATCTCCATCAAGATTGTGGACCGCATTCACAACTGGAAAAAAATGTTTTTGTCCTTCAGAGGACGCACTGCTCTTATTAATAGTGTTCTTATGGCCACTCAAATTCACGCTCTTTCTGATGTCAATGTTCTGAAGGGTGCCATTTCTAGTATTGAGAAACTCCTGGCCGGTTTTCTCTGGGATCCTCTGGAGGAAATGAAGAAGCATTGGTATTCTTGGAGTAAGGTTGTGAAGCCTTCTAGGGAGGGTGGCACTAACATCCACAATCTAAGCGGTACTCTTAGTTGTATGCATGCACTGCTGTCTTGGGAGGCACTGGATCAGAGTACGCTGTGGGGAAAAATTATGCATCCCCTGCTGAGTATCTATCCCTTGTCCGAAGGCCGAGTTTCCTCCTTACTTCTCACTATTTCTAACATATTTTCGAAGCTCCTTTTTCACTCTCAGTGTTTCATCTAAAGGGGGAATCCTTCTTTCTGGCACCTTAACTGGGCTGGAACTGTGCTTGGATTCCCGGGGTTCCCAGCCCCCACCATTTCTTTCAGGGAGGCCAGTTTGCACGTGGATTTCATCAAAGATATTCTGGACGAGTCGTAACAGGAGGTTTTCAATCTCATTTCTCTATCACAGGAACCTGACCATTGTGTCTTAACCCCCTCTTCCTCGGGGGATTTCTCCAATCAGGATTACCGGTGGTCTCGGACCACTACAGAGGAGAATGACAGATGGAATGAAACTCTTTGGACCAAGGTGATCCCATCCAAATTTTTCTTTCTGTTATGAAGGATAAGTTATTGGGAAATACCTACGAATGAAAATATAAAATGTTGTGGCATCCCTATGGAGTCTCGGTGTTCCTGTTGTACTGGTTTCCAGGAAGAAAGTGTTGATCACCTCTTTTATGGGGTGGTTGGGAGTGGGATGTGTGGCATGAATTTGGGGAGTTCACTGGCTTCCAGGACTCTAACCTAGTGGAGCTTCCATTCATGGATAGATGGTTCCATGGGGCGGGTGATAAAGGACCGGAGAATACGGCGCGCACGGTGATTCTTCTAGTAGGGTGCTGGTCTATCTGGCAGACCAGAAATGAAACTAGAAATGAAGGGGTTATTCCTACCATCATGTTCATCATCTTTTGGAACAAGACCACCCTCCTTGATTTGGATCATCTTTCTGGCAACTAGAGGGATTCCCCTTCCTTGCGGTGGATGATCCCTTCTTCAGACTCTGCACAGGTTCCTGACAGCAGCTTCTGCGGCCTCTGGGTGTGATGGAATTATCCCTCTAGGAACCTTAAACTCAACACCAATGGTTCCTACAGGACGGGAGTCTTGAGAGGGGGTGGGGTTGTCCATGACTCATGGGGTTTGGTCCTCTTGGATTTCTCCTCTTACTTGGGACATGGTTTCTCTATACAGGCTGAAGCCAAAGCTATGCTCATGGGTATCAATATTTGTCACCCGCATGGTATTATCTTATCTGAAGTGGAAACGGATTCAAATATTCTCCATGATGCCCTGAATGATTTTCACCCTCCTCCATGGTCGATTATCTATATCATCAGAAAGTGTAAAGGCATGATCAACAACAACATCAAAGTGCTTCATTCTTAGCATGAAGGTAACAAAGTGGTGGATTACCTGGAATCTTTGGAAGTCATGGGGAATGACCCTGTTTGCCTCCATGATATTTTCTCCTTGAAACATGAGGGGGTCAATTTGATTAGATGGGATGCCCCAGGCCTTCACCATTTCAGACCCCCTAGTTCTTGGATTTTTGTGGTTTTTTTCCCTTTTCTTGTTTTGGATGTTATGCTTCCTTATAATAAAAAAGTAATGATGATGATGATGATGATGATACTACCTGGAAACATTGAACTATGACCAAGGGGTCCTATCGGTGAAGAATGTGAATAAAACGAGGGTGAAAGGCACAATAAAAAAGGATTAAGGATCATTTCCAAGCATTCGTATCCAAATGATAAGTTATTGGAACAAATGGTTCTATAAAAAAATCAATCTAATCAATCTAATCGATTCACTGGCACATGAAAATGTTGGAATTGGTGTCGATCCAAAAAATTGGATCAATTTTCTCAATCAATTTAATCAAAAAGGGCCTAAACCGAAAATTAACGATCCCTATCATGAGATTAGATTGTTCTTTATAGAATAACATTCTCACCAATTATTTAAGTATATTTTCATGTTCACTACATCCTGATATGCTTTGATCTAGACTTTCATCGTCGATGTTCGTGATTCTCCAATGAAGGAAGAAATGAGAAGCTCTCGAAAGACCCCATGAGTATGAGTCTAATCCTGGGAATATCACCATGTAAGTATTCTTATAGAATTTCTATTTAGTTTAAAATTAATTAATTAATTAATTAATCCACTAAATGTGCTGCCTATGATTTAGATTTTTGAATGCCTCGTATCGACCTATTTTATGTTCCACCTAGGGTAAACATCATATTCCAAACTCAATTAGGATCAAGGGATTTCTAATCTATGATTCTATTTAATACCTATCGCAATTTATTTAAGAATTGTGTAATCATAATATAAAATATATTTAATGTTTTTAAAAAATTAATTTTGGGCACACCGGGCCTCAGAGTCTTATGTCGTCTCAACACCTAACTTTTTAAATATATAAAGAAATATTTAAATGTATTACAAGGAAAAACCCGAGTATATATATGATTCCATCCTTCAAGATTTTTATCTATAAAAAGAAAAACTAAGCAAAAAACTCATGATACTGAGCCCTCACTTGGCTCTCCCACTCTCATGAACTCTCCAGCACATTTCAATGCTTCCATAACACATGATCAATGGGGATGGTCCATCCACATAGGGTCCTCTACAATTGAACCTTGATCACCAAAAAGTTCTCAGAAAAGGTGTCTCCATCCTCAATATGAATCTACCCCCAGTCAATGATGTGTATTGGGTCATACATGTATCTTTTCAATTATGACACGTGGAACATGTTGGGAACCTGATCTACCTATGGAGGTAGGGTGAGGCAGTAAGAAATATCTCAAACCCTGTGAATGATCTTTAATGTCCCAATGAACCTTGAGGATAGATTTCCTATCTAGCTGAACCTCTGTAATCCTCATCAATGGGTGAATCTCAAGAAAATTTGGTCTCCCTACTTGAACTCCAAGGGCCTACAACAATAATCTACATAAGATTTATGTCTACTATGGGTTGTCCTCATCCACTCACGGATGACCTAAACCTTCTTCATCATCACCTGCACCAACTCTGGACCCACAAGAGATGTCTATCCAATATCTATCAGACATAAAAGTGACATGTTGGGTATCACGTACATGGCCTCAAAAGGTTTTATACTGATAGTAGAGTGGTATATGTTGTTTTACAGAAACTCAAAAAAGGGAAATTGATCCTACCAACTCTTACCAATTCAAACATACAGGACCTTAGCATATCCCCCAACACATGGATAGTGTACTCGGTCTGACCATCAGTCTAGGGGTGAAAGGGTTTACTCATCTTCATTTGGATTTTGAATGTCTCCAATGGGCCTCACCACAATCATGATATAAACCAAGAGTCGTGAGTGGAGACTATCATCAAGGGAACCCTATGGAGGAGAATGATATCCCATACATATGTCTTCCCCAAACTCTCTTAAAAAATCTTTTCCCTAATAGTATAGAATTATTTTGACTTAGTGGTTCAGTCAAATATCACCCAGATGGAATGATGGCCCTTCACTATGCATGGAAACCCTATCACAAATTCCATGGATATTCCATCCAACTTCCTATCCAAGATATCAAGGGTCTGCAACAAACCTGATGTAACTCGGTGCTCAGGCTCACATACAAATAGATGAGGCACCAAGAGATAAACTCAGCTACACTTTGTCTCATGTTTGACCACCAAAACTACCACTAAATGTCTATATACATCCTTCCCACAATGGGATATACATCTATGGGATATGTGTGGAACTCTCACATCACCTACTCCCTTATGATGACAAGAAAAATCGTTTTTCCCTTGAATAAAATGACATTATTACCTCTTTCATAATATCCAGCTGGTGAGTCCCCCATTTACATTTATTCACATAAGATATAATAGTGGTTGTCTCCCAGCTGGGACTCTATCATACGCTCTAGAAGTGGAGAAGTCCACACCATCAACTATAGAAAAGTTGTACCCTCCTTCTCCACCATGGTTGGCTGTAAGGAGGCCAACTACTCTAAATCCTCATGCACTAAGCTATCATGAGACTTACTATTAAAGGTATCTACTACTATATTTACCTTCCCTAGGGTATAGACTATCTCTAAGTCACAGTCTTCTAAGAACTCCAACTAGAGCCACTATCTCGTGTTCTCGTCTCTTTGTGTGAATTCATACTTGAGACTTATTTTCTGAGTAAATGATAAAACACTCTCCCAGAATCTTGAGCATTCACATACCCAAGGATAAGACTACCACATCCTACTTTAGGTCATGATTCACATTGTTTTTCTCATGGTATCTCAACTACCTCAACTCAAATTCAATGACTGCTTGATGCTACATTAATACACAGTCGATTCTAGCTCTTGATGCATTGAAAAAAACTATGTGCTCCACATCCTCTTATAGTAATCTCAACACCATAGCACCTTTAATAATTATCCTCAACTTCTAAAATTACTTCTAGTACTATTCAAAAATAATGTACATAATCATATTCCAAGGGTCTTATTACATAACCCCTTATAATGACTGTATAAGACCAAAGGGTATGATGTGTGATGATGACATACTTTTGGGGTGGCTCAGATAACATCGCTCAGGTGGTAAACTCTATTAACTTCCACTTCTCTCATAGGTAGTTCCGATTGAGCATAATGTGTTGAAGCTCATCTTGGGATAGGTCAAGAGAGAAGCACAATGACGCCACCTCCTGTCTGAGTTCCAACAAATGGGATTTTTATGGGGAAATTCTACTGGATGAGGCCATCGCTTCCTTTGTCTAAGTAAAATAGATTTCTTAAAGCCCTATATTTATACTAATCATGTTATCATTGTTTAACAGCTATATTATCAGTGTTCAAAATTCTTAATGGTATTTTAAAATCAAAAAACATAAAACCAAATAAGTTCATATGTTATATAACCATTTCACATAATAATACATTTAATTAGATCAAGAGGAATTTACATTAATAAAAGTTTGGGTCATTACATGATTAATGTTATTATCTAACTAAGATCCCAAATTAAAATTTCTAAAATGATTTTCTTAAAGAGAGCATAATGGTCTGAGTTAATTACTAAATTTTTTATATATTTATCTAGATCATGTTCATTGGGAATTTTTTTATTAATAAATATTTTAATTAAATAGATTAATATAAATATTTTAATTATTCACTTTGGTTTTATTGTCAATATGGGGGAGAATAGAAGGATATTATTGAAAAAAAATACAAAGGGGATGATTATTGAACCAAATTGAGGATAATGTGGTATTTATTTTTAATACAAGTTTTAATGTGATGATTTTATAATTGTTCTTTATAGAGATCAAAATAAGGTGTCTGTTGGTGAAAATACTTTTTCTATAATAGGTTGGAATGAGTTTGTAAGTTTCTAGATAAAAATCTAACTTGAATTTTTAGAAATGATTACTAGAGCACTAAAAATGACGATTGTTGTATCATATACCTATTATGTTTTGGATGATGTTTTGAGTTGATTTTAAGTGTTTTATAATTCCAATAAAAGATTAGAATGGGTCCTGAGTTGAGTTGAAGTATTTTTTGTTTAATTATGATGTTTAAGAATTATGGAATTTTTTTTGCTATGTGTGATTCTATAAGAGTAACACTATGATTAGAAGAGTATAAACCACATGGAACTGGTAAATACCAACTATATAAGAGTAATCAAACACTTCATAAGAGTAATATGTGATTTTTGATGAGTAATCTATACTTTGGAGGAGTAGTTCACAGAACTTCATAAGAGAGTAACCAGTATATTCAAAAGTGAATTATAGTATTTAGAAGTGTAATCAGATAAATTTGAAGAGTAAATGAGGAGTTTGGAAGAGTAATATAGTAATTTTTAAGGGTAACTAGTATACTTTAGAAGCATAATCCCTATTCTAAAAATTTTCAAATTTTGAGAAATTTTTATGATGAAAATTTAATTTTCCAAAATTAATATTATGAAGGAAACTAAATAAAAATATATTGGGATTTATTATTCATTGAAATAAATATCCTAAATAAAGGTATTTTGATTGAAATTGAAAATGTTCGATGTTTAAGGGAATTAACTTTGACTTAAAATTTGATGCTACCTAAGATCTCATGCACAGAGAGAATTTTAAGAAGTATATTTTATAGAGAATTAAAAAATAATGATAAAGATTTATGGTATTTCCAAATATCATGAAGAACTAACACGATGAGTCTTTTTTTGAATTAATAGGAAGACTATTTTTGATTAATTTTAATAGGATATAATACTAAAGATACATAGAAATTAAAGGTTGATTCTCTAAGAGAAATTATCAGTAACTATTTTAAATAAAATTAAAGACCAAGAAAGGTGGAAGGTGTGGATATTTTTGAATTACATTACATTTGTGATTAAATGTATATAAAATTAAAAATGAGTATAATGAAATGAAATATATTTTTTTGCATGTTGAACAGTTGAAGAGGACAATTTTAAACACAAGAGGAAGAAAATAAAAATCTATGTGGTCCATGTAGAGGGTCAAGATTTTATTAGTAATTGTTCATTAATGAAAATAATTATTTTTTTAATTTATGTTTGTAACTGGTAGAATAAAACCATTGTAATGGTTCTAAGTTAATACCATTACTTGGGTTCTTCTTGATAATAAAAGGAGAGTTGTGTACATGGTATAAAACAATCACACATGGGGGATACATTCCTCCTTTCATGAGGTTAGAATCATTAACAATTGTTTCAATTTCATTTATACATTTCTCTGTATATTCTATAATTGGAATTGAATAAAAATGATAGTTATAAGGTTTCATGAAAAGATATAAGCACTAATTAACCCCCCCTCTTTCCCATAATCCTCCATGTAATCCAAAAAAATAGTTATTTATCTATATCTTATAATATTTTTACAAAGTACTTAACACATATATATAACGTTTGAGAAAAAATTCATAGGATTTGTAATTTTATAACCCCCTTGAATATGACATCGATGCATTCAATAATTTTTTAGCCATGTGATCATGTCTCATACATTCATTAAATGTTAAAGTCCATTTATATTTTAAAATTCACATATTATAAATATATACATCCTTATTCACTCATAGGATTTCATCTAATATTAGAAGAAAACCCCATTGCCTTGGTTTGGGATGTATATCATTGAGAATAAAATTCATTATTTACCACTAAAATTAATATTGAATATATTATTTATCTCATATAAAATTTCTAATTTTGTGATATTTAATAAAGTGAAGTAACTAAAAATGACAAGATTACCCACTTAATAGACTCATTGTCACATAAGGTTTTTAATCAAATGAATTTAGAATTTTCTTAAGATAATCGTAATATATAACTAGGGTTAGAAAGAGATGATTAAACCTTATTAAAGTGTATGATTTTAAAAACAAAATTATGAGGAATATAGTGTCATTTACATACAATCATCCCATATGTCTATGTATGAAATAAACGTTTTTTATATTTTTCACTCTTTATAATGGACCTAGTGGACCTAGGGATAAAATTAATATTTATTAATAACTATTTATTTATTATGTTAATGAATTTGGATAAAATTTTGGATGTTTTTTACTCAAATAATAAATAAATTTATAGATTTTTTCTTACTTTATTATATACAATTAATGATTTACTTGTACACGGAATTTTATTAGGTTGATGTAAAATAAAGAGAATTTTATTATCCTTATTTTAATAAAATAAAAAATTTAAATATAAACTATGTTCAATAAAAACTTATTAATATATTATTTACATACATTTTTTACCTTCATTTCAATGGTTCAAAAATTATATTGTCATTTTGTGACTCTAGAGAATATATCCCAACACCACAAATCATGAAGGGGGTTCAAATTTTCGAAAGGATTAAGAGAGATAAAATTCAAAATATACATGATCATAGTGATTTATTATATCGTCCATTATCTTATATTCTATCTTTAATCATAAAACATCATCATAATTAGAAAAAGAAAAGTATTATATTCAATTTTCTATAATGAAAAGATGACATTTTTAGAATAAAATTATCTATTTTTTACTTTTAGAAAAACAAGTGTGATGATATTTTGTGAACTAATTTTGGTATTAAATAGAAATAAAAATATAGTGTTAATTAATTATGTGACATTCAAAAAATTATATTCATTAAACCATTTAACTTATATATAGTTAATTGTAACAAGACATAAATCCCTAAATTGTTGTATATGATAAATAAAAAGACAAAAATATTATTCCTTTAAATTTTTATGACATTGAACATTTCTATTGGTTATTTTTATAATATTTAAAAGTTCTAGAATATTATTAGTATAATATTATAAGTATTTCAATTTATTTAAAATAACATTTTACATCAAAAAATAATTCCAAGAACAATTCATGATTGTTTTCCTTGCAAAATTTTTAAGCCACTGAATGATGTTTTAAACTTCTTTAGAAAAATATACACAATAAATTAATCTATATATAATTTTATATATCTATAATATATAATGAAATACACACTATTTTTTTTGGAGAAACTATTTACTCCTTTATTTTATAATTTTATAGTTTACTTGAACATACACTTAATTTTCAAAGTTATTCTTGTCAGTCCCATCCAATCAGGATATATATATCCCATTGAGTTATACCTGAATAATTTGAAATTATATATTTATAATAGCTCTCATATATAATAATCAATATATTATAGTTATTGGATAGATGGATACACTAATTTATGTGATGTATATCTCAATAATGTTAAAAAAATAGATAATCCGTCTGGGATTAATAAAGATCGAATTTGTGCAGGGACATCATTTGATATAATAAAAAATTCATGTGTTCAAACTCATAGATTTTTGTTATTAAAAACTATATCTATTATATAATTGATATAATAATTTTATTCTAATATATACAACTGAAATTTTATGTTTATTTGTATACTCAATTTTATTTTTAATACATGTCATTCTACCCTCAAGGATAAATCACTGAGCTAAAATGGGGCATGCTATATGATATTAGTTATTAAATCAAACCATCTCATTTAAACATATTTCATGAGTAGTTCAATTCATATGTATATATACATATAAAATTTGACTTTTTTAAAAATATATTGGTGATTTATCTCTACACCACTTCCTCCTATTAAATTATTTCAATGTTTTAGGTTTTTAAAATATAGAATTTGGGTAATTTTACATTAACTAAAGAATATATTCAAATAGATGATGATATATTTATTAAAAGGTTATAGATTCTAACGAATTTTAATTTCACATTAAATATGTTAATTTCAATAAAGAAATAAAAAATAGTGGGGTTGGTTTTCTAACTATCAATGTAAGATATTATTATGGTATATTAAAAGGCATCATTGAAGTTATATGTTCTCATGGGTTAGAATTCATAATGATAAAGTATGACTGAGTTGATATTTTTCATGGAAATAAAGTCTAAAATACCAATTTTATATTGGTACACTTTAACAATATATTAAATAGGTATTAACGAGTAAACAATTAACCCTTTATATAGGAATTGTAAGATAAAAAGATTAATTTTGTAGGTTTTCATTTTATTTGAACTGTAGAGTTGCAGTTGAAATTTCTATAAGGGTAGAATTTATAACTGAATATGATGAGAACATTTTTACTTACTTTTCCAACTAATCTGTTATCTAAAAAACTATAGCTACATGAGAGGTTAATATTAAATGGTTCATTTATTCTTTTGAAGAATATACCATTGGTTTGTTCATAATTTCCTTTATCCTTTACAATTATAATTGGTTTATGAATTTTAAAAAAATTATGAACTTATTTTTAAAAAAATCATGCACCTAATTTATATTAATTTTTTAAATGCATACATGTCACGGTCTAATATATCTAGTCGAAAACCTCTTGTAGAGCCTCCACCTACAACTCATCTAGTGGTGATTATATACATTTTTCTATTCATTTTTATTTCTAGTTATTATGTTTGTACGTGTTCTATTATTATTAGATTTATCTTTCATAAAAAATTCTTCAATTATTAATAACATTATAAAATTTTGTTTAATTATATTTTTATCTTCTAATACCAAATTCAAATCCACTGTAAAGGTATTTCATTAGGTAACTTAAGGTTCTTGGAGTAGTGGAAGTCAAAGTTGTGGGTGATAAATAAAAAAATAATATGACTTAGAGATTCCCAAAACCCTAATAGGGGATCTTGCACATTAAACTTATAATTAATTTATTTATATGTGAAGAAATTAATTACCTCATATTAGGATAGTTTCTTCAATAACATTGTTGATCTCCTAAAATACCATTTTTATATTACCTTCATTATGCTATAAGTATCCAACTGTAGAATCCCTCTAGTAGAGAACCACTTTTTCTCCTTTGATCTCTAAACAACATTTGTTGATTTCTATGTGCTGGCATGTTGAATCAGTTATCTTATGTTGTATTAGTTGATTGCATTCATTTCATTCTATGTTAAAGGTATCTCTCTTGCACTTCTCGTTCTTGAGAGAAATGAAGGTTGAGGAATGGAGAGAGAAAAATATTTTTTGAAACAATTATCAAATCTTGATTAACAGTACATAGTAGAAGTAAGAATATATGTATAGAGCTAAGGTTTAAGATAAAATATTATTTAATTTTGTATTATAAATTAAATAATAATATTATTATTATTAAACCTCATTTCATATAATAATAATATTATTATTATTTTATGATGTACGTTGACTCATGTGAGGAAAAATATTATTTACTAGCATGGAAATGAATATACATCACCGGACATGATCTTAGTATGCTCCAACTACTAGGTGTTTATTAAATACCCAACTAAATATATAATTAAATATTTTATTCATCATAAATAAAATAAATATTATATACAAAACATAAAATAAATATTTATCAGATATTCTTTTAATGAAATAAATAAATTATTTATTACCTTTTGAATGTTATTGATCAATAAAACTTGAATAAAATTATTCTTCTATCTGGAGAATAATATGTATTTGAATAATTAAATTCAAATTTAATTTAATAAAGATCAATGAAAAAAATAGTATGTGACCATCTAGTATTATTTATTATTGGAATTAGGTGGGATTACATAAAGTCAAAGATTTCTATCTAGTAATGGGTCATGGTATCCAAGAGAAAAAACTTAATCTTGTAACATCAATAACCACATATGAATGCTCATTGTGTAATATAATCCAATTATCTCAGTATCGCATCAAGAATGTTTCACATCTCTTTCACTAACTTATGTGCTTGATATGTCTTTATATGAAAATCTTAAATAAACATTTTATTCCACCATGTCGATGAAATTTAAAATGAAAATTCTATTCCAATAAAAGGTCTAAGATATCAACTTCCATAAATATGGAAGGTACAAATCATACCTCAACGTATCCATTAATTACATGTTACTCATGATTCACCCAACATATCTAACTTTACCATGAAATTTATCATTATGTTTTATGAAATACATCTAATTGCATGAGTTTTAACATGCAGTAATACTAATCTTAATTTTTAATTATTGTTACACATGATCATAGATATTAATATTTTATGACATCAAAACAATAAGAATTTTCCCATCTGTTGTTTTATTTCCAAGTTTCTTATCTTCTATTTTTATTTTTATCTTTATTACATGGAATTACCTAGTGTTTTTGTGAAAAATGGAGATTTTAGAGATGGATGGTAGGAGTTTCAAGGTTAGATCATAGTTATTTAAAACTGTACAACAACCTAGTGGAAACCATGAACCCTAGACAATGGAATTATCCAGGTTAGATGGCATAGCGCATGGGTTTGTGGCCCTACAGGGATAACCATATGCCTAAGAAAGTGAATTTTTATAAACTGAATGGATAGGCACACAGTTGTGAACCCTTTCTAGGAAAACTGTGCAGCCACTTTCCCCTTTGGATAGAAGTGTCACATGGTTGGCACGCGATTTGGAAAACCAGGAATCCAATCTGTTTGGCCTACCAAAACATTAAAAATCATGAAATTCCTAAACTTCACCTCATCAATTTTAACCACAAATCACCCCTAACTCATCCTACTATAACTCCCCATCCCTTGGCATGCCTCCCACTTTCTCTCATCTCCCTTGGTCCCTATTTTTAGGGTTAATTTGGATTGGAATCTTAAAGGAACCTTCCAGTAAGTTCCTCATTTTCTTCTTCTTTCCCTTATTTTGGTCTCTTTATCCTTCTTCCTTATCTTCTCATTTCTCTAGAAGATATATTGACCAAATGTGGGTTCAATATTTATTATTTAGGTTATATCTTGATATTTTTCATGTGCACTTTCCTTTACAGGGTATCCTCTTGGTGCGTTGGTGATTTTCACATGGATTTGGGAAGTTTCTGGGGAAGATGAAGGAGGTTCCATGGTTTGACATTCTTTGATGATTTTAATATTTTTTCTATGGTTTTTTAATTATTTATATAATTTTTTGGGTGGCATGAATCATGTTTTCAAAGGTTTTGGTGTGTATAAGTATTTAATAAATATTTTCCAATTTAAAATGGTTGTTTTTCATGTGTGTTTCAATTTTTGGATTTTTGATTGTGTAAGTGGTGGTTCTTGTGATATATGGAATGAAATTGATCATAAGGTAATTTTAGGTATCTATGTGGGAATACTAAGTGTAATATGTTATTTGAGTCATAAGGGTTGAGACTTGGTCTCCCTAATAAGGATTGACATAACAACACTAACTAAACACATATGTGATGTGGATTGGGGGATCAAGAAGTATTTTTGTTTCCAATAGATGTGATCGTTGAGATTTTGAGGATACTAGGACCCTACTAACCCTACTAACATAGGTATTTCCCCTGGTACTCATTATATGTTTACCATTCATCTTGTTATTTTCTTTACATTACTTTTAAATTTTAAATCATGTTTTATGTAAAATTGAATATACCTTTTTGATAAAACTGTTGTGTTTATTTGTAATATAATGTTAATGCATGGATTCTCTTTTGATGGTATCCTACTGGGCATTTGTCTCATGCCCTAAATACACCCTATCATGTATGTAGACCTAATTATATTTGATCTAGGTAAAGGAAATATTCATTATGGTGGTGATGGTGGTTTAATGTGCTATTGGTTATTTCATTGGAAGATGTTGTTGGTGATGGAATTAGGGCATTGACCCACATGTTTCATGGAGTCTTGTGGCTAAGTTGGTCCCTTTCCCCACATTGGTTGTTTTAGATTTTGTAACAATTGTAAACTATTTAACTGATTTTGTTGTAATATCTTATGGTCACTTTTGTTTTGATTATTTATTATGATGTGAGGTATCATTCTTATGGATGGTTAATGGTTGATTATCATGGGAGAAATTTTTCCCAAAAGTGTTTCTTGATTCCCAGGAACTAGTTTTCAGCCTGTAAGGATCAGGAAATCTCACCGGCCTTGCCATGGGCTGGGTCAGCTGTCAGGTTAGATGGAAGCCCAACCTGGATTGAAAAAAATGGTATCAATGTAGGTTTTGACCTTTATTTGGGTAATGTTATTTGGGAAAGTCTAGATAGACCAAATCTAGGAATGTTATGGATTGAGGTTTTGGTTTTGAGTGGGGTGTTTGACCAACACACCTCATGACATGACTTGGGTCACCATGGGATATTTGGTATTATCTTTGACTCCTCCTTCAGGTGTGATGTACAGAATGAAGACTGTTCATGGACACTGAGCTGGGTGGAGTGGTTTGATTTTTTTTATTATTTTTATGGTTTTATCTTGAATTGTGGAAAATTTTTTAGGTTGTTGTTTCAAGAAACAAATTTGGATGCTGTATTCATTGTTTTGTTTATTATTGTAGAATCATGCCTCCTCAAAGACATCCTTTGAAACTGTGAGAAGAGTCTGAAGAGAATCAAACATTTCCAGTTGATTAGAGGTTAGTGTAATTCATGGTTCGGGATGTTCAGGCATTGGATCAGGGAGTGGGCTCAGGTCTTGCTCATTCTAAAGAATCCAAACATAGTCCTAAAAATAAAAAATCATTACAGTTCCTCAAGAACAAACCACCTTCCTTATAAGGTAGCACTGACCCCCAGAAATCAGAGGATGATATTGAAAAGGTCAAAAGTATTTTTTGGTTTCGTGATACTCATGAGGTAGTTAAAGTGAATTACGCTTTATTCATGTTCAAATTTCACAGTCCGAGGTGGTGGGACTTTGTTGTAAATGCTTGGAAACTTGAGTTGATGGGTAGGAAGGACTTCAATGTTGTTTTAAATAAAAAGTATCACCCTGATACCTTGTCCCTTGATAATACTTGTGAGTTTCTGTATCTCAATCAGGTGGATAATATCTTATTTTAGTATGAAAAAAAATTCATTGAACTCGTTTTTTTCTCACCTGAGGTGGTTTATAATGAGTAGTTAAAGGGTCATAATTTTGATATGGTTTTTTTTCCATACATTCAGTCCCACTAGTTATTGTTCAAGACTAAGACGTATGTTGGGGTAATGGATTGAGCTCTGATGGTATAGATATATCATTAAAATAACTAATTTTTTTTTTGGGATAGCTTCTGTAGTGGTCCATGGAATTAGTGGTTCATATAAAAGGGAAATGAATCATAATGAGAAAGAGAATAGGGGAGGTGGTAGTTTGGTCTATGCTTCCCAACCTCCTTCATCTACAACAACTGTTGGTGGGTTGGTTTTGTGATACCAATGTGGGAGGATATGGAACATGTAGTTATCATGTCTAGTTCCACCTATACTCTTCTATCAGTGTGGGAATTTGGTGTACTTTAAGTAGTTTTGTAAGAGTGGGGCACCGACTGAGAGTGGTGCGGGTTCCTCAGCCTACAAGAAATTTCTATCTCATCTGATGCATCCACGGTGATTGGTTGTTGATTTTTTTAGTATGGTGTCAAGGTTGGATCCTCTTATGAGAAGTGACATCTCAAGGAAGAGTCACAAGTCAATAATCATTTTCAAGCTTTGGCAGATATGAATAAACTTTTTGTTATAGATTAGGAATTAGTTAATCAGATGTAGGACCTGTAACAGTTTGAGGTACTATTCTAATTGCATCATCCATAGATGTTTTTTTGTTTGACATGGATGCATATAATTCCTTTATTTATTATCATCTTATGGAACTATTAAAATTTTCAACCAATCTTATGCCTTAATCCATGTAGTTGGTGAATCCACTTGGAAAGAAGAGTGAGTAGGGTTTCAAATTCATATCCTATGCTCTCACTCTGTTAGGTGTTAAATTGGAATAGGACCTCTTTGTTTTATAGATATACCTATTAGACATGATCCTCAGAATGAAATACATGGTGCATTTCAAGGTGCACAATGGTTTTTATCATAGATGAGTGAGCTTTTGGAACTTGATGGGTATACTCTTACTTTATAAGGATAATTGGATTCTTAGTCAGAGCGTGTTGGATGTCCAATTCTAGAATTAGGTAATCTCATTTTCCAAGTCTTTTCTCTCATATTAGAGGATAATGGTAGAGGTTCTATTGGTGGATTACCTCCTATGGAAGATAAGTTCCTAGAGGTGTTTTCATATGATTTCTCAAAGATTACTCCAATGTGGGATATGGAGTTCACCATCAATTTGGCATTAGGAACACATCTGATATCTCTTCCCTCATATCATATGGACCCCATCGAGTTAAGGAAATTTAAGATACAATCGGATGACTTGAAATACAAATAACTCATTCACCCGAGAGTCTCAACTTGGTCCACCCTTGTGTTATTCACTAAAAAGGATGATCGATCACTCTGTCTATGAATCAACTATCAAAATTTGAATAAGTTAATAACCAAGAATAAATACCCCTTTCCTTGCATCAATGGCCTTTTTGATCAACTCAAGGGGGAACGATGGTTCTTCAATATCGACCTATTCTATGGGTGTCATCATTTTAGGGTTATAGAAGCATACACTCCTAAGATATCCTTATTAAGAAGGCATTTACACATTGAGTATTTGGTCATGCCATTGGGTATGAAAAATTCTCTAGTGTTTTTCAAGGATATTATGAACCATGTGTTCCATTGATACCTTAAATCTTTTTTCCTAGTGTTTTTAATGACATTATAGTTTATTCTGGGACAAAGGGTGAGCATGAGAAGAACATAAGGATTATTTAGGGAACTCTTTGAGATTGTTGTATCTATTTTAAGATATCCAAGTACATGTTCTAGATTAGTGAGGTAAAGATTATGGGCCACATAATTTCAGAATGAGGTGTTTTAGTGGACCCTAATAAGATCAAAGAATTGGTTTCATGGGGTAAACTGAGTAATTTTTTTGAGATCAGGATATTTTTGGGACCTATGGGGTATTATAGGAAGTTTTTAAGGGATTTATTTTATCTTAATTCACCCATAATTGCTCATACCTAGAAAGGTGTATGGTTTGAATGGATCCCATAATTTTAGGATTCCTTTGAGTAGACTAAGAATCATTTGACCACTAACCATATTTTGATCTTACCAGAATATGGTAAGGGATATATGTTCTATTGTGATACTTTACAAATTATTCTTGGGAGTGTGTTGATATAGGACGACCATGTATTTGTGTATGGTTATCTTCAACTAAGAACACATGAAATAAATTACTCAACCTATGATCTAGAACTTGTGGAGGTGATTCATGATTTGAAGACATGTAATCAATATCTCGTTAGGGATAAACATTTAGTTTACTATAATAATAAGATCATGGTATATATTTTAACTCAGAAGAATCTGAATCATAGGCAGCATTGGTGGGTTAAGTATCTTTAGGTATTTTACTTTGATATTATCTATACCCCAGGAAAAGATAATCTGGTATAAGATTCCCTAAGAAAGAAGATTTTGGTTCAATTGGTAAAATATTCCGTTGATGAGTAGACCATGATGGGGCTTTTCCTAGCTACATCTAGAGACCATGGAGCATAGAGAAGGGGTGTTCTTGGAAAGTGTTCAGTTGACACCCTACCTTACAGATCTAATTTTTCATGAGCATCCTAATGAGGATTTGTCTCAGTATTCTATGAAAATTCTAAATCGTGGGGAGGTTCCCAATGAGTGGACGTTGACTTATGAGGAAATCCTTTATTTCAAGGGATTATTTGTGGTTCCACTAGAGTTTTAGAAGGTGGTGATGCAATATATCCACCATTCCTAGTGGTATGTTCATATCAAGACCACCACAAAGTTTTATGATGAGTGTTTCTGGTTTTGGTGGCCAGGTATGATATGGGACATAACTAACTTCATGTCCTAGTACTATACATGTCAGCAAGTTAAATATGTGCACCATAGGCCCTCTAGTTTGCTTCAAACACTAACCATTCCTACCAGGAAGTGGGATTAGGTTTCTATGGATTTAGTAATTGGCTTACCTCATACACCCAGGGGAGGAATTCCATATGGGTGGTTATTTACCATCTAAAAAAATCATCCCATTTTATTTAATGACTCAAGAATGGTATATGAGTTGGGATAGTTGTGTGTTTAGAAGATAGTGATCATATATGGTGTGTAGTAGGAAATTTTATCAGAACTGAGACCACCATTTCCCTCTTGGTTTTGGGAATTAATTCAGAAGGAAATGGGATCAAAATTCAAGTTGATCATGGCATACCATCCTCAAATGGATGGTCAGACAGAGTGAGAAAACCGTGTTTTGGAATCCATGATTCAAGAATGTGTGTTGGGTTTAAAATGTTCATGGGATAACCATTTGGAATTGGTCATATTTGTGTATAATAAAAGTTACAAATCCTAAATATGAATTTCTCACTTTGAGGCACTCTATGGTCAGCCATGTTGGTCACAATTATGTTGGAAAGAATTGTGTGTGAAATCATTGTTGGGACTGAGCCTAGTGAAAGAAACATATGAAAATGTTATTTTGATCAAGCATTAGTTTTTGACATCACAGATCCACCATAAGTCTTATTTTGATCAGAGTAGCTAGGAATTGAAATTTTCAGTGGGTTATTAGGTGTTTTCGAAGATGAACCCTTGCTTGGGTCACCGTTATTTTTGGTAAGAATGGGAAGATAAAATCGATTTATATTGAACATATTTAGATTACGAAAATAATTGGTAAGGTTGAAAACTAGTTGGACTTGTTGTATCAATTAATGTCAATTCATGATGTGTTTCATGTTTCACAGTTGAAGAAGTATCATCTAGACCCATCTCATATGATAAAGTATGAAGAGTTGTAACTGGAACCTAACTTGTATGTGTTTGATAGGTCGGTGCGGATTTTGGATCTGCCTGAACAAATTTAGAACACATGGGAGGTAGGGAAACCGTATTGGAAAAAATAATGAGAGTTTTTCATTAGTTACAATTAAAATCAAGAAAATCCACAATAACATTACCTTGGCACCATGTGTGATTCATATTATCTGGACCTATGTATTTCATGAATCATTGAATGATATAATCAATAGACCATGGAGGTTCATTTTTAACTTGAAGAGAGTTATAGAGGATTAAAGAATCAGCTTCAATCACTATGGGGTTAATATTAGAGGAATGGAAAATCTCCAAACCATTATGCAAATGCCTATCCTTTAAAATGATAGAATCACCTTGGATATAGAACCCAATAAAAGCAATAACCACTAAGCCTCTTGAGTCTTAGACAATCCCTCCCCCTATCATGATTCTAATATTGAAATATCCATTAGTATTTAGCTTGAAACTACTACTTTGGGGGTTCCATCAAATCAATTTTCCCAAAAAAAGTCACTCTCTTGATAAAATTCACCAATCTCCTACCATCTATATTCATCTTCATTGAAAATGAATTATTCCAGTAATTAAATAGATATCTCAGATCAACCACACAACCCCTAGACCGAGTTTATAGGCCCAATAAAGAGCTCAGGTGTCCTTCCATTCGTACTTTATTTTTGTCATTCTAGATAGTCCAAAAACTAGTTACAATCAACATGGTCCAAATATTTTTCTCTACACCATTAGTTTCCACCCCATAAACCATGAATTAGAATAAATGTCACCATTACCAACAAATTTTTTGATACCAATGAGATTTTTAAATCTAGTACAAATGGACCCTTCCTAGTTTCCTTCAAATAAAAGGTGATCAACTGATTCCCCTTAGTGTTATAGCAACATGAAAACTTAGAAAAAATGTTAATATTTTTTGTGTCTAATAATGTCATTTGTTGAACTCTATTGATAAATCTTTTCACCAAATAAGTTGGCTCGCTTCCACTTCAGGACTCATTTGAATGGATAGGCGGTAATCTTTAGTTGATAATATCCCTGATGGTGCACCAAAAAACATGATTTTATTAGGATCCAAATAAAACTCAATAATATTGAATACATAAATATTTTTTCAGTAAATAGTGGTATAGATGAACCTCAAAAAACCATTGGATAGGGCGAAAGAAATATCATGGTTTAGATAACCTAGGAAACTGAGGGTTTCACCCACCCTCTAATCTCACTACACCCATCAATCCACTTGGACTGATATTGAAGCTCTGATATATTTTTGTATTTTATTTTCCACATATTGGAGAAATTTACCTAGGGATTTCCTAAATCATAACTATATTTACCCACAATAAATCATCCACATAGAGAATGACCTTCCATGACCTCCCACACTAGATTATCATGAATACTATACATATTATCAGCCACACTCCTTTGACCAACACCTCATTTATCCATAGGATTGGTTATTCTAACTCAATATTCCAAGTGAAAATGACCATCCATGTGATAATCCCAAAAATAAGAACCCATTATGTTATCTATTATATTATACACCACCTTCGAGACATTGATAATAGAGAGAACATGCATCAGTATTGAAGTTATCCAACAATTAATTAGTGTATTGCGTCCCCCAAAAGGTAAGAATAGACTCTTCTAATTTTTAATTAACTACATGATTTTAGTAAACATGATCTCAAAGTGTTGAATACATATTCCTCTAGGGGAGATAGAGGCCCCAGGTAATCTACGGGAAAGGATTTTCTTTTAATTATTAGCATATATTCTATTTTCTTTCCTTGTACCTCGGGACAAAAAATTTATATGTAGATAAAAAAATTATAATAATTGTGATATTTTATACTCCATTTATAATATTCCTCCATAACATTGAAAATTCCTTGAAGATATCTATTACAACCATTAATTAAAAGAATAATTTCATCGAAAAAAAGATGTTGAGGGATGCCATTAAAATTAATTCTGCATCTGAAAGTAATAATACTTCTATTATTGATGTAATTGGATATGAAATTTCTTAAGGAATGTTGAGCCCAAAAGAATAGGTTGGGATAAAGAGGATCTCTTTATGTAATACCCTACACTGATTTGAAGAATCCACCTCTCTTTCCCATGAAGTTCACAAAAATCCATGATGAACTAAAACACCAGAAGAATAAGTATGAAACCCATCGGAAGAACCCATATAAAAATCAATTTTAGAATGAATCCCCATTCAAGACTATCATAATAGTTGTCTATATCAATTTTAATCACCAATTTGGATCTCGGTTTTTTTCTATTGGTATCACCTATAATCTTTTAGGCTAGAGATATGGCCTCCTGTGGGGATCGAACAAAACCAAGATGTTATTCTAAAATTCACTAATGAAGATGAGATGATAGCCTCCTATTGATCACACTAGAAACCATATTGTATAGAAAATTACACATACTTAGAATTCTATAATGTTTGATTGCTGAAGGGTATCTCACATTAGAAATGAGAACAATAGTAGTTTTACAAGCCACCTGGGGAATACTCCCCCCAAAAAGAAATCCTGAATAATACCAAAAAGATCACTCTTAACTAGGTCCCAAGAAACCATATAAAATTATATTGGGAAGCCAATAGGTCCCAGAGATATTTCGTGATTGATATATACCACCTCATCCCATATTTCACCCTTTTCAAGGATTCTCTCAAACTCCAAGTTGAATTTATGTGACACCGCATTAGGGATATCATCACATAAATTATATTTTCCCTCTGGATAGACCTCCTACATTTCTTTTTCAAAACCATAAAGTAATGAATTAAAATTATTTTCCGTTGTACCTCCCACCACATTGATATCACTGATAAAAGAAACATATTCCATTATATTGTTTGGGGGAACACTCCATTTTTTCCTTTGATACAAGCATGAAATAAATTTTTGTATATATAACCATCCTTCAAAAAATTTGGATCTCTCCTAAGCTATATGTTCTTATTCTAAAATAATATCTGATAATTTGTTCTTACATTAGTGATATTATTAAATAAGTCACCATTCCAACAATCTTCAAGCATGGAATCATCTTCCTCAATCTCCAGTTTCACATTTTCCAGGTCTTAGAACCTTGGAGTATAATTCTTGATCTGGGTATGGAGGTCGCCTTTCAAGCGCCTATGATTTTTGTGAAATCTATCCATAACAATTCATGAATGGGTTTTCTCCAGGAATCATGAACAGTTGATTGATAATTCAGATTAGATGTCCATATCTTGTAGGAGAAGAAGTTATTACTTTCATCCATTCCAGTTGATAGGTTCGCTAAAATATGGGAGAGTTCATGAAAATCTTGCAACATATGGGAGACACTGGTGCAATGGTAGGAAGAAATGGTGTGCATGTTGATGGATTCTGTTTTTATCATTACGCCATGTGAATTTTTCACTAGAAATCACTAATTCAAGTAAACCTTTGAAAACCATTATTTTTTAGATATCATGAATGTAACTCCAATGAATATCCTCACTACCCTTCTTCTATGAGTGATCCAAGATAATGTTAAAGTCATCACCAATCATCCAAGATACACTTCCCGAATCGAATACTTTAAGATCCTACCACAAATGATCTCAACTTAGGATCACACTTCTTATAAATGAAAGAGAAGAGACCCATTGAATTACTACAAATAATATTCACTATTATATGTTTCTTAGAAACTACTATGATATCCACTAATAAAGTGTTTTGAAAAAATATTAGGATATAATGATTTGTGGTCTCACCATACATATAGTTTACGAGACACATTTTTTGTTGAAGTATGTGATCTTAGATGAAGCTTTTTAGGTTCAGTCACTATGACAATTTTATATTTTTTCTTAGTGATTTCATGGGAATGGAAATCGGTTCTCACCCAGGAAACCAAGCCACATGCATTCAAAATAATGAGGAATATATTCTTAAAAGGGAATGTCTGGTTTTTTCCCTTGTCAAAGCATAACCTTTAAGCTGATGATAAGGGAAATATGAGAACTTATTTAATCAAGATCTATTGTAGACTCCAGTAGGTATTAAAGTAGGAATGGGAGAAGTAATATCCTCATTATCTGGTACATATGATAATTCAGCGAAAGAATTATAGGTGTTTACCAAAGATCTTGATAGAGTTCTTGTATCACAGGATAAAATAGCCGGAGTAGTATCCTTGAGAACCAGTTTTCAGGATCAGGTTCCCTCCATTACCATGATAGAAGGTCTCTATAGAGAAACTAGTTCACTGGAAAGGATGACCCTAGATTGAACCAGCTTCCTACAAAAAACATGCAGAGAGATATGATTTTTTGGAATAATGAGAAACCCATCAAGTTAAGAAACAAAACGATGCGTAGTATTGAAGGGAACTATATCTGTTAATGGTGATGGACTACTGAAAAAAAATAGTATTTTCATGCGGGACAATATCGAGAATAGGAGGAGAAATATATGGAATGAGAGAGCAAGGATCAGATTCATTTAGGATACGACTAGACTTCCCCATAGTAGGTAGATCCTCGGGATATTTATCCATAGAAGGAGAGGGTTGTGGTTTGGTAGTGGTAGAGGAATACATCTAATTATCATCATCTTGATCTGTATTATATCATCTAAAAACTAATGCAACATGTCCATGGATGTGAAAATTAATGGATAAATGGGAGGGGTGGGGATAAATAAAAGGTTTCCTTTACTTTGAATGATCGTTGACCCGAAGAAGGAGTTGTGAGGGCAGTGCTTGACTGGTATACAAGGTGACCAAAATTCACCCGACTAAGTATTCATGGAGCTAAAACTTCCAGTCATTATCATATAGGAGATCTTTTGAGTATTTTATAATCATTCATAGAAAGAATATGTAGGATAAAGGAATAAGGATATAAGTAATAAGAACCTAGACCACCACCTAATGATATTCATGCCCAAGATGAATGTCTAGGAAGTAGTGGAAGAGGTTGAATCACCAACGACCAACATATCTAGGTAGCATAGACCAAAACATGATGAAATCTTCCCTGGAAGAGGATAAGATTCATAAATAATGTCAGTTGAGCACATAGATATAAACAAGAGAACCCAGAATCCAAGAACCCAAAAAAATATGGAGCACTAGGAGATAAGTTTTTTCTAAACTCAATCTTGCTACCAAGTTCCATCTATGGTAATATCCCACCTCATCAAATAATGATTATGGGAAGTCAAGCATAAGGGTTCCCTTCATCGAGACAGAGCAAGAAAATGAATCTTGAAATTAAAGGATTTTGGGAGGTAGTGGTGCACAAGATGGGGGCACAAGCTAGAGCAGAATCTCTTTGAGGAATAGACCAGACGATATCACCACCATAGAATCATGAGGAGACACACATAGTAAGGAGATAAGAAATCCATATGGGAGGCTGGTGATTAGAGGTCTAGTATAAGGTTCCATCTTTAAACATGACAAAATCTTGAGTTAAGTTAATAATTTACATTCATTCACATTGAGGATCATTTCATATTTATATTTTTATAGAATTAGGCCATCATTAATACATAACATCCCTCATACATAAGAAGTGGGTACAACTAAAACAGTATCAATTTTTTCAAAATATAAAACTTCTCAAATAAAACATGATTTATTTTTATTGATAAATAATCTTCATAACATTCATCTTAACATTATCCTTTCTCTTACCCATCCTTATACCCTATTAAAAACATTTTTAAACTTAGTATGATCATAAAAAATCTTATTATGGGAAATAAAAGAGGGAAATAAACCCTTAGTCCATGAATATTTTAAAATCGTGAAAACATTTTAAAAAAATCATAATTTTAACCAATAAAAAATAAACCCTTTAGATTAACTCATGAAATCTTAATATTCCTATAAAATTATATAGAAATCATAAATCATAAAGGTAAATTGTAACACCCATATCATTCTTACATTATATCTTCTATATCTATAAAGTCAGTAACTGTCATAGTTACATTAGGAATACTTATCACTGTATATTTCCAAAATATCTTAGGAGAAACCCAACCAGTTAACTCTGTCTCATTACCCAATTTATTGGGGAGATATCATAGGCACACCAGCACTCATTTTATCACAGAACCACTTATACTCTTCATTAATGCCCAATAACTATAACATAATCATAACACATAAATCAATCATAATGAAAAAATAACACTTCCACTTTGAAATCACAAAGTATTATTTCAAGATATTGAAATAATAAATCCATTTTCAATATCAAAATACCTAAAAAGGGAATATGGTATTTATTTTTCTTTTAAAACATTATGTTTCTAGGGGAATCCAAATATCAAATAATGGTCATGATGGTGGAAAAGTTGTTGTCGTTGTGTACATTAAAAAACATTCCTTTTATCATTTAATAAAATTATTTGTATAAAAATATTCCATTTTAAAATCTTTTAATAAAATTAAAATTCAAAGGGTTTTATTATACATCTTATAAAAGAAGTTGGTGTCTAACATCAAAATATTCCTTAATGAAAAGAGATTGAGATGAAGTCCTTTTCCTCGAGTCTGACTCATCGCGAACATTATTTATCTTACTAAATAATAAAATTAGGTTAATTTATAATTTATTTAGAACATTTTTCATATTTATTATTCCATTTATATCACTTATTACAATGTTACAACAAATACTTAATTATTTAAACTCATGTCGGATGTTTTGTCAATATTCTGTAGTTTAGTTCAAGATAACTTTGGTATGATGTCAATAGTAAAAGTGGGAATGCTTCCATCATCTCAAAAATAATATTCATGAAATAATAATCACTTTTACACATACATTATACTTTTAAATCAAACCATTTATGTATAGATATGAAAAATGAACAACAATATAATCATTGAGATGGTAGGTTGTATATATGCATGGGCAATGTTTCCATTTTTCAATGATCATTATAAAAAGAAGGTAATTGTAATTTTATCTTTTAATAATTATCATATTATCATTAACATAATAATAATCATTAATATATACTTATTTATATCATACATGTGAAGTGGTGAAGAAAAATGAATCACATCTCTTTGTTGAGGTGATAGTTCATATGTATGCATGAACGACGTAATAATTTTTAGGTGTATTGAAGGTAACAATATAAATGATATATTATTATTTAAAAATGATAAATATTTCATAAATATAATATATAAATTTTAATTTCATCATTATAACCTTTTTTGAGAGATGTTAATGAAAAAAAATTATATCGGTTCATGGAGGTGATAGTTCACACATACGCTTGAATGGTTAATCCTTTTCAAATTTAATGGAATCATAGATGGATTTAGATTATGATATTTAAATAAAAAATCTCATTATATTTAGGATACTTTAGTTATTATCTTATCAAGTTTGGATAAGATTTTAAGGAAGTGGAAGAAGAAATAAAATAGCAACACTTAAATAAAAATGACACCTTTCTTCCAAACGATCACCTTTCCTTAGCATCTTAACACCTATATAGAGGATTTTATGCCTAAACTAAGGATTATATAATGTGAGGTGGTATTCTAGGAAGTTTTTTGGGTATATATTGTCCAAACCAAATGGTTTTTTAATTGTAATGAATATAGATTAATGGGTTCTATTTATAGTAGAGGGGAGGGGCACTCTTAGAATTATTAAAAGTAATAAATTAATATAAATTCATTTTCAATTAAAAATGTATAAAACTAAATTATATACAATATTGGATGATTTTTTGTCTAAATCCATTCGTCCAATTAAAATTAGAAAAGTTTTGATTATTTTTTAAACCTTATCTTTTTTTTAATCCCTATTAATTCTTATCATGACAATACGTAGTTTACACTTTGAGAGTAAATATAATCATAATAAAATTTCAAAATACAAAAAATGAGTCATTAGTGAAATATTTAGACTTAACAAAATTAGTTTTTTGAATGATATTCTTTTTATGAATGATATTTCATTTAATAAAATATTATTTATTTTAAAATCTCATAAATTTCAATTTTTACACTATTCACTAATTGACTTTTTAAAAATATCATAAAAACATAATTCCTTTGAAAGAACTAAATTAAATCATCCCTAAAATTTAAGATTCATCCATCAAATTCATGTATGGAATCAAAATTTTCAATTTATATTTATTTTAATATTATTAATATCATTTATTTGATTATTCCTTTAATAAATCTATTACTGCATCATCATTATGTCACAATTAAATTTAATTATATAAGGTCTAAAAATTATAAATAAATTATCATGATGTATATAAACATATTATGTTTCAAATGAATATTTATAGTTTTATTTATCTATTATATAACCCAATATTAAAAATTATTTATTTACTAAAAATATAAGTATGACATTTTTAACTTATCTTTAAATAAAATATAATAAATGTCATATTCTTACCATAGTGGATTAAAAAGGTTATAATTTCTTTCTAAGGTTTCTTTTTGATGAAAACCTGCTCATACAATAAAATTTTGACAAGGTTTAGGTTAATTTTATAATTTTATAATATGATTTTTACCTTTAATTACATGATTTACCCTTAACCGTGGTAAATAATATACTAAAGTTACTATTGAAAAAAATTAAGTTTATCATATTAGACCATAATTTTCACACTGATTAAAATATTGTATTTCCATTTTTTAAAAATCAATTCACATAAGTGGAAAAAATTAATTTAAAATTATTCCCATCGACGGATTGAGGAAATGGGTTTTTAAAGTAAAAACATTAACAAGTTCACAATGTTTTTATAACAAATTTCAATTTGAAATTGATTCAAATGAACTTTATTGAATTAAATGATAAAAACATTATTTATTTATATTTTGAAACAAATTATAATGATAATCAAACTCTATAAATAAATTATCTGAAAAATCAGTGTTGAATTAGAATACAGTATTTTCCATTATTCATTAAAAAATGAATATTATCATAAAAATTCCAAAAATTTAACCAAAGTGAATTTTGATACTTTTCTTCTAAATACGAATTTTAATTTTTCATATAAAAATTACAAGTTTCAAAAATTATATTTAAAAACGGTTTGTCATCCATATGTGGTAAAACTACCTTTTAAAAATATTAGAGTTTTTTATACATAAAACATGATTTATTATTATTTTTAGAATATAAATTTTATTACAAGAAAGTAAAAAAATTTAATAAACATCTATAAACATAATATAGTTAGTTCTATTCATTCCCACCAATAAAACAACTAGCTAATAACTACCACTTAAAATAATAATATTAATAATATTTTATTATTTGGTATAACTCGGTCTTGTTTGAAACATATGATTTTAGAAAAAACCCATTGTTGTGAGTCTGGTATACTATCGGATATAACATCCCCATTAAAGTAAAATTACTATCTAATTCATAAATATTAATAGATATGAAAATGCCTTATTCTATAATTACCTGGGATTTTATATCCTTCCCTGCTTTTGGAAATTATGTCATCACAATTTTATTCACCTATCAAATAAGTATAGGTATTTATCTCTCATAGAATTTTCATATTCTCATGCGTCCTCTTCAACAATATGGGTTTTTCTATAAAACCATAACCTAATGAATCATCTTATTCTATAACACTAGCTCTCTACGGTCAAGAACTTGAACTGGGTTTTACTCGTAAGAAATATTCTCTTCTAGTTGAACTAATTATAGACTCAAAACATGAGATGGGTCCAAAATATAATTTATTAACATTGAAAAATGAAAAATATTATGTTCTAAGGAAAAAAATGAGGTAAATACACTTGGTAAGCAACTAATTCAACTTTATATAGGATTTCATAGGGTCTAATAAACTGTGGACTCGTCTTCCCCTTCTTACCAAAACACATCACACTTTTCCATGGAGAAACTTTGAGAAAAATATGATCACTTACCTCAAAATAAATATCCTTCCTCTGGTTATCTACATAATTTTTTGCCTTCTCTGAGTTATCCTCATGTGTCTATGAATCAACTAAACTTTATATTTAGTATCATCTACCAACTCTTTTTCCATCAACTTCCTTTCCCAAACATCATCCCAAAAATTTGGTGTCTGACACTGCTTTCCATATAATGCCTCAAATGGTTCCATCTGTATAATGGAATAAAAACTGTTATTATAAGAAAACTAAACCAAATAAATATTTTGATCCCAACTTCCCTAGGAATCAATTGAACCAGAACATAGCATATCCTCCAATGTCTAAATTATTCACTCTGACTACCCATCTTAGTATGGATTAAAAGATGTACTGAAATTTAATTCAGTTATCAATGACTTCTCAAGGCCTTTCCAAAAGTTAGAAGTGAACCTGAGATCATGATGAGATACAATGGAGAGATTAAATCCTTATAACATGACCATGTCTTTAAGATACAACCTATAATGTTAATCTAGAGAATGTTTATCTAAAATAGAAATAAAATGTGAAGATTACATCATTCGATCGAGAATAACCCAAATCACATTATTACCTTGAGAAGTATTTGGAAATCCCACAACAAAATCCATGGATATATTTTCCCATTTCCACTCTATCACTAGTAAAGGCTGAAGCATCCCATTTGTAAATTTTCATTCCACTTTATCCTACTATAATTTAAAACACTTCACAGTAAAGGTAGTAATATTTCCTTTCATTCCATCCCACCAGTAATACTCCTGAAAGTCTCTATAAATCTTAGTACTTCCAGGATGAATTGAAAATGATGAACTATGAGATTCACATAACAACTATTTCTTCAACTATGAATCACAAGGCCCGCATAATCTCTTACCAAATCTCAAAACACAATATTTATCCAAGTTAAATTTAGGAAACTTACCCTTCTGAACTAATTCTACCTTTTTCGGCAATTCACTATCTACTTTAACCAGCGGTTTATGTTACAAATGCAACATGGTTAATGTTTAATTACTTTTATGGCTCAAAGCATCATCTATTTTATTTATTTTCCAATGTGGTAATGAATCATCCAATCATAATACTTGATTAGTTCTAACTATATTCTATGTCTCATGTTAAATTCATTATAATAGAATATATACTTAAAACTTTTATGGTTAGTATATATTCCACATTTTACTCCATACTGATGATGCCTCCAAAATTTAAAGAAAAAAACACCATCTGCTAATTATAAATCTTGTGTAGGGTAATTTAACTTTTGAGGTTTCAACTGATGTGAAGCATAAGTGATTACCTGATCATTATACATTAAGACACAAATAAGTCCTATCAATTAATCATCATTGTAGATGAAAGATTCACCATTTCTGGAAGGTGGGTCCAAATTGGAGCATTCACCAATCTTCATTTCAATTACTGAAAACTAATTTCACATTATTTAGTCCAAATGAGCTTAACACCATTTTCAAGTAGACTTAGTTAGTGATATAGATAACCATGCATAATCTTTAACAAACCTCAAGTAATATTCTGCTAAACCAAGAAAACTATGAATCTTAGTTATATTTTTGGGTATTGGTCATTCTTCAAAAACATTCATTTTAGTAGGATAAATAGTTATTCCATCTCTAGAAATAATGTGAAAAAGGAAATAAATTTGTTTTAACAAAAATTCACACTTTCTGAATACATTTTCTTTTCTTTTAAGGTTTTCTAAACAACCTTTAGATGACTTTCAAGCTCCACTTTACTTTCATAATATACCAAAATGTCATCAATAAACACAACCAAAAACTTATCCAAGAACTCATGGAATATTCTATTCATAAGATCCATTAATACATTAGGTTCATTAGTTAACTAAAATGACATAACTACAAATTCATAGTGGTCACATCTAGAATGAAATGCAGTCTTCGGAATGTACGCTTCTTTTACTTTCTACTGATGGTGCACTGAACTCAATTCAACCTTCGAAAAATATTGTGCTCCCTGGAGATGATTAAAAAAATAATCGATATAAAGCAAAGGACATTTTTTATTAATAGTGATTATATTCAAGGCTCTATAATCAATTCAAAGTCTCATTAAACCATCTTTATTTTTAACAAGCAAGACAGAAGAACCCCACGGTGATGTGCTAGGTCAAATAAACCTTTATCTAATAACTCATGCAATTGATTCTTCAACTTTCAAAGTTCAATTTTACCTATTCGATAATGGGGTTTTTAAATTTTCTTAGATTCGGGAACTAAGTCAATGGTAAATTCAACTTCCCAATTAGGTATAATAATGTCCAACCCATTAGGAAAAATGTAAAGATACTCATTTACCACTAGCACATCAATAATTTGAACAGTTCCACTATTTTCAGAAATATGTGAAAGTTGAAATTCTTTTCCATATTTTAATAGTTTCTCATCTTTAAAATATATTATAAATGGTAATGGTTCATTATTGTACACAAATTGAAACTCTTTATAAAAAGAAAATTCTTTTTCTCTATAGTAAATCTCAGCATGGTAAATAGAAATCCAATCCATACCCAAAATAACATCAAAATATACTAAAGGAAATAAACCACAGTTTTTAGGTATATTATTTCCACATACAATGATATGAAGATTATTAAAATTTAATTTTACCTTAAAACTTCCTCTAAGTGTTTTTACTATATGTTTTTTCTTCATTTCTCAAGGTGGAATTTTCAATTTAGTATAAAAATTTCTCAGAAATGAAGGAATTTAGAGACCATGAATCAAAAAAAACATTGGAATAATCTAAATAAACAAACAACGTACCTGATACCACTTCATTTGATGGCCCAACATCTTCTAAAGTAGTGGAAAAGGATTTCACCACACCTTTGTGCTTATAGTCCAGTTGCTTCTTATTATTCGGGTTCCTCTTCGGACACTCATTTGAATAATGATCCATCTCATTATATTTAAAACATTTTACTGACTGTAAATAAAATTATATATTATCACTACCATGATCATTTTCATTGTAGTTACAAGCCTTATGTACTATTTTACTACATCAGAAGAACTTATCAAAATTCAGAAGGCATTCCCCAGTGTGTTTTTACCACAATTTTCACAAACTGTAAACATAATTTTCCTACCATCAAACATTTTTGAGGAATTCTTCCCCTTTGTCTTCCATCTCGACCTTTTTCCTGCTGGTTGTAGATGAAAAAATGATCATCGACAAAATCCAATTTCACTTTCTTCATACATTGAACAAGTTTTCTGTAACTTTTGAATACATGAGAATCTAATGAACTTTGATATTTTGGATTTAATCTTGAGTAAAATGATTGATTTTAATATCAATATCTCGGATGAATTTTGGAGCATACCTTTCTAGTTGAGGGAATTTTTCTTCCTATGAAACCACTGAGTCATCATCCAATATCAATTCTATGAATTGTTTTTTCATCCTAATTCAAACATCCTTAGGAATATATTTCTCAATAAAAATATTTTTGAAATTATCCCTCTCCGTGGAATCAATTTTCTTACTGTCTTTAATATTCTTAATCATCGACCACCACTGGTCGGCCTAAAATTCAAAATGATAAACAACAAGACTAACCTTCTGATTTTTTGAACACCCTATGACATAAAAAATATTTTATATTGATTTAATCCACCCTTAAGCTAGAACGAGGTCATATAATCCTTTGAATGATGGGGGATGTTGCTTTATGAAGTGTTCTAATACTAACATATTCATTTATGGTTGATCTGGTTGATGTCATTCATTGATTCCATCTCAATTTTTAGCCTATGTAAATTGATCCATCATAGCAAAAAACTACTCAGTTTCAATTATTAATATCTGAGGTTTCTGATTTGGAAGGTTTTTTTCCATTGTATGTTGTCCAAACATAGCTTCATTATTTCCTCTATGGAAAACCATTCTGAATAGAAATATCTTAGATGAATTGATATGCTAATCTTTAAATTCTATATCATTTAAATTTTATCTTAAATTAAAAATCATTAATGGATATTCTATTAACAATATCCTAACTTTAACACTCCATGCTTCTATGATACATTTTTCTTTGAATAATACAATATCTTGCGCTTTACACAACTTTGAGTTCTAGCACACCACGACCAATCATCTAACAGTTTTAAAAGCAGTTATGAAAAGTAATACCCACTTTTTGAAATTTTATAAATTTTATTTTTCAAATTAGTCTTAATTTTTGGATTTGGAATATCAAAATTATGTTAGGGTGAATTTATTGTACTTTTCTGATAACTTTCATATTTTGATAAATAGTGAAAAATACTAAATTTTAATTAATTTTTTTTATCGAAATAATTTATAGTGTTAAATTATACATTTGAGTGGTTTTAAATTAAAATTATATTATATTTTTATCATTTAATATAATTTAGGAAATTGGATTTAATTTCGCATTTAAATTATACATAAACATATGTCAATATTTTGATAGTTTTTACTTCTTAAAAACCTGATTTTTGGTATTGACAATGGGAATTAATTTTAAATGAATTTATAAAACTTATGTGTTCGAAATTTGGAAAAATAGTTTCCATATTTTTAATTAGGTGGTCCAAATTTTTTAATTATGTAACTTTTATTTTTAGATATTATGAATAGTGACTTTAGTAAATATTTTATTTACCATGGTTAAAGGGTGAATCAGGTAAATAAGGGTAAAAAATAATATTATAATAATATAAAATTACCCTAAAACATTTCTTAACCATATTGGGGGAAATATTTCCTACCATGGATATCCTTTGGTAGATTTTGGGATCCCATGGAGCCCCTTGGATGAGAAAATGACACTTTAAAAAATAATTTAAAGTTAAGGAAAATGTAACATAAATATATATCTTCAGTAAAATAATTTGTATATGGGGTTATATAATAGATATTTTATAATGTAAATAGTTATTATAAATATATTAATTTATGACACAATAATGATGCAATATTTTCCTTATTAATGAAAGAATCAAATAAATGATAATATAAATTTTAAAATAAATAAAATTTTAAAGTTTTGATGCCATACACGATTTTTCTTGGTTAATATGACATGTAAGTTTTTAATAAATTTATTTTTTTCTATGTAATCAAGTTTTTATGACTTTCAAAAGAATAAAATACTAAATAGTGTCAAAATTGACATGAATGAGTTTTTAAAACAAATATTATTTTATTAAATGATATAATATTCCTAAAAATCTAAGATTTACCCAAAGGACTTATATAAGTTTATATATGTCATTATTAAACCACATGAGGTTCTTTTTTCATTTTATATTATGTTTATTAACCATTTAATATAAAAATTCAAGAATACATGGTAAATGTTAAACTATTTAACTAAGAGTCAGATCTAAAAGATAAGGTTAATATGGTGACCTAAACTTGTCTAAAATATATTTTTTTAAAGGATTTACACCCATATCCACATTATCCTCTAAATGAAAATATTTATAGATATTATAAATAGAAAATTATTTTATAATAAATTAACATTTCATGTTTTTCCTAAAGTTCCCCTCACCTTTCTTATAAAAGGGTACTCATCCTTCTCTAAAATTCACACCTCCAAAGCCATCTTTCTCAACCAAACCCTACTCAAATATCTTCCCAACTACCCTAATTTAAACCTAGTGGCATTAATTGGATCATAAATCCTACCTAAGGAGCCCCTTTTTTCAAACCAAAAGGAAACACTCGAAGAAGATGTAATTATTTCATCACCTCTTTCAAAATTATTTTCTTCTTCCACTTTCTCTTTCTTTTTTGTTTCCATAAAAAAATAATAAATCCAGTACCTTATAAATAATATGATGTTATTATAAATATGGTAAAACAATATTCATTATTATATCCATCCTATGAATGACAAAGTCACCATACGTGCATACGTATGGCTTACCGTCTTCACGTCGTGGTGTAGTTTGTTATTCAACACTTCATTATTTGGATGGGTATAATAATGATGTATAATTGAATTAAATAATAAATATAAATTTTTAATGATTCATTATATATTATATACCATAAAATTACATATGATTTCACCATCAATATAATGATATTATCGCTCGTGTGTACGTATGGATTGCCATCTCCACGAACACAATGAAATTCATTCCACGTCGTAACCATTCAAGAATAATTTTATTTTGATGATTAAAAAAAATGTTTTAGAACTTAATATCATTATGGATATAAATCAAATACATCCTATACATAACAAATATGACGTACATAACAAAACATATAAAAGAAAACGAATCAGTTAACACCTGAAACAATGATACTACTGAAATATTATTAACAAAGCAATGTTAGAAGATCATATATGATATCATATTTATGTATTTTTTTTCTTGTATAATTTAATAACAATGATTTAACTATTATAAAATAGGCTAATGTACCTTTGAAAAAGTAAAAGTAAAAGGTAAGGGTTAATTTTACGATCTCTTTATTATCCAAGGTTGTTTTTACGTTAGTATCTATTGGAACATCTTTATCATCCAAATCTGTTTTTCTTACAAGTGTATTTCAAAAAAAATTAATATTTCCTATACTATGGTTTAAAGTCATTTATACCCTAGTTTAACTATTTATAAAATTTTTGTAAAGGAATATTTCGGTCATTTTCCAAATGAGTTACTTTATGACCATTTCAAAAAATTAAGGTAAGAATGTTTTTTAACTTATATGGAAGGTGTGGCTATTCTCCTCTATTATAACACTTTTGAAGCTTCCCTTAAAAGTGAATAAGAATATTTTAAAAATAAATGTTTTCTTCTAAAATTATACGACTGCTAAATGATTTCAAAGTAGAAATAGATATTTCACTCATATAATTTTTGGATTTATTTCATCTATGTCAACATAATTTGTTGGATTTTACGCTTGTTTGAAGTTGATTTATTATAATACAATCCTCCATATTGTATTGATGGTTTTGTGATATTTCTGACTATGGATGTTCTATTTTTATATCATTCATGGTTTATGGTTAAATTATTAACATTTCGTATGCAAGTTTTAATATGAATGTTCATGTTATGTTTCAACCTTTTCATATGAAGAATGCATTGGATGTAGTAAGTGACGGGAGGGGCCCGTTATAGCCCTTCGATGCATCGGTAGGTCTCATAAGACAAAATAGTGTCTTGGTATAAGGCCTTGAAAAAATTATTATTTGTAGTCTTGGAACGAGGCCTTTACTATGTGGTTATTATGTCCGGCATTATGCATTCCATCATTATGAAATTAGAAATTAATATTACATGTGATTAATCAATGAGTAGAATATCCATGTGAATAAGTAAATGGAATTACATGATTTATCTTTTCCTTATTATGCTGATGTTTAAGTTTAAAAGGCTTGTTTTTTATTCTTATACATTTCCTTAAATGTTTATACTTATTTATGAAAGTTTCTGCTATATTGTTATCCTTACTGAGAATCTGATCTCACCCATTTCTTATGTTTTATTTTTCCTAGGATGAGAGGAAATATATTATGATTGACCTGCAGGGATACGCTAATGGATATGAGTGTGTTCTAAGGAGACACAATATTGTTTTGTTTTCCTTTTCACAATATAATGTAATACTTGTGTACATATCAAGTACTTATAAGGCTAATAAACTGATCGTTATTTCAGGACTTGATCTCTTGTGATCATGCCAAAGTTATTTAATAATGCACTGAATCAAGGTAACTTGGGTCGGGGCATTATAATTGGTATCAGAGGAAGTTTATCAATAACCTTGAAAAGTTGATTTAGAGAAACTCCAATTATTAAACATTACCTTAAGATGGACTTTGAGGATTAGTATAGATGAACATCCAAAAAAATTGGTAATATATATATTATGTGGGTTTTCCAAGAAATATATACATGTCTGGATACTATAAGTGGACGTGGTTCTGGCACAGATGTACATAGGAGTGAAAACTCCAACAAGGAGTTTTGGGCTTGACCTGGGGTATCCTGGTATATGACAATGGGTCTTACTGCGCACCTGGTTTAACACTCTTAGGGGATATTCTTAGGCTAATTCACATTTTTTTACAAACCATTATGAGGGATTTATGAGTAAATACTTCCCCAAAGTAAAAATATTTTCTGATTATGGATAATATGCATAAATTGTTCAATGTATGTTAAGTATTTTACATGTTAGGAATTATGCATTGAGATTCATAAACTAACCTAGTTTATGTTATAGTTTAGATATGGAGCCTAGTGGAAGGAATGTAAACTGTATAAATGCACATAATCCATATAGGGATTTCCCTCCTACTCAAGAAAATTATAGTGGAGCCGGTGATGAAACTGGTGATAATAAGCTTATAACCATACTGGGGAAACTCACTCAAGTTATGAATAATAACCTTACCTGTATAGAGCACCCTGATCCACAATGTGGAAGATCAATGTTAGACCGCTTTCTGAGGCAACAACCACCAACATTCAGTGGGACTAAAAATCCTTTTGTAGCTGAGAAGTGGATAAGATCCTTAGAGAAAATATTTCTTTCTTTGGGAAGTATCAGAAGTAAAAAAGTTTTTCATAGAATTTTATCACCTCTTAGGAGATGAAAATAAATAGTGGTCATTAATTCAAAACATAGATGAAGATGAAGAAGTGGAAAATATATAATGGAGGGAGTTGAAAGAACCTTTTCTAGGGAAATAATTTCCTCGTGAAGAACGAGCTGATATGGGAAGAAAATTTGTAAGCCTGAGGCAATAAGAGGATGAGAATGTTGAAAATTATGAGGATAACTTCAAAAGGTTAGAAAGGCATGATACAGACTACATACATATCCCAATAAGTAATATTGATCGATTATTTGATGGGTTAAAACCATTCCTCTATAGATCATTATTCTCAAAATATTTCTTATCATACAAAAAAATAGTCTCATGTGCTATCAAGACAGAAAAGGAAATCTTTAAGTCTTATGACAATAAAGTAAAGATAGAGAAGAAGAGAATGGTGGAGAAAGAGATAGATAAAAGGGAAAGGGAAACTAAGTATTTTCCATTATGTGATAACTATGGGAAGAACCACCCCAGTACTTTACTAAAAGGAATGAGAGTTTGTTACAAATGTAGAGAAAAAGTTCACCAGGATCGTGATTGTAAGAAAAAGAAAGAAGTTGTGAAATGTTATAATTGTAAATATATAAGACATTATGAAAAATATTTTTCATAGCATCAAGGAAATATATCTTAGAAAAAGAAAATGGATCAAGGTCAATCTTATGTTGTTACTATAGTGGAAGTGGATAATAATTGATGTATTTTTTTTGGATTCAAGAATTATATTCTGGTTATAAGAAGAATGTGATATATATAAGGATTGTACTACAACACTTTTTTTCATCGTTGTTTTAATAAGATGAAAATAATCATATATTCATTATGTGACAATAAGAGAAACATTACATTGTTCGAGGAATCTGATGTTACAATTGATTTTGGAAATTTAAAGACCTTTTAGAGAGAGTTTGGAAAGAAGTATTTTGGATAACTATAAAGGTTTGAATGGATTATGTTGAACTTTGGATAGTATTTTTTATGTTTAAAACATTTCTTAAGATTATTTTTTGGAATACTATAATACTATAGTTTTATAAAAGGACAACCTATAGGTTGGGAGATAACCTATCGCATCGTACAAAGCTGTGGGAATCAAACCCACAACCAAAGTGCCACAAGGATATATATCACCTACCGCTAGCCTACAGGAAGTCCTTGGTTATTACAATATAGTTTTCTTCATTTAAATGGTATATGTTTATATTTGGAACCATATACGATTGAGATAAGTAGAATATTTTTTAGTTTTGTCTTTTGATGAGAAATATAAGTTTGTGGTAGAGGATGAAACTCTACATGTAAATTAAGTATGCTTCCTTGTGTTCTTAGTCTATCACTACTAGAAATTTAGGCTATAGCCACAGTTCAATGGACTGTGGTGGGAATTTTCATGGCTATAGGGAAAAACCTATAGCCACGGTTCAAACCCTGGTACAACAATTAAGCCACACAAGGCCTATAGCCATGGTTTTGAACTATGGCTATATAGATTTATCCATGGTTTAAAACCGTGGAAATAGGACTACAACCATAGTTTAAAACCATGGCTATAGGGCTTCACATTTCATAAAAAAAATACCCCCACAACCCCCCTGCCCTGAACATCCCACATTCCCCCCCCACCCTGAACAGCCCCCACACCCCCATGCCCCCTTGATAGCCCCCTTGCATCCCACCTGGACAGCCCCCTTGCACCCACATGCCCCCCTACACAGCCCCCTTACAACCCCATTCCCCCCTGGACAACCCCCTTACACCCACATGAACACCCCCTAGACAGCCTCCTTGAACCCCCTAGATAGTCCCTTGAACACCCCTGGACAGCCCACGTGCACCCCCATGCCCCCATGAAGGCCCCCTTGCACACCCCACCGGGACAGCCCCTACACCCCCCTGGATAGCCCCCTTGCACCCCCTGGCTAGCCCCATGGCACCCCCTGCACCCCCATTCCCCCTGGACATCCTCCTTGCACCCCATGGATAGCCCTTGCACACCCCCTGGACAGCCCCCCCTGCACCCCCATAACCCCTGGACAACCCCCTTACACCCCCTAGACAGCCCCCCTATACCCCCATGTCCCCATGGATAGCCCCCTTTTACCCCTAGACAACCCCCTTGCAGCCCTTGGATAGCCCCCTTACCCCCCCCCCCCCACTCATGTAGTATCCCACCACCCCATCCCCCCACCCTACCCTGCACCCCCCCCCCTTGCACCCCCATTCCCCTCCTGGATAGCCCTCTTGCACCCCCCCTGCACCCCTTTCCCCCTTGCACCCCCTTGGGCAGCCCTCGTGTACCCCCTGGATAGCCCTTACACCCCCCTGGACAACCCCCCTGCCCTCTCTAGACATCCCCCTTGCACCCCCCCCCCTTCCCTAGATAGACCCCCCAGCACACTCCCCACCCCACCATGCACACCCCCTATGAGTCAAAAAAATATTTTGAGATGCTCATAGTGTCTCAAATGAGATAATAAGGGGTAAGGATTAAAATGGAAAACATAAATTCAATAATGTCAAATGAGTTATATAATCATAAACTACCACTGTGAGTTTTCACAGACAACACACCTCTGTTGGAGGGGTTGTATTACAAAACTATGACTTATTTATCAAACAAAACAATTATTTTAACTAACACTTGATCAAGGATTGAAATTTAATATAAACAAGTAGAATCAATAATGCAGCTAAATACAATTTAAAAAATTCTTGAATTAAAGAGTCTAGGAGAGGGACTCTACCTCAAAGGAGTCAAGCCACGCACAAGAGGATCCTTATATATATGATCACATGCATAAGCATGTGCTATGTTTTATTGTTGGTTCTCTGTGTAGCATGCATCCCTATCCATAGACACAACCTATCATGTGAAAGAATACACACAAGAAATCCAATTCTTATTAAGACATTAAGACAACTACCCATAGACAATTATTGATATCTAACAAATAATATTTTTGGTTATGAAGAAGCATTTTGTGAGCCACATATGGGTCACTCAAAGATAGTGAATACATCACATAACCTTGCTTATATCATGCACTTTTCATAATACAACAAATAAGATAGGAAGACAAAGGTTGCATGCTACCCATAAATTCATGCAAACATAATTGACATACCTAAAACAAGTTATTAAATAACAAATGAAGTAATATAATATATAAACAATTGTGTTAATGTTTTGGATTCCATGCATCCCATGCATGAAGTGAACATAATTAAATTGATTTGATGATTCTTGAAAAAGTGATTCGATATTGTAGAAGTCCAATATTAAATAAAATATTGAATAACATTATGTGCACCTCTTGCATAAATTTTTTTGAGGTCATTAATTTAAATAGAAGGAATCATTGCCTGAGAATTGTTTCACTAAGGCAATTGGTCATTACATGTTATCAAAATTAATTGATCAAGGTATATTGACATCTTCAATTCTTTTCAAAGATAATTTAAGTATACAAGATAAATATGAACCTATAAGATCATGGAGTAAGATTAAATATTATCCTATGGTGGATTAAGCCTATATTAGGTGTGTAGTCTTAGAAAGTTGGAGATTTTGAATTTTGAAGAAAAGGAATTCCTAAAAAATAAAACATTAATTCACACCCCCTGCCCCCCTGCACCCCCCCTACAGACATCCACATTGCACCCCCTAGACAGCCCTTGCACCCCCCTGTACATCCCCCTACACCCCCATTCCCCCCTGTACATCCCCTAGAACCTCCCAAGACAGCCCCCTTGCACCCCCTGGACAGCCCCCTTGCACCCCCTGAACCCTGGAACCCCCTGGACAACGCTTGCACCCTCCCTGGACAGCCCCCCCTGCACCCCCATTCCCCCCTAGACAACCCCCTTGCACCCCCTAGATATCCCTTGCACCCCTGGACATCCCCCATGCACCCCTAGACCCTGGCACTCCCCTGGACAGCCCTTGAACCCCCCTGCACCCCCATGCCCCCACTGGACAACCCCCTTGCACCCCTCTGGACATCCCCCTTACACCCCCCTTGAACACCCCCTGTACATCCACCTTGAACCCCTCCCCTACCCCTGTAGTGCCCCCCCCCCCCCCACTGTAGTATCCACCCCCTGGATAGCCCCCCCCCCCTCTAGGACAGCCCCCCCAGCACACCCCCACCTCACCTTGCACAACCCCTACCCCCTGCACACACCCCTGTGAGTCAAAAAATATTTGGAGATTCTCGTGGTGTCTCAAATGAGAGAATAAGGGTTAAGGATTAAAATGGAAAACATAAATTCAATAATTACAAACAAACTATATAATCATTAACTACCACTGTGAGTTTTCGCAGACAACGCACCTCTGTTGGAGGGGTTTTATTACAAAACCAGGACTTGTTTATCAAATGAAACAATTATTTTAACTAACACTAGATTAATAATTACAATTTAATATAAACAAGAATAATTAAGAAGTCATCTAAATGCAATTTAAAAAAATCTTGAATTAAAGAGGCTAGAAGAGAGACTCTACCTCAAAGGAATCAAGCCATGCACCATAGGATCCTTATATATATGCTCACATGCATAATCATGGGCTATGTTTTGTTGCTGGTTCTCTACATAGAATGAATCCCTATCCTGCATACCAATACAAGTAATTAAAATCAACAAATGATCAAAAAGGAAAAGCCATCAGGAAGCCAAAAATAGGGAAATTACTTTGACATTACTGTTTGAATTGATTAAGCATTCTGCAGCCAGGGAGAGCAATTTTTCCTTTGACACCTCCACCATGTCAGAGTTCAAATTCAAATTGTTTCTCAGTAGTAGGACATTTCCTATCAAAAATCACATGAAATTAATTAAAATTTATAAATAGTAACATTTCACCATACGCAAGACCAGGCCAACTCGACACCCCATAGACACCCCCACACCCCCCCCCCCGCCCAGGACACCCCCTCCCCCCTAGACAGCCCCTGGACACCCCTTTGGACACCCCCTGGACACCCCCTAGACCCCCCTGGACACCTCCCCTAGACACCCCCTAGACATCCACAGACACAACCTATCATGCACTTTTCATAATACAATAAATAAGAGGGAAATACCAAGGTTTCACGCTACCCATTAATTCCTACAAGCATAATTTACATACCTAAAATTAGTTATTAAATAACACATAAAGTAACATAATATATAAACAATTGTGTTAATGTTTTGGATTTCATGCATCAAATGCATGATGTGTACCTAATTAAATTGATTTGATGATCCTTGAAGAAGTGATTCGATATTGTGAAAGTCCTATATTGAATAAAATATTGAAGAACATTATGTTCACCTCTTGCATAAATTTTCTCACACCCCGACCACGGACACCTGTTATTTTATTCTTTTATCGGGACCGCGTTGTTTGAACGAGGTTTAGTTGGGTCCTTGTTTGAACTTTTCTGAAGTTTGATGTTTTTAGTGGGTCTTCGGCCGGTGTACGGTCACCACACCGTTAGCGGAAACCGTGTATTTGGTCCTGGTGATTGCACGACGGCGCGACACTTCAAATAAATAATAAATCAAGTAAATAAATTATGTTAATTGAAAATGGGATCCAAATAAAAATTTTGTATCAGTGAAACAATGTTAATGTTTAAATTATAATAATGAGAATATGTTCGTGCAAATGGTCATTTTATTACTATTTAATATGGTAATAATACTATTATTATTATGTTGTTATAAATATAATTATTATTTAAAATGATGCATAATAAAATCATCATTTTATTAAGATTAAGTTTATTATTAATTTCTTTTGTTGTTATTAATATTGTTTTTACTACTTCGCTATTGGTATTATTATTATTATTACTTTAAATAAAATAGGTAAGAACCAATTATATTTATTGGGATTATTAACATTTGTTGGTTCTATTGTTATTATAATTTTTATTATTACATTATGGTTATAATATATATATAAATAGATAATCTATTTTAACCCTAATCTCCCTTTTCCTGCACCCCATCCTTGTGCCCTGTGCGAGCCGTCGCCCCCTCCTCCTTTATCGGCCTTTTCCACCACGCATTCCCCCCTGCCTAGGTTTCCTAGTCCGGTGCAGCTCCGTCCTCCCGGTCCAGCTTCCCTCTCACCCTCCTGCAGCGGCGCCCAGCCGAACCAGCAGCCAGCACCCCCTAGTTGTAGCACCCCCCCCCTTGTATGTTCCCTTTTTGCACACCAGGACCCCTGCCTCGGGTCTTCCTCCTCTGCACGAAGCCATCCACCCCAGCTCACCCTCCTGCACCCTACCTCCCATCGCACCGCCCTTCTGTAGCGCCTACCTCAAACCGCGACGCCCAGCTCCTCCGCTGCCCTCTCTATGCACCTTTTCCCCGTAACACCTCTCCTCTCCTACTCGCCTAGTTTTCTAACGGCTGCATCTCCTGGCGACGGCCCGAACCCCCATACGCGTGACCCTATCTCCTGTGGCCTCCCCCTCTTGTTCGACTAGCACCGCACAACCCTCCTTTGGCTTTTTTCCCCCTTGCTCGGCGCATGACTGACTAACCCGATCCCCAACCCGCATTATGTTTCGGCGCAGCCCGAACCCTTTTATGCAGTGCCTCTGCCCGGCTCCGGTGCGACCGTGGCTCCCATCGCTGTCAAACTACAATTTTTATCTCATTCTAATTTTGGTGTTTCCTTCAATTTAAATAAACCTTTATGTCTCGTTTTGTATTTCACATTTTAATTTAGTGTCGTAGTTGTGTTATGAAGTCCTGATATTTTATTTGCAGTGAGGATAATTATTTGGATGGGATCTCGGCTTGCCGCGTGTTTTCTAGGTTCGCTGCCACCATCCAATGTGAGGGTTTTACTATCACGCACACTTTTGTTTTATTACCGTTATCATGTTTTGAATTCCTTATATTTTATTTGTAGTACGAATAATTATTTTGGTGTTGTTAAAGCTAGGGTTTACATGACTCTTGGTTTAGGACTTGTATATGATTCCTTTGTTGTTTGTAAATTTCCACTTGTTCCTTTGAGTTCTTTTTGACGTAAAAACCTTGCAGTGTTATTTAAAAATGTATTATATACATTTAAGTAGTTTATGAGATATTATATGTGGTGTGAATTATGTTTCAGAAATATTTTTGAGGTGCGCTGGGTTTAAAAATGGATTTTTGTCATGTGGGTATTTTTTTAAGTTTGTAATTTGTTATTTTCAGTATGTAAATGCGGTGCATTCTTATTTGGTGTGGTTTTGGTTTCAAAAATGTTTTGGATTTCGTGTCTGAAATGTGGTGTTTTCCTAGGTTGTGGTTTGGTGTTTGTCCAAAAACAGGCCTTTGGTTTATGAACTTGTGTGGTATTTTATGAGTGATATGGGTGTTTTTGTGTCTTCGAAGGGTGTCTCGGGTCACATCGGACCGCGCTCTATCCGCCGTCGCCGAAGGCGAAGCGATTTGGATCGCTTCGGACTGTCTGCCACTATTTATGGGGAACACCTTGTTTTACCACATGTTTTGGGTTCGTTCCGTTTCGTCTACACTGGTTTCATGGTGGGATTTACTCTGTTTATTTTTTTTGATTATTTTTAAGTCAGTTTTTCTTTTTTTTAGATACTTTTCATTTTCGCAGCGCATTGGCAAGGTTTTTCTGCGATATTAAGGTCGTCGGCAAGTGGCGCGTGCTTGCGCTCAAGTTGGGATGTACCGCATCGTCGTCGTAACCGAGCTGCGAATCGAGGTAGGTCCCCCATTGAACTACCTTTAGATTTAGAATTTATTGATTTCTTGATGTTTTATTAAATTTAATAAATTGTAAATAATATAATATAATTGATTTTTTAAATGAATATTTGGTGTGAAAAGATCCGTTTATTTTATACCGAACACTTGAAACATTTTTTTGACAATCAGACACCAAGTATTGAAAGAATGCCCATTTGGACTTTAAACATAATTCACAGAATTTAAAATGTACTTTTAGTTTTAGAGACAAATGATTTCTTCTGAACCAATGTTTTGGGTTTTCTCGAGAAAAGAGGTTTTGATTTAAAATTGGTGAAGGCCGTTTCTCACTTTAATAAAATAAGTTATTTTGGAAAACTCATTCAGGGGTGATATTTTGTGTGCGTTGATTGCGTGAGATTTATGTGATGTTTGTGCATCGTTACTGATTGATTTACATTGTGGATGCACCCCTTTTTATTTCTTGTGTTGAAATGGGAATCTGGCATAGTGAGTGAATATTCTGAGACCGATTGCCACACTAGTTTAGAATATTCACTGGCTAGTGGCCTCATAGTAGGGGAATACTGAGTTATTGCTGCTATGGGGATTGGGACCCTCGGTTAGGCCATGTAGGGCTATGCCGGGCGTTAGGGAGTTATGATGTCATCTAGTTAGAGCATGCTTTCGAGATGAGTCACATGTATGGAATGTTATGGATTGTTCATGATCTTCTAGGTTCGACCCATGTTTCTTTTAGTGTTTATTTTTATGTGGTGGATGATTGAGAGGTCGAGTTCGGTTGCTGACCCCTATGTGCCACTTTTTCTATTTCCCTTAGTGTGTGTTGTGTATTGTGTGTGATCTTCCTTTTTGACTAACAACTAAAGTTTGGATTTCTAAATTGTTCGCAGAAATGTTTTAAAATGAAATATACCTGTTCCTTTCAAACAGTAAGAATTGTTTTTAAATTATAAAGGGCAATGGACTGATACTTGTTTTAGAAATGAAAGTGTGTGTGTGTGAAAACCAATATCCTATATATTTAGTTCAAACCTGGAATTAATAAATTTCTTTATTTATAGGTAGTGAATTCGGAATAGATATCGGGCTATCCTACTGAGTTTTTATACTCACGCCTATAGTACTTTTCTGTTTTTAGTGTTTGTGCAGGCTACAACTTGGGTGCGTTCTCCTTGGGTGACGTTTGGTCGTGAGTTGGAGAGTGACCCGTGAGGTCACACGGAGATAGTGGTTGCCTCTTTCAGTTAGTTTTATATTATTTTGTTCTTGTTTAGTTACTTTCTTTGTTTTTTTTTATTTTTCGTTGCTCTGTTTTATTTCAGCTACTTTATTTATTTGTTTGTTTTGGGAGAAATCATTCCCACAACCTCTGTTGATGCCCTGGTGCTTGTCGCCAGCCCGGGAGGATCGGGAACGCCTCTTGGGCCATGTCGCGGGCTGGCTTGGGTGACCAGTTTAGGGTCGACCCAGGCTGGTTCGTAACAAAATAGTATCAAAGGCGGTTTACTCTTAGTGGACCTCACTTTTCAGAGCGCCCTTTTTTATTTGGGATGTCTGGTAGATAGAGATTAGGACTGTCGAGGTTCAGGAAGTAGGTTACAGTTCGATGCCTGATCACCACCGCTCATGACGAGACCTGAGTTACCAGTGTTAGTTCGGGATTTGAGTCACTTGCCCTTGGTCTTTTCGGATTGAGGGATGGAAATGGAGGCGAATCGGTTCATTTTGCGGCCTCACATGGGGTGGTGACCCATGTGGAGTCCAAGTGTCTGGTTTCAGGTCCTCTTAGTGTTATGCTTTACATGGGGCATGGCTCAATACCATGTCGCTGGTTCAGACATATGCACTAGTTCCTCATTCCATTGGGTTATTACTTCTTGTGTTTTGTTTTAGTCTCATTTGATCTGAGTGTGCGTTAAAAGTGAAATTGGTTTTTAAATGGAAAAGTGTTTCTTCCAAATTGTTTTTGAAATTACTAAAGTGGGTTTTTAAAGAGAAGGTGTACCGGTTTAGAAAAACTTGTTATGTGCTTGAATTTGAAAAGAAAAAGAAGTTTTTGAACCTTGGCACTCCTTATGGAGGGTCACACATGCGTGAGTATGTATGGAAGTTCATGGGGGAACTTGTTTTCAAATGATATGAGCGAGATTTAATGAACGCACATGTGACGGTTCATAAGGTTCCATAGGTGAGTTTTAAAAAAAATTGTAAAGAAATAATGGTTTTGGAAAAGTGATTTCTCCTTGTGTTGTATATGTTTGGATTATGGGAATATTGCCCTTAGTTTGTGTTGTTTCTTTGATTGAGTTTTGTCTTGATGCCAGTTTCGATGGTGTTTTTCGTACTGTTATGAGTATGCCTCCCAGAAATCCTCCCAAAGTTATCAATGAGTTATGCTCAGTTCTCAGTTCCTTTTGCGTGTTGCTTGCTTATCGAGGTAGTCGAAGTCTATTAGAGGTAGTTGTATTGTTCTTAAAGATAGTGTGTCTTAGGGTTGTTGGGAACTCCTAGGGTGGTCAAGGTTCATACCGCCCTAGAGTTATTTGAGGGTTCAGTTAGGGGTTAGTAAAGATGAAATGTCTCATCGTCGTTGTATTTTTGGGTGTGATTAACGAGGGTCAACTTCTGTAAACATTCCCCACCTGGAAAGGAGTGTGGGATGGTAGAAACTGTCTCTAAGAAACCATCCTCGTCGGTACCAGCTCCTAGTTCGTCAGACCGTTCTCTTGTGCGCCATCAGTATGGCTTGTCCGGAAATGCTAATTCATCATGTTTCATTCCTTTGAAAACGTATGACCATCGTGATTGTTTGAACCATTGAATGGAAGGAGGAGTTAGAGAACAAGAGATGAAAATGCCTGACTGTGAGGTAGGAGATGCTTCAGCCATCAGGGCCCTAGCCACAGGTCTCTGGCTGAAGCTCACACACAGTCAGGAGTTGCCGAGGGTGTGTGGAACCTCGGTCCGAGTAATGTTTTTGGTTTGGGAGGGAAATATCCAATGTTTCCTTGTTTTGTTCTTATCACCGTTGTAAGCCCATCATAGTTGTGGTGATGTGATGAACTTGTTCTACCGCAGTCTAAGCGGTCTTATCTATTCTTCGTGTGTTTTTAAATTGTTCGGTTTTCTTTGAATGGTTTTGGGACCATGAATGAACGGTTCGTTCTAATTTTGAGTTGGGTCTCAATTTTGTTCGTTAGGGGGATGTTCGGTTTCGTGAAATTAACGAGCGGTGTTTCAGGCTCCTTTCTGAGTTCGGGCTAGGAATTCCCTAGTCTCTGATTTCAGTGAGGATTTCATTCGGTTAGTGTGTGAGGGGTTGATTCAATTCCTTATCCTCAGGTTCTTGGGTCGTTTTGTAGTAATATTTTCGTTTAATTCTATGGGTGTTGTTCGGTCCATGTGGAGAAATTAATTGGGTTTGGTTTGGGAGTTCCTGTGTTGCCCCATCCCCCCCAGGGGTGGTTGGTTCAGGTTTCAAGGTTTATGTGTTATAAAATTATTCTGGTGGGGAGAACCCTCCCGTGTTCTCTCCTCGACTTCAGGTAATTATTGTCCTTATGTTGGTCGGGTGTTACGTGTGTTGGTAATGGTCACCCCAAGCCTCTCGGTTTCTTCTGGTTTGGTTTGGTCATGGGCTCAAGTTGTGTCAACTATTGTCTTGGTGACTTTATGGGGGCAGAAAGTGTCTGTGGTGGGGAGAATTGTCACACCCCGACCACGGACACTTGTTATTTTATTCTTTTATCGGTCCTGCGTTGTTTCAACGGGGTTTAGTCGGGTCCCTGTTTGATCTTTTCTGAAGTTTGATTTTTTTGGTGGGTCTTCGGCCAGTGTACGGTCACCGCACCGTTAGCGGCAACCGTGTATTTGGTCCTGGTGATTGCGCGACGGAATGACACTTCAAATAAATAATAAATTACGTAAATAAATTATGTTAATCGAAAATGGAAGCCAAATAAAAAATTTGTATCGGTGAAACAATTTTAATGTTTAAATTATAATAATGAGAATATGTCTGCTCAAATAGTCATTTTATTACTATTTAATATGGTAATAATACTAATATTATTATGTTATTATAAATATAATTATTATTTAAAATTATGTGTAATAAAATTACCATTATATTAAGATTAAGTTTATTATTAATTTCTTTTTTTTTATTAATATTGTTTTTATTACTTCGCTATTGGTATTATTATTATTATTACTTAAAATAAAATAGGTAAGAACCAATTCTATTTATTGGGATTATTAACATTTGTTGGTTCTATTGTTATTATAATTTTTATTATTACATTATGGTTATAATATATATATATATATATATATTATTTTAACCCTAATCTCCCTTTTCCTTCACCCCATCCTTGTGCCCCACGCGAGCCGCCGCCCCCTCCTCCTTCATTGGCCTCGCATTCCCCCCTGCCAAGGTTTCCCATTCCGGCGCAGCTCCCTCCTCTCGGTCTAGCTTCCCTCTCACCCTCCTACAACGGCGCCCAACCGAACCAGCAGTCATCACCCCCTCGTTGCAGCTCCCCCCCTCCCCCGTTGTATGTTCCCTTTTTGCGCAGCAGGACCCCTGCCTCGGGTCCTCCTCCTCTGCACGAAGCCAGCCGCCCCAACTCACCCTCTTACGGCCTGCATCCCGTCACGCCGCCCTTCCGCAGCGCATACCTAAAACCACGACGCCTAGCTCCTCCTCTTCCCTCTCCCTATGCCTTTGCCCCGCAACACCTCTTCTCTCCTACTCGCCTAGTTTTCTAACAGACTCATCTCTTGGAGATGGCCCAAACCCCCATACGTGAAACCCTATCTCCTGTGGCCTCCACCTCTTGTTCGACCAGCATCGCACATCCCTCCTCCGGCTTTGTTCTTCCTTACTCGGCGCGCGACTGACTAACCCGATCCCCAACCCGCATTCTGTTTCGGCACAACCTGAACCCTTTTACGCAGTGCCTCTACCCATCTCCGTTGCGACCGTGGTTCCCCTCGCCGTCAAACTACAGTTTTTATCTCATTCTAATTTTGGTGTTTCCTTCAATTTAACTAAACCTTGATGTCTCTTTTTTTATTTCACACTCTTAATTTAGTGTCGTAGTTGTGTTCTAAAGTCCTGATATTTTATTTACAGTGCGAATAATTATTTGGATGGGATCTTGGCTTGCCTCGTGTTTTCTATGTTCGTCGCCACCATCCAATGTGATGGTTTTACTATCGCACACGCTTTTGTTTTATTTTCGTTATCATGTTTTGAATTCCTTATATTTTATTTGTAGTACGAATAATTATTTTGGTATTGTTAAAGCTAGGGTTTACATGAATCTTGGTTTAGGCCTTGTATATGATGGCTTTGGTTTTTATAAATTTCCACTTGTTCCTTTGAGTGTGTTTTGAAGTAAAAACGTTGCAGTGTTATTTAAAATTGTATTATATACTTTTAACTGGTTTATGAAATATTATATGTGGTGTGAATTATGTTTCAGAAATATTTTTGAGGTGCGTTGGGTTTAAAAATGGATTTTGGTCATGTGGGTATTTTGTTAAGTTGTGTAATTTGTTATTTTAACTATGAAAATACGGTGCATTCTGATTTGGTGTGGTTTTGGTTTGAAATATGTTTTGGATTTCGTGTATGAAATGTGGTGTTTTCCTGGGTTGTGGTTTAGTGTTTGTCCAAAAATAGGCCTTTGGTTAATGAACGTGTGTGGTATTTTATGAGTTATATGGGTTTTTTTGGGTTTGTGAAGGGTGTATCGGGTCAAATCGGACCGTGCTCTGTTCTTCGCCACTGAAGGCGAAGCGATTCGGATCACTTCGAACTGTCTGCCACTATTTATGGGGCACACCTTGTTTTACCGCATGTTCTGGGTGCGTTCTGTTTCATCTGCACCGGTTTCAAGGTGGGTTTTACTCTGTTTATTTTTTTTGGATTATTTTTAAGTTATTTTTTCTATGTTTTTAGATACTTTGCATTGTTTCAGTGCATTGGCAAGGTTTTTCTGTGATATTATGGTCGTCGGAAAGTGGCACGTGCTTGCGAGTAAGTTGGGACGTACCGTATCGTCGTCGTAACCGTGATACGAGTCAAGGTAGGTCCCCCATTGCACTACCTTTATATTTAGAATTTATTTATTTCTTGATGTTTTATTAATTTTAATAAATTGTAAATAATATAATATAATTAATTTTTTAAATTAATATTCGGTGTGAAAATAGCTGTTTATTTTATACCGAACACTTGAAACATTTTTTTGACGAGCGGACACCCAGTATTGAAAGAATGCCCATTTTTACTTTAAACATAATTAATTGAATTTCAAATGTACTTCTAGTTTTAAATAAAAATTATTTCTTCTAAACCAGTGTTTTGGCAGAAGTGAGGTTTTGATTTAAAATTGGTGAAGGCCGTTTGGCACATTAATAAAATAAGTTATTTTGGAAAACTCATTCAGGGGTGATCTTTGGTGTGCAATGATTGCATGCTATTTATGTGATGTTTGTGCATCGTGACTGAATGATTTACATTATGGACTCACCCCTTTTTATTGCTTGTGTTGACATGGGAATCTGGCATAGTGAGTGAATCTTTTGAGAACGATTGCCGCACTAGTTTAGAATACGCACTGGCTAATGTCCCCATAGTAAGGGAATACTGAGTTATTGCTGCTATGAGGATTGGTCCCCTCGGTTAGGCTATATAGGGCTATGTCGGGCGTTAGTGAGTTATGACGTCATCGAGTTAGAGCATGCTTTCGGGATGATTCACATGTATGGTATGTTCTGGATTGTTCACGATCTCCTAGGTTTGACCTACATTTCTTTTTGTGTTTATTTGTATGTGGCAGATGATTGAGAGGTCGAGTCTGGTTGCTGACCCATGTGTGCCACTTTTTCAATTTCCCTTAGTGTGTGTTGTGTGTTGTCTGTGATTTTCCTTTTTGACTAACAACTAATGTTTGGATTTCTAAATTGTTCGCAGAAATGTTTTAAAATGAAATTCACCTGTTCCTTTCAAACATTAAGATTTGTTTTTAAATTATAAAGGGCAATGGACTGATAATTGTTTTAGAAATGAAAGTGTGTGTGTGTGAAAACCAATATCTTGTATATTTAGTTCAAACCTGGAATTAATAAATTTCATTATTTATAGGTAGTGCATTGGGAATAGTTATCGGGCTAGCCTACTAAGTTTTTATACTCACGCCTATAGTCCTTTTCTATTTTTAGTGTTTGTACAGGCTACAGCTTGGGTGAATTCACCTTGGGAGACGTTTGGTCGTGAGTTGGAGAGTGACCTGTGAGGTCACACATAGATTATGGTTGTCTCGTTCAGTTAGTTTATATTCTTTTGTTATTTTTTAGTTACTTTTCTCTATTTTTTTTATTTTGTGCTACTCTATTTTATTTCAGCTGCTTTATTTATTTATTTGTTTTGGGTGAAATCATTCACATAGCCTCTGTTGAATCCCTGGCGCTTGTCGCCAGCCCGGGAGGATCGGGAACGCCTCCCGGGCCATGTCGCGGGCCGGCTCGGGTGACCGGTTCAGGGTCGACCCGGGTTGGTTCATGACACATTTTATTGAGGAAGATCAAATATTATCATATGGTGGATTAAGCCTTCATTAGGTGTGTAGTCTTAACAGGTTCGAGAGTTTGAATTTTAAAGGAAATGATTTCCTAAAAAAGAAACCACTAATTCACACCCCCCCTACACACCCCCTCCCACCCCCTAAACAACACCCCCTCTCCTTCCCCCTGCCCCTTGCAGACCCCATACCCCCCTGCACACCCCACCCCTTCCCCCCACCCTGCACATCCCCTTCCCCCTTGCACCCCCACCTCCCCCTGCCCCCTTTCACACCCCTCCCCCTCCCACCCCTGGACAAAACCCCCTCTCCCCCCTCCCCACTTGCACACCCCCTGCACACTACCCCATCCCCCCCAACCTGCACACCTCATACCCCATTGAACACCCCTGTCCCCCCCACTCCCCCCCTCCCACCCCCTTGACAGCACCCCCTCTCCCTCCCCCCTTGCACAACCCCTCGCCCCCTACACACCCCACCCCTCCCCCTCCCCCCACCCAGTTTAGTCTCTCTTGACTCATGCTATAGAGCTAGTTTACTAAGGATTTTATTAGATTATTCTCGTTTAAGGTGAAAAAATTCTAAATTCCCTGACCAGACATAATCAGGTGTTATATCTCCCACATACACCACCCTTTCTATGTATTACAGACATGTAGTATTCAAATGATTGGATAGACAACAACAAGTGCATTTTTTCTTGGGTCGAGACATCTATAGATGAGAGAGTAATGCTACAGATTTCCATTTTCTCTAAATAACCCATTTGATGGTGGAATACCATTAATCAAGATAGAATATGGGATGATCATTCATAGAAAACATTCATGGAGGTTTTCCATGAAAAATAAATTACTAACATGATGAAGTTGGACTATTACCATGTGTTTATGGAGATTTAGAAGATCCTTAGAAATGTCTTTGTGTAATCTTCTTCTTTTATAGAGATGCTATGATTTTCCCAATTTCTGGCTACAATCAATGCCCAAAAGGCTTGTATGTTGTAGATATTCCACCATCCAGATGTCAAACTATAGGTAAAGATATTTGATATGACATCATACCCAAATGTGTTGTGAAATGAATTGATAATTAGGAAGGGTATATATGAGGATAGGTAGAATGATTAATTCAACTCTATATAAGACCCATAACTGAGTTTTCTATCATCAAAATGGGGGACACATCCAGTATTAGGAAGTGGAAAGATCATCAGAAGTATCAGGAAAGATACTATATGGGTCAAAGTAATATTTCCTCAGTGTAATCTATTGTATTTGATCCAACCAAGTGACTCAATTGTGTGAAAAGAAGGTTTTGTAGCCATTATTACAAGAAGACTCTAATAGAAATACATATATATTTTCTGTCAAGACATATATGATGTTATTTTTTTAGGGAATGAATAAATTTATACGGTAAATTAGTTAAAACTGGGTATGGAGATCCTTATTAAAGAATGTAGACTCCCAATTCATTGATGACTTACAGGAAACTGAGTGAACCTGAGTAAGGCCTAGATTATATAGTGGATAAGGGTCAGGATAATAAAAAAGATGAATTATCTATTATTTGGTTCATTATCTAATAAATTTTATGATATCTACCACTTTTCTAGATACATTAATTTCTTATCCTCATACACTTTTGTTATACGATTAGATTATATACATTTTCAATTCAAATTCAACCTATTTCATTCAAAAATATTCATATTTATCAAATAAATAAATATGACAAAGTTATGAATGTAATGTATCATTTTTTAAAAAAAATATATAAAGGTACCGGATTCCAATGTGCATACCTGAGGATCAACTATCCAACCATGATACAGACTATTATTCAGAAGATCGAATATTGCACACTCAAGAGTAAACTTAAAATCATCAATTCTGCAATAATGGTGTATTCTAAGTCAATTTTATTAAAAATACAAAAATGGTTACAAATTTCTTGAAAACAATGGTATAAAATAACCATTACCTCCTGAATTTTATATTCATGTCAATCCCGTTTGCAAGTCTTGGGAGAAAATAAATTGCATCAGCTATGTTTTCTTTTCGGTTCTCTTCATAGCATGCATCTCTATCTTGCATAGCAGTACAAGTCATAAAACTCACAATATGATTAGTGAATCTAATAGAGTGGTCGACTCATGCAAAAAATGGAAAATTGGACTACATACCGTCGGAGGTGTGCTGGAGGACATAGAGGGGCCACCTTAGAGTAGTGTCATCGAGTAGGTACAATGGTCACGTCGGAGGAGGATACAATTCAATATAATAATAATAAAACATATCTACTAAATAATAGAAGGGAATCATTGTTTATTAATATTGAAAATCATTGAATTCATTTTTGATTTATTTTTTATAATCTCACTAAAGATTTTGGTAACCCAATTATGGTTGTTTTTTAACCTTGTTTTACATCTAGAAAGGAATAAAGTCATTTATTAATTCCATTTTTGGATATTGAAAATGGATGCCTTTAATACTAACACACATGAGATTGAGAATATCAATGTGAAAAATAGATATGAGTGAATAAGATTCTACAACATAGTGAAATTGAGGGTTTTATAGAGTGAGACTCTATTGATGAAGAAGAAGGAGGATCTGATAGAAGATATGGAGAGGAAATAGAAGAATAATTAGTTATAGTGCATGTATCCATGTTTATTTTTTCCATAAAAATCATAGAAACTTAGGATTTCAATGTTTTGAGTTGAAGATATTATGGTTTTTTCAAATTAAACATTAATTTTTAAATATATTAATTTTCTTGGGTTTAAAAAGATGGATTTTGGGTAAATAATATTTGATTTGAGTGTATCCAACAAATATATTTTGAAAATTTAGATGTTGTATTGATTTTTTAGATGAGTTTCATGTGGTTTACATAAAACATTAAGGCATTCAAATATTTTTTGGTGAGGATTTTGGTCTATTATTTGGATGTAGTGACATCTTATAAATTATTGATGACCTACTTGAAGAGGAAATATTTTGAAGAAGAAATGTTGCGATGCCAATATAGAGAATTTATGGTGCGGAATAAATAGTTTTCTTCTGTTATATATTAAACCCACACCTATGTAATATGGTATGTATGGGTTTGTATAAAAACTCCGCACAGTAAACTTTTATTTATAAAAATATTTCTCTGTTGAATCCAGGAATTGGATATCCTAATAATGATGAGACATATGAGTTTTAGGAGTGGAAAAAACTTGTTGAATACACTTCTTCCATTTATAGTTTAAGATATATTTTATATAGGGTCATGATTTGTAATCTATAAAAAATCACATAATATTAACCTTCATTAGAGGTTCATGTCTAAAGGGTCATTAATGGTTTAAAGAAGAAAGTGGAATTTTGAAAAATCATAGAACACCTGATTGACCCACCTCTCAGGTGTTTCTGCATAGATCTACTAGGAATTATAGGTAATAGTCATGTATAAAGGATAAATAAATAAAGTTATGTTATGAAATAAGGATTGAAATTTATTGAAGGAATTTTTACGATAATCTTCATGTCTTAGAAGCATAATAAATTGTTCTAAAGGATAGATTTTGAAGTATAAAGTTCATTATCTCCCATGCACTTTAAAATAATGAGTACCTAGGTGATGTAACTCAAAAACCAAATTCCCAAGACTCTAGGGAATAACTAACATAATAGATGGATCAAAATTGATCATAAAAAACAATACATGTAATACATAGGCTAAATCCAATCTCTCATCTAGAAACAAATCCATACCGAGTGCTCCGATAGATGATAACACATAATAAATCATAGGTATAACCCGGGATGACAAATCCCACTAAACTTGGTCAGAACATCAACTATAAATAAAATAAAAACCAATAATAAGAACTAAAAAGATCATTATTTATTCATAAATATAGGATAACCATATAAATAGCATAACCATTTATAACAAAATGAACCTATGATATTCATACATCATTAGTGAAAAGATGTTCTCCACAGGCTATAGATCAATATTTTTGATATAAAAAATAAACAAATAATAATATATGATTAATCATAAAAGATACCATAGTATGTATTAGAGTCTCTTATATCTCTAAGATAATCAACTCATTCTCAATCACCTAACATAGGGACTTCCACTTACCCAAATCCATGATAAAAATGTTTGAACATGCACTAAGATACCCATGTAGGGTGTGATAATAAAAACCTAGTAGGAAACCACCAACAAGCCCTTAGATTTAGTGTTGAAATATGTGTGAGTGCATTCACTAATGACATCTAAATAACAAATCAGTTATGTACCCAAGTCAGGCCATCATATACTAACCATGTTTTGATGAACCCCGACACTACCTTATTTTCCCAATGCTATAAAGGAATTGTCATCTTATACAAAAAACCATTACCAACTATATAGGTAGCATATAACATGGAAGGAGTAATATTTAAAACGTCCCATATTGGAAACAAATAAAGAAAAGTCATAACATTACCATCCTTCTATATAGAAAATGGATTTAGTGAAGGTATAACCCAACAAACCTATTATATAGGAACTGCATCACAAGGAAGCTGTAAAATAGCCGACGTCCCATATAGGAAAATGATCACGGTGGAGTAAAATAGTCACTCTATTATATAAGAAATAGATCAGGGGAAAGGTATAAAAAATCCAACCTATAATATAATAAATTAATCATGATGAAGGTGTAATATAGATGACCTCTTGTATAAGAAATGAATTGTGAGGAATGAGTAACACAACCAAAATATAATACATGAAATGACAACCTAGAATAGGATGTAAGTAAAAACCATTTTTTATGACCTATGAAAAGGTCCCATGTCCCCACATCATCCCCAATATGGAATTTTAATCCAACATGGACTAATTATACTTTGAATACAAGGTATACCCATGATCTAACCACATGATTTATGGCCCATTATCTGAATCACCAATTAGAAGAAACCAAGCCTATTGGATAATTCTCTAACTTCATCTCATTACTATATACCATATCATTTATTCTCAAGACCCATATTATTAATAATTGAGTAATGAGATGATCCATAATAATTGGTCAAGATAACCACCCCTAGATGATGTAAAAGAACAAATACATCCCACTTCAGGTCTTGATAACTAAGTTGTAAAACCATCACTACATATTTTTGAGTTGTTTACGAAAAAAATATAAAACTCATAAACCACCCACATGAGGTCAATTATACCATTTAGAATATATATAAGATCTTAAATATGGGATTCAGAAGAACCACATTCATACTCATGCACCTACATGTGTGACAGTTCATGTTATCCCATATAAATGATGAAACATGATAAGAAACTCCCACATTAATCAACTAAGAGTTACATTTCCTAGTGGATTCATCTAATTTGAGTTCAATTAATCACCTCACCAAACCTTGAATAAAACTACATAAATTAAGGATGTAAAAAAGTAGATATAACTATGAAATAAATACAAGCTCGAGGATTTCATGCAGTCAAACATACTAAAATGGAGTGAGTATAACTTATGATGATGTAATCTGGTAACAAATGAGGTGGGGAATCTCTTGAAACCATGGGGGAAGGGAAAAGGTGTTTCCAATCACAGATAGGCTGGATGAATAATGAATAAGAGGTAAAAAAGAGTTCATAAGGTGAAAACAAAGAAATTATATTAAAGTGTCCACCAAAGATGACAAAAAGGTTCCTTATTCCCTATTGGTCACCATTTAAAAAATCACCAGCTGGCTAGTGGGGAATCAGGAGATACTTCCCTCTAGACAGGTCATTAAGAATATTGATGGCTCTTACTACTTTGTTTCTATTTTAGGACTATGGTTACCCATCTTTGATTTACTTCTAACCCATGAAACCAAAAATCAGAGTACAGTCTTAAAATCTAAACATTGATGAAATAATATGGTATAAAATACCTACGTTGATTGGAAGCTTCCGGGAGGAGGGCGTCACGGTGACAGGTCATGGGAGAGGAGGGAGTCGTGGTGAGAGAGGTCTCTGGGGAGGAGGGTTCCGTTGTGAGAGAGGTCATTAGGGAGGAGGTCGCCACGGTGAGAGAGTTATTTAGAGAGGAGGGTGTTGCGGTGAGGATAAGTTGGGTAGGATAGGTCAGGAAGGAGAAGTTGTCAGGGAGGAGGGCGTCGCAGTGAGGAAAGATCGGGGAGGAGAATTCATCAGGGAGGAGAAGTCATTGGTGAGGAGCGAATCACAGTGAGGATAGATTGGGGAGGATAATTCATTGAGAGGAGAAGTATTTGAGGAGAGAAATGCACGGTGAGTAGGTAATTGAGTAGGATGATCCTAATACCAAATAATTGATGGATGCGGTATAGCCACGGTGGATTAATTAAACTGTGTCAATTAGAAAGCTATAGACATAGACCAATAAAACTGTGGCTATATGCCTATGGATATAGCTTTATTTTCTAGTAGTGTATGAATTAAATTAATTCTACAACACTAGGAAAACAATAATAAGACGAAAAATGTTTTTTTGGCACCTTATTTTGCGATGGATCAAATGGTCCCTTAGATCATGACAGATTTATAGCTTTCTGATTATTAACTTTCTCTTAATAATATTCTTTATCACTCTTTATCAGAACATGATGGTTTTTTTCTCTTCCATATCCATGTTTTCCTATATGGAACCCTAGTATTTGTTATTTCCGGTAACCTTTATACTTACCTCCCTTTAATTTAAAATAGAGGTCTCGTTAATCCATTTTTTGATGTGGTATTTCAAGTAGGAGATTTTGAAATGTCAAAACCCTAGTTTTAAGTCCTGAGATTAAATTGTGAGGATGAAATTTATTGAAGTATGGGATAATGTAACACCCCAAGCTTCCATGGTACGTTTCTCTTTGAATAATACAATAGCTTTTGTTGTACGCAACTATGAGTTCTAGCACACCACGACCAATCAAACTAGCCATTTTAAAAACTGTTATGAATAGTAATACCAACTTCATTAAAAATTTTAAATTTTATTTTTCAAATTTAACTTCATTTTTGGATTTAGAATATCAAAATTATCTTAGGGTGATTTTTTTTACTTTTCTGATAACTTTAATATTTTGTTGAATAGTGAAATATACTAAATTTCAATTAAAAACAACTTTTTAAATCGAAATAATTTATAGTGTTAAATTATATATTTTAGTGGTTTTAAAGTATTATTATATTATATTTTTATCATTTAATATAATTTAGGTCATTGGATGTAATTTCATATTTAAATTGTACATAAACATATGTCAATTTTTTTATAGTTTTTACTTCATAAAAACCGGCTTTTTGGTTTTGACAACGAGAAATAATTTTAAAAAAAATTCTACAACTTCTATGTTTTGAATTTGGAAAAATTGATTCAATATTTGAAATCAAGAGTTCCAAATTGTTTAAATAGTTAGCTTTTAGTTTTATACATTATGAATAGTAACTTCAGTGAATATTTTATTTACCATGGTTAAAGGGTAAATTTGGTAAATAAGGGTAAATAATAATATTTTAATAGTTTTAAATTACCCTAAAAAATGTCCTAACCCTATTTTATAAAATATTTCCAACCATGGGAATTCTTGGGTCAATTTCGGAACTCTATAGAGTCACTTGGATGTGAAAATGATACTTTAGAAAAATTAATTTAAACTTAAGGAAAATGTAACATAAACTTATATATTTTAGTAAAACAAATTTTATATGGGGTTATGTAAGTTATATTTTCGAATATAAATAGTCATAAGAAATATAAAAATATTTTCTACATCATTATATCAAATTTATAATTTTTATACATAAAAAATATATTTATTTATGACATAATAATGATGCGGTATTTTCCTTATTAATGAAAGAATCAAATAAATGATATAATAAATTTTAAAATAAATAAAATTTGAATGTTTTGATTCCATACACAAATTTTCTAGGTGAATATGACATTTTATGTTTTATTAAATGTATTTTTTTTCTAATTAATCAAGTTTTTATGACTTTTACAAAACCCAAATACTAAATAGTGTCAAAATTAACATACATGAGTTTTTAAAACAAATACTATTTTATTAAATGATATAATATTCCTAAAAATATAATATTTGGTCAAAGTACTTTGATAAGATTAAATATGTCATTAATAAACAACTTGAGGTTATTTTTTCATTTTATAGTATGTTTATTAACCATGTAATAAATAAATACATGAAGATATGGTAAATGTTAAACTATTTAACTAAGAGTAAAATATAAAAGCTAAGGTTAATATAGAGACCTAAACATGTCTAAAACCTATGGGTTGAGAGGTGTTCGAACCATACCCACCTTATCATCTAAATAAATCCATTTTTAGATATTATAAACTGAAAATGATTTTATAATAAATTACTATTTCAAGATTTTCCTAAAGTGTCCCTCACCTTTCTTATAAATGGGTAATACCCCTTCTCTCAAATTCACACCTCCAAAACCATTTGGCTCGGAAAACACCGGCTCAAATCTCCTTCCAACTACCCTAAATTAAACATATATACATTAATTTAATTATAAATCCAACCTAATGAACCATTTTGTTCAAACCAAAAGGAAACACATGAAGAAGAGGTAATTATTTCATAACCTCTTTCAAAGTTATTTTCTTCTTCCACTTCCTATTTATTTTTTGTTTCCATATAAAAATAACAACTCTAGTACCTTCTACATACTATGATGTTATTATAAATATGATACTACCATATTACTTATTATATACATCCTATTAATGACAAAGTCACCATACGTGCGTATGTATGGCTTACCGTCTCCACGTCCTGGTGTAGTTTGTGATTCAACACTTAATTATTTGGATAGGTATAATAATGATGTATAATTGATGTAAATAATAAATATAATTTATATAAATAATAAATATAAAATTTTAATGATTCTTTATATATGATATAACATCCATTTAAATATTATTTCACCATCAATAGAATGATATTCTCTCTCATGTGTATGTATAGATTATTGTCTTTGTGAACGCGGTGAGATTCATGCCCCATCATAACCATTCAAGAATAATTCTCATTTAATGATTAAAAATAATGTTTTATAACTTAATATAATTTTGTATATGAATAAAATACATCCTATCTATAAAAAACATGATTTATGTAACAAAACATATAAAGTAAAATGAATTACTTAACACCTGAAACAATGATACTACCGAAATATTATTAACAAAGCAATATTAGAAGATCATATATGATATCATATTTATGAATGTGGTTCTTGTATAATTTAATAAAAATTATTTAATAATTATAAATTAGGTTAATGTACCCTCGACTAAGGAAAATTACAAGGTAAGGGTTAATTTTATAGTCTCTTTATTATTCGAGGTTGTTTTTACGTAAGTATCTACTAGGACATCTTTATCATCCACGTCCATTTTTCTTAAAAATGTTTTTAAAAATGTTTTTACTATTTACTAGACTATGGGTTAAATTCAATTATACATTTTTTTACTTTTTATAAAATGTTTTTAAAGGAATATTTCTATCATTTTCCAAAAAAGTTACTTTATGACATTTTCAACAAATTAAGGTAATAATGTTTTTTATCTTATATGGCGGGTGCGGCTATTTTCTGTAATTATAAAACTTTAGAAGAATCTCTTACAATCTTATAAGAATATTTTCAAAATAAATGTTTTATTTTTAAATTAAGTGAATATTAAATTATTTCAATGTATAAATATATATTTCACTCAAATAATTTTTGGATTGATTTCATCTTTGTCAACATGCTTTGTTGGATTTTACGCTTGTTTGAAGTTGATTTATTGTGATACAATATTCTATATTGTATTGATGGTTTTTTGATAATTTTTACTATGTATGTGATATTTTTTTACAATTTATTTTCTATGGTTAAAGTATTAACATTTTGTAAGATAGTTTTAATATGAATGTTTATGTTATGTTTCAACCTTTTCATATGAGGAATACATTGGATGTAGTAAGCGACGAGCAGGGCCTGCTATAACCCCTAGATGCATCGGTAGGTCTCATGAGACAAACTAGTATTGTGGCACAAGTCCTTGACAAAATTATTATTTATAGTCATGGAACAATTCCTTGACTATGTGGTTATGATGTTCGACATTATGCATTCTATCATTATGAAATTAGCTATTGATATTACATGTGATTATTCAACCAGTAGAATATCCATGTGAATAAGTAAATGGAATTACATGATTTACCTTTTCCAAATTATGATGAAGTTTAAGTTTAAAAGTCTTGTGTTTTATTTTTATACATTTCCTTAAACATTTATGTTTATTTAAAAAAGTTTCTACTATATTTTTATCCTTATTGAGCATCTGATCTCACCCATTTCTTATGTTTTATTTTTTCTATGATGTGAAGTAGTATATTATTATTGACATTCACAGATATGCTACTGGATATGATTGTGTGTAACAGCCCAAGATTTTATAAAAAAAATATATTCTTTTTAATTTTATTTATGTCTTGTGTTGTACGCTACACCCAAAGGAGCTTGCACAACACACATCCTTGACTTGACTTGCATTACACGCAATCGCGACCTTCCTCGATAGCGTGTGTAGTACGCAATACCGAGTTTCACTAAACAACGATATGCTATAAAAATATTATTAAAACTAGCCGTTATGAATAGTAATAACCACTTTTTGAAATCCAGTAAATCTTATTTTTTTCAAAATGAACTTTATTTTTGGATTCGGAGTATCGAATTTAGCCTAAGGTGAAATTTTGGTACTTTTCGGATAACTTTCATATTCTGATGAATAGTGAAAATTACTAAATTATAATTAAAAACAACTTTTTTAATCGAAATAATTAATAGTGATAAATCATTAATTTGAGTGTTTTTAAAGTATATTTAGAATATATTTTTACAATTTAATACAATGTTGGTCATTGGATGTAATTTCACATTTAAACTAGACATAAACAAGTGTCAATCTTTTGATAGATATTGTTTCTTAAAAACACGCTATTTGTTTTAACAGCGGGATTTAATTATAAAATTAATTAATGCAACTTCTATGTTATGAATTTGGTAAAATAGACTTCATTTTTGAATTCGGAATATGAAATATAGCTTAGGATGAAATTTTGGCATTGATCTGAAAAACATCAATTTTTGATGAATAGTGAAACTACTAAGTGGTAGGTTAAAAACTGAATTTTGCATAAAACTTAATTTTACCGCTTCTGTGAATGGAATTTCGAAAATCCGAGAGACACGGTTAATATCAAGGACTAAAATGTGGTTCAATGAGATGAAAATAATTTTTTGGTGAATAGTAACTTTTTACTTTTTTTACCACGGTTAATAGTAAATAAGGTAACTAAGGGTAAATATGATATTAATATTACCCTAACACATGTCCTAATTCTATTGGACAAGTGTAATTCGACCAAAAACAAACTTAGGAATAAAATATTACCATTTAGGCCCACTTGGATTAGATTAGGACATTTATTATTAATTTATTTAAAGAAGGGTTAAAATAGTTAAAATCAAAGTTTAATAAGTAAATCATTTTTAATATGGGGTTATACATAAGATAAATTCAACTATAAATATTCATTAGAAAGCTAAAAAGATTTCCTACATGATGGTATTTTATTTGTAATTTTTAGACATCAAATAATATAATTTATTTATGAGACAAAGATGATGCAGTAATTATCTTATTAATGAAATATTGACATAATTGATGTTATAAACACCAAAATAAATGTAATTTGAGATTTTTTATGAATTCCACTAATTTTCTAGGTTACTATGATATATTAATGTTGATTTAATCAACTTGGTTCGAACATTTAATTCTGTTATGACTTTCACAAAAATCATATATCAAATAGTGTCAAAATTGACACAAAATAGTTTTTAAATCAAATATTATATTACTAATTGTTATTTTATTCCTAAAAATCTAAGGTTCGGCCAAATGACTTAGATAATGATATATATATTAATAATAAACAATTTGGGGTTCGTTTGGCATGTTATAGTAAGTGTATTAACCATATAGTGAAAGAAAACAAAAAGACACGGTAAAAGTTAAATTATTTAACTTAGAGTTAAATCTAATTGATAAGGTTTAAAATAATATCCAAACATGTCTAAATTTGATTGGTTGATGAGATTACAACCCTATATTATCTAATCTTCGAATATGAGTCATTTTTTGAGGTTTTTAAGTGGGTTTAGATTTATTATAAATTAATATTTTTAAGAATTCCTAAGGTGCCCCTCTCCTCCCCTATAAAAGGACACCTCCTCCCCTTCCTCCTCACACCAATTTGAGCACTCAAGCTCGGCCAACCCCTGCCAAAATCTCTTCTACACTTCCCTAGAAACATCCTAGAGGTTCTGGTCTTCCTCAAAGACCAATTCAAGTGCCCTAAGAGGAGGTCTCAAAGAGGCACTTCAAAGAAGAGGTAATTACCGTTACCAATTCTTTCATCTTTATTTCTTCTTCCACTTCTTCTTCTTAGGTTGTTTCATTATGAAGTAATAACATCAGTATCACTCATATACTGATATGTTATTATAAGTATGAAACAACCCTATTTCACCATCTATCCATCCTACGGAAAAAGAAATCACCGCGCGTGCGTACGTACGGAATACCGTCTCCACGCCGTGGTGTAATCTATTTTCCACCACCACCTTACATGGATGGGTATAATGGTGTAAAGAATAACTATACATAGTTATTACAACATCATAATGATTCTGATATATTTTATAATCCACTCCAATTCAATTCAATATTTATAGAAATGATATCATCGCTCGTGCGTACGTACGGAATACCGTCTCCACGACGCGATGAGATTCATTCTCCATGTTAACCATTTAAGAATGATTACAATGTATATATAAGAAATAATAATGAAATACATGACATTATAAAGCTACTGTATTTATGTATATATATATACATATGTATGTCATCTACTTACTTCCATTTCAAGACAATAAGGAAAGAAAAACAGCGTTCATGCGTACGTACGGACTACCGTCTCCATGAACGGTGTTTTTCATTTTATTTATCTATCTATTATATATATATATATACTGAATATATATGATATATAAATCATATTTTATATTCTGGAAGTAAGTAAATCATGATATAAGTAATAATGATGTCAAGAACAACAAGTCAAAACACCTACGATAAATGAAACGATTTTACCCAAAACGCTTCTTTAACATGGAATTTACAAAAGAATGGGTAATATAATATATGATATCATAACAATGAATATGATTCTGTAATAAGTCAATGACATTATTTAAATCATTATACAGGAGGTTCGGACACATACGAAGCAAATTGGACCTAAGGTAAGGGAAATATCACAATCTCATTTTTATCCGAGATTGTTTGTACTTTGAAATTTACTGGGGTATATTTTATCATCCACATCCTTGTTTCCTCAATATGTAATGTTATTTACAACAACCTACAATTGTTTAAATCCAATTTTACCCTTCGGTGAGTTTTTAGTAAATGATATGAAAGGAATCTTTTGTCGTTTTTCGTACGAGGTACTTTTTGACTTTTCCGACAAAAGTACGAAGAATGTTTTTTTTAACTTATACGGCACGAACGGATTTCTACTGTTTTATGAAGCCTTATTTTCATGAAGCTTCCTCTAAAAGATTTTATGACTATTTTCAATAAAATATCTTTCTTTTAAAATTGCATGATGTTTTGTGAAAAGAAATTGATTTTGAAGAAGAAAGGATATTTTCCTCAAGAATTCAATTCAAGTGTTTTATCAAAATTATTTTCCATCTAAGATAATAAAGGGTTCTGTTTCTATCCATATTTTTACATTGATTTGACTATGTTGTGATGGAATTATGTTTATGAATTCCTTTATCTTATATGAATGGTTTTATGATGTCATGTTGTTTAAGAATCCCATTTTTATTACATGGGTTATGCAATGATGTATGATTTATGATTTTGTGGCACACATAAGAAAGGATTCATTAAGAGATGGGTGGGACCTATATCTCCCTCCAATGCATTGGGTAAAGATTTTATATCTCATGAGATAGACATGGCTGGAATGGTAGGTTATACCGGTTCAGTGAAACAGGACTGAAACGAGGATTACTCGATTCAGAAAGGGACTTTGTCCACTAAGATAGTCTTGGCAATGAGTCTTGACTAACAAGAAATGATTCTCTATGATTATGTGTGTATGCCACAATGAGTAATGTTTTAAGTTATGATTTCATTTCACTACTATGATTTATCCCATGTTATGAAATTTTGCTCTCTTTTGCAGGTTAAGATTTCCAAAAATGTTATGTTCTTATGAAAATTATGTGATTGATATTTCCTTTGTTTACCCTTACTAAGCATTTGAGCTCACCCTTTTATGTTTTCTTTTCCCCAGGATATAAAGAAAGGTTTTAGGTAGAAAAAAAGGGATGAACTTTATGGGAGATATTGAAGAACTTTCACCACGATTAGAAGATTACGTTCCGAGTTTCCAAAGACACTAAACTATTACGATCCTTTAGTGTGTGTTTTTGTTATGTACTAAGTATTCCGCAAATGTAATGTAATGTCCATGTACGATAAGCTACGGGTCTCTACAGTTGGTATCAGAGGAAAGGTTTAGTCAACCTTTGGAAACTAGGATGCGAAAACGTTAGTGAGATCCCTAGAGATATTTCTAAGGTATGTCTAGGGATGTCCCTAGGGATAAGTATACGTATAGGTTATAGTAATAGAATTACGCTAACGATCATAGAATTAAACCTAAGATGTTGGATATTGAAGGTACTCCCCCTTTATTATGTTGTTTTCCCTAGCATGATTTTTGCCTCTCACACTATTCTTTTTGGGTTTTAGACGATGGCTGGAACCCGAAGGAACCGTGTTGATCAATGCAATGGACAATGCAATGATTGCCCTCCTGAACAAACAAATGTTATGGGAGATGGAGTGCAAAATCTTATTGCTATACTTACACAAGCTATGAATCATTCTGGACTTCCAAATGAGCAGAGAAGGGAACAATATTCTATTGAGTCCTTCATGAGGCAACGTCCACCTTCTTTCAGTGGGTCTTCTGATCCACTTGTGGCTGAACAATGGATTAGTACTACTGAAAAGATATTTTCAGTTCTTCAATGTTCTGAACATGATAAAGTCATCTTAGCAGTATATCGTTTGGAAGGTGAAGCTGATCAATGGTGGAATCTTATCAAGAATACGAGGCCAAGAGATGAAATTGAGTCCATGGAATGGGACGAGTTCAAGAACTTGTTTTTCAGTAAGTACTTCCCTCGTATTCTTCGAACGAAGATGGAAAAGGAGTTTCTTGAGCTGAAACAGAAGGATGATGAATCTGTTGGTATATACGAAGCGAATTTTACAAGACTTGCAAGGTATGCATCTGGCATTATCATCCAACCTGAAAGTAAAGTTGATCGATTTTTCAGTGGCTTAAAACCAAGTCTTCGAAGGGCATTAGCTATAAGAGACTTCAGTAGCTATGAAGAAATTGTGCGTTGTGCTATCAAGGTAGAAATGGAAGTTGGTGTTACATATCCATCTCATGGTTTTGACAAGAAACGAAAGATGGAGTTCAAGGAGAAATCTCATAATAATGGTGAAAAGAAGATGAATGTTTCCTTATGCACAAAGTGTGGAAAGAAGCATGGTGGAGATTGTCTTAAAGGAACTAGAAAATGTTTTAAGTGTGGAAAAGAAGGTCATCGAGCAGCTGAGTGTCGAAGTAATGGAAAAAGGGTTTCTAATGATGTGAATAAAGCAAACACTGCAGAGAACGCACCGCCAACACTTCAATGCTTCAAGTGCAAGGAAATGGGGCATTATGCTAATAATTGCCCTAATCCAAGGGTTATTGATGATCGACATGAGCAACCGCTTAAGGCAAAGGACAAAGGGAAGTCACATGCGATCACTATTGGCAATGTTGAATATGACAACGATGTGGTGGAATGATTAAGTTTTTATGTAATGGGATTCCAAAATAATGTTGTGTCATGGAATATTGGAATACTTATGTATTGGTCTAATGTGGTATTCAAAGTGATTGAGATATTATGCAAGGAAAACGAGAAAATGAAATGTTTAACAGTATTCATGAGCTCATGATTGATATAAGGACTAAGTGATATCATGGTTTGAGTATATAGAATTTTGAGGATTTTGGTATGTGGAAAGTGTTAACTTTTAACTGCACTCATGTTTTCACTAAGGTATTCAAGAGAATACACGATTAAGGACTTTGAATGTTTGGAATGTGACCAACAAGACATATCTTATGATATGTGGGGATCAACGACAGTATTAAATCTCTGGTAATCGATGTCAATATATTATGAGAGTGGACTGCAGTATTATGTATAAGCCTAAAGATTAGACTGGATTATGTTGGACATAAGTTAGTATTGTTTAAGGATAGAAGATTTTCGATATTATTGACGGGATGTTATAGTAACGTAGTTTTAGAAAAAGGGACAACCTACAGGACGGGCGACAGCCCATCGCTTCGGACAAGGCTGTAGGAATCGAACCCACAACCGAAGTGCGACTGGCCTTTATCGCCTACCACTGGCCTACAGGAAGTCCCTGTTTAGTAGAAACTAGTTTTATTATATTAAGCAGTATGATATGTGATGTATAAGTTCATTTTAGGAACCATATATGATTAATCTCACTATATATCGATTTATGCATATAATGTTTGCTAACCTTTTGTTTGAGACAGATGGAATGACCCGTCATTCTATCACATGATCTGCTAACACTTCACGAATAACAAATTCAACTTCATTTATTTAAGAGATGAAGTGGAAATTGTTCAAGGCACGAACAACAGTGATATTGTACCAAAATAAAGTAAGTATTTATTGTAATTCAAATTTTCAACTTTAGGGAAATGATCTTGAAAACCAAAAATGTTGTCCTAGTGATCTTATACCTGATGAATCAGATGGTACCTTATATCATCACAAATCTATGGATTTGTGATTACTGGCTTTTCCATAGCCATGTTCTCTACCACTCTCCATCAGAACATGATGGTTAGATTTCTCTTCCATATCCATATTTTCACCTATGTGGAAACCCAGTGATTAGTTTATTTGGGTAATCGTTACATTTCATACTTTAGTTTTTAAAGCCAAGTTTTGGTATTCCCTTTTACGATGTGGGTTTCTATTAAAGAAACTTTAAAATAGTAAACCATTTATAACCCCGACGAATTTCGAGGGCGAAATTCATTTTAAGGGGGGTAGAATGTAACAGCCCAAGATTTTATAAAAAAAATATATTCTTTTTAATTTTATTTATGTCTTGTGTTGTACGCTACACCCAAAGGAGCTTGCACAACACACATCCTTGACTTGACTTGCATTACACGCAATCGCGACCTTCCTCGATAGCGTGTGTAGTACGCAATACCGAGTTTCACTAAACAACGATATGCTATAAAAATATTATTAAAACTAGCCGTTATGAATAGTAATAACCACTTTTTGAAATCCAGTAAATCTTATTTTTTTCAAAATGAACTTTATTTTTGGATTCGGAGTATCGAATTTAGCCTAAGGTGAAATTTTGGTACTTTTCGGATAACTTTCATATTCTGATGAATAGTGAAAATTACTAAATTATAATTAAAAACAACTTTTTTAATCGAAATAATTAATAGTGATAAATCATTAATTTGAGTGTTTTTAAAGTATATTTAGAATATATTTTTACAATTTAATACAATGTTGGTCATTGGATGTAATTTCACATTTAAACTAGACATAAACAAGTGTCAATCTTTTGATAGATATTGTTTCTTAAAAACACGCTATTTGTTTTAACAGCGGGATTTAATTATAAAATTAATTAATGCAACTTCTATGTTATGAATTTGGTAAAATAGACTTCATTTTTGAATTCGGAATATGAAATATAGCTTAGGATGAAATTTTGGCATTGATCTGAAAAACATCAATTTTTGATGAATAGTGAAACTACTAAGTGGTAGGTTAAAAACTGAATTTTGCATAAAACTTAATTTTACCGCTTCTGTGAATGGAATTTCGAAAATCCGAGAGACACGGTTAATATCAAGGACTAAAATGTGGTTCAATGAGATGAAAATAATTTTTTGGTGAATAGTAACTTTTTACTTTTTTTACCACGGTTAATAGTAAATAAGGTAACTAAGGGTAAATATGATATTAATATTACCCTAACACATGTCCTAATTCTATTGGACAAGTGTAATTCGACCAAAAACAAACTTAGGAATAAAATATTACCATTTAGGCCCACTTGGATTAGATTAGGACATTTATTATTAATTTATTTAAAGAAGGGTTAAAATAGTTAAAATCAAAGTTTAATAAGTAAATCATTTTTAATATGGGGTTATACATAAGATAAATTCAACTATAAATATTCATTAGAAAGCTAAAAAGATTTCCTACATGATGGTATTTTATTTGTAATTTTTAGACATCAAATAATATAATTTATTTATGAGACAAAGATGATGCAGTAATTATCTTATTAATGAAATATTGACATAATTGATGTTATAAACACCAAAATAAATGTAATTTGAGATTTTTTATGAATTCCACTAATTTTCTAGGTTACTATGATATATTAATGTTGATTTAATCAACTTGGTTCGAACATTTAATTCTGTTATGACTTTCACAAAAATCATATATCAAATAGTGTCAAAATTGACACAAAATAGTTTTTAAATCAAATATTATATTACTAATTGTTATTTTATTCCTAAAAATCTAAGGTTCGGCCAAATGACTTAGATAATGATATATATATTAATAATAAACAATTTGGGGTTCGTTTGGCATGTTATAGTAAGTGTATTAACCATATAGTGAAAGAAAACAAAAAGACACGGTAAAAGTTAAATTATTTAACTTAGAGTTAAATCTAATTGATAAGGTTTAAAATAATATCCAAACATGTCTAAATTTGATTGGTTGATGAGATTACAACCCTATCTTATCTAATCTTCGAATATGAGTCATTTTTGGAGGTTTTTAAGTGGGGTTAGATTTATTATAAATTAATATTTTTAAGAATTCCTAAGGTGCCCCTCTCCTCCCCTATAAAAGGACACCTCCTCCCCTTCCTCCTCACACCAATTTGAGCACTCAAGCTCGGCCAACCCCTGCCGAAATCTCTTCTACACTTCCCTAGCAACATCCTAGAGGTTCTGGTCTTCCTCAAAGACCAATTCAAGTGCCCTAAGAGGAGGTCTCAAAGAGGCACTTCAAAGAAGAGGTAATTACCGTTACCAATTCTTTCATCTTTATTTCTTCTTCCACTTATTCTTCTTAGGTTGTTTCATTATGAAGTAATAACATCAGTATCACTCATATACTGATATGTTATTATAAGTATGAAACAACCCTATTTCACCATCTATCCATCCTACGGAAAAAGAAATCACCGCGCGTGCGTACGTACGGAATACCGTCTCCACGCCGTGGTGTAATCTATTTTCCACCACCACCTTACATGGATGGGTATAATGGTGTAAAGAATAACTATACATAGTTATTACAACATCATAATGATTCTGATATATTTTATAATCCACTCCAATTCAATTCAATATTTATAGAAATGATATCATCGCTCGTGCGTACGTACGGAATACCGTCTCCACGACGCGATGAGATTCATTCTCCATGTTAACCATTTAAGAATGATTACAATGTATATATAAGAAATAATAATGAAATACATGACATTATAAAGCTACTGGATTTATGTATATATATATACATATGTATGTCATCTACTTACTTCCATTTCAAGACAATAAGGAAAGAAAAACAGCGTTCATGCGTACGTACGGACTACCGTCTCCATGAACGGTGTTTTTCATTTTATTTATCTATCTATTATATATATATATATACTGAATATATATGATATATAAATCATATTTTATATTCTGGAAGTAAGTAAATCATGATATAAGTAATAATGATGTCAAGAACAACAAGTCAAAACACCTACGATAAATGAAACGATTTTACCCAAAACGCTTCTTTAACATGGAATTTACAAAAGAACGGGTAATATAATATATGATATCATAACAATGAATATGATTCTGTAATAAGTCAATGACATTATTTAAATCATTATACAGGAGGTTCGGACACATACGAAGCAAATTGGACCTAAGGTAAGGGAAATATCACAATCTCATTTTTATCCGAGATTGTTTGTACTTTGAAATTTACTGGGGTATATTTTATCATCCACATCCATGTTTCCTCAATATGTAATGTTATTTACAACAACCTACAATTGTTTAAATCCAATTTTACCCTTCGGTGAGTTTTTAGTAAATGATATGAAAGGAATCTTTTGTCGTTTTTCGTACGAGGTACTTTTTGACTTTTCCGACAAAAGTACGAAGAATGTTTTTTTTAACTTATACGGCACGAACGGATTTCTACTGTTTTATGAAGCCTTATTTTCATGAAGCTTCCTCTAAAAGATTTTATGACTATTTTCAATAAAATATCTTTCTTTTAAAATTGCATGATGTTTTGTGAAAAGAAATTGATTTTGAAGAAGAAAGGATATTTTCCTCAAGAATTCAATTCAAGTGTTTTATCAAAATTATTTTCCATCTAAGATAATAAAGGGTTCTGTTTCTATCCATATTTTTACATTGATTTGACTATGTTGTGATGGAATTATGTTTATGAATTCCTTTATCTTATATGAATGGTTTTATGATGTCATGTTGTTTAAGAATCCCATTTTTATTACATGGGTTATGCAATGATGTATGATTTATGATTTTGTGGCACACATAAGAAAGGATTCATTAAGAGATGGGTGGGACATATATCTCCCTCCAATGCATTGGGTAAAGATTTTATATCTCATGAGATAGACATGGCTGGAATGGTAGGTTATACCGGTTCAGTGAAACAGGACTGAAACGAGGATTACTCGATTCAGAAAGGGACTTTGTCCACTAAGATAGTCTTGGCAATGAGTCTTGACTAACAAGAAATGATTCTCTATGATTATGTGTGTATTCCACAATGAGTAATGTTTTAAGTTATGATTTCATTTCACTACTATGATTTATCCCATGTTATGAAATTTTGCTCTCTTTTGCAGGTTAAGATTTCCAAAAATGTTATGTTCTTATGAAAATTATGTGATTGATATTTCCTTTGTTTACCCTTACTGAGCATTTGAGCTCACCCTTTTATGTTTTCTTTTCCCCAGGATATAAAGAAAGGTTTTAGGTAGAAAAAAAAGGGATGAACTTTATGGGAGATATTGAAGAACTTTCACCACGATTAGAAGATTACGTTCCGAGTTTCCAAAGACACTAAACTATTACGATCCTTTAGTGTGTGTTTTTGTTATGTACTAAGTATTCCGCAAATGTAATGTAATGTCCATGTACGATAAGCTACGGGTCTCTACAGTTGGTATCAGAGGAAAGGTTTAGTCAACCTTTGGAAACTAGGATGCGAAAACGTTAGTGAGATCCCTAGAGATATTTCTAAGGTATGTCTAGGGATGTCCCTAGGGATAAGTATACGTATAGGTTATAGTAATAGAATTACGCTAACGATCATAGAATTAAACCTAAGATGTTGGATATTGAAGGTACTCCCCCTTTATTATGTTGTTTTCCCTAGCATGATTTTTGCCTCTCACACTATTCTTTTTGGGTTTTAGACGATGGCTGGAACCCGAAGGAACCGTGTTGATCAATGCAATGGACAATGCAATGATTGCCCTCCTGAACAAACAAATGTTATGGGAGATGGAGTGCAAAATCTTATTGCTATACTTACACAAGCTATGAATCATTCTGGACTTCCAAATGAGCAGAGAAGGGAACAATATTCTATTGAGTCCTTCATGAGGCAACGTCCACCTTCTTTCAGTGGGTCTTCTGATCCACTTGTGGCTGAACAATGGATTAGTACTACTGAAAAGATATTTTCAGTTCTTCAATGTTCTGAACATGATAAAGTCATCTTAGCAGTATATCGTTTGGAAGGTGAAGCTGATCAATGGTGGAATCTTATCAAGAATACGAGGCCAAGAGATGAAATTGAGTCCATGGAATGGGACGAGTTCAAGAACTTGTTTTTCAGTAAGTACTTCCCTCGTATTCTTCGAACGAAGATGGAAAAGGAGTTTCTTGAGCTGAAACAGAAGGATGATGAATCTGTTGGTATATACGAAGCGAATTTTACAAGACTTGCAAGGTATGCATCTGGCATTATCATCCAACCTGAAAGTAAAGTTGATCGATTTTTCAGTGGCTTAAAACCAAGTCTTCGAAGGGCATTAGCTATAAGAGACTTCAGTAGCTATGAAGAAATTGTGCGTTGTGCTATCAAGGTAGAAGTGGAAGTTGGTGTTACATATCCATCTCATGGTTTTGACAAGAAACGAAAGATGGAGTTCAAGGAGAAATCTCATAATAATGGTGAAAAGAAGATGAATGTTTCCTTATGCACAAAGTGTGGAAAGAAGCATGGTGGAGATTGTCTTAAAGGAACTAGAAAATGTTTTAAGTGTGGAAAAGAAGGTCATCGAGCAGTTGAGTGTCGAAGTAATGGAAAAAGGGTTTCTAATGATGTGAATAAAGCAAACACTGCAGAGAACGCACCGCCAACACTTCAATGCTTCAAGTGCAAGGAAATGGGGCATTATGCTAATAATTGCCCTAATCCAAGGGTTATTGATGATCGACATGAGCAACCGCTTAAGGCAAAGGACAAAGGGAAGTCACATGCGATCACTATTGGCAATGTTGAATATGACAACGATGTGGTGGAATGATTAAGTTTTTATGTAATGGGATTCCAAAATAATGTTGTGTCATGGAATATTGGAATACTTATGTATTGGTCTAATGTGGTATTCAAAGTGATTGAGATATTATGCAAGGAAAACGAGAAAATGAAATGTTTAACAGTATTCATGAGCTCATGATTGATATAAGGACTAAGTGATATCATGGTTTGAGTATATAGAATTTTGAGGATTTTGGTATGTGGAAAGTGTTAACTTTTAACTGCACTCATGTTTTCACTAAGGTATTCAAGAGAATACACGATTAAGGACTTTGAATGTTTGGAATGTGACCAACAAGACATATCTTATGATATGTGGGGATCAACGACAGTATTAAATCTCTGGTAATCGATGTCACTATATTATGAGAGTGGACTGCAGTATTATGTATAAGCCTAAAGATTAGACTGGATTATGTTGGACATAAGTTAGTATTGTTTAAGGATAGAAGATTTTCGATATTATTGACGGGATGTTATAGTAATGTAGTTTTAGAAAAAGGGACAACCTACAGGACGGGCGACAGCCCATCGCTTCGGACAAGGCTGTAGGAATCGAACCCACAACCGAAGTGCGACTGGCCTTTATCGCCTACCACTGGCCTACAGGAAGTCCCTGTTTAGTAGAAACTAGTTTTATTATATTAAGCAGTATGATATGTGATGTATAAGTTCATTTTAGGAACCATATATGATTAATCTCACTATATATCGATTTATGCATATAATGTTTGCTAACCTTTTGTTTGAGACAGATGGAATGACCCGTCATTCTATCACATGATCTGCTAACACTTCACGAATAACAAATTCAACTTCATTTATTTAAGAGATGAAGTGGAAATTGTTCAAGGCACGAACAACAGTGATATTGTACCAAAATAAAGTAAGTATTTATTGTAATTCAAATTTTCAACTTTAGGGAAATGATCTTGAAAACCAAAAATGTTGTCCTAGTGATCTTATACCTGATGAATCAGATGGTACCTTATATCATCACAAATCTATGGATTTGTGATTACTGGCTTTTCCATAGCCATGTTCTCTACCACTCTCCATCAGAACATGATGGTTAGATTTCTCTTCCATATCCATATTTTCACCTATGTGGAAACCCAGTGATTAGTTTATTTGGGTAATCGTTACATTTCATACTTTAGTTTTTAAAGCCAAGTTTTGGTATTCCCTTTTACGATGTGGGTTTCTATTAAAGAAACTTTAAAATAGTAAACCATTTATAACCCCGACGAATTTCGAGGGCGAAATTCATTTTAAGGGGGGTAGAATGTAACAGCCCAAGATTTTATAAAAAAAATATATTCTTTTTAATTTTATTTATGTCTTGTGTTGTACGCTACACCCAAAGGAGCTTGCACAACACACATCCTTGACTTGACTTGCATTACACGCAATCGCGACCTTCCTCGATAGCGTGTGTAGTACGCAATACCGAGTTTCACTAAACAACGATATGCTATAAAAATATTATTAAAACTAGCCGTTATGAATAGTAATAATCACTTTTTGAAATCCAGTAAATCTTATTTTTTTCAAAATGAACTTTATTTTTGGATTCGGAGTATCGAATTTAGCCTAAGGTGAAATTTTGGTACTTTTCGGATAACTTTCATATTCTGATGAATAGTGAAAATTACTAAATTATAATTAAAAACAACTTTTTTAATCGAAATAATTAATAGTGATAAATCATTAATTTGAGTGTTTTTAAAGTATATTTAGAATATATTTTTACAATTTAATACAATGTTGGTCATTGGATGTAATTTCACATTTAAACTAGACATAAACAAGTGTCAATCTTTTGATAGATATTGTTTCTTAAAAACACGCTATTTGTTTTAACAGCGGGATTTAATTATAAAATTAATTAATGCAACTTCTATGTTATGAATTTGGTAAAATAGACTTCATTTTTGAATTCGGAATATGAAATATAGCTTAGGATGAAATTTTGGCATTGATCTAAAAAACATCAATTTTTGATGAATAGTGAAACTACTAAGTGGTAGGTTAAAAACTGAATTTTGCATAAAACTTAATTTTACCGCTTCTGTGAATGGAATTTCGAAAATCCGAGAGACACGGTTAATATCAAGGACTAAAATGTGGTTCAATGAGATGAAAATAATTTTTTGGTGAATAGTAACTTTTTACTTTTTTTACCACGGTTAATAGTAAATAAGGTAACTAAGGGTAAATATGATATTAATATTACCCTAACACATGTCCTAATTCTATTGGACAAGTGTAATTCGACCAAAAACAAACTTAGGAATAAAATATTACCATTTAGGCCCACTTGGATTAGATTAGGACATTTATTATTAATTTATTTAAAGAAGGGTTAAAATAGTTAAAATCAAAGTTTAATAAGTAAATCATTTTTAATATGGGGTTATACATAAGATAAATTCAACTATAAATATTCATTAGAAAGCTAAAAAGATTTCCTACATGATGGTATTTTATTTGTAATTTTTAGACATCAAATAATATAATTTATTTATGAGACAAAGATGATGCAGTAATTATCTTATTAATGAAATATTGACATAATTGATGTTATAAACACCAAAATAAATGTAATTTGAGATTTTTTATGAATTCCACTAATTTTCTAGGTTACTATGATATATTAATGTTGATTTAATCAACTTGGTTCGAACATTTAATTCTGTTATGACTTTCACAAAAATCATATATCAAATAGTGTCAAAATTGACACAAAATAGTTTTTAAATCAAATATTATATTACTAATTGTTATTTTATTCCTAAAAATCTAAGGTTCGGCCAAATGACTTAGATAATGATATATATATTAATAATAAACAATTTGGGGTTCGTTTGGCATGTTATAGTAAGTGTATTAACCATATAGTGAAAGAAAACAAAAAGACACGGTAAAAGTTAAATTATTTAACTTAGAGTTAAATCTAATTGATAAGGTTTAAAATAATATCCAAACATGTCTAAATTTGATTGGTTGATGAGATTACAACCCTATCTTATCTAATCTTCGAATATGAGTCATTTTTGGAGGTTTTTAAGTGGGGTTAGATTTATTATAAATTAATATTTTTAAGAATTCCTAAGGTGCCCCTCTCCTCCCCTATAAAAGGACACCTCCTCCCCTTCCTCCTCACACCAATTTGAGCACTCAAGCTCGGCCAACCCCTGCCAAAATCTCTTCTACACTTCCCTAGCAACATCCTAGAGGTTCTGGTCTTCCTCAAAGACCAATTCAAGTGCCCTAAGAGGAGGTCTCAAAGAGGCACTTCAAAGAAGAGGTAATTACCGTTACCAATTCTTTCATCTTTATTTCTTCTTCCACTTCTTCTTCTTAGGTTGTTTCATTATGAAGTAATAACATCAGTATCACTCATATACTGATATGTTATTATAAGTATGAAACAACCCTATTTCACCATCTATCCATCCTACGGAAAAAGAAATCACCGCGCGTGCGTACGTACGGAATACCGTCTCCACGCCGTGGTGTAATCTATTTTCCACCACCACCTTACATGGATGGGTATAATGGTGTAAAGAATAACTATACATAGTTATTACAACATCATAATGATTCTGATATATTTTATAATCCACTCCAATTCAATTCAATATTTATAGAAATGATATCATCGCTCGTGCGTACGTACGGAATACCGTCTCCACGACGGGATGAGATTCATTCTCCATGTTAACCATTTAAGAATGATTACAATGTATATATAAGAAATAATAATGAAATACATGACATTATAAAGCTACTGGATTTATGTATATATATATACATATGTATGTCATCTACTTACTTCCATTTCAAGACAATAAGGAAAGAAAAACAGCGTTCATGCGTACGTACGGACTACCGTCTCCATGAACGGTGTTTTTCATTTTATTTATCTATCTATTATATATATATATATACTGAATATATATGATATATAAATCATATTTTATATTCTGGAAGTAAGTAAATCATGATATAAGTAATAATGATGTCAAGAACAACAAGTCAAAACACCTACGATAAATGAAACGATTTTACCCAAAACGCTTCTTTAACATGGAATTTACAAAAGAACGGGTAATATAATATATGATATCATAACAATGAATATGATTCTGTAATAAGTCAATGACATTATTTAAATCATTATACAGGAGGTTCGGACACATACGAAGCAAATTGGACCTAAGGTAAGGGAAATATCACAATCTCATTTTTATCCGAGATTGTTTGTACTTTGAAATTTACTGGGGTATATTTTATCATCCACATCCATGTTTCCTCAATATGTAATGTTATTTACAACAACCTACAATTGTTTAAATCCAATTTTACCCTTCGGTGAGTTTTTAGTAAATGATATGAAAGGAATCTTTTGTCGTTTTTCGTACGAGGTACTTTTTGACTTTTCCGACAAAAGTACGAAGAATGTTTTTTTTAACTTATACGGCACGAACGGATTTCTACTGTTTTATGAAGCCTTATTTTCATGAAGCTTCCTCTAAAAGATTTTATGACTATTTTCAATAAAATATCTTTCTTTTAAAATTGCATGATGTTTTGTGAAAAGAAATTGATTTTGAAGAAGAAAGGATATTTTCCTCAATAATTCAATTCAAGTGTTTTATCAAAATTATTTTCCATCTAAGATAATAAAGGGTTCTGTTTCTATCCATATTTTTACATTGATTTGACTATGTTGTGATGTAATTATGTTTATGAATTCCTTTATCTTATATGAATGGTTTTATGATGTCATGTTGTTTAAGAATCCCATTTTTATTACATGGGTTATGCAATGATGTATGATTTATGATTTTGTGGCACACATAAGAAAGGATTCATTAAGAGATGGGTGGGACCTATATCTCCCTCCAATGCATTGGGTAAAGATTTTATATCTCATGAGATAGACATGGCTGGAATGGTAGGTTATACCGGTTCAGTGAAACAGGACTGAAACGAGGATTACTCGATTCAGAAAGGGACTTTGTCCACTAAGATAGTATTGGAAATGAGTCTTGACTAACAAGAAATGATTCTCTATGATTATGTGTGTATGCCACAATGAGTAATGTTTTAAGTTATGATTTCATTTCACTACTATGATTTATCCCATGTTATGAAATTTTGCTCTCTTTTGCAGGTTAAGATTTCCAAAAATGTTATGTTCTTATGAAAATTATGTGATTGATATTTCCTTTGTTTACCCTTACTGAGCATTTGAGCTCACCCTTTTATGTTTTCTTTTCCCCAGGATATAAAGAAAGGTTTTAGGTAGAAAAAAAAGGGATGAACTTTATGGGAGATATTGAAGAACTTTCACCACGATTAGAAGATTACGTTCCGAGTTTCCAAAGACACTAAACTATTACGATCCTTTAGTGTGTGTTTTTGTTATGTACTAAGTATTCCGCAAATGTAATGTAATGTCCATGTACGATAAGCTACGGGTCTCTACATTGTGTTCTAAGGATACACAGTATTTTTTTGTTTTCATTTTCACAATTTAATGTAAATATTGTGTATGTATCTAGTACTTCCAAGGCTACTAAAATTATTGACATTTCAGGACTTGATCTCTTGTAATCATTCCAATGCTATGTAATAATTCACCGACTCGGAGTAACTAGGGTCAGGGAATTACACTAACCCCTAATGTAATATAAATAGACCTCTGATTCCAACTATAAGTCCCTAGCCTTAAAAATTACACAATCATGAGTTAAGTCAATTATTTACATTCATTCACATTGAGGATCATTTTGGTTTAGAGTTTTAGATAATTATTTCATCATTCATACATAACATCCCTCATACATACAAAGTAGGTATAACTAAAATAGTATCCATTTTTTCAAAATATAAAACAATTAAAATAAAACATGATTTATTTTTCTTGATAAAAATCTTCATAAAATTCATCTTGACATCCTCTTTTCTCTTAGTCATCCTTATACCCTATGAAAAAAATTTTAAAACTTGGGATGATCACAAAGAGTTTAGTAAGGGGCATAAAATAAAAAAAGAAATTATTAGTCCATGAATTTTTTAAACTCATGAAAACCTTTTCACAAAATCATATTTTTTACCCATAAAACACAAACCCTTTAGCTTACCCCATGAAATAATATGATTCATTTAAAACTCCATAGAAATCATAAATCATAAATATAACTTATGGAATCCATATCATTCTTACAATGTATATTTCAAAGCTACATAGGGAGTAAACTTCATGGTGACATTTGGAATACTCATCACGGTATATTCTATAAATATCATAGGGGAAACCCAACCAGTTAACTCTATCTCATTACCCAATGAATTGGAGAGCTATCATGGGCTTACCCACCCTATGTTTTTACACATACTCATAAATAGTTTCTAAGAATCATAACATAATTATAACACATACAACAACCATAAAGGAAAAACAACATTCACACTTTGAAATCACAAAATATAATTTAAAGATATTGAAATAATCAATCCATTATCAAACCATTTTCAATACCAAAATACCTAAAAAGGAAATATGGTATTTATTTTTCATTTAAAACATTAATGTTTTTAGAGGAAACCAAATATCATATAATGGTCACAACGGCAGAAAATTTGTTGTCATCATGTACATTAAAAAACATTCCTTTGGTCATTTATTAAAATGATTAGTATAAAAATATTCCTTTTGAAAAACTTTTAATTAAATTAAACATAAAATGGGTTGATTATACACCTTCTAAAATAAGGTGGTGTATAATATCAAAATATGCCTCAATGAAATGATATTGATATGAAGTCCCTTACCTTGAGTCTGACTCATCTCATACATTTTTTATATTCCTGAATAATAAAATTAGATTTATTTTTAATTTCTTGAGAAAATTTTTCATGTTTATTATTACCTATATATCACTTATTATAATGTTATAACAATTACTTAATTATTTAAACTCACATCAGATGTTTTGTCAATATTCAGTACTTAAGTTGAAGAGGACTTTGGTATGATGTCAATAGTCAAAGTGGACATGATTATATCATCTCCAAAATAATATTAATGAAATAATAAACAATTTTATACATCTATTATACTTTTAAATAAAACCATTTATATATGGATATGAAAAATTAACAATGTTATAATCATTGAGATGGTAGGTCATACGTACGCTTAAGTAATTGTAATTTTATAATTTAATAATGATACTGATATCATTAAACTAATATTAATAATTTAGATATACTTATATATATCATACATGTGATGTGGTGAAGAAAAAATAATCACATCACTTCATGGATGGGATAGTTCACACTTACATATGGACATCGTTATCATTTTTATGTGCATGAAAGGTAAGAAAATAAATGATATATTTTTATTTAAAAATTAAAAATATGTCGTAAATATCATGAATATCATATATATTCATTAATTCTATCATTATATCCAGTCTTGAGATACGATAATGAAAATCAAATTATATCAGTTCGAGGAGGTGATAATTCACACGCACACACAAACGATTAATTATTTTCCCATTTAATGGAATCAGATATGGATTTAGTTGATGATATTAACATAAAAATATCTCATTATATTGAGTATACTAGATATATTATTTTATCATGGTTGGAGAAGATTTTAAGGAAGTGAAATAAGAAATAAAATAGAAACACTTAAATAAAAAAGTTTCATTTCCTTTTGACGATCACCTTTTCTTAACACCTTAACACCACTAAGGAGGGTTTTATGCCAAAACTAAGTCCTCTAGAATGTGGGGGGTTTTCTAGTAATGGGTTTGAATAGATATTGGCTGACCTAAATGGGTTTTTAACTATAAGTAATGGAGATGAATGGGTGCCCTTTTATAGGAAAAGGGAGGGCACTATTGGAATTATTCAAAGTAACACAATTGGAAATTGAACCATTTCTGACAGGATAATTGTGACAGGATCCCATCACAAAATTTCATTTGAGATGGGGTCCCATCGCAATTTCCTTTTAGCTGAAAATGGTTTCTCAAATACATTTTTTTCAACGGTTCATCACAAATTGTTTATCTGGATTTTTTAAAAACCATTTCATAACAAGCTTGGAATAAATAACCTTTTGGGATGGGCCACTCATAAATAAGTATTTGGGACGGGCCCATCTCAAAAAACTAAAAAAAATAAATTTAATAAAATAAAATAAAATAAAATAATAATAATAATAATAATAATAAAATATATAGAAAAATAATAAAATAATAATAATAATAATAAATAATAAAATGAGAAAAATATAATTAAAATTATGAAATTTTAGAAAACACAATATTCACAACAATATAAAAAAATAATAACAATAAGGATATAATATAATATAATATAATAATAAAAATAATAAAATAATAAAAAACTTAATATTCACAATAATATAAAAAATGAAATATATAGAAAAATAGGTATATGGAATAATAAAAATATGACAAAGTTTGTTTGCATTCAAATGTTTATCATTAAAGGTAAATAAGTTACTAAGGGGTAGGGTCATCTAGAGGATTTGGATGAGCTGGAGGAGAGAACTTCATCCCAAAACCATGAGTCAGTCGTCGCATGTACTTCATCTTCAGTTTGTTCTATTGCTGATACCATCAACACATCGATTCCTCCAACTATTGTTGTTGTCAAAGGAGATATTTCTTCTTTCTATATATACTCTCTATAAGTTCACCTTGAGCACCCAACTTCTCTTCACACTATTTAGAAGATAATGATGATGAATCTCTACAAGCTCCTCTCAAACTGCATGATGACATCACAACAATTCCATAAAAACTCATATGTGTCAATCGAGAGCCGATAATAACAACTTTTATTTTCTAGAAGTCATGTTGGGTCACATGTATCCTTGATGCATCATAAAATCTTGCTAAACTATTTTGATCCTCAGTCTCAGCCTAATTCTCATTCTTTGTCTGAGACGTCTTGGCCTCATATGACTCCATTAATTGCAATTTAAAATTAAAATAGTTAAAATATTATTTTAAATTAATTTTAAAACTCAAAAAGAAATTATATTTTCCAAAATCTTACACTGGTTATCACCTCTAATCTCTCATGTGAAAGTATTGTTGTATATCCTCATTAAAACATTGAAATCCATAATATCGGGTTGTTTGACTGCCTATATCAATATAAAATAAATAGTTTACATTTAAAGTTATATAAATTATTTAAAAAAGGAACTTACCATATGTTCCCTAAGCATACTAAATGTATGACTACCACCTCAATGTGTCACCTCCCATCTCCTCAATTCTATCGACTTACTGATGATCCCCTATTAAAATGACCACACATCTAGTGTGAACATAATCCATCCCAAACCTGAGATGAAATATAATCAGGTCGGTGGGCACAGCAAGACTGATCAAACTCGGTGACTCCTTATTTCATCATTATCGTCCTCCTCAAATTGTGTAAAAACTAATGGAAACACTCAATCATACAACCCTCCCATGTATCCCAGATAATTTCATTCATTCTATCATCGATCGGATACCATAAATCCTATAAATAATTAATAATATCAAGTTATTAACAAAATAAATTTCAAAATAAATATTATTTATTTACATACCAGCTAATGATCATACATTCAGTGTTAAACAATAATTGGTATCTAATCACATTTAACCCATGATCCTGAAAAATAATTATGCAATATATCACTCCACTATTCAACAAGTATATGAAAAAATGTGTGAAAAAAAGAGAAAAAATAATCAAACAATTAGTATATAAATAAATTAATGATAATTAATGAAAACTAACTAAAATAAACAATTAAACATACCTATGTATGTGTGGATCGAAGCCAAGATGTGGACATTACTCAGGGGCAGAGTCAGGAATCATCAATCTCACAAAACCTTGACCCCTTCGAGTCATCACTAAACCACCTGCAGTCTGAGGGTCATATGATCCAACATTATACATGTCACTAGGTAGATTATTCCCCTCTAACTCATGAAATATATTTGAGTCCATATGAAACATGAAATGATTGTTATTATCAAATTTTTAATGACTTTTGTTAGAAAATAGTTGAAAACAACTATTATATATAGATATATATTATATATGATTATAACTATCATTTAAACATGTAAATCATCATATCCATCCTCATCTTCATATATGATGGTGTCAATTTCTTCATATTCCACCTCAGTATCATCAATTTCTATAATAGTTTTAGTTTCATCATCTTGTATCATTTCAACTTTATTTTTTACATCAATAACATCATCGTCACTATTGAACCTAAACTATGGTGTGTCATCATCGATATTCATTTCTCATCATGGAAAAGATGGATTTGGAGTAGTCTCCAAAAAATTTCAATTACTTTCACTTCCGTGGATCATTTTGAATAAACTAATTTTCCCAAGATTTCATTTTTATTATGCTCCACCAATCACTTAAATCTCTTTAAGTATCTCAATAATTTTCATAAGAAATTTTATTTTCCTGATGATCCAATAAAAATAGTTTATTTAATGAAACAAAGATTTTATATTTAATATCAATGATTCCATTACTCAGATGAATAATTAATTCTCTCTCAGTAGCACATGAGCCTTAGCCCGGTTGGCAAGGTCTCTGATGGTGCATCCAAGCGACCAGGGATCAAAACCAGGCAGAGGTAGGATTTCCGGGGGTACTGTAGCAGTACTGTAGCGGGAACTGTAGCAGGCACTGTTTGGAACTGTAGCAGCCGGGAATATGCCCCTGTTTGGGCCTTTGGGCATCAGATTTAGTCCTCGAGTCCTTCATTGGACTTCGGGCACCCAGGCCTTCAGGTTAGTTGGGCCTTCGGGCTATCCATATGGCCTTCGGGTCACCTACAGATACAAACCGGACCAAAAACTACAAGGAAAAAGCTCTACAAGGAGGATGAGCAAAGGAGCTTTCACCACAGCAGAAGCTAAAACGGATTGCAAGAATGAGAGGTTATGGCACCTGCCATCGGGACAAGCCTGTGAATTCACGGGAATGCCTAGCCGAACAGCCATGCGGATATGAAGAGATGATTTCAAAGATGAAGATGCTGGGGAGGAGCAGTTCCAATTTGTCAGTCTGGGTTGTATGGTATGTTTGTGCCTACGGGCATTGGTTCCTATATGGCCTACGAGCATGTAATAGGGTTCCACCACATCCCTTGAAAGGTGGATTATCAATCAATAAAAAATGAAGGCCTTCGGGCCATTGGAGGAGGAATTCTCTCTCAGTATACAACTACTAAGATTTAAACATTGTTATGTAATTCTATCCCCAATAACACAATATAACTATTTATTCCAACATTCCATAAAATTCAACTTCAATTTCTATATGATGGGATCCTCTCAATAGAAAACCACTATTCATTGGTTTTTTATTTCCAATATGTATGTGTATGAAATAAAAAATCATTCACCACATATGAATTATAATATTTAACCATTTTGGATGGTGGGTTACTCAATACACACGATCGGTTATCAATTTTAACAACATGTTGATATACATAAAAATTTGTAAAAAAATTATCACTATAATAAGTAATAAATTTATTTTATATGTTAAACCAAAAATAATTTATTTTACTAGTTTTTGAAACTAGTGGGAATTATTTTGTTGACTTTCTTCAAGAGAATCTACTGTAATTTATGGAAGTTATTTCTTGATATGATTATCATATAATCTACAAATAAAATAATATTAATTCACTATATCATAGATTATAGGATAAGTGGTAGGAGTACTCACAGTACAAATGGTGTCATTTCATCATAATTGAGAAAAACATATGTATGATCTCTATCCTGTTTATCATCTAAAATCCATCATTCATGAACTCCACTAAATCTATTTTCGGGTTGATTAAAAACAGATAATTGATTTTTCATTTCATCATCAACATTTCCCTCATTATGGACCATGAAGTTATGTTTTTAAGGATATTCAGATTGAAAATAAGGAGACCATAAAAAATAAATTTCCTCCTATAAATAAGTTTCTGTAATTGATCCTTCAACCAATGCTTTGTTATGTACTTTTTTCTTCAATTTTTTCACACATTTCTCAAATGGGTACATCCATTAGAACTATACTGGACCTCCAAATTTTTCTTCACGTGCAAAATGTAATATACAATGGTCCATTGAGTTTAAGAAAGCTGGTGGGAATATTTTTTCTAGTTTAAATAAAATTAAAACAATATCTTCTTACAGTCTATTTAGTGCATCATAGTCTGTTTTCACCACACAAATGTCTCAAAAAAATTATGATATGTTTGTTATCACATCCCAAATCATAGAGTTCAAAAAACCTATTAATCCAAATGGTAAATTCTTTCCATTATAACATTCCAGTCATGAATTTTTAATTCTATAATATGACCATTTCTAACACATATGGACAAATTATAAACATAACCATTTAGAAGTATCGAATAAAATCTACTAATAAAATATTTAACTATTTTATTTTTAAATTGTATAAGATTATTTTTGATTCATTAAATTATGTGATATGACATTTTAAAACAATTCAAGTTCTGGTCTCCTGCAAATTTGGGAAATATCTAATTGTTCCATTACATTATCTTTGGTCTTACCTGTTATATCTAAAACAATATAAGATATATTATCAAAATAGTTCTTATCAATATGCATGAAATCCAACATGTGATGAACCAACAAATTAGACCAATATGGAAGATCCCAAAAAATGCTCTATTTTATCCAATTTTGTTCTTTCCCAAAGCCATCAATTTTCTATTGGATTATAGTTGGTCAAAATGTAACGTGAGGTAATTAAGAGGAAAATTATTTTAACTCCATACTTGATATCATTGTTGGAGTTTCATCTCTTTTAATTTTTCTTTTTTTGAAATGATATATGTTCCTCTGAAAAGGATGATCGGTTGGATAAAATATGTGATGATAGTCAAAAAACAATAGTTTATTCCATTGATGGGAATAAATAGTTTTCTATCTCTTATACAGTACGAACATGATTTTAGACCACGTCTACTCCATCACGATAACATGTCATAGGTTGGAAGTCACTAATTGACCACATCAATACCGCTTTCTGTAGGAAATTTTGTTTCACAACAACATCATATATACTTACAACGTTACTCTACAATAAATTTAACTCATCGCATATAGTCTGGGTTTATCTTAGTTGTAATAACCCTCGTAATTCTACATGAAAAATGGGGGGTTCAAAACCCATTATGTGTAGGTAATGTAGAAGACTGTAGCGATACTATAGTAGAAGAGGTACTATAGCATCGGTGGGTACTGGAGTGGTGGTAAGACACTATAGTGGTGGAAGGCACTATAGCTACGGTGGGTACTATGTGGTATTGTATCATGCGGTTAATTTCATATTACTATTCAAATAATGGGCCTTGGGCCAAACATTTGGGCCTACGGGCTATTTAATGGCTACATAACCACTAGGACTTAATGCTATGTAATGGGTCTCCCGCTACCTAGTTAAAAGAGGTTATTCCTTTGCTTTAATATTAAAATGAGTCTTTACCCCCAACCTTTAAAAAAATAACTCATCAATAAATAGATTCATATAAATATCAATATTCTTTTTTGGATTTCCTAGAATTAATAAGGTCATAAAGAGATATGGCTCCTTCATCAACATCCAATGAGTTAAATTGTATAGAGTTATAAAATATATTCCAATTGGAATATTGACTATCGTAAGAACCAAATAGACAGAAACCATCAGTAGAAAGACCCAATCACACGTTTTGGGATTCTGAATCAAAATACAAATTAACTTGGTCAAAATGTTTCCATGAATCACCATCAGAAAGATGATTTAATCTTTTACTAGTTGAAATATTGGTTGGGTTCTATGAGGTCAATCATATTGTGTTCTTGACATAAATAAATGTTGCAATATGGGTGTAAGTATGAAATACCTCAACTATTTTATAAGAATTGATCCAGACTTCCCTATTTGAGCCTCTTTATATATTGAATTCCCATATATAAGACAACTATCCAATGACTCATTTTCACCATAATATAAGATGCAATCATTTGAATATGCATGAATCTTCTGATAACTAAGATCTAGATTATGAATCATTATCTTGCTCTCATAAAAATTTATTGGAAACATATTTCCATTAGGTAATAGTGTTTTAACCAAAGAGAATATTTGATCAAAATAACTATTTTACATTACATTATCTAATTTAATATCCATAAATTTTTTGCAACCGCTTCAAATTTTATTATATTGAAACTAGGATATAAGGCATCCTAGGTAGTCCTAAACAACTCAAAAAAATGATATGGATCTAACATAGGAGTTAAATAAATATCATACTGAGTTTAAATTTGTTTAAAAGATTGATCTACCTCATCATGTAGTAAATTTTTAAACCATGATGGATTTGGAAATGAATTATTAGTATCTTTTCTAGAATTGCGTTCAGCATGTTGATACCAAAAACTATAATATGTTTGAAAACCAAAACAAAATAGATAACACCCAATGTAGTTAAAAGTGTCAAACATCCTCCAATGACATTTCTTACATGGACACTTAATTTCCCCTTCTAAAACAAATTTTTGTTTTGATAAATCAAATGATTAGAAATTTTCAACACCCTCAATATATATAGGATTTACACCATAACTATTTGGATTCCTATGATGATATATCCAAGAATGATCATCTAATAATAACTTTGGTCGACATCCTTATTCTATATTTCTCTAAAAAATATATAATAATTATTTTTTATAATTAATTTTATATAAGAAAAATATGATCCAAAAAAGAAACAAATTATTAATTATTCCTAACTATTCCTAATTATTAATAATTATTTATAACTATTCCTAATTATTTTCAATTATTTCTAATTATTAAAAATTATTAGTAATTATTTGTAATTATTTCAAATTATTACTAATTATTCCAAATTATAATTAATTATTGTTAGTTATTTCTATTTATTACAATTTATTGCTAGTTATTGCAAGTTATTTCTATTTATTGCTAGTTATTACAAGTTATTACTAATTATTCATAGTTATTGCTAATTATTTATAATTATTTCTAATTATTCTTAATTATTTATAATTATTCCAAATTATTCCAAATTATTTCTAATTATTCCTAATTATTTCTAATTGTTCCTAATTATTTCTAATTATAACTAATTATTGAAAATTATTCCTAATTATTGCTAATTATTTCTAACCATTGTTAATTATCCCTAATTATTGCTAAGTATTCCTAATTATTCCTAAGAATTCCTAATTAATCCTAATTGTTCCTAATTAAACCTAATTATTCCTAATTATTACAAATTATTCTTAATTATTCCTAATTATTCCTAATTATTTCTAATTATTACTAATTATTGCTAATTATTCCTAACTACTGCTAATTATTCCTAAGTATTACTAATTAATGATAATTATTAGTAATTACTCATAATTATAGCTAATTATTGCTAATTATTTCTAATCATTTCTAAGTATTCCTTATTATTTCTAATTATTCCTAATTATTCCTAATGATTCCTAATTATTCCTAATTATTCATAATTATTTCTAATTATTTCTAGTTATAGCTAATTATTCCTAATTATTTCTAATTAGTCCTAATTATGTCTAAGTATTCCTAATTATTCCTAAGTATTCCTAATTATTCATAACTATTGCAAATTATTCTAAATTATTCCTAATTATTCTTAATTATTTATAATTATTTCTAATTATCTAAAAGTATTGCTAATTATTTTTAAATATTCTTAACTATTTCTAATTATAATTAACTATTCCTAGTTATTTATAAATATTAATATTTATTGTTAATTATTTCTAATTATTTCTAATTATTCTTAATTATTTCTAATTTTTCCTAATTATTTCTAATTATTACTAATTATTTATAACTATTCATAATGAATTCTAATTAATTCTAATTATTCCTAATTATTATGAATTATTCCTAATTATGGTAAATTATGCCAAATTGTTGCTAATTATTAGTAATTATTGCTAATTATTGCTAATTATTGCTAATTACTCTTAAGTATTGCTAATTTTTCCAAATTATTGATAATTATTCCAAATTATTTGTAATTATTCCTAACTATTTCTAGTTATTCCTAATTATTGTTAATTATTAGTAATTATTGATAATTATTCATAATTATTGTTAATTTTTCCTAATTATTTCTAAATATTTCTAATTATTCATAATTATTACTAATTATTACTAATTATTCCTAATTATTGCTAATTATTCCTATTTATTTGCTAATTATTCCTAATTATTGCTAGGTATTCCTAATTATTGCTAAGTATACCTAATTATTCCAAATTATTCTAAATTATTCCCAATTATTCTTAATTATTCCTAATTATTCCTAATTATTTCTAATTATTACTAATTATTCTTATTTATTCCTAATTTTTTTTAATTATTCATAATTATTGCTAATTATTCCAAAATATTCATAATTATTGCTAATTATTGATAAATATTGCTAATTATTTCTAATTATTTCTAATTATTTATAATAATTCATAATTTTTTCTAATTATTCCTAATTATTGCTAATTATTCCAAATTATTCATAATTATTCATAATTATTGCAAATTGTTTCTAATTGTTACTAATTATTGATAATTATTGATAATTATTGATAATAATTCCTAATTATTGCTAATTATTACTAATTATTCCAAATTATTTATAATTATTTCAAATTATTGCTAATTATTGCTAATTATTGCTCATTATTGCTAATTATTGCTATTTTTTTAATTTTTACTAATTTATTGTAATTATTCAGATTTTTTATAATTATTACGAATTTTTTGTAATTATTATGAATTTTTTGTAATTATTACTAATTTTTTGTAATTATTAGTAATTTTTTGTAATTATTACTATTTTTTTGTAATTATTTCTAATTTTTTAAAATTTTTACTAATTTATTGTAATTATTACCAGTTTTTTCTAATTATTACTAATTTTTTTCAAATTATTACAGTTGTTTATAATTATTACCACTCTTAACTAATTGTTACTTATGCTAATTATTAAAATTACTATTAAGTAAAATTATTTTTTATTATTTTTTATTTGTTTGTAACAACCTATTACTAATTTATGTAATCAATTATATATACTAAAGCTTGGTGACTTCTTCTTATGTGTCACCCAGCCATGCTTCCACGTCACCTGAATTTATCTAATCCTCCCTCCAAACCCTACAAAACCTCCTCCTATATCACCCTCGATCAGGATTTTCCTCTGATTCTGGCTTCCCTCCCCGAAACCCCCCTCGAATCCCCTCTCCCTGGTCTACATTTCCCGCTCCCCTCCCCAAATCACCTAGGGTTCCCGATCCCCTCCTCGAATCCACTCTCCCACTCCCCTTCCCTATTATCCCCTCCAACCCGCACCGCTCCCGCTCGTGATTTTCATCACCTACTCCTAAGCTTGCCAGTGGATTTTGTCTCTTCAAAGCTCTACTAAGTAAAACACCTCTAATTATTTCTACATCGTCGACTATTTACAGCTTTGGTTTTTGAAGCCCAACTCGGCTCCTCCTTCAGATTCATACGTTCTTAATTGCTCAGAACCCTTACCCATACGAACCCTAGTCCTTGGTCTCGACTCCTCTGTCCTCTCCGCCTGCTCTGTCTAATTTGCCTCATTCTCTGTCTGTGTGCCTCTTTCTTGGTATTTTTCAATTTTTTGGTTGACGTTAAGATTAAATTTTGAAATGGAGAATGTTGGTTTGTAGGTTTCGACGTTTGAAAAGTAGATGGGGAAGCCTGGCCAGATAAAACTGACGTTTATTGATGCGACGTCGAGGGCCTTTTCGGGTGATGTTTCTTAGACTGTAACTTCTTCCTTTGATGTGATCAAGATTAGATTCCAGGTCTGACTTTACTTCCATGATTTTCAATTTCTTCTCAACTACATTCTGAACTATAACTTATATGCTTTGAAAATAATACTATCAATGTCCTTGTATTAGTTTAATTTTATAGGGAAAAAAGAAAAGGAAAAGCAGTTGTATTTTCTCAATAGATTGGAGAATTCCCGACACTTTTTTATGTGTACAAGGCTCCTCTGTGATGATGCGATGTCGAGGGCCTTTTCTGGTGAGGTTTCTCAGACTGTAACTTCACCCCTTGATGTGATCAAGATCAGATTCCAGGTCTAACTTTACTTCCATGATTTTCAATTTCTGCACAACTGCATTCTAAACTACTGATTATATGCTATGAAAACAATATTTTCAATGTATTTGTATTAGTTTACTTTTTTAGGGAAAAACAAAGAAAAATAGATGTGTTTCCCTGGTGTATTGGAGCTTGCTCTACACTTTTTTATGTGTACAAGGCTCCTCTGTGATGGGTCGTTCAGTCCTAGATTTCTCTATTTCATGCATTACAAATTTATTTGTTTGTTACCTGGAACATGCCCTCCTTGGTTCACTAATATGACTAATATACTTTTTTGATTAAGACCCACTTTATTTCACTGTTTGGTTCCCTTTTAAAAAATAGAAAATGTAAATTAATGATCAAAAGATGATGTCAATGTCATTGAAGGAACCAATTAGTTATTTTTTATGTGTTATAAGTAACTGAGTCCTTCAATGTCACCAACTTCATCTTTTGATCCTTCACTATCATTTTACCTAAAAAAATGTATGTATATTTTGTCCCTTCCTTCCCTCTCCTTTTATCTTTATATTTTCATTTTCATTGTTGAACATCCAACATAGAAACAAATTATTTCACGCATTCATATGTTCAATTTGATCCTACTTCATCATGGGTTCTCCTTTGTAGAGGTTTCTATGCAAATCAAAGTATATAGGAATGTTCAAAGCTTGTAAAGATATCCCTATAGAAGAATTTAAATGGGTAGCCCTTCCTTTCTATTTTTTATTTTTCTTTATGTTGTATTGATAGTGTAATATATATATACATTTGCCTCAATTTGTTCGTTTATAAACACATGCTAAAACCAAAATTGTAAGATCACCAGCCCGTAGTTTTTATTATTAAATTGATCGCTTTTTCTTGAGGCTAAAAAGGGAATGAATTCACATTACAAGAAAGGTAATTTTCTAGATTATTCTATGAAGTAAAATTGCTTTTCCAGGGTTTCTGGAGAGTCAATGTCCATGCTTCACTCATGGTTATGCCATACATGGCTATACAGTTTTTAGTGTTGCAACAGCTCAAGGAAATTGTGGTTGGATCATCCACATGTGTGTTCCTTTGCAATGATCATCACTTAAATATGCAGTCTTCTAATAGATTTCACTCAAATTTCTCTGACACATAATGCACTGTCACCTGTTTCATTACATCTCATGAGCAGTTTATTGAAAATGTAGGCTTATATCGAATATTCAAGATTAAATATGCAGATTTATATTTGAATATATAAGATTATTGAATATGTAGGATTATATTTGTTTTTTATTATATTTAATATGCAGGTTATATTTGAATATGAAGGCTTATATTTCAATGAAATATGCAGGCTTATTTATGTTCATTGTTAGATTTTAGTTAAATATGAAGGCATTTAATAGATTTCACTCAAATTTCTCTGAAACAGAATGCACTTTTACTGGTTTCATTACATCTAATGAGTGGTTTCTATTGGATCAATAAGATCAGTATTTAGTTCTCATCATAAATATTTAACCTTTTGATCCAAAATAGAACCCATAGGACATGCATTTAAATGTGCACCTCCAAAAAAAATCTACCACTATATTAACATCTATAACAAATTTGTACACATTAATGTGAATTGATCAGTCTTTGGGATAGAATGAGACCTTTTAGCCAGTAATTAATTAATTTCAGACACACCAGGTCTCATATAATCTTATTAATCAATAATTTATTCATATTTCCATGGCTCTATATTAGCCTCAAAGATTTAGGAAATGAATATAATAAGATCGCACCTATGTTTTATAGTATTACAGTCAACCCCTTCCCCTGCAACCAGCAATTTTATCATATACGTTAGCATGTTTTTTATGTGTTTCCCTTCAATTTTATTATGTATAATATTGTTTTGCTTTATAATTCATCAAAAGGTTGTTATAATTTTCAAGTATGGTTTAAATAATAGTGGGACTCAAAATATATTTTGTTGTACTGACATATTTTTGTTGTATTTTTTTCAACAATCCATTCAGGATTTCTGATTCAGGTTTTTGTCTGCACTAGGCCCAAACTATTACTGCATGAATATGTTTTTCCCATTATTGAGTTTTTATGGTAATTGATTGAAATTTGAAATAAGTTTTTTTTAATTTCGATCAACATTTTACAATTTCCTCAATGACGTTTTATTTTCTAGTTTCGTACTATATCTATTTCAATTCATTCTAATTGAATTGTGTAATCTCTTTCCTATTTTATTAGAACTTTCAACTTCACAGAGGGGTCAAATGTTGTAATCAGTTAGCCTATTAGTGTCCAAGAAGCAAATTTAATGCTCAAGGATGCAATTACATTGTTTTTTTGGCTAGGAAATTGGGGTTTTACCCATGAATCAGGTCCTTAAACTTTTTACGGAAGTGTTTGGCTGTAAAAAATGAAATATAATTCATCAAATATGTTTTTAAGGAATTAATGATGTCTATACCATCATAGAATTTTTACAACTACAGCATTATGATTAATTTGTATTATAAGCGGAATCGAGGACAGTGTGAAATTGATCTTGCACATGCTTCTGATATTTTAAAAGAATTGTAAAGTAGTGGGATGAAACCTAATATTGTAACATAATATATATATATATATGGGATTTACAGTGTTTAACATACTTATCTTTCTTATGATATTATTAGGTATTTGAGGTTTAGAGGCCTTCCTGTCAACTGTTACTTTCATAATGCTATTATTTATGATCTGTGTCTTAATGGTGAATAGTTCAATGCTTTCATTATTTTCGAAGAAATGAAAAGTTTTGGAATACCCATCGGATGTTTATATCTACAACATTTTGATTGAAGGGATTTTCACAACTGGGGATCTTGAGAAAGGTATGTGCTTAATTGTAGATAATAGTTTGGAAAAGTGGGTCATTTTATTTTTAAGCATGTTCTACCAAATTTTATGTTATACATGATTTGTACGTTGTTTGTAAGTTGCATGATCATTATAATGGTACCCAATATTCTTACAATTCTTCTTTAATTTAGGTTTCTTTATCACCATATCTAGTTTTTGAATGCAATGGAAATATAGATTCAAGGTGATTATCCTGATATCTTTTTCTATTAATTCAAATTTAAATTTTTTTCACTCATGCTGCTTACTCAAGTATGTGACCTGTAATCATTTTGTTTTTAAGGATGTGAAACAATGACAATGAGTAAATTTTGTGGCTAAAGGATTCAATGTCCTCTCAAAGGGAAGGTTGAATCCTTCTAAAAGGTTTGATTTGAAATAATTCATTATTTTTTTCATTTCCTTGATTGATTTCTTTCAATAGGATATGGATGATCATGTTTTAAATAATTTTTTTTGTTTTTGAAACCAATTTAGAAAGTGTTGTGAGAAAGTTTTGAATCCTTTTTTAAATATACTGTAAATTTCATCTCTTTTCATCCACCATTGAATGATTAAATTTATTCATATCTAATGTAAATTTTTACATGATATTTTTTATTATTTATGTTTTCTGAAGCAGTTCATTAGTTTTATCTTTGTTTTAAAATATTCTAATTGATTATGTTCTTTGAGTTGGAATATAACAAATGGTAATATGTGATTCTTAATTTTATGTCTCCTTGTCTAGTTATTTATATTTTTTTTCCTGAAGCATGAGATAGATACTTGAAATTCATGCTTTGTGATCAAGGAACCTAGACTTACTAGAACAACCCACTATTGAGTTGTATGTAATTGGGTTGGTGTACTCCTCCATTTCTTTTAGATTCATATCACTCTACTAGAATAATATTTAATTCAATAATTATAGTGTAAATCATATCTATCAACCATTATTTTATATCTAAATCTAACTATGGTATGACTATATTTTCACATGGTGATGCATCGGAAGTAGATAACATCAAAAATTGAGGGGGAGGATCTTTTAGGTTTGATCGTTGCCACCTGAAGTAGCTAGAGAAGTGTATTTATAGTATATTGAGCGATGGGATTGAGAATAAGGTTGACACTTCATCCCCTACCTATCCATTTCCATTTCCTTATTCATTTTACTTTTCCATAGTGTTGTGAAACATTGATGTATTTGTTTGTTCAATTATTATTCTAAATCATATGTTAGTCTATTATGTAAGCTCGCCCAAATATTAACATCACTATTGTTGTCGCATAGTATATGTATGATTTAAACATTAAACAGCTAAATCAGTTTAATTTTTTATAACTATTTTCAATTAGTTAAGTATATAAATTTTTCTATAAAATAGTTTAATTTTTATATTTCACATTTGATTACTCAATTATCCATTTAGTTGGTAATATTATTCAATAGGTAAGTCTACTTTCTTAATTCACTCTGTAATAATGCTAAAATTTCTTTAGTTGGTTTGTTTTAAAAATATATATATCACAATAAAGTCAAGAACTACCAACTTCTTTCAAAAAAACTTTTATATACATACATAGGAGGATAGACAAATGAATATTTAATACAAATAATAAACCTATCTGTTAAAATCAGTTAAAAATATCTCCTTGATATTTTAGTACCTGATAAAAACTACCAAATGTACCGCCCAAAATTTTCTAACGTTGGAAACTAGACCCCACCTCAAGATCTTTCACTTGTGTCCCACAAACAACAAATACCTATCACGAGCTGACCTCTTCAAGATGAGGTAAGGGGCTACAAAGTGTGATTCCCTTCCTTCCTCAAGATGAAGGAGAGATAATGACCCCCGAGTCCCACCTTCAATAGGCTCTGGAGTGGCAACTAGAACCAAGGGTATAAAATATCACACAATGTGGTAGGATTTACCCTTTTTATTTTATAAAACAATATTGGGAGATATGGTGGAAAATCCCAAGAAACTCCAAATACTGAAAGTAAAAGTAAATCCATAATCTATTCCCACATGAATGCTCAAGTAAAATTGGTACAAGGTATAGAAAAACTCAAAATTAATGTACCAAAAGAAAAGAAACTAAGAAAAAACATCAACTAATCTTGATGCCCAAGATAGTAAAGTCCATTACAGTCCCCAAAGTCCTCCTGGAAACCTGAAAAAAAAATTATATGCATAGGGTTAGTATACAAGTATACCCAATAGGGAAACTAAAGATACCCATTCACAAGTGGGGAAAACATACTAATGACCCTGTGAGAAAATAATATAACCTCAAAGCACCTACCAAGGAATGTTAACCATCCCAGTCTCACCAAGTAACACTTACCAAATAATGCAAGTCAAGTAAAGTAGTATTATAGCACATCGACATTTGGGTACCCTACAACACTCTCCCACTGGTTAACTGCTCATTCCTAACGTCTAATATCTTGACGCTACCACTCTTCCCACATGTATTCCCACTTCCACAACCTACCCTCACACACCTGGGCCCCAAAACCCTCCCACAGACACCTGGGCCACAACAACCACACCTCTCACCTAAAGACACATGTGCTTCATCCCGATGACACTTGGGAAATGAAACCTGGCCCACAAACACCAAGGCCTCTCATCCACAACAAACCCTTGCCTGAAGAATCTTGGACTATGGTAAGACTCAATCCATTAAAGCATGCCCGAATATTCTCGATCAGTAAGAACTCGGAAGAGGGTGTGAGGAAGAAAGTCTGTAACCATTCATCCATCCTTCCACTAGAATGTTGGGAAAGACACCCTCCCCTGTGAAATGGAGGTGTTCGTCACATGGTTCTCATTATGGGTGGGTGCATATAGAAATCACAAGGAACTATAATATATATATATATAGTTAAACAACCACTCAACCTCACCAATGGGTTTACAAAAAAGAAACCAGACCACTCAAACCATCTTTATTTCTACCCTTATTGCACAACCATAAAAATAAGTCACAATAAATCACAAGCCTAAACCCTTTTCATTTAACCACTTTCCATTCATTGATTAAGGGGTTCACTTTAATTTTTTCCATCACTACCCGGGGTAAGTAACAATCACAACATCTGCAACCATTCTCAGAAGGCTAAAATCCACTAAACACTACCAAGGAAAAACCAAATTGTAGTACTACTTCACAATATCACAAACCTAGATTTTTTTAGTCCCACTACACACCCCCATTCAACCACTGACCACTAATATTATTCAAAATTATACCGCACAATCCATCTCTCACAACCCATCCTTGTAGACCCATTACCCAAACAATTCCCAGATAAAGTACAACTACACACAAGCTCATAACCACACCGTAGCCCCACTACCCAACATCATCTCATGACCACGTCACAAAAAAAGAAGTTCAGCTGCCTTCATGTTCATCCATTCCGTAATCAATTAATCTCTCAAACTGGGATACCAACAAACCCCCTGTACTACCCCAGATACTAAGACCCCAAAAACACAAACCAGAACACACAACACATCACCACATCTATCAATAAAAGTGTATTCAGATTTATCCAAACATAGGTTCTTTAATTCCACTTTAATATAACTTGGGTGATCATAGAACAGGTTTGATCCTGGGGCATCCATTTATTTATCCAAGTATACGTGATTAAGAGGATTTAATGTTACATTTATTTATTCAAGCATCTCAACAGAGCAGAACATCATTAGTATGCAAGAAAATACCACTAATTATCATTATTTTTAGAAGTAATATAGCCATTATAACCATAATATAATCAAATATAACAAATAAAACAAGTGATCAACATCAAAACACTCCTAGCCCATTATTTCATTCACCCTGTTATCTTTTGATCATATCCACTTTTAATTTATTTCTTATTTTAAAAAAGTGTATACACCATTACTTATAAGGAAACATTAGTACACCCATCCCACATGATTCATAATTTAAGAGAAGAAAAAGAAATCTCTACCTGGATGATCAAAGGATCAAAGTTCCTTCTTGCACCAAAAACAATGGATCACGCGAGTAACATGAAAGATCTCTAAGAAAACTGAGCAGGAGGGGATCAAGAACAAGGGAATGACTCATACGAGGAACAAGTCACTAGATTAATCAAGAGGGAATTAAAAACATACTAAGAAGCTAAGATACCAACTTTGAAGAGCCAGGTCATATTTTAAAGGTTGAATAGTTTCCAAAAGTCATTAACGTGGGATCACGGTCAAGATCACACAGTTTGGGTATCTCCAATCCCCCATAGTATTAGGATAATAAATATATAATAAATATTCTTTATAATGCTAATAAAACACCCAAGGAATGATTTAAAATTGGTTTATATCAATTAAAACATAAGAGGGGTGAAACTAGAAAACTGGGAAAAACTGGAAAAACTGCTAATGAGTCACCGATGGGTGAGTCACCGACGCTGAGCAACCGATCGGTGAGCTACCAATGTGACCTATCAATGATAAGCTACCAATAATAAGCCACTCACACTGATCCATTGACGCAATGACCTACCGACTCCTCGACCTTCCGACACTGACACCCTAGACCTACTGACCCACTCGACCTACCGACGCCCGATTCTACCAACACCTTGTCCTACCGACACCGACGCCCTCAACCTACCAACACCGAAGCCCCTGACTCGTCGATTCTGATTCCCTTTACTCACCAATTCTGAGTCCCTTGACTCACCGATACACTGACATGTCGATGCCCTGTCATTCTACCATTCTGACATGTCAATGTTGATGCCCTGAGTCACCGATTGAAAAGTTAGAAATTTGGAAAACTCTTGAAATGAGCCAATGTTGTCTCCCAGAATACCCTAAACACTAGTTTTTTACAAAGGAAAGGCTCTGTAAAATACGATTTGTTACATAATATACCTATCAAACTATTCTCTCCCTGGAGAATTTAAAACTAACCGAAAGAAAGGAAGGTCCAAACAACCACCCCGTAATATACCTATCAAGGTTATACCACCCTGGGTTGTCTAAAATCTAGGGTGAAAGCCAGGACACCCAAGGATGCCTCCTTGACATCTATATCCTGAAAAATGGGGAAACACTAAGGATATACTTACCTAAGAAACCACATGAAAACCAAAGGTCACATTGTCCATACGCATGGATTAGGGAGCTCCTTCCACCATGTTAAGATATTATCTGCTTTCGGCAGAACTGAATAATCCATATGGGTTCAATCACATCTGCATTAATGCATCTTGATTAGGGATCATGTCCTCCCCTACCCATATTTTAGGACTTTTCATACACATATTCAAGGAAATAGCTCATCTAATATCCAAAATAAGTTCAAGAATTACATCACAAAGAAAAGAACACAAGTAAAACATAGAAGTAAAACTTAAAACAGTTTTGGGTACTGGGCACACATTTGTGCCTCCCTTTCCCAATTACTCTCCTTGAGGCGACCATGTCTCCAGAGCACATAAACCAAGGGAATGGTCTTTCCATGAATAAACTTCTTATCACGATCCTTGATTATTACTTTCCATTCCACGAACGTCATGTATCTTTAGACATCCAACTCTCCCCATTCAATGAAGTGGGATTCATCATGTAGATTCCGAAGAAGATGAGAGACATGGAAGACATCGTGGATTCTCTTTAACCATGGGGGAAACTCTAGCAAATACGCCACCCCACCAACTCATCCTAGCACCTCTAAAGGTCCGATAAACCTGAGAGAAAGCTTTCCTCCGATGCCAAACCTCTTCTTCCCATGTCAATGGGAAACCTTCAGGAAAACATGCTCCCCTAACTCAAACTATAAAGGCCCCATCTGATGATCGGCATATGAATTATACCAGTCCTGAGCTAACTTCACCCTCTCACACATGAGTTGTACCTTATCTATAATTCTTTGCACCATATTTAGGCCAATAACACTTACCTCCCTGACCTCAATCCATCATATGGGTGAATGACACGGTCTTCTGTACAAGGCTTCGAAAGGTTTCAAGCCAATGGTAGAGTAATAACTATTATTGTAAGAAAACTCTACTAGGGGAAAGTATCATACCCATGATCCTCCGAAGTCCAGAACACATGCTCGTAGCATATCCTCCAACATATGGATGGTCCTCTCCATATTCCCATCCGTATGAGGGTGGAAAGTAGTGTTAAGGCATAACTGAGTGCTAAAATCATGTTGTAGTCCCTTCCAGACTCGTGAGGTAAATCGTGCATCTTGATCTGAGATAATGGATCTTGGAACTCCATTCAGCCTCACCACTTCACCTATGTACCTCTGTGTCAAGTAATCCATTGCAATTGACTCCTTAATTTCCAGTAAGTGAGATGATTTTGTCAATCGATCCACCACTACCTAGATATAATCATAGCCTACCTAAGCCCTGGGTAGTCCTATGATTAAATACATCGATAAATCATCCCACTTCCACTCAGGGAATTATAAGGGATGGAATAGACCACTCAGAAAATGGTTCTCATCCTTCACCTACAGACACACTAGGCACCTTGCCACAAACTCTACCACAGCCTGCCTCACCCTGGGCCACCAAAACTATTTCCTCGAGCCTTGATGAATTTTAGAAACTCCTGGATGTACCACCATGGGTGAGTTATGGAACTCACAAAGAACTCCCTCGTTCATTACCATTGGTACAAATAGATTTCCACAGAACAACATTCAATTCTGACTATCGTCCAACTATCCCTCCAGAGCATCACCATGTACAATGCGATCCCACATCACCCTAGACTCTGAGTCTCCCCACTGAGACTTCTACACCTATCGCACCATTATAGACTGCACTGTCATCTAAAACAGATATCCTCTTCTACTATCCTCCCCAGTATCTAGGTGTAAAAGGCCAAATCTTCCATTGCCTTCCAAGAATCTGTGGATCCTCATACTACCAACTTATGAAACTTTCTTCTCAGATAATCGACCAAAAAATTCCCCTTTCATGAGGTGTAAGAGATCACATAGTCATAATCCTATAGAAACTCCATCCACCTTTGCTGCTGCAAGTTTAGGTCTCACTAGGAAAAGATATACCTCAAGCTCTTTTGATCCTTGAATACCATAAAGTGTTCCTCGATGAGGTAATTCCACAAAAACTTTAACATTAACACGACCACTAAAAGCTCCATCTCATGGGTTGAATACTTACGTTCATTCGGATGTAACTGCATAGACCCATAAGATATTACTATCCACTACTACATTAGCAGACATCCCAAGCATAGGAAAAAAGCATCACAGAACACCTTGAACAACACTCCTTCCTCTGGAAACCTGAACATTGGAGTACTGACTAGATTTACCATCAGATAGATTAAGGTCACCTCACACTATTCACTCTATATGAAGGTCTGTCCCATTATAGTCAAATTTTTCAATGGAGTTTCAACTTGAGAGAAGTAGGGCACAAACCTCCGGTAATAGCCCGTTAGACCCAGGAAGCTGGGAACCTCCACCACATTCTTGAGTGCTACCCAAGAAACAACCACTTCCACCTTTGAAAGGTCCACTTCTATCCCCTACTAAGACACTACATGTCCAAGGAAATGAACCTCTTGTGTCAAAAACTTTCACTTGGAAAACTTTCCATAGAGATGGTGGTGTTGGATGACCTCAAAGATAGTTATCAGAAGGTCAGTGTGATTCTCCTCTAACCCTAAGTAGATCAAGATATAGTCGATGAACATGATGCCAAACTGGTCTAGGTACTCACGAAATACAGAGTTCATGAGCCCCATGAACATAGCTGGTGCATTTCTAACACCAAATGGCTTGACCATGAATTTAAATTTCCCATTCCTATACATGAAAGAAGTCTTTGGTATGTAACCCACCTTCTCTCTCAACTAGTGATATCCAGACCACATGATGATCTTAGAGAACCAACAAGATCCCTTTAACTAGTTGAAAAGAGTTTCGATTCTCAGAAGGGGGTAACGGTTCTTTAATGTCACCTGATTCAGTCTCTGGTAGTCTATGAACAGTCTTAGAAAAACATTTGAAATATTTTCAAACAATACTGAAGCACCCTATAGCGACACACTCAGTTGAATAAATCCCTTCTTCATCAAGTCGTTAACCTGAATCCGCAAATCCCACAACTGAGAAGGCTTCATCTGATATGGAGCCATCAAAATCAGATGGGCACCAGGTTGTAAGTCTATGATAAAATCAATGTCATGTTGAGGGGGTAGAGTTGAAACCTCTTCAGGGAAGACTTTAAGGAACTCCCTGAAAACCCCCCAGAACTTCTACCATCTCTGTGTTTATTGATTCCCCTAATAGCTCAGCTAATATAGAAAGAAGTGGTTCCATATGCCAGCTATCACCTGAAAGCTCCTATCACCCTGGAAAGCTATGGGTTGGCCATCCATATCAGTGAAAATAACTATTATCTGGAAGAAATAGATAAATTCATGCATAGAAAACAACCAGTCAATGCCCAAGATGACATCCTATGGTTTTATCTATAGTAGAAGAAGATCCACACTGGACTGATGTGTCCCCTACATCATTCTACATCCCTGGTAGACATCAAGTAAACTACTTTGACCCCTAATTGGCGCACTAAACACCAGGGTTCAGAAAGTCTATCTACGTCTAAAACCATAGTATGGGCTAGACTGGGCGAAACAAAGGAGTGTGAAGATCCTAAATCAAATAAATCACACAAAAGGGTACTAAATAGATTGATTGTACTTCGAACAACCTACAACCCCACTATAACTACAACCTCTACAACATGAAACTGACCTGCTCCTCTACCTCTCTACTATCGACTGACTCCCTGAACACACCCCAGTAGAGGTCCCTAAGAATAACCTTAAGGTTAGACTCTTCCTGCACGGTCTACCCTCGGTGGAGCGGGAGATCGTTTCCTCTACTACTGGAAGGGCCTATCTTGAAACTACTACTACTGAGGTGGGCACTGAACCATCCCACCCCCACCATACTAATTTCAAATAGGGAACTGGTTATTAATATTACCATAGCCTCCACATACAAAGCACCTTGGTCCTAGACCTACAAGTAAAGGGTGAGGACAAGGAGATCATAACTGGAACTGTTGAGACCTACTTCTCGTTGGACGAAACCTGGAAGGCCCTGACGCCAAAAACCTATTATTGATTACCTCCCCCTTTGAAAAAATTTGTTGTATCCTCTCTCATGGTGCACCTCCTAGTGAGTGCATCCTCTCTACTACTTCATCCTTCTTCTAAACTTCCATGTACATCGGTAAGGTAAAGGGAGTTATGGAATACTGAAGAGAAGGTTAGAGTGCCTCCTCCAAGATTTTTTCCAATGAATCCACATCTGGAAAAGGATCCAGAGTAAATAAAAAGAGATCCTTGAACTTTATCCCTAGTTCTATCACTAACATACTCCCCTGCTGGAGGGAGAGTAGATCCTACCTCTTATCAGCCTTCATCATGGAAGAAACAAATTTCACCCAGAACTCCTTCTCAAAGTTATCCCACAAAACCTCAATCCCCTTCCTCTCCTATACGTAAATAATCCACCACTAACGCACTACTACACATATCTAGATCACTTTTAGTGGAACCCAGTACTCTTTCGTAGCCCAAATCAAGTTGAAAGTGATTACTATCTCCTCGATCCAACTTTTTGTCTCCATGTCTAGGACACTACCCATGTACTTCTCTAGAGTATTCCCCTGAAATACACAAATAATATTATACAAATGGTCGTATTATTCTTCTCGATCATACCTCCTATGATCAACCAGGTCAACCTGTTGGGCCTTAACTACTCATACCACATGGGGGCGACGTCTGGGTGCCATAGCTGAAAAGTAAACAAAGAACTCATAATCCCATGTAGTATGGAAATTCCATTTTAAATTTGTTTTAACTTTTCATTTATTTTAAATATCCAAAATACCCAATACACACAATAAAAAAAGTCATTATGATGCATGTACCTTTCCTAGGGTCTCTACCCTTTAATCAGTATATCCTCACTTGGTAGTTCAGTAGGTCCATATTCCTTGAATCGGATCACAGGGGGCTCTAAAGTCCTGTGTCATAGCAGGTCTTCCCTGGACTATTTAACTCACCAAGGTCACCTAACACTATTTCCCTACCATCCCATGCAACCCCCATTGTTCTTAACTATGAAATTCATTCTTTCACCAAAACTAAACTTCCATCTAATAACATTTTTCATGAACTGCCCTCTTCAAGATGAGGTAAGGGACGAGAAATTTCCCCACCTTTCCTTCCTCAAGATGAAGGAAAGATAATGACCCCTGAGTCCCACCTTCAAGAGGTCCCAGAGTGGAAACTATCACCAAGGGTATAAAATCTAAAACATTATGTAAGGAATTACCCTTTTCATTTTATAGAACAAGATCGGGAGATAAGGTAGTAAATCCCAAGAAACTCTAAATACTAAAAGTAAAAGTAAAGACAAAATCCATTCTCACATTCATATTCAAGTAAAACTGGTAAAAATTATAGTAAAACTATAATGTAAAGTACCAAAATAAAATAAACTAAGTAGAAACATCAATTAATCCTAATGATCAAGCATGTAAAGTCCAGAATGGTCCCCAAAGTCCTCTTGGAAACCTAAAAATAGTTTTATATATGTATGGTGAGTATACAAGTATACCTAGTAGGTAAACTAAAGATACCCATGCACAAGTGTGGGAAAAATACTAATGACCCTATGAGAAAATAGTTGAACCTCAAAGAACCTACCAAGGAATGATAATCGGCCTGACCTCACCAAGTCACACTCACCAAATAACGCAATTCAAGTAAAGTAGTTGTATAGAAAGTTGACATTTGGGTACCCCGTACTAATTTCAAAATGGTTAACTACCCATTCCTAATGGCTAAAGTCTTGATGATACCACTCTTCCGACATGCAGTCCTACTACCACAACCTACCTACAAACACTTGGGCCCTAAACCCTTCCCTTAAACACCTAAGCAACAACAACCACACGACTCGCCTGAAGACACATGGTCCTCATCTCAAAGATACTTGGGAAAACAAACCTATCCCGCAAACACCTAGGACACTCATCCACAACAAACCCTCGCCCAAAGAATCTTGGACTTTGGTAAGCCTCAAGCCATTACAACCTTCCTAGATACACTTGAGTGGTAATAACCCAAAAGAGGGTGCAAGGAAGAAATTTAGTAACCAGCCATCTATCCTCCCCAAGGGATGTTGGGAAAGACCCCCTCCCCTATGAAATTGATGTTTTCGGCACATAGTTATCCACAAGGGTGGGGTGCATATAGAAATAAAAACGAACTAAAATATATATATATAGGTTAAAAACCACTCATCCCAAACTATGGGTTTCCAAAAAAGAAACTATCCCACACAAACCACCTTTTTTGCTACCCCTATATGCACAACCACATGAACAGCCACAATAAAACACAAGCCTAACCCATTTTCATTAAAACACTTTCCATTCATTGATTAAGGGGTTCATTTTAATTTTTTCCAATACTACCTGGTGCAACTAACAAGAACAACATCTGAAACCTTTCCCAGAAGGATAAAATCCAATAAACACTACCAAGGAAAAACCAAACTACAGTTTGATTACATGACAGCAGAAACAAAAAAAAATCAATACCACTACAAACCCACGTTAAAACACTTCCCACTAACATTCTCCAAAATTAAACCACACAATCATTCTCTCACAACCCTACCCTACAGCCCCACTACCCAAAAAAATCCCAGATGTAGTCCCACTACACACAATCTCATAACCACACTATTGTCCCACTGCCCAATATATCCCCGTAACCACATCACAAAAAAAGGTAGTTCATCTACGTACAAATTCATCCATTTTTTAATCAACAAGTCTCTAAAACTGGGATACCAACATACCCCCTGTACTACCCCACATACTATGCCTCTAAAAACCCAAAACCAAACACACAGAATATCACCACATCTATAAATCCAAGTGTATTCATATTTATATAAACATAGGTTATTTAATTCCACTTTAATATAACCAGGTGATCATATAATAGGTTTGATCAAGGGGAATCTATTTGTTTATCCAAGTATATTTGATTTAGAGGATTTCAAGTTACAGTAATTTATTCAAGAATCTCAGTAGAACAGAACATAATTAGTGCACAAGAAAATATCACCAACAACCATGATTTTTTGGAGGATTATAGCCACAAAAACCATAACAAAATCAAAGATAACAAATATAATAGGTGATGAACATCAAACCACTCCCATCCCGTTATTTCATTGACCCCGTTATCTTTTGTTCATATCCCCTTTAGATTTATTTCTTGTTTTAAGAAAGATTATCCACCATTCCTCATAAGGAAAAATTATTAAACCCACCCCGCATGATTCACAATTTAAAATATAAAAAAAAGAAATACCTACCTGGATGATCAAAGGATCAATGTTCCTTCTTGTGCCAAGAACAGGGGACCATGCGAGTACCAAGAAAGATCTCCATGAAAACTGAGAAGGTGGGTCTCTAGCACAGGTGCATGACTCTTCTGGGGATGAAGACCCTAGATGCACTAATAGGAAAATAAAAACAAATTGGGAAGGTAAGACCCTAGCTTTGAAGATCCAGATCCTATTTTAAAGGAAGAACAGTTTCTAAAAGTCATTAACGTGGGATCGTGGTCAAGATCACACAGTTTGGGTATCCCAAAACATTCCAAAGTGTTAGGATATTAAAAATATAGTTAATATCCTTTAAAACACTCTTAAAATTTCCCAAGGAAAAATTTTAACTCCATTTACATCAATTAAAATATAATAGGTGTGAAATAGGAAAAATGGAAAAAACAGGAAAAACTGCAAATGAGCCATTGATGGGTGAGTCACTAACACTGAGCTATCGATGGGTGAGCTACCGAAGTGGCCTTATAATGCAGAGCCTCAAACACTGAGCCACTAATGCTCATCCACTAATGAAATTACCTATCGATGCCTTGACCTACCGACACTGATGTCCTCGACCTACCTACATCGATGCCCCTGACTCACTGATGCTGACACCCCTGACTCACTGATGCCGACGCCTCAGACTCATCGATGCACTGAAATACTGATGCAATATCTTTCCAATTCTTTGACATGCCAATGTTGATGCCCTGGGCCACCGATAGAAAAATTTAAAATGTGGAAAACTCTTGAAATGGGTCACTATTGCCTCCCAGAACACCCTAAACAATGGTTTTTCACAAAGGAAAGGCTCGGGAAAATCCAGGTTGTTACAATATCAAACACCCCCCCCAATTTATTCCCACTTACTCCATGTTTTCTTTATTTTTAATCCAATTTAGTGCATCAAAAACATGCACATTCATCCTCTCGTGGCATTTCTTTTCAGGAAAATTATCCTCCAGTCAAAATTCCAGTTTGTCCCACATAGAGAGTCAAGTTCACCCATTTTGTAATTCATTTTATATGAAATTTTTACTATAAATTTTTCACTAGAACCAAATTGGAAGGCCCAACACTCGTATAATGGTTGGAATTTTCCTCCAAGTCACCTATCTAATTCCAACTCCTTAGAAAATCAGATTTTACATATGTTAAATGACATAAATCATGTATTTGGGAACAATATATCTTGTGCATTAAGGTTTTTTTTATCAGTGACATGGACTAATTTTTAAGCATACACCATGTATTATATTGATTCTTACATATGCGAATTTCTTTTTCTATTAATTAAAATTTAAATTTTTTTTCAACGTATGCTTCTTAATCAGGTATGTGACATGCACTCCCTCAACTATCATGATTATCCATCATTTGTTCTACTATTTTAACTATCTATATGTTTAATCCACTTTTGTTACAATATTTTGTTCCACTAATTTATTCTTTCAATATATTCAATATAATCAATATTAATGCAGGGTTTCAATCCTGTATACAAGTTTACTGTGTGAAGTAACACTAGATTTTGAAGAAATACACCATCATGGAAGACTGGGGTAAGGGAATATTTTTGAGTTGTGGGTGATTTTATTTTGTTTCAGTTAATAGTTTCATTTACTTATAATAAATATGAATTTTGATTCATTTTTTAATGTAGTGGATCATGTGCATGTACTTTCTTTTAGTAGTGGATGAAGTATTTAATTTGAGTCGTGGATAATTTTTTAGATCATTGGAACATATATTTTATTTGAGAAATAGACCTTGAATTTTTATTGGGAAGTGGATCATTTTTTAGAGTATTGGATTATATCACCGTGCGAATGCATGGGTGAGTATTATTTTTTTAAAAATTATTACCAATTTTCACTGATTGCTACTAATTACCACTAATTATTACTAATTTCTACTAATTACCATGAATTTTTATAAATTACCACTAATTATGATTAATTTTTATTACTAATTATTATTAATTATTACTAGTTATTATTAATTATTACTAATTGGTTCTAATTATCACTAATTTTCACTAATTAACAATAATTTTTGTAAATATATTACTATTTATTACTAATAATTACAAATTATAGATAATTAAAATAAATTATTGATCATTAAAACTATTTAATTTAAATTAAAAATATTAATGAATATTATAACAAAGTAGTTCTAAACAATATTGCAAATAAACTAATTAATTTTAATTTAATCTAATTACTGCTAATAAATAATAATTTTAGAAATATTAAATAAAATAAATGAAATAAAATATAAAAAATAAAAAAAATAAATACCTTGTGGATATAAAACTTGAAAGGTGATACCCTATAAAGTTTCAAACTCTAGAAAATTTAAACAAATAAATATCAAGGAAAAGTGCATGAGATAAGTTTAAAAAAGTTTTGAATGAAAAAAAATTGGTGGGGGTATATATGTGTTAGATCGTTTGTGATGGGACCCTCATCACAAATACTATTATTTACAATGGGGACCATAGAAAATAGTTAGGAGTTTACTAATTGAGGTGGCTGTAAAAAATATTTTTTGTGATGGGACTCGTCACAAATACTATCATGCCGACACATTATTTGCAATGAAACCCATCAGAAATAGTTAACTGGTTATTAATTGAGGTGGTGGTAAAATATAGTATTTTTTATGGGTACCATTGAAAATACTATCATGGGAAAAAATTATTTGTCATGACTCGTCACAATTAATATCCTACCACATATTACTTGCGATGGTGATCCTCCATCATTTCAAATAACAGAAACTTGGGAAGAGTATTTGCTATGGGGGTTTAGTCCTCGTCGTAAATACTCTTCCTGTGCTAATGCACAAGTTTCAAGCCAAAGGTATTTTCAACATACCATCTCAAATACCTCTTTTTTATGGAATATTTATGACTGTTCAAAATTCAAATTGCAAATAGTCTTTTTTATGGACTATTTGCGATGTGTCTTATGCCCGTTGCAATTGATCTGTCATAATAAGTCATTATTTGTAGTGTAATAAATTAATATAAATTCATTTTCTATTCTAAATGGATCCAAAATAAATTATTTAAAATATTGGATGATTTTGGTTGAAAATACATTCATCTAATTAAAATTAGACAAGCTTTTATAAATTTTTAAACCTTATCTTTTTATTTTAATCCTTATTAATTCTTATAGTAACATTATGTAATTTTCACTTGGGGAGTAAATATAATTATAATAAAATTTCACACTACCAAAAATGAGACACTAATGACATATTTAGACTAAAAACAATAATTTGGTTGAAGTATATATTTTTTATGAATTTTATGTCAGTTAATAAAATGTTATTTATTTTAAAAACTCATAAATATCAATTTTGACACTATTCACTAATTGACTTTTTAAAAATATCATAAAAACATGATTCCTTTTAAAAAACTATTTTAAATAATCCTTAACATGTCAAAGTAATCCATAAAATTTATGGATGACATCAAAAATTTCAAATTATATTTCTTTTAATATTATTAATATCATTTATTTGATTCTATCTTTAATAAATCTTTTACTGCATCATCATTGTGTCACAATGAAATTTAATTATTTAAGGTCAAAAAAATTATAAATAAATTATCATGATGTAGATAAGCATATTAGTTTTAAAATTAAAATTTATAGTCAAATGAATATATTGTATAACTCTATATTAAAAATGATTTAGTTATTAAAAATATGAGTATGACATTTTTAAGTTGTCTTTAAATAAAATATAATAAATTTCATATTCTTACCCAAGGGGAATAAAAAGGTTATAATTTCGTCCTAATGTTTATTTTTTTCTAAAATCACTCATGAAATGAAATTAGTACAACTATTATGGTAATTTTATAATATTATAATATTATTTTTACCTTTAATTACTCGATTTATCCTTAATTGTAGTAAATAAAATACTAACGTTATTATTCACCAAAAAATTAAGTTCAACCTATTAGACAACAATTTTCATACTAATTATAATATTTTATATCCATTTTTCAAAATTCAATTCACATTAGTGGAAAAAATTAATTTAAAATTAATCTCATTGACGGATCAAGGAAATGGGTTTTTAAAGTAAAAATGTTTAAAAGTTCACAACGTTTTTATATCCAATTTCAATTTGAAATTGATTCTAATGACCTACATTAGATTAAATGATAAAATATGTGTTTAATTATACTTTAAAACAAATTAAAAGAATAATATATCTATACAAATAAATTAGACAAAAATGTAGTTTTGAATTAAAATACAGTATTTTTCACTGTTCAATAAAAAATGAATATTATCAGAAAAATACAAAATATTCAACCAAATTAAATTTTCAAACTCCGTTTCTAAATATGAAGTTTAATTTTTCATATAAAAATTATAAAAGTGTCAAAATTAGATTTAAAAAAAGGTTCTCCATTAATAGGCGGTAAAACTACCTCTTAAAAATATTAGAGTTTTTTATGCGTAAAATTTGATTTATTCTTATTTTAAGCTGATAAAAGTTATTGTAAGAAAGTAAAACATTTAATAAACATGTGTAAACATAATATAGTTTGTTATATTCGTTCTTACTAATAAAATAGCTAGGCGATTACTACCACATAAAATAATAATATTAATAGAATATTATTTTTGTTATAACTCAGTCTTGTGTGCAATATAAGATTTTAAAGAAACCCATTGCTGTGTGTTGGGTACGCTATTAGACATAGCATCCCCTTTAAAGTAAAATTACTATCCTATTCATAAATATTAATAGATATGAAAATGTATTATTCTATAATTACTTGGGATGTTACAGCAAGTCTACAACGGTAGAGGAGGAGGTGTTGCCACCAAAGGAATAATCAGAATCTCACCAACGGTCAGAGGAAATTCAAAAGGCGAGGTGCATTCAGCATGTTCTTTTGGTCACTAGTAGGTAATATTTTTAGCAATCCAAACTCCATGTAAACATATATTTGAGTTTATACATGTGTTATGAAATCATAAATACTAATTATAAACATGTTTTGACTAATCATATATTAATTTATGATATCCCAATATATAATGTAATAAAAAACAATGCTCTGATATAACTTTGTAATTTCCCCATCCCAATCAATGTCTATAAGACATGAAGTAGAGCATTATGTGACTTTATTCACATATTCTCATACATTAAAGTATCTTAACTAGTAGTGAGGGTTTGATAAAACCATGTGGGGAGAATATTCCTTCAGTATCTTCTCAACTAATAAAGTTAAATAATATATTTAAATATTACATTAGAGTACAACAAGGAATTATATCATAAAAACTAACATGAAAAATATGTATCAAAATTCAATAAAAATGAATCTATGTAGGTTATAAATTCATACATCAATATAGGATCATCTGATTGTAATATCATATACAATATAAAAAACTAAATGTAAATAACTAGAAGAACCGCTATAGTCATCAAACTTTCCAAGAAACCATCTTATCATCCCCACAAATCACCACCAATACACTCCCATGCAGTGAGGCCCATGCCCAAACTTGTATATCAACTATAATATATGTATATACACTTAGATTTATGTGAAGGGTATGAGAATAAAAATCAATATGACACCAACATTGATTCCCCTAATAATTACTAATATATATGTGCAAGCATGTAATGAATGTAATTAATGATATAAATAATCACATGTATACTCTTTTTAAACTATTAATTACTAATGAATAACCCTAATAGTCAACTTAGATAAACTTTATATACTAATCATTAACTAGACCCAGGTAAAATAACCCCTAATAAGAATCATCATTTATCCAAAAGAAGAAGTGTCCCTGATAGAAAACTTTATGTAATAATAGTTATTTTTCTATAGGGGGAAGCATCCCTAATAAAAGGCTTAGTAAAATAATCATCATTTGGTTCATGGGATAATAATCCTTGAAAAGTGGATAAATATAATTTAAACTGATCTAAGGTATAATCATTGCAATAAACCTAATTATAGGATCATTCCATCCTAAGATCCTGATAAGTGGACATGATTACCTAGCCCTAGGAGAATCACTCATGATAGAAAACATGATAAAATCAAATTCTAGCCCCAGAAAAAAATATATAACCATCGATTAAGAAAATACGTCCATCAACTTGATAGTTGGTTAGAAGAACTACCCAACCCCATTATAAACATTCCTAAATATATTTTGGAGAGGTCACCTAAAAGTAGGAACTATAATGATGACAATAAAATCTTGTGTATTCCCTCCTCTAATGATCCCAAATATATTACCTAGTAATATCACAAACTCTTTTAGAGTAATTGATATCACACATCATAAAAGAGATATTGGTGTAACAAATGTAAATAGGAAACAACTACCTACTAAAATTGGACCTCAACTATAAAACCCTCATGCTTTATTAATATTGAATGAAGATAAAACCCATTCCCATACCTCAATTAATATTATATACCACATCACATACAACTATAATTTATATATTTGATATACTCATCCATATCAGACTCAGTCCTATCCATTAGGAACTCAACCATCCAATGGTGTAGGCCCCTAGGCTATAACCCACAATTCCCAAGTCTCTATGGTCTTGATATAAAACTATAATATATAAATCATGTGATACTCTACCCTCAGATATTCATCACATAAAATTATACATTACTACAAAATTTCTTACCATTCAACTTAATAACATCTCACAGGTCACCTTTCGCTTGGTTACTTATACATAAGGCCCATTAATATCTAAATCCATCATATAATCTCCAAATAAATCCCATTATTGGGAATTTTAATCAGTATTTCACCCTTGTTGGAACCCCTTTATAATATCTATTAAGCCTATAATGTTTTTATTAATAACCCATCTCAATCCCTTGGTTATCCATCTTAGATAACTCTATTCCCACATGGTTTTCCAACAACCATTCACTAAACTAAAACTTATTCCATCATCCTTGGTGAAATCATACAACAATATATAATACCTTCCATGATCACTATAATTATATACTAAGGTAGGATACACATTATGGATCCAATTCCATTCTATCCATCACTCACACAGATGCAACATTTCCAACGATGGTTGTGTTGTCAAAGAATAACACTATATGGACTCTCTATGAGGCTAAAGAAGCATAGTATCCTTGAGTAAAAAATGGGTAACCCACCACATATTTTTTAGGTCATTAATTTAACACCCTTATATTTTAATATAATTCTATTCACAAAAGTTTATTCAATATGCAATGTTGAGTTTAAACAAACCACAATAATATTATTTAAACATGAAAGGTATAACATAGATGTTAAATTAGCAGGTATGAATAGGATTAACTAATTTATGAAATTTATACAATGTTATTAATTAATATAAACTTATTTATAAATTCTAATTAACTATTCAATCAATTTTAATTAAATATACTTTATTCATTGAAAATATGTGTTCTTCAGAAAAATGATTTTTACTGTTTTTGAAGAGAAAATAATATAATTTTTTTCCCAATTTTAGAAACTTTATTTGATAAAATTGAATTAATTTTGTTATATCATCGTATTAAAGATAACTTAGTGTGAAGTTTTTTGATTTTTTAGAAAATATTAATTTTTTAGTGAATAGTGAAAATGTATTTTTTTTATAAAATTCAGATTTGTTTTTAATAAATTAAGTCAGTTATTATTTTAATTTGATTTAAAATTAACATAAGTATTATTCATTATATTAAATAGAATTAATTTAATTTAAATAAAATTTATAATGGATTTTAGTATAATTTTATTCTTAGGTTTAAAAACGCATTTCTCTGAAAATTGTTTTAAAGTGCATAACGATTTTACATTTTAATTAATTAAAATTACCAATAATGATGAATTATATTAACGAATATATATATTATATATATATTAATTTAAATTAATTTAATTATTATCACTTCCCATATAGTTATTATAATATTATCCTATTTTTGAAAAATACATTTCTTGAAAAATAATTTTTCGGCACATTTGCGGATTTATTTTTAAAACGAATTCTACCGCATTTATGAGATGAATTTTTAAAATGGATTAAATATTTCTAATAATCATTATTTATATTATATAATAATTTTAACTTATTTTTTTACCATAATAAATAGTAAAAACACTAAAAATTAATTACCACAGTTAAAGTAAAAATTGGTTTATCGAGGGGTCAAACTAAAAAGTATATGGGTTAAAAATTAACCAAGACTTTTATAATTAATATTTTATAGTGAAATTTAGTCATTATTTCTTATAATTTTCTATAATGGTTCATTTTAGAGCCTTTTTTCATGAGAAAAATGTGGATTTAATTCTTTCTTTTCAAAAATTACAAGTGTGTCTTCTCCCCCACTTATAAAAGGACAAACCATCTCTTCTACTATTTATACCTCCAAACCCCATTATTTCATATAATACCCTAGAAAATAACTTCCTTAATTCCCTAATATATTCCTAGAATCCTTTTTTTGATCATAAATCCAATCTAGGAATGATTTTGGTGCAAACCAAAAGAAGTTGTTCGAAGAAGAGGTAACATCCTTAACTGAGTGTTTAATTTTATTTCTTATTTCACCTCATTAAAATATTATTAAATCATGATGATATAATAATATCATTATCATACATATAATTATATTTTCATGTTAATTTTATGACATAAACCCATCTCTTACTCCCTCAAATGGGAAACCAAATCATTGATCATGTGTATAGAGGACTATCGCCTCACGAACCGATGAAACTTATTTTCCATCACCACTTATCACGGATGGATATAATGATGTATTTAACATTTAAATATGATATTTATGAGATAATTATACTTATGGAATTATAATTTCACAATCACCTTCTTAATTTCCCTTTCATAGGGAATACAATAATGTCGCTCGTGTGTACGACAGACTATCACCTCGCAAAGCGATGTGATTCTCTTTTCACAGATTATTTACATAAAAGATAATAATGATTAATTTAATGTTTATATATGAAATTAATTACATATTTATAATTCTGTAAAAGAAATATATCATATAATTTCTTATATTACAATCCATTGACTAAACAATATTGCCATTCATGTGTACTAAAGACTACCGCCTCGTGAAGTGATGTGATTTATATTTATTACTGCATCACATGGATGGTATATGTAATAATATTTAAATAAATAATATAATATTTATGATATAATTATAATTATAAAATTATAAAATAATAATCACCTTCTTTCCATCATTATCATCAAAAAATTGAAAGTTTGTTCATGCGTACGTATGACCTACCATCTCTGTGATTGTAATGTGGTAATTTTTCATAACCATATTTCATGGTTCGTTTTAAAATTATAATGCATGGATTAAAATAATAATTATTTATTTAATACCATTATGGATATGATTAAATAATTATCACTTTGACCTTACTAAACTTACCAAAGTGATTTTAGACATGTGATCCATTTATCATTAAAATGTTTGATGTGAAATTAATTGGTTATGTAATTGAATATTAAATGGTAAAGAATAAAATAAAAGTAATAATAAAATATAAAAATGTTATTAAGTAATTAAATAATTACCATAAGTTTATTATTCAAGTATATAAGTAACACACAAGATAATTTGGGCTTAAGGTAAGGGTTTCGTCTTGAAACCTTCTTCTTTGAGACGTGTTATTTTATGCACCTAATTTATTTCTAATAGTGTATATACTTCAAATTTACATATTATATCATGAATAATTTAAAATTAATAATATTTTAAGTTACAATTCATCTACTTTATACATTTTATTTTTGATTCAAAAGTTACCAAATTGTTAATGGTTTATGTTTCAATCTCATTTTATTCAGGATTGTTTATGCCTTAATTTCTTTTGTAGTAAATTATCCAATAATTTTATAATAAAACCCTTAAATTTAATTTTCTTATAGTGATTCATGAAATTTTAAATTAATATTATAATTTTCCTCTCTTTGGTACTTAAAATTATTAAAGAAATGTCTTTAAGAAAATCCCACTTCATTTCTCTCCTTGGTCAAAAATCCTTTTTCTTCTATAACCATGTTTTCTAAAAAAAATAATATTATCCTATGATTGTTAAAAGTAATTTTTACCCATGATTTAATTTTGAAAAATAAGTTTTAAAAGGAATATTCCTATAATTGTTTGAGCAATGTACTTTTTTAGCTTTTACTGAAAATGTGAAAGGAATATTTATTTTAATATATACGGCATGAATGATAGTTTCATCCATCATGACCATTATCATCCATGAATATTCATTTATAAAATTTCAAGTATATTTTAAAATAAAATTATTTCCATAATATTTTATTAATTTTAGTTTTTCAAAATTTATTTTAAAAGTTTAAATAGATTATATAACCCAATTTATTTACATAGGTAATTCTTATGTTATGATTTATGACTGTCTTCCCTTATGTGGAACACATAAATCATGAACATTCTATTATGGGTGCATCCAGATAGTGCTCTGATGTGTTGGATAATGGTATAGTCTGATGAGACATCGTGTATGTTATTGTTGAGTAACACTAATCTGTTAGAGGACGTTGTCCACTATGTGATATTGTCTAGGTATTTGGCCTTAAGTCATGTTTATGCTTCCATATTTCCTATATTACCATGATCTCAAGATACCAAGGCCTTTATCTTATGATTCCATGTTATTACTCATGTGCCTTCTATTTTATGATATCATTTTTTATCTTTTACTCACATGATATGTTTACTTAATATGTTTATTACCATATTAGTCTTTCTATCTCACCCATTTCTTCTATGTACTCCACAGGTTATTCTATGAAGTTTTAGGAGCTCAAATAGATTTATGAGCTCACCAAGAAAAATAAAAAAACAAGGATTACATTTTTTAGTTTCCCTTGATGTATTATGAACCTAGTCTTCCAAATACACTAGGACCTCATGATCTTTTGGTTGTAATTAATGGATATTTATGTTAAAAACTATGTAATAATATGAGAAAATAGAATGGGTATATATAGTTGGTATCAAATAAAAAGGTTTCGTTAGAATTTAGAAACTAAGATAAGAAAACTTTAGTGAGAATAATAGGTATAATTTTAAGGATATGACTAAGTATAGAAAAATATCTCAAAATCATTGTAAAGTATAGGGTGATTGGTTTTTGAGAAATTATATCTCTATCTAGATACTAAAAGTAGACATGGTTCTGGAATAGATGTACCTTGGGGTAATAACTCCAAAAAAAGTTGTTTGAATTTTATAGAGTGTTACCTTATACATGATAAGGTTATTTACTACATACCTAGTTTAACACTCCCAGGGGATATGTTTTGGAAATTCACAAACTCTTTACAAACTATTAATAAGGAGTTGAATGAATTGTTAGATTAGAAAACCTAATAAGATACGTTACCATGGCCAATCTAGATTTACACCTAGACACTCACAAGTTAGGATATTCTTATTATTTATAAGTTATTACATCTAGGTTTATATATTTCCCTTAGGTATATTAATTCATTCTCATCTAGTTTCTTTTAATATTTTTAGTTAATCGAGGGAAATAGGTGAAATAATATCAATATCCAATTAGATGGGAAATTTAATGATTCTTTAATGAGATGCCTCACCTAATGGGAATGGTAGTTAGATATATTTTAAAAATTAGGTTTATAAAATTATGATTAACAATTGTAACATATATGAATTTCAAAACATATCAAAGAAGATAAGGATGCTGTCACATGGAAGTTCAAGTGTTAAAGATGATAAATAATAGAAGATTCAGCCTTTTACATGTCAATTATTTGGGATTAATCGCCTAGAATAATATCTCAAATTGAGGGTAATATGTTTTCAATGTGGAAATAAATGGAATGGAGTAACAAATTTCCTAGTAATTCATTTTATTATTTATGGGGAACTTGGGAATTATTTGATTAAATTCCCTAAACTAGGGGTTGGCCCTTATACTAAGGAAGGAACTATTTTATACCAATCATTGAGGTGAATGTATATATATATGGACATCCTAAAATTATATTTTAGAAGTATTTTTATCAATGGTATTATAACTATAAGAATCATGAAACTTATAAGGATATTTCTGTCATAGTTTTCATTAAAAGACTTTTGGAATGTGTTGAATAGTACTAATTATCTAGAAAGTTGATTTAATGGTAAGTTGATACTTTAAGAAAAAATGAATATCTAGGGAAAATATAATATTGGATATTTAATTGATGTTTAAGAAATTATAGTCAATAAAAATTAGTTAATTTTGTGGAATTGAATGAGTTGTAGAGAAAACCATAGTAGTTAAAAAAAGTTATTTGAGGAATAATATATTACTGAGTATTTTCAGCATATTATTGAGAATCTGATAGGATAATTGAGAATTATGAATATTATTATCATCTAATTTTTTTCATAGTTTTATAAAAATGAAGACCTATAAGTTGGTTCATAACTCATCGCATCCAGTAAGGTCATGAGGCTTTAACCCACAATCGACGGGCGATAAGGGTACAAGGCCTTCCACTGGCCTATGTGATGTACTTGTTAGTATAACATTATTTTTTAAATGATTTAATGAATAAATATTATTTTAATATTGGGAAATATATTAGTGGATCAAATATTTTTTAATTATTATGATTTTGAGATGATTAATGATATTTTGGGAATGGGTTTAAATATATATATATATAACCTCTAGGTTTAATGTAAAGGGTTATTTGGGAATAATTCTATCATGTTTTTTGATATATTAGTTAAAGGGTATGAGATAACCTTTTATGATAAAAAATTATTTCATTTTGAGGTTATTTAGTGGATTTTGAATATAGGGTTACTTATTTAAGGAATGATATATGTTAGCCATTAGTTTTCTAGTTAAATTTTAGAGATTAATATATTCATATTGGGAATTATCTTACATTGTGCTAAACATTTTTAAAAATAAATATTTAAGGAATAAATTGTTATACTTTTATTGATCTTATGATCCATTTAAAGTTAACTTTAGTGATTTAGGCATAAAAAATTTCATAATGGATATTCATTACTTAGATTAAGATGTGAAGTGTAAAGTAATCGAAGAACAACCAAAGGATGAAATTGTGTTTATGATATAAAAAGATATCAAGTAAATATTTTTTTGGGGTGTTATAAATCTTTATAGTGAAATAATACCTTAACATTATGAAAAGGATATTGAAAGAAAAAAATTATCCTACTACCTTTATTTACAATGATTCAATCATCTTTTAATTCATCAATTATTAATGGTTTTTTGGTCGTTAACTTTCTATTGATCATTCACCTTATTATGATAAATAACCTCTATCACTGTCCATAATTATTTTCTTCCATGTCCATATTTTCACTTCCCACCAACATTATCCAACTTGGAACCCTATTTATGTGTTATTCTAGATGACCTTCAAAAATCTATTTCCCTCTTTTAAGTGAAATTCTTATTAACCCTTTTTGATATGTGGTTTTTTTAAAAGAACTTTTGAATGAAAAATCCTAGATTTAAGAGAAAAATTATTAATTTAACTATGAAATTTATTTAAGGGGTATAATTTAACACCCCAATATTTTAATAGAATACTATTCTCGATAGTGTGTTCAACATGCAACACTGAGTTTAAAAAACTGCACTATAATATTATTTAAATGTGAATGTTATAACCAAGATATTAAAATAGAAGGTATGAATAGTATTAATAACTTTATAAAATTTATATAATGTTCCTAATCAACATAAATTAGTTTATAAATTCTAATTTTCTAGTCACTCAATTTTAGGCACAGTGATTTTATTCATCAAAAATATGTTTTCTTTAAAAAATGATTTACACTTATTTTTATGATAAATAATATAATTATTTTTTAACATTTATCAAATGTATTGGATAAAATGGAATTTATTTTTAAATAATCATATCTATTTTAACTTATGGTTAAATTTTGGAATTTTTCCAAAAATATTAATTTTTTAATTAATAGTGAAAATGCATATTTGAAAAAACATTATCATTAATTTTTAATAAATTAAGTCTCGTGATTATTTTAGATTTTTTTTAATATAAAAATAAGTATTATTTATTTATAAAAAATAAAATTAATTATATTTAAATCATATTTATGCAAGATTTTTTCAGAAGTTTATTCTTATGCTTAAAAACAAATTTTTTCTGAAAACCGTTTTAAAGTGTATAATGATTCTCCATTTTAATTTATTAAAATTAAAATTAATGGGGAATGATTAAAATGAAATGTATAGTGTATATTTATATAAATATTAATATTAATTTATTTAACTATTATTACCTTTCATATAGTTATTATAAGATCATCTTATGCTTGAAAAGCATATTTCTTGAAAAACTATTTTTGACATGACTACATGTTTAATTGTAAACTAAATTATGCCACTTATATGAGTTTAATTTTTAAAAATAGATTCCCTATTTATAATAATAATAATTTATATTATATAACATGTAAAAATTAATTTTTTACCACATTTAATAGTGAAAACATAAAAAAATAATTATCGTTGTTAAGGGTAAAACTGGTTTATTAGTGGTTAAACTAAAAACATAAGGGTTAAAAATTAACCAAAAAGTATCTAAAATATATTTTTTGCTCTTATTTAGACATTATATAATATAATATTTAAAAAAAATTATTTTTGAGCTATTTTTAATTAGAAAAATGTTTTTGTAATTCATTCTTTTCAAAAATTCCAAGTGTGCCCTCTCCCCCACTTATAAAAGGCCACCCCATCTACTCTACTCTTTACACTTCCAAAAGTCATTTTTTTAAAATAAACATAAAACAATAAATTCCATAAATCCATAACCTAATCCAATAATTCCTTTTTTGATCATAAATCCATCCTCAAAATGATTTGTTTGAAAACCTTAAAAAGTTTTCCAAAGAAGAGGTAATGTCCCAAATTGACCATTTTATTTTATTTATTTTTCAAAATACATAAAATATTATTAAAACATTATGATATAATAACCTTAGTATCTTAAATATACTTATATTTTATTATGTTATGTTCATAATCTAAAACCATCTCCTCCTCCCTCAAATGGGAAATGAAACTATTAATTGTGTGTAATGCGAACTATCACCTTGTGAACTGATGAAATTGATTTTCCATCCCCGATTATCACGGATGAATACAATTATGTATTAAATTTTTATATAATTTATTTATTATATAATTATACTTCTTTAATTATAATATCACACACACCTTTTTACTTTACTTTCCATAGGGAATATCATACCGTCGCTCATGTGCATGGCGGACTACCACCTCGCAAAGAGATGTGATTCATTTTTCACTTACTCTTTATATAGAAGTTAACAAGGAATAATTTTATGTTTATATATTATATTAATTATATATTAATAAATATTTAAAATAAATATATCTTATTCTTTCTTACCTTATCATCCATTGAATAAACAAAAATGTCGTTCAAGTGTACGACAGACATTCACCTCCTGAAACAATATGATTCATTTTTATTACTCCATCACATGGATTGTATATGTATGTGTATTTAAATAAATAATTTGATATTTATTATATAATTATCATTATATTAAAATAAAATAACACTTAACTTATTTCCATCATGATCTTTGAAGAAAAGGAAACGTTACTCATGCTTACATATAGCCTATTGTTTTCATGATTATAATATAGTTTGATTTTTATAACCATATTTCACAGTTTATTTTAAAATTATAATTTATATATTTAAATTATAATTATTTCCTAATTAAAATTCTTTATATGATTCAAAAATAATCACTTTGATCATATTCAACTTATCGAAGTGATTTTGGACATATGATTCATTTATTATTAAAACACCCGACGTGAAATTAATTGGATAAGTAATTGAATATCAAATGGTAAAAAATAAAAGAAAATGAATAATAAACATGGAAAATATTATTAATAATTTAAATTATTAACTTAATTTTAATATTTACTATTATAAGGGACACACTTAATGAATTGGGCTTAAGGTAAGGGTTTCTTCTCAAAACTTTCTTCTTTGAGACACATGTTATTTTATGCACCTAATTTATTTTTAATGGTGTATATACTAACCCTTTACATATTATATAATAAATACTTAAAACTTCATGATATTTTAGTTTATAATTCATCTACATCATCCATTTTATTTATAATTCAAAAGTTACTAAAGCGGTAAGGGTTTATGTTTCAATCTCATTTTATTCGGGATTTATTTTAATCAATTTCCATTGAAATAAATTGTCTAATAATTATATAATAGAAAAATATATTTTATTATACTCTATTGATTCATGAAATTTTCAAGTAATAGTACCATTTTCCTCTCTTTGGTACTTTAATTTATTGAGAAAATGTTTTTATGGAAATCTGACTCCATTTCTCACTTCAGTCAAAAAACATTTTTCTTCCACAACCATGATTTCTAAAAATGTTTTAATTTTTTTTTAACAATTATCCTATAATTTTTTAAAGTTATTATTACCCATTTTTGTATTTTTAAAAAAATTTATTAAAATTAATCTTCATTTCATTGTCTAAAAAAGGTAGTTTTTAGCTTTTATTGAAAATCTAAAAGGGATATTTCTTTTCACATGTACAATGTGAATGGTATTTTATACCTTCATGAAAATTATTTACCTTGAATATTTATTTAAAATATTCCAAGGTTATTTTCAAATAAAATAATTTCTACAATATTTTGTTAATTTTAGTTTTTCAAAAGTAATTTTTAAATTGGAAAGGTTATTTTCCTCAAGAATGTTTTTAATATTTTTAAAGGTATTTATAATCATCAAAAAAAGGACCTTTAATGTTATTGTATGCTTATAAATTATATATATATTTCTCCCATATGTATTCCTAGATTATTTTCCCTTCATTTGATGGGTTAATACATGTATTATTTTCAGTTCTCAAATACCTTCATTATGAAATTTACTTTGATTTTGATATAAGAAAATAGTATGCAACCCATTTTCTTTGCATGGGTAATTATTATATTATGATGTATGATTTAATTCCCTTATGTGGCACACATAGATCATGAAAATTTTATGATGGGTGCACCCAGATAGAAATCCAATAAATTGGGTAAATTTATAGTCTCATGAGACATCATGTAGGGGATTAGGGAGTAAACCTAATCAATTATGTTACTTTTTCCACCCGGTGATATTGTATAGGAAGTTCACATTGACTCATGCCATATTTTTCTACCACATTTCATATATTACCATGATTTTATAATATCGTTTTCTTTATTTTATGATTCTATTATATTTCTCATGTACCTTCCCTTTTATGATATCATGTTACATCTTTGACTCACATGTTATGTTTAATTATCATGTTTATTAAATTACTAGGATTTCTAGCTCAACCCTTTATTCTAAGTATTCCTCAATTTATGTAATATATTTTTGGGGACTCGAATGGATTTCGGAGCTCACTAATGAAAATAAAAAAAATAAGGATGCCATATTTCAATTTTCTTTGCTATATTATGAACCTATTTTTTCAAATAGACTAGGTTTTCATGATATTTAGGTTGTAATTAATGGATTTTTATGTTAAAAACCATGTAAAAATATGTGAAAGGGTATGGGTCACTATAATTCATAAATTTTTAACCCCACATATAAATTATGAAGTTTATTCAGTTTTATATAAAGTGCTATAATTATGAAGAACTTACCTTAATATGAAGTTATCCACTAATTCACAATGTTTCTCCATTTTAATAATCCCACATTTGATAAAGTATACATCCGTAATCCCCTATCTCATTAGGATATATATGTAGTCAATTATAAAAAACATAAAATTAGTATTTCCAATTTAATGCTAAATAGGTGTAGTGTGGGGGTATACTACCAAGTGTTGGGTCCCCACAAAAATCCTAAAAAAATAATATATATCTCATAGATCATTCTAAAATCTTTTTTTAGAAAAATAATAAATTACTTGTTCTAATTTAATAATAAATTTTATCTTATGTTGTCAAAAACTAAAAAAATATCATTGAGCTATTTACCTCAAGTGAAATAGTGAGAAGCATAATGTGTCTTACAGTTATCAACATCCTCTATCCAATGAACATGAAATCTACATAAGTTTAGAATGATTTCACCATTATTTAGTGGAATCATTATCAATTAATTGATCTATCTCACATAAATAATTGAAGAAGATGATGAAAAAGGAAAAGTTAAGAAAGATAGAAGATTATATGAAATTTTATTGAATAAATAACTTTGATTAAACCTCTTATTGAAAGGGAAGTAAATGGGGACTGAGGGAAGGAAACAAGGGAGAGTTTCAAAAAATGGCATACCTTTTATTCCCATCCAATTAAAATGAAGGGTTATGACTATAAAATGGCATGTTTTCTCATTAAATATTATCTTGGGTTCTACTAAATACTTGGTTGATGGTCATCAGATACCAAGTTGATGGAAACCATATATCTCGTGTCTATTCATGGATTTCCACTATGATTTCCACCCCTACTAAGTACCTAGTACAAAAACATCATGTACCTGGTGGTATTTTTATCATTCTTTATAATCACTATAGATTCATCAGGTACCTTGTACAATTACATCAATTTCCTAGTAGATTCTATAGGCTATTGTAGCTACCACCATTTCTTTCACCATAAATTTTATTTATAAAAATATACTAGAAACACCCAACATGGGAAAAATCTTTATTCAATAATTAATCACTAAAAATCAATGAAAATCAAAAATATTAAAATTTACACTAAATCCTATTTTAGTGGAGTCTAGATCTCCTCTCATTCCATTGACCACTAATGGTGTAGGCTATTACAACATTGATGAGGTAGTATGGTGTGATTTATAAGACTTCAATAACATATCAACTTAAAATAAATGGGTATGGAGAAGTGTCCAATATATAAATGAAGAGGAATGTATATAATATTGTCATGAAAAATCAAAAATATTAGAGAAAAAGTTTGGAATTTACCTTGTGGTCTATCTGACTAATCATAATACTCCCATTGAAATGAAAATATAAAAAATGGTTTCTAATAAGATATATTTTATACTGGTATATTTAGAACACTGAACATAATGGGTATTAATTAAAATGAATATATATTTAAAAGAATTTGGTAAAAATATAAAGATGAAAATTCAAGAACTAAAAGAAATTGGAATATATAGATTCAAGAATTAAATAAAATTTATGTAAAATTAATGAGTGTCACTTAATATATTTATTTATAATAAGTTATTCCATTCAAGAGATAAATTACTACACCATTATTCTAAATTAATGTCCATTTATAGTAAAATTAATTCTAGGAATAAATTCCATTTCCTTTTTACTAATATAATAAATTATTGTACAATTAAGTTCAATTGAGGAGAAAGAATCAAATCCTTCACTTTGAATGTAAAATGGCTGAACAAATACTATAAAAACATTTTAGATGGTCTAATAGAGAAGATCACAGTCCTTCAGGATATATACAAGTGAACCACCTAGTTATCTCTCTCTATAATATGTTTATTATTGTAGTATTATAATATTTTAATAATTACAATAATATATTTATACATTTATTGGAGTAATTTTAATAACTAAGTATGGGAAAGGGAGCAGTCTTTGTGGGACCGTATTTTTTATTTATATTTAAATTTTTGTGTATTTTTCATTTATTTTATTTTTGAGTGTTTTTATATATTTTTAAAACTTTTTTAGCTTCATTGTATACATAGTTCATATTTAATTAACAATTCATTGGTTAGGTATTAATTTAACAAAAAAATTAAAAACATAGATAAATGTTGATATATTTTATAGTCACTGATTTAAATTTTGAAAATTCATGTAAATTCTATTGATTATAGAACATTGTGCCATGCGATATTGTCTAATGTAATTTTTACATTTCTAAAAGGTACTCAAAACCTTTTTTCATCTTCTTAAACTTCCCTCCATTTTCAAGATACTTGATCCATGGTTGATGAACTACTAATTTTTATAACTCTATTTCAAATCTTTAAGATATTAAGATCTATGTCAAGGTAACTAAGACATAAATTTAAAATCCCTTTTTTTAATATTCTGAAAACACATTAATTTATATACTTTTTATTTAAATATTTTTAATCCACGAATAAAATTATTTGATATAGAATTATAATCCAATATATTGCAATTAAGTATATTTCATGTTTAAATTTTAAACAAAAATTATGGGACGGGTTGTTTCGTAGTAATTATTGGAATAAATTTTATAATAGGAATGATGTAGGGTGTATTTATTCATTATGGGTAGATATTACAAACAAAATATATTGAAAAAATATGTATCCCTCTTTTTCTCACAAAAAATCAAATTAAAGATAGATAAAACTAAAAAAATCGTAAAAAATAAAAATAGGGAAAAGGGGAATTATCAAATCCTTTTGGAAAACTTTTAATATTTTAACCACCATAAATAAAATAAGGGATTTTTATGTGAATCATATAATTAAAAATGATTTAGGATATTATTTGTGAGCTAAATCATGCATTTAACTTATATGGGTTAAACCTCCTCATTTCATTCATTTTTTTTACACTTACTCACCAAACTTCATCCTTAGAAAAACTCTAAAAATACCTTAATATTATCATGATATATTGAATATTTGAGTAGATATTTAAGAGAAAAAAATCCTATGGTGACACACACATTATCATGGGAAGGGAAATTTTTTGAAAATAATACTATAAGTAAACAGAGAATCATTTTTAGGAAGGTAGGTTAAAGTGTGTGTGGATGGAAATAAAAGGTTGTAATGAATTTAAATGGAGAAAAAAAGGAATTATAGAATTTATATCATATATGATATGTGATAATTTTTGGATAATAGTTATTGGTAATTTTTTCTCATTATTCACTTTTACTTTTGATATTCAATTGGGTATCACTATTTGTGCTAACTATTAATCTTTCTCAGAAGTACACAAAGATAAGTGCAAGGGTACTGATATAGTTGATTTTTTAGTTATTTTCAATTTGTATTTAATTTAAAATATTAACTTATTATTTTAAAATAATAGAAAATTATCATTTTTATATATTAGGTATGAGTTTCATTTATTTTAATATTTTGGTTAATTTTAACTTAGGTGTGCATAAATTCCATATCATTTTATTATTTTTTTGGTGTTGTAGTGTGAAACTCCCATAGAAATTAAATGTTTTTAAATTTTATAAAATCTTAGTGTTCAAGTTTAATTTTGAGATAATTTGGGATTTTATTGATAAATTCAATTAATTTATCATATTTTATTGAAATTTTTTATTTTTTGATTTTCACTAAAATACTTGAATAAAATTATTAATAGAGTTGTGAAGTAACTTAAGAGGATATATAAAGGTGGTTCCACTAACCAATGAGTGGGGTTTAGTTAAAAATGATTTGATCTATAAATGGGTTTCAATTTACTATGATTTGATCTATTATAGGGGTTAGACTAGTTATGAATTAATATGTAAAGGTGGTTCAACTAATTGGGAACTAATCTATAAATGGGGTTCAACTGATTGAGAGAAAATTTGTATTAGGAGTTGATCTAACTGTAAATTAAGCTATAGTGGGGTGGAAGATCTATTTTTACTGATTAAAAATAACCTATATTAACTTAAATAGATAGCCAAAATTATTTTTAACAGTTTCTTACACATAGAAATTTATATAAGAGATTCTAATAGAACGTGTAATTATTATGAGAGGAAATTTTTTCAGGATCATTCATTTCAATTAATGAGAAATATTTATGAATTTTGACACATGGAAGGAACCCATTACTTGCATGCCCATTAATAATCATATAATTAAATTAATTTCATTTGCCATGATTTAATTATAGTTATAATTAAAAATTAACTCGATCAACACATGGATCCATTTGAACTATCAATGAAGGATTAAAATTCCATGTAGTGTGTGAACAAAATATCAAAGATAATCCAAGATAGAGATAAAAAAATTGAAATAGATGTGGGATACATACAATAACAATATTCTTCATAAATTCCTTATCTAACCATATTATTAAATAAACTAATGATTTGGATAGATGGATTTTGATCTCATAGGGAGGAACTAAAAAGGGATCATTGGATGTGAAGCTACCTGGGGAGAAAGGGGAAGCTGTATAGAGATATTTTGATTATCAGAATGACAAATCGAAGAATCATTAATCAATTTTTATGTGTGGAAGGATTACTAAAATTGAGGAGATGTAAATTTTAATCTTGGTAAGACATAAAAGGTTATGAGTGCACCACTGTGAGGGGACTTTTTCATCTCTCTTGTGGAATTTGGCAATAAATTTTTTTCTGCCAATTCTTGATTTTATTTTCCATAATCTTATTATGATCTCACACATGGAGACCTGAACATCCGTTTTATGGTAAATCTATTGGGGAGTGAAAAAATTATCTTGAGTCCCTTTTATTCATTATAATTTTTATCTTTTTAAATGTTATTTATTTTCAATTCCAAAAGGATAAAGTACTATATTATAATTACTGGCATGATTATTTTTTATTATGTTAACTTCTTATGTTCCTTTTTTACTTAGTCACCTAACTTTTATTGATTCAATATACAATTTAATAGGGTTTATCTCTTAGTAAGTGTATTGTGATTATTGTAACTTTAAGGGGAAAATTATTCCCTTGGTATTTATTACATGAAATCCACCTATTATTATTAAGAGTTATTTAATAAACAAAATTGGGATCTTTATTGAGTAATATGGTAATTCCACCAATTCACATGGGAAGTAGGGATCACATACTATGATCTTAATGTGTTGGAACTCACATTTAAACTCAACTCAAGTTGATTGATTTTTTATTAAGGACCCACTCATTAAACAACGCTAAGGGAAATGATTTTCTATTATTATAAGACTATGATAAACTAAACATAGAGATTAAAAATTTGATTGATCACTAATATTTATCTCTAATTTTATAATTTTATTTTCTCTCTTGTTGGTTAAATTAAAACAAACAATTAATCCCAATTAATTTATATTGATTTCACACACACACACACAAAACTAAAAAAAATTCCCTGATAAAGGTAATAAAATGTAGTGTCCTTTCTTTAGATAGTATGATGTTCTATTATACTATATTTCCCTTATGTTTAATATAATTCTTAACATTCCCATGATAATATATCATCATCACTATTTAAATAAAATTTTGAAGGGTTTTTTGTTAATTATTTTGAATTTATGAAAAGTATGTCAATTAATTCATCTCAAAATAAGTTATTCTAGATTTATATAAATAATTTACCATTATTAATTTTCAAATTCAGGGTTAGTGAATCTTGTATTTTATCCAAGTTTCACATTAACATACTTGTTTATTCATTATACCTACCAAATTTGATTTTGGGATCTCTCATCTATAGTAATTACATTTACAAAATGGGTCTTGTGTATTTTCACTATGTTAGAATGACCCTTTCACATTATTGAAAAATGGTTTTCTTAGGGATAAAAATAATTGATAAATAGTATGATAAAAAGGAGGATATTTTTTAGTGATAAAACAAAAATTAAGTTCCCTAATCTCAATGCTAAAAAACACTGAGAAAATCACTATTTCTCTATAACAAATATTTACCCTCGTCCTTGTATAAATAATTCATAAAATATAGAAGAACAAGGTACACCCCAATTTTAAATGGTTTGGCCTCAGTGTGAGATCCAACTCCTTGATACATCCATTTTATGTCTTAGTTCATAGATTTTCCACTATAAATATAATACCAAATTATAGTGGCTAGGAAGGTATCATATTTTACCTATAGTTCACAACTCTCGCTGATTATAATATTTCTATGAAAACTTTTGATAGTTACAATGAACCAAAAACAACACAAGTTGAGAAATATCCTCCTTTAGATTAGTATTTCTTTATAAATAGATAATAAATCCTCCTATTTAATCTATAATGAAAATATCCTAAGAATACAACTCAATTTTAAACAATATAAAACCTTTAAACTTCCTAGTGAATAATCATTGATATTATTGATCTATTATTTATCACAATATGAAAATCCATCTTGGTTTGTTCACTCAAGATCAAATTTGTAAGCTTAGGTAAAATATATTTTTAGATCTCACACAACCTCAACTTTAGGCACTCATTCTTATCTTCTCCCCCCCCCCCCCTTCTTACTTTCTCCCATGCTCCTTTCTTCCTTGATGTACTCCCTTTTCTTTTTCTTAATAGCTATATTATCTCTATTTCTAAAACAGTTTTCATGTACATACAACCACATTTAATTTCATTTCATTGTATATATACCTAAATTAGTATTTTATAATATTTCTTTATCTTTTCCATATAAAGAATCTAGAAAATATGACCCCTTTTTCAACCATGATCCTCATGATAATATCAAAAAAATGAAAAATTGGTTAACCTCCCATGTTTGTGTGCATTATTCAAAAAATATCTTTTCTTCTTCTTCAATATTGATAAAATAAACTCAGAAACATGGTATCTTGATCACCTATAATAAACAACACACAAACATGTTTATTTTTTTGTTCCAGAAATACCCATATGTGATATCTTCTTTGTTTCTACTAGATCATACTTAGATTTCATTTTCTCTAACCTGCTCATAGAAATAAAAATTATTCATTATGAAGTAATACTTTTAATAAATCATGCACTAGAAAAACCCAGCTAGCATCACTGATTGACAAGAATGGGATTTATGAACTAAATAGAACCAAATAATCATCCCATTTATATCTGCATTATTCTTGAAAATATATCATAATCATTTATGTTATCACTCATCAACTTGTTATCATGGTTGACTATATTATTTATGATATTTTAATCATGGACTCTTCATATATATTTAATAACAATACATTTGGGATGATTAAATCCCTTAAGGATGGCTTTGGAATCATCTAGTTTCATTTCTTAAGAATATATAATATTCTAGAATTCTCATATTTTTACACATTACAAATTCTAAAAAATTAGTAAAGTATTAAACCTTATGAAGAATTGTATAACCATAAAAAGTCTAGTGAACCTTTAAATCTTCAACCATAAAAACATCATGAACCTTGAAAATTTAGCTAAAGCCTTATTAGGATTAACCTTATGAAGTTACTTGGACAACCTTAAAATGTTATATCTCAACCTTATAAAGAAAAACCTCCACCTTAAGCATGGTTGTAACAACCTTACAAGATATTGTTTCAAACTTATATCAGATACTCCCAACCTTAAAAAATATTTTATAAACCTTAAAATAGATAGTCTCAATCTTTTAAAGTTCTATGATTTAAACATTACAAAGATCTTTATATTAAACCTTACAAACCAATAAATTTTAGAACCAACTCAAACACACACATAACTATAAATTAATCTAGGAAATCTAAAAACTCCTCAAAAAAATCAAGATATCTCCAGAAACATTTCAATAGCCTCCAAATATTCCTCACACAATATTGAAAAAAAAGAAAATCATGAAAAATAAATGGGGCACTTCAATCTCCCCCTTTGGATTTATTGTAAACCACCTTCAAAACCTTTCCTAAACTCATCATAGAATCATTAAATCACAACTTATATAATGTGAGATGCATATTAACACCACGCCATAATATAATTTAGTGTTTTTTATATAATTACATCCCTCGGTGATAATAAATATTTAGCCAAGTGATTCAAATGATTTTTTCTTGAAGTCATTAAAAATTCTCCCCATTTTTAAATAATCGTAGATCCAGGTGATAAAGATGAGTTCACACTTATCCTTTGAAAATATTCTCCCCTTTAAATAAATAATAAAATATATGTGTCACTTTTCTCTCCCCCTTTAACAATATAATCCATGCCTATGTGGGGATTATATCCACACATTATAATGTGAGAGTGAAATGATGAAAATTTTGTTTCATCCTTGAGTTATAGAACCTCTCCTTTAGAAATTATTTTGTAAAAAAATTTGTAACATGTTACTTAGTTCGAAAAAATCAATATTCACATCACCATATTCCATATTTTGTATGATAAAATAATAACTAAGATCAATTTTCATGGATATCCAGTGTTGAAATCCATTCTTGGAATAACCAATAGCACTTTGATTGTTATAGTCAATACATATTTTATTTTCAACCTCAACACTTAATTCAACTAGTTTGACCTACATATATATCATTTTTGTACACAAATGTGGGGTATTTATGTACTCAGCTTCATTCATTATCATTATCACTAAACATTACCTCTTTTTATTCCATTCCACACAACTTTCACCAAGAATTAATTATCCATATAAAATGGATTTACTTTCAACATAATCTCTTTCCCTCTCAGTATCTATAAATCCCTATAAAGTGAAATATAAACTAGTATTGTACAACATGATGAAATTCAATGTACTTTTGATATATCTTAAAATTATCTTGGAATTATACATCTGAGATCCCTTTATGTCACTTTTAAATATAGCACATTGTATCATTAAAAATAATTTTCTAGGTATGGAAGCTATTAAATAGACAATTCTTCCTATTAATTAATTATATTTCTTTTAATTTACATAATTTCTAGCCTCATCTTGGGAAAGTTTCATTCCAATAGTAATCAGAGTGTAAATACCTTTATATTCTTCAATACTAAACCACTTCAAAAATTAATTAGAGTGATTTTATTTAGGTAAGAAAATATAACCAGCTCCATGTACGATTTGTAACCCTAGAAAATATGACATTTCATGTAGAATAAATATCTCAAAATGCCTATTCATTTCCTTAGAGAATTATTTACAAAGATTCTATTTTTCACCTAAAAAAATAATTTCATCATCATATACTATGATAATAGGAGTACTTGTGGGAATCTACTTACTAAATATATTATTATCAATATTTCCTTTTAAAAGATCTACGCTTCTTTAGCATCCATCTATCATGAAATACTGAGATCTAGGTTCCTTATTTAATCTATATAATGCCTTATTAATATTTTAGACCATGCTACGATCCTTATCAAAAATAAAAATATAAGGTTGTTCAATTAATACAACTTCCTCAATAATACCATTTAGGAAGGAAAATTTTACATCGATTGGGTAAATTTTTACGTCTTTGTGCATTTTCACTGGCAATAAAATACTAATGGTATGAAGCCTTACTACTAATATAAAGGTTTTTTTAACATAAAATCTTTCCATTATATAATTTTCCTAAAAAACTATCCTTTAATTTTTCCTTGCGACTTCACCTTTATCATTTTGTTTATTTGTAGAAAAAAGGCTTGGTGTTAATTTTTTTTCATCAAACCTTGGAACAAGCTCCTAAGTGGAGTTTTTCTCAATTTAATCAAGTTTATCATTTACAGTAGTAATATGTTCTTCATATTCAACTACCTAAAAATAGTGGTTCTTAAACTTGGGAGATAAGTGAAATTTGGTTATCAATTTATAACCTCCATTTAGTTTTGAAAGGTGCATCTTGTTGGAAAATGTTAATATATGAATCAATATGCTTACTCAATATTTAATTCATATACATCAAATTTCCATACCTTATTCATTATTGGTCTCATCAAAATCAATATCATCTATAAGATACTCATATCCATCTTACTCAAAAAAAATATTTTATGAAATATATATGTTTTTAACTCCAATAGTTTGATCTTCATCCTTAATAAAAACCTCTATTTTGTGATGATTTGCAAATATTTTGACATATAAAAATTCTAACTTATGGTTCTTATTTTTTATTCAGTAATTATATACACTAAAATTATAAATATGTCCTATGGATGTCTCCCCTTATTATTTTTCTTCAAACTTTCCAATATTTCTATTATTTTTCATCCTGTAACAGGTTCTTTCAAATAATTTGAAAAATCTAATGGTTAATTTTCTATTATACAATATATATTATGTCTTCCTATGGGTTTTAGGTATCATTAAGAACCTGTTTTAGCAATGCATAGTAGTGAAAACCTTTCCTCTCAAAAAGATACTTGGTTATTTAGTTTCATCTAGCATGGTTCTTCCCATCCTCTATAATGATCCTATTTTTTCATTTATCCACACTATTTTTTTGTGGGTGTATGGTGTTCTATATTTATGTTTTATTCCATGATTTTTTTATAAAGCTATCAAAGCATTGGGTGTATACTCCTTTCTATTTTCAGACCTTTATTTATTTATATAGACATAAAACTCCTTTTCAACTTGTCTTTTAAAAATTTTATACTTCTAAGTAGTATTTAATTTATTATTTATAAAGATAAAATTGGTGATCCAAATTTAGTCATAAATGAATTTAATGAAATAAATAACACCCTTTTTTGACTTATTTCTAATAGAACTACACACATTTGAATATAAGAATTCTAATTTACAAGTGTATTGAATATTTATCTTTTCGTGTGTCCCTTACACCATCCTCCCCTTTTGGAATGTTTCAAAAACAACTTCCCTTTCTATTTTGAGTTTGTGAAGTTCTATCACCATATAGTGTTTGGAAATATTTTTCAAGTTTCCCTTTTTGAAGTAGTAAAGTATATTATTCCATAGATTATTCTCATCTATGGAATTTGAGTAACATGAGTTAGATAGGTCACTAATCTGAAACAAGTTCCCACTTATTTTTTTACCTTTAGTAAAGGTTTTTTCATCCTTGTTATTTTTCATAATGCATGAGTTCTGAAACAACACTTACTATGATTTATTACACAATTAGAAAATACTGAGTGACTTAAATTTATTTTATTCCAAAGAAACATTATTCATTTTATTCCTCTATAATGAATTTTATCATTCCCTATTCCCTTGATTTTTAAGAAATTATCACTATCAAATGTAATGTATCCTTATCCATTATATTTTATTTTTTTCAGTAATTTGGTTTCTCTAAACAAGTGTGAATAACACAAACTATCATGTTTCCATGGTCTTCCTATTTTATTATCTTTATGACCCAATCCACAATGCAGGAATTTTCTTCTTGATTTTCCTTTTTGAAAAATTTCCCCATTTATTAACAAGAGAACTATCCTAAAATATTTATTTTTCATTTCTAAGAATAATGTCTAGGATTTATACATCTATCACAAACTTCTTACAAAATATTGAACCTATTTTGTGTATGAAAACTTATAGTATTATGTTCATAATATTATTCATTATAGAATCATTCTTTTTAATCATATGGTTTATCCCCCTTGAATATTTCATTCTTCAAGGTCGTGACATGTTTTACCAACATTTGTACGACTTGTGCCCATAAATTCCACAACACCAACAGTAGACACTAAATCTAAATCATCTATTGTACCTATAATTATGTCCAAAAAACATCATTCCAAATTCTCACCTTGGTTGTCCACATCATCCCTAGTCATTCTTATTTTTAAGAAGTTTCATTTTACTTGAAATCCCCTCTCTTCCATAGATGTATAATATATTTTATCATCATCATTTCAAGAATAAACTTATCCAAATCTTGGATTGTCACCTGCACTATTAGACAAGGAATATTTAACTATTTTCAATTTTATAATTATGGTTATAAAGTGATTTATTGTGAAATAATTCTCAACTGATGAAGATGATCCAAATCTTACTTCAATAGATATTTCTATGTCTTACCTAGTATTTTTTTAACTCATTTACAGTTGTATTATATTTTTATTCTAGCTTACTTAGTTCTTCTATATTCAAAATAAGATTTTCTTCAATATTTTTCATGATATTTTCATACTCACTAGACATTAGATTGAGTTTTTTGAGCTTTTAAATGATTTAGGTATATCGTTTTAGGTAATATTCATTCTTTTTAACTTTATTCCCATAATATTTCTCTAAAAATATGATCTAATTCTTGAGATTTTCGTTTTACTCAATTCATGAATCTAACTCATATCTGAGCATATTATCCATGTAAGTTTCTTCACCACCTTCCTTTTCAATACTTAAGGAGGTATGTTGGTCTTCCTTATGATCTATAAAGTTTTTGACACTTTTCGTTGATTCATCTTCATATGTTTTGTTAGTAGAACCATCATCCTTGTCTTCTTTTCGCATCATACTTCTCTTATATCTTCTAGGAAAATTTTTATTCATTTTACCATACTTGTTAAATGATTTAGAGCCTTCACATATATATTATTTTTGGTATTTACATCTTTATCATCATCCTTATACACTAGTATTTTATTCCTTGGAAAATTTACAACGAAATGTATTATTCCTCAACACTTAATGCACTTCAAAGGAAGCTTGCCTTTATATTTTCCTTTATCATTGCAAAAATTCTTTGAAATAAGATAAATTATTATATTTATATTTATATATATATATATATATATCTTCATCCATGTCATAATTATCATCATCATCAGACTCACTAGATACTTTAGGTTTTTATTTTTTCAATTTCAGTTTTCTTGTGGCTTCAAAATTTATTTGTTCTTTGATTTCATTTTTAAATGTAGGTGTATTTATAATTTCATAAGAAATGTGAATATGTTGAAACTAATAAAGTGATATTTCCTCACTATATTCTATAATTTAGAGCTTAGGAACAAAACTATCATGTAAGTTCCTCATATGTTTCATTATAATGATAGATTCATCCAGTTCTTCACAAAAGACTCTCAGTTCACTCACAATATCATTAACCCTACTAAAGTAGTAATAAATGGATTCTTCTTCAACCATAATTATATCTTCAAACCATATTATATATATTTTTAACTTTTCTTCATTGAATTTCACATTCCCTTTATATATACTTTCAATTTTATCTAAAAATTCTTTTTCAATTTTAAATCTTATCACTTTAGTATAAGCATTATCTAAGAGAGACAGAATAATGGATTTATTATCCTTATCATAATGTTATATATTTATTTCATCAATAGAAGACACATTTTCACCTCTTTTAATGGGTGGAAATCCCAATATAGTGGCATCAATAACTTCAATACACTATGAAAATAAGTATGAATATATTTTATTTTTTCAACCATCTAAATTATTTATATCAAATGTAGTCACTATTTTATTGTTGAAATAATTTATAATATCTATCTTCTATAGAAATAGATAATCTAAAAGATATAATGTTCAAATTAGATACCAATTGTTAGTTCCAGTTGTTTGAATAGCTATATTGAGAGCGGGGTTAATTAGTGTAGATTAAATTTTACATTTTAATTTTGTTTTAGAAATTAACCTATGTGATTACTTATGAAATGGTTCAATCACTTTAATGAATACACTCATAATTTCATGAATGATTCATAAAATAATAAAGATTAAGGAACAAACTAATTTTACAATGTTCAACCTTGGTGTGAGTTATTTCTCCTTACTGTATTTGGTTTTTATCTCGGTTCACATAATTTCCACTATAAATGTAACATCAACTAACATTGGGTAATAAGGTATTATCCTTTACCTATAGTTCACAACTCTCTTCGGTTAGAATAATTTTATGTGGACTCTTTTCAGTTATAATGGTCCACCACCACTAGTTAAGAAATATCTCCAATAAGATTTTTTTTTCTACAACAACAATTAAGAAATCATCCACTTTTATCCAACATGTAAATATCCTGATAATACAACTCAAAATTCAATATCATTAACCCTAGAAATTTTCTGGTGAATAATACCTAAAGTTAACATACTACTCTATCTCACAACCTGAAAACCCTTATAAGTTTACTAATTTTTCTCTAATCAGACTTAGCTCTATAATCTCAACTAAAATAGATTTTTAGATCACACACTACATGAATTTTAATAACACATGCTTCTCTTCTTATACTTCTTCTTACTTTCTCAAATGCTTATTTCATTATCAACATACTCCATTTTAATTTTATCTGAAGTAAAATTATCTCTCTTCAAAATGAATTTTCATGTATAGGAACCACATTAATTTACATGTCATTTTCCATATGCCTGAATTGGTATTTTAGAATATGTCTCAATCCTGCAAATAGAAAATATCATGAAAATGGATCTATTTTTTCAAACAAGATCCTCATGAAAATCATAAAAAAAATTTAAAAAAATGTTCAACCTCCTATATTCGTATGTGGTCTTTAAGTAATTCCACTTTCTTATTCTGAGTAAATAAAATAAATCTAGGCACATAATAGATCTATTTATTATGATAAATAACACACAAATAAGTTTATTTTTATATTTTATAAATAACCTCTGTGGTTTTTTTTCAACTTAGTTAGCCTTAGCTTTCATTTTCTCTGACCTTCTTGGGTAAATAATAGTTCTTCACAATGTAGCAGCACATTTTGACAACTTCAACACTTGAAAAAATCAATTAATATCACAACTCTATTAGCATGTGAATTTGAAATTATATAAAAAAAATCATCATCCCATTTATATATATATTATTTATGATAATTGAATCTTGTATTATTAATACTACTTGAATAAAAATTCATTTTAGAAGTTTTAATCACTGATGGTAGACTCTATCATCATCTGTTTTAATTTATTTAGAATATAGAATATTATACAATTCTTAGATATTTAAACTTTAAAATTTCTCAAAAAATTATAAAGTTTTTAACATTACAAAGTTAGCTAAAACCTTATGAGTATCAACCTTATGAAGTAACTTTTAAAAAATTACAATGTCATGTATCCACCTTATGAGGCTATATGTCAACCATAATCTAGATTATTGTTTCCGACGCTTTTGTCGGGGCACGCGCACGCATCCTTCACCCAGAGGACGCGCAGTTGTTGCCCCAAATTCCCACTTTCCAAAGGCAGGCGACATCTTCTCCTTATTCAGGGACGTCTTCTCCTTGATCGAAATGGGATAATGGGATGTTGGTTCCTCCTTCCTTGGATTCTTCCTCAGAACTTGTCACCTAGTCTTGGTCTCCCTCATAGATTTAAGACATAGTTCATGAAACTCTTCCCAGAGCCATATCTTCATGGACACTAGTTAATTACACTGCTTCTATCAGGACATTCCAAGGAGTCCGGTCAGGGCAGCAACCTTCGGCTAGGGGATTAGTCATGTTGGGCACCACTGGCATGTCTTGACGCTGGGGGATTGGCATGTCTGTCTTCTGTCCTTTATTATAGGGCTTCTCGAGGGCGCGAAAGCCTGAGTCATCCCACATCGAACGTAGGGAATCATATTCCATAGGCATGTATCTGAGGTTTTCATCAGCTCACCATGTTTAACACAGGGTATGCCGCAAGTTTAATGTCCAACGGAGATGGATCGGACTGATCGAAACACTGGCTAGAGTGGATCAGATTGAAGAACCCCATGGAGGGAACACCGATATCAGGGCCAGCACGTGGGTGGATTCCTGAATGCTATTGAGGGGAATGGGGAATGAAGTGGCATGATCCCACCGGGATGTGGCGGCCTGGGTGAGAATCAGGATGGAGGATGGATTTTGGCTTGATCCTCAAAGAGACTTCCTACGTATCCACATGGTGGGAAATCAAAGTTCGTGTAGTTCGGTGAAATGATGGGACACCTGAGGAGGAGGCCCATGAGAATGGATGCATGGATGGGACCCAGAGGAAGTGGAACCTCTGGGTTAGGGAATGAGCTTCCCAAGACACATAGGCTTGAGGGAGAGGTCAGGATGAGACATGATTGATGGGCTTGAGCCTCGTGGGGGCTTCCTACGTATCCATGTGGCAGGGAATCGAAGACCATTTAGTTCAGATGGCGAATACAATTTACCATCATGTGGGACGGGTATGGGGCATACAGTCTGAGGCATCCCATTGTGTTTGGTGAACCGACGTGAATGGGGTTGGAACGACTAGGTGGTGGGCTTGAACCTCGTGGAGGCTTCCTACGTACCATTCCTTGGCATGGATCAAAGTCCTCGTAGTTTGGGTGGATTGGGAATTACACTCTAAGGTGGCCCAAGGTGGTGGGGCTTGAACCTCGTGGAGGCTTCCTACATACCATGCCTTGACATGGATCAAATTTATCATAGTTCAGGTGAAAAGGGGGCTTTTCACACCGAAACAGAGATGATCGGGTCCAATGATTGTTGGGATTGAACCTCGTGGAGGCTTCCTACGTACCATGCCTTGACATGGATCAAAGTCCCCATAGTTCGGGATGGATTGGGGCTTACATTCTGAGGTGGCCTAGGCTTGTGGGGCTTGAACCTCATGGAGGATTCCTACGTACCATGCCTTGGCATGGATCAAAGTCCCCATATTTTGGGATGGGTTGGGGCTTACACTCTGAGGCGGACCAAGGTGGTGGGGCTTGAACCTCGTGGAGGCTTCCTACGTACCATTCCTTGACATGGATCAAAGTCCCCGTAGTTCAGGATGGTTTGGGGATTACACTCTGAGGCGGCCCAAGGTGGTGTCATGGTTAGTGCTATCTCTAAGCTCATGTGATTCATGCTCGGTGTGAGAAACAAGAGAAAGCATAGGCCTGACAATCACATCGCGAAAGGTGCATCCATGGGATGTGGAGTGGTCCTTAGACGTTGAGCGGCCTAAGGTGTCGGGACTTACTCGAGGATGGAGGCCCGAGTGTGACAAAGCGCAACGGGAGATAGACTTGGAACCGAAGAAAGGAGGATCCTCATTCCCTATCACGCCCTTCGCTGTCCTTGGGGACCGAAGAAAGGAGGATCAGGGATGCTGCCTTCTGGAAGGAAAGCTAGGGTCTTACACCAAGGTGGCTTCCCTTCCCCCATGGAAAAACGCCACTCCGATAAGGAGGATATCATCCCCTGTGAGGGGTGATCTTATCCCCGTGGAGAAGAGTGGGCGTGGAGAATGTCCAAGGTGGGGGGACCCTGCGTGTGAGGCACAGGGCCAGGCCACAGTTTAACATCATGTGCTGAGAATGATGGTGCTGGGCAGTTTAACGTCCTGCAGCTCAGACAAGGTGGGTTTACTCCACACCCCTAGGACTTACATAACCGGTACCCTCTACTCCTTGTGTAAGGGAGGGCATCAGCAAGGCTGTAGCAAGAGGGTTTCGCAGAGCGAACCATTTAGGGGTCCACGTTAGCATGGCTATGTGAAGAAGAAATATCCGTTAGCATGCCTATGAGAAGAAGCATGAGGCAAAGCAACACAATAGGTAGTATCATCCAGGGGACTTTTAAGTTACTTTGCATGAGCCTAGAAGGTCGCACGGGAAAAAGGTGCCTGATTTGGTTGACCGGGGTGTAAGAGACTCCCACGAATGGCATTCATAAGAATAAAATTGGGCGCCCATGCAAGGGGACGTCCAAGGAGCACCGAGGTGATGGGTCCCGAGGGATTGTGAGAAACCTTTGGGGCTTGCACATGAAATAAGTAGACCTGCGTGAAAAACACAGGGCTGGCACGAAATCGGTGATGCTTGCACGAAATTGGAGCTGAGGTTTTGAGCGAAACTAGGAAGGATTGTGTGCAAGGGGAAGAAGTGCACACAAGTGGGAGAGACTGCGCGCAAGGACTGGGGTGTGTGCAACTGAAGGGGATTGCACACAATTGCTCGGGGTGTGCACAATCGCAGGGGATTGGAAGCAATTGGTCAGCCTGCACGCAATAGAAGGGATTGTGCGCAAGGGGAGGACCCCAAAGGGATTGGAATTCAGTCTAAACCATTGGGATCTCACGTGAAGGCGGACCCCAGGGCGAATTGGAGTGAAATAACTGTACTTTAAATCCATCTTCGCGCATGTGGAAGACTGATTTCGTGCACAAGAGTCGGTTTTAATTCTTCAACCCTAAAATGGAAGGGGGTCGCCTTCTATTTATAGGTTCCCGGGGGCATGGAAAACTGTTCATCACACAATAATTACGTGATGGAGGCGGTAGCGTGAAATTCTGATCGTACGGGGTGAGGGTGAGAAATTATTTCATGCTTGTGCCGAGGACTCTTCGCGAAACCCATAACTTTCCACGCAGACAACATTTTTTTGTGCACCGATGAATTTTTTTCGCACGGCCCCTCCAGGACCCCCTGATGGGGTCCCCGGGTCCAAATATGACTTCGCTTTGTCATTTATAAACCTTCATCACCACTTGAGCACTTTTTGGCATCTACAAATGCCCCCCCCTCAGAATTGGATCCACGACGGGTCGCAAGGGTTGGATTCCAAGGGAAACATCGACATGCAAGGCTCTGTGGGGTCCCTGTGCGAAAAAATCGGGAGCGGAACGCAAAAGCTAAGGGGGGCACGGAATACACATTTTGTGCCCGTGCATAAACCAGTACTCGCCTGTAAAAGGTGTCATGGGTCCCATGCTTTGTACAAACTTTCTCACGAGATAGGATCCAAGCTCTCGTGTGTGAAAATTTCTTCGGCCCTGCGTGAAAAGTATCTTTGGCTGCATGCAATCCCTCCGAGTTCAGGCATCTTTTTTCTTGTAAACCCAGGGTTTTCACGCCGCCCTCATATATTTCATGACTCCCACTGCCTTTTCATGCCATCCCCTCATATTCCGTGCCAACTGCTCGGACACTCGTCGGAAGAAGATGGCCGCAAACCAGGCTAGTGAGGGAGAAGCCGCTGTTCGGAGGGCTGAAATGGTTGCAAACCCAGAGTTTTATGGCGCCAAAAGGATTGCCTCCAATAACCATACCCTCTTCAATATTCTAACCCCCACCCAAAAAGAATATTCCTTGTCCAACAATCTCCCTCTTTGGGACTTCGGCATTGTAGAGGAGGTCCCTCTGTTGGGCTTTGAGGTGGATACACTGTGGTCATGGGTGACCCGTGAAGACGATCTCCCTAGATACAACATCACCAACAACGGTCACCCTGCCAGAGAAACTAGGCATATGGATGTCTATGTCCTGAATCCCAGGACCATGACCATTGTTGGGAGTGACCTTGCTGCATATATTTCTCCGACCCTCTACGTAAGCACCTTCCATCAGAGCGTCACTGACGAGTCTAAAGGATGGCCGCAGGACTGGGACTTGCGATCATGAGGCAATTTCACCAGCAAATGGGCCTAGGCCTACTGGTTTCGCCATACATGTGACTAATTTGGGGTCAAGATATGGCATATTGGTCTATTTGAGGTGGTGTGGACATCACAATTTCACTTCTACCGCCATCCTGAGCTCGGGCCAGAACTATTCACCCAATGGTCCCCCAATACCAACACCTTCCACCTCCACCATGGGAAAGTGGGTATCAGTCTCTGGGACATTCACTGCATCAGGGATATCCCTTTGGAGGGCCACCAATATGATAAATTCCTTCTGCTGATGAACACCTGGGGAGACAGATCACAAACCCCCATACTAACATGGCACCTATTGGAGCTCGCCAAGGAGAGGCTGGGGGTCAAAGACTTCCTGAATGAAATTTTCTACAAGGAATGGTTCAGCCTATTTTTAGAGAGGGATCTGGAAGTCAAGATGCCAGGGTGGGGAAGATAGTGTCCAAACGCGGCACAGAGGAGCAAGAGCGGATCATACTGGAGGGTCCTAGAGGCGAGGAACTACCAGTCATGGGGCTACAACATAAATGAGAGTTGGGACCCAAATGTTCAGTAGGCCTGATTTCTCGCTAGATTCCTGATAGGATGGATCTTGCCGGTAAGGGACACAATTATGGGTGTCCGTCCAGCAAATCTGGTGATGGCGGGTATCATGGCTGCCAATAAGAGGTTCAATCTTGGGGTCCCCATGTTGGCTCGGTTGTATTCCATTTTGGGGCGCATCTCGAGAGGGGGATCACCTAGGAGAGTCTGTGGGCCCTTCCAGATTTTCAATGGCTGGGTTGTGGCTCATTTTGTCTGATACACCTTCTTGAATTCCATTTGTCCTCTAGGAAATGGCATGTGACCCTATCTGGTGAACATTGTCGGGGTCATGATGTTAATCCTCAATGAGGAGGGAGTAAGGATCAGAATTGGTAACCATGCAAACTTTTCCTTCAGTTCGTCCCCCACCCCAACTGGCCAGATGATAGACAATGGGAAAGGCTCACTGGAACATAAAGAGTACTTCCAGAGCATCAGAGGCGGGGTGCTTGTGGCCCGGATTGATGGGAAGATCTTCTGCGAGCCTTATGTGCCGTCCAGGTTTAACAGGCAGTTTGGGTTCCTCCAGCGAATTCCAAAAAAAGTATACACAGACGTCCGAGAGGAAAGGCATCCATGTGTTCTTTCATCAGTTGTGGCTGATGTTCACGACCTATGGCTCTGACGATGTCATCACCTTTCCTCCCACTGGGGTTGATGTTGGCCTCTCAACTATGCATGCAAAACATTGGGCCATAGCATACCCTGAGGGGATTTTGCGGAGGCAAGTTAAGAAACTCAAGGTTGCTAGTGTGGAACCCAGGTGGCGAGAAAGAAGGCAGAGTGCCGTTAGAGGGGGGATATCACAAGTGCGCCAGGCAACGGGGCTTGTACAGGCCGGGACCTCAGCAGCGGTGGTGTCGTATGGCATGGTTGTGCCCTCGTCACCTAGAGGAGGGTCCCACAGGGTAGCCAGAGAACTTCCTGGGAAGAAAATAAGATACCTGCTTCAACCATCTCAAGATGCCATTTTCCATGCGCTATGGTCGGATTGGCTGACCCTGTGGCAGTCAGTGAGTACTGAATCCCTCTGGAAGAAGATAGTGAGAGATGGGATCCAGCTGCCAGAAGTCGGGCTCGTTCAAGTTGTCGACAGAGTGAACTTAAATCGACGACATGTGTATCTGACAACCATGGACATGCATGAACGTCAATGAGGTTGGCGTGTGGAGACACCTCTCTTGGTGAAAGTGATGCTCATCCAGGACCATGATCTAGAAATGATGTCACCGAGGGATGATGGCAGTAATGATGAGTCAGAGGGTGGCGAAGCAAAAGAGGAGGAGGCAGAAGGAGAAGGTGAAGGAGAAGAGGTTCCTGAAAGTGAAGGGTCTCAAGGTGCGTCCCTCCAAGAGAGTCTCTGAGAGAGTGGCGATATTTTTGGCTCTGATATAGATGTGACTGAGCTACTCAAGGTATGTTTCAACCCTTATCTTTCCTCCTCCTTTTCTCTTCTTTCCTTTTCAATCCTTAATCCTCCCTCCTTATCTCACTCATGGGAATATGGGTGCTGACCAAGCGTCTCCATTCAAAGGAGGGGGAGAAGCACCAATGGAACAAAGTGGGGCACCAACGCTCATTATCGAGTTGACGAGCACTGAGGGATCCCCCTCTATAACAGCTCCCGTAGCGGCCAGAACACTAGAGGTTGGCACCTAGTGTTCCTGTAAGTTCTTCGCTTTGATACCGATACTTAGTGTCGGATGACTCAAATGATTAGGGTGCTCCTTGTCTATACAGTGATCAAGGCATTAGAGGCTCGTCAGACTGCTGATCCCGGACCATCCGTGGGAGAGCCAATGGAAAACGTACCACCCCATCCATAACATGCCTCCCAAACCGAGTCGGACCCGGAAATTGGTGAGCAGGGAGCAGAGGACACCAGTGGCGCTGCTGTCGGGGCAGGGCCAGCAGTCGATGAAGGTGAAACCAGGGTCGAGGCGAGAGATGAAGGTCACTCAGACACTGAAGATACTAATCCCCTAGGAGGAATAGTCGAGGAAGACCCTGCTGCTAGATTGCTAGCTATCTTTCCTATCTATAGGCCTGCTGATCCTGAGGAAATTGATGATTCTGACTTAGAAGCGGCCGAGGAGATCCAGATGACACGACTCAAGGGATGGAATTACTTCCTGCATTTTCTCAGTCATCCCCAGATGGAATGGCTGAAGCGGATGGGAACACTCCACACCTGGCTACGTTTCCTGTGTGCTAGAGGGGAATATTCTCAACACCTTCACCTAATGGTCTGTGATTACATGGCCGAGAAGATGCATGAGATGACCCAGCACTCCGACGCCACCAAGTTTCGGGAGGAGTCGAGGAGTACCTTAGGATTTTTGAGGGCGGAGCTGGAGTTTCAACACCTCTAGGAACAGGCAAAAGAACAGTAGATATTCATCGCAAACTATTCTGAGCTCATGGAGTAGTTGAGGGTCCAGCTGGTAGACACCCAAGAACAACTCGTGGAAGTGAGTCACCAGATAAATGAGCTCCAAACTGAACGGGCATGGGCTAGAGTCAGCAAAATGCACTCCATGGCTACTGATGAAGAGAGAGTCCTCAGGGGGTGAGAGGCAGTCATGGATGCCACTATCCAAAAGGTGGCGGCATTGGAGATATCCATCCAAAAATCCAACACCTAAGGGCCCTGTTTTTGCCGAACCCATAAAATTATTTCACCTCACTGCTTCTTATTGTTTTTTATTCGAACTGTATGTATGGAAAAATTTATTTACTTTCCCCTTTGGTTTAACATACCCAACCATAATTCCGAAGTAAATAGCTATCCATTCCTAAGCTCACGTGGGTTGTACCCGACATGAGAAATAAGGGATGCTCATACTATCACTTCATTTGATTGTGGGAGCGTCAACCAAGCTTCGGGCATTCAAAATTCGAATCCAGATTTCGGAGTAGAAGAGGGGGGCCTGATCAAAGGAAGAGGACCTCATACCGATCGATGTTTCGTCTTCTCAATGTGCTCTAGTGCACAACAGGGGCAATTCCAGAGGCATTGGAATCAGTCCGAACATAGGGATATGAAAATTGTGAATCACGTTACCCAAATTTGGAACACTATGGGAGGGGTGTGGCAATAAAGGACAACTGTTGACCGTGTTTAAAACATAGCATCCCTATTACATTAGCCTAAAATGGGGACAACAAATGAGGTTCGACCACTGACCATGTTCGCAACATAGGACCTAACTCAAATATCATCTACCAGCCTTCCGGAATGTTGGATGAGGACAGAAAGTGGACCATAGGTTGAGCATCCATACTATTAGGGGGTCCCTTAAAATGTGATCAGTCTTCCGGAACATTGTCCCAGGACAGCAGGCGGACCATAGGTCGAGCATCCATACTATTAGGGGGTCCATTCAAACGTGAAAGAGGGCGAGGGTCCGAATAATGGGGCACACAAAGCGTGTAAAATGAAGTGATGGTTTGTTCGAACAAAATCCAAAACTCTTGAAATTATGCCACTATGGTGGAAGCATATTAGGCGGGCACATTAATCAGATCATGGATCGTCCCTACTTTTAGACAGGACCTCTCTAGTGAGGGAACTGTCGCTTCCCAATGTCATTATGGGGCATCCTGAACTTGTTCAGGGAAAATTCTGCAGTTACACAACTCCTCGAGGGGTCAGGCCAAGGGTTCGACAGTGAGAAGGGATGGGATTTTTGATTCCCAGGGCTAGACCCCAGACTACATGTCTGGGCGTTCATACGTATTCCATAAGGATGGGAATCGATCCACACGTAGTTATGGAAAGGGTCTTAGTTTAAGGTCTTAGAACTCAGACCAGGGATCGGTAAGGAATTTAGGAGACACATGGTAAGGTGATTAAAAAACACGATGTGAATGAGGATGAGTTCCACATCATCACCATGTGTTCCTTGGGGAATTTTTTAGGTCAAGGGACCGAACACAAAAGTTAGGTTGGGCCCGTGGGGAAGTGACCGGGCATTCCTACGTACCCCATAAGGATGGTAATCAAGCCATACGTAGTTCTAGAAGTAGCACGGAAAGGTACCAATGAAAAGGATGAAAGGGGCATGCAGGTCTATCCCTCGCACCAAAACAAGTGGTATTTGATTTATCTTGTTTTTCCTTTAAAGTTAATGGTTTTTTTTTTTGTGAAGTGACAAGCCCAGGGTAGAAATTCCTGGCATCGCTACAAGAATCAAGCCTTATACAAGAATTGACAAATGGTATGGTGGATGACTGATACCCAACATGATGCCCCCTATGATGAGGCCATCACAATGCAGTGTCATTTTTCATCATGTAGCTGGGATGATATTATCACAATTTAGGGTCATGTGATTGGACCAAATAGTACAGTTTAAGGTCATATGGCTTGGACATGAAGGAATGATCACGATGTGATAAAGAGTACCCGACGTGAATGAGAATGAGGTCCACATCATCACTGTGCAAGATTCTGGGAGAGGAGCCTCGGGCCAGGAGGCCAGTAAGGGTCAGAGGATAAGGGGCAGGAGAAACTAGCTCCCAGCTGAGCTGGACCAGAAATACAATGTCTGGGTGATCCCACGTATCCCATGAGGATGAGGATCAAGCTGCACATAGCTCTTAGAGAAAATCCCAGTTTATGGTCTTAGTGATTGGATCCCAGGAGCCCTGAGGACTCCATATTGCAGCTTTTTCCGCCTGACGTGTGGAGGTGCACTGAGGGACAGTGCCAAGAGTGTTGAGATTCCACCTGGACATGATGGGGTGGAACATAATGTGAATCATGCAACCAACATTCAAGGGCCTGAAGGGACTATCATGACGACAGAGGATTGCTGCTGACCATGTTCGCAACACGACATCCTATCGCGTTATCCTGAAATGGGAACAAACAAATGAGAGTTGACCGCTGACCATGTTCGCAACGAGGGACTTATATCAATTTGTTGTCTGAAACCCTCGGGGGAGTTGGCCCGTAATAGTAGGAAATCCCTTATGCCTAGAATCCATTCCGTTTTGGGGGTCCCTTCGGGTGTGAATGATAATGGGGGCCCAAATGAAGGGGAACACAAAGCTTGACAAGTCGAAGGAACTTGCCTAAGTTGAATCTGAAACTCCTGGTCCTAGACCAGAGTACTCTTAACACATTGGAGAACCACTATAAAGGGTCGAGGGACTCAACTTGAGAGCATCCAAGAGATGGAATATTCCTAAGACAAGGGGGGAATGGTGCCAAAAACCCAACGCGAAGGAGGGCATAACCCTATACCACACCTATATATCCCCCTCGTAGAGAGGAACATGCCAAGGGGCCTAGGTGACCGGGAGATCGAGAGATCTCTAGGAGATGGGGATAGACCCGAAATATAAATGTTCAGGTGATCCTACATATCCCATAAGGATGGGAATCAAGCCACATATAGTTCTTGAAGATACAGTTTAACATCATGTGGGATGACATACAGATTAACGTCATGCGGGAATACATACAGTTTAACGTCATGCGGGACGAAATACATTTTAACATCATGCGGGATGACATATAGTTTAACGTCATGCAGGAAGACATACAGTTTAACGTCATGTGGGACGACATACATTTTAATGTCATGCGGGACGAGCGTGCAGTTTAGGGCCCTGCAGGACCAACAATTTAAGGTTGTTTGGGACCGTAATCCAATTTAAGCTCATGTAGGACAAGTGAGGGTCAGGAAAAGTATTGTTTAAGGAACATGGCATTTATGGGAGGAGTTATACTCTCACCATCCATGGTCACTAGGGAGTATGCTCCATTAGGATAAACCTTATGAACAATGAATGGTCCTTCCCATTTCGGCTCCAACTTGGGTGGTTTCCTATCGGGGATCATTGGCGCTCTGAGGGCTTGTACCAAGTCACCCTATAGGAAAGAGCGGAGGCAAACCTTCTTGTTGAAATCTCAAGCCATCCTACTCTGATGCCTTTCTAGGTTGTGCAAGGCATGAAGCCTATTCTCTTCCAGTGCTTCCAATTCAGCTAGATGGATTTCAGCCACTCTATCTAGTGCTTGCTAGTCATAGACAGTTGTGCACAATGAGGGAAAATGAATCTCGATGGGAAGGACGGCCTCCTTTCCATACACCATGGAATACGAAGTCACTTGGGTGGAATTACGAGTCATCGTCCGATAGGCCCAGAGGGTGTTGGGGAGCTTATCTGACAAACTCTTCATGTTCTGACCAACCATTTTCTGCAGAATATTAGAGAGGGTTTTATTGAACACCCCAATCTATCCATTTGCTTGTGCATGATAGTGAGAGGTATGGTTAGAGTGGATGTTGTACTTGGTGTACAACCTTTTCAACTTGGTTACTCGAACATTGGTGCCGTTATCGGTGGGGATAGCGTGAGGAACCCCAAACCGATAGATGATATTGGAACACACAAAGTTGATGATAGAATGGTCCTTGACTTCCTTGAGCGGAATTGCCTCTGCCCACTTGGAAAAGAAATCTATAGCGGTCAGAATGAATCTTCATTGGCGATCCATTGCCGGTGGGTATGGTCCTACGACATCTAATCCCCATACTGAAAACGGCCAAGAGTACTTGGTAGTGTGGAGAAACTCTGGTGGCCGATGCACAAAGTTATCATGAACATGGCAGTCATGGCACCTCTTGGTGAACTCGATGTAGTCGTGGATCATGGAGGGCCAAAAATACCCTAATCTTTGGATCTGGTGAGATAGTTTCGGCCCATCCTGATGGGAACTGCAGGAACTAGTGTGAACCTCTTGCATGACCTATAGAATCTCAACCCCCTGAATGAAATGGAGGATAATTCCATCAAATCCATGCTTATAGAGTATCTTCTCAAGACTGGGATCACTCTGGGGGGTAAACTTCAGTGTACGACATTGGATTCTCTTGCACTCATCCTGGTCTGACGAGAGATTACCATGTTGGAGTTATTCAACCAAGGGTGTCCTCCAATCGGCAACCGTTTCGATCACTCCATCCGGATGACCCGGGGGTTTTGACTGGGAGGATCCGGTGGTAATATGGCTTACTAGTGGGCCGCCATCATCATCTGGGGTAACAGGATCTATGACTCTCCGGTGTGCCACATGGATAATCAAATCATCCTGTTCGGGCTCTGCAATTGATGCATCTAATCTAACCAAGGCATCTACTCAACCATTTTGTGACCGAGGGACATAGGTAACCAATGAACAAGAAGGGAACTGGGCCATTAGCTGGAGGGTGTGCTCCAACAATGGTACGAGCTCTAGATTCCTGAAAATATATCCACTGTTAACTTTCTTGATGACTAGTTCGGAATCCCCTTTCACATGAAAATGAGGCACATCAATCTCAAGGGACAGCTCGAGGCCAGTAATGAGGGCCTGATACTCTGCCTCGTTGTTGGTGCAGCCTTCTGATAACAGGAATGAATACGGCAGAACGGCTTGCGTCGGGGTAGTGAAGATGATACTCAGGCCCACTCTATTGAGCCCAGGATCGTTGAGCCTCCTACCGGTGGGGCTCGGGGAGGCACCGTCGAAGTGCATATTACAACACAGAACTGCATGATCGACCGAGAGGATCACCTCATCGGGAAAATCCAGGTCCAGGGACTGGTCCGCAGAGGTTGGATGGACAGCTATAAAGTCTTCCAATGCCTTCCCCTTAATATACTTCTAGGGCACGAACCTAATGTCGAACTGCTGGAGGATTACCGCCCACCGTGCTAGACGGTCGGTCAACATGGGGCGGTTCATAATGTACTTCAGTAGGTCTACCCGAGAGACCAACTGTACCTCATGGTGCTGCAGGTAATGTCACAATTTCAACATAGAAAATATGAGTGCAAGGACGGTCTTCTCTATGAGGGAATATCTGGTCTCGGTATCGAGGAGCATGCGGCTGATGTAGTAGAGGTTGTTCTCTATCACCTCATTGTTCTTCTAGGCGAGAATTGCGTCGAGATACCATTCCAGGGTAGTGATGTAGACGATCAGTGGGTTTCTGGAGACGGGTGGCATCAAGAGCGGAGGTTGGAGCAAATATTGCTTGATTTCCTCAAAGGCGGTCTAACACTCCTCATCCCGCTCATAAGTGGTGCGCTTCTTCATATGTCGGGAAAAGGGCTTACACTTTCCATCCAAATTCGTAATGAATCGGATTATGTAGGCCAAGTGGCCTTGGAGACCCCGAAGCTCCCGAATATTACTCGAGGGAGGCATCTGGCTGATGGCCCTGATCTTCTCTGGGTCTATCTTGATGCCTCGATTTCTAACAAAAAATACAAGAAACTTTCTAGAGGTGACCCCGAAGGTGCACTTTAACGGGTTCATCTTCAGGTGGCAGGAATGGAGGAAGCCGAAAACTTTCTCAAGGTCCTTGATATGGTCTTGGCGCTGGCAAGATTTGACCACCAGATCATCCACATAGCACTCCACCAATGTCCCAAGGATTGGCTTGAATATGCGGTGCATGGCCCGCTGATAGGTGGCACTTGCATTCTTCAGGACGAAGGGCATGACCTAGTAACAGAAAGTACCTTGGGGTGCCCTGAATGTGGTGGACTCCTAATCCTCAGGGGCCATTCAGATCTGATTATATTAAGAGTAACCATCCATGAAGGAGAGGGCTTGGAACCCCGTCGTAGAGTCGATCAACAATTCGGTCACTGGAAGGGTAAAATCATCCTTCAGACAATGGAGATTGAGATCTCGGAAGTTGATACAAACTCTAATCTGTCCATTCTTATTCCTGACTGGTACAATGTTGGCCATCCACATGGGGTACTAGACCTCCTTAATGAACATGGCCCTGATGAGCTTTTCAACTTCAGCCTCGACCATGGCATTGTGAGAAGGGTGCATCTTTCTGGGAGGTTGTTTGAACCCGCGATGAATTACCGGAAGGCTGAGGTGGTGGATGGATACCTGAGGATCTAGTCCCATCATCTCATCATAACTCTAGTTGAAAACATCATGGTTTTGTTTAAGGAATCCTACGTACCACTGCTGCTCCTCAGGGGACATAGCGGCATTGATCAATGTGGATCTCGGGTCCGCCTCGCTTCTGAGGTTCACCTGTACCAACTCGTCGACCATGGAGGAGACACCTTCCTCAATGGCAGGGGAGAATCCTCTATATCCCCTTATCCACTTATGTGGTAATCTTCCGCGGGGGAAGTTTCTTCTGAGTTATCAGACCCCGACAGGAGGCTGGTACCAGCTTTTGTGGTAGTGGTCATTCCACCAGGGAACTCCATCGCTGCCAAAACTATAGTGATGAAGGCTATTGACTCGATCCCATCTGGTCTCTAACCCAAGGGGCCACACTTGATAATATCAAATCAGTAGTGGCGCGTCAGCCAGAGCTGGCTTATTCCATCCTGGAGAAACAAACAAGTATGATGTATTATCATTGCCATGAGCCGGACGTCCCGATACCTGATAGGAGTGGGAGGCTCTGGGATCACTAGGGCCTGATTCATATAAGAATACGAAGTGATCCTTCATCTCCACCTATATTTGGGAGCATGGTTCCCTCTTGTCCCAGAAACAACAAAACATTTCCCCATATTGGGGGTCGTGTCCTCCAACCAATGGATCGGGAATATGTAGGTTTCATTCAGGCATGCCCAGGGGTCACTTGTGACCAGGGCGGGCTCATCCTCACATGCCAAAATCTTCTTATTCTTTCTCTTGTAATAGTCAGCATCCAGATAACGGGCTTCATAAGAGTCAAAGAGAGATTCATCACCTTGGAGTATGCCTACTCGACCATTAAGTGAGTACCTGAGGCATAGGTGATACGATGAGGGAACTGCCGTGTGCAGATGGAGCCATGGTCGGCCCATCAATGCATTGTATGAGGTGTCCTAGGAGACAATCATAAACTCGGTACATGAAACTAGGCCACAAAACCGGGTCTTCAGATGGATTTTTCTGATCGGGGTCTGTTATGTCCTTTTATATCCCTGGATTCTTAAATCGGAGGGAGTCAGGTCATCTTCGGATAACACTAGATTCCGCAGTGTCCATGTTGAGAAAAGGTTAATCCCAGAGCCGGTTTCAATAAGACAGTGGTTAACCTCCACACCATTGAATTGGCTGGTGATATACAGTGGGCATATGTGCCCCTATATGGGGGAGCCTTCATCCTCTCCAGAGAATGAAATGATGGCCTGGCATTCAGCATCCTCAACTGTTTCATCATGAAAATCCTCTAAAGATGCTACCTCCATCTCAAACTAGAGGGGGCTCCTTAAAGCCTCAGCAAGGGCCTCACGCATATCTGGTGATAGGAGAAGGGATTTAAGGATGGAAATCCTCGCTGGAATGATGACAATGTGCTTGAGAACATCATACTTCTGCACCAGGCATGAAATTGTGCTTGCGGGAAGCCGCTCTGCGATTGGAGGCATTGCAGGCCCTGCTGGCCGGACCAGCGGCTGACTGGTGCTGGGTATATCCCGCTGCTCAATAGTAGAAGCCCGGAGAGTCATTGTCGGATGAGGACCGGATGAATGATATTGGCTTGTAGCGGGGTGAAGCATGTCTTGGCATAGCTGAAGTGGATCTGCCTGATCCAGTAGCACAAATGGTGGTGGAGGTGGGCCTATCGACACCGGATGAAGAGGTTGTGCATGATAAGTTCTACGTTGGGCCTACTTTCTGGTCTTAGTGGCATTCACGTCTTGGCTGGAGGTTCCAATTGACGGGCCTTGACGACTCATATAGTCGCAGCTCCACTGACATTGACATCGGCTGGGGACATTGGGGAGGTTTGCCTGGCGCTCCCCTTCGCCGGGAGTCATATAGGGATTTACCAACTCAACGGTATTAACCAAAGTGTACCCTTGACTATCACTTGACTAATCATCCACTACTAGGAAGATCTTGGGAGAAATTCCCATCTCCGGGGTCATAAAGCCGCCGAGAGTGCGGGACAACGACACCATTGGCGGGGCACGTTGCTTTTTCTTGCACCGTCGATGCTTGCTCTTCTGGGAAGAGGCTGGATGAGACGATGATAGAGAAGTGGTAGCCATAGATTCTGAGGGATCCAGTTAATTCAGACGTGCATGGATGATTCCATGGGCACGGGCGACCATTTTGTGTGTCGTCCAGTCATTATACTTATGGGACCCGTGGTTAGAAACCTGCTGCCACTCACCTTCGCTACCGCTACTGCTATCTGACCACACAAAGACACCTGCCACTTATGCTGGGGTCTGGCCCAACCTGAATATGTTGCTATCAATATGGTCTTGGAGATAGTCCTTGAACACATAGCACTGCTTGATGGTGTGCCCCAGGATCTGGTGATAAGGACAATAGTTGGGGAAATCAGTGAGATTCACCTCCTCTAGCTTTCTGTACTCAGACATTCATACAATTCTCTTCTCAAAGGTGCTTCAAAAGTAACCAGGGACCTGAGCCTCATCAAATGAGTAGGTCTGATTTCTTCTGCCGAAAAGGGGGCTCTAGGAGCATGACCCTGATGGGGGGCCACAGGAGCCTGCCGAGGAGGCAGAACTTGGTTATCTCACCTAGGCGGTGGTGGCGCATTATGCGGGGGCACCTGCAGATTTTGAGGTGGATAATGCTGGGCTGGAAGTTGCGCCCGTGGTGGTGGACCTCTGTGGGGATACAGATCTAGCTCTACTAGTAGAAATTCTAGCTGTCTGGGGGCCTCTACCTGGGTCACTGCGGTGGGCTCGGCTCTGGCAGCCCTCCTTGCTGGGATTACAGGGGGCAACGTTTGTGCCTGGATGTCCTATTACAGGGCTTCTTCAAGGAGCTGGTCTTTATCTGAGAAGTCTCTGAACCCTCCGGGATAGTTCTGAGTGATCAGGGAGGGAACCAGTTCTGTCTTGACATTCCCTACGCACATCGTCACTAATTTATCCTGAGTTAGTGGCATGTCAAGGGAGTATTTGAGCCCCTTCCACCGGGAAACAAAGTCTGCGACTCTCTCATCAGGCATTTTCTTGCACATAAAGAGGTCTGCGATGTTCATTTTCCATGTGGTAGAGATGAACTGGTAAAGAAACTTCATGTGAAGGTCCTCCCAACTAGTCATGGATCCGATGGGGAGCTTATTGTACCAAACGAATGGTGTCCCCTCTAGTGTCTGAAAAAAACAGTGGAGCTTGGAGGCCTCCTACTGTGCTGGGGTCCCTAGCATAGGTCCACACCTCGAGTTGAAGTGGGATAGGTGCTGCGGTGGGTCCCATATATTGTTAATGGGGGAGAAGGTGGGATTCCCGAATCCCGGGGGTGCTAGCATATCATCAACCCATACCGGGTATGGATTTCCATCAGGTGGGATGGCCACCTGTCGTGTTTCCAAAGCCTTTAGGCAAGCAATGAGTGCCGCCATTGGATTGTCTAGACAGGGGTCCCTGTCCTGAAAGGGATCCCTAACCACGAGCGCATTACAGGGATCTTCAATGTGGTAGGCAAGCTCAGTGGCTCGTGGGGCGGCTGGTGGAGTGACCCTTGGGGTCGTCGTAGGAGCCCGAGCGGGGTTCCTTGGATGGTCGCGCCGTTCGGGGGGGGGGGGGGGTTGGAGAGACATATTGCACCCTCTTTCCATGAGATTTGGCTTCTGCCCTATCGGTGAATACGGCATAACCAGGGTTTCCTGGGGGAATCTTTCCAAGGGGTAGTTGTTTATGCCCCTACCGCCCTAGACTAGGATCATCGTAGTTGGGTCGTTGCTCTGCAATGATTTCAGCAAGAATTTCATCAAGTAACTTCTTCTGCTCAGCAAGCTACTGGCGTAATGTGGCCTTCTCGGGGCCCTCCTCCGTCTTCTGTACTGAGGTGGATGGGTTGGAGTGTTTGACAGCTCTGACGTGCTCTTTGCCTTTATAGAGGTTCCGACCTAGAACTAGTGTCTTGGTGGGCAGGGGGAGACCCAGGAGGTTCCTCTGCTGATGATTAACCCTCCCCGATGGGTCCATTGGTGTCACATCCTCAGTGGGGAAATTCCCATCAAGAATTCCTAGCTCGTTTTCCCCTCCCAACAGATCAGTCATCTTGATCGCAACTCTTCTCAGGGGCATGTGATCAATGTCACCTAGCGAGTCAGGCTACCGGTGAATTTCACTGGATAGGAGGGAAGCATACTACCCCCAGCCACAGACTTGTGAATGGGGGGTATCCTCCTTAATAAATTTGTGGAGTACTTGGAAACTCTGAATGCATTGTTGTTGGAGGGCCCTATGGTGACCAGGTGACTCGGGATGCTGGACCCCAGGGAGTGTGGCCAGGTTAACCAGACGGCATTGTTCGCCAACATCTTCAAGGTGCACTTTGATCCTGGGATAAGTCACTCACTGGTGGCGAATACAGAAGTGATTCACCCAGAGGGTCCGGCGGAAACATTCAAACTCCTCTGGGGTGAGAGATTCCGGTGTAAAAAAACTCGGTCCTGTGACTAGCCAAAACTACTCAGGGAAGTGGCCTACTGTAAGGATAGTCTAGAAGTTCCTTGGCTCAGATTCAGGGTATGGACTTTTACTGTCTCACTCATCAACTGAGGTTGGATAAGGAACTAGCAGTGGCACTGAGGTAGACCTTCGGGATGGTGGGCTGGCTGGTGGAGAATACGGCGAGCGGGCTGATTGGCCGCCGAACGATGGGTTGTCCTCTAAGGGTTGTAGTGACCTAGCCTCTATATTGCGATAGGATGGACTAGAAACCAAAGCTCCTGACACAGGATCAGCGTCTGCCGAGGGTGGGCCATGTCGTGGCTCCCCCACCATTGACCCCCAAAACAGCTCTCCGTAGTCTCTAGCCAACATAGAAGGTGCTTCCGGAGATGATGGTGGCGACTGTGTGGACAGTCCCTAGGGACACACCAAATTCTCATCCTCTTGGATAAAACATCAGAGGGATGCAGAGATCCTATGGGACTTGAATTCCAGGAGTATGAGGCTGATGTACCTCGTCCCTGCCCCAGCATTTGACTCGAAGGATTGAGGGGAGGGCTCTCACGCCGGGTTTCACTCCGCTTCGGAGTCTGAGAAGCAGACTGGTCTGATTCCTGTCCGGCCTTCCCTAGAATTAACTTGCAGCGGCGATGACCCACCATCCTTCCCCTGGGAGTCTCCTCGGGATAGGGTTTATTTCCAACACGGGGTCCTTTGGCTGCACTAGTGCTGGGGCGGAGAGGGTCTCCACCTGAGGAAGTTGGGGTGCGGGGAGCACCGGGACAAATTTCGAAAGGGACACGGGGAGGACCTCCGTGTTGGGCGTTGGAGAAGTGAATTTGGCCTCCACCTCTCCGACCACTGAGGAAAGGAGGACCTTTTCCGATTGGCATGGTGACATGGGGAGGACCTCCATATTGGCGAGTGACCGGACATGCAATGTCTCCATACCCGCGGTCTACGGTGGGGGGAGTGACCTTGTACCCAGTGTAGTGATCGGGGGAGATACCCCTATATGGAGTGTTTCTTTCATGGTGAAGACCCTCGCTTGGGTTGAAGGTGGCACGGGGCAGACCTCCAAGCTGAGGTTAGAAGCAGGGAGGGCCCGCACCTTCCGTAGTGGCGGCACGGAGTGCGCCTCCACACTGGACGGCATTGCTGCAGATTGGTCCGCAGTGGCCGTCGCCTGTGCCGGTGACTGGTAGAGTCAAGCAAACCTAATCGTTGGGTGGTTGGGGCCTCGATCTAGGCTGGGCATATAACTACCCCGGCTCGACGTATGCAGGGAGTTAGGGATATGAGTTAGCGGTGGCTCGGGCCACAGTAGTCACTGACGTTGACGCCCCACAGCAGTCATCCTCTTCCCTTTGCACCTGATGCTGGCACTGGTTCAGATGAACTAGAGCTGGTGGTGCAATAGCATTGCTTACCTTCTCCTTGGCTTGGGGAACTGAACGGCAGCGGTGACAGAGCCTGGTGGGAGCCCTTGCTGGGAGCCCTTGAAGCGGGACTCCGATTGCGCCAACCCGGACAACCCCTATCGCGTCAGTGTAGGGGAGGGAGTTGTCAAGGTGTTCCGGGGAAAAACTCCTGAAATGATTGAATGTTGGGGTGGGGTGTAGTGGCTCCCTATGTGGCCCTCAAAGGCGGCGTTGACGGCAAGGAGCAGCTGGCTCGAGATCCAAGCGAGCCATATCCCTGGTGGAGATGATCCCCTCCTCATCGTACATGTGTACAAGGTCATTAATTACCCTTCGCTGGATAATTTCCGATGGGGAGAGGGGGCATGGGTGCCCGATAGTCTTGGCGGTCGAAGCCATCATGGAAGAGGCAGAACTGAACGAGGTAGCTACGTCGATATTGCCTCTGCCCCAGCACCGGTGGGAAAGTGATCAGGCTCCGGATGCAACAACTTGGTTCCTGAAAGTAGGGAGATGAACTCATTAATACTGCTAGGAAAAAAATCTACAACAATTTCCACAGCATCGTTCCATCTTCCATGGATAGAAAGAGGGATCCACGCTGACAATGTTGCATAATGGAATGCTCAACGTCCTGACTGTCCTAACCTCTGGTGAGCTTCACGTCAGGCCCACTTGGTGGGACTTGGTACTGGATGACGGGATCAGATGACATGATAAACCATTGATGCCTCTAAATCTACTATTCTCTATGCTGAGGAAAATAGATTCATGTTGGGTTCACCATTTCTGTTTCCGATGCATTCACTGGGGTGTGCGCGCGCATCCGTCACGCAGAGGACGCGCAACTTTTGCCCCGCATTCCCACTTTCCAAAGGCAGGCAGCATCTGCTCCTTATTCAGGGACGTCTTCTCCTTGATCAAAATGGGATTATAGGATGTTGGTTCTTCTTTCCATGGATTCCTCCTCTTAACTCATCACCTAGTCAGGGTCTCCCTTATAGATTTAAGATGTAGTTCTTGAAACTCTTCCTGGTGCCATATCTTCATGGACACTAGTTAATTACACTGCTTCTGTTAGGACATTCCAAGGATTCCAGTTAGGGAAGAGACCTTCTATTAGAAGAGTAGTCATGTTGGGCACCACTAGCGTGTCTTGACACTGGGGGATTGGTATGTCTGTCTTCTTTCCCTTATTATAGGGCTTCTCGAGGGCGCGGAAGCTTGAGGTATCCCACATCGAACGCTGGGAATCATATGTCATAGGCATGTATCTGAGGTTTTCCTCAGCTTCCCATGTTTAACACAGGGTATGCCACAAGTTTAACGTCTAACGGAGATAGATCAAACTGATTGGAACACTTTCTAGAGTGGATCATATTGAATAACCCCATGTAGGGAACACCGATATTAGGGCCAGCACGTGGGCAGCTTTCTGAATGCTGTTGAGGGGAATGGGGAACGAAGTGGCATGATCCCACTAGGATGTGGCAGCTCGGGTGAGAATCAGGATGGATGATGGCTTTGGTCTTGATCCTCGAAGATACTTCCTATGTATCCCTGTGGCAGGGAATCAAAGTCTGCATAGTTTGGTGAAAGGATGGGACACCTGAGGAGGCGGCCCGTGAGAATGGACACATGGATGGGACCCAGAGGAAGTGGAACATCCAGGTTAGGGCATGAGAATCCCGAGACACATGTGCTTGAGGGAGAGGTCAGGATGAGACATGAGTGATGGGCTTGAGCCTCGTGGAGGCTTCCTACGAATCCCCGTGGTGAGGAATCAAAGACCATGAAGTTTAGATGGCGAATATAGTTTAACGTAATGCGGGACAGGTATGGGGATTACACTTTGAGGCAGCCCGTGGCATTTGGTGAACCGATGTGAATGGGGTCGGAATGACTGGGTGGTGGGCTTGAACCTCGTGGAGGCTTCCTACGTACCATGCCTTGACATGGATCAAAGTCCCCATAGTTTGGGTGGATTGGAGATTACACTCTGAGGTGGCCCAAGGTGGTGGGGATTGATTCTTGTGGAGGCTTCCTACATACCATGACATGGCATGGATCAAAGTCCTCATAGTTTGGGTGAAAAGGGGGATTGGCACACCGACACAGAGACGGTCGGGGTCAATGATTGTTGGTCTTGAACCTCGTGGAGGCTTCCTACATACCATGAATTGACATGGATCAAAGTCCCCATAGTTCGGGGTGGATTGGGGCTTACACTCTGAGGTGGCCCAGGGTTGTGGGGCTTGAACCTCATGGAGGATTCCTACGTACCATGCCTTGGCATGGATCAAAGTCCCCGTAGTTTGGGATGGGTTAGGTCTTACACTCTAAGGTGTCCCAAGGTGGTGGGGCTTGAACCTCGTGGAGGCTTTTTATGAACCATGCCTTGACATGGATCAAAGTGCCCGTAGTTCAGGATGGGTTGGGGATTACACTTTGAGGCAGCCCAAGGTGGTGTCATGGTCGGTGCTCGCTCAAAGATCACGTGATTCATGCTCAGTGTGAGAAACAAGAGAAATCACAGGTCTAACGATCACATTGCGAAAGGTGTGTCCGTGGGATTTGTAGTGGGGATTACGCATTGAGCATCCCAAGGTGTCGGGACTTACTCCAGGATGGAGGCCTGAGGGCGACAAAGTTCAGCAGGAGAGGGACTTGGGACTGAATAAAGGAGGATCCCAATTCCATATAATTCCCTCCGCTATCCTTGGGGACCGAATAAAGGAGGTTCAAGGATGCTACCTCCTGGAAAAAAAGCTAGGGGCTTACACCAAGGTGGCTGCCCTTCCCCCGTGGACAAACACCACTCCAATAAGGAGGATATCATCCCCTGTGAGGGGTGATCCCATCCCCGTGGAGACGAGTGGTCGTGGAGAATGTCCAAGGAGGGGGGACCCTATGTGCGAGGCATGGGGCCAGGCCACAGTTTTACGTCATTTGCTGAGGATGATGGTTCTTGGCAGTTTAACATCCTTCAGCTCAGATGAGGTGGGTTTACTCTGCACCCCTAAGACTTACATAACTAGTACCCTCTGCTCCTTATGGAAGGGAGGGAATTGGAAAGGCCGTATCAAGGGGGTGTCTCGGAGCGAACCATTGAGGGTCCACGTTAGCGTGGATATATGAAGAAGAAATAGTCGTTAGCATGCATATTTGAAGAAGAATGAGGCAAATCAATGCAACGGGCGGTATCATCCATGGGACTTTGTAGTTACTTCACACGATCCTAAAGGTCACACAGGAAAATGGTTCATGATGTGGATGACTGGGGCATAAGAGACACCCACGAATGGAATCCATAAGAAGAACATTGGGTGCCCACGCAAGGGTACATCCAAGGAGCATCGAGGTGAGGGGTCCCGAGGGATTGCGTGCAACCTTTGAGGCTTGCACGCGAAATAAGTAGACCTGTGCGAAAAACATCGGGCTGGCGTGAAATCAGGGATGCTTGCGCAAAATTGGAGTTGAGGTTTTTCACGCAACTAGTAAGGATTGTGCGCAAGGGGAAGAAGTGTGTGCAAGTGGGAGAGACTGCGTGCAAGGACTGGGGTGTGCGCAATTGAAGGGGATTACGCGCAATTGGCCAGGGTGCACTCAATCGCAGGGGATTGCATGAAATTGGTTGACCTGCACGCAATGGAAGGGATTGCGTGCAAGGGTTGGACCCCAAAGAAATTGGAATTCAGTCTAAACCATAGGGATCTCACACGAAGACGGACCCTAGGGTGACTTGGCATGAAAAGAACCGTACCTGAAAGCCATCTTAGCGTGCACGGAAGGCCGAATTCACGCACAAGGGTTGGTTCAAAATCTTCAACCCTAAAATGGAAGGGGTTCACCTTCTATTTATAGGCACCTGGGGGAGAAGAAAGCCAGTTGGTGCGTAATAATTATGCAATGGAGGTGGTGGCGCAAAATGCTGACCGTGTAGGGAGGGGGCACAAAATTATTTCGTGTCTGCGCTGAGGACTCTTTGCGAAACCCAGAACTTTCCACGTAGTCCTCATTTTTTCGCACACTGATGAATTTTTTTTACGGGGCCCCTCTAGGCCCCCCGGACGGGGTCCCCGGGTCCGAATATGACTTCTCTTTGTTGTTTTGAATCCTTCGTCAGCACTTGAGCACTTTTCGATGTCTACAATTATCCCAACCTTAGAAGATATCTGTTTACCCTTACGTTAGATAGTCCCAACATTACAATGGAGTTGTTTCACCTCACAATGGATATTCCCAATATTATTAAGATCTATGTTTTAAATCTTAAAAATATTAGTATATTTAACATTAAAAACTTATAAATTTAATAATCAACTTGAACTCCCACAGAACCACTTTAATCATTTCATTAAATCTTAAAACTCCTCAAAAAAATTCACAACATCTAAAAGAACATCCTAGTATCCTCAAAATATTCATAACTCAATATTGAAGACAAATACAATCATCAAAAGATTTATTGGATACTTCAATATCCCCATTTTTATTTTTTTCAACATCCTTCAAACCTTTCTTAATCTTATAAAATAATTAGTAAATGATAGGTAATATCATGTGAGATATATCTTAACATGACCTCATAGAAGAATATTGTGTTTTTTAGATAATTTCATCCCTTAGTGATGAAAAAATTAGGCTAAGTGATTAAAATTATTTTTTCCTTAATTCATCACAATTTTTCCCCATTTTAAATCAACTACACCTCTAGGTAACTAAATTATTGCACACTTCTCCTTTCAAAATTTTCTCTAGAGTTGTATCAATTTTTCTTCCCCTTTAAACAAAATAATTCAAGACTATGTGGGGGTTTTATATAGGAATTTTCAGTGATAATGGAAGGTTGAACATGATGTTTCATCCTTAAGTTTGAGAGCCTCTACTTTGACAATTATTTAGTAAAAATATATATAATTTTTTCTTTGGTTCTAACAAACTCAAGCTTCACATCACATTATTCCACCTCTGATTTCTAAAATTATATATAAGATCAATGTGCATTGATCTTAAGTTTTGAAATAGATGATTTAAAATACATATAGTAATTTTATTGTCATAGGAAATATATAATGACTTTTCAACCACAACTCTCAAATCAACTAGTTATACCTACAACTATATCATTTTTGTACAAGCATGTGGGGTGCTTATATACTCATATTTATTCGTTATCAATTCTATTAAAATTTGCATCATGTTATTCTATGACACAAAAATTTAAGCAGTAATGAAATCTCTACCTAAAATAGATTTCATGTTAGCATAATCCTCTACCCAGTCAGTATCTATAAAGACTTATAAAGTGAAATTTGAACTGGTACTATACAAGTTTCTAAAATTTAGTGTACTATTAATATATATTAGAATTATCTTGGCTATATTCCTTTGGATCACTTTTAAATATAACACATAGTATCACAAAAATACTATGCTAATTATGGTTTTTTCCAATAGATAAGGATTTCAATGAGTTTTCTATATTCATTTTGATTTATAAAATTTCTAGCCTCATTTTTTGTAATTTTCATTCCAAAAATTATCAGAGTGGAAATCCCTACTTATTTATTAATTCCAACCCTCTTCAAAAATTAATTGGATTATTTTTATTAAGATAATAAAATATGATGATCTCCTTGTATGATTTGTAACCCAAGAAAACATAAAATTTTACCTATCATAAACATCTCAAAATTCCTCTTCATTTCCTCCATAAATTATTTACAAAGATTCTATTTTTCACTTGTAAATATAATTTAATCAACATATACTATGATAATATGAGTTCTTGGGGGAATATTCTTTAAATAGATATTAATATTGACCTTTCCTTTTAAAAGTTCCATGCCCATTAGGCATACATCCACCTTAGCTACCAATATCTAAGGGCCTATTTTAAGACATATAATTACTTCTTAATAATTCATATAATGTTACTATAATTATAAAGAATAAAACCTGAAGTTTTTTCAATAAATACCACCTCCTCAATACCACCATCTAGAAAGAAAAAAATTACATCCATTAGGTAGATTTTTTTATTTTATTTTTGTATTTTCACTACCAAGAACATTTTAATGGTCTCAAGACTTGCTACTAGTGTAATGGTTTGTTCAATGTATACTCCTTCCATATGAGAATACCCCTTGAAAACCAGACTTTCCTTATTCTTTGGGACTTCACCTTTCTAATTTTTTTTATTTCCAAAAACCCACTTGGTGTTAACTATGTTTTTGTCTTCAAGCCTTGGCACCAACTCCCAAGTAGAGTTTTTTACAATCTCATAATTTTTCTCTATCATATATGCAATTCATTCTTCATATTTAACTACCTTAGAAATAGTGATGGTTTAAAATAAGAGATAATATAAATTTGGTTATAAAGTCTTAAACTCCTAGTTTAGAAAGGTTCATCTTATTGGGGAAGGATATTATATGAATTAATATGATTATTCAATATTTAATTCCTATGCATCTAATTTTCCATACCTTCATCATCACCAGTCTCATATGAATTAATATCAAGAACAACATTCTAATTTCTATCTTTCTCAACCATTTGTTTATAAGAAATATTCATGTTTCCAACTACAATATTTTTATCTCCAATCTCAATAAAAACCTATGTTTTGTTCTTATTTTCAATGATTTTGACATATAAAAATTATATATTCTTGTTCTTATTTTTTATTCATAATTTATATCCACTACCATTAGAAACATTTCCCATTAATGTCTCCCCTTATTTTTTTTTCTTCAATTTTCCATGATTTTTATTCCTTTATATTCATGTAACAAGTTATACCTTATAATTTGAATTATCTGACAGTTGTTTTTCTAATATACCACATATAATATGTCATATTTTGAGTTTCAAGTCTCAATAAGAACCTATTTTGGATATGCATAATTTTGAAAATTGATTCTATCGAAAATACCTTTGGTTATTTGTTTTCAGCTAGCATGGTTCTTCCCATATCTACAATAATTTTATTTTTTTCTTTTAGCCACATCATTTTATTGAGGTTTTTATGGTGTTTTATATTTATGTTTTATCCTATTATTTCTTATATAGATCTCAAAATCTTTATATGTGTACTCATTTAAAATATTATACCTCACCATATTTATATAGACACTAAACTCATTCTCAACTTTCCTTTTATAGATTTTAAACATCTATATAGGCTCTAATTTATTCTTCATAAAGTGTACATTCATCATCTAGATGTAGTCATCAGTGAATGTAATGAAATAAAGATCATACAACTTTTTTTCTCATAGGACCACACATATTTTAATATATGAGTTCAAATGGACAATTGGATTTAATATCTACCTTTTTGTGTGTACCTGACCCCATCTTCCCCTTTTGGAATGATTCAAAAACAAATTCTATTTCCCTTTTGAGTTTTTGAAGGTCTATCACCACATCATGTTTCGAAATATTCCTTATAATTCCTTTTACAAGGTGGACTAGTCTACTATTCCATATATTATTCTCATCTTAACCACTCATGTTACATGAGTTGGATGGGCCACCAATCTGAAATTTACCACTTATAATTTCACCCTTAGTAATGAATTTTTTATCCTTGGTATTTCTAATAATGTATGATTTATTATGAAATATCACTTACTTTGCTTCACTACACAATTGGCTAACACTGCATGAGTTATGTTTCAACTCTTCCACAAAAAAACATTTTTTTAGTCCCTTATAATCAATTATAGCATTTCCAGTTCCCTTGATTTTAAAGGAACTATCATTACAAAATGTAACATATTTTCCTTTATTTTATTCCATGTTCTTTAATATTTTAGTTTCTCTAGTAATGTATGAAGAACACCCACTATCAATTATCTATGGTTTTCCAATTTTACTAGCCTTTAGAGCCTCATTAAAAATGTGTGAATTTTTTTCTTGATCATCCTTTTAGACTACTTTACCTAGTGTTTGATAAGAGAAATATCCTGGTATATTTGTTAAGGATTTATCAACACAATGTCATATATTTTCCAATATACTTAACCATTCTTTCAAACTATCAAACCTATATGGGGTAGGTACACGTGTAGTATTTATTTCAAAATCTTCTTCTTTAAAGAATCATTTTTTCATCCCAAGGATGGCCCCCTTTAATAATTCCTTCTTCTAGGTAGTGACATGTTGTACCAACATGTGTAATTCTTATGGACAAAAATTTCATAACACCAATGGTATCCAATGAATATGAATCTTCTATTATAATAATAATTATGTATAGAAAACAACATTCTAGATTCTTATAATTGTTTACTAGATCATCCCTGATCATGATTTTTTTCAAGGAGGATAATTTAAATTTTAATGATTTATCTTCCATATTTTTGGAAGATTGTTTATCCTCATATTTTCTAAACCAAACTTCTCTAGATTTTTTATTTTATCTTGAATTATAATACAAATCATATTTAACTATTTTAGATTTATTAGGTATAGTTTAACCTAATTTTTTATGCAACAATTATCAGTAATTGTAGATGTTTCATATCTTTCATTAAAAGAATTTTCTATTTCTTCCCTAATATTTTTTCACTAATTTTCATATGTATCATATTTTTATTCCAAATTAAATAGTTCTTCCTTGTTCAACATAATATTTTATTCAATGTTTTTTTGATCTGTTCATACTCAATAACATTTGATTTAGTTTTTTGAGTTCTTCAATAAGTTCAATATAACTTTTGAGATATTATTTATTCTTTTCAAATTTATTCCCATAAAATGTATTTGAAACATTAATCAACTTCTTGATCTTTGTGTTTACTAAATACATGATTATAAATTGGATATGATCATATGGTCCATATAGTTTTCTTCACCACCATCCTCATCACTAGATAAAAAGGTATCTTGTTCTTACACATTATCCATAATGTTTGTAACCATTAATTTGATTCATCTTCATATTGGTTGTTAGATGAACCATTTTCCTTCTCTTATTTTCTTATCAAGATTCTCCTATTTCTTTATAGAAATTTTTTCTCTATGTTACCAAACTTGTGAAATGATTTGGAGCCTTTATCCCCATGATTTATTTTTGGGATTTCCATTTTGATCACCATCCTCATACTCAAGGTACTTCTTCTTTGGAAAATTTACAACATAATTTCATATGACTCCACACTTAAATCACTTCAAAGGTATTCTATCTTTATATTTTTTTTTCATTTCCTAAAACTCTTGAAAATAAGATACATGGTTTTATTTCAATCTCCACCCATGTCATAATCATCATCATCGTTAAACTCACTATATGTTTCATGTTCTTCTTCTTTCAATTTTAGTTTCCTAATCACTTCAAAATTCATCACTTTTTTATCACCCTTTAAATGTAGGTTTATTTATCATTTCATAATAAATGAGAATATTTTGAAAAAAATCAAGTGATAAGTCATCCCTATCTTCTATATATTAGATATGATGATCCAATCTATCAAGGATGTTCCTCATAAGCTTCTTCATAATGATAGATCCGTCCAGTTTTTCACCAATTCCTCTCATTTTTCTCAAAATTTAATTAACCTATATGAAGTATTCATAAATGTATTATTACTCATCTATATCTATATATTGAAACCTATTTATCTATATTAATAACTTGTTTTATTGACTTTCACATTCCCTTTAAATGTAGGTTGATTTATCATTTCATAATAAATGAGAATATTTTGAAAAAAATCAAGTGATAAGTCATCCCTATCTTCTATATATTAGATATGATGATCCAATCTATCAAGGATGTTCCTCATAAGCTTCTTCATAATGATAGATCCGTCCAGTTTTTCACCAATTCCTCTCATTTTTCTCAAAATTTAATTAACCTATATGAAGTATTCATAAATGGATTATTACTCATCTATATATATATATTGAAACCTATTTATCTATATTAATAACTTGTTTTATTGACTTTCACATTCCATTCATAGTTACTTTCGTGTTTACCTCAAACTTCCTCAGTAGTTTTCTATCTTATCACTTTAGGAAAAACTTTATCTGAGAGAGACATAATAATGGAATTCCTATCCTTACCATAAATTTATATATTTGTTTATCAATAAATGAAAAAACATTAACCTCTTTGAATGGGTGTAAATACCACTATATTTACATTAAGATCTTCAATACCCAAGGAAAATAATTATTATGGTATTCTATTTTTACAACCATGGAAATGTTTTACATAAAATGTAGTCAATACTTTGTTTTTAAGATAATTTATATTATATATATTTCTATAAAAATATAAAATATAAAATGGGGAACCATATAATTGTATAATAATTGTTAGTTCTAGTGGTTTGAATGGTTTCATAGAGAGTGGTGTGAATCAGGGTATCTATACTTTTACATTTTCATTTTGTTTTAGAAATAAAATATGTGATAGATTAAGGTGTGGTTCTCTTGCTTGAATAATTAAACTTTGAATTTCATGAAGAATTAAAAAGTATAATAAAGAACTATGAACATGTTAATTTTTACAAGGTTCGCCCTTAGTGATAGATCTTACTCTTTATTGTAGCCGGTTGTTATCACGGTCCACATATTTTTCACTATAAATGTTACACCAACTTATGTTGGTTTAGAAGGAGATATAATTTTCCTATAGTTCAAAACTCCCACTAGTTACAAAATTTGTATACTAAATATCATAAGTTATATTAAACCACCACCACTAGTTAACAAATATCTTCATTCAAATTCAAGTTTCTTTAAAAATGGTTAATAAATCCTCCTCTTTAATCCACAAGAAAATATACTGAGAATAAAACTCACTCTTCAGGAATAGTGACCTTAGATATTACCGAGTGACTAATCCCTAAAGTTCCCATTGTACTCTTTCTCAAAACATGAAAACCTATATAGTTTTACTTCTTCATTTCCACTTAAAATCGACACTATAATCTCAACTAAAAAAGATTTTTAGCTCACACTCTACCTCGTATTTAGGCACTCATTCTTCTCTTCTCCTCATTCTTATTACATTCTCACATGATTCTTGATTTCTCAATGTACTCTATTTTATTTATTTATTGTGATAATATTCTCACTCTTTGAAAATAACCTTTCATGTATTGACATCAATATTAATTTACATGTCATTTTCCATATACATGAAGTGGTATTTTCCAAGAAGTCTCATGCATTCCAAAAAGAAACAATAATAAAATAGTACTATTTTTTCAACCATGATCCACTTGAAAATCATACCAAAAATGACACATGGGTTAGCCTTCTATGTTATCATGTGTTCTTTAAAGAATTACATTTTTTCTTCCTAGTAATTAAAAGAAACCAAAACACATAGTAGCTAGATATCCCATAATAAATAAGACACAAATAAGTGTATTTTTGTATTCCTAAAATACCTATAAGTGGTCTTTTATTTTATTCAACTTGGTCAGACATAGCTTTTATTTTCTCCAACCTTCTCCTGGGAAAAAAAGTTCTTCACTAAGAAGAATTAGTTTTGATAACTCAGACACTCAAAAATATTATTTACCATCACAGCTTAATTATTTTTTGAATTAGGAAATGAAGAACAAAAAAATCATTCCATTTATATTTTCATTATTCATGATAATGGATCAGAATAATTTAATTTCTCTTTAAATTTTTCTCTCATGGATGATCCTATTATCCATGATAAGTTAATAATGGATTATTAATACTAATTAAATAACAAGTAATTTGAGATTTTTTAATCCGTGAAGGGTGGATCTAGAATCATCTGGTTTTATTTCAACAGAATGTAGAATTTTATAGAATTCTAATATTTTTATACTTTACAAATTCTCAAAAATATGTAAAGTATTGAAACATATGAAGAAAATGATAATCTTACATATTATGGTTATCCATTTAAGTTTAAACCTTCCAAATCCATAGGAAACCATATAGAGGAACCTTATACACTATATGAACCCTTGGAATTTATTTGAAACCTTATGAGGATTATCCTTTTGAAGGTCCTTGGATCACATTATGATGGATTTTCTCAACCTTATGAGGAAACAATTATACCTTATTCTAGGTTGTCCCAACCTTACAAGAGATTGTGTGAACATTATGGTAGAAAATTCCAACCATATGAAAGATTTTTGAAATCTTATGATGGATAGTCTCAACCTTATGAAGCCCTATGGTTTGAACATTATGAAGATCTCTATAATAAACTTTACAGACCTATAAATTCAAGAATCAACTCAAACACCCACATAAAATTTTCTGATAATTATAGGTTATCTTCAAAATCCTCAAAAACATTCAAGACAACTCAAAAAACATCTCACCATACTCCAAATATTCCTCATTCAATGTTGACAATGAATACACTCATCCAAGAATCTATATAGGACACTACATATATATATATATATATATATATATATAATTAAAAAAATTATCCTTTCTAAACATTAAAAAGTTTTTTAGAAGTGGTTAAAAAAGAACTAAAGAATATTTCATTTCACAGTTCTAAATGAACAATATGAAAGGGTGATTTAATCGATGACAAAGAGTGACATTTTTTTGGTGTTTTCTAAAATCACTAAAAAAGACAAACTTTCAATTTTCACATTTTTCTGTAGTGATTGAATATTATTTTATTTTTTATTAGTATCATTTGAAACCAATGGCTCCTAACCTTTTAAAGTCTTTCTTTACACATTATACACATCAAATAGTTCAACAATAAACATACTAATAATCCTTAAAATTTGGAACCTAAGAGTGACTGAATAACACTATGCATGCCTACCATAAAGAAAAAAAATATAATAATCAAAAGTAATGATCAATTATAAATTATTTTCATTTATTTTATAATTTTTAAAATATTTATTTATCACATATATAGAAAAATAAGATTTAAAAGAAAAGTCATACCTTGATCCATTGAATCTTCTTAATTTGAATCTCCTTTATTTTCTCTCACTTAAATTATTTCTATCCTTTTTCTTACTATCTCTTCCACTATGATTTTGATTAAGCATACCAGAATAATTATTGAGACATAATTCTAAAGGATAATAATTTCAAATAGGGATAAAATAGTTTTCATGGGTGGTTTTTAATTAATTTCCAATGTCCATCAATTTGACAAAATTATTCCTCATCATCCCATTATAATATTTATTAAACATAATATCTATGATTTATTCCAAAATTATCCCACTTAACTCATGTGATATTACATTATGATGTTTAATAAATTCAATCATTTATTATGCACATTTATGTCAATTCTATCATGTATACATCATTCATTATAATTAAGGATAATGTCTGCATGATTCAGCATAGTCTTGAATCCTATATTAATATAGTCTCTTCCATGTAATAAAACATTGACATTTTCCTTATCATAATTAAAATGGGATATATAAAATTGGTCCAAAAATAATTTATTTATTTAATACTATACTTATTATAATTATTCAATTAAATCATTTGTAGTTATTTAAAAATAGGTAACATGATCGAAACATTTATAAGTCCTAATGTAAAATGTATTAAACATAACAATCATTATAATACAATGAAACCTACTTGGTAACAATGACCATAATTTCAACATGTCCAATAAATTTCATGGGTGGAAACCCTTTTATTAAAATTTTGTAAATCATACAAGGGATTGGAAATACTTTCAATAATTCCAAATATTGAAATAAATATATGCAGCTATGTATGCTAAATTATAGCCTCAAATCATGATATAAATTTTTCTTCCTCGGTTGAAGAAGCTATAATTTATTTCTTTTCACTTTTACAAGATATTTTCTCTTCAACTAGAAGATACACATAACAAAAAGTGAAATTTCCTATATCGAGACAACCATTAAATTCTAAATCAAATTATCCAATAAACTCAAGATTATTGAATCTTTTATAAGTAAGCATGTTATCCTTTGTTCCTTGAAAATATCAAAAAACATTATTTGCATCTCTATAATGATCCAATGTATGATTTCTTCGGTATCTCTACAATAACCAACTATAAAGAAAATATTTTTCCTTGTACATATTTGATCATACATCAAGATTCCAATAATATATGCATAAGGATTACTTATATCTATTTTTGTTCCAAATCATTTATGGGGCATTGATTGAGATTTAATTTATCTCCTTTATATATTGAAACCAGTGAAGTTGATAAATTTTCCATCCTAAACCTCTCTAAAATTTTATTAACGTGTAATTTTTTAGATAAGCCCGATAAACCTTGAGTTCTATTATGTAAAATTTATATTCCAATTAGATACTTATCTTTCATCATGTCATTTATTTTAAAAAATTTAAAGAGTAATTTTTTAGTCCCACATAATAGAACAAGATCATTTCTTAGAATAAATATGTCTTCAATATATAGAATCATGAATATAAATTTACTCCCATTGATCTTCTAGTATATACACCGATAAAAAATGTTTTTCTTAAATCTTAGTGATACAATGGTATCATGAAACCAAATATACCATTATTGAGAATCTTGTTTAAGACCATATATTGACTTATTTAATTTATAAACCATGTGTTACTTTCCTTAAATAGAGAAACCCATTGATTTATCTATGTATGCATCTACCTATAAACATCCATTTAGGAAGGCTGTTTTAACATCCATTTGATGTAACTCTAAATTTACTAAGCTAACAATTCCATAATAGTTCTAAAAGAATATTTATTAAAAACCAGAGAGAAGTATTCCTTATAGTTTATAATATAATTTTGAGTGAATACCTTAGAAACAAGTCTTTCCTTATAACGTTGAAGGTTACAAAAAGATTCACATTTGGTTTTAAAGGCCCATTTACACCAAACTCTCTTATATCCTTCTACAAATTCCATATTGTCCCATAATTTATTTTTTTCCATTGAATTTAACTCACATTTCATGAAATATAACCATTTATCAGAATTATCTCATTTTATGGCTTGAGAATATGAAACTGAATCATAATCAATGCCAATATTACTTTTTATCTCATGAAGGTATACCACATAGTCATTAGAAATAGCAAACCTTATTTCCCTTTGGGATCTTCTTAACATTATTTCTTATGGTTCTTCAATCATTTCATCATTATAAATTTGATCTATATTATTTTTTTGTTCTCCATGATTATTTTGTGATGCAATATATTGAGGAACAAAAACATGTGAACTTTGATTATGAAAATTTGATCTTCAATTCTAAATTCTTTCGTTTAAACATTTTTTTAAAATTCACTCCCATTGGATTCACCATTCTCAATAAATATGGCATTTATAGTTTAAACAAGTATCATACTATGGTTAGGGAAATTAATTCTATACCCCTTTGATTTCTTTTGATAACCAATGAAATATCCACTAACTTTTCTTGCATCCATTTTTCTTTGTTGTGGATACTATTATTTATAATTGAAAACCCCATACATGTTGGTGTCTCAAACTAGGTTTCATCCTTGTCCAAAGTTCAAAAGGAGTCATTGTAAGGGATTTACTAAGAACCCTTTTCAAAAAATGCACTGCAGTTTTTAAAAGCACACATCCACAATGATAAGGGTGAAGAATAATTACTTAATATCCTCCTAAAAATATCCATTAATGTTATATTATACATTTCTACTACAATATTTTGGTGTGGTATGCCTATCATAGTGTATTGTACACATATTCCATGCCTTTATTGAAACTTTAAAAATGGAGCAAAGTTTTCTCAACTTTAATTAAATATTCCATAATATTCACCACCCCTATTAGACCTTATGACCTTCACCTTTCTATCTAATTCCCTCTCAACATTATTTACATAAATTTACAATGCATTTATTGCTTGATATATATCATGAAATAAATATACATATACATAATGTGAAAAATTCATTAATAAAAGTAATAAAATATTTTTCTTTTCTAAAATAATTGACATCAAAATGTCCGCATATATTAGTATGTATGTTCTCAAGAAGTTGAGCCCTTCAAATGGAACCTTTCTTTATTTGTTTTGTTTTTTCACTTCAATACAATCCTCACAAATGTTTAGGTTAGAAAAATCCAATTTTGGTAGGATTTCAATATTATTAAATCTCTCTAACAATTATTTGGAAATGTGACCTAAAATTTTATGCCACAAATAAGCAAAATTTTCACTTATTAAACCATGTTTAGTACCAAAATTATGATTCAAGTTCATAAGCATTTCAATATAAAATTTATCAATATTTAGTTTATATTTTTTTTAAGGTTGGGGATGAAGCCTCAATTTATTATTTAAAGCAAATACCTCTTTAGACTGGGTAGAGGATGACCCATTACATTGCCTGAAGACCCAAGACCAATTGTCCAAAATAAAAGGCTTGAAATCCCATTTGTTTGGCCCAAAGGACCCCTCGGTGAATAGTACTGCTATAGTACCTGCGCTGCTACAGTACCGTCGTCGCTACAGTTCCTGCTACAGCCCCTCTGCCACTACATTGTCCCCGCTACTGCAATTCTGCTGCTACTACAGTACTACTAAAGTACCTGGAAATTCTCCCCTACCCCGATTTGATCTTGGGTCTTTTGGATGCCAAGAAAGAGCTTGTACCGCTAGGGTACAGGCTCATTGGAAATATTTAGTTTATATAAACCATGATACAATAAACTAGATATAATCATACGTGTATACTTAAACAAAATAAAATATCCATTCCCAAAATTAAAAGAGTATCTAGAAGCATCATGTTTTGATAAAGAAACCATATTCCTATATATACTAGGTACATAAAAGGTTTCACATAAATCCAAACTTTATCCACTATCAAGGATCAAATGGTGAGTCTCGATTGATTTTACTGGAACCTTCACTTTATTCTTGATGAAAATGAACTTTTTAATTAGACTTGTGATTTGGGTTGAAAGGAATCCCTACATCATATTAGAAACATGAGTCATGCAACCAGAATCAATCCACCATGTATTATTTTGAACATAATCTATGTTTGTTACAAAACATGTATAAGAATTTTTTTTTACATTTATTTTCAAACCAAGAATTTTGTTTCCGCAAATCATTTTGGAAATGTCCAAATTTCCCCCAGAAATTGCATTTATCTTCATTTCCATTCTTCTAGTTCTTTCTAGAGGACTCATAAACTTTCAATGGCCCTTTTCCTTTTCCATTCATCTTTATACCATTCTTTTTCCCTCCTTGATATTGCACATAATGGACAGAGTGGATTCCATGTCTCTTTAACCATGTTTCATCTTGAAATAGCATAATACGTAATTAATGCACATTCCATTTATCTTTCATGGTGTTATAGTTCATTTGGAATATCCCTTACTTACATGGAAATGAGTTTAGGACAAACTGTACAAGGAAACTTTCATCCACTTACATTCCAAAAGATTTAATTCTTGCCACAATATTTTTCATTTCAATTATATACACATGTATATTATGAGAACCGTCAATCCTCATGGTGGTTAATGTACTCATTAATGTCTCATGAAGATATTTTTAAATAGTTTGATATCGGTATCCCAAATATTTCATAAATTTTTTAGTAATTTTAGTTTTCGGGAGACCAGATTTGATGTTACTTTATATGATCATTCTCATGAACATCAAACACAACATGTTCAATCTTTCCCATGTTGCATAATATATTCTATCATCATCAATACTATCATCTATAATAGTAAGATTTTTCTATAATCTAAGTGATAAATCAAGATCCAATACACCAAGGGGAAATTGGATTTGCTGACTCCAATCAAATAAATTTATCCCATTCAATATTTGAACAATTGATGCATGTGAGTGAAATGATGATGGAAAGCTAACTACAATAAATACATGCTTAAAATTAATTAATTGAGTTATATATAAAAATATATATCAATTTGGGAAATTTTTTTAACATAAAATATGTAATAGTTTTCTACTTTGCGATATACACTAATACACAATCATAATTGAAACTAATTAAATTACCTTTTTCTGGAAATAATACATGCATCAATTAGATTATTTATTATTTTAGGATATATAAACAAATATCATACCACATATATATCATCAATATTTATATTCATAAATTATAAGGCTATAAAGAATTGAATTTTGGTAATTAATAAATATCTCAAAATAATGAATTTAAATTACTTTTAAAATATCATAATAGTATCAAATTTATGAGTATTTGATATATATCATTTTTACATAATTTTGGAACAGTTTTAACTTTATGATTTGAACACATTGGTGATTAAAAAATTTCATATATTAATGTTCCAAATATAAAACATCACAACATCATAATAATAAAAAAGGTAATTGTCATAAAATTAAATAAAATCATTTTTTATAATTATTTTAAAATAAAAGGTACAATACTCGAGTATTGGTTCCACCCTTGAAAACTGAAATTTTTTTATGAAAAAACTATATCATAAAACCATTTACAAATTAAAATGAAAAATTCAGGGGCATAAGGTGAAACCCATAAAAAGTGCAATTTATAAAAACATAAAATAATACGTATGTTATTTCGGGAATTCATATGTTTTTTATAAAATTTAGTATATCACAGAAAACAAAACTTAGTCTGAGAAAATACCATCATTCATAATTTACTTAAAATAATATATGAAAATGGATCACAATGATTTTATCTTTTAAATTTTGAATCTTTATGTGAACCTTAAAATTTAGAAAAATATCCTTTTATAAATAAAATACATTGTTATTATTAATTTCAAGAACATGTTCATGAAGGGGGAAAACAAAATTTATTTATTTATTTATTTATTTCAAACAAAGTAATGATGCCAATTGAAGACCAGATTTTAGATTCCAGTGGATTTTGAAACCCATGATAAACAACTAATTATCAAATTATTATTATTTAAATATAGTAAATAAATGTAAACTCATAATAAATATAATAATAAAACTCATTATTTAGGCACTATGGTAATTTCAAAATTCCAACACAAAATAATTGATTACCTATAAAATACCATGATTACTTTTATTATTATAAACATGTATTAAAAGTAAGAAAAAAATTCTAGAAAATCCATTACATGAACCCTTATGAACATAATCCAGATTTTAAATTCAAAATTTAATGAAAGATACACTACTATAGATATGAACTTTTATATTGTGAAAAGGGGATTTTAACAGTGCTAAAAAAGCACTGTAAATCTCAGCTCTGATAAAGGGGGTCCTTTATTTGTGCTAAAAGCACTGATAAAGGCCTCCCTTTATCAACACTATTTTAGCACTGATAATGTCCGCCCATTATTAGTGTTATTTTTAGTGCTGATAAAGACCTAGCTTGCTGCAATGTATTATTAATATAATAGCACACTCAATAAAAAATTGTAACCTATCAATATAAAATATATAATTTAATTGAAATAAATTTGACATCATGAATACAAAAAAAATAGTTTTGTATACATTTAAAAAAATATTTTATATAATTACATTTACAATTATCTAATAAACTTTTAAAAACATTAATGTTTCATCTTTTAATGCATGTGATCCCCTCTCAAAAATATCCTCCCATGGTATCAGTTGATGAAAAAATCAACTCAGCCTGAACAAAATATTCCTTCAACATAATAAAACAAATAATATGTTAGTAACACTATAAATAAATTAATTAAACATTAATATGAAAGAATACATTAATAAAATGTCAATTTTTAATAAAAATACACATTTTGAGTTATACTAGCCACATCATGCATCGTATTGAGGTGGGGTTGATTCCTACTCATCACAAATGAGTTATGGATCATTTTCCTAAAATATAAAAATAATCCGAATGTGTTTGCTCAGTTTTGAGAATGCCGCTTGTTCTTTTACTAAAATTAATGTCAATTTTAAATAATGATACATTTGGAGTTATATTAGTAACACCATGCATCATATTGAAGTTATATTGATTCCTACATATCACAATTTATTTATAGATTGTTTTTCTAAAGTATCAAAACAATCCATATGATTTTCCTCAGTTTTCAATAGGTTTATTTATGTTGTTTTACTAAAATGTCATTTCAAACTAGAAACATTTATTTTGAGTCATACTAGTCCCATCGCATGTTAGTTTGATATGATATTGATTCATACACATCAAAAATTACTTATGAATTACTTTACTAAATTATAAAGACAATCAGAGCACATTTTCTTGGTTTTTAGTGAGTGACGCGTTTTGAACTAAACTATCGATTTTAATGTGATAAAAGACACTTTTAGTCATATCGGTCACACTGTGTGTCGAATTGATGTGCGGTTTATTCCTAAACATCAAAAATTAGTCATGAATAGTTTTATAAAGTATCAAAACAATTAAAATGTGTTTGGTCAGTTTTCAGAATGTAACTTGTTCTTTTCACATAAATTAATGTCAATTTTAAATTAAAAGTCACACTTCGAGTCATATCGGTCACATCGCACATCATATTAGGTTGAGGTTGACTCCTACACATCAAAAATGATTCATGGATCATTTTCCTAAATTATCAAAATAAACCAAAGGTTTTTTGTAGGTTTTAAATATGTCACTTGTTCTTTTTACAAAAATTAATGTCATTTTTTAATAAAAATAAATGCTTTGAGTTATACCGATCACACGGTGCATCATATTGAGGTGTGGTTTATTTCTACACATAAAAAATGACATATAGATCATTTTTATAAAGTATAAAAACAATCCAAATGCATTTTCCTAGTTTTTAGTATGTTAGTTGTGTTTTTTTTCTAAAATTTCATTTCAAACTAAAAACATGTATTTTGAGTCATATCAGTCACATCATGCATCATTTTGACATGATAATTATTCATACACATCAAAAATTACTTATGAATAAAGTTCCTAATTTATCAATATAATCATAGTGTGTTTTCCTAGTTTCCTGTGAGTGGTACGTTTTGAACTAAAATGTTAATTTTAAACTAATTACAAACACTTTTAGTTATACCGGTCACACCATACGTCAGATTGAGGTGTAGTTTATTCTTACACATCAAAAATGACTCATGGAAATTTTTAATAAAGTATTAAAACAATCTGAATGATTTTGGTTGGGTTTTAGGATGTCACTTGTACTCTTTTACATAAATTAATGTCAATTTTAAATAAAAAACACATTTGGAGTCATAGCAATAACACCATGCATCTAATTGAGGTTAATTTGACTCCTACACATCACAAATGACTCATGGATTGTTTTTATAAATTATCAAAACAATATGAATGTTTTTTCTTGGTTTTTAGTATGTCACTTGTTCTTTTTACTAAAATTAATGTCATTTTTAAATAAAAAGAAACACTTTGAGTTATACTGGTCACACCATGCATCATATTGAGATTTGGTTTATTCCTAAACATCAAAAATGACTTATATATCATTTTTATGAATTATAAAAATAATAAAAATGTGTTTTCTTGTTTTTTAGTATGCCAATTGTGTTTTTTTACTCAAATATTATTTCAAACTAGAAACACGTATTTTGAGTCACATCGGACGTATCATGCATTAGTTTGATGTGAGAATTCTTTATACAATTTATAAAATGACTTATAAATCTCTATACTAAATTATAAAGACAATCAGAGTTCATTTGATTTGTTTTCATTGAGTAACATGTTTTTAACTAAAATGTCAATTTTAAACTAATAAGGGACACGTTTAGTCAAACTGGTCACACCGTGCATCAGATTGGGGTTTGGTTAATTCTTATATGTCAAATTTGACCCATGTATCATTTTACTAACGTATCAAAACAATATGAATGTGTTTGGTCATTTTTTAGTATGTCATGTTTTATTTTTTAATTAAATTAATGTTAATTTTAAATAAAAAGACACACTTTGTAATGCTCAGACCCCAAAAGCCCAGTGTCGGTGCATTATTTTAATACATTTGAATGATTACAAGGAATAAATTATAGAAGGACCAAGTAGTTTAGTAGATTTGGAAAACCAGATAGATACATAGGTTCAATATTACAACTTGAAATAAAAAAACATCTAAAAGTTTTATTGGGAACATCCACAACTATAAGTTTATCATTGCATGTCAATCATCATAAACATATTCATGTCCTAAGAAAATGAAACATATAAAAGGGGTGATCTCAAATTCTAAATAAGGGTTAAAATAGAGTAATCATGATCAACAATAATCGAATCATAATCAAAATGGCATAGTCAATATGGCATGGTGAATAAAAGAAAACACATTCCATTAATAAATTGAGAATGAAACTGCACCCATAGATTTTGTCACATTGAAAACCACATGGATAATAATGAATAAAAATGAATAAATATAATGATTATTAATTGGGAATCATATATCTTTAACATGATACCACTATACCTTCAAATTAGTTTATGTCTATGGTTAGAAACTCATTTGATTTTTTGAAACAAACTTGAAGGGTTTGTCACTAACTGATTTGTATCATTAGACCTATTGATGCATCGAGGGGATATAGAGAGCCCCACCTATCACTAAAAGTACAAAAAATTATTTATAAATAGATCTAATACAAGTAAAATATTACTTCTCAATATCCATATAGATTTGAGAATACATATTCATCAAAGTATGTTGGCATAAATAAAGATACTTTTAAATGAGACCATTGAAAAATTCTTGAGGAAATAATCCTTAAATATTCCAAAGTGTCCCATACCACCGTGAAAAATTCAAATCATAATATATTAGAATATCATGAGAATAAATAGACTCTTGATATGATATACCAAATGTAATTACATATACTTTAAGTAATAATTAAGTTGTTAATAGGGAATATATCTTATAAAAGATAAAGTGAGATGAGAAAAAATATTACTTTGGAAAGAAGAGTTCTTTTGGAAAATAAATTAAAATTTTCATGAAATCAGATTGTAAATATGTATATCCCAGAAAATAAAAGGTAAGTTCATTGAAATTATATTTTATGCATAAATAAAATCTTATTGAGGTGAAATCATTTAAAAATAGTTTTTGAAGAAGCTTTAGAAATAGAACATTTTAGTGCAGTTTAAGGAATTCTTTAAAAATATTTTAAAGCACAAGGGAATGTTTTCTTTAATAAAACATGAAATGAACCAAAATATATTTTTAAATTTAAAATGTATGATTTTTTAAAGATAAATATGGATTAAAAAATATTATAGAGTGAACTTCAAAATAGGTAAGAATTCGAGAAGTTCCTTGAATCAGGCTTGCATTTCGGAAGAATTTTTGAAATATTCTTTTAAAACAAATAACACCCCATAAAATAAAGAAGTATTATGATTGGTACAAATATATATAACATTAAAACATAATTTATGAGTATTAAATAATAATAAATAATAATTTCATTGAGGTTATTAGAGAATAAAACCAACCTGAATGAAAATAGAGGTTCGGGTAGAAACCCCTTACCTTAAGTCTGATGGTGTTCTTCACTTGATCTTAGTGTCCTGGATAATTAAATACATTAATTAATATTTCAAGAACCTATTATATATGTAATTTATTTATTATTACTTTATTAAGTTCATTCATGGCCTTTTTTATGGGTTAAGAGGTTCAATTTCATTGTACGGGTTCGTTTGTTTCATGATCAGTATACTTATATATATGAACGGAGAATCATGTAAAATGAGGATTGTTGTCTAGAATTGAATTTATATGTTATTAGTGAATATATATAAGGAAAAATGGTTTTAAATTTAATTTGTTTACTTGGAGTTAAGAAGAATCATTATATAAATTATTTAATGATAACTGTTTGGGTTAATTGGTGGTTTTTGAACACCACGAACTCATTTTCATTATAAATCAAAAACATATGTTCAAAAATATTTCAGAACCATATATGAGACATAATAAATATATTATATTCTAGTTCAACCATAATAATGGTTTCATGACCAGAATTGAATATGGTAGTATAAATTGAAAACCCATCATCCTTGAATGTGGTAAATTAACACATCTCAGATGGTGTTTTCATTTTTAGTATAAAAGAATGGGAAAGGAAGGATGATGAAGAAATATTCCATTAAAATAATAAAATTACATTTAATTTAAGTTAATATAATTATAATATCATCTATATTATGGTTGATGATAAAATAAAAATAAAATAAAGGAACTCGATAAAAGAAAAGTTGAGAAATCTATCACGAAAATTTAGTAGCCTAACGACGTCGCTTAAAATTTCATAAAATATTATGATGAGAGAAAAAGATTATATAATCATTAATACATACTAATGATATTAAGGGTAATATGGAATGACATATACAAGAATAAAACAATTAAATTAAAAGATAATAACATAATAAGAGTTCTTGAAAAAGAAAGAGATTTTGAGACAAAAAATATACAGCATAACAGTTATGCAACATGGTTTTTGAAAACATTAAAAAGAGAGGGGATAGGGGTAACCCATTCATAAAAGACTCATAAAATATTATAGGGACATAATAATATGGAAATAAGAGCATGGTATGAAAATTTGAAATACATACCACATAAAAGAGAACATGGATGAAAAAGCAAAGGTGAGAATTCTCTTACCTTGTAGAGTAACTCCTAAGACATGAAGGTTGGGACCTTGGGGGATTGAGGACACTATGTGAGGACTAATAGGGAGGTAAAACTACAATATATTTGAAGATGATGAGTTTGGAATTAAATAAAATGAAGGAATGAGTGGGTATATATAGTCAATTAGAGGGAGTTTTTAATTAATTTAATGGGACACCTCATTAGTGGTTTTTGAAACACCATGAGCTTTCCCTTGATATTTTCTCATGTTATTAGCCACTTGGGACATCTAATATCATATTTTACTTTTCACAAGTCGACCTTAATTTTATATTAATTATTACATCATTATGATGTCATTAAACATACCGAAAACTCAAAACCGCTTTTTTACTACTCATGAAAAAGTCAAGTGTTTTGGAAAAATCCCAAAAATTCACCCCAACCATTTTTTGACGTTTAGAATTCAAAAATAAAATCCATTTTTTGAAAATAATTTTCAAAATATTTTTAATTTAATTTTTAATAAAAATCATAATTTATTCCGAAAAAAACAACTTTAAAACTATAACTTGTTTTATAATACCTTGAGAAATTAATCAAGGTCCCATAGAATTATCTTATAAACATAAGAAAATAAAGTAAAAAATTATTATTACGTTTTATGAAAATAAATTTCCATTTTAAATTATTAAATTAATCATAAAATTGTAATTAAAATATTTACGACATAAAAAATACCAATACTTATATTATGATCATTTTTTAACTTATAATATGTCTAAATTGTATTTATACACTCATGGGTGAAGTTTATATTATTTATTTGTGAATTTAATATTCATTACTATTCATAAGGGTATGTTACTATTCATAAGGGTATGTTACTATTCATCAAAAATTAAGTTTGTCATATCAGACTCTAAATATCTTACTAAACTCAACCGTGTATGTTAGTTTTTCAAAATTCAAATTCTAAAAGTGGAAAAATTATCTTTATTGGTTAGGTTATAATAAAGTGTTTTTTTGTATAGAATCAGTGTTTCATGAATTCTATATTAAATCTATTTGTAAATTCTTGGGGTGTTACACACTTGGATTCATACACATAAAAATGAAAAAGAGACACTTTGAGAGACACATAAAAAAATGAATCATTAATAAAAAAAGATACACTTTGAGTTAATTATGACTCATACACAAAAAAAAATGACTCATACACATAAAAATGACTCAAAAGAGACACTTTGAGTTATACTGGCCACACTGTGCATCATATTGAGGTGAAACTGATTCTTACACGTCACAAATGACTTATAGATTTTTTTTCTAAAGTATCAAAACAATATGAATGTGTTTTCTCTGTTTTCAGTATTCCAGTTGTGTTTTTAAAAAATTGTATTTTCAAACAAGAAAAATGCATTTTAAGTTATATCAGTCGCATCGTGAATTAGTTTGATGTGAGACTACTTCATACATGTTAAACATTAATTATGAATCTCTTTCCTAAACTATCAAGATAATCATAGCATGTTTTCTTTGTTTTCAGTGAGTGACACGTTTTGAACTAAAATATCAATTTTAAACTAATAACGGATGATTTTAGTCATACCGGTCACACCATGCATCGGGTTGAGGTGTGATTAATTCCTACATGTCATAAATAACTCATGGATAGTTTTCCTAAATTATAATAAAATCTGAATGTGTTTGGTTTGTTTTTAGTATGTCATTTGTTCTTTTTACATAAATTAATGTCAATTTTAAATAAAAAGACACCCTTAGAGTCATAGCGGTCACACCATGCATCGGATTTTGTTAAAGTTGACTTTTACATGTCAAAAATGAATCATGGATCATTTTCATAAATTATTAAAATAATTTTAATTCATTTTATCGATTTTAAGATTGTCACTTTTTATTTTTACTAAAATTAATGTCATTTCAAAATAAAGGGAGACAGTTTGATTTAATCCTACCACACTGTGCATCATATTGATGTGATATTGATTTCTAAACATAAAAATGACTTATAGATCATTTTCCTAAAGTATTAAAACAATCCAAATGTATTTTCTAAGTTTTTAGTATGTCACTTTTTATTTTTACTAAAATTAATATCAATTTTAAATAAAAAGAAACACCCAGAGTTATATCAGTCACATCGTTCATTTTATTGAGGTGAGGTTGATTCTTACACATCAAAATTGGCTTATGGATCATTTTCCTGAAGTATTAAAACAATCTGAATGCATTTTCTGAGATTTCAGTACCTCACTTATTCTTTTTACTAAAATTAATGTCAATTTTAAATAAATAGACACACTTGGAATTATACTGGTTACACCATGCATCATATTGAGGTGTGGTTTATTCCTACATGTCATAAATGACTTATGGATTGTTTTACTATAGTATCAAAATAATATGAATGTGTTTTTTTGGTTTTCAGTATGTAACTAGTTAATTTTACTAAAATTAATGTAAATTTTAAATAAATAAACACACTTAGAGTTATAGTGGTCACATCATGGATCTGATTGATGTGTGATTGATTCCTATAAGTCAGAAATGACATATAGATCATTTTCATAAAGTCTCAAAACAATTTGAATGAGTTTACTTGGTTTTAAGTATGTCACTTGTTCTTTTTACTAAAATTAATTTCAATTTTAAATAAATAGTATAAATTCACCTTTTCATGATAGTTGTATAAATTTTTGACTCATTTATTTGTTTTAATTATCTAAATTTTATCCTTGAATCCCAATATCTCATGATCATGAACAACTTCAACCAACCCAACTCGAACAAAGGAATCCACCTATATAAGAAAACAATTCTTATGTGAGTAATACTAAAAACCAATAAATTAAACAGAAATGTGATACAATCTATTACTTCTATAGAAGTCGAATCTTTATGTTATTTTTGTACATTATTACATTAGGTATGTTTCACATTCATTTCTAAGAAAATCTATATCATATTGTGAATATGAGTCTTTTTGGTGGTCATAGTAGTACTATATAAATATAAATACACAAAAAAATTAATAAATATTTTAAATAAAATAGTAATTATCTTTAAAAATACCTCTTTAGGGATGCTATTTTGTTCATGGAATATGATCTATCTCATAAATTTACAAACATAATAACCACAATTTTTCCATTTGTTTATTTTAGGCACTATAGAAACATTTATAAGAATAATTAATTTTTTTTGATATGTGTCTAGATAGTGAAATATTATTATATATACCCTAATACTTGTTTTTTTAGTACTTTTCAAGGTCCTTGTGGTTATCCCCTGGCCACATTCCCTGTTTTTTATGATATTGATGCACTTCCCTATCATAACAGAATCCTCATTAAAAGAAAATATATATTATATAACTTGAATTTTAGCTCTAAAATGTTGTATGTAGTATATTATAAATTGAAAAACACAATCATGTGTGGTTAGTTTGTTGGGTATCCATGCAGTGAATCCAAGAAATAAATCTTTAGAGTATCCAAATTGACCGCAATAAGTATCTAATATTACCTAAAAAACAGAAAAGGAAGAAGTATTGAAAGAAATGAAAATATATTTTATATGATTAAATTTTAAAGTTTTACCCTAGATATTTTGGTAATAATAATATTCTATCATCCAAAATTTTACTTTCAAATGATTTGACTAGGACTTCCATTATTTTATCTTTTTTTGTAACTATTTTTGTTTATTCTGTAGAGGTTTGTGTGAGGACTAATGAGTCCAAATATTAATTCAGAGGGAAATCCCTTCAATTTTTTTTTATATATATGCCTTCCAAAAATATGAAATGAATTTAATCATAATTAACATAGTATATTAGCTGTTGGAAAATAAAATCATGAAAACATACCTCGTGAATACATTTACAACTAAGGAATCTAGACAATCATATTCTAGGATTTAATTTAAATTCTAAACACCAATGTTGTCTTCACCTTACCCACCATGCATATTTTCTTTATAATCAACTATGTGACTACTACCATTTTTTAACTTTGTATCCACATGGACCTTCAATGCTAGTAAATGAAGATATTGAATGGGTGGGTTAAAGGTGATTTTAGAAGATCTTTTTGATTGGTTGGTCGATCATTTAGATGGTTTTGAGTTAGTCTTCTATTTAACCCCTTCCCTTTGTATGTCTACAATAACATTCATCGATTCAGACCTTTTTCATTAACTTTTAAAGGTTTAGATTGAAAAATAAATTGGAAATTAATACCTCTTTATCGACGTGTTTTTTAAAAGATGTGACATCCATGCGACGAATATTCCAAAAACTCGGTCGATTGTATGAATATCATCTTCATCAAGTGGAATAGGTAGCTCGGTGCTCAGCACAGGAGCTGTGATAATCTCTACTCTCACATGATGTATTAGAATTGATCTGTTATATAGACTGCTTTCTGTGATATTGAACATCGTATCCCTCACTACAAGGCAATGGGTGGGTGTTGATAGATATAAATCACAGTCATTTTCACCCTATAGAATATCAGTACATGAAAGGTATATCAGTTTCTGTTTGATTTAAATTTCATAGAAACAATTATTAGAATATTGATTACCAAGACTAAGATAGCTCTTTGAGTGGAATGGCTTTCCTCAAAGCTGCTGGGGTGGGGTGAGATCTTCATGCAATGGTTGTTCTTGAGTTTTTTCTTCTCTTTACTTCCCCCATATAAAAGTTTCTAGAAAATACCTCTACCATTGGAATTATTATTCAAGGGTATCTAGTCTTTGTTTTATTTGTTTCGTTTCTTTATCATTATCCTCCTCTTTTTTTCCTCAAAATATGTTTAGGGTGTCACCCCAAAACCAGCACCTCTGATGCGGCCACACTGTTCTGGCCAGTTCAAGGCCACCGATAGTAGGTGTTCATCTGGTATAGGTGTTGATGATTACAATGAATAAGTCATTTAGAAAATATATGAAAATATGTAATCATTGTTATGTAATAGTGATTTAAAGAAAAAAAAATTGTATTATGTCATACTTACACATGTTTTCCAGACTTTTTGTGTGTTTTCATCTATTAGTATCTCATATTTATTTACTTGTTCCTCCTTCCATAACACATGGAATGGAATAGAAGTGGGTTTGGATTTAGATTCATCAATATGCATATAAATAGAGGAACATAATTATGTTGTCGTTTCATATCACATAAAGGTATTATGATTGATTTAAAACAGGTACCAATTTTTTTTCAAGAGAATCATAACCTATCCTTGGGTTACAGTGGGGTTACATTAGTTTTACTTCCCATACCTTATTTTTATCACCAAGTTTTGTTTCATAAATAAAAAGTTTTCAATCAAAGTGATGAATATATGTATTTTCAAACAACGTATTACTAGCCACAATGTACTTGAAATGACACATCTACACAATGGCTAGTAAACTCATCCCACACTTCTTGTATTATTAGGTGTGCATAGATAATTGGTGGGTGGGGGTTTATTTTCTCTTCAGTATCTTTAAGATGATATCTCACTAGAATTGTTTGAAAGCCTCTTTGAATCCTCTTATCAATAATTAATACATATTTCTTATGGGATTCATCTACTATAAATATACTCTATGAGGGATAATGAAGAGTAATTCAATGTTTCATTATTTTAATTTTTAGTAAAATAAAGAAATGATATCATAATGTTAAATGTAATATCTTCCAACATCAGTTTCTTGAGAACGGGAAAAACATGATGCCACAAATCTACATCAATCGGTACACATTGTTGAGTGACTATTATAATGTAACTACCGAACATGGACTTATTTTTTTTAACATGTTGGCATCATGTATTCCACCCAACCTCGTATAGGATGCCTTTTATTTTCACCTTAATGATTTTTTTAACACCGTCAAACTACAATGCTCTTTTTTTTCACTAAAGGTCCTTCATCTCCTACCATTTCCTTAGATTCAACATTGTCATTATATTTTTCCTCTAAAGTGGTAGTATCGAAATGTGCAGATGGTCATTGTACCTATTCAATAGGATCAACAACAGGTTGATAAATCTATTGTTCCTCAGTATTGGGAGCACCAGCACATGCAGAAGGTCATTATTCCTTTGCACTGTGAGTAGTAGTAGGTTGAGAGACCTATTGTTTCTGATGATTGGGAGCACCTGCATGTGCATAAGTGGTTTAACATTTAATTTATATTGCATAAATTCAATAGTGAATAGATAATAACATGAAGTAACATGATTTATATTACAAAAAATATATAACCTGATTATTGAACTCTTTTTTATAGATGAAGGTATTTTATCCCTCTATCGACTATCAAAATCCCTTTATTATGGTATCCTATGACATACAAAATGTCATCTAAATTGGTACTGCTATGAAATGATTGTGAAGTCCCAATAAAAGGGTCATCCTTAGTTGAATTTTTATCTGACCCTTTTTGTGGTTTTGGTCGATAACAGAACAATGGACCACTTTCAGTTTGCAGGATCTAGAACATAAAATAATTGTACTGGTTGTGATACCATTATAAATAGTTCATATGTGTACCCTTCCTTACTAAAATCAAATTTCATTATTCCCAATTCATCTATTTTAACATAACTCATGTTATCAACCCACTTACATTGAAAAATCGTCACTTGGAATGTTGTATAATCCAACTCCCATATTTTTTTGATGATGCCAAAGTATGACATATTCATGTAAATTAGATTTTTTTTTCTTAGTATCAAAAACATTCATCGATTCATCCATATTTGTAAATCTAGTATTTTTCATGGTAATATATCCATCATGTTCATTAGTATAGAACATATAACCATTAATTATATAACCATTGTAAGATAATATATACACACCTTGTCCTCCAGCTGTCCATCAAAGTCATTCTGAAATTGAATCCAGATTTTCATCTAACTCCTTAGAAATATGGTCCCAAAACCATCCTATAAACTGTTTATTATGTGTATTTGATATCCATATTTAATCCCTTGATGGATTGTCCACATTTGTAATCATGTCAGATGATCCATAAAATCTAGTGATATCTCATCCACTAGCTACATTAGCTTTTTCCCGATTTTTATTCAAACATTTATAACTTCTATCTATTCTATGATAGATCAAGTGTTTTTTCAACTCCTTTGGAATAGTTAGTCTTTAATAACAACAATGTAAACATAAACAACATATTTGAGAAGGGTCATATGCATTATCTTTTTCAAACTTGATAAACTCTTTCACACCATCTTTATACTCTTTTTTTAGATGAATGAAATTAATCCATTTTTTATTCATATCCATCCTATTTGATTTAGTAATATTAACATTTAACAAAATAAATACACAAAATATGTTCTAATAGGGTCAACATCCAACTATATATCCCTCTCAGAAGATCCAAAGGAAGTGAAACAAGCCGAAACAAACCTGAACCTATAAAATATAGGTTTGATCTAAAAGTTTGGTAGGTCACCACAACCTACCAAGTCTAAGAGATCACTTTCATATTACATCCTAAAAAATCTAGTTTTAAATAAATTATAAAAATAAACATTTTCTATAAAGTTTTACCAAATAAGTAGTAACACATAAAAGTGTGTTAAAACACTTTTTCTTAGATTTTCATTAAATGAAAACAATCACTTGGATAACATTTTTCCTCATCCAATGCCTCTTATTTAAATATACCTTTTAAAATTTGACTTTAAACTATTTCATAAACACCCATTATTTAAATACACATTTCAAAACTCAATGAGGTTTCCCACTGTCTTACAGTTTTCTAAAACATGTTTGAAAACCAACCATTTCTATAAAACTAGGCATGGTGTCCTAAAACTACATTTTAAAAACTTGAAAATTTTTAGAGTATCAAATATAAACCATTCAAACTTTTATCATTTTAGAACACTTTTCAAACTCATTATCAAAATAGTCTGAAAACACTTCAAAATCATTCTTTCCTTTTTTCCTTCCTTAAAAACCTTTCATAATCCATTTTTCAAAAAATCTGAAAAACCAAACCATACAAAGAAGGAAGAAAGCCCACAGTCAAGCACCATTATTCCAAGTCACACAACATGGGGAAAATGACAAGAAAATATGTGCAAAACAATAATATAAATATCAGGGGATACAATAAAAGAAAATAGATAAAACCCCAAGATGATCCTAAAAAAGATTCTAGTTTCATGGACATCGTCACTAGGCTGTATTAATAAAAGGACTTGAATTGGAGATAAGGAAACTAGGTTATCACTAATAAACCTATCTACACCCCCTAGAAGTCCCATCAAACTAGTTCGTCAATAATAAACATCAACACATGGGATTTCAAGCTATAATGGTCATACCAGAATCAATGGGGCTTAAGAGGGTATCACACCTTTTATGAAAACTCATTTTTTATAAAATTTCAAATGGGACTTATCTTTTAAAAACATGATATGAATGAAAATCCATTTTATCATTTATAAAAGTCATCCCAATGTACTCTTTGGACCAATTTTATCCAAACACCTTTGAAACTCAAATAGAAATTTACACATCCCTTTAAACAGCCTTTAAAAAACATCAAAGACATAATAAGTTTCAAAACCCAATCCACATGGGAGAACACACCCTTTTTAAATAATCCATCTCATTTGGAAATATTAAAAGCTTTAAACACCCTATAAAGTTGATATAAAAAATAACCAAGTCTAAAAAAAGTGGTTTTAAATATATATTAAAAGGGTTAACTCACAACTTTTAAAATAAAACAATATTTTCCAACAATTTTAACAATTTCAAATCACCCAAACTCTTGGTTCGAAATTAAATTAACACAATAATAATTTTTAAAATATCAATTCGCTGATTACCAATTATTTTAAAACAAAAATCATTTTTTTTAAATCTATTTAATCATTTTCCCAAACACTTTTCATCAAATATCATTCCATAAAAAGGGATAAAACCACTTGGAAAACACCATTTATCCCTCACGATAACTCATATAGGATTAATTATAATAAGGAAACACTTTCAAAACAACAATAATTTAATGATAAAGAAAATATGAAGGAGAAATAAAAAGATAGGGAACATGGTATATAAAAAAGCTAGTAAAAATAAGATGATGTAGCAAGGAATAAGGACACATAAAATCTAATCAAAGTATATTTGTAAATTTCACATAATCCCTATATAAAATGGATGATCCATGGAATGGATTAAGAGTAATCTAATAAGATAATGAAAATTTTCAAGTAGTAGTACATCAATATCCCATTCACCATTGAAATATCACAAATGTTGTCATGTGACAACTTCCTTAAAGAACTCATTTATAATAAAAATAAATCAGGAGATATAGGAGTGATTTTTCTAAGAGAGGATTTATTAGTTTTTGTTTAATTAAATATTCTGCTAAAACATCAAGATCCATGTAGATTTTCTATTCCATTCAATATCAGTGCTCAAACATTCTAGAATTCACTTTTTGATTAATAGGGGCTATCTTGCCTATGACACTAAATATTTTCAAGAAAATTAATCCAAATACAATAGATATTATTCCATTTAATATTATCATTTTATAAATTGTGGGAATGGGAATGAGGGTGATGCTTCATGAACATAAACCATAACATACCATCATTTTATAATTACAATATTAATTAATTTCATAATTAATCCAAGCTTTCCTAATTCTGAAAACTCATTGGGTGCTCCCAGCAGATCGAAACCACAACCAAACACCCATAGGAGGTCTAAGATAGACTCTCATCACCATTTTAGGCTAAATACCTAACAACCAACAACAATTTGAACATAAATTTAATTTAATTTAGGATAAAAGAATTGAAAACAAGCATATAACAATATAACTATTTTGAAACAACATGTAACAACATGCATACATCATATCAGGTCCTCCTTTTCACAAGCTGAGAAAAATTCTCATTGAATAGGATGATTTCCTCCATGATCCAGTGGAAATCATCTTGAAAACCTAAACAAAATCGAAATGAAAACAATATAAAATTAAGGTGAGAGTGAGTGGAGGGATCTCAAAGGGGCTTAACTTTCAAGGAGAAACTACGATAGGGAGTGACGGCGGCAGGGAGCGATGCAGGTAGGGGGCGATGCCAGTAGGGAGGGGCGGCGGCAGTGGAGGGTGCGACAGCGGCAAGGCAATGAGCAATGAAGATTATGATGATAGCGAAGGAGAAGGAAAAGGTGGGGTAGGAAGAGAGGGCAGCGGGGTAGGGAGAGACGATGGTGGGGTAGTGAGAGATGGTGGCGGATCAGTGAGACAATTCTGCGAAATCTTTGAATGCACGATGTAAGGAGACTGTTAGGGTTATTTTTATAACATCAGGGAAAAATTTTATCACTGCTTTTAAAAAAAAGCTGATAAAAGTATGTTTTATCCTTACTAAAATAGAAAGTGCTGATAAAACCTACCTTTATCAGAGCTAAAAAAGCACTAATTAATGGCGTCTTTATCAGCACTAAAAAAGCGCTGATAATATTTTATTTAAATTATTATATATATTTATAAAATATATATATATATATAATAAACAAATATTTATTTATTAATAATTATAATAAATATATATTTATTTATTTATATAATTCTATATATTAAAAAAATTATAAATATTGTAAAGAAATATTTAATTATTAATAATTATAAAATTATAATAAATATATTTATTATATTTATAATTATATATAATTAATATATTTATTATAAACAATTAAAAATATATATTTATTTATATTTATTAATATAAATTTATATATATTTATTTAAATAATTATAAAATTATAATAATTGTATTTCTTATATTTATAATATATATATATATATATATATATATTAGGTGTTTGGGAGTACAATTACATTAAACACACATACACCACACACATCGGCTAGAAATGCAGACCATATACCCCCTAAGGGACAATCGACCCATCAAGCCTTATTTATTTAGTACATGTTCTGAAGGCCCAGGGGACATTAATCTCATAACATGGCCTAAAGGCCTAGTACAACATCATGCTTGCATCATGTCTGCATCACCACCAGTCTACGCCATGTCTGCATAACAGCTTTTCTACATCATGTTCGTGTTGGTGCATGTTTACGCCATGTCTGCATCACCACTTGCCAGTGGAAAGGATGACTGGGTCAAACAAAGGTAATTCCTCATCCATGAAAGAAATTACATAAAATGAAACTGAGGATCATTAGTGTCAGCTTCATCACTAGTTTCCCAATTCGATTATTGATTAAAGAGTTCCAAATATTTCTCCTTGAGATTTTTTTGTTCCTGAGTGAGCTACTGTGTGAAAGCACTATTCTCATCCCGACCATGCCCTCAACCTTTATTCTTCTAGTTCCAACCTCATCTCCAGGTTCTGGGTTGGTGACAAATCTCTTCTTTTTCCCTTCAAGTTGACAATGTCAACAGACGATGTCATGTCATGAACCAGCTGCGCAACAACCCCTCTTTCAACCTTAATCTCAATAGATTTGGCAAGGACAGTATATTGATCATCACCCTCCGTTGGTTGAGGATTCATCTCAGTCCCCAAATATCCACCAGAAATCTGACACAGCATCTCAATCAGAGGTGATGTATGCTCCCCCATGCTGGTATCTGATAAGTATGCCCCTGACCCAGAAGTGCGGGTGACTTTTTAGAAAATTCCAACTGGAAGCCCTCATCATCAAAAACCTTGAATTTCTCGTTCCTCTTAGAAAGAATATCGTGCCTCTGGTCAAGGTTAACTTCCTCTTTTATAGCAGCCTCAAGAGTAGACTAGTCATCCTCCGCCTTAGAAGAAAGAGAGGCCGAAGAAGGTCCACGCTGAGGATCAATGGCCACCTTAGAGGTTGGGCCCTTATTTAGATAATTATAAAATTATAAGAAATATATTTATTATATTTATAATTTTATTAATATATATAACTAATATATTTATTATAATTTTATAATTATTTAAATATATCTATATCTATTTATTTTATTTATAAATATTTTTATATATTTATAAATATATTTATTTAATTATATATATTTATAACATTATAAGTATAATAAATATATTTTTTATAATTTTATAATTATTTAAATAAATAAATATTTATTTATAATTATAACTATAAATAAATATATATTTATTTTTAATTAAAAAATTACAATAAATATATATTTATTTATAGTTATAATTATAAATATATATATTTACTTATTTATTTAAATAATTATAAAATTATAAAAAATTATATTTATTATAATGATAATTTTATTAAAAAAATATAATAAATATATTTATTATAATTTTATAATTATTTAAATATATCTATATTTATTTAGAATAACAATTATAAATATTTGTACTTATTTATAACTATCAGTATATATTTATGAATATATTTATTTAATTATATATATTTATAGATTTATAAGTATAATAAATATACTTATTATAATTTTATAATTATTTACATATATATATATATATTTACTTATAATTATAAATATACTTATATTTATATTTATAAAATTAAAATAGATGTATCTATTTTAATTTTATAATAATGTAAATATATATATATAGTTATAATTATAATTATATATAAATATATTTAAAAATTATTTATATATAATTATAATTTTATAATTATAAATGTAATAAATATATTTGTTGTAATTTTATAAGTATTTATGAGAACATAATATAGATTCATGGTTATAACATGAATGAATCATATACCTAGAAAAGTATAGATCATAAATAAGATGGTGGCTAGGGTTTTGTGGAGGAGGCTCTCGATCCTATCCCTCGACGGCAAGGGTTTAAGATGGTGACACCAAATCATTTTCCAGCTACTATTTCTTTCCTTCCTACATGCAGATTCAACACTTAGATGGGGTGTTTATGATGCTTCCTCCCGTCTTGGCTCGTGCTTGAAGGCTCTGGGTGCAGGATCTAATGTCACTGCAACATCCCATCCAGGATTGGTAACGGGTGTAAAACCGACTGCGTTTGGCTCAATGGTTCTCTTTGATCAATCTCGTGTGGTTAGATCTGGTGTTGTGAATTTTTTCTTTTCCTCGGCCAAGGATGAACAAGTCAAAGCTTCTGAGCATTGGTGGTTCTTCTCAGACCTCACGGGAGATTCTTGTGGGAATCGTATCACCCACAACGGGTATTTGGGTGTTGTGGAGGCAAATTCTAAGGTCTTGGATGTGTTAATTGAAGAATGTAAGTTCTTGATGCTTTCACGATTGATTATTTCTCAGGAGGATAACCCATGGAAGCTCGATGAGTTACAGAATCATCTTATCCAGTTAGGGGGTTTTGATGGATGGAGCACTGTCTCGGTTAAAAGGGGTTTCTATCACCCTGTTTCCCCCTCGTATGAGATGAAAATCAAAGCATGGGGTCATGGCTTGGTTTATCTCAAACTATGATTTTTGAAGATCCAAGACTAGGATCCCCTTTTTGATCCTGAGAAGATAAACAAATATGTTGCCCAGTCGTGGGTTCGTATTCACGGGCTTAGTTGGTTCTTTTGGAAACCTAAAATTATTTGGGATGTTTCTATTTCTAGAAGTGTGTCAACCATGTTCTATAGGAATACGAAACATGTCAGATATGGCAGGTTTTCAAGATTTCTTGTTTGATCACTTTGATTCAATCAATAATTCTCGTAGTTGTAGGGCACCGTATTGAACTTTCGGTTGAATATGAAAGGAAACCAATTTTTTATTCTTCATGCAAAGCTATTGGGAACCTATTTGATAAATGTTTGAAAATTTTGGTATGTTCATACTGTAAGAAGGAATGACACGTCTCTAATGATTGCATATTCAGGTGTCAAAGCTCAGACGTGAGGACATTGGATGTAGCTGCTAATGGTGTTGCGGCCAATGGTCCCATGCATGCAGGATCCTCATACGCTTATGCTCTTAGATAGGCTGACAGTCCTAGAAGGCTTGATGCTGATAAAGGGAAGGGGCTGATTAATCACCCCCTTTATTTTTAGGGAATGAGTGCTAATAGGGAGCAGAATCATGTTGAAATGGTTGGTGGTCGAACTGATGGGGGGCATGCATGACCAGAGGATCTCATAGGTTGATGTCGTTGATAGGGAGAAGGAATTGCAAGAGAATGAGATATTATCTAGATGATATGATGATGAGGATATTATTTAGATAGATGTGGACCATTATTTGAGGCAAGAGGAAAACCTAATTGCTAAGAAAAAGGGCAAGGTAAAAGTGGTGGATGAGGATGGATTTCAGCTGGTAATTCCTAGGAAATCCATGGCTTCGAAATAGATTGTGCTGGCTAAGGTTCATGACCAGTCTATAGACAATGTAACTAGGTGTACTAAAGACTCACCAGATGTAATGGATGAGGTGATGGTGACTGAGAAACCAATTACGAACTTGGATACTCAAAGTGATGTGGCTTTGGTGATAGACATTCAGGACAAGTCTGGAGTGACGGAGGTTGAACTGGATGGGACTTGGTGACAAGACAAGTCATGGGGATGGGGAAGTCATCCAAAAAGTAATGGAAGAGGACATGGTTGTGATGAATGGGATTCTACATGAGTTTATGGCTGAGATGATTGTGCTTTGGCACGTGGGTGTGGCCAATATGGGTCTGCTAGGGCCTCTACCAAGAGACTCACACTGGAACAGGAAAAGATCAAGGAAAATATTATGTGATCTTCAATCAAAGGAACTCACAGTTAGAATGAGAAACTATTGATGAAAATGATGGATCAGATTATGATTATGGGTATGGCTCTTGTCATACCCGGATTTTCAATTCCATGCTTTGTTTTGAATCTTTTTTTGGTTGTTTTTTTCTCTTGGTTTCCGGGTGTTCCGAGTGTAAATTTGGGGTCTCATATGTTCTTGATCTAAGGCATTGGTTTTGGAAGTCTTGGATGGTATTTGGACTTGTCTTTTTTTAAAGAGAATGTATGAGTATGGGGTGTCTTGGAATTGAATTTGTGACATTCCTAGTGGCACCTTTTAAAGGGTATGTTTATTGGGGTGGTTTCTTCATGATTTGGGCCAAACCGTGAGCCCATTTCCAAATTTTTTTTAAAAAAAAATTCTTTTATAGATCCTTTGTTTTTTAAAAAATTTCACCCATTCCACTTATAACTTGGCCTTACCTAACCTATTCAAACCACCATATCCATTTGGACCCCTTATGAACTCATAATCATGGTTTATTTAGGTGATTTATTCAGGCATTGGGACAACCCGTGAACCCATTTCCAGATTTAAGGAAATAATTTTTTTCTTTTATATTTCATTCATTTTTTAACATTTTTCATTTATTATACCTCTCACTCAAGCCCAAAAACCCTAGGAGCACCCCCATGTTCCATTTTCCCTCTTTGAAGCTTATCATTATCATGGATTATGGAAAATTTCATCAAGGTTTCTCAAATCGTTCAGATTTTCAAAAGGAATTTGTTTCTTTCATAAACCATTCATTTATTACTCCTTTTCCCCCATTTTAATCCCCATTGGACCTCCTCAGCCTTATTTGAACCTCCCTTCCAATTTTGGCTACTTAGAGATTCAACTATTTGTGTATTTGGGGTGATTTCTTCAAAGTTTCTCAAGTAAGTGAATTCATATCTTGTTCTTTTCATTTCCTTAGGGTTTCTCACCTCCTTCTTGAAGTTCCAAATGTACAGAAACTAGGGTTTAGAACCTAGGTTTTGATTTTGGGGTTCTTGGTCCAATATTGTAGATTTAGGTTTGTTTTCACTCCCTTGTGATGCGGTGGTGGTGTGGTTGAAGTTCCGCACAATGATCTGGGGGGTTTTACACAAAAGGTAGGTGATTCTAGGTGTAAGCATTCTATGATGAGTTAGATTGCTTGATTTATTTATTTAGCATGTTCCTAATATTTTTTTTGTAATGCGAGATCTATTTTTGATGGAATTGGTTGATCATTTAATTTTAAAGTTTCATTTTTTCATGAAATGGTGTGTTTTTCTTGTATAACTCTTGTGGTATCATTTGGGGTCATTGTATAACATGTTCAAATAGTTTATTAAATGTGGTTTGTGCTGCCAAATCTGGTTTGGTAGGTTTTTGGTGTACTTTTGGCCTTAAAAGAGGTGTTTTGAATGAGTTTTATGTGCAAAACATTGTTATACTTCATGGAAGTGTTTTATAAAAATTGTAAATGGTTTATTGAGTTATACAAAGTGTGCAAAGGATGTTTATGTACTTTTTTGGGGGCATATTCTATTAAAATGGGGTTTGAAAGAGAAAATGATGATTGGTGATGTCAAACATTTTGAGAACATTTTATGAATTGTTGAAAGGTTGTATTAAATTGTAAGAAGGGTGTGAAACATGTTTACGGGCTGTTTTGTGTGAGTATGATAATAAAATGAATTTGAATTTGAATGGAGTGTTATGTGGAATGCTTGTGGGATGTTTGGTGTGTGTGTGTTTTAGAAATGAAATTTTCATGTGAAAATGGTATTTTATGAGATGTGGAACTTGATTGAATACAAAGAGGGAAATCTGGGTATCTAGGTGGGCAGGCGTGTACTACTATGCTAGTGATTCAGAGTGGTTTTGTCCATATTTCACGTAGCAAGTTTGACGATGACGACACTAACTAAACTATTATGATGATAATGAGAACCACTAGGTTATGAGTATGTTCCCTACTAGTGGCTTGTGCACGAGAACATATATTTATTATGGTAACTTTTCATCGAGATATGAGGTACCTGGGGCCCATAACAAGCTAGTGTCTAAGGGTGTTCTCATGACTAGTGCTCATTGACTATATGATACTCACTGTCGGTATACGGTGTGTTTGGATGGAAAATTTAGTAGCTTGTGCATTTTATTTAAAAGTGTTCATTCCTTAAAATAGCCCCCTTGTAAGCTGGTTTCATTTATAATTGCATCCTTTAGAAAATTGTTGCTACATTTTCTTGTTTATGAAAACTTGCAAGCTTTTTATCTTATAATGTTTATCACATGGAATCTTTTGGGTGGCATCTTATTGGGTTTAAGCCCGCACCCTATTTACGCCTTTGGGTGTAAGTAGACTTGGTAATCTTTGTTGCAGGTATGGACAAAGCTTTCAGTGTCGGTGGTTTGGGTTGTTAGCTTCCATTCTTTGTGCGGTGTTGTGGAGAAGGCTTGGGGATGATGGACCCTTGCCGTGTGGTGGCCCTTGAGTTATTGTTGGTGCAACTTTTGAGTTGTGGCTCACTTGGGCTTTGTCTAAAACAATGTATTTCAGTTCTGAAATTTATTAAAGGCTTGTTTGGATTAAATTTTCAGATTTAGTTTATTTATTGTTTTTGGTTGTTTAATGCTTCTAAATTCGGGTAAATCGTCCACAAACACTTTTTTATGATACTCAGGCACTTCTGGCAGCCCGTGGGGGTTGGGAACGCCCCTCGGGCCTTACCACAGATCGGGCCGGGCGTTGGTTTTGATGGTGGTCAGATTTGGTTCTTGACAACTTTATTCTTGATTTGTAGTTTTTTTTCTCATGGATGAGGGCATGCCTCACTCCATCCATCCTCTTTTCGTCACCACATTATTTTCCTTAAATAAATTAGGATTGAGCACGCTTGGATCCTAAACTTTCATGGTATATAGATCATAAAAAACGAGTCATCACACATATGGACAACATGAATTATAATAAGGGAGTAATGTATAAATGAACATTCATGATGAATACAAAACATATGCATGTCAATTATACTCACGCATCAATGTATTTATTGACCAAATATATTAGAAACATATATTTAATTAAATACATATTTATTTATTTATAATTATAAAGATATATATATATATATATATATATCTAAAAAGTATATATATATAATTGTAAATATATAATTAAAAATTTAATAAATATATTTATTATTTAATAAAATTTATTATAATCTTATAATTATTTAAATATATATTTATTTAATTATAATATAATAAATACTTTTTTTAAAAGATTAAATATATATGAATTATTGAAATATATATATTAATTATAAACATGCATTTTTTATTTAAAATATATAGATAAACATTATTTTTTAATATAAATATAATAATTTTATATAAATTAATAATATTTTTTATTAAAAACTTTTGTCAGCGTTGATAAAGGTCCTTTTATCACCGTGTTTTTCTTAGTGCTGATAAAAGCCGGCGGTGCTCTTGCGCCGATGTGTGGTAGTGATACAATAAATTTAAATATGAACAAACACATATTTCACAACCTATCTTTGATATCACATGTAAATTATTTCCATTTATTTTAGGATCTCTGAAATCTGTATTTATCAAATATCTAGATAAATAAAATATAAAATAAGACATATCTTGATCAATGTTGTTGATTTGAATCTCCTTAATTTTATTTTGTATACTCCCTCTTGTGGTGTGATTTTTTTATGAAGTGAACCAGAATAATTATTGCGACTTAATTGACAAGGATAAATAGGAATAAAATAGTTTTTATAAGTGGTTTTTAATTAGGTCTCAAAGTCCATCAATGTGATAAAATCATATCTCCTAGAATTAAACATTATAACATTTATTAAACACAATATCTCTAGAATTATTTTGTCTCCGATCATATCTCCTAGAATTAAAATTCATTTCTTGAATCTCAGGTAGCAAAACCAGATGAAATTGAAAGCCAAAATCAGTCGTCTGGTGGATTAGGTACTCAAATGTCGTGTAAAGGCCAGCAGGAGCACTTTGGGGGCATTGGATTCCGATGAAGCATGCAGCCCAAACTACTTTATTTCTTCCCCGTCGAGCCGACAGCAATAATTACTAAAAGTTAAATAATCAGTACAGGTTTTTTTCCTTATCTTCTCCGATTGAACCAGTTCCAAGCAGTCGTGGTGTGAGAGTGGAAATTTCAGTAATTGTAGAGAAGAAAAAACTGGTCATTAGGGAAAATAGACGAAGAAGAAACCCAGCTCTTGGTTTAGCTCATGGAGAAACGTTTCAGTCATTTGTTGCGGGTGAGGGTCATGAACAAACCCTGCTCCAGTTTTCGCACCTTTCTGCAAATTCCCCAACAGAGTATATAGAGCAGTGTAAAGAGAAAGAGAGGAAAAGGGGGGGAAACTCACGTGGTGAGGATGATGGGATAGGGGTGGAGGGGTCGGATAAGGTAGGAGTGGTCAGGATGGGGAAGACGGGCACATGAAGCACAAACCCTTGGCATCGCCGGAAGGAGCCCTCAATCCGGCGAGTTCAGTATCGGAATCTGCATGAGTCAGTACTGCACGTGCCCTGCTTCTCCATCCTGTTTAACTCTGGCCACTCACCTTCCTCCTCCGGACACTCAGGCCCCAATCATACGACGGGAAGAAGACTGTCAAACGAGAGAGAGGGAGGAGCCAAATATAGAATAAGCGAGGGATGAGCCCAGACAGCGGGAAAGGTCTGCGGAGAAAATGAGGTGCCACTCACCTTCCTCCTCCACACAATTACACACTCACACCGCCCCCAATAATACGACGCCATGAAGTCTGTTTAATCATATCCTCCAACGTAACAATGAAAACCCAAAACTTTCCTGTCAGATTTTTCTTATATACGTTTTTTTGAGAAAAACATTATTAAAATAATCACCGATAAAAATATTTCTAAAACTAATACAGAAATTCGACATGATCCAAATTTAAAAAAAACAATTAAAAAATTAAATATATATATTTGTATATTGTTTTTATTTTATTTTGCTTAGGTACATATATATACAAATATTTTGCCAATAATACTACTATTGCTAGTATTTAATTTTTTTTATGTTAGTAATATAATTAAGATTTATTTTAAAAATATATCATTACGTTAATAATTATAGTATTTACATCATTATTAAGATTTATTATTTTAATTATTGTAAATATTTAATGCTACAATTAATATATTTTAATAAAGTAATTACCAACATTTAATTATAACAACATAATTAATAATACTTCATAGTAATGTAATTGATAATATAAAACTTAATAAGAATTATGTTTATTCATATTTGAAAGTGAAAATGTTATGTCTTTGACCAATAGATTTTGTGACATGTAAATTATATTTTGTTTATTATATTTATGATTTTTTATTATTTTCAATTATGTTTTATATGTCGACTCAGTTTGTTAAATTTCATTTAGAGTGTATTTAAATTTTATAATTTATATGCTTTCAAAGTCTCCTACCTGAAACATAATAATTTTTCAAGTACGTGACTTTGAAAATCTATAAATAATAAAATAGAAATACAATCTAAATGAAATTTGACACACTTATTGAAAATATAAAAATAATTCAAAATAAAAAACATTTCATAAAAACAATTAATGATAAAATGATTTTAGTGGCGTAATATATTGTTGTTTTAAAACATTACATTTTTATTTATATTTTTTTTACATTCCTTTCATTTTCAATTATTTTTTATATGTTCATTCAATGTTCAAAATTTCATTTATATTTTAATTATACTATAATTTATGTGCATTTATTTTTTTAATGTGTAAATAATATGTTTTTAATCAATAATGTTTGTGCCATGTAAATTAATTTGGATTTATTATAATGATGAAATTCTTTTTTATTTTCTTCAAAAATTTTAAATGTTTAAGCCATGTTTTAATTTTTAATTAGATTTTATTATAGTTTATATTTTATAAGCTTCTAAAGTTACCTACTTGAAATTTAATAACTTTTCATATGTTTTAAGTAGTTGACTTTGAAAGTTTATAAAAGTTAAACTATAGGTAAAAAAAAATTGGGTAAACATGTAAAAATCGTTGGCAGTAAAAAGAATTTCATCAACTGAATAAACAGACAATCATATAGAGAATAAAATACAGTGTTTTTTCAAATCCTTTTAAGTTAGGAGAAAACATATAAATGAATAAAATCAATCACTATCTATGATGAGGTATTGTCCCACATGATGGTGTGCAAATGCAACGCCCGTATCGAGATCACCATCCTCTGTGTCGAGGGTGCAGTATGAAGACCTAGAGAGAGCTCTTCCTCAGGCGTTGGAACCTCGAATATCTGATGGTTTGCATGTGACTCATCAGGAGGAGGAGGCATTTGGATGTCATCAAGTGCACTTGATCCTTCTCCCACTGCGTAAGTGGAAGGACATGCCATCATTTGCTGGGGGGGGACCATAAGGTCTCTGAAGGCTTGAGCATGAAAGGTGAAGGCATAGAAATTACCCCTAATACAGGCTCGAATCACCTGTACCCGGTGAAAACTATGAATATCCTAACAACACAAATGGATCTCATGCCTCCGGATGCACATAACCCATCAGTTGATGCTGGACTACTAGAGCTGTGACCTCTGCCAGTGGAACATGTGAGACCTCACATGCATCACAATGCGGTCTACATTGTCATGGCTCCTCAACATCAGCAACTGCTGGTGGAGGTTCATGAGCAGGAACCTCCGCTCCCTGGGCAGGATTAAAATCTCCCTGAGATGGACGATCAAAGATACTATCATGTATAACATGATATGATGACATCACCCCTTGTGGTGCAGCATGGTACGCTGCCTAGCTGACCCCCTCCTCTAGATCAGACATGCGGATAATATGTTGTAGTCGAGTACGTTGCAAAGAGATTCAAAATGAATTAAAAAAAGTACAACAAACTAATGAAAATTTATTAACTTACCAGATCTGGAAGTCCTCTACTGTGTGGAGTAAGACGCAATGTAGACTTCAATCATGGCTCATACTCGAGCTGCTCTACTAGGGGGAATCACATCGTACACATACCCTCGAAATGAAACGATGCTCGTCTGTCCCAGAGGTCCAGATACTTCGCATGTCATCGACACTAGTTGACATCCTGCCTCCCTATGAGCATCATGGATTGAAGCACTACTGACTGCCTAGGTAGAAAGGGAATACACTGAACAAATTCAAATCGACACATGACTCTATCAGGCTGGTGCCACTCAAAAATATGACAGTGAATGAGTGACACTACAGTCATGGCATCATGAATCCCATCAGTGTAGTACACGAGAAGCTGGTCTAATAGAGTACAATATGGCATTCATGCAATCTAAAATGACATGTGACATTTGTTAAAAAATTACAGTACTAAAAGCCAAAAAATATAATATTGTGAAATTGATTAGTTAAGAAAAGACTGTATATACTTAAATCAGTGGGTACTAGATTGTCCAACATGACACGATATGCACCTATGTTGTGCCTTGATGTCCAGAAAAAGTGGTGTGCCTAACTGCACCTGTAACGTACAACATAGAAAGTAATAAATAATAAGAAATTAAATTTAATAACTCATAGTAGTATTTTAAAACAATATAGATGAGTGATCATACCAACGCCCACACAGAGCGTCAAGAAACATATCTATATGAAGTTCCTAACCAACAATAATATGGGAGAGGGGAGGGATACGCTCCCATGCCCACATCTAAATAAGGATGACACATCCCCCAAGATCAGTGCGATTTGATCGACATGTCGTGCATAATTCTCTGTAAGTATATGCCAAGAACGCATATCCCAGTTGCATCTCTCGACCTGATCAAAATTCTCTAGTAGGCTCCAAAACATCATGTGGACATGCATACTAGAGTGATTAGTGCACAGTGCCCCTCCAACGAGCCACAAGATATATGCACGGGCGTGACACATGATAGTCTTCTTGTAAGCCTCAATGAGTAACTGTGCAAAGTCCATCTCAAGCCAACTCATAGATATCGACCCACTATCTATAGCATCATCATCACCCATAATGTCGACATCTAGAAATCACTGTACAATCTCAGACTAGCCTCCATAGGTGGGTCCCATAACTACATCCCCCTGGATAGGAAGTTTGTGCAAAACTGCCACATCCTCACCATCTCTCCCTCGAGCAAGTGGAATGTGTGCGCCTTAGGTCTCCATCTCTCGATGAGGGTTGCAAGGAGGTAATGATCAATGGATTTATAATCAGATACAACAATGCTATAGAATCCAGTATGGCTTAGGCATGGTATAATGGCAGCTAGAGGTGGAATGTGATGATAATGGTGCGCTCTATGCACCATGATCCATCAAACCTCTTGACCTGCTATCACGTCACATGAAACATTCCTATACTGCTCAGTGAGTAGCGCAATATCCTCCATCTCTATGTATAAAAATGAAATAAATCTTAAGTTTAAAATATAAATATAATTTTATGATCTTCCGAATTTTATGATCGGTATAATGTAAGACATAACATACATATTCCAATTGTTTTATGAAGTTTTTCTTATAAAAAAAGGGCATGTATTCATGTTTTTCAAAGAATATTTCTAATTCTTTTAGAAAAGTATTTTTATCTATGTCAACATCCTTTAATGATTTTTATCTTTCTCGACCTCCATTTTTGAAGGAAATTGGGTTTTCCTCCATTTTTAATGAATACTGTCATGTTTTTAATGGGGTTTTACTTTAAAAATAGATTTGTGAACACATAGGTTATATCATTTGGATCCACCTTATGGATTGAGTATTTCTTTCATGTCTAGCATGTATTCTAATAAGTTAGATCCCAAATGGTGTGTTTTGTCATTTATGTGTGATCTCTCACATGAAGGTATATTTCATGGTTATTTTCTCACATGCTTGCTTTATGATGTATCCATAGATATTTTGATTATGATTTCATCTAATCTCACATGTACTTGTCACATTCCTTGTAATGTGAATATAAAAGGCTTTTTATGAAAACCATAGTATGATTTAAAAAAAATTATCACGTGAAAAATATTTGTAAAGGGAAGGGAATTATGTATAGGAAAGTTTTATTTATTGAAATGATGTAACATTTAGGAATGGTTAGCTTGTTTGTGATTTATTTAAACTGTTGTATAATTTATCAACTATATTTTATTTTATAGTTAAAGTGTTCCGAAATTTCCCAGAATTCTAAAAAATAAAGGATTTTATATTAACACCATATAATTGATAATTTGAAACATTCACATTGGAGGCAATACATCATTTTAGCTAAGACTGTAAACTCAATCCAGCAATGTTAGGGCATCATTTCATTTTATGACCTTTCTGGTGACATATGATGCATCTCAAATGCTACCCTTGTTCTTGAGGCCATTCCATCTCATTCCACATCGTGTTGGACTTCGATCTCCCTTACTATCGTAGCCTGTAGAGCCAGGTGTCAATATCAGCTGGTCCTCGGGCATTGAGAAATATGGAAACTCCCCAACATGCATACATGGTGTAGCATAGCAGTTAGAAATGGTGTTTAGCCTATACATTGGATTAACATATTCTTTCCATGATATGTTCATAGAGGCACATTCTGTAATGGCATGTGCACATGGAAACTGCAATTCCTGGAAGTTTCCACATTGAAAATTCCTCTCTTCGAGTAATACCACAAAGACTCGACCCCTGCTACCTGTGATGGGGTCCATAAACTCCTACACTTCTAATCAAGATTCTTCTTGGAATAAAAGGCGCACTTGATAAGAAAAATATTCTTCAACATTCTATTCAATATCCCTTTGAAAGTTTCATATGAACCTTATCCCCTATTGAATCCTGACCACAATCAATTTTTCCCTTTCAGTGAAATACTTGACACAATGATAAAATGTCTCCTAAACACGTCCGGTTATAGGTAACTTGAGAAGACCCTTGAATATGCCATTAATGCACTCTACAATGTTTGTGGTCATGTGTCTGTACCTCTTACCCCCCATCATATACCAATGTCCATTTTTTTGGAATCCACATAATATTATCATACACTCCCTAGTTAGCCCTGCATATTTCTTCTTCCCATTGTTCAAATATGTTATCCCAACTAGGTTAAATACCCTGAGGGGGGGGGGGTGAATCGGGGTATGACCGATTAAAATAATTGCCCCTTCAGATCTTGTTTCTTTGTTAAAAAAACACTCTTCTCCCCCATTCCCATAGCAATGTATGAACATAAATGAAAGAATGTACGAGACACAATAATTTTACCTGGTTCACCCTCACTGGGCTACATCCAATGAGCATACAACGAAAATGTTCTGATGTGCCAAATCCACTAAGTCTCACTACCAAATAATGTTCGGGATAGATCACTTTTGTGCACAAGATCACTGTTTGTAAAAATTTTAGGGATAAATCACTACTTCCCAAGGGTCACTCCTTTGATCTCTCGTTCGATGGATCACTATTGGTGGAAAGGATCACCTTCTTCTTCTTCCCTTTCTCTCTTCTCTAGAAATGATTCACACACATTTTATGCATATGTAGCTCCCTTCATTAGAAATAATGAATGCATCATCAAATGTAGGTAGATGATATGTTAAAGACCAACTTTCATCCACTTGATGAATATCAATTTAACATAGATTTATTGGGAAATCCTGTCTAAAAACATTCATGATGCTCATTACCTTCATGAATCTCATTTAGGATTGGTGAAACTACCCAATTCATGACATGTATATATTTCCTGTATGAACCCCACAAATTTGGCAAAGCCCAACCATCCTTCATGAAGAAACCTCCATTCACGAAGCTCACTTGATGAATATCACTTTACCATATAATTATATATTGTTTTTATTTTATTTTTTGTAGGTACATATGTATACAAATAATTTGTCACTAATACTATTATTATTATTAATTAATTTTCTTATTACTAATATAATTAGGATTTATTTTAAAATTATATTGTTAAGTACTTTATTATTTATATTAATAATTATATTATTTACATCATTATTAAGATTTATTATTTTAATTATTGTAAATATTTAATGCTATAATTAATATACATTAACAAAGTAATTAATAAAATTTAATTACAATAAAACAAATTAATAATAACTCATAGTAATGTAATTAATAATATAAAACTTAATAAGAAATATTTCTATTCAAATTTGAAAGTGAAAATGTTATGTTTTTTAGCAATAAATTTTGTGAATGTAAATTAGATTTTGATTATTATATTTATGACTTTTTTATTTTCAATTATATTTTATATGTTGATTTATTTTGTCAAATTTCATTTAGAGTTTATTTAAATTTTATAATTTATATTCTTTCAAAGTCACCTACACGAAACATGATAATGTTTCAAGTAGGTAACTTTGAAAGTCTATAAATAATAAAATAGAAATAAAATCTAAATGAAATATTATACACTTACTGAACATAAAAATAATAATTGAAAATGAAAAGAATTTTATAAAAACAATTAATGATAAATAATTTTAGTGGCATAATATATATATATTTTAAAACATTACAATTTTATATATAATTTTTTTTACATTCCTTTCATTTTCAATTATTTTTTATAAGTTTAGTCAATGTTATAAATTTCATTTAGATTTTAATTATACTATAATTTATGTGCATTTATTTTTTAATGTGTAAATAGTATGTTTTTCATCAATAATTTTTGTGTCATGTAAATTAATTTTGGTTTATCATAATGACAAATTTATTTTTATTTTCAACAAATTTTTTCGATGTTTAGGCTATGTTTTAATTTTTAATTAGATTTTTTTATAGTTTATATTTTATAAAATTTTAAAGGTACCTACTTGAAATTTAATAAATTTTCATATGTTTCAAGACACATACTTTTAAAGATTATAAAAGTTAAAATATAGGAAAAATATAAATAAAAATTAAAAAATTGGATAAACATGAAAAAAATGGTTGACAGTAAAAATAATTTCATCAATTTAATAGAAAAACAATCATATAGAAGATAAAATACATTTTTGTTTCAAATTATTTAAGTCAAGATAAAACGTATAAATGAATAAATACAATCACTATCTATGATGAGGTATCGTTCCACACGATAATGTGTGAATGAGGCACCCATATTGAGATCATCGTCCTCTGTGCCAGGGGTGGAGTATGATGACCGAGATAGGGTTTTGGAAATGGTGGCCTAGAACCAACTACATTGTACTTTATTCATTAATAAATACCTTATCACAACTTTATTGTTCTTCTGTGTGACAATACATGTGATAATGTCCTAAGGATAGATGTTGCATTAAAAGGTCATAGTGGATCCCTACTATGATGAGAACCCAAAAGTGTCATAACTCTTTTCTTGAATATATGTTCTATGGCCAGATGATGTTATTTTAGGGACACAAATAATACAGTCCATTAAGGGTGAAGAATCATAAAACTTTGAGGCATCTTCTCATGGTGTGTGCCCTTGGAAATATCCAGGAGGATATTATGAGAACAAGACCCTCCAGTAGGAAATCCACATTTCATAGTGTTATTGGATGTTTCTATATACAGACGTGTGTATTGGTCCTTAGACTTTATGATTGTTATTAATGTGTATTACAACTCACGCACTTATATGTATTGATGAAAAATGTGACGACACACTATTCACAACGAGGTAGGATATGTTGGGTGCATCATGAGTAATACTGCATTAATAGATAATGCAAGAAAGGATTTTCCACTTCTATTCCATAATAGAAGTAGATATCTTAGGCCCTTTGATGGAATTGATATAGCCTAAATAAATCCATGTCCATGGTAAGGAAGGGGTGAGTTCAATTCTAGAATGTTAAAGAAAGAATAATTGAGCACATGGGTTGATGGCACTAGAATGCAACCCACTTGATTCGAGATACCGAGACAAAGGGATTATATTACATGGTAAGCATTCATAGGAGGTGACACGTCATTCCAGTGTTAACTTATTTCTCTATGGGTTCCTTGGCCTATTTCTAGACACTGACCTTGGCCTTTAGGAAGGCTCTCCCTAATGGAACTGAGAAAGAGGCCTAGAGGGTCACACACTATGTGTGTCCAAGTATCTCAGTTAAATATTAATTTAACAAGTTTAATAAAGATTATTCTCTATTATGGTTTATTAATTATTCAAGGATGCCTGATCACATTTATTTCGACACTAGTTATGTGAGGTAATATATTATGAGTGAAATAATATATTTATTAGCGAGTAATGAAGTAATATTTAAAATAAATATAAATTATTTAAGGTCTAATAAATATGGTGGAGGAAATAAAGAGAATGGAAAAACAAAAGTACATGCCATGTATATTAATATACACGCCGTGTAGTTTTTCTGGGGATATGTGAGAAATAATATTATTTATTTAATTAAATAATATTAGGTGTAATTCGTTGGGCGCATGTCAAGTAATAATAATATTCAACTATTATTATTAGACATGAGGTCTTGCTAAGAATTAAATTAAATGAATAAATTCTTTCGGGTAATTAATTCATTTTATTATTCTAAGTAATTAAAATCCCAATTATATAATTCTCATTAGCCTAGAAATTTTTTCAGAGTTGTGTACAATGAATCTGGAAAAGTTCTCAATCCAAGAGAGAATTATTTTTCCACCAAGAATGCTCTCAAGCTATGAGAGAGATCCTTCTCCACCGGATCAAGGAGAGTGATTTGCAAGAGGCTCTAAAAGCGATCAAAGGATGACATTGAAAGTGAAGGATCTTCCGCTCTAGAACTCAGAGATCCCTTTGGAGACATCTAGAGATAAATAGAGCATATGTGGATCACCGCTAGAGGAATCCTACACTTGGATTCTATGACGCAATAACGAATCACATCAGATAGTGACTGGAAATATCAACGGAGAGATAATTCCATCAAGGTAATTTTTTTTATTTTAATTATATTAATTACAAACAACATATGATGATCCTATATATTATTTTGGGAGTCCCTTACTTTTATTTTGTTCTTCATTCTATTCTGAAGATCCAATGTTTTATTATCATGACAGATCTCAGATTGACCATCATTAATGGGAAAACTTAAAGTTGGGTACACCCACCAATGCACTTCCACTACATCTAGAACCTATAAGTGGTATCAGAGTGGTCATATCATTGATTATAATTATTTAGTTTTTTGTTGGTGATTTACACATTTAATAATTTAGTTGTTTCAATTCAAGTTAATCATTATATAAATCTGAATCTTTAGATCTATTCCTCCTCTTTCGTTTCTTGTTCACCTTATAGAAGCAATTTTTTCTTTTAATTTTGATTAAAATAAAATATAGGATCTCATCTGGAGGTGCCAAAGCTTCCTGGACATACAACACCAGAACACAAAACATGTATTCGGAAGTACACACCGTGTATTATAGGTTCTATGCACTGGGAAGGTCCGCCAAACCAGGACATGTCATTGGATCCTATCTAAGTCTTTAAGACCCCGTGTGTTGACCAGGAACAGGTGGCACAAGGTTTCCGGATTACACACTGTGTGGTCCATTGAACACAGTGTGTAGTCCCTTTAGGTTAGGGTTGGACCGTGTACCCCGTACACAGCTTTCCTGGCTGGAAACCGTGTAACTCGGATACTACAAGGCATGGGTCCCAATGAACACGCTGTGTGCTCCGAAGATTTCCGAAGTACATCTACATGCCATGTCCCCCGGGCGTGTACTTTGGATGGATAGTGAACAAAAGTACACAATGTGTAGTCAAAATTACACGTCGTGTACTCTTCCAAATTATGTAGATTTATTAAAATTTAATATATTATTAAACAAACACTTGATACGCATGACATAGTGCAGGCGTAAAGCTGAGTCACAACACGTGATAGGTGTTTTATATATATGTTTTTAATTTAACATCTGCGTAATGTTCATTTCTACTCATTGCATAGTTATGAATGGGAATTCACCAGGTTTCCTCCAAGGTACAAGTTATGTAGAATGATAACTTTGAATGAATTTATTTATTTAAAATTATGATGGATGAGAATCTCAAGGAAATTCAGAAAAAGTGTTTAAGATAAAATGATTGATTAATTAAAGATAATTAATTGATTCGAGTGTGATTTATCTTAAACAAGAATGATTAGATAATTGAATGATAGTTTTATTTATGCGTAAATATCATTGCATGTATGGATGATCATGATCTAGACCAAGACCTTTGTATGTGAATGGTTTCTTTTCATTTATTTATTTAAATTAAAATTGTTGGCCTGTGAGCCTTCTCCTCATTAACATGTAGGTCCTGCGTGCCCAAGGTTTCTTTTATGAAAAACCCTGTTTTACCTCTCACCTGCGAGTGAGATAAAATCATATGTAATGGATGGAGCTCCCAAGCTAGTGGAGGCGTCTCAACTTAGGAGTCAAGGTGAAACCAATCCAAGGAGATACAAAGGTGGACATGTGGAAAGCTGTAAACATGAACCTAAAAGGTTCAAAGTGTTTTTCACCTAGGTATTGGGTTAGTTTATAAACAACTTGATAAACTAACCAATATAACAAGTTCATGATCATACTATTTATTTTATTTCTGTCAGTTGCATGGTTTATTTATTGTGGGTGTTTTTTTATGATCACACAATTAATGAATTAAACAAGTATGCAAGATGGAACTAAAATTAGATCGGCTTATGTGTAAATATTATCTCTGACATGGTTAATCACTTAAGTATATCCCACTTAATATTAACAAGTATGTAATCAAATATAATAAAATGAAAATTTATGTATAAGGATAAAATACCTCAAAAAAAATATTAAGTCGGTATAGCCTTCCATAATCTTGGTTAGAATCGAACCATAGTTCAAAGAGCTTTACCAACCCTAGTTGGGGTGCTTTCAATTATCGAGGAATTATAATTCATGGTTTTGGGTTGACTTGACTTGGTTCACATCAAGGGTTGACTGACACAATAGGACTTGGGGTGACCAAGAGGCAAAGGTTGAGGAAATCCAAAATAAAAGGATTTCAGGATTGGGGAGTCCACTCAGCGGATCAAAGAGCTACGAGTTAATGCAATTGGCATTTGGAATGCCTACCTAAAACCCTTCAAGTTACCTAACCAACCCTAGTTGGGGTAATTATAAAGGAAATATGTATCCTTGCTACTAGAATATTCAAGAAACAAAATATTCCTAAGTCAATGGTGAGGGCTATTGGATTTTGATAAAATAGTGGGAGACTAAGAATTATTAAATTATTTATTTGTCTCAATTTTAACACGATAAAGTACTAAACCTTTGCTCATATTAATTTATAGAAATGGAAATAAAAATTACTTCAAACATATCATTGTGAACCATAATCAAGAAGGAAAACCTTCTCACCATGACCAATTTCCAAGAATGACAGAGGCGTTTACCCTTCATCCTTCACTATGAGAGGAAATTGTACATTCTGGAGGATCCTATTCCAGTTTCATCTGGAAAAGAGGATAGTGATGAGGAAATATATCTCTATATGAAACATATAGATGATTCCATAGTTTTACAATGTTTCATGCTATCTACCATGCCTAATGAGCTCTTGAAGCAACATGAAAACATAGACGCATATAGCATGATGTATCACCATAAGGATCTCTATCAAGAGAAGGAAAGACAAGAGAGATATGAGATCTCCAACGCTTTTTTGAAAACTAAGCTTTGAGACTCTGCACTAGCTGGGCCTCATGTAGTCAGGATTTTTGACTACATTGAATGCCTGGACATCTTAGGGATTATGTTCCCGGATGAGTTGCGTACATATATCATCCTATCATCACTGCCCAAGACCTTCTCTAGCTTTATTTTCAACTAAAACTTGAGAAAAAATGATAAGAGTCTATCCGAACTTCTGACCTTAATTCTCCAGGTAGATAAGGACATGGGGCGTAACAAACCCAGAGTCTTTATGGTGAATAAGAAAAGGAAGGACACAGAAAAGAGGCCAAATAATCGTAAACAGTCTGAAGCCCCTAAGCACCATCCCTCTAATAAGGGGAAGATCTAGAGGTAGGGTAATGAATGAGAGGCGGTATGTTTTTCATGTTGCAAGCAAGGCCACTAGAAGAGGAACTGCACAAAGAAGCGTGGGGACACTAAATGTGCATTCATTATTGAGTGTAATATTTCCATTTATACACATTGGGTATTAGATATAACTTATGGGGTTTACATTAGTATTAAAATGTAGGAACCAAGTATATTTAGAAAGATTTCCAGAGGATAGGTGGATCTTTGAGCTGCCAATGGTGCGAGGATGGCTGCATTGGCCATTGGTGATTACTATCTCTCATTACCAACTGGGATGCTTTTGATTTTACATAACTGTTATTATGTGCCTAGTGTTACCAAGAACAAAATTTCGGTATCATGTTTTTATATGGATGGATTTATTTTCAAGTTTGTAAATAAAGGATGTTTCTTCTATAAGAACATAATATTTTATGGTATGAAACATTTAAATAATGGTTTGTATGTATTAAATTACAAAAACCAAGTGTTGGAAAATGATAACGAAACAAACTCACATTACTCATACATCACCCAGTTGTGGAATCACTGTCTGGGTCATGTAAACGAGAAGTGGTTGACAAAGCTTTTCCAAAATGGTTATTTAGACTCTACTAAGCTAAAACCAATTGATTGATGTCATGCTTGTTTACAAGGTAAAATGTCCAATCCGCCTTTCAGTGGAAAGGGTGAAAGGGTCACAAATCTTCTAGGATTGGTGCACATAGATGTGTGTGGGCCATTTCTAGTAGAATCTAGAGGTGTATATTCTTACTTCATTAATTTTACTGATGATTTTAGTAGATATGTATATGTCTACTTAATGAGGTATAAGTCATCGTCCTTAGAGAAATTTATGTTATTCAAGAATGAAGTAGAGAATCAACTTGGTAAGAATATAAAGAAACTTCTATCTGATCGAGGTGGAGAATATCTGAACCAAGAGTTCATTGATCATATACAGGAGTCTGGGATTCTATCTCAGCTCAACCCTCCTTATACACCACAGTGGAATGGTGTTAGTGAAAGGAGGAACGACACCTTGTTGGACATGGTGAGGTCAATGATGAGTCATGCAGATCTTCCATTATCCTTTTGGGGATATTAATTACAAACTAAGGCATACACATTAAACAGAGTACCAACCAAGGTGGAAAATGGAATTCCCTTCGAGTTATGGAATGGAAAGAAACCCATTTTTTTGCACACACATGTATGGGGATGTGAGGTGTTTTTTAAGGCCTTATCAGGAAACAAACTATCACCCTAGGGCATGGGGTGTATCTTTATAGGATATCCCAAGGAAACGAAAGGATATTAATTATATAACCCTTTAGATAAGTAAGTTACTGTCACCAGAAAAACTATCTTTATTGAGGGGGATCACATCATCAAAAAGGACATTGAGAGAAATATTTACTTAGATGAAGTTGATGCTCAAGATATACTGAAGTTGGTATAGGAACGAGTTCCACAAGTCCCTATGGAAGAGGTTCCAGAAATAAAAGTACTATATAAGAGATCAAGAGAGGTACGAGAACCATATAGATTTTCTTTCTAAGTCCCTGATGATAGTGAATCAATATTTTTGGACAATTATGAACCTATCTCTTATAAGTAATCAGCAGAAAGATCAGAAGCTACAAGATGGCTAGAAGCAATGAATTCTGAGATGGATTCCATGTATCAGAACCAATTATGGGTTCTAGTCAATGAGCCAGTTAATATAAAGATTTTTGGATGAAAATGGGTATTCAAGAGAAAACTGGACATGTAAGTTCAAGTTAGCACCTATAAAGAAATCCTAGTGGATAAAGGATTCAGAAAAAATAAATGAATTGACTATGATGAAACCTTCTCACCAGTTTCTACATTTAAATCCATAAGAATCATACTTTCCATAGCAGCTTACCATGATTATGAAATTTTTCAAATGGATGTCAAAACAACATTCCTTAATGGGAGACTTTAGAAATATGTCTATATGACACAAACAGAAGGGTTTGGGACACCAGGTGAAGCCAAACGGGTTTTCAAGTTGGAGAAATCCATTTATGGATTAAAGAAATCATACAAGACATGGAAAATTCTATTTGATGAAGCCATAAAGAAATTTGGTTTCATTATGAACGAATTTGAGCCATGTGTTTATAAGAGGTTTAATAGAAATTCTGTTATTATCTTAGTAGTATATGTTGACGACATATTTCTTATTGGAAATGATGTACTAGTCTTATAGTCGGTTAAGGACTGGTTGAACAAGTGATTCTCCCTGAAGGACTTGGGTGAAACAACCTACATTGTGGGGATCAAGATCATTTGTGATAGATCCAAGAGGCTTCTTGGATTAAGTCGAGGTACATACATTGACCAGATACTAAAGAGATTTAGTATGGAAGAATCCAAGAGGGGATTGATTCCAGTGTCACATGGCCTACATATTTCTAAGAAAATGTGTCCTCAGATAAAACATGAGAATGATAAAATGAGTAAGCTCCCATACACTTCAGCTATAGGATCCATCATGTATTCCATGTTATGTATCAGGCTTGATGTTGCCTATGCACTGAGCATAGTAGGCAGATATCAAGAAGATCCAGGAGAACAACATTGGACTGCTGTTGAAACTGTCCTTAAGTATCTGAGAAGAAATGAGGACATGTTCCTAGTTTATGGAGGATATGAGGAGATTTTCATCAGAGGGTATACTGATGCTGGTTTTCAGAAAGTTCAGAATGATTTGAAGTTGCAATATGGATATTTTTTCTATCTCAATGGAAGAGCTGTGAGCTGGAAGAGTTCAAAGAAATTAGTTGTCGCCGATTCTACAACGGAGTACAAATATATATCAGCTTCTGATGTAGCCATGGAAGCCTTCTAGATTCGTAACTTTGTCCAGGAGTTTTATGTGGTGCCTATCAGTAAAGATCCTATCACATTGTCTTGTGATAATACTGCAGCGGTGGCTCTTGCAAAAGAACCATGGTCACATCAACAAACAAATAACATACTCCATAAGTATCACCTATTGAGGTATTTCTATCAAAGGGGTGATGTTTTAGTGAGAAGAGTGTCCACAGAAGAGAACGTAGAAGACCCCATGACTAAAGGCTTATCTTAGTAGAATAATAAATATCATGTGAGAGCTAGTGGGTTAAAGGTTGTTAGCAGTTGGATTTAGTCCAAATGGGAGTCTTTTGGAGTTGGTGGCCTAAAACCAATTACTTTGTACTTTATTCATTAATAAATACCTTATCACATATTGATTGTTCTTATGCGTGATAATACATGTGATAATGTCCTAAGGATATCTTTTGTACTAAAAGGTCATAGTGAATCCCTGCTATGATGAGAACCTGAAAGTTCCATAAAACTATTCTTGAATATGTGTTCTATGGAAAGATGATATTATTTGAGGGGCATAAATAATACAGTCCATTAGGGGTGAGAACTCATAAAACTTTTCATCACATTCTCATCATGTGCGCCCTTGGTAATATCTAGGAGGATATTATGAGAACGAGACTCACTAGTAGGAAATCCACATTTTATAGTGTCATTGGATGTTCCTATCTGTGGATGTGTGTATTGGTCCTTAGACTTTAATATTATTATTATTAGGTATTACAACTCACGCACTTAGAATGTATTGATGAAAACTAGGATGAAACACTATTTTTAGCGAGGTAGGATATGTTGGATGCATCACGAGTAATACTGTATTAATAGATAATGCGATAAAGGATTTATCCCTTCTATTCCATAATAGAGGTAGATATCTCAGGCCCTTTGATGGAATTGATATAGCCTAAATAAATCCATGGCCATGGTAAGTAATGAGTGAGTTCAATTCCAGAAATTCAAAGAAAGAATAATCAAACACATGGGTTGATGGCACTAGCATGCAATCCACTTGATTCGAGATATTGAGACAAATGGATTATATTACATGGTAAGCATTCATAGGAGGTGACACACCATTGTGGCGTTAACTTATTTATTTATGGGTGCCTTGGCATGTTTCTTGATGCTGACCTTGGAATTTAGGTAGACTCTGTCTAATGAAACTGAGAAATAGGCCTAGAGGGTCACAAACTAAGTGTGCCCAAGTATCTCAGTTAAATATTAATTTAACAAGTTGAATAAATATTATTCCCGATTGTGGTTTAATAATTATTCAAGGACTTCTGATCACATTTATTTCGACACTAGTTATTCGAGAGAATATATTGTGAGAAAAATAATATATTTATTAGAAATTAATGTAGAAATATTTATTTGATAAATAAATAGTCATTATTAAAGGTCTAATAAATATGGTGGACGGAATAAAGAGAATGGAAAAACAAAAGTACACTCCATGTATATTAATATACATTCCATGTAGTTTTTCTGGGGATTTTTGAGAAATAATATTAGGTTTAATTCTATGGATGCATGTCAAGTAATAATAATAGTCAACTATTATAATTAGACATGGGGTATTACTAAGAATTAAATTAAATGAATAAATGCTTTCAGGTAATTAATTCATTTTTATTATTCTATGTAATTAAAATACCAATTATATAATTTTCATCAGCCTAGCCATTTTTTTAGAGTTGTGAACAACAAATTTGGAAAATCTCTCAAGCCAAGAGAGAATTATTTTTCCACCAAGAACTCTCTCATTCTATGAGAGAGATCCTCATCCACTAGATAAAGGAGAGCACTTTGCAAGCGGCTGTCAATGTGATCAAAGGAAAACATCACAAGCGAAGTATCTTCTACTCTAGCACCCAGAGATCCCTTCGGCAGCATCCAGAGATACGTGGAGAACGTGTAGATCACCACTAGAGGAATCCTACACTTGGATTCTACGATGTAACAATATATCACATCATATCGTGATTAGAAACATCAACCAAGAGAGAATTATATCAAGGTAATTCTTGTCTTTTAATTAAATTAATTATAACCAATATATGATGATCCTCTCTATGGTTCGAGGAAACCCTTACTTTTATTTCATTCTATGTTCTATTCTTAAGATCCTACATTTTATTATCATGATGGATCCCATATTGATCGTCGTTAATGAGAAAAATTAATGTTGGGTACACCCACCAACGCGCATCCGCTGCACCCGGAACCTACATAAGGATCTTCCTCGGGTGATGTAACCTCAAATATCTGATGATTTTCCTATGAAAAATCAAGAGGATGAGGAATTTAGATGTCATCATGTGCACTTGATCCATATCCCATTATGTAAGTGGAAGGACCTTCCATCATGTGTTGGCAGAACCATATGGTTTGTAAAATCTCAGACATGAATGGTGGAGGTATGAGAAATGACCCCTAATAAAAGCTCAAATTACCTATACCCAGAGAAAAATCTAGATATCATGACAAAACAAATGAATTTCATTCCTCTTGGTGCCCAAGATCAATCAGCTGAGGCTGGAATACTATAGTTACGACCTCTGCCAGTGGAACTTGTGAGGCCTCACGTGTAGTGTGACGTAGTCTATGTTGTCGCTATTGTGGATCCTCAACATTATTAGCTATTGGAGGAGGTTACTGAGAAGGAACCACTTCTCCCTTGGTTGTAAAGATATCTCCCTGAGGTGGATGATCAAAGATACTATCATGTAGAACATGGTATGCCGACATCATCCCTTGCACTGCAACATGGTACGCTACCTATCTAAACCCCCCCCCCCTCTGGATAAGACATGCAGATAATATTTTTTAGTTGATTATGATGTAAATAGATTAGAAATTAATTAAAAAAAGTTCAATAAAAAACTAATGGAAATTTATTAACTTATCAGATATGGAATCCCTTTGTTGTGTGGAGTAAGATACAATGTAGACTTCAATCTATATCGTGACTCATACTCGAGTTTCTCTTATAGAAGGAATCAAATCATACAAATACCCTCGGTATGAAATTACACTTGTCTATCCCAAAGGTCAAGATACTCTTCTTGTTGTCGGTGTCAGTTGACATCCTTCCTTCCTATGAGCTTCACAGAATGAATCACTACTAACTGCCTAGGAGGAAAAGGGAATACTCTGAAAAAATTCAAACTAGAACATGACTCTATCAGTCCAGTTCCACTCAAAAATATGAAAGTGAATGAGTGACAATATAGTTGTGGCATCATGAAGCCCATCAGTGTGGTATGTTGGTAGTCTAGGTTCTGGGTGCAACAGAAGCACATGGGTGGATATGCCCACCAGACTTTTTGTCATTAGAAATGATCAATCCGGGATCAATACGATGATAAACGCCAGACTCCACAGATTGAATCACAGAAAAAGACAAAGAATAATAATAGTCATAGAACCACAAAAGAGGATCACCATAGGTTGGTTATAATTAATTTAATTAATTGACAAGAATTACCTTGATGAAATTCTTTCTCCGTTGATGTCTCCAGTCACGATCCGATGTGATCCGCCACTGCGTCAAAGAATCCAAGTGTAGGATTTCTCTAGAGGCGATCCACACATTCTCCACGTATCTCTAGACATCGCCAAAGAAATATCTAGGTGCTAGCGTGGAGAACCCTCTTCTTGCATTGTCCGCCTTAGATCACCTTGATCTGATGGAGGAGGATCTCTCTCATTCTTGAGAGAATTATTGGTTAAAGGATATCTTTCGGTCTTGAAATAATTATCCAGAATTTTTGTGCACAATGATTAAGGAAAAGTGTTGGGGTTATGAGGATATTTATAATCGGGTTTTAGGTTATAGAGTTATGACAATAAATAAACTCATTACACGTTTTATTTATTTCATTAACTCTTATTGAAAACCCCTATGTCGAATCATTAATTCCTTGACATGCGCCCACGCTGATTATAATAAATATAATTTTAATAAAACGATATTATTTACTCAAAATCCCGACTGAAAAAACTACATGGCATGTAATCATTAATACACGGTGTGTACTCATTTTTCATTTCCTTTCCAAAATGAAAACTACACGGCATGTAAATTTAATGTACATGGCATGTATATATATATTTTTTAATTTTATTCTTCCTCCAACATTAAAATGATTTTTTCTTCCTTGAATAATTATTAAACCATATATGGGAATAATCTTTATTCTACTTGAGATACTTGGATACACTTAGTGTGTGACCCTCTAGGCCTCTTTCTCGTTGGCATTAGGAGGGATTGCCTAAAGTCCAAGATTACTATCTAGAAATGGGTCAAGGCACCCAAGAGAAAGAATTTGATGATGCATTGACGTGTAACCTCATATGAACGCTTACTGTGTAATTTAATCCATTTGTTTCAATATCTCAAATCAAGCAGGTTGCATGACAGTGCCATCAACCCATGTGCTCGATTATTCTTTCTTTGACTTTCTGGAATTGAACTTTCCCACTCCTCACCATGGACATGGATTTATTTAGGCTATATCAATTATATTAAAGATCCTGATATATCTACTTCGGTTATGTAATAGAAGGGACAAATCCTTTCTCGCATTATCTATTAATGTAGTATCACTCGTGATGCACCCAACATATCTTACCTCGTTGCGAATAGTGTGTCATCTCATTTTTCGTCAATACATCTAAGTGCGTGAGTTTTAATACCCATTAATAATAATCTTAAAGTCTAAGGACCAATACAGACATCTGCATATAGGAACATACAATGACACTATTAAATGTGGATTTCCTATTGGTGGGTCTCGTTCTCATAATATCCTCCTGGATATTACCAAGGGTGCACACCATGAGAAGGTGACTCAAAGTTTTATGAGTCCTAACCCCTAATAGCATGTATTATTTGTGTCCCTTAAATAACATCATCCATCCATAGAACATATATTCAAGAACAGTGTTATGGAACTTTTAGGTTCTCATCATAGCAGAGATCCGCTATGACCCTTTAATGAAACAGTTACCCTTAGGACATTATCACATGCATTGTCATGCAGAAGAACAATCAATATGTGATAAAGTATTAATTTAATGAATAAATTACAAAGTAGTTGGTTCTAGGACACCAACTCCAATAGACTCCCACTTGGACTAGAGACAACTGCTAACAATCTTTAACCCGCTAGCTCTCACATGATATTCATGCTTCTGCTGAGATAGGCCTTTAGTCATGGGGTCCTCCATGTTCTCTTCCATGGACACTCTTCTCACTACAACTTCACCCCTTTGATAGAAATCCCTCAAGAGGTGATACTTCTGGAGTATATGCTTTGTCCGTTGATGTGACCTTGGTTATTTTGCAAGATCCACTGCTATATTATTATCACAATACAATGTGATAGGATCTTTACTACTAGGCACCAAATCAAGATCCTGGACAAAGTTATGAATCCAGACGGATTCCTTGGCTACATCAGAAGACGCTATATATTTGGACTCCACTGTAGAATCAACGACAACTGGAAGATTTGAACTCTTCCAACTTACAACTCCTCCATTGAAACAAAAAACATATCCAGATTGTGACTTTAGATCATTCTGATCTGTCTGAAAGCTAGCATCAACATACCCTCTGATGACAATCTCCTCGTCTCCTCCATACACCAGGAACATATCCTTAGTTCTTCTCAAATACTTAAGGATAGTCTTAGCAGTATTCCAATGTTGTTCTCCTGGATCTACTTGATATCTGCCTACCATGATCAGTGCATAGAAAAAATCAAGCCTGGTACATAACATGGCATACATGATGGATCCTATAGCCGAATTGTATGGGATCTTACTCATTATATCTTTCTTTTGTTATGTTTGAGGACACATTTTCATAGAAATATGTAGGCCATGTGAAACTGGAACCAATACTCTCTTGGATTGTTCCATGCTAAATATCTCTAGTATCTGGTCAATGTATGTACCTTGACTTAGTCCAAGTAGCCTCTTGGATCTATCACAAATTATTTTGTCCCTAGAATGTAGGCTGCCTCACCCAAGTCCTTCAAGGAGAAACACTTGTTCAACAATTCCTTAACTTACTGTAAGACTGGTACATTGTTTCCAATAAGAAATATGTCATCAACATATACTACTAGGATAACGACCACATTCCCTTTAAACCGCTTATAAATACATGGCTCACATTCATTCTTAATGAAACCAAATTCTTTTATGGACTCATCAAATCATATGTTCTACGACCTGGATACTTTCTTTAATCTATAAATGGATTTTTGCAACTTTTAAACCCATTTGGATTCACCTGGTGTCACAAATCCTTCTGGTTGTGTCATATAGAAATCTTCTTGAAGGTTCCCGTTAAGGAATTCTGTTTTGAAATCCATTTTCCAAATCTCATAGTCATGGTAAGATGCTATGGAAAGTATGATTCTTATGGATTTAAACATGACAACTGGAGAGAAGGTTTTATCATAGTCAATTCCTTGACGCCATATGAATCCATTATCCACTAGCCATGATTTATAGGTGCTAACCTGACCTTACATGTCCAGTTTTCTCTTGAATACCCATTTGCATCCAACAAGATTTACATCAATTGGCTCATTGAACAGAACCCAGACATGGTTCTGATACATGGAATCCATCCCAGAATTCATAGCTTCTAGACATCTTGCAGCTTCTGAGATTTCTACTGCTTCCTTGTAGGATATTGGTTCATCATTGTCCAACAATAATGATTCACCATCATCGGTGACTAGGAATCCAAATCTCTTTGGTTCCCTTACCTCTCTTGAGCTCCTATGAAGTACTTGTGTATCTGGAACCTCTTCCATGGGGACCTGTGGAACTTGTTCCTATACCAAATCCTGTGTATCTTGAGCATTAAATTCATCAAAGTCAATATTTCTCTTACTATCCTTTTTGAGGATGTGCTCCTTTTCAAGAAAGATGGCTTGTCTGGTGACAATCAGTTTCTTGTCTAAAGGGTTATATAGGTAATATCCTTTCGTTTCCTTGGGATATCCTATAAAGATACACCTCGTGCCTCTGGATGCTACTTTGTTCCCTGATAAGGACTTAACAAACGCCTTGAATCCCCATACATGTGTGTGCGACAAAATGGGTTTCTTTCCATTCCATAACTCGGAGGGAGTTCCATTTGCCGCCTTAGTTGGCACTCGGTTTAATGTGTATGCTGTTGTTTTCAATGAATATACCCAAAAGGATAATTGAAGATCTGCATGACTCATCATTGACCTCACCATGTCCAAAAAGGTGTGGTTCCTCCTTTCACTAACACTATTCCACTGTGGTGTATAAGGAGGAGTGAGCTGAGATAGAATCCCAGACTCCCGTAGAAGATCGATGAACTCTTGGTTCAGATATTCTCCACCTCAATCCGATCAAATCTTCTTTATCTTCCTACCAAGATAATTCCCTACTTCATTCTTGAATTCCTTAAATTTCTCTAAGGATTCTGACTTATACCTCATTATGTAGACATATCCATATCTACTCTAATCATCAAAAAAAGTTATGAAGTATGAATATCCACCTCTAGCTTCTACTGGAAATGGTAGATACAAATCCGTGTGCACCAATACTAGAAGCTCTGTGGACCTTTAACCTTGTCCACCAAAAGGTGTCTTGGTCATTTTTCCTTGTAAACAATCATGACATCTATCAAGTGGTTTTAGCTCAGTAGAGTCTAAATAGCCATCTTGGCAGAGCTTTTTCAAGCGCTTCTCATTTACATGACCTAAACGGTGATGCCGCAACTGGGTGATGTATGAGTCATGTGAGTCTATTTTGTTATTGATTTATAACACTTGGTTTTTATAATTTAATACAAACAAACCATTATTTAAATTCTCCATACCATAACATACATTGTTCTTATAAAAGAGAAAACCCTTATTTCCAAACTTGAAAATAAATCCATCCATATCCAAAAAAGATATAGAAATAATGTTCTTGGTAACACTAGGAACATAATAATAGTTATGTAAAACCCAAATCATACCAGTCGGCAATGGGAGGTGGTAATCACCAATGGATAATGCGGCCAGACTCACAACATTAGTATCTCAAAGATCCACCTCTCCTATGACAATCTTTCTAAATGTACTTGGTTCCTGAATTTGAATACAGATGTGAGCCCCACAAGCTGTATCGAATACCCAAAGTGTAGAAATAGAAAGATTATACTCGATAATGAACGCACCTTTAGCGTCCCCATGCTTCTGGGTGCAGTTCCTCTTCTATTGGCCTTGCTTTCCAAATGAAAAACATACTGCCTCCCATTACTTTCCCTGCCTCTGGATCTTCCCCTTCTTTGACGGACGACGCTAGGGGGATTTAGACCATTTATAAGTCTTTGGCCCCTTTTCCTTGTACTTCCTTTTCTTATTCACCATAAGGACTGTGGGTTTGTCATGCCCCATGACATTATCTATCTACTGAATTAAGGTTAGAAGTTCAGATAGACTCTTCTCATTGTTGCTCATGTTGTAGTTGACAATAAAGCTATAGAAGGTCTTGGGAAGTGATTATAGGATGAGATATGTACACAACTCATCCAAGAACTTAATCCCTAAGATGTCCAAGCGTTCAATGTATCCAAAAATCTTGACTACATAAGGCCCAGCTGGCACAGACTCTCCAAGATTAGTTGTAAACAAAGCATAAGAGATCTCATATCTCTCCTATCTCACCTTCTCTTGGTAGAGATACTTAAAGTGAGACATCATGCTATATGCATCCATGTTTTCATGTTACATCAAGAGATCATTATACATGTCCGCTGACATGAAACACTGGAAATATGTGGCATCATCCATGTGTTTCATATAGAGAGATAATTCATCATCACTGGCCTATTTCCTAGGTGCAACTGGAATAGGCTTTTCCAGCACATATAATTTCCTCTCGTGGTGAAGGATGACGCGTAAATGTCTCTGCCACTCTTGGATATTGGCACCGGTGAGAAGGTTTTTCTTCTCGAGTATGGTTCGCAATGATATGTTTGAAGTCATTTTCTTTTTGCTTCTACAAATTAAGATGAACAAAGGTTTAGTACTTTATTATGATAAAACAAAGACAAATAAATAAATTAATACTTATTAGTCTCCCACTATTTTATCGAAATCCAATATCCCTCACCATTGACTTCAGAATATTCTATTTCCTGAATATTCTAGTGGTGAATATCCATATTTCCCTTCACATTACCCCAAATATGGCTAGTTAATAAACTTAAAGGGTTTTAGGTAGGCATTCCAAATTCCAACTTCATTAACTCGTAGATACTTGATCTGTTGAGTGGACTCCCCAATCCTGAAATCCTTTTATTTTGGATTTCCTCAACCTTTGCCTCTTGGGCACACCAAGTCCTGCTATGGAAGTAAACCCTTGTTGTAAACCATGTCAATTTAACCCAAAACCTTGAATTATAATTCCTTAATAATTGAAAGTACCCCAACTAGGGTTGGTCATGCACTTTGAAATATGGTTCGATTCTAACTAAGATTACGGAAGGCTATACCGACTTAATATTTTTTGAGAGATTTTATCCTTATATGTAAATTTCCATTTTATTATCTTTGATTACATGCTTTTTAATATTAAGTGGGATATACTTAAGTGATTAACCATGTCTAAGATAATATTTTACGCATAAGCCAGCCTTATTTTAGTTCCATCTTGCATGCTTGTTTAATTCATTAATCGTGTGATCGTGACAACACACCCACAATAAATAAACCATGAAACTGACAGAAATAAAATAAATGTTATGATCATGAACTTGTTCTGTTGGTTAGTTTATCTAGCGGTTGATAAACTAACCCAAGACCTAGGGGAGAAACATCTTGAACCTTTCAGGTTCATGTTTAGAGCTTTCCACCTGTCCACCTTTGTAACTCTTTGGATTGGTTTCACCTTGGCTCCTGACTTGAGCCACCTCTACTAGCTTGGGAAATCCATCCATTACATATTCATTTATCTCACACGTAGGTGAGGGGTAAAAAGGGGTTTACATAAAAGTAACCTTGGGCTCGCAGACCCTACATATTAATGAGTAGAAGGCTCACAGACCAACAAATTTAAATAAATAAATTAAAATAAACCATTCACATACAAAGGTCTTGGTCTAGCTCATGATCATCCATACATGCAACGATATTTATGCATAAATAAAACTAGCATTCAATTCTTTAATAGTTCTTGTTTAAGATAAATCACTCTCGATTCAATTAATTATCTTTAATTAATCAATCATTTTATCTTAAATCCTTTTTCTGAATTTCCTTGAGATTCTCATCCATCATTATTTTAAACAAATAAATTCATTTAAAATTATATTTTTATGTAACTTGTACCTTGGAGACAACCTGGTGAATTCCCCTTTATGCATATATTAAATTAAACACACACATATATAAAACATCTATCACGTGTTGTGCCTCAACTTTATGCATGCACTATGGTACACTTCTCAAGGGTTTGTATAATATAATAATAAATTTTAATAAATATTCATAATTTTGGATGAGTACACGATGTGTAGTTACGATGACATGACATGTACTTTTTTTCACCGTCCATCCGAAGTACACGCTCGGGGACATGGCGTGTTTTTGTACTTTGGAAATTTTTGGAGTACACGGCGTGCTCAGTGGGACATACGTCGTGTAGTGTTCACGTTACACGGTTTTCATCCAGGCTAGCTGTGTATGGGGTACATGGTCCAACCCTAACCCGAAGGGACTACACGCTGTGTTCAGTGGACCACACAATGTGTAATCCGGAAACCGTGTGCCACCTGTTCCTGGTCAACACATGGTGTCATTTATGACTTATGGTAAGATCCATTTATATGGCCTGATTTGGAGGATCAATCCAATGAATTGAACCTAGACTACAGGACGTGTACTTCCGAATACACGCCATGTATTCTGGTGTTGTACGTCTAGGAACGTTTGGCACCTTCGGATGAGAACCTCTATTTTATTTTAATCAAAATTAAAAGAAAAAAATTAGTTTCTGTAAGGTAAACAAGAAATGAGAGAGGAGGAACATATCTAGAGATTCAGATTTAAATAATGATTAACTTGAATTGAAAGAACTAAATTATTAAATACGTAAATCACCAACAAAAAACTAAATAATTATAATCAATGATATAACCTACCCCTGATACCACTTTTAGGCTCTGGGCACAACGGAAGCTCGTGGGTGGATATGCCCACTTGAATTTTTGTCATTAGAAATGGTCAATCCGGGATGAATACGATGATAAACTCCAGAATCCAAGGATCGAATCACAGAAATAGACAAAGAAGAAGAATAGTCCTGGAACCCCAAACAAGTATCATCATAGGTTGGTTATAATTAATTTAATTAATTGACAAGAATTACTTTGATGGAATTCTTTCTTCATTGATGTCTCTGGTCACGATCTGACGTGATCTTTCATTGCATCATAGAATCCAAGTGTAGGATTCCTCTAGTGGTGATCCACACGTTCTCCACGTATCTCTAGACGTCTCCAACGAAATCTACTGGTGCTAGCGTGGAGAACCCTTTGCTTGCGTTGTTCGCCTTAGATCACCTTGATCTGATGGAGGAGGATTGCTCTTGGTCTTGAGATCATTCTCGGTGGAAGGAGTTATTTTGGTCTTGAGATAATTCTCTATAATTGTTGTGCACAATGATTAAGTAAAAGTGTTGGGTTGTGAGGATATTTATAATCAGGTTTGAGGTTATAGAGTTATGACAATAAATAAACATGTTACGCATTTTATTTATTTCATTAACTCTTATTGAAAACACCCATGTTGAATCATTAATTCCTTGAAATGCGCCCACATAGATTATAATAAATATCATTTTAATAAAATGATATTATTTCCTCAAAATCCCAACTAGAAAAACTAAACGGTGTGTAATCATTAATACACGGCGTGTACTCGTTTTTCATTTCCTTTCCAAAATGAAAACTATAGGGCGTGTACATTTAATGTACTAGAGTGTATACCTTTTTTTCATTTTATTCTTCCTACAACATTAATGTGATTTAGGATTCCTTGAATAATTATTAAACCACATAAGGGAATAATCTTTATTCTACTTGAGATACTTGGATACACTTAGTGTATGACCCTCTAGGCCTCTTTCTCGTTGGCATTAGGTGGGCTTGCCTAAAGTCCAAGATTACTATCTAGAAATGGTTCAAGTCACCCAAGAGAAAGAATTTGATGCCGCATTGATGTGTCACCTCATATGAACACTTATCGTGTAATTTAATCCATTTATCTCAATATCTCGAATCAAGCGGGTTGCATGCTAGTTCCATCAACCCATGTGCTCGATTATTCTTTCTTTGACTTTACGGAATTTAACTTTCCCAATCCATACCATGGGATTGGATTTATTTAGGATATATCAATTCCATTAAAGGGCCAAAGATATCTACTTCCATTATGGAATAGAAGGGACAAATCCTTTCTCACATTATCTATTAATGTAGTATCACTCGTGACACACCCAACATATCCTACCTCACTGCGAACAGTGTGTCGTCACAGTAAATCTAAGTGTGCGAGTTGTAATACCCATTAATAATAATATTAAAGTCTAAGGACCAATACACACGTTCGCATATAGGAACATCCAATGACACTATTAAATGTGGATTTCCTACTGGAGGGTCTAGTTCTCATAATATCCTTCTGGATATTACCAAGGGAACACACCATGAAAAAGTGACTCAAAGTTTTATGAGTCCTCACCCCTAATGGCCTGTATTATTTGTGTCCCCAAAATGACATCATCGGGCCATAGAACATATATTCTAGAAAAGTTTTATGACACTTTCGGGTTCTCATCATAGCAGGGATCTGCTATGACCTTTTAATGAAACTAATATCCTTAGGACATTATCACATGCATTTTCAGGCTGAAGATCAATCAAGACGTGATAATGTATTCAGTTAATGAATAAAGTACAAAGTAGTCGGTTCTAGGCCACCAACTCCAATAGGTAGCTAGTCTAATAGAGAACAATATGACATTCATGAAATCAGGAATGACATGTGATATTTGTTTAAAAATTGTGTCACTAAAAACCAAAAAATATAATATTATAAAATTGAGTAGTTATGAAAGGAAAATATATACTTAAATCGATGGGTACTAGATTGTCCCATATGAGATTATATTCACTCAAGTTGTGCTTCGATGTCCTAAAAAAGTGGTGTGACTGACCCCACCTATAACGTACAATATAGAAAGTGATAAATAATAATAAATGAAATTTAATAACTCATAGTAGCATTAGAAAACAATAAAGATGAGTGATCATGTTAGTATCCATGCATAGCATCAAGAAATATATCTATATGAAGAGCTTGACCAAAAATAATAGGGGAGAGGGGAGGGAATCATTCCCATGCCCACATCTGAATAAAGATGACACATCGCCCAAGATTATTGCAATCTAATCTACATTTCATGCATAATGCTCAGTAAGTATATGACAAGCATGTAGATCCCCAGTTGTATCTCCCAACCTGATCAAAATCCTCCAGTAGCCTCAGAAACATTATGTGGACATGCATACTAGGGTGATTAGTGCAGTGTCCCTCCAAAGAGCCACAAGATATATACATGGGTGTGACACATGAAAGCCTTCTTGTAAGCCTCGATAGGAAACTATGAAAAGTTCATATCAATCCAAATCATAGATATTGTAACACCCCGAGCTTCCACAATACGTTTCTCTTTAAATAATACAATAGCATGCGATGTACGCAACACCGAGTTCAAGCGCACCACGACCTATCTATCTAGCCGTTTAAAAAGTGGTTATGAATAGTAATAATCACATTTTGAATTTTATATTTTTCACATATAATTTTAAAATTCATATTTTGTGTTTCTTATACATAATATAAGAACAAATTAAATTTTTTTAGATAAAAAAAATATTTTTCAAAAAATGCATTTTTACCGCATTTTAATGAAGAACCATTTTTAAATCCAATATTTGACACTTTTATATATTCAATTTGGCAAAACTAAACTTCTTATTTGGAATCGGGACATAAATATTTAGTTTCGATAATGTTTTGGTGTTTTTCTGATAACTTTCATATTTGGTTGAATAGTGAAAAATAATAAATATTAATTGAAAACTACTTTTTTAATCAAAATAATATAGTGTTAAATTATAAATTTTAATGGTTTTGAAGTATAATTAGATTATATTTTTACTATTTAATCCAATTTTGGTCACTGTAATTAATTTCACTTTGAAATTATACATAAACAAGTGTCAATCTTTCGATAGTTATTATTTCATAAAAACACGCTATTTGTTTTGACAACGGGAATTAATTTTAAATTAATTAATTAAACTTATATGTTTTTAATTTAGTAAAATAGAAATCATTTTTTAATTTGGAATATCAAATATAGATTAGGCTTATTTTTTTGTATTTTTCTTAAAAACATCAATTTTTGATGAATAGTAAAACCACTTAGTAGTAGTTAAAAAAATTGAATTTTTCATTTAAATGAAATTTTACCACTTATGAGAATTAAATTTAAAAAATCTGACATACATGGTTGTTATTATTATGTAAAATTTGGTTCAATAAGATGAAAATAATTTTTTTGAATAGTAACTTTTGACTTTTATTTACCGCTGTTAAAGTTAAATAGGGTAATTCAAGGTAGAAAAAATATTATAATAAAACAAAATTACCTTAACACTTGTCCTAAACTTATTGGATGAGTCATGTCCGAACATGGGCATCCTTGGGTCTATTTTGGGACCCCATTAAGCCACTTAAGAGTGATAATGACACTTTATTTTTATTAACTTTTATGTAAAGACAAAAATGACATTAACAAATATCTTTTAGTATATAAATTTTCATATGGGGTCATATAAGTCATATTTTCAAATATAAATATTCATTGGAAAGATAAAACTACTTACTACATTATGGTATTTTTTATAACTTTTAGACATCAAATAAATTAAATTATTTATGACACAATAATGATGCAATATTCATATCATTAATAAATGATCTAAATAAATAAGATATTTAATATTAAAAAAAATATCCAAAACCTATCTAATTTTTATTGGATGATTTTATTTCGAACATGAGTCATCTTATATTCTACTTTAATGAGATTTTTACCTTTTGAAATCGAAGATAATTTTATAATAAAATAACATTTTCAAACTTTCCTAAAGAGCCCCTCCTCTCCCTTATAAAAGGACACCACTTCTAACCCATTACTAACACATATCAATCCCATTGGCTCATCCAAAACCTGACCAAATAATCTCTCAATATCCCTATGTTCCACCTTGAAGCCTTACCTTAGGCATAAGTCACTTCAATAAGTCCTTTTGGTTCAAACCAAAGGGAGTTACCCAAATTAAAGGTAATGATTTCTCTTAACTTATTTTATTTTATTTTACTTCTCCAACCCCTAAACTATTTTTATTCTTTTATTTTATAAAAACAACATTATCCTAAATATACTATAATGTTTTTATGAGAAGGATTAAAACTACACTTACACACACCTTCATCTAATGGGTAAAGAACACACTGTTTCTGTGGATGGAAAACTAACGCCTCACAAAATGATGATTGTTCAATGATCTCCTACCACCTGTCATGGTGGCCATTAAGATGGAAATATTTTTATATATGATATATATTATGTTTATTTTTTTCTTTATGCTTCTGTATTTTCCATTTATAGCATACCTTTATGGTTTCCATTATGGGTAAACACGATAATTTTATTTGAGGAAGTGCGGACTACCGCCCCCTCAAAGTGATATGACTCTTTAATGCATTATGTGGGACATATAAATGATGAATTTAATTATATTATATATTATATTATACTGTAATTATAATATACATATGTATAATAATTTTTTAATTCCATTAAAATACAAAATAGAAATGAAAGTAGCGTTCATGCGTACGCACGGCTTACCGTCTCCATGAACGGTGCATTTCATTTCTTATCTCCAAATGTTATGTATTGTTATAAATACATATATATACTAATTATATAAGATATATATGATATCTAAATCATGAATATAATTTTGGATATAACTTACTTTTGACCACATGGACAACATGTAATTATAATAAGTTTACTTTTGACTCAAGTACCAAATATCAACAAAAGGACCATTATTAACTTAAATGATTTCGTAATGTTTATAAAGTACTAATAAGTTATTTAAAAAGAATAATAAATTTGAAAAAGGTTATTAGGAATGTATAGATTAACTTTATTTTATTATTCAGGAGATTAAAGAACGAACAGGTCAAGTCAGACACGAGGAAAGGGTTAATTTCACAATCTCTTTATTATCTGAGGTTGTTTTTATGTAATTACCTTCTGGGACCTCTTTATTATCTACATCCATGTTTTCATAAAAATGTATTTAAATAAATTTTTACTATTTTCTAGTATATGGGTTAAATTAATTTATACCCTTATTTGACCTTATATATTTTGAAAGGAATCTTTCCGTTGTTTTCCAAACAAGGTACCTTATGACATTTTCGACAAAATTAAGGTAAGAATGTTTTTTAATTTATACAGTGGGTGCGGCTATTTTCCACTGTTATAACATCATAAAAGCTTCCCTTACAAGATTATAAGAATATTTTCAAAATAAATGTTTTCTTTTATAATTATGTTACTCTTAAATGGTTTCAAAATAGAAAGAGGTATTTCTTTCAAATATTTTTCATTTCATCTATGTCAACATCCTTTGATGGATTTTAAATTTGTTTGATTTTGATTTATTATGTTACAAATCTTCCATATTGTATTGATGGTTTTGTGATATGTTTGACTGTGGATGTGTTATTTTTATACCATTCATATTTTATGGTTAAAGTATTGACATTTCTTATGCTATTTTTAATACGAATGTTTATGTTATGTTTCAACCTTTTCATATGAAGAATGTATTGGACTTATTATGTGATGGGTGGAGCCCAATATAGCTCCTCAGTGCATTAGTAGGTCTCATGAGACAATTAGATGTGGAATTGGCCGAGGCCTTTCCCAATTTGATATTTAGTTTTGGTCGAGGCCTAAATCTTTTTTAGACGTCATGGATGAGGCCTTGACATGATGTTTCATAATGTCCGGCATTATACATTCCCTCATTATGAAAATAATATTGATGGTTCATGTGGTTATTGGACTAGTAGAATACCCATGACTATGTTTTATTATGACATTATTTACTCAAATCATATTTCTTCCATAAAGGGTTCATGTTTATTATTTGTAAAGGCATGTGTTTTCAATTATTCACCATGCCTAATGTTTATGTTATCTTCCGCTGTATTTCATACCCTTACTGAGTGTTTGAGTTCACCCCTTTCTTATGTTCCATTTTCATAGGATATGAAGAATTTAGTTATGAGTGACTTGCAGGTATAATCTTGGAGGCTTGGATGTTTCTAATGGAATAAATTAGTGTTGTATTTCTTTTTCAAGTTCTAATGTAGAACTTATGTATGTATCTTGTTTCCAAGGCTACTAAACTGATTGATCTTTTAGGATTTTATCCCTTGTGATCATTCCAATATTATGTAATAATGCACTGACTCTGGGTAACAAGGGTCAGGGTGTTATAGTTGGTATCAGAGAAGGTTTATTACAATCCTTGGAAACTAGATTTAGATAAACTCTTATTAGAGCACATCACCCTAAGATAGAATTCGAGGATTAGTATATAAGAACTTCCTAGAATTTTGGTAATGTACAGATTTTGTGTATTTTCCGAGAAATACATCCCTATCTGGATACAAGCAGGTAGAGGCTACTCTGTCATAGATGTACCTAGGAATGAAAAGTCCAATAAGGAGTTTCGAGCTTGACCTAGGGTATCCTGGTACACAACAATGGGCCTTGCTGCACTCTTGATTACAACACTCCCGGGGGATATGCTTAGGATAATTCAGATTTTCTTTAAAAACCATTATGAAGGATTTATGAGTATATACCTCCTCAGGGAAAACATTTTTATGATTATGGATTATATCTATAAACTGTTCAATTTATGTTAAGTTTTTAAAGTTTTGGAATTATGTATTTCGATTCATAAACTAATCTAGTGTATGCCATTGTTTATAAATGGCACCTAGTGGATGGAATGGAAATCATATCAATGCACGTAATCCATGTAGGTATTTACCTCATACTCAAGATAATTATAGTGGAGCTGGTGATGCAACTGGTGCTGATCAGCTTGTCTCCATATTGGGACAACTCACTCAGGTTATGAATAATAACCTTACCCGTATGGAGCACCAAGATTCACAATGTGGAGGATCAATGTTAGACCGATTCATGAAGAAAAAACCAAAAACATTCAATAGGAATATAAATCCACTTGTAGCTGAGTAATGGATACGTTCCTTAGAGAAAATATTTCATGCTTTGGGGAGTAGTGAAAGGGAAAAAGTTGTCATTGTAGTTTATCGCCTCATGAGAGATGCAGATCAATGGTGGTAATTAATTAAAAACACAAAGGAGGATGAAGAAGTATCATGTATGGAATGGAGGGAGTTTAAAGAGGTTTTTTTATAAAAATACTTTCCTCATGACCATTGAGCGGATATGGAAAGACAATTTCTGATTCTGAGGCAAAAAGAGGATGAGAATGTCACAAAGTATGAAGTTAACTTTACAAGGTTAGCAAGGCATGCTACATATTATATACGTAACCCAAGGAGTAATATTGATTGATTTTTATGGGTTAAAACCATTTCTCCATCGATCATTATTCTCACAATCCTTCTCATCATATGAAGATATTTTTTCATGTGCAGTCAAGACAGAAAATGAATTCTCTAAGTCTTACGACTTTAATGAAAATCAAGAGAAGAAGAGATTTTCTGAACACTCTGGTAATGGAAATAATGATATAGGGAAGAAGGGAAGAGTTTAATTTCTACCCAATGATAATTTTGGAAGGAATCACCCTGACGCCTGTCTAAAAGGAAAAGGAGTATGCTATAAATGTGGACAAAAAAGCCATCTTCCTGGTGAATATAAGGGAAAGAAAGAGGCTGTTAATGTTGAATGCTAAAACTTTAGAGAAATGAGTCATTATTAAAATAAATTTCCTAAGTGCCAAAGAAAACATGCCTCAGAAAAAGGGAAATGGAGAAATGTAACGACCCAAAGTTTCATTAATGGAAAATCCCTCTTGATCCAGTTAAATGTTTCTTTATGAAAAATGTTTTTTTATAAGATGTCAACTTCTTTAGTTTTACGTTAAGATTTGTGACCGTTACTTTTATAGCCGTTGAACAGTGATCATCTGAGTAGTATAAATATAAGGCTTTAACGAAACCATTTCTACTCAGACAAAGGAAGTGATGGCCTCATCCAGTAGAATTGCCCCTTACGAAGCCCATTTGTCGGAGCTCGGAAAAGAGGTGGCGTCTTTGGGCTTTGCCCTTGACCAAGCCCAAGCTGAGCTTCATCAAGTCAAGCTCGAACGTGATCGTCTACGGGAAAAATGGAAGTTGATAGAGATTACCACTCGAGCGATGTTATCCGAGCAACCCCAAGAGTCTGTCACCATCGCACACCTTACCCTTAGGTCTTATGCGGCTATTTTAAGGGGTTATGTAACAAATAAGTAGCACCATGTTCATGTACATTATTTTTGTATATAATAGTGAATATAATTTCTAGTCATTTTTGATGCATTGTAATTAGTTTTTAAATTACAAATGGTGTTTTTAGTTATTATTTAATTAAGAATTATATTTTATTAAATTAAAGGATTTTTGAATTAAATAATATTTTAATAAAATATTATTATTAATATTAAATTAATTTTTATTAAATATAAATGATCTTATAATTTTATGAATGCAATTAAAATTTTTATTAAGGTTTGAAGGCCATTTCTGTCAAAACCCGTGAATTTTTATAAATGTCGGTTTTTATTTTAAAAGTGAAAATTCACATATTTAGAAAATTATTTAGATAAAATAAATATTATTTTTGGAATCAGGACGTCAAAATTATCCAACGGTGAATTTTTCATAATTTTCTGAGACAGTCAAATTTTTGGGTAAAAATTAAATACCATTTAAATATATAATGTGTTTTATGACATCATAATGACCCAATGGTGATGTAATAAAATACCATAATCCTTATGTTCGGCCAATATATTTTTTATCATTAAAATAATGAGGTTTTGGGTTTGTTTGACTCACTTTTCAAAGCATTAATGGAGCCCTCAAGACTTATTCAACACTTTGCCTTTTTAAATTAATTTCCATGGGAGTGTGACTCACCTCCACATAAGCAACCCTAATTTTTTAATAAGTTCGGACCTTAGACTTGTAAAATATTATTTTCATCTTTCCTTTTCTAGAAACCATGGGCAAATACCATGGGATGGTTTGTGGTTTGGATTATTTTAATATAAGGGGTCCCAAACCTAAATAATAAAGAATTCTCTCACCTTTCCTATATAAAACCACCCAAGCTCCCACTTCCTCCTCACTCAAAGCCCTTGAAGTTCGTCCAACCTCTGCCATACTCTCTCTAGAATCCTCTCAAGGTGCCCCAAGCTCCCAAGAAGCCTCTCACAAGCCTCTCTCTAGCCTTTGGAAGCACACTTCCAAGTAAGGGTTTTTTCTTCCTTTCTCATTTTTGTCAATTTTCTTTAAGTTGTATTGCCCTTTTTATTTCAATTATGAATGTTAGGGTATGGTTTCGCACCTCCCCCATACTGCCCTCTTATTTTTGAATTATGGGAGAACCCTTTCTCTCTCATTAAATTCCTCCCATGTACACCCGTTACTATGCCGAAATTCCGAAAGGAACTTCTCTCTCTTCTTTTACATTCAAGCAATACTTTTGTATCATGAATCTAAATTCCATTTCGATTGTTGGGACATGTATATATATGACCTCCTTACTGTCCATTACATGTAAATATGATGAGGAACCCCTTTCTCTCTCATCAACTTTTTTTTATGAATTCTTATTTCACGCCGTTATGCTGCCGAAATCGCACCGATTTTCTAAGCCAATGTCTTTGTGTAGTGAATACCAGACCCATTTCTCCATCAAGGGTATTCAACTTTATGCACATTTACATATTGATTGTAAAGTTTCATGTATGAATTCCACATTCCTTTATCTTGGAAGAAATGATTATGTTTTATGAATCCATGTTTTATGATCCATGTGGCACACTTATGCATGAAATGAAATGTTTGAGAAGGGTGCGCCCTTTATAGCGCTCCAATGCATTGGGTAAAGTATAGTATCATGATACGTCATGTGCAATGAGTTTTGACTCATTCTAATTCAAGTGCAACGAGGGTTTACTCGTGCTTCAAGTGCAATGAGGGTTTACTCATGCTCCATGTGCAATGAGCCTTGGCTCATGCTAATTCAATGTTAAGTGTTGTTGCCACATTTCCATGTTATGATCATCATGCTTTATCATGCCTTTATGTTAATGTTTCTATTATGATCTATTGATATGCCTATTTCCTAACATGTATTTCACTCCTCATGTTATTCATTGTTTACTCCCTTACTGGGCTTTATAGCTCACCCTTTTCTTATGCATGTCCTCAGGTTATCCCATGCAATGCTAAGTACGAAGGAATGTAGTGGTCATGTAAAGGAAGTTTTCAATAAAGATGTTGTATTTCAAGTTTAAAGTTTTTATGTAATGATCCTAAGCCCCAAAGACACTAAACCTCTCGATCTTCTTTGTTGGATCAAGTGAAGTTTTATGTAATAAAGCATGTTTAAGTTGTAATAAAAAGCAGGGTTGTCATAGTTGGTATCAGAGGATAGGTTTAGTTATTTTTGGGATTAGGAAACCCTAGTAAAGCCTTAGATACAAGACTAAGCATAATACAAACATCCCTAAGTTTTGGTAAATACTAAGTAAGTGGTTTATCAAACAAATACATCCCTGTCTGGATACGAGCAGGTAGAGGCGGCTCTGGCACAGATGTATCCTAGGGGTAAAACCCGAAAACACCGCTTTGAGCTAGACTCGAACGGGAACTGGTGCACGACAACGGGCCTTGCTGCACTCTTGGTTACGACACTCCTGGGGGATATGTTTTGATAAATTCACAATCTTAGTATGAACCCTTATTAAAGGAAAAATGCCCCTAAGAATATATGTTAGAAGGTAGATCATGAAAAGCCTGGATTGAATCCTATAAACTCATGAGTTAAAGAGATTAAAGTTTATTTATAAGTCATCAACTTTTGTCTTTGGATTACCCTTTATGTGTTACCCCTAACTTTCCTTTTATTCCAGCCAATGGCCGGTAATAGGAGAACTCGGGCTAACAACCGTTGTGAAGATCAGTGTGATGATTGTACTTATGAGATGCCCAATCCAATGGGAGCGGGAATCGCGAACTTTGTCACGCTTCTCTCTCAGCTAACTCAAGTTTTGAATAGAAACACTGGTCAAGAGGAACGTTCAACCCCCCCTAAGAAAGAACAAGTCGCTATTGAAAGCTTCATGAGACAAAGGCCTCCTACTTTTAGTGGATCATCTGATCCCATGATTGCTGAACAATGGATCAACTCCATTGAAAAGATATTCTCCATCCTCCAATGCTCTGAAAAAGAGAAGGTTCTCCTGGCGGCTTATCGTATGGAGGGTGAAGCTGATCAATGGTGGACATTGATAAAAAATACGAAGCCTGAGGAGGAGATCGAGGCTTTGGAATGAAAGGTATTCCGGAAGATGTTTTTCGATAAATATTTTCCACGCACCCTCCGTCTTAAGATGGAAAGGGACTTCCTTTCCCTCAAACAGAAAGATGAAGAATCTGTGGGAGCGTACGAGGAAAACTTCACAAGGTTTGCACGATACGCTTCCGGCTTTGTCGTTACCCCCGAATGCAAGGTTGACCGCTTCTTTGGTGGGCTGAAGCCTAGCTTGCGGAAAGCATTAGCGATCCGTGACTTCGACAGCTATGAGGAAATTGTCCGATGTGCCCTCAAGGTTGAAATGGAGATCGGAGAATCACAGGGGTATCATGGGGACAAGAAGCGTAAGGTGGACTTCAATGCTGGTGGTCCGATGGATAAATCCAACGGCGCTAAGAAATTCCAGCACCCCACTTGCCAAAAGTGTGGAAATAAGCACCCTGGAAATTGCCTTAGGGGGACAAGAAAATGCTTCAAGTGTGGAAGAGAAGGGCACCTAGCTGTTAACTGTCAGCAAGAAGGACCCGCGGCTGCGACAGAGGAGAGGAACGCTCCGTTCTAACCTCAACGCGTTTTTCAATGCTTCAAATGCAAAGAACCGGGTCATTTTGCGAATCAGTGCCCTAATCCAAGGGTTATCGGAGGCAATCAACAACCTCCAAGACAGCAAGGAAGAGATTTTGCCATCACTTCTTTCGAAGTGAACCCCGACAACGAAGTGGTGACAGGTACGCTAGTTATTCATTCAAGAATAGCGAACGTAATTTTTGATTCAGGTTCTACGCATTCTTTTATATCTCAAAAGTTTAGTAGAATAATCCCTGCACCACAACAAATCATGGAAGTAAAGATGTCGGTGAGTACGGAAAATGGGGCAATCATTGCATCCCATGAGTATAAGTCCTCCCCTGTTATAATCTGTGGATTGAATTTCCCGGCGAACCTCGTCATACTCCCTTTGGTGGAATTTTATGCAATTCTTGGCATGGATTGGATTTCCTTATATAGAGCCAACATAAATTGTCGGGAGAGGGAAATCACACTCCATATGGAGAATCGACCCCCGATTCTTTACAAGTGTCAGGAGGAAGATGAATCTCCTTTATCTCCATCATCTCAAGCATGGATATTACTGCCTTATGAGCACGCATATCTGGCTCAGATGATTAAGTCCAAGGAAGAAACCACCCTTGAAGAAATGCCTATTGTGAGGGAATTCACTGAAGTATTTCCCGAGGAACTTCCTGGTCTTCCTCCAAGAAGAGATGTTGAGTTCTCAATTGAACTTATACCTGGGGCGCTACCAATATCCAAGACTCCATATAGAATGGCTGTTGTTGAGCTTGAAGAGCTGAAGAAACAACTACAGGATAATCTGGATAAAGGGTTTATACGCCCAAGTGCATCACCATGGGGTGCACCAGTCCTCTTCGTCAAGAAGAAGGATGGGTCAATGCGGATTTGCATCGATTATCGTGAACTTAACAAAATCATGATAAAGAACAAGTATCCTCTCCCAAGAATCGATGACTTGTTTGATCAGCTGCGTGGAGCACAATACTTCTCCAAGGTCGACTTGCGGTCGGGATATTATCAAGTAAGGGTGAAGAAGGAAGATATCCCCAAGACTGCTTTTCGTACAAGGTACGGGCACTATGAATTCATAGTAATGACTTTCGGACTCACCAATGCTCTAGAAATATTCATGGACTTGATGAATAGAGTCTTTAGAGATTACCTAGACAAATTTTTGGTAGTCTTTATAGATGATATTGTAATATACTCCAAAACAAAGGAGGACCATGAGGAGCATTTAAAAACTGTACTAGAGACTTTGCGCAAGGAGAAGCTCTATGCAAAGTACAACAAGTGTGAGTTTTGGTTGAAGGAAGTCTCATTCTTGGGTCATATCATCACAAGCAATGAGATATCTGTGGACCCCTCCAAAACAGATGCAATTGAGGGATGGCCGAGGCCAACATCAGTAACTGATATTCGTAGCTTCTTGGGGTTAGCTGGATATTATCGACGATTTGTGAGAAATTTCTCATGATTTTCCAACCCTCTTACCAAGCTAACTCGAAAGGGAGTAAAGTTTGCTTGGAGTGATGAATGCGAAGAAAGCTTCAAGGAGTTGAAAAGGAGGCTTATCACTGCACCCGTGCTCACTTTACCCACAAGTGGGGAGCTATTGTGGTATTCAGTGATGCTTCGAAGAAGGGCTTAGGATGTGTGCTGATGCAGAATGATAAAGTGATATCCTATGCCTCAAGGCAGTTGAAAATCCATGAGCGAAATTATCCAACGCATGATCTGGAGTTGGCGGCGGTGATCTTTGCCTTGAAAATCTGGCGGCATTATCTCTATGGAGAGAAATGTGAGATATATACTGACCAAAAGAGTCTTAAATATATATTCACACAGAAAGAGATTAATATGTGCCAGAGAAGATGGATAGAGCTCATCAAGGATTATGACTGTTCAATACATTACCACCCTGGGAAGGCGAACAAGGTGGCGGATTCCCTAAGTAGAAAGGATCCAGCAATTCTATCAATGATGAGAATTGAGAAGGATCCAATCTTCTTAGACTTGATGAAGATGGACGTGGGAATCATAAAGAAGGGAACATCATCAATCCTTTCACAAATGGTTGCTCAACCATCTCTTTTGGAAAGGTTAAAGGATGTTCAAAAGGATGATGTGGGAATCCAAGAAAAAGTGGAAGCTATCAAAAAGGGAAAATCCTCAGAGTTTAATGTTAATGAAGAAGGAATTGTGCGGTTTGGGAAAAGACTATGTGTTCCATCAAGTTCGGAGCTGAAGAAGGAACTTTTGGATGATTCACATAGTTCAAATTTCTCTATTCACCCAGGGAGCACAAAGATGTATCGAGATCTCCGAGAAAAATTTTGGTGGGATAATATGAAGAAGGAGATCGCTGAATATACATCAAAGTGCCTGGTGTGTCAGCAAGTGAAGGCAGAGAGGCAGAAGTCTAAGGGGATGATGCAAAGATTGCCCATACCAGAATGGAAATGGGAGAACATCACCATGGACTTCGTCACTCGACTTCCAAGGACATCCAGAAGAAACAATGCAATCTGGGTTATTGTGGATCGTCTTACAAAGACTGCACACTTAATTTCTATTCGAGAGGATTTCTCTTTGGATCAACTAGCACGGATATATATCAGGGAAGTGGTACAGTTGTATGGAGTACCACTATCTATTGTGTCTGACCGAGATCCAAGATTTACCTCTAAGTTTTGGAAGAGTCTTTAACATGCTCTGAATACTGAACTGAACTTCAGTACGGCCTATCATCCTCAAACTGATGGCCAATCCGAGCGGACTATCCAAACACTTGAGGATATGTTGAGAGCGTGCTCAATGGACTTTAAAGGAGGATGGGATCAACATCTTCCTCTAGTTGAGTTCTCTTATAATAATAGTTTCCACTCGAGCATCCAAATGGCACCATATGAAGCCCTGTATGGGAAAAGGTGTAGAACACCGACATGTTGGGATGAGGTCGGTGAACGTAAGCTGCTTGGACCCGAAATGGTTGAAGAAATGGTGGAGAAGGTGAAAACCATTCAGCAACATATCAAGGCAGCCCAGAGTCGGCAGAAGAGTTATGCAGATAATCGTCGACGAGACCTTGAGTTTAAAGTCGGAGACATGGTTTTTTTACGCATATCTCCGTGGAAGAAGGTCATGAGGTTTGGAAAGAAAGGGAAGTTAAGTCCAAGGTACATCGACCCCTTCGAGATTCTTGATCGTGTTGGGGCTGTGGCCTATCGACTAGCACTTCCACCTACTATGGCCAAGGTGCATGATGTCTTCCATGTATCCCTCTTGAGGAAGTACATACTAGACCCTTCACATGTACTCTCTTCCAAGGTGGTACAATTAGAAGACGATCTTTCTTATGAGGAGAAACCAGTGAAGATCTTAGATCGTAGAGAAAAAGTTCTACGAAATAAGACAATGCCCCTCATCAAGCTGTTGTGGAGAAACCACAAGTTTGAAGAAGAAACTTGGGAGTCGGAGGATATGATGAAGCTAAGTTACCCACATTTGTTTTAGTGTGGGAAAAGGAAAATTTCGAGGGCGAAATTTCTTAAGGGGGGAATGTTGTAACGACCCAAAGTTTCATTAATGGAAAATCCCTCTTGACCCAGTTAAATGTTTCTTTATGAAAAATGTTTTTTTTATAAGATGTCAACTTCTTTAGTTTTACGTTAAGATTTGTGACCGTTACTTTTATAATCTTTGAACAGTGATCATCTGAGTAGTATCAATATAAGCCTTTAACGAAACCATTTCTACTCAGAAAAAGGAAGCGATGGCCTCATCCAGTAGAATTGCCCCTTACGAAGCCCATTTGTCGGAGCTCGGAAAAGAGGTGGCGTCTTTGGGCTTTGCCCTTGACCAAGCCCAAGCTGAGCTTCATCAAGTCAAGCTCGAACGTGATCGTCTACAAGAAAAATGGAAGTTGATAGAGATTACCACTCGAGCGATGTTATCCGAGCAACCCCAAGAGTCTGTCACCATCGCACACCTTACCCTTAGGTCTTATGCGACTATTTTAAGGGGTTATGTAACAAATAAGTAGCACCATGTTCATGTACATTATTTTTGTATATAATAGTGAATATAATTTCTAGTCATATTTGATGCATTGTAATTAGTTTTTAAAGTACAAATGGTGTTTTTAGTTATTATTTAATTAAGAATTATATTTTATTAAATTAAAGGATTTTTGAATTAAATAATATTTTAATAAAATATTATTATTAATATTAAATTAATTTTTATTAAATATAAATGATCTTATAATTTTATGAATGCAATTAAAATTTTTATTAAGGTTTGAAGGCCATTTCTGTCAAAACCCGTGAATTTTTATAAATGTCGGTTTTTATTTTAAAAGTGAAAATTCACATATTTAGAAAATTATTTAGATAAAATAAATATTATTTTTGGAATCAGGATGTCAAAATTATCCAACGGTGAATTTTTCATAATTTTCTGAGACAGTCAAATTTTTGGGTAAAAATTAAATACCATTTAAATATATAATGTGTTTTATGACATCATAATGACCCAATGGTGATGTAATAAAATACCATAATCCTTATGTTCGGCCAATATATGTTTTATCATTAAAATAATGAGGTTTTGGGTTTGTTTGACTCACTTTTCAAAGCATTAATGGAGCCCTCAAGACTTATTCAACACTTTGCCTTTTTAAATTAATTTCCATGGGAGTGTGACTCACCTCCACATAAGCAACCCTAATTTTTTAATAAGTTCGGACCTTATACTTGTAAAATATTATTTTTCTCTTTCCTTTTCCAGAAACCATGGGCAAATACCATGGGATGGTTTGTGGTTTGGATTATTTTAATATAAGGGGTCCCAAACCTAAATAATAAAGAATTCTCTCACCTTTCCTATATAAACCCACCCAAGCTCCCACTTCCTCCTCAATCAAAGCCCTTGAAGTTTGTCCATACTCTGCCCTACTCTCTCTAGAATTCTCTCAAGGTGCCCCAAGCTCCCAAGAAGCCTCTCACAAGCCTCTCTCTAGCCTTTGGAAGCACACTTCCAAGTAAGGGTTTTTTCTTCCTTTCTCATTTTTGTCAATTTTCTTTAAGTTGTATTGCCCTTTTTATTTCAATTATGAATGTTGGGGTATGGTTTCGCACCTCCCCCATACTGCCCTCTTATTGTTTGAATTATGGGAGAACCCTTTCTCTCTCATTAAATTCCTCCCATGTACACCCGTTACTATGCCGAAATTCCGAAAGGAACTTCTCTCTCTTCTTTTACATTCAAGCAATACTTTTGTATCATGAATCTAAATTCCATTTCTATTGTTGGGACATGTATATATATGACCTCCTTACTGTCCATTACATGTAAATATGATGAGGAACCCATTTCTCTCTCATCAACTTTTTTTATGAATTCTTATTTCACGCCGTTATGCTGCCGAAATCGCACCGATTTTCTAAGCCAATGTCTTTGTTTAGTGAATACCATGCCCATTTCTCCATCAAGGGTATTCACCTTTATGAACATTTACATATTGATTTTAAAGTTTCATGTATGAATTCCACATTCCTTTATCGTGGAAGAAATGATTATGTTTTATGAATCCAAGTTTTATGATCCATGTGGCACACTTATGCATGAAATGAAATGTTTAAGAAGGGTGCGCCCTTTATAGCGCTCCAATGCATTGGGTAAAGTATAGTATCATGATACGTCATGTGCAATGAGTGTTTACTCATGCTAATTCAAGTGCAACGAGGGTTTACTCGTTCTTCAAGTGCAATGAGGGTTTACTCATGCTCCATGTGCAATGAGCCTTGGCTCATGCTAATTCAATGTTAAGTGTTGTTGCCACATTTCCATGTTATGATCATCATGCTTTATCATGCCTTTATGTTCATGTTTCTATTATGCTCTATTGATATGCCTATTGCCTAACATTTATTTCACTCCTCATGTTATTCATTGTTTACTCCCTTACTGGGCTTTATAGCTCACCCTTTTCTTATGCATGTCCTCAGGTTATCCCATGCAATGCTAAGTACGAAGGAATGTAGTGGTCATGTAAAGGAAGTTTTCAATAAATATGTTGTATTTCAAGTTTAAAGTTTTTATGTAATGATCCTAAGACCCAAAGACACTAAACCTCTCGATCTTCTTTGTTGGATCAAGTGAAGTTTTATGTAATAAAGAATGTTTAAGTTGTAATAAAAAGCAGGGTTGTCATAAGAAAGGCCAAGCTTATGTTGTTACTATAGTTGAAGTGGAGTAATTAATATATTTGTGTTTTTGGATTCAAGAATTATTTTCGGGTCATAAGTAGAATGCGATATATATAAGGATTGTACTATAGTACTTTTTGTTTTCATTAAAGTTTTAATATGATGAAGGTAATCATATTTTTAGTATGTGACAATAAGAGAAACTTTATGTTGTTTGGGGAATCTGATGTTACAATTGATTTTTCAATTTAGAGACCTTTTAGAGATAATTTGGACAGAAGTATTTTGGATAGCTATAATGGTTTGAATGGATTAAGTTGAACATTGGATAGTATTTATTAATATTATTTTTGGAATATTATAATACTATAGTTTTAGAAAAAGGAAAACCTGCGGGTCGGGCAATAACCCATTGCGTTTGACAAAGCTGCAGGAATCGAACTCACAACCAAAGTGCGACAAGGCTTTATGACCTACCACTAGCCTGTAGGAAGTCCCTAGTTAATATAAATTAGTTTTTTTCATGTTATATGTTTGGAACCTTATATTATTAGGATAAATATAATATTTTTGAGTTCTATTATCTTTTGGAGTGAAAGATATGTTTTTGGTAGAAATTAGTTAATGGATGTCACTCTACTTTTTCAAGTATATTTTTCTCTCTCTCTCTTATTCTATGGTGAAAATAGTTCCTAAACATTAAGGAAGGGATCTTAAAACCAAAAATGTGTTATCCTAATACCTTATGTTTTGTTAAACTGATGATATTTTATATCATCATAGATTGATGGATTTGAGGCCCTCAATTTTACACTTGTTTGTGATTGATGACCTCAATCACTTACGTTTTTCCTCTAATTATGTGTCTCTAATTTCGACCAATGTTCTCTTAATCAATATCATAATTTTGTGGTGACTTTTTCATTTCCCTTTCCCTTTTATTAAGACTAAATATTATTAACCCTATTTTCGAAGTGGGTTTTCCAAAAATAAATTTTCTATTTTTAACATTGTATTTTCTAAGAAAAATTTCTAATTGTGAGGATGTAATTTATTGAAGGAGGGAATAATGTAACCCCCTGAGCTTCCATAATACGTTTCTCTTTAAATAATACAATAGCGTGCGATGTACGCAACACCAAGTTCAAGCACACCACGACCTATCAAACTAGCCGTTTTAAAAAGTGGTTATGAATAGTAATAACCACATTTTGAATTTTATAAATATCCCATATAATTTTAACTTTCAAATTTTTTGTTTCTTAGACATAATATAAGGACAAATTAATTTTTTTTAGATAAAAGAAGTATTTTTCAAAAAATGCAGTTTTACTGCCTTTTAATGAAGAACCCTTTTTAAATCCAATATTTGAAACCTTTATATATTAAATTTGACCAAATAAACTTCTTATTTATAATTGGGATATAAAAATTTAGTTTTGATAAATTTTTGGTGTTTTTCTGATAACTTTCATATTTGGGTGAATAGTAAAAAAATACTAAATATTAATTAAAAACAACTTTTTTAATAAAAATAATTTATAGTGTTCAATTATACATTTGAATGGTTTGGAAGTATAATTATATTATATTTTTACCATTTAATCCAATGTTTGTTATTGTAATTAATTTCACTTTGAAATAATACATAAACAAGTGTCAATCTTTTGATAGTTATTGTTTCTTAAAGACACACTATTTATTTTAACAATGAGAAGTAATTTTAAATTAATTAATTCAACTTCTATGTTTTGAATTTTGTAAAATATACATCATTTTTGAATTCGGAATATCAAATATAGCTTAGGCTGAATTTTTGGTATTTTTCTGAAAAACATCAATTTCTGATGAAAAGTAAAACCACTTAGTAGTAGTTAAAAAACTGAATTTTTCATTTAAATGAAATTTTACTGTTTCTGTGAATTGAATTTTGAAAATACAACATAAATGGTTTTTATTATTAAGTAAAATTTGGTTCAATAAGATGAAAATAATTTTTGGTGAATAGTAACTTTTGACTTTTATTTATTGCGGTTAAAGGTAAATAGGGCAATTCAAGGTAAAACGAATATTATAATAATACAAAATTACCCTAACACTTGTCCTAACCTTATTGGATGAGTCATGAACGACCATGGGTATCCTTGGGTAGATTTTTGGTACTCCATGGAGCCACTTAATAGTGAAAATGACACTTTATTTTAATTAACTTAAAGTAAAGACAAAAATGACATTAACAAATATCTTTTAGTATATCAATTTTTTACATGGGGTTATATAAGTCATATTTTAGACTAAATATTAATTTAAAATATAAAATGATTTCCAACATTATGTTATTTTTTTATAATTTTTAGATTTCAAATAAATTAAATTATTTATGACATAATAATGATGCAATATTCCCCTCATTAATAAATGATTTAAATAAATAAGATTATTAATATTAAAACAATATCCTAATTCTGTCCAATTATTATTGGATGATTTTATTTGAAACATGGGTCATATTATCTTTGACATTAATAAGTTTTTGATCTTTTGAAACCTAATATAAGTTTATAATAAAATAACATTTTCAAACTTTCCTAAAGAGCCCATCCTCACACTTATAAACGGACATCACTTCTAACACATTCCTCACACCTCTCAAGCCCCTTGTCCTATCCAAACCCTTCCCAAATAAGCTCTCAAGATCCCTATATTACACCTATAAGCCTTACCTTAGGCAGAATTCACTTCACGAAGTCCTTTTGGTTCAAACCAAAGGGAGTTACCCAAATTAAAGGTAATGGTTTCTCTTAACTTATTTTATTTTATTTTAGTTCTCAAACCCCTAAAATCTTTTTATTAATTTATTTTATAACAACACCAGTATAATCAATATACTATGATGTTATTATGATAAGGATCCAAACTAAAATTACACACACCTCCATCTAATGGGTAAAGAACATACTGTTTCTGTGGATGACAAACTAACGCCTCACAAAACGATGATAGTTCAATTATCTCCTACCAGCTCTCATGGTCGCCATTAATATGGAACTGTATTTATATATGATATATATTATGTTTATGTTTTCTTTATGCTTCTGTAGTTTCCATTTATATCATACCTATATGGTTTCCATTATGGGTAAATGTGATAATTTCATTTGAGGAAGTGCGGACTACCGCCCCCTCAAAGTGATATGACTCGTTAATTCCTTATGTGGGATGTATAAAGGATGTAGTTAATTATATTATATATGATATTATACTATAATTATAATATAACTATGTATAATTATGTTTTAATTCCATTATAATACAAAATATAAATGAAAGTAGCATTCATGCGTACGTACGACTTACCGTCTCCATGAACGATGCATTTCAATTCTTATCTCCAAATGTTATGTATTGTTATAAATACATATATATACTGGATATATAATATATATGATTTATAAATCATGAATATCACTCTGGATATAAATTACTTTTGACCACATGGACAACATGTAATTATAAGAAGTTAACTTTTGAATTAAGTACCAAATATCAGCAAAACAACCGTTATTAACTTAAATGATTTCATAATGTTTATAACGTACTAATAAGTGATATAAAAGGAATAATTAATTTGAAAAAGGTTCTTATGCAAGTATAAATTATATTTATTTTATTATTCATGAGATTAATGAATGAATGGTTCAAGTCGAACATGAGGTAAGGGTTAATTTCACAATCTCTTTATTATCCGAGATTGTTTTTACATAAGTATCTACTGGGACCTCTTTATCATCCACATCCATGTTTTTTTTAAAATTATTTTCAAAACATTTTTATTATTTACTAGACTATGGGTTAAATTCATTTATACCCTTATTTGACGTTATATGTTTTGAAAGGAATCTTTCCGTCATTTTCCAAACAAGGTACCTTATGAAATTTTCGACAAAATTAAGGTAAGAATGTTTTTTAAACTTATATAGTGGGTGTGGCTATTTTACACTATTGTAACATCATCAGAGCTTCCCTTACAAGCTTATAAGAATATTTTAAAAATAAATGTTTTCTTTTATAATTATGTGACTCTTAAATGGTTTCAAATTAGAAAGAGGTATTTCTTTCAAATAGTTTTCATTTCATCTATGTAAACATCCTCTGATGGATTTTAAACTTGTTTGTAGTTGATTTATTATGTTACAAATCTTCAATATTGTATTAAAGGTTTTGTAATATGTTTGAATGTGGATGTGTTATTTTTATACCATTCATGGTTTATAGTTAAAGTATTGACATTTCGTATGCTAGTTTTAATACAAATGTTTATGTTTTCTTTCAACATTTTCATATGAGAAATGTATTGGACTTATTATGTGATGGGTGGAGACCACTATAGCTCCTCGGTGCATCGGTAGGTCTCATGAGACAATTAGATGTGGAATTGTCCAAGGCCTTTCCCAATTTGATATATGGTTTTGGCCAAGGCCTAAATCATTTTTAGACGTCTTGGCTAAGGCCTTGACAAGAGGTTTCAGAATGTACGACATTATACATTCCCTCATTATGAAAATAATATTGATGGTTCATGTGGTTATTCTACTAGTAGAATACGCATGACTAGGTTTTATTATGGAATTATTTACTCAGATCATATTTCTGCCATAAAGTGTTCATGTTTATTATTTGTAAAGGAATGTGTTTTCAATTATTCTCCATGAATAATGTTTATGTTATCTTCTGATGTATTGATTACCTTTACTAAGTGTTTGATCTCACCCCTTTCTTATGTTTTATTTTCCCAGGATATGAATAATTTAGTTATGAGTGACTTGCAGGAATAATCTAGGAGGATTGGATGTTTCTAATGGAATAAATTAGTGTTTTATTTCTTTGCAAGTAGTAATGTTGAGCATATGTATATATCTTGTTTCCAAGGCTACTAAACTGATCGTTATTTTAGGATTTTATCCCTTGTGATCATTCCAATATTATGTAACAATGCACCGACTCTAGGTAACTTGGGTCAGGGCTTTAAAGATATCAACCCACTATCTGTAACATCATCATAACCCATAATGTCAACATCTAGAAATCACTATACAATCTCAACCCAACATCCATGAGTGGGTCCTATAACTACATCCCCCTGGATAGAAAGTCCGATCAGAACTACCACTTCCTCAAGGGTGATGGTCATCTCTCCCTGGAGCAAGTAGAATATGTGCGTCTTAGGTCTCCATATATCGATCAGGTTAGAAAAGAGGTGATGATCAATGAATGTATAATCAAATAAAATTATTCCATATAATTCAGCATGATGTTGGCATGGTATAATGGTTTCTAGAGGTGGAATGTGAAGATAATGATGTTCTCTACACACCCTGATCCATGAAACCTACCGACCTTCTAGCACGTCGCGCGAAACATGCCTATACTACCAAGTGGGTACTATAATATCCTCCATCTATACGTATAAAAATTAATAAATCTTAATTTTAAAATATAAATATAATGTTAGGGTCTATTAAATTTTATGACCGGTATAATGTAATACATAACATGCATATTAAAATTGTTTGATGAAGTTTTTCTTACCAAAAGAAAGGGAATGTCTTCATGTTTGTCAAATCATATTTCTAATGATTTTAGAGAATTATTTTTCATCTATGTCAACATCCTTTGATGATTTTTATCTTTCTCTATCTCCATTTTCGAAGGTAATTGATTCTTTCCTCCATTCTTGATGAATAGAGTAACGTTTTTAAAGGGGGTTTACTTTAAAAATATATTTTTGCACACATAGGTTATATATTTTGGATCCAAAAAATAAATTGAGTCTTTATTTCATTTCTAGCACATATGATAATAAATTTGATCCCAAATGGTGTGCCTTTTCATTTATGTGTGATCTCTCACATGAAGGTATATTTTAGGGTTATTTTCTCACTTGATTAATTTATGGTGTATCTATGTATAGTTTAATTATGATTTCATGTAATATCACATGTACATATTCCCTGTAATTTGAATATAAAAGGCTTATTATGAAATCCAAAATATGATTTACAAAATGGTTTTATCATGTGAAAAATATTTGTAAAGGTAATGGAATTTTGTATATGAATGTTTTATTTATTCAAATGATGTAACATTTAAGAATGGTTAGATTTTTTTTTGATTTATGTAAATGGTTTTATAAATTTTCAACTATTTTTTATTTGATAGTAAAATTATTCATAAATATCACATATTTCAAAAAAAATAACCGATTTTATATTAACACCATAGATTTGATAATTTGAAAAGTTCAATTTGGAGACAAAACATCACTGTATCTAAGAGTGTGAACTCAATCCAGCAATATTAGGTTATAATTTCCTCCTATGACCTTCTCGATGGCATATGCTACATCCTAAACAGTTCCCTTGTTCTTAAGACCATTCCATCTCTTTCTGAATCCTACTGGACTTTGGTCTCCCTCACTGTAACAACCAATTAATGTCATGTATCAATATCATCTGGTCCTTGAGCATTGGGATATATCAAAACTCCCCAATAGGCATCCATGGTGTAACATAGTAGTTAGAAATGGTGTCTATCCAGTATACTAGATCAACATATTCCTTCCATGATATGTTCATAGAGGCACATTCTGAAATGGCATGTGTGCATGGAAACGAAAATTCTTGGAATTTTCCACATTGATAATTCCTCTATTTTGGTAATACCACAAATACTCGACCGATGCTACTTTTGATGAGGTCCATACAATCTTTCACATAAAATAAAGATTCTTCTTAGAATAAAAGGCGCACTCGATAAGTAAAATATTCTTCAATATTATATTCAATATCTCATTGAATGTTTAATCATTACTTTATCCCCTACTGAATCCCTTCTGATGTTTTTTTCTCTTTCAATAAAGTACTTGACACAATGAAAAAATGTCTTCTGAACTAGGACAGTTATATGTAACTTGAAAATACCCTTGAAGACACCATTGATTCACTCCACAATGTTTGTGGTCATGTGTTTGTACCTCCCCCCAATCACATGACAATGTCCATTTCTCCTTTTAAATCCACATAATATAATCATATAATCCCTGGTTGGCCCTACATATTTTGTCTAGTCATTGTTCAAACCCATTATCCCAATTAGGTTAAATACCATGACTAGGGGGTGAATTGAGGTATGAGAGTTTAAAAAAACCGCCCCTTCAGATCTTGTTTCTTTATTAAACAGAACACTCTTATCTCACTTTCTCTTAGCATTGTATGAATATAAAAGAAAGAATACACAAGTCACAAAAATTTTACTTGGTTCACCCTCATTAGGCTACATCCAAGGAGCATACAATGAAAATGTCATGATATACAAAATACATTAAGGATAACTACAAAATAATTTTCAAGATAGATCACTTCTATGCCCAGGATCACTTCCTTTAAAAATTTTAGGGACAAATCACTGTTTCCCAAGGGTCACTCCTTTAATGTCTCATTTGATGGATCACTATCAGTGGAAAGTATCACCTTCTTACTCTTCCTTTTCTCACTAATATAGAAAGTATTCACACATAGTTTATGGATATGTAGGTCCCTTCATTAGAAATTATTAATGCATACTCAATTGTAGGTAGATGCTCCATTGAAGTACCATTTTCATCCACTTGATGAATATCACTTTACTACATATTTATTGGGAAATCTTGTGAAAACAATGTGATGTTGTTCACTGTATTTTCAAATATCACATAGACATTGCAAAACTACCCAATTCTTAACATGTATATATTTCCTTTACGAACCCCAAATATTTCACAAAGCTCACATCTTTCAAAAAACACAACCATCCTTTACGAAAAAACCTCCTTTCATGAAGCTCAAACACTTTTTTGAAGCTCACTTATCCTTCATGATGCTCAAAACTTTCAGTCATATTTTTATATCCTTCATGGGATTTAATAATTTCATTATTCTTATAGCTTTCAGTTATCTTTACTAGCCTTTTTGATCATCCTTTATTCCCAAAAAGTTTCTCAAGAACAACATTTGTGAATCACCTTCATGATTTCAGAGTCTTTGAATCTTCATTAAGTCTTTCTCTCTTTTTGTGAGGGGTCTAAAGGCCTATTTATAGGAGTTTCCTCCCATTTCAGAAGCTTCTATCCACATCATCACTATTTCATGTTTCTCTCCAATATCATTCATGAAGTTTCCTATTTTCATGAAGCTCCATGGAATTTTCACCATTCACAAATCTTCTAAAATCCATAGTGAGTACCATCTTTTCATCGTGAATTCTCTATGCTCCACTTCTCATAGTCATGAATATTACCATTAACCCATCACACATTAGTGATGATCCACACCTTCACGAAACCCAGCCTTAACAATACGAGATGCCTTTTCAAATCACCTTACCTTCACAAAAATCTATTCATCATGAAAATCATTCCTTGACCATATTTTTATGAGTAATTCAAGGAAATCCAAATTTCACGATGATTCAACCATACTCCAAATTTTGGACCCCAAAAATTTGGCAAACACTTGGAAATAATGTCACCTTGTATACACAATTTTCTATACCACTTCCTAGGAATCCATTTCTCTATCTTGTATCTTTTTCAACATATAAAATCAACAACCATAATAGAACTCCAAAACATTCCATTCCCACATGATTTGTCAACAATCACAATTAACCCAAAAACATTGCAATGTTATCTTGAGGTATTTTTCCCAACAATATCCCAATTTAGGTTTTGACATCTCTTCACATTTTGATAAAATGTTAAAGATTCTTCCATATTCTACCAATATTTTCTTCTTACAATTCAGATAGTGATTATAGATTTTACGCAACACACAATCTAAGCCCACATGAGACATGCTCGATGTGAGAAACAAGATTAATATTAAAATTTCATCAATGAATCAGTTTATTCCAAAACAAATCAACATGTTTCATCAAGAACCCTATATATCATGATATATAACCTTTCATTGATCATATTTCACATCATTAGATTTAAACCCCCTACTTCACTTCTCCCCCTATCAACTTCTCTCCCTATATTTATTTTTATCCACTTTTATAGCCACTATTACCCCTTTTCAACAAACACAAAGGACACTTAATTGTGTTATTCAATAGGTAAAAGAACAAAGATCATCACATTGGAAAAAAAAATCATTCCTCAAGAGAGGGGGTCCCATATTTACACTTTTTCATGTGTGGGGAGTCGACTGAACTCCCGGAGCCAGTCAATGTCGTTCAAACACTTTTCAGAAAGAGCTTCATCAGAATGTTTTCAACCTATAGTTCCTTAGGCATATAATATTCACAAACCCATGATCCACCTTCTCCTTGATAAAATGATACTTGATTTCTATGTGCTTTGTCTTAGATAAATGGACTATATTTTCTCTAAGATTTACAAAAATTGAATTATTAGAGTCGATTCTGATCAGAGACTTCACTTAATCTCCCATATCATTAAGCTATTACTTCATCCAAAATAAATGCATGAATACTTAAGTAGGTGTAATATATTCAACTTCTATTGTTCTTAATTAAATGAAATATTGTTTCTTTCTTAGATAACAAATACACAATACAAAAAGATAGAATGCAACAGCTAACACTAATTTTCTATCATCTGATGATCCAACCCAATATACATATGTATATACCAATAACTCTTGATGAGATTTTCCATTTTACAACAAAATGAAATCCACAGTGCCCTTGATATACTAAAGTATTCTTTTCACTGTAAGCAAGTGGATTTCCTTGGAATTTCTTTGATATCTAACATCTTGGCATGTGGGGAAAAAATATCAAGTCTTGTCACTGTTAAGTGAAATAGACTACCAATTATTTGACTATATTATGTGACATTAAATACATTTCCTTCATCATTCTTTGATAGTTTCATTCAGGTAGCCACCAGATTAATCATATCCTTGGAATTATCCATTCCAAACCTTCTCAAAACCTCCTTGGCATATTTATATTGAGAAATTGATGTTCTATTCTTTACTTGTGTCACCTATAAACCAAGGAAAACATTATATCATCAATCATTAACATTTTGAACTTAGTTCTCATGAATTATATGAACAATATGAACTGATATTCATCTGATCCACCAAATATTATGTCATCCCCATACACCAACACCATCATCCTTTGATTACTGTAATTGTTGATATAGAGATTGTAATCAACTTCCCCACACTGAAAACCAAACTTCTTGAAAAACTGATTGAGCCTTGAATACCATGATCTCATTTCTTTATTCAACCCATATAATTATTTTCTCAGTCAAAAAACTATGTGCTCATCTTCATTAATGAGAAAAAAATCCTCCTTTTCAATATAAACTTCTTCTTCCAGAATCCCATTCAGAAATAATGACTTGATATCTATATGTAAAACATTGAACTTTCTTTGCACTAATATGAAAAATAAAAATATGATTTTCTATAACCTTTTAAAAGGTGAAAATTTGTCATAAACATCGATACCTTCTATCTTGGATTACCCTTTTCATACCAGCCGTTATTTGTTTCGAATCACCACACCATCTTCATTCATCTTATTGCGAAAGACCCATTTAGTCCCGATGACATTCTAACCTGTTTGTCTCAAAAAAATATTCCATGTATAATTCTTCTCAATTTGGTCAAGCTCTTCCTTTATTGGCTTAACATAGTTGTAATCTCCAACTGCTTCCTTAAAAAATTTAGGAACCTATGATAATAATAATTCTTGATGTAGACTCTTCATCCTCCTTATCATCATTGAAACTGTTTGATCACCGATTATGTTCTATATATTAATTTTGGATCTAATCTTTGGTCTTTGTGATGATAATGGTGTATGTTCATCCTTTTCAATATCAAAATCTTCTTCTAAAACATTTTCTAGAACTAGAAATTTTCATGATCTGCTTATCTCTTCATCACTATTCTCTTGAAATTGATCATGTATTTGTTGAAGATTCTATTCATTGTGTACTATAGTTACATTATTACTTTCAGCTAACTTTCCCAAATGCTTATTGAAACATTTTTATGATTTTTTTTCTTGAGTATCCGAGAAATATCCCTTCATCTCCAAGGTATTCAAACTTCATATGTTTCTACTTATTGATAATGAAACACTTACTTTCGAAGACTCTAAAGTAAATCAATGTCGGCTTCTTTCCGTACCATAGTTCATATAGATTATTCTCTTCTTTTTGACATAATAACACTCTATTTGATGTGTATAATTATTTCATCACAGCTTCTCTCCAAAACATATTTGGAAGATCTTTCTCAATGAGCATTGTTCTAGACATGTTGTTGATAATTCAATTTCTTCTCTCAATTAAACCATTTTTTTATAGAGTTATTAATTCTGATGATTGGTGCGTTATCCCAAGTTTCTTGAGATAATATTATACTTGGCTATTTTTGATCTCTGTTCCATTATCTATTTGGATCTTATGGATTTTTTGACTTGGTATATTTTCAACTTCCCTTTGATAACTTGTTATGCAACTAAAAACATCAGAATTTTGAGTGATGAATGAAACCCATTCCATTATAATAAAATCATAAATGAAGAGAACATGATATCTCATCTCATCAATATCTCTTGGTAAAATAGGTTTGTAAACATCAATATGCACCAACTAAAGTACTTTTTTGTCCTTTTTTCATTTTCATTATATTTCATTTGAATGATATTCCCTTGTTGAAAATAATCACACATATGGGTGTGACCACATGATAACATAGGGAGGCCTCAAGAATCATCACGTTTCAATAGATCTTATAATGAATTTTAGATAAAATGACCAAGTTGTTTATTCCATAACTTGTTTTATTCTTCCTTGGAATAAAAGAACATATATTCTTCTCCTCTAACAAGGTAGAGATTCCCCTTCGTACGCTTTCCCTGCAAATCAACTGCACCATATTTTTCCTTAATGATACATAATTTCTTTGAAAATATTATGGCATGTCTTGAGTCACCCAGTTTACTTAAAATTACAATGTTGTGATTGAAACCTTAGACAACCAAGACATCTGCATATCTCATGTGTTTTCCCTGAAACTTGGTATTTCCGGAGCCAATAATTTTCAGGCCTTCATCATCACTAAATATTATAATATATTCCTTATCATATCGGATTCCTATCACCAGTTCCTTTCCCCATCATATGGGATGTGCACCCACTATCAATGAACAATATTCCAATGCAATTTGATGCTTTGAAAGAAATATCTGCAACCACTCTCTATTCATCTTTTTTTCTTTATGATCAATTTTTTTGAATGATGTTCTTCATGATGATAAAATTATAATTAACCACTTTTATCTTGTAATTATTTAATTTTTATTTTATTTTTAGGTCATTTTATGATACATTAATTTACAGCTAATGACCACATTCAGTCTACTTCAACACATTTCTATGCATTGTTGATGAGAAATATCTTACCATGTATCTGAATCCTCTACACCTGATATAGTGACCATAAAATGTCATCCTAGAAACTTGATATTTGTATAGAATCCTATTTTTCTATTATTCTATTCCACACCTCTTGGTTATGGAACATACATTTTGAGAGTGTCCCATATTTTAACAATAATAAAATATAATGCGGGATGTATTCCTATCTGTTACTACTACACTACTAGTTTTCCCTTGGGTCCGATGAATATTTTGGTTCTAATTCATACTCAAACCAATCTTAAATATCAGAGTGGGTTCTTGTGGTCTGAATTCAAGAATTACTTCTTTCTATTTTAGATGAAGCCTTATACTAGCTGTAATGTTTGGATATATGATTTTAATCTTTTAACATTCCATTTTATATTTCACCAGAGCATTGAAATTTAGTTTTCCATTTTATAAATCCTTTATAGATTACTTTACCGGAGTTAATATTTATTCCTGATCTGTCACTTTCCTTCACAAACTGAAAACCACCTCAATATTTTAGTTGAGTTTGTCTTGAAATTTTACTATATTATTCAAACCATTGATCACCCTTTTCTATTCTTCAATTTTTATCTTGTAATTACCAATTGTATCTGATTTCCCTGGTATTGAAGACTTAATATTTTCAATTTCATCCATCAAATCAGACTTCTCTTCTTTCTGCTTTGGAATAAATAGTTTTTCATCATGAACCACCTTGTTGGATTTATTTTTTTTGGATATATGAATGTATATCTCTTCAAGTGTAGCTTCTAATTTAACCTGAAAATCAACTCTTCCTTCAACTTCTCCTTCGTCATTTTCTCTTTACTCCCTTGTTTTGGAATATCTAACAAATCCCACAATAGTATTTGCTTCATGATCCTTATAATCCTCCAACTCTTCTACCTCATATTCTTCTAAATTGTCATCTTCTTTTGAAATTAGATACTTCTTTTATAAGAAATTTTTCTTAAAGTTTTTCATACCTTTCACATAGGCTGAAGACTTATTCATGGGAATTTTGACTTCATCGTCATCATTATTTTGAAAATTATTAGGGAACATTGATACATGATGTCCAACCTTTCCACATCGAAGGAATGTAAGGGGGAGTTTACCTTTGAACTGTACTTTTCCTCATTGTAAATTTGATTAAACGAATTACATGAATTTATCTGTATCTTCTTATTTCCCATCTTCAATAGTTAGATTTTTCATGTCCTTGTATGCCACTTCTTTATACTTCCCTTTTTTCCACAGACTCATTATGATCATTTCTCATCTCGTATGCAACAAGATTACTATTCAAGGTATGCAATGTTAGATGATTTGGATCTTTTTCTTCTAATACAGAAACATTCATATTTAATAAGGGTGTTAGTATTCTCAATATGCACTTGAAAATATTTATATATTCAACAATTTCTCTAAGACCACACATATATTCTATAATAATATTCACTCGGTCAAATAATGAATAAATAGACTCATTAGGGTGTATTCTAAGATCCTAATACTTGTTCCATAGAAACTATAACATTGATTCTCGTACTTTTGAGTAACCCTCATAAATATTTAGAAAATTTTCCCACATAGAAAGTGATGACTTACATGACATCACCTTTGTATATATTTCATTAGATAGGTACCCCCCCTAAAGCATTTATTCCTTTGGTGTCAACATCAAATTCCCTTTGGTAAGCTTTTGATAAATCACCACTGTCAATACTGGTATAAATTCCATGCATCACTACTATAAAGACATCCATTCCTAAATATCAGAAGTAGTGATGCATTCGATTCTTCCATAATTGAAAATTTTTTCCATCGAAGATCAGAATACTTTTATGTTTGACAACCTCCATTGAAACCCTTAAGAGAGAAACAATAATATTAACCATTTTCTTTGATACCAATTGTTTTCCCAACTAGGTTAAATACCCTAAGAGGGGGGTGAATTAGGGTATTTCTTATTAAAAAACTACCCCTTCAAGTCTTATTTCTTCATTAAAAAATATACTATTGTCTGCCTTTCCCATAGTAATGTATGAACAAAAAATTAAAGCATGAAAGACACACAATAATTTTACTTAGTTCACCCTCACTGGGCTATATCCATGGAACATACAATGACAATGTGCCAATGTACAAAATAAACTAAAGGTCACTACAAAATAATGTTCAGGCTGGATCAATTCTATTATCAGGCTTACTTCCTTTAAAAAGATTAGGGATATCTCAATCCTTCCCAAAGGTCATTGCCTTGATCTCTCTTTTGATGGATCACTGCTGGTGGAAAGGATAAAATTATTCAACTTACTTTTCTCACTGCTCTCTAAAGTATTCACACACAATTTATAGAAATCTATGTCCAATCAATAAAAATAATGAATGCATCCTCAATTATAGGTAAAAGATCTATTGAATTACAAATTTTATCCACTTATTGAATATCACGTTACCAAATATTCACTGGGAAATACTTTCTGAACATGTTTATGATGCTCACTACCTTCATAAAGATCACACAGCCTTCTCGAAACAACCAAATTATTGAAAAGTATATACTACCTTCGTGAACCCCAATAATTTCATGAAGCTCACCTCTTTCATTAATACTAACTAGCCTTCATGAAGAAACCTCCTTTTTTAAAGTTCAAAAACTTTCATGAAGCTTACTCAGCCTTTATGAAGCTCAAAACTTTTAGTTGTCTTTTTATAGCCTTCATGAACTTCGATACTTTCATGATGCTTTCAATATTCGATTATATTTACTAGAATTCACAAACATCCTTTGTTTGTGAACTTTTTCATAGGAAAAACCTTCATGAATCACCTTTAAAAATTTAGGGCCTTTGAATATTCATTAAGTCTTTCTATTTTTTTATGAGGGGGTAGAGGACTATTTATAGGTGTTTCATCCTTTTCCATAATCTTCCATCCACAACATCACCTTTTCATGAAGCTTTTCCAATCTCATTCACAAAGCTCCCTATTTTCATGATGCTCCAGAAAAATTTCTCTATTCATGAAGATTCTCATAATCATGGAGAGTATCGTCTTTTCATTGCACATTCACAATTATCTACTTCTCATAGTCATGAAGATTACCATCAACCCATCATACATTCGCGGTGCTCCACACCTTCACAAAACCCAGCCTTCATGACACCGAATTTCTTTACCAACCACCTTACCATTACAAAACTCCAGTCTTCATGAAACTCATGACTTTTTAATATTTTTATGAGGAATTAATGGAAATACAAATTTCATGATGATTGATCCATCCTACCAATTCTGGACTCAAAAAATTTGAAAACCACTGGGAAACATCATCACCTTATATAAAAAATTTTATAGACTACTTCTAGGATATCCATTCACCTGTCTTGAATATTTTTCAACATACCTAGTAAATAACCATACTGGTACTCCACAACTACCTATTTCCACTCACTTTTCCAACAAACACAGTCAACAAAGAAACACTACAATGATACCTTGAGGGATTTATACCTAAGGAAACCTTCTTTTATATTTATTATATTCTATACAGAAGTGATAATTTTTCATATAAATTAATTTTTTCATTATGTTGAAGTATTAAAAAATAATAAAGAGATTGTATAACAAGCCTCATGATTTCCTTCCTTATAGGTTCATCCTGGAATATTTTTCACATGTTCCTAGAAATGTGTCTGATACAGTACCAATAATATGCATTTGGTGGTATCTTTGTAATAAGATCTAAATTTATTGCCTCATTTTTTTCTCGATGATGATCAAATATAAAATAGGCACCCTGAATTTGGGTGAAATAGTTGGAGATACATGCTAAAAAAGAACTCTATGATTCCTAATTTTCCTTCTACACAATGAATATGCAAGCGGTAGGGGTGAAAAATTTCTATCTTGGGTTTCCATAATAAAAAATACACCCATGTATTTTCCATATAGAAATATCCTTTCAATTTTTAGGAACTGTTTTCATAAATGAAATGTGTAAATACATGGAAGGAATTCCAAAAACATACAATTTTTTTACATGAGTTGGATCAAGTTGGTTATCATGAGACACATGTTTGTTTGTATCGAGATGGAATAAAACTTGCTAATTATGTCTCATTATGGCTAGAAATTGCAGCAACACCTGATATGAGTTATCCCAATCATTATAGAACTTGAAAATCACCTTATGTTTCTCCATATTTTCCTTTGTATACGAAATATTATAACCAACATTTTATCCTATCCTCTCCTATAAAAGGGATACAAGAACATCATGGTAGTTCCTAATCATCTTAATGATAATATATGACAAAAATTAAGTATCCAATGATGTATGATCTTATTTTAGGTTTAGATTAATTAATGTATGAGATTCCTCAATCTTAGAAGTTCTCCCACCTAAAAATGAAATGTCAGGAATCTCCCTCAAGAGGAATCTACAATCATACCTATATTTATCACACCGTATGATGTCTTTTTTACTACATGATTTATGAACTAAATATCTATAGTGTATATCAATATTAAATATTTTATGTATGTTTTTAATATCGTATTTACTTGGAAAATATCTTCCAATGTATAAATTTTTCTCCAAACCACTAAATCTGTCATCTATAACTCTTGTAAACTCAATTTTAGGTCTGATAACATTACATTCAAATTCAGAAAAATGTGACATTGCTTCTGACCAAGATACAAAGAGTGTTATATTATTTATTATGTGTCAAGGATGTCGTAAAACTAATATATTTCTAGAAACTTTCTGCCAAGCTTCTGTATCATCCTCCTCATCAGCACTGTTGTCTCCATCTATTCCAACATTAGAAACATATTTATCATAAAAATTATTTCATTTTATATCTAGGAGATAAATTAGTTTTTATTATTTTTCATCATAGGTAATAACCTCATTTTATTAGGATGGACCTTCTTGAACCACTCTTGCATGTATATTCACCACATAAAGACTTTTAATTTTATTAAAAGAAAGTCTGAAAAGATAGAAACGATACAGTTAAGGAGGTATAATGTAATAAAGTCTAAGGGTGTTTTCCTAAAAATAACTAGCACCTTCAGGGGGGAAGGAACCAATACTATAAAAAATAATTAATCGGTCCTCCTGAGATGCTCTATAAGTAAGAAATACTACCATTTCATTTCCCTCAAGCTAGGTATGAAGGATAGACATGAAGTTGTTCATAAGTTGCTTGCACCTTCTAATAGAGTATTCAATGGAACACAGGATATGAACCTTACCTATAATTTCATTATAAATAGTAATAAATTCTATCTCAACCTACTTGATTGGGATATTCTTATAATTCCAAAGAATGAGGCTCGAATGGAAATCATGGGAATCCACTTGAAGTGAGTCATCATTTCCATTGAAGGCAGAGAATGCCACCCGGATAGAACCATTGGAATCTATGATAACTCCACCACCCCTCATGTATCCAATGAAACATGATCTATCAGTGTTGAGTTTATTCCCCAAGATAGGGGGTTGTAACTTTAACCAATTACCCCGAGCAGAAGTGCCAGGCTGAGCCGAGAGAGAGGCTGGACGTATGGACCTGAAGGACAGACCATCCAATACATCCTCGCACAACCTATACAGGACTAAGTCCAGGTTACTAGAATAAAATAGTATACCTATGATGGTTCACATAATAGATAGATGTCGCGAGTCATTCCTAGTCGACTAGAGGACCCAACACACGACTATCAGGATAATAATTCTGGCTTTATGTTCAGGACTTGGACTCATTGCACCGCTAAACCATGGAATAAAAAAAATCTTTATAGATGAAGGCTACTTTGGAACTCCAGTGAAATCATTGAAGGCTCTATAGATTGACTTCTCCCATTCATTATTGAAGAGAAATTGCATAAAGGACTTAGTTCTTGGGTCCCTACAACATGGAAATTTAGAGTCCAAGATGATGTCTTTTCTTTGTATGTTTTCCTCTGTAGGCGGAACATTTTACTTGACACACCACTATAGAAAAGAGAATTTTAGGGTTAGATCTTTAGACCAAAACATCTCACCCCAAGGGTTTGTAGGGTTGGAAATTGCATGAAAGAGGTGAAAATATCAGCTTTTGAAGATACTAGAAGTATATCTGGTAAAAAGACATTAGTCTATATCATTAGTTAGAATAATGCTATCAAAAATAGTTCTCTAGTTATCATCTAATCACTACTGGAAATCCTACCTATACCAACACATCTATACTAAGGGTTTTTAAAAACCGTTGGTATAAGCCCCCTTTCCCAATAGTTTTTCCAAACTGATGGAAAAAACCCACCTTTAGACCACTTTTTCCAACGGTTTGGCCAAACCGTTAGGAAAGGGAATGGCTTTCCCAACAGATTTTCCAAACCATTGGGAAAATCCTACTTTTAGACAACTTTTCCCAATGGTTTGGTCAAACCGTTGGGAAAGGGTATGGCTTTCCCAACAGTTTTGCCAAACTGTTGGGAAAATCCAACTTTTAGACCCCTTTTCCCAAAGGTTTGGCCAAAATGTTGGGAAAATCCCACATTTAGACCACTTTTCCCAACAGTTTGGCCAAACCATTGGGAAAGGGTGGGTACCTATCCCAACGGTTCTCAAAAACATTAGGGAAGGCATATCCTCATGGTTTTGAGAATCGTTGGGACAAGTACCCTTATTTTTTGTGAATTCTTTTGTTTAATATCGTCTATTAAATCAATATATAAATTACATAATATATATATATATATATCTAATTATATTCCCAAAGGACATTGTAGGATAGTGGGGAAGTATTTGATATATAATCCAGAGGTTTTGGGTTCAAACCTCTGCTGTAACCTTTTTTTTTCATTTACCTATAACAACAATTTGGGAACCCTTTGGGTGATTTGGCATGGGGATAGACCTATCCCAAAGGTTTGGGGAAAACCATTGAGAAATACCTATACCAACAGTTTGAAAACCGTTGGTATAAGTCTATACCAATGGTTTTCAAACCGTTGGGATAGGTTTTTCGCAACGGGTTTTCCCAAACCTTTATGATAGGTCTATCCCCATGCCAAATCACCCAACAGCTGCCCAAATTGTTGGTATAGGCTATACCAATGGTTTGGGGACCTATACCAACATTTCCAAAGCGTTGGTATATGTAATTTTTCTATTATTGAATGTAGACCAAATGAGAGTGGGGTATGAGATAGCCTCCCAGAAGCTAATATCAGGGTAAGGGAAGTGAGGTAATCCAAGAGGAGTCCCCGACCAGTTGTGGAACCAATAACTAATATCACCATTTCCAATTAATCATATATCATGGGTCTGAAGAGTATAGAAATAAGACAAGATCATCTTATGAAATTTGGAAGGTTTAAACTTGGATAGACTCCCATAATTTTCATAAATTTCATGTATCATCCCAAAGAGTATTCCCCTCTATGACCTCCCACACCAGTTTGTCATGGATAACTTAAATAGATTCTTATATAATATTCAGTTTAATCCCTCCTCCTTAATAGGTCTTGAAATTCAAATGACCATAACTCATGATAGGAGTGTCAATTTAGGCTCCATGAGATATCAAATTGAAGCTTGTGAAAAGATTTACATTATTTAGTTTAAGGGGAGCTTAAATACCATATTTTATTAGTTAAAAAAGGATTAGAAGTATTCCAAAATTGAATATTATATTGGGATACTATAATTTTTGAATAGTCAATGGAATTTCAGTTTCATTTAAGAAGGTATTATTGTATTTTTTTGGTGGAGGCTGACTTTATTCTCCAGACTTTCATTCATATAGATATTATGGTTTTGAAATATTAATGTTTTTAATATTGTAGTATTACACACACACACTAGCATATATTTACATATAAAAAATTAAAAATATTTTCATGTGAAATATGTTTTTAAATATATAAACCATACATAAATAAACATTTATTATCTATTTTATTTAAAATGAAAATTCATCCATTTTATTTATCTTATAAAAATTTATGAATACATATACATATAAAGATGTATATATAATGTTTTTATATTAATATATATGCATGTGTGTGTATTAATACACACATATATATATTTATGTATATATTTTAATAATATACACATATATATATATATTAAAATAAGTATATATTTCAAAATATATATACATTTATATAAAAATTTCAATATATAACAAGTAAAATCATATAGGCTATTTGTAAGTGTGCTTGTTATGTGTCTGTATATATGTATATATGTTTATACATTCCAATGAATATATATTAATATATATATACATTAATATGTGTAGAAACACACACCTATACAAATATATATATATATATATATACATATAAAAACAGAAACACACACACACACACATAAATGTAATTAAAATAAATATGCATTTTATAAATATATTATGAAAAACACATATATAAATACACTACCTAAATATATAAATTTAAGGGTAAATATATAAATATATATGTAAATATATAAAAATATTTAATAAATGTAGTTAAAAATAATTATATAATTATATATAATTATATGAATATATATATGATATGTATGTAAATATATATAAATATAGAAATATATCATAAAATATCAACAAAAACAAGATTAATAAGTGGTAGGGGAATTCACTATGCATAAGGATGTAACTGGATCAAATATTCACTGGCGGGCATGGCTGAGCAAGGTTAATTTGTGGAAATAATGCCGATATTGGCATGAATGAGAACTGATAAAAGGGAGGTGGGGTAGAATAACTGCTAATAAAAGGGGCTATGTGGGGTGAGAAACTAGACCATATATATATATATATATACATATTTGAGTTTTATTAGCACTTGAAATTAGTACTGATAAAATAGGATTTTATTATTGTGTTTTTTTCATTGATAAAGGTTACGGTCATTGGTAGCCCAATTTGTTTTAAAAATATTTTTTTATGTTTTATCAGTGCTATGAATAGCACTGAAAAAGGGCACTTTATTAGCATTAATAAAATAACTAATAAGGCCCCCTTGGTCATTTTTTTAATGATAATAAAAGAAGTCAACTTTTAAAGGCACTGACTACATCAATGATTTTTTAGCACTGATAGAAGTCATTTCTATCACTGAAAAAATTCTCATCTTTAGTATTGATAAAAATTCCATTAACTATTGAGAATTATTTTAATTATTGAATATCATACTCACCAATATCATCAGATCCTAGACATTACACTTTCATTCCTATTTCATTTTCAATAAGGTACTTCCATTTATAGAAATTATAAAAACATCAAACATAGTTTTCAAAAATATACTTGCACCTACCATGTTAATTCAACAATCAATGTCACTTAAAATAATATTCTACTTAGAAAATGTATGGGTGAGGGTCCCTAAAAATAAAAATGGAAAAGATCTAGTTTTCTTTCCATGGATATTCTATTAATTTTAGAAAAAGAAAATTTATATGTCCTTCAAAAAATTCAATCATCATAGTGACCAATATCAACTAATTTTAAAAATGGAATCATTTACTTTGAAACAAGAAATTACATTCCTTCTTTAATTTTGTGACCCAAACTATAATGATAAATTTTAAAATATATGTTTGAATTCAATGATTTCGCTATATCTTTAAAATAATGTATCTTATGAATCATTCCTTCTTTCACACCTCATGTTATCATTGTATTACCATTTAAAAAATTCCAAAATTCCCCAAAAAATAATAAACCATATTATATTGTTTAAAAGAATTTAAATATCTTTAAAGTATTGGGATATGTCAAGAATTATTTAATATCCAAATATTTCCATTTTTTGGTGCTAATATGCACATGACATTTCCTAAAAATATCAACTTGTTCATCATATGACAGATATACCTTATGAAAATTTAATAACACATAATTTATTATAACATTACTATACAATAGTGAAATTTATTTCTCCTTGCCTTGAATATATGGTGACTTTTTTAAACCATGGAAAATTTGTATGATCAACCTACTTTTTTAATTATTAATTTCCATAATAATAAGTATTAGAGAGTGTTTTTGGTTTAAAAAATGGAAATTATATTTTTAATAATAATGAAAGAAGACGGAATGGTTATAAAAGAAAAAACTTTAGTAGAGTTGTGACTTGAAATAATCAATATTTAATGGTTTAGTAACATCATGTTGTTCATTTGAGATACATTATTGGGAAAACATACACTAGAAGAAAAATAATTTTAGTTGTGATATATAACGATGGGTTTTTAAACTACCACAAAACATTGATTTATACAATTTTTAGCAGAATTTTTCAAAGGTATTTCCCTTCACCCTCAGCAGTGACCCTAATCCCTTATCCCTAATCTACACAATCCTCCTCCATTGTTGACCTCCAATGGTTTTTCTCCACCCTTTCCTTAGTGAAACTGATTCCATCACCATGATCCACTCTGATTCCTTTTACCCTCAACATCAACTCTGATCCCCTAACCCCAATCCTTACACTCCTCCTTCCTCAACAACCTCCAATTCTCTGTCCCTTCCCTTGAATCACTAACCTCCACACCCTCATCATTATCCACTCCATTTATTTTCCCCTTATCCTCTACGTAGGTTATTGTAATATATCATATTTTTATAGGTGCGTTCTCTTTAAGTTTTTGGTTGAAGTGATTTGAGTTTTGTAAAATCTTTTTAATATTTATAAACAAGACCTGTACTTATATTAAAGAATTCTTAGAGATTTTTGTTGTCTCAGATAAGCTGGGTTAGTGGAGGCTAGCAGTGGATATCTTTGGGTTACAAGTTAGAGAAATTATAGAACAAACAGTAAGCTGGTAGATTCTACTGGCCAGCTAGTGGGCTGTCCAGAGTTCTAGTGAAACTTTAAAAGCCTCCCTGGATAGCCGATGAGAAATAATATCCAGCTAGTGGTATTGGAAAGATGGGGGTATCCTAAAGGAGATTCACCAGTTAGCTAGTGAGGTTCCCAGGCATACAGTGGCACAAGAGGGCGCTACTAGATGACTGATGGCGTTGTGTCGGGCCAGGTAAGTGAGGGTTTGAGACATCTATTTACCCCTCAAACCCACTTTTAAATTCCTAATTACCCCTAATTAAACCCTGAATTAGGATCAATTAATTTGGAGGGATATACCGAGATTCTTTGAATTCAACACCAATTATCCACCACTTCATCCATTATTCGATTCAGACAATATGAAATGGTGAGTTATTATTAGATCTGGTGAATTCCTATTTTTTTCCTCCTTGAATTACATTATTCAGTCTTTGATGAGGTGTCACAACCAATACACATAGTGGATCATGGTCTTTATTTTTGATCTTAATGCTTGATTTTTGATCTCCTCTTCTCTATTATTGAGGTGTGTGATCTAAAAAAACTCCCAAAAGTCTGTTTCATTTCACTAGTATGTGAAACCAGTGTGATTGCACTAGAATTACATGAACATGACCTTTATAAATTGGAATTTATTAATTCTTCATGTATTGACCTCCCTTGGTTTATGTTTGTTTCATTAGCATTGAGACCAGGACTTGAGTCCATAGGAGATGTGTATTAACCTTTGAACCAAGGATGAAATATCCATTGAACGATCTTAGAGCCCCTGATGAATTTGAAATTGGTTATAGTATGGATTAAAAACATGGATTATCTTAGAATATAAATGGATGTGAATGGATTGCTGAATAATCACTTGTATTGAAAGTGGTTAATTGTAACTTAATTGTAATTGGCATGATAATTTGATAGAATATGAATATAATGACTTGTGAATAGTAATTGGGGTAAAATGAAATGTGTAATGGAGTTGTTACAATTATTTGAGATAATCGGTAACTTATTGTAATTGAGTAAATGGTTTATTATTTGTAATTTGAGTAAATTGACCAATATGGATTTTATAACATGTTTACCATTTTTTTGGGGTTACACAAGGATTGATTGACATATGGTCTTATTATAACTCTTTGATTAAATTGTAGCATGAGGGATAGTAGAAAAAGTACCACTTAAGGTATAGATGCATGGTAACACACTACCTGAGGTATAGACAAATGGGTACATACCACATAAGGGCTAGATGCATGGGTACAAACTTCTTGAGGTCTAGATGAACTGTCACACAATATTACAGCATGGGAACATGTAAGCGACTTTCGCATGAGAGTTCACAGATCCCAGTACTGATGCCTGAGGGTGGGTTTCTTTGGTTCATGATATGACATGGGGGATTCATCCTTGAAATAAGAATATACCAGTGTAATGGGTGATTTGTAATTGGTAGGTGAATCCAAAACTTGATAGAGATATTTGGCATTGAGCCAAAGCAGGTATCACTACAAAATATTTAACTTTTTCCAACTAGGACATATCTATTGGAAAAGTTACATTTTCTATTAGTAAAGTGTTTTAACAACAAACAATCATTTTCTGCTAAATTATTGGTAAAAAATATATCACTAAATGTTATTGTAATAGATAAAAAAGTTATGTTACGATGATAATAATTCCAATATATAATATATTTATTGGTCTTTATGTAATACCAAAAATGATATCTGTTCCTAATATATTTTTTTAAATAAAAAATATATTCTTTTCTAATCCCATATCCATTAAATTGTATACAATAATATAATTATATATAATATAAATATTATAATTATTATATAATAATTATAAAATTATTTTTAATGAAAATAGATAGCCACATGGAGGTAATATAAAGAATAAACTACCTCAACCACAATTCTTATTGATTTTTATCAGTGAAACAAAAAAAATAACATAAAAACCTATAAAGATACATGCCCATTTTAGTAGAAACAACCAGACCACAACATAATAAACTCTAGTAAAATTTCAAAAACAATAATGTGAATGAAAAAAATATTACAATACACTGCCAAAAAAACCATAGTAGTAACATGTCATCCAACATACCTATGTAAATTATCATAGATATCGACACAGATCATGCTCGAATAGGGTACACACATGATTGGGGGTCATTGGGTCAGTTGGGTTTATGGTCACCATACTGGATCAGTCATTCAATCCACCTTAATCATCAATTTTTTGCAAACCTATAAAAGTAATAAATATCAATTAGACTTCCAAATTCATTCTATGAAACGAAAAGGAATAACATGATACAATTTAGAAGACTATACCATGAACTTGAGTTAAATAATTATAGAAAATATTTCATAACACTACCTACTCATGTGGTCCAATATAACTTGAATAGATTCTCTATAGATACAACAACAAGTATGGAATAAAAAATAGTGAACCCAAAAATATGAGTTCACATACAAAAAAAATCCTAGGAATAAAGGATTTAGCTGGAAAAAAATGTTTTGGTATATCGGTGAAATAAGTCAATTGGGTTTATGGTCACTAATATATGAGTCCTTGAATCCACCTTCCTTATCAATTTTGTCCATACCTATTATAGAACTAAAAATCAATTAGATATACAATTTCATTCCATGACACAAGAATGAATAAAATGATACAATTTAAAAGACCCTACTTATTTCAAAAGGTTGAGTCCAACTAATATAACTGTATTTTAAAATTCTATGAAGGATATTCATGTAGGTGAAAAAAATCCCCCTTGGATTATGTATTACTGCTCACATAGTATAACGGTCATGCAGTAGAATTGTCAAAGTCGTAATATAAAATTCTCTCACCTAATAAGGATCAATTCCAGTGTCAATATAAATTCCTAATATAAATTGATAAGAATATTAAAATCATTCACCCACATGATTTTATCATCATAAATTATTAACAATAAAAGAAAATAATCAATATTCAACCAACTTATTTTTTTCTGATTATTTTTTTAAAGTATTTATAAAAAAATGAGTGTAATTCCTGAAAAAGTTTAATAATAATTAAAATACCACATTCGATTTGATAATTTTTACAAGAACCTCATTAAGAATAATTTTAAAAATAACATAAAACAAAATGAAAAGAAGAAATAAGAAAAATTAATTTATGTGGTTTTCTTAAATGGTTGCAAGAAATGAGAATAGAAATATATGAGTGACATAGATACTTATTAAAACAAGAAAAAAATGGGAAAATGAAAGAATAAAACCTTATAGGTATAGAATCTAGAAACATAGAACTCTTCACCCATACAGATCTCCTTCAGTTGTTCTTATCATTCCAATAAACATAGAACTCTTCACCCATCCATATCTCCTTTAATTAATCTACTCATGCTGTCCAATTCAATTATTCACAATGTAAATACCTAAAAAAGTCCATGTATGGCCTATAATCACCTTAATTAACATGAATCTAAAAAAAACATGCCACTAAACTTGAAAACCAAATTTTAACATGGAACAAATCCTACTATAACATATGCTTTCACTACTGCAGCTACCTGTTGATATTGATCATTTATTCTAGTTTCAGGTACAATGATAATGTATCATTCATTGGTGGCTATAAAGACATCATCAAGTGTAACATATTCAGAATAACATATTGAGAATGTTTCTCTAGACTAAAAAATAAGGTGTTTCCTCTTTATAATTCATTTATAGCTGGTGTATCCTTTCATTTGACCTTTATAAAGCATCTAATTACTGATTTAATATAGTGTTAAAGATTAATATAACACTAAATATCATCAATTGAAATGTAGTCAATACAGACAATATTGGAATAACTAACACTTATTTAAGTGGAGATACTTATAAAATTGAAAATAACATACTATTAAACATAAAATCATACAATATTCTTAGAAAAATGATTCTTTAAGTTCTAACATATAAAAGTTTTCCAATATGATGATGAGAATTAATTAGTCCATTAAATCAACCAGAACCAGAGCACAACCCAAAAATATGAGGCCACTAAAATTACATGAACATCAAAATTAGGCTCAATTTTATACATAAAAACTGTTTATAAGAAATATAAAGTAATTTTTTTTCAAGAAAAGGGAGATGTGTTGTGAAATTACTCAACTAATATGGGAATGAAAAGTTTTTAACATAAAATTGTTTAATAGGCTTTTAAGAAAACTTTTACCTTTAAATAATTTCTCACAAATTCCCACCTAAAAACTATATTGAAGCACCAAATATTCTAGTGAAGTTCTAAGAGGAATGAATTGGATTTGTTTTATGTATTTATTTCATCATGATTTATTTTAATGAATATACATTTTGAATTACACATTCAACTAAAAACTAGAATAAACTATTGCAATCTCAGATTTAAATCTGGAGTGATTATGATTCTTACTAGTTTTTTTTTGGAAATTGTTTCTTTTCATATACAATATTAGGTTTATGGTATATATTAGACCTGATTTATAGAGAATTTATGTGGTCAGTTTTTTTAGGAAGCTTCCAAGGGGGACAAGACCATAAACGGGGCCAACAGTAGCATGTACGTTGTATATGGAACCATTTCTGGATGCATCCTAAAAAATTTGTCTTATATATAGATACATGATACTATTGATAAAAGAATCCAACCTTGATTTAGTATTACAATCTATGACTTTAGCAATCATGGACATGACACTGCTCAATTTACAAATCAAAATTCTCCACCCCACCCTTGATCGTTGTGGAGGGGAGGTGATTAAACCGAAGAAATATTAGGGAATACCTTGTTGTAGATCAATTAGGGTAAAGGTATTGTCCAAAAATAAGTCTAGAATGGCTGCTTGGGAAGGAAAATAATGGTGGGGATCAAATGGGGAAGGTCAGGGATGACGTCGGTCGAGCGAGGAAGGTCGATGATGGTGGGGGTTGAACAAGGATGGTGGGGGTTATCCGGTGGGGATGATAAGGAAGGAGCGACAGTCACTTAAAGTGGGAAGAAATTCATGGCTGAGGGGGACAATAACGTAAGAATAGGCCACAGAAGAGGTTATGGGGGTCGCAAAATAGGCGGGTGGCATTGTCTGTTCGCTGATAGTGGTGGAGGATGCGACAAGGTTCGCTAAGGGATGCAGTGGTCACAGATGAAGCCGGGGGTCGCGGAGGAGGAGACAACATCAAAGGGTGGTGGGGTGGATCGTTCAGTGGTGGGTGGGGGAGAATTAGGGTTAGGATAGGGTACTAATTTTTAAAAATAAAATAAAATAAAATAAAATAAATAATAAATATAAATCATTTTTAGAAAATAAAAATATAATATATATATGTATGAATGGTATAAACTTTTATAAAAAATGATAATTTTATTTTATAATATAAAATAAAATTCCAATACATGGATATCGGTTATTAATAAAATAATATTACTTAATTGATTGTTAGGTTTCATATTCTATGTTCCATATTAATTATTAATTAATGAACATGTTTATGATACCATTACACACACTATATATTTAGGCTAGATTGTTTAGACCCCATGGGTATCAGCCTACTGAATTTTACTCACACCCTATTTAGACCAATGTTTGGTACCCAAGAAGACTTCATAGATGTAGGTATGGTTAAGGGAAAGGGACCATATTCTTGATTTATTTATCTACAATATGGGATTGGAACATTGAGACAAGACTGAGATTGTGGTTTGAGACTTAGGTTTTGGAGATTTTATTATTGATTCTGTTTTAGTTGATTACTTTTATGACTTCAAAAATACATGTAATTTTGTATAAAATATTATAGGAAATGGTTTATATTATTATTTGGTGGTTTTATTTACTTATTTTTTCTTATTGAGTTGTATATTAGGATTGTTTTTTCTTATTTTTGTTGTGATTACTACTTTGTTGTCGAGGGTATAGTCTCCCAACTATATTACTTATATCCTCTCTATTAGTTGACAAACTATGACGTACAGGGAGGTAAAAATGAGTACATGTAATTACGCAAATCGATAACATGAGGGAATAATGGGATGAATACATTACAAAGTGGTATCAGAGCCCTTGTATTATTTTGTTACTTTTCTATTTGAGGAATGTTGGCAGGATACTAGGATGTATCGAGGTTTAGAAATGAGCTCATTCATAGGAGTAGTTAACCAATGCGTGGGAGGAATCCCAAATACCCAGGAATGGTATTGTAGTTCATGATGTTTTCTTGTTACAGTTATGATGTTATTTCATCTTGGGTGATTCGCTTGTTGTGTGATATTACTATTTTATGAGATTTCATTCATAGGACGATACATAATTATGGAAGTATGTGTGTATCATGGTACACATTTAGGGAAATATTTTGACATGTATTTTTCATGGTAAGGATATATTTATCACATGTTTCATATTTTCCTATCCAAATTTTGAAAAGTAATACCTTTCCAAATGTGATAAATAATGGAATAAATAGAAATATTTTTGACATTCGAATTAAAATTTTAAGCCAACTTGTGTAGAGACATTATGTTAGTAGTTATCTATTATTATCATAAACTTTTAAGGTTGATATTCTTATATATCCTATGATCTGAAGAGTGTGTTGACCTTTTTATAGAAAACGACTGTACTTTTCCTTCGAGTTGATCATTAGGAGTGCGGTAATTAGCACTCCCCTTACATAGATGATCTAAAACTTCCTATAGATTTTGGTAACCAGATGGATAATCATATTGGTGATATTTTTTTATAGGTTATGTGATATATGGAGAGGGGGAGTACTTGAATTATACCCTCGATGTATGATCTGACCAAAGACATTGAGATGCATCACCCACCCAAATTCATTGTGGAGGGAGGACCCCAAATAGCTAAGTTCTAGATATAGAGTATGTCTAAATGATCTTCAAGATCCAAGAAAAACCCATGGATTTTAGGGTGATTATTTTTTCTTATATTCTATGAGGACCATCCAATCACTCATGGGATAACATGGAATAAGATAAACAACGATAATAGATTTCCTAGAAGGAATTTTAGGAGAATTTATTGAGTCACTTCTCTCCAAAGATGATGAGGTATGAGATTTCTTGGGATTTCATACACTAGACAAAGGGGATAATGTTAGTGATAGACTACAATAGAAATTTTACCGAACTATAGTGTTTTGCTTCATCTTTGGTAGTAGATGAGGTATATAGGGTGAATAACTTTAACGATGGTATTAATTATGAGATCAAGAAATAGGTGAATGTATTTTTCCTGAGTAACTTCATTGAAATGACGAATCTCGATTTCATCATTGAAGGGAACCTATGGTTGGAAGATAGTGGTGGGAAGGTGGTCTCAACTAGGTTATCGAGGAGCTGTTCTTTAGGTTGAAAGAAGTTCCACTATAATAGTTACTACAAGGGTAGTGGTAGGAAAAGAATCTATGGGAGTAGATAGTCATCTTAGAATTGTTTCTGGGGACAATTCTTTTAGTGTGGAAAGGATACAATAAGAAAACCGGTGTCCTTTCCTTATAGTGGAGTGTTGTGCTTGGGGTAGTATGGTCCACCTATATAAGTTATATAGGCACAATCAGCAGTCTATTGGTGGTATAAGATCACGGAAGACACCAAAGTCTGGGAAGGACTTGGCTACCCCTCAGTAGACAGGTGGATATAGTTCCACCAGAAACTTGGGCCAAGGTAGGGGATGTGGTACCCAAATATAAGAAATAATATCATTCATAGGTAGCATCTTAGAGGATTCATAATGGCACCCATAGAAAAGGGGTGAGTCAGATTCTTGCTATATAATATACTCCTACCAGTCTTAATACAAGACCTTAGAACATAAGTGGTCTGATTCCCATGTAATCTACCATTTCTTGTGTTTTTTTTGATATAAGGAAAATTTAATTCCTTCATATATACTAAATTTTCCAATGGATTGAGTTTTGTAGTGTTGATCTTGGTTGGTTTTATGATCATCGATGCACCGTTAAGGGTGAGATCAGAGGGTATTTGTTACTGTAAAAAGTTTTTCTCTCAAAATTGGTTGCTATCATTTCTTTTGGGATCTATTTGTGATAGAAATAACTGGATAATATTTGATTCTGGCTATGGATTAACTTGTTATATACCAAGATCATATCAACTATTATTAAATGAACATTACTTTTATATCCCTTGAATGGGGAAGGTATATTCACTAGGGAGAACAAGATCATCAATCTAGTCATACAAGACTAATTCAGTGCAGATTGGATTGTCTAGTGGCCCAAGTAGCAGGAATTACTTTAGATGAAGGAGAGTTATAGAATATTACTTTTCCACTATTAGTGGACCACTTTTTGGATGTCTTTTCTTAGGATTTCACTACTAGAAAACTAAACTATACCAACGGTTTGGAACTGTTGGTATAGGCCTCCAAACCGTTGGTATAGCCTATACCAACGGTTTGGAGAACCGTTGCCAAGTAAGCCGTTGGGATAGGTCTATACCAACGGTTTTGGGAAAACCGTTGGTATAGACCTATACCAACGGTTTTGGAAACCATTGGTATAAGTAATATGGAAATATATATCAATGGTTATGGAACCGTTGGTATATGTATTTAAAGAAAAAATACATCCGCTGGGATTTGATCCCAGGACCCCTAGTTTATCATTGAACGACTTAAACACTAACCTAACATGACTTTTGTGAGCATAATTACATAAATATATATATGTATTATCATAATTATTTTAAATTTTGATTTATATAATGTTCTAGGTAAGAATAAATGATAAAAAATCAAAGGATATATACCAATGGTTGTCAAAACCGTTGGTATAGACCTATACCAACGGTTTTGACAACCGTTTGTATAGATTTTGAGTTTGGAATTTCATTCTGGGTGAAGGTTGATTCCTGGGAGACCCTTTCCCAACGGTTTGGCCAAACCGTTGGGAATGGGTATGGCTTTCCCAAAGGTTTGGCCAAACCATTGGGAAAAGTGGCCACAAAGGGGACTTTTCCCAACAGTTTGGCCAAACCGTTGGGAAAGGGGATTCCTATCCCAACGACTTGGCCAAACCGTTGGGAAAGGTGGTCACAAAGGGGACTTTTCCCAACGGGTTGGCCAAACCGTTGGGAAAGCCATACCATTTCCCAACAGTTTGGCCAAACCGTTGGGAAAAGTGGCCTCAAAGTGGGCTTTCCCAATGGTTTGGCCAAACCGTTGGGAAAGGGAACCTATACCAATGTTTTTTACAAACCGTTGGTATAGAAGCATTTGGAAAAGTAATATTTCCAGTAGTGTTTATTCAGATTACAACCAAATAGTGTGATCTATTTATTATAGAGATGGTTTCATGTGTTGAACCTATTTCTATCCTACCTTACTGGATGGAACCTGAAGAGATTTGGGAGTTGACAGTGATGTTGGAATATTTAGAAGCTAATGGATTCATACGAATTACTATTTCATGATTTGGTTCTCCTATGTTTTTTTCCAATAAAGTAGATCTAACTTTTTTTCTTATGGTTTTATTATTAGAGAAAAAACCAGATTATGGTCAAGAACCAAAATCCACTACTATGCGATGATTATCTCTTGAATCACCTTAGAGGTGACTCGATTTTCTCCAAGATTGACATGAGGTTAGGGTACAATCATTTGAGAGTGAGACTATATTATATAGCCTGAATTAATTTTAGGAGTAGATATAGTCTGTACACGATCACGGTGATACCATTTGGTCTGAAGAATGTACTTGAGATATTCATGTACTTGATGAATTAAATCTTACATATGTTCATGGATTGGTTTGTGTTGGTTTTCATAATTGGAATCTTGGTGTACTTCCAGTCAAGATATTATCATTCCCAACATCTTTGCATCGTCCTAAGTATACTAAGAGAGATTTGTATTTGTGTTAAGATATCTAAATGTCACTTTTGGATTGATAAAGTGCACTTCTTAGTCCACGTTATCTCATAGGTGAAGTTTTTATGGACATGGAGAAGGTTTCAGTCATAGTATCTTGGGAGTGACCCAAGAAAATATTTTAGATTCAAATATTTATAGGTATAGAATTCTATTATAGGAATTTTATCCAGGTATTCATCCATCCAGTATTGCGAATGTACGGTCTCTATAAGAAATCAACTATGTTTGTTTAGTCTAATTCTTATGAGGAGAATTTATGGTATTTTAAGAGAAGGTTGAACTCAGCACCAATCCTCAGTTTAACAGATCTAAGTAAGAAATATACTGTTTACTATGATGCATTAGGAGTAGAGATCAGATCATTTCAAATGTAGTAGGATTAGGTTGTTGCTTATGGCACCAAACAATTGAGGCCGCATGAGGAAAATTATCCTAAAAATTATAAGTAGTCAGCTATAGTGGTACAATCCCTATGATATTTAAAGAATTATACTAAACTTGATCAGTAATTAGATACAATGGTACTCTCTTTGAGATGAATGCAAAATTATCTTTTGGGTGATAGGTTCATGGTCTACCCAGATCATAAGAGCATCAAGTATATAGCGGGGCCTGAAACTTTGAAAGGGGAGGTGGGTTAAGTATCTACAATATTTTGACTTCAAGTTGGAATAAACTCCAAGAAATGGAAACATCATTACTGATGCCTTAAGTATAAAGATGCAGATAAAGGCAATGTAGGAATATTGTGATGAGTGTAGGCCAATGGAACTCTTTATATATATGAATTTGAATGTTGGTAGAGGCTAGTTATGGCTAGAATTGGTTTTCAATTTGGAGAAATTGTAGAACCACCATCTCATTGGTTCAATACACCAGCCATATAGTGGGATACCTAGGGGTTCAATGAAACAATAGGATCCTGATTGAATAGTTAGAAAGAGCCACCAGCCATCCTATGGGATTGGTTATAGGGGTTTCTTCTATAAGAGTCCCACCAGCCAACTAGCGAGGTTCCCAAGAGTGAAGAGGCACTGGAGGACATCAACATCTTCCTAGTGTAATTGTCCTAGGTCATGTAAGTGAGGGTTAAATACATATTTTCCCATAAAAAACACTTTAAAATGCCCAATTAACCTTAAATTAACCATAAATCAGGATTTATGAATTTGGAGGGTTCTATAGAGCTTCTGTAACTCCTATAATTCCAATTCTCCACCTCTAGATCTATTCTTTGATCTGAAAAACTTGAAAAAGAAATATATTCTTAGATATAGTACATTAATATTGTAATACTCCTTTAATACCCTTCTTGTAACCTTGAATAGGTGTGGTGAACATTTTATATAGGGGAATATGGTGTTTTAAATTGACCTGGATGCTTGTTCATTGATCTCCTCTTCAGTGTTCTTGAGGTGGGTGGTATAAAACAACTCCCTAAAGTCTATTTCATTTTTCTAGTATGTGAAACCTATATGATCACATTGTACCAATATTAAAATATAATCAATAAATTATAATTATTTAATTATTAATTCTTAGACCTCCCATGGATCCTGTTGGATCGGTTGGCATTGATACCGGGACTTGAGGCCACCCGAGAGGTGTGCCAACCTTTGACCTTAGGTTAGAAGTTAGACTGAACAAACCTAGATCCCTTGATGAATTAGAAATTTGTTATGTTATGGATTAACAAGGTGGATTGAATTGGAATATGAATGTATATGAATGTATTGATAAATAATCAGTTTCATTAAATGTGTTTAATTAGTATGTATTGGGAATTGACAGGACAATGTGATGGAGTATGGATATAATGGCTTGTGAAAGGTAATTGGGATTAATTAAGATGTGTCATGGATTTGGTACAATTATTTAAGATAATTGGTAATTTGTAATAATGGATTAAATGGTCTATTATTGTTAATTTTGGTAAATTAACCAATATGTATTGTGATTACATGTTTGAAATTTGTGATGTTTGGAATTACACACAACTTTCTTGGAATATGGCCTTATTATGACTCTTAAATTAAATTATTTCATGTGGGATTGGGGGATGGTTACATACCACCTGAGGAATAGATAATTAAGCAAGTACTACCCAAGGGAGAGTTGAAAGGTTATATACCACCTGAGGGATATATTCATGGGTATAAACCACCTGAGATATAGATGCATAGTTATACAAAATTTCTCCATGGGAACACATAAGCAGATCTAGCATAATAATTCACATAAAGACTGGTATTGATTCTTGAGACTAGGATTCACTAGTTCATGATATTATATGTGAAATTAATCCTCAATAGGAGAATCCTCTAGTGGTATGGGTAATTATTTCTTGTTAGGATAATCCACCAATTGATAGAGATATTCGTCATTGAGTTGAAGCAGGTATGGATGAACCGAGGTGTCACCCTAGAGATTGAGGGTTGGTATGTTTATTTTATATAATCTATTAATTTATGAATTAATTCACCTATATATTATTTTATTTTATGCATTATATATTCATACTAAAATTTTTATACACCATGGTTTTCAACCTACTGAATTTTACTCACACCCTGTTCAGGTCTTTTCCCGTAACCTGAACATATTTCATGGATGAAGGTCTAGAAAAGGGAAGGGACCATATGCCTGATTGATTTATTTTTTGGATGGGTTTAGACCATGGTGATAAGACTTGTCATGGGATTTATGAGTGGGGGTTTAGATTATTTTTTATCGAGTATTTTTTAGTTTTTTACTTCTATGACTTCAACAGAACATTTATTTTTCATATAGCATAGCATGATCTGGTTTATTATTATTATTGGTGGTTTTTTATTATTATATTTTTAACTTGAGTTTTATGTTATAATTTATTTTTCTTATTTAAAATTTGATCTATAGACTATTACATAGGGTATAGTCTCCCCACTATATTTTGTACACCCTCATTTCTATTCGAAAACCTCTGGTGTGCGAGGAGGTTCACTTAAGGTCATATAACTACATGAATTAGTCACGTGAGGGAGTACAAGGGAAAGGGTGTTGAAATTATCTTTACTATTTATGATTGTTTATTTTTTTTAATGTTTTTTTGAACAAGTGAATTAATCTTCGAAAACAAATCTTACCAGGTTATAACTTTACTTTTGTGTTCTATAATAAATTATTCTCACCAATGAGAAATTAATTTGGATGGATGATGAATTCATGAGTATCCTTTATACATTAATTATAGATTCAAGAGTTTTAATATACATATCATGATGTTTATTTTTTCCCCTGAATGTATAGAATCCTTTGAACAACTATGCCTAAAATAATTGAATTTCATTATTTTAGTGACCAATAAGATTATTGATTTATCTAAATGATTCGATGAAATAATATTATAAAAAAATAAAATAATGTGACATACTAATTGAATTTTTGAATGAAGTAATATTTTCCCCCTAAAGAATCATTAAGTCCAAGTCTCCAATCATTCCTTTTAGGTTGAACCATATTTATTTATTTTTTTACACATCAGCTTTACCATCAGTTTGGGGGTGGAAAGATATGAAACCTAGATACCCATAACCATATCAACAAAAAAATTCCAACAGTTTGAATATAAATAAACTAGAACACATTTTACTAAAAATGAACCTAAGAAGTCAAAAAATATAAAATATTTAAGTTTATAACAATTAAAAATCTATCATAAAGTCATCATTCATAATGGATTAAGATTTTACACATAAATACACATAATATATAAGAATAAAAGTTCAAAAATTTCCAAATGTAATATCAGAAGACCCCATAAAACAAATACCCTATATATATGAAAATATTATGAAGATACCTGTATTTTTTGGAATTTTATGTAATTTTTCAATATTCCCAGATCTTGGTAAAAAAGGTACATGATTTGAAATAATCATGAGCGTCCCAAAATAATTAAAATTCAAATATCCAAAAATCAAAAACCTTTTGATCATTACATTAGGGATAAAAATGATCCCAATATGAAAATATATTATTGATTCCAATAGGTAATATAAATAATTTTTAAAATAATTAGTGAGGTTATATATACACAATAAATTTCTACAATATAATTTATAATTTTAATCCAAATGAATAAAAAAATTACCACAATAAATTTGCTCATGATGGGTATTAGGGTATTAAAAATTTAAAATATCTTATTGAAATAGTTTAATTTAAGATAACCACCCATATATGTTCTCCAAAATAATTCTATTGTTGATCCTTATATCAAAGAATCAAGGACAGAAATGAAAAGGACATCTTAAGAGTTTAACTTAAAATGAGGTAGAGATAAAAAAAATTTAGAAAATAATTTATTGGTTTGTTTTCACATCACATAAGTTATTAATTTAATACATATTTTGAAGATAAATATATTGATAATTATCTAATGTCAGTAAAAACAATTATATCAATTTTTAATAGGTAACCAATTCTAATAATAATGGAAAACTACTAGAAGATTTGAAGTATTTATCTTGAGTTACTATGAATAATTCTATGATATTCAATGCATAAAATATTTATGGTGTCAATTTTCATGCTTTAGATCATGAGGAATGTTTGAAAACACAAAAAGATGGTAAATTTAATGTTTTAGATCATGGTTTTTAGTGAACCGGCCCAAGGTAACGTGACACATCACCTAAACCAGCTCACTATAATGCCTGAAGTGAATTCCAAATCACCAAAGGTTATCAAAAGGAGTCATGGTGTAAAAATGTTACCTTTGGTAGTAGTTTCACCCTCAGAATATAATGAACACAATTCATGGATTCCTCCTGTAATTCCATCATGATCTATCCACAACTTTAATTCCCACACCATTAAATAAGTAGTTTCAAAATATACAATGATGTAAAAAAATCATAATTATGTAGTAACAAAAATGGTAACAATACGTAACTCATTAACACCATACCATGAAAAAAAATACAATAACCAATATCAATTAGGAGTGATTCCAAAATTACTGTCAAGTTTGAAGAGGCCGATGAAAAATAACCCAAAGAATATGAAGGATCTTAAAACAATCCACACAATCCCAACCTCATGAAAATCGGTCACCACTAAAAAAATAATCAGGAAAGTTGATGAATATTAAGAGTATCCACTATACAACATGAAACTCTTTCCTTTACTTATATCCTAAGAAACCAAGTCTATATACACCCAATAGAATATTGATGCAACATGTCAAAGGGTGGCTCAGAATTATTCCTAGGTTAAATACAGTCCCAGTGGTAACCCAAGGGTTTTATATAGATACGATTACACTATATTAGTTTTCACTATTTAGTTAGTAAAAGGATAGTGTTTGTGAATTTCTTGGTTTTTAAAAGCATGAAAAAAATGAAGAATGAAATTTGGAGACAATATTATGATATGGATTATTTGGATATGTTTTATTTTCCAGTTTCAATTTCACCTTATTACTTTAAATTATTCAACAATTCTTAAGGTTAAATAGTAAGTGAGAGGATCCAAAATCTCTTCCCCTCTCACCCTTGGTTGATTTGTTTGGGTGAGAATATTCCTAACTAAAATATCATATTAGTTTACCCTCCTTAATATTTCAAAAAAAATCATTTAATTGACTTAGGAAATACTCAATCAAGTCTTATTCTCCATAAATAATCAAGAGTGCCCACTACCCCTTCCATACATGCTGATAATCCTCAAGAACTTCACCACTCAGCCTTGGCCTATTTCGTTGTATATAAACCAGAACTATTTAATGGAGATTATAGATCATTGACCAAGGAATTTAAAAAAATAATAGAATTAAAACTAAATATCACATCAAATATTAATGATGACATCTAAATATTTCTCCCACTATCCTTTTTGAGTGTGTGCTCCTTTTCAAGAAAGGCAGCTTGTCTGGCGACAATTAGTTTCTTCTCTGAAGGGTTATATAGGTAATATCCTTTTGTTTCCTTAGGATATCCTATAAAGATACACCTCATTCCCCGGGGTGATAGTTTCTTTCCTGATAAGGCCTTAATAAATGCCTCGTATCCCCATACACATGTGTACGACAAAATGTGTTTCTTTCCATTCCATAACTCTGAGGGAATTCCATTTTCCGCCTTAGTTGGCACTTGGTTTAATGTGTATGCTGCAGTTTGTAATGCATATCCCCAAAAGGATAATGGAATATTTGCATGACTCATCATTGACCTCACCATGTCCAATAAGGTTTGGTTCCTCCTTTCCCTAACACCATTCCACCATGGTGTATAAGGAGGAGTGAGCTGAGATAGAATCCGAGACTCTCGTAGAAGATCGATGAAATCCTTGTTCAAATATTCTCCACCTCGATTCGATAGAAGCTTCTTTATCTTCTTACCAAGATAATTATCTTCTTCATTTTTGAATTACTTAAATTTCTCTAAGGCGTCTGGCTTGTACCTCATTAAGTATACATAGACATATCTACTTAAATCATCAGTAAAAGTTATAAAGTAATAATATCCACCTCTAGCTTCTAATGGAAATGGTACATAAACATCCATGTGCACTAATCCTAAAAGCTCTGTGGCCCTTTCACCTTTTCCACCGAAAGTCGGCTTGGTCATTTTTCCTTGTAAATAAGAATGACATCTATAAAGTGGTTTTTAGCTCAGTAGAGTCTAAATATCCATCTTGGCAGATCTTTTTCAAGCGCTTCTCGTTTACATGACCTAAACGGGGATGCCAAAACTGGGTGATGTATGAGTCATGTGAGTCTATTTTGTTATCGATTTCCAACCCTTGGTTTGCATAATTTAATACATACAAACCATTATTTAAATGATCCATACCATAACATACATTCTTCTTATAAAATGGAAAACCCTTATTTCCAAACTTGAAAATAAATCCATCCATATCCAAAAAAGATACAGAAATTATGTTATTGCTAACACTAGGAACATAATAACAGTTATCTAAAACCCAAATCATCCCAGTTGGAAATGAGAGGTGGTAATCACCAATGGCTAATGCAGCCATCCTTGCGCCATTAGTAGCTTGAAGATCCACCTATCCTCTGGAAATCTTTCTTAATGTACTTGGTTACTGCATTTGAATATAGATGTGAGCCTGAAAATCTGTATATAATACCAAAAGTGTAGATATAGAATGATTATACTCGATAACAAATGCAACTTTAGCATCCCCATGCTTCTGTGTGCAGTTCCTTTTCTAGTGGCCTTGTATGACAGAGGAATAACATACAGCCTCCCATTCCTTGCCCTGCCTCTGGATCTTCCCCTTCTTGGAGGGACGACGCTTGGGGGATTCAGACCTTTTAGAATCCTTTGGACCCTTTAAATTTTCCTTCCTTTTCTTATTCACCATAAGGACTGTGGGTTTTTTCACGCCCCATGTCCTTATCTACCTAGAGAATTAAGGTCAGAAGTTCAGATAGAATCTTCTCATTGTTTCTCATGTTGTAGTTGACAATAAATATATATAAGGTCTTGGGCGGTGATGATAGGATGAGATATGTACACAAATCATCTAGGAACATAATCCCCAAGATGTCCAAGGGTTCAATGTATCCAATAATCTTGACTACGTGAGGCCCAGCTGGCGTAGACTCTCCAAGATTAGTTGTTAAAAAAGCGTTGGAGATATCATATCTCTCCTGTCTCGCCTTCTCTTGGTAGAGATCCTTAAGGTGAGACATCATGTTATATGCGTCTATGTTTTCATGTTTCTTCAAGAGCTCATTAGACATGGACAATAACATGAAACACTGGAAATATGTGGCATCATCCATGTGTTTCATATAGAGAGATAATTACTCATCACTTGCCTCTTTCCTAGGCACAACTAGAACAGGCTCTTCCAGCACATATAATTTCATCTCGTGGCGAAGGATGATGCATAAAGGTCTCCACCACTCTTGGAAATTGGCACCGGTGAGAAGGTTTTCCTTCTCATGTATGGTTCACAAAGATATGTTTGAAGTCATTTTCTTTTTATTTCTACAAATTAAGTTGAGAAATGGTTTAGTACTTTATTATGATAAAACTGAGACAAATAAATAAATTAATACTTATTAGTCTCCCACTATTTTATCAAAATCCAATAGCCCTCACCGTTGACTTCAGAATATTCTGTTGCCTGAATATTCTAGTGGTAAAGATCCATATTTCCCTTCGCATTACCCCAACTATGGTTAGTTAAGAAACTTGAAGGGTTTTATGTAGGAATTCCAAATTCCAACTGCATTAACTCGCATCTCCTTGATCCGTTGAGTGGACTCCCCAATCCTAAAATCCTTTTATTTTGGATTTCCTCAACCTTTGCCTCTTGGTCAAACAAAGTCCCACCGTAGAAGTCATCCCTTTATGTGAACCAAGTCAATTGAACCCAAAACCTTGAATTAGAATTCCTCACTAATTGAAAGTACCCCAACTAGGGTTGGTCATGAACTTTGAACTATGGTTCGAATCTAACTAAGATTACTGAAGGCTATACCGACTTAATATTTCTTTGATGGGATTTATCCTTATAAGAAAATTTCCATTTTATTATCTTTGATTAAATTCTTGTTAATATTTAGTGCGATATACTTAAGTGATTAACCATGTCTAAGATAATATTTTATGCATAATCAGGTCTTATTTTAGTTCCCATTTGCATGCTTGTTTAATTCATTAATCATGTGATCGTGACAATACACCCACAATAAATAAACCATGAAACTGACAGAAATAAAATTAATTTTATGATCATGAGCTTGTTCAATTGGTTAGTTTATCTAGTGGTTGATGAAATAACCCAAGACCTAGGGGAGAAACATCTTAAACCTTTCAGGTTCGTGTTTACAGCTTTCCACCTGTCCACCTTTGTATCTCCTTGGATTGGTTTCACCTTGGCGCCTGACTTGATCCACCTCCACTAGCTTGGGAGCTCAATCCATTACATATTCATTTATCTCACACGCAGGTGAGGGGTAAAAATGGGTTTTACATAAAAGTAACCTTGGGCTCGCAGACCCTACATATTAATGAGTAGAAGGCTCGCAGGCCAACAAATTTAAATAAATAAATTAAAAGAAACCATTCACATAAAAAGGTCTTGGTCTAGCTCATGAGAATCCATACATGAAACAATATTTATGTAAAAATAAACCTATCATTCAATTATTTAATCGTTCTTGTTTAAGATAAATCACGCTAGAATCAATTAATTATCTTTAATTAATCAATCCTTTTATCTTAAATCCTTTTTCTTAATTTCCTATAGATTCTCATTCATCACAATTTTAAACAAATAAATTCATTTAAAATTATATTTTTACGTAACTTGTACCTTGGAGACAACATGGTGAATTCCCATTTACCTAGATATTAAATTAAACACATATACATATAAAAAAACTATCACGTATTGTGCCTCAACTTTACGCCTGCACTATGGTACACGTCTCAAGGGTTTGTATAATATAATAATAAATTTTAATAAATCGGTGTAATTTTGTATGAGTACACGATGTGTAGTTCCGAAAACATGATGTGTACTTTTGTTCACCGTCCATCCGAAGTACATGCTCGGGGACATGGCGTATTTTTGTACTTGGAAGTTTTCAGAGTACACAACATGTTCAGTGGGACACACGACGTGTAGTGTTCGCGTTACAAGGTTTTTGGCCGAGCAATCCATGTACAGGGTACACGGTGCAACCCTAACCCAAAGGGACTACACACCGTGTTCAGTGGACCACATGTCGTGTACTCCGAAAACCATGTTCCATCTGTTCCTGGTCAACACACAGTGTCATTTAGGACTTAAGGTAGGATCCATTTATACGGTCTGATTTGGCGGATAAATCCAATTCATTGAACCTAGACTACACGGAGTGTACTATCGAATACATGCCATTTATTCTGGTGTTGTACATCTAGGAACATTTTCCACCTTCGAATGAAAACCTCTATTTTATTTTAATCAAAATTAAAAGAAAAACTTCATTTCTATAAGGTGAATGAGAAATGAGAGAGGAGGAACAGATCTCGAGATTCATATTTAAAGAATGATTAACATGAATTGAAACAAGTAAATTATTAAATGCATAAATCACCAACGAAAAACTAAATAATTATAATCAACAATATTACCTCCCCCTGATACCACTTATAGGTTCTGGGCACAGCGGAAGCTCATGGGTGGATATTCCCACTTGTCTTTTTTTTCATTATCAATGGTCAATCCAGGATCAATACAATGATAAACGCCAGACTCCACAGATCGAATCACATAAATAGGCAAAGAAGAAGAATAGTCCTGAAACCACAAAGGAGGGTCATCATAGGTTAGTTATAATTAATTTAATTAATTGACAAGAATTACATTGATGGAATTATTTCTCCATTGATGTATCTGGTCACGATCCAATGTGATCTGTCATTGCATCGTAGAATCCAAGTGTAGGATTACTGTAGCGGTGATCCACACATTCTCCACGTATCTCTAGATGTCTCCAAAGGAATCTCCTGGTGCTAGTGTGGAGAACCCTTTGCTTGCGTTGTCTGCCTTAGATCGCCTTGATACGATGGAGGAGGATCTCTCTCGGTCTTGAAAGTGTTCTTAGAGGAAGGAGTTATTTTGGTCTTGAGATAATTCTCTAGAATTGTTGTTCACAACGATTAAGGAAAAGTGTTTGGGTTGTGAGGATATTTATATTCAGGTTCGAGGTTGTAGAGTTATGAAAATAAATAAATGTTATACGCGTTTTATTTATTCCATTAACTCTTATTGAAAACACCCATGTCGAATCATTAATTACTTGACATGCACCCACACAGATTATAATAAATATAATTTTAATAAAATGATATTATTTCCTCAAAATCCCAACTGGAAAAACTATAAGGCGTGTAATCATTAATACACGGCGTGTACTCATTTTTCATTTCCTTTCCAAAAGGTAAACTACATGGCGTGTACAGTTAATGCACACGGTGTGTATACCTTTTTTTATTTTATTCTTCCTCAAACATTAAAAAGATTTAGGCTTCCTTGAATAATTATTAAACCACATACGGGAATAATCTTTATTATACTTGAGATACTTGGATACACTTAGTGTGTGACCCCCTAGGCCTATTTCTTGTTGGAAATAGGCGGGCTTTCCTAAAGTCTAAGATTACTATCTAGAAATGAGTCAAGGCACCCAAGAGAAAGAAGTTGATGCCGCATTGACGTGTCACCTCATACGAACACTTATCATGTAATTTAATCCCTTTTTCTCAATATTTTGAATCAAGCAGGTTGCATGCGAGTTCCATCAACCAATGTGCTCGACTATTATTTCTTTGACTTTCTGGAATTGAACTTTCCCAATCCTCACCATGGCCATGGATTTATTTAGGCTATATCAATTCCATTAAAGGTCCTGAGATATATACTTCCATTATGTAATAGAAGGGACAAATCCTTTCTCGCATTATCTATTAATATAGTATCACTCATGACACACCCAACGTATCCTACCACGCTATGAATAGTGTGTCATCACAGTTTTCGTCAATACATCTAAGTGCTCCAGTTGTAATACCCATTAATAATAATCTTAAAGTCTAAGGACCAATACACACGCCTGCAGATATGTACATCCAATGACAGTATGAAATGTGGATTTCCTACAGGTAGGTCTCGTTCTCATAATATCCTCCTGGATATTACCAAAGGCACACACCATGATAAAGTGCCTCAAAGTTTTATGATTCCTCACCCTTAATGGCCTATATTATTTGTGTCCCTCAAATAACATCATCCAGACATAGAACATATATTCTAGAATAGTTTTATTACACTTTCGAGTTCTCATCATAACAGGGATCCACTATGACCTTTTAATGAAACAAATATCCTTAGAACATTATCACATGAATTTTCATGCATAAGATCAATCTAGATGTGATAATTTATTCATTTAATGAATAAAGTACAATGTAGTTGATTCTAGGCCACCAACTCCAATAGGTTTCTAGTCTAATAGAGCACAATATGACATTCATGAAATCAGGAATGACATGTGACATTTGTTAAAAAATTGTGTCACTAAAAACCAAAAAATATAATATTATAAAATTTATTAGTTATGAAAGGACAATATATACTTAAATCGATGGGTACTAGATTGTCCCATATGAGATTATATTCACTCATGTTGTGCCTCAATTTCCTAAAAAAGTGGTGTGACTAAATCCACCTATAACGTACAACATAGAAATTGATAAATAATAATAAATGAAATTTAATAACCCATAGTAGCATTAGAAAACAATAAAGATGATTGATCATGTTAGTATCCAGGCGGAGCATCAATAAATATATCTATATGAAGATCCTGACCAAAAATAATAGGGGATAAGGGAGGGAAGCATTCCCATGACAAATCTGAATAAAGATGACACATCCCCCAAGACTAGTGCAATCTGATCTACATTTCATGCATAATGCTCAGTAAGTATATGAAAAGCATGCAGATCCCCAGTTGTATCTCCCAACATGATCAAAATCCTCCAGTAGCCTCAGAAACAACATGTGGACATGCATACTAGAGTGATTACTGTATAGTGTCCCTCTAAAGAGCCATAAGATATATACATGGGTTTGAAACATGAATGCCTTATTGTAAGCCTCGATGGGTAACTATGAAAATTTTATATCAATCCAACTCATAAATATTGTAACACCCCAAGGTTCCACAATACGTTTCTCTTTAAATAATTCAATAGCATGCGATGTACGCAACACTGAGTTCAAGTGCAACACGACCTATCTAACTAGCCGTTTAAAAAGTGGTTATGAATAGTAATAACCAAAATTTGAATTTTATATCTATCCCATATAATTTTAAATTTCATATTTTGTGTTTCTTATACATAATATAAGGACAAATTAATTTTTTTAGATAGACAAAGTATTTTTCAAAAAATGAAGTTTTACCACCTTTTAATGGAAAAACCTTTTTAAATCCAATATTTTAAAATTTTATGTATTCAGTTTGAAAAAATAAACTTCTTATTTAGAATCGGGATATAAAAATGAAGTTTCGATAATTTGTTGGTGTTTTTCTGATAACTTTCATATTTGGTTGAATAGTGAAAAATACTAAATATTAATTGAAAACGACTTTTTCAATCAAAATAACTTACAGTGTTAAATAATAAATTTGAATGGTTTGGAAGTATAATTAGATTATATTTTTACCATTTAATCCAATGTTGGTCATTTTAATTAATTTCAGTTTTAAATTATACATAAACAAGTGTCAATATTTCGATAGTTACTGTTTCATAAAAACACACTATTTGTTTTGACAATGAGAATTAATTTTAAATTAATTAATGAAACTTATATTTTTTTGAATTTGGTAAAATATAAATCATTTTTTAATTTGGAATATCAAATATATATTAGGATTATTTTTTTGTATTTTTTCTAAAAAACATCAATTTTTGATGAATAGTAAAACCACTTAGTAGTAGTTAAAAAACGGACTTTTTCCTTTAAATGAAATTTTACCACTTCTGTGAATTGAATTTCAAAAATCCAACATACATGGTTGTTATTATTAAGTAAAATTTGGTTCAATAAGATGAAAATAATTTTTTTTGAATAGTAACTTTTGACTTCTATTTACCACTGTTAAAGTTAAATAGGGTAATTCAAGGTAGAAATAATATTATAATAAAACCAAATTACCTTAACACATTTCATAAACTTATTGGATGAGTCATGGATGACCATGGGAATCCTTGGGTCGATTTTGGGACCCCATGAATCCACTTAAGAGTGATAATGACACTTTATTTTAATTAACTTTTAAGTAAAGACAAAAATGACATTAACAGATATCTTTTAGTATATAAATTATTACATGGGGTATTATAAGTAATATTTTCAAATATAAATATTAATTGGAAAGATAAAAATATTTCCTAAATTATTGTATTTTTTTATAATTTTTAGACATCAAATAAATTAAATTATTTATGACACAATAATGATGTAGTATTCACCTCATTAATAAATGATTTAAATAAACAAGTTTTTTAATATTAAAACAATATCCAAAACCTATCCAATTTTTATTTTATGATTTTATTTAAAAAATGAGTCATGTTATATTATACTTTAATAAATTTTTTACTTTTTGAAACTGAAGATAAGATTATAATAAAATAACATTTTCAAACTTTCCCAAAGAGCCCCTCTTCTCCCTTATAAAAGGACACCACTTCTAACCCATTTATCACACATCTCAATCCCCTTGTCTCTTCAATACCCTGACCAAATAATCTCTCAAGATCCATATCTTCCACCTTGAAGCCTTACCTTAGGCATAAGTCACTTTAATAAGTCCTTTTGGTTCAAACCAAAGGGAGTTACCCAAATTAAAGGAAATGATTTCTCTTAACTTATTTTATTTTATTTTACTTCTCCAACCCCTAATCTCTTTTTATTCATTTATTTTATAACAAAACCAGTATCCTCAATATACTATAATTTTTTTATGAGAATTATTAAAACTAAACTTACACACATCTACATCTAATGGGTAAAGAACACACTGTTTCTGTGGATGGAAAACTAATGCCTCACGAAAGGATGATTGTTAAATTATCTCCTTCCACCTGTAATGGGGGCCATTAATATGGAACTATATTTATATATGATATATATTATGTTTATGTTTTCTTTATTCTTCTGTATTTTCCATTTATATAATACCTTTATGGTTCCATTATGGGTAAACGCGATAATTTCATTTGAGGAAATGCGGACTCACGCCCCCTCAAAGTGATATGAATCGTTAATGAATTATGTGAGACATATAAAGGATGGATTTAATTATATTATATATTATATTATACTGGAATTATAATATAAATATGTATAATTATGTTTTAATTCCATTAAAATACAAAATAGAAATGAAAGTAGCGTTCATGCGAATGTACGACTTACCATCTCCATGAACGGTGCATTTCATTTCTTATCTCCAACTGTTATGTATTGTTATAAATACATATATATATACTGAATATATAAGATATATATGATATCTAAATCATGAATATGATTCTGGATATTCATTACTTTGGACCACATGGACAACATGTAATTATAAGAAGTTTACTTTTGACTCAAGTACCAAATATCAACAAAACGACCATTATTAACTTAAATGATTTCGTAATGTTTATATCATAATATGAAGTGATATAAAAGGAATAATAAATTTGAAAAAGGTTCCTAGGAAATTATAAATTAACTTTATTTTATTATTCAGTAGATTAAATAATGAATGGGTCTAGTCGGACACGAGGTAAGGGTTAATTTCACAATCTCTTTATTATGCGAGGTTGTTTTTACGTAAGTATCTTCTGGGACCTCTTTATCATCGACATCCGTGTTTTCTTAAAAATGTATTTCAATACATTTTTACTATTTACTAGTATATGGGTTAAATTCATTAATACCCTTATTTGACATTATATGTTTTGAAACGAATCTTTCCATTGTTTTCCAAACAAGGTACCTTATGACCTTTTCGATAAAATTAAGGTAAGAATGTTTTTTTAACTTATACGGTGGGTGCGGCTATTTTCCAACATTATAATATCATCGAATCTTCTCTTACAAGATTATAAGAATATTTTCAAAATAAATGTTTTCTGTTATAATTATGTTACTCTTAAATGGTTTCAAAATAGAAAGAGGAATTTCTTTCAAAAAGTTTTAATTTCATCTATGTCAACTTCCTTTGATGGATTTTAAATTTGTTTGATGTTGATTTACTATGTTACAAATATTACATTTTGTGTTGAATGTTTTGTGATATGTTTTACTATGGATGTGTTGTTTTTATATGATTCATGGTTTATGGTTAATGTATTGACATTTCGCATGCTAGTTTTAATACGAATGTTTATGTTATGTTTCAAACTTTTCATATGAAGAATGTATTGGACTTATTATTTGATGGGTGGATCCCTCTATAGCTCCTTAGTGCATCGGTAGGTCTCAAGAGACAATTAGATGTGGAATTGGCGGAGGCCTTTCCCAATTTGATATATGTTTTTGGCTGAGGACTAAATCATTTTTAGATGTCTTGGCTGTGACCTTGACAAGATTTTTCAGAATTTATGACATTATAAATTCCCTCATTATGAAAATAATAATGTTGGTTCATGTGTTTATTTGACTAATAGAATACCCATGACTATGTTTTATTATGACATTATTTACTCAGCTCATATTTCATCCATAAAGGGTTCATGTTTATTATTTGTAAAGGCATGTGTTTTCAATTATTCACCATGCCTAATGTTTATGTTATCTTCCACTATATTTCTTACCCTTACTGAGTGTTTGATCTCACCCCTTTCTTATGTTTCATTTTCACAGGATATGCAGAATTTAGTTATGAGTGACTTGCAGGCATAATATTGGAGGCTTGGATGTTTCTAATGTAATAAATTAGTGTTGTATTTCTTTTCAAGTTGTAAGGTTGAACTTATGTATGTATCTTAGTTCCAAGGATACTAAACTGGTTGTTCTTTCAGGATTTGATCCTTTGTGATAATGCCAATATTATGTAATAATGCACTGACTCTGGGTAACAAGGGTCAGGGTGTTACAGTTTGTATCAGAGAATTTTTTTTACAAACCTTGGAAACTATATTTAGATAAACTCTGATTAGAGAACATCACCCTAAGATAGACTTTGATTATTAGTATATAAAACTTCCTACAATTTTGTTAATGTATAGATTTTGTGTATTTTCCAAGAAATACATCCCTTTCTGGATACAACAAGGTAGTGGCTCCTCTAGTACATATGTACCTAGGAGTGAAAACTCCATCAAGGAGTTTTGTGCTTGACCCAGGGTATCCTGGTACACAACAGGCCTTGATGCACTCTTGGTTATGACTCTCCTAGGGGATATGTTTAGGATAATTCAGATTTTCATGACAAACCATTATGAAGGATTTATGAGTATATAACTCCTCAAAGAAAACATTTTTATGATTATATATTATATCCATAAACTGTTCAATTTATGATAAGTTTTTAAAAGGTTGAAAGTATGTATTTCGATTCATAAATTAATCTAGTGTATGCCATTTTTTATAAATGGAACATAGTGGATGGAATGGAAACCATATCAACGCACTTAATCCATGTAGGGATTTCCCTCATACTAAAGATAATTATAGTGGAGCTGGTGATGCAACTGGTGATGATCAGCTTGTCACCATATTGGGACAACTCACTCAGGTTATGGATAATAACCTTACCCTTATGGATCACCCTAATTCACAACGGGGAGGATCAATGTTAGACCGATTCATGAAGAAACAACCAAAAACATTCAATGTGAATAAAAATCCACTTGTAGGTGAGTAATGGATATGTTCCTTAGAGAAAATGTTTCATGCATTGGGGAGTAGTGAAAGGGAAAAAGTTGTCATGGCAGTTTATTGCCTCACGGGATATGCAGATCAATGGTGGTCATTAATTCAAAACACAAAGGAGGATAAAGAGGTATCATGTATGAAATGGAGGTAGTTTAAAGATATTTTCTTAGAAAAATACTTTCCTCATGACCATTGAGCGGATATGGAATGGAAATTTCCGAGTCTGAGGCAAAAAGAGGAAGATAATGTCTCAAAGTATAAAGCTAACTTTACAAGGTTAGCAAGGCATGATACAGATTATATATGTAACCCAAAGAGTAATATTGATCGATTATTTGATGGGTTAAAACCATTTCTTCATCGATCATTAGTATCAAAATCCTTCTCATCGTATGATGATATTGTTTCATGTGCAATCAAGACAGAAAAGGAATTCTCTAAGTCTTATGACTTTATAGAAAAGCAAGAGAAGACGAGATTTTATGAACACTCTGGGAAAGGAAATAATGAAATAGGGAAAAAGGGAAGAGTTGAGATTCCACCCTATGATAATTGTGGAAGGAAGCACCCTGGTTCCTGTCTAAAAGGAAAAGGAATATGCTATACATGTGAAAAAAGGCCATCTTGCTGGTGAATATAAGGGAAAGAAAGAGGCTGTCAATGTTGAATTCTACAATTGTAGAGAAATGAGTCATTATGCAAATGAATGTCCTAAGTGACAAGGAAAGTTACCTCAGAAAAGGGAAATAGAGAAAGGCCAAGCTTATGTTGTTACTATAGTTGAAGTGGAGTAATAAATGTATTTTTGTTTTTGGATTCAATAATTATTTTCTGGTTATAAGAAGAATGTGATATATATATAAGGATTTTACTATATTACTTTTTGTTTTAATTATGGTTTTAATATGATAAAGGTAATCATATTTTCACTATGTGAAAATAAGAGAAACTTTATGTTTTTTGGGGAATCTGATGTTACAATTGATTTTGGAATTTAGAGAGCTTTTAGAGAGAATTTGGAAAGAAGTATTTTAGATATCTATAAAGGTTGGAATGGATTAAGTTTAACTTTGTATAGTATTTATTAATATTATTTTTGGAATATTATAATACTATAGTTTTAGAAAAAGGACAACCTGCGGGTCGGGCGATAACCCATTGCGTCTAACAAAGCTGCAGGAATCGAACACACAACCAAAGTACGACAAGGCTTTATGACCGACCACTAGCCTACAGGATGTCCCTGGTTAATATAAATTAGTTTTTTTCATTGTATATGTTTGGAACCTTATATGATTAGGATAAATATAATATTTTTGAGTTATATTATCTTTTGGAGTGAAAGATAAGTTTTTGGTAGAAATTAGTTAAATGATGTAACTCTATTTGTCATATATGTTTTTCTCTCTTTCTTATTCTATGGTGAAATTAATTCCTAAACATTAAGGAAGGGGTTTTAAATCCAAAATTGTGTTATCCTAATACCTTATGTTTTGTTAATACGATGATATTTTAAATCATCATAGATTGATGGATTTGAGGCCCTCAATTTTACACTTGTTTGTGATTTATGTCCTCAATAACTTACGTTTTTCCTTCAATTATGTGTCTCTAATTTCCACCAATGTTCACCTAATCGAGATCATAATTTGGTGGTGACTTTTTCATTTCTCTTACCCTCTTATTAAGACTAAATATTATTAACCTTATTTCTGAAGTGGGTTTTCAAAAAAGGTATTTTCTATTTTTAACCTTGTATTTTTGAAGAAAAATTTCATATTTCAAGGATTTAATTTATTGAAGTATGGAAGAATGTAACACCCCAAGCTTCCATAGTATGTTTCTCTTTAAATAATACTATAGCGTGCGATGTACGAAACACCAAGTTCAAGCGCACCACGACCTATAAAAATAGCCGTTTAAAAAGTGGTTATGAATAGTCATAACCACATTTTAAATTTTATATATATCCCATATAATTTTAACATTCACATTTTGTGTTTCTTAGACATAATATAAGGACAAATTAATTTTTTTAGATAAAAGAAGTATTTTTTCAAAAATGCAGTTTTACCACCTTTTAATGGTGAACCCTTTTTCAATCCAATATTTGAAACTTTTATATATTCAATTTAACCAAATAAACTTCTTATTTATAATTGGGATATAAAAATTTAGTTTCGATAATTTTTTGGTGTTTTTATGATAACTTTCATATTTGGGTGAATAGTAAAAAATACTAAATATTAATTAAAAATAACTTTTTTAATAAAAATAATTTATAATGTTCAATTATACATTTGAATGGTTTGGATGTATAATTAGATTATATTTTTACCATTCAATTCAATGTAGGTTATTGTAATTAATTTCACATTCCAATAATACATAAACAAGTGTCAATCTTTTGATAGTTATTGTTTCTTAAAGACAGACTATTTATTTTAACAATAAGAATTAGTTTTAAATTAATTAATTCAACTTCTATTTTTTTAATTTGGTAAAATAGACATAATTTTTGTATTCGAAATATCAAATATAGCTTAAGCTGAATTTTTGGTATTTTTCTGAAAAACCTCAATTTTTGATGAAAAGTAAAACCACTTAGTAGTGATTAAAAAACTGACTTTTTCATTTAAATGAAATTTTACTACTTCTGTGAATTGAAGTTAGAAAATTCAACATACTTAGTTGTTATTATTAATTAAAATTTGGTTCAATAAGATGAAAATAATTTTTGGTGAATAGTAACTTTTGACTTTTATTTACCGTAATAAAAGGTAAATAGGGTAATTCTAGGTAAAAAAAATATTATAATATTAAAAAATTATCATAACACTTTTCCTAACCTTATTGGATGAGTCATGACCGACAATGGGAATCCTTGGGTCAAATTTGGTACCCCATGGAGCCACTTAAGAGTGATAATGATACTTTATTTTAATTAACTTAAAGTAAAGACAAAAATGACATTAACAAATATCTTTTAGTATATCAATTTTTACATGGAGTTATATAAGTCATATTTTAGACTATAAATATTAATTGTAAATATAAAACTATTTCCTACATTATTGTATTTTTTTATAATTTTTAGACATCAAATAAATTAAATTATTTATGACATAATAATGATGCAATATTCACCACATTAATAAATGATTTAAATAAATAAGATTATTAATATTAAAAAAATATCCAAAACCTGTCCAATTCTTATTGGATGATTTTATTTAGAACATGAGTCATATTATATTCGACTTCAATATGTTTTTGATCTTTTGAAACCGAAGATAAGTTTATAATAAAATAAAATTTTCAAACTTTCCTAAAGAGCCCCTCCTCTCCCTTATAAAATGACACTACTTCTAACCCATTCCTCACACCCCTCAAGCCCCTTGGCTTGTTTAAACCCTTCCCAAATAAGCTCTCAAGATCCCTATATTCTACCTAGAAGACTTACCTTAGGTAGAAGTCATTTTACGAAGTCCTTTTGGTTCACACCAAAGGGAGTTACCCAAATTAAAGGTAATGGTTTCTCTTAACTTATTTTATTTTATTTTAGTTCTCCAACCCCTAAAATATTTTTATTCATTTATTTTATAACAACACCATTATCCTCAATATACTAGGATGTTGTAATGAGAATTATTCAAATTACAATTACACACACCTCCATCTAATGGGTAAAGAACACACTGTTTCTTTGGATGACAAACTAACGCCTCACGAAACGATGATTGTTTAATTATCTCCTACCGCCTCTCATGGTGGCCATTAAGATGGAACTGTATTTATATATGATATATATTATGTTTATGTTTTCTCTATTCTTCTGTATTTTCCATTTATAGTATACCTTTATGGTTTCAATTATGGGTAAACGCGATAATTTTATTTGAGGAAGTGCGGACAACCGCCCCCTTAAAGTGATATGACTCGTTAATGCCTTATGTTAGATTTATAAATGATAGAGTTAATTATATTATATATGATATTATACTATAATAATAATATAACTATGTATAATTATGTTTTAATTCCATTATAATACCAAATATAAATGAAATTAGCGTTTATGCGTACGTACGACTTATCATCTCCATGAACGGTGCATTTCAATTCTTATCTCCAAATATTATGTATTGTTATAAATACTTATATATACTGGATATATAATATATATATATGATATCTAAATCATTAATATCATTCTGGATATAATTTAATTTTGACCACATGGACAACATGTAATTATAATAAGTTAACTTTTCACTCAAGTACCAAATATCAACAAAACAAACGTTATTAACTTAAATGATTTCCTAATATTTATAACGTAATAATAAGTGATATAAAAGTAATAATTAATTTTAAAAAGGTTCTGATTCAAGTATAAATTAACTTTATTTTATTATTCAGGAGATTAATGAATGAATGGGTCAAGTCGGACAAGAGGTAATGGTTAATTTCACAATCTCTTTATTATCCGAGGTTGTTTTTACGTAAGTATCTACTGAGACCTCTTTATCATCCACATCCATGTTTTCTTAAAAATTTATTCTAAAACATTTTTAATATTTACTAGACTATGGGTTAAAGTCATTTATACCCTTATTTGACGTTATATGTTTTGAAAGGAATCTTTCCGTTATTTTCCAAACAAGTTACCTTATGAACTTTTCGACAAAATTAAGGTAAGAATTTTTTTTAACTTATATGGAGGGTGTGGATATTTTACACCATTGTAACATCATCAAAGCTTCCCTTACAATATTCTAAGAATATTTTAAAAATAAATGTTTTCTTTTATAATTATGTGACTCTTAAAAGGTTTCAAATTAGAAAGAGTTATTTCTTTCCAATATTTTTCATTTCATCTATGTCAACATCCTTTGATGGATTTTAAACTTGTTTTAAGTTGATTTATTATGATAAAAATATTCCATATTGTAATGAAGGTTTTGTAATATGTTTGACTGTGGATGTGTTATTTTTATACCATTCATGGTTTATGGTAAAAGTATTGACATTTCCTATGATAGTTTTAATACGAATGTTTATGTTTTGTTTCAAAATTTTCATATGAGAAATGTATAAGACTTAGTATGTGACGGGTTGAGCCCACTATAGCTCCTCGGTGCATCAGTGGGTCTCATGAGACAATTAGACGTGGAATTGGCCGAGGCCTTTCCCAATATGATATATGGTTTTTGCCAAGGCCTAAATCATTTGTAGACATCTTGGCTGAGGCCTTGAAAAGATGTTTCAGAATGTCCGACATTATATATTCCCTCATTATGAAAATAATATTGACGGTTCATGTGGTTATTCGACTAGTAGAATACCCATGACTATGTTTTATTATGTCATTATTTACTCATCTCATACCTTTTCCATAAAGTGTTCATGTTTATTATTTGTAAAGGCATGTGTTTTAAATTATTTACCGTGCCTAATGTTTATGTTATCTTCTGCTGTATTGATTACATTTACTGAGCATTGGAGATCACCCCTTTCTTATGTTTCATTTTACCAGGATATGAAGAATTTAGTTATGAGTGAATTTCATGCATAATCTAGGAGGCTTGGATGTTTCTAATGGGATAAATTAGTGTTGTATTTCTTTGCAAGTTCTAATGTTGAACTAATGTATTTATCTTGTTTTCAAGGCTACTAAACTGATCGGTCTTTCGGGATTTGATCCATTGTGATCATGACAATATTATGTAACAATGCACCGAATCTAGGTAACTTGGGTCGGCGCATTACAGAGATCATCCCACTATCTATAGAATCATCATAATCCATAATATAGACATCTATAAATCACTGTACAATCTCAGCCCAACATCCATGAGTGGGTCCTATAACTACATCCCCCTGGATAGGAAGTCCAATTAGAACTGCCACTTCCTCAAGGGTGATGATCATCTCTCCCTGTAGAATGTAGAATATGTGCGTCTTAGGTCTCCATCTCTCGATGAGGGTTGAAAATAGGTGATGATCAATGAATTTATAATCAAATAAAATTATTCCATAGAATCCAGCATGATGTAGGCATGGTATAATGGTTTCTAGAGGTGGAATGTGAAGATAATGGTGTTCTCTACACACCCTGATCCATGAAACCTACCGACCTTCTAGAACATCACGTGAAACATGCCTATACTACCCAGTGAGTAATGTAATATCCTCCATCTATACATATAAAAATGAAAAACTCTTAATTTTAAAATATAAATATAATGTTATGGTCTATCAAATTTTATGACCGGTATAATGTAATACATAACAAGCATATTAAAATTGTTTTATGAAGTTTTTCTTATCAAAAGAAAGGGCATGACTTCAATTTTGTCAAATCATATTTCTAATGATTTTAGAAAATTAGTTTTCATCTATGTCAACATCCTTTGATGTTTTTTATCTTTCTCTATCTCCATTTTCAAAGGTAATTGATTCTTTCCTCCATTCTTGTTGAATAGAGTCACGTTTTTAAAGGGGGTTTACTTTAAAAATAGATTTGTGTAGACATAGGTTATATATTTTCGATCCACTAAATATATTGAGTCTTTCTTTAATTTCTAGCACATATGACAATAATTTTGATCCCAAATGGCGTGCTTTTTCATTTATGTGTGATATCTCACATGAAGGTGTATTTTAGGGTTATTTTATCCCTTTATTAATTTATGGTGTACCAATGTATAGTTTAATTATGATTTCATGTAATCTCACATGTACATATTCCCTATAATTTGAATATAAAAGGATTATTATGAAAACCAAAATATGATTTACAAAATGGTTTTATCATGTGAAAAATATTTGTAAAGGTAATGGAATTATGTATATGAATGTATTATTTATTCAAATGATGTAACATTTAGGAATGGTTAGCTTTTTTTGATTTATGTAAATGTTTTTATTATTTTTCAACTATTTTTTATTTGATAGTAAAATTATTCATAAATAACACATAATTCAAAAAAATAATGATTTTATATTAACACTATAGAATTGATAATTTGAAAAGTTCAATTTGGAGACAATACATTATTTTATCTAAGAGTGTGAACTCAATCCAGTAATATTATGTTATAATTTCCTTTTATGACCTTTTCAATGGAATATTCTACATCCTAAACAGTTCCCTTGTTCTTGAGGCCATTCCATCTCTTCCTGAATCCTACTGGACTTTGGTCTCCTTCACTGTAACAACCTATTAATTTCATGTATCAATATCAGCTGGTCCTTGGGCATTGGGATATATCAAAACTCCTCAATAGGCATCCATGGTGTAACATAGTAGTTAGAAATGGTGTCTATCCAGTAAACTGGAACAACATATTCTTTCCATGATATGTTCACAGCGGCACATTCTGAAATGGCATGTGCGCATGGAAACCAAAATTATTGGAAGTTTCCACATTGATAATTCCTCTATTTTGGTAATACCAAAAATACTTGACTAATGCTACTTATGATGGGGTCTATACACTCTTTCACATAAAATAAATATTCTTCTTGGAATAAAAGGCGCACTCGATATGTAGAATCTTCTTCAATATTCTATTAAATATCTCATTGAATGTTTAATCATTACTTTATCCCCTGCTGAATCCCATATGAAGTTTTTTTCTCTTTCAATAAAGTACTTGACATAATGAAAAAATGTCTTCTGAACTAGGACTGTTATAGGTAACTTGAAAATACCCTTGAAGACACCATTGATTCACTCCACAATGTTTGTGGTCATGTGTTTGTACCTCCTCCCCATCACATGATAATGTCCATTTCTCCTTTTAAATCCTCATAATATAATCACATAATCCTCGGTTAGCCGTGCATATTTCATCTAGTCATTTTTCAAACCCATTATCCCAACTAGGTTAAATACCTTGACGAGGGGGGTGAATTTAGGTATGAAAGATTAAAAAACCCACCCCTTCAGATCTTGTTTCTTTATTAAACAGAACACTCTTATCTCACTTTCTCTTAGAATTGTATGAATATAAAAGAAATAATACACAAGACAAAACAATTTTACTTGGTTCACCCTCACTAGGCTGTATCCAAGGAGCATATAATTAAAATGTCATGATATACAAAATACATTAAGGATCACTGCAAAATAATTTTTGGGATAGATCACTTCTATGCCCAGGTTAACTTCCTTTAAAAATTTTAGGGACACATCACTGTTTCCCAAGGGTCACTCCTTCGATTTCTCATTCGATGGCTCACTATCAGTGGAAAGGATCACCTTCTTCCTCTTCCTTTTCTCACTGATCTAGAAAGGATTCACACATAGTTTATGGATATGTAGGTCCCTTCATTAGAAATAATTAATGCATACTCAATTGTAGGAAGATTCTCCATTGAAGTACCATTTTCATCCACTTGATGAATATCAATTTACTACATATTTATTGGGAAATCTTGTGAAAACAATGTGATGATGCTCATTGGATTTTCAAATATTACATAGACTTCACAAAACTACACAATTATTAACAAGTATAAATTGCCTTTGCAAACCCAAAAACTTTCACAAAGCTCACATATTTCAAAAAACACAACCATCCTTTACAAAAAAACCTCCTTTCATGAAGCTCAAACACTTTTTTAAAGCTCACTTATCCTTCACGATGCTCACAAATTTCAGTCATCTTTTTATAGCCTTCATGGGATTTAATCATTTCATTATTCTTATAGATTTTGGTTAGCTTTACTAGCCTTTGTGATCATACTTTATTTCCAAAACATTTCTGAATAACAACATTTGTGAATCACCTTCATGATTTTAGAGTCTTTGAATCTTAATTAAGTCTTGCTCTCTTTTTATGAGGGGTGAAAAGGCCAATTTATAGGAGTTTCCTCCCATTTCAGAAGCATCCATCCACATCATCACTATTTCATGTTTCTATCCAATCTCATTCAGGAAGTTCCCTATTTTCATGAAGCTCCATGGACGTTTCCCCATTCACAAATCTTCTCAAAGCTATAGAGAGTACCATATTTTCATCGTGCATTCTCTATGATCCACTTCTCATAGTCATGAATATTATCATTAACACATCACACATTCGTGATGCTCCACACCTTCACGAAACCCAGCCTTAACAATACCAGATGCCTTTGCAAATCACCTTACCTTCACAAAAATCTATTCATCATGGAAATAATTCCTTGACCATATGTTTTTGAGTAATTCAAGGAAATCCAAATTTTAGGATGATTCAGCCATCCTCCAAATTTTGGACCCCAAAAATTTGGCAAACACTAGGAAATAATGTCACCTTGTATACACAATTTTCTATACCACTTCCTAGGAATCCATTTCTCTATCTTGTATCTTTTTCAACATATCAAATCAATAACCATATTAGAACTCCAAAACATTCCATTCTCACAAGATTTGTCAACAATCACAATCAACCCAAACAAATTGCATTGTTATCTTGAGGTATTTTTCCCAACAATATCCACATTTGGGTTTTTGGAATCTCTTTACATTTTGATAAAATGTTAAAGATTCTTCCATATTCTACCAATATTTTCTTCTTATGATTCAGATAATGATCAGAGATTTCACCCAACACACAATCTAAGCCCATATAAGACATGCTCGATGTGAGAAACAAGATTAATATGAAAATTTCATCAATGATTCACTTTATTCCAAAACCAATCAACTTATTTCATCAAGAACCCTATCTATCATGATATATAACCTTTTATTGATCATATTTCACATCATCAGATTTAAACCCCCCCATACTTCATTTATCCCCCTATAAACTCCTCTCCCTATCTTTTTTATCCTCATTTATATTCACTATTCCCCCTTGTCAACAAACCCAAAGGACACTTAATTGTGTTATTCTATAGGTAAAAGAACAAAGATCATCACATTAGGGAAAAAAAATCATACCTTAGGATAGGGGGTCCCACATTTACACTTTTTCATGTGTGGGGAGTCGACTAAACTCCCAGAGCCAGTCAATGTCGTTCAAACACTTCTTTCAGTAAGAACTTCATCAGAATGTTTTCAACCTATAGTTATTTAGGCACATTATCTTCACAAACCCATGATCCAACTTCTCCTTGATAAAATGATACTTTATTTCTTTGTTCTTTTTCCTAGATAAATGGACTATAATTTTTTCTAAGATTTACAACACTTGAATTATCAAAGTCGATTCCAATCAGAGACTTCACTTAAACTCCCATATCATTAAGCTACTACTTTATCCACAATAAATGTATTCATGATTGAGTAGGTGTAATATATTCAGATTCTATTGTTCTTAATGAAATGAAAAACTATTTCTTTCTTAGATAAGAAATACACAATCCAAAAATATAGAACGCAACACCTAACATTGATTTTCTATCATCTGATGATCCAACCCAATATAAATATGTATAGACCAATAACTCTTGATGATATTTTCCATTGTACAAAAAAATTAAATCCAAAGTTCCCTTGATATACTGAAGTATTATTTTCACTATAAGCAAGTGTATTTCCTTGGAATTTCTTTGATATCTTACATCTTGGAATGTGGGGAAAAAATATCAAGTCTTGTCACTGTTAAGTAAAATATACTACCAATTATTTGACTATATTATGTGACAGTAAATACATTTCCTTCATCATTCCATGATAGTTTCATTCAGGTAGCAACCAGAGTAATCCTATCCTTGGAATTATCCATTCCAAACCTTCTCAAAACCTCCCTAGCATATTTATATTGAGAAATTGATTTTCTATTCTTTCCTTGTGTCACCTATAAACTGAGGAAAAACATTAGTTCACCAATCATTAACATTTTGAACTTAGTTCTCATGAATTCTATAAAAAATATGCATTGAGCTTCATATGATCCACCAAATATTATGTCATCCCCATACACCAACACCATCATCCTTTTATTACTATCATTGTTGACATAGAAATTTTAATCAACTTCACCACGCCAAAAACCAAGATTCTTTAAAAACTGATTGAACCTTGAATACCATGATCTTAGTTCTTTATTCAACCAAAATAATTCTTTTCTCAGTCGAAAAACTATTTTCACATCTTCATTAATGAGAAAAACATCCTCCTTCTAAATATAAACTTCTTCTTCCAGAATCCCATTCAGAAATAATGACATGATATCTATATGTAAAACTTTGAACTTTCTTTGCACTAATATGAAAAACATAATATGATTTTCTATAAAATTTCAAAACGTGAAAATGTTTCATCAACATCGGTACCCTCTATCTTGGAGTACCCTTTTCATACCAGCCGTTCTTTGTTTCGAATCACCACACCATATTAATTAATATTATTGAGAAAGACCCATTTAGTCCCAATGACATTCTAACTTGTTGGTCTCAAAAAAATATTCCATGTATAATTCTTCTCTATTTGGTCAAACTCTCCATTTATAGGCTTATCCCAGTTGTCATCTCCAACCGCTTCCTTAAAACATTTAGGAACATATGATAAGAATAATTCTTGATGTAGAGTCTTCATCCTCCTTATCATCATTGAAACTGTTTGATCACCGATTATGTTCTATATATCAATTTTGGATCTAATATTTGGTCTTTGTGATGATACTGGTTTATGTTCATCCTTTTCAATATCAAAATCTTCTTTTAAATCAGTTTCTAGAACAAGAAATTTTCATGAGATGCTTATCTCATCATCACTCTGCTCTTGAAATTGATCATGTATTTGTTAAAGATTCTTTTCATTATCTACTATAGTTACATTATTACTTTGAACTACCTTTCCCAAATGAATATTGAAACATTTATATGATTTTTTTCTTGAGTATCCATGAAATATCCCCTCATCTCGAAGGGATTAATACTTCATATGTTTCTACTTATTGATAATGAAACACTTACTTTCGAAGACTCTAATGTAAATCAATGATGGATTCTTTACATACCATAGTTTATATAGATTCTTCTCTTCTTTTGGACATAATAATACTATATTTGATGTGTATAATTATTTCATTACTGCTTCTCTCCAAAACATCTCTAGAAGATCTTTCTCAATGGGAATTGTTCTAGACATGTTGTTGATAATTCGATTTCTTCTCTCAATTACTCCATTTTTTATGGAGTTATTACTTATTAAACTTGGTGAGTTATCCCAATTTTATTAAGATAATATTATACTTGTCTATTTGTGAACTCTATTCCATTATCTATTTGGATCTTATGGATTTTTTGACTTGGTATATTTTCAAATTTCCTTCGATAACTTGTTATGAAACTAAAAACATCATAATTTTGAGTGATGAATGAAACCCATTCCATTATAATAAAATCATAAATTAAGAGAACATTATATCTCATATCATCAAAATATCTTGGTAAAATAGGTTTGTAAACATCAATATTCACCAACTAAAGTACTTTTTTGTCCTTTTATATTTTTCATTATATTTCATTTGAATGATATTCCCTTGTTGAAAACCATCACACATATGGGTATGACCATGTGATAATATAGGGATTCCTCAAGAATCATCACATTTCAACAGATCTTCTAATGAAGTTTAGATAAAATGACCAAGGTGTTTATTCCATAACTTGTTTTATTATTCCTTGAAAAAAAAGAACATATCTTCTTCTCCTCTAACAAGGTATATATTCTCCTTCGTACAATTACCCTAAAAATCAACTGCACCATATTTTTACTTAATGATACATAATTTATTAGAAAATATTATGTCATGTCTTGAGTCACCCAGTTTACTTACACTTAGAAAGTTTTGATTGAGACCTTAAACAACCAAGACATCTACATATCTCATGTCTTTTCCCAGAAACATGGCATTTCCAGAGCCAATAATTTTCATGCCTTCATCTTCACCAAATATTATAATACATTCTTTATCATATCGGATTCCCATCACCAGTTCCTTTCCGTATCATATGGGAGGTGCACCCACTATTAATGACTGATATTCCAGTGCGGTTTGATGATTTGAAAAAAATATCTAAAGCCACTGTCTGTTAATCTTTTTTCTTTATGATCCATTTTTTTGAATGATGTTCTTGATGATGATAAAATTATGATGAACCACTTTCATCTTGCAATGATTCAATTTTTTTAGCTCATTTTATGATACATTAATTTACATCTTATGACCACATTCAGTCTACTTCGACAGATTTCTCTGAATTGTTGATGAGAAATATCTTACCATGTATCCGAATCCTCTACACCTAATATAGTGACCATAAAATATTATCCTGGAAACTTGATATCTGTATGGAATCCAATTTTTCTATTATTCTATTTTTCCCCTCTTGTCTATGGAACATACATTTTGAGAGTGTCCCATATTTTCACAATAATAAAATCAAATGCGGTATGTATTCCTATGTGTTACTAATACACTACTAGTTTTACCTTGGGTCCTATGAATATTTTGGTTCTAATTCATACTCAAATAAATCTTAAATATCAGAGTGGGTTCTTGTGGTCTGAATTCTTGAATTACTTCTTTCTATTTTAGATGAAGCCTTATACCAGCAGTAATGTTTAGATCTATGATTTTAATCTCTTAATATTCCATTTTTTATTTCACTAGAGTATTGAAATGTATTTTTATATTTTCTACATTCTTTATAGATTACTTTACTAGAGTGAATATTTTCTCTTGATCTTTCACTTTCCTTCACAGACTGACAACCACCTCAATATTTTAGATGAGTTTGTCTTGAAATTTTACTATATTATTCAAACCATTGATCACCCTTTTCTATTCATAAATTTTGATCTTGTAATTACCAATTTTATTCGAGTTATCTGGTATTGAAGACTTAATATTTTCAATTTCATCCATCAACTCAGACTTCCCTTCTTTATGCATTGGAATAAATAGTTTGGCATCATGAACTACCTTGTTGTATTTATTTGTTTTGGATCTAAAAATGTCCGTCCCTTCAAGTGAAGCTTCTAATTCGACCTGAAAATCAACTCTTCCTTCAACTTCCCCTACGTCATTTTATCTTTACTCCCTTATTTTGGAATATCTAACAAATCCCACCATAGTATTTGCTTCATGATCCTTACAATCCTCCAACTCTTCTACCTAAGATTCTCTTAAACTTTCATCTTATTTTGAAATTAGATACTTCATTTAGAAGAAATTTTTCTTAACGTTTTTCTTACATTTCACATTGGATGAAGACTTATTCATGGGAATTTTGACTTCATTCTCATCATCATTTTGAAAATTCTTAGGGAAAATTGCTGCATGATGTCCAACCTTTCCACATCGAAGGAATGTAAGAGGGAGTTTACCTTTGAACTATCCTTTTCCTCATTGTAAATTTGATTAAAGGATTTACATGAATTTATGTGTCTCTTCTTATTTCCCATCTTCAATAGTTAGATTTTTCATGTCCTTGTATGCCACTTCTTTATACTTTCCTTTTTTCCACAGACTCATTATCATTATTTCTCATCTCATATGCAACAAGATTACTATTCAATGTATCCAATGTTAGCTGATTTGGATCTTTATCATCTAATATATAAACATTCATATTTAATAGAGGTGGAAGTATTCTCAAGAGGCACTTTAAAATCTTTACATAATCAATAATTTCTCTGAGACCACACATATATTCTATAATAATATTCACTCAGTCAAAGAATGAATAAATAGACCCATTAGGGTGTATTCTAAAATCCTAATACTTGTTCCATAGAAACTATAACTTTGATTCCCAGACTTTTTAGTAACCCTCATAAATATTTAGAAACTTTTTCCACATATAAAGTGATGACTTACATGACATCACCTTTGTATAGATTTCATTAGATAGGTACCCCCCTAAATCATTGATTCCTTTGGTGTCAACATCAAATTACCTTTGGTAAGCTTTTGATAAATCACCACTGTCAAAACTGGTAGAAATTCCATGCATCACTACTATAAATACATCCATTCCTAAATATTGGAAGTAGTGATGCATTCGATTCTTCCATAATTGAAAATTGTTTCCATAAAATATCATAATCCTTTTATGATTGAAAACCTCCATTGCAACCCTTAAGAGAGAAATAGTAATATTAACCATTCTCTTTGATACCAACTGTTTACCCAATTAGGTTCAATATCCTAAGAGGGGGGGGGTGTTGAATTATGGTATGTCTTATTAAAACAACTACCCCTTCAGATGTCATTTCATCGTTAAAAAATATATTATTGTCTTCCTTTCCCATAGTAATGTATGAACAAAAAATTAAAGCATGCAAGAGACACAATAATTTTACTTAGTTCACCCTTACTGGGCTATATCCAAGGAGCATACAATGATAGTGTGACAATGTAAAAAATAAACTAAGGGTCACTACAAAATAATGTTTAGGCTAGATCACTTCTATTATCATGCTCACTTACTTTAAAAAGATTAGGGATATCTCACTCCTTCCCAAGGTTCATTGCCTTGATCTCTCTTTTGATGGATCACTGCTGGTGGAAAGGATCAAATTATTCAACGTACTTTTCTCACTGCTCTCAAAAGTATTCACACACAATTTATAAAAATATAGGGCCAATCAATAAAAATAATGAATGCATCCTCAATTATAGGTAAAAGATCTATTTAATTACAAATTTTATCCACTTATTGAATATCACGTTACCAAATATTCACTGGGAAATACTTTATGAACATGTTTATGATGCTCACTACCTTCATAAAGATCACACAACCTTCTCGAAATAACCCAATTCTTGAAAAGTATATACTACCTTCGTGAACCCCAATACATTCATGAAGCTCACCTATTTCATGAATACTAACTAGACTTCATGAATAAACCTCCTTTTGTAATGTTAAAACACTTTAATGAACCTTACTCATCCTTTATGAAGCTCACAACTTTTAGTTGTCTTTTTATATCCTTCATGAACTTCAATACTTTCATGATGCTTACAATATTCGATTAGATTTACTAGAATTCACAAACATACTCTCTTTGTGAAATTTTTCGTAAGAAAAACCTTACTGAATCACCTTTAAAAATTTAGAGCCTTTGAATATTCATTTAGTCTTTCTATCTTTTTATGAGGGGGTAGAGGCCTATTTAAAGGTGTTTCCTCCTTTTCCATAATCTTCCATCCACAACATCACCTTTTCATTAATCTTTTGCAATCTCATTCACGAAGCTCCCTAGCTTCATTATGATCTAGGAAAATTTCCCCATTCATGAAGATTATCATAATCATAGAGTATCATCTTTTCATTGCACATTCACAATGCTCTACTTCTCACAGTCACGAAGATTACCATCAACCCATCATACATTTTCGATGCTCCACACCTTCATGAAACACAACCTTCATGACACCGAATTTCTTTACAAACCACCTTACCATTATGAAACTCCAGTCTTCATGAAACTCATGAATTTTCAATATTTTTATGAGGAATTAATAGAAATACAAATTTCACGATGATCGATCCATCCTACCAATTTTGGACCCAAAAAATTTGGAAACCACTAGGAAACATCATCACCTTATATAAAAAATTTCATGTACTAATTATTGTATATCCATTCACTTGTCTTGAATATTCATCAACATACCTAGTAAATAACCATACTAGTACTCCACAACTATCTATGTCCACTCGCTTTGTCAACAAACACAATCAACCAAAAAACACAACAATGATACCTTGATGGATTTATAACTAATGAAACCTTCTTTGATATTTCTTATATTATATACAGAAGTGATCATATTTCATCTAAATTAATTTTTTCATTATGTTGGAATAGTGAAAAATAATAAAGAGATTGTTTACCAAGCCTCATGATTTCCTTCCTTATAGGTTCATCATGGAATATTTTTCACATGTTCCTAGAAATGTGTCTGATGCAGTACCAATAATATGAATTTGGGTGTATCTTTGTAATAAGATCTAAATTTATTGACTCATTTATTTCTTGATGATGATCAAATATAAAATAGGAACCCTGAAATTTGGTGAAATAATTGGTGATACATGCTAAAAAAGAACACTATTATTCATAATTTTCCTTCTCCACAATGAAAATGCAAGCAGTAGGGGTGAAAAATTTCTATCTTGGGTTTCCACAATAAAAATACACCCATGTATTTTTCATATAGAAATATCCTTTCAATTTTTAGGAATTGTTTTCAGAAATGAAATTTGGAAATACATGGAAGGAATTCCCAAAACATACAATTTTTTTACATGAGATAGATCAAGTTGGTTATCATGAGACACATGCTTGTTTGTATAGAGATGGAATAAAACTTGGTAATTGTGTCTCATTATGGCTTGAAATTGTAGCAACACCTGATATGAGTTATCCTAATCATCATAGAACTTGTAAATCACCTTATGTTTCTCCATATTTTCCTTTGTATATGAAATATTATAACCAAAACTTTATCGTATCCTCTCTTATACAAGGGATACAAGAACATCATCGTAGGTCATGATCATCTTAATGATAATATATGACACAAATTTAGTATCCAATTATGTATGATCTTGTTTTAGGTTTATATTAATTAATTTATGAGATTCCTCAATCTTAGAAGTTCTCCCACCTAAAAATAAAATGCCAGGATTTCCCTCAAGATGAATCTACAATCATCCCTATATTTATCACACCGTATGATGTATTTTGTACTACATGATTTATGAAATAAATATCTACAGTGTATATCAATATTAAATATTTTATGTATGTTTTTAATATCATATTTACTTGGAAAATATATTCCAATGTATAAAGTTTTGTCCAAATCACTAAATCTGTCATCTATAACTCTTGGAAACTCAATTTTAGGCCTGATAACATAACATTCAAATTCAGAAAAATTTGAAATTTCTTCTGAACAAGATACAAAGAGTGTTATATGATTTATTATGTGTCAAGGATGTTGTAAAACTACTGTATTTCTAGAAACTTTCTCCCAAACTTCTGCATCATCCTCCTCATCAGCACTGTTGTCTCCATCTATTCCAACATTAGAAACATATTTATCATCAAAATGATTTTATTTTATATCTAAGAGATCAATTAGTTTTTATTATTTTCATCATAGGTAATAACCTCATTTTATTAGGACGGACCTTCATGAACCACTCTTGCATGTCTATTAACCACATAAAGACTTTTAATTTTATTAAAAGAAAGGCTGAAAAGATAGAAACGATACAGTTAATGAGGTATAATGTAACAAAGTCTAAGGGTGTTTTTCTAAAAAAAACTAGTACCTTGAAGGGGAAAGGAACCAATACTATAAAAAATAAGGAATTGGTCCTCCTGAGATGCTCTATAAGCAATAATGACTACCACTACATTTCCCTCACTCTAGGTATGAAGGATAGACATGAAGTTGTTCATAAGCTACTTACACCTTCTAATATAGTATTCAATGGAACACAAGATATGAACCTTACCTATAATTTCACTGTAAATAGTAATAAATTCTATCTCAGCCTACATGATTGGGATATTCCTCTAATGCCAAAGAAGGAGGCTCAAAAGGAAAGCATGGGAATCCACTTGAAGGGAGTCATCATTTCCATAGAAGGCAGTAAAGGCCACTAGGATAGAACAGTTAGAATATCTGATCACTTCACCACCCCACATGTATCTCACAAAACATGATCTATTAGTGTTGAGTTTATTCCCCAATATAGGGGGCTGCAACTTTAACCAATTACCCCAAGCAGAAGTGGCAGGCTGAGCTGAGAGAGAGGCTGGACGTAGGGCCCTGAAGGACAGAGCATCCACTACATCTTCGCACAACCTACATAGGTCTAAAGCCAGGTTCCTATCATAAAATAGTATACCTATGATGGTTCACACAATAGATAGATGTCACGAGTCATTACTAGTCCACTAGAGGACCCAACACTCGGCTATCAGGAAAAGAATTCTGGCTTTCTGTTCCGGACTTGGACTCATTGCAATGCTGAACCAGTGATTAAAAAACATCTTTATAGATAAAGACTACTTTGAAACTCCAGTGAAATCATTGAGGGCTCCATATATTGCCTTCTCCCATTCACTATTGAAGAGAAAGTGAAGAGAGGACTCAGTGCTTGGGTCCCTAGAGAATGAACATTTAGATTCCAAGCTGATGCCTTTCTGTTGGATGTTTTCCTTTGTAGGTGAAACATTATACTTGACACACCACAATAGAAAAGAGAATTTTAGGGTTAGATATTTAGACCCAAACATCTCACCCCTAGGGTCTGTAGGTTGGAAATTGCATAAAAGAGGTGAAAATATAATCTTTTGAAGATACTAGAAGTATATCTGGAAAAAACACACTAGTCCATATCATTAGTTAGAACAATGATATCAAAAATAGTTCTCTAGTTCTCATCTAATCACTACTGGAAATCCTACCTACACCAACACTTCTATACCAACGGTTCTTAAAAACCATTGGTATAGGTCCCCTTTCCCAATAGTTTTTCCAAACTGATGGAAAAAAACCCACCTTCAAAACACTTTTCCCAATGGTTTGGCCAAACTATTGGGAAAGGGTATGGCTTTCCCAATGGATTTTCCAAACCGTTGGGAAAATGCCACTTTTAGAACACTTTTCCCAATGGTTTGGCTAAACCGTTGGGAACGCCCTCTTTTAGGCCACTTTTCCCAATTTTTTGGTCAAACCATTGGGAAGGGTATGGATTTCCCAACAGTTTTTCCAAACCGTTGGGAAAATCCCACTTTTAGACCACTTTTCGCAATGGTTTGGCCAAACCATTGGGAAAATCCCACATTTAGACCACTTTTCCCCACGGTTTGGCCAAACCATTGGGAAAGGGTGGGTACCTATCTCAATGGTTGTCAAAACCATTGGGGAAGGCCTATACCAATGGTTTTGAGAATCTTTGGGATAGGTACCCTTATTTTTTGTGAATTCTTTTGTTGAATATCGTCTAATAAATCAATATATAAATTACATACAAATATATATATATATATATATATATATATATATATATATATCCAAATATATTCCCAAAGGACATTTTTGGATAGTGGTAAAGTTTTTGATATATATTCCAGAGGTTATGGGTTTAAACCTCTACTGTAACCTTTTTTTTCATTTACCTATACCAACAGTTTGGGAACCCGTTGGGTGATTTGGCGTGGGGATAGACTTATCCCAACGGTTTGGGGAAGACCATTGGGAAAGACCTATCCCAACGGTTTGAAAACTATTGGTATAAGTCTATACCAATAATATTCAAACTATTGGGATAGTTATTTCCCAACGGGTTTTCCCAAACCTTTATGATAGGTCTATCCCCATGCCAAATCACCCAACAGCTGCCCAAACCGTTGGTATAGGCTATACCAATGGTTTGGGGACCTATACCAACGGTTCCAAAGCCTTGGTATGTGTAAATTTTCCATTATTGAATGTATACCGAATGAGAGTGGGGTATGAGAAATCCTCCCTAAAGCTGATATCATGTTAAGGTAAGTGAGGGAATCCAATAGGAGTCCCTGACCAATGAAACTGATTCCATCACCATGATCCACTCCGATTCCCTTTACCCTCAACATCAACTCTGATCCCCTAACCCTAATCCTTACACTCCTCCTTCATCAATGACCTCCAATCCTCTGTCCCTTAACTTGAATCACTAACCTCCACACCCTCATCATTATCCACTGCATTTATTTTCCCCTTATCCTCCACTTAGGTTATTGTAATATCTCATCTTTTCATAGGTGTGTTCCCTTTATGTTTTTGGTTGAAGTGATTTGAATTTTGTAAAATATTTTTAATCTTTGTAAACAAGATCTGTACTTATATTAAAGAATTATTATATATTTTCAAGGTCTTAGATAAGTTGGGTTAGTGGAGGCTAGCAGTAGATATCTTTGGTTTACAAGTTAGAGAAATTGTAGAACAAACAGTAAGCTGGTACATTCTACTGGCCATCTAGTGGGATGTCCAGAGGTCGAGTGAAACTTTAAAAGACTCCCTGGGTAGCCGATGGAACTACTATCCAGACATTGGTATTAGAAATATGGAAGTATCCTAAAGGAGACTCACCAGTTAGCTAGTGGGGTTCCCAGGCATGCAGTGGCACAGGAGGGCACTACTAGATGACCAGTGGCGTTGTGTCGGGCCAGGTATGTGAGGGGTTGAGACATCTATTTACCCCTCAAACCCACTTTTAAATTACTAATTACCCCTAATTGAACCCTAAATTAGGATCAATTAATTTGGAGGGTAATATGGAGATTCTTTGAATTCAAAACCAATTATCCACCACTTCATCTATTATTCGATTCAGACAACATGAAATGGTTAGTTATTATTAGATCTGGTGAATTCCTTTTCTATTCATCCTTTAATTACATTATTCAATACATGATGAGGGGTCACAACCAATACACATAGAGGATCATGGTATTTATTTTTTTATCTTAATGCTTGATTTTTGATATCCTCTTCTCTATTATTGAGGTGGGTGATCTAAAACAACTCCCTAAAGTCCGTTTCATTTCTATACTATGTGAAACCAGTGTGATTTCACTGGAATTCAATGATCATGACATTTATAAATTGGAATTTATTAATTCTTCATGTCTATACCTCCCTTGGTTTATGTTTGTTTCATTAGCATTGAGACCAGGACTTGCAGACACAGGATATGTGTGTCAACCTTTGACCCAAGGTTGAA